>CM054383.1:29002500-34002500 GCA_028858755.1 Ara ararauna
CACACAAGCACACGTACATGTATATGGGTGCACACACAAACCCACAAGATACACACACATACATAAACACGCACACACATGTTCTTAAAATCATAGTCATTCCAGAGTACTCCAGAAAGAATCAGATTTACTTGTTTTAAGGAAAATGGGTTTGGATTGTTTTCTTTTCATGTTTGCAAAAGAAGCAACAAAAGGGAAGAGATCATTGTTCTGAACCTTTTGAGTTAAGACTATGCCCAAATATAACTGGTTGGTCTTCTATAAAATCTTTGTTATGATTGAAGAACTGTTATGATAGTAAATACTTAAGTACAACAGTCTAAAAATACTACTGTGCTTATATCTCTTAACTTTTTCTTGTCCTCTAGACTATGGAATCACTGAACAGTGGCAAACCTTTCTTGCAAGCTTTCTATGTAGATCTTCAGGGAGTCATAAAAACCCTGAGGTATTATGCTGGTTGGGCAGACAAAATCCATGGAATGACCATTCCTGTAGGTAAGAGAGATTAAAGCACAGGTGTGCACCTAAACGTTCTCATGGCAAATGACTTAATGATTACAGCTTCTTGAAAGGTTGAAGGGAACCTTGTTTTGGTCTTACAGTATGTAGTTTGTTGCTAAAGCAGATATTTAAGTCAGCAAAGGCTGGACTAGATGACCTGCTATTGTGCCCTACATTCACATCCCAAAGAGTGTTTTGTTTCTTTTGCATGTGTCCATCTAAGAAGAAACTATCTCAATACCTACATTTAAATATTGTTACACTTATAAAAATGGATGCAGTATAATCTGACAGTTACCTTGGAACACATGAAAATAGCATTAGCTGTATGTTGAAGAATGGTATACTTCTCTATATATATCTTATTTATATATATGTTCTTACTGCCCATGCAAATAATTTTACTTGGGACTAAAACTGGATACAAATTCATTCATAGTTTGAGTTTGTAACGTTACTATAGAGAACTCTGCATCCTTATCAGATGTATTTTGTCTTATTTGCTTCTTCCAGTTATTCAGTGGGAATATATTTTATGTTGTATGTATGAGACAAATGTTCATAAATGCTAGGAAATTCGTTATTCTGCTCTCATTTTTTTGTTAAAGAGATAAGAAAAAATCCTTACAATTACTTTTATTTAACAAGTCTCTTTGTCCTGCCCCTCCCTCCCAGCTCTTTTACAAATACAGGCTGCACTTCTGTTGTGAACATGTCCATTTGCAGTCTGGACTAGATGTAAAAAGTGCTTAATTATGCAAAATGGCACATCAAAGAATAATTTTAGGCAGGTGCAGTCATTAGGATAAATGTACTCATCTTTTACCTGCATAAAATAAATCTTTGGGAAAACGGTAAGGAAAATTAACATTTATTCTGTGGATTCTTTCTGGCTTTGTGGTGCATACTGTTCACTGTGCACGCATGTTTATTACACTTTACTGAGGGAGACCAGCAAGTAAATGAATTTTGCTGTTGCCCATCTATTTCCATACCATTTCATCATGTAACAGCCCACTAGCTAGGGTTTTCTGCAGTCCACTAGCTTGCCTCTGTGCAGCAAAGCACAAAACTGTCAAAGTTAGGAAATCAGGTAAATTGAAAATATGGCCCCAGAATTTTCAGGAAGAAAACAGAGCATGTAACTCTTACTGCAGCATTACTCATCATGGTGTCTCAGCTATTAAAACTATAGTGTGCCATGATGATGTTTATCATCACTAGGAGATTTTCACCAAAGAAATGACAATTTGTCAGGTGCAGACTCTGCTGTGAGGACTCTTGAAGATTTCCAGTCTTTTAGGCTGAGATACAGAAATCCTGGTTTTGCTGCTTGCACTTCACATTTAAACATGCAGAAGTGCAAAGCACCCCATAAATTAATATATTCAGCAAATTTCCTGTTCCCTAATCTCTTTCTCCCTGGTCAGTGAATGCTTTCTCCTCACTCATTATCCCTGCAGGTACACAGAATTTAGGTCAGTCACCAAAATGCATTGCCAGGTTAAGGAGAATAAATACTCTCTGCTTATTCTTGTCTTCAAGTAGTGTATCAGATGAGACCACTTATTTTTTTTAGTGAAGTAGGCTACAGGGGGGGAGAGGAAGACACATTTTCAGCATGCTTTCCCAAATTCAAGCTTCAGTGCTAACAAACACATCTATCAGTAGTGTAGAATCCTAGTCCAGTCGCAGATTTTCAAGGTATCAGTTCTTTCTCCTGGTTTAATGCTTCTATGTAGGCTTCTACTTTCATACCATAAATTTGTCATTCTCATAAAGCTATTTTAAAGCAAGGTGGGTGTAAACAGTGGTGCTCTTTACATTCACTTATCATCAGCTCATCAAAGGAAACCAAACAAGACAACAAAACCAAACTAAAAACCTGATTAAATCGCCTCTTTCTGTCCAATGTGCTACTAAATCTGAAACCTTCCAATCTTTCATCTGTTTTTGTTGAGGCTTTCTTTTCCTCTAAAACAAAACCAGGCAAGTGATAGACAAGTAGAAGAACAGTGTGTTTTACAGTCACATTCCTTTTGGTCCCAAAGCTGCTGAAGCCTTCAGACTGCCCTTTGCTTGCTCCCATGCGTAAAGCCTTGACGATTTAAATTAAAACAGAATGAGGCTAGACTAGAAACTGTTAAAACTAATAAACTGAATGCAAGCAAATATGTATCTTTAAATCAAGCTATGATATGATTCAGCTTAAAGAACCAGTGCAGCTTCCCCACCCACTTTTTTGTTGTGTTCTGGTACATGGGGCATGTGGCTGTATTATGATTGTTATGCAAATAAAATATCTGTGACAGAGGCTCCTGATGGAAATCTGAGCAAACACATCTGTGGAAGGTATTGCTGTCCCAGAGTGAGATCCCTGGATAAATGGGGCTTGCTTTCTGATTAAAAAATAAAAATCTTTGGGCCAGGTGCTAAGCAGCTGCAAATTGATCTGGCTCCATTAACATCAGTGAGGATTGGAAATGCCAGTTTACATCAGCTGGGAATTTTAAAACCAAAAAACACTCTTAAGACACATTTTTAAATTGGATGTGGGATCAGACTGTCAGATCCCTCTCAGGCGATGTTCTGTCTGCCAGCTAGTAGAAGGATAAGAGCAACAATCATCAGCAATAGCATCTTAGAATAAGCGTCATTAGCATAACTTGTATAAAGTAATCTTCAAACTCTAGAACGTTTTGAAAGTCTCCTATTTAATTTCTGTGCATAGGGGTGCTTTCTATGCTAACTATTCAAAAAAAGTGATTCGCTTCATCAACCTTGAGTTATTTTGCCATGGTAACAGCTTATTTTATGTTATGGACAAGGTGGCTCTTAGGTACATCTTTGGCCTGTCCAGGGGCATCTGAATCTTCTGAACAACTTCAAGTCACGTATGTTCACAAAGATATTGTTAGAAAGTAACTGCCAAAATCTCATCTTAACAATAAGTCTGTGGATGGTGAACTTTGGAAGTAGGTGTCAAAAAAGGGCAGCTGTCTAGAGTCTACTGGGAGAAAGCAGGGCAAGCAACTCTGCATGGGAAGTGTTGCTCTGTGGAAAGAATGTTCTGCCTACACTTGGTAGAATTAACCACCGCTTGTCTGACTTGGCAAGCAGGTTCAGGTTATCTATAACTTTGTGTTATGAAGCATGCAGACATGTGGCAATGATTATGCAGTGACAAACTAAAGTCAGACAGTGCTAACGTAACTGTGTTACTGTTATGTTGTCACCATCCTTCTAGCTGAGAATCCACCTCTCACAGTACTACTGAGTACAATTTGGTATTTTTAGCTGACTCCCCTATATGCCTCTTGAGCACTTAGACAGTTCTGCCTGTATATACTTTTCTGTACTTCTACTTTACTTCTGACTGGTCTGACGTGTCTTCCTATGGTCTGTGAACCACTGTTAGCAGCTATGAAGGATAACCTAGAAAATCAGACTGATCATCCCAATTCATGAAAGAAATATTCTTATCTCCACTGGGAAGTTGTTGAGTATCTAGAGATCAAAACAGTACCATGACATTTTGTCAATGCAGAACAAACCGACTTATAACTACTTTCCTCCTCCTTTCCCTGATGTGACTCTCTTTTCTCTCTCTCTCCCTCCTTTATTCCCTCTGTTCTATCCATCATCGCTGTTGCAAGACTACTGTTACGTTTCTCATAGTATTTCTGGATCTGGCCCCCAGCTGATGTATTAGCTACTCTAGCTCAGGTTTTTATTGAGCAAATTCTGTAAACTAGGTGTACATAAATAAGCAAACGTGAAAATAAGTTATCTCTAATCAAATTCAGGTTGAAGATCTGTTCATCTTGTGACCTGATTCAGGCTGCCCCAAGCTCAACAATGCTTTGGTTCAGGACTGCAGATTTAGCATAGTCCTCACTTTAACTAATGATACCTCTCACCCCTGGAGTTTTTTTGCTGTTTTCATTCATCAGGGTCTTAAAAATAATGACCAGATGAGTGAGTTCATTGAGTGAGTAATTCCCTTTAGTCTCATACCACTCACACCTGCTGTTTGTGAACACGCAGTCTGCTTTTCCTGCGTCTTTGTTGTCAGGTTCATTCTTAGTCCATATTCTTGTATTTGCCAAAAGTTCATTGAGAAAAGCCCATAATTTCCAAGTTTCCATTCACTCGGTCCCTTCATTTATTTATTCACTTCTACCTTGGCCAAATAGTTTGCAAAAACTTTTCTTATTTCCTGTTGTCTTGTTTTCTAGCTGCATCCAATTTTTCCCTGTCACCTTAAACTGTCTGCCTGTTTAGCTTGAGGCCATTTCTGACACAGGCCTTGATCTACAAGTCAGCTGTATGACGACCCCTGTATTCTCCTTAGTGTTGTCCTCTGCAGTAAATTATGCTCAATTACACATTAGTTACAGGGTTCCTATTTTCATTCCATGCCTACAGATTGTAGTGTATTATTCAGTTACTTCAAAATGCCTGTTTGTGCAATGAAAGATGAGTGAGATGTACGTTACTTTATTATCCCACCTCTACTTGTATACTGTTGTGTTCCAGTCATGCCTTTCAGGAAATTGCCTTTGTGACACTTCCTTCTCTTCTATCACCCTGAAATCAGCAGAGGCCAGTAAGTGGCTTCATTGCTACTGCCCTTTTCTGTGCAGTACAGCTTGTCCTCTTTCCCAAAAGAACAAAGCAGGTTACCTACTTTCTGATGGGATGCCTGCTTCCCTTGTTCTACTGAAAGAACACTTAGGCTGCTCCTTGAGCCTAGGTTTCCCATGCTGGATCATGAAAAAACATGTCCATGACTTCTTTATTTCTTTTACTGCCATCAAAGGCTGATCCTTAGAGCTTTTTCCCCCTCTAATTTTTTTTTTGTTCTGCCAAGTCAAACTGCACTTGAGGGTAACCATGCTCATCTGTTTCAGATGGAGATTATTTTACGTTTACAAGACACGAACCCATCGGAGTGTGTGGACAGATCATCCCTGTGAGTATCTCTGCTAGTGCTTTCTATTTATTTTCATTTGAACCAGCTCTCTTTAAAGACACGTAAAACATGGTCCTCAGCTATGTGTGTTTTCCATTACGAAAAAAGCTGAGCTCATATTGTTGACATATCTTTAACAGCCTCCCTGCAAATGCTTATTTGAACATGCTAATAGGGTTTAGGCTCTGTTATTAGGAGTTAAGTTCTCAAGTCATAGAATTCTCATGATTAAAACAAGCAAAGCAAAACACAGTGTTAATATGCTGTCAGTGGTTATGGATGTTCACACAACTTATGGAAAATTGATGCTTTGCTGTGGTAGTCTTTTTATTTATTTAGTTTTTACTGTGATTTAACAGGCTTCTCAATTCCTGGGAGAATGTGATGCATTTTAATTCCATTCTTTCCTGCTATTTCTTTTACAAGAGTGGAGGAGAAAAGGAAACTCCAGGAGACAGATCATTACAATTAACATTGCGTAGCTAATAAAAGACATGAAATGTTTGTTTTATTTGTTCTGAGAGAGAAACAGCATTTCATCAAATCTAATACTCCCCCTACACCCCAGTACACATTCTTAATATACTCTTGCTGAACACTGCATGGGAATTGCACTGAGAGGCTAACTTTTTCAGAGGCACCAGTTAACCAGCTCTGGCAGAAATTTCAATGGGAGGCTCACATATAGCTATTAAAATACTGTGTGGAAGCTTTTTTTCCTTCCCAAAGCACTGGGGAGCTAATCAGGACATTCTCTGAAAATTTTGTTGATGTTTTTTTGTTTTGTTCATGTTAACCACAGTGCCACTAAAGAGCAACATGCAGCAATTCCATTAACAGAGGAGCAGCCAGAAAAGATTACTTTAACAATGTTAAGCCCTGTTTCCCTATTTATATTTGCTGTTATTTCTTGTCTTTGTTAGGGGGTGGCTGTTGTGTTTGGCACTCAGAGAAACATGCAAACCACTCAGAGAGTCTGTGGCTACACCCATCCTGCGCTTATGCACTCACAGACTGAGGGATTCCACAGCTCTATCCATTCTTAAGGCAAGCACATGGATAAGCATTTGCAAAATGGCAAGCCCAAGATCTAGCCCTGAATTTGCTTGCCATCTCTTCGGCTTGTCTCTTTGAGCTTAACTAACAGATCTGTTGAAGAAATTTGGCCACAGGCTGAAGATCATCTTTAGTTTCGATTTGCAAAACTCTTTGTTCAGGGTACCCAGCCATCTACCATCCTTGGTCATTCTTACTCCAAGTTTGTCCTCCAAAGCCCCAACATGACTGTCATACACATCTATTCCAATGCTGCTGCTAAGCTGCTACGTACTGCCTCCACAGCTTCCAGTCCCAGAGTACAGCCCCTGGGCTGCTGTGTGCACTTAGCCATTACACTAGCAAATATGTTATTACAAAAATAAAATTTAAACAGCAAGCCTCACACTAAACTCCTCATCCTCTTTCACATCCCAGCTTCCATCAAAACATATGCTCTTTGGCAGCTTTTAGCATAAACAGGGCTATATACCACCCTATAAAACCTGTAAGAGCTCTCCTTGCAATACCATTAGAAGCACAGGCTGTTAGCACGCTGTTGGCTGTATAGCTCCCCTCCCAGGTTTATATACTGGAGATGGAATTAAAACATCACTTTGTCTCCGGAGCTTATAAACAACTGAGGGAGTAAAAAATTGGGTGTTTGGTGAAGGAAAGACAGTTGTGTATTTTTCCAAGCTAGCCAGGGGCTAGAGAGATGTCCGTGAGCATGGCAGCTGATATGCATCAGGCAATAACATGTTCTGGCCAGTGGCTGACTCTTTGTGACTGATACTTTCTATTTTTCTTTCCAAAGGAGATTATTATATGCATTTATAAGAGTGATTGTGCAAAGCAGTTATTTTATTACTCTGGCATTTCCACTGAAACCAGGGGGGGCTATCCACTTGACCTGTTAGGAACAGGCCTTGATACAGAAAGGCTTGTTACTCTTACCCATAACTTGTTTGTACATCAGAAGGATATAATTCACTACATCTGCTGCTGCAGTAACATCAAGTTGAAATTAACGACGATACAAAAATTTATATTAGCAAAGATATATCAGTTTTGCAACTTGGTTTTTGCTGTCCTTTTAAAGTCTTCCATAGAAATTGCTCAGTAAGATGTTTTGAAGAAAATTAAATGCTTTGCCGAGCATTAACATTTGGGGGTTTTACTGTAATCCCATCAATTAAGGGTTATATCATCTTAAGTATAAATTTTATATCTAGAGATGTATTCAGGGATAGAAAAATCTACATCCAAAAATGCCTCAGCATGAACAAATAGAATGTTTGTTCCAAATGTATCAGAATTCCAAATGTATCAGAAGCAAGAAGTATTTGTGATGGAGGAATCACAAGTGCCAATTGCAAAACAGTAAATGAAATAAAAAATTGTGACCAAAACCATTAACAGGTAACAGGATTCCTTTACGAAGACTGCGGCTGGGGGCTGTATTTTATTGAACAGGACAGAAAGCACAAAAATGTCACTATTGTCACCCTTTAATGGCAGTAATTAAAAAAGAAAAATCCTTGCTTTGTGCTGGGAAAGACTGCTGTCGAGGGTCAGCCTGAGAAATGAGTGAGGTAGCAGCTTGACATCTTGAAAACAAAATACCACTGCAATATTTTTCCATCTATCGACTTTTATTTTTTCCTACAGTGGAACTTCCCCCTGCTGATGTTTGCATGGAAGATTGCTCCAGCTCTGTGCTGTGGCAATACAGTAGTTATTAAACCAGCAGAACAAACGCCACTCAGTGCTCTCTACATGGGAGCCCTCATCAAGGAGGTAAGAATAAATTGACAGGAATAATGTCTCTGTCTCTCCTTGTGGGGAAGGAGCTACCAGCACATGCCTGGTTGAACGTGTTCTGTTAGTTTTTGTAAATCTTGCTTCCCTTCATTCATTCCTGTTTTGACAGGCTGGCTTTCCACCAGGAGTTGTCAATATTTTGCCAGGATTTGGTCCAATTGCTGGTGCAGCCATAGCATCTCATGTTGGCATTGATAAAATTGCTTTTACTGGATCCACTGAGGTAAGAGGATTTATAGATATGTTACTGTGAAATGTGAGTAAATACTTAGGGAGACAGTAGTAAGTCCTTGTGCTACATTTCTCACTGGCACTGAGTAAAAGAGCTACATCTAAATAACAGTGGTCTGTCCTTCCCAGCTAAACTTATGTGCCACAGCACTTCCAAACCAGAAATGGCTCCTTTTCTCCAGTCCCTGCTGTGCTCAGCACCTCAGCACAGGAGATATGCCTGGAAAAATATTGTCGGGATTTCCTGTGGGCTTATGAGGATGCGAATCATATGCAAGTAGGCAGAACATCCCGTGTATATCACAGCACACATAAATGCTGCTTTAGCATCTGTCATTTGTGTATTTTGGCATACTTGGAAAAAAGGGAGAGGAAGGGGGAAAATTGGGGCAAATGTACTTCAACTTTGATGCTGCATTCAAGTATATTGAGGATGAGGAGGAAGTCTAAAAAGGAAGGTGTGCACAGAGAAAAGGAGATAGTCCGAGGTGTCTATTCCCAAAATATTGGAAACAAGCTGTCTAGAAGATAAAGGGAGTCAGTTTTCTCCTGGATGCCAAAATATCTTACTGTGAGTCTATGATGCAGATGTTACAGAGGAAGTTTGGTCTTCAGATGCAGGCTGTAATTTACAGAAAGAGTAACAAGTCCTTCAAAACTCAGATCATGTCTTGCTCTCAAATATGCACAAAGCTGGCTGTTATCAGGACTGGGGCAGGGATGACAGAGGTACTCCAGACTGAAGTCACAGGAGAAGGGGCCTTATCTCATCGTCTGAAGGCAGACAGAAAGGAATCTCAGTGGGAGTTTCAGGGCTGGTTATATTTAGAGAGTGCTAAACCCAGCCCTTTTCAATTCAAAATTTGACAACCTATTGTACGGAGGGAGCTAAACCCCAAGGATTCAGTCTGACTTTGATATGTTTGACTCCCACTCGAGGCAGTGGGAGGCTTTATGTATCCCAGGGGTACTGCTCCTCGCAGTGAGTCAGTTTGCTTTTGGTTTGAGTTGATAAATTCACAGACTGAGCAGCCATATTAGATAGGTGTGGGCATCTTCCTGGTAGGCCCAGGGACTGCAGAGACCAGCTCAATTATTTCATATAAATTATTCTGGTGGAATTATCCTGTAATCAAGTTTGGAAGTCACCATTCACAAGCTTAAATTGCCAGTAAAACGTGGCTGCCGTCGTATGCCTGATTTGCACAGGTACAGTTCTTCTGCAATTACTGTGTGCCTATACCTGAGGTTTTTTATGGCAGTTTTAGATTATAATGTACACAGGTTCCATTCAAAGTCAATGGCAACATCAGATTTCAGATTATTCTATGGAATTACTCTAGTCTCCTGTAACCAATTTATATTATCATCCTGGAATATAGAAAACTTTAATATGGCTGATTACCCCCCATAAATTGAGTTGAAACAATTGTTTTCATAAAGATATGTGGTCTCTGTTTAAGATAAATATTCTATTATACAGGATGTTGCACTGTTTGGAGGAGGAAAAATACAGATGGGTTAGGTTTCAAAGTTGTCTTTTGTAGCCAAAATAAATTTTTATTGTAGTTCCAGACAGCTTTAGTTTTAATAGGCGTTTAAACTCAAAAGCTGTGGGTTTTATACTAACTCAGTGCCTACCTTTAAAAGCCTTACTAATAGGAAGTGAAAAGCATTACTGAGATGAAAAAGCAATTCTCTAAGAACCTAAAGCAGGAACAGATGGAACATTTTAATGCAGAGTTAGTGTAAACTATTCCATATTGTTTCTGATTTCCTGTAACACTGAATTTTTGTAACAGCAAGTCAACATTGTAACATTTTAAACACAATGCTGTGATATGAGCTGTACTATAGAGTCTCTGACTTCTCCAAAACAGATTTCAGTTTTTAATGAAGTAATAATGGAAATATTTTGTGCCTCTGGTCTTTTCTGGGGCATGTCCAGTGATGTGCATTTCCGATTGCCATTAGATACATAAATGCTACACTATTAACTTCCATTCCCATGTTTCATCCAGGTGTTAGTTAAGGCAGCGCTTTCAACTTCAAGCAAGTTAATGATAAAACCTATCAGTACAACAGCAAAGACCTTCAAGGTTAGATGTCTGAAACAGGTTTTTCTCAAGTTTTTACCTTTAAGTTCTTTTGGAAAAAATCCAATTTCTTTACAATTTTTACAGTTTTAAGTATATGCTTATGGCTAATGAAGACTCCCGTTTGCCTGTAAAAATCACAAAACCCAGGCTATTTTTAAAAATAAAAGGGTTCTTTCAAAGACAGAAAACAGGCTGCTCTTCCTACAAGAAAAATTAATGCGAATGATTTCCAAAATCTGTAGAACACAGTCCATAGAAATATGAGCCAAAAGGCCAAGTTCATGACATCAACTCAATAAAGCCTGACATAACCACACCAAATATCCATCCAGCCTAGCACCTTATCTCGCAACAAGACCAGTAACAGATGCTTGTAGAAGAAGAGAGCATGTGTAGAGTGATCCTTTCCTTGCTGTAGCCTCACAGCTTCTGGTAATCGACAGCTAAAAGACTTCCTGAGCCCGAATGTGCATGTGGACAATTGCAACTGATGGCCTTGTCATCTGTGCATCAGTCCCGTACCTCTTGAAACTTCTGACCAGTGCGAAGCCTCAAGCCCATGCCTATGCAATGACAACACATAAATGACTTCCAATTCATGATACTGGCTTCTAACTTAGGATGCTGGTCCAGTCTGCACTCTCCATTCCTTTTCTGTTTCTTAGATTCTCTAGTGCTTTCAAAATTGTTTTAAGTAAGTAATTCAAGTAATTTAAGTGTTTTAAGTACTCCCCCACAAATAATATGTGAAAAATCACGAAGAGCTCTTTTTCTGTGGTACCTTCACTGTTTGATTCCACTTCTCTCTTTCCTTCTGACCCCTCCTTTATGGGTTAGCTCACACACATTAACAGAGCAGTCTGCCAACTCTTTCATCCCTTAGCCTGCCTGCTTCTTATGAAACAGCCTCCCATGAATCACCTCCTCTCTCAGTCCCCTAGTGCATGGCTCTCAAAACTCTTCCCTCCACAGCTCGCTACGAAGGGTTCTGCAGCCACCCAGCAGGCTATGCATTTCACTTTGACAACTGTCACACTGCAAGAAAGAAATTCATACTGAGTAGGAAAGCAAGCCTAAAAATATTGTACTGCCTCAAACTCCAGCAACTTTCTTGGCTTTTCTGCTTGCTTTGCTTCATCCTCTTCAGCAGCTTGTTTGGTGTGGGCATTGTAAGGAAAGTGTTTATTTTTACTGTGTTGTTTTCAGTGAACCAGGGCTAATCTATGATCCTCCTTAATTGAGATAATTCCTCTCAGGCTTGACACATTTTTTCCTTATTTTCCACAATCTGATGAAACTTAAAACTGCCAAAACCAATCTTTCTTCCAGTCAATCTGACCATGTCAACACTTGCTCCTACCCCTTTTCCTACCTTCCCTTGGAAGCCCATAATCAATTTAAATACATCCTTACATTTTACTGTATTTCTCCTTGATCTTTCTGGTCCCAAGGTGTAAGGTGAAACTCATCAGGACCTGGGGAGTGGTTCTGTAAAGCTCAGCTATCTCCCACAGTCATACATGCCTTTCGCTTTTACTCTGCCCCTCTCTGCCTCAGCTTCTTCACTATTCCACATATACCTGTCTATTTGAGCTTATTTTGAAAAATTACTAGCACCAATTTAATTACAATAAAACTCAGTCATTTGTATTTTCTGAGCTTGCAAATAGACCCAAACTCAGGATGTCTGGCTTACCTAGACATTGGGTATATGTTTACTCAGCCGTTGTCTGCTGTTGGGCTGTGGAGCTCAGAAGTACAGGAGAGGTTATACAAGACTGTCGTCCCCAGTTAAATGAACAGTGGAGCTTATTTATTTCCAAGAGAAGTGCCAATGAGGAGACAATTCTGACACATCAGAAATGCATGGAGGTTCAGTATATGACTTTCTTATATGCTGAAAGAACTTTTTCAAAGTAGCAAAAGTGAAAGGCCATCAAATAGCAGAGAAAGGCAGCCATCAGAAGCTGCTTTACTCTTCATTTGCCTTTGTATCCACTTGGATCTGTGAATTCAGTTACACGCCTTGCAAACACAGCCATTTTGACTGCTGGGGGCTGTCTGCCCTTGTCTGTACACCTACGCTCCATTTCAACAGAAACTGTGTACCCTTAAGGTCCTGGTGCACATAGAATAGTTGGGTGCAGTATGTTCTGGGTTTAAGATTAGAGATGATTATGGAGAGCAAGAAGTTATACATTTAAAAATATGTGCATTTAAAGCACTGGATGCATTAAAAAAAATGTATTTTCCTTATTGCAAAAGTTTAATGAGTTCTAGTAACTTCTGTTCAAAACCAAATGTGTTACCTCCAAATCACAGTGGCTTACAACTCTCTCCAGTTGTTAAATGCTCTCAAGATGAGAAATAATAGATAGCACACAAAATATTTGAAGCCCTGGCCAACAAGAAATGCATCCTAAGTGGCTGGTTTCCACTTTGTTCAAACTACAGCCCATTAAAACGCGGACAGATTAAAGATAGGATTCAGGTCTGTGTTCATGCAGTTTAGTACAGTAACCCAAATAAATATCCAACAAATTGGTTTGGATGCCTGTGTAAACAAAAGGTCTATAAACAACTGCAATAAACCCCAGCAGAAGAGTCTGCATTTTGCTTGTCAGAATGTTTTCTTTATGCACTTAGATTAACAAACCATGATCTCATCATTAGTCAACGAGATACTAGAGAGACTTTCAAAGCAAACTAGAGAGTCAAGATTGATTCATGCCAAACAAATGTTTGTAGCTAACAGCTGTATTATCACTGATTCTAATTTACTCAGCAGGATTCTCATTTCCGAAGCAAGATGAATGTCACAATGCATGATTTAGACAGAATGTCTACCTACTGCATGAGCAATGAGTTCTGTCAGCTCTTCTACATCACACAGTCTCTTGTTGGTTTTGGGTATTATAAAGAATTATATCCTGGCATTTTTTACTTTAGCAACAAGAATCCTAAAGGTGATTTTACCTGTTCTGAGATGCCTGTCAGCTTCCAGTGCTACACACATGCTCTGTTCAATAGAAGGAGGATTTAGCGAAGTTAGATTATCATTCACTCCTGCTTCTGCTGAATCTTTTTGATTGTATCTTGAGCAGCTTTTGCATCCTGAATGAAAAGTAGTTGTTTCCCTTTTCCCTTTTCCTTCCTCGGTGTTTTTGGTAGAGTTGAGGGAGCTCTCCTTAGACAAATATTGTGCCTCTTTGCCTGTAAAATATACATGTCAAAAGAATTCACCTTCTTAAAACTGAAACAAAAAGGGTGGTGTTTATCAGCCCTGTCAGAGTTAATAGCATTTAGCCACGGATTTCCATGGGTCAGGATTTAACCAAAGAACAAAGGAGCCCTTTATTACTTAGGATTCTCTCTAGGAATTTCTGTTTGTGATTGACTTTTTACTTGTGCTGCACCATTCACTATGCTCTTTTGAGGGCTGCTTCTCACACAGGGCACTGCGCAGTCAAATAAAGCTGCTCTTCTCCATGTCAGTTTTTTAAAATTCACTTGGCTTTGCTAGAGACACACCTTGAACATGCCATGAAGTCCTAAAATGTTTCTCAGAAAGATACTACATACAGTCTGGAATTCAAGGAAAAATGAGGCAGGCTAAGGAAGCAGCAGCATGGATTTGAAAGTTTTGCCAAAACCCTGACATCCTGTGCCTCAATAGCTGGAGAGGGAAAACTGCAACTCCAGAAAACACAGAAAATTCCTGTCTGATCATACAACCTTCCCAAAACTTAATCAATCTCTTGTAACCTAAACCATTTACTGTTCTTCAGATGTTCCTTCAGTATCCCAAGAAAGGTATAGCAAAGGCGGGCAGTAACTGAAGATGTAGGTCTTCTCTGTCAATTTTTGCACTCTTCATGGTATCTTTTAATCTACATATCTCTCTGTGCAATCTTACCTTCACAGTCTTGACTGTGGCAGTGTGCAAATGAATGACCTACTGTTCAGCTAGACTGCTGTTCCCCTACATTCAGGTGTTCCCTAATGACCTAATGCATATCTGTGATCAAAAGAAGGTTCAGAGCAGAGGAGAAGCCAGACATTCTGACAGAACTATAGAGGAAGTATCACAAATCTTGGAGGTTTGCTTCTGACTCACAAGACTCCCAGTGCTTTAATAGTAACAGGCAAACCCACCTGTACCATTTAGAAACACAGATTTCTGTCTAAAACCAAAGAAAATTAAGAGAACATGAAAAGCAACAGACTTTGTTGTATTTCTGCACAAAGTATTTAAAATGTGATGCATAAGCCTCTTGAAAGAGACATTAAACTTCCAAACACAGAAGGCATAAATAAGTACAATCAAATGCTTTGTATCATGTATCTCAATGCCTAATGTCATACACTTTACAGTCCAGAAACAGACTGTTGCAGGACTGTTCTTCAAATCACCTTTTTGTACAGAGGTGCCACAAAATGCTTCTTCAGTCTTTTTTTGTTGTTGTTGTTCTGAATAACAAATTGCTTTCTCTGAGGTGGGCCAAATTACATCTGCCTCACCCTCCATGCAGCTTACAAGGTTATGGTACTTCACAAGCTATCCAGGATACTCCTGATATCAATCTTGAAGCCTATTCAAAACAAGGATGGGGAGTCAGGGCTTTCTCTGCCAACATTCCTGCTGGATAATCGCACGGCTCCATTATCTGTGGGGGAGTCCTCTCTTCCAGCGTTCCCTCACAGAGCTGTACTGCTTATTGAGAGCTGCAGATATAGCTGAGAGACACCACAGGAAGCATGTACTGAAAGACCGTAGAGATTGCAACACTATGACTTATCCCTTTCATGCTTTCTCCAGAAAGAGAGGGTCAGTCACAAAAGGCTGCCTTTGTCACTAAGTAATCACAGTGCCTGCTGCCTTCCCTAAGCCGTTTCTCAACCTGTAAGTGCATAGGGCACAATAGGAACACAGGGAACAAAAATGCTGAGCAGCATGAGCCCTACCATCCTGACGGATGCACTGATTTCTGATGGGAAGGACAGAGTGAAGCTGTCAAGTTTATACTTGGGAACTTGACAACCACCTCCCTGTATTAACAATACTCTGGACCATATTTTTCTGAATTAGCACTATTGCCTCCAAGCCCTTTGGACTCCAGTATTTGCCACATACGTATCTGTCATATACATAATAATTGGATTTGCATATTTGTCAATCCCTGGTTTGTACAGAATCCTATCCAAATCTTTACTCACATGGACATTAAAGTGGTAGAATGGTAGGCAGAAAGATGTGAGCTCAACATATTGCTCCGGCTTCCTTGTCTGTTCTGCTCTTTGTGAATTTTTGAGTGGGAATAGCTGGTGGTTGTTCTTTGAGAGAGGGAGGTTCAAGGCAGTGAGGGTGTGAATGGTATTGCCTGGCACTGGCTATAAACATGGCACTGTCACTGGTTTCCAGTGTACATTTTCAGCACAGTTTGAGAGATTGGAATGTCCAGATGACGTGCTCTATGTATGTGGTGGGGGTGGAGGGCAGAAAAGGTCCTTCTTTTTCTTGTTCGCTTCTGGCTGTCAGTCAAACATAGCAATAAAATCAGCTCCAATTAAGGGGATATGCAAGGAATTTCGTGATAATGTCAACACTCCGTTCCACCGATACGGGGTAAAGAAAAGAAACTAATTTTAAATTTATAGACTGGGTTTTTGTAAGAAATAACCAGTCACAGTTGACTGTGGTATCACCAGAGAAACAGTTTATCACAAAGGTACATGAAGTGGTTGACAATTCCTTCATTATCCTGTGGGGTTCTTGCTTTGTTTTTTCTGTGGGGGCCCTGGTTTCTGTTTCATTTGCTTTCTGATTACTCCAGTGCTGACTTAACTTTCTCCAGCAGACTGCATTCAGTTCTCTCAAGAGATTCAGCTTCTCATCCATTAACCCCTTACTGCAGGGAATTCCACTCACCTGCCTTCAGAAATAGGAAACAGCTAGAGAGATCAGAGTACTGTGTGGAAAGTCTAGCTCTGGACTCACTCCCATCTTACTTCACATCTAACTCTCTGTGCACCCACAAAGCATGTCCGAGTCAAAAGAACACATTTATCAAGGCTCTCAAGCTTCTCAATATTCCAGATACTTTTAATCCTGTGTTTTAACCATGTAGGGCCCAAATCTACCTGTGATTACTTCCGTGGCTGCATAGTTACACTGCAACACTGTAAAATCTGATTGATTCTGCATGCATTGATCCAGGGAGGTGAGAATTTCCAGGGAGCACAGCTGCTTCTCCAGCTGTACTGATGTGGAGAAAACGTCAAATATGTAGCTGCCATATTGCTACTCCATTGAACCTACCCTCACGTTCCTTGATGAGAGCTGCAGTCTGTGGCTGCTCCAGCCACAGGGCTCCATTCTGCTCCAGCTTATCCCACGATCTACGAAGACATTTTGAAGGTGCTTTTGACTTCCTCAACCAATATTTAGATTATCTGTGGTGCAGCTGAGGGTCACGTCTGGAATGGTGCTTCTGTAACTTCTTGCCCTACTTGATATTCTGCTATGTGCTCTTAATCCTGCAGGAAAGGCTGATGATTTCATCAGAATTTGACAATCTGGCTCATGATTTCATGGTCAAATTACTTAAATGTTTGGGCACTGTAAACTGTATTTTGAGGAGAACAAATGCCCTCATACACAGATTGGCTAGCAGTTTAGTAACTATAAATAGTAAAGGGTGAAATAAATTATAAAAGCAGTGATCATGTGGGGTAACTATAAAGAAGTATAATGGCAGTTATTACGAATGAATAGTAACATGCTTAATACATGCTCAGATATCAGATCTGTTTTTTTCCACTAAAAATTATATAACTAAATCTCTTAATAATAGTATCTAAAAGCTTGTGAACATGCCACTAATTTGGATGGAAGCAATTCTAGTTACACCAAGTTCAGGTTTTTAATTCAGCCTTCCTACTGCACCCTGAAAGCAAGCCCCAAGCTGTTTCTGCATAGATACAACCAGGTGAAGGTACTCTGTGCTCTGCCTCATCCCTTCCTGATTTCTAGCAAAAAGCCTGGAAAGCTGTCCACTGCCGATGAGAATCTGTTTGGATTGAAGATCCTGCTGGCTTATTTAAAGCTCTGTTCCAATGATAGCCAACACTGGCTGTTAAAGTGAACTGTATGACTACATTCCCTGTAAAATGTGTCTCCATTTCCTTTCAGGTTGGGAAGCTGATCCAAGAAGCAGCTGGAAGGAGTAATTTGAAGAGAGTTACACTGGAGCTGGGTGGGAAAAGCCCAAACATTATTTTTGCAGATGCAGATTGTAAGTCAGCACTTCCATATTTTTCTTAAAAATATGTTTTGTGTGGTGGTTTTTCTTTTTCTTTTCTACTTTATTTTAGGGCACATTTTTCATACAAAGTGACCTGGACCAGTAGAGCTGTATTTAATGGCACTTTTAATCTCGCAGAAGCAGCCTGAGGGGTGATGTTTTTTATAAACAGACAATATTGGAATCCAGAGATTCAGAGACAACAAAAAACCAGAAAAAAGTTACAGCCAAACCTATAGAAATGGCCTTACCCACAGTCATGGTCCCATGCACATCCTGAGCTCCACAGCAAGGTGGTTTAAGAGCTTTACATTTGGAAATTCTGTGATTTTTTTGGCTTCACAGCATTATTAAAAGGGAGGGCTTTAATTTACCCTTGAATTACAAATCTGATCAGCGCAATATTCCTTTGTTAAGGTGTTTTGATAGTAGGTATAAATGAAGATTATACCATTTTTTTAATTTTCACAATTGAAAAATTGTGTATTGAAATATCCTCATTGCCACTGTCAGCAGGGAACTGGAGATTTTGGCAGCTGGATGATGTGCAGCTGAGATTTTTGGCACCTGAGAAGGTACAGGGCAGCTGTTTAGGATAGGATAAAAACACAAACTGGAAGTCTCTACTTAAATGATCAGCAACAAAACAGCTAAAAATGTTGATATCTAAATAATCAGCAGTAGATTTTGACATTAACAGCCCACTAAGGTGAATGGGACAGTTCACACCTTCCTCTTGTTTCAGGCTGTGTGTAAGCACACTGTTCTCAATGCCTTGTCTGAGAACTTTGTAACCCAAATAAATAGACATAGAAGGATTTGATCTTTTAATTTTGAGGGGAAGGAGAATAGACAAATGATTCTGAATAGCATGAATTACAAGTGTTAATCACACGCCTATATTCATCTTACAGACTTTCTGATATTTGAAGGACTAGGGAAAGCTGGAGAACTTTTCAGGAGCTTTTCTACATAGAAATGTTTCACCAACTTGAGGATCTAAATTACAGCCAGTTGTGCTCGTAAGCTAAAAAGGTTCTCGTCAACTGGAGCCAAATGCAGATGTTACAGCCTTCTACCCCAGTTACTCATCCTCATCTCTCACCAGAAATCACCACATCCCAAATGTCCTAAGCTACTAACTCATACTGGATCATCTGAACATTTCTGCTAGAGTAATGTATGCTGGGGGCAGGTCTGTGTTATGGTCTTCCACAGGGGAAGAACAAATGCTCCTACCTGCCATACAGAGCTGTACTTTAACTGTGGCTTGCTGCATTTGCCAAAAAAGATTGAGGACCCTGGGAGAAGTTGCAGGCAATGGGGGAATAACAGACCACAGTCTTCTTCCTGACTGTCTGTTCTACAGTATATCATACAAAAGTTCTCTGGTCTTCCCCTAATTACAACCACCAGTGCCTGACCTGAGATTCAGACTTCAAAGCACCAATTATTTAAGAACAGCAGGCAATTTGCTCACCATCCCAAAGGAGCTGTTTGTTCTGTTTGAGGGACACTGTGTGCCCAAGGTTAGCAGAAAGCATGACAAAGCTGGTGAAAGTTTAGTCCACCCAAAAACCAGAAGAATGGTTAGAGTCCCTCGTGGTGGAAAACTGAGGTAACAATAGAGGAAACATCAGTTAATTAGTTCTCTCCACTAGTGTTTTCAATCTCCATGGACTGAATTTGAATAGAAGGACATGGTTGTGGTCCAGGGAACATACCATATAATTTTTTTCCCCACAGTGAGGGCAGAATAAGACATTTCTGTTAGATGGAGTTGTCTCGAATGTGCTGAAAGCACTGTTGCTTCGTTTATTCCATTAAAGATTGTACTTCAAGCAATGTTGCAAAGTGCTACAGCTGATAACAGAGGTATTACAGTGCTGTAGGATATCACTGTTAAAGGATGGCTTCAATATTCTTGTCTAGCCAGCTATTAGACTCAATGGGAGAATTTAGCTCTGAATGTCTAAATACAACTGGATCCTCTCTTGCTTGGACAGTAGATGTGTTAGTTGTACCTCCAAGGAAGTTAGAGTAGAAATCAAGGGTTGATTGTTCTGTAATTGACCTGTATTTTTAAAGCCTTGCCCAGTCATCTGCATAGGCTGAAAAGATGTTTCTGTCTTGCAGAAAAATAATGTGGCCATTATCAAAGCTAAATTCTCTTAACTGTTTGGTTGGCTCCAATTCTCACGTATGCAGTATATAATTAAGTGCAAACTTGCAATCACAAATTTTCCCCTCCTCTACCCACCCCAGTCAGGCAGACTTCTGTAATGTGGGGCACAAGCCACTTCCTAAGGTCTAACATGAGTTTTAGTTGATGAATTACATGTTGCTGGCATAGAAGACACTGCTGAGGTTCTTGCATACCCTACACTTCTATAGACTGCTAGAGTACTGTCTTGATGTAACTTCATTTAATTTTTGCCGTGGATATAAAGCAATATTTTGTGACTTGTACCATGAGATGGCATCTGGAATGTATTACTTATGGACCCTCCTTTACCTAGACAATGTCTGAAGTCCCGAGTGGTCCTTTGCAATCTAGTGTTTCTGAAGCAATTGTAATGTTCCTAATATCCCTCCAGTATAGCTGTGTCCTGGGTGGAATAAACGAGGGAAAAATCAACCTCAGACATGTTTAAAATCTCCATATTTTCACAGGGATTATGATGCAAAATAAAATGAATCACCTTAATTTATGACCTTACACAACAATATTATGTTTTGATTTGGTCACTCTTGTTTTATTTAACCAAACCCTACTTCTGCTTTGAAGTTTTGGGAATGTGGCACAATGTAATATGCATGACAGTGGTGCAATAGCACCTGTGTCTATGAAGTTTCAGAGCAACATATGCTGTCTTGTTTTTTTAGTGGACTATGCTGTGGAACAAGCTCACCAAGGGGTCTTCTTCAATCAAGGTCAATGCTGCACCGCAGGCTCGCGGATTTATGTGGAAGAATCAATCTACGAAGAGTTTGTTAAAAGAAGTGTAGAACGTGCAAAGAGAAGAGTTGTGGGGAGTCCTTTTGATCCAACCACAGAACAAGGTCCACAGGTAAAGGAATAGAGCTTTGACTCTACAGTCCAGCAGCTGCCTGAAGTATTTAAACTCTTCTAAGACAGAGGTCGGTCAGTGCATGCTCACTCCCAGTCCAGGGTAGCTGACATGACAAGCATTTTAAAGTTTAAGATTTTAAAGGAGTAGATAATCTGTGTAGCTCAGAGGTGCTTTTTGTTAAAGAAAAATTCTCATCGTAAATATCAGTAAGTTTGCCTCCCAGCTTTAACCACAAGATTCTGATCTTCAGCATCCAAGATACGGCTGTAAACTGTGAGAAGCTCTCAAAAGTTTCTGTGGACACTTACTTTCAAGAATTGTTTACAACCATAACTGTGCTCATTGACCACTAGAAAGACAGGAATTCTAAGCAAAAATGGGCAGAATTAGAAATAGGTCTTTAGAAAATGTTCCTGCCACTAATAACCAGCTGGACTGACACCATTTTCAGGAAGTTAACGAACAAAAAATAGCAGTGTTTTGTTTGGGCTTAGAAACCAGACTGCTTAGCAAGAATGTGGATTGAGCCACATACATGAGGGGCACAGCCTTAAGAAGACTAAGCCCTAGGTTACAGTCAGAAGCTATTTGTAGATCTTTGGCATCTACAGCTCAAAGAGCAGTGAATACAAGTCTACTCTCTGGGACATGACACCTAAAAAACCAATTTTCCCTTGGTTGTCAAGTGTATGGTCTGCAAGTTAAAAAGCTGCTTTTCTCTTTCAGATTGATAAAAAACAATACAACAAGATCTTGGAACTGATTCAAAGCGGCATTACTGAAGGAGCAAAACTTGAATGTGGGGGCAAAGGGCTGGGAAGAAAGGGCTTCTTCATTGAACCAACGGTGTTTTCCAATGTAACAGATGACATGCGGATTGCCAAGGAGGAGGTATTCATATACACGGGCAAAGTCACTGTAGAATGTCCTAAACATGACTTTTTTCTTTTGCTTACTTTAGAGACAGAAGCTTTAGAATGAAAATTACCGCTATACTTAAAAAAAAAAAAAAGTAAAATCTTTAAATCTTTTCCGAACTCCTGATGAACCCAGCAACTGACAATATGAGTTGGGTAAAGAAGCTCTATTTTTACACTGACTGTAAAGTCTCAGATCTCCAAGAAGAGATCAGGGAAGAATGGATGAGTTCCACTGAGAGACAATTGCTTTGGGAAATTCATGCAGTTGTACAGACACTATTAAATGATGCTGTGGGAATTTGTAAAGACTATAACAGGAGAGAAGAGAAAAATGCAGAATAAAACAGGAATAAAATGTCTCTGAGTGGGCTGGTTTATTAATTACTGATTAATCTTTCTTGCAGATTTTTGGGCCTGTTCAAGAAATACTGAGATTTAAAACCATGGATGAAGTTATAGAGAGAGCCAACAATTCTGATTTTGGGCTGGTGGCTGCTGTCTTTACAAATGACATAAACAAGGCCTTGACAGTCTCTTCAGCAATGCAGGCTGGGACAGTCTGGTAAGGCAGAAGTTATCACACTCCTGCTCTTGGAGATAATGAGTTTGACTCACTATCATTATGACACCTCAGTTTTGCACCCTTTGTCTGAAAAATGTTTATCTAGACCATCCTGGTGGTGAATCACTAACCAAGATACAGAACAGCTGTAGGGAGGTGTTGTGACTCTGCTCCTGGGGGTGAAAACTGGAAAGTGCCTGGCTTGCCATTAGCACGGTGGCCACACTGCTGAATGGTGTTCCTGAAAACAACCAAAGCAGAGTATAAACGATCCTTTCTGTGGAGCAGAAGAATCCTGCGAGGTTTCTGTTAGGACATTAAAAAAATCATGTCCTTTCTACAACATGTAAGGAACTGAGGGGACAACTTTTATCTCTAGTCCTTAGAAATATGTAACACCACTTCTAGAGTTTAATAGCTTGCAATTTGGTATGTCTAACCTGGGTATTCTAGAGATCCAGGAGAAATCAGGGAGAAAAAGGACAAATTAAAATCTAATAGCTCTATGTTATAAACTGGCACGGAGGTTTGTCAGCACATTAACAGCTCATTACTGAAGTTGCCTCCAAGTATTCTGTGCTCTCCTCTAGTCCTCACAGGCCAAATCCCTTTCTCCTAATGAGTATGTTTTATGGTTATAAATACCTAATTTCTTTTCAACATAAGACAAGATTGTTATTACTATGAGGTGTACAGTGTCTTGAGCCCCACAAGTTTCAGCCCCTCCCCGAGTTATCCAAAGGTCTCTGACAGTGCAGTTGGACTGAGTACCTCTTCCTGTTACAGGATAAATTGCTACAATGCCTTAAATGCCCAAAGTCCTTTTGGAGGTTTCAAAATGTCTGGCAATGGGAGAGAGATGTAAGTATTATTCTGCTGTCTTCTGAACTGTTTTCAGCTCTGCTATTTAATAAACATTAGTGAATCCTTCCATGCAAATTAAGATGAGGAAATATTCCCATCTGGGGATTGAGGCATAATATAAGATGACAAATTGCAAGTGGTTTACATGATTTACTTGTAACCTGTGTTTTCTGAGATTTTTTTCTTAGCCGTATTAACTAGCACTTTTACAGAAAGATTCTCTCTTTAGTACTGCTGTGTGTTTGTTGACTGGTTTGGTGGTCTTGTTTCAGAGCTTTTGCCATATATTTTGCCTCTCTTGCTATTTTTTTCTTTCTTTACTTTTTCTTACATTTATTAATATAAGTGCATCTGCATTTTATTAAAATGCTATCCTCCAGATTTATAAACAATGTTAAATGAAATCAGGCCTAGAGAAGGCTAGAAAAGTGTGTTTACATCCCTTTCAAAAAATCACCTTCCATTACACAGCTTTCTATCCACCTTGTTCCATTTAGAACTAAGTGGCAAGTATTTTGAAATGGAGCTCCAGGCTCAAATACTGTCCCAGGTACCTAATTTAAAGTCTTACCAGTTTTTAATTCTCATTACAATCACAAGGAAGTTGAGCAATTGCATCAGCCCCAGATTGGTTACACATACAAAGGATTCAATTAATTTCTGTGCAGGAGGCATGTATACCAGATATGTCTCACCTAAGCTTTCAAAATAGCTTATGGCTAATGGCAAATTCAGCAGTAAAACTAAAGTAAGGTCAAACTCTTTAAAACTTTAAATATGTTGAAGTATACAACTTGATCTATAAAATAAGCTCTATGTAGTCTGAAATATTTTCCCTCATTAGGGAGTACTTTGAATAACACATTCATACTGGTCTCCACATTTGTGAGTTATGAGGTGATCTCACACTGGCATAAATATGTCAGCTCATCTAACTCTTATCATTGTGAAAATATTCTAAAACTACTAAGCTCCATAGGGCACATGGGTAACTTGACACCCAAAAGTGACCCCGTTGACTTCAGGGAGGTTAACTGTGCAAGCAAGATACTCACATATTGATAGTGAGGAGTGTTTGAAAGCAGGGGAAACCAACCAGGCAGCACCCCAGCTCCCATGGAAATACCTATGGTACTTGTACACTTGATTCCCATCTACAGCTTTGAAAATATTCATCATGAACAATAAATGTTTGGAATGGCAGTAATCTGTATCTTGCAAAGGTGCCTAAAAACGTACTTAGGAGTAGTTATTCTACTCCTTTCAGAACCTCTTTGATCAGATATCACCTTCTAATTCATCTCTCTCCCCCCCCCCCCCCCCCCCCCGGATTAATATCTGCATACATTTTATTAAAATGCCACAGTTTCTTAGATCCCTGGTTTGAAGAGATACATTTTATAGCATAAATAATGTTGAGTCAGACAACTAAAGAAGAAAAAAAATCACAAAAAAAAAGAGATAAAGTGTCCATGCATATGCGCGTTATTGCTAAGCTAATACTGTGTTACAGTCAAATCATAATTGTGTCACTGTGCTGCCTGCGCTAGCACTGTATTATCTGGGACTTGTTTTTTTCCTACATTTAATTTCACAGATTTTTATAACACATGGGGAAAAAAATGAACACAGGAAGTTGAGATCTGCTACACTCATTTCACACTCCCACAACATGTAGCAGGGTGCGCACATAGCAGTAGAGCACCAGAACTTACGTACACAATACAACTGATTTCTGTTCACATTAAAACTACTTTAAGAATACAAGAATATTGTGAGCAGTCTGAGAGATTTTTTTTACATTTACACATCTTCAAGGGAATGAGGTGTCATTTTATTGTCCAGATAGCTCTGAGATAAAGGAGTGCATAGTTTCATTCCCAAAAAAAGTGCAAGTCGGAGAATGGCTTGGAGTTATAATTCTTTTCCTTATCTTTTTGTCTCTGGGATGGAAGAAAGTGTGTAATACTTCTTTTGGAAGAGCAGTTTGTTCCCCTTCCCTTACACCTACACAACCAAGAGATAGCATCGTGTAAACTTGACCCAGGGGCTCCTTCCTTTTCACATACACAACCCTTATCACCCTGATACCAAAGTGCCATCCAAAAAGACCCAAAGTGGCCATAGAACAGGATGTTACTGCTCCCTACTTCCCTATATTAGGCTGTGGGGACAAGTGAGCCCTTTAATTGAACACACAATGCCTCTTCCACTCTGGATGTCTGAAATAACGCATCTCCCTATTGAGCAAGAGCAACTTTTTAACTTTTGAAGAATACTTGCTTTAGAATTCATCACAGTTGTCCACGGCAAAACTTTTGGCCAGAAAACAAACATGTAAGGCCTGAAGCCTTGGGCTGAAGAAACAAACAATAAATATATCTAATTTTGTTTGCCAGACCAAAATAAGAAACCAGCTGCCATCAAGCAGAAACATTTACACAGACATATCAGCATTAGCTATTGGGCTCCATGCCGCTCCTGGTGACAGCTTCCACTGAGCCATACAGGAATGGTTCTGTGGCTCAGCCGACTCTGATAAATAGCTAAAGTTTTTGGTCATTCTTTTGAGACAAATTCACCACTTTCTACTGAAAGCTGGGGGTGGAGTGGTCCAAGTCAATGGGATCCTTTCACTTGTCGTAAAATCTTTACTATTTCCTTGCATGTACGTAGACTCTGATAAACCTTAAAATGCCTCCTGAATCATCAATCTGAGTTGAACATCAAGAACTGTATCACACGAGGCTTACCGAGCCAACAAGCACATCACAGGGTTTCAAAACTGCAGGTTGACTGAAATGGACGGGTAAATACCGGTATTCCTGCCCAAATGAAGTGACTTTCTTCCCTGGTGTTACATTGTGTAAAATTCATGGTGTAGAGATAAATGCAACATCAGGAGCATACAGAAGGGCTTAATGGGTTTGAACAGTGGCCCCTCACTCCATTCTGAAAATCACACTTATTTCAAAGAGATTCTGAGGAATTCCCCTGAAATACTCTGTATGGTGAAGTTAGCATTAAATTCTGCACACTCAGGTTCATCTTTATCCAGGGTTGTGAGGAGGAGTTCATTTTCCATAATACTCAGTTTGGACCTTCTCTTTCTTGAGTGCAAATACAAGCAGTAATGTACTGGCCAGTGGTGTAGGTCTTGGTGTTTGGACATTTTCAAGGTCTGGAAAGGACAGAGGATATCACTCCCAACAGTTCCATCAATGGACAGTGAGTATTTCTGGGTTTAATGTCATTCTGTATCTCCTTGTCAAATGCTGGAGCCCATCCATTGGGGGAGGGGGGAGGGGGGTTTGACCTAAACTGAAATTTCATCTTCAGGTTTTCTGAAAGGTGGCATGAAAGGAAAACCTGTGCAAAATCAGAACACAACAGAAACCTATGCTGGGAATTTTCGCTCAGATCTTAACTTTACCAAGAAATCACTTTGCAGGGTTTTGCTCGATAAAGAATTAATGTCTTGTGTAAGCTGATGCTACGATTTCGTTTCTTTTAGGGGTGAATGTGGATTGAGAGAATATTCTGAAGTTAAAACTGTGACAATAAAGATCCCTCAGAAGAACTCCTAAAATGATGAAGGACCACGCTGTGCAGAAGAGCACGTGATGCCACCTTCTCTATTGCTTATGGAGACCAGCACTCAGGAATAAAAAGTGTTACACAATATATATTTAAAAAATTAAGTTGTGACATATATACTGCATCCCTAATGCAAACCAACTCTGCATGTTTTCACCAAACTCTCCTGAGGACCATTACATCTTTGTAAAACAAATCATAACAAGAGATAAAATTACTATTGGGCATCATTTAATAACAGTTCTAGGTAGAAAACTGTTAAATGCAAATGCATGCACACACACATTTATCTCTTCCTTAAATAAAGAAGTTTCACTGCTTTCAGGTTGCCTTCTCAAACAGACCTGCCTTGTACAGACATTCTAGATTCAATCATGGCTTTACGAGCCAGATTCTACCCAAAACACTAGCAATGAACAACGTAAGTAACATTGATGTAATAAAAAAAATCAAACACTCTGAGCAGTAATGAGCCAAAAGCTGGTATATTGGCAACGTTCCAATTAGCATGCTCACATAAAGAGATCAGACTGGGGAGGGAATCAAACCATTATATGGATAACGAAATCAAAATACTTATCAGTGAGATTTGGATTTCACAACCCACAGTGATTTCGTTTTCAAAGCTTATTTTCATAATTAGTTTTTGTCTTGCATTAAGCAAAAATCCTCCTTCACTTACAGCAACTTGAAAGGTTTTACCTGCCTGCCAAAAGAGCTTGGCCAGACAGGGTGAGAGGGTGTTAAGGAGGACAGGAACAGATTCCCAAAGGCTTCACAGATAATTTCAGCTTTCACTGCTTGTCTAGCTTTGGTGTTGCTACTGTTGTTTTCACCTTTTTTAAATAAGTATATGCACATGCAGACTCCATTTGTTTGTTTGCTATTAAACTGTCCATGGTAACATCGGGAATTAAGTATTTGTTACAGCAGGAAGAACCCAGCAAAAGCCCACCTGACAAGAAGTAAGCTTGACTTTATTTTCTCACTAAATGAGGACTTGGAATCCTTACCATGTTTGTGAGCTTACTGGCTGGTACTGACTTTTCAGTTTTATCTGTTCTTTTTTTTGGCCCAGGACAAAAATATGTGCAAGTTGTTTTAGAAGTTAGGTGTTTAAAACCTATGACATTATTACTTGCTGCCCATAGAATCTCTTCCAACTTGTAACTAACAAACTAAACACCATCTCTTTCTCCCTCCCAACTGTAGAGCTCATTGATTCCCCATACCTTTTTAAAAGGAGGTTTCATTTTATGTTTTAAATTAGAATTAAGAAAATTTATTTTAAGAAGTACAGTAAATCACCTACACTGGGTAGCTCCATTATCTGGGATGTAAGGACAGAATTATGGCCTCAAGTGTAACAGTTCCCCTAGCTGCAGAGTCTGTACTATGAACTGTTGAAAACTCCAGATCTGATCAGCAAATCACTTCTGCACGTTCTTAACTTCCTTTACTCTCTGAGGAATTCCTCATAGATTTGAAGTTGTGTGTGTCCTTAAACTTACTGCTGGATGAGGACAAGAGTATCCAGCACTCTGTAGTGTGGTAGCCCTCAATATTTTGTATTTTTAACTCATGTCAAACTGTGTATGTGTTTTTAAAGCAATATGTATACATAATGTTATTCAGAAACGACAATACATTTGCAGACATGGAGATGAATCAAAATATTCCTGAGTTGTTAAATGCAAATGCCATCTAGTTCAAAATGTAGTGTACGTCAGAGTGAAGAAAACCAAAATACAGCAAGTAAGAGATTAGTTATCTTTTAAACTGCAATACAAAATCTGAAAAAGGAGATTTTACTTCTTTTCTCCTATTTACTTAAAAAAGACTCTTCCTGTGCTAACAGCATTTACACCATGTACTCTTTTGTATTCTTTTTGTGTATCTTGTATGTCTGTGCTCTATTCCCAGTACCTTCAGAAAAATAATGCAGAGCTGCCATTTTTTTCAACACTGTCACTGCAGCTCCATTTGGTGTACATGGATTTGTGAAATCCTTCTTTTAAATGTACCATTTGCATGGATCCAACAAAACATTTTTCCAGTCCCCGCAGTTTTTTGTTACAGTTTTTAATCATGTATATAGTTATATGTTATTAAAAAAGTAAAAGGATATTTTCTATGAAGTTTTTTCCATTAAAAAGGTTTAGAGAAAGACTTTAGACTGTGAGACTCCTTTCTTGTTGACAGAGCTATAAAAATATTTAAAGAAATATTTTCTTAGCAAAAGATCTGCTCTCACAGTAGCTTTATTTTCATTTGCAAAAGTGAATGAAGTAAAAGGCCAATTACATTTTCTGGAATATTATTCCAGCTGCATGAAAACCACTTGTGAGTTGCAGATCTAGGTCATAGCGAAAGTTCATCCTCACCCTCATGACCATAAAGTTTAGCTATTGAGGAAGGTCTGAAACCATCAGAACCAGTGGGGTACCCTTGCAAACTGCTGCATCACAGCTTGAGTTTTGGATAATGTTTAAAAAAAATCATGATGCCTTTTCTTTCTGTAGTCAGTGAGTCACAGAGATAATTAAAGTAACACTCGGATCCTTTATGGAGTGGGTATTCTACTTGTCTTTAATTTCAAAATGCTAAAATGGGGGAAAGGATGGACTGAATGTTAAAATTCACGTGACCAGGTACTGCACAACTCTCACCCAAACTATTCCTTTATTCCAGCGTTACTTTCATTGGCAGGACCAGCATTCCTCTTTTGAAATGGTGCTGATTTGTATTAAGTAACTACTTGGTTAATAAGGCCAAGCTACTTCATTGTATGGCAAGCAATGGTTATACTTCAGTGTCACAGAATAATACTGTTGGTTTAATCAGCAGTCTACAGGCAACCACAATAAATAGACTAATAAATCATGACAGACTAAACCAGATGGGATAAAAGAGAATAAAACTTGATAATAGCAGTGAAATTGCATTCTCATAAAGCAGTACTGTTCCTGAAAGTCTGGGTAATCAGGAATATGTTAAGTAGAGTTTAATTTCTGTTTAACTAGTGGCATGGACAACACACTCTCACAGGACTGGGAGCGGACAATTAGCACTTTCCATATTCTGCGTCTCTCTGACCTGTTTGCAACCTATCTCACCACTCCAAGCAGTTGCATAGGCACAAGCAATGGTATGTTTTTCTGAAAGCAAACTGAAGGAAGGAAGGTTGTTCTGGAACCCACTGAAAACAAGTGCTGTCATTTAATAAAATGAGCAAAGTGCAGTCCATAGTAAATAAGCGCTCTGTGGAGCCCCAGACAGTGAAAGTAAATATATCAATAAAAGTGTATACAGGTGTAAAGGGAGAGTTTGGAAATAATCGTGCATTTCTTCTGGGAAAAGGATGTGAAGAAAGGCTGAAAGAATTTCAGTTCTGTGGCCTTCAGACAAAGCAATGGATATTGATATTACTTGAACAGCATTCACACTATATTGGTGCCCTGTTACAAAGAACACACTTTCTCTTCCTCCCCACAGAGCCAGGATGGAAAACCTTGCCTTGCAGATGCAGAGGCACTCTTATTCAAATTGCAGATGCAGTGCCCTCTTATTTCCCAGTTCTGTCCTGGAAAAAAGAACCCATAATAACACTGAATTCGGGACACCAGTTTAGAGGGAGAGCAAGTCAATGATGAGCAATACACTGTATTGTTTACTCATGGCCCTCTGCATAGTCACACCTACAGCTCTGGAGAGCTACATTTACAGCCACCTTACATTTGCCTCCATACATCTCCATTTACTGCATGCTGAGTCCATCAACACAGGAAGTTATTTTTCTTGTAACAACTTCATACCACAATGACTGATACTCACAGTGCTACATCTATCAGGAAGCAGCAAATGCCTCTGTGGCTGTAGATGCCATCAGCATTCCCAACCCATTGAAATAGACTTCCCTCAGCACATTAGACTACAGCTGCATAAAATGCGTCTTTCTGCCTCATCCTTGTTAAAACACAGAGTTGATTAATTCTTTCTGTATCTTCACTGTATCTTCTATGTCCACAGGTATCGGGGAACTATGTGTAGCTCTGCCAGAAAGCTCAGGAACTTCAGAAGCAAAGTGGGGGACTTCAGCATGAAGCTGGGCATTTATAAGGATAGATTATGCTGATGTGAGAGGAGAGATGTCATTTCATGTGACTAAAGTGTGGCTAGAATGTGCTACTACTAGAGCTTGGGGTCCCGCTTTTCTCTTCTACACAGCACAATGTGGAGTGCTGGGATGCTGGTTTCAATAAGAACTTGCCTAATTTTTCTCAGAGGACTGGAACTGACACACTGGAATTCAAGGTTAACACAGGCAACAGATTGTTGCGGCTGGCTGAAGTTCAAGTTCAGTCATTTTAGTGGTGAAGAGCAGGTTAAGCCGTCTGTGCAGCCACAGCTGCTTCACTGGGGTAGCGTTCAGCACCAAGTACTTGGTTGTCTAAGACTGAGGCCTAGAGGCTGCACACACACATATGACTGAGAATCTATCCCAAACACAGTGAGTGGCATCACAAAGGTGACTTGAGTCTTGGTCCAACTGAATTAAGTCACCAGAGCTGTTGCATAATGTCCCTAATGCCCTTAGCTTACTGTTAGAGGGGGAGAAAAAGCAGTGAGTGTCCCTGGTTCATAAGAATGATTAATTCTGAAACAGTTCAACCAGCTGAGTTTACATCCTGAACCCTCATTAAAAGCCAACCTTAACCCCCTAGCATAGGTACTCTAGAACCCAGTTGCACCGGTAAAAGCACAGCTGTTTTTTTCTGATATCAACAAATTTAAGCTCACTCAAGCCACTACTGAATAGAGGGACTGAACACATGATCCAGTGCTGCTCTGTGGTGAGCATCTGCACCATTACTTTTCATGGGTTCATATGGGATGAATTTCATCAAACAGCAGAGCTGCCTTGTACTGGGCACATACACAGCACATACATTTTTGGCTGTGCCTGCTTTGTCAGGAAGCACTCCAGGGAACATTATTTCACCTGATTTCAGGTGACATTTATAAACACATTACAGAGGGCCCTTGCCATCAGCTGCAATGCCCCAAAGATTCCAATGCCAGGAAGGCTGAGACATCTGCTGGGACAATTTGCCTTAAGGATTGATGAAGTCTGCATTACTGCTATGTTCCCCAGTGCACTACTGTAACCATTCCTTGTATTGTCATTTAATCAGAGTACCTGACATAAATCCCATTACTTCAGGCTGGTTGTGAGGTGGTTTTATCTGCCTTTAGTCTCCTGAGAAGACCTGCGAAATAAACCTGGATTGTGCATCCCCAGCAGCCACAGACTGTAAGAAAAACTCCAGCTGCAGAGGTTGCCAAGAAGGCTGTGCACACAGCAGGCTGAAGTAACCCAAAAGGGTGCTTGTGAAATGTTTGTGCTGCTGGCAGGCAGCACACTGCCAGGACAGATCACACATCATGCATTTGCACATCAAATGAAGCTGCACTGGTCTGAGAGCATGGGAAAGGCCTGTCTTGAACGGCATGTGTCCTACTTCCTAAACATGTATACTTTACACTTTACACTTGGTTATTGGCCAGACTGAAAGTACCGCAAGTTCCCCAAAGCTTGCCGTTTTGCCTTTGAAGTAGAACTGTTTGGATAATGTTTCCTTTGGCAATTTATCTATGTAACAAAGCAGGAACTGGCCTCGCAACAATCCACCACTAGCTCTTTACAAAGTATTCACACACTTGTGTATATGCACTCACACACAATTTGCCCGTTTTCATGAGCTTGCTTAGCCCTTCTCCTTCTCCCTTATAGTTCATGATGAGGTTGGTGTAACTTGTGCTAATATTAACTCAGTTCATTTTGGGTTTTTTTCCTGCTTTTTGTGTGCCTGGCTTGGTTCCCATTTTCTACAGCAGCTTAATTAGCAAGACATTTGTCTGCAGCTCACTCTTGCTGCTCGACAGAAAGAAAATGTGTTTGCACTGCTTCCTGTGGCAAAAGGGCTCCAGCTCAAGGTCCACTGGGTTTCTCAGACTCTCCTGGAACCAGGAGATGGGACACAGAACATGGTCTTTTGTGAAGCATCTGCTGTTTTCTGCTTTCTACTGGTCCAAAGACCTCTCCCACAGTCTTTGGCACTTGACATCCAATCTCAAAGCACAGTCAGGGCCTGTCAAGAGAGGCCTCCTTTTAGTTTTTAATTCTGAACTTCACAAACACTCAGGTTTCTGGGGAGGATGCTGAATGGTAAGGGACCCCTCATTCCCACCGAGAAACTGCAGATTAAGGACTTAAGCTAAAGCATTTTCCTTGTATCTGATGGTCCTGCCACTTGCCAGGACTCCCAGCTCATTCATTCACCATGACAGAGTGGCTCTCACTCAGAGCTGGCTAATGGGATGACCTATAGCCAGGCTGCACAGCTACAGGGATCAAGCAAACAGCCTGTATTCAAATCAAGCATTTGCCCAGAAAAGTCACCACTCTTCAGCCTTATTCTTCCAGCATCATGTGCATATTCTCTCTTAAATACGTCCTTGCTGTGAAATTAAAGACAAAACCATGTTGTCTCCAAAGAAATGGGCATGTGTACAGCTACCATCTGAGGTTCCTCAGTAGCCTGGAGCTCCTGAGCAGTACAAGGAAAGCTCTTACACTACAATGTTGCATTGCACCAGGATTGCCATATTGCAGTGGCTGCCACACCTGATGTAGATGAGGAGACAAGTCTAGCGAGGCTGCTGAGAGCACTTTGCTCCTTCTGTCCTGGCACAAACCTTAACTGGAGCCATGGACTTTTTTCTGAGAATCTGTCCTATGTTTCTCCACAGTGCATACTGCACACCTTAAGTCACAGGAAGCCATTGCTAGAGAGTTCCTGGGGACTGTTAAGTTGGCCAGGCCTCTGTTCACACTAGTATATGCAGAACCACCTACTCCCACAACTGAAACTGCCGCAAAACCCAGAGCAACTCCTGCTCTGCCTTTACCACAGCTCTGCCTTTACTACAGCTCTGCCTCTCCAGCAGTCTTCCCCTTGCAGCATTTGGCTCCAAAGGACAAACACAATTCGCCAGACATTTATGGGAAAAATGCCCAGGAAATGCCACTGGTGCAACACACTTTTACAGGAGTTCCCTTAGGGAATACGCAACATTTGACCATCTCCATGATTCCCATTAGATTTCCGTTTGTGAACCCCTCGGACACCACCATTTCAGATTGCTCTAATGGGAAAATGGCAGTAGACTCCAGCTGCCCAATCCATTTCAAGAAGGCTCAGAAAGATGCTCTCATCTCCTGCATCCGCAGTGACTTTATAGCCAAGGCTCTGGGACAAATGTTTAAAGTTAATTTCATATTCTGGCAGCCATAAAAAATACAATGACAAAATCACCACAGATACTGTTCTCAGTGTTTCAAATCACCTTGCAGCTCTCTCCTATGCAAAAGCCAAAGCTGCTTTCTTCCCTGTAGTGAACTGTGACACATATTCCCTCTAGCATGTGCTGCAGAAGGGCTGGTGCAAAGCTCTGCTAAAAGACTGAGTTGCTAGTTGGTTTCTATTTTAAAAACACAGAGAACATCCTAAGCAATTTCTCAGAGTTTTGGCAAAGAGGCTCCTTTAACTACCTGTGTTCTTCGGTAGAACAGCAACAAACGGCACAACGATTTGTTTTTACAATGTCCTCTCTGGGAAGACTAATTACCAGCCAGCCTTCTAGTGTGGAGTTTCAAACATTTGGGGCCCCATTCTTTTTCAAGCAAAATTCATGCTGTGGATTGCAGAATCTGTCTGAGTGGGGGCATTTTGCTGAAAGTTTCTAAAAGATTTAGGATAATGGGCTGGCCAAGAGACTTCATGGTGCTTCTAGAAATTAAGTAGGAAAAAAATCATGCTTTTCTTTGTATTACTATTTCTCTCTTCGAGGTAGTAATACAGACACCAAACCAAAGCCACTGCAAGTGCTGTTCTCAGCTGCTCTGTACACAAAGCTCAGAAGGATAAAGGTAGGTCTCATGCGTTAGTTGTGAAAGCTGTGTTCAGCAGCAATAACCACATTGCACAGTGCAGTGCAGTGTGTTGAGCCTCTAGCAGATTCTGCCTGACAAAGGAAAACAAACTGATGGACTTCTTCCAATTTGTCTTTTTTATACAAAGTTTCAGGACAACCAACTTTTCTTCCTCATTATTCTCCCTCATGGACTTTTGTCTCCCTCTTTAATTCCTACTCCTCTTGGAGTAAACAGTACCTCTTTGAAGTTCTGGCTGAGGTAAAGCACTTAACATTCAACTGTACTGCCCATATAGTCTCTGCTAGTATTTTCCAGCTTTGCCATTGAACACTGGGCATTCTGGGCAGTAACTCCTCATTAGACTATGTTCCTGGGTGATTTAGATTGCAGAACCAAGGCTGCGAACATAACTGACATTTTGGACTCAGTCACGGTAGCCAGCCTTCTGTAAGTCAATATCGGTCTCATCTGCACAAGCCTATCTCAAACCATCCAACGTAACTTTTTTCCAGTTAATAGACATCAATCTTCACAGCAAATAATTCTGTAATCTTTTTTAACTGGGAAATTAGGGAACAGTGAAGGTATTGTATGTTCAGAACTCACTGTTCAAGTAAAAAATAAACAATCACAAAGGCTTGCTAGGTTTCTATCCATAGTTCTTTCCCTGCTTTGAATGGAAGACATGCTTGCTTACTTTAGCTTGAGTCATAAACCATCCCCTGTTACAATCACAAGCAAATTAGTATCTGAGCAACTGCAGATGCTGCTGAGCAGAGAAAAACTGAGAAACCAGGATGAAATTTACAGAAGGGAAGGGGTAGTGGGAGGCTTAAATGGGCTTTCACTTCCTCTATCCCCTCTCCCCCCCAGTACTAAGTACACCTCATACAGCCTCATGCCTCATTCCCAGTCAGGCACTTGATCACATCTCCTGCATAGCTCCTCTTCTACAGCCTTCTGCGATTGTCCTTTAAGTGGCATTATTTTTAGAAATGTAAATGGAAATGTTCCTTTGTCTATAAGAAATCAAGTTACATAAACCCCACACAGCACTCAGAATTTCCAGAATCTATGGAAAATCCAAACCTGTGAATTTGCTTCCACTGCTTATTTATGTCAGGGGTGTTCAGAAGGTCAGACCTGGAAAGAAACTTGCCCTCTCGTCATGAAACTGCAGATATGGGCACTTACTATGGAATATATTTACAACATAACTAGGCTTTTGATGGTCTACAAACCAAAGTTAAGAGAACTGAGGGAGTTACAGTTACAAGGTAAGCATCCATTTTGCAACTGTTATTTAATAAACAAATAAAATCAATAATAAATTTAATAAATAAATAAATAAATATAATCAGTTATTTCAGCTGCGATGGCCTGCAGGGACAACAATATTTGCTTTCTTTTGCATCATCTTTGTCAATCCTCCTTCATGGCACAAAAAAAGGGAAACAAGTGATAATTGATCACCTGATTATTTATATGCAGTTGACCAAAACCATGACCCCACTGTCTTCTACAAACACCACAGACTTGGTCTAGGCCCTGAAGGTTTAAAACTAAGATGAAAAGCCACGAAAAAAAGAAAATCATTATTACTACCATTTTACAGACAAGGAGCTGATTGAGTGAAACAAATGTAGCTACTCATTCTGAGATTACAGAGAGAAAGCTGCTGCAAAGGCTGGGATCAAGCAGAGATCTCCTGGCTCCCAGCACAGTGGCCTACTTCGTACTGATTTTTTCCTGAGCTGTGTTTCTTGTATATAAACACTGTAATTATGCTATCGTAAAGGAAAGATTTATACATGCAAACACATACACAAAGAACTGATAAGACTCTTACAGAAGTATTCTCTTTGTCTGAGGATCTGTATAATTCAAATACTTTTCACTTCTGACAAACTGAGCTGGGAAAGCCCTTGAAATTCTTTGTAACTAACGACCTTTTAAGGTGGTGGGGGGTCCTGATTTTTCTTGTTACACAGAGCCACACCAGCCATTCATTTTTACATATTTACACTCAGTATAGAATCTCTCAGCAAATAAATAATACCATCAATTTTCACCAGGGCAGGACCATAGACAAATAAGCTTTTCAGCACTTGTATCAGTTTACTGCAGTTTTGGTGTGTTGTTTCCTGTTTCTCCACATCCAAGTAGAAAGCACTGTACTTAGATATGACTCTAAGATATTGATTTAGTTATTTTCATGTGTGTGCTTTCAAGCTGCAGGCTTTTTTATTTGGATGCATTCAGTTCAATCCGTTGCATTTCCTTTCTCTCCCTATTCCTGCATTTGCTCTCCACAGCAGAACGTAAGCTTGCAGAGGACCTAAGTGCTGTTCATCCCTGCCGAATTCACTGGGAACCAACAGTGTTCAGCACCTCTGAAAACTTAGGGTATATAGGTATTTAGGTATCTGCAAGGCTTTAACTCAAGGAAGCAGTTAGGCACCAGTTTGTGGCTGGCTGTGCTGGACATCAATTTGTAGTTGCCTGACTAAAAGCCTTTGAAAAGCTGAGTACCGAAAAAGACCACTACATGAGATTTCTCACAGAGGTCCAGCCAGCTAAAGCAGTGGCATACATAATTAGGGCTCTAGGTTGAGATGAGCTGTTCTCTAGACTCTGTTGGCCCAACTAGATCTGTTAAGGCAGCAATGGGAGATCAGACTCACAGAGCAGGTGTCAACATCTCCAGGACAGACATATCAACTTAGGGTGAGATTCACCTTGCCCAGGTTCCTAATTTAGGAATCTTATTTGAAATTCACATTTTTACCTAGATGAATTCAAATTATGTTCGATGCTTCATTTTTTAAACTCAAAACTACTGATGATTTGATGGCAAAGTTACATAATTGTGTATGCAGTGTGCTAGGTTACCCTCAGGAAACCCTGATTACAGGCTCTTTAACAACTAACCCTGTTGTCAAACACCAAGGTGCCAATACACAACTGCACTGTAACACAGACACAACAATGCCTTGACACTGTCAAAACTAAATCAAAACCCCAAACCAAATGAAAAATTCAATGTAAAAAATGCATGCTTTTAAGTAAAAAGCTATTATTTTAGAAAAATATACAGAGAAAATACTAAAGCAGAAATTGTAGAAGTTAATTTTGAGTTCTTGATAATCACCATCCTAAATACCAATAATTCTGTAAACTGATCAGATAAGTAATGATACATTTTTTCCTAAACTCTTGTTGTTTTTTCGTTCCTTATTCACCTAAGCAGGTACATAGTGCTTATATAGGTTTATGCCAACCTGTATGTTATTTTTCTCTGCTCTTTTATTCCTAGCCTCAGTATTCTTTTTTGCTGCTAACACTGAACAAACTACATGTAGTCAGCTTGCTCTTAGCTCCTGATACTTTCTGTTTACAGTGTAATACCCTCCTAGAAGGTACCAGGTACTACAGATAATTCAGCTGCCTTCATGACTACAATAATATGCTCCGGCCAGTGCAAACAAGTGATGCAATGCAAGCTGTGTTCTTCCCAAGGGTGGAGAGCATCCCCCAGCCAGACTCCCAACTTGTTTCTTCCCAAGGAGAACAACTTGTAAGGTCACTTTTGAACCCTTACTTCCCATGGGGTGGCCATGGTCCACCCAGCAGAGCTGACGGAAAAGAAAATTAACCTCTGAACTATCTTTGCTCATGTACAGAGTACATGAACTAGCAAAGAGCAATACATAACACTAACTAATTGCAGCTTCAATTGAAAGATTTTTCTAAATAATCTGAAAAGATACAAAACTGCTGCTGAATTCTTGTGACCTTATTTGGAAGCTTGAATTAGATGGTGGCAACCTGATATGTAAGTTGTGTACAGTTTTCAAATGCAAGAGCCTCAGTTATCTTAATGTTTCTATTAGAGTTGCTAGTGATTCCCATCTAAATTGATCATTCAGAAAACGGTTTAACTAGAAGAAAACTGCCACCATCTAAATATATTACAACTTCTATACTTCTTGCCTTTTAAAGCATTGTGAAAATAGAGAACACTTAAATATAATAATTAGGGTATCAAAGGATTTGATAGGATTAGTACTGTATCAATTCTTTAGTTATTAATCAGGTTTCTTTATATGATCATCATTCATTGTTTGACCATCTAATTTCTACATTTGTTACTCTAATGTATATAAATAACATTTTTTAATTACGATTCTCTTCTTTAAGTAGCCAAAATACGTATCACTGAGTTGGTCCTTAATGGGATTTGGACTTTCAGCAGTTTTTCAAAATAGTGAGGATTTTAATATAGATTACACAAATAAAAGTCAATCCATATTTCAAATGTGTAACTAGACACAAACTGGAAAGCATTTAAAAGGCAGCACACAAGTCAAATGCATTAAGAAATAGTTTGAACTTTTGCAAAATGCTGATCATCCCTTGAACTCTCAAGGCTAATCCAAGTACACCACTTCTGGTTCATTCCTCTGCTTTGCTCCTGTTCTGAATCTGTTTCATGGCTCGGTGCATCAGATGTTTTTTCTTGTCATGATTGCCTTTTTCCAGCTGCTTCTGTTTAGAAATGTCTTCCTGTGGCAGCCCAACCTATTCTCCACACCAAAGAATGGTGATAAGCAACTAGACTTCTTAAAGGCTGGACCAATGTTCTTTCTGACCTTTTCAGACTTTACTTTATTGAAACACAGAACAAAACACTTTCATACCAGCCATTTGCAATTAAATCAAGATTCTCATCTAGCAGACCACAGAAGCTCAAAAACCTTATCTTTTGCCTTAAATTTGTACACATCCTAAAAAAAATAAAAATAATCCAAACCAGAATACATCAATGCACATAGAAATAGACATGAGAATACACATACAACAGATGCTAGTTATTCTGTACTACCGGAAGGTTCTCAGACTCTACATGCTCTGGAATAGTCTGCAGGGAGACTTTTATACCACCTACAAAACAACACTGCTGCAAGATTTTCTAGCATCTTTCAAGCAGATAAACAGCTTCTGCAGTGTTGTAAAGGACCATGCTTGGGGCAACTTGGACTGGATTGGAGAGAAATTGTGCAGCCCCTGTACACAATAAAAATTACAAGTTTTCTTGCGCAGTGTAACACAACCTGCTTAAAATTTAATCTTAATGCCTATGGCATCTATAGGAATTATGAACCAAAGGTCAGACCTTCCCGTAGGTGACATCTGTTGTCCCAGTGATGTGTTCCACAACAAATAAGGGCATAACACTAAAGAAAACACGTGACATTGGAAAAGAAAAACAAACAAAAACACAGGAGGAGAAAAGACATCAATTTTTTTTTGAGCAGGGCAGAACAAATGTTTGACTGAAAAGTCTCAGGTCCAGCTGGGAGAAGGTCAAGACTAATTTAACCTCTGGTCAAATGGTTGGGAGTTAGCTCGTTTCCTTTTTCCTCTTACATCACTCCCAGAGATTTTGACAAAAATAATATGGCCCCGATTACATGACATTACAGGCTCTCATAATGCACTGGGGAGGACAGTGTTGAAACTCCTTGGAGAAAAATTAATCCCAGCAAAGCAACAGCTGTAGGACTGCTATAAACAGGGAAAAAACTACAGTGTTTGCATCATATACTTATATGATTTTAATAAAACCTATTAATGGGATTGGATTATTGGATATTTTTTAACAGGTCTGACAGCCCTGTATCATCATAAAAATATCAGTTGAATTGTATGTAGTTGCCATTAAGAAATGTAACCACTCAGTACATTCTTTTAAATACCTAAAGCAGACACAGGTAGAAGATGATTTATATTGCTTCCAGAAAACTTAGGCAGTCAGAAAATACGTGGTCCACATGTACATTTAAAATATGCTGGAACAGATCACCAGTGTTGTCATCATCTGCCCCACACAGCCCCTGATCAGGTGAAAAGCACCTGCTCAGCCGCCTGCACCCTAGTGCGCTGCTCCAGGAGCGGCTGTGACAAGTCCCCTGTGGGCCTATTGCCGAAACCTTCTTCAGCATTTGCACTTTCAAAAACTTACAGAATTCCCTAGTTAAAGAAAACACAACACTCCTGTCACCTGCTTTCCAGTTACTCTACAGATACACCTCTCTTCTATTACTCTTACTGCTGCCAACACACTATTAAAGATGTGTGCTCTCTGCTATAAAGCCCTTCTGGCTGTAGCCCACATGCTCATTTTGGAAAACAACATGACCTGAACAAAGACTCCAGTTTAAGCCTCTCCTGTGCCCAGGCCACACATCCCTCTCGTGTTTTGGGTCCAGGCCCATATGCTGCCTGTGAGCCAATGGCAGAGCTCAGCATTCTGCACCTCTCCTTGGCCCTTTTCTGCATCTCTGCCATGGCAGAGTCACCTCTGAGGCCACATGGGCTCCAGACTGCTAATGAGCCTCCCAAGAGCAGCACAGTGGTGTTTCAGTTCAGCCAGATTGCAAAACATGGGCTTACCCCTCCCTGTATCCCTCACCCATGCACACCTCCTCCTTCCAGAGCACCACACTGAACCCCAAGCGTGAGCCCCACACACCGAGGCAATGGCACCGGGCAGGGTGACACTTCCAGCACAGGACGCACATGGGATAGGTGAAAAGCTCCACAAGGCCAGGGCCACAGTGAGAAACTGCAGCCATGATCCGGCACTGTGAGCCCATCAGCTGCACCAAGAACCACTCACCATCCCTGCAGACCGGCATGGCAGCGGAAACCCCTGGTACAGCCTGGCCCTCCTCCTGTCGCCCCTCCCGGCGCAGCAGCTCTTGCCCAGGCAGTCGGACAGTGCCATGCAGGAAAGACCTCAATGAGATACAGTGCTTTCTCATGATAAAGCAGCCAAAACTACCTCCCTGAGGTTATAGCAGCTGGTGGAAAGCTGAGCAGTAAGCAAGAAGTTTTGACACCTCCACATGCGCTATGAGGAGACAGGGGGGTGATTTTTTTTTCCAAATTGAGAAAGTATGCTCATATGGAGGAGTATTTTTAGGTGCTTTGTGTTGCTACTTTAAGCACAGGAGCTGGTTGGGGTTTATTTTCCCTTGCTTGGTTTGGATTACATTTCTGCCTTCCAGTTTGGAGGAGTAAAGATAGATGCTCGTGGTAACTGTGAAATATGACAATACATTCATTTTTAAGAACTGCTTTTGAATATGGTAAACTTAAATTCATCAGGTTAAATTAAACATGTGACTGCAACTCTTAGTACATTTAACAGATTGTAGCCAATGTCAAGACTATAACAAGAAGTATATCACAAATATCGCTGTGAAATTTAGTGCATATTGCAACTTATAAATTTCATGAAAGGCATAAAGTAGTTTCAGAAAAATGTAAATTGCTTTTGATAAACACAATTTTTCACTTAAAATTATTCAGGTGGGATGAGATATGACTGGATATGCTGTTATTTTCCTGTATGTGTTTACCCATTCTATATGTATACTTTTTGAAAACATGACTTCATGAAATTTCATGACAGATTTCAGGAATATGTTTCAGGAGCTACACCTATACATGCTGTATCATTATATTGCATGTAATCCATAAGGGCTTAACATGTAAAAATCCACAGGGGTTTAAAAAAAATACTTTCTTCTTACACAAATTTTAGCATAACATAACAAAATGTGCAAACTTGAGAACAAGAGATTAGTAAAACCAGTGAAAGTTGGCACACTATGTTGAAAGCTCAACACTACCCACAAGCTTAAAACTGCGAATGCCTACGCCTCTGGCTGCATGGTCTTCACTTCAGGTTTGGGCTGGGTTCCTGCCCATCTGAGGGCAGCCACATTATGCCAGAGAGCAAAGTTTTCCCCTGATAGTTCAGACAGGTTCCTACACCTCACAGCTTCCAATAGCCTCTGGGGTGTTGGAGGGAGAGGAGGAGGTGCGGGAGGCCCATGGAGCTCACTGCCCCTGAAATACCCAAGGCACATCCAGCTCTCTGTAAGGAGGATGAAAGGATTGAAACAGCGTGTTATCTGTTGTTCTGTAATTGCCATTCACACTGTGCACAAAGTCATGGCACAGTCTACTGTGAAATCAGAAAGATGGTGGGTACTTCCAGGCCACGTACACTGCCATGCTTGTAGCGAACACAGAGGTGTTTGCTATGCCTTGCTGGGAATGGGGCTCTGGCAGTCAGGGGCTGCCCAGGGGCCATCCCATTGGCCTGGCAGGCAGGGCCTTCCTATATTTGGTGAGGACAGGAAAGTGAGCCTGCTGCTGGCATGTTGTTTACAGGAGGTCAGATAAGCAATTACGTATGTTCTTGTGGAGAGTATAGCTGTCACTTCTTAAGAGATGCAAAGTATGTCTCAAAGACAAAGGTCTCCACTGCTATGAAAGGTATGCTTTGATGTTATTCCTCTGAATGATCTTCCAAGATCTACTGAATTGGAAAGGCATCTCTACATATGATGGAAGAAACAATAAGAAGATCTGTCAAGTAACAAGGCCATAATAGAGCTCCTTCCTTGAAACCTAATTGCCCTGCATGTATGCAAAGACATACAAGTCTGCTGGGAAATAAACGAGGTTTTGCAAGTATCATTCCAAACCTAGAAATGTAGACTGCTCTTGCTTTACAGATGCCTTATTAACTTAAAGTATTTTCATGTATTTTCTAAAGAAAGTTTACAGTCTATTTAAAGTTCATGGCCTGTGCCAGGGAAAGAAGGGGGGGGGGGGGGGGGGGGCGGCGCATGCTAAATGTGACCAATACTGTAGAATATGCATCTAGGAGCTACATTTATGCCTTGCAGGGCTATGCCATCTTTTCAGTTCTACATTATGAGAGCTGTAATCTCAAGCAGACACAAAAAAAGTGAGCCAAACTAATTTAGACGTTGACCACAGTGCAATCATTATAGATTTCTTGACCTGAAACAGACCTTAATACTGTGCCACTGTGAAGGACATGATGTTGGCCATTTATAAGCATCTAAACAAATAAGTACTATTTGATCAGCTTTGCTTTAAAGTGGTAAGTAAAGAGACTTGCCTGTTTCAGTAAAGGAATAATGTAAATGAATGCAAGATAGTAGCAAGGAGACTGCTAAAATAACCTGCAGCATAACAGGCAGTCAACATGAATGTCAACCCTCACAAAGACCGCCATGAAAATTCACTGTTTTCAAACGGGACACTAGAATACGCACATACTATCTACTTGCATACTTCTCTAACTTCAGAAGGAAATATCCAGTTTGGCACTGGACACCAAAATAGGGTATTGGCCAATCATAAAATCCTGCTGACCCCAGCAGTATAACACATTATTAAGCCAGTTCCTCAGCCTAATGGAGTAATTTTTGTTAAGTTGCTTGTTAAAAATATTGGGACCATACTTTTCTAGTAATCGTATGAAGAATCTCTTGGTGTGGTTTAGAGTGTTTCCCCTAGTAAGGGGAAACTAATCAACACAGTCAATTTAGAGGAGCAATGAGATCAGAGTTTGTGGCACTGTTACATTTCTGCCTTATTAATCACTACAATATGGAAAAAAATCCCTTCCTAGGACTGACAAGTCAAGATCTATTGGGTGAAGGAAGGGAGAGCAAGCTGAGGTTGCTCTCCTGAATTTCTGCATTAAAAGCCCTTTGAATGATCCTGCTTTTGATAGAACATTCTAAAAAACTAAAAACAAAAGTCATTTTGCAGCCTCACTGCATATAAATGTATACATGGATATTGCTGGAAGATATATTTTTACTTAACCTCTGAATATGAGAGCCATGCCAGTAGGCAGACTTCTCAAATGTCTTCCATTTCATGGTACACTTTTATGATGGGAAGTTATTGACATCAGAAAGGAAGAATAATGAAACTAAGGTCACGGAGTTATTTACACTGGCGGGTGGATCCCACAACATTCCTGTATGATTCGATTGTTTTGATGACCCTCTTTTGGGGATTCTGTCACACATTACATCTGACACTTGGATCTTGGTAAGTTGAAAGGGACACAGAGAGGTTTGTTTGGTTACTGTTACCACAAGGTTAAAAAGCCTGTCTCTGTTCAAGCCTATGTCACAATTCCCAAAGTCTTCAGGAAGCTTCCAAACTCCCTCCCCCAAGGTGCTAACAAGCTGAAAATAAGGAGCCATGTAGATACCAAGATGAGCAAGGGACACCCAGAGAACATACAGGGAACACCCAGAGAAATACGACTGAACTACGGGGGGGGGAAGGAGAACGAATAGTCATGAGTATGAAAGTAATTTTAAAAGGCAAGTTTTATTTTTAATTTTGCTGTGAAAAAAGAATTTGGGAATTAATATCTTAAAGTCTTTCATTTAGAGTTGGGAACTTACGGTCCACTGCAATATAAACCAACAAAAGAAACAGAGCACAAAAAGCTGTGTTTTGATCATAAGCAGAAATCTCATAAATGTCACAGTCCTGAGATGAGCCTTTCCTCTGTTTTCAGACCATTCTGTAAAGCTATTAACCTTCACAGATACTGTAACCAGGTCTGGACAGCAGGAATTAAAAACACAGGTCACAGTGAATCAAAAAAATAGACTAGTGACACATTAGCAATAAGGATGTGTAAGTATGGCTGTGAAAAACATGGCTCTGATCCTAGTGCAGAAGCTAAGGGCTTCATTACGTTTAATTACTTCCGGCTTTAAATCAAGGCCTGCTTCAAAATGAGGGTGGCTGCTATTAAACTAAATTACTTTCCCCTCAAGCTTGTATGGAAAAGTACAGTACCGAAGGAAGAGAGCTTCTATTAAAAGCAGTATGGTAAAGGTGCTGCTGCCAATCTGGAGATGGTTTGTGACTGGGAGCAGCTCATAAATGAAGTTTTATATGGTATCTGTACTTAATACTTTATGAGAGAGAAACCTTTTTATTTGGCTTGGTTCCTTTCTGCCTGTTTCTTTTTGCTGCTCATTGAACCACTCTGAACTGCTATATAATGACCTTTCCTAATGCAGAAGTTACACATCAGTACGCTGATTCTTTTTCCTGAGGGTTTTCCCCCTTGCAGCATGCATACAGGGAATGACAGTACAATACCCACCAACACGAGACTTCCCAGAAATACGGTATACTCCAAGATGTGGGCAGCTTGGATGACCAGAAGTCTGAGCATAGATTTCAAACATAAACACATTAAAGTGGCAGAAGAAACCCTCTCCCACAAAGGTCACAACACTTATATCCTGGACCTGCCCGGATGACAGGCCTGATTAGTACTGATTAAAAGAGCAGCAAGAAGCAAACACCAGCAACAGCCTTTGATAAAATAATCTGCTGTGGGATACACCAGATTCCTAGTGGACAAGCTGAAATGGAAATGAGGGATGGTTACTCAAAGCAAACCAAATATGAACTGAATGAGGGTCTACCCAAATCTTCTGACAGATTTTCTTAATCCCTGTTGTGTTTCTGGCTCTCACTTGTATTCAGCATCTGCTCTCTATCCTTGATCACTATCCGAATATTTGCTTCATGCACTTAATTTCATTCTATTTCATTTTACAGCCTGCATGGTTCAGTGGTTCATTCTTTGATTTGCCCTCACATTTACTCAGCTTTTCATCTTTTCTGCTTTTTTTCCATCTCCTGCTTTATTGTCTCTTTCTCTCTTTTTTGCCTCAGCCTATACATCCCTAAATTTTCCTTCCCTATTTCCCTGTTGCCTTCCTGTCACCATTTGTTTTCTATCACCCTGCTTTTCTGCTGGCTGATGTTGGAAATATTTCAGGAATTTCTAATTCACAGTGTCATGAGAACTGTTATCTTTGCATTTTCACTAGCGAAAGTGCTCTCGAACGGTGAGGACGATGATGTAGCAAGCCTGGGACAGAGAGGCTTTGGATGGACTCTTCCCTGAGCTCACTTGCCTCCAGAGTGGTATGCTCCACTGTGGAATGTGCGAGAGGAAGCTGGGTCCATGGGGAGTGTGCGGGCTGGGGGCAGGGAATGTGTATTGAGAAAACTCAAATTCCACACAACAGAAATGACTACAGGAGAAACTGAAATGTAAGAGAGAAGCAGGATGAGGGAGCAGCTGGAGGGAGGAGGGGAACAGGAAAAAAAATACACCCACCACCACCACACCCTAGCCTTCAAGTGTTTCTTCCATGCAGGTGCAGATGAGCAGCAGTACCAGCACTTGGTAATATTCACTTGCTCTGAGTAGTAATACTAAGAAAGTCTAAGAGCTCAATCTATCCATTATTTCTTTCCCTGAGTAGGGTAAGGGGTCATCTTTAAAATAACAACTGCAAATGAAAGGCAATTACAAGGAATAAAAAATGATCAGTGACCAAAGGAGCCAGCCAACACATGGACTGCTGGTAGCTTGTCACTGTAGTATGACAATATGCCAACTCAAAGTCACCACAGAGAGAAAAATAAATAAATGGGTAAAGTGACTGTATTCCAGTATCTAGAAATGTCTCAGGAAAAGACCATCAAAGGTTAAACCACCTACTTTGTTATTGCTTCTGCTGCTCCTGCTATTGTTATTTGTATTCTGGTATCACCAAGAGGCCTCAACCAAGATTGAGGATATCATGTTAGGCACAAGATAAATATGCACAGGAAGAGAAAGTTCCTGTTTTAAAAACTTAAAGCTTAATGGATGAGCAAGAAGTTGAGGAAAAACAGAGATAAAGAGAAGTGAAATGACTCAAACTGAGTCACAGCAGGTCAGTCTGAGAACTCTTGCCCTATGTTTTATAGTTGTAATAGGAAAATGAATAGGAAGAAACCGCAAATATTGTGTATAGTTATTGTTTGTTAGAATATGTTTATGTTTAGAAATGTAAGAATTCCACAGGCTCTTACATCCACAGTGATGGAAGCCTCCCCTGTATATGCAGATAAAAGTTCATGTTTGCTGTTTGCTAGGTTGGTCCTTCACATGCTCACGTACTATCTTGCCATGCTAAACGTATATGATATTCATCATTACAGATCATGTGTAGATGGTGATGAGATCAGGATATATTCATGTGTTTTAAAATCTTCAGAAAGATTTTACTCAAGTGCCACAACCTGCTAATGTAAGACAGTACAGAGATGTGCCTAACTGCTAATTGCAGACTAGAGACATACCAGGATGGTTGGATGGCCGGATGGCCAAGGACAAAGAGTGGTGGTGACTGGAGTTAAATCTAGTTGGAGGTCAGTCACAATTGGTGATCTTGAGGGCTCAGTACTGGGGCCAGTTATGTTTAATATCTATCAGTGATCTGGACAGGAGGACCAAGTGCACTCTCAGTAAGTTTGCAGGTGACACCAAGTTGATTGGGAGTGTTGATCTGCTGGAGGGCAGGAAGATTTGCAGAGGGATCTAGACAGGCTGGATTGATGGGCCAAGGCTATTTGCATGAGGTTCAACAAGGCTAGGTCCTGCACTGGGTCACAACAACCCCACAAAATGCTCCAGGCTTGGGGAAGAGTGGCTGGAAAGCTGCTCAGTGGAAAAGGACCTGGGGATGCTGATTGATGGAGCTGAACATGAGCCACCCTTGTGCCTGGACATCCAAGAAGGCCAATGGCATCCTGGCCTGTATCAGCAATAATGTGGCCAGCAGGGGCCAGGGCAGCGATCATCCCCCTGCACCGGGCACTGGTGAAACCGCACCTCAAATCCTGTGTTCAGTTCCGGGCCCCTCACTTCAAGAGAAATAATGAGGTGCTGGAGCAGGTCCAGAGAAGGGCAATGAAGTTGGTGAAGGATCTGGAGCACAGGTGTGATGAGAAATAGCTAAGGGAACTGGAGGGGTTTAGATTGGAAAACAGAAGGCTCAGGTGGGACTTTATCGCTCTCCACAACTACCTGAAAGGAAGTTGTAGTGAGGTGGGGGTCAGTGACTTCTCCCAAGTAACAAGCATTAGGATAAGAGGAAAAGGCCTCAAGTTGTGCCAGGGAAGGTTGAGATTGGATATTAGGAGAAATTTCTTCACCAAGAGGGTTGTCAAGCACTGGAACAAGCTGCCCAGCGAAGTGGTTGAGTCACCATCACTGGAGACATTTAACAGATGTGCAGACATGGCACTTAGGGACATGGCTTAGTGGTGGGCTTGTCAGTGCTGGGTTAACATTTAGACTCAATGATCTTAAAGCTCTTTTCCAATCTCAACTATCCTCTGATTTTATGGAAGAAATGCCTATCACCACCATCCACATTTTTCAGAACTTTAAGAACTCCAGACCTTAAAAAAATCGCAGAATCATTCCAGTGCGAGTCCAGTAACTGCAGCTACTCAACAGGACTTCAGGATGGATGCACTGTGGCTGGTAACATTGCAAGACACTCACAGGATAACTAACCATAAAGTGTCTTCACACTGGGTCCACAGGACACAGCGGTACCATGTTTGAGAGAGACAAACTTGGTTAGCAACACCTGAAAAATATAGGGGAAAAGATGCCCCAATCATTGAAGCAATCACTAGACCAATTAGAGCTTCAGGCAGAAGACCTGTGACTATGGCAGAGAACCCATTAGTCTTTGTCCTCATGATTTCCCCAAAAATTCTATTAACTAGTTAGCAGTGACTGACAGTTACTGGAGCACTGATTGACTCCTGCCTTCAAAGCACAAACAAAAGTAGCAAGTTTACCCAAAGTTGTTGAACTGTTTAAGATGGCCAATTTGAAATGAAACAAGAAGTTACAAAACCCTGTTGGGGGGAATGAGGAGAGTTTTCTGAAACAGCAGCAGAAACAAGCAAGGGGAGAAACTTCCACTGAGTGTGCCTTTCAGAATGACGCATTCCTGAGCACCTATTTCAAATTATTTGGGCCCAACCTATAAAGATCAAAACCCAGTAACACCTAGCAGCAATCAGCTGAGAAAACAATTAGGACAAGGCAGAGTAGGTTAATCACTGCAGCCTATTTAAAGCACTGATAAAACAGAGGTGGTCCTTTATTCTCAGCAGTCCTCAGGCACGTCACCATAAAATCCCTTAAAGAGAATGATCAAATTCAAGGTACTTAATAAACCTCTTCTCAGGTTCTGTTCCAAATATTTTAACTTCATTTATAACCATTAAGCACTGGTAGCCTCAGGACACAAGAAAAGGAGGTGGAAATTCAGGAAAGTAGCCAGATATGAATCAAAATATGCCTGACTACAAAAATACTTCATCATTAGTTTCTAGGCTATTGAAAAAATGAACCAACTTTGTTGAAAATACCAGAATGGAACTGCTACTTCAGATGGTGTTCAAAATACAGCATAGCTTAAAGAAGATGTGGACACACCAGACAAATGGAAACTTACAGAATAGTATCTGCGGTTTACTGTGGATCACAAACTGAATACAAGTCAGCCTGTCATGCTGTTGCCTAAAGAAAAAACCTAAACACAACATTTCAGAAACAGTAGCAGAAGCAAGAAGACATGTTTACAGGGTACAGTTACAGGCTGGAGATAGTGAAGAGAAAATAATGAGGCTGATCAGTGATTCTGAAAGCATGATCACAGAAAGATGCAATGAAGTAGACGTATACAGCCCAGTGAAAACACTCCCAGTGATGGGAAGTGGAAAGGTCGGGAATGGTAGCAACCTCTGAACATCCAAAAGGCTATACAGAAAGGACTGGAAGAGCCTGACCTCCTGAAGAGAAATTTAGGTTGGGCATTAGGAAAAATCCTTCCGATGTTACTGTTGGGAATGACTGAGGTAGACTGCATCACCCCTTTGGGCAAGGAGATAGACTGGGTGTTTGTTCAGCATAATGATTTTTCACATTTTTCATCCTAACTGGTCAGTTTCCTGGTATGTGTTTTATGTAACTCCCTTCTCTGGGCAGGGAAACAACACTTGACTTCTGGTAATGCTCATATTCAAATCCCCCAGTTGCCAGACGTTCAAATTAGAGAATGGGTTTGGAAAATAAAAAAGGGAAGTTATCGACATGCCTTGAATGGTAATCTAAAAACCAGCGAAGGACAGATTGCATTTGGGGGTGTCCTCAAATCACTTCCCACATTGAGAAATCACAGTTATAATTTTCTGTGTAACTGACACAGTTTTGCAATAGCAAAGCCGTCTTCATGTTAGCTCAGGTATTATGTCTTTTCATGTTGTCTGACATAAAATTACTCTTGAATTTTCCTGTGGAGAAAAGAGAGGAAGGGCTCTCCCTACAAGGCTTTTGGGCAAAAACAAGAAAAAGAGGTTGACAGGAGTTTTAAACCTGATTACCCCTCCTGTTAGGTTCAAAACATCATCTTCCTTGTTCAACATGTCAATCTGTTTGACTTCCGTAACAAAAATAGAGTCAGACCTGTGCATATTGTATTTCAGAAAAGTCATTCTTTTAAAAAACATCTGTTTGGAAGTGTTAAGGTTCTGCTGAAAAACCTCACACAGATGTGGGCAGCATGCCATATTCTGAACAACAATAGACTCTGCAAACATCCTCTCGGGACATCCTTAAATAAAATTCCCAAAGAAGAAAGAAATCAAAGGTTTTTAAACCAAAATTCTGTTTTGCTAGGCAGCGCATGATACGATACCTGCTCGGCTGCATGGAAGACCAAGTCAGCTGCCACCTCCTGGCTGTGCCACGTCTTGCACTATTGCTTTTAGTCCATGGTTCTACGCTCCACTACCCCATGTCTAGCGATCACAAACATTAGATAAAGGAGAAGAAAAAGGGGGTGAAACAGCACAGAACTCAGAGCATTATGTTTTTCTCATTTCTTTCCTTTTTTTTTTTTTTTTTTTTTTTTTGCCATCACAGTACCCTGTGTGTGCTGAATATTTGCCAGGATTCTCCACCCAAACTTCATGCTCTCAATTCTCCCATATTTTTCAATACTCTCTTTGGGATTCTCATCCCATTGTTTCTTTCAGATTTCATTTTCTTCTCCCTTTTTCTCTTCAGCTTTCTTTACTTTCCCCCCTATTTTTCACAGTCCCTCTCACCCCTGGAGGAAAGGAAAAAAAAAAAATAAAGGAATGAAATGAACTGCGTTTTAACAATCAGAATAACAGTGAAACAATGCTCTTGAGATCCCATCTGTTGCCAACACATCTCCCAAGACAGCAAATGATGGGCATTCCTGCCTAAATAAAGAGTATTTCCCACACCCATTAAAGATCTACACAGCAAAGACTGTTGCTTAAGTATTTACTTTTTATGGCATACAAGAAAACTACCTGGAATTGTAAATACCAATGACATATTGTTCACATCTCTACCAAACATGTGGTCAGTGGCCATATGGATAACTTCTGGGTGTGAAATGTCCTTTCTCTTTTTTACAGTGCTGCAATATCCTTGTGCCAGAAGCTTTTTTAGACATTTAATTGCATAATTCTGCCTCCAATGGGTGAAATTAAGTTCTATTTACAAACAGAACCAACAACTCTTCCTACCCCAAACATCTACCAAAGCAAACTGTAACTCAGTTCCTAGACCCTACCCAATAAAGAACTGTGGGGGTTTTATTATTATTATTAATTCAAACATTCTTGGATCAAGACTTCACTTTTCTTTATCTGAAACAGCAACATTTATGTACACCATTTACATCCCCCATCTAATTCACAAAGAAGAGCAATGATTTAGAATATGACTGCCTTGGATTTCTAGGGTGGACTTATTAAAAATATCAACACTGGCATAACATTTCTCAAAGTTATATAGTTTACTAAGGACTTGAATGGAAACACAGTGAAGCTACAGCAGAGCATGTCCAAAGTGCCATTTCTCATTAACTTGCTAATGAACTTCTCCATTAAAAAGGAAAAGTGACAGACTTTCCAAGAGATATTGTGCGAGTTCTTAAGAATTTTCAGGGGAGTTGCCTTGACATCCCTACTGTTTCAGCTTTAGGCCTGCACTCTAGAGAAATGCAATTTCCATATGGTTAAGCAAATGTTTCTCACCAGCATATCTTCAAACCAAAGTTATTTTGTATCTCCTTTTTCATTAGAGTCATATCCCAGATGGTGCTTCACAACAATAGGTGTTACTGTGAAAATACTGAGGCTTCAGAAATGTAAAACCATGACAGAAAATTTGAGACAAAGATGGAAAGAAAATGGTGTAAATTACTATCACTTTATTTGCATCAGTTCTGAAGAGCTTTTTGAAAACGGGTGAAAATCCATGATCCAGAGAAACAAAATGAGGAAAAGACAAATGTGGAAAGTGTAAGAATAGATAACAGGTCTCTATTAGTGGAACAGGGAGAAGAAGGGAGAAAAAGATTTCCAAACAGAAGGCTGAAATGATCAAGCAATACTGGGGTTTTTTTGAAGCAGCTTGTGAGTTGGGTGGGGAGCTATTTGAGTTGTTCCAGGACGTGGGCAATATGGTTATGCTCTCTCGCATATAAATGAGAGAAGCCAGACAGTGCTGTTCTGCACAAGCAAGAATTTGAAAGAGAGGAATCATGGAAAGACATAGAGAAAGAAACTGCACAAATAAAGCTGGGAAGACAAAACCAACCGCAGATGAGATTATGGCTAAAGCAAATCTGAGCAGTGGCATATATTCTTGGTGTGGTAGAGGTATGATAGCTGGTGAGAGGAGGAATTCATTCAGACTTCAAACAGAAGGCCAAATTTCTAGCTATTGAAAGAATAAGAATATCTGAGCAGAAGAGGGATGCATTTTTTATGGAATATTGATGAAATTGCTCTGCTTTTGAGAGATACTTAACTGAAGACATTAGCCAAAAGATATTTATTGAAGGCTCTGAACAGGCTTACTGGTGAACCTGATTAGGATTAAAACAGTGTCACTAAAGCTATGACAATCCAAGGCACAGTTCATAGACAAGGGTAGCATATTTTACTACGTGTAACTGATATATCCCACACAAATACAACACAGTCCATGTTTTAGAATAAGAGTAAAGAAGAGAAAAGGGAGACTACTGTCTGAATTATGTACATAAAAACTTGAAAGAAGGAGGACAGATGAAACATTTTAGAAGGATGAATTTGAAAGCGGAATATATGAACTATCATTATCTTCCATACAACAAAACCCTTAAATGGAAATCCTAGAGGATAAAAAGATCGGTGCCAACCTATAATGTGTCTTTCCAGCCTGAGTACAGACATCTCTGGAAGCTCAGGATTTGATCCTTATATCCAGAAAAGGTTTTTTCCAACAAATGCTCTCTACACTATCATTGTAACACTATCAGAGATAGGTTATTGCTAATCTGATCATCCGCTGCTGTGAGAAACTACTTTGGAGATACATCAGGAAGTAATTTAAAACCCAGTTCCTGCTTACATGTGATACGCTGGGTTTACTAATTCAGTACTCAGCAAGTGCACAGTTGTATTGCAAAAACTGCTTGTGTCTCTTCCATGTATTTAAATAACCATAGCCAGAAGTAAGCAGTCTGAGTTTCCTCAAACAAAGAGGAAACAGGAAAGGCATGTCAGGAGGAAATGGTCACACCTGTTTAGCAATACGTGACTGATAAAATGGCGTGAACACATTTCTAAATGAGCTAAAATGCCTGAAGGATTTCACATTGTGGTTACATTTATGCTTCCTTGTCCATTCTGACAAAGTAACAGTCTCTCAGATTTCTAAAATACTGCCATAAAGAGGCAGGAAGCACGTACAGCAGGTACAGCTTCATACTCCTTCCCAGTTGGAATTTGTTAAATCACTTTTGCCTGTTCCATTTTCCATTCCATGTCCCATTTCACATATTCATCTTCTGGTCTGTTCCCTTACCTGGCCCTGATTGTGGAATGGATTTGTACCTTGCTGCACATGCAAATACTCAGTCTCTTATGCAAATCAAGGACAATGGATATTTTCCTTCTGTTTGTTGGGTGAGGAGAGCATGAATAGATTCTATAAGCAATTCTGAAAGATTATAAGTAGTGTCTGCTTCTGTTCTGTGTGACAGAACTCAAGTCAGCAAGAACCAGTTAGCCCTATGCCTTCCATCTTTCCTCTCTCTGTGAGATAAAGAAATCCGCAATCAATTTACTCCTTGAAAAAAGTAAAGGACATAAAGAGCACAATTCTCTCCCAGATGATGAGGGATGAATTCATAGCCTTTACTCTTTAGCAACAGCCATTATTAATACTACCTCAATTATGCTTGATGATGATGAAAATATAATTAACATAAAGATCCACTATGTTTTATTGATGTTAAGTGTATGTTGATTATAAATGGGACAGGATGTATTTACTTGAGCTTCACTCTTTGAGGAAGGTTGTGAAATCAGAATCCAGTCCTGCACTGAGAATAAAACCTGCACCTTTTATAATTGTAATTGTATCCAGATGTTCCTCTGTAACATAGATGCAGGTGGTGAAAGCAGTAAACCGGTATGGAGCAGATGTGCTCTAAGCACAGGTGGGATGTGCTCCCAGTGCTACAGTGAATTTTGCACTCACTGATGTAACAAAAGAAGAGTCCAGAAGATATAAAAGTGTAACAAATAAGTGATATAGAAATGTAAGAAAACTGTTTCAATTTTGGTGACACAGCTTGCCACCTAGACTAGAAAATGTAGGAAGGAAGACGGGGCTTTTTAAAACTGAAACTGCAACAATCCAGAGACCAGGTAACTGACAAAAAGCTATGAGCAACTGAGCACGCTCTGGTACAGAAATCCTGGAGGGTGTAGTACTTCATACTTTGTGGGATGTGTGTAATATGCATCAGCTGCAGATACTGTTTCTGCCTCATGCCACCACATAAATAATCACTACTACCATGTTTTGACTGCATATTAATTACCTAACTGACACTTGAGAATTATGCTCTTCTGTACTGTTCTATTGTGGTAGATTAGGGAAGATTGATTTGACTTTGTCAGCAAGCTGAGCCAACCAGCCTGATTCCTATTAACTTTTCAGACTGCATCTAAATAAATCTAACAAGTCTTCACTGTCATGTAGAGCACACTGTCCCTGAAATTTTACACAAACGCTAAACACCACTTGTACTTCTCTGTCATTATGTAACACATGCTCACAGAATATGTGCATCAGTTAGTCCCTATCTATGCCAGGTGTCAGACCAATTTGTACCACTCTAAACAAGAGTAATCCATGCTCCAAAAGTACAGACACTGAAAGAAAGAGAATTGGATACTGAGAGAGGAGATGCACTTGGAAACTGGGAATAACCACCTCGACAGCATTCCTATGGACTACTCACTGGTATGTTTTCTATAGGCATATAAGCAAGGGAAAGTATTAAAGAGGGTGACAATGGGAAGGAATGAGACAGTGTGGTGGATGTTTGTGGAGTACCTGCCAAGTGTACGAGGCAGCATCAGAATATATTCAACAGATTATGGTTGTAACAGATCTAGATATTAGAGACAGAATTTGTCCTCTGGATAAAGAAAGCCTGGGCTGTGAGTGACTGCAAAAATGAAATCTGAGATCGAAAGTAGGAACTATTTGAGGGATGTCCTGACTTACCTGAAGGACAAGAAAGAAGTCCCACAGACACACTCTGAGTGGATTGGAATGGTGCAAGACTATGGGTGTCAGAAACAGGGGGAAGAAAACATCACATAGTAAACTAGCATGGTATACCTCGGCTTGCAAAGCACCTTCAATAAACTGCAATAGTTTGGTCACCAATGCACAGATTTATGTTGGGTTAGTTTTCATTATGTCCAAGTCATTATTTATACTAGATGCTCAGCAAAACCACCCAAAATAGGTGCTTTATAGACAGATAATAAAAAGCCTGGTTCCTATCCCAAGGAGCTTGCAGTCTAGACAAAAACATCTCTGCTATTCCTAATCATACCAAGCTGAATCTGGCTGCTCACATTTGGAACCCAGATGAGAATAAGATTTCTGAGGCATGCCCCATGACTACTTCCCCTCTGTGAGTTGAGTAATCAAGTTATAAAGCATACCATGATGATCTTGGCAATTAAACATTCTCTAATTCATCTGAAGAGATTGCTATGGTAACAATTTCTATACTAGCTCTATTGTTGGTCCCATTTCTTCTACCCTTCTTCTTTATTTAGGAATAGTCATTCTTTATCTTCTGTTTAACCGTACAAGGTGGTTATCCTGATAGCAGCAGACATATGTAGTCTAAGAATACTACTATATAAGGAAAATGTTATGGCTGTGATAGGTCTGGATCACCTTTACAATGAGCAAAAGCATATTTCATGGAATCAAAGTTCTTACGCATTTCCATAATAAGTCAACTTATCATGTTGAGAGAGAGGAATAAACATCATAGTCCAAAAGTACTGGTCGTAAAACTTTTCTTACCAGCAGAAGTCAGCCTCACAAGGAAGGTCTATGCCGATGTGAACAGTTTGGTTTATTCTTTATAAAAGCCTGCTATAGGGCAAAACTGACAGCCATAGTGACTTAGCTGTTTCTTCTCTTTCATACTTTTAAAGGAAGGACAAATAAGAAAACAATTTGGAGTCAAACAACCCAAGAAGGAACAAACAAGGAAAAGGCAATAATTGCTCTGCTTTGAGATCTGTGAATGGGCAGAACTGTGCAGAGATAAGTATTATGAAGAAAAGGAGAAGAGGAAACAATCATTTCATGAAAGACTCTCACCTGTTCCAAGCATCAACAAACTCATCCTCTGAAAAAATCAGCCCCTGAAGAAGGTAAGCACATTTGCTGCATGGATCTTTGTAGGTAGTAGAGTTGATACAGTCTGGCTATGATAAGTCACACAACAGTAAAGAAAACAGATACTCAAAATGTAGTTTACTCATGTAATAGCAGGCAACTTTGTCATAGGAGTGAGTAAGCAACAGCACTGCAGAGCTGCAAGAATGCAGGCGCCACTGCTGCACTATAAAAATCACGGATGGCCAAATCTCAAATTATTCTGTTAACTTGAGCTGACTACAGCATTTGCAAAGTTACTGACATTTTAGCCCAGAAAATCATTTTTGAGTAGCATATGTACCTAGGTCCTAACCACATGAAAAACTACAGTAACTACTAGTAACTCTAGCCTTGTTTTGGTATTTTCCCCTAAAAGGCAGCCACAGAAGGCAGAAGTACATAAAAATCTTAGGATTAATGCGGTTTAATAAAGACATAAAGAGTTCCAATCTTGGAACAATTAATTGTTACAGTACAAAACACGATACAGTTTGGTTCAAGAATGCCGGAAATCAAAATCAGCATTACAGTGAAGAAAGTTGTTTTTTATAGTACCATCATACATATGAAACAGTGTATTTACTGGATTTTGTTTCCATTGTGGCTAGATATGATGTCCATTGCAAAGCATGATATTTATTTTTAAACTTTGTCACAAGTACCCTCCAAATCCTTTTTTTTTTTCCTAACCAAAGCAAAAACCAAGTGGTGTAGATCTGTTTTCCTACTCTCAATAGGATCTAAGCACTAAAAATAATTCACCTATTCCACTGATTTTTTGAGGCTGAGTTTCAGCTCAGTGTGAATGTGAACATACACAATATGAGGGAAACTGATAGAACAATGATAACGTGACTTGATCTGCATGCGGGTGCCAAAAGAAAATTACAGCATTTCTTATCCTTGTTACTGCATTGACATTGACTGCCTGTCTAAAATAAGCACTAAAAGTAGAACACATACATACATGCTGACTCTGATCTTTCTATCCAGACAGATAAAAAGTTATCTAAAGGATATGAATCTTGTAGAAATTTTATGAGCTTGAGTATTGCCTCATTTCACATCTGTATTCCAGAATGATTTTGGTTAGGTTTATACTTTATACCAAAGCTTCAGGTACTGTCTTCTATGGACAATGATGCCTTTGCATCATTGCACCTGTTGCAAATTCTGCTTTTATTGATTGGGTTAAGGGATTGGTTTTAACACTCAGTTGGCTCCATATCAACAATACCCAATGAGATCTTTGGGAAATGCAGGGAAGACACTAAGAAAGACTGTGGTGAAACTGGAGAATACCTAAAGGGATGCTGTTTAGATGAATGCACTTCCTCCAATTGTTCCACCTCTGGCTCCTAGTGTTGTCACCTCTTCTTATTATTGAACTTTCACATGGGCTTTTTTTTGGTTACAGCTGCTGTTGCCCCCATAAAAGGTACATTAATAAAATGGAAATGCCAAATGCCTGCTTTCTTCTGACTGATGTGCATTTCACAGAATATAAACAGCTGGAATTTTAAGCTCTGTGTTCTGGATTATACATGGCTGGGAGATGAGGGAGTGAGGGGGAAACCACCCTAAATTTAATGTTTAGTTTTTATATATATAAGAATCTAGGGAAACAATTAAATAGTCGTCATCATGGTGTGTAAGAGCTGATACCCATTGTGCCATATGCAGTTATTACTGGGTAAAGGTCACAGTGTCAAGTAGCACCATATTACCACATTCCTCGATACTGTAATTATGGCTGACATAGAGGGCAATATTTGTCAGTATATCTTTATTTAAGCAATTTACACCAGGGATATGTTTGGTCAAAAGTGAATTAGCATCAGTTCTGAGGAGTCCTTAGAGTAGCTTTTGAAATAATAACCTTTTCTCACAGGTAATTACTTTATTTCAAACTGAAATGTAATTAAGATTTAAGCTTCTCTCAGGGGAACCCAAATACTAAAGTAGTCAGATGATTAATAATCAAATCCTATCCTTACTACAACATACATGGGGTTTCAATTTAAAGAAGTGAATGTTTTTGAATGAACCCTATTATGCCATTTAGTGCTTGTACCATTTGATGTACCTATGATTTTCATAAAAGAAAAGATCATGATGATACTAAGACTCTCAATGCTATTGTGCCTTAGAGAGATGTCAGTGGGCATCAACTGGCTTTCTAGTCTGTCAGAAACGCCTCTTCTCCCAGCCAGTCTTGCCTTAATAAAAGACTGGGCATTCCCCAGGGATCTTTTCCTGGTAGTGTCCCCAAAGATGTTGGCTGCTCATCTTCCCTTCCCTCGTGCCCTTTTGTGGGGCATGAACTGCAGATTATCGGTCTCCCTTCCTGCCATCAGCTGCCCTTTTGTGAGCAGCACCTTATCCCACCCTGTGCTTTTGGTAGGGAGAGTGATGCACAGCGTCAGCAGAACTGGGGGAAGAGGGAGCAGAATCCTCTTCCCGCTTCCAATTGTCAGAGCATGGCAGCCATGAGAGGTTGGGCAGAGATAGCAGAGACACAATGAGGCCTCACTTTGCTGAGCAGGACCAAACTAGTGCTGCACAATGCATGGCACCTGGCTGGGTACAAGTACCACAGAATCAGCACTTAGGAACTATTTTTTCTTTGGTTCCTATCAGTCCATTTCTGCCATTATTTCTGTGCTAACAGCTAAAAGACAGTGCTAAAAATGTGCTGCTCAAGGAAACAATTTACAGGAAGGTAGCACTCTCATGGAACACAAAGCTAAGTAGAAGAGATGCCAAGCCGATATGTTGTATTTCTAGTGTATTTACATTGCTATTGTTTGTGTTTTCAAGCAGTATATTGAAGTTTGTGCATTTTATGAGAGTGAGAAGGATTCATCACAGTATCTCTCCCAAATTAGTAAATGTTTTTATTTACTTTGAAAATAAAAATATTAGTGTATTTCATTCAATAATTTACTCTAAAGCATTTTATATTTTATATCACAATGTTAAGGAAAGGAAGAGTTTTCGTGAAGAGCCCTGTTGGGAGAGGCTCTCTCCTACGCTATCCAATTCTCAGAGCACAACTCCTCAGCAATACCTTCTAAGCACTTTCTATTTCTTCCTCTCCGTATTTCCTGTACCAGTATTTCTTTTAACTGGGCCTTCTTCAGGAACTCTCCTTTTACTGTGACAGAACTGACAATACATTAGTTGGTTTCTTCCTAATAAATGCCACCTCTCCTGATAGACAATCTGAGCTCCTCTTTTCTCCTTGTATTTTACCACATGCAGTACCAACCAACTCCCCTACTGTTCACTGGCAAAGCTGACAAGCCACTGCTTTAGGCTGGAGATCTACGATTCCACTTTTGTCCAGAGGGAAAAAAAAAAGTACAACAAAATCTCTTGCAAACACTTCACAAATAATCTCTCATTCACACCCGTCTTTTATTAAACCACAAAATCTAACATATTCCAACTGATTTCTACTCCACAGGCCTCCTTCCAGAGAAGTCTCAAGTTGTCCTTTCCCTTTCCTAACCAATACTTTCGACAGAAAAGTAACAATTTCTCTGTAGCTTTAATCAGAAGTTGCTGATTTCATCTTTCCCCCCCCTCCCTTTTTTTTTTTTTTTTTGGAAGTAAATAAAAACACGAGCTGGCACACCTTTCTAATGCTGCTGTAACTCAAAATACCCCCCACCTATCACCCATCTCATGTCTTACAACACCAAGCACTAAATGTGGTGGTGGCTTTTCTCCCCATTTGTTGTTTGTTATGTTAGCTAAACACAGGATTTCACAAAAGATCCATTTTACTGATCTTTTCATCTACATAGGGCAACTAAAAATCTATGTCAAAGCTAAACCCCAGGTCCAGAGTGCACATTAACCTTATAGACACATGCTTACACAAATGTTAGGGTGCTTCTGTTAAACAAGATCCTTTCTTGGATGGGGGCTAAAATTTGTTAGGCATAACTGAACTGTAGCTCTAATAAACTTTTCTTATCAAGAGGCCTCGTTAATTACTATTAGGCACAAAACCAGCATTAAAGCTTTTATATGAAGAGTTTGGGAATATTCACTAAAACCAGAAACAGTGCATCCTAGAAATTTCTGTAGAGAGTACATTTGCTGTAGCACAAGTGATAAAGCTATTACCAACAGCCAACTTTCCTTCCAGCTTTTCATTTCTGAGTAATGTTTGCAATGAAGACAGAAGTGTAATAGACATGAAGGAATGTGGCAATCCATTTGTTTTATTTCTATGAAATTATTGCTGATTGCAGGTTTGGAGGATGTGTGGGTGAAGTTTGCTGATTTATTTCAGTTTGGTCAGGAATGCTTTTTTAAAACACCTTTAACCTTTTTCTTCCAAACAGTTAATTTGGGTCACTACTTTAGCACTGAAGCTTTGATTGTTAGAGGAAATACTTCTGCATACTTTTACTCTGCTGTAAGAGAGGCAATATGTTGTGGGCCATATGCCAACAGATTTTAACCACAAACTTAGGGAAAGGAGACAGATTAGATTGTGGTGGTCTTATAATCAGGGCTTCTCAGTGTTCTTTCCTTGCTGAGAGCGAGTATTCACCACTAAAGTAGTTCTATGTCATACAGATGGTGTATCCATAGTAATAGGGTAAACTAAACCTGCTCAGCTGCATTCCTCTATGCTCTGATAAGCATTCTATAATAATTTTATCTCAGAACGTCTTTAAAGTGTCCAGCCAAGTAATATACTGTAAGATTTTTAGTGAGTTCTGAACTATTTTCCAGCTGTCTGCATGCAAGTAGCTTACTCAATAGAGGGAAGGATTAAACAAAGACCTGAAGGTTTTTGATAATGCGGAAGAGCCTAACTTCTATTCCAACATTTACAAACACTGTTCCTTTTAAAAGGTGGAGGTCAAGGAACAAAGAGAAACAAATCTATTTAGCCACGGCATCTATCTGCCTGACATTGCACATTTGCCTCCAGTAGCAAACTTTCTAGTTGTTTAGGCAATCTAGCTTTAACCACCTAAGACATAGATCAAATAGATCCTCCACCAAATCTCTAGGGAGACTACTCAACCATTTAATAAGTCTCCATGATAATTCCCTTTCTTGAATTCTTCCATTTCTGTGAAACAGCAATTGTGTGCTCTTCTGCTGTACATTCTTTTATTCCATCCCTTACTCCTTAGCAGCTTCTGGTGCCAGAGCAGGATGAGCTGATGTGGTGTCTCACCCAGTCAGCATCTGGGCCTGTCCAGATCTGAGTGCATGAATGCCCTAGTCAAGAAAACGTATTAACACAGTGGTTGTTCCAGGTTGCTGTGAAGGAAGGGTGAGCCACGCACCCTGTAGGTAGGAATGCATGACTTTTTAAAATAAGTAGCAGGCTAGCCAGATGCACAGTCTGTGTGATACAACAGCTCGGAAGGGACGCTTCTTTCCTATGTTGACACTGTGACACAAATACACCATAAAATCTGACTGCTTCCATATTCCATCTTTACTTGAAGCACAAACATTCAAGCGAAAACATAGTCTGCTGTCAGATTGCTGCAGTCGAGGGCAAAGCAAGTTATTTCTTAGACAATACAATACACAAAGGTAGAGCATGAACCCACAAAACCACTGATGCATCTCTAGGTAGAGGGAATGTCAGTAACCAGTGATTTCCATTTTATACCCTAATGGCTGAAATTTCTGACAACAATACTGCTTGTCTCAGTGTAGAGACTTGACTTTGTAATTTTTAATTGCTTAGAGGGTCTGAAATGAATGCACAGAAGGAGCACCAGCAGCAGCAGTACACTAAAGGCTTTAAGTAACTTCCTATATAAATGAAACTTTAAGGGTTTATACCCATGTTTCCTGAAGCCGTGTCAGGGCAGTGCTGAGCCCATGCTAAAAATCTCCTGATCAAGCCTGAAACTGATTTGCAGAACAGGAATCCATGCAGAGTGCTTTTTCTCAGATCTCATCATCTCTTCAGTGGCTCTGTTGTGTAGAAAATGGAATTCGCTACTAAGGAATGAGTCTCAGGAACTTACACAAGGAACCTCTTTCTTCTTAGGAAGAATGAGTAAACGATGGGCACCCACATGAGACAGCTTTTGCTTAACATGCCCATAACAAATGCAGTACTTAAAAAAAGGCAGCTTACGGCAGGGAAGGCAGGGAAGGAAATGCAGAGCTAGCAAGACAAATAAATCAGCTTCCCACCTTAAAAAAACCCATCAGGACACAATTTAAGTTTCTATGTGAAAAGTAGCCGTGTACAGCTGGCACATGAAAAAGGATGGTTGGAGAGCTTTGTCCTGCAAATTAAGTACTCTACCCAATTCTTAATCTTAAGGGTTACCTCAGGAGAGGAAGCAAAAAGCAATGGCAGCTTCTTACCCCACTTAAGGGAACCTGAAGTATGAACTTCCGACAGTCACTTGACTTCTCTGTCTCTAATGACTCCCATTCAGACACCCTCATTTGATGATACAAATATAGATATAACCCAAAGAATTAATAAGCTGGCTCAAACTAAGAAACATTGTAGCTAATTAGGTTATGTCTCCTCAAAAGGCACTACCACCATTAGTGCTTTTAGGGTGGGTTCGAGTGTATGGAACTCAACTGAGTGCACTGGATCCCACTCTCAAAGGGATCCCCAGAGATCAGCTTTCCACAGTATCAGACACACTGCCTCACATTTAACTGTCGCCATCCTGTCCTTGTTTACATCTCTTGGAAGTCAGCCTCGCAGGGATCCTCTTCAGGAAAGGAGGCATGATGGAGAAAATCTCCTCAAGAATTCAAGTGGTATTGCTGTTTGGCTTTTAAAAAGGGTAGAGGATAGATCTTTATACTGAATAACTATATATCTGAACAGCTACAGATTAGCAAACCTTTCTTCCATACTGAGCAAGTGGTTTGAATCTGTAAGTACAGAATGGTATGCACAGATAAAAAATGATAGGAAAAACAAGCTTCTTGTAAACAGAACTCAAAGCAAGAGCTTTCCACAAGGCATTAGAAAAGGACCCCTCAGGACTTTCAGCTGTCATGCAAAAAGAGAAAAGACCTTTTTCTTTGAAAGAGAGAAAGCAAAAGTAGATACTAAATGGTCATTTTGCACCACAAGTTGCAGCAGAAGTTGGCTCCAAACAGCTGGGACCAGTAACTTTTCAAATAATGCAGAAAATTGAAAGAATGGCAAGAAGGAACTGAATTCAGGATAAATAAAATTAAAAATAACCATGAAGAGCTGAAAAAAGTGTTTGTGACATGACACTGAATGAACAAATAAATAATAGAAATTCAGTGTTGATAAGTGCAATGAAATGCAGAAAAACAAAAACAAGCCATAATTATAGATGTTAATCAAGAGGATCTATATTAGCTATTACTACTCAATTAAGACACCTCTTAGTCACTGTTTTTCAAAACCTGTTCATATCAACTCACTGCTCAATAATAACTAAAGAAAATGGATTGGTAACAGTCATCAGGAACAAAAGTGGGAACAAAAAAGGGTCACCATACCTTACAAGGCATTGCATGTGCAGCCCAATTGGACATTTTGAGGAAAAAAACAACTATCTGTTAATCAGTTACACAGATTATGGGAGAAATGTGCATTCATTTATTCTTATGAAGATAGCAGAATATGGTAGAGAAAAAAAAAGTCTGAAAGGATGGAAATTACCATGCTGGCAAAATAACTTTAATTGTTTTTCCTTTTAAGCACAACACTGTAATTTGTGGGAAAGAGTCCCAGAAAAGTTTTCTATAGCACTTTTACCCCAAATGAGACCTATTGCATAAATGTGTAGGTTTATTAAACCATTCAGAGGAAGAAGTGATTGCAAGGAAAATAATTTGTTAGAAGTAGTAGATTCATTTTATTGTGTTCCAAACCAGGATAATTCTAATCACCACTTCAGTGTAAAAAGGAAAACCAATTTCTCTAGCCTTTCTGGTCTACTTGCTTTCCTAAACTGTTGTAGAAACATTTGAAAGTGTCAGTGGGATGTGTTTTTCTGCAGTCATTGCTTTTTTGTATCCCCTACACCTAAAGCAAAGATATAAATATATTTTCAGCTTCTAACTCTTTCCATCCCTTCCACAGATCATTTTTTCCTTTGACAAAGCTTTGCTGTGGACAAATTGCGCCTTCCCAACCTCCTCAGAACATCAGTTTGAGTGTATTTTGCTATCAGTGTTTAGCATATTGATTAACTTGTTTTTAGATAAAAGCTGTGAAGAAGATGTTTCTTTCTTCTGTTCCTCAGCAGGGATCTCAGCAGTTTCTCATCACCTCCAGACTACATGCTGAATAGAGGTGTGGGGCCAAGTTGTCTGCAAACACCAACAGCTGTGCTTGGTGTAGCCAGCAACCCAAGCACATGTCATCTCAGCACTGCCCTCCAGGTATGTTATTTATGTTTAGTGGGATAAACACCAGAAAAGAAAAGCTTAGAGGAGAGATTTTATACAACACAGTAGGAAATACTATTCTATTTACTCACTGCTCTTCAGCTATCCTATCGAGTTGATACTAATACTTTATCTAGACTATGAAAAAAACACAAAATGGACAAGGAGAAGTGAGGTTCCATTTGCTGTTCTCTAGGACATGTAGGTTTTCAGGGGTTCTTTTTAGAGAAATGTATACATTTCACTCCTACCCTATTCTAAAGGCTCTTCAGAAACAAATGGAAAACCCAGAATTCAGAATGATTCAAAATACCATTCAGGAATAACAATTTCTAGCTTCATATATCATTTTGGTGATAGACATGGCCCTGCTTTATGATCTTTACCATGGTTACAGTTCTGGTAACCAGCTCCCCATGAGTTTTTGAAAGATTAGGTAACTTCATAGCCTCATGAATAGGGATTTGCATCATTTCATTTTCTTCAGCATAAAACACTTTCAGAATTTTCAAGCATTTTTAACATAAAGCTGAAAATAATTTTTCCTCTGTGGAAAAAATCTCTACCCTGCTATTCACATGAATCACTGAAACAGTTTTGTAGTGTTATTTATTAGCCGTGTACTTTTGAGGTCAAAGGGCACATAGGTATTCACACAGCCACTGCTGGATTTCAAGATCACTCTGAAGCACTTTCCGTACTGACCCAACTGTGATGTGTCTGCCCTGCAGAAGCAATGCATGAATGCAGTCTGTGGTAACTTGCCAAGACTGGCTCTCATCAAACTAGTCTGGCACATCAGCAGTGAAACCATGAGAAGACAGACCATCAGCTTGGTGCCAGGTGGGAGTCCAGAGCCTTACGCAGGCTTTCTCAGGCTGGAGCTTCAGTTCATGCTATTGTCTATAACAAATTGTATTTTGCTGGGGGAAGACTACAATGACAGGGGAGGACATAGCAGAAAATGCATTATAGAAGCTGCTGCCGATCACTACATTGTGAAAGGAGGATTTCTCACAGCTAGCAATGAAGCAGTGTTTCAGAACCCAACTCTCCAGTTCTTCCCTGACACAGAGAGACAAAAATGCAAGTTCTAATTGGATTTTAAGTAAAGTAACAAAGCAAACCCAAGTTGCCTCCCTCAGTTCAAAGACTGGAGTTTGTTTCATAAAGGGATGCAAAACCAGAAGCACAAACTGTTCTCTTTCAAAGCTAGGATGCAGCTGAGCAGCCCTTTCTGTCAAATTCAGGTGCCATGGGAACAAGCCATGAAGAATGTGATTTAGATCAGTATGTTCTAACACTTTCACTTCTTCTTATGAAGTGATTTTTTTTAACATCATTGGAATAATGAAGAATAGTTGCAATCTCAGGGTTGACATCTTTTCTTCAGTGTCATGTTGCTTTTAAGTTAATATCTTTAGAAGAAATGCAGGCATAGTCATGTCCTCAGCAAGCACATGAAAGAATATCACTAGAGAACCAGAAGTTCACTAGCTAAACACATGGTTCAGAAGCTGACCATTTGCTTGCAAGCATATGTAACATTTGTTTAAATTCCCATTCTATTGAGATGGTTCACAAATAGCTTATTTGCCCCAGGTTTTTTCCCATGTCCCAACAGCTCTGGTAATAAATAATTCTTTACAAAGGTTAAAAAAAAAAATCCTCATACTCTTACAGAAATCTGTTGAATCACAATAAACAGAGACAACTCATTTGATTGGCCTCATATTATTAAAATGGGACATGCTGCATTGGGTATAGTTGCTCAAATATTATATGCCCAGGAATAGTTTTGGAAACTAGCCCACATTTTCTTCAGCTTTTTACATCTGACTCCACACTGACATGACCCCATACCAACAGTCCAGAATGTGGTCAAGCAACATATGAACACACAAAATGTCATCCAATATCATGACATCTGGCATTAAAAAAAGTTAAAACCAAATGTATTGCTCTTTCTGGTAGCCTAATATTCATTTAATACGAGTTAACCACTGAAACATACTGATGTACAATTGTTTGCCTTTACTATTTCATATTCATACAAAATTAAGAATTTTTTGGACTGCAGAGACATAAGCTACTGGAGATTCTTCCCCATTTGCCCATCAAAATACTAGCTACATGATGTAGCATAAGCGATCTCTTATGATGGTAGTTTTTAACAAAAAAGGAAAACCAGGTAAACAGCAGCTGGTGTATGCAATCTAACCTGCTACAGGCAAAACAGCAGTGTTTACCTACCCTGAATTTGAATTTTGCTTGTATATCTGCACCTCCATGAATTCTATCCATATCTGTACTAAGTGCTTTTTATGAAACATATGCTTTCCTAATCCAATGAGGTCTGTCCACAAAAATATTTCATTACATTCATCAAAGGCTGTATCAGGATCTTTGTACTATGAGCAGATTTTATAGGCATCAGTACCTGTGGAAAGCATGTTTGTTGCCTTTGGATCTGCCAGTGTTCTGCTAAACCACAATAACCTTTAATCAAAAATATCAGGAGAGGGAAAAGGCCTGCAAATCAAATTATTGTTTTCCTTTGCAATTTACACGGCTTGTAAGCGGAATATATGGATTATCTTCAGGCATTTTGAATATACTGAGATTTAACATCAGTGAAACTCCTCCAGCAGGAGGAGTTGATGATCTGAACAAAATTTTTGTATTTTCAGGTCAAGTTTTCAACCATGACCACTGAAACAAATGAGATTCTTAGGAAATGTGCACATTATACATGTTCTGAAAAGTCAGGACCTTGCAAGATATTTTAAAATGGTCATTTAATAACTGAAGCACAGAAAGCCATAATCTCTTCTTTAAAGCCTGATTATGACTTCTCCCACCTCATGTGAAATGGTAAAAGCACATAGAATAACTTGATATTCATTCTAGTCACTTGAAGCTTGGAAAGGTTTTAAAGGACAGATATAAAGCTCAGTTTAAGAATGGACTGAAAAGCATTAAAAAAAAATACCTCAAATGTATTTTGAAATTTGCAAAACTATTTTGATGTCAAAGCAAATAATTTTCATTTACTTTTAATCACTCATTTAATATCTGTATTAAAAAGTATTCTGAAATTTGTTTTTATACTCCTATTTCTCTCTTTTTTCAATTTTGAAAAAAAAGGAGAAGATGAGAAGAGAAAATGTGGAACATGCTTTTGTCTGTTGGTATTGTCCTAAGGAAGAGAAAGTACCTACATGCAATTCGTTGACAGACACAGAGAGATGCATATGCACACACCTGTCCCAACAGTTATGCTTTATATGTACAGTTTTCTGAGGATGGAAAATGTTTACTCAAAACACTTGTACTTCTTTAAATCTTTGAGATATATGTCGGCTATGCAGATAATTAACCCATTTGATTAATGTATCTATTTGTCTGTAGATTGAACCATAACTTGTCCCTAACTAGCTAAAAATCAAAGTTTCTGCCTGGGTTTATTTGATTTCATTAGCAATGCAATTACAGTATGGTACTTTGTGAAGAAAACAGCTCACAGTTTGGCTGGTTTCGTATCCAGCTGCCTTAACTTGCCCATACCATATGAGGAGGTACTCATTTCCGTCTGGTTTGCGAGGGTCAGCTTTCAGAACAGACTAATCCTAGACTCAAACAACCCAATCCTTTCTGCTACTTCATGCAATTTACCTTCTGAAACATGAAACCACACGGTACCCACAGACAACTTTTAAGTTGCTTGAGAAATTTTTATTTCCAAAGTATCTCATACTGGTATCTCACTTCCTGATATGATTAGAAAGTAAATGGCTCTATACAAGTCATAATCATGAGCATGTCACTGCCAAGAGAAATTACATATTGAGTAATACTTAGACATCACAAACCCTTCACAGAAATGCTCCTCATAAGACTTCATGTATTTGAATTGTCCCAGCAGCACTGCTTTGTCTGTCATGAGAGGTTTTTTTAGGAGCAACTCTGCAATACATTTTCTTATGTGCCACAAGAAAATAATTTTCTTATTTTTCCCATTGGTAATTTGGACCTAATCTTCCAAAATCTTCCTCAGATATATATGAAACAGAACAGATTCTGTCCAGGGAGACACTTGTCAATAGGAATACTTATGAATAAAGGGTCTCTAATTCTTTATTAAAGTCATCCAATTCAACACTAGATATCACAAGTACCATGTATTTGAATTTCCTCTGTATTTCATATTTGAAAATATTTTAAAAAATTAATCTGAAGGACAGAGGCTTCTCTTTCACAATGCTAACAGATTCTATCATTGGACAGGTCTGGTTGTTGAGAAGAAACTGCAGAACCCAGCTCATACATTACTGTCAAAGCCATTTGTTTCGTTAACTATCTGTCAATGTTGCAAAGTGATAATCTAGCTGAGGTACATAGATTCACAGCCTTCTTGAGTAAACACTGTACTTCCCCACCCTGAACTTCTAAAGAAAGAGTTCAAAAGAAAAAGCCAAGTTCATTTTCATATGCTGAAACAGTCAGCAATTAACAACCCTTAGTTAAACAGAAAGGGTTTATTCCTGACTCATCAGTTTGTCAATGTATTTGAGCAACTACATAATTAAACTGATGTGTCTGTCCACAATGCTAAGTCTGAAACACCACATTAAAACACCGGTTATGTCTTTAAATGGGATGGGGTGTCAAAGTATTTCACCATCCCTATTAGTATTTCCCAAAATGCTATTCAAAATGAGAAAGGTCTATCTACATAGCAAAACAGCTAAGTTATTACAGTAGAGAACACAACTGACAAATTCAGGGTTCTGCTGAACCTCTAATAATTTTAATCGTTTTATGCAGTGTTGTAGCACATTACTAAGTCAAACAGCAAAGATGTCCCCTCCTTACTAGGTACTGCGAAAGCAACAGCATAAGTTTCCTGCATCTTCAAATTTGAGCCCAAAGGTAACAATGCCTTCCAGCATCCTAATGGCAGACCACTGGAAAGCAGGATAATTTATAAGTGCTTTGTTTTGTAAGCAATCACCATTTCTTTGATGTGTTTGATCAAGAATTTGCATAAATTATTCCCAAAGTACTGTTTTTGAGGTGTAGTAACTATTGGAACACTCCAGCTAGCATTGGAGAAGATCTTTCAACCCTGTCACAGTAGATGTATTTGAAGCTGCGTCAGTAATACTGCTGTAAACTGTGGTAAGCAAGCCAGCAGTCCTGGAATGAAGCGATAACTCTTTATCAGGTGGAATGATAGAGCTGGGAAGGACAGACAGGATTTCAAGCACATAGGTCAACCTACTGATGTGCTATCTGACTGCTTCAGTGGCATTTTTCAGCAGAGTGCTAGCGAACTAAACATCCCTTTTAGCTACAAGAAGGATGAATCAAGAAAGATGCTATTTTACCAAATAGGTGTCTCTAAGGCAAATTTTTGAAGGTGGAAAGTTTTCACTTTTCAAGAAAGAGTGTGTAATTTAGGCTCATCTGTCAGATGCACTGCAATTCTGGTGTTTCACCATGCTTTCTATTTGATGAACCCTTCTTCATCTCATTTTTCCCCCTACATATCTTGAGCAACTTTGGTGTTCTAAAGAGGCCACTTATGCATCATCTTAGCATGAATAGCATTCCTAATGATGTCCTTTAAGAAGCAGAACTCTAGGCAATAATATTGCTTGCTGCTTTCAGAGAGGCAATGCAACTGTAGAAATGCAGTTTCAGGATTGAGAATGCTACTTTAGTCAAATGGTCTTGAAAGATATTTTATATCTGATCTCACAGACATGATGAACAGGATGAGAGTTCAAGGGTACAAAAAGTCAACCTGAGTGCTGTTACTTCAGTGCCAAGAGATACAGAAGTCAGCAGTCCTGTTCTGGCTGCAGCTGATTCAAGAGAAGAGGTTACTGGTCACAGCTGCTTCCTAGCACATCCAAGATCATTGCACCACTACTTGCTTTGTAACCTAGTTCAACTAAAATGACTAGGTTAGCATAAACATTTTAAAAATATATGCATAACTTTTTTTCTCAGATATTCTAGAGAGCATTTACACACAAAGTTATTGTGGCAGACCTCTAGGGAGTGAGAAAAGAAACAGAAGAGAGCCCCTTGGGCACTAACCTGTTCAGCCTGCAAAGCTGCAATCTGAACAGAACGTGTGACTTTATTGTATCTTCACATTATGGTTCCCTAGACAGTACTGAGCACTGTTTCCTTTGTCCATAGAAACAATGGCACATATAACTCCACATGAAAAAGTTATTTGCACAAGTTACTTGACAGCATTGTATTAATCAGACAGAGTCAGGGGTAGCAACTGAATTGTGGAATCAACAGAAAAGCACAATGAGTCCATGCAATGTACACAGTGAAGGAAGTGGATATGACAAACAAGCTAAGGGAAGGTCAAGTTGTAGTAGGTACCAAAGGACACCAGAGGGATTATAATGGAGATTCTCCAGGAAGAACTGAGCTAGCATGAGACTGACAACAGCTGATAATTCCCTAGCAGAACCTCATACAAGTCTCCAAAGCTGGTAGGTCCTCAGGAGAGATGGAATTCTTGTAATCAGAGCATTCACCATGAGAAATACTTGGTCAATGCCATCAACATCTGAATGCCTGAGCTAGAGGGAAGATGTTGGGAGAGAAGGAGTACTTGTAGAAAGCACAGTCTCTTATTTAAAGATATGGGAATAAAGAAACTGTAAAGCCTGAACAGCTAAATAAAGCTGGGGAAGAATTCAGGGAGCAGTTTTAATTTCTTTTCAGTGCAACAGTTCAAGAAGCACTGAAGATCCTGTATCATTAGTATTGCATAAGTGATGTCATGCTTCCTCATGCCAAAAGATGACAGCATCTGATCTTGGAAGGGGCAACACTGTCTTTCTGCCAAAATATTGGTTTCTGCCTTTATAACTAGAAGTTTAGAGAGACCCTAGATTAAGTCCCTCTGTGTAGTCAATGCTGTGAAGTAAAACTTTAAAAGCAAAAAGACCTGCTGGGCAGTGCAGAACAGGCCTGCTGGAGGAGCAAGGGAGAGGGCTCATATAGCACAAGGGCCTTTATGGGATCACCCTGGCCAGCACAACCTGCAGGAGCCCAGAATAAAAGATGCTCTGGAGGAAAGCTCTCTGCCCCCAGTCTGCCAACAGCTGAGCACAGAATGCATGAAGATGACTGCTTTGAGCCCTTTTTTGCTGTCCCCACTAGTTGTTTGCCTTGAAAAGTAACAAATACCCTTTCCCCATCCCCTTTTAAATAACAAGCAAAATAAAACAGCATAATCGAGTTAGAAATAAATTCTGACTTATTCTGTGACTCCAGCCATACAAATCCTCTGCAGGCTATTGAGTTACACAATAGCCTCAGCCCACAAAAAATAACTTACAGGCATTACATCATCCAGTCAGGCCCAGGGGCAACAGCATTGTTACCTAACAACTTCAGACAGCTGATTAATCACTTTTTGTAGGGTGTCAATTACACCACACCCTGTTTGTTCATAACACTGTTGTTGACAGCGCAACACAGAGAAAAGCATACTACCCCCCATATACACACCCCATGTACACACACTAGTCCTGCTGCCAAAACTATGTGTTTAATTTGTCATTAACTCACCTAGAAGCACTTAAAAACCTCCAGTAAATAAATAAAATAAACAAGCACAGCAACATTATGGCCCATCTGGGCTTGCTATGAGATGGTATAGTGAAATTTTAAATTTCTTCATGTTACATCACTTGTTTGAGGAAACAGAGGGTTTTAGAAGGAGCAGTGAAGATTTTTCTGAAGGGAGCCATTCGCAATTGACACTGCCACTTCGTGATTCAAGATTCACATGATGGAAAAAGTTCTAAAAAAAAATAATCTTTTTTAAATTCAATTTCCTTCTCATTCTTGCTGCTCATCCTTAAGGTACATTTCATCATTATATACATTACTGGTGCTGAGGAATTTAAAGTGATCATTTCAGTTTGACACAGAATTGATAATGCATGATTTCCTTATAACCTCTCTTTTCCATGTGCCTGCTGGAAATTGTTTTTCATTGTTCGTAAATCCAAGGCATGTTTACACTGTAATACAGGAAAAGCTAAAGGAGAATGCTAGTGTGTAAGCCATAGTGGCTTGTTTTGGCTTTTGCTGTGAAGTGATAAATGATTCTTGGTCCCCCATGGGTTAGAGGGCACCAAACTTCAAATAACTACAACATCCGATAACAAAGTTTTTCTCCATCATTTGCAATCAAAACACCAAGAACACAGCCCTCTGGACCTCTCATCCTTCATGTTCAATTGTAAATCCTGATTAAATAGCTTGCAGGTGTCAGGATTAGAGTATATTCATTGGGAGCCTAAACATAGCACCAGCTGGGTTCCTCATTTGCCAGTTGTAGTTGCTTCTTTGTTTTGAAACTGTTGACAGTACAACTAAAAATATTCCTTTGGGTAGAGACAGAGTTAAATAACATGCAGGATGAGTAAGAGAACAGCTGTAGATATTTTTCTATGTTTAACATACCTGCCTTTTTGATTTATAGTAAGCCCTCCATATAATGTACATTCTGCGTAATCCAAAACATTTAACCTTTAGAGCTAGGGCTGTGATAAAGCTATCAAACACAGGAAAAGGTCTTGACAAGTCCTGTATTACCAGCCTTTTTCTCAAAGGAGAAGTGAAATACAGTTTCACCTCACTTTTAGTATACAGTAACAAGCAGTATTATGCCTTATCAGTTGCTACCAACTAAACTGTATGCCAGACATCTACATGAACATCAGTGTGGACATGGAAAAGACCTAACTTCGGCAAGTTCTCAAAATCTTGCTCTAGTGAGTGTCCAGTTAGAGCATGGTTCCCTGAAGGGAAGCTCAACTCTTCTTTTAAAAACACAACCAAAATGCTTAAAGAACAGAGAGATGGTTTTCACTTTTAGTCCTTCGCACAAAAGCAAGGAGCATCTGCCAGCAAGCAAGACCATCAGTTCAAATTCATTTCTCTTTTATTATGATTTTATAGCGCAAGAGTACTCCACTACCAGTACTGTGGTCTTAAGATGTAACACCAAGGTTGCAACTCATTTCTATCATTAAAGAATTTCTGTTGGTTTTGCTGTTTTGGCCAAAGCCATCTTCAATTTAGAATTAAGTTCTGGCTACTTAAAAATCCCTAAAGTTTGCAAACAGTTATTAATTTTGACTTCCTGTCCCAAATCCTTGAGTAAAACAGTACTATATTGTAATCCCAAAGGCTGCTTCATTTGAGTGGGCAGTGAACCAAGTCATACGGAATAGATGTAGAGACACACATGTGTATAAAAGACATGACTACTTTCCCTATAAAAGAGCAGAGGGAAAAATCTGAAAAATTTAATAGCCTTTATTACATGGCACTGAAGCAAAGCAAAAAAGAAAAAATAAAAGGAGGGTTTCAGATAATCAGTCCAACATAAGCTTAAACAAAATATTGACTACTTTACTCATCTGTATTTATGAGGGGGGAGGAACATGAGTAGACATGGGCCAGATGGTCCCAAAGCAATTTGCACAGTAGTGAGGCGCTCACCTCACTCATGACTAATTGAACTCACTTTTCCCAACATCAGGTCTCAGGAGAAATTCAAAGAACGCTATAGCATCTAATACCGAGATTTTAACAAGTCAGCCTGCAATGCTGCTAGAGTTTTAAAGGCAAGTTCTTCCCAGTAAATAATATAATGAGAAAACATCAGCACTTAAGAGGATGCCACAGGGTTAATGCCAGGTTTTAAAAGACTTCAAAATGGATTTTACCCAGTTCACATGTCAGGAGGCACAGCACGGAATCAATTTACAGCAGGAGCCAAAGATCACAAATTTTAGGGGAGCCTGGGGACTGATTCCCCCAATCGGTGCCGTGGGGTGCACAGATGAAAGAGAAAACTTGTTTTTTTTCTTTAATGGTGACAGCATACTCTGAAATTACGCACAGCAGGCAGGAGAAACCTGCATAGATTTCAAAAGATACTGCAGGTTTGTGTGCTGAAGCACACATTTAAGGTCCTAGTTAATGTGCTAGCCTTTCACCTCTGGAGGCTTGGGCTCAGATATATCTAAGGTGAAATGAAGGAGAATTTGGGCCTTCTATCTTCTTAACCCTTACTGGGCTTTAGTCCACACCACAGAAGTACAAACATGTTATCAAACTTTGTCTCAAACTCTACTTTAACTATTCTGAAGTCAATCTGAAGTAATTGATCTAAACACTAATAACAGTCCTCAGTTTCCACTGATTGAAATTTGACTTTCTGAATGAAAAAACAAATTCTGTTCTTGTTTATATCAATGGAAACCTAAATCTGTACCAGTATTCAGTGAAACAATGTAGAGAAATTCAGTGTACGACATGAAAAAAGACACCTACCCAAACTGAAAAGCAGACTTTTTTCAGGTCCAGAATATTTGCTCAGAGCCTGCTTGGAAGACACCATTACTATATTTTTCTTGTCATGCACAAATGCTGGGTAAGTATATCTTTTAAAAATGTATGCATACATTTGGCTTCTATTAATACTGTTCTAGACAGAATTAGGGTTCAAGATGTGCCAGGCAAATTCAAACACCCCCAGATAATGCTTTTTCCTGAAAGTGTAGAGCATTAGAAAGAAAAGAAGTGACTCTCAAAAAAAAAAAAAAAAAAAAAGCACAACCAAAAAATCAACCAAACTAAACAATCACTAAAAAGCAGCTATTTGCATGGAGTCTATCCTGGCAGAGTGGTAACCTAGCATCCATCCATTGAAGAAATTAACTCTTAAAATAGGGAAAAGATTGCTCAGAAGACCTACTGAATTATCCAGATCTGTAATGTTCAGGGCTTCTATAGAATTGTTCCTATATAGTCATATTTCCAAGTGTTTTTTTTAATCTCACTTCAGAATTTCAAAGCATCAAAGTACTCACCACTTCTGCAGCCCAGCTCCTCTCACATCTAAGAATTTACTTCCCCAAGCATTCATTCTCTTTCTCATTCTCTCTTTCTATTCACGTGAATAAAATAATCTACAAGAAACCTTTCCTTTCTAGACCTACCAACTACAAATCTAAGGTTATAGACAACTCTTTGTACTGTTATGCCAATTCTTACTATGTTCAATATCTGTGTTTCAAAGATTTCCACTGCATAGGGAGTATCACCTGAGTGGGTGTATTACACAATACTTTTTATCTAGAAGAGCCATTTCTCTTGCAGCATGCTCTGAGGATAATGATCTCTTTAGCCTTATATGCAGCAGAAAGCTAGTCTGCATTCATAGGTCTCATATACAAAGTCTTCTCTCTCATCCTCTGTGCTGTCAGATCAGCCAATTAAAGCAGTCACACCTAGCCTTCAGGCTGGCCAATCTCTACCCTCTGTCAAGGCTAAATAGACCTTTAGTGCACTCAGGTACTTACTAGAGAAAGGTACAGTACAGTTTAGTACAGTTTACTAGAGAAAGCTACAGTTTAGTTTCACCTGATTCAGGTGAAGCTATGCACAAAACTCCCTGGTCTTATATCTAAATCCAGTCCTTAACAAACTTATCTTGAACGTTCATCATCCTCAGCAATGACAGTATGCCCATTATTTCCTGCTAGTATAGACAGTATTTGTTGTAAGCTAACAATTTTTCTGCTAGTGATCTTCCTAAGGACAGACATAACTTCTTGTAGGATATGACATTCCTGAAAAGACATACAGCTTTTTTTATTTTAAAACACAAGGTCATCTTAGGCAGAAGTTTATCTTTCCATCTGTCTTGTTCCCTTTATTTTTACGATGAGCATAACCACCACAGTAACTTATATTCACTGGTGCATTTATATATGAAAATGCATTTTTCTCTCACTACATCTGGTTGCAGCTTCTTTCCACAAAAAATTAACCCCCAAATTCTATTAAAAAAGTACCTCTTTACACTTTACAGCTTTAAAATCTTCATTGACTCCAGACAACAGCTTCAGAAAGAGTTATGCGTGATTATTTAAAAAATATCTAAATAGCTTTGCTTAAGCTGATGGGGGAGGGATCTTAATTCCCTCTGCAATCATTACTTTTTAAGTCCCTCTGAAGTTTAAACAATGCATGTAGCGTTAAGCCTAAAAATACCTCAACAACATTCTTTCCACCTTGGCTGCAGAAGTTTTGTAGGAAAACATGATAATCACCATTTCTATTTACTCATCAGGAATGTTCCTCTTTTCCATGGGGGACCTTTGAGAAAATTCTGTTGATAATAAACTTACAAAGCCCTCAGCAGGTTGAGAGACTGTTGCTAAAGTCATTTTTATAACCATCAAGCCAAAAGAACTTGTTGTATACATTCACTGGAGTCTCCCTTCCCCCTGCTCACTCTTTCCAAGTTCATTCAGTAATCACGGGTATAAAGCAGCCTAACATACACAGCTGCTACAATATTGCTGGCTAGGAAGTCTAACATGAACATACAAGTTGGAAGTTTGCAGTTGTTTTTGTTGCACGTATTGAACAATGTTTTGTCTGTACTTCAAGTGACAAACTGGTTTCAGAAACAGATTTAACATGGCAACATAAATAGCGACGAAATTACCTCACATCTGTAAGGTAAATGTCACACATTTCTAGAGCTCACAGAATAATATATCAAAACAGAATAGTTAGACAACAGAAATGCATCAGTTGTGCCAAATCATTTATGATAAGCAGGAAAGGTGCATTATACAATCCCATGAAAGGAAGAAAAATAACTGTGCAAAATATTGCAATCTGACATAGTAGACAAGCTTTTAACACACAGAAACGTGTAGAAATAAACATACTAGACTGAAGGACTGCACACAAAATTACAAACTACAACTTTGCACTGGAAGTGGCAGTCATAAATGATATATTTTGCTAAATCTCTTTCTTGCTCTAGCTCATTTTCTTTATTTTAGAGAATTGTTTTTGGTTTTTTGGTTTGCGGTTTTTGGTTGATTTTTTTAATAAAAAAGGGAAAAAAAATCTGTATTAGCTCATTTGAAATCCTAGAATTGGGTTGGAAGGGACATTAAAACTCATCCAGTTCCAACCCCCTGCCATAGGCAGGAACACCTTCCTAGATCCAAAACCAGGTTGCTCCAAGCTCCATCCAACCTGGCCTTGAACACTGCCAGGGATGGGGCAGCCACAGCTTCTCTGGGCAACCTACGACAGGGCCACCCTCACAGTGAAGAACACCTTCATAATATCTAACCTAAATCCACCCTTTGTCAATTTAAAGCCATCCCCTTTGTCCTATCGCTTCATGCCCTTGTAAGAGGTCCCTCTCTCCAGGTTCCTTGTAGGCCTTCTTTAGGTACTGAAAGCTGCCCTAAGGTCTCCCTGGAGCTTTCTCTTCTCCAGGCTGAACAATCCCAGCTCTCTCAGCCTGTCTTCATAAGAGAGCTGCTCCAGCCCTGTGGTCATCTTCACAGCCCACCTCTGGACTCAGTCCAACAGGTCCAAGCTACGTAACACCATAGCAGTCTTCTTTTTTAATTATATACACCAAAGCTTTCAAATCTGTTCTCTTTTGGAAGTGCTTCTCCCCCAGTATCAAGCTGGTTTATTAGGTATAAATCCTGAAGTTTTTCCTAAACAGAACAGGTGAGGGAAGCGAAAAAACCAGTGCAAGCTTCCCAAGCTACACCTTACAAGATGACAACTTGAACCACACTGCACAGAAAACAGTCTGTTCAGCATGTACAGAAAACAGAAGCTTTCTCTTCATATGTTTCTTATAGGTATAAACAACCAAATAACTTGAATGTCATCTCTTATGATCATATACAACCTTCACTCATTCTTTCACCCTGAGTGATGAGAGACATTACTTTGTAGCTGAAGTAAAAGTACCTAAAGTTTTTCTTCAATACAGTTCTATGCCTATATATGAAGAAATATATTCCCCCAAACAGTAGTGTCTTCAGTCTGTTCTAATTCAATAACTGATGGTAGAAACTATTTGAAAAATATGAGTAAATTTTATGTTAATTAGTGCTTTAACTTTGTTTTCTTACTGACATAAACCAAGCATGCCCTGAACAGCTCTTACTGAACTGCATGCAGCTGTTATATGTAAGTTTTGTGTGTGAATGTGCAAACACAGAGAAATAAAAACCATGCATGTCTTATATAAGAAGTTGGTTAGACAAATAATTTGCAGATTTGAAGTTTAGATTTCATCATTAAAATACTGACAATGCCATGAAAGTAATTTCAGGCAGCTTAAGTGCAATGGACAATCTTGTGTCCAGAGTTGGTGGAATTTTGTTTGTCAAGAATTAGTTGGAATAAATCTTGATCTATTCATAGAGGCTAGAACAATGGCGTTGCAAGACAAATTATGGAACAACCTTCAATGCTACTTAATTTTAAAGGGGACTTGCTTGGTTTCTAGCAAACAGAGACATTAGCCTGAAGCATGGCCACCACAAGCAAAGCATAACGGCATTAATTAAACTTGAAACACTTGAATGGGGCTTTTGAGACTCCTAATCAATCTGTTGCTCCTGTTTAAAAATACATTCTTTTTTTCCATGGATGATACATACCACCACTCACGACAGTGTGTTAGTTTTACCACATGCACATGTTAAATCTGCATAAGACACCTAGCAATATGCACCTTGCATTCTATGCCTCACAGTTTGCACACCTCACTTTTGTACTCAAACCACAACAGAGTTGTTTGTTGAAACTAAAGTACACTAGCAGGAATAGCATCAGTTAAAAGATGCATCATAATAAATCAATAGATAAAATCAAGTGGTGGCCTAAAAGCCATATTGCCCATAATTGTTAGGGTATCACTGATTTCTTAACATAGCTAAAGCAAGAAAACTGGAAAACTGGGAAATTGGGAATCAGCTGCTCATGATATATATCACTCAAAAGAGATCAAAATGACTATTCAACAGGACTCTAAAGAAGCTACCAGAAATACCAATTTGTACATGTTAGAAAATATTTGGCATGGTACTAACTGTATTTTAATCCTAACACAAAACCACCACCTTGCATAAAAAGGAAGATTTTCAGCATGTATTTTCATAGAGCCCATGAATTCTTTAAACTTTTATTCATTAAGCAAAATAAATTTGAGATCAAGACACAGAGACTGAAATTAGTACAGCTATCTTGGTGACGTATGTCAGTTTAGGGTTTTCTCTTAAATGGGCAAATTATTCCCAACCAATGTTCAGAATAATTATTTTCTGAATGAGTTGCTGCCGTATGTTCTACAAATTCTGCTACGGTACTCTTAAATATTTCCTAAAATATGATGGAACTCCTGAAAATTCTTCCTAGTCATAAAAAACAACAATCCTATACAACCTCAGATATTTAAATCAGCAAGAACTAATTAAGAAATGATGTTTCACAGAACTTTACGCCTGATCTACCATTAAGTATTTTCATCAAATATGAGGGCTAATTTTACTCGAAGTAATAAAAAGCTCTTTCATGTAGTGTAATTTAAAATGACCACACTTTTCAGCAAATGAAATGACATGCTGTCAATGAAATTTAAGCAACCTCAGGAGTACCATAGAAGTTTGACTAAATAATGATCAGATGAAAAACTCATTGGTTAAGTCTTACCAAGGATGTCCACACATTAGAGTTAAGTTTGCACTGAAGTGCTGCATAAACATATACTCCTTTGGCATTCCTTTTCTTGTTTCTTTCTTTTTTTTTTCCTTTTTTAAGTGAGTGTTTTTCATTTAGAGATTATATCACGAACAGATGTAGGATAATGTTAATAGTCCCTTCTGGAAACATTAATCACAAGGTTTTACTTATTATTTGGTGTCAGCATTTAAAAGTTAAAGCATTTCCAGAACTGTCACCATTGAAATATTCCTTTTGCTTAAAGCTAAATTACAAAACACTAATATATTTTACAGTCCCAGCTTCTTTTTAAAGGCATATATAAAAAGGAAAATGGCAGGCAATGCCCTGCTCTTATGGCAATGGTGTAGACTGACAGTAGTAAGACTGTTTCCACTTTAGGAAGTGGACTGAAAACCCAACTCTAACAAGCTTTTTAAATGTTTGAGCAAATTTAAGTCTCCACAAAAGACATTTTTGGTTGTCAGCATGATGCTAACATGATGCTTTCAAAAGTGGATTTCTCATTCCCAGCTCACTGAGCAAACCTTATCCAGATTCAAAATAAAAGCAAGCTAGGGCTTTTTTACCAAAGAGATCTCAACTCTCTTCCATACTTATTCCCACATGTAGAACAATGTGCAGGTGAAGCAGATTGCTACTACTTCAAAATACTTGTTAATGTATGTGCAGAAATGTCCCATGAACTACAGTCAAAACATCTAAGAAAGTAACCAAAACAAGCCCATATCCTTCTAATCCCAGGTAATGACCTCATTGGATACGTCAATATCCTGGAACTCAGGAGCTCTGCATTATTCTTCCATGTCGAGATTTGCTATGTACCATCCTGCACGGGTTCAGTGAAGAGCTTACATGCACTGTCCTTAAAGTGTCTATGAGCTGTAAAAACTCATCATCCACCCACATTTGACCAAGGTGAATGTTATTAAATACTTCACATGAGATTTACCTAAGGTTTTAAAGCAAGCAGATAAGACTACTCATTTGTTTAAACAGGGCTATATTTGTTAGCATACAGAGGCCAAGAATTTTTTCTGTAATAACATCCATCACTTCTTCCCTTTAAGAATATACAGGATGAACATCAAATAAACTCCTCCTGGAGATGCCTGTCTCTCTCCGCTGGCTTTAGAATTGAACCATCTTCAACTAAGCGCTAAGTTTTTAGAGTGCTCAAGCAATGTGAAATGAATCCTAAAGACCATTTAGCCATTCTTTACAGAAATTTCAGCTTAATCCTCCTCTGCCTAACCCAACTAACTAGTCCTTTAGATCTCCTTTGGCACCTCTGGAGAACAATAGCAATGGGCTAAAGTAAAGACAGAACTGCTTTTGCTTCCACACTAGTAAAACAGGTCAAATCATGCAGTCTGTACAGAAAAGTGGCTTAAGCCTGCTCCCTGGCAAACTGATGCTCTACTCAGTTTCCACAGTATAATTTTCAAAAATGTCCATGTGAAAATGCAAGCACGTGCACCAAGGATTATTTTGACACATGGTATCCATCATTTGGATTTACTAATTTTCCAAAATAAACTGTTTTGTCAGTTTCCCTGTGCATGCGAATTTTTGAGTAAAAGCAATGTGTAACGTTACAGGACACATTCATGTGCTGACCTTTCACAAAACTGAAATTGTTAGTAAAGCTAGGGTGATGGAAAGCACTCCATTTTCATTTTGGAAAGAAAGACTAAAGACCCAGATTTGAAAAAGGAAGCTGACCAGCACAAGCCTGTGGCCTAATTCTGCTGCCTCACATGGATGATCAGACTGGGGATGCAGCGTTAGTGAAAGTTACTTGCACAACAAAACGTTTATTTAAGTAGATCCTTTCAGAAGACTTATCTGCATATGACATGTACAAACCAGGCCTATACAAATAACAGTAACTAGCTATAGCTTATTCCAGATCTAATTCTAGACGGTCTATGTTCCTTTAGTTTAGCACAAGTATTACTGCTGCACACACAAGTTTTGTGTACTCCTTCCTATTCTATAGTCATACCTTAACCCCTACTTTTACACAATCAAGGATCATCATAAATTTAATCCTGTCAGGTAATCTGACATTAAAGCCAAATGCTCTAAGAGGATAACATTGGATTTGGCCACTGCATTTTCTATCTCTAATCCAGGTCTTTGTCAATTAATAAGGTATATTCATAGCATCTAAACTGATTTTAGCTATTAGTCATTTACTCTATGATTCAAAAAAATCCTTGATAAGCTTCTCTTTCATGATAAACTATTGTTAATTACAAAGAGGGGCACAATTTTTAATAACAAATGATTATTTGCCTAATTTCAAACTGAAGTTTAAGAAAGGAAGGGGAAAAAAAAGTGTTGCTCAGGAATTTCTGCACAAGATATTAAGAATAGGTTCAGGCTCTCATGGACATACTGATTTTTGTTTAGGAAAATTAGTAAGTGAGCATAAAGAATGATATCTAGGACTTAGAAGGCTGCGTGGAGACGTCATAGAAGCCTTCCAGTATCTGAAGGGGGCCCATAAGGATGCTGGGGAGGGACTATTCATTAGGGACTGTAGTGACAGGACAAGGGGTATTGGGGTAAAACTTAAACAGGGGAAGTTTAGCTTGGATATAACGAAGAAATTCTTTACTGTAAGGGTGGTGAGGCACTGGAATGGGTTGCCCAGGGAGGCCGTGAATTCTCCATCGCTGGCAGTGTTCAAGGCCAGGTTGGACAGAGCCTTGGGTGACATGGTTTAGTGTGAAGTGTCCCTGCCTATGGCAGGGGGTTGAAACTAGATGATCTTAAGGTCATTTCCAACCCTAACTATTCTATGATTCCATGTTTAGAAAGTACTTCTGAAAACACAGTTACAGACACAACAGTAACAAGGAGCAGCTTTTAACTAAGAATCTTTCACAGAGCTAAATGAAACCCTTACATAGTCCTTGTCTGGAGCTGCACTCATCCTTTCTTAGGAACTGCGTGCACAACCTAAGATGCACGCAGCCTTTACTACTGGAGGTCTTCACTAATCCCATTCCTTATTGCAGTTCCCAATTCCAATTCTTTTGGAAGATGTAAATAAATATTCTCATGACTCTCTCCCTCCTCCCACCCCTACAAAAATCCACATATTCAAAAAAAACAGAGAATAAAAAAAAAATAGAACTTTTCTTCCCCTTAAAGCTCCTGCCTTAAACAATATCAAGTAAAAGCACTTATGTAACGGGGAATAAGCAATTTTTCTTCTTGCAAGTGTCTGTATGCAGATGTAACAATCCTTAGACTGCATAATCAGCCTTAGTAGCAGAAGGAAGTTCATTCTGGAAGGACATAGAACTTCCCACCCACACAGCCCTAGAGCATGCCTGTCAAGGACATCTGACTTTGTACCTATTGGATTACACGACTCAGTAATAGGGGTTAGTGTTTGCAGTTTGCAGCAGGATCCCCAAAGTAATTTTCAATTAAAAGGTTAAATGCTGATACTTGTCAAATGTGAAGACATACAGTGTCGAAACAATATGAAATAGCTTCCTTACAATTAAATTAGTTTCACTGGGTATTTAAGCATGGGTTGCAAATATTATGCTTTTGGGTAACTTGAAGAAATACCTAAATGAAGTGCAATCATTTTCTGTCACTACAGTTTCTCAAGTGGAATATAAGCCGGGTCTTCAAATCCTTTCAACTGAATGACTCAAACACATGTAGGTCCAACAAACTTTTGAATATTTTTGTTTCCATTAATAGCCTGGTTTTGTTAAATTAGCCATGTTGTTAAAACAGTGTTAATCTGTTCTTCCCCCCCCAAATATGTCAACTAATCGTAAATGAAGAAATAGTGATGCTTCCAGATAATCACACAAAGAATCAATGACTTCAACTAAAATGAGGCAGTACTGAATAAATTACACCCACCTAAGGTTAAACTTCCTTTAATCAAACTGTTCAATAGTAGAATTTTTTCCTTTAAACAGGTCCATAGAAAAAGGCTTGGGAGATAGAACACACCTGAAACAAGGAAAACACAATGAACAACTGATAACTTCTGGGAATTGAAGGCTCCATCTTACCCCCAGTGAACTCAAGAACAAGACTTTCATAATCTTCAAGACACACACACACACATATATATACATATATATGACTGGGCCTCTAATTTGATTGAGGAGTGAGAATTATAAAACATACGAAAGTATATTTAGCCAGAATTTTGAAGTGGACCTGTGGCTAAGACGCTGGCCTGGATTCAGAGGATGAACTAACAAGACTTTCATGTTTCCCTGGTTCAAATAGGCTTGCAAGCTCTTAACTTCTGCATATTTCCATTTCCTCAGGTGTAAAGGGACAATAATGATATTTTAACCTATTTTGAATGGTACCTAGATAGCTGTCTATGAAAATAGTTCATAGTTGTTTTTAATTTAATTATTTTACAAATCTGTTAAGTAAAATATAATTCTCAAATACTGCTGCTGTAACCTTAGGAGGTCAATGCAAAGAACCTATGCCTGGATCACTCTTTGAAGTACTGCAGGATTTGAAAAAGTCAGTGTGATTAAAGCTTTGATTCAGCAAAGTCTTACAAAAGAACTCAAGCTAAGTGATGGGATTATCCTTGTATTTAAAATTACGCATGTACACAACTTATGTGTTTAAATGCAGAAGTTCAGCTTGGCTGCAAGAAACATACTGCATACAGAAACAAAGCAAGAATAAACCTCAATTTTCCTGTGCAGATGTAGGTAATTCCCCTCCCTCCCTAGCCTTGTAACTTGTCCTCCATTCATCAGCTGGTGTGTTTATTTTTGCTGTATGTGATGTGACTAGCAGAACTTGGGCAATGAAAACTTTTTAATCAAGTGAAGATCTTTTGAAGGAAAAAGAGGACCTGCTCCACTTCTCAGAATGCAAGGTCAAGAGTTACATACACACATTTAGAGCCCAGTTTAATTTAGCTAAGTTTACAACTAAGAAAAGGAAACATTTCTTCACTCAACCTGTAAAACCCACTGCCACATAGAGTTACTGAAATAACTAATGTTTTGGCAGTAACAGAAACAGAACTAGATAAGTGTACTATCATTATTAATCTAAATACTTATGCAGATTATAACTCTGTATCGGATCATACAGCCCATGTGAGTAAATCTGAGAGAAGTTACTTCCATCTGATGCATGTCACTACTCTCACCCCTAGACAAAGCACTGCAGAAAAGGTGGTTTTATGCACTCACCTAACACCAAAGTACCAAGGTTTTCAACCAGTAGATGTATGAGCAGTCCTGTATGTCAGTAACTAGAACACAGAATTAGAAATTAGTCTCTACCAGGACTTGTCTGTCCAGACTCACATTGTAAGATAGGAGCACAGTAAAGACTAACAATAACTTGGAGTGAAACACATACATTGCTATGGAGTAAAGTGAGCAGAGATTTTTGAAGGATTAACCAAGCTCACCTCCATTTTATTAATTCCTGTGAAGGGCATTATCTTATACTTATTGTAGAACAATGACACAAGACTGAAAACAGACCTACCACTGCTAAACATTTCCCTAGAGACATAGCCTTCTCAAAACCTCTGAGCTCTTTCTTTGTACTCCTGGGAAATGCCCTGTGGAACCATGGGATATGTGGTCTTGCCTTTAAAGTGCTAGCAGCATTTATTAGAGGTGGAAATGAGAAAATAATTATTCCTGTACTCCAAAGAATGTATAGGAAAAAAAGAGAGAAGAGAGAAACTACATATTTGTTTGTGGTTTAATTTTTCTTATTTCCCCTCTTTGTTTCTTTGTAGAGGCAGAATAGGCTAATTTCTTTTCTGCTTTCCAGGCTTGGTTAGAGAAATACAGTCAGTTTACATGGGACTTAGAAGACAAACAAGTCATGGGAGAAGGAAGGAATGAAGCATACATCAGCAGAGAAGATGATACCTGAAACTTAAATGCGACAGGGCAGTGAAGCTGCCCGCATGGTTTCATTGGTGCAAGGCACAGCTGCAGACCAAACATCGCACTCTCTTTAAAATGATGAAAGGAAAAAAGTCAAAACTACAGACAGCCTTCTCCATTCGGCCTCTTTCACTTTCCGTGTATGCTCAAAACTATTTCCACCCACCCCATTTTTTTCAAGCAAACCCAAAAATCCCAGCCAGGTTTCCTTCTCCCCTCCAGCGGAACAGTGGGGCTTGCTTTGTCCATAGCCCCTGTTACACAGCCACAGTGCCTCTGCTCCTTCAGCCCCAAGGTTCCTTTCAGGAGGACGACCCCTGTGCTGACCCCTGTGCAGATGCTTCAGCACTCATCTGGGGAGGGCACTCTCTACATTGCTGCAGTTTGGTAACCAGAGTTGGATTATAGTGTCAGTCAAAAAGAAAGTTATCTGCATTCCTCACAGACTACCAGGAGGTTACCTGAAAGCCAGGTTGTAGTTGTAGTGATATATGTACCTCAAGTATCTGCCATTTCATGATAATGGAATGTGTGATCTTACACACCACGAACAGTCATGAGTTAATTTCCCCTCTCTCCTCTACCTGTAACTGCATCATGAAGTTTCTCTTAGGCAGAACCAGAGTGTTGACAAAGGCAGTTAACACAGTGTGTATTTTCAACTGTGGTTTCCCTTTCATTTGTACCTCACTTTTATACCTGCCTGTCCTTAAGCATGTAAAGTACACCTGTAGCTGACAAACTAAAGATAAAGCTATGTGTCCTTATATAGGTTTGTAAGGCCACTGCAAAAAAGGACAGAGGATCACCATATTAGGAGAACAAGCTGGGGAAAGAAAGAAGCAAATAAACATGAGAAAATGAGGGAAAGTGGAAAAATATGAACTGTTACAATCTATAGGCATCAGGAGTTTGGGTCTGATGAGAGCGGGAGAGAGGGAAGAGAAAGAGAAGCTGAAGCCTAGGAAGGGAAGAGTAGATCAGTAACAATAACTGACAAGACCAAAACCAAGATGGTTAAAAAACAAAAGGCTCAAGTAAGGGCATCTTTTGGGCTTAGTAAGGTAACTCTTCCAGAATACTACAGGTTAGATTTAGAGATTTTGGATTAAAACAGTTTTATTGGAGTTAAAAGCAGAATCAGCTTCTTAGCTCAGAAGAAAATTTCCATTCCGGAAATCATAATCACAGCCTTCAGTACCAATCAAGACAAGAAGATGAAATTGTTTTCATTTTCTTTTTTAACTGCACAGGAAGCCAATAGGAGGAAGGGCTGATTACTCCACATAGGTATAAATTGTGGGGTGCATCAGACCTAACAGCACTATGGCCACACTTTGTTCTAAGCAACCAATAAGGAAGCCACAGTTAATGATGAGGTCACATTCAAAACTGCTAAATTCTGTATGGCCTTTCCATATCATAAGGCTACATCACTAGAAAAGGATTCTTATGAATTACTCTGCAACTGCAAGCTGTTCTAAATAATCTAGAAATAACTAGAAATAATCAAGAATAATCTAGAAATAATGTTTCATACAGATGGCACAGCTTTCTCATTAAGTTACAATCCACTTATATTAATTTGAAAATACATTTTAAAGTTTTAGCCAGCTTTATCAAACTCTCACTCTATTTTCATGTGTGCAGATTTCACTCACCTATTCTGTCAGGTTCAGATAGTTTAGTTCCATATCCACTCTAACTTGATTCCTTCTGGGAAGCCTAAACAACTGTATATTTGGCTCTATGGGTTTATTTTGTCAACAGCTATGCTACTTACTTTTAATCTTTCTATTGCAATGTCCATTTTCTAGAGAATTGAAATTCAGTGAGTTTTCCATTACCAAAGGTAAGATACTATTATGCCCAACAGAGGACAAAATATGGCCTTAGGGAAATTAACAATGTTAGATGTCTTGAAAAAGAAATGGTAGAATTAGAGGGGAGAGAGTGAGAGGGAGCACATGCAGCTAAAGTGAACAATGGTTTGCAGCAGTTCAATTTACAGGAGAGACCAAAGAGTCTGTGAGCTATCAATCTGGAGAGAAGATCAAGGGGGAATACAATCAGGATTCCAAAAATCATGAAGGGCGTGTGAAAAATTACTGTAGAAATTTTATTTACAAAAATTCTGAAACTCTCAGGCTCTTGTGAGGCACTGAATGAAAATGCAATACAAACTAGCTGAAGTACTTCTATACACAGAAAGGGCAGTATAATCCCTGGCCTAGCTGCCATAGTAGATGGTAAGGACATAATGTACCAGCAGGTTCAGAAAGGGATTATGCAAATTCATGGACGATAGGTCCAAAAGTGGATAATACACAATGATTATTGGCAGGATATACACACTGATATCCCAATATAGCAACTGCAGATGCTGGGCAGTCTGAGAAGAACGGACCGCAGCAAGTGGCCAGGTTCAGGTGCACTCCCTAAGTCGGTGTCTCTTGTTGCAACAATTGGAGCCACAGAGCTCCTCTGATCCACTAAGGTCTTTCTTATCTTCTCTACATGACCTTAAGAAATCAGTTACTTTGTTTAACTGTTCACTAAGGAAACGTTACCTGACTTGCATACCAAAAACTTCAAGATAGCTGCACACAAGTCAGATCTTTTTTGTGATGCTAGAGAAGAGCTGTGTGGAAATGCCAGAATGCATTAACGTGCACTGTGTATAGTTTAGGAATGCATAAATAGAAGAACGGTATTTCTGTATTTAATTTGGAAGATCTGATCAACAGTGTTACTCATGCTTATCCGGAATACAATGCAGTGGTATATATACAAAGACTTTTTCACAATTCAGTAATTGCCCAGCTGCAGAAGGCATATAGAATAGAAACCTCACATGGAAAACCATTACTGTGTCAAACCAGAATGCAAACTTTGAGATTTCTTTTCTCAGACATAACATTAGGAAAACCATCACCATCCTTTCTGCGAGCAATGACCATAGCAAGTTTCCTGAACAAAAGCACTTCTTTCAAGAAAAGTTCTCCTAAAACCACAAGGAGCATCGACATACATCTGAAGCAATGCAGCTTAAATTTTTCAGGCTATATTACAACCACAGCTGCACAAACGTTAGCATATGAAAAAAAGAATTTTAGCCAATTAACATGCAAAACACCATATAAAAGCCCCTTTGGTGTCATTTTTTGTTTCAGTCAGAAAAACTCAAATTTCAGTTGCAACTGTTCTGGAATATTTTATGGCAATCCACTTGTGAAAAGTTTGAACCTACTTCACTTTCATTGAAAAAGATGTTTCTAAAATGAAACATCTGGCTAAATGAAGAGGAGTTTTGGCATTGCTGGGTTTCAAAAAAACTTACATGTATGAACCTATGGTGACACACATATCAAAAGGAAAAAAAGGGGAAAAACTATCATGAGCTTAATCCTGCCAGAAGGACAATTGTTTTTCTTCTGAAATAGAAGTTTTACAGCAACTTTTAGAGGATTTTCAAAAGTAAAACTTATCTCACTTAACCAGAGAACATAAAATTGATGTCTATCTAAATTTCCACACAGCCTATTTATTTTCACACACTGCTTCATTCTACTGCTATGAATGGGAAATACTAATGAATGATTTTTCTTTGAATACCATGCCATTCTGATTAGACCCCGGATATGTTGACAATTTTATCAACAAGATTTTGGCTATATATAAATTAAGGGAGTCCTTTTAATAAGAAGAAAACTATTCTGGTTTCACAATAACTTGATTCCTTGGGTGCTCACAGGTGGAAGCAGATAAGAAGGGACTTTAGCATAGGTAATTCTGAGCAAGTTAAAAGCACTAGTTAAACTGGGGATGTGAAATATTTTGCTCATTGGGAAGTTAAAATGCACGGTCCATCCAAACACATTCAGTGGAATAAGCACACCTTTGTACTATTAATTAGTGAAAAATGAATGTTATAAAAAATACACTGTAAGACAGCATGGGAAAATCTGGAAATCCGTTAAATTTGGAATAAATGTTGGCACAGTGGAGAAGCTTCTAGCTCTGGAAAGTGATTTGCTAGTCTTTCAGAGGGATAATGACAGATTACTTTTACTGCAGCTTTGATGCCTTCACTTCCAAAACAGTAAGGATTTGTTAAATTTTGCGGCCTTCCAGAAAGGGTAGATACCCCCACAGCATCAAGGAATCAAAAGCAAAATCTCATGTAATTTCTGTACACTCCTTAAAACATTGCCATCCAAGCCCTAACCAAAGTGGGGTAACTTAGGATCAAGCAAAAAAAAAATCATGAAGCTCCTCCATAAGACTTTTGGGTCATGCCATCAGCTTAACCCACAGAAAAGCATACTTCTAATAAATTGATACAGCTCCATAATAAAACTAGTTAGTTCTTCTTATTCCATCCCACTGTGCTTGTTCTAGAACACGGCTCTTGTGTTAGAAACCTAAACTGCAGCTCAAATTTCCTCAAGGCCAGTTTATATCAATTTTTTTGTGTTTAATTGTTGTCTTTTAAATAGCACTGCTTTTCTGGTATTTTCTCACATGGATATATTTATAAGTCACATCTCAGATTTCATTTGCTAGGCTAAATAAACCATTGCCAGTTTAGTTTCTTCTCACAGATAAGCTTATCATTCCCATGATCCTGGTAACTTCTGCAGCTTGAGTTCTCTTTCTTTTTTCAACAAGGAAATTGGAGCCGTACATGGTATTCAGATACAGCTTTATCATGCCTTGTCAGGACCAAATGCTTCCTTATTTCAACTGGGAAGATTCGGTCAATCTCAAATTCCATTTGCCCTTTTGTGTCTGGAACATATTGCTGGCCACTGTGATCACCAAATACACTCAGGTCTTTCCCCTATTGTTTCCAAACAATGAGCTTCCAGTTTATATCAGAAATTGTCACTAATCCCAAAGTGCATAACTTTGCACTTCATTCCATTAACTTTCATTCTGTAACTGTTCCTATTATTCCAAACCTAGAGGTTATCCATTTCTTCCTGTAAGATATTCCTGCACTTACTGTGTTAGCAATGGGTCCCAACTGTATATCATCATCAAATTCCCTGTTTTGTTATGCCAAAGACATTAATAAAAGTATAACACATATCCAGTGACCAATCTTCATTTGCCACCTTCCTTCCAGCCCACTACTCCCCCTCTCAACAGAACCTACTCTCTTCCAGGTAGTTCTTACCCACAGTGCCCATACGAATCCCAGCCTCCTACAGCCTAACACCATGACTCCCCTGCTGCTCTTTAGCAAATGCTTTGCTGCAAAACATCTAGTACACATACACTTTTTGTAGGCAGTTGTTTTAAATACCTGTTTGACCAGGTATTTGTGATCTAACTTTGGCAAGCACATCTCACATGTTATCACTTTTTATTTCTTTTTTTAAAAATCTCCATTTTTAATTACATTTTGACTTTAACATCTGTTCTAAGCCTTGAAAGTAAATTATATCCACTACAGGAAGCAGTATGGAGCAGCACACAGATTCAGATCCTGAATTCTACCTAGTCTTGAATATTTCTTCCTCATTGCTTTTCTGCCAGTGAGTTGGAGGCAGAGTGTATTACACCCAGATTGGTTGGTACTTTTTAATTCTAGGTCATTTGATTGAAATCTTTACTAGAAAGAGATGACAGATAAGAAACAGCTTCTATCCAGTGGGAAACAAAACAAAATAACATTTTAGTTTAAAAGAGAAAACTTCAAGGAACAGGTAATGACCAGTCGTTATTTTTTGCAGTAAAAGAATAAAGGAGAAGTACCATGTAAAATGACATAAACCAGAAGAATTTGTTACCATAGGATATGTGGAAGTCAAAAATAAGAATGTCTTATGAAAGGGATTTGATCAGTTCATTGAAGATAAATACGCCTACGTCTATTAAACATCATAACCCAGCACAAGATGTTCTTCTTAAGCTGCCAGTTTCCAGAATTCAGAGGGTCTATACCTGACTTTTTAATAAATGGACACTGTCGGTACTTCATTAAATGCATGTGTGGTCTGACACTGTGATTTTTGTTCTAAAACATGACTGGGCAGAACATCTAATACAGCTAGTTCATTTAATGATCTTCAACTATATCATTCAATGGCACTGACCAGAATTCAGGCCCCTTCATCAATACACTGAGAATATCCCTTAGAAATCAATGGAACATATTTCCATACTCTATTCATCCTCCCACACAGAATTCCAGAAGACTCTACAATCCTATTTTATCATGCTTCTCAACAACTTACTCAGTTCTCTGCTGAGTGAACTTGGTCCCATATCTTTCTTACGCAGCAGACAAAGTATTTCTTCCCTTTAGCTTTTACATTATTTGAAACTCTGTAATAACAAAACATAAATAACTAGTCATGTATTGAAAACCATGAGATCAATTTCACAGAAAACCTTAGCACTTAGACATACTCAAATGAAGTACTTCATGTCCAATACAAACTCTATCTGACAGTATACCTGTAAGATCCAACACACTCTAGAGAGTTCAAACTCAGCCAAAAATGTGCTTCCTGATGAAGCATAAGACAAAGTCACAGCCCCAGAAGGAGGCTGTGGGTGGAAGAGAGATGGGGGCTGAATCATTCTTCTCCCAAAATCAAGGAACTGTTTTGGCTTCTTCTTTGCTGAGGTCATTTTTGTGTCTGCATAGATAATAATAAATAAATATATTGTAATCACTGTGGATTTATGAGGGAACTGAAGTTATTTGGGCTTTTGCAGAAAGCAAGGCTGGGAAAATAAGTTGGCATTTTTTTTCATGTGTCACATGCCCAACTAAAACAAGCTTAATTACGATTTCCCTTATTCATCTATACTTAAAAAAAAAGGAACAAACCACAGCTGGCATTAAACCCATAGTGTGTGGGCAGCTGTATAATGTATCCACTTGGCAGATCATTCACAGGCTGGTCACAAAACTGACAAAGCAAATCCTGCCCGAACTTGATTCTTACACACCCTTGGCAATCAGTTCTCTTTCTGCTTATTTTTCTGTCTTAAATTAGTATTCCAAATCCTATACCGCTAGCTACAACCTGCTAATTTTGTGTCATAGTTATGAACACAATACAATCATTAGAGAGTTTCTCCAGATGAGCCACCACAAAAATAAACCCCACATTTTGCTTTGTCTTTCCTGAAAGGAGAAGTTTTTGATGTGGCATCTAAATTTGGATATCTATAGACTGGTGTAGCAAGCTGTCTCTACCTCTGGTATCCCAGCTCCCTCTATAAATGTTAAATATTTTGGAGCTTCTATAAGAAAATGCCAAGGTTCAAAATACTAGAAATAATACCACGATACTTCCTGGAGTGGACCTTGTAAAGTCAATTCACCCTGGCACAGCACCTTATGAATACATGCTATACAAGCAATACATACCTCAGGCTTCACACCATTTTATTGACAGTTTTTTGCCATTTCATCTGTACATTTATTTAAGTAGACTTACTTAAATTAAAAAGATACAGTATGCTGCTTTTCCATTTTTAAGTTCTCAAAAGTTCTGTAGATCTCAGCCTTGTACCTAAACCTTACAGGGGAAACAGGCAAAGAAAGGGGACATAAGGAATCCAAGCCATTTCAGTTACGAATACACACCTTTTAAACAGCCAGTGAATTGAATTTGACCAGTTTCAACACAAAGTACTGAAAACAGCCAGATCTTTCACATACACTGAAAATAAAGTTTTGGCTGTCTTAATAGGAAAAACTCAACAAATGGATTGAATGGGATAAAAACCTTTGTAACAGTGTTGCCAGAATTAGAGGACTCCACATCCAAAGTTGACATAAAGATATTCTTCAGAAAAAAAAAAACATTCTTAGCTCTTGCCTAGGGATGGTGGCACATCTCTAAGGGTATCTATGAAAAAGCCCCCAAATCAATCTCTATTCACTTGTTGAACGTGGCACTTCCTTGCTGCTGATGTTACAATCAGAGATGCCAGTTTACTTAACAGAAAGTACTTTAAATTATCTTAGCAACATGACTGAATATTAACTATCACAACTACTACTTGAGGTCCACATCATGAATAGGAGTCAGGACATGGACCTTAGTGCCTAAAGACCGAACAAGGCCAGTACCACTTCTTCTAAGTATTGCCAAAGCCTGTGTACACTGAAGCAGTTTAAGACAACAGCAGAGACACAGGGAGGGGATGGCACATACGAACAAGCAGAATGAGCAACATCAGACCCCTCACAGTCATATTAGTTCTACATTTGTGTATTTAATTTTAATGAGTAAGATAGTATGTCACTACCAGGACATACTATCTTACTTACCAGGAGCCTAGCTAGCCGTAGTGAAAATGAGCTGTCTTTAATTTCCCATTCTTGCTAAGCAGAAAACTCTGAGCACTACAAATGTATATCTGCCACCTATGAGATTTTTCCAAGGTTTTAAGAGGCAGGAACAATATATTGCACAACATGGGCTATGCTGCGAAGTTTCAGCTTCCCTGAAGCCCACAGCAAAATTCCCATTGACTCAAGCAGAGCCGGGATCAGTTCCCAAGAGGTCAGCTGTGCTGAGAACTGTGAGCTGTGTGCATTGCAAAGAGCAAGTATCACCAACTCTTCAGCTTGCACTCACTCTTCTTGTGATAGTTTTTGCATGTGGTGATTTTAGCTTTGCATGCTTCACAGATCAAGAAGCTACCACAGCATACTGGTTTCGGTTTATTTATTTCATGCAATAACAAGGCATGCTTAGTTTCCATTTTCCAACCAAAAGTGCTGCAGGGATGGAAATTAGATAAAACCTCATAATTCATCTGGTCTCCACCCCCCACCACCTAGCTCTCTTTGTAATTACCCATTTGTTGCAGCTCAGTTACTAAACTTTTCCCTGCTCCAAATAAGCTTCAAACCTTATTTATTTCAGCTTCAGTTACACATTATCAACAGAGCTTTAACTGTCTTTGCCTTACTGATGCATGTAAGGAATCTGAAGACGAATTTAGATTTGGATGAATTGCTGTCCCCATAGAGACAGTAGTTTACTAAGGAAAGACACTGCAGTCCTTTGGCAGTACTGCTCCTGACAGCTACCACCATCAGACCCTCCTCTGGTCTCCAGGGAGGTTAAGCAAAGCAGAGGAGACTAAGATAATCTGCATAAATGGATAGAGCCTGAGCTGTAGGAATTTTTGCATGTTTGGCTTGCACAGGTTCTTGGGAAATTTTCCTCAGATTTTTCCATGTATGTGTTTTTCTACCCCCCAAATTTCACTTTGAGTTTCAGGTTTGAACAAGAATGTTAAAAGTTAAAATTGAAACTCACTTGAAATCATCAGGTTTCATTTGCAAAACCATAAGTGGGCTTCAAGTCATTTGGAAGGTGCAAATTAAGGAATTTAAGTGAAACTTTGAACAGACAGTTTTATATCTAAATGCAGAGCAAAACTTGAAAGCAGGAAAGTGTTGCGTGGTTCTGTAAGAAACATTTCATGCAACTGTTCTCCTGGGCTTACACTTGGTGCATGTGGAGAAATATTCTCTCTGCACTCTCCTAAGATTTTGCAATACTCTAAAATGTCAGATTATTTTTTCTTTAAGCCTTTCCTTAATCTCTCTCCTCCTTACTCTTTCTGGAGTAGGACCAGCACCGAAACCTTTGAGCAATGAACTTTTATAATAATTCCACAGAAATCTCCTCTCTATTTTAGGACCTAAGGGGTTCCCTGCTCATGGTTATGCACCATCAGTCATTATCTACAAAGACTAAAATGCCAAGGATGGCCTTCAGCTATCAGCTCTGCCCCTCTGAACAGGGTGTTACAGGATGTCTCCTTCAGCATTTGCAGTCACAAGAGAGGGAAGATTCTTTTGTTCAGGGCAGGGAATAGCCTCCACAGCTGCAGAACATAGGAGGCCCAGGGAACTTCCTAAGGCCAGCAGCTGCGGAAGAAAATTTTGGCTGGATTGGTCCATTATTGTTGACATACATCAAGCCTGAAAATCAGTATCAGGAAAGAGTGCACATGCAGAAAGACTCATGGTCTTATTTTTCATATTTAGCTAAGCAACTGTATAATACTTAAATCTTGCTTTAATGTTGTGCTTAATATTGCCAGTATTAATAAAAACTTGCATCAGGTCTTTCAATGAGGTCATATTTAAAGGAAAGCTCAGACCTGCCACCACCTCCCCATTCAAATAAACCAGTCCACCAACACAGTAACCATGACTTGAAGTTGCCATACGCACAAAGTTAAACTAAGTCAGACATCTCTTCTTTCATACAGTAGTATATATCAAGTTGGGAACATTCAATTTTTACTCTTACTGTGAGTTAAGCACCAACTACTTAGCATCCTATATTACCCAGCAGTATAGCTGTATGCCCAATCTCATTGTAAAAGTTCATCCTTCAGAAGCTTCCTAGGTGACCTACGTGAAGACAATGAAACCTAACGCTGTGTTCAGCACCGCATCTTTTTAGAAAGTCTGGCTTTGTCATTATGCACAACCTGAAGACGGGGAGATTTCCTGTCACTCTGCTGCCAAATTGCTTGAGCCTTCTTGTAAACACTGGGCTAACTCATATTATTTTTGCACCTTGTTTTCAACTCTTGTAACATGGAAGCAACTCACCTAACTCCACACAGATGTGTGTTTAGCTCACGACCCTCTGATATCCTCAGATGTAAATTCAGAACATTATTAGTAATATACATAACCCCACTAAGGGCTAGAAAGACACAGTCTTTCCATTTCCTTCTAGTTTCAGTCTGAATTGAAGCGACAAAGACTGCCCCTCCAAATCTAATGTTCTGCAAAGCAGTGGCAGATTCAGCATTCTCTACCTCGTACCTTGCAAACCAAGCCAAAAGCTTAGAAACTGAGACTTGCTCAACAGCTGAACAAGAGGCAGAAACAGATCCATTCAGCAAAGAGAGCCAAAGGAGGAGTCAGAGAAAGCCAAAGCCACCAGTTTCCTCCTGCTGGCTATGCAAGTAAGTAAGGAGCGCAAAACAATGGAGGCAGCAGAACAGCATTACACTGGGGTCATTTGATTTAGCTCCCAAATGGCTGCAAACAGATGCCTCTAAGTAAAATCTCCACATCATTGCTGCCTCATCACCCTGGAGCCACATACCCCATACTCAGTTTGGCAAACTGCTTCTCCTTGTCTGCTTCATCTACTCAGGCTGAGACCCAGACAGCAACAGGCCTTTGTGGGGGGCCACTAGACCCGCAGTGTTTTGGACCCATCCCTAGAACTGGTAATTATTCCTTTGGCAGCGCTTGCCTGCCAGAGAGCATCTCCCAGCCCACCCCTGTGGGGTTATGAGTTATGAGAAAAGTGCAGCTGAGAAAAGGACTGACATAGAATGGGTCAACTGAAAAGCAGTAAAAAAATCAAAGACCACTTGATAAGCACAGTAACAGAGGACAGTGAGGCAGGAAAGAACACTGGAGGACACCAAAATGGACAGATCATGGGAAAGGACAGAGAATTTGGGCAACAAGAACACAAATGGAACACTATGACATGGTGGCTCCCAACCTATGGCTTGAAGGCAACAGACTGTAATGTTGCTTTGACACAGGAAATGAAAATATTCTGAGGACAGCATGGAAAACAAAATACGGTGCTGCCAGCAGCTTGATACTTGCTCCATGTGACTGATAAGCCAGCACAGGTTGAAGAGCTCAGCTCTGTCTCGCTTAGCTGGAAGTTAAAGTTATTCCACCCGATTCCCCTCCAAATTATTATTAATATTTTTTTTCATGGCTCCATCTCTGGTTAAAGGAATTTGGCTTTGGAGCTGGTCAGCTCTAGCTGGCTACACGTGTGGGAACACACTGCAGCCAGGATAAAATCATCACAGCCCATTTCCCTGCAGACAGGTGAATATCACACAAAATGTCCCCAGCACTGCCTGTGGCTGAGCAGGTCTCCAACCCTTAGTGCTGCTCATTTTGGTAATCTTGCCAATGAGATGGTGAGATTGATGAGAGGCACATGGAGAGATGGTCAATGTTACTTTCTGGGCTGATCCTGTTTCCGAGGGCATGATCTTAAGTTCCAAAAGTGCAAATCTGTCAGGTTTCACAAGTTCCCAATATATCACAAAAAATTAGACTCCCGCTGGAGATCAGATGAAGGAAAAGACCCTCCTGTGAGAATGACAAGATTACAAAATTTGTTCATTTCTAACCAAATAAAACCTGGATTGGTTATTCTCTGCTCCCCATTTCACAAAATCATGGTGATTTTGAAATATTTCTGTTTATTTTATCATATGCAGCAAAATGAATGCTCCTTACATGCAGAAATAAACATACCTTTTTCTCCCTTCTGTACACACACACACACACACACACACACAAATTCTAGTAAGAAACTTCCTTCCACATCCTTCCTTTGTGGTTGTGAATTCTTCTGGGGCTGACACAATGCCCAGAGCCAACAGAACACTTGCCATTGCTTTCAGTCAGCCTATGATTGTGCCCCTTTCCTGTAGCAGGCAGGCAGTTAATTGAACAGAGTTGAAGATGTATTGTAGGAGACAGGAGTAAATCAAATTATATGAAAACATTCCCACGGTTTTGATTTACTTCACAGAAAGAAGCAAAATAGTAGACATCTTATATTACTTCATGGTTGCCTGGAAGGCAAACGTGAGGTAAAGGTTCAGAAAATTCTAAAAATGTAGCAATAAGCCCCTTCTACTAAGTTCTGTATGAGTTCTGCATTACTGAGAATACAATATTATTCTAAGATGCTGAATCGCAGCCTCTAATCCTGTTTCAGAGGGCAATAGATTCCGCTGGTTTAAATGGACTATTCCTTTGCAAAACTGTAACTGGAAAACTCGCTGTAATTGTAAACAGTATGACTCCAGAAGCGACAAACTGGGCATGATTGCAGTGTTGCTGACATCTACTGAGAGAAAGCGAAACTGCGCATCTTAGCAAAGGGATGAGGGAAGACTTGTGCCTTATTTGGTTTTTTTTTTTTCCATTTTAGTTTTCAAGCTCATTTTATGCAAGCTTGCATATCTGTAGGAGAGGATCTGGTTCGAGACCATCTTAAGAACCTGAACGTACAGAAGTCCATGGGACCTGATGAAATCCATCTGTGGGTCCTGAAGGAGATGGCAAATGAAGCTGCTAAGCCACTGTTCATCATATTTGAAAAATCATGGCAGTCAGGTGAAGTTCCCAATGACTGGAAAAAGGGAAATATAACCCCCATTTTCAAGAAGGGCAAAAATGGATGACCTGGGGAATTACAGACCAGTCAGTCTCACCTCTGGGCCTGGCAAAATCTTGGAGCAGATTCTCCTGGAAGGCACAAGAAAAACAACAAGGTGGTTGGTGACAGCCAGCATGGCTTCACAGAGGGGAAATCCTGCCTGACCAATTTGGTGGCCTTCTATAATGGGGCTATAGAACCGATGGACAGGGGTAGAGCAGTTGATGTCATCTACCTAGACTTGTGCAAAGCATATGACACTGTCCCGCATGACATCCTTGTCTCTAAGTTGGAGAGACATCAATTTGATAGGTGGACCACTCAGCAGATAAAGAACTGGCTGGATGGCCGCACACAAAGAGCTGTACTCAATGGCCCAGTGTCCAGCTGAAGACCAGTAACGAGTGGTGCCCCCCAGGGATTGGTGTTGGAATTGGTCTTGCTCAACATCTTTGTCGGTGACATGGACAGTGGGATTGAGTGCACCCTCAGCAAGTTTGTTGATGGAACCAAGCTGTGTGGTTCGGTTGATACGTTGGAGGGAAGGAATGCCATCCAGAGGGACCTTGACACGCTTGTGAGGTGGGCTGATGCCAACCTCATGAAGTTTAACCCTGACAAGTGCAAGGTCCTGCACCTGGGTCGGAGCAATCCCAGGCACAGCTACAGGTTAGGCAGAGAAGAGATTCGGAGCAGCCCTGCAGAGAAGGACTTGGGGGTGTTGGTTGATGAGAAAATTAACATGAGCTGGCAGTGTGCACTCGCAGCCCAGAAAGCTGTATCCTGGGCTGCATCAAAAGGAGCGTGACCCAGCAGGTGGAGGGAGGTGATCCTGCCCCTCTACTCTGCTCTTGTGAGCCTCACTTGGAGTATTGCGTACAGTTCTGGTGTCCTCAACATAAAAAGGACATGGAACTGTTGAACAAGTCCAGAGGAGGGCCACGAGGATGATCAGGGGACTGGAGCACCTCCTGTATGAAGATAGGCTGAGAAAGTTGGGGCTGTTCAGCCTGGAGAAGAGAAGGCTGCGTGGAGATCTCATAGAAGCCTTCCAGTATCTGAAGAGGGGCTATAGGGATGCTGGGGATGGACTATTCATTAGGGACTGTCATCATTATGGCTTGGCTTCGTGAACGAAGATTTGAGAAGGGCTTTACCCACGCTTACTACAAGTGTGCTGATGGCTAAAAAGGCCAACGCAGGATAGACAAATCCAGTTGCAAAAAGCACAGCGGAAGTCTCCTTAGGTGGCACAGGCAAGGCACAGTTCTTTCTGCATTGTCTTTTCTCCTCGAGACTGATTCTGTGTGTGTTCTCAAAAGAGACAGCAACGTTATGTATGATGTGTCTCCAAATCTCCTGATTGGAGGCCAGTGTGGACAACTGATGACAGTCAATGTGGCCAAGGCTAAGATACTGTTTCAGGGAGCCCTTATATCTCCTCTTTTGGGGACTTTGCTTGCGTCAGCTGGTGGTGAGTTCACCGTAGAACACAATCTTAGGGAGACGGTAATCTGCCATCCTGGAGACATGCCCTGCCCAGTGCAGCTGCATTTTCAGCAACATGGCCTGAATACTGATGAACTCTGCCTGTTCAAGGACAGTAACATTAGACACGTAGTCATTCCAGTGGATGTTTAGGATTGTATGGAGGCAGCGCTGATGAAAGCGTTCGAGGAGCCGCAGGTGATGGTGATAGATGACCCATGATTCAGACCCATATAAAAGAGTAGACAGTACTATGGCTCTATAGACACTAATCTTTGTACTTTTCTTCAGGTGTTTATTACACCAGACTCTTTTATGGAATTTTCCGAAGGCTCTGTATGCCTTTGCTATTCTGTTATTTATCTCTTTATCAATCACGGCATACTCAGACATCACGATTAGGGACTGTAGTGATACAACAAGGGGTAATGGGTTAAAACTTACACAGGAAGTTTAGATTGGATATAAGGAAGAAATTCTTTACTGTTAGGATCGGGAGGCACTGGAATGGGTTGCCCAGAGAAGTTGTGAATGCTCCATCCCTGTCGGTGTCCAAGGCCAGGTTGGACAGAGCCTTGGGTGACATGGTTTAGTGGGAGGTGTCCCTGTCTATGGCAGGGGAGTTGGAACTAGATGATCTTAAGGTCCTTTCCAACCCAAACTATTCTATGATTTATTATTTGCCTTGTATCAATATTCCACTGCTTCATTTAAAGTCTGTGAGTCAACAAAGACGTTAAAGGGAATGTTTAAAAGGAAATACAAGGGACATTGAGGAGATGGCCATATCTCTGAAATAAACACTGAAAATTTATTCTTAGACTTGCAGAAGTCTGATTGCCCAGATTGACACACAGTATGAGGAGGCACACCTAGCTCATACTGACTGCACATAAAACCCTTAAATTTTGGCATCTGAAGACAAAATCTCCATAGTACAAAACACTGGATTTAGGAAACCATACCGCACAAGTGATATTGAAAATGTATATATCATTTGTTTCCTACAGGAAATGGATAATTCAGCTAAACTATGGCAGGAACAACAACATCATTAAGAGAATGGTACTCAAAAAAACAATTCAGGGAGACTTTCTGATCTGTGTATTTGTTGTTACGATGGCACATGGCAGTTACACCATTCAGGCAATCCCAAGAAAAATTTTTGCTGCTATCTCATACATTGTAAAGTGTGTTCTTTCCCCATGCTGAAGAGAGAAGAATTCACAGCCATCCTTACAGCCACAGAACAATAACCATTACCACAAATCTCATGTCTACGGATTTCATTCTAGAAAGTTAACAGGAAAGGTCTGTGTTTCTCAGTTTGGGTAACAGCAAAACTAATGGGCAGGGGAAAGAAACAATATATAAAATTGTAGTAGAGTTGGAATAAGGGTGACAATGATTGTGAGTGGATTTGTGTTCCACCACTTCTGGGCAACTTTCTCATCACTGAAGTTAACACTGAATTTACAGGATTATAAATAAAAATTAATTTGGCCAATAAATATTTGTAACATAGGGCAACACTATCAATAAAGCAGCTTTTTGTAATAAGAGAATGCTTTTTGTAATAAGAGAAGCATCCAAAGTCAAAATTAAATATCACATTACCAGATTTGATCTGTGATGGAGTTGTTACGAAGTGCCTCTCTTAGCTTGACAGAGACAGGATTTCAGTGTCTGTATGAGCTTTTCACATTTGTTCCTGCAGATTCTGAAATGGATATAAACATGAGATCTTTGGCTCATGTTTCTGATGTATAAAATATGCCCAGTAGTAATTCTTGGTCACACAGGGCAATACCCCAGCTTTTTTAAGTTAGTAGGTCCAATAGATAAAACTGATACACACACAGCTCCCACTTCACTTCTACTTTGAGTATCACATATAGGTTAAAAACTGCAATGCAGTGCTGAAAAACCTCTCCGAGTTGTTCTCTAACTGAGGATAACTCATTTCCATTTATGGTGTAGTTATCACTTTATAGTTTTCTTGGTACCTAAAGCTTGGCTTCTACATGCATTCTGACATGCCATAACCTTGGGAGGACTATACAACTCAGTACTTCTCACACCAGGGTCCTTCAGGATTTGTGCAGTCATCACTTGTGTCTGATCCAGCATACATTCTTATTGCTCACGCTGGCCTCCTCAGAAAAAGTAGTTGCAGCCTTGCCTTTCATTCTGGGGTAGGAAAAGGTGGGCAATATAGCTTGTCCACCACAGCAATCCTTCAAAGACCAACTAGAACCTATCTTTCCCTTCCACGTGTCAGATAGCTTAGAAACCCAGGCCACTTTCTCCTTCTCCCCATGGCTTGCTGAACTGGATAACAGCTTCCCCACAGGAGATAAGCTTACACCAGTATACAATAGTTTGCATTAGTCTGTGGCTAATTAATTCTTCAGACATACAAGAAATAGACTTGAAGGGAATAGGCGCTCTGTGGTGAAGAGATTTAATTACAGCTGAATTCTACAATCACCTAATCACTGTGTGGTGTAATTTCAGAGAAATGACAGTCACCTAACTTCTGAAAAGAAATTCCTAGGAACCTTTTCTCCTGTGAGACTGCAAATCCAAAGTACCTGTAGGTACTTCCCTACTGGCTCTTTTTGCTTTCTGGTCTGATCTGGATCTTTCAGAGGGGGCATCTCACGGGTTGTATAAGTCTGGGCCCTTAACTCCTGGCTGCGCCATCCACTCTGTGCTCAACTGAAAACTGCACAGCACAGTGCTCAACACTGTAACATCTTAAGTCTCAGAAAATCTCTTCATGAAATGCCATTTATACACTCATAACCAATGCACTTTCAATAGGCATTTAGGAGGGTTAAGTATCTAGCAAGCTAAAATCCCACAGGCTGGTACTTGGAGTTTTAACACAGCGTTATATCTAAAAATACACAGATCAAAAATAAAGATGAGGGAGCAGATATAGCTGAACAACTGTTCCTGAACAGAAGAAATTTCCTTATTTTATTATAAATCTATTTCTGATTACCTAAAAAGAATGTTGAAACATTTGGCTTTCTAGAAATAACTTGGTTCCAAAGATGACTCTCTGAAAAGGCTCATTCTGGCTTGCACTCACTGAAAACCAAAGCACTCAAATTAATATCAACATTTTGGCAATTCTAATAACAGAGACTGCCAAAAGTATGTTGTCTATCAAACGTACACGGAAGAAAGATGTTAGAATATTAAGAACAGATGTCACAGATATCTTCGAAAGTACTCATGCTCCCTAAGTACTCTGCAATGCAAGATGTACAAAAGCTCATGAAAGATGAAATTAATGCATTCTGCCCAAGTGCTTCCAAATGCTATATATGTAAACTTACTTATAAAATATGTCCATTTGAAGATGTTAAAAACAAGGATTGTGTCATAATTTGACAATGGCTTGTGTCTCATGATTTAGAGCTTTAACAGCTCAATAACATGACTCCTTTTTATAGTCTGTTATTGAGTATTCATTTATTTACATTTTAATTATTATTCTAGTGAAAAAGTTTAGAATTTTTTCTAACAGGAGATTTTTGTAAACTTGGTGAAAGTAATCTTTACATAAAAATAGCTTAGCACCTAAAACTGAAAGATGACTTAGAAAACCTAAATACCTTGAAAGTTTATTTGAGCAGGCAGAGAACATGCTTTCATCCTCTGCTCTAGTTATCTTCAGTATTGACAATTTCAAACAGTAAAAATTAAGCCAGCTACCAAACAGAAAAATCACAGGGATGGACCGATTTATTTATTTAGTTGTGAACATAGGAAGCACTGGATTCTTTTTATCTGACAAAATTAGTTGATTTTTACCTCTAGAGCTGATGTTTCCATATCTCAGGCATAGAAAATCATCTTACACAAATGAAGTCAAAACTTTCATATATGAGATTCAGGTGACGAAGCGTTAAAACAAAAACCCTATGGAGTTCTATCAAATAGGCCACCAACCTGCATTCATTTGAGCAAGCAGAGCCAAACAACACTGGTGTTTATTTTAAGTCTAAACACGTGTGCATGCTAAACTAAAATTAATATTTTCTGAGGTAAAAGACTATTTGATTTAAAATTACTGTGCTGAGCTCAGAAACTACATACATAACAACAACATATAACAACATAGCAGTTATGTTGTGGATGATGTAAAAGCCATGTAATAATGTAATAAAATAATACAATCATAACATAATCATAGCAACAACATTGTCATTTTCTGTTCTTTAAAGTTTTTAAAACCGTGCTCATCTCCTTTACCAAGCAATGCTGACAGGACAAGGCAACACAAAACTGACAGCTACAACAGTAACAGTGTTCTTGGCTGAGGGAGGCCTGAGGCGCCCTCCCAGCTTCACAGGACCGTCTGTGGCGCTCCAGCCCTACCATGGAGGCCAGGTCTTCTCCCGCAGCACCCCCTGGAAAATGTCGTTTCCATAAGCACCAGCATTTGTGAGGGCTGCACTGAAAAGGGATAAATTTAAGCCTGTTCCTGTGAAGTACACATTTACAGGCTTTGCTGAACCAGGCCCAAAACCATGACTTCCCTCTTTTTAAAATCATCCCCTTACAATTAACAGATGTGAAGGCAAACTTGGCGTATACAGTCGGCTTCATTTTTTCCCTTTGAATGACCTGGTTATATCCAGTTTCTGCAGCAATCGTGTTTACATTGGTGGTTTTTTTTTCTCATTTCCCTCTTTTAATAATGCAAAGCAGACGCGGTGCGTCGGATTTACCTCAGGAGGCGGGGGAGAGGAAGGGTGCTGCCGGCTCCTCCGCGGAATGCACCGAGGGGAGTGGAAGGGGCTCTGCGGTCGGAGTTATTTATTTTGTTAATATCTTCGGACCCCAAGGGCCCCATTCTCGTCCTCCCTGGCTGCTCTCCAGGCCGAGGCTGTCAGCCAGGGAGAGGATAATATCTTCAGGCTATGGCCCATTTAAAGTTTTTCCTGAGCTCTCACTGAGCTTTTCCTGCAGCTCAGGGGAGGCCACACCATCCTGGCTCGCTATGACCCCAGGGCCTGTCCTCCTGCGCCTGCAGAGCTCAGGAGTCCTGCCTGGGCCAGCTCCTGCTGCCCGAGCAGCGCGGGGCACGGGTGCACCTCAGCACCATTCTGATCTCCTCACCCCGGGTCTTTCTGCACCCTCACAAACAAAATCCCTGGGTCAGACCTTGACGCCAGAGCACTGGCTTGCGGGGTATCTGTCAGGGAGCCCTTCCTGCTCTCTGCATTTCCCCTCTTAAGCTCCGTAAGGAGGTCTGATATTTAATTAAAGTATCATGAAGTAACTAGGTATTTAATTACCTGGTTATGTCAGATAGCCTAGCCTGGCTGAACATATAAATCCATGGAAAAATGTTTAATGTTGGTGTTGAGCTGTTACCCAGAAATTGCAAACAGGCCAGCTATATGGCAATAGGAGCAATGTCAGGCAGGGTTGCATACACCTCTATTCTTCAGTAGAAGTATCAAAAGCCATTTGAAAACGTGCTTAAACACTACTCAGAATTTATCTTGGTTGGTTACTCTGCTGACATAAAGGTATGCTACCTAGCACAACATCATTCATTAGTAGGGCTTCATTAATCCAGGCACAGCTCGACGCTAATGAGGCTATACTGCCTCCAGTGCCTTGACAAGTCAGCCAGCTTTCAGGGGTGCTGCCTAGTGCCATGTCCATGTCTCCAATGGCGCTACACCAGGAAAGCACTAGCTAATTATATAAAACACTAGTTACAATTTTCAAACCCTAAAGCAAGTTACAAACAAGGCCATTTGGGGGGGGGGGGGGGGGAAGTATTTCTGGTTTCCCTCTACCTTAACATTCCTATGGCAGCCTTGAACTATTTGCACAATGACAAAAAAAAGCCCACAAAATGCCTTGTATGACACAGCTCAGCTTTGCGGCAAGGAATGGGGGGATCATGGGGGGACCAACTCTCCAGCCAGCAGCACAAACTGGCACTTTACTGAGGGCACAGCTCAATCAGACAGCAAGCCTGGTTTTAAACACCTAGCCTGGACCACAAACAAAACACTTCTGGGCAGGTGAAACAAATGGCTGCACCGGTTCAGACTGACCCCAGGAGTTTCACATTTGTTCCAGCTGACGTTGGAAAACACCTTTCCCCTGGCAGGCTGTGTGCTGGATTGAGTATTACCTGTTCTTCTGCAGGTGGCATAAAATCAAGGCAGCATAACCAGCACACTGGCTGCTCTACCTAAAGAGGCAACAGGAATAAGTTGTGTACCCATAAAGTATCCTGGTTGAATTAGTACTGTTGGGTGATCCAGTATTATACAGTACCAGTATTACTTACAGTAAAACCATAACGTGGAAAAACATTTCCTGCTGCAGTGGCAGGCTGTAAAGTGGAGAGTTTGTCCTTCAGTAAGTCTCCTGGTTCTCCACTAGCTAGACACGGCCAGGTGGTCCTTGATCAAAGGCCATGTACAATGTATTAAATGCAATCTGATCCAGGGCAGCCCTGCGATATATAGCACTCCTACAAACATCCTCTTATATTACTACCATCCTAACTGCAGTGTCCTGGCAACAAAGTACGGATTTCATACCAAGTTCCATGATAAAGTGTAATCTGACCCTCCTGGCTCCTCTACTCCCACCAGTAAAGCTATTTAGACATCAATTTAGCAGGGAAGATGTAAGTACTCAGTATAAGCAAGGTTTAAGGATGAGTATCATGCTCCCCTTCCTGGCACATGGCTGGAAAAGGCATTTTAGGCTTTCATCCTGAACTCTGTATCACTGATTCTTAAAGCCTCCAAACATTTTGCAGCTATCCTTTCTTACACACAAACACTCAAAAGAAAACACACTGAGTTCTCTGGAGCACTTACCTCCTAAGCTGTGGAAGAGAATTATAGACCACATATGCAGGTTAGACAGACGTGACACATGCTGAAACACAAACTGCTGCTCCCCCACAGACCTATGAAACTTTATCTCTCATCTCCCTGTTTTTAAAGGGTCAAATATGCGCAGTCCAGGTGACAGTCTCCCATAGATCCTCAATCCCCCAGTAAAGCACAGTCTGATTTCTCTAGCACAAAACATGAGGCAGAGCCCCTTTTCTGTGTAAAAAGGGTATGATACCTTGTAAAACAGGCATAATAGGTGAAATCTGAAGTGGTGCTTTTCCAATTCTCTTTACACTAAAAGCCAAACACAATTGATAACCCTGAGCAACTACTTCAAAGACAGAGAACAGAGCTCCTCTAAACAACTGGCTAATAAAGTAGGAAATTGTGGCTTTACCATCTAGTGAAATATTTACCTGATTACAATTTTTTCTACATCTTGCTTTTTTCCTTTTTTAAACTTTCTCTGCATGTAATGTAGGTATGTGGCATGTGAGTACAGTCAGCTTATAACGCATGTACTTCAAGGCTTGTTATCTTTGGATCTCTACAAAACTTTATAATCATCTGTGAGTAAAAATACCTAAACAGAGCAACAACTTTAGATTTTAAATGTCAAGTGTCTCAACAGCCATTCAGTACAAACCTATAAAGTTCACTTCCTCTCTACTGCACAGCAGTTTGAGTTAAGGGAGCGGTCAAGAAATCCAACTCAAGCTCTTTGCCTTTACACAAAGCATAAAAAGGGTGCATAAAGAGAATTTACATCTGATACAAATAATTTGAAGTTAATTTTATTACTACTTTCTATCAGCATTTTTCATTCTTGGGAAAAAGTACTCAATGTTGGAACAGGGCACAGCTGATAAGTAAGGCAGTTACCCACACTGCTCCATCCTTTCAGCAAGCTTAGAAAAAAATAATGGAGGAAACCAGAACTGTCAATGTATTTCAGATTCAAGATCTGATGAGCAATTGTCATTAAATTTAATGGGATTTAAGGTAGCCAAACCAGATCCCCAGGTTTTAATCACAAATAGAACTGAAAATAGTGGCTGCCCTGTAAGAGAGGGGTATGCTGCAGTTACAGCATGGGGCAGAAAAGCAGCAGCAGCACATTCCGATTACCCATTTACCTGGTTAGCACAAAGCTGTTCTCCACAGTCAGTACTTTGCTCAGTGGAGTTTTAAGCACCTGCAGATGAGAACCTATCACTTTCCCATGGAGGATCATTCAACAGATAATTCCCATTACAAGAGCTTTTGCTTAATTGTCCCAACCTAGCTTTTTTTTTCCTCTTAAGCTTTATCCACTCAGCATTCCTCAAATGCATCCAAGTAATAAACCTCTAAATAATTTGTCTTCCTCCTCTGTGTTCCTATAACAATGAATAGATTACACTGTCTGAACTATAACACTACGAATTTCCGGTGCATAGTTTTTAGCAATGAAGAATTAGGTATTATAATAAATACCAGGTTAAAACTAGGGGAAATTAATTACCAAGCTATAGATCAATGAGCAAGAGGTGAAACTGCTGAAGAGATGCTCTTATTAGATTATCAGACTAAAGGCTGATTTATAGCTTCCTTATACATCATTTTTATAGTACATAGAAAGGGTTACAAGCACAGATTGCCTTTTTTTAATTAACGTTGACGTTTTAGATGGGCTCAGATCAGGGTAACCAGGCTTGTTACCTTCCCCCTGCTCCCCAAAAAAACCATGAAAGCAGAAAATATATTTTATTGATTTGGGAAGGCTATGACAGAGTGAATAGTTCAATACACTTGCCAGCCTGCAGCTTCCTAATATGTTTGCCTATGATTTGCCTAGAAATGACAACAAGCTGGGGAGCAGCCCTGCTGAAAAGACCCTGAGGGTGTTGGTAAAGAGCAAGCTGCAGGAGCCAGAGGTGTACCTGTTCAGGCTGAAGAAAGCGAGACTTCAAGAGGATTGAACAGTAGCCCTCCAGCACCTACAAGGAAGCCCACAGAAGACAGAGCTAGGCTAAAACAGGAGAGGTTCAGAGTGGGTTTAAAGAAGAACTCCACACCACCACAGGCCAGGAGAAAGTAATACACAGAAACATATCACCCTAAAAGACTGTATAGTCTCCATTCTTGGAGGTTTTCAATACCACATTGGATTAAAGCCCTGAGCAACCTCATCTGGCCTTATAGCTGACTCAATTTTGCATGACGTCTAACCTGAATTGCCATATGAACCCAAGCCTGATTCAGGACAAAACAGCTTTGCCATATAGCATAATAGCGACTTGCTGAATTGTACTCAAACACAATTCAGCCTCTTCCACCTCTGAAAGGGATGATGAGCTGTAGGTCAGACTAAAACATCAGTTCCTTAAAGCTTTCTTAACCTGTTGGTATGGCATAACTCAACCAGTGGCTCAACAGCATTAGCAGCCAGCTTACACTAGTACTCCTGCTAGCGACAGACAAGGTTAAGAAACCGTAGGAAGATGTGCTGATGTTGAGAACCTGGGCTGTGGGGAAACATAAGTTAAACTGAAAGTGGCAGCAAAGATTTCTAAATCTTGAATACTCTTCAGAAGAAACCTTCAGCTTGTCCAGGGCCCTTGGCAACAGAGACACGTATTGTCTCAAAATAATAAAAATAGTTAAAAATATAATTTTAAAAAAGCATTAATGCAGAAGCTTTAATATGTGTAAATAACTCCTCAGCCTCAGAGACATGATTCATTTCTTCTGAAACAAGTGATTTTGCAATTGTATCCCACATAAAAGGCTTTCCTACGGAATATAAAAGTTGGACAAAAACTGAGCATACTTTTACTAGCCATTCCCTCACCACGGTTGTAAAAATCAGGATCAGATCTGGACTGCAACCAGCGTTTCATCTAGCCTTGTAACTTCATTGCTACCTCTTTTAAACACTACAGTACATACGAATACCACTGTCTGTAAGGAATACCATGCTGTTAGCACTACCTTGTTGCCATAAGTAAAAAAGATACGGAAAGAATCTTTGAAAATATTGAGAATAACTTTTAAAATTATTATCGTTTTCTTTTCAGTACAATTTAAGTGGTTACCAGAGCTGGAATGAATTACAGTGCACTGCCAGGATTTTCAGAGAAGTCCCTTCCACCCCAGGAAAAGTTCAGTTGCGTTCTGCTTTAACGGCTCTTGGCAAGCTTGCACTATTGTTTTTGTACAAACAGAAGTAAATTTGATATAAATAAAAAATGGAACTTTATGTGAATGTATCAAACATCAAATTCCTTAATCTTCAAAAGAAATTCTATCCCTGAATAATTAACTATGATATATTTATAAAACTAGAATAATTGAAAACAGAATTCTAAGTTGATTCATGTGGACTGCGCTGAAATATTTATTATTGCAAGTCCAGAAGATCTGTCTGGGTTTTGTCACTGGAAATGTCTAAACTCAGTGTCCAGATGTTTATTTAAGTTGCTCCCACATAGTTCTAATGTCAATTACCAGGGGTTATCAGAGAGCATCACTGTGTATCTTCCTTGACTAATATTCTCATTTCTTCTGCATCTTTGATGTTTTGTTTCATTAAAATTCCTGGCCCACAGCCACAGAAATCTGCCATGCAGGCAAAAAACTGGTCTGCAGACATGACACATGATGATGCCCATTGTCTGTGCAAGGATAATATTTATCATCAGCTATCATTTAAGCAGTACTATAATCAGTACAATACCAACTTAAAGCAGCTCAGAGAAATACATGTGAAACCAGGGAATAAGAACTTCTAACCAACGTGAAATAACTTGGGTCAGTAAGAAAAGTATTACTGCATTGAATGAAGATTTTTGTGAATCTGTATGTGGGATTTTTTTCCCCTTCAGGAAAAAGCAGGGGGAAAGGCACTGACAAAGTAATTTCACACATAATTACAAATGGGATTGATGGATCTGTAACTCTGGAAACCACAATTACATCGAGACTTTTATAGTAACCAGGAGACAACACAGGCCACTTGTAACAGTGACTTAAACAGAAAGAGCTTATCACACAGTCTCTGAAGGTTTCCTACATTCAAATTAAAATAGTTGGCTAACACAGTTCATTTTATATATATACACACATAGATGTGTATGCATGCATACGTATATGTGTGTGTGCATATATATATAACACACACACATACACAAAAAACTTGGTTGCCCAAAACCAGTTGGTTCATTTAGTTCATAGAAAAATTCTACAAGATTATCTAGGCAAGATTTAAAGATCTGTAAGAAAACAGAAGAAATTCAATGCTAATTCAGTATAAATGGAAGTAGAGCTAGAAGAGGGTTCTTCTATCTGAAGGGTGCCTACAAGGATACTGGAGTGGGACTCTTCATCAGGGACTGTAGTGATAGGACAAGGGGTAATGGGTTTAAACTTGAACAGGGGAAGTTCAGGTTAGATATAAGGAAGAAGTTCTTTACTGTGAGGGTGGTGAGGCACTGAACAGGTTGCCCAAAGAAGTGGTAAATGCTCCATCCCTGGCAGCGTTCAGGGCCAGGTTGGACAGAGCCTTGGGCGACATGGTCTAGTGTGAGGCGTCTCTGCCCATGGCAGGGGGGTGGAACTGGATGATCTTAAGGTCCTTTCCAACCCAAACCATTCTGTGATTCTAAGAGGGCTGGACAAAATAGTGGCTGATGCCACCTCATGTTTTCACATTAGTACATGGGTACTAACAGCAGGTTCCTCCCTTGGTGAGGAATGTCATCCATTTTAGTTCTGATCAATCAGTAAGAGACAGACTCTTAACGACTTCAATGGAAAATGGTCTCCATGACATGGAAATGTAAATCTCAGTGATCATATAATTTAACTTCTCTCCCTATACTGCCAGTTTGAGAAGGTGTACCCTTCCAGACCTACCAGACAAAGCCCTAACAGATGAACCTTCTGCCTTGCTGAGAGTCATTCCTCTTCACCGAGATCTTCAACATATGTCTTTGCACTTTCAGATTCAGCTGTGGTTCTGTGTGTGCCATCAAAAGTCCCACAGCTTCTTACAGAACAGCAAGTTTTGCCACAGAATTTGTGCCTATTACAACACAGGTTGCATGCAAACTGCATGCACTGGGAGGGCAGTGCCAATACTACCTTCAATTCAGAGATGGATGCAGGAGATCACATGCTGTAATAACCAGAGCTACATTACTGCCACCACTGTTTGACTAATCTCTATGTTACACAAACAACGAAACCAAACAACGGAAGACGTGGACAGAAATTTTGCAATTGAAATTTCTATTCAGAAGTGTACAAAGAGTATCTCCTATCAAGTGCTAAGCTTCAGAGACTCAGCAAAACCTTGGACTGCAACTACTTGCCACATTATATCACTGCCTTGATCTAACAAGCAACTACATTAATTCCAGCTGTGTGGATAGAGGCAGGAAATATGAATATGTTCATTAAACATTATGGCCCCACTTATCTCCCTTATGACTTCAGTGGAGATGTGCCAATTCATGCACGATGCTATTATGGTCCCCAATATCAAACCTGAAAGAAAAGCAATGAGGGTGTCACTTTTTACAAATTTCCCTGTCAAGAAATCTCCCATACTTGCTGCTGGAGGACAGATCCACTCTTATGTGGATGATTAAAAGCTAAACACTTTGTTCAATGATTCTAGCAAGCTGAAAATCAACTTGCTTCCCACACACATTTCACTGTGCCCATTTGTGTCATCTCCCCACATTCAGTAATTGGTTCACAACTGTTATTCACAAATTCCCTTGCACGCAGAGATGAAACAAAACACAGAGCCAATACCCCAGTTCAACAGGGCACTTGCTCATAAGTGCTCCTAGAGCAATCAAACTCAGACTTCAGTGCATGCTTTCATGCTTCACCAAATCAAGGGCCAATTTAATAAAACATTAATAACCAAATTATCAAAACAGTTGCCTCTAAAGCTTTGCATACATATGGAGAAATAATTACACTATTTACAAAGGAGTCAAATGGAGTCAAGCACTATTATCCCACAGAAAGTCAATGTGAGTGCAAAACACTTGGACCAGTCAGCTAACATTTGCCTGCCACAACGTCAGCAGTGACACAGCACCGCAAAAGTACGAGAATAAAACACACCCGTTGGCTTACTGAAGAAATAAAAAATCAGCACAACAAACCAAATGTTGTTTTCACACAGCTGTCTTTTCTACTTCCCTCCTCCTCCCAAAACCTGGGAGTTCACAACCTAAAAACAAACATAGGAAACCAGGAAATCTCAGTGGCCATCTCCACACATACCACCCTAAGAGCAGCGGACTGGCAACAACAGACAACCACAAACTCAGGAAAAATGCAGTTCAGTTAGCACCTCCCTGGAACAAGACCACGCCACGCAAGACCTGAAAGGGGTGTCCTCACAAGACACTTCAGAGAAATTACACTTCTTACTCTGAAAAAGAAACAAGGCTGGCAAACCAGAATAAAGACATCTTTTCCTACAGCACGGTGCACAGGGTGGGGCATAGCTTCTTCCAACAGAGGAGTCTCATTCCCTGTCCCTTTAATGCCACTCTTGATATAAAGGCCAAGAATTCACTGTAGTTCCCCCTGCCTAAGGGCACTCCTTGCAGGCAGTAACCTGCTAAAGGTAGGCAATGTGCCAGATGCCACTCAAATTAGGCCAAAAGTGTTCTGAATAGGATCGCGCTACTGATCATTTTCACTGGCAAACCCCAGCAGGGTACACAACTCGGATTACAGCCGGCCTCCTGGGTCCAGGGAACAGGCTCTACTGCAGTGCTGCACAAAACCAGCCAGCCGGCCAGATTCCCCCTACAATTTAGGCTACTCAGGTCCTACCTCCTCCTAAGATTGCGAAAGGCTGCCAGCTTGTGGTGTATCTGCAATACAAGAATCAACTATGAGTTCCATGCGGAAACCCCCAAACTACTGGCTGGGGCTGCCCGTGGAGCACGAGCAGCTTTTGCCATGGCTTCCCACTCAAGTTTCAATTGCTCAGTCTGTAGCATCTGGATATTCTTCTCCCCAGCTCCCGATACTACGTCCCTGTGGCAGGTTCAGAAATTCCACAGCACAGAGCCATGGTTTTCAAATTCTCACAGTTTGCAGACCCCATTTCCTCCCCCCAGGAGCCTGCAGCTTACTGTTACTGACTTTAATTTTGATTGCACGGCCCTTAGAAGCCACCAAACATAACTACTGACCCCTCAGCTAGGTTTAACTGAAAAACACAAAAAGTAGTTCTTATGCATCTTTTCTACCCTTAGTCCCACACAAGATAATTAAGCACAGCAGCATTTAGGTCTTTCTCCTTTCAAATGCTATTTCCCAAATACTTAAATCCTCTAGATCATGTTATTATCATTACAGGTAGCAAACCAGATTGCATGTTCTGTCCCTCAGGAAGGGTAACAGCTGTAAACAGATACTCTATTACAGTGCTTTTCTTGTGTGCGGTTTGGGGATTAGGTACTCCTAACAATACAAAAACCAAGGGACTACAGCTGCTGCTGCAGATACCTGCATCACACGCTACAGCGCTCAAACTTGTAGCTCTCCAGTTGAGACCTGTCTCTGTGCCATCTTTCAGACCCATATGACCACCCAGATTTAGGTTTTACAGACCTTTTCTAACCTATTTGCTTCCCTAAAAGCTTTTTTTCCCTATGGAGCAATCATTACCTAAATCTATCTCCAGTGTTTTCCTTGTGGAGCACTGAAGCAGAGTTCCAGTTTCCCCCCAAATTTGACCTCATACTTTACACCGTCAAAACATTATTCACAAAAGGAATTTCAGAAATTATCAATTCTTTGTTTTCTACTGAGTTAACAGCCCCGCTCTCAGAAAAGAGAGTGAGCTCCTCAACTCTCAGCATACTTTTTGGAATGTTCTGGAAATGGACAACAGTGAAATACGCAACAGCAACACCACACAGGATCAGCAACTTGGAACAACTAAACCATTCCATGATTCATCCTCTTGTTCTCTAACCCTTTACAAACTTCTGGATTGCACATCCTCCTTAACATGGAGGACTCTTACTTGTACCCAACTCTTTGCTTTCTTATCACTCACAAAACCTCAATTCAAAGCACATACCTGTGCTCAGAACCCAGGACCAACAATCCCCATGAATGCCACAAGTTCTGCAGTAATACACACTGTGGCAATAACTTAAAATCCATACCTTAAGCTTGGTTTTGTATTCACACAGCACTCTCTTCCACAAAAACTCCTCCAGCATTGTGCTGAACAGCTGCTACTTGTAGAACAAATACATAATGCACTTCACCTGGCGTCAGTGATCCTGCCCCACCTCCCCTTAAGGGTGAAGTGTACCCATTTAGCGGATCCACTCTGGCAAAGTTCCAACATGTTGAATGCTACCAAAATACAGATCAAGAAAATTGCCCCTGCTTCACAAGACTTAGAGAGCAGAAATAAGCCTTAAAAGTGCAAGGAAAGAGCATGATTTTAGTTAGCATGAAAGAGCAGAAGCCTGTGTTGAGCTAGATTTCAGTGATCTAGAAAACAAATTCTTAACTCTATAACTTCATATAAATTCCTTTAGCACAGAAAAGCCAGCATAGAGAAGACACACACAATAACTTTAAAAGGGGTGACTGCACAGTCAGGACAGGGACAAAAGTTATGATGTTAGTAAGAGGGAGAGATGCAAACAGGCCTGGAAGTGGTAACTTGTGCTTCCTGCCACACCCAAGGGAAAGCCAGTTCTGGTCTTCTGGACCAGAATTTAGGACCTCTGGTCCTTAAGCAGAACAACAGACCAAAATAATAGGAAGACTGATGATGAGATCCAGCTGGATAAGCAGGTGGTAGCATGAACAATGACTATTTGACTGATGAACCACAGCCACAAGAGAAGAGCTGTCCACTGGCCTATGGAGTCAGACTAACACACTGAAGGAAGTCTTTCTGCTGAGGGCTGAAATACATACAGCTGAGGATCAGATGGGTCATCAACACAGGTGCTGAGGGATGAATAATGACTGAGTATGTGCCAAAAATAGTGCTGACAAAGACGAGTGACAGTGAGAAGCTGGGAGGACGGAGCAGGAGCACAGAAAAGAGGAAGGAAAACTAAACACTAGGGGGTGGAACAAACCAGGAAAAAGCAGTAAGAAGCAAAAAAGGAAGATATAAGGCCTGGAAGTGGCAAATCTTGCAGTCTGAAAACAAAATATGAAATAAGAAAGGAAAGCCCCAGTAGGAGGGCAGCTGTGGCAAAAACATGAAGACATTCAGGTCTCTGTGAGATACTGAAGTGGCTGAGAACATACCCAGGTGCACAGCTGGCATTTAGATGGAGTTACAGAAATCAAAAGAATATAGCAATAGCAGGGGGGTGCATGACACTTGGCAGAAGTTAAATGCAGACACAAGCAGTGATATGTCATATGAAAGGGAATGGGTGGTGCAGGGATGCAGAGTATGAATTTGCTCTGGTGACAGAAGGGAAGTCTTACGAGGAAAAGTGAAGAGGAAACAGCTGATGAAAGGCAATAAACAATGTTCTTGAGAACAAGAAATCTGTGACAGGGAAGAGTACAGGAATACTTCTATGTAGGACTATAGGGGGGATCAAGGACAGGCAGCCGATGAGCTAGTCAAAAAATACCACATATTGGCTTAGCAGCAGTTCCACCTGTCAAACTGCTTTGCCAGTGTATGCACTGTGCCACAGGAACTGCCTGGGAGAGGGTGTGGAGCATCTGGGAGAGAGTTACTGCCTGCTAGTAAAGTGCTGTGTGCACTCAAGAAGTTGCAGAGACTTTAATCCCCCATTTCTAGATGATGTTATGCAGCTTTTTGAAGGACTCGCATACAGAGCTCCCCTGGTTTCCAGCGACACCATTCCTGCAGGAATACGTACATACCCAGGGAGAGCCTTGTGCACAGAGCCACCCTGCAGACACAGCTATTGCTGTGTCTTGGAAAACAGGTGTTGCCAGGCTATACATGGCATCTCCGAGGTTTGTTTTTTAGGACTGAACTCATGCTAGGCTTGCAATATCCTAGCCAACAGTGGAGTATCATTCTGAAATACTTCCCAGATGTGCTCCTTAGCTTTCAAAATTCATATTAAAAGGCAGAAAATATTATTGTAAGGAAGAATATTTTTTTTATCTTCAAAGAAAGCTAAAACTTCAACACATACAGAACATCTTCTCGAAGAACACCAGAGGACGGATCTCTTCATTTACAGATTTGGACTATGAAAAAGATAGTATTCCAAAATATTAAAGCCGTGTGCAAAAATATGGAAACCCATCAAGGCCTTTAATAACGAGGCCAGTCTTCAGAGTAACTTGATGTCTTGATGTGCTTTGCAGTAACAACCAAAAACGAAACAGCAGAGTCCCTTAAAGCCCAAACAGAATTTGAGTTAGAAAATAATTTGAAATTCTTACCTATTTATAACATAAGGACAGAAAGTGTTACTTTAAGGTGCGGGCACAGAAACAAGCTCTCATGTGATAAGAAGCTAATACAGCCTATCACTCATTTACTGTAGATGTATGGGCATGTATTTTCACCATAAGGTAAAAACAAGATAATCTTCAATAGATAGAAGAAGTATCTCACATTTATACAAGACAAGAGCTTTCATGTGTGCGAGCAGTTCACAGGCACTCTAGTTTACGGACATGTGTGCCAATGCCCTGTGCAACTGCATTTCTGCACAGAAGGAACTTTCTCTTGTAGGTGACTCATCACAGGCTGCAAAAGTGTATTAAAGAGTTCACTTTGCTGTAGTTGAAAACTATGGGGCACTCCACAAGGATTAACTGCCTCAAGTGCTCAAAAAACAGTCCCCAAATAACACCAGGGTTACCACTTAAGAACACTTACATTTATGAGGTTTATACTGAAACCTGCCCATCACTGTAATGTTAACATTTTAGGAAAAAAATTACTAGATAAAGCATTCTCAATATCCAGGTTTGGGTTTTAAGAAGTACTGCATAAAGATCAACTACATGGCTCATCCACAGACATCCCTGCTTGAATTCAGTCCTCTCCTGAAGAATAATCTTCATCTCTTCCGTCTCTGTATTGCAGAACCCCCTCTGGTTCAAACCTGAGCATTTTTATGCTCAATCTCTCTCCAAGCTTCTGTGCTGCAAGCTTGGCTTGCATTTCCTACAAAAGAAAGGAAAAACGACACAAGTCAGAAAAAGCATTCATTTGTTATTTTTATCCTGGTCATGAAATAAAATACTATACTGAAGTATACACTTGACATAATAATATTAGTAATTGCAGAGTGGGCTTACTTACACATAACTAGCAAAGAAATTTCAGCTCTCTCTTCACACTTAAACATAACTGTGCTATTAATATTTGAAGATGCAAGAGTTTAAATTCCTCATGTGGCAGTCCTCACCTGTGATACACTAGCGTGGGCTTTAACAGAACAGAATCAGTCCATGTAAGAGAGCAGCTGTGCACAGGAAACATGTAGCAATAGCAGTGCTTGACATTCAGCAACCTCAGCAAAAAATGTTTCCTTTTTCCAAATAAATTACCTCTCTTAGAGTGTCAAGATGGCTAAATTAGCAAGTGCTTTTAAAACAATAAGAAGCAACAAACACTTTTACAATAGCATCTGATTTAAACATTAGCTTGGCACTACCTGAAAGACAAATTCAAAATCCATTACAACAGAATTTGAAGCACCTCAGAACTCTGATTCTTCCAGCACAAAATAAATATAGTCAAATATAGATACTTGCATATTTTAAGAATAACAAATACTGCTAGGCCTTCATTTATGGAGGGGCCAAGAACACTTTAAAAACTAATTTCTAGTCAGAAGTGGAACGAGTGCAATGAGGTTAGCATATCGACACATGAAGAATAACACCAGATTTTGCTTAATGCAGGAATAACACTTTCAGAAGGGAAGAATGCATTAATTATACCATTAAAAGAATCAAATACAAGAAAAAGTACCTTTTCTCAAAGTCTGACCATCTCGATTTCATCATCAAATTCATCAGAATGAAAAGATCCCTTTATGCTTTCTCTTTTAAAAGTGATCCCAACTACATAACTACTTTTCAGACCAATTTGTGAATTCATACCTCATAAGCTGCTTTTTGCTGTATTTGAATTGCTATGGATTCCTCTATGGACAGTAGCTTAGCAGGAGAATGGTGAAGTGGTGGCAGCCGAGCTGCTGTGATCTCGTTCAAATGCTTTTTATCTCTAAGTCGTCTTTCTCCAGTGGTAATTGGAGAGCCACATGCCCCAGGTGACTGACTGGATGCAGAACCACACGATGATCCATTTTGCTCTCCTGATAATCTGGAAGAGGTGAAACATAAAAGTTATGCTGCAAATTTGGCTCACAAGTTTGAATAACTTCAGATCCAAGCCTTGTTATTTTGAACTTGCAAGAGTTGAAAAAAAACCTGAAAGTGTTACAACACCACAAACAAACAGTAAGCAGCGCCCAGCAAAACTAAAAAGGCTTCTCTGTAGAGAGACAACGTCACAGATCACTCCTCACAGTGAACAAAAAAGGTATGGCAATGTTTTGGGAGTCACATGAAGTATAAAGCGCAATGCGAATCGCGATTTCTCTAGAGGTGCAGCAAAAGCCAAAGGCTACCTGCTGCTCAAGCTCTACGAGTTCTAGAACTGACCCACAAGAAAGCTTGGACAATGATTTGTTTTGCAGCTTAAGCTATGAAACTCTGTGAAGATTCATGACAATTGTTTCAAGTGGCTGTAGTGAGACCACTGCTCAATATTCCGTGGCACTTAACAGAGCCAACATATTAACTTTGCATGTCAAATAACTTTAAATCTCTTTGATCACCACAAGAAAATCAACCCACTATGCTCGTTCTGTGCCATTTCCAATTTTATACAAGTCACGTATGTCACAAAAGGTTTTTCTGTTCTGTAATACTTACACATTTGTTTTAAATTTGCTTTTCTTTATGACTGGGTTCTTGGCTCTAGACTGTAGAACTTCAATATAATGTGGAGTCCTGGGGTACAGGCTTCCGAAGATATTCCCCTTGTGTTTAGCCACATTCTGCTCTTTTTCCAATACTTTTTCACTATCATCCCCACCTACAATTGTAACTTTTTGAAAGGCATCAACCAACTCATCTTTACTGTTGTCCAAAGCACCTGCACTTCCTGTGCCATCCTCAGACTTGCTCTGAGATATCTGCTCATCATTTTTCAGATGACTGCTTGTGCCTGACTTGGAGACAACTTCACAAAGCAGATATTCATCTTTTGTAACAGTCTTTACTTCTTCATTTTTCTTCTGAGTCCTTTGATTTTCCAGCGCTGCATTTGTGGCATCGTGTGCAATACATTCTGCCTCCTGCCTTTGGGAAGAAATCTCAGAAACTTCTTTAGTATTAGAGTTTTCATTAAAGACTGTGGAATCCTCACGGTTTAGCCTGTCCTCATTTAGGATAACTTGCTGTTTGTTTGCATTAATCTCATCCTGCTTCACCTGAAACTCCAGCCTAACTGCAGACAACAGCTCAGCTGTCCTCGCTACTTCTTCTTCCTGTGAAATGGCAAGCTTCAGCTTTTCCACAAAGTCGGAGATCTTCTTACCCTTGTCTGGAAGCCTTGTAAGGAATTTCCTAAGAAGAAAAAAAAGAAGAGTCATTTGACAGGATAGAAACACTCCTATTGCAATCCGAGATACAGAACTGTTTCATTACAGTAACATGAGCACTAGAATAACACCAGAAAATGGCAGGTTTTCCACTCTAACATTAAGTTTCTTATTCGCACGCTACGTTTCTGAAGAGCGGCGAGATGCAAAGCACCTGCGGGCTGCGCGCTGGGAAACAGCGACCTTCACGGGCTTTTCTGCTCAAGGACGGAGCTGCGGCTCTAAACGGCGCAAAGCGCCGAGGGCACACAGAGCTCCAGGAGCCCCGGCGGGGCTCCGGCCCGGGCAGCGGGAGGCCCGCCCCGCTGCGCCCCGCGCGCCCCCGCTCACCGGTCGGCCAGCAGCCGCTGCTGCCGCCTCAGCGCGTCCCGCAGCTCGGGCAGGCTCCGGCCGCGCAGCCCGCCCCCCGCCGCCATGGGGCCCTGCGCCCCGCCGCGGGAGCCGCCCGGGGCCGCTTCCGCGCCAACTCGGAGGATGCCATCTTACCGGAAGCCACGGCAAGCGGCAGGGCCCCACCGGGCCGGAACGCGGAGGCCGACAGCGCTGCGGGCGGGGGCTCGCGGTGTGTCCGCTCCCTGCGCCGCGGCGGAGGGCGGGGGCAGGCGCCAGGGCCGCGCTCCGGGCTGGTCTGGTCTGGTCTGGTCAGGGCGGCGCTCGGCGTTGACCCCGAGTTACGACGTCCGTGGTGCGGGAAGCCGGGGATGTCTGGGCAGCGGAGCGCGCGTTATGGTGGGCCCGGGAAGCCGCGCAGGGCACAGCAGGCTGCCGGGCAGGAGCCCGCCCCGCTCGGGCGGCTCCGGCGCTGCAAAAACGTCAGGTTCTTACGTTAATTACTTCACATTTGCCTGGCAAAAGCCAGGCCAGTGCCGTGCGTTGGAGCGGGGTGCAGCAGAGCATCAACTCCTGCTTAGGAATTGAGGCTTATTGCGGTTTTCACGTGGCATTTATTTTTTAACATGTTCATGCGTGACACAGAGACTGAACATAGACATTTAGACTGCAGGATAACGTTGGCCTGCTTTATGCCAAACTTCCCCTCCTGATGCAAGTGCCGTGAGCTTTAGTAAGTCCACTCCATCTAGCAATAATAAGGTCATTAGCTGAATGGTAGTTCCCAGGCAGCAGATGTCAGCCCTTTTAAGTTGATCCCAGTGGAGGTTTCTTGATCCAAGTAATTGTAGAGGCGCATTTCTCAGAGCTGTTAGAACAGTTGGTTTATGAACAGGACCTACCCCGGAGGGGCTGCGGGAGGAAGAGTTTTAAAACGTCTGCCTGCCCTGTGTTTGCTCAGCTGGACGGGGAAGGGGAAGGCTGAGGCCAGGGGAAATGAGATTAATCAAGTCGGCAGCTACCCACGGAAGCAAATACCACAGCCAGTGTGAGCCAAGCTCAGGGACTGGCTGAAGAGACGGCGTCGCTGTGTGTTCCTCACAACCTGGATCATCTCCTGTGCAAAATCTCTTGGGGAGCTTTTCCTGGGAGCTCAGGGAAGAGAAAATCGCCGAGATTTTCTCACCAGGAGATCATCCACTAAAGGGCACAAGTTCCCTGCATTGCAGGCTCTGTAATGCAGACTTAAGCTATGCCATCTGTGTAACATTCCTGCATCTTGCAAGAAGGAACACTTTATCCTGCTTTTTAGCCTCTTTCTCCTGTGCAGATTGGAGAAAGTGGGAAGGCTGGTTGTGGAAACAGAGTACTGCTTCTTCCTGCATGGAAGTGAATCCAGAAGGAGCAATCTCATTCGACCACTGCTCTGCATTTGCATGATGATGGTCTATCTCAGTCCATCTACTGTTATTATATGGACAGAAAAGTAATGCTGGTATTTACAGTGGATTTCAGCTTATGTGCTGAACTGCATAAACAGTAAAATACAGCAAAAGGAAAAAAGCCCTAATAAAATGACTGCTGGGAATCACAACTGATCATTCTGTAGCCTTACAGTGGAATGCCATTCACCAAGTCTGTGTTTATCCAAGGTCATTGGGAAGGAATAGTATTCATCTTTATAGTTCAGGAGCATTAAGTGTTGGAATACCATAGTTCATTTACAAGTAACACACAGTTCTGGAGCGATGAACAAATAGCTGAAGTTTGGAAGGTGCCAGAACAAGTACATTCTTGTTTATGGAGAGATGGGCAGCATACAGACACAATGCAATTAGATAGCATCCGTTCAAACAAAAATGTGAAGAAAGAAAAATAGATTTTAGCTTCCTTAGTCAAGAAGCAGAAGTATGGAGCACTTGTGGGACTGAGGAAAATTATATACTTAGAGATTGCTTGCTCTGGGGTAAATACAGGTAGGAGAATCTCACTATCCACACTCTGAACATGAGTAATCACCACTTAGCAGTACCTACTGCAAGTTTAATCTTAGGACTTTACCCTTGCTTCTCTTGAGAGACTGACAGACTGGCATTATTTGCAGTGAAGGTTTTTGTTTTCCTCAGAGCATTCTTGGCCTTTTGATTTGACAGTTTATTTTGTATCATTTTCTTGAATATTTTAATTAGCATTCACATGAGCTAAGTATATAGCAAAACAGGTTTTTAATCATTTCTTACATAATGGGCTTTCCTGTATTTCTCACATAGGACATTCTCCAAGAGCTATTATGGGGTACAGTTTTCAGTCACTAGACATCTAAATATATCTTATTCTGCAGTAGCATGGCTGCAATTACTATGCAATTTAGTATTATTTCTACAGGAAAATTAAATTGTTAGAGTGACAAGAAGATCAGGTATACTAACAAAAAAGAATAAACTGCATGGAAGACACCACACAAAGTGTGACCCAGGAATATGCATCTTTGTATACAGTATAGCTAAAAAGAAAGATACTCAAATAACTGAGTAACTTATTCTAGCATAGATTTTTTTCAATAGGTTACACCAGTTACAAGAAACATTGCAACAGACGTTTGTGCCCCAACTTTTAGTGTTCCTGTTCTATCAATGCCTGTTATGACTAAACTGATGCATTCTAGTTGTATGACATTTTGGGGGAGATGGCCATGAAATACAACTGGCTGAATTCTTTCAGGTGGAAAGATCTCCTGCCAGAAACACCAGAGTCTGCACAAAATTGGTATTAAAAGTAAAACTAACACTCTTGCTTTTTTTTTGTCTGTTAAAGGCATCATTTCCACTGTCCATTTGTCCTTTATTCAACATTATAAATACATAAATGTTACTTCTTTTCACTGTAGGTCTCTAGAGGAAAAAACCCATACTTTTGCAGCTTCTTTGCTCCTAGGTGGAAATATTGAAGGCAGGAGAGGAATCAAGCCACACTTACACAATAAACCACTCCAAAAGAAAATTTAAAAAATTGTATGCATATTTGGAATGTAAATGAATCATTTTAATTTCATTAAAAAAAGCCCCCACCTTTTTAGTCAGCAAGTTTTGCCACAATTATTTTAGTTAATATAAGGAAAATAGCTCCTCCCTTAACCTTACTTCTCTAAAAAAGCCCCAGACACTTATAAGCAATCCTATATATGTTTGTATCTATCACCATACTGTTTTACGTATGGGAAGCAACTGTCAGGTTGTTGTAGCATGCCTAGACACCCCACACACCTTCACAGAATATTGTAACCTCATAGATGTTCACTTGTACGTATTTTCTATTTAATCTGCCAGGTCCCTTTTTCTTTTGAAAATGTTCACATACCTTAAGTTGTAGAGGTCTCCTATCACCTTCTTTTCCTGTGTTTCTTCCATGTTCTAATGATTGAGGTAGGGCTGGAAGGACCTTATCTCATTAGGTCACTTAAGAACATTCCTTCTTTTACACATGCAAATAGCCCCAGGTTCTGAACAGGAATGAAATAACATGTAAGTGGCATGAAACTCTCAGCATGTACAACTCCATTCTTTGGAGCAGAGATTTCCTGTGTGGAGTTACAAACTTAGCAATGAGGAGAGAACTTCTTACCTATTTGCTCATCCATCCATGTCTTCAGATGTCAAAATAAGGATTTAAAGACTCTTGCAAAAGCATTAGTACTCAACTCCTAGGATCCTGTGTTGTAGGCTCAGCACTGATCTCAACCAGATTCTGAGGTCCTCTTGGCAACTTATATGGACTACATGTACACAGGGAAGCATTCAAGTAAAAAACCTCATATTCCTTAGCTGAGCATTGCAAACCAGTAACACTGATTGTCATGTTTGCAGCATGACCTCTTCTTATTTAGTTGACATGTAGATTGTTTCATTGTGACAGTCTTAAAGACAAATATTATCAGTGAGTGGATATAGACTGTAAAAAAATATAAAAAGGGGTCACAATCGTAACGAACTCATCATGCGGAAGCCTGGAGAGCATCATCCCAGATGTGTTCGGATGTTATCTGTGGGATCTGAAGTTGTAGGGGTTTTTTGCATGGGATGTGCTGCCCAGTTCTTGTTTATCCTGTGCAAGTCAATAGTTCTTTATTTTATGAAAGAGTTCATCTACTTTTGTTACTTGGCTTTGAGAAGAGTCTTTAATAAGGGAGTGTCTTTCTGTTCTCACGAGCCCATCTGCCAAAGGAAACACTGACAAAACATCAAGGCTCCAGGGGAACTGCTGTTGTATTCATGCATGTTTTGAACAAACAAGATGGTGTAAGGGTTTGCAAGGTCTTAAGGCAAGTTTATTTCTAAATGAGTGTTGACACAACAGAATAGAAAGTTTAAATACAATATTTATTGCAATTTATCCTTTTCATGTCCTACATACAGGATGTATTAAAAGCATACAATGTAATGGCATTATTTATATAGCATATATGAAACTGTATCCCAAAATACTTTCCAAAGTATCTGAAATAAATCACAAAAGAATACTTATCATGGTACAAATGTAGTCATACAATTGACATATTTAATGCACTTTCTGGGACCTATGTATATGGCTTTTATTGATGTTTATAGAAATTAGTTTCTAACATTATAATACTAATTAACCCAATCTCAAACTGAAAAGTTTATACTGAAGTGTTACAGTCTTTTCAGTCAGGTTTGTTCTTATCTATACTAATTTACACTGCTGCTGATTTGAGTGGAAAGCTCTGCATGTTCAAGAAACACAATTATATAAATACTGTTCCACTCCTGTTCTTCCAAGTTACCAGCTTTAGACCAGAAGCCCAATCAAATGGTGGTCATCCAGATCATCGCATGTCAAAATGCTCTTACAGTATAGCATAATCTTCAATCCTTGTTTGGTTTAGAAAAAAAAGTAGCACATTCCATCAAACAGTCAAGACAGAATTTACACAGAAAATTCTTACAGGAAAACATTAATGCCCTGCTGCAGTCTTGGGAAAGCCTTGAGCAGATCATAATTTTGCAAGTCTCAGAGTTAAAATGGCTTGCAGGAGTTTCAGAGATCCTCAGGAGTGCAATAAAAGTAGAATGAACTTTCTTTTGAAGTCTGTCAAAACAGCATTTTGATACTTCATCCTGCCCTCTCCTGTTCACTGAGCACCTCAGTCATCATGTCCTGTTTTCTGAACTCTGGCCAAAACCAGAGGGATAAAGGATTTATACTTATTTTAACTTGTTGGTTAATGTCTTTCACAACAACATGCTTTTCCTTTTATCTATAAATACCACCTTCATCCATTCATATAAAGTTTGAAGGTAAATTTCACAAACTACGGTTTATAATTAAACTCCTGAAATGTAGAGGGACTATTTGGGCACTGTCCTGGTTTCAGCTGTGACAGTTAATGTTCTTCCTAGTAGCTGGTGCAGTGCTGTGTTTTGGCTTTAGTCTGAGAAAAACGCTGATAATGCACCAATGGTTTAGTTGTTACTCACTAATGCCTTCTCTGATCAAGGACTGTTCAGTCTCATGCTCTGCCAGTGAGGAGGGGCATGGGAAGGCAAGAGGAAGCAGAGGCAGTACACCTGACCCAAACTAGCCAAAGGGGTATTCCATACCACAGCACGTCATGCCAGGTATATAAACTGGAGAAAGTTACCCGGAAGGCCCAAATCACTGCCTGGGTCAGGCTGGGTATCTGTCAGTGGGTGGTAAGCAATTGTATTGTGCATCACTTGTGTTTTCTGAGCTTTCATTTCTTTGTTCTTGTTGTTTCCTATTATTATTACTGTTACTAGCATTCTTTCTATTATCACTATATTTTACTTTATTTAGTTATTTAACTGTTCTTATCTCAGTGGGTTTTACATTCCTTTGATTCTCCTCCCCATCCCACCCGGGGCAGGGAGTAAGCAAGCAGCTGTGTGGTGCTGAGTTACCGGCTGGGGTTAAAGCATTACAGGCACAAAAAAATGCTAGAAGGCATAATGTGATGAACTGAAGCTGCATCCCTATCGGGACATTAACATGGCCAGCTGGGATTATACTGTAGTTTCTCTTCCAGATGATGCCTAAGTATTTGCTGTTTTCAGCCACTAGAGGGAGATATGATTACACTAGTCCAAAGCTTAACCCTGAAGCTTCAGTTGGGTCATTACCCATCCTCTTTGGGGTACTTCTACATACATTTCCAATTTAAATGTGTTCTCTTTTAGAGTTTCACTTCATTATCTTAGTTGCTCATAACCATAATTCATTTAATGATTGATCAAACTAACTGTGATTTGGGAACTTTTTTTCAGCAAACTCAATCTCCCAAATTCAGTCAAGCATCAAAACTTCAATCAAAAACACCCTATGCACTCTTCAGACTACAGCTTCTCCATGTGTCAGCTGTTTTCAAGTCTTTGGTATTCAGGTAAAAGACAACTCCTCTGCTTTGCATAATGAGAGGGTGCTTTGTCTGAGGACTGTTTTTACAAGGGGAGACTGTTCCTGGGGACCTACCCTTCCAGTGGTTTCCCACTTGAGAGATTTTGCACCTCTTCTCTGGGAGAAGCCATTTAAGCAGAAGTGTGGTATTAGGCCTGTTTACTGATGTGGCAGCTGGAGGGGTTTCTTTGCCCTTTTGGTATCAATGAAATCTTCTGCACTCCCTCAGCACATGCAAAGTAAACAAAGTTTCCTTTTAGAGCTACTAAAACTAACAATGTATTTTTTAATCATTATTTTTAAAAGAAGCATAGAGCAGCTGTTAACATTTGTGACTTCCCTATCAGGGAAGGTACAGGCTTCCTTCACACGGTAAAGAATTCACTTTTCTGTTAATGGCTTTCATTGCAATTATTTCTCGAATTCTGTGCATAAGCCAATCCATGGTACTGTGTTTCACTTTTTGGAAAGAATGGCCATTTTAAGTTCTCAGGAGTAGAAGAGGTCACAAGTTAAAAAAGAAGCTTATGTGCAAACAGGATCATCTAACACAAAAGCTGGGGAAGTCTTAGCTTCCCATTTTACTATGCATATGCTTTGATTATATCAAGCAATTCATGTTCCTGCAAGATTCCTGTACCACATCAAAACATCCTTCAATCCATCCTCCTATACAGGCTTCTTTATTTAGCAGTTAAACAACACAGCTAGAGAGTAAACAAAGTTATCTAACAAATCCAGAAACCCATGAAATAATGCAGGAATAAGATTTGGATTATGAGGTCAATTATTATTTTAAATACAACTCTGCTAAGTATACTTAATTTGAACAGGCAGTACTGAATTTAGGAACTTGCATTAGAGTGGAGATAAAAACAATCACTTTGTAAAGCCCTGTGGCAAGGTGAGTACCTCCTGGGATTGACATTCAATGCAAGAATGATATTAATCATACAAAAAGAAAGTTGTTTTTTTTCAACATCAGATACTGAAATAATAAAAAAAAAAAAAAATGTGTTTCATTCATGATAATAGAACTACGAGAAAATCTTCATAATTCATTTTAGTTCACCAAGACTGGAAGATCAAAACAGGGTATAAAAAAATGCCCTGTGTTATGTTTAAATAAGGTTAAGTACTAGATGCAGTCATTCCTGCTGGTACTTTGAAGTCAAGGGTAAGATTTTAAGTGCTTCAGGAAAAAAATAAAGAGTACTCAAAACTCCTGATTCAGGATTGCTGTTGATGCAGGAATTGCAGGGACTGCTGCAGGCTGCTGTAGGCAAAATTCTGCTTCATTTCATTTCCTCTAATGGAAAAGTAAATAAAAAAATGTGACAGGGATTTTCCTACACAATTACTATTGAACGTATCACCAATAGTCATGCTATCCCATGACCAAGGAAGTGCAAACCAGTGCCTCAGTCCAACAAAGCAAACTCCATTATAATCTGCTCTATGACTTACTGATTTGAGCAACAAACGTGATACCCATCTGCAGGCGCTGAGGGAATTGCTTTAAACAGCCCAGTTGCATCTGTCTCTCCAAGCAAAAGAGTGCTGGCTGTGAGTGGACTTCGAGGTGAAGAGTGCCCTCAACTATAGCAGGTCTCTATGACAGGCCTGAACAGCTCTCACACTTTGTACACAAAGGAGGTGCTCTCAGACTAATGCCCTCTGCCAGCATAGTTTCAGATACTGCTTCTAGTAACATTGAAAATAAAATATATTAGAGCTTCATTACACAAACAATTACAACACAGTTGAAGAAAAAAACCCTGTACAGCTATACAACTCCTTCCTTACAGGCATTTGAAATGACACATTGCACTAGCCAGCTTCTGAAGAAGCAATACTGACTGCTGTTTCACTCATCCCATTTCCTTCATATCCTCCCTCCCGCAGTTAATGTCAGTAGTAACTTCAGATAGGAAGTTACTAAAAAGCTGCTTTCAGGATAAATTTAGCAAGACTCCATGCTGCTGTTCTTCTCTATGACTTGATAAAAAATTATCTAATCTAGCTGCAAAGGCGCAAGGTATTTGCTTGTATTTAGAAAGCAATGAAAGACCTGAATGCTCAAGATGTACTGTTCTTTGTGCTAAATTCCAGCACTCTCTTGAATGGGGTGTATGTCCTCACCGGCCTTGCACTTTCAGGAGATCTTCCGTTCTCAGTACTTGTACTGTTAAGAAGACAACAAAAAGCTTACAGAGTTAATGTCAGAGTATCAGACAGCTAGGCTGGAAATGCCATGGCGATGAACTTGTGCCTCATAATTGATATTGACAGGCTAAAATTAAACTATTCAGAGTATTTGGTATGTTCCATACTTCTTTTCTCTATTGCTACAAAGGACATTTGATAAAAACCAGATACTGAGAAGTTTACTGGCAGACATCTGCTGCAGCTCATATTGCAATGTCCAGCAATACAGTTACTAGGACTAAAGATCCTGGAACAATAAAGACAGCAATATTACATTTAAGAACACAATTAATTTGGAAGAGTAATTCCATAAAATCTGAATTGCAGAGAGGTGAATTTCTGCGTAAATCTCAAAAATAGGAAAAATACCAGAGAAGTAGGGGCTGCAGTTACATACAGAGGGGCCCCAGAGAGGACAACAAAGATAGCTTTCTGTTGGCACCCTCAGTGAAAAACACTGGTTTTGACGTTTCAAAATTCATGCCATTGAAACATGCTCTAGGCTGAACACTGAAATGAGAGTATTTATTAATTGGGAGGAAATTTTAGTTTGTATTGCAGCTTGCTGATTTCATTTGCTACTTTACATTGCTCAAACTAAATGATTTTGTTTGCAGGGAAGTTAAGATGAACAAGTTTACCTGTTGGTAGTAAGAGTAATGTGCAATGGTCCTTCTTACCTTAGTATTTTGGTTTCTGTTTTTCCCCTTCTACAGAAGAAAGATTCAAGTGCAAATGCATAGCCTTGCTCCCAGGGCTTAGTGCAACCTTGTTGCAAGTGTTCAGGGCATAGAAAGGGGAGGAAGAGAAGCCAAAGCTACAGAGACACTGGCTACCACAGATCAGAGACAACCACCCCAGTGCTGAAGAGGTAATGTTGCCACACTTTTTACTTGGCAATCTTCCACCTAGGGCTGGTACATCTCCAAGAAATTGCTGCGGCCCTAAACTTTTACTGTTGGTGTTACCTGCCCTTTAAAATGGTCCTGGATGCATCTCCCAGAACACAAATAATAAAGCATGCATAAAGCCAGGATTAACCAGCCTCAGGGTAGAATTGTCCATTGTCTTCTGCTGTGCTATCAGATGACACAATTCATCAATATTTCCGACATTTCACAAAGTCATATCTCTTGACTTCTTTTATTCCCTTCTTAAATCACATTACTGTAAATAAGTACTCCCCAAAGGCTTGCATAAGTCACTGAAGTACACTACGCCTTGTAGATGTAATCTTTTAATCTTAGGAAAATTCTGTAAAACTCCACAATCCACTCTTAACAGTTTAGCACAATGGTTTACTAATACAGCACCAATAAGGGAGATTATGAAGAGCTTTCCTATGAACAAGCAGAAAAATTAAATACCTGTATGGAAGATCACATCCTACACCAGTATCTCTGGTTTCTATATTGGTCTTTGGTTGGTTTTCCATTAAGTAATCCAGTTTATCTTGTAATTCTTTATTCTGGAAAACAGTAATTTTAATTTCATAAGTTTATTTTATTTATATTGTGTTAATTAAGCAAGGAAATAAAACTGCACATTGGCTTAATCCACAGGAAATAATGTAAAAGTATTTCTTGAAAAAAAGGAATCCTTACTTCTGGGGAAAAAAAATATAAATCAAACCAACAGTTGTATTCAGAACCTTCTGTTTTGAGTAATTGTTATAACAACTGTTATAAAACTGTATATTAAGAAACTTAGCATGGATATTGAGACATTGTATTACATGCATTCTTCATGTTACTGGTGTTGTAAGTTTGATTTCCATACTGAAGAACAACAAATACATACAGTAAATATGCATCCAGATAACATCAGATGACATTAGTTCAAATTTTATTTGGTTTCATAAAACTATCACAATAATATAAATGTTAAACTTAATGCCTTACCTCACATTCTAAGAAAGAGATTTTTTCTAAAAGCTGTACTATGAATAATTCCTTTTCTTTCACTTTCTTCCTTAGCATTTCAATCTATGAAGAAAAATAAAACAAAGACTTTCAGTCTAATGGGGATGGGAAGAAGATGAACAAGACATAGATACGGTAGGAGGAAAAGACGTTTAATTTTATTGTTCAGCAACAACTGAATACCTATATGTATTTACAAACTAGTCAGTGGATTAGCTATCATCGCATACAATTAGGATCATTTCTATAAAGATGATACAGTATATAACATGGCTTTTAAGAATTTGTATTTTTTTGGAAGGAGAATGGAAACACAAATGTTGTCATATAACGAAGCACACTAGGGAAAACTCCATCAAAAGCCTTTGTTTTAGTCAGTTTTAACTACATCCAAAAATATATGGCACATTTGCTAGTTTTCTGAAGGTCTTATTTGTTCATTTATTTCCTGGCATACCAGGCTCCTTGAGAAAAAGTGCATTTTCATTTCAGACCTAGAGAATGGAAGAAGTTATTTACAAATGTTCATGAAAAGTAAAATGAAGTCAGCTGCACCAGAAGCATTCCATCTCAGTACTGTTCTGTATGGAACAAAAGGCAATCTTCCTTATGTTCCGGGATTTCTCCTGGTCATAGAGATGTACAACAAGAACTTTTGCATCAAATCTTTCCCTGCTACCAGCACAAGCAGGGAAAGGCACGTACTCAGAGAAACTGGTATTTCATACTAGTCCCTTACTGTTGGCCCAAAGCTGTTCTGATTTTGAGGGAATGGCTTTCTAAAAGTCCTAAAGCCACAGATTTCCTTTTCTGTTCCTCTGACCCCTTTGCTTAAAAAAAAGATTTGCTGTGTGAGGTTCATACTGTTATCAGCAACAGAATAAGAGACCTGTTTATGGGCACAGAGGTCAGTTCCTTTCAGCTGACCACATTCAGGACACAATAGCATCTTGTGCAAACAAACTAAATTTTCCCCTTGGACCAAAGGCAAAGTCACTTGATATTCTCTCTCAAGCCCTGCTGACTACACCCACCAAAACAGCGGCTCATAAAAGGAGCAAGGCAAAATGATAGCTAAATAACAACTTTGTTACTGCTTCCTAGGAGGCAGTTCAGGTTATTACTCATCGACAGCTGTAGACACACACCACTTTACAAGCATAGCAGACAGGGTGCTTCCTGTATTTGTAGTGAGTCTACTTCAGACGCAGAAAGCAGTGTTAAAAGTATTTCTAAGCAGAACAATTAGAAGTGCACTGAAAGATCAGTTTGAGGGAGAAATGGGATTCTGCATCATGTGTGTGTGCAGGTAGGAGCTGGGAGAAGATGGATTTCTCACTGTGTTCTGTGCTCATGCAAGTCCTGTCCTACAGCAACAGCAATGAAAGCCGAAAGCAGTGGATACTTTTTTTGCTGTCACTGCTAAATGGTGTCAGGTCAGTAATTTTTCCAATTAAATTTCAATCCAGCTTTCTTGAACAAACCATTCCAGGTCAGACGACATAAAAATCAAAACCCTATTTTCCCCCTATTAAGTGCGTGGGAATATATCTCTCAACTGAGGTACTGCAACATCATTAGCTAAACCCCTTTCCCTGCTCTGTGCCAGTCCAACAACTTCTGCTTTACCAAACAGTGCATTATCTAAGGCAATCATCTCCACAATTCACTGAAGTAAACTGAAGATATAAAAAGTTTCTGATCTTAAGCCTGAAAGCAAAATCAGAAGTAAAGCTCATAAATGGATGGTCCACATCTCAAGTGGAATGCCAGAGTCTGCCATGCACTGCTTTTAGTAAAGTCTCCACTACTGTATATATAAAAAAGTGCATCCTTCAAAAGTACATGAGATAAGGAAAGAAAGATGGAATTGACACTACAGCACTAGAAAAGCATATACCCAGCATATTCCTTTTCATTTTGGGGCAATATGTCAATAGTGGAAACATCACCAGAAAACTATAAAAATACCTATGCATAGTAAAAAAAAAAGTATTTTCTATAGAGCTTCACATTAAGTGAGCTTTACTTTGCCAGGTTATCGGTTGCCTGTGGCCTTCACTGATACAATTTTAAGGAAAAAAAAGTAAAAAGTATTTGTCAGCAAAAAATCTAGTGGACTTTTATTGAAGTGAATTTGTTTTGTAGAACATCCAAACTGAAATCAAGGAAAGCTCAGAATACACAACTTTTTCCTGGTCATTATGTTACAGTGTTATGCAAGAAAGACCATTTCTAAATCCTTCAGGCAAATTCTCCATGCATTTTCACCAGTCACTTCTTAACTGTGTACCTTAAAATCAATACTGAGAAAGCAAATGAAGAAACGCATTCAAAACCAACAAACTTTTCAGCATGTCTGGAAACAATGATTAGTAGAAATATTAACATCCTGCTAAAAAGGAATGATCAAATACTCAAAGGTACAATAAGCAAAACAACAGTAGTACCATCACCCTCCCAAAAATTTAGTGGTAGATGTTATAAAACATTTCAAACAAAACAGACAGAACTATGAAAAAAACCCGAAGCAAAACAATTGCATGAATTAAACCAAAGAAAAAAGAGTTATAAAACTAACTCAACTCTAATTTCATTTCCATAATCTTCAGTTATCACCTCTCATTTGACACAATGACCAGTTATTACTTGGAAAAGCTAAAATGCAGTGTTTTCAGCGGAACAGTTACAGAATATGAGTGCTGTCATCATCCATCTTTCTCAAAATCAGGTATTTCTTTTTTTTTCTTCTTTCAAGTGCATGTAAAAACTCTCCATGTCATCTAAAGCTATTAGCATTTCAGTTTTCAAATCACAGAAACCACAAAGCTTGTAGCACGTTCAGAAAATCTTCAAACATATTTTGATCTCCATATTTAATTACATATTTAATTACAGCTTTGTTTAATATTATGACTAAACTAAGTCACTATTCTTCTAGGACTTTCAAGTGGGTCTTCTCTTCATGCTCTGTTCTACTATGCATACAAGGAAATAATTTTAACACCAGTAACCCGTACAACACAAAGATGACTGAAGCAAACAAAGCACAGCTATGTGATCAAGGGGGGTTTTGCCCTGACAGATATCCATTCTTGTTATTGAAGACAATGTAGCTCATCATCTGCCTCATATGGTTTTTACATCAAACACAAAAAAAATCTGTTACCAAATTAAGTGATCAAATTATCAGTTATCCAAAAGCAAGACCAAACTCTTGTGTTACGTAGCCATTTACCTTAAGTTATAATCACTCTATGATACAAAGGCTCCAAGACATGAAATAAATTGTCAGTAACCATGTTTACCAGTATTATGTACAAATAGAGTTAGTGCAAGTTAAACTTACATTTTTTTATTCTTCCCATTGCCTACAGAGACACAAACTCCACAAGAATGTTTTTAAGTTATTTTAACTGCAATATTCCGAAGACAAAAAGGAGCATGGACACCTTAAAATATAACAGAATATAAAGAGGAAGATCTTGACAAACAGCTTCCTCCCCTTCCAAAACACAAACCCAAACTCCTTTTTTATCTCATTGGGAACCCTCCAAGGACTTGCAGACTGACCACACACAACAGTGCTCCCTGCCTTTTTCTAACACGCTTACACAGTACCTGTCAGAACCCATCACATCAATCTGCTTTGTCCCTCTGAAGAATAATGCCAGAATTTTAAAACATTCCTTCTCTTCTACAGTGTGGAGAAGAGACAATGTGGCACTGTATCATCACACACACAAAGTCTCAGTATAGCAGTAAACCGGAATGGAATGATTAGACCAGGCAGATTAGAGATACAAGGCTGTGAACTGGGTAACTTACATGAAGTTTTTTCAGTGGATCTTTAGAACATTGTGAACTCAAAGACACAGCCACACAGACCAAACATATTCCAGGGGAAATTCAGCAGTCGCTAAAATGAGAGGCTGATTCAGCACCAGGAAAAAAAGCCCTGCAGCCCCTGCTCCTCAGATTCAGCAGAGCTACCTTGTAAGGCTCTTGCAGAAGGAAAGCAGGGCAGGAATGTAGCAGGGCACCTGTATTACTTCATACAGAATGCTGCACCCCCAGACACATGACCAACTACTTATCTCAGCAGCTGCAGCAGTGCAAGGTCTGAATCAACTTCCAAAGTTATAACACACCTTTAAACCTACCCACATGCCTGACAAATGACACATCCCACCAGAGTAGTTTACTACAAAAAAGTTTATTTACTGAATATGGACTTGAGTACACATCATCTTATGCCATTAGCACCAGGAGTGAGCAAATCTGATGTGATTAACCCTTGACAGGATATGTCACAGGAAAACAAGAAAAACAAGAATAACTTTAGGGGCTTAAATATTCATATATTACTATATTAAATATACTATATAAAATGCAACCTTAAATCAATACATTTATGTAAGTCACATTGCAAAAGTAAAAGTAATGCTTTCATTTATGAGAGGAATAGAGCAAGAACACTGGGTCATAACGCTGATACTGGGTAAAAGCACTTCAAGAATAAAATCCATGCTGTGCTACTTAACATAATTTTTATTTTTCCATAAAAATGTTAGTTATGGCAAACTAAAATAAGATTATAACACTTACAGCACCATAAACCTGTACTGGACAAACCCAAGTATTGAGAATGTCTTTGTTTGAAGGAGTTGCATAAAGCAAGAGAACAACTAGCAGTTGACAGAGCAATAGATTTTGCCTTTTGGTTCAATATAAGGTAAGGAGAAGGAAAGGAGAAGCAAGATTGGTCCAAACACAACACTGAACTGAGGGCCCATGCTGGTGGCCAGAATAGTCTAGGCTCAGAAACAAATGGGTGCAAATCAAAGACTCTCAACTCCCATAGACTGACTCTTGAATCTCAGTCACTTCTGGACTGACTCCAGGATGTAACTATCACCAAGATGTTCCTACATTTTCTTTGCTTAATAACCAAGGCCTATAATCCACCTCAACCTTGCTGTATCTTTAGACTTGAGCATTTCACCTCACTGCCAGCTCAGCAACTTGCTCCCAAATCTGGCTTTTGCACATCTACCCTCTCAGATTCTCCATTTCAAAACAATAGAAAAGTGAATTGCTAACAATAGAAATGTGAATTTAGCAACCCTGGGCCACACGATCACCCTTTTACCTATCACTTCATTATCCTTACCTCCCCCACCCCACTGTCTTCGTTGCTGCTGCTTCCGCTTCTCCTGCTGGGAAATGTCTGATTGTTCCAAAACTGGGAAGGGAAGAACTACAAGGCCCAAGGTACAGTTTGTAATTTATCTGGTCTGTCAGTGACTGAGGGGCATCTGTGCTCTTAGGCCACCCCAGGGGCAGGGGAGCATTCCCCCAGTGCTGTAACAACTAGGAGATAAGAACGCTGGCTTGGTCACCCAGTACTTATGTGCTGCTCAGGGTCTCTGTGCCTGGTGACAGGCCAATGTGCGCTCAGCCCTTCAGCCACCCCACTCCAATCCCTGGTATCTGGCTGTCAGACACAGGAAAGACACCTGATCTCTCCCCATCATGGCAGGATACATGAAGCTCCCTGCAGATTGTGCTGGGTGTGTAGCTTGTATTTCACATAACCACTGCAATTCCTAATGACCTGAATCAGCACATAAGGCCCCACAGGCAATGTGATCATCCTGAATTTATCCACTGGCTCAGGACTGATATGACCACAGCACTCCTTTTCAAGCTTCCACCTCCTTGAATCAGTCCTATTGCTGCTACCACCTCCGTGCTTTTGCTTCCTTCAGAAATCTTTTTCAGAGGTCATTTCTCTGAAACTCCCTTGAGTTCCAGATTGTTAATTTATCTTGCAGCAGCTCCCAGAAAATTAGATTCTTCTTGCCCATCCTATCAAAGAAAATCTGTTTCTTTCTCACTACTGCACCTTATAGCCTCCAATACCTCTCCTCAAATACCAAATAAAATCGTCATGATACTTGAATGGACTTTCTCGGAAGTGCTGCACTTCTGAATTTCTTTTGTTCCACCAATCAACTAAAGTTTGCTTCAATAAGATGGAAAGCTAGAGGTAAGAGTAAACAGCATTAAACTGGTCTCACAGATAGAACACCTAAGAAGAACAGTCAAAAGGAGAACTGCAAGACTTAGAAGAGTCTCTAGAGAAAAGTTGGAGATGTGAGTAGTGATATTAGAAAGGAAGTCAACAGAACTACAAAGCTATTCAAGCAGAAGGAAAAAGCATCTTAAGAGAAAATTACAGTTGTGTCCCACTGTAGAGCCTTTATAAAAAAAGTCTGAAATAGCAAATTTTATTCTGTGTACTTAGACATAGTTCTGGAGGCTTGAAATATAGAGTGATCTATTGGATTCGAACAGATTCAGCTGTTAGATAAACTCAGTCAACAATTACCAGTTGATATTATAGAATCATAGAATAGTTAGGGTTGGAAAGGACCTTAAGATCATCCAGTTCCGACCCCTCTGCCATGGGCAGGGACACCTCCCATTAAACCATTCCACCCAAGGCTCTGTCCAACCCAGCCTTGAATTTATCATCCATTAGTTCAAAATATTTGTCAGAACATGACAATGTTAATATATTGAAGTGTTACATATTATTAAAGTATCGTGCATTTTCCTTATTTGTCTACCATTCACGGATTGGACACCTGTAACACTGGTGCAGATATTAACAAACTTGTCATAAATATGACTAAACAGAGGACAAACACATACTATGTGACACAAAACAAAGACAGGCAAGACATTGCAACATCAGCCTGAACTCTCAGAGATAACTGCTGTACAAGGAGAACTAGATCTTTCTCAGTCCAATATTTCACTGGACCTTAAGCAGTAATTCTCAGAGGCAAGACAAGAGTGTTGAGATTTTTTTTCAGGGAACGTAATACAGTGAATAGGAATGAGCACCTTCACTTTTTAAGCCTCCATAAACCACTTGAGCCCCGCCATACTTTTTTTTATTTAAAAACTCGTATTTAAAGAAAAAGTAACAACTGATTGATTAAGTTCATGAAGCAACATAGAGACCTTCCTAAACTAACGAGCTGGATGAACCCATTAGATCAGTCTTTGATGTACATCTATTTCTAAGGTAGGCCCACAGGGCCTAGATGCCCTAAAGAATTATATACATTGGCACATCGTCTAACAGTTCAACCCACTTTATTAAGAGCTGCCTTAGTAATGTGCAAGTTTTCTAATTAATGACTTGGCCAGGCAATTCTCAGCTGAAAGAGCTGATGCTAGGCATGTATAAACATTCTCACTAAACACCAGCAGTGATTCTACTTCTGCCAAAAGATAAGCAACATACTGCATTGCTCAAGTCCACTGAGGTGTGCCAAACACTTGAATTGGGGGGTGGCGAGTTATTTATGTTCTGCCATTTATCTTCTTCCTCCCACCTCTGAGGATGGGTTTCTCTTTCTACATTTGCTGTTGTGTGCTTTGTTCTTGTTTTGGGTTTTACTGTAGGTACTATGCAAAGCAGATTTTGGTTAATAAAAAAGTGGCATCTGTCTGTGGCTTGTAATTCCATCTTCTCATCCCTTATGCTTCTGTGTGGCTTCTTTTACTTTACCTAAAATTGAAACTGCACTTCCATATTAAAACTGGAATATTTTATTGTGTATCTGAAGTTGGAGTATCTTGATGCAGAAGCTTTCAGCTGGTTATTAAGTCTTCGGTGGGAAAATTTCTTCTTTATTCCCCACTTGCATAATACAAAGTATCTTCAGTATCTGGGATATCATTTGCTCATTAGCACTTTGTTCTTCATGCAAGTATCTTCTACAACAGAACAGGATACAACTTCTCCCTGGGGTTTGGTCACCATTTATTATCCAACGAATCTCAGACTAAAGCTGGAGAACAGCTCATGGGCCATGACCTAGAGACAGTTCAATTCAGTAGTTAGGGGAATTTCACGTGACATCTGAGTTCTGTAGATAATTTCTTGGCATGGAATCAAATATCCTTTTCTCTTCTCAGTACCCTTTAGAACAGCTCCTTGTATCTGCATCAACCCACTCACCTTTCTTACAAAATGTAAATGCTTATTTCCTTCCCTCTCCTGCTTCTCAACAATGAAACAATATTACATATAAAATAAGCTTATTGTGCCATGAAATGGCAATCTATTTCAATGTCAACTGCACAGATCTCAAAATTAAAGCTCTCTGAAATCTCTCTAGGTTTGAAATTGAGATAAAGCCAGAAAAAAACATTTGTTGCTGATTTAAAATCAATGTTTTGTATCTCATTTGAAGACTTCTAGCTTTATATTACACTAAACTCTCTCCCATCTCCTAGAATGGCATATACAGGATAAACTAACTGACCATATCAAATAGATGACATAAAAGACAAGCTTCCAGCACTCTCACAAAAAGCAAAAGCAATTTCATCCCTGCAAGAAACAATGTGGTAACAGCATCCCTTGCCCTCCTATTGCACCTCTGTGCCTGCCTCTGCCTGCCCAATTCTGTCACTGCACTGGAAACTCTGTAGCGGAAGGGCCCAAAATTAGCACAGTTCCACCTTTGACACTGTGAGTCTTCCTGCAGATTTTTCCTGTGATCGAACTAGCTTTTCCCTGGATTGTCTTTGAAAGTCTCCCTCTCTCCAGCTGTACTTTAAGAGGGCTACAAAGACAAGAGCTGAAAAAACCCCCATACCTACTAATGTTCACCAATTTCACCACTGAGCTCTGGGTGACCCACTCTGGCCATCTGTCTGAATCTTTTGAGAAGGCTTTTTTGAAAGCCTGCTATGTACAAATAGTATGAGAAAAGGGCTGGGTTTCTACACATCTGCCGAATAATGTCCTGCATTTCATATAAAGTGCACTGCACTAAGCTGTGAACAAATAGATTTACTTAACAAACAAGTTCAAAGCAGGGATAAATCTGTCAGCCTTAAATCATCTGCAATCTCTAACAAGAACATGAGGCTTTAAGACTATATAGGATAATTTTCTGCTCAGCTGGTGCTCTAATGGGCTGTGATCTTAGCTCTCACAGCCGAGAATCCCTGTGAGGCTGAAAAATGGGTGTGCATGGGATGTATCCTGCAGAGAGGTTGAAAGTTACCGAGTCCAGCAAAATTCCATTAAATTTCTTCCATTCATTTTTTTCTGAAAGTTATTTTCCATGCTCCTATTTAATTTATGTCTGCTCTGACTAGGTCAGGTTGGCAAATGTTCTATTAATGCCCGAGATGGAAGGACTTCTTTTCAGACAAAAATATTAGAAGCAAATTATTTCTTCACTAAGGAGTATAAGCGCATGGAATTGTGATTGTTCTTCTTTGCCTGGGCTAAATTCCCTAGGTCACACATCTCCTGCATTCAGTACCAACAAGATGGGTCCTCAAAAAAGGAGGCTCTAATACTCTTTTCCTCCATGGCCTCCTACGTTTGGTGCTTCTCTGCCAGCATCCCCTTTCATGCATGCCAAGATTAGGACTGACCACAGCCTCCTAACATATTTGCCATCAAACAGCACTGGAGGTGTTAGAGCTGCCTACTGCATCACAAAACTCCACTATAAAGTTTCTCTTTCACTTCCTCCTTACTGCTTGCTATTCTTTTACAGAATGCCCTGCATCTGTCAGTTGCCAATGATCCATCATCTTTCCCTAAAAAGGCCTGAAGAGCAATCTATTTCGTGATTTTTCAGCCAGCATATTCATCTCAGCACATGTTCAATTTTGACAGTTCTCCATATGAGTTCGAAGCAGCACATTTTATTCGGTGCCCCACTGAAATAATTCATAATTTCTGTAGCTGCACTTTATTGGAGATGATAACAGCATAAACCTGTTGTGGTTTACACTGAAAAAATAAACCCCTCATACTTGAGGTCTCTGTCCAAATATATTAAGATTAATACTAAATAAAGCTCATTCTGTAGTCAAGAAAGCCTAGGCTTAGCCATCCTTTTCAGCTCATACAGTAGCTTTGTTTCAGCATCTAGCACAATACTGCTGATAATTTTGATTACTTTCTTTCCACTTCTCTTCTGAGTTTCCCATGTTGGCCTCTTATCAGTCTATTCTCATGCAACAGAGGCACTAAGTGTTTCAGAAAGCAGGCTTTCTAGCTGCTTTGATAATTCTTTCTCAATTATATAATTTAAGTGCAAGTTATTGATCATTATAATGCCCTCATAAACCCTAAAATGGAATGTTATTTTACAGACACCAGCCATGAAAGTATTCAGTAATGAGTAACATGGGAGGTTTTCATGACACTTTTCTAGATATTCCTATCTGGTACATTCTGCATTTGGTTAAATTTAAGTAGAGGGGATTTGTGCTCATATACACCCTGATGAACATATTTTCTGGGAGTTAAATATTAACACAATTACATAATCTTCCCTATTTGCTCTATAAAGTATATTTAGTGATGTTGCTCATTATTTTTTAACTTAACTGCAGAACAGACTCTTCAGATAGCATTCTTTTTCAAGAGCCTACCTTTTAAGAAGCATTTTCATTGTTGATTTCTCAGCTTCTATGGCATAGTTAGCAAGTGTTGCTTAAAGTAAGCCTAAAAATAATTTTCTAATGTTTACTCAGAGAAGAGCACAAAATCATGAAAAATACCACATGCGTGGATAGCTCAGGGCACAAACATCTGCAGTGCTTTCAATCTTCCCCCATGGTGGACAGTTATCCTCCTCTGTACTATTAAAGCTGCTATTTTTAGACCTCTAATGAAAAGAGTCCAGTTTAAAATAGTGCATGCCAACTGTATTATATGTATTTCCTCAAACACAGTACAAACACAACCCATGGATAACACAAAAAACATTAAGTGCCTAATGTATTTACTACCATCTGATGTGATCAAACTTCTGTTACGGGAGTCTTTAGTTAGACTCAGCAACTTCAGTTACATCATACAGATGTAGCTACAGGTGTTCATGCAGTTCTCAAGGAAACAGAATTAAAACAAAAACTAACACACACAAGGACTAAAGGAGAGAGCAAAAGTGCTGGCTACATGGCAGTCAAGGATTTGTACAAATATTTAATTGATTTTGAGAAGAAGGTAGTTTGACATCAAGCTGGATAATACTGAGACAGCTAAATAATGAGCTGGTCACCTAACATTCTACTTGTTAAACAGGGTAACAAAAAGATCTGGAAGGGCTTTCTGGGTATATGAAGGCACCAGCAGAGACAGATTAAAAGGAATCAGCAAGCTATTACTTGTATAAATCTTGGGCCAGTTATTATTATTTAATATTACTAGAATCATTTGGGTTGCCACATGTATCACAAAATGGCAAATCCTTTAGGGCTTTTGGTTAGAACAAAAAAACCCTGATAATATGATGGTTGTCTTGCAGATATACAAAACACATTAAATAATTGTTCCCATAATCCATTAAATCGATGGATTGGATTATTAGAATGGAAATGTTTTTCTTAATAGAGTACCATGGTATAAAGGATGTTAGCTCAGTTTTTGACCACCTGCTGCAATGTTTGAAAATCGTGAAAATGGCAAGTTGAACTAGAAACAAAACCTCAAGACTTTATACTAGTCTATACTGATGACAGAAGGAATGTAATGCAAAAATCTCTCTTTTGCATCCCTCTGTGTAAAAGACACTTAGTATCACACATCGGGTCATACAGCAGGACTACATCAGAATCTTATAAAACAAAAGAGATATAGGCAAATATATGTATTTATATATAAATTCCATCTTGATAAAAATGGAAAAGCACCTTATCTAGTCAGAAATTCTATTGTAGCACATTGTGAATGCAGACAGAATACCTCTAGGTTAATATGATTTCCAGACATTTGATTTTGTGAATGTGTGATGTCCAAATACAAATAAAAGATATTTCATGAATGCCTCTCCTCTGTGCAATAGCAAGGCTTGTGTAACAGTGCTGTCAGTCTGCTTTGTAAAGCTTCAATTTAAACTTAATTTACCTATTTCCCATGTCATTCTTTCATCCACTTGGAGAATCACAGATCTTTGCAATCGCAGCCTTCTGACTGCTGAACATTGGTTATTGGCATGTAGGCAGTGTGTAACTTAAAGCCACTTTCCAGCAGAAAGCCGCTTAAAGTTTTACAGGAAATTTTATCAGCTAAGATGATAAAGATGCCCCAAATTAGGGTGAAAGAGATGAGTGGTGAAAAACTGCTTGCCTGGCTATTTGTGAGGAACCACACTGAAAAAAGAAAAATAATTAAAAAATAAATGCAGTTTTCGCCTTCCATGTCTGTACAGGAAGGAATCCCTTAATGAGCAGTCTGCACTGCTTCTGCAGTTACCTTCTGCATGCTTCAAATTAAGTTGCAAGTTGTATGTGTATTTCCTGGACTACCATAAGGAGTTCCAGAATTAGCGTCAGCCTAAAAATCACAGTATATAAACCACAGTCACTGGATTAAACTGCTTTCACCTAGTGTTTCTGCTTCACTAGCTCATCTTTCATTGCCTTTGCAACTAAGGTGGCATGAGGAAATTACACACAGAACAGAGCTCTCTTTGGATTATGTACTAAAGCAACCAGTGTTCCCCCAAAAGGCTCAGAATTGGTTTACTAGATCTCACCTCCTCAACCATGTGCTTGACTTTCTTCTGTTGGCAGTGGACCATATCATCCAGATGTTTGATTCGCTCTCTTAGGCTAGCTGCTACCTCCTCCAAATGCTGTGACCTAGCAAAACATGGAAGAATTAAGCATGAGTGGGTATCTATGCAATAAAAGCAAACCAAGAACAAGCTCCACAATCCCACCATAAATCAGGAAGACTAGGTCAAGGAGTAGGCAAGTCATATTCGCTGAGAGATGTCAATTTGTCCAAAGTACATTTTAATGGTAGTCTTTTAGTCAAAGTGGCTGTCTCCACCCAAGTTAACCCACCTTTGTGTCACATACTGGCATGCTTACTCAGAGCCTGAAGTGCTGACACTTAAACAATGTGATAAAGCTCACCTCCTTAAGATGTCTGTTTTTCCTTGAAGTGAAAAGCATTTACATAACTAGATCTTTATCACAAAGTTTGAAAGGACCTTAAGATCATCCAGTTCCAACCCCCTGCCATGGGCAGGGACACCTCACAATAGACCATGTTGCCCAAGGCTCTGTCCAACCTGGCCCTGAACACTGCCAGGGATGGAGCATTCACCACGATTTTGGACACCCTGATCCAGTGCCTCACCACCCTCACAGTAAAGAACTTCTTCCTTATATTTAACCTGAACTTCCTGTTTAAGTTTAGACCCATTTCCCCTTGTTCTACTGCTACAAATCATCAAAAGACACATTTATCTTGAGTTATTATCACCTGAAATCTTTTTGGAAACGCATACTAACTAAAAGCCAGGAAGCGCATCTGCTGGCATCCTTTTCGAAGCTCTCCTACTACAGGATTCAGGACTCTCCCACTACAGACAAGAATTTGGCATAGTTGCCAACAGCAGCAGAATACAGAATAACTGGAGCTAGTATTCTGGAGTTAATACTGGAGTATTAACTCATCAACAGCAGGAAGTGTGGTGAATGTTTTAAGTTTGTGTGAATGACTCTTTAGACAGATTCTGCATTTCTTCAAATCTGTTTAAGACAGAAACTGAAGACCCCCAGAACTCCGGCCACAAGCTGGTTTCACAGCTTACCAGAAAACTAGTTTTAGAATACACAAAGGCACAGAAGGGAAGCGTTCTAGTAAGTTTTGGGCATGTTGGCCATGGGAGCCTCCATTTATATCTGAATGTTCAATTCTTGCAGTTCTTCAAAGGAAGCAATTGGTTGCTTACAAAATAAACTTTTGTACTCTTAGGTTCAGGACTGGACAGAATTTGAGAAGTGGAGGAGGGGAATCAAAACCAAAAAGGCTCTTTTCATCTTGATCTGTGCAGAGCAGAAGAAACTATTGAAGCTGCGATTGGAACAACCACACGAAAGCAAAGCAGCAGATGGCAAACTGTACGACAAGATTTCAGTGAATGACTGGATTGCAGGCTGTTTCTCCCCAGAAAGAGTCTCTATTAGCAGTGAAGTACTCTACAGAACTATTAACTGCAGCACTCACAAGGACTCAAAAAAATCAAGGCATTGCTGCAGGTTTTTCAGTCCTGTATGTTAAGGTCCCACAAAACTGTAATTTACATTTTGATTGCAACTGTAACACATATTTGGTCTCTCATTGAAAGATTCAGAATTTCAAGCACTGATAGCAATGGAGTAAAAGAGGTCCTTCCTCAGGTGGAATTCAAGTGTCTGGTCAGGTATAGACCTGTAATGAGAACTTAAGAACTTCATTATCTGAACCAACATTCACTGCTTGCATTGCATAGATTGCAACTCTGTGCATCCCTGCATTGCACAAATTCTTGTCTGAACACTGCCTTTACTCTTTATACTGCAGCATAACTTTTCATGCTGAGTGGCCAGGGCAGGATTCACTGAAGCGAGAAGAGTATCTGTTATGCAGAAGTAAAGGAAGAAAGCAACTATCTTTCATCTCTATATTATCTGTTGTATGCAATATCTGCTCACTTTAAATTATTATTTTAACAAGCTGCTGTGAAAAGCTGTTATTACCCTTAAACCAGATAAGCAGGTCATAGATCAATACAACTACGCAGTGAGATTCTCTCAGCAAGGACCTCCTTTTATGTTATGCTTCCTAAAGAACAGTGGGATGCCAGAACCTTAGAACTTTATTTCTTGGTGCCACAGAAATACAAGTTGTTATCAAGAACAATTATTCAGTCTCTACTTACAATCCATCTTTACCCACTTAAGTAGTGTCATATAAACTTTTAAACGGCAGATGCAATTTTCACTCAAAAGGCAGTTATGCTGTTTCAGTGCTGGATAGATTTTCCTTGAAACTTTGCCTTTGGCTTGCTTGAACCTTTTTTTTGCCTGCTCATGATGCCCTGTCAGCCTCAAATAAATACAAATGGATGCATATGCCATCTGTGGGCAGAAACAGCACATCCAGGTGCCACCACACTACTAGATCTTTCTTCTAAGCTTCATGCTTTTGAGAACAACCATTCACGGAGGACTCGCTGCCAGTAATATCGACCTCACTTTACCCAAATAACTTTGTAGCTTATTTCTGCACTGTGATGCTACATGACAGATTTCTTCCACACCTTCACTTTGTTCATGTGCATACATTAATATGCACCACATGTATAGACCAGCTCCTCCAAGCCTTAAATATATTCCCTGCTTTCCCTCTTTAATGCATGTTTGTAAACAACTTTTGAAGAAAAATGCATCAGAGTGGGGGTTTTGTTGCAAAAATTAATCCTCTTGTTATTTTATGTGTAAATAAACTCACATTCAGATAGACAATCCCTACCAGACAGATGAAATACAATTCAGGTGTCTTCAAAAAACCAACCAACCAACCCCTAAAGTTTCTTAGCAATACTACAAGTACCACAGACAAGACCTATCTCACCTTTCACTGTCGGAATTGTTTTCAGATTTTGCTCCAGATATTTGCATTTCATTCAGTTCAAGTTGTTTTTGCAGCTGGTGACGTTCCTAAACAAAAAATGTTATCTTTCAGTTATCCGTGTGCCGAAACAAAAAGGCTTCATAAAGCATATTTCATTGCAATTCAAAAGATCATTTGTGAAATTAAAATAGAAACTGATTAAACAAAATTCATGAAGAAGCACAGGATGCATAAGAATAAAATCAAATTCCTAGCTATGCATGGAAATCAGATCAGAGTTTTCAATTTCCTTTTTGAAGATGTACAGTTGTACTTGAAACTGAGGTTTTTGAATAAAAAGATGAGTCATCACAATCTTAAACTATATAAATGAAAAATTTTCTAAGTTATCCCTTCAAAAAAATCTCTCAATCCAAGGCTGAGATAAAAGATATTGCTCTGTTTTCTTCCCCAAAATATTCTCGTTTAATTTTTCAGGTGTCCATCAGCACAGCACCTGTGAAAAACCTATGAGGCTTTGGGACTGAGTCAACACGAACTAACAGAGGAGTCTGCCATCCACTTTAACGGGAATTTAAGAGGCATTTAGTTTTATTCTGCAAGTATTGGCCAGATAGGAGCAAATCAAATAACCAACATGAAGAAACTCATCTGTACTTAAGAACTATATTGCAATCTTTTATTCGCTGCAAAATACAAGTTGTAGGGAGAAGCCCAGATTAAGTTAATAGAGCTGCTAAAGGGCATATTAAGCTGAACTAAATTTAAGTCAGTGAAAAAAACTTCATGTGTAAGAACAGAACTATTCTGTGATTCTATAGTCCCTTCACTTACTAGAACGCTCTCCACTTCTGTATTTTAGAAAGCGAAGCACAGATCTTTAAAGGTAATGAGATACCTGCTATTAAATGAAATGAGAAATGCCAAAGTACATCCAAGAGCACTGGAGTCTTTTGGAAGGGCTGCTCTTGTACTGTCTAGAGTGACACTATTCAGTCTGAGAACTAAATAGTAACATACATTTTCAGTTAGGGGAATGATACCAGAAAACTAAGAGGAAATTTCACTATAATTCTTAGGCTGATACTCTTAGGCTTAACAATATATTAAAATAATAATAATTTGACGACCAGCCTGAGTTTTGCCCTGGAGCGTAGCCCGTAGAAGAGAAGAAGGGAAATAAGGAAATACAAAGAAGCAATGCAAAAAGTACTGCAACTAGTTTTACAGAAGTGTCACACTTGACAGTGTCACAAGAGGTAAATGTCTTAGAGCTTTTCTGCTTTCAGAGCTTTAAAATTCAATTGTCAAAACCTTGCTCTCAATTACAGGAGCGGAATAATTAAATGTTTTTTAATGCTAGCAGGAAAGGAAGAACCTAAGTTCTGGATTAAAAGGCAGTAAAAATGATTTTTTAATTCTTTCCTCAAATTATTCTGAGCTATAATCTAAATAAGATAGGTATCAGCATGGAAGATTAAGTTGCTGATAGATACCCACAAAAAAAATCCTCAAGACATTTTAGTCTGAAGCTTTCAGTTTAGCGTTTCATCCCAAAGTGGAGAAATTTGGTGATACAATTCTAATCAGGACTATAAATAGCTAAACAGAAATATCTATTCCTGACTAACTACATTTTAATCAATCATAGAATCATAACTGTTTGAGTTGGAAAGGACCTTAAAGATCGGATCAACATTTGGTACTGGAAACCTGCTCTAATGTCTGCCTAGAGCCCTCTCTTCTCCAGGCTGAACAAGCCCAATTCTCTTAGCCTGTCTTCATAGGAAAGGTGCTCCAGCCCTTTGACCATCTTCGTGGTCTCCTCTGGACTCACTCAAGCAGGTTAACATTCCTCTTGTGTTGGGGACCCCAGAGCTGAAGACAGTACCCCAGGTGGGGTCTCATGAGAGCGGAGTACAGGGATAGAATCCCCTCCCTCAACCTGGTCATGCACCTTTTGATGCAGCCCAGAACATTGTCGGTTTCTGGGCTGCAAGCACACACTGCTGGATCATGTTGAGCTTCTCATCAACCAACAACCCCAATTTATGCTCTCAGTCAGTTCCTCATCCATCCCCATGCAAACTCCATGCACTATGTGAACCTACAAACAGCATTTCTAAGAGACTTTGGATCATTAGGCTTGGGAGACCTTGCACACCGAGGGAAGACTGAATGGTCTTTTTAAACTCTTTATTTAAAATAATGGTTAATTTAATAAATAAATTTTGACACTTAGGCAGCCCTGACTATGAAGACCACTACAAAGACAGAACCACCACTTAATCATAGTGCCTCTATGGTAGGCCAGGTCCATTTACTTATACGGATACAATAATTGAGATAGATGCAAACAGCAATGGTGTGCCACTGAGCAGGGTACTGAGCAGTGGAAAAGGGAAAGGGAAAGAAGAAACTAATTTCCTCCATGCACGTCTATATTTCCTAGAAAGTCGGTACCCGACTAACTCTCATACCTCTTCCATGCGTGCAATCAGCCGGTCCAGCTCACCAATTCTCTGGTCTTTTTCCTGTATGCTTGTTTCTGTAATCTGCATCTTCTTATTTGCCTCTTCAATAGCCTTCAGAAGCCGATTCGTTTCCTCCTTAAAATAAGAACATTTACAGTCACATTAACATCCTATAGAGCAAGGCTAATAGCTTTCAAGCAGAGTTCAAAGCTTTTCATTGTATCTGCTTAGAAGTCCGGAAGAGTTGTGACCTTAAAGGTGAATTGTATAGAACAAAAGATCTGGGGTATTCTGAAGTGCATTTTAAAGCATCACTATGAAAATCTGCGAAAAACTTGTACCCATTTCTTAGATATTTGTTTTCCCTTCTGAGGATGCCATGACGTAACAACATAAGAAAAATATGCTACTGCAGAAGATAGCGTTTTAGACACAAAAGTTTGCTATGTTCAGCTTTGTACTTTCCTTATATATAAATCAGTATCAAGAGACTGGGGAATCTACCTTCAGTTTCCATCATTATCTACTTTATCTGTTAGAAAAATGCATTGACTAACTGCTCATAGAAAGGTTTTACTTGGGAGTGGAGGGAAAGCAGGGGACAGGAAGAGTTCTTCCTCTAGTAGCATCCACTAAAGTTGTTCCCTCTCTTCTTAAGCTATAACTAAAATTGGACATTTTATTTTCCTTTTTTTTTAAGAGAGAATCAGAAGTCAAAACCCGCAACTTACTTAATATTGAATTCTGAAATCTACATTATCATTACTGTTACTGTGTTTGAGCACATTGTTTTCTTAGTCCTTCAATCACAAAAGCTTGGAAAGCTTAATAACCTTGCCATGGCTAGTTCACAGAGACAGGAGTGAAGGAACACATGTCAGCTCTGGAGTATTAAGTGATTCAGAAACACCCAAGCTAAGCACCACTCTTACAGACTGGTTGTACATACTAGGAGGATTTCTTTCTCAGCTTTATGTTTCTGTTCCTCTTCTCGCATTTTTTCCTCATACTGACTGTACAGTTTTCTTGTCATCTCTCTCATGACTTCAGCATTGGCTTCCTGTGACGATTCCACCTATGAGAGAAGAAAGTTGACCTGTCAGTCAGTACACCACTGCTGGCAGCAGGAGTGAAGTTCACATGATATGAGAGTAGCACTTTGAATTTCAGCTCTACTTTGTTATAAATTTGACACTGCTGAAGCAGATTTTCATTTGCATCAAGACTATTTACAATACTCTGCCAATATATAAGTAATTTGAATTTGTAGAAGTTACCATTTCATCGAGTTTCATGTTGTCTGAATTTAACTAGTTATTGCTTGTCGAAGACCAGGCTACCACTCTTCAGTAAGGCCTTCTGTAACAGACGCAAATCACTTGGTTTGTTTCCCCACTGAAAAGATATTTGTCTCCCCCCATTTTACAGAAGCATAGATTAGAGATGATCTAGACTCAACTATTGTTTCTAGGTGATCATGAACCTCAAAGCAATAATTACTTCAAGCTGGACCTAAGCATGTCTTGTTAACTAGAAGACACAGCTTTATAGTCCCTCCTCTCCCTTGCTGTTTCACACACTGCTCTTTGTGTAGGCACAAGAACTGGGGCGCACATGAAAAAAACCAGATTAGAGAACAATCAGACTTAATATTCTCAGGGTGTGGAAGGGTTAATTTCTAACCACATGACCAGAAACTTTACTATTGCTACAGGGAAGAGGGCAGGAATGGTAATTCAGAGACAGGATTTCCCCCTTCTGTTGGCTCAAAACACTGACTGAACCACACCCTCAGTGATTAAATACCAGAGAGGATAGTCACAGCTTAAACCCATCTACTCTGTAAGCATCAATAAAATAGCTAGTCCAGGACTTAGTTCTTTTATTACAGATGCTATAAATCAGACAAGATTATACTGAAACACTGTGGGTCCTACAAAAATGTCAGGAAGAGGAGTAATACACTGTCATGTGGGAGAAGAATAAAGTGCTTCCTGCTGATCACTACAGTTCACACAACTACAAAATACCTGGTTCTGATGGGTTTTGGTATCGTTGCAGGCTTATTAGGGGGTGGGTTTGGATCTGTGTGTTTGGTTGCTTGTTCCTGGGGTTTTTATTTGTTTGGTTTTCCATTTCAAGGACTGAAAGATTTATTAACCCCCTGTGTTTATCTTGCATGGTGGTAACAAGCTGTTTTACTACCCTGTTTAACAACAGCGTATTTCATCCTGAAAAGAGACTGAGCTCTAAAGAACATGACTTGTACTGCAGTTGTCCCCTTTGGCGCCTCACCTAGACCAGTACTGGGGCAAGGGCAGTAACCTGCACTTTGCAAGAGGGAGTGAGTGGAGTTAGTTCTCAATACAACACAAAACCTTCCACATTTCAAGAAGCCTGAAATAATCATATCATTCAGAAAGAGCCAACAATGAAAAGCCAGTCTTTAAGATATACTGAACTGGGATATGATCTCCATCATTCCTTCGCTTACAGCTTGAGCAATAAGGACAGGAAAAACAAGCATAAAAAGGTAGGCGCATCAGGACATCTGTTATTGGACTTTTATGCAGCGTTTCCAACCTCAGTTACTGTTATGACTGTATGAATAAGCCAAAGATCCTTAATAAGCTACACGGGTGTGTTCTCCTACCCAGAAAAGAATCACAGCATATGATAGTTACTGCTTTTCAACTGCTATCCCCCCAGATTCCAAACCATCCTCTTATATTCACCCCTGGATTTAAATCCCAGATGTCTTGGCAATTTTATGTTTAACTTTCAAAGACAGCAATGAAGTATTTTATCCACTAACTTCATACTAAACCTGCAACTTTGAGGGCAAAATTTAAAGTGTTTCCTCATTAAAGCAGGGTATGTATTATGCAGACCTTGACATGCTCAAAGAGAAACAAGTACTTATGTATTCAGCTGAACTTGTACTTAACCTGTGGTTCTCTGCCCTTAGGAGCAGAAATACCTTCTTCTCTTTAACCATTCATCACTAAGCATGAATGCAAGTCACCAGAGAGCCAAAAAGAAACATCTTCATTGAAAAAATTAAACATTAATAAACCAGCAGTCACCTTAATTTCACAGTGACAAATCCTGATACAGTCTATATCCAAATTAGTCTAAGTTGAGCAATTTTAGAAGAGGCAAAGGTTTCCAGAAGGTTTTTTGCTTGCTTGTTGTTGTTGCTTTTGGCTTTGATTTTGCTTTTGTTTTGGGGTTTTTTTTATGACATTAAAGGAATACATTTGGCAGATGAGTGGAGAACATGGTCAAGATTTCTGGCATGTAAAACTTTTCAGTTTGCATTTTATTCCCTTGCATTTCTCTGAAAGGAATAGCTGAATTCTCTTTCCAAGACACTTGCTGTTACAGCATATATCTGTGGACCACATGCTCATAAGACTTAACAGATTACCTATTAAAAATTGTGCAATACCAAAGAAATTCATCATGAAGGAATTCTTACAGCACCATATAGAGTTATAATATTCCTTTTCTTACACCAATGGATGCTAATAACTATTCTATGGTTTGAATTTTCACCTGCCAACATCCCTGAATGACAATCCTATGTTATGGAAAGACTGACAGCTGCCAGCTGAGATTCTTTGTCATTAAAACAGTATTGATTCACAGGAACATGTCAGCTCTAGGGAATTATGAAGTCACGAAGAATGAAGAACGCTTTACAAATACGACATAGGAATTCATTTAACATACTCCCAATGCCCTTACTGTGCAATATTTTTAGGAGAGTTTATATACCACACCTTTAATTTCAGTAACTGGTTTTCAATTTGTGCTGTTTCCAGTTGCTTTTGCTTCTCTCTCAGCTTTTCCATAGATTGCTCATGCGTATGTTTTAAATTCCTTATTTGTTCCCTTATATCAGTGTTCTCCAATGTAACGTCAACTAGAGTTTTCTAGAGGAAGGAGGCAAACCACATATTAAAAATCACAAATAATTTGGTGAACTAATACAGTCAAGAGATTATGGAACAGACAGAACATTTAGTTTCCTGAGGTATCAATGCAGTGGAAATAATTTTGCATGTTTGAATGTTTAAAATTATAGCTCTAGTTGTATTTTGTTTGCTAGGAGATATCTCTATGAGGAACATGCTCAGTGAAATCAAGTCCTGGAGCACTATAAGAAAAAAAACAACAAAGGAACATGGATATATTTCAGCATGAATACTGCTCCCAACAGTCTTCCTTTCTTCTCTCCAAGGGCCATATTATACATATTAAATACACTAGACTGAGGAAAAACTGTGAAATACAAGAAAGCAGAAACATTAAGGTTTTCAGCTCAGATACCTGAAAGTCTTTAACACAGAAAATTCACCTTCTCCCTTCCCCTACATTTCACAGGTATGTAAATTCCCACAAGTGTTTAGCATCCAAACAGGCCACTTCCATTTCTGTTAACCAGTGAAGGTAGGGATCAGTCAGGAGATGAACCGTTTTGCACGACACAAATCACATTTGCACCTTAGATATTTCATAGAGACATGCCTAGTGACATTAGTCTGCTGCAGATCAGCATCTCTTTCTTGTACACTGTTTTTAATAGGTTTTTAAAAACACAGGTGTTGGAATAATTTTTTTTTGTCTTTCCTTCCTAAATCAGCTGCCTTAGATAGCCAAAACAGTACTTTACAGGCTTGTTTAGTGTTAGAATCTATATCTGTCATCCATGTTTTATGTATACTTTTAAATCCATGTCAGAAAAGGCAGTTGTCAGCTGTGAAACAGCTAGTAAAATGTACCTGCAATTCTATTGATGCTGATGTCAAGGAGCTGTTCATTTCACTAAAGCTATCTAAGGCTGCAGCCTGCACTCGCACATGATTCTCTAAGGATTCCTGATGAGCATTTGTCACCTGAGCAAGAAAAGAAAAAAATAAATAAAAATTATATAGAATAATGACCAAGTTTACCTATTCTTTCAAAGGGAGCTACATAAGAGAAAGACCCCACGGTTAATTTTCACAGTACTAGGATACTAGGATGCTTAAAACATACAGGCCTCAAACCATATTCTTGTACCTCAGGAGCAAACAGAACTTAGACTCCAAATACTCTTAACAGGAATAAGGCATGAGTATCTATGTTTATTGCTAGTCTGTAATCGCTGTAAAAGCTGTTCTTTTTAAGAAGGACGAGGATATTTAGCAGATGGCTACTCAGAAAGCTCATGTACATGGATTGGGCAGGTTTTAAGAAGTCACAGAGTGAAAAGCAGAATAATGCAAGAAATGAGGAAATCCAGAAAGATTTTGGTGAACTGTAGAATAGCCTTAATTAAGAAGGAACTGACTAATCAGGTCCGAAAAGAAGCCACATCAAGAAGACTTAAGGATGAAACAATAGGAAGCAGGTAGGAAAAGTTAGCAGAGAGCTTTGTTGTGTGAAAATGTCTTCTGTTGCATACAAACACACACATGCTTAAAAACTGGAGAGGATTTGGGGGTGATAAGCACAAACTCACATCATTTAAGAGACCAAAACCCAAGCTGTGTAAGTAATTATGAAAAATCCAATAAAGAGAAAAAAATTGTTACTAACGGAGACCAGCCCACCTCACATTCTTAGATGGACCAGATTTGTTTCTTCATAAAAACATAAGAACACTAGGGACTGATATGGAGAACAATGAGTGTTTAGTAACCAAGTCATACAAGGATTAGGTCAGCATAAGGAGTAGAAGCCAAGCAGTTACAGTTAACCCTATATAAACATGTGCTCATGTAAAAACAAGCAAACAAAAGCAGAAATGCTTTGGATGGATTAAGAAGGCTACAAGATAAGAACTGAGGTGAAGAAGCATACCGCCCAGAGCAGTATACTGGAAGTACAAATTACAAACGAATTTTATGAACAAAAAGTGGTCCTGGAAATTGATGGGAAAAAAGCATAGTGATTCGAAGCTGAAGCAGAGTATATAAATTATTTTAAACAGAATCTGCAAATAGCATGAAAGATGGAAGTCATGTTAACCCAAAACCCATAAAAAAACCCAACCATACATTACTAGGTAGAATAATGCTTGTGTTTTATTACAGGCAGTGTAAAGTATTAAAAAAGGGGGAAGAGTGTCTCATAATGTGCTATTTATGTCAGAAGGAGTACTTCATAAACTGCTAATTTGCTGCAGAACTAGATATTCTGTCAGAGCTGATCAGAAACCCTTACTTAAGAGAGATGTTCAGACTCATGCAGGATTTCTACTGGTCTGACAGAAAGATCTGGAAGTGCCAGATATCACCACTGTGATATTCATCACTAACTGTTCAGTAAGGATCAGCAGCAAAAGATGACAAAACTTCATCCGTATCAGCATTTGCCTGTGTGCATGCTGGGTGGGAGACTCACCTTGTTGGCATCATTAAGACTATTTGACACAGTCTGTAGCAACTGAATTTTCTCCCCCTCCTCCTCTCAAGTCAGGGTGATTTTTTTGTTGTTGGGTTTTTGGGTTGGTTTTTTTTTTTTTGAGACTAATTGCCATAGACGTACCAGTTTAACAGCAAGTTCTGCTCTTTTTGAATAATAGAGCATGCAGAGAACTGACAGCCTCCAAATGAGGATGGCAGAAGGGCACAAGTCAGGGTCCCAGTCCCCTGAAGTCAGAATACCTTTAATAGCCAAAGTTTCATCTGAACCAGGGCTGTGAAAATCAATGTTGAATATAAAATCAACAGCAAGTTTTCAGGGAGATTTTTTTGGACCAAAGAACTCAGCAGTTTTATATGAAGGATACTTACTTCTACAGACTGCAGCAGCTTTTATTGCTAAAGCAGCATGTCAGAAGAAAGAGAGGTCATCGAATAACTATTACAAGGTTCAATTAAGAACCAAAAGGTAAGTCATTTTTAGAATTGTCAAGCACTTTAATATTAAAAAATACTGCTGCTTCTTTCAGTATAGTGTTTAAACAATAAATTCAGTAAACCAGAGCAAAGTGTTGAAATGACACCAAGTTGCACTTTACTCCTAATTATGTAAGTTATTTATTCAATTCACTGGCAGCTTCCTGGTACAAACATCTCCACTAATTACCAATACACACAGACAATGCTATTATGATCACTCTTTTATTTCCAAGAAGCAGGCAATTAGTAACTCCATATATGAAAACATCCCTGTCCTACCTTACCTCCCTGGAGGGGAAAATAAATAAATAAAAAATTCAGATGTCACATAAAGCAATGAACTAGAATGGCTTGAGAAATCATTTCTGTTCTGTTGAAGCAAAAAAACCCCCACAAAATCTTTTTAGATAACACTGGGACAGTTATTCTCACATATGCCTTACCTCCAAATGAATGTGTACTTACTTTTAGTTCATTTGTAAGCTGCTGTATTTTTCGTTTCATTTCATCATATTCACCATACATTTTCTTTCTTACTTTTTCCAGAGTTGCTCTAACCTGGTGTCAGAAAAAAATCAAACACCTTTGTCAAACTTATTGATGATACTATTTATACTAGGATGTGACTTTTTGGTGTTGATATTTTCTACATTGCTACTTTCAGTAATTTCCATTATTAATTTACCTTTTCATCAACAGCAATTTACTCTTAAGAACAAGACAGAAACTGAAGTCTCAAGACTTGTCTATGTAGGAGTGATACAAATAAATGTCTCTGAGTAATTCTAAGCTTCTCTGTGCACACTTGAATGCTTGTAGATTAATAATTTAAATAATAAATTATCCATAATTCATTCTAACCTGATTACTAAACAAATTAAAATTAATTTGAGCAATAATGTTTTCATTCTGAAAAAAAAGAAGCATCCACACATGGGTTTAATACACCTTCATCCTTTTTAAAGTGGTTAATTAGTTTTCCCTAAGTATCCTTTGAAGATAAACCCTTTAAGACTTCTAGGCTTGTACCTAGCTAAACAATATATTAGCATAAATTTATCAACGCAATTTCAAATCTGAGGAACAGAGTACTCAGTTTGATTTTATTTAAGAACCAAGGATGTAAATTACACCTCACCTTCCAAAAAAGAAAAGAAGGGGAGCAGGGAGGGAGAGCATGCTGGAAGACAGCTTGGGTTTACGTGCCATTGCAATCATGCACATAACCAGCCTTCTCAAGAGCACACATTGTAAACACTAGTTAAATGTTTGCCTACAGTCTACATTCCAGCTACATAATTCAAACTCCTCTTTCCCCCACCCCGTATCAAACACAGACTGATTGCAGATAATATAGGGCAGCAAGGTTACCTCCCCACTGCACAAGCTTGGGAAAAGTGCAAGGGGAAAACAGTAGGGCCTTATGGAAGAGGGGATGTTTCTAGCAGCTCTGCAGTATACCCACTCCCAGAAAGAGGCACATTGGCCATGGAATCTATGCAAGAGGTAAGCACAAGCCTACCCCAAGCTACATGGCCCCTTTAGGATAAGAAACATGAAAGGTAGCTGATTCCTGCACTTCACCTCAGAAAAAGTCCCTTGCCCTCTCCCTACCCACACATGTGCACATGCACACACCCCACTCCCCTTCTTGCAAGGTGCATATTTGACTCAGGTACAGGGGAAACTGTCAGCAGTTCTGATGTGGCCTATCATTTCTGATTTATTTAAGTCTTCACAGATGTGGCATAAGCTGAGGACTTTGTTTAAGACTACTTTTAAAGACAAAACTTATCTGGCAGACCAAAGTTCAGCAATTAGCATAGCTGAACACAGCAGCCAGAAAAGAGCAAGAGCCAGTTTGTCACACACACACACACACACACACACACACACAAGACATGCAGTCAGCCTGATCTGACGCCTCCCTCCGTGCCACAAGCCAGCTGTGAACAGTAACAGGGCAGCCCGGGGAGCCAGACCTCATGCAGATTCACCCATCCCTAACACCACCCCAGAAGGGCAGGCAAACAACCAGGCAGGCAACCAGCGGCTGATGCAGCTCACATGCCACGCCTGCACTGCAACGGTGACATACCCTTACTGTGAGTACAGGAACTTGAGTGTAGTGAATGTTAGGAGCAAACAACTGTGAGCAGCAAAGGAGAGAAGCAAGTGCTGATAGCTAGAGATCAGGCAGATGTAAGAGCACTCATAATTACAGTCTCTTACACTGCTGGTTTGAATCAGTGCTACTCCCTTTCATAGCAACTCAGTTTGCACTTGCATCAGTGTAACACATTGACCAATAGCTTCCTGGGTGGCAAAGGTGGATGGAAAGAGAAGGTCAGATTATTTGCCCTAAGCTAATTAGGGGGTTATTTCCAAAGCCTGAGAGCCAAGGACTGATGGTCAGAGATGCCGAGTTTCGAGCACAGAAACCAGCAGTGTCAGAAATGCTTTTTTTTTTTTTTCCAGGAGAGCTTTTGCCAATTATGATAAATGAGAATGGAGAGAGAAAGTAGTACAAAGTCATCCTTATTAGGCTCACTATTTTAAGGCTGCCCCAAAATATACCCAAGTGATTTTACTGTGTCACCTAATTTAAGAGCCTTTTCAAAACAGGGGGATTTGGGAACAGGGGGGAAGCAGAAGACAGGAGAGAGTTTATCCTTTAAGGTGTCTGCCTACATAGTTTCTTCTGTATGACATTTGAAATCCTGAAGGCTTCAGGACAGAAACCTCAATATCTGTTTGGCAGTCTGCACGCCCAGCTGAGGCCCAGTCAGCAAGCATTAACAAGTACCAGTTGGCACAGAGACCTTGAGTCTGGACTACACAGTTCCCAGGTATAGAGCACGCTTTTTTCCAACTCAAATACTAATAAGGCAAGTCTTCAGCTTAGAGTAGGTTCCCAACTCAAATTCGGGTGTTGGGCTAGACATCAGTCATCCCACATACGCCCACAGCTCTACAGGAATATATGGAAAGGATATTTGACAAATTTTGAAGCTGAAAGCATAACTCACTTCTTTAATGTAATTCATCTCCTCTTTCAGCTGATCAGCTGACCAACCATAAACCACCATTTCTCTCTTATGGTTGTTGTCAGTTCGGTGCACAACGCCATACACCATCCCATGAGAGAGCTTCCCTGGAGACATGCCATTAGGCACATGGTAGAGCTCCTTAAAAGTAGAAAAATAAAAAAGTTATTTTTAAGTCAGTACTAGAATAAAAAAAATAAACAAAAATACAGTATCACAGGGCCACAGGAGACTGTCAACTCTAGTGAAAGTACAACAGTACCTAAGAACACTAGTTCTCAAATGTTTCAGGGCCAGACAGTCAACCTTCATGGTTTTAGGAAGATGAATGATCAATTTATACTTGATACAGATGATAGAAATGTCTGATTTCCACTGGCTTTAATGGAAGTGATACAGGTATAGCTAGAGACAATGGGCTGGATTTGTGCAGGGAGAGGTAAAGGCATGTGAGAGAACAAGTTATCCTGGCTTTCTTTAATTCACCAATATATGCTAGTAGAAAATGTTCTGCGTTCTTCTAGCTCTCACAGCTCCCTTTAAACTCTTGAAGCCACAGAATTGCCCCTCACTCCTTAAACTCGCTCCTGCATATAAAAATGTGCAAGTTCAATAAAAATTATAGAAAGTTATCAGAAGAAACTAAATTAAAACATTTTAAGCAAGGTCCCTTAAACAGAGCTCAGAAAATACATGTTTATATTGGAGATAAATAAAGTAGAATTTCAGTTTGCACTTAAAGCTAACTAAGGACCTCCAAAGCAATCAAACATTCATTTCAGGGCTGCATCGCTCTTATGGAAGTTGTAGAACTAACATTGTAAGAGCCAAAGCAAAGCTATAAAAGAGCATTTATGTGGGTGTTTCAGTGTTATTAACTATTGTAGGAGGATAAAAGTTTGAAATCAGGTCTTGACAGGTAAATAGAAAGGCTGTTTTAAAGTGCCTACATTTGTTATTCTAATGATCTCCAGAAACCTGTAAAACAATAATTTTGTGTCTTTTTTTAAGGCACTCTTTGCAACAGACTCCTCTTACTCATCTCATCAATGTACTTAGTAACAAAAATACTCATGCTAACAGCAGGAATCACTTCCCTTGGCATGTAAATAAATATCTGCAAGGTCAGATGGAACCATCTGACCAGACTATTCACCTCGCCTCCCTTCCAATAAACCCAGAGAAACATCCTTCTGTAGCAATCATCTGAACTGAGTCAGTCTCCAGAAGAACTAATTTCTTCTCTTGATTACAAAGAATTAAAAAACATAGCTTAGATGAAGACGTCCACATTATGATTTTTTAAAAAGGGAAAAAAGATTCTCACCTAACTTTGAATATTTGCAAACTAGGAAGGAACCTAAAATTAGGGCTTATTTCTGAACAGAAAGTTAGAAAGACACAGTCTTGGAAATACAGTTGTTACTGCCTAGCTTTGCACCTTGTTTTTGAAAGGCCAGTGCCGGAAACAAATCAGTCTCACACTAGATATACCAGGACATGGCTAAATTTGGGAATATTTAATACATAGATCTTACAGCATAATCTGCTTGGGTTTGTTTTGTTGTTCAGTAATGACACTGTAGGAAAACCAATAAACTTTGAGATTCATTGCTAAATTAAGAGCCTAAGCAGTGTCTAAATACTGTCTTTGACACTGAGCAGAGGCTAAAAGAGATGAAGTTCAGCATCTTACAACCATCTACAGCTGCATCCTAGAGAGTCTCCAGTCCTTCACCATGACTGACAGGGGGGATAGCATCTGCAGTCTAAAGCAATACCACTTTCAGTTTTTAGCAGTCAACCTAACACAACTATGGTGGCAATGTAAGAATAAATTCTTCTTTGGGTAAGGGAAAAATGAACAGGAAAATCTACTTGCATTAAGAAAAATGGGTAAAGACAGACATTTGGTTTACACTGCCCCTCCCACATGGCATTGAGATTTTCTCAACACTGTAAATCCTACAGTCCTTTCCTTTACCATATCATTACTGGTTTAACCACCCTGCTGAAGCTCTGGGTGTGTGTGCAGGGCTGGGAGGGAGACAATCACAGAGCAAACACCTGATAAAGAATGTTTCAGGCAAAGAACAACAAGGCTATAAAGCAATCATTTAAAAAGAAAGCCTTAAAACCACTTAATGGAAAAACATTGGGCAACCAGCCCTCCTTACACCTGATATCATTTTGCACTTGAAAAACATTATATGCGAAGCTTCACGTCCTGATAATCAGAAGTTTCATAATTATGTATTATTGGGGGTTTTGTTTTGCGGTTTGGATGCATACAAACAAAAACCCCACACCTGGTTTTTTGAGAGTAGAGAGAACACAGAAACTAGACAGGGACATGACTCAAAACTTTTCTGTGTTTGTTTGCTTCCAGGGTTGTACATTTTCTTTGATAGTGTCATCACAGCTCCTCCCCTACATCTGTATAAAGGGATTACATACAGGTTTCCATCTTCCTGATAACCAAAAGAATAATCACTTTGATTGCTTAGAGATTACTAAGACGCCAGACATTGAATTCATAAATCCATACACTTTACCCATGATCATTCCTTTTTTATGAGATGAACAGCTGAATGCTAGCAACTACTAAGATCCTTTGTGCCTCCAAAACATTAGTAGAATTGTTTAAAAAGCTATTTGCAAAGTTCTGTATGAAAATCATGAGCAACTTCCTTATTTTTAGAATATTATTAATACACTCCTAAGGAATGTGCTAATTTGAAGGATTCCCCCCCCAGGAAAAAGCTACAAATTCAGACCAATGGGTTTGCAGCTGGAGAATCACCCATGACACTTACATATTTCACAGAAACAGACAAATTTACATCATAATGGGCAGTGCATGCAGGATTAAGTATGCACAAAGCCAGAGTGGGTACATGTCTCTTGCACTAATCCTTTACTTCCCAGTTGTCTACATTGCACAAGCCTCCCAAGATGCTTTTGTCACTTCTCTTTCAGAAGAATAAAAGAACCTCCATCATCTGTTCAGTGTCCCAGTTCTACTATATGCTATTTAAAATACAAGATATTGTTCTCACCCCCCACCCTTTTTTCTCCTTCATATCACAACCCCCAGGCAAGCACCTGTTAAAATTTCAGTGCAGTTCTTGCTTGATTTAAGGCTGTGCAAACCAACAGCTGTACAAATAATTGTTCCAATTTCTTCAGTCTTTTTTCCTTGCGGCTCTATTTCAGCTATGCTCACCTTCTACACCCCTGTTTCTCTGGTTAGTAACTCTTAATTTCCACTTCATGACCACTTGTTCCAGGGTTCAGCATATGCTCTGACAACGTAGGGCTAACCTGATATAGCCTCCTCTTAGAGGAAGGGTTACAATCAGAAAACTTAGCTCAGCGCAGATTTGAGAGGTGGATGGGTTGCTTTGCTTGTTGACTTGTTTTTAATGTACCTTTGCCTCTAAAGGAGGCCTTGCTGAAAGGTTGTTTCTCAAACTACTCCACAGAACTGCATCAGTAAGTACTCTTCGAGCGTTCTTTCTGCAGTTTGTCTCCTGTCTTAAGCTACTTCTGCCCACCTTTGTTTATTTTCCTCCCTTCAGTGCCTTGTGACAGAGGAAGAGCAGAGGACATCTTTTCTCTCCCATGTTTTCTCTTTGACAAATCTTACATTTTCCACATCCCCAGAGACTACAGAATGTTTCTAAGCCAAGTATTCTTCATTGTTTTCCTCATGTCCCATGCATATTCACTCTCAGAACTTAGATATTTTTCTGAGAAGGTCCTTGCCTGTCTCCACTCTGATGTGCAGCAAGGCATCTCAGTGATGGTAAGAGAATAAGTAATTATGTGCAAGTATTTAGGAGCAAGTAAATACTGCAGATCTAACCAGTGCTTGAAGATGGAAGGTTTCATTAGATTAGTTAGCCATTCCTGTTTATGGTCAAAGTGTCAGCTAGCTCCAGTGAACAGCAAAGTCCTCTCTCCCCACCTACCTATACACTTCCTGCACTGGAACAAGCACAGTTGTTGCCTCAAATTGTGCTCAAAATCCCTTCTAATGGGAGCTGCTGATCTGAAAAGGCAAACCTAGCTTAAGCAATTTGTGACTGTTTCTTTGTACCTACAGTCAGTTATATGACAGATCAAGGTAATAGGAAGAACACACCATGTTGATGCACATGAATACAACAGCTCCCAGGAACATGCTTTGTCTATGTTGCAGCAAGTCATGTTGCACTTGGTAGGCTCATACAGCATGTACTAAAGAAACACAGACTGTGTTTACTTAATATTTAAAACAGAAGCCTACACCTCAAGGTTGCAAAAGTGTTGATAATTGCCATGTATCCTGTTTATGTCTGTGTCCAAGGAAGTAGCCCAAGTAGCATGAAACATGTGAAGCAAAGACACTATAAACACAAACACTAAATATGAGTTGTTAGCTGCTTTTTGTGTTGCCAGTTATTTTATTGGCATTACATAAATAACACCAGGAGGTTATTTGCTTCCCAGTGCTCCTCCATCAGTTTTCGAAAGGTAAGTCAGATACCCTCACACTTTACACTTTCTCTCTGCCCCAAAATTGGAAGATCTACAGAAAAGATCCTTTTACCTCAAAATAAAATATAACTAACATAATGACCAGCACAATTCTGGGTTTAGTACTCACATGGCCTTAAAATTTTGTAAAATTGTGCTCTTCTTTACCTACAAAATCTAACAACTCTTCTCTTAACCAGAAACATATCAGCTAAGCAAGGCTTCATCTTTTCTTCAACTGCCACATTCCAGAGGTTTCTGAAATATCCAGTTATCTTTTACTTGTTCACTAGTTGTATACAAGGAAAAAGGACATCTGCATTCTTACTTAGGGTACATATTTTCTGTTCAGTAAAATGACAAATGTATATTATCAAGCTCACCAAGGAAAGTTGCTGTGTTCTGACAAAAAGCAGCTGTGTATTCCTCTGCAGCCCATGAAACTTGTGTTACATTTAGGGATGTTTCATATATAAATAGTATTAAAATAGGGAATGTATGCCAAGACGTAGACATGAGTGTTCTTGGATTCATGATGCTAAATAAGAAGCATCATTTAACACATTCCCAAAAAATAGAAGTGACAGGCATTACATGAAAGCAGTATGTACTCAATGAAATCTGTACACAGAACAGCAATATTTGTACACTAAGAAAGTAAGATTAAAAAAAATACAGCAGTAACCACAGAAGTCAGTAGAATTCTTTCTGTAGTTCTCATGTAGTGCTGTTTTAATGAACGTGTCGCTTAACTAGTACACATCACAGATCAAGCAATCAGTGCTGCAGAGGCTGAAAATCCCATTAGCCACCTCTAGCAGGTGAGCCACATTTGTTATGGCACAACTTCTGCTGTGCTGATGGGAGTGAGCTGGCAGCAGCAGATCAGCAGAGAAAATCGGCACTGTCCTAAATTCAACACGCACAACTGATCCAGGTCTTGCACAAGTTTCTGCTCGATTCTCTCCATCACATACGGGAGCAAATTTCCCTCTGGCTTCTTTACAGCCTACTTTTTTGCTGGGGAAAAAAAAAAGTTTGCTATGCTTCTATGTTCCTGCTTAGCAAGCAAAAAGGGTTTCACCTCTTGGTTGTGATGCTTTAAAAGCATAAGAAAATTAAACAGTTTGGGGATACATACGGCGAAAGTACCAATTAGAGTTTAGGACTAAACACTGTTTCAAAGCTACAAAGAAAAGTGACACAAATTTCTAGAGTGTTATCTCATTTTAATTCTCTTGTTCATGTGTCCTAATGAAAACTAAAAATCTGTCTATACATCTCCATATTCTACCTTTAAATGCCTAGCTGCAGCTTGCAGTGACACTTCCAAATTTAGCCATGCCAGTGAAGAAAGGGGCTGATGGATAAAAATAAGCCCAATCCCAAACAAGGACAATACAATTATCTAGTAACCCTTCATTATGCAAGACAAGGCAGGCTTCAGACATACAGATTTTACATACAATCCAGCACGCACAATATTCCTTTGTACTTCTTGGTGAAGAAAACAGCCTCACACTACTGTCATCCATTGTCTATGATTAACAGAAGTAACGGAACAAAATCAGGATAGTTTCAGATTCTCGCTATGTAAGTGCTAGCAATTCAGAAATATTTAGCAGTAGGCTTTCAGCCAGTAAAAAGCAAACCAACCAAACAGCCTCTACTTGTGACTCCAGTTCTCATATGCTTCTTTCAAGGTATCATGCCTAAATATGAATACAAAAATCCAATTTGAGCATAAGCTCAGTCCTGCTTCCATTTTTGAGATCAACTTCTGTATACCATCTGCCAGCCCTTCACAAAAGACAGGGAGAGGCCATCCTAGTAGAGTAATGCCTGCAGCAATTTTGTTACAACAAAACTGCCCAGCTCCATCACTCTGTTTTTATCTTGTATACTGATTCATTTTTATTTCATGGGTGTATAGCAATAAAAAGTCAATCTGGAAACTAAATGCACTGATAATGGATATAATGAAACACAGCATACATTTTCTGCTAAACTTGGACTACAATGAATAAAGCTAAGCTAACAGCTACTAACATAACCAGTGAAGTGATGATGTCTGATCTGATCTCAAGCTCCAAAAAAAGTTACTGGGAGGACCAACACTAGCAAGACCTTCTGTGCAATTCACCAGCTGATTTTGCAACTTGAACATCTCTTAATAGTACTGAGACCCAGAAAGATACAGAAAAATAACAAATAGTAAACTATCACTATGTCACATTAGGGCAGCTCAAAATCACCTCCTCCTAATGAAAGATTTGAAAGAAGAGATTACAGCAAATGTCATGCCATAGTATATTTATAGTTTTCTGGCATTCCCTCTGACACAGCAAGGTCCCTGCTCTCTTCCCTCACCAGCAGCAGGCAGAGGCAGGGGAGGCTGTCTCACTCCAGCACTTACCCTGCCCAAACAGGAGAGTGCCTGGCAGCCAGGATCAGACTGCCTGATCTGCCTGAGTACTCCACCAAATACTGTACAAACCCAAGAATTACCCTGCAGTTTGTTTCTGTTAGTCACACTAACATATCTTAAATATATGTTCCATTTTCCATGTTCCCATTTTTCTCATACTCAGCACTTAAAGACAATGCAGAACTCCAGATTCCAACAGGAGACCTGCTGTTAAATTTGATTCTTGGTGAAACCGTATTTTTTGACCTTAGATTTTAAAGTGCAAGGCAGAAAACTGAGCAGCTCCCTAATTTCTCTCAGTTATCACTATCTCCGAAAAAGGGGCACAGCTCTCATAGGACTGTGCAAGGATTATCTAACATTTGTAAAACCTGTTATTCTCAAAGTGCTTTGAACAGCTTCATGAACACTAAGTCAGTTGAACACGGGCAGATCAGCACAGACACCTGATCACTGCTTGTAGGAGATGCTTTATTTTTCTAATGTAAATTTTGCAGCAAGAGAAAAGTATCACAGACTTGTCAAGAATCCTGTGCACACGGTACGTTATTGTGTAATCAATTCAAATGCATAAAGCAATACATTGCATAGACAAAACCCTTCAGGTAAGATATTACAGTCTTGTTTTAGAGACATGAGAAAACAAAGGTTCATGATGTGATTTTTTTTTTTGTACCTGCTTCTATGCGCTATGGCTATCTGTAGGGCTCTTTTTTAAATTACACAAAGACCATGAGACACAATTACTCTGTGTCCCTTAATTGCTATGAAATTGACTAATTGAAACCCACCTAGCTCTGAAGACAGTATATATGCTTTCTATAAGTCCTTATATTGTGTAAAAGTACTGAACTTTGGAAAACTACTCAAAACATACAATAACTAAACTACATATCACTTTTTTTGTCTCACCTAAAAAGGACCCATCTCTTAAAAATCACTGTGCAATATACCGGAATGTAAGATGAGCCAGATAACTTATTTAATATCCTAACATCCTCTGATATAAACCCCACTTGTCTTTACTTCTATTATGGGGGAAATACAGGTCTCATCAAATACAAGGTCCCACAGGAAAAAAAAAATGGTCACATAAGAAGGTCACTACAAATTGTCCAAGCCCTAATCATTCACACTTCTTTCTTATTATTACACTACTCAGCACAGTAAAGTGAGTAAGCCATGAGTCAATATCTATCCTCCTCAAAAACAAACTGACATTACTCTTAGGGCAATGGACTCATATGCTTAGGCCAGTCTCAGAGTTTCTGCAGATCCAAACTGACAAGAGACTAACAGAGTAAGCAGTGAGTGAAGCTACTCTACGTGCTATAAATAAACACCTCTGTATAAAATGAATTATTGCTATTTAATGGTGGCTCAAACTTAGTCTGCATTGAAGCCTCTTTCATCCACTCTGTAAGTAACACTTATAGATCCTCAAGGACCAATTACTCAGACAGAGCAGATCTTGTCGTTAAACTGCAGTTGACAAGTAAGTGCTACACAGCAGCTTGCTCACTCCTCTTCTCCCTGGTGGGATGGGGGGGAGAGTCCGAAATAGGTAAAACCCGTGGGTTGAGATAAGAACAGTTTAATGATTAAAATAAAGTAAAATATAATAATAAAAAAATAACAACAATAATAATAGGGAAAAGAGAGAGAGAGAAATAAAATTCAGGAAGCACAACTGATGCACAGTACAATTGCTGACACCTAGCCTGACCCAAGCAGTGATTGGTGGCTCCTGGCCAACACTCCCCAGTTTATATACTGAGTGTGATGTTTCATAGTATGGAATATCCCTTTGGTTAGTTCAGGTCAGCTGTCTTGGCTGTGCTCTCTCCCAGCTTCTTGTGCATCTGTTCGCTGGTAGAGCATGGAAAACTGAAAAGTCCTTGATTTAGGGTAAGCGTTACTTAGGAACAACTAAAACATCAGTGTGTTATCAGCATTGTTCACAGACTAAAGCCAATACACAGCACTGCACCAGCTACTAGGAAGAAAATTAATTCTACCCCAGCCGACACAAGGGAAGTAGTGTATGAAAAGCTGAGTGTATACAAGATTCCAGCACAAGAAATATCTGAGAAGGAATCTTTATCTTGACCATTTTACTTTGCATTTACTTTTATTGCTTTAAAATGCTTGTCTTTGTAAGCCATTTTACAGTTATGTTCACTTCTGAATACCACCAAGAAATTATTTTAAATAAAACCTACTGCTGTTTTGCTTCCTAATGTCATATTGCTACTCAGACATTGGCTCTGGCAAACTTAGCCAAGTTCTTGTTTAATTTTGGTTTACCAAAGTGTAAATGTGGTGAAGTTGAGGAGCCTGTCCAGCTTCCCTTTCTAGTCTCTCTCCATCCTTGAGACAAATTAAACATCATCTATTGTTCTGAAACAGCTCTTAAAGAACTAGTTCTACACCAAAGCAGCTATAAGATTTTGTGTGTGTACACACTTCCGAACCCTTCTATGCACATGACCTTCAAATCACTTTCACTTCAGAACAATCTTGAATTCTTTATTTTGTATTTCTTATTAGTACATCACCCATTACCAAAATTAGCTGACACAGCAAAACATCTGGGTTTGAGCTCCCTACACATTGAGGCTCAAATCTAGCACACTCTTAAGCTTACATGAAATATAAAACCCCCGTCAGGTGCCGATCAAGATCCTGTTTAAAGCAATACCTGCTCTTGATAGCTGTTTCCTACTCTTTAATACATAAATATTATATAATCAAGTCTTTAAAAGTACCTTAGTCACGAATCACCTACAATCTCTGTGCTGTTCCTCTACTACTGTCCCACTTCACATACAGTTTTGCTGTCCTCAACTGCAAGGCTCAGGCTTAAAGCTCACAGCTGACTTGCTCAGCTTCCACATGTTCTGTGGTCTTCCAAGATCTGGGCTTTGGGCTCCCAAAACAACTGAATTAGCTTCTGTGGATGGCAATATTTAGTTCTCGTTTATACAGAATTTAACTTTGATTCTCAAAACTTACGTTTTTCTTTCTTTCAGGTTCCTTTGCTCCCTGTTCGGGCTGTGAGCCTTCATCAGGAGGTACAGTTAAGCGTAACCTACAGACATTCATCTGAAAAAAAAAGAAAGGTTTGCTTTCAGATTTAAGCATTACAAAAAGTCATTTTAATAACTTATATTACAGAATGAACCTTACCAACATTCAAGTTTTAATTTAGTATTTTTTACCTGCTGCCCCATAGCTGACAAAAGATTATTTTTTTTTAAAGTTGGAGGGGGTTTTAGCTGGCAAGAAATAATTCAAGGGTATCCCCATAATTACATACTTGAAATAGCAAAAAACCATTTCAATCAACAACATGTTCTTATGTACTCATAAATGACATTGAGAGCTGAGATAACAGAACAATGAACATGATTTTCTAGTTTCTCAGCTCTGTTTGCAGATTTAGCATAGTTTTAATCTTCAAAGGGGATTACTTGGAAACATGATGTGTATTCCAGAGTGAATGCTTCTTTTCTGATCAATATGCATCCAAGCATTTGATCCAAGATACCTTAGCACTGCAATTCCACTGAGTGAGAGCAGGAATATTATTGAAATCTGATAGGTACAAGCTGTTCATAAAAATTAAGCTTCAAAACACTTCAGAGAAAATTTAAGAGGTATTGTTTCCTATCTGATTTCAAAAAAGCCATTCTCTTGCTGAGGGAAGAGGCCAGTGGGGTTGATACCTTTCTATGCCCAATTGCAGTTTGCCTTGTTTTTGTCTGAGATCTTTGGTGTAATGATATTCTTCAAACAACACATGTCATACAAGAAATTTGGTTAAAACTTTCAGTCTTTGTCCTGTTCAAGTGATATTTTCATGGGAAACAACTGCAAATCCTAAACAGAGCTCAGAAAATAATGAAATGAGAAATCTGTCTATTCAAATTTGAAGCTGCTCGTTGCTAACAAACAGGCCTCTTAAGGCTCTTTCTCAAGATGTGTAAAATATCTCTTTCATGATTACAGTGGGCCATCACCACTGTTCTTCTACAGTCCAGAATCTCATCAGATCTAGATCTCTCTCATTTCCCCTGATTACCTACTTCAGTCATGTGTAATGTGTACCTTCTCTTTGAAATACACCTTTCCATTGCACTTGCCCAAGCTCACAGCTTGTGTCTTGATCACCACAGCATTTCCTTTTGCCTTGAAAACGACAAGCATGTCTGCTCACAGGCATTCAGAGCACAGCAGCAAAGTCCTTTTCACAGACCCCAAATTTTACAATTTTATAATTCACTTCTTCCAACTGTCTCTCATATCAATTAAGCTAACCTGACTTAACTTTCAAGGCTCTTACCAACACAACCTCCTCAGAACACCACTACTCAGCATCACAAGGATTTCTGTTTTCCCTGTTTCCAAACAATGAACCTTTTTTAACTTTACAAACAAGCTTTAACTTTTTCTTCTTCCCAAGCAAAAGCAGTTGGAAGAACCATCTGCAAATACCTGCAGCAACTTCACTATTTTAATTCCACCCTTTCTTTAAATCTCTTGAAACAACAAACCAACAGTGTTTAGACTACTGGTTTGCTGTCAACTGGATTTAAAAAATACTAATTTATATTGCTTTACATCTTCCTCTCAGTTTGATACTTCAGGTCTGCAAGGCCTTCTACCAATAAGTAACAGTGTCCTGAGACACAGATACAGTTCCTGTAAAATACGTTAGCTGTGTCCATATTATAAAGATTATCAAGGTGAAATATAATCTACTTGACACATTTGTGGAGGCTACTTTTTGTGCAGTGGGCTCCTCATCATTAATTCATCACTCACCCATCTGCTAGCAAATCTAGAACAAGAAGCCACAGAGAAAGTGACATAAACCCCCCAATACTTCGTATAAAGGAGGTTATGCTTTCACACTTGCTAAAGAATTCTGAAACAATGTGTTTTAAAATGAGGAATTCTTGCACATTGGCTTTTGACACTGATTGTCTGCTGTGTTCTTCTGAGAATGCCAGACTCTCGCCATAAACTGCAAAAGCTGCAGGTGCTTCCTGCTTACAAGTTAGTTATCAAGATGTATTAATTAGAAACTTCTCAACTTCAGAGCTTATGGATTCATAAGGTAATTAATGCCACCTTTTCTCACCTATTTATTTTCCATTTCCCTACGTTCTTTCTTCCCATTAGCTTAGCAAGGCTCTTTCCTCTTAAAACACGGCTGTTTACCACAAGAAGGGAAGCAGAATCTGGCATTCCTCCATGTAGGCAAACAAAGAAAGACCAGGCCCATAAATAGGAAATAGAATTGAATTTGTGCTGTGCTGTGCAGGAAGTGACGGATGAGGCCACCTTTTTCTTACAGCGATTTCAAATGAAGGAAAACTGGACTAAAAAGATTGAAAGGGTTGTTAGAAGAAAACATTAAAAATACCTCAAATAAATAGGAAGAGATAATGCCTGGCAACATGAAGTTAGGAGAAGTGGAATTGTGTATGATTTCCTGAAGTTGGCAAATGGCTTGCCTGTTAGTCAATATGCAACTAATTATTGCCAACATACTGACAGATACACACAGTACAGTGATTGTAAATAAGTAATTATCCCTGTACCTGCACACCAGTTAGTGAATCATGACTACCTGTCATGTTACAGCAATTGATGTGTTAAAGGGTTACTATGAAGGAAATCACAGAAGCCCAATGCAGATGGCAGTCAAATCATAACAACTATGTTGGAAATACAATTAATAGTGCTAATTTGTTGAGACTAAAACCCCTGTAGGATTAAAAGGTTGTTATCATTCAAACTGGTTTTCTTGGTCTTTTCTTTTCACACTGCCTTCTCCATTATGCCTGAAATCACTCCCCTCCTCTTCATTTCTACACTAGCTCCTTACTTTTAAAGCACCTCAAATCAGTATTGTATTGTTGGCAGTATTTCTGACACAAAATAAGTTTTAATGCTTTACTTTGCAGCCTGTTGCATGCAAATGCCTCACAGAGGGTGGCATTGGTAATCATCTAATGATTCCAGCCTTGAAGCCATGCCTGGTGAGGCTTGTACAGAAGTGACTAAGTACCACCCAATTCCTCCCTATGACAAACTTATACAGGCTGTACTCTTGTAATTACTTCTAACAATAGGACTTCCTCAGCATCCCATGGGAAATAGTAGCAAACATACAAAGTAGCCATTCACTCCTGCTCCTCCTGAGGCACAGACAATGCACTCTACCTAAGGACAGAACTACAGAGCAATCTGTTAAAATTCAAGAACACTATAGAGTTTGGAAGGGAAAAATAACAGGCACTGCCTTTTCCTCTAACCTCAAAAAGCAATTATGAATACTGTACCTATGCTGTTCTGCTATGCAGTGCTTCCTGGAGAAACAATGCACTGTACCATTTGTCAGCAAGTTTACTTGACCAAATGAATGAGCAGGCTCACATGGAAATTGCAGCAAACCCTCCTACAACAGAAACCACTGCTGCAGTGATGCCTTAAAATGGAAATGAAATGGTAACAGGAAGAGCCTTGACTTAGTGCCAAACAGTGGCAGAATAATGTGCAACTGAGGATGAAGGAGTAATCTCCAGAAACAAATTGGGTTATTCAGAGAGAAAGCAGAGAGGAGAATGAAAGAAGACTCCCCAAGCAGGCAAAAGGCTGTGATTCAACTTCTTTCAACTGCTGACAGTAAGAACAAATGAGGAAAACCAGGGACAGATACATCTTCCACCCCACCTTTATGTCACTGACACTGTAACTTTGTGAGAATAACTTCAAAAAGAAATACTGGGTAGAAGAAGAACTGAGTATCAGATTTTCTAGCCTTTAGTTTGATTTGCAGCATCTGTAGCTAGGGCAAGCCAACAACATAAGTAATCTTAATTGTGCCAACATTTTGTGTTCACTCCTGGCTTTTTGACACCAACAACCCCGGAAAAGTGTTTCCAAAGCTTGTCTGACATAATTTGTGAGATGAATACACAGACAGGAAAACAAAGGCTGAGAGGTTCAACCCAGCACTCCACAAGACAGCTAAAGTTTGCTGAGTGCAATGTAAATTAACAGGCAAAGACATACTATTTAACCAAATTTCTAAGAGGCTAGTGGGACAACATAGATGAGAGCTACTGCAGTATGGCAGTTGAAAAAAAAGCCAATCTAGGTTAGTTAAAAATGTTAAGAATTCATGGCCCAGATCCACAATCCACATGCATGTTTACCATCCTACTCAAATCACTAGGGTGCAACTTAAAACAAATAAAGATGACAGATTCAGTCTGAGTAATGTTCTTCAGCCTCTTCTTCCACATTTGAAAAACCAAAGCACCCAGAAAGCCATTGATCATAGTTAACTATATAGTGAAATAATTAACAAGCTAGCATTAAAATAGTGAGCAATGTTTTTATAGAATAACCAAAGTCATTAGTACAGCAATAGAAAAGTACCATCTTTTCTACTAACCATTCCCATTCTAAGATTTTTTACAGTACCCCCACATGGAAGACACCAAAATATATTGAGCTAGATATTAAGCTAGATCAATATTTATCTAGCTTCAACTCAACTTTAGAGTAAACACCACCCAAATCTAACACGGGTGATCTTTCTAATGTCTGATACTAAAATGGTTTGGAATAGCATGCTTGTTAAGCAACTATCAGCTAATCCACCAGCTCAATGGTCAAAAATCATTCACTCTGCCAAAGCCCAATGTTAGCTTTAGACCTTAAAGGTGAAAGCAGAAAAGGAGTAGATGTTTAGTCTCAGTCAGTCCTAAAAAGCAAAGAAGAAAGTACTTTCTTTGGTCATTCATCTGCTGATTAGCCTGCTCCATTTATGAAATCTCTGCTACAAGATTCCCCACACAATTAAAGGGCACTTTTCTTGTGACCACAGGCATACAGGAATGTGACACACATCTTTCATTTATTCAGCAGTTACTCGAACTGTCTTCCTCCCCTCTTTTGAAAACTCACGGTAAGGGAGTCACATTTCACTAAAAAAAGCAACAGCAGCTTCCCAGCGGGTTTTATTTGCAGTTTAGATTCTACCAGTTTCCTGAGAATGTATCAAATACAGTTCATTTTTCATTGTCACTGAGAAATACATCATGGGGATGAAACTAAGAAAATGATCACTTTAACACAACTTCTCTTAGCTTTAACTCCTTTAAGAAATACTAAACCAGGAAAACTCCAAGGGAACATGGAAGATATTTAGGAACGTAACTGTGATTACCAAGTCATCTTAATTTTTCCACATACATGAGCTATATCATTGTTATGAAGGCAAAGGATTTTTTCTGCGGAAGAGCCTGACCCTCATGTTATCCTGTATAACATGGCAACGTGGCATTCCTCATTGTTTCAATTATGAACTTGTATTTTTGGAGTGTCAAAAAAATCACTACATAATTCAAGAAGTATCATGATCACACGATTGTATTCCTTTGTAAGAACAACCTCATAAGTTATTGCGATTTATTTCTTCACATGTGGAAAGTGCAGGCACAATGACAGTAGTGTGATTACAGCAGCAAAAAAGAGCTATTTAAAACAGGGTGGCTGTACAGTCATTCCAGTCCTATCTGCCAGAGTTTTAACAACTTTTTAGAAGCATTTCTCAACAGATTAATACATCATTACTGGCCATCTCATTTATGAAACCCACAAAAGATACATCAGTAAACCGTATTTCTGTATTTGAGGAGCCGATTATAAAAATTACTATTGCCATCTAAATCATTACGCCGAGCTTCCTCATGATAGTTAGAGCCTGGATAGGCAAGTTCTTAGTTGTAAATATCAACGCTCATTTCGGGGGGGGGGAGGGAGGGGGAAGGGCAGAGGGGAAGTCGTCTCCAACACAAGCACACCTTCCTCGCAGGTTTTCCAAAGAACAGCCAGGGACTAGCACTAACAAATACCTTGCAGGACACCCCAAAAGCTCTTCGTTTCCCAGCACCTACTACGAAAGCGCGAAAAGGTGTTCTCGCACACCGCAAGCTGCACCTGAGAACGCCGAAAATAAGCAAGGGGAAATTCTAAGGGGAGGAAGAGGGGGGAGAGTGAGTATCAAACCGCCGCTTCGCCCCACACGTCCCGCAGGACATCCCGCCACCCGCCGCGCTGCCCCTCGCACCTTCCGCCGGGCGCGGCCGCCCTCGCCGGGCGGCCTCCGGGGGGTGGTGGCGGTGACCGTGAGCCCCGAGCTGTAGCGCAGCATCCCCGCGGCAGGCACTGACTGCAGCTCCCGCGGCGCCGCTCCGCCCCAGCGCACATGGCCGCGGGCGGCCGCAGGGGCCGGGCTGCGCGGCGGGGGCGGGCCAAGAGTGGGGCTCCGCTCCGCGCGACTCGCACCCCGCGCTGGCTCGTGTGCCACAGAGGTGCCCGATTTCCGCTCGGGGGCAGCCGGGCGAAGCCACTGCGGGGCGCGGCCCCACGAGAAAGGTGTCCTTGGGAGGCTGAGGTCGCAACAGGGTGGCATCCCCTCCGCTCCCGGGAGTTTTGGGTGTTGGGGGTGAGGCGGGGGGAGGAGGGCTCTGAGAGGAGACCAGATCAGCGTATCACTCAACTCTTCCCGAACAGTGTAGAATAGGAGCTAGGGCTCGGAGGAGCCACTGGAGGCCCAAGGGACGGTTCTCTGGTACCCACCTCTGAGTGCTCTAACCAGAGAGTGCTATGGGAAAGCTGGACACTGTCCTCCTCTCCTTCCCACAGCTGCGATTCATAAGCCACTCAGGCCTTTCAGTTTGTTAGCAGTGCTCCGGGAACAGGTACCAGATTGATCAGAAAGCACCCAGATCCTTGACAGCCTTGGGTGAGAGGCACAAAGCTGATGCAGCTCACTACATAAGTGAATGTAAGCCTTAGTGCCAAAGGTCCAACAAGGAGGTGAGTTTAGTGCACTAGAGTCAGTTGGCCTTGAGCCAGATTGCAGGTGTGGACTTCAGGATTTCAGATGTTCATCTCTTCAGGGATCTGGGCTAAGGGAATGCCATAACCCTACACCACTGAACACAGGCCTAGGCACCAGTATCTTCATCTGCAGCCTTGTGCATCTGTCATGAGCAGTACATTCCTCAGCAATCAAAGGGGTTATGACCAAAGGAGATGCTTTTGTTTGACAGAAATTGCAGAACAAATACCTATGACGGCATTTTACCTTGAAATAATTAAGACCATGAGAAAACACAGTTATGGCTATGCAATGTCGTTGTCCATTACAATGTTAATGATCATGCTGGATCCTGTTTTGGAGAATGCTGAAGAGAGGGAAGTAATTTGCATTAAAAAATGGAAACTGCACTGAACTACCAGTGCCTCACCCATCAGGTACAATGTGCCTGTTCTCTTCTGTGTGTCAGTTCCTTGTCTCCAGGGCAAGATACTGAGCTATCAACACTGACCAGGATCTGAGGAAGAGAGGAAGAAAGCATTGTTCAGCCCAAGAGGAATGACTGAAGAGTCTGCATTTAGTATTCAGCATCTTTTCTGTTGTCTCCCCAGCTACTAATCTCTCCTTCACCTGAGGAAGGGAATATAGCCCAAGGCCAATAAATCAGAACAACTACTTGTATTTGGATTTCTCTCAATTCAAGACTGACTGCATGTTACATTATTTTCTTTGTGCCGAGGTGTCTTGTGCCTACAAACAATTGCATTTCTGTATTAATAATCCACTGCCTTAACTCCTGCTTGTAATGCTTTTTCCAGAGTGGGTTTACAGGTAGACAATAGGTTTATCTTCAACAACAGGAACATGTTCCTTCACAAGTATGTCACCAATCCACTAGGCTGTCCTTTAATAGTAGTCATTACTAGTTTCTGCTCATTCTGATGAGCAGAAATGTCTCAATTTAAATCCCGCTATGCAGCTAGCTGGTGGCCTTTGTGGTTTCAGCTGGGCAAGAGTTCATACACCCGTGAGATTCTCCTGATTAGTGAAAAGTTGTGCCTTCTGGGCTTCATTTCCCTGTGAGAAAAGGTGTGGATGCATGGCTGTCTAGTCACTGCAAGGCACAAACAAGAGAGCTGCTTTTCTAAGAACAAGCACAGAAACTAAACTTGTGCCACACTGTGGGGAAGGACCTCCCTTCCCATGCGCATGGGCGAGTAAGGCACAATAATTGGATCGATGGGAGAATAAACAGATTTGGGATCTTCAGCTTGGACAAAAAACAATGGGGGGGAATGGGCAACAGAGGCATAAAAGATCATGACCAATATGCAGAAGTGAATGGGGAATGGCTATTAATTATTTCCTACCCTTAGGAACAATGGATTTGAAGTAAACAAGGTGCCACATACTCAGATTATGAAGAGTGTTAAGTGCTCTCCAGAAGCAGCTGGGTAAACTCCTGGAAGACAAGCTATGAGGGCTATGAAGCTATCAAAACATGAAGATATATCTACAGCTACTGATTTAGGAGGTCCTTGAATTGTGGGTTTGCTTTCTTGATAGCTCTCCTGTAACAGGACCTCTGACCACTGTCTCTTCCACCTCAACGTGACTCCTCACCGCTAGTGGGTAAAGGTGAGAAGCTTCTAGCAGGTAACAGTTCTCTGCTCTGAAAGCTCTCATGCCCTTGCCTAGGGCAAGCTCTGAGTGTATTTTTCTCTCACCCCCATTGAGATTTAAGCCAAGAAGTGACAATCCAGAGAGCCACTCCCTCTTTCACTCCCTGAGAGATCAGGGAGAAATCTCTGCTTGTTTTCAACTTGTCCCTCTTTGCCAGGACCTCTGAAACTCCCTAGTTCTCATACAGTCTGATGTAGATTTGACACAGTTTACAGCTCTTTTCCCCTGTGAGGGTCATAGTACACTGTTGTGAGCATTTTATGCTGTCTGTCTTTTGGACATAGCACTAGCTTACAGAAACAGGATGGAGGAATGGAAAGTAAATGACTACTTGAGAGTTAAGTTTGACTAAAACAACAGAATTCATTCTACTCACTTTTACAGCTGGACAGACTACAAAAATATATACATAGTCATACAGACCACTTACGGATAATATACAATGTAGTGGCAGAACATAATTTGATCAGGATGCTGAGCTTTCAAGTTCAAAACCTGCCAGTGCTTTGTGAATGCAATGATCCAAAGACACAGCAGGTTAATAATAAGATAACACTACAGTATAAATATCTAGAGCAATAGTTGTTATGAAACAGCTAATATAATTGCATAGAAACTGCAAGAAATTTTAAGTGTAGATACCTTCTTAATTTCTTTGCAGACTACCTTGTTCCCCACCACCAGCATTACTGAAATGCTTTCTTCCCACGAGGCCCAAAGATCATTATGCTGTGAGAAAAGTGGAACAGGATGTCACAGATCAACAAGCCTTTATATGAAAAGCCCTTGACCACAAGATGGACAACAGCATAGAGTATACGGAGTAGGAAGCTGGTCTGCCCTCACAGGATAGCAGATCATAAAAGAGTTCCTGAAGGATGGGGAACCTGGTCTTACCTTAACAAATTGTCTAAATATGGGCACAATAAAAGACTGATTTTTCTTCATCAAGATCTTGTCTCCATCTTCATGCCAACTGCTGACAGAATCCACAGGAAGAAAAGTTCCAATAGCACTTGATCAACTGGAATATTAATCCTGAGAGATTTGGGAATAATTGCAGAGTTATGAACTGAACTCACACCTGTGGTCATTAAGGTTATAAAGTCCCATTTGTATTCCTTCAAAAATGAGGTGTTATAATTAACTTCTAATAGCCTTCACTTTCCAGGGGGATTAAAATCTATTCTGTCTTCATCATCCCTACAGCATGAAAACCATTTATAATAGAGATTATCAAATGGACAGAAGGACATAACAGATTTCAGAACCAGACTCAGTAAGAACTGTGGGCTTGATCACCTATTTTTTCCTGAGAGCTGGGTTGTTTATTTTTTTCTGCTTTCATGCTTGTATTCTACAGACACACATTTAGCCCAGCATCATATAACTCTGAAGCTCTCTCTTTTCGGCATTACAGCTAGCATGAAAATTTTAGCCTACTAATGGTCATGAAAGAGCTTGTTAAGAGACACATATCAGGAGCTGAGCTCCCAAATTCATTTTGCTTCTTAAGCTGATCAATAAACTGTTTCCTGTCACTTAATGCTCTTGATACACAGAATCATAGAATGGTTTGTGTTGGAAAGGACCTTAAGATCATCCAGTTCCACCCCTCCTGCCATGGGCAGAGACACCTCACACTAGACCATGTCACCCAAGGCTCTGTCCGACCTGGCCCTGAACGCTGCCAGGGATGGAGCATTTAGCACTTCTTTGGGCAGCCTGTTCCAGGGCCTCACCACTATCACAGTAAAGAACTTCTTCCATATATCTAACCTGAACTTCCCCTGTTTAAGTTTAAATACATTACCCCTTGTCTTGTCGCTACAGTCCCTGATGAAGAGATCCTCTCCAGCCTCCTTGTAGGCCCCCTTCAAATACTGGAAGGCTGCTATGAGGTCTCTATGCAGTTTCTCTTTTCCAGGCTGAACAGCCCCAACTTTCTCAACTTGTCTTCATACAGGAGGTGCTCCAGTCCCCTGATCACCTTGTGGCTCTTCTTGGGACTTGCTCCAACAGCTCTGTGTCCTTCTTATGTTGAGGACACCAGAACTACACACAGTGCTCCAAGTGGGGTATCATAAGAGCAGAGTAGAGGGGACATGGCTAACACAGGACTATTACATGAACTCAGAGCCTCCCTTGATGATCTCACATACACAAATCTGTAATTAGGAAGTCCCACACCAGGAATTTGAAATGCAGAATATACATCTTATTTTGCAAAGCCCTTGCTACCCATTTTATGTGATTATTTCAGTTATGGTTGAATTGAATAAAAAAAGAAATTCCTGGAGTTACCTGCAGTAACAGCTTGATTCCATCTTTTACTGATAATGTAGAGTCACAGACTATAATTGCAATAAATGTTTCTTTTAGTGTTTTCCACTTTTAACTGTTGTCCTAGCTTCCTACTTAAAGTCCATCTTCCTTTTGAGTTTCTCAAAATACTTTTTAACCATATGCCAATAAAGTCACAAAATGCTAGATAGCTCAATAAGTAACATGGTTCAATGTGTACCATCATTTCCTCTGGAAGAGAGAGAAAAGACAAAAGAGAATGGGTTAGTCACTCAAAGCTGTATTTTGGCAAGATCATAGAGCAAGCCCATTGAAGCCACTAGTATTAGGATTCTGCCATGTACTTTTATGCATATATATGTATGTCAGTGTATTTCACACTGTTAGTGCACCTAGCAGTTAGAAAATGAGGATTTCACCTGGTAGCTATGATTTGCAGACTCAGACTGTTAGAAAGTAATAATTAAATAAAAATTACTGCCAAGATTTAAAGAAGGCTCCAAAGCCTTAGGAGGACCTTTTTTAAAAACAAAAAAAAAAAAAAAAAAGAAAAAGAAAAGATACTTTTAGCTTTATTTGGGAGGGCTTTTGATTGAGCATGCCTGTAAGTCATAATAATTACACTGGTATGCAATCACAGAATCATGGAATAGTTAGGGCCGGAAAGGACCTTAAGATCAAGTTCCAACCCACCTGCTATGGGCAGGGATGCCTCACAGTAGACTATGTTGCCCAAGGCTCTGTCCAACCTGACCTTGAATACTGCCAGGGATGGAGCATTTATATATAGTCATGGCTTTTATTTTATTAGATAAAAAATAAAACCTTGGACTTTACTATAATCAACTGAGAAATATATTGAGACAACATAGGACAGTTTAATTTATCAAGAACATGACCACATATGAATGAAAAAATAGCACTATAATTTTTCAATCACAAAATCCTAGGGATTTAAGTAGCGTCACTTCAGATTTTGCTGAAGCGTACAGGGCATCACTCCAGTTCTGATTCAGCAGAAAAAAGTACCACCCCTTGATTCATCTTCACCATTTTCTCTTTCATGTAGGTCTCCAATTCAGTTAATAACTGGGTCACAGCCCTTAGCAGTGTGGCCTGAGACACACATGCAATGCTAGAAGCCTGTCAGTCATTCTTGAGCAGTAGATTTTGGTTTAGTCAGTCCACACAAGCAGGACAGTTCAGCATAAATGTCATGTAAAAGTAATGCAGCACAGGAGCAGCAGCATTGTTCACACTGGGGTGTGACCTGGCCAGATCATGTAATTGAACTGGTTAAGGTAGGTAGTAGAAAACAGGCACACCCCACCATTAGCACCAAAGTTATATTGTTAGCAAACTGCATTTAAAATCATATTCCCCTCCCTAGAGATAATATCAAAGGCTAGATCTCTTCCAGAAGACTGATTTCAGTATTGTCGTTGTGGCAGGAAATTAGAAAATTTTAGAGGCAGAAATAAATTGCAAGTTCTTCTGTAAGTGTAAGGAATGGACGTATTTCAGGGAGTGTGAGCATTAAAAGGAAATCCATGTATTTGATGGACACTTTTAGCTTACGGAGGGGAAGATGACACACATTTCACCTTTATTTCTCCACAGAAAAGGAAATATAAAAGAGGAAGAAGGAAAAACCTATGGGAAAACGTATGGAAAAAAACTATATTCTGCTTCAGCTCTATTTTATGATGGAAGTCCAGAATAGCAAGTATTGGACTTCAGCCCTGCCTTGGGGCAGATGATCATGGAATATTGTTCTAATCAACAAAGCAACCAGGCATTTGTCTAGAACATCTGCACAGATGCTACAGTTCTTGGTTGTCTGTTTTCCCTCCTGGTCTAGATCTGTTCAGAGCCTCCACATTCACCATCTCAGAATGATACACATGGGAATTCAGCAGCTGATGACTCTCCAGCCCACTGCCTTTTTGCAAAAATAGCTGGGCAGGCACAGGGAGCTGTGCATAAAAGTTATGAAGTACAAGTGGAAGGTCTGGTTCTGTCACTTCTCTCCTTCTTACATACTAAAAAGAAGTTCATTAGAAGTCCTAGAAAAAGAAAGTTAGGTGGACAGGAAGGCATTTTAACCACAAAATATCAGGTCATATTTGGTTCTGATTTCAGGCGACTTTCATCAGGAAAACTTTGGTTCCTACAGCTCCAAAAAACATTTTAGTGGACCTATCTGTATCTACAGTATGATGAAATTTTCTTATCCTGTCACCAAGAATTGTCTCATTTCCTCTGTGCATAAGTCATTACAATAATAGAAGAAGAAATAAAGTTATAATCAATACAGAAAAATTAGGAGGGAGTGTAGGGAGGACTAACTAGTTAAGGGTACTTACTAACAGCTCAACCCCAATGACTAAATATTATTTAGGGAAATGCCCCTCTAACGATTGGCCCAGACCTACAAAGGAAATAGACTCACACCCCTAACCACTTATATATTTGGTCACACACTGTATCTGTGAATCTGGATGGCCCCTCCTAGATTTTCAGTGTGTCATCCTTCAGGCGGCTTCAGCCCAGGAGGAGGAGAGTTTTTCCTTCGCCTGCATATAGTGCATCATACAGTTAGCAAGAATGCTGCTGAGAGTAGCATGGTTCCAAGCCCTGATCACAGAGCGAGAGATCTGAACTATTTCAGGAAAGCACTTTTGAGAAATATTGCAGACTGAATAGACCAAGCTGGTATCAGTGACTTGGACCAGGAAATCCTTGGAGCAGAACTTTCTGATATTCTGCCTGCTTGATAGTAATGTGAAATCTAAATAAACCTGTGGCTTTTCAGTGACAAAGGCTGGTCTACAAAAGAAAAAAAAGCCAGTTTGCAATATCACTTATAATTCAGAAATTAAAGTTTATACTATGAAATTACACTGTTTTGGTGGTTGAACTATTCCCATCAGGTTTCCCTCTCCAGAGAATATCACAAGTAGTGAGTTCTTCAAAAGACCTTTGAAATTACTTGAAAGACCCATTCACCTGCATTCGGTTTTGATTTATTCTGTAAATTTATTCCAATCAAGAGACTTGGATGGCAGAAGTCTCCATGAAATTCTTCTGCTTTCTCTGGATTTCAAAATGTGCCTAAAATTTACTGTGTCTAGCATAACTGCTTGAATCCATGGGAAAGACAGAGAAAAAACACACACAGAAAGCCATGCACAGTATGATAAACTCTTATAGGCTCTCGACAAGGCCAGCTCTTTTTCACATCACTCAACTCCATTTTATCTTACTCTTTCAGTTGCCTGGCCCTGTCTCTAGTGCTTCTGTCATGTCTTTGTATAAAGAATTCAAACCATGCTGTTGATGAAGTTTTTAGTTACTCAAATTAATTTTTGCAATATATTTTGTAGTTAAAGATCTCTAAAAGGTACCATTAACTTGAAAATTAAATTTCCCTGAATGATTAACTGCTTTCTTGTAACTTCACCATGCAGCATTTTGCTGCACTTCCGGCCTACCCACGTTACTTCTTTGAGAAGTTTATTTATTGTACATTAATGAAGCACCATTCCCACCTCTGGAAATCTTTGAGAGGAGTTACCTGAAAGCTTGAAAAGCGACCAGAGTGGCTGGACTGAGTTACACATGAGATTCTATATGGCCTCCTTGAGTTGGCCTAATAGGGCACATATTATACAGGTTGCATGGGCAGAATCTCTTCACCTGGCAGGAAGAAACAGAAATGGCATATATCAAGAGATATATTTAAATTCTTCCCTGTTGTAGGTTTCTTGTCTGCAAAAGTATTTCAGAATAGAAAGTGAGCACTATAGGGCTCTATATATTCCAAAATGAAGTTTCGGTAAGGGGCGTTTCTTTTCCAATTAGCTTTGTCTAAGTGTAGTTCACAAAGCTTTTTTAAAATGCATACACACACAGTCACATGCATGTCAGTTGATTAACAAAGTCATTTAGTCAGTACAACTTAAACTTGCTGATTTTACAACTACAGTGTTCTTCTAATGTAAGAAGAGAAAGCAGTATAAGAAGGGTGTGGATAGTAAGGAATGCTTAAAACAGACCTGTCTGGAATACCTCCCTGCTGCAGAACAAGAGCAGAAAGACACAAAAAAATAATCACTGAAAGACAATTGGTCTACTTCTGCTCTCATTTTTACTAGCATCTCTCTGATTATAACTGAGAAGTAAATGGAGGTGCTCTGGATATTAATGTAGGTTAATGGAATTAAAGTAGTACAAAGGAAATATTGCTTTTTATAATTAACCTGGAGATTCATTGCTGCTGCAGGTCACTGAACAAAGAAGTTACTAGCATTATAGGAAGAGACACATATAAATACACAGGACCAGGTTTGGGTCAGACAAAATGGTGAGCTAGCTAGCATGAAATCAGCCAGAGCTATCAATCTGGTTTACCCCATGGCTAGGAATGATCAGAGACTGACAGTAGTTGCCTGTGACACAGCTGATACTACACATGGGGGAAGGAAAGGAGGGGATTTGCCTTCCTGTAGGGCCCTGGGAATTGACCACTGTTGAAAACAGGATGTTAGACCATCACTCTGCTGCTGGAAATATCTATATTCCTCCCTTTTAGAGAAATATTTACCAAATGATTACTATAGTAGCACAAGGCCCAATCCTCCTCCCTCTAAAATCAATAGCAAAATTCCCAGTAATTTCTGCAGACATTGCACAGGGGCTAAATATATTAAAGATCAATAGCATGCACTGGACACATTGAAAATGCCTGATGGTTGTTCATTTTCCAGCTTGTTTTATTTGAGTAAACCATTTGGGGAGAAACAAACACTCCAAAATCTTCAATCTGCTGTCTTATGACACTGTAAAGTACACCAAAATATTCTGAAAGCAGACAGGGTAGCAAGCTCTTATGGAGGAGTTTTGATACATTTCCCACTTCTCAGATGACTGGAGTTATGGAGTCTATTAATTTTGAGGTTCTCCTGTGTCAACATATGTATTTAGTATGTTGATGAATTAACAAGAAAGAGAAAATACTTAGAGAAAAAGATCCTACAGAATTAAACATTGGACAAAAATCATTGAAGTGCTCTCCAGAATTGCATTCCTGCTGAGCATTTCTGTCCTAGTCCTTAAGGAGACAATGTTGAAGCAGATTTCTCCATGAAAGTTTTCCTTTCCTTGGCTTATGCAAGGTACAATGGCCAATGTGGGCATAAATTGCAATGGAAGATCAGTATAACTAGAATACTTCCAGTTGGCCAAATTTTCCTGTTTAATGGTATGCCTTTTCTGCATAAATTTGCTGAAACCATAAAGAGGATCTAACCCTCAGATTTGGAAACATTTCAGTATAAATGTGAGTCTCTGACAGCAATCAAAGGATCTAGAAAAATAATGACTTGAAACACATTTGCCTGAAGATTTGAGCCTGATGTGAACCTGATGTTAACTTCCACATTTCACATGGATTTTTGCAGTGCAGGACAACCACTCACACATTCAGATGACCACCAGCATTAAGGCTACCCAAAATAAGGCGGTGGCTTTTTGCATGCTTGCTCCTGGCTCTCATCCACAGATTTCTTGAGTGCATATTGTCAACCAAATAGCTTCAAGATTGTTTGGAATCTGTTTCTGTATTGCCAAAATAGCACTGCTGGCATTGTTCAAATGTCTTTTATTCGTTTCTACAGATTCTATACAGTTTCTTCAGTTTTTAACCTTCTGTGGGCAGGTTAGAGGGTGCTTTGAGCAACCTGGTCAGTCTGGTGGAAGGTACTCCTGCCTGTGGCAAGGGGGTTGGAACTAGATGATCCCTTTCAACCCCAACCATTCTATGACCCTATGATGTCGTTTATTAAATTTTCTATTAATACCACAGGTGTCTGGTGCAGTTTCCACAGATCCTATCAAACCTGCTGGAAAGTTTTCAGCCTGTGGTTAGTGAGTTCTTTGTATGACAACACTGGAAATAGCTGCAGTATAGAGGTCAGATTCCTCGGCTACATTTCAGTTAACATGTTTGGGTACCAGCAACCACTTTGCAACAGCAGCACAAAGGTTGTAATTCACTGATCATCTTATGTAGGTATAGCTTGAATTCTGCTGTTCTTGGAACCACATGTGATCTAGATACTTACAGTTGCTTTGGCTGAATTTTTAGTTGTTTTTTGGTAAATATAATCTGATCATTTTAAGGTAAAACCTTCCAAAAAGATTAGGTTTTCCCTGTGTAGAAATTCTGAGGTTTCCCTTGGGCTAGAACAGCGTGATTTTGTACAAAGCTTGGTGATACAAAGTGGGCAACCTGTTCAAGTAGAAATTGTGGTATTGTTAATCCATAAAATTTTACAGATACCTGATGACATAGCTAGTGTAGGCACCAGTAAATAAACCACACACATTTCACCACAGTTCATTCTCTCCTCTGTGAATTCTGGAAAAATGGAGGAACTCCTAGGGCCCATACTGTGAAATGTGACTGCTCAAAACCAATCAGTCTGTAGATGTCATGTTCTGCATGACACAAAGAGTATATTTGCTGGCCACTGGTGTGGTGTTGATCTATATTCCAGTAAGCAAACATCAAATAAATCATGTTTTCAGTGACAGAAAACATCCTTGTATCTCTCAAGTCAGACGAAAAAAAAAAATGGAAACATCTGAGAAAGACCACAAGAACTGTAAACTCTCCAGACCCTTAATGAAAGCATGAACATACCTGCTTGTACTTTTCCTGCACTGCTGACATCTTCCTTGGTCAGTGCCTGAAGTTAGGTGGAATGAACCCAGGTCTAGGGTGGTGTTGAAAATCTTTTGTTTCAGAATGTTAAAATGTTGAGGTAAAAGACAACTTAATTTCCAATAAATTCTTTTTGTGAAGTCATAGTCCAGCCATAGTCACAAACTACCTCATATTGCCTCTCATTATTATGCATAGTAGTACAAATGCCCACACTGTATCAGAGCTGCTATCTTCTCTGTCAGTGGTCAGGATTTCCTGTTCCAGAAAGACATGTAAGAACTTCACAGGAGATAGATGCTGATTATCCTCCCACTCTCTCCAAATATCACCCTGGACTTCTAATCATTAGAGACTGGCTTACTTCCTGAACTATAGGTTTAGTAACTCCTGCTGACACATTTTCATGAATAATGGGTATTCTTACCAGCTGTGAACTTTTATTTCTAGCTAAATTATTACCATCAGCATGAGTGTGTCTAGTCATGCTGCATAAAAAAGTACAAATCTTGATTTTCCTTGGTTTATTTCAGTGATTGTCTCCTTGCTACAGTGTTACAAAATGGTAGAGAGCAGATATTATCCATGCTCTTTCTGTCCTTTTAAAATCAATTTCTCCAGACTCAGAACCACTCATTTTTCTGTCCTCTTAGAGTCATACAATAGTATCTGAGTACTTACAGCAGTAGCACTTTTATAGGAAAGCACCATACCCCTTCACACATAAGTCACCTCCTGCACCTTAATATCTTGAACGCTATTTTGACTGCGGTTCTATACTGAAAAGGATCCTTGTTGAGCAGTGCAAGAAACTTGTACTCTGGCAGGAACTCAATCTCAGTATTTAAGTTTCGAGATAACCTTTAGCTTGCCAATCTCTCTTTTAGGTTAGTGTATATATGAACCCTCTTTGCAGAGGGAGCATCACAATTGGCTCCACATCAGTTGCTGCCTGGGAAAACAAGACAAAAGGTGCGCTATTAGGGGATAATTAACACAGGTCAGCAGGCAGGGTGCAATGCCTCAGCTGCAATGACAGCTGCAGCAGGACTCCCTGGCTGCTTAGCAGCGCAGGGGGATGAATTTTGCCGTCCTCACTATACTGAAGGATGCCAGCAACAAAAGGCAGTAGTGCCTCTGGGCAATTTATCACGCCCTTGGGAAGTGGTGACTAGCACACGGATGTAAGCGTGAGATTCTTTATGACAAACCCCTGTATTTTGGCAAAAAACATACAGTCATGGTATTCAGGGAGCATTGTGTCGTTATACACAATTCAGGATGTATTAAAGTGTATCTGCAGAATGAGGTTGAGGCCCACCTTTGCAGCATTCCAAGACCAAGGTGGGCATCCCCAGCACCAGCACTGTTGAACTCTGCTGCCGCCTGCGGGGTGCATCCCTGCCTGCCATGGCAAGAGCAACCGCTGAGGCACTTTAGGCACAACTACAGTTCCCATGCTTAACACTTTGGAACATTTTCCGTGGAAAGAGTCCTCCACACTCCAGAAAACTTGCATCAGCTTTCCCTTTTTGTATCCTCTTTTTTACTTTTTTTTCCTCCACAGCCAGAAATGTCAAGCTCTGCCAAGCACACAGAACTTTCAGAGGAGCAGCAAAGCTTATGGGTATCAATCTCCCTTTTCGTCCTCCATATTACTTCTAAATTTGTAAAAATTATAAAAGTGATGAGAACAATTGCACTCTCTGGATAAAGACACAATCAAAGTTAAAATATGCTGCTTTTACCTGATTCTCTGCACCTGGTTGCAGAGCATCCTCAGAGGGCCTCACAGCTGCTCTCAGGCAGCCACGCACACTCCCAGAGGTGCTCAGCAGCATGCCACTGCATGGATACCTCAGGGAAGTGTAACTGCAGTTAGTGTAGGGGGTAGCACAGGATGCTCTTGTGGCTGGTTGGCATCTTCATATTCTTGAGAAGAAAAGCTAAAATGACAAGACTTATAAAAGTTTGCGGCATCAAAGCTCAGTTACTTGGTATCTGATGCTGTAGGCTTGGCAGGTATAGGAGGTACGTGTCTGTGTAATCACTCAGTGTGGAAACCTACTCTATCTAGGAGTTACTCATCCGGTGCACTGGTAGCAAGCTTGACACCATACAGAAGAAAGCTAGACAGAGTCCCCAGTGAGTTTCCAGGTATTCTATCTCCTCCTGACACCTGTACTGCCCTTCCCATGTAACTGCTAGATAATGTCATCTGATGGCATGGACGTCTATGGATGTTGCAGTTTATACACAGGCTCTTGAGATTTGTGTCATCCCACTTTGAATCATAAGCACCTGCCTTCCCTGAAAACAACCTTGTGAAGCTTTACAGTAAAAGCCCTCCAGGTGAATACACACTACAAGATGTGAGGTGTGGGGTAACTACAGAAGTACAGAAAGCTCATTCATTTGCTCAAATAAGCTGAAAGATAGGTATTTAATATCATGTCCACAATGCATCACGACATTTCCTGTCGTACCAGCCTGGTGATGTCATCACAGCAGACTACATATACTGCCTGCCTCTCACTTCATTTGTGGACACAAGGTAAGCAAAAATAAAATCACATACATGTAGTCAAAATTTCACCCACAAGAAAGAGAAGCCCTTACAGACACCTAGAGAACAGAACCAGGTGAGAAACCTCCCCAGGCTCAGTTTGGGTCTTGTTTGGTTTTTTCTTAGCTCTGATCAAAACAAAGAACAACCTTCCACTCCCAAACTCCAAATCTGCCCCAAAAAGCATAATGTCCCAGCAGCCACACCCTTCTGTCAGCACCTCGGAACCCATGTTTGCTGTGAATAAGCTAATGTTAACTCTGCATTTTCTGAAAGTCTGGCGGTCAAGACTCCTCACTTCCCCTCTGCCTTGGTGCATGAAATGCCATGCACTGCGTCTTCCAAGAGTGCCTGCACTTGTCACTGATGAAGGACAGACCTCAGCTGAGAAGCGCAAGAAAAACTGTCAGCCAGGAACCATGTCAGAAAGCACACGACAGCACAGGACACATAGGTAGTCCTAAGACACCTGCATCTTCATAGAGCTACTGTGCAGTAAGTAGCTGGCCCAGCAGGAACTGTGCTGGGGCTTGTTTCACGGTAGTTGTCACAGGACATCTGATAAAAATTCAGTGTCTTTGCAAAGTAATTCCACAGGAATTATGTTGCAAACACTTAATTCCTGACATACACATGCACTTAAATGGAATCTATTTAATTTTAGAAACAAATGGTTGAGTTTGTGAGCATTTTTAGTTGGCTTGTTGTGTATGTACAAACTGTATGTACAAACTTACAGCTACCTTTCTCCTGCAGAGAATACGAAGGACTATCTTACTGAGCAGGGGTTTCCCAATGCCACTATAACACATTCTCTGAGTAGAGAAAACAACAACAGCAGGAAGGACAGAAGACAAAAGGAGGTTAAGTAGACTGCAGTTTTCTTTCTGCCATCCCAACTCCACACCAATAGCACCAGTGTGGTACATGCATACAGTAAGCTTATTGTGTGAACATCTACAAAGATTCCTTTCCCCTCATAAAATGTGGTCCTATTTCTTACTCATTTTTTATCTTCTCTGCTTATCCCACAATGCTTATTTAATTTAGTCCATCTGAAAAAGTTTCCTAACCAGGAAATTGGTTTGCCAGGCACATTGAAGAGATGAATTCTCTTGAGCTCTGTAGGAAGCTCAGGCAGCTCTTGTGACATCCTGACAAATATTTGTCCCTATGAGGTATCACATACAGCACCCACACAGACCATGGACTTCCATTGTGACTCTTAGTAATGCTTAAGAAGTTTACAGTTGAGAGAGACATTTTGATCTGAATTGTGAATTTGATCTTATCTTTAAAATAGCTGGATACCACACACAGTATGTACTGAAATTGCAAGGCACAGTGAGCTGAGTTTAAAGTAAACATAGCCCAATTCAGGAAACTTCCTTTCTTTGGTTGGCTCGTGTTCCAGCTTTTACATAGTTTTATTGGACTATGCTGTATTCTTTTCTTATCTCTTTGCATAGCCATTCTACCTGTTATACAATAAACCATTTTATTATTAAAAAAATTAAAATTGAAATTCCCTGTAATGCAAGGAAATCTAGAATTCAGGCTGTTATTCTGCAGCAAAGATACTCCACAGAGCCTGCCAGTTACTGCAGACCTTCAATCTCAAATATGTGGCAGGTAAAACAGCACCCCTCTTGGAAAGCATTGCAGCATATCACACACTGCAGGGCAAAGAGCTAACACAGCACAAAAAGCAGATATGCTGAAAAATGAGATTCACTGAAAAATCAGATCCTCAGCATTTCCTCCTAATATTTTTATCCAGGAAGTTTCAACATAGACACAGCATCAAGTTTTCAAAGCCTGGTTTTGTGCTCCATAAACGAGGCATATTGACAAAAGCATGAGAAAGTCAAGGACTGAAGCAGCAGCTCAAGCAGATTAGAATCCTCCTGGTTTTCAGCGCTCTACTTCCAACCATTAGACCACCCTGTCTTCTCTGGATGGTTCAGCTTCCTTTGTTTTCCTTTCTGTTTTAATTTGTTTAGACAAATTAAGAGGCTTGTGAGGCCTCTGTTAAAAAGCTCTTTCACACAGCAGATATCCAAGAAAATGCCAGAACTCAGATGAAGGTGGTCTGCGCTGAGGAGGATATACAGTAAGCACAGTGTGACGGTAGCCACTGAATGTGTGTATCAATTTTAAACATCAAGATGGATTATGTTTTCAGGCAGACACCAAATCAGCTGATACAGCACTTGCAGTGATGCATAGCCATCTCTGCCTTTGGAGCATGTGTGCGCGCGCACATATATTTGCTTTTGCATGCTCTAGTCACAAATACCCAATGAGTCTTTTTTCCTCAACTATTATTTGCTGTGCTTTAACCAAAACACTTGAACAAAATTAAAAGTATACCAATCTCAACTTCATCTATGCGGAGCTTTGAGCAACCTGGTCTAGTGGAAGGTGTCCCTGTTCAAGGCAGAGAGGTTGGAACTAGGTGACCTTTAAGGTCCATTCCAAGTTCAACAATTCTATGATTCTATACTACAAAAATCACATGCCTACAGCATCAGCCAAGTGAAGTTGCAGGTCTCAGTCCTTATCTCCCAGGAAAACAAAGGCCATACTTGGCTGAGTATAGCCAGCTATGCGGCTGTCAGAGGTGAACTTTCCGTCAACAGCTCACCTCTCCTATGCACAGTGGAACTGGTTTCTAGAAAAGTGAACTTCATTTGAGACACAGACTGAATTTTCCGAGGGATCAGTCTGTCATGGGTTCAGCAGCAGCAGTCATTTTTCTCCTTCGTAGTAGCTGGTGCAGTGCTGCTGCTGAACCCGACAAGTCCTAAACAGTTTCCTCTCTCTTTCCACTCCAAGGGCAACAATGTTTTCTTTCTCTCTCACAAAAAACCCCCATCTAAGTAAATACAAATACATCTTTCACCAAGAGCCAAATCAAGGGAAAACACAGAACCACAATTTCTTTCTGGAAAAAAAAGATAAAGTTCAAGCGTGAGTGACACAAAATACGTGTTTCTGATACTGGCAGGCACTTGGTTATCCATGGTTTGAAGATACTGAAAGCATTTTTGCAAAACAGAACTATCCATGCTGCACAGGGTTATGCAGCTGATCAGTCTGCATTAACAGTGCACCCACAGAAGTATCAGGAACATATGCTGTTCCCTTCTCAGCACTATCATTTGCCTCAGTTGGACTCTTTTGCAAATGTATACAGGAAACAGGCATTTCAATGCGCACTACTTCAATGTGCTCCTTACCATCCTGATCTGGAATATTTACAGGCTTTCCCTGGGAATAAAATCTTATATCTATCCAAGCCCAAATTACATGTCTGTAGGTTTAAAATAGCTTAAACAATGTTTATTACCAGACTCTTCAAGAAATGTGAAGGGAAGGTCAAAATCAAATCAATTAGAACTGGCCCTGCATTCATCTTTCACACCATCTGTATTTTCTCCATACCTTCACATTATGCCATCGATAGTTTTCATTCTAGCCAGACTACATGCAGCCAAAGGAGAAGGTCTGCTTGAAACTAGTGTAGTGAAACTTAGTGCTTTGTAACCTAATATATAAAGTGTTGTTCAGAAAGCCAATTCTGTTGAAGAAGCACAAGTACACAGAAAGCACAGAAAAACTCAGATTACCTGTAGAGTCCCTCTTCTGCACTCACACAGAAGCGTTCCTACAGCTTTCTTACTGGCAACTTGAAGAGCTTAAACTTTCATCATCCACCTGTGCTTGGAAGTTGATTTTTATTGCCTGTTCTGCTAATGGCATGAAACTTCAGGATCTGAGTAAGACAGCAAATTGTTATTAGAATCATAGAATGCTTAGGGTTGGAAAGTACCTTAAGATCACCTAGTTCCAGGAGATGATCCTTGAATTCTTGGGTCCCCCTGCCCTGCGGAGAAAAGATCATAAAACATAGTCTCTTACATAAAACATAGTCTCTGCTGACCTCACATGAAGTTCACTGGTAGTAAGCATTAAAGTGCTGTCACTTCTACTGAGGTAGGTGAGCCAAATTCACTACTGCACTTGACCTTGTCTGTTGAACTTTACTCCCCTTCTTAAGTCTTTCTTTTCTTACACGTTAAATGAAAAACTTGTTATACAAAAAAACCTCAATTTCTATTCATATCTATACCTTTTTCTCAATAGTCCAATGCTCACAAATAAATTTTGGAATAACAGTGATATTTTCCCTGCTATATAGTAGGGTCAGGGGGTTAAACAACTGACCTATTCAGTACCTTATGCAAAAAAGAACAAACAAATTGTTCTGACATTCTCTAAAGGATGCTGCTCTTTCAGCAAAGTCTTTGAACATTTTGCAATGTTACTCGGTAACTGCAGTTGGTAGAAATTAAGCAGCTGAAATGTGTAGTCTACTCATAGGATAGAAAGCTCCAGTAAGCTAAAAGCATTGACATTTAATTACTGAAATACGCTGCACGATCCAGAAGAGGCCAAAAAGCTGAAGCTATTGCACTGTATAGCTCGCTCAGCAAAGCACACAGCTATTCTGTGAAAAATGAGGAATGTACATGGCTCCTGGAATAGTTCAGAAAATCAGCTATAAATCAAAACAAATTATTTAATCAGGAAAAAGGAAAAAAATCAAGTTGAGAGGAATGAGGATAAATAGGAGGAGTAATGCAGATTAATAAACAAATTATAGTCTAATCACAGTAAGATTAACTACATTTGGTCAGGGAGGGTGAACCTGCCTGGCGATTGAACAATAAAAGGCAACTGACAATGCTGAACTAAAAAAGTATTTGCATATGGTAGGGTTTTCCTTAAATAAAGTACAGCACAAGGAAGCAGGTAGAGGGGACAGCAAGAAGAGAATGACTTTTTTTTTTTCCTAAGCACTAAAAAGATACTATGTCTTAAAGACTTTAATGCTTTTATGAAAAGAGATACCTTCCAAACTCAAGGGCATTAAAATCCAATGTATGTGACAAATATCTTTAATTTTATTACTTGGACAGTGAAGGAGGAGTCTTTGGAGGACAGAAGGATTTTGTTTGCTTGCTTTACATTTACATATTTTGCATTGTACAGCAATTGCCATTGAAAGATCTTGGAACATTTGCCAAATGCTAATGGTTTAAAACGTCAAAATACCCTTGTAGAAGTTAAATTGTATTCCCCAATCTACAAAAGTAGGCTCAGAAAATGAAGTGGATCTGCAAAAGTGCAACAGAGTAATGAAAATCCTCAAAACAGAACTTGGATTTGATTCTCAAACCCAGGAATTATAAATGACCATGCAAGTCTTCTTAAGGCACAAATTGTCAGGAATTGAATATGGCAACATTAATCTTACACCGCTGTTTGAAGAAAACGTGTGTTTAGACAGACTAGAACTTTAATGGGAAGGAAATACTTTTTTATAGAAAACTTTCCACCATGACAATGGTCAAAACCTCTGTGGGATATAAAAGGCCATTAATCCCAGAGTTCATTGTTCATCATAGGTTACTTACCCTGAGAGAGAAGCATCCACTATACAAGTCATCAGGTTAGGCTTGTATCAAAAGCTTGGGTCTGTTTATGAGATATTACAGTATCATCAAAGAAAACTGAAGGTCTCTAGAGCTCAGAATTCAAGCCATGTCTAATATACCAGAAACTGATGCTTGCACAAACTTCTAGGGACTGTCTCACAACCACGTTTCTTCACATATTCTCCCTCTTGTTCCTGTTTTGGGTCAAGAACTTCTTTGGAAATTAATTTACAAATAGGTTACATAGAAATATTGGGAACATTTTTCTAAACTAAACCTTAAAATGAGTTTTGATGAAAAACTGCCATGAGATGGAGTGAGCAAATCAGACATCCTTAAACTATTATCAGTGGGGTTTTTGTGGCAATCAAGATCTATACCCTACCCTTATCATAGATAGCATGTATTGAGAAACTGAACTACCCTTTTGTGAATGAGCTGAAATATCTTCTTCAACATCTTCAGATTTTGTTTGATTTTCATCATATTGTTTGAGAACTCTAAAGAGGAAATGACCGTGCCAAGTACAAATTAACAAACTAAAGACCAGTTCTTTTTATGAAGACAGAGAGGGGGAAATCTAATAAGCAGGATATCTCCCACTAGGAGTCTGCAAAGTTGCATCTCCCTCTTTCAAACTTACAGTGAAAGTTCAAATGAGAAAAGGAGTCTTCTAGATATGACACCTGCCACCTGCTTTACTAGTTAGAAAGCAGCTACCCAAATAAGAAGAAAATGCAGAAACTTTTTTACAGCATCAGTATTTCCTAGATAATTATATTCTTGTTACATTTGAAACACATGTATTTTCCAGAAGAAATTCAGTTGCTATATTGTGCATATTCAGTCCTGCACGTACAAAGTAGAAGTGAAAGATCTGATTGTTTACGTGAATTTTTCTTTTACAGTTTACTGTAACTGGAGGTAGATGTAATATTTAGGGATTTTCTTCCAGTGATTTGAAATAATAGCTGTCTTTGAACGTTAGGACAGAGTACTGAGACTGGAATCCGTTGCTGAACGTTAAACCTACATAAACATGCAAATAAAACAAAAAAAAATACATCACAGCAGGTTACATGATGATTGTTGGTACAGTATAGTACAGATCTTCTTGGAGGAAAGTCTGTTTCTGCACTGTCAAAACAGTAATGTGAATACTGCAAAAAGTATGTATACTACTTGAAAAGATATACAAGATTCAGAGTATTACAACTGCCATTCATATAATTTCTCATGTATCTCAAACCATAAAAATCAAGTTGAAGGGAATTAAAGGGCAAAAGTCTGTAATCTGCTATGCATTAATAGTATTTCTGATCCTGCAGGCAGGAGTTTCATTTCACATAACTGTATGAAAATGGCTACTGCCATTGTCAGGACTTTTGCCATAACAGAGTCTATCAGCCTCACTTTCAGAGCTGTTAAATTCATCCTTTTTAGTAGATGCCTTTGTGGGAGTAACGAAAGCTCCCAGAAACTTCAGCTTGAATTATTTTTTACAATTACATTACATAATTATTTGCTCCATTCAAGAAAGAAGTGCTCACTAACCTGTAACTGTGGACAAATACTAATATTCAATTGGACTTAGCTATGGTTTCTTAACAAAATTAGACAGTAGTGCCTTTTCCTTAGAATTCTGTACTTGCAAAGGAGCAAAGCCAGTCTGGTGTAATGGAAATAGCAAAAAAAGTGTTTACAGTGATAAAATTGAAAACGCTCTTGAAATAAAATCTGCAATTCTTTTTTAGTTTCCCTCAAAGTTTCTTGAACAGATGGATCACCTAAAATGCAGATACTTCTGTAAACTGAAATACTAATATATACCTGCATATACGACCACATACTGCAATACATCACAAATAGATGGTCAAGAACAGTTCAGAAAGAAAAATCAGATTACATGCTTTGCGTTTCCCTGGTGCAATTTCTTGCCAACTGCATACATTTTTGTGATCAATTAATGAACAGATTTAAGTATGTACTTAATTCAAAGACCACAAGTAATTTTACCAGAATAAGTGGGACTTGTTAGAGACTTTAAGATAAGCCTGTCCTGATGCCCTCATATCAGCAGACCTATAATGTTTTGCCTCTGGCAGTATGAAGCCCATTTCAGGATACGAAAAATGCCAAGTAATAAGTGACCTCATTCTCACTCTTCCCTGCTAAGAACAGAAAGCTTTCCAAACAAAGTTTACAAGAAAGCCGTAGGCAAACCACATTCATCATGCAGATGTGATGCTCCTTCTAAAGTCCACAGGCAAGATTAACATCTGATTTCTAATGTACAGAATATATACAATAAAGCTTGCATTGGTTTAAAAATGCAAATGTACTTCTTGGCTCAGGAATTGTGAATCGGCTTTGTAATGCACAAAATTGAATACATTTTCATTTGTTTTCTTTGTAGGTAAAATCAAATATAGCATTCAGTATAAATTTAAGTACTTTACATATGAAACTAGTTTATATAACATTTGAAATTTTACAAAATAGTACTAGTCAATAAAAAGATTAGGTTTAAAATATTTACATTTTATACATAATTTCCCCTTACTTACAATTATTAAATAATCCTTTGTGGTTTCCTTAATTTTAAGGAAAATCTTTTAATAACTACAAACTAATTTTGAATTACTTTCAAATGGCTTTTTACTTAAGCAGAATTTTAGCAAAATCACATTTCCAATGTGAAACATCCCATGTTTTCAGTAGCAGTTATCTCTCTGTGTTTTATACCTGTTTCATAATGCAATCCTGTTTTCCATAATAAATCGCAGAGATCTAAGGAGAAAATGGCACAGTATGGATGGAAACATTATATTCCCAACACTTGAATCCCTTTATGTCATTTAGCTTTTAGAATATCCAAGTTTCTTGATAATTCATGTTATTCTTCCAGTACTTTCAAGGATTCACATCACCACTTATATAGATTTTAGTATCATCATCTTTTGAAAAGTTATTTCCTGAAGGTACTTCACAGAGACTGTCACCATCTGTACTGATATCATCATCTTCATCGTCATCAGAATCAGCCAACACTTTACTTGGTGACTTCTTCAGTCTATGAAAACAGAAACACACATCTTTGCTATTAAAACTGCACATCTACATGCAAAACACTTATGTAACATTTAAAACATTGACAGGATTTACGTTTTAAAGGATATCAAATAAATCTTGCTCCAATAGTGGTAGTTTATCATAGACTACATCTTATATGAAAGAAACACGCAAGAGAATGAAGATCATTATCTTCAAGCACCTCTATCTAAAGTCACAGAGATTGGAAACTATAAAACTTGCACACTGAGGTGTTCAAAGATGGATGAGGAAAACTAACACAGGACAGCTGTACCTCTCAGTCATCAGCAGGAAATTTTTATTACTACAAATGATAAGAGTGTTGAGTTCCACCACTTTTTTCCATTTTTTTATTCCCTGCCTCAATGACTTGATGCAGCAAGCACATCTTAGAAAGAAGGTTTCGACAGCTAGAGCACCCTGGAAAGAATGGGAGAATGTCTGTAGAGAAAGGAAATGCAGAAAAGTTTCACAGATCTGTCTCCTAAACTGTCAGCTTATGACAAACTTGAGGTTTATGAGAGGAAGCCTACAGTTTAATGGACTAAAGGGGCAAGAGATCAATCATGTGAGAGGTGGTGTAAGAGATAATTGTAAAGTCTGAGAAGTCATCTTACCTTAATTCCTTTTTTGCAGCATTAAGCTGTCCTTGCAATTGTTCATTTATGTCTACTTGCTCTTCCAGTTCTCGCTGGAGTTTCTTTTTAGCACTTTCCAGTCTGTCTATTTCTTCTTCAGCTTCTTCAACCTGGCGTTTCATTGCTTTCAAACGCAAACTCAACTGAAATATTTACATGTCAGCTGATTAGAAGACTATTTTAATAAAGTAATTTTATTCTTCCAGCATCTATGAGAGGGAGAATAAAGACACAACTTTGCCAGTGTAGTGACACTGTAATCCCATGCTTCAGAATTATTCAAAAGCCAGCTTTGAGAATAGTGATGGGATACAGTTTTTTATGAAGAAAAAACACCAACAAGCAAACATACCTTTGGTAGAGTAAGACAATATTATGCAATAGCAAGAGCTGGTTCTCAGTAAGGGAAGACTGGAGCTATTAGCATGTCAAAGCTAAGCAACTTTACCAGACAGATACTCTAAAATGTTTCAAAAACTCAGGATTTGAAAGGATTGCTCCCTTAAAAGATGTCTGCAATTTGAAATGTATTTCATTCTCTAGGCAGACTATTAACTATTTGAGTCACATACTGAAACAAACCATGTTTTAAGCAAAGAATCAACTAAGACCACAGGAATGGTAAAGCGCATTGCTATTCAAATATCAACATATCCTTAACACTTACAGCTTGTATTTAACAATAGCAAAACAGAATATATTTGTTAGTGTAGGTATTTATAGTATCGTATGTTGGTGTATATGTTTATAGGATCATATACTGTCTGTTATCGGCTTTATTTCTTTAATTATAGCATTGCTTCTGTAAGTGCCTTCTTTTTATAATTTTAGAAATGAGAAATGATTTCATACTAGACAAACTAACATGGTGACAATAGGAGCTTACTAAATGGGTGTTCAAAACCAGACTTATCAGAATCCACCTATATTAGTCTCCTATCTTTTCTACGATGATTTATGCTAGTAGAATTAGCATCAAATGTTTGCATATTAGTCTTTCCCTCTACCTGGTCCTTTTGATCAGTCAGTGAGAGATGTTCATCATCTACTTGCAACATTAACTCCTTCACTTTTCTCTCAAGTCTGCGGTTACTTAGTTGGAAATTAGCTCTATCCCTAGAAACAAAACAAATAGAAGACAAGCTTATTAAAAAAGGAACCAAAATACTTCCAGTCCTGCTGACATAAATCTTTAGCAATTTTGTAAGACTCAAATAAACACTAATGGCCCCTGCTCTGATTTACTGATTCCATGTAACGCATAAGAAATTTGTTCACAAAAATGAACCACTAAGGGGAATGTGGAAGTGTTAAACTATAGCTTGTATTTCTAAGCCTGTTACTTGATATTAGACATTGATGATATAATGAGGTATGGAACCATGTTCGCACTATGCTCAGTTTTAAATTTACAAGGTAACATCTAGTGTGCTTTCAGTCAAAAAGAAAATTTTCAATACTTGTATGAAACAATAACCATTTTAATTTCTTTCTTGTGAGAAAAAAGTTAAGTGTACTAGAGACTTAATATTAGTAAGAAGCCATATTAACAAATATAAACATGCATATTTTCATCTTAATACAATTAGTTTCACCTCTCTTCATTTTCAAGTCGTTCTTCTAGCTCTGTGATCCTTGCTTCCATTTGAGCAACAAGTCCCTCTTTACTGGATCGGTAAGAGCCCTCCAGGTGAAGGATTCGGCTCTTCAAGTCTCTGTTCTATAGTTGGAACATACTTGATTATTACATATATGCTGATATTAACAAATATCACTTTAACACAAACTAAATTTATTCTGGCAAGCATAAGGTGACCAGTATATTTTTAAATTAGGAAATATGAAAAAAAAAAAAAAAAAAAACCACAAACCCCAAGTCAGTGAGATTTTACTGTTTACTACAAATAAATCTTTTATTACAGTGCTTTATTTAAAAATAATGGATCCTTTAACTTCAAATATTTACAAACCCCTTCCTACAGCATTTTTAATATGCTAATTTTTTCAAATAGTATTGGATCTGTCTTATTCTCTACACAATTATTTTGTCAAATAGTGTATTCTTCCCCTGTAACTGGTGTATGGCTAAAACAATTAGACAAAGAAACTATCTGCATCCAATACTCTATCGAAGCTCTTACTGTGGGTCTCCCCCCTCCCTTTCTTAACTATATGATGCTACTTTTACCACTTAGTTTGAAAAATTCTGCAAGCTTCATGATTTGTAAAAGCACACTTTTTGCCCAGATTTACACTTTAGTTTTTACGAGGCCAGATAATTTTGGGTTTTAATGGAGACCTGATGATTAAATCAAATCAATCAATCAATCAATAAATAAATAAAAGTTCCAGGAACTCTTCCATATTCTCTGTTACAGAGATTCAAACCACGATCTCAGATCTCAAAACTAAAAAAGCTATGATAGAAAACTCAGATCCAAGATATAAAGATGTACATGTAGGCAGCATTCCTTTTTCTTCAAACTATTAAGACGGGATTAATTTCACATAATTTAAGGTATCAAATTACATGTTTGGTAGAAACATGTTCTCTAAAATCCCATTACAGTCTGGTTTATGTTCTTCAGACTGACAGTAATACTATGACTTGCTAAGATAGCTTTCCTCTGGATCTCAGCTAGGGGCTATGGTAATGACCTTGCTTTGAAAGACTAGTGAGCTGCAGAATAAAACATTGCAAAACCCTAGAAGGTATTTTTAACATACTTTTCATCACAGATACTAAAACATGAGTCACATTCCTTCCCAGACAACAGAGAGTAAAGTTATTTGTCAAATCTGTATCTTCTCTTTCAGTGGCATGCCATTTTTCACTTTTTCACTGTTTGCTTCTACAGAAGAAAATACTCAAAAACCACAACTGCTTGAAATTATGATCTACCTTCAACACTGTTCCTGAAGTATTGTAAAAACTGTAAAGAACAGCTCCTCAAAGTGTGGTCAAAGGATTTATGGCTAAACTGGATAGCCATGCCTCCAACGTGCTACAGTCTTTTCTGTATATGTGCCTTTCAAAATTTCTATATTGATATCTCAGTTTTATTCTAAAACAAGCTGTGACATTTCTAACATTTAATGTCTTTGATCCTCAAATGTATATACAGGATTTGGTGCTACAGAGTCGCCTGCTTTTACTACATCAAAAATGTCTTACTATACTATATAAAACATATGTATGCATAGAATCATAGACTGGTTTTGGTTGGATGGGACCGTAAAGACCACCTAGCTCCAACCACCCTGCATAGTGCAAATGTTTAGTATATGAAATAAATAAACTGTGACACACCTCAGACTGAAAGAGCAGGTACAGGAAGAAAAAAAAATACTACGATTAGACTTAATTCAATATTTTAGTATTTTCTTTTGAGAATCAGCATTAAGATGCATGGTTTTTAATCTATTCCTACCAAAACATATTTCTAGCAGCACGCTATGGTGGGATAATGACAGCTACCAAATGTATTCCTTAAATGTTTACTTGAATGTCTTAATGAAGGCAGATACCCACTCTGTCATCTTGCCAGTGTGATGAGATGCCAGCCATAATTGTAATTACCTGTCTTTCCAATGAAATTTTGTCACACTCCAAATCTTGCTTTATAGCTCTTTCCTGAAGCAGCTCTGTCCTCATTTGTTCAATCTATTATAGAAGACAGAAATTTTAAATATTTAATTTACATTTATCTCTATGATGCTGTGTATGTACATATAAACACCAATACATAAAGTACATATACCTGTGCAATGAGAAAAAATTTGCTCTTTCTTAGAACTCAAGACATGGCATGATTTCCGCTGAAGATTACTATTAGAATCTTGAAAATAAAATAATTGTTTAAAAACCATTTTGGGAAGCCCAAGTTATTCCCAGTGCTTACTCTGGGTATTTTCCAGCCGCACTGGGTATTGTTGATGTTCAGGATATACATATTCTATAGCAGGGAACTGAACTCTAACATGTTGCATGAGACATATCATGTGGCAGGTAAGTGTATTTTGGAACATCATAACAGTCTTCAAACACCTTCTACAGTTGTTTTCTTCATTCTTAAGTCTGAAGGTCTGAAATAGCATCTTACCTTTAAGCTGCTGATTAGTCTACTTTAGAGTTTTACTTTATTAAACACAAACTGGTAACTACAGAGAAGTGCCTACATCTCAGTGAGAGGCTTTACAGACAATTACAGTTTTCTACGTCTGAGAGAATACTAAAAGCTCTTTTTCAATAGACTGATTGTTCCCCTCCTCCAGTTACTTTTCTGTCTTTCATACCAGGACAGCACCAACTTCCGGATTTGGGGAAGGGGTGGTTCTTCTTTCTTTTGTTAAAACACAACTTTTGCTACAGTTTCTGTAAATATTTCAGGTGCGTATTCAATAACCAAAAGGGAAGTATATTCTCCACAGGTAAGATGTTAAAAAACTATCTCATCAATACAGAATTGAGATAAGAATACAGAATTAGTTTGGTTTAACTTACTATTGGACTTGACTGGGAAAAAAGATTCTGGGGATCAAAGAGAAACTCTAAACTGCCTAACAGCTGTTAATGAAATTTCAGCGCTAAAGGAAAAAGTCTGTAGTGTCCAAATACTTTTCTTCCCTCTCAATCCTGCTGAGACTGCCCTCAAGTATTTACAAATGCCTTTGCAGGCACAGCAAATGTGTTATTTATGTGTCAATAGCACAGCATTCGTGCTATTCCCTGAACAATGTTTACTATGATGAATATCACCTGGGAAACACAGTGAACATCTATGCCAATTACTGTATCTCCAAGAAGACTGACAAACGTTTCAGTGGCTGCACAGTTCTTTCCTGCTTTGTAACATATTAACTTGCATAAACCCACCACCGCAGTTAAGCAGCTTTAAATACAGATTTATCTCACTAAATGCCTTTTAAAAGCCATTAGAAATTCTTGCATAAAAAAATCCAAAAGCAATGCTAAGAACGTGAAGGTCAAACAAGTGAAGCACATGAAATTTTACCTTAGGGCTTTTTTTTTTTTTTAACCACATTATAATAAAAGATACCTGTTTAGTTTAATCACATGTTTAAAAGAAGTCATTTACACTGCGTCTGTAGCTTTGAAATGAATATATGAATACAAACAACGGCAGCAATACATGCAGTTGCATATGCTATGTCACAGTATGGTTTCAGAACACTAGAAGGCATTCCTGAAAACTAAGGTCGTAACAGTCACTGGACTACAAATATTAGCATGTGGCTGTGTTCTCAGCAGCTGGGCAGTTTCCTAAAAGCTCTCATACAGAGGCCTAATGATGATGATGATGATAATAATAATATACATTATATAGGAAAACATTTTACTTATTAAAAGTTTTATAGATACAAATTAGAAACACACATGTCCAGAGTAACTGCATTTGTTCATGAAATACATGAAAAATATTATAATGTGAGGGATTACATAGAATTTGTTACATGGCAATTGCTTCAGCCATGAAGACAGAGACAGAAAAAAATAAAGCAAAATTCATAGTAAAATGAATGACTAATTAAAAATGCAACTGTTAAGAAAGGGGGGTTGTTTTATGTAGGATCTTGTTTAATGGACCACTCTAAAGTTCTGCTGTGCTCTTACTGTGCTGAAAGGCTGTGGCAAATTTGTGCAACCTTCCCAAGATCTCAAATTAAGGAATTATTTAGAGGACAATTATTATATTTGCAAGATAACTTCTACTGTTGTTGGGCACTTCAGAGTAAAAGCAACCTCATAGAAAAACAGTGTGAGAGAGGAAAAAGTACTGTATCTGATTAGGACCAGAAAGCTATGTGCAAATGTATACAAGAGCTTGTAAAAAGAGAAGGGCAGCAGCACACAGTTTTTCTCGGGGGAGGTGGAAACTGTTTTCACTTATCTCCTTGCACCTTCCATTAGTAAACAAATAATTATACACACAAAGGAAAAAAGCAGCTGACTGCCAAAATGTGCTCAAACTTTTCACTTATTTCACAGCATTTAAGATAGGCTCTGGAGCTTTGTGCTTCACATTCTACCTTTCCCAGATCTAATATATTCTAATTATGTTAGAAGAATAAACAATTTCTGCAGCTTAAGGCAACAGTTATCACAGCTGGACTTGAAGAACGCTAACAACAAAGACTTAAGAAAAGCAATAGTATCAGATTTTACAAGGCTTTATTAAATGTAACAGCATTTTGTGCCAGCTTTAGCATTAGAAGCAGCTGTTGAGTTCATTATTAGTGAAAACAATTTGATTTCTAGTAATATTGTAGATATTATCACCATTGTTTACCATCGCATACTAGGTTCACAGCTTATGTTTCTTGTTAATATCCAAGTAGGGAAATGTAAAACATACACATATGACTATATATATTTATCCAGACATACATACATAATTCCCAAGTATGTGTCAAAACCCCCCAACATTTAACAAACAAACAAGCTAAAGCCAAATAAACCCCCTTTGATGCTTCATAACAGAAAAGCAACATTCATTTATTCATTTGTTTGCTTCTCACAGCTGGTGCCAGCTAGAGCAGGTATACAGCTATCACTGGGAAGGTTTTACCAAAAGGAAGTGAAAAATGCAATGCAATTTTATCCTTCAGTATTTATTCTAAAGTTGTCATGGAAACTAACTAGTCCATTTTTCACACTTACTGAAGACAATAGACCCATGTTTGCATTTTCACAGAATACAAGAATTGATGAGGGTATAGAGCATTTTTCCGTTTCGTTTGCAAAACCAAAACGGCAAGAGATGCTTCATTTCACTTATTTGTAGGGGGGAAAAAACCCATCATGTACTAACATGTGCCCTGTTCCTGCTCCCTTCAGACTCAAAGGGCAGCTGAGCACTCCAGCTGCCTATGTGTGTGTGATTGTTGACCATTTTGCTCTTTCCAGAGCTGCTAATACCTTATCATTTAAAACCTAATAAGATACAATCCATCTTAGCCCCCAGATTTTTTTTACTGTTTCCACTTTTTCGTGGTACTTCTCAAGAATGAAGTAGGGAAGATGAGAACAGTGTCTCATGCAGCCATTCCCAGATTCAAGAGGGCGCTTAAATTAAAAAAGGCTAACATATCACGGTAAATGAAATATGAACTACTACCCTTGCCAATGTTTGTTCCAACATTTAGCTGCATGTAAAAGAGAACCAGTTGTTTCAAGTTGGTTTTACCAGAAATTTGAGTATTATAGTTCATTATCAGTATATTAAAGTAACATGCAATAATTAAAAAAAAATAAAATCAAACATAACACATTTACAGAAATACAGATATTACCAAAACAAACCCACTATAACTTCTCATGCTGTTATAAATGCCTAGCAGATCCTGAAATACTCTTTAGTAATTTGACTACTTAGTCATTTTGGCATAGAATCAAAACAAAGCAACCTTTGTAACTCATGTGTGAAATGAGAAACTCCAGACCTCAAAATAAACATGCCTTTTACCCATTATGTAACATTCTGGTCACCCATCTGCGTTTTAGGCTTCCATTCTGTTAGCAAATTAACTTACTATAGAATCCACAAGTGCAGCTGACTGAGGTTCTGTTATCCTAGGCTTAAAACACAGGCATAGATTCTAGTATTAAAGGCTTACTAATTTAACAATAGCATGACCCCACACTATTATGGGTCCTTTACATTCTATTTCACCCAGATTCAGAGTCTGTACAATATCAATGTAATAACAGCAAAAAGACTATATTGCAATCAAATAGAATCTCAGCAACCTGGCTCCCAACAAAGTAGTGTTTCAAGGATGCAGGAAAGAAAGCTGAGCTCTCATTCATTTTAAATCTCTCCAGCTGTCTTAGTGGGATATACAATTTCATTGAAAAGACATAAAAAGAGATTTTACTTTTTGTTCTCCCTCTGAAATTAAAGCTACTCCAAAGAATGTCAGCAATTCTTTTTTTTCTGAAGAAAGAGAGAAATGAAACATAATCTTAGTTCGAACTGTTTCCTGGTAATGAGGTATAGTACTTAATGTAAACCTACAGTAGTAGATACATGCAGGTTTTGGCTGGGATAGAGTTAATTTTCTTCATAGTAACTGTAAGGGGCTCTGGTCTGGAACTGTGCTGGAAGCAGTGTTGATAACACAGGGATGTTTTAGTTATTGCTGAACAGTGCTTACACAGTGTCAAGGCCTCTTCTGCTCCTCACCCCACCAGTGAGTAGGCTGGGGGTGCACAAGAAGCAAGGAGGAGACACAGCCAGAACAGCTGGCGCTGACTGATCCAAGGGATATCCCCATACCATAAGGCATTATGCTCATCATAAAAAGCAGGAGAAAAAGGAACGGGGGGATGTTCAGAGCAATGATGTTTCCTGTTTCCAAGAAACTATTAGGTGTGCTGGAGCCCAGTTTTCCTGAAGATGGCTGAACACCTACCTGCCTGCCCATGGGAAGTGGTGAATGAATTCCTTATTTTGCCTTGCTTGTGTGCACGGCTTTTGCTTTACCTGTTGAATTGTCTTTATCTCAACCCATGAGTTTTCTCACTTCTACTGTTCTTATTCTCTCCTGCATTCCAATGCAGGGGGAAGGAGCAAGTAGCTGTGTGGCACTTAGTTGCTAGCTGGGGTTAAACCATGACAACATGCTGTAATGAGTTATACATTAGTTTCTTATCTTTCAGAAAGTAAAACTAAGACAAGGAACACTGTCTAGGCAGTGATATTCCAAGACAGCCACATCACGATATTTGTTTCCATTGACTATTGAAAAACTTCTGTAGCACTGACTACTCGACCATGGATGCTCTGGTTACTCTTTCAGTCCTAAGGCACTATTCTCTACTTTTCTGGTTTATTGCAAGTTTTTGTTACAGGACCCATAATTTCATATGTCACTTCTTTCAGCCCTCTTTCTTCAGAACAATGAACTCCTAATTCTCTTAAGACTTGATTTCCAGCTTAATGGTCCCATTTCCATTAGCCCACTTCACTTTCCCACACCTGCATATTCACTAGCCTTACTGAAGGCAGAAGCAAAATACTCATTTATTTGAAGAGGCACACCTGGCTTACTTTTTATATTGATTGATACACCTCATCATACAGTTTCCACACTTCTTTTTCCTACTTACACAGCCAAGAATCTTTTTGTTACTTGCTTGAACTACCATGATATGTCTCATGTAGCTTGACAAATATCACTTTATCTTTACATTTTCTGCCCCATGAGACACAATCTTGCTATTAAATCCTTCTTCCCCTCTTTCTGGGCTATATATCCATACAACACTTCTGGAACTAATGACTGATGTTTTATGCGGAAAACGCTTTCCAACTGTCTTATATTTGAAACACCTTAATCAGATCTTATACTTGTAATGAAAATAAAGCTTCCTCTCTGATGAAACTGGTCAGCACCTTCAGTTTGGCTGACTTCATAAATTAATTCCACAATTTCCTAAGCAGCTCCTTCTTTGAAATCAAGACTCTATTAAGGCTGGCCTAACTTTTCAGGAAGTTAAAAAATTGTGATCTTTCAACCTAAAATGCTTTCTACAACAGGCTTTCTCTGCTAGCCTCATCACCTAGAACCAAGCCTAATATAGCATCATCACTGCATGCATCAATCATTACTTAACAAAGCTCACTGCATTGAGAGTATCAGAGAATGGCACTGGTCTTTAGCTTTTATATGCCATGCGTCAGTTTTACAGTTAGGAAAGCAGGAAAAAAAATGGTCTGTGATGACATGCAGGAGTTCGTGAACATTGTTTCTTTGGATTTACATACTCCGCTTAAATACAGTATATAAACCCTATTGCTTATCATTATTCAGTTAATCAATATTGTTTGTAATCCTAATAAGACTTTTTCTTCGTTATATACCAGTTGGAAAACTTGTTCAAGTACCTGTTCTCTGCATCTACTGATCCTCTCGGACAACAAATCTGAATTAGTTTTTTCTTCATCAAGCTCAAGTTCCAGGTGAGATAACTTGTCCTAAGTGGAACAAAAAAAAAGTAATTTCAACATACTACTTTCCCATTCCTCTTCAGATTACTACTAGGGCATTCTTCCTTACGCTTCAAGGACTCAAACTGTCTGGAAGACTATGCTTGAAAAGTGAAATGCATCTGAAAACATACAGACTCTAGGAAAAAGAGATTACAGGTAGGTAAGTCTTTTAAGGGAATTGTCTGACAGAAGTAAAATAGAAGTTTCATTTCCTTTTTTAATCACTCCCACCAATCTCCAGAAAGTAACAGAAACTCTGTAACATTCCTAAAGACTGTTTTTAGAATGTTTAAGTTACATTATACAGTCAGATGACAAATCTTTCTTTTCATATGAGCATATGAGTACAATGGTATAAAAATACTTGTTTATGAAAGTCAGAAGACAGCTTAGTTGAATTGAACAGTTATGAAGCTAACCCTGTAACAATATAGTTAGAATATCAGTGTAATTTAGGATCCATAAATGGATTTATATTAGATGCTATATAGAACTTACACATCTAAATTCTTTTGATGTTCTGAGTGATGGGCCTACGAACAAAAATAATACAATTCTGCCCGATAAACTCCGGAAGAAATTAATTAAAATGAAAGTTAATTAGAACAATGAAAGAACAATTGCAATTTAGAATGCATCATGCTAACAGATCACCAGAATAGCTCCTGCAGTAGTAATACAAGGACTTTCAACAGCATCCACTTATTTTGTTTCTTCCTTGCAGAATCCATGTGAAACACCAAAATTATTTTAACCAGTTCTAATAAGCAAGCAATCCAGAAAAATGTCTTTTACCTCCATAAGTTTGATTTGTCTTGCCCGATCATCTTTTAAGTGGGTTTTGGCTTCCAGTTCATACTCCAAGCTTTTCACAGTCTGTTCTAGCAACTGAGTTTTTGTTATTGCCTCATCCTGGGCTCTCTGGTGGTCCCTCAAGTTTTCTTCCATAAGACGCATCTAGAATAATAAGATGGTAATAAATTTTAAACTGTACTTTCTATAAATAAATTATGTCAGTAAAGGGGACCGACTACAAACATGACAAATCTCGAAGCATCACAGGAATTGCAGAGCTGTGTGCTTGGCACAGCAATTTTTGTTTTATCCACAAGATGGCACTAAGAAAATAAACTTGGATTAAATACTATACCTAAAGAGAAGCTCTACACTACAGGTTTTACTGTGACAATTATTCTTTATTTATTACAGCAAGCCAAAATTTTCACAATTTTTATATGGTTATATCTTTTGAACTTTCACAATATTATTCCTTTAATTTTCAGACTACCACTACTTTAGCTTTTAAATAATTATGAAGTTTATGTGTTTGAGGCACTTCAATGACAGCATTTTGCCAATTAAATAACTGCTAAAATATATCACAGAATAGTTTGGTTTGGAAGGAACCTTAAAAATCATCTAGTTCCAAACCCCTGCCATGGGCAGGGACACCTTCCACTAGATCAGGGTGCTCAAACCCCCATCCAACCTGGCCTTAAACACTTCCAGGCATGGAGCATCAACAACTTCTCTGGGCAACCTGTGCCAGCACCTCACCAACCCCACAGTAAAGAACTTCTTCCTAATATTTAGATAGGTATTTCGATAAATCCACCCTCCTTTAGTTTAAAGCCATTTCCCAAGTCTCTTAAGAGGTCAGGGCAACACAAGAGAAGTTCTGAACTTGAAAAGTCAAACTACTAAAGTAGTCTACATACAGAAGACCTCTGTGACCAGTGTACTCTCATAGCCTTTCCAATTGCAAAACAAGTATATGCAGACCTTTAAAAGACTGGATTGCCTTTAAGGTAAAATTTACATGCTAAGGTAGACACTTCAAGACTGTGTTTGATTCTTGGTTGCACAGACACCTTTGTCATTTAAATCTGCAATTTGGCTCATACAAAGGAAAAGTAGAATATATGTCAGCTCCTTTAGAGACAGAATTTGATTTTTTCTGAGGGGGTGGGGTGTTTGTTTTTTCCTTTTCTAAATAACTGCTGTGGGTTGGTGGGTTTTCTAATTCAAGAATATTTCCACATTCTCAATTCTTTCAGTAGCAGACATTAAAAAGGCATTAACAGAGCAGCAGATCATCAACGGAATTCTTTAAATATCACTTAAGTTACATTTATCAAATACTGCATTTATATGTCATAAACAGGAAACCCTATTTCCCTGGCAGAAGATATACGCTGATCATCATCATGAAGAATTAAACTCAAAAGCATGATGATTAAGATCAGTCTCTTATGATGGAGTACACAAAAGCATTATAGCAAACATTCATTGCCTTGAAAACTATCTTAGCTGAATTACAGGTCAAAGGTTGGAACTTGTCACTGAACACAGAAGTCATTACCTCATCTTGCATTCTCATAGCTGTCAGGCGTGATTTTTCTACATCAAGGTTTTTCTCTTTTAACTGTCTCTGCACATCTGCAAGTTCCCTGCGATTTTTCTCCTTGTATTCATCAAGCTGATTCTGAAGCTCCAGAGTTGATGTTCTCGAGAGCTCTACCATTTCAGACATCTGGGAAAAAAGTACATTTTTATTTCCGAAGTTAGTGCTGTAAAAGGTTCTATCAGACTTCATACACCGAAAAGTTTTTGTCTCCAGCTTTGACATTCAGCTCAGTATTTTCAACTAGTAAATTTATCAAGCTTGATCCCAAAGAAATGAATTTCTATGCAGAAGTGTGAAAACACAAAACAGTAAGGTTTTTGTTTCTAATGGTATGTGTGGCAAAACTATTGTCTGTCAGTTCTACCTGACGGATGTAAAGAATTACACAGTCACACTTCAGTGTACCAATATTAAGTTGTGTGGTTTACACACTGATGGCAAAAGAAGTCTAACGCAGTAGCGTTTTGAGAACCAGCTGTAAAATCCTGAAATATTGTTGTAGCAGACATTACAACTGAACTCCAATCTGGGATCTTGTTTAAACAAAACAGAGCTGGTTTACAACAGTGTTCTGAGACAGCGGTGGTCCAACCACTGTTCCAGTCCTGAAAACTTTTACTGATAGTCTCTAGGATAAAGAGACTAAAAGTAAAGTTTGCATTGCACTTTCTTCTACACATTAAAAACAAACAAACAAACAAACCATAACGAAGAAAACTACCACAAAAAAATCTTTAGAATTTGGCAGCTCCTTTGCTTCTGTCTGTTAAATAATCAGATTCCTGCTGCCTCTTTGGAGTGAATGCATACCTCCTCCTGTAACTTTTCAACAGTCTTGTTCAGTAGCTGTTGTTCATTTTCCATTTCATTCTTTATCTGCTTTAGCTGTTCCTTCTGGTGAGTTTCATCTTTTAACTGCTGAGTTAACTGTTGCCGTTCCTGAGAAATACAACGGATGTTCTCCTACAGTAGATGAAAAAATAAACAAACAAATACACATACATATATGACATGTAGACCCTCTTTTCTTATGTCTTAAAGAAATGCTATATAACACTCTCTATGCAACAGCTGCTATAACATTAAGACAATCTTAAATAATGAAAAAAGTTTATAGAGTTACAGTTTGTTAGCCAGTACAGGACAAACATTATTTTAGCAAAGCAGTGCTCTGTCCCTCCTATAAATTCCTAAAACACTGCTCTAACATTTGCAACACCATATGTAGGCCCTTTTCATGATTCTTCTACACACAAAGCATACCTTTATCTTTCACATTTTCCTATATGATCCCTTTAACTCTCCCTTGAAAATTTTTTCACCTGGTAAAAAAAAAAAAGTCAAGTAAAGTATAAATCTGTTTCTACAATGAATGAGCAATAACTAGTGGGGACTTTTTTTCCCTGTGGCTGTCCTTCTATAGCACCCAGAAGCCCTAAACAGGATGATGTTCCATTGTGACAGACACTGTGCAAACAGACCTTTGAGGCTCTTAGCACAGAAATCCCCTTCCTGAAAGAGCCTTTGCCATTCATGTCCAAACCAGACCTTCATTATCTGGATTAAATTTTGAATGAAGTGCAGGGCTATGCTTTATGCTTATATAACAGGAGCTCCAAGTGTATCTGCTACCACATTGAGGATGCTTAAGAACATAACACCCTCCAGCTTCTAAATACTGTCCATCAGCAGAATAAGTGACTGTCACTGGTTCATTCCAGTACAAGAAAAGCAGGTTTGCAGGTTACCTTCCATCTGCATGCTGTGACTCTAACCTCTTCCTTCTCCCTCCATAATAAAACACCTTAATGGCCCTACTCTAAATAGACACCACAAGACTTGAAAAAAGGTTTTTTTTTATGACACCTGAAAGGCGCCCTTAAATTGATTAAAACCAGATTATGAAGAATTTAAATTGTTCCAACAGAAAAATGTAAATAACCAAAATCACCATAAAATGTAAAAAGCATTCCAAAACATTGTTTCACATTTTAAAACTGGATAATTAAAGTTTTGTTGTATATCTAATACCTATGATGCTTACTTAATTACACTTCAAAAAATTTTAAATGTGAAAACACAGACCGTATTTCTCTAGGCAACATAGAACAGAATCTCAAAAAAGAATCTAAGAGAAAAGCAAGCACATCATCAAATATTAGAAGTTTGAGATTTCTTTAGATTCACTGTCTCTTACATTCCTTTACAACCCACTAACAAAAGACATGTCTGATACGAACAGGAGTTATGCTGGATGCCTAAGAAGCACATACATAACCCTAAAACACGCTGGGGGCTAATAGATGTTGTTTTGCAAAGCTTAGTTCTACACCAGAATTGGTTTAGCTGACACCAAAGGATTTTAAGAATCTTGAAAAGGTTTGACTTTAGCACTTTAGTTCTAAAAGCTGCTGAAATCTTGGGACCCTGGTGATGTGCCATATTTGAGCAGGTTATAAAAACCTCATGCGCACCTCCCTCCATCAGCCTTTCACTGATCATTTAACTTTACAGTTTGTTTACACATCCTTGAGAAACAAACTGTGTAGACACAGATGAGTGAAACACATTGTGGCACAATAATGGTGCCAGCAGGATGCTATGTTCTGCATTTCCAGTGTGCTGGAAAGGGAAGTAAACATCAGAGCAAATCTGGTCACTCTCTAGTACAGTGTTATCAACACCAAAAAAAAAAAAACCAACAAACAAACAAACAAAAAAAACCCAAACCAAACCAAACAAAACAAAAAAACCCCAAATCACTTAATATGAGAAGAAATTTCACCTACTAACTAGGGCAATTGCTGAAGTTATAAGAGGCATGCATACTTATAGAAAATAATATTATTTAAATAAATATAAATAAAAGCAATATTTAAAGAAAATAATACTACGGGGCTTGATGCAGGCAGTGGATCACCTAAATTTTCATCAGGTCATGCCAACTTATACCTGATTTTCAGATAAGCAGCAGACTAAGATGCCCGAGATTGAAATTTAGCTTTTTCTCCCTTGAGTTATATTCTGGCATCCTGAAAAGAAAACTCTGTACTTCTCATATATTGCATCTGCCCATTTTCAATCACCATATTTTTACTGTTTGTTACTAAGAAGGATGATAAAATAAATACTAAGTACATCACTAAAATCTAGAAAGTTGTGAAGTTCTAATCATCATTATTTTAACAGAAAATACAATTCCTAGGTAACTGACCTGTTCCAAGGAGAAATTTCCATTTTGCCAAGTCTGATTTCAGTTAGTTCAACAATAAACTGACAGTGGCACAACTGCTTCATAGTATGAGAAGTGATGTTCAGGTGCTTCACACTCTCATTCCCCCCATCTGTTAAAATCTCTCATGCCCACATCCCTCTTGTGATGCAGCAGTATCTGTCGAGCCATCTGATGTGCCATGAGAATCACAGGTCTAAGAATCACAGGAAATTTCCTAGGCCAAGTAAAGTTCCTATCACTTTCCAACCTCCCTTTCTGATAGGTCACAATTATTAGTGACCGAAGAAAGCAAAGATTCTCTGGCATAAATTGCCAGACTGAAAAAACACAATTTACAGCAGTATTGTTTCTTAGCAAACCAGTGAGTTTTTAATGCACAACCATTGTCTTTGGAAAAGTGCAGAATAGCTGATTGTTCTCTGGGCTTGATGAATTCAACTTGGCTGGAAATGATGGGGTTTTTACCCCATCACTCTGCATAATTTCCTTCTCAAAATCTATTTAATATGATTTAATACAGATCATATTATGATCTGTATTTTTTCTAGTAACTATGTCATAGAATCATTTATTCTTCAAATAGTGAAAATACCACTAAAGAATAACAATGTCCTTGTTCTTTGCTAAAATGTAGCCAGTAGAAAACTGTATAACAGGCATATGGTAAAAATATTCTTAATGAAAACTGAGCATTGCAACAGCAATTATCTTTGTTTTCAGAAAGAACCTGTATCGCAACAGACATTACTTCATTCTTCAGTATTATTCAGGAGAAGTAACATGTCATATGTCGTTTCTCATCAACAATAGTTTTTCTTGTGCATAAAAATTAGGATATTTCCCTTTTCTAGATTAACTGATAAAGGAGAAAAATACTGATAAAAACTAGCATGCTAGCTTAACAGTAATACTTGAGATAGACTGATAAAGTCATGCTAGAAACAACTGAATCTTGACCCAAAGCTAATCAAGATGCAGGAGATGCATATGGTGCACTGACTCATGTTGTGCAGGAAGGTCAAGTCAGATTGTGACAGAACAGAGTTCTTAGAGAACAGTGCTAAATACAAGCCAATGATGAGCAATGGGCCATCTACTGTGATTGCGCAGACCATCGGCAATACATACAAGCAAATCTGGAGAATCAGTGAGGTAGAACAGATAAACATGTTTGAAAAAAAGAAAAAAAACAACTTACCAAAGCCTTCAATGAAACACTTATTGATTGCATTACAAGGAACAGCAGCTTAAACCCATCGTTTTTTAGAAACACAACTTGCTTACCAATACTGTTAAAATCTTACATTCTTGAAGCACATTTCATTTTAAAGACACAATAGGATTTTCTTCTTGTTATTTTTTTCTTTTTACTCTGATCAACTGAACCATGAGAACACAGTGGTTAACACAATCTTCTCTTGGCTCATAATCCACTTACAAAGAAGTTTCTTTTTCAGAACAGTAATGTAAAATTTATGTTGAAGACAGCAAGGGAAAACATCTGTTTAAATGAAAAAGGGTCACTACCACTGTACATGTGTCTCGCTTGAGTCTGACTTGTTCAATAGAATAATTTGAAAACTTTGCTTCTAGAGGCACAACTAAGAATTCTAAACTGATACCGTTGAAATATATGCTTCTCCACTACATGTAAAAGGTGAATTGCAAAAAAGAAAGATTAGGTTTGCAACTCTTTCAGATACAGAATATGGTGCCAATAAGAAAAGTTTTAAGATTTATAACATATTCATCTCCTTCCTAAACAGATCTGAATTTTCTTTTCACCTGAATAATTCTATCTTCACTCATATACAATATTGCCAGCATCCTTCTCCACTGCTCTGAAGTACGTCCATTCTCCACATGATTAATTTCTGGGCTAATATGGTAAAAAGCATATCCTTTCCTGTATACTGAATAGGCTAAGGAGCAAGGTAGAAAGAGGACTTCATACAGAGTTTAAGAGGCTGCAAGTTGTACGATATACTTTAAATTTCTCTGGTTTCGTGTTATAATAACAGTGCCGTGCAACACCTGCAAATAAGGTTCATAAAAATAGAGAAGCAAATTTCCTGACATTTGTCTACTACTACTGTTTTTATTTATATCCAAATACAGCTTTGTATTCCTCTACATGTAAATACCTACAAACAACTAGAGTTGAATGATTAGTCAAAATACTAAAAGACACTTATAAAACCGTAGGCAGTTTTTTTGGCCATTCATGTCCTTGAAGTTTTGCTAGATCCACGGGAGTCAAAAAAAACCAACCAAACAAAACAAAAAAAAAACCACAACAAAACTTTGTCAAGGTAACAATTTAAATTAGATGATGATCTGCTTTTGTGTGTGTGTGTGTGTTTGTCTCTTCCCATGAAGAGGGAGAGGGGTTGGAACTAGACAACCTTAAGGTCCTTTCCAACCCTAACTATTCTGTGATCCTATGCATTAATGCTTTCAGGAAACATCTGAATATTGCAGTTGGCTCTGGACTTTAAAACAGAGCGTGTTTCAAAAAGAATGAGATGCTACGCTGCAGAAAGCAATAGCAACTCAGGTAAACAAGCAGAAAAATTAAACTTTCAATGTTGCAAAATGCTCTTGTTCTTACCTGCATATCTTCCAGCTGGCTTTCCAAAGACCTTTTTAATAGTACCAGTTCCTTTGCCTCCTTTTCAGCAAGTTTCAAAGTTTCTTCTAATTGTTGCTTCTCTTCCTGCAATGATATGACTTGATACATTTAGAAATAGTGGCAAGACCTTTAATCTGACCAGTAAACAGAGCTATAAAGTATATTCAATTCTGGCCTGTCACTGATCTCCCCAGTTCCAAGCTGTGACTTTTACACTGGTTTTCAGTATAAAATTCCTATACTTTCCTATACATGTCATCAAACTGCATCCTGCTTCTTGATAACCAGCTGGTTTTGCGATGTCTTCCCAATGACATTGCCCATCCTTTGCCAGATTTTGTTCTACAAAGTAACCTTTACAAACAGGAAGGAGACAACTTAAGGGGCTGGTTTTCTAATCTACCTTGTATCTCTTGATTTTTTCCTTCGCTAAATTTTCTTCTCCTTTCATGCTATCAATTTGCTTGTGCAACTCTTCAGTTTTAATCGCTAGCTCATCAACTGTTCTCTTCAACTTTTCATTTTCTTCAGTCAGCTCTTTGACTTGATTTTCCATACTATTTCGTGCCTCTTGTGCAGCATTTCTTTCACTGGCAAGGACAGCAGCACTCTGGAGAAAACAAATTATATCAGGTTTAAAAGAACCCCAGAAGTTTCATATGGCGTCACAGCAAATATAGCTAGGATAAAACATTATTAAAACGTCAACAACAAATTTAACTTAAAATCTGTATGCATTACAAACATGTATTTTTCTTTTCATATTACTGAGAAATAACACAAAACGAGCATTTAGTTTTCCTCAGGCATACCTATGTGCTAAAGTAACATACAATACCTCAACAGTATCATGCCTGCCATCACATATTTTCACCTTAACACCTTCTTCTTTATTGCCCTAAAATATTTTCATTACCAAATCCTACTGTTAGGTAATTTCAAGTAATTTAAAAAACTTGACATCAAAAGCCATATGGACCTTTAAGGAAGAACATATTGATGAAGAATGCCTTCTACAGCAGCACAAAATTCAGGCAGCCTTGCCCCACTGCTTATTCCAATCACTAACACCCAACATTCTACATCTATGAAACTTTAGTGGGGCTGCAAAGTAAACCCACCTTGGGAACAGGATCAACTGTAATACATAGACACAGAGATAAATATAAAGAGAACTTGACACTTAAAAAATGAGGGGCTTGTAGGGGAAGTGTTACTAGGAAAAAAAGCCCCAAACCCCCAATCAATTTCAAAACACAGTCCCACAAAGTGCTGTATGAGCCCAGAAGAGCAGACTGTGAGCAGGCATGAACAAGCACTAGAGACTGAAAGTACTTGATAGTGGTATTGGTACAGCTCTTCCTGCACGTAATACAGCCCACACTTGGGGCTGCACTTAACTGGCACTTCTGCTTGGTTTTCAGTTACTGCCTGAGGATGGAAGGAGTTAAGCGACTAGTTCAACTTGTATTCAAAAGTACACTTTTTATTTTTTCAGAAACTCAAATCAATGCACAACACAAAGAGAATCTACAATAAACCATTCACCGCAACTTATCACATGTGCTGACAGGTTTTTTGTTTGTTTTTTTTTTTGGCAGGGCAACTAGCTGCAGCATATAACTTTTCAGACCTAACCACCCCTTTGATCTCACCACTTACTCTCTCTGAAACACCCTACCATTTACTGTGGAAACTATGTCTCTATATTGTTACACTATCTATCCTGTTATACTGTAACACAGACCAGGTAAGTACTTGTAAACACTTCATTCTGGAGTAAAGAGCTGGGAAGATTGAATCTTTGCTCTTCATTGACTTGTCAGTCAGAATTCCCTCCAAAGAATATAAAAAGAAACCAAGATACAATTTTTCATTCTTGCTCTCAGACATTCAGGTCTGACAGAAAGCAATACTCTACAAAGACCTGGTTCTAATGTACAGACTCACTGCCTTCTACATTAAGACCTTAAACAATAGTAAGAACACCAGATACGAGATCTCTCCAACAGCTATAGATTATGTTTATGGACATAAAGAAGAACTGCTACAGGGTGAGCCTTTCCTCATTGTACACTCCCAGCTTCATTGTTTTTCCTCCATGAATGTATCATCCATCAATTTCTCTAATCCTTTTTCAATCCATTTTTTGTATCCATTTTTTGCCTCTACATTATCTGGTGACAATAGGTAACTGCACATAATTACTGAAGCTTAACATTTTCACATATGCAATTGTGTTTATCTGGATGAAAACCTATTTTGTGAAATATTCTATGAATGCAGAAAAATAACTTTTCCGTTATACTATTTCTTATGTTTTCCCCTCCCCCCCCCCCCAAACAAATAAGCAAAGTTATATAAAGGAGTGTTTACAAAGTGCACCCGCACTAGATTGTTTTCTAGCAAGCAACAGCTTTAAAATAATGCAAATTAGTTTGATAAAACAGTAACTCTGAAAACACTCAGACTGTCTACAGGGTCAATGAACTTATTAGACAAAAACTGGCAGCATAAGCAGGCTGACAAGTTCTGGTCTTTTGAAAATACTGAAAAAACTTGTTCTTTTAAGTACCTGACTAGTTGAAAGCTCTGAAATAAATCTCTCCTGATGCTTTAAGTTCTCACATATTGAAATTTCAATAAAATTTATATATTCCTTTAATTTTTGCTTTTTGCATACAGCAAAGTTTTACTAATTAGGAAGCATTCCACCAGTGGCTCCTTTTAGTCTCATTTCCCCTTTCTGGAGCTGAGTGAAAGCAGCTGAGGCATGCTGGGGAGTTCAGGGAAAGGAATGTTGATTTGTCTGTTCTTTTTCATCCAACCGCCTACACAGGGCTGCACAGCAAGAGGACTGAAGCAGGCCCACACTGCACCTGAAGATTCCACCACCTCATCCGCCACAGTTTGCTCTCCTTTTCCAATACAGGAAGTATTATTTACTTAGACGCACATGCACACACACACAAAAGCAACCAACCAAACAAAATGTCCAGATCTACATACATAAATATACACATAAATACACACACATATATGTATTAACTTAACAGGTTCAAAATTAAGCTCAGCCTCCACTGATGCAGTTGCATCTGGAGACCTGCTCCAGCCTGCCTTATGCTGTATATATCGTAGGATACATTTCTGGCCACTAAAATTAAACTAAACTGGTATTCTATCTCCTTTTTCACTATGTATTTCAGTAAGTTAGCAAGATGCTAGATGAATATACATAAAAGGTAGAGAAGTATAAAGAGGAAGCTGCAAGTATTAGCCTTGTTAACCTAATTTAAAATCTTGGAAAAAAATTGGGTATATAAGTAAAATCTGCCCCAAGTTCCAGACACTTGAGTTACCAGCACTTAACCAGCAAATCCCCACAGGTCTCTAATGACCTTGGCATCATTACAAGGGTTATACCTTCACATGGATGAACTGTTCCCAAACAAATTCTCTAACATATTAAGTACAAAATTCCTTTCTATAACCTGGAAGGCGTGCGTCTTTAAAAATACCAACAATAACCATACACTCACACACACTTTTTCAAAATCCTAGCAAACCTCCCTATGTATCTGGGAGCTTTACTGTATTTTAGCTGGAAAGTGGCCATTTTTCTTATATTATCTTCTAGAGAGAGTAGAACAAATTTTCTTCACAGTGCACATTACACTGTACACTATCGTTTCAGCATGCTTTGAACTTGTTTCAGGTAAGACTGAGAAGAAATATGGGAGTATTTATCCTATCAGTTTATCATACACAACCGTATTATACACATAAGGTGTGGAAGATCACCTTCAGGATATCATTCAGGATGATATTAGAAAAAAATCAATACATTGTTTAAATTTCGTTATCAAATTGAAGATACCAAAGTCAAACCACATAAATGCAATTTAGATGTTCTTTGAGTAGAAAATGCACACACAGCATCACTTCTCCACAAGAGTCAAATTACACAGCTGGGTTTAGATCGAAAAAAACCCCCACCCTATATTCATTTATCCTCACTGTAATGAGAACTGCATGCAGAGCTCTTCACTGGCACAAATGAAGCTTCTGGATTATAATAGCTTTTGGCAATACACGTCATATCCCATAGCATATTGCAACAGAAAGTCAGAGCATCAAACAACTCCACGCCTCTTCCTTTCTCCTATTCTCCCTGTTAATCTTATTTGGCACTCCATGTCACCTTCTACCTCCCCTCCGGCTCTTCTCTTGGGAAGACAGGTGAACACGACAGGTATCATTAGAAAGGATACGCAAAGGAAACAAGCACTGAAATGTAGTTCTGGCAGATACCCCTGCAGCAATTCCATTAGGGGAGAACCCAGTGGAGAGAGATCCCTATCCATATATTGAACAGTTATGTAAGGTTCAGGCCAGCAACTATCAAATCATACACTGCTGAAGCAGAAATAGATTGTTGCGTCCTTTGACTATGGCCCCCCACTTACACAAGCAGTGTACTCAACCAGCCCCAGCAACTAGAAGGCAGTATTACTCACAGAGACCATATGTTAAATTTACCACTCTGCTGCTAGAGATGGCTGACTATATCCTGCATAGTAAAACATGCCAGTAGAAGATACGAAAACCAATGCACTAAAATCACAAAGAAATTACTATGTATGCTGATATATTTTGAATGCCAACTATTGAACCTCATAGGCTAAAACTGAAAGTGGCAACAGCACAGGCAGTTTAAACTGTACAACAGATGGTATTTGCTAACAGCCAGCAGTAATCCTATTCTCTTTAGTTCTGTCTACATGAGCAAGAAGGCACAGCTTTCATTTAAAATTCAGTAACTGGCTCACACATTCAAAAAAGGAGCTGAAAGCTGTTTGCAAAAGCATTGAATTAGAGTGGGTTAGAGTGATGAAGATGAAAGCAGAATGTTCACTGAACACTGTAGGGCAGTAAGTACAAATGAGGAAAACAGCCAGACAGGCAGAACTCACACGTACAGATTGTGCTGTGAATCCATATCCTTCAGTCCACACATGACTTATTTGTAATGGTGCTGTATGTAAACAGTGAGTTAATAAAAGGTCCTTAAGGCTTAATGACACTACATCAATTAATGACTCCTGCTGGTACCCATTCATAAATCCTTTGTATTGCTACATTTGGGGGTATTGGTGAAGGTTTGGCAATAGTTTAAAAGTTTAGATAAATTTAACCCACAGTAACAGAACTGGTTAAAGGTCATGGAGTAATGACTTAAGTTGAATATGAAACATTAACAAACATGCTGTCAGCATAACATCTTTAGTTCACAGAATTGTGGATCAGCCTCTTCAAAGCTGAAATGAGATGATGTACATACACACATAAAAGCATGTAACAGACAAAACTGGTTAAGCAAGATTCTTGAAGAACTCTCTAAAATGAAGTATTGTATATTCACACGTATTTGTCATACAAAAACCCAGCACAACCCAACAAAAAAACAACAACCAAAAGCAAAAATCAAAACCACAACACACAAACCAAACCAGTAATGAAAACACACAAAAACGGTGAGAAGGAAAAAAAAAATAAATTATATCAAGCAGTGAAGAAGACTCTCTGGATATTAAAATTAACAAATCTCAAATCCAAAACTGCAGTTTTCTCCCTATGATATATAAAACATGCTTATTTCTTTTTACTCCCACTTCCTAGTTGCAGCAGTATGTATGAATATAACTTTTTTTTCCTATATTATGGAATTATATTTATGTAAAGTAAAAACCTATACCATTTTCCCTGTTATGTTTGTTTGCCTGCATTTGCTTTGTCTTCTCCTTTCAATCTGTCTGTCATCATGCCATCTTCCAGGGCAATCAGTGCCTTCTATTTCCTACATTTAGCCTGTTTCATATTTAGATTTCCATCTCTTCAGTCTCTGAAGGAATAATACCTTCCTCTTAATACCCACATCCTTGCAGACTCCTTAAACATACTGATACCTTCTTCTCATTATTTTTGATTACATGAAATATTTTATTATGCTTCTCAAATTTTATCATCTGCCTTTATCAGCAGACTTAAGCCACAGAGACTGGGTAAAAGAAGCTGGAAATGCATTGCAAATTTCTTAAAAAAAACCCAACAAAAAACCCCACAAAAAACAACAACAACAAAATCCAAACCAAACAGGGGGGTTGGGGGGAAAAAGAAGCCTGTCTAGATGAAAGAAAACAGCTGTAATGATAAGGTCCCACAATACGAAGCCCTCTGTGACTACCTGAAGATAAGTTTCTGAATTCTGACACTGTCATTGTACCATAGTGCACATAGAATCATAGAATAGTTAGGGTTGGAAAGGACCTTAAGATCATCTAGTTCCAACTCCTCTGCCATGGGCAGGGACACCTCCCACTAAACCATGTCACCCAAGGCTCTGTCCAACCTGGCCTTAGGTTTACTTACTAGTGCAGCAATTGGCTCAAACCATCATGAAGAAAAAAACATCAACAAGTTATCAAATCCTAAAAGAAAGGTTTACTGCAAGAAATCAGTTTCTGACCAGGAAAAAAAAAAAAAAAAAAGATCATATATGGAGGAAAATAATCTACAGCGGCCAATAACCACTGACATTTTCTTATAGTTCTCACACATTTTAATTCTGAAACTTAAAGGATTAGCCCATCAGCTTGAGAACAAGTCAAGAGTTTACGGGGAAAGAGGCTGTCGCTGCAGAAATGAGCAAGGCAGAAAGGGATAGTTTCACAGCTAAGGTGCCCAAATACAGCCCTAGAGAATCTGGAGTCTATTATTCTCTCTGACAAAGAGCTCCAGAGGCAAGTCACTCAACCAAAACTTTCCAGACGGGATCAATAACTGCATGCTCTGTAGTTCCCTTGGCGGTTGATTTGAGACACTAGGGTTTGGCTTCTAAACTTTTAAGTGCACAGTTGCAACTAAAGTCAGCAAAAAACTGTACCCTGAATGTACCAAGGACTATACAATGGCTAACATTATGTTAACCTTGTCACCTCTGTTCGAACATGCACAACTAATGGATCCTTTTGACAGTAATCTGTCTGCCTTTTACTTTCCTATACTTAATATGGGGAATAACGTTACTTATGAGCTTGCAGCTGTGCTGAGAAAAAGAACTAAAGTTTGTGAAATACTCAATGTAATTCTTTATTCACAAGAAGTTTTTAATAGTATGTACTGAGTGTAGGAACACACCAAAGTCTGAAAAATACTGATCAGTGTTCAAGAATCAAAATTCTAACATTGTGTTTAAGTGAGTACAAAACTACTTTTAACTTGTAACAGATGAATGAGAAGATGATGAGAAAATGCATCACATGTATGTGTGTACTATTTGATTTGGTATGTACACCTAATTTATAAAGTTTTACCTATTGTAGGTCTGCTTATCTGACCCCACATAGTCACAGCTGCAACATTTATTTTTCAGCTTTGGGCCACAGGAAGTCACTCTCCATAAGGAAAACTCAGCAGCAAAATTTAATTCCCTAGTTCTCCTCCTGCTCCTTTCAGGTGTTCTGCCTAACAAAAAGTGAATTTAATAAAATTTAGATTTGTGCCCTTGTATATAGATTTATAGTCCAAAAATAATTTAAATTAAAATTAGTCAAGGCCAAATCTAAATAAAGCAATAAACGTTGTTCCAACTCCTGTATTACAGTAATCTTGGCAAAGCAAATACATTTATATAATATTCAGCTCACAACTTTGATGCAAGCAGTAAACAGATTTAAAGAATTGGAGATGAAACTCAGTAAAAAAGGCATCAAAATCCTTACCACCACTTATTATTGTGTAAACCCAGAGAAACTGGACAGAACATACAAACATGGGCCTTGAGATGCAAATGAAATATTCTACTTCAACCTGAACACAGCAAAAATCTCTTGGACAGGAATGCAGAAAATGTTCTGTGGCTCCACACCTCTTTTTTTTACCACACCCTCAACACTGGCAAAGACATGAGAGTGGTTGTGTAACTGATCATTAAAAAAATGGTCTTGGCTGACTTCAGTGTTTCAGCTGGTGAAATTCCCTTTTGGCAGTGACTGCACAGAATGGGACCTTCAGAGTCCTTTTGCAAAATACAGGAACAGGTAAAATGAGCAGAAGCTAAGTATCTTGTTCACAGCTTATTAAAATTGCCACATTTCAGCTAGATTCAAAGTTTCTTAGGCACAACCCAGCAAATTTTTCTGAAAACCTTTACATTTCCCTTCAGAATCAGGTAAAACCGAGTTCAGCCAATTAACTACTCTTTAACTGCCATACTTGATGTACAAATCTAAGGAATAAATCTCCATCCAAAATGAGCTAGAGCACAAACGGAAGTTTTTTTAATGGAAGTAACAGACTTTCAAATTTTGTTTCCATATATGTACTTGTGGAATCAAAGTAAATGACACAATAATCTTCCAAAACCTTCTGAAAAATAAAGGGAATGGTGCGGCTGCTCACTTCATTCTGTTCCTGGTGTAGAACACCTAAGGTATCACAGAAGATACTGTCTGCTGAAACCAACTCTAAATTCTCCTAAGCCACCCTTTTAGGTTGATGCTGGACTAGCTGTTTAACTTCTTGAGCTACATGTGAAAAGCTTCATGTGGCTTCAGGGATTCAGATCTGCCTAGCTCCCCTTAGATGACCCTGAGAAGTTAGCAGTGGTGGAGATACCAAATCCCTTTCTATTGTTTTTTCCTCTTCCTTTTTTGTATATACACAAAGCAAGATTAACTAAAACAACTAGACATTGATTTCCCTACCTAACATGCAGGTGATTTCCAAAGAAAGAAAAAACCAAACCCAACCTACATACAAAAACTGATGCCAAAAGAAAAAAAAAGACAAATATAATGAGTCTCAACATAGGGACAGCTCTTTAATTGTAATCCTTATTAGCTGTTCAGTGAAGACAGTCATCTAGTTTTTAAAGCTCATGAATGCAAATAACAGGTCTATTTCTATTTGTACTCCGTAGTTCTGGTACTTCTACCCACTGCGTACCTTTAGGCAATTCTTCTAAGCTCAGACACTGTTTCTTAGAACAGTTGAGATCCTGGGATGAATAACACTGTAATACTGCATAGCACAGATAAAAAAAATCTAATAAAAAAAAGTTCTAAAAAAGGAATGAGAAAACCCCTTGAAAGCAAAACAGTGACGGAGTATTAGGCTACCAACCCCACAGAGCTCCCTCTCCCCTCCAAAAAAAACCCCAAGCTTCTGGAAAAGAGACTAAACAGCTTTACTTACTGCTTTTCCACCTTACACTGATTATATTAATTCTCCCATGACCTCAAAAGGAGGCCTAGCCTACTTTAACATACCGCTATGCTTTTGGAAGTTAACTATTATTAGTTACCTATTAAAAGGGTCATTGTGTTTTCATGTCTCAGTGAGGTACACTGCAACCTGCTTGCATTCTCAGTGGTATGTCAAGAGATTATTCAGTAAGCAACTGCACAAAGTTACAAGCAAGTGAGGCTGTCTTTCCTTCCATTTTAGCTAGAGCCATTCTATTAACTGGTTAAAAATTATTCTCTTGTGACCGTTTAGAGGCAAGACCTGTTCTGTTGCAAGGCCATTTTCACTGATCAAAACGGTATCGTATCCCTAATATTATTTCCAGAACTACTCCAGGTTTTACTTCATGAGATATAATGACAGATTTAAATGCCTACATTTTAAAATTGAGAATGCACCCCCTTTTTTCCTTTTTCTTTCTCCCCAGTATAAGCATGACCCACTATTCATTTACACAGTTACAAAATCCAAAGCCAGGAAAGTATTAACCTCTCAAGTAGCATCTATACCAAAGTCAATATTATCCTCCTAGCTACATATCATGACATACTCAGACTGGCTTATACTAACAGAATTTTCAAGGTCAGAAGTTGTTGCAAATACTAGAGTAAAACATTAACTAGTTTTGTGTTCACATTGCATCCTACTGCATGGACTTACAAAGTCTAGTACTTCACACATATACACAAATACATACTGTCATAGGACAAACCACCCAAACATACAGATATTGTCATCTGCTGATAGCATTAGAGAACCTCCTGATGGTATTAAAGAAGTATCTGACTGCACTGGCTCTTGCCAACTTTCAGAAAACAACAAACAAAAAAACTCCACAAAACCCAAACCCTCCTTCTCAACGCAGGCTAACCAAAACAGTCCTGCCTTAAAGTTCACAACTGCCAAATGAGAAAACAGATTTTTTGTTTTGTTTAGATGTGGTCCAATCCAACTCAAACAGAACTTTGCATGGCAGTTTTGCTAAGAGGCTTTCCAGACTCTACATATAGTATAAAAACCACTCATTTGTAGTTTCATAGTACTGTCTGCATCCAAACACACACATCCCCACTAAATAAATGCAAAAGTAAATTGCACGGAAATGAAAGACCAGATGAGCTGGAACTTAAAAAGCTTGCTTTAGCACTAAAGACAAAGTCACCAAGTTACATCTTCAGTGTGCTTTAGAAGCATGTTCATTATTCTTGTTGACAACGCAGCTAATATCCCATAATTTGTTTGATATTTCATTTAATGGGTGCCTGAAAACATGCATGATACTATTATCAAATGAATTCCTTTCCTTGCACAGAACAGACACTTCAGAGAAAAAGAAATCAAATCTGTCTCCTAGATTTTCCATATACAGTTCTAAAATACATGTTTCCAATAACAGTGCTCATTTAAGGAATGCCTACAGCCTTCCTTCCACCACTACACTTCAGTCTAGGCACCCTCCTTTTCTTTCCCCTGCTCCATCTGTGTTTGTAGGACCACAGTAGAAATCAAACACATACCCAGTGTTTAGAGGACTGGGTAAGGGAGGGCAGAAAAAGAAAGCAGGGTGGGGGTGGGAAGTGTGTCATGAAAGAGGGGACATTGACTTGGACCAGACACTCCACTGTTCTTGGTCTCTGTATACAGTTTAGGTAAGTTACGAACTGGCTTCTACCATTGAAACGAAGAAAAATGTGTTATTTCAATAAGTTAAAGGCTGCTCAGGCATGCAAAGGAAGAAACATCAGTGGCATTTGAAATTCTGGCTCATCTTCTCTAACTCTTTTCCAATTGTTGTGTATTTTGTTTGAGGTGAATGGGCTAGACTCAGACACAGCATTCAGGATGCAGATTCAGATGAGTAATGGATGCATGTTCACAAGGGCATAATGATATTCTTAGGCCCAAGCAATTCTTATTATATAATTTGTTTCTTTTACCGTTATAAACATGTTTTTATATAGCTATTTATTATAACCCCAAAATTTCATCTTATTAGTTGAGATCCCATTAGTTTTTTCCACACATACAGTTTCACAGTTATATACAGTATGTTTGTCTATCCGTTTATGTACCAGTGTCTCTGTGATGTTCCACAACCAGTTATGTCTTCACTTTACTCTGAGTGACACTGCTCTGTGTTTGTAGAGCATTATTTCAAAATAGGTTCTCAGAATATACAAAATTTAGTTATGCTTCATTTTACATTTAAACTATATTTGCCAAGCCATTTCTGAAGAAAGGCACACAGAGTTTATATCAACATAAACTGCAATGCTTAAGCTAGTTTTTGTTAAGCTTCTGCTCTATGTGGGAGAGTTTTATTAGCTTTGAAGAAGAAATATATTATCAGGCTTGGTAGAAAAAAAAAAAAATCAATATACAACTTTCATTTCAAAGTTCTTTGCAGGTCTGTGCTAGACTCACCTAAATTCACAATTACTATATATATGTAATATATATTATATATATATGTAATGGGGAAAAACAAAAAAAAAAGGAAAGCTGCTTCTCATCTACAGTACTCAAGATTTTATATTAGTTCCTTATCTTAAAGGAGTACGCTTTTACTTCATAATATATGTAGAAGGTAACCACTGTCTTTTGCTATTGCTTTCACTTGCTCTGGTGAAAGTCCTTCTTCTCTTTGATCATACCACGGCTTTACGCATACATGTCAGTTAAAACTTATATGACCACTAGCTTCAGTGAATTCTTAAATGTGTGGATAAATGAAACTGCTCCTAAGCTCTAAAGGTCTGTTTTAACATCTTGAGGATAAGGTCAGAAGTATGATGAACCCTGAATAAATCAGTCGAGGTCAAGCTTAGATATGCCTCCTCACAATGTGATGATTACAGCATTTTCTGAACAACAACATTTGTGCAGACTGCTTCTCAAAGCAGACATAAATTTCATAGTGCTGTGCAGACTGCAACTGCACTCCTGAGCTGATAAAATTTCTGTGGAATTTGGACAGTACCTGCTGGAATTTGCTACAACCTTTTACCTACAGGATTATATTCCAAAAGGTATTTCCAAATGTTACTGGAAATAAACAGTGGCACTTCATCTACATCAGCAACAGCACTCGTAAGGTAAGCAGTACAATTCTGGCCTATTGCGCTGTTGGGTCAGATTAAATAATATAAATTTTTTGTACTATATTAATGCCAGGAAAAGATTCTTATTCCTTACTGCTCTGGCATTTGCTGTCATGGAGAAATACATGTTTAATTAGAAGTACATTAGTTTTTTAATTTATTATTAAATTAAAGGCACTTATTACCCCACAGAAGTATGTTACAGAAAAGTAAAAATTTTACCATTGTTAAATGGAAACAGTCTGATCTCACTCTTAATAAACAACCAATGAAGTTAAGAAAAATCAGTCATCAAGACCACAAGCATAAGACGTAACACAGAAATGAGTTAAAAACATGAAATGTAGCAAAAAAAAAAATCTTAATATCTGTGACTTTATATAAAAATCTCTAGAAAACAAACAAAAAAACTAACCTACCACATCAGTGAGCATGAGAACAGAATCACACATGACAAATAACCCCACTCTATTCTATTCTTCTATCAGATAACCTTGTGTATGTTTCTAACATGATTTCAAAACAGATCTACGTGACATTCTAATCACATAGACTAAATGCGCTCTACATTACCTGTCAACTTATCTGATATCTCCAGCAGCTGAAAAACTCTGTTGATTTAACACAAAAATTACTTCCTTTCTCCCTGCAAAAAACTTCATTTTTGGCCTAAGAGATATCACAAACCACCCTTATTCAGTGTACCAATTTGGATGATATAAAAGCAACATAAGAACTAACAACCTTGTACATACAGACTCTGATATACCCTGCTCTATCAAACCACTATTACAGCATTTACACACCTGTTTTCCTCATTAAATACAACAGAATAGCAGCTTCAATTGTATAAAACATGATTTACACATACAATGTTAGGTATTCCAGATTAATTATAAAACCAATAATTAACATCATGAGTCAGATCACAGCAGATCACTCATCTAACTCCCCCAGTTACACTTGCCTAATAGATGATATATCAAACTCAAGAAGTAATCTCAGTCAGTAGTCATAGAAGTAATGCTGGCCTTTAAAAAATCATTAAGGGTACTAATACCAGTGAGATTAAAAACAAACAAAGAAGAAACTTCCAAATAAGCATGATATAAGAAGTTTTACTTTAAATAAAACCAACAAAAATCACTTAAGTAATATTGGAAGAGAAGACCCAGTGCTTAGAGCAGCATTAATTAATTAAATTTCACTTTTGAACATCTTACTAAATTTACTATTAGATAGACTATGCCATGCAGGTAAATAAATGCTATTTATAACTATCTCTACGACACAGCAACCCAGTCATAGAGCCATTTCCCAGACTGTTATTGTTATGCCAAACAGACTACTCTTTCATTTCTTGTCAGTTGTAATTACAGTTCCATAATTGAAATACAGTAAATTACCATGCAGTAACTTTGAAAAACGGTTCACTGAGGTTAAGCTGTCACTACAATTACCATATGAGAAAAAAATGATCATTTACGTGTTCTACTTTTCTCTCAAAGAAAAAAATTAATTCAATTCAAGCAGCTCAGATGAGTCAAATACCTTCATGATGATGTAAACAAAGAGGAACAACACATTTATCAAAGCCAAACAAGCATAAGTCCCAGGCTGTACATACAAACCAGTGTATTAAAAACTTTTCTAACCACTGAAGAAAATTTTAGAGACAAACCTTCAAAAATACTCTTTATCAGAATTTAGTCATACAGTATCTATCCAGCATCTTCCATATATGCTCCTGTTTGCTCATAAAGCATATACAGCTTTGGCTGTATCATTCAAGTTGCAAGCTTAATTTTAATTCAGTTCTACATTATGTTTTTGGCCACAAGCAGCATGTTAAATGCAACTCACTTAACACCAATGACATGAAGGTAAAAGAAATCAGCACAGACATTTCTAAGCATAAAACTGGGCCTGTAATTTTGACTTACATTGCTCAAGCAGTTTGCCTGTAGAAATTTTATGAAATATTTGGCAAAAATAAAATGAGGGATAGACACAAATAACTGTCACTGTAAAAATAGTGCTCAAAATCTTATTAGAACTGACCCCTTAAAAAAAATCTTTCAATAAATTCCTAGCTGCTGTCTTCACAAAGGACACCTTTTGGAAAACAGTAACAGATAATGCACTTCTGGAAACTGTTGCTATTCTCACCCCGACAAACACCACATGCTGATGCTGGAAGAGGCAATTCCTTCAGTTCCATTTTCCTCTTGTCTCCTTCCAGACACCCAATCTCTGCTGTTTCCCTTGAGCTGGCACTCATTTGACTATTGAGGGTAAGCCCAATAAATGAAAAGGGAAAAGGAACACACAAAAAAATCCAACCACCCAACACCACCATCACAAATAAAACAAAACAAACCAACCAACCAAATGAAAAACCAAACCAAACACCCCAGCTAAAAAACAAATCACCACACAAACAGAACCAAACAAAAACCCCACAACTAGTAGTAAGTGGTTGGAGGAACAAGAAAAGACAATGTAACCAGGGAACAGGAGGTGGCACAGGAGCCGAAGGTAAGAACAGAGGGCTGCAAAGAACTGCTAGAAGCTGTAATTTCCATAGCACCACTGGCAAAGCACACCGGTGCTCTTCAGGGCATCCTCAAGGTTTCAATGATTCCATTTAACCCAAGACAAGTAAATTGTCCTCTGTACTATACTCCTATCTACTCTCTCTCAAAGCTTGCAATGAAGAAAACAGTAAATAAAGACACAAAGGGCGACAACTTGAGCTGTGGCAAGCAATCAAAACATATATGTGCATGAAATAAAACTTATTCTCAGCAGCTAAGCACCCCCTAGCCCAAATCTCTAACTATTTACTTTGCTAAGAGAACAGTAGTATCTGGAAGCATCTATTATGACGTCTGTGAGAGGTATGACTTCTCCCTGTACAAATTAATTGTATTCACTTATTTTCACCTCTGTTGCTTTCTCCAGGCTCTGCTGTAGATCAAGCAATTCTTTATCATGTTGTTCTTTAAGTTTATCCATCTCCATGTCATGGCTAGATACTTCTTCTTTTAGTGCGCCTTTTAAAGCAGTAAGCTCTCTCTCTCTCTTTCTCAAAATCTCTTCTTGTTGATCTTTTGCTATTAATACTTCTTCCAGATCCTGCTTCATTTGCATCAGCTCCTAAAGAACAAAATTAAGCACAATTGCATGACAAATAGCTCCACTGGACATTCTGTTTGTGTTTCAGAGAAGGAAAGCAGGTAAGATCCCCAAGGCCAACTTTTTTTTTTTGTGACTTTTATACTAAGCTAAAAATTTTCTAAACCCTAATATTATTAGAAGTATACCATATAGCTCTTGTTTCATATAGTGGGTCAACATATCTGATGCTGCAAAACTATGAAAATATTTTGACGGTGTATTCTGCTGTCCGTAAATAAAGCAGGATTCAAACTAAGGTTGCAATTTAGTAACTCACTCAGTCCTACCTTCTGTAGCAAAGAAGCAGGTAAGAACAAAGAAAAACCTTTTTTACCCACACTGCAAGAGAAGTGAACTCAGTGGTAATTCCTTGTTGTCTTTTCTGCTGGAAAGAATAAAGAAATTTGCTTCTACAAGTGCTGAAGACAAAACAAATGCTTCCCAACTGAGTCCATGCCTTTGCACCCTTCCACCATGTTCACCCTAGAAGTCATTTCTCCTCTCCAAAATGCTGGGAAGGAAGGGGGTAATCAGTGAATCTGAATAATGGATATACACATGCATGTATATAAACACAGAATAAGTGTTGTGGTTTAAGCCTCTCTAACTCACGCAGCCTGTTCTCTCACTCGCTTCCCCCTCTTTCTTCCCCCTGCTCCCGGAGGGATGGGAAGGAGAATCGAAAAGAATGCGACTCCCACAGGTTGAGATAAGAAGTTTAGTAACTAAAGTATAACACAAATCACTACTGCTACCACCAATAATAACAATGACAAGGCAAATACAAGGAAAGAATACAATTCTCACCGCTTAATACCAAGCCCGACCACGCAGTGCACCCCCCCCCCCCCCTTCTGGGTCTCTGCTTTCCATCCTGGGCATGACGTGCTGTGGTACTGTCGTGGTTTAAGCCTCTCTAACTCACACAGCCCATTCTCTCACTCACTTCCCCCTCTTTCTTGCCCCCGCTCCTGGTGGGATGGGAAGGAGAATCGAAAAGAATGCAAATCCCACAGGTTGAGATAAGAACACTTTAGTAACTAAAGTATAACACAAATCACTACTGCTACCACCAATAATAACAATGACAAGGCAAATACAAGGAAAGAATACAATTCTCACTACCTAATACCAAGCCCGACCATGCAGTGCACCCCCCACCCTTCCGGGTCTCTGCTCTCTGCTTTTACATCCTGGGCATGACTTGCTGTGGTATGGAATAACCTCTTTGGTCAGTTTGGGTTAGGTGCCCTGTCTCTGCTTCCTCCTGGCTTCCCCTCCTCACTCCCTGACACAGCATGAGACTCAGAAAGTCCTTGGTCAGACCAAAACATCACTAAGCAGTAACCAAAACCCTGGTGTTATCAGCACTGTTCCCAGGCCCAAAATCAAAAACACAATGCTGCACCAGCTACCAAGAAGGAGAAAAATGACTGCTACTGCTGAACCCATGACAATAAGATAACAGCAACAACTGAAAATGTACACCTTCAAGAATTACCTAACTCTGTATTTCTCAAGCTGTGAATAATTGCACTTTAAAAAATAATGTAAACTTCCCCTACACTGGAGCAGGATCAGTACATCTAAACTATTCCTGATATGCATCATTTATTCCGTCCTTTAAGCTTGCAGTGAATACCAGTGTCCAGATTACCACATTCCACTGTTTATTATCCATATTGATAGCAAATGTTTTCCAATACTTATTCTAAATCTCTGCAGCTAAGTGTCTCATTTCTTACTCCATGCCCACACAACACAGAAAAATTGATTGCTATTTCCTTTACTGCAACATTATAAGATGTGCTTTTGACTCTTCCCTCACTCTTCCATTCAGATTAAAGACCTTCATAGGCAATGTTTTTCAGCACTATCATCATCATTCCAGATATTCCTCTACTTCTGTATAACTTTCAACTGCAGTAATCAAATCTCACCTATACAAAACAAGGTAGTTATTCTACTCAGCATGCCTTGCATATTAACATCTTTAATATTCCTGAGATCAATATCGTTTTTTGCTCCCTGGCTTGCATTTTACCATTTAGCTTCAACTTCTTAAGCTATTTCTTTGCACTGGTATCAACTGTTTTGGAACTATGAAGTATTAAGGTCATTCTGAATTCTGAGCTTCCTTTGAACAATTACACACTGACACACACCCTTATCAACAAATTCAATATCAACATATTTCATCATCAGTAAATTAATACAATCAATTACTCTCTCACAGGAGACAGAAAACCCAAAACTCTCTTGTTCCTCTCCAGACTCTATCCCTTCTCTCCCTGGATTCCACTAATAGAGTCAAAAATCTAGAGACTACGATGGTGACTACTTTTAATTTTCTTACTTGAATCTTACCTGGCCTTGCTAATACATACACCTTCTTTAAACTGATCTTCCCTGTTCTGACCAATAAAACCTACCTAACAGTTAAAACTGACCAAGATGATTATCTCATAATAGTGAATAACTCAGCTGTCCCTTAATCATTATGTTATTTGATCTCCTACTCTAGAAAACAATGGTACTTTTACTTTGTATTCCTTTTAGGGTTAATATAGTTATTATAACATGCTTTCTTAGGTCACCTAATAATGGTATATTGTTTCGAATTGACAGAATGGGAAAAAACAAGACATGTATTCCTTCTACCTGTTTCATAGTTCCCAATTTCTAGGCAACTCTGATTTTTTCATCCTTCTTCTGGTACTTTATAACTAACCTCAATCAGAACCTCTTTCTCCCCTTCATCAGTATGCTTTGCGTTATCCAGTTCATCATGCATCTCGGAGAGCTGGTCTTGAAGATCTCTGATCTCAGACTGGTGGTGTTCCTGCTCCATCTTCACTTGAAAAAACCTTATCAGGAAAAATAAGACAGATTTTTTTAATTTGTAGAAACTACAAATAGAAATTACAAATTTGTAGTAATTACAAATAACTAATTAGTACTCAAAACAACAAAAAAAAAATACAAGTATGTATTCCTGTATTCCCCATAGAGGAATGGGATATAATGAGGCAGAAAAATGAAATGTCAGAGGGTTAAAAATCAGAACTCTGAAGGAGATATATAAGTGGAAAGCTGTATTTTATTTTAAACCTGGTACTATATGCTTGACTAAAGTATCAAGTGTTTTCATATTTTAAAGACTTGAACTATATATTGCGACCATGAAATATAAAAAGAATTTGCACTAAGAGGAAGACTATAAATTCAGCAATCTTTCTCTTCCTTCCAGATATTCTAAAAACATGCCTCTTTTAAACAGTGGAAACATTTCCTACAATAAAAAACATTACTGTCAGATTCCATTAACATATCCTAAAGACACAGGCACTTTTAAACTAAAAGGTTTATGAAAAAGCACAAATTCCAATTAATAACTTCTGTAACTCACTCCTCTAGGTTCTGCCTGAGTTCCTTCTCGCTTTCTTCCAGCTGCTTTTTTAAGGCTTCTTTTTCACACACACTTTCATCAAGTTGCAGCTGAAGATCTTTCAGCCTTGCTTGTGTGGCATTTCTCTCTTCTTTGGAATTCTGCTGATTCTGAATTTTGTACACCAAAAGTTAAGCAAGATAACAGACTAAGCATAAATAAATTAAAGGCTCTTTTTTATTGTATGAAAGAAGCCATTGCAAGATTTTGATATTTTTCACAGTGCTTAATAACCTATGAATATTAAAAGCCTGGAATGTTTATTTGCACACACAAAGGACCGCTTTTTGGTTTCATTAGAAATGTGAGAAGTGAAGTCTCCTCAGTACTATCTCATCAGTTTACTGGTATACTGGTTCTTATGATAGGGTTAACATGCAAACTGAAAGAAGCCGAACTGTTTTTCTTCATGTCTTCAGAGCACGGCTGTACTTAATTACTTCAAATTCAGCACTACAAAAATAATGCAGTAATTAACAAACGGCAGCTACATAAGTAATACAGTTTGTCTCTCACTTCACATCTGTCTTGCTACAATCAAAAGATTAACATTTACCTCTTTGGATAAGTAAGAAATTTTCTGTGCATGTGTCCAACATTTTTATTCACCTCTCCAAACTCCTTTTCAAATATTAAGAAAGAGATTTCTCAAGAAAAGGGTAACCATGCTATAAGCAACTACATTTAAAATTAAAAGTCTTTTGTAAAAGCACAGGTATTTGGATTACAAGGAATACAAAGTAAAAAAGGATTCAGCTGGTCAATCAGTTGTCCCTTACTTAGAAAAGTTTATCTGAGGTAGTCAAAAGCTTTATAAGAACAAAGTGCCATACCCTAATTTCTAGATCCAATTTTTTTTCTAATTCTTCCACTTTCCTTTCAAGTTCTGCTTTTTGTTCCACCAATGCTTTTACTTCAGCTGAAGAATCCGAAACCTACAATTAAATAGAGATGTTTAATCCCACAAAGCCAAGATGCTCTTTGACAACTGCTCTTTTTAAATCTAAAGTAAAGCTACAAGCCAGGCTAATGAAGTGTAGTATTACCAGTGACTTTTCATACAGGTCAAGCCAAGCTAATATTTTCAAAGGTACCATGATTTGATTTTCATAAAACTTCTTAGCAATTGCTCAAGGGATGTTGCAAATAATACAGAAAATATACAAACCTAAAGAAAAATTCAAATTAGGCAACACATGAATTAAGTCACAAGGACTTGGGGCCAAATTTGACTGAGATACCACCAATTACACAAAACTGCCATCAAAGGGGTTCATACTCTGATGTCAAGACAGATTTGCAAACACTGGTTTTTGGTAATTTCTGAAGATGTGCTTTACATATTCATTTTGAATTATTATAGCCCAGGATAAAATAATCATCAAAAGAAAGCATTTAATCCTCATGCAAACACTGCAACAACTGGGCATTCCTTCACTTCCCTTTAGAACTGAAAAAACAGTTCACCATGTAGCAAGAAACAAAAACTCTTCAGCAGGCAGATTGTCAAATGCCTTAATGTAATATGGCTTTTAAAAAATGTCCTAAATTATTGCTGTTCTAAATTACAAATTAAAATACTCTTTCCACTAAGATATCTATTTATAATCACTATAACAAGAAGATGCTCCACTATTATTTTTAAAGCTATGTATGTTAGCTTTTTCTTTGATCCAACAACCTTTTGATGTTCACATTAAGTTTGCATCTTTCCTTCTAAAATGTAGAAGCTCTCAAAGTAGACTCCTTTACATTATTCTTTAATTTTTAACAAACAGATTTTCCATAAGTCACTTCAGTACATGATTAAAATTAAGCTATACTACTGAGAATACTACGATAATATACTGTACTAGAAGAATAGTCTCATTTAAGACAGTGAGGGAATTCAAATTTTTTTAGCCCTGTTTGAATACATATCACTAATAAAAAAGCCAAAACAACTTAAGAAATTATTTACCTGTGTCTTTCCAGCAGCTCTTGACTTTAAAGTCTGAATTTTCTCAAAAACCAAGTTGACTTTCCTCTTTGTCACATCATCATTATCAGCACTTCTAAAACACACAGAATAAAAGCAATGATATGATCAAAGGTCCTATTTTTTTAATATTGGAACAAATTCAGAGTGTCCAAATTATGTAAAATCACCACCATAAAAAAAAAATCCAATATGAACAATTCAGAAATTTTCTTAGCTATGATTTCATTAAATCCTTTAAAGAAAGGCTGTTTAAAATTATATTCACTGAACTCTTTAATTGTAACTCTCTTCTACAAAATTATAGCTGTGGAAAGACAGGTATTCAGCATGTATATTATACAAACATACTGAAATTAGAAGTAACTAGTACTATGTTTTTCAAGTTCTGACTATTGCACCATAAAATACACTTTAGCAGCTCCCAGAACTTGCTATATCAGGAATGCAAAAAAATTTAAGTACATTGTGCATATTTTAATTCATTTCTCTTTCCTTCATCTTTCAATAAGTTTTCATTAGGAAACACCAAGTAAAAGAGTTACAGGTAGACAAAGGATTAAATGTACATCAACAAGAGAGCTTCTGCCAAAACTTTCAGAGGTAACACTTTTTCGTTGTTTAAAAAATCCACAAGCTTAAACTCCCACGTGGTATGATTTGAATTCTTCATGAACCTCCATATCACATGAAGTTTAACTCCTGAAGTATTTAAAAGATGAAACAGATTCTAACACATAAATTTCAGGTACACTTAATCAAATCCTGTACAATATCTTATGTAAGTCCTGATTGCCTGGGTATTTTGAGATCCTATGCCTTGAAAGATACAGCTCAGATACAGAATCACAAAACAATTCTAGCTTTGCTTTTACAGTTTCATATTTTAAATATAATAGAAAATAAATATTGAGAAAATACAGTCTCTTTGGAGAGCAGTCCTCTCCAAAACTATGTTTACTAACCCTTCCTTAAGGTAGTTGTAAAGTATCTGTTTAGCAGTCTCTTCATTCGTTTGCTGTGCAAGACCTTGCTGGCCTTTTAAGAGATCAGGAGTTGCCTAAAATGACAAGACAAAACATCAAAAAATATAATCATATGAGGGTTGTAAATACAACCTCTACAACTTAAGTCCTGCATTCTAGTCTATTATGAAAACATTTATGTACTGCGGACCTAAGTTCATAAAGATCCACTGGAGTTTTGGCCTGCTGCAATAAAAAGTACGCTCCACACCAAAAGAAAGAAAACATAATTTTGCATTCTCTTCTTATGCATTTATGCTTAAGAATAATCACATCATTTACAATAACCTCCTTTAGTCGCACCATCTTCCTTCACCCAAACAAGAATATACTGGTTTACAAACCATGTTTTCTATACCTGCAGATAAAGGAGTAATTTTTGTGGTTTTAATTCTCCAGAACAATCCTATTTGGAAGTATTGTGTGATGGGTGTTTGTTCTAATGAAGAGCAGAAAAATATGCATTTAACAGTACGAAAGTTTTAGTACGCTAGAGTGCAAAACACAGCTTAAAGAGTAAATTCAAATTTACCTGTATATGAGGGACAGATGAAAATGTTCTCACAGAAATCTTCTTGGCTCCTGATTCAGGTGGAATTGTCATTCGGTTTGGCAACAATAAAGTAGAAGTTACTGTTCTAACTTCTTCTCTCTTATTCTGTCCTGGGAGCGTAGATGACCTGAACATCAAGCTCTCAGTAGCAGCTCCATTTTGTTTATGGTGTTGCAAAGAACTGAAACTGCTATTCTGAGTGTCTTTATCAGGCATTTGCAGTTTTTCAATACTTCGAGCAGAAACCTTCATCTCTTTGGAAGGTAACTTTTGATCTCTGGATAACTGCTTGTGAAAGCAAACTTTAGATGGTCCCAGCAAGTGCCCAGTTGACTTACCCAAGCTTTTACTGAATTCACCTAAATAATCTGAATTCACATCAGGCCCTAATGACAAGGCACTATCAACGCTTCTTGATCTTTTACGATCGTCTGGATGAATTCTATTCCTTTTTCCTGACCTACCTCTTCTGTAAGGTTCCACTTTCTTATCAAACTTTTCAATTAGCTCATCTACTCCTGGAAGTGAACCAGTATCAATATCACGGCCAGTTCCAGGCAAAAATGGGATATATCTTCTGTTTTCATGCCGATTAACGTTGTCTGCATATATGGCATACTCTTGGTCATCAAGTAAAAATCTGTATAAGGAATTTGCTGACGTGGGAGTGGCTGATGAGGATGATGATCTTCGTGAGTCATCCAATACTGGCCCAGCTGAATCTTGTCTGCGGAAGGGAAGAATATCTGGTCTAGGTTTTCTTTTCTCTGGATAAGCAGTGGGACTAACACATGGGGATCCTCCTGCAGATGAGAATGACTCTGAAACACACAGTTCACTGGGGCTGATGGTGCTACTGGGACAATCCAACAGCTGCTTATTTTGATCTTCTGTTTCTATTGACCTGTTCAAATGCATTTTTTTTGAATTTGCTTTGGGTGGCTCTGCAAGATACGTATTTGTCTTCTGTAGGGACACTACTTTAGATGAGGAAATCCAAGGCTTCGCTTCAGTTTTTTCATCTGCAAAAGATTTAGATTTACTGCAGACAGAAGACTGGTAATTATCCAAGTTCAGGTTATTTTTTTCAGGATCATAAGGCTGTAAAAGTTCAGGATGTCTTTGAAAGTTCAACAAATTTGAGGATTGCATTGTTCCACCTTTAAATTCTGATATTCCATTTTCCTTTTCATCCAGATTGGTTATCTTTAGGCTTTTAAGCACACTCGATTGCATTTGCTGTGTTCCAGGAAACATAGTGTGTTCACTGTTTTTGTCCTCCAACCTAAAAGCAGTATTGGAGTCTGTGGCTGGCTTGCTTGCAGTATGAGAAATGACCTCTTGTTCATTGCCAGCAGAAGGATTTTCTGACAAACATCCTTCTGTATTGTTTAGTACAATGTAAGGATGTCCATCAATTCCTTGGACTCTAATACTGACACCATAAGACCCCGTCCTAGAATTTTGTGCGTTTCTGTTTTTTTGAGTCTCCTCACTTGTGAGTTCAAGAGTAACTTCGTAGTCTTGCTGCATGTGCTTAAAACCAGCAAAATACGGTTCCATGATTACCAGAGGAATATAGCTGAAGAGAAATGACAAAAATGTAATTGTTTGAAACACTTCAGATTATCTCATTCATTATTTTATTGCACCAATCAGTGTGACTATGAATATTTAACAGTAATATGCAGACAGACCAAAATACAAGCTATCCAAAGCTTGAAGCAAATACACTGTGATCTAAATGTCTGACTGATTCTGAACCAACGTAATGTTATTTTATGATTATAAATGGTAAGAAATAGCAAGTTAAGACTACCTACACAGAGTTGGTGTTAATTGCTTTAGAATCAGATCACTTCAAATATAGGAAATTCTAGTACAATTTTTTGAGTCAAAGCAGCTTTTATTTTGGGTGTCTCCACTGTATTTACTGAAAGACTGCACACTTCACAAATATCCTCATACCTTTGAGTTGCACTTTTACATATCTGCTTTTCAACATTTGTTTCTCAAGACACCTGAAAATAAACTTTTTCATTTATTATCTCATTACCATCCATAAGAATAAACTTTCCTACAGATTAATTCAACAATTCCCCCAATGTGGGCTTGTTCCAGAAAACTCTAGTTGTTATTTTAAAACAGATACTTTGCTGAGCAACACAAATGGAAAAATGCTGCTAGTATTTCCACAGCTGATAGCACCTTTTTCAGATTCAATAGGAATGCCAAATCTGGCCTATATGTTCCAAAACTATTCCTGCTCTAAAAAACTAGAAATTAAACCCTATCTGCACTTTTAATGTTAAATGCCATTCTCTTTTTCTCTAAGAGCTGGCTTGGTGAGTAGTTTTACTTTACTGTCTGTTGCATATTATGCGCCGACTGTCTAGTGGCAGAGGCAATGCAGTGACAATAAGAACCGTGTCTATAAAAGGATGAAACACAATATTCTGATGCAAAACCTGGAGGGAATAAACTTTTGAACTGAACTGGAGAGTTGAGTAACCACTGAAGCCTGACAAAACCAAGATCATTAAACTGTGGTGAATAATCACTGAAAGGAAACAGAAAGAACAAGATGTCTCATGGAAAAACAAACCTCTCCAGCCAGTTTCACTCTCTTGTGTATCTCAGCATGAACTATCTCCCTTCAGATATTCTAAACAACAGCAGAATTATCATTTCTTTCTGACAGTGATTTAAAAAGTTTGGCTCACTATCAAAGTCTTCCTCAGATACTATAAGATTTAGTGAAACAGGTAAATTCACCAAAACTAATTCAGAGGTTACATTCACTTAGTAAAGGGATGTAAATAGACAATATGAATTGGATCTCCATTTAAGACTTCCTGAGCAGGAAGAGAAACAGAACAAGACAAAAGCAAAGATGAGCCAGGGAAGGCTAAGGGAAATAGAAAAATGAATGAGCAACAGAGGGTTAACAGCAAGTACCAATACACTTTATTATCTTGGTACTCCATTCTATTTCTCTATCCTTTTTTACCTTCTCTGAATACTCACAATATCTCACATTAATTACACTGTTTCAGTGTATACGCTGAGACAAAAAGGACTAAGTAAAAACAACAGAAGCTGATTCTAATCACAGAGTCAATGAAAAGATCTCTATTGGGTTTTCGACCAGAACACAGAAATCAGCTCTGAGCTGCTCTAATGGTGGCTGAGAAAGCAAAGGAGGAAAAAAGAGATAGCACAGCACAGACCTGTAACAGAATATTCACTGAAGGGACCAGACCACGCTAATCTAATGAATGGTTGCTGGAGGTTGGAAAGAAACTAGGCTCTCCACTCTGTTCTTCAAACTGTTGAGTGGGTCCAGCTACATTCAATTACTCTTTGTTTGCTCAAGGCAACAAAAAGGAAGTATTTCTGAAAGTTCAAAAGATGTTTTCAAATAAGTAAACCTTTTGAAGCTTTTATGCTTTCCATTTTTAATTACTGCTATACAATGTTGATCTGAAGTTACTACTACTGGTATGTAATAATTAAAATTAATTATTTGTTTTAGCAAAAAAAAATATAAAGTTTATCAGACTTCTAAAACGAATCTGCTTGATTGTCTGGGGAAAAAGTGTTAACAAAACATGATTTTGCAACTGAGAATTACTGACAAAGAGACTTGAACCAGCCCATGAAAAAAGCAACAACATTCTGTATCTTCTAAAGAACATTTAAAGTATCTCAATGTTCTCAGAAAATACATATAATTCAGAACTCTAACTTTATAAAGAGAAATCTAGCTTGCTGATTACAGTATGCTGATACTACACTAAGTTCAAATCATCCATGGCATATTTGCATCTGACCATGCAAGTGAAAAATCCCCATGATTTATACACAGGTGTAGCATAACATCTGCAGTAGACAAATACATGAATGCCTTTAAAAAGGACTTCTACTTAGTGATTCTAGCAAAATCAGAAATACCACCAATAAATTTAGACAATTTACTTAGTATATGAAGTTTTACACTACACTTTAAAGCTGTGTGTACTAGCAGACCTATGAAATTAGTAACATTCGTCTGAATTTGCTAATAGTGGTAACAAACACAAGATAAAGGGGTCAATAAAAATAAATTTAAAACTTGAAAAAAAAATTCAAATCAACCAGCATAAAGAATAGGCAAGCAATAAATGTCAGGAAGTCAAATTCAGGGTGACTGCAAGAGAGGTGCTTTCAAACATGTTGCAAAATTGCAAAAAATATTAGATAGCCAGAAAGAAAAAAAAGAGGCCATATCAAAATAACCCAACAACTCAACAACAACCAGAAAACAGCAGAACCCTTCATGCATAGTGGAAACAGTATTTATGTTAATAATCTACCTTAAATTAACCATTAATATATTTAATTTGTCTCTAAAACTATGCAGAAATACGTGAATTTGTCTTCCTCAAGCATTATACTAATGAATTATATATACTATAATATATGCTATAAAAAAGCATAAAATCTTGTAGAAATCAAAGTGCTAGTACAAAATTTTTAAATAAAATTTTTAAATAAAACATTTTATCTTTCTGGTACTATGAAAAAATATATATAACAATCCCCATTACACCTACAAGAAAATAAAACAGTCAGTCCTACCATTCTAACATTTAAAGGTCTTACTTAAGGGTTCCTATTTTATAGGATGTTAAGCCACAGTTGATAATACTCCCATGAACTACATAATATCTGAAAGTTATTTTACAATACCTGAAAACAATGTTGGTAATATTGCAAACATTTTTAAATGCTTTAAAAAAGCATTACTGGTTTTTCTCACACAGCCTTTCTGAGGAAAACCTAACTCCTCTAATGATGCCAATTGTTTAATTACAGTTACAGTTATATTTTTATGCAAACACTGTGCAGTCAGGATCTCGGGCTTTGGCAGGCTTACAGCAATAGATTAAGATAAGAAGACCAAAGCTGTTCCTCTCCCATCTGTCTGCCCCGCTCCACTGATGGACATCATGTCAAAAATGAGAACGATGACTGAATATACACATCAGCCACAAATATTTGCAGACTGGCATGCCCACGTAAATGCAATCAGCCTTCTGTTCAATACTATTGGTGGATGAAATTCTGACATATGATACAGGAGGAGCTGACAGACAGGACCCTGACAGCTACTGCCGTAGCTGTCCAGTTTCAATCTCCTTTAAGTCTGCTGAACCTCTCAAATGTTATGACAAAACAGTTTGTTTACTCTTAAACTTATAAAGAGAGGTTAGATGTTTTCAGAGTTATTACGAAGAGATTTTCCCTGTTTGTCGAGCTGCTTGTCATTTCCTTGGAGTTATCTATAAAAAATAGAAGCTTTTATTTTATTTTATAGAGGGTGATGCACATTCTAATTCCAGATTTTCTGCCAAACTAGTATTTTTTCTTTGAAATAATAAAGTCTTGATAGTAATTTTATTTAGTGTCTCACAGAGGTTTAAAAATACAGTTTTCAGAAAACAGAAGCAATAATTCTGCATAAATTCTTAACTAGGTAGAAGACTGTTCTGTTATTTTACAAAATAAATAAAATATATTATTTTATAAATTGATTAGTATCTCCTACATGTGAAGCAAATATCACAGCAACATATACGAATTAATCAGGACATAAGAAATAACTACTTCAATAAATTATTTTCTTTTGAAAATATTCTACTTGCTAAAACAACAAATATAGTCAAGGACATACAACCATCAATATCTTTCAGAGATTAGAAGTTCAGCTGCAGTTTAGGACAATGAAAATATATCGGCATTTTCGGACTGGTAACTTCATCTGCTCTTCGGACCAAGCCAAATATTATTGAGCAGCAAAGTTTCACTTGAAAATGTGCAAACAGTCCAGTAAAGAACTAGCCTGATTTTCTACAGTTACACCATGTAGACTTAAACTGCTAGATTTATTGATCAACAAGTCCAGTAAGTCCAGTCATCATCTAGGGCAAATCCAAACCATAGAATTAGATACAGGAAACAATGTCAGGTACAAACCAGACAAATTCACTGTATTAGGCAACACATTAGGTTTTACAGATATCACTGCAATGTATTCACTGTATGCCCCAGATAAGTTATTTTATTTAAAAATTCAGCAAGAGTCATTTTCAATCAAATATCTTATTGAAAACTGTCAAAAGCTGAAAGAAACTAACTCCATAAATTTAACCCTAGACTCAGCCTGAGCCTGCAGGCCCAAGTGTTTGTATCTACATAGACCCTTCCTCGCTCTGAAACCTCATGAAAACCAGGTGTGATCCCAATATGCTCACATATTGCTTCATCAGGCTAAAGGATCAAGTTCTTTAAAAAGATTCAAATATGTTGGCTTGAAAGATGCTGACGTCCCTCCAATTTTGTTTGTTACTAACTCACCTGAAAAGCACAGGTCATAATACACAATTTCCACAAGCAACAGTTCTAGCATCCCATTATCTCAGTTTACACAATCCTCCCTGCTCCTTTTGTGAGCCAGCAACCATGCAGCCACACAGCAGCAAAACGAGCAGTTTTGCGTCACACCAGCAAGTAAGGCACCAAGGAGCAATGAGATCACCTATTTTGGCAGTAACATGGCCTTGGACTGCTTGAGGCAACCTCCAAAATGAGTTCTCAGGGATGTTTTTTGAGACAGAAATCTTTAAAAAACTTTAATGAACAAACAAATAAAAGTGGCACTCAAAATGTTCAGGACTTTCAGTTTGGGAATTTCTTTCTAAAATCAGCCTTCATAAATGTGTTTAAACACTAATTTTAAATACTGGCCTCCAGTGGCTGTGGAAGTCCGTATTTTATCATTACTCAGAAGTGGTTTCATTTTTCTGAACAACTCACTTTTGCCAAAAGTAGAAACTAAGATATTTTTGTTTATAAAGAAAACAGAGGATCTCATGTCTGAACATCCAATACTCTGCATGTTCTTCTGTAGCAGTTTGTTCTCCAGTGGTGATATGATACTTTTCAAAGAACCACAGAAGAGGAATACTGAAAGTTTAACAGGTCAAAAACATTTTTCAAAAGTGCCACCAAAACATTTCTTTTCTCAGCTACTTTAAAGCTGTCTATGAGGAGCTATGTAAGACCTGCCTTACAATCAAAGAAACCCCTGTAATTTGGAACCCTGGTTGCTCTCTCTGGCAGCATTTGCAGAAAAGAGTGCCCTTAAGAAAAATACTCCTCTGCCAGACACGGCTGCTCCCTTCAGTGGCTCTGCAGCCATACTAACATTACAGCATCACAAAGGCATGGTATTGTGTCCACTCACCCATTTCAGTTATTCTTTAGCTAAATCTATAGGACAGATAGATATACATCATATATAGTGTATATATATATATATATATAAAAACACAAAAAACAAAAAAAAATATCCAATATCATAATCCTGAGACTCCTAAAACAACCAACTGAAGATTTTCCATTAAAGGAAGATTAGGGCATAGCACACTGTCTTCTCTTTGGAGGAGTGAACTTTTTTGAATTCTGAAAATGCCAAGCTATTAAAGGGTAAAATAGCAAATTACATTTGGTTCCACGGAATTCACTTCCACATTTTCTTACCAGAAAAAAAAAAAAAAGTCACTGCCCATATTATTTAATCAGTGCCTTTTTAATAGGGGGGATGTAACAGTTTCTGGATGTTTACTCCAGATTTTTCACACATGCACAGCAGAATGCCAGGAAGGAACTATAAAAATTGTCATCCAGCTTTACATAACATCGAGCTTGCTCTCCAAGCTAAATAATGGATTCTCTGTGCAGCTGACTCTTCAGAAAGTACCAGCAGCATCACATGAAGACAAAGTGGGTGTTAGGTCAATAATAAATTGCAGTGCTATGGAAAGAAGACAGGAAATAACTTTGGGAAAGAAGAGGAAGGAAAACTTACATACTGTAAGGGTAAAGGAAAGGAAGCAGACAGGATAATTCATGGAAAGACCAAAACTGTAATGTTTTTACACTTGGTGGAACACAGCCTCATAAACATGCCTTGCAAGCATGATGGGAAACTTCATCAATGTCAATCCCACCTACAAACTGAGGTTTCTGCAAAAGGAAAAGGGACCTGAATTGCTGCCCCTTTGGGACAATATGGAAAATAGCTCTGGGGCAGCTAAGTTTATTTGATCTACTGCTTACAGCAGAACAGAAGTGAGGAAAGTGAAAATTAAAGGTTCTAGATACAAGACTGTAAAAAAAGGACAGTGAAACCAGTTTAAGAGCAAACTGACAATATCCAGGAACATAAAGACATAAGAAAACAAGTCTGCCATCTTTCTGGTGGATTACTTACGCCCATTTAAGATTCTTTCCTAGTTTAGATGTATTTTTTGTCTATATAAAATAATATTTGTATCACACCTGGCAGTCACTCCTCAAAATTGTTAGAATGAAAATTATGATAGTTACAGAACCTAATCAAACTTCCATAGCAATTTCTTCTTGTTCCTGTACTGCCCATAAACTGCCACTCCCTGTCTGTGGTCAAAACACACAACTTTCAAAAAGCCTGTACAGAGGATCTTCTATAGTATATCATGTCATAATTCAGGAGAGGGAGGGGAAACTATCCTGAGAGATTTATTTGATTATTGGTCAGCATTTCTGATGACAGTATCAAAGACCTACCTAAAATTTCTGTAAATGAAAGCTAGAAAACAGAGCACAAAGCTTTAAAATATTAATTCCCTTTAAAGCAGCATGAAAGCTTCATGTCCCATCTTTTCTTCCCACTTGTTAGAATGAGACTGAAAAATTCTATGCCTAAAAAGAAATGAAGCATGAGTTGATGGGAACCTAAGTCATTTGGCAAGTATTATTCAGCATATATATCAGAGTTACACCACAAAGACTTATGCTTGGTATCACACAGACGCAAGACAAAATCTTCAGCCTCAAAAACAGGGCTGACCTATTATTACAGGCAGAATTAACCTTACATATTTCATAAAAACTAAGCTAGCAATTTATGTTCTTCCAAAAACACTACATATAAATGAACTACATAAGCTATTGCTAAACTTAATACTAGATCCCATCCACCACCTTAGATACAGTCCCTCCTCATACAGTCCCTGCACACATCTACATTATTAACTGGCGCAATGCAAATAGAAAGGACCAGGTTTTGACCTGCTACATTCCATTACTGTCCCAGGACTGCATATCCAACATTGCATTGTTATCTGCAATAAAATTCCGACCCATTGCCAGTAAAAGATGTGCACGGTGCCCATATAGAGACATAAATGCTGGAGGACCATATACTTACACTGCACATTGCCTCCCTTTGAAAGCAGTAATTCCAGTCCCCGCACCAGAAGCCACGTAGGTCTGTACCTGCCATAAATTCAACATGGTTGTGTTTTTTTTTTTTTCCTTTGACCAAGCTGTGATTAAATATGGTACTCATGTGGCTTTTGATACACAATGGAAAATGAAGTCCAGGCAGGAACACTGACCCATAATGAGCCTCGTGACAGAAGGAAGCTTGCCACCATAGTACTATATTTTAATAGTGAGAATTTCAACATTTCTGAATCAATTACTTTATTTCTATTCTATGAAAATATTCTCTGTTCTAATTTCAGGTGGCAGCCTAGGGCAGCCTAGAATTTCTTGCAGGATGAAAAACTCCAAGTAACACTTTTCTTCTATAGCTGTTGGTGGAACAGCTTAGATTACACGTATTATTTTAACAATTTCTTCTGAAATGCAGTGTAGCAAAGTGGATGAATTCTGGATTTGCTGCCTCAGAGGTGAAGATTTCAGTTTCAGTTGTGCCCAAATATTAAAGAACCTTATTCAGATGCTCTGCAAATAAGACAAAATATTAATAGCCACCTCTTCAAAGACAAGGACAGGAAGAGAACTGTGTTAATAAAGACTGTCAACAGAAAGAACTCAACGACAGAGCAAAAGATATTGTTCTCTTGCTTACAGCTTGGTTCATACTCCCTCTGGCTGAAAAATGCTATGTTTGAGGAAGTCTCAGAGTCTCAAATGTAAAACATCTTGTTAGTCCTATGGATGTATGTGACAGATCAGCCAAATGCTTGAGCTATGTGACAACTAGCAGGTTTTGTTGGTTTATTTTCCTGCCCTCCTCCCCTTTCCCCCCCCTCCCCAAAAATCTGCTTCAATGGCGGCAAGTCAACAACAAGATATTTTGGCAGATCCTCAGGTCTCATAAATTGTCAAAATTTGACTGAAGACAAGGACATAATATATATCCTATTTTCTTAACCTGCTGTGTATGAATTCACATTGTCATAATTTTACAAGATTTATTCCCAGAGGAAATATGGCACGACCTATTAACCTTGCTTACTGAGTGGAAATTAAAGCATTAATTTTTGGTAATGATAAAACCAGTAAGAAAACCCAACATTTCTCCTGTAGTTTTCTAAACTATCCACACCGCAATATATATTTTATATCATTATTAAAAAGTTCTCTTTTTCTTTACTGAAGTAATTGATTTCCAGATTCTTCCAAATCAAACAAAAGGACATCAGAGACACAAAGCACACTAAAAGTATACTAACAGCAGTCAACCTGTATCACCTCCAAGAAACTAATTCATGTCATCTGTCTCAACTAGTCCGAGGTCTTGTAAACAATGGTACTAGCTAAGTCACTGGAGGCAGATAGAGATCTACACTTGTTTATTAATAGTTACATTGGTACTACCTTTATACAAATACCTGCTCCAGTGTACTTGTACCACTATACTGTTTCATGTCCCAAGCAAACTCACATACACCCGTAACAAGCTCTTTTTTGCCACTAACACAGGATCTAGTCTACTGGGGTTACCTACTTGCACTTTAAGTATACTGACACCACTGCAGTACAATAACATTTATTAACTTCAACTACAAAAAGCAAGCTAACAAGAAAACCTTCTAAATACTTATCTCAGAGCTAATCATATACAAGTGATATTACCACACTTAATTCTTCCTCATTTTTATGACAAATTTGCAAAGGACAAGACTGAAGGAAAAAAAAAAAAAGGGGGGGGTAATAAAGTCACAAAGAGGAAACTGTATTTTACATATACTCTTTCCTAGTTTATCAAATTCTAAATGTTCCTATCTGTTGAAGAATTGACAGACACAACAGCTGAGTGACACAAGTTTACTTACAGATTCTAAAAGCAGTTTGTAATTTCAAATACAATAGCTGGGTTTTATCCAAACATCTGATAGGATTACACCCACTCCACAAGAGATTCTGTGTTGTTTCACTACATTTTCCTGCAATTGTCAGTATTGGAAACTTTGTATTTTGTTCCAAAGGAAATTATCTTAATATATCCCAATGATATCATCATTCTTTCAATAATAAAGAGTATCCTGTTCATATTTTTAAAGGCTTGGGCAAAAACCCCAAGCTTGTTAAAATAGCCTCTTAGAAAGCCCTTCTCAAAGTAAGGAAAACAGGGAAACAGTTGTTAAAAAGTTCTGGCAGTGCTTCAAGAACACAAAATTACTTATAATATTATCTTAAATAAACTTGCTTACTCCAGAAATTATTCCTTCGATTTAAATGTGACATATCACTGGACCTTCTTCTCAGTATTCTCACCCCCCAAAAATATAACTTTGCCTACAGAAATTACAGTTACAGCAACGTAACAGACACAACCAGCATAAAACCCTGACTACCGAAGTGTAGCTTATTCCTAAATAAAATTAATGATTTACATGAGTACAACTGCATGCAAAGACCAAAGTCTCACCTATAAGACAACACACAGGAAAGGGTCAATCTCTGTGGAGATGCAAGTATTAAAGTATAAAAAATACATGTAAAATAGACTTAGGAGTCATGTTTACACAACCAACATAAGGCCACAGCTTCATGCGTATTCAAGCTGGTTACGGCTCCCATTTTTCTATTGTTAAACTTTGACTTAATTACACTGTATTCTTTAAACATCTGGCTTTACACTCATCTAGTTTCTTTCAACTAACTCAACCATGCATTTTAAAATTCAAATATGCAGTCAGAACTACAGGCCCTGAGCCCAGCCACCATGAGACGAGATGGTATCATCACACTCTGTCTGAGACATAAGCGAGTAGAGAAGAAAGATAGCTACACAGAGAAAAGGAACTTCATCATGTGCTGGGCTGCTCCATCAGGAGATGCATCACTTAGAAGGGCTTATGAATTGTACACAACCAAAGCTGTGTGGTATGGACCCTGCTTGTATGCTGAGTATAGGTTTAACCAGCTCCCACAAGCTGCCACTCTTATTGCCTTCACACTGGCATAGATCAATTACTGGGGGGAAATGAGAGAGGTAGGGCTGCTTCTTTAGGAGGCCTGAAGTGTTTGTGGAATTATTATGTAACATTACATACCAATTGTTCTTTTAAAGGCTGCTACTGCTGAACATTTGCTCCCTGCATACAACAGCTAAAAATGGTGTGCAAAATGACTGTATGAAGGCATATCACAACCTATTAAGTGTTTCAACACAGCCTAACAAAAATATTCTGAGCTCTATTCACATCACTGAAAACATTCCCTCATCTTTATATAGAAGCTCAAATTTCACCCACCACTGCTGTATTATGCTTTACATAGAAATAGATCACAAATCACTAGCCACTTTTGAGTGGGTTTATATGCATAAAATATATCTTCCACTCTAATAAACTTCATCAGCTTTTCCAGATACAATTTAATAGAATTTAAAATAGGGTTAAAACACCCCTAGTGGCTGGTAATTACTTATAAGGCTTCTGCAAGATTCTGTAAGAGTTTATGTATACACACACAGGGATGCGTATATATGAATGTGTAAGCACGGGCAGCCTAGCTAATAAGTCTCCTTTTCAGAATGTATTTGTATAATTTCCACGTCATACATATAACTAAAAAATTATTAATTTCTGCCAATGCCTGCAGTCAAAACTTGTGCTCAGGACTCCAACAGTAACATGGCTATTTGAATGATAATGACTCCTACCATGCCTAGGGATCCTCACAATAATAATAATTGAGACATCCTCCAGTTTTACTAATCTCCCTGATGTTTTTAGGGTTTTTTTTAAGTCAAAGTGCTTTCTGAGACATCTCTCAAAACACCTTTATTCCTCATTTCTTTATGTCTTCACCAAAATCAAGTAGAACGTGAAAAGGTTATTATAGACATTTTATTTTAAATCTCATACTCTCAATCGGGCTAATGCATCCAAGAAATACAAAAGATGGGTCAATTTCACTTAAACCAGAGTTCATCTGGCTAAAATTTAGAGGCATTAATGGAAAACTATATTATGCACTTAAAATGTTTGGCTACGGATTTTGTCATCCACTCTATTTCACATAAAACAGAAGGTTACAAGTCTACATTTGGATAAAGTCCTTGAAGGAGTCTGCCAACTATGTTGGCAGAGATGGTACAAGGTCACAGCAAATACACTGAGCTCTAATCCCAAAGAGAGGTGACTCCATGACTACCACTTCACTAAATCTTTGGTACATGCATTCCTAATGTGTTAATTTCTCAGGTTTAAACATTAAATTTTCATACTTGGCTATACCGGAAAACATTACCACTTAGATTTTAACTCTACTCAGGAAGTCAAGGCCAAAATAGCTCCTGGAATGTGTTAGTGCTTCTAAATAAACATGCCTGGAATAAACATTCCCTTGAACACATTAAATACCTTCCTTATAACCAGGTCATGTAATATTCACAGCGCGACAGTTCTCCATTATTTTGCCAGGTAAGAACAGAAATGACAAAACCAACCTTTTTTTCATTTTTACACATAATACCAACACAGCATCCAAGATGTATTAAAACCCCTGTAAATTGCCAAACTGAAGATGAAGATGCATCAAGTCAACACCATCCTCCTCATTATGCAGTTTCTTGAGACCTCACAACAAAACTGGAAAAATTCTAACATCTTCACCTCCTGGCCACTCAAGACAGTTGTTAATCTCTGTATTTCAAAGATGCAATTCTTCGTAAAGCCCGGCTCTGAAAAATATCATTGAACTGATCAGGTAAGAACAGAACATCCTCCAACCCCTATAAAAGAAGGGTAAGTGGGGCAGACAGAAGAAATCAGCAACACACATCTTTTTAAGCCTGCTTTACTGGAATACATGGGCAGTAGGAAGCATTTCTGCCTCCATTCAGACTTGCATAGAGAGGGTGCAGAACTGGGAAAAATTGTCCATTATTTTAGTGTTCACTGCCATTACTCAAAAATCTATTAGCATTAGTGATCTTGAGCAGATTCTTGCTTTTTCTACTCTAACAATACAGGTAGACACTGCTATAGGCTGAACATTCTTTTATGTAATCAGGCTCATATGCCTGGTATTAATACACGCATTTTCAGGTTATCAACATAGTAAAAAGGCCAGATATTAATGGCATTATCATAACCACTGTGATTTGAAAACCAGAAATGATAAAACAGAATACTGCAGAATTAAACTGTTCTGGTCTATTTTTGTTTAATTTCTGACGTCAGCAGAATTATTTGGCCTCAAAATACTTAAGTAGCTATTTTTAAATAACAATCTGCCCACAATGGTCCAGGCTGAATAATCACCTTGCACAGATGTTCATATTGCCTTGCTCCCTGACAAATGATTTAAAAATGCGATTTTGAGGTTATGCCATTTCACCTACACATTTCAGATGACATTGCAGAGCCTAGACAAACCAGTTTCACCAATACTCCCAGAAAGATCAACTTCCTATTACACAAGGTAAACCAGAACAGGGAACTGTCTTTTCTTCAGTTTTGTCATCCTTTCATTGAGGTAAAATTCCTTACACAGGATACACCATAAACCATTTTTGCAGTGAACTGAATTCCACATCCCCTATGTACAGGGGAACCTCAGTGCATTCTCAGTCATTTTATCGGGGACAGTGAGATCTAATGCAATTAACAGAAATTAAAATAAGATGGTTTGCTTGGAGGCCATTCAGGCAGCCTAAGCTGCCATCCCATTTATTGGATTTAAAAGCAAAATACAACTAAGTCAGATACTGAAAATAAAAAGTTTGGTGATACTCCCATAGAAAAGGCAGACTCTTTGGAATATCACCACAAATCCTGTAATCTAAAAGGTTAGTCATGATAAGACCTACCTTTCCATTTCCATCATAATGCTATATTTGCTAAAATAATCCTGTCTAGTGTGTATTCGCACTGAAGGTTTTAGAAACAGTTAACATCAGCTGCAATTCAAGGTGTATGTAAACCAACTAGGAATTCTTTTCCAGTGATTAAAGTTTCAAAAACACATCTAAATTATAAATACATACATGTAAAAATTTCAGTCCCTTTATAAAATACTTCATTAGAAGCACTGCATTTTATTTATATCATTTAAAAAGAATTAACTGAAAAAATCTTCTACTAAGAACAATCAACTTCTTTTATGCAAAAGATTACCTTAATATCCTAAAAGAATTCTTAATAAAAATTAGAAATACTGCTAATTTTACATTTTTCTATTTAAAAAGTATAGCTATGTTGCAAAAAGCATGACTATGTTTCAAAAGCATACCATAAAAAGCTGTGTAACTGCCTTCCATAACATGACCAGCTTCATCTTTGTAAAACACACTGCTGGCTACACTACCACTAGTACCTTCCAAAACTGCGTGAAAAGTTTTAATTTTCATTTGTAATCTTTTCCCAAAAGAAAAGACCTACATTCAAACTAACACTCTATTAGAAAAAGGCTTATAGCAACTTGGTACACTTTTATATTAATCAGCAGTAACCACAACTGGCTTAGTACACGTGAGCATAAGTGAATTTATTCTGGGTCTAACATGAGAAAAATCCAAGATAATTCAATGACAATGTCATTTCTAGAAAACACAATTGCTAGTCAAAATCTTCTTAGAAAGTACCTTAAAAAAGTAATCACTGGTTTGGTTTTATCATTTTAGTTATATTTTTATAAAAGCTTTAACGTTATCTTAAAAGTTTTAATGTTATCTAAAACCAGCTCGATAAAGGGATCCTTAACTATGAGACATATGACAGTTGTCGCAATAGGTATCAGACACCAAATCTATCAATTTCATATAGATAACTAAATTACAAATAATTATATCCTACGGGGTTTCCGATTCATCTACAGGATTCATTTGGTATTTAAATGCATGTAACTTAAATACAGTGTAGATGTTCAGATAAATACAACAACTGTCAAGGATAGGGATGCACTGTTTCAAATTTGATAACTGTTTAAACTACATTGCAGAGATTTTCTAAAAATACTTACAAACTAAAAGAAAACCATGAGAAAGGTAAAAGCTGTAACAACTACTCTTCTGTCAACTGCAGATGCTAATCCAAAACTCACCACAAAAGTTTTATCGCAGTACTCATCTACCCATAAACTTGTCATCATACGGGAGGGTTATAAATTATATCAGATGCAAAGTTAATTGGGAAGAAGAATAAATGTCTGAATGGCCATTCTGAGCTTTTCCCATGAAAAAGAACACACACAGTGCGGACACACCCTTTTGCAAAAATAAGCTAATTCGTGGAATAAAAGGGAGATGAAGAAGTCAGAGTGCCCTCAGCTCAGGAATGCCAGGAATCCCCGGAGGAATGCGTGCGGGCTGGCGGCAGCGGCGCCCCCGACACACCTCGGTCTCGGCGACCCGCGGGGGGCTCCTCGCCGACCGAGCAGTGCGGGTCTCCCGCCCCCAGCGCCCCCCAGCCCGGCCAGTGCGCGGTCACCTAGAACCAAGGCCGACAGCATCATCTCCAGCTGAGGCACCGCGACCACCACACCGGCTGGTACACACACTTGGGGAAACGAGCCCTCGCTCTTCACAGCCGGGACGGAAAACTCGGAAATAGTCAGGTCCCATCGGAGTCTGTTTTCCCGGAACTCCCTCGCCCTTCCGCGGCCCATTCCGCACGCTCGCCCCAGGGGCGGAACAGCCGCCGCTCGCCAGCTCAGCCCCGAGGAACGTTCGAGGAGAAGGCCTGCCCCGACACGGCGCTCCGCCGGCCTCCGCGCGCGTTACCGGCGGTCGTAGAGGGAGAGCCGCGTTGTTCTCCCCTCGCGCCCGAGAAAAAGCGGCACCCTTGGCGTTTGGGAAAGAACGTGTTTAACGGAGCGAGCTGGAGGGAAGCCAGCCCCTCAGCGCGGGGAGCCACAGCCGCAGGCAGCAACCCAACAGGGCGATGTCCCCTGTGCTCGCCGCGCTCCGCTCAGGTCGCTCCACAGCCCAGTGCCGCCCGGCCCCGGCCATCTCTGCAGAGAGAAGAGTGCGAAGCCGTACCCCCCCCCCCCCGCCCAGGCTGCCAGAGGTTCCGTCGCAGCCAGCCCCCGCTCTCCACACCCGTCCCGAGCCGCCTCACCCTGCGAGGGGGTTTCCACTCAACTTCGTGCCGCTCGGGCCGTCGCCCCGCCAGCCGCACTCGCCGTTGGAGCTGAGGACGGACTGCCCGCCCCTTCCAGCGGGGGAGGGGGGTGCCGGGGCCGCCCCTGGGCCGGGCCGGGCCGGGGAGGAGCCAGGCGGGGGGCGCTCACTCAGGTGAGCTTGGGGGCTGCTTCGGGCGCGCGCGGCGGTTTCCCGCCCTTTCCCGTCCCACTGGCGGCCGCCGGACGCCTTGAGGGGGAGCGTGGCGCGCGGGATCTCCTCAGGTTGGAGCGCTCAGGCAGACACCTATAAACGGCGAACGGAGGGCAAAAACACCCGACTCCTCCTTTGTTCAGGCTGTGCAAACGGTGCCAAGACGAAAGGGGGTGGCTGGAACAATCCTCTGCAACAGAAATCCAGCCCCAGGTACTGTCGTCAGCTCGAGGCCGCCCGACAGCCGGGTTTGCTTTCCTCCGCGAGCGGGACCCGCCGGGCCGCGGAAGTGGCTGGCGATGCTCCCGCCACGGCGGGAAGAGCTGAGGCGGCAGAAGGGGTAGGGCAGGCGCGGGTTTGAGTGTGTGTTGGAGAGCAGGAACGAGGAGCTGGGGCGTGCCCGTACTGCTCCAAGAGCAGCGTCATGAGCACCTCTGGGCACACCTGGGCTGTCTTCACAGTTTGGGGTGATTTTTCACAATGTCTTAAGTTAGACTGGAAACACCACAACAAGGTGTTTGTAGATTTCCAGAACATTCTACGTGTACAGTCAGGACTGAACTGCTGCCATAGGGCAGCATGACTCCTTCCCCTGACCCATGTGTGAAGGACAGCTAGCTGCTGAGGACACACGTTTTGCAAGTGTCATGCAAAACAATACAGTGACTATAAGCATGTGACCAGATTTGCTCCTCGGATAATTCTACCCTTAGAAATCTGTTCTCGAGATTTGAATCACGTAAAACAAGCAGCATTATCAGGGAGAAAAAAAGGTGATAGTGAATATATGGGGCTGGGAGGGAACAACAAAACATATATCTACTTACAGAGTTGTTATACAAGAGAAGGATGGATAGGCGCTCATCCTCTCTTAAAATCCGGCTGCTTGGTGGTCACTTTTAACATTTCTGGCTGAGCTGTTCTGCTACCTGTTGCACATTCTGACAAAACCAGCCCAGTTAGCAAACACTATTGTATGGAATTGTATTATATATAATTGTATGGATTTTCTATAGAGAATGCCCCTGTCTTAATTAGGATATATAAACAGAAGGGGCTCAACTAGGAGAGTAGCTGTACCCAACACAGCATCAATGCTGACACTTCCAGAGCACTGTGTCCAGATTTAGGTGTGAATTGGACAAATTACAGACAGTTCTAAAGAGGCATCTAGTGAAGTCATTGCAGACATCTAACAATGATTTCCTTTGCTGAGAGGGTGGAACTACTAGGTGTGACAGGGGCTATAAAGGCTTCTGTTGTGGCAAAGTGCACCTCTACATAATGTATTAAATTCATTCTCCCTCAAAATGGGTGTTGATAGGAAAGTCATAGATCTTTTTATTTTATTTAGAATTTTTATGCCCTTGATATTGGGTTGAATTGTCAGAAGAATGCTCATGAGACACAAGAGCCAAAATGTGTTACCATCTTGATCTTTTACATACTTGGCCATTTAACATTTGCTTTTCAGGTATGCTATTTTCATATAAGCAGAGGCAGTGACTAATCTTGGAGCTGTTGACATAAAAGATATATATATAGTTTGCTTAGCCCCTTTCACTGTAGTTTTCAGAAAGCACATGGTTTTTACCCCCACCTCCTCTAACTGATAAAATTTAGAAATAAAGAATGGAAAAGAAATAAAGTAATTAAAACTTTTTTCCCCCCCCTCAGTTACATCAGTTATGTGTCAAAGTTTTCGGTTGAATTCACAGACACACATGTATATGGCTGTATTTTATCACAGTTAAAGTGTGAAGAAATATGATGGCAGTTTGTTCAGCCTTGTAGTTTTGTAACATACGAAGGAATTGAACTTAATAGAAAACAGAATGTTTCATTTTGTAGTGTAACATAAGAGGTGTATACACTTATAATTTTCAGGTTATTGTTAAGAGGTTAATTAAAACAGGTGTTAATCAGTTATGTTATACAACAATACATTTCCATTGCTTTTAGAAGCAAGCCAAAAAAAAACCCCAAAACATTAAAGATTCATTTCTTGCTAAAACAACCAGGCTATGATGAATAGTAGTAACTATTCTATCGTCTGTAATTATTTTTTTCACAGTGTATTACGTGTAAGATAGCAGATCAGGATACAATTCAATTCCTGTCTGGCCTGCTCAGCATTAAGCTGCTTAGAAAACCGTTCTCCTGGTCTGTACTGAGTTTAGAAGAATTGTTTCATATGATAATTAGCCCAAGGCATTTTTCTTTCTTATTTTTTGCCCCCCCCTTTTTTTTTTTTGTAGTAAAGGAAAAAAAAAAAAAAAGAGTCAAAAATGTGGAGCCAGCACAATTGCTAAAATTCTTATATTGGCTGTGAGCATCCCAGACTGAAAAGGAGAGGTTTGAGTGGATTTTGACTGAAAGCTCTGTTCTATACTTTCTGAGCCTTTGAGGAAAGCTTAATTTCAATCTTTAAATCTGCATTAAAATTGTAGTTTGAATCAAACATATTGTCAAACAGTTTCTCCCAGATCTTTGGCATACTTGAACATGAGTTTTAGAAAGCACTTGGTAAAATAATGCTACAAACATTAAGACTTTGTTCACTAAAAACTGTAGTCCACCTGGAATATTGCAAAAGTACAAGGTTATCCAGTGAGGTAAGAATTTTTTGAAGGAACTTGTGCAAACATAGCAATAAGCTAAAATTGCACTGAAGACAGAGTTAGGTCATACACAGAACGTCATCTCTGTGCAGGCTACCATTTCCTTTCCCACCCCTCATCCACTTACTTTTCTCTCTTACTTTTCTCTCCTCTTCTTTAAATGAAGGCTTTGCTCCTTGTTCACAAAACCGGATGACACTATGATTAATGTTTCTGTCCAGGCAGCGTATTATCAGGCAGTTGTGAAATACAATACAAAATGGAGTATGCAGCTAAAGCAAAAACAAACAGTAATGCCCTAACAGCTTGTGCTGTAGATTAATTCCAGCTGCTTGCGACCCCAGCACACCTTGGGTACCCAATAGCATTCCTGAAATTCAGCTATCCTTTTGCATTGAGTCAGGTTGTATTGAAAGCTTGGTTTATTAGTGCTATTCTTGGCTCCTATCAAGATGTATCTCTATCTGTTCATATTCAACTATACATTGAAGTGAATTTTGACACTTTATTATAGCCTCCTGATTTCCTTGCAGGAAAGTATATGATCCAATAATCATAGTGTAACAAAAAAAAAAGTTGTTCTCACAGTAAGTTATTACTTTGAAACACTGCTTCTTTTACAATACATCTTGAAAATTTTCTCAAATTATTATAAAAGACTAGATACCTGTTGTGTAAGAGATAACGTTATCCCTGTTATTACTGTATTCAGTAAGATATCAAATAGACATTTTTATCTCTTCTTACATCAAGAAACAATCTTCAAAATTCGCATCTTTTAGTTTTCACTGACTTGTTTTCTCAAAACACTGTCTTGAGCAGAATGTTTACACAGTTGATTCTAAAATTACATCTGTAAAATTATATCTATATCTCAATCATTTAAATAAACTTAGAGCACTTTTGAGTTATATGAGCATAACAAAGTACCCTTTTATAAAAATCAGACTACTTTGGCTATCCTAGAACACCAAGGAACAGTTCTATTTTAAGTATTAAATTTACTGAGGTGTAAATTTATTTTCAGAGGAGGGTTTGGGTCATTTAAAGAAATTTAATTTTACAGTTTTACCAGATGCTTTTTAATGTATGACCTCTGTATTTTAACTTGAAAGACAAATACTCAGAAAGGGAGGCCCTTAGTTTTCCACCTTTCTTATTTTTTCCTCTCTTTTTGCAGTCCCTTCCCTTCCTTTTTTTCCTCTTTCACCTTTTTCTTTTTGGAGGTAGCCCCTGTCTTTTACATTTGTCATCTCTTGTTCTCCTTTTTGTCTATTCTCCCATATACATCTGTCAAACACTCAGGGTACTATGGATACAGCCCAGAGCACTGGGTTCCCCCTATCTCTAACCCAATTGTGCAATGTAGAGGCATGTAATAATATTCTAAAAAAGCCTGAGTCATCCAGCCATTAGGTAGCTATTAAAGAACATCTTTACATTGCAGGAGAATAAGATGTGGTAAATAAAATATATTAAAATGACATGAAATTGTAGAATAAGAAATCAGTATTTTCGGTTGTCTTCAACAGGGGAAAATACCTGTTTATACTTTACAAAAGTTAGCTTTACTTTTTTTAGCTAACCTGTGGTGAGGAAAAAGAAGATTAAGATTTAAATTGTAACTTATCTTCTATAGAATTTAATTCCATTTTAGTTAGGTCAAGTTTACAAATACTCTTCCTACTGAAGACTGTACAATTATTGATCTTATGTATGTGGAAATCAGGAGTAAGATACGAGATTCAAAGGTGTAAGGTGAGATGAAAAGTTTAAAAGCTGTTGAGGGGAAAATACAACATAAAGTTAGACAATATGACAGTTTCAATATTAATTTAACAAATATGTAGTCTAGTAATTAAGTGAAGAATTTGTACAGATATGAACTTAAGTTTAAGATTTTGGACTCTGTTCTACATCTAGCCACTATGGGACTTTCTGCCCTCTGATTGTTCTCCTTGGACAACTTTTGGCTATATCCATATTTTTTCCTTTATCTTAACAGCACAGTCTTGCTCCCACTAGCCTTATTCAAGTAATCCTAGCAATGACAAAAAAAGTTTTTCCAAGAACAGCCTGAAGAATCCTAGGTACTACTAAGTGCATCTACATTAAAGTTCCAGAAACCACTGTAACTTCTCTGCTGCGGTCTCTGTGGCTCGTCTTGGTCAAGTCCAACCTGCTAGGATTTAGCTGTGCCCATGCTGCAGGAACCAACTGGTGTTTTGGAATTAGCATAGACTGAATCTCTGTTTTGCACAAATACATAAAGTTAGTAATTTGTTGGCATTGTCAATGTATTTATTTGAAGAAAGGTTAAAGGGTGCGTTGTTTCAGTCAGTGCAAATGTAAACATTAATTTATCACAGAAATAGTAATGTAGTAAATTAAATGGTTCATATGCTCTTTCTGCATGTAGATCTTAAGAACTATTGTTCTTATCTTTTTTCTATATATTGTATATATATTTCTTATCTATTGTCTATACTCAGTATTAGGAAACTGTACTAGCATTGTAGAGCTCCATGTAGATATAGATCCATACCAAAAAATGCTTTACAATCTAAGTAGACAAAGGATTTCATCACAAAAAAGAATATAGAATGTGCTATGCTGAAACCAAAATCATGTATCATGGCAAGAAAACATGGAGGCTTTCTGAATAATTTAACAGTTCTGTTTCTCATCCTGAAATAACATGCATATGTGTAATGGTAAGGAAATGTAAGCATTTTTGATATATTTAAATTTTACTCTACACATAGATGTTTGCAAAATTAACATCTAAATTCTTAAGATTGGCATCCAAAGGCTACATCCTGGGGACGTAATTCTATCTTTCTCAGAAATACTAATTTCAAATCTTGTTTTACCTTTTTTGTAATACCTTTTTTTATTTAAAACACCTTTCTTTTGTTTACAATGCGTACCAAAGATTATCTTGGTTTAGGGTATGCAGGCAATTTAAGGCATGTGTAGTGTACCAAGAAAGACAGCGCATAAAATAAAATTAATATTTTCTTGTTTTAAACTGCACTATTGATTAAAAATACAGCAGGACAAAGTTTTACTTGCTTTAATGTATCTTTTTAGGATTTGCAGACATTGCATCATGTATTCAGTTTTCTTAAGAAAGTGTGTCTTAGATGAGAACTAAGGCAAATACCCAGTAAAGAATTTAGGCTCCTAATTCCCATTGAAATTAAATTATTATAATAGGGAGGTGAAACATGAAATATATTCTTGGGTTTAAACGCAGATAACTTTTGAAACAGAGATAAAATCATCACTATCACATGTAAAAATTTACTTTCTTTTTCCTTACAGGCATGCATTAATTATTGAATTTTTTTTCTCCTTCTACTTTTGGACAAAGATAAGGAAACTTTTCCAACCCTATGGAAGTCTAAAGCAGTATCTGATCCAAAACCTGTCTCCTCATTCAGTTTTGGTCCTTGGCCGGTACACCTTTATGCTGTTATGCAATTGCACCACCTGGTGGCTAAAATCAGTTTAACCGGTATGGTCATTCACGAACATAACTGAGTAGCTTGAAAATCAAGACCATAAAGAAAGGATTATCTTTAATATTCTTAAGATTGTTTTAATCTCTAGCCACTTAACTAGGTGAGGTAATATCATTTAAATAGTTTTGTGAAGCAATATTTTAGAATAGGTACAAACTTTTCAGTAATGTCCCGTATAAGAAACTTTAAGGATTGACTTTCAAAGGTCTTTCTGCTTTAAATGTAAAGCGTCACTCCCAATTCACCTGAAGTATCTTAACTACTATTGTATTGAATACTTAAGAAAGTATCTCTATCTTTGCAAATCTAGGCAGACCCAAAAAGACAGGTTAAAAATGTTAAGTTTCGGAGGATTGGAATTTCCAACCTTTATGGATTTGTTTTGTCAGGGCTGATGCAGATAACTTCTTATTTAAGTATCTTATTCAATCCTACTCATTCCTATATGACATAAACAGTTATTCAAGCTTAAACATGGAAAAATATTTAGGGCTGAACATACCACTTGAAGACAGAAACTGGGAGAAGGGAGGTAAAATTAATGAGTGATTGGAAAACCTTTGGTTTTTTATTTTTTAAGGCAGAAAAAAAAAAGGTATCAAACAGACATACAACTTTTTATACTCATTTGGCAGAGTGGAAACCAGAGTAGAGTAAAGTCAGTTCTCTCTTAACTAAGAACATATATCCAAATATATATATTTAAAATATATATTTTTTAAAAATAGAAAATATATTTTTGAAAAAATAAATGAGCAATAGAAGAATTTTAACCTGTAAAAGACTACTCTGTCTCTTTTCATTTTGATGTTCCATGAAGTAATTGTCATGTGCTTTATGGGAACTGCTACCCAAAATCAAGCAAAACATAAGTATTTGCACAGTGGAATGTACATGTGTATAATAAGCATTTCATGGGGTTGGGTTTTTTATTTTTCAGTTCTACTTGTGAACAAAATACTTGTTTTGCACAACTCTTATGAAAAGTATTCTGAGAACTAAAACCAAGAACAAATAAACAAATAAAATTAACTGAGGGAAACTAGTTCATCCTGCCCTTTACCGTGGGTTATTCCTTGCTTTCTTTTGAAAATACCACACACTGGTATTGGTATATGGGCTTACATTTCCGATCCCACAACCATCCATTGTCTTAAGAAGTTTACAGCCTAATTATGAGTCAGCCCAGAATACTTACAGTATTTTAAATCGTCAAATGTAGAGGCTTCAGTGATGAAATAGATTCCATCTTTGGCACTCATGCGAAGTCTGCTCATGTTTACAGGGGCTTAAAGCACTCATAGAGATATATTTGTATAGATTTGGCACTACACTGATAAATGAAAGTGGTACTCTAGTTTTCACTTAATACTGGGCGGTTTTAGGTAGGAGAGCTTTTCCTTGTTAGTGTTTTGTGACTGTAGAGGGTGCTCTTAAAATACTGGTGATTGTAATACTGCATCACAATTTATCTTTCTGTAAAGCTTATCAATGTTAGAATGTTTATATTTACAAAGAAAGTTGTACATCTAGTTGGGTTTATTTTTGATATGGGTAAGAGTCACTGTCCACATTTGTATCCAAATACATCCCTGGAAACTTTTCTGGGTTTACTTTATTTTTGCAAATATGTTTCTGCCAAACAGTGATATCTTCTGAGAAAACTATTGATGCTGTCTAAAACAAGCTGAAAGAAATACTTAATAGAACTTATTTTTATTTGCAAGGCCATTCCGAGTTGTATAAGAGCTTATTGTTCTGAAGAAGTTATTTAAATATTCACAGAAAATTCTTTAGTTACATGAAGTTGATGTTCCCACATTGCACTATCTGGAATTCTGTGGAGAAAGATTTAACTTTATTTTACTTTGGTTTGTCTATAGTTTGTTTGATTGCTTCACCATACTCCCAATCTATCTGGTTTTTATATTTCTCTAACTGAATTAGTGGGGGGGAATAGCCTAGATACAAGACTAAAACAAACTTCATCGTGCTATATTTTTCTCTCAACTGTGCAATATATATTTCCTTTAATATAAAATTATGTGTTCCCCTCAGTACAGCCAAGAAATGATTGAGTTAATTCTGTGTGCTTGAGAAATATTACCTCCTTCTAGAGAGGGTAGAGTGTTAAACCTCAGAAAGGTAAGATATTTATTTTAATAATCAGAAGTGCAGTAAGCCTGTTTTAGAGCAGTGTGAGGAGAGTTAACATTTCTGAGGTCAGGACCTTTCCTGTGACTAAGATATGGGCTTCTGCCAGCAGTGCTCTGTCAGTCATGCTTGACATGAGGTGTGATTCTTGACTGACTGTGTCAAAAAAGCCTTTACCATAACATACACTTACAGCAGCAAAACTACACTTTCTCTTGAGTAGGTTTTATGTTGGGAGAAGATGAAACACAGGCTGCAGAAGCAGTTTTCTCAACCTAAACTTTTCAACAATTACTCTGCTTCTTATACTGCATTTGTATACTTACCGTGAGAAGGTACTCTTACACATGAACTCTGGTGATAAGTCTTTCACCAGTGGTCACTCATTTGAAATACAGACATTATAGAAAATTAACCCTATTTCAGACAAGGTCTACAAAAGATACTTATTGTATATTAGAGTGTCACAAAGCCTATGATTTGTGACTACAGTTTTGTAACAGCTCTACTGTAGGCCCAGTTTAGAGCATAGAAGTCAGTGCAGCTTGTTTTGTCTGGGAAATCCCTCTGAGCTTTTTTGGCTAACTTCAACAGCATCTCTTCTAGGGAGACTTTGCCAAGATCATTAAATCAGGAAACCTTTTAAGCATAGACCAAGCTTAACAGATGTTTCCTGGCTTCTAATGAGATGAACTTGGCCAGTTCCTATTTCCAGTTTCTGCGTGAAATTCATCACTCTATGAACTTGCAGTTTAGGGCATGTCCCTTAACACATTTGTACACTATATATCATGCAAAGGGGACTTTATGTTAAGTTGGATTTGCAGGCTTGCCATGTGAATTGTCAAAAGAAATTCTGCCTTTGTGAGAGCAGACAAAATTAACAAGCCTCACACATCAAGCAAGTCTCTGATAGAATAAATTATACTGTCCTAGGTCTGATGGTAGAAGATACTTCTGATGTGAGTCATGTAACAGGGGAACACAATGATAGACCAAAACAAAAGGTTTGTCTCATAGAGCTTTCCTTCCTTAGGATTTAGTATTAAGTAGTAATTTGAACAAACAGAAAACTAGGCTTCCCCAACCATGAGGAGTACCCTAGCTATTAAGATAAACAGTCACGTTTAATTCTCTTTCTATCACAGTATTTCTTGTGGGCAGTGTTTTCATTTCCAAAGGAGAATCTAGAAGTGTCTCACTTAAACATCCCTTATACTGAGGTTCTTAAAACAGTAAGTTAAAATGCAAAATTAATATTCTCAGTAAGAGTCAAGACTTAAACAGAGACTTCCTCTGATCACTGATTCTCTATTCACTGAGCTAATAGATAAAGCAGATAATACTTTTCCTACTTTTTTGTTAGAAAAGGTTGGCATAAATTTCTAACTCTAGGAGAGAGTTCAGAAATGTGTTTTGGAGATTTTCACATCTCTACAGCTCACATTAAAGGACAGGATGTCAGAAACAGATGGAACTCAAGACCCATCACCCTTTCTTCAGTCTTTAATAATGACCAATCTGGGTGTAACCTGTCAATTTTGGTCATTTCTGTGGTGGACCCTCTAACCCCCAAACGTGGAAAGAGGCAATTGCACTTTCATTCTGGGTTGGAGATTCCACTACACAGCAAAGCATTCACAGTACCAAAGCCTCTAACCTGTAACTACTTACAAAAATGAACCAACATTCTAAATCGAATCTGCCTTTACTGATTCACTTTTTAAAACATCCTTTACAATATTAGAAAATCTTAGAAGCTCAGAAGAAACAATTTTGCATTGTACAATACTTGTATATTTCAAGCAGTGAAAGCTGTAAATGATGCACATGTTGGAATGACAATAAGATAAATGGATGCTTTCATTGCAAAAATGCAAACCAGAAGACAGATAGCTTGTTTTGCTTTAGGCAAAGCATGAATGCAAACATTTAAACTGGAGAAAACTCCCCTTTCCTTCTGTGGCCCCTCTGAGCCATTACATTAATTACTTGGAACTATTTACCTACTTCCCTTCATTTAGGCCCCAGGTGCAGACACTCTGGATACTGAAAATTATTTTCATTCTTTTCACTAAAGTGGAAAAACAATATATGGAAACACTCATCTTTTCCTTTCAGAAATTCAGGACTGTGAGGAGAGATGGTATCGTAATAATTATTTTGTGCTTGCCTGTTTTTTAACACCCCATAACAAAACACGAGAGTGGGGGTGGAGGGTCAGTGATGTTTCTTTTTCAAAGGACAGTGAAAATATTTGTTTAGTTTAGTTGCAATAGCAGGGGCAGCTGGCAACGTTTACACTTACATGTCTTCTAACACTTCACTAAAGAGACACCCCTAATTTTTGAAGAAAAGCAAATACCTGATTTTGCAAATGTGCTGACCTGTGCTTATACCATGCCTCTGAAAAACACCTTTAGTGATCAGAATGTTAGCATGTGCTCAAAGTATGACCAGTCAGATCCAGGCATGCACTTTTCCATATAGGTAGCTAGAGAATTAATGGAGGCATTAAATGTTTAGAAAATAAACCATCAATCACATTAGAAAATAAAATTTAAATTAAAAAAATCACAGCAGAGGCTCAAAACTTAAATTTCTAAATTGGCAGCAAACAGGATCAGTCTCAATATCTATGACTCTTTCTGGCAGGATAACCATGTCTCAATGCTCTTGCTTAATTTCATGTCCAACTTCCTTCTGTGGGAAGAACAAATTAAACCTTTTCTTGTGCTCTTAGGAAGAGGTTCTTCTGCTTTTGATTATTTTGGAATACAAACAACAGACCGTGGGACATTGGCTGTATAGATATCTTTAAATAATTATTAACAAAATCTATGGCTATTTACACAAAGTGTATTCAACTCCTCCCTTCCCAGTAAAGAATATCAGTCAATCCCAGGGTAGCCCAGGTCATCAAGGGGTGGCTACTGAGTCTGGCTCCCCCTGTCACAGCTGCCTGGCAGCAGGCCCACCCTCAGGAACAGCCAGCTGGCTCTGCTGTGCTTTTCAGCTTCCTCCAAGTTTGCATGTGGACCTGTGAAGCAGCTGAGTTTAGTTTGCCCGATCAGCTTATTTGTTGTCAACCCAGAGAGTATTCCCATTGCCATGACTGCTAATGATGCAGTCAGTTTGCACTCGGAGTTTTCAGCATGGCCTCTCTGCTCTGTCATTTCTGCTGGTCTGCACTGGCTCTTCAAAAGACCAGATCTGTTTCACAGATTTTGTTAGTTTCAAGTCAGTTCAGCACTTCTCTGTTCTGATCCTACTGCTTGTCCAGATGCACAAGTTTATCTGCTAACTGCTGGCCCTTAGCAGACTCAAACTATGAGAAAGACTAATCCTTCCTCTATTTTCTATTTTATTCCAACTGCAGACTTGTGAAATGTTAGAAGCTACTAGGGTTACCCTTCATTTAGAAGATCCTGTTAGAGCATAGACACCTGTGTTCATCATTAATGATATATATCAAACATTAGTCAGAAATATAACTCCCTTGTAGAACTGTGACCAATAACGCAAACAAACCCAACCTATTCTATGTGCGTCTTCTGATGTCAAGAAAAGGGTGTAAGTAGCATCTGCCATAGAAACAAACCTTTGAATTCAAGGATTTTCAGAGGCAGCCTTATGAGTAATTCACTGTTAAAAGAGAGTACCCTCAAAGTAAAAAGATTATTTCCTGGAACATTTGTATTTCTTTAAACTAAAAATATGATGTATGCCCAGAATATGCAGAAACTCTTTCTATTACCAACTAATAATCAAGTGTGTTTTTTTCTGGAAAAGCAAGTTATTTGTCCTAGCATATAATAAGATGATATTGTAATTAATTTAACTATTCAGTTATATTTTTAATCCCATTAGATTAATTAATATCCTGTTGCATTTACTTATCTAGATGAGAGAAAGAGATATTTTGTAAAACCTTATTTTATTGTCTGTTTTATTATATGTTGTCTTCTTATTCAGTAAGACAACACTAAAAACAGTTGTAGTGATACTCATTACTTTACGTGGCTTCATGATCTTAGTTACTTACAGTCTCAGCTCAGTAGCACAAGTTTTCAAAATCTGTCATATGAAAGGCTCTCCAAATTGTTTTTAATCACTCTTAACTTCGGGACTTCTGTGATTGCAGTATCGTTACTGAGATGCAAATTTGACTGAGGAAAAACAGTCCATTCACAGACTTCCATATTCAGGGGATTTGAATTTAAGACCTTGTCGTGAGTCAATGGTGGCCCTTCTAAGCTGCGTTACTGATAAATGGCAAGAGGCTTCTCAGATTTAAACAATGTTTTTCACAGGCACGGGGAGAGACTTTCAGCTGTTTGAACAGCTATTTCTGTTCACTTCTTAAGAGTGTCAAGCCAGGTGCAGTTGTGCTTACTGGCTAGGTGGTATAACAACCACTTATTCACATTAGCCATGGCCATCAACACAGCAACATCAACACAAATTGCATACTTCATTATGAAGGCACTAACACATCTCATTCCAATGCTCCTCCAAAACACACTAGAGTCATCTCATTCAATATGAATTATTTTGTATTCATCTGGACTCAAATGCATCTGCTTTAATAGGTTCTTTGTTACCTTCCCAAATCTTGTTTCAGCTTGTCAGGAAGTTCTTCTATAAGCATAGCCCATGTCAGCAGTTAGCACCCTAAAATCTGCTGGCAGGTAAATTTATTATAACTAAAGCCTGGTCAGGATGGCATCTGAGCTCATGTCCAATTTATGTGGGCAGAAATATCCAGATACTTGAAGCTGCGTAAGTACCTTCTTGAAATGGGGCCTCTATCACCTGTAAGGATGAGCAGCTGCTGAGTTGAAAATAATATAAACAAATCCTCTGGTATGGAAATCTGTTTACAATAGCTGCTCAACATCTAATACTCAACTAATTCTACCTATACTGCATTCACATATTCTGATTCTAATTCCTGTTAAATATGGTATCTAAAACCTGGTCAGGATCAGTATGGAAGTATAGAAAGTAAATATATCTGGGAAAGAATTAATTTTAAATTGCAATGTGCTTGAGAGCTAGTGATTACACTAAGCATGAAATTTGTGTGATTCATGATTATTCCTGCTGTTTCTGATTTTTGCTTCAAATGGAATTGGGCTGATTGTGAAGCACATTAGTGAATTATTCTGTTTGTTTAAGAAGGAAGTTGTAATTTTTGAAGGATGTAGAGTGTTATCACTGTCATAGTATTTGGGAGAAGGAAATAAAAAGCCTGAGAGATGCTTTCCCATAAATACAGTGTTCTTCAGGCACAAAGACTTGCAAAGGAAACAATTCCTTCTAATTAGGAAAGTAATTTTAAGCAGAAAAAGATGTAAAAGCTTAAGGACTGTTCTTCTCAGAGATGTTTCTGAGAAGAATTAGGGTAATAGAGGATTATTGTTTTGTTAAGCCTTTGATTGAGATCTCAGACTTTCATCAGTTCTGTAGCAATGCAAGCAAGAGATCTAAGGCTCAAACATATCTCCAGAAAAGAGATCTTAAAGAAAGAAAATAAAATAAAATTAAAAAACCCCAACCCAGACTAGGATTTAGTTTTGGGGTATTTATAACTCCGAGTTGAGAGCCAAGGGGAAGTTTTTCTGTCATCACCCTGTTACTTTTAAAAACAGAAGGGGAAAAAAATTTGCTTTTGATTTCTCAAAAAATAGTGTTAGTTATTTGAAAAATTCCAGACCAGAGCATGAAAGATCCTTGAGAGGAAAACTCTGGAGTATAATCAAGATTAAAGCCTTTAATGAAGGCAAAGCTTACTTGTCTGATCAGATTCTAGCATAATGGTCTAGCATGTGATATTATTCTGTATAAGTTACATAACTTTTTGTCTTAGAGCATACTTTACCTTCAGCAGCACAAACAACATTTTTAACCTGTTCAGATCCTGGAGAAATGCAAACAGATTTGAAGAAAAAAAAAAGAATATCTGTTAACAAAAGAAAATCAAACCTCTCCGTGACTTGGTTAAGATGAAAGCAAGACAGGAAACTAATAAAGAGGATCAGAGAACCTGGAAATAAATGTTGACAGGCTTGTGCACTGGCAGTTTAAAATCACATGCTATTAAGCATTAGCTTTCTGCTTAAGTGTTTACCCACAGATTGCCTTTTCCTAGTAAAGGCTAGAGATTACCCACAACTCATTTTGTTTGCAGGTTTTCTGAGTGTGTGTGGGTACATCCTACCATTTATCAGCCACAATGCACTGAGGTCACAAGTCCCCTGCCTCATTAAAAGACAGTGAGCCAATTGAAAAACAACTCCCTTCTCCCTTGGCGCATCTGAACATATGGTGCAGGAGTGGTATGCTTAATTCTGAAACAGTCAGATCTGGGAAGAAGCTAAGCAGTTAGAAAAAAAGTAGGTAATAAACCTTTGGATTACAGAGTCATGTAGTTTTCGTGTTTTGACGTCAAAATTGGTAGGCTACGGTTTCAAGCTTTTTAGGGTTTTTTATACACTGAGAAATAAAGATTAAAAGTTACAATATTAAAAACTTTAGTGGAAAAATAAAACCAGAAGCCTGACCCTACTCCTATGTGGAAATGACAGAGCTTCACAAAATCATCATCTGAATATAAAGTGCTGGTGTATTCAACATACCTTGGTGTAGGCACATTGGTATTATGAGGGTGTTTGCTGCTCTCAGAAAACATACTGACAGAAGAGAAAGTGGTTTCTTGACTCTTTATATGTCTAATATAATGTGATCTAATACGTCAAATTAAAGGATTGTTATGAGTTCCACAATACAGGCATGTAACAATTGCCATTCCACAACTTAGAGACATAGTCTGAATATGGGTGGTGCTGGCGAATGTCAAGCCACCCTTCTCACCTTTTTATCTTAAGAAAACTGTCATTCTGTATCACTTTTTCCAGGCTAAGGAGCAGCTATACTTTAATTTAGCTTTAAAAAGGAAACAATCGCTAAACATTTTATACTTGAATGCAGACCTTCAGAGTTTTGTTCAAAATGGTCCTCCAGAGAAGACAGTAAAATCAGTCTCTTGGGACAGCAATGGGGAAACTTTCATCAGCACTGAGAATGCAAATATTCATTGCTTCTGCAGCCAAGTAAATGCTCTCTATTTTGTGGCACCATATATTCAATAAAAATAAAATTACTTTTGATTTTCTTTATTCTCCCTACCCCAGCAAGATGTCACATTCCCTGCTGATTATTAAATTGATTCTGGTTAACCGGAAAACAGTAAAGTTAGCCAGCATGGAATGTGACTTCATTGCCAAATAAAAGGACACTCTTCTATTGCATCATACCGTGGGCTCGTACTGATGTAAATAATGTAATAGGATGGATAGCCGCACTTGTCTGTGTGTTTAATGCTATGAATTCAAGTTTTTGCTTGAGGACAAGGCCAAAAGAGAATGTTTGAACAGTACTCCTTAAAACTAACTTTCCTTTCTGTGCCAGACATATAAGCTAATTACTTTTTGTTACATTTTTAACTAACAAGCTGTAACGAGGATTTAGAAAGCTCCTTCGACATCTATTTGCACAATGAAAGCATAATACCCCACAAGGAGGTGTTTCTACAGCTGGAAGAAGGGGTGGGGATGCAACACTGAGGTAGAATAAATGGAACTGATCTTTTTCTCCCTCTTTACCAGCTGTACAGTGCTGGGATGGAAAGAGTGTGCCACGTTCAGTTACTTCCTTCCACAGCACACCAAGAAGCAGAGTAACTGATTTTGTTGTCTAGTTCCAGAAACAAATGTGGTTTGAATTTCTATGCACATGGGCATTGGTGCATTCACAGATGTATGTATATATACCCTGCTTATTTCCACATGCTCCTACTTGATTGAGAAGGCCTACCTGTAACATTTTCAATCACCCACAGCCTGTAAGCAGTTCAAGCACAGCTCCAGAGCCAGGGTTATGCTTTGTCACCAGGAGAAGGGCTGTGATAATGCATGATTAGTCCAAATCCCTGAGAAGCAAGACAGCTGGGACTACTAAACCTGGCATCATTGACTGCAGTGATCAAGTTGTGCACTGGGGTAGGGAGACACCTGGAAGCCATTTCCTGCTTGTGAACTTATCTCCCTCCCCCTTCCTTTCAAAGATAACTATATGCAATGTGGCTTTTGGCCACAGTGAGGTTTTTTGGATTTGTAACGTCAGGAAAGTTTGCTTAAAGGCACAGGTCTTTCCTTACATATGAAAACTTCAAAAGACAATTTTTCCCTCTGCTGGTTTGGTTTGGTTTTTTTTTTTTTCTTCTTCTCCCAATCTCTCAATTTTTCTCTTCGAGACTTTCTTCAAGTTTTTCAGACTCCAAAGAAGTCTTTGCAATTTCATCTTGAAACTGGCAAATGAACCTTAACAGACTAGAGACTGCTTAGGTACTGGCCTGAGCTTTCACATTGCCAATGCCAAAGCCGATTGTTGCTTTCTAGCCATACCTCACTAATGTACAACAGGTTACAATTTCCACAGCCCCTTCCCCACCCCTTAAGTATTTGAAGTTTCCTTAGCTGTGCAAATTAAGCATATATTTTGCCCATGAGAATGCCTTTGAGCAGCATCCCTTTTGTCAGTTTGGTTTCTCTTGTGTGGTGTGATTCTTACCAGGAGACATCTCCTAATTTTTTTTTGTTGTCTCTGGAAACATTTCATTTGACAGGATGGTCTCTCTGTTGCAGCTATTGGGTAAGGTGTTGGTCCCCTGAAATCAGCAGGAGCCACCAAATTCTAATATGCCAGAAGTTTTCACCTCCTGTCCACTTAAGACTTGAAGCATGTAACGCTTTGTCAGTTTGAAAGTGCTCCACCCTTTTCTTGATATTCTCTATGGAACTATTTGTCTTAGAAAAACTAATAGCAGAGATAAAACACACTGGTATTTCTGACATAAGCTTATAAACAACCTCAAATAATTTTTTTTTTTTTTGGCTAAGAGAAGTTTTGTAACTGAAGTCTAAAAATTTTTGAAAACAAATTAAAAAAAACAAAACAGAGAGATAGCCAAATGTTAGGAGGTCAATAAAAATGGTTTTGTGAAGTCTCATACAAAACTTCAAATATTTTTCAGGGTTTTGAGAAAGTTGCTTTTTACCTAAAGACATCTGTTTTAATGTACTGCTCATGAGCATTACATTATCACACTTGCACACAACTACTGCAGTGCAGTAGTTGTAAGATTTTAATAATTGATTTTCATCTCTTAACCAGTGGTCTGGGCCCTGTCCCACAGGGCCAGAGCAAGACAGCAGGGAAGGCTCAGGGATTAAGCAGAAGACCAAATACCAGGCAAGCTTGTAGCAGCAAGGGAGGTCCAACATCAAGGCAAACACGCAGTCTGCAGGTCAGGGTCAGCCCAGGAATCATCAGACAGGATCATAGTAGCAGGCAGAATAGAGATGAAGCTGGGAGGTCAGCCCACCTCATAATCTGATCAGCAGGGTCCAGGGCCAAACATAAACACGCCTAAAACATAGCTCAGGCAGGGACTGAAGGCACAGGGCTGTTCTTAAATGAAGCTCATGGACAGGAGTGTGGGTAGAGGCCTCAGCTAAGGCTGGTCAGGACCATTAAATAGCATTGATGCACTCAGGCTCCCTCACATAAGTCAATAGAACATCCAGTCTCATCTTTTCAGGCATAAGCAAGAAAAGGGGAGAATTATGGTTGTGGTTTGACCTGTGCTGTATTTTCTGACCCCTGAGTGCCTGATTTCTCAACCACGATATTACAGTAATGCTGTGTCTACCCATAGTTTATATAGACACAGAGTATGTTAAACAACTGACTTATGATGTGATACTTTTTTTTCCACTGAATTTTAGACCAGCTGTGTACTAAAACATTTCTAGACTTGGAAAGAAGATCTGATCTATTCAGTCATTTCACTAAGTAGTTACAGATACTCACAGAGTATTCTTCTGTATGTACTTTGATATTTATATTTCATTCGTTTTTTTCATTGCAATTAAGCATCTGTTGGATCCCAAGGCTTAGTTGATACTTCTGTACTTTTGAAATGTCTTCTTTGCTCATCCTAAACCTTTAATGTTCTCTGTTTATGTGCAGTTCAATGCAACCTCTTTTCCCCAAGGCTTAGAGTTGCTATAGCAGAGTTTCAGGTCACCTGATTTCTGAGGAACAGTTTGGTGCATGTCTATTGATAAGTGATGTTTTCTTTTTCATCTTTCCTAGCTGAGGTAATACATGCTGCTATCTCATACTCTGAGACATAGAGCAGGATGTAAAAAGCACTGCAGGATACAATTGTAACAGGCAGTCTGTACTTTTGGAATATCTCCTGATCAGTGTATGAAGTGTCCAGTTGGCTAACTGTATCCCCCACTCTATAATTACAAAATGTGTGATTCTCCTGTTGGCAGAGAGAAGCATATTAACTTCTACTAAGTTCTGACTCTGGAAATATGGGCAGAAAGGAGCCATTTCAGTGTCTCACATGAAAGAATTTGAAGCAAAGAGCTTCACTTGTTACTACAGGACAGTCATTTGCTTCCCTAATTCTGGCTGGCCAGGACTAGAAACAAAAGAGAAACAACAGGTTTTGTTCCAGGTGAAGAGTGAATGTGCAAGATGTTAAAAGCACCTGTGCTGGGTCAAACCAAAAGCCCACCTAGCCCAGTATCCTGTTTTAAACAATGGTCCATGATGGGTGCCTTGTGAGAAGGAAATGCTTTTCAACTTTTTCTTGCAAAAATTATTTCCTCTACCCATACTCAGAGAATCACTGTGGGCAGGACAACTGCATAAAAACTAATAATTAATGTTTTATGCAAGAAAAAAAGGATCTGTGTCTTTCTGATATAAACCAACAGTGTTGTTTTCAGTGCCAGTTATCTCTGCTGAGGATATCACCTAATAATTTTACACAGAAATAGTCTAAATTTAGACATGACTCCAGTAGCCGTATCAGACTTCATAATCTGTCCACTTTTGATGTCTTCTCACAGATCATAGCACTGCTCTGTTTCTAGTCTGACACTTTGTTTTGATTTTAGTAACCTAATGTGAATTAAAATAGCAGGTGCATAGCAACCCTTTTTTAGAATGAGCGTTTGATGCTAATGGGCATGTTTAGCCAAGACTTTGCTGAGCCATGGCTTTCATCTCAGCCCATACAATACATACATGATAAAAAATAATTAACCCCTTAGCTTCTGGGTAAAAGATTGTGAAAAGCACATATCAACACAAAAGTTAAAAGTCAGTGAAGTTACAGGAGATCATTAGAAAAAGAGGAGAGATTCAGTGTGGTCATTTGAATAATATCACTGTACTCTATATTTCTAATAATAATGATGTCAAGATTGGAAAAACTGAACATGGTCTAATAATAGACTGATGCATTTAAAAGGATCCAAACACTACAGAGAAGGATTCCTGCCCAATGTAGAAGTGAAAGGAAAATGTGGACACGGACACAAGCAAACTGCAGTTTGCTTCTACTGGAAGATTGAGTGCTCACTGAACAGAAGGGTTAATGGAGGGCTTACAAGAATTGGCTACAGGCAGCCACTGGATTCAATTCCCCTAGATTGTTGGGACAGTGCAAAAGCTGAATCTTCGTCTCTTGTAATTGCTTTGTTCATTACCCCCCCACACCCCAATCCTCAAAACAAACAGCAAACAAGCCAAGCCATCCTGTCGCACATAGTCTTTCTATTACAAAGTTTCCACTTGTGAAAAACACTCTTGTCTATTTCTGTGCTTGTTAACATTTTATCCGCTTACCAGGATGAAGGTCAACAGAACTCACAAATAAAACATTATAATTTGTTTCACTAGCAAACTAGTTCTTTACTGGAGACACATACTGTATCAGACTGTGATAATGCAGGCTTCATATGTAACCTGAGTCCAATTTAAAATTCTGAAAAGCAGCTTGGTTGGACTCAGTGATCTTAAGACCATTTATGTGCACTGTTTTCTGTGCAGCATAAGTCTTTTTTTTTTTTTTCCAATCTAAATTATTATGTGATTCTATTATGTATTTCTGCTACAAGAGGTTCAGTGTATCATTTAGTTTCTCTTCTAGCTTCTGGGGCAAACCCTAAACCCTCAAAATTTTTCTCACATGTTACCAAATAGCACAAGAGCATTCACCTCCAGTTGAGCAGTGCATTCCCTTCCCCCAGGCCTGCTGTGTAACTTTTTTCCCTACTTATTCACCAGTCTCATCATCATCAGACTGCAGCTGAGGGACAGATGATAGAATGAATATAAATTGGCGCCTGGTAAGCTGCCTCTAATCCCACCTTTTCCTCATTTTACTAATTTTTGTATGGTGCCTGAAATACAGTCAGCCACCAGTACCAGCTACTTCAGAGATTAGTAGTCAAGTTCCTAATTCTTTCTTCAGTTTGTTCCTTTCTGCAGCCCTAAGGATCCTCCCACAGAACCATTACAGTTAGACAAGCAAAGCAAACTGAGGGACAGGACATGTAGAGGAGCACATGTAGAGGGTCTTAGTCCCTGGGAGCTCTTTCTGGAGAGTGAGTCCAGCATGGGAAGTTGTGCTGTATAGACTGGGTCCAGCAGTGCAGACATCCTTGACGTAGTGGCAAGACTGCAAATGGCAAATTGTCAACCTACTGCTTCAGAGGTCCTTTATGATGGAGAAGTTTTCCAGAGATTAGTCAGATGTTTGTTAATTTTCTTACCTCTCAGAAAACAGGTCAATAAAAGAAGGAATGATTTAATGTCTAGGAATGGAGAAGGAAATGGTGTTAATTATACTTTATCAAGTATAATTCTACCATGGGAAGAATATATAGAAGTATTTTTTGTTATTATCTTAAATTAACCAACACATAATATAAATTCTCTGCACCACTGAAGCTTCTAGTCTTTCTGTACTTGAGCAACATTTCATGTCTCTTATTCTCAATCAAGAGAGTCTGCACTTTCTGATAGGAAACACCAGCAAAATGGCAGAGCCTGAAGAGAAATCCAACCCTCAAGACAGAATGAGAGTGGTGTCTAGAAGCTGCTTATTAAATTCTACTTTTTTTAAATATTGTTGGTCTCAGATACATGACTTAGTGTTAGAGGTATAACTGCATGCATTCTCAGCAAGGAAACAATTGCTTAAGTGAACACTTCCTCCAGAGTTTTCTTCTCTGGCAATAAGATGGCTTAATGTAGTTTCAGTTTGGATGAAGCTGTTAATAGGCTGTGTTCTTCAGCAGCATCTATTACTCTAGTAAGTTATTAACACATACTGCATGTGTATTTTACATGGGTACATTACTATGTATTTGAAATCAGTGAGCTTAAACTGTGCAGCATAATTAGAGGAATTAACCTCACATTGCCTTGTCAAAACATTCTTTAATTTCTGGATTTTAGGATTATTGGATTAGAAGATTAGATGGGATACCTAGAAATCTTAAATCGGAGCATCTAGTAAAGTAAGGCTTCTCATGAGTCAGTGTTCCAGTGTATCTGTAAACCGCAGAGACTGTATAAATTGCTGTAGTAATTGTTCAAGGGTATTTCAATGCTAGGACAACAGGATACCGTGTTTTCTCTGACCTCCCTTTTTTTCTAACGCATTTTTTAGTTTTAAGGAATTTAGTAACTTTGCTTCATTATAATCAACTGGCAACTGTAGTCACTCTGGGCTTGGTGTGTGAATCACTAAGCTTCCTTGCCCATGTATTACTAGAGGAATCCTGACACTGACCAGGCGTTGCATGGAATTCACCTTGCAGTGTATGTTTGTTAGTTACATTATGATCATTGAGTACAGCTACAATTTAGTAGCTGTCTCGCAAGACATACTTTGTTGTCAGAGAATTCTGCCTTGGTTAAACAGTGTCTCTGAGTCCCAGAAAACATGGTGGACTACAGGCCCTTCTCTTTTTCGCAGAGCAATAGCAGACTCACTGGCAGGTAAGGGTCTTCACACGTCACACGGAGAAGTTGTTCTGTCATTATATTGTGTCTCACTTCCACAGGAGACTTAGTACTTCAATCCTAGAAGTTTCTGTGAAAAAGATTCTCTTGCTGCTGTCCTGCCCTTGCTTGGTCCAGCGTATTGTATACCACACATATAGCAATGGAACATACAAGAAAGACTTTCTATATAGTGTACATATCTGTGTGTATGATTAGAGAAGTAATGGCACAATGATAAATATACTATCAAACAGGGAAACTTTGGGACCTGGTTCAAATCCCTCTGAAGAAAAATGCTATGAAGTTTGTCATGTCAATATTTGAGCAGAAATGTTTGGTAAATTCTGCTGGGGATTCTGAACCTGTAGGTTTAAAGTCCAGATGTTTCATATGGGATGGTTAATGTAATAGTACTATGTTACTCTTTTCTGACATGGTTTTGTAAGTATTAGGAAGATGACTTTTAATTAGTGTATTAAAGAGTTTCAAAATTACTAATACTCTGTCATCAAGTTTTGTGAAGCAAACAAAACAGGAGTTCTGTTCACAAGCAGTGTGGAGACAGCTGTGCTAGCCATTTTCCCAAGCCATTAACAGAATAGCATCGGCACTTCAAAGCACCATATTCCCATATCATTTAGTATTTGCACTGCTAAAATGACAGCATCCAAAACAAAAACCAAAATGCTGAAGCATTGCAATATGATGAAAATTATGACTGTCTGAACAGAAAGATCATTATGGGAAGGTGCAAATCATATTTTTATTTCCTCGGGTATGGAAAACCAAGCTGCTTTGGCATAATTTTGGCATCTTTTAAAATCAAATGGCATTTTTGTCACTGATTTCCACAAGGCCAGAACCATGCATTTTGGGCCTGACAGTCTTGTCAGGATTTAACATACCTGAATTAGCAGAGTTATACGTAGCTATAGCTTTCATATTTTTGAACTGAAACTGTAGGAATAGAAAAATAACAGCTTGTCATTTCCTTCTTTGTTGGCAGAGCTCTATAAATTTTTTTTTTCACTAAATTCCCAGTGTTTCAAAAATTTCTGTCTGAAGTAGCACAGAACTCTCCAACTTCCTTAAACATAGTGAGCTGTTTTTCTGTTAAACCCAGGGACTGACAAAAAATGATGATACTATTGGGTAGCATAAAATAAGGAAATGAATAGCTTAACAGATGTTCAATGGGATACATTTTTTTCTCTTTTGTGAGTGCCTGCTCACTACTGTTGAACAGAAAAGAAAGTATCTGCAAATACTCCTTGGATGCCTAAACTGAAAAGTCAGTCTGACTAAGTCTTGTCTGAGAGTCACAGCAGGGGAGTCTCTATCACTGACAAGAAAGGGAGCTCTAATGTAGGACAGGCTTTTTGCCAGCATGGCCTCTCAACCTGCTAGCAGGGATTGCAATCTTCAGGTTGTTTTCCCTCATTTTACACCAGTGTAACTATACTGTCTTTAAAGAGTGTAATTGGTACCAATTTAAGCCTGATCAGAGTACAGCCTTTCTTTAACTACATATCCTCCTAAACTACTTATTTCTGTGAGACATCACAGCAAAACTCATACACAAAAAGCTAGAACACATAGCCTGTAAATAGGATCAGAGTTGGATATGAATCACTTTCCACGCCCACGAACGGCCCGTGCCCTTAAGTAGAACTATAAAGCGGAGGCCTTGAAATCAGGAGAAATCTCTGGCCTGTTCTGAATTGCTCTCATGGGTGATACTAGCCCCAAAGAGCATGGCACCAACCACACATGATTTGGGGGTCAGTAGAACCACCGTTAACTTTCTGTCTGTCAATCAATGCTTTTTGTGTGCCACTAGCTCTAAAAACCCAGTTGGTTTTTTTAGCTTCTTTGCCTTTTAAAAGATACACAAGATAGTTCTAAAGGTTTTTCTGTTCTCAGAGATTTACAGAAAGAAAGAGAAGTGTAGAAGGTTATAGTGTGTGAATCCTGCCATTTAGATTATAGAAATATTTTTGTAATCAAAAATATCCTTGCCAGAAACAGTTCTTTGGTATTTAGAAATCCTTTGCTAAACAAAGTAAAAATGAATGATAAACAAAATCAAGTTTCCTTTGAGCCTGATGTTCTTGCAGCTGCATTCCACTTTTAAGAGAAACCCATTAGCAATTAATTTAGAATGACACTAGCAAGAAGTCCCCAGACTTTAATTAATATCTTTTTGACAAGCTCATAATGTTTCTGCTTAATAAAGTCTTTCTTAAATTAGTTTAACTCTGATTTCACTTACTGTTGTAAGCAATCGTCATCAAATCTAGGGTACTTTAGAGAACTTTTTCATTTAAAATACTTCTAAAAAGAGAATTTATAGTTGCATTTTACAGAGTAGAAACCACAACTGATGAAGGTCACCCTCAATCCACAGGCAGAGCTGGAAAGAAAATCTAGGTTCCTGAATACCCTTCTATTGTTCAATTGATTATGCAACGGTGCTATCTCCTGTCTAAGTATCTTGCAAGGAAAGGGTTAAATTCTGATTCCAAGTTACATAATTGATTCTTTTCCTTTATGCCAGTATCAAGATCTTAGACAGTTACAGTAAAATATTTTAACTGTAATATAGTGTATTATTGTCTGTAAAAGTTACTTCAATAATAAATATCAGTATAGAACAATCTAGAGGTCAAGTTTTCATTTAAACTTATGCTCTCAATATATGTATCTACTTTTGAAAACTTTGCACTTAAAGCTTTGTGTCAGTTTTGCCTGTATGTCTCAAATACAGAACTGATCTACATGACAACTTCATGCAGCCACATTACTGTGTCCTGCGGAACAAGAGAGAATACTATGAATTGGAAAAGATGTTGAGACAGAATCTCCTTTGACCTCTGGGTAAGTTAACAACTTTTATATAAATATTATGAAACATGCTATATGTGTGCCTGTTGCATATGTGTATTATGAGGGGAAAAAAATTATTTACTCACCTGAACCCATTTTTTTATGTAGATGCTGTAGTGAAGTAATTTTTGATATATAAGATCACATTGGTGTTTCTTTCTACTTTGCCTACAAAATAAACTGAGAGGTGTACAAGTTACTGTCAGGCTTTGAGTCTGATAAGTTTTTTCAGGATTTAGAAAACTCCAGCTACTGGAGTGTAAGTCTTAAACTGATTACATCTACAGAGAAATTTTATCTTTTTGTTTTCAAGCTAAGTAATGCCTAGTATCAAACAGACAATTTTAAGAAATATCTGTCTAAGCATTGGATGACTCTACTGTAACGCCCTGCCAAGGGAGATGGATGTAGGGTAATTTTTGAAGGTAAGTTTTGCCAAGTGAGGATATAAAAGTTTTAATTTGGTGATTCACAGGGATGGTTTCTTGTAATTTTTACTTCTCATGTAAGATGAAGAATAAGGTAAAATGGGGTATGAAAAAAACAAGATTTGCTTATTAGTCTCCTCTGTCTCCTCCATCTTAAATAAATGTAAAAGCCTAATCTAAAATTCGATCTCATTAGCAAAAAATAACATAATCAACATGGCTGAGAAACGTCAGGGATGTTGCGCAACTTAATAAGGATCCTGAGATCAGAAGACATTTCACAATCTGTAGAAGTCATGAGCAGTCTGTCTGCGCTCCAGAGTATTTGTCTAGGACATGTAAAACCAAAAATAATGTGACCCAAACACCTTCTAGAACAGTTTTAGTAGCAATAGGCATCAACTTGTACCATGAACTTAGAATGCTAACTTTACACAAAGGAACTATTTTAGGTTGCTTCTTTGCCTTTGTGTTTTCCTCTTCTTAAGTCAACACGGGGGGGGGGGGGGGGGGGGGGGAGAAACCAAAAGAAACCCTAAAAAACAGGACAGGTATTAGTTAGTGAGGAAAAGTGCAAAATCATGTTTTAAACCAGTAGGATTTTCCTCAGCTGAATTTCTACAGTTTTTTCTTAAGTGCCTGCTGCCTATGTCAGTATCAGCATGCTGAACTAGAGGCCTTATTGCTGTGACAATTCCTGTGTTTTTGTGGCAATGATCATTCCGTTCCAGAAGCCACAAATTAGAAAATGGTTTCTCACAATGAAACACCAAACGAAACATCACATGATCTTCCTCCTTTCTCATGCATGTTAACTGTAAAAAGTTTTTTTGTCTGGAATGTGGCTCTGATTACATTTCTCAATCCAAAAATAAACATGGTGCAAAAGGAAAGGATATAGGGAGGGGGGGAAGTGCTGTCAATGGGCCACCCTCAGGAAAACCTCACAAGATCTACTCTCTGTCTGTGCAAGCCATGGAAGAGCTAAAGAAGTGATCCCAGCTTGGTGGTCTTATTTTTAATTAAAACAAATGAGGCTCTTTCAGCTGCTGCAGATAAATATTTGATGAAAAGAGACAGGGACAGATGTCAAAAAAATGTAGTAAATAAAGAATAAGACCAGAAGAGCAAATGTTACAACGGCATTTTTTATGTATTAAAACAAAAAAAAAAGGGGGGGGGGGAATAAAAACAAAACAAAACCAACTTTACAGATTTCTATCAAAGGCCTAATTTTACTAAGATCATTCCAAAAGCAGGAAGACTAATTCTTCATATTCATAATTCTTTTTGACAAAGTAGAATGAAAATACAAATGCATATAGATAAAGAAACGTTTTTAATTCAACATGCTGCACATTCTGTGCTTTGAACAAGACTTCAGAGTCATTTCCATACTTCCATAAGAGTTGATGTTGATATTAGTTTGACTAGTAGTTTTTCTCCAAAATACATGTTAAGGATGCACAGTGAGAAGGTGCCTAGCAACATATATTAGCAACATTCTCGTTGCAATAATGTGTCATAACATTCATAAGTCTTGTCCTTTGTAAATGGTTCATTTTAGAAAGTGAACAAGATGACCTGCAAAGGTCTTTTCCCACTTCAATTATTGTATGAATTGATAGCTCTGGGTCCAGATTAAGTTCACCTTTTAGCAAATTCAGTTATAGCATTCTGTGAAAAAAAAAATTTAATGTAATTAACTTAAAAATAGGCCATAAAAGAAAGACAAGTCATGAAATAGAGGATGAATCTCAGTAGTTGGCTCTTTCAAGATGAACATCTTTATTGTTAGCATTATATTGGCATTGCCTGCTAGTTAAAGGTCTGACATTGCCATTCCTGGGTAAAATGTGTATTTCCATTGATTCCAATGTGGATTATACATCTGAATGTGAAAAAAATGATTTAATGAGCAGACCTTACAGATCTGTACAGTGAGTGAACCACAGAAGTTTCAATGGAAATATTTAATGTGACACCAACATATAAAAATAGCACAGTGATTCAGGTCACCAGGAGCAGGATAAATCTGTGTAACCCAAATTCTGAAAATAGGGTTATGAATTAATGTAGTTCTGAAGTACATACCTGACTATGAAGATGGTTAAGAAGGAAAAGTGAGAAGTTGATTTGACTGCAGTGCTTAAGGATCTACATAGGGATACTATAGAGCTATGGATTCCAGCAGTAGGCACAGGTGAAAGCAGAGAAACACCTGGTGACGTTAAACATAAGTTAAACAAATTCAGGTGAGAGATGAGGAACAAATTTTAAACAGTGAGGAAAAGTAACCTTAGATTGCAATGAACTTTCCATATTTGGAGGTAAATAAATCAACCTAGAATTGTAATGACTAGGTATATATCACATGGAAATCAAACTTGCGCAAACAGCAAACTTTCTGATGAAGTTGTAAGTCTAACTCCATTTAAGTCAATTACAAACTCCAGCAGCTTTGAATAGAAGTTGCATGAGGCTCAAGGTGAAAATCAACTCTGAGAACAGTTACAATCTACTTAATACCCAATTAGGACAGAAAAAATGTGAGAGGATTCTTTACGAGTGGTGCCTGGGTTAGGAATTCATAAAGAATGAGTTGCAAGGATCTCTGAGCACTTTAAAGGACCCTTGCAGAGGCTGATAGCATTTGGCAAGGTCAGCATGCCTCCAGTTAGCATGGCATTACCATACCCAGCTGAGAACTTACATGGAACCTGACAGCAGCTACCCTTTTTATTTAGTCTCAGGCTATCTATGGGCTGTCAACATAAGATGGAGACAAACTGTTGCACAAACACAGAATTTACTGGCTGATAAAGCAATAAATAAAATGTGTAGGCAGAGGGGCCAGCTTTGCTTCTGTTTTCTAAACAAGTGTAAGGACTACAAAATGTACAATGCCAAATCTATGGCATGTCCAGTGCAAGACATGAGAGAGGCAGGAATTGGTACATATGCTGCTTCTGTATGTCTCAAGCTGGCTGCAGCTAGAATATGGTTCAGCCTCAGATCAACAGAGTGCCTGCACTAGATTCACATGCACCAGTTGTAGATAAACACTCAAAATACCCACACACGAGTTCTATGCTACTGGAGCTATGTCCAAGCGGTATTGTCATTTACACTGGCAGAAATTAAGCAACTTTTCTAAGGAACTTCCTACCTATTTTTCCCGCATGCAGAGGAAATAGATCAGAGATGTGTTTGGTGTTCCTAATCATCAGTGATGTGCTATGTAGAGATCCACTTCTGGATCTCTACATGGACTTCTGTGCCCAGTGAAATACAGGCAGAGAAAAAAACAAATTTCTTCAATTCCGTGTTAAAAAGAGTAAGGACAAGGCCTCAGAATAATAATCACTCCTTCTTCTTCTTTACAGATGAGATTAAGGCAGACAGAAATTAAAGGACTTACCAAGGCTTTGCCACACAGTCAGGATTTAAACTCAGAACTTCTGAATCCAGCCCCAGTGCCTGAACCACACATTCCTTTGCTTTTCTGTATTCCCCCACAGTCTTAGGCCATGTGGCCACTACTGGTGAAATGAAAAACAGGTGCAGATCCATGAACAGATGGGAGCCCAGCCCTGGCTGATCTCTGGGGGATAATACAGTGTTGTTTTCCGGCAAAGGACTCCAGAGAGCCACAGAGGCAGCCCTAAAAGTGAAGCTGCTCTGCCTCACGCTAAATGTTATCTCCACCAGCCCAGCAAGAGGGAGTTTTGAGGCATGGTCTGTTTGTCAGCAAAGGACACTGCCTTATTGACCTCTCAGGCTGGCAGTATTGACATCTCTGGTTTTCAGGCATTCCTATAAAGGTTGTAGAAGACTAATCGCAATCCCATTCTTTGCAGTAACTGCAGCCAATGCTTCTAAGTTGCTGAAATGTAAAATTTCTTCCCTTGAGTAGACAACTTTGGAATGCCTTACCCTCAAAAATGCCATTAGTCATATACAGAATCTCTCTGTGAAAATTGGTAGCGGTATGGGACAAATCAGCCAGATAAGATGAATATATTTTTTCTGGATCTGTAAGGATAGATCTACTTTTAATTTCCAGTTCATGGAGAGCTGATGGCTTACTCCACAGTACATGGTTAAGCAAAGAATTTGGACTGCTTTCTCACTGGGAGAGAGATAGTAGGTAACTAATGGGGAAATTGCCTGATCCTGAGTGCAGGATGGAGTGCCAGGATGCAAAGTACTTCCCTGGCTTATACGACCCACAGTTATAGTCCCTGCAATGGTACAAGACACATTTTCCCTCCATGCGTCGCCTGATACATCAGGCAGAAGTATTAGAGAAAACATCATGATCCTGTTTCCTCAGATCCACAAAGCACGTATCAAACCCAAGAGGATAGCACATGCAAGAGGACAGGGTATGTTTCATGGAATCATAGAACAGTTTGGGTTAGAAAGGACCTTTAAAGGTCATCTAGTCTAACCCCCCTGCAGTGAGCAGGGGTATCTTTAGGTAGATCAGGTTGCTCAGAGCCCCATCCAACCTGGACTTGAACACTGCCAGCAGTGGGGCAGCCACAGCTTCTCTGGGCAATCAGTGCCAGTATTTCTTCAGTGTGCATGTCCACTTTTGCCAAGAAAATCTAATAAAAGACCTGACTGCTTCCTTAGATTTCATTTAAATTGGGGCACAAATCCTGATTTGCAACAGTAGGCCAAAGCCACACTGCTAACAACATGTATTCTGCTCAGGCTAAACAGTAAATCAAATTATTTGGGAAAATCTATTTTATCCCAGTTTTAAGCAGGTTTTGAAGGAAAGCATTCTTCACAGATGACACTAATAGAATTTAGCAGCAAAGACCACCCAGGACACTGGGAATCTCAAACTGCTTGGCCTCAGTTTCTCTGATTCATTCTTCTTAGCTTCATGTGTGCTCTTTGAGAGACAAAAAATAGCATTTCCTTAATTTTGAACTTCAATTTCTCTTCCAGCCGAACATTCGTGAAAGCAGCTGGTCCCAGAGGTGGAACATTCCAAAACCCCATTCTGAGCCAAGTGAGTACGTTATGGAGTCAGTCGTGACACCACTTTATAGACAACAGACAATGAGTTTTGGATTTTGTAAGTACCTTTTATCCCTGCAAATAAGTTCCCTTCCCCCATTCTTTTGGAAACATCTCAGTCTGTATTGGAAACAGAGGATGTAATTTATTTTTATCGCCTTCCCTGTCAAACTGGCCAACTGCCACAGGGTTCTGCTTTCAGATGTAGCAAGAGGCAGGAGAATCACAGTGACAAACCATTCATTTCAGTGGCTCCTCCTGTTTCCTTATCTTATTTAGAGGCTACCTACTGTGCTCCCTTATCACTCTTTCTAATCCTGCAAAACTCCTCTGCAACTTGACCCCTCCACAGAAAAATCTGACCTGCTTAGACCTCCCTGCTTCTTTCTCCTGGCTCCCTTCCTCACAGAGCAAGTTGCTCCTTCCTTTGTTACTTTATAACTCCTTTTTTAATTCCTACCTTAGTCCCTGTCTCCTCCTTTTCCTAGTTCATTATATTGCATTACATTTCCTAGCTCAATGCACATACAGCTGTGTGGCCTCCTTTGGGTATGCTTAATTTCTCACTGTCCAGCCTGCCCTTTGATGTCTCCTGAAGAAGGATACATCTTCTTTTCCATCTCTTCACATGTGCCTATTAATTACTCCCTTCAGAGAGACTGTTTACTGACTATCACTCTGTTTACAGTTGAATACAGCTAAACATTTGGTCTTCACAGTTCCCTCTCTTATACACCACCCACCCAGTTTCTTCCCAATTGTTGCAGAATAGATGTCTCCAAATCACTTTATAAAGTCACAGATGCATTGTACTTGCATTCCCACACCCAGCCTCCTGCTCTCAAACACTGTTTTTGCTTCACTTACAGAGATGTAAAGAAAGACTTTGCATTGGTAATTTCGTCTCTAGTTCTCTAATAAAAAAGAAGCAGTGAGGCTTAACATTTTGACCTTTCTGTTGCGCATATTCCTACCTTGGGCACTGTAGAGAACCCTGAAAGCTCTGTAAGCATCAGACTTCTGACCTGTGAAGAAATAATACGAACTCAGTATCAAGTACAGAATGCCCACTGACGTGAGGAGGGTTATCCTATGCATAAATTGTGCATATGTCTTTGTGTGACCAGGAACCTTGGGCAGAGAGAATTTTAATATGCTGGGGAAGGATAAAAATTACTCTAGCAAATGTGCAGAAGAGAAGAATTATATGGTTATAATGCAGCAATTGAGATCTAAGATGAAAATTCCTTCAGATGTCCTTCTCATTCCATATGGAGCTTAAAATATTACAAAATAATATGAAATAAATATAAAACAAATGTGGACTAAATTATGTTTCTTCCAAAGGAGAGATTATGGTCAATCACAGAGTCATAGAATTGTTTGGGTCAAAAGGAATTTCAGAGCTCATGTAGCTACAACCCCCTGCCATGTGCAGGGACACCTTCCACTAGACCAGGTTGCTCCAAGGTCCATCCAACCCGGTCTTGAACACTGCCAGGTATGGGGCAGCCACAGCTCCTCTAGGCAACCTGTGCCAGCGCCTCATAGACAAAAATCTCATCCTATCTAATCTAAATCTACCCTCTTCTAGTTTAAAGCCATTACCCCTTGTCCTAACAGGAATGCTCCTTTAACTGAAAATTGCCTAAAAAATTTACCAGTTTAAACAAGCATATGTTCAGTATAGGCTTATTAGATTTGAGTTGAATGAGACTTCCCATGTAATTACTCCCTCAAGGTGAGTGTAATGCTGCATGCCAGAACTGAGAAGCCCCTGCTGCTCACTTCTACATCCTGAGGAAGGTCAGCTGCTGCTGTACCTAAATGAAGCAGCCCCAACCCTAAGCCTGGAAGGAATAGAAGCCAGAATGCTTCAGGCTGGAAGGGAAGGACTGGACCTAGAGCTGGAAGCCTGAAGGGATAAATCCTCAACAATGGCCAAGGAGCCAGGAAAGAAGTGGCACAGGTAAGGGAGGCAGAAGTGTCTTTGACATTTACCTATGGATGCTGGAAGGAACCTTGCATTGTTGAATCTCACCAATGATCTTCACACTGGCGCAGTAAACAGGCATCACAATAACCATGTTATTAGTTAAATAGCAGGGGCATGTACCTGGAAATGACAAATTTTAAGCTTGCTTATAACTGATACAGTTTGGAGACCATATCTTATGCTACAGAAGCTGGGGGTGGGGTGAGGGCAAGGGAGGAAAGAAGTCCAGGAAGACCTGTGGAAGCACGTACAGACAGCTCCGTTTACATGGCCTGCCAGTCGAAAAGTCATCAGTTACAGAAATGTAGAATTGACCAGTGTGTGGCTGTGGTTATTTTTCATCAGTTATCCTGGATATGCAAAATAGCCACACCAGAAAAATAGCAGAGCTTAACGGACACATGTCATTTTTGGTTTCATTCACACTCTTTTCCCTGATACCCCTGATATTCCTTTAAATGCAGAATCTGTATTTATATCAAAAAAACTTACAAAGAGAGCTTTATTGACACATTTGTTATACGTCTATATAACATGATAATGACAACCAGCTGGCTACAGCTAATGACAGGCACTAATTCATATTGGGTTACTACCTTCATATTCTGCAGGCTGTCACTTTCTTCCCCCCATTTTTAGCATTCTTGCCCTCTTGTACTTGCATTTCATGATGCTCATGTTTACTATTCTTGCATGCTAGGAAAAGAATGAGCATTTTAAAAGCTTTATGTTTAATTGCACTTGCAGCTATTACTTAGTCACATAAACAAATTAAATGGACATTTAATTAAATGTTACCCTTTTAAAAGGGTAAACTGGAAGCAGAGCCTATTGACTGAACACCGATATTGCGTGCATTTATCTTAATTATTCAAGTAGCGTTAGGGATTAATGTACTTTAGCTGTTGTATCCATAATCAAATACATTAGCATTTATGTCTTTGTAGCATACAGAAGATCAGTTAAGATGTGAGCTCTCTCCTGCTGGGTACTGTACAAACAGAACTTGAAGTGTATCTGAAAGACCTCCTTCCTAAGTCACTTTTAAAAGAAAATATTGCAATATCCTCTTCAGCTTTTGCAGGTGTGAACTGACCATTCTGATGACAATTCAGACCGTGATCCAAAAATTTCCACCTTATCATTTTGTATTTATAAATAAGAGAATTCTCTCCTATAGAATGAGTTTTCAGTGTTTTGAGATGGGGATTTTTCATTCATAGAATCATAGAATAGTTCGGGTTGGAAAGGACCTGAAGATCATCAAGTTCCAACCCCCCTGCCATGGGCAGGGATGCGTCGCACTAAACCATGTCACCCAAGGCTCTATCCAGCCTGGCCTTGAACACTGCCAGGGATGGAGCATTCACAACTTCCTTGGGGAACCTTGCCTCACCACCCTTACTGTAAAGAACTTCTTCCTTATACCTGATCTAAACTTCTCCTGTTGAAGTTTGAACCCATTACCCCTTGACCTACAGTCCCTAATTCCATTCTAGCACATTGAGGTTCTAGTCTGAGTGAAGGATGGTGCTACAGTAAATATCAAGCCCAAATGCCTCAAAGAGCTCATCTGATTTTGTAAGCTGTTATTTCAGAGGTCAGAGAAAATCACTTGGGAGTAGTCTGGAGCACCGAATCTGGTTGTACAGCAAACAATGGGCTATTTAACATCTTTCCAACAAACACACAAACTAGGGCTACTGATTAATTCCGCTTCTGTGATAAGCTAATACTTCTGATCATCTTATTTATGTATTGAAATGCAAAGTAATGAATACTCCTCGGATACCTCATTCTACAGATGAGTTTATAACCTCATGTTTGGAAAACTTATTTTTATAGTGATTGCTACAGACTCATTCATGTTCATGAAATTCCTTTAGTTGTGTTTGGACCTGTAAGACTAACCTACAATTCCACCACAAGTTATTTATTTTTCCTTTTTGCATACTGGATCGAGAAGGTGTGCATTTAATGCAACATTGTGTGTCAGAATTTCCATGGGCATAAGGAACCACTTAATTTACTTACATAAGTAAGTAATCAGCAAACTAGTGAAACAGCCTGTTCTGGCATTTCCAAGAGCTTTCCTTAGTCACTAAAATACAGTGGAGAGGGGTCAGAAAAAGCCTCAGCCCAAAAATAAGAAAGTAGGGCCTCAAATCCACATTACTACAATAGCAACACACTGTGGTTCATTTTGTACAAGAGTTTGATGTCATGTCCATTTACTTTGAATAATTTCCATCTGGATTTTTATCTTTTCTAAGAGCTGAATTGTTGAGTTTTCCAAAACAAACATAACTTACTGTGTTGTTTAGAGGTTTGAAGGAAAGATCTCCAGCCATAGGACTTGCATAGGTTTCTTATGCTTTTCAGAAGTCCAGGACTAGCAGTAGTCTACATTTAACATAGACTGAATTTTGAATTATACTGTGAATTGCTTTCTCATCTGTTCCATCACACTTGGCATCAGTTACTCTTCTGATATAGTTTATATTTAATTCCTTTGTCTCTCTATATTTAGATGATACTGTTAAAAATGCAGTGGATTTCTCCTGAAAATTAAGCAACTGTGGTATTCTTGTTTCTCTAGTTTACCTGAAATAACCAGAATTCCAAATATTGAACTCAGCCACTGATCTTAATGGATCTGCCCTTCACCAGTTATTATCAACATTATGAAAGAGATTTTTATCTCACTTGATATTTGGTATAATTGTTTTAGGACTATTTTTTAATCAGTTTTTATTTAACAGATGTTGTTAATAGCATCAAACCATTTGAAAAACCAGGAGAGAATTGAAAGAGCCCAGATGATTTGCAGTTTCAGAGCCTAAGGCCACTTGGTCAGACCAATACAAACAATCCCGGGGACTGCAGACAAACAGCTTGACTGGCTGTCATACTGAACATGCACATGCAGTTGCTTGTGGTATCAGTTGAACAGTATGTTTGTGTTTTAACCAGGAAGTAAACTCAAAGTATTTTTCAATGGCATCCAGGTTGATAGTAGGATTAACTTCAGGAAAACAAATGATGGTCATTCGGTACAAAACACCACCCAAAAATGGCACCTGACTTATCTGCACTTGACAGCAGGAGCTGGAAGGGAAAAGAAAGGATTGTGGCAGTCTCCTATTAGCACCATTTTCCCCCTTCCTGGAGAACTTATCCCTCATTCTCCTGGGCAGGTGAGCAGCAGGAAGGCAGGACCTGGGGCTGTGTCTGTCACCATGGTTGCAACCCTCCATCCCTGCATTCAGGATGCCCTGTAACCAGGGCAGCCATACTGCGGCTCTCACCACTGGCCACATCGTGTATGGATGGTGTCTGGAAGCAGGAAGGTGTCAGCTTGCTTACTCATTCCTACTGAGCCTTCTTGAACCCCACTCTTGAAGTGCTGCCAGGCTTCCAAATTGGGACAAAGTCTGTTCCTTCTACAGGACATTTTAGTATCCACAGGTTACATATACTAGGAAGCATAAGGTATTAACGTTACAAACAAAAAGCAGTTTACCATCCAGATTGCCTTTTACATTTTGTTCTGCCATGATTTCCAGATGCTAATGGGGAAAATGTTGACTCATTCTTGGAACAAGGTTAACTCTTACATAAAGAATCCACAATCTTTTTAACATCATTTACTCAGTGCTGGAGGCAAAAAAGATTAAGTCCATTTTAAGCCTCTCCCAATGCTTTAGATTTAGAGGAAAGCTTTCCTACAATAATCCAAATGCTCATTATAGCAGAATTGTATTTATCAAAGGTATTGAAGGACTTGTGATCAGAAAGCGTATGCAAATAGGACAGCAGAAGTGTGGTAAATACAAAGAAGAGGAAATGTCATTTTTACTCTCTCTTGAAGAAGTGACAAATTTGTAGTAGGTCTCATTCAGAAATGGGGAGAGAAGTGATGATGGGATACTCAAAGGCTGGTCTGTTATTACTACTGGAGTAAGTTAGAATTGAGAATGCGTGCTAGGGAAGGCAGCAGGGCATCTTGGCACCTCTTCCACAGCTAATAAAAGACATACTAAAAGACATACTTACAAAGTTTGAGTCTCACCTCCCATATTTGGCCAGACCTCGTTAAGATTTGCCAGTGGTTAGAAGTGCTGGCTTATCAGAAGAACTTGCCTGTATAGGTATGCTGACAATGTCACAGTGTAAATCAGATCTCAAGATGATAATTGGATTTTTTTAAGGTTACAAAGGACAATATCAAGAGTTGGAAAAGATGCAAGTACACAGCAGCCATGCTGACTGACACACACCCCATTCAGTTAAACATCATAGCTTTATATGTACAGTATCTGTTTGCTTGTCTTTGATGTGCTTTTCCCAGGGATACTTATTTAGAAAAGAGTTAAAAAAACTCAAGCTTTGGCCAAGTCTGCCTGTTACTTGAGGCTTTTGGCTTAAACAGATGTGGACTAAGGATTGCATGAAGATTTCCCCACTGTATGGTGTATGCCTTGGACATTGTACTCATGCCATTTTTTTTCATTTGCACTCACAGAGAGAATTGTAGAAAATGTGAAAATGTTAATTTCAAACTTAAGATACAGACTCCTCCCCTCCCTTTTTTTTTTCCCTAAAGCCTACATAAATGCATTGATTCAGAAGTAACTCGGTGCTGAACTTCAATTCACAAAAAGGGCTTCAGCCTTAGAAACCTATCTTAAGGACAGGCAAAATAAAGGAACAAGATGGAACAGGAGCATATACCCATGGCTCAGCTCCTGCTCCCAGACTGCTATTTGCCTATGAAATCCTCTTTGTTCCTCAGTGAGTGCAGGTGGGGTACTGCTCCTCCTCAGCTGGCTGAGAATTTCTCTATTGGCTTCACAGGAAGTAGCAACAGCACTTCCTGTGCCTGCAGCTTATGCTGAGTACCTCAAGAAAGGATGTTAGGTTTCATTTAGATAAAGGTGGAAGCTGATTTTGATGGTGTTTTTCACGCAACACATTACCTATGAGGAGAGAGGAATTTAAAAAACTCACTGATTTACCATGTTAAAAAAAGATGGCACATTTATTGCTACATAAATGTTATATACATAGTGTTTTCTGTTACATTGACAGAAATTTTTTTGAACTTCTTGCTGCTGGTTGGAAAGGTTTATCAGCAATACCTTGAAATTTGACACAGGGTACAAATCTGCAATAAACCAACAATGGAAACTGGAGAACAAGATGAGAAGCAATTCATCTCGGACAATTAGCTCTTACAATACTCCATAGGTACTACACGGTATGCTAGAACCCTACTATGGTCTTACAATGCTATTGTAAATTTCTGATATTAATGAACAGGTTATGGTAAATAACCCTACATTTTTACTACCTAATATAGTAAAATAAAGTAAGAAACTTTTTACTGAAAACTTTTTCGATTTCAAAAATCTAGAAAGAGTAATATTTAGAATTCAAGAAATTTTCTTACAAGATTATTGTATAAAAGACTAGCTACAGTGAAAAATAAGCCAAATGTTTTTTTCTTTCTATTTTATGAAGGAAAGCTTCTGGGCATACTGCAAAGTCTAATATAGCCAAAAAGACAACAAGCTTAGAAGGAAAAAGGCCAGGCAGTGGCACGTGATCACTTTCACACGTCATAAGCAACAAATTTGTTTAGCTGATAAACACTGAAATGAAGAACAAGGCCACAGATATAATCAGGTGTTATTTGATGATCTATGCAAATTAAAGTAACAGAAATGAGTCCACTAATTCCACAAACTGTTTTGTTAGGAACCATCCAAACCATGAGCTGAAATTCATTAGTTTATTTTTAACAATCCATCCTTTGTTCTTTCAATTTAAATGACTTCATAAAAATTACTGCTTTGTTCCTGTTTTGTGTGTGAACCAATTGCCAGTGATGAAAGATGCACTATATGAACAATAGCTCAGACAACCCTGGCGTAGGAAATTTCCTCCCATGGTCATTACAGTGGAAGACAGTTTCCATGGAAGTTCAAAGGGATTTTAACCATTTCAACACAACTGTGACAAAGGAATACTTAAGGACACTGTTCTGGTGGAGAAACATTCGAAGGTTCAATGCTAATGTGGCTTGGAAGGGGGGCATTTGATTCACACTGGGTTTTTCTTCTCCACTGACAAGCCATACAAAAATGACAAGATAATTAATGTATACAGTAAGGAAAAACTGGTGACCATTGCTCTTATATTCCATTATGTAAGTAAGCCCACCATACTGGTGGTTATAGCATCACACTACCTGCCACGGTGAATGTAGGATTTCACTATTCACCAAAATTACAGCCTGAAAAAAAATCTCCCTTGTATTTTAATGCATTTTGTGCTTACATACAGCTAACACTTTACATGTACTATATGTAGTACTTACTGCTCGGAAAACAAAGCAACTCTAACAAAGTAGATTCTCCCCACCCAATTTACACTTCACGTTACAAGCTTTACTATGAAGCCTAGAAGCCTAAAAAGGTTTTGTTTATAATTAGAAAAACAAACAAACAAAAAAGTATTTGAGGAAAGTCTGAGGGAAAATAAAAATAACTTTTTAAACCCAAGAAATGTTATGGTCACAGCATTGCTCCTGCTGGCAGCCTTCACCAGGCCTCTCACTGGCTCTGAAGCACGGAGCTCAGTATGGAAGGGTGACTATGACCATAACTGTTCAGATTACCAGAGACCAAAAATAACATAAAAAAAAGCTATACCAAGGAATAGTTTCCTATTGCATGGAAAACACTAGTCATATGGCAAAAGGAGAGGAAAGGACGACAAAAGACTTTTCCCTTCCTTTTTTAAGACACTAATAGGTATGCTGGGAATGCTACGGGTCGATGTTTGTCACTGCTTTGTTCTCTGAATGTGAACAGCTTTAGCAAATGCTGGCATCCAGCTGAAACTTTATCAGCCTTTAACATGTTAACTTTTCCCTTTATATGTAGACCTTTACAGTTCCATAACAATAAATAAAATTTGTAGTTACAATGCATTTGTCAATTCAGTTTAGGCACAAGGCAACTTCCACAATGAGTGGAGAGATCACAACAGTCTCTGATTGTGCAGAAGCGACACACTGCTTGCAACAGAATGATATGTTCAGAGTATTTCATGGGCTGAAATTCTGTCTGAAGATCTTGTATCTTCAATCCTGATGCAGGTGTTGACCAGTAGCTTTGATCATAAGATTGCATTTGGGTTTCTTGCTTCAAGTGTTTTCTCCTGTCAGGTTTGTGTCTTCATATAATGTTAGTTGTCTGTGTCCTTGTGAAGAAAGGTCACCTTCTGTGTATCCTACCAATAATTCTGGAATTCTAGAAAGAAATTTGGAAGAGTAAAGGGGTACTATGAAAAGAATCAGTAAGAAGCATGGTATCAACACTGGAGAGCTAATTTAAACCATATCATTTTTATTTTTAACCATAGCTTTTTTAGTTAAGCGCAAAAGAAAAAACACACTGAGAGGTCTTGAAATACTTCTTTCCAGAGATATCCATACTGAATATGATACATTGAACAGTTTACTCTCAGGAACATTCTATTTTACTTCCTGGGCATGGGACAAAGTGTAATCTGCAAACCTCAAACCTTCAATTTGCATTTGACTTTGGTCTCTAAAATAAGCAGGAGTCAGTACCCAAAGTGAACCACTACTGCTGAAGTTAGCCATCGCCATATACCCAATGAGCTTTCCACGTCAACATCCCACCTGCGTCACAGGCTATAAATTCTGCTGTAAGTCAAGAATTCTCTGACAATTTAGAAGTAGCCTGTTTCTTTAGTATGAAATAGAACAAATTAAAGACATTCTAAGCACCTTCTTTTCCTAAAAAGAAACGCCCATTTTTTTATGAAGCAAGCAGCTTCTCTTCTATGAGAGATGGGGAAAAAGTACTGCCTCGAGTAAGGCTTGGTTTCAATGCCGTTTTGCTGCTTTCCAAGGAACAGGAGGGAGTCATATATTTCCACAGAATACATTCTGGTGAGATGGATGCCTTTACCTTAAGCTAAAATAGAAGCAAACCAGTCTATACACACAACAACAACAAACCTCCGCAGCATAAAATTTAGTAGAGTTAATGGATGTAAGTAAGGGCATCAAACCCAACTGCTTACTTGTTTTGAAAGTGGCAACAGTTCTACTATTTTAGACGACATGGAATAATCAGAATTCTTTCTTTTCAAAATCATTTTCCCCCCATTTTTAAAAAAAACCCAACCAAGCAGCTACATGTAATAAAACCAGAAGACTAATTATCCCTGGTAAGGCCACCCCATCAGCATGGTTTAAATGAATTACTGCGGTTTGGACTACATGGGGCTTTTGGAAATACTGATTTATCTTGCAAAGCTGAAAGCATTACTTTTTAAATCTTAACTACCTTTACTAATAGAGACTATGACTTAAGATAGTTGAGCAATCTCCGCTGGGCACATGAGATGAGCTAGAATGACTGGCCTTAAGCCAGACAGCAAATCTCTTTGTGATGAGAAGTCTCTCTGTTTGTTTCAGCACTGGGAAACTACATGGATTTTTAAACGAGCTAATGCGATATTTAGATTATTTAAAAATGTATAATTCATTTCTATTATGCTTGGCTTATCTAGCAAACTGTTAACTATTCCTCTCATGTCATGCCAAGAAGGCCACCTGAGCCAAGAGATGTAGCCATTGGCAACAACACATGGAAATGAAGAGTTTAACGACAACTTCTTGGGATTTTGTTTTATTATAAAACTAAACAAATCTGCACGCTTTGCTTATGCTCAGAGACCTCAAAGTACTTAGCAGTATAAAGAAGTTTGGTGCTAGTGGCAGCTCAGTAACTAAGAACAGGCACATCTACATCTCCCTAACTGCAGCCAATAAAAAGCAACAAGAGCCGTTCCCCTCTAGACCAGAGACGTACCTGGCTGGTGTTCACATATGACCCATAGGGTTGGTAGTTTCACTCAGGCCAGGATGGCTTCCTGGGTGTGGTGTTGGCGGCTCTGCCGATACGGCAGAAACTTTTTCTTCTTCCCTTCTCTTAAGGCAGGCTGCTTTAGGGTTTAGGTTTCGCTCTGGAACAGAAACATGATGTTAACATCCCCTACGCCGATAAAGATGGCAGTATCGATCCATTAACCGCTGTAATAAAAATAGCTATGCAGCTTCCCTCTTTGAACTCCTGATGTCCCTGCGCTAAAATGCAGGTCTCTAAAGCTGCGGACAAGCACTGCTGAAAACCCTGCCAGGCATCTCCTGAGCCGGTATTAAAAAAAAATTAACAAATCCCCCAAACTTCACTAAGTGCCTACCTACCCCCTCAAACACCTGCTAGGAAGTGCCTCCCTTGTCACCAGAAGTTGCTAACATGCAAAATGAGAACTGTCGGAATTTACAATGCAAACAACCCCGGATTTATTTCTGTGTTTCACTGGTACGCTGAAGTCACACTAACCTTACTGACAGAAGGCTAGTTTTAGTAATGTTACTGCTTCTTTCTTCACCTTAATATTAGCCTGCTGTTAGAAAAGGAGAGGTTGAATGTCCTGAGTCAGTAGGTCTCCTCATACCCTCAGGTCTGTGAAACCACCTTAAACTGAAAGAATATGACAGTGGCACAGAGCAGAAGGCTCATGTTTTTTCAAACCATGTTTCCTCTCACACTGCAGTCAGTACTTTATATAGCCAGCTGTGGACCAGCTATCAAGCTACCTCCATCAGTATGTTTCTACTTCCCCAATTAGCTTCAATAGATGTAGCTTCGGATCTAGTTTTCAAATTATGATAGTTTCTAACAGTCAACTGTTTCTGATCTTCAAAATGTTTTCTCATGAACCAAAATACAAAAGATGAAAACTGCCATGGCCAAAAAGACACACGAGAAGTGTGTACTATATTCTACCAGTGCATGTTGAATTTAATCAACATGTTGAGGTATTTTTCTAGCTGTCAGTGAATTCTGGTTTGCAGTTAAAGATTGCAGATATAATTTTAGCTGTAAGGAGACTGCCAAGACTGAACAGACAGCACAAGCCCTTCTCCTGCACTGCACAGGCACCCCACAGTAACTGCAGTTTGTATTTTACAAGGGTAATCTGACAGAGGCAATTTTGGACAGACGTGCTAATTCTGCTTTCACCCAAGTCATTACAAACTGCCTCCTACTGCATTTCCTAAAGATGAACACTCCTAAAGAGTCTACTGGGAGAAAAAAACAACCCAAAACTGCTAACTTTTCTTAATCACAGTTTTCTTTGTTTAAATCTGGCTTGTCTTGAAGTTTTAAAGAAGATTTAATTATGTGGAAACTCTGAAAGGAAGTTAATTTACAGCGATTTATGAAACGGAGATAAAAATGCTAGCCTACAGTTAGAGCTCCAAATCTGAAATGTTTCAGTCTGAATAGCACCAATCACAGAATGAGAAGCCTCATTACCAGCAGGGAGAGGAAATGGCTGATGCAATTATACAATGCACTGGTGAAAGCTCCTCCGGGCACTGCACAAAGCTCCGGTCACTCACTGTCAGGAACAGGTGCTAAGAAAGACGCAGAGATAAACAGGGAGCGCAGCCTCCTGCATGAGAGGCATCGTATGCTTGTGATGCACGGGGAGTAGGAGCTGAGATGTATGCATGAGGAAGGAAAAGCTCCTAATTTACACTGCCTGCAGAATAGGCCCAATTTAACGGTAAGTACATACAGAAGAAGATTTCTACCAGAAACATAAGGTTCAGAAGCAACCTCTGACCAAGGCAAAAGTGATTTTACTAGATTTCACACAGAGCTTTCTGTGACTGACAGAATCTGGGAGAGCCAAGAGATGGACTTGATGTTTTTTAAACATTAAAAACCATCCTTGATTAATGTTATTCTGACTTCTTTGTAATATTCAACCTTATCTTCCAGACTATGTCATTTTCAGAGCAAAACAATTCCCAAGGTCAAAGTCTCAGAGATGCTAAAATAGGGCTTTGCCATGGCACTACTTGGTGCCCCATCTGCAGAGTAGTTAGTTGCTCTATGGAAGAGCTCTGACTGGAGACTGCGTGCCTTTATTAGAACCCAGGTCAGTAAAATTCTGCCTGAAAACACAGCATCTCATCCTTACTACACAGTACATAAGCTTGTGTTGAGTCCCTTTGTCACCTTCATTGAACTTTTAACTGTTGCTTTGATCTGTGCAAAACACAAGCAACAAACAGGAAATGGAAGTAAAAATAAGATACACAAGAATAAAACACTGACATCATTCAGTGGCATCAGTGATTCAAAGATGTAGTGTGTTAAACAAGTATGACCACTGATGTCATCCACATCTGAAAGACTTTTCCAGTCACTCGATGCACTTCTGTCAGCAGGACACCGAGGAAGACAGCTACTCACTAGTCCAAGAGAGCAAAACCTGACGGAATGCTCATGCCAGTTACACAGATCAGACTATTTCAGTTGGACAGGACCTACAAGGGTCATTTCATCCAACTGCCTGACCCACTTGGGGCTGATCAGAAGTTCAAGCAGGGTGCCTCTGCACCTTAACATGTCTTTGACTCAATTGAAGTACGTTTTCTCTCTCCTCCCCACTATGTGTTTAATGCAAACCCCCAAGTAAATGTGGTTAAATTCACTGCATTTTAATATTTCAGTTATGTAAGGTATATCTTAAAATAGATCTCATATTTTTGTTAGAGCTTTTGTGTTACTACGAAGTGCTTGTTACAATTTAAAGCAAGGTATGTCAGTATTTTAAATAATTTACCTCTCACTTGCTGCTCTAGACTGAGGATGACTGCCACAGCCTGGTGAAGAATAAGCAGCTTTGTCTGGGGTTTCTCACTCTTCAGATGAAGCTGACACATACGGCCAAGTTCTTTAAATGCTTCATTAATGTCTCGTACACGCAAACGTTCTCGAGCATTATTTGCCATTCGTCTCTCCTTTTCTCTTTCTATTTTCTGCTCTGGGTTTAAATCCTCATCTTCATTAGTACTGCTGCAAGAAAAGTATAAATACAAGTATACTGAAGTATCACAAGTGATCGTGCTGCTGGTTCAAAATTTGCAGTCGATGAAATTAAACTTTTTCTGCTTAATCTATTTCATATTGAAGTATACTTAGATAACTAAGGAAGTGTTCCAAATCAGTGCTTAACTACTCAAGGTAATTGCTGTTCCTGCCTCTTTCTGAAAGTAAGTTTTAAATGGCGTCTGGCTAAAGAATATGCACAGAATATTTTCTACAGATGGCAAACATCTCTAGGAAAGGCAGTGGCAACACACTGCCCCCTTGAAGCAAAACTACCACTTCACTCAATCACTGAGGAATGAGGAGCGAAGAGGTAATTCAGCCACCTCATCAGGTGAGGAATAAAGCCTTTTCAACAAGTAGTTTGATCAGTTTCCAATATATCAGCTTATATAAGAAGGCATTCAGGTAATTTTCAATTTACTCTGCTTATTAAAAAGCATTAGTTTTGTTAAAGACCTTATTGGCCAATTTTAGAACTATTTTGTATTCTACTAATACCCAGCGTTCAGCTGATCAGTTCTAACAAGAATTCTTGTATCACTACAAATAATTGTATTAACTTGCATAGCCTTTTTTTTAAATATAGGCTTGTCCAGTTCAGTCTAAAACTATGCAAAACCTCTGCTCTAACTAAAATTAACACGCTAAAATGCCATCAGACACATGCAATGTTACAGACTCCGCTGCCAATTGTTGCAAAACTCTGTTTACTGTTATCCCAAATGTCACTGGTTGTTTCAGGCCTATCAGGCAGATCCAGAAGAATTTTACTCTGCGTCAGCTCCAGGTTTTTTGCCTATGGCCTGGGAGGGGAGAAGTGTTTCCCAGACAACGTACCTATCATGCTCACCCCATTGAATCAGGGTTACCAGGCTGCCGCCCTTCATCACCACTGGCTCAGGTTTAGAAGCACAGCCCTGGCCCAGGTACAAAGTATCACAGGTTTCTAACCTTCTCCCATCCTCTATGCTGGGCAGGGTTCTCTGTATCTTACAGTACTTATATGTACACAGGCAGATATCAGGCAAGGCACCAACATAAGGGAACGCACACTTTTCAAGTGATTTCCCCAGAAAATCCTCTATTCTCTATTTAAGTGGATACAAATACTTAGACTGTTTATCTGTTTCAGCTGTCTATTAATAGATGCACTGAGGTAATGCAAAAGCCTTGAAACAAATTCATCAAACATAAGGACAGCATGCTACACAGCGTTAAGGAAACACAAATTCTCTAGGACATGTCAGCAACCCACCTTGTTCTGCCTCTAGATGAGACCTTGATATCCTTCTGGGAGGACTCATCATCTGATTTCATGTCATCCGATGAGGGGGGTTCATGTATATTTTCATCCTTCTCCTTATGTTCAGACTTGATTTCTGTTGGACCTATAGCCACAGACTGGCTCTGTAAGCCACCTGACAATGCTGCAGGCAACCAGAGATCAGTGTGAGTATCACAGGCATGAAATGCCAAAGAGAATCTCAAGCAGATATTGTCAATGGGAGGCCAGAGCTGAGCACAAAGTCTGGGAAGACGACAGGAGGAACTACACTCTGGCAACAGCAACAAGAGAAATCCTGGTAACACTGCTGTACTTGGGCATGTGTCAGGCATTGTAAAGGGATCACAACTCAGAGCAGCTTGATCAGTAACAGCTTCATCTAAGAAAAACACTGTTAAAGACAATAGGACTTCATTGAAGTAAGGAAACTTGCACCTAATGTCTGGGCTGCAAATTTAATGGTAGAGCTGAACTGACATCAAGGCTTGGGCTTAGATCAAACGTGCAACATGCACCTCCCTGAATGGTGCAAGCATGCTAATGAGTAAGCTGACTTGTGTCTTCTATAGCTTACTACTTCAAGCTAAAAACTGAGGGAACCATTAACACCTGTATGGAAGGACCTCCTTATATTAGCTTGACTGAAACCTGCCCTCAGCTCACTCTGCAGCCCTTCCTGCCGATTCAGAAATGGCTGCAGTACTGCAAATGCCATTACGGCTCCTTCAGCTAAGAGAACGTGGCTGTAATGCAGAGTCTTCTGCTGAAACTATAGTGCATCAAGTCTGACACAGGGATGCCTCAAAAGTGTTGCAGGGATCCTTTAGAGCAGCATTTTACAGTATTTATAATTAATTTCTATTTCTCAACATCATCTATGTCTCTATTCCCTGTGCTGATGCAACTTTACCAAGATTTACAGCCTCACTGGCTCTGGTTACTGCAGACCGCATTTAAAATCACTGGGAAGTTACCTCTGTAGCTTTCTTGTGTTTTATGATTTAGTTCTGTGCTCTGAGCAGAAACTGCACTGGGAAGAACTGAATGGTTGCTGCTGAGGCTGACACTTTCTTCCCGATGAGCCCCAACCTAAAGCAAAGCAAAGCAAACATTTCCATTAAAGATGAGCTTTAAAGAAAAAAGAAATAGTCCAGATACATAAGTTTGAAAGACAAAGTATTTGCTGGATTACAAACCCAAGTTAAAGTTCTAGCTTGGTAAAGGAAAGACTTAGCTGGAAGATGCTATTACACCACTTGATCACACCACAAGGGATTAAGCTGTATTTCAAGCAAAGCAGTGACCAACACCTGTTTGGAATAACACAGCAACCTAGCAACAAGGTTTTTCACTACTTTCCCACACAACACTACAGAGTTCTCTCCTTGATTTATACCAGAGGGGTATAAGATTTGATTAACCTTTGATTGTTTAAACTAATTCAACTAGCAACTCTAGTACACGTAACATTTTGACCCTTAAATCATGGGGAATAATGGTCTTCACCCCATGTGTAAGGTGTGTAATACTGCCCCACGCTCACATGCACAGACACACACATGTACAAATAGCACCTCCTCACTTGTGCTGAAACAGGATTAAAGCAGAACTGGATCTAATATCAAAATACTATTTTGTTCACTTCAATAATTCCCTCTCATTTTCCTCCTTTCTCAGCTAAATACATTTATCTTAGTCCCATTACAGAATTTTATCATACAAAAATAACCCAGGCATCTAACTGCTCCTACCACCTCTCAGTATTTTCTAATCTGCTCCTTCATAATACATCATGATCAAATTTCCAAGCAGCAAGCACTGAGAGGGAGCATAAACTTGGATTAACAGTACTTATGCCAAGACAGTGATGAGTGCCCATGCCCACTTGAACAGGCAAATCTGTTAAAAAACTCTGTTCAACACAGAACACTGTTATTAATACAAACCTCTATAAGAAAGTCATATTCTTTTGTCTGAGAAAGGAAAAAGTACAGACACACTGCCTATATTTAAATAATCTGGAATGCAGACTATTTAAAGCTTTTGATTCCTAAAGACACAAAAGTCCTTTAAATATTTATATTACAACCACAATACAATTATACAGTTAAAAAAACCCCAACAAACCCTAACAAAGCTGAGGATTCTACTATTATTTGTATAGTTACAAAAACTGGCTACAGATGAAGCTTTTTATTGGAACAGTAGCAAACATGTCAACTAGAAGATTAAGCCTTTAATTAAATAGGTTTATTGCCTGGAGTTACACATGAGAACCACTGTTTTTCAATAAATCCTTCAATCCTAGTAAACTGCTGAGCTTTGAATCCCTCTTGAGTAATTAATGCAGCTTCTACCTTTCATGTCTTAGTATGGGTTTTACCCAGAGAGAGATAAATACCCTTATGCAAGTTTATCCTTTGTTTAATACACACTCGTTCTGTAAGCTAACACACAGGAACAAGAAAGGAAAGGGGGAACCCCCCCTTAACTAATATCAGGTCATTCCGGGCTGCTATTTGTATCTATTGTTCTGCAGAAGATCTCTTGTATACTGCGGAATATCTGTTGCTATTTAAAGTGTGTTTTATCTTCCTGTGTGTGTAATGGGCTCTGTTTGTGAGAAGTTCCACTATGGATGCAGTCATCTCAGCTCCTACAGTGCTTGAGAATTTGCCAGGAGCAAGGAGCAGAGCCTGGGTCTTCCAGCCTATGAGAGAAAACTCTTTACAACACGAACGTGAAGCTTGCTCTCCAAAGAGCACTTCCAAACCTGAGTCTTCCCCTAATTCTGCCCCACAGGTTGTGTGTGTGATTTTGTTCCTCTGGTCATGCTAAATCCTAACACATGAGGGTGCTTTAATTCAAGCTACAGACTATGAATCCCTTTAGGGCCAAGTTCGTTCCAAAACTTACTTCTTACAAAAGGCAAAAACTTCTTAAAGCTGTGTCCAAATGAAGCAGCTGCCAGAACCCTGGCAGCTTCCAGATCTAGTGCTAATCTAGACGTGAGAGATTAGCACATCAGTTCTGATACAGGCAGGAAATAGATCGGGAATAAAAGCTGAATTCAAGTCCATGTTTCAGTTCTTTAAACAGGCTTACAAAATCAAAGCATACAACTTAGATTAACAGGATTAACACGGACATCTGAGGAGCCAGGGTGTCACAAACCTGACCATGACATGAGCGTTCATCTCTGATCTGTGATGCGCTAGAAAATCCAAACAGAACAATCCCTAAACCAGGAAACTTGCTGAAAGCCACTGAACCCCATGTGAAGGCCCAGAGCTGTTTCCTGTAAGCACAGCTAACCTGGGCCTGCTTCAAGGCACCAGACTGGACCTTAAGTGTCTTAAACACCGAGCTTCGAAAACTGAGTTTGCTTTCCTTTCCCTCTCCCTCTGCCGGAGGAGGCTCTCTCCATCTGCATCTCGCTGCAGCGCAACCTCGCGCTCCCCCTAAGCCCTCCGCAGGGCACGCAGTGCCCCGAGCTCCGCCGCCCCAGCACAGCCACCTCCGGCAGCGCCCCCGACGCCCAGCTCGGCCGGCTTCCCGGCACCCGCTGCCCCCTCCTCGCGCGGCCCGGGGCACGCGCCAGCTGCGCTGGGCGGGGCGGCGCGCGCTGCCCGCATTAGCATACAGCTGGGCGCCTCGGCCCCGCCCCCGCGCGACAAAGGCGGGAGGGCCGAGCCCGCCGAGGGGCCGCGCTGAGGTAAAGCTCGGCCCGGCGCGGGGCCGCGAAATGGCAGCCGGGGGGAGCCTGCTAAAAACCACTCACCTCCGTGCAGCCTCCCTACAGTGACAGTCTAACGCGTGTGTCGGGTTCTCAGCAAATCAAGGAGGCCACGGCTTAGCAAAAGGACAGCCCAAAGTCCTGCACCGGCTCTTCAGTGCCTCATTTACCACACGGACTGAAGTTCTGCTCCTCAGGAACGGCCCGCGCAGAGGGCAGTCTGCAGCCACACTGACTTGTGACTTTAAACAAACCCGTGAGTGCCGAACTTACATAGTCTGTTTAAGTGATAACATTTGGGAGCTGAAACTAGAAAAGCAGTTCAGTATTTCTGGCAACTAAACAAAAACCAGACGGATCGTGGCAACTGGCAGCACTGCCGCACATGTGGAGGTCCGACCAGGAGCCACACGTGGGGAGAGGACCTTTGCTCTGCTAACGCGGGGCCTGCATCTCACACTTCAGTTTCATTATTAGTTTTGAACTCGTGGCAATAAAAGCTTTTGAGAACTGAAAAAACACCAAAAAACTCCCCACAAACCAGTCTTTGTTCGTATCTGCTGTACGACTTACCTAAGCATATTTCAAAACACAAGCACTTCTCAAGCCACGCCAGCTGATCATCAATATAATTTTATCTGAGGTGAACGTAAGACAATGAAAAGGGCTTTGGAATCAAGATTTTTACACTCGGGACAGCTCAAAGTGGTTCCGTGTGAGCATCAGCTCTGCTTAGAAATACGAAGCCTGGAAGCGCTTTACGCAAGAGCAGAGGGTGGTGCTGGCAAAGCAGCTCCTGCTGCCCTGTCCTGCCCTTACAGCACCGCAGACCAGGGTAAGAAGAGGGAGAGTGTCCAGTTTTCTTGGATTCCTGTTATACCTGGAAAAAACCCTGTGACTTAAGGATTGAGTTTCATCCTTAACCGAGTTTCCAGGCCTTTTATTTATTTAATCAATTCAGGCTGTTCTTTTTCCATTGTACTACAATGACAAATAAAAAGCAGCTTGAATAAGAACAAAAAGAGTATTACTTCTTAACTTTTCAATAATACATGAAATAAAATACAAATCAACTTCAAAGGCCACTTAGCAAATATTTGATGAGTTTGAGATATTAAAAATCTATTTGAATAAGTCTAATGGCCCAGCCCAGCTAAAAAGAAAACAAGACCATTCAGAGCGAGCAGGAAATGAAGTCAACTAGAGTTTTAAAATAAATCTGGCTCAAAAATTAAGCAAATGTTAAAATAAAACCATGTCTGGTTACACTAATTACATAAAAAGGAGTTAAATTACTCATTTCCTAGCTCCTTCTGCCAAGATCATCATCTTCAAGGGAAATTAAATTTAACTTCTTTTCTATTTTTTTCCTACAGAGAAAAAATGTTTCGTATGAAGAGACACCCCCGCCTCCCTCCCCTGACACAGAAGTTTCGTTTAGTGCTGAATCCCAAAGAACATTTCCTGACTTGAAACCCTTCTGAACACGTCAAACAAAACCAGGTAAACACCCCCGCTGATGTTCACATTTCCCACTATGATAGCCAAGACATTTTCTTAAAATTTACTGGAGGCTCTCTGAAGTAAAGCAGTATTCAATTTCTGAACAAAGCCCAGACCTTACGGGTCAGGTGGTGTCAAATTCTCGGTTCTCCTACATTTGCTATTGCAAGAAATACAAATAGCAAATAAGTATAGGTTGAAATTAATTGATTACTGAATAGCGCAATAATTGCGCCTCTTAAATGGGGGGCACTACTGCAATGCAGTCATCATTTACTAACACCACTCAGTTTCCACTACAGACAGAAAGGCCAGCCTCTGCTCTGTCCGTCTTTCAGGCTCCATCCTCAAGCCATGCTGAGTGCCTGTGACTGCAAATGATGGCAAAGGGCACTCGCTGGGGACTGGTCAAGGCCATGACAGGATGCTTTCTGTTGGAGCCAATTATTCTGATGTAACAAAATTAGGGTTAATCCAAGGAATTCTTTAGCTGACTCACTATTCAAGCAAAACTGATCTGCAGGCTTGCTTCACCCAGCCAGATGAAATACAAAAGCAAGGGTTTTTTTTGGTTTTTTTTTGGGTTTTTTTTTTTTCATTTTCCTAATCTAAGGGGGTTTTTTAACAGAGAGCAAGCATCTTTCAATTGAAACAGCAGGTCAGTCATTAGGTGGCAACTCAAGTCTAGATTACATTTAAGTTACACAACTACATCAAACTACAGCAGACCAAGGACTTCATCTTCCACACCACCTATTTCAATCAAAACCAAGCTGATAAAATATTTATCATAGCTTAGTTTAAAAGAGAAACAGATTTCCATGTACATTGCAGCACTATCTGCATTTGACTGGATCTGGCTTAGCAGCACCAGAAGGTTCCACAAGACAGACAGAGAACAATTCTGTTACTGCAATTTCAGTCACTCTACCCCACGTCATTAAGATCGAGGAAAAAACAAGTTTTCTTTTGTATAATTAGATTGCAGTCTACCCCAGACCACTGCAGAACCTTCCCTTTTAACAGCATTTTTTAAATATTAAATATGAGGCAGTATTCAGAAAAGATTCTGAAGTATTTATGCATCACTTCCTTCATTACTAACTGTAATGGTGAAGTTGTATAGAAACCTAAAGCTGGGTGTGTGTTGGAAAGCACTCCCCCCCCCCGAAAAGCCCCCAAACACACACAGCTTATAGAAAGTAACCAGTTCTTTTTGATGTCTACTGCAGTGGTTCTGAAATTAATATAAATGGATGTGTGACGTGCGAATGGGAGAGCCTGGAACTAATTCAGTTTTATAGAATACAAACCCTTCAGCAATTGGGGTACCTAATTATTTTGATGATAGGTGAAGTTTTGCCTTGATCACACAGTGCCCAGCTGTGAATCTGTTTTATGACAGAAAATTTCACAGCATGTAACTGGTCTTTAAAATTACGCTGTAAACATGCAAACACATGGCACCACTAAAATAAGCATGTTTTAAAAAGCTCTTTTTCCTTTAAGCGTTCTTGAGACGGGAGGAATGCAAAGGAAGAAAATGGGAGGTGAGCAATGCTACAAATAGATTTCGTTTACTGTCTAATGTTTTTAACATACTTCTGATCTATAAAAAGCTCAACTACATTTTTTCAGAACAGTGCGCTTTTTTAAAGAAACTAAAAGAGATGGATTGAATTATTTCACTCTTCTTGGGGATTAATCTAGAAGTTGTTTCCTCTTCATTGTTACTTACACTACAGCTGTGCTCAAACTCCTTTTCATTTAGAAAAAAAAGTTTACATTTTGAGCCTGCGCACACCATGGTTCCACATTCCAACAGCTTCCTCCCAGTCCTCTGCCAGCATCTGCTATTGAAGACTAGTTCCAATTTACAATAAACAGCTTTTCCAGACCAGAACACTTGAAATTCAGTCCTTCTTGACTGCTTTTCCCATTCAATCTCCCTATTCACCATTTCAAGGAGAAAACTGTTCTGCCAATTATTACACATCTGGAAAAAATGCATGTATAAGCTGAAACGCTCTCAGCAGAAAGTTTCAGTTTTCTGCATATGGTCACAGCAGGATTTTATGGGCCACTGACCAGGCCCAAGTTTAAGTTTTCCCATCTTTCTCCTTCCCCTCGTTTCTACCCCCACCCTAACCCTCTAATTGGAAACCCATAGCAGGTGCAAGCTGTCTGCCACCTTTTCCTCCGCAGGAACCTCAAGTAGTTTCTTCCTGATAAATGTTGGTCTTACACTCCAGTTGTAACTCACTAGGCTCTGTGCTAAGTCAAATGCATCAGCTGAAGCTGTTACGAATAAAAATACACATTTAAAAATTCCATTACCATTGACGCTTGTCTGTTGGTTGTCACAAGGCTAGATGCTCCATAGTTTGAGTTCAGGCTTCCAATTGGCCCATTGTGGGATGGTCCCAATAAACTGTGTATATCTCCATGGCCACCTGACAGGCTTGTTGAAGGCCCCACAGCATGATTTCGTAGTACATGGATGGCATCATCAAGTCTGTCCAAGCGATCCTCCATTCGAGACTGCTGTTAGAGTTTAAGAGGGACAGGAGCAGCTATTACTGAATAAACCTGCACGTTCATTATACCGCAGTAGTTTCTACCTCAAAGATATTAAAGAGAGAAGATGAAATGCGTATATCAAAGACTTTGAAAGCACCTACCAGCACTACAACAAACAGGAAAAGAAAAGATATCTGGAGATTTTGCTCAAGATAGCATTCATTCCACAAATAGGTGGCAGCTTTTAAAGTGAATCTTATTATAAGGTTAATGTTACTCAGCTTCTATTACATGGCATGAAAAAAGAAAAAGGAAGTGCTACAAAATAAGCTAATAAAGGATGAGAAAGAATGATCATAAAATCAGCCTCACCATGTTGGTAACAATAAAGAGAGGCAGTGGCTTTTTGAGAACCTGTATTACAAAAAACCTGGACAAAACTTTGAGCTATCATTTTCTAAAGTGGAGCTTTAAAGACACCAGCTACTGCAGAAATAAAAGTGAATTCTGTATGTTACTGCAGAAGAGTCTGTCTTTAAATTACTTTCCTTTAAAAAAAAAGACCAAAAAACCCCAAAGCAAAACCAATTCTGACACTGCAGCTCTCCAGAAACTGAAATGGCAGGATGTTGGAGTCAGAAGATGGGTCATATGCTACACTAATTTAAGTTTTAATGGGGAATCCGAAGGAAGCATTAATTGAAACACAAAAAGGCACCATCTAAAGTGAAATAGTACCTCACAGACATCCTTTAAGAAGGACATTGCATCTTGCAAATGCTCGTGAAGTTGCTGTTCAACTCGATTTTTCTGGCAAAGTCAAGACAGAACAGGAAGCAAAGCACAGGTTAAGATTAATTCAAAAAAGAGGTGAGGAAATAGCTGATGTGCATGTCAGCAATAAATTGTTAGTCAAGTTAATGCAACAGAGATCTGATTATATTAAGATAAGAAAAGGCTAATATTTAACACTGCAGTTTTGTTAGGATTTTAAGATGTACATAACAATTACACTTAATTGCAAAAATATTGAAGAAAACAGATTTGGCTTAAACTTATTCTTGTTAGACAGAAAAATGAAATTTCACCTGTGGAAACTAGAAATATTAACAGGTAATCAATGCCTCCCCTCAAATTTTTCCCCTCTCCTTCCCGATCCTGTATCAGGAATTTAAGAAAGAAGTCAGTAACTTAAATCCTCTGCTGAATCTTCAAAAGAAGAAAATTTACAATGCCATAGATGATTTCCCATGTCTTTTTCTGTAAAATGGTTCATTTATTAATAAATGAACACTCCCCAATAACAAATAATAATTATAAATAAAATATATTAGTACTTTGATGACAAGTGTAGTGAAGGCAAGCCCAAGAGGCTACCGTTTCAGGGAGGGAGGGGAAGGACAAGTAAATGCAAAGGCATGAAGTCTTTATCTTTCCTCCAGACTGAACTTTAGATAAGAATTAGCTATGGATTTGTGAAAAGGTACCAGAATCTCATAACAGCGCTTTAGCACCAGCTGTCCTCAGCACAGAAGCCTGATGCCCAAGGAACAGATGGTGAAAGACACACCCTGCACGTCTTATATTGTTCAACTGAACAGGCCATTTGTTAGCAAAGAATTCATTTGTAATGCTATCCCACTGTTTCCTTTAATGATATGCAGGATTTATACAAAACCAAGCCTTCAGCTCTTAAGTAAAAAGTATGGTGTTGCTTTCAACAATTCTTACCAAGGAGTGTAGAGAGTTTTCATAGTTTGGAGATGAGGGGGCTTGTCCTCCACTCCTAGACCACTGACTGGCACCTGTCAAAATTGCCTAGGTTAACACAGATTTATGCAGCAGAAGTGGGAAGCAGCAACGCAATATTTCTCAACTTAATCAAAATCAGCATTCTGCATAAAGGTAAGCTAACATATGGGTACACAAAGGAGGACAAATTCCTTCATTCTGCCTTACAGAGGGATAATTTTTATATCCTGGCATCTGTAGGGTTAGGCACACTGTCGATAACAAAGCAGTGACATATTCACAGTACTTAAACGATACAAAAGTGGACCAAACACACACACAGAGTACCTGAAATACCTGCCCTCTGCCAGTGTCACCATAAAAGGGTTGCTGAACTCCTTCTTCAGGTTATGTTCAGTACATGTAGGCATATCTTTAATAATGTTAAAATATACCACAAAAATATTTAAAGAAAGCAAATGGACACTGAACTAAGGATAACTGGAAAACCATTTTTATGACACCTCTTTACTAAATGAGAAAAGTTAAAACTAGATCAAAAGGATTTATCTTATCTCATTCCACATGATACCATTTTAGATTATAATGCATTTCTAGTTTAGAAGAGTAAAAATACACCCAAGTAATCCCCATTTGTGATTTCAGAAATACTGCACATAAATTGGCAGCTAAAGAATACTGACTGTGCAACAAATCGTCAATTACATCCATACTACCTATACACTGCAAATTCAAATCCATATCCATTCTCATCCGACATAAATATACCTAATTACCATGTAAAAATTAAAAATAATTAGATGTGAAATGCTAATAAAGAAGTACTTTTAAAACAAAGCCTGAAGTAGTCAACATGTATTTTTCTCACCAACTAATAATGCATCTTTTATAAAGATACTACACAAAATTCTATGGCCATTAGAGACAGCTTCCTTTCAGCCATACAAATGTAATAATAAAGCAATTACATTAATAAATTATGGACGTACAATCCAAAGCAGCTCATTAAAGGAAGAGCCTGTGGGCTTGTTCTTTCAATAACAGCCAGAGCTGTACATCTGGAAAACTGGGAAAAGGTTTAATAACATTACAGTTCCTTTGTTCGGAGAGCTGCAAGTAGTTACCTCTTAAAGAAAGGGGTTTATATAACAAAAAGAGTACAGCTTGCATAGCTATTAAAATACCTAAATATTTCCTTTCTAATTAAAAAAAACCAAACCATCTCCAGTTTCATAGAAGCCCTGAGCTGCTGTAACTGTGCTGGAATTCTCTTTTAAAATACAATGACATCAGTGATCAAGTTTATAATTACCAATTTTCACTTCACACAGCTACTCTGGGTCTGGATCTGTAGTCTCCCCCCACATTACTGTTGTTCCTGAACTTTGGAATGACTCTTGGAGTCTCACTTATTTTTGCAAAGCATTAATGGAACAACTTTAGAATATTCTGGCTCACTGTAAGGTCCAAATTTTTATCTGGTCAAAACTCCATTTTTAGAGACAAGACCATAGTCAGGGCTTTTAGTGAGTGCTCACTACTAACAGTGAGTGTGCTACTTCCTACAGTAAAGCATCAGCTGGCAAACAGAAAGGCAACCAGTTAAGAAGAGAAAGCAAAGGCCCAATGCCTGTTCATTTTGTCTCATGAGTTTGTTGAGGGGCTTTTTTAATGGGAAAAGGTATTTCCTTAGTGTAAGCCCAGAACAAAACTCTTGAGTCGGACCTCTCACAAAGGAAGAAAAAAAAAAAAAAAAAAAACAGAGGGGAGGGAATACTAAACTCCTGTCAAACGAAGCACCCAACTGCAACCTGCAGTTTTTAATCACACCTCTAGTAACGCTGGTGCTCTTTCTGCACCGTGGCATACTCTGTCTCCATGTCTGCACAGGTTGCCAGATGGCACTGATTTCCTGCCTTCCTCATTCCGCTCCCCCTCCTAGAAGTTTGTGCATGAAATCCACCAATTATATTAGAAAGCATCCTGGCACCACAAGCCCTGCAATTAACAACTGCAGCTTTTAGTGCAGCACCAACATAGCAGCATGAAAATACAAATAAGACAGGCAAGTGTTAGGATTTACAGGGGTCATCGATAGCAATCACTCCAGTATTATTCTTCTACTACCAACACTAATCCTCTGGCTCCCCTTTCAAACACACACTCGGCATCAGAGTCCGCTGAGGGCTGGTTCTGTACCCTCAGAACCAACTGAAGCTTTCTGAATACTTCTGACCCTGGGAGGAGGATACTTAAAATACCAAGGCTCCCACCATTCAGATCGTATATAAACTTCACATACGTATACACAATCTTTGAAACTATGCAAGAAGCTAAGCTCTGGGCATGTTTATGTAAAATTAGAAATTAAATGAGGGCAGGGAAGATGAGACACGCTATTGTCTCACAGTACTTGGGGGTTTTCATCATGTTGCTCTCAAAGCTTTTACTTAAATTAATTAAAAAATGTCATTACCCTTATTCAGTAATGTAACAGCCAAATGGTCAAACATTAGTTTATCTACGTGTGTCATGAAGCTATCATCTCTCAATGCTTTAAACGGCAGTACTCCTACTGTAATTTACAATTAAAGGATATGCAAGTTATGACTCACTCAAACCTATCATAATAAGAATGCTAGATAAACAAAGAACTGCAAAAAGAGGAAAATCACAATGAAGGCTAAAATGCTGCAAAGCATATTATTTTAGTATACATAAAACATTTGTGTTATCTGCAATAACTTTTTGGGTCAGGACAGAAAATGGCTACCAGGAGTATCAACAGCCATAAATGTAGTAGTAATTACTTTACATTGTGCTTCACTGTGTTCTCAGTGACTCATCTGGGAATAAAGATAAAAGTCCAGATTCATAAATGAAGGTAATTAACTACTGCAGCAATTTACCAAAGGCTTGATAAATTCTGTATCACTGGAATTAAAGGGGGTGGGAGGGTATAATCGTAAAGCAGATGCTAAGTTTGTGTCTAAGAAGGATTTCAGAATTATTTGCTTACATCTACTACTGTCTTAGCCATCAGAATCCAGAATAATGAACACAAATTAAAATGCAAATTTTAGAGAGTTTTACATTTGATACAGGTTCCAACAGACAAAGGCATCAATGGCAAAGGCAAACTTCACATTTCAGGGACCTCAAATTTGTATTCTAAATGCAGAAATTAGCTGGCGCTTTCACACTTACAAAAGCAGGTGTAGTATCTGCTCGGGGAACTCCTTTTGGGATCCTTAAAATTTTAAATACTTTGAAATGTCAGAACTTCTTTCTTCCAGCCACAAAATACTTTCAGTATTTGCTTTGATGTTAAAAAGAAAGTAGTAACAATTTTCTGGTCTGATCTACCTTTTCAGGACAGCAAGGATACGCAAAACATTTTTTGTCAATTGCAATCACTGAACTGAAAAGCCCATTAGTCCCATCCTCACTCAATTCAACACTGATTTTTCAGTTACAGAAATGCCCAAAGCAGCTGCTCAGGTACACCATGTCAGATATTCAGTAATCCATTAAGACCACAGAAATCCAGAACAGTGTCCATTAAACATGAGTCAAGTATGAATGATGAAAGTTTTCTGAGTGACACTGCATATAGTCTGTATATTCACTTACATATGTCCACGGCTGCATTTTACGTGCCATAACTTTAACGAATTATTGCTCTAGATTACAGAAGTGTCCAGCCAAGCTCATTCTGTGCACCTCTCACTGCAAGTTAATTTTGGTTTTTTATAAAAAAAAACTAAACACTATTGCAAGAAGTGACCAATGGCCTGGAGCCTGCAGGGACATATTAAACAACAGAGAAAGGGAAAACAGACTGTTGTATAAACGTTAAATAATTTAACTAATCGCACTATAGGAAAGAACAGGGTTAAAGTTACATCATCTTGCTTGTAATTCTAGTTCTTTGTTAAACAACAAATTTAACTCAATGGCGCTTTCACAGCCCTCTCTATATGGAGAACAGCTGTTCAACTTTTACTAGACAGCTGAGGCCACAGTGTCTGTGAAAGCTGCACTACCCACTAATAGCTGTAGGCAGCTGCCCACAGTTCATCTCCACACTGGAATGCTCCTTCCCACATTCACACTACAAACACACAAAGCACAGGTGACAGAGGTGGCTGCAATATAGAGCATTTATTTTGAAAAATGCCAGAAATTCTTCTCCCATAGAATGAAAGCATTCATGAGAGATATGAATGAAAAGCTGTCCTGTGTAAAAACTGGATACTCTCATAGCTACTATATTTTCATTAGAGGGAACACACATCTGCTGTGTTTGTCACTGAAAGCTGCCACAGAATTATAGCATATAGCTTAAAAAACCTCAACAAAACCAACCAAATCACTCTTATTTCTCTTAATGGTACAGATCCGTACAGACATCTTTATAGCTGTGGTTGTATATGGTCATTCAATGTTGTCAAAGATTATTTTAAGAAGCTGATTTTAAAAGCCTGTCACCAGGATTTAAGTGAATGCTCATAACAAACCAGCTAAGAATCTGGATTTCTAAATCTGGATTTAGGACAATGGACATACAAACAAAATGCAGAAGTAATTTTGCAAGGAAGCTAACTGCTGATTTCACGGGGACTCTGAATAGGAGGCTTTCAAAACAACAAATGAGTTACTGACAAATGGCTAGTCTCTACCTGTAAGAGGCGATGGTGATCCAACTGGTGTTGATGGATTCGATGGGAAACTACTGCTGGTATGATCAGGAGAATAAATCTAACAACAGACAAAAGAGATTGTGTATCAATACATGCCATAATATTCAGTATAGAAAATAGCTATTAGGATTCCTTTTCATGCTTTTAATTGTTATTCATGATGCTAGATTGATAAAAACCCCAATTTCATCCTTCAATCACAGCTCTGCTTTATTACACTCAAGCCTCTAAAAATGTCCAGAGAACTTTCATTTTCAAGCAGCTGTCAAAATAAGCACAGCCTGTATTTGATAGCAACACGAGTATAACTGATCTTCCTTCTACTTCAACAGCAGCAGAAATTACAGCCTTTTTGTCACTGAAGGAGAATAATATACGTACGAGTTAACAGCACAAAGATAATTATAACAAACAAAACTTCAGGAAAATGTGGAGAAATAATGACTTCCCAAATTTTACAGAGAGAAAAGATTTTAGCAGTCAACACATTATCTTCTAGAAATTAATCCCTCACAAGAGAAAATACCAAGGAAACATTCAGCTCTAGTTACGTACCTACCAAATGAAAACCATCTGAAATTTTGTTGCTCTTCCTATTGTACTGCAGTGCATACAATTTTTCCCTCTTATTTCTGTATCAGTTGCTCCCTTGAGGTACCAAACCTCAACTTGCAACAATCCATTCCTTGCTATTAATGTAATTAAAAAGCCTTAATAAAAACAGAAGACATAATGCTTAAAGCTTTAATTAAAACTTAGAATTTTAAGATTCTTGGAAAATTCATTTTGTGCAGGCAACTGAATCGGTTTAGGGGCTGACTGTGGACTTCAGAACATATTTTTATAGGTCACCAGTTCAAACCTGTTTTGCTTGAGCAGAGACCAGGATTTGTTAGTCATCAGATGGCAGTTAAAAAAAGTCTTCACTGACAGTGTGGTTGATGTCTCTTCTCACAGACAATATGACATTTCAGCATTTAGCTGACAATAAACTGGGACTTGGTTAAGTCGCATATTGTATTTTTTGAACTGACAAAACCAGGACCTGATAGACCACATGCTCTTTCTTGGTTTATCGCACTTGCCCATTAGAAAACACCATCAGTTCGCTTCTGGAAATACCTTCTCCATTTCATATATGCTAGAAAGTAAGTATATTTAAAAGAACAAACCACCTCAGACCACTGTAGGAAATTCATGTATTGTGTATGAGTATAAAAATAAGTCTTGGGTGTCAGTATGGGAACTACAGAGTTCCAGGCAGGTAAGATACAGAAAACTAAAATTATATCCAAACAAAGGCCACGAAGTTTCCTTTGAAACTGGCTGGTTTCCACTGCTCTACCTGCTGATTTTGTTTTGCTGAGGTTGTATGAGGGAAAACCTTCATTATACCAAAGCCACAGCTAAGACACGAGATCAGAATACATTCTGCATGCAGTCCCTGGCCGCTGTGCTGTTAAATGACCAATGATGAACAACCCTGACACCTTCTGCCAGGCTTAAACGGTAACATGACTCATTTTACTGCAACAAATGAGACTCCTCCTCCTATCAGTCATGGTCCATTCCAATCAGCGGGATGCCAATATGCCAGGGTCTAATGAAAAGGCTCTTAGACAAAAGCTGCACAATTGAGAGCCTGCAGAGCCAAACCTCGGAGCTGTTAGTCCAATTTTTTAAACACTACAGTGTACATTTCAGTTAGGCTTTGTTATGCTAATGTTATTGAGTCTAAAGCAACAAAGAAACTTAATTCATGAATTACTTTTAGAAGTCAACTTCCCTACATTTTCTTTTCTTTTGTGAGGGGACCAGTGGCTATTTAACTACTGAGACCGTACAAAGGCCTTTACCCTAGTTCTGAGGTAGGAATCAAAATGTAAGTTATCACAAAGAGGTCTGATATAATCAACAAAGTTAAACAGTCCTCCTGTTTGATCTCCTCTAAATTAAAGACCAAGTGTTTTGATTTGGCATTAGGCAATGAAATAAACCAGATGTTTCTCCTGCCATATAACCCTCCATGGGCACAATCTTAAAGGGTTATTGTTTGGCAAATGTTCAGGGAAACACATTAGAAATGGCACGAATACCCAGATTTTCTTTTCTTTCTATCTATACTAGTTCATTATCCAAACTAATGCGTAATCCACAGGGCTTTGGGAACTTTGTGTAAATACTTTCATGTACAATTCTCTTTCTTGCCTACCCTGAGATTAAGACCACAATTATCCAGGCTTAAACCTAAAATAAAAGAACCTTTGCAAATGTATTATCTGGCCTTACATGTTTAATCACATACTATTCTGTATGGTCTTTAATACCTAAACTGAAGAACAAATGTCGTATCCTCTGATGTTTCGCACATGAAAGGCCTATTGTGAGATGTACATCAACAGAATTTTAGAACTAAAAATTCCTCTCAACAGTTGCAGCGGCAGCAGTTAAAACCCCACCAGAAAGGCACGTACCGTTGTCTTGGGGGAGGCAAAAATAAACACTAAAAGGACAATCACAGTATTTAAATATAACTTTGATCAAACAGAAAAAATATTCTTGTTTTACTGGCTATCAAAATTCATCAGTGCCAGCTTCACCTGCAGCAGAGCACCCCCCCCGCTCTCCACAGCCGAGCGGTGCTCCTCGCTGAGCAAGCGCAAGAAGTGTGCTGGGTGCGTGTGTGTTGTGGGGTGCGGGGGAAGCAGATGGATGAGGCGAGGGATTTGAAGTGTGCAGACTATGGCATGCAGTGATAGAGCAGATGGAATGCATCACCATCAGCTATGACAGAAATGATTTATGGAATGACCTGGCTGCTCCTGCCAAGCAACAACACGGGATGACAGAAACAAGTTTCTATGACAACCAGAGCCCACCCACCAGTTAGATTAAACATTTCTGCCCTAACTTCCACTCGCAATATATTTAGAGTTTTTCCTCACAACATCAGCCTGGCTTTCTCGGCTAGTGACTTGGGAAAAAACACCTGAAAGGACGAGAAAATAACTTATAAAAGAAGAGCAGTGGAAAATGTCAAAGTCCCGCAGCTCTAACGGGCCAGCGTGTCAGACTTGCAACAGAAATTTTGGTCAGGCTGCAGAACAGCAGAGCAGACATCCTAATACATCTGCAGAGTAAGGAACAGCCTGCAGTATATAAGCATTGCTATTTCTAGGAGTCAAAATGATCCCAGTTCCTTTCTGACAGGTCTCAAACAGACGAAAAAGAGAGTGTTAACTGCCCTCTGGACTCGTGAATTGTTATCTGCTTGCTGAATCCCCAAAAGCAACAGGGACAACATTTTTCTCCTCAAAGCCAGTAGGTCAGAGTTCTTCTACCCAATTTGGACATTACAGACATTATCAGATCTGGTAATCTTTTAACATATGACCCCTCTGAGGGATGCAGGGGAAACAGGATCTGCACAAATATGCGCATCTGCATTCACTGGTATGAGGTAAGGGATGCTGAATCCAACCCAGGAACGGAGTTTTGGGGCTGCAAAGTAGTCATTTCTATCTTTTAAATCAGACCTAGTCACCCTATTCGCTATGTAGCAGAAATAAAGAGTGATCCCCCAGCCACCACTCCTAACTGAAACTGCTGCTATATTGAATCAACTACCACTTCCTAAAACATACATCTGATTGTATTAATGCAAAAATAACTACTATATATACACATAGAGCTTATGGTAGACTGAAGGTACCTGCAATATTTTACATTATCTACATTATTCTAGCAAGCGTTAAGAGTTTAAACTTTATGCATATATAGCATTTTAAAAGCTGCTCCATAAATCATAGCTATACAACACAGCATTCAAAACTTCTCAGTTTAATAAGACCACTGAGAAAACATTTTTAACCTGGAGGCAGGATTTGCTCTAAAAGTAATGTTAAAAATATTTGACTTTAGCTCAAACACGACAGGAAGAAAAAAAAAAAACCCAAATCAACCCCCAAGCTCGTCAGGATTATCTTTTCCTTTGTTTGAACAACTTTCTAAACTCCGTCTGCCCCAGATTTTTGATCACCTAAAAAACCAAAATGAGTCTTCTACAAATAAAAGCACTTCCCACTTGGTTTTTTACACATTTGTCTAGTACATGACATTGCATCACAGTGTATTATTCTAACTTCATACATGAAACTCCTGATTTGGTATCATAACAGGAATGAAATAATGGATGCAAAGATCAAAATGTGACTTTCAGATCTGAATATTTGAACTGCTACTTACAGATGCCAATGCCTTTCCGAGGGCATCACCTGTCTGTGAGCTTCCAGCACCATTTCCTCTGTTTCCTGTAACATGGAAAGCAAACCCAACACTTATTTTTAAAGCTGAAATTTTATTTACTTTTATTATTTTATTCATTGTGTACAGCTGAGCAACCACTTTTGAAATGGATATTCTGAGGTAGTCAGAGTCAACAGAATCAGCTCGCATTATATTTAAAAATTTAATTAAAACAATTAGATTTAAATGTAGATGATCTCCTCTTTCAAGTCACACACGGTATCACCGTGATAACTTCAGGGCCAGCAAGGGAGAGCAGTTAGAAAACAGACTGAAATAATTTTCTAGGACTGCAGGCTAATTTTAATGAAATATAAGAAAATCACAATCAGAAAATTATATCACTGCAGCTGATTTCTAAACTGTTATCACTGAAGTGCTGCACATTTCATTAATTCTTAAAGCCAGATTCACTGAATAGTTCCTTGTGCGGCTCCCTGCTCCCCCTGCTCTAATTCCCCGTGTTGTACTCTCATCTTTATTTCAGAAAATCCCTGAAAAGCTCTTATCCACCAAGCTTTCTGTCACCCCTGCTCTCAGTTGCATGTCAGCAGCTTTCCATGCCCTTTCACTCCACACACCATTAAGCCGAGAGACAGTTTGAAGCCCTGCCAATTGGAAACACAGAAAGGACCTGAATTCTGCAAAATATCTGCTTTACTGTAGGAGACAGACCCTTTAAAAGTGAATCTCCTTTCTTCAATTATCAACTTCTAATGGAAAAAAAAGTACTTAATATGAGCGTAAGCAATTCATCCCAGAAACCCAAATCATGCAACACTTGCTGCTCCAAGTTTGTGGCAAACTTGGATTTTCTAGCCTGAATTTCCCGTGCAGATTCATTAACTGGGTTCTGTTTAAAAGACCCAAGTGTAAAACTTCCCAAATCAAAGCCAATATAGTCACTCTAACTAAACTTTGCTTACTTAAAATGAAGCTAAGTGCAAATCATATTAAACTGACAACGGGCATCTACAAGCATTTAATTTCTACGTCTGCATCTTAAGATGTGAAAATATGTGCAAGGAACGGATGATCATCCTGTATTTTGTGCTTTCTAGGCAAGCACAGAAGAGACTAAATCAGCCACCACCCTGGCTACTCAGTAATGTCTGAATCAGTTAAGAGAGGAATTTACAATGCAGTTTATCAAGCTCCCTGAAGAAACAGCCTTCCTGCCTTTCTCCAGCACAGTACTTTGGTGATGCAGCAGCTCTGAAAACTGCAACACCAGTACTACCTACAAGAACGGTACATATAGCGAACTATGGAAGGATAACTGCTGTAAAGTCAGACAGCTACGATCTCCTGGGAATAGGCTTGGCTGTGAAAGCAAACAAGCCAGTAAGTCTTAAGCTAACTGAACAACAATTTGCCTCATCTCAGCCATGCTGACGAGAAAAATGTCACAGTGGTGCAGTATCCCTGATTAACAAGCATCCTATAAATTAAAGCTTACTAATTTTGCATGTCATGCAGCCCCAAACTGCATTTTCTTATAAAATTGAAACAAACAGGAAAAAACTAAACAAAAGAAACACCAAACCCAGAAAATAAAAAAAAATAAAAAAAAATAAAAAAGCAGGAAGAACTTTTTACCCAGAATATTATCTGATCCATTGACAGGTGGAGTGTGTGAGGCAGCTACATAAGGTGAACTGCTGGTGCTGCCACGATGGAAGCTAGACATTGGAGGAAGACTGGCATTTATATCTGTAGGTGAGACTGAATGTGGGGGATAGCTCTAGAGAGAAGAGAAACAGACATAAGACATTAAGTTTGTCTTTAAATGAATGTTGATACTTTAATATACCAAATACACAACACCCAGCTCCTTACTAAAGAAAGGGTCACCTCCATCCTCTGAACACACCACTATACAGACACAGATATTTATTTATACAACAGACAAGTAAAAGGACATAAATCTAATACAGGAAGTTTGTGATTTCTGACAACTGGGTTTTTAACTGACACACAAGAGCAGCAAACAAGAAATTGATTCCTGTAAGTCAGCTCTCTGTACACAAATACAAGAATCTGTGCTACGTGTCTTACCAAACGGTCGTGTGTGTGCAGGCTGCCATAACTGCCAGACTGGGACATGTGGGAAGAGGAGCCTCCCAGCATCCCACCGTAGCCGGGCTGGCTCATGCCATTGGATGAACTCCAGAGGTCAGAAGAATTGTGGGTCCCATCTTTTTTTTGATTAAAAAAGAGAATAAAAAAACCCATGTTGAATGAAGAAGTGAACCGAGCGCTACTTCCCTTTACACCATTAGCTTATGAGCATACAGAACTCAGCTACTCAGACGAACAGCAGCAGGGAAATGGTGACCAGTTCACCCGGTGGTTCCTATTTTCATGCCACCACACTGTTGCTGAATTTATAAAAAAAAGAAAGAACCAAACCTAACAGAGGCTTTTATAGCTGAAACACAACCCAAGCACAGCTGAGAAAATACCAAGTACTTGTGCTAATTACACAGACCTTCAGTAAGGCCAGATTTATATCTAGAGGCTTGATAAAAATTCCAGTCTGAAAGAAATAATAAAAAAGGGGGTGGAGGGGAGAGACGTTTGGCTGAGCAGAGCTCATCATGAACATACAGTGCAAAACAGCGATTAACCTAAAATAAGCAATTTATAGTCTAAAATACCTCCGCACCATAAAAATATAAAAACATTTCATAATAGCACACTGAAGTCACGGAAATTACTGCATTACATAAGCCTTAAACCCGTGTGTCGACGCAGTTTTCCTTCTGCAGCACAAACTGAAGTGCTCTGTAAATTCCTGTATTGACAGACTATGCTTTCAATATGCTCCAGAACCTCATCAGACTCCAGTACGAGCTAACTGCATGATGTGAGGCCAAGGAAATGAATTCTGCCCTCGCTTTGTTCAGTGCAAACCCCTTTTTTTGGCATGCTGGATATACAAACATTTGAGAACTTAAGACTGTTAGTTGATATTGTACAGTCAAATTCCAACGCAGCCAAAAAGCCCCCACCTCATTTTTCTCCATCACTCCAGTGTGCTGTTCTGAAGCCCCTACAAATCAAAGGATGGTGGATTCTCTCCATCTGGCCTGGTGTATAATCCCCTTAAATATCAGTCAGCAATTAATGTCATGAGAAAAACTTTAAATCAACAGACAGCTCCCTTCATCTAACTGTTTTCAACGTACATAAAACTTGTTCATAGGCTCTAGCACAACATTACCTTTACACTTCCTCATTCATGCAGTACAGCAGTGCCTGACTGCAGATGTCTACCCGAAGGACAAGTGACATCTGCCCATATATTTACAGTCATTTTACCCACCTTGCATAAAGAAAGTGCTAGCAAACATACTGCTTGGTGGCTTAGGAGATGGGTAACTTGGAGATTCTCTGTTGAAATCATCAGAACTTGGGGACGGTGCATACACCTAAATATTGGAGAGCAGTAAAATCAGGTTAGTAATATCTGGGTGTCGTATACTAAAAAAACCCATAACAGCACACAGACAGAAAGCACACATAAAAAAAGAACAGTGTAGCAAGCTGCAGCATTTGTTGCCCTTGTTTTATTTGCTTTTTAGCAAGTTGCCACAGTACAGAGGAACTACAGTAGAATGATCCTAACAACACGCTTTCTGGTGTGCCAACTCAGCCAGGTGGCCTGATAAAAGCTTGAATGCTGATTTTGCTGTCTAAGTGCCTGACTCGCACAGACTTGTTGCTCAAGATAAAAAAAGCAAGATAAAACAACTGGGCCCCAAACAAATTTTATTTTAAAACAACTGTATGCCTGTTTGAATATTTAATTAGCTGGCATCCCAACAGTCAGAAACAAAAAGAACATCCAGCGACAAACTCAAAGGTTTTAATGCAACCATTGTATCATCCTTTTAGAAACTGCCACACCTTTGCAGAGTCATCAAAAGCATAAGTAATGCCAGTCCTGAGGACTCATCTTAAAACTGCAACATCCAGCATGTTACTTTCACACTGGCCTAGCATTAAAGAAAACCCGCCTCATTCTTCTTCCAGTGTAACTCCACATTGGAACTACCATGCTCAACTTGCAAGCAACGGATTATCTTCACAGGCTAAAAATTACAAGATGCCAAATAAACATAACCATTAGAAGTCTTTCATGGCAGGGACTCTGGGAAGAAATACAAAGTGTATTCAGGAATAAGTAAGTCAAATCAACAAAGCCAGTATTCACAGGCTCAAGGACTTGACCCATAGCATTAGTTGTTCTACACAATGCTATGTCGTCATACCAGCATTTTGGTCAACACACTGAACATTGCAGTATGACCAGTGCATGTTAAAAGAAAAATCTTACAACAAAAAAAGGGCAAATTAACAACGCAGCAAGGAGTACCAAACCATAACCCTGAAACCACAGCACCTTTTTGCTGCCACGTAAAATAAAAGAGGTGTTTTTCACGTTATCATTCACCTTACTTATAAATATGTAAGTCTTCATAAACACGTGCATTAAGAGTAATTTAAAAACTTTAAAGCTGAAATAATGCAACTTCAAGAGTGCACTATGCCCTAAAATCCTAAAATAAGAGGTGATAACTTCTGTCCCTCCCTGTGCATCTACGGGCACAAACGTTTCTCCAACATTCACATCTCTCCCTCGTCTTTCTGGGATGTTGTTTACCAAGCAAGAGAAGGGCCAGGACAACCAAGCCGGCCAACAAAAAGCCGTAAGTCCCCTAAAAGGGAACCATTGTTCTCCCAGAGAGTGACTGTTGTGATACGGGTATTTAGAAAGTGAAGTGGGCAAGTCCCACTTCCATTTGCATACCAATACCCCTCCTCCCCATTCCCAAATGCTTTTCTAGCCTGCTGTTGTCAGAACAAATGGCTGGGCATGTGCCTGCAGACAGCGCTCTTTTATATCAGAGGGGCTGATTTACCACTCTTAGACTCGTTTTACATCAACAGAATTTCAATACAATCTCTCAAACTGCAGTACGATGGAATCGGGACAAGGGCACAAGGAATTAAGTTAGGGCATAGCTGTCGATATGAGCCATGAAATGAGAACGGCAGCAGGTAAAAGGACACCTAGTACAAAGGAGTCAAGTGGAAAACTTACAACTGTTTTGTTTGTTTTAATATTTTTTGGATCAAAATAAATAATTTTTTTTCCTTTTTTATTTTTTCAGAAAGAAAGTCTTTCAGGACGCTTCTGTTCAATATTTTACTTGCAAATTTTCAATTTATGGAATAAATGTAAAACAGAGATGCTTACCAAACCTGAGTGACAGAATGACAATACGTTCTAAGTGATGTTAACAGTACATATGTATTTACTACATATGATGAATGCATGTATATTCCATGCCTCCGACATATTTTAACAGAAATGTCACTCTGTCAAATTGTAAATACTCGCACTCATAAGACTGCAAACATATTAGGCAAAACTGGGCTTAATTTACAAGTTCTCTGTTGTGCAGAATAACGCAGCATATGCTATAGCTGATGGATAATCTATCACTGTCACAGGACAGCAGTGGAAACAAAGCTTTATGACATTTAGCACTTCCATGGAGATGTACGCTGATTAATGCAAAATCACCTACAGTGACGGAGCGCACTGCTTTTAAACTGTAACACTATCAGTGCGATTTGTAAATACAAGCTTCAGACAAATTTTAACATTTTGCATAATTGGGCGATTATAAAAACTGAACAAACACCATCTCAAAAGGGAAATTAAACTGAAAAATTCCTACAAATGTACCACTTAGATACATATGTACAAGCCATTAACATCATAAAAATATTATGAATTATATTAACATAAAAGAGGCCTTTCCAAACAGCTACATGAAAGCCCCAGCACAGACACATAACTTTATATAGTTTCTGCTTGTTTTGGTATCTTAACTATAGCTTGCAAAAAAACATAGCTGCAATGTTATGAAGCTGCACTTGTGCCAGTCTAGATTTTTCAGATCAAAGGGCTCTTGCGGCAAAACACAACTGATGTGGTCTCAAAGACTTCATTAACTCCAGATGTGGGGAAATAGCCAGCCAATTCCACAAAAGGAGCAAGTCTCTTTTAGTTACAATCAGAACTACCCACAAATTAAAACCAGGCCTCTGATGTCATCTGATCACCTGCAGATGAGGGCCAGGTTTTTTTCTGGTTAATGACCTAATCATCATTTTTATGTTGTGATACTACAAACAGAATTCAAAAGCAAAGGAGAAAATTTATTAAGATTAACGTGAAGCCCGTGAGAGGCGAAAGACACAGGTTTAAATTAAACAAGTGCATAAAGAAGTTGAAGTTTTATTTTCGAGCCAGGAAGCGAGGTAACGGGCAGCTCGAGGGCTGGCTCTGGGCACCCGCACACACCCAGAGCCCAATCCGGCAGATCGCAGCCTCTGCGGTGCTGGTCTGCAGCTCGCATGGCTGCATCCTAGTTAAAGGGCTTTCTCTTCTGCAACAGCTGAGTAAGGCTGTTATAAATATGACGTGGCTGCTCAAGACAGCCTCTTTTAGCTATTAAACTGATAACAGTGACATCCAGAAAGCACCAAACCAGTTTTTCCTGGCTGACATTCCCACTAAGATGAGGAATACTGTCAAAAGGTCAGCCTGTCTGCAGTCTCCTTGAAGAGTGTTGTCTCCAGAAGGTAGAAGAGGAGCCCATCTTCTAATCCCCTTAAACGCACTGCACCCTAAGGCATCGGATGTGTCTCCATGCTGACAAGCAAAACACTCTGATTATGAATGGGAAATTCCCTTCTGATAAACTCACACCAAAACCAGATTTTAACATGACTTATCAAGTGGAGGACTCAACTTTCTTGGAGCTGCGCTAGAATATACATCAATCCTAATGTTGCAGTGCTTCTGAAGGGTAGGCAGCCTCCGCGGAAGGAAGTAGGACAAATGAGTTGCAAAGGACATAAAGTCAGAGTCCCACGTCTGTCTCTTCTGCACCCTGAACTGGATTTATGTTTCCCCAGCGGGAAAAGCAGAATGACAACCAAGATATTTTTTTGAGGGGTAATGGTGAGAGCTGGCTTCAGAACAGAGCTGAGGTGCCATTATCTGCACTGCATCACGTTTAAGCAAAACAAACGCATCATTCCAGTTCCAAAATCTGCCCTGGTGATTAACATATATAATGAACACTATCATGAAAGTTACACGCACCTAACGTATCTAAAACACATCAAAGGACTACACAGTGTGCTTCTGCTTACTAACACAAGTGCCAATAACATGAACATTAATTTAAAAATCTGCATTTACCAAATTTTAGTCTAAGTAAACCTTCCAAGTCTTATTCTATAAATGCATTTAATAAATACAACTCTTCAAATCCTCCTGTTGGCATACTTCCTCTCAGGCAATTTTCCTGTAATATGTTTCAAATTCTTCAATATTTATTAAGGTTTAATACTAATGTTAAAAGCAGATTAAATAATAGCAACAAAGCAACCAAACCTTCCTTATGACGATCTTATGCTACCTCCAGACCAGGGCTCCCATCACACATACAGTTTAGGGATTTATGAATTATGTTACTCATTTAAGCCTTGTTATTAATAATTCTTGGAAGTTCTGAAAAATATTTATCAAGCTGCTGGAGACAGAGGATTTTCTGAAACCAATAGAGATGGATAACCTATTCTGTAGCTTGTAAACTCTCTGCTAAGTAGCCTATCTACATTCCATCAGCATCAGTCATGCACTAAGCAAGTGTGCACTGATGAATGATTTGTACATGTGGCAAAATTTTACAGTGTATTATCTGCAGGTTTTGTGGCAAAAGCTAATTCTGCTGAAAGGCAGCTCTGGGAAAAGGAAACTTGTTTTCATGTTTACTAAAGCTTCAGGAATGCAGAATAGTAACTATAGTTTTCCATGCGCCTCTTTACAGTGAGACACAAGCTGCCAAAAAAAAAAAAACCAACCCAAAGCCCTAACCAAAAAACAAAACCACCACCGTAAATTCTGATGTAGTTAATATTTAAGCAAGATGATAAAATGAAGGCCCCAGTATACGAGATCAGCGCACCACGACATCTTCAGTCGTACTTTATATTTCCAATACCAGGTGTAAAGGTTCGTACATTTTAAAAAGTCTTCTCGCCACCCAGAATGAAAATAAAACTCTCATTTGAAAGAGCAGAGCATCAGTCTTGTCTGCAAATCCAACCATGATTTTTAACATTCAAACTCCTTGAAGTAGCTAAACTGAATTCCATCTTAAATAAATGTTTATGCAGTTTGGGCGTGCTATACATGCCTATTTGGCTATTTCTGAAATGCAGAATCTAACTGCAATGACACACAGCCTAGCTTCTTCCCCTGTGTATGGCAACGTTAAAGTCATGTTAAAAAGTGACAGGTAAACTTACCAAAAAAATCCCAAATTCTGTATATGGAAACCTTTCGGCCTGTTCTTTTGATTTTATGCTCTGAATTGTAGCGCGAGGCAGAGAGTGGAGAAAAAGAAGGTAAGGCAGCAAGAATACCAGAAACACATACACATATATAGCGCTTGAAGATTCTTTTTGTATTTTATTTGCTAAGCAAAATCTCTTCCCCACACTCTTCAAACTATGCTGTTATTAAAGTTAGTTAATAGACTAATAATAGAACACAACCAAGTCTTTAGAAATTCCTGATTAAATTCACATTAAGGAAACAAAATTAGCTGAAACTCATCAGCCTGTTTCTTAACCTGTTCCCTGCATTTCAGAAGGCTGCTCTAGCTGCAGTAGGAATCCCCAACACCAGTACTAACCACAGAAAACGCACTATAGATATAAACATGCAAAAGATAGTGCTATCTCTCCTCTGAACTCACTACTTCTCTTAGTTTCCATAAAGCCGTCAGAGACTATTATATTTCTACAAACAGACTTCAACAGGCACATGATTATCAAAGCAAACGCGCTGAGCAAACAGGGGTTTGCTCGTCTTTGGTGCTCACATTTGGAGAAATATAGATCTGTCCAATACAGCACCTGATCCCAGCCCTCGCTGTTTTCATTTGCCCAAAGAAAGGGACATAACCTTCACTTTAAAGCATCAATAAAGCTTGTTGCAGACAAGACACCCTTCTGGCTTGGGACCACTGCTCAGTAGATTGGCAGTTCAACGCAATGGAGTGGAGAAGGGAAAACTCTCTTGGGCTGATGCATTGTAACTCATCGGGTTTTTTTAGTGGGATGGGGGGGGGAAAGAAATCCAGCTGACCAGTGTTTACTACCTCTCTTTATTCAATGTCCGCAGCCGTGAGCCCCTAGAGATTTTCCAGATTATCTTATATTTGTCCGGACTTACAAATGTTAGCATTGACCTTGTCTGAGTTGCTGTGGGCAGCATATGGTACAGAACAGCTTTAATTGTACTTTTCTCCCTCTATACTAACTGGCCTGATACTAATAAAAGCAGAATTGAATCGCTCTTTTTAGCACCTGGATGCTCCAAAACTCACAAAGTGAAAACATTCTACGTTGATGTTAAAAGACTTAGTAATTATTTACTGCATAGCAGCTCCAGACAGACATGCGGCCATGTCATCTAAGCATCGTGCAGTAGTATTAACATGTTTCTCTCTGCTGTAACTCTGAGATCGACAGCTGCAAGACATGCATTTTCTCCACTAAAACATACCCAAGTATACACATTTGTACCCACACCTGTGTGTATTTAGTCATTTATACACCTGTGCCTATTTGTACATGCACACACGTTTATAAACAGCCTTTTAGATTACAAATTCTTGAGAAAATTATCAAAAAAAATCCCCACTAAAAAAAGAAAAAAAAATCCACAAAGCACTGTGTATATGCAAAATTATATATACATAAATATATGTACGCTGGGTTTTTTTTGTCTCTTTCCAAAAAGGCATTGTAGAAATCTACTACAAAAGATGCAGCAACTCCACCTTGGAAAAGGGCTCCAAATCTCAGCCTATGCTGAGAAAAACACATAATCAAGATACTAAGACCAGTACATCAAATTAACTCATACAATGCACAGAATAAAACAATAATGTGTAATACAGTCAAAATTTAATCTCACAGAAATAGTAATCATAGGTGATATAAAACATAATCAATATTATTCCTTACACTTATAATGGTGATAACTGACACTTTATTGCAGTCTACGTAAAAATAATTCTACAGTACATTTAGAAAAAAACCAATTTATTTCTAAACTTGCAGATGAACTGAAAGGAGTGGAAAGCTTTAAAGTCTGTATTTCATTCCTTAAGCACAAAGAAGATACAAAACATCTATCACTGAAGTATGAGTTTGGTGCTACTGCATTTTATAAAATTAAAATGGAAAGGCCCCAGTGAATGAAGCTCCTTTATTTATTGTTAAAAAAAAAGACAAAAAGAATGAAATCAAACTCTACCAAGTACAATTTCAATTTGCGCTCTTATTTCTATCTGAACATTTTTGCAGCTGGTTTTTTTTTTTTTTAATGGGGGTGTTTTGATTATTTTGGGGTCTGTAGCAGAGCTCTTGAAAGAAAGAGAAGAAAAGGTGAAACTTGAAGGGAGATGCCATTTTTAACTATAATTATTTTCTCCAAAAAAGCTCTACATTAAAATTTTGGGAGCCTCCATATGCTGAGAATATTTTTTATATATCAACAGGTGAAGGACAAAAAAACCACAAGCTAAATCTTTAAATTCTTTATTTTCTTTACAAAACAGATTAAAACCTTTTTTCTTTTTAATTTGGGGAGGACTCTTAATATACATATTTAACACCTATTACACATAATGGTATAATTTTACTCCTTAGCAGGGGATATGTATTAAAACACTACTATTCACTGCCATGTCTCTTTCAGAAAACACATAGAAATGACAAAAATTGAACCTCTTCTAATAGTGAACCCCCCGACTTAATTTTTAAGCTTTCAATTTCTGTGCCAGTGCACACAGGACCATCCATTGGGCTGCTCGGACACTTGGCTTTCAGCTTAACATTAAGCTTTCTTCTGGCTTACAAATTCAAAAAGTTGAAAAGAACAAAACATTTAACAAAAAGCTAACAGACACACACACATTTTCTACAAATCACTTCCTATTTGCTTTCTGTGTAAATACATGAGATTTTAAATACATCAGCAGGTATCAGAGAACGTAAACACCCAAAATCTAACACAATAATCTAAATAAAAATCTCAAATCAAAACAACGAGGTACATACTGCCAGCTACTCATGGGTCAAACAATACAAGTAGAAGCAGTAAGACATCAAAATGAGGGTATGTACTGTTCCCTCACTACGGAAAGGTTCATACAAAGATTTGGCAAACACAGCAAGAGGTGCACTTCATAAACTGGAACACAAAAAACAATCCCCCCTACTTCACATATCCTCCTCCTGTATATTTAAATCAGTACTTTAGTCCAACCTGCAGAATTCCTAGGAGAGAAAATGCTAAAGACTAGGGAGATGTTTGGAAAAAAAAAAATTACTTAAATAAAACCCTGGGCAACATGATATAGGATCATCATATGATTTGTCATCTATTTACTAACTCTTCAAGCTCATAAAGGTCACCTCTGACCCACAACAGGCACATGCTATCAATTTTCCAGCCAGGCTCTCCTACAGTACCAGCACTTCCATCTACTATATGCCTGGAAATACTTAATAAGATCAAAGCCTTTTTTCCTGCTACAAGAACAAAGAGAAATGTTGTAATAGAGTGATCTGTGCTCTAGAAAGAATAAAATCAAAACTTCATGCAAGTTATATTCCCTTTGCTTCAGGGGTATTGTATAGTTAATTTTACTTAAGTCTTATATATATCTCCACATAAAACTTCAAACAGATTGTTTTAGCCTAGGAGCAGACATGAAAGAAAAATAATGTCATATTTGAAAGACAGCTGGCATTTATACCAAAGGAAATGAAATAGAGACCAAGCAATTTTACGCATTCCCCCAGCCTCTCCTCCGGTATCTTTTCTTTTATTCAAGAAGCCCATGCACAGTGTCTCCAGTAACTACAAAGAGCCACAGTTTAATTATCACCGAACAAAGATCTTGGCAAAAGTTTAGCAATGACGGCACAGCGCACACAGGCCCACGAGAGAAAGAGCAGTTAAAAGAAAGGGAAAGAAAAAAAGAGATCAGTATCAGCATCTCGCTTTTTCTTCCTACTTAATGCAATTTTTATAACAAAAGAAAGCCAAAACCGCATACATCATCAACAGACCGGCAAAAGCACACTGTGAGCAGTTCACCATTGTTTGCTAATTTTTATACACAAAAATCCACACTGCCGTCATATGGGCTTAAAAATTCAAAGTATCAACCGTGAAGCAGAAATCTCCCATTTCCGCAGTTATAATGCAGACGGGAGACTTCTGTTTGTGAACCTGCCCGCCCATCTCCCCCTCATCCCGGGGCTGCGCAGCACTTTATGTCCCAGTCCCACCGGCGAAGGGCAGCTCTGCCCGGCAGCGGCAGCGGAGCGCGGGACCCGCCGATCGGCCACCGCCACAGCGGCGGTGCTCGAGTCGCGCCCCGGGAGGTGAAGCCCAAACCGAGCACCCAACAGCGCGCACCGGGAGCCGCGGCCACGCAGCAACTTCTCCGCAGCGCCCCGCCAGCACCTCAGGGGCCCTGCGTGGCCAGGGCGGGAGCGGCTCCAGCCCCGGCCCGTCAGGGAGCGCCGCCTGGCTGCGGGCCGCTGCCCCCCGTCCTCCGCCGAGCCGGACTCGGTGCCTCCGTACATAACGGAGGAGACTTCCACCGCCTCCCCCAGCGGACCCCACCGCAGGTCCCCTTCACGACCACTCGCCGCCCGCCCCGCTCGCTCTGGCACCGCCGGCAGGGGCACGGGCTGCCCGCCCGCGGAGGAGCCTCCCCAAGAACTCAGTATGTGCCCGAGGAGCGGCTGCCAGCCCCGCGCCCGGCGGCTCCCGAACAAAGGCGGCCGCCCTTACCGTCTTCCCGTTGTAGTAGTACATGAGGGAGTTGCTGCCCACCCCGGGGACCGGGTACGCGCAGTACATGGCGCGGCTGGCGGCGGGCCGGGCTGAGCTGCGCCGCCTCCCTCAGCCTCAGCCTCCCGCCCGCGCGCCGCTCCGCGCACATGGAGCGCCTCAGCGGCGACTTATGCAAAGCAGGACTGAACCATCTCCGGCCGGCGCGGGGGTAGGGCCGAGCGCAGGGCCCCGCCACCCGCCGCGGCCCGCGCCCCAGACCGCGCCAAGCGCTGGAAGGCGGCGGGGGGGGGGGGGGGGGGGGGGGGGGAGGGAAGGGGGAGCCCGCCCCAGTCCCCGCACGCGGGCCTGCCGCCCCGACTGAAGCGCGACCTGCGAGGCGGCGGCAGAGGGACGCGTCCTGAGCCAGTTCACTTCCCGCTTTCTGTTCTAATTCAATTAGAGCACTCGCGGCCGCGGAGGCGCCGCTTGCTGCAGCTCAGCCACACGGCCATCTGCCTCAGGGGCTGGTCTCCAACTCCGGCAGCGCTGCGGAAGCTGCAGGGCCAGAGGCCCCGGGGCCCGCCGGAGCACCCCGAGAGCCACCCGCCCGGACAGCCCGCACCCGGGCAGCGAGCCCCGCGCAGACACCGCGCACCAGAAAGCTCGTGCGATGGCACAACACGCACGAGATGCTCGGCTGAAGAATCGTTGTTAGAATCATGTAACTGTGTTCGTGTTACAGTATAAATCCAAAACCCATCTTCAGGATCCCTATAGAAAGTGTGATGGCTCTTTGGAAACATGAGCCCGGACTTCCTGTATATTGTATAATACACTTTTGCAAGGAAAAAGCAGTTCTGTGCCCGTATGAGAAAGGGAGGAGACCCTAACAGCTCTGGCACATCACAAAATGGGCATTATACAACACAGCAAACAGACTGCAACTTCCATCACAAAAATCCCTCATATCTGCACATTACCTATGCCTGGTTTCTTCACATAACAGTGGCATTAACTAACGTTAACTCTTAAACGAGGCGTTCATTTCTTTATGTCCTACACGTGAATGCAGTTGGTTATTAACTGAGCTCCTGATAAGTCAGAGATGTATTTCAACCCAGGGGAAAAAAAGGTTAAAGCGAAACCACATTCTCCACCTCTGCATCAACTGCCAATGCTGTGAACTCCCCCTGCCTCCCTCCTGACAAAAGCAGGAAAATACGTCAGGATAAGGAAAAAAATGGACAAAGTTCAGCAATTTACAGGGAAACAAAGCAAGTTGCAGAAATCTGGTTCATTCTGCCAAGCACCTTGTGTCAGTGCAATCTTCTGAACTAGAAAGACCCACAAGGGTGACAAACTGACTACAGCAGAATACTGCAGTCAGATAAAAACCTTAGTGGGTCTTCTGTATCATATCCATTATCTCAGGACATAACTGCTGTAGTGCCTGAACATACATAGAATATACTCATACTTACAGAAATGTTCACACCTCCAGCTTCAAGTGTTTTCTCAGTGAACTTAACCAATCATTTAGGAGACTACTGTGCTTAGAGTAAGTTAGCAAATACATCCTGAAGTTTACATCAACTGAAGAACACTTGCACGTTCACTGCAGATCAAACTATATACCCAGAACTATGCACTAAGGCTAATGATACCCGAACTCAACTCTCCTCTGATACAAAAGGCATAGCAGCAGCTGCAAAAAAGAACATCACTATACTGCAGACTATTAAATCGCCAGGCCTGCAGAGTGACTGGCTGGCTTCCTTCTTCCCCAGGGACCACAAAGACCCATTTCAGTCCCCAGACAGTCCATAAGAAGCTTTGAATTGCAGCTAACAATGCCATTCCTTAAAGCTCCTCACTAATGTTCAGGACTCTACAGATGAGAGATGCTAAAAGATCTTCAGATGTTTACACGTGCTACTTCTCATAGCACCCTAGATTAAAATCACCAATTCAAAATACTGTACAACTTAGAAAAACCTTAAACACTGGAAAATGCACTTTCAGCTTGCAAGAGCTGAAGAAGAAAGAGAACCCTTGTTTTCCTGAAATAACTCAAGCACACAAACTTCTTAATCACTAAATATACTTCCAGGGTAACTGGAATCAGTTCTTTGAAGTAGACTATCATCAACATAGTTGTAATTGCTACTGCGCCTCCATGCACACATGCTCTGTTTTTTCAATAGCTGTGTTTGAGCTGAAGAACGTGGCCAAGCCCCCTCTCAAATAATCAGCATTATCTACCCATATTACAAACAACTGGAAAAATGCTGAAGACAGCAGAAAAAATAGCTTTACTGGGTAGCACTGGGGATGGTGGTGTTTCTCTGCATTACAATGGCCCTATACTAGTACAGAGCAACTGTAATGAAAAATAAATAGGTAATATTAACTGGTAATATTTACTAACACAATTAACATCTATCAGCACACGGACATCATTGACGTTGCTCACCATCACATGGTTAAGACAACAGCAACAATCTGATCAATAAAACTGAGTAACACCACTGCAAATGCTGTCTGTTTGTAGACAAACTGGTTTAAAAACTTGTACCTCCATAATGAGGCAATAAGTGAATTTCCTCCCGAGTTACTTCCCCACAAATAGAAAGGATAACAACTTCATTTTACCAAAAAGGGATTCAGTTGTCCTACCCTCACTTACATTGGTGGGAATAAAATCTTAGTCTCAATATCTGAAATTTATCACTGCATCTGCTCTACATTTACCGTGCAGAAATGCTGTTTCTCACAGGATGCTTGCTACATCGATGCACCTTCCAGGATCCAACCATAATGCCCTCAGCATATGAAACTTCAACACACAGAAGTTTACTTGCACCACAATACATGAAAAATACATCTAAACCGGAAGAATTTGAAAGACTGCTCAAACACTTGCGCCGCTGTTACCAACAGCTCTGTATATGCAGGAACTACTCCCACGTAACTATTCCAAAAGCTCCTCAAGTCCGAAGTAAGTTTTCATTTTGTGGCTGCAGTTTTTATAATCCCCATTTAAGCCAAGCAACAGCTGCTCCGAAATTTGTTTTCTTAAGAGAATCACGTTACAGTGAAATGAATCATCGTTGGATTAGCGATACTGTACTGGGTACAGTTGTTTACTCCGTTTTTCCTTGGTGACAAGTCAAGGGTTAATCTCATGACTCAGCCTGACAAAACAAGTCAGCTGGAGACAGGGCCAATTTTTTAAACTTGATTTCAGACAGACATGCCGTCAGCAGAGGAGCACTGAACTGACATGCACTTTGTAGCCAGAATTGTTTCCACTCATGACCCTGTACTGTGTGTCAAAAACAATAAACTGCCTGTTTCTAAAGTATGCAAAGAGATTATGAAAGCTGATGCAGAATGAAATACTGACCTAATAATAAACCAAGCTACCTGCAGGAGGGCATTTTCAAAGGTGGTTTTAACACCAAGAGATTTTGTGAATGAACTATGTGTTCTCCCTGAAAACACACTTTTACGTGCAATACGGTTTTGTCCAACTTGTCAGAGCCACACACAAACACCCGATAAGCACATGTAACACATCATCTGAATTTATAAAAAAACAAACATCATTTCTCCAGATGACTGAAAATTGGACCCTATGAAGGATAATTATGTAACTGCCTCAGCGGACGAGAGCCATCCTCTGGTCAAACCTATTCCACAAGACTGAAATAGCAAAATACTTTCAATAGGTTATTGCTTTTTAATCACAGCTTTGCATTTTAAATGGGTTTATTCAAACACAACAAGCAGCAAAACCAAGAAAGTGAAAGTTCCTTTTTCACCAACAAAAGCAACTGTGACCTGTATGCCCAAGTACCACGAGTTTCCTTGTAGAGAGTTGGGATCAATCCTGCTGAAAAAATGGTGACCTGCTCAGAGCCAAAACCTGCTTTGAGGGGATACAAATTCCGGTGTTCTTACCAACCTCCATTTAATTTCTTAGGGGCTAGGTTAACCAGCTATTTGTGGAAATAAGGCAAAGGCAACTGCCCTAGAAGCCTCTCCTTTCCTCCCCACTCTGTCCAAGGTTGGAACTCCTTATCAGTTTCAACCACATGTGACAAAGGAACAGAAGTTTCACAAGTGATTAAGCTCCTACCAGTTTCTAAGAAAACTGAACCTGAAGAGGAGACAGACCCCAGCTGATGCCCCATTGAAATAAAGGCAAGGAATGGGGAAATGAGGATAAAAGGCAAATTTATAGTCCACTACTGAACAACCTGTTGCTAATTAAGATACACTCAATAACTTTCAGCTGCTTCTCTTGCAACTATAGCAAGGTCAGAGTTAGGACCACTGATAAAGGGTGCATTGAATATCATGCATAATGTAGCTGTTAGACACAGACAAGCTTTCAAACCCGAAGAAACAAACCTGGCTGTTCTAAGGGGAAAACACATTGCTTATTATACTGTCCTCTATTCAATTCATCAGTTAAGTAAGTGCTAATTTAGTTTTAAATCCTGGAAGTATAGCCTTGCGTTATTAACCAACCACTAAGTATGCTGTTCAGCAGAAACAGAGCAGACTGTGTGGAAGACAATTTAAAATAACCCAGTGGACTAAATTCAATAGGTGAAACCTCCACAATATCCAAAGGAAGATGATTTACACAAAATAATTTACTCATCTACGCAAGAGCTAAAATACTTTGGTGGTTTTCCTGTTCAAAAGGTTTGTCTTTAAATTCACATTTAACAGTTATGTTACTATAACCAAGAAAGAGGGCAAAGTTTGAAGGAATAGAGAATAGACAACAAGTACTAATGAAATTGCTATTGATTGCTATCCATTACTTTTACCTAGCAATATTACCAGGGTTTAGGGGATGCTTGTTGGGTTTTTTGTTGTTGCCTGGGAGGGTTTTGCTTGTTTTCAAAAAACCCCAGTTACCTGTGAGAGATTGGGTTAAAAAAGTTGGGTATTTTTTTTTGTTTTTAACTGGAAACTACAGGTAGAAAGTTTCTCTTTCAGTAGTTTTCCAAATAATACTGAATTTTAGATGTTTAAGTTTTTACATAAATATTGTACGAGCGAAGAACACGAGGAAAAGGTGCTGTGTATCACATTCTTCAGAACCAAACACAAAATAGTTTGAGGTTTTAAGACTTGTTCCACAGTCCTTCAAGTACAACTTTGATGGGATATTGCTCAAATCCAGAAAGTTTTATCATTCTTCTGAAATATTAAGCACTAAAAGTTTGAAAGCCTCTATATGAAGGTCTTAACTCCCCATATCAGCATTAAAAACAAACATGTTAATTACTTTGAGGCAATAAATAACCCCATCAGAAGTCAGATAATCATCATCCCAAAATGTTTTTAAAACCTACCCCGTCTAAACATGTGTATAGACAGTAACAAAACTGCAAAGCCTGACATCAATCAGCAAGGCTGCGTTAGCGAAGGCTGCAGAAGTCCCGAATCTTTTCCACAGCAACTCAGTATGACCAGGAACGTTTATCTGGAAAATTAAGCAGTGATTAAGGGGTCCCTCTGCTGGTGCAACCTCACAGCATCCTTTAACTCTTTCATTACTCAAGTACGGGGTATTCTTCACTTCCACCCTTCACCAAAACTGTGCAGCTACACCTGCACTCGTGTGAGCTCCCTGTAGGTGGCTCCAGACTCTACACCTGAGCCCAGCCCAAGATCTTAACACACACACACACACACACACACTTTGTGAATTCATGAAACAATCCCGTGGCAGAGGAGCCGTACGAGATCGCGTGTCAAAACGCAGAGGGCTAATTGTGCCGCAGCACGCATTTCCTTGCATTCCTCCCCTTGTCCTGCACTCCAACTTGCTGCTTGGAAAAACTGTTTTGCAAATGAAGCCAAGTGAGTTATCAAAAGCCAAAGGAGCAATCCTCCTGCCACCCACAGTCAGGAATCCGCCTACTACTTCCCCACGAAAAGAAAAAGCACTAACAACTAATCCTAGCTATTGGTGCAAACGGTGAAATCCCATACTTAAATCTCCAAGACTGCAAAACTTGGGTTTTTTTGTAAGTCTTGACATCACAAGAAACTCCATGGCACTAAAACAAGAGGTAATTTAATTCAGTTTCTTCCCTTCTGTGTGTAAAGACTCATCTTGACCTGAAATTTCATTTAAAGATGATGTGCTTTAATTCCATAGAATAAAGCAGAGCTTTAATTTCAGTACCATTCTTTTGAAAAAGCAATCATTTTTGTATTGCCCCTTTCTGACAAACGGGCAAAGCAACCTGCCCAACACTGGGGCTGAGCAACCAACCGAAAGGAAACATCTCATTTCAACAGCACGTAAAAGCCTAGAAACACAACACTGCTCACCACTTTCCCAGCTGACTTCAGGGATTATAAAAGCCTTCCCACCAATACCACAAGTATTATCAAGCAAAAGACATTAAGAAATAGTCTTCAAAAAAGCTTTTATCCTTATCTAATGTTATAAAACACCGCACTAATTTATGGTAATGGACACATTAATCTTTGAGGTAAAGCAGAAGTTGCAGTAACTCCATATAAATTCTCCCTAAATTACACGAGCTGCAATTCAGTCATGTTATTTTTTCAGATAACGGTTTTAGAACTTTTGCACAGATTTAAGGTCCTTTCATGCAGATCTACACTCTAATTTAAGAGCATCTAATGGGCTCATTTTTGATATGTTGGGAAAACTTCAAAAAATAAACTATCTCCAGTAAATCCAAACACAGAGAAGTAATTTGACATCATGAGATATCCCTCATATATGTACATGCAGGATTTTAACACGGATCTCTCAAGGAAACAACCTCACAACAGTTCACCACAGTCAGATGATGAGATAGGTTGGAAAAAGTATTTGATTTTCATTTTCAAAAAGCTATTAGGAGAGGGCTACTTAAGCACCTTTACCCTAATTCTGTGAGAACTCAATCCGAACTTTTCACAACAGGACTTCGCAATGGACTGCTTACTTGTTTAATGACAGTTAAACGTTTCCATAGAGCAAAGAGCAGGTGGGATGCTATAACCTGAGGTTACTGCTGGTTTCAGATAGATTTCAAATAAAGCTCACACTGAAAAAAACTAAAATCATCTAACCAGAAAACCAGGCCTTTTCCTTAATAAACATAAAACCTCAAAGAAACACTTCTACTTGGTTTGTAACAGATTTTGGGGGTTGGATGGTTTATGTACTTGCTTTTTCTTCAGGCTCACAGACAAACATGGTGCTTAAAAAGGAGTCTAGAGCAAGCCCCTAAAAACATCCCTTGAATGGTGACCAAAGAACAGTCACAAAGCAGAAAAAAGGAAGATGAAAGACTAAGTCACAAGGAAGAAATGGCAAGTTCTGTGTTGCATTACCCATAAGGAGTCATTTACTCAGTTTCATTATTTCAAGTTGCCTTCTAAAACGCAGCACAGCATCGGTGGCAAGGGTCAGTGAGTTACTGCTGTCTTTGAGAGTGTTAGATACTGAAGACAAGTGACAGTTGAATGTATTACTTGACTGCACAAGGCAATTCAGAACGGCTCTGAACAAACTAAATGCTGCTTTCTACATGATGACACCATTTCTTGCCAGTGGGAACAAATCTTACAATAAAAACAAAATAAATAGAAGTCTCACTAGAAAGTCAGTTAAACACATCATCACCACCAGTCAAACACTGCACAAAGATCTACCCGGGATGCTCCACAGTTTCTATGCAGAGACACAGACTTCAGCAAAGTATTCTAAGGATGTTGCTTTACACCAAGGTACTTCAATAGCCACTGAACTTAGCAATATTGAGGATAATTCTCAAAAGAAAGTCCACTCCACATGGTGAACATTGTATCTCAGATAAGCATTCAGAGGACTGGATCCTTTCCACTCCATTTCACATTATCTCCTTTACCCTTCAGGAGGGGAGGAAGAAGGAGGGAGCACAGAAGGGAGTAAGACCTATTATTTTTCTTTCTGGTACCACTATCTTTTGGGACATAGAATCACAGAATCATAGAGCTGGAAAGGACCTTAAGATCATCTAGTTCCAACCCCCCTGCCATGGGCAGGGACACCTCCCATTAAACCATGTCACCCAAGGCTCTGTCCAACCTGGCCTTGAACACCTCCAGGGATGGAGCATCTCTTAAAACATATTTATCAAGCTCAGTCTTAAAAGACTAACACGATACCAAAAAGAAAGGTAGATGTTTGGGAGGTAGTTCTATTCACTAAACCAAGTTTTGGGGTTTTTTTTTTAGCCTTCCTTCATAAAGAACTGCAGTAAATTAGCACCATGGACTATACTCATACTATAGAGGATGATATATGAGGAACCCCTATAATCAAATTGTAAATTGTCTTAAATATATTGAAAAACAATGACCTTGATTTTACTAAGAGCTCTGGTACTTGAAAATATTCATTGGACAATCTCTTATTAAATAAGGGGAAATCTAAAGATTAATATTAAACTGATTGTCTCAGGTACTGTGGAAACTAATACACTCAAAATATTTATTAGAAATGGCATTACACAGAAAACAATCAGGTATTTGTTCCTGTGTGTCAGAGCTCATTTTCTGTAACAAAAATTAACAGACATGATGCATTTCAGGTTTGTTTCTCTGACATGAGACTAATTAAATGGCAAAAGAACAATGATATTCTCACTATTTTTCTTAGAATTATCCCTTCACGATAGGTACTGATTATGGTACTAATAAAAAAAGCATTAGTTTGAATTATTTTCTGACTACACATGTAAATAGTATGTTTCTGCTCATAGCTCATGCATAATTAGATGGCAATCTCCCTGTGCATTTCCAAGTGAGCCTTACTTTTCTTTCTCCTCCCTCTGTGGACTGAACAGCTCTTTAAAAACCCTGATACCCTGCTCTTCCTAATTCAGCCTCACGGATTAGTTACAACTGATTTCAAGTCATATGATATTATTAGTTTCCTGGCTTAGTTAAAGTACCTCCCACAATCAGAAAAAAATTCAGAAACACAACAGTCCGAATCTCCACGGATAATGTAACTCACCAAACAGTATTTCCCCCCGCTATAATACAAATGGCACATCATAATTTTTCTGCTCACTCAAGCCTGGCTTGGGCTAACAGTGAGAAAAAATAAACCACTGATTGTTTTAGTTTCTATCCTTCCCAGAAGGCTTTAAATTTAGTAGTTGTACAAATGCTCGTGTGTCAACATTCAGAATGTTTTGGGCAATGACTCACCACTTGGAAACTTACAACAGGAAAACTTAAAAATGCATCTGCCCACTGCATCTGATTTTTGCAGTAAAAGGACAAGTTCAGATTCAGTTGCACTCCAGAAAGTAACTCAACGATTTGTTAGCACTTTTCTCTGGAGCTATTTTTACTTTAGACCCTGATAGGAACGCAAGAAGAAAGACAAACCTCAACGCAAGTAATTTCAAAAAATACCGTACAGATCCAAGAGACAAAGAAAAAACTACAGGAAGGTTTTCCTTTTTTTTTCCTTAAAGGACTGTTATTAAATTACAGTTATCTGCGAAATTAAATTCCTGTTGAGTATCATCTGTTGAGACGGCAGCCCTATACGAACACGAAAACATTGCAGAAAATCTTTTAGAAACTGAAAAATTAAATATGGATTTGTAGAACATTAAGTATCACTTTTCTTGTGACGTTTCATATTATAATTAAACTTACCTGCACTGCCTATTACCTAAAGTGATTTTTATCTCTCCCACAATAAAATCAAGCCTTCTTACCAAGGTATATTTCAAATAGAGACAATACTTCCATATTTATCTGTCAGTGAAATTTAGTTTTTGTGCCACCTTCCAAAACACATAATACCTTGTATCACTTTTTTTTAATACGGCATTTTTGCTTCAAGGCTTTATTCAGCCCTGACAGCATCGAAACACACAGAAACAGTGCGTCAAAACTGCAGCATCGCAATCACTGTTCATTCACAGTAACCGCACTTTATTGCACAGATTGGTACAACGTTAACACAAATAAAATTTAGCAGCATTTTGTTGTCTCCACTTTTGCCACAGAAGAATTAAATGAAAGCCATTTTTAAAATATTGTTTCATAAAATTAAAGCCTGGGAAGAGAAATGAGAGAAATGTTTCATTTGCTAAAACAATCTCTCTACCTGGCTGACGCTATTAAATATTAAACATGTAACGTAAGCTTTATTACTCGCCTGGAATTACGGTAATAAATTACATGAAAACTGCACTGCTCTGTGTTTTAGCTTCTCTGACATCTTGAATATATTTTTGTTAACCTAGCAGAAATCATCTGCTAGACTGTAAAGCCGCCCTACATAACACACAACTGTTAAAATGGAAATTGCCAAACTATTTTTAGCTGCTGCTGAAGGGGAAAAAAAAAAATAAATAAAAAAAGCAGGGGGGGAAGGAAGAAGAAGAATATTCCTGGCCTCGGGAATAATGATTTGAGGCATTGTGTTCATTTTGTTTATCAAGCAGCTATTCAGCCTCTAGTGGGGCCCAAGTGCTTATGCAAGCAAAAGCTTTTAAGAGTGCCTGCAGCTGCAATCCTGGCTTCCAGGTAGGCTGCAGGTTCAGAGCACAGCTGCCCCAGGCTATCTAGACTATCTCAGCTCCATCTGGAAGTACGGTTAAAATAGGATTTCAGATCCTTCTTTCTGTATGTATCATAGTGAGCAGGGGGAGGGAGAAGGGAAAGAGGGAGGAGAGAACAGGGAAGATGCAAAGGCTAGAAGACACCATCCGTACTTGAGGCTCAATACAAAATGAAAAAGCTCAAAGCATTCCGCTCGGCTGTATCTCTGCTGCCCGTGCAGTATGTTCCATTCAGCCTATCCGGCTTTGAGTTATGACTCAGCCAAGTGCACCTGCGCCCATGTGTTAAGTACTGCCAAATAAAAGCCCAACAGCCATTTACACAACAAAGAGATGTACCCCGCAAGGCAGGAGCTTCCCCCTCCCCTCCTGTTTGTTCTGAGCAGGGGAAAACACAATTCCGTCCTTCACTTCACTGGGGATTTTTCACTTCACGTGGATTTTTAAATGCAGATTCATTTATAAACAATTTTCTCCCTTTTAAGACTAAAGCATATTTAATACCACAAAACACCCCTATAGCATTAGATTATCACAGCCATTAATGATTTTTCCACCAAAACCCTTCCAACCTTTTTCATCAAAGCCCTTTATTCTCGAAGGATAAATTTTCAAGCAAAGAGGGATCAACAAACTAGTTGCTTGAAAGCTTTCCTGATGCTAGGCTGAAGTTAGGAAAGGCTTAATGAAGGCTTTAAAATCCACCAGGGCTTCACAATGAACATCTGACTCGGTGATTTATGCATATTAATAACCTCAGTCCTACTGAGGCAAGCTGAGCTGTACATGTCCTCCGAATCTTAATGTCTTCAGCTCCACTGGGATTATTACAAATGTAAATTTCTAAGATTCTCAGCTATTAATCTCTGTCTGTCCTCCTGTTCAGCAACATAATGACTAATTAAACATCAAAAGACCTGTACAGGAGATCTTCTTTGACAGCTCCTGGCCCAGCTCTCTTCCCAAGAGAGGAATTCAAATGACAGGGACAAGTGGGTAGGAGCGTATGAGCAAGCTACAAATCACTGCTATGAAATCTAAAAATTACACATCAAATGTGTATTTAGTCCTCCAGAACCACTCCCAATCACCTAGCCTAGCTGTTTATGTCCAGCAGATATCCTTCCTAATGCTGAAGTTAAGTAATTTGTGTGGATGTCAAATGAAGACAGCACAATTTGAGCATGACTTGTTTACTATCAGTAAAAACATGCAGTACTTACAGAAGAAGGCAAACCAGGGGGCACCTTTCTTACTTTCTTTGTCTGAAGAGGATCTGTACACAGAAAAACAACGTTTCATCAAATATCTGTGTTAGAGATTAAAAAGAACAAACAGCTACACGAGACAGTTTTTTCTTTCCATGCTAGATTTCTTACTTTCCAGTGTAATGCATTTTTATTCTGTGCCAATGAAATCCTTCACACCAATACAAGAATGTAACATCCCAATGTTCTTCTCTAAAATAAAGTTTCGGCTAAATATTTTGCTAAACAATTACTTTCAATAAGAACACTAACTCTGAAGGGCACACTGATGCCCTTTTACACTTGCTAAGAAACAGTAAGTTTTGGACTGATTAGTGAGAGGAATGCTTTCCCTTTTTGTACTTCAAAGACAGAACTATCAAAAACGAATTTTACATGCTGAAGTATGATTTATACTCTAAAAATACCGATATAATTTTCCATAGCTTTTAGACTTTAGCAAGGTTGTAAATAAACAGCAAATCTAACGACCTAATCATTTTCCTTAAGTAGTAAAGCAATATAACTCAAATTTGCATGTAACAGTAAAGCATGGTACCTCCTTCCTTCTACCAACAATTATTATAGCATCACAAAAGTACCTAGCAATTTCACTACCTAAATAAAGACTCTGAACCAGTTTAATCAGCTGCTAATAAAATTAAATTTGAACACTATGCATGCAAATTAGAAGTTAACGGATGGTCTGAAGACTGGTATCTGGCAAGATTACCAGTTCTACAGTTGATCCATTGAGTCTTCAATTAAAATACAAAATTCCTATTTTTCTATTTTCATTCAGAACATTTAATCACAATGTTGTTATAAGATATGACAAGATAAAGGTGAGATAAGGTGAGAATATCTGCTGGGTATCTTTACGCCGATTGTTCCCCACAGGGCTTGTTTGAAATGAAAATAAAAGGACTTCTGGAAGAGATATTTACACTGCACTCAAAAGCGTCACCTGGAATAAACCACTGGTTGGGTTCTATGAACTTTAGTAGCAAGTTTAAAGACAATTTGTTAAAATCCTGGTCAGGCAACTCCTTCTTGGGGATAAAATGTCCATATCATTGGACTTATAACTAGTAACATTTAACTAGTCTTTAAAAAAAGATGAAAATTCAGACATACTTTCTCAAGCCACTGGAAACAAGATCTGAGATAAAAGTGTACTTCCTCTTTCCTGCATATCTGGAATAACATTTGTAACCACCACCTGCTATGTCCCGGGTTTACAGTCCTCCAAGATTCAGCCATGACAGGAAGAGGATATCATGCTGCTATCATTTGAACAGGTTTATACCACCACCCCACCCCCCCCCCCCCGCTTCTCTTTCAAGGAAAAGAAATAAATAGGACTACTCTGCAAGCACCACGCTTAGCTTCATTTTGTTGTATTTAATATTATTTGCTACTTATTGAACTCTATTTAGTTTGCACAAGAAACTAACTTAATCACATATTCAAGTAAATAACAGGAATCAGACAATCTGATGTAGGACTCTCCCTCAATGATTGCTCCCTAACTACTCTATGATTCATACCATAACCTTTCTGCACATGCTGGCATCAATGTCCAGCCAGCACCCAACCACTCGAATAGCCCCCCACTACTTGAAACCATAGCAGGTTACTATTACAGTAGTTTCTCACTAAAACTGATTCAATGGGGACTAAAATATGATCATCATTATCCCACTACCCAACTCTTCTATTAAAGTTCAAACACCCTTCCAAGCAGCAAACAATTTCACTTCACTTTCCTCAGACTGTTCCTTTTCTGAAACAGATCTGAAGAACTGCTGCCTTTGATTCTCACGCTCTGAGGAACATGAATACTTACAAAAATATCTGTGAAGACAGACAACCCCAGATTAAACGATGGTTGTCTTGACAACAGGTTAAAAAGTTACACAAAAAAGGTATTTTAAAACACATACACACACATACATATATATATATATATATAGGTAAAGTTCCAAAGTAATATATTCATAATTAAAAGATTTAAAAACCAAATGTCAAGTATGCTCAGCGCTTTTTTAATGCCCAAGGAGTCTGCAGTTCTAGTTAATACTAAAATTACTTCAAGAAGCAATTTGCATTTGATGAAACCTTATTTGGAGTAAATATGGTTTAAGTGACATGGTTTCAACAAACAAGATTTTATTATGGAATAGAAGTGCTATACAGAATCAGGAGCATTAAAAACCCAAACATACAACTTGACTAATCCTAATGACACAACATGCTAATATTGAAATATAGTAGCTTTTAAAATAGAGTATCAGGTTACACTCCTTATACAAAAAAGAATGTTTTAAAACTTGCACACCCAATTATTCATGATACTCATAGCAGAAATGATAGAACAGCTGGTTCCTTCTCGATTCCCTAATTCAATGCAAAGTCTTTACAGCTCTGAAACATTGTAACTATGACCGAGTACAAAAATTTTCTTTAAGTATCTCCAGAATAAAATATTAATACTGTCAGAGGATTAGAACAATTTTTAAGCAAGTTCCTGCCTGTGTATTTTGCAAGGTAGTTTGATTTTAGGATGAACTATTAGTTTCTTATTGGTAAGAACTTTAAAGGCATGTTGAACCAATTACAATGAACTATATATTGCCCTGAATAAAGTTACTTTTAGCATATAAAAGGATAATTGTTTCCCCTTTGTGTCTTTCCCCTACTAAATAATGGTAATGACCTCAAGGTCAGGCATTTCCAGGAGTTAATGATGGCACGGGTTAAGGGCACTCAGCTGGTCATCAGTTCCTATCCATCTGTCATTATTGCTTTTGCAATTAAGGGGTTTATTGGGAGTTTCTTGTTTGTTTTATAAGCAATACTGATCAGTGTTGAATCCAACCTAGTGTATCACTGAAAATATTAATAATTCCAGTTTCTCTCTTATATAGCAGTTTGCTGAAATTTGAATTGCTCAGTACAGAGCAATCTCCAGTATATAAAACGAGCTGTCAAAGAAAACAATAAGGTCTGCAGAAATGCATCAGGAAAAGTAGTTTAAAAACTGTCTATATTACTCACCAAGAGCTGGTGAGTCATGAAGTGGTCTTCGGCGCTGATTTGTGCCAGAAAATGGATAGTAGGGTGCTCCAGGTTTTCCCGAGGATGACAGCTGACCTGGACTTCCAAGCCCCATATCTGACCGAAGCAGACTAGACTGCAAATATACAGAGATAAGAAAAATTAAGCTCTATAATAACTCAGCCATTATTATACCAGGCTGACAAACTATTAACCACACACACTGCTCTCAGCATTTATAGAAATTTACTGGGCTTTCAGTGGGGGCCTTGTGGTTCAAACCAGAAAAAGTTTACTTCTTGAAATTAGTATTCAGAGACCCTACTGAAGCACAATTCAGAAATGCAGAGCAAGTTTGGCTGTGAGCCTCCATAAAACCGTAACCATTTCAGTTTAAAACAGCCAAAAGAATCAGTTCATATTTGAATGCTAAATAAATATCACAATAACTTTGTTTAGTTTGCCAGTAACACCTCTTCTATTAGACAATATAAACATAACTGATAAAAACTGCTAAGAGTTTATAGTGTGAGATTAGGCTTTAGCACACTCAGAAATCCAGACTTGTATTACATTCATAAAAACATGGAATAATTGTAAAAAAAACAAAACAAAATGAAACAACACCCGACCCCCCCAACCAATGAGATAAGGTTAATGCACAGACCATAAAAAATTATGACATTTTAAAAACTTCAAGCCACTAATGTAGTTGAACCCTACCCTTTGTGTTCCCTTTTCATGCAGTACACACAAAAACATTCAAAATACTCAACAAGTGCATTATATAATGTTTGGCCTCATGTTATTCAGATTTCTTCTGCCAAGCTGAAATGAAAGTTGGTGATTTATGAGAACATAGTTTTACCATGGTTGATACTATGCTTAGACTTCCTGTAGTCTGAAAATCCCCAAACTTGGAGGGAAACCCATAGAATGTTGTACAGAAAACAATGCTCCCAAGCAGTGAAAGTGTATTCCCCACTGCTTCCCTCCTGGTTGTTGCATGCAGCTTTCCTTATACACCAACATTCAACCTGTGGTACACATTGCTAAAGACACTTTGCTTTTAATATCTGCAAAATCAGATTATTAACTTTAATAATCTGCAAAATTGAGGTTCCATGGTGGCCTTCAGAAACAAGTAGTTTGATTTCTTCATACTTAGTCATTACGTAGTACAGTCTTCCCTGTCAGATGGCAGGACAACAGTCACACTCTTGTCCTGCAATTGTCAGGTGATGTTAAGACAGAAACCACTGACTGTTTTAACTTTTATACCAAAACAAACTTGAGGTGCCACCAGTTAAAGTTTCTCCTTCAGCCCCACCGCTCCCAAGCCAAGTTTCCTCCTCCCCTCAAGCAACTCTCAACGACAAAGTCCATGTGCCCCTGCAGGTCCCAAGCTCACGGCAGGAACTGCTCTAGCACTGCTGCCTTCTAGGGGTGCAGCAGCCCACTGGAATAGATGCAGAGGCCATTGCTCTTGGCTCTCCTCACCTTTCCTTCTAAGGCCTGAATACCCTCATTCATAAACAAATATACTTTCTCTGTACTTAATGTACAGAACATTATATCATTCAAGCTGATTCTTGTAGTGTGATGACTTATGAAAGGTGAGGTTAACTCATGGCTTTCAGCAAGGTACTAAATTCCTTCTCATTTGCAATGCACTGGGATTAGCAGAAAATCCTGAGTTCATATAAAATTACAGACCACATAAAAAAAAATAAGCAATAACCTCAAGTGCGTTTTTCCAGATAAGTGGCTCTGCATCATGCCACTACTGAAATGTCTTTTACTTCTCTGATGACTAATTTGAGCATGAAAATCTTGTATTTTAATTGAAAAGATTGGGATGTGAGTCACCCCATTACAAACTAAAGGATGGCTCAGAAGTGTTAACTATTTCTTCTATTTCTTACATATCTATCACACAGTTTGAAGAACAAAGTTAACAATGACTAAAACCGATAAGGCATACAGTGTCCCCTCAACTCCATTTCTTCATTCTTGTTCTTACAATAAAATAGTCTTTAAATCAGAACTGTTAACATAAAACTTGTATTGAAATGAAATACCCTTATAAGGAATGAAGTGATCTTTACATGAAGTACACAGAAAATATGGGGTGTGTGGAGGTGGAATCTGCTTGCAGACTGTTTCAAGGTTTGCTATTTTTGCCTTTGACAAACAGTTAAGAGTTTATTGTTTTGCAGAAAACATGATTATCAGAATATCTGGCTTACACAGTATGAGTTTGAATTTAGCAAAGATACTATTCTAAACAATTATTAGTATTTTAGTGGTGAACACCGTGCAGGAAACCTGGGCAACATTTTGTGAAAAGCAAAGGCATTGCTCCTCCGAAACACTGCCCAAAGAAAGAAATGAAACCAGTTCAGCACTTAGCCCAAGACTTGACCTTCAGCCCAAGAACACCCAGGTCTGAAGCAAAACCACATAGCCTGTGCAGAAAGGGAGAAAGTATTGTGATAGTTGTCATTTCAAGTAGCTGAAGCAAGGTCCCACTCACAGCACCCCAGAACCACTGAGGCTGGCAGGGACCTCTGGAGATCATCTAGTTCAGCCCTGCTTGCTCAGAGCAACTGTCAAACACAATTAGGGACTATGTCCCATTCACATTAAAGACAAACTTCCCTGCTTCCCCCAGCATCTCCTGATCATTGGCAGGGATTTTGGAAATGCAATGGGATTCATACAGACATCTCCAGAAAAAGACCAGAAGAGTTAGGAACCCTCAAACCTCCTCTGTTCAGTGGGTGGTAGGGGGGAAAGAAGTGGAGGGAGATGACAAAAAAAAGGTCCAAAACAACCCGAACTCACTTCTACCAAGCCACTCCGAAAGGCATGTGTCTATATCTTTTCCAGACTTAACCTCCAACCTTTACCTCGTGACACTTGCCACTCTTGCTTTTGTTCTAAGCATTCCAGTTGCTGACATTTTTATCAGATCCTGAATTTCAAAGCAGCATGGCTACAACAACATGAAGTTAGTGTGTAAGTAATATAACACATACGCAGTAAATCTCAAGCTATGTCACACACTCTAAAGAAGTTTCCTGATCCATACTGTGTTTGGGTTAAGAATTCTTTATATATATAAAACAAAAGGAGGGGAGGGGAACACACCAAACTCACAACCCTCTTCTAGCATCCCACAATCAAATGAAGCATCTGTTTAAAATTTTATAATTGTTCCTCAGTCTTCCAAAAGAAAAAACAAATAGATGTCATTAGTTCGGCTCATTGATTTTTCTGCCTGTTTGAACCAATTGAGAAGCAATATTGATTAGGACTGATCCTTTCCTAAGGGCATCTGATAAAGAAAGGAATACAAAAATACCACTGAGGATAGCAAAAAAGCTTTGTATTATCAGCACCAAGCTTCTCCTGACTAAGTGCCCGAGGTCCCTGCACAGAGCAGATCGCTTACATACATAGTTTGCAGCATTCTCCATAGAGAATGTTCATGCTCACTCCGAACCTCATCTGCCAAGCACGGATCCAATTACTAAAGAATAATCAATGACTGGTTATTCTCCTGAACACTGCCGGGTCCTGTTTGCATTACCATTATAAATAAAAAGGCATAACCCTTAAAATATGCCTCTTTGGATTCTATAAAGCATATTTTCAGCCTCGAGATAAACAAGAATTTATTTAAAGCAGTATTCTCCCTAAAGAATGTGTGTTCAATAACCAATCTTGAAAAAAAAAAAAAAAAGATAACAAAATAAAAAAGGCTTTTATCACCATCACTGAAGAACACAACAAGCCTGATTCCAAAGAGAAGAGAGAAAGAGGTAAACATGACTGCTCTACTTCTCAAATTTATCCCTTTCAGCAAAACCAAAAACCAGTTTTGACAGCCTCAGGGGAAATGGCACAACCCGACCCAAAAAATAAAGGCTTTTACAAGGGCCGCTATCCAGACAAATGCTTTATAGGTGTCCTTTTCCTAAGAAGTATTCTCATAAAAATAAAATGCAGGGGAGTCATCTGTTCAAACATTGCAAGGGTGATGAGAGGGGAAGAAGAATCACATCTACATATGGGGTGTGTGTATTTATGCGCCTTTGTTGCAGAAAACAAGTGACATTGTATTGCAGCTGCACTTAACGTGCATGCAAACTTAGCTTCCATTCAAACTAACAAGCTAATCAACCATATGCTTATATCAAAATGGTATGTATGCCTGAGATAAAAAAAACCGTCCTTACTCAATGTATTTTAAGATGTTTTTAAAATTGATTCTTTCAAAGAATTTGAGCATAAAAGTAAAACCAAAAAAACCAAAAAAACAACAGTGTTTGACTACTTAGAGTGTTTTCTTTTCCCCAGCCCAACTCTATGAATCTTTAGAATCCCAAAGACACTACTTGATGCCAAAACACTGCTCTGCCTTGAGTGAACTTCTAGGACACCAGCCAGCAGGATTCTAATATGTTGGTAAACACTTCTTTGATTTTTTTTTCCTTACTTTGATATAAAAAAAGAAATATGAACACGTAAAGGCCTGCAGATGTCCTTATGTAATATTCCTTGCAGCTCTCCAGCAGTGAGGCTGTATGTAGATAGAAAAAACAAGCTATCCTGCAAAAGACACAAACATTTTTTAACTAACACACTCCATACACTGCACCACCATATATAAGCTTTTACCTTTTCAAAAAAACGTATTTGTTATGGGCAGTTAGCCATGTGCTTCTTGGTCTAAATCTCATTCACGTTCATAGCCAACCTATGCAATATTTTCATCCAAATACAACCATGTGCCTTTACATTATTCATTATTTTCCATCAAAAGAATAATATGGTTGAGAATAAAAGCACTGCCCATTATATGCAACTGATTATGACAGGCCCATTGTGCTGGCATAATAAGGCAGGCTGCTTTGGCAGTGAATTGAGGGCGGCACCTTAGCGACTGCAAACTCAGCCCTTGTCCCTCCCCTCCAATAACTGCTCAGGTTTTATTTTTCCTAGGTTTTTTGCAATAGCTTTCTTTCCAGGGGCCTCATGCCCTGAGGCCGAGCAGCCAGGCTGTCCCTATTTCCCAAAGCAGGAAAACTGTCCAAAGTCAAAAAAAAAAAAAAAGTACTGAAGTGTCTAGTTAAAAACTGGGAAGTTAGATCCATTATTTTGTAAAGGCAAAGTAACACAACACTGCAATCAAATCCCTGCATTATTCCATCACATAGTCATAGACTAACTCACTTAGCATTTCTCTATTTCTCAGAATGTTACAGAGCAGACAGTAAGTGCATTCCTTGCCTTACTGTAAACTTGAGCCACTGCACCGAGTAGAGCAAAAGTTTCACATACATGTCCTTTTATTCAAGTGAGCCATTTGGATGGCATAAAGCATGTATATAATGTGTCTTTATTTCACATCTTGCCTTACAGATAAACCTGACAATTTGCATGAGCTGGATTAATGTAACAATCTAGCTCATGTCATGTAATGTAATTAAAGAGTGTAACAAAACTGAGAAGTCAAACTCTGCTAAACTTGCAAATTCCTCCAAGTCGTGTGTGGTTACTGTGATTCCGCAGGAAAACCTAGCACAAAAATAAAACATTAATAAATAATTGCTCTGTGAGATACTTACAGTACAGAGGTTTGAGCTGACAAAAAGACCATTCACCTCAGCTCCACATCATGCAGTTTAAGCCAAAAATATAACTAAGATAAAAAGTGTTGAATTTCACTTTACTCAAGTCTCCAATCTTTGGAAACTGTAATGAATATGCACTCCAAAATAGGAGCTGAATTTGGAAAAACACTGACATATGATGTAAATTCATTTTAAATTTAAATTCTAGAGATATGTTTGCAATTATCAGCATGTTGTTAAAGAATCTCATCCTGAGAATATCATCAAATAGTAATGTGAAATACAGTGTTACCATTTTGAGAACAAAGGGACCCTGAATGAGTAATCAATAGCAACTGGCAGAAAATGAGGCATTAATTACGATCCTCTCTAGTGTTTTGTCTCAAACAAGGTTTCATTAAATATATTGTGCTAACCTGTACATCTTCGAGCCGTTACCAATAGATCTGATCAGACACATTTTTGGTCTGTTTCAGGAAGAGGAAAATATCAGAATTAAAAAACAACAACATCTAAAGTGTTATATGATAACTTGAGCATTTTTTCTTGATCAATTTAAAGGAATCAGCAGTTGCTAATAAAATATCTCAGGAGAGGATCCTCTAACAACATGCTGATAATTGCAAACATATTCCTCATCTAAAAAAAAATATTCAGATCTTATAATCTCAATGTAGTCTCTTGAAAATTTAATTATCATCTCCTATACCTAAAGTATCATGCAGGTTTGAGAAGATAATGACAGTCATCCATCAACTGCATCCTGCCAGTGTAATCAGGCTAATCTACCTCACTGGAGTAAAAACCTGCTACCTACGGTACTAAATACTGAAGTGATGCAACATCATAAACAAAATAACAGACGTTTAGTTTTACTGTCTTCCCAATTAATGCTAACACTCAAAAATATCAAGGTATCAATATATTCTCTTTTTACACCAAAGCTTTTCCGGATCACCATGAGGTGCTTATTTAATGTGTTTACCTAAGCAGAATCTGGTACTAGGTGAAATTCTGCTTATGTGTAAATATACTGAAACTAAGCAGAGGGAGAACGGGAGAAAGGACAGAAGGAAGAAGCTTATTCAGAATTCCACAGATTTTTTTTTTAGCAGTGAGTGGAGTAAAGATTAAACACGAAAGCAAGGAAACATTTTGTATTCCTTCTGTATCTAGATGGCTTTAAAGCACCCGATTAATACAGATATTCGAATGAGGCCCTTCCTTCTCTTTTGCAGTAGTGGCCTCCCTGCTCTGATACCGCATATTGGCAGGAGTACAAATTCTGTTTTACACTTCTCAAAGCGGCACCCTGCTGATGTTGGTGTCCAATCCCCGAGGTTATGCTGGCTCAGCTTGTCTTCGCTCGTCCCCCCGGGCAAGGTATTTTTGCGTTGCTGACTGAATTCTAGGAAGGCATTACTAAGCATTGTGATTACAGGTCAGGCTCCCCTCCCTTTGCCTTTGAATCTTTTTGCTGCATTATGAAAACAGTAATTTGAACAGCTTCCTCACTGTGATTATACAAAAGCAGAAGGTTTGTGGAGAACTGCAAAATGTCAGAAGAGAAGCAGCTGAGGGGTTATTCATCTACTTTTTAATTTTTCTGTACCAGCCTTCCTGCTTTTCTTTCTGATTACCAGATATGAGCATGAGAAGTCAACATTATAATAGAAAATTTTTCCCTTATTTACAGAAGCCAGACGATAAAGGATATTACAAAGCCCAAACTATCATCCTTACATCTGTTTCTCCCTCTGCATCTTCAGCAAAATGATTTCAAGAGACTTCAGACCATTAGTAGAACACTTCATGTACACAGTATGGAAGCTGTGCACCTCCTCTCCCACACAAGAGAAAAACCTCACTCGCTCTAAGCATGAAGTCAGAAAATGCATAACATAATGAGGGTTCAAAAACTAACATTAACATAGCAGCCAGATAATTGTTAGGGCTTAACATGAAGGGCCCATATGTTTTCACATATGATCAAGTGAAAGCTATGCCCAGTACTAGGGTGCTAATAAATAGACAAGCCCAGTAAGTATTTTTGGGTACAATCCCCTCTCCTTAAAAAATGTCACCCTTCTCTCCCTGCTCTTTAGAAATCTGTGCTATCAGGAGCACTATCCTCTTAAAAAGCATGCCACAACACAACTGAAACTGATGCAAGTTGGACGATTTAGTTCCATGGAAAAGGAATCAAAATGGCAAATCTGTCTTGTGCTTCTTTCCAACCACTGACTATTCACTCAAGCTGCAGTCTCTCCTAGCTCATGCTAGACAGCAAATGGTAAGTAATAGGTTGCTTACAACACTTGTTTCCCCTTTCTTAATTCTGCTCAAGGCGTTGTGTTCATCTCAAGAGCAGTCATCTGTGCAGATGCAAAGTTTGGGAAGGTACTTTATCCCTCTGTAAAGAATGGAAGGTAAATGGGAGCTCAACATACTAGAGTAGTCATAGACAAAAAGAATAAATGTCAAGAAAATCCAAAGGGCAATCCAGCTCATTCAGACTGACAGGTTTGGCTGGGAGAACTGAGCTAATCTTTTCTCCATTCTGAAATAGTACCATAAATTTTTAATTGGGAAGCACCCAGCTCTGAGGCAGTAAGACTAGCTGGAGACTAACAGTAACTGGCTGAACAAATTGTATCTGCACTCCATGGTATAACAAGCTTTTTCCTTCCTTATGCAGGAATATGCATGATACTATATATATATTGATTTACAGGATGTTCATTACCTTAAACACAATCAAACATTAAAAGAAGGCAAGAAAATTTGCCAACCCTAAATAGTGTGAGAAAGTGAAGGGCAAAGACAAGTAACAGTTTGTCTGCTTAAGACATTCAGAATGATTCCTTGCAGAACTGCTCCCTTTTATAAATAGCATCCCTCCCCCAAGTATAACTAATTCCTAACACCTGCTACCCACTCCATTCCGGGGGGATGTCTTCCCTGATTAACTTCAGGTGGTCACCTCCAGCTCTGGAAGAAGACATCTCGCCTGTGCCCAGTCCAGTTTTACTTTCTAAAAAGGTTCTGCAGGCTCCTTATTTGCTAAGAGACAGGAGATAATTCTCCCAGTAGCACAATAAGTAATTCACTTCTGATAAATCATAATAAAGAGAAAGTTAATATTGCTTGATTTTATTTGAGTAAAATGAAGCAAAATAAACTCAAGTGTGGACATTTCATCTGCCCTTAAACTACACATCCCTCTCCCTATTCCAGCCTTTTAAGACTGTATCAGCTGGCAGAACCCAGAGTCACTGCTTCAGTTAACATTGTGTCACAGCCTTTCCTCCAGAAGACACATTTCTTAGAGATTGATAGCTCAGCTGTAAAAATCTGCTTTGGGGAGACACCTGATATCAAAGACGTCAAAGAAGAGGAGATTAAACAGAAAACTTACAAAATAAAATCAGTTTGTCAGCTTTAAAGTTATACTGGTATTAAAACCCACACACATGTAAAAGCCTTAATTTTTTTTTTTTTCTGTTTCCATAACTCAGTATTACCTGAATGTTCTCCATACTGTTTCTAAAACTCTGTGAGGAAGGAAGAAAAGCAACTGATGTCACTGACTGTAGTCCTTTCTAAGGTCCCACAGGTAAGAAATGTCCAGAATATCATGTATTTTTCTGCCTCACTGGAAAGACCCCATATAAAGCGTCATCTAATTCTTTTTTTAACTACAAAATTGCCATCAATAGCACCTATGCTTTTTTATAATTAGCACATTTAAAGTGTGCAGAGCTTTCTCTTACTATGGGGAACATGAGGAGTGTTGCAGCTGCTTGTTTTATTGGTGGTGGTGGGGGTTTGTTTGTTTTGGATTTTTTTGTTGGGTTTTTTGTTCGGTTGGTTTGGGTTTGTTCAGTTTGTTTTGGTATTTGGTTGGTTGGGTTTTATCCCCGCTCCAGCATCCCTTTTGCCACAATATGACTTCCTCTACTGTCTGCCACCTAGGTGTGGTCTAAATTTGCCTCTTTCCATCCAATTATTCCTGGTACAAGCTATTTACATTTTTCTATCAATTTAAACTCTTTCATTAATTGCCCCCCTTTTAAAAATCTTTTCAGTAACACTGAAGTATCATTGGAGCAGATGGCACATCCTCAACACAGAATAACTGTCTAATTATTTCTCTCAAGGAAGCCAAGCAGGGATAGAAGTCTTAGACACAAGTAATAAAAATTTCAGGATATGAACTGAATTCCTACAGGAAGAAATGAAGACTGCAGAACTGCAAATGTGTGCAAGAGGGCTGGCATATGCAGACTTCAGGATACGTCAGGTTACCCAAGAAGAAACTACTGGTCCTACAAGAAACACCTACTGTATCTGCTCCTCACAGCTGTCTGCTACTTGTTTCATCTTCCAGCAAGACATCTAGTGCTCACTATTCTTTGACATGTAATGCTACACCAAAGCATGTTAGTAGTGGTCTAGCACAATGGCGCTTGCATTAAAGTAATGAATCGTTAAAAACTCAGCAAAGTACCCTAGGGGCAACTGCAGAGACAGGCCACACCACCGTGCAGCTTTTGGGGGCCATACCTGCAGATCAAGAAAGACTTGTTTGGAAGCTTTAAAGAATAACCATGTTTTAAAATGCCATGTGCTACAAATACCTGCTTTCTTTTCTGACTTGCCCATTTCAGGTAACATCTCAGCTGTCAGACACCACTAAAACACTACTGTATTCACAATCCCTCATTTCTCTCACTCTTGCCACTTCCGAGTTTTTTGTTCTTACAAAACACATTATTTCAGATTACATTTTCCATACTGTTCTTTGCTCTTCTAAATCTCATTTCTGTTTGACACGTACCTTTTTATACACTCTCACCTCCTAACAGTCACATTTTTGTCTGCATGCTTATTCCTCCAGCTGTTTAATGTCACCTCATGCTTTACTAAAAATATTAAATCAGTTCTCTTCCCCCTAATACTATGCACACACCTTACAACTATATGGTTTATGAATGTTTTAAACATACATTTAAGATGGTGCTATTTTATTAATTTGTCTGTGCAGCAAGCTGGTATCTACACCCTCGTATGGACGCTTCTTTTCACTCTTGCTTGCATTATTCCTCACCAGCTCACCAGTACACAAAAAAACTGCAAAAAAAAAAATTAAGTTTTTACGTTCCCTCTAGACAACTGAAATTTCTGGAGCTCTGCTCAGATCACACTCCTCTAACCTGTGAGGTAGCTCTTTATAGAGAGGGTGCTCAGAGATACCATATTACCCAGCAATGCAGGACTGTTCTTCAGATTTGCATTCAGCTCAAACTGTTTTAAAGTCTTTTTAAATTTGAAAGAGGCAAATTACTGACTATGCAAAGGCAAAGCAACATACACTTGCAAACATTTCTTTTGCCAAAGTGATCATCTGTTAAATTGCCCAAGAAATTGGTGCTACAGGCATTTTTGGCGTTTATTTCAGAGTTCTTATAGCGTGTTCGTTAAAGAGCGACTTCAAATTCTTTTGTACAAAAATAAAACAAGCTTTTTAGTCTGCAGAGGATGTAACAGCTAATATATACGGGTTTTCATGCCTGCAAATTTATTCTTTAATAGATTGCTAAATTTGCAAACAACAAGATGCAAACCTTTCAAATTCCACATTAAATTGTGAAGAAAGTTGTTCTTTAGTCAATAAACAAAGGTCACAAATTTTTGCTCAAAAGCCAGCAATATGAGTTCCAGTTGCTTAATAACTATACACTATTAAATTCTGTAATTTATTTCAGCACAAGTCAGGCATATACAAATCTAGCTCTCTGACTGACCTCCAGATGAGAATGTTTCTAAGCTGAATCACAGCAAAGGCGGAAGACTGACAAGTTTGTTCCAACATACTTCAACAATCAGTGCGAAGTCAGATAATTACTTCTCCAAGGTACCTACCTAAGTTACAGGATACATTGAAAGTAACGAAACAGAAAACATGCTCTGAAGATGTACAAATGCCACATTTGTCTTAATACTCCTGTGAAGCATACTTTTTCTTTCCTGATAAAGAAACTGGTAAATCCTGAAAAGCTGTCTGAAATTATATCTCAATATGATTACTTGAAGTATATTACCATAAGGAGCACTAAGTATGGCACTAATGTGCATAAAATGTTACTGTCATACTGCACAATTCAGGCTCATTTAATAATGCCTGATGTGCCTTGCATCATGTTGCAGTGATGCAATAATCTGCTACTAAATGAGTCACCTCACATTAGCTTCACAGCAATAGCAGTTGATGGCTATTGAAGGGAAAATAGCAGAGCAGTCTTTATTGGAAACATTGATGGGCCAGCCTTCTATTGGATTTTTCTTCTTAAGAAAAACTAAAGATTCTGAAGCAGCCTTATTAACCAATATGCACAAAACTTCTAGAGTAATAGTAGTAGCAATGAGGTAAAAATCCAAGTGCCACTACTAAATAAAATACAGTACACACAGTAGCCTATCAATTCTTCATACACACTCTATTTAATACTGTGTATTTCATACTGCATGAAATATATAGTAGCATATGTACAGAAAAAAAAAAAGTCAATTACTGTGTCTCTTTATAGAAAGGTTAACACTTTAAACAAAACCTGGTTAATGCCTTTTTAGTTCTCGCTTAACATTCGCTACATGAAGTACTTGATTTTTATCTCCTTTCTTGCACATAGGCTAGTAGGTGGACTTGAAATTATTACATGAAGGGAGGATAATCTCAACAATGTCAAAAAATCCATAATGTCTATTTTTCATGCATGATTGTTTAGAATTAAAACGGAACATTAAGGGGACAGTCACAAATAATTTACTATTTTCAGCCTAGTGATGCTAGTGCGGAGAGACAGACTTTGCCAGGCAGATGAGAACAGGCACTGTTAGGCCAAAGGACCATCCCCCCCTCTCTCCACCAATTAGCCAGGGCACTTACAGGCTCATGGGGATAAAGTTAGCTTCTGTGACGACCCACAGAAACAATTAGAAGAATTAGTCTAACAGCTACACATGTAGTGTACATTTATCTCAATTTCACTTTGAAAATAGTGCAGATTCCTGGCTTTCTTCAAGCTCAGACCTGTCAAAGCAATGTTCAGTGACAGCTGGGTGCCCTTTTGATGATACTGGAAATGGGAGTCATGCATTCAGTTTCTGAAGTCTCATCACACATCCACACCAGTTATTAATACCATTTACGCCAGTGACATATGGAAAGAACTTCGGTAAGAGAAGAACAGGTTAGAAAGCATTTGCAGAAGTTAGGTACTTTCAAATTCAGCTGTACCCTATAAGATACTCAGAAGACTGTCTCTTGACACTTGCAATTTCAGAAACCTTAGCCACTATCTTTGAAAACTCATGGTTCTGAGAGAGTGCAGAGACTAAAACAGAATGGGATTGGTTGGTTTGTTTCACAGGTAGGAACAAACACAGCGGCTTGCAAATCCTCAACAATTAAAATTTCATTTTTGGGGGGAAGAATATACTGGAAAAAAAAAAACCAGACTGAAAATGCCAGAACAAAGAAGTTATATAGATTCAGCTGGAGTAAACTCTCTAAAACCTATTCACTTCCTTCTCAGAGAGCATAATAGGTGTTTTAATAAGGCTTTTACTACTTTCACATTTCACAAGTGAACTAAGGAACCAAGGACAACTAAAACTACTGCTGAATACAGAGAATAGCTATTTAAAAACCAGTAGCTAAGAGTTCATGATTAACACTGGGTGAATGTATTAACTGAGAATTTGCAGGCGTCTGTTTTGGGCATCATTCCACCTCTTAATTAGTGACTTGGATGAAAAACGAAGACCACATTTACTAAATTCACAAAGCAACCCAGAAGGATCTACAAACGCAGTGCAAGCCTGGAATTCAAAGATGCATTGACAAATTTAGAGAAGGTAGATGCAATATGTTAGAAAGTAAATATATTTTTGCATACGGAACCTGTAAACTGAAAAATACCGGCTGAGGAATGACAAGCTGGTCAGCATTACCATAGGAAGGCATTAGAAAATTTTAGACCATGACCGATCAGACAACTATCAAAGAGGGGATTTTTTTTAATGAAAAAGGACAAATACCATTTGGCAGAAAAAAACGACAGTATTGTCAGAAAGATCCAGGAAATTTCTTTTTGCCATAATGGTAAGGCCTTAGATGATGTACTTTACCTTGTTTGAAACACTGGAATTCTCTAGAGTTGTGAACCTACTGGAGAACACCTAGAGCAGACCTTAAGTTTTTCTACCAATACTTCAGTCTCAGGTAGACCATGATACTTACTTGCTCCTAAATATATACCTCATTATACACACCAGTGTAAAAATTAACTCTATTTAAGTCTTATCTTTTCTAAAGATTGCATATCATCTTAATCATCTAAGGGATTTCCAGCCTCTACAGACTTAAAAGAGCACAGATTCTTCCCTACATCCACTGCCTGCAAGACAAGAATTAGATGCCTTAATTACAATGATATTTAGATAAGGCCTCAGGGAAACTTTTCAGGAGTTAAGTACCTTTAAGGAAAACAAAACCCAGTATAGCCATGCAGTCTCCTTCATCTCTAGAGGTTTTTAACAACTGACTATATGACCATCCATGAGGGACAATGCAGCTGATTCTTCATTTGGATTTTCAAAATGATCTCTCAGGATCAATTTCTACCTTCTTCTCTAAGATAGCTTTCAAACACCGTAGCTACATTGAGCTGTATTTCAGGCACTGCTATGGATTTATGAAAAATACATTAAAAAAACCCCGAATATTCAGAAACCCCACCATGTTTCAAGTTAGCAAATGATTTCAAGCTCTGTCAGGTTTAACTGAGACTGCCAAACCAGGGTACAAACTGTAACTTATCACATAAATTTAAACTGTATTAAAATTTAATTGCAAGTTAATTCTATGATCATTTTCTGTTACCCTGGGGTAAAAAAAAAAAAACAAAACAGATTTACCAAAATAACATTTTTTCCATATACTGACAATGTATAAGAAATTGTGGGTGAGGAATAAGCAGGAAGCATATCAAAGGAATAAACAGAATTGGAAGCAATGTTAATAGAAACAAATATGTGTAAGATTTTGGGCTTTTAAAGAGCTACATGTAAAAGATCAATATTAAATGGTACAAGATAGAAACAATTAGAAGTTATAAAAGCATTCTCCTCAGTGAGAAGCCAAACAACAGAAATTACACTCATTACTGCAAAGCGAAATAGAATTTTATGCGAAGCTAACAAAAACCTCATTTTCCAATACAGAACATTAACTTAATGAAAGAGAAATGTAGAAATTAATTTGCTTCCAAACTAATGTCAAGTTTAAGTTATGATATTTAAATATACTACACACAGAGCTATTTGAACAACAATAATAATAATATTAATACAATGTTTTACTGTCTAGACTGGCAATAATGTGAAGCCTATAACTTGAACTTAAAGAGGTATCCTGCTTTCTGTGAGAATGTTACCGAAAGCTCACCAATACAGTTACAAATGGGTCTTTGTTCCTCACATCTGCGTTGCAGAGAAGTAGTAAAGGCTGTGAGAATGATCCTTTTTTAATAGGGAAAGCAATGCTAGGCCTGCATTGCCACATGGGGCTGCCCATTCACGCTTCCCAAACTACCAGTGAAAAGATTCAAAACCAAGATGTCAAACTCGTATCCTAAGTATCCCAAGTTTCCTCCTCAAGAAGAAAGATGTTCCTGAAAATATCAGTTCAAAGCAAATAGTCTATGTAGAGTAAAATTAAAAGAGATTCCTCTTTGAGAAAACAAACAACAAATTAATTGATTATAATTAAAAATATAGTATTAACTTATTTAAATCTTTGTCCACAAATACAGAATGTAATCAAACGTTCATTAAGCATTCAAACTTCCTGTACATTTGAACAGACTTTTAAACAATGATCACAGTACTGTTAGTGCGGCTCATTAAAAATAACATGGAAGAAATCTTCACTCTAAAATGAAAATTTAAAGACATTAAGAAGAAAGTTTCTTTAATTAAAAACCACATCATCCAAACTACAAAATAAAACAATATTACACTGCATAACCCAATTGCTAAAAATTGAAAGGCTAGTTAACACTGTCTTTAAAAAATGCCCATGATCTCCACAGGAATAACAGTTAACTTACAAACTATATTGGGCAATTACTGGATTTTTTTGACAAACTGAATGTGAAAAGTATCATGAGTATCACGGACTAATTGTGAAGTGCAGTCAATACTGGCCCGCAATTCTGTCTGTAGACTTGAAGAGAGGAACAAATAACTGCAAAGGGTAAGAAAACTCATTTCACAATGATCTGTAGGAGAGATGTGATACACCTGGAGCACATTGCTCAATATGTTCAGACCAGTAATAATCTCCCTTTTCCTAAAACCATCGGAATTCATGCGCGTGAGCTACAGAACCAGTTCCACTCATACATAGCAAAAGTGTCTCCTCTAAGCAGATGTATTTAAGTGCAAGACAATTTGACCACACAGAGGCCAGAAACTTTATTCTGCATGTTGCGGAATACATTCTTGTTTATTATGCTTGGAAGCCTGACACATTCAAGTAGCTTAAACTAAATTCTAGTTCAGGTTATTCCATTTACTTTCAATCATCACTATACTTACCTGACAGCCTGGTAACCCCGTATCTCTTCCATACAATGGAAATGGACCTCTGTCAGAGGTTTTTCCTGTAAAAGACAGGCATTTGATTAGGTTCTTTTAAAAATCTGCTAGATAGCTGCATCAGTTGTCCTTACATAGGCAGCCCAGAAAACCTGTGAGCATCATAGTAAATTTACCAAAATTAAATTGCATTAATACAAGCAGGCTTTTATACATGTGTTTAACACACTCTAAGAGCACTACTATGCTAGATGACATACTTACCTAATTCCATTTCTTACATAACCCATCAGTAAAAAAAACTACTGCCAGTTTTTGTTGTTATAAAATATCCCTATCAGTATGCTTAAATAAAAAGGGCAAAGGTCCAGCTTCACTTTTGTTAACAATGAGATAAGACAGAGACACTTTCAGATATTTCTCCTTCCTACATGAAACTAATACATAGCTGGTATCATCTTAGGCGATGAATATACATCACCAAATAAGCAGCAAAATAAAAACAACTAAGCAACATGAAAAGTGAACAAAAATTTCAATTCAGGACAAGAAAACCCATACCAAACTTAAGCCATGGCTGAATCATTCAGCCATTACCACTTACCCCTTAAATCCTTAAAAATCCTTTCATTTCATATACATTCTAGTCAGGTATAAAACTCAAGCAATAAAACTGGTCAAGACGGCAAAACAGACTGGACTCTTCTGCCATATGCGCAATATTTGCCTGTAGGTAGCATATACTAAATACAGTGCCTTGTACAGAGTGACTGCCCTCTGATGTTGCGATCTGAGGTCACAAGACATTAGCAACATACTTGTCAAGTCCAGAAAAACTATTTTGTGATTTATTTGTTGCTTATGCCACCAAACTGGCATGTGTGTATTAAAACCCAATGTGAAGTTCTCCACGTAAGGCTCAAAAGTTTGTCAATCAACATTTCTTTTTAAAAAGATCCTGAATAGAAGTCTCTGGAACAATGTCAAGAATCAGACAGTCATCAAGTAAGTGTGTAATGGAAAGTACCAAATGCAGACACTTGTCCTGATTATGACACAGCCAGAACTAAGGAACACCCCTTAACACCAGTCAGTCTTGTCCAGAGGGAGGCATTAATAAACTACAATACCAATTCATTTGAAAATGGATGTCATCTTACCCAACTAGGCATTGCCTTTTCTAGACAATGCATGTCTCATTCAGCCTTCAAGAAGAAAAAGTAGCCTTGCTTGCACATTCCCATTTCAGTGATAAATAGCTCCATGCTATTGCAAATGCACTTCTAGAACAGGGCTTCCTTTGCTTTTCTGATTTTCGCTCTTACTACCAAAAACCGCTAAATATCATTTTGTAAGAGGAAAAACTAAGGAATGCTTATAGTTAATTTTAAATGTGCATCTTGTGTAAGCAGAGAGGAAGTTTCAATCTCGTGGAGCAACATCTCTGCAAGGTTATCATCTTGATAACAGGTAGCCTGGTCAACAATAGTTTCCTTGAAAAATAGCAGCTCTGCTGTAACAAAGGGAGGAAAAAACATTTTTCTGCTGAAGCAATTTGCCTCTAACAACTATCAGGCACTAAGCAAGTAAAACACCTAGTATGCAAAATTATATGAAGTAGGATGAATCACATTGTTCACATTAAACCAGACTCAGCATTTTCTTCCCAGAAAATGAGAATCTTGTACCACATGATAAACAACTTTGACTGAAGTATGCAGTATTCCAGGCAGGCTTTGAAACAAATATTTGTACAAGAGTCAATTACAGATGCTAGAAAAATTATGATTTAAATTATGGTTTGCGTAGCAAGCAAGAAATTGGTAGATAAGAATGCATAAAATCATGTTATTCAAATGTTATCGCTTTGAAAGTTTGGCAGGTTCCTACTACCAGGAAAAAAACTTACTAGAATAGCCCAATCGATACAAAATTTGGTTCTAAGAAATGATCAAGAAAAGTCAAGAGTGCCTGATGCTGCACTGCCTAAATATTTATCCAGAATTAGATCTGGAGCTAATTAATATTTAGCCTGTGTTCAGACACCTAAGCTTTTCAGTGAAGGGTTTGGAAAGCAACCTAGGACCAAGTATAAGACAGTGACTTTCATAGACAGAGTCTCCCAAATACACTCCCAGTGCAAGCACTTAGATACGACCCTCAAACCTGCAATAGTGTCACAATGTTAAAGGTACACAATTTTAAATAACAATAAAAAACAACAGGCACACATTACAGAAACACACATTGAGCCCACATTCAAGTCCTGCTCCTGGCTCTCCCTTGTACAGTGGAACCAGACTATGTTGTCCCTTTTGCAGGACTAGAGCACTGTGTTAGCAGCACAGTCTTCACATTCGCAAAGCAGAAGGATAAGAGAGAGAAGGTGAGTATCCCTGGCGCTGCCAGAGCACATCTGTTGCACTGTCCATGAGAGAAGAGGAAGGACTCCATCAACAGCCCCTGGACCTTCACTGACACTACATCAGAAAGGTTTCTCAGCATAGTGCTGTCTGGCTGTACCACAGGATGGTTTCACTATCAACACAATCCAAAAAGTGAAAGAGTATTAACTACAAATTGTCTGTTGTCATTTCAACACACTTCAGCTGTTCCTGCCTAGGCAGGATGATACTGTCACTATTTAAAGCCTTGTAAGCAAACGTCACAGGTAGTATTTACTTACCAATAGAAAAATACTTAGCAACTACTCCGCACAGTGAGCCAAGTACCTTAAAAGTGGGTAATGTCAACTTTGAGAAGGTGACACTTCCTCATTGGTTTAACAAACAGGTAGATCCCATACATAATGTATGCAAAAAACAAACTTACCAGGGTACCAGTGTTTATGACACTGAAAGTCAAAGCAGACCCTGAAACATCTTGCAGGTTTACCCCACAAGATTTGCTGTAGAGCATATTCTAACCTCTGTCCAATCACATCTCCACCTCTTGTCTTAGTCAAGTGCTCACTACGTAGATGGCAATAGTATCTTTCTTTATTATAGCTGGAAATTCAGAAACACTGATGATCAGCATTTAGGCGACATGAGGAAACTCCTTACAGCATCTGACATTAACTGAAGAGGGTTATGCAAAAACACTATTACATGACAAAAACCTCACTGAATTTTTTCCTTTGCACAGGTTTGTGGAAACATGACTGTAAGGTTGCGCGCAGACATACCAGCTGGGAAGGTAAAGTAATGCCCAAAGGAAATTTATTTCCTCATCAGATTCTATTTTCACAAAATACTCATGAGAATTAAAACAACTTTGGCCAGTTTTCCCAGCCCCAACGCTTCCCCCATCAGCCTTGTGCAGTACAGCTTCCTACTGTGAACCATCAGCTCTTGATCACCTTATTACGTACTTCCTAAATCACACATTTCAGAAAGAAGCTGTCATTTTAGAAGCAAAATCTAAGCCTCGCTTACACAGTGTCTCAATATCCCAGAGTTTTGTCTTTTAACCAGATCTGAACTAAAGCAATGGACATTTAAAAACTATTGAATTGGTTGCATACGGAAATCTTACATCTGCATAGATCAACTTACAAGGCATTTGAACCTCTTAACTTGAACTTGGCATGAATTTGTATTCTTTTTTTTTAGTGTGTTTCATGTGTTTTCATGAACAAAACCTTCACTTACCTAATCTCTTCTGAACAGGCTTAAAAGCCCAAGGACTATGAGTTAAAAGGCATATAACCAAGAAAATCCCACTAAGCATTCTTAACCACAAGTATTTCCTGACTTCATAAACTTATAACCTGGACACATTCTGCACCAATTCAAACATTAACAGGCATTTAGTAAATAATTTTTTTCTCTTGCAATCACTTGTCTAAATATGATATGCTCACAACTTAATATAGCTTTCAAATACCACACAAGGAATTGTCTTCCATAATAAATCTATCCGTGTAACAGCTGTGCAGACTAAATACTCTCAACACAGAATGAACTGAAACAGCAAGATGCAAAGTGATAGTGAGCTGAAAACAGCTCTACATAAACTCAGTTGAGGACTACTCCAGTGAATGTGCTATAAATGCCTGCCTGTAGTAACCCAGCCTTTTCCCACTGCTTCTAGATAATGCTTGGTTTATGAGAGGATGACAGAACATAACTCTGCAAAAAATCACTTCAATTCCCACAGAATTAACCCTTTACAGAATGAAGATATTTGTACGTATTGCTAAGAATTCATTTAGTTGCCAATATGGAAAGCACCAAAATTTTTTAATGAATCCATGTTTATCATCCAGTATAAATACCATAGTGACCACAGCTGGCAGCTGCTCTATTTGTCAGACATAAAGTATGTCTGCCCTACTTGTACAGAGAATCATCTTTCAGCAAATCTTGAGGCCTGTTTTTACAGGTCCTAATCATCATTTCATCATTGAAAACACTGTTAACTGGCCACAACAGATAGCATATCCAAATGTCAAGTCTATAACAAAACGTTGATATCTTTGAGGATTTTTTGTGGGTTTTTTGTTTTGGATTCAGGTTTTTTTAATTTTTTTAAAATTATTAATTAATTTAAATTAATTAATTTTTTTTATTAAATTGCTGTTGGTAGATTTGGTAAGAAATCAATTTTTATATTGCTTTCTCCCCCTCCACGTCCAGTAACGAAGAATCCAGCAACAAAGCATGCGGTTTTGTTAGTCACAGAATACATTCAAATGATTTTTCATATGCAGATCCAATATAATAAGAAAGAATCTGTAAAAGCCATATTGACAGGTGCATATGGATGATTTAAGAACAACATTCAAACTAAACATTTCTCCAAGACTCTCAGTATCATTTTCCAACGCACCACAAAATAGAAAGAAGCATGCAGGTTATACAGTAACATCCTTGCTGCCTCCAGTACAGACCCATTCTTTGTTTTTTTATTGCTGTTAAAAATTCTTATTCGGCAATTATTAATTATCATTCGGTATGGTGAGAAAAAGATTACACTTGATCAAAGCACAAAACCAGCCCCGCTCCCAGGATTTGGTGTGCTGCCGCCTTCTCAGAGGCAAGACCGACACATGGAGCCATAAAAGTTTTACTACACATCTAGACATTTCCCACAGCACCAGAGGAATAATTTCTTCCTCTTCTACTGCTACTGGTCTATTTATTAATAGAGGCTGTCAGTTTTAATATCTGTCTTATACCTACAATCTTATCTCTAACATTTTAAAGGTACTCAATACACGTACGTGTGTGCGTATGGGTGTATTAGTGAATATATAGAAGAATATTACACGTTTTTCCTTACGATACTTGTGACCAGAACTCACGGAAATGAAACAAGAGATCTGAAGCAACACAATTTGAAGAAAGTGCTTAAAAGAAGTGACCTCCTATTCTCTTCATAACAATTTAAGTATTATTGGCTAATGCGTGCCAAGTACGCTGCTGGCTACACTGAGGATGTTTTCAACAAGCCAGTGCCAACAAGTGCAGCTGCTGGACTTGCAGCACCCTCCTCCTGTTCATTCCAAGCCAAATTACTCACTCAGCTATGAACAATGAAGCAGCAACACAGGAAAACGCCAAGTGCAAGTGAGATTAGTGATGAACTGCAGGATCCCTACAGAGGTCAGTGATTAGCAGGTCCCCAGTTGTAATCACTGTCCTAACCTAGGATTTTATCTCATCATTACGCTCCATCTTAGCTCAGTCTTCTGACTGCGAGCAGCTTCCCAATCAATAACCCTTGAAGTCTTGCAAACTCATCCAATATGTCTTACCTTTTAATAAAGCAAACCTACATAATATGAAGTGTCTGCAAACTCATAATACAAATTTTGAACCATAAGATTAATGAGTAATTCATACATAAAAATGCTACTGGAAAATTTTATATTAAAGTAACAGAAGAAAAATTATGAACATATTTAACCAGGAATGCCACATCCAAGCGATGACCACCAACGTAAGTCTATACAGGTAACCACAGGAACACTGGCCTATGTGATCTTGAAGTATGGATAAGGAAATGGTATGTACAGACTATGACAAGTGGAAAAAAGAATACATTATTTTAGATTTCTTCCCCATACTGTAACATCTTCTAAACCCAGTTTTCCCAGACAGGAAAAGGAAAGGTTAAGGCAAAGCTTGGGTTTAACACTGCAGATTTGCCCCCTACTCTTTTTTTTGTTCAAAATTTTGAAAGACCACAATCCTACAGAACAATTCCAATAATCTGTAAGAAGTAACATACTACAAGTTTGAATGAGATATATGGGACTTAACTGTCTAGTCTCAGGGCTGCCAAAAATCTCCTAGGATTCTCCATGCCATAAATTCTCATTTTTGAGACAGCACTATACTTCTCCTATCCAGTTACTTATTTGCCTTATTGCTTACTTGCCTTACTTTTTCCTATCTAAAAGACCCAAAATGTGTAAATTCTGAAGCTGGAATTACATGGAATAAACTTCCCATTATAACTGCTGAAATTTAGGTACGATGCTTTAAGACAGCAAATACTAATTTATTGCTTTTGTTGACGTTTGGACAGGATCATCTGGAAAAAAAGTCTGGCTTTTTATTTTTTTCATTGTACTTTCTGAAGATTAGAAAAGTTCCTAAATTCTTTTATACTTGTGTGGGCACCTGCAGATGTCTTTCACTGTAGGAATTCCACTGATTGAAACTGACCAGGCAACAAATCTCAAGAATACCATATTACAATGTTAAACTTGGAAGCCAAGGGATATCTTAACAAATATTTAATGCACTATTTTAAAAACAAATCATGTCAGTGTGTGAAGTGGTATTAAAGAACCTGCTTCCCAAAGACATGCCTTTTGACACTTTCATCCCATTGATTTGTAAGTACTTCTGAGAAAAGATGGTATATTTTATCTGTTTGCAGAACACTGCACAGATCTGGTATTGTAAAAAACAATTTATTAATGCTCTTACGTACTTACACAGGAGGTAACAGGGGACTAAATTCCATATTCTATTTGGATTGACCCTATGAACTTTTAATTTACATGCTCATATCAAACTGAGAACATTTCTATTCCACTAGTGGCTGATCCATGAAGGTTTCTTCATCAGTACTGTTCCTGTCCCTCCACTTACCAGGCTTATACTGTGATAAATAACACATCAAATGTTTGCAAGGGTAAAATGGACTGAAGCCTCGGACAGGAAGATGCACATGAGTAACTGAAGGCAAGGGGAAAAGAGCGAGTACAAACCTCTTAAATGAAGAAAGAACTTCCTTCTCCTACTCCCCCAAGCCTATGTGGGCAAATATCTGCAAACCAAATAATTCCTGAATAACTGTTTAGTACATTTAGTTTCAATTCTCCACTGCTACATCTACTGGAGGCTAACCTTATCATAAATAATGTTACTGCTCTATTAACATGTTAACATCTGCTAGGTACAGACAGAACATCCAGCAGAAGAAACACACCAAAAATAAACTAAAAATGAGGGAAGCCGGGTACGTACAATATCCGGAAACCAATAACCAAATTGAGAATGCATGTGAACGCACACACATTTCAAAATGGTGACAAGAAGGCATTTACTCACCTATCCACCACATATATTTCTATAGTGTCCAAGTGTCTTCACTTTGTCTGTTAAAATGTGTCTTCCTTTGCCATCTCGCCAATCTCATCCCAAACACTAATGAAGTTGCTACTTACAACTAACTCACAACTAAATTGAAAAGCATTCTCTGGTCTCCTGGTGTGGAATTTGTCTCAGATTTAATGACAGAAGTTACTCAGCCTCTGTCAGTGACTTTGAACATCAAGCACATTATTAAGTCTAAAGGGAAGAGGATTTTTTAATTGGAAATTAATAGAGAATCTACACTTTACAACAAAATGCAACACCTGTTTCTGATTAAAAGATCATCTTGCAACACTACTTACTACAAATTGCTAAATTACTTCATATATATATAATGATATAAAAATTAAAAAACAGTTATTTCTGCATGTATCTACAGCTCCTCTCACCATCCAAGATCTATTAATTCACACTAAACTTGAAAAGCCAGCTTTGTCAACAAAGGTTTCCCCCTCACCCATTCTCTATATAAATATGGGTACAAACATGGCAAGCACTTACAACCATCTTCCATAAGGCAGCTGGCAAACACATACAACAGTACTCTGTTAAACAGCTCTTATTTGGATGACTTGCATAACTTATCCCAGCTTCCCCCTTCACAGGCAATCCAGCCATCCCAATCACAGAGATAGATGTTTATCAGGTATTCCCAAACTGCAGTCTCCAGACTACCAGTAGCTGCTAGGCTGCAAAAAACCCAAAATGAACCAAACAAAACCCCACCAAAACAAAACAAAGAAAATCAAATCTTGAACAGCTATCAGATACTAAAACAGGCTTCAAATGAAAACAAAATAACGTGTTAAGTGTTTTCCCATCATTAGTGCTTCAAGAGAACAATTTTTGCAGGCACCACAGAGTAAGCATATTATCCATTAGAACAAGAGCGAAAATCCTCACAGGACAGTGCCTTGAAAGCAGTCATCTCCCGTTTGGGGGCTGAAACCCATAACTATTCACACGCTCTACCTGCAAGCACACTGAGCCAAAAGAAGGTGAAAAGAAAGCCCCATAAAAAATAGTTAGACAGTTTAAACTAATACAAAGCTCCTAAAATGCTAAGAGATTAAAATAGGTGCTCTTATTTCAGTACAAAACCAGTAAGGGACTTTAGACTGTCCAGAAATTTGAAAGCGGTCTTACTAAGCCACAAAACATTAACAATAACTGCACAAGAGAACATCACTGTGTTGCAGAAAGGCAAAATGTATTGGAGCGACACAGAGAAAGAAATTCTAACTATCTATTGAAAAACAAAACCAAAAACCAAAGCCCCCAAAAACCCAACAACAAAAAACAAACAAAAAAAAGGCAAAAAAAAACCCTCAAAAAAAAATTAGACCTTTCTAAACCATCACCTGTAGGCAACCCAGGTCTCCATATATATATGCAAACACTGATACCTTACTGCCAAGGCACCTGAAAGAAGAATGCTGGGTTTTGAAGCTTTTAAAACAAAACCAAAATACAACTCCAAAGAAAACCCAACACAAAAAAAAACCCAACAACAAAAAAAACCTGCCCAACAAAGAACACGAAAACCCAAAACAAACAAGCCAACCAAAGAAAGGCAGTTGCAAAGGAAAACATGTGCTCCGCTGTTTGTGTTGGGAGGTGAGACAAGTGGCATTCTGGATAGAAAACGAAAAACACCAAGTCTTCATAACAGCACAACAGCCATGGGAATAGACTGAAGAAACATTAACAATAATATGCAAGGTCCAGACACAGCCAAGGTGAATGTCAGTCTCAGATTCAAAACCAGCAAGGAACATGGTGTGCTGTTCAGTGAACTAAAGAATAAAACTTCATGTATCACTAAATACTACCCCTCTGCTTGGTTACCCATGCTTTCTAGACATAGCACTAGGTAGCTTTAAATGATCTAAAGCAGGCAACAAAACCACTTTTCCTCAGCATGCTAAGAACAAAAAGAATACTCATGGCAATATTGGTAACTATTTTATAGAAACGATACATAAGAATGATCAAATATTTTCCATGTCGACAAGTAAGATGTAAAGGCAATTGCTAACATTCTGCACTTTGATATCTGCAGCTCTAGATAACTCGACTCTTAAGAGGACTGACTTTTTTTTTTAATATATATAAACCAAGGAGTTCTCTCACATATTGGCACTGGCTTACTTTTAGAAGAATACTAAATTACTCTTGCAAAATAATAATGCATTAAGATAGTTAAAGTCAGGCACCAGACAAAGTTTTAAAGCGAGACTGTGAACAGAAGAACATCACTGAATATTTTTCAGTGACTCAAACTCTGTCCCTAGATTTACACACACATTCCCACTCCACCCCATCAACATGACAATTGAAATGTGTTACTTGGCAGATTGAAACAACTGAAGACAGGTCACTGATCTGGAGCACTCAGAACTGCATGCAAGGAAGCAAGCTGCCTTTTTATTCAGCCATGTGCAAAAAGATGCCTGCAGGATTGAGACAAGGCCCTACAGCCTCCTGCTCTTTAACTAGATTTATCATGGGGAGGAGGGTGGTGGCTATGGAAACTTTTTGTGGTCCACCATTATCCTGACCTTTCCTGTTGGCCAGCCTCAGCGGCTCTCCAAGAGGCGCACCGGCCCTCGCAAATCCTCCCCAGGCACTGAATAGGAAAGCCCAAAATGTCTACCTTGGGGCTAGGAACATGTGGTTACTATAACTCAAAGAGTCGCAAACTGAAAATCTTCCTTCTGAGCCTAAATGGTATCAAAGACTGCAAGTAAAAACTGTGTGGGTTTTGTATCTTTTCATCTATTTTACCTGCTTGTACTTCAATTCCTGTGCTACTGAATGGGAACTGTGGAGCTTGCACATTATTATAAAAGCCTTCTATACACAAACCAGGATTAATTTCAAAGACACTTTCCCATTTTGTATCTAGCCCTTATCTCTGCTATATGCTCTCAACTACACATTACTTCTTGATATTAAACAGTCATAAACACTTAGAAAAAGGCTTTTCTTGATCCTGCTCTCTCTTGAGTTACTCATCTAAGTCTCAGCATCTCAAGCCCCTATTTTACTTCTCATGCAGTTGCTTTTCAACCTAAATTTATGTTTCTATCAATCTCCCTTCATCTATAATTTTGTCATTAACAACTATACCACGTGTATGGAACCTGTCCTGCTTAAAGTCTTTATCAGTAGCCTGGAGGAGAAGACAAAGTGCGCCCTAAAAGAGCTTGAAAAGATCCCAAATTTGGGGGATGCAGTTAGCACGCCTTAAGACAGGACCACCATTCAAGGGAATGCAGATCATCTAGAGAACTGAACCAACAGGAACCTCATAAAATTCAACCATAATAAATGTAAAGCCCCGCACCTAGAAGAGACTAACCCCTTGCAATGGTGCAGGTTGGGGACCAAGTCCACTGGGGACTGGTAGTCTTGCAAAGCACATGGGACAGCAAGTGGAGGGGAGTGATTATCCACCTCTACACAGCACTTGTTATACCATATATAAAATAGCACATCCGATTTTGGATCCCTCAGTCAAAAACCTTAAAACTAAGAAACAGAATGAAGCTAGAGAGCAAAATGGTCAACAGGAACACTCCTGCTGCCTTCACTGGACACTGAAGGAAGCCTCATGATGATGCATCCATTCCTTTAAGTGGTATCACATCTATTCCAGAATCCCAAACTCTAAAATCCTGCAACTCACAATTCTCCCTCAAACTTCCTATCACTCAGATCAAATCACTTCTGCTCCTCCAATTTCTTTTCTCAGCTTCCTTTTTATTCCACAGCAGGTAATGACTTTATGTATCTATTTCTGTACTGGTTTTTCTTTACCTCTTACACTAAGACCTCATACTTATTTTTCCCCCAGCATAAAAATTGAAGCAAAACAAAAAAACCTAAGCTTTCCAATTCAGATGAATTAACTCCCTTAATTAATTATTCTTTACATACTAGCTCTGCAAAAATGCTCATGCATCTAAAAAAACCTTACACACTATTTATTCTATACCATCTTCCCTTCTCTGCCCCTGAGAGCACTCTCTTGCATACCTGTTCTCTGCAGTGAGTTTACGATTTTCACTACACCGCATGAAACAGTAAATGATTCTGATTGATGACACAAACTATTCTGCTTTGAGCAAACCATTTGAAGAAAGGTTGTAAAAAGGATTAAAACTGCTATTGATATGTCTGGACCTCTCCATTTTTAGATTTAAAACTGCACAGTAAAACATCGCATCATTGTAGGAGTTCCAGGCTACAGTTGTATCTTAACACCCTCACTACTTCTATGTTAATTTAATTCACATGCATATTCTGATAGAAAAACAAAATAGTACGGAGGTGATTTAAATTGTTGCACTTTTACTTTTAAGGTTATTTTCACAAAGTCTATTTTAAGAACTCCTTTGGAAGCAATTGATGTTTTATGCAGTGAACTGCTATTTTCCCAGATGAATAGAATATCCATTCTTTGGCTCACAGTTTCCATGACACTAAAACCAAAACATTCATCGGCACCGACTCAATGTTTGATGGTAAATGCAGCTGCAGCTCACAACAGCTCGCAGTGTACCTCAGCCTGCCTCAGCTGAACACAGGCACTGTATTTTCCCAACGCAATTTCATTGTTTTACAGACAAGCCCTTTCTTGCCAAACTCAAACATTTCAAACCCTGCTGGTATTCCGTCTTGAAATGAAAAGTAATTCAGTTCTGCGAGTAATGATACTAATGCAAAGTCTTCCAAATTACTGAACAAAAAGTACATAACCAGAAGCAAGGCTTTGGTAACAGCAGCATTTGCCCCACAGTTATGAAGAAATTTTTGGCCCAAGAATTTCAAACTTTGCTCCCCATTATAATTCCAACTCACAAGAAGACTATTACAGTGACCATTTAAAACTCAGACAGAGAAAATCACATTGGCAATTCAGAGACAAGGAACAGCACTCAGCTTTCAGTGCTGCTTCTCTCCCCAAAAGAAGCATTAAAGCACACACCTCTCTTTAGAACAAAAGATATTATGAGACACAGGCTTCTGCTTTAGGGGAAGATGGAAAACTCCTATTAGCTAATAATTTAATCCTGCCCCATATTAGCTAGCTTTTCATCTATTTGAGATGCAGTTTAAGCACAAGGTCACTCACTTTTCACACTGGTAAGCACACTGCTGTTATGCACACCTTGACTTAATCCCATAGGTCTGATTCTAAAATCCATGCTGAAAACAAAACCTAAACAATGCTCTGCATTTATAAGAAGCATTTTTAGGTACCAATTCAGTAAAGCTACTGGGTAAATAAGTACTTAAAAGTATAAAAATGTACTAAATTCAGCAGGGATAGCTCATATAATTTAAACTGTACATTACTGAACACTGATGGACTGCAGGCTGATTACAGAGAAATCTGACAAAGGAGGATGCATCACCTCAGTCTAGTCAACACAGGCTTCAAGAAATTCAGCCACGGCTTCTGAAAGCATTGAAAATGGAACATGTCAATAATAACCTATTTGCAACTTAAGGGAAGTGCTACTTTAAGCCAGAAACCAATTTCTTTACATTACGCAGACTGAAATCCATTTCTGGTTTCGCTACAGAACAGAGTAATGATACACCCCCTCTCTCCAGACTGAGAAACAAAGTCCTGGCTCACAGCGTGCGCGTGTTTAGGGACAAGAAGGGAGACAAACATTCCCTCTGAACTACTGAAATATTATGAAAACAACTTTCCAAGACGAGTGAGAGCGGGAGGGGGGGAGGGGGTGGCAACCTCCTGCCCCCGCGGGGTGCACCGCTCCCCCTCCTGCCCCTGCCCGCTCAGCACAGCGCTGCCGTGCCGAGAGCTCCCCCTCCTGTTCCCAGGCACGCGAATCACGCTGCAGATGGAGCCGCCGCACATCAGCAATCAAACCGGTCCACGGCCTTGTGAGAAGTCTCTTCATCATTACAAAAATAATTAGATGGGAAATATAAGCTAAAGGCATTTCCTTATACTAAAATGGAACAAGGCTCCCCTTTCAACCAAGCTCCTTTAAAATACATCTCAATAAAGAAAAACATTAATCCAAAAGACTGAAGCAGTATTTATTAATAAATCATTAGCAAAACAAAAATAAAAAATTTATTGCTCTTTATACCCGAACCACCAACTTCAACTTGAGATTCTGCAGACCCTTCAGGATCAAAGAGCGCTACAGCAGCTTACTGTCAGAGGCCAGTGGAATTCACTTTCAGGCATGACTCCTAATAAATTTCTCTTGATGGCCTTTCTACTGACAACCTACTGGACTTTTATAACATCCTCACACTAAGCCATTAACAAGAGCGGATCATCGGTCCGCTCCCCACAGGACACTGCAGATTACAACATCAGAAAAAAGTGAAGCCTGCTTTTGTAGCTTTTTCACGAGCCGAATAACAACCGCACACACACAAAGAATATTTCTTATTGCCAACATAGCACACTTGCTTACATGTTCACAGAATATTATGAACTGGAGTGTAATCTACGTCGCAGGTAATCACTGTAACCTAAGAACAACATTCATGTATTTTCAAACACCGTCCTGCAAGAAATTCCTTGGTGGGTCAGTAAACACCGATACAGAACACAAACACTATCTTCAAAATTTCAGTTTTATTACGTGTTTGCTGAAGCTTTGGCTCTTACTTTCCTTCAGAAGCCAAAAAGGTGACAAGAAGTCCAGAAGCTGGTAGAAAGAGTCAACTCCCCTGACAGTTCCTGGAAAGAATTTTCTTATCTACAGCTTAAAATTCTTCAAGTTTATTGCAACACTGGTGCACATTTTCCTATCCTAGTGTTTCCCAAAGAGTGGACAATAAAATACAGGGATCCACTAGCTGACTAGCGTACAAGATAACATGCTGTTCTTCCTCTACTTCAAATATGAAGCAAGTTTTACTAAAAATGCTAGACAGATCAAAGACAGATCAGGTTTCTTCCTGAGACTTCTCTTTTGCAACTGCAGTGGCGGTAGCAAATAGGTGACTTCGTAGTAAGAATATAAGCAACAATGTCCTTAAGTCCACGGTAAATTCCCACCTGGCTGTGATATCACACATACAGCCTGGTATGCAGGGGAGAGATAAATGAACCTAGAGAAACTTTTTAAATTATAATTTGCAGCATGAAAAGCTGAAAGAAACCTCATATCCTAAGCTAACACAGATTTTTCATAGGTCAACACTTAGTGATCCTTTTTGTTGTTTTCTTCACAAAAGCAGATTCTTTCTACTTTCCAAAACTTCAGATAATGATCAGAGATGCTAAACTGGGATGTCCAGCTATGAAGCTGGCAATGTGGGAGGGAGACTGGACAGACAAACAGGATCTGTTATAACCACAACCAGTATCCCTTTCCCAGTCACGCAACACATCTTCTGTACCTGCTCAGGTATGTACCCCAAGAGCTATTTGAAAAAATAAGTTCATGTGATAGTGGTTCAAAGGAAGGAAGAAAACAACAAATTACAGCAACTACTTTGGATGGGAAGGTCAAGATTTCCAGAGCTTTAAAAAACTGTGCTTTAGAAGAACCTCCAAAACTGCTACCTCAAAGATGGATGCTTTTCAGATAGTAAAGCACCCCATTTTATTTGGAGTGTAACTCGACCACAAATGCACAGGAATGCTGAAGCCATCTCATGCAGCTCTATCTGAAATCCTAAATATGGATTTATAGCCCCGATCCTTCAAACAACTACATACATGCTTAACAGGATTATGCATGCTTAAAGTCTCTTCGATGTAGAAGTATTTGTAAAATTAGGACTTACCTTGGGCACACAGATCATTCAATAGGAGACATTAGATTTATATCGGCTTTTGTTAGACGCTAAGACATTGGGGCACTTCCCATTACATAATGCAACCACTGAAGTAAACAAATTAAACTACTTCAGCAGAATTTTCCTTCCTTACATCGCAAAAAGCTTATAAGGATTTTTTTTTTCCCCTAAAAAACACAGGATAGCATCAGGGCACTACCAAAGCACCAGAAAGCAAATTAAATGGCCATTTTGCTTGCAATTTAAAAAAAAGCTCATTAAGTAAAAATCGGAGATTTGTTTCAAATAGCTTTTCTCACACTCCCCTAGAACATTCTGTATTTCTAGAACTGGAGCTATCCTGAAATATCTGAAAAGGTAAACCACTTGCGATATTATTTTAAGCATCTTGGATATGTGTACGAGTAACAACACCTCACCTATGTTTCAGTGTATCCAAACCAGTTCAGCCATATAGTTTCACTGAGATTTTTCTTCCCTGAATAAGACCCATTCTTTGTTTACTACTTTTTCTTTTTCTTTTTTTTTTTTTAAGTCTTTTTTTTTTCCAATTACAGGCAGGAAATAAAAAGAAATGCAACTCTTTTATGTAAAGTAAATCCATCTGGATGTTTGCTGCATCCTATATTATAAACTTGTGATCCCCAACCAGAATGAGTTATAGTGAAGCTGCAGGCAAAATTGTCTCCATATACCACAATCCATTATCCCTGTCAAGTTAATGTTGCATGTTGAGCCATATGGCGTGGGTACACACTCAACAAAGGAAATTCCTTAAACTTGTTATAATCAGCACTTACAGTCATCCAAAAAAACTGACATAAACAGCTTTATTGTGTTTTGTGCATTTCAGTTGATATCCATGACAAAAAGAGGAAGCTGGGGTGGGGGTGGTAAAGTTGCAATAATAAAAGGGGGGAGGGAGCAGAGATGAAGAGAGAGAGAGAGACTGTACATTTCATAATTACACAACATTTTCCTTAGCAAGTGATTTTCAATTACAATAAAGCTCAAGCCTCCTGACACTGATACACTGTGCCAGTTTAACAAGAAACAAAAAAAACCACCACCAAAACCCCCTGCATCAATACCTCATTTTCAATGCAAATAAGAAATCCTGTAGTTTCAAAGTGCCTGACGCATGTAAAAGATTCTCAATAAAAAAAAAATCTGAATCATTTTTAGTTTTCCTGACTTTGGAGAGAAGGTTTGCCTTCAGTTGTGTAATTACCAAGAACTTAACAGTCCTTCATTAACAACATGGTAATTTAAGTAAAATATCTTTCTATGCCTCAAGTGTAGGTCACAGATGAATTAAGGGCTCCCAGAAGCCTCTGCTACCTGGCACAACCCATCACATCAAGCCTAAGTCAAGGTACAAGTAGAGCAGAACTTCATTCCAGCCCCCGCAGTGACAACAATAAAACGCTGAGAAAACACACTATCAAATACTGAACTCAGCATCAATTTCTGTTAATTACAGCCTTGTCAGCAACGTGATTATTCAAACAGCTCATGCAAATGTTAATGAGTCCTTATTTGCATATTTATTTTTTCCTTTGTTGAAATGTCATTGATTATTACATTCTACAATGATGAATGCTGCTGATGATGTGCTCTGATATGTAATTAGTCATTAAGTGGAATGAATAGATCAATTATGAAAAAGGAGTGAGATTAAGAAATATCAAACAAGACCGCCCAATGTAACTATAGAATTTTTTTTAAAGGAACTAAAATAATTTCTTGGCATTTAAAGTGCAAGATCAGTAGTTTTCAATAAATAAACCACTACTTTTCTGAGGTTAAATAAGATCTTCCACATGCGCTGCTACTTGGGTAATCTAATTACAATAGCGGAGCGCTTTTGTATGAACAGTAAGAAATCTGCAGTCACACGTAGGTTTTGGGGTTTGGTTGTCAGGTCCCAACCCTCCCCCAGCTCTTAAAAGAAATTATAGCTGTCCCAGAGCTGCTCACGAGCACGCCACAGACTATGTGCTCTTCTAACAGAAACGAAAACAGCGCTTGCTGCACTCGCAGCAGCCACACTTTGTTCTCAAGGCAAAGACTCACGCTGCCTTTTGCAACCGCCGGCTCTAACGACCCAGCCAGCGCTGGCTGCTGGCGGATGAAGGGGAAATGGGAGAGCAGAGGAAGGAAGGAAAAAAAAAAAAAACCACCCAACAAAAAAAACACATTACTGCAGACCAGATGGGAACATTCCACATGACCAAACCAATCAATCACCTCAGTGGGGCGCAGGTGCAACACAGCCGTGTAGCAACACACCATTTCACAGTCTATCGGGCACAAACACATGGTCACCAATCAATGGCACCCCCAGGACCTGGGGGGGAGGCTCTCTCAAGCCTTACTGGTCCATGCCTGATGACTTCATAATCACACATCATTTCATTCACTGGAGGATACAAACCAGCATTCTAATAACCTTCCCCCCAAACCGGTCATGTTGTGCATATTAATAGTGCTGGGTAGAGCTGAACCACCAGCTCCGCGCTGCAATCTGAGCAGAGCCTGCAAGAAGGAAACAACCTGAAGCTACGAACTTCTGCCCGAGGAAGGATAGTCAGCTCAGACCCAGATCAATGGAAACATTATTCATTTTGCCAAAATAAACCGTGCCCAACGCTTGCACTTTTCACAAAGCAACCCTTGAACAATAGCAAGCGAGTAGGGATAAAGGGACAAAGCGAGATGAAAAAAGAAAAAAAAAATCAGCGGAAGAATGTGCTTCTGTACTTGGTGGTACATTAGACAAGATTCTAAAACAAACAAGATCACTGGCAATCTAAAAAACAAAGTTAAATCTACAAAAAAACAAAACAAAGAAAAAAAAACCCCTACATGCTTGCCAATGCTCTCAGTGAAATAAATTTTATTTCATTTAAAGCAAGTGTCACAGATAAGTTTCAAAGCATGCAGATAAAATATTAACGTAGTGTGATGGGATCACACCAAGTCTTGAATCAGAGTACTAGCTGCTTTTGACTACAGTTAGCAAAAAAGGCCAATTTCAAATGTTGATTTACATTCGTGTTATTGATGACTTAGGAGTATAACAAACATCATAGACATAAGTGTATGGAGACAGTTTGGCCAGAGTTTATCCTGCTATACTTGTAAGTATTTGCACTGTTAAAAAGATATTCAGGAAACAAATGTGACAAAGACTGCATCTTCTCTTGAAATTACATTATGCCTTGAGGGTAAAAGTCAAATCACAAATGAAATGTAAAGTCCTAAACAAACTATTAATATGCACTTTTCACATTTAGAATGCTCTAAGTGCCCAGGTACGTAGCACTCGACCATTCAGCATCAGAGAGCTTAGTTTTACTTATGTTTTTCTTAAATCAGTTATACGAAGAGCAGACACCTCTGCATTACACAGTTAGATCCCGCAAGCCTAGCATGTACTGAACCACTTTGTCTTTGCTTTCAGGCATAAACTGTGGAGAACTACTTGGAGAAATAAGTACAGTAGCCATAGTAAGAGTATAGTTGTTAAGTTGAACTCTATAGCATTACATGTTGCTTTAGGTTTATCACAACTCCTCCTTTCCCATCCAGAAGGCTACACAAAGGGACTAGAGTGTAATTCATTAATACAAGAAGGGGTGTGGGGGCAAATTGTGTCAGAAGCAGAAAGCACTATTGCTGTTAAAAACCAGATCATTTGGTGATTGGTACTGCTGCAGGCCCTTTTATCTCCTTTCCTTGGCTTCCTCCCTTCCCTATCTCAAAGATCTCGGAAAAATGCACAGAAACATTTGCATTTTGCTCTCAAGTCAGTGTCTCGGTATGATTCACCTTTTCACAGGGCCAAATCTGTGTTCTGTAATCCAAAAAATCCACATGATAAAGAGGTTGCAGGCTTGGTGTTAAAGGAACACAAAAGAGTTAAAAAGAACAAACATGACTGATATCAAAGAAATATTTACATCCTTTTGCAGAATCATGTTGACCAGCAGCAGATGAGAAAGTACTCTCCCTCACTAGAATACAAAAAATCATTAATCAATAAATCATTAAATTAAGGGCCTGACAACCAGTTCTATTCTGGGCACTCACAGAATGCTAATTACTGTAGTATCTGGGGAACCTACAGAGTTAAAACCAGAACATCTTCCTTAATAGGATCAGGTTTTTTAGATTACATTCAGCTTCTTTTATTTTCAAAGCTCTTGAACAGGAATTAAAAATGTCATAGAATGAATCAAGTACTAATATTCATCATACTTCATATGTAACACAGGGCAAGCTGGTGACTATGCTACAGACTTGACATCTCTTAAGGGGTAAAAAATTAACAGCTGGTGACATTTACAATGGAAAGAGCTGGGAAGAGTTTGATGAAGACTGTCATCCAAAATGAAAACAAACCTCATCAAACCACACCCATACCTTAAGCAAGAGGGAGAAGGGGACAGTTAACCCAAGTGTCCAGGCCAGCCTGAGCACTTCACCTGCCTTCCCTGTGCTAAAGCACTACACAAAGGAAGCCAAGGACACATATATCTCTGGTAGGAGGCATGCCCCAGACACTAAACGTCTTCTGGTTTAGAACCTCTCTTCTCATTGACTAAGGTGGGAAAGCAGTGCAGTTTTGCTTGCTTGTGATGTAAATTGTACCTAAAAAAGCTACAACATAGAAAGTGAGGACTCAGCTGAACATATGGAAACTAAATCACAAAAGGGTAAGATTTATCAGAGAAACTTCAAAAGAAAGGGTATTCCAAGATGACAAAAAGGTAGCACCTCTTGCAAGCCAAGGGGATTTCAAAAAACACAGCATGAAACAAAGAGACAAATTTAATGAACTACTGAAAATCTTTTAGAAGTATCCAATTGTCATATAGATTTTATAGGCAATAGGACATCAAGATAACAGGAACAGATTTTAATCAGTTTGTTCAAATCAGTGAAGGAGTCATGACAACAGTAACACAAATGCTAATCCATAAGCAAAACAATATATAACTCCTGAAACATCTCCTGCAGCAAAGGACTCTGGTGAAAATTTCCTTATATTATGATTCTTACCCCTAAAACATACAGAAGCAAAGTTGTCAACAAAACATTATATTTAATTCACACACATACAGTATATAAATTAGTAAAATCTATCTTGCAAGTAGCAGCTTTTATTAATTCATTAAAAATTAGGCAAGTACCACTGTTTGGAAAAAGGGAGCCAGAAGATAATGAGCAAAACAGTTATAAAGCAAACAAACAACACCCTCCACTCCCAAACCAGAAAACCTCATCTTGTCAGTGCAATGGTAACTGGTTACAAGGCTAACCTGAAATGATTTCAGCAAGAAGTACTCCCACTATTACAAATACAGCAGAAATGTTATTTACAATAAACAGAGGTAAAAACGTGTTGGAACTTATGACAGTTGATAGCTGAGAATGAAAGGGTTTTGTGATTTCTGGAGTAAAAATGGTTAAATGAGACACAGTTAATGCAAATGTTGCCCTAACAAGCAGAAGACACGCATCTGGTCAACGTTAAAAAAAGCTTTACAAAATTAATTCAACAAATAAAACTGCAAACTGAAACCATAGCTAAAATTAGGTATCTAGTTCTCCTAGTAAATGCAACTCTTCTAAGCATTCAAATCCAAAGAAAAACTGTAACACTACTAAGAACGTTCTTTAACTACTATAGAAACATGCAAATGCAGCTAAATTGAATGCTTTAAAATTTGCTACAGCTTAACTGGTCTCTCTTATCTAAATCACCTCTACTGATGTTACTCAGCTTTATCCAGGGTCAATAAAAACTATTCATTTTACAGTTTGTCTAACTGGATTCCTTATGATCAGCTGTTAGCATCAAGCTGGTTGACTTCCATTCAGGTTTTACAGCTGGATTCATTATAAAAAGGAATATTAAACCTTGGGCAGGCAGAACTGGCTTTGACTTCAAAATAAGCATTTTTGTAACTAATCAAGCTATACTTCCAGGTATCAAATAACATTTTCATTCCAATACATTTTTAATGTGACACATACAGCATGTATTCAAGAATTTCCAGTAGTAGCTGTCAAAGTTGCAAATGTAAAAAAGCAAACAAAATCAGAATTTTCAGAGGGGAGAAAAAAATCATGAAAAGAACCAAGGATTTATCTTCTACCCGTAAAAGGCTCATTGCAGAGAAGAGCTGGAGTTACATGGAGGCAAGGGTTTACTTTTCTATTTTTTTTTTAAAAAACATAAGGAATATTTTGGGATTTGTTTTATAGTACTTACTCAGTTGGATCTTAAAGATATGACAAAAGCAATGCTTACATTACTTGGAGGTATTTTACATTTAAATGCTGTTCTTGAGAATGAAAATATATCCTGCAAGATGAACATATTCTTAAAAAAAAAAAAAAAAAAAAAATCAACATCCTTGGGGAAAAAGGGAAATCTGCGCAAAATTTTTTTTAGATTTGTCTTCCAAAACAGAACACAGATGAGCAGCTCTCCCAACAATGCCTATTTAATCAAATATTTGAAAAGGGTCAGCAGGACAGAAAGGAGAAAGTCAGTGTAAGTTAGAAAAGGTGCTTCTGTGTACAAAAGAAAAGATAAAATACGGCCATCTAATAATTTGCAGCTACACTGCCACCCCCTTCTTAAATCACTGCAAATGTCTGCTAGAGAGAAGAACAGGCGGATTTTCTCAGGGGGAGGGAGTACAGAAGGCAAAGAGCCACCTCCTCCTCACAACAACAGACCTTGAACAGGCTACAAAGGGAGTTAGGGACGGCACTGCTCACACGGGAAGGGGAGAACATAGTAATATATAATGTCAAAAAGACAGTCAAAAGCAAAAAGGCAGGAAGGGTAAGAATGTAAGCAATTGAGAAGGAAAAACAACACAAAAAGAAACTAAAACTTACTTGCTGTAGTTTGACACTTCCTGTGCCTCACTATTGACGTACTACTTCAAGACATTTGCAAAACCAGGGAGATACACATCTTGCCACAACGAAATGGTCAGCACATATGTTTTTAGACCACTGAATTTGAAAACTGAACAGCCAGATATGAATTTAAGTTTACTTGCTACAAATTTAAAATTATTTAAAAAGCATGAATCGCATTACATCCTAGAAACATCAATATATATTTTTTTTAATGTTTTCTGTAGGCTCCCCAGAGCATATTTATGGACCCCTGAAAGGAGACAGCTGACCAGATCTTAGTATCTTGAAACTCCAGGTTTTATTATCAGCTGCCATTAATCCCGTCTTACAGACCAATACAACTAAAGAATGTATCCAAAGAGAGACACAAAAAACACATTTTGGACAGCATCCTGCAGTTACAACCACTTGACATTGTTCTTGTAACAAAATAAAAAGAAACACACAAAAAAACCCCATCAAACTGAAGAAATTTAAAGAGAGAGCATTTTTAAAGCCAAACTAGTCCTTTTTGTGCCTTATTTCTGAGTTTGGTCAGCAGTGTCCTCTACATATGTATTTATATGATGTGACCCCCACGCTATTTACTAGTAGAAATGAAATACGAAAAAGTTTGGAGTTAGTACTTTGTAAACTGGTCACAGCACAGTAAGCTCAGATGGCTAGTCGAACAGAACATCCTTAGGGAGACAACAGCCACCCCAGTGGCTGTGCAGGAAGAAAATCTCTAGGCAAAGTGATTCATCATGTGTGGCAAGATGACTGTGACATCTACAGATTCTTGCCTTGAGCAGCATGGTACATGCCACAAGGGATCGAGCGTCCTGAAAAACACCCATGCACATCCCAGATGCTTCAGTAAGAAGGACATATATTAAATAACAGAACACTGGACACTAAAAATGTGCATGTTATTTTGCTTCCTGCAGTGGAAAACTATGATGTTCCCCTTCAGCATGTCTGAACCCATGCTGTTGACCTAACACATAAATAAGCAGATTTTACAATTTTTCATTCAAAATCACTCTTTCAGAAGTAACCAAAGGGTGTTTTAACATCTGGCTCACATTCCTTCCTCCAATGTATCTAAGCCACAGCCTTGCAGGTTTGTTTACAAGCTGGCCATCAATAAATGATTCTTTTTCCAGCTTAAAACGTATTTTCCTATAACGGCTTTTATTATCCTCTTGCCTATGCACTATAACTTCTAGCTCTTCTAACAGAGCATCAGAGAATGTACCTCCATTGCAATATGAGAACAAACAGTTTTGATCTTCCAAATCTAGTGCACAGCAATCTGTGCTGTGAAAGAGAATACTTACTGTACTACACAGCACCCCTGCTCACAATCTGCACTCAAAGACCACTTGGAAGAGCCTGGTTTTGAATGTGCAGATGTCTCACATACAAGCAAAAAGATCCACACTGAAACAGAGAAATACTCTTCTACCATAGTATTCCATCAATAGCACTGGCCAGTAACACACACAGATAAAGAACCAAGAATAACAACAGAGCAAATGTGAAGAACGACGTTAAGCTCTACATTTCAACAGCCAAGGAAGCACCATACTGTAAATAACAGAGCATAATCAGATTACTTTCTTTATATTTAAGATGAAGGAAGAAAGACAAAACCTACCTACAAAAAGCAACATGGCTGCACAAAACCACAAAAAATTGCCTGCCTTAACACAGTCAAAAAAAGTCACCTGACCAAAGAAGACAGTCAAGCCTGGTAAAGACAAGAAAAATCCCAACATGCAGCTGTGTGTAAGCCTGATGGAAGTGCCCAGGTGGAACAGTGTATTGATCCAGATGGGTGTATTTAAGGGACAAAAATACAAGTTTAACCATACAGTAAAACTATACTAAAACTATACCCTACAGATTTGAGAACAGGTGATTCTGCTGATGATTTTAATGTAAATTTAAGTTGACATTATTTTCTGCTTCTGATGTTTTGGCATTTTTGAAGGAAATAAATTGGACCAATGACATAAAATTGTATTGCACTAAAGCAAGAAAGCAATGTAAAAGTACCTTCAAGAAAGCAAGAGAGATTGGACAGAAGGGCAGCAGCAGCTTTAAAAACATAGCTTTCAGTTCAATAGTGGTGCTGAAATTGGTTATCAAGGAAATAATGATGCTTCAGAGCACAAGTTAGAAGAGGAAAAAAAGTTGCTCGGGCCTGGATAACATTTTCTCCTGATGAATCACTGCCTTTCAATTTGGTGTTTTATTTCACGTCGGTTTACTGGCATTTGCACTATGTCTCTATCATGAGACCAAGCTGTGCCTGTGCTGGGGGAAGAGAGGGAGGCACACAAACCAGCAGCTCGGAGGAGTACAATCAACAGGGAAGCTTGCCTCCTTCACACTGCAGAATGTCAACCAAGCACAAAAGAGCCAGCTAAAGTCACTATCTTGAGTTCAAGGCATTTGTGCTCCAAATTTTCTTCTATGTAGGCAAAATGAGGTAAATCGTATAGAAAATCCTCTACGTTTACAAGTTGTTCTTTATCTTTACTCTGTTCTAAATATATTACTGAAAGCCCACTGTTAATTCTGTATACATAAGCAAACTATCCTACATGAAATGGTTACAAACTGGAGAAACACATGGGCTCCTTCTTCTGCCAGCAATCCATATTCCTTTTCATAGTTTGCAACTGTGCCACTTAATCAATGAAAACCAGCAGTATTTCTCTTCTGGCCCCTCTGCCTTTACTCCTGCTCCAAAATACCAGAGGAACAGGTTTACACTCAATTTTAACAGTTTTATTAAGTTGTTGGGTTATTTTTACCAAGTAACTTTTGAACCATGTTTCTAGGAAGATGCATTTCTAAAGTAATAGCAAAAATGTAAATTATATAAAGAACACACACATATACAGGACAAAAAAATTCATTGTAATTGTGCACAGGGCATACTGCCAGATAGCTGTCAAACAAAGGAACAAAATCATACAGTTGTTTGGCACTCAAGGCTGAAATCATCATGAAACATGCACTGTTTATAAATTGTCATTGATGAATAAAAGCAGTGAACAAAAAAATTAAAGTAAATGCAGCCAAGCACCAGAAAGACAAGCCAATCATCGCTCCTCCTCCCACCACTCTCAGTAATCAAACAGAACAAAATAACCCCCAAGTCCCCAGTATGCTGGGCAAGAACAACGCAGCAGTGCAAGGTAAACTGAGCATTACATGAACAGCAGACTTCAGATTGTGCTCTCATAGCTCAGCCCAATGTACCCAGAGAAGTGATAGGCTCAGGCACCTAAAAATAAACGGCATGAGAATTTCCCAGCTTTGTTATTTATGAAGTCATATTTTAAAAACTAGCAACGCTTGTGACTTTTATCTTGAGCTTAAGCATATCAATCCCAGAAGATGTAAAGTAAAATATATTAACAGATCTTTTGCCACAGAACATAGCACTACTGGACAAAAAAATAGAAATATCCTCAACTATCATTGAGAAGATTTAATTCACATCAGGTGAAAGCATGACATTTCCTTTGACTGAATACAAAGACAGAATTGCATCCCAGAAAATAAGAGTTCAGTTTCCAATCCTGTATCTGTACCAATTTCAGTATCTTTCATACTTGAAGCTGCGTAATAATGCAACACATTTGTACGGAAACAAAATCTCCTCTAAAATTAAAGAGAAAACCTACAAATATGCAAAAAATCTTCATTTTTTGACTTATAGGTAGAACATTAAGGTGTGCTAAACGCTTTCTGTAGAATAACACATATATGAGCTTCTGCAAATTCCTTTGAAGTTAGGCGACATGATCAGAAGATTCTCTACAGTACCTCATAAGGCAATGCAACTTTTAAGATAGGTATGGCCTATTTAAGAAACACAGTTCTGTAAAGAATTATTTTCTGTAAATCTCTATTCAAGCAGCTTAATCAGCCTGTACTTGAAGCTGGAGCAGACTCCAAATAAATACATAAATTAAATCAAATCTGAGGTGACAGCTTGGAATGGACTAGCAGTATGTGAAACAAATAAAAGATGTCATAGGAAAGAAATGAATCAAGTCACAAACAGAAGTGTTATTTATCACAGCAAATTTGTAAGATAGACTTCACTTTGCTCCTACAATGCAGAAAACATACTTAAAACTGCAGCACCCTCATAAAGAGTGTGCAAGTACACTTCTTATCTCTGCACAACTTTCTAAAACATGATACAAATGTATTTATGATGCAGTTATGCACTTAAGTATGCAATGCCGACCAGAGGGATCAGCCTTGAAGCTTAAAGGACTGTTAACAAGTCACAACGTTACTCTAAAGACTTCTGCTTTCTATGTCCCATTGTGTAAGAGGAAGAAATTGCAAGATGCCTTATTTGTAGTGCATTTGTGCCACAAGTGCTAGGCTTATTTTAGAAGTCCCTGTTACCCTGGGAAGTAAACTAAAATTTTGTAACAGCTATTGTGAAGATAGTGCTGGTTTTGCACACAGCCTCCACACTCCCAATTTGAATTTACACATTATACATTTACACATTACATATTTTAGTGCACTTGGTTCCTGTCATGTTTTAAGCCCAGGTCTCTGGTCTCATAAACCACAGCAGTTCCCAATTACCTTTAAGGCTTATGCCAGACCTCAGCAGTTTCAGGAAAAACTGTAAAATCAGTCTGAATTTATTTCAATACTAACTGCTGCAATTCTTTCCCATTCCAATGAAACTTTTTTATTTCATCACTGAACTTAAGGCTAGTGTTTTCTTTAGAGGAGTTGGTAACAGTAATCCCAAATACTGGCAGTTTCTTTATTCCTGTACATAACATAATATCACATAAAATGATGTATTAACTCATCTGCACATGGGGGAACCCCGATAAGCATCTTCCGCAACCACCCTTCCCAACCAAATAGCACCCTCCCTCCACCAAATGCCATCCTGGTGAAGCTTCCGCTCATAAGGATAGCAAGGTTTCTATTTCTCAAAGTGACCCTTCATCTGGATGCCTAAGAAATAACTCCTCAGAATTTTCAGCTGACTTCCCAATACACATACATGAGTTAGAGTGACAGAAACTGCACACCCAGCTGAAAGCCACTGTGCTGTTTGCCTTCGGAAAAGCATAAAGACAGCAACCAAGGAAAGCTCGCATGTAAAGCAAGATACTACCATCGCCTAACAGCACAAACTGCAGCGTCTCTTGTCTTCCACACACTGCTGTTACACAAAAATCTTTCACCCGCTTTCCAGAAACAAAACTGTGGTGCAATATTGGGCTGAAGTGATAGTGTCCAGACATTATTTTCAAAATCAAACTTTAAAAATTTGTTTTCTTTTGGTGATACTCATTCCATTAACCCGCCCTGTAACTGAAGCACTGCACACCTGCAGCAGCTTACAACTCTAGGGAAAATGCAGAGGCCACTCAGGCAACTCACAAAAACAACAGTATTAGAAGTCCAATACCTTTGTGCACCTAAAAAGTAAAATTACATCTTTTATAGGCTCACTCATACCATTTCATCTGGTTTTCTTTTCCCTCTGAGGTGTCTTGTGTATCTAAACGAAGTCATGTTTCCAGCAGCAACAAACATTTGACTCACTAAAACCCATTCTCTCAAGAAAACTATTAACAACTTCAAATCATATTAATGCAAATACTATAACACCCCAAATCACAAAAGCTACTTGTTTTGGCACGAGCAGCCTAGTTACATCATTTTGGTTGATCAGTTCAGAATTTAATCACTGGATATAGGCTGCTACATTTATTAAAAGCTGGACTGCTAGAGACTCACAGGCTGCAGCTACATGCACACAAGAATGAAAAAAAATAATGGAATGAAATAGAGATTAAGTAAATGATTTTATGCACCTGGCAATAAGCAAACATCTTCATTGCAAAACAAAGACAAGCCATGAAAAATTACAAAATTATCTTTTAATCACCACTGAGCTTTCTACAGTCTCCTATTTGAACAGGATAATAGTTATTATGTAGATCCCTAAGCAACTGCCTCATGGGGAAGTTACATCACCAGTATAGGAAAGAGTCACCCCCACCTCCTCTCTCCCTGGAAAGGAGCTTGGTGCCTTCAGACAGACTGAAATTTAAAATCCTACAGCTTCACCCAGCTGATCCCATCCACTGGAACACATCTACAAGTGCCCAGGGATGGCAGGAACCACAGGAGAGAAATATGCCCTTTCAGCATTTCATGCACTGATGAGCCTTGTAACAGATAAACATACCCTACAGCAGCTAAACTGACATGTTATAACAAAGAGGAAAAGCAAGACTTAAAAATTTCATCAGATTGCCTCTGAAAAGGAGAATAAATAGTAGAGTACACTGTGAATAAATTGACACTCCAATGTATCAAACTGCATTAACTAAAACCCAAGCTTTGCAGAACAAATTTTATCAGAACCAAAATATTTCAAAACTAAAAATCCGCAGGCTTGCATGTTTGAATTCCCTCACTGGCAATTCACAAGTACTCAGTACGACAGAAATTCTGGGCTTAACGTGAGGTCTTTTGGAAGGAGGCAACTCTATGTTTTCCTCCAACACAACCCACATTAGGGCCCACTTCCTCTTCCATCAACAGGCAGTGCCAACACCGCCACTGCCTGCGGGTCATCAAACTGCAAGTGCTGCCTGTGAGACATGCTGTGTCCTGTGAAGGTGCTTGTGGCACTAGCAGTATCCAGTGAAAAGGTACCACCTGCTCTTCATACAGTGTTAAATCATACAGTTTGATGGATTTTCAAGGACAGATTTCTTAACTTTCCTGCTTGCCAGAAAGATGACCTTTTTGGTTTTTTCCCCTGAACCCCAGATTAAGTCTGAAAACGACTCCAGCACTGATTTGGAGACTACAACGATCTTGTAAACTTGCATGTTACCAGTGCTCGCTCAGGCTGAGCTGCCGCAGCAGTCACTTGTCAGGGTCACGCAGGGAGGGGAGGTGAGTGCAGGGCACCTGCTCGCCCGGCTCCTCACCCGCCGGGGCAGGCAGCTGCTCCTACCTGCAGCCCCACACCTGAGCACCACCGGAGGAGGGAGCAAGGCTGCCGGCCCCTCCGCTGCAGCTGCTTGCAGGAGGAGGATCAGCCTCTCCAGGGGGAGGGAGCGCAGGCGGACACCTGCTACAGCACAGCGTTACCAGAGATGCGAGACCCCGCTACATCTGCGGAAAGCCTTGAGGTATTACTGTGTTTAAAGAAATGTTCGGAAAGCTATTTGATTGAAATATTACTGTAAACAGAAGGGAAAACTGAGCTTAACACACACTCTTGTGAGCAAAAACCCAAGGGTAAAAATGCCCTGCACTTAGCACTTTCACTAAATGACTGTGTAATTTAATTTCCCAGAAACCCATTAGCTTTCACAAAATGAAAATGAAGAGCAGATGAGAGCAATTCTTTGGTGTGAGTGGAATTTATTTAATGTAATACCTGGGGAAAAAAAAAAGAAAAGATAAATCTGAAACCGTACCAAGAGATACAAAAACATCGTAACTAGCAAGCTTCAGCCTGCAGATAGGCACAGTAACCAGTATCCAGGGTCCAAGGTTTTCAAGGTTTTACAGGTAGAACCAACAAGAAGAACCTGCCTCTCCCTAACAGGCCATGCCAGAGCTGGGACGCAGGCAGATGCCCCCAGAACAAAAGGATTACTGGTATTTAAAACAAACAAACAAAACAGGGCAGAGGGGGGGAGAAAAAATGAGGGGGAACACACCTGCAATTTACAGTGATTTATATATTCATATATGAAGCAATTCTAGGTGAGAGAAAGAATCACTGAAATTTAGCTTAAAACAATTCTCTGAGTTTGACATTTTCATTATAAAGACCAAAACACTACGAAATTCACATAAGGCTGTTAGCCGATCTATAATCCCATCTACAAATGGCCGATCAAGCAATTAAGCACAGTGCCAAAAGGACAACAAACATTCTTAGAAGGAAATGTAAATATAAGCCTTCCATTTGCCAGGTTCATTATATGTAACTATTGGGGAAAAATAATTTAGAAGAAAAAACAAAACATACACCTATCTGAAGCAACAAGACATGCAGCTTTAGTGGGGTGAAGCAATGGCAACACTTTGGGAAACACAGCCATGATGTATTACATATAGATGAGTCAGCATCTTGGTATTTTTAGCTTTAATAATCAAAACAATAAATGATTTGCTACAATGTAAACATAACACTGTGAAACTGCATTACTGTAACTGCATACTGAAACAGCTACTGTCAAGTGAATTTCAAGGAACTTTTAGAGCACGGGAACTTGACGATCTATGGCTTGCGGTGGACCAGTGTCTTAGAGCAGCCCAACACCCTTGAGTACTGTAACTGTGGATGATTTTACCTTGGCCTTTTTTACTAAGAAAAGTTTTTCTGAACTCTTAGCCTACAATAACATTTGACAGGTAATTATGTGAAGCTTATTAGCTCTCCTTAACAATTTTCTTTAAAGGTACTGCCCCGCTCCGGTAAAATGAGATGAACTGAAGCACTTGGTATAATCTTCGTTGTGCCCCTATTTTGTGATTGTCTTCTTTTAACATTTTTCTCTTTTTTCCTAATGTTTTCTCTGAAGGATACAAAATATTTTGTCCCCACCATTCTCCAAGTTAATCGCGATGTAACTGCGCACAAATTATTTCAGCTCAATCTTGCCATTGCTCATGTCTCTGGAGATCATTTCCCTTGTGATGCCTATTTTATTCCATGTGTGAAAGATTAGTAATGACTACAGAAGTCAATTCAAGGAAATCTTAACTATTATTTTGGACAAGTATAAGGCCTGCCAACACAGTACTCACATCTGTCCTCTCCTTTCCTAAAGGTAGTTAAAACAAGATTCCTAGCAAAAGCTATAATGGCATCATTCTTAACATTTGCCATTTTAATAACTATTTACCCTTGCTTCCTTCCTTCTATTGCTTTCACCATCATAAAGCCATTTGATAATAAGCCCTATCTCTGCCATTTTGAAATTCTTTTACTGAAGAGCTACTGAGAAAGAAAACCAGCAGTTTTCCTGAAGATCAGTTAGATTCTTAACTGAGAAACAATTCAGATCAATGTCGTCTTCTACTTCTATTTTGAAGTTCAAGAGTCTCCTTTTTTACCAAGGATAACCTTTGCAATTTAAGGTTTAAAAGGCTTACATCACCTGTTCAAGACCACCACCAATACCAGAAAGCTTACTGAAGCTTCAGCTATTTACCATGTTGCTTAAAAAAATGCCTGTAATGTTCATCTTTAAAAATATTTACCACTGGGACACTTAACTTCCATGTCACACAGTAGATTTTTGAACAAAAATGAAACATACCAATGTCACTAGTTTGAAAGACACACTAGCAGAAGCACAGTCGCTCTTACAAACCGACACAACCCACCAATTAAGTCAATTAAGTTCACAGTAACTCTAAAATCAGAAGGCATCCCCAATCCAGATATTGATCGCTCATTTACATGACAAATCCACAAAATGTCTTTAGTTTCACAGTAACTTAAAAGACAATTCATGGAATCTGGCTTCAATCCATCAGGCACCTCTCTACTCCTGCCGCCCTTCACTCCACGCAGCAGTTTCGACCCAACAGGTTAATACCTATTAACCACCTGCTACACTGATATGAGACAGTTAAACACTAATAGAAGGTAAAAACATAATAAATGATGTATGCATATGTAATTTACTTGAAAACCCTGTTTTGTGAAACCTGATGACAAATCACCCAAGTGATTCAAGCACATCAGATACAAATGACATTCAAGGGAGCTAGACAACAAAGCCTCCAAAATTTATTACTTTGCTTTCACTAAGGAGTACTTTGTTTGCTTCTTTCACATTTTTATTTCAGGGTTATCCTTTATATTCACACTATAAATAGAGAATAAGAAACTATATTTTGATTAATAATCTGAACAATTTGTAGCTCAAATTACTGTAACAATACTGACTGATGCATGTCTTGACTTCCCTGCATTGTCAGGCCCTTCGTACACTTAATGCTGACCCTAATAAAATAACATGGCCATACCTAGTGCAGAGTTAAGTCTGTTAGCAACAGTCATCACCTCACTAGGACACTAATAGAGGTGACTGTTACAGTGTCCACAGATGATAGGAAATAAGTTAGTAATTATGACCCTGCAAATGGTCTTCTACAGTGAGAAGGTGAGACCAGAAAAATGTAAATGATCTAAAATCCTTCATTCCTGTACATTCATAGTTTCCTATGACAACAGTTTCTAGTTATCTTGGTTGACAAGTTTTTAAACCCTGTGACTAGCTCCAAAACACCCAGAGCTCTAAAATTTAACCAAATTAAACTGCAAAGCAACTAGCAAAAGAAATAATCGTAAAATAAGGAAGTATACTTTAAAGAAAACTTGGAAAAATGATTTCTCTCCCTATTTCAAGAGACCAATTTTAACACAACAAGCTCACTATTTTCACTCACTATTGACTAAAATTTTTAATGACTTTTTATCATGTTCGAGCCTGTGGAACTGTGTAGGACACAGATGATGAGCATGGAGCACAAAAGTTTTGCCTTTATCCTTTCTACCTCTTGTGAAAGGTCACATACTCAAAAAGAAATGGAGTCACCCACTTCAAATTTTCAAGACAGACCAACAATAATCTGTTTAAGCTATATTCAAGAATGATTTGCTTTCTTCCTGGTAAGAAGTAGAAAAGCTCTGTAGAATAAAGTCCAAGGAATAGTACAAGAGAAGATACAGTACCACATACTCAAAGGGTCCTAGCAAAAACTGACCTCTACTTGCAATAGCAGCGTACTAAAAGCATAATTACAGAGAAAAGAATCTCATATCCTTGTGAATAGTTTTCTAGAATGTAATTAAAACAGAAAGTGTTGAATAAGCAAAGATTATCCAGTCTAAATGGAGCTACAATACCACCAATATATCTTAGCCTGATTTTCTACATATCTCTATGGATACCAACAGACTATGCTAGTGCCAAGAGGATTCAGTGGTTTTACTTAAAATACAAGCAACGGCCCTTCTTTTTTTATACTAACAAATCAACAGGATAATTCTGGAATTCATTAGTGAAGAACACTAACCAATCCAACATAATAGCTTTACTTCCTCTGCAAAACACTTCAAAAAATATCTAAATGAATATGGAAATGCATCTTTCTGTGGTAAATTGTTCATTATTGAATCATTATCAACTCTTGTTAGACAAAATTTCCCTCTTTTGCAATGTACAAGATCATTAAAATGTTTGAGAGCTCCATCATGAAAGACAGTGCCACTTTATAATACGCTATCTCTTCAGGCAAATATGCTTACGGCTGAACATAATACACAAAATAACAACATCCCCTTGACACACAATTTTTTCTTTTAATGGTGCTCTTAAGTGTTGACAGCAACGGTGAAATATGCTGTTTCTCTTTCTTTTTTTATTTTTTTATAGTTTTTAACTATTCCAGAGATATATTTCAGTCATGATAAAATGTTTGGAAGGAATGTGTTTCTTAGGTATTCAGCATGCAACCCCAGATGCTCCATCTTTCCATTAGCCAGGCGAGATACTGCCTATAAGCTCATCAAGTTCATGTTCTTAGCCTCCACTTCCTTTCAACATCATAGACTAATCAATCGATGCACTAAAAATCATCTACAGTAGCTAATAAAATGGATGTTTTCATCCTGTTTATAGGAATGTGTCTGCAATTTGATACTAGACAAAAAATATTACACAGCTTCAGAAACTTAACAAGAAATCTCATTTTCTTCTCAATAATTGATATAAACACAGAGAGGTACTACATAGAAAACTACTACTTAACGTTTCTATGTAGCTTTTATCATTACTCTCTTCAAGCTTCCAGCATCAACTTTGGATGCACTGCAAAAATTCCTGATGAGAAAGTATGATATACAAAGCTGCATCCTTTACTGTAACATAAGTAAAATGAATATAATTTTTTGTTCTGACAGGCCAAAAACCACAGGTGCAATATTTTTAAAAGCATACTTTTAGAGTTTTGAGGTGTACATTTCTTACAGATATATCCTGAAAGCTTTCTCGAATTCTTTACATATAGAGTGAAATGAAGTGCTATTGCTCCAACAAAATAAAATCTGTAACAACTGCTAGCCATAAAGCATTACAAAACTATTTCAGCTCACAACTGCTTTGAGTAACTGACACATACACATCTTGCAATTCCGTAGATCTCTCTACAAAACAATCCCTATGGAGGCTTGTTCTCAAATCTGTATTAATGATGTAACTTATTATGTCTAATGGAATCACTTAGCCATCTCCTCAATAAAACTGAAGAACTAAGAAGATAGTTTCTTCAGGTATTTAAAGGCATGTATTGTTTAGAAATTGGATGGCCCAAAATAAAACCATGAACAATTAAGTGAACAGTTAACCTCTGGCAACACAAATTTTTAAAAAATTAAACTTTGCTATGTATTTTTGCAAAATAAAAATCAGTGTCACCAACAAAGCTTAGAGCCACTCCATACGTGCTACTGATCAAAACACTGGAGAAGCAATTGAAGGAACTTGCCTTTTTAGTCTCCTGTATTTAAGAAAGGACAAAATATTTGAAACCATATTAGGGGGACGCTCTACTCTATCAAAATAACTAAGGGAAGCTACTTTACTGTCTTCAAATATAAGTATCATTGATCAATTGACATGCACTCTAAACAAAGACTACAGACACTTTCATTTTCAATTTACATAGTTTTAGGTTCATATATGCAGGTTTAAACAAAATTTTGATTTCAGTAATAGCTGTGCTTTGTCTCCTCTATTTGAGAGAAATTAGAAGTAGTAAACAAAGACCTAGCAAAATAGAAAGATTTCCAAAAGAAATTGCAGACCACCAGGATTTGGATTTAGGTAATCCACTTAGATTACCATGGCTATGTCTTAAAAGGACAACACTGCGATCACAAAATAGGTCATGTCTACAAGACAGAATTTATAAGTGAAACAATGCCAAATGTACAAACTCGGAACAAACATTCAGAGTTATCCCTAGGTTTGAGATGCAAGAAAACAAAAAAATTGTGCCAAAGTCATGTACTGCCGAGCAACAAATATTTTAAAATCAACATTTTTAAGCTCTAAACTGGAATAGGAGAAGAGTTTAAAAAAATGCCATCAATACATTAACATGTTTCAAGTAACACAAAAGTGCAGGCAATGAAGAAAAAGCTTTCAATACTTAAACCCACCAAGTAATACACATTTTGCTTGTTTTGCCAGTTTCAAAAATAGAAAAGGTTGGACACCCACAGGCTTGGACACAGTAACAGCATTTGCCTTGCAAAAAAAGGAGTTTGCATCTATTTGTTAGAAGTGACAATGATCCTAGCACAACAAATATCAAAGAAATTAGAGAACTAAAAATAAGAGGCAAGACCTCAAATTATTAACTGAAGAAAAGTCTAAAGTAAATTGGTATGTCATTCAGTAATTGATAGTGTTAGAAAAACAAGCTTTTTTTTAATGATCAAATTAAAAATTTCTATAGATGTCCTCTCACAAAAGTGAAGGGATAGTCTTAAAATAATTTAGAATTCTCACAAGAAATGTAAAAATCAAATACAAATACATCTGCTTGTTAGATCGACTCAAGAAAATCTAGGTCGTTCTTTCTTCTAAAAACTCCTGGCCAATGCCTTTATGAGGAGTTTGTCCAACATAAAAAGATTTCAATAGGAAATCAGTATTGATATGAGAAACAGCAACTTCCAGATGCTTGACATGTCAGGCCTAGACAAGGGAATGAAAAATGTCTCTTTCTGACCAAAGAGGCTTTGAGGGGATACTCGTAAAGAATTACCTACTTACCCATCAGATTTGAGTTCATGAAAGGTGTTGGGGACAATCCTTCATGGGGCCCTAATCGACTGTCATTCAAGTGATCACTGTAATGAGGACTGTCTGCAAAACCCTAGAGGAAAAAAAAAAAAAAAAGAGACCAGGGTATTAAACAGATTATTTGGCAGCCCTGCTAATTGAGTGTAATGACACTTTCCTAATTAAATGTGTGGAGTCACAATTGGTCATTAATCACAAAAGTTGGCTTTTGGGTGTATCTCACAGAAATTACTCCCTGCCCATATTTTACCTTTCCCCCTCTTTCCTTTCTGCCCCATCAAAAGGAAACCAGATAATTTCTTAATAAGCTGTGTCCTCATGGACAATATTTCTAGAAATTGAATAATACTGAGATATGCCGATATTTGAATCCTCTTAGTGATAAGTCGCTCACCACTGAGAGAATAGAATTAGTCTGGAGAACTCGAAACTGATTCTGCCCCCCTCCCCCCCCCCCCAAGGTTTCTCTTTGCATTAATAAAATACAGTAAAAAGGTCAGGAAGAGAAAGGGTTTTCCTGACATTAGGAAAAAATGTTAGTGCAAATGAGAAGGAATTAATTTCCCCTTGCAGCCTGCTACTAATGCTACAGATTAATACACATTTCCACCCTATCACACTACTAAATGGCATACCTCACTGACAAAAGGTTTACTTCCAAACAGTGATCAAATAAACAACTTTGGCACCTGATTTGCAAACAAGCACTCAAACTGAAAAACTGTGTTGAAAACCTGTTTTGCACTTTTCTAGCATTTGCATGGCAAACTTAGCAGGCTTGGAGCAACGCTTTCGCAGTCCGGAAACACTGGCTTATTGAAAGTTTGCGCCAAAGGCATAGAGACAGAAACCAAGGAAGCCCTTGGATGCGCATATTATTTAATTAACCCAATTCCTTAAAATTCTTTTGTACATTTCAAAATGCTGTCAGCTTGTCCATATAAAGGTATGAATATGGAATTTGCCATTTGGGCTAATCAGATGCGCACTGAATCTCTTACTCTGTACCAAAACATGACAGACCTGAGACTCATAATTGCACCTGCTCTGTAGCCAAAGTTTTGAAAAACATTTTGTTAACCTTATCTTATAATTCCCACTTACTAATTCCTCTAAGTCTGGCAGAGAGAAACCTAAAGCTCAGGCCCAATTAATGGGGAGGGAGGTGGAAACTGTTCACTGCTACCAGAAACCATCCCAAGTGCCCTGGGTTCTAAAATCATCAATCACTGAACATTTATAATTTTTGCAGACCACAGGCTCACATTCAAGACAACATTAATGGGGCTGAAACAGGCCTCACTATCTTTGCAGGCGTGCTGTCAGTTCTACCAAAGGGCTAGTAACCGAGGGCTAAATAACTGTCAAAACACTACTGCTGCTTAAGGATGCATATCACAACTCTTGCTGCTATTTGGCTTTAAAAGTAATCTTCCGGGAGTCCCAACTCCCATATGAATCTTCAGCTGACTTTATCTACTGCAGAATCAGTGATACACATGTGATGGGCATTCAGAAACAATCTTAGTGACATTTACAACTTGGTTATGACCACAAGGGTGTCCTCTGGTAACCATGACCTAGCCTCGCCTGTCAGACAAGCAGCATGTAGCAGCAGCTGCTGAGGAAACTGAGTGGCTCCTAGCTAAGGTCACCACATGTGGTTTATTTTTATGCTGAAATAAAACAAAAAAGAAATTAGAGCTGCTGAATGAAGAAAAAAAATAAAGCTCCCAAGTAGGTAGTTTCCTATTTGGCTCTCTGCTTATATTGTCGGGGGTTTAAAAACCTTTTTCCCTAAGACCATACTTCAACTATATATATTTTTTAAGTAAAAAAAACTAGAAAGGACACTATCGATGATAAAAGAGAATCATTATCTCAGACATTCAGGAGTGGTGCCTAGATGAGCCCCAGAAACTGACATCTTCAAGAGATCTTTATTTACACATAACAAAACTACTGGAAATCTAACAAGAGTCATTTCATACATGGTTATACATCATACAGTACAACCGCTCTAACACAAAGATTAGTAATGCCCCTCCCCAAGTCAATATGCATATTCCCCCCCAAAAAAATAATTGAAGACTTGAAGAACTGGATGGGTAGTTGACACAGAAAGGAATGTTCTCCCTTCTACTGTCAGAATTCCTTCAAATAACCCTTTACACCACCTTCTTTTCACATACCCTCTCAGTTTCCCAAAATGCCCTGCAACCACTTACCACAGCATCAAAATTACATTTCTACACCACTAGACAAATGAACTACATCTACCTGAAAAAATGCTTCAAGTCCTTCAGAGCACTAAAACCATAGAAAATAGAACATTTACTACAGAGGGGGGAAAAAGTTCTACAGCATACACAAGCACAACTGTTTTTTCTGTGCTTGGATTAAACTCCTAAAATTAATTGTCAGGCATTTTATTCTTTGTCACGCAGTACAGAATTTACACTTGTGCGAAGTGTAACCTCTCTCAGCCTTCATCTACAGTAGACCTACATAAAGAGGTCTTCACTTGGCTATCAACCATGACATGAGTTATTCAGAATCTTAGTAATGAGTTATGGATTATCAGCTCAAGCAGCAGAGTTTTCTTTCGGATTAGAAACCCTGGACTGACTCCCATATAACTCACCCATATTAAATGAATACAAAATAACCACGAAGACATGCAGTTTTAACAAAACTCTTCTGCACTTCACAAAAGCAAATTAAGCAAAATCTGAAGAATTTTAAGGACAATGATTAAAATTACACAGAGGTATTTCAGAGCATTCTTCACATTTAAGCTGTACTTCATATAAAATCACATTTGTGGTACCATTCCTTGTTTTTACATCTGTATTGTTAACTTACATAATAAACCACATAAAGTTCTATCGGGGAGAGCTGTAATCAGTCATAGGTAAAAGCTTTAGACGCTTCCAATAGCTTCTGAAAAGCTACCAGAAGCTTCTAGACATACAATCAAGGCTTAAAAATGTATTTAACAAATACGACAGTGCAAATGGACAAGATGTTTACTGCTTAAAGAGGAATGCAGTTGATATCCTTAAAAACTCTGTCTGCAGCATCTATGAAGGACAGTGGTTTATTGAAAGGATATCCCACCTGTATGACTGAGTAACAAAGAGAAAACACCATCAGCTGGCATCTGAACTCACCTCTCACAGCAAAAGCAACAGAAGGTGGTGGTGGGGATTTATATGCATCATATTCTATCACAGCCCCTTTTCAAATCTATGTTTTAAAGAAGACTCAATAATATAGGCAAGTCTCATTCTTTCTTTCTGAGAAAGGAAGGAAATTTCAGTTCATTACAATTTTGAAGACTGTCATCTGAAAGGGGACTCACTTGATCATAGCTAGATACTGACTCCAAGGAGAAACAGAAGCTAATCAGTTATGCCAAAAGCTATTCTCCCCTTGGGAAGAGCTTTTCAGTGATATATACTCTGAGCTGGCACTGCTGAAACAGGCTGGTGATGTCATTCTTGGACCACAGGTGGGCTTCCAAAGCCCTTTGGAGCATAGCTACCTACTGTTACCTGTGAGGCAAGCTTGACATAGAAAAGCTGGAAGGAGACACTTCACGCTGAGTACACATCCCCACTTCTGCCAACTTTCCTCCCCAGCAAACATACCAATGGATTAGCATGCATCAGAGCACACAGTTTGAGTATTTAGCAAATAACTAGCAAAAAGTCACAAAATAGGAGTTACTGGTAAATTTATTTTCTGTTCTGAGCACCCTATTCTGAAGTGACAGCAGATAGCTGGGGACATTTTTCTGTTTACAGAAAGAAAGCTGGTTTTGACTATGATAACTTCCCAGTATCTAAAGGGTGCCTCCAAGAAAGCTGGAGAGGCACTTTTTACAAGGGCATGAAGGGACAGGACAAGCGGGAATGGCTTTAAAATTAAAAGGGGGGAGATTTAGATTCTTCCCTATGAAGGTGGTAAGGCCCTGGCACAGGTTGCGCAGAGAAGCTGTGGCTGCCCCTTCCTTGACAATGTTCAAGGCCAGGCTGGACAGGGCTTGGAGCAACCCGCTCTAGTGGAAGGCATCCCTGCCTGTGGCAGGGGCTTGGCACTAGCTGAGCTTTAAAGGTCCCTTCCAAGCCAGACCATTCTGTGATTCTATGATTAGATGCCATAACTGTAAACTCAAAAACATCTTGTTCTGACTACCTCTTACATAGCTACTACAAAAGCAAGCAGGAAGGCAAAGTTTCGCCAAAGAAAGGCAAAACTTTTCTTTCTGTATGACAGTACAGAGCCCCAGTAAAGTCTAATTGGGGCTGGCTGCTCCTTTGTATGCTGCTGTATTTTGTAATGTTGACACCATTCACTCTGCACATGGATTTCAATCTGACTGCATGTTTGCGATCAGAAAGACAAAGTCAGACATGTCTACAAATAAACGCAACAAGTATCATCCATCAATAATACTGTCATGAAATACAGCTGAAAGGCTACCATTAATTAGCTCTGCAATGTAACTGAGTAGGAAAGGCACTCTCAGTGTTGAATGCTCTAACATTTTATCAGTTTTTCAGGTATTTCATTGGATTAGAGTGATGTTCTTTAAGCAACAAACACAACCCAACCAAACAAAACCCAGTAACAGTTGCAACAGTTTTCATTCCCACCTCTTCTGCGTAAGATGTCCCAAGTGTCCAAGTAATTTAGGCTTTACCAGGAGGATGTCCCATGCACAAGTATGCTAACACAACTAAACCAATTAAAATGACACTGTTTACAAAATCATAAATAGCTGGATGCAGGACACATGAAAATTATCTTACAGAATGTATTACTCTAGAACAGAGAAAACACACTCCCTCAGCACATTTATCCTACCAAACCATTAGGGAAGACCTGATACAATGAGTCAATGCCCCATTTTACGAAATAAACCAGTAATGAACCTCCTTAAAACTCAGTGTCTTTCAATGACCATTAAAGTTCTGACTTTTTGGATTAAATCAATCAGAAAACTCACCTAAGAAAAAGTCAAAAAGCCTCCCCAACTCACTGTTTCTACCCCTTTTCATTGCACTGGTTGAAGGGCTTCTGGAGGATTCACTCTCCCTTTTGCTTCCACTTCAAAACATAAAACTATTGTCTCTTAGTAATTATTTTCTGAAGTCACACCAGGATTTGTCCATGCTTAAAAAAAACTGTACTCCTGACTCCAAGTTGGTTGGTTGTTTTTAAATAAGCACAACACCTTATTTCCACTTTGGGGTAAAATCTGAAAACTGAAGGGAGACACTGTAACTATATGGCACACTATTTTCTCATGCACTTATTGACTTAATGGAACAACTTCTTCCCATACAGTCAGCTACTCCTCAGCATTTAATTTACCCAAGTCCATAAAAGTAGAGCACACAGGTGCTTTTTCCTTGTTCCTCCTCCCTTACCCCAAGCCCTCTCCCACACAAGTCCCTGCAACCAGACCAGAATCAGACCCAGTTGCAGCTCATGACCAAGCTGCCAGATCAGTAAGTGGGTATTTGCATTTTAGCAACTGACAATATAGCTCAATTACTGCCTTTAAACTTAAACCATTAAATTTTCACTAAAACGAATGGCTGGCTTCACAGTTCGACATGGCCAAAAGATTAAGTTTAATAAATACTGCTTCCGATTCCTTGAGTTTTACAAGTTTGGCTGACCTTAACTAACAAACATTCTTTAAAACTCAAGAATACTGAAGTCTCTTCCGAGCTAATTTTGGCTATGATCATATGAATCAGGCAACAGTCATCTAAATGACTAATGTATAAATGAATGACAATGAATCTACTGATGAAATACACTTTATTTTGGATTATCTGCCTCTCCAAGCTGATCTGAGATTCTGAAGACAAACAAGAAGGGAAAATACTCAAGAGGGGAGGGAACAGGGGAAGAAAGCAAGATGCACAGACTGACTACACCCAGGAACATTGTGGTGAGTCACTGACTAAAGATTAGACACGAGGCTCTGGGCAATAGCCATACCAAGGTGTCCTAGCTAATTTAAAAGATTATGGATTATGTGATCATGTATGCTTCCAGAAATAAACAACCATCTTGTTCTGGAAAGAGTTATTTCCAGACACTGGGGGGGGAAGGGGGTGATCGTGTATGGAGGAGACAGACAAGAATGGTAGACTCCCCACACCCTTTAGATCATTTCATCCATATTACTGCCAGTTGCCTGCAACAATCCAAAGGCTGAGACCGAGCTGAAGACCCATCTGATGTGCCAGGAAAAAAGCACCTCTCCCCTCTGCAGACTCCATGCATGCCATGTCCCAGCCTGCTGAGAACAGGCAGCGCTTCAGCCCCATCTCGCTTTACTGTACAAAAAACTTGTATAACTCTTGAACAGGGGAATTAATGCAGTTAGCTGATGGAGATCACCAAACTGCAACAGAAACAAGGAGTTGTACGCTTACTAGTTTTAATTCTGATTCCCTTTCACTATCAGCAAGTATTAACATTCCACTACAATATCTTAAAGACAGAAACATAGCCTTATATATTACTTGGTAGCCTGATACACAGGAGGGTGGGGAAAAGCAGGTATCACTACCCCAGATTTCAGGTATTATTGGAAAAAGTCAAGAGAGCTTTTACAAGTACCCTCCAAGCATCACCATAAGAAGTTATGTGCTTTGTAAGAGAGCTGTAAAAAATTTCATTAACTTATTTCCACACATCAAATTGAAATAGATGAAAGCTACATGTGCACGAATGGAGTATGAGAACAACTGAAACACAGTGTGTTTACTTTATTTAACCTGGTAGAGCTTTGGAAGGGAAAGGGAGGCACAACACACTGAACAAATAATCTACTTTGAAATAATTACTATTTTCTCCAGTTGTAAATCAATTTCCAGTAAGTTAACTTAGTGAATGATGAATTTGATTTCAAACAGCTAGAACCTCCTGAGACAACAACTATCAACATGATATGAAAAGACACAATTCCCTGGCCACATGGAAAACTAGTCTGTGAACAGATCCCAATGCTAATTTCAATAGATAGGTAATTGCCATAAAACCAAACAAAATAAAAACCACAACACACTTCTCCAGTATGAAGTGAAAGCAGATTTTTCTAGCTCTTATCTAGGCTATAAAGCAGGAAATAAAATAATACAGGTATAGCCTATACACTATCAATAAATGCTTAGAGACAATACTTAAAAACCTACCTAAAGCGTTCAGAACTTAAATGTCAGAACTTGCTTTGAGAAGTGCTGCCCAATAAATTCAATTACAAAGCAAGCTGCATTTGCAAATGTGCCCTGTGCAATGAATATGGAATATTTAATTTTACTTTCGATTTTACACTGAATCATCTGCTTACTTATAAAATACCTCAAGAAAAGCAAATAACCAGAAGAACCACCAAACAACCTCCATCACCCACAAAAGGACACAAATACAACAGATTTGATAACGCTTACTGTATTTCTGTATCCCTCTTGTTTCGCTATTTTAACAGCTTCCTTTCTTGTTAAGTACCTGAGATTAAGAGGTATAAAATACTACTTCAAAGCCTGCTAGCTCCTTACTATCTTTTGACTTCATCACAAATGAAAAGTACTACTGGTGAGGGAAGAATAGTTGAGGCATATAGCATTCAGGTTCCAATTCATGTCCAAGTTATTTTACGTACAACAGAGGGTATTACCTGTTGACAACTTGTTGACTAATGCTACAAAACTACCTAAATCTAGCAGTGGTATCTTGATCTCTTCAACTCTGGCTTCAAGCAGATATATGGCAGAGTTACGTAAATGAAAAGAAGGATAAACTGCATACTCAGTACTGAAGCTACCTTCTATGTTAAATCAGGTCAAAACATACACTCAGCTTTTAGTGCAATGTACATGCTGGAAGATACTTAAAACACCCACCATTCAGATTTTGGAAGAGAACAACCTCAGCCAATTTATGCTACATTTTTCATTGGGTTAAATGATGTGTGTTTATGTAAAAAGACTATCCAGCAAGGAAATGTCTTATGAAAAATATTTTCAGATTTCCTTGGTTTGCAGACAGCAATCTAAACAAATTAAAAAATAACTTGCTCCTCTTATTGCAAAGACATGTTACAACAAAAATCAAAACAATGGAAGAAGACCTCAGAGAGCAGGATTCTTCATGAAATAAAAGCAATCACTAGCCACACTGCAATAAAAACTATGGTAGATGTTTAATTAAAGGCAATGTATATCCCCAAAAACGTGGTAACACCAATTTGTTGCTACGTTATGAGTATAAATTACAGGTCCCAAATAAACTAGGAAAGCTAAAATGTTCAGAATTATCTCACAACAGGAAGATGAAATTTTCACATGCTGCAGTGCAGCAAACATGCCACTTGGTTCAAGCACCTCAGAATTTGCCTGAGAGCTCAGTAGAGCAATGCTCTCACAAAGCAGCTTTACAGTCCTCTGCAACAAACACTAAGAGCCAGCTATCCTTCTAATGCAAGGGATTATGAACACGTGCAAAAATACATCACTTAGCTAAGGGAGGGACTTGCATACATCAACCAGATGACAATCACTAAAAACCAAGCATTGTTGCATATATAGAAGTAAAAGCAAGCTTGGAGAGCTGGGAGAATAACAAGCACCACAAGAGATGGAAAACAGTGACATGGTATTGTATATGAGCTTCATTATAATCATTCAAGAAAAAGGGAGACCATCAGCACTGTGCAGAATTCCACTGACTTGCTAATCACCACTCCAGAACAGTTCCCTCTAAAAAAGCCCAAAACAAACAAAAAAACCCAACCCATCAACTTTTCCTATTTTTTCTTCCACAAGAGACATATTTTCAAGTTATTCATTTTCCTAACAAAACACTTGGCCTATGCAAAAGAGATTTTGTTCCCAGAAATCCCTAATATCTCAACTTGTACCTTTTCACAAACTTAAGACTGTCACAGCCAACTCTAACACTAAGATGCACTGTTCCTTCAGTTTCACAACGCTGTTTAACTAATAGGTAACGAAAATCAAGGCTCTCACAAAGTTTTCTCAAGTTCGCAGTGGTTCTCAGCCTTCAGTATTACTTCAAAACACTACTGAAACGAGAGTTTGTTAGCTTTTAATATGTTATTACCAGAGACTCTTAAAATAAACTGCCAAACAAGATAAGGAGCTTTTGTGAATTAATTATTGATCACAAGATTAAAATACATGAACACCCCACCCCAAGCTCAGGGATATATGACCAGTTTTCACAGTGAAGTTACCAATGCGTTTTCCCCACTTTCCCCAAAAAATGCATTCAGCCCAGTGTTCTTCAACAATTACACGAATAAATCAAAAAGACTGGGTAAACAAAGACATAGCGAAGTTTGCTGATCACAAAAAACCATTCTAAAATAACCCTTACTAAATGTTAGTGCAGAATTGCAAAGCAAGTTCTTCATGAAATTGGTAATAAAAGAGCAGAGTCTGGTGTAAACAAATACAAAATGAACGTGGTAAAAATAACTCAATGTCATAACAATGTGGTAACAACTGTACAATGTAAGAAAAAAATCTTTTTCTACACAGTTTTTGAAACAGTATCACTTCAGAGCTCAGTAAGGGTCAAAGTATCAAGACTTGATATTACTTTAATTCTCTGTTCCTTTTTTGCTTATTACTATGTCATGCAAAAATTGATGGTATACCCTCATCTCAACTAATACAAGCAGTCATGAACACCCTAACTTTTGGGTTATTCACAAAAAGCAGAAAAACTCAGAGAACAGCACCAAGAACTAACCACAGGTTAGGAGAAGTTACTATACAAGTAGAGACCAATAGATTGCGATTCTCCAATTCAGTTGAGGAGAGGAGAGATACAGAAGTGGCATGTAAAATAAAGATGTTTGTTTAAAAAAATACAATTAAGCACATCAGTAACAACCAATCATTACTATTTGGAACACCGAACATGGCGGAAATCAGTTAAATCACTGATCAGCACACAAGACAAAAACATCAATATTTTTGCCAAGTAACACGTGTAATTATTGCCAAAACTGTAAGCAAAGTCAGAAAAAAAAAAAAAAAAAAATCACAACTCGCAGAGAACAATTCCACCAACAGCTATAAGAACAATGTCCAAAAGGCGAGCTCTGCCCAGGAAACCTCCTAAGTCCCCAGGTACTGAGCATCTCAGGAGAGTATGACAGTAAAGACGGCAAAATATTTGCCCTATACTTACACGCTTCCTTAAGCATCACTGCTGGACACAATCAGACCATCTATACTGACCTGAACAGACCCTCGGCAGGAGTTGGGAAAGGAAGATCTTCTTTAGTCAGTCTTCCACTATCTCATTTAATTAGCTTTAACACATATGTACTTAATTATCTCCAAATTTCAATTCTATTTCATTGGAAATCGCTTATCTTTATGTGCCTTTGGAAATTCCAGCCAATACTGGGCCAACAATTTAAATTCTTAAATAATTTGGTCAATGTACTGTGACCTTTAAAAAAAAACCCAGTAGCAGGCTGCAGGCAGATTTAAAAATAAATTACCACACTCCAGATAAAAAGAAGAAACGGTACCTCTTGAGGTTTCAACTTTTCAATGTCTGTGGAGAGGTCCGAGCTTTTTCCATGAAGACTGCCATTTTCCTGTGAACAGGCAAACAGTAAGAACAATTAGGACAAGAATACCATTCCATATTGAAATTATGGAAAAAAAGCACTGAATTTTCAAGTTGAACATGTAAGACAATTATGATTTATTTAAACTCCGTATGTTAACCACAAGGAATAACATAGAAATGTAGAAGGGTAAGTGTATCATGTACCCTACCTCCCGAGAAAATCTGATCTATATTCTTACAATACAGACCCACACATTCATTTCAGCTTCTCCTCAAAGTCATCTGATCTGGCACCACATGAAGTAGCAGAACTTATCTTTATTCAAAATTCTGAGCCAGGATTGCAAAGCATTTCATTAGTTGAAAGAAAATAAAAAAATAAAGACCATACATTTTACCTCAAATTTATGCATGTAAACTTCATTTAGACTGGTAAATGAAGTCCAGTGCTTTTTCAGCAATTTCAATGCAGAACAGAATTTCCTTTGTTCTACTTTTTTGCAAAGTAACATGGCCATGGGATGAATAACATCTGTGCCTCCTAAGCATTACCAATTCTGTACATAGACAGTACGTATTTCTAGCATCCATGACTTTTGAGGAAAACACCAGAATGGAGTTTTCCTGTGAAAGGAATTCAGTTATCTTCAAAATGAAACTGCTGCCATTTAAACATTATCCCAGACAACCATTCTTTATTGCTTCATGCAGAGACTCTAGAGAAAATTGCTGTGTTGGGTTTTTTCTTTCAACCCCATCAAATTAGTAAGTGTATTGAAGGCCTGGGCAAAAATGATATTCATCGGCCAAACTCCCTGAATTCCTTTGGATAGCCAGTTCACATTGATGCTGCATAATCCTGACCCCGTGGGATAGGCCTTACTCCTCACCACATGAAGATGATATCCTACATAAAACCAAGGAGATGCACATGCTTTGTAATCTTAAAGCCCAGCACCGGAGGCTGATGCCTCCTAAGACAACCCAACCACACTGGTGTTTCAGGAAAACCTAAACCTACCAGCATCCACTACCTGGTCAGGGATCCCATCAGGAACTGCTGCAAACAGATCAGACCCTTCAAGGACTATGAGCCAACAGCTCAGAGCTAAACTGACCCCATGGAGAAATTTCATGGGCAGTCTAATCTAACATGAGAATCGTTCTTGGATTTGTCTCATATAGCAGGCTTTCCAAAAAGAAAATCAGTGTAGGAAGACATTTGTGAAGATATTCAGCTTATAGTAACCTTTCACTAGAATTTAGGACTATTGGGGTGCTGTCCCCCATGAACTCTGTTGCCTTTTGACAGGCGATTTTTTTGCTTAAGTGAAGAAAACTTTACCATCTCAATATTACAGGAACAAATGATTTTTTTTTTTCTTTAAAAAGAGAAGGCAAAAAACACAAAACATTGTTTTGGGAGACAGAGGGAAGAAGTGAACCTGATTTATAAACTAAAAGTGAAATAATAAAGAGAGTTTGCATGCAAGCATTTGGTCTTCTCTTTAAATTTTATACTGATGCACACAAAGCTATACTATAAAATAATTAAATTCAGCCACAAATACAAGTAGGGAAATAAATCTACATGTCCGTATTTTCAAAGTCTGTAACTTTCTGAAAAAAATGAGACAGCATTAACTACCAGTTGTCTAAAATAAAACATAATTTATAATGTATTTAGTTTGAATTAAGACCTATTAAAACTGTATGCTCGTTTAAACAAAAATGAACATACTTGCTTTCAAAAAAAACCCTGTAACCATCACATGCTGTAAATAATTGGTGCTTCAGAATGAACTCTCAGCATCATCTCAAATTATTAGCATGCAAGAGAAAAAACTCTGCACTTAGCAGAACAAATGCTTCAATAACATTCTGGGGATAGATTCTATCAACTCTAAACAATATACTCGGTTTGGTTAGAATCCAACTGGCTTTAGCTGAAACTGTCCTATCATAAATTATGATTCAGCAAGAATTGTTTGCTGGGAGGGTAATTCCTCCCCCTGTCTTACCCTGTTTCACCCCCAGCACCACCCCCACTACCCCCTTTTTTTTTAATACATACTATTCTAAGTCCAAGTTGCAGAGACAGACACCTGACCATACAAGAATTTAAGATCTATTTTTCCAGAAGCCTTCCATAGGGCTCAAGGCAAACCTACATTTACATTTGCTTTTCTTAATGATACACTCCAAATAGCACCAACCTCTTCTATGGTTCTAACTTCTGATATCTCTCTGTTAGAGCACTAACATCTGCTTTAATTACCAGCTTTAGGGTATAATGGTATAGTTTTTGGAGGATTTAATTCTTGACCAGTGTTTGAATGTCTCAGTCATAATCTTCTGTTATAGCAAACATCTCTACACACACCAAAGAAAAAAAATCACCAACCCAAAAACAACCAAAAAAACAACCAAAGAAAAACCCCAGACAATAAGAACACACCCAGCACCCTGACTTCATAGTATTGGAATGTTAGCTGGCTGATCCTCCAACAAAAGGTGATTAATATAGCTAATAAATTACAAGCTCAGAATCAAATTTGGTCAGCTTAATTTATGACTTATTTAAATTGATCAGCAACATCAAAAATGAGTGCCAAAACACCAAACAATATGAGTTACTTAAAGCTGTGTAGTAAGATTCCAGTTCAAATGTAGAAAAAGCATCTAAAGACTCATCAAATTACACAGGATGTTTTAGAACAATGCCTACTTCCTATGCTTCACAGAAATATTTCTACCACCCATAAAGGTCTCCTATCTTTTTATTAAAATTTATTTACCAAGATCAATTGAAAAAATGAGGACTTCATGATAAATCTTCCTAACGCTTTCTTCCAAAGTCAGAAGGCAGCTTTAACAATATCCAGTGAGCTGGCCAAGACCTCGCAGACTATCCACTTTATTCCACAGCACAAGAAAGCTGCAAAAGAGCTAACACAGCTTTCTGGCTCAAGAGTACTGAAATCAGAACAGATTATTTAGACTAGGCCCATCAGTTCTGCTGTGCACTTCTAACAATTCATTCATTAGGTACTTAGCTCACTGGCTTTTCCGGGAGTAGACATTCACAGAAAGAAAATTGAGAATATGAAAGGGAATGTGATTTATAAGGGAGAAAGCTTGCTTTTGACCATTGAGTTGTTTTTTTAACAGGCAGTATTACTTTAGGATATTAGATACTATCAAAAACCTTTAGCTCAATAAGCAGGATGGATGAAGCTGGAATGGCAACAGAAGAAGGTATTTAAAGAGAAAAACCCCTCTCTGACATGACAAACACACACTATAGCTGACTAATAATAACAGAAAAGTGTTCCCTACACTTTGCAAATAAACGCACCTAAGTAATGACTTATATTTTCATTTTCTGACCATAAGGTAAATAAAACAGATATTCATCATTCAAGTACACTGTTATGTCTTTTCATAAATTCTTAACCTTTATAATTTTTAGCTTTAGAAATCTGAATCACTACAGCAGCATATCAAAGTCAAAGGCTCTAAAAGACGTTAATTCGTCATTTAAAGGATGTTACGCCTCAAAAACATTGCCAAATCATTTGCTGATTTTCACTGTACATTCCCATAAACTTTGCCTATAAATTACTATGTGGAAATCTTACCCTTGAAGATTCATATGAAGGACTTGGCTGACCACTTGTTCCCCAGGATGTGGCACCTGTTCGCTCATCCATACCTAGTAATAGAAAGAAAAATACAGACCTATTAGAAAAGATAGCAAAAGCATAACGTTCTCTGATGCAACCTGAAAGCAAATTCATCCGCTTCCATATACTTAAAGCAGTATTTCTAAAAGCAAAACTTAAGATGAACAGTTTCCTTGTTACTGAAGCTGGCTACAAAGCAACCTACTCATTTGGACACCTGCAGCTGCTGAAAACAGGAGCATAAAAAGTCAAGACGATTTGCCAATCTACAGCGTCTGCCCTACCCAATCCGTAAGAAATTAGCATCAGTAACAAAACAAGCACAGCAATGTTAGCGTGGCTTTCCGCACAGCCTGATTTATCCTTCATCTTAAGCAGTGAATACTGCAGCACATACTGTGAAACATGTACTTGTTATCAACTTTTTGCTCTCATGACTTGTGAGTAAGTATTGTAATACGTGCAAAATTATTTTCACTGCTTGTTCTTTATGTGACATGCAAGATATTTTAGCATAAGGGGGGAAAAGCAAGACAGACTGCTTATATTTCAATGGCTTAAAAAAAAAAAAGTCCCAACCACCACAGAGACTCACGGTGTCTGCCCTAGTAAAACAGGAATCTGTAACGGTTCTTTTAGAATCGGTTCCCTTTATGCAAATCCAGCTTTCAGCTCAAAAGAGGATGGGGAACAAAAAAATAGGGAGTTCTTTAAACTCTGTATCAGAATAAATATCCCTTGTATATACACATATAATTTATATACCATGTTCTAGCCAACAATTACAAACACTGTTGCCAAAAATTTCCCTAATTACTTTCTATTAAAATTAATAGGTCAAATCATCTTTAAACCACATTCCAAAACAACTGACTGCAAAAGTATCTGAATTCCTGTAACCAATTCATTCATACAGGATAAGGTTACTATTCTAGTAATCAAGTTCCTGATTATCTGTATCACAAGGTATTTTTAACAGGAAGGAACACTTCCATCCTAAATTGCAGACTTCCACATGCTTTGGCCTACAAAAACACAACTCATTATTTCCCTGTCACTCAAACTCATAGAGACTTTTAATATAGAGCATACATGCTTTGCGTGATGTATAGTATAAAGTATTTACAAATTATTACTTTGTAAAACTTAATAAATAAGAACTTTCACAATTTATACATAACAGCTGAGTGCAGGTTACTCTATGATCTCTAAACCCTAATTTTATACTGATACTATAAAACTTGCATACATACCTCTCAGACTGGCCGCACTACAAAATAAAATGCAAGTAAATAGTGTAAATAACTACCTATGGCGTAACAGTATGCTAATATTTTTTCTTTATGACTTTTTCTTTATGAATTTCTAGTCATTTTTTCTTTTCGTGTTTTTCAAAGCTACAAAATACTGTCTTGACAAAGCCTGCAGAAGGCATGTTAAGCAGAGTGTACAACACAATCACCCAGGTGAAAGCTACAGACACCTTTTGTGTACGACAGGAAAGATCCTCATGGCTGGAAATGCAAAACCACCACTACATTGAGCCAGCAGTTCATGGAAGTTCGCTGCTTTGCAGCTGACAGCACTGTTGTTGTTTCATTGTAACTGGTCCAGGAGCTGAGTAAAAAGTCGTGGCTGGCACTGACAAAGGCAAAAGTAATCTTTTGGCACAACTGAGTCCTTTCTGACAGAAACAACAGCGCTACTAATCCAGTGATCATCATAACAAGACTGTCAGTGCTTTAGTTTCAAAAGAGACATATAGTGGAGGGAGGAAGAAAAATATCTTTCTGCAAGACAAAGTGTTTGGGAAAGTCTAAAGACACAGTATAGTGTATCAACCCATTTAGGAAATACGCCAGCAGATAATGGTTATGCAAAGAGTGTTCAGATGCACGACCCCTAACCAGTAAAACATGTTATCATGCAAAAATTTGAGTCAGTGGGGCGTTAAGGACCCACGTTAAAGTTCTGCTAAACCAGCACAAGTATAGCTAAAAATTCTCATAATTCTAAATTTGAATTATGTAAATAAGTTTTTAGAGAAATTGCTCTAAACCAAAATGTAACAGTTTAAGATGGGGAGGAAAAATAATTTCTAAATAGTGCCCAGAGCTGCTTCTCTAAAAAAGCCTAGTACGGTTAGCTGGAGTACTGAGGAGTATCAGCACACTTCCTGCTCCCGCCAGGTGTCCGTCGCCTCCTTTTCAGGCGCACTTTTTCTTCTTTTACATGTAAAAAACAGGCTTGCATCTAGACCTACCCTTTAATCAGAATTTGCACACAAGGCACACACATTCACAATTTCACTGCCTACAGAACATGAGCACTCTGACTTCCTGCTGCTTGACATCTGGATTTGACTTGGAACAAAGCTGCTGCTGCCCTCAGTTCCCATCAACGCAGCACACACCAAACAAGCAGAGAACTGGACAGCAACCCTCAACCAGAACATCAGATACGTGTCTGCAGTGATGTTCAAGGAATCTGCTCTGGTTGGCACACTAATGTATTTTCCAGTGATGACATACGAAAAACAATCAAATGCTGCAAGAGACAAAGACCAAGAAAAAAACCCTTAACAGGCCGGGCACAAACAAACACCACACACTTTAATGCAGCCAAAGGTAGCTCTGCGGGAAGGCACCAGGAGCATAAAATACGCGTTCCAGATGGGAGGAGAGTGGGGAACGCTCACTAAGAAAGAACACAGGGGTCAGCTCTGGTAATAAATTCAACAGTCTCAATGCAAAAAGAAGTGTCATCAAAGGGTTAAAGCATTTTCCTGAGAAATGCAAAACAGAATTGAGGAACTAGGGGAATCATCACCTTCATATAACCCCTTCCACAAGGAAATGTGGTGTCCAATTCCAGTATCCACTAATTCCTCACGGATGTTAAAGGGCACAGGAAAGCTGTGACAGTTAGCAGAGCACTGAAAACCATGCTGCACATAGAAAGGCTGCAATATCTCAATCTGTTTAGCAATGCAAAGAAGGGGGAAATACAATGACTGCATGTTATAAACACAGATATATGCAATCAGGTAGACAAAAGTATAATGAGGTTCTAATACCACTTCCTTTTTTCTGTAGGCATTGAGGATGGAAAGCAACTGAAATGACCCAAGCCAATTTCATACTTCTCAAACAAAATAGGCTACTTGTACAGCAGATAGGGCACAGTTTAACCAGGGGTAATTCGGTACGTTTGATCTCTGTTCGAGAAGAGCCAGCTAGCAGCCTGCGGCTGGCCTGGCTCACAAGGCACCTCCAATGCAGTCCCTGCTGCTGTGCCAGGAAGGGCCAGCAGGACACTGCCCCCTGCCCTTGGTGAACCCCGCAGACAGAGAACAGCCCCAGCCTGGGACCCTAGCCAGTCCGCAGGAAAGGCTGTGTGTTCCTCACTCACCTTGGTAGGGCCAGGCCAGTCACGAGGATGCTTTCTGGATTTATGCACTGAACTCTAAAAAGGCTTTGCTTAATGTCACTTTAAAGATGGTGCTGAGAGCATTTTGAGCTCTCCTAGAAGAAAAGCTGAAGAAGCCTGTTGCCTCATTACTTCTGTGCATGCATTCATTCTGAAGAAACAGGTCCGAACATTTATCTAATAAAAAAATTGGATCTTAAAATCAAACTGAAATGAAAGTTGTTCTTCTTGCTTGTATAAGACAAAACCAACCATATTTAAAACTTATTTCAAGAGACACAGGCTCTCATGTTTGTGTAAAGAAGATAGGGTTACCATCTGCTATGATTTTGATCAAATAAATGATTTGACAAAAAAAATCACATTGTAGATTGTATACTAGGTACTCAAGGTATTAGTTTCTATGTTTCATAGCTTCTTTATCCAATTTTGCTTCAGAGTAATAATATTCCTTTAGATAGGATTGAACAACTGAAATCAATTGCAAATAAAACAAGAGCAAAAACTATAACAGCACTGATTGTATTTTGCATCTTAGACACCCAAACAAATCAATCTAGACCTTATATTGTAGAAGGTGTATTGTGAAGTATGATACAACTTATTACCTAAAATTATATTTCAGGTCTAGACTTTCCAGTAAGGGGATGCAAAGAGAAATACTTTCTGATGGAGAAATACTAGTTCAATTAAAAAAAATAAATTTCAATAGGTCAAGACTATTTCTCAGCCTCTTCTTCTTGCTTCCAAATAGAAAATATTTCTCACTTTATATTACACTTAATATTTTTAGTAACATGATGATTTCCATTCTAAAATAGTAGTTGAAATTTGCAAATCAGATAAGCTAGTAAAGAAAAGATAAAAGTTCCACACATTTATTACCAGGAAAGGGACAGGGAAGACAGGGGACAACGCTCAAAACCAAAGGCAGCTTGACAATAGATGTCATGTGGTGGGCTTAAAATATACAAAGCTAAGAACATTAATCAAATTGAGAAGAGAAATGAAACCCAGGCAACCTATCAACAGTCTAACCACTGAAGTGCCATTGGGATAAATTCAGATGCAACATTCTAATTAGGTAAAAGACAAACCACTTCAATTTCAAACTATATAAATAGATGGCTTTCTCTCCAGCCACCCCCAAAGGAAAGGCAAGGGGAAGTACTTCAAGCAAGGGGGGGGGGGGGAGAGAGAAAGAGACTTCATCTCAATCCATACTGCTTCTTGAAAAATGTAATAATTGCCTTACAGCATACAAATGTGAAGTCTGGATCAAAATGGAAAGTTCCTCCCCAGTAAAAGAACTTCTTAGAAGCACCAGTGGTAGTAGCAGAGCAGTATCTCTTTTTGTACCTTTTGCCCCAGAGAAGATTAATGGAAATGCAATGGATATGTCACAAACACTACCTTGAGTCAGAGTTGTCTGCTACAAACTCTGGACTCCACAATTCCTTCAGGAAACTTCCTGAGATACTTTTACTCAATTGCATGATGCTGATCACTCTCCTCCCTGTAATTAAGCCCCAGAGTTGCAGACAGAACACTTAATCCACTGTGTGGTCTAAAAGTGAGATTTCTCCTGGGCCTAACCATTACTTTCAATATCCTTCCCCACCTGCCCAGTCAGGTTTACAACCATGAGAATTGAGGCTGTTAACTACCAACCTCTAATGGCAGACATTTAAAAGCTCAATGAAGCGCTGCAGGGATTGAAGCCACCCCGAGGAGGCATCAGTTATCTCAATTATTACCCATAAAACATTAGCTTCCATTTGAATATTTTTCTTTGTAAAGATCAGTTTGTAAGAACTGTCTGAAATATCAACAGAGATTCTTATTAGTAGTAAATAAATTAATCTCTATTTTTGAAACATTGCTTATCCTGGAGAATCCCGGAGCACGATTATCTGACATAGCAAAGCATAAATATCTGCTATGCCAGTTATTGTGGAAATTATTTTCAGAATAGGCAATAAGATACACTTTACAAAGTTAATTTCTATCCCCAGAATAAGCAATCACAATTAAAACTTCAGCAGAACAAAATTATTCAAATGGGAGAAATGTACATCAAGTACACATCTTGCCTGAGTAACAGCAAAACCAGACCAAAATTAGCACTGACAGGTGTTAAAAATTAGTTGGATCCTAAAATGTATCAGCAAATTGTATTAACTCTTTATGGAAAGCTTTTTAAAACCTGCATTTCATACAGAAAATTATTTGCAAGAATAGTATTTTCCCAGGTCAGAATAAAGCTTTGGGGCGTGCACTTGGAAGAACTTTTTCCAAATACAACAGAATACTTATATTGTATAAAGACAGAACAAAATGGGAAAAATCATGCTGTTTAAGGAAAACTAATGAAAAGCTTTACTTTAACAGTATCGACTAACATGAAAAGTCAGTACTGCTAATGGAGTTCTTGTATAACTACAAAGTATGTTTTAGATTTGTTTCCACTCATTACCTAAATACAATTTGCTATTAAAAAAAGGCCATTACTACTTCTTACTTAATTTCAGAAGCAATCCTATTCATTTCTTGTAATAAGACCAATGTGTTTTGTAAGAACAACAACATTAGGTTATTAATTCCTGTAATAGCAGTGCTCTTACAGAAATGTCAGAAGTAACCTGCTTCTCTTTTCTCTTGTTCTGTTTCCCAGACTCTAAATCACATCACCAAACACAGCAAGTAACCTGGTATGACCTGGGCACTTTAAATACAATACAATCTGCTCAAAAATGACACTGGAACTGGCATTTCCCACCCACCAGAAAACTGCATATTGCTACACCCAACCTGCCAGAAAAAGTACATCAGGTACAGTTCAAAGAGGAGAGCATATTTACAATACTGTATGTAATATCCTGTATGCAATATATTTATTATTTGTGCATATTTATTCATACAGTTCAAGCATAATTAATGATGAAAATATAAAATTTAGCATCTAAATCAGTTTTAAAAAAAAAGTTTCCCTGTATAAATGCAAGCTTTAATATTATTCTTCCATTCAATTCAAAGTTAAAATTCCTGGGGGCAGGGGGACAACCCAACACCTAAAATGCTTATGTTCATATATATTATATTTACATGTGTGCAGACATAGTATAATTTGAAACCTCTCTGGTTACAGATGTGAATACAGCAAACTAGCTTAGAGATACAGCCTTTAGCAGGGATACAAGCCAGAGCTTTTTTTCATATGTGAGCACACATACGGTTAAACTGCTATTAAATTGCATCATGCTGCTTATTCACCCCTCTGTATTGAACCATGAAGTATCACACTGAACAGCTCTAACATCCAAGTCTCAGCTTTACAATATTAGCTACCATAATAATCCATTCAACTGGCAAATTTTCCTGTGGTTACTTCAGTTATGACTCAACAGCTTTATATAACCACACACTTTATTATACATATATATATTTATATGTATTTTTATTTATATGTAAACCAAACCAAGGCCAGTGCCACAAGACTGAACACATCAGGCCAAAAATATTCAAATATAACCCCACAGTCAACAGCTACTGTTACCAAATGTACTACAACAGTACAGAAAATGGCCAACTGAGGCACCAGAACACAATATAACCTGAGTTACACAGCGCGTAACTGAGACGCTAATCCTCATGAGCAAGGAAAACACTAAGTGCAACAGCTTTTCTAACAATGTATCTAAAAGCATTAAGTGCTTTCAGTCATTTACTGTAGCCAGCAAACTCTGACCCTCTTGAAAACAAATTCCAAGATCAACTTGTTAATATCCCTTCAAAGTGTTGATGATTGTCATGTACATGTATGATTAAAATCATCCAATTGTAACAAATTAAAAGTGCTCTGTTGATATTTAGATTATCACTAATGCATTAACACTCAAACCCTTTAAGGAAAAAAAGGCTCTCTGATATGCCCAGCAGCTGAGGGGGTTGGGGGGGTTAAGGGAGAGAGAGAAGGAGAGGAAAGGAACTGAAACAATACATTTGTGAGAAACATCATAAACTTTGTTTTTCCGAGTTCACGTAGGTGAACCAGAGGAGCAATAAAGTATCACACAAAAACCTTCCATCTCAGTGAGCCTTGATTTTGAGTTTAAAGTATAATGGCAAGCATAGCATACAGTATAGCCAAGGAAATGTAAATGCCACATTTACATTTCTACAATTGGAAACAAAGATATTTACAGATATGCAGTCAAGATCATAGAAGTCCGATCTTCAAAAGATCTAGATCAAGCCATTTCCTAAAAGTATGTGAAAGAAAACCTATACTATGCTCATGCACATAGTATCCCTGTATCAGAGTTTTAGCTACCCTACCAAAATCTAACATCTATCTATTAACAGCAGCATGGCATCCCAGCATCTCACGTTAAAAAACATCAATACACTAACATCTTATGTTTATCATAAAAGAAAGCTTGTAGAAGTCAAAGTAGTTTGAAAGGTTTTCAGGTTTACCCAACCCTAACCCTGATTTTTCCCCACCACCGCCCCCCTCATTTATCTTTAAAAGAAGATTTCTTACGATTACTTGTTCAAAAGAATGCACAGCTCTTAACAGAATTCCGTCTCTTTCAATTCAGCTGGGAGAAGTGCCTATTATATGAACATGTCAGCATCAGACATCATCTTTTAACTCTAAACCAAAGTTTATCTGTTTAGTATTTAAACAAGGAAGAACACCTAATGGATAAATGCAAGCACAGCACATCTGTTCAGTTAAGCCAGAGATGTGGTAGGCTAGCTCTTATGTTACATGTGAAAAAACAATAGAATAAATATAGCAAATATTGACTTGTGTAATTATTACAACCTGAAGCACTTATCTTGCTCTTTTTGGTTTGTTTGGTTTTTTTTTTTTTTTTTTCCCCAAAATCAAGAAGAAAGCCTCCATACTTCTTCATTTTCATACAAGAAAGAAGCTTTTGCAAGGTTAGGGCTTTACCATTTGCCCTGCAGCACAGCAACATGCCCTGCTGGTTTGTCCAAGGGAAGATAGCACCTAGTCCCTCAGTGAAAAACCTGCCTAAAGCAAAATGTGCATAGTCATAGACGGGGGAAAAAAGAAAGTTTAAACTATTAAAGATTTTCAAGAAGCCTCTCTATCTGCATTTAGACAATCAAGAATTTGAGCTTATGGAAGTTAACATTAGCCTGCAGTATCAAGGACTACTTTTCCCAGGATGCATTGTGCACTAACTGGGGCTTCCCCTTCATAAGCTGGCTGGAATGTAATAAAGCTCTTGCCAGATACTCCTTTTACAGAAGTCCAAAACCAACAGTTCTCAGTAATTCCATTACTTCCAAAAGTCATAAGCAGAATCCAGACTGAACAAATGATGGAGACCTGGCACAGCCTGTGCTGCCAGCAGGGCCCTCAGACACCTTAAAAAGAAACCCCAAAATGCAACAAACCCAAGCAAACAAAAAGCCCCAAGAATCCTGCAAACCTCTTCTCTCAACACTGAGACAGTTCTTCCAACCACTTCTGTGACAGAGATTTTGTTGGTATTTTTGAGCCTCATTCTCAAAGTAAGAAAACATGACATTCTCTGTCAAAGGAGAGAAATCTGCCTTTAAATTTCCCAGATACCATTATATCTGCCCAAGTATTTGCTGAATCAAACTCCTGGCTGCCTGGGTTGTTAGCTGCTTTCTGAGTCAGGCAGACAGGTTTGTGTTGACAGCTCCCTTAACGTGAGTGGCAGTAAATGATGGTGTGCCCACAATGCTGGAAAGCTGATATGATTCAGTTCAGTGCCTTACATCAACAAACGAGGTGGAAGGAAGATTGCTGCCTGATGTTAATGGGCCTTGCACTAATACACAGCAGTACTGCACCAACTGAGATGTATGAGGGAGACTAGTTTACCTTCCATCCCCCCAAAAAACATGGTTCTGTTCATTAGGAGTCCCTACGCTTTATTTGAAAGAAATGCTGCTCCTTCCATCGAACAAAGATGTCTTACCACACCCCACTGACGTATTAAGTTGCCCAACACCTGTATTCACCAGTTTCTTCCTTCATAAATGAACAGTATTAACCTACTTATTTATTTCCATTGCACTTCAGGATCACGTGCATTTTATCATTCTTCTGCTAGTATATCCATGTTGTTACAGCTGATAAGTTTGGAAGGACTACCTTCCAACAACAAAATTATACCTTTAGATAATTTAGTCAGTTACGCAGAAGTAACAACTCTAGAGTAGTCAAGACCCCCCGCTCAGCACTGTGGTATTTAAATGCTGAAAAATAATGACAACAGTTTAACATTGCTGATTCAGCAGAGGAACCCAGCTATTCCTGAAAGAACTTACAGCAGTACCCTCACTAACCTTAAAAAAAAAAAAAAAAAAAAAAAGGCCCTGGGTCTGGTGGAAATGAGTCCAGAAATACCTACATTTGCTAGCGAAGACGTCGAGATTTCTCCAACTTGACTTCTTAACCAAAAAACAGATTTTTTTCCTCCTCTTTGAAGACTTCACTGCTCTTCCTTCTATTTCTTCTGCTAGCCTTTCATTTAATACTGCATACTCTGGTTGGACTGTGTAACATTTCTCCTTGGCTTAAATCCTAAATATCACACTTTTTACAGAAATGTGAGTTTTCAATGCTTTTCTTGTAACAAGTGTTACATGAGCTAAAACACTCTTAATAAAATACACTCAGAAACCATACACACTTCAGAAACAGAACTTTGATGGAAAAGTTAGAACTGGAAATTATATTCAAGTATCTCTATTTTAAATTGCCTTTGGTCTTTAACAACCTTAAGGCTGGAACTGACATACCTGTTGCTGCCTAAGTGCATTTTTTAAATGAGGACAAGTTGCACTTTGACAAATAAACAAAAAATTGCTCCTGCTTCTCAAAGTATGTTGTTACAGTAGTTCTGTAGGTTATAGCTAGAAAATGCTGAAACCCAATGAAAAGTGGTAGACTCTGCGGTAAAAAGCACCCTTACCCAGTAATTATTCTTTCTACAATAATGACACATCATTAAACAATTCCAAACACTAATTTGAATAGCCTATAGACAAAAAGCAAGCAGCAATCAATAACTGGTTGGTTGGGGTATTTTTTTAATACCTTCTCCCAGGATGTTTTAAAAGTCTCTCCTACAAAAGCATCAAACAGTCTCACAACTTCATTCCTATAGAACTTAGACCTTAAAATTCAGAACAGGTTTCTAGGGATATTTCATTGGGACACAGAAACTAAAGATTTTAGATCAGAATTGGAACCAATACTGTAAGTTTAATATTACAGGTGAGTAAGAATAAGAAGTGGATGGAAGGATACAAAAACTCTTCAGCAGTTCCCTATCAATGCAGAGAGCTGGTCCGTGCCAGCACAGCATCCAGCACATCGGCTAACATGTAAGCTACAGCACTACAACACCTCCTCACGCAAAGTAAGCCTTTAAACAGCCAAGCAACATTTCCCAACTCCTCACAAGGGATTTTGATGCAGGAACCATTGCCAGACAACAGCTCATGAGTCAAGTTTAATGTATGCAAACATAAGCCTATCTTACTAAAAACTAAGAGCTGGCTGCCACCCCAAAGGAGGCCACCCTGCTTTCCTTAACACTTTGCTGTCCCCATTGCCCATTGCAAGGCTTTTGTGTCTTTCTCCCTCATACCAGCACCATTGTTTTGCAAGGCCCTGCAGTAAACCCGTTCAGGAAGAAACTAGCAGAAAACAGAACCATAAAAACAACCCTTGCTGGTTTCTGGCCAGATGAGCTCACAGAAATATTTCACTACAGGGGCAGAACATGATCAACACTGGCAGAAAGGAAGGGGAGAGCACAAGAATCAGACAAGGCCAGAGTCAGAGTCACAGCCACATGAAGGGGCAGGGAAGCAAGCCCACCACTTCTCAAGCACTCAGTAGCTCTGTGACTGGCAATATTCTAGAAACATGGTGATGTCTTTGGGGAAGAGGAAGAAGACATCACTGGTAATGCACAAAATCCTGCAGTCTACTTTGGAACTCTACTGGCTTTATTGGACCATTGATACTACATGAGTGTGTGAGAGAAAGAATAGAATAAATGCACATTTCAATTACAACAAAGACCAACAAGCTTCATAAAATCTTGAAGCCACCAAATCTGCTCAGTGTTAGGGTAGAAACAGGTTACCAGGAAGTTCAACAGTGCCAGAACACTCACACACAGTATCATTCACTTGCTAAAATTTCAGCCAAAATTTAAAGGAAGAGTCAATCACTTGAAACTAAATGGCAACAAAATCTTTCCTTCCCTCTGTTTCTTCCATAATTAAAAAGACAAAAAGTAGGACTCTTTAAAAAATTTTAAGTACACTTTGAATTCTAGCCAAAACAAGTCTACAGTTCCATGTGCCAAATAAGTTGATTCTATAAATTACTATAGCACATTTTCTCTTTTGTATTTTAGAATCTTAAGCACTGCCAAAACAAGCCAATTCAAACCTCGCCTCTCTGGGTGGTGACTTGAAGTTTAAGTTTTGTTGGCCTTAAATCCAGCATTTGGCTCTCTTTCCGTTACTGCTTTTAGCTCTAGCAACAGCTTTCAGACTTTGCTTCACTTTGTACTTTACTTTTTCATACACCAACACAATGAAATTTGTGTAAGTGCCCAGCTTTGCTCAGCCACTAAAAATAAAATGTTACCCTTTATAAGGATTATCAAATAATTGAGACACTCTTCACATTCTGTCGAACATGTAAAATAACAAAAAAGGAAAAAAAACAGTTTCTGCCTTTTTGAAAGGGACAACTATCACTCAGTACCTGGGAAAAAATCTCTTATATTCCAGTCACAAAGAATATTATTACCCTTCAATGTACTATCACTTAAGTGTTTTGCAGATCACACTGTGTGAAAGCGTAATAAGGCATCAAATGTCTCTTCATATCCCTATTTGGACACAAAGTATCACTGACTTCAGTTCAGATGAAAAATTATCAACCCTCCCCTCAAGATGGAGAGCATTCTGAAGATTCACACATGTAATAGGACAACTCAAAACAAACACCACATACAGCTCCACAGCATGCGTTCACATGGACTAAAAATGCAGAACGTAATCCTTTAGAAAAGGATGGCCCACATAATGTTAAGAAAATTAGGAATATTGGTAAACTGAACTGCACTGAACCTGAATTCAAACAAATATGGTATGCTCACATAACTGACGGGCTACAGTAGACAAAGTTCACATCCATTTGTGCCCATTCCACAGACCCCAACAGCCAAACCAACACGAGTACTTCACTGAACTTTCACAGGTGGTGAAATCCCAGTGAATCTAACAAATACATGCCAACATAGGATGCATGTGAATCAAATGTAAAAATTCAAGTACAAAGGGCTCCAGAGTCCATTGTAATTCACTGCACTTATCTAAAGATGCAAAATTTATATTTAGAGGGTCACACAAAGGCAGTAATCATGTACATAACTCAGGTGCATATATGTAATTTCAATTTTAGAAATCTCTGTATGCCACCAATTACAATATCAACTTCACATGAAGTAATACAGACTGTTGTTTGGATTTTAGTCCTTGCTTGGCTTTTCTTTTTAAAAAAGCAATAAATAAATCTGAAGCCACTTCCTTTGACATTTTCAAGTTCACTGTTGAATTTTTAAACATCAGGGGCATAACTTGCCTTAAGTAACATATATATTAACCAATTATCAAGAAACTGTAACATTGTATACGCTTGAGCCCTTAAGATCTCTTTCACCTAGTTTTCAGTTTCCTAAAGGACTCAGAGTGTTTCATTATCTTAATCTACTACGAAGAAACGAAAACCAAACCACCCACTACCTATGAAATATTACATAAAAAGAAGACAAAATAACAGACAAGAAAATCTACATCTGCTGTTATTTAAAAAAGGTTCAAAGTGAACAGAAACTTCACACAAGGTCCTCTTAAGATCTGTGAAGCCTCTAAGTTATCCAAGGACTAATTAGGTTAAGTCTTAAATATCTAATACATCCTATTCATAGAGAATATCAATTGAATATAGGTTAACCCTTTCATTGTAAAATCAGAGTTAAGCAGTTTACAAAAGATTCTAAAAATACAAGAGAAGCTAAGCCACTTCATCTAACTTCCCATTAAGAATAAAATACCTTTGAAGCTAGAATTCTAGACTTGCTGTACTCGATTATATCCAGAGTAATGCCATCCATAATGCTAGCTACAGACAACTAATAGAAGAACCTGATGTGATACCTGCTCTGGTCTAGTGTTGCACTTAACACCTTCTACACTGAAAGCCAATTACATCTCCTTCACATCCACATCCCTCACTCTAACACAAGGCTTACAAGATTTTGTTAAATCATTGTAATAAATTTTCTGCTGAAAAAAACATATTAATTATAGAAGGGAACACCTGTATTTCAAACAGGTCTCAACATTTGGCCTAGGGAAAATACTGACTACAATTACAATAGTGTCATCATGTGCATGCCATCTTTTACACATGAAATTCCACTCAAAGCCATTTTTAAAACAGCTCCAAAATTAGAAGTCTGGAACTGCAGCAATCTTCAGGCTGTTAAGCTTCCAGACCACAGCCAGTTCATAGCAGGGTTGATTAGCTCAATCACAGCACCTTGTTAAAAGCAGCCAAGAGCTCCAAACTGAATCTAAATCACATCAAGCAACTCAAAGCACAGGCAAAAGTACTTTACCCTCAAAGCATCAAGGATACTGAAATAAAAAAGGATGGATAACCTGCACAAGTTCATGAGTTAATTAAAACCCCATGATACAGAATGTTTCCACAGACAGCACATATATCAACAACAAAACATAGTATTTAGAAATCAACTTCATGAACACTCTTAAATTACGGAATACTTCAAAGTTTAATGTTCTGTTTGAACTTAGTAGTTGCAAATATGGTTACAGGACAAAAAGAGTTGTAAGGGGTAGGAGGCAATATGCTATTGATCAGAGATAGGCAGAAATCAGAGCTAGCAGCTCTAGCTAGGTCTTTACTAGCTCTTTCTTTGTCCCTTGATGTTGTCAGCCTCACTGGAAAGGAAATACTTCTCTGTAGGATTTATTTTTATTTTATTTACTTTTAAAATGCAACAAAGGTAAATCAAGGCCACCAGCAGCCTAAAGAGGAAGAACGAACCACCTACAGAGGTCAGTATTCTAAAAGCACGTCAGTAAAAAGCAAAATAGATCAAGTTCTCTATTTAGGAGGAACACTTTAACTATGTGCATTGAATAATGGTAACCCAATGCATCTATACACATGCATGTATTCTTCTCTGTCCTTTGGACAAATAGCACAGAACTAATTTTGCTCTGATCAACACAACGTGGAAAAAGAAAAATAAAATTCTTGAACTGGTTCATCACAGGGGTAATACATGAATAACTGCTTGGTGAATTTAATGTCAAGATTTTTATTTTCCTAAGCAAGTATCTATATAATATTAAATATTATATAGAATGTATGAATTCTATAGAGAATATTCCATATATGAGAGAGACAGTGCTATAAAGTCTTTCAAATTTACATACAAAGCTTTCATACTAAAATCAAATAGTAAAATTACTTCTCAGACAACAGAATTTTGCTCAGCTCATATCACAAAATGCATATGCTATAGTAAAAGGTGGTTCTAGAAGACTGAGAAATACTCAAACACTTCAAAAATTTTACATACTCACTGTGCAACAGGTAAAATATCTTTTACAAGATCATGAAAAGGAGTTAAATTTAGAAGAATGCATTAATATGTTCTACAGTGAAAAGGATCATGAGAATTCTTACCATTGCATCTTTTCCCTGAAAGTGTATGACACGCACCAGACAAGATACCAGGTTTAATCAAAGCTTTCTATTGATTTCAGCAGGAAATTTTAAGTTATGAAATTGAAAAGGAAAGGTACACAGCTATTGCAGTCTTTTCCACAAAAAAAGATAGTTGCAACAACAACAAATATAATGAACCTTCAGCAAGAACATTAATGCCTAATTCACATACAAAACTTGGGTTTGAAATTCAAAAGCTGTCAAAACATAGTGCACTAGGCATCAACACTATAAGGCAGGAGAAAGTCACCATACCTACTTAGCAAACAGGACACAGAAACTGTATTTTTGCTCTGAAAAGGGTCAATATGAACAGCTTAGATTTAAACAAAAGTGTGTTTCATCCTGCAGCAGTGACTCACTGCTTTTTTAAATGTCTTTTTCTTATGTTTGTTTTCCATTGTGTTTGGTCTTTCAGACATGCTGTAGATGATTTTTTTTTTTCCTGATTTTCAGTCCTTCCCTTTGGGAAATAATTTTTTCTCCAAGGTTCTCCAAGTTTCCATCCTCTTCAATACACATCCAGTTCCTGTATTTGCACCTGGCTGTCAATTACAGAAACAATTCAGTCTCCAGACAATCACTTACGCGACAGGGGTTAGCAGCAATGGTCAACAGGTTGATCTGACAAAGCATTTGTTTAGGAACCTGCTTCTGACACATCATAGTCTTGGCTGTTTGAATTTTTTTTGCATCAAAAACAAGGAATCCATCTACTAATCCAGAACACTCATGTTATCCAACTATGCAGACAAAGCAAGCAAAAAGTTCTTTGAACAACCTGACCTTTGAGAAATCCTACCAGCAGAACTCCCTGAATCAAGGACCTTGGCACTCTTCAGCCTATTTAAGCAGCCAAAGCGTGAAGCAATTACTTGACTGCACGATCAGAATATTAAACATCTCACACTGCCCATGTTCAAAGCAAAGCTATTAAATAACAGAGGAACTACTTCAGAGTAAAACTTTTTTGCTGACTACCGCTAGGATCAATACCAGCAACATCCTCAGTTCCGTGCCAGGCTACACCCTATGCTCAATTGTCTACCAACTGAGCACAGTTTGGAAAAAACACTCTTATAGCTGGCAAACATGATCTTTCACTATCACTGCTAGAACCACTTTATGTGATGACTGAGACCATCTCTCTACAACTTCACTATCATCTAGTTTTTAGAAAACACTGAAGTACTCTGCCATTTATGAGAGTGTTAAGCGCAATTATTAAAAAACTTACTTGAATTTTTATTTCATAGAAGGGTGTCTTCTGTAAGTCCTCAACCAAAAAATCGTTGTGTAAAAGTCACTGTGCTACAAACACCAAACCTCAGATAAGGTGTAATTCCACCTCAGACAAGGCGTAATTCCTCATCAACACACTTTCACTGCATACCTACATCTGTACTATGTGGCAGCAAAAGTAGACAGAAAGAATCTATGAAAGTCTGAAATGGTTGCACAGTCCAGAAATAAGTATACGCGTGCGTATAAATAAATACAAAAATAATCTAAGAACCAATTAAATCACTATTGCCTTCAGTCATTCCAGTTCAAGAATCCAGCTTAAAACCAGAAAGGAAAAAAAAAAAAAAAAAAAAAACCAAAACACCCCTAAAATCCAACCTAGGACAGAGATTGAAAGCTTTCTGTGCACTTGGCCTTGAACGCTTCCATGGATGGGGCATCAAAAGCTTCTCTACACTAGCTAGGCTGAGACAGGAGCAATCCTAACCAGCTACAGCCCAGTTTGAAATGACATTTAAGACCTGTTGCCTTTGACTGAGACAAACATGCTAGGAGATTATAGCAAACATGCTATAAAAAAAAACACTGAGCTTTCTTATAAATGACAAAGCTATTACATGCCTCTATATGGATTTTTTTTACATGGGCCTTTTATTGCGAATGGATGCATGCACTGATAGATAACAATAATAATTGCTTTTTATATGATATTCACTGTAGCATATGTACTGGAAAAGATACACTTGATTAAAAAAATGTAAAACCAGTCAGTAAAGACTGGACAGGTTTTTAAGCAACCTTTGTTTAGTGGAACGTGCCCCTGTCTATATCAGGGGGCCGGAACTGGATGATCTTTAAGGTCCCTCCCAACCCAAACTACTCTGTGATTCTACATTAGTCTATACCAATGGATATAAGTTTACCTGCAAACTAGGAACTATCTGTGCTGCATTGGTATTATTTTAGTACAATCTTAAATATTATATGCAGTATTTGCATGGAAAACATTTTCAATCAATGTATTAGGTTTCTAGTTCTGTCTTACATCTACCACACCTGTCTTTGGGAGCAAAGATGGGAAAAGGTAAGAATTACTTCACCAGACAGTTTTTCCATATTAAAAAAGGTCCCAACTATATTCAGAAAGGGAAAAAAAAAGTTATATTAAAGACTGCTGAAACAAAAATAAGAATAAAAAGACACAGGAAAAAAAATTAATGGGTGCAAAACAAGTAAGAGGAGCCCTAAGGATTCAGGAAGTAAGATGGGTCAGGCAGGAGAATAATTAAGTTAAGGACAAGGAAAAATAAAAGATGAATATAAACAAAATTTAAATCTTTAAGAGCACAAAATAAAGTATCTTCTACTAATCAGCATATGTGCACACACATGCACATGCAGCTCCCTGACCTCTCATCCTCCTGACCATTTCAGTAAGCACTCCATGGTAACCTCTCAGATGAGCACCCCTGCCTTTGAGCATGCAGGCATGTGGCACACAAACAACCTCCAGCAGGCAGGGCTCCCTGCACACTCCCAGCCCTCAGCTGTGCCACCAGGTGAGAGCTGCTGCACACCAGGGCTGGGCTTCCTCCTAGCTGGAGCACGGGGAAGTCAGCCTCCTCCGGTCTTACCTAAGCAAGACACTGGTTTTTTGGATGGCAAACTGGGAAGGCGATGTACATTACCACCTTGAATAGACTTGGCTTTAAAAATAAAAAGCACCACAAACAAATCCCCACACACAACTTCTGCCTACACTGTAACCAAGAGCAGAAAGAAAGGAAAATTAGAGCGTGTATTACTAAGATAGATTTTTAAAAAAAGGCAATCCTTTCCCATAGCATGCTCCATTTTATCATCCAGGTGCTGTAAAAATATCCATTTGCTATTGAAATGGAGTTATGTTACAAAAGATCAGATAACAGTAACAGGCAACATTGGCCTATTAATGCCACAACCTCACAAAGTATTTAAGCATGATATTGACTTTGTAAGATTTAAGGTACCAGCACACACACAACAGCCCACCCTTTTATAAGACATTAGCATACTGGTATTAAATGGTTGGATTAATGGATTATAAAGAAGTAACACCATAAATTAATTCTGATACATCTCAAAGTTGCTGAAAAAGAGAAGAGAGAAAAAAGGAGGGGGAAAAAAAAAAAAAAAGGAAAGAAAGAAAGAAAAAGGAAGAGATCAGCATTCTAGAAGTATCCCTGGGGGAAAGCAGCAGCCGATCATGGCACACATTACCTCTGCCCCTTATTCATCCATCTGCTGCACCCCAAGGAATGCCACAGGGGAAGCAAACATGTGGAGCACAGCTAATAACAGCAATTCTGTCCATATTAGAAACTAATTATCACCCTTTTCTATCAGGATCAGTGCTTCCAGAATTATAAGCAATTTACCCTACTAAATGCAGTCTAGAATTTAACACTTAATAACTCAATGGCTTTTTTTTTTTTTTTTTTTTTAAAAAAAGGCTGATTTGGACCTGTATATAATACAAATTATATTTCCTTTCCTCTCTATACAACCCACTCTCTTGCACCTGAAGATTTAAATTTTGGTGGGTTTAGGGGTTTTGTTAGTGAAGGGCTGAAGAGAAAGGAACTCTGCTTTAACACAATCCCGTGCATTTTAACCCTCTGCTCAAAAATGAACAATAGCTGTGATTAAGTCCAAGTAAAACTAAGAAAAAAGACAAACACATTGGGTTTGTATTGTATTAGCAATCTTTTGGAAATAACCAGCACAAAATCCCATTGCTCCCTACCAAATATATTGCTTCTCATTAGACACACTAACTATAAAAATAAAAAATGAGATAAAAAGCTGTGAACAGCATTTTATATACTGACCTTGCAAACAGAAATCACAGTTTTCCCTTGGTCTATTTTCATTCTACCAAACTAAAAATTAAGAACTTGGGGAACTGCTGAGATTTCTCTGCATTAGGCTGCTCTATGAGAAAGTAATAATTTTACTTCAAAATACTCAAGAAAAATTTGTTTTGTTGTAGTTAACATTACCTATTTGAGGCACTGCTTCTGTACACAAGTGGTCCAAATGGTCTACAGCACAATCCAAAGAAACAGGGAACACTAAGGAAAATCATACTATGAGTGCCACAACCTGAATAAAGAGCATCAGGCAGGGATCAAAATAGTGCCTCTCTCCCAAGGATCTTAATTTCTATTTGCTTTCAATCCATCCACTCCTGGAGCCAAGTACTTCTTTAGCCCTCACAACCCCTAGTTCCGTACCACAGCCCACCAAGACCAAAGCACTCTCTTCCAAATTCCTGCTTGGTTAGCCAGCAGGTGCCACTTTTTCGGAAAGACAAGGTCAACAACTCCCTAAGGATTTGAGCAAAATGCCTCCTTGAGCGAGCAGTCTGGGATTTGAACTCTGGTCTGCTTGCTTGAGACTGTACATGCTGGCTCAACGCCTTGAGGTAGCAATGTCAAGAACTGTTAAAGAAGGATTTACAGAGATGCCTCAAAGATGTAAGTGAAAAGCATTCTAATGAAAATCACCAACCTAATTCCTTTGTATCCCTGAAGAACAGACAGATATTACCTTATAAAACATTTTCAGATGGAAATGAAACAGTCCCCAAAATACTTAATTCAAATAGACTTAAAGAGTCAGATGCCGAAGAACTGTAAATACATAGCACAGCACTACTTTTTGTAGACAGCCACATGTAATACTAGTATACATTGAAACTACTTCTTAAGCTATCTTTTTTAAATCAAGATTAGTCAAGATCATATTTATGATCAACTACATCCTTCAGCATGAAGGGATACAAAGAAGAAACCTAATGCAAAATGCCAGCAACTTGGCTTAATAAGATTACAGTACATTAAAAGGTGCTCATAAGCATTTTCTATAAATGAGATGTAAAGTCTGATGACTACATACGATCCGGAAGACGAACCTAAGCTCATAATGAAGGTGTGACAAAGCTTAGTACCTAAAACACCAATAGAATTGGAGTGGTTTTGAGGTAGTTCAAAATTCTACACCAATTTTAAGGCAGCCATGTTCTCACTTCTCAAAATGACAGTGCATTTACAGTGCAATAGCACATGGCTTGAAAAATTAAGCCATGTGTCAAATACCCTTAAAGAAATTAGTAATAATATATGTATATTTAACTCAGTACAAAACAGTTTCTGGAATGCAATGAAAAAGGGATATTATGATATTTTATGGGCAAAGCAAACTAGCAGACTAAATAAATCCCAAGAACTGTATTGATTAATTCATTAAGTAATAGCAGTGAAAAGAGGGGAAAAAAAAATCAAAACCCAACATCCCTGCACTCGTCACACATGCCCTCTACCAGCACACAGCAGAAAGTACTACACTGAATCAATAAGCATCAGGCAAATTTGGTTTTGTTTCATCACCTTTGCAATTTTGAGCGTGTTTAACCCCACGCCTACCACATACATACACAGCTATTCTTATATCATCATCTGCACCCCTCAAGAAAACAATCCTACAGAAGATCATCTAGACTAGTAAGGACACCAATTTGCCAAGAGATCTGACAGCAGCAAAGATAAACAGCATATAGACTGTTCTACCAACACTCTACTTACTTATGACTCTTAGCTAGATTCGATAACTAAATTTACATTAAAATACTTGCACAACTGTACTTCTGTTTACCACAAGCACTGAGTTCTTTTATGCATCAGTGTGAATCATTCCCACGCTCAGGGAGAAAAAAAAATAGAAAAACAATTAATCAAAAAGCAGAAAACATAGAAGTAGACATCATTTCACTTCATACTTCATACCTGGTTGTCTGGTCAATCAAAATATCAGTTAAGTCTATACCACCCAAGGTCTTTATTTCTCTAAAAGACATCTCAAACCACGGATACGAAGATAAATACCATTTTATTAGTAAGAGTTACCAGGAGGTCATTGTGCATGCACAATGCATACAGTGTGCGAGGAGGAGGATCTAAAATAAGCATACTCTTACACAAGCCACTCACCCATTCTTGCCACCATCTACAAATAATAAAAATTACAAACAAAAAAAAAAAATATCCCTCCTATAAACTAAAGTAATCAGAAGATTTTCTTATGTTTATTCAATTAAAAGTAAAACTCAATTCCTCAAAAAAAATATTCATTCTTTTACTTTGAATTCAAAAGGCATGCAGGCCTTTGAGCAAATTATGTAAGTACAGCCTGTGTCCATTTCTAGTAATTCTCATAATAAAAGCAGAGTTTTAAGTAGAACTCCTTTCTGAGAGAGGATATTTTTTTCCCCCCCAAAACACTAGCAACTTGTCACAGGCCACAATATAAAACAAAAGAGCAAACTTCTTAACCTGTTCCTCCTAAAGAGTGCAGATCTAACTACAGACATCCAGATACATACAGCTGGATTGGAAGCTGCATAAGGTTTTTGTTCTTGTTTTTTAATAATATGCAGCAGCCTACTACATGTAAGTACCCTTACAGGCAGCAGAAAGGGAAACAGCATTCACAGAAATGTAGGCATATTCAGACAGCTTCTACTTTGCAGTATCCACGCTTACCAAGACACTTCCTTCACTGCACTGCACTTTGTGTTACCATGACATTTACTTTTAAAGTTTTCCATTCCCAGCTCCAGACACACTTTGCAGGAAATATTTTTAAGGACATGCAACATTATTCGATTTTATTTGGAGGGGTAAAAAAAAAAATAAAACTAAAAATTTAGGACAATTTTCACTAACTAATACTAAGGGGTAATAGAGGGAACTGCTAAAATTCATCTAAAACTCTGAAGTCAAAATAGAAAGGCAAAGACAAAGAGGCCAAAGTGTGTTGTATCCCGCACAGAGAGAGTTCCAACTTGAGGAAGTACAGTAGAGGTATATCAAGAGGAGGGTACTTTAAGTACAGAGCCAGCTCTCTCCTCACACAGGCATCTGCAAGGCACCTCCAGTATCAGGCCACACACACATCCAAAAAGCAACAGAGAACCATTTCCAGGCTATGAAAGTACATCCCTTTGGACTTCTACTTCCCTACAAATAATCTTGTAGGAGTGAATGATGACTGAACACAAAAGGTCAGAGGCAACAACTTCCCAAGTAACTGGCATTGCCCCAAGCCATTAGAATGGAAAAAGCAGATGCAAAGTTTCTGAACCTAAATTTCCAAACCCCAAAAATACCTTAACATCCTGCTTGAACTCTTCCTTTCCAACCAATCAATCCCTAACAGCTTCTTTCCCCTATCGAAACCAGACTGGCAGTAAGGGCAGAATGAATTTGTTCATTGCAGAACGTAAACCACAACCAAGCTCTACCACACATGCACAGCACTAGCTGCACAAGCAAATGGCTTTCAGCCAGCTTGACTCCTATCAGTCAGGGACAGGAAGAAAACCAGACAGGCCACTTAAGCAAGGCTTGTTCACTGTGGGACAGCAACAGAAGATTTATTTGCACAATTGGAGCCATTATGCCAATAACTTCTGTTCACTGACACCCTTTGCAGAAATCCAGGTGGTTACCCTCCCTCAAAGGAAAAAGTTACAGCACAGAGATACAGAGAATATACTGCAATAGTCCCAAAATGGCCGAGACCACCTGAATTCAAAGTGTGTAAATAGAAGAGTAAAAACTGCCAGCATGCAAGTGGCTTCACCACACACAGCACAGGATTTTTATCCAGCCCCTAAACCACATTCTAATGGTAATATCCTGTCCTATAAAGGCAATGCCACTACTGCAAGTGTATTCTATTAGGTATAAAATTCTAAGTGTCGTAATAACTTTATACTATCAATATTTATTTTGCAGTCTACACACAACCCAAATAAACCAACCTATCTAAACCAGGTATACAGGTGCCCGACTTCTAACTATACAGATTAATATCACTGACAGGTTCACTGGTCTAAAGTTACATCATTTACTTAACTGAGATAAAATATGTAAATTAATCTAAAGTCTGCGAAAAGGAACACAGGAAACACTAACTGGATATGCTCTATCAATTTGCTTAAGGCCAGGAAGAAAATAATAATAATCGAGAATAAAATGAGAATTCAGAAAGTATTTAAGAATAACATCAGAAGACTTTCAAAGTAAAACTGACCAGCAAGAAAAATGCACGCTTCTGAGGTGATTAAGAAGGATAAGGTATTCTAAGATGCTGTGATAAACTGTAATACATTTATGCAGAAATAAAATACACAAACAATAGATTACCTGGCAGAACTTTAAAGAAGCTAAAAGCCTAAAAAATCATGTAAATGGAAAGTGACAAAGTTGACAAAATCAACAGATTTCACTGAATTAACAAATGCTCACTGAAATTCCATGTGTGCTTAGAGATAACAATCAAAACACAAAGACTAAAAATGTTTTGGATAAAGGAAAAGGACAGACTCCTTTCCCTGAGAAAGGAGATTATACCAGAATTTCAGCAAGCTGCCTCACAGCCTCAGCCCATTTGCAACTGTGATAGAGCAGGGTGAGGAGGAAAGGCAGCAAGTATTTCATTGCTGACAAAAGCAGTGCTCCAGGTACCTTCTGTGCTTTTTCACTTTCAGTTTGTTCATTACTACTACTGTTACAGAACACACAAGGTATTTCACAAGCGTAAGCATGCTTTACATTCTAAGCTGCCTTTTTTTTTTTTTTTAAGGTAAATAGGAAAGGCAGCAACACAGATACCAGATTTGCATTACATCATAAACAAACATGCTCAGGATTTTCAAATAAAAGGTATCAGACTTGTGACAAATGAAGTCATTCCTTATCTTGTTAAATATTATCTGAAAAAGCACAACAAACTTCTTAAGAAGAAATAATTATACCACTCTCAATAGTGTAATTCCAGGTGCATGCCAATTAGTTCTATATACTGGGTGTATATTTCAAAGATGGTTCCAGAAGAGCTGGAAACAAACAATAATCTTTTTTTTAATCTGTCTGCATTTAAAGTCAATAAGCCATGAGGCTTCAGAGGGAAAAGCTGGCTGAAAACATATTTAAAAGCCTATTCCTAGCCCCAGGAGAACGCAAAGTCTCAAAACACTAAAGCTGTCACTGGTTCAGGGGTGACTGCAGATACTGCTGTGCCTCTCAATCACATTTTCAGTTGTAAATTTCCAGAAACATATGTGTGAGAAGAAATTTTAAGACAAGTGATTCTTAAAAGGAAAAAGATTTGAAACTGCTCAAAGGGGATTATGATAATCTTCATTTGAGGCTTTCTGGAAGAATACACATACAGTAAAAGTGAATCAAAATATATTTCAGAACACAGACACTATTCTTAATATTTATGTCCACACCTCTCCATGTATCATGTACCCTTTCCTTGTAATAGACACACACATATTACCACTTCTGTAAGACACCACTGTATCGGGAAGAGCAATGAAAGAGAAAGGTAATGAATTGTCCTTGGGCATTTTGTCCATCGAGACATGTTAGGAAGATTAACGCAAAGTAAAAAACACAACACAGAATAAAGCATTCAGGACTGGCATTCATTTGGTTCATGTTGTACAAATACTTGGAAGAATTGCATGCACTTAGGAACAGTTAATTGTATTAACGACATGGGTGAAAGTCAATGAAAGACAATGAAAATGACAAAATAAAATTAAATAATATTAAACATCATCTGAACATCCAAATCCAAATCTACCCTGTGCACAAGAAGTTAATTTTACTGGTTTTCTTGCTACTTAGTGACAGTTATATTACAACAGTTTTAATTACTACATTAATACTTAATATCAGAAGCAGCCGCACCAACAAACTTATCAAAAAAACCTCAATTTTTTTTAACAGCTCATCTTTTTTTTTTTTTCTTGGAATTGAGAACAAATTTCCTATTAAAAAATATTCATTCAGAAATGGGAAATGTACTCCACATCATGGCCAGAACAAAGCCAACCCCAGCTACCAAAACCAGTAACAGAAGCCTGGTAGTGGACAGTAGTAAGCACATGGGAATCGACGTCTCCATCTGCATGAAGAGTGCCAAGGGCATAGGAGTATAGTTCTTTCTTCCCCAGCTTCAAAGTACAACATTATTCTTATAAAATGCTGATGGTCTTAAGCATTCTTTGTTCTGAGTTTTTGGATAACACAATCCTGCCAAAATAAATACAAAAGTTGCTTTCGTATTCTGATTCATTACCATTTAACCCAGACAAATATTCTTCAAGAACAAGTTGGAGAAGACCTCTATCTACAATAATAACACAGTGAAGGATCAAACACACCTTGCACATTAACAACAAATACAGTGGTAAGAATCCCTTCTTGTACATCAGGCACATGGAAGAGCAAATACCCTTCCCAGACTAAGTTTCAGCCAGATCACTGCTCTAGGCTCCCCTGGAAGATACTTCTACCTCCCAGTTTCCCCAGCTTTCTGTGTCTCCCTAAATACTAGCTTCAGTGCAAGCATTCTACTTCTCATAAAAGCTGCTGTGAAGTTTAAAAATAAGTACCTCAATTGCTCGCATTACAAAAAAAAAGCTGATATGATTTATAAAAAAAAAAAAAAAAAAAGAAAAAGACGCCTCACAACAAGTATCACATTTGCTGTATGTAACCTATAAATTGGGGTGAGCAGTTAATTCATCTTCCTAAAGGAATGTTTAATTCCTTAAATTGGTTCACACTCTCTCCCCCTTCACTGTTTCCTAAAACATTGCCCCTGCCAGCTATATCAGAAATTCTATTTAAAGAAGAGAGAACAAAGTTACAATTTTTGGAGCACTGTTTTTATCCCAACCCAGTTGATTTTACTGAGGCTTACAGAACATAAAGCAGCTTTTTCCTCCCCCAAAATCTAGAACCAAATATAAGCCAATAGTCATAACACCTTAGTTTGGCAAAATACACTAGTTTAATCTTGCATTACAAAGCACTGTTCCAGGGCCAAGGCACTGTTTTTCTCTTAAAGGATATTTACATACAATGTAGGTTTTAGTAGTCAAACACAACTGAGACCAAAGCATACTGTTAGTATGTAAAGTGTCTGTTTTCAAAATATCTGTAGTACTTGAAGTCTTCCCCTTTGACATGTGTTTATGCATCAGTACTTCTTAAACTTCCCCTCACATACCAGAATTATGATACAAGAATTGTGTATTTCACAGAAGGCTCTATTTAATGGTATACAACTATTTTTATGACGGAACAAACAACTTAAAAAGCACTTCAGGGGAAGGAGAAATTAATGTTTTGAAACTAAGTTCTCCATGATCATTAGGTTAAATCAAATTTGTTTCATAACTTCAGAACACATGCTGCTGTAGCACAATTAGTTTTTCCATCTCTGTTTAAGCATAGATTCTATCTACGACATCCCAAAGGGTATTTATTAAGTACGCAGAACACAGGCACAGTAGCAAATGCAGTCACATTTCACACAGCCTCATTTCTTGTTTCAGTCAGAGTAGCTTTTATCAAAAAACTCACTTGATTACTAAATCTTTTTAGATGACCTGTTACCATATCCATGATTATTAGATCATGGCCATGGGCTAGACACTGGTACATATATCCAGCTGTCAAAGTGCATTTAATCCAGTAAATACAAAGGATAGCCATGGACAGGACTGTTTTCTGTTTATATATCAGGAAGCCTTTTTGAACTAGCAATTTTCTTCCTTGAAAAATTTTTGGCAAATGTATTTATCTGCACTTTCTTATTTGGATTAGATTCAAATACAATTTACAGAAACGAGAAGCATATGTAATCTGTGAGGGTGTGCTAAAATGATTTCTAGAACATTGCTATGAGTCCTAGACTGAAATGTCTACTTCCACATTTTTAAATAACAGAACTTCTATTAAAAAAGCTGTATAGTAGATACAGTAAGAAATGAATTGAAAATGAAAACCCCAAAATGTCATTAATGTAAGTACAAGATTGAATTCAACAAGCAGAGAAACAGAAATTATACACAAAAGGAGGGACTGAATGTTAACACTGAAAGTATGCCCAAGCTAATTTAACTCTGCTTAGGTATGAACTTATTAACCATTCCAATTCCACCATTTTCCTAAGGAAGTTAAAAAACACTGTCTCTTCTACAGTGTGAACTCTAGACCTCATTTTACAGCTGAGAAAACCAGAGAATAGAAAAGTTCTTCAAAGAGACATAGGAACTACAAAGCAAGATATTAACAGAAATTCTGCCTCTTCGCTATGTCCTTTAAAACTCAAGTTCTCTCTCTCTTCATTATGCAACAACACAATCTTGGCAAAAGTTTTTGATGGAGATATTAATGCCTGCTTTAGCTTATTTAAATTACAAAAACAACAACACTAAGTATCAAGTAATAGTATTTCCTAAGAATTTGCTATTCCAATTAAATTCTAGATGTGAATTTTCAGGAAGTCATTAAGACCAAGTATGTCACATTTAGAGAATTTTGAATTTTGCTCATAATTCAGTATTCCGTGTCCTTATAATTTAACTGATCTGATAAAACAACACAGATGAAAACAAAACCAGAGGATACTGAAAAGTATTTAATATCTCAAGATGGAAGCTTGTTATATTAATTACATGAGCAGCTCATTTAATTTTAGAACCAATCATCCAAGTATAAAACTCTTTCAGAATTAAAATTTCAAAAGATGAATACTTCTCATACTAAACTAATTTTAACTGCTATCTCTGTTAAGCCCAACTAAATCAGGCCAGTATTAATAAATACTTACATATTCAGAACACAATGAGCTTATCTCAATGTTATTTCATTGAACCTATTGCCGCAATCCCCACAACATTGCCTACTATTAACTGACTCAGAGGCTAAAAGGACACATAAACAGAACTTTTGTTGGAGTCCTGCAAGACCTTCACAGCTCCTTCACATTTCCCCCTAAATGTGACTTGAGACAAACTGGCAACAGTTATAGGAAACTTGGGTTATTAATGTTGTTTGTTCCCAAGGATAGCTGGAGAGCATCAGTACACATGTCCGCTGATGCAGCATTAAATTTGCTTAAATAGGGAAAACAAAAACAAGCAGACACCTTGCAAAGTCTAATTCCCTTGCTTCACACTCTCAGGGCAATCAATGCTGACCTCTCCTTGGTGCAGGATCCAGCCACCATGCCAAGGTCACTTACATCCCAACTTGTCTACCCAGGTTAGACCAACACATGTAGAAACTGTAAGTAACAAGTCCTGTCTAAACTGCTTAGAGCCGCAGCTCAGTAATGCTTCCCAGGGCCAAGCCAACCTGAAGCTATGCTTTGTCCCTACTCTGAGAAAGGGGCAAAAGGGGGCAGGGACTGAAAAACAAAACCCAAGCTTAAGATCACTAGTATGGCACTTGCTCGCATTTGCTACAGCAGGCACAAAGGTCTTTACAAGTACAAATACAGTATGATTTCATTCTTTCTTATTTTCATTTTGAAGGATAAAAAAGAAGGAAGTGTTTGTTTAATTCTCATCTATATCTACCATTTCAGAGAAAGTGATAACGTGAAAGCTAAAGGGGGCAGCAAGCTTGGCAGGTAACTTCAAATTTCGTTTTTAGAGGCTCTTTCAGTATCAAGGGAATGCTTAAGGATGGAAATGCCAGTACACATGGAAGAAGACGCTGCACAGTGTTCATCATGCTTCGAAAAGTTTTTGCTTTTTATTCCTCAGTTTTAAAATTGTTTGATATTTTTAAATAAGGAAAAAAAATTAATCAACTCCATCCTCTCAGCACATGTAGAAATAGATGTTACTGCTGTCTAGAGCATCTGAGCTACACAAATTGTCTCTGAACTCCTCCTACACTTCATCTCGGGGAAGAAAACTTCACTTACTAAGAAAAAAATCATCTATCTGATGGAACACAAGAAATTCATAACCTTTTCTTAATTTGATATCAAAAGCACACTGTGAGAGGGAAGTATTTATACACAAAGATCTAGCCATGTCTGCTGAAAAAGGGACCCTAAGTGCAGTGATTCTCCTCCATTAGTATCACATTTAGGGCTCTGTAATATAAATAACATGGGAGCAAGGCAACCATTATACCTGGAAAACAGGAAAATGAGTTGAAAAGCACTATGAATAAAGCAGCACATTTTTACAGCTATTTTGTGATAACCAAAATCATAGAGGAAACGTTGGAAAATATTTTCCAAGTACCTAAAGGGACAAGTATTGAAGGGAACTATGAAAGTCACCCAGTGATACTTTTGCAGTGAACACTCAATCTATACATTCATTCAAGCCAAGAATGCTAAATATAAGAACTGTTCACAGGATAAAAGTTTAAAAAGCTGTAGTTTTATGAACAGGGGGTTCAACCAATAGTTAGCTGTGACAAAAAGGAAAATAATCTATTTTAAAGATATGCATACTTCCTGCTTTTTTCACTACAGCTATGCACTAATACTGGCCAAGGTACTTTCAGATCAATGCACCAAGCACTTTAGGAGATGCAACAGCTCTGCCAAGAGCCCTGCCTTCAAAAGGACTTTCATTGCTATGGCAACCGCATGTTCTCCAGTATCCAATTCGGAGACAACCTATGACACATACATGAGAGACGGCCAAACTCCAACTGATTTCTCACTGCAGCACAAGTCGCATTGTCATACACCAGTTTTCACTTGCAGAAATGTAAGCTACAAAACAGGGATTTTTTTTAATAATAGCTCACAAGGCACTTAGGTTACCTACCAGCAAACATGCATCTAGGAGAAAAAAAAATGTCATTCACTTTACAAAACAGTTAAGGACTACTCAAAGGCCAAAAGGAATATAATCATTAGCCTAGAACATAAATTGCGTTATACATCATCTCCCATATGCAGGCATTTACCTCTTCTCTGATCTCAGTTTCCCCTAACAGGATGGGGGGAAAAGGAAAAAGGAAGTGTTTGTACATAGTAAATAAGCAGATGATTGAAACCAGTATGCAGTACTCAACAAGTATCTTGAAATTAAATTGGGCTTAATGAGCGTAACAGACATGCATAAATATAAACTCTGGGTTTACCGCATCACTCAAAAAAAAAGCCATCTCTCATCTCTCTTCTAATGCTTCACCTTCCACCCAGAAACATATTCATGAATGGACAGCCTTACATGTCTTGAAATTTATTCACCTAACATGTAGAGTTTTAAGTATTCATGCCATATATATCACTCCTATACTTGTAAGAGTTTTGTGTGCTTTGACATAGGATCCAGCCAGTAATTCAAGCCATTAAAAAGGGTACAAAGAAAAATTAAGTTACATGTCCACTTTTATTACATGGCAGATTTCAAAAAATAGACAAAATCCAGCCTGCTGTTGCTCACCTAAATTCACTCACCCCAGATGGTCAGATATATCCTTCCTGTAACACAATGAGAAACATTAACAACATGATTGCATTCTTTACGTTCCTGGCAACCTTAAAATAGTTTAGCAACCTTTAAGATTACTTCTGGTTGTAGCGCGCAGCACTCACATACTGGAGACTAACACAAATGCAGGAACTTTTTGTAAAAAATCACAACCTTTAAAATCTCAGTGGAAGAAAAAGAGATCAAATTAACTTTCACAGAAGTTGACTATTTGCCACTTTAAAGGGACTGACTTACAAAGAGGGGAAAAATAAAAGGCCCTTTCACTAATTCATGAAGGCGTGAAAGACTGTTGGGAGAGTATGTTCTGGAAAGGATATGGTCTCCTATCCTTTAAAGCCTCTCTCAGCTTTCTTCTGAAAGAATTACCTACCTTACTTTGCAAGTAATAATATTACAGATTATGGAAATAAAAAATTGTCCTAATAAACTAATGAAATTAACAACAGAAAGAAAAAAGATGGGGATTTTGGTTTGTTTGGGGCTTTACTGGGGTTTAGGTTTTTGGGAGCTTTTTTGCATAAGGTGTTGGGGGCATTTTGTTTGGCTGGGAAGGGGGGGGTTTATTGGTTGGGTGTTGGGGTTTGGTTTTGTTTGTTTTTTGGTTTTTTTTGTTGAGGAGCTTTTTTAATTCAGCATCTCACAAGTACTTGCAAGAAAAATACCCAATTTAAATGTTCCTGCCATAAGTAATATTGACAAAGTTCATGCTCTATTTTTTTTGTGTGCTTATTACTGTCCTCTGGCAAGTGAATACGATATCAGAGATATTTGCAATGTTACTAAATAAAAGCATTACACAGAGCAGAGAACTCGTCAGACATTACATGCGTTTACACACATAAAGTGGCAGAGATGTGCATTTCTTCTAGAAAATGTTTGAACTCTGCAGCAGTAAGCACCAGGAATCATTTTTAGAAATAAACAAAAGCTTTTCATTATTGCAGAACTCGGTCATCTTCATTAAACCACCATCTCTTCATAAAAGCCTTGGCTTCATTTAGCATGCAGGAAGATGAAAGAGCAGCTACCCTCCTTACGGATTACTCCTCTATTACAACAGAATGTTTTGCACGTCAAAAGCAAACATTAAAGGATTAAATGATATTGCCATTTCTGCTCTTGTTTATTTGCAGTGGACAGGGAGTAGGATGCAAAGAAGAAACAATCAGTGATTATTTTAAGCTGTGTTCTTTTGCAAAGATTATGACTCATGGAGTTGCTGCATAAAGAAACTGGAACGGGATAGGTGTCACATTGAAATCCAAACACCACAATACAACAAATGTTCGTCCTACAAGCAAAGCTGTCCGGTTTAATTATTTCACAGAGTAGCCACAAGAGCTCTTGCGATAACACCAAGACAATAGTACCCTGCATTCAAATAAACAAAAAATAAAAATATAAACAGTGAATCCCATTCTCCTACAGAAGACTAAAACTACGTTAGGATTTTCTGAAGCGTATTTACCTCCACAGTATCCTACAAACAATAGTGCAACACAGGAAAATCCAAGAGATACCCGATTACAAGACATCCCTGCAGCATGCAAAATCAAAATACTTCATCATGGATTTACCTGCATCTTTTAGGCTTCAAACAGAACTAGAGAAACCAAGTTCGCAAAGCAACGTCATTTTAAATTAAATTCTACATTTTTCTCCCACATTATAGGCTAATAGGTAGAAATCACACTCAGGTTTAAGTTTCACTAAATCTTCTTCTGTCTGGTTCCCTTCTTATCATCTAACTCAAGTCAAAAAAAAAAAAAAAAAAAAGCCAAGCCACACACACCAAAAACCAAAACCAGTTTATTCTGGACTTTTAGATGGATGTTAAAAAAGCACAAATAATGCATACAAAAACCAGCAATGGGCATTCTGGTTTTATTTCAGGTACAATTTGGAACCACACAAATGCACTGAAGATTTTGTCTGTAAAACCTGAATATGGAAGAAGACAGAAGGACTATAAATCATTTCACTCCCCAAAGACCATGATATTAAAACTAGCAATACATTTTTGTCATACTCTTAGCAGAATAAATACAGACACCAAGCCAAGTTCTTGCTCACAACAAATTACGGATAAACTCTGGTTTAAGCTCAACTTCACTTAACACACAGAACACGCACAATCATGGTCTGATATTTGTGGGTATTCTATCTGCAAAACCTATACAATTACGAATGACCAAATTTGGATTTTGTTTTCCTAGTTATGCTTTTCTAATAATTAGTTCTGCCTATTTATATTTTAAAAGAGGAAAAAAATACGCTAAAACATAATTTTCACAAATCATTTCACATAATGTAATTTTCACAAATAAAACTCTAACCCAGCCTAACTGAAGTTTCTCTGTGTTACCAGAGAACACAGCAGCACAAAGCTCTTTCAGGGACGAGGTACAAACCCCAAACACTTCCTGCAGTTTTGTTCATGCAAAGGAAAGCAAAACAGCAAAAGCAAGTGGTTCAACTTATTACTGGAACTCCACGTAACCAACAACCTGATAAAGACATGGAGATACCACCACTTCTGCAGCTACAGCTGGTACAGAAAAAATCAAGTCTGCAGTACCAAAAAAGCAGACTTGAAAAGCATAACAATACCATACATGCCCACAGAAAAACCTGAAACACCACAATATAAGCAATCTCTGTCTGTAGACGATCAGGTGCAAGAAATCAGGAAGAAAGCAGGTCAACTGCAATAAATTAAATTTACTGCGGGGAAAACAATTAAAGTTGTCAGCTGAATGTGAAAAAAAAAAACCTACCTATTTTCCGCTTCACAATAAAGAGAAACTGTAATACCAGAAATGCACACTTTTTGCCTTTTTAAATGCAATTCTATAGCATGAGCTGGTTTTTAAGTTTTCCATAGTGCAAATATGAAAGTGTACAATTTTCCTGTCCACAACAAACCATACTTAATGTTATGCTAAGGTTTTGTTGGCATTTGTAGAGAGCATTACCCTACTAAACAAGGCTGTAAACTCTTCTTGAGTCTCTTCTTCCTCCACCCCGCATTCCAAGCACCACTTCAAAACACCAGCAACAACTATTTTGATGGGATCAAGCAAGATTTTTCCACATTACATGGGCAAGAACATGAAGTTTATTTAATTTTAAGCAATGTCAGCTCCTTCTTTAAAAATAAATAAATAAAAAAAAAAAAATAGAAAATCTCAACCCTAGCACACACGAAGAATCTAACAAAGTCCTAAAGCATGATTGGGTACATTTTAGCCTGATTATCCTCTGAAGACAGTGGGATATTATTAAATATAACAAAAGCTACTCTCTCTGATCATTCTTGGTATTCAGTTAACATCTTCACCAAAAAAGTATGTCCTTTATGTTTTAGAATGTTGTGTTTACAAACACAGCTTTGTTTCACAAATGAAACAACAAGGCACCCATTCAAGACATTAAAAAACATTATCATTATCTCATCTTAGAGTCGTAATACAAAAAAAAAAAAAAAAAGCTTTGCCCCTCCAACCACTAGTAAATAATGGATCCAAGTAACTAAAAAGCCCACAATTACTTCCAAATCATCAGGTTGAGTATACAATAGAACTGAGGACCTTCTAGACTTCCATATTAATAAAAAACGTAACCAACTGAAGTGTGGCCATCACTACCTAAGACAGAAAAAAAAATTAAAAAGAAAAAAAAGGTATTTAAAATACATTTCCTGTCTTAGAATTATAATCGTGTACTAAAATAATACTTTCCCCTTTTTCTTACAGTGCTTAGTAACCAAACAAGTGATTAAGATGTATATACAATTTAAAACTAATTATGAGTATTCAGTAACAACCTTCAACAAATTACTCACATACAAAGGAAAACAGTGCCTTTTCATATTTCTTTATTTACTACTTAAACTTGGTGACTTCCTCACAGGAGAGCATACAAAGCTAGTTAAGTGTTGCTATACACTTCTGAAGTAGTACTAACACATTAAATTAGACAATGCCTCTAAAAAAAAAGCATTTTAGAGAACATGCTTTAGTCAATGAAGCCATTTATTGAAACTGGTTTTTCAAATACGATAAACTAATATTTATTTTTAAGGGAATTTAAGATAGAAAATGTATGTATTATATCACATAAATCACATCCGGTTCTATAAGTTATTTCAGAAATATTACAAAGCTTCTAAAAATGCTCAATGCTATTCCCCAAAAACATAATCCCTCAGCATTAAAGTACCAAAAAAAGGAACTGCACCTCTGCAGTCAAGAGAAGTCAGCACAAGGAAATCTAGTAAACTACTCAAGTTCATGCACATCTTTCCATTTTAAAATTAGTCTCCACAAACTCCACTTTTACTGATATGGTTTTATATTAGTGCCCTAAATATTCTGTGTTCATAAATAAATACACATTATTTTCAACCATGAAAATTGCACCACACCTTTAGCAACTTAAAGAAAACACAGTTTACTAAGTTTATAGTACAGTATACAGCAGATCAACAGAAATTCACATAACAGTATCTATAGATTGAACTATAAAGTAAATAATCTGAGACAAAACAGTTGTTATACCCACTTGACAGCAAAATGACTAAGGGGTTAAGTCCTCTTTATGTGACAGCTGGAAAGAAATATGGGGAAGGGGAACTTTGGCATGTATGTATGAATGACAAGTTTTAACATAAAATTCCCACGCCAAAGACCAAAAAAGAGACCACAAACAAATAAAAATCAAATAACCCCAAACCTTAGCACAAGCTACAGACATAATAAAAGTTCTACGGTAATTAAGGGACTGAGTACAACCTCAGCTGCCATTAAAGGACACACATACCTAAGAACCTCATTAATACCTGTCTTTAAAGAAAACTAATTCCTCAGATAACACACAATTTCTCCTCAGTCTCTCTCCAGGATTCTTCCTCCCTTTTACTCCAACCTTTAGTCCTTGTGTTGACATTCGTATCAACACTTCTCTCTGGGTAAGCCCCAAAATACAGCAACAGGCAATTTCAAATCATATTCCTTCCTTCCCACGTGCCATTAAGACCCCTCTCCAAAGCATCTGGACATTCCTCATCACTTACATAGATCAGAAAAATCTGATAGGCCAAAGAGCTAAGGGCTGGGGTGAAGGGCAACAGTGGAAGGTGCTCCATTCTGGGTAGTTCCACATCAGGAAAGGACATGGCACTACTATGACCCCAGCCAGACCTTCTGAAGCCACATAGAAACAACATAGCAAAGATCTTCCTTGGTTGGGAGACAGTAATGTTTTATATGGGGATTGGAGGTTAGATGCTGTGCTTGTAAACACACCACTGCTCTCATCCAGGGAAAAATAACTGCTGGAAATACAAGACTACCTTTTTGAAAACAGGTTTTCTCTGCATGCCAATACAGCTAAGGTTAGTTTCCTTTATTAACAGTGGCAAGTATCTCTGAACTGAAGACATGCCAAACACTACTAAAAATCCTAAAATTAGTTATCTGGAATACAGCAAGGAATTTCTGACCAGTTAGCATGAAGTTCATACCATCACCTAAGTGATAACAGCCATTTCAAAAGCATAGCCAACAGCAACAAATGATGGACAAACACCTACTTATCTGCTTATCAAGCTGGATTCAGAACACCTACCTGCCCCAGGAACTCTGCCTTTTTAACTTTTTTTCCCAAAAGCACAAAATCCTCAATATCCACAATGTGAGCAAAAACACATCGAGAGCGACTGTCTGCTTTAAAGTTGGGTTATCCAATCCCTCTGTTTGTCCAACATTTTATCCCCCACCTTTCCAAAACAGAAATATGGAAGCAGTTACTCAGCCCTTTTATGTGCTGTACTTGTCAAGACTGTTCATGGAGCAAATGTCTGATAATTTACCTTTCAGAGACAAGGGAAGGGGAGAAGGAAAAGGGACAGCAATAGTAAGACAAAGGCTGCCAACAGGTGATTTGCAGTCACATATTTACTAGCACTGTATCACCCTTTCAGGTTTCTAAATGCAATAGGTGAAGGAACCAGACTGAAATCTTGACGTCACTTGCCTTTGGCCCACTTGAAGGGTAATCCATGGGTCTCCCCTACAAACAACTGAAGAGGAAAAAAGCTACAGACCTTTCTGCTTTCAAGCACAAGGCTTCTACAACTCTTCCCATGATCTGCAGAAGAGGACAGAATCTACCAACCCTCAGACTCAGGATGAAATACCAGGTTACCAGGTCTGCTGCTTCACTTGTAATGGAGCTAAAGAACAAAATTAAATATAAAAATAATAAAAGCACCACATAGCTGCATGACCTAATGTTTATTACAACAGGCCACCCTAGATTTCTTGGATTTATCACACAAAAAGCTCATCTTATTTTGAACAGCAAACTAAAACACACAGGATCATAACATATTTTGGATAACAAAACCAGAAATGCATACCAAATTCCTCAAACACAGGCCTTCCACATTTTTTTATTTAGAAGAGTCTGTCATGACCTAACACACTGTAGGACCAGACTGTAAGACTACATGAGACCTCTCATCAACTTCTTCATTCAGGGATTAGGAGCAGGCACTAGGAAATTCCTACACCTCAACAGAAGACTGCACCAGAAACACATGTAGAATGGTATCACAGAACTGATTCTTCTTCAGAATCACAGTTCTCCTGGAGAGAAAGAAAGAAAAAACACTGTCTTTTGAAAGGTTAGGGGCACTGATTTGCATATGTAAGTTTCATCTTTCTGCAGTTTTCTCCAAGGCTGTGATTTGGCTGTCAGTTAAGAGGGCCTTTTCTCTTCAAGACTTGCAGTGAATTAATGAACACAGCATTTAAAACACTGCCCACCCAGGTAACTCTCCCAAGTTTTTTTGTTGGGTTTTTTTGTTTGTTTTACAAGAAACTGCTGATGTAAAAGTTAAAAGGAAATAAGAGTTTATACGACTGACAAACAGTAACCAAGTCAGATTGTGCTAACTTTGGAAACAATGGTAACTTAATAGACCTGCTAAAGAATTGCCACTGTGTCCAGTTTCAAGACACATGGCCCCAATTTAAGGACACTCAGGTTAATGGCAGGCTATCAACTTAAATGATCTTTGGATGAAGCCACTCATTAGTGACCTACTCCAATCCTTCCTTACAAAATCAGCACATTAGTAGAGGGAAGTGGAGAGGGCAGTCTCTTAAATTTGCATAAAAAGGGACCAAACATACAAATGGGTACCTAGACAGACACATTCAGAAGGTTTTTTGCATGAAGATCTAGTAGGAGGACTATCTGGGTACACAACATTGTGCACAAAGCTGTGCACAAACAAATGTGCGTACAACAATTGAAGACAGTAGGCTCCAATGAAATATTCTCAGCTGTTTTCTTTAACATCTGAGAAGTTATTTGCAACAGAAAATTTAAAAAAAGGTTTTATTTTTGAGCACCACACCTGAGATTAAAAAGTTTCAAATGAAACTGAGATCATACCTACTGAGAACCACAGGAAAATTAAACTGTTACTGCCTATGGCAGGTGTCTGAATATTGTGACTGAATTTTAATGGAATTACTGTAATAAATAAAGGGTATTGGTGAAATCAGTCACCATCCAGGTTTGCACTGCCATACATTTTGTGGTTTTGACAAATGCAAAACAAAATAAAATTCCACTGTAAATCATAAACACTGCTGTTAACCACAGCATGAACACAGAAAATTTAAAATCTGAAAAAAAGCCTGGTAAGAGTGTATCACTGACCTTTACCTTCTCCTATGATTTCTAAGACAGAAATGGCCTTATCTTCACAAGTTTTGGAGGTGAAAAGAATGGAAAGTTCTGTTTTAAACAAGAGGTAATTACAACAGGTATGACAAGGTATAATTCTGTGTCTTAACTCCCTGACATCTCAGGTGGCTTTTCCAATCTGTTTATTTTCACCAGTAGTCTGACCGGGTTACCTCACTTTATCAGCAGCTTACACGACTTACTATCATAAGCTACTATGATGTATCAGATTGGCTCACTTATTTCATCTGCAGTTTTCATTCATAACTGATTGACCTGTAGAAAACGAGCCTGCCCGATAGCAGACTCTAGCTTGTCTTTTAATCAAAACACAGTGTTCACATGTTAATCCATGACAGAATTTTCTTGCAAATTATAGATATCAGTCATATTAGCTATTTTATTTATGCAATCCAATTAGACATATTTTTACAGCATGACCAACAGAATACTACAGATATAGACTAGATCAAAATTAATAACATACATGCTGGTATCTCCAACACTTCACAAAGCCACACCTGAAAAACAACCAAACTTAACCATTCCTGAACAGCAACTAATTTATCCTTTTAAACTGGGAGACAGTAAGGAAAACGCATCACAAGCATTCCAGCCTTCAAAATCAGACTTTCAGAAACAATCAGTCTTAAGAACCATGCAAACAAGCAAGTGACCTTCACCCACTTAATGGGGACCATTAGGCTGCATCTCAAATCACTGATCAGTTGAGGGGGGGCGGGTAAGGTGTTTTCAGATTTGCTTATTTTAAATTCAGATGAGAAAAAGGGGACTGTGCAATAACAAACAATAAACACATGCTTATTCCAACTAAAGAAAACACTTCCCTTGGGACAAGGGGTTCTAGCTTTCAACTGATAGAGGGAAGATTTAGATTAGATATTAATTAAGAGAAAATTCCTTACTATGAGTGTGGTGAGGTGCTGGCACAGGTTGCTCAGAAAAGCTGTGGCTGCCCCATCCCTGACAATGTTCAAGGCCAGGCTGGACGGGGCTTGGAGCAACCTGCTCTAGAGGAAGATGTCTGCGCCCATGGCAGATGGTTAGAACTAGATGAGCTTTAAGGTCCCTTCCATTCTGTGATTCTGTGTTTGTAGAAGCGTTAGAAAAATAGAACAACCAAATTTAATGGGAAAGATTCTGAAGCAACCTGCATTTCTGCAATTGCCATCAAAATCACAGAAAGTCTCTATAAGAGGTAGCATCATTCTGTATTCAAATAAAATTTAAAAAGTGCTTTCTGAGAATCCATGCACACTGTGCCTTTCTGTATTAGACAGCTCAAAGGAATAAATAAATACCTCCACTTCTCAAACTTCTCTTAAAAAGTGGCCTCTAGCAGTTCAAAGGAAAATAAAAAGAAAATCACACATTGCTGGTCCTAGAAGTTACAGAACACTTGAAATTAAAGCAAGATCACAATTAAATCAGACTGCTAGAAATTAGATGCCTGTACATTGTCCATGATATTAACATAGTCTTTCTACAACACTTAACACTGACACAGAACACAACTGATGTAGAAGTTTGTCACCTCTCACTCCGGCAGAGTAATCCTCCTAGGTCAAGACTTCATTCATAACACTACAAGAACTGGGTTATATAATCCCACTAACCAGCAAATCTCTGCAACTAGAAATGTTTTGAATTAAAACCCACAACCATTATCTTTTCCAAGAGGAATTCAACTAAGCTTGTAGCTCATTTGACAGCTGCAGTGTGTTGCTCATGATTGCTATCTATGTGTCAATATATCATACTGGTAAAGAAATTTCCAGGAGTCAGTAACACTGTTTCTCCCAAAAATACTAAGTATTCTGGCATTCTCTCTTCTGAGTAGTCCAAGCAAAGAAGGGAAACACAACCTACAAACAGCGCCAGCCGCACTACCTAAGACCATTTTAAGAGCTAAACTCAAAATTAAATCTTGATTATTCAACAGAAAATTATGCTACTCATTCAGGAAAAGCAAGAGGAAAGGAAGATGAAATGCTCAGGTTGCGGTCCCCACAGTAAGTTTTAGCTGCCTGAACATCTTTTAAAACAAGCTTTTGAGAAATAAATATCTTGAATATTTGTATTAAAAAAAAATAACTACATCATATGCAGATTTGCTGTCTTACTACTGCAAATAATTTCAATTGGACATATTTTCAAAGAGCAAGACAAAACCACTTACATGTTTTAGGAGAGAAAAAGTAAAATGCCTCTTCAAGTATGTTACAACATTTGCAACCTATTTTCATTAAATTAAACATGCAAGATAGTCTCTGAAGAGTTTGCAAATATATACAATTCAGAAGTTTGAAGATACTTTTGAAAACAAAAATTCTGAAGTGTCACTAAGATGCGAGGTGTTTCCTACAGACTCTCAAAGTAACACCTGACACTGTAAGAGGCAAACAGGCGATATTATTGCTCAACTTCCAGCAACTATTTCACTCCTCTACTAGCATTCTCAAATTTATTTTCATTAACTAAATCACAAGTGTCACTTGGTTGTATTCATAAAAACAAAAATATCACTTCACTGTGTTCACAGAAAATACACACAAAAAAGAAAACACATTATCAAAAAGTTACTTAGTTTCTCTTCTGTAAGTGCTAATAAATAAATCCAAAAATTATATAAAAAACTGCACTTATTTCCTATCAGAGGCTTCACTTAAAAGTCTCTGAAAGGAGCCATTATGTGGACCTCATGAGAAGACACTCAAGCCATAGCGTACATGCAACATGTCAATACAGTTAGTTGTTTTCAGGATGCACTGATAAACAGTCAACGTGAGAGAATTTGTCAGGACTTGGAGAACTACACAGCACTAGGGAATTGCATTAGCTTTACCTTTTCCTTCAGAACTGCATTTTAAGATATATCTTTCAAGTGGGGAGTATTTCATTATTTGGCTTTTTACTTGTGCTTTCTGTTTTCATGCAGGAGATAGGAAATACTTCAATTGAACAGGTAGGTTTGATTTTATGAAACAAACAAAACCAAAGCAGCCCTTCATTTTTAGCATTACGGATAAACAGACAACTTGCATGTCAGTATGACTAGAGATGTTTAACACTTCACTGTAGTGGGACAAGTAGTCTAATGCATATAGAGGAAAACTGGTTAACAAAATGTGTTAGATCAAAATAGCACATCTCTAATTAATCTCAGGATCTTATGAGAACATATATAAATGAAAGATTACTATACTTGAAGCACATAAAGACTAAGCTAAAGCATCAAGACCTAGTTACATGAACTTTTTGTATCTATCTGGTGCATCCTACCTGATCCACTGAACTGGCTGCTTCCTAGTGTAGTTGGTCTGGTTTTCCCACTATTAACAGGTGGGGAAAACATCTGCAAAACAAGAAAAAAGACGTGTTTAAATTGGCTTTGAAACTCAGCGCTAAATTATTAATGTAAACTTTAAAAAAGTTAATAGGAAACAATTCATTTTTCTGCTGGACAATGAAGAGAATACAAGATGCATGCTTAGACCTTTAAACCAATAAGCTAAAGTACTCCTTACGATTTATTGATACCACTAACATCTCCTTAAACAACTTTAAGCAACTTCAAAAAAATTAAAAGGAGACCTACTACTACTATGGAAGTTTCAAACAGTTACTATAGATCTTAAATTGTGCTACTCAAAATATATATCTTACAGATCCGTGAGTCTAGTATCACTGGATACAGCCAGCTGTGGAGAGGCAGTAGCTTCCTATTATGTTTATAAATCAAGCACCTTTCTGAAATCCGTTAGAACTATCACACTGAAAATACCTAAAATTTTCTAAGCCCAAGCAATCAATGAGTAACCCCTGTTATTTAGGGGCATTACATTTACTTTTGGTTAAAAAGGAAAAAAAAAAAAGGAAAAAAAAGCTAAAGTACCCATGCCACACACCAGCTTAACGAATGTTAATTATTAGATTATGCCATCACTGGGTCAGCCTGATTTTAACCAGTTAAACCAATTAACCCAGCTGGCATTACAGTATTAAATCTGGAAGTCTAGACATTACATCAAAGTTCAGGTGTCCAACTTGGCTGAGCCGGACCCAGCCAAGCCCTGCGTGCTGCTGCCCCTACTCCTCAGCTCGCGTTACCACGTAGAAGCCATGGAAGACCTCGGAGAATATCCTACCGCGCTGAAGTCCAGCAAGTCGCTCAGCTCCTTGTCAGTTCCTATCGCGGCCATCCTCTGCTGCTGGGAATTCATCTTCTTCCACTCACCTCCTAGGGCACAGGGAGAGAGGCGCGGGCAGCGCTGCACCTCGGGGCTGCTGCCGCCCCCCGCCGCCGGGACACCTGCCGCAGCGTGGAAGGGCCGCCAGGAACCACCGGGGAGCCTGGCTGCACCGGGCGGCCCGGCGAGACGCGCGGCCGCTACCCGCACCAGCCAACTCTCCCTAACTTTACTCGGAGCCCCTTGTTTTTCCCATCCCACTTCTCCCCACCTCCAGCGAGGAGCAATAACGCCGCGGCGGGGCCACGGCCAGGAATGAGGTTCCCCCCCGGCAAGCGAAAGCAAGCGACCGGCCGCGGCGCAGCGGAGCCCTGGGAACGCGCGCGGATGCAGTGACTCGCTGCCTGCGCAACAATGGGGCTGACAAGCGGGGCCTCCCCGCTGCCGGGCACCGCCGCCGGCCGCCCCCCCACCCCCCGCCGTGCGGGTTCTGCCGCTCCCCGCGCGGGACCGCAGCGGGCCGGGAGCCGCCCCCGCGCGCCGCACGCGCACACGCGGCGCGCTGACGCGCGCCACCACCGGGCGGGCGGCGGGGGGCGTGCGCGCGCGGCGGGATGCGGTGGGGGGTTGGGAGGGGGGGAAGGAGGAGAAGGAGGGGTAGCGGGGCCCTCGCCTTGTGCCCGGCGGGCGCCACGGGGGATCGGCGGGGCCACTGCCGCAGCCCCACTCCGCGACAAGTTCCGGAGCCCCCGGCGCAAGGGCCCGGCTGCGGCCGCCGCGGTCCTTTATGAGTGCGCGGAGCCGCTCGGCAGGTAGCGCGCCCGCAGAACGCCGCCCGTGGAGTCCCGCTGCTGCCCAGGGCCGGGCGCCGCCGCCCGCCCGGGTCCGCCCCACCGCCGGCCGAGACTCCGGCACGCCGCCCGGCCCCGGCTGCTGCCGCCCCTCGGGTTTCCCCCGCGGCGTCTCCCGCCGCCCTCGCGAAGGCCCCCCCTTCCGGGCAGCCCCGCTCCCTCCCGGCCGCGGCCCCGCGCCCCTCGCCGCCGCCTCTGCCCCTGCGAGCGCCCTGCCGCCGCTGCCCTCCCCCACCGCTCTGTCCCAACTTCTCCCGGCCCCTCGCCGCCCGCAGTTACCTGCTGCCCCCCGTACGCTCCGGTGACCAGGGCCGGCAGGCGGCAGCGGGCGGGCCGCGGGCTGGGTGGGAGGTGGCGAGCCGAGCGCTCCCCCCCCGCTGAAGGAACTTGTGGGTTTCCCTCAGGCAGACATTTTTTTGCTTACAGAGCCTCAGCACCACGCTCACGGCTCCGGCTCCGTATCCCTCCGCGCCCAGTGCCTCCGCGGACTTAACCCCTGACGCCCCGCGTCGCTACCGACCGGGGACGGGCGGGAGGCGCCGCCGCGCTGGCGGTGACCCGGTGGGCGCCTCTCGGAGCCGCCCCGGACCCCGCCCCGGCAGCGGGGGGCGGAGGGTGGTGGCGGCGGGGCCCGGCCTGGGCTTGGGGGCCGCACGTAGCGCAGCGCAGGAGCCGGCGGTGCGGGGGGATGCGGGAACCATCAGCCCCCGGCCCGCCTGGGAACACTGCAACGGGCCCCCGCAAAACCCGCCCCGCACGGGAACAGAGCCCTCCCCGCCTCATCCAGATCGCCGGCACAAACCTCGGCATGCAGCACTGACTGCAGTGGCCGTGCCCCGAAATACATTATCCCGCTCACCCCGAATCCACGTACTCTAAAATACGCCTAAATACTTCGAATATACCCATATACCGTCTCATTTTGCAAAACAAAATTGCACATGAATTGCACCAGGCTTTAACATTCATTAGCAGCTTCCTCCTAAATACTGACCATTAAAACATTAACGTGTCAAAGCATAAAACCATGTATGCTAACGCAAGAACACACGTTCAAACAAACTCCACAGTTCTCTCAAAATGGGCTATGCTGCGGGTCTCAGTGCAGAAACGGGAGCCAGCAGCGAGGAACCCTTATTGGGTCCTGACACTGCTACAGACAAATGACTTTGCCCCGCTCCGTGCCCTCCTCACGGGGCAGCAATACCCTCTGCTCTGAGGGAAGCTCCTCTCGCGTTCTCAGCAGCCCGATCAGAGCACGGTGACCCAGCCTGCAGAGCCCCCAGGCAGCTCCTGCTCGCCGCCGCCCAGCGATGGGCCTGCTCTTTCCTGACCAGGGCTACCCGGGCTACCTATGACAGCAAGAATTAACAAATAGCCATCTCGGCAGATACTGGCGTACCGTTCTTTCGGAGCAAGGGGACTTACAGAACACAAGGACAGAGGGAAAGGGTATTTAAAATCATGGAGAACCTGAAACGCTCCAGGGAGATAGTGAGCGCTGTGAGCAAAGGCACACTGTGTAAAGAGCATTCATCCCTCGCAGGCTGCAGCTTGGCAGCCCCCCAGGTTTGGAAAGCAGCAGGCTGCATAGAAAGCTCTCCAGCCTCACACCCGTCCCTTCCAACCCCCAGATCCCGACTGTGACATCTTCCGGAGGAAGGGGAGGGTGATAACAAACTTACCACCCTCAGGCAAAGACAAACTGGAGATTCTGGAGCCTTAAAACGTTCTCCTCCATTTTTCTCCCATATATGCTGTGTACTGGATGATCATCTGGCCTCGATTCTATGAATATTCATATATTTACCACTAAGAAATGCAGGAAGCAATTTGTATTAAAATGTCAACACACTTACTCTCATTCTCTGTGCCCCGAGGGACATAAATATGTAGTTTTTCCCTTTGATGTATAAGTAGTACTTTATAGGAAAGCACCCAGTGACAAAGATCATTATACATTTCACAAGGAGTGTCCTTTAACGTATTCCAGTTACAAGGAACATCCCCTATTTATATACTATGAAAATACTATTTCTCTTGAAGCGTTACTGTTTAACCAGTACTCATACGCAGTACCAATAGGACAGCTGCAACCCTGGGAAGCACTGATTAGAAGCCTGGCTAAATGGAGGGAAGGTGGAAGCAATAATGCTACAATTACTTGTACTGGTGTGTGATTGTATCAAAATTTAAACTTAATTTCAAATATACTTATTTGCCCTCTGACCAAATTTGTAGGCTTCTATTTGCAGCCACAGGTTTTGCATGGAAGATGCTATATCCTCATAATCCATGACAGGGTTTAAAGACACACAAAATACCATAAGATGTTCCATTTGGTCCACAACAACGTGTCACTTTCCCATGTAGATGCTGGCAGCAAGCATGCTCATTACCAAAAGTCCCACGTAGCAGACATTCTTCTGCATTAAGTCTCTACTGGTTGACCATCCTCTTTGAAAAACTTCATTGCCAGGCACCTGCAGAAAAATGATCAGAACATAAATGAAGTTGCCAAAAATTACACCAGACAATTTAGCAAGTATCCAAGGCCTCAGGGAAGGTATTCTCAGGCCAAAAATGTACCATGAGTCTGAGCTAAAGAAGAGTACTCTGGGGAGCCAAATTGTAATGGGTTGGCCAATTCAGAAATTTCACAAGAAACTCATGTAGGTTGGCGGACTGAAACTGTTGTGAAAGATCACAACAGAAAGTATCACATCCTGCATTACCATAAAATTCTAACAAGAGATTTAACCTAATCTTCCCCAGGTACTGAACATCATCTGCCACATTGGTAAGGTATGGAATCCTTAACCTCTTCAGTTTTTAACCCCCTTTCATGTAAAACTGATCAGAATTAACATGTACACTTGAAACATAGAGGAATAACATTCCATGTCCATGCAATACTCTTTCACCTATTCTCAGATTCTCCAACCCCTTTCTCAAGCTGCTACTTACTCAGTATCCTTTCATCTCTGCCACTCTATATTCCTATCCACTGCAAAGATAGGAGTTAAAAAAAATATATGCATTGTAAATCCTTATCCTGTCACAGTCAGACACAGGAAATGAAACAGAAAACAGGGACAACATAAAAAAAAAACCAAAACCAAACAGCCAAAAAATATTTGGAAATCTTTATGAGAAATATGACCAAGTAGGACTTTTTAAATAAACATTTTAAAACATTGAAAAAATAGATATCTGAAACTAGATTCAGACAATTACAACAGTTTTCCATTTGCAATAAAAGAGCACTTCCAGTTTCATTCCTGCTTCAATCCCTAGTTATGGTTCTTCTTTATACATGCACAAATGCAGCAAACATACTACACACATCGTACAACAATGAAAAGCACCCAGCTTTGCTGTGCCACAACGACACCTTCCTTCTACGTTACATAAAAGACTGAAATGATACTGTCTTCTGCAACTGTTACACCATTTTTTCTTTCACTTCTATAAAAATAGGTCTTCACTCCCTAGGGAGCTGCAGATCAAACGGATAGCACAGGGAGATAGGAGCAGTCATAAGCATCGATCATTTTGCTAGTGATTTTGTAAGCAAAGACTCCAGCAATCAGGGCTGAATTCCTGACGATGCTTTCACCATCATATTACCATCAGTGAAATTTCTATCAATACAAATGAATTTATTCATCTTGTGGATAAACACCCTTTCCTTAGACAAGTCTTATGTCTCTCATGGAGCAGTGCAAGTAAACCCATGCACACAAAGTCATCTCTGAACTCCAGACACTGACACAACTGTAAATCTTTACAGCAACAGCCCTGACAACTGATCTACCAACAGCAAGATGGTCAGCTAACGACCAGAGCAATCAGGGAATTGCTAGTTGCCAGATGGTGATGGCAAAATTCTTCCGCAAGCTTCAATGTGACCATGAAAATGAGAAATTACATACGGGACATAAAAAAATTAAGAGGAATATAAAAACCAAATCACTTGAGCACAACCCCCTGAAAATAATCACACTCAGATGCTGTTTCCATAGCCTTCATGAATTGCTTTCCACCCACTCCTTAAAGGAAAAATATCTGATACACCAGACAGCTGTTGTGCGTTCAGGGATGTGAGAAAATGTATTCCGTATTACTATTTAATGTATCATGCCTGTGTGAATAAAATCATTAAGCTTGCATGTCTCCTTTTGGTTTATTTATTCTTAAATTTACACACACTGAATTAATTCACCACCACCCCCCAAACTGCACAAGCTCCAGGGGTGCTCCCCGACAGAGCATTTGACCCAGGATGGAGTTTGCACTGGAATGGCTCCTTTAAATCAACACATTTGTGCTCAGCCTGCATCCACAGCCTGCAGTTTATCGTTAATAAATGCTATTGCTCAGCAAACAGATAGCCCTGGAGAAAAGTCAGCAGACCTCCTTTCCTGCTCTAGTTTTTTGTTTGTTTGTTTGAACAAATTTCCACCCTCACTTAAAACCACTGAATCCTTTCTATTGCTTCCAGCAGATTTCCCATTACAGACAGCAATGCTCATTTGGAGTCCACAATAAGAACATGATTTTGTTTCCTGCAACTAGCATGGACAAAGCTACTCCATTTTCTCACTGACCTGCTCCTGGGGTCACCTAGAATCTGACTCAAGCCAGTAAGAATTAACTGAAAGATTTCTGGTGTCATGCAGGAAACTTTTGGGTGAAGCTCTTGGGGACGCACCATGTTTTCCCTACAGTTCTTCCTTCCAAAGCAGACTTCGTAAAAGTATCCTACAAGAGTATACAGCTCTATTTCTATGACCAAGCCTCATGACTGCACAGTGCTTGCTGTTATCAGTACAGCCCATCTTACAGATAACTGAATTTGCGGCCTCACTTGCTGCCTGCTATATTTACATCACAGTAATTAAAATTATATAACATACATATTATGTAACATATTCTACAATGGAAGAGATTTAGAACATTTGTAGGAGGCTATAATGGTGGAACCTCTCACAAACGGCATTACTCATGAGGTGACCAGAAAGAGCATGCAAGTTGACTACTGTGAAATTAAAACCTGCTTCTGTGGGGGCACTGACAGTTACACTTAACTTGTTACTGCTGACAAAATATTCGTCGACAAGTACTTCTGGTTAAGCAGGAAATAGGTGAAGGCTTCAGCTCGCCGTAAGGGACGATCTTCACCGAAGGGATTCTTACAATATAAGCAAGCTGACTGGGGGAAAGGGTGGGCGATTAAAAGAGAGAGCGGTGGGAGGGCCCCTCCCTTCCACGCAGCAGGACCGGGCCCTGCACAGCGGGGCCTCCCGCGGCCGAGATGCCGACGCAGCAACTCCGCCGGGCGGGCTGGCGCCCTCCGGGCAGATCAACGGGCAGCGGGGGTACGGGCCTCGGAGCAGAGCGGGAAGTTGCTCTCCACTGGAGGGTGCCCCGGGCGCAGCCTCTCCGGCCCGACGGCGGAGCCCAGACAGCGACGCGGCAGCCCCTCGGGGCGCACAGACCGCGGCCCGCCCCCAGCACCGCCCCGGACGCGCAGCGTCTCGCTGCCCCGCGCCGGCCGCCGCGGGGAGGGCGAGGCGGGGGACCGAAGTTGTCCGTGCCCGCCAAGAGACCCCCGCTGCCCAGCTCTGCTCCCCGCTCGCAACACCACCCACCAGCGCGACCGGCACTCCGCACTCGTCGGCCGATCACGGCCCCGCTGCCCGCCGCGGCAGCTCAAAGTTGCGCGGGGCCGAACAATGCGGCCAGGACTATTTGTCCTTCCGCCGGTCGGCGATGCCGTGCGGGGGGGGGGGGGCGGTGGCGGAGGGGGTGGGGCTGGGGGGCTGCTCCTCGCCTCAGGCTCGCGGGGCGGGTCGCTGACCCGCTCCCGGCCCCCGTTGCGAACTCCGGGGGCGCGGGGCCCTGGGCGATCCGCCGAGGCCCGAAGGCAGGCCGGGAGCCCTCGCAGCGGGCTGAGCCGTCCCTAGGGCGCAACGGGGGCCATGCGGCAGCCGCCTCCTGTCCCGGCACCGGCGGGGCTGCCGAACGGCTCGTTCTGCGCGGCGGGGAAGCCCGATCTCCGTGCTCCCGGGTGCCGTCCTGCCGCCGTCAGAGGCGAGCCCTGCTCCCCGACCGGCTACCCGCAGCTTGGCCCGAGCACGAGGTCGCCATGGGAGCGCAGCGTGGCTCGAAGGCCATGTGCGCCCGGGAACACCGCTCATCGTCCTGCCTTAGTTCAACAAATGAACATCGCCAGTGGCAAAGTAAATAGTTTAAATCAAAAAGTGACTTTAAATTCACACAGGAGGTGGTTTGGGTACTTGTAATGTTTAAGCCCACCTTTTTAAAATTAACTGAAAACAGTTAAATTCAATCTAAAAGCAACATGCTTTGTTGCTTTTCCAGGACCTTGCTACCGAAAGAGAAATACATAATCACAGAAGATTTACACCAGCTTAATAAAATTAATCTAAAATTATAGTGGCTTCAAAGGTGACTAAAAAATCAGTATGAGAAAAAGCTTAATTTAAATAAACACCTAAACATACTCCGAGGTTAAGCATTCATTAAATCAAAAGCTGATAGATCTCCCTGGAGCCCTCAGCACGGAGGTGAGTTGTGCAGGAAGGAGCCAGCGTGCAGGGACAGACTGCTGGCAAACTCAGTGCTGGTGCTGTGCTACTGCACCATGCTTAAGTACTTTTAAGAAAACTCATTTATAAATTCGGAAGACATGGATTGCAACAAAGAATCACATAACTGAGACCATAAAATGGAGTTATTTTCACTGAGAAAACTTAACACCAAGTTTTATGTTTCCTATGTAAACTGTATGCCCTTCACTACAAATTTTTATGATTGACTGTATCATGCAGCTCAATGCGAGCAGTTCTGACATAGCCCTAGGATAAGCACCCCTGCTGAAAGCAACTGGGGCAAAGCATCTCTCACTAAAAAGGTGTCTCACACAGACTTTGGCTAGACAGTTAGAATGGCGCTAATGTGCAGAGAGGATAGAGCAGGAGCATCACCATTTTTTAGTCTGACTTCCCAGGGAAATCACTTGCAGACAGCTGCACTGTGTTCATGTGGCTGGATGCGTTTCCTTAATAAATCATAAACTTATCTGCTAATTTCAACCAAGGAAAACAAAGAGATCACATTCACATGCATTTAACGGAAACAGGGATTACAGCAGGAAAAAAGGAGACCCTGTTGGTGCACCTACTGAAGAAAAGACTAGTCGAGGGCAATCCTCGTCAGCAACCAAACACCCCGGATCAGGATGCAAAGCCAGGGGAAGGTAACTTTAGCTAGTCTCCCTTCTAACAGAACAATTTCTGGTATTCTGCCTGCCACCAGGAGCTAGAACCAGCGATCTGTTTTACACAGATCTTTCTGAATGCTTCCCCATCTCCAAAGTTTCACAGGAGCCAGGAAATAATTGCTTTAATGTAACCAAAAGCCGTGTAACCTGCAGATAATGTTTTCCTTTCTAAAACTGCTTGAAAGAATGTAACTGAAGTCTGACTATGGTCTGACTACAGCCATTCATCAGCCAGTCCCAGATGGGTCTCTCTGTCATGCATGAGATTCCCACTGAACACTAATTCCCTCCTTGGCACTGAAGGGAACAGGTTCTGTCCCTCACACAACTAATGGACCATCAGATGATGCATCCTGGGGAGCAAAGAGATAACAGAGAAGACCAAATTCACAGAGAAAAATCACAGCCTTGAAGAATAGTAGGAACTCTATACCAAACATATATGAAACTACACTTTACACTGAAAACAGTTCGATTTCTTAAGGCAGTGGAGTGATAATACATTGGTGTTAGTATTGTTCTCTACTTTAGGGCTCTTTTCAGTTTTGGTTTGTGGGGTTTTTTTAAGTTTTCGCAAGAAAAATAATCTTAAAGTTTTAAGTTCTACTTTGAAGACTGCTGCAGCCTCATCTTAGGTAGACTCTTGTATTAAGAAAACTGAATATACAAGTATCTCCTCATATTATCATGATTATTTTGTCCAATAATATCTGCAGAGCACATTAGATGAATTTTTATTTGGGAATACCATTGTGGGTACTCTCCTTGTCATATGCATTTATGGCTTCATTCTAATTAATATAAATATTTCTGTTAGAAATTAGGGACAGTCTTGCAAGTGTTCCGTTCAGAGTCAACTATTCACTGACTATATTTAATGTTCTTTCTACATGACTCTTTTAAGATTGAGCTCCACAAAACGCATCCTGTGTCCATTCATATCCCCCCCCCCCCCCCCTTCTGCACTTACATGGCTCTTTGCATAGTAAAATCTGTGGGAATGAACTCAGTTATTGAAGACAGTTGATTATCCAAGATCCAGAAAGCACTGTTTCTCTGTCTCAGAGTAGAAAAAAAAAAAAAAAAAACAGCAAAACCCCACAAACCAACAGATTCAGAAATAATAAATAATGTGACAGGATTACTGTGCATAGGTTACTGCTTTTTTGACCATAAAGCTGTTCCCATGACAGACATGCAAATATTCAAGGCCAGATGACTTCAACAATGGTACCCATGCTTTTGATGGGTTCAACTAGTTTGCATTATCTCATCTGAGCCCCTCTTTTATCATATGTAGATATGATGAGACGTCTTACACATTCACATGGGTTTGACATTGTCACATGCAGATACTCATTGCAACTGCATAGTTTCCAGATGCTACAGAACAGTACCGCAGAACTTTATGAGTTTGCACTCAAACTAGAAACTAACATAAGAAATTGTGCATGTTATACCATGTACTGTAAGGTACCATGTACCATACAGGTAGCTCCACACTGGCCTCAAGTCTAGAACTAACATATGTTTCAAAAAAAGTGAATTTTTGGGGTATTATTAGTTTTATCTTTCTTTTTTTGGAGGAGCGGATTACTTTCTAAACAGCATATCTATGCTTTCAGTTCTCTGGTGCATGTACAGCACTCGTTATAACTTCCAAAGCCATCATAAATCACAGGTAATCCTACCCTTGCTGCAGATCCTGGAGAGCTGGCATACGTCGGAGGCTTCTGAGTAAAATATGACCTTTAATCAAGTTTCAACAGCTTATAAGAACAGAGAACATACAAAAGGCCACACTGCTAAGATGAAAGGTCCACCTAGCCTGGTAGGCTTTCTCCAAAATAACAACCCAGTATAGTGTCCATTTTCTTCAGTTTAATCTCTCACACGTTCACAATGTAGTGACTGTTCAGTGGGATTCTGGCGAGTGGAGAGGGGTTTGGCCCTGTGCCCCTTCCTGGTGTTGCATTGTTTCCACAGTAATGAGAAGGAATAATCATCAGCCAGTACAGGATGCTAAGGGAAATATGTAAGAACCAGGTATGAGCAGAGTCATCCTGTATCTGGCATATTCCCCCTCTGCCAATGAGAAAATTAAGAATTTCTCAAGCAAGAACTTGCATTTGATTATTGTTCTTAACAGCTATTGAGGGCTTATCCTTTCTGAATTTCCATGGTTCGTATTGAACTATTTTAACTACTCAGCAGCTGTACTTGTAGAGATCATGAAAACATGTGTCAGCAAGTAATGAAAGTTTTTAATACTGTCAACGAGGCAAATATATTCCATTAGGGCAGCTGTCTGGAGGTCAGTAAAGGAGATCCAAGTCTTGAGGGAGAAGACTTGTATTTATTCTCCATCAAATACAGGCTAAATATATTGCCATTGAAGTCTTAAAAGCCAAGATTGATTTCTGGTAAAATCTGAGATTTTAGTCATTTTACATTCTCCACATCACCTTATCTCTAGTTGTTAAATTAAGGTTTTACAATATGGAACATACTGTGATTAGCCCAGGGTTTCATGATTAGTTTGCTACTATATGCAAGTTGTTGCCCCTTGGTTGCTGCACAGAACAAGCAGAATGGTTAAAGATCAGTCTCTTTCTACATTTGCCTTAATAGGACCCTATGTAGGATTTAGAGATTTAGTATCTTTTATGTGAACCTCATGAAGTTCAACAAGGCCAAGGTCCTGCACATGGGCTGGTGCAATGCCAACCACAGCTACAGGCTGGGTGGAGAACGGATTGAGAGCAGCCCTGAGGAGAACGACTTGGGAGTGTTGGTTGATGAGAAGCTCAACCTGACCCAGCAGTGTGAGCTTACAGCCCAGAAACCAACTGTGTCCTGGGCTGCATCAAAAGAAATATGACCAGCAGCTTGAGGGAGGTGATCTTACCCCTCTACTCCGCTCTCGTGAGACCCTACCTGCAGTCCTGCGTTCAGCTTTGGGGCCCTCAACACAAGAGGGACATGGAACTGCAGGAGTGAGTCCAAAGGAGACCACGAAGATGATTAGTGGTCTGGAGAACCTCTCCTGTGAAGACAGGCTGAGAGCTGGGGTTGTTCAGCCTGGAGAAGAAAAGGCCCTGGGAAGACTTCCAAGCAGCCTTCCAATAGCTAAAGAGGGCGTACAAGAACTCTGGAGAGGGACTTCTTACAAGGGTATGTAGAGATAGGACAGGGGGGTGCTTTAAAGTGAAAGAGAGGAGATTTAGATTAGACATTAGGAAAAAAAAAATCAACTATAAGGGTGATGAAGCACTGGAACAGGTTGCCAGGCTGGAGGGGGCTTTGAGTGCCTGGTCTTAGTGGAAGGTGTCTCTGCCTGTGGCAGTCTGCTTGGACCTAGATGAGCTTCCGACCCAACCCATTCTATGATCTTTGAGACAAGTAGCCTCTGTTAAATTGGATTAAAATTGGAAAGTATATTAAGAAGCTATTAGGAAGACAAACAAACAGATGAACTGAATTGCATAAACATATCTTCCATAAAGCAAAACCAGAATAAAAGCAGTTATAGAAAGCATTTGCCATAATATTGTTCTGGTTTAAGTCAGTGGAAATTAAGCTACTAGCTTCAAAGGAGAAGCAAAGTATAGCCTGTCTAGTGTCCCTTCAGTAGTATCTCCAGTACAAATGTCGCAGCCTGTCAAAGTAATTCATATTACATGTGGAAATTTTTCATTAAGTTCTGTAAGAAAAATGGTGATTTCAAAGTCAAGAGAGTTTTCTTTCTAACATTATTTTGTATTAATCTCCTCTTTTTCAAACTGCACAAAAAATTCAGATTAGTTGCATAGCTCAAGGCAGTTCCAAAGTTTACATTCATTGTTGATGGTGATTGAAGTGATAGTTATTAGAGACCTGAGCAGCTGCATTGCCATCAGGGTCCTGGCTCAGAACTGAAAATTGAGGGGTTGCCAAGCCGAAGTTGAAGTTCAGAGCATATTTTTATCTCTTGCAGACAAGAATTATGGTACAGTTTGCAAATTTTTTCTTTGTCAGACTCGGTTAAAGTTTCTGAAAGGCTACTGCTGAACAAATAAGTTTGAATGCTGTCTTCCACTTTTTAGCTTTAACTACTACAAACCCTGTAATATTACAAACCCTGTTCTTACTTTTAACATTAGGGAAAACATTTCAACAACGCAAATAGAAGACTTGCAGCAGAATCTTGCCCTCCTGAACCATCTCAAAGTTTTAGGTTTCTCTTCAGTGGAGCTATGATTTTCTCTCTGGGCTTTCAACTCTACAAATAATCAAGTCACTCTGTATAGGTCAGTTTAATTTTCTTTATCTCAGTTGCCTCATATCGAAAATGAGAGTAGACAATAACCTCTCTTAAAAGGCTGCCAAAAAGAAATAAAATATAAGATCTTCAAATGAAACACATAGTAAAAAAAGGTTTTAAGTAATTTAACATTTAAAACTAGGAGTGGGTAACATTCTGCATATCTATATGACTGTATTTTAATTCCGGATTGCAGGATAGATGCACATAGAAAAAGACCTTAGGTAATTTAGAGAAGTTACCACTACGGATATATTACCTTCATTTAAAAAAGCTAATAATGTTCATCTAGAAAAACCTTCATTATTGCTATTTCATACCCAAAGATTTAAAGACACACCGTCCTACAACTTCTTTAAATATACTTTCAAACTCTATGAGAAATTTAAAATTACTGCCTCTGAAAGTATTACTAGAATATATGACCTGCACTTCCTAGCAGCTGTATACAGAAGCCATAAATTTAACTTGCTTTTTCTATGTAAATTTCCACTCACCCAATTCCTCTGTTTCTCTGATCATGTTTTAAAATACGTAATATCAATAGGAAACAGTTTCTATGGTTACACCTTCTACCTGATATTTTAAAAACACTGCAAAACATATGTTGCAACTCAATATCAATACAGCCTTTAAAATCTCCCTAAATCAAATAACAAAAGAGGAATTAATAGAATATCAGTTAAGTGAGACCTGCTTGCTGAGGAGAGGTGTTGTTTGTTGGGTATTTTTGGTTTTATGCTGCAGCTGTGTATATGTAGATCGCATTTACGGTGCTTAAACTGGAATGGTAAAATAGCATGAGGTATATATATCTAAAAATAAAAGTTGTTTACTTCTTTGTGAGACAAGGCTATTTCTTGGACAACTCCAAATAAGGAGTAAAATTTTTTCATAGTGAATTTTACAGCTACTTGGCATTTGTAGCTTATAAATAAAATAAAACATTATAGACGTTTACTGTGAGTCATTACTTACTTGAATTTCACATTTTCAGAACTTATTTTTCACCTCTCCATTACAGGATACACAATACCCAAACAGGACAGTAGAGGGTTAAGAGGTCCGGAACTATAATATGTAGCATAGATGCAAGTCTGGGAGGAAGGCCATAGAATAGTTAAAGCTTAACTCTGAAAAAGAGGTCTCCAGCTTTTATTTTACATAGGAGAGACTTTGATTGATAAGACCACAGTTTTAAGAAGCCTATAAAAGCTTTCTTGAGACAAGAAAAGTTTCCTTTGGGATTGCTTTTCAGGCTGACAATTAATAATAAACAGTGATACTTTGGTATGTAAGCAATTCTAATTGCCATGACACAAAAGAACACCAGAACTGTTACCTTTATATCATGATATTCATGATATTGATCTTGTGACCTGCTCAGTGCCACCTTCTTTGTCTGACTTAGCTCTGCTGTACCTAGGAGAGGTATCATTCCCATGTATCACTTGATTTGTCGACCTTGTGAAGTGCCTTCCAACATGAACTACCCTATGATCCTATGATTTTTCATACTAGTTAGTTTAACATTTCTTTTAAGCCCTCACACCAGCAGAGCAATTGCACATGAAAAACTGCTACAGGTATATAGAACTTTCTCATAGAGGATGGAACGATGATGCCCCTGACCTACAGTCAGCTTCTAGAGAGGTTAGCAATGAAATATCAGATAGTCTCCCAAATGCAAAAAAAAGAAAAATGAAAACAATTTGTTTAGCATGATGTAAAGCCAAATTAAAACTAGGACAGAAAGCTTTTGGGGGAATAGACACATGCTAAATAAAAGTGGCTGCTGCCACTGCCACCCTGCAGGGCCTTTTAAGATATCATGGAATGTGTCAATGTGATTTATTTTTATGAATTATTCTTATGGGCATTATGTATGTATTTTGTTAAAAGATTAAAAGGAGTTGTTTCTTTAGAGATACTACATTAAGAATCACCATAATGTTATAGTTTAATATTGTAAAATAAAAGATCCCACTCACTGAACATAAATCAGCATAATAGAATAAATACTGCATACAAATTCCATCCCAGAACCATTCACAAGGCTAAATACATTTGTAAAAGCCAATGAAGGCAAAAATTAAACAGATGAGGTAACGAGAAAAAATATTTTCCAATTTTGAAGCAATATACTCAGGGACATATTTCCTGTATTGTATGATTTAATTTTCTTAACTATATCTGTTAGCCCCTCAAGAACTTACAAAGATCCTGTCTTGTCTGATGGTCACTGGACCACTGATATGGGCCTGTTGCTGTTGCAACTCTGCTCGCCTGTATCTGGTGTCCTGTTGGTAAGGTCCTTGCCTAGCCTGCACTGTGGTCACCCTTCAGCTGCCAGCTCAGCTTCCCTTAGGGAGCAACCTAATCTTGCTGTTCCCTGACACTGTGCTTAAACTGCGCTCCTAAAGAGGGACACTACGAAAAGAATTCCTGTAGTGTTCAAAATGTGGAAAGCCTGTTATTAACTCAAGTCTTCACTCATCTTATGATGGAAGGGTAAGTTGCAGACAGACTGATATGCCCTTTCTGGGCTTGAGATATTACTTTTGTATAAATGACAACTGTTATAATAAACACACATATGTCTATTTTATCTTAAAATATAAGCAATGGGACAATTACTGGAAAATAATTACTGAAAGAAATGCGTTTTTCATGACTGAGACCAGTCTGGGCCATTAACCAAATCTTAACCCATTCCCATTTTGTTGTGAGAGAACAGAACAAACATTGTGTTTTTTTATAAAACACAAAGCTATTTGCATTACCTTTCAGAGATTTTTAAGCAGGGTAGTAGCTTACCTTGTCCATCCGCTCCTCAATTTCAACTTCTAAAACATCTTTTGAAGTGCTACATGCTAAGCAAGACTTTTGCATCTAGACAAAGTCTCACTCAGTCATTTATCAGTGAAGTGTTAGGAATGAGTCGTAATTTTATGAGGTGCCATTTTTCTATAGCATACTAAATGCAAGAGCGTGTCAAACATCAAACGTATTGCCACTAAGGTTTACTGTTAAGTAAGTCTGCCAGAAGCATTTTGCTCAAAATAATGTTTGTTGTATCTCTTGGAGCTAGAAGTCTGTATTAAATGTGCTGCTTTGCTGCCGTCAACACAACAGAAGAATTTTTTCCCTGCCTCAACTCTGCCACAAGCTTCAATGGTGTCAGCATTAATCTACCACACAAACATTATCACTGCTAATGTGCAGTTATACTTAGAGCAACTGTGGAGTTTGCCACTATACCTTTATCCATAATGCAAGATCAATGAATGGCAATGCTACATAGTTGGCGGTTCTAGTAGCCCCACTCTCAGTCTCTCATTTACTGTACATCAAAGCAACTACATGGTCTTCAACAGCCTAAAAGGTTTAAATGTCTACCTGTATTTGTAGCCTATTCTAGGCACATATGCTTTGCATTAGACAAGTGGGTGCTCTATCTCATGGTTGTATATAGAATTAGTCACTTACTGAAGCGTTACTGGGGAGGGGAAAACCAAATCACAGCCGCTAACGTGGACATGAAAATAAGACTAATCTATGTTGGGCTTCAGTTACGTCAGTCTAGAAGGCTCTGTGAGGCTGTGTGTATCATTACAATCCTACTGTATAATTCAAACTCTGTAATCTAGAGAATAGCCTAAGTAAGCAGTACAAGAACACAAGGAGTCTCCAATTCGTGTAAGTAGTGATAATACTATGAGGCATTCCTTTAGTTTTGATCTTCACGCTCTGAAGTATGAAGGCTTTGTAAAAGTGATATAACCATTATTTTTTTCAGGGTTAATTTGAAATTGCACACTACCCAGATCACACTGTAAGATCATGAGAGTCCGTATGTGAATATTATTGACAACTGAAAACCAACCACAGTCTTCTGCAGCCCTTCCCTACTGTGATTCATTAGAATCAATGTAAGTTGTGCTTTCTAGAAAAGAGGACTTGAGGACTTTATTCTAAATGTGGCATATATTTGTCTAAGCCATAAAAATACTGTGGAAGGAGAGGCCCAAGGCTAAAATAGCAGGTGTTTTTCAAGCTAGAACTGAAATCAATTGGCAGCACTGCATGGGGGAAGCCTGCACAGTGTCTTCCTGAACTCTTTGTAAGATAGCGTTGGCAATCCTTATTTTCATGAAGTTAAGATTATACACTTTTTTTAGTAAATTATAAAAAATATCACTTCTAATCAGACCTTTTTATGTTAAAAAAAAAAAAAAGAAAGAAAGAAAAAAGAAAAACAGGGCTAGGCTTCCTGACAGAAAAATCTGATAATTCTTGGATACAAGCAAGGGTTCATATAAAATTGCAGATCTTTTTTAAGCTCTGAGCAGTGGCTTTATGCTTGTGAAGTCTGCCAGGTTTGTTTAATGGCTTACATTTCAGAACGTAAGTATCAGAACTATGGGTGGCATCAAGTATTTAGGTTTTGCACCATTTAAAACTCGCAGCTGTTTAATTTACCTTTGTTGCATAATAAAACCATCTTGGAATAAAAAGGGCACTTTTCAGTTAAGTCTAGTCAGAGCAAGATCACTAAATGCCACTTTAGCAGCATTACACAGGTCTTCATAGCACTTCACAGAGTGTAAGTAAGAATTTCGGAGAGACAGATTCTCTAGGCTTCTGAATTCTTTGTGTGCCTCAGCCAGTAAGGAAAGACCAGAAACAGGGCTGGCAGCAAGGATAAAATAAGTGAAACAGGAAGCAATGGCTTACCAACTATAACTGCCAGTCTTAATGGGGGTAGTGACTACAGCACCCTAGGGCAGGGTGGTGAGGATAACCCTGGTCCCCTGGGTCACTGCTGAGTAGGAAGGATTAGAGCATTCCCCAGGTTGCTGACATCTGTTACAGCCAAAGCATAACTGCAACAGCAGATAATTTGTAAAACTCGTCCAATTTCTCTTGCCTCTCTACCTAGCAGACATTTGCTACAGCAAATTTTAACACCCATTTTAACCACATTTATTGCAGCTCTTTCACTGATGAGTGCCTTTGTACTGGCCACAAGGAAGATTACTGTCTTGCTGGTAACTATCTTTCATGCTACTCTTCATCAGTTGTTGATCTACTACAGCACTGCTGAGCAGTGCTGAGGATGGTCAGCATTAAGTTTCTTCCTGTAATCATGACAGAATGTTTATCCCATCATTTCTTAACCATGTTTATGTCGTTTTGGAGGTAGATAGTATTTCCAGGTACTATTAAACAATGACATTTTGAAAGGATCAGGAATGTATCTTTCGATTTTTTTAAGCAGAGCATAGCCAGACTCTTGTCAGTGGTGCTCACTGACAGGACAATAGGCAATGGGCACAAGCTGAAACACATTAAATTCCATGTAAGCATAAGAAAACACTTTACTGTGAGGGTAACTGAATGCTGGAACAGGTTGTTAAGAGTGACTGGAGTCTGCATTCTTGGAGACATGGCCCTGGGCAACCTGAAGCTGACCCTGCTTGAACAGGGGCATACGACTATATACAGTGTAGGTGTCTTCCAATCTCAACTATTGTGATTCTGTAATTAGACCACCTTCTTTAATGAAGCCATCATTTACTTTGAGATTGGGTAACTGTAATTGATTCAGCAGGGCAAGGCATCATGATCGCTTAAGAGTATAAAGCTGCTAGAGATTCATAGCCTAATAGTGAAAATGAGAAACCTAAAAGCACACAACAGAACTGTCTGACAGCATCTTTCTGCACTGGCACATCTTCCCCTCTGGTCTTGAATAGGCAGGTGTTGTTAACTCAAGCTAGTCTATAAAGCTGCAGGAGTTTCACAAGAGAGAGATGTTGTTGAGAAGATTCTCTTTGGAATTAGCAGGATGTTTTTACTCTTCCAAATGTTCTGAGTGCAAACACTATCTGCTGCTTTCTGCACAGCATTTGTAGGTGTTACTGGTTTACAAAACAGGAATTTTAAAGAGTGAGAAAGATCACAAGTATTCAGGTTGAAAACAGTCTTTGTTTTTGTACATTAAGCACAGTTTAAAATTCATCTTCCTCTAAATATTAGAGATTAAGTGTCATTCGGATGTGTTGGAATATTTCTCCCCTTTTCAAAAGCTACACATACTCAAAAGTTTGGCTTCCCTTCAAATGGAACAGTATAAAAAGAACTGCTGAGCACAAGGGTTAGCAACAACTGCACTTTAAAATTATTAATACTTTAAAATGATGAGGGGACTGAGTTTATACGTGTGAAATGGAACAGGTAAAGCAGAGAGGCCATGAAAATCAGGTTTATACTAGGACTGGTTGGACTCATGAAATATGATTAGATTCTTAGCAATAAAACTTGAACAGATCGTGGAATTAAACATATTCATACAGAGAGGCCTCAGCTGCACTGGCTTGGAAGAATGGGCTTGTTTGACACAGAATTTGAAAACAAAATAGCTCACTTAAAAAGGTAGATGCAGAAAAGTACACATTTTGATGTTAAGCTTCCAAAAGCAAGCAGAATGTAATTTTTTTTAACCTTTCAATATGCCAAACTCCTTTCAGTGGGCAACAGTTCTAAGAAAAAAAAATAAGCAACAAACCCCCACAATTTTTAAGCAAATAACTGATCTCTAATTTTTAATGCTATTCCTATGACATTGGAATTAATTGTATGTATTACCTATTTCAGCTGCTAGAGCCTTAATAAATACTGTGTATGTATTTAGCTAGCCCTATCTGTGTAAAGTTACGTGAGGCATTAATACACCAAGACCCCTCCTCCCTATACCCCACCAGAAAAATTATCCCCTTTCTTATCTTTTCAGCATAGCAAGCTCTTTTATCCATTTCCTTTACAAGCCCCTGTTGCCACTATTCCCCTTCATGAGTCTTGACAGCTGACTCAAGTTGATGGCTGACTCCTATAGAGTAACTGGCAAAACTGTTTCATACTGTAAGACCAGTGCTGTCTGTAACTACTCATTTCTGAATTTGCTCCTAATACGTATATAATTTCATTATGTATATGTTATTGTGTAAGGTGTGGAGAGAAAAAAGAGCTTTGTTTCGTTTTTTGCTATTTTGCTAAAATAGTCAAATCTTTAGGAGCAATGCACAGTAGAACTCCTTTGCACAGCATGGCTAAACCTTTCCACTGCAAAAAAAATTACAAAAAGGAGGAAAAAATGAGTTGAGGATGCTCATCAAACAGTACAAAAAGTCCTTAAGGAAGTGTGATGGTGTTGAATGTGTGATACAGGCCAGTTTTTGACTAAGGAAAGAATGGTTGTGTTAATTAAAACACACAAGGTATGGGCCTAGAAGCAAAGATTATTTGCAATAGTTTTTGTGTTTCCCAGACAATAGGAAACAGGGTTTTGACTGGCCATCTGGTCTGCACTCTATAGCTACAGCTGTGTTCGCTAGCTCAGAGGAGGAGTTGCAGCTGTGTAATGAATATATACAGCGTAGGAGGGTGTGATATTTATGGCAAAGATAAGAATTGATGAAAAAGTAGGACTGAACATGCTTTAGGTTTAAGATGTCATTCCAAATCCTGTAGTCTACGATTCAACGCTGGACATTTCCTTAAAATATTTAGAGACCTGAACTAAGAGGTCTGATTCCTGAATTTGCTGTGGTGTACATAAATACAAATGCTAGGAATTAGTATACAATTGCCCACATCAAATAGTTCTAAACACAGCTATATAAACACAGGATTTTTCTGCCAAGCAGAATGATCAGAAGTCTTTGGTTTGACAGCTTAGTCTCTAGGAATTAGGAATTTCATTTAGATAGCTCAGAACTGTGAACACCTTCATCAAAATTGATTTCATATTATTCACGTCAATGAATCTGACTCAGAATTAGAGATGGTCTGGGTGTCTGGGTAGAACAACAAATTGTTGTTGCAAGAGGACATCTCTTACATAACTTGTTGATATTTATGTTTCAGTAGAAAATGTTTAGGGTTTTTGTAATGGGGCTTTTTTTTACATTTACATAAATATATATACAGCAGATGCTAAACACATTCTACCTACTGCCCCTTCTACAGAGATGGTGAATAAATAATTTGAATGCAACTGTCTAAAGTTATACCTTTTCCTCGAGGACATTATTTAGCTGCCACAGGTAAAGCTATTTGCAATGGCCTGTATACTGGTAGAAAAGTACTAACCTGCCCACCAGTTACTGACAGACAGGAGCTAACATGCAGTTGCCACAGCACACAGTACCAACAAGAAGGTACCTGTAACTGGGTGGAAAAAGAATTGGCAGCAAGATTTTGCCTTGTAAAAGAAACATACCTTGAATAGTAGGTACTGCCCTGGAAAAAATATTCAGCTAGAAGCCCATGAATAGAAATTAGTCACATTCCGGGTTGCTTTTCCTGTGCCCAGGAGAGTTTGACATGCACAGACAAGTGTGAAAAGCTTTGATAATAAATCTAGAGATAACATTCATCTGAAGAGTTGGTGTCCCGGGAGCATGGAGGGAAAGTGTTATTCTCTAGTATTCCTTTAAAAACTCAAAGCAAATGCAAACTATTCTGCCTAAGAAGGCATTCTCGGAAATCTCATTCTATTAAGGGCTACTGCCTTAAGTACTATCAGACAGTTAACACCCTATGCCTCCAAAACATATTTGTTCTTAGTGAAAAAAATGGGCCACAGTAAATCCTGAGATATAAGGGTGGACATAAGTAGCTGGCATTTGTTTCTGATTTGTGTTTATCTTATTTCATCGCAAATTTTAATTCATCTCTTCCAAATGAATATGGAACATTTCATTTGCTGATCTTTTGCATTAATGTGGTCAATATAATTGGAGCTGAAGTGAGCTGTTTGCCAGACTTTCTAACTGCTGCCAAGAAAAACTTGGGTGTCATTTTAGAAAAATCCATGGGCGGAGGAGGAGGAGATCATGACCATCTGTCTATGCATCAAAGGCTAAATCATTATAGGGGAAAAATAACTCCTCTGTTGTGTTTGCCAGCCATGTTCCCCTTTAAAGTAAGTTCAGATAGTAACTTTGAAGATGAACATTTTCAAAATTGTCCTGTGGGTTCAAACATTTACTGAAAGGAAGTTGAGAAAAAATTTAAAGGACAAAACTGCACAATTTGGAAGTGAACAAGATAGCAGGAGGATAACATTAGAGGAAAATTATACAGTCTCCTTGGAATCTTCCCAAATGCTTTCCATTGCACCCCTTTCAGTTCCAGGATCTAACAAGTATACAGAAAAAGAAGTACATAGTCTTTTACTTCTCCTGCAGACAAATTATATGCCATGCCATGCCCCATAGCATTTACAGACTTCTTAACAGTTAACAAAGAGCCAACAGACTAACAGCATTTGAGAGACATGACAGTAAATAGACACCTAGACCTATTTGAGCATTAGAACTTCGATTGTCAGTCCGGATAATAGTCTGAAAAGTAACAGTTCTGCAAAAAAAAGTTAATCGAAAAGAGGGGAAATATCTGTAGTATAGCTAATACTTTGTTTTATTTGGTTGCATTTTTTTTTAATGCACTCCAAAATTAAAATCTTGGCATCATGCTGAAATCCATCACATGGAGCTAAACTACAAATGTCTTTGGAAAGCCACCAGTCCTTCAAACCAGGAGTCACTACTGAAGGATTGCTGTGGGCTCATTTATCAGTAGTCACTGTGACAGAAAGGCCTCTATGATGGGAGTGAAATGACAACAAATTGAAAATGCCAGTAACCATGGGAGTTCTGTTTAGACTGCCATTTCCAGCATTGCTACTGTTCTAGTTGAGCCTGCTGTAGTAACTGCTTTAGTTCCCATAAATTCTACCTTCTAGCATACTCTCTCATCAAAATATTTGCATTTTGTAGGCTATGACACCTAAGTCCAGACATTGTTACTTAAAAATATTGCTCTAGCTTTTCTAAGCAGAAATCCTTCATAGTGTCAGTCTTCAAAGGAAAGATTTACAGTTCTTATCAGGTGTATGGGGTTTTTCTTTGTATTGACATTCTGAGTTCTCTCCTTTGAAGATAAGAAACCCTGGCTATCACCGACTTTATCTGAATACGAATGGGCCCCTGGATTTGATAAACTGTTTAGGACTACTAAAATCAAATCCTAAATATGTGCACATCGAGGGTTCAAAAGGTGAATTAATTTCACCTTTGTATGCCTGGTGTTCTTTAATTCCTTTCTTTCCTGATAATAAGTAGTAAAATTCAAAGATGTAATTTTAAAGAATTATGGCTTTTTGGAGGTATACTTCATGTTCTGCTCCAACATTTTAGAATAAAAAACTATGTATTACAGGCAGATCAGCATGTGAGTTTTGGAAAAATAATCTATTGCTCATTTGTAACAAATGCAAAACCAACCACAAGTTATTTTTTTTTATATGCAATCAAAGGCCAATAGCATGTTTCATGCACTTGAAATGGAACAAACACGATTTTAATTTGCAGTACATTCTGAGCAGAGAGCCACAGCATTCCACCAAATCTGGAATCTGAAGAGATATATATATACACCACAATTTTCTTTCTAACAGTAACTACAAAGTATTACCTCAGCCTCAGGTAATAAAATGCCAGCATGAAGATGAATGGGAAAATATAACTGCCTGACTAAGATTTTTAAGAGATATTGACAATTCAACTTTTACATTATTGAAGTTGAATGATATTTTGAAATATAACTCAAATTCTGCAAGTCCTCCATAAAATCAAAATTAGTTCACTGCAACAATATGGCTGACTTCGCAAAAATGTTTGCCTGCATCAGGCTTCTTGCTTGAATTGTACAGTAATCATCTTTTTAAGCCTTTAGTCTTTAAGTTAACAGTGCAACAGCATTTGTGTATTAAAAAAAATATAATCAAAGGTTAAAAGAGTAAAACCCAGTAACAAAGCACTCCTGTAACATTTGCAAAAACCTGGTGGTAAAGAATGGATTTATTTAATTTTAATGAAAAGTGTGCATATATATGTTTCAGAACATTCTCTTAAGTGTTTAAAAAAAATGCCAAGAGTAGATAGCTTTCTGCCCCACCATGTCATAGTCCACGTGGTCAACAGATAGTTGACCATGAATAGTAAAATTTTACTGTCTGAGCTGAAAATAGGATATCCTGTAAAGCAGAAGTGTTAGAAATCTGCATGGAGGATTGAATTGGAAAACTGCCAGAAGTTCAAGGGCCACATCCATTTTGCATAAAATGGAGCAGATGGTAGCTGACTTAATCTTTGATACCACGATACGGTCCACAGAGATTATAAATCCCAGCATGAAACAGTCAGTTCTATCTTGCATTAAGCAGGTGATAAAGGAAGATACAACATATCTTGCAGATATTTTGAAACACCTACTTTGAAAACAGACTCTGTGCTGCATTAGTGTTTCTCATCTAGGTTTTTTTCTAGCAAGAGTTCTGTTTTTAGCACCTACAACTAACAGCATACAGTTGATTAGTAACTAAACTAATTGGCGGTTTCTTGGCCATATTATTGGAGCTTTGCCTATGCTGGCCCAAAGATTTACCCTGTTTCTTAGGAAGTCTTTTTGCTATGTTACACAAGCATTTATGAATCTTCCATCATTATATTTGATCTATCTGATGCCACTCAGAGGCATAACCAGATCAATCAACAGATCAAATGCTGAGAGTTGGTATTTGAAATTCTTACACTACTCAAAAAGCTTGTGCAACATTAACATATTGCTAAGGAGAGGATGTCTTGGCTTGTCCCTGAGGACCATAATCCAATAGCTATTTAACATGCCACGAGTATCTAAGACAATCAGCTTTTGGTTGAGAGTGTAAGAGATTTAGAGCCTATTCAGCAAATCTTAAATTTAAAAATAGTTTCTCTCATTAAGCAAATCAAATAAACATGTAAAAAAATACTCTAAATAGAAATCCACTCCATCTACATATGCAGACTAAGGAATACGATAGAAAAATGTTACAGATAATATTCAATGAGTCACTACTTGTAGACATCTCTGTGCAGTGCCATATCAAATTCACATTGGGTATAATTCATTATTTAATATAAAGGATCTTAACTGTTTTTAGTTCTGTTGCTAAAGTTCAGGTACAAAATGCTAATCTGGAACTATTGGTATGCCTGAAGAAGGCTAAATTATTAACTCAAGAGAAGTAAAGTATGGACTAATTTTGTCAATTGTCCACAACTTGTTCACACAGTGTAAAATCCGTTGGATATCTCATAATAAAAATGATCTGTTAGTAGAAGGATTACCTAGAAAGTAGTTATAACATGTATTTGCTAGTGCTTCTGTATCTGTTTCCTTCAGAAACAGAAAATGGACAAAATTTTGTCATCCAAAGTTATAACCAGTATTACTCAACTGTTCTGAAACCCAGCCTTAGCCTGTCTGCCTTGCTCTGATCTGACTGCACAGAGCAAACAAAGCTTGGAGGGCTGAGGTGGTGGAGAGTTCACTGACATTCCTGCATGTCTTTCAGATCCTGCTCCCCTTCTCCCATGTAGGTGCTGCCGAACAGTGGACATAGTTTTGCAGCTCTGTATTGCTTGTCAGGATCTCTGGCTAAACCTTTAAAAACTGTCTGAGAAGCTCAAATACATTATTTGCCAGAGCCTGCTGGGGATGTAGCTCTCACTGTTAGTACTGTCCAATTTGTCATGAAGAGTTTCAGTCTCATGATGCAGTAACAGCTACAGAGCCAAGGAGTTGTATCCCATTGCTTCAACTGGAATAGCATCAGAGCTGCTATTATTTGTGTCAGGGTCTGACTCAGTGCAAAACCTAAGGGGCATCACTGCAAACTAAGGGCTTGTACTAAGGTTTATCGCTTCTGATGAAGACTGCCCTGAACCTATAAAAGCAGCAATATTTCAATTTTATAGATGAGAGAACATGAGAGAGATCAATTATTATTTTTTTTAATATTACAGAGAGTATAGCATTCAGGAATTTCTGCTCTTGTCCTAACACTGCAATAGGAAACCAAAAAATCAAGGGGAATAAACATTTAGAAATTACTGCAAGTGCATCCTTTTTCTCCCTCTAGTTTTCAAGCAATGGCTTCCTCTTAACAGCTTTTAATACTTTATTAGTAATTTTCATCAGCATGGAGTTGTTCTCATTTGTTACTTCTATGTTATTATTATGAAATATGACAGAATTCTAAATATTTAATGGGAATGGGATTATTAGCAATGTGCCCTTGTAGCACACTGTATTGTTATCCTCCTTGGTATCATAAAATATAAAATGTACCTGTAGCAAAGAGACCTTAGTCTCTTTGTCTTAGAGCATACAGATGGAATTGAATTCCTAAAGCAGTCATAGGTCTGCAAGTTATTCTCAAGATCTTCATACAGTCTTTTTATATTATTATTCATGAACACCCATGAAAAAAAGTCTTTCTCCATCTTCTTTTTAATAATAATAATCTGTTCCAAGATATACTGGCACAAAATGATCAGTTTGATTACACCCCAAAATTGAAGACCATTTAGATTTTGGTTGGTGTTCATCAACATAAAGTAAGTTTATGACTTAGTATTTTACTACATGCGATATTTTTCTTGCAGATTGTAACACCCCCCAGAGTATTCTGGGTTCTTTGCTCACCATTTTTAACAGACCTTCCTAATGTTCTCAGAGGAAGATCAGACTCTGCCAAAGGTATATAAAGAAATATTCTACTTTGAAATGGAATAGTACAAAACAGTAAAGTCTTTAAGAAGCATGCAGTGCAATCTTTTTTTTATGCGGTAAACCACTGGATGAAGATTACTAAAATATCTATTAGTCAGTTGAAGAACACAGGGTGGAAAGCCTTCTAGATTATTCACTTGGTATTGATGGTTTTGAAAAGAGTGTAAGCAACATAGAGTTTTGTTTACAAGGTGAGGGAAGGAAAAAGAAGGACAAGTACTTTATGGCTCGTAGGTAAGCTTAGCCCTCTGGAAGAGCTAATTCTAGGTTGGTGGTATATTTGTAATAGTTGAATTTAAAATTTTATTGGGCACTTCAACAATGTGGTAAATTAGTGTGGTATTTTGATATAAGCAAGGTATAAAAATAGAACAGCAGCCCAAAACATTCACTGCTCATAAGCAGATATGCAGAGCCTGCAAGGTACTTAGGGCTGTGTTACAGATTAAGCTCCACCAATGTTAACCCAGCTGTGGGAAGGGGAAGTTCATGACTAAGATTTTCTTTATAGAACAGCTGGTGAGACCAACAAAGTTACTCATATGACAGAAATAAACTGGCAGCAACCATACAGGTAAGCTGCATTAAGGATATGTAACATCATATACTGGTCAAAAAGAACATGAAGTTATTTGTGAGTTTCTGAAGCAAAGTGAAATACACGGTTCATCTTGTGTAGAAAAAGCAAGAACATTGCCTAATCAACAATGAACTACACACCTTATTTTCTGCTGCCAGTTGTTCTTGGCTCCACTGAAGATCAGGTCAGTGGCAGGGTGTCAGTCATTGATTCCTACAGTCCTGATTGCTCTGTAAATCATAAGAGCCCATCTGGGCCTGCTGCTGCAGCAGCTGATTTTCATCTCGTATATCTTCTCGCACCTCTGCTAGGTTCTGTCACAGACCAGCTATCTGCTGTGCTCTAGCTTCCAGAAATTCAGTCATCTCTTATTCTTCTGTATCTTGATCACTACAGACAAAAAACACAACAAGGCCATTTTTAAACCTTTTTCCCTCATTAACTGAGGCCCTTCTTTCTCAGTGTGTTCTTCAGCCTCATTTTGAGGTTGTGTCCAGCTGACATCTATGTAGCCAGGGTAGCATCTAAGCCTTCCACTAGCCAAGAAGACAACTTATTTCAAAAAATATTCCTTAAAGTTCTCATACATACACTTTCTCAAGGAACTTTACAAGAAAGTCCAATAAGAGTAATCAGGAGCCAAGCCTAATGTTTGCATTGGAGAGGTGGTTTTCTTGAAAATGGTGAAAGAATTAAAGTATTTCTCGAATCACAGAATGGTCTGGGTTGGAAAGGACCTTAAAATTATCTAGTTCCATCCCCCCTGCTATGGGCAGGGACACCTCATCCTCAGCCACGTTGCCCAAGGATCGTGAGGTCTAATCAAGATTTTGTTTTTCACAAACTCATGGAAATCAGGTGCAGGGTATTCTTAGCATTGATTGTTAACTACTGGGAATGGGAAATGGAATCAAGTTGCAATGTGCTACATACAGATGCCTGACTTCTTCAGGACTGATGAAAAGAAAAAAGTAGTTAGCTAGAAAGATTACTAAATTGTGGGGGTTTCACTCTGAAAAAATTCTGAGAATGCTTTGTCCTACATCTATATAGAATAGTTAATAAAAGAAAACCATAAATCAAGATTGATGTCATCAGAACTATTGCTATTCTGAATCTGCCTTAATTTCTAGTTGCTTAATTCAGTTGCTTCACTAACTTCTCTTCAGACAGGATTTTAATTTATCAAGTTTCTGCTTCTTCCATAATATTTTTCAGTCAGTTTAGCCGTCTTCTGATTTACAATGGTACTGAGGATTTCAGAGTAATGTTAGCCATCTATGATCACTGTCACTTTTAAAGTAAAATTATTGAATAGAAATGCAACCAAAACAGTAAATATCTGGGAAAAGACACTGCAGAAACCCTTCTTACTTAAATTCACTTTAATATGCTACAGTAGAAATTAGTAATATTTAATTTATTTTTTTAATACAATTAGCACAATATTGGATTTATATATGGTGAGGAAGCTATGTTCTGTCAAGGGACAAGAATATCTGGTTTGGACTTTGGGAAAGTATTGCTTTAAATATTTCTAATGTTTAAAAGGGTAAGTTTATCAGGTGGATACGTTTAATTCCCCTCCAAAATAACAATAAATTGAAAATACTCTACATGAATTAGCTAGATATATGATTCCTTGGGAGCAGGATCTCTTCCCCTATTCTAGATCATCAAGTGATGAACAATGCGAATGAACGTGGCTGCTTCTGCAAATTGTTTTCAATTAGCTGCTGAAATAGAAAAATCATCTGAGAAACTGCTCTAAAATTATACCACAAGTTTCCCAAGTGAGTGCTTTGCTACTGAACTAAAAGAGCAGTCCTGTAGCTTAAGCCACTAGAGACTGTTTATAATTAATGCATCATCTTTTGCAGGTGCATTTATTTTATATTTTGTTAGTGCATTGGCATTTTATAGCTAACTTGGATTTTATCAAACTGAAAGTTGCAGTTTTAGTCCACATAGCATATACTGAAAGCAGCAAAGTGTGTTGTTAAATGTGTAAGTCCATTCCACCTGGTTAGCTTTCAGAAGCTATTTTATTTCCAGATTAACTCCAGATTAACCTTTTGTCAATGCTGGTAACTGAAGTTGCAGCACTATGTGAAAGTCTTCTCTAAAATAATAATTCTAAACAGAAGGCTGCCTTTAAGTATCCCTGGTCTCTATATATCACTGTTTCCGGAGATTACATAATTCTCTTCCCTCAAAAGTAAACTATTAGCCTGTCTTGAACCTTCAAAGGTATGAGCTGTTTTCTACTGACATGTACATGGCCCTTTCAAAAACTAATTCTGGGGACTGGCAGATCTGGTGAGTAATCCTGTCTAGTAGTAAAGGATATGCACAGTGCCTACATGAGCTCAGAAAACATGAAAAATTACAGTTTAAAAAAATTCTGTCAAATTCAGATAAGCATCTGTTTGTTGTAGAAGTTTAATACCTGTACTCCACCTGTCTAAAAGCAGAGCAATTGACTGATTCTTCTCAGTGAAACTATATACTGGAAGTGGGACACTAGAGAAAACTGCTAGTCTGAGGTCTTTTGTCTGTGACAATGAAATTAACTACAAACCACCAACCATTTAGGGCTTCAGTGTCTTGCTAGGTATTTAATGTCTAGAAAAATTATTTCTGTACTGCACATAAATTTGTCCTAACATATCAGCATAGTTAAGTAAATCACCCTGCAAATATCTGCTGCATGCGTATAAAACCAGGTCTGAGTAATCTTTGGGATGCAGAATGTTATGCTCAAGATCCCTGAAACAATTCTGTGCAGCCTCTGCTTACTTGTATTGTTTGTTAGGATGTTTTTAATTGCCATAGCATTGTTATTTATCATTTAATACTGTTTGTTCATATTATTAGATTTATTTTTCAGCTGTTGTTACATCAGAATGGCATTTCTGTGGTCCCAGACCACAAGAATTTTCAGCTGGTACCAATGCAATACTGTTAATCACAATGTCATTCAAAAATTCCAATTTATCCCGGTAAATCATCACTCAAAGATCAAAAAAACATCTGTCATAACTTCACTTTCCCATAACTCTTCCTGTAATATACGGTTTAGCTCTACAATACTTTGTTGCTACAGGCTCTTGTGCCATGCTGGTCTCCATTACTACCAGCCCATTATGTGGGTCTACAACACAGAAATATCATCTTTAGTTGGCATGAAAAGTAACACTGGCCAGACACAGAATCTGAAGTGAGAAATTAATGGATATTTTCACTAGTTTTATGCACTTACACAGTGGGAAAACAACAACAGGGTATTTTGAGAGGCAACGGAGTGCTATGGGAGATGAGAAAAAAGAAAGAGAGCAAAGATAATCAACTTGAGGTGAGGTTAGCACAGAAATGGTGTCTTCCCTCCCTCTTCCATATGCTGTAAATTCTAGTTTGCGAATTAAGACTAATTATTATTTAAAAAATACTTGCAGGATGCAGAAAGATAATACACAAGTCCACAGAATAATTCCGTTTGGGATAAACTGCTAGTAAATGTCAGAGGTGATAGAATGACACAGACTGTCAGTGGCACTCTAGCTGTGCTTCGAGAGCCAACTCAGACTCTTGATTACTCATGTGCCATCCTTGGCACATCCTCAGAGCTCAGGAATTACTGGGACAGTAATGGTGCTTTCCCTTTGTTAACTCAGGTTAGCAAGCATCACAACACACAAAACCTGGCTCTTGCTTGCAAACTGATGGAAGCCACAGTTGTGGCATTTCTCAGCTCTCTCTCCTCAACAGAATGAGTGTTTCTTCGTTCTAGCTCTCAGTATGGGTGTTCCCTACCCAGGAGCTATTTTTACAAAATTTTAAAACTCTTAATTACTTTAAAGGTGTATCTACCTTTTATCAAATTTGTCTCAAATCAGCCTATGTGCTCATCCTATTAATGGGGCACATATATGCTATGACTGCACAAATCTCCTTTCCTTAGTAAACTAGGCTAAATACCTCTAAGAAGCCAAATGAAAGTTTAATCTTTAAGAAATGATGTGTTGTTAAAAATCCATTACTTACAGACATTCCTTCCACATTTTATGTCGTTAATACTACCATTCGAATGCACAAGATAAAATGAGAAATTATTTTCTTTATATGATTTTCTGATCCCTCCACCCCATTGACTTTCAGTCAAGCTGTTTAGAACACCTGAAATGTTGCACAGCAAATGCCTGACTTGTCTGCCTCACTATATTAACACCAATGAAGTACACATCACCATGGTATTCAGATGGACTTTGCATATTGACTGAAGTACAAACATGTCCAGGTAAGAAGCATGCATTCTGTTTTGTAATTTGGCAAGAGAACTACAAACTGGCTAAATTTTAGTGAAGGACCAACTGTTCACGAATCTGGAGATGATGAAGAGCCCTGACAATATTAACTCTGTTTTAGAGCTGCTGTTCACAACTTTGTTTCATGAGTTTTCTTCAGCAAGTACAGTAATTCCAGCTAAGAACACTATCTGCCCAACATGAGGGAGCCTGAAGAAGAGACAAACAATTCGAGTCTGCTGAATATTGAGACAAAAAGGAAATCTCTGTGTAGATATGAGGGCTGTTGGACAGTTTCAGACCTTATAAATAGCAATGGATCAGAAAACTTATGCCAAAAAAAACCCAGCACAACCATTTCTTATAACCGTAGTTTCAAAAAATATATAATTCTACCATTTGAAAGTTATCATTCATACACTACAGAGGAACTTTCTAAAAGTGAAGAGAAAATGCTGATCTAAAGATTGCTCTCCATAGAACCTGGCAAAAAATGCAGTTTAAGAGAAGGCAATGATACAGTATTCATACGAAAAAAGTAGCATGTTTTAGATGCCAACACTTTCTTTAGATGGCTCCTAAACTTCATAAAGCAGTGTGAAAGCAAAATTCCAGGACATGATTAGCTAAATTCATAAGCAAGAAGAGGAAGGCAGAAGTGATGATGCCGTTCATCCGAAAGTCCAAGCACCAGTGTATTCATGTGGGAGAATGCGCTGGGCAAAGAAGATCTCTGCTTAGCTCCCTCCTGTTTGAGGAGATCTGATCACTCAAATTAGCAGGGATTTTGGAATGAACCTCATTTTGATTCACTAAGTCAGAATGACTCAAGACTGGCAGGTAAACCAGGAAGTGGGGAGGTGAGGCACCCTCAGCTCCTAATCCCCGTTCACATAGACATTTAACATTCTTAAACTGGCACAGCTAAATCAGAGAACAGCATCTCAAATACTCTGCAAAACTCTGATTAAATCAGATCCATGGGAAGCGTTCATTCTAGGACTAATACGGGGTCTCCCCTTACAGACTGTAAACTACTTGGCTAATGGATAAAACAGCAATCCCCATTGTTTTCTGTTTTGTTATCCCAATGCTTTCTTTCGTTCCAGTTTGGCAGCCAATCTGACAAATAAAAATCACCTACTGGCACAGACAAACTCAGAAGTCACGGACACATTTTATAGATATGATGATAATGCCAAGAAATCACTTTCAGTTCTAGTTTTGGGAACAGAAGCTGCTATGCCAATGCATGATTACTTGCAAAGAATAAAAGAAATCTAACAATCTAAAAGTGTGTCACTTCTTCCTTACAGTGATTTGCCCGGAGTTGCTCATAACTCAGCAGAAATTCTGAACAATATTATCCTAAAGGAACATTACATTTAACATATTTCCTTTACTTCTGTATTATTACTTCTTTTCTTTTGGATTATGAGAAAATACTTACTGCTTAGGAGCCGGTATGTTTCTATGTTTATTCTTCAGGTATTTTAAAAATCTTTGTAATAGCAACTCACTGCGACACAATGTAAGTTACTCTGATTTCAAAGCAGATGCATCATTTATTACTTCAGGTACTGTTTGCAATAGTTTAAAAGCTACATTGGGGCATTATACTTCTACAGGTTTAAATTAACTTTTCTTTTTGTCCTTTCTTTTTTGGAAGGAATTACCCTCTTTTTGTCTGCCCAGCACAACGTGGTTTGCTTGGGGGATTCTCTATGAAGAATGGCTACTCTATTGCATGATTTGATAAAGTTTTACAAATCATAACAAAAGGAAGCATTATAGGACTTTTCTTTCTTTTCTTTTTTTTCTTTTCCCAGCAGAAAATATGACTGCAACCTTTACCCAGTAGTGTAATTTCTCAACAACAGTCTCTGGAGCATATGTTGAGTTGGTATCATGTCACTTTTCCTACTTAAGGCTCTGCCAATATAACAATGTCTGGCATCAACCCAGTGGAACAATATTCTTTACTACAGAATTATTTAATGGAGTTGAAGTGGACAAAAAGGCTAAACCAAGTAGTTAACTTGCTTGGATTTTCTTTACCATGTGGCGTACACAGTAGCAGACAGCTAGGATTGATTTTATTCCAAGATGAATGATAAAAATTAATCCAATAGGCAAGGTGCATTTCCTGTGCCTCTGATCTGAGAACCAGAGCAGTTCCAGCATTTAAACAGATGTACATAGTATCATTTTTTAAAATCAATTTCTTAAATGAAGACTAAACTATTTCAGGGGTTACTACTTAATGTTAACCTCCTAACTTTATTATAACCTAAACTCATTAAGAAAAGTTTCTGGAAACTAAACCTTTTTCTTTTTTAAGAAATATTTTTTTTTGCATCCAAATAAACAAACTGGATTTGTAATGGCAACATCTCTGTTTGTGACCATTTTGACTTTGATAGAGTTCATCCAATTCAAACATTTCTTGTAACTTCAAGCAGTTTAGCATGTGTTCTCATCTGATAGTTTGAGTAATGTTGACAGGAGAATACCTGCACACTGAAGAGACACTGACTCTTAAGAGATGTTAATTATTTTTTTTAATTACTATTATTCTGCATGATTGTAGTCAGAAGCGTTTAAAAAGACAATTTATGGTTTGGGTTGGGTTTTTATCTTATTTTACAGAAGCATACTTCTAAAGTTTAAAGGATTGGAAGCTTACACTTTCAGCAGGGTTGCATGTTAGACTTTTCATATCATCCCAAAAAGGAAAACATAAACATGTTATGTATGCCTAACAAACATTATAAAATCATGTTATAAACAGATTAGCTCACCCCTTAGTGTTTATACTTGTGCCAAATTCCTGGAGGTATGATACTGTAACAATAAACCACAGCAGACTAAATGCAATCAATTTTACAAACATATCTTATGGAATACTTAAATACTTGAATAAACCATACATGTGTTGAACAGTGTTTGTTTTGCAGATGTTCTTTTAGTATCTGTTTGTGCATTCATAGTTACAGCCTTCCCATCTGAACATACCCATTCTAGCAAAATTTTGGCAGCAACTCCAATTGCAATATCATGCAGGTTAGTACTTGTTGTATGTGTGTAGTGCCTCTAAGAATAACAAATCGTATTAAACAAACCCATAACTTCAATGTTAATGGGCAAGACTTCCTCACTCTGCTGTGTTTTTACCAACATACAAAATCAGAATATGACAATTGCACTCTGATTCCCAGATTACTTTCAAATGGAGTCCTCATTCAGTAGGGTTTTAAAAAAACCATTAGCGTTAGGTGCACTTGCCACAGTAGTTCAGTAGCACTTCCTCCAGTAGCTCATAGCATTAAATGTACCAGGTCTGCTTCTGACATGTTTTAACTCACTCTAGAAATCTTCAGTGATGGGGACTTCACAGTCGCCCCAGGTAACTCCGATGAAAAAAACACTGAGGTTAATAATAAGGCAGCATTACGTTAAACTCAAGCCATATATAAGATTTGTTTTTTCAGGATTATGGTCAAGATATCTCAGAACATACTATAAACTTCTCTATGCTTCAACCACTCACCAAATATCAGATTTTTTTACTAAATCAACAGCAAAGAAAAAAATCAAAGTTCATTTTTTAATATCGACACAAAACTGAAAATTACATAAGAGATATTTTAGTATCAGCAGAGCAGAAGGGGATGTCTGATGAAATGTATTGTAAAGTTTTAGTCCATAAATTTTGTTTTCCTAAAAAGGTTTGATAACTTTATGTTCTCCTAGTAATCCACTTGCATTTCTGTGTAGGTAAATTTATGATCCCTATTTAAATTCCCTGTAACTTTCTTTGTATGTGGCACTTTGCTTCAATTGGAAGGCTCCTGGCACTGTTATACTGACCTCCAAGTTTTATGACAGAGGTATCTGCATTCTGGTGCAGCTTAACTGATCCCCATGTTTATGTAACCTATAAACTTGTAGGAGGCTCGCGCAAACAGTTTATGATGACACCTGTCACTGCTTCAGTTAGGAAATGCAAATTTCTTTTTTTAATATATATAAATATACACTATCTCCCATTTGTCTCTGTTCGTGGAGAGAGTTGGGGAAGTGAGGACTTCCAATCTAACAAAATTGGTTAGGTCACCATAATAACAAAATGGATTTTCTAAGATGAATGTCAATAGCAATATTTACAAGAATGTCCTTATAAATTCTTAATACAAGCATAATTTAATTTGTAATGTATATCTGATTTTGTGAATATTTAATGGCATGGGTAAAGGTTATCCAAATCATCCTGTAACTACAAATGAATAAAACACTAACTCGTCTTATGATTTCATGGTAAGAGTTAAGGTGGTTTATATGCTTTAAGCACATATTTTGCATTTCTTGCACAGCAAGATTTCTAGTATCAGCTACATTTGTTTCCCACTGTCTAGCTCTTCAGTATTGATCTGGAAAAGTAAAGCAGCTCAACCAAACCATCTGTGTTGCTAAAAACCTTGATGGAATTTCTGCCTTTTAGCTACACATGGATGGATGTCTGCAGTTAAAAATCAAAAGAACCCAGTTAAAATGCGTCTTGCTGAGGTGAAAAGTAATCATCCAGCTTTTGCAGACATCGATGCATTGTTTAAAGACCTGACAATTGATATATGGGGAATTTTTCTTCCCCAGCCCCAAGCTCGTTTTCCATGAGAGAAACGGATGACCATCTTGATCATTATTATACTGAGCATTTTGGTTACAGAAATCAACGACAGATAGACATTCACTTGCCCCTTTTTTATTTTTCTGGTCTCTGTGAATCAATATGAGGATTTTATTTCTTTTTTTGTTAACGGTTGGACTGAAGCAATTGCGAGCAACTGCTATCTTGCAACTTGCTTGTCTTTAGTTATTACTTACTACTTGAGAAGACATGCTTTGGTTTCCAATTTGCCACCACTTTGCCTACTCAACTACAAAATCCTTATGCTTAGCTGGTGCTCTTGCCTCAAAATGCCTGAACATGATAAGCAAAAGAAGAACAATATGAACAACCGCTGGTTGATATGCAGAATAAAGCTGATAGTTGCATTCATAATTTCTCACTTACTCATTCAACCCTCTACCAATATAAAGTCAGAGGAGTCAAGACAGGAAATAAGTTATACCCTCTGGCTTTGTAAGCAATACAACTACCAGTTTCTGCTATTTCTTTACAAACTTCTGTATGCCCTCTCAAAATTAAACTATCATCTGCTAATTCATCAGTGGTTGATACAGGGTGATGTGGAAGAACACACCACTGGGATAGAAGCATTTTGGACCACTGAGAGATTTTGCAATCAACTGGCTTATCTGGCACAGACAATGCTTTTGAGACAAAAACCAGAAACTGATGAGAGCGTATTGTCAATAACTCTCAGAAGGAAAAGGAATGTGACTTTAGTAATTAAGTCAGAGGCCAGTTTATCTAAGATGAAGTAATTCAGATTAGTTAGCTTTCAAGCTCAGCTTTACTCCTGTAGCCAACAGTGCATGTATGCTGCCCAACTACAGGAAATACAATTGTTCTCTGTAATCAGCTTCTGCAAAGTTTCTCTTTTAGAGTACATCATATGTTCGCAGTTTTCTCTGTATGTTTTTAGGCATGGTTCTGCTAAAATATCTCGTTACCCTATCAGTACTTCCTCTCACATATAAAGCAACCTTCCTTCATGGTACTTCATTCTGGCTGGTGTCTCCAGAACTTGCAGTTTTTTAAACTGCATTTGAAAGCACTGCATGTCTTCCATCATACTGCCTTCTCCTAGAGGAGATATAAATCTTCCTGTCCAGTGCATCTGTCCATGCGTTTCTTTTTGCAAGGATACCATGGAGGAGTATGTCCTTTAATTGCCTGGATCTACTTGCTCACTGCAGTGATAGCTGCCAAGGACTATTATTAAATGTGGAGGGTAGGAATCCCTGGTTTTATCTGCCCCCCACCCCAGCACATCCCACATAATTTCCATGGCTCATGAGGAACATTAGAAGGGCACCTTAATTCCTGATGCAGTCTACGAAGACTCACATCTTAATGTCAAAGAGACAGAGCTCACATATATCACAGCACACCGAGTTTTCAGTCTCTTCTTTTTTAAAGAGCTTTCTCAGATCTCATTGCACTTTTTCTTTAATTAGTCACCAATTATTTGTTGCAACACAAAGTTTTAGGGCTTTCCCATTAACCACCTACTAAGCTTAGCCAAGATGATAGTCTATAAACTAAAGGAGCCTTGGAAAGAACTATCTTATTGTAATTGTGGGGGCTATTTACTATCCTTCATTTGTGAGTTTTGAAGTTGTGAATGCTTATTGATTCTCACTGGATAAACTTGGCTTTGTAGGATGATGCAAAAACAGGACATTCAAACAAATTTGTCCAAGGACTAGGTAGGGGTCTTGCAGAACAGACAGTATGCAATAGTGCACCTTCAGAATGCACAAATTTATATGTGCAAAGTTGCTTCTAATTCTGTTATATTGCACTTTTTCAATGTTTTACCATGTAATATTAATATACTTTTCATATTTATCTTATCTTGCTTGAACAAAAACACCTGCAATGAGCTCTCAGTAAGTGAGTAGTTGAGCATGTGTTCCAAATAACTGGACTATAGATCTCACTTCACAGTCACTTCTCTAAAATAAGTTTCCCTCTCTAGTTCCCATATTTTTGCTCTTTTTCTTCCAAATATCAAGATTATTTCTTTCGCTTTCTTTTTTCCTCCTACTTTGGCAGAATGTCATAGTTTAATAATTGTTTAATTACTAAACCGGAATAACCAAATTATTTAATGGCATAATCACTAAGCAGCAATTACTTAATTACTAATGTTGTTTTGGTTTTTTTCTTCACAATTCCAAAGTAGTCTGGAAGCATCTCAAGGTTAAAGATGATGGGGAAAATGAACAGAATATTTTCCATGCTAAACACAGTACTCAAATCTTTACAGCTTAAGTTCACAAGAAGGACATGGCATTCATTCTTCTGAAAAAACCTTCAATTTGAAAGAGAATCTACAGTCAATTAATTGAGGATGCCTGACAGCAGCTATGAGAGATGTCACCAACAGTAACTTCTGAGAATTATGGGCTGAAAAAGTTGAGTGATACACATTAATTTGGATAAGGGCTTTCCCATCATTTATCTTCAAAACTCACCAGAAATATTTTCAAATTCATATAAATGAAGAACTGTGTGGGGTTTTTTTGTGTGGGTTTTTGTTTGTAGGATTTGGGGTTTATTTATTTATTTATTTAGGGTAGAACGGACAGCAAAACTGAGTAGGGGAACAAAAAATTTAAACTTGGGAGCATTCTTGGATGTTGGCCAGGGTGAGAGAGCACTATGGGACAAAAAGGCAGCAGAAAAACTGGATTTCTTAGTCACCTCTTGATTCGGAGATTTTCTTGGGTAAACTCTTAAGGTGAGTGGAAAATGCTGCGGCTCTTTGTGGTACTGTACTGCAGGACTGTTTTCTTTAGCAACCGTGGCTTCACTGCCCAGTTTAGGCCTTGTCTAGCAGTTTCACAATGTCCAGCCGAAAGCAATGGCGATGTTTTATTGAGTAAAGGTTTGGAACAGTTGATCATGTATTTTTGTTATCTAATCAACCGGATAAACGACTGAGAGAAAAAAACAGGAGGAAAACACACACACAACACAAACCTCCAGTCAAAAGAGTGTTCCGTTTAGAAGCTTGTACTCCACTAATTCCAGAAACACCCTGTTACGTTGAGTTGCCTGCACTTAATGTTTCCGGGTACAGCTTTCCCCAGCTTTTCTTCGGTCACACGCAGAGTTACGAGCGCTTGCGATCGAATGTACCGCAAGGGAAACGCCTGACCTCCGTTCGCGGCCTACCAAGGGCCGCGCCCGCCGCCGCCCCTGCACGGCAACAGCGGCCTACTTACGGGGCGCGGCCGCGGGGCGATGGCCGCTCCGGCTCCGGAGCCAGGGCCGGGTCCCGCCGCGGCTGTGGCGGTGGGCGCGCGCCGGGGGAGCGCAGCCGCAGCCGGGCCCGAGGCGGCGCGAGGCGGCCGCGGGGTGTGAGGCCCGGCACGTGGCCCATGGCGCGTGGCCCCGCCCCCGGGAGGCCCCGCCCCCGGGCGGCCCCGCCCCGCGCCCGCCGGAAAGCGCGCGCCGCGGTGGGGCTGACCCGCGCTCTACCCGGCAGGCAGCGCGCCGCGCGGCCTCCCCCGGCGGAGGCTGAGGTGGGGCGCCGCGGCCCGGCGATGTGAGGTGCCTCCGCCAGCGCCGCTGCCTCCCGCCCGCCAGCCGCCTCTCCGGACCGCGCAGCACGGTAAGCCAACCCGCTCGTTGTGCTCGGCCCGCCCTGCCGGGGCGGCCTGCCACCTCCCTGGGCGGAGGCAGCCGGCGCTCGGCGGATGGCGGGCCGCGGGGGGATTGTCGCCTCTGAGAGCGACGCCATCTTAGGTCGGAGCGCGGCCTTGCACCCCCCTCGCGTCCTGAGGGCTTCCTCGGAGCCCCCGCTAGGACCTGCTGGGGAACGGGGGGTCTGCCCGCACGGGCGTCCCGGGCAGGGCTCGCTCCGCCTTGCCTGCGGTGTCCGGGGGTTGGCTGCGGCCAGGGTCCCCGGCCGTTGGCAGTGGACGCTGGGCTTGCCGCTGGGCCATCTCCCCGCCCGCCAATGCTGTGGTGTACGGGCCTCGTCCGAACCCGAGCTTGCAGTCTCCGTTGGAGTCCTTGCGGTCACCCGGCGCGGGTAGGCAGGACGGTCAGGCTGCGCCAGAGGCGGCGGCGTGCAGGCGGAGAAGCAGCTGCTCGGCTGCCCGGCGGGACTTGGCTTTCTCCCGCGGCCTCGCACCCGTCGCAGCTCGGGGGTGTGAACTTGTGACTCTTTTGCAAAGGCAATATTGCCCTTCCCTAGGCGGAGCTTATACCACCTCATGGCAGAGAGGGTGGTGGTGACTATTTAGGTTTGGTTTTGAGGGAAGTCGCTTTATATTTTAGCGTTTTAAACCTTCCAGGTTCAGTTTCAGCTTGATCATTGTTTCTTTGCTGCTGAAACAAATGCAGGACTCAATAAAAATAAAATCGCTTACAGTCATGATGCTGTGGATTGCGCACTCCTCTACAACTAATGTGCCATGTGCTTGTATGGGAAGTTATCTGAAAAATACAACGTGCATGCTCACCATATATTATTTACAACACAAATCTTAACTTCCCTGTTCATTTGAAGTATGGCTATTAACTGCACTTCAGTGAATAAGGGAAAAAATATTTGAATAGTTTGCTGATTCTCGTATTATGGAAAGATGATAAGGCCAGCAGGAGAACTTTCTGGTTAAAGTAGATGTACTTGCTCTTTAAGCTCACTGCCAATTCCATACTAGTGATTTGGTTTCAGTTCTTTTAAGCAAATCCAAAGAAGTGTTGAGTGTGGGGAAGCTCACTTGACTTTAAGAGTGGTACAGGTGAATTGCTTCTAAAGTAGTAAATGGGTTTTCAATAGCTAAATTTGATTGCAGCTGCATTTCTCATGGTTTTATATTGTACTGATTGTGATTAAGGTGCGCTTCTACAGATCACTTTCTGCTGTTTTGGCTAAGCTGCTATACTCTTGTTACGTTTAGTAATGTTTGTATCATTTTTTTGATTCAATGTGAGTGCTTTTAAATACAGTAAAAAAAAAACCCAAACAAACGACCCTCCTGGTTTTTAATAAACTTAGTTGTGCTTAAACGTAATTGCCATGATAAATGAAGGTGTTTGAACTAGTGCTTTTAAAACCCTTATTTTATGAGAACCTTATTACTCTTGTGCAATAAGTTCTTTTTTTTTTTGTCTTCTATCAGTTCATTGCTTGTTTGGTAACAATAACAATGTTCTTAGAATTGTATTTTTGCTGGTTGATTATCTCTGCCTGCCTAATGAATTTACATGGCTAGCCTTAGATTTTGCTGGGCAGTTGCCTTTCAGAGTAATATGTTGGTACAGTTTAATGATACTTTTTAAGTGCTTTAAAGAACTAGTTCACAATTTTGACACTTGCTATCCTGGAACAATGGTTTAAAACCTTTTTATGTTAGATACATTATTTCACTGGAGTTTTGGACCTCTCAGATCAATAGACTACCTTTAAGGAGATTTTTGTACGAACATGTATATATGCTTATACATCTTAAAAAATGAGGGAAGTAGTTTACTGACAGTAAGTTTATCTTTCTCATCCTGGGGTCTGCACATCCACTGGGAAATATTTGTGGAGAGTGGGGAAGGATTCACTGTTGGGTTTGGCTTTGAGAGCAACCACTAGGCGGATTCCTGGAATAGATTTTCTATGTTAATGTAGTTAAAGAAGCTGAAAACTTGGAATTTAGTTGTAATCTAAAAATGGATGTAGAGACTTCCTTTGGTAACGGAGACTGTTTGAGCAGATCTGGACACTCGTAATAGAACCCATTCCCCCTTACTGCAACTTTGATTGCTCAGGCCACACGTTTTTTGACCTCTCAGTTGTGCTGGTGAAAATGTTAGTGGGCCAAGTTATTTTTAACCTGCACTGGTTCGTGTTTTAGTCCCTTGAAAAGTTGTACTAGCACAACTGAGGGAGCAGTGCAGGAGCAGGATGGGAACCCATTAGGTTGGCTTTGTTATCAGGAAAAAAGTCAGTGAAAGTTTGGTTTCAAATTATAGTATTGAGATTAAAAGACATAGATTAAAAGGTCTGAAATAATCTTGATGCTTGTCTTTTAAAAGCTGCCGTATATTTTGAGTCACCTTTTCAGAATCCCTTAACGTATACATCCTGATTCATAAAATGACATATCCTTAAGAGGTGCCACCAGTTGGTGTAACCTTCTTGAAGACCATGGCTATGTTATGAAATTACTTTTAACTGTAATAAAAAAAAATAAATCAGTTGCATTATGGTGTAGCTGAGGTTATCACGTGCATCTTGTTACATTTTGCTAACATACAGATTGCTGATGCCTATTTTGTGTTTTTAGTATAAATTACACATGCTCTCATTTGCATTCTCTGAGCACATTTTATAAGTGATTACTTTTTTACTTGAGATCAAATAAAACGTTTTTTTTTAAAAAAACCCACAACTCATGTTTATGTTGTCAGTGCCATGAAAAAAAGAATCTGAAAATAGTGCTTCATTGTGCCTTGAAGTCTAATAAACTTTGCCTTTGTGTTAGTAAAGAAAAGGTGTTCTAAGGAATGTCCTTCAACAGAGTCACACTCTGGAAAAGACCTTTAAGATCATCATGTCCAACCATTACCCTAGGACTGCCAAGTCCACCATTAAACCATATATAATAAAGATAAATAATTTAAGAGATACCAGTTTATGATTATGAATGTAATCTTGATATTTTTTTTCCACCTTGTGTATAAGGATTCAATGACATAAACATATGCATTAGTGCTGACCTGATACCTTGGCTATTGGGTTTAGGAAGTTAAACTGTCAGAGAGCTTCCCACTGCATAGTAGTGGGAAGTCAGGTTTCCTTATCTAGTTCGCTTTGTCAGGTTAAGTGTTGCATCAGCCTAAGAATGAAAGAAGTATTGGTAATGCTTTTTGTTGGGAGTATCCTGGTAATAAGACCAGAAATACTGCTTGTGGCCTTCATGAAAGGAACTGTGACTCAGATATTCTTCATTTTTTTTGTCAAAGCAGTCCAGTGATGAATTGAATTTCATCTGCTTTACTGCTCATTAATTTAAAGGAATTCCTTTAGTGGTTGGATATTAACATTCATATACTGGCTGGGTTCTTCAGGCAAAACTGCATTTTTTCTCCTCCAGTTCACCAAATAATGGAGCCACTGAATTTTGTTAAAGTCCTGTCTCTAAAGCAAAGCAAGTACCTTTGTATGGGGAGCCCTGATCCAGGTTATTGCTGAGACAGCACTGTGGTTTTATAAAATTTCTGGTCTTACTAGCAATTAGATCATTGGTAGTGTGTGTAAAGAAATATGAAAGCTTCCTATTTCCATACAGGAAAGTTCAGAAATACTTTCAAGATTATGCTAGAGGATGTGAAAAGAAAGAAGAAAACTTAATTGGCATCACTCTTTAAAAAAAAAGAACCTAAAAAAACCACAAATCAAACCCAGTTGTTTGAAATGCTGATGTTAATTTGGTTAATTCCAAAAGTTACGTATTTTCATTACTATTTTCATACAAGACTTTTTTTCCTTACTGTAAGATTAAGTCTCCAGGCACAAGGGATTCAGTCTATTGAGATAAGTGCAAAATTTTTATCAAGTCTTAACTGATGATAAAAAAACACTGTTGTGGGCATGGGTTGGGATTTTTTTTATTGTTGTGGGTTTTTTGTTTCAGGGTGGGGTTTGGGTTTGGTTTTCTTTTCTTGTGGATGATTTGTTTGGGTTTTGTTCTGTGGGTTTTGTGTGGTTTTGAAGAAAATGTGACTATATGGGAAGGCCTGGCAAAATCTTAGAAAATCTGTGGGGCTGTGGTAGGTTGTGGGTTTGGGTGGGGGTTTGGTTGGGTTGGGTTTATTTAGATGTAAAGAGATTAAAGCTGTAATTAGTGTTTCAGTAACTCTGTTGTGCAAGGTTATATTGCATGCTTCGTAATAGGGTCTTTGTGTTGCTTGTAAATCACTTACCAGGAATAGGAGTTGGGTTTTTTTTGTTTTTTTTTTTTTTTTTGGTTTGGTTTGGTTTTTTTGAAGATACCTTGCATTGTGGTGTCAGAGGCTTCTTCTGGTAGTTACAGGGGGATTATAAAAAAACACTTAATATAGAGGATATCTTTGGTCTTTTCTCATCCTTAGTAGCAAAAATTGGAATTTAGGTAATTACCAGAAAGGTGGTGTGGTGTCAGATCTTTGAAGATCTTTTATATCAGATCAAGTACAACCTGTACAATACATGGTGGGTGGGGAAGGGAAAGAATCATCGTCAAGTGCAGTAATCTTTACTGAACAGTGAAACGTTTGTTTCATGAAAGTACTGAATAGTTTTCTATGTGTGTTTTGTTTTTTCTTGTCTAGTCTCAAGATGGCAGAGTTATTTATGGAATGTGAAGAAGAGGAGCTAGAGCCATGGCAAAAGAGAGTGAAAGAAGTGGAAGAGGATGATGATGATGATGATGAGCCAATCTTTGTTGGGGAAATATCAAGCTCGAAGCCAGCTAGTACATGTAAGATGACATTTTCCGTAATTTAAAATAGGTACTTCTGGGTGTAGAACTTTCAACTTAATTTAAAAATAGAGAAATTTTTTTCCCCCTTAACAATAATACTTAAGAAATTCTACATCTTAAAGCTGTTTTGTAGGTCAGTGTCATGCAGAAAGCTTGAATTCTTAAGAAATTCTGTTCTAAAATCTAGGTTGTATGCATCTCTGACTACCTTTAAACTTCAGTCTCTACAGTCAAAACAAGGACATTTGAAAGTTATACCATTAGCAATATGGTTAACAATCAAATATATGTAGTGCTGAAACCATGCATGCAGTTGCTCTCAATATAGTTGATATTTAGTTACACGCTTGGAAGTGTCTCCCTGCTTTAGGAATGTGTTGAATTTAAGTATCCGTTTTTTCTCCACCCCACGTTCCATGTGTTGGTGGATGGTCTGATTGGGTGGACATCATTCTGACAAGAGGAAGGTAACTGTCTTAAGGTGTCTATAATAAAAGCACGATCAGGAAAAGTGATTAATGTGAAAATGGTAGAAGCCTCTGTTAAGAGAGAGATTTTCATTAATAAGAATTCATTCATCTCCTGTAAAACAAAGATTTTTTTCATGAAATGCTGTAGTTTTCTCCTAATGCAGACAGTGCAGGGAGTGAGGTTAGGTGGTTGTGATGACAGCAGATGTGTCAGAATTCCATGTTTGTCCTGTGCTTGTGCCAGGTAAGTAAAGGAGAACATCACTTTTATTACTTGAATTTTAGTAATGAAACTTCGTGTTTTCTGTGTGCGACCATCTTGCAGTCATTTGTTATGAGGTGTGACCTAAGGTTTCTCAAGCTATTGAATACTCAGGAGTTTGCCTGGTGAGGTTACTGATTTCAGTTTGTGCCTCATCTCATTATCCAAGATTTCCATAGTTGTTTTCTTGAAGGTGTATAGTTTGCAGTGAAGAATCTTAAGACTAAATATTAAACTAAGCTTTCTGTTACACTCCAGTGCATGGACTTGAGAACTGTTATTCGCTGTTCAGTCAGTTTAGTTCATGATACTTTCATCTTGCATCTGAACTCTATTTTACTTTGTTACTACTCACTGGGATAGGAAGTCTAATGCTTCTTGCACTAGCTTAAAAAAGTGAAACATTATGCTTTAAAGAAAGGCTGAAGCTGATGTTAAAGTTCTCTCACCTGAAAATAGTTCCTAAGGGTTAATGTTTCTTAAGATTTTAAAAATATTCTAGATCCTCTTGAAAATTTGAGGAATGTTTTAAAATTGCTTTAAGAAGTTTTCTGCAGTTACAAACTTCTAGAAGGACTGAAAAATAACCTTTATTACTGTTTTCTGGAAGGTCCAGAGACCTCTGGATTGCTGCTGGTCCTTGACAGTAGGACATAGCATAGAACAACTGTTAAGGCACAGGGCATATATTGGAACAACAAATATGCTTTCATTGCAGTTGTTGTAGTCTCAAGAATTTTTTTGTATTCATAAAGGAAAGAAATAGTTCAGATGAGAACATATGTAATTTTAATGTGATCCAGCAACCTCAAGAACTTCAGTAAAAGATACTTAAAATGTATGCATCATATTCTAGTGCTGCCCATACTCGGTCCTGACACAAGTAAAATGGCTTATGATATAACTTTTTACTTTATCTCTTTTCCTTCCCTTTCCTCAACTTTTCTCTTTGTAATCTTCACTATCAAAAACAGCTATGGAAGAATGACCTCAGTTCTTCTCTGGCTTGTAAGTAGTACTACCTGGCAGTAGTCAGGCTTCAGTTTATTACTGGTGACAGGCAAGACACAGTGAACTCAACTTTTCTTACCACTGTTGTTTAGTTTTCCCTGCGTAAATTCCTGTCTAATAAGATAAAAAATTAGATGACAAATGGAAACTTGTAGTTCTACGTTTTCTGAAATACATATTTTCTGCAGTACATAGCTTTTTTTTTTTTTTTTTTTTTTTTGACCTTTTTCTGACAATGCAGTTATGAGTTCTTATACAGGCTGGTGTGGAAAACTTGAAGCAATGGTTAAAAACTCAACTTTGACCTGCTGGTACAGTGTCACATACAATAAAGTGCTTCTGATGTACTGGAGGATTAGTTTGACTAGGATGAAAATAATTTACCCTTTGTTCCCATTGCCTGCAACTGTTCATTTTTCCTACAGTTACTGCTCATATTTATTGCTTCCTTTTCATAATGATACAAACCTGTGATTTATTGCTACTTTAAAATGTTGTTCTGCATGTTGCCTTTCTTATACTTCAGTGCTGTTTTACCTACACAGGACAAATAACACTTTGATGGAGAAGGGAACAGGTTGCATCAAGGCTGTGGTGAATCAGTTGCGTCATGTTTACATGTTTATGTCTAGTTTACAATTCCTAATCAGAGAGTTATTGACATTATCTTTTTTAAAACAGTAACCTCTACCTTTGCATTTTAGGATGTCAACTGTGTGTGTATCAGACTGTCTGAAGCTGAATATACTTTGTGAGACAACTTTTAGGATAGAGAGGTGTTTTTTTTTTTTTTTTTTTTGTAGGTAGATGAAGTTTCCTTTCATTCTGGAATTCAAATGTGAGGTATAGACTTATTAACAAGCACGAAGAAGTATGTATTCAGCTAAATACCAAATTAAGATAATTATTGCTTATAGTTAGTGTTGCGTTGAAGTAAAAATACCATTACTTTTATAGAATGAGATTTTGTCATAGCTTAGAAAATGTAAACCTGTTTGGGTCTGTTTGCAGCTGCTTTTTTGTTAGTACGATCTAAATGCAGGTAACAGGTTGAAAGCTGTGATCTTCTGAGCTCTACTGCTATTAGTTTTATTCATCAACCTCAGTAGTATATACTAATGAGCCATTACTGCTGGAAACAGCCTTAAGGTTATTAAATGCAATGTGTAGATACTCTATTGTGTATGATCTGACCCTGGCTTGAGAAGGAACTTTAAATCTTGTTGGTTAGATACTTCAGGATCAATCTAATTTCATATGCATATTTTCACATGTCAGAGCATGTAACTCAACTGCAGCAGTAACAAAACTGAGAATCTGGGGTAGAAAAAGACTTGGATTTGATGAATAATTTTGTAACTTTCTGGAATGATCAGAAACCCCAGACTAAAGTGTAAAAAGTTGGGGAATGTTGGTGGCATTAGCTAGTGAGTAAACATCAAATGTAAGAAATTACACGTGTTTCCTGCGAGCTAGAGCTCTGGTCAGAGACTACCATGTAGGATGTTGAAGAAAATTAGTCCTCCTGTAATGCAGTTCCAGTACTGCAGCTACTTTGGTTGCTGGTCTGTTGATTTGTCTTTCACATTGGAAAATGAAGATCATGAATTCTAAACCCAAGTTTGTAAGTGCTGTATTTTCCTGTAATACAGAAGCGAATTGTGTGGTTACTGCTTGAGACAAAATGCTTCCTTTAGTTTAGAGCAGTACAGTATTTGGGAGCTTATTATATATACAAGAAATAGAAGTAAATAAATGCATTATAATTGCCGAAGTTAAATATTTATTAAATGTTCTTCTTTGTTTGCAGTCGTATTTGTGTGTTAATCTTTCTCTGAGAAAACAAAACCCGAGATTCTTAGGTGAACTAGCTTAACCTAAAAGGAGGGGAGAACATATCTTAATTTGTACAAATTGCACTCTGTTTTGCCAGGTATTTATTTTAGAAATAATTTTCTAATTTATTAGTCAAATCCTAATTGGCTTACTTACTGGATATGAATGCTACTTTTAATTTGAAAAGCAATTAAGCTATTAATTTAACTGCAATTAAGATAATGTAACTTTTGACAGATATATTGAACAGAGTCAACTTCGGCTCATCACGAAGGGGGATACAGAATGGTGCACCCAGTAGAGGTACTTTATTGTCCTAATATGGTAATTAAAAAAAATGCACAATGCTTATGAAACATCTGACTGCAAAATTATAGAAAGATAACTTTGGAATCCTTTGCAACAGGTACAGTTACTACATTCAAGTCTGACAGTCACCATTATGCACCATCTGCCTCCGGTCCCAGTGCCATGCCTGTTTCATCCGTCTTTCAGTCTGTATCCAGACCTACAACTAGCTCTGTAGCAGTTCAGCCACTGTCTATACCAGTGAATGTTTCAGGAACTTCACAAACACCACAGAGACCAGTTGCTGGATGTTTATCAACACAGCAGACGCCTGGGACAAGTTTGGGAATATCGCAGCCTGTTAGCAGACCTGTAACTGTTCCAGTGACAACGCAGCCAGTATCAAGAAATATCACGGTTCCTGTAGTGGCTCAACCTATATCAAGGCCAGTGACTACTCTAACAGCAGAGCCTGTAATACTCAATCAGGTAAATTTTTATTCCCTTAAACTATCAAAGTCTTGGGTGCAGTTACTTTTGAATAACTTAATAAGCAACATGCTGAGCCAGTCTGGTAATTTGAAGACCTGGACTAGATTATATACTAGCATTATGTAAACTGTAAAGATTCTAGGACCGTAACCTTGCACTGGTGAATTAAAATATATATTTAAATATACTGATTTGCAAGATGCAAAGATGATAGCTTTAGTAACAGTCAAATTTCATTACATGAAAATCTTAGGCATAAGAGAAATAAGTACTGGTCAGGTTATGTTGTGTGGAGAAATAATAGAAATTCCCATTCTCTAAATTTTGCAGATTTTTTTGTTCAGAGGCAGATCCTCTGTGTTGATGTTTATTTCATTTTTGAGTAGTTTGCATTTCCTGTTTAAAATAACATTGTGCTTTTCCCACGTGGTTTTTACAGACCCTCTCTCGGGATTTTTACTTCTTAAGATAATACTACAGTGGTAGCTTCTTAAGTGTTTTTGCTTTGTGGTTCACTTAGCACTTGTAGTTGAACAATAGTATGGTAAGGAGGGCTTAAGTAACCAAAAGTTGGAGGGTCAGTAGGTGAAGCAATTTGGCAACATAATTGTTCTGTTTGAAAAGCCCAAGGGAATGATGCACATAGTTTGTGTATCATAGATCTTCCTGGATTGCCACAGAACCTCAGAATGATAACTTTAGGGAGTCAAGCTAAATGCTGGTTTTATTGCCTTGCCTGTTGGACGTTTGTGACAGAGAAGGAATTAAAATTATAAGTTTCGTACTTGGATGAGATAAACTATGATACCATTATTGAAAACAATTTAAGATTAAACTGTTCAGACAATGTGCCTATGATATGAACTATTTCTGTCAGGTTGAAATGAAGCCTGACAGTAGGTTCCATATCTGCCATCCATGCTGATATACACACCTGTGGTTGTCTCAGCTGTTAGTTTTTTGGTATAAATAAAAATCATGTGGCTTAACATATTTTGCATTTGTTGAACAGGGCAGTCAGTCTGAGCATAGTTCATGAGGCCATTAAGGCATAAGAATTAGAGGTTCTTCTCAAGAATTGTGGCTAAATTGTTGCCCATGGATGGTTTTATTTTAAGAAAAATAATGCGAAGTAATCATTGCCTATCAAGTGGGTAGCTGAATCTCTGCCCAATTCATTAGGAAAGAGCTCATGGTTTCCAATTTTGAGTCTTCTGCAGCTAATTGATAGTTTGCAGAGAGAAATTGTGGGCATTTCTAGTGAGGCGGGTTAGCTAAATCAGTCTCTGACTGTAAGCATGCGTAAAAGTGATATAGGCAAAAGTCCAGATATCAGTAGGATATTTAGGTTGCCTCTGGAGTTCTCTTTAATCTGTCTTTATACAGCAGGACAGATTGATATAGAAAGGACTATTACTTCACGTGAGGTATACACGTTTCAAGTCTGTGAACTTTATTTTTATAAATGTTTACTTAGGACATAGTATGCTTTATCAAACCCTTCAAAGGGATGTTAGGAGGTCTTGCAGAATCTTTACTGCAAAAAGAAATCCCCTCCTTAACTTCCCTCTCACATCCATGCTTATGTTTTTGTTCTAATATATAAAGCTGCTGGTGGCTTCTGTGTTGTTGTTGTTGTTAGAGAGCCTTGGAGTCAGACAGACCTAGGAAAGCTGAACTTCTTCAAAAGGTATATGTAAGCTGGATGTAACTCATCAAGACAGTGATTTGATTTAAAGACACTATGCACACAGCACTTGTAAGAGTTTTCTCATTCATTGGGTTTACTTTCAACAGGAATGTCACAGATGAGACTTAAGTTTTATAGAAAAGAACCTTTTTTTTTTTTTTTTTAGGGAGGTACTATCATTCAGCTTCTTGGGCAAGATTCTGTGATTTTTTTTTTTTTTTTATTTAATATCATTTGTGCCGCATTGCCATTTGCTGTTCTTAGTATTATATGTATACTACCTATATTTTAGTTTATGTCCTCGGTTTGAATTCTTCATTTGCCTTGGACTTTTTGTGGTGGTTTTGTTCACACTTTTTGTTTCTTCCTGACTTGTTTCTTCCAAAGGGGCAAGGGTTTCAAGTAATTTTTTTCTGGGCAGTGTTTGGCATTTGGATCTTCAGTTTCCAGATGTTGAAACTTGGCAGAGAAGGTGAAATATTGTGGCTGTGAGGTATGGCTAGACACTGTGGCAGGACTTCTTTTTAGCTGAACATCCTTTAGAGTGCGTTTGCATTCCTAATATGCTGCAGTATTTCTTATTACCCAAATGTGACAGTGCTGTCTGTGGGAACTGATAGCTTTTGATTGCAAATTGACTTGGAACACATTTCCTCAATTTCATAATATGTAGATCTATAATATATCATTTGTTAATGTTTGCTACTCCAGTTTTATCATTGAAAATACCCATTTCCAGTCACAGGATTGATTCGCTGACTTACTGTGAAAGACTAGGTTTTGTGTTCTTGTTACTGCACTATGTTAATGCAGTTCCAGAAATTCTGAGTTTAATTTGGCTTCAGTTGTACTGTTCACAGGAATTCTAATTCAGTCAGAGCTAGTGCTGTTGTATATGATGGCACATATACATATATGACATATATATCTGTTGCATATGATCCTATTTAAGAAAAATTTGTTCTTAGGGGTGAGGATGTTCTCTATTTCAGCAATCACAATGCTCTCCCAATAAGACCCAGCCAATTTTGTCAGTATCTTTTCCCTACTTAATAGGAACTTTTATCAGTCTGAGTGTGATTAATTTCCGGTTGCTCCTCGTTAATTTTGGGAGAGCAAAGATCCTGCACCACACATGGTGATTTCTCCGTGTGGATTTGCTTATCAGTTACTATGTTGGTTTCCACAGTTAGGGCATCTATAATGCACAGTATGAACTTGGTAGTTTCACTAGTCACTTAGAAAACTAAGAGTGGTGGTGGATTATTTTTCTTCACTTGAGCCTTAGGATATTAATTTATAAAAATGTTGGGTTTTGCTTTTCTGCATTAGAGAACACCTGTATGTTAGTTGGATTTTGTATTTTTCATTGATGAGGTAAACGTTTTTCTTTAAAATGTTTTTGCTTTCTAAAGCACGGGAAGATATTGGGGGGGTTGTGCAAAAAATAATAGAGTCAAATTGTATGGAAAGAATACTTATAAACGGACAAGGACATTTTGAAAGTGGCAAGACTTTGAATTTCCAGGCTGTCTGCTTTTACTTTTTTCCTTGCCAGGTATTTTGAGTATATTCTAGGGAGATGTGCGCATGCTTTCAAAATACCCAGGCTATTATTTTGAAGCAAGTTAAAATGCTAGCAGCACATGAAAATAAATTAACCACATAGAAGTAAGAGAAGCAGACTTTGCATGTGCCTGTTGTGTTGGTCATGTTTTAAACATAGGTGGAGTGCATAGTCCTCCGCACCAAGAGCCTTTCAGCCGCAGCATTAGTTGTCCTTGAAGTAGGGTTTAGCTGAAGCTGCTTGGTTTGCAATTTATTTCACTAGCTAGTTTGAAACCATTGTGGCTACAATAACACCTGCTGTTTTGTGACTGCAGCTCAAGTAAGTGTTACTTCTAACAGATTAGAGCAATTTTATATCTATTTCCACAACTACTCTAGAAAGTTTAGTTTGGTTAGATAGGATGAGAGAATGGTTCTTCATTATTAAGGTTCTTAAAGCTCTTCATTTAAGAGATGTCCAACAAAAATGCAGGATGGCAAGGGGCATCTTCCTTTTTGTTCAAATATTTTCTCATACTTAGGAGTCCTGAAATAGCCTGTCATTCATACCTGTATGTTTGCTTGTGCACCTAAATTGTGGCAACTTCCACCATGCAGATGTTTTCAAATATAGTTCAATGTTTTCAAATATGGCTCAATTGTGAATAGGAAGCATATTTTGAGATTTTGAGTATTTTGGACTTTGTCTCATGGATACACTGATGACAAAATCTGTGTGTATGTCTTGGGGGATTATTTTGTTTTTCCGAGGAAAATGGAGCTACTTCTGTCAAATTTTTTGTTTTACAGTACAGCTTGATGAAGTGTAAGCAACTGAATTATTTCAGGGTAGAAAGATCAAGTTGTCAGTATTTTGGCATTCGTACCTTAACATTGAAATTAATCCTAACTCTATTATAAGGTTTTTATAGTTCTTTATCACTGTAGCTGAAAATATTTCATGTTTCAGGTTGATTGTGTTAGGATAAAGGGCTTACTGAGATGTGAACAGTACTGATGAACTTTGGTAAGAGTATTTCTCCTACCTTGCCCCGAAACTTGAATGAGTGTAAAGAGAACAAAATTTCATGTTTCTTTTCCCTCTCAATATTACCTATTGAGTTATCAGTGAAGGCGTTTAATTTTAACAGTTTCCAGTGTTGGAGCCAAGAAATGTGGACTGTTTATGTGGTATTAAAGGGCTAACTTTTTAAACTGAATGGTAAGAGAATACCTGTACTTGGAGGTGCACAAAATTTAATATAAGAAGGCACTAAGTAACATGAACCAACTTCTACATTAGCTTTGTGCCTTCAAAAGAGGGTTTGATTATATTATTTACAGAAGTCCTTATGAAATTACTCTACATAAAAGAAAGAAAACCCTTAGTAATATTGTGTATGATTGCCATTCCCAGTCAACATCCTATAGATACTTTTACTTCAATTAAAGCTTCACCACTTAGTAGAATTTGACTTACTTAATATCGTCTTGCTTTGAGAAGCTTCTGCTTGTTGCAAGTTTACACTCCTTTTGAATTGTGTTTTCTGATCTTTTAAATTGCACCTAGCAGTTACACAAGAGTAACGCAAAAATGCCTGAGTTTTGGTTGAAGGAAGAAAGTATTAAGAGTTTTCTTGAAAAATGAGTGTAATTTGAAGTATCGTCAGCCTTTCCAACAAAAGCAGTAACAGTTAGCAATTCAAACAGGTTTAGTAATACTTCATAAGATGGACTTTCCAATGTCTTATGATTGTTTTTACTATTCTGATACACAGCTATGAATAAATTAACAACCACTGATGAGAGTTGCAAACTTATTAAAGTGTCAAAAGAAACCATTTTGGGGAGATTGTAATTAACTTAATTTACAGCTGTGTACTTGGGAGTACTCTTAAGCAATCATATGTTTTTAAAATAAACCCTTTGAAGCCTGCAAGTAAAAAAATGTTAAACCTAAAATTTCTTTTCCCTCTTGAAAATATCTTATTAGGATTATATTATGGATTCTCCACCAGCTGCACCAGATAATACGTCTGGTATACTGTTCGGTGTGAGAGAGAACTCGGGAGTTCCACAGTACCAGACTGGGACAGCAGTGAATGTAACAGGTGGGTATAACTGTAGTAGTTGATATGAGAAAGAAACAGCCTGATGTCATGTAACTGAAGTGCAGATCTTTGGGTTACAACTTCAAGTAGAATTTCTAGAACATAGTATAGTTACTTTTTTCTAACCCCCTGTACCTAAGACTGTATAATGTTAAAGGAATTAAACTTTGGGCCCTTGTGTTGTCAGACTTTGCTTTTCAGTGCATTAGACTGACTGTAATATCAACTGATGTCTAATAATGCTCATTTAGATAGAAAAAAAAAAGTATTGTTAGATCTACTGTATTTTTTTTCTTTTTAGACTGATAAAGGATCTTTTTCAGTATATCCAGCACTCTGACTAGCATGAATAAGAATGATTTTTAGCACAAGAGAGGCTGTCAACAGTACGGGAAGAACTTTGAGTCTGCTGAGTGGGTTCCCTTCAGTGATGGATGATGGTCTTGGTGTCTTGACCGCTATGTATAGAAGCTGGAGTAGATGAGATCAAAAGAATCCTGCCTGAAAAGGTGGGAAAGGGAAAGAGTACATAGTTTGATAATATTGTTTGGTTTTGGGTTGTTTTGGTTTTTTGGTGGGGTTTTTTTTTTTTCGGCTAGCTAAATTGTGTTTCAGCAGAGACTATTTAAACTACTTGAAAACAAACCAAAAAGCACCCTTTTTTTGTGTCACAGCAGGTGAAGTAGATATGAAGCAAGCAGTGTACTCAATCTTAAACAGGCTATAGCTTGGGACTTCCCTTCTCTTGTGAAGGATTGTACTTTTGTGATAATGGACCAGAATCCTGTCATTCAGTCTGTAAGTTACAGATGACAGTCATTCCTGATTCTTCCGTGAGGTAACAGGTTATGTACAATGAATGACCTAACTGGTCATACTAACAAGTTATGTAGAACAGAGTGGTTGCTAGTTTATTCTCCTTGTTGTGATGACTCTGCATCTCTTAGATACTTATCAAAGAAGATCTGGTAGTGTATTTCCTTGCATGTGTCCAGCTATTCTGTGATCTCATTCTTGTCTTACTGGGTTTCATAACTTTTTATTAAGTAAGCAAAGATCTTATTTCTTGCAAATGTTCAGTATTCCATCCATTGTTCTCTAAAGAATAATGTTTTTTGTTAATTCTTTGTTGATTGTTTGTTTAGGAGACCTGTTTGCATATTTAAAGCTTATTTGTATTAGTCTCTTTTCAAGGAAAAATGAAATACTTAAAAGCATTCAGGATTGTAATTCAAAACAGGTTAAATATAGCATATTTAGTCTGTCTTTATTTCTCTAAGATGACGATGGGGTTTAGAAATTCAAAAGTTTAAAGGTGTGGGTTGAAACACAAATATCTTTGTCACAGAAGGCAAACTTAGGATGCATTTCACTTTCCAACAAGGAGTGTCTGCGTGTTTTGTGGTTTTGCCTGTATGGTGAGATCACTTACGATGTCTGTGCTCATGTTGATTGTATGTCCCAGTGTTGATCGGATGTCCCAGTGCCTACTTGCCTGCTGGCGCTATGCTTCCTTTTAATTCACGTGGAGCACTGTGGGCAAAAGGCGTTCTGGAATACGGCATTTAAAAGCAGAATCATTTTAGGAACTGGCCTGTGATATGCAAGAACATCTCTACATGTATCATTAAAGACTTCTTTTTTTTTTTTTTTTTTTAAGCTTTAGAGAGCATAAATATTAATTTCTGAGGTCTAAGCGGGGAAATGACAAGCTAATAGGCAGCAACCACTCATTTTATTAGTTTGCTAAATAGGTGGTGTTGTTAAATTAAACACCATTGGTAACTTATCTGCAGGTTGGATGGCCACTGGGGATGTACATAAAACTGTAGCTTGCGTTCTGAGAATATTCTGAGATCATTTTCCCACTAACTTTACCCACTTGGAGGAGCCAGAAAGTGTCATAATCAATAGAAGAACTGTTCTCTTGTATTTAGGAGTTGACTGGGCTGTACACATGTGTTCATAGCATTACATTAATGGTAGATGCTGGTGAGGGGTTGTGCACCAGAGGCCTGAAACAATTTGGTTTTCCTACCCCTATTCTGTTAATTTGATCTGTTAGCACAGTATACTTGGTGCTTTTATTGTAGGTTACGACTTCTATATCTTTTGCCATTGTTCATAAAATCAGGCCTAGCCAGCACAGATGCACCCAATAGTGTTAAGGATTTTACAGTAGCGTTGTAATGTGTGTTGACAAACCTTTTGGCGTGGTGATACAGCATCCAGTATACTTTACTCCTTCTTGCCATCATTTTAGATATTGTACGCAATAATACTGTGTGAGAATAGCCAGCTGTTTTGTAATACAAAACATTGTCAAAAGTACTCACTAATATCATGAAGTGAAGGTAATAGACTCCTGAGCAGCCTGAAAACTAAACAAGAATTGTTTGGCTGTCTTGAGTACCTGAAGTCCCTGACAGTTGCAGCTGTGTGGAATGCTGGATAGAGGATTGGACAAACTAGTCTGGAACACGGTGATCTACACAGCAGCTGGGTATACACCCTAGCTGAGAGAGGCACTTTGATAAAAAGAAGAATCGATCTGATTTATACTGGCTAGATATAAGTATTACTTGGTGTCGTGGTTTAAGCCTCTCTAACTCACGCAGTCCGTTCTCACTCACTTCCCCCTCTTTCTTCCCCCCCGCTCCCGGAGGGATGGGAAGGAGAATCGAAAAGAATGCAACTCCCGCAGGTTGAGATAAGAACACTTTAGTAACTAAAGTATAACGCAAATCACTACTGCTACCACCAATAATAATAATGACAAGACAAATATACAAGGAAAGAATACAATTCTCACCACCTAATACCAAGCCCGACCATGCAGTGCACCCCCCACCCTTCTGGGTCTCTCCTCTCTGTCTTTACATCCTGGGCATGACTTGCTGTGGTATGGAATAACCTCCTTGGTCAGTTTGGGTCAGGTGTCCTGTCTCTGCTTCCTCCTGGCTTCCCCTCCTCCCTGGCAGAGCATGAACCTCAGGAAGTCCTTGGCCAGACCAAAAAATCACTAAGCAGTAACTGAAACACTGGTGTTATCAGCGCTGTTCCCAGGCCCAAAATCAAAAATGCAGCGCTGCACCAGCTACCAAGGAGGAGAAAAATGACTGCTACTGCTGAACCCATGACACTTGGTATTGGTTTGATTATTTTTCAGAATAGACTTTGTTTTAATTTTTTTTTTCAAAGAACAAACAACAATTGAAATGCAAACCTATGTATATTCCGAAAGAGAGAATTTATTAGATAAGAGTTGGATAAGTTAAGAATGCTCACCTTTATAAATACATGCAATAGCCTTCAGTCTTTAATTAAAATTATTACCAAATTCGTTGCCCTGTAAAAATAGTCTTTTCTTCCAAGTCAGGTTTTCTACAGTAAAAACAATACTTTTTTACTTCTGTAAAATCAGCCAGACCTCCTGTGTTATCCCTGGCTGTCATTACACGATTGCACTTAATTAAATATATAGCAGCAGTGCCTGATGGCCTGATGAATAGTCTCTGATGCAGAGGAATGCTAAAGTCATACCAGCTCTATAGAAGCCTTTGTTGATCAAGACATGTCAGTGTTACCAGCTCATATACCTAATGGTGCAAGTTTAAGTAGATTAAAAAACCCTAGGAGCAAGAAGTATCTAATGAGTGACTGTTTATTTTTTGAATGTTTTCATTACCTGTCATGGGTTCAGCAGCAGCAGTCATTTTTCTGCTTCTTGGTAGCTGGTGTAGCACTTGTGGTTTTGATTTTGGGCCTGGGAACAGTGCTGATAACACCAGTGTTTCGGTTATTGTTGGATAATGTCATGGGTTCAGCAGCAGCAGTCATTTTTCTGCTTCTTGGTAGCTGGTGTAGCACTTGTGGTTTTGATTTTGGGCCTGGGAACAGTGCTGATAACACCAGTGTTTCGGTTACTGCTTAGTGATGTTTTGGTCTGGCCAAGGACTTTCTGAGCCTCATGCTCTGCCAGGGAGGAGGGGAGGCTGGGAGGAGGCAGGGACAGGACACCTGACCCAAACTGACCAAGGAGGTTATTCCATACCACAGCACGTCATGCCCAAGATGGAGAGCAGAGAGCAGAGACCCGGAAGGGTGGGGGTGCACTGCATGGTCGGGCTTGGTTTTAGGTGGTGAGAAATTGTATTCTTTCCTTGTATTTGCCTTGTCCTTATTATTATTGGTGGTAGCAGTAGTGGTTTGTGTTATACTTTAGTTACTAAACTGTTCTTATCTCAGCCAGTGGGAGTTGCATTCTTTTCGGTTCTCCTTCCCATCCCTCCGGGAGCGGGGGGAAGAAAGAGGGGGGAGTGAGTGAGCAAAACTGCGTGAGTTACAGAGGCTTAAACCACGACATTACCTTAGCTAAACAATGCCTACAGTGAGACATTTGAACTTAATGTGTTAATATATGTTAGAAAGAAGGAAAGGTGTGTTACAACGGAAAATGTTAGGATGATTAAATACATACATAACAAGTGAATTGTTTCCTGTACGAGTATAGTAAATTCTCTCCAAAATGCTCAAATATCAGCGTTGCCTGCTCGGAGTCTTTGCCTTTGTGGGTTGAATGGGAAACTATCCAGACTGTTTGCTAGGTGTAGATAGTTACCACTGAGTAAACAAATCTTGGGGGTGGGAATGGTTTTGTTTCTTCTCAAAAGATTGAATAACTGTGTGACACAAGTTACCCCTGCTTGGTGAAGATGACTTTCTAACTCAGTTTCTTATTATACCCAAAGAAATTGTTGGAGCAGCTAGACTGTTGCGAGGGCAATATTCAAGAATGTTCTTAGTTCAGATCATTGCGTCTGAACTTAAGTCTGGTCCTTGTCATTGCTTATGATAGTCTCAAGGCTATTTGCAGTCTGTGATTCTGACAGATTTAGAAGGCCTGTGCTGGCACTTCAGCCGTCTTGGTGTGTAGCTCTGCTTTTTCAGGTCTACTTGAGGACTGATCTCTCTATTGATATTACATCATCAAGGGTAATCTTACAGTGACAGACATGAGTTTCAGGACAAGATGGAGCCAAGTTTTGATGGGCATGTTAATCAGGCACTGAACCTATGATTTCGGTGTTGTTATTTAGAGGTTTCCTTTTGTTTAGAAGAAATACTGCAAAATACTGTTCTTGCGGAAGGGAGCAAATAGGTATGCTGTGATTGGTCATTAGGAGTTATGACACTTCATTCTGCATACAACCTGAAGTCTCAAATGTTTTACAGAGTTACATAACAAACTAAACCAGCATTAACATAGAAGGAGGAGAGAGGATAGATGTTTCTTATTAGAAGGGCAGAGGTTGTTCCAAACAGTGGGCATTGCAGAAACCAGCTGTTTAGCTTAATTTTATTACTGTGAACTCACCTTGTCTCAGAGTAGTGTGGGTCAAGATGTGAAAAGTAGGCCAAGTGATTTCAGGTGGGCATAGTATGATTTACTGTTTTTCAGGGATGTGTCTGTATCTCTTTGCGTTTACCCTTTCCTTCTCCACTGGCTTTTGAATGTTTAGTCTGAGTTGGATATCATTTTCTTGTCTTCTGTATGGCTTATTATTTAGGGAGATCTTAACTGCTTTATGTGCACTTGCCCATCCTTTAAAATGTAGGTATCACTACTGTGTTTGTAATATACCATGGAAAAAAACTGAGGTTGTTTAATTTAAACCACTGTAGTTTTGAATGAGAGTGTTTTGTATTTAAGTGTCTTGCCACTTCTGAAGGCAATAGAGTATCTCCAAAAAAAGCCAAGCCTAATGAGGTTGGTGATGGAAGCAATTCAGCCGTTGCACCTACAGTTAACTCTACAACAGTAACACCATCAGAAAATTTATCTTTAAAAGGTAGGGTAATCAAATGGTCTAGCTGTCAGTCCATGCATTTGTTGTGTGGAGAAAGGTAGCACTCTTGTAATGTTTTAAGTTGATGGGTATTATTAATGCTATTAAGGCAATGTAAATGAGTAACTGTTCTTATCCCGTAAAATAAGAGAAATCTTCCTATGCAAGGGTTTACATACCTTTACATGTTAATACACCCTAGGTTATTATCTGTTCAGATTTTAGACCTTTGTTTCAGTTGTTTGAATTCTGTAAAGCAATGACTTACTTGTTCAGCAGCTGGGAAGGCAGATGATCAGAATAAATGCCCCCTATGTCATACCCTTAAACCAGATTTTCTGCATCAAATAACTGAATAGAGAGTTGAAATTTAATAAACAACCAACCAGAAGATCAAGATTGAAATTATTCTGTGACTGTTAAATTTATCAACTAATTCTGATTAGATAAAAGGAAGAAAAATTGTAGCAATGCCGGGCAAGGCAGCAAGGACTCAGATTGTAGAATCTCCATTTTAGGAGATAATCAGAAGCTCACTGAATGTGGCTCTGAGCATCCCAAAGAAAGTTGGACTTGGAGTGAGAGGTTGGACAAAAATACTTCCACAGGTTCAACCTAAATTACTCTGTAAGTCTGTACTTTGACTAATTATTGCATTTTGCAGTTCCTCCCCGTCTTTTGCAGCTGTGTTTGTGATACAGTTTAAAGTAGTGGGAAGGGAGGAGACATTTAGTTTCAAAGAGGATGTTCTTCGAAAGACCTTTTCCTCCCTACAAGAATAGAGGTAGTCTAGCTGTTTCAGCATATTAATAATTAGGCACGTTTTCCTCCAGAACCAAAAGGTGCTTTCCAGCTGGTTGTAATAGACAAAGATTTATTCTTGACTTTGAGAGATTTCCAGCCATGTATTCTCTCCCACAATGTTAAAATGAGTCACTAGCTGCGATTCTGTTGTTGGGAATAATTTAGTATTTGGGGGTTTTGCCTGTTTGCAGCTGGTTTATTATCAGACCCTTCCCCAGCAACCAGAAGGAAGTGGCTACAATATGGAATATTGCAGAAAAAATTTTCTTCCACTCTGTGTTGGGTGAAACAGATAATGTGCTGCAGTCTAAAAATATACAAAAGATAACTAGAGGATCTTCCTAAATGCTGCGACAAAGTCAGTCTCTAAGCCATTCCATGCTAGCATAGCAGTTTCTAATCTGTCACAGAATGCAGCACTGAAGAACTACAGAACACAAAATCTTGCTGCAGAACCTGTTTTCTTCAGCTTGCCTCTAGTTAGCTGTGACGTGTCCGAGTGTTTTACCAACAGTGATAGCAACAATTTGCAGCAGTGCTTTGCAGTACATCTCTTGCATGGCCAACTATTCATGTGATGGACTTTGTGCTTAATTTAATTTAACAGCAATACTGTTAACTTCAAGGAAGAATACTGTTTGATCCATGTCTATGTCGTGGACTATGCGAGACTGCTTTTGTGAAAAAATATGTAATGCATGGTCATCTCTTAACTTACATGTATTTACTTATTCCCTTGTTATGAGGTGGATGAATTTGTGTGGTTATTTTTATTGCATTTTTTTCATAGCCCTAGCAGGGTACAATTGACTGTACAGTTGAGATGTTACTTGAAACTCTTCCCGTGCTTAACCTCTTCTTCTAAACTACATACTCAGCATGGAGCCATCCAGCTATATGACTTGAGAATGCAAGAGAACTTTATCTGGAAAAGTAGCTCCCACTCTGATGGTTTTTGGCAGTTTGAAGAAAACTGGAAGCATGGGTTTATTCATTGAGGTTTAAGCTAATGAAGGCTTTTTTGGTTTTGCTTAAAAGATTTTAATCATTTTATGTTGACAAGAAAAATACTATTTCTGTTCATTACTGGGAGTATTTACTTATAGGATTTATTCTCCAAGTTCTCCTTTGCTCAGTAGGAATGCTGCATCTGAATAGGCCTGGGTTCCAACAACTGTCCAGAGAGAGGTAGCCTCACTGAGAACCAGATGGTGAAATTCCTTTCCAAAACCCATTATCCGAACCCTATTGTGATGATGATCAGGTCATGGCATAAAACAAGTTCTACATGCTCATTTGAGAATCAGAGTTCTTTAAAACATCAAAAATCCGTGCTATCTGGGAAGTGGGTTATGCACAGAATAAGTGCTTTGTCTCTATCATGTTACCTTCACCCTCCTATTTTTTCCTTGGTTGCTGCTAAGATTTTGTAAAAGTTGTTTATCAGCCTGTATCAAACAGAACTAAGTAGTTTGAAAAAAGAAAGGGTAGTTAAAGGATGGCTGTAAAACCTTGCTTATGATTACCTCAGCTGCATCAATTGTAATAGTTTTCATTTGAAATTGCATATTTCGCTAGAATAATAATATTCTGTGTGTGAATTCTGAATATTAACATTTTAAATTTTGCAGGTACAGATGCTGTAGCAAGTACCATTAAAAATGGAGGACCTTTTCCACGAGCCTGTCCAAAGTGCAATATCCATTTCAATCTTATGGATCCTCTAAAAAATCACATGAAGGTAAAATACTTTGGGTTCTTAAACATTATAGCAAACTTAATGTGGGCTTTGTTTGTTTATGGAAGAGTGCCATGTTTTTATATAAGTTAGACTGGCTTCTGGCTAGGATCAGCCAGAGCCTAAATGCTCTGTCTTGCAGTCATGGAGAGGAAGAAAGGAGCAGGATGGCTATAAATCCTAGCACTTTTTGCCTTATTTTTCCAATTAATTAAGGCATATTCACTGTCTGTGTATGATTTCTGTCTGCCACAGCTGTGACTTTTTGAACCATTGGCCAGCTTCCTGTGAATGTGATGAGGGTAAGTGCCTATGATAATAGGCAGCCAGTTGACCCACATGTCAGTTAAATTGCTACTGAGACAAAGATAACAGTGTAAGCCTACCTTTTTATTTTTATACAGTTACTGTTCAAAATTTGTATTTGAATATGATTTGAGTATTAATAAAGTCAGTGTGTCAGAGAATTGAGCTTTGTATCTAACTCTAGTTAGTGAGTGGCTCTGGTTTTTAAAATGTTACTGTGATTGATGCAGTTTGGTAAGAAAGATTGATACCTTTGTTTCTGTTTCTTCTTCTCCCCACTTCCATCCAGTATTGTTGTCCAGATATGGTAAATAACTTTTTCCTGGGAGTGGCCAAAACAGAATGTTCAAGCACAACAGGCAAGATTGCTGAATCTGAGAAAGGAAAATTGATTATGTTAGTTAATGACTTTTATTATGGGAAACATGAAGGTGACACCCAGCAGGTACAACAGGAGCAGAAGACTCATACGACATTTAAGTGCTTCAGTTGTCTGAAAGTTCTTAAAAATAACATAAGGTATTTGAACTCACTTAATTGTTTGTTAATCACAGCCCATAGTCTCATGCATTGTCTCTCTGGAACAGAATTTTTTTTGTCATTGAAAACTGGTAATAGTGAGTGGCTGAACAGAAATTGAATTAATCTTCACTATGCATGTATGCCCATAACAAACTTTTTCCAGATTAGAATTAGAAAATTTTATGGTGTTTAACATAAATAGTAGAGTTTTAATGAGAGCAGTTGTAGGACTTTGGGGTTAGAAAGGGCAGCACAAAGTATTTTACAATTTGACATCTGGATTGATGGTGATATCAGTAGATGCAAGTATTAATTCCCTTTAGTGCTGCACAATGACTAATAGTTGGTGGTTTACTTATGTAACATCTGTTATTTTGATGGAATAATTTTACTTCCAAATGCTACAAAAAAAGTTCAGTAAGCTGTTTTAATGGGTAGACACGTTCATGTCATTGTTCCTGTGAAAGTTAAGGTCATTGCACTTTTATACATGCATTCTTCAAGGGAAGCTGAAGTAGCAGAATGTAAAACTGAAAAATGGACTATTCCTTCAAAGGGCATAGTCTGCAATTTAAAATGAACAGGTTTTTGCTAAGATTAGACCCGTGTTATTAAAAAAACAAGTTTCATGTAATTAGAAACATTAATTTTCTATTAATCATTAAGGATTTATAAATCCTAAGTAAAAGTATTGGTAATTTGTCTTAAGCATATTGAAACTGTTGTATGTTGCTAGACTTTTAAGAGTTTACTCTTACGATTTTTATAGTTCTTGCTAATTATGGCATTTCTTCCCTTGCAATTTATCTTTTCAAGTGCAATAAACAATGTTTTATATGGGCCAAGAGGTTTTTCTTGTGGTTTTGTATGCACAATATTTTTCAAGTAGGCTTTTCTTGCAGGATCATGAAAAGTAGTTCACAGAATCTGTGATTTAAAGATACGGGGTTCATTTTAAAAATATTTTTCAGTCATTATTTTCTACTCAGCATTTACTCTGCGCTACTGGTGCTGTAGTGCCTGTGTGTCCTACAGCAAGTCATTAAAAATGAGCACTTATTTGTTTCTCTGAATTTCTCTGGAGTTGACTTCTGCCATGTTAATTTTTGCTGTAACTTTGTAGCTGTATTCTGTAGTTCTTGAACTTCAGGTTTTCTATTTCAAGGTGTTTTTTACACCTTTAAACATTTCTAGTGGACAAAATAAATATGTAGTATCTCTTCCAGTGAATGTTTTCTGGACCTTAATTCAAAAAAGCACAAAAATGATGTATCAGTTAGTGCCCTACTTTCTTTAGAAGATCTATGGTTGCATGTATAGATGATGTTGAATCTATGTAAAATAATGTTCCATTAAGGTAATATGCAGTAGTAGTATTAGTTCTTTTTTTTTTTCTTTCTTTTTTAAGCAACTGCATGATATTAGAAGCTTGAGCTCAAGAGAGTATTCTCCTTATTCTCCCCCCCCCCCCCCCCCCCAATTTCAAGGTCACCACTTAGAGAACTACATTTCTTATGTGAGTGTGACCTACATTTAATAGTTCCTCTGGCTGTACTGAAATGAAGCACACTGAAAATAGAACAGTTTTGAAGTTTAACAGTAGTGGGTTGTACAACTAGCCTATCCTCCTGCTGCTCCACCAGTAAGTGTGACCTGCCAGTGCCTAGGCTTCTCAGTCAGAATAGGCTCCTGCTACAGATAGGTGGACATACTAATGAGGAAAAGGTGGTAACTTGATGTAGTAACATACCATCAAGTTTCTCATAGTCTTTAGATTGTCAGCTGCACAGTGTCATTCTTCGATAACTGTACTTCATAATTCAGTTCAGTCCTCAGTGCTTTATACAAAGAAAGCTCCTGAAAGCCTGCCAATTTTGAATGGAGGTAGTTTCAGATAAAGCTGTAATGTTCTAATTACAGATATGTTCTTGCTACTTTAATAGTTTTCAGCAGAGCTAAAGTTATACTTGTTTCAGAATGTGGCTTTGAGACACTGGTGGTGGTGAAGTGTGAACAGCTGACACATTTTGTTGTTGCCTTTGCTAATTTCCCTTTATTTCAAGACAATTTGCAACTGTGAAAAAGGCAATAAATTGCTTGATCTTGGAACACATTTCAGATACATTGCATGTTTCTTGTAAGAGTCGAGGCTTCTTTTTAAGCTTTGAAAGGCGATTTCTGTCAGTCAGCTTGCTTAACTTGGTTACGTCTTCATTACTTTATGAACGCTTATTCCTTAGGTTTTTTTTTGAAATTGAGAAATCCTTCCAGAGTAAACTTTAGAAAAAGAATCCTGTACCTTTTGCATGTGATATGTCATAGTGAATGTTAAAATGCAGGTTTTGCACCTGTTTTCACTATCATTTAAAGGTTTATGAACCACATGAAACATCACTTGGAACTTGAGAAACAAAGCAGTGAAAGTTGGGAAAGCCACACTACCTGCCAGCACTGTTACCGTCAGTTTCCCACACCGTTTCAGCTGCAGTGCCACATTGAAAGTACACACACCCCTTACGAATCATCTAGTAAGTTGCATTGTGTCACATTGAATCTTTATGTGGTCTGAAATGTTTAGCTATTTTCTGACTTTGCTGGTTGGTAACTTCAGAGCAAAGCTATTGTATTTTAAGAGTAATACTCTTGATTCAATATAGGAGCTGGGTACTAGTTCAATTTATGTAAGAGCAGTGTGTGTGTGTGTGTGTGTGTAAAATGTTCTTAAAAACTTTTTTTGTTTTATGTTTAATTGAAAGCTTGACTGCAATTGTTTAAGGGTCTTGGACTCCTGGCTTTCTGAAATTGTACAAGGAATTTCTTCTGAATTATAGATTAATTGTTAGATTGCTTTATCTTTATAGATACTTACAGTTGACATATACATAGTATTAAAATTTATTTCCTTATGACCCCAAATTAATTTTTACTTTGTTTTTCTTTCACTTTTCTAGCAATTTGTAAAATCTGTGAATTATCCTTTGAAACAGAGCAAGTTCTTCTTCAACATATGAAGGACAATCATAAGCCAGGTGAAATGCCGTATGTTTGCCAGGTATCTCGAGTGACTGCTTTGTTTTTAGATTACACCCCCACCCCCCCATCTTTACTATTAATAAATTTTTAATGCGGAAGTCAACTTTTTTATTTTAGGTTTGCAACTACAGATCCTCAGCTTTTTCAGATGTAGAAACACATTTTAGAACAGTTCATGAAAATACGAAACATTTGCTGTGTCCATTTTGCCTCAAAGTAATTAAAATTGGAGCACCATATATGCATCACTACATGAGGCATCAGGTAAGCAGATATCTTCAATCCTTGATGGTAGAAAAATGCTAAATATACATAATAAATCTGTCTGGGGGGGGGGGAAAGGTGTAACTGATTTGTGTAGTTGTTACTGGATAAGAATAGTTAATAGAAAGTCTTTAAGAGAATTGTTAGACTTGCTCATGTTTGTTTTGACAGCAGCTTGTTAAGAAAAAAACAACTGAATATTCTTCAAGTATTTCTGCTGTTTGGTTTCTTCGTTAAGTTGTAGTGGTATTGTTCTGCTTCTCTTGATGTTAATAGCAAACCTTTCACTAGTTCAAGTAGACAAATAGATAATGAAGTACCATATCTTCTTGTAGCTGATAACCTGATTCCTTGTCTTCTTAGTAATGATACTGCCTTGCATTTTCACATGTTTAAATTATTATTAATAAATACTATTTAATACTATTTAAGTAATAATAATATAAATAGTACTATTAATATAATTCAAGCAATTAAAGAGAGGATTAAAAAATCCTTTCTTCATTCTTACTCAGTATTTTGGCTTTGTGCAATATCAGTTTTTCTGGTTCATGTTTTAGAAACTGGATGGCAGTTGCTTGAGACAAGCTAGGGTCAGAGTTTATTTGTCATGACATTCATGTTTTCTATATGTCTTCTATTTATAAAAGAAAAAAGGAATATACCGTTGCACTAAGTGCAGACTGCAGTTTTTGACATGCAAAGAAAAAATGGATCACAAGACTCAGCATCACCGAACATTTAGGAAACCCAAGCAGTTAGAAGGATTGCCTCCTGGAACAAAGGTAAGTCTTCATACAGGAGAAATAGAAGGGGGGGGGGGGGGCGGGGGGGGGGGGGGGGGGGGAACAATGAAAAACAAGCCACATTTTGGTAGAGAAAGTTCATGGAATAAAGAGAAGGGCTTTTCTCTTCTTCCTTTTCTAAACCAGAGATTTTTTTCCCCCCCCCTTTTTTTTGCCACCACCAAATCTAAGACTGTAAAAAACACTCCTGTTGCAAGAATTGCCAGGCACAGTTTACGGCTTCTTCCTGGTGGTCTGTGGTGTTGCTTTCTGTCCAATTTGTCTATACATGGGTAGTCTAGTAGTCCAGTCAGTGCTACTTTCTTGAGCTGTTGATTCATTTGCCCCCCTCCCACTTAGCCTTTCTTGTTTAGGAGCAAAGGAGGTAGTCTGGGTGTGATCTGAGGGGTCTGCGGCATTTTTTAGCAGGTATTTTGACCTGTGGAAGGTGGTGGCAAAAAAACATATAGAGGGCAGCACCTAATTCTCTATAAACAATATTGCTTAAAATTTGAGTTCACCCGGTCTTTTCTAGCTCTAGCATGTGAAGGGTAAAAAAAAAAGCACCATGATTTTCTGTTAAGTGTTTCATGAAGTAAATTTGGGTCCCCTCAGAATGCTTAGGTGATCTTTAAATCCTTCTTCCTTTTCTCAAGAAGGAATCACCTAGACTAGGATTTTCCTGTGGATTTCAGGACTTTTTTCCTAAAGTTTTTTAATGGAATGTGAAGATATGTCCTTTCATTTGAGTGGAAGAAGGAAATTGCATTTTAGTCTTATCAGCTCTTCATGGTTTGTTTCCTGTAGAATTAGGAAGAAGAAAATTACTGAAGTTGATGGCAGTTGTGTCGCTTGGCCTAATGTAAAGCACTGACAGTATCTCAGTCTTTTAAAGATTTTAGGGTCTTCGTGATCTAAGAAAAGCTTAGATTATTTATAAAATTTTAATGTTAGTAGACACCTGGAACCAGGTTTAGAAGATGAGGTCCTTCTAAACTATGAGTATGGGCAAGAATTAGCCCTTGGGGCTCTAGGATGGGGAGCAGAAATATCTGAAGTAAATAGGCTAATTATGAGGCAGCAAGACAAAGGGCTTTTATTAAAGCAGGTCAAAGTACTGCATACAGTTCTGGTGTCCGCAGAATATGAAGGACATGGAACTGTTGGAGCAAGTCCATTGGAGGGCCACAAGATTGGTAAGGGGGTTGGAGCGCCTCACACAAAGACAGTCTAAGAAGTTGGGGCTGTTCAGCCTGGAGAAGAGAAGCTGCACAAAAACCTCATAGCAGCCTTCCACTATCTAAAGGGGGCTACAAGGGTGCTGCAGAGGACTCTTCATCAGGGACTGTAGTGACAAGGCATGGGGTAATAGCTCAAACTTAAACAGGGGAGATTTAGGTTAGATGTACGGAAGAAATTATTTACTGTGAGAGTGGTGAGGCGCTGGCACAGGCTGCCCAAGGAGGCAGTGGCTGCCCCATCTCTGAAAGTGTTCAAGGCCAGGGTGTACATGGCTTTGAGCATCCTGATCTAGTGGGAGGTGTCCCTGCCCATGGCAGAGGAGTTGGAACTAGATGATCTCAAGGTCCTTTCCGGCCCAAACCATTCTAATTACAGGCATTGACAGAACTGTTTGATACTCTTCTTAGTAGGGCTAGTTGGGCTGATTCCTCTTTCTTTTCCACAGCTACAATGTTTTTTTTGTCTTAAGAAAGCAGGATGTAGGCAGTTGCAGGTCTGAAAAGAGAGAGTTGTGTGTTGTCATGGCTATCTCCACCAAAACAAGAGCTTTTTAAGCATCCAGTAGACTATTGAGGCTAGGTTTACTCTAGTCAACAGCATTTCATTATTTTCAAAGTAATTATTTTCACTGTGGAGTATTTCTTATACTCTGATTTTTGCCTAAAGTGGCTTAAACATTGAGACAAATAGAAATGGGAACTTGGCTTAAATCAAAGTAGAAAATGTTTAATTTTGTACTTGTAGGTGACTATTCGAGCATCTGTTGGATCTCTTCTATCAGGATCATCAGCTACGTCTTCTGTTAGTACAAGTTCTTCCACATTTCAGTTATCACCTAAAGCTAAAAATACCACTAAAAATCATAACAAATCTAATACAAATAGGTCAAAAGCAAAATCAAAACCAGCTACATCAAAGAAGCAAAATGCATGGACCAACAGCAGAAAAAGAAAAGAAGTTACAAATACAGCATTGCATAATCTAAGGTAATATATTGGCAGTAAAAATATCTTTATACTTTGAACATAAGTAAGCCATCACTTCAATGTCTCTTCTAATAACTTCGAATTGATAACTTATACTGCAGTAGAGAAGATTAGTTTTATGGAAAAAGCTACTGGTACTGGTATTATAATTCTGAATCTTCATTCACCAGTTTTGTTGGTGGTAGACTACTTTATGCTGCAAAGACATATGTTCTGGAAACTTTCCTGTCCTAAATTTAGACTTTTTTTTTTTTTCTGCACAGAGCCACAGAGTCTTGAAATACTGACTCATGAGTCAGATTTATGTTTATAAGTGACCTGAGGACGGGAATACATCTGCCTGCCTGGGTGTTCTTTGCAAGTTTTCTGATGGAGGGAGAAGTATTCTCCTCCTTCAATTTTTTTAAGGGGTTTATTTGAACATGTTATTTGAAAGGTCGAGTCTTGTCTGTCCTAGGAGATACCTTAATGCTATTGGGAATACTGTCTTTTTATTTACAATTTACTGGGTTTTGCTATCCTTGTGTTATTAATTTAATGGGTGTTTTATAGACTAGCATATAACTTCATGGGCTAAAATGAGTTAACAGTTTTCTTTGTCAAAGATTGTAGATATCTGCCTTCCAGTAAGGTGCTGATGCTCCCACTGCATAACTCTCTGAGACATCCAGAACTGGGGAAGAGCAGGATTCCATTCTTGCCTTGTCGATATTTCAGAGCAAAGTGGGGAATATCGGGGGTGACAGGAAAACCAACAGCTTTTTCTGTGCGTTGTAGTGGATGAAGCATTTCTTTGAAATCCTTCTCAAGTACATAGAGACAAGAGCAGCAGCTGAAGTTGGAGGTTCTTATCTACTGCAGTATCTTCTTGGCCAGGAGTTGCCAGTAACAGATGCTTATGTTAACTTTCACATTTTTTTATTAAGATGAGAATGACAGCCTAACTTGAGGAAGAAGGGAAATAAAAAGTTTTCGTTATGTGTGCTGTGGTAACCTTTAAGTTTTTAAGTTCCTCAAGTAGGAAGTAGGTGAGCTTGCTACTAACTTAAAGCAGTGAGTTTGGAATAGTTATCTTGTCTTAAAATGTTGATATTAATGGTTAACTTTTTCATATTACTATTAGATATCTTTCAGGAGTTCACAAATGCATTGAATGTTACTCAGAAGTAAAAGATTTTGCAAGCCATTTTCCTGCTTATGTCCACTGTAGCTTATGCAGATACAACACTAGCTGTAGCAAAGCCTATGTGAATCACATGATGAGGTAAGAACTCTTAAAATATTTGGGTTGTCAAATACTTCATAAACTCATATAAGGTTTCTTAAGTGTTTCTGTTTGCTGAATTTTGAACTGGATCATAGGACTGGCAGGGAAATGTGTAAAGTTGGATTTTTGCTTTATAATGAGGGCCTAAACACAATGTTCTTGTTTTGGCTTAAAATTCCAGTGGTTCGGGAAGTGTTCTGTCTTTGCTTCAGTTTCTATGAGATCTGCTATAATGATTTCAGCCAGACTTAGCAAATAGTGACTAATTGTTGCAAGTTCCCTGGGATTCAGATGGAATGCCTTATCTGATTTTACAAGCATTGAATGCATACAGCCACAGATACTGCTAATGAAATCTGTGCACAGACTACCATGTCAAGAATGTCTCAACATGCTAAAGTGGATATCTTTTCTTGGACTACTTCTGGTCAACTGTTAAAATAACATCTCATTTTGCAGGACTTTTGTCACTGGTTGTAAGGCAGTGTAGGGTTTTAGTGATGACAGCTCTAAAAAGCCTGTGTTTGTTTTCAAAGCAATAGAATTATACTATTCAATAATTAGCACATAGTAGTGACAGTAAAACAAAACTTTGAAAACGTACTTATTTATCTTGTGCCCTAAACAAGCCAAATATATTGCATAAAAATATAGAACACAGTTGTCTTTTTAAATATATGTATGTATAAAATGCCTTGGTATTTTTGAATGCTAGAATTCTTGAATTTATGACCCAAGTCTTAACAAGTTTTTGAATGCTTTATATGTTGACCTATTCAAAATGATGCTTATGTAAGTCCTAGACTGAAGTATGATTTTATGGATATAAACCATTGGTTGCAAGCTTAAAATAAAGAGTTAAAATTTATGTGCTTAATTCTGGTTGTACATGAGGTTTACCCCAGAAAAGGGGGGAGAAATCTAAAGTAAACAGTTCCTACTGTTGTCCATGTTCTGGGTATCGTAAAATTCAACCATGCAATAAAATAGTCTTTTGTCTTTGTCTCCTTGACAAACTAATGCTCCCCCTGCTTTGACCCCTTGTAGCATCTGTCATAATCTTTTTTGGTGAGTGTAAGGAACAAGGGATGGTGAGAAGGAAGGTTGCTAAAGGAAGGGTGTTTTTTGCAGCAGCAGCGCCTGTACTCAGCTGCTGGCTTTGTTGTTTCATATGGGAATACAGTGTTGTCACGTAGTTAACCTGTATAAGAGAATTTAGAGGTTGTCTAAAAATTTAAATTATCTCATTTTAAGCCATTTCTTTAGGAAGTGTGAATTCCGCAAAGCTTCACTTTTGTGGAGCGGTGTATAGCTATAACCATGGTGCTTCAAGAGCTAAACTGCTGATGGAGGCAATGTAACTACGTTCTTGCAGGACTGTGCTGACAAAGTTAAGCCTTGTTCCTGTTACTTATAAGAGAGCCAACGTTCTAATCTAGAATTGATATTCACAATTCTGTAAGCTTTCAGCAATTTAATGTTTTAGGATAATGCAGGTCAGTAGCCAATCTTTCTGTTTTCATGCCTTGTCATAAGTAATGTACGGTGTAGGGAATAATGTACTCAAGAAAACCGGTCTTAAGTGTTAATGTTTTCATATATTTAGTTTTCACAGTGCTCGTCCAAGTAAAAGATTTTGGATCTATAAGAAGCATTCAGAAGAGCTACGGTAATTCAGCTTTTTTTTAGTTACATATTATTGTGGGTTTACTTTCTGGTAGTGAACTTACTTGTTAAATGAGATTAGAGCTTCTTGAATTTCTGGGCTTCCACATTTTAGGAAGAGCAAGGAAGTAAAAACTTCAGCTCTTCCACTAGCAGTATACTGTTTAGTGACAGCTATTTGTTATTTGTCCCCATTTAGTAACTTCTGAGCAGTTTTAAAAAATATGTTTCTTTATGTTCTGGTTATCCCTAATATGCCCAATGGGGAGGGGGCAAGGGAAACAAAAGCATGAACAAACAGTACCACCAAACCCAAGAAACTCATGCTTTGCAGATAAATTTGTCTAAAGTGTTCTCTGTGTTATGTCCAGCATGGAGGTGCCCTGGTCATTCATAGGGATTACCAGGTGCTAGCTGCAGTATGAAAAGTTAAGAACATGTTTTTGTGAGTAATCTCATCCAAAGGTAGAGGAAATTTTATTTTGTTTTTTCTTATAGTCTGTCCAGTTGCTGTTAGTTAAGAAAACTGTTTCCACAGCTGTGTTGTATTTATACTTCCTTTTCACTTTCTGTTCTCTAGAGGTGTGACTGTAGTGTGTCTTAACTGTGATTTCCTGACTGATGTTTCTGGCTTAGATAGCATGGCCGCACATCTGAGTGAAAGCCACACTCATACTTGTCAAGTTGTTATAGAGAAAGGTGAGTACATGTAGTGGTTTTTTTTTACACAGTATACATCTACAAATACTTCCATGGCGATGTTTTGGTGTTACTGCAGTCATTTTTTTCAGTCGCATTTTTGTTATTTCTGTGTACTTGGATTTAAATGTTCCACATTTTAAAATATTTTTAATAAAATCTTCTGTTTTTATTTTCAGTTTCTGTAGATATCCCAACTGCTGAACAAGTATCGGAGTAAGTTCTGCTTTACTGCTCAATGTTTATTTCTAGTACTTTAGTGACAGATGGCCAAAATTTGCACTGTGAACTTGGGTTTGTTTTGGTTTTTTTTTTAATTTCATAGAATTTTGAATGTATGATAAACATAGACCTTTACTAGTGCTTACTGCTCTTACCATGTCCACAGTTACAAGAATGAGGAGAGAAAATGATTACTGCAGCCAAAACCAAAAGCAGGTTTTTGTTCAGTTTGGCCAGAGACAAACGATTCTTGAAGTGTTAGCATTTTTCAATTGCTCCTTCTAAGCTACACTCAGAAGTGAGACTGCATAGTGAGACTGTTAATTCAACTTGCTTTCAATACTAGCTTTAGTATTTAGTTCTAAATGACTGTTTTATATTCTTACTTAGTTAATAAGAATACAAAAATGTGACTTTTATTGAAGTACAAATTCTTAATCTGTTGTAAATATTAAGAAAATATTTTCAAAATTGTTATTGATATGACACAGGAATACTGTTCTGTATTAAATTTTTGAATTCCACTTTCAAAGAAAAAAATACGAGGATTTTGGCTTTCACTTTTGTTAAGGATTTGAAAAACAAGCCTACAGAATTGTGGAGATTGTATTCTAGAGTTTGCTTGGGATTTTTTTAACCGTAGAGAAATCAGACATGCCAAGCCATCCCTGATTATCCTGGAACAGTACCTGAGGCTTTACAGTGTAGTTTGTGAACCTGCTTATCCCTTAATTGAAGGGTCAGAGGTGCATCAGTTGGATCAACCATTTAAGTTCTCTATAAACCATTTCAGGACACAGGAACATAAAGGTCAATTAGACTGCCAAGAAATATGTTTTACAAGATGGAAGAAAGTAGTTTAACCCTGATTCAACAAGGTGTCATTGAGTCCATCTATCCAATAGCAGGATTTTAAAAGGAGTTAGATACTCATGCATGATGAGAAGTCTTTCAACAGTTCTTAGGCCTCTAAGCAGGAGTGCGTGCTATTACTCCGGGGTGGCTTGTGTCCTTTAACAGTTTAGATTTCAGTGCAAGTCAGACAATGGGAAAATAAAGTTTTGAGCTGTGATAATTGTGAAAACCTTAGCTTTTCTACTTGGAGCTGGCATTAAGTGTTGGGAATTAGCACTTGCTGAACTGTATGTAAGAAAAGGTTACAGCTTTTATAGCATTTAATGGTGGGCAAAGAGGTACAGTTGTGGCAGGCTGTTGTCAGTACTGCACAAGGGTCTTGCTGTCTTGAGTATATTATAGAGATGTCAAGCATGTTGGATTACAAAGTATGTATTACTTATAAACGGGTGGGTAAGTGCTGAAAAGATTTGAGGTGGAGTCAAGAATATGTGCAGGTTTTGTTCTGCAGGCTGTTAGTACAGATGCAGTTAGCCATTGTTTTTGAGAGCTCCGATGCTGGCATGAGTTTAGTTACTGGTACTACATGAGATGATATAATCTGTCATGGTGCTTTTTGAAACTGTCACACTCTCAGACTTAATTAATTGCAGTAGATCTTGTCCTGTTCCACGTACTAATTTTCTAATACTTTGGACAAGAATATATCGTTGCTAAACCTAAAAGCATTGAGTATACCTGTGTAGCAGATATTTTAAAAATCATTATTTGCAGTACAGAGTACACACAGAAATGCACACCTTTTTGTGGGATGGGTCTTCATAGTACTCTGGTTTGCTTTGGAAGAAGAGGAACTTGCAGACAGTGTTCGTAACTTATGCTGTGTAGTTTCTCCATGATCTGTGAACATTTCTTTCCGTTCTTTGACCTATAACTCAATGAGATATGACTTGTTCATGGGGCTCTTCAGAATTACTTCATCATCAGAAACAATGACTTAACAGTCTTGAAAACTTTTGGATCTTCTCTTGCATCTCTCAGATGGTATCTTTTGTTATCTTTTACTATGTATCAGACTGTATGTGTTGTAAAACTCCTCTTTATTGCTAATAACCAGACATGTTCCATGAGTGCTGTGTAGTGTTGATGCAACTGTCTTCAGACCAGAATCCTGCCATGAATAATACAGATAACCTAACTGCAGATGTTCCAGCAGGAATTGTTATTTAAGTTGTTACTCTGCATAAAGTTGCCTTGTTTGTTTAGTGATCCACCTTGTGCTGAGGGAATAAAGCTTAATAACTATGCCAATATTCTTCTAATGCTCAACTCTCTGCTTTGCGCAACAATTAACATTTTTAAATGAACTGACAGCAGACATTTTTGTTGCAGGGGAGTTGAAAGTGAGCAGGTATCCTATACTGCCTTGGCTCACTGATACATCATTGTGGACCAGAAAATTGAACCCAGTCCAGCTTGGGATTATTTTGGTATGTAAGCGAACAAGGATCTGACCAGACCTTTTCTTTTTTCTTCATGCATTGAAGCTATGGTATTCTCTTCTTGCATCTTGTAGGCAGCAGGTCTGGTCTTTTCTCCCAGTACTGTAGTCCAGCAAAGGCCCTTCTGTGTTAATGTTCTCTGGTTTGCAGCACTGACTTGCAGCTATTTTGGGGGCTGTACACCTTTGAAGAGAGGCTTACCAGGAGTTTCACTTATGTGATACAGTGTTTCTTTGCTGCTCATTTGCAGTGTTTCTTTGCTGCTCAAGTCTGTTGTTACCATCCTCAGCTAGAGTAGTGTGAAAATGATAAGGTATGTGTTGACATCAAAGACCATTTTGTTCTGAACTTGATCTAGCTTCTGAAACTAATGGGCTTTATCATTCTCTTTGGGTGTTCACTAAAACATACAAGTCCTGATCTATTATTCAAGTAAGTTGGATTTTTGTCTGCCAATGACTTTACAGTATGTAGTGGCAAAATATACTTTGGATGACTTCTGTCACATGTAACTGCATAAACTGAATCTTGGCCAAAGGATTTTATTTGCTGCTTTGCTCTGGTAGCTAAGCTTCTTTTTGCTCCTAAATACTGTAGGAGGAAAGCATGTGATGGAGGCAGATACATCTATTGAGCCTTGTTTCTGAGGGTGGAGCAGCTACAGTTCATTCACACCTTGTTCTTTTGGTATCATCTCTCATCTTCGAGGATACTCAAGCTGCTGAGACATCTGCTGCTTTTGATTTCACTGCTTCTGACTTCATCTTTAGTTCTAGATTATCTGTGGCAAGTTTATCCATCAGCAGGTTGTCTGGATATATGATGAGCTTTCCTTTTGTCATGGTGAACATCTAGTGTTCCTCCAAACTCAAGCCTCCTGATTACAGTGAATATATGTCTTGGTTGAATTTCTCATATACTAGCTTCCAAGCAACCTAATAGGTAGAGCTAATCTTAGTCTGAGATCAGTCACTGTTATAACCTCCGAGTTATAAGAGGTTATTTTTGATGAATGCAAGCTGTTCTTGATTTGCAGCTCTTTCTTTATCTGCATAATCAGATTCTCTGAGATTAATCCATTTTTATCACTATTTTTGTCCTCTTCACTTCTAGTATTCAAACATTAACAGTTTTGGTTACAGTGAGCTTCTGCAATCACTGTGAAATTGCTAATAATGGCAAGGATCCTGTCATCCATTGTCTTATGCGTATTTTGTGATTTGAGCATCTGCACGCTTCCTCGGTACTCTGAAGTCTTGTTCTTTTTGCTATTTTTTTTTCCTTCTGGCAGAAGCTATGTTCCATCTTGAATGCTGCTGTTCAATCATCAGTTACCTACTACAGGTTTTTCTTGCAGGACTTATTTCTGTTTTGACACAGCAGCATTCAAAAAAAGCATAGTGGGTTTGTGTTTTCATTGTGAACGTGCTGTTGCATTTCAGAGGCAGTTGGATCTGAGATATATTTCACTTAAATTCATGTTTCTGGCAACAACAAAACTGGGATATGATTACAGATTTTTGACTTTTCAGGAACGTTCTCTAAGAATTTCCCAGAAATTGCATTAGATTGACAGTTTGATTTGAAGCTAAGTGAATGATACCTCTTTTGAATGCTCGTTTTGGATATTATCAATTGATTCTTTTACAGCTTTGCTACAGATTTATTTATTTATTTATTTCCATTTCAGACTTTCAGTTAAAACATTTGTAAGCTATGTACAGATTTGTCAGCTTTGTGTAAACAGTTCATGTAGAAACTATTGGCATCATGGTGTCCTGTTTCCATTTGTTTGAAGATCTCAGAAGTGTTACTCGTGTGGAAAACTTGTAACATAAAACCTGTGCTAAACTATGCCAATAAAAATGTGTGTCTTGACATAAAGTATCGCTGATGGTCCCAACAACTACAAAATTGCATGAATAATGAAACATATTGGATTGTATCTGCAAGGAAAGAGCATGAATATGCACAATATAACCCCCTTTAGCTTATGCTCAAAGAATTAGGATTTCATTTATACCTACTTTAACCTGTCTCTTTGTTATTTTTAGGATGTTGAGTGTCACTGGAATTTGGGGTCTTAAAAGACATACAGTTGCCGAGCAACCTTACTTGATTAGCAAATTATTACCTTTGTTTGGAAAGTCTTTCGTCTTCTCAATGACCTGGCAAGAAAGGAAACGTTTGTTTCTGTTACGCTGTTAAATATTTGTAACTGTGCATCTTTGTGCATAATAACACTTCACTACTCCTGGTAATACTAGGAAGTTATGGAACTGTCTTCATTACTAGCCATCTTTCTTTTCCCATTCAGTCATTAGCAGTGTAAAACACCATAGTGTAGAAGCAGCCTTCTCTCTCTAACTATACATTCACATGTACAGTGAGTGCTCATACAGTCAGATATCTGGGGTAGAATTGTGCTTTATGAATCATTGCCTCTCCTTAGAGTTGTATTTTTCAAAATGGGGAATTCCTACTGAAAGCTGGAGTTCTCTTAAAACAAAATCAACCAACCAAAAACCTTTCTATTCTTTTGGTTGTAAAATAGATTTATATTTATAATGTAGAGTGTAGAAACTACCTTGAGCCACATGGCAGGGGGGTTGGAACTAGGTGATCTTAAGGTCCTTTCCAACCCTAACTATTCCATGATTCTGTGATTCTATGGAATAACATGAAATTGTTTTCTAGAAATTCCTGAAGCTACAGTCATCCTAGAAAAGGTTACTTGTGGTTAGGGGTGGATAGAAAAAGGGACATTTGGCAAAAGATTCCAGCCGAGTTCCCATACTGCTTACTCAAAAAAGCTGTTGGAATAACTCTCTGGTTGCAAGAGAACATGATAGATCACTGGGATGACAGTTGCTCTTGATTTAGGCTCAGTGTATGTGTGCATGCAAATATACATAATTTTATTAATTGCAGAAATGAGACTGTTTCCATTGGTGCTTAGCCTGTGCATTTCAGAGTCTGCTTGTTTCACTGATTTTTCCAAATATCTTCCACCAGTCCTTGGTGACTCTTAATATAGCAAATACTAAGTTTCAGATCAACCTGAATTTAGCCTTTAAGGTATCTAAATTAATGTTTTTTACTTACCTGGATTTTATTCTGAGTCTCTTTGGTCTTATGGCACATCTGTTCTGGTGAGTATCTAGATCAAGATGATTTTTTGTGCTCAGCTTCTACATTTTGGGTTTTGTTTTTTTCTCTCTTCATTTTTCTTAACAGGAAGTGAATTTTGATGTAGAATGAAGAATCTTTGGGGTTCTAGAGAGGCTTCAAAATACCTCAAAATTCTGGTCCAGCAGGCTGCAGTTGTCAGAAATGGTCATGATTTTATTTTCATAATGTTCTTTCCAGAAGCACTGTAGCGACACTGATGTAAGAAAGCCTGGTGTCTTTCTTGCTGTTTGAGAACTATGGCGTATAAGATTTCTTATATGATTAAAGTGCTGGGTACATCACAAGGTGATAGCTTTCTTTGAATTATGAAATTTCTGCTAATTACAAATTAGTAGGAACAGTGTTCTAAAACCTATTCCTAAACAGAATTAAGGTTGAGAATATGTGTCAGGAACCTAAGATAACCCATATTAACGAAGATGTGTTTAGCGCAGTGTTTTAAGCCCTGTTCAGTTCCAAAACAGCATGAACTAGCCAGTTTGATTGTTTTATAAGGTATAAAACGTGTACATGGAAATCTGTTAGAAATTGTTTTAAATAAATTATAAACATTTTACATGATCAATCTACAGATATTGGATCCAGTTCATACCAAGTTATTTCGGTAGCAAAGCTTACATTTATTCTGACAATAGTAGTAGGATGTTTTGTCCTTGGATATGCGATATTTGATGTTTTTGTCTAAATTGTTCTGCTCTTTCACGAATGTCTGTTTTAGACATATATACTCTTTCCAGCATACTTGTTCAAGTTGTTGCATAGAAATAATTAAAGCAGTGAAGAAAGCTAAATATTTGGGGTTGCTTCATGTTTTACTGGTGTTGCTACTCATGATTAAATACTTTGGAGTATTTCAAATTCCTCACCCAAAAAATATGTTGTCATTTGATTTACCCTGATCATTTTTCTTGCTGTTAATTAGGTGACTATTGTTACAGTGCTATCATAGCAATGTTAATCTTAAATGATCCCTCTTTTTTAGTTATTTTCACCATCTCCTATTGCAAATTAAGGTCTGATAATTAAAATACTTGTAAATGGTTGTTTATACTGCAGTCCAAGTTGTTCATCAGCTGCTAGGACATAAGTATTAGAAGGTGTTTATGGTTTGCTGAAGCTATGTGCTAAAATTCTTTGAGAGGTCTGGGTTTCAGCACTGCTTTCTTGGATTAAATTAGGAAAATACATGTGTTAGATGTCAATCTAATATTAGTATACATTTTTCATACAGTTTAAGTTGCTAAAGCTGTTTCTTCTGTCAAATATTTTATACTTTGTAGACAGCCATTAAGACTTGCTGAGGTCAGGTGTAGTTTAATTTATGATTAATAACATTATTTAAATATCACAGAGGCAGCACCATACTTCAGCAGATTAAATTTGCTTTTAATGCAGCATCAACAAAGAAGGTAGAGGCATAAGCAATTTTGAGGGTTGTGTTCATTTTTATTTTTTTTTAATAGAAAACCCTTGAAAGGTTAGATTTTATATTAGAACTGATGACTTAACAGGTTTTGTAGGAGACATACTTCTTGCTATTTCTTTGATGGCATTTTCTTATATAAATGCAGAAAATCTGTGTTAATAATGTGATAAGCTGTTTATTTAACGTGGTTTTTAAAGGTCAATTAATTTAAATATTTTATAGTTCATCTGATGTATGGTCTGTGTCTGTGAAGGTATTGTGAGGGAACTGTCTCCTCCAAAGAGCAGTTGGAAGTCAGCTGCACTGTTTTACAGTTGTCCTAAAGTAATCTACAGCTGTGTTCTGAGTATTTGGGTTATGGTAAACACTTAAAAGAAAATTGAGCTTGGTTTTGCAGAATGTTTTTGTTGGGTCATAGTGTGGCTTGATGCACCTAGTTTAGCATTTCAGATCTTTAATACCTCTGGCATGGTGTAAAAGGCTTTTAATCCTCATGTAGAATTGCAGGAAGCACTAGAGTCAAAGTACTGCTAACCATCTTAAGACTTGCTTCCTGGTTTTCATGAGGTGAGGTACCTAGAAAAGGTTACATGGCACAAGTTTATCTTATAATCTCTGCATACCAAATAAAATGCTTTAAAATGCTGAAACGCTCTTCCAGAGCTCTGAAGTACATCTAAACTCAAAATAAGTAACAACTTGAAAAATTGATTTCAGGTTGCCAAGTTGTTTTCTCACTGTAAGTTATCTTCACCCTTATGTCTATTTTAACCATACAGTATTTTAAAAGTTTGAATCTTAATTCGTTGTTCACTCGGTTAAAGACCGAAATCTCTGTTAGACAGGGAAAACCTAAGTTGGAGGTAATGTTTTTTCTTTTCTCCACACAGTCTAACAATGTCTCTGAACTTCATAACTAGTTTGAATGTCCAAGACAATTTTTCTTTAGCTATACAAAAACCACTGGGTCATGGTGGTTAGAAGATAATGCTTAGTGTAGAAATCTAGCTTTGTGCTTTAAAACAAAAAGGCACGGCAGTGTTGGATGGGACACCTTCAGTATGTCTGCCACATCCGAAGATTGCCGGTTTGCAGTCAGTCCGTTCTGGTTGATTTATATGCCAGGCTCCAATGAAGGGATGGTTTAGAGCTTAATTTATCTTCGTCTTCAGGGAATCTGGAAATTGACCTGAAATATAACCTGAGATGTGTGTAAATACTGACTCCAGACTGTAACTTTTGGAGGTTTTTGTTTACACCTCTTTAAAGAGGAAAATCTTTGGAAATGCCTCTTTAGGCCTGAATGCTTATTTTAAAGTGTACAGATTTTCCTCTGTTTTCTGCCTCTCAGGAAGTGAAATGATCCCACTACACTGTGGTTTGTTTGGGGCTTTTTATTTAAATATGATCTTTGGATTCTGATTTTGAGAGGTTTTTCTATTTTTCTGTAAAAGTTGCCTTTCTGTTGCCCTTCAGGGAGGGCAGTCTGTTACAGAAATCCCAGCTGGCAAGAGCGTGGGAGAAGTCCTCCGATCTAGTAAAGATTTTTCTTGTAACACTGCGTGCCTAAGTTGTTTCTTGGGTTTGGTTTTTGTTGGTTTTTTTTAACAAGCAGTACTTTTGTAGCAGTGTGGGAAGAGAAGACTGTTCGTCTTCATTCACCAGCGTTAAGCAAGATTCTCAAACATACACTGTAACGCATTTTCCTTCCAGAGACTCCATTGCCACTTCAGATGTGTTTACTCTTAGTTTCTTTTTTTTTCCTTTAATCCCATATTGTGTTTTAGCATTTCCGAATATGTTGAATTTGCAATTTTTGCTTTATAAAACTGTGTTCTGTAATCCTGCCTTTCATTTTAAAATTAAAAATATAGCACCCCCCTGCCTCTCCACAAAAAAAAAAAAAAAAACCAAAAAGCAAACCAGCCCTTGCACCTTAACCCTTTTTGCTGGAGAAGATGGAGAATACAGGCAGAATAGCCTACTTGGGTGTTAGCTGTCTGAATTTACAGATCACCTGAACCAAGACCTTTCAGAACAGCGTTGAGCTGCCCATTCCGTGTGGCCTGGGCCATGTGGAACCTCAGGCTCTTTTTCCAAGGTGCCATGGAATGCCTGTTACTTTGTTGCAGCCAGATATTTGACATTTCAGCAGCTCACTGAAACACACAGCAAGAAGACAAACACACAAATTTGTGGAATTTGTTATGTCAATCTGGGCAAATAATTGGGATCTTGTACATTTTCTTTTGGTGTACATTGTGGGCAGATTCATAGTTCATATAATTCATCTAAATTTTTTATTCCAGATACCATAGCCTGAAATGTCTTATTCCAGTTAGTGATTTTTCACAGTTGTTGGTGCAAATTTAGCCTTTAAAAGCTTAGTCAAAACATAATTGTAGTTACTTGTTATGTATGCACTTACAGTCAGAGCTTCCAGTTCATTTCCTGAGAGAAACCTGATTAGCATGCCTCTGGACTGCTCTGTAAACCAAACCAGCATTTTGAAACAATCAAGGAGTGTGCCTCAAAATGATTGTGTTGTTTACGTCAAACAGTTAATGTAAATGCAGCTGTAATGCAGGTTTTGTTATCTAGGAATAGTTTGCCATCTCTTGGATTCAAATTGTCTTGTACTACTTCCTTGAAGTAATCTTACTCTAAAAGCTGATTTCATGTGGTCAATATAGCAGGTAGTTCATTAGTATAGCCAATATTTGATAGTCTGGCCCCAGTTTGTATCATGCTTTAGAAAATCAATTCATTGTCTTCATTAAAAGTCAAATGTTCACGTTTTCCAGTCTTTTTGATGTCTGAATTTTTCATTTTCTTACATTGGAACCAGTATTGTTGCATATAGAGTAATAAGAGTATGTTTAATTCCTAGTATTAAATGGAAGGCTATTGGTTTTCAGCTACTGACTTCGAGAATGATTTCTTGAAATGCTATACGATTTTTCTTTCTGTTGTGGGGTTTTAGTGTGTCACGGTTGCTAGGTTTTGCTTATCCATCTGCAGTTCTCAGCGGAGGTAAATTATTTCTTTGGAGAAATGTTCTATCTAATTGAACTTAACTGTTGTGGTTAGTGCTCTAAAAGATCACCGTTCTTTGTGGCTAAGTTTTGCGCAACAATCATCATCAAAAAACATGCTTCTTTTTGCGTTGTTTTATTGGTATTATGACTCACAGGAAGGTATGCTGATGAGAGACAGCTTTATTCTGCATGAGAAATGCATATATATGTACATATGTTTTCTTTCTCCCCACTTACTCCCTTCTTGTGATTTGCCATAAATGAGTGAGAATGAGGGGCTAGGGTTGAATGAAGCTGGGATTTTGGTTACTAGAAGGTGAGGAAGGCTGTGATGGATTCCTTTTATATGTGAAGGGCAGATTTATCGTTTAAAAGTTTCTTGATGTGAATCTTGTACGTGTACATAAATGTCATCCATCTGGAGTTTCTGGTGTGGAAACACTGCTCTGTGTGTGTGGATGAGGCATTAATCATCTCTTTATTTAAACCCTTCTATTTTACTTTTTGCATATGTTTTCAGAACTTCCTACATGAAGTGTAATTGTGTGCTTGTTAGCTCTGCAACTACACTTCACCCTCAAGCTGCTTGTTGAGAAGTAGTAGCTAAAGGTCATGTGTATATGCACTCTTCCATAAAGAGTTGACTGGATTTTCATATGGAAACAGCTCAAAATATTTACTAGCATTTATACAGCTATGTATAGCTGAAGTGTTTCCCTGGAATAGATGAGGTAATTAAGAACAGTTATGGTAAGACCACTTATGTCAAACACAGCTGATGGGTGGCTCTGAATGTTGGCTTTTGTCTTGGAACTTTCCTGAGTTTCTTGAGTTTTCCACCAAATATTACCCTTTCTCCACCCCCCCAATAGAAATTTTGTGTATTTGAGAATGTCAGTTACTGGTTTTGATAGGCCAATAAATGAGAGGGAAAAAGAAAAAAGGAAAGCTTTATTTGGCACAAGTAGCGAATACAGGTTGTAATTGGGCCTCTTGAGTTCATTCTTTATTATAAATGAAAAATTAGTGGAACAGGATTAAAAGATCCTTATGAGTGACTGGTAAGATTTCATCACTGAAGGATACGCCCCAGCAGTGTCTTATTCCTGCTCGGAATATTCTTCTGACTTAAATTCCAAGTAGGCAATGGAATATTCTTGGATTAGTTTAAGTGAAAGTGAGACTTCAAAACAGATTTCTGAATGTTCATAGTATGTAGCACCTCTTTGAGAATAACAACTTTCTGTAAAATAATTTGGCATATAGGTGAATCGCATGAATTGTTTTTAATTCCTGGATCAGTAGAACAACATATCTAGACTCTTAGCTTGAAAATATGTCATAAAATCATGGTAGCAGGGAAATGGTTGTCCCTTTAAAGAGTCCTGAATTGTATGTCGATTAGGTAATGTTAAAAGTGGTTTTAGCCAGAAATTATTTCAAACTATTTGAAGAAATTAAGTACAAATGCATTTTGATTAATGAGATATTTGGTGATATTGTATCTCTCACATCTTCTGTCTGCATCTCACTGTTTAGAGACTACTTTCAGTTTGGTTTATATTTTATAAGGTAATTTGGGAGACTTTGCTCCTAAATTGACTTCCTATATAGAATTTGCATCTTAATTCACACTAACAGTTGTTCTTCCATGTTCCTTCCCCCCTGCTTCCTTTTGTCTGTCACCATCATCATTTGAGCTACTTGTTCTGAAAAACTCTGAATGGCTTAGAAATTATAGTTAATTTTTACCAAATTTAAATCTTTACAGTGAGACTTGTGTTCCATTATTGAGAGGGTGGGAGAAGCTGGTGTTCCTCTGACAAATGACATGTTAAGAACTAGTATTTAGGATTTTGACTGTTGGAATACGAACACATGAGCAAATTGCCTGTAGCAATATGACGAGACTATTTTGTAGGTTTAGGTTGGGTTTTTTAGGTACAGTTGGCATTTGTAATACACAGTTCAGTCTGTCTATGAAACATTCTGATCATTTTCTTTTTCCTGGTCACTGTAAAGCACTGCAAGCATGTGGCTTTATTGAAATAATGTGAGGTTTAAGCAATCAGTTTGTGTACAGAGTTCATATGCTATTCTTTAGATTTTATTATACAGTAAGATTCTCATTTTTACTTGCATAATTGAATCCTGATCTACATTTCCTTCTCATAAAAGAGTTTTAATTTGAAATGTGACACAGGTTGACTTTTTCAGTAAATCCAGATTTGTAGTTGCGCAACTAAATTACGCAAGTTAGTTTGGATTGCAACTGTTAGTCTTTTTTCTCACTTGACTCTCTTTAGTATTGCAGAGTCAATTGGTCACTATAAAGGTGCAAACTGGCTGGCTTCCCCCCCATGTTTTTTTGGCTTTGCATATCAACAAAAATTTCCAAGGAGTTGTATCTGCATCCGTGTGTCCTCTGCATGTGCAAGTGAAGGAACTTAATATTGCATTTTGGAAAATTCCATGTGTCACACAAAGGGGACAACTTAACTTTCCTTTTTGGCAATGAAATGCGGAGGTAGAGAGTAGCAGTTGACTGCTGTATACAAAGCTGAGTTTGTAAAGAGGTAAGAAAAATGCAGCTGTTAGTTAAATTCAGCCTATCTTGCCAGGAAAATTTGTGAGAATTAACAAATAGGGAATGTACGATACTGCTTTTGGGGTGTCACTTTGTGGAGTACAGCCATGTGTTGCTTTATTTCATTTGTGATTAAAACTACTTGTTTTGGTTTTTTTCAGCAAACAAGAGCATGATTCTTCTGACGAAACAAAAGAATGCAATAGAAGTCAAACTAAAAAAGTTGTATCAGCTGAAAAGAATGAAGAAAAGTCATCATTGTCAAATACAGAAAATGTTCCTAGTTTGGAACTTCCTGACAACAGCTCAAAGAATTCTTCGCATGAGAAGGCAGCATGTTGTGATTCATATAATAACAAACAATTAGTAGATGAGAAACAAAAACGTATTCATGGTGAAAGCGAGTTAAGAACTTGCCAAAGTTCCGATGATGTTATCTTGAATGAGCAGACTAAAGTGCATAGTTTGGATGTAACTACGCTTTCAGCAATGAACCCAAGGGACTTAAAACTAACATTAGGTGAAGATGTTAGTTTTGAGCAGTTCTTGAGAAAAAGAGATGAACCTGAATCCATTAGTTCAGACATTAGTGAACAAGGCAGTATTCATTTGGAGCCTTTGACTCCATCTGAGGTACTAGAGCATGAAGCTACTGAAATCCTTCAAAAAGGTAATGTTGCACCTTCAGCAAAGAAAGCTGGACAACTCTCTGAACAAACAGATGAGACTTCTAAAGAAAGCAATTGCAACAGAATGGAAACAGCTGTACACGAGACAGATGAAAATGAAGCAAGCTGAAATAATGTTAATTTTGTTTGTTAAAAACAATGGTAAGAACACCATGGACCATTCCTGATGAGTGTGCTCATTGTTTCTAAGTACTAAAAACAAAGGGGGGTGGGGAGAGGAGAGAAGAGATGCTAAAGTGAAGTCTTGCATATGAAGACAGCATGTATGTGTATGTGCAACTGATTTAACTAAATTTACAAAAGGTGATGTTCAGATACATCTTTCTGTCTCTTGGATGTGATATAAGACTGACATTTGAAAGGAGGAATAAATTCTAATTTTATAGTTTACTAGCCTGGGATAAGATGATTTGTTTGCCAAGAAAATATTTTTTTAAATCCTTCAGTGTGAATATCATTAAACAGGGGAATTTAGTATGGATTAACTTCTGATGCTAAAATGGAGCACACTTGCATCGATGATTGTTGGTCTGCTGATGCTTCGGGTAAACCTAAACCTTTGGACTTGGTGTCACATTCCTGTCTGTAAAAGCATGTAAACAGAATTATATGAATCTGTGCACCTCTGTACAGGTGTAATCCTGCCAGGCTATAAGCTTACCTTAATAAACTTTCAGTGAAAGTGAAATTATTACAATAAAAATATATATTTGTGGGGTTTTCAGTGTGCAGGCTGTGCAGAAATACCTAACATAATTGTATAAAGTAGAACATAATGCTGAAAGTACTGTAGCTGTTAGGCTTTTATCGTTGTTTATTATGATTCTTAGCCTTAGACCCATAGCAATGGTCTGTAAGTCACACCAAAGTACAGTTTAGTGTAAAAATTGTTTTAAGCAGAAGTAAGGAAAACCCCAAACTGGAAACATCAACTGGCATGCATTCTGCCGTTTTGCAGCTGCTACTGGCTAACTATTACAAAAAGGATACAAGGGCATAAAAAGTGGAATTGTACAGTTCAATTTCAGGACTTTTTTTGTAGTCTAAATTGTGTACAGGAAGATGGCTGCTGGTTATCATTTTGTTTCTTTTGGTTTTGGTTTTTTTTTTTTCTTCTAGTTAGCAGCTAGATGTAGGAATGCATATGATTAACAGTAGCTTGCTTTTATGACTTCATTGCTCCATTTGAAACATTCAGAATGTGCTTTTGACTTAGTTTTGGTTTTAATGCTAAATGTTTTGAACAGCTCTTAAGGCACTGCTGTAAATTATTACTTTTTGAGTAAATATTCACAACAAAATTTTGTCTTTGTGCATAATTTGATGCTCAGCTTGAAACTTTGGGCAGAGTTTTCCCACCTTCCTAAAAGAAGTTTTAGTGATAGTTCCTCAAATCTATTTCAGTTTAATATTGTGCATTTGAGACTTATGGTGGTGTTTTTGCTGGGGGGGGAGGGGGCAGAGCTTGTTGGTGATGGGGGTACTGTTGGTTTAGAACTAAATGAGCAAGTGCCTATGCATAATCATGTTTTTGTAGCTGCGTATTTTGGTAAGATGCGCTAACTTTTCCAGATTAAATACAGATATTTTTCTGGGCTGTCAGTGTGCAGCTGCAGCTTGCTCTGTCCTCTTGGGTTAACTGGGTTCAGCTGATAAATGAGTCTAAGCAACAGTATTGAAATTCAGAGACCATTGCAGCTTGTTGGAGGAGTTGGACCCTCTGAATAAACCACATCAATCTCAACATCTCAAAAACTGCTTCATACTCTAAAGAGCTGCATGATGTAAATTTTGAATTGCATCTTAATTTTCATCCATGCAGCTTTAGAAGACTTTTAAAAAGAAAAATGGAACAGTTTACCTAGTCACAGCTCTTCAGGACCTGCCACTTGAAGAACTTTAAACAAGAAGACACATGAAAAACCTGACAGCAATTAAGTTGCAGTATTCTTTTGTTCTTAGTTGTTTGGGGATTTTGTTGGGTTTAGTGGTCAAGTTAGTAACTTGAGATAGGATTAACCAGTCTAATGTCTTCATGCTTATACATGTATATGAAACACAACATCACAATGAGGACAGTTTAAAGGACTTAATCAGCTATGGAACTTGGTATGTATGTTACTGGTGGAGTCCCTGAATGCATCTGAATCCAGAGAAACTCAATAGTATTTTTTATATGATTAATGATATTCCATGCAAGTGCTATATTTTGAATAGCACTTTGATATGTGGTTTTGGAAAGGGTTAAGTTCATCTGGATCCAGTTGTATAATACTTGCTTATAAATGTCTCAGATCTTTAATTAGGCAAGTAAACCTTTCAAACATTTACCACTTTGATAGTAAGAATTTGGCCACATACTGTTGAGATAAGTTGGAAAATAAAACTCAGATTTAAAAATTGCATATTTGGCAGAAGTATAATTTTTATTTTCAGATACTTAATATGTAAGGTATTGTTTGTTTTGAATTGTGTAGAGAATGCAAAAGGAAACAAAAGGGAATGTTAAATACAAAACACCTTTCCAAAGGAAGAGGCGAGCAAGAACTGTAGAATGATGTAAAATGTGCTGGTTTTGGTGAGCTTTTTTTTTACTGTTCAAACTATTATGTCAGAGAGGCTGTTTTTTTGAGACATGCACAGGGGTAACTGACATTGTCTGTATATCTGCATTTAAATTGGGGCAAGTTTAGCTTCATCTTAAATGCTCCAAGTGCATGTATGGGCTATATCACACAATTTAAAATATGGTTAATTCCATGATCAAAAAGCTGTGGCTTGTCAGCAACCGATTCTCCATTTTATAGGAATTTTAAAGTAGCATTGCTGCATGAATCCATTATGTTATGAATTTAAGGTGAATAAAACTTATTTCCGATTTTATTTCACTAAACTCTCAATAGTAGGCGTTTTAATCAAAAGAGCCATTTTCTCCAAAAATTTTAGTGATTAGGATAGCATATAGTGGTAAGAACGTTGTCCCCATACTGGTAATATGGTAGCCTTGAAAATGTAACCATCATATGTTTTGCTCACAGATAGTATAAATAATATCCTTTTGACTAAAGGAAAGTAACATGCTGGTCTGTTTCTTACTTAAAGCTTTCTCCTTGTGATACTCTCATTATATTCGAGCAGCAAACTGAGGGCCTTGCTTTCCTCTCTTCTAAGGCTGTGGAAGTGGAATGTGAATACTTAAAAGTTTTTCAATCGCATATATTTGAATTACCTGTGTTTGTTGCCTGAAATGATTGGATTTTGTTTACCAGCTGCTCAGGTTTTCAGCTGAATTCAGCTGAGACTTGTGCCTTCCCACTGAATCTTTAGTGGAAAGCCTTCTGCAAAGCTTCATTTCCTCTTTGGGCTAGCAAGTTGATGGCACATACTATAATTTTCCTCAAATATTTAGTGAAATGCAGTGTTATTTGCTAGGTACCATTTAAATGGCTGTTTTTTCCCTCTCACAAGCCTTTGTATCTTGTAATGTCTTCTCTTGGTGGTGGGTGTATAGTCAACTTTTAAGTTGTTGGCTGGTGGTGGAAAGCAAGAGGCAGTGCTGCAGAGCCAGAAGCAAAAGTAAGTTCAGAATTTTCAACATGAGTCGTGTGCAATATGCAGGACAAATTGGTGATTAACCTGCTTTATTTGGTAAAGTGAAGCTTTTCTTACTGATGCCTAAAATTGTAACCAGAGGAACCAGAGCAGTTGGGCACGTCCAACTTCAGTGGCTCTGGAAGATGGCAAAAACCTTTAGATACCCATATCCCATCAGAATTCCCAAAGGGAGCCTACGATAGCACATTCATGCTAGGCAACCTTTCCTTCTATATGTGTGACTTTCACTGTATTTTGTTTCCCAGATAACCTATACTGGGTGCTCTCTTGAGACTATAGGAAGGCCACTTACAGTAGAGGAGACGAGTGCTTGTATGATCTTCCTTGATGAAACCAAAAGAAGCTGTTGACATGTGGCATTTATGCTGTTTTGTATTAATATAGTAAGATGTGCCTTAGTGTTGAGTAGTTGCGTGTTACTAATTGTTGCTAAATAATGAGATTCTGTCAGTTCTTCTGGAGAGTCTTTTAACAATACTGTTTAAAATAAACATCCTTTCAACTGCAGCTTGTCACTTTTTAGTGACCTTTGTCTGACATAGCAGGCGAATAAGGACCACAGCAGAAAAGTGTCAAGGCAGGCTGTCTCATCCTCTCTTTTAAGGCTGATAATGGCTTAGCCTTTCTTGAGGATAACCTATGAAGCTTCTTCAGGTTCGTTATAAAAGAAACTTCAGTGCACAGGACTTACTATCAGTTAAATTTAATCTAGTGAGACAAATTTATTCAAGTGGAGCATACTTTTTAATACCTTAAAACTTACTTCTATTTGATAGAGGAAGTCCATTGTCCTCTGGGTTCCTCAGAAGGCAGTCTTGATGATGTAACAGGAAACTAAAGTACAACTCGTGTTTAAAATACAGTAAACATACTTGAGTCTTTCCTAGCAAAAGTAATGCAAGTTACCTGTGGATGGGAATGTGTAAAAGAATCCACTCTGTCCAGAAGTCTTCTCAGTTTCTTTCAGTGGAGTTTCAGCTGAAACTCAAGCCTTTAAGAGATATTGAGAATAATGAACTGAGTACAGCATGAAACTAAAATGTACTGCAGTTAGAATCTTGGCATCATTCTTCTCATTGACCCTTGGCTGTTTCACAGTGATTTATTTGTCCATCCTGCAGGGTTTAAAACCCTCCTGGTTTCTTCACTAGGTAGTGTCTTGTGCTGTTGTTTAATTTGCCTTTTCCCTCAAATTGGGAAATTAATGAATGTGACAGAATTCAAGATAATTATTCCAGCATGTACTTGGCTGCAGTTTGTGGCTTCAGTTTCACAACCCCAAGGAAGGCTATGTACCTGATGGTTTATCTTTCTATTATAACCACAGATACAGCTGAAGGGAAAAAAAGATGATTCTCTTCCCTGTAAGCCTGCATCACCAACCCCCTTTTGCCTATCCTACTGCACCACCACAAAGAGTTAAGTGAATTTTGTTTTACAAATAGTTTCTTTAACTTGGCAATTACAAGTTCTTTTAGATGAAGGTATTTGAGTTTCAGAGACATTTCTAAACTGAGGCTTGTAAGGCTCTGATTTTGTAAAAACATTTCCAGTGATGGAAGCAGTCCTTTTCCCTTGTAGCTGCTAAGTCTCACTTCAGCCAGTTTTTGCAGACACATGCTGAGCTAAAGCATGGAGCTGATCAGGTTAAAAAACCACACTGGCAGCAGCAGAGGACAGCACAGTCAGTTTAGGCCGTCCAGTTGCTGCTGAATGGGAAACCACAGCCTCAGAAATACAGCTTTTGGAGTGGTCTGTAGGGAATTATAGACAAATTCCTATTTTGTCCAGGGAAAGCGTCTCCATAAGAGGAATAAACACTGAGCTTTCAGTATACCAAACAGCTGCAAGTAATGAAGCCGTTGGATCAGTTCCTTTTGGAAACTTTCTGCTTTTTATGGCTGGATCTCCAGAGATGTTAGGGTTGTGTATTTCAATTGTTACACAAATGATAGTTGTGTGTATTTCAATTAACTGCTGCCACTGAAGGTAGAAAACTTTTCTGAGTATGACCTATATCCTTCAGCATAAAGGCTTAAAATGATAATACAAGTTTGATAATTTGCATGCATGCAATGTATGCCTTTTAGATCTGTGCAAATTCAATGTATTTTGTTCATCCAAGCAAGCCCATGGCAATAAGGACACCCTGTTGCAGTTACAGGAGGACTCGTTTTCAATATAAATGCTGAAAATTCAAATGCTATCATGTAGGGTTTTAGCAAGTAGAAAACTGCTCTGCTGCCCAGGAAGATGTTCATTGCTCACACGTCAATTTTTAATTATTTATATATGAAATCTTATTGCTGGATAAACCTGAAACAGAATGGAGAGACTCAAAATGAATCCCACTACAATGAGCAATTAGGAAGAATTCAGCCTCAAAGGAAACCTTTATGAAAACTAAACAACAGGGGTCTCATTTTTTTAGCATGTTAAAAAGAGGGTAGAGTTCAGCAGCAATCCTTATGCTGTCTTGAGCACAAAGTTGACTAAACAGATTGTTCTAAAGTTGCCATTCTACTTGAAATAAAGCATCTTGCTAATCCAAGCACACTTCTGACTAGGTGAGCTACTCAATGGACGGAAATGGGATTTCATTTCCAGTCTCCATAAAAGTAGGTGAGATGTGTGCTAAGGAAGTAGGGCTCCCTGAGGGCTCTGGGAAGCATTGTTCCTGTCCAGGACAGCTGTGCCTCTCAAACTGTTGCTAGGCTTGTGCGCTTCCAGGCTAAAGCTGGCCCTTCCTAGTACACTTGATCTGTAGACACTATTATCTATGGGAAAGTTTATTCATTGTTGAAACAAAAGAAAGAATTCTGTATGAAAGCAGACCTGACTGTGAGTTTTCACAGAGGGATTTAACTGCACTGGGGAACTGCTGTTTAACAGTGGTATCTTGGAAGCTTTTAACATGCTGTTGCCTCTTAATTGCCATTTGTATTTTGGCACTAATAAATATTATTACTGCCAAAAATATCTGTTGTCTTCTCACATCGTATGTGACATATATTAATATATTATTTATTTTATGTGTTTACACAGTCCTTACAAGTGCACTGGTTCTTTCCATCGAAATAAACTGTATTGTTTGAGAGAGCTTACAATCCATTTGTAAGCTTATGAGAGTTTCTTGATCACATCTCTCTTATTTGTATGTTACCCTGCATAAAATAAAACGGGGGGGACAGGGACTATGAAAAAAAAAAGCTTTAAAAGTCAGCCTCTTGCTTATCCCTAATTGTGGATAAAATGTATTTACCCTGAACTTCTGACTCCCTGCAGTAAGTCATATTCTCTTCCTTATAGATGATGCTCAAGGTGGTAGGAATTCTGCTGAACAGAATGTCCAGAGAAAATACAAAGCAGCAAACAAAGAGTGTCATTGGATTGTCAAGATGCCTAACTGCAATAAAAGATCAATACTAAGCAGCAGCAAATAGGAACTTCACTGTGTGTGGAATATGGAACATGTACAGGCAAAATGCTTCTGCTTTTAGTCTTTTAGTTAATGAGAGTAGAGGTATCTATCAAGAAACATGAGGTTCCGTGCAGTGTCTGACCAAACTATTAGTCACTTCACAGCACAAAGAGATTTGACCTAATTGTAAATTTATATGCTTGAGTATAATGTACATCAATTAGCTAAAGGTCAATAATTGTTAAAATTCACTCAGTCCAAACTCAAGTAATAATTCTGGTCCATCAAGATAAATGTATTTCACTGCCATATCTGGTTTGGGGGAGGTGAAAAGTACTTTCTGCATCTCACCCATATTAGGTACTATGGTCTTGACTTTCATTTGTTCTGCTGAAAACATGCAGAGAGTAGAAAGCCTTTATGCTTGCTGAAGACCATACTAAGTCAATACTGTCTGTTTTTGTATAACACCTTGCATTTTGAGGATGCAGTAAACCAAGTTTCAGTTTAACTATCTTTGTGTTCTTTGTCCTAGCATAGGAAATGGACTGACTCTCCTGTGGTTTTCTTTTTTACACAAACGTATCTTTACTGCTCTGCCATCAGTTTGACAGTGTATGTTTTAATTGTGCATAGTAAAGTTAGTACTGCAGAGATATAAAATCAGTGTTTACCAAAAAGAAATAATTCTATGTATATAGATCTAATATTCACCAATTTCATGGTGCCTCTCTAATACCTTAAACTTGTGAATACTTTGCCAGCTTAGTTCTAAGATCAGGAACAAAGATATAGACATGTATTAAAAAAACCCCACAAAAATCATCTTCCTGCAATGGCAGGCAGAACACTGTGATTGTAGAGGTCATGTTGCAGAGCCACTCATCAGGCTCTTCCACACAGTGCCCAGTGGAAGCTCTAAGAGCAAGTTACTGAAGCGTAAAACACCTAAAAGAAAAGCAGCTTCATCCATTTAGGTTGCACAGGAGCGTCCTCTAAATTTCCAGTGATTTCTGCATCAGATGCTTGTATTTTTACCCTTCCTATCATCAGCAAGTTCTATGTTGCAGATTGTATGTGACTAGAAAGGTTAAAAGTTGATCAAAGGAAGTTAACAGAAGTATTTTGTTCTGCACATAGTTGTGCAAATAAATTTAATTGACTAGGAACCTGCATATCTAAGGAAAGGTTCTCAATGCGTGTGCTGAGCTTGAACAAAGAAATTAGCAGCCCTTCTGCTGGCTGCGGTCTGCACGTGCTATTGAGGTGAAGCAGAGAAGCCATTACTGTGTGTGTAGATGGATAGCTACTGGCGATGAAACCATAGCTCATTAATCTTTGCACCCTTTTATGGACTGTTGGAGTATGTGCTGGAGTAAATGAATTGCAGGGTTAACCAGCTGCAGTTGTGAAATCAAGATGTGCTTAACTAGCTGTGATTTGAGGTATTAGAACTGGAGTCTCTACAGGCAATCCAGGCAATGATTTCTTCTGTTACTACAGAAGCAAGAGGGTAATTTTTTTTAAACAAAACAATATATCTTTCAAAGTATGGGTGAAAATCTGGATGAAACTCTCGGAGGTTCAATTAATGCAGCTAGGGCAGCTTGGTGTGCAGTAGCTGCGCTGACGATTGAGTCTGTAACCACGACAAGAAGATATTGGCGATATTGAAAATGGGAGTAATTGGTCTACCTTCAGACTTTAAAAGCCTCTTTGCAAAAGAGCAGAGACAACTGTAAAATATTCTGGTGCTCCTAAAATTGCATTTAAGAGTCTTCTTGTCAATGAGACATGATAGGTTTATTAAATACGCTACAGAATACTGTATGAGAAAGTTGGTTTTATCTGCTACAGTTTTTCTCCCTAATTTCAGCTGTATGTATGCTACTGCAGCCTCAAAACATCTGCGTACAGCAATTTTTTTCTTTCCTGCACCTGCGAGTGTAAGTACACACAAAAACAAAAATGAAATTAAATCTTTCACAGAGCCAAAGAGAAAGGAAAAAACCAACCAGCCATGAAGCTCAGGGGAGCAGTATGACAAGTGCTGAGCTGTAAACAAGCTTGAGAGGGATTTAATTCTTATGACAAGCGCCAGTGGTAGCGTCTCACATGGACTCAGCATATGCACACATTTCAGAGGAGGAATCACAGAGGACTTAATGCAAATATAAAAAAGCTCAGAGCACATCATCCTATACTGTTCTAAAAATAGCCTCATAAATCAGGATGAGTTAGGGTGGTAATTATCTTGATTTTTCAGGATTTTGCCACTTGTAACAGGGCTTCTGGCTTATACTTATGCTAAAATTAGACTTTATAACATATGAACTGCACTTATAAACTGCAAACTCTTTGGGACAGGAATTGTCTCATGTTTGTATGACAAGCACAACAAGACGTCACTGGGTGGTGTTTTTAGGGTGATAGTACAATATAAAGGCTGAGTAATAGCTGCTGTACTCAGTTTTAAATAAGCTTATTGTAGGTCTGAAGCTTTTTTGTTGCGGCTGTTTGTTAAGGAAAAAGAACCAAGATGTAATTTGGTATCCAAATTAAATTTGAAAAGCCTCTAATGGGCACTTATCCCCTAATTACAGTCAGGTCCTTTCTCTTTCAAGATGCTCATAACCACCTCATTTCTCTAGGAACATTCTTAAAAGTACATACTGCAAACCATACCCTGCAGCCTGTATTTAAGCAGATTTCCCCATGGCAGTTGATGGGTTGGTGCTGCAAGATGTGGCCAGTTTTCAAGTAACCTTCAGGCAGCTTTGAGATGAGTAGCATGTTCCCTGCACTCCGACCACTACTCAGGTTTGTCTCGTTTAAGAAACCAGAACAGCGCTCTGTTCACATTAGCTCTTCGATTCAAGAGCTTTCTTTTCTGCCTTCCTCAGTCTGCAATGAATGAATTTAAAGGTTAAATTTACTAGCAAAGGATTAATAATCCCTGGAGGTATGGTTTTGTATTGTCTGCAGGCTCATCCAAATGCTGTTGAGTTGTGTTGTAGTTAGCTAAATCCTGTTTTTAACTGGAGTTTAGATTTCATTGGAAAAGGAAGGCAGTCTCTAGGAAAAGAGTCTCTTGGACCCAGTCTTTCTTGCTCATTTAGAGGATTGACAATTGGAAGGATGTGTTATTTTACCAAAGTTCTACCATGTTTTAAACATGCTGAATTTTAAACACAGTTTTACAATACTGATATTTCTGGATTTAAACATTAGATGTGTGTGTGTGTGTGTGTGTGCACTGTCCTTCATTTGTATGATGTAAATACTCAGTTTCTTAGCTGCTTTCTGGATGTATGTTTTGGATATCCCCTGTACTGCAAATGATTGAAAATGGACCAGCATTTTCAGCTGATATGAATAACAGTCCAAATAACAATTAACAAGCTTGGGTTTATGAGTGGAGTAGTTTCCCACCTTGGTGTGGAAAGCTAAAGCAGCTGTTTCTCTCTCTCATAAGCACAGTAATGTGTTCTGTTTTAAAATGATTTTTTTTTTAATTCTGATTTTTTACTTTTATAATTTCTCTTTTAAGGCCAAGTAAGCATCAAAGGAGCTGATTTTGTTTTCAGGTAAATAATCTAATGGTTTTCAACACCGTAAGTAAGCCTTATGTCCTCTAGGAACCTGTAATTACTGATTTTAAATTACCTGGATAGATCAGTGTATGGGAGAAGAGCAGAAAAGATCCGAATCCTTTTTTTACCAGGTGATAGAAAAAAAATTAACTATAGAAACTCCCAGTCTGAACTCTTTACTATTTGTAGACATTTTGGGAATCGCATCTAAATACAGGTTCAAATACTGAAGTAAGTTAAACAAGCATCTCTGAATCTTGAAAGCGAAGTCCCAGTGTATTTTGGATCCTGTAATGTTTATTTTCTTTCTGAATGTTGAGCATAGCGCTGCATATTGCAGAAAGCCACATAGTTATTTACCCAAGATTCTGGGACTTTAAAGAGCTCTTGTGTGAAGGTAAGACAGCATGTTTCCCCTCTCAAAATAATCTGTTATACAAAACAAGTTATAGTGATTACATTTATACTGCAGCCCTTTGAAAGAAGCATTGTATCCCTGTCAGCAACTTGTTCTTTATTTGTGGCAAGATATAAATTTGACTTTTCTGGAGAGCTTGTACAAGAAATGCTACATAACATGTTCAGACTTAAGGGGTCTTGCATTCAGGTCGCCCAAACTGTTACTTTGCATACTTTCTGGATTCCTGATTTTCAAATATCTTCAATCTTCCCATGAAGAGAAGGTCTGGGTTAGGCTAAATATCTCACAGTAACTTTTAGAATTATGGATTCTCATGTTCTACTCGTCTTGCACAAGTAGGTTGAAATAGAGGAGGGTTGTTTTATTGGTTATGGGCTCATCCATAAGCCTCAATGTCCTCCTGCAATAGAAGTTGGAAGGGTGGTACTGGGAGGAAATTGGATACTGTGGGTGGCAGTAGAACTGCTCATTTTTACTGTCCTGGGATTATCATCTGTTGAAGAGTAAATAGACAATAGACAAGATTGTGGTAGGCTGCTGTGCCTGTGGGGCTTCTATTAGTTTGGATTTCTTTATAGGTAGTGATGCCCAGGTATACGCTTTATGATTCTTTATGTCAACCTTGCCCTTCTTGTTGGGGAGGGCATGGAAGTCCCTGCTCACCCTAAGGTTTGAGTAGGCTATTTGTGTGAACACAGATATGTAATAGCTAAGTCCTTAGGCCAATCAAAAGGCAACTATATATCATGCTATACTATTCTTATAATGTCCCTATAATATAGTAACAGGCTGGTGGCTTTTCAGCTTTCTATGCAGAATGTTTTGCTTAATTTTAGAACTTCATTAAACCAAAGTTATCTGTCTCTTTCATAGGTAAAAGGCTGGATTTAGAAGAAGGGAGGGTTATTGAAGTAAGAAACAGTTAACCATTGCTCTAGGCTTCCTTGTGTTTTGTGGCTGCCAAGTTCCCTCTGGCACCTCTTCACTTCTACCTCTGGAGTATCTTGGGCAGCCAGTGGAAGGAACAACTTCAAGCCCATCCTACTGCTGATGTCATAGTTTTGGTTCTAGTAATCATAGTGAAAATCTGCCTCTTTCATAGTCATGGGGAGGATTTCCATCAATAAGGCAAACACCGGTTTTTTAAGGAGGGTCTACTTTTTTTATAATTAACAGTAATTAAGTTGATTGTACTTCGTTGTATGCGCTATTGCTGAACATAGTTCACCCTTCTAGAGCTGTAACTAAAAGCAAGTGAAAAGCAAGCTGCAAGTTCACAAAGCTTACAATTTAAATCTTGCTTGTCCTACTTTTAGGAGTGAGACAGTACTGTTAGCTCTCTGGTTGCAAATATTGGTCTGAACAGTCGGAACGTTAAAAATGTTTAATAGATTTCAGTTAGTAAAAGACGGAAATTCATTTTGCATGATGAAGACAACGTTCACCAGAACACAAAATTGTCCTAAAAACTGGCTGAGTTTAAACCTTGCTCCATTAATTTAAATCCTCTGTGGATGCACAGGCCAAACATGAATAACCTGCAAGATTTGGTAAAGGCTTTACTCTTCTAATTCCCACTGGGGTATTTTAATGTTGACAGTTGTTAAAATTCTCAGACTGGAGCTTCACATCGGTATTCTCTTCCTCACAGACACCTGTAATGGGATTCATCTGTTTTCTTTGTTATTCCCTCTGCTCATTTAAATGTAGTGCGCATTTCTCATCACACCACTGGATTACCTTTCATATAAAGTACTAAAATACACAGATAGACATTCATATTTGTCCCAGAAGAACAGAGAAGTGTTATTTTGGATTTGAATATAAAGCTGGCCAAAGATAAATACAGTACTGTAATCCTCTTGCCTTTCTTTAAAGCAAAAGAGACTTTTCTGTTATGTGCTCTGTAAGGTGTGGCCTTTTGAAGCTCCTCCTGAGATTTCCTGAGTCTTCCCTATTCCTTATCACTGAGAAATGTTCCAGGAGTGGAGGAACGGATTCCAGTGATTTTAGTGTCTTACTATCTGTCACAGGCTCCTCCCCTGCTCCTGCAGTCCATCTCTTCTCATTTGTATTAGCTGGAATCATGGCTTTGCTACTTTTTTTCCTGGGAAGGGTTAGCCAGGTGTGGGGTGTGGTGGGTGTTGCATTCCTCATGGATTGTTCATTTCCAGGGTCTTTGTTTTGCAAATGATGTTAATGGCATGTGATAATGGTTGTGTTAATCTGCTGTCTGATTGCGATTCCTATTGAACCCATCTTTTCTGCCTAGATTCACCTGCAGTGCAGGCAATTCAGGATGCCAGCCTTGTGTTGCACTTGAGTTAACTCAAAAATAGCAGGAGTACAGTGGCTGGTAAAGCTGAGGGAGAGTGGCTGAGCAGCCTGAGACAGAGCTGTTAAGCCATGCAAAGTTTTCTGCTGCCACAACTATGCTCCTTGAGACACCTCACTGAGCCAGTGTGAAGTCTTATTGGTGAGTCTTCACTGTATTGTGGTCCCAACAGGATCATCACAGAATAGATCTAGCGCACCAATTAAAAGTATGATATCAGCTGAGATGTAATCATTATGAATCTAATCTGCAGAAGATACATGCTGCAGTGCTGTTTAAATTAAATTGTAGTAGGAAGTCAGGCTTGTATGTATCTTATTTAATTCCCTTCCTCAGTGAGCAGGGAGCAAAAGAATAACTGAAAATAAATGAGTCAGTATTATTTAATGCTCTGCAAACACTCTTTCCATACCAGCAGTGTTGGCCATGTAGCTGGAAGAAAGGCCTTCTGGTGTGATGACTCTGGGTATCACATTTGCTTTTACAGCCTGCATATGAGGGTGGTAGGCTGTCATCAGTCAAGGGTGGCTTTTGCAGATAAAGTGATACTTCAGCACTTAGATGAAGCTGTGGTCCTTGTAGCTGTTGACTAGGATGGGGGATAGACTTTAGTAATTGGTCTAATGTTCTTGTGAGGAAAAGCAGTAATGCAAATAAAAGATGTAAAATACTTAATTTGAACAACATCAGTTCTAGTCTGCCTTGACTTTTGATTTTAGCTACTTAGGGAACTAGGAATTACATGCTGCTATTTGACCTGTGCCACTTTGGCCTTTTAACTCCAGTACCCTTACTGTCATTTTTCACTTCTACAGCTGCACACAGAAGCCCAACCCAGATTTATAATTTTGGTATGTGTGGTGTAAATATGGTTGAGTTTTATTGTTACCTACCTAACAAAAAAAAATTCCTGTAAAATTTTCCAGTGACATTTTGGAGAAACGAAGGATTTTAATGGACCCAAGACAGAAATATGGAGAATAAGCAACTTCCTCAAATTAACCTTAAGTGAAAATCAGATTAAGCAGAGCATATATAGCACTTTCAGTAGAGCTAGAAACAAAGTATTTCCTTTATTTCGTTCCAGTGTTTTCATTTACAGGCCTTTCCCAGCCAAGTGTACGAAGTGTAATACTCAACATACACAGGGAGAAGCATCAGTCAGATAGAACAGTATTTTGGAACAGGACAGAACACTTCAGTGTTACCATACCATAAAACAAAAACAAAGCCCTACAACATACTTTGTATGAAGAATAAAGGTATGTTTTGAATCTTGTTTTTATTTTCAGTGCTGTAAAAATCCTATTTCCATATTTGATTAGGAAGATTTTTGATGTCTTATACAAAGCTTTTTCTTGTCATATCTTAAAAGCAAAGAGTGTACAGTTTCTAATAATAAAAATCTTTGCTCTAAGAAACATGCTAGCATAAAGATGTTACCTGTGCATCAAGCGTAAAGAATAATGTCTTGTTATAATGTGCCAAAATATTCTTTAATGAGGAAAGGTATATAAAATGTACAAAGCAGGGTGAACCAGCTACTGATACCTTCATTACTGTCTGCCAAAAAATGACAGTCCTATCAGTGAATGAATGAGCTAGAAAGAATAAATGGGCAGCTTATAGAAATTGCTTTCACAGTGATCTCTGAACACAGAAGATGCAGTTTTAAGCCTTCACATTTCAATGCAGTCATTTTGGCAATTACAACATATGGATGTCTTAGGTGTCAAAAACCTTCTACTCTTTATACTCCAGAGTTAGGCTTTGGAGTATTTTTTAGTTTTAAATGCCTTCTGTGAAATACCCATGCGTTCTCTCTTTTAAAAATGATTTAGCCACTAGCATTATTCTCTGCTGTAGAATTCAACCCGCTAGTTAAATTTCTAACAAGTATAGTTGCTGGGGTTTTGGCCTTTCAGAATTAATGGACCTCTTTGTCTTGCTCAAGGCATATCAGAGCATAATACTATGAACAAAATGATGACCTCACTATTGGTTCCAGGACATGATGCTGGGACATATTTTTGAGGCTCATTCCAATAATAAATTACTGTTTTAATGATAGTTCTGCTAACATATGGCAAATAGAAAACACTTTCCATGGATTAAGCAACATAGCTGCCCTTAAACCTCTGCAAGGACTAAAAACCAGTAAATTGTTACCCACCTAAGTGTTTATTTGTTGTACTTTCTGTTGAATTATTTAGCACCATCCTCCTTCCTGCTTTAAGGTATAATCTGCATAAGAAATACTATTCCTAATCAGGTTATGAAGTCTTAAATCATATATACTGTTCCTGCTATTTTAAAAGGGTACATGATGTTTACCTGAGAAGCAGTGAAAGGCGGCTATATTGCTCATAAATTAATTGATGAATATTTATATACCAGATGGTTTTTCGAGTGCTAGTCAAAACTGATGGTGTTTAAACCAGGGCAATTGACAAAGATCGGAGTAGGAAACGCGTGAAAATGTCTATGGAGGTGTAGTACATTTTTGACTTCTAGAAGCCAAATTATTTATGGATTTGGAAGTACAGCTTGCCTACTGCTGATACCTTCTTGAGCTTCACATCCTTGATTGTGCTTCTGATCCTGTAGTTGGCCTGTGCTTTTAAGAGAATGATTACTGCAGTACATAGCACAAGATTAGCAAATGCTGAAAGTATGATTACTCCAGTAACACGAATATCTATCCACAGCATCCCTCAGAACTAAGAGTCTGACCCTGTGGCTCATTTTGCTGTGCACACTTTGAAAGGCAAAATCTTTGTTTACTGGTTAAGCATTGAAGTCTGAGACATGGGGGAAGAGGGAGCAAGGGAAAAGTGGTTTGTTTTAAAAGGTGCATTCCAGCCTTTACTTCGTTTATGCCTTTTTTATACAGTTTAAATTAGATAAATTTCAGTACATTTGTTGTGATGTATTTGTCCAAGCAATCTGTCAGTGGTTGAGTAGTATTTGCTTACAGATTGAATTTTGGTGCCATCATCTGTTACAGTCTATAATTGCAACCTGGGCAGGTTGGGATCCTGAAACATCTAAGATTACACTTTTAGTATTGCTTGTTTCACATATAACTTCAATTCTTGTACTCACAGAAGGACCTTATATACATAGATGCTGATTTAAAGAAAAAGAAAAAAACCCACAAAAAGTCTATGTAGTGGAGCAGCTGCTTCCTGTTGGGCTGGATCTTTTACGTGAATTTTAGTGCAGACAAAGCAGAAATTTTACAGGGAAATAAACTGGGCCGTGTGAACTCTAGAGCAGCATCTGTAAAGCTGATTTTATGTAGCAATTTTACATCAACACCTACAAATGCTCCTGAGCTTTTGCAGCAAGAACGTGTGCTGTAGTTGTTATTCTGTTCAGAAACTTCTGTTGTTTGTTTTGGTAAAGAGTTTGACCAGCATAAAGAAAACTGTTTGGAAGCAGTAAACACTGACTTAATTCTGCTACTGTAGAAACTGGAGCTAAAACTCCTATTCACTTTCCTGGGAATTAAGTATCCTGCTGGTATTCTGTGTTCTCTTCAATACTAGCGTCTGCGGAAAGAAGAGTGATTGGTTTCTTTGCTTTACTAGAATGGTGTATTTAAATCCAGCAAATCACCCACAGACAAAAAGATTTAATATGAGACTTACTTGCTGGTAGTAGATGCCTACACTGTAATCAGGCTTTTCTGGCTGTGAGGTGTTGTAGTATTAATGTTTCTTTCCACATTTGTAGCTCATTATCACTGCATGGAATAACTCTCCATTCATAACTTCAGACTCATTTAACAATTTCGATCAGATCCAGCGAAAGAAATAAATAAGATGATGTTGGAGAGATGTTTGTAGTAAGAGACACATTTTTGAATTAAGAGCAAGACTTGGCTACACCTCAGGGCTGTGTGCCTGATGTTTGTGGGTGAAAGTCGTTGCCCAAAGATGTCTATGTCTGTTTCTTTTTCCATTAAAAGCCAGTGGAGAGAGATGCTGACATGATCACACCCTGAGGTAGACTGATACCTGGCAGGCACGCTTGCTTCTATCCATTGCCATTAACAGGACTTCAGACTCAACTGGAGATGCTGCAGTTTAAACTTTACTTAGATGGATCCCATACAATATACCCACACTGTCACCAGGTTTCCATTGCAGAGAAAGCAGCTTCATGATGAGCATCTACAAAAGGTTGTCAGCTGAAAAGAAATTGCTTAGAAAATCCCAGAGCCCTGAAACCCTGAACAACATGCTGGAAACTGGCCCAGCTCCAAGCAGAAGGTTGGACCACAAAACTGCCAGAGTCCCGTACACCTACAACTTGTGCTTTTAGCTTTAAGCAGGCTCCCCCTCTCAAGGGGGAGAATCAAGGGGGAAAACTTTCTCTGGTGATGTGTGTGGGATTTCTGTGTGTTATGGGTGATCCTTGGCAACCAAATAGATATATAACATTTATAATTCAGTGACAGATTTGTGCTGCACAGTAAGCTGCCCAGGTGAACTCAAAACTTGTCACTGATTTTTGCACTCTCTTAATCTTCCTGTTTCTTCTGTGCTTCATTAAAGTCAATCTGCTGGATGGACTGTCACTCAGGCTAGGCCTGTCCTGCTGTCTGCGCTCTCTAGGGATCACCCTTCATCCTGATAAATGGTCTATTAGGAGAGCACGTGTCAGAGAGAAACCCTCCATGAAGCTAAATAGATTAGAGTCTCTTCCCTCTGAATAGTCTCAATGGAATGGAGGAGGCATGATCGTTAAAGCAGATTGAGAATGAGAAAGCACTTTTTCCTCAGGACAGGAAATCACTCTGAGTTTAGAAAGGTAAGGATTAGTTCTAGTAAATGTATAAAGGGAGAACTCTCAGCGTGAGCACTTGCCACCAGAACGGGTGATCCGGAAGTTGCTCAGCTTCCTTTTGGTGCCCACTTGGGAACTGAGTAGATACAGCCTTTCTTGGTGGAGGCTTTGTAATACCTTTCTGTATCTACAGCAATTGCTAACATGGAAGAGCAGTGCTAAAAAAGCAGCCAGTATTCTTGCAGCGCAGTTAAGAAGATGTGTTAGCGGCACCGGCATAATCACCAACAAACCTCCAGCAAAGGGAGGGAACTTCTTGTTCTTGCAGACATCATGTCCCCCCAGCTGTGGCTCTGTAAGTCATTGCTGTGCTGTCCTTGACCCTCTAAACACATCATGGTAACAATAAGGCAAAAAAATGCCTTACAAATGGAAAACCTGCCCCTGAAACTCTCTGTTTACAAGTGTGACTTACTACGAGGTATCACATACCCAAATGCCTCCGGTTCATGTGGTGCTGCCTTTTGCTGGTGCAGGTCTCCTCAGGTGGAACATGGGGATGGGAGCTTGGGTTGCTCCTGTGGACTTCTTTGTGGAGTTCAAGAAGTGCTAGGGAGAGGACGATGAGCTCAGTTGTTTCTGAGGCTGGTGGGCATTTAGCAGAGGTTGGCTCTGCCCCCTCCAGACCCTGAGAAGCACCTTTGAGCTCCCAAGGTTGCTGCTGCCTTCTTTTTTATCTTTCTTTCTCTTTGTTTTTAATATTTTTTTTGTTCAGTGTGTGACATCTTCCCTTTCTCTGCGTCACTGACTGAGGATGAAGGGGAAACTGAGTCAGAGCTTTCTCCCACAACTCTGTGTCCTGAACAGCCTTTTCCATTAGCAGCAGAAGTCTCCATTTCTCTGGTCTTCAGCTTATTCAGCAGTTTGTGGATGTTTCAGGTGTTGCAGGGGTGCCTGTGGGAAAGGGGAAGCCTATGCAGAGTATGCATATGAGACCTTGGTGCTGCTTTTTCTGCTGTGTGCAGGGATTAACATGAAAAGCTCAGATTTTCACCCTTGTTGGAGCCAGTCCAACAGAAATATCTCTGTTCTGCTGGCACTGAAGAAGGTGGCAGGTCCTCATTGGTGTCATTTGTACCAAAATGGAGAGGGAGTGCTGCCAGAAGACACTTTTGTGTGAAGAGTGGCTACCGCCCAGGGACAGCATAGGAAAGATTACGCTGAGAAGCTAATTTGAAGTGAATTAAAGGAAGATAAAATCACATTTTCTGGTAGAGCATCTTTCAGGAAAAGACATCAAATAAAACAGCATAAAAGTAATAAGCATCAAATTCAACATTAGTTCTAATGTAGTACTAGGCAAATATTGTAGGCTTTTTAATAATAGTAATAAAAAGCCACAAGTATCATAACAGTATGCATGCTGCAAACTCATGTAATCGCATGCAGTTATTGTTCCTAATGTGCATCTTGGTTTTAGCAGCAGTAATATATTCTCTGTCTGCCTGGGAAGATTTGGTAGACAATGACTGCAGTGATGGTACAAAAACTGAAAGAGGTGATGTGGGGGAGAAGGAGCTCTGGAAGACTCTTTTCAGCTCTTTCTTTTGTTGTTGTTTATTTAAATGCAAATCCTTCAGCCAAAAAAAAAAAAAAAAAAAACACCCACGTTCAAAATCTGATAAATATTCAGCAGCTTTGGTGGATTCGGGAATGTGAGGCCAAAGTTCCAGAAATGGGGGAGTCACACAGACACTTGTCTTGGGAAACAAGGCACTTCTCCTGTTTAGAAGCTAAAGGAAGAGCAGAGTATAGCAAACCCTTAAATTAAGCCAAAGCCTACAGGGTGTATTAGTGTCTTTTAACTGTACTTCAAAAGTCATCTTTTAAAATAAACTATGTAGAAAAATACTCACTTTTGTCATCTTCGGGCAAACCTAAGCAGTACTGAATGCAGACAGCTATAATCAGTGCAGCCTTCTGCCTTCAGATCTGTAAATGACAAGTGTCTGTAAAGGCATGCTATGCTATGGTTAGGAAAGCAGGCTGTTACACAGCTGGGGACCAGGTATCTAGAAATGTCGTTGGGCTGTGAGTGCTTTGGTCTGTATCAGTGGGCATGGCGCTCCTAAGGGTGAGATCCTCTCCCAGGGCTGGATGTGGTCTGATGCTCCTTTTCCCTTTCTGTCCTTTGGAAAGCCAGTGGCTGCACTGTGTGGCTTTCAACCCCTGGACAAAGCGCAGCAAAAATGTGGCTGCTCCACATGACTCCTGTGAGAATAGAACTGAACATTCCTGCAGCTCTGGGATCCTGGGGATAACCTCTCCTTTCCTCTGCCAGTTCTGAAGAGGTTATGAGAGAGTCAGCTCCTCCACCTGAACAACATCGTGGCATGCTCTAAATATGTGAATTCTTGAATTCATTAAGGCTAAAACATCCTTGACCTATTTAAAAAATGTCTGTTTCCAGGGTATCAACAATAAAAATAATACCTGAGAGATACCTACAGAAGAGCTTGGAAGCATGTCATGAATGTCATGTTATTTCATGGATTCATGTTTAAGCATCTTAATTACACCATCAACTTACACTTCAAAGATTACCAACTAGAATGAGTTTGAGACTTTGTTTAAATGAAAACTACATTGCATAAAAAGAATTCACAGTAAACATCTTTGGATGTAGGTAGAGATGACAAAAATGTGTGATTTGATATTTATTGTGTATTAGTGTTGTTGTTTTTGTCTTTTTTTTTAATGTTTCTACCATACCTTACTATGAGTTCATTGCAACAGCCTTGCCTTTACAGGATGACAAGAGTAAGCTTATGTTTACCATTATTATTATTATATCATTTGCTTGTAAGCTCTGCCTGTTTTATTGCTGAATTATAAATTTTTAGCAATGTTATTTAGAAATGTCAACAGCTGTCCAGGATTTTTTTTCTGGTTTTACGCAGATCAGTTTAAATTAAACTGTTCAAATCTGAGATACAATACAACTCAGTAGTCTGTCTATAACTAACAGTCATTTAGCACTGACTAGGACTGCCATACGTGAATATTTATGGAGACAAATTCTTTATCTGACATAGTTTAGGGCATGGAAGGTAGATCTTCTACATCTAAGAGTACTGGGTATTTACGATTACACATTATTTCAGCTATATCTCACTTTATCGTCTCAACTTCCAGCCCTTCTTTGAAACCACATTGTGGTTTGTTTCCTTGCTTTCAGCTGGGGACAAGCTGCTTCAAGGACTCAAGCTTGTGAATGGCTTGTTCATGGAGCTGCCTTCTACACCTTAGATCTGGCCTGGCTGGACACCATTCTCATCCCAAACTGTGTGCAAAGTAACAGAATGTTTTCCATGATTTGCTAGCCCAGCTCAGGAGCCGAGCAAGGTGAGTGTTAGCTGCCAAGCTGCCTGGAAGGCAAAGAGAATCAGTTTTTTAAATAGTGAAATACTGGGTTTTTTTAAGCAAAAGGGGTTTGCCTCTTTCCCCCCCAACTAGATCTGAAATAAAAACTTCCAGTCCCTCAGGAAACTGGCACATTGCATCATGAGGAGGACAGAATTAATTGTGCCTTTCAAGTCAGTTGTTAAATGAGGAAAATATTTAAAAAGTGAATCTTGCAGTCTAGAGATCAGCAATCTTGCCTTATGTAGCTGCCAGTGAAGAGCCTGGTGTCAAAATGCAGTGGTACTTGTAAGTGGTAATCAATAAACATGAATTATTTAGGAGACACGGGATAAAAATGAGCAAGTGTTAAAGCAGGATTAATCCACTATATAAGCACTAAGGAATGTGTATGAATTCTTAGCAAAATGATAGTGATATCCATTTGGAATCTCAGTTTGCATGCATAAAAACAAAGTGTAAGTGAATATTTCATTATCTAAATGTAAATAAATTGTATATAAATTTTAACTAAACTGTGTGAACTAACTGTTAAGGGTCAAGTATCTTAAGTTAAAACAGTACATAATACAGTATATAACAGCAGATGTGTCTGGCCAGGTGGTGTGAGAATAAGAAGTGACTGCATTTCAAGTAAGTAACAAGCACCTGGAAATCATGTGCAGAGGGATTCAGCTGACCACCACATTGTAAAATAACCTAGAAGGAAGAGACAGTTTAGGAGTGACTGCTTTTCCTGTGCAAGTCCCTGTGCAACTGGGTAGGGGGAAGGTTTTAACACCATACCAAGGTGGAGGGAAAAAAAGCAACCACCTGTAGTAAAAATAGCAACACACAAGAGACAGACTGATTCAGGCAGTTTACTCTGCTAGACATCAAATGCTTCTTTGAGGCTATAAGTGATCATTTACAAATTATCTCAGATCAAGCACCCATAGCCAAACAAAACCAAGCAGAGAGGAGTCTTTGTTGAAGGGGCAATGAGAAAGTCCCATTTAACAGAGACACTCTGTCATTCACACTTTTTGCTTATTCTGTCTGCAGAAGTGAGGTCCCAACAGAGCTCTTAGATGCTGGAGAAACCTGATGAGAGATGTCATTCCAAACCCACCAACAGAGAAGTCACCCAGAGAGAGGAAGAGGAGTAATAGTTATTACATGTAAATGAGGTGAGGCAATGCCTGAAAAAAATGCTTCACAACAAGAGGAAAAATGAGGCCAGGAACTGGGAGTGCCCAAAAGAGCACTTTGGAGAGCAGCTGCCTGTGGGATGCTAAGAAAATGCCAAGCAGGCAACAGAGACAAGAAAGGAGGTAGAGAGAATCCATCTGAAAATACGAAAATGAACTTCTTAACTTAGAGTTCTATCTCTGTAGTACATGTGTGAGTAGATATGGGGACAGGAAATGTTTTATCTATAAGATAAAATAAAAAGTAGTATAAGAGGGTCAGGGTTGGTTGGTTTGTGGCTTTTTGGTTGGGGGTGTGTGTTTTGTTGGTTATGTTTGTTGTTTTTTGTTTTTTTAAGCAAAGACTGACATGCGTGAAACAGGAGCGAGACCATGACACTGTTTAAGCCAGTGGCAAAATCCCTTTGACTCTAAGTCCCAATCAGGGCTTTTTACTTGCAGTTTCTGGTCACTCCTCACCATGTCACATCAGCACTTACCTCGGTGTTAGATGTCAGTACCAGGCCTTAAGTTGTATGCAAAGTTATGTGCACACATATGCACATGCTTTATGTTTTGTACACAGAAGTGTACATGGCTGTCTCCCGTTCAGTGTTAGAAAAATGTAGGCACAGAGAGCAGGGGACAGGTATAAGGCTCCTGACTTGCAGCACAGCACTTCAGGGCAGGTAGCATGGTGGTTCTGGGTGTCTCTGAGAGCCCAGCCTGGCCTAGGGACCTCCCTGGAAAATGGGATATCATCTGTTCCTAGAAAACTTGTATCACTCAGAGCATGAGGCCAATGCTGCTTTATGATTTGCAATGAGCAGAGAGGCTAATGAGAATGGCAGTCATGCATCTGGGGAAGCTTGACTCCTGGTACTGCAGTGATAGCCTTCAGTAGGTAGTGATGTACACAGTCAGGTGCAGTACAGGTATAAATGTACTAATCTGCATGATGCTCCTCTGGTCTAAGTATGACAAGCATTGTTGCAGGCATGCAAAAAGGCAGCAAGATAGTTTTCTGAATGCTATGGGGCAAATAACAGGTAAATCCAGAATTCAGGCACACCTAATCCCCAGTCTGTCCCCTTCTAATTGCTCAAAGTCTCCTTGCTATTGTCACATGCAAAAGGCAATTACGTATTTGAAAATGTTCCCTCACTAGTTGCCTGGAGAGCTATTAAATAAGCCACATGCAAGCAATGAACAGAACAAGACTGCAAGTTTCTCACTGTTTAACAGAAATGCAGGAATGGCAAACTCCCCCATAACATGTAGGATTGGTGCTCCAAATCCCAGGAGACTTTCATAGCAGTGTTTAAAGTACAATTGACAAATCTGAGGGTTATCAGTCCACAAACTGTAAGAAAATTAATCGAACTATTGCAGCCTTTCAGTGTTTGGAAGTTCCATTGCTTTCAGAGCCTGCAAGATTAGCCCCCAGTTTACAAAGGAAACACCTTACCTGACAGGCTTTTGAGTAATGTTCTTCTTTGAAGATATAATTCAAAACACCTGTTCATTCTAGAGCTTTATTAGAGACCTTCATCCCTGTGCTGCAGTTATTGGTTTCCTTGTGCATGGAGTGAATTAGTGCCATGTTTCAGCTGGATTTCATGATTGTGTTAACCAGTCAGCAGTAAAATCCATTCAGCTCTTTGAAATACCAACCTGTTGTGGATGCAATGTCATGTTTCATGGGAGCTGGTTACATTATGAGAGAGAGCAAATGTTTGCATAGGAGGCTATTTAGCTCTTCTTTGAAACTGAACTTTTGGACAAGCAGGAGGAAGTAAAAAGGAAAAAAATCCTGAAAAACCTCTGTATGGGTGGAATTTTCAGCACGTCTGTTTACTTAGCTGTATTATTTGCCTCAAAGGCAAATGCATCCTGTACTTTTGTTCTGCTGTTACTCTGCTGGAGTCTATCAGTTTAACAAAGTTGTTATTACTGGTCCGACTCTCACCACTGGGCACTGAGTATTGCAGAGGCAGAGGAAACACATTGCTGCTTCTCCTGCCTGCCTGCTTCTAACCCTGACCCACCATCACCTTGCACTTGTATGTATGGGTTTTGCTGAATAGACAAAGCATGTGCTTATTCTAGCTCCAGTAAAGCTTAAATTTATTAACTTAAAAGTTCCTTCTCCTGTTATTTCCTTAGCTTCCTCTCCTGTGTCCTGCCCTATAATCTGCAGTAAAAGGAACAAGTCAATACTGCTTTCAAACATATGCATTATCTAAAAGACAAGCGCAGGTAAAATGTTTTCAAATGAACTTGGTTAAAATTTCAAAAGTATAGATGGATGGGGAGTGGGAATTCCCAGTATAGCCAACATTAGGAGGAAAGCAGAAACTGGTTATCTTCACATATCCTACAATGTGCCGTAGGACATCAGCTTCAGGTGATATGTCCTTATTTTAAAACATCAAAAATGTTTCTAGACTCACCGCAGTGAAAGCAAAGTTGTCTGACAGTGGTGTCATCTGTTGGGACACCAAAACGATCACTGATTCTTACATGAGTAACAGAAAGGTTAACTTAAAGATCTTGAAAGGGAGAACTTATTTATCTAAAAGGGACAAAAGGGGTGGAAAGGGAAGGACTGAAGAAAGTTGTATACAAAGAAGCCATTTAATGCAGATTTGCCATAAGGCAAGATAATAATGCTTGAACGTTATGAACTGCAGAAACTCCATGAACACATTATATTTTAAACACTTAATCTGTTTTACAAACTATGTACATTCTTCTGCTAAATAAGATGAATTGGGATTCAAGAAGCAGCACATCCTGACAAATCTCCTCCTAAAGGCATCCATTAATATAAATCAACAGTAGCAATTTTGTTTGATCATTTATTTGCAAGAATCATTAAGGTTTATTAGCATAATTATTCCCTGTGGGACTTCATGTCACATAAATGAAAAATGGCATTATCAATATTTAAAAGATAAGTGTGTAATGTTCGGAGTACTTAAACAGCACTCTGCAGGTGGTGTCCAGCTGGAGCAAATTAGATAAGGTTTGATTTCTAAATTGTAAAAATATAATTTCAGTGCAACTGTTTATTTCAAAACCACGTCTGCTCATTGTGCAAGGTATAAACGCACAGCAGAACTCTGTAGTTACTTGTTACAGTACATGTGTGTACATTGTTTTCTGATTTCAAGTAAGCAACTTGTCTCAAGATATCAAATGGGAAGCAAATGTTGCTTACTGGTTGGAGGCCCTTTTATAATCCTGTCTTTTTTACTTTTTCCAGTTCTATGTGATGACCTGAAATTTTCACAGTGAAACAAGGGACTTTCTCTCACATCCTCTTGTCTCCTTCCAAACAAAAGAGTAGTTACAGTGTCATTAGATCTTCTCCTCTACAGACCACAGGATCAACTAGGTTGGAAAAGACCTTTAAGATCATCACATCCAACCTTTACACCAGGACTGCTAAGTTCACCACTAAACCATGTCATTAAGACCCTCATCTACATGGCTTTTGAATACTTCTGGGGATGGCGATTCCACCACTTCCCTGTTCCAATGCCTGATCACTCTTTCAGTAAAGAAATTTTTCCTAATATCCAATCTAAACTTCCTCTGCCACAGCTTGAGGCTGTTACCTCTTCTCCCATCACTTGTTACCTGGGAGAAGAGACCAGCCACCTCCTGGCTCCATCCTCCTTTCAGGTAGCTGTAAGAGAGCAATAAGGTCCCCCCCCAGGTCTCCTTTTCTCCAGACTAAACAACCCCAGTTCCCTCAGCCACTCCTCATAAGACTTGTGCTTGGAGGGAGACACTGCTGGTGCCTCTGTACCAACTCTGTGATCATCTCAGTACTAACAATTAGCTTGGCTTACATGAACACTTTCTGAAGCAGATGCAGGGACTGAGGCATGGTAAGACATTTGAGCAAGACTGTGCCAGTCCTGCCCCTGAGCGGGCAGCTGCATTCAGCGTGGCATGGGCCCCATGCTCACAGCCTGCAGGTACTTTCAGGTTTCTGCAGGATGCTGCGGAGGTCAGAGTTAGGAAGACAGTGTATGGGAATATAATGATGACAATCTGAGGGAGATGAGATGAGTGAACTGCCTGCTTGTCATTTGCTTCTCTGGTTGCCCTTGCTGCTGCTAGAGCAACTGCTGAGTGGCAGGTGTGAGCAGGATCACATGCTGCTTTGGTGAACAGTTGCCAAAAGTTCCTGCACAGATGAGTACCATCCGGGCACTGCTCAAAGTGAAAGCCTTTGACTGAGGGGAGGGACTAGTGAGAGTCCAGCTGTGAGGCAGCAGAGCAAAACACAGCTTTTGAGGCTGGGTGAGCCCCACTTTTGGGCCATGGATCACGGCATGCAGAGCAGCACGGTGCAAGGCAGGGAGCATGGCACTGAGCCTGCTGCCACTGAAAAAGGCCTCACAGCACCCCTGTGCAGCTGCGGGCAGTGCTGTGATCCCCCCAGCTATGCAGTGCCCTGCATCAGGGTGCTTTTTGAACAGACCTGGCATGCAGAGTCCCAGCACAGGAATCATGCTGAGAGGTGAGGAACTGGGAGCACCTGGGAGGCAGAAATCCGTGAGCTTTGTCTGATCCACACCAATACAGAGGCAGTCTGCCATCTCACTCATGAGTATTTTTTTGAGCACAGAATTGCTGTTTTATCAGCAGTGAAATGTATCAGTAACCACTGTGTGCTCTTCTCCTCTCTAAAGGCTCTTGAATAAAACACCAGGGATTTTACTAAACATGCCCCAGGACTGCTGCAGACATATCCCCATACGGGGCAGGGAAGCAGAGGCTTTGCCAGCCCGGGGCTCATCATGGGGCTCTGCCAAGCCTGACGGGCAGGATGAAGTGCCAATGTAGAGATGTACACAGGCAGCAGAATTACTTTCACATTGCTCTCAGCATTTTCTGGGACTGGTGATTGTTTTCTATAATTGCCCTTCAGTTGCCCTTTCTATTGGTTGGCTTAAGGTTATGGTTATGGATTAGTTTGTTAAAGACTTTGTTGTTTGCAAATGGCATCTATCTTCCTATTTTTCTACTCCTTGCTAAGCTCCCCTTTGTAGTTCCTCAGCTTTGTAATTATTTACAAATGTTAAACTGAACTCTTTGGAATAAATTGTGTGTGGTGGTATCTTGCAGAAATGAAAGGGGTTCTGCTTTCTTTTAAGTATGTTTCTTAGTGCTCTCTTTTGCACTCAAGTTAGAATATATACTTACACTTGGAGCTGGTGCTTCCAAGGGAGTAGGCAGTCCAGAAAGCATATGCCATCTCACCCTTTACTTTGTGCATACTTTTCTATGCTGCTACAGGGAGAAAAGTAGTAAATCTTAGTACTTAACAGTTCTTTCTCAATATCTCTGGCCTTGGAAATTATGAATCTTCCATCGAAAGGTGTAAGTTCTCATAGCTTTGCATACAAAATACTGAAATGGAAACCACAACCTTATCAAGTACTTACATGACATGCAAAATCAGCTTAGGGAATGATCACTGGGTTGGAGGCAGTGATGAGTTTCCTCCGAGATGTTCCTTCTGCCCATTCAGTTGGGCACTTTGGCAGATGAGCTCATTGCAGCCTGGTTACTCAAATGCCTCTTCTAAACCCTGCACAGGAAAGACAAGGAAAGGACAGAGATGTAAAAATGTAAGTCTGGTATTTAATCTTTCTGCTTCCAAATGAAAATCTACAGATAGAACTCATTGTCTTGAGGGGCACTTTGTGACAAATAATTAAATTGGAGCTCACATGTAAAAATCTGATTAAACAGAGAGTACTTTTTTGAAAAGCTTTTACAAACAGAACCTTCATATCCATAAACATTTAATTCTCAACTAAAAATTATTGCTGTTAATTCTCTTAATAAAAAACTCAGTCCTTGTGCTTGAACTTATGTTCTTTATTCTTTTTCACAGGGGACAGGAGTTTGGTTAAGACAGGTAAGTGGATAAAGATCTCACTGCACAAACCAGAGGTGTCATTGTAGCAGTGGTTTTACAACATTCTTTACATAGAAGAACTATATTTGCTCTGCCTAGAATATTTGCTTAAAAAAAAGAAAGAAAAAAAGAAGATACCAGGTGAAGCAGAAAGCCTGGTGGTAATTGCAACTTGTATTCTCCTGAGTGTTTGCTACTTGGATTAAAAAGAGCATGGTGGACATGGCTCTCTAATTGTTCTTTAATCACTGAATGCTAGTAAAGTTGTGCCAAATGCACAGGACAAATGCCCTGTTCCATAACGCAAACAGACCTACTGGCCAGGCAGCCAGTTGGCAAAAAAGCTCAGACTTTGTTGTGTGCTATAAAAGCTCATTTCCCAGCTCACTGAATGGATGTTGGATGATGTACAAAACCTGGCCGATGTTCATGCTGTAACTGCTGCCTTTTTTAGGTTACTTACAAGAAGCAATTAAACTGCAGTATAAAGTAGGGAAATAATAAGAAATTATAGAAGACACAAGACGCTTAAAAACTGCTAAATAATGTAAATAATGTCGGTTGATGGGAGAGACGCAGAAAACCACCAACTTGGTATTGGTTGGAGTAATAGGAATGGAATAGAAGCTGCAGAGAAACAGAAGAACCCGAACAAAATAGGAAAGAAAGAGTCAGAGAGCCTCAGGCAGGCTCCCGTCTTGACCCTGAACAAATCCTGAAAGACTGAATGCTGGCTGGAGAGGAAGACTTGAAAATGAGTGACAAAATAGTGTCCTAATCCCCTGCTTCTGTTTTACAGCATCAAACAAGTTTGGGCTGCATGTTTCAAGAAGCACTTAGTTTCCTGGCATTGCTAATGTGGAAACAAAGAAATGCAAGGATTGTGTAGAGGTAGGAGACTGTGGGATGAAAAATGGTTTTGTCAACACATAAGCCTGGAAGGGACTGCCTGATCCTTCTGCCTATAAGGAAGCTGAACCTGGTGTAGCTGCACTACACTGCAATTTTTATCTTTTAAGATGCTCTCTACAGACCGCTTAAGGACTCTGTTTTGGTGTTATCCCATCCTTTAACTAGAGTAACAATTGTTTCATGCCCAAGCAGCAAAAATACCTTCTGTGAGAAACGTTGAAGAGTAAGATCACTGTGGTGTAAAATTCATCTGTGGTCTTTGGAACTTATGTATTCAGTTGCTGAAAACTCCTCAGAGGAGCGTGTCCTCAGAGGAGCAGGTGGGCGCTTTATAAACCTGAATGCATCAATAATAAATATTATCAGGAAATGTTGAGAACGCTGTTTACACAGGAATACATGCTGTACAAAGCTGTGGATATAAATGCATTCCAGTAGTTTGTCATGTCAGCCTTTATATACACAGCTCACAGTTTTTACTCATGACCAGAAAGACTGAGCAGAGGTGAAAGACCAAAAACCAAAGAACATGGTGCCCCTAAAAAACGACTGATTTCTGTTCATGTCCTTTGCATAAACATCCTTTCTGGCCAGAGACACTGTTTAATCTTTGGAAACTCAGTACTACAGTTAAATACCCATTAAACCATGTTTTTCTCGTTAGAAACAGCTGTATTTTTGTTTAACGCATTTGAAGCACTATTTTTGTTCCTCGTAGTACTTTTGTTTACAGTCCATAATGTCAGAAGTAAAAGATCTCTGCTGCTGCCATGGGACATGTTTTTTTCCTACTGCTGCAGGATAATTAAAAAGAAACCAAGTTAGTGCTAAGATTTTCTTGACAGTGATAGCCCCTTAGCTGCTAGATCTGCTATCCCATCCATCACTGATCTCAAGCAAAGCAAGCATTAGTTTCTCTGTGGCTTATCTAGGTCTTTAGTAGATCAATAGCACAGCTCAGATGTTTCAGACTCTTCCCTGTTAATTCACATTTATCTTTTCATCCAAAGAAGGTAAATTACCTCACAGAGAAGCTGTGTTATCCCCAATAGCAGTTTATAATGTTGCAAAATCAGCATGACCCACATATCTTATCTCAGCTGGAACGCATTTGTCACTGTCTCATGTTATGATCATCTGGTAAAATGCCCTAGAAAAGAGGTAAACCTGCAAAATAGCTTCACCATTTTCATTTAATCACCTTTTCTGCTGTGTGCTCCTGTACCACCTTCTATTTAAGCTACTAAAGTAAAGGGAATGTTCTTTTTCCCTTTAATGCTCCATTTAATCACTTTTATCATTAGCAAAAATGTTCATGCCTTGGCAGTCTTCACTTCTGCTGTCATAAGTTGATCTGTATGTGGTGATATTTGAGTCTGAGAACTGAATCATTTATCAATATCCTATGTTAACCCTGAGAAAGGACTGCTGGGTTTAATCCTACATTTGTACAGTTGGGTCCTGGTTACCTGAAGCTTGTCAGGACCTGGGAGTGTTTAATGCTGCTAGGAAAAAGGAACGAGAAGCAGGTCACCAACCACTAAGCTGTAACCATGCTGCTGCCAGAAGAAATGCTCTATGAAACAAGAGTTTGATAGCAATTATGCAGCTGGGACTCATTCCTTTCCAAACTATAGTAAAGTAGATATTTCATTGTCTCGTCTTCTAAAAATTTTATAAATTATATTATGGAAAGAAAGCTTAAATAGAAACACACTTCTAAGGAGTCTGATCCAGCTGGTTGCAAAAAACTACATTCTTATTCAGGTAAGCTGAGCAACTCTGGACTGAACTCTGTTATGCAAGTGTTAAATTCTTACGTCTTTAACTGTGAAATTAGCTGGGGCCATCAAGGTCTGCTTTTTGACATGAAGAAAAGGTGTCTTCAACACAGTGCTCGACTTCTTCCCAAATAAGAACGTACAAGTGGGGCCCCTACCTGGAGCAGTGACCTGCTGTGACAGCACAGCTGGGAGGAATAGCAAAAGCAGATGCTTGCCCCTCAGGTGGAGGTAGATCTTGCAACGGAGGTGACCTTGCTGAGGAGAACAGGATGTGCTTGGAGGCACAGGACAGAAGTGCTTGCCCAGGTGCAGGTGCACTACCCATGTGCTTGCACCCCCCAGGTTTGTGGATAACCTGGACAGGGGGGTGCAGCCCAGTGCCTGGGGACTGCAGAGCATCCTCTGTGTGTGTGGGGAGTGCACCAGAAACTAAGCTGGGCTCCTGCCGAGAGGCACAGTGCGAGTCTGAGCGGCCAGTGGTCACAAACTGGAAATGGAGAAATTCTGGCTTGATGTAAGCTGTTAAAAAGTAGACATTAAGACAGCCAAGCTTTAGGACAAGAGCCTTTAGTTCCTGGGGGAGGTTTCAGGAATAGATGGGACCAGCAGTTGTACTTGAAATGAAACATATTACTGTTTTCCATCTTTAAGTATTCAATATAACAAAAGAAACAGGGCAAGGATATACTGGGTGTTTCTCTGGAGTTTCTGCAGTGTTTTCCGCTCCCCATTCTGATCATGGAACACTCTACTTGCCTTTCTTTGGAAATCTGCACACACAGTACTATACTGTCCCTGTGGCTTAATTTATGTTCAGGAAAATAATCACAGCATTAAAGGTGAAGAGTTTCTGAACACAAACTGCCATAACGTGTCGAGGATAGAGTAATTCTCTGGTTGCTTTTTCTTTGCATTTTAGACACACTGCAGCTCATCTGAGATGCATGGGAAAGAAAAGAACAACGAGGCACCAGGGCCTGGAAACAAAATATTTTTCCTTTGGGATCTTACTGGATGTTAGTGCTGTGTTTTGTGCGTTCTGTGGATACACTGCTCACGAACACTCTTTACATGCAAATACAAGCCACCTCTTAATATTAAAAAATACCTTTGTGAATGGTCTGTCTCTGATGTGTGTGTGTGTGTGTTTTCAAGCATTTTTACTCCCACATTTTTGTCTGAGAGCCTTGCTGTCCTGGAGACTGAACCCAGGTATACTTCTGTTCTCATTTCAGAGTGCTGCTGCTCCCAGTTGAGGATATCATGTGAGCAAGGATGAGATTTTTTGCACCAGACGGTTATTTGCTGTTATTTCCAGAGGTGAGAGGTCCTCATTTTGTGTCTTTGTTGGTAAGAAAGAGAACTCCTTTTATTTCCAGTGAGTCTTGTAGCTTCACTGAGGAGGAGAGACAGCAAAAGCATCTTTTGCACCTTTATCCTTTCACCCCATGACACCTCCAAACCTTGAGCACTGGAAGTCAGTGCTGGGACAGTGCAGTTAAAAGCTTCTTTCTAAGTCAGCACTTCGAGTCATTGGGGGATACTGGCAGAGAAAGTCTATGAGCTTTTTCTATTACTTTTAGTTAAAGACATGGTCTCCTGTAGTTTACTCCCCCCACAGCATTGCGGGAAAAGCTTTGTCATGAAAGAGGCAAAAACCAGCTAAAGCTTCAGAAAGAATTCCACTCATGTGGGAGATTTCATAAAAGATTAAGAATCAATTTAAAATAATGACTATTCTTATATATCTAGACGTAGGTATATCTGGTACAGAATTAATAGAAACATGCAGACTTATTTTTACCCAGTTCTGAGAGGTGATGTTCTCTTACACTTTATTCATTTTATTTTATACAGTAGGTTAATATTAATGAATTTTAAATACTGCTTTGACTAAGCTCATGTGTCCTTAGTTTCACAGAACAAGGCAGAAAGGAAAACAACGGTGTGAAAAGCGGTAGAAGTGGCTGGGCAGGGTTTGGGGTTGAATCCCTCTGGGAGCAAAGCCATCCCAGAGCACCCCTCTAGAGTGAGCGCTTGCGCGCGGCTCTCAGTCAACGTCTTGTTCCAACCAAGGTCACCCATACCCACCTTCTGCATGCCTCCGGCTGCCGCTGTCTCCCCTGCGCGGTTGTCCCCCCCGCCTGGTTGGGATCCAGCACAGCAGTTGTGAGGGACAGCAACACCGAACCGAACGGAGCGCGGTCCGAGCCGCGGTACCGCTGAGCGCCGGCGGCGCCCGCACCCCCTGCGCGCTTACCTCAGCCCCGCGGGCGGCCCCGCGGCTGCGCCCACCGGTACGTGACAGGGCCGGCCTGCCCTTTCCACCAATCAGCGCGGCGGCCTTCCCCCGGCGCGCCGCTCGTTGCCATGACAGCGGCGGCGCTCGCGGCCGCCATGGTGGGTGTCGGGAGCGGGGAGCCGGGCCGGGGGCCGCGCTGTCCTGCCCGGGGGCACCCGCTCGCTCTTATCGCCCCGCAGGCGCTCGTGGGGCGGGATGCGGGGCGGGGGGAGGCCTCGATGGACGCGGAGGAGCGGAGCGGGCGGCGGCGGGCTGCCAGGCTGCGGGCGGCGCTGGAGCAGGAGCGGCGGATGGAAGAGGCCCTGCGGCAGGTGAGGGGGCCCGGGGCGCTGGGGTCGGCGCTCGGCGGAGGGCAGGGAGAGGTGGTGCCGCGGTCCTGGCGGGTCGTGTTCCGGCTGAGCAGCCTGGTTGCAGCTGTGGGTGCAGCTGCGGGTGCAGCTGCGGGAGGAGCGGTGTGACGGGGACTGTTTGTTCTGGTCAGGCCGAAGAGAACAAAGCCCGGAGGGAGCTGCAGCTGGAGCAGGAGGAGAGGCTGGCGGCAGAGCTGGTGAGGTTGAACCGCGAGCAACTTAAACACGAGAGGATGAGGCAACAAATAAGACAGAACAGGTAATGCTTTACAGAGCTCAGTGTTTAACTAGCTGCTGCTGTAAATCAGTCCCAACGCTGAAAAGTGCTTATAGAATCATGCAGCCTGATGTATATCTCCTGCTTGCTTTTCATTTCTTTTGTTTGCGTTTTGACTGAGCCTTAGATGCACTGAGATTGTAGGACGGGATCTTTTCAAGCACCAGGGGCATTTCTAGTGTGTTCCAATCAGATACATAGCATTTTTTAGAATAGGCTTCAACTTTCTCAGCTTGTGTAATAGAGAAGATCACAAATGGAAAAAAACATGGGAAAAGGTTGATTTTGAGTGGAGGCTGGGAGAAGGCTGTGGCCGGAGCTGTGGCTGCAGGTGTCAGAAAAGAGTAGTGGAGTTAAATGTGGGACAGAGGAGGGCTGGGAGGTGTGACAGGGGAGCTGTGACAAGGCTGTGCTGTCAGCGGGCGGAGACACTCTGAAAGTTGTAGCAGAAGCAAAAATGAATTAGAGCTGGGAGGAAAAGCTGTTTTAAGAGTAAGGTTTGATAAGTCAATTCTAAGCAAATTTTGTCAATAAAGGAAAAATTTGCCATAAATGTTTTGAATATACGCTTAATGTATATAAAGTTACACATTTCTGTAAGCATGTGTATTCATAGCATGCATGTATTTATGTAGTTAAATGTAAAGATGCACAACTATTGACAGCATATGTAGAAATACAGGTAACTCTTGTTTTAAAACAAGCGTTCTTTTTGTGCTTTTACTACAGCAGTACTTTTGCCTGAAAAATACTTTTTTAAATTGTGTTTAAGCAGTGATGGAAATTCCATTTTTTCCTATAGGTACTTCCTTGTAACAGGATAAATGTCTTATCTGGATTTTTTATCTCTTCAGTCTTGAACTTCGGGAGCTGGACAAGAAGCTGAAATTCGCTTACATGAACAAGGAGCGAGCTGCGCAGATCGCTGAGAAGGCAGCTCTGCAGTATGAGAACAGGGTAATGAGCTGCACCCAAGTGCTGGGGCTCATTGTAGGCATGGTGCTGAGCACCTTTCCTTTGCCACTGAACTTGCTATCTAAAACAGTGTTCGATATGGGCATTCAGGGTGTGTTGAAAATAGGAGTTGTGTTAATGAAGGACTAATTATCTGTCAATAACCAGCTTTGGAAAAGGTTTGCTTTGTTATTACAATCAAAGTAGCAGAATAAAGCTGTGTGAATGGAGAGAGTTTTTATTTTACTGGCTTTGTAATATTTATCCAAGTTAAAACTGATACAACATGTAGAGCAAGTGCTTATTGTAGTGAATCATTACCTCCGAAGCAGATTGTTGAAAATGTTGTTACTACACATCTATCTGAACAACTTCAGAGAGAATTGTGAACTTGTATTTATGTGTAGAATAACACTGGTAATCAGGCAGATGATTCTGATTCCACGAATGTTTTATACACAATTCAGTTCATGCAGATAGCTCTAAAGACAAGAGTTGACTGAGGATGTCTGTGGCGTTAACCCACATTCCAGTCATTTAGCTGATCACAGTTTTACTCATGCTGAATGCTCTGTTTGGTCTTCATTCAACATGCAGCTTCCTTAAAGTATTGTTAGTTCCTTTAGGTTGTTTAGATATTGAGAGTTCTCTTCAAGGGTTTTGCTTACTGAATTAAGCTATTAGGCATGTTCAGCACTGCATTTATAGACTGAGGTGGAAAACATTCCTTTTTTTGTAGTGCTGCGTAATTCCTTTTTATATTGCGTGTTTTTATAACAAGTGGTATTAGTGGGAGTAAAAAAGAATCTTGCATTACTTTTCTCCCTATAGATACGTGAGGGTGAAATAGCTCAAAAGATGAAGGAAGAGCATGAAAGGGCAGTAAGAGAAGAAAGTACTGCAGAACTGAGGCGAAAGGAGGAGAAAATAACATATCACAGAGAACTGGAGAAACAGGTTGAGGAACAAGAGAGGAAGAAGCAGGATGCTTGTGAACAGTTTCTAAGAGAGAAACTCATGATTGACGAAATTGTAAGAAAGATCAATGAGGAAGATCAAATGTTAGTTACTTTTAATTTTTATTATTTATTAATTTGAAACAAAACAATTCATGTACTTCTGTGTAGAAAACTAATTCATATACATTTATTTCATAGACTAAGGTCCATTTTAGTTTTCCTTGGTCACATTTTACTAACAAGAGACTGACTTGCTGGATTTTGCTGTATAAACAGCAGAATGTTGCAGCCAGTCTCGCATCCTTGTTCCCCAAACACAAAATCCAGCTGATTTCAAGGTGTGCTTCCGTTGGGCCCATCGTGCTGGAAATGGGTGCGCATCACTGATTTCTGCCTGGCCTTCTGTCCCTGCCTCTTTATGAGAGATGTTGTGTGCCTGTCTTATGGACAGGGAGAGGAACGGAGGTTCCTGAGGGCAGGGTGATAGTGTCTCTGTGGTGGGGTAGCATTTAGTATAAATAAAAAGTGTGGGAGATGCTGGTGTCATTAAGCTGTTGAGCTTCCTCCTGGTTTTGGTTTGACAGAGTGTGTATGAAATGCAGTAGTAGTGAGTACACATATGTGCAGTCTGTCCTGAAGAAAGGGGTTAGACATGAGATTCCTTTTTTGGGGCAATTCATAAATAAGTATGTTCAATTTAGGTATGTAAATGGATATGCAGAATCATTAAATCTTAGTCTCTGCAATGTTGTTAGTGATGAGCATATGGTCTGTTTAACATGACTCTGCACCATGTTAAATAAACATTTTTTTTCACCTACAGGGAAAAACAACTGAAGTTAGCTAAAATAAGAGAAACTCAGGCACATATTGAAGAATATAGAAAAGATCAAGCTATCTGGGCAAGAAGGAAACAGGAAGAGATGGAAGAAGAAAATCGGAAAATTTTGGAGTTTGCCAACATTCGGCAACAAAGAGAAGAAGACTGGATTGCTAAAGTTCGAGATGCTGAGGAGAGAAAACAAAGAGTTCAAAGCATGGTACAAAAATTTAAACTGTAGAAATAAGGTTCTCATACAATCTTGTCTTTATTTAGAAATCTTTCCTTCTTGTGGTAGATTGCCCAGAATCTGGAAAAAGAACAACAGAAGCGTGAAGAACAAGAACAAATCCTCCGTGAGCTGTATCTGGAAGAACAAGCAGAGGCAGAAAGGAAGAAAGAGATGGTGAGTGCTGGCAGGTAGATAAAGTAGAACCTGTACAGTGGGGAGGAAGGGGAATATTTCACTTTCACTGGGCTTCTGCAGATACACAGATATTGTTGTATTTGTTAGACACCAGGTTTTTTAATATGCTGTTATGTATGTTAATGCGTACCTGTGCATAAACTGTTAAGGGAAAATGCAAGTGGAGAGAGGATTATTGCAGCTTTGCTGGAATTCCTCCAGAACGTTCAGGCTAATGGAACTGGTCTGGATGAAACTTCTATAAAATAAAAATAGTGGTTATGGAGGAAAACATGTAGTTTATGGAATACTTGTAGCTATGGGCAGACAAGTCCAAAGCAAGACCAGATACGAAATATAAAAAGAAAATTAAACCTTTGAATCACTGATCTAGAAGATATGTAATAAAGTGAATGCAAGGGCGGTATTTTACATCCTTTCACTTCTTCTCACATCTCTGTGATGGAGCAGTGCTCCTTCAGCTTTTGCACGTGTCACTGGAGTTGTGATGCTTTAAGAACATTGAGTGAGAGTTTCCCGAAGTATGTTCAGTAGCCTTTGATTACATTTCCTTTACAGGCAGAAACAGAAAAGAGACTAAGGCAGCGCCTAGACTTACAGCAAGCATACGAAGAGCAGTTGGCTCTGAAAGCAGCTATGCGACAAGCTATGCAAGAAGAGGAACAAGCCTTCAGACAACAGATGTTGGACAAGTTTGCAGAGGATGATCGCCTTGACCAGCTGAATGCTCAGAAACGAAGAATGAAACAGCTTGAACACAGAAGGGCTGTGGAAAAACTTATTCAAGACCGTCACCAACAGTTTGTTGCAGATAAAGTAAGAGTTTTCACATTCACCTTAAGTGGGAGCCAAAGGGTTTCAATGAGGACACTCCTGCTATCTGAAGCGACAAGGCTGTTGTTACTAGGGAAAGGTGACGGGACTTGCAGAGAAATGTGTAAGGGAAGCAGGCTTTTGTTTTGGTTTGCTGACAAGTGCAAAAAATTGTCTTCAGGCTAACTTTTATTTGTAGCTCAGGTCAACAACCTCCCTAAAGCCCTGAATAGCTGACATGCTCTGCAAATCCCTCCTCAGGAGCCATGGGGTCAGTGGCACAACTGGTGCACTGCACTGATGCATGAAAAAGGGCAGTCTCAGCCTTGGCTTTAGATTAAGTCTCTTGAATTATCATCTGAGAAGGAAAAGCGGAAACTGAAAACAAGTCACAGAATCCTCTGCTGTGGTTTTTGGACCCATTTGTAGGGTATAAGCCACATGCGCAGTGTGAATTGTGATTTCTAGTTATCAGCATGAGAATATGTGCCTGTGTCTCATTTTCTTGGATTAGCACAGAAGGGCAGGAACAGCCTAACTTGTCTGAGAGCCAGAAAGGAACCAAAACTTAATTACCTCGAAAAGGGCTTCCAGTATGAGACCACATGCTTACTGAGCAGACCAGCCCTGTGTCGTGCCATTCAGTCTTCTCTTTTCTCTGACGTTTTTTTTTCTAGTTACCAAATCCGTATTGTTTAAACAGTGCTTTGGGTTTTTTTACATAAACTTTTCCACCCTTTTCAAAGGAAATTTCCTGTGACCAGGAATTAGTAAGTGGAAGTTCAGAATTTAGTCCACTAAAAAACTTTTCTCTTTATACTGTGGTGGATATTGGTGGAAGTAAATGTTCAGAGAGCTGAAACTGCACCGTTACGAGAACTTCTTTAATGTAGGAGCGGGAACTTGAAGAAAGACAGTTGGAGGCGAAGAGAGAAGAGAAGTTCCGGGCAATTGTTGAAGAAGAGAGACAGAAACTCTTGAAGGAGCACGCATCTAAATTACTGGGCTATCTTCCTCCAGTAAGTGAACTGTATTTTCAGTGCTTTAAATGTTTGCCTTGTTTAAGGTGAAGTTGCAGAGCTGTGTGAAATCCTGGAGTCAATGGGTGTCCTTTATTGTGTCAGCTCTCCTGAGCTCACCCTTTCCTTTTTCCTCTCTTTTTTTCTGCCTTTTTGATTTGGGAAGCAATTTACCAAAATACTCTTTCTGTACAAGGGGCTTTGGGCTCTACTGCAATGCTGATGCCTTGTACAGAACTTGCTGGAAGCTCCTACAGTGTTGCACGTCCAGTTTTTGGAGTACGGCATGTAAGTTCTAGAGCAGGGCTCTGCTAGCTGGAAAGGGGTCTGCTGTATCTTAAACCCAATTTCCACCACGCTTCTCAGCTGGGGCCTGGGGAGCAATTTCTTACTGTGTTGGCTTCTCCTCTGAGTCTTCTGTTCCCAAAGGAACAAGGCCTTGACCCTGCTGCATTTTAAAGCTCACTGCATCCATCCATCCATGTGTTTGTCAGAGTTAAAAAGATGGAAGCAGTTACTGTAGTAGGAACAAACTGCAATTTATTTTGTATTTAACTTCATAATCAGAAGGATCACTTGGTGGGACACAAATCAACAGGGAGCTGCTGTAGGGATCTGGAAATGCGTTTACATTTCTTTAAAGAAATTCAATACTGGAAAGTATTGTAAATGTAGTGGAGTGTAATTTTTGTTCAAATATTAATACACTGATTTGGTCATGAATTTGTAAACTTTGGAGTGAATTATTTTCTAATGTAGATTTAGCAAAAGATAACCCTAATTGGCAATATTCTGGTATAGTTTTCTGGTTCGAATTCGTTGCTGTAGGAAATCTTGCTGATGTCAGTGTCCAGGGCTCATGCCTGCTCCATGATATGATGTTCTGCTTTGTTCTTTCCTCTGCTTCAACACTGTGTCTAAATCCTGTAGTCATACATCATGTTACTTAGCTCAAAATGGTTAAATAGAAAAGTGCTAATTCTAAAGTCTCCGATATAAATGCAATTTGTAGTTTTATTTTTTTCCTTAAGTGCTGCCTTAAGTATGTTCTGTGGGTCATACACGTTTTTAGCCCTAAAATTAATTTAGAGGTCCCTATTTCCAGGTTCCCTTGCTTCCCTTCCCCAAAACATAGTTTCTGATGAAGTTGTTCAGCATCAGTTGATTTCCAGAATAATGTCTTTGTATGGGCTAGTTCAGCACAACTAAAGGTACAGACAGAACCTTGCCCCAGCCAGTGCCTCTCCTCTTGATTTCACTGACCTGTGTTGTGCCAACTATGAAAGCTTCCATGAACAGAATGCAAATGAATGTTGCCTTTTGTGCATTGCTCATGGTGGGATCTGTATGCAGTTCTTGCCATCGTTTGTGTGAAGAACAAAAGAAGCAGTTCTAGGTCAGCACCCAGCACACCCGCTGGAATTCATCTGTGAAGTTTTGTGATGGTTTTCAGGGCTGTTTGTTTCAAAGGTGACACTGGAGCCAGGATACAAGCTACGGCACTCCCTTCCCTAGAAAATTTCAGAGATCTTTCTGTGCTTTACCTTCCAACGTGTGTTTCTTTCTCCTTACTGCAGGGAATACTCAGAGATGAAGGTGACATCAATATGCTTGGAGAGGATTTTAGACTGGCATATCAGAAGAGAAGAGGCAATGCACTTCCACAAGAGAGCTGAAACTCCCCCATCTCATCTCCGGCTTTGCCACTAGGTGTCACCCGATTTCTAATGAAAACTTCCATTTGCTGTTAACAGTGAGGAGCTCCTTTTTAACATCATAACAAGTCTCCATTTTAAGACTGGAACTCTAAACTGACGAGCATTCAGCTCTGCATTTTCCATCAATAAACTGTTACAGAGTGCTCAATTAGCCTCAGTCAGGGCTGTAACAATGTTAAATATGTTTTCTCCAGCAACTCTGCAGAAACCTAAGCTAGTGCAAATTCACGTTATAAGATTCTATTAATGCACTATTTCTGTTTGTAACTTAAAAGATTTATCTACACTGACAATTAAAATACTCATCTAGATGTAGCTACGACTCACTTCACAGGGGTGTATCTGTGTTAGTTGTTTCACTATTAGGTCCTGTTACTTTGCTGGTACGATCTACGCAGAGACATTTTTCCATTTTGAGGGCAGAAACACCGTTTATACCTTTCTTTCAGTGCATAAACCTACTGTTTATCTGGCACATTCCTGTTCAGTTAGTCTGAAGGAGGAATCTGCTAAAATAGCTGAGACTTGGCCAAGACTCATTCAAGCAGCACCAGCTTTTCCTGCTCTGTGCATTAATGTTCGCATGATATTCTTAGCTCATCTACACTTAAATTTTTATCTAGTTCTTAATTATAATGATGACACAATGAGATCTTTTGCTTGCAGAGTACCTGTGAATACTCCTGACTGCATCCCAAAGCAGCAGCTGCTGGCCAGGGAGAGATTTAATATTTTCACCTTGACTCCACTGTCAGCTTTACCAGAACAGGACTGCAGCAGGTTCTGCAGCCTGTCTGGGGAGTGAGGGGCAGTCTCATGGGTGGTTTTTCCAGCCAGGGTGCAAGATGTAACAGCTAAAACAAGTTATGGTCATTTCTATAAAAGCTGGTGGTGCTTAAATTAGATGCCAGACCAACCAGCTCCGAGGGGAGATCTGTTACAGAAAACAGACAAGGCCAATTTTCCAACCACGTGTTTTAAAAAGGACGTGACATTTTCTTCTCAACTGGATCACCAGGTAATTTATTTCTGTTCCAACAAGGAATTTTCTGAGACTAAACCCTGACTTCTTTGGACAGAATATTACCTTAGATAAGGTACAGTTTAAAATGCTAAGAAAGAGCAAACTGATAACGAAGTTCACATATGGGAATATTCCTTGTGCATTCCTTGTGCTTTTCCACACATTACAGAATGGAGAGTAGAGGTTTGTATTCCATGTGGTAATACAACACAAGCTCTCAGGCTTATAGGCATTAAACAATTTAAACGTAAAAAAAATCAACAGAATCCATTCACTGGGATATACAGGTAGTAAAAATTAACAAGCATTCCTATATGGTACCAAAATATTGTACCATCCAACTTGTATTTCAAACAGAAGTTGTGTTTTTATGGAATCGGTGATTTCCCCACTCAAGAGCTTTCATGAATTCCTCTTCAGTAAAAGAAAGCATCTTAGCAGCTTCAATGTGCATCTTAAAAAGAAAAAAAGAAAATAAACTTCGGAGCAGAAGCTAACACAGTGAGTGACAGATACAAAATACTGCCTAACAGCTGAAAGGGGCCTCAAATCAATCATTCCTTTTGGTTTTGTACTATGGTTTGGGTGGATGTGCCCCTGTTCCAGCTGAAGTTGCTACTCGTACTTTTCCTGCAAAAATTTATAGTGTAGGGATAATGGGATAAATTTTATACCAAACCTTGCACCTGCAGCTCTAGTAAAACAGGACCAACAGCCTTCCCTAGTTCCTTATATTGCTTTACAAATCTCTCTTTTTTTAGTGAGGCATTGGAGAGTCCTGAAAATCTGCCAGCTCCTCTGACCTCTGAAGAACACGTGTAAGAAAACTGGTATATGCTCTTTCAAGCTGATTGATGCACAGCTGCACTTTAAAACTATTACAAATCAAATGCATCAGTAAGATTCAGTGTGCTACTGATTCTACTATGCACAACTGAATGTTAACTGAGGATTTTAACAAAAACACCACCATTAAAAATTAACCATCAGCATAAACCAAAGAGTAACTGTACTGCACCTTAACAAGAAACGCCTGGAACTGACCACTGGTGGCTGTGTTACCACGTATCATACCATACATCTGTGGTCCATTATGGCACATACACGCCCCCCCCCCCCCACATGTACATATGCACATGTTTAAAAATCATTCAGTAGTCTTTTATTTCTACTACACAGAATATACCACGTGAAAAGCAAACTGAAAAGAACAAACAGAACTTTTAAACTCGGAACAAATCTATTTCCTGTTCAAATAACGCAATTGGTTGGAAAAATGTCACCAAGATCATTGTTGTTTGATGAGAAAACAAGTACTAAACAGGCAGTGTATTTGCACAGAACTGCCAACCAAAAAGGCACAACAATCAGGAAGCCCTGAGAGCTCCCTGGGCTCCCTTCAGCTGATGTCACAGCAGAGGCGCACATCCTCAGCACCACACTGCAGTATCAGCTCTTTACCTATCATCATTCAGAGTGGAAACTGTCCCAGCTAAATAGTTTTTACTGCAAATTTTAATAAAATGGTTATGTTCTGAAGAATAGGAAACAATTCACGTCTCCAAACAGTCCGTTATGTTGGGGTTTGGGGTGGTTTTTTGACATACATAGTCTAATATATAGACCTAATGTCAGTTCAAAAGGACAATGAGTATTGCTGTTCCCATGGGCAGTGTAATATGCTCCAGGCTCCAGCTCTGTAAAGCTCAGACTAACTTCCCTTAATCCTTTTTAAAACCAAGACTTACCTATTAAATTCTCAAGACAAGCAGAGAGCGGTCTGCAGAGACCACCTGGAGCACCCACAGATCCCTGCTGCCAGCTCCTGCTCATCCTACCACTGATACTTTTGGGGATTTTTCCCTCTTGCCATTCTTCACATCCTCACCTTTAGGCTAGCTGTATCTGCCATGCGCATCTGTGTCTGCCACACAAATACTGCACAAAAGGCCCAAATCAGGTTTTCCTCATTAATTCAAAAAAAGGCTTGTGTGAAGCAGATTCAAAGTTCCCTGGGTAATTACACAGGTAGAGCACATGGGAGCTTCAGCAGCTCCTTCCCTGTGCCTACTGCCAGAAGGTACAGGAAGCAGAGTTAGCACCATTCTCTTTCAGGTTCTTCAGTCATAGTCTGGTCTGGAAGAGCAACTAACAACATCCTTCTGTGAGAAAATCACAATTTTTGTAAGAAAAGGTAAGTGGTTTCCTCTACTTTCTCCTGTTCTGATATAGTATTCGTATTTTTTTAAATATATGTAATGAAGTTTTGTGAAGTTGATCTGAGACTGTGGGTTTGGTTCAGACAAATTCTGCTCTTTTGACACCCATTTCAATGAATTCATGTCCCATAGGATAATGTGCTACCTCACACACGGAGCAGATTTTGAGGGAATTCTCAAACACAAAGAGCTAGAAGGGCTGGCCAAAAGCTAAGCTAGCACAATTTTTGTTAGACTAATCCCCAAGATCTCCTCTGCATCCTATTACTGCCAGAAAAGTTCCACTGGAAATGCAGAAGCAAGTCCCAGTTTCTCTTGTTCCAGTTACCTCCTCTCCCTTATCCTGTGTTGGAGAGGCATTCCAGCTTCAAGGGTGTATTTCCATATTGCAGTTCCCATTCTTAGGATGTGTATTTTGTTACATGAAGCTGCTACTTCATACAGAACTATTCTTCCTTGGTGGGGGCTCAACAGCTTCCAGAGTGTTTACAAAATGTCTGGTGATCACTGCACTGCTCAAAGGGTAACTAAAATGTTCAGTTTTCTTATCGCAGAGGCTGGCCATTCTAAGGTGCTTCTGCTCAACAAGTCACCAGACATTGCTGTATTAACTTGCCAACTGCTTTGTTTTGAGAATGCAGAAAGAAGAGCAGTTAAATCCTCCCCAAATTGAATCTTATTAGATTCAACAGAGTAAGCAATTAGCAGTGAACCACTCTATGGTGTTCAGATCTTGTGCAGTCAGTAGTGAAGCCTCTATCTCTGCATGTGTCTTGTTCAGCCTCAGAGGGAAAAGCTAATAGAAATGACAGCATGCAATTCCAAGTATTGGGTAAGTGAAAGGTGTGATGGAACTAGTACGGTCTAAGTGCATCAGTAAGTGGAAAACTGATTTCGCCAACATGTATAGTATGCATTCCCCTCACTTCAGTTTTCTTTCATGTACACTCATAGGTTCTTTCAATTCATATCATCAAAGCACGTTTGACAGGTCTATGCTGAAAATGCATTTTGAGAAATACAAGGTATTTACCCACTCTGTAGTGTCCCAGGTTTCTCCTTCCAACTAAAACATCCCTCCTTTTTTGGGACATCAGTATAGCTTCATTGAATACGATAGTAAATACCTCCTTAGCTATATCTGAAGTATTAATCCACTTTTTGCTGAAACACTTTTTCTATGAAAGCTGTATGAATGATTGTTCAGCATGAATTGTCAGCAAGTATTCTACTGCCTATCTTGCTTTTAGTTGCAGCTTCAGACGCTAAAGAAACAGAAAGGCACTCACCCCTGCCCTCTTATGCTCTGAGGGAGAGGGATGGAGTGAATATGAATGTAGAATCAAACGCTTTTCAAAATAAGGCTAGTTGCAAGTCAGGGTGGATGGGAACAGCCATGCAGCCATGTAGATGTTACTACATCCTCTGTGACTCAAAGTATGCATGATATTCCAGGAATTACAAAAGGAGATCAACCCCCCTTGTCCAGTCTAGTAATTGCACACCTGGGATGTAAGTATGCTCTACTCTTGCCTTTTTCTTTTTCGTCTGACACACAAGGAGATCTGCATCTGGGCAGAGTTGTACATGTACAGAATGCCTGAGAATATAAATAGTGTTGATAGAGAAGGACACACTGTGAGGACCCAGGAGGAATGTAGGTCTAAAATGTAATGGCTCACTCCTGAGAGGGCATGCTGCTACAGCTGCTGCTACAACAAGTAATATGCTGTGTGTGTGGGGGGGAACTAAAAAGAAAATCGCAATTACTAAAATGGATTCTACTGACACAGCAGCAAACGGAGCTGCTGGTATTACCTGAACAGTATTTGTTCTGGAACGAAAAGATACTCTTGGTCCTAAAGCTTGTCAGTAGTGCTCTTTCACCATGTCAGGATATACTTCAAGTTAGAAATGGGATCAATTCAAAAGGAGACCAGTCTCTGCTATAAAGCAGAATGTTAACAATATGCACTAAAAAAAGCGAGGCTGCTGCTGCTGCCGCCTGGCATTGAAACCTCCCAGCCTTGGGGCTCCAGTTTACAACCCTAACCTTACCTATCAATAGACACATTTAGCTAGAGGCTATTAACTGAAATAGAATAGCTGGTCCTTACCTTTTGTCTCTTTAAGATATCAATTAACTTTAACTGCTTTCTAAAACCGGTCATTAGCTCTTCTTTTTGCTTCTGCAGTTTCTTTTTCTCTGCTTTTAATTCTTCAATTATTTTGAGATCTTGATTAGCTGCATCCTACCATGAGAGGGAAAGGTGAAATGCATAATTTGTGGAAGTGGTGCTTTAACCAATGGAACTTGGCATTACATCACAAAATGACAAACAGTAGCCACACCTGACATTACTGAAAAGAAATGGAATAAATCAAAATATTTCTGCATCAAAACTTAAAAAAATGAAATCTCAAGGGTAAAGCTGTGGTTTGCCTGTGTATGTATTGGTGTGTGGGGATACTTCTCCCTTCTTCTGAGCACATTTAATTTTCACACAAATGGGGAAAATTAGAAAGGTGGTAACTTTATTCTGGACATTTCTTCCTCCTGCATAGGTTGCAGTAGTATTGCCTGAGATAACTTATCAAGCCCTTTGGTGACTTGCTCTAAGTTAATTCAAGACTGTAAGAGATATGATGCTCCCAAACCTGATTGAGCTTTTTGTCTCTTTCTAGCATTACTGAGTGATTACAGATCAGAACTTGTTTTCCTAAGACACTGTACCTTGTTACTTTGCTTCAGTTTATTCAGCTCCACTTTATACTTTTCTGCTTCTTCGAGGGCCCTGTTTAAGCGAACCTCTGTTGCCCTCTGAGTAGTCGTGGCTTGCTTTTGTATACGCTTTAGATTCTCCAATTCCTATTTAAGAAGGAAAGAATCAAAACAAATATTATGAATAACGTTATTTTACTGAATCCCATACAGACATCACATTTACAGCAAGGCTCACCCTTAAAAACCGAATTCTATGGGCTTCTTTGGCCTGCAGATAGAATCCGTCTCAAAGAGAATTAATTACACCATCAAAACATCCCCTTCTCCTTTGAAATCTTGAAAAGGGATCTTTATAATCTTTGTTTTAAAGTTCTCTCAGAATAGTTGTGGAACTGATCATGTAAGACCATAGGATTGACTGGAAAATCTGTATGCTCAGTCAGAAAAAACACATCAGTATGTGCCCTCTGTGGCAGACTCTGGAAGGATGGCCTGGAATCCCCAGCTGCTCCCTCCTACATGTTCCTTTTACCTCTTTTCCTCAGGGATCACTACATGCCAAAAAGTTAAAACAGCCTCCTGAAGGTGGCTAAGGGTAGGAACTATTTCATCTAGCAGAAAATAGCTCATCAAGTGATTATGGCAACAATCAGAACAGTTCTCTCTTGTCTCTGATGATAGTATTTCACAGTGCTGTGTGTGGGGAAATGAGAACAAGAGACCAAGCTGAGGAACAGAATAATGAGATTAAAGATCAGGGAATATAGATAAAAGACAAGGTAGAAGAAATAAACAATTCTGGCAGAAAGAGAACATCTTGACATTTGTGAAAAAGAAACAAGACTTTTTAAAGTCTATCAAATTATTAGTAATGGGCACAGAAAGATTCTTTTAAGCAGATCAGGGTAGAGAACGGGCTTGTTAACCTTTTATCCTCAGACTGCCTTATTTCTGAGTAACTGTTGTATTTTCTCCATTTCACACCACCTCTTGTAGTGGTTACTTATGATTTCCGCATTACTTATCCAAGAAATACATCCTAATGGACAATTGTATGCAGTAAAGCCACTTCACTGAAGTTATAATGAGAACAGGTATTTTTAGGAAGCTCAGAGTTTTCTCCAAAATGGATGAAGAAAACGGGAGAGTAAGATGCATCTCCCTGACCCTTCAAAATCCTGTTGGTGAATGTGCATCCTCTAAGAGTGCACAAAACAAGATGCTGTTTCAAGGCTTTTATTTTGTCACCAAGCTAACCTGTCCATCTGACTGATTACAAACCACATGGAAAAGAGCCTGGGCACTAGAGCAGCAGAATCCCCCCTGCAGCACCTGCATCATCAGGGAATGCAAATCCATTTGCTGGAGACTGACCCAAAGAAAACAAGCTCCACAGCCTGCAAACCAGTCTGTCTTGTATCAAGATGATGAAGCTGTAAAGAGTCAACTAAACCTTTTGTGCTATGTACTTTATCCTGCATTAATATGAAAAGCTTTGGTATGCAGCCTTCCAAGCATTTAATGACCAAAACCACAGTCTCCATGCAATGCAAATTACACATCAGCAATCATACCATTTAGTGAAAGAATTCTAATAATTCTTTTAGGGCCTTTTGACATTTACTGTCATACATAATACCTTAACCAAGGATTTTTTTTTTTTTTTTTTGCAAGTCATGTAGTGAGGATGTTTTTAATCTTAAAAATGCCTGAAATAAGTATTTAACTTTGTAAGTAGGCAAGGTTTATGCCAATTCTTCAATACTTGAAATCTAAATACTTGGATTAATTTTCTCATATAATGTTTCGGGGGGGGGGGGTGGGGAGCACATTACTGTGTTTTAGAATTGCATCCCTTTTCCATATCTGGATTGTCTCCCCTGTTCTGGCATGGCTGAGGCACTTAAATACCAGTATGGATTGTGATACCAGAGAACTCATCCACAAGTAACCTGCCCAGCAGGCTTGCTTTTCTCCCAGTAGCAAGCATATACAGAACTTCTATCTTTAGAAAGCTCAGCAACACCTGTCCACCCCCAAAAACATTTGAGAGATGATGTCTGCTTAACGTCAAGCCCTCCTTCAAGACAAATTATAAAACCCTTGCATGAAGCCTTAAAACGAGTAAGAGAACAACCTTAGTGTTTCCCTGATCTTTATCTAACCCTATAGCAGATTGAACTAACAAGTGAGAGAGAACACGAAGGAAAGGATGTTCTTGTAGACAGGCAGTGAAAAAAGACAGAAAAGGTGATGTCATTTATTAGATCAATGAGACAGGGAAAAAGAAGATGCAGGAAAGAAGAGGGTGGAAGATTTGTGCAGCATCAGCACTCAACCGCTGCCGGAGGTGGGTGTTCCAGCAGAAATATTCACAGAGACCAATCACCAGAAGAATGAGATGTAAAAATAAACTCATTAACATGTTTTAGGTAAATTGTGAAAATTAGGTGAGAATCTGTGCTGAGGCACATAAAAGAAGAAGTAGCTGGGGGATTAATGAAATTGCAGAAATTGTGGAAAATCTGAGGAAGCTTGGGAAAGCACATATCACAATCGGAGTCTTCTATCATTTATGTTGCAGTGGAAATCACAACAAAAGCAATAAAAGCCCAAAAATCAGAGATTATATTTGTGCTATCTCAACTATACTTTCTCTATACTGAAAGTATGAGTTTTGAGAGGCTACAGGCACAGCAGTACAAATTCAGGCCCATGTTCACAGGAAATTATTTTTACATGTATGTCTAGAATTAATCTATAGCTACATTAATTATATGGTGTTGAATAATACTTCATAACTAAGGAATAAAACAGTTTTCAGATTGCCAAGTCCGTAGGAGATTTAAGCAGTTTCTGCAAAATTATTTTTAAATGCATGGGTTTGGTAGACATTTTCTTATATCAGAAAAAAAAAAGTGCAATAATTTCTGAATCAGCAGAGAACCACTCATTACATACACTTGCCTTTTTATGCCTTCTTTGCATTTAAAAAAGCACCACTATTTGTCATGATCGTGTCCGATCAGTAACCTTGAGAAATTCTAGAAAACAAAACCTACTAGGAACCACTGAAGCAAGTGAGGATGGTAAATGCAGAGCAAAGTGACCATATTTTGGATACAGCAGCTGTACAGCACAAGTGAATAAACTTTTCATCACAACAGACATCTAAATACTGGAATAAACTTTCTAACTGTGGCTGTGTATAAGAACCAACACAGACTGTCTAAAGAAATTATGGAAATTACCATCACAGAAGGCTTTAAGTATAGGTTAAACTTATTTCCGGGAGGGTCTGGATATCATCTGTCCTGTCTTGGTTTAACAGAATGGCCTAAATAACTTTGTAAATCTCTTAGTCCTATTTACTGTGAGTTGATGAACAGTATGAGTAGCTCTATAAACTATTTTTTTGCTGACAGAATCAACCATCAGGGTACATGTTTAAGGGAACTTAAAACCTCCAAGAATCTGCACAAAAGAACACAAATTTTAAACATTTTAGTTTAAAAATGCTAGGACTACAAAACTTAGACTGTAAGTTAAAGTGCTAGAACTACAAAGCTTAAGACAAAAGCATGCCTATACAAATGTGTAATATGATTTAATGGAAGTATAATTAGACTGTGTCAGGCTGAGTTGTGTTCTGTTTTCCCCAGTTTTTTAAGTGAAACATTATTCTGGTTATACTATATGTGTGACACAATACCATACGTATTACATGATTTTCAAGTCAACCTCTCCCACTCTGAGTAATTAAATCACGTGCTGTTCTTAGATGAAGTTCCAAACAAGCAAAGCTGTGTATGCAGCCATCTGCTACAATTAGGCACGTATACAATTTTGTATATGTGGCCTACAGCAGGAGACAGGTTAATTTTGGTTATTTAATTTTCAAGACCAAAGACACATCCCTTCCTTTACCTGAAGAAGACACTAATGTAAGACACAGGTGAGGTTTTGGTTTGTTTTCTTAAAGTTCACCAGGTCCTACAGTTGACAATAAAACTCTTATCACCAGAAGTCATTTTTGACCATTATAATTAAAACCAGAAAAATAACATTTCCCTGTATTTTTCAAGATTACTCTGTGAATTTGACAGTGGTTTCTGAAACAGTTGTTTCATCTCTTGCGGGTCCTTTCCACAAGAACTTAATTATTTTAAAATACAGAAATATATCTGATGGTGGAAGCAGAAGAAAAGCAATTTCTAAAATACATTATTTCTTCCTTTCAAAAAGTGATTAGACCATTAAAATTACAATTTCTAAAACTATTATCAGAGACTGAAACACTAAAGGCATCAGTGGAAACGAATCCATCAAGCTAGGGTGATGTGATGCAGTACTTTTCCCCTTTTGTGAGATAAATGAGACTAACATCTGCACTACCTTTTCTAGTGCAGTGACTTCCTGTTGTAACCCTTCACTTTTTCTGCTTGCTTCTTGTGACAACGCTTTGTACTTCTCACTCTGAGAACGTTGCACACTGATGGTTAGTTGCAGTCGGGCAATTTCTCCTCCTGTTTCTTTAAGCTGAGACTTTAAATTCCGATTTTCGTCATCCTGTTTGACAGTAATTAACAGAAACTCCAACTCAATTATTGCAAGGAAGCAGCAGGATAACGCAATAGTAACATTTTGTAAATAAAAGACGGCAAATATATATGTATTGTATATATGGAGATCACTCATTTAAAAATTGTTATTTTTAAATTTTCAGATCCTTCATGATGGATTTCACAACCATTTCAAGGAGAGGAAGGAACTATGAGAAACTAAGAAAACAAAACACTGATTTACCAGGACAACAATTCAAAAGATAGGAACACTTTCCTCATTTAGTTTTCTGCAGGCTTTTACTTGGAACTGTGCTACAGCAGTATGTAAAACATTTAATTTCTCCTAGTTCAAAGGTTTTGAGAACTAACCATGAAAACATTATAGAAGAACCTGAACGTGCACAAGCCCATGGGACCTGATGAAATCCATTTGTGGATCCTGAAGGAGCTGGCAAATGAAGCTGCTAAGCCACTGTCCATCATATTTGAAAAATCATGGCAGTTAGGTGAAGTTCCTGACGACTGGAAAAAGGGAAATATAACCCCCATTTTCAAGAAGAGGAAAATGGATGAGCAGGGGAACTACAGACCAGTCAGCCTCACCTCTGTGCCTGGCAAAATCTTGGAGCAGATTCTCCTGGAAGGCATGCTGAGGCACACGAAAAACAACAAGGTGCTTGGTGACAGCCAGCATGGCTTCACAGAGGGGAAATCCTGCCTGACCAATCTGGTGGCCTTCTGTGATGGGGCTACAGAACTGATGGACAGGGATAGAGCAGTTGATGTCATCTACCTGCACTTGTGAAAAACATTCGACACTGTCCCACATGACATCCTTGTCTCTAAGTTGGAGAGACATCAATTTGATAGGTGGACCACTCGGTGGATAAAGAACTGGCTGGATGGCCGCATGCAAAGAGTCATGGTCTCAGTGTCCAGCTGGAGACCAGTAACGAGTGGTGTCCCTCAGGGATCGGTGTTGGGATCAGTCTTGTTCAACATCTTTGTCAGTGACATGGACAGTGGGATTGAGTGCACCCTCAGCAAGTTTGTTGATGGCACCAATCCGTGTGGTTCGGTTGATACGCTGGAGGGAAGGAATGCCATCCAGAGGGACCTTGACACGCTTGTGAGGTGGGCTGATGCCAACCTCATGAAGTTTAACCATGACAAGTACAAGGTCCTACACCTGGGTCAGAGCAATCCCAGGCACAGCTACAGGTTGGGCAGAGAAGAGATTCAGAGCAGCCCTGTGGAGAAGGACTTGGGGGTGCTGGTTGATGAGAAAATGAACATGAGCCGGCAGTGTGCACCTGCAGTCCAGAAAGCCAACCGTATCCTTGGCTGCATCAAAAGCAGTGTGACCAGCAGGTCGAAGGAGGTGATCCTGCCCCTCTACTCTGCTCTCGTGAGACCTCCCTTGGAGTATTGTGTGCAGTTCTGGTGTCCTCAACATAAAAAGGACATGGAACTGTTGGAACAAGTCCAGAGGAGGCCACGAGGATGATCAGGGGATTGGAGCACCTCCCGTATGAAGATAGGCTGAGAAAGTTGGGGCTGCTGAGCCTGGAGAAGAGAAGGCTGCGTGGAGACCTCATACCAGCCTTCCAGTATCTGAAGGGGGGCTGTAGGGGTGCTGGGGATAGACTATTCATTAGGGGCTGTAGTGACAGGACAAGGGGTAACGGGTTCAAACTTAAACAGGGGAAGTTTAGACTGGATGTAAGGAAGAAGTTCTTTACTGTTAGGGTGGTGAGGCACTGGAATGGGTTGCCCAGGGAAGTTGTGAATGCTCCATCGCTGGCAGTGTTCAAGGCTAGGTTGGACAGAGCCTTGGGTGGCATGGTTTAGTGTGAGGTGTCCCTGCCCCTGGCAGGGGGGTTGGAACTAGATGATCTTAAGGTCCTTTCCAACCCTAACTATTCTATGATTCTATGAATAACAGAGGCACACAGATATTTTGTGACACTTTTGTGACAATAGCTAAATGCACTCATTAGGAAAAATTCTTTGAAAAAGAACAGAATATAACTACTGATAAATCAACCCATTATGTTTTAGGAGATTATCTGGTTTTGACTTAAAAGCAAGCAAATGATCCAGGATACATCAAAGATTCAAATTCAAGATTCTCTTAACATCAAGTAAATCCTGTATGAGATTCATGACCTACTGGCAATTACATCCCACATTAGGCATTATAATTTCAATGCATTTTTCTTTTCTAACCTTCTAAACATTGTAAGTGAATATTAATGTTAAGTTATTTCAGAGATACATTATGCCCTTCATTTCTTTAAAAAGAAGAAATCAAGGCACACACAGAAATGGAATTTCCATGAAAACAGATCCTCCTCTCCTGTTCTCCCAGCAACTAGGAATATGTGCTTCTCACCTGGGAAATATATGTGCGTTACTCTAAGTTTCATGTGCCCACATGTACCTCAGAAATTCCTAGTTCTTTCGACTTAAAACAGGTTTACTGCTTCCTTAGAACAACTGGACTGTGAATTGGAACAAAACCAGAATCTACCTAAAGGCTTTGTGTATATGAAATTTTTGTGACCTTCTGAATGTAATTAAGTTATTTTCAGACAAGAGAAACTAGAACCCAAGATGATATGTTTAGATACAGAGTGCTATGGGACCAGGACAAGAATAAGTACCAGGTCATCTTCTACCTGCTATAGTAGCAGAATTCTGTGGTATTTTGGGCATGAAATTATGAAGTTCAATAGCTACTGACAAAATTAGATTTGATTTGAAAATGAAAATGTCTTTAAAATCTAATAACAACGTTCTCCTGATCACAGCATGAAAGTACTGAGATGCAGAAGCACTTGTATTGATACAAGTGAAATAAAGGATAAACTACAGATAGACAATATCAAAATCTAATTCCTTCCAAAGATTTTCTCCAGGTACTTATCTCACAAAACTTATTTAGTATCATCCTTCTTCTTAACTCTAGATTAAAAGTTTGAGAGAAAAAACAATAGGTGGTTTGCCATATGTTCTGAATGCCATCATCACATTTGGGCCTGAGGAATAGGTGCAAAAAAGCATTCTGAAGTTGAGAGACTACAGCTAAGAATGACCTAATGGTGGAAAATGGAAAGTTAGTTTAAAAATCTTCCTTGATTACAAATACATGAAAAAGAGATGATCCCTCTGGCTGGCAGACACAAACTATTTCAGGTTTTACAGCTCAAGAGATGTTTAAGCATTAAAACATGTTAAAACATATAATATTAAAAACATATTGCTAGACAGTGCAGAGCATAAAACTCACTTGTAGTACACTCTAACACTAAAATATCAGTGTAGCTTAACAATGCCTTAACTTTAGCCTGATCTGCCCAAATATGTAATTCCAAATACAATCCTCTGCATCACATGCAATCTGAAGAATGGAGAAAGCCAGATTTCTGTTTTGATTACAGTATTCCACTTGAACTGGATCACAGATCAGCTCCAGGCACCCCTCCTCTCTCTGTACCAAAATTCATATTTGACTGCTAGCTTATCCTCCTCCTTTTTCTGAGGCTCTGGTAATGCTCTCCATCCCAGCAGTGATGGCTAAGGCACTCTGCAACACCAGTGTTTCTACAGCTGGGGAGTATCTTCTTTCCCAGTGGTTCTTTCTTGCTTGCAAGCTTTTAGCCCAAGATCACACAGATAGAGAAATTACTATCCTTGATTCTAAATTCTTAGGAAATCTAAAAAGAAAAGAACCTTATCTCTTAATACTTGAAAAGGAAAGGTTGAGGGAATTCCACTGTGATTCTTTGTTAAAGGGGCACTTTACTCCATTTCTACAGACAAGAAAACTCAGCTCTCACCTTTTTCCTGCATTCACGTACTACACTAGCAAGCTCTTCTTGTGTAACACGTAACGTTGCCTTAAGAAATCTTACTTGAGCTTCTGTGAACGTAAAAAGTTACATTTAATATCCACAAGTACTCATTCTTCAATGCAGTAAAGAAGCAAGACTGATACAAGAACTCATTTCCATCATCCTGTTTTCAAAAACACACTACACTGTTTTTAGTTATTAAGAGAAAGAGGAAAATAACTCAGATTTCTAAATAAATATTTCGGGTTTCTCACTCTTAGGCAAAACTTTGTACAGATTTTTCTTTTAATGACTGAACTCTGTATCTTTAAAATATAAAAGACTCATAATTCAAAACTGAAACTTTTGGCATGCTGTGCTATACATTACAGCATTCCCTGAGATTGACATCAAGAAAACTATATTGTAGGGTATATCTGCACTGAAATCAACTCGTAGTTGCAATTTGTGTAGTTACACCGAAAGTAGTTTTAAACTGTTCACAAGGAATTAAATGTAGAATGCAAAACCCTCCTAACAGGTAAACACCCCTCCCAGAGAGTAAACTATGACTTTTTAAAGTACACTGCTAACATTATTATTAGTCTAAAATTAATTTAATCAGATGTTTTTTCCAAATGAAGTACCTTATTGCTCTTGGACAGCTAAGAAATGTACTACTGTCATGACAAAATAAGCTGTGTGTGAACAGTTATGTTCTTTTACCCTGTATTCCCCATCCTTTCCCCAGATCACTCACATGGAACTCCCCCTGAACTTGCACAGGCACAAAGCATGGAAACAGTATGAAGCTCAAGTTGAGCAACATAGGAATAACCATTATTCATAGTAGGTACAAGGGGAAAAGAATGAAGTGGAGGAGGATTATCAGGAGCTGCATGGAAGGGATGGAGGGTTGCATGTGTTCACTTGCTGGAATAGGAATTCTTTTAATTTCACCCATCTTCACTTAACTGCCAATGGTAGATTAAGTTGTAACTCTGCAGAGGCCAATTATAAGTAGGATTTAGGAAAACACCACCAAAAAAACAAGATACAGACCAACTTTTTTCCTCCTGTTATGTCCTTGCTAGTTTCTAGTAACAAGTAGCTGTCCTGAGATGGAGACCATACTGAAGCCACCAAGTTAATACTCTTTCATGTACTTCTATCCTATTGCTTGATTTTCTTCATAATAAAATATATTGTAGTTTGGCATTCACAACATCCTGTGGCAATAAGTTGGCTAATTTAATTATGCACTGTGTGAAAGAAAACCACTTCGTATAGCTTGCTTTAAATCCAATTTAATGTGGCATTTACCAGTGTTTGCATGACAAAAAGCCTTCCCCTTCCCATTACTGTTTTCATTACAGAATTTTTCATACTGCCCTTATCTGTTTTGTTTTCAAACTGAAGATTCAGATTCAAGTTGTTCCATGCTTTTAAATGCTACTTTATATTCCTTCCTAGTCCTAGATCCTGGTTTTGAGATGGGCTATGCAGAACTGTGTGTCATACTCAAGATGGGGTAGTATCAATTATAGAATAGCATAATTCTAACAGCACAATATTTTGTTTCCTGTTATCTTCTGAAGGATTTCTAACAATCACTTTGCCTTTTCCACTGTTAAGCATTAAGTTTATGCTTTTGGAGACATCTTAATTGGTAATAATTAAACAAAGTCCAGCTCAGAAGTAGGTGTAACTGGAGCTGGTTTCTCAGCATTACTTTGCACTCTTTAATGCTGACTATAAACCTGCATTCTATCACCTCAGTCAGTACTGAGATTCCTCTACAATGCTTCAATGTCAGTTTCAACTAGCCTAAGTTGTTGTTTCATACAGAAATTTCCCAGCTATATTCTTTTTTTCCAGATTATTTTTCTTTATATTGAACAATATAAGCTCCATGCAGAGCATTCCATGGCTATACCATTACCTGCAAAACATGGTTGTTTCTTTTTACCATTTTGTTTCCTCTTTTACTCAGTCCACAGGCAACTTCTCTTCCATCTTGGACAGCTCTGCACCATTAAGAGCACTTACTACTACGCCTCGTTGAAAATCCAAGAGTACAACTAGGACCAGACCAGTTTTGGGAGGTGGCTATGATGCAAAACTAGTTTGAATTCTCACAAGAGGTAAAGATAATTAAATAACTAGTTTCCTAATGGGTTGCTTTCAATCACCTGATGAGGCTAATAAAGGGAGGGGTATCACTTAATAGGATGGTCTTAGTTTATAAAGCAACCAACAGTTTAGAGAATGGTAGGCAGGAAAGGGGTATCTGAGCGATTCTAATGTTCTGATTGAATGAATAGTTGTCTTAATTCCTGAGATAATCTGAAGATTAACATGAAGTGTGACAACACAGTCAGGTATTTTGTTCATACGTGTGTGGCTATATTAGATAAAAATAGAGCTTCATGTTCAGCCTTCTATGTGTCTGTGTGATTCTATCTCTGCTTCTTACCGCAGAGTTGAGTTATAATCCACAAAAACAGGCCCTGAGAAAAATGATGTGTAAAATCCTGTGTTGGCAGGAAAACGGCTGCACTGCGACAACCTCTGATCACGAAATAAAGATATGGAACCTAAGTCCAAGATGAGCACTGCAAGAAGCTGAGAGAAAGGACAATGCTATCGAACCTTATCAGACATTGGCCTAAAAACTATCACAGGCACATAAGCCCAAGGAATCACTTTACTGAGAGATTCCAAATAAGGGATCAGCCTGTTCTGTTACAAGGGCCTACTTAGTTTTCTACCTTGACTTCAAACTGTTGTATTAAAAGAGGAGTTTTGGGGCATTTTGTACTATTGCAGTGAATCTCTGACTTCATGCTTACTTTAGCATTGTAAGAAACTATATAAACTCATTTTTATTACATCTGAGCCAAAAAGACAGATGTGTATCATTCCTTTAGTTTCACTGGCAAATACTGCAATCCCCTTTCCTACTCTTATTTCTAGGACAAACACAAACACACCATGTGGAGTGGGAAAGTAGCTGGAGGATTCTCATTCAAGCACTGTAGCTGGACCATTACTTCATTTAAGCCACTTACTAAGATCCACAGCACTGATCTGAGGAAAGGCTTTTTCCTCTAAGGGCAGAATCTGTAAAGGACAGGAGTTAATCTATTTGGAAATAGAAGCTTAGCATCACGTATTTCTATTCCTGCAGTGAAATGAATCAAATGTCAGGCACAAATTTGACATATGTAACCACTCAAATATCTTCCTACAAAGGTAGAAATCAAGATAAAACCTCACTTTTTCACAAGATTATTCATGTGTGACCTGATCTTTCTCTAGGATTACATAAAGAAGAAAAACCTTCTTGATCTTTTGCCTTTAACTAAAGACCTTTAGAACTTTCCCTGCAATTCCTACAGAAACTCTTCCTTTTTATTTTTTTTTTTTTTCTGCAGGAAAGCACATTTCTAACAGTCAGGAAGGAAGAATAAAACTACTTAACCACAGGAGGAAACCTACCTGCTCCGATTTAATTTCCAGCGCTTGGAATAGTATCATCATCTACACAATCTGGTAAGCCTCCCTTCTCTAGCTTTTCTTCAATTTTGCTTATTGTTTTTGCTAAAGAAAAATCTGTGCAATCCCCCAGTGCTGCAACAGCATCAACACTTTGTACTTCCAGGTTTCTTGCTTTTGAACTAAAAAATAAGCAGACCTTGGATTTTAAATCTGTAATAATAATTTTAACATTTACAAAAATATAGTGTATTTGCTATTTTTAAGAATATGCAAAGTTATTTACCTAATGCAACTTCATTGCCTGCATTCATATGAAAGACACATTAATGTTAATTTCTCATTTTCTTTATGTAAGATTTCTTTACTGTATTCCACATAAACAATTACAGGGCTTTACATGTTATAATGTAGAGGGCAGAAAAGCCAGTACCATTTTATACTGAGAAGATTCTGGCATGATCTTCTCATCCAACAACTTCATAACTGAATCAGAGAAAAAGTAAGAAACAGGAATGTCCGCTTGGCTTTAGCTACTGTACTTTGCCTTAAATTCTGCTATTTCTCCCTACCCCCATGTTAACTTAGAAAACTCTGTCCATTCTAGCTATACTCCTACCTTACCACAATTTCTGTATCATTATGCCTGGTCTAGGAAACTTCATCGACCCTGGAAGCAGCATACTGAAGTTTTCATAAAATCAAAACACATGGTGTGTGACACAACTGCTACACAGGGTATCTCCTCATCTTTCTTTTATAAAAAGATAAAGTAGTTCCTACAGGATTTGAAGCTTCTAAATTCTTATTCCAGTATATCCTTATCCCAGCGCAACTGCCGATCTCCTAGCTGCTAACTTTCTCACAGAACTTTGGGTTCACCCTGCATCTGCACAATTCCACCTCTAAATCTCTTGAAGTGGTGCTAGTGTGACAGTCTCCCCTGAACTGCCCAGGAGAGGTCCAGAGGGTCCACAGGTGACTTCCAAGTCCTGAGAGACAACCCTAGCCTGTGTTAATTACATGTTCTGCCTCCTTGCAGCCAATTTTCATCCTATTTTGGCATTTGTCCATATTTTGTGGCAATTTTAATTTGCTCCCAGGATTTTATGCGTTTCTCTACTTTTTTCTTTTGTCCAGATCTCCATTTCTTGCTTTTACAACCTTGAATTTGCTTTTGACAGAGCTGAAGCTTTTCAGCTTGGAACTCCTGAAAGCTATAGCACTATTACTGACTCTGTCCTGTCCTGTGAGCCCAAGACTCACCAAAATAAAGGAGACACTCAAAAGCCTTATTTCCCATCACAAGTCTGATCACAGATCAGTCTGAAACACCTAAGTGTGCTCTCTCAGGTTGATTCAGATTATGTATTTCCCACTTGTAAGCTCCTTAGGCATCCTTTCACTTGAAGAGTTAAAAGAGTTTAACTGTCAGCCTTGAGAATGCTTGAGCAGAAAGCAAGTTATAATATTAATCACACATGTTCCCTAATAATTTTTGGTATGCTCTCCGCAAGCAGAGATAGGTACATGGTGGAGCTGACTGAGCAGGACCAAACGTTTAATACATTTATTTACACAAGTATATATAGATATAAAAGCATACATGAATAAAAATAACCTGACAAAAATAGCAACTAAAATATTTTATTACAAACAGAGATGTATAATATACCTTGAAATTGTTCTTTTCCCCTTACTTCCAGAGTATGGTCTGTTCTGAGCCATCAGCACGGAATCACATTTCTTCTTGTTTGCTGGCTACAATTTGTTTCAGAAAGTAGTGATTTTTTTTTTTAAATCAGTTAGGAATTAGGTTTTTTCCTTTTTTTCTAGTGCCTTGCGGGTTATTTTTGTTTGTTTTCTTCATCTATTTAGACTCAAGGATACTTTTCAAACTTTCTGAAGCGCAGTTTTTCAGTTTTACTTGCACTCATCTTCATCTTGCTACTTTTATGACCATAGGCCAAAATTATACTACATCCAATGGTCATTTGTTTGTGGGAGGTTTTGCACACATACAATAAATTCAGGCATAAGCAAGGCTCTTGACCATCAAGATATTAACTACTGAACTGTCACAAGACTGCATTTCTTTCAGGACTTCATACTTTCATGCCTTCAAAACCATGCTACTTTTATGCATTTTTTATTTTCATCTTACAAATTCCCTGTAGAAGGAAGATCTAACAATATTTTTGTTACTTTCACCCAAACAAATATTCTTCCAAAATTAAGGGGGTTTTATTGTAGTCTCATAAATGAGGACAATATTTTGGAAGTTTTAGCTCACCTCCTAAAAGATTCAATGTAACTGTAATTAGAGACCATTGAGTTTGCTGCTATTCTCAGTCTCCTTTTCCCATTCTATTTCCCTTCCTGTACTCAGTTATTTTGACTACTTGTTTATTATTACACCGAAAGACAGTAGCACTGCCTTTAGTATTATACAGGTGGGGGAGGAAAGAGGAGAAAGGAAGAAATTAATTATGTTCTAATGTTTTGCACTTAATTTGATGTTCCAAACACTGAACACTTCAGTGAACGCTTTACAGAAGAGGAAACACAGAACACAAAACGAAATGTAAGTCCACTTAACCACCACTGGTACTGAGCAAACCTGGTAACACAGTTCCTGTAGCACTGTTTTGAGCATCACTTCCTTTTGGCTTCCTACCCATGTAAGTCCCCAGTGTAGAATAGCCTCAAAACCAAAAGTAATAAGTGGAAATTATACTAGAAGGCAAATTAACCAGGATAGTTTGAAGTTTGATACCTTAGTGTGTGAATGTGTAAGAGAAGAAACTTGAGGACAGAGTGGATCTCTGCAGAAAAAAATTAAAATAATTAAAAATTCACTGAACATGTATAACTAAACATTTTACAATAAAAATTGACACTCCCCTGCCAGAATTAGGAGAATAATGTTTCATATGTCTAGACTAAATATAGCTAAGGTACTTCAACCATAAATTCAGTCTCATTCCCTGCCCTTCCATTCTACCTTATTTGCTATCTCAATCACCTGGTGAGTCTAAAGTACCTAATACAGCAGTTTACATAGGTACCACAATCTGAATCTCTTACAATTCAGGTGACTGCTGCTTATCTGCTTATTTGGCTGATAACCATGCTGCTGAGTAACTGGACTTCAGGTTAAATGATGATTTTTCACATCTGCTAGAAAAAAGCAGAAAGTTTTAGCATACTGTGTACTATTCAAGTCCAGTTTCTTGTCATATGTAGGTTTTTTGCTTTCAGAATGAATTATGGGCATCTGTGCTATTGCACGGAAAGGCTACCTTTTTACTACCCTTTGTAATTTTTTACTTCAATTAAAATGCTGGTTTATAAAAGATTTGGAATAAAATTTAAATTTAAGCACATCAAGTCACCTCAATTTTTTTCCCCACCTAATTTGAGCAAATGTTTTGATATTGCCTTTAAAAATTTCACAGACATCCATTCATCAACAAGAATTATCTGCATAAAGCTCCATATTTTATTTAAAAACCCAAACAAACAAACAAAACCAACCCCAAAAATCCTAACAAAACCCCCAACCAACCAGCAACAAGAAGAACAAAAACACAACTGGAGAAATCATCTGTGTGTGGTTGGCAACAGACTTCAAGAATAGGATGATTAGTTTTTGTCTATTTACCCTATTTTCCTCATGCTTCCTTCCTATTGGCTAGCATTAGGAGCATGCAGAAGGTGAGGATTTGCTGCCATAGAAATAGCAGTTTCATGTTATTCTAAAAAATATTAAAATACAATGCTCTCTGTACTCAAGAAAACAATAATGTTCTTTCCATCAATAGACTAATCTGTTCCTACCATAGCTGTTGTCTCAGGGCCTTCTTTAAAAAACAGAAACAAAAAAACCCTCATTGTTCACTAAATTCCTCAAACTTGTTTAACCTTAACGATTTATTTCCACTTCCCCACACATGACAACCCATTTTTAAAACCTCATAATACAGTTCTATAGTTGTGTTGTAAGTGAAATGGATGTGTAAATCCTGAAAAGGTATATAAATAAGAAGCTAGAGTATTGTGGCAACACTGAAACAGAAGCTAATGTTTAACAATTTCATCTCTGCATGTAAACAGGAGATGCATGTGCATGAGCAAACCCTTTGTGTTTGCTAATCCTATTCAAAGCCTATAGCATGCTTGTCCATGCGCACAGTTCCCATCGCCATGAGCCTGGCAGTGCTCTGAGGACTGAAAGTGTAAACAAAAGCTGATGTCAGTGTGGTGTCACAGGAGCTGCTTTGTCTCTATATAACTCAAGTTTCTCTGAAAAAAAGATGCAACAAAACCTCCAGAACCACTTATTTTAAAATATACACTGATTTTGAGAGTGACTTATATTTGTTGCCCTTTTTTCACTTTGCTTAAGGATTTTTTTCTCTAAACCTGTCTTTTTTTTCCCCTTGTACTACATCTTTCTTTGCTTCAGTTTCTCCCTTTCTTTCCAGTTGCTTTAATGTTCATTCTCTGTAATGAAATCAATGGAAATTTCAAATGGATGTTTCAAAAATCTCTGAAATGTTTCCTTTAGATTTATGGTCTATCTGCTTGCACAATTTTGGAAAAAATAAATGGCCTAAATTAAATATTAAATACTTGGAACTAATCTAATTGAATGGCCTCAATGTTCACTCATGGATAATCAGTGTGCCTAATTCCTACCACACATTTCTATTTTTTTCACTACAGTACAGGATTTCAATTCTTCTGTCACATAAATATCTGCCAGCACACAGATTGTGGTTGTTTTAAGGTGTTTTAATTTATGAAGGCAATCGGTAGATCAACTGCTTCTCTGACATGCAAATTACCAATATTTGTTTTTAATTCTTTCAGCACTCCCATTTATTTCAAATGCATACCATCAAAGCTATTAACCCCCTTTGTGGTGCTGAACCCTCCAATCACATTACCTCATAAACCAGCCCTATAACTTAACTCCAGTTTGAAGTTCTTAAAAATCTTCTACTGTTCAAAATCCATCTAACAGAACATAAAACTAAAGCGAGATACAGAATTTGTCTGATGCACGATGATACTGATAACACACGGAGTCTTTTTTTTTTTCCCTCTACAACTGACAAATTTAGCTTTTAAATAGCTCAGGAATAATTTTAACTACAGCAGCAAACTTTTGATGGTATAGCCAAGCTTCTATCACAGACTTGCTTTCTATCACAGTCACACTCTTTGTGTACTGAAAAACCCCTTCATGTCCATAAAGAAACCCCCACTTTTTGGTTTCGCTTTTGCTCTGCACAGAAGTAATTATTTCATCATCTCCAGCAGACTTTCATATACACTATTTTATGTTTCCCAACTGCTTTACTTTTGAAACACTTTGTAGTCTTGCTCAGTACCTCTGTTATCCAGATTAGCAGCATCAGAAATTTAGGAACCTACCACATCAGCTCCTTGATAAACTGCGTATTAGTCTATTTTAAATTCACCCATTTTCTGTGCTGTCAGTACACAAACTCTTGAACAGCTAAGTAAATAATAATGCCCCTGACCAGCTAAGTAAATACAGCTATGTATCCACTCCAGCACTACTGGGTTTTAACTTAACAGGCCAAAACACACAGCTGTACGTATGTTCATATACGCCAAAGCTGTCGGACTACTGAAGTGTAATGATACCAAAGTTCCAGAGGGTGGCAGCTGAATGCATGTCTGTCTTGGGTTTCTCTCTCTGTTGGGGTGGTGGTGGGAGTCGATTTTTTTTGTTTGTTTGTATGGGCTTCTTTCATCAAACACTTCCTATCCCAGGAACATTTAGGCCAAGTTTAATATGCACCAGTATCCATTTATTTGCTTTGTCAGCTGAACTGGTTAAAAACCACCTACTGCTGTCTAGTGCTTCGTACCGCAAATAAACCTGTTGCCTTACCTGGCTTTTTTACAGCTATCAGTACTACTTAGCATCCTAGGTAGAACATGTCATGAAAATGAAGACTTTCTTGAAATAACAAGGAATAATATTTACTTAGCATCAATTGTTTAAAATAATAGCAAAAAATTAGACTCCACCAATCCAGTATGCTGCAAAGATAGATTCAACAGGAGCATGACCAAGGGTGCAAAGCAGGGTGTGAAGGATCACTGTAAATATTCCCCATGAATTAGATGCAGCAGTTTTAAAGGACATACTTCTGTTAGCTGTAAAGCACATACCTCTGTTTGTCATCTTCAGATGACTCAGTCTGTACTGACACTGGTCTAGACAGTATCTTCTGTTGGCCTTTCTTTATTTAAAAAAGAAAAAGAGGTCAATTTTGGGGGAATATAATCCATTAAAGATTAATTACATATTTGTAAATCACAGATCACAGTGACAGTCCACTACAGAAAAAGAGTGGAAACTACAGTCTAGTGTATAAAAGAACTTCTCAAACACAGGAAAAGAAGTGGAAAAGTTAAAATGCCATTCCTGTAGCCATCATGTATTCCAGCTCTGCAATATGCAATTGCCTCTTGCTTGTAAAACTCTGCCCAACTTAACATCATCTGAGATGCTCTTATTCTCCCTCCTTTTTCTCTGAAATACAGGAAGTAGCAAATGCACAGCAGGTAGAACAATTTTCCATTTTTCCATATTGTATAAGTCTTAGAAATAAATTTTTCTTCTTTCAATATGACTATAATTGGACACTGATATTGCTGTATGTACTTTAGAGAACAATTCAGTCTGAATGTTCAGATAGCTTCTATGCTGCTAAGTTACAATCAGAATGCAGTTGTCCTGTTTGGTGTTTTGTTTTTTGGGGAGAGTGTTTAGTTTCGGGCTTTTCTGTTTCATTTTTTAACTTAAGAGTATTTTTCTTTTGTTGTTAAATGTATATCTGTGTAATCTGGCAGTGCCATGTGGCACATTAAGTGTCCTAAGAATATTTGATCTTCTGCTGTATTTGGAGAAGGAAAAACAAACAAACAAACAAAAAAGTGGTTTCGTTGTTGCTGTTTTTTAAAGGAAAGAGACTAGATGCTATTAGCCACTTCATCTGCTTCTGTTCCAATATCAAGCAGTTAGCCTCAGCTTGTCACAGCTCAAAAGAAGAATATGCTTTCACAGGACATAAAAATGAAGTTTCAGATGAAAAGTGCATAAAAGTATAGCTTTCCTGAAGACTTAGTAATTTGCTTTTTAAGCCCTACTTGAGTGCATTTACAATGAATATATCTGATATGTAAAACACCTTCTCCAAACTGTTTTGGGCATAAACCATACCTCACCCATTCCCTTGTTTTAATTTGTTCAGATTTCCTATAAAACCTTGACTCTATCTAGTACACAGCCACACCAGCGTTAAAAGATAATACAGACAAAGACAGGAAATTTTTCTGTTTTAAAAAAGTTTTCTTCTTACTAACCAAATTTTTTTTCTATTTATGCTGCTTGTTCTTTGTCTTTCTTTCAGCTTGACCAATGTAGATCCTATTTCACTAGAATGTTATTGCAACAGTATCTGGTTTTCAAATACCTGGGGTTTTTGTTTGTTTGTTTGTTTGTATTTAAGACATAAAACCAGATACTTTTCCTAAACAGCTAAATTTTTTTATGTGGTTTTATGTATATATCTGTACAAATGCCATATGCATCTGTGTGGATATCGACCTACCTGATGGAACTATATAAAAATTGGTTTTGGATGCATTCTTAATAGAAGTTTACAATCTTGGAGGAAAAAAAAAAACAAAAAACAAAAACCTTTGAGTTGTCATGGTCTAAATAATTTCCTTTGAAACTGGACCGTGCATACATGTGAATCACAGCTGAATCATGTAACAGTGCATAATCTACCCACCATTACTTCTTCAGCCTGACGCACCAGTTTTTCTGTTTTTGCTTCTAATTCTGCATTCAGTCGCCTGAAAGAGCAAGAAAGTTCGTCACTGAGGTTTTGAAAGATTAAAAAGAAATAAATGTAAGCATGTTCACTGCTTGAACTAAGTGAAATTTTACAAGCTCCTACAAAGAAACACCAAAATATACTTGAGAGTATTAACAAAGTTATGTTTCAACTATTGCCTGGGTTTCTGTCAAATCAGTAGTAATAAATCACCTGTACCCATTAAATATTAAGGTTTAGACTATAATTCTGAGAGGTAAAGAGTCTTGGCCACGTCATTGCTTAATACACATTTTACGGCTTCATTTCTTCCATGCTTTGTTTTTAACAGTCTTTAAGTATACTCAGCAGCAGGGGTTGGGACAGGAATCATGTACAGCTACATTTCTTGATCACATAGTTAAGATGTGTTGCTATACATATGTACAGGTTAAAGTAAGCTTGCGTTCTTGCACACTTCACAGCTTTTCATGCAGCAGGAGTCACTCAGGTTGAGACATGGCTCTTTGTGCATCATAAGAACAGGTAACAGTGAGTGCTTTTAGATCACTTTCACTGCATTTGTCACATGCCTTAGAGCATTTAAGCGGTTTTTTAAACATACTTAAGCACTTATACGTTCATTATTTAAAAGTAATGTCAGCGTTTTAAATGGATAAGCCTAGTGTCCAACGCTGTGGGATCGAAGCGAGGCCTAGCACCGCGCACAGCCCACCGAGCGGCGCCTGTGCGCGGCGGCAGCAGCAGGGAGGCTGCACGGCGGAGGGCACAGTTAAACATTGTCGTGGTGCTCTCCTTTCCGCTTCGGCGAAGCTAACTGAGGGGTTCGGGTACAGGGGGTTAACTGTAAACCCCGCTAGGGCAGGGAGCGGGACGCGGCCGAGGTGACAGGGCCTGGCCGCCGCCCCCGGCCTCCTCCTTACTTGTACTCCTGCTCCCTGGCCAGCAGGTCGCCGCTCAGCACGCCGGTCCCCGTGGCGACGGGCGGCATGGGGCCGCCGAGCAGCCTCCCCACCTGCAGCGAGGACGCGCTAATGTGCGGAGCCGGCACGGCGCGGCCACGCTGCCCGGCTCGTCTGCCCGTGCCCGCCCCGCGCCTTACCCAGGGCAAACCCCCGCCCCGCCGGACCCCGCTGCCCGCCGCCATTTTGTTCGCGCGGAGGCTGCGGCGTGGCGTCTCCCTCGCCAGGGCAACCGGGAGCGGCCGGGGGTGGTGGCTCGCTCGGTCCCTCCTCCGATCCCCCCCCCCCGCCGCGGCGCTTGCTCCTGGCCGGGCCTCCTCCGGCGCTGCCGGGTTCGGGGCAGGGACGGGGCAGCCACGTTTCATCTCTTGCTCGCAGGCGGTGGGAAGCTGAGGCGCTGCGTCCCCTTTCCCTCGCAGGGCTTGGGGTGACCCCACGGCAGGAGCCCTGTGACTGCGATTGCAGTCCGGGGCATGGGCACGGGACCCTGAGTAGAGCCCCGGGTTCAGCTGGCTCCTGGGATGGCGCTGGGCTGCCGTGGGTTCAGGTGAGAGGAAGTGATGAGGTCTGAGGGGGCATTACGCTTACTGTTGTAATAAACATTTATTACAACTCTTCAGGTAGAGCCTTTTGGCCTGGCTACATATTGTCCCACCAGCATCCCTTCAGTGTATGAAACTTTTGCATTCATAGCATTATGGCAACTGTTCTACCCTATTTACTACTATTTAATGCTGTGGTGTCTCTGTTTTCTGTTGCCAGTTTTATCTGATTGTTGTCTGGTTTTTTTCCTTTTCCTCTGGCATGCGTTTGAATGTATCCATTATTTTTGTCCCTCACCCACACTGTTTGATTTTGCTGTGTTTCTCCTTTATCCGTCACTTTCCCACTCACCTCATTCACTCCAGTTTCCATTCCCAAGTTTCTAACATGCTGCCCCTCCATGCAACAGCAGCCCCACCATCTTGTGCCTGTATAGGTACCTGGGTATCTAGATAGCAAGAATAATATGGTTCTATACCCTGAGTTCCAGGAACTGTATATGATTTTAATGAAGAGATTTGCACAGAAGAAATCAGAAGGGCTTAGCTGACTAGAAGTAGGTGGTCTGTGCATAGTTGAAGGATTTCTGCGGAAATACTAGTTGGAAAACAGAAGAAATGCTTTGAGGAGGTTAACTTTGAGCACTGAGACATGCAGTGTAACAGGGTAAGTGGAGGCGAGATGAAAGACAGTACAAATGTGATTAGTGGAAGGCAAAAAATAGAAATATCAATATAGAAAATAAAAGTGCTTAACAGTAACATTGATACAAAATATGGACACAAAGGAGGAAAAGAACAAGCCTATGAGAAAAATTATGGAGATTTTGAAAAAATTGTCAACCGAGAAGTCAGTCCATTATAATTATTTTTTAGTTTATTTTTTTTACTAATAAGAATAGCAAGAGGTTAGGGATGGCCTTTCAGGAAGAAGATATGCAGAATTTAACTCCATCATTTATGCTTTTGATTTGACGAAACAAGAAAGGCCAAGGTTAGTAGTAGAAACCAAACCTCCAAAGGGAGAAAGACAGATTTTGTTAAGAAGTAAGTTGCAGATTCCATGAGAAATTAAAGCCTCGTAACCAAAGCAAGGTTTTTAGAAGCCTCTCTAGTGAGGTTTAGTGAGGTTCTGGAGAATTTTAAGAGAAACAGAGGAGCCAAGGAAGGGAAACAAGGCTGGCAGCATGAAAGCTACAAGGAGAAACATGCTCTTTCTACACAGCAAATGGGATTTTTTCAAAAGAACTGTATCTTTTTGCAGAACTAAAATATCATCTTAGTAATATTCAGTATTCAAAGTTCTTGTCCAATATAGCTGTAAGATCATAACACCTTAAAAATGCCAAAAGTATTAGCTGAGGATCTCTGCTAGTTAGATACTGAGGCAACAAAATTACTGGTTGAGATTAGAGAGATTAGAGCCATGGTTTTCAAGCCAGCTTCTATCTAAGTCTTAATGAACAAAAGAGGGGTTATTTATTATATCATAAATTGATGAATATGTTAACAAACACAGCAACACAAGGGGATTGTTTAGAGCCCTCTGGGAATAATAACACATATATATATATATATATAAGAATTGCAGATTTGAACAATTTTTATAAGATTCCCAATGTGATTTATTTAATAGGATTTACTTTATTGAAATAGCAACTGGATTTAGAATTAAACTACCTATATTTGAAATAATATGAAAAGACTAGGATGTTTAGATAAGTGTTTTGTAGTGAACTTTAAAGTATTTCTCCAGAGATGTGGAAAACAGAAACGAGAGATTTTGGTACATTCTTGATCCCTTACTCCATTAAGGTTTTATCACTTCAAAGTTGACCTGATCTGACCTGAACAGTTGTGGTTAATTCTCTAATACATAGTTGGTAACTGGGTAGAGAATAGGCTTATATTGGAGATGACAACCAATAGCAAGACACATAAGGACACCAGAAAATTTATCTCAGTATTTATCTGGAGAAAGAAAAAAAGGCATTTGAAGCATAACACTGGTATGGTATAAGATTTAGCCAACATTATTTGTCAGCAGATCCCCATTTTCTATTTAAATAATTTTTTAAAACTTAACCTAAACATGGTGACTGTAAAACCAAAATGTTTTTGTCAGTTCAAAATAAAGCATACATCAGATTGGATGCAGATTTCAGACAGTTTGATGTTTGTGATCCTAATGAGCTGTACTTGGGGCCTGTTGCTTGGGACCTGCACAATTAGAATAGTCCATCACTATTCTGTATTTTCCAAGTGTTGCAATTTTCTTTTGGGTTTGTTGTGGTTGGTTTTTGGTAGTGAGTTTGGTTTTTGTTTGTTTGGTTTTCTTAGAGTTATACTATCTCAGAATTAAATGGCTCTGACAGAAATGTTAGATTTGAAATTAATTGGTTCACTGCATTGCTGTTGTTGCTCTTCCAGTGAAGGAGGAGGTAGATCACAGAAGCTGGTCAGAGTGATTCAGGACAGAAAGGTGTGCACAGCTGGTATGATGTTAGAATAGTTTACTGCAGAAGACCACTGAGGATTAATATTCAGTGTTTACTTTTGATTAGACCAAAGAATATGTGTTGTTACCTGTGCCCCTCTTTCTGCAGCCACAAATTTTGTGATCTCACTTTCCTCCCCCAATAAGAATACAAAAGCACTATATTTTTATATTAAGTTACTATCTTTGTACTAAATGCCTAAAGCACATTTTTTTGTTCATAGTATCATCTTACTGGCTTAAAGATTCATCATACAGGATTTTCCATGCTTCTCAAAAAGTTGTGATATTTAGTACAAACCTAGAGTAGTACCAACAGCCAACATTATAGGAAGGGACAGGATCCCGCTGTATATCCTATTACCTGTCAGAAACAGAGAAAAAAATGTGGTTTAGGACAACATTTTCTTCCATAAAAATCATTGCAAGTGTATCAGGCCAAACAGATAACAGCTGAGACCCTTGCTCAACTCTTTGTGGTTGGGTTTTTTGCTTTTAATAAGGCACATTGTAAACAAATAAATAGCATCATATATATCCCTCCACAAACGCTTACCATTTAGTAAAGAATCACTATAAGGGTTATATATTTGCTTTGGTGCATGGTAGAGCTAAATTTGATTAAACATATATATACACATATATATCTATGAGAGCCTTTAGTAAAATATTACCTCTGTTGGTTCCACCTCTAGATGAAAAAGTCTTTTACAGGACTTGCTGCTGCCTGCTGTACCTCCATCCTAGAAAGGAAGGATGCTTCACTGAGGCAATACAACAAGAAGTATGTCCTTCTTACAGGTAAGCTAGTTTATTTGTCCAGGACAGTCTCTACTGCTAGATTACCCTGCTCCAGGTTAAGTGGTCATGGAGGGACTGTTTAACACACCACGTTTACACTTTTGTGTCTGAACTCTGGTACTTTTTTCTGTCAACACCCCTGTTTAATCATGAGAATCCAAAGCAATCCAAGGAAGGAGATGTGTGTTAGCACATGGGCTGCCTCCATTGCAGCTGTGTGTGCCACACAGTGCTGCCGTATCTCATGGTCCATGTGACATAAGCTGCCGTTCACACCATGCCTCTTATCACTGTGCTTCACAAGCAGGGCATGCACAAGGAGCCCCATGCAGAACAAAAACTACAGCCTGTGCAGTCTGAACCCAGTCATCAGGAAGTAAACCAGAGACAGGCTGACTGCAGCACTCACAGATGAAGGCAAAGAATGTAAAGCTAGCAGGCAGTTTGTTTGTTTACTTATTTATTCTAAATGTACCAGAAAGGATGCCTAATGTATGCAAAACATATCACTGTTACCTAAGCAACTGTAACAATTACAGCCCCTTCACACTTGAATAGTTTCTCTGCCTTAAATTTTTGCTTAGTTTTCCTAGTGCCAATTTCCTGGAGGGAAGAAAGGGAAGAGCAGAACTTTGGAATGAATTCTAGGTGAAATTTAATACTTACCAGCTTTCTGAAAGCTTGGAATTTTTTAGCTCTAAATACTCATTTTAGGTTTTACTCTCAAAGGATAGAATTGCTATTTCATATTCCTATTATGTGGAGTGGAAGTAACATCTAAGCTTGAATTCACCTACAATCAGACTAAAATACATATTTTTTGTGCAATAATAGGGAAGAAAAAAGTACAGCATTTTCAAACAGTAGTGGAGTGGTAGGATCTAGACAATGTGTAGCTATTAAATCAATAATCCAGACATTGAGGGAATTGCCCAGACAGCTGTTGGATTTTTTTCCCTAATCAGTAATAATAATCCAATGGTGTTTGAAATGGCATGATTGTATATTGGAACCTATTTTTGTGCTGGTATTTTCTCATGCATCTCTAATGGCTCCCTAAAAGACCAAGTGTTATTAATAGCCGTGTATTTCTTATGAAAAAACTGCTAGCTTTTTGGATATACGAAGTCTGAAAAAAGCCTTTGGACCTTACTGACAAATACCCACAGCTGGTTTACCATCAGTATAGCCTGGTAGCTTTTGTTTTCTAGCAGAATGACCCTGATGGATGTTAGTTGTCTGTGTCAAGTTTTGCGTGACAGAATTTGGGGAGGGGCATGGGAACCAAATGTAAAGGTTTTGAGGGGCTCTGCAGCCTGTGGGTGGGCAAGCTGACCTAATAAGACTATTCCATCTCCAGTGTCTCCAGTTTAGCTTTCATACGGATTCAAGTGCAATGGAAATGTTTATTCTGTTTCTAACGGGTGTGTAGACATATACAATACCTAGTTTCCAGGCTAGTCTAAGTTATTTTTTTTCTATAGCTATAACCAGCATACTTAGGCTATCCAGATTGCTATTTAAAAATACAAACATTTTTCTTTGTTCTTCTCTGTGTCGCTGTACTATTGGGGCTTACTTATTTCAGTGTCCTTCTTCCTAACCTAATCCAAACAATAACCTTGGCTCAACAATTTAAACATATTGAATCCCCAAGCAGAGTAGTTTTCCCTAGTAATTCTCTGATTACAGCAGCTTTTATGTCTGAACAGGAAAGGACCTTAAACACTAAATCTCATCAGCACTGTAAAAAATAAGTGGTGAGCATCAGTCACATTTTCTTGAAATACCACAAGTCTTTCTTGGGGCCTAATCCTTTAATCTCTGGATTTTGGGCACTTCTGTTCTGATTACTCGGGATCAAAAGGTTTGGCAAATACTCTTCAGACCACTCTTCAAAGTGGCCACTGTAGTATTGCCAGGTTGTTATGACAATTGTATGATTTTTCCTTGTCATAGTAGCTGGTATTTTTGGAAAAAAGCAGAGAAGTTTGCCAATGCAACAGTCTGCCACATGGAAAATGAATAAAAAATAGTCCTCCAATACAGTGGTTCAGAGGATTTCAGAGCATGGCAATGTCAAAGGGAAATATCCTTCACTAATGATGTAAATCCCTCCTACTAAGATGCATTTTCTAATGGAAGGTACCCTGAAGGAGCTGCTGCAACATATACAAATGCTGTTTTCAGATCTTGTTCCCAAAGATACAAAGTAATAATTTTAGTGAAACTAGAACTCTTATCCCATTTCCTACTTTTTTTGCATGTCATCCATAGACCAAAATCAGTCCCTTAGACCCTACTACCAGATAGTTTTATCAAATGTTGATTGGCCTGTTCTGGAAGTGTACTGTTTTTCCTAAATAATCTCATTTCCTCATCCTATTTGAAACACAGGCTAAATAAGTTGAGATGAATCTGACTTCTCCTCCCCAAGTTTCATTTTACTTATTGCAAACTAGAAATAAAATTTGGCTTAATATTTTCCCTATATTTGATCACTGGGACTCCTAAAGACTGTGACTCTACAAGTTAGAGCTCTGTCTAAAACACCTCCATCTCACTTAAATTTGAGAGGTAACAAGCTGCTTTTGAGAAGAAATCACTGTCTCTTCAACAAAGAGGCATGCTGTTGACAGGGCGGATTTGGAAAAAGAATCAATCTTGTCACCTAGGTGCAGAGCCCTGCAGTTATAATAGGAGCAAGTGCAAATCTATATGTGCTATTCCTGTTCATCACAGCTTTCATTGCTGGCCTGCATTTATTGTTCCTATCCGTGTAGTTGTCAGTAAGAAATCCAATCATGTATTTGGAACCCCAAACCCTGAAGCCTGAAAGAGCCAAAGAGACTCTTTTCATGGATATTTTATTTGCATAGGTGTGTTGTCACTTGTATCCAACTTCCTTCACTTGTATCCTCTTCCCTTGTAAGATTATATTCTGCTACATAGCATAAAATTCATTTAGAAAAGACTTTTTAAACTGTTGCTTTTGTGGGGCTTGCCACATTGTATATTTGAGCATGCATATGAAGGGTGAATGCCGATGAAGTCACTCAGAAGTACTCTGCCGTGTTGACACCACCGCAACAGATCTGGCCTTTACTATCAACTTGCATATTTTTATTAGTTTTTCATTCAGTGCAGGGTAAGACATCATGGTACTAAAATATTCAGTGAATATAGTGTGGCATCACCAAGGAAATTAATATTATGTAACAAGCACAAACAAGTTCTAACATTTTAAATGTGTCGATGTTAGCATCCAATGTTAGCCTTAAACTAGAATAACACATCTTTTGGCATTTGCTCTTTCTATGTTGCTTGATAAAAGAAATGCTAATTCAGTCTATATTGACAGTTCAGTCCTTGGCTGCCCTGCTAATGCCTATTCTCTGGTAGAAAACTTGTTTTGGTGTAATAAAATGGATTAAAAGTCAATCTACACAGCCATGTGTAAACTGCCAGTACGAATGCACTTGACTTGTGTGTTAAACCGCATTGGAAAATTATTTCAGCTTAAGCAAGGTACAAACTTTTTTGCTAACTGTAGTAAAAGATGTGTAGCTGAGGGAGAAGGTTAGTTTGTTATCTTTTGCCTGTTTTCATAAACAAATGCCAACAGCAGTTGTTGTTATTGCAGAGCCAGCAGAAATTCAGAGGGGTTTTCTTTTTGTTGTTCTGCCACACAAAAAAGAGATGTTATTTTAACAACAATGTTTGATAGCTTTTAAAAATACGAGGCCTCACTTTTAGGCATGCTGAACCCCAGCAATTGCCATTAATTCTTGCTGCAGATGCCCCACAGCACCCTGAGGAGTCCCTCAGATTTGAGATCCAAGCACATTAGGCAACATCTGTGATGTAAGGATAAGCACCAGGAAAAGCACAGGGACTTTTGCTTTCTGTACATTAACTCAAATTGGAGCAAGTCTTTTGAAAGATACGTATATTGAGTGTGTTCATAGACTCTGCAATGGTGTCATCACAGCAATCAGCCTGTTAGCTTAAACTAAAGCAAAGCTTCTCTAATGGGAATTATTGGGTAAAATTTAGACATAACTACTGTGGGATGATCAGGCACAGTGAAACATCCACCTTTTGAAGAAACTTCTTATGGCAAAAATAACCCTGGGCTGAATACTGAGGTAAATTCCCAGAGTTTTAAAGGTTTCTGTTGTGTGGCCACAATGGTTTGTATCTCTTAGAGCAGCTAAGGTTTTCCCAGGATTCATGCCTCAGCAGGTAGGAGTTAACAGATAGCTGAGAAGGCCTTCTGAAAAAAAGAACCCGACAAAACACACAAGATTTCAAATCCCTGACAAAACCCAATACATAAATTAAAATGTTTTAGTTGCGTGTGCAAACAAAGTGGAAATATGCCTTTGCATCTGTCCCATCACTCCTTACTGTCCTCTTTGCTACAGTTGAATCCCTACTTTAATTTAGGTGTTGTATATTTGTTGAGTGTTATAGGACAGATGTACAAGTAATGTAGTGGCAGGTAAAAGGCTGTGCATTCTTTTAAATTCCTTTTTATTGTGAAATAATTTATTATCATTATTAAATGAATGTCTGTCTTTAAATGCTCTGAACCTTTGGTTAACAAGGTAGGAGAGAAGAAAGACTGGCTGATGTTAATTTTGAATAAATCAGCTTTTATGCCTTTGGCTGTCCTGAGTAAAAAGAGCACTCCAAAGGCATTTAAGTTCAAAGACTACATTGTGGGTTCTTTTCCCTAAAACCTGATCAAAAGAAAAAGATCCATTGGAACAGCTATTTTGTTTGCTTAGATTTGGACATTCTTCTCCAGTGTTGGCAACTCAGATTTTGCAAGATCATGCCACTGCATAAGAAGCAGAAAGTGGAATGTGGAGATGAAAGCAAATATTTGCTATCAAAGAAAAGCTGAATTCTCACTGTAAACAGGTAGTTTGAATAGTGAAGATATTAATTGTAAAATTTTTGCTGATATTAGTACATTGAAAAATTTACACTAAAACATTAAGTGTGAAGCTACATTAATACTTTTTTACATGAAAAATCAGCATATTAAACAGCTCTGGTTATAAATGTGATTCTGTAGTGCTTCTTTTCATTGTATATTGAGTCTTAAAAGGTACTTAAGTAAAATTAAAACTTAAAATGATGCAATTCTAGACTGAGATTGTCATAAGCTGATGTCATACCTCCACTCCAGAACAGTGACTTCATTTCTGTGAGGATCACCTGTCTGTCATTTCTTAACCAGGCTGAACTAACAGCCATATTGCAGATGATATTCTTAGTGCAAGCTGAAAGTCCAAAAGTGCACTAAAAACCCCACACAACTGATACTGTGCAACATGAAAAGCTGCTGTATTCACTGTAAAAATGTCGGGGCTGTTCAGCCTGGAGAAGAGAAGGCTGCGTGGAGACCTCATAGCAGCCTTCCAATATCTGAAGGGGGCCTATAGGGATGCTGGGGAGGGAGTCTTCATTAGGGACTGTAGTGAGAGGACAAGGGGTAACGGGTTCAAACTTAAACAGGGGAAGTTTAGATTGGATATGAGGAAGAAATTCTTTACTGTGAGGGTGGTGAGGCACTGGAATGGGTTGCCCAGTGAAGTTGTGAATGCTTCATTGCTGGCAGTGTTCAAGGCCAGGTTGGACAGAGCCTTTGGTGGCATGGTTTAGTGGGAGGTGTTCCTGCCCATGGCAGGGGGGGTGGACCTAGATGACCTTAGGGTCCTTTCCAATCCTAACTATTCTATGATTCTAGGATTATTTATAGCAGAAGTCATTATCTCTGACATGAATTTTAGTGCATTCAGTGACAACAAACATACTGAGACTCTTCTTAGGGACTGTCTTGTTCCAAGTAATGTGTGATGCAGGTTATGTGAAGTTGCTGATGTCTATTAATTAAGCTTTCTCCTTGTTTTAAATATTAGAAGATTAATTAGTTCAATTAGAAGAGAAATACTTTCAATTTGAAATCACATTAAGGAGATACTGAACACAGTAAAATCATAATCATATTTTCTAATAAGCTCTTAGCAGAGGACTATGGGTTTCTGACATTGGTATCAAACTGTCAGGGGTTTGCTCACAGCATTCCTGTTTTCTGTTCTCTTGCTGTATAACAAATCTGCTGTGGGCCTGAGTAACTCACATGTTCTTGTGCTCCATTCACTTGGCCGAGGCACAGCAAAGTAGTGTCTGTCCTATGTGTAGAGGAAATCAGAGAAGGCACTTTCTCTGGCTGATTTGGGAAATGATGCTAGAGATCACATGAACTGAGGAGAAGGAAAATGGATCCCTAAGAAGGGTTGTCAGAGCTCATTTAGCCTTGGTGAATGATCTAAAGCAAAGGTCTCTGAAGTCAAACTGGAACAGCAAAGAGAGAGCTGTAAAGAGTCTAGCACATCAACTATGAAAGAGCAATGAGCAGAGTTAGTGGAGGTTTGTCTGATGACTGTCTTTCAAATCAAGCACATGGAAACATGATGAGAAGAAATCACTTTAACCCGCACACAACTGGAAATTAAGGACTGGAAAAATCTTTGTAACATATTGCTTGTGAAAGAGAAAAAAAGCAGACAATGGCAGTGAAAAATAAGTTAATTTTTCTTTGAAGTCAGTACAACATGAACAGCAATCATGCATCCTTTCCCTGTGCTATGCTGGCACCATGACTAAGTGCTGGCCTGTAGTAGAGAAACCACCTCCACTAAGGTTGTGGTTTATTTTCCATGCAGCTTTTTCAACTGTGTTGACATCAGCTATAAAACTGCACATAATGTTATTCCATGCCATGTATAATTGTGTTTTCCCTTCTGTGGTCAGCTGTCCAATAGGAAATTAAAGTAAACTACCTCTTTTCTGGGCCAAGTTGAACAACCATTAGATAAGTGTGTCTGAGCATTCAGTGTTTTATAGAGCGGTGTCCAGGTTTGCGTCAGTGGAGTTTTACAAAGCCACCCATGTGACAATGACAGTTGTTGATCTGAGGGGGCTACACTGAAGAAAGCACCACTTGTGTAAAGCTGAAAGCATATTTTCCCCAACTTGCATGTTTTTGTAGATCTCATTTGACAGAGATTTGAGTTTTGTTGGAGATTTATTCTAATGTTGGAAGTCTGTTTCAGGAAAGTAGTTAAGCTCATATATAGTGCTAAGCATGTGAGCTGTTATCTAACTACATTGCTGAATCAGATTTCTAAATTTGTTTCCTCTCCTTTTGAATGGAAATTGATCCATCTTCTGAAACACTGCTCATGCTAATCAAAACATATTTATTTTTCCAGAAAGACATGCTAGGTCAGTTAATGTTTGCCTTTAAAGTTTGGTTTCTCCTGGTGGAGGGAACAGTTTAAATTATGTCTAGGCTACAGTAGAACGAATTTTGTAATGAATATATAAGTGACAGAAGAAGCGTATCAAGCATTCCTGCAAATAATATGAAGCACCCTATTTTATTGTTTGATCTATGGCTGTACTGTACTGTTTGAGACTAATAAGAATTCTTCTTTTTCTTTAAATCTTTTCCTAATGTTTCAATCCCCCCAAGCATTTATCCTTTAAATTAATAGCATGATATGAAACTGTACTGTCTCTTTCCAGGTTCTTTTAGTTGCGTATTTACTGTTATATATGAGTTTAGCTCAATTTTGGGAAAAAAAAGAAAATCAAGTTTTTCTATTTTGCCTATTATTTTCATGGCAGAGACCACGATACAGAGACCACCTTTGCAACTGATGCTGTGTGGTCTGAACTCTTAGTGTATTGCAGTCATCGACACAGGGTAAACCTGAGCTCGTTAACTCAGCTTTCCACTCGTGCTGTGGCATCTGTGTCTAGGTGGCTTTAACCTTTTACTCTTAAAATATCTCATTGTTACTGCCTCTGGTTCAGCTCTGTGAGAATGTTAGTCTGCTGACAGTTCATGCAACACCAAGCTTTTGTGTTCTAGGTCAACTAGTATTCAGATTCATCACAAAAGCAGACAAAATAGCAGCAGAAATAGTGAGAAATTATTCCTTTGGTTGAGGGAGAAAAACTGAAGGATGGAACCCGTGTTTTGTCACCTCAAACACCAGAGAGCAAAGGATTATACTGACAGTTTCCCAGGATCCAAAATTATATTTAATCTGTTTACAGAGCTGCATAGGTTATTTGAATGAGAAAGAAGGAAATGAAAGTGGCCATATCTACATCAGCTGGTAGCTGTTCACAGGAAGCAGCAATTACTGTCTAGCCTTCTTCCCCGGAAAGCCCTGCCAATTGCCTCATGTAAATGCATGGTTCATGGACATGCAGCCTTGCCATCAAAAAAGCACCAGAGAGTAATACAGACTAATACACGAGTATAGGAATTAGAATAATTCCTGCATGAGCACAAGCGAAGGTAATTTCAATTGCAACTGTAAAACTGAGCTAAACTGGCAATTGAAGGAATGTGTATTTTTAATCAGTAGCTGTGCACTTCCAGTGAAGGAGACACTCGGGAATGGCACACTTGGACAGTATTGCCTCCTTCAAATGCACTCAGCCTGTACAGTACTCTGCCTTTTCCCTCTTTGCTTTTTTTGGTCACAGCTCACACATCTGTGAATCATTCAAGGGGAAAGTTTTAGAGATGCTATGTGTCAGGTCAATCCAGGTTCATTCACTGTACAGCCTTAGAAAGCCAGAAACACTGGTGTGTAAACAACAGGGGAGGGAAAGGGAAGGTTTAACAAGACAACCAGGGTTCATCTTTTCTTTCAATGTTGCATATAATTTGGTTTTCTGGTAACACAGTAAACTGCAGTTTTATTTTCTTTAATTCACTTATACAAATACAGCAACCAGTTAATATTCCTGCACTCTGTGTAGTGAAGGATGCACAGAGAAAACCTTTGTTATTTTTCTGGTGCTAAAGGAGCTGCTCAAGTTAAACCATATTCCTCCGCACAGCAACAGCAACGTAAATAACTGACAGCATTAATTCAATCCAGAATGCTTGATAAATTGAGAGGGGTTGTTTACCTAGTGTATGAAAGAGTCTCTCGGGGATGGGTTTTATTGTGATCTGCATAGTCATCCATCTTCCTATACTGTCTGTGCTCATGTTTGTGAGTAAAACATATACAGTAATTTAGCATTCAGATAATCCCACAGCTATAATCCAGACAGATTTAGCTCAAATTTCTCCAGGATTTCTATTATCTAGATTTAGCAGTGTGGTGTTGACTGGATATTTTAAATTGCTGCAAATGCTTTTTCCTACAATAAACAACATATTTTGATGTTCTCATAATTGAAGCTGTGGATTCTTCCTGGCATTAACCACATGTAAAAGTGTATCTTTGTGAGGACAGTGACTGCACAGCTGGAGCATGGTTTTAATGGATTCCAGCTATTTGACTACATACCACATAAGATCATACAATGTTTATATGAAAATCAATGTAACATATATGAAAGTACTGAAGATGATCTGAAGAATGTGCATCTTCACACATCATCTCTCTGAAATTGAATTCAACTTTAATTCAACTTAAATTTTAATAATGTTTTGCTACAGTATATTAGATAATATAATATAGAGCCTGGCTCTCTGACAGCGTTTTTCCTAAATAGATGACAGTTTTTGTTGTTTTCAGTTTCCTCAGACAGAACTTCTAGTGTTCCTTGCTCAGCAGTTTTGCGGAAAACAGGCAGTCCAGGGGGAGAGAGAGTATCATTATCCACATGAAATGAAGGGATATTGAGTCCAAATGCACTGGGTGTTTTTCAGAGCAGACCACCCTTTATCGTATGTTCCTCTGATTAATTGCAAATGTACTCAAGGGAGCAAAGCAGACACTGAAGAGAGGGTTCAAGTATTCTTGCACCAAAAATGCCAGCCCTCCTACACTCGCTAGCATTAGTAGAGCTGCAGGAGAAAGAATGCTTATGTGGGAGATTTTTAGGCGGGAAGTGTACTGTGGGGAAAACTGTAAAGCTGCTTCTTTCACCCGAGTAGCTTGAGAGAGAGTGTCTGAATTGAGGCGAACTGCAGAGCAGGGCAGGGCTGTTCTTTGCCTAGTAATTGTGTTGCAAATGAATCAAGCACATTATTCACCCCCAAGTCAGATCTCCTGGGAAGAGGCTTGTGCACACTTGGCACAATAATTTGATTCTAAGATTATGTCACCCATAAGTGTCTGAGAAATTCAAAATAGGCAAACCATTTGGAAATGTTTGGAAAACAAACTATTTGGAACCATTTGTGGGAGTTGGGATGCCTTGTGTCACATTTTTGCTCTCTGAAGTGTAGGATTCAGATGCCAGTTGACTAGGTGAATTCAGGTATGCTGCCTGTGAAAGCATTGTGCTGTGTTCCAGATAACTTATCTGACTGTGCAATATCACCAGCCCCAATAACTGTAAAAATCTTGAGAAGTTTTCAATATGAAGAAAGAGGGAGGATCCTGTGTCTGTGTGGTGGTACTTCTGGTTTCATACTTGCTCTGAGTTTTTCTTTGCAATACTATTGCAATTGGGTTTCAGAAGTAGCAGCACTTATGTACTTGCAACTAAAAAGAAAGAGAATCAGAACATTCACTCACCTCACTCTGATGCTCCTCCTACAGCAGGGGGCCTGCTCCTGTCGCACTAAAAGCTTCCACTTCTGGTGTGAGAAATTATATTTATGCTGGAATATCTATCAATATCCAAGTTTCATCTTCAGTAACTTAGAGCTATGAAACTGTAATGCCAACGAGATGGGAAAGCAATCTGATAGCTCTTAAACTGCTCTTTCCTCCAGACGGTGCCTGGGGCACCAGCTGTTGTAGCTGGGAGTTTTCAATCCCCAGTTCTCTTCTTTCTCAAAAGGATTTCCTTAGACTCCTAAAAAGTGATATCAAACCACTACAGATGAGCAGAAGAGTTTAAAAAGGACCCGACATACTATGTCTTAGCTGCATCTTTATTTGAAGAGAAGTAGAAATCAATCTGAAGTTTGACAGTCAGCGTCTGAGGAAGTTGCAAATGCACCCACAGGCATTCTCAATGCTGCACATAGCTGCTCAACTCACTAGTTGGAGTCTGGTTGCCTGCTTTTTTTTTTCTTGCTTTTTTTCCCCCCATCCTGTTATATCCTGACCTCTCATTCAGTAATTAAATCATGCTGAGGACATTTTTTCTCACTGCCTTTGGATTTTCACTTGCTAATGCAAATACATCTCAAAATACCATCTTCCCAAGTTATTAAATCCAGGGCTTGGTATTACATGCTGGGCTTAGTTGAAGTATCAAACCAGCAAAAAAAGACCAAGAAACAAAAAAGGATGCAAACCATGTAAATATTGGCAGATTGTTTTTATGACTAAGCTATGATTATTCTTTGTTAATTTGTCTAGGTTTCAGAAAAGAAGGGAGGAAATTTGAAAAGCAGAGTGGTAGTTTTTTACAGCAGGCAACTGTGTGCTGTGATGTAGAATTTTCTGTTCAAGAAATCCCTCAAAATGAAAAAAAGTTCTGAACAAAAACTATGAAAGTATCTCACAGCGAGGCGAGTCTGGTGTGTTTAAAAGTAACACCAGTGTGTTTTATGTCTGTATCTGTAACATGAGATTAAATACACGGTGGATAAGGTTAAAACCATAATTTTTTCTAACCACCTACCAGGCACTTATGGAGTGTATTGTTTCCTTTTTGACAGTTAAATTACTAGTAATAAAGCTCTGTGTCTTTCGCATGATGGTGTTTGTCCTCTAACATGGTTGTACAACTGCATCATCTGCCATAAACTGCACCAGTATAAGGATGGCAGAATCTGGACCTGTAGCATTTAGTTAACCGTTCTGTGTGCCATTAGCAGAGCTGGTACCTTTCTGCCCTCTCCCCTACCTCAATGCTGGAGGAATAAAGCAACTCAAACTAGTCAATTGCTGCAATTCTGAAAACAGATTTTCTGTGCAAGAAGTTGCCATATGCACAATCATCCTTTTCTTCTTTGAGTAGCAAACAGCCAGAAGGTACTGAGCCCCCTCTCAGCATTGCCGAAGGAAGAATCTCAGTCATGGCTTTGGTAGCTGTGCCCTGCTGTTTTTTTAACCCATTGGGGTATTTTCTAAAGATGCTCTTATTTCCCTGTGCTTGGCTGGTGTTATGGTGACCATTAGTGAATATATCAAGTTACTGGTATGGGAGTAGCCCTGCCAGGAAGCCAGAGGGCATGTTCAGTGCAAACTGTTTTTAGAAGCCTAAATAGGCACAGCTCTGAGTTGGGTGCCTGCTATGTTAATAGAAGGACTAAATGTTACTTCTCCTGCCCCCCGAATTTGAACAGAACACGGCCTGTGTCTGAGAAAAGCCTTACTCCTGGGTTGATGTCATATTTGGCTACTTGGCACTTAAAGCATTGTGTAAAGAACAGTTTTCTTTAACTGGGATCAGACACTCAGATGTTTGAGATTGGGATCTGCCAGAATTCGGGGGGAGGACTTCTTCAAAACAGGAAGGGGAGAAATTTAGAAAGGAAGCAAACAAACAAACAAATAAATGCCCATCCTCCCCAACATGGGAAATTTTAATGAACAGAAATGTGATCAACTAATTCTGTAAGTTAAAGTGAAAAGGAAAAGCAAAGGAAAAGCAAAGGAAAAGCTGCCCCTGCTGCCTTTCTTTCTGATGTTGAAAGAGATCTGTTCCTTGATTTATGAAGGAAGGAAAATGATCTGCCTCAGGAAAATCAAGTTAGGAAGGTAACCTACTGATTTATTTATTTTAGTCTTCTCATGGTGGTATAAAACATCCAGCTGCAAAGTGCACTGGTTTGTAAACTGAGCTGCTCCACTAGAGGTTATTCAGATTAAAACTGCTGTAAAACTCTGAGCACCATCCCAAACAGTAAAGTCCAGCATTTTATCAATTATAATCCCCATGCTTTCCTCCTGCCCTCAGACGGTATCAGTTGTAAGATAGCAGCTTTTATCCAAATCTCCGTGAGTTCACACATAATATTTATTAAAAAGCTATTTAAATACACTAATTATGTCTTAGGTTCTGTTCAAAATAGCAGAGGACATCACATGCTGTCTCATACTGAGGTTTATATCTTGGTCTGTTTTGCTTTTGAATTGTTAGGGGAATTTTAGAAGCCTTATAGTATGGGAATGGCTGTTTCTTGGCTGTATGGGGTATTGATTTGTAAGAGCAGTGATAGTGTAACTGTTCAACTAATTGAGACATGGATAAAGCTTTTTGATAAAGGATGCCATTCTTCTCCTATCTTAGCTCATTTGCTATTGTGGTTTTTGCTAGGTTGAGCATCCAACCCAAACACGTCCATTAGGACCACAAAGATCCCTGTGGGTACTGAGAAGGCTATAACCGCCACTGCTGACTCATTCACTGCACATGTGAACTGCTACCCAGCCTTTCCCTCCCACCCCCATTTGCATGTTGTTATCTGCCCATGGAGTGGGTTCCCTCAACTGGGAACTGGCTTCATCCCCATCTCAGTGGTACCTTTCTTGATAGCCTAATTTTGGCTCTGAGCTAGATCCAGTTGCCTAGACAGGATAAGTATAAGATTTCAGCCAGATGGATTATGATCAACATTTTCTTTTCTATGTTCTTGGCTCCAACCCCACAGAAGATTGCTTCAGCCCAACAGAATAAAACCCTGTCCTTCAGGCAGCTGAGCCAGTTGCCTTATTTTAGCATGCAATGTAATTATCCTGTATGTTCCATATAACAGGTATTCCTCTCAGACTTTCTGTTTTGCACCTGAAATCTGAATTTTCTGCCAACTTTAGGGCTACAGAGTGTGAAATTCCTTACACAAGTAGATGAAGGCATTAAGAATCTGGACCTATGTATAGTATCATAAAAAAATAGTCTTTTATTTCTTACATTTCACCCTGATAAAAAATAATGTACATGCTATACTGAGCTCTGTGCTGGTGAGGAAAATGCCTTGTGAAGCTTATAAACTTATTCAATGCACATAGATAATGACTTTTTTTTTTCTGCAACTTGATTCAGATTATAAATTAATGAGATTTAGTTCACCAGTCCTTACTGACTAATTCTGCAATCACATATTCATGCTGAAGAAGACCTTTCAGTGGGATTCTTCGCAGGATAAGTCTTTGCCAGCTATTGGAAATGGGATCATTGCAGAGATACTAACATTTGCCTTCTACTTATCAAATGCAGCACAGATCTGCCTGGCCTCTTTGTTAATTATTTATAATGTAGCAGACAAAGATAATATTTTTAGAATTATTATTGGAAGAATTTGTGATCTATTATGAAGTGAAAGTGATTTTGATATATGAGCAGTGTCAGGAGGAACTGCCAGTGTGAAAACTCAAACCGGATCTGTGTGCATAATAATCTTGTCTCACAGGAAGTGGTGGGAGTAATATGTGAAAGAGGCTGTTCACATGTCAGTATCCTTGGGAGCTCTCTAGGTGACTTTTCCTGCACTTTGTGATATTCTGCAAAAAGAAAGATTCTCCTTCCCCTTCTTGAGCCTTTTTATGTCACAAACTATGCACACAAAGCCATGTCTGTAATAGCTCACACTGGTTCTTCAGCAAAGGGTGCAGAGTAGGATCAGGTACAAAACAAAGGTTCCAGTCCATGATGGTGGTTACAACTACAAACCTCACTGCTAGATAATGTTAATCATTAAAGCAAATCTATTCTTAAAACTGTCTCCATTATTATAAAGGCTGATTTATCTTTCCACATTATATCGTGATGAATACCAGACAAACCTTTGCATTGCTTTCACTCACAGCTTAACTGGAATCACAAACAGTTTTCATAATGAAGTCCACAGCCTGCAAAAGATTTGTATTCCAAGTGTATGTGTAGACCCTGTTGTTCTAGATTGTACTTCTTTCCTGAAGCATGCACTGACAAGCTCTTCAGTGTGTTTATTACTGTACAACACTGTGAGCCAACTAATGTTTATTACTGGTTGCACATTAGGTCACTCCAGAGTTTCACCACAACAGGGTGCGTTTTAAATGAGTTGTGCCTGAAGGGCACTATCCCTTATAGATTAGTTTAGAAGAACCTGAGTCTTAATAAGGATATGCTGAGCTCCCACCTCAGCCTCAGGGGAGAGTAGGTAGAGTGACAAGTCCTGTCCTTGTATTCTCCAAGCACAACCACTCTTGATTTGTGCCTGGTCTTTTTCCAAGTCTCTGGGATGAAGGAAATCTTCTGCATGTCCTGTCTCACGCCTTACAGCTGCATTAAAGCCAACCGCAATTACTGGTATGTGTATTATGTTGAATAATTAAGTCTATGTAACTTCATAAATACATGTGTATTATACCTAAATTATGTTAATAGAGGAAACATGCATGCACAAATATATGTACCAGACTGCTCCATACAGATGGTATTTATTCTATATTAATTAATATTGCATTCAGAATTTCCTCTGTCTTTAAATATTTTGAACATAATCTTTTAGAATCTAAGTGTACACATACAGATTTTTTTTGTTTTGACAGCTGACCTTTGTATTTTATCTCCATTCAACATAAATGGCATTGGTTTGTTCTTATAAGTACTATTTTGTGTATCTTCAATCTAAATGTCATTATTGTAATTCTCTCTACTTAAATCAAGTTAATCAATTGGTTTAAACAGTTTAAAGGTGGAAAGCAAACAATGGTGCTAACCCTCCTGAAATTTGGAGAGTTAATAGGTTGAGTTTGAGACTGCATTTGAGTCTGCAGGTGCTGGCTTCACTGGCCATCACCTTTTTTTATAGTTTGTTTTTTCTTAGTCACTTGTTTCAAAATAACATTACACATAAGCATGAAATACAGCCACTGCTGAGAATTTACTGTTCAGTGTAACTTGTTCAGAAATACTGCTTGAGACATGTGGGTTTTGCCATTGTAGTCTTACACTAGAACATTTCTGCCTTACAACCAGAGCCACACAGATGTGGCTAAAAACAACAAAGCAATGACACTATCATGGATATTCAAACCCTATTGCTTGAAGGGACACTGTAAAGGAAACTAGGCCAAAAACTTGACCTATTTTAAAAGACATGGCAATCTGTTCTTTTAAAAAATGATTCACACTTCATTGAGTACTTCTCTCTCCTATATCACAAAAATTGTACAGTATAGTACAGTAGCAAGAATCAGAATTTTTCTGTCTCTGTATGGTTTCCCACATAAGTATTTGAAGCTGAAATCTCCAGTTTGACATTTTAATCTTTCTCCATCACTGATCTTGAGAAAAAAATCATCTTAAAAATTACCAAATGCACAAAGTGAACTAATTAGACATAGCTAACTGCAATTGCTACCTCTGCACTTTCTCCCTAGTGTTAGCTGCAATGGACCCATTTGGCATCCAAAAGGTCTTAGAATCCATAAAGGATTTTTGCTTCTAGGGACTTCCATGTTTTGCATTTGAAAACCAGGAGCAGTGAGCCATATTTCTCAGTTATTTTGTTGTTTGAAATCTGGCTGTGAAACTCTGTTTACTTTGTGTTGGACTCCCGCCAGAGGAGGCCTGGTTTTAGCAGATGGTCACAGGGCGGAGGCCAGACATTTCCTGCTGCATCCTGACAAGGCACTGATAGCACCGCTCTCAGGCACCGGCGGCACTGTCTTCTGCAGCCGCCATGCTGGAGGTGCAGTGACTGTTGGTGGAAAGGTAGTGAAGAGTCCATGAGCAGCCCCTGGGACAAAAGCCTTCATGAACAATAGAGTCCAGACATGGTGCTCAGAGGTGGTGGAGCTGCCAGCCAGAAGATGAGCTGGAATTTTGACTAAGAAGAACTGAAGTGTTAAACCAGATGGACATAAACCAGTAGCGATGAGCTGTGATTGCTTTGGTCTTTCATAGGACACCCCACTGTCTTGCCAGGGATAGAGAGCTGAAAGAAGAAAGACAAAATGGGAGGCTGTGGCATTGTGTGGTTTTACCTGTCTGCTCTGCAGGCACAATGTGCACGTAGCATTTTCCTTTTCCCCCATTTCTGGGGGGCAACTTCTCTGAGAAAAAAAATCCTTAATGTGTCCTCAGGCTGGTGTTTGATCTTTCAAGACACTGCCTGCTTGCAAGATGGGGAATCAAAGGGCAATGCCATAATTGCAAGCACTTGTTTATCGCTGGATCACTGCCTTGCCAACTTGCATACAGGAGAAAATGCAAACAAATTTCTCAGGAGGCCGTAGGACTTGGAAACCTTCCACCATTCCTTTAGGCAGCAGTAAGATTAAGAACATCCACAGTTTATCTGGAGACCCAGAGCTTGGACCAACATAGCTGAAATTCATAGATCCTATACGGCTATGTGGCTCTGTGTTTGGGGATTTAGTGCTCTCCCATTCTCTATCAGGCACCTGGAGCCACCACATTATCGTGTCAATAATTTGGGTCACAATTTTGTGCAAGTGACAAGGACTCTGTGAACTGCAGCTGGACCTCTCCTTGCACTCAAGCCATTCTGCAGGTAGGCAGTATTTAGTTTTGAATGCTTGTGCCTTTCCAGTTTACTACTGGATCTCAAAAGGAAATTAATCAAGGGAAGACTGAAGCGTTGAGTGCTTTATTACATGAAACTTGCATATATTTCTCTCTCCTTGGCCTTGATTCTGTCAAGAACTCCTCAAAAGTGAACCTCTGGGTCGGCACAAGAGACAGCTGACAAGATCAGGCATCTGCGTAGGGGTCCACATCTATACGGAGCAAGGGCTGCATACCCATTTCATTAGAGCCTTAGAACTGCCTTGCAGAGATACAAATGACTAAATAGATGGCAAAGCAGAGAACTGGAGCTGTGCTTGCCAAGAAAACTGCTTCCATAACTAGTCAGAGTGGTAGCTAATACTTTTTTTTTTGCTGGAGAAGGACTTGTGATCACGTGGCCTACCTCAGACTTCCCTGGCAGTTTTTGGTGATTCCTGCTATTTGCCCTGTTGCAATACTGCCCACCACATAACACTTGCACCCGCTCCAAACGTGCTGCAAGACCCAGCAAAGCTCTGCAAACCACTGGTCAAGTAGGATTTCATTATAATTAAAATAGCCCCCTTTATGTTACAGGTTTGACCACAGCCCAGTTTCTCCTGTCAGTTAGCATGGTATGATTTTGAAGGTTTTCTAGGTAAACTAGCTGGGTTTTTTTTTTTAATAATTGAAACCATAAAAGCTGAAATATTCCCTAAAAATGGTTAGGTGAATTACTAGCTATTGCACCTTCATTTAAAAGGTGCTACAAATGATATGAGATAACAAAACAAAGAGAACCAGAGGGAGATGTCTTGGGCATAGCTCAGGATACACAGAGACAGAGATCCCTAGGGAAGGAGAGTTGCAAAAAGCCATCAAAATGGAGTTCACTGAACCAGCGTTTAAAGCTTTTGGAAAGTGTCTTTTCTTTTTGGGAAGCCTTTGAAGTCAATTATCCTCACAGAATATGTTTTATATTTGTCTTGAGGATAAAGATAGCAAGATTTCATTATTTATCTGCCTCAGGCCTCAGGTTAGTCTCTAAGTTTGCAGTCTCTGGCTTTGTGCTAGGCAAGAGGTGGCAGATCCCTCTCTATTGACAGGAGAGAGGGAAAAGTGTCTTTCCCTCAGTGCTGTCTGCTAGCTGGAAAAAGGGCAGCGAGGCTTTCCTTCTTGAAAGCATGAGATGCTATATTCCCTGACTGTCAGAGACAGTTGATAACAGAAGAAAAAACAAACCAAAGCCATGGTAAAGTATAGTAGAGAAAACCCAGGAAAATAGGTTAGACAGTATTTAAGCAAAACTTTTCGCCACAGAGAGGGCTTGCGCTAGAGCCTAAGCTCCAGAAATGGAGGAAAAATAAACACATCTTTTGGAATTAACCTGACAAAATGGAGTTAGCTCCCACCTGTCACAGGACTGCATGGTGGAGATTGTCTTCTTGCAGACAGCCACCTCTTTCTTTCCCCCAAACAGCTTTCATTCTCTTTTGAAGGTCAGCCTCTAACGAATGTATCTGCCTAGCGCAGGAGGCTTCCAGTGCTTCTGAGTTAGAAGAGATAGGAATTTTAGCACTAATACAGCAACATCAGTTTCCAGATGAGCAAAATCTGTCTGCAGAGCAAAGAGGAAGGGTGGAAGGGAAGCTCCTGGCCTACCTGCTCTGAGCTCAGCTGCTGCTCTTCAATAAAAACAGACATTTGGAAAATGGGAAAAAAACACGAAAGATCCTGGTCCTGCAAATACTGATCAGGTTTCTGACATGCTTGAACTTTCATGCTTGCCTTTGTTTACAGTAATAGGACTTAAAATTAACTCCTTTGTATTACTTTTTGTATGTTTTTCATACAGTGCTGACCAGGAGCAAAATCTCTGCGTCAAATGAAGGCGTTCAGGACCATTAGATAGAAGAACTCCAGCAGACAGTTTTAGTGGTCCTTGGTGGATATTCCCTGGAGGCCTCCAGTCAGTCCATCTGAGTTCAGGTTTGTCTCTTAGTAATTCCCCTCAGTGTATCCAAGTTAATTCTGTCAGCCCAAGCTTTTTGTTTACACAATGACTCTGGATCTATTTGTTCTTTTCTTTATAATCATAGAATCAACTTGGTTGGAAAAAACCTTTAAGGTCATCAAGTCCAACCGTTACCCCAGGACTGCCAAGTCCACCACTTTAGTTGTTTATCATCATGTAAACTGCATATCAGATGCCACCATTTTTCTTTCACCCATTTTGCACAGGGCAGAGACTGTAGTAAACACAAGGCAAGCTTAGCCGGTTGTGTAGATCAGCTAAAATGGCCTTCGTGCATGGGTCTACCTACTGCATAACGGGAAAAATCCCTCACTTGGTGCTAGAACAGGTGTGTAACAAACCTGCACCAAACCCTGTGGTCAGTCACACTGAGGGAACGTGGGGAAAGCACTGAGGGGGAATTACTCCTAATATGAAAAAGGCTCTTGGAGAGCAGAGCGTGGGCTTCCCTGCTGTACTTCTACACAACACAGCACCATTTCTTTCAAGCTTCATAGTGGGAAAAAATCTTTAAGAAGAATAATTTAGATTCTTCTTTATTGCTAAGCCTCTTTTCTTACAGGAAATAGAACCCCAATCTCATTATGGGCCTCTGCAATCTTATTTTGGGCCTACTCCTCAAACACAGCAGTAGAAACTGGCTTGCAGTTGAAAGGCTTCTTCACGCCCAAAAAGGTTGTGTTGTTTTTAAAGAAGGTGAACTGATGGTGAGATATGGGCATACAGACAGCTTTTGAGGCCCACTGACCGCTTCCACCACAAAAATGCAGCCTGGGAGTCCGGCCCACTTATTTAATCTGTGTGCCAATTTAATCACATTCTGCTCTAAAACACCTGGTTTAGCACAGGAGGGTAGTGGCAGTGCTGTGGTGCCAGTCTCTGCCCGGCACTGTTTGCAGAAGAGATGTGACTCTTATTTTGGTTACATGATGCCCATACAGCTGTCCATAAGTGTGATGACAATTTGACATGGCTGGGAACTAAATTTGTGAGGAACTAAATAGTAAATTTGTCTTCCAACTGCTGGTTTAGACTGAAAGCACCACTGAAATAATGTATTTTTTTTTTCCAATTTACTATAATAGTCTACAATCCTGCAAACACAATCCACATTTGTTGAACTTCATTCTGATGTGTAGGCCCATCAATTTCAGTCTGGACTAACTGAACATTTTTAGGGCTGGGATCCCTGTGGGTTAAGCTGCAGTCAGGCAGATGTCACAGGGTCCAACTAAAGATTTCAACAGGGGCAACCCTGGCTGTGTTCATACAATTGGTATTAAGTGGAAATTGCCACAGAACTAGAAAATGTCACCCAGGACATTCACCTTTTTCTTCCTGTTTACATGCATATTGAAGTAGTTTTCCTGCAAACAGCATAGCAGTTAGGGATTTAAAATTGATTACTTTTCTGTTTACTTCTGCTTACAATTTTTACTTGTGTTTTTCTCTTCTTTTATTGGGTGCCCTCCAGAAATTTCCAGTAAAAGTTAAAAAACTGCTTTTAATAAGAGGCAGGGACAAGAAAGGTTAGGTTTTGTGGTTCTGATAAGAAGTTTTATAAGAAGAAAATCACCATCACTGTCACAGCCATTAATACTCTGATTTTGGAGCAGTGGAGAGTAAGCGAAGATTTGTTTTTGAAGTGTCCCTTTGGCTGGTGACGCAGAAATTCACAAATACTCATCTCCCACATTTAGCAATGCCATCTCCATGTGTTTTTACATTGTACGTGTTCTTTTGGCCCACATTTTCTGTGATCAGCATAGGCTAGTATGTCACTCCTTCTTCCTTGCTGTCAGAAAGGGGACCTGTGTGCTCATCCCCTGCCAAGTGCTACCCTGCTGGGCTGACCATGAAAACTGCGAATTACCATCAGAACACTACTGGAATTTGAATCGTTGGGAAAAGAAGGGATATACAGGGGCAGCGTGAGCCGGCTTTTGTGTTCACAGAAAGCTGGGGGTAAAGGCCGGTGGGAGTCAGGGCACCACAGCCCCGTTTATGTGCAGGGGACACAGAAGGCTGAGGGCAAGCGGCAGCCCGGGCTGCCTCGATGGCTGGTGGCACCACAGGGACATGGGAGCAGCGAGGAATTGATTGTATTTTATTTTACAACCACGATGACTTGAGGAGCTGCCCGCGCTGGGGGCAGAGGAAGGTGCCGGCGGCAGCGGCTGTGGTGCAGCCCGCTGATGTAATGCTGCCGCCGCCGCAGGACCGGGGTTCACGTGGCTCCAGTGCGCAGCTCTGCGCTCGGTGCACCCGTACGGATCATGCACACCGACGCGCATTAAACACAGCTGTCTCTCAACCCGTACACACGCACGATCACTCATGTGTTACTCTGGCTGCGGCCCGCAGCAGGGGCCACCCCGCAGAGCCGGGCCGATCCGCGGACACTCCACCACCCGCGGCCGCGCTACCGCCGCAGCCCACCCTCCGCTCGGGCTCGCAGCCACGGCCGCCGGCCGCGACCCCCACCCCGGCCCTCCCTCCCCGGCGGCGGCACGGGGCGGCCCGTCTGCTCGGGCAGCGCCGAGCCTGCGCACTGCGGCGCCCGGGCGGGCACGGCGGCCGCGGGGCGAGGAGCGGCGGCGCGGGGCGGGCCGGGCCAGGTGCTGCGAGGCGGGGGGAGCGCGGAGCGACCCTGCGCGGGGGCGGCGGCGGAGGCCGTGCCGCCATGCGCCGTGCCGCGGGCCGGGCTCGCCATCCTGCGGCGTAGCGGCGGGACGCGGCTCGGCTTTCCGCCCGTGATGTCCCCCGGGCAACAGGGGAAGGCGACTCACTCGAGGGCTGCTGCAGAGGCCTAGTGCGGCCAGCGCCGCTCCGCGTCCCCGCCGCCAAGCCCCCATGGCCGAGGAGCAGCAGCCGGAGGGGCAGCCGCCGCGGCGGCTCGCCGGCACCCCCGTTCCTGGCGGGGCCCTACCGGCCCTAGTGCCGGGGCTGCAAGGCGGTGAGGCCAGCGCGCTGCAGCATAAGATCTGCAGCTCCATCTGGTAAGGGCCGGGCCCCGCCGCCGCCGCGCCGCCCGGGTCGGCTGGCCCCTGGCGAGGGCTTGGTACGCGGGGGGGGGGAAGGGAAGAGGGCGCTGCGCGGGCGCGGAGGCGGCGCGGGGAGGGGGGGAGCGCGGCCCCTTTGTGCCGCGGTGCGCGGAGCCTCCTGCCCCCTCCCCCTCCCAGGCGCGGGGCTGCGCCTCCAGCCGCGCAGCGCGGAAAACACGCGTGGCCGCGGGCAGGTGCCGCTCGGGCGGCCGCAGGGTCGGCGGTGCTGCCCTGCTCGGTACTGGTTGTTTTCCAGGAGCGGGGCAGCCCGGCTCTGCCGGGGTGGGTTGGTGGTGCTACCCGCTTGTGTGCGGGGATAATGGTAGCTACGGGGCGGCTCTGCTTAGCCGGATGGGTGCAGTCTCACCTGCCGAAGGCGTTTTAGTTAGTCGGCATCTTACACGGCACCCGGTTTTTATGGCTGTTTTTCTTCACGTTCACGTGAGACCCCCAGCACAGTGTTGATGCAGCGGGGAATGCAGAGCGGTGCATTTAGGGTGCATTTTTTCCAGCTTCTCTATAAACCTCTGTTCTGAGTTTCCAGTTTGGCAGTTGAAATGCAATTTCGGCTAAAACTGCGAGAACGGTTTGCAGGTTCCTGCACAGGAACCCAGTTGTTTTGGGGGTATTTTTTCTTAAAAATTAAAACAAAATTTATAGTAAACCAACATTTTACTTAAGAATATTTATTTTATATGCACTTTGGGGAAAGAGGTAAATGGAGTTGATCTTGCACTGCAAATAAAACACGGGTTTTGTTTTTAATCTGGAAGAAGCTGTCACCTGCAGCATATATATTTTGCCTATGTTTTTAAAAGCTGCTTTTGGCTGAGGAAGCTGAAAAAAGTATTGTGGAAGTTTGGAGTTGTAACTCCAGGTTACTCATATATAGTGTTTTCTTTTATATATACACATTATATGTATATATTTATGCACATATCCTCATCATAATAAAAACATACTGATCTAGCTTGTGTAATACTTCATACTGTAATTAGATTTTATGGTTGGAATTGATCTAGCTGGAAAACAAAAAGAATCAGAGTATAATTTTGCCTTCAGATTATATTATCGTATAGCATACTGAAATAGCATTTATTGTTGGGTTGTTGGTTGTTCTGGTTTTTAAACAGTAATAAGTCATTGTCTTTAATCCACACTTGCTACCTTTTGTTTTGGTTTTCTCTGCAATGTGACCTAGAGAAGGAATAGGAACTGCAGAATTTCCTGTCTGTTTAGATCACAAAATCTTCACACCCTCTTAATTTATTATGGTATTTAGTCATGGCCTTTTTATATTTTCTTCTCTTTCCATGAACATGCTGCTTGGAAATGAGCCTCAGAGAACGTGTTTACATTGCATTCAGATTAGGTATCATGTCCAAGTTGAAGACAAAATGGCTACTAAGTAAACCCTCTGCTTTTATGATAGGTTTTCTTCTCAAGGAAATAAAAGCATGTATGTTAGCCTTTTAAGTGAAAGCTACCTACTTGATTCATGTGAACTTAATGATTAGCCTGAGCCAATGTTTGGTACAAAGGAATGCAGGGTTTTCCCAGTGCCAACTGCCTGTGACCAGCAGAGGTTTAGCCAGCACCTTGCAGCCCTGTATCCTGTTACTTTCACAGAGGTTCCTCACCTCTGTGAGCATTTCTCCTGGCTACCTGCTTCCTGCACCAGGCTGGGACTTCCCTGCTGCTTTCAGTCAATATCCCTGTAGTTATGCTGTTGAAATGAAGTATTTGAAGATAAAGTTATTTTTTAGAAGAAAACCTTTTCTTTGATATCTTTAAATCCTTTGGGACTACTAGAAATTCTGTGTTTCTGTATTGTGATGAAGCAGTCTTCATTTGAGCCTGGAGTTTAATGTTAATTTACATCTTTCATGTCGATGCTGTGGTTGTTTTTGAGCAGCAAGGAACAGGAGCATTGCCAGGGAAGTTGTGCACACTGCACTCGGAGTAAACAGTGGAGGGTCTCCTTCTGTAGTTGCAGTCTCAGATAGCTATTCTGTTCAGTGGGTGCTGTGTGCTGGTGATGGATAAACAGTTGGAGAGGTTGTGGAAGGCTGCTTGTGAAAATGGCAGTGCTCTGCTGTTGACAGAACTAGGTGTAATGTGCGGAAGAGAGCTTCCTCTTTTCTGCCTTCCCTCCTCTTCCTCCCCTTGTCCCCTGCTGTGCCAGTTGTGTGTGATGGCAGGTTGGTGTGTTCAGTTCCTCCTTTGTTTCCCATAGGGTTTAGCACATCTAGATTAGAACTCTTCTGTATTGTTTTCTCCTGCACATGTTTGTGCATAGTGGATGGTTTTAGTTGGTTGTTTGTTGTTTGTTTTTTTACATAGGGTTTCAGTCTTCAAATGTCATTGTCAATGAAAATAGTATAGCAAAATATAGCAGCTACTGAAATACTGGACTTGAGGCTCACAAACAAGTCTGTGCATGTCCTTCCACTGCACAGACAAATATAAACATAGTGTGTGATGTAGGCCTCAAGTGGGACAATGAGGTATTCATTATCTCAACTCATACTTAATTTATGCTGTTTATTAAATTAAAATATAGTTTGGCAGAAGTATCTCAAGTAATGGTGAACATGTGGAGTCCCTTTAAAATGAAACAATAGGTTAAGTCCTACTGGTTAAAGTTGCAGGCATGGTTGGTATATGTACTGAAGACTTAAAAATGTGCTTGTTAGGGGTGCAGTCTGGTTTGGTTTTGGTTTTCTGTGTTGTTTGGGTTTTGGCATATAAAGTGACCGTTAGTTTGAATTGAGGAGGGGAAGGTAAAAGAGTTACTTAGCTGTGCTTAAAAACAAATCGGAAAGTATTTATTTGCATTGTATCATCACACGCAGGTATTTAACTGCTCTTTGGTTACAGTAATTAAAGCTCATCAGTGTCAAGCTGCATTTTTTTTCTTGTCTGCCCCCCTTGAACTCATCCAGCAAAGTGATGTCAATTTTTGTTTGGTGTTGTATATTTAAGTGGCTGAGGCAGTGTGATGTGTTCTTACAGTGTCAATGAAACAGGCAAAAATAATATTAGATGTCTTTTCCCATTGACGGATTAGAAGTCTAGACAGAGAGGGCATGTCTTTGGGAGCCCAGCCTGGCTGATTAGTGTCAGGTTGGGCGGGTTTGTAAATTGCGCTGCTCTTCACTGGACGCTGGGCCTTAATCTGCCTGGGTTTATTTCCCTTTAGATTCATTAAAACTTTCATATTTATTAATAGCTTTTTGTCCAGACATTAGAGCCTGAGGTAGGGAAAACCTCCCTTGTGAGCTGTCTTGAGCGTATAGACTAAAGGGGTTTCAGTTATTTTCTTCTGGTGAGGGTACTGTATTACTAAACATGTTTTATTTGTATATGATATGTATGATGTTTCTGTATCCAGACATACGGTGGTGAGCACAGAGTCTATTCAACTTTACATTAAGTTGCCAAAGAAACCCTATAGCTGAAGACAGCCAGTGATGTGCATGTGTAAAAGCAATGGGAAACAAGGATTGAGATGCAGAGATGACCAAGGGAGGATGGTGTTGGCTGAGGGTCTGCTCTTACTGGCATAAAAGAAAAAGACCAACAGTTTTAGGCAATTTAATCCTTCTGCTCACTGTATTAATCTAAAATCCAGTCCGTAGCTGTGCATGTTAAAGGTACAGACGGGTTTGTTTTCATGTGCGGTGTTGCAAATAACTGGTGATAATTCTTCAATGAGTACTTGTTTACTGTTGTAAATAGTAATCTGGTGCTTGCATCTGTGCATGGATTGGCTGCAGCTTCTTTCACCTTGCCTGCATCTCAGCTCTTTTTGACCTAAAGGCATCTGTTAGGGTTTGAATATAACAATTCTACTAGAGAGATTAATTTATCTCCTCCCTCTCTCCAGTATCTTATGTGTAAACTGAGCTGAGGACCAGGCAGCATGCAGTGGCAAACACAAAGCATTGCTTTTGCAGCCGTTTCATTTGGATGTGGGTGTGGATTTCAAATTCATAATTTTTGTCCTCAAATTGCTCTTCTAGCTAGAAGTTGTATTGGAAAACCACATGAGCTAGGTCAGGCAGTGCCAAAATTACATGTCCTAAGGTCCAGTTTGCCTTGTGTTGAAGGGGGAGTAGAAAGTGAATTGTATCCTTGTTAATTTTGAGCTTTTTGTGTCGTGCTGGAAAACCAGATTAACTGATTGTAACACCAGTATTTTCCAGTCTTGGGGAGGCTCCATCCTTTCTAGTGACTCGCATCATTCCCACTCCCTCCTGCAACTGTGCCCATTGCTCCTCATTAGGCATTGTCAGCAAGTGTGGATAGTCACTTAGCTGTTGGCAGAGCAAATGTTCTGCAAATTGGGAAATGCCATGGAAATTTTTCATAATAGAAATTGCTACTCACTTGTATGGTTAGGTCAGCAGAAAAAATGATTGACAGTATGTTTGTAATAAAATACTCAGCAATGAAGAGGGAAGCTCAGGGGGTTTGCATTTCAGGCTCTTTGCAAATGCTGGTTCAAACACCTTTTTGGTAGTTGTCTTCTGGAGTTGAAATTCCTATAACAACCTTTATGTATTTTCCTAAAAAAAACCCCAAACAAAGCAGATTTCTGGAGCCAGGTTGGATTAATCTGTAGACAGTCCATCTGCATTTACTCGTTTTCATTTTTTCAGTAGTTTGGGAGAGGGAGGCAGCGAATAAGAGAAAATAAGCCAGAACCAAACGAACGCCAAACCTCTATGTTTTGTTAAATGGTCTGTCAAAATTGAGTGGAAAACTTAAAATTTCCTGTAACAGATTAGAGTTTCTTTGTGGTTATTCTGTGTCCCAGCCACCATTCCCTACTTCATCCTGGTTAGTTCAGTGTTGGAGGTGGGGAACAAAACTTGCAATTCTTCAATAAAAGAGTAGCTATTGTGAGGAAGAGCTAATGCTAATAATTATAATTGACAGGCATACAGGCTGCACTTGTTTCACTAAATCTGTATATCGTCAGAAATGTGTTTACCTGCTTTGAAAAAGTACTTTGAGCCTCTCAGCTAAGAGATGCTGTGTAAAGCTGCAAAAATTTCTTCTCATTAACGCAGTTTTCTCTGGCTTTATGTTTCCGTTATTTATAGGTGATGGTGAGACTTGTCTGTCCTGAGTGTATTTCCCAACATGACGTATAAGCAGTCAAATACATAGAAAAAATTTAGCATGTTTTAATAGTATTAACCATAATTTAGAGTAGTTCTGGGTGATTTCAGGAAAGGTAAGCCATCCTTGGGCAAAGCATTTGGCAGCATGTTCTTCTGCTTTGCACTCTCCTTCCCCAAATGGATAGTGACAGGAAGTGGAGTTTGTTTGATTTGACTCTTACCTGTTTCTGTACCACTTGGTCAAAGTAGCTCACTTGTAGCTGTTGTGGAGAAAAATGGACTCCTGAGGTGAACGCCATTTCCTAGGGTTTCCATAAAACAATCCATCTGATGGCATTATGTGGCTATTTCTCTTTGACTGTAAACAAATTTTAAGCTGTTTGCCAGTGTGTGACCATCTGTGGTGCAGATCTCTTGAATTGGACGAAATAAATCCTACACCGTTTGTCACTTTTCCAACTTGACTTATTTTTCTAGAGGATGGCCACTCCATCCCCTCAGTGGGTTGATTTGGAGATTTTCCATTCCTTCGAACAAGGTCCAGGTACACCCAACTATTACCACACATTCCTGTACAGAGGAAACCCTTCTTTTGGGGGAAGTCCCCCTGAAAGAATTCCTCTTCACCAAAGTGGCTTAAGAAAAGCATTTACTATTCTCTGCTGATTGCATCTGTTGCTGTTGGGAAAGCCTTCCTCAGTGCCGCTGGCTGCCGGGAGCTGGCAGGTCAGCGGCACGCAGCAGTCGGTGCCAGATCGGTGTGGGAGGAGAAGCAACTTTCCAAAACGGGGCACGGCCACCACGGTGGTGGAGTTTCTAGGTCAGCAGGTGTGGAAGCCAATTTGGTCTGCAGGCATTTTTACTAGGTTAGAAAATAAACCTGAATAAAATGGATGCTGACCTTTATGTAACCTTTTGTGAATGGAGTTGAGGTTTTATTGCATATCCAGGCTCTGAGTTGGATGGAATTGCTGTGCAGAAAAAAGATCTTTGCAATACAGTCTGCTTTTAGGAGGAGTGGATTTTCCACTCTTGCTCGTGGGTTTTGTTTGTCTTTGTTTCTTGAAACAATAGGATCTATTAAAGTATATGGGAGAAAAACAATATTCAAGTAATAAAAGGTTTGACTAAGTTTTACTTCTGTTCATTTAAAATGCATAGGAGTGCATTAAGTTGTTGACTTCACAGCATCAAACATATGCAATTCCTTGTTTCATAAACATTGTACTTTCCACTGCAGGAGTTCCTTTCACTGAGGCAAGTCAGATGATGTGACATTGTGACTCAGAGCAGCATTTCTAATGAGTTCTTAATAAGCACAGAATTGCAGGATTGTCATTCCAGGCCTCCGTAGCTGGGTTGCTTGCCATTTGGGGCAGGTCTGTTTGATTTGCATATGTCTGTATGCCACTGGAGAGCAGGAATCCAACTCTCAAGCTGAAAAGAACACTTAAAGCACCCCAGTTTCTCTCCTCAATTTTCCAGATGCTGTATAAATTAATGAGGAAAAAATACTGTAAGTGGTGAGATGACAGTACTGCTCAGGTTTGGGTGATCTGAATTATACTGAAGCACTGATTAATCTTTTAATTACTTGGGGCCTGGGGTGGTTTTGTTAGTCTTTTTTGTGTGTGTATGTATGTGTAGTTTTGAGAGCAGGGGTTGAGCTTAATGTTTTTATACAGATCCCATAACTTATGTATGTTGCCTTCTCTTGTTACTCCACTCTGCCGCTTGCCAAACAGAAGTATTTGGAGAAGGGCCAGAGCTGCAAAATTCAGATCAGGATCCAAATTTGGATTTTTGGTTCAAGCCTTTCTAATATCTAATGTTACAAAGCCTCATATATAAATAAGGAACTGTTTTTTCAAACTGTGAAGATGAGGAGATGAAAGTAGTTTCCTGGCTGGCCTCTGGAGCAGTCCAGGTAGAATGCTGAATTGTATGTTTGAAAAGCTATCAGCAGGTGATTCAAAGGTAAATTTAATAGGTGAAAATACAGTGTGCTCTGTTACCTAGGGACCAGAAGGTCGGCACAAATTGGCACTTTCAGGTCAGTGAGAAGAATCCCCTAAATACATCTAAAAATTCTGAAGGTGTGTTTGGTTGTGTTCCCTCAAATCTTTGGGAATTTTGAGGGTTTGGTTTGTTCTAAATGGAGTTAGCCACTGTCTCCATTTTAATGCTTCTTGATTTAATGGAAAAAAGATTATCTCTCATCAAGTAGGATGCTTGTTATCGGCTGCTATGCTATCAACAGGCTTTCAGTAAGCTGCCAAGTGTTTTCTGTTGTTGAATGCTTAATCATTAAGACAGTGGAAAAAACATTCAAAACTTCCCTAATGTTTTCCCTGTTGCTTGTTTTTAATTGTACATGGTTGCTGCAGTGGCACTGCACCAGTGCTTGTGGGGAGGCTGGGTGTTGCTGCAGGTGGGACTGGGGATGGGGATGGTCAGTGGTGGGATATGTGCCGTGGGGGCTTCCTGTGTGTTGCAGACCTCTCCTTTTGGACCTGCTTGGTACCACTGGTGAGTGGTATCATCTTTATCTCTTGCTCAGGCTATGTGACCTGTTATTCTTTTCTAACTATAACCTGTAAACACACCGCATGGTGCAGTGCATGGCAGATGTAGAGGTGAGGGACATCTCTACAGATCTGTGTCTTATGGGGTGTACCTGTGCTCCTTCATAGAGATGGGTCCTGCTTAGCCTTTTCCTGCAGCTGGTTGGGGGTGGTATCTCTTGCCGATTGTCAGGTACTTCAGGTTTGGGAAGGAAATCTTGTACCTGAGAAGAACTCGTATATTAAATGAGGCATATTCTTATCTCCCCTTGAGAGGAAACCTGTGGTTAAATGTCAAGGTCCATGACTTATGGCTGTCCTTTCTGATGGATGGTCTTAGAGGCATGGAAGCAATCCGTATTTCTTAGTCAAAGATTCTTAAGTGCCACCATGAGGTTGTTGGGACTCCTGCCAGTGAAATAGTTGGAATTACAGTTCATTACCTTGGTTGCCTATAAAGCAGTGAATTAAATTATTTTTAAAGCTGTCAGCAAAGCAAACGGCCTCACGAAACCTTTTCTTAGTATGCAGTTGTCTGGAAGTGTCTGCCTCAAGCATCCTTCAGACAAACAAGAATTAGCTTGTGAGTAAGGTGTGCTGGATAGTACGTTGAGCAATTCTTTATACTGCATTTTCCTCACCATCTTGCCCTTGTTTAGAAAGCACCTGAAAATACTTGGAGTAGTCTTTGTGACTTCAGCGAAAATACTGTGTGCTTTCTCCCTTCCTTTTCACAAAACTGCCGTGTTAAAATACAGACTTCAAATACCCGTTACTCAGTACCACAAGTGGTAACTGTTTCAATTGTAAATTGAAAAGCTTTAACATTTATTTAATATTTTTTGCAGGTGGACTTAAGTCCTTTTTTAATCTGCTTTGAAAAATAGTGACAACTCCTTCTTCCAGAACCACATGCTAGCTTTATTGCTAATTCAGTGGAGAAAAGTACTTGAGAGGCTCGGATGCTGGAGGAAGAACTGGGCAAAGTGGTTGTGGATGCTGTGTGAGTGGGGTGTCTGGAGGCAATCTGAAACTGGGACTCAAGGCTTCTGCTTTGGGCCTGACATCCTCTGACAGGACAGGTTTATTGTCTGTGCTGGTGTGTGCAGGCAGTTGTTTCTCTGAGAGAACACGCAGGTGACAGGTGCCTGTCACCTGTCCCTGCTGTGCTGCTGAGGGATGCTCCCTTGCAGGATGGTACCCTGCCAAAGAGAGCTGTGCTTGTTGGTTTTACGCAGCATCCTCTGCCTGCAACTGTCATCTCCCATGCTATATTTAGATTCACATGCTCTGTGCTTCTCACAGAAAGGTAGATGATTGCTCTGTGATCCTTATGCTGATGATACGAAAGTTGGTAGGTGCAGGTGAGGCACCTGTGAGCTGGCTGGCTGGTGCTCAGCCCTTGCGTGAAAATTGCTGCTCTTTCTTCTATCATGGCACTATCTGAAGCAATGGCCAAAAATTGTTTTGAAATAATCTTGCAGGAGTCAGAGACTGCCCCAGGAACCTTTTATCCCGGCTCTGACAAAGTATGATGTTTCTTTCATTAGGGGTACTTAAAAGTTTGCCCATTCCCTTTATAGTTTGATTATTTTTTTTATTAGGCCTGTTAGCATTATAAATGATGAGTTGTGCTAGGGCCTACAGTTGCTATTAGTGGTAATGTAAACTAAATAAATTAGTTCATATTTAAAAGACGGTCAAATTACTCACTGGCAGTAATCGCATGTTGCACACCTGGAACCACAGTTTGCTGAAGAGCTAAGTCAGCTCTTGGCTCTGGGAGCCTTCTCTGCAGAATTACCTTCATTATGCTTGATTTCAGTGCTATAGTTCAATGATTAACTCACAAAAGGTTGAGAAATGAATTGGCAGCTGAGAGAAAAGTGTCTTTGCTTCTTCCGTTCAACAAGTGGATGAAGTGGGATTGACAGATCTAGTTTTAAAAATATGGAAAGGGATATTTTGAACAGAAACCATCATTTGTATTTAACAACTGGAGATAGCATACCGAGTCAAATAAACAAAATCCTAAGTAGTCAGCAGATGTGCTGAAGACGTAAGAAAAAGCATGTATTTTCTTTTTATGGCACTTGAGAAATGCTGGTATGTGTGTGTTTTAATTACATCACAGACAAGTTTGTCTAAATGCAGGATACAGTGAAACTTGAGTTCTACAAACAGTCTTGTAAATGATTTTATTATGCAAAAAAAAGCTAAAATGCTGACCTTGAAGATTTGGTGACCTGTATAATTGAGTCCCTGATCTTTGAAGATACTGACAACTATCTCTTACTGATTACTTCCGAGTAGAAGCTTGGTGTCTGATTGCCTGTAGATATGTGTCTGAATGTACACTGTGAGTAGTCAGTTTTCCTGGTTCATAATGGCTAAAGAAATAGTAATGCTCTTGATTTCTTGGGCTGAGAATAAAAATGGGGAAAAAAAGTAATTTTTTTGTTTTCTTTAGTACCAGTGAGTTTAAGTAGTCCCCGTTTAGCTTTCATTGCACATATCCCCATGGACTGCAGTATTTTCTTGCTATAAGCTTGTCTCTCAGAGGCATTAAGAATGTGAGGTTTGTGTACCATCATAGTACATTCAAGTTGGTGAAACTTTTAGCTTAATTGAAAAACAAAACTTGAACTATGTGTGCAGTGGTTCAGTTTGAAAGGTTTCTCTCTGGGTGCTTTGACACACGTGTGTGTACTGGGATGTCATTAATAGCTTCAGATGTTCAGGATGAAAATATTTAGAATGGGTGTTTGCAGTTAATCGTTGTCATTTGTCACTTAGTTCTTAGTTACCACTGAGTACTTTAGATAGTAGTAGCTTTTGTGGCGAATTAGGCCCAATCTGGTATAGGAGATAGCTCAAGTACATTGTATTCTTCTGGAAGAGATGGTCCTTTCCTAAATTTGCCAAACGAGTGAGCTGCAGTTCTGGCTTGATTAGTTTAGCTGCTCTGTAAGGGAGTGTCAAAGCAGCGTATAGTTCACCTTGAAAATTGAAATCAAACTGTGTTAATGATCAGGAAAAGATATTTTCATTCCTTTAATGCAGACATCTGCTCTCCCACTGGCATGTTTCCACATGTGATTCACAGGAATGGAAATTCAGACAGATCCAATTCTGTAGTGCTCTTAGACAATGCTTCCTCCTGGAAGGACCCAGCAGACAAGTAACTGGGGGTAACATTAGTGTGAGACTTTTATACAAGCGTAGTTCAGTAAATTGTTAGATGCTGAAAGATGTTAGCAGTTATGTGCTGCAGCCTACAGGTGGATTTCATTAGTAGGATTATCTCAGTGAATATTGCTTGAGTAGCTTTCTGTCTACATCCATCTTAAATATGATTCTCTGTTGCAATGATACTTGGAAAGTCGAAAGTTTAATGCAGCTTTTCTGACATCAGTTCTAGATGTAATCAAGGACAGCCTTTTCTGTTTCTGTCTATTTTGCTAAAGAAGTTGTGGTTTACATTTGGAGTTCCGTGGAATGTTTGAAGTGGTCATACTATGAATAGGAATCCATGCAGGTGTTCTGCAATTCATTTTTAATATGGTGCTAAATTCAGTGTCCTGCATGGCAGTGACTTCAGTACTTTGTCACAGGTCACATGTACTCTGCTATGTTTTTAGAAGAAAACCATGACATTATGCAAACTTCTAAAATAGGTATCAAAATGGTTGTGGACAATGCTGTGCCTGCAAGACAGGTATGCTTCTTGAGAGGAAAATTGCTAAGTTCTCAGCTTTTCCGTCCCACCCCTCTAGTTTGCCACAGAAATAGGATGGGGTGGCAGAGCCAGGCATAGCACAGTCTGCCTGCAACTAACTGGCTGCATACGTTGTCGTCTGTGCTGAGTCGTCGAAGTACTGAACCCTGAAGTTGTGGGGTATTAAGTACTGGTCAGATGCCTGCTCATAATTTCCATTCATAAATGAGGTTTTAGAGGAAAGAAATGATCTGATAGACTTGCTTGTTCATTTGTCACAGCCACAGAGGCAGCCTACAGCCAAGGAGGCAGTGGGTGGAGAGAAGGTGACTGAGTGAATGGTGCTCATCTGCCCTACGATTGTAGTTTATGCCATGCTGGCAGAGGAGCTGTATGTTCTGGCTGCTGTGAAGCTGTACAGGCCTGATGGATGCCTCATGATCTTGGGTTGGAGCAACTGGTCCTGCAGTGCAGCCTTGTGAAAGATGCTCTTTTGATGCAGTTAAGCTATGACCTACCACATAGCAGTGAGTGCAGTTGTGTTCAAACACAGCTTTGTACGAACAAACTGACATAGATGCATGCAATTGTGAACTTGCCCAGCTTTAACTTAATTAAATTTTGTGCAACTTTAAGTAAGCGCAGCTTTCAGGTTTAGACAAACTCGTGAGCCTGCATGTAAACTGAAGTTCACCTGGGTTGTAGGCAGGGGGAACTCAAACTTTCCAAGTGAAATGCTTGAGAATTGGAGTAGCGTGTGTTTGTAACTTTTATGAAGATCCCAGTTTAGGGATTAAAACCATTTTAATAGGTGCTATTATTTTTTTTTTTTTTACCCCCAGAAACAGAGGGTGGAAAACTGATGGATTTATACTGCCTTAGCATTCAGTGAACTGACCTTTGAGGTAGGCAAGAGACTTCCAGCTACTTGCAGCTTTTCATTTGGGGAGACCAGACAGTTTCTGTGCCTGGAGTGAGAAATGCCCAAGGATGCAGGTGCAAGGCTGAAGGATGGGGCCTGAAAAAACCTGTGGCAGCTGAACAAGAAGGAGGAATTTTTGAGATGGGAGGTTGTATGGCTGTCACCATCAGGCAGCAGTACCATGTTCATCTTCCATATGTTCAGCTTTTACAGTTTCACCTCTATGTAAAAGTCAAGGACAGGAGTAGGGTTGTGGGATGTGCCAGTGAGCAGTGTGGCACACATCAGGGAGAGAAGTTGCTTTTCCTGTGGCAGGGAAGCCATGCCCACCTAGCACAAAAGAAAGTGACCCTTTTAGTAGGCAGATTCTTGGAGAGTGCTTGTAGATACTCAGGGCATTACTCAGCACAGGGAAACCAAAGAGGTTGCAAGGATTGCATTCCCTGGGAGCTACCAAGGTCAGCACTTGGATGCAGGTTCCACCAGCAGAAAAAAGGATGCAGGGGAGTTGTGCAGTGGAAAGCCATGAGAGGAAAGGGAGTGAAGAGGAGGAAGGATGCAGACATCCAGAGATCAGCCAGAAGCAGGGGTAATGGGAGATTGCCAAGCAGCACTGGGAGTAGGGGGCTAGATAAAAGCTGGGTTTGTTTGTAGAAAGACAGCATTGCCTGTGAGTGAGCTATTCAATGTGAAGGGGAGAGATGGATGTCTGTGGCTTGGAGGAGGGACAGAGCATGTGTGAGGGAAGCCCTGTGGGTGAAGCTGAACCTCCCCAGTGCAGTGTCTGAAGAGCTAACCAGCTGCACTGCAGCCCTCAAAGTGCTGCTTTGCTTCTTTGCATGTGTCAGGCCCCAGGTGCTCTTGAGGTGGTAGCATGGTGTGAATGCTGGGGCTCCTTTCCAGGCTGACAGTGTGATCTGATTGAGCGTGAGCACTGCTGCTGAGTGTCACCCCTGTAGTTTCAGTGGGCATCCTTTCTTAGAGCCATGTGGGTCAAAGGCTCAAGAAAAAACTCGCCATGCTTTAGAGCATCTCCAGTTCACATGCCTTAGAAGTACTAGCCTTAAGTAATAATGTGATGAGGCTTCTGTAGACCATGGCTGAAAATTCCACAGCAGATCTTTAGCTAGCTGTACGCTGAATTCCAAAGCAACCAAAGATAGATTTGTTTTTTCATTATTGGTTTTAAGAAAACAAGTTATCATTGTGAAATACATGAGCCGTTAGCGATGGTTGATTTGCTGTTTAGCCACAAACCTGCCTATCTGATGGCTGTATCTATCTGTTCTTTCTGCTTTTAGTGGGACATACTTTAGATTAAGTTCCTGCTTGACTGACTTTTTCATGTCACTTCATTGAGATCACCCTGTGCTTTTTGTTTTTAGCCTTTCTAGGCAATTGATCCTTGCAGACTACTCTTAGAACAATGCCCTGCAGTGCCTCATGTAGATTGTTAGTAATAAATGTAGGATGCAGCTCCTCTGAAGTCATATCATCTTCCCACATAATGTACAGAGGGCATTGCATCGTTGTGATAGAGTACTGCTTGAATATAACAGTGCACATGGGTTTAAATTCAGAGCAATGTGGAAAGATCCAGGGTGAGAGCTGTGTAAAAGCACTCTCTCTGTCTCTTCTAAGAGTTCATTAAAGTAACTTGTGGCAAAATGCTGTATTTAAATAAACGTAACACCACCCCCCCCACCCCCCCCCCCGGAATTTAAACAACTTGTTGCTGGAATAGCTGGAATAGGGTACCTGGTCTGCGTGGCTGTTGCAAGTTCTTCCCAGTAAGAATTGTGAAGGAAGCCTTTAGCATTAAATACAGCAATATTTCTTCAGAGAGCTAAAAGAAGTGTTTGTAGGCCCAGGTTTCAGATGTAGGTATGCTGATGTCTGCTGGCTAATTATTTCTTGGCAGTTTATTACAGTGGGTTATGTTGGAGACTTGGGTGTTTCATTAGCAGCCTTATCTTCCTTCTTTGTTCAGCTGTTTGTGTAGTTGGTATTGCTTAACACTCAGAATATCATCATAGTGTCAGAAATGGTGAGGGGATTAAATTTTAATCCTATGTAAAATACTTTAATTACATTCATTTTAGTAAGAAGCATTGAAGTCATGCACTTGACCAGTTTTAACCTGCGCTAAGTTAAAATGTTGTGGCATGCTGTACCACTACTTTTCTCAGCACTGTGGTGCAGCATTGCTCCTCCAAGTGTCAGATGGAAAGTGGTCTGTCTTACTCTCTTTGGTGGGTGGAAGGAGGTGGATTAGGTCACAGTGAAGATGAAATGGTTGCAGCTCACCCTTGTTGCACTGTTGTATCGGTTTGCTGTGCTTGTTCCTTTCTTGTTTTGCTGGGAAGAGTGGTTTGACTTGGCCTGAGGAGGAGTCTGCTTTGAAGCTGAAAGAGCCAATATTTACAAATTGGTGAATACTTGCTTTGTTTACTTTTTGAGGCCTGAGGGTTGGACACTTTTCTACATTCCCAATGGACACAAGTCTGTGGCTATTTTTATGCATTAGGGAAGTAACAGTACTTCATGTACTTCCAAGATACAGTTACAGTCCCTGTAGATTTCATCTGGAGTAAGAATATATCTACATTTGAATATTGGAGGATTTACTTTTCTTGTATTAAATGTTTTGCTTCTCTTTGCTTGTGTTTGCGCTAGGTTCAGCTGCCTTGTCCCTACGGCATGACGCTGAATTATCCCCAGGGGACAGAGAAGTGCAGGCAGGGAGAGAGCCCCTAGGTGGCATCAGAAGCCACCTGATTTTTGGCTCCTGCATGCCAGAGGGTGAGATGTGGGTGGGAGCGGAGACATGCACTCATGCTGGGATGTCAGGGTTGACTGGCAGACGTGCCCAGCTTGGGTGAGCTTTCCTTTCTCAGTAACCTGTGCTAGCAAAAGCTCTTACTGCATTAACTGAGCAGTGTGTATAGTCAGCATTTCATTTACTCAAACATATTTCAACCTTTTCCAGCTCTGCTTTCTAAATATTTAATTGAAATGCTTTTACAGCCATTTTACTTATCAACATGAGCCATGCCAGACAATGTAACATGGCATATGTTAAGATGTTAATTGAGTAGCAGCACACATAGGCGGCTGTTTCATAATTTTCTCCTTAGATGATCCTTGGCTCCAGTTTAACGTTTCTTTGTGGTTCTGAATGGAAGGTTACAAAAAGATATATTTAGAGCTGTTAGTCTAAGAAAGAAAAACATTAATTCAGTAAGATTAAGATTTAAGGGCTGAATCCTACAGGCACCGCCGGGACACAGTGCTTGTCATGGCAAGGATGTGATAATAGTACCTTTCTGATAGTACCACTTACTGTAATAGCGTTGCTAATCCTTTTATTGAGTGGTTCCTCACAGCATGCACAGTAAATAGATTTATTTTTTTCTCATGTCACCTGATGCCATCAGGCTTGTGGAAGTGATCTAATCTTTCCAAAAGGATGTATGGTCAGTGTCATAATGACCCTTGCTATTTTAGCATGACTTTCAGAAAGAGGGCTTTGCCAGAACTGTCACTGTTGGTATTTAGTAGTGGAGTCTGACTTGCTTTCCTTGGGAGCTAAGTGGGTTTTTGCAAGAGGCAAAGAGGCAGGAGGACATTGCACAGGAAAAAGCTCCTGGATTAAAACCCAAATACCTCCTGTGCCTGGGAGACAGACAGGCCTGGGAAATGCTGCTGATGTGGTATTGCACCCCAAAGAAGCAGCCTTTCAAGACTACCCCTAGACCCCGTTGTTCAATAGTTTGACAATCAACATCAGAGGTTGTACAGGGGAATGGCTGGTGCAGCTGGAAATGGAAGCTTTTCAGATCTGAGTAACTTTTAGAAGGCCATGCGGTCAAAATCATTCTTCCTTGGCACACAGCTCTAACTGCTGTCCTGGGTTTCCTTCTCATATGGAAGGCTTGTTTTCAGAGTAAAAGTACTGGGGCAGCAGTGTGTGGCCGTACAGTGTTAGGGTCGTATGTGTGGGCTGTGAGTGAGCAGTTGGGAAGGTTTCCTGTGACCCTGAACAGCTCTTGCTCCTGTCTTGCACAGATGGCAGCTGTGCTGAGTTGCTGCTGGTTTTGTGCTAAACTCTTATGAGAAAAAACTTACAAGCTTTCTGCTTTGGTTTTTTTTTCCTTTTCCCCTTCTCCAGTGCTATTTTAAAACTTCATAAACCTCCTCTCTCTCTTTATTAACTGTCTGAGAGGGTAGGTGGTTTACCACCTGCGGTGGTAACTAGTTAGCAGTGCCCAGGATAAGTAACTATAGGTTGGAGTTTTCCATTCTAGTTGCAACTTTTCCTACTGTGTCCTATATATTGGGTAATAATGTAACACAATGCAGGAGTACTGGAAACTGGAGCCCGGTGGTTGGGAACCCTTGCTGTGGTGTCAGGAGTCATATCCTGTCTTCTTGATGTATGGCACACGTTTTAGCTGGGATGGAAAGTGGTTCCTCTTCATTAATTGCATTAGGGTTTGGCAGAAATACTGTTTTCGTTAGGCTGTCCAAAATGTGCCAAGCACATAAACCACATCTACGGAGGCTGCTTCTGGAGGGTGTTCCAGCTTATGTGAATACTTGCAGTTTTGGGCTGAAGGGAATAGAGTATCGGTGGGAACTTCACTGATGGTATGAAAATTGTAATGAAAAAAATCACTCTTGGGCTTTCTGCATTTGACCACCTACTCAACCCGTTACAGTATTTTGCACAATAAATTGTAGCTCCACTTGTTCTCTGAGTTTTGCCAAACTGTACTTGTTGCTGTCATTGACATCTTCCTCCATTTGAGGACTGAGTTATTCCTAGCGCCTGAACGAGGATTGCTGCTTGCCATGTGACCTGTGGGACTGGAAGGGCCCCTGCCAGAGCAGTGTCCTGGAGGTGCTGCGGTCCTCCTCCTGCCAGAGACACAGCCCAGAGCCCCTTTACTGGCATGCTCCTGTACAGTATGTCCCAGGACAGGAGCTGTGCACAGGGGGTGGGTGTTCAAACACTGTGTTCACTATGGGCATGCTCCCCCAGTGTTTGCTGTGCTGCTTTCACAGGGAGTGAATGCTCTGCAGCTGGAAAACTGATAAGGTTTAGATTCAGTGGCTGTGCAGGCATTGAGAAGGCTTAGAGTTAACTAGGCAGGAGCTAATAAGGGCTTTCTTTTACCCCTCCCAAACAGCTTCCTCTTTCTGGTCTCACAGGCATAATGGCTCTCATATCCCTTGTGGTTATATGGTGTCTACTATTTGCAGCATTAAGGAAATAGGATTCAGAGCAACTGAATTCTGCCACCTCTTGTAATATGATAGTCCCCTGTTGCTCAGTGAAGTTCAGCTACCTGTTCCTGAAAGTTAAGTGTTACTTAATTAGAGGAAGGTTCAGCAGCATCTGATTTTATGCCACTTTGAAATAAATTTACATCTCCTTACCTCCTCCCCATGCTTTTTCTCCTTGGTGCAGAGTAAACCCAGCTGCATACCTGGGGAGAGAACACACTCCTCATTCTGCCCATGCCAAGTTGGAGCTGTTAAAATGGGGCTGTTTTGAGTAGAAATACATAAATAGGTCAGGGAAAGCAGGCATGCATACTTTGGCATAAGATAGAAGAGCAGTTTGAGGAAATGCTTTAGTCTGATTTCCCCCCTTCCCTGTTCTCCCCAGGATACTCTAAGGAGTTTGTCAACGTGGCTTCAGCATTCAGAAGCTTTAATTACTGCAGCCTTTGAAGGTTACCTTCAAGATTCTCTCAAAGGTCTTGGTCCTAAAGGTTAAGTCAAAAGCTGAGGCTGTTAAGATGGGCTTGAAGCTTTCCAGTAAGGCTTCCCACTGCAGATGCAAGGCAGCCTGTTCCCTGGGAGGACATGGGACTGGGGGTCTCTGTGGAACGCAGTGGCTTTTGCAGGGAGCCACTCTGCTTCTCTAAACCACAGGCTAAGAAACCCCCTTTTATCTGCAGTTCTGCTGAGCAGTAGAAGCTGGGTTCTTGTGTTTGAGTGGCTGATGGTAGGTCTTCAGAGGTGCACAGTTCACTGGTGGTGTTTAGGAAGAGCTGAATTTTGAGGAGCATTGCAGTACACAGTAGAACAGGAGTATGTCCCTTTTAAGTCACTCAGTCAGAGTGCGCAAGTGGCTCTGATGTGCTGGCACCCACAAGAGACAGCTATCCCTAGAATTGCAAGTCATCTTGTGGATGAAATTGCTTGAAGTAGCCTGAATGAAGTTGTAGATGAAGTGAAGAGTTTAACTTCAGGGAGACTGTCAGTGTGAAGAGCTACCAAAGAGAGAGCAACATCAGCTGTGCTTCTAGGTGTGGTGGGTCACAGCAAGCCCCAGGAGGAGCAATGCTGACTGTTGGCTTACAGTACGGTTTCTAAGTTTAGTTTTCTGATGGGCTCAGGTACCCGGTAGGTTGAGCCGGTTTCATTAGTGAGAACATCTATCGCTCCTGCTGCTCTCCTGCAGCTGTTTCTAGACATGCACCAGGCTGTGTGGGTAGCAGCCTCTGAAGGTCAGAAACTGCTAAGGCCTGATTTAACCTTGCTCTTGGGATTGCTGGTTGCCGTTGCTGTAGAGTTGGGTAAGGGGCTCATTTGACAGAGACAGAAACAGACTTATTTATAAACAAAATTTCAGCTTTCAAAACATTCCTGTCCTGCTAGTGGAGGAAGAGGAGGGTTGAAATAAAACCACAGTGGCAAATACAATGTAACTGGAATGGCTGTTCCTTTGCCACTTTTGTCACTTTTCCTTTTATGTTCCGATTTGATGGAGATGTATGTCCTGCAATGTCACCAGGAGAGCTTTTCTGTGTGGTGCTCAGGACCATGAGAAGGTCTCTGTCCCAGCAGCTTCCCAGTCAAAGGGCTGGTTCCTCAGGGTTGCCATTGCTTGTCTTTGGCATAGATAGCTCCACTGGAAGATAAATAAGAAGCATTTTTTTCATAAGGCACAGGCTTTATGGAATCGAGCTGTGCTAGCCTACCTGTGCTCTGGCTAGGGTGAAAGAAGCCTCATTTTACCACTAACAGATTTCAGTGGTGTCCTCCCAGTATACCGGGGAGCATGGAGCAGGAGATGAAAAACGAAAAAGCTGTTAAAATAGAAGCATGCTTGTCCCTGCTGAAGCCATAGGACCTTTGCCTTTTAAAATGTCACAACATTTGCTTGCATATTGGAGGACATGAACTTGACTATCTTTTTTGTGCCACCAGTTGACAAAAAGAAAACAGAGAGGGACTGCATTTGATGGCCTTATTATTGCTCTTGTGCTGCAGCTTCTCAACGTTGTTGATCAGTGCTGTAGGAGCAGAGGTCACAACTGGAAAAGCCTGAACTAAATTTGAGAGTTTACATTTACTAACTCAGACTGATACTTGGAGATAAAAGCAGAGCTCTAGGGATCTCCTGCCCAGCTGCCTCCTGGCAGCTTGCCTCTTTCTCTTTGCAAGAAGAAAGTATTAATGCAAATGGGCATGCTTATGTGCAGTTTGGCAGAACCTAGCAGGATGGGAAGGCATGCTGGCTGAAGCATGCTCTTCTGAAGAGCCTAGTACTCAGTGTCATCTGCAAGTCTATAGAGCAGAGGTTGTATTTGGACCAAGTTTGATCTGCCTGTGCCCTGCATCCTTTTATTCTCCATGCTCCTTTTGTGCATTAAGCTATCATGTAAAGCCATAGAAAAGGTTTAGGTACAGAAATAGGCACATATGGTTGAGCCCTGTTGCCTGCTGCCATGAGCACAGCTTTGTACGAGAGGCTGTGGATCTGGAGCAGCACAGGGAATGCAAGACCCTGCTGGAGGCAGGAAGCAGTGGGGTGATGCGGAGTCCAGGGTGGCAGAAGTGGTGCTGAAGAGCCCTCTGTTTCAGCATGACTTTTGTCAGCATGCCTTGGTCAGCTTCGGGTTAGACACAGTGATAATTCTTAGCAGCAGGAGGTTTTCCTGCTTAGTGTCCTTTGACTAGTAAGTCGGTGGTTTTGGAAGAGTGAGACGACACTTGTGTTCCCTTCTGCAGTTGCTACAGTAGATGTGATTGCCTTCCCTAAGGCAAGGGAAAGCTCTCATTTTACTGTACTTAGCATTCCCTGTTCTCAGAAATCCTCAGCATCTCTGCTTTACTCCTCATTTGGTGTTCCTGAGTGTCCACCCAACTGACTTGTCTTCTACAGGAATTTGGTTGAAGTGGATGTCTGCTGTTGTATCTGCGTCAGTGGACTGGTCATATTTTCTTACCTGTTGGCATTTTTTATTGTATTCTGTCACTACAGCAAATGCAGTTCTAGCATGGGAAAGGGCATCAGTATTAGCAGCTTCTGCAAAACAGATTTTTAGATGGTCGTGTTTCAAAATGCAGTGTCGTAACAAGCAGGACAACCAAACTTCTGTCCCTTTGACACTTGATACCACGGTAGGTGCTCTTTCAGTAGCTTTGGTTCCTTTCACTACCAGGCACTAGAGCCATTTGTTTTGCTTGTTTCTTATTTATGATTTTGGTATGTCCATCAGATACCTTACTTGGGCTTTCTTCTTATGTGGTAGCACCTGTCAAAAAGTCAAGTAACTGGAAATCAGATGTTTTGTTGTGTTAACAGGAGATTAGATTATATTTTATTCTATTAGGAAATAGTAGTATTTCCCAGTAGAAGAGGAGAGCGCTTCCTGAACTCCGAAAACTGATGCTTAGTGCTTGCTCAGTAGCTGTCTAACAGTAAAGACTGTTGGTTTTTTGCGTGTTAAAGCTTTTGCTCCTCTTCAGAGCCATAATAAAATGCCTTCAACTAATGCAGTTAGACCAGCATGTGAAATAGAGCACTCTTAAGAAATGCAAAAACTGCTTATGGGTGTGTTTATATGAAGTATAATCAGTTCCATACTGTTTGCACTCCTTGGCACATATACTGAGGTCATTTATGGCATACTTTAATTCAGTCCCCACCCAGTGGCTTCTTAATAAGCCAACTGGGAGGTAGCAAGACAAACGTGGAAGACTCCTAAGTTACCAGTGGGATGCCAATTGCCTGCTTTGTAGCAGCTCTTTGGAAAGCTAGAAATAAATGCCTTGAAGTGGTGGGATTTACTGAAGCGTGGGGAGAGAGGGTGGTAATTGTGTTTACAGATGAACAAGTAAAATGCATCTGAATTGTGGAAGAGCTTACAGTAAACATAGTAACATCCATACTGGTTGCTTTGCAACTTGGGATAATAGCTCCCAGTTGCAATGATGCTGCACTAAAAAACCAAACCCGGTTCTTATATAAGTGAGTGAACTATCAAGAATTCTAACAAACAGTTAAGTTTAGGCTGACTTTCTACAAAAAATAGCCAGATGAGTATTCTTCCATGACCTAGCAGGATGTTTCACAGCAGGAGGTTAAGCCTGTAGTGCAGTGGTAGAAATTGTAATATGTAATGTTTTTGTCTTTGCTGTTTAGATTAATTCAAGATTTCTGTTCTCTTTCTTCCCTCACGTCTAGCAAAACTGTACAATCTAAAGTGGACTGCATTTTGGTAAGTACAACTCCGGAATGCTTTTTAATATTTAATAAACTGCAAGACCAAAATAGATGGCTCCGGAGGCTGGCAGCTATTATGAAGCCTTTCCTTAGCAGTGCTTTATGGTACTGCCATTAAATGTGATCAAAATTAGTTCCCATTGCCAAAAGAAAATACATGATGTGGGTTTGGTGTTTGTTTTTCATGGGAATATTGACCTCTCTTTGGCTGCCGCTTGTGCAACTGCCAATATAGTTACAGAAAGGTGACTTAGTGCTTTTGTATGCATGATTTTGTTAAATTAAAGATATTTATTGCACGGATTAGAGTATGCAAGAAGCTGACTGTGCCTTCAAGTTCCATTGCTCTTTAGGCCTTTAATGACAATGATTATGTTGCTGTTTCCTTGAAACAGCTAATTCATGGCCAGTAGTACATTTTAAGGAAGGAACTGCATGTTCACACAAAACCTAGCAAACTGATGTCCTGGTGTGAAAATCTTGCAGGTGTCATAATTACCAGATTTTTGGGTTTGGGTTTTGGTTTTCTTTCAAGTCTTGCTAACCTCAGAAGTTGCACACTATCTCAGGCCCTGTTAGCTCCACTGTACTACTTAGGACAGAGAGACACATAATTTCTTGAAGAAGGAAAGCCCTTGAAATGCATAAACTTCATCTTCCTTTGTGCATTAAAATAACAGGATCTAGATGAGAGATGATTTCTGGGAAGCAATATCTAGCATGGACTTAGAGGTTTTGTTTTAATAGTGAGCAGGTTGCAAATTTCTTTAAATCAGAGTCTGAGTTCATGAATCTTAAGACTGAAAGGGGCTGCTTATTCTGACTTCCTACCTTCAGCATTTCATCCAGAAGTACCAGCGGGTGAGACAAAATGATGACACACACAGCCATCTGGATACGATCAAACAGGATCTGTTCAGCTGTATGGCTGAGCTAAAGAAGAATACTCCTTAAAGTCCCATTATCATAGGCTAATTCAGATGAAACTGAATTATCTTCTTAAAATGTTGTCTTACTTTAAACTTCTTACTACAGTAAATTGAGCTGTTGTACTGTGGACAAAGTTGGACCCAGTTTTGTCTTAAAAATTCGTGAATGCATCCAACTATAATTGTGATGCAAAAATGTCATTTTTGTCCTCAATATTGCTCATTGACATTTGTGGGCACAAAGCAGGTGTCATGAGATCTTAATTTTGTTGTTACATGACTCTTCAGTGGCAAAAGGACAAATTGCAAAATTGCACTTGTAAAACTTTCAATACCAGCTTTTTCTGTGGTGAAAAATTGGAAGTGGGGCAAGTGTTCCTAAGTAGCATCAGAGACGGAGTAAATAAGTAGGAGGTTAGCCAGTCATCTGCTTCTTGGAAAGCCATTTTAAGAAAATGGAATGACATTGGACTATCCTTGCATTAAATTCTGTGGATTTGTGGACCTAGGGTACTGAGATTATCAGTTCGTGTGAGGCCATTCATTTGTGTAGGTCTCATCCGTTGGATGGACAAGCTATTTGTCTGAATAGTGCTCTTGGAGGCAAAGCAGCCTCCATTGCTTGACTTGGAACAGAACAGTAATGTCCTGATGGTCTAATTTTCTGTTCCAGATGCCTCCTTGTCTGTTCTGCTGATGAGCTCAGAGGAGTCCTCTCAACAGTGGGAAGGCCACTTTTGGTTAGCAAAGGTAGATCTAATGCTGTTCAGGTAGTTTAAAAAGGAAAAATCCAACATCAGAATAGTTTCAGGAAATAAAAATTAAGTTGAATTCTGGCAAAATGGCTTCTGCATTTTTACGTGCTTTTGGAAAGCTGTGAGCTGCAAGACAGAATTTGGAAGTTAAGCTTCCAGACCAGGACTGTATAGCTCTAAATAACTTGTTCGGAGCTTCCTTGCAGCTCTGTGCAGTTTTTGTCCTGCAGAAGGTAGATGAGCAGGTTGCTTGTTTCTTGGAATGTGTATGGGTTTGTCAGAGCAGTCCTGTGATTGGGGTCCCAGCTGCCTGCAGAGAGTCATACTCCGAGCTTGTGGGCGGGTCAGAACATTTCCTTTAAGTGTGCATTCTTTCATGTCTGGTTCAGATGGAAACCTTTTCAGGGCCTTTGAATCAGTCTCATGAGGCACCAATGGACAATGTCTGTCCCTTGTCTCCCTCCTTACTGTGAGGAGGAGATTTGGGACTAGCATTCAGTTATACTGGGAAGTGCTGGTGATACCTTGGAGCATTTAAACTTGATCAGTTTGCTAGTGATCTTAAAAGGAAGAACACCAGTAGAGGAAAAATCAGACTCGTTACTATTAGTATTTGGTAGCAGCAGTCACAGCAGCAGTGTGCAGAGCCACACGCAATGCTATTTAGCATGTAGACTCCCTAGTTCAACACAGGATAGCAAGAAAGAGAAATGGAAAGAAGAAACTGAGGTGATGGCAGTAATTTTGGTTGTGGAGGTAGCTAACAGCAGAGGACTATGGAAGACAGCTATTATAAGGGCACTGGAACTGCGATTACTCATACAAGAGACCAAAGTCATCTGTCTTTTGCTTGGTAGGCTGCACCACTTGCCTCCTGACATACTGTCAGTTCCTGGAAGATCATAGGAAAATCATTGTATTCTGTGCAATCCAGAAAAGATAATTAGCAAGAATTGTGGTGTAAACAGCCATTAAAAATTCATTACAACATCTTTTTAACTGTAGTAAACATGTCTAGCAGTAGATTCTCTTATGACTTTGCTTGTTGTATTTGTTGCCACATACTAAGTGAACTCATGAGCCTGATTTTTAAAACTGTAGGCTCCATATTATCACTCAGCAAGAAGGTTGAAATTTCTTTCCTTTGTCCTCTGCAAAGAGGTAGTGCTGGTGAGGGTGTGCTGGATCGATGGCCATGAAAACCAAAGCTGGTGATGGCTGGAGCAGTTACAGTGTGGGCAGCAGTAGGACCAATATGCCAGTCTGCCTCTCCTGTGGCAGAGAAGAGGGTAGTTTGTCTTCTTGTCCCTACAGGAGATGGGCAGAAGCTTGATGAAGCTTCGGCAGCTGTGCTTGGGCGCTGTCAGTGCAAAGCTGCCATGTGTTTTTAGGGCTTGTTTGGAATATTTAGTACCTGAAATATGTTTCTGCTTCTGTTCAGATAAAGCACATCAAATGTATTTATTAGCAGCTTTTTTTGAAAATTTTAGCCATTTTGAGTCTTGATCGTGTTTCCAACAAACCATCCGACCTTGAGCAAATGATCTAACCTTTGCTTCTTGTTTCTCTATTCACAAAGTGGGGAGATGGTTGCTTGCCTGCTTGGCTATTCTTAGTCTGGTTGTTAAATAATAGATGCTTGTTCTGCTGAAGTATGACAAGCTTTAGAACCAGTCTGCCAGTAGGTGGAAGTTACATTGCCATTGGCATAGCCTTTTTTACTTCGATTAGGGTATAGGTATCTATAAATACTCAAAATGTGGAAAGAAATATTAAGATCACTCAATGCTCTCTCAAAATAGTAGTCTTCCAAAGAGCTTGCAGCAGTGCCCCTGGCCTTCAGCTACTCTTCACCAGACCTCGAGGACAGAAATAACCTGTGGAAATATGACATAGTTCAAATTTGAATGCTGTTTTTCACTCTGTTCATTACAGAAGTTCCAACTCTGCTAACTCTTCCTTAGTGTATTCTTCCTCTATCTTATCTAAAGTTTGGCTGACTAAATATCTTCCTCTTTAAAACAACCCAGAAAAACCTGAATTTTTCCCAAGGTAATCCCTTTTGACAACTTTAGGATGAAACTTCACTAACATCGGTGACCTGACACTAGGTCAGCAGGCAGAGAGAACCAGTCTACCACGGTCAGGAAACCTTAAACGATATTCTGTGGCTCTGAAGACTCTTGTGCTGTGAAAAGCTTCAGTGTCTAGTTAGTGTATCTCAGCATGAAACCAGATGTCAAACCCTGCTATTTTCATTAAAAAACCCCAAACCAAGAAACCCCAAACTAGAACCAAACGCAACATATTGGCCATTCTGGTTTATTTCACAGGTCAATCAAAATGCCTGTTAGAATGAAAAAGAAAGCTGCATCTGTTCCTAAGAGATCTTTGTCGTGTGTGTCTTAGACAGCAAAAGGACAGATTCATTTGGCTACTAATAATGCAAATATAAATGGATCTCTGGTTTAATTTTTTTGCTGCATATGTTGTGCATTCCTATAGTGAACTAGCTGTATTTGGTAGCTGTCATATCAGAGATTGCTGCTGCTTTATGTGTTACTGAAAATCTTTGCTCAGCTATGACTTGAGGTTTGTAATTCTTTGTCCTTAGTTTTTCTGTCTCAGATTCTAAGACCACTCAAGTTTTGGCTAAATTGAAGCTAAGTTGTGAAAATAAGTCTGAACACTGCTTGCTCCCCATCTTCACTGAATTTTCCTTTAGTTACTATGATTCCAGTTACAGGAGATGAATATAATGCATGAAGACTAAGAGTAACAGAGGTGCTTTGTGAAGGCTTTGCACCTTGGTCCTGCAAGCAGTTCAGCATGCTTATACATTTATTTAATGCAGCTTCAAGAAGTATGGTTTATAAATAGCCTTTGGAGAATTAAATACTCTGATTTGATAGAACCAGTCAATCAAGGTCAGGAAACTTCAAGCTAAATTGTTACTTATAAGGAGCAGATAAGGATTCCCCAGACATTTTACATTCTGTATGGGTTTTAAAACTATAGTAGCATAAGCTTTTAAAGGGCTATGCAAAGTGGAATTTTCCCAAGATGATGCCAACATCCCAGTCTTCCTTTTGATGTTTTGACTCTTTTCTACTCTGTTGACTTATTGACCTAATTGGGGGGGAAGTGGAGGAGAAAATGTGTAGTATATTTTGTGTTCTGTTTCTTTTTATTCATTTCCGTATGCATCCAATTTAGCACAAAGTAAAACTCAGGGTGAATTAATCTTTTTCTTCTTGGTCAGTAGTCAGTAGGCCATCTGAAATATTCATCTTTCTTTTCTGACCGCATTCAGAAAGCAGAAAGTTTTGATGCTTTGAATAAGCTGCAGTAACAGAGTTATTACCAAATTCCAGACCTTCAGCACCGAGAACTGGTGGATGTCAGCTGAGATTGCAGAAGAGATTGTACTTCCTGAGGTCGTAAACAAAGATTTGAGAGTTTTAGAAATGTTTAGAGGAAACAACCTAAACAAAACACTGTTTAACAAATTTTTACCCTAAACAAAACATGGTGTTTCCTCAATCTACTTGCACTGGCTGTCACACTCCATCTCTTCACTGCCACTTCTTCAGTTTTAAGATGATTTTCTCTAAATAGATCCAGTCTCATCTAATAAGTTTAGGTTTATCTAATTATCACCCAGGTAGGATTACCTCTGTGGACTGCCTTGACTCCTGGCTATGTGTTAACTCTCCTGTTCCGAGGAGGTCCTGGCCTCCCCAAGGTTTCCCTGCAGCCATTGCTGGAAGCTGGAGAAGTTGTGCAAAAAGTGCTGCGTGGGGCCAGGCATGGAGAGGAGTGGGGTTCGAGTGACAGCAGAGAGAAATTACCACTGTTCAGCTGCTTCTGCTGGCTCGCTTGCATCTTTCAGAAAAGGCTCTGCTAACATAATCCCAGTCACTTTTTTTTCTCTGCACATATATTGTTGGGGTTTTTGGTTCTTTTCTTTTAATTGGGAGGGCTTGATGGATGGGCCTGTGTAGTAGAGCCTCCCATAGCTCAGGCAGGGCCCTTCCCTGCAGCAGTTCCTTCTGCCAGGACACAGCAAAAGTTGCTTCAGCTGCAGTGGGCATTGGGACAGCTTCAGGATGTTTTGATGAAAGATAATGTTTCTTTTTAAACCTCACCTTTTATGTTGCACTCTGGCACATGAGGCTTGGAGGTGAGAGGCTGTCTTCCACCTCAGTGCAAGAGTCATGGGGTTTGTTTTGTTTTGCCTGGGACGCTTTTGCCACCTGGGTTAGCACTTGCCATGCAAGGTAACATCACCTGCACTGCGTCCTTTGGTGTGCTGCTTTGGCAGCTGCTGTTTAAAACAAAAAGCTACTAAGTTCCTCAGAGGAGAGGAGGTCTAATAAAGAAGTGCAAGTTTTCTTGCAGTTGTTATTTCTGTCTTTTAATAAATAAGTGATTTTCTTTGAAGAATGTTGATCTTTAAGTAATGGGTTTTCTTAAAGGAAAACTCACCTACTGTGACTTATGCAGGAAAGCAAGAGCTGAGAATTTGACAAGCTGCACCCAGTTAAGAAATGCCTTTCTGGCTATTTGGTGGTCTCAGCACCACTGCTGTGTAAGCTGCTGAAGAGCCACACAGAAATTGGAGTCAGCAAATTTCAGGAGTTTGTCAGAGGGAAGGAAAAAACCTCAAATGTTGTGGTTTGCTGCAGGTTATAAAAGCAACAAATCGTGTGTCTGTTACCTGGCTGCTGCTGGAAGTGTTTCTCTTGGCTCTCAGAATGTCTGTGGCATCGCTGGTGGCCCAGTTCTGTGGAGCAGTTAGATAGTGGGGATCAGAGGCCCCATGCCCTCCCAGCACTCTTCCTGGGCGGTGTGTCCTGGTCCCTGCCCAGTCTGGAGTCAGGCAAAGAGGGGACCTGTGCATTGAGTTGAAAGCCAGCAGAGGCCGAATGGGAGCTCACCTCTGTCTAGTACTGCTGTTAGTTTTGTGTCAGCTGAAGTGAGTTGGGTCTGGACATGAGTGGGTAGGTAGGGAACCCCACGTTGGAGTGTTCAGTTTTTAATTGTCCTCCAAAAGCTGTATTCTGACTTAAAAAGGGATCATGTGAGTCTTTGACTGTACTGATGGTGCACCACCTCATGCATTGCTTCTGCAGCGTCTTAAGGGAGAACCCATGTGCTCCTTGTTGCATGGCTTTACTTGCACTGCTGCAGAGCAGGCCTGAGCACATTGCCACTACAGATTCTCCTAGTATTTCTAAGCCCATGTAACTGGTTTCAGATGACCAAAAGCTAGTGTGTATGTAGCAATCACTGTTTGCATACACCAGGTAAAACTCCCCGTTGTGTCTGATCCTCAGCCAGTATCCCCTGGAGGAGGAGTCTGGAATCACTGAGATAGATGTTAACTGAATGCCTTGTCTTCAGTACCTGTTCAATATCTCTGATTTCCAAAGGAAACAAACAAAAAACCCCACATATGTATATAAATAGATTTTAAAATGCCATCATTGAAGCCTGTGACGCTTAACTATCAGTATATAGTGGATCCACAGCATCGGGTCTGATAATCCCCTGTTGTTAAAGCATAGCTGGTTTTGATACTGTGTTCTCAGAGCGGCTTTGTGTGTGCTCTGAGAAGATAGAGTTTACATGTTACATGTCTGGTTACAGAACTGACCTGGGAAAATGTCAATAGCAGGTTCTGCTTTTGTTGCATGTAATTTTGTAGTGAGGACAAGCGCTTTCTCATGTGTGATGGTGTGCAAATAAAACAAAATCACATTTCTAGTCCCAGAATGCTCAAAGTCACATTTTTCCACGTAAGGGAATATTTTCTTGTTTGAAATGGCATTATTTAGGACTGTGCTGTTGGATGACAGTTTTCAGCTGTCAAACTCAACTTTTTTATTTGCCTTTTCTTTCTCTGCCCCACTTTTTTCAAACTACAACACCTTCGTTATCTAGCAAGAAGTTGAGAAGTTTACAGACCTAGAGAAACTCTACCTCTACCTTCAGCTGCCTTCGGGTCCCAGCAATGGAGACAAAAGGTATGTGTGCAAGTGTGTAGATGTCAGCAGCTAGTACTGAAAACTTACTTTACTTCCTGTGACACTTATCTGCTGAGGAACCGTTCACGTGATGCTTCTGGTAGCAGAAGCAGCCTTTATTAAGCGTTAGGGACTCTTCTTTTCCTGAAGATTGTGTTGTGCTGCTTTGGTTTTTTTATCTTTGGAATCTTTAGTGCATGAATAGCTTGTAAGTACAAACCTTCTAAAACACAAGAGTCATCGGAGAAAGTGTTTTGCAGCCCAAGTGTAATCGTTCCTTCACTTTTTATGTAGGAAGTGATAATAGAGCAACACATGTGATGGTGGGGGAAAGAGGAACTAAGGGTATTTCTGGTAACATTTGTTTGACTAAAGGAAGCTCCAGGAAGCCAAGCTGACAACATCACAAAGCTGGTACATGTTCTCAGTAGGATGCTTATCAGCCTGCAGGTGCTACAGGAAGCAGTCTGAGCATCTGCTGGCAAAGGGCACCTGGCAGACTGAGTGGGCAAAGCTTAGAGGTGGTCAGTAAGGAGCAATAAATGTAAGAGAGGAAGTAAGTGAGCTCTCACCCATCACTGTCCATTCATGGCTGTGTATCAGTAAAGAATTGGAGTGTGGAGTCAGTATGTTAAATTGTGGATGAAAGAGGGAGATAGATATCTGCTGCCCATGTCTCAAGGAATAGTTAAATGTGTGAGATAGCATCCCTTGCTGTATCTGGTGTCTCTGCCTACCTGCGTAGGCAGACAGTTATGAAGTCTTGTAATTGAGGAGCAGCTATGGAGCAGAGACTTCAGCATTGCTTCTTCTTTCACTAGCGATCAAATCTCCATGTCATCCAGCCGTGCCCAGCAGATGCACGCCTTCTCGTGGATACGGAACACCTTGGAAGAGCACCCTGAGACATCCCTTCCCAAGCAGGAGGTTTATGATGAATACAAGTGAGTGCTCCTGAACTGGAATCATGCATGTGGCTTTAGTGAGCATGGATAGTTCTGTGACACTGGCTCTACAGGCACTCCACTGATGTACATGTATGTGTGCATACAGTAGAACAAGGCCTTATATATTGATGTACCTGAGAAAATTCTAGATACAGTGAGGCAAACTGTGTTCATTGTTTCTGCCAGTGAAGATAAGATTGTGATGTTTAAGTTGTGTATTAGATATGCTGAAGGAAAGATACAAACATTTCTTAACAAGTAAATATCTGTATGAGTATTGTTTTGGTATTTGGACAAAGCAGCACAGGTAAAAAGCCCCAGTGATTATCTGATGGTACATTTTGGTCTGCTTACTTATACTGCCTTATACGACTGCATTAACTAGGTTGCGGGGTTGAATTGTTCCTCCTGGAAATGCAGCTATTTTGCACATAAGATCTAGCCTGTCACACCTTTCTTTTCAGAATAATGCATAAATATTGGACCTTCCTGCAGCAAACCTGATTTCTGCAGAGGCACGATATATCTGAATATGTATGAAACCAGTAACCAAGGCCACTGCGAGTCTGTGTTGTCAAGTCTCAAAGCTACCATGTAACGGGAAAGCGATTAGAAGCAAGGGAGAAGGAGCTGTCTGACGGAAGTTGGATTTGAATTCATTTACGGAACATTCCCTGGGGCAGGAGAGGGGAATGGGGGAGAAGAGAATAATCATCTCCAGCCCGGTTGCCTGAAGATGAATAACAGATTTATGATCTAGTATGAATATTTCCATAATCCGAGCGATTACAGTAATTTGCAGTGAGCTGAATCCCTTCACCCTCTAAGTGCCTACGGGGTTCAGCCCTTAGTAATTGTTATTGCAGGGTTGCCTTTTGTGAATACCTCCTTTTAATTAGCTCTCTCTGGTCAAGATTTTTACTCTGAGCTGAGCCATGATGGCATTCACTCGCCTGGGGTTGATAAACATGCACACACCTATTTCTGAGATGGTGCCATTGACTGGAGTGGTGACGCAGCCTGGAAGTGGAGCCAATGGCACAGACGTGCCGGGGTGGCCAATCCCCGAGCAGCAGCCGCTCGTGCAGACACAGCAACAGCGGCAGCTGCTGTGCGGGAGAGAGATGGGAGCGTTATTCTTAAATATATTTCTTATTAAATAATTTATGGCCTGCTTCAGCAACAAATCTGCTTGGCTTCCATGCTGTGCCAAGCTGCAGATGCCCGGAAAAATCATCATCTACAGATTGTGGAGTGTGAAATTTGGATGGCTTTTGTATGTAGCTGCATCAAGTATTTGTGTATTGTATTTTTTTTTTCTCCCCTAACAAAATAAGGGTGGTAAGCAAATATTCAGGAAAATATCAAATGTTTGGAATCTGTTCTCCTTTGAAAGCATCTGTTCTGTTTTTAAAATATTCAGTTTCTTTGAATATTTTCATGAGTTATTCTTGCACACCAAAGGAAAAGTAGTCTTGGAGTGGGAGGTGGGGAACAGACATAAATACATGAGAGTTAGTTTTGATAAGTCATTTTTCTTTGCCTAAGGGTGTTAAAACCTCTCAAAACTCACTTCAGTCATACTAACAAGTTACCGTTTCTTTCCTCTGTGTACCAAGATAGACATTGTATGAGTTTACAGTGAGCAAGCTTATGCACTCTGCACGTATAAATCAAAGTTACAAGGCTCCAGAAGAGTGATGCGTCCCACCAGCATCTCAATTCCTGCTCTAAATTTTGGTCAAAATAAATCTTGCAAAGCTACTGGGCTGCTGCATCACCTTTCATGTGTTTGGGTTCATTTCTTTTCAATGAAGAGAGAAGACAGAAGCTTGCAGTCCTCACAAATCCACCACTGGCAAGTGTTGATGGTGTTTCCAGCCCCTCCATGTTTCAGTATCCTCTTCTTGTTGGCACTTATTCCACACAGCAACTCTTCTGTTTTCTTCCTCTTTCTATTTAATTGTGAATTCACATCTCTGACTGGATTATAGTGAATGGATTCCTCTCTCTTTGGAAGGGAATAAAATAAATGAAAAATGCAGCATAATACAAGGCAGTAGCACTTGGGAAGGTTGAGAGCTTGCAGCTGAATTTCAGAAGGGAGGTAGATGAGAGCTAGTTCACCTCTCTTGTTGGTGCTGTGAAGCTGCTTGCTTCTGTTGGCACACATGGTTTTGCCAGCTTCTTCTGGGACTTATAGGGGGTAGTCTGGAAAATACTATGGGAACTTAGGAGGAGCTGCCTAATGTTAGGTAGCCTGTAGAGAATGGATGCTGCCTCCCGCCAGATACTTTCAATGTTTTCTTCTAAGTCAGTTTTATTTGGGTGTTTTCTCCCTATTAGTAAAAACCCTTCTGTAGGTGGCCAGGTGTAGATTTAGCAGAGTTTAGGAAATTAGGATTTTGAGTCTCAGTGCAGGCCTGCAGTAGGTACGCAGATAAAATCCCCATTTGCCCACAAAGTTATTTGTTGAGCCTTCAGTAAACACTTGGGTCTTCTTGTCTTGCTTCAACTGTGGTGACGCAAAGAAAGAAAGTCAATCATATTTAAGTTTGGTGCCCTGAAGATTCACTTGATATGCTTAATATGGATTATGAGGTCTTTGAGTCATCCCGTATCTCTTCCCTTTAGTCTGTAAATCATTAATCCGTGCTTTTCTGGCTGCTGAGCCGCTCTGATGCTAGATTATGTGCACTAATGTTAAGAATGTAAACCAACAAGTTAGGAGAAGAATATTCAGAAGCTAGCGCAGAAGAGAGTGGTAGTATAGGAATATCACGCCTGCTAAAAAAAAAAGACACAAGATACTAGTCTTTATATAGCACTTAACCAGTGTTTTCACGTAAAACTCCCTGATAGAAACAGGCTGGGACCTGTTGTGTTGTATATTCAGTCCTCTGTCATGACCAACTACCTATATATTCCTTTTAAAAGCCAATCATGCTCTGTCTAAAGCAGCTGTTTCCCACCTCTACTGCTGCTCTTGGGAGTCTGGCCTGCACTTAAAATGGCTTTCAGACATCTGGTTTCCATCCTTTCTGATTTTTTTGACTTATTTCTATGCTAGAATTGTTTGTCAGCTTAATGAGAGCCTACCTCTTCCTAAGGTTCTTTGCTCTGACCCACTCTTAGAGACCAGTGTTTTTGCTGGATTGGATAAGGCAAGATCTTTGTTTCGTTTCATGCAAAGTTCTTCATCATTTGCTATTCGTGTTATTTTTTCTGCCCAGGAAGCTCTATGGGCTGGGCTGCATAGCCTGATTGTCTCCATGGGCTTTTTGGTTAATTTGCATGGTGGGAGGTGTACTTCAAGTGTGCTCCTGGTGTCACCTATGTCTTGAGTACATACAATTTGAAGATCTTAGGGAAAAAAAGAAAGGGCCTTTTCTTCTTATGATCATGATGCGAAGCTCTGTACAAAGGAATGTAAGCAACCACGTGCCCATTGTCATTCCTGTCTGTGCATAGACCTTCCCTCCCCCGTCTGTTTCCCACCCACCCTTCAAATAAGCAAAACAGCTCCTGAGCTCAGTAATGTGCCAAGAGCGCAAGTAGCAGAGAGAAGAGCTTCAGGGAAGAGGCTCCTTGTACGTGTTGTCAAGTCAATGAGAGACCACAGATGGACGTGGAGGATTCTCGGCTGAGCCAGGAGGAGGAGGGGCCACATGGGATGATCTCTCTGAAAACAAAATTACATGATAATAGCTCAGAAATCACAACCTTGCAGGAGCTGCCGGTATAGATATGAGGGGACCATGTAACTGGATGCTTTGGTGCTAGCAAATAATTGTCTTAAAACAGATGTGCTAAACTTCAGGAATGGATCTTTTTTTCCTTTTTCCTTTGTTTATTTTCTCCTATGGAGGGAATAACTTTAACTTGGAAGTCGATAGGCTGGTAGGCCCCTAATCTTGTTGTTCTGCTGGGTTAGGTTTTCATTTTGTTTTGCTGACATTGTTGAGTTTCAGAGATATTGCTGACTGTGGCAGAGAAACTCAGAGAGCCCTCCTTTGCATGCTAGTTGAAACTTAAAGTCCTGTAATCAGCATAAGTAACCAATAAAGAGCCACCTTCTAGGAATTTTCAGAGTGAAGTTATTGGGGCCTGGAAAGATGCAAGGGCCAAAACCCAAACCTGCACAGACATCTGTCACCCATAAAGCAATGTCTGATTCCTAAGAGGGTGCAGTGAGGCAAAACTATTCCTTTGTAATAACTTCAGAGGGACATAGAATTCAGATTCTGTGACTGACCTGCATTGAGATGAAATTGGATAAAAACATTCTTCATGTCCCATGCAGAGACTAGACTAACGACTGACTGTGAACCAAGCTGTAGGCAACATCTTCTGGTTGGGACAGAGTGGCTGTGTATATGGGGAAGCAGGTGTATGCAAATTCTGCAGGGAAATGTCATAACCAAAGAGCATAAATCTTGCTGTTTATCATCATCAAAATCATTACATTTGTGGTAGTGCTTTCCAAGTAGAGGATACTTTCACAGCACCAAGGCAAAAGCAGCAGATACTTGCTCTGTAATAACTAGTATTTTGAAGGAGAAAATGCAGTGGGAGTATCTCCAGAAACGTACTTCTTTCTGCAGAGATGTTCCCAGTGGCCTACTTGGATGCAAATGCCATTGCTAATTGATACCAGTTTTAAGAGGTGATATTGGGCATGAAGGACCTGTTTCAGGAATGTTGCTGTCTGTGTGTCTTCTTCCATGTATGTACCTGCTTAGAGTAGGGGCAATGTGGTGTGTGAAGTTACTGTTTTTCTGCTCTCCTGCTTGTGCCCACACAGTCACCTTTTCAGAGATGGTTGTGTTTTGTGTATTGCTGGTAGGGCATTTCACAGGAAGGGAGGTCACTGTTATCTGCTGCAGACTCTCTGACTGCAGGAAATCTGAATGAAAATGCTCTGACTGTGTGTGTTTTGGGCCTTAGCACGGTAACATCTGTGAAATGCCACGAGGCTCTTGAACAAAAGGCAGTATGTGTTCTCATCTTTGTGCAGCCTGAAGCACTTACTGTGTAGGTAAACCTGCCAGAGCAGTTCCCAGTTTTCTCCTCTCGTTTCTCATGTTTGTGATTTTCCAGAACGTTCAGGTTTTGCAGTGAAATCAATGATTCTTGTTCCTGCCTCAAGGGGATATTTTTTAAATAGATGTTGAAACAAATTTTCCTCTGCTGTTTGTGAGAACTGAGGACAGATGACAGTGCCTGTTTTACCAGGATAAGTAAACCTAAGAGAATAATTACCTTTTGTTGCTCTATTCCCCTGTACCATCAGGTTGCAAACGCAGTCACACAAAGATCTGCATTTGCAGAGGCAGTTGAAATCTGTTAATTTAGGATTGTTAATACAAAGATGTTTATAATTAAGCAGCTCTTATAGTTCAGTGCTGGTTGCAGTCATTAGAGCACTAGGTCCTTCAGTATGTGTTTGTTATACCTATAAAGGCAAAGCTGGTTCCCTGGAAAGGTATGTTTTGTTAAATTGAGTTCTGTTTAGCTCTGTTACATTGAAGTTGTGTAGGCAGAATCTTTCTCTGGACACTGACAAATCTCTTATTGCTTTTCAAATATTCCTGCAGGATTTCAGGCCTTACCACACTCAGGTGTACTTCTGGCTAGAACAATGTCTCTGCTTTTATTATGTCCTAAAATAAATGAATTGAAACATATGCTTCAAACTAAGTTGTGGAGTAAATCTTAACTGTGCTCTAGATAATGCCACTACTTGTTATGTCTCCACATGACTTGTCTTTGAACTCAGTAGAGAACAAGGCAAAAACTGGTATTAATAGCTCTGTTTATACATTTTTAATGCATTCAATTTGTTGTGGATAGCTTCATTAATGTTAAATGTGGTTCTAAATATGGATGGGTATAAGTGTTTTCTTTTGAAAACCTTTGATGGAGTCTAGCATGCAGGCTGGCCTCTTGTATTAACTTCGATTCCATTCACGCTTTCTTTCTCTTTGTTGCAGGAGCTATTGTGACAATCTTGGCTACCACCCATTAAGTGCTGCTGACTTTGGAAAGATCATGAAAAATGTCTTTCCAAATATGAAGGCCCGTCGTCTAGGCACAAGAGGCAAATCAAAATATCCTTTGCTAGAACACTTCTCAGTAACTTCTTCTGCACTTGCCTGGCAAACATCTGTCGTTGTGGCTCAACTACCAGCTAAATGTAGAAGTAATGTGAAATAAAAAATGCAGGCACTTTCCCAACGTTCTTTAAAAATCAGTGATTGCAGTAGTGTAAGGTTGCAAGATACAACTTCGGAAACAAGTGCTTAAATTTAGCTTCTGACACTTAGTTGTCACAGCAGCGACGAATCAAGGAGGCTTTATCATTTAGTGCAAAGGGAAGTAATGGAATAAAGGAATGTGCCTTATGTATGTGCAGTGACTAATATTTTATTGGTAGTACAGCTCAGAATTACCAGAACATTTCTTGCTTTTCTATTATGCTTGTGCACACCAATAATGTAAAAGTTAGTTGTACAGCCAAAGATCCTTCTTAATCTGTGCTACAGATTTTGCATTAAACTGCCTTTCAACCGTTAGTATAGCTTAGAAGAGAAGAGGGAACTGGGAAGTTGTCACAAAAGCTCACTTCAGACTGGAAGGCACAGCCTGAGCCTTGTGCTGCTGTCAAGGAGGGAGACAGCTTCCTTCACTGCATCGTGCAGACCTCCTGAGATAGGAATGGCAATTTAAAGCAGGAGCCTCTAGGAGGTGCTATCTCTTTCTCTTGGCTGCAGAGCCTTGTTCCCTGTGCCCAAAAGTTGGAATTCACTTCCTTCCCTGTGTTAGAGAAATAGTCCATCCCAGAGGGCATGCCAGAATACTACCCCACTTAATGGTTACTTAATACAAACCTTAAAATACTTATAAAACCTGATGTTTTCATAGTGTAACTATACATAATTGTTACAAGCAGAACTATACACAGATCTTAGGACAGATTAGTTTAGCAGTTAATAGGCAGACAGTGTGAAGAATCCAGTGCAAATGCTGTGCAGAAGAGTGCTCATACCACTGGTGCTTCTGCTGCTTCAGCATAGGGGCAGAAAGCTTTGCTATGTTAAAAATGCAATAATCAAGTCTAAAGGCTATAAGGATATGAATTTCTCAGCCTTTTCTGAGACTGAACAGCAGTTTATCTCGTCTTTATCATGCTGAGGTGTTCCATTAAAAACAAAAAACTGTTGTGATTTTCAAAGTAAGTAGGTTTTTCATCAAGAATGCTGTCTTTTCCAAATTGAGAATTCCACCTTCCCTTAAGAATCAGTAGAAACCATCATGATGGTGCCTGCTGCACCCCCCAGGATCCACTCTTGCTTTGTTCTGATGTGCTGGGTAGGCTAAGCCACTGCAGTAAGCGAGAGAAGGAAAGCATTAGAAAACCAAAAGGCATCAAGGTAGCTTGTAGGCTCTAATTAGAAACCACTCAGAACAACTAGCAGTAATGATGTGGACACACTGTAATGCCGGCCTTTGCCAAGGTCTCACTTGAAGCATGCACTTAGGGAATTAAATGCTAGCAGGTAGCCCCGAACTGTTTATCTTTCCTAGAGGAGAAAAAGCCTCCCATGTAATAGTAAATGGAGAAATTGTGACAGTTAAATTGTTTCATAAAATACAGTGTTGTATTATCTCGCAGTGGAGCCCAGAACAGTAGTGATGTTCTGGATAGAACTAGAGAAGTTTTAAGGAGGAAATCAAATGCTGTAATTGTAGCTTGACCCAGGGTATCTCTTTCAGATCTATTTCGTAAGTTTCTAATTTGGAATGATTTAAATGTGACCTTATCTCACACTTACCATAGTATCTAGCCTCCTTACATATATTTAACTGTAATTATACTCAATCCAGGTTAATGCAAGCGAGTGCAAGCTTCATAGTGTAAGAAAGAGAAATACAGACATATTAACAGAACGTGAAAAATTAGTCCTGAAAAGGAGTTGTATATGTGTGAACTCCCAGTGTAATGCTGGGGAGAGGAAAAAAGGCTGATTTGATTTTTAGACCGAGAAACAAGTGAGGAAGAGTAATGGAGGGAGTATATTTTTGTATACTGATTTGATGACATCAGTGTAAGAACAAATCTGGCTATTTGTATCCATATTTTTACAGAAGAATTATGGGTGGGGAGAGAGCGACAAAAATGGTGTGAGATCTTGGGAAGAAATGTCCTCCTCAGTCACTTTATGTTGGTATGGAGAATTTCTGTAGTTTGTTGAAGTCCCTTAGGAGAAGGAATTGTTAGAAAATTCATCAAAAAGGCAAAAAATTGCAACTCAAAACTGAAGTTTGGGAGCACATTTTTAATGGCGATTAACTTCTGGAAGTGCATTTCCATCTTGTTTTAGGCCTGGTTTATGAAGGGGCTATAGTCCAAATTTATCTTCATGATTTAAATATTGAGCAGCTGATTGAAACTATTTGGTGTGGTTTAGTGGTTCTTTTAAGTTATCAAATTCAGTTCATCTTACCCAGCATCACTTGCTCCTCTGTGTAGATGGAGAAGCCCAGGGACATGGCCAAGAATGCAGCCATTTACAGGCTCTTGGTTGTGGCTGGCTATGAGACTGTTAGTGACAGTAATTGTTAGATCTGTTGTTGAGATTGCTTGTAAAGCTTACGAGGGGTATCAGGAATTGCTGCCCTTCCCTCCTACCCCCCAACAAACAAGCAGACTATTTAGACCTTAATTCTTGTTCACATATTGCTACAGTGGACTGAGGAAGAAGGCTTTTGTGCATATGCCAACACTGCCCAACCTTGACTTTCACAAAACTGGAGATGGGGTATGATATATACTTGCTAATTTATATGTTTTTTTGCCTGTTAACATTTATTATGTTGTTTTTCCATCTGACGTTTTCAAAGCAAAGTGAAGAGCTCTGTAGTTCTTGAAGATTTTTCTTTATGATACTTCTATTCTGAATCATTGTTTGATGTTTTTATGTAAGTTCAGAATGAATTGCGGTGCTATTAAACTAATTTAGGAGGTGAAGCAGACTCTCACTGTGTTGCCACCCACAAGCTGTATCTTTCTAACTCTGTTTCTGTTTTGGTTTTACCATATATTAAAAGAAAAACAAACCAAAAACAGCAAGTTAGTGGAAGGGAAGAGGAACCACAGTGAAAGGAGTTCCTGGGTAGTGGTGCCTGCTGAGTTGATAAGATTCTGGCTGCAGGAAGCATCAATTAGTGGTGGTCCAGATATTAGGAGTCTGCTGTTTTCTTCCAGAAATGTTAGCTCTATATAATGCCTTCAGAAACCAGCAGCAGATTAATGTTAAAGCATTTCATTTTGAATTATACTGATGTTGTGATTTTATTTTGCTAATTTCATGAAAGACTGTGAACATCTTGCATGTTTCTGATCATCATTTGCTCTCTTATTTTGGTTTTCATGACTGAATGACCCTTAATAATTAAAGTAACCTTTCCTCCTTTGCTTGTTATAGTTGGATGGGGCAGAGCCATCTGGGCAGCTACAAAGTGCTGATGAGGAAGTTGTCTCTGCGGCCTGCCGGCTTGTTTGTGAATGGGCCCAGAAAGTGCTGAGCCAGCCTTTTGATACAGTCCTGGAACTGGCTCGTTTCCTTGTGAAAAGTCACTATATTGGTACCAAGTCAATGGCAGCTTTAACAGTAATGGCAGGAGCACCAGCAGGTAATGAGATAAACCCAAGACAAGAGGGACTTGCTTTGAGGGACCTCATTGCAACCCCCCTGCCATAGACAGGGACACCTCCCGCTAGATCAGGGTGCCCAAGGCCCTTTCCAGCCTGGCCTTCCATGTGATCAGGGTAGTCTATCCTCATATGAAATGCATTGTGTTTAATGCTTTGGCATTAGATAATATCAGCTGCTCAATGCTGCTCCTCTGTGATAGAGACCTGCAGGTTTCTGGAAAGATTTTCTGCTTTTAAAGCTGCCTTACGTATTGGTAACGAAACAAAAACACGGTAGATGGTGAATATTAAACGTTCATGTAAAACACATCCGCTGCCCTCTACCGTCAGTTGAACGAAATGCATTGGGTTTTAGTTTTGCTAACACAAAAGTTGCGATTTGAGATTACTGGAGATAAGATGCCAGTACGTAGTGTTTTAGCAGCATGTCTCACAGATAGAGGTTTTGCCACAAATGTGGAAATAAACTGAAACACCGAGTAGATTTGAGGCTGAATTGTATAGGGACACCTCATGGGTGTTCCCAGAATGGTTGTGGAGATGCCTGCCTTGTGTTCTGTGTGGATAGATACAGAAGTGGCACTGCAGCAGACAGGGTGTGTGTGGTTATAATTCATTCTTATTTTCTATTTAGGAGTAAAAGGGATCCCCCAGCCCTCAGCTTTTATACCTACTGCTGAAAGTAATTCCTTTCAACCGCAAGTGAAAACTCTGCCATCTCCTGTTGATGCCAAGCAGCAGCTGCAGCGTAAGATCCAGAAGAAGCAGCAAGAACAGAAACTGCAGTCTCCTTTGCCAGGAGAGCCTCCAGCAAAGAAAACGGAAGGCACCGGAACCAACGGTGTGACCAGTATATCTAATGGAAGTCCTGCAATTCTGTCTCCTCCGCCTATTGGCATTGTTGTGGCAGCTGTCCCCAGCCCGATACCGGTAATGTTGTCCAGCAGTTCTCTAGAGAAACCACCTTATGAAAGGGTTGTAAATCACTGGTAACTAAGCAGGAGTGTCAGTGGGATAGAAGAACAGATTCCATGCAAAGGCTTGGGTCCCTTGATGCTTCTCTTGTCCCAGTGACTGTGTTATACCGCATGAGTTACAGGATTGATAGGGAGGCAGCAGATAGCACATCTGATCACATAGCATAGGCCAAGTTAATCTTTGAAGTCATTGACAGTGGGATTTCTGCTAACAGTAATTAAGGTTATGTGTGGGAATAATTGCCCTTGAGATAAAGTTTAACCAGACGAGAGGGCTGACACTAGACGTGTGGGTTGCTGAGCCTCACTATGGAGTCTAGATTGCCTTCTGTGGGCTCAGTGTGTGTAGTGACAGCAGCAATTTTACTTTTGCGTGAATGTCTGTAGTGTGGAGCATCTTTGTCTTTCGGCCATACAAAACTGGGCTGGCAGCAGCGGGAAAGGTTATTTGGTTTTTAAGATGTTAGCTCTGTTGTAGATTTCTATACGTAAGCCAATTTTTCTGCCCGATAGTGAGTTTGTATTTTAACTGGTTCTTGAAATCCTAACAACGAGGAGTGTTTTGAACACATCCTCTCCTCTTTAACGTTTCTATGTCTGTCTTTTTGTTCCATGTGGTGAAGGATTGTATGAGAACGACCCTTTTGTTAGCAGAAGAGCAGACTAGTGTGTAGACCAGTGCCTCATGTGTTAAAAACTGAGGCTCTGTGTCTGTCTGCCGATCTTTAAACGAATAGAAATTGTCTCATATATAATTGAAGAGCTTGTTTTGTTTCAGAGTGACATTCACTAGCTTGGGTGTATTGAGCTGTGTTGTCCTTCACCTTTGAAAGCTTGGGAGTGAGGTGGTCCATGGGCTTTGGGAACTTCCTTACTTCATTGCCACACTTCTTTCTCTCTCTATAGGTGCCAAGGACCAGGCAGTTGGTGACGTCCCCAAGTCCTATGGGATCGTCTGATAGCAAGGTCTTGCCGCTCAACGTTCAGGTGGTCACTCAGCACATGCAATCAGTCAAGCAGCCACCAAAGACTCCCCAGAATGTTCCCGCCAGCCCAGTTGGTGACCGCTCTGCCCGGCATCGCTACCCACAGATCTTACCGAAACCAGCAAACACCAGTGCTCTCACCATCCGCTCTCCCACAACGGTGCTCTTCACCAGTAGCCCAATCAAGACTGTTGTGCCAGCTCCACATGTGAATTCCTTAAATGTGGTAAAAATGACAGCAATATCTCTTGCCCCAAGCAGCAGTAGTGTGCCCATCAAGCAGACGCCTTCAGGTAGCAGTAATGCAGGAGCAGCAGAAGAAGGGAGGACTGGTCCACAGATCAAAAATGGATCTGTTGTTTCACTTCAGTCTCCAGGATCCAAGGCTAGCACTGTCGTAGCTGCACCTGCAGTCAAGGTCAAAATGGAGCCTGAAGCACTGCTGGATGAGAACTCGGTGCAGGGCCAAGAGAGCTCTGATGTGTCTAAATCCGTAAAGGCAACCCCTGACCTGCCTCCTGCTCAACTAATCAATTTTGAGGTTGCAACCTCGAAGGTTTCGGTTGATGATGTTGTGGAGACAAAACCAGATAAGGGCTGTGATCAGGGAGCTGAAGAAGCAGGGACCAAATATAAAACAGAGTCTGATGAGATCACACCAGTTTCTTCAGCAGGCAATAATCAAAGCACTATAAAGGTTTCAGTTGCCAGTCAGAACTTGTCCAGCACCAGCATCGGTTCACCTCCTACTGGTGAGTCTATGATTAAAGACAAAACATGCACTAAAAGTCCAAGAAAGCGACAACCTTCTACACTTCAGGATTCCCAGGTACCACCTGTAAAGAAGCCACTGGTGGAGCAGCTTTCAGCTGGTGATGCTGTGGAGAGTCAAAAAGCAAACAGTGTTAAGAAGTCTCCGAAGGCTGGATCATTAGCCAACAGTGACAATACAGCAACACTTGCTCAAGTTCCCAGCAGCATACCTGTGAAGGTACCTGTGCCTTCTGGTGCTGCAGACTTAACAACAGACTTTTCTTTGAGCACCAATTTAAATACCAGTGATTCTGCTTTAGTACAGCAGCTTGCATCAGCATCATCTCCAGATATAAAAGTAAAATTGGAAGGAAACTTGTTTATCATCGAAAATGATTCAAAATCTGATGGCAGCTTTAACCCAAATACGTGGCACCATATCACCAAAACCTCTGACTTTGCATCTGTGAATTGTGAACAGCAGCAAGACATCAGCGTTATGACTATTGCAGGGCACTCTGGCTCTAGTGACTTACAGGAATCGGCATGGGAGCCAGTGGACTGTGAAGGTATGCAGCAGGATGTGTACAACCAGCAGTTACAGAGCCAGATTCAGGACTCCTCCTTGGGTCAAATACAAGCACAGCCTTCAAATCAGTTACCTCTGCAGTCGGAGCTGAAAGAGTTTGAACATACAGTCCCACAGTCAAACGACAACTTCTTTTCATTTGATGATGACCTTACCCAGGACAGCATTGTGGAGGAGCTGGTGCTCATGGAGGAGCAGATGTCCATGAATAATTCCCATCCTTACGGTGGCTGTCTAGGAATGGCACTTCAGAGTCAGGCTGCCGCTCAAGGAGCTCCTGTGTCATCTCATCCAAGCAGCACGCACTTCTACCATTCAATCCATAACAACAGCACTCCGATTCACACTCCTACCCCCACCCCGACCCCAACTCCCACCCCGACCCCGACTCCAACACCCACCTCTGAAATGATTGCTGGGTCTCAGAACATGTCCCGAGAGAGCCCCTGTTCGAGGCTGGCTCAGACAACTCCTGTAGACAGTGCTCTAGGAAGCAGCCGGCATACTCCCGTCGGCACGCCGCATTCCAACTGCAGCAGCAGCGTTCCTCCAAGTCCTGTGGAATGCAGAAACCCGTTTGCATTTACTCCCATCAGCTCCAGTATGGCTTACCATGATGCCAGCATTATATCAAGTAGCCCTGTGAAGCCAATGCAGCGGCCTATGGCTACCCATCCTGACAAAACTAAGCTTGAGTGGATGAATAATGGCTACAGTGGCGTTAGCAACTCATCGGTTGCAAACCATGGCATCCTTACGAGCTATCAGGAGCTGGTGGAAGATCGCTTCAGGAAACCTCATGCTTTTGCTGTTCCTGGCCAGTCATACCAGTCCCAGCCGCGCCACCCCGATACCCACTTTGGTCGGGTGACTCCTGTTTCCCCTGTGCAGCACCAGGCAGCTCCTGTCAGCAGCACTACCAAGCAAGAGGGCTTTGCTGTTCCTGCTCCTTTGGACAACAAAGGAACCGGTTCCTCTCTCAACAACAGTCTGAGATGCCGGAGCGTGAGTCCTGCTGTTCATCGCCAGCGGAATCTCAGTGGAAGCACTGTTTACCCTGTTTCAAATATACCACGCTCTAACCTGACACCTTTTGGAAGTCCAGTGACTCCTGAAGTTCACAATGTATTTGCTAATATCCATGCAGACACCAGTGCCAATAACATAGCGCAAAGAAGCCAGTCAGTCCCATTGACTGTGATGATGCAGACGGCCTTCCCGTCTCTTCAGAAACAAACAAACACTAAAAAAATAACCAATGTGTTGTTGAACAAACTTGATTCTGATAGTGATGATGCAGTGAGAGGTTTGGGAATGAACAACATGCCCTCAAATTACACGGCCAGGATGAATCTCACTCAGATTTTAGAGACATCCGCCGCTTTCCCTAGTGCCAACCCGCAAAATATGATCGGTTCCAGCACTTCGGTTTATGAATTCCAAACACCAAATTACCTCACAAAAAACAGCAGCACCGATCAGATCAGTTTTTCTTCTGGAGATAACCAAGCACAATCAGACATCGGAGAGCAGCAGTTAGATTTTAGCAGTGCTGTAAAAGACATTTTAGGGGAGGACAGTCTGCCAACAAACCAGCAGCTGGTGAATCAGGTGGCATCAGATCTCAATAACGTTGCATCTGTCTTTTCCAGCGACATCAGGTTGTCTTCCGAGCTCTCAGGCAGCATTAACGATCTGAATACTTTAGACACAAATCTACTGTTTGATCCAGGTCGTCAGCAGGGACAAGACGATGATGCTACACTGGAGGAATTAAAAAATGACCCCTTGTTTCAACAGATCTGCAATGAATCCATTAACTCAATGACTGCATCAGGTTTTGAGTGGATGGAGAGCAAGGATCATCCTGCTGTTGAAATGTTGGGTTAATCTTGTTTTATAATATGTATGTAGCACACTGTATCTAAGAGACAGACGTATTGTATTTGTCTTAATGGAAGTGCCTCCCGCAGCAGAAACACTTGCTATGTATTGTGGCATTTTTAAACAAGTTTGCTGTACCTGTTGCTCATTCTTCAGCAGGGAAAAGGCAGTCTTACCGATTTTAAACCAATCTCTGAAGGTGATGGGCTGTCAAGGAGCCAGTGTTAAAATTGGAATTTTATAGTGTTTCCCGTTCAACATTTCTTACTGTAGCAAATAAAGAAGTGGTTGATGGCCAGCCAGCAGTGGCAGCTGTGGTTGAGGCTTTGGGAAGGTTGGAAGTCAGTAGGCTTGCCAGACCTTGCATTGCTTGTTACTTCTTAGTAGATGATCCTTACTGACCGTTGTCTTTCAGGTTTGAAATGCAACGTGCTTGCAGATAGGTAGGTGCAGGGGGTGGGTACGGGTGAGCCAGGTGACTGACGTGCAGGTGCCTGATCATTGTGTAGCAGTCTTGAGCGCTGCTCAGTGGTAACTGTGGGCAATCTCTGTAGCACTGGTGCCATTGGCATCGCTGGTAAAACACAGAGATGGGAAAAACCAACAGAAACGATCAAGGAAAAAGAAAGATGCACTAATTTTTTTATTTAAGAGAAATAAATCTATGTCGTTATTTTATCCATTAATATTCATGGCATACTTGATATTTTAGTTCTCACTTCAGTGTTTTTTATATTAGGTAAAATTCATGAGAAAAGATTTTGAGCACTGAGATTTAATCTAGACATAACCCCCTATTTTAAAGTGATAGGTACTGTTTAATTATTTATCAATGCTAGAGAAGGAACGTGATACTTTCCCTCCTTTTTTAAAGCAGAAGAGCTGCTGGAGCTCATTAAAATACTATTTTTAAAGGTGTGTTTGTTAAGTTTGCTCTTCCGTAACCTAGTGGGGGCTGTAGGGAGATGGTCTTTTCTCGGTGTCTCGGTAGGTTGCGTCTGTCTGGTTTTCTTGCTCTCTTTCTTTTTTTTTTAAAAAAAACAAAAGATTATTAAAATATTAGAAAATGTGGTTGATCTAAAAATATTTCATACAGAGCCATAATACTGCCAGGCACTTTACAGACACACAGTAAGAAGTGATCTTGCTTTTCAAAGTACTTACTGGTTTAGAAGCCTGAATTCCAGTTTCATAACTGATTTGACAGGATTGGTGGATCTGATTTTTGTTTGGAGGTTGTTTGTTTACAGGGCCTTCACTGCCCCTCTGGAAAATGAGATTCAGACTTCTGAGGGACTAGTTCACCTGAACCAAACAAAAGACCTTTTGTTTTTCCAGCATGGCATGGGTCTCTGTAATGGTCAAAAGAGACAGGTACTTAACTGGCCATGGCCTTGATGCTGGAAAGAGGAGTTGCAGAGGCAAGCTTTTACGAAAGAGATGGTGCTCTTAAGGGTTGCCATCCCTTGAGCTTAGAATAAAACTGATTTTCTCTCCTGTGAACTAACACATGTTAAACAGAAAGCAGAGCAGAAACATTTGCCTCTTTTGCTTCACTTCTTTGAATGAGTGGTCATGGATTTATGGAGGGGGAGGCACTATGAGCCCCCCTGGATTTATTTAAGGGGAAGATGCCCAGATTTTTCAGGTGATCAGTGTTTTTTTAAGTGTCCTGGTGGTTTTCTGTTTCTTCACTTTTTGCTGATGACTTGAGTACTGGTCCATTTTTTGGTGGTGCTGATTCAACTTGTGCAGCTGCATTGGCACTTGAGGTGCTGGTGTACCATGGCTTCTCTTGCTGTTGCCTCAATTCATCACCAGTCTGTGGCCTCTTCTGCAGGGACAAACAGTTGTGCCAAGCTGTAGCACCTTATGGGGCCTGATTTCACTGTGCTTGCATCTCAAGTTTTGCCGCTTTGTCAAGGACAAACTTGGAGAGTTCAGTTCTCTCCTTGAAGCATGTGGATGTGCGATAGTGTGGTTTGCTTTGTTTAAGACCAAGTGACCCTTTTAAGTTTTACTAAAGAAATGGGGCAGAGACTAAAACCTGCATGGTACCCTTCTGCTTGTTACCTTGCCAGGTGTCTGCCAGTAAGGCTTGAACCATTTTTCTTGTAGGCTAAAGTTGCTGAAGGCAGGGCTTGAGTTCCGGACCTGCCCGTGGCCTTTTGCCAGAGATGTGCTGAGCATCCTCTTACCTTTGCTTTGTTTGGGTTGTTTTCCCTGACCCTGTGGGAAGTGCCAGCACTACTGTGAATAGGCAAACCCACCTTCCGATGGAGGGCAGCATGAGAGGCTGCGAGTGCCGGTGCTGCGGCAGCCCATGTGTCTGCATGAGCTGCTGGGCTGGCCTTGCCTCCGGTTTGCTGACACCGAGACTGAGGTGGGCTTGGGGAACACAAGTTTTTTTGCCCAGCTCTGCTATAGTGTTTTACGAGCCTATCTCAGAACAGTAAGAGCAGATTTAAAGCTGATGCGGTCAAATTATGCAGCCATCACCAAAGGTTTTTAAAAGTGCGTTTGAAATTATTGTTAAGTACAAGCATTACATTGGGCCTAACGTGATTTAATTAGAGCAAATACTCTATAATCAGTGGATTTGAAGCAAATACATGTTTAATTTAAGAAGTGTTCAATTTGAACAAGGATTGTTTCAAGTAAAATCCAAGGCACAGCTTTGTACATCGGTGTGTATTATTTTAGAGGTGTTTGTGTTGGTGTTACAATTGATAATGTTAGGTCCCTGTACTTAGTGCTAGTTAGTTCTTTACAATACATTGAGACAGAGCACTACTGCACACCAAAGTATGCAATACCCAAAGGAAAATTCTGTGATCCTAACAAATGGAAGCCTGTCTTGTCAGATACTCCAAAACGAAGAATTTGAGACACTTCTGACCCCTTGTTTACATTATTGGCTTCCTACTAACATGAGAAATGAATTATTTTGATAGCAGTTTTTGCTAAAGTATAACAAAAACTAGTGAATTTGTACCCCGTGTACAGTATTGCAGCAAACACTTTAAATTGGGTTGGTTGGTTAGTCCAGCAAACTTTCTGGGTTCATATATTGCACTGAAACTCTGTTGAACCTGTGGCAGGCACATTCCTTAGGATAAATGCAACAAATACGGCCCACAGATTTAAGTAAAAAAAAAGGCAAAAGAAAAAAGTTTTTAATGTGTTTCATTATTAAAAGGCAAAATGTCATTAAAAGTGACAGGTGAAATTGTCTTATGTAGCAATGTGCATTGATCTCAATGAGATATTCCTATTATTCTCTTACATGAGAATATTACAGCAGGAAAAATTAAGTTTAGTTTGCTTCACCATGTTAATACATGATCACAGAACGTGCATGAGTGTTAATGACTTAATCTTGTACAGTACTAGATATATTCCTGTAACCACTTTTATTTTTGTTATTCTTTTGCTGTATTGAACTGGTTCAGTGTTAACCAGGTGAGCATAGTTATTCACAAGTTATTTACTTTTTTATGTTAACTAATTCAGCTTAGTTCTTGTTGAATATGTTCCTCTCTCGGATTATTTTTTATTGTTCTGGTGTTGAAAAAACATTTTTGCATCATTTTATCATGATAAGAATTCATGAAGTAAATAATTTGCAAATAATTGCAATAAGCACTGACTTCTGAACTGAAAAGAAGGAAAGCGTTTCTTGTGCAGTGCATCTGAGGTTCATATAATAGTCTTGTACTATACTGTGCTTTATTTACTGCACCGTAAGGAAACTAAAATCCCTGTTCCACGTTTTCATTTAGTGCAGGAAATCCAGTTTCTCCCCTCTTCCCCAGTGTTTTATTGTCTGTTGTACTGCTGAAACTACAGTAGTTGAATATTGCAGTAGCATTTCAGTTATTTTTTTTATTGAAAGTGCTAAAAAATTGTTTTTTAAATGTTTTCAAAAACAATAAAAACATTTTATATTAAAATTACTTCTGGAGTTTTTTCTTTACATGGAAAATGTACATTAAGGTTGCCCTAAAAGACATAGCTTTGTAGTTGGTGTTGGTGGATCATAGCTGCCCGGTTATATCGACTTAAACTGCAGCTGCTGAGCCCAGTTGTACACTTAAAGCTGAGCATGAAGGTGACTCTTCCTAGCTGGGGTGCTGTGGTCAGTCTGTGCTCTCAGAGTAATCTCTTAAGAGTTGGTGCTGATGGGTTTCTGACCAATTACTTCATATTCCTTTTCTGTAGGTAGCCCTTAAGCAGTAAGTGCTTGTGTGGTGATGCCGTTACACTTGAGGGGTAAAAAGCTGAACCTGAACTGACAGCTCAAATTTGCCATCAAACATTAAAACAGCGCTGTGGCACAGGCTGTGCTTCAGAACATGGTGGTGAAAGTTGTGCAGGTCAGAACTGCCATGACGTGCAGCTCCTGTGTGCTGCAGACAGCCTGGTGTGCCTGCTGGTCGGTGTTCCTTTCGTGTCTGGGCGGTGGCTCCTGCTGTTTTGGTACAGCCATCCACAGTGGTGATACATGGCTGGGTTTGCTTTTCAATTCTAGTACAGCACTCTTACGAGACAGTATTACAGTGCAGCTTGACTTGCTGCCATAAAGGGGAACATGCACTGTTCTGGTCTATGGAGTTCTTTATTTGTGTTGTAAAGTCATACATAAACCCAGCAGTGTTCCCAGCTATGTGACCACAATGGAAAAGTATTGCCATAGAACAGAAACTGGCTGTGAGAAAATAAGGGCGAGGATAAATATTCAGGTTTTCATGCCAAAAAGATAGCACTGGTTGTTAACAGACTCCATCCTAAACTCCAGAGCGCCGAGATGAGCTGGCAGGTGGCAAGATCTGATGGTGGCACAAAATCATTTAGGTTTGTTAAGAAAGAAAAAGAATCATCAGGGAGACAAATGAGTCAACATGAATGAAAGAGCATCCAGAGGATCATTTTTAACATGAGATTGGAGGGGATGCAATTAATGTATCTTAATGAACCCTAAATTAACATGCCCTGAAGAGTTCTCAGTGAACAATTCACGGACATGCTTTCTCCATGCTCCACAGTCATAAAAAACCACAAAAATTCCTAAGGAATGAGATGCAGTGTAATGCAGGAGATATAAAAGGCTATTTTAGAAACTGATAGTTCATCTAAAGTAATAATGCGTTTTAATCAGAACATCTCAGCTGCAGACCAGACAGATTGCTTTTAATGAAAAGGGTCATAAGAGCAAGCAAATCTGTGGCTGTGAATGGAAATGGCCCAACAGCAAAGACTTAGGAAGGTGCAAACGTTAGAACTAAACATATGATCAAAATTACCTTGAAATGTTGAAGTCGGGAGCTTTGTAGGTTTCAAAACGAGTAGATGTTTATGTGTTTAAGAAAGACCTCCAGAGTAAAATCTGAACAACTGCTTAGAAGTATTTTTTACATCTCCAGAAATACAAATCTCTGTGTGTGAATGCAGCTGGTATTCTGGTAAATAGAATTCCTCCTCCAGGATCTTAAGGACTGGTTCATGTAGTCTTTACAGTGTCTGTGGCACTTGATGCCACTGTCCGCTCCAGACAAAGATGTCCTGCGTTATTTGGTCACAGAATAAATTGCTGCTGTGAATGCTGCTCTCCTAGACCCAGGAGGTGGGAGGAGCTCAATCTGAACTCAGTGCTCAGCTCAGAGCTTGGGGTGGGATATTGACTAGTTGACCTCTGGAGCTTCCTGAGAACCTCACTTTGTCAGCATGCGTATTAAGGCAAAAGAGTTGAGTAAACTTAACTGGCTCTGATTCTGCAGCATGGCTGCTCTCTGGTAAAGTTAAAGCGTAATATTTGGTGATCATCACATTCATTAGCAAACTTTAATTATCTAGGCTGCCTCTGTTGTGTAAGTCAGAGATAACCAATCTTGCTGCCTTCCTCCCCCTCTTACAAATGGCAAGTGTTAAAACTGGATAAGGAGAGAAAGCAGAAGAAAAATATACTCTGGAAGACAACTCCAAACTTAAGAAATGAGCAGTGACCTTACTGTACACTTTAGATGTTCCTGAGAAATGCATGTAAGGGAGTGCAATAAAACCTAGAAACTTAGCATTCCGAATAGTTACCTGTATTCACCCAGACCAGAAGAGCATTACACATCCAGGAGTTAGTGATCCACATAACAGTTAACTATTAACCTAAATATGCCCAGGCCTGTGCATATGTGCTGCCTGCAGGGTAAACTTGGCCAGGTGACCGTAGGAGAGGAGCCTGCAGGCAGCTCCCACTAGTGCTGGTGATTACACCATCTGTGCGTCCTTGCCTTTGAAAGTCAGTGGGAAGTTCTCATGTGAACATCCCTTTCTCCTGACAGAAGAAATGGTAAACAGAGTTGTTTGCTTGTAAGAAAACCCTATAGTAGCTCAAGTGACCAAAATGGGGTGACCCTTCCACAGGCAAGATCTGCATGTGGATCAGAGAGAGGCCTGTTCGGTGCTGCGTAGCTCAGGGATCTGAAGGCATTTAAGACTATTTATACTGCCCTCCCTGTGCTTACAGTGCTCGCTCTAGCACAAATGGCATTTTAAGCAAAACTTCACAGAATCTAAGTGCCTTTGTTACTGTTATCATAAGAAACCAGTACATCCTAGATCATAATTAACATTACCTAATGAAATTGCACATCTTCCAGTCTCTTTTGCTTTTCCTGCTCATCTTGTTAAGAATACAAAAAGGGTTAAAATATAAACTAAGCAATTAAGACAAAAGTGAACTGAGGACATGGAGCTATTAATTTAGAAAACATACAGTGCTAAAATGACAGCAGTTTCATTCTGCAGATTGCAGTGTTTAAATATCCAAAATGAAAGACTACCTTGATATAATGTAGAATATATAAACAAGTTATTATAGTTCCAATAGGTCACAATGTTTCTGCTAGCTGATTCAAATCTGTAGGAGATGCCCTACTAGTGATGTAAATACTCAGATGTGTTGCCTTGGAACATTTGCATGTCTATTCTCCAATGGCTTTGTCGTGGCTCTTCCTGAGTCTGTTCTTCCTGGGCCTGCCTACCCGTTTTCTATATCTGGTAGTGCCTCAGCTCTGAAATCATCAAAAAGGTCCATTTTTATCCCTGTGGCTCATCTTTCCTCTGTTGTCAGCTTCCTTTTACATAAACTGCTTTTATGCGGATCATAGGTTGTGTATCATTGGAACTTTGCCTATTCATACTTCCTAATTAGATGATGCCTGTTAGAATAAAATTTTGAGTGGATCTCAAGCTGCTGTTCCAAATATTGTGAGCCTTCATGTATCTTAAAGGTAGGAATAAAAGATGCGTAGGAAACTGAAAACGTATTTCCATTTATTCAGGAATTGATAGCCTTGTATCCAGTTACTGGCTTGTTGGTGGTGGTCTTTTTTGTGAAGACTGAATTGAACAAGGTCTCATCTGGCAGCTTCTGGGGCTGAGTCCCATTTGTAGCCTCAGGTTTTCTGAGTGCTCCGTAGAGGAGGGTGGCTAATAGGAATCAAGAGAAGTGGTCCCTGCAGCCTTCCTTGGGTAGCTGACCTATCCATCACTAAAAAACTGTGCTTCTCAGCTCGCTTATGTTAGAGAGCTGTTGGGCTCGCTCTTCTCAAATACTGATCTCTGGTTTTTAGTATGGATGGGAAAACACAGCTACATAATTATAAACTAACTGATTAGGACTCACTCATCTCCTTTCTCTGTCAAAAATACACGAGTGTTCAATTTGCCTGCTTCATATCAGTTCTTCAAAAGGACACTTGTTCCAAGGACTGTGATAATCATTTCCCAGAGAGATCAAGCCCAATTCCTCCTTGCTCCGAGACAAGAACAGGCATTTTGAAATGCAGTGTTTAAAAAGTGATGTATAAGCAATGATTATTTCTGACTGGAACAAAATGCTCCTTCATTCTATTTCAAATTGCTTTGAAAAATCAGAACAATCTCTCCTGCTATGTATGTATAGATGAGAAGGGAGACGAAGCGCCTGTGTCCAAAAGGCCCTGTTCTAGGTTCTTGTGCTAGTGGCATAACTAAAATCTGATCTGCCAAGCAGATTTTGTGTGGAAAGCAGGTCTAATGCTGGGACTTAAAATGGCTGTCTCTGCAAGAGCAAAATGACTTCAGTCATGAAGTATAAGACTTCAGTGCTTACAGATAAGGAATTGCTGAAGCCCTGTTTAAGCTGCACATAACTTCAGAATTATTTTACTGCTTTAGGAATTACCTGAAGTTGCTTTTTTTTTTAATAAATAACATCTATAAAAGGTAGCTATATAATTCAGGTGGATATTTGCATCTCCTTTTGGCAGAGGTAACAGTCTTCTCACTAACAGGTATGCCTTTACAGCACGCACAAAGCCCTACATCTTTATCAGTCTAGTCATCCTGGTTTTAGAAGTACTTTCTTATGGGATTAGTTTATATGCCAGCCAGACCTGAAGATGTGTGGACACTTCTTGGACAGTGTGCTATTGTGTCGACTTTGGCCTTATCAGTCATTAATTCCCAGTGAAAACACTTTAAAGTTCATTGGAAGCCAATCAGTGGACCAAGGACAACACATTCAAAATCCGCGTACTCAAAACTACTTGAACACTAAAAAGCCCTCAGAAGTAATTAAAACAAACTCATAACAGCAATTATTTACTATTCCATTTTCCTAATACAATAAAGGAGAAACAGTATGAGCAGGAGCATCTTGTGTGAGAATGAGCACAAAGATGGAAGTGCATTGAGTCAGAACAGCAGCTTCCTCTGGGTTTAGCCACGTTTTCAACAGTGACAAACAGCATAGAGCATGTACTACTGCATACACATATGGAGAATGATAATCTCAAGGTATTTAAAGAAGAAAAGCCCAAATACATCACCCCTGGAAGGATCTTACTTCTGTAACATTGTGATGGGTTGAGCTGTTAGCAGAAGTATCCACAATGACTCTATTAACCATGGGATCACTGGTGGTGAATTAAGCTGGGAACAGCATGACAACAGTTGGCTGGAGCTCAGCACCTTCGGGCTCCTGTTCTGGCAGCTCTCCTCCCCTTCATACTGAAAATAGGGAGAGAAAGATGACATCTGAGTGGTGGTGATTCAGACAAGTGCTTACCACTTCATTCAAATGCATATGCACAAAATGAGTGTGACTTTCCACCTCCACCACAGTTGCTCTTCTTACGATTCAGGTTTGCTCATCAGGCCAGAGATTTCAAAAACAATTGCTTGTAAACTGTAATCCTAGTCACAGAAATTAGGAAAAACATTTATTACATCTTCTCCTTCTGACAGCCTCCCCCTGTGAGAGCTGGAGGTTTCAGCAGCTTGCCTGGGGGACAGGAATCTCTGCTGAGGGAGTGGAGGGAGCTGGTCCAGAGCTGATGTTAGCGCCTTGGGAGCACAGAGCCACGCTTCGAGAGCAGTGTTACGTTTTGTCTGGCGGCTGCCCTGGAAAAGATCTACTTGAGGGGAGAATTTCTGTTTCACCTCAGGTCTGTCCCTAGGTGATGGTCACGCCTTGCTGTGCACTCGTCAGGGACACGGAAGGCTGCAGGATTTGAGACAGCTGGAGGCAGTAGCTTGGCACCAGGTAACACAGAAAGCAACACGTGTCCAGGCAGAAGACACGCTGCTTTTAAGGGAATGGAGAAAAGTTGAGGAAAACAGAATCAGTGACCATGGAGAACTGAGAATGACAAGGTGCAGCAATGGCTGGCAAAAATCTGAGCATGAGCTGACAGCAGTTTAGTTGCAGTGCGATGCAGAGACAACAGTCAGTCTGGGGTTTAGTCTTTAGTTTTACCAGAACAAAGCTCTTGCTTACGAAATTCAAAGTTTATTTTTCTATCAGTTTTGCATCTTATTATGTTGGTGTTTGAAATCCAGTACTAAGAGCCAGGATCAAGCATGTATTTGCATGTAACTGTAGAGCCAAATCTTGGGCTCTTAACTATATCTCTGACATGAGCCTCATCAGTGAGTCATTGCCATGGTAGAGAAACTGAGATTACTAGACTATCAATAGGTATTTACTTCTCTTAGTCATACCAATGACTCACTAGCAATATAATTCTTTTCTATTAATTCCCTCTTGTATGTAGCTTTCCATTTACCTGCCACTGTGATGTTGTGAGTGGTTCATCATAACATTTTCTATTGTATGACTCAGTAGAATGAAAGACAATAGGGCAGAAATCTGTTTGTGTCATTTGCATCCAGATTTTTTGTTTCATTTCTGATTCCTTTGGTTTAAATGTATCCAATTTGATTTAAAATCCTCTGTAGCCGAAGTTTATCCTGTATTTAACAAGATAAATCATACTCTGCTGTCACTTGATGTCCTAGCTTTTGTAATTTAGCCATTCTTATAGTTAACATACATTCTTAAAATAAAGATTATTTTATTATGATAATCCTTTGGAATTCTCCAACAAGTCTCCTCTTCCTACATGACTTCCTCCTTTAAGAGCCCTGCTCCATTTTTTTTCAAAGCAGTTCAATATTAAAGTATATGGATTCTCTTCAGCTTATAAAAGCTTTTGCGGTAAAGAAAGATGCAAACCAAGTATTGTAAACGTATATAAAATTCCAGCCACAAATGGAGTCAATCAGGCTGCACACCAAGAGCTAAGAGATGGAAAATATTTTGAAGGTTTGTAATTTTTTGATCTTTCATGGGCCTGAGGGTTAATTTAGATGACAGAAGTCAAGCTTCTTCATTACCAGATGAGAAGTCACTACTGGGATGGAGTAATGAGATAAAATATTAATAGGTTTTTAATGGTCTTTACATACAGTTAAAGTGTTCCCATGCACTCAGATGATCCAAATGCAGGTTATTCTTTGCAACTGAGAATCAATTATCTGCAGAAAGAGGAAGACCTCTCAGAAGAGCTCTCTTCCACTATTAGTTTGTAATTGCATAAGACCATGAAATATTAAATGCTGGAGATATATATCTTACATAAGAACTGAATGGTTGTTAACAATAAGCTGTGGTTTATTTCCTCCTGTTTTTAAGTTAAAGAATAATTTAAAATCCTTCTGTTTTGAGTGAACTGCTAGGTATCTTCCTGGAATATTGAAGATAACTTGATCCCACTGAAAATGCACGTAGACCTTACCTTAGCATACAGATGCCTCGGGGTAACAAACCCAGAAACACAAGCCTTGTTGATAACAGATCATCTACTCATGGATCTGGGATTTGACTGTGTTGTAACTCTTGGACAATCAGTGGTCTTCCCACACAAAAAATGAATCAGTGCTGTGTTACACTCTGCTACTTAAAAAATGCGATAGAAGAAATTGAGTGTGCTCATGCCCTATTTTAAGTTTCAAAAGAGCATTATTTCAAAGTTATTGAAATGGCGTGCTCCTCAGAAGGTAATCTTTGAGGTTGGATGTCTTACAAAACAGCCCATTAAGTAATGCTCTAATAAAATATTCACAAACAAGACCTTTGTTAAACAGGACTTTGGGATGCTTGAGAGTGCTTCTTCTCATAGCCTTCTGGTGTACTGAAGGGCTGAGGCTGACAATGCAGAAAAATAGGCAATCAGAGTTCAGGCAAGTGACAGTAATGTTATAGTGGGAGATTTGCAGGGGAAAATAAACCCATATTTTTCATTAGACTAACCAAAACAACTTGTAGAAACCCAAACAAAACCACCACAACAATAATAAACAAATAAGTCCCCCAAACCAACAAACCCCCCCCCAAAAAAACCCCTAAGCTTTTTGTGTTCTGATGTTTTGTCAGACATGGTTGGTTTGTACACGCTAGCAGAGCGTAAGAGGCAGCACTGCAAACCCAGGCATTCGTGCTTAACAGCCAGAAACCCACATGCTTTTTCTAGCAAGCTACAAGAATAATCTACTAATCAACATTAGGCTCAATTCCAGAAATAAGGGCTTCACAAAGCAACTGGACCTGCAAATCACGCCTGCTGTAACTTAGGTTTTCTTTGCTTGGCTGTCACCCAGGAACCTTCCCACTTACGCTGGGACAAGCCTCTTTAAGTCACACTGGGAGAGTGTTGTTAGGCAAGGCTGAGGGAAAGGAGCTGGACAGAAACACTGGGTATCGAGAGGCTTGATCCAGAAAGAGGACAGCGCTGTTTCTTTTGAATTACCCAAAAGCTCATGGGGATGTTTTTTATCAGTTTGTCTAATAAAAGACATCATTTTCCCATGTTTCTACAAACTCATATTCACCGACAATCATGACTATGAAGACATTTGCCTGGATGCCACTTTGTCCGCTTCTCAGACACTCAGTCTTTCATAGGTAATACCCTACAGTGATTTCGCAACATGCACAGACTGATGTTGCTGTTGAGATTGCCTTTCCCCAGAACATCCTGCTAACCCTGGGAGGAGAGTCCAAGTGTGTGTGATAACGGGCACAGGCCTGCCTGAGCCCCGCTGTGGAGGTGTTAGTTACCTGGTGTTTTGTGATCTGCTGGGGCACAGTCCAAAGAGCTGAGCCTGGGTCTGTGTTTGCTTTGGAAAGGGCAGAGTTTCTCGGTGCACGAGAGAAGCAGGTCACCCAGGTCGTGAGGGACCAGGTGGGATGAGCTGAAGGATGACAAAAGACAACAGTTCCCTGACAGCACGAGCGCTGCTATGTTTGTCGGTTGTCAGTGACACGTGATTTGCCACATGTTTGTCCTAAGATGAAGGTTCTGTCTGTCCTTGCAGACTGTGCAGTGCCTGGAGGAGTTTGGCTCAGGCTTGTACTAAGGCTTACGTCTACAGAGCTCAGCCTAAACCAGTACCTTACTGATAGCTTTTTAGCACAGCTCTTCCTGTTGTCCTCTGCGAGGGAGTCCTGAGTGATTCCTGGCCAGCTGTCGAAGGTGGTGTGAATTCAGGCCATTTACACCACTGTCATGGAATGAGGGCCAGTTGCTGTACGGCTGGGAAGCTTGAGCTGGGAGGGGAGAGCAGATTTTCCTTTGGAGAAAATGAGAAGTCTTTACAACATTGTTGCTTCGGTTTCAGACAAGCCTCTTGGAGTTTATCTTTTCCTCTCCTCTGGCATTCTCCCTGCTTGGGTGTTATGTCAGGTCAGCTCCTTGCACAGTAAGGACTTCCTTCCTCCTCCCGTACCCTGCAAGGCAGCACTACCTCGTCCTGGCCGGCAAGGTCCTTTCTGCGGGTTGACAATGGTTACTTTTTCCCTCCCAGTTTCCCCGAGTGCTCGCAATTCCAGAGGGTTCCCTGGACGCGAGGGGGTTAGGGAGGGGCTCCCACAGCGCGCGACTGGCCCGCAGAGACGCGGAAAGGACCCGACAATTCAAACCGCAGGGCAGATGTTCGTCAAACCGAGCCCGTCCCCGCCATCGCGGAGAGGGAGCCCCGCCGCGCTGCACTAGGAACGGCGCTTCCCCGCGCCCCGCGTCGGGAGCCCTGAGGGGCGGCGGAGCTGAGGCGGGCTGCCCGCGCCGCGCGGGTCTCCGGGAGAGGCGCGGATAGAGAGCCAATCAGGAGGCGCCGCCAGCTCCCGGGTGGGCGGTGGCGCGGGCTTCTGAGCCAATCAGGCGAGGCGGAGGGGGGGGGGGGGCGGGGAAGGAGCCGGAGGGAGGAGTGGGGCGCGCCCCCGCGCTCGCGGTGCCGAGGGGCGGCCGCCGCTGGCGCGCGCGGCTGAGCCGTGGGCGGGGCTGTGGGCGGGGCGCGCGGCGGCGGCGGCGGGTAAACACGGCGGCGGGGAGCGCGCGCCGCTCGGCCATGGCGGCTGCTCCGGTTGAGGTGCTCGGGCTGCCCGGCGAGGAGGTGAGGCCTGCGGCCGCCGGCCCCCCCCCCCCCCCCCCCTGCGCTGCCCCTCCGCCGAGCGCGGGCGGCGCCTTCCGCGCAGGGCCGGGGCGGTCTCCCCTCAGGGCGGAGGTTTCCTGCGGGCCCGCCGCTGTCTGGCGTGGCGGCGGGATGGGGCAGCGGGGCTGGGGTGCCGCGTCAAGTGAGGCGCGAGGTGTAGCGGGGGGCCTCGGCTGGCCCGCCCGGGAGCGGGGCTGCGCGGGGCCGGCGCTCCGTGCCCGCTCCCCTCGGCTCCGGCGGCCCCGTCCGGCTGCCGGGCGGTCGGGCGGCTGCCGTGTCCCCAGCAGCGGCATTCGTGTCTGCAGGCTGCTGTTTGAGCTGTGCGAGCCTCCCGCTATGGGCGGGGAAGTTCGCGAGCGTTGGGCAACTTCCCCGTGACGGTGCCGGACGGGTGCAGCGGGGCCGCGTCTCCCCCGCTCCCTGCCCCGATGCTGAAGAATAAAGTCTTTGTTTCGGGCTGTTTCACAGACAGTATTTGAACCACTGAAGCGATGAGCGGGTTGAAACTGTACAAAAGATGGTTTGGGGCCTGAGCGATGGTGCTTTCCTGTGCGTTGCCATGAGCGGGAGTGTGAGATCTGGTGTGCGGTTCAGTGGGCTTAGCAGTGAACTCGTGGGTAACTGAAGATGGTTTCTGCAGCCACTTCTGTCATGAGGTCCTGGCTCCTGAGCGCGTGGATCTTTGGAAGGTGGCTGGCACTGGTGTACCCGTTACTGTGCTTAATGGTAGATGGGTGGGGTGAGCTTTGGCATCGTCACTATGGTTTGTGCACAGGGCAGAATATTGATGGAATAGTTAACTTCATCAAGAAGAAAGGTCACGTTGTTTTTTAATTGCAGGTACAGGAAGTCTAAAAGCTCAGGCCATCCAAAAGCTGTTTGATGACCTGTGCAAAATGTCAGTAATGTCTTTGAGCCAACAGGATATTTCACCAAGGTGGTCTTTGATCAGCTCTTTGTGTCGGGGCAGTGATGATCTCTGTGTCAATGCGCACTTGTTGTCCTTAGCAGGAATTAACTTGATTAAAACTTTGAAATATTATTCCTGGTCTGTGTTAGCATGTCTCTCTTTCTCAAGTTCTGCTTTACTTCTAGAGAGCTAACTATAAAGCTCTCAAGTTGTGGGGTTTGGGTTTTGTGGTTTTTTTTTTTTCATCTTAATATTTTAATTGCATAGGAGTCCTAATAGAAAATGATGCCAGCATGCTGCAAGGGTTGCATAGCACTTCTCATTGCAAGATCCTGTTTTCAGTTGCTAGTAACTTTTTGAGGCTATCTAGTTGGACTAAAACATTCCATGCCTCAGGCCTTCTTTTTACTTTATTAAACTTTGGTCAGTTTAGTTGTTTCAGTATTTTGAAATCTGGTCAGAATTGAATGATTCTGATCTTCCCTCCATCCTTTTGAGCATGAACATATTCCTTTGGAACAGCTGGGGGAAGAGAGAGAAAGTTTGAATATGTAACAAATCATCAGATCCAACTTCTTCCGTAATTCAAAAGCTTAGCCAAACTTTTTCAAGTTACAGATGTGAAAAGTGCGGTTTCTTTATGATCAGACTCTGATACTCAGTTGGTGCTTATTAGTTCACATGTAAAGGACTCTGTTTTCTTCATTGTTTTCACATGTTATTCTGTGTGCACAAGTGACAAAATGAATTAACTTAGGGTGACAGGAAAACTGCTGCAAGCTGCTGTGCGTGAAGTGCTATAATGGAAGCTAGGGTTGTGCCTCTCTAGGCTGTATTTTTTTGTCTTCTCAGCGTTTAAATCTGGAAGATTGCATACACAATTCACCACAAAACCACAGTCAGAAACCCAAATCATATTGAAAGTAGCATCAAGGAGTTCTCTATAAAAACCTCCTCCACCCCCGTTTTGCAAGCTTTTCAGAGTTTGTCTGCACACTGCTGCTTCCCTAGGGCTGCTCTGCAGTCCATTCTGCAAGATGGATTTGCTTGGGGTATGGATTAAAATTGTAAAAAGGAAGTGGTGTTATCTGCAAAACATCTTGATTTCTTGTAGCTATTGCATATAACTGTATGGTTAACACAGTAATTGTAAATAAATGGTAAATAACAAAAGAAGGTGAGAAGCTGGTCTAATTGTCGAGCCATTTGAATGCAGTGTTAGAATGTGTATTTGTCCTTAATTTATCTGGTTCATATTTTCTTCTGTAAAATGGATAGAGTATCGTGCTGTCATCCATAGGACTTCTTATGACTTAACTTGGATATTGAAATAATGAGCACTAGAATAGTCAATGGGGAAAACTAATAATTCTGTATCCAGAGTAGGCTCTATTGCATACTCAGATACATCTACCTTTGAAAGTATTTGCAGGTGTTGGTTCAGATCTGCAGGAGCAGACTAGCGCAATTGCTGCTGGTTTTCTTTGTCATAGCAGTGGTAACTGTGCTGGTGCTCCTGAACATGCTTGTTGAGGTGGGCTGTCCATAACTACAGGTCTTTTGGCTGAGGGACATTCTGATACAAAACTTTCAGCTTTCTAAGACTTGTATTTCAGTGGGTTAAACACTTTGATCAAGCATTTTCTGACACTGAGCTATTCATTTCCAATTACTCTGCCTTTGTGACAATTGACTGCAATATTAAATACAGCATTACTCTAAGAGTTAATTTCTGAGAGATATTTGAAAGACTGAAGAAAGAATTGTTGATGTTCCGGTTAATACTCCTGTTATTTCTTTGGTTACAAAAGGAATTACATTTTTCAGTGTTCTGCTGTGTTAAAAATGTAACTGTTGAAGAACTGTCCAGAATGACAATGTATTTATTTCTGGTTTTTATTAAAATGCCTGCTTGCACTGTTGGGCTTTGGAATGGCTTTTATTAAAATGGTGCAGCTTGTTGATATTCATCTACTTCATAGCCAATTTAATTTAAAGATTTCATTGTGTTGGTGTTCTTACACTCCCAGCCTGACTTAGGAACTTTCTTTTTTCACATAGCTCTTTTTATATTGCTTAAGCAGCATTGCAAGGTAGCTAGCTTTTTTTATCTGTCATGCCTATTATGTCTGATCTGTTTCAAACTAGTAATGGGAACTTCTCACAGGCAAAAATACACTTTCCACTCTTCTGCATTGCCATTTCAGGTTTCTCAGTCACTTAAGAGCTATCCTATGTAGACCGAATGTTCTTGTTCTCTGCAGGTCACAGGTTTTCTCATAAGCATGTGGTATTCCATTCTGGAAAGCTTTGGATGTATTTTTATATTCCTTTAGGATATACTTCTGGAGTAGGTTGTTTATGGTTATTTTGCTTGCTGCTGGTAAACTGAATGTCTTGGATACATGGTTTGTCTTCTGTGCTGCTGCACACCTTGCCCTGCAGTCCTTCTCATATTGCTGTATTTTGGGGATTATGCTGATGACCAGAAATCTGTAGGCTATTACTTGGGAGATTGGCATGGCTCATCTTCCTCTGGATTGCTTCTGATGTTAACCTTTTTTTGGTTGGTATAGGGTTTTTTTTGTTTGTTTGTTTGGTTGGTTGTTATTTGTTTATTTAGGAACAGTCTGTTGGCAGATAGGTAACTCCATTAGTGGATTCTTGTCTCAGGTCTTTTCCTTAATTCGCAAATGAAAAGAGGTGTTAAATACAGTCTGTAGTAACAGCCTACATTTCTTGAAAGATGAGACTTCCTTATTTATGAACACAAAGTTCTCCTATGGTACAATTAACATTTAAGTTTTTAGTTAGTAAGACTGGATTGTAACCAGCAGGTGGAAGTTAATGACTTGTAAGCATAATCAAAAATTGATTAATGTAGTTCTATAATAGGAATCTTCCTGAATCTAAAACTTGCTTTGCTTGCTTTGAGAGAGTTTCTTCAAAGAAAAATAGCTTGACTCTGATAGGCACCATGGGGGGGGGAGGTGGGGGAAAGAGTGCTTTTTGGGTTGTGAAGGAGTGATCAAGACAGTAGTCTCCTTCCTTATTTCCATCTCCTGGTAGAATGTTAGCATCACCAGTTAACATAACTGGTGGCGCTAACAAAACTTATCATTAGAGGTCACGTAACATACGTGTCTGCCTGACTTGCAAGGTCTGAATATTGCATGAACTACTTTTCCTTCAACTAAAGCTCACCATTCTGTAGGAAATGCTTTCTTTCAAATGAGATGACAAGTTTTAGCAGTAACTTCATTCGGTCTATTTCTTATGCTGTCAACTTTGTATCTATCTCCTGATGGAATTGTTTAAGCTGAATATAGAATATGTAAGTGCTCTTAGCTAGCCTGATCTTATAATTATGTGCTGGAGTTCTTTTGTTTAAGATCTGAAGAATTTTATTTAAAATTCTTAGTACCTCTTTCTTTATAATATATGAGGAAGGTCTGTTCCTGAGCATTCTTTTTAACATTTGAAGAATGTCAGTATCTTCTGGGTTGCTCAAGGAAAAATCTTCTGTGCTAACCCCAGTGTAGATAATGGAAGAGCCAAATCCTTAATTATCCAGACTCTGAAAGTTTTCCTTGAGATGAAAGACTGCTTATCTCTCCCCTAAGTGCCATTAAGGAGTATGTTTTTGTTGTGAAATGCTCACACATAACTTTTATGGTCACTAATGAGCTCAAAGTAAAAAAACAACAACAAAAAAAAAACAAACCAGGAGCAACCCCCCCAAAAAAAAAAAAAATCCCAAGAAAACACCCCAAACCAACAAAAAATCCTCCAAACCCCTCAAAACCAAAATAAAAAGCAGACAAATTTGTAATGCAATTTGAAACAAGTGCTCTTGGTTGGGAGATACAGCCTAGGAAACTTGCTAAGATACAGGTTGTTTAACTTACAACAGCACAATGGTGTTATCTACTAAAATTGTCAGAAGCAAGAAGATATGTACTCAACTGGAATGTGTATACACTTTAGGTGTAAGTAATCTTTCAGCATTGTTTCTGAGCTGCTCCTTGGCTTTAGAGCCTTTTATGTTATGCTGTCTATCTTTAATCAATGATTTGTGCTTGAAATACAAACTAGTAGGGTCGAGCTGTTACCTTGAGTAAGGCATCTCACAGATGTGAGAAGCATGTTATTAAAAAAACTATATTCATGGTGCATATCTCTTATGCAAGTACTTATTTTTTAACAAGGTCTTGGCTTTAGTGCGCTTCCACCCGTGCAAGTGTCCTGACCTTTCTTGCTGTTTATAGCTGTTCCTTAGTAAGGTCAGCAGTTTGTATAGATGTGCACTGAACACTCTATAAAAGTTGATAATCTCTTATTTTTTCTCCTCCCTTCTGCTGACTTTTTTAACCTGAGTACGTGGGATGGGAGGGATCGCTCTACATGGAATGTAGAACACATCCAGCCTATTGAGCAGTCCTTCCTTTTTCGGCCAGGCTATTTTCTGGTTTCAGTTTTGAACTTCCAAGCTCTTGGTATGTTTATTTCAGCTTGCCTTATCTGCACATACCCAAATATGAATTTTCTCTTATCTCTGTATGCTATGTGCAGGCGTGATATGAAGTTTAAGAAACCTTTAATATATAATTCCAGATATTGCCAGAATCTTCAAGGGTGATGCTGCTTTGCAGTTTTATTGTTGTAACTTCTTCTGATGCTCTTTTTGTGGCTTGACTTAGTGGTAGTTGATTCTTGACCTATCTAACTGGATCAAAAGAATAACAGGATGTTATTGCCTAGAGTGGTTCTTTACTACAAAACATGCTCTCTGTTAGACTACTTCAGACATTTTTGTATTGGCTTACTCAAAAAAAGCTCTCTAGTAGTCCAGCAGATACTACCACTTTATGTTTTACGTTAGACTAACCATCCTGGGTTTGGTTTTTGCTTGCATCCTGTGTGAATCTTCTTTGTAGAAGTATACTGTAAAAGCAAAACCAAAATTTGAACCAAAGATTTAAATAGGAAAGCCAATAAAAATATTTTTTTGGTACTAGTAAAATACATACTCTGAAGAGCCCCTCTTAAAAACTTTTCTATTGCTAGACAGTTACTGTGTTTTATCTGAATTTTGTGTGTGTCTTATGCACTTCAGTCTGCTACTCCTGTGTTGTAGGTGACTGGAGTCAGATAAGCATTTGCTGGAGGTTTGGGATGTGTCAGGAATCATTGTTCAGCAAGTTGCAATCTGTTTCTCAGGTTCAAGACTCCTGTAAAATTGTTTGGACTTGAAGTGTTTGCATTAACATCAGAGCTTTTATAGCCACCGAGTTAGATTATAGCATGTTGTTACTCATTTTGTCTTACAGCTCCAAGTGAAGGAGAACAGTTAGTGTAACGCATTCACAGTTGAATTATTGGGTATTGCAGACTTATGTTGCTGGCATAACATTATAGCGTTTCAGTGCACAAAAGGAAAAATGATGAGCTTTTTTTTCCCGCTCCCTGGCTTCAGGTACAGGCAGCAGCTAGTACTTGCAAGGTGACCAGCTAGAACTTTGTTGTGATCTTGTCAGTGTTCTCACATTCGGTTTGTGTTGGAAATATTTCATCATTTAGTCTGTGAAACTGTCAATGCACTCTATGGGCACATACGAGTATCTGTGCACATGCATGTGCAGACACTCACGGATTGGAGCCTACCTTCAGGGGCTTGGATCACACTTGCTAGTCATTCTATGCTTTATTCTGTGTTCTGTACTGTAGTTATCACCATGTCACAGTGTCTTAATTAATGCTTCCTTTCTCACTTTTTCTTTCTGCTTATTCTTTTTCTTCTGTCTTCTGCTCCATCTTAAACTTCCACCACTGAAGCAGGAGTCGCTTTCTCAGTTGTCATTAGCATTATTTTCCTGCTATGTGAACTTTGGAAGGTTGTTGGTGAGAATGGGCTTTGGTAATGCTTGTCCTTTATGGTCATTGGCTACAAACAGTTGTAACCCAGGCAAGGTCATTTGATTCTGATCATGTAGCAAGCACCTTTTAAACTCCTTAAAAGCTTGACATTTCTTTCCAAATGCTGGTTTCTTGCCCAGAATGAATAGTTCTGAATCTCACCTTAATATATATTAATTGAATCTAGGTAGATTCATAGTGGCTTTTTGTGCAAATGAGCACTCTCCACTTCTGGAAGTGCCACCTTATTAGTCCGACTCTTGCTTTGCTGTTTAGAGAACACATTTTAAAACTAATAGGCATACAAAGTATCACAGGCTGGCAGGCATTGGCTTTAAGGCTTTAAGTTATTGATTGTCACATATCAGCTCAGAAACTGATTTCATCATCTTGTTCCATAAGATCTGTTGGTAAACAGATTCACTGTTAAGGGGTTGTGAAAATGCCAAGGGTTAGCAGGCCTTTTTGATCAGTTGACTATTTTAATCAGTTAATCTTGAATGTGTACTTTAGCATGCACTAATATGACTAATGATAGAATAATGATAAAATCTGAAAGTCTGTAATAAGATGACTAACTTGCTTCAGCTCTGTAAAGGATGTTTTGTCTGACTTAATCAGACTAAGAATTTCTGGACTGTGCAGTCTCTGTAATGCATGGTAGCCTTATCCCCCCCTTTACCGTACACCACAGCTTTAAATATATTGTGTAACCTCTAAATATAAATTATCTTTGAATTTGTTAGGCGCAGACTAACTGAGATAAACACTTGGTGTCATTTGGATTTCAGTTTTATGCAGCCGCTCCCTGGCAGGTTCAGTAGTTTAACAAATGCTTATTTTCCCACACTGTTTTTACCTGATTCATACTGGAGTACTTGTATTCTTCAAGGGAACAGCTTTACAACTGATAGTTTTAACAGTGAAATGATCTTCTTGTATTTTGTATATGATGCTGTGTTGGGGCCATTATTGCATTCCTTTCCCTCTCCTTGTCTTTCCCCCTCCAGTCTCCAAAGTGGCTGGCAGTCAAATGTCAAAGGAAGCTGAACATCTGTGCTCCATCTATACAGACAAGCCCTGTATGACTCTGCCCAGAGCTGCTGCCTTTGGTGGGCTGTTGTGTGTGCATGTTTCCCAAAGTGCATGTCTGTGTTACAGAGCAGCTGGGTACTAGGGCATTGAACATCTAAGATTCAAAGCAGCAGTGGTATTCAGTCCCCTCAGCTGCACAGACAAATTCAGACTGACCCCTTTCAGTTAATGTCAGGACTGCAAAAGCATGCGTAGGCATTTATGGCCAAGAAGAGACCCCTGGGGAGAGAAATTGGTCTGAGCGAGCAGTTTCCTAGACAAGTTGCAGTGCTGCTAGATGCAGCTGGCATGGTCCTGGTTACTCACTAGGTGCCTATTCCTTCCAGTGCCACCAGAGCCACTGGAAGCATTGCAGTGGTGGAAAAGAGTAGCAAGGTGAACTTGAGAACATCTGCAGTCAATACAGAAGAGGCACAGGCTGTAGCCTTTGTGTTTCTTGGACCACAAAACCACTATCCCATTGCAGCTGCTTGTGGATCTACAGAAGCATTTACTAATCCACCATTTCTTGTATGTGTGGCTATGAAGGAGCAATAAGGATCTCCTGCGCAAGGTGAATGAAAGAGAAGGTTCAAAACTACCTTCAAAACCATGAAGTTTTGGTATTGAACCTATTCCTTGTGGGTGCCAGAATCAAATATTTGATTCTTTGTGCAGAGCTTACGCCGCCTAATTTTTGTCTGCATGAGATCAGCTTCAAACAGTCCTGGAACATGGATGTTTGGATGTTCATTTGGAACATATTTGGATGTCCGCTGCTTTGCCATCAGTGTGTTTGGGACAGTTTTTGTGAGCTGAGGCAGCAGTTCCTTAGCAATTCTGCCTGTCATCAGTAAGCAGGGAGAAGAGGTCATATGGTCACAGTGCAGACGGGTATCCTGTCAGCAGGCCTCTCTGCCTCTTCAGGATGTGCAGGGTTGCAGCATAATGGGGCCTTCCAGTGTTAGGCTTTTCTGACTGTGTTTGGGTTGTACTGTCTGAATTTCTCCTGATCTGCCTTGCACACTGGTGTGACAAGAGAACAGGGAACCTCATCTCTTGTGATCAAAGTATTGCCTTTGCACGTTAGTGTGGGTTTTTTTCCCTGAAGTTTCTAGTCTTTATATCTTGGAAAAGGAAGAATTTTGAACTGGTTTTGTTAATCTGCGAGGATATTTTACATGGCAGTTCATAAGCAGATGTCAGCTTGCTTAGTTGTTCTGCTGGGCTACATAAAATTCTGTAGCTGCCCTAGTTTGGCACTGATCCCAAATACATAAAACTCCGTAAGCAACGCATGTTTAAACCTTCGTCATCCCAGCCTCAGGTTTGCGGCTTCCAGTTTCCTGAGGTCATATACAAAGCAACTTGTCTTTATGTAAAATAGCATTCAAATAAATTCAAATCTCTATTATGATATAAGTAAACAAACTGTGTGATTAAGCCTACTTTACAGTCTGAGGAGTATGGATCCTATTTCTGGGATCTCCCCATGTGGACTGGGTTGATGCCCTGTTAAGCCTGACTGCCCGTGCCCAAAAGTGTCTAATTGTCTTTACTTTTCTCATGCTTAATAGCTGAATAAAGCTTGTAGTCTAAGCAACAAAATGCAGATGAAAGAAAATGTTTTTGTCTTTTAGGGAGGTTTATCCTATGCTAGTGGCTGCCTTTGCTTTTTTTCTGTGGAGGAGGTGATGAGATTGTTTCTCGAGCTGGATTCTGTCACGCGGGTCCCATGGGCTGTGACTGAGGAACCTCTTGCTGGGAGAGGGGAGTGATGCTATGAGTGAAGTGCAGAAGTGCTCAGTGAGCAGAAATACACACGTGATACTCCTCAACTTGGGTAGTCTCCAGAACTTACTGATGTTGAATGACACTGAAGCCAGGTAATAGATAGGAGCTGAATTGGATGGTGTTTTGGAATTCAAGACAAGGATGGGTATTTTAGGATTTTTGGGATATACAAAAGTATTAACAATCAGCTCTTCTTTATTGGATGTCCACATAGTTTTATACTTGATTTTTCTTAAATCTTGTCAGTTCGATTGCTGTCATAAAATATATTGGTAATATCATGTGTTACCTTAAAAGCCTGGTCATGACTTAGAATTTTGAAAGCTTGGGACTGCTACTAGTAGCTCAGTGCAGTTGGTTGTTAGGTTTTCTTTTCTGAACTATTAAATTTCCTATAAGGAGATAATTTCCTGTGAGGCAAAGGTGGAAGATGGCCAAGACAATTCCTGACTAATCAAGTCTAATTGACTGGTCAGGAGGTGGGTATTGTAGATGTTAATCTTGATCCCCTGGCAGTCACCTTGGACTATAGAGAGTGGGGTAAACTTTGTTAAAATACTTTTTATGTAGTGGTTTGTTTTCAGCTTTACCTTGTTAGCCAGTAGTCTCTGCCTCAGGATCAGCATGCAGTTCTCTCTGTTAGCTTTGCAAACGCCTCCAGTTGGTATTGGTTAGGGAGTCCAGCCCTGTGATTATATAGGAGACCAATGAGAAAACAAACTTTCTGCCTACAAGTCTGCTTTTGAGAGCACTTTGAATTGTATGTGGAATTCGGGAATGCCGCAGGGATAACATCTGCTGCTTCACCCGTTACTCTTGGTATCTGTTTAACTCCTTAACCACCTAGATTGGTTCAGCTTTCCTCACAAGTGTCTCTGGCAAGCCATTGCCTACAAACAGTCCATCTGCAAAGCTTTTTGCTTTTTAGAGAAACAGTGCTCACTTGTCATCTTCCTCTGACATGACATGGTCCCAGCTGTTGGGATTCCCCCCCCACCTTGAATTCAGAAGCTTATCAGATGAGCCGTGCAGGACTCTGCAGGGCTGTATTAATTAACAGGAGGAGAGTAATTGCTTATGTTGCTTCTGTGAAGCTGTAATTTGAATAATGTGTACCTGGAACAGTTTCTGGTTTTTAAAAATCTCACCCTGCTGACAGGTCATTTCAGAAATCCCAGTGTTTTAAGTGGGGCCTCTCTGTGCTGTAGAGTAAAAATGGAAGCAAGAATTCTTTATTCTTGCCTTTTTTCCAGAGTTCTTTACTGCTTTATTAATATGTTTTGATAAATTTGATACCTTTTTCATTCCCCCAAGGAAATAAATTTATGGTCAGAATTTATTTCCCACCCCATGATGAATGCCGAAATACCTTTAGGTGAAAACTTTCTTGGTCCATACACATTTGCCTGAGTGTTTAATGCAACTCACTTGAATGGCTGGTGGGATGGACACGGCAGCGCATTCGTTGTGTTCCATGTGCACTGGAGATTGAGATTGTTACACTGGTCAGAGCATGTTCTCAAAAAGGTCCTTGTCTACTCTATTGGAAAGACAGTTAAGAATTGCCTGCTGAAGAACATGTAACTGCATGTGGAAACGGCTCCCAGATGCTTGCCTACCTGGGAGCAGTAGAAGTCACTGGGCTGTTATGAACTGCGGCATTAGCAGCTTGGACTGACTGTTGCCCTAGGAGAAGCTATGTGCATGCTATGCAGTACATCCATACTGCATCCAGTCTGATACAAGTGTGTTGCAAGGCTCGCTGGGGGAATGTGGTAACTGCTGCTGCCAAAACCATTTGGAAATTGGGAAAGAAGGTTAACAGTCGTGTTTGGCTAAGCAACCTAACTCGAAACAAAATCCCACTCCTTTAGAATGCTGAGAAACAAAAGGAACTTTAAGCCCCCCAGATCCTACAGTTTTGTGTGTAATTACACATTACAACACATATCCATATATCTGGATATGATGGCGATAAGACTTTAAAAGGGATAAAGGCAGAATAAATTTGCTACTGAAACTTCCAGTTTCTGTAAGACAAGTAACTGCATTACTTAGCTTTCAGTGCAAATTCAAAATTATGCCATTGTTTTCACTTAAAAATTAAAAATAGGTCTGAAAAACATATATGAATGCATCTTGAATATGTTCTTTTTTCATTTTAGGAGAACACACGAATTGTCAGGGTGAAGATTATAGCTGGAATTGGCCTGGCCAAGAAAGATATCTTGGGAGCCAGGTAAGAATATATGTTGTTAATGTATTAAGGGACAGCTGCTTCCTCATTTTCTTTCCACAGCTGTTTAGATATTAGTAAATCCTGCTGTGTCTCTTTCCAAAAATGTCAGAGCTATTTTAGCTGGTCATCTTATAAAATCATCAGAGACTATGTCAATGTGAAGATACCTGTTTTCATGCCAATCACTTGGACAGATCTTTTACGCTGGTAAAACAATGTGTGGGAAGGTTTAATTCTCTTCATGGTTAAATAGTTCTGCCATGGAGGTAGATACATGTGTACATCTTTAGGTAGACTGAGTTAAAATAACAGTTCAGTTATAATAAAAACTGTGTCATCTGTGCTTTAAAGGCTTGGAAGGAACACAGTACTAAACACTGGTAGCAACAAGACTATTTCAACTCAAATTATCTACAGAGGAACAGCATCCACCAATTCTATAGATGTAGTAAACCCATGCCAGTGGCTGCAGGCTCTGGGTATGTACATATTTGACAGTTAACAGTCTGTATAATGGAAGAAACAATCAAAATACTAACATTTACCACAGGGAAGATCAGACCTTTGAACTGGTAATTGAAATGCTTTATAGGCTCTTGCAGAATTGGCAAGTGGCAGCACACAGCTTGTACTAAAGCTACTTCTTCTGGCCCATGTGCAGAGGGTCTAGAAAAGTACTGATGGATTTAGTACTAGTTCCGCTGTCAGCCACTTTGGCATATGTATGGAATGCTGTTATTTTAGCACTAGCAAGATTGCTATGTGTGACATGAGTTTAGCATTAGAAAAAATTCTCTTGTGATACTCATATTTTCCCTAAAGCCAGGCAGTCTCTGTTCAGTATTTTTTTCACATGCAATTTTTGTGCTTTAAACAAAATAAGGCAGCTTTTCTCATCATAATTTAAATATGTGAAAACTGTATGCTCTTTTGCCATGTGGCAGACAGTCTTGGTCACCTTTTGTTACTGCTCTGTTTGAGCAATTGAATGCCTTGGCTCTGTTCATGAAAAATAGATATTCATATAATCTGTTGTTTATTGTACCACAGGAAGGAAAAACCCAAATCTGAGGCAGTAGGCTGTTTCAAGCAACCATATTAGGACACCTTCATCCACAGAAAAGTTCAGGTTAAACTGGATTTCACTCTGCAAAACTGACAGAACATTTAGTAAAAAATATTGCATGTTCAAGGAAGTACTTCAATTTCCAGTGTTGTAAATTGTTAAGTCCAAGAGATTTAATGCTTCAGGTTTTTTCAATCACAACTAATTTGATTATTTTTTTTTAACGTATGTCTTGTTGAAATGCTTGAGGATTTATTAAACTTGTGCTCATGAAATTGGAACCCTGAAAGAGGGGGGAGAACCAAATTGTACTAACGTACAGAGTATAAAATGGCATAGTTAGTATGGTCATAATTGGTAACAATGGTCAGATTAGTTTTATCTCTATTTAGAAAATGACTAAGTACAAACGTGTATGGTGTTCATAAAGTAACTGCAACTCCTAGTTTCACAGCTTCTATTAATTTAACCCTTTTAAAAAATCAACTGCTAATAATGCTGACAAAAAAGGATATACAGCAGCATGCTTATCTTTTTCTTTCCCCCTCCCAGTGACCCATATGTGAAGGTGACGGTGTATGATCCGACGAATGGAGTCCTTACCAGTGTTCAGACAAAAACTATTAAAAAGGTTAGCCATCTAATCTTTGTGGGTGTGGTGGTTTTTATCAGGCTCTAGAGGAAAAGTTAATACTACAGGAAATATGAGAATTAATGTCACTTGAGTGAACGGAATGGGGAAAGGAATGTTCCGTGACCTACTCTGTTTCCATGTTTATAGCATTATTTTGGTATTTTCTCTTCAGTAACTATAGTGAAAGGTAGAGAAACACTAAAGAAGATGAGGTGAGTATGGATTTGAAACTGTGTAATTAATGGAAAAAACAGGTTTTTCTGATTTTGTGAGATCTTTAATGATAAAAGTATCTCTGTTGCTGTACAACTTTTATATCTTAGTTTGAGCCATAAAACTGATTGGTAATGTTTAAATATTAAATTGCACAGTTCACCTGAGCCATGATACTACTCCTGCTCCTTTCCTGAGAATATAGGCAGGAAAAAGTCAGTATTGGTAATTTATGTTAGAATGAATAAAAATGAAGGGTTGTATACATGAGAGGTAAAGTACTCTTCCAAATCATTGTTCAGGGTAGTGGCTGTGATTTATGTTACAAGATCACTCATGGATTTGCCCTTCATGTTGATAATTGTTAATTTAACTATGAAGAGAGTTCAAAATATCTCTAGTATTTTTAGAAATAGCCACAGTTGAAAACGTGTTTAGTTGAGCAGGTTATGTGGTGTATGGCCCACCTGTGCCTGGGCTGTCTATTTTACATTGTTGAGAGATTTGGCATTTGCTAAGAATTCATAATTTTTATGTGCAGTATCAAGTTTAAAGCTTTTGTACTTTAAGTGGATTGTTGCATGGGATAAAACAGATGTGAGAGATCAAAGCATACACCAAAATCAAAATAACCAGTGCTGTCTTCCTATTTTTTTTTCCCTTTTCTCTAACCACTCCCTGCTATATAGTCCTTGAACCCGAAGTGGAATGAAGAACTCTTATTTAGAGTAAGTGTTTTCTATAACCTTATTACTGATGTTGGATATTACATTAGCACATTAGGAAAAATACTTCAGCTTAAAATTGGAAATATGGCTATACTAAATGTTCAGAAAGGTTCAGAGATTGCTTTTCTCACAAATACGTTTGCTAATGTTTTTATTTTTGCCAGAGTTAAATTTTCAGTCTTGATGTTATCTTTATTCCATGAATGTTTAAAAACATGAGCACGGAGTTGAAACCAATTTGGGATAGCACCAGTCTTGGCTTATTGTTTCCATTAGAAACGTATTGCATAGTGAATGGCAACAAGATGTAGATTTGCTGTTTAATTTAGTTCTTAAGCATTTCTTTTGTTCTTCATAAACATAGAGATTTTGCTGAAGACAAATGCTGGTATTTTATGTATATTTTGACTGTTAACATATTTCTTTTCCCCAGGTTAATCCTCAGAAACACAGACTCCTTTTTGAAGTATTTGATGAAAACCGTTTGGTAGGTTTTTTTTCTGTTAATATTGCAATATATTAAAATCTTGAATGAAAGTAATCTTACCTGGATTCAACATGGATAAAAACCCCACACCAAACCCCCTTGACTTCTATAATGAAACCTAAAGCTGAAAGCAGACCAGATTCATTTACTTCACTGGCATTGCCACACTTTGTGATGCTCTGAAGCAGTTATATTATTATTCCTATCTTCTAATGTGCTTTAAGTCGTAAAAGCATTGTACTTTTACAGTGCTTTTCAAATGATATGGCCACATTCTTCAGTGATTTTGGAAGCTCTGCCTTGAACATTTATTTTTCCCACAAAGTTGTGTGTATTGGTACATGGTGTGAGCAGCTTCAATGTGTAAGGAGTGGCAGGAAAGAAAGCATGTGTGCGTTTTCTTTGGAAATCTTAACAAGTGAATGGTGGTTTGTGATCTTGTACATCGGTGTCACTGTCTGAATTGCAGGTCATAAGACAGGGCTAGCTTGTGCATTTATTTTCTCGGTGAAATCAAAACTCCTCCTCTGACCATGCTCTCATTTTACTTTGAAGATATCTACTTCCCTTTCTGTCTGTATGCTTTATTGTAAATGAGTAAGGTTGGTAGCAGTACAGTCATGACAGTCGCATCCTTAGGCTACTTCACAGACATTCCTTATCACTTGAGTGTATACCTTTTCCTTCTGCAGTAGTTTGAAACTAATAGGAGGGGTTGAATGATCTTTAATTTGTACTCCAAGCACAGATTCATTCTGATAGCCGTAATAAAGGATCTCCTTGTGCTTGATTAATGCATTGGCTATGCAGAATATTATTTTTTCCCGTCATACTTTCTACGTCTGTTCAGTAATCCATTGTATCTTTTATGGAGCTGTTGCTCTGCTGAAGTTGCAAAGAGTGAATGAAAAATGTTTGTAAATATAAACACAGAACGTCTAGAATAATTGTATAAAGAGGCTTGTTTCTTGGTTATAGGCATTACACAGTGCCCCAACCATTTACTTCTTTACTGGTGCTGTTACCTTGTCCCAAGTATTGCAAGTATGGTCTCTATTTTATTTTTTAAAAAGTAATTTAAAGGGAGTTGTCAGCTTTTGTGGCCTACATGGCAGGTTAAATAGGATTTTTCAGGATGCTCAGATGTTCACCTCGATATGACATTATGGGCTACGGTGTATTGTATTCTTCCTGAGGTTGAAGTATTTTTGTCCGTTAGTCACTGGAACATTACTGCCACCGCCTGGAAGTCAGGAGGCATGATTAGAAAGTCAGATTCCTGACTTTTGGGAGGAGGCCAATGCTTTCTTTGAGGTTTACACCAAGAGAATTCCTTAGCATTCTTTATCTAATCTAGAGTAGATAAGTTGTTTGGCCTGTTTGCTCAGGGGAGAGGAACCAATAAAACATTTTACTGGCATCAACTTGGAAATGGTGTTTTGTTTCCTGTGTATGATTATATTTAGAAATCGAGGCATCATGACCCCATCAGTCACTGTATAGTTCTGCAATAACCCCAGTATTTTTCATCTTTTCCACCTCTACACTTGGTGAATGGGAGAGGCTGTCTAGCTATTTCTCTGTAGCTTGCTCTCGAAAATGCTAAGTTTCTATCCCAGATGTCTTGAGCTGTTTTAAGTCAGTCAGATTGTTGCCTTAGCTGTGATTTGTTGTTTAGCATTGACAAGCTCACCCACTGTAACTTTTGGGGATAAAGTGAAGCCTGAAATCTTTGCTTTTTGCGTTTAAGAAATGTTGCTTTCTTGAAAACTAGGCTCAAGACTTACCTCATCTGATGTTAGTTTTAAATGCAAAGTCTTGCTGCACTGGCTATGTTACCAGCAATTGGAGTTTTAGAATCTTTCTGTAATAGCTTTAAAACTTTTTAAATACTGCCTGTCTTGGATTTAGTAAAGGGAACACTAAATATAGTTTGTTCTACGGGTTTGTTGCAAACCATTAGTAGAATAAAGGACTTGAGCAGTTTGTGGAATCCTCAGGGATGGTTGCCTTTAAAAACACATTAGAAAAATCTGTCAGGAAGGACAGTGAGATCACTTATGAGATGGACCAGTGCAGGAAGGGACTAGATGACTTCTTGCTGTCTCTTCCTGTCTTCTCAGAGAAGAGATTCAGAGCAGCCCTGTGGAGAAGGACTTGGGGGTGTTAGTTGATGAGAAACTTAACGTGAGCTGGCAGTGTGTGCTCACAGCCCAGAAAGCCAACCGTATCCTGGGCTGCATCAAAAGGAGTGTGACCAGCAGGTCGAGGGAGGTGATCCTGCCCCTCTACTCTGCTCTCGTGAGACCTCCCTTGGAGTATTGTGTGCAGTTCTGGCGTCCTCAACATAAAAAGGACATGGAACTGTTGGAACAAGTCCAGAGGAGGGCCACGAGGATGATCAGGGGACTGGAGCACCTCCCGTATGAAGATAGGCTGAGAAAGTTGGGGCTGTTGAGCCTGGAGAAGAGAAGGCTGCGTGGAGACCTCATAGCAGCTGTCCACTATCTCAAGGGGGCCTATAGGGATGCTGGGGAGGGACTCTTCATTAGGAACTGTAGCGATAGGACAAGGGGTAACAGGTTCAAACTTAAACAGGGGGAGTTTAGATTGGATATAAGGAAGAAGTTCTTTACTGTGAGGGTGGTGAGGCACTGGAATGGGTTGCCCAGGAAGTTGTGAATGCTCCATCGATGGCAGTGTTCAAGGCCAGGTTGGACAGAGCCTTTGGTGGCATGGTTTAGTGGGAGGTGTCCCTGCCCCTGGCATGGGGGTTGGAACTAGATGATCTTAAGGTCCTTTCCAACCCTAACGATTCTATGATTCTAAAATAACTTGTCACATATTTGTGTATTTCAAAAGAAGTGCCAAAATCTGCTGCTGATGCTGAAGAAGTCAGTGATATTAAGACTTGAATGGAGCTATTGGTACTTAGAAAAAAAATACTGTTTTTATTTTATTTATATCCTAATTCAGCAAGATGGAATTCTGTATTTTAAAAGCCATTTTCTGTTGACTAAGGACGCTGTAGCTGGCTGGCTATACATATCCAGTTCCAGCTAAGGAAGAGAGAGATGGTGAGATTGAGATATTTCCCTTAAATCTTAAACCTGAGTTACCAAACTATGTCAGCTTATTATTAGAGGCTTCTTTATTAAAATTGGAAAACCACTTTGTATCATGTATTAGGGGGGAAAGGGTTGCTTTGTTGGGGAGAAAAGAAGCTTTAAGAAATACATCTATTTACTCTTCACTTGCATATCTTAGGGTGGGTTTTGTGGTTGCATGTTTGGCTTTTGTTTGGTTGGTTTGTAAATATATATTGCTTGAATTTCAAATGTAACTTTTAGAAACTGAGACCAAAAGAATCTTTTATGGTATTTTCCTTTCCTGTTCTCCCCCCATGCCAGCCCCCCTGAAATATAAAACATGAGAAGAAGTCCAGTTGGCAAAGCATAATGAAATAAATGAACTATTGTATTTGTTGGCTTTTTATGAATAAGCTAGTATTCATTTATTGCTGTATTCTAATAATGGAATTCAGGTAACAGAGGTTAAGTAAGCCCTGGAGTATCATTAGAAAACAGATTTGTTACTTGCAAACAGGGTACTGTGAATTTGATTCTTGGCTCTTTTTTGGGAAGGAGGTATAAATGTTAATTTTACTGCCTTCTAGCTTAAAATACAGTAAAGGTTAAACAAATATGGAGCATAAAAAAAATCTAGTAGTATGACCTATAAAAGTATAAATGGCCTAGTGTTCTCTTCTGTTTGCACTTTTTCAGCAGCACTAAGTAATTTTGTGTCAGGGCGGTAGCGTTTAGTACCGCATCATACATGGCTTCTGTATTCAAAAGTACATTCATAGCCACATGTTTGGGGTCACCCTCCTCTCCCCCAATCAAAAAAAACCCCAACAAAACCAAACATGTAACAAAACAACAAACACCCAACAAAAAACTCGTGCTTAACGTGGAGATCCAGGGTTGTCTTTTTTCCAAAGTCCCACTAGGTGCCAGCAAAGACCTTATCAGACCGCAGGAGGCAGTGAAACATTCTGTAGGAATTCTCAATGCCATTACTCTTGTGAGAGTTGACAGTATATTGACTTCTTGACATGCTGATCGGTTTTGCTGTAAATAAAAATTAAACCAAAACAGAAAATACCGACGAATGTATGAGTTTGTATCTGATGATGCAGAATTCCTTCTGCAAATGTGCTTGGTAATCATATTTTTCTCTGCACATAATTAGCTTTGTGTGCTAAAATATGCATAGCTGCTTATATATTTACATGCCATATTGAGCTCTAGTGAATATCAGCTTATTGTGGGCTTCCAGCAAACAAGAGGTAGTTCAGTTTGTAAGAACAGTTTGTTTCTCTCTGCCTTTAATAGCTGTACTGTGGAAAGGTTAACGTATAAAAGGTTGAAGTGGTAGGCTGAAAATAAATTCTGAATTGGTAATCAGAGTAACTTTTAGTGGTTCGAATTCAATTGTACTTCACTGAAAATTACGAATTAATTGGCAGGAGAGGTTTTACTCTGTGCAGATCTTCAGAAAGTGTGATTGCCTCACAGCATGTAGGTTGTGAGACAGAGCCAGATGTCTTTAAAGTGTTATTTAAATAGTGCAAAAAGCCTTCTTTTTCTTTTTCCTTTTTTTGTTTTTAAGGGGGAGGAGGCTTATTTCCCTGGTTTATGCATAATTCAGACCTCAGCAGTTTGCTAGCATGGTTACTATTTGGAAATTGAATCCTAGACTTGATACTCAATTATATGGGACTTCATTCCTACCAACTTCCTGTAATTCTAAACCTATGGGTAAAAATATTAGTAGTCATACGCTGCTGAGGAAAGTACAGACACATTGACTCAGCTCCTGCAGCTGCAGCAGGAGTTGCTGTTTTAAACTTGGAACTACTGGAAGTTTATTATTGTTTCATTTATGCAAATTACAGAAGGTAGAATTGAAACAAGGTCAGTAGTGTTTGTCAGTTGTTGCAGCTGAGGTCGTTGGAACATGAGTGCTTTGTAAATGAATGCTTTCTGACTGCAAGCCATCAAAGACGGTCCAGAAACTGCAGTTCAACGAGTTGCTGACTTACTTCAAGAGGTACAGTTGGTTGTTTTATTTTTTAACACTAGTATTTTGTAGAAGTTAGGACAAAGACTGCAACTTCTATGGACTTTTACTGCTGTGATGTACTAGGTCTAGGTTCTGTGCAGCTGCCTGTAGCATTTCTGCTGAAGGATCTTTGTGGTTTTCATTTGCTAACATGCATGGAAATGAGAACAAATGGCACGACGGTTAAGATTGCATTTTGCTACCCAAAGAAGCAACACAGATCCACTATCAGAAACCTCTGAAGATGTTTTGGATAGTACCAATTGTATGTACTTCAAAAAGCTGCAAAATTCTGCACCTAATGTTACACAAATGAAACTGACTCCTAGACAGGTTGCTTATGCACCTGTAATGCAGCAAGTAATTAATCAAGAGGAAAGTGCAACTGTTGCTTCACTGCAAATAAAAAAGAGCACTTCACTGCACATTTCCCTGCAGTCTAGAAAGTATAGTGGATGTCATCGGTCCGGTGATGCTGAACCTACTGGTGAAGACACTTCATTCATTGGTATTGGTAATGTGGGAAATTGTGGCACTAGAATTGTGGTTGATCATCGATCTAATGATAGCCTTCTGAGCAATAGTGTTCTGTGCAATGGCAGCCTTAGCAGTATTGCAGCTAGTGACAGTGGATCGTTCAGCAGTGCTGGCAGTGACTATGGATCATGTGCAAGTACTACAAGTGATGGAGGTTCATATAGTAACAGTGTCATCAGTGACAGTGGTAGTGGCACTCTTTCGACAGGTGATGGTACTTTCTGTAATAGTATTCATGGTGATTCTTCATATAGAAGCACTGCAAACAAATGTAATACCTATAGGAGCAGCTCATCTGGGGAAAGTCTGTGTAGAAATAGTACTACTTTTGACCAAGATGCTTTGTCAGTAAGGAAGAAAACTAAAATTCCATTGCGACGTTGTTCATCACTGGTTATTTTTCCTAGGAGTCCTTCCAGTACTCCTCCAGCTTCACCAGTAAGCTCAGGTCAACTACCACATAGAGGGTCCTATCAAACGTCCCATAAACTAATTATTTCTCCTAGTGACTTGGCACAAAAAGAAAATCAAACTATTTCCAAAGGATTCCTTTCGACAGCAGTCAATGGACTTCGACTGTCTAAAATGGTTTGCTCTTCTGATGAAGTCAGAGACATTCGACCGCTCTACTTGAGTCCATCTCTACAGGACAAAAGTCAAATTTTGAATACTTCCAAGCAGGCAACTTGTGAAGAAGTATCTGATGGCTTCTCATGTGTTTCAGTTCATCTCTCTCGAAGAGCATTAGCCTCAAGCAGTGACATGGTTAATGGCTGTTGCAGTCCAGAGTTTAATCTGAACTCCACTGCAAAATACCCTCACGTAAAACTGGCACGTAGCACATCTGCATGTTTACCCTCAAAAATCGATCCAGAATATCAGATTAATTTGAATGAACTAGAAAGACCAAATGCACAGATGAGCAAAACCCACCATGTTTTGCAAAGAAGTGTTTCACTGGAAGGATCACGTCAAAAAGTTTCTTGTTGTTTATCCAGCAAGTGTCATAGTGGAAGGACGTCTCAGTTGCACATACAGTTCAAACCTGGGAATGAAGGAAAACCAACTGTTGTTAAGAAAAGATATGGAACCTCTAAAGGGGAAATGTCTAGTACTTCTTTGTGGAGGCCCCATAAGGTAAGTGTTCTGGTTTCTAGAAAAATTTGATAGTATTTTACAGCCGAAATGTAACTAGAAAATAATAAAATTTATAGTCAAGACTTAAATGCAGTGATTTCTGAATTTCCTAATGGTGTCAAGCTGTCACCATTAGGAAGTTAGTTTTCATGTTATCAGTAATGTTTGGGGTTTAGATTAATTTCTTAGAGTATGGTACATACAGTAGCATAGGTGAATAGGTCTTACAGAGAAATACTTAACACATAGAACCAATAATTTCCTGTTTAAATGAACTAGAGAGGATTTTATTGTCTAGTTATGTGGACATGGGAATTCTTGAAACTTCAGATGAAGTTTCATAGTTTCAAATACACAACTTCTCAGAAAATTAATAGTAATTACTGAAATTGCATATAAATGGTTAAAAATGAATGTATCACTGTAGAAGCTTTTAGGTTTATTTCATATAGGCTTTATTTTACATAACAGCTTGTATGTAGGTTTAAAAATAAGTAATATTTCAGCAGAGGAACTGTAAATACCGTTTGTTTCTGCATACACCCTGAACCGCAGGAATTTTCAGAGTTTCCTCTCTTTTTTTTTTTTCCTTTTTCTTCCCTCTCCTTCCAACCACTCCTTCAGCCTGAGCAGTGCATTGTAACCTAATACCTCTCCCAACAACATTGCTGTTCAAATTATAGTACTTGGGTCTAGAAGGCTTATATTAAACGTATTTTTCTGGTAATGAAACTCGCGTCCAACTAAACTGCAGAAGTGTGTTTGCTCTTATTAACTCTTAAGGCAGTTTATGTTCTTAGTGAGGCATAAGCCACAAGAAATGTGGGTTTTAAGACTTTTATAAATAAGATTGTGAAGACTTGAATGATCTGAATAGTATATATTCGTTTTAATTGTGAATTCTGATAAAAGTGCAACAATTAACATTAAGATCTCATTCTCTGTGAATTGGCTTTATGCCAATGATACATAGTTATGACAGTCCCTTTCTAAACTAGAAGTACAATTACCTCGGAGGTATTAGCTTGTAATTTTCAGTCAATTGCTGCCTTAAGTGTGTGGTAGTTCTACAATTTTTGATTTGGGGAGTTTTGTATTGCTTTTTGGTTGAAAAGACTTCGAAGAAAAATGCACTTTTCTTCTTGTAAAACTGTGATCTGTGTTTAAGCTTCATTATAAAAATCAGAGTGGATCACAGGTAGTCATTCTGGATACTGTTTGGGGATTCCTCATCCTAAAATCAAACTGTAAATTTGATGGTGACTTCCACAATAAGCACAAATAGGTTATGACGTATTTTAAGTAGTCTGGATCTAGTTATTTTTAGTAAGTATATTGTAAAAAGGAAAACATGCTGAGTCATGCACTTCAAGTACATTTCTTGTACTTCTCACCTCTGTGTTTAATGTCAAGTGATATGCAAGACATTTTATACATTAATACTGAGTGAATTTTTAATAAATGCAATTTAAATAGAATCTAAATTCAGGGATTAAACTGTTGGCAAACATTTCCAGGAAACCTTGCAGGACGCTGGTCTGACAATAGTTTGTTTCAGTTGCTGGGAGCAGTGTTTACAATGGATTGGCATAAAATCTGAGGAGACTTAACTTTTTAAAGCTCTTGACAGAATGCTTCTGTGGTAGTTGAGCATTTTACTGTGTTACTGTAGCAGCATGTTTCAAGCTTCCTGAATTCTTAAGATTTTGTCTTCTGACTGGAAGATGGGAGAGAGGAGTTTAAAAAAAAAATAGGGGGAAAAAAAAAGTCTGAATCCCGAATTGTTGTGGTTATCTTGTACTTTTCATATATTTGCAAATATTTTGGTTTGTGCCGTGTCTACATACATCTGACATCAGAAAAACTGGGCACAGAGAGTTTATAGCAGTGTACTTGTTTGTGATTTCTTTATGCAACAACAGGCATTAGGAACCTTTTAGTCCTGAAATGGCCCTTGGAGTCTTCCTAGGGTATTTTATAAAAAATGATTTTACTTAAAACCTGTTCTCAAAAAATGTAAAAGCTTCTCACACCGAACCAAGCAAAAAAGCATGGTTGGCTTCATAGCAGTTCAGCAATTCACTGCAATAAAATAGATAATTACTATTGTATTTGCTATTACAGTCTTTGTGACAAATATAATAGGTTCTATGGCAATCATTTAATTATATAGTCCAGTTAATTATCATGGTGTATTGTGACTCATTTAAAAATAAACAACTCCCAAAATATTTCTCTTGACTCCAGTTAGTCTGGCCTAGTATATTGATATGCTGAGTCTGGGTTCAAATTTAACAAGTTGATACTGGAGTAGCATTTAGTAATGTCAGCTATCTGTTCAGAGCAGTCATGAAATCAAATCAGTGCTTTGGCCAGGGACTCCAGAGTCTGAAGCAGCAGAAGGTCTATGCATTCTTTTCTTATGTGCCTAGCTACTAGCCTTCAGCCACCTTGTATCAGATTTCCTGCTTTCTATAATCAACAGCTTGTTAAAGGCTGACTTAAAAAAAAAAAAAAAAAAACCCAAACAAACCAAAACCAAACCTTAAACAACAACAAAACCCCCCCAAAACACCCCCACCCCCCAAAAAAAAAAAAAAAAAAAAAAAAAAACAAAACACCCAAACCAACCCTCCCTCCCATTTCTATGACAACTGGCCTTGGATTATTTTTAATTAAATTGAAGAATGTGGAATTGTGATTGCCCTCATACAACTGCTGAACTTCACTGGAAACACATTGAATAGATTCTGCAGTAGATAGTGGAATTTCACTTATGCAAAGCAGGAGGAAGAGGTAGTTCATGGTTGCAGCACTGACAGTTGCCCTTGACTTTGTGTTTCTGTTCTGAATGTTTTTTCAGGGCATCTGTCTCTTGCTTAGGGTAGAAATAAATCTGCAGCTAAAGCACTTTGACATCACAGGTGTGAATTGGGAAGGTACAAGTAAGGAAGCAGTTTGCATGTCATCTTAAACCTCTAAACTTTAAGAGGTACAGAGAAAAGGAGGAGCAGTGACTTGCAGTTCCACTTCTTGTAGACCATAAATAAGCTTAGAAAAACAAACAAAACCTGTGTTAATCTCTTCCACAAGTGTAATAATATTTTGCTGACATCCCTGTTGACATCAGCCATTCCTTCCCCATCAGTGTCACTGCTGATTACATAGTGTAAATGTCATAAATATTCTTGCAAATCTGTTTCAGTAACTGTGTACCTTTAAAACAATTTCTTGTACAATTAAGGGAATCATTATGTTATTGTCCTTTTGTTTACAAATAATGTAGTAAAGGTTTGTCTCCAGTGAATGAAATACACTTTTTTGAAGCAAAAAGCTTCAGAGGTTGTGTAGAATAACCAAAACATTTTTTCTACTGTCAGGTTTATGTGAACAAAACCTCTAGTTGGAGCTCTCAAGTTTGTTGTTTGTTTTTTTTTTTTTTACCATGTTCTGGAACTCTGCCTTTTGTATTTGTAAAAGGAGATGCTATTTGAACCTTTCAGTACTAAATGTACATTTTGGACAAAATGTGTGTGACGATGGGTCTCTTTTCTAACTTATTTCCCAGCTGTTCCGAATACCCTGAGGGGACTAGAAGTTGGCCTGGAGGATACAGATTCCCTTGATAAATGCTGCACCACAAGTTAGCACTAAATAGTCTGAGGTTGTCTTCTCTCTTGGATCCTCTTTAAGTGTAGAGTTTCTCTCTTAGCAAAAATCCTTGACAGATGATAATGGCTCAACCCGGGAGAATTGCCAAGAGAAGGGGAAGGCAACTGTGGCGTGCCTCCATCTTATTTGGTAAAGGGGCTGCATGGGGATTGATGTCCCAGATCTGGGAAAAGGAAGTGAGATGGAAAAGGGGCAGGTGAAGCAAAAGATTATAGAGGCAATACATGGCAAAGCACAAATTGACATTTCCCTATGCTATTGTGCTATGATAACCTCATCACCTAAAAATTTTCATATTGTTTAGTATTGCGTATCTTGAAGGATCTTGCAACATGTTACGTACATGCCCTTATAAAAAGTCTGTTTTCAGCCTTCTTGTAGGCCTCCTTTAGGTATTTCCTTAAATGCAAGTCTAACTTGCTCAAATGCAGAGTTTTGTTACAGCTTCTTCTCCACATTTCTTTATGCCTTTACTTTTTGATTAGCAATCCTCTTCAAGGAGGGAAAAAGATTACACACAAAGGATGTGATAAAACTTACAGCCAGGACTAGCTGTGAGCAGTTGCCACGTGGAAGAATTAGCAAAGGAAGCAGTTAATGTTATTTGGTATCGGCTCTCTCCCAAAGGTTCTTTCCTGACAGTTTTACCAAGTTGTATTTGGCAGCAGTGAACCATATGTAACTTTCAGAATATGATCATGCAGTAAGGAACAGTGTCAGGGCCGAACACTTGAATAACCCTGTAAATCAAAGCCTGGGCACTTTGTAGTCACCAGCAAACATTACATGTACATATTGAGGGTAGTTTTATTTGACTGTGCTCTGCACAAATTGTGATTAACCTCTTTGTGTTTGTAGCCTGCAGCTGAACTCATTTGGGTAGGTTTCTCATGCTGACAAAAGAGGAAACTAAACCTGCAAAACCATGCAGAGCAGACCTCCTGAACAGCTTATATAAATATTTAAATTATCCAGTCTTCAGGTTGTTTCATGTCCTTTTCATATACCAGCAGAGAATGGGAAGCATTGATGGTGTGGCTTCTTTAATATAGCCACAAGCTATAGCTATTTTGTCTCTTAAGACTCAGTATATATGTAAGAATGTGTTAAAGTAAAACTTGTTCCCAAAGCAAGATAGAAATACTCTTCCTTTTACACCTGACTGGCCAATAACTTGGAGGCTTTCAGATATGAGACCATGGTCATGACTAACGTTTTATTAGTAGATTCTTTTTGTTTTCTATGAGAGGTTAGATCAATGGTTTAGTTAAACAAAAACATTTCTTGGAAAATGTTATGGTGATGTAGAAATTGGTCTTTGTAAGCATTTATAGTGTAAGACAGAAGCCCTAACAAACTAGTAGCACCACAGGTATCCTCCCAAGGATTGTCAGGAAGCTCAGCTATAAAGTTGTTGAAATACTAACTATAATGAATAATCTTTCAACCTATTAGGTTTACTTACTGAAGGAAGGTAAGTATTATGCTGACGCTTTAAAATGACCAAAAGGGCATCTACAGGCAACAGGCCAGTCTGGAAGAAAGAGTGCACGGAATAGGTTTCGTAGACATGCTTTGTGTTTATAAGGAGGGAGAACTGCTTTCAGAAAAGGATGTTTTGTCTTAAACTCAAGCCTAAGCAAAGATGGGCGAGCTGGTTAATGCAGGACATTGAGCTTTTAAAAATACTTGACAAGAACCCTTAGCAGAAGTTCTGAAAAATACTCTCAACACATAAAGTGCAGACAAAAAACTTCCTCATTCATGACCGCTAATTAAAACTAAAGTGAGAATTGTCAATTGTTGCAGAAAATCTCATGGTAGTAAGTGACTAGACAGTAAAATGGACAATTTGAAAATCAGTGTTGATAATTGCTAAATCCTGCACACAGTGGAAAACCAGCTGAGGATGCGGGCGTGGTAATCACTCCCATACTGGCCAGAAGTGTTTTATGCCATGGTGAGTGAACTTGCGGAAAATGTCAGCTCAAATCTTGTTGACAGTTGAAAGGCAGACAGGAGGTTAAGATTTATTAGGAAAAGAATAACAAAATGAAAAACCCCTTTCTGGAGTTGTACAAATCCACACATGTGCATGGCATCATTTTTTTTTTTTTTTTTTTTTAGGAAGCATGTGTAACAAAGCTAGAAAAATACCAAGAGTGGTCACAAGACTGGGATAAGTTGTATGTAAGGAGACACTAAGTAGGCCAAGAGTTTCTCAGCATGGGGCAAGGGGGAAGTAAAGCCAAGTGGTATGAAAGGAGTTTTATAAAACAATAGTTCATGGGGGGTGAATTTAAACAGAGAATCCACTCTTACAAAACAAGTATGTTCTCTTATCTGTTGCAGAGCTCACTGCTGCAAGGTGTTGTACATACCAAAATTAGAAATGGATTTCAGGAAGGGGTTGGATAAGTTGAAGAAAGGTCCATCAGCAAGTATAGCATTCTCAATATATATATTTTAATGTCAGGATCCAGAAAGTCCATGGAAACTTACCCTTTAGAAATGGGGACAGCTCAGAGGAAGTACTATTCATAACTGCTGCTTTCATTATTTCCTTCAGCGTCTACTCTTGGCCACTATTAGGGAAAGGATACAAAGCTCCACCGAACATTCATCTCACTGCAAGGCTCTTTGGTGCTTGCTCAGCCCAGCTAGGATCAAATAGTAGAAATGCTCTTTCAAGTTCTCCCCTCACCCTGGGCTGAGGGTGGTGTTCTGTGTTGTAACATGTGTTTTCTCATCTTCCTGAAGTGGATGAGTTTCAGAGATTGAGCAAGCAAGCAAGCTAAACTGACTGGCATTTCTAGGGGAGTCATTGCTTACAACTGATTTTCACCTTTGTCTGAAGGGGACTGCCCTACATTTCTTTTCATGTCTCTCTTTCAAGTGAACTTTCTTCCTCACTCCCTGTGATGAACAGGACGTGCTGATTTGGGAATACAGCCAACAAAATGTTTGTAGCTCATGTCAATGTTAGTTTATGGATGCATAATAATCTCCGTTTCAAGAGAGTACATTACTCTTTTTAACTTTATCTTTTGTTGTGGCAGTTTGTGGTAAACTGACTGAAAAGTCTACAGATAGATGTGGTTATTGTTTAGACCTTGGGCCACTGTATCAACTGCAACATAAGCAAACAGATTTTAAGGAGGACATCAGGAAGTTCCTGGCTGAAATTACATACAAACTTGAATTGGAGTGATTGAAGTTGGAGCATATTAAAATGCAAATGGGAAGCTGCAGCTACTCTGTAAGAGGGATGTGGGAAGAGACATAGAACTGGATTCTTTTAGACCTGGATGATTTCTCTGGCAATCTGTGATTTTTCCTAGCATAAGAGAGAAGACCTTGTTCGGAAACATGAAAGCACAAGGGCTTTTTGAAGAAAAAGGTTTCCAGAATTTAGCATGAACTTTACTTACTTTTTAATAGTTTCTATCTTAGCCAGTTGTTACAGTAATCATTGTTTCTAGAAAGTTCAATTTGTGACAAATACTCAGCTTATAAAGAACAAATCCAGAGTGCTTAAAATCTGGTAAATTACAGGCCAGTAAAACTCACGGGAAGTGCAGTGTAACTTTAGTAAGAGATGTTGATCTTATCTGAAATAAATTGTAACACTGCTTTTGTTGTAAAGTGATCGTGGGTGGATTATTTGTGTTGTAGTTGGTTTGTGTCATAGAGGTTGAGGCATCCAAGGTCACTTCACATAGGCAGGTTTTGGACAGATAGGATTTACAGCTTGAGGGTAGCACAGTTTAAAACAAACCAGGAATTTCTGTTGTAGCCCGGTCATCTGTCTACATTTAGGGCTGGCAGCAGTAGATGTAGGCTTGGAGCTGGAAGAGGTCAGTGGGTAGGGCTTGGGGCTCCTGTTCAGACTGGTGGTGGCTGAGGACAAGTGGAGCACAGAAGAGCATGGAAACCTGCATCGTGGCTGGCAGTGGCCACTGGCTGAGTGCTGGTGTGAAGGCGCAGGGAATTCCTGAGTTAGTGTTGATGTTGAATTTGGATCAGCAATAGCTCAGAACAGCAGACTCTAAGAATGCTTTTGAAAACTGCTGGACTAACTTTGGAGTAGGCTGAGGCCCTTCACCCTGCATCCAGCCCTGATGTAGGTCCGTATTCACAGAAGTTTCTTAGAAGCGATCAGTTACTTATACCACCAGGGCCAACCCTTCAACATTATATTCAGGGCTGGAAGAAGCAGCAGCTTCTGGGCGCAGTGTGATTTATCATCTATGTGGCACTGTATTGGACTTAATGAACTTCCCAGGAGTTGAGACCATGATGCAGAGATGCTCTGATTGCCTGTCCGCATTTTGGAGGCAAATGGTTTGCCTTTTAATTATTTTTTATTTTTATATTCTGCTTGTTCCCTCCTGCTCTGAATAACAAAAAGCTGTCTGTGTAATGAGTCCTTTGGCTGAGTGTGTTAATTAGCCAGTGAGGTTAACATCTGTCATATCTGGTTTATCTGTTGTTTCTTTTAGGGAGCAAATTACACATGCGGTTTAATGTTTGATAGAGGCTTACATATTATTGACTATTTTAAGCTTTATAGTGTTAACTGGCGAAGGTAAAAGTGCACCTGGAATTGTTACTACATGAGTTTGTTTTCAAACTTTATTCGAAGTCTTCAGATCTGGCACAAAAGCTTCCACAAATAGATGCAGAAGTTTTCTGGTTTATGCTACTATGAATTTAACTGGCTTGATGTCAGGAAATGGCTTGTTGAAATAGTACCTAATTAAATATTTGGTACTGTTTTCTAGTACTTTTTCCAGGTTTGGTTGGTTGAAGACAGGAGGCCAAATCTGGGTTGGCTCTTCATAAAATGTAATGTTCCTGCTTTTTATATGGTAGCTTATTTGGCACGTATGAACATAAAACCAAGGGAACTCAAATTCCTGATGAATAAAATATACTCATTACTAACTTTTGACTTGTTCTCTGTTTACGTTGTGCCTAAGTTTGCTTCGTTGTATTAGACAACCTCCTGTCTTCCCGTTACCTATGTGAGAATCCTTGTATGCAAAAAAAGGGAAAGCAAGTCATCTTAACTTGCTTTGTTAATGAACTTTTAAGCACAGCACAAGCTCTCAAAGTTGCAAACACTCAATGGAGTAATAATTACTGTAGATTAAATATGAACTTCTATGATTCTTGTTCTATATGAAAAGTGTAAGCTATATGTGGAGAAACAGATGACACTTTTGCTCTGGTCTTTTCAGAGAAGCAGTTATCTGAAAATTTCTTTGGAAGCAGGGGAGAATTAGTGAAAAGAACTTGTGTGTAATTTCTAGATGCTGTCTGTTAAACAGATGGTGAAACTGCTGAGGCATGTTATGCTGACACCTTGCTGTTGAAGCAGACAGCAGGGCTGAAGGTCCTGCAGAAACACATGTTACATAATAATTGTTGATCTAACAGTACATATTTTCTCTATTGTGAAAATGCTGAGAGGTTCTGATGTCTCAGTATCATACCCAGTTGCCCATAGGGGACAACTAAAAAGAAATGCCTACATGCCATTAAAAATATTCTCCTCATCTTCTACCTCTCCCCCTTAAAAATACATGAGTATGTCATGAATTCCATGCATCAAACTATGTCACTTTGCAAGATAGAAACATTACTTTTAGAATCCAAGAACTTTGGAAGATCTTAGCGTGATGATTGAATTTTGCATTTTTGAAACTGTTATTTTCCGGTGATGAATAGCACATGCTGGCAGTATTTTATGGAAGAAAATTCATTTTGCTTGATTTAGAGTTCAAGAGAACCAAAGAATATGCTCAGCACAGCATGAGAAGAAAAATTCTTCAAGTTGCTAGTGTAGCTCAGGAAAGTTATTTGGGTTTTTTTTCATTCTCATCAAGCTTGTAACTAATGTTGATGTTTGGGTGTTTAATCAAGAAGAATGTTGGTTTTATAAGGCATCTATTGAGCTCTTGTTTTCTTAAGCAGCGATAGTACAGATCACTGTTTGTTTTTTCAATTTGAATTGATACTTATATTCCCTCCAGTAAAAGCTGTATGCTTTCTCATTTGGCCATACAGCTGTAGATTTCTGTGTGAAGGCCGGCTTAGGCACAACACACTGCCTGTTTAGTCAGAAAAAGACTGGAAATATACTTAGGTTCTAATTCATGCACTAACACCAACAAAAATCACTCATACAAGTTGGTAGAGAAAATATCTCTTATTTCAGCACCCTGGTCCTATACAAGAGCTGTTTCAGAAGGCACTGTGGTGAATCCAACAATTAAGAAAGGCATTAAATTCAGTTAACTGCCTTAAAACATAAATTGATAAATTTACAGTTTAAAACATAAATGATAAATTGTGGGTAATGTGTTCAGTACTGCTCTTAAATGTGTGACTCAGGTAAGCATGTCTGCTTAAAATCTATTTCTATTCAGTTTCTGATGGGAATTGCAGAAAAATAATCCAAAATCTTAACTGTCAAGGCATATTAAGTATATATTCATAAAATAGATGAAAATGAGTTCTGGGCTGGATTACTTTTGGTGCTTTTCCTTTTTGAGCATTCACTTTGGTGTTGCACTACAGTTCTTTAAATGAATTGTATACAGCAGATGTCTGTCCTCACATGTTTTTAGTAGCTTTCTATAGACTAAACTAGTGAATCAGAAAAGTAAAAGGCCTCTTTGTTAGTGTACTGTATCATTAATTGAGGTTTATGCACTTATGGTTTGGCAAGCAGAAAGTTTGAGTTCTCTGGCTGTTAAGAAATTAGAAGTTGACAAGAACAACTGACCCACTTGTCTGTCTTGAAAAAACTGTGATGCCTGCTCTCATGAAATGGAGATCCAAGCAATTTCAGCTCCATTGGCATTTAATTGTTAATGTGTGCAATGTCTGTTTCAGAGGTTCTTTGGCACTTCTTTGAAGGCAGTTAATCAGCTTTGTTATAGTGAGGCACATTGCTGAAGAGCATTCCTGCTATCTGATTTATGTGTTAGTTGTTTGGAGGTCAACAAAAATCCTCCACTGGAGGATTTTACTCTCTGGCTGGAGGAGAAAGTACTGTTAAAGGTTGGTTATCGATGCTAGCTCTGCTAAAAATAGCAGGAGAGGCAGCAGAATAATAAAGTGAATAACAGGAGCAGAGCCTGTACTAAAATAATGCTGGTAACAAACACAATGTTCTGAGGTTTTCTAAAACACGGCAGACTTTTGTCCCACATTCCAGTAATTTATTTGAAAGGCATGTTCCACTTGAGGATTGCCAAGAACTTTACAAATACTAAGCCTTTTAACATGTCTAAGGTATGTGCTGTGCCATTTTAAAAAGAACCTCATAGGCAAAAATGATAGCTATATTTTTCCAGAAGCTTGTGGTCTGTAATAATACAGAAAGTTTTCCCTCAGTAGTTCAGGGAAGCTTCAGATTCTTCAGGTACAAAAACCTGTTGTAGGTTTCTATTTCAGATGAGTTTGTGAACTAAAAAGGTGGGTGTTTTTTCTTTGTTTCCACTCCCCCTTCAAATCTGAATGTAGGACATACACACTACGAATTCAGTCTGAAGATATGCGTCTCTAGATTTCTAGCATGTTATCATCTATGACAAGCTCTGCAGACTGGTTGTGCTTTTTTGGAGGTATAAAAATCTTATGCAAATGTGAGACACTGGTTCTCCATATGCACATACAACTTCAAGATGAAATGGACAAACTTAAGAGAACAGAGCTAAAGAAAAAGGTAAAGGAGAAAGAACTGCTTCAAAAAATACCTGTAGCCATTAATGTCGGAGCTGTTTGAATGGAGAATGGTGCCAATGGGACAAAAAATGAGCAGGCTTGCACTGAGGTTTAATACTGTAGAACATTGTCATTGAAAACTAAAAACATTGTTGTAGTACAAGAGAAGTGAGAGGCCGTAAGGTGAAGGGAATAGGTGTCAGTGAGATGCAGAGCCTCATAGTGGAAAGTTTTTGGGGAAGGAGGCCATCAAGATCCTTGGGTGATGAGTTTGATTAAAAGCTCGTGGTGCATCAACAGATTTAGGAAAGAATTAGACACCAGTTCTTTTGTTAGCTGGAGAAATCAGGAAGACCAGAAACCCGGAGGCTGTACACAGGCTACGCTGTTGAAGACTTCTGCAGTTTCTTACTCTGCCAATGCAAAGAAACGCAGTCTTGTTACAGAGCAGACTTTTGAAAAATGCCACAGGCTTATACATACCTTTTAAAAATTTCATGCCCTCTTGATTTTAGCACACAGGCAGTGATATGTCTTCATGTTAAATGACCCATGTAATACGTTTTCCTGTTTTGGGGGAGGGTTGCAAAGGCTTTCAAATCACAACTGAACTTGAAACAACGTATGCTCCAGTACTCTGGTAAGGAGTCAAGTTGGCAGTGATTGCTGGCAAGTACTGAAATTACCTACGTGAATGACTAAAATCACCTACGTGAATGACTAAAATTTTAATTTCTTTGGCAGGCAAAAATCAGTGATCAAAAGTGAACTGTACAGTGATACCAAGTATTGTCAGAGCCCCCCCCCCCCCCCCGGTACAACAGCATAGGCTGGAGAGAATCAGGCTGCAAAGTTGCTGGAGTCATAGTCTGGTTGTAGTCAGATAGTCCAGGCATCCAAGTCAGGCAGAATCTTTCAGATTATAGTTGTTAAAACTGAGCTCCACAATGTGTGTAGGCAAGTGGTATTTTTTCATGGATGCAGTGATTTTTAGTACATTTTCAAATGTCAGCTGGGGTGTCTGGCAGGGGGATAGAGAAAATGCCAGACTTGAAGCTCCTGCTGCCAGGCGTGGGACCATTGGAATTGCTGGAAGTTCCAAAGCACTTATCACAGATGAAACTTATTTTTTCTTTGCCTCATTTTTAGCAGTAGCTGTATTATTTTGAAAAGAAAAAAAAAAAGTTTATGTATGCCTTATAAGGAGCTGCCTAAGCTTATAGAAATTGTCAGGTGCTCCTAGGAGGAAGGTCCTTCAGGGCCACGTTTCTACTGGAAATGCTGATGGTCTTCGTCTTGATGCTGAACAGCTCTCTCCTGTTTGATTAGCGTTATTCTATATGATTTTAAACCAATCTAAATCTCTACCCGCAGCTCTCTCAATCCTCGTTTATTTTGAGGAAGACTGAACTGGCCAGGTCTCTGAGTGTTGAGTCAATCAGAATTCATTCTGTACAGCACAAGTCTTACTGTCTGTAACTTAAGAGTGTCTTTAAGTTCTTAGCAAGCATTACTGTGCTATCAGGGCTTTGGAACCATGTTTTTAAAACACTTTGCAACTTTAAACTTTCTGTGTTTTTTGTTTGTTTTTATTTTCTGTAGACTCGAGATGATTTTCTTGGGCAAGTGGATATTCCTCTTTATCAGTTACCGGTTTGTATTTTTTGTTTGTTTTTGTTTTACAACTGTGAAAGGGAAAAATGATTTCATATGTAACAGTATTCATCTTCTAAGGAAATTAATGCTACTGATAATATAAGTGATTAAATTCTCCTGCCCTGTGGGTTTTCTGTTTTGGTTTTCTTTTGTGGATTTGTTAGGGTTTTTTTTCACTGCTGATATTCATCAGCAATGGAGGTTACCTTGTGATTCGACATTGGTTTCTGCTGCTTACAGGAGTTAGGAGTGCTTTTTAACTTTTTCAAGAATAAAAATGCAAGTCTTGAAGACAAGAGACTGAAATTATTGTCATATTTCTCAAAACACTTTAAAGTATACATTTACTTTTAATATCCTTTATTCTTATAAGCAGATACAGGAAAGGGTGAGTGGGGAATAGTGGTAAATAGAACTAGGGTTGCTTTGTACATTCTTTTTCTATATAAATATGTTTTTAGGTTTTGGTTTTGTATTCCTTTTTCAAAGCACATTGTTAGTTTTAAGCAAATATCACCAAGAACGCTGAAATAAGTAAGCCTTTTCATTTTCTTTTGAGGTTTTGAAACATTAGTAAATACCAACAGATTTATCAGCAGCTGTTTTAAAGACAGAATAACAACCAAGGCAGAACCTTTCCAAGAGCAGTTGCTCTTTCATTCCAGTAAGAACTGTGTCAGGAGTAGTTACAGATATATCTTGTTCCCGTTGCAACTGGGATATGAGATCACGCTAACTCCTTTGCCTCAGTCAGGTGGGTTGGAAAGACTGGCTATAATGTCCCTCTGGAGAAGGCTTACTGTGTTTCCAGTTCCCATTGATAAGCTGGACAGCACTATCTGGACTCGGAGATATTGGTGCATTTCCTTGTTGTTTTGTCTTAGCATGAACTAATTTATAGAACCTCACTGAATTGTTTTCATGGCAATTTTCTCAATTTTCTCACCTTTCCTCAAACACTGGCTCTTTCCTGTCTCTTCTTTCTTTCCATCTTCCTGGTTACTCCTTGTTCTTAATGACTTAGTCTTGCCGTCTAAATCCATTCTACCTTACTGGCCCAAATACAGGTTGAGTTTTTTTGAAAGTCTTTCATTTACGTGAATAAATATATCTTGGACAAATAAAATCAGTTTATATATTCTTTATTATATGCAGTTTTGGTTTTGCTCGATACGATGCAAATACAGACTCTTCATAACAAGAAGCACTGACAGTTGAGAATATGTATAAAGGGCAAATCATCTACAAAATATAAGATAGTTGGCAGATATGATCTTGCTCTTTCCAAAACAAAAATGTATTAATCCAAGAGTAATCTGGCATTGAATCTAAGGCAACTGTTGTGTTTGTAAAGTCAAAAAATAATTATAAAACTTAGATTAAGAAGATAATTTTTTGCTCACCTCTGATTTCCACAGTGTCTGAGTGTGTATGATGGTAGAAATAATGTAATCCTGGGGAGTGGAGTGGGGAAAGCCCCAAAACCCACAAAACCAAACCCCAACCTTAATTCCATTTTAATTTCAAAGAAGTATTTGCCTTAGTTGTGAGGCAACTCATACTGTAAGCATAGGACCTGTTCTTGCATATAATGCCAGTGTAATACATGCATCATTCCAGGATGAAAATCTGCGTTTTACTTCAGTGAGGGTGGAACACTTCAACTTGAGTGTAGTATTTCTAAATTGTATTAGTAAGGGCTTACACCAAGATGTCTGAAATATAAGAGAGCATTTTGTTCCTGAGATTTGATGTAATAGTTAATCACAATCACTAAAATTTAGATGGCTTAATCATAGGACCTTTCATAACAAATTTCAACAGTTCCAAATAAAATTCTAAAATCTCTCCCTTAATAATGTCTAACCTTTAGATTCTGAGTTTGGTGGGGTTTTTTTTTATTTCTTTCTAAACACGTGGTGACACAAATCAGGTGTTTTTTGAAAACAGTTACTTCAGTCTTTGAAGATTGCATCCTGTACCATTGTTCTTAAATAAAAGGCCGACAAGCAAAGCAATCACAAGTCTTTCCTTGTATTATGCAGTACTTCTTGAAATGGTTAAAATGTATTGATTAACAAGCACATAAAGTTACTCCCCAGAATTTACAAACAGCTGAAAAAGGAGGGGAGGAAAGGACTCATGAAAGAGATTGCCAAAGTTCCTAAACAAACGGTGTTGTAAAAATCAAATGGTTTTGTAGGGACTGCAGAACTTCACATGGATTATAAATAGTTTTGTCAACCAGAAAAATAAGTATCTTTTTTTTCTTTAATGATCCTTCATGTGTGTTTTTGTACTAGTCTGTGGAATGTATGTTTATAGACATGTCAGTTTACTTCTGTGCTTCTTTCTGTTGAGCAACTGCACTGTTGTGAATCGGAACGGAGGTGTTCTCAGGATAGATTCTTCTGTGATTAATTTTATCCCCAAGTCCTACAGCTAGAAATGTTTTTTTTTTATGTATGTTCTGTGTAAAAGATATTTGAAAAATACTGAGGGAGGAAAGAGAAGTTGTGGCAGATATTTTAAATGTGAAAATTGAGAAGGTATTTCTTGATGTCAGGTTTAACAGCTTTTTCCTGTGCTTTGGAAACTGTAATATATGTATACACTGAAAGGTAATTTTTTTTCATGAACTGGGGATTTAGTCGTATAACTAAGATTAAAGGTGGTATTGCTGTTACTGTACCTAAACCTATACTTTACATTTTTAAATGTTATCTGGCCCTTGAAGAAACTCGCTGTAAATTTCTGATAATTTTCTTTAACTTCAAGTGCTGGGTACAGATTTTTCTTGAAAAACCTTGTCTTATTCCAGACAGAAAATCCGAGTATGGAGAGACCATATACATTTAAGGATTTTGTTCTTCATCCAAGAAGGTTAGTAAATATTGCATAAAAATTCTAACTTTCCTATCTAAAAAATGCTGCTATGTAATTACTTGTACATATGTAAACACTGTCTACATTTTCATGTTTTCATTGAAGAAATTTGAGGATTAATGGAGTAAGGTATTTGTGATTCTACCAAAAAGTCAGCACTTATGTTCTGGTTTTGGCTGGGATAGAGTTAATTTTCTTCCTAGTAGCTGGTGCAGTGCTTTTGGCTTTAGTCTGAGGACAGTGCTGGCACACCAGTGTTTTAGTTGTTGGTAAGTAAGGCTTACTCTGATCAAGGACTTTAGGATCTCATGCTGTGCCAGTGAGGAGGGGCACATGTAGCTGTGAGGAAACAGACAGAGGACGCCTGACCCAAACTAGCCAAAGGGGTATTCCATACCACAGCCCATCATGCCCAGTATAGAAACTGGGGAGAGTTACCTGGAAGGCCCAGATAGCTGCTCGGGTCGGTCTGGGTATCTCTCAGTGGGTGTTGAGCAATTGTATTGTGCATCACTTGTATTTATTGGGTTTTTTTTCCCCTTTACCCTTTTAGTTTTATATTCTCTCCCCTTGTTATTTCCGTTATTATTATTAATGATGGTAGTAGTAGTATCATATTATACTTTACTTACTAAACTGTTCTTATCTCAGCCTGTGGGTTTTGATTCCCCTCCCCATCCCACTCAGGAAGGGGGGGCCACGAGTGAGCAGCTGCATGGTACTTAGCTACCAGCTGGGTTTAAACCACGACAATTTGTTTAAATACTTATAGATAATTTTGTAAGAATAAACCGTTTTTCTTCAGGCCATGGTATAATTCATTTCATAACTTCATCTGAACCAATTTACTGTTTTGCTGAACAGTGAAATTGGTCACCAGTATTGTGCCATAACTCTTTTATCCCCTCAGCTTGAAATTGTTTCCTGCCTTCCTGTTTCTTTTTGTTTGCCCTTTTCACGTAAGCAGTTTCACCTGACCTTAATTATAAGCATAACTTATACTTCAAAACTTAAACTGAAAAGCTGCTTCACATTTAAGGCCTGTGTTTAAAAAAAAAAAGGATTATTTTTTTTTTCCATTCTATTACTGTTACTTGTTACAGGTTTGGTTTTAAAATGTAAATTTTTAACCTAAATCTGAACTGTTTTAAGAAATTCGTATTAGAAATAAAATGCGTAAAATGCATGTCTGTTTTTTCAGATAATAGGTTCCGGTTTAGAAATAACATCAGAACACGTAGGATCTACAGATCTTTCTCAGCCACATTGGTAGCAAAAGTATTTTACAGTTCTCAAATTCGAGCAGATCAATTGTTTTAACAGAATTAGTGACTGTCAAGTTGAATCTGATTGCGTTTATCTGAATATTACATTTCCTATCCTCTAAATGAATCCAGAATGATATTTATTGTCTCTACATAAATTAACTTCAGTTCTTTGTTAGTCAAGAATCTGGCCTCTTCTTGTAGCGAGTACCACAGGAATTGGGCAGTGCTTTGTAGTGCCACAGGATTGGACACTTTCTGCCTTAAAATCTTGTTGTAACTTTTAGATGCTTTAGTGTTGTTAATGCATGTTCTTCAGTTTTGCTCATATTAATAATAAGGTTACTACCTTTCCAATACCTCAAACTGAGTAAGAATTATTAGTATGTTAATCCTCAAATGCATTACTTTATTGTATTGGAAAAAAGAGAGTAAGTTACTTCTTTCAAAGAGATATGGGCCTTTCTGAAACTAAAATGCAATCCGAACATTTTTATAAACCAACATGTTTATAAATCACATGAATTTTCTTATGCATATCAGGAAATCTAATTCACTTTTTCTACACGGCAACAAACAAAAAACCCAAACCCAAAACATGAGATCTTAGTGATGTGGGTTGGTTTGGGGTTTTTTTGTTGGTCTTTTTTTTGTATTTTTTTTTCTTTTTAGTCTTTACTAAGATGATGTGCAGGTATCCAGTTCACTCGGTATTTTCAGGATTCTTTTTTTTTGGGGGGGGGGGGGGGGGGTTGGGGGGGGGAGATGGGGGGTGTGTTTGTTTTTTGTTTTTTGTTTTTTTAATATACCTGTAGTCAAATGGATGAGATAATTTGGCAGGTTTCTTTACCAAGTGCAAATATTAAATAAAATCAATGTGGGGAAATCCTATTTCAAGCTTCGAATGAGGCATTAAGCTAAACACAGAGAGTCAGATGCTGAAGTATGAGCTTGCTGTAATGTAAAATTCTAGGCAAAGTAGTCCTATATAATGCTTGATAGATTATCTGCACACAGTCAAATTATCATAATTATATGAATTAAATTGTCATTATTCATATTTTCTTGTTCTTTATTGTTTCTCATTGGTTACTAGTGAAGTTTTCAGAAAAGTGAGTTGGAAAGAAAGGTTTCTAGTTGTGGTACGTTAATAGAAGTGTTTTCAGAAGTCTGAAAACTCAATACCGTTTTTGAACTTCATTAAATTATGAAAAGCCAAGTTTGTGTTCGGAAACTTAAAAGGAATCCTCTAGCAGTGCTTTTTCAGCTGTTTTATTTCCAGGTAACAATTTAACAAGTGCACAATTAGAATGTTTTATTTTCTCTTCTGCAGCCATAAATCAAGAGTTAAAGGCCACCTTCGATTAAAAATGACATACTTACCTAAAAGCAATGGGTCTGAAGAAGAAACCACAGAACAGGCAGAAGAATTAGAGGTGGGAAAAGACATATTTATTGCTGAAAAAACTAACAAATATCTTCAGCTCTTAAGGATGGTTACAGTAAAAATGAATGTTAGGAATCACAAAACTATAAGTAGTCTTTTAGAAACAGAAGCGATGCCTTGTATCTTAGAAGTTGTAAGACTGCACAAAAATTCTGGAGTGTTTTTTCTGACAAAAGGTGTGGGTTTGTCATTATGCCCAAGCAAGAAAACATATGTTAGGCTTTTGGTTTTCGTCTGGTACTGACTTGCCGTATGTCTATTAATAATATTAATGTAGTTAATATTATATCTCTTAGCCTGGGTGGATTATATTGGACCAACCAGATGCTGCTGGCCAGCCACAGCAGCAGCAGCAGGAATCTCCTCCGCTGCCTTCAGGCTGGGAAGAAAGGCAAGACATCCTCGGCAGGACCTACTATGTCAATCATGAATTCAGAAGAACACAGTGGAAAAGACCAACTGCTCAGTATGTCTTTTGGCCTGAAAATTCAATTCTTATATTAACTAGTGTAACTAGTTCACTCTAGTTATGTTGAGAACAAGGACAACCAGAAAATGAACAGCTTGAGAATTAGTCATGAGCTTTTCCATGACTTAACCTTCCAGTCTATGTGTAATGGTCACTGGTTAATGGTCATTTTAACCACACGGTATTCTTTCTGTTCTCTGGAAGTATGCATTCAAATAGAAACTGGTTGCAATTGTAAGAGATAGTAACTGTAGAAATGGAAAGGAATTAATTTTCCAGCTTTAAGCCTGGTTCCTCCTTCCCAACAGGGACTACATAAAATTATTTACCTTGGTTTTTTCAGTTGTAGTGGTTTTTCTTAGTGTGTGAATTATGAAAATAATACCTGGAATGCTGTCTGGTTATTTGTTAAACTTATGCTTCACGTGGATGTGAATGCTTATTCTTTTTAAGCAGTTTGCATGAATTTTTACAGCTCACCGTGTCTTTTCCTTCAGTATGTTTTTGCTGTTTGCCTAGCTTGCTGTTAAAAGGTAGAACATGGCTACTGTGTGCTGACTTCCCACCTGTCCTCCAACAGGGACAATGTAGCTGTTGCAGACATTGGTAGTGTGCAGTTGGAGGCCCAGCATGTGTTCACTCATCGGCGACAGATATCAGAGGACACAGAAAATCTCGACAGCAGAGATTCCCCAGAGGTAAAAACAGTCTCTAAATGTTTCTGAAATGCAGTTAACTTTTTTATCTAATCAAAAAGCTTGTCATAACTATTTGTAACTTGGAACTACCTTGTAAAATTATTTTTTCTCTATTTTCCTTTTAAAGAGCTGGGAAATTATAACTGAAGATGAGGCAACAATGTATAGCAATCAGAACCTTCAAATACCTCTCTCTCAGAGTAATTCTGATATACAGACTCGTCTCGCAGAAGATTTGAATACCAGACTTACTACCTCTGGAAGTTCAGCTACTGGCCAGTCAGCCACCTACAGTGTAAATCATTTTTCTCATTGTTCTAATGTACAGAAATATCTACAGTATTTTGCTCAAAATGTTACTACTGATAGAATTAGATCCATAAATACTTGATTTCATCTCGAATACAGAGGATTTAAGAATTTTTTTTTTTTTTAACCTAGAACCCCATCTAGGCAAACATTTTGTTCTTACCTACTTCGCTTATATGAGTTTCTGCCTGAGATTGAAACAGACTTGCATGAACTGTTCCACAGTCTGTAAATCTACCCTTTCTACTGACATTCTGAGTGCTGAAAACTACAGATGAAGGAAGCTGTATTGTGAAAGGTTATTTCTAAAGGAGTTGTGCTATATTAGTTACTTTTTCCACTAGGACAAGTTTATTTTTCATTGTGAATATTGGCAGAAAGGTTTATGATAGGTTTGAGTAAATCTGGTACCTCCGTAGCAGTGAAAAAGGGGCCTTGCTTATACGGTTCCACAGCCCTTAGTGCCAGTTAGGAAACTTCCGTGATCTCTCACTGAGTCTGTTCAGCTTGCTAACCCAGCAGAAAACTATTATCTCTTTTTTTCTCCCAGCTCTGTTTTTATTTGCAGTTAGCAAGCTGAAACAGCATGCTGTTTTGTCTGAAAAATAGGATGGTGGCAAAGGGGAAGCAGCAGGAGTACACAGCCAGGAGTGAGGCTCGTCTTTTTGGTAGTAGCAAGCAATTAAATACGCTCAGCTGTCTTGTGAAACCCGAGCTCCACAAACAGCCTGGTAACCTGATATGTGACTCGAGAAATCTACAGTCCATTCAGTAAAGCCTATAGAGGTGACCCAGGCCGTCCAGTCTGTAAGGTTCTGGTATTTAAATAAAATCATTAGCTTTTGTGATGCTGAGAATGCCATTTCAAATGGAAATTTGGAATTGACTGGTTTTCTAAGTTGGTACAAAAGCATCATTAGTGTTGCTAGAAACAGCAAAGTGAAAGTAACAAGACTTTACTGGATCTCTGCTATTCAGAATCATATGGATAACATGAAAACTGTTATTTCAGCTTGCTTGGGTGGCCTAAGCAAAGGAAGAGGCAGATGTTCAAATTATTTGCAAGAGCCAGCTAGAATGACAATCTTGCCTCTTTTCACCTCTATCACCCCAAAGAAAAAAACTAAAAAAACTTAATTATGCTTTTTTCTTTGAAATATTCTTAAAAGGGTACATGGCAAGGTAACAGTCCTTCAAATCAACTGGGAAATTCTGGAGCAAGATGAAATACAGTCGCTTAATTGTAGCGGATGAAATCTAAATATGATTCTAGGCTGAAAGGTGGAGGCTTACAGAAAGTCCAGGGATTAAGTTACTCTTCTCAAACTGAATGTCTCCGACTCTCATATCTTGACATTATTAATTTAATCTAATCTCTGGAAAGTTATGTTAGCTCTGATCAATCACAGGCTTTAATCTGCTGTGACAGGGCAATGCAGTAAGTTCTATACTGTAAATTCAATTGTAATGCAACTGCTTATAATTAACTCAAATATTTTACATGTGAAAACTTGTATTGTTAGGGTTTTCAGAACTTTCACAAGCCTCTGTATTTTCTGTTTAAAGGTTAGAGTGTGGAACTTAATATTTCTAGGAGTATTAAAACAGGAATTTCAAAAATATTATATTAAATTGATGTTTCAGAACAAGTAAGACACTTTGTTCAAGATGAAAACTGTAATATTTAAAGTGCGATAACCATTGTTGTCTGTTTGCTGCCATTCTTAAAACTACAATAATAACTAACATGTCATTCCTTTTTACTGCTTCAAGAACCATTCCAGCAGAAGAGGGAGTTTGCAGACATACAGAGTTGAAGAGCAGCCTGCACATCCAGTGGTATGTCATTTTCCCCAAAGAAACACAGCCTTGGGTAGCAGAGGAGCTGAAGGATTTTTTAATTTAAAACTATTTCTTATGTGCTGATATTTTAAATGAGATTTGGCCTTTGCTTTTGGCAGCTGTCCTGACAAAACTGCAATTATGAGTCTAGCAAGATTGCAGTTCGGTTGTAAAGCTTTCATGTTCCAACTTTGTGATTTTAGTTTATCATTAGCTTAATGCATGCAGAAGTAAGTAGTCTTCCCATGAAGACAGTAGTTTTATTTTGCAAATTGTTTGCTTTGTAATTAAAAGCTGTGCCACCATTCTTACATAATGTTTTCATGGTGATGCTGCAAACTAAGCCAAAGTATTAGGCTGGATCAGCCATACCTAAACCAGGTATACATGTGATTCCTTTTAGGTGAGGAGCTTGAATATAAAAAAACCCCTGTTACTTCATACTGTTCAGTAAGGACTTACAAACTGCTTTTCTATTTTATTGAGTTTGTGAAAATCATGAACCTTCTGAATTATAGTCTTGATTTGTTGTTTTAATTGGATAGAGGAAAACTTTTTTAGTCAATTTCATAGTTTTCTTAATGCTTTTCTTCTGTTATCGCTAATTTTTAGTTACTGCCTACTTCATCTGGATTACCCCCAGGCTGGGAAGAACGACAAGATGAAAAAGGGAGGTCATATTATATAGATCACAATTCTAGAACCACTACGTGGGTAAAACCAGTTGTACAGGTACTGTCCATCTTCTGATTTATTAATGTTTTTAATCATTCAACCATTTAAGCATTTCACATAATTAAAGTTTTGAGATCTCTTTGAAATGAAAAAAGGCATAAACTGGTAAAGCACTACATAAAATATGCAAGAGAATGCAACAAAGGTTAGGAACAGTAATATTCATGGCAAGTCACTCTATTATCAATGTACCATGAAAGCCTTGTGGAGGGTGATAGCTGATGAGAAACCTGAAAGACTTTTTAACCTTTGTGCCATAATTAGTGAGTGCTAGTAAATGTTGTTGATATTAGACTGAAAATCTGTGTAGTGTCTGGCACCTGCTTTAGGAAGCTTCTTCCATGAGTCAAAACACAGGTTAATAGAAAAAATACATTGTTCTACAAGGCTTTGATTTGGTACTTCTTTTTTTCATCATTTACCATAGACTGCTGTGGAAACAGGTCAGTTGTCAGCTACACAAAGTGTTTCTCTGGGAAGACAATCACAAGCAACATCAAGTGATTCATCACAGCAGTCTTCTCAGCAGCAGCCTGAAATGGAGCAAGGATTTCTCCCTAAAGGCTGGGAAGTTCGACACGCACCTAATGGGAGACCATTCTTTATTGACCACAATACCAAAACTACAACATGGGTAATAGAAAACTGCTCTCATGGACTGAAATTGCTTTCAGCAAGCTTTTGTAGATTTGTTTAGTGCCAAGATAGCTATGTCACATCCCTTAAGGAACATATGTAAAATAAAAATGCAAAGTCATTTACATTATCTGTCATGAGTAGAACATGATGAATTTTACAAACAGTATTGGAACTTGAAAGTTTAGCTTGGAAGGAGGAAAATACTGATGTGTGTAGGAATTTGTTTTGCAGACATAAAGCATCTCCTACGTGACACTTCTGTCATAACTATGAAATTATGGTAGCTTAAATGTCCTGCTAAAAGAAATCAGTTTTGTGAACTTACCTTCTACAGGAAATCCATTACCTTGAATTTGTCACATGGTTCAGTGTGCAGACCTGTGAAAAGCAGGCCAGGTGTAGTAGCTACAATATGGATGAGGGTGTTGTACCGCTACAGTTCCACAGAGTGGCACTGTACAACACTAGGGAGTGCGTATGGACTTCAGCATTTACAGAGTAGGTCTGTATTACTGTCAGTGAATGAGAAACAGAGAAATGCATTAAAGTGATTCAAAATTAATATTCATTTCTTCAGGACTGTGGAAAGACCTAATTTTACACAAACGCTTTCTCCCTATATAGAATACGCAACAACTATCCAGATGCTACTAGGCATGTTCTTTACACAATCAGTAGTAAAGATGAAAGTATTAAAAGCAAAACAACAAAAGGATTGTAACGTGCTTCTTGTTTTGTTTTCAAAGGAAGATCCAAGACTGAAAATTTCTGCTCATCCAAGGAGAAAGACTTCCCTAGATCCAGTAGACCTGGGCCCATTACCAGTGAGTAAACAGTTTTAACCTTGTTTTGCAGACACAACAATTTAACTACTTAAGTTAGACCTATCAAAACTTGCACATGAGAAAAAGCAGCCTGCTTTTTTATACAAAAAATGCTCTTTATTACTCTTTAAATTTTAAATTCCAGTGCTAAGGGTAGATGGAAAGGAGGAATGCCTCCAACTGCAGATCATGCTGAGTTATATGCAAGCTATACAGTCAGAAAATTGTAATAAAAGTGTGTCCTTCTTACAGCCAGGGTGGGAAGAAAGAACTCACACAGATGGAAGAATATTCTTCATAAACCACAGTATGTACAAAGTAGTGTTCTCCACCCACTTGTCATTTTAAATCTGAACTTTAGCTAAATTAGTGGAACTAATTCAGAAATGTCTTGCAGATACAAAGAAAACACAGTGGGAGGATCCTCGACTGCAGAATGTGGCAATAACTGGACCAGTAAGCTTTTGTTATGTAGCTTTATGTATTTTTCAGGAATATTGCTAACTGAATTCAAACAAACTCATCATTTATCAGATACTCACACTAGAAGATGAAACTTCCAAGGTGTTTGAACAAGGCATTTTCATTTCTTGATTTCAGGATTGTTTAGAAATCTTTTGATGGAAATGTTTTTAAAATGCAAGAAAGAAAAATCAGTTTCCACAGTAGCTGGAAAGTTTGGGGGTTTGAAGCAGACAAGAAATATTATTTTTTATCCACAGTGTCCAAAATAAAATAATAAAGTCTTGAAAAGGGATTGAATTAATTTCTGAGAAATAATTATCTAGCCTTGACACTTAATCTAAAGTGCAAAATTACCAGGACTAATTGCAAAGACGGTGCACATTATAATTATAGATGGGTTTTAGTGTTCAGCTGATATGTGTTTATTAATAGCCTGCATATGTAAACAACCTTCTCTGTCCATGGAAAATAGAGGTGATTGCAGCCAGGTCTGTCATGATACAGCAGGGACGGACTATGCGTTATGTAAGTCACCAAAAGCATTTTGGTCACTTTGATCTGGGTCAGTCAATGATCCTATTTGCGTCAGCTAATAGTAAAGTACAGGATAAATCCTATGGAACATATCAACAAATGATCTGAACAAAGAAGTACTTTTCATTCCAGATGTTTTGAACTCTCTGTATTTATAAACTGAAAGTCTCCCTTCATGCTTAGTAAAACATATATTCCTGTTTTCTCAGAACTCAGATGCATTTGTCTGTTTTTCATAGATATAGACTAGATTCTATTACATGAATTGTTAGAGTACCTCAAGCACATTTTTTATTTTGTTTTTCTTTTCTTCTCCCCAAAGGCTGTGCCTTACTCCAGGGACTATAAGCGGAAGTATGAGTTCTTCAGAAAGAAATTGAAGAAACAGGTTAGTAATCAGTAGGAATCCAGCAGAAGGTTAAGAAACTTATAGCCCTAAACAAAGAAAAGCATAGGTTACAGTGAAAAGAAATTGAATTTTGTAACCTGCTTATGGCTGGTAAGTTTACTGTCAGATTGCAGATAGATTTGTGAAACAGTGACTTGATAATGGTTAGAGTTTAATCTAACAGAAGAGTTTGTGACTTTATGCAGTGATGAGACTGAGTGATCTAATTGAGAAAGTAGAAATTCTAAAAGGTTAAAATAACTTGTGAACTTGGAAGTAGGCTGGCAACAGAAAAGTTTGGAAATCCCTGATCTAGCATACTCGGTTTTGGAACTCAGCATATGGAAATATGAGCTCTCAGAATAGATTTTAGACTGTCTAGATTGAAATCTGTGCTGTCATCTTGATCAGGCTAGATGATTGCAGTAAATTCTTATAGCCTTAAAATCTGAAGTTTATGAATCTCATTTGCAAGTTCTAGTTTGAAGTGGCAGTGCCAGCTATATTTATAACACGTAGCATAAAAGACTCTAAATAGCATCTGGATGTTCAGATAACAATGAGTCTCTGCAGAACTGCAGTCAAATTTGGTATCCTTGAGAGATATTTTATACATATAAATACAGCCTTTGAGTTTAGACCCATGGTTCACCTTTTACCTACCAAGCCTGTCTCTATCCTGTCTCTGTGTTTTGAACTGACATGTAAATTGCATGCAGTTATATACGCACCTCACTTTTTGAGTTCCTAGTCAAACAAGCTTGGCATTCGTTCAAATGTCATTATCCTAATCTGAGAGGTGATAGACAGTTTACCTGTGCAATGTAATTGTAGTCATTAAAGTACTAAATACACGTCTAGATTTTAAAGCATAGGTTACTCTTGCCTTTAAGCATTCACAAATACCTGAATGACAATTAGGGTTAGGGATTGATTTATATTGAGATTGAATTATTGAATACTATTGAAATCAGTAAAGTTTGGTTTCAGGAATTGATTTTATTATTGCTTGAGCTTTTTTTTTTTTAATCCTGAAAATTTCATTTGCAACTAAAGGCAGGATTTTTTAACTTTTTTTTTTTTTTATTTAGAGGTGTTTACTGCTTTCTGAAATGGTGAAAAAGACCTATAGATTTAAACCACCATCTAAACAGGGAGATGATAGTGTAAAGTATTTTGCAACATGGAAAATGACAAATAATGTGCTCCCCCACCCCAAGCCATTATTTTTTGCTTATAGTTTGGATCAAGCTGCTGTTGGATATAAATAGGCATTACATTTAAATGCAGCATTCTAAGTGGGTTTTTTTGTAATCTAAGACAGATTATTTAAGGAATGTAAGAACACAAAAAGGAAGCATATCCAAACATGTGCTCTTCAGAGTGATTTATGAAATACTTCTGCATTCAAAAATTCACTATTTCTACTCAATGTGTTCTTTGAAATTTGAAATACATTGAGTTTCATTGCATCATCCTCATTTAGTCATAGAGAAACACAAGTTGAAATTTCCTGTCCCCACTTTCACTGAATTTCTCAATTTTGCCTGAAGCAATTGCTGAAATAAACTGGCTGAAAACAATCAAAATGAAGAAACTACTCTATTCTTATATAGTGATTTAATGATTCAGCAAAGTTTTATTCCTGGCTTATTAGGGCCTTACTCTGAGTGGGGGTTTTTTTCGTGTTCTTTTTTGTTTGGTTGATTGTTCTGTTTTTTTAAATCAAACTTAAATTATGATGAATTTTCATTGTTAAAAAAAGATTCCATGCCTGGATGCATGCAGAACAACTGAGCATATGCTGTTATTTATTTTAACCATATTTTCTTGGTATGAAATAGAATTTAGTATCTGAAACTCTGTGCAAGTTCTGTGTAAATAGAACCTTGTGTCAATCATATTGTGTTATGTTTACAAATAATTTAAGTAAAGGATTTGTGTGTCATTCTTTGTCTGTTTATAGGATTTGCGCACTCTGTAAGACTTGAAGATGCTTGATTTTATTATATTATTCTATTATTTTTAATATTTTATTATATTATTCTATCTTTTTTTTTTTCAGAGTGATATTCCAAATAGATTTGAAATGAAAATTCATCGCACAACAATCCTTGAAGATTCCTATAGAAGAATTATAGCTGTAAAGAGAGCAGATTTCCTTAAAGCAAGACTTTGGATTGAATTTGATGGTGAAAAAGGTTTAGACTATGGAGGAGTGGCCAGGGAATGGTTCTTCCTTCTCTCTAAAGAAATGTTTAATCCTTATTATGGATTGTTTGAATATTCAGCAACGTAAGTAATACAAGTCTGGAAGACATGAAAACTAGTTTAGTTACAGAAAGTAAATCAACTGTATTTCTCATATCTACTTTAAGAATTGAATTAATCCTCCCCAATCCCCAGCTGTGTAGGAGAGTTTAGTTAAGGACTATATTCTGCATCTAATTCTTTGTTTGACAGAAGAATAATGCAGAGACAGTATCAGTATTTTTGTTTTTTTCAGCAATCTGACATAAGCTGTGTCATCTTTGCGTAGACAGGCATCTGCTTGCAACCATCTACTACTTACAGAGGAAGCATTATTTAACAAATAATGTGGAGAATGTTACTCTGACTACTTTAAAAGCAATAGGTGTTAAATCTCTTCTCTTTGGTATATTTCTAACTTATGAAGGTAGTTCATAATGTTTCAAAGCTTATTTCTGCTGTGCCAATAGAATCGTCTAATGAATATTGTTTAATATTAGAGTAGCGATTTATTAATCCAAATATGATTATTTTTCAACTTCATGAAATGTGATATCTGATTTAACCAGTGATGTCTTTCGGATCTTCAAATGTGGGACAGTTCCAATAGCACAACATCTTGTTTTTCTTTCTCTTCCCTGCTTCCTCCCTCAACTTCAGAGATAACTATACTCTGCAGATCAATCCAAACTCTGGACTTTGCAATGAAGATCATCTCTCTTATTTCAAGTTTATAGGTCGTGTAGCTGGAATGGCTGTTTACCATGGCAAACTTTTGGATGGTTAGTATTTATTTCATTTAATGTGCTATTTAGATTAATGTAGTGGATATTTTGAATTTTAAGTTGCGTACTATTCAATTTATTTGTTCTTCTTTAAAGCCTTTTTTATTCGTCCTTTTTACAAGATGATGCTCCAAAAGCCAATAACACTTCATGATATGGAGTCCGTGGTATGTAATTTGCTTTATCGTGTGTGTTCATAGAATTGTAGAATCATAGAGTAGTTAGGGTTGGAAAGGACCTTAAGATCATGTAGTTCCAACCCCCCTGCCATGGGCAGGGACACCTCCCACTAAACCATGCCACCCAAAGCTCTGTCCAACCCGGCCTTGAACACTGCCAGGGATGGAGCATTCACAACTTCCTTGGGCAACCCGTTCCAGTGCCTCACTACCCTCACAGTAAAGAACTTCCTCCTTATATCCCATCTAAACTTCCCCTGTTTAAGTTAGGGTTTCATGTTCTTTTTTGTAAATACGTCTTTAATGACATTGTGAATGTGCGTGATTGAAAGATATTTTAGGCTACATCTTTCATAAGTCTAAGTTGTATAGGAATTAAAAATTCCACTGAAAATCAGAGACCTAGACTCTGGTTTAAGTCAGTTAAGCTGTATTGAAAAATTTACTCTGACATTCCTGTGATTTTTTTTAAATATTTTTAAACTCTAAAATGAACTATAAATATCTTTCGGATCCCTGTCTCAACTTGTTTTTTAAATTAGTTTGTGTCTTTTGATTATTAAAAATAAATGTATTGTACTTTCAGAGACTGAAAATACTAGTGAGTGATAGAATGTAATATTTTTAGAGGAAGACATGGCCCTTATAGTTTTCTTGTTCATTTGGTTCCCTGATAATGGTTCTTATCTAGAGCAGTGTGGGCAGTGTGATTTTTGTTCAGTCTCTTCAATGTATTACTGTTTTTGCTGTCCTGTAAGAATAATGAATATAGTTCCTAACTGTTTCTTAGTAATAGGTTTCTAGATGTACCATGTTTTATTTTTAATGTTTTTTCCAGTACTCTGGAATCATAGAATGGTTTGGGTTGGAAGTGATCTTAAAGATCACCTAGTTCCACCCTGCCTGCCATGGGCAGGAACAGCTTCCATTAGACCAGGTTGCTCAAAGTCTTATCAGCCTGGCTTCGAACACTGCCAGGGATGGTGCAGCCACAACTAAAGATAAATTCAGGATGAGAGACAGAGAAGAGTTCAGATACATTACTTCAGATAATGCTGTGACATTTAATCACCATTGTGCTACATGAGAGATTTTTAGTCCTGAGATTGCTGAGTTTCAAATGTCGTAGATTTGTACAATTGCAGAGTGTCTGTAGCCAACACAGAATCATCCTGGGTAGCAGCATTCACTGGGCTTTCTGTAGCATCAAAGGTGGCTACTCTATTTTGTATTTACTACCTTGTAATTCTCTCTTTTAGGATAGTGAATATTACAATTCACTGCGATGGATTCTTGAAAATGATCCAACAGAGCTGGACCTCAGATTTGTAGTTGATGAGGAACTTTTTGGTCAGGTTCGTATGTTTATGTAAGGCAGAATAGACAAAACATGGAAGAAAACCATCTGACCTACGAATTTGATCTTATCTATATGGTGTTAAAAACCCTTCATTCACAGTCATGTTGGGTTATTCAATCAGCTGCATCTTTTAGTTGGCACATGTCTATGCAGTGCTCTGTTTGCCTGGCTGTGATGTGACAAAGGAAATAAGAAAAACTTTAAAAAATAACTCGTTTTGTTTTCTTAAATAGTACTTGAATTGTAGATGTTGCTGAGAGTGCAACTGAGATTAAGATATCCGTAGTCCCGTTACTTAATCTGGAGTAGAGGTTGGGTTTATGTGATTGGCTGGGAAGGATGAACTCTTTTGGAAATGGTTGGAATCATAATTTTCACTGGGAGATAATAGGGTTTTTTTTCTCTAAGAGGCACTAGAGAACTATGGAATAAACAAGTCTGTTGTTAAGTAGAAAGCTGTCCAAGATAAGTCATGTAGAAATATCACAGGTCTTGAATACAGATTCCAAATTACAGGTGCCAAGTAGATCTAAGTAGGATAACAGCCTTTGTGGTCTTCTGTAACTAAAGTGGTCCTAAGTAAGAACATGAAAATGTACATCTGTAATGAACTGAAAATCAGATATTTGTCTATTGAGGTTCTAGTAGTACAAATTATCATGTAACAGATACGCATATTCATTCAGCTATTTACTGAGACCATTGCTGAAATTGTTCTGTAAGGGTTTTTTCTTTGAAATTTGTTAAAAAAGGCTGGGTCATTGCATATGCAGTTAGCGAAGCCTACATTACTGAGAACATGTATGCAAACTTAGGTGATCTGTTGTAACAGGTCAGAAAGAATTGAGGTTGCCCCCTTGGAGTCTGATACCCTTGAATAATATATATATTTTTCAAAGCAGTAAACCAAATTCTATTTATTTATGTGACCTTTGAAACTGGTTCTATTTCTCATGGTTTTCAAATTCTGCTGTCTTTAGGAGTTAACTAAATCACCTAATATTAGCACATGAATTCTGTTATATATTTATCTCATTTTAAGACCTATTCTGTATGTTGCATTTAGACTCATCAACATGAACTGAAAAGTGGTGGATCAGAAATAGTTGTCACCAACAAGAACAAGAGAGACTACATTCAGTAAGTAGTGGTCACTATGTGCAATGTATCTCACTGAATTGCCCCTCTAGTAACAGGGGCTGTCTTAGTTGTATTAACAAAGAAGGTTGTTGCTTTGTATATAAATTGCTTTTATTTTAAATATGGGTTATTGTTTTGTTTTTACAGTCTTGTAATTCAGTGGAGATTTGTGAGCAGAGTGCAGAAACAAATGTCAGCCTTTAAAGAGGTATAGTTTTAATTACAAAATAAATTCTTCTAAGAATTTGTTCTGTCTAATTTTAAGACAAACTTTTTTGGACATCCTGAAGACCCACAGATAATGTTGTTAAAGGCAGAACAAAAGGGAGTGGTACTGTTTGTAGTCAGCTTTGAATTATTTCAGACTTAAAAATCTTTTTAGTGTATTTTTACTGAGGTGTTCAATTCATATTGAAAAATTTGCTTATTTCTCAATCCTGGCTAACAGCTTTAGCTGTAGTGCAAACTGTGTAATGAATTCTGCAGAGAAGAAAATGAATTCTGTTAGTTTGGTTTAAACTATCTGCTTTATCCTTATTTGTATAAATGATATTACATATATGATATTCAGACTTACATCTTCACCAATCAGTGTTGCACAGTAAAGATGTGAGATAAATCAGAATTAAAAGTAGCATGACCAAACCGGGGACTGCTGGTGTCCAAAATCTGTGTTTGCTGTATTGCTTTGGCTGTGTTTACTAAAGCATCTAAAGATCATTTTAACTGAACAAAAAATGCTTAAATAATGTTGACTTGTTTTTCAAAACCTTCCCTCATCTTTGTAGGGCTTTTTTGAACTAATACCACAGGATCTGATTAAAATCTTTGATGAAAATGAGCTAGAGGTAAGTGTATCATGGAAAAGAAAACAAATTATGTTCAAACTTAATGTTACTGACTTCAACTTTGGTGGTGTTGGTTTTTGTTTTTTATTTATCTGTGCAGTTATTAATGTGTGGACTGGGAGATGTGGATGTGGCTGATTGGAAACTACATACAAAATACAAAAATGGCTACAACATAAACCATCAAGTAATACAATGGTTCTGGAAGGTATCATGAAGTTCTTTTATTTTATTTTATTTTTATTAAGTTAAAACCTGATCAAAAGCTGCTGCCTTTCAGCTATGCTAGTTTATCATGTGATTCATGAATAGGTAGGTAAATATTTGACCATTAAAGCTCCTGAGAAAGTGAGAAAACTGAAGATGAGATGCATGCTAAGAATGTAAATACACTATTGATGCTTACTTTAAAAAAAAAAATAGAAGAAATAATCCATGTGTGATGGGGGTTAAAAATATTTCTGTGTAGGTTTTTCTGGCATGGTTACACTGAAGAGGTGTTAAACTCTTCTGTTTAATAAATTACAGGAATTTGGCCGCTAGTTCATAACATCAGGGAACTTCAAAGCAAGTAGGGGCCAAATCTTCAAGGGAAGTATTTTAACAGCCTGCTAAGCCAGTAACTGTACTCTTGTTACAGTGCCATTAAAAAATTGTTGACTTCATAGCTTTTAGTAATAGGCAGAGAGGTGATCTATGTGTCACTAAAAAAATGCATCTATATAAAGGATAATGATTTAGAAATAGGACCTGTGTTGTGTAACTGTGCTAGCTTTAAATCTTAATTTAAAAATAAATCTTTAATTCCAACTGTTATCATACATAGGCAGTCTTAATGATGGACTCTGAAAAGAGAATAAGATTACTTCAGTTTGTTACTGGCACATCACGCGTACCTATGAATGGGTTTGCTGAACTGTATGGTGAGTACTTATGATTATGTTCACAATTAAGTAACAGAGAAGCTTATATTGACACGACATTGTCATGATGTTTGACTTCAAAGATAGGCACATTATTTTTCAAATTTTGCTTTAAAAATGGCTTATATGCTGATAGAAGAAGCAAAGTTAGAGAAGAGTGACTGAGATCACACATTTCCCATGTTCTGTAAATAACACTGGTTTTGGAAGCTTTTAAATGTATAGGACTTCTCAAAAGAATGTGGATTCTTAAAGTCATAAAGAGGTGCAAAAATCCTTATTAAACATGTGATTGAGGTCGAAGAAAATTCTCAGTTATCCAGGTGCAGATTACAAAGACATGCTGGCATCAGTAGTTAACTTGAGATTCTCCTGAGTTCCTCGACTACTTTTATCTGCTCACAAGCCACAGTTGTACAAATACAGTTGTTTGTAAGGATAGACTCTAGAGAGGGCCACTGAAATGACAGAAGTTAAACATAATGCCAAAAGAAAAGTAGTAAAACAACAATGCAGAGACCGAAATAAGCAGTGAGGAGCGGACTTCAATACTGAAGTCAGAAAACCCACTGTGGAAAGACCGCAGGCAAGTGGATGTAACAGCCCACAAAGGGTATGGGTGTTTTGCTTACGCGGAGTCTTTTCAGCTGTGATCAGCTATTATGTTTTCTGCTAGACTACTTTATTAAGGCTAAAAGTGTTTGAGCTCCTATGCAAATAGCTGAATATCCTGACTTGTGTATTTGAATAAACTTTTCATTCTGTGTCAAAAAAGGCAGTAATTTGCTTGTAAACCACTAGAGCTGTGAACAAATACCACCCACCATGTATCCCCATTTCTCCTTCTCTTTATTTTCATCATAAATACTCAGTTTATGTTTTTCATTCCGTTGGTGAGTTGAGAGTTGCAATGGGAAGGACAGCCCTCAGCAGACTTGAGCCATGTGTCTGCTGTTGCCACTGAACCTTGGTACTGTTGGTGTTACAGCACATGCAGTGGAACCCAATCAGAATTCTGCTGCTTCTTTTTGTTTGTTTGTTTAAAACCACTTCCAGAAGTAGAACTAAGGAATGATACAGGGAAAGAAACTGTTGAAGCTCCTAGCTTCTGTCTGCCCAGGGATTAGGGTATTGTTGGGCAGTCTTCTGGCGAAATCACAGTTTCTGTAGTTGTGTTCACTCATTAATGACAAATTCAATAGCTGTTGTCTTGCCAAGTGCTTTGTTTCTTTCTCTTACAGTTATTTCTGCTTTACTGTGGCCAGCATACCACCCTCACTAAACTCCAGTAATGATCACAAACAATCACATTTCCAGTACCTGCTTGTATTTGAAGAACTGTAGGTGGTTCTTCATTGCTTCGTGTTGGTACGTGGCTGCTTGCTGTTGCCGGACAGCCTCTCTGGTTGTTCCCTTGCCACCTTCGGGCTGCGGCACTAAAGCTGACTTTCTAGCCGGAGAGCCCCCTCTTGTGGCGCAGAGAAGCATTTCTGTTCAGAAAAAGGGAGTGCTGCTTGTCCGGAGGCAAATCCGCCCAGGTTTTGCGAGCTAGGACGCTGAACAGACGTGGCTTTCTTATTTCTCGTCTTACTTCCAGTCTGCCTTGTCAGCCTCTAGTTAATTAGTTGGATAGCTAAAATCAGAGTTATTACCTATTGCTGCGTAATAAAAGTGATGTTTATCTTCTTGTCACATGGTAGGATGAACTGTCAGTCATAGAGCTGCTTCTCTGCTTCATCTTTATCTCAGGCATTCTCACTAGTTACCTTTTCTAATCAGCCTTCTCTGCTGAAGAAGCATGTAACCCGAAGAAGAAAGTAAAGAAGAGCTACAAGTGTTCCCACAACTACTGACATATCTAATCCATTCATTAGACTTGTATGAAGTATAGTTTCTGTGCATTGATTGCTATTTCCTACCTTTTTGTGTATGTTTGTAGTTGTGGAAGGGTTTTCTCCTGCTCTTGTTTTATTTTCATGTTTGGGGTAAATCGTCTTGGGGCTTTTGTTGTTTGGTTTTTTTTTTTTTCTGCATATAAGTTGGCTAGCATCTTCCAAATCCACTTCTACAATGTGCATTATTACATGTTATAATTTAATTATGAATACGTATACATTTTTTTCCATGTCTCCATAGAACCACGAATGAAATCTTATTGACTTGACAATTATAACTTGTGTAGTTGGAAAAAAAACCCCGGCATCCAACCAAACAAATTTTGGAGGAGTCATAAAAAACAGGGAAGGTGTTTGCCTGCATTGTAAAATCACATTAATTTCATAGGTCTAAAGGTACTCTACATAGCACCTATACTTCAGCTGTATTCATAGATCAGTTTGTTCTCGTTACTGCTGCTCATCTTAGTCTGAAACATGTTTTACATCTTCCGTTTCAGAAGTAAAAGGCTACTCGTACTTGGGTAGACATCTGCTTTGGAGTACACTTCTCTTAACTGTATTGATGGTCTCCTTGCAGAACTGTCAGAGGACATCTACCCTCAGAGATCATCTCCTGTTCTCTGGCAAGATGGTGGTTTATTTGTCTTTTGGGTTTGGTTTTTTTATTTAAGCTACACAGTCTCCTCCAGACATAGATAAATGCTTTCAGCAACTTAAGGAAATAGTTACAAAATGCCCTTGGCATCCACTTGGTAAGAGCTAAGAGATTCAAGAAACTTTCAGATACGCCATTCTGTAAGAGTTGTAGAAGGCATGGGCATGGCTGGAGCTGCACATGCTAGCCAAGAAAATTCTCTCAGGTGCATGAGTACATCCTGAAGTACACGTGCGGTCACTGTGTTTCAAAAAGTTCTCAGTTACTCTGCTCTGTTGTTGTGAAAGTAGGCATTGAATACTTTCTGCCAGGTTCTATAACTTGGCACACTGTGATTTAACATGTCTAAATTTTTACTTGCAAAATGTATACATTATAAAACTGTCTTCTGCATAAAATTTTCAATGCCAGCTACTATGCATATGCATCTAGGTCTTAAACGTCTGAGCTTAAAGCGTGAAAGTCTCTTGAAATTAAGATATAGCAAAAAATAATTCTAACAAAGGTCAGAATTGCATTACAGAAACCCCCAAACTTTTCATAACTTGCATTTCTGATTAGAAAATAATCTCATAATGGGGTGAAAAGTGATGTCTTCTTTTCTGCAGGTTCAAATGGACCACAGTTGTTTACAGTTGAACAGTGGGGCACCCCTGAAAAACTGCCAAGAGCTCACACCTGGTCAGTATTTAATTTAGGTAAATTATGACCTTTTGTAAGAGTGATGAAATACTTAAGAGTTTTCATCTGTTTTTCAGCTTTAATCGCTTGGATTTGCCTCCATATGACTCGTTTGAAGATTTACGGGATAAACTTCTTCTAGCGATTGAAAATACTCAGGGTTTTGATGGGGTTGATTAAGACACAGACATAAATTGTATTGGTCCAGTGCTGCAATTTAATTTTAAGGGTTTACAGACAAATTTGAGTTCCCCAGGGACTACCACTGTATTTAGTCACATGGCTATTGAATCTTCGTAGTATTACTTGTAAGTATTCAAAATTCACTAACTTCTGAAAATGTATTTTACCGTTTCCACAGTTTTGTGTACCTTGCTAATAACTACAATAGACACATTGGATGGGCCAGTGCCAAGTAAGTCAACATCTAAATGTTTTTAAGCAGTTGCCTCTTCTACAGTATTTGACAGTCTGTCTGGCAGTAAACTACTGAAGTAAAACTGTGAAGAAGTCTTTGCAGAGGGTGTAAATTTGAATTGCTGCTTTAAGAGGAACAACTGAAATTGTTAAACTGTTTTAAAAACCAAACCAACAAAAACCAAAACCAACAAACTTCATGTAATGCAATATCATAATCTGTGCTGCTTCAAGCTGTTTGCTACCCATCTGTCCAAAGCATATTAGTAAAAGGAAAGCATTTGTTTGCATTATCAGCCATCAGTTTGCAGAGCATTGACTTGCTGACACATTGTATTTGTTAGAGTTCTGTTTCTAACTTGCTTTTGTTAAAACAGTGTAACAAACCCAGGATTTTTATATGAAACAGACAAGCAGCATAATTGTGTTGTAATGAGAGATTATATACTTTATTTGAATTTGTATACTGTCATTGGTTTATTGAGTGTTCATCACTTTTGATAAATTTGTAGTTCAATGATGGATAATATTTTCAATTCAGCCTTTTGCAACAAAGTAATCTTAAAGTGAAATTTGTATGGATATCACTCAGTATTAGTTACTGATAGACAGAGGCCTTTATTATCCATTCTTGCAGTATTGCACTACATAACAATAAAGAACATGTTTACAGGGGTTTCGGGGCCAAATTCAGCAGTCTGATGTGTGCACACTTCTCTGAACTGCATGGAGGCTTTGCACATGTGATCAGGTGCAGAATTTGGTTCTGTAATATGTTTACAGGTTGTGCTAGTTTCTACAGCTGCATTTTTATATTTTTTTTCCTCCACTGTTAGTCTAGAAACCAAACTTGTTAATACCGTATAACCAAAGTCATAACCAACAACGTGCAATTGATTGTAGATCAACTTGTCGTATAAATATTAGGTTGATTTCTTTTGTAAATGTGATGTTTTTTGTATTATTATAACACTTTTTTGAGCAAGTGCTGGATAAAATGATTAGCAAAGTTGGTTCTGAAAGAAAAAATAGATTTATATACCTGGCTTGCTCTGATTTTAACATTTTATTACCAATACGATCTGCGGAAATGACAGTACCTAGTTTTGGCCAGGAAATTTGTTTAGTCTTTATAAATATGCAACGAAGGAAGTGTAGCACATCTCTCCATACAGATATGTAAATTATGTAACAAATGTAATGGGTCTTAAGGGATATTTAAAATCCCACTTTGTTTTATTCTTTGTCTAGGTCGTTAGGGCTGAGAATATGACATGTAAATAAAGGTAACTTATACAAATTTCCCAAATCTATATCTGGTTTTGTAAAACACGAATGATATATCAGTAAATCTGTATAGATTTGAATGTAGCAGGTTTTGTTGCTTAAAGTATGAAATAAGGATCCTGAGAGCAGTAAATAAAAGTTTATTCTAATAAGTTGTGATTCAGTTCTTTGAAGTGCATATTAGTAGTCTTGAAATAGCTAGGCTTTTATTTAGTACTCTTAGGTAGACCTGGGCAGCAGTTCCAGCTGCTTCTTCTCTGTAGGTGTTGAAGTGCAGCAGCACTGTTCCTAGTCTTCTGCTCCCAGACGTGCAGTCTGTGAAAAATTAATGCCATGTTTTCGTAAGAGCTCTAGGTCGCAGTGAACCTTCATTGTATGGCCAGCCTAGAAATACTACATGACAGAGAGGAAACGACGGAGGTCCCACAGAAATGCCAGATTCCCAAGAGAGGTGAAGCTGGAAGCTTGAGACTTCTGGCATGACAAGGAAGGCGGCTTCTCCACCCTTGGGTATGGATTTACAAAGCTGCTATGGTGCTGTAATAGATGAAGAAAGGAACAAGTTTCATTAAGGGAAGGTTTCAGAGCCAGATGGGCCTGAACCAAGAGTTCACACCAAGAAGTGGTGGGTGACAGAGTGCAGATGCTCCCTTCTGTGGGCTTTAAACTGGGTTTGTTGAGGAATGGTGATAACAGCTGGTGGTTAAGTTAGAGAAGAGAGGTCAATTATGCTAAGTACTGAGGCAGGGTGAGGGGAGGGAGGCAGCCCTGATGGAGGATGCTGCAGCCCCAAGGGGGCCCACCTCTTGTGCTGCTCACACTCCCAGGCAGCCAGGGAAAGCAGGAGGAGCAAGGGACATGGCTGGAGCCACTCCGCTGCAGGGAGATCTGTGGAAGGGGTGACAGGCTGGTACAGAGCTTTGTGGGCCTAGATCAGGACAGGACTTGTCCTAGGCCAGCTGTTTGTCATGAGGAGGTGGCAGAGTGGGCTTTGAAGCACCTCAAGGAAGTCCAACATTGCAAACCCTTGCTCTTACATGAGGCTAAGCTCCCTGACGTCTGGGGGAAGGGCAGAACAAGGAGATGCAATCTGCAAGGCTTCTGGAGGGGATTGTGAACAGCTAAACAGGGGTGCTGGTTTGGCCAGCGGGGAGGTGCTCCACGTCCCTTTGAACTTGTGTTTTCTGCACATCATACCTCTGTATTCCCTGAAGCATATGCACTTGGACTGCGGGGGGGGGGGGCAGCTCCCACGATGCTAATCTCTTGGTAATAGATTTTGTGCAGATCCGGTTAAAACGCTTAGCTCTGTGAAGAAGCTGTCTTTTAAAGGGAGACTTGAGCACGATGCTCGCTCTAGAGCAGGGCCCCTCGGGCACCTTCGGCTGCTCGAGGCGGCGCCAGGACAGGCCTCCAGGTGGCGCCGCCGCCCGCGCGCTGCCCGGTAACGGCTGCGGGCTGCTGACAGGAACCGGGTTTGGGCCGGAGCCGCCGCCAGGCCACGGCGGGGCGGAACGAGGGGCTGAGGGCACGGTAAACTTGGTTACATCAGCGGAGGACGGTGTGAAACCTCCGCAGAACTTCTCGGGGCTTGGCTTTCATGTTTCGTGTTTCATAAGGACTGCTGGGGACGTTCATTTGTGTTATGGCCGTTAGATAGTGAATGGTGTTTCTGTTTCTAGCTAACTAACTACAGTGTGGTCAAAGTGAGTCTGTTTAGCCTAATAAAGGTAAAGTATATGGAGTAACCTCAGCAAAGGCTTTCAGTTTAAATGTAGTTCAGAGGTCTCCTTAGACTGCTGTGGATGAGGGAGGTTTTCTTAGATTTTCGCTCAATGTCTGTAATTTAAGGGGTTTTGGTCTGAAATTGCCTTTCTCTAAAATTTCTCATTCACTCCAAAGGTTACCATGGATGAGAAAGCGCTGTGCAGCCTGGTGTCACAGAAATGAGACTATGGGTAGGAACAAGCAGCATTCATCAGCACCGTGGAGGTTTGGGGCAGTGGATTTTCCTCTGAATGCAGTTCTCACAACTGACAGACTCTCGGGTTGGGTGTTATTGGTGCCAAATCTGCCGCTTCTCAGGGGGGTACAGGTGATGCTTCATTGTTCTCATTGCACCGTGATGCAGACCTGTGTGTTAGCAGGAAAGCAAAGCAATAATTTCTTGTACGTGCCAGTGAGGCTTCACTCATGCTGCTCACGGGACACATGACTTAAATTATTTTTAATTACTATTAATCAAGTCACATCTGCAACATATTAAACAAATTATTTTTTACTAGAAACAGGGCTGTCTATGGGCATCAAACCTAGGCAAAACATATACATATGAGTGTAAGCTACTCGGGTTCCTTCTCTGTTTTTTCCTTTCTAACCTCATTGTTTCATACCGAAACTTGCTTTGCAAGCTACCTAGTGCTTTAGCATTTGATTTGTTCTCTAAATCCGTAGCGCAGTCTGTTGAGGTGCTTGTGTTCTTCACACAGGATCATATCAAATCATATTCTGCTTTTTTCAGCAGTTTATTTTAGTATCTACCCTTTTTAATGAACAATTTCTTTAAAGGAATCAGTGTGCAGTTCTTATGATGTGAACAGAGAGGAGCTTACTTTTTTATCTACTGTTAAGCCACCACCACCAATAAGAATTCCTATCTTTGGTGCCATAGAAGTTCCTTATGGAAATGTCTCTATGTTAAAAAGGCAACTGGCACATAGCATCTTCTATTGTTATAAATGGGAATTAAATATTTAACAGCTGCTGTATTGCTCTGCAGCATTATGAAATAAGTAGAAGAGGCAAGCACAAGCCTTGGTACTCCTATACTAAATCATTTTTCTTTGAAGTGGAGACTTAATTGCTTTTTCTATGTGGAACATATATCGTTAGCACACTAATCGGAATACAAGCAGCTTGCAAAGGGGATAATGAGGAGAACTTCCATGTAATGCTTGGTTTACATCCACGTGACTCTGTAGAAAAATGTTTTGTTTTGCTGAGCTGTCCCTAATTTGAGGTTTCTTGCTTAATGAGACTTCAAACAAATTCTGCATTGTAGGTTTCAGGTTTTCATCCCAGAGAGAGGCTTGGGATTTCGGGGAGGGCAGGGAGGCAAAGCAGCTTGGTAAACCTGAACAGACATTAAGTAAGCATGCCTCTTGAGGAAAGACAGATAAGGTAGCCTTCCTAAATGTGACAGAAGTAAAACTATTTAAATACACCATAGCCTAAAAGCATATGTCATAATTTGTTTTTCTTAAGCCTTTTTGAGTTTAGTTTAATGGAAAATGTTTTCATAATTGTCTGATAGCTTTTCTGATATTTTCTACAAACCGAATATTTCTCATTCAGGTTTTGTTTTGAGGGCTGGGAAGCATGACCTTTTGGAGGCTGGGAACACACGTGTCCTACTACGCACTGCTGCTTGAGAGTATGCAAAATGCTAAAGGTTTAAATCAAATTGCCCTGAGGACTGCTTACTGACCTTTTGAATGCAAAGCTGTCAAAACCTTCAGCTAGACATCAGCTAGAGAAGAACACTTAGGGCAGATCAATGCAAACAGAAAACAATGTGGTTCTGACTTTTGGTAATTCCTAGTTAGTAACAAATGTTACTGTGCTGCAAGAGCTGTTGGAAACAAATGCATACTGCTGAGGAGTTACTGTGAGTAACATGTAATAGTTGTTTTTCAAGGAAAAGTTTTTTTAATCTACTTAAGAAATTAAAAGTTTTCATTAATTGCTAAATCCTGATAGAGTTATCTGGGCAAGATGCTTCACTGACTTCAAAGGGATTTTTGTCTACTTAAGGAATGCAGGGTCAGGCCCTTAACTAGTGATAACTTTCTTCAGTGGGTTGTCAGATATGACAAACTATGCCACTTTAATAGAAGTTACCCTGGCTTTGCCATGCTATCCCTTCATCCTGAAAATCTGCTTTCTTCCTTCGCCCAGAGCTTCTGGGTGGCTGTTTTATAAAACTTAGAAATTACTCTCTGTAAGCTGTGGCTTCTGTGATTATATTTTCTTCACTTTGAATATACATTATATTCTAGTTATGATACATTATATAATAAATTCAGTTGATGAAAGTGTTGGATGTAGTTATACGTTTGTCCCCCCCTTCTGTGAATTGCTGCCTGGCTATTAGTTGTACATCCTTAACAGACTTACTTGTAATTAGTTGCACTATTACTTGCTGTAATGCAGAGTTTTAAAGAAATGCCTTCCTTTCTATGTAAGCTTACAGAAATGGACCACAAATCAGGGGATTGGGAGCATTTGTTCGGTCTCAGTCCCATAATTAGAAGTGTGCAAAAAGTATTAAGCAATCATGAATATCCTGTGCTGAAGACTCACAGGAATAATTACTTTGCAGGCTAGTAAAAAATAATTCTCTGTGCTTTATCAGAGTGTTACAACTGCTCTTCTCTTACTGTAATTAAAAGCTAGCTCTCAATGCTTAAGAGGTGCTCCTGCATCAAAGGCAAAAATAATATAGTTGAGCTCTATTAACATGTAGCTAAAAATTACACCATTTTGCCACTAACTTATCATAAAACTCCACCCCTGCCCCACACTTTTTCCCATAGTACTTAAGATGAACATTCTGGCATGCACATGGTATGTGTTCCTGAAGTGTCTTATTTGCCCACTGCAAGTTCTGTCATCTGCCAGAACTTGGCCACTGTGACCTTCTAGAGATATCTGAACATAAATGACAGCAAAATGTTATTTAGGATTTAGCAAACATATTCCTGGGGTAATGATTAGGTACTGGACAGCAGCACAGCTGAAACCAAGTTATACTACCAGTAGCCCTAACCGCTGGTTCCTCTCCTAATGCACTATGCAGGCACAGCTGTGTATGCCACATACTAAACCACACCAGGGACTTGATTCCAATGAAAAAATACTTTTATTTCTCCTGCCAAGTTATTTGTATCAGCATCAGTTCTCTGATCTGATTCCTCGCATGGTCACACAAGCTCTTATGCCAACCCAAAGGCAGCACCACAAGTTCCAAAGCACTGTTGCATCGAACAAATGGAGGATGCCTGTGGATGTGCTTCCAGCAGAGCCTCTGATCTCCTCCTGCCCTGCTGTGCCTGGTCAGGGGCCAGAGGGAAACTTGAGCCAGGTTAGTAACAGTGCGGGGGAAAGAGGAATTGGGGTGGGCTGCTCTGTTTCTAGGCCACGCAGGGCACTGTGAACCAGCTATGTCTTCTGCCTTCAGCTTCTGTCCAGCACTGGGCAGACAGCTCTTCCAGAACCTCTTAAAATATGAGAAATCCCCGTGGGCTCCAAAGCAACTCCCACAGCCCAGCTGAGATAAGACCCCAGCGACTGCAGCTGATAGAGTAATTTTGGCATCAAAAGAAATCACCCTTGTGCTGCCCAGCTTTTGGCTCCCCTTAATTCACCCCCCCTTGGCTTGCTTCTAGCACCGGGGTGTTGCCTTTAGCGGTTCAGCCCGAATTCTTGGTGAAGCCATTCTGGTGGAAGTCACAGCTTCGCGTGGCCCTTCAAACATCTCAGTAACCATCCCCAAAGCAGTGTTGTTCGCGGGGGCCTTTGCAGGACACGGCTGTGTGCATGTGAGGGGGAGGAGGTGCTGGGAACATGCCTTGAAGGCTTCAAATCTGTTTATCTTCACACTCCTGAGAGGCGATCGCTCTCCCATGACAGGGTGGCGCACTGGAGGGAACTGCACTGGCAGTGAGGAGATAAACCTATGGGGCACAGGCTGCTTTGGCCAAGTGGCCTCTCCCTGACCAGCAATTCCTTATGTCTCTGTGAGATGAAATGAGACAAGAGCAGCAGGAAGCCTCCTTCAATCTTTCTTTTTAATAGTTCCTTGGGATAAATTGTAGATAAGAGGAGACCACATTGTTAACAAGCTGAGAATGCAAAGGCAAAGGAAAAGGCTGCAATCTTTCACAGCAGAAGTTAATAGATATATTCAGCAGTATGTCCAACCGCTGATTTGCCTTGTTTTTCATTTATTTTATCTCCAGTAATTGCTTCCTGATTGCAAACATATAGACGAAAAGAGGCAGAAATGATTTGCCTATTTCCTCTTGTAACAGCAGAATGAAGGTAAATTACACAGGGATGAAAGGGGACCATATTTCATGCCTGTTGCTAAACAAATAGCTGCAGAACAGTGGGTTGTCATGATAAGCAAGAAAGGCACTAACAAAAAGCTGCCTCTGGAAGGTTTGAGAGATTCCTTTGTAGATTCAAACGTAGAAAGTGGTAACCTAGGAGATATCTTCTTTCTTTTCAGTTATTCTTAGTCTGATACTTATTGTATCGACCCAGTGTATTAACACTTTGATTTATGGAAGATAACATCAGGGTACCTTACTGCAGCATTTCCAGGATTTTGTTTTGTTTTCTTACGGGGGAAAGGGTTGAGTGAGGGAACTGTACTGAGCAAATTAAAAAATATATACATTGCAAATGCAGTTTATGGGGCAGCTCTTCTGCACCTGCTGTCCATTCCTGCTCCTTGCTGCGATTTCCACATATGCATGAACCCTTAATGAAGTTATTCCATGTGTTTCAGCACGCAGATTCCAGCTGCGGCTGCCTGTCTGTTGTCACTTTGGTCCCAAGCCAGCTGAGCACCATGGGCTTGTCTCCCAGGATTGCTGAGCATCCCTGAGGTCAGAGGAAGAAAACAGTGTGTAGCACCTTGTGTTGAGAGCCCAAGGTGGTATGGCAGAAGCGTGCAGGCTGCCATGGCCTGGGGAACATTCAGAGTGGTTTAGCTGATCTGAGTCAGGGCAGCTGCTGTCCTGTGCTGTTGCCATACATGCAGCTGCATGTTGCAACCCGTGGTCTTTCACCATTCATTGTGCACTAAGAGCCAGGTTAAGAAGGTAAACCATGAGAAATCAAGCTCTACTGAAAAAAAAAAAAAAAAGGAAGAGTTTTCTGGCAGGTTATGTGTCCAGAGGAACTCAGTGCGGGCAGAGGAGCATCAGCTGTGGCATGAGGGCCAGAGAGCATGGAGCTGCAGTAAACCCAAACTCCACACCATAAGAACTCTATGCTGCATGTGAGGGGAAGACTACAGACTCAGGCATCAGGTATGCCCTCAGGTGTGTACTTTCTGTAGCCATAGCTGTGTGGTTTGTTAAAACTACCAAGAAGACCCGATTGCTTGCATCAAGTATTTTTAACATCTTCCATCAACAGTAAATGGGCATGGGAGAGCAAGGAAACATGCTTTGCCAGATCCCTGTGAGGTTACTCCTCCAAACTGCTTGCAATTACCTCCAGCAGCAGGGGAGGATATTGGGGTGTCTTCTTTCTCCTGATGAAATTCATGGCAGGGTCCCCCTTCCTTCTAGTGTGATGAGACTGCAGGGGTAGGGGTAAATGTCTGGAGGCTGCCTCTGTGGCACTATGAAACAACCTGGCTGAGGCAGATCCACTGATTTGGGTCAGTGGAGCACTGTTGTAAAAGATGGCTGGGGAAAAAGAAAAAAAAACAACGAAAGTGTGGCAAATAATTGTGCTCCTTCCACTTTGGTGTTTGCTGCTTTATAACCAAATGAGATCTGTGTTAAAATCCCTTTGTCAAGGAGGTGTGCTTTTCCTGTACAGGAAGGCTCCCTGGAGAGAAAGTTCATTAGCATCCGAAGGGCTCAGCCCAAGGTGTGTCAGCCCATCTGCTCATGGAAGGAGTGAATCTCCTTTGAGAATGCAACAGAGATGGTAACTGTACACAGGTTCAAAATGAAGCAAGAATCCACTAAGTGACCAAATGTTCTGAAAGTAAACATTTGTATGGTGGGTCTTAGTAGAGTTAGCTTAACATGTTGTAAATCTGTGAATAGAGTTGTAACTGGGTCAGGAGTTTGACATGAGAAACAAGAAAGTGTCTAAACATGCCTACAGTAACACCAGATCAAAAACACTCAGAGCAAAAACTGTAAAGGAAAGAGAAAAGGGGCTTCCCCGAGAAGAAGGGTTAATGACACTCTGCCTGGGCTGAGGTTGTGGCAGGCCTTTAACTGGGTTTTGAGGATTCTCCCGGCTGAAGGCAGAGCTGAACCAGTGCAAATTGCTGTAAATCCCCTGCAGTTAATAGGGCTCTGGCAATTACAACTGCTCTCAGCCTGCCCTAAAAAGTGACCGCAGCTCAAAGCTCCAATGCTGCCGCAGCCGTGCTAAGCTGCCTGGTGATTGTACTCTCTTCTATGCCTTGGGTGCCTGTAGCTACAGCTTTGTTCATGCTAGCAGTGGCCTGCCAGCAGACCTGGTGGATGAGCTGGGACCTGGCACTGGTAGGGTTGAGCCTGTGGGGCTGGAAGCAGTGGGGGTCCAGGATAATGATTGTTATGTTGGTTTAAAAATAGATTTGGGCTCCAGGACTCTACTATTGCCTCTTAAAGGGTGCAGCTAATTGAGGATACTGTTGTGACTGCTCATGTGCCAGTGGGCACACTTAAACTGCTGTGAGCAGCTCTCTCCCCAACTCTCCTGTTTCTCACCCATGGGTGCTTATCTTTATCCTTTTCTATTCCATGACATTACAGTGTCAGAGCAGGAGCTGCGCAAGCCACACTAAGGGAATGGATCATCTGGGCAAAGACACTTTCCCCTCTCTGAGCTTTTCAGGACAGGTGGGACATAGCATATTAGGCGGGTTGTGGCTGTGCCAAACACCATCAGTGCTGCTATGACAGCTTTTCCTGGACCGCAGGCATGAGAGTGCTAACATGATGCTATTCTTTTTCTCAGGTAGAGCTGAAATGCTTAGTGCAAAATGGACCAAAGACCAAACTGAACTATTTTTATTTAAGCTGAAAGAAATTAAAATGGTCCAACACTAGAAAAACCTTCTTCTAACCTGGAAAGAAAGTTCATTCCCCATCCTGGGCTTGTGGCTGCAGCGATCTCATAAATAAGAGTTCACCTTGGGAAGCTCAAATCAGGTTCTTTCCTTTTCCTGAGGCTGCTATATTTCATCCCAAACTCCTGCCTATTAGTTCCCTTTCTAGAAATGTTGGTACCACTTCAGAAAAGGTGTATAAACACCACGGTTATGAAACTTCATTCATGTTTGGAGAATCCCTCTCTCTCCCTGCTGGTTCATAATGGGGCCAAAATTCTGGATTTTATGGCCCCAGCCCAGTTTAGCAGCCCTGGACGGGTTGACAGCTGCCCTCACATGCAGAAGAGCAGTGGAGCAAAGCCTTGAGCTAGAGCTGTTCATGTCAGTCTGATTTTCAGATCTTTCTTTTCAGGGCTTGCCAGATCTGAGGCTGAGGATAAAATGCAGCATAAGGCAAATAAGGTTATTTACAGACAGCAACCTGGACAGCATGCTGATATTCCAGCTGTTGGGAGCACTTCAGAAAGAGGTCTTACTCCTGACTTGTGTTTTAAGACATTGGGCAGCTGACTGCTGAAGTTATTATTTCTTTGAAAGGTGTGTGCAGCTTGTTTGCAGACCCCCAAACCTAAGAAGAAAAGCAGAGAAAAGGATTTTTAGGGATCTGAAAAGAACCACAAAACCAGCGGAAGTTTGCATAGCCAAAAATACAGATCAAGTCAAGCAAAAAAGTCTGTGTTGGTGACAGAAGAAAAATTGCTGCCCCGCAGCAAAGCAGGCATAGCTTTGTTTATGTTGGCTGGCAGTAATTCATACTCATCCTGGACTGCCATTCTGGCTTTCTCAAGATAATGCTCCTGTGAGAGGGCCAGCCAAGTGATAATTGTGTTTATTGGCTCCATATTTACTAACATGGTGTGTTTGACAAAGTTATGGCTGGCAGTGCCTTTAAACTGTGGTTCAATGGGTTTATCAGTTTGCAGTGAAGTATGAATTGAGATATGTTATCTCAAGTCTGCACTATATCTAATCCAATTAATTACTGGAAAATGTGTTTAAATGACTTCTGACAAATTAAAGAGGGAGAGCTTATGCTCATCTTGTTAGAGGATGGCTTAATTCTGATACGAAATTTGTTATTTGTTTTGCTCAGCAGATATGTGAAAATGGAAATACTGGTGTTTGCCGCTGCCTCAACACAGGCACACGAAGCACTCCAGTGGGAAGCACTTTTCTTTGTCAAGCCATTTAAGACAAAGGTTGCATTTGATCTCATGAGTCAAATCCTCCTGCTGGCACAGGGTAGTCCAGGGAGACGGTAAAGCGGTTTCCCTGCCACAGGAGTGAGCACAGACAACACAGCTAACAGAAACCAGCCCACAAGTAAGACTACAAATTGTTTTTTCTCCATTGGCTTCTTTTGTCTTCTGATCCACTAGGACCAACTCCTGCTTCAAAGATGGCTGGTGAGCTGGGCAAGGTGTCCACTGCTGGGCAGTACAGCACAGCCACCCACTCGTGCCTGCAGGAAGCAGTGCACTGCTGCACAGAGCACAGGTCTGCAGGGAAGTAACTTGCATCTAAGGAGGGACAGTTTCAGCCTCTCCACCAACTGACCAAAGCACGTGGCATAGGAATGTTACAGGGTAATGCATTCCCTGTCCATGTGTTTGTCTTCTAGTTGTGCTGAGGTCATCTAGCAAATCTCAAATTCAGGTCACTCTGATCAACCACGGTTTAGCAGGAGAGTCCACTACCAACATGAGCTGCAAATTAAAGTTGTGAGTTTGCCACAAGAAAGAATTAATGTTTAATCATTAACGCTCAAAAAGAATATAAACAAAATTGCTTGTGGTACCTTTTTTCATAATTCATACTTTTATTACTGGATAAATTAAAACACCTAGGAAATTTAAAGAATACTGAGTCAAGTGGATCCTGTTACTGTATTTGCTCCTGTTTGGACACCAAAGCGGTACATGTGCAGTTGTGCTCTGCAAAACGACTGTGAAACTGCCTGAATGCCTTTTGGGTAACTGATCTGTATGCAGAACAAATCTTTCCTAATTACCTTTCCTGAAAACTAGTGCTAAGATCAGAGCAAGCTGAATGCTTCTGCTCATATATTTTTGACAAGTAAGAAAGGTGATATAGGTCAGACTATGGCTTGTGTCATGTTTAGATATCTCTGATTTTCTTCTACAGGCTTTCAGGAGTCACTGACTGAGGCTGCATCCAGTCCCAGTGATGATGCAGCAGAAGGGACCTAGTTTGGCTGCCAGGTCCTGGCTCTGTGAGCTTTGCACTGCTGGCAGGAACAAAAAGCAGTGAAAACTTGCCTGTCACTGAAGTCAGCAGCTCTCACAATGAAAGCAAACAAGGGGCAAATTTGCTGAGTAAGAAGATGCCTTCCTACGTGGTAACTTTAGAAACTAGAACCCTGAATAGACAAAAAAAAGAGATTAGAAATCACTGTCTGCAAGCATGGAGTACATTACTGGTGGAGCTGAGAACTTCAGTGATAATGGAAGCATTTGATTTGGTATTTTCTCTCCAAATCGTCCATAGGGTGTTGATAGCATAATTCTCAAGCCATCTGTTTGCAGTTTAGGTTGCATTTCAGCAAGCTACATTTTGGGCTTGACGCAAATGTAAACTTATGGCTGCTTTCTGGGGGAGACAAGCAAACGGTGGTGGCTCATCCTCAGCAGCAGAGCACTGCCTCGCACGGCCATCTAGAAGTGGTTTTATTGGTGCTGTATGAAGGGGTCAGTGAGAACCACTGACAAAATGGCACTCCACTTCTGATCAATTCCCATTCTCGCAGGGCCGGGGGTTGCTCCGCCAAACCCGGCCATCACGCTACCTGCACTGGGCACTGCAGGATCTGCTGCCCGGGCCTCGGAAGGACCGCCGGCTGCGTGCCGCGGGTGGGCAGCTCCGGTTTTGGCACAGACCTTCGGTAAAACCGGGTCTGGCTGAGCGCTGTTAACGCTCGTCCTAGCGCTGCGGTGTGTAGTGCCCTGCGCCCTGGGGGGAGGCATAGACAGCAGCTCCAGCCCGGTCGGGGAGGGGGGGCTCAGCCGCCAGCCCGCAGAGCCTGGCCGGACCGGGGGTGTCCCGGTGGGGAGCTGCCGCCGGATCCCAGCGCTGTCCGAAGCGCCGCGGGGCAGCGCCGGCGCTCATCAGTGCGGGGGTCGGGCCCGGCCGCGGTCGGCCCAGATGGCGCCGGAGCCCCTCGCCCCTCGTGCTCGGGGCCGGCGGGTCCTGCCGCCCCCCTTCCCCGGGGTATTGTCCGCCGCGGCCCGCCCCGTCCAGCGGCGTCCCTCCCTCCTCCGCCCCCCGCCCGGCCCTGCCCCTCGCCCCTCTTCTCCCCAAAGGCCAATGGAGTCGAGATGCGGAGAGTAAGGCCGGGACGGGCGCGCCGGGGCCGCTCCGTGCATCCTCTGTCTCCTCCCCTCGGCCGCTGACCGGTCTCTCTCGCGGCGGCCGGCGGGGCATGCCAGCCGCCTCCCGCTGAATGGCGCCGTTCCGCCGCCGGGCGCTGCTGCGGGCGCTGCTGCTGCTCCCTCTACTCCCGCTACCAGGTGAGTCCGCCCGCCCGCGCTCCGGCCCCGCTCCGCCGCACGTGGTTTTATGTATCGGGCACCGGCGGGACCGGCTGCGGCGGGAACGGGTCCCGGCCCCACGCTTTGTTCGCGGCGGGGCGCGGCGCGGCGCGGCGCGGAGGGGCTCTGTGGCGCCCCGCCGGCAGGGGGCGCGCGCGGCCCCCGGGGCCCCGCTGGCTGCCGCGTTAGGCGACGGGCGGCCGTTAATTAGCCACGCGCTCGCGCCGTCGCGGGCTGGGGGGGCTCTGAGGGGGCTCTGAGGGGCTGCGCGGGCACCGGGCGGGCGCTGCCTCCCGCTCGCCGCTGCGGGCGCTCCGCCGGCGGTTTGCCGTGATCCCGTTCCCTTGCGCCTCGCCCCGCTGCTCGGGCGGGCTCCCGGAGTCACCGAGTGGGGCGGGCGCCGCGGCAGCGGGAGCGGTCGCATCTGTGTGTCGGGCCCGCGCGCTCACCTGACGCGCTGCGCGCCCCGCGCTCGGCCCTGGTCGCGGTGTGCGGGCCCTGGGGGTCCTGGGCCGCCCGCTCCGGCCCGGTGGCTTTACGGGGCTTGAACTCAGTACCTCAGGTTTCCGGAGTGGGGTGCGTTTGGAGCCTGGAGCAGCGACAGTTGTACCTGGAGCGGTGGGCTCAGCAGGGTGACTCGCAGCGCTCACAAGTGCGCTCGGTAGCTTGCGCCTCTGTGCTTACCAGCAAAATCTGGTTTTCTCTCTCTTAGGAGCGTGGTGCTTTAGTGAACTCTTTTTTGTGAAAGAGCCTCAGGACATTACAGTCTCAAGGAAGGATCCGGTGGTTTTAGACTGCCAGGCCCGTGGTGAAGCTCCTATCACTATTACATGGCTGAAAAACGGAGGCAAAGTATCTGAAAATGAACGGATCTACAGTTTATCCAATGGCTCGTTATATATCAGTGAGGTGGAAGGAAAGAAAGGAGAGCTGTCTGATGAAGGATTTTACCAGTGCTTAGCTGTGAACAAATATGGGGCCATTCTCAGTCAAAAAAGCCACCTCACAATAGCAAGTAAGTTCCAGCTCTTATTTATTAACCTGCTTCTGAATTTGTGACAGCAATTTCCTGAACAGTGCACAACAACCTATCCTTTTGATTGCACATCTAAAAAGACAAATCACAAAAGCAAAGATCAAGTCAATTCTGCAGTACCTTTTTCTTTTTGCATGCTCAAAGATCATAAACAACACTTGCGATGGCCCTGGTGTGGCAGGAGCAGCGAATCCACCTCCGAGGCCTCTTGGGCAGTGGTGCTTCGTGTGGGTGGGTCCTGTGGGTCACTGGTCTCCAGAGCAGGGGGTGGTACAGGGCTGTGCTGGCTGCAGCACTGCTGGGTCTTGTTTCCCATGTACAGCCTTACAAGGGGTATCTACAGATCTGATTAAAAATTAATAAAATTACTCCTTGTTCAGTATCTTGGTGGCGTGCCATCTTGGGGCAGGGCAGAATGTCTGATGGAGGTGGCTGTCTTGGGGAAGGGAAAGGTTGGGCAACCGTGAGGGTTATGTTAGCAAGCTCTTGCCTTTCAGATGTGTGCATTCAGCCAAGCAGATGCAGGTGCTGTCCCTCCTGGGACTCCTCTGGAACTTACCTAAGGGCCTGTTATGTGGCCCTAAGGGCCAGGAAGTGAGAGTCATGTTTCTAGGGTGACTCCCTGCTACTAAATGAATGGCGAAGGAAATAGTTGTGTGTAAGTGCCTTTATGGTTTTAACTGTCTGGGTCTGACTGTGTTGCCCTCTTATTTTCCTAGCATCTTTAAGTGCATTGAGCAACATATGTGTGTTAGGAACTGAATGCCATGCCTTTCTCGGTGCCTGTGCAAAGCATTGCCAGTAGGCTCCTTCTACAACAGTATGGGGTTTTTAATTTTTTTCTTTTCAAAGAAAGTGTAACACAGAGAGTTACAAAGTTTATGTAGTCTTCTCATGTTCCTCTATAATAGGACTTAACTGATGAACTTAATCTAATAGGAGAAAGCTTCCTTTGACCTCTTCAACCCTGTTCTTAGTAGCAAGTTGCACAAAACTGACATTGATGTTTCTCTGGGAGCTTGGCATTTGTTGTAAATTGCAGGTTTTACCAAAATCAGCCTGAAACTCGTTAATACCATTGGTACATCAACTTACATGAAAAAAATGCTAGAATGTTAACATTTGTTAGTTTTTTTTCCTGTGTGCTTCTGAACTTACTATAGAAACTATCCATAAGATACCCCCAGGAAGGTGTGAAGTGAGCCAGAGCGTGGGGCAGTTGAAAATGACCCTGGAATCAGGTGGCTGCTAGTAAGTGATGAGTTTTTCATGTGCTGTAAGAAGCTGTTCTGTGAACTCTAGATTTCAAAAACTGGGCTACTTATAAGTTAGTATCATGGCATCTTACATACAGGATAAACAGACCAAGCACCTCTTGAATACTTTTGCTAAAATGATGAAAAATGAAGTCTTATTATTGTTGACATTTAAATTCACCTCACTAGGTTTCAGAGTGTCAGCACCATTAATAAACAGCCTGAAAAAACCCTTTCTTAAGAGGATAGGAGTTTGTTCTTAATAAATACAAAGGAAGTTCCTGGCTGATGGGTTCTGTGTGTAGGACTGTGGAAAATTCAGGGCTACTTTAAATCTGAGATATTGCAGGGTGAGCTCTGTTCTCAGTATTGGAGACCACCTGGAATAGGATAGCACTGTAGTAGTACAATGTGGTACTATATTGTAGTATTAGATTTTATTCAGACAGTACTGAACTTCTGTGTTTCTCAGATGCACATTATTTCACCAGAAATATGAGTTTATTTTATTTTGCTTTTTTGATAAAGATTTTTTTACCCAGGAAGAGTTGTGAACCAAAAGATTTCATGCTGTGGAGTGAGGCTCCTTTTTTCCAGTCCTTCCTTCCCCCCCCCCCCCCCCTTTTTTTTTTCTTTTTCTCCCCCCTCTCCTGTAAGACTGTGACAAAAGGTTTCTTTTTCTTCTTTGAATACTTGAAAGGTTTCCTATGGCTGTTGGAGAAAACTGGAAGGGATAGTGGATCCATAATGATCACAGTAGGTGCTGTTGACTTAGCGATTAAGTGGTTAACTAGGGGCCAAACATGAAGTTATCTTATGTAGCAGTCTCTTCTTTTTAGTCCTGTTACAATCTGACTGGTTTCAGAATGTGATCTTTACTACAAAGCTGTGAAATGAGGCAGTAATTTGTATCGTCGTATTCTGAAGCCCATAAAATGTGCAAAATTCATTTTATACCAGATTTTTACAGTGTTTGTGCCTGGCATCATGAGCTGATTGAACTTGGCAGACCTTTTAAGTTAAATATATTAAAATCTTGCGGGGGATTTTGTAGGCTTATAATTTTGTTTAGAAGCAGTTGTTGGTTGCTGTGAAGGCAAATTACCTCGTGGTCAGGGTAGAGAAGGAACTATACATATTAAACAGGTGGAGAATAGGCATTAAATGGGCATTCTTTCTTTGGAGGAGAAAAAGCAAATGCTGTCTTCAGTTACTGGTAGCAGCAGGGTGCAAGGATGTTCTTTTACTTTGCCTGGTCAGAGCTTTTGCCAGTAAGCTTATCTCTTGCTTCAGAATTGTAATGTTTAGTGTTGCATTTGGAAATCAAAAACTTTAATCTGTCCAAGAGTTTAAGATTTGAACACACAAGGAGATCAGGTCTTGGTTTCTAAAGTTAGGAACTGGAAGCTGAAGGTTGCACTCTTGGCAAGAGTTCCATTATTCATGTGCAAATTAAGAATTCACAGGGTTAAAAGGTTAGAAACTGGCCAGGATGAGGTTTACCCTTGTGATAAAGAGCAGATGACCCTCATTCATTGGCCAAAGCTTTCATGTAGCTCCTCTGCAAAGTTAGTGATTGCCATGAATTGTTCCTGAGGAATGCAGAAATTCAAATGTGAGCAGGCCTTTCCTTAAGTGTCACTATGGAGCCTTATCTCCTGAGCACATCAGAGTAGGTCTGCAGGGACAGGGTTCCTCCCCAGAGGCCCCAAGGCTTTGCTTTCCTGTTGTTCATCCATGCACAAAAGAATTTGACTAATTTAGGGCTTCTCTTCGGTGAGATCCCTCTACTCTTTTAGAGGAAGCTGTGGGGCTGAGGTATTGCTTAGGTAAAAATAAATATTAGTTTCACTGCATGCTTGTAGTTGCTTACTAAGCAGGCTAATTGACCTGGGGGGGAGAGGAGGAGGTTCCTATGTGGTTCTTCGTGAGGCTAAAAAGCTAATAGTGAAAAGTATGACTTACTCAAAATTCAATTTACTGCTGCCACTGCTACTGAGAGAGGTCTCTTTTAATGGAATATAAAAGGAATATAGACTGTGGAGAAGGTACCACTTTTGGTACGACTTTGAATCAGCCAAAAATAAACAAGCTGAGATTTTTGTATCCCTGTATTTTTAAATTGCAACTAACCATGGTTAACTAAGATTCTGCCTGAAAATAAAGCTAGTCTTCCAATAAGTTAGCATTAAGAAAAAATGGAGAAGGTAGTTCATATTCTGAAGGTAGTAGCATGGGTTTTGGGCAGTGATTGTACAGGATGCTCATTGTTTGTTTCCTTTTTACAAAAAGCGGAAATTGAAGGTGGTTGGATGGGATATGTACAGCTGGGTAGGAGCATTCCCTTTCTCTTTTTGTGACTTGGCTGAATTGGTTTTAATGCTTGTGAATTACAGGAAATGTAAGCCCAATTCTTGGTGTACAGGTTTCTACATTTCACAAGAGTGAAAGGTTATGCAAGCAGAAGGTGTCTGGGAGCATGCTCCTGGAGGGAAACCGCATGTGCACGCTGCACTGCAGTTTGTGAAGCACTGGGCCTTTTATACAGAGTAGGCTATACTTTGTGGAGTTTGTAATTTTACTTACCTGCTGTGGCAGTGATATGACTTCTGGTCCCACCACAGTGCCAGTAATTGGCAATATTTATGTTTTGCTATCCTAATAACACCTTTTGCTCTGCTTTTAAATATTTGCACTTAAGAGCGCATCCAGCTGAGCCTTATTCTGTGCTGTGACAATAATGTTTTCTTAGCAGTTCCAGCTGTTTGTTCCTACTTTTGTATTGTGCTGTTTCTTGTGTGGTCACAGCTGCATGTGTGGCTAACTGAACAGGGAACCCATCTGGGTTAAAATAATAGAATTAAAACAAAAGACGGTGTTGAACCCCGATGAGTTCCCTGATGCAGTTTGTCATGGAGCCGCTCAGAGTGATAGCACTGGTGTAACTGAGAGAAATGATGTGGAGATGGGAATGCTTAGTGAGGACAGAGGAAGGCTACTGAAACTTAGACTGCTGCAAAAATAAATGTTCATCAGACTGCAGCCTTTCTGGAATGTGTGTAGGCAAAAATTTTGCCCTTCTGCTACTATTTTTCTTAAATTATGCCTTAAATAAAGGGATTAATAGCTGTTGTCTAGCAGACTCTCTTAAGGTCCTTTCCAACCCTAACCATTCTATGATTCTATGATAATATAATTTTCATTTTGTATAGTATCTGTCATTTCAGGTGTCTTCCAAATGCATATAGATCTCAGAGGTATGTTTCATTATTTTAAATAGTAATGGAGACAGGAACAAATTCAGAGATGGAAGGGAGTGCTTAGGGGGCAGAAGTGTTTTTTGACTGAGGTGGAAATGAAGTGGCAAATGGCAGCTGTAGATAATAGTCTTGTATTAAAAGAGATAGCAAATTCTTAATGCTGCAGAACAGGTGTGGTTACAGGCAGTTTGAGGAAGCTCTTGTTTAGGTTGTTACAAGTCCTGCCTTACTGCTCTGGCTTTGATTAGTTGATTTGAATGTCCTGAGAGTAGAATCTTTCTAAACTGGGGGTGCACATGTCTGATCCTTAGTGCATTTAAATTACAGTTTTTAAGGTAGGAGGAGGATTTTTAATGCCTCATTTGGCAATGTCAGTTGATAACGGTGAAGAAAAGCAGTAAGATTTTTGTTCTTTAACAGAGATACGCTGAAGAAATAAGAAAACTGGGAAATATTTTCCTTCTTAACTCTTTTTCTTGCATGATTTTCCTCTAGAACTCCCCCAGACATCTTTTGGTCTGAACTCTGACAATACCTTTACAGAAGAAATTGTCAACATCCTTTTAGGATATAATCACTAGTTACTTTTAAAATTTTTTTTGGCACTAAGGCATTTCCTGTTCTTTCAGCAATGACTGTGGTGTGGTTGTAAGAGCTCTTCCACTGACTAATGGATGGGCTTTTATATTGTTGCCAGGACAAAAAAATGTATAAAACTTTACGTAGTGCATGTGAACAGTGTTTGTTTCCACTACCACCCTACTAGAGAAGTGAGCTTTTTATGTGTTTCCTCAACACTTCAGTTTCAAATTTACGTTAAGCATAATGTCAAACTGAGGCATTTCATGCCCTTGCTTTTTTTCTTAGCTAGTAAGGCCAAAGCTGTTATGGCTTTTATTAGTTTTTATCACTGGTACTTCATAATGTATAAAGTTTTTACCAGCTTCTTTTTTTGAAGGAATGTTTGGTCTCATTGTAGTATTTAGCCAATGAAACCTTCACCTTCATGAGAAATGTTGAAGGAAAACATGGTACCATGCTAGAAGTTGTTCAGAGCTGTGACTAGAGGCACTCAGTTCTTACCTGGTGCGAGTTGTATGTCAGGTATGTGCACTAAACTGTTGATATTTCTTTTCTACCTGCGAAGCAATGTATGGCAGCAAAGGATGCTGTTCTGCGCTTCCAGTGTGGTGCTCCCTCCACTACTCCCCTTCTTCCCCCTCCCTCCCTCTCTGCGTTTCTTGGTGTAGAAATTGTTGAAAGGGCATTCAGTAAGGCCCCCTTTTGTCAGCCAGCTCTGATTATCGGAAAGAAAAGGATCTCACTCTGAGCAGTTGTTTGCCTAGAGACTTGTTGTCACGTCTTCACAATTTAACAGCTGTGGCTATTGATGGTGTGCAGAACAATTTAAGACAATGACAAAAGAGAATCTTGGAGGAAGAATTTGAAAGTTACTAAGCATTTTCCTACAGATATATGGTAATTTCCATTGTTGGACAAATTTGTGCTTAGTTTTCCTGTGGTTTTCCTCAGGATTTTGTATTTTTCCACTTCTTATCTCCAAAATTGTGGACATAATCTTTTGTTTAGTTTTGCATTGGTTTTTTTTGTTTCATCAATAGGCCCAGCTGTTAAATTGGGATTGATTACTTCCAGTCTTTATAACTGGTAATCACCACCTAAGTGAAAAAGTAATCAACAATGTCAAGTCTCCACATTTTGTTGAGTAAGTGTGGGTTGTATGATCCACATTAGTTACTAGGGTCCACCTCTAGCTAGCTTTTAAGCGGTAGCATTTTAAGCAGCATTCTACATTTTAAAGTTGATTGTCTCAGCAATTGAGTTAGAGGTGAAAAAAGTAATCACGCTGGATGATCTGTGTTGGGAGTTAGAAATCCATCTGTGAGCTTCCCGCAGCTTACACCTATAGTGGAAATATTTTGTTCTTATGGGTAAAATTGTTACTTTTTGTAATAGATGGAATTAAACAGCAGACGGAGGAAGAAGATGGTTTGGAAACCACCAGGAGGGTGAAGAGTTTGTGATTTGCTTTATGAAATTATTGTAACCTCCTGTGTTGTTTCTTCTGTATGTAAGAGTTTCTGAGGGAGATGGCCTTCCTAATATGTTACAGGAAAATGTAAACAAACAGTACTAGACAGATTTTCTTTACTGCACTTACTTTGTTTCACAACTCTCAACAGTAATTTTGGTTAGATTTTTTTTTTCCCCCCAATGAAATAGAATTTGATCTCTTAGGTGAGTGGAAGTTATTTGTTTTTAACAACATTAATGCTCACGAAGCCAGAGTAAACTAAGCAGCATCTGGATAACATGGTTATCATCTTGAGGGCATATCCCAAACTGCAGACTTGAGAAAGGACAAGAACTTTGGTTGTGCAGCTAAAAATCAGGTAGAAACCTCATTAAGTAGAGTTTCCAGCAGTCCTGGGTGTGAAGGCTTGTGAGGCTACTGGAGCACGTGATGCACTCTGGCCCAGCTCCTTCTAGAAACCCAGCTTTACTGTGTAGGGTTGTTAATACGGGAACAGAGCATGAGAGCACAAGGGTGCCACCCTTATTCTGCATCTCTATGGTTGTAGGCAGTTTGTTCAATGAAAATACCTCAGGTGCTGTCAAGGAATGAAAGCAGAAAAGAAATGCCTCAATGTTTTTACCTGGCAGGATATTTCTTCCTGTTACTAAATCTGGGCATTGATTTAAACTAATGAATGTACAAGAAACAGCCAGGTCAGGTAATTGTACCTTGTATAACATAAACCAAGGAATTATTTTTCTTAAAAAAAACCCAAACCAAACCAAAAAAACCCTCCCACAAACAAACAAACAAAAAAACCACCACAAAACACACCCACAAAAAAACCACCCCCCCCAAAAAAAAAAAACCAAAACAAACCCACAACACAAAACCAACAACAAAACACAAACCAAACCCTGAAAACCCCTTGGGGGAAAAAAACCCAAACCACCACCAAAATCCAAAGAGCAGGGGTTTTCTTCTGTGAAAATGTACAAAAATGAGTAGTAATCTACAAGTGTGATGCTAAACTATTCTCTCAGCAGCCATTTTTAAGGGACGTTGCTATGTGAGAAAATACAGCTGAGCCATCTGCTTGGTTAAGTCAGTATTAAAAAACACCTAAGAAAATCACCATCTCAGCAGTCTCTTCCATGGACAGTAATGATCAATACTGTTCCTCCCGAGACCTTGCAGTTATACTTTGACTTCTATGTTACCAGTTTGCAGTGGTAGAATACTACTGAGCAAATTCCATCTCCAGCCTTTGGCAAGAACCATGTTTTAAAATGTCAGCTGCCATGAGAGACCTGGTAAAATTCTCCTGGGCCGCAAGGAGTAAGATTGTTGTTGTTTCTGAATTATGACTGAAATCAATTGTGAAGAGTAGGAATCTAATTGCAGAGAGTGTCTTTGATGTCTTTTCTGATCTAAAGAATCTTAGGAAGAAAACTCTCTATGGACTGACTGATGTAAAGGGACTGCTGGTGGGATGGATTTTGTCTCAAAACATTGCAATTCACTATATCTGTATTCAGATGTGGAACATCTTTGTGAAGCCCATGTTTAAGTAGATGTTGGAATGGGCAACAGATTCCATTCTGTACAAGTCTACATTTCTGTTCAAAATGGGCAGGCTGTTCTGAATGGTAGCATTAGGTTGCATGAATACAGTACGACCTTTGGAAAGGAGAAGAGTTTGTCTCTAGCTACAGGCTACACCGAGTGGTATATTGATGGCAAAGCAGCAAAATGTACATCATTCTAGTCCTCTGGTCTCAGAACATGCTGAAGTTATGATTTTGGATTTAATAATAGCAACAATTTTCCATGTCTTAGAAATATGTAGTGGAATTTTGCTCCCTAGTTCTGAGGTGCAGAAGTTCCCTTTTGAAATTATTTGCATATGCGAGACTGTTTTGAAAGAAATAACCATCTGATTGACCAGGGTGAGGGGTACATAAAAGTTACTACAAGCATTAAACATGTCATCTGGTGTTCTTTTAATACATAGCTAGGGGGCAGTTAAACTTGAGTCTTTGCAGCTTGTGATGTATATTTTGTGTATAGTGATACATGAATGTTGGAAACTGGAGAGGATTCTGTGAACAGAAGCAACTCTGTATCTTCAGATTTGATTTTTAGCATCTTCAGGTAATGATACTGTTCACATTGATTACATTGTTTGTTCTCATTTCAGTAGATGAGAATTTCTCATGCAAAACCTTCATGCTTAATGGTATCACTGGCAGATTGATAGAATTATAAAAGTAGAAAAAATGTTGGATTTTTAATTGATTGGTGTAATTTTGCCACATGTACCAGCTCATCTTTGAACATCCTGATAGATACACGAGTCTTAAAATCATGCATTACACCAAAGATCTTTCTGAATCTTCCAGCCAAGAGGATTTTGAGTTTTGGTATTTATAAATTTTTTTTGGCTCTTCTTTGAGCCAATTCCAATTAAAGACCAACCAAGATAAAATAGGATTAGAAAAATAACTTACTCTTTTGTATCTCCTCAGCCTTTGCAGCATGAGGCCAGCCTGCTCCCACTAAAATCATACAAGTCATCTGTCAACCTGTTTACAAAGTAGGATTGTCAGTTCTTTTAAGCCTTACTGAGAGACACTTCCCTTACACCTTAAAATGGAGAGGAAGAAGTATCAAATAGAAAAGCTTTTCATTTATTTGCTGATCTAATACTAAATATTTTCTCATCATTTGTGTCTTCTTCATCCTCACGCTCTTTTATGTCAATTGCAGGCTGGTTTGGCTGCAGGTAGTCAGTTTTGTTTGGGGTTTTTTTTTCCTTCTCTTTACAAATTGTCACATACATGCTATTTCATTGTTTTGGATCTGCACAACTGCTTCTGGTGGCTCCCCCTTTCTTATTCCTTTCTAATGACTGGAAGGAGGTACTGTTTTCCAGTGGAGCCTTATTTTCACAGCTGTGGCAGAGGAGGAAAGTGTCATAAGATACTTTGAGTCAGTTTTGACCCCAGATTTAAGTGAGGCAAAAATTATTCAATGGGAGTGTAATATCTTCTCGCAAGAGGTCTGGCTGTCACTTCAGCCAAATAATTATGATTAAGAAAAAGTCATTACAATGTACAATCAAAATGGGTTAGTGTTACACAGTATTGGTTTTTGGTTTACAACTTGTTTCAACTGGAAGTTATCAAATATGTCATTATCTTTTCAAAGAAGCTTTAAGGTTTTTGAACATGCAAAAGGCTTTTAAATGTTTTTTTTTTCCTTACTCCTGCTTGTACAATCTTTGACGTATTAATAATTGTTTAGGTAACTTATCAGCAAGTTAACTGGTGTATATTGTTAAATTACCATTTCACTGTCCATATCAAGGTCTCTAGTAAACTTCTAATAACTGTAACATATGCCTCAGGCACAGCTGTGCATTATGTATGTTGTTTGTAACAAGAATTCGTTGACTTTATGAAGCCATTGACAGACATTTATCATTTTGTTCATTAAACTTGTCTGTGACATCCAGCAAATTGATGTTAACTGGAAATATTCTCTTGGAGTTCTGGCACGACTCTGTCATTTTGCCTGAGGAGAGGGAAACTTGGTACATAAATGTGTCCCAGACTACAAGGGTGAAAATTCCTTCCCCCACCTCCTTCCCGTAAGCGTAAGTGAGCATATGACCAGCTCTTTTTTCATCTTGCTTTTAACGCTTATTTATGCAAACAACCATGTGGCCACAGTTTGCAAGAAGATTTATCATTGATCTTCAGTAGAGGTCGAAAGTGGATACTGCCTTTATTAGTTCAACCGATCCATGTCGGGAAGGCAGCTCAATTTTATCACATGACCAAACCATTGTAAAAATGATCATAATACAAATCCACAGTGCTCTGGGCACGCTGGCTCATGGGATGGGTACATGTGCGTTTGTATTCAGATGCAGTATTCTATGCTCTTAAAATTAGTATTTCATTTTATTTAAGAAGTAGTGACATAATTGGGTATGGGGATTTTTTTTGGTTTTGTTTCTCATTAGGATTCATGAAATTAACCATGGAATTCTTGGTAGCATTGATGGGTGTTTTGTGACATTCCCAGCACATGGCATTTAGTATTCGTTTTTAATGGTCATCATCTTTACCTGATTTTGCTTTTTGCTGTTTCTCATAAAATACATGGTAGGTGACCAAATGCTTTGTTGAAAGCCTTTATAATATACGTTGTAGAGTGATGCTTTGTTGGGTCTTTAAAAATTACTGTGTTTGGAATGATGAACAATATCTCATTCGTTCTGCTCTTGAGCACCCGGTGTGTAAGAAAATATGTACTTTTAACACCTGCCTGTGTTTTGATTCCTGTAGATAGCTATCTCTAATAATGGTAGAGGTTGTTAATAGGCTACTATCCACCTGCTAGTGTTCCTGTGGTGCTCCCTGAATGCAACTGTACCAGGGATTATTCAAACAGGAATGAATATACTAACAAATTGTGGCATAATATTTGTTAATGGGTCATAGATAATGTTCAGATTGTAAAACCTTCCAAAAATAATAACCAAAAATCTATTACATAAAATTTTTGTCTTTTGAGAAAAAGAGTAGAGCAGTTGGCTCTTTAAAATATATTGTGTCTCACTACATAATAGTTCACTGGATTAAATGAATTTATTGATTTCTGCTTCTTTACTGACACACATTTATGAGCAGTTTCTTTGGCACCATGGCCATATGTCAAAGGTCATAACTTTCCTTCACTGTGGAAGAATAAAAGCTTTCAGACGGTGAATCCCTGAAATCCACACAGTGCTTTATTCTTCCCTTCCCCTCAATGTAATTACTGGTTTTGCATGACTTTATTTAAGATAAATAAACAATAACAATAAAAAATAGGCACACACAGGAAAAAATCTGTGCTATCTATCGTAAAATACTGCAGGAAACTATTTCTCTGCACAAAAGGCAACATATCTGATCTGCTAGTAGGTATCATTGTGAGACACATGGTAGTGTATTAGGTTATTTTATGGTCAAAGATTTTAGTGAAAACGGTCAATTTTTTGGAATATAATAAACATTTTTTAGGAAGAATTTTATGACACTTCAGTTTAGAAACATACTTCTTTTATTCTAGTGCTGTGTCAAAGGCATATTACCCTTTATAGACCAGAGGTGATGCTGCAAGTAGATCTTACTGAGAGAATGAAGGACTTTCCAGATCTGTGCTTTGTGTTTAGATGAGCGTTTATAACATTGACATTTTCTTTAATGCCCTTCATTAGCCTGTGGGATTTTTGGTGTGCACTAGATATGAAAGACTACTGATGACATAAACACGAAGCTATTAAAAAAGAAACTGCAATGGAATATAAAGTTCACTAGTTTGCGAAAAGAGAACAATAAATCATGGTTTAAACATAAAGTGGCTGATGCTGGTGCTGGTACTGAAATTTTGGAGCTGTAGAACAGGATGCAGTTAATGCCATATCCCTGGAGCACTCTGTGGTGCTCATCTGATTGATAACCTGGCAGAAGAAAAAAAACCCCAACAAACCAAAACCAACCATCTTCTTTTTGTTGTTGTTGATGTTAAGCTAGATAGTTATCGACCTAATAGGGTTAGCTGTCATGATTTGAACTGGCTTTCTGTGTTATCACAAGTGCTAGAGCTAGCCGCAGGTAAATAGGCAAGAGTAGTGGAGATTTGGGACTATCTGGGGAGAGTTTGTCTTCACTTTTTAGCAGCTACTAACTGGTAGATTAGCTCTGACCATCTCAAGAAACAGCAGTCTGAAGGTAACTTCACTCAGGTGTTATTTTGATATAAAATCATAAAAATGTTTGTTCTAGGTAAGGTGAAATAGGTTTGAATTGCTAGTGGCGCCTTGCTGTAGTACTCCTAACAGGACTGTTTCTGAGGGAATAGCAGAGCACGGAGTTGTATCAATGGGAGAAGAAACCCCATGATCTTCTGAGGAGATTTAAAGTCTTCCCATCACCCACCCCAAGAAAAAGAATCAGCTGACAAATTTTATTTGTGCATAGTAGAAATGAAACCTTTTGATGCTTTTAATCATGACTCTTGCAAAGAAACCCAACCAACCGAGAAAAAACAGTGGTAGACTTTCTTCTGCTATTGATCTTATTCCAAGAGAGCTGGTGGCACTCTGCTGTTAAACTTACCAAATATTTATATTGCAGAGTTTCTGACATGTTAACCTTTTGGATAGAATTTTGTAATGTCAGTATCCATCTCTTTGGTTTTATTTGTTTATTTTTAATACAGCGTACTACTTCAGGACCATTTATCCTGTTCCCTAGAGTAATCTAGTATTAAACTGCTTTTTCTGGATTTTTGTTTTGCAGTAGGATAGCATGGGAATGTCTGCTTAGTGAATAGGGACATGGGATTTGTTGGGCAAGTGGTCTTTTATGTCTGGAAATACATCTTGTTGCTATGAATATTTTTGCAAATTAGATTGCCTTGTAAGTTTTAAGGAAAAATCTTAAAGTTTTGTTTGTGGTTATTTCTTTGGCACATGTTCAGCACAGACTTACTCAGCTTGACTAGCCAGAGACACGGAAGATGCTGTTTGTGCTGAGCATTTTGCTTATGAACACTGAGCTCGGCTTTCCCTCTAAGCAGTCCTAGGCAGCTGTAGACTTGCGTTTTTCCCTGTTCTGAATTAATGAGGAGCTAAAGTGTGATCTAACACTGCCTGGAGAAACCAGCTGGCATTGAAAGCTGAAGTAAGTGAAAACAATGGTCTAATTACCTGGAGAGGAAGTTTGGGAGGGGAAGTGGGTGAGGTGGAGGTGTGAGTGGTCTCATGTGTCTAGAGGTCAGGAAAGCTAAAAGAAATGCATTGCTGTCAAGCGGCTAGTGCTAAGGAAAAGCTTGTGGAGTGTGGCCTGGGGCTGGCCCAGTTTGGAGATTGTCATGGGTACCAGTTGGGAGTGCGGGAGGACTAAGGGGCTGGCAAAGACTGACTCAAGAGAGTGTGCCTGTCAGCAGCTGATCTCTTAGGACATGGAATGTGGACCCACAAGTCCTGGACTTTCCTTGGGAACTTCAGAAAGACAAAGAATAACCTCCCAGTCAAGGGAGCTGTGGAGGATTTAAATTGCATCACTGCTTCAGCTGGTAGCTTCTGCAGTATGTGATACAAGTCAGCTGGTCTCTACTTTTCAGGGGAAGTCTGTGATTATGGGTTTTTTATAGTCTCTATTTGATTCTAGGTTCTGAGGTTTGATCAGTTGGGACTGCAACAAGTTGGGGGAGCTGTGGTTGCAATACAAGGAGTGCTGTGAAGGATCAGTGTCTTCTTTTGGACACCTAAATTTAGTGAATGTTTTGGGCAACCATCCAACTGTTTGTCCAGACCCAACAGTAAACTTATAATAGTAATAAAATGTAATAGAATGTAATGCATCTACTTATCGAGAGTAGATTCGTTAACATTTGTGAAGAGCTGTAGTGCAGAGCTCTGCAGAAAAGGCCATAGGGAAGTTAGTAACTCTGTCTTCAGGGCAGTGATTAACAGAGTGTAATAAGTAAGAAATAAGGCCACACACTGAATGGAGAAGAGAAAACTGAATATTGAAAAGATGCTCATTATGAGAGCATCATTCATTTGGTGTTGTGAATAGTGAGGGAAGTTGATTGCGCAGTTGGATTGTTTTCTAAAGCATGTATATAAACAGAACAAATCAGTTACATAAAGCAGCTTCATTTCTTCAGTTTCTTCTGAGCATTTGGGTTTGGAAATTCTCATACTGTGTACGTACACACGTGTAAGAGGTGGATAAACTGAAAGCTGTGTTAGTGGGAAAGTTTAGTTTTAGCTTCATTTATCTAATGATGTGTGTAATGCAACAAAAATGAAAGATGCTTGAAGCTAGTAGAGTTTTATATAGGCAGAGTGTCAAGAAAATGAGACTCATGGTGGAGGGAACTGTGATAACTTCTGAGACAAGTTAAATAATTTTATCAGAACTTTTTGGTTCAAGCAAAACATGGGCTGGTGTCTAAGCATGTATTTAGCAATAACTTTAACTTAATAATAATACTCAGATGCTTTTTTTATACGTAAAGGTTTACTGACCAGTGAAGATACTGTAGAGCAACATTTGTAAACCTGTTGTTAGTATTGTTTATCCGAGCATAGTCTAATTTAGGAAACCATTTTAGCACAGTACTAACAAACTCCACATTTAATTTATACTTTTGGCTACAGTTTAAGCTTGGGAGTGCTCACCTGTATGCTCTCTGGCGTTTGTCAGTACAACCTTTACTTTCTCTGTGACCTGACTGAGAGGAAATTGGCTTTATTGCTGGTGTGTGGGAGGAAAGTGGTTTTTGTGGTGCATACTATTAGGTAGGTGGCAGGGAGGACTGCAGACTCCTGCGTTGTGAAGGAGTTAGCGCCTTGGGTTTCACCTTCTCTGTCATCTGGTCTCAAGGACTTGGTCTCAAGCACTTACTCTCAGGGATTTACTCCAGCACATAGTCTAGAGTACCACCTAATTGCTAGGCTACAGGTCTTACCTTGGGCCACAGGGCAGCTTTCTGGAAGTACAGCCCAGCATTTGTGACTGGAAAAGCCCTAATGCTCTTTTTGTTCTTTTTCTTGACATGTTTATACAAAGCGTTTCAAAGGCAGTGAAGTATTCAACACCTTGTATCTTCAGTGGATGGTACACTGCTGGATCCTATTGAGGATCTTCCCCTGTGGGTGCTGAGACCTTCTTTCTCTGAGGATGTTTGGGGTTTTTTTTTACAGGCATGTTCAGAAGTTGTAATTATGAGGACTTATTTGTACTTATTTTAATTGTTCCTTTCCTCACTATTTAGTTGCTGCTGTGTTTGCCATTGTCTTGCATTTACCTAAATAATGGTTGCCTGGCCTTTCACCAACTTGTGAAGAGGAAAGATGGTGACCACCTGAAACAATAATATCTGGCAGAATAGCCTGAGAACTTTAAAAAACCAAAGGGGACCGTTTCCAAGGCAGCTAAGTGACCTTTGGATCCCAGAAGCGGGCTATTCATAGAGGCAAAGCCTTTGTCCTGCTTTGACCAGTGGTCAGTGAACTCTGGCAGGCCCCTCGGCTCACCATCTTGGCCCTAGACTAGCAGCTGGTGATTGATTCATTTAACTGTCCAGATTCACATTCTTCTGTCAAGGACTTGTCAAGGAAGAAAAAGGTTCTGTGGAGGGCTATTCATTTTACTAAAAGGAAAGGGATGCATTATATGATTGAGTGGATTACTTTTGGGTCAGAAGAGTTACTGCATTGCTCTGCTTTAATTTGGCCTTCAATCAAAGAGAGATTTAGTTTATCAGCACAGTGTGGTGCTCATGAAGAGGGACAGATCAGTTCAGTTCCATCAGTGCAATAAGGCTGGTTTGTTTTGTGGGAGTTTTGTTGTTTCCCCTCCCCTCCTTTCCATGATTCATCCACCCTGCTTTTTCCCCCCCAAAAAAAAATCCATAGGTTTTAGTGACGAGTTGATATGACAGACGGTTAAGAATATTAATTTCTATTAATTTCACTGTTAGTTTTAATGTGTATGATATATGAATATTAATGCTCCTGCTACCTCTCATATATGCAGTTAAGCAATTCAGAAAAGCCTACAGTAAGTAAAAGATTTGTGTGTTGCCTCTGTTTTAGATGTAAAGAAAAGTGACAAGAGAATAAATTCTGCAGGATGAAATTAATAAATTACTTTCCTACAGACAACACTGGCAGCTGTAGAGCTGAGGGTAGAACCTCGTATTTTCTATCCAGCGCCCATTTCCACCTGAAAAAACAAAAGTTTATTGTACACAGCATTTTTCAGATGTGCAGTGGTGTTATCTGTTCATTTGTCTTCTGATTTAGAATCCCCTTTTTTAACAAGAGAAAGGTTTTTCCATGCTTTCTGAAACTTTTATCATATTTTCAATTTTATAGTTAATGTGTCCAAACCCAGCTTTGAGTTTAACTTGGGAGGTGTGTTTCCTCTTCAGTGTGTTGCCAGGCTGTTCCGTCCATCTTTCCTTCAGCTGTGCTGTGTTCCCTTAGGATTAGAATATTTTGCTGATCCACATCATGAAATACTCAGAACAGTGTTGCTTAGCTCCTTCCACTGGAAATAACAGGCATTAAAGAGCATATCCCGCCAGTTAACCTTCTGCCTCCTTTTGAATGAACACGATGAGCTGCAGCAGATGAAATATGACCCTCAAGTTTCTTTACGCTGCTCTCATAAGCTATGTATTGTTTTGATTTGGCTTATTGAACGCATTATGGGGGATTTCTGACTGGCTTCAGGCCAAGGTGTTGCACTGCTGCCAATGGAAGTGCAAGTGCGTAATTTAGAAGAAAATGCAGTGAGGCTTGGTCTGTTGTATTCTCTTCTCTCCCTCTTTTTGAGGGAAAAGGGAGAATTTTGTATTTGTTGAGATAAGTGGCTGAAGTATCTTAAGAGCACAAGAGAGGAAGGAAGTCTGAGGTAATCTAACCTTGCTTAACTTTTCTGTTATACGCCTATATGTACATGTCAGATGTCTGGGATAAATACACCACCTGTTGAATAGGTCTTCTTGGAGGCCTGGTAGTATTCTTTTCATGTCTGCAGTTGCATTTCCTGTGGATGAGTCCCCTTTCTCAGAGCCTGCTTGTTTCAGGGTGGAACATGATGTCTGAGATGGGGGTACTGGCTTGTGCATGCTCCAAATAACACTTCCCTCGGCATTTTCCTGGTAGTTTTGATTCATGGCCTTAAGTTGGAGATAACTAATGAGCTTTAGAAAATTGTGAAAGAGGAAAATGAGTTGTCGTTGTGTATTGCAGAATATAAGTAATCGAATAACCAGAGGTATTACCTACTTAGTAGAATGTGGTTATTTGCTTGCAGTATGACTGGGCAAACTGGAAATCCAGTGACTGCCTCCTACCCAAGCAGTCAACAGCCATCACAAGGTGACATCCTCTAAAGACTAATTTTTGGTTTGTTTCTGCTTTCTGCCTTTGATATGGTGTGTTCGGAACAAATTTGTGGGATATTTTTCAGACCAGGGAGTGAGAAAAACATACCTGGGGAATAATAGAAGGATTTCTGTGACATGGAAGCCGCACTTCTGATTTGTTTTAACCTCTTCCCTCTCCCCTACGTCCAGAAATTTTCAGATAAATATCTAATTAGAAGATTTAAGTAGTTTCCATAAATAAGCAGTACTGACAGTGCCTTTTGTTACATGTCTTTTTGTGTGAAGTTTGTTTCTGTTTTTATCCCAGCTGATCTCAAACTTTAAGACATTCAGAATTTTGCTTTTAGTTTCTACTCTCTGTAGAAAGAGTGCTATAGGGGAGAGATCTCTGGGCTATGTAATGCAGGAGGGGGGCATTTGGTGACAGGGAAATGAGCTGCAGGCCTTTGGCCCTTGAGAGTGGAGGCATCTCTTCTTTCCCCATGGGAATGCTGAAATGTTGATGTTTGGAGAGGGGACTGAAAGGCTTGAATTCTCAGTGCCTCTCCTCAGGGTTTTGCAGTGAAATTGTCTTTCATCCTAGGATGCTGGTTCTGGAACGCTGAGAGCAAAAGATGGAGAGTGCACATCTCTCTCAGGGATAGCGTTTCTGACAGTCTGAAGACTTACAGCACCACCGTATCAGCTTACGCTCATTCATCTGAGGCTGGTGTCAGTTTGCCACTATATGAAATGCAACCTCTTCCTCTGCCTCCCCCCAGATGTGAGGGAAGGCGCAGGGTGGGCGGTGGGGCAGAGGAATGTGTGGGGCCCTGCTCCTGTCCCAGGATGTGCTCTGCGGTGCCTCCTCTGATTGATGAGCTGGGCAGGCTGAGGTGAAGAGCGGGCACTGCATTCTACTTATGATCTTGTTGTATTTTAGCCAGGAATAGCATTTATTTGTTTTTAAAGGTACATGACTCATAGAGGTCTTACCCTTCTGCTGGCATCTGCAGCAAAATTCGTTGATCAGAATGGGGCAGCTTTAGTGCTTTCAGTGCTGGAGTCTCTTATGGCATTGTGCTGAAATTATTTTCTGTTTTGCACTGAGTGATTACTATATCTTTGCTCTTCTTCTCGGGGTTGTTTTTTAGAACCATAGCAGTCAGCCTTTATTGTTTTGTTGCTATTTTTCTTTGTGATTTTATTTTTAAATGCCATATTAGGGTAGTTGTGAATGGACACATATTTTGTTGCTCAATCCTGCTTGTGTTCTGATCCTTTTTTTCATGTTGTAAAGTGCGAAAAGTATGCTGGATGTTCTGCATGCAGCAGTTGGGCTATTAAGCTGAACTAATTCCTCACAGAATGGCAACAATTCCAAAGAAAGGCATCTGTAGGATTAAGCAAAGATACTAGAAGGCAATCACTTGGCAAACTGTTGAAGGAAAGCAGTCTTTGCAAGGGAGAAAGTGGTGTGTTCTTTCTCCTGAATGCAAGCAGCCACACAAGTAGAACAGCTTTGAAGCTGGTTAATGTGGCTTACTGTCTGCCTTTTCTGTACTATTTCCTACATTTCTTCTGTGTAGAAAAGCAGAGGGGAATTCCTCGATAAGTGCATTAGCATTTATTGTGCATTGCTGTGGCCACACACTGTTGCCTGAATGATAGATAGACTGAGAAGGGAAAACCCCAGCTGGGATGCCTTCAAAAGTGAAAAGATCAAATCTCTCATGCTTGTTTACAGGATTCAGTGGGGTATGTCAGTTACACCATCAATAAACTGTTGAGTATATCCTTCTAAGCCTCAATCTTTTAGTTCCTTTAAAACACTGCTAGTGTTACATGCTTGGTTTCATTGGGAAGGGTGGTATTGGCAAATTTTTTGCCACTAACTAAATGATTGAGGTGTAGTAAGACAATATGGATAGTTAAGTGACTAGCTTATACATAGCTGCAAGAGGTGGAAAACATCATTGCAGTATCATTAGCTGCTTTGACCAAGGTGAACTACAAAGACTTGGGTGTATTATCCTGTACTTTCTTCCTTGACAGATTGAGAATGCTGATGCATGCCTCATATTGCAATTCTTGTGGATTGTCATCTCAGTGTGGCTCTAAGAGCACCTCATGGGCCAGAGAATGAACAGTAAAATAAAGCTTATGGGTTGATTGTCAGTTAGGATCCTCCTGTTGTTTTCTCTAGCACACTGGTGCTGCCTAGGATCCCATTTATTGTCACAATTATGTTAATGTCATGAATAACAAGCTGTGTGTCTGTTCCAGTGGTCTGAAGAAGAGAGCAGGAAAGAGTACAGCCTAATAGTCACCTTGTCAAATTGTACATTTCTGCTCCTGCATGCATGTTTCTGCGTTTAAGAGATCTTGGAAGGATGGTTATCCACTTCTGAGGAGCGAATTTTCTTTAAACATCTTGATTTATTTATTTTTTTAAACATTCAGCAGATATGCTGATTATGAACTCTTTTCTGTTGCTAAGGTAATGCTTTTCAAAAATTATAGTGAACATACTCTCCCTATTTGGCAAAAGGAAAGAGCATCTTTCATAAAGCACGACAGATCCTGAGATGAAATGTTTGCTTTTATCTTTGAAAAATGGATCAGTATTAGAGACTCCTGGTCTCTCCTCCTATTGTGTTGCTTATTATAATAATTTTTAATTCACAGTTTTACTCAAGAAGGAAAGCTTAGACAGACAGCAATGTGTTTAAATACTGAGAATCTGGTGAGCCATTTAATCTGCCCATCTGTCCTGTGCCCAGGAAAGAAACATTTACAGGTCTGAAAGTTTCTGAGACAATAGTTAAATGGCAGTGGTAGGATTTGGTTTTGCCTTCAGTGATGTCCATGTGTGTAGGAAGGTGTTGCATTTCCAAAACTGGCTCACCCAAGGGAGGCTGTTCCAGAGCCACATGCCTTATTTGTTCTTTTGTTTTCTGCTGTTACTTCTCTGGGGCAGTCAAAGATGAAATTTTGTCTCTGAGACCCTGTCTCCAGACTTTGCACTTCTAAAGAGCTCTTGCAAGAAAGGAAGAAAGTTTTGTTTTGTTTTAAATGAAAACAAAAACGAACTTGGGGAAGTCAGGATGTACAAGGAAAAGGCTGTTGGTTCTTGGGGAGAGGGATTTTTTCCTTATCTTGTCAAATTTCTTCTCCTTTCCTGTCAACTGTCTTCAGTGTGTGTCCATTTGAGCCCAACTCTTCTCAATTTTCTGCACTGGGATAGATCAGAAACTTGTTCATAATAGTTTCGATTCTGTATGCAGAGAAGACAATAGACTTCCCTACTTTCTGAGGATATTGTAAGAAAGAAGAATAAGAAGATACTGTAGGATCTTCCTAAAGACCTAGTCTACTTGACTTCCAAGTTTTCAGGAAGAGAAAATACTACATAGGAAACTGCAGACTAGTCTTAACTTTGAGAAGCTGGTGATGAAAACTGTGTCTGTGTGTGGCCAGGAACACTTTTACAGGATCTTGTCGCAGCCCAAACAGTGGAGAGCTTAGTGATGTTTAGTGGACATATTCAGACTTGGTTATTCCTGTACAGCAATTTTTAAAGTGATCATTTGTCAGCCACTGAATAAGGGCTTTAAAGAAAGGAGCAGGGGGACCTGAAAGTGTTAGAGGAAACAAATGAGATTGCAGCTGACATCTCCAAGGGAACTTTTGTTCAAGGGTGCTCAGGCTGTTGACCTCTTTGCTTCTCCATTTCATTGCCTTTAGATTACCGCATTCTTCAGTACCAGAAAAGTAGTGGCTAGTTTGTGATTGGGCAAATGCTACCTTTTTTTTTTTTTTGGGTTGTGTGCAATCATGGACATTGCTGTGAAGATTTTAATGCACAAAGAAACAGTTTTGCACTGAATTTTAAAAATTTGGGGTTTATATATAAAGCTAATGGTTTATTTCCTTTTCTCCCTTCTTCCCAGAGATTGGAGAGTAATTCTGGTTATCTGCATCTTAGTTTGAAAATCATTGCCTAAAAACTACACTTGGGCATCTGTCAGCAGGTTGGCAAGAATATGAGAGGAAAGGAAAAATTAAAACACATCATTGCCGTTTTCCATTCCTTTCTCTATTGCACCTCCCTCTCTTTGTTTAGTTTTAGTGGCAGAACTAAGTATATGGTAGGCTAGAAGTAAATGTTTTTGCAATGAGGTGACCGTAAGTTTTAGCAAACCATACTGTTTCTCAGATGTAATTGGCAGTTTGTTGGAGTCAAAACTGTAGTAAGCTCTGTAAAGGGCCTCACCCTTTAGCATAGGGCCCTTGAGAAGATTTGTCCAGAGCAGAAGTAATGAATTGAGAACAACAGAAAGGGCAAATGGCCCAAATCCTCACTCATTACCTCATCAGGAGTCTCCTTGGTGTTTATCAGTGAAAGCTTTCTGTATGTACCCCTATGTGCAGAGCAGTTTCTTGTCCCACCAAAACTCAAAATATGGTTTTGAGGGGGTCTCATACACTAATACCTCAGAAGGATTTGCTTCTTGCCTACAACCTGCCAATAGTATTCTGTGAACTGAAATGTGAGGATCATGTGGTGTGAAGGATCAATTTTGTCTATAGGGGATGTCAAATTTTATGTTCCCTCTGTGTGCTTACATGTCTTTTACACTGTAGAAATTAGGGTTCCTAATCTGGTTCGTTTTTTGCAATATTCAGATCTTTCTTGGTTTGTTTGTTTGTCTAGGTTTTGTTTTCAGTTGAGGTATTGGCAAATTTTGCACTCGTAAAAAAATTGTGTAAAGATTAGTAAACCAAACCTGAACAACTCACTTGCCTTTCAGTCTTCCTCCTTCCCTCTTTCTTATCCCAACTAAGCAAATATATGGCAGAGTTACGGAGTAATATGCGCAACATCTAGAGAATTGAGGAGGCACTATATTTTCTCAATAAAGGGTCTCTTATCTCTCTTAGGTAAGGCCCTGTCTCAAAGCCTGTTGAAATCCCAGATAGAACTCCCACTAGTCAAAAGGTTGACAAAAATGAAGAAACATGTGTCAGCAGTTTTAAATGTCTGGTTCTCAACTGTTCTGGGTTTGTGATCATGAAGTGCACAGATGCCAATAAGCTATGCCATTAGCTCCCAAGATGTCACCTAATTTTGATAAAATCTATCCTTTGTCTTAGGAAAAAAAAGCGGTAGGTGGGAAGAGGAACTCAAGTTGTAGTGCTAAGCTAGCGGCTCCTGAAGATGCAGCTCTGTGATGTCCTACTCTGCAGGGTTTTCCAAAACATCAGAATAATAATGATCACCATAGAATGATTGTATTCTGTACGAGCTGTAATTCCAACCCACCTTCTTTAAAATGTTAAAATGCCTGCTAGGAGATTTTAAATGGCAAATGGTTAAGAAAAAATCTTTGGGAGAGACAGATTAATAGGTGTCCCATATCAATTATTGATAGTGTCAAATCAACGTAGCAGTTCTAGTCTCATTTAACCTCACAATTATTTAATTGTAATGCTCTAATAGCCTGAGACTGGAATCCTTTTTCAATACAATTCTGAACTATCATCTTCAAAACTGCTGCTATGGTGTACATCATATCACAGTCTAAGAATTTCTTGATATTGGTAAGGTCACAGAGGAACATTTCTTCATCTTTTGGTTTTCATTTTAGGAGAAAAAATTGATTTATTAGGTTTATCCTAGAAATTTGTCTAACTCAAAAAATATCAGAGAAAACACACAGTGTAATCTGTTTCACAAATAGTATGGTGATAGGCTAAATGTTATCCTGCTTGCTGATATTTCCAGTAGACACAGCAGGCTGTGGGGTTTTGTTCTGTGTGTTCCTGAGCAGTGTAGAGAGAGTTTATTAAAAAGCGAAGCATTATTTGCAGTTCTGTGATTACTTTTCATTTCAGTGTAGACTAAAGAAAGCAGAACTCATTACCATCCCCAGGTTTCCAGTTTTGTCCCAAACAAGAATACTTCATGGGGGAAAAAAAAGAATTTAAACTTAAACCTTTTGCTTAGTTGCTAAAGAGAAGATTTTTCTTCCTCAGATTTAATTTCAATAAGTCAAGGAATAAACATTTCTTTTAAGGAAGTTTCACTGCCACTTGGTGTGATTGTAGAGGCACTTTTCAAAGCTATTATTGAGGGAAATCTGATTTTTCTGGGGTATTTGCAGTACAGATTAGGGCTAAATGTGTAGTTAGATTTTTCTGAACAATTTTCATCCTGCCAGCACCATAGTTCTTCTGTAGATACATGAAAAAGTCTCATGAAAAAGCTCTCTGTGAGCTTATTAACCTGCATGTTCAGATGTTTATGAGGAAAGATATTAACAAAGAATCTGAAAATTACAGAAATATTTCTGTATGTAGAAATGCTACCTTAAATGCCAACCAAACCTTGCTTTGTAGCAATGTTTGTAGTAAAAACTGTACACCTGGCTATAAGGGCTTTTACACTGACAGAATGTTGTGGTTTGAGGAGTCCTTTTATTTAAGTAACACTGCTGTTTATTTGATTCCATCTCCCTGTTGTTTGCTTTTGCTTCTCCTTTTCTATTTTTTCAATTTTATTTTCTTTAAACAGGAAATCTATTCACTGGGGGCAGTTAGGCTGACACTTTGCAAATTTTCTCTTACAGTCTTGATCCTACTCACTTTCCCACTGACACACAACACTGCAGGTTCTGAGCTTTCGCAGAGCAGACAGTGCCAGTCCCTGCTAGAATTCAGAATTCTCTGATATCCATACTTTATAGGAATATTTTATATTCATATTTAGTGGTAGCTGAAGATGTGCAGAATCAGTAGGGCTATCCTCTTCCCAACATAGTTGAAAGGTATTCATGCCTGTTGATCATCTTGTCACTTCTTTCTCTGAAATAAGTTCATTGTCTCACTTGGCTCGAAAAGAATGGAGATGTGTAAGGATGCTGACAAAGCTACTCAAATGCATGAGCTCTTGAATAGCAGAGTAGAAACCGTTGTCCAGCAATGGTGGTTCCAGGTGAGGTTGAGCAGTGGCACACCTCACCTGTTATGCCTCAGGGGATTGTTTGCTGCCTGACTCATGTTCTACTGAGGGGTGTTCCTGGCACTGACTCCTTTCTTAGATATCCTTTTCTTTATGTAGCTCCATTATCTTATCTCCACAGATTTTAGGGCCTATCCATGTAAAATATACTACACTGATAAAGCTCTCAAGAGCAAAAAAGAATGAAAGAGGTGGAGAGTGGCCAAGGTGAAGCAGAGGCTGGAAAACTGGAGAGCCTCTGTACAAATCTACGCTGAATTGTCTTTTGGCCTGGCAGGGAAATAAAAACCCAAACAGAACCAACAAACCAAAATCAAACCATTCTTAATAGATTCTGGATATTTCTGAAGGAGGGAATGATTTTCTTTGTGGAAGAATCTTTACTGTAGCATTTGATGTGAGGAAAGTGGCAGGAGCAGAATCATTGTCCTCAGGCAGGTAGGTAACAGTCCAGGTACCCGTTTTGCTAGTGGTTGTATCACCTCCCTTACTTGCCTGCTCCTTGCTAATACATTTCCCTTTAACAACCTCACCTGAATTTCCCATGGTAAAGCTAAAGTCTCTTCCTGTTTTTTCTTACTGATGAATTGCTCCCCATCCTCTCTAATATCTTATTCGTATACTTGTAAGACTGTCATTTCTCCCTTTGGCTTCCTTCCTCAGGGCTAATCAGATCACAGCTCTTTGAATCTTTCCTTAGAGGTCAGGTTGTATTTTCACCTGAAATCTCTCACTTTTATGCCTCACATTTTAAAAATAATAAATCTAGGTCAAACAACACTCAATTAAAATTTTAAGGGTGAATGGTTGTGGTAGCACATACAGAACACCCTTTCACATTAATCCCTTTTCACTTACACTTATGAAAAACTTTACCCATATTGCTCCATTTGTGTGACATTCACCTCTGAACTCTATGTACTCAGCAGAACTTGAGCTCTGAAATGCTTTAATTTTTACTAGCATCTCCTGGGAAACTCAGCAAAGATCCATCCGTTAGATCACTTGACTCCAGCTCTGTGTACTCCAACTGCTTCATCAGAAATGGGGATAATAGCTCTGCGTCTGTAGTCTTGCCATGTGTTTGGGTCTGTCAGTACTCAGCCAAGGATTATTACCAATTCATATTCACGCCAGAATGTGCCATTTTAGTAGCAAACCATTTGGAAATATGTGTGCATATGGCCAAATGGCATGGCTGAACTCCCTTCAAAATCTCTTTTAAGCCTCACTCCGTCAAGGACTGTGAAATTGCACTGAACTCCAGAAAAATATCTGCAAGTTGGCTTTGGTGCAAAACTCCAATACACATATGTATTTGTTGCATTTTTAAACATTGTTTCAGAGAGAGGGGCACAGAGGGTGCATCATGAAAACTGGATCAAGAAGAGAAATTTCAGTATTGGATTTATCATGTGCTGAACTAAAATACATTTCTTTGGAAGAAGCTATAGCTTTTCTTTACATACAAGTTTATTTTTCTCAAGTGAAACCTCTTCACCTGAGAATTAAAAATAAAAGGAAAAGATTCTTGTTTTCATTTGAAGGGTTAGGGTTATTGTGTTATTCCCAATAGCATTAACACATAAGTTCTACAAATGGCATTATGCACTTTTGTCCTTTCCACCTGGGCAGTTCATTTATCTGAGTGGCCATTATCTCTTGAGAAACACTTGAGTGGTTGGTAGCATGTGCTGGAGAGTTTCTCAATATTTGTTGCATTCTGGTTGGATGAAACCCAGTTCTGTGCTACTGCTTCAGGGAGTAATTTCAATTCAGGGGTTTTATCTTCAGTTTCTTTACTGTACAGTTCCAGTCCAGACTCGGGCTACTGTCAGCTGTGATGAAACCAGCAAACTTTGACAATAATAAACATGTAGGTTATTGGAATTTCCTCTTAAGAAAGCTTATTCAGAAAATCACTTAATGACACAAAGTGTATGAGTAGAAAGTGCAGCATGTGTGGGAACAAGTGACCTACCTGGACTTGTGGCTTGAACAAGCTTCAGGATGTATTTCAGGGTGAATGAAATGGAGGTGTGTTGTGTTTCTTTTTTGTTTGTTTCTCTTTATCTATTTAGTTTTTAATTAAAGTGAGTGAAGGAGTGCTGCTGTATTTAAACAAACGGGCCATGTGAGGGATGAGCTTCTTAAGTTTGACTTTTTGTACCTTAACAGTTAAATCTATATAGACCTCTTTAGGTACAAAAAATTTTTTGCATGCATGCAGGATACTATTCAATCCATGCGTGGTGCAGGAGACACAGCAGAGTTTCTCTAATACTTACTCAGCATGTGACGGTAAGTAGTCATTTGGGTTTTTAGCCTGTGGATATTTGCCTCAATGGTAAATGAAGGAACTTACACCAGTGCTGAGCTCTGATTTCTCTGCATCGATAACTTTGCTGGACAGAACTATGTGTTTTGTGCCGTCAGTGATACTTATATTCAAAAGTACCTGCATAAACACATGTTACAATTACATAAATTCCAGGAATTTATAAAAGTAAATAAAATTCCTAGCTATTGTTTTCTTCTTCTATAATCAGTGTTTGGTCTCTTGCAAGTTAGAAGGATGGGAGCATCAGCTTCTCAGAGTAACGTTAATTATTTTCTTTTGGCTATAAATCTGAGAATAAAAATGATTAAATAGACTGCAGAAGAGGGGGAAACTCAAATAAAAAGGCACTTACATTTATTGCATTTTGCAGGGTTGGTTTTGGGAAGAACATATGTCTCTTGAGACTTTGTTTCTTATGCATTTTATAGAGCTCTGGCCTCTTAAGAGCACTGCTTTAATTACTTGTTCTTGGGGTTCTGAGTTGGTATCAGGGCTTGCCATGCAAACAGAACTGCTACAAAGAGGTCAGATTTCATGAGACAGCAATAGACTTGTAAAAAAACAGATTTTACTGAAACAAAGTCAGAATTAAGGAGAAACCGGAGATTTGCGCGACAAAACAAGATACAGAAGGAGCAAGTATTGAGGTAAACTGATAAATAATCTATAAATTTAGACAAGACGTAAGTGGGGATTTTTTGTTTCTAAACCCACATTTAGTGACATTAATGTGTTTTTCTGAAGATTTTGTGCAGCTCTCCGTAGTTCTGACTTTTGCTGTCTTTAAAGATTAATTTTCTGAGGAAATACGTTGTTCCTGCTCAGGTGGAAAAATGTTCTTTAAATATCAGCTTCAGTTAACAGCTTGCATGGGATTTTCTAGATAGTAAAACTGAATCTGTTCATGCATGATATCATGATGACATTGTGTTCTGTGAAATATAATTTTTCCTCAGTTTCTTTTGTAGCTCTTTGGAGTCTCATTTCTGTCTTTAATCTTTATTTATTTTTAGAAGATCTGTTAAGAATAGCACTAGGGAAATACTATTCTGACTTCAGGTGAACACATGTTGTCTGTGCAGGGAGAGATTAGAACAGAGGAGGAGGGAAGGGAGAAAGCAAGAAAAGCCTGGATACTTCCCCCTCTGTGATGGAAAACTAGAGCAGAGTCTGACTGCGTCGAACTCAGCAGAAAGCAAACCCAGAAAGGTTCAAGTTACGGGAGCAGCCTTGTGCATGTGAACATTATTTGACTTGTACTGAGTGTTTCTGTTCCCTGAAATGGAACTTCTGTAGGTAGGCAAAGTACTATTAAATGTCTTTTAATTCTGATGATGTCTCTGCAATCAAAATCTGTTTAAGGAGAGAACTGTTCCCATGTCTCCCGACAACGGGCTTTAAACATAACTGTTGTAGCATCTTTACGTGAGTTGTGGGTTGGGTTTTGTTTTGGTTTTGTCTTTTTTTGTTCTTGAACCTGGTACTACTCATAAGTGAAAGAAAGAACAAAGGCTGGAACATAGGGAACTGGATTCTGCAGTGTCTGCAGTGAAGGTGGGTAGGGAACACACTGCAGAGCATGCTGGAGCTGCAGGGGCCTCCTGCCAAAAGCACAGGACTGGTGGTAAAAATGGATACCAGGAGCATCTCTGCTTTTGCATCCTGGGAGTCTGAATCACGTTTGAGGTGTTCAGCAGCCATGGTGTTTGTATCATGTAGCTGCAGCTCCTCTCAGGTGATTTTGCTGTAGGAGGTGGTTTAGTTATCTTGTTTTTCAGAGTCTTTGGCAGGTCTGTCCACAGAGCTGCAACACTTTCACTCTGCTGGTATGATCAGGAACGCTCATTTCTGCAGTGCTGCTGCAACTACAGGAATACAGTGCTAAAAAAAAAAAAAGGATTTATTCTGACCTGGGAAGTAAAATAGGTATACTAGATAATAAGGATCTTTGAAAGATTAGGAGTTAATTTGTGCATGGAGGGGAAAGCAATCAGGTGATGGCATGTTTCCTTTGCACTCCAATATTAATCTGTTGATGCTATACAGTAGTAGTAAAATGACAGAGGGGAGCAGCATTAGTTAATATGCTTGGTCTGCATCACTACTGTATGTGTCCTCTATGCACAAGAGCATTATTGAGAACATATTAAATAGGATGAAAAACTATTTCAATTAATAAATAAAATAGAGGAATTGTTTCAACACAAAACCTGAATGTTAAGAGATGGTTTATTTCAATTGATAAATAAAATAGAGGAATTGTTTCAACACAAAACCTGAATGTTAAGAGATGGTTTATTTCAATTGATAAATAAAATAGAGGAATTGTTTCAACACAAAACCTGAGTGTTGGTTAACTTACTAATATTGGTTTATCTGTATAATTTATATCATATTCTGTATAATTTATACAAGAGTAATGTTTATTTGAATTCTGATTATTTTTAAAAAGAAAATCAAGTCGGTACCATTGCGCTTATGCAGAGATTGTTCCCTCTGCAATTACAGGGGTAGAAATAAGAGTGGAATTCTTTGTGTTGCGAGTTATACAAAAGGAATTGCCTCTGAAGAGTTGTTCTTTCAGCTGTGTTTAAGTAGCAGTAAATAAGCAATTAATTTGAGGGTTTTGTATTCCTTTCCCTTTGGCTTTTATTTTCTGGGCAAAAAAATCCAACTACTGATCAATTTCTTAGGTGGCTGCTAGCTGTAAGGTAGTTATTGATCTGCCACTTCATTTGGCTCAGTTTTGTGAGCTCCTTAACTTGTAAATGCTCAAAATTTTATTGATGCTCTATGCATCAGGTATCTGCTTGATGACCACTTGGACTATTGGGATGAAAGTGTTCTTACGTGATTAAATTTATTTTGAGATATTTTTTGGTTTTGGTATATTGTTCTTCTCTAACACTTGAACTTGTATAGCTCTGCAGATGCTTTTACTAAAGTGAGTATTATTAAAGGACTAAAATATGACTGTCAGGAACCAAATGGTGTCTTGGAAATTTTCTATTGCAGTGAATTTTTTCTTTTAAGTGTAGTGGGGCCAGTCCCTAACTAGTTGACACAAACTTCATTAGTTTAATAATTGATATGATTTCCATCTGCATGTCAGTCATTTTGTGTGCTTAATTCTATTTGAGAGAGTCGTTAATTTTCATGGAAACTTTTTTTGCTGAATTAGGTTCAAGCAAAGTTACTTTAAGCCTTCAGCCAGTGAAACCATGCTATCGAGCAAAGCTGACAGGGTAATTAGAGCTGTCTTTCTCTGCAGGTAGAAAAGAGGACTATTTGAAGTATTTCTGGCTATTTCTGCAAGTTGATCAGTGATCTGGAATTTGGTTTAGCCAGGAATTTTTCCTCACTTTAGTCTTTTAAATTCAATGTTCTCTTATTTTTAGCCATTTCTGCATTTGAAGTCCAGCCACTTTCAACTGAGGTCCAAGAAGGTGGAGTAGCTCGATTTGCCTGTAAAATAACAGCAAACCCTCCTGCCACTATGACATGGGAAGTGAATCGAACCACTTTACCTTTAGTCATGGACAGGTACGGAGAGTTACACGTTTTAGAATGTCATTTATTTTCTGTGATAATTTTGAGCCTGCTACAAGAAGAAAATCTGAATACTTGCAACTCTGTTTTCCATGTGTGTCGTATGTCGGCTATTAAAATAGCTAGTAATAGTAGTTAATGAATTTTTAAAGAGGTGTTGTGAGTGCAGACCAGAATCACCTGCTATTGTCTACACAATAATCACTGACCTATGAATTGTTACTGGTGAATTTTGTATGTAAGTCATCCTCATGACTGTGGGATACAGAATATGTGTGGACTTTGGCTGTGGGGGTGATTTGAACTGATAGGATTGCTTTTGCAGAAGAAATTATGCTGAACCTGTTTTCTTTAGAGGGCCAATAAAGAATTATATGCACAGTCAATTGAGTTGGAACACATAATGCTAGGGAAATTCTGCACAGGGAGACTTCTCTTGAATTGAGATTAACTTGAAGCATACAGCCTGCTCCTTGCTGGAATCTTTTCCTGTTCAGATTGTATTCATTGAACTTACTCCCATCCTTCTTGACATATAACTTTTGGTGAACATGTCTAAGGTACCTAGCATGCAAGGGAAGGTGAAAAAAGAAACATAAAAATTGAAAGCATAGGTGGGCTTTTGGGAATCGTGTACCAGGTGTGCTAGTATATCAGAAATTGCTGCCAAAAATCAGCCCACCTGAATAATATAAATGTAGTAGCTGGCTGAAGAAGTTGCTTCTGAGGGTGAGAAAGATGTACTTGTTGAAAGTAAATTCCTCTGCTCTCGTGGTGGTGCCGGAGAGAATGCTGCCTGTACTTCAGAAATGTGGGAAGATGAGTCATATATAATGTTTTTGAACCTCCAGCCTGCTGTTCCCAGGTCAGTGTAGCAATGGCTGTTTGCAAATCAAGTAGTTAATTCGATGATGGTAATTGCTGGCTGAATGTTCATCTACCTCTTTTTTGATTTCTGTGACAGGATAACCGCTTTACCTACAGGAGTTCTTCAGATCTATGGTGTTGAACAGAAGGATGCTGGGAATTACCGATGTGTTGCCACAACAATAGCCAATAGACGGAAAAGCACTGAGGCAGTGCTGAGTGTCATTCCAGGTACTCACCAGGGGAGATTTTTTTCAGTGTCATTAGATTCTTTTTTACATGATAGCAAAGACACTTACGTACATTGAAGAGCTGTTACTGACCTCTGAACCACTTGCCCAAATAATAATTGTGCTTGTGTGTGTCACCTGGCTAAAATATTGTTCAGTATAAGTTTCCACAGTTACTGAAATTAGGCTTTAGTGTGAATTTTAATTTTAAGCATCCTTAAAAAAAATTCATGTTTTATTTCATGTTTAGTTGACTTTTTGTTTATTGTTCTCACTTCCTTTGATTTTATTTTTAATTATTTTTTCCCCCCTCCGAAGCCTCAGACTTGAAGCCTTTTCACAAGCCATCTATAATAGCTGGTCCTCAAAACATTACAGCATCTCTTCATCAAACTGTCATACTGGAGTGTGTAGCCACAGGGAATCCAAAGCCAATCATCTCATGGAGCCGGTTAGGTAAGTCTTAAAATTACAGCATATGACCTGCAGCCTATGAAGAGGAAGTAAAACTGGAAAGAAAGGATTTCAGCAATTAGGTGACAGTTCTGAGGCTTCATGTAGTAGTTAATGATTAGTGGGTTAGAGTAGGATAAGTGAAACACTCTCAGTTGCATACTTCATATTGCTGTTAAGAAGCCCTGAGGTTTTCTGAGGCGTTGGACTCTGCGCTTCTGCTGTCAATCCGGCACTGCCCCCAGCTCAGAGTCTGGATAATGCTGGGTAGGGTGGTGACCACCAGGGATCTGTGACTTGGAATAGAATCAGTGGTGAGTTAGGGCAGGTTGGAGTGGTTGCATCTTGTGAAGCAATCCTGTAAATGCTTTTACTCCTCTTCTTCATAGAAGCACTGTATGAATGTGATTTGGACCTTGTGTTAATGGACGATTTGGACCTTGTGTTAATGTGCAATTTGGACTATGGATAGGTATTATCAAACCCTGAGTAGTCTGCCTGGAAGGGGAGAAGAGAGGGAATGCAGTAAGAATAATAACATTCATCAGTGCATCACATTTTTCCATGAAAACTACCTCTGTTTTTATTCTGACATGTACCTAAATGTGAAAATCAAAACTGTACCTGTAGAAGCAAATAATGAAAAGTTTTCATGCATTTTTATTTCTAAAAGTGAGAGAAATAAATATATCTTTTGTGGTTGATTCAGTGACTCTTACAGACAAAAAAGTAGGAAAAAAGTTTTGTCATGGTCATAGAGCATTTACTGTGAAAATAGAAGAAAATATATGGTAAGCAAAGATACTCATTTTATCCCCAGCATAATTCAGAAGGAGATAGATGATCTGTGTTTGTAAAGATGATGAGGATGTTGGTAGTGACAAACTGGATGATAATGTAAGGCAACTGGGGAGGATAACTGCGAAAATGGTGTTATTTTTTATCTGTGATGGTGAATTTCAGATACAAACCATTTACCAAGTGGCGAGACCCAAGCACCTGAATGTTCAGATAACTGAAGAGCAAAGCAGATGCAAAATGGAAACCTCTGAAAGCTCATCTGTGATTTCCCTTTCTCTTTTGACTTTGAAACTCTGATCTGTGCCATTACTGCCCAGGCAAGCCTATTTAGATAAGTTTAGATGCACTGAACAGCCTTGTAACCACGCTTTTCCCATTCTCTCAAATAGACCATAAGTCCATTGACGTCTTCAATACCCGTGTCCTTGGAAATGGGAACCTCATGATTTCTGATGTTAAGGTGCAGCATGCAGGTGTCTATGTTTGTCGAGCCACTATTCCAGGCACACGGAACTTCACGGTAGCAATGGCAACTCTCACTGTGCTGGGTGAGCCTGCTTTGACTTCTTCAGTGTGTATTAACATCTTGTGTGTGTCTTGAGCTGTGCTGTGTGCTGGGTTGAATTTTTATCTCAAACATCAAGGGCTGTAGGGAGACTGCAGAGATGAAACAGATCACAGAACTCTGGCTGCCGCCTTCTGTCTGTTGACTTAGATGAGAAGTGTCAGATACTCAATGTTTGAGTTATAAACTAGCAGTTCAGTTGCACTGGTGCAATGTTGGCTCTGGGAAGAGAGAAACGAATCCTATAACAAAGTAGAAATATGTAATATATGTGTGATTCATGAGCAGTATGTTGTAGGCTGGAGTTTGTTTTGCTTTTATTCATAAATGCATGAACAAAAATGTGTGGAAATGTTGCTATCTGTGCAGATAGTATGGATCTTTAAATAAATGTGCTTTGCTTTCTGCATGGGTATATGTGTATTTGAGTGGCCTGAGGAGAGAGGTTTGTGTGTGGAAAATTTATTATTATTCTGACTGTCCTTGCATTTGTGGGCACTGGATTTTTATGGGTTTTTTTCCCTTGTTACTTGTCTGTAGCTCCACCTTCATTTGTGGAATGGCCAGAAAGTTTAACAAGGCCTAGAGCTGGTACTGCTCGTTTTGCTTGTCAGGCAGAAGGAAATCCTGCCCCAAAAATTTCATGGTTAAAAAATGGAAGGCGAATACACTCCAATGGTAGAATAAAAATGTACAACAGGTAAGATTACAATTGTTATATAAGAACTGTACTAATGATGTGCTACCAAAAGATGAAATTCCAGTAACTAAGTGTAGCCAAGGAAGACTCAGGTAAATACGAAATTGGACATTAAATGTAGTTATGATGTAGTTGTGGACATTTCCTTGGCAGAAGGAATGCAGATTAGTAAATACCTAAAATCCTCTGCAAAGCTTTTGTGATCACTGCCTTAAATGACAGGATGGGGGAATGGGTGGACCTGAAGAGTTTCACCACAGAGTTGTTCTGGATTTACAGTAGTATAGCAGAGACGAGAATCTTCCTAGTTGTTTGAAGCTCCATTTTACTACTTCTGTAGAATGAGCAGCTCATATTAAGGAGTTGATTAAAACATGACAACCCTAAGGTGCTGTTTTTTGTAGGTGGGGAATAGATTAACGGGTTTGTTTTCACTGTGCCTGGCTTTGCATAAGCATGTCAGGTTTTGAGGAACACTTCAAGTTGCTAAATTTCATAGCTGCACATACATTTCTAATAGAAAAGTTTGTGGCATGTAAGACAACTATACTAAACTCATGAAGCAGAGGCAAACATAACTGTTGTTGCATTGTGTAGAGCTAAGTTTATCCAAGATGTGAGATTTTTTTCCCTTTTTCTTCTCTTTGGATTCAGTAAATTGGTGATAAACCAAATCATTCCTGAAGATGATGCCATTTATCAGTGCATGGCTGAGAACAGCCAGGGATCTATTCTCTCCAGGGCCAGGCTTACTGTAGTTATGTCAGAAGACAGACCCAGTGCACCTTACAATGTCCATGCTGAAACGATGTCAAGCTCAGCAATCCTGCTAGCTTGGGAGAGGCCACTGTACAATTCTGACAAAGTGATTGCGTATTCGGTGCATTACATGAAAGCAGAAGGTAAGCAGTTTGATTTAAATGCTGTTTAACTACATGTGTGTTGTAAGAGCGTGAATGTCCTTGCAAAGACTCCTGTTTGAATGGTTCATAACAAGGGCTGCACCAGAGCATGCCAGCATATAAATGCATATTGTAATCAACAGGCATGCTTGGGAAAAAATGCTTTTGCCACATCTCATATGTGGGACTGAGTGTTCTTTCCACTCGCCCTTGTCTGTCGCTCAGGCAGATTTTGAAGTTAGGGAGGGACTTCAAAACCTGGGGCTTCTGTACTGCTACCTCTGTTTCACTCAGTCCTCAGCAGGAGTTTCTGCCTACTCTCTTCTCTGTGTATGCTTGGCAGAGAAAGAGAGCCTACAGCAGAATCCTAGAGGTTTACAGAGTGGACTGCTCACCAGAGACAGCTCTTTTGTCTAGATTCCTGATTTCTTCTGACTTTACTGTCTTTCATCTATTTTGGAGTAGAATAATTGATACTTTATTGACTTAACTATCTTCTCTTAAAAAGTATATTGGCTGTAGGTAAATCTGCTCTTCTTTCACCTTGTGGTCTCCTATAATGAAAAATGTATACTTAAACTTTAAAATACACTGAAATAGCCAGGAAAGTTTTGTCCTAGTCTCTGAAATTACATATGAATTCCTATATAAAAGGGAATGGATAGTTGGAATAAAAAATCGTAGCTTGACATTTTTAAATCCATTAGTATTATTTAATTGCTTTAAGCTAAGGTAATCTTTAAGGTGGTAGAAGACAGGCATTTTTCATAAGCAGAAGTGATTGCCAAATGGCTGAGCTTTTTTAGGTGCATGGGTTAAACTAAGCTGTGATTTCTTTTTCACTTCTATTCAGTAAGTGGTTTACTCAAGAACAGGACTGCAGATGCTCAGTTCTGTGTAGAATACCAGCCTGCCATCTGCTAAGCAGAGGACAGGAAGGACAGCTTAATTGCTCTAATGCTGCTGCAGGAATAGCTGCCTTTGCTTTTGCAAGTGGGATATTTCAGGACACAAGAGCATTTTGTCTTAAGGAAAGGAAGGAAAGAGATTTAAAAGATAATGAGGACAAGAGGTGTGGGAAATTACCCCCATGCTTTCAGGCACTGAGGTATTGTGCTCACAACTCCATCTTAAAGCTAATATGAATAAAGTCACACTAGATAAGTTATCTGGGTAATTGTATGTCTGATGCCTGTGTAGAGAGCAGCGACTGGGTAACTTCAAAGAAAACTGGGAAACTGTCCTTAGGGAAGTGTGTGTCTGTGCACGAAACACTCTTGCACAGTAGTGAAAGGGGGTATCTTCTGCAGTGTGTTTTCTGTAAAATCATTTTGCAATCCCTGCTATTTGCTTGCTTATCCAAAGGTTGTATCTTGTGAAATGAGATTGTAGCTTGTCCTGGTTTAAAAACCAAAACAAACTCAGAACAAAAGCAACCAAGCAAGCAAAACCTGCGGGTTTATTGGAACTTGCTTTCTGATACCCATTTTCATCTTTCCCGATTGTCTCTTGATAATTACTTTATTTGATATAATGCTCATGTGCATCCTTTTGAATTAGAAAGAAATCCACACAGGGAGTGGTAAGAGGAGTAATTACAGTGGTGAGAATCAAAATGTAGGTGATCTGCATGCATTTTTGGTTTGGTAACATGATTGGGTAGTTGCAGAAGATCCACATCAGGACATAAAACCACTTTTGTCTCATTTAGTAGAAAAAATGTTGAGTTTCAAAGGCTAATGGCCTGCACTTCTGTAAAAAGAATTGCTTTTTAAGTGATAGTTTGTAAACCTTTCGGAGGATATTGCCTATATATCAGAGGCATTATTAAAACCCTAGAAGATGCTTTGTAAGAAAGTATCACATCAGCCTTTTCTTTAATGTAAATTAAGAAGCAACTCTATTTAAAGAAATGCAGATTAAATATTAAGGGAAATCTTTGGATGACATTCACACCATACCAGGCCATAGAGGTGCTACATTGACTGTTGACATTGTCAACAACTTATTTACTCTGTATGAATTCTGTATAATTATGTATTCGTGTAAATAGTTTGTATGACTGAATGAACTGATGTTGTTGTTCCTTTCAGCATGTCTTTGCCCACTCTGCCCTCATACTCTCTTTCAGACCTTACTGAAAATTAAAAATCATCAGATGTATCTGACTTAACTGGAGTGCATCTTTCTTACTTAAAGCCTTTCCTGTGTAACTTTTTACTTTATACATTGATGTTCATCTGTTGCTCTCTTCTTTTAGTTGGGAACCACATTTTGTCAATGTGAGTAAAGAACATTTAATTGCAAAAGAAAAACAGTGCTTGCTAAATAGTACTGCGGCTTGTGATTCCATAAGCTTTAAACAGAAGGGAAAACTGGATAATACACTGATTATATACAGTTTTATAGATTTTTTTTTTTCCTGTAGCCTTCACAATGTGGTAGGTACTTTGAATACAAAAGATTGCTCATCATTTAATTTCACAACTCGGGTATTCTGATGTTTCACTGTAAAAACAGGTTCAGGTTCTCTTTCCTATTAATAAAAAAAAAAGGATAGTGTTTTAATCAAGTTAGTTGTAGGAACCAACAGGTGTGGGTTTTGTGGTTTTGTTTTTTGTTTCTTTAAGCAGAATATTTTACATTCAAATCGAGGTCAGAGTAGCAAGAAGAAAAAGGGTCTGATGAGAGTGCATGTTGGAGTGTGTTAATTCCTTGTTAGTGATTTAGAAAAGGCACAAAGGGAATGCTGATTGTGGTGGAAGGCAAGCCTTGTTCTCTATTATGGCTGTTTCATTAGGGCCTCTGCATGAGGCCTAGCAATCCATTCAATGAGAGAACAAGTCCTTTTAATTTGAGCTCAAGGATCTTGTTTAGCAGGTCAGAAATCGTGCCTTGCAATTCCTAATTAACAAGCCATTAACTAGTCTGTTGTGAGATGCTCATAATCTTGTCTAATTAAAATGCTATCAAGTTAATTCATAGATGTGGGAAAACTTAATGGTGGAATTTGCCTTTCGTTTTGTTTATAAATTCAGTTGTGAAGAGGAGGAGCTGGCTCTTACAGAGTTTTGATTAAGTTGACATGCACTTGGTGTGAATTGTTCGTTGACACAGCAGCTTTCACTACACTTACTCCACTTTATATCCTTCCTCTATAGGAATAAAGCCCAACAAAGACAAGGACTGCTGCATGCATTGCTATGCATATTTTAATGTGAATTGCTGACAATTTTTTTTTATTTAATTTTTTTTTTTAATTTTTAACAATTCACTATGAGCCAAACATTTGTGAAGCTCATTCTGGTCTGTTCTTATTGGCCTTTCTCCAAATGAAAGAAAAAAAGGCACAATCAAATGTAATAGAATTCACAGGGCTAAAATGAGGTCCTTTTGCTGAATAAATTCTTTCTGTTTGTTTCTTTTTTTTGGGGGGCGTTTGTTTTGTTTTTGATGGACTAGAGCCCTCACATTCCTCACAGTCTGCTATAGAAAGGCTCTGTAATAGGTTTTGAAAAAAACTTCCCTGACTCTAAACAAATAGATTTAGAAGCTTGGTATGAATGATAAGGCTATTAGGGCTTGTCTGTTGTGTTACTGTACATTGGGCACCATTTGTTGTGACTAATTCTAAATAGGGTTTAGAATTGCATTCATCATCCCTTATTCAGGAAAATGTTGAAACACCGTAATCTGCACTGCAGCAAGACACAGTTACTTCTGTGCATAAAAGAGCTTTTACTTAGTAGGGTTGAAAATACCGAGGTAGGCTGGGGAAGAACATGAAATAACTTAGTAGGATCTAAAATTTAAGATACTGTGATGTTTAGGGATTGACAGGATTTTTTTTGTCTAATTCTTGGTTTCTTTATGCCAGGTTTAAATAATGAAGAGTACCAAGTGGTCATTGGAAATGATACAACCCATTACATTATCGATGACTTGGAACCAGCCAGCAATTACACCTTCTATATTGTAGCTTATATGCCTCTGGGAGCCAGTCAGATGTCAGATCATGTGACTCAGCACACCCTTGAAGATGGTAAGACAAATATCACTGATTTAGCTGAACATTTTTATTTGCACTGTGTAGAAATGTGCAATCCAGTGCTCGCAGCTCTTGAGGATCCCAAATTTCCATTGATGTCAGTGAAACTTAAGGATATGTGCAATGTAAGACTGAGCCAGCTGATGAAAGGAATGCGAGTAAAGTAACATTCCGACAGGGCAACATTGTATATTACAGTGTCTTTATCTGCTTTGAAAGGCATTTCATTAAATTATGTAGATAACTTTTAAGATAGATCTTTTAAGAACTCCCTCAGTGTTGAGAATTTGATGATACTCTGAGATTTAGCCTCTATGACACTCTCTTGGGAATCTGAAATATGAATCAAACTGCACATCCACTGCATCTTTTGCAAATTTTGGAGGAAAATTTGAAATAAAAATTTGCTATACCAAAAAAACCCCTTTTTTTTTTTTTTTTTTGGTCTACCTGCTTCTTCGTAGCATCACAATTTCAGAAAAGACCCTACTTTTGTGCAGTGATTTAATGAATCTGAGCATCATGATGACAACAAACTGTTTAGTATAGTTCGTTAGAACTGGTGAGTGAATTCTGACAGGGTTGAGCTTTGGCAGTGTGGAACATTGCCAGTTCCAGTTGTCTGCCTGTCTCTTGTCCAGGAGTTACTACCGTCATTACACAGATGGTAGAAGAAAACACACACTGAGTATTCAGCAGTACAGATTGTCTGGACTCTCAGTTTAAGCTGCTGCATCTAGCCTTGACAGTCAGGTTGTCAGAACAGCAAGGTGCTGATGATTACCTTTGATTGCTGCTGAGAGTAATAAGAGAAGAAGACATCAGGGAGCTTGCTAAGGCTATACTGCATGCAGAAGGTGAGAAGTATGAGCAGTGTCAAGTAATTCTTAAAATAAATAAGAAGCTACAGAACTTCTTGGATTATTTACTCTTACATTAGCGATATCTCATCATAGACTGAGCTTTCAGATGAGAATTTTCCATCTCTCCTTTCCCTGAGCTAAAAAGCTCTGTCTTTTCCTTCTTAGTTCCCTTGAGAGCTCCTGAAATAAGTTTGACAAGCAGGAGTCCTACAGATATTCTCATCTCCTGGCTGCCGATTCCTGCAAAATATAGGAGAGGTCAGGTGGTCCTGTACCGTCTGTCTTTCCGTCTCAGCACAGAGACCAAAGTTCAAGTCTTGGAGCTTCCAGGGACTTCAGATGAGTATCTCCTTGAAGGCCTGAGGCCTGACAGTGTGTACTTGGTGCGTATCACTGCTGCAACAAGGATTGGCTGGGGAGAGGCATCTTTATGGACTTCCCACCGGACTCCCAAAGCTACAAGTGTGAAAGGTAATTCTTAATGTTACGAGCTTCAATATTTTTTTCACCACGTAGTGCAAGTAATGACTATCTTTGTGTTTTCAATTTTGTTTGAAAATAACTACCTTTTAGTTTATTTATTTATTGATTATTAATTATTATTACATTAAAAAACATTTCAAATCCAATTTATCCTGAATTACATTGTTAGATTAGCTTTATTAGGAGTCAGACATCATAATAAATAATTATGAGTACACAGATGAGCTGGAATCAAAGTCTAGAGTGAACTTTGGGCACCCAGATTTTAATGTGAAAATTAGTTGTTTCTAGAATGTAAGAACGTTATATATATTTCTCTAAAACCAGCACCAAAGTCTCCTGAGCTGCATTTGGAGCCGATGAACTGTACAACTATTACAGTACAGTGGCAGCAGGACTCTGAGGACACTGCAGCTATTCAGGGCTACAAGCTGTATTACAAGGAAGAAGGCCAACAGGAGAATGGACCAATTCTGTTGGATGCTAGTGATCTTGAGTATACTGTCAGTGGTTTAGGTGAGTATGTAAAATATTTCTTACCTCTTTTGGAAGACAGTGAAGTCAAAGACATCTTTGAGAGCTTGAATCATTAAATCTGAGGCAACAACTTCTAGGTTTGGCCATCTATGCTCGCAGCCATAAGCTTTGCAAGCTTGATTTACACAGCTGAAGGAATAATCCTCTCCCAAAATGTGTTGCACAACACTTAGATAACCAGATCTTGTAAACCTTGTGTAAGTAGGAAGAAGGACACCCAATTACTTATCACAAGATACAGAACTTACAGTTAGTAACTACTGCTAATAAATGACGTCTTTTACTTTTCAGATTAATATGCATTTTTTTCAGCTTTTGTATATTTATGCCTGATCTAGTAACAGTGAACTATTAATGCCAACTACCAAAGTTTTTTGCTCTGGTATTGCTAGCCTATTTGTCTGTTATGTGTAGCCTTTGTCATAGCTATACTACACAACAAGCAGTGCTTGCTCACCATAGTAGCAAATAACCCTTGTGCATGTTATTATCTTGTTAATACTTTTAAGGAGTACTGGTAAATATTTGTAGGACTGAAGACAAAGGTTAGGGACAAAACTTGCTGAGTCCTGTTGGAGTCTTTCTGCTGATCACCTGACTCTCTTTCCTCCTATAGCTCTTGCTATGGGAGGAAACATACTCAACACATAGTACAGATGTGTAGGTATCATCACTAAGTAACAGGTGCTTCTGAAAACACATGTAACTGAGAATTTCTTTCATAAAAAGATGTCTTCTATAATGTAATTAGCAAAAGTAATGTAGGACTTGACACTTCGTGTTTGAAGTGTGTTGAGATAGTTTACTTAGGGGTAGTGTGGAGAATTAATCTTGACTAAACTATCAGGATTGACACAGTCTTACCTAGGTCACATGGCCTCTTGACCATGCTCAGATATTTACATCTGCTGCATACAGTTGAGATACTGTTTTAGGGGAGATTTCAGGAGAGCATTCTGGTGTGTTAGCTGGGCAGCTGACCATCTGTGACCATTTCTAGCCAGAGCATCTGCCAGCAGCTGACTGTTTAACAGAGCTGTGAGACAAAAGAGCAGTGGGTTGAAAGGATGTGGTGTGTCAGTGTCCTGGAACATAAACACTTTTTTTTTTGTTTCTCGTTATGCAGTTACAAAGCAGTAATTTCAGACATGCAAATTTATGAACTGCATGATCTACATAATATGGATTTTCTCAGGACACTAACCTTCCTCAGATTAAAATCTTATTTTACAGAATTATGTGAATCTAAGTAATTTTGACCCGGTTATTTTATTTATGCATTTCACATTTAAAATATTACTTATTAGGAGGTGATTCTACCTGGTAGAATTTGACATAAAACAAGGCAAGTCACAGCTCTAGGTTTTGTGACTATGGTAAACTGAATCTTCATGAGCTGGACAGAGACCTGGAGGGCTAATATTCTGTCATCCGTTTGCTCTCCTGAGGACACTAAACTACTGATTTATTGGCAGCCTCTTTAAAACAAATGTCTTCATTATGAGCTACGGGAATTAGTAAAATACTGCAAGTGTGACACACGAGGGAGAAAGGGGTGTTTGAAGATTTTTGGTTTCATGTGTGTTGTATAACATGGTCAAACAAGAAAGTTATTCCTAATTTGGAAGAATATGCTAATAGTATTAGGTGCTTCCCAGTGGTAAAGATGGAGTAGCTTCCAAACACTCCCTTTTCATGTCTTAGTTTGTTATGACCTAAGGCTGCTCTACTGTTTTCTGTTCTCTTGCACAGTTAATAAACTGCAGATAGAGTTTAGTGACATTTGCAGCATGTCAATACGTCTCCCCGTGGAACTTTCTGTAGATGTTGGTACAACTGCCAGTTGTCCAAAATCTGTGCACTTAAAGAAGACAGTTCACTTACTCTGTGGCAGTTGACGTGCATCACAAAATCAGAATTCGTAATATTCTCTAATCAAACAGAACATTAGCACTGATGATATAAGCACTATTGATTGCACTGATTGTTGATAGCATTGATGTAACTACTGTAAAAGATCTGAGATGTCTACAGGACTCTTGATGGAGGTGCAGGTGTGAGAAGTAAAGCAGAATCAGCAATGCTAGTGTAAAATAGGTTACAGTAATTAAACATGAAATACAGCAATGTGAATATTATATTGACGTTTTGATATCTTGTTGGTTCCTACATTGCTTTTTGAAAACTGACCTCTCTTACTCCAGTGTTAAGTCTACCCAGTTACTTCTGTGTATTTTTAAACTGGATATTTAGCGTGATAGTCACCATATAAATAGAATTAAATGATCTGATCAGAGTCAGAGCTACCATTCTCAAAATAAATATCCGCAGTTTCGCATAGACATTTGTTTGTGTTAAAGGTCTTGGCATTTATTTTTCAAAAGCAGGCCATTTCCTAGTCCAGTGTAAAATTCCACTATTACTTGAATTTGCCACCGGAGCAGACCCTTGGGAACATACCATGCATTTTTGCCTCTATTTTTAATTCCTTCTTTGCTTCCTTCTGCTCTAGAAAATTTTCCTTAACAGAAAGTCTTTCATTGTGGCATTTGATGAGTCTGCTGGTACAGGTTCTGTTTCTGTAATGGTTCAAAATACATGTATTCAGAAGTTGAAATGAGCTTTGTTGGTAAAAGAGTTTGTTTGGAAACCTTCTCGCTGTGCAGCAGGAGAGGGAGTGGCAAAGTTCGCAAGGTAAAAAAGGTGGGTGTCCAGAGAAGCTCATCTTCTGTTTAAATGTCTTCAAATTACTTTTTTCAAAGAATATTTGTGCTTTTGCATCTTTCCCTCAACACTGTTGGTACTCACTATTGTGCTAGGTGGACTGTTGGCGTGTCACAGCTCATTGTGATTGCAGCTATATGACTGGTAGAAAGGTAGAGCCTGTACAAGAAGGGCAGTGACTCAGAGGAACCCATTTTAACCTTATCTGGTTTATTGGAGTTAGGAACTCTTTATAACTAGGTTGAATGCTGATAGGCATCTCGTCCTGAAACCTACATCTAGTTAGCAAACTGAAGAAAGCACGGTCAGTTATTATGCTGTAATGCAAGAGTGCTATTCTTCAAGCTGCCTGGAAGTCTCCCCCTCTGAGCTTTTTATTATTTTTCAGTTCTTACCATGCTAGAAATGAATTAGAGTGCCACTGGTGATGGGGGAATGCAATATATTCTTGTGCCTTTAATGCCTTCTATGCTTGGAGGGAGGAAGGAAAGCAAGAATTCACTCTGCTAATTCATCCTTCCATAGTTGCTGTCTGAGACCTGTGCCACCACAAGTGGTGGTAGCTACAGTGAAGGTTTTAGAAAGTTGCACTTCGGTGACAAGACTAACTTAGAGACTCACACGAACCCCTGAGGCAAGCAGGTTATGGCAGAAATGCGCACCTTAGGCGCTCTTTTGTTTCTGTTGCATACAAGATGCTGTGACAGTAAATAACTGTTTTCAGGCAGACACCTTAGGGCATGGATGAACTGGTCTGTTAGCTTCGGTGAAAATGCCTTGAGCATGGGAGCCCACACAGCTTGGCCTTTCCCTGGTGAAGGCCCTCTCCAGGACAGCCTGCAGAGAGGAGTGTCCTGCACTGGGAGCTGCGGGGGCACTGCTGGCTCCCCAAAGCCTGGGGCACGTACTTGCAGGCTGCAAGGTGCTGGGCAGAAGCTGCCAAGTGATTTGATGGCCATGAAATGGAGTGTGTCTGCTCTAAAAAACATACATAAAATAGTTTGTGATTCCTGAGGCTTGGCGAGACTGCTGCTCGCTCTTTGGGAAAGCTGCTTCTGTGCTAACTGGCATCATCCAAGCTGTATAACATATGGGACACCACAACCCCTTGCTGCTTCGTCTGGTACTCCAGTTTCACATTACCTGGTAGCATTTTCCCCTGCATCAGTAATTATTTTTCTTTTGGGAAAATATTTTTTCTTAATAATTAATAATAAAAAATTAAATAAATAGAATAATATATAATTAATATAATATATTTAAGATATATAATAAAATATATTAATATATAACAAATAAATAAAAATAATTATTTTTCTTTTTGAAAAATAATTGGATTGCCAGATTCATTTGTGGGATTTACTGCAAAAATTTGGTCTTAATCAGAAAAACTTTGCTGCCTGAAAGCTCCTTGATGTCTTATTTCTTTCCAGTTACTCTCTTTACAGAGGGGAAATAAGGGAAGGTGCATTTGCCTGCCCTCCTTGACTTGGACAGAATTTCCAAGTCAGGAATTTGGCAAAGTGTAAATGACACAAAGACACGTTTTGTTGACCCTGCATGGCACTCTTCTCTGAAAAGGGGGCTTGTGCTGAAGAATTAGCCAACCACCTACTACACTTAGCATTCCCCTGGAGACCTAGCCTTCAGTTGTTTAATTTCCCCTGGATCTATTTATGTCATGTTACAGCCATGATTACAGCTAAGCTTTTGTCCAGGTCAGCAAAGATGACAGGGTCAATCTACAGTCTATAGAAATTGAATAAAGGTGTGTGAGAAGAGTCAGTTCAAAGAATTTCTCCTATTAAAGTGCCTGATGCATGTCACCTAAGAGTCTCTTGCAATGATTCTGTAAGAGTGATTATGAAGTTTTGTAGAGCAGTTGATGTGATGGTCAGATATGACACAGTGGTTTTGTTTGCACCTTGCTGCTGGTGGATGTGCTAGCAAAATGTAAATTAAAATACATAATGGCATCTTGACAGCTTTGACATCTTGTTACGAACCGCAAATACTGTGATATGGAGAAGGAATACTGTAAGAGCATTCATTACATGTGGAGTGTTTTCTGATAGGTAGGGTGATCATTTCAGTTTTATCCTAGGTTTTGTTGGTGCCAAAATAATCTTACATACTTGTGTCTAAAAATTCTAGGATATCCAAAATTGTGGATATGGGAATTGATACTGCTTTTTGGTTATAAGTTACTGTGGAAGCTTAGCTTGGGATTCCCATACAAATTCAAGGAGCCAGTCGTTCCTACAGTTTCATGAAATGATGTGAAAGAAATACAGGTCTTCTCTCTCAACACTATTCTTTTTATTTTTGTTTATTTCCTAGTTAACTGTTCTCAAATAGCATTTAATGAAATATCATCTAGTATTTGATATACAATTTCTGCTTAGATATTTTATATCAGACATTCACAGTTAATGTTGATTTGAACAAACTATACAGCTCTGTCTAAAAAAAGGATCAGAAATTACTTTATTTTTTAATAAAGATCAACTGAAAGCTCAGTTTTCTTGCTTGGAACCCCAGATGGTAGCAGTGTGTGCTGTATATACTGTAGCCATTATATTTACATTGTTACTTAGTGAAAAGTGTCTAATAGCTCAGTAGGTGACCAGGACAAATATTATCATTTATATCCACTGTTTACAGCTGGGTCACTCTAGTGTTTACTCATGCTGATTACATCCTTAAACTAAACCTCTTATCTGTCAATTCTCGATTGTGTGTAACAGGCTTGCTACTACTACTTATTAGCTAAAACATAAGGGATTTGCTGAGAGAGTGGAGGAGGCATTAACAAATACATATTGCCATATTGCACAGTAATAAACCCAAAAGCCCTAGAAGTAGACTGGGCACATTTAAAAGCAACCTCTTCCTCAGCTAACTGTGACCTCTTTCTCTTTCTCAGACATGGCTGTTTATGTGTATTTGTACTTAACAGACCCGAGCTCTTGCCTAGTCCTGGTATGATAGTGCGCTTCTAGTACATGTCAATAAACAGGAGACACATTCCTTACTTTCTAGTCATGAAAGGCAGACCTGTCACCACTCTAAATGAGCCTGTCTTCCAACTGCAGATGTGGCATATCTGCATATAATTTTTTTCCCTTGTTTTTTTCTTTCAGGATTTAAAAGGGGAGATGGAGAAACCCCCGTAGATTAAAAGAGAGAAGGGAAGGGGCTTTATTACCCTGTATTTTTTTTTTACCTGCAGAAAAAGCTTTGACAAGCTTTTAACTCTTTTATATAAGGAACCATATTGCATTTTAAAGGCTGTAAGTGTAAATAGAGATCAAACTCGGTTTTGTTCTGGTTTTGTTGTTGTAATTTACAAAATGTCACATCATGTTTTGTTTCAAATACATGTCAGTGCTAGTAACTTCTCTAGATATATTTGTAGCAGAAAGCTTCTTTTAGATTCAGATTTATTCTTGCTTGTGCAAGAAGTAGGTTGGATGGCAGAGGCAAAGAAAGAATCAAACCTCTGCATTATGCAGTGTTTCTGATTATGTTCTTGTTGGTCCATGTGCAGCTTAACATGTACTAGGACAAGCCAGTGGGGAATATCAGGAGGTTGCACAGCGCAAATAGAATGACATGAGGTGACCAGACGATCTAATTGGCAGAGTCACCCACTTGGTTCATTTCTCCCTTATGGAAGAAAAATACTATGTTGCTCTGTTCAGCTGAAAAATTGATTCACTCATGTTGTAAAATGAATTCTTACTGAGCAAAACTGAAGCTTGTGTTTAACTGTGCATCCCTTTGTTGGAGCACGTTGGCATGACATCCATTACAACAACTGTGTCTTTGGCTCAGCTTTATTTAAGCACTCTTACACATGACTGAGTGGGAATCCCAGATAAATATCGCTTGTTCTGCTCAGATTTGCCAAGGAGGGGACAGTTAACTATCAGCTGCTAATGCCACATACTTATTATGCAGTTCAAGTGCCACATCTCTAAAAATGTAGTGCCTTCCTGTGTAGTTCTGCCGTTATTTCTCTTGCACTGTGCAGTATTACAGTTTTGTGTCATAATTAAACTTTTGCTCTTAAAAAACCCTAAAAGGATTACTTCGTCATGCATTTCTTCTGACAGCATTTAAGTTTGCCTCTGTTAAGGAAATTGGACTTATCAAATATTTGTTTTCAATCACATCACAGTTACTTCTGCCTGTGTTTTAGTTTTTGAAAGTAAATGTTATTTTTGTACAGTTCATTTGTAATGAAAAGCTTTAATTAATGTTAAATGTGTTTGTCAATTTTAAATTTCACCATCAAGCCTCTCAGTAGGTTACTGATTTAGCCAGTAATCAACTTCTGTAGGCACTAGAATACTGAAATCTTAATATCTGCATTAGCAGCATAACTGGTTTTGGTGTTGATTAAAATGTTACATATGACAGAGGAATCTCTCTCTAGGCTTTCTTTGAATTAACTGCTGAGTCATGTAATGGCTCTAAAATTCATAGAAAATTATTCATTTGCTTACATGCTAAGCACTTAATCTTGGGCCAGAAAGACGTATTCTTGCTCTCTTAGACAGTCGAGATCTTTCAGAAACAGCTAGATTGTGTGTTGGAAGAATTGCCTAATATGTTTTTATGTAACCTTCTTGAGCAAGCTCTCTGAACTGTTTCAGTTTGAGCCCATTTATCTGGGAAAATAGTCCTGAGATCCTCATTTAAACGTGCCTTGACTTCTGCAGTAATTCATTTTAACTTCCTGAGCTGGTGGGTCTTTAAAGGGGATAGACACGGTGAGAGAGGAGATACCCAAGTGCAGAATAAAGATTGAATATACTGTACTTCAACAGGCAAAATAGAGGGCTAAGACCAGTGAAGCCTGACTCTAAAGAGTTAGTGGGAACTGTCAGGATGAGAGAAGTTTCATTATCTTATGGGACAATGCTTGTAGCAATTTTAAAGGTAAAATGCAAAGATACAGGATTTACTAAGGCAATGGGAGAGATTGCGTTTCATGGGCCCACTCCAGTAGCACAGAGGGTTGTTGCCTGGTTTTGAGAGACTTTCTGTCTCTTTATCAGCAGTCCCCGTAACTGAGTTGGATGCAGTTTTTTCTCTCAGGACATCAGACTAATTGTGTCATAACTTGAAGAACTGGAATCAAGTGTGCTGCAAAGCCTTGGAAATAGGGAGAGATTTTTTGCAGTCTGGCAGTCAAGCAAAATGTGTCGTCTTGAAAGTATTTAAAGGTAAAATTTTCAGTGGTGGGAAAGTGATAAGAATCTTGCAGGAAATGCTCTCTGCTGCTCTGCGTTCTTGGGGTAGGAATTCCACCATTTAAAGCTAAAGCTGTGTGGGAATTCAGTTGGGAAATTGTGTCATGTTGATTGAGTAACAGTTAGGATGTATGCAAATAGTGTTTCATTGTTCGTTTGTGGAACTGAAGGTTAAAATTCGCTTCATGAAAAGGACGTATTGATCATTCCTTACATTGAGAAAGTTGTAAATTATTTTAAATAAAGCCCCTCGAAGTTGCTTTTGAAATGCTCTTAAGTATTACAATGAATATGTAATAGCATGCATTTTAGTAGCTGTAATATAAAAGTGACCAATAAATAAAGACTAATTTATTGGCAGTGGAAATTAAGTGTGCACCCCTGTTTAAAAAGAAAAAAGAACAAGCCGTTAGCAGTGGCAGGAATGGCCAGATCATTATTCAGTTTTCTTAAATAAAACAAAATAAACTGAAAAAAAAAACCAACCCAAACACCCTCTCCCAAAAGAAAACCCACCAAAAAAAAAAACCCCAAACCCAAAACCCTGCTCCAAACCAAAGCCCTCAACAGCTATCTACATCCCTGCTATTGCTATACAACCTTTAAATATGGTGGTTGGGGGTGTTTTGTTTCCTTTTTATTTCCTGAAATGAGAGGATTTGTCTCTGGGAAACAGCATTATTTAATTTGCTATTTATTGGACTTCATTAGTGAAATACTTAAGTCCTGGATTGCAAAGAAACTGCTCCTTGGAGAAAGCTTAGAGAGAACTCCTGTTATAGGAAATTAAATCAACATTGTCCATTAATCATACTGCATGTCAACCCCCCAGACCTCTCTTGATTGTTCTTGGTGAATGTGAGGAACCATTGGATGTGTGAGGTCCTTAAAGGTCTGAGTAAGTCAAAGGGGAAGAGTTTAAAAAAATGCCACCATTAGCACATGAAAGGGACTTCAGAGTGGACAGAAGAAAACATTTGCTGTACAGGGCTAGTTACATTTCTTCATTTTTCCCCCTGTTGTTTTTCTTTCTTCTTTTTTCCCCCTGTTGTTTTTCTTTCTTCTTTTTTCCCCTTCCTATTATTTTATTTTCTTCCTTTGTTAAACAGCAATCCAGATGTTGTGGTCAAAAACTTAATTTCTCCTGAGCTTTTTTTCATTAATTTCTTTTGGGTCGTGTTACCACTTGTGATAGTTGTACGGGAAAGGTAATAGTAGGGGCTCTCTGCAAATTCTGTGTTAGTGATAAGTAAAGGCACTTTCAAAGCTAAGCTAATATATTTTCTGGTAGCTTGCCTGCCTTGAGTAACACCTTGGTTATATATTTGCCATGAAGGCATTATTGCTAACAGAAGGATTTTTCTATTTTGGGAAAAGATGCAATTGTGGAAAAGCCAGTGTTTGTTTTCTTCAGGCTGCCTGGAGTCACACTTTTGTGGCAAATGAAAGGAGGGTCTGTGGGAAGTGTGTGGGGGGAAAACAATCTTGGGTTGGAAAAAGCAGCTCTTGCGGCGCAACTTCATTTACAAACCTTTGACTTTTTTTATTTTTCATCTGGGAAAAAAGGCTTAGGAGAAATAGGTTGTGCACAAAAAGTGTATTTCAGCACTTACACTCACTTTCAGTGTTTTTACTAGTATCATGGCTGAATATTGTACCCCAGCTCAAGCTGATTGTCATTACAAAACAAAAGTACTTGTTACTGCGCATGTTTGCAGAAGCTGGGAGAGGAAAGTACATTCTTGATCCTGTTTGGTCGATCAGTTAAAGATTTGAGTTTTCTATCTCCTGTGTGCATCCAGTTGTGCATACTGTGGCTCTTTGTGCAACTGACACGTTTGTATATTTGGACAAAGGAGGGGACATGAAATATTGTATGCAAATACATCTTGAAAATGGGGTCCGTATATCAGATGATCCCAGGGCTTTTACTGGAGGCAACTGAAGTGGATACGTTTAGAAACTATAGGCTAGGACGATGTACATAGAGGAAGAGAAGCAGATGGGTAGGTGTTGCACTACTGTGCCTTGTGTCCATTTACCCATCAATTCCCCACTTTCTCTCTTGCATATTTAAGACACAGGAAAGGACATGGTCACAGTCTGTTGCCTAGCTCTGTATCTGTGTGTCTATATTTGCCTGTGTATATAGAAACTATTGGGAGAAAAACAGGATATCTTCTGGCTTCCTGATCCTCTTTGTCTTAGTCTAGTCCAGCACTTTTCTATCAGGAGTATCTCTTTCTATATTAGTCCTTTGTATTAATCCTTATTTTCATGATAACTGTTCATGTTGGCCTAACCTATCCTTTTTTCACTACTCATGCCTTTTGACTGCCTTATTCCTGTTTCTCACTTGCCTTTATCTAATTTCTCTTAGTTTTCCATCAGTTCTTAATGCCTTGGTGACTACCAGAAAGCACATAGCTGTAGCACTTCTTACTAGTTATTTGTGCTGGAAAACTTTGCTCAGGGGTGGCTTGGATCCATTAAGCCTTTGTATATTATCCAAGTAGGGAAGACAGGTATGCATGGGCTGTGATTGGAAGAGTCCTGTCATGCATGCAGTGATAGTCATCCCTCTCCTTCAGAAATGACATCCAGATCATGCTTGCAATCAACCCAATAAAATACCTGAAGAAAAGCACCAAAGCACATTCAAATTGTAGGACAGAAAAGTGAATTTCTTGTCATGACTTGGACCACAGGCATGAATCCAGGGTACTCCAGCTGGCTCAGCAGTGCCTACACCTTCCTCTTTTGCTTGAGCCTCCCTGGTAGAAAATCCACTTCTGAAGGGTCATCTTCCCCCTTGTTGAAGCCAGGGGGGAAGCTCCCGGTGGGAGCCCAGAGCCTGTGTTGTCCCTTGTGCCCTGTGCAAGGCAGCTGTAGCACACTGCTTGGAGGGCGGTGTGACAGAAACCCACTTTAGGCGGTTATTTATATTTCCACTTTTCTGTGTTATTTCTGCAAATAACACATGCTGTGTTCTTCCAGCACTTTGCAGCCATTCCAATGAGTTTCCCAGGTGGATGAGTGTTCACTGTCCCACCTTACAAACTGGGAGCCTGAAACACAAGGAGGACAAGGGCCGTTTTCAATGGAGTTCCTTGGGTACTGATGATTTAAACTGAGTGATACGATATCCCTGAAATCAATGACTGAGCTGAGCTGCAGATTTCCAGACTTCCAGTTTTGCATTCAGACTCTTAGATAACAGCTCCCCCTTGAGGGAAACTACTTTTACTAATAAATTCATAACACGGCTATTCTATCATTGGAGGTTTTATGTGGAGAGGTTTGAGGACCACGATTTCACCAGGCTGCATAAGATGAAAGGCTGTTGGTGGCTGTGTTGTGTCCTAACCAGCTGGTGGTTCTGCTGGTCACTGGCTCTTGGCATGTCACTTAATTCTCAGAGTTCACTAAAGTACAATTTGGAATGTAGTGAAGTAGCAAAAGATGGCACTTTTGGAAGAAACTACACCACATTCCTTGTGTACCTCTCTGTGCTAATTTGTGCTGCTTATCTATGTGCTTGCATTAACACTTGTGCACTTGCACAGGGACAGGCTGGGAAGTTAGCCTGAACGATAAATAACTTGGCAAATGAAGGTAGTGGCAGGAGTGAGTGGCTGAAGGGTGAGGGGAAGAAAGCTGGTTTCTTTCAGCAGCAGTGTTGGCTAATGGTGGTTTAGAGCACTCACCAAACTGCAGGCTCAACTTAGCATTTGTAAAACTTAATTAATGATGGGAAACCCTTTTAATTGTACAAAGGAAGATAGCTAGCTAAGAGTTAAGTAGCTGCGTGTTTATTTTACTGGAGTAATCAATCATTCAGACTGCTTTCCATTTTCTAAGTGTTGTATAAACTTCATATGCAGAGGAATTACCTCAAGATAATTTTGTTCTCCCTTTTTCAATCAAGGTAGTAGTACAGTTTGGATTTAAATCTTGAATGCATTAGGAAAGATAACAAAAATAACCTTGATTTTGAGTAGTCTCCTAGTCCTTACTCGTTACCTTTTGGTTTGTTAATACAGTGTTTGATGAAAGATTTAAATTACAACTGGTCTGTGGTCAAACATTCAGGCAACAGCAACATTGCTTCCCATGAGAAGTGATTTTGTTTATAGGAAAAAAATTAAAGAAGAAGATTTTGAGGAAAAAATAAAGCCAGAGCAAATTTCCATGTATGTAATTATGGAAAATACTTTACACACATAAAAAGCATTCTTGGAAAAAGATGTGTGAAAAGATCTGTGAAATTCTATTCACGATTCTGCAAAGTTGTAATGTCCTTTTCCATGTTGTTGTTGCTATTCTGAGCATCCTGTAAACTACAGTAGTATTTACCTGTAGTAAGTGGTATTTACTTTCAAAACATGTTGTAATCCTTTTCCAAGTGGGGGAAAAATACTCTCTTGTCTTTACAAAACACTACAAAGTATAAAAGAAATAGTAAGTACTGTGTTATCAACCAGAAGAGCAAAAGATCTTCAGACATTTCAGGAAGCCTGGTATCTTTTAGGCTACTCTTTTTCAGATGCTTCTTCGTATGGACCTTGAAGAGCATTTTCGTGGAAAGGTAGTGGTACTTAGAACACAGTTCAGAGAATTACTCTGATTTAAGGATTTTTGCTCCTGAGATTAGGTCCAAATTCAGATTGCACATGTTGACCCCTTTTACAGCACCTATGAGATCTGTCTATGGTGCTTTCAAGGATACTGTTCCGGAAGTTTGCTCTTAATTAAATAGTCTTCAAATAAACCATTAACATCTATTTAACTAAAAGCAACAACATTAACTTGCACAGCTGCTGCCACTAATATAAACTGAGTATTTCTTCTGGTGGATTATCTTAGAGGAGCAGTCCTGGCCTGGAAAGAGATGAACACAAGTTGCCATTGGAATATGGTTTTAGGTGGAATCAGTGTGGAGGTGAAAAGCTAATGTAACTTTTACAGAGCAGCAAATTCTCCTGGCCTTCTTGGTGGGTATTTGTACCAAACCTAATCTCACTGAGAGCATTCAAGTGGGAATATAATAGAGTAGTATACTGGGCTTCATTACCTGGTGACAAGCTGTCACTTACTATGTTCTTTTAATGAACTTTTCTATGCAAATTCCTACCACAAAACTCATTGCGAATAGCTCATGCTAATGTGTCACTGAATATAACAGCAGTGCATATGAGAGCTAAGGATGTTCTAGAGTCCTGGATGCTTTTATTATCATTACAAATGGAAATTTTCTTCAGGACATGTTTTAGAAGTCCAGGATGTGCTGTATGAAAATGTAAAGGCTAAAAATACCACTACTTGCCAAACCATTAGGGAGGTACTTCAGCATTATCTAAATGGGATTAAAATGAATACACTTGCTAAGTGTCAAAGATATGCAACCAGAGAGGCTGTAGAGAATAAGGCATCTTAAGAAGGTAGTGAGGAAAAAGTCACAGACATGTTCACGTATGGAGAAAGAGATACTGCAATGTATTTCGTGGCTGAGGAAACAGAGACCTGTGTCCTCATGCCACCACACTTCAGGTGAAATTGCCGGCTGAGCTAAGGCCTTTGAGTTGAACTCTGTCCAAGTGCTATTAGCTGTCTTCTCTGCTTCCTGTTTTACTAACCTGTGTAACTGGAAAATGTTTAGCATTTTATGCTGTTTTCAGTGAATACTTGCATTAGAAGTAGTGTACAGAGGGAGCTTGATGCCAGCCTTTAATTTTAAACTTTTTTAATGCATCTGCGTTTATCTTCCAGATGTATGAAGTTAAATCCAGATGCATTAACAACGTATGAAGTGTTTGAAGTATTCGAGTTGTCATATTAGAAGCTGTAAATGTGCATCAGACTGTCAGTCTCTGACAGATGTGTTGGTTTAGCAAATTCCCTATAAAACTTGTCAGTCTTCTAGGTTAACTTGCCCCTCCAGCCTGTATTCAACAAACAAGTGCCAAATTTTGAGCTCCATTAAGCAGTTCCTTTACTTACATCTACAAAGTATTTGTATAATAATAGTTCAGTGCTCACACAACTGCATATGCAAACCCATAGACACAGTACAGAGTAGGTGTCTATATGCCTAGTAGATGCACCACCACAACCTGGTGTCTGCCAAATAAAAGGGAGCACACATGGCTCTTGACACCTGCAATAACAGAATGTCCCACTGAAGTTTGGTCCCTAGTAGATGCAGCTGGATATAGGCCATGGAGCCAGTATTTGCCTTAAGAAAAATATAGTGGTGGTTTCTACTTGCATATATTGTATTTGTTTTCCTGTAGTGACTGACTTGTGTTACATTTAGCAATGTGCATGTGTGTTAGTGCAGTTCCTTGTTGCCCTTTCAAGGACAGAGCCAGATTGATTGCTAGTTGCCCTACCTGAAACTTTTGCATCTTGCAGTCATGCTTGCAACAGTACAATGCCTAAAGCTTGAGATCTGAGAAGAGTCACCAGTCCACAGATGTTTTTGCAATGAAACTGTGCACCTCCTAGAAAGTCACTGTGGTGCAAGTAATGATAGATAGTGTTTTCATTTTGCTTCACAAAAGGGTCAAAATGGCACGCAGTGTCCATGACAGACCAGCAGAAAATGTTGGTTCTGAAAGAAAATTTATTTCATAGCTTCAGGGGAAGGTTTGGTCCCTGTGAACAGATTGCCTTTGTCGTTGTGTAAAAATGTGTTGTTTGTAAGGTGATGCTGGATGTCAGGCAGTCAGTGCATACGTGTGATAGAGCTTGGTACCTAAACAGATGTTAAACCAAACTTGGTGGAGTGCTTGGTGCATATTCTGGAAGCATTCTTCTTAGCATAAAGGTCAGGCAAATTGTTTAAACTTCCTTCCCATCTGCAACCCAGAAATGTTGGTCTTCCCTGGGGAGATCATCTTTTCACTCTCTTCCATCTTATGGAAAAACCTTTTACAGCACACTCCTGTTTTGAGGCATGCTTGTAGCTGCATTTTGTGGGGCTTTCTTTTGGGGATTCTTTCCCTCCCCCCCAGTGTTTGATTCACTGTTTTCACCCCTGCATGGGTCAGTTGGTGTGTGTAAGGGAACCTGTTGTATGGGATGGCACATCCTATTTGGACCACTGCCTGCATTCTCAGGGGACATATCTGTGTTAGTAACTGGGGGTAATTAAGGCTCTGCTGGCTCCTTTGGACATTCTCTCCCTTTCTTCTTCCAGAGATGGCCTCTCTACATAATTCCATTAAAGCGATTGTGCTCTGAGGGGTAGACTGAGGGGCAGTGCTCTCATCTTTCAAAGCAGGACCAATGAGCTATGTGCTTTCCACTGGGCAGCAACAAAAGAAAAGGTCTCTCAGAAGAAAAGACGAGCACAAAAGATCAAAATTAGGTGTTTGTCCAGGCCTCTGGTATTGCTTTCAAGTTAGCTTTTGAGGGCTCACTTTGAAAACGGTGAGCCAGGCTAGTTACCATAAGGGTGACTGCTAGTTTGAGAGCGTGTTGTTAGAATAATATTGGAAGAGAGCTTTTTGCTTGTGCAATTTAACAATTCTCTAAAGCGCCAGAGAAACATGGAGTCTGATTGAAAATGCTACAGGCATAGGGGAAATGTTCTACTCCCATAAGGAAATGGAGCAGTGTGAAATCCTTGAGGTTTGCTTCGCTTCTTTTAAAAAGATTAGAGATATTTAGAGAGTTCTCTTGTTTCTGTAGCCTCCAAAAGGCCAAAACGCTGTGTGCTCGGAATTCATCTTGCCCCGCTAGCCCTCCCCCCACACTTCTTTTTGTATAAAGCTGCAATTGCTGGTGGTGGGCAGTAAGAGAGGTGATGTTTTTACTGCAAGGGGGTGTGAGGTGTTGTTTGTCCTGGGGCCCTCCAAGGGGATAGCACAAAGCTACAAAAGGGATACAGACCCTTTTCAGATTTAGACAAATAAGCGAGAGCCATCCAAAGCTGCGGAAAGGCAGACGTTCAGCTGGATCAATTCACATATGTCCTGTGTTCTAGTTTCTACCAAAATAAACTTTTACAATGTTGTACAAAGAACAAATTGGTTAGTTTCTACTTCAGTTATTTGGTTTGCAAAGGAAAACATGAGTATCACAGACAGTCTTTGTTCCATCTGTTTAAAGTTACATTTAAATGGAAAAAGAAACCATGAGATGTAAAATGTTGGTGATTTGTAACCTCTCAGACTATTTTAGCCTGATATTAACAAGTTGTTATTTAAAATATGTGATCAGTTGAAATTCCTACTCCCTTAAAAATAGAAATAATTACATATTATCTGAAGCTAGTAATAATGCTTAGAAATTACATACCCAAAGCCTTGACAAGATTTAAAAAAACAGAACAGGATTGCTGAACTGTGTTTATTGGCTTAATCATATGTTCTTGAGCAAGGTAAAAGGGCACTTTTCAGCAAAGAGAAATAAAATCTAGTAGTGAAAATCTGAGATGGGATACCTGCTTTTGAAAGGAACAGACCTGAATCTGCATAATCTTTCTACTTCCCAGCTTTATGTTACTGTTTGGCTTGATGCGCTTCTCTCTGTCTTTTTGTCTAGCATATTTGAGATGTATTTGCTTATTTTCCTAATAAGTTTCTGGTGTATTTACATTACTTTGCTTCAAAAGTACATTTTTAAGGATAGTATTTCTCGGTGCTCTTCCTTTCCCACCCTTCCCCCTTAATAATTTCCCTGGACCTCTGTTGCTTGGAGCAGACTTTGGCTAGCCCCAGATTCGATGTCAAAGGCCATGACCTGATGTCAGAGCAGCCCATGCTGCTGGCCTCTTCTTTGAATAATTATCTGGAGTTTATTGTGTTGGAGGGGCGGGCTTGGGGACAGCACAATCACCCTGCAAACCAGACCAATGGGCTCTCCAGCCAGACCACGACCCAACAATGGACCTGTAGGTTACACACAAAATCCAGCAGCACAAAAGATTCAGTTAAAAATGGACATTTGGCCACAGAAGTTTTGGCCTTAGAACAACCATTTTTTCTGCCTTCTGAGTGTAATGTGGGTTTGACACCTTTAATCAAAAGGAAAAAAGTATTATGTAAAAAAATGTATGTAACTGAGGTATTTTTCTTACCCTCTTCCCCGACAGTTATAATCTCCATTCTGAATATAGCTTAAGATGTTAATTCGAGGTTTCTAGTTGCTGAACTTCACTCAGAACACAAACCACTGAACTTATTTATTTTTTTCTCTACAAATTCTGTGCAATCCTAATTCTTCTAGAAACAAGAATAAAGCTCTCAATACTCTTATGTCTATTGATACTTTACTCTTAAAGTGCTGAGAATGGGTTTGTTCAAAACAGGTGTGATAAAGGTTCAGTATCCAAACTTAATGAGCCAACAGTAAATGATAGTAAAACATCCATTTTCTTTGGGCTTCTTTATCTTTCTTTCTCCCCAAAGAGGACCTAAAAGCCTGAAATCCAGATTGTGGAGTGCTGTCTCTTCTTATCAGGGCTGAATGAAAGGCTGCTGGAGGTGGACTCTGCTGTTCTGGAGGGGTGAGAAGTAAGAAAAAGTTCTTTCATGGTCTGACCTCAGATTCTTTCTTAATTTTATCTAGCCCTGACCTGTTGGCTCTGCTCTGGCTCCTTTCAAGGCCTTCGGAGCTTCACAAACATGCAGCAGCTGAAGGAAACAATGACAGGGCTTTCAGGGGTTGCAATATTATACTCTTGTGTAACCTTGGCTAGGTAGCCTGTCAACAGATGCTTTCTATGAAGCATTTGCCAGAAAGCCAAAATTTTGGCTGTGTTGCGAAACATGGCTCTGCAATATTCTTGATTCAGGACTCTTCAATTTGTATTCGGTATAAGCTTCAGCTGAATGAAGACCCAGAGCGTGTCTTGTATAGTGTGGTCATGGAACCTGCTGTTACAGGATTTATACTTACATTTAATGCTATAAAATTACTTGGAATAGAAGAATCATATGAAGACAAATTATCAGAATCGGAATGGGATAAATACAGGTTGACCTTTTGCAGAAAACTGATTTGAAGATACTGTTAAAATGTAGTCAGGACATTTGCATTTCTATGGTTTGTTTTTTTGAGAAGGGAGGATGGAATTATGTGTGGATTAGGATGCTGTGTTGTTAGCATCATGCCGCTTTAAGCTTAGAGGTTTTTAATTGTGTCATAGATTGTACTGAGAGTGGAAATCTGTTCCATTGTGAATATGGCAGTGACTTGATTGTTCTTAGTAACTTTTCCTGAAAGTTCAATCTGTGGAATTTTGGTAATTTTAGAATGAGGAGTTGCATTAAAAAGTACTTCCCCAGCTGCAAAGTGATTAGAAGCACATTTTTTGTTTTAGTTGTTTTAACTGCAAATACAGGCATTTAATCTTTGTGACTCTAGTTTTTCCAGCTGTGTTCATTGGAGGTGCATGAGGACACCATCTGGCAGTAATGAGGTATAACTCTACCAGATGGAACTAACCCACTTTGTTGGAGTTGTTCCTTCCTCTCCCGATGTCACCTTTAGCACTAGGAAATATCTTCAAAACAGAGGGCTTTCCCGCCTCACTCCCCGTCCTCCAAATAATGGTAGCTGCTACAGCAGTCATCCCAGAAAAACCTGCTTTTCAGTGGATATATTTCAAAGGCCAGTAAGGGTCAACAGAAGCACCATTTATTCTATTGTGGAACGATGCCAGATTGTTTTAGATGGTTTTTGTGTATTTGTCTCAATGTTTTAGAAGAACTGAAGAGCTGAGTTTGAGACAGTAACTCAGTGGCATTCCATGGAATACACCAAAATACACTAAAACTAGTTCTGGCATGAGAAGTTACCAACTCTGTAGTCGCTTTTGCCTACCATTGTGTATGTACTTACTAGGTCATTTGTATTTCTCTAAGCTTTAAAAACTGGGCTCTGTATGTTTAATACATATTTAGCTTGTAAATATATATAATATTAACATATTAAAATCTTAAGTTTTGAAAAAGAAAATGAGAAATCTGAATGTTAGTATTTCTGACTGACAGCTGCTTTGTAGCAGCAACTTCTCCCCTACTGAAAGAGAAATGGAAGATTTACATGGAAGCAAGGCTGATGGCAGTAGTAAATAACACTGAATTACTTGGAGCTGCTGCAATAAAACGTGGATGCTTCAGTGAACTGTAGAGCAACACGACTGCTAATAAATCAGGTCTCAGTTCTTCATCATATTTTTGCAGTTTCTCTCAGTTTCTTGTGTCCAGACAGATAAGCAGCTACAGTTCTTCCTCCATGCCGGGAAATGAAGTGACTTGTCACAAAACAGGGTTGGAACATCTGAGTGCAGTGTAGCAGCTTTCTTGAAGAAGCTGGTTTTTAGCACTAACATTAGTAATGGCCACAAGCTTCCTGTCTGCTGTCTAAGAAGCTGAACATATCTCTGAGAGTGTATCTCAGGGATGCAGTACAACAGTACAATACACAAGTAAATCATTGTCATCTGAATTCTTGCCAAGCTTCAGCTCATGTAGTGCTTAATGTTTTTTCCAAGTTACAATCCATGTTTTAAATAATAGTTCAACTTAATTTTTTTGCTCATACATGCAGTATTTAGCTTTGCCATAGTTACACTGTAAGGCGCAGAACCTATTCATAGCCTTGCAAAACAAAAAGAAGGCTCCCCCATGTGTCTGGCTTTTGAAAGACCCACCAGGGTTGAACCGGTAGGGCTCACTGCAGACTTTTATGGGAGAGTGAATGTCAGGATCCAGGATTCTAGAGGAGTATCACCAGGGAGCAGTGACCTGCAAAAACTGTCATAGGAAAATGAGGCTGATCCTACATAAATTGTAAACTGGTGATTTTTGGGACAGTATCTATTTTGATAATTTGAAATTAATCAATATAAAGGTATTTACCTTTTTCCTGCTTCTGTTTTATAGAAGTATTATTAACAGAAGTGAGATTTTTGCCTCTGGTTGAACTATTATTTGTGTTTAATCCTAACATGTTTTGGTTCTATAAAAAGGGTGTGTGAAGCAGCTCTATTGTCCTGTGTGAAGATATCCCAGTTTATCACACCCAGCCTACAATGTCTTTTGTACTCCAGAAGCACTCTTGTAATAAAACTGATGAATTAGCTCTAGCATGTTTATATCAACATCAGTGCCGGCCTCTTGGTTTGTACAAACAGTGTAGTTTTTGCATCCTTTCCACCAGCTGATTTAAGTAATAACAATAAAAATACCTTTTAAAAAGCTGTAGGTGCTGTGACACTTAATTTTATAATAGCCTAATGCCAGCAGCACTAAAAAAAGCCCAAACAAAACAAACCATATTCAACAGAAACAAATTAAGTTTAAACAATTCAGCCAGTTGGTAAACAGGCGACAGAATTCACCTTAGGCCTGGGAACAAGCCTTCAATCACTACACAACTGCTGGCAATTGCAAGAGAATTAGTTGAAATGACTCAGTGGAACCAGCTGTTCAGGGAAGTTTGGAAATGCAGGGGTAAAATGTTTCTGTGAGGTGTTTTTTTACTTAAACCAATTCATGTATTGAATGGCCTGAGTAATGGACTGTGCCTACTTTGTTTCTGAGTAGCAGTGATCTTCTGTGGGAAGAAGTGTTACTCCTGGGTATGCTATGACCATGACTGATGGCCTCAATACCTGCTTCCCTGTTTCCTGAGCCTCCTGTTGCTGTATAATGTGCATGGATGGCATGCACTAAATTTGTGACTGTCAGCCCCCCAGGTGGCCCTGCTATGCCCAGTCTTTTATCAGTGATTTATGTGTAAACTATTCAGGATACCTGTGCTGGTTAAAGATAAGAAAGCTTCTGAAGTTTGTTTTCTCAGAGTATGTCTGACTTTGAGTGTTTGATCCAGCTGATTAACTGCTAGATGAAAGTGTTTATGCCAAGTTTGTATTGTGATTACTGTTGAGCAAATCATATCAAAAGCCTTTAAATGAAACTAACAGTAGTTAAAAATATTCTAAACAGAGGCTACTTCAAAAAATATTTTCCACTCTTTCATAAAAACAAATAGTGTACAAGTATCTGTTGGAACTGGAGGTAGATCTTTTGGCTGTTGGTTGTCTTTGTTTTGCATGTGGTGGAGCTATGATCAACATGGAACAGCATCTCAGCAGGTACTTCACTTTGATTATCACTAATGTTATACCTGTAATCTGAGAAGCAAGTTTTACATCAAAGTCTTTTGCTGCTCAGTACACTGTCTTTAAAATTCTTTTATATGGCCCTTTTTAGTTTACTATGATATTTAGGCTTTTCTAGGACAGTACATAATGCAGCCCTCCTCAGTTGCTGCTGCAATTACAGATAACCAGCGGATGGTTTTTCAGCCATTAAAACAGTAATATGTGACAGCTTAAAAAATCTGTCATTTCTTTTGGATTGAACTAGACTTGCTACCAGCTGAACCTCAATGTCCTGAAGTGATCCTTGAGTTTTATATGGTAGAGACTAGTTGAGGGACTGAATTTTTACAGGTTCCTCTATATAACAATAGTTCTCTTTGAAGCTTCTTGCACTACACAAAAGCAAGATGAATGGTATTCAACATTGTACTTTTTCTACATGTAGAGCATAAAAGACACCTAAGTTTTAAAAAACATGCTTTTCTCCAAGATATTTGAATTTTTTTCGGCTGGAGTTGCATTTTTACCTTCCTTCCACATCCCATCATTCTGCCTCTCCTCCCAGTCAAGTGTTAATGAGGAATTCAGTTAAAAAGGCAGCAATGAGGATAAACAGACCTCACAGGCTCCTCATTCAGCTCAGCAGGGCACTAGACCTCAGCTATTCTTCATTTCACAGTGAAGATGATCAGTTCTGGGTGAGCACTTTCAAAGGGCAGAGAGTTTTTGAAGGTGCTCAGCAGGATGATGAATGGTTGCGTCTGTCATCCTGGGTCCTGCGGAAATGCAGCGGGGGTCTCTTCTGCAGGAACTTGTAAAGGAAAAGGTGGATGGTGACACTTGGCTGGCTGGATGCCACCTGGGTAGGTGGAATCTCTTCAAGACTCTGCTAAATAGTACCCAAATTCCCATTTTTTTGTACTAATAGATGGGAGAATCGATTACTAAAACAACCTCTAAAGCGGAATCATAATGAGATCTTAAAGATGTCTTAATGGCTTCTCTTTAAAATCTTTGCTTTGTTTTTGAGTACTTCAGTAACACTGTGCATGGCTGTACTCCTAGCACAGGTTAGGAAGCCTGGAAGGTGTGTATTTCTGCTTTGCTGAGATGCATGCTGTGATTTGTCCTAACAAGTCCCCATAACTTGATTTTAGTGTATTCAAACCACTTGGTACTTCTGAAGTGTAGCTATCTCTCTGGTTGAGCTTAGTGCTTTTAAATGTCTCTTCCTTTCACATGTGTTTTGTTTTTACAAATTCTTAAGAGATTGCAGTGGTTTACCTATAATTTGCTTATTTGTTTTCTGAATTTTCAGTATTAAAAATCCATATTTTCTTTTATTACATACTTAAGGTTATTTTGTGTGTTTGTGTTTGTCGTGGTTTAAGCCTCTATAACTCACACAGTTTTGCTCACTCACTCCCCCCTCTATCTTGCCCCCCACTCCCGGAGGGATGGGAAGGAGAACCAAAAAGAATACAACTCCCACAGGTTGAGATAAGAACAGTTTAGTAACTAAAGTATAACACAAATCACTACTGCTACCACCAATAATAATAATGACAAGAGAAATTACAAGGAAAGAACACAATTTCTCACCACCTAAAACCAAACCCGACCACGCAGTGCACCCCCCACCCTTCTGGGTCTCTCCTCTCCGTCCTCCATCTTGGGCATGACGTGCTGTGGTATGGAATAACCTCTTTGGTCAGTTTGGGTCAGGTGTCCTGTCTCTGCTTCCTCCCGGCTCCCCTCCTCCCTGGCAGAGCATGAAACTCAGAAAGTCCTTGGCCAGACCAAAACATCACTAAGCAGTAACCGAAACACTGGTGTTATCAGCGCTGTTCCCAGGCCCAAAATCAAAAAAACACAGCGCTGCACCAGCTACCAAGGAGGAGAAAAATGACTGCTGCTGCTGAACCCATGACAGTGTTCATCTCCTCCTACTCTCTGTAATTTGTTGGGAACAACTGATGTCATCTGTTGTTAAAGTGATAGAGTGAAAAAAAGAACTTCAAAGCTAATGGGAATTTTACTCTAGTTAAAAAATAAATCATAAGTTTTTGGATGTTTTGTTATTTATATCATCTACTTGTGATGTTAAAGTCTATTTGAAAAATGGGAATGGGCTCTTGCCTATTCTACCACTAGTGTTAAGCATATTGAAGAAATACTTTAAATTTAAGAGCCCCTTTTCTTTTACAGCTGTATTTAGATCGTGGTAAAACAGTCTCTTAAACATACATAGAAATGTAAACTCTACCTGGCAATAGTTAATTTAAAGCTGATGGTGGTAACTACAGAACAAAAAGATTGTCTACTTCAAAAGAATATGAAAAGATTTTATAAAATGCATTATTATGCAATTACTGTGCTGCGCTTATGGAAACCTCAAATCAAGAGCCGTTGAGGTTGTGTTGCTGGTGCAGAGACTGCAGAGGGAGCCAAGGTTCCAATGTGAACAAAATTCCTATTTGTGGTGAAGAAATGTCAGGGATTTGTGTTCCTGTTTATTTCCTGAGAGAGGCTATGTCAAATCTCAGCTAAAATGAGGAAGAAAGAGCAGAGCTTACTTTGAGAAGGGATAATATTGCGGTGTTTTAGGTCAAGGAAAAAATAAACAAGATCAGTACAGTTATGTAACATCTAAACCTTTCTTAATAGAAGGAGATAGGCTCATGACAATAGAAGAATGCCTTAATGCCTACATCCATGCTAGGGTGAACTTTAGCTGGACCCAGAAGAGCTCATATGTACTAATAGCAAATGCTACCACGTTGCAAATCATCATTGTCTAGAAGGGATTTGTTGCAAATACCAGCACAAGGGAGTAGGCTGCAGAGAAGCAGTGCAGCCATCCTGCAGTTTTCCACACCTAGCCGCCTATGGGTACCCTGTGCCAGCCCCACTTGCAGAAAGCTCAAGGCCCCTTTTGAACTCATTTCTCTGTAGTAATTTTTCACCTGGATCAAGGCCAGTGTATCATTAACAGAGCTGAGGGAAGCAGCAAACTGCAATATGGCTATCCACAGATGTGGCCAGAGAAGGGGAGATAGGGAGACCCTACAGGCTAGGACAGCGACCTCCTAAGAATGCCAAAACAAGCTTTCAAGAAAATACATAGAAGTGGAAGCTGTTAGTTACAGGCACTGTTAACAATCAGTGTTCTTTCACAGTACATCTCCTCCTGGAACGTGGAACAAAAACATTTCCCATTTCTTTGCTGGGTCCTGTCTTCCTGCCTTTGCTTTGATTGCCCTGCTTCATTACAGCCTGCTTACCCAGAAATAAGTGTTAGTTTTTGTGGGCCTCATGCTGGCTGTTTTAACAAATCTTTATTATAGACTGAAAACACGTTCAATATGCTGAATCCTGCTATTAAATCTAACTCTATAGCTATGAAGGTGTGATTTTGTTGCAGATAGAAATGTGGTTTTTATCCTACTCCCACTGATTTCTGTTACAAACTTCTGTTTTAGGCTATCAGAAGCAAGACTGGGAAATAGTAGCTGATTCTGGGAAAAAATTCGGGGAAATTCTTAGGGCTGGAGAAGAGAGAGGCTTCCAGGCATCCAGCCTGCTCATCAGGCTGCTGACTGCAGCAGACAAGTTTTGAAACTAACTTCCAGGAGAATCAAGTTACCCAACTATCTGCCGAAGTCTGAAAATCCTTGTTTTTTTTATTTGAGTCTCATTATTCCTTTTCTCTTTGTATAGATCCTAGAAGAAAGTATCATGTAAGGCTGCTGGCATATAACAGTATGGAAGAAGGTTATCAGGCAGACCAAACAGTCAGCACTCCAGGATGTGTCTGTAAGTGTTACAGGTGCATGAAGAATTTATTAGGAGCTGAGATGTTTCACAGTCCCGGCAGCTCTGTGTTTTTAACCTATAAATAATCAATTAATTCAGTGTAAAACAGAGAACCAGAAAGATTGTATCTGTGACAAGTACTATCCTACTCATCCTGCAACTGAGACAGTCTCCAGTGTTCATGAACTGCAGCTGAGGAAACAAGATAGCTACCAAATGTTTTCCTCCACTACTAGATTGCCTGCATCATCTAACCAGCGATGTATCATGTGTCTTATAAGAGATTTATCTCTCTCCTCTTTCTCTATTTATAGTTTTGACTTTGGTCTTGACTAAACAAGTGGGACTACAGAAGTAATAAGTGACATGTATTGGGTTGGAAGCTTGAACTAGATTCCTGGGTCTGAATACCAGATAATGCTGGGGAGGAGCAGATTTGAATCTTAAATCTTTGAGCTCAGGCCTGTCTTTTAATCATACTACTATCTGTATACAGTTCAATAAATAATTAATGCTCCTTTTTGTTCCAAACAGCTGTCCGTGATCGCATGGTGCCACCACCGCCACCTCCTCACCACCTCTATGCCAAAGCTAACACTTCATCTTCTATCTACCTTCACTGGGGAAAGCCTGCCTTTACATCTGCACAAGTCATTAACTACACAATCCGCTGCAACCCAGTGGGGCTGCAGAATGCTTCTCTGGTTCTCTACCTTCAAACGTAAGTGCAGCACTGCTAATGAGTCTTGGTTTCCCATTTCCAGATCCTTTTCACTCAGATTCTACTCTTCCTGCTCTCTCTTAGTTGCCTTTTACTGTAACTTTCATCTCCGTTAGAGAACAGTGTATTTTGCCCAGTGGCTACTAGTTCTGTTTCTTGGGTTTTTTAAGATGTGTTCATAGAACAATTTTGTTCTCTACCTGTGATGCTTGTGTTGGATCCCTGGACAAGCTCCTGAATGGCTGTTCAGCTAAGCTGAATTTAGTTTTAAGGTCTTGTTCAACCAAACAAAAGAGAATATAGGTAGTTTGCCTGGGCAAAGTGACTTCATCCAGTGTCTGATTTTAAGACTGGAAACAAGAATTTTTGAGATTTGTGTGCATGTTACTGTGGGAATGCCACTTTCCTGAGTGTGTGGCACCCTGCCAGGAGAAAGCTGAGCAGGAGTTAGAGCTCTTTCAGAGAAGCAACACATGAGGCATAGAATGGCAGAACAGGGAAGAAATTCTGCCTAGGCCTGGTGTTCAGCTCTCTGCTCAGGTGGTGTGGGTGCGGGAGACAGTGCTCCATTGTGACTGCCTATGATGGGGGCAATGGTGCTGTTGAGGGAATCCATTTGTGTGTAGCTCCCTCAATAGGTGCCTTTACTCAAGCCTTCTAAATAAGAAAAACACTGTCCTAAAAGATAGTTTCCATCCTAATGTAAATGGTTTTCTCTTCAAAGAGCACATCCCCTGCTGTATAACTCCTGACTTAACAATTTGACACAGTATAATCACCATCTAAAATTCTTAGTGTGCAATATGGAGCATGCAATGAATGCTGCTTTTTGTGATAGGATGAGGCTATTGCAAATATAAGTGACTGCCTTTGCAGTATGAAAGATGAAATACTAAGTGGGATTTAATAAAGCAGTGTCTGTAGAGTAACTCCATTTTAAATTGAGATTTAATCTCGACTGGGTATTACCACCCTGGTATATCCCACCCCCTGAGTCAGAATAAAGCAGCATGTCTACAACTGACTTTGTGATCAAGTAGTAAACGACAATATTACAGTCAATATAATCAATTTTCCAATTAATAAACTGCCAAATGCAACTACAAGATGAGTAGGGAACATTCATATTCTACAGAGATCCCCAAATCATGAGGTGATAGAGGCTGTAAGTGGAAGGGGAAGTTGCAGACATAGCCACTGTCTGTTCTCTGAGCTGATGGAGCCAACATCATGTGCTTTTTCAGCTTGTGGTGCTGGTTGTAGTATGCTTGAAGCATACTGTCCTATGGACAAATGCAGAAAGAGCTGCGTTTGGGATATTTACTGGTGTTCTGGGCGGTAATATGCTTACACTTGCTCGTGTATCAGCTGTCCAAGCAACCTTTATAGAAACTTGAGCTTAAGTCAACTGGCAGCAGACAGAACCTCTGCAGGAGAGTTCCAGGTTAGTACAATTGCATTTTCAGGTAGACAGTGCAAATGGACTATGTGTCTGGACTTGCACTGGTTTGTCTTGTGTGGAACTGACAGTGGGAATCTACTCACAGTGACTAAGAGATATCAACTGAGTTTGGGATCTTGAAGTCAGCTGCTGCAGTGAAATGCATTTATTCCTTCATCTGTACAGGTCAGAGACTCACATGTTAGTTCAAGGTCTTGAGCCAAAAACCATGTATGAATTTGCAGTTCGGCTCCATGTGGACCAGCTCTCCAGCCCCTGGAGTCCAGTAGTCTACCATACTACCCTTCCAGAAGGTAAGGCAGTAGCAGAGGACCACACAGCTCTAAAAAGAAAGCTCAGTAAACCAAATGACATGAAAAATTGCTTATTAATTTCAAGCTGTCTGTAGGAGAGAGAAATACATTCCTCTTGAGATTCAGATATTGCTCTTCTTGGTAAGAGACAGGAAAGTGCTGTCAGGAAAATCCTTGTTTTGGAACAGGGAAATTATTTTTCAAGAATTACCTAAAATCAGCAATGATTTTGATATAAAATTAGCAACCGCTGAATGGGAATAACTTGGATCAAAACTTTAAAATATGTATTGAAGAGGCATGTCTGTTTCCTAGGCATTATGGAAACATATTTTAAACCCCAGACTTCTAGAAACTGTAACCATATTACACATCTACTGCCCTCGCTGCTGGTTTGCTGTTCTGTCAGCTTGGTGAGTGGAAGTCAAAAACTGGAGGTCCATGTTCTCAGCATTGCAGTGTTTGGAACATACCTGTTCACAGGGTAATGATGTGCGGGTTTTGTCAGTGACTGTTTCTTTCTGGAGCTGAAGGAAAAATACTAAATTTGCTTTCACAGAATCTGAGCTATAGATGAGATCAGAGTTAACAGGAGAGTTTCTCTTGAGGAGCAGTATGTGTTTGTTTGTATGTTTATCTGGGATGTAGCAGTAGCCATTAGGTCTGTGCATCAGTTTCTGAGCAATTTAATTGCATGTAAATTAGGTTAGCCTAATAGCATTGTGTTACTGTTCTCACAGCACCATCTGGCCCTCCAGTAGGAGTGAAGGTGACTTTGATAGAGGATAATACTGCTTTGGTTTCCTGGAAGCCACCTGATGGTCCTGAAACAGTTGTTACACGATACACTATCCTGTATGCATCCCGGAAGTCTTGGATTGCTGGGGAATGGCAAGTGTTGCACAGAGAAGGTAAACTAAAATCATAAACCTGTAAACTGGATAAACAATAAGGCTGCTTATAAGATGCCTTGTTACTTTCAGCTCCCTTGGACTACACTAAGAAATTCATTTGAATGTTCTTGTGAAAGTTATAAGAAAGTTATAATTAGTTTAGAATTATTCCTATGGTTGCAATGAAAATGTATTAAAGAACAGATAATACTGAGAAGGTGAGGGGAGAGCAGCTGTCTGTGCTGGAGCTCAGTGTGTGCATGTGAACCAAAATGTCTCATAAATCCAATTACATCCATCTTAGTTCTGTTGTAACCAGGGTTGTGATGGTTTCATTTTATAAATGCACTCTTTCAGGTCTCTGAAATCTCTGAAGTCTCTGAGATGCCTTGCTTTCCAGAAATAAATTTATAAATGTGGCTGTGTGGGATTAGATGTTTCTTTCAATCACTGCCAATCCAGTTAGCTCAGTTCACTTAATGAACTTTCCCCTACTCCCAGTAAATTGCTCTGCAAATTCAATTTAACTCTCTGGCTCTATTCTGCTGCTGAGCCCTGGCTAGCCAATCTAACAGGAACTCAGGTATGGGGATGTGAACTTCAGTCACATCTTTGTGATTAGATATTGTATACATTTTTATAGGGATTTTCCAGGATAATACTATGATTTGAAGAGCTGCATTGAGAACAGGTTTCTACTATAGCCAGAAGAAAAGAAAAAGGCATTTACTGTTCAGTTGGTATTCCAAATAGACAGAGGCAGTTCAGAATATGTTAAGTTCTAATTATATATTAAACCAGAGAGGGAAGCTCAGTGTTATAAATAAAGTCATGTGCTTGAGTAGCTTATTTAAGAGGATTGCCCAGGAAAAGTTGCTATTTTGTTGTTCTGTGTTGTTTGATGGCTGAAAGCTTCGTTGTCAGCAGAGAGTGAGGCTTTGAATTTTCCATGGAGAAAATTCATAAAAAAGTGAGTGCACTTGCAGAGGACAATTGGTTTTGCCATCAGTGAGTGGAACTGTTTTAGCTCAAAGATGGTGGTTGTCCTTTGTGCTGCTCCTGAAGAGAAGATGAAGGATCAACAGCCATTCTGAAAGGTGGCAGTGCTACTTTGTCTTTGCTGGAGCAGAATGGTATTTGGTGGGCTGGCCTCAAGTAGAATGCTCAGCTGTGAAGAGTAACGGTAAAGTGACTATTACTGGCAAGCAAAAGTTGTGAACAATAACTAGTCTCTGAAGTATTAATGAGGCCTAACTATAGGGAAAAGATTGAGCCCATGGTTTTTCACTATTAAAATTGTTCAAAGAAACAGTGATACAAAGTCGTCCCATTAAATTGTGGAAGGAAACAGTGATGTAAAGTTGTCATATTAAGGGACCAATTTAATACTAATTTTTACTCACTAAAAACCCCAGCAGATGTAGATTCACAGGGAGCTTATATTTGAAGAGTGTATCTTGTCATTCTGGTGATGTCTGTTGTATGCAGCAAAGTGACTGAATTGCTTTCAGGTATGTACTTCAGCTCAGCCATGGCTGTAAAACTGAGCAGCATCTCAAATAGTGTTTTATCATAGGTATTTCAGATGAGGGGGATACCAATAACAGTAAACATTTTCATGTGTTCCCATACTGAAAGTGTTATCTGGAATGAGCAAATGGAGAGCTATAAATCTCAGTGTACTACTATGTCCATCAACGCTAGAGTCACTAATTTTGTATTTTGACAGATACATTAGGGTTTGAGGCATGGCATTAGAGTTCAGGCATTGTGACACATTAGGACAATCTGTAGTGCTCTTAATTAAGGTACAGATGAAAAAGTCTGAAAGTGTGTCAAGGTAGAATTGGGCAAATACTGTGACACACCCATTAAAGTCCTTTCACAGGTCATTTGAGATAGGCACAGGGTTTGGGTTTTTTAATGCATTTATTGTGATAAGATCAGCTACCCTATGCACTATGCATTGTTTTGTCTTGACACTAACCTTGTTCTGCAGAAGATTTGTGAACTCTTAACCCCATTCTTTTCCCATATCTCCAAAGACAGCCCCCAAATAAAAAAATAAAAAAGGCCCTCCAAAACCCCACAGTACCAACCTTGCCACCTATAAAAGTCATAGCACAGGCTTTAGTTTATGCATGCAAATTTCTATCAATCCACCGACTGAAAAGCCAAAGCCCTCTAATTTGACTGAGCTTGTGTTAGGCATGGCAGTGTTAGAAAATATAGCTGCAGTTTGCTGCTGATTTGTGATCTGAGTTACCTTCCAGCCACTCCCCCCTTTTCCCCAGTTCTCTTCAAGTGGATCAGAAGTTACAGCCTTTGCACACTTGGTGTGCAATAAATCAGTACAAAGTGCTTACTTGCTTTAGCGATGCAGCAGATTTGAAAGGAGCTGGTGGGAAAGAGCCTGTAATATTGAAATGTGACCTTTCGCCCTTGCTGGTGCTAAATATTACAGCTCCTTTGGTTACAGATACCTCACGTTTTACTTCAAATGCTTTCAGCTAAAGGGTGGTGTTTATAGAAGAGCTGAAATACCTTTTGAAGTAGCTTCCCTTTTACCAAATGTGTAATCTTTTCTGTCAGCAAAACAACCTTGTATTTTGTACACTCCCAATGCTACTGTAAATTCTGACTGCTGAAACTGATTTGAAAGGTTGAAATTTAGACTCAAGTCTGAGAAAGTGAATGGAATATGTGAAAGAAAACAAGGAATAGATTTTTACTTGTAACTGCCACTGTTTAGGGGAAGAAAAGCAGTATATTTCTATGGTAGAAAGAAACGGGCATTTTAGAAATGAATTGGCATTTTTAGCAGTAGTCTGCAGTCCCTAGACAGGCAAAGCTCTTATTGACTTTGATAGGAGTTTTGCCTGTCTAAGGACAATGCAAGTGAATCCTATTGATGTTCTTAATCTGTTTTCCTGCCTTCAGGGACTTTAGGAAATGAATCCTTAACATGTGAGAAAGACATTTTCTGGAGTATTTTTAGTAGCACAGCTTAGATGCTCAGTAATCAAGGAAGCCTACGCAGGTCTAAATAGGGTTTAATTTTATTTTTAAAGCATGGTATAATGTACTCTTCCAAATCTGTCCTGTTCATTTAACCAACTAGACCTGAAATTTGATAAACTGAACCTGAATTATTTTGTTACGACAATTTTAATTCACATTCATGGTACAGGATCTAGGAGAGGCACATAGATTAGTATGTGGGAAAGGTCTAACATCCTGCTTTCTTTGCCTGAAAGTCTGGTTAATAGTTGGAGCATCCTCACAGATAGGATCACAACATAAATGCTATCACACTGAAATGCAGAGCACGCTGGATCTAGGAGTAGTATGCTGTGTATCACAGCCAATACTTGACTCTGGAGTTTGAACTTTACTGGCTGCAGTGTGCTGTGGTCAAGCAGTAGGGAGAGAAGGGACAGAAGGGACCAGCAAGCAACCCCAGTGTTCATTCTGTACCCTGTGTATGGAGGTTAGAATATGACAGCGATCACAGTCCTCAAACAAGATTGAGAGGTGGTATTGGAAAGAAAGTGTAGGTCCCAATGTCTAAATCTCAGTCTGTTCCCACAGATGTTGTGTAACTGGAACTCTTTCTCAAATCTTTTTGTAGGAGCAATGACCATGGCTTTGCTGGAAAACCTTGTAGCAGGAAACGTCTACTTGGTCAAAATAGCAGCCTCCAATGAAGTGGGAGAAGGACCCTTCTCAAATGCGGTAGAACTTGCTGTCCTGCCAAAGGAGACATCAGAGTCTAATCAGAGACCTAAACGCCTGGACTCGGGAGATTCCATAAGTCAGTAGCAATGTTTTGACCACTGCAGTCACAAGTAATAGGAAAAAAGATCCCTGTTTGTTTTAGCTTGTAACCACTGTCGGGGTATACCATTCTGTCCTGACACCATAGCATTTTATTGTAAATGAAACCGTATCTCAGAAGAGAGAACGCAGAAGTGGTTTAATTATTTTGCTCAGAAGTTTTAAGTTTACCTTTCAGATGACAACACAACTGTTTTGGATTTCACATCAATATCAACTTTGCAGCCACTCTTCTAAGGCACTTCCTTTAAATCCTTTATTTAAATATCCGTAGCACTGGTGAATTAGAACCAAAAAGCCCAGCAGAGATAAGATGGCATCTCAAATAAGTCTGTTGAAATTTGCTGGTTCCTGGTATTTCAGCAACCCAAATCACCCTGTCAGTCAGTGTATTTTCACCAAAGTCAGCCCACCTGCAGCTCTTTGGGGAGAACTACATGTTACCTTGTGGAAATTAAGGTAACATCAGTGGTTTTCTCCAAATGAGAATGGAATAACAAATTGTCTTTGTCTGATAGAACAGGATTTACTTTAGTGACTTATTACAGATTTTAAAGTGATTTGGAGAGGCCAGAGCTAGCAGTTATTCAGGTACATGAATCTTTTAACCTGTTCTTGTTACGCATGGAATTCTGATTAAAACACAGGTATTTTTCTAGCTCAGGTTTTCTCCCTTCCTAGAATTCAGTTATTTTTTAGGCCTGTCTAAGCAAATAGAGTCATGTCCTCAGGATTAGGTTAATAGACATTCGATGTCAAAGCATAAACTAAAGTGAGCCCTCCTGGGCAACAATGGCTCCTTCCTAGGAGCCTTTTCTCTTTGTTATCTAGTAGCACCCTGCAAGGAAGGGGTTGAAGAGAGCTCCTCTGCTCCATGTTGTAGGTCACCAAAGAGGCTGTGGTGTGTGGACCTTCTTCCCCTCCCACACCAGAACTGTGTATACTCCTCTGTTTGGTCTACAAGTTCTGTTTTCAGAAGTGTCAAAATGTGTGACAGCAAAGGTCTGGAATCTCATTAAAAGGAAGCATTTGTCTCTGTGGTTGTGACTGTAACCCTATTAATATCCTGACAGGGAGGAGGGGGCAACTGTTCTTATTTACTGAGCTTTTCTATGGTTTTTTTTATAGCTTATTCTGACTATTACCACCTAGACCAGAAATCAATGACTGGCATTGTTGTGGGGGTTTGCATAGCCTTGACCTGCATCCTTATCTGCATCCTGATCTTAATTTATCGCAGTAAAGCCAGGTACGTTTTTGTTCTTGAAGACTGAGCTCTTTCTCAAGACACTGATTCTTGGGATGTGCCTTCGTCTCCAAGAGTGCTAAGTTCTCTGAAGTACTCTGTCTCTTCACCTATTCCTATCAGCAGTGGAAACAAAGCACTTTGTTGGCTCTTCTTACTCTACCTGAGCCCCTTCTCCAATGAAGAGGAGGAAGAACCCACAGAGTGAGTCAGTGGTGCTTTGACAACTAAGTCTGAGGCATGCTTCCAAATAAAAAAACCCCTTTTTGTGTCAGAAAAGCATGCTGCTTTACATCATCTGCTCTTCCTGCTTAACCCTCCAGCCTGCCCAGACCTGGTTTGAAGGCTTTAACCCTCTGGTGTTGCTGGACAAAAGGAACTCTGACATAAAGCAGTGCCATGATGCAGTTTCTTTGCAGTGGGGCAAGCCACCATCTGTCTTGTCATCAGGTGCTATGGGGCATAAAGTGGCCCAGTGACTTCCCATAACTTTGGGCTCAGAACAAAGATAAGTTACTTGAAATAGCAAACTTTAAAACTGCCTTAAAGTATATTTTAGTAACAAGGGCTTTTTAGCATATATGCAGGAAAATATACGGATTGGGAGACAATCTCTGTGTAGCATGGTAGAAAGGCCTTAATATCATTAGTAGTTACTTCCTTCAAGTAATATTACTAATCATGACAATTCCTGTCTGCACATAAGCTCATAGCCTACTGTGTATGATTAACTGGAAGCAGATGTTATTTTTATCACAAGCAATAACATTTAAATTCCATGAGAGTTGGAAGTATCGTGTAACAAAATGTAAATGCCAAGAATATTACCAATATTACTTGATTAATAATAGCTTTGAAGTTTGTCCTTGATTTTTTGTATTTTCTTCCTGTGGGTCAATTTTATTCTTTCTTAACATTGTGTAGGGAAACATCTGCTCCTAAACCTGTGCCGCAAAGCACTGACCAGCTGTCACATACCAGCATCTCATTAGCCAGTGCTAATGAGGTGGAGAAGAGTATTGAAGGAATTGCAGAAAATGAAGAATCCTTATTGCCAATGATAGTGGGAAACAGCTTTATTGATGCTAAGGTAATGTGAGTTTTACTTGCTCCCAAACCAGAGATTTTTCTTCAGAAATCATTGCTATAACATCAGAGTCCTTATCAAAAGTGAAATATGTGCACGACAAATCCACAGGAAGTTTTTTTAATGGGGCAGCACAACTTTGGCAATCCAGGGTCATATTTTCAAGACTTACTTGAAAGTTCAGCTCGAGATCTGATTCGGTACTCTTGTTTCACTCTGTGTTCTGCAGATTGCAGTTTGACTCTGTCTTAGGAATGTCATTTGTGGAAATAAATGTCTGTCTGTCTCCCTCTGTTGTAGGGGGGATCTGATCTGATTATTAACAGCTATGGGCCTGTCACAAAGGCTAACTGCAAGAAAAGGTGGCTGTTCTTCCAGGATACTAAGAAGGTGAAGACCGAGGAGGTAATTGGACTAGTGGGCAGAGATGTGTAATCTTTAACACCCTGTGTTTGCACAGGAAGACATGTAGTTTTCCGTTTATGGAATAGCGTAATTAGCGGTCTAAGTTTTAATTGGGTGTGTTAAGGCTGATGGTGTTCTACCTTGTAGTAAAGCCTTACGGAAGTTTCATTTTCTGTCCCACGTTGTCAGATAATTGTAAATTGATCACTTTCTTGCCTGTGCTCTTTTGTCTGTGAGCAAAAGGGTTTCTGTGTACTGGTCTATGCATAGCATCTACAGTAGTACATCTGCAGCGATTTTCTATAAATACAAATGAATATATATATATAAAATATATATAATATATATATAAAGAATGCTACCCTGGCGGCTACAACTTTGTTTGCTGAAAAGAACCAAAAGAGGGAAATTAAATTATTTACCCAAAATACTGAAGAAATTGAGAATCTGCATAGAACTGACTGGCTTCTGAAATTGTTACTGTGGACATGTTTGCTATTTGGATGAGAAAAATAACTGTTTGAAGCTAAAATGTTAAATCCAGAACATTATCATGCAAATTCACACCTGAGGGGCATCTAACTAACGTTCCTTGGATTGTAACTTGTATTGTGCTCTTGTATATTTAAGGAAATCTTGATACCCATATTGTAAATTGGTATTCCAATATATTTCCAGAAGCAGTTGCATATTTCTCATACCTCTATAAAAAAAGTATTTGTTACCACTCAAGGAGTAACACTTAAAGAATATGCATGAAGGGATGGGAGAGAGCTCCACCAAGTATGTTTTTAAAACACCATCAGGTCTCTCCAGCGGAATCATTCTTGATTAGCCATGCTTAGCTAGAAGGGATTATTTCATCTATTGCGGAAAAGTATGAGCAAGACTCGAGATTGATTCTTTTTAACTTCCTGTAGGAAAGCCCAAATTGTTCCAAGCCAATACTGTTAGAGGTACTCTGGAGGAATAGGAGATAGGAAATGCAATAAAAATTCAGATTCTGGCTCAGCTTTTCAGAGCCTGAACAACCTTTTTCTCTCTGCTTTTTATGTAGCCTCAGAGGAGATTTGCCCAGGCGGTGTGTCTGTACCAGCCAGGCACCACGGTGCTGATCAGTGAGGATGACTCCCCCAGCTCTCCTGGCCAGCAGTCTAATTTCCAGGTGCCATTCAGTATTGCTGATACAGAGCATTCTGCCAACAGCGAAGGAAGCCACGAGACCGGTGACTCTGGAAGGTTTTCTCATGAGTCCAACGATGAGATACACCACTCCTCTGTGATAAGTGCCACCCCTCCCACTACCAGTCCTTTTGCAAGCAGTGACTTGGGTATGAATGTGATGAGCTCTGATAAAAGTAACTGCACAGAGTCTCCTCTGCTGTTTGCGACTGACCACACTCCTACCTCACCTCTTCAGATACACTCTGCAGTGCAAAACTGACATCCTTAGGGCCACTCCAGACATTCTTGCAGTGTATGTCTGTTCGAAGGACAATGAACAGGGAGCCAAAGTTTTATCATGGGAAGCCTGGCTAACCTAGCAGGTGATCCCAGATTTCTGTTGAATGTTTTTTTGTTTCTGGGTTTTTTTGCTTGTTTTGATTTGCTTTTAAAACTCACTCATTTTGAATGTTCAGTGGTCAACAAATGTGAAAGGACAGTGAAAATTTCTAATGTTAAAAATATGTCACTGGAGCAAAGGGAAGGCTGTTGGCCCTTTTGCTGACTATCTACCTCAGTTTGCCGAGAGGTGAACTCTGAATGATGACTGCTTTACCTCATACGTGTTCTAGTTGGTCTCAGCTACGAAACTGATGATACTTCCTAGTAGTGTTGTTTTATTTTGGGTTTGGTTTTGTCTGTTGGGTTGTTTTCCCCTCCCCAGTTGTGTGTAGAATGTGTGCGTGTGTGCATGTGTGTGCACTCAGTGATCAGGGAGTTGTATAGGTAGGCAAACAAGATTGTTTAGCTGAAGCTCTGTCTTTAAAAAGAAGGAAACCTCAGAGTATAAAATGTAATGATTTAATGTGGTTGACACAGAGGATGTTAAAAACTGGGAAAACTGGAGTTGGTGCTTCCATGTGTACAGCCACATGAAATCTTTTGTACCTCTTGATTTCTCATGACCCCAGTAAGCCTAGGACAGTGCCTTTTCCTCAGAAACTTGTGCCAGTGACTGCTGACAGGATATATAGTATATCCTTAGGGCTCTGGGACATTTTGGGTTCCGCACAGTGACAATTGCTTCCCCTTTAATGACAGTTAATGCTAAAAAGCATGGCAAAATGAAGAAGTATTCAGCATTTCCAAACAGTTTGGCTCTGCATGAGAGTCATGGAATAGATGATAATGCTGAGTATTCCAGTATCACAGTACTTCTTAGCAATGGTGCCTTGCATTATATATTAGAAATTAGTGATTTGCCTTATGCCTTTTTAGAATTCGTAAATTTGCTTTCGAGTACAGAAAGATGCCTTAAATACTTCTTAGATGTTTTAAGTAAACTGTGTCATGAATTTTATGCTTCATTTTTACCCAGCTTCAAGTGCTGATAAGCACTGCTAGCATCGTGGTATGTCTCAGAGCTGTTGTTAGGATGCAGCCCTGCTCCTTGCCTTCACCTAACGTGCTGTTAGCTCAGGGAGTGACTTTACCCACATGCTGATCTAAAACTCTGATCAGGCTACCATAAGAAATAAAAAGGCCAGAGCTTTAGTTGAAGAGTCTGTTGAAAGAGGAAAGTACTGCCTTGAACCCATGCAATTCCTGTTTTATACTACCTCCTTTGAAAGTTATTCTCGTGTTTTTTGGGGTTTTTTGTTGTTGTTTTTTCCTGTACTCAGGGAAGAGTTTGTTACTTTTGAGCTGCCCCACAGAAACGTGGAGCAAACTGACAGGGTATCTTGTTTTGTTTTTTAATAGGAAAGAAGGAGAGAGAGGGAGGAGGTTGGAACCATCCAATGTTATGACATTGCCTGTATCTATATCCAGTATCCAGTCCCCTTCTCCACTCCTCCCCTTTCCCTGTTTTACTAAAAAAAAAAAAAAAAAAAGAAGAAAAAAAGGAAAAAAATAAAAAAAGGACCCCCCCACACACATGTTTTTACTTTAAAAAATGTTTAAATTGTAACATTGTGAGAAGCAACCATAGGGCTCCATTTAAGTATTTTTTTTTTTACCTCCCATTGACTTTACTGGGGCCAAGACATCACCCTCCAGGTAGGCCAGGCTGACTTCTGTTTCCTTCCTCATGTATCAAAAGGTGGTCACAAGTTCTCAATAAGCCCTAAGTTCTGTCTGGCTTGTGCTGAGGAATGGGCTTCTGGTTACCCTAGTTCTGTACCTTGTAACTGCTAGTTCTGAGTCAGACAGGACACATTCACCTTTTTGTAACAGTGTTGATTCAAATGCTTTAAAAATAATCTTGAACCAAAGACTTTTCTGTAGGGAGAAGGAAGCCACATATTGTCCAAAAATTACTGAACTAGATAAAAGTTATAGGTTTGAAGAGCTGAATACATTTTATTGTATAAGTAGCTACGAACAAAAACCAATAGGGCTTCTTGATTGTAGTTGATTGCATAGATGAGTTGTATGCTTCTACAATTTTAACTACCTTGTTGTTACAAGAGCCTTTAAAGAAATCTATAATAATAGCAGCAGATATCTCCAAAGACTTCCAAGGGTGATTTTTTTCTCCAGCACGTATATGATCAACATTACAGTATTAAACAAATTATTTTTGAACGTTTTTTTATCTACTTGCTGAAGAAAAAGAAAACCTTTTCACCAAAGATTTATTTTTGGTCTCGTCAGGCAGAATGTTTAGTGTACAGCAGAGTACTGTTTCTAGTTAGGTAAAGTGTGAATTAATCAGAACTAGATTAAGAATGTGTAACTGTAGCATGAAGCTTCACACTTCATCTTTCAGAGTAGCCTCTTTTGTTAGTTTCATTCAGAAAGAGCTCATATGCAGAGATGGTAACTGCTTCTCCAAAGGCTTGTTTGCTGTAAGTACTGATAATCAGATATAATTTTATGACCATCATTACAGGTAAATACTCTAAATCCTAAACTTTTTCTTCTAGAGACCCACTCTAGTTTAACCCATGGATAATTTGAGAGAAATAGACTCCATATAAAATATGTCAACCTAATACAGATGCCCTAATTTCAATAGCCAAAGAGTTTAAAATATCCAGTGTATTAGAGCTCAGTGCATCCAGAACTTAAGGTTTTATTAAAGTACTTTTTATCAGCAAATAAAGAAAACCAAAGATATTTCAGGTTACCTCAGCATATAGGCAAGCTTAGTTAGGCATTAATTATTCTGTCTTTTTCTTTACTTCTTATGTTAACCAAATATAATAAGTTTCTCCAGAACCCAGTCTACATCATGTGCTTCCATTGTCACAGTCGTGATTACTACAGAACCAAAAATAGGCTCTTCTCAAAATTCATGACTTATCAGTAATCTATCACAAGATATTGCAAGAGAAAATTTGTCTTATGATTGAAAACTCCACCAATGTAAGCAAAGTAATCTCCAGAAAACTGTGTAGAAATGGACACTTTCTCTCTTGAACTCAATAGCAGAATCAATCTTTCATGATTGTAACAGTGCAAAATTGGGCTCAGAGTTGAAATACTTCATATCGTTGAAGCCAACACACGTAATTGTAGATATGACATTACAGCTACTAATTCTCTTAAAAGTTTACACCTCTGGCTAAGGAAATCAGTTGTTCGTATGTGAACTTTGTTCACTGCATTTGCCTTGGAAGAGCTGCCAGAACACAGCAGGCAGGATGGCTTCAGGTTTTCCTATAATTTTTGTCTTGGTTATGTCTGTAGAAACTGGGTCCTGGAGGAAAAAACCAATATCATGTTTTAATTATGAATTTTACCTAATGTGTTCTGGAAGATGAACAGGAATGTGGAATTTAGTGTTACACTATGTGAACCGGTTTTGTTTAAGTGTTTTAAGAACTAAGGAGCCATGGCTGGTGTAATGAGTGTATATGCAACCCTTGTGCTTTAAAAAGAAAGCAAAAATGTTACTGTTGATGTGACTTGAAAAGCATCAAAACTTATAGAGGAAATCCTGAAACTGGCCTATTGTACTAATAGTGTTTCCAAGGGAGGACTCTGCCCTTTAATTGCAACAGCAATGCCTATGCCAGTTCTGCAGGACCTTGATTCAAACCCAGATGCTCAATCAGCCCACAGTTACACTTGTGTACTTTCTTCATATTTAACAAAAAGTGTTCTCATCTTTCAGGAGCTGCCCAGGAGAACTGGGAGTCTGTGTGCTGTGTAGAACAGGGCCTATCATTTGGTTTGGTTTTTTTTTAATAGCTCTATTTCTGTAAGAGAAACTTGAAAAATCAGCATATCATTTTTAATAATTTCCTATATTAGCTGTGTATTTTCCAGTGTAACTTATGAGATTTTAACAGAAAAGAGAGTACTGAGAGACTTCCTCACCTGCTTTTAATTATTCTTCATAGTTCATTCCATCTTTGGTTTTATTCCCTTGCTTGAGACTGTGAGCTAAATCTTGGTTTTTATTCAAATCAGGGTCCTGATCCTGTTTCTTTTTAAGTCAACAAGGGCATTAATTTTTATTCCAGTTTGCAGAGCCTGCACAGACAAAGTCAGCTTTTTTGGGGTGTTTGTTTTTTAAATCTTCACAGTATTATTCTTTCTAAAGGAAAGAATTCTTACGTGGTTAAAACTCCCACTGGCAAATGTGGTTTTGTAAGATAACAAGGTACCACGCATCAGAGGTCCACTGTAACTCTCCATGTATCCAGCCTCAGCCTGTAGTAAATACTGAGCATTTCAGGTCAGTTTACTTCTTTTTCATTGCAAACTAAATCAACTTGAATGACTTACCACTTGCTGCCACCTGCACGTACACAAGCATAGTTACCATGGACTGCTGAGACTCGGTAACATGTTACTCAGAGCACACTTGTCAGCCCTAAGACCAGAAGCTCTGCCTCATTTTATTCATTGCAGAATGAAGTTCATGCAGGTGAAAGTCCCTCTCTGAGCATGGAGAATGTTTGTAGCGCCCTCCATGTTTAGCCAGAAATCTCATTCCCACCAGCTGGAAGCTGCACAGGTGTAACTCTGGTGCTATTTCACAGAAATGAATTTGCTGAGGTTTCTTTGGTAAAGTTGAAAGCAGAATTATACCCAGGAATTGCTAAAGAGGTTGTTTTTAGCTTGAACTGTTACACTTAATAGTTGCTGCAACTGCAGCTCTGCTAATAGCAAGCAGTTTCTAAAGTGGAAGAATTTGCAGGAAAAATGGAGCGCCTTTCTATCATAACACAAGTTTAAAACATATTATTTACGTAACTGTGTATTTTGGAAGTCGTTTCAAAAACGACTACTCTTCAATACAACTCCAAAACCAACTTGCTTTCTGTTAATAGAGACCCATGTGAAAAGAACACAAATTCAGTTTTGCTCAAATGCAATTTGTAATTCCTCTGGATTTACACTGAGCGTGGTCCTCATCGGCTGCAAAGGGATGTAAACACGAGCTGTGTTGGCCCCTCTGGTTCCACTGCGAGCTATGCTCCTTCTGGAAGTTTTCAGCCTTTCATGGTTGCATATACCCACATGGCACCCGCCTGGTGTGTTCTCAGTAAAGACTGACTGTATGTGAAAAACGGATGTATCCAAATGTTGCTTTTTGATTGTTTGGCTTTTGGGTTTTTATAAAGTTTGAATGAATCGCCAGTGTAGGAGCCAGGTGTGTATCTCATATTGTGGTGGTCTGGATCCTTTCACTCCGTGTGCCATTTTCTCCTAAGGGCAGCAGTGGCTGACTGGCTAATGGAGGATGGAGCTGAATTGTATTAATTCTGTATTTGTCTCAGGGGATCAGCTCTCTGAATTCCATTGCATGAGGGAAGCTAATGTTTGCCCTGATTTGAATGTAACTTTTTAATGTCCTTTAAAAACTATTTTGTTTAATAATGTGGATTTCTTTTTCTAGCATTCTAGTAAATGTTACCTAGTGTGTTGGTTCATTTTTCCCCTCCAGGGTTGTTTATATACTACCCCAAGGTCATGCCAAAAAGTAATAGAAGTTTAAATGCCAAATGTTTATGAAACTGCTGTCTAAATACTGATTGATTGCACAGTTGAAATAAAAGTTTTCCTTAGTAAAAGTGCTACTTGTTAAATATTTTATTTTCAGTGTGTCTGACAAGTGGCTAAAACCAAGGGAGATGTAAGTGCAGCACCTCGCTGGAGACTGAGCAGCTAGGGAGGTGCTGGCACTTAAAGTCATAAAAAGAAGTAAACCGCATATGCGTTATCATTGAGATTCATAGAACTTTCCAAAACACGTGTTCATGTATCATTTATATACCTGGAAATGTTTCCCACCTGAAAACTCCGTCTGTGTCCCGTCACTGTCAAACACCCATGTAAGATCTCTGTGTTGGTTTGTATTGCTGGGTGTGGAAGATGTGGTTCTCAGTGCAGTTTTCTCAAGTCTGGCAAGCTGCAGTCCCAAATTGTTTGCAGCAGTTTTACATCTGCTGACTGTTGAACCGAGTATTCCAACGTGTGACAAGACTATGAACGTGCCATTGCTCTTGGTCAAAAGGCAGACTGCTATTTTTTCGCAAGACTACATTCCAGACAAGAGTCAGACAAGTTAAATCAGCGAGGAAATGATGTCCTATGGGGATTAAAAGGTTTCTGTTGCTAGCAGGTTGATTACTGATTGCCACTTGAAAGCAACTGGAAAATTGGCCAGGTGGTTTAGAGAGTTATGTACAGAGCTGGATTTAGAGTGGTGCCCATGCAAATCTTGCACTACTGAAAATGAAAGCACAGTAATTACTGCTGTTATTTCCAGGGTCTCTAGGGAGAATAAAGAAAAAACAGCAATGGAATCTGAACTCTTGCAATGCTTCGGTAGGTTTGACTTTGCTTTTTCATCTATATTGTTCCCTAAAAGACCAGAACTCTTCGCTGGCACTGACTATGCTTACTGGGAAAGAAAAGATATTTCACAGGTATTTCAAAGCTTTGAATCACAGTCCTGGGAATTGAAGATTTGAAATAAATGTTCACTAACTTTCTTCTATGTCCAGGAAATGACTGCTCCTAAATACATTTATTTTTACTTCCTATTTTAACCCTCTCTGAGAGGCACGTGTCCTGTCATTTATAGGTGCCCCTCAGAGAGAAGGTGTGCTGTGAGCACCCTGAGGAGACAGAGCCTTTCTGCCATGGCAGCACCTCACACTGATGGGTCAGGCTGCCTGGGTTCTACACTGGAACCATCATGTCTGGTTTTCCTTTTGAATTCTCAGAAAGCAAAGGAAATCCAAAAAGCCATATCATGCTTCTTTGTGAATCACAGCTGCTCTTACCTGCAGAGTCTATGTATAGAACAGTTCTGCCTGGTTGGGTAGCTTATATGACATTTATTGCTGGGGGTATAAGGGCACCAGCTGTGGTAACTATTTATAAAACAAACTCTAATCCAAAATTCTTTCCTCCTTATGTTCAAATTTAGGAACACTGAAATACGGTTACTCAAGAGGTGATTGAGAAAATAAGACCAGTACTGAAAAAACAATACAGTATTTTAACAGCTATACTGTAAAAATGAATCAGTCTTACATATCGTAAATGAATGATTTTTAACAAATAATAAAGAATTTTGAATAGCCAGGGCCCACTCAGTCTTGGACTGTCCAGTGATATGAAAGCTCTAGCAATGGAGTCCACCAGAGATGCTGTTCTCTCTCTAGGCAAGAACAGGAACCAGCTGCAGTTCCTGATTATGATTGCTGGTTAGTGTGGGTACATTTTACAGTCCAGTTTATAGTGTCCTCAATAGCAATAAATAAATACTGAAGTCTCATCTTCCAAGGAGTTATTATTGTAAAAGAAAGCTTTAAAACTGCCCTGTTTGGTGACCTGATGCTGTGCTACCTGCCTGCATTCTGACACAAACGTGCACCAATTGAAATGACAGCATTGCTGTGTCTTTGTTTAGTTTATCAGTGACATCAGTGTACAGACCTTGCTTATCTGTTTTTCAGAGAAAAGGACCAATACCTTGGAACTGCACTACAGCAGGTGAGCACCAGTTCTCTGTGGGTTAATTCCTCTCCTTGTTATCCTTTCACTCAGAAAGTAAAATTGGCCTCTGTTAAGAAGTGAGTCTGTGCGGGTATTTTGCTGCTAATAACGTGCAGAGCATCACGCATTAAAGAAACTGACCCCAGCGTCTAAACTGGGCACGTGTATCTTGAAGACCAGCCCAGTACTCCACCAAATCTGGAGCTCTGGTGACAGCAGATTTGTGATCTCCTTTGCACCTAAAGCCAGACTTTGCATTTTGTTACAAATGAAAAAAGACATCTGCTCTTCTTTCCTTTATTCCTTAAGTTATTTCACTTAATATTTACAAGTAAATCCAGTTGGAATTTATGTTTGGGGGTGTATATGCATTTGTTACCAGTAGGATTAACCTCTGCCATCTTATTTGTAATACATGTCATTGTGCAGCCTGGTCTGTGTCCCCTTTTTCATTCATCTGCAGTCATGGTTTCAGGGTTGGTGCTGGACTGCAGAGCATATCCTCTGTTGTTAAGAGAGAAGCTGTAGGTGCTAATGCTGTTGTTGTCCATGTTGCAGTGACCTACTCTTTCTGTAATTAACGTATTAAGGCTTGGCTTCACCTCTCCTCCCCACACAGTGAAGAGGATGGATTTGAACCCTCCTCTCTGCAGATACCTGCATGCTAGAGCCCCAGGTAAAAGCTCAGATTTGACAAAGAGATACCATATTGTTTCTAAGTGGAGAGTAAGCTTTATTTAAAACTCATCATTTAAATCCTGTTTACAGAGGAATGCACCATTAAGACATACAGAAAATGTGAGAAATTCAGAATGTTGCTGTGCCTCAGTGAAAGACTGAGATTTCTCTGGTCCATAGGATCTCCCTTGGCTGGGAACAGAGGTTGGGGGCTGGCAGATGTTTGGGTACCAGCTGCTCTCTGAGAGACTTCTGCCCTTACTGTCAGGCGCATGTGACTTGCAAGAACCAGCCGAGGTGGTTTTCCGGCAGTGCTGCAAATTGGTCCAAGCTCTTCAGGGTTACTCTGGATTGATGCTCAGCATCACTGGAAGTTGACGAGCACTCCAGGTGGGTCCAGGGAAAGCTGGATACTATAATAATCCACAGGCTTAGGGATGAAAATGAATTTATGTGGGTGACTGAAGATGTGTTTCCTATTATACTGCTCCACAGGAAGTTTTAAATCAGTGCCCAAAACACTGGATTCTGCTTTAGCTGGAAATAGACTGGGGACTCCCCAGAGGTCATGTTAATAGAATGGTTTTGAATTCCCTTTTATCTGCGTGGCAATACACTAGGAAAAAAAAACCCCAACTATTTTAATGAGTAAAGCAGCAGATTTGTGGCTAGGCTGCCAGGCGGTCGCACCACATGAAAGCAGGAAAAGTGTTGCTCACACTACAGCTCACTATAGCCTTTGACAATTTGCATTTTGGTATGCCGGTCTAGGACATGAACCCCTCCGGTTTGCTGAAAGCTATCACCAGGGGATGAGTGAAAGAGCTTAATAATATATGCTGCCTCCTCACTTTTGGCAGTTTACATTCATATTATCTTAAACCAAGTCCACTGCACTACCTTGCTCATAGCTTTCCCTGTATTAGGTCATGCAATTGCAGTTGGAAGTAAGATAAGTTTATAGCGCAGACTGTAAAGTAAAATAAAAAAAATCATTACAAATGATATCATTCATGTTAGCAACCATCACGCTTTGGAATAGATCCTGAATATTTAAAAGTCAGTAACAGCTTGCTCATTCTCTACCAAATTAAACAATCTGGCTTTGCTTTACACAAAACCCACAGTCAAGGCAGAATGAATCCCTCGAGATTGAGATTGCCGACTTCAAAGGACAAGTTAACTCCAAGCTTGAGTTCTAAGTATTTCAATTAAAATTCTTTTGCAAAATCAAAAGCAAGACAACCTCTAGTTCATAATAGGAGAGAATTCTGATACTGGCATTTACAACACTTCACAAAAAAATGACTGTATTGAAGAGGAAGGCACCCTCTTAGTTTTTTACAGACTGCATCTCTAGCTTTGTGATCTACGTATGGTAAGATAGAATCAGTGAAGAAGGTCAGCATGTTAGAAGCCATTGTAGCACAGCCCTGAATCACAGTCAATACCCAGGAGTCCACTTCTGCCATTGTAGAGGCTCAGAGCTTTGCATGAGCCTGGATTACCTCTGATTAGCTTTTGAGCACAGGCTAGAAATGGGACAAGCACCCAGCAGAGCGTGCTGGCTTGCACCATACCCTGTGATTTGGAAGTCTCAGCCTGAGTGACGAGGTTGCCATTTGTAGTTGGGTTGACTGGAAACAGCTTTTAATAGAAGCACTCCACAAGCTGGTTTTGCATTCAACTAGGTTTTAAGAGTTTGTGATGATGTTTCTGTTCTGCAGCTCAGCTGGGCCAAAACTTATAGCCCAGCCCTGCAGTTGCAGATAACTAAAGGACAGGATTCCTGCAGGAACAGATGTAGAGCACCCGAAAACGTCTGCCTGTAGATTTCTGATTTTGAATCATAGCCACCGGGCGTAATGCATGTCAAGCAACTTAATCCAGTTTGGGGTTTGCAGACAGATAGTGCATATTTTTACAAAAATTAGTTCCACATTCTTTTCTTGGAATCCTGGATTTCATGTGAATTTTAGCCTGGAGATTAGGGAAGCTGTTCTCAGATGCAGTGGGTGACTGCAGCATCGATGTAACTAGGTCAGAGGGTACTTAGGCGTAGTTAGTTATCTGTTCTTGTGTTCTTCCCTACTTTCGTTGCACAATAAACAAAAGAGGTCACTAAGTTTGATTTAAAGGATGGCAGAATTCCGAGATTTCACGGTGGCATTTTTTTAATGGTATTTTCTAACAATGGTGTGTTTGTGATTGCTTTTCTGTCTTTTTAATTTTTTCTTCTGCTTTAGTTGCATTTTCCTTTCAGTCTACAAACCTCCAAATTCAGACTCTAGTTGTTTCCATGAAGCTTCGCTCTAGCGCAAGCAGACGGATATGCATGGGTCAGGAAGCTCTGTGCCTGTCTAGGGCTCTTGCTGAGGCACAGGGCTGACATGAGAGAATACCCACACAGCTTTGCAAGAGGCTCTGCTACCTCTCGATTCAGCATTACCACTGCTTTAGTTTTATGGCAAAGATTGCCCTTTGGCAGCTCTGCAATGTGGATCTCAGAAAGATCTTTGCCTCATTTTAATTACTTACAAACACACTGATGCATGGGACAGACTGGGACAAAGCTTCCTCGGGTTTTTACAGCAGCTTTGTAACTTTGGCTCTCAGCAGTCATCAACAGAGTCTGGGTCTCACAGCAGATTCATAACCAATTGTTGCAAAGATCAGCATGGCCTTTGCAGGAAACTAGAAAGGGCTCTTGAGAGAACTGAGTAACTGCAGGAACTAAATGCTTGCCTCTCCTTTCATGTGATAAACAGGAAAATGTTAAGGATTCAATATGATAATCCACAGGGCAAGAAAATGCATTTCTTTCCTTTCCCCACTGAGTGTCCCCATTTCACTATTCATTGCTCAACAGGCAAGCACTTCTTTGAGAGATGGTAGTCCATTCTGCAGAGGAGCGCACAAAGGTTTGTAAAAACATGCATTTGTCCCTTTTTAAAATGTATTATATTAAAAATATTAACACGGCAAACCAAAAGTTCCCTTTTACTTTCTGCAAGGGCAAAGGGGAAAGAAATCTGATGTTTCTTAGTGACTTGAAGATCAAATCACTGATTTTTAACGCATAGATATATACACACACTGCTTTCTTGTCAAAACTTTTCTACTTTGGTATGTAAATACACCAATAACACTCAAGTTCCTAGATATCAGTGTCTGTCTTCATACACTAAATGTTTGGATACTATACTTACCAGTTTTACGTATTTGCTATACGATTCTATAGTTTTAAAATGCTTGGCAAATTTTAACTTTGTAAGTCATTTATGTTGTTGAAAAGAGTATGTGAGTGTATCAAAGTTTTGGGGTTTTATTCCCGAAATACCTGAGCCTGGCTGCATTTTAACTGTAAGTTGGACAGGTAAGTGTGCACTCAAACAGAGACATCAGTCTTGGCAAGTTTCAGACCTAAGAGCTTGCTGTGAACTTTAAAGTTTTTCTTCCAGTACAGATATGACACTGGAGTGCCCTTGTGTACATTTCCGAGACAGTTTTTGATCAGTCCACTAATAACTTGTCTTACAAAGCTTAGAACAATGTGTTTCATCAGCCAATGATTTGCTATGTGATTACACAAAGGCATGATCACTCTCAGGCTTCATACGTGCTTTCAAGGTGATCATGCGTCATACAGAAAAAAACTAATGCAATGGACTACAGAAAAAAATCTGACATTCTTTAAGGAACTAACACATAAAGCAATCTGTTCTGCATTTTTCTGCTACACTTTTGTATTCACTTCAGATTAAAGGTGAAACAGAAACAGACAATTAATTAGTTTTCATTTTGTACTCTATATGGATGAATGGTTAATGCAGAAGTTTAGACAGTCTTAATGTTTGTTGATTAAACACAGAGACAAAACGGAGGAGGGCTCCTGAGACCTGGTTTACATCAGCATAACAGATGTAGCATTCACCAGTAGGTGAGCAATTTGCACTAAAACAGCTTCAGTGACTTGTGCTCAAACTGTTTCAGTTACAGCTACAATCCCCGAGACTGGAAGAGAGATGCTCTACATCCATCTACATCCAGACCCAGAAGGGACCTGGTTAGCACATTTTTCCAGAGCAATATGAACTGCACAAACAGCTAGACTAAAAAGGCATAAAAAGCACATCTCTGTGCTTTATGCAATTTATAAACATGCATGCATTTAGTTTTACTACCCTCAAAAAGGGAGATGAGGAGGAGAACAAATGAGTCTGGAGGAAGAGGTGTAACTAGTGTAACAAAACCAGATTTTTAGTGTTGTCTCAGGCCTGACAGAAACTCCCTCCAGCCTTGATAAATAGTCCTATTTTGCGCAGTCATATTGTGAAACATGTACAGGTCTGTAGAACCAGCACCTTGTTTAACATGAAAAGGGGCCCTTTAGAACAAAGAGTTACTGACTTTATTGTTTTCCCTCACAGCAGGCGGCAGAATCAAATCTACTGATGCTGGAAGGCTGTTAGGAGCTAAGGCTTTCACCACCCAAATTTCCCCAATGTGTTCCTTTTCTCCACCTCAACACTTTCAGTCCAGGTTGGAAAGGGACTGCTGTTTGCCTGGTTTCTGTGTCCACGTGCCAGGAAGCCTACCTGCACAGGTGCTGCTGTGCACGTGCCATCCCTTGGCACTGCTGTGCAGGCTGGACATAGTGCGCCCCTGCGGGAGCCGGCTGCACACCAGGCCCGTGTCCGTTGCACAGGGGTCCATTTCTGTTTTGCTGAAATCTTCTGTGATGAGTTGATAAATTGCAGTGACTTGACAGGTTAAAGCTGTGTGTGCTTTATGTTAGAACATATATGGCTTACATGAGAGGAAAACTTTCCTATTTCCCCCAGTACTGGAAGCAGCAGTTAGACAGCTCAGCCAGCTTCCAGGTTTTTTCCTTCTGGTGTCATGCTTTCTTTTTTCTTTCCTAATTTTATTCCTCTGGTATGAAATACTGGCCCCCCGAAAGTCAAACAGGACGGATCTTTCACTTCTTCCTTTTCTAAATTCCTTGAACATCAGAAATTGTCTCTGAGGTGTTTACATTTTTTCCATTAGCACATTTGCATCCGTTCCTATGTTGCCAAAGCAGGCTGCTGTGCTACTCTGTGCTCCTGAGATATGCAGCAGTTAGATGTGAAAAGATGCGGTATAAACCCTTTAAATGTTAATGCTCTGTCATGGATCCATGCCTCACTGACATTTCTCCCCTGACAGCGGAATGCAGTGTTGAATGTTCAGACCGACGACGATTAGGAAAAGAACTTCCTTTGCCTACTGGCTGGCTGTACAGAAAAGCTCTTTCAGTCACGTTCTTTCTAACCGGAATTCAGGAGGAAAGGAACCCAGAAGTTCCTCAAACCACCTCGTCTATACTTAGTAACATTTTTAGGTGCTATGTGTCACATGTGATTGAAGTTACTGTTATCTCCCCAAAGCACCTTTCAATCAATCAGGGTGAGTTATAAAGTAGTACTTGTTCACAACTGAGCACAGGGAGCAAGAGCTTTCTCTGTAGTTGGTTATTGGTAAAAAGAAGACAATCATTTCAGAATGACAGAATCTTTGCACTTTGAAGGCGGGTCCCACATCCCAAAGCAAGATTAACACTGAACTTGGGCCAGGCTAATCTGGGTTTTGCCCTGCTGGGTCTTGAAAATCTCCCAGGATGGAGATCCTACAACTTCTTCAGTTTCTTGTCCCAGTGCTTGCTCAGCCTCAAAACAATTTTTTTGCCCCCTCGTAGCCTGTTGGAAGCTCCTTTCAAATAATAACCATAGAGTCTCATCTTCCTGTTACACACCAGTAAAGAGCCTGTCCCTCTTCTTGGGAACCTCCACTTACGTGTTGGAAGGTTACTGCTTGGTACCCCTAACTTTCTTAATTAACACCAACTTTTGAGAGGAAGAAATGTCGGAATGATTTTAAGGACAACCAGTGAGCAGCGAGGCTATCAGGTGGTGAATGGTGTGTGATAATGAGAACTTTCATATACTTTAGGGGAACATTTGAGATGCTGGCGTAAGCACCTGAGCAAGTGAATTAATTCCCTTCAGACGCTGTGTCAGCCATTTCCAGTGTAGGTTTAGAAGTGTAAAGTCAGTCCAACAGGATTCTCGCAGGCCACTCATTAAAGCCCAGAGCGCAAGTTAGAGCTGAATTTGGATGAACAGCAAAACAGAGCTAATTTTTTGCAACTAGAGCACTGGGTTAAATCTGAATTCCCTGCTCACATCTCCGATGCAGACAATCTCCCCCTAGGAACCTTTATTGACTCGGTGACATCAATCTGCGCATCCATAATTACAGTCTACATGCTATTACAAGGCAGCCTTGCACAAAAGCTCATGCAGTCCTTGGAGAATCATCTAGGCCTACAGCGAGCTCCATCGCAGAAAATGCAAATCTTTTCACAGATAAGACACATCTTCCTCCAAATACAGACGGGCTCACACCCACCTTGTTAATAACGAGTTATGCTGCAGCAAGATTACACAAAATTAACCATCAGATCCCACAGGAGTATTGTCAATCCGCTGTACTTCGAGGTACGTGCAAATCTGGGACTGCTGCAAAGTAAAAGACTGTGGACAAATAAAAATGATGCCTAGGGAAGGACAGAAATCAGCATAAAACCCCCCTGCTTTACTTAGACTCGCAAATGTAAATGCCAAACCCTAGCAATATTGATGCCTTAACCTTTACACAGATAACACTCAGAAAAAGTGTTCCGCATACTGGGAAAGTACCAACCATCCATACAGCAGGAAGGTATACAAAGAAATAGCACCGCCAGGTATTGCAAAATCAGGTATGTCAGCCAACCCCACACTTTACATTTTACATGGACGTTTTTATCCCAGTTAAAGGAGAATAAATCCCTACCGGAAAGATTACTATTTTGAATGCAGCTGATACAGTCTTGATCCGGGAGGAGGGCTCCGTGTGTAACACCTCTGGAATGCGGCCACTTCAGGCCACGGGGGCCTGCGCCAGAACCTCCGTTTCCACAGAACTGCGGTGCGTTCCCAGGGCTCAGCAGGGCCCACCGCGCCGGGAGGGCCCAGCGGCGGCGTCTCCTTTGCAGCCACCTCAGGCCAGAGACCGGACTGGAGGCACGGAGGGCCCCCCCCCTGCAGAGGGTGCTCCCGCCGGCGCGCACCTACCTGAGAGCGACCCGCGGGGCTTCAGCGCTTCCCGGGGCAGCGGAGCCGCAGCCTGAGGCGGGAGGAGCCCGCTAAGCACGTGCAGCACGCGAGGAGCGCCGCGCGAGCCGAGGTGTGAGGGGCGGTCACCGAGCGGCGCGTGTCGGCCGCAGCCCGCGCTCCCGCCCTCACGCGCACTTAACGGTCCGCGCGGGCCCGGCCCGCGGCCGCCCCGAGCCCAGCGAGTCCCGGCGGCCGAGCGGAGCCCGCCCCGGCCCCGCGTCTTTGTTCCGAGCGGCGGCGCGGGCCGGGGGCGCGGCCGGGGCTGTCAGCTCCCCCCCTCCTCCGCCCTCCGAAAAGGGCCGCGCCCCGCCGCGCTCATGGCGGGAGTGTGGGGAGCCCCGCCGTGGCGGGAGCTGCCTCCGGTGCCCCTGGGGGCCCGGGAGCCGGATGGCAACGGCGGCCGGGGTACGGCGCGGTGAGCGGCGCTGGTGGCCGGCGGGGGCGCTGTGCGGGGCCGCGGGGCCTGGCAGCCCCGGCGGCGGGCGCCGAGCGAGGCTGGCGCCCGCCGCCCGCGGGGGACCCTGGCCGGCGCGGCTCGGCGCTCCGCGGGTCCCAGGGCAGCGGCTCTCCGTTCGGCGGGGCCCGCCTCGCCCGGCCCTGGCCGCGGGCCGCCGTGGAGCCCTCCCGCGCCCAAACTTTGCAAAGTCTGCTCGCTCCGCTGCTGGGGCGGCGGCGGCGGCGGCTACGGCAGCAGCGGGCGGGGGCGGCGGCGGGGGAGGCGGGGGAGGAGGGGGCGGGCCGCGGGCCGGCGGCGGCGGCAGCAGCATCAAAGAGCATCGATTCCTGCTGCCCTGGGAGCCATGCGCTGCGGTCTGTAATGTCAGCGGAACAGGAGAAGGACCCCATCGCGCTGAAGAGATCCCGAGGTACGGGGGGGCCCGGGCCGGGCATGGGGGTTGGCCGCTGCTGGGGCCTAACTCCCGTGAGGGGAGCCGGTGGGCGCCGCGGGATGCGCGCCCCGGCTGGACCGGACCGCCGCTGCCCTCCGCGCTCCCGGGCCGGGCCGCCCGCGCCTCCACCGCTGTGCCTCCCTGCGGCTGGCGGCGGGGCCGGGCGGCGCGGCAGCCGCGCTAAGTTTGCACGGTGGGGCCCGGCCGGGCGCCGCGGGCTCCCGCAGCCTCTGGGCCTTGAAATGCCAAACTCGGGCTCGCCCTGCGCGCAGCTGGGATCGCGCGGGGACGCGTGCGGTGCATGGTCGTGTCCCGTGTTTTCTTGGACGTTCTGTCCATTAGTATGCAGCTTGCATACTGCTGGTGCAAGGGAATACGTCGGCAGTGCCACATGTCCGAGTTAGTATTGATGCAGAGCCCATAAATTACACTTGAGTGTTTGCTCTTCTGCCCATGGTCTTGCCCTTGTGCTTGGTTCTCGCTGGGGTTTTTGTTTTTCGGGAAATGAAAAATCTGTCGAAATATTCTTCTTTATCAATAGCACTGTTGTATGGCTCCGCTCAGATCTGAAGTACACATTTCTTTGAAATGTGTGAGGATAAGGGTAGAAATACAGTATCTCTTCCGACTTGGTTGTGCAGCTGACTTTAATGGCAGTAGCACATCAGTCTATGTAGCGGTAGTTGTGTCCTCATAGTCCTTAAAAACAGAAATGCATTTCCAAATGAATTCATGAAAGACAGTAGGGTGACTGAGTTGGGTGAAAATCATAGCAAAACGATAAGATCTGCAACTTATTGCTTCTCTTCGCCTCGCCTCCTGTTTTGCCCCTGGAATTCTATTGTTCTTGATGTTTTAAGCTTTTTTTTATGGTTGGGTAAGTGGGGAAAGGTGGGGATTCAGCTAGGCACGTTGTCATTGATTTACATTCTGCTTCTCTGAAACTGTTCTAGTAACAGCTGGATTGCAACCTTGAGAATGAGAGAATGAAAATGTGCAGCAGTGTTACAAAGGAGACTGGGATTCCTTAGAGTCCTTCACTCTCAAGCCCTGGTTCTGCAAATATTTAAGCACATGCAGTTTCATATGCCTGAGTTACCCACCGAGTTCCATGTGATTACCGCTTAATATCAAAACTGTTTACAGTATCAGGACCACAGAATAGGCTCACCAAATCTGGTCAAAATTAGACTCTTCTTAGTTTTCTGTCTCTAATGAAAAGTTTATTCAGCCATTTGTGTTTCTTGGGAAAACATTCTTACAGAGATAAAGCACTGTTCGAAAAGACTTTGGCATCCATCCTGTAAAAACCTAGACAGAGATTTGTCAGTGGGAATGAAAAAACTCCATAGTGTATTTGCAACATGTCAAGTATGGCATAAATTGCATGCAAAGTCACAATCGCTTAACATGTAAACAAAACTACAGTTGCAGTTCTCATAAATAACACTGAAAAACTCTTGTGTATGGATGAAGTAAAAAAGAATACGGGACTTCTTCTTTCCTAAATGTAAGTGAACAAAATACATTTTCCCTGTTATTTAATAAGGGAATAGTTCTCTGATGTGTATTTCTGTCTCTAGATACATTGCGTATATGATGTCCTAGTCAAAAGAATTGTGTTATTTTCCTGGAAAAATTGTGTCAAACAATGAATATTTTTCTTAGTGCAATGTTCCTGAACTCTCAGTACACCTTTTAATGAAGGTCTGTGTGGTAGGTACCGAAAGTGACTTTCTGGAAAGTTTGTCTTGGCTGCAGGAAAATGACCCTTATTCACTCATTTTTGGAGGTATGCTAGGACTAACATTCTGTTTCCTTTCATGTATAAATTAAAGCATTATAAAATCCACAGGGAAAATATAAATTTGTAGGGCTAAATTAAATCATTGGCCTCACACAGCGAGAACTGGAAATATAAAAAAAGCTTTGTGCCTTTCCAGATGTAGGACTCTGTTCTGCAAACAGGCTTGTGACTGGCTTCTCCCGTGGAAGTAATTAGTGGACAAATAGTGGGACTTGTCACTGGAATTCTAATATTCATATGCTTGTGCTTTTATGCATGAAGAATGATATCCCAAGAGAGGAAATTTATACATCATTTTATAAAGTTTTAACTTGCACTACCGTAGGGCAGCACTTGCATATGATCCTCAATATTGTGCTTGGCCACAAATTTACTAATAACTGCACCGCTAGTTGTTAAATTTATTAAAAGAAATGTGGATATTTGTAATACTTTGCTACCACTGGTTAACGTTGTTTATGTGTTATGAGTGCAGGACCACGAGGAACAGGAGTGCATTTTATGCAGTTGTGAGGAATGGTGTTCAGAGTGAAGTCTCCCACTGAATTTATGATAAACCTATAGGAATGCTGGAGAAGAAGCTAATGGAAAGGGCAGGGTCAGTTTTGAGTAAATATCAAGAAGATTATTTTATAAAGTTAAAATTTAAGGGAGATTTATCATCATTCTTTATGTAAAACTTTGTGCTGTGATTGTTTAGTATCTGCAGTTAATGCAGCGGCAGCACGTCACAGCACACCAAGTATACAAAGGATCTTGTATTCTAAATCAAGGCAAAAAGGACTCTCTTTTTAAAAGAAGTAATCCCTAGTTACTCTGATTGTAGGTTATACAACAGCATAATTTTGTTTTGAGAAATTTATTGTGACTTCATGCCCTAGTCTTTGAATTTCAAACTGAAGTTTTGATAGGTGTGGATCTCGGATGCTCACAGATTTGAACAGTGGCAGCCAAAGCCAAAAGGAACTTATTAAAGCAGAGGCAGAACTGGATTCTTACAGGGGATAGGACTGGTAAATTCCATGAAACTTCAATAAAGGAGGCAGAGAGGAAGGAAGTGCTAGGAGTGAAATCTGTTGGGCCCCCTTTGATCAGGGGTATTTGAAATAACTGTTGATATTTCAGTCTGTACAGTAGGTCTACATTTTCCCTGTGAGAAGAGATTTTGCATTACTTTACTAAACAATCAAAGTTGGTGTAGGTGTCTGCAGGGAATATCTCTTTAACACAGAGCAGTGCAGTCTCATACATTATGCTTCTTTGTATAATATTATTGATAATTCAGTTATCTTCAGGTAATATTACCTTTGGTAGTAGAGACAAACCTGTATTTTCAGCTGTATGCTTGCATCTTGGTTAAAATTTGCCTTGTATTCTGAATATGAGTTTTAAACAAATAACAGCACATTTTTTAGGTTGGATTGCCTGCTTCTTACTGTTCTACAGTTACTATATATATTAACTATATATATATATATACTTTGTTTTTGAAAGAGCAAATAAACTGTTGTCTTAATGGGCCTAGGGAAAAATAAAATTAATAAACAGTTTCTTAATGTAATGGTGTTAGTATCTTAACATTTGTTGCTCTCATATCACCCCAAAGTGATTTTTGTGCTTCAGCCCAGGGTTGTTTTGCCTTCACGTGAAGGCAGGGATAGTAAGGAATGTGTTAGGATTTTTTTTTTCTTGTCTGGAAAGTTAACCAGAGTTTTAAAACTGAAAGCCACAATTTATACAAATTTGAGAGCTATTTCCACTGTTAACAAAGGTGAGGAAGAATCCCCGGTGAAGTACAGATATCTCTTTGGATTGCTCAGTCAAGCCTGATTGAGTGATCAATAAAATGAACGTTCTTTGTTTCTTTTTGTGCCAGAGCAGCCATGCTCAATTATTCCATGAAGTTTCTGCAGAGAAGGACAGGTTCACTTAGAGCCCTTCTCAGTGTTGGCAAGTATTGTTTTGTCTGATCAAATCTTGCATTTAGTGGAATTTTGATCTTATCAACTGCAGATCTGCTGAAACAACAGGACAGGTTTTCAGTGGGCTTCAGTCATGGATCTGCTACTTTTTGCCTTTTCTTTCATAACGTATTGTAATATATTGTTGTATATTGGTACAGTGAGTTTGATAAGTGCTATATCTATGTAAGGTGAATAAGAGGTGCATCTTAGGCATGGTTTTAAATAGTTCTTTTGAAAGTTTTATGCATTATGCAAACAAGAAATACTTCTAACTGGTGAAGTGGAGATATTAGAAACCAAGGGACAGATGAACATAAAATAAATGGAAATGTTTATTCTAACTCTGAGCATGAATTAGACATTAAAGTGGTAGTAGAGTAAGGCAGCAGTATACAAGGTATGCTTTTGCCTCCAGATGTTTGCTTCTTGCAATGTTAGCCACCAGAACTAGTGCAAGTTCAGTACTTGTAACAGATATCTGTTGCTATTACAAACAGAGGCAAACTTAAAACACAGTCTGTAAGAAAACTAATGCAGTATTGCACCAATTGAAATTTTGTAGGTGGTGACAGTGGATTGGATGGGTTAGGAGGACCAGGAGTACAACTTGGAAGCCCTGATAAGAAAAAGCGCAAAGCAAATACACAGGTAAATTCCCTTTGGTTCTTCTGATTTTGTAATAAATAGCACACTCACATGTCATTTGTGGTATCTCACATTGTTCAGAATATCAGTCTGTTCTCACAAATAGCAGTTACATGCAAAATATTTCAGTTGTGTTGTGAAGTTAGAATCTTCAGAATACTAGTTATTCTCACTGAAGTTATTTTAATCTCTGTAGGTTGCCGAAGACCTATAAAGGGAGGAGCACAGTGAGACTGCTGTAACTTGTATTTTTGCCATATGGATTTGATTCTGAGACAGGCTTTCTTTAATGACTTTATAGCCATTGGTAGAAATCTATGCAGCATGGGTAGTTGCCATGAGACTACTTTTCTTCTTTCTGTTATTCCTATATGTGTAGGTTTGTGGGCTAATGGATCAGTACAGTTTCTTAATGCTTTGACCAAACTCTTGGCATATTCCCCAAGTGATTTTCAAGCAAAAGCTGTGAGGCAGGTTCAGCTTCTTTCCAGTGTATCCTGCAATCTGGCAATTCTATACAGTCTCCGTTTCCAGAAAAGGAAGCCTGAGTACAAAACAACAAAAGCAATTAGGTATCCGTAGTGTAGAATTTTTCTTTGTGTGTTCTTTCAGCTTGGAGTGATGAGAATATCAATTCGGTACTGCCCAGTAAGAGTAATTTATTTATTTAGCTTTCTGTTAGGACTATCCAGATTTCATTGAGATGTGGATCTGGTTTCTTAGTTTTTATCGTTTTTTAAGCAGTCGTGAGGAAAGTTGCTCTGAGAAACATTCAGTCAATTTAAGGATTTCAGACCGTTTTCTTGGTGGAGCTTCCTTTGCGTTGTGGAATGATGATAACTGTACAGGGAATGCTGATTCGTTTCCTCCCTTCTTACCAGGTTCAAAATCTGCAGCACAGCAGATTTATTTTTTTTATTATTATTATTAATTTTTGGGGGTGGGGGGATGGAGGGGGAAAGTTTAATCTTAGTTTATTGGTATTTGGAGGAAATACTTTCTGTGAGCACAGTTAGTGTGAGAGTGAACCAGGTAGATGTTCCCCTCAGGCTAGTCTAGTTTGGAATTCAATTGTATAGCCACTCTGATGACATTTAAACAGCCTCTGGGCTCCATTAAACACTTAATTATGCTCTGTAACCAGAAATCCTTCTATCTTATACCTATTGACTGTGCTTTGCAGACTGCCCCCAGTCACTGAATGCTCATAAAGGGTGCCTCCGTTTGGTATACAGAAAATTCCTATATGCAAACTCCTATATTCTATATACCTGTTTTAGGGTTATAGTAACATTAGGTTTGTGTAACCTCATAGAAATGGGGTTTCTTAAGAGGCATATATTCGGTAAAACGAACACCAAATGCAGCTAAAGTAAATGCTTCAAATCTGCTCTTGCAACATTTGGAAATATTTTGTGCATGTGTTTAAGTGACACATAGCTTTCTGTGTTGTTGCTTTTCTTATGTAAAAGATTAAGAAATAGAAGTTACGTGTCAAGTAGTATTTTCAGAAGCGTGGTTGTGTAACTGCACAATTTTTAAACCACTGAGGTTACTATAAATCACCGTATTATCCAGAGCCCAAACTCTTCTCTTGCCTCTGCGCTGAAATTTCATACAGCCTGGCAGGGTATGGTGGGTAAGCTTTATGCAACAGCTGAACAGTTCTTTCAGCACTAGCACTAATCCAGGACCTTTTGTGGTTGGCCTGTCTTGCAGGGAAATACTAAAACTAATTTAAATGTTCTATTTAAAATATTTTTAGGGATCATCATTTCCTCCTCCATCCGAATATGCTCCACCGCCGAATCCAAGCTCTGACCACCTTATAGCTGCAAATCCTTTTGATGACAACTATAATACTGTGTCTTATAAACCACTTCCTTCAGGAAATCCATATTTTAGTAATCCTGGTTATCCTGGCTTTGGAGGCTATAACACTTTCAGAATGCCACCTCACATGCTGCCCAGAGTGTCCTCACCATATGGTGGTTCTTATTCCCTCAGAAACCAACCACATCCCCTTCCTCAAAACCCAGTGGGAATGGGTTTTAGTCGGCCCCACTCTTTCAGCTTTGGTCCACACGATAACCCAGGTTTTGGGAATCAACCACCTTATAGTAGTGGTCAGATAAATCAAAATGTCAGTATGCCTGGTCAGCATTTCAGACCAAATCCTGGTGAGAACTTTGGCCATTCTGGTCAGATACCTCACCCTGATGTGCCGTCTAACTTTGGTCCTGGAAACAATCCAAATTTCCCAAATTCTCAGCTAGAGTCAAACCATTCTTTTGTTCCTCCACCAAACACTTACAACCAGACAAAATCATCAGCACAAAAGCAAGACTTTAGTCAAGGTGCCAGCAAAGCATCCAACCAGAACACTACTACTCATCAGCATCATCACAGGCCAGAGGACATTGTGAGTCAAGGTAACAGTGACCTAAAAAATGTTACTCGAAACAATGTGGTAAACCAGGATAATAGCCATTCTAATAGTGCTGATAACACTAATGCTGGTCACTCAAATGGGACTCAGAGTAAGTCCCGGCAGCCTCGAGGTGCTGCTGAAGCATGCAACTCTGAAAAGAGCAGCAAAACACCCCTTCATCCCAGTCGTCATGGTCACTCATCCTCTGAACCTGTCTATCCATGTGGAATTTGTACACATGAAGTCAATGATGACCAGGATGCCATCCTGTGTGAAGCCTCTTGTCAAAAATGGTTTCATCGGATCTGTACAGGTATGACTGAGTCAGCTTATGGCCTTCTTACAGCAGAAGCATCAGCAGTATGGGGTTGTGATACTTGCATGGCTGACAAAGATGTCCAGTTAATGCGTACAAGAGAGACTGCAGGGCCACCTGCGCTGAATACGGATGGCTAACAATGTGAATTGGTGGTAGTGGTTGAAATACTTGCTGTGAAGATTTGGTTACAGATTTGGTACTTCACTTTCTGCAGACAATCAGTTGTATTTAATTGCTGTCATCTTATCTGTTTTCATTATAAACTTCCATCTCAGCTTTTGTACTCTTAGTTTTGTGCGTGCAAATGTTTTACAGGATGGATTTGTTGTTTTGTTCCTGATTAAACTGTAAAACATAACTGACAACTGATCGTAAGTAGGATGTGCATTGACAGTTTTATCGAAGGCGAGAGTGCTTGCATGAATAGCCTCTAATTTGCTAGCATTAATGTGTTAACAAACACTGGCATTTAGTGCTTGGTTTTAATGGTACTATATTTGCAAGTACTCATTACATTTTATTTCTGGGGGGTGAATGTCCATTACGGATATTCTTGCTATGCTTTGTTTGAATATAGTGGAGATGACATGGAGGAATGTGCAGTATTAACAGTTTTTGTTTTGGGGTAAATACAGAGATTTTCACATGTGCTTTTTCCTATTTCTGAAGTAACATACTATTGGAAAACTGATGACTTCATGCTTAGTAACATAATGAAACCTGCTAACTCTCTAATACTGTTATATTTCCTTGAAAATTTATATTTCCTTGAAAAGTCAATTTTTTTCTCTGACTTCTCAGCAAATGCTTACTGAAGACTCTTGCTAGGTCTTGCAGTATTTGGAAATAGTTACAAAATACGATGATTACATTGGAAAAAGAACACATCAAGTTTATGAAGTCCAGTGCTTTAAATCTAGAGAATACCAAAACCAGGGTTGCATATGTAACCTTAATTAATTTCTCTTAAGCACATACATTAGGATACAGTCTCTGCATCTGTCACGGTTGTGCAATCATGCATTTCTCTCATCCTTTCTTGTTGATGGTTCTACTCTCTGCCTCAGTGCTGCCTGAGAATTGTGAATGAAATAGTGCAGGGAAAGCCCGACTCATCTTCAAGGACTTTCAGCTAGTGCCTGCTCAGTCGTCCTGAGCTTACACAGTCCACTTGACATAAAGGAACGCGCAAGGCAATGGAGTGTGCTCAGCACAGGCTCTGCATTAAAAAATAATGTGGCCAGCAAAGTAAAACTGAATTCCTGCCACTGCCTCAGCTAGTCTTGCAGTGAGGGGGTGAGGAAAAATAAAGCTTTTGCATTAGGTGAGTTTGCCTTGTGTCAGGAGCAGGTAATCAGAGGTTTAGCTTCTGTGCTAAACTTTATATTCTACTGACCAGTATGAATGGCACTAGAGCTTCATGTGTGTTACTAACAACTATATTTTAATATGGGTAATTTGATCTTATTCTTGATCTCAAAAACTTTTCTTTTTTCATGTGGGGAAGCATCTAGCGTTGAAGACTTCAGCCTTAGCAGTGTGAAACAGCTGCATATGCAACTGAAAATCAGTGTTTCTGTAGAGATAAGTGTTGTTTTAACTTAATAAAAGGTGGCACTGTAATAACAGACTCTGCTTGTAATACTCCTGTGATGGAAACTTTTAGTTTTTAAACAGTCAGCAGTTAAATCATATGTCAGGCATTACAGGCATTAGTCATGTTTCTTAATGTGATAAATTGTTCAGGTTTGTGGTGATGAATGATGTAGGAGCCTTTGTAGAATACAGTCATCTCTACAAAGAGGTAGGTTTTATGGTAAGCTATGCTAATGAGCGAAAAGTGAGGCCTGCTTGCTGGCTCGCCATTGCGTTTGATTTTTAAATGGGCTCTACTGTCATAGTTTCCTAGAAGATACTGTGCAGATCCACATAACTGTCATTGGTTTACTTTAAAAGTGAAAAGCTTTATATACTCTTTTACCAGAGAAGTGCAGATTTCCTTCCTTTTTTGTCTTGCCTCTCATTAGGAAAAAGGCAATAATGTCTCAAGTGTAAATGACAGAATTCATACCTTGAGGATTTCCTGTATGGAGATGTAAAGAAAGTGTAAGGCAGACCCAGGGTTCCTGCTTTCATCACCATTTGCTTTATTTAGTACAGAGACTAAGTTTTGTTGTTAGAGGTGGGATATTTAAAAACAAACAACAAAAAACCAACAAGCATCTACAAGCAACAATCTAACCTCTGTTAGGTTTATTCTTCAGTAGCTTTCCTAATGACTGACTGCCTGTTAGAATTTACTCTTTGTACCTACAGTAGATATTAAACCAAACCTAGTTTAGACAGATTTGTTCCTCTGGGACTCAATTTAATCTCTGCAAAAAATTGCACTCTGAAGAGAGTGGAGCTGGTTTAGACCTACAGCGATGTAAATGAAATAAAAACATTGCACTCAGTGACAATTCAACACAAGCTCCAATGATGCTGTTGTTACCCAAGCGTGCTGTTCGAAATACCTTCCCCTCTCCCATACCCCATTCCTGTTGTGGGAAGGTGTTTGGAGCATTTGTTCTCAGAAGTCCAGTTAATATTTTAACTTTTGGAGCAGACATTGTATTTAAAATAACCATGTATTTCTTAATCTCTTCCTGACCCCTATACAAAGTTACGCAAGTGTTTTCTGTGTTAGGTAGCAAGGCATTGGAATTTAAATGTAATGTTCTGACAAATTTAAAATCAACTAGGATATAATTTTAAAAGGCCTTAAATTGTGTGTTTGTGAAACTTAGTCTAGCAGTTTACTTCAGTTTTTCTAAACTGGTACTATGTTGGGTTTGTAACCCAGGAAATTTTCTGTGTTTATTAACCTATAAATACAAGGCATTAGCAAATGCCAGTTATATGTAATAAAAACAAATGAAAAACAAAACCAAACTTGTTACTACACTGATGACAGAGATATGACTGATGAATGTCTCTGAAAGTCATCCAGCCAATATGCTTGCCCTACTGGTGTATGCTTGGCATACCTGGACTCTGTCTAGAGAGAGGGTTATACTTTGTTTCTCTCTGCATGTATTTACTAGTGGTAGTTCAAGTATGCACAGGAAAAACAACAATCATGTTTTGTTAGTAAGGTACTAGGAAAATGTCAGCTGGTTAGAATTAGAAATTAGTTATAGAAGGGTGGGTGGGAGGGAGGGTTGATTAGTATAGGTGAGGTTTTTTGTAATACTCTACATGAAGCAATTTGTATTGAACTATCATGTGCTTCTTTCATTATTGGCGATTTAGACTGTACTGGTGCTGCACACCAAACATATTGCAAAGATTTTGTAAATCTTACAAACCTTAAAATTTTTGTGGGAAATGCCTGTGTCCTTTTAAACAGCTCCTTGTCATGGTCAGAAATGGGCCCATATTGCCCACAATGGGCTCCCCTCCCTCTAGCTGAAATGAATAGATACAAACTGTCCTCAATACTTAGGGTTTTTTTTTAAATTTAACCAACCAACCAATTTTAAATGAGAAAATACATAATTTGATCTTTAAAATACTTGTTTTATTGTTGCCAGGATAAGTGACAGTACTGTGTGTAGGTTAGAGGGTAGATGTCAAAAAACCCTGTTTCTGGCTCCTACAACTTGGGCCAAGCAGGTTGGTTGGTTGTGCCTCAATTTCTGTCTTCAGAAGACTGGACTAATGCTTACTTGCCAAGGTTGTTTAGAGGCCTAGTCTTGTTTGAGATCTTCAGATGAAAGAGACTAAAGTAATGAAGTTACTATTTAAAACAAAAGCATAATTTTGGGGGCTGTTTATAGAAATACAAACATTGTGACCTCAAGTTTTTCATCTAAGAACCAGTTTTGTAACCACATACTTCAGGCTTAACTTCTAGCATGTGAGAACGGTCAATGGAACTGCATGCACACATCAAGAACGTTTCAAAGTGTTTGCAGTTTGGGGCCTGTGATATTTGCAAGTGAAATGCTTTGTATGGTTTGAGATTTTTACAAAATCAATGGTGTTCAAATGTAGCACCTTTTAAACATTTGTCTTTATTCCAACTTAATACAATAACACATCTGCATTAAATAGATCCCTTTCATTTTATAAATAAACATTGCCTGGCAGTAAAAGTACTGGTGTAACATTTTCAAATAGGGAAGTCATGCTTTTTATCATGTTGTATGTGACTTAAATGACTGTTTCATATTAAAACTAATCTTTCCTTATGTACTGCTTAAATATACCTGTTTTAGGATATCAGTTCAGTACTTTTTATACAATCTTGAATGTGTTCCACATTGGTGACATGTATTTTTGCAACAACTTTTTTGTTTCAATTTTAAATTTGAGCATGTCTGCAGTAATACATGCATTAGTGCTGTGGTGTGTGGCAAAGTTAATGTATGTAATTCAAATTGGAAAAAAGTTTCCAGACTTTGTCCAACATTAACCCTGTGGCCAGGGATTAAATTACTATGTAATACAAATTATTTCATATCATGATGTGTTTTAAGCTACTCTATGAAGTATGTGAAACATTATTGTTTATGGATTGGTAGCTGGTGTGGTATCTTGCATAGAATGAGGTATGATAGATGGTAGCAATTCATGATAATTAAACCGACTACCTTTCAGAACACACAGCACTTATGTGCATTGTCATCTTGTTGCCACAGCTGTTAGTATGAGTTTCGTATTATTATCCTCTGACAAATGAGTGAGCATCTGGTCGTACACTCATGGGTGTGAAAATTCTATTCTAACACTCTTGGTTTACAAAACATGCCATTTTTTATCTATTGGATGTGATTAGATGTATGCAGGAGGATGTAGAACTGGATGTATTTTAAAGTGATTCTGCAATTACTAAGTTTTGTCTGAAGCTTTCTATATTAGAATAGACTTCCTTAAAATTGGAAAATTAAGTGTACTTAGCAGAACTCTTGAGGCAATATAAGTATCCTACACTACATCTTGAGTTATGCGCATTCACTTCTTTGTATGGAACTCCTGATTTCTTGTAGGCTTAAGTTTTATATGGAAATAAAGGATCCCATTAGTGCCCTAGTGTTGTGTGTCATCAGTTCTGAGGTGATGAATTCTAAATGGTGTTCAGCCCCTTAGAGGTGCTGCCTATGGCTTAAAGTGTTCAATATCGCCCTTAGCTTCCAGGTTCAGAAATGGCTTATCCTAGCATCCCAGGAAATACCTATTTTTGTATTGTTTGCCATACATGATTAATTTTCCTTCTCATGTTCAAACAAACTGTCTGAACCCCACCTTTTTACTAAAAGGTCTGTGCACTGTAATTCAGGAATTGCTGTATTTGAGACAGTTTGGGATTGGAGTCATGAGAGATGTTGTGTCTATTCCTAGGCACTCTTCTTCTGAACTTCTGTATAGTTTAAGGAGGGCAAGCTTTTCATGTATTCTTTTATTTTGTTGATGTTCCTTTCTTGATAGGTTTTTGTTTTGTTTTGTTTTGTTTTTTTTTTTTTTTTTTCTGAAATGTGAAATAATACAGAGTTGTTGAGGGATTTTTACTTAAAAGACAGTTTCTCCTCCAGGCTTTTGTGTATGGCCTTCAGAGCAGATACTGTGTTCTTTAGGGCCTTTTGACTCGGAATTGTTTGTCCACATTCTCCTTTCAGTTTTAAAGATGAGTTGAAAAAGGCAAGTTACCAATCTACTGCCATCCAAACAATGCAAAGTATAAGCTGATTAAGACTGTTGACATTTAATTCTTTTTTTTTTTTTTGGCTAATAACGATGTGATACCCTTTAGAAGAACATGTATCAGAATCTGATTGAGGCGTTCTTGGATAATGTATATGGTACATTTTGTCCAACACTGTATGTAACTTCGTTGCTTTCTGTTGTCTGTTTTCAGTTTCTTTTAAAATAAAAGTAATTTTTGTGGGGAAGTTGCCTGTTGATTTTTATGAAGATGATGTAGGCCCTTAGTGCCACAGTTTAGTGGTGGACTTGGCAGTCCTAGGGTAAATGTTGGACTTGGTGATCTTAAAGGTCTTTTCCAACATAGTTGATTGTATTAACTCATAATATTTTGCCTGTGAGAATGCATTTGGATTAGGCATAATCCTGCAAGACACAGTATGAGGTTATATTGCTCAGAAAAGACAGCTCCTGCCTCTCTTGGAGAGGTTTGCTGTTCTGTAAAGTCATTCATCTGAAGTAACTTCAAAGGAGATTAGAATAGGTCTTGCACTTGAGCCCCATTTCTTTCTTACAGGATGGGAGGGAAGGCTTAGGCACCATTTGGCTGAATATATCATTTTAGAGCTTTCTGCACTTGGGATGAAATTATACAAAGAATTATTTATTTTCATTTTAAAAATTATTGTTATGGTATTCCTGTTCGTTGAGATGACAGAACTAACTCGTACCGAATCAGCAACTGATACAGGTGGTTCCAAGCCACACGTGCAGAACGGTTCATTTGAAAAAATAGCATCTGACAAAATAATCCTGCTCCTCTTAAAAAAATAAGGAGGGATGAGAGAAATGAGAATTTAGAAAGGATAGGAAGGGGTAAAGATTATTAAATTAAGAAAATTTAAACTATTCAAAGGATTTTTTCCCCCCATACGTTAAAGCCTCCGAAGTTATTAGAAGTGAAATAACCCCTGGAAGAGATCTCTGTATGTATTGGCAAAGGTCAGAATATTAGTAATATTACTAAGATTTGACTGGAGTATAGATTTCCATCCTTCATAGAACAGGACATGGGAATTTAATAAACAAAGCTTTCCAGATAAGAAAAATGTCTTCTTTCACAACAGTTTCTTGCACTTTTGACTCATAACTGAGTGCAAACAGAAGAAGGATCCTGCATGGACCTTCCTCTTGGTTTACTTGGAAAAAAATATAGTGAGAGATCACTTATTTGTCCAAGTAAGCTAGCAATATGGAATGTGTATGACGTAAGTGGTGTTTCTGTGGATATGCATCACCACAAGACTTTTAAGGTAGATCCATGGGAGAAATGCATGGCTTTGCACTGGTGACCTAGCTTTTAAGTAAACAGACTTTTTTTTTTATTAATGTATTGGACCTATTTTTTGTAACTTGAGAACAGCGGATACAGGTAATCATATCTATGTCTTGGCTTGTGAAGTATGTATACTTAGTATGGTCTTTTTGGCAGGAATAAATAATAAGCTGTTACATTTCAATATATTCTCTGTGGCTAAACTAAAAATGACTCCTAGATGACCAAGGCAGAAGACCAACACTCAAGAAGTCCAAGACTTACAGCCCATGCATGAACTCCCCAAAACTGAAGAATGCATCCTGGATGACTACAGCTACATTCTGGAGTGGTAGGAGATTTTGAGTTACTATTACATCACTACCATTCTAGCCAATGCTGCTATTAGAACACCCTGATCTAAACCAAAACACTTATCCCCTCCAACCCCCAACTCTTCCATTACTTCATGTAGGAAGCAGGCAAATAAGATTTTGATGACTGTGTGCAGCTGTGGCCTCTCTGCTTTCAATATAGTAGAACTGGGAAAGCTTCGAAGGTCAGCAAAGAAGATAAAGCAATGTAAAAGAAATGTAAGGCAAGGGGCCTTCTAGGAAATCATCTCTTTGAGTGAAGAAAGGTCTGTAAGAAACCTGAATGGCACCGAAGGGATGTTGAGAACTTGCTTGTTTCATCCTTGTCTGCACTTGCCTGAAATTTGTCTTGCAATACAAACAACTAAGTGATATTAAATGAAGGTAGCACAAGGCAGGTTTAAAACAAACAGGAGGAGGTTTGTTCTCACAGCAAGACTCTTCCATCAGCTTTTATTTACTTTCTTTTTCTCTTACAGTTTCTTAGACTGATAGCAGTCTTGATAGAGACACCCCGGTTTAGGTCTGGATTCAGAGCTGTAAGTGCCAGAAGTCTCATCTGCAGCTGACAGCAAGGCTCCTTTTTCCATGGTTGTCGTGGTTTAAGCCCAGCCATAACTCAGAACCACGCAGTTGCTCTCTCACTCCCCCCATTCCTCCCCTCCTGCTCCTGAAGGGATGGGGAGGAGAATCGAAAGAATATAACTCCCATGGGTTGAGATAAGAACAGTCCAGTAAATAAAGTATAACACAAACCACTGCTGCTACCACCAATAATAATAATGATAAGGGAAATAACAAGGGAAAAGAATACAACCGCTTACCACCAGCAGACCGATACCCAACCTGACCGAGCAGTGATCTAGCCCTTCCGGATAACTGCCCCCAGTTTATATACTGAGCATGATGTACTGTGGTATGGAATACCTCTTTGGTCAGTTTGGGTCAGGTGTCCTGTCTCTGCTTCCTCCCGGCTTCCCCTCCTCCCTGGCAGAGCATGAGACTGAGAAAGTCCTTGGTCAGACTAAACGTTACTGAGCAGCAACTGAAAACATCAGCGTTATCAGTGCTGTTGCCAGGCTGAAAGTCAAAACCACAGCACTGCACCAGCTACTAAGGAGGAGAAAAAATGACTGCTACTGCTGAACTGCGGTGCATCTCCTAACCTAAGTCTGAAAAGATGTATCATGCAAGGTTTAAAAAGTCACATGTGCCAAAATTACCTTAAGTTAAATCTCTTCCTTCTTACCCTTTTGAATGGTCTTTGAATGAGGAATTTAATTCAGTTCTCAGATACCAGTCCATACAAGCATTCACCCACATTTATACTGCCGTGGGTGAGTGTGGGTGGAGAACAACCCAGAAATTGTATCAGTTACGATGGATTTCTTGCTCTGAAAAAGTTTTAAACCTCTGTGGTAAATATTTTATTTATATTTATATATATATATACACGACTTCGCCACCACCATTTGAACATTGCTTTGGAATATAGATAGTAGAACATAAAAATTAAGTCTTCAGTGATAAACATCAAAAAGCTGATGTGTGCAATGTTAAACTCAGCTTTTCTTGGTCATATTTTGAAAGAATTAAAAGGGAAAAACTTGACTGTTTGATTCTGGATGGGTTTTTTTCCCCCTAAATAGTTGTAAATAATTTAAACTTCTGAGGAACTTAAACCATACCTTAATGTTTATCCAAATGTGTCTGGCTTGCCTTTCAACGCATATTCCCCAGACGCAGGTGCTTTCCATGTACTAGACTTTATTTTGGCAGATACAGTGTTACCGATTGTTTGAGAGGGGGCTGAGCAACAACGTGCAAATTATCTCCTGAGTGTTTGGCAAAGAGCGCAAGATGGACAATATTGGGAGGCAACAGCATGGAGCTGCCGAGTACTTTTTAGAGGACATCTGGGAGTTTCAGCGTATTGCTAAATCAGTCCTCAGCTTTTAATAGTTTTTACCAGGAATTCTCAAGCTAGTAACGTTTGTCTCTTTATGGAAGCACATTTGGATCGTAAGAGCTGCATTCATTCCTCCTCCACCGAGGTGCGAATGATGAAAACCAGAACAGCGCCTTCCGCGCGCGGTGCCCGGGTAAGTCACGGGCCAGTGCCTGCAGTGGGGTTTCTGTCAGGCGATCTCGCCATGTTTCAGGAGTCCCAACCACCGTGTGCTGACTGAGCTTCGGGAACGGGGCTTGCTGTTTTGACCCGTGTTCAGGACTCGCAGGGAAGAGCCCTTGCTGCCCATCACGGGCGCCCTGCTGCGCGCCTGGCTCTGTACAGGCGGGGTGGGAGCCGCGGCTGCCCTGGGCTGGCAGCGGCGGGCGCTCCCCGGTGGGGCTGCTCGCACGCCCGCGGCACCGCCGGGCCGGCGTGGTGCGGGTCGCGGTACGGCCGCCGCGTTCCTCGGCAGCAGCGGCGAAGGGAACCGCGGGGCCCCAAGAGGCGCCCAGGCAGGAGTGGCTCCGGGGCACCGCAACCCCGCCGTGGGCTCGGCCGGCGCCTTCCGGAGCAGCGCTGACGGACCCGGAAGCGCTGTTGGCGAGCATCAGTCGCCCCTAGCAACGGCGGCGGGGCGCGCGGCGCAGCGGGGCCGCCATGCCGGTGTGGCTGCGGGAGCACAGCTGGCGGCAGACCAGCTCCGCCGTGTACCTCTCGCTGCCCGTGCGCGGCGTTCGGGTCACCCCCGCCAGCATCTTCTGCACGGACCAGTACCTGAAGGTGGGCGGCCTCGCTCCTCTCGCGGGCCTTCTGTCGTGAAGTATTGCTGCTTGGGATGGGTGCGTCCGTGGGCCTGTGCCTTGGTGTTGCTTCGTAGCGCTGTTGAAAAGAACATGCTTAATACATCACGGCAGCGCTGCCAAGTTTATAATCTTCTATAATTGTTAATCTATAATCTCTTTTTTGCTGCAGACTGTTGAATATCTTTCCTACTAAATAGAATGGCTTTGCCACTGATTGTGCCTCTCTGTACTGATGCTTTTGCCACTCAGTAGACACCAGTTGCCTTTTCTCTCATAAATGGCCTGAGTTATACACATCTGCTTATATTATGAGCAATCGTAAATTTGAAATCTTCTGTTGCAGAAGAACCAATTTCTTCAGTCCCTCTTACCTGAGCTAATAAAATGTATAACCTCCATACCGGATACTAAGCAAAGTAGTTGTGCCAATAGCGTGTATTTCTTGAGGTTTACTGTATGCTTATACTCAGTATTTTGAATATGTGAGATTTAATTAAAAATTGTAAATATCAGTACAAATTAATTATACTTTTATAGGTAAGCATCCCTCCCTTTTTATTTGAAGCTATTTTATACGCTCCTATTGATGAAACAAACAGCACAGCAAAGATTGGAAATGGAATCATTTTCTTCACTTTGTATAAAAAAGAAGAGGCCATGTGGGATTCCCTGACTATAGAAAATGGTAAGTTCTCTACTGTGAACAGTAGATTGTGTGTAAGAAACCCAAACTGTGCCAAGACTTTACAAACCCTAATAAGCAATGTGAACTTCTGCTGCTGGATATCTGCTAAGCTAAACCTTGTTGTTCATTGTTAAAAATAGCAGATATATGGAAACATAAAAAGAACATCCTCTGGGTCTAGTGTGCACAAAACAAAACAGTGTTTCATGTAAAACTTATATTTTACATGTACGTGAATCTTAGTTTTTAATTTTTAGTGATAGAGAGTGCTTTGTGGAATTGTAACCATGTTGTGTTTTCCCAGACAAAGCAGCAACAGGAATTCTGGGTTTATGAACATGGTGCAGAACATCTTCAGGCCTAAATTACTGAAATAGTTTTTATTTGTTTTTTTAAGATAACAAGGAGAAACTGCAGTATCTGAGAGAGAATGCTGTTCTAAAAGCCCATGAAAAGGCAAAAGAGGAAACAGAAGCAAAAAAAGTCACAAAACAGGAACACAAAAAGTATGCTTTGGAGGCCACAATGAAGGTAAGCTTAGAAGGGAATCTGCCAGGTACATCCATGTAACCATTTACCAGGTGATCTGGCGGCTGCTTGGTTAATTGTACCTTAAAAAGATGAGAAGCACTCATTTCTATTACAGTGGTGGTGAACCTTGTTATTTCTTTGTACTTAAAACATAGGTATTAGCAAATATGAAAATGATACAGAAAAAATACTTAAGAGTTGTAGTTTCCCATTAGTAATACTAATGAAAGCTTTTGGTGAGGAACTCGCACTTGTCAATTGAAGCGGACTACAGTCATGAGGCAAATCTGTAATCTTTTGTGGCCTTTGCATAAGCACAAGTGTTAAGTCATTTAGTGCTGTCAAAAATACTGGTTATTTCTTTTAAATCTTACTTATTCATTGTTACATTTTATACCAGACTTGCGTTCATTGCCTTTTGTGTTGTGTATCTTTAGAGTTCCTGTTTTATGTGCATTTTAAGATACAGTCTTCAAAATTTTAATGTACATAAAAGGCCTGATCACTTCAGTTGTGTTTCGAAGGATCTTTTTAAAGTATATAATGAAATTTTAACCTTGCATATGCAATTTGGACCAAAATGAACTGCAATTAGGGACTTTCTTAGTAGCAATGTTGTACCTATTCTGGCTCGGTAATAATTTCAGATAGGAGAAAAAATAAATTGTGTGTTAAAATCAAACCATATACTTCACATTTTGCATATTTGAGAGAGGTGCCTTGGAATATGGCTAGGATTTTCCCTGTTTACAAGTAAAACTTGTTTGTGAATGTTTCTGGGTCATACCTTTGTAGTGGTAGTAGCAGTTAAGAGATACAACTTTTAAAAACTAATCAGAGGTCTTTACTCTCCCAGTCATTTTGAGTGTCTTCCATAACTTTGCTTGTACAATCACATCAATGATGATGCTGTGCTTAGGATATGGAACTGGGAAAATAAGGGTAATTTTTACTCGGTCATCTTATTGTTAGCAGATGTTACATATCTCAGGTTTATCATTCAAACAGCTAGAAGAAGCAGAAAGAAAAAGAATTGAAGATCTGAAAGAAAAGGAGAGACAGAAGGTCACAAAGGAGTTGGAGTTATGGAAAAAACAGCAAGAAGATGCTGAGAAACAAAAAAGGGTACAAAAAGCAAGGGAACTACATCAAGAAGTAGAGCAATTAAAGGAGAGGAAAAAGGAAAAAATGAACAAAACTAGGACTCTTAATGAAGGAACTTCTGAAACCAGACTCAAACCTACTAAAGGTTGTCATACCGAAGTGTATTTTATCATTCTTTAAAGTGTTGGTATAACTTTATTCCTAGATGTTTCTATTTCATCATTTATCTTTGTCTCTACCATACTGATCTAATTCTCTTAGTTTGCAGTTACTTTGGTGTCTTCATTTTCAGGTAATTTATTGAGCTAAAGTATGTGAGTTCTTAGCTCTTGTTTAAGCCTTCGGAAGCACAAGGGCATGTTTTATTCTTTAGAAAAGCTTTAGAAAAAAAAACTCCAAGCTTTAGAAAAGTAAACCAGAAAGCATTTCTTACAGTGTAGTGCAGGCTTTTGGAGGGTAGAATTCATGTTACCAAAAGTAACCTAACTGCTGGTTTTCAAAGAAACGTGCAATTTCCTTTCACTCTCTCTATCCCACATCTTGGCCCCACAGAGACCCATTTCAGGGAACTAGAACAACAGAAAGTATTTAATTTTTGGTTGTTTTGTTTGTTTTGGCAAGGTTAGTTTTAGCTCATGCAGTTGCCTTGTCAGAGACTCATGCAAGTGACAGAGATAGTGGTGTAAGAGGAATTTAAGTTCATTTGTGACAGACAATGTAGGCAGTAAATAGATGGCATTGCACAGCAAGAACATGCTTTTTTTTTTTTTGTTAACCTTCCTTTCAAAAGAACAAATCTAAACCTTTCTCAAGCTAATACAAGTTTCATTCTAATGCTTAGAATTTCTGAATTAGGTGTACCTCTGACTTTGGAAGAAAATGAGAGAAACTTCTTTTGCTCCAGTTTTCATTTCCAGTACTCCAATTCTTTTCACAGGTCATGGTTCCTATAATATGTTTTCAGAAAACTTAAAGGAGGAACAGTTACCAGCTCCTCGATCTGCTGCTACAATTAAAATCAACTTTACATCACGAGTTTTCCCTACAGCTCTGCGAGAATCTCACGTTGCAGAAGAAGAGGAGGTAAGGATTGCTCTCTGGTTTAGTACAGTGCTTCTACTGTCTTCCAAGGTGAATTGTTTACCATGTGTTCAGTAAGTTGACAAAGATGGTACCTGTGCCAATATTCTTATCTTCCAAGGAAGGTTGTATTATTTAAATTCAGATTTAAAGAAGCGCTTTTATATAAAAAGTATTTTCACTAAGCATGTGATTGTGCAGATTAATAAATAGCACGTTCCCTTTTCTGGGAGGGGAAAAAAGCCCAACAAAGCAGTGTTAATTTAACTCCTTGAAGTACAGCATTTGAAATGTCTCTATACTTATATTTAAGATTCTTCAAGAAGCTCACCGTTAGCTCTTTTGTGCTCTATTGAGTAAACACAAAGAGCCATTTTGGAGTTCCAAAACAAACAAGCAATGAAAATGTATTAGTGATGCAGTAATGTTGCTTCTTACATGGTAATAAAATATTTGGGGAAAATTGGAAGTTTTTTTCACATCTGACATTATAAAAGATTTCTCCCTGTCCAAATTATGTGGCCAATAGAATTCTTTTGATAGGAGTGAGTTAAGAGATGAAAGCAAAATTCTTTTTCGGATTTGAATTTTGCTTCAGAAATACTACTTGCACATTGTATATTTACAGTGGCTACGTAAACAAGCAGAAGCTCGAAGAGTAATAAGTGCTGATTTGTCTGACCTGGAAGATTTAGAAGAAGAGGAGAAGAATCCAGATTGGTTAAAGGACAAAGGAAAGTAAGTTAGATTTGAAGATATATTTAAATGAGTTACATAGTCTATGTCTATTACTTAGTTTTGATATTTTCTATTTATCCTAGACACAGGTGGTGAATGTCTGCATAGTAGAGAATTTATTGACAGCTTATGGGGTTTGAATCTGATAAAGAGATGCAATTGCTGCGGCTTACAATAGACAAAATCATTGTGAACACATGGTGCATATTTTTGGTTTGATGTGCAAGGTCTGATAATCAGATACATGGCTTTCAGGATTAGTCCTGCCTCTGCCTAGATGTGTCCTCCTCTTACTGGTCTTACTGTTCTTCCATTGCCTCTGAGAAATGACTATTTGTGTATCTATATGCTATATTGTCAGCGTCACATTTGACTGAACTGCAGCTATGTTGTTCTCAGAAAAGGCTATAAATGGCCATTTCCAAGGGAAAAGCGGCTGAAACTTCAAATTTTTGAAAATGAATTATAACAATAAGTGGTATTTATTTTGTGATTTATCATCTTGTTTAAAGTGTATGTTTCACTTTTTGTTTTATACTTAGCAAAATGTTTGCAACGGGAAACTATCTTGCAGCTGTAAATGCATATAACCTTGCAGTGAGGCTAAACAATAAGCTTCCCCTGCTGTACCTGAATCGTGCTGCCTGCCACCTTAAACTGAGAAATCTACATAAAGCTATTGAAGATTCCTCTAAGGTAAAGATATACAGGTTCTCAGGCTGTCGTCTTGTATGTGGTTGTGATTTGTTACTGTAATGATTGTGTTTCAACCCCCCAAACCATGCTTCCAAACACTTGGGAAGAATGGCCTATGTTGACTCAATACATGTTTCTTTAGAAGTAGAATATTTTAGGAATATATACACTTGAAAAAGAAAAAAGAAGGCAACTTTGAGCAAAAAAAAAAAAAGAAAATATATAGAGGGATCATTTGTGTTATGTTGTGGTGTTCTTCGTTTATGTGGGAAGAAAATAAAGAAGGTGGTGGTGATGAGGAGGATAACTTAAAAAAAACCTGAACAAACCAGCCATTTTTAAAGAAGGGCTGCATTATCTTGGTATTTTAGCAGCCATTATTTGTGCAATGAGAAAGGAGTGACCTTAAATGGCACCTGAATCATTTGGAGACAGTTTTCCCAGAATTATTATTGGTTTTAAATTATTTTTTTTTTTAACTAATTTTGAACTTCTTGAGGCTTCAAACTTGTTTTTTTCCCTAGTAACTACTTTACTACTACTACAGAAAAAAAAAAAAAGGCAGCTTTTTTAGGGCCGCCTTTTTTTTTTTTTCTGGGTATATAATATCATGTATGAAAATAGAATACATTATTTGACTGTAAGAAACATTCAAGACAGTATTCGTCAGTTTTTAGCCATGGCAATGAAACTGTATCTAGCAAACTGTGGGGTAACAGATACAAATCATAATGACTAGATTTACAAGCCATGTAATTAAATCTGAATAGTTATTTTCTATTTGAATAGTTATTATGTTACTGTATAATCATAATAATTGAGAGAAGTGTGTGTAAATGAGAAAAAAACAAACTTAGGTAAAATCTCCCTCTAAATATTTTGTGTGTTTTCATTTGTAAAGGCACTAGAACTGTTGACACCACCCGTTCCTGATAATGAGAATGCTCGAGTAAAAGCGTATGTGAGACGTGGAACAGCATTTTGTCAGCTGGAATTATATACTGAAGGTAAGACCTCAGTTTTTTGTAAATGTGCATGTGAATTTATAGTGACACAGAAGTAATTCTGTTTAGCTCAGTGAACTGCTCAAGTCTTTATTTATTCTTTTCAGGAGAGTTCTTAAAGGAGGCCTATACAATGTAGGTCTCTTCGTTGTGAACCTTTATAGCACATTCCTTATTTTTTTAATTTATTAAAAAAATTTACTGGCTAATTGCAATTCCACTTGAAAAATCTTAACAGTTTTGAGAAAATTGGTTGTACTCCTAATTTAAGGAGTACAAACTAGTTTTTGCATTGAGGAGTTTAGTGAGTTATGTTTGGTCTCTTGGGTCAGTCTTTCTGTGCATAATGGCCGACTATTGACCATAGCAGCTTGGCAGCCATAGAAGGTATTAGTGAAGAACGAATGAGAGGTCGGAGATGAGATATTTGCACTGGGAGGCAGTGAAATGTAGGATACAAACTGATATGAAACCAGGTTGCACTAATTTTGCTATTCATGAAGCCATATCTTATTAGTTTTGAGATTTTATTTACAGTATTTCCAACTATAGAACAAAGTAACCTAAAATAACCTGAAATATTTCTGACATATTTGCTTGAGAAGTGCTTAGTAACATACCTCGGTAAAAATATGAATATGGAACCTGTACTGGTCAGCAAGATGTTTCATCAAGTATGTGTGATTTGTGTGAAAATACCTGAATTAAGTGTCCCTATTGAGCTCTCTAAGAATATCAGTTTAATTTTGTAAGGCAAAAAGTTACAAAAATTGGAAGTTTTTGTAAGTACTATTGAAAGTAGAAGGTGAAGAATATTCCAAATGTCAGGAGTGAAATACTAACCTTTTCCCATTGATTACTTTTTTCACCCTATGAATCGCTTTGTCATTCCCTTACATCTTCATTTGCACTTGGAAACCTTTGTTTTACTTCCTGTACTTAAGGTTTGCTTTACCCCCGCTGAAGCTCTAGTATTCACAGTTCATGTCTTTTATTTCTTGTTTTCTTGCACTTTCCATCTGTCATTCATTTTTCACTCTTCTGCAGAAGACTTTTGAACACTCCCCTCATGCACATGTGTATATACGTATATGTATATATGTGAATGAAGAGGCACTGTTTTCGTGTTTTAGTACCTGAAAATGTTTATGTAGTAGAGTGTTTCCACTAAAATGTTCTGCAAAATGGTATAAACAAAATATAAATCTATTTACTGACAAAAGTTAAACCTAGTGTCATTTCTGCATGTGACTAGGGAGCACTTATTTCTGGTTAGTTGCTAAAGAGGATGCTCTTGTGTCATTGATTGACATTCTTATTAATGTATCTGTATTAGGTCTCCAGGATTATGAAGCAGCTCTCAAGATTGATCCTAAAAATAGAACTATAGAAAAAGATGCTGAGAAGATTCGACAACTGATTCAGGGCACACCACCAGATTCCTAATTTAAAAACCAAAAAAGGTACTTTAAGACAGAGGTGTCTTTTAAGGGCATCAGAAGGAATCTTAGTTCTCTTAATATGTTGTTAACTAGACATTTTTCTGTTTTATCCAGAACACCTACAGAATTGGTAGAAGATTGGATATATGAATTACTATTTTTTTGAAAGTATAGTATAACAAATATGATTATATATATTTTATATCATTTTGATACAAAGTTGTCATATTTTTGCTTTCTGTGAAATATTGGCGGGTTGAATATTAGAACATGCTTTTGGTATTTGATTTAAAGTTACTCATAGCTAGATGAAATATTTGTCTGTAAATATCTACTCAATCTAGACAGTGAGTTTTGAAACAACTTCAGAAGCTCTGTATAGTGAACTCCTGTTAACTTCATATCTTTCTGTTCTCCACCAAAGCTGAAACAGTTGTGTGTTTTATGGTTGTTGTTATCTGCTTTCCTCTTTTCTTATTGTTTATAGAGTTTGGCACATCTGAAACTAAGACAGTGAATTGAGATATTCTGAAATCTAATTTGGCAAACCTCTACCTGTAAGCGTAGAGGTAGATTTTATGTAGTGCAAAATGTTCTTTTTAACATTAATTAATATACACTGAGTATTTTAAGGCTATTTGGAAAAATTTGTTTGGACTGACCAAACAAGGTAAGTGGAACAATTATAAACCTGTGACATTCTATTGTAGTGTAGCAGTAAATTAACCCTGTGATAAATTTTCCTATCAATGACTATGACTGACTTCTTCCATCCTACTATGGTTAGTAAGCTTGTGGTGTAGCTGTAAAGAATATTCTAAATAAAGCCATTGTTATTTGCATGAGAATATATATTTTTCTTGAGCTATTATTTTAATTTCTATTCTGTTGACACTGGCCCGTATCTCAGGTATACTGGTGTGATAAAAGGTTCTCAAAAATGGGACCATCCTGGTGAGGTTACAAGTGCTGTAAAATGACACAAAGTGTGACACTGTGCTTTAAAGTCCTGCACTTGTTTTGGACAGTGCAGGAATGTAATATAGAATTGTACTGTGTGTGTATATATATATGTTAGCATTTGTATTACTGTGACAACCTGTAGCACTGGGCTTGAGTGGTTCTGTTTTGTTAGGCATTCTGTCCAAATTGTGACCATTTCAACTACACTCTTTCAGTAGCTGTTCTAGCAGGATTGTGAACTTTCCACATCAGTCTGTTTCCTGAAGTCCACGTGTGACTGATTTTTGTCCTTAGAAGAAAATATTTATTATGTGGATATATGTTATTCTGGGCAGATTTTATACTCTTGGATCAGGGAGGATTTGGCAGGCACTGCTTCCAGTTGCTTTGCTTAGAGCCTTGAGAGGAGAGCTGAGGTGAGTCTGAAATGTCTGGGGTAGCTGCTGTTCCTTCTTTCCTGCAGGTATCTAATGCATTGCAATGGAAGGGGGTGAAAATCCTTTTTTTATTGTAGCTGGAAGGAAGGCAGTGCAGGAGCATTAGTGCCTCGGTTGAATGTAATGATTTACTTGCCAAAATACAGCTTTTTTTTTTTTTTTATAGATATAATTACAGAGGGGAGGTGGGGGCTGAGGAGGACAAACAGTGGCAATGGGAAAAAGAAGATGCAAAGGAGTGGACACTAGTTACAAGCTCCTGATTTTCTGTTTTGGTTCCAGAGCCCAGTAGGACAATCTGTATGCATCTGTATAGGCCAGTTGTATTGTAATGGTTTGTTACAGCTACTCAAGACTGTTTTTCTTCTTGTAGATAGGCAGCTTTTTTTATTGCTACGAAGTAGAAACAGTGCCCTCTTTAAAGGTTAGGGAAGCAGATGTGCTTGGTGGCATGAACAATATCTGCCTGTTTCATTTGATTGCATTGGGATTGATGGGTGTTAAACTTCTGACTTCAGTACCTGAGCTGATGATGTGTACACCATGTCGAAGTCATGCTTCCTTTTGGTATTAGTGTCCTGAGATGTAGAAATGCAGAGACTGACTTTAAGTTTTGAAAACAGAAAATACTGTAATTAAAACAAATAAACCTTCAGGTCAATGACTCTTGTACTTAACTCTTTCTAAAAATTAGAGTTCCACATTTATGATTCCAGTTTTGAAAGTTGTGTTTTTGTGGGTTTACGTCAGGTGGAAAGATGGGCTACATCCTTTTTGATGCATCTTATTCAACCCACATGCTGGTTGTGGCTGAGATTGAGTTAATTTTCTTCACAGTAGCTGGTATGGGACTCTGCTTCAGAGCTGTGCTGAAAACAGTGCTGATAACAGGGATGTTTTAGTTACTGTTGAGCAGTGCTTACACAGTGTCAAGGCCTTTCATGCTTCTCACCCCGCCAGTGAGTAGGCTGGGGATACACAAGAAGCTGGGAGGGGACTTTGGGGATCCTGACTGACCCAGGGGATATCCCAAACCGTATGGCATCATGCTCAGCATAGAAAGCGGGGAGAAAAAGGAAGGGGGGGTTTATGTTCAGAGTGATGACGTTTGCTGATCCAAGTAACCATCAGGTGTGCTGGAGCCTCTCTTTCCTGGAGATGACTAAACACTTGCCTGCCCACGGGAAGTGGTTTATTTTGCTTTGCTTGTCTGCACAGCTTTTGCTTTACCTGTTAAATTGTCTTTATCTCAACCCATGAGTTTTCTCACTTTTACTGTTCTTATTCTCACCCCCATCCCATCGGGAAGGAGGGGGTGAGTGGCTCTGTGGGTCTGAGTTGCCAGCTGGGGTTAACCCATGACAACTCGGCAAAACCGAAATAAATAAGATACTGACAGTTGTTCCTAGAATGACTGAAAGAAGATTAGTTTTCTTAAAGCTACGTGTCTAAGTGTATGACAAAAAGGTGGCGATCCATTTTTATAGAGTATGCTGGAAATAGGGATAATCATATACCCTACTTTTGTCAATGGCAGTGTTTAAGTATCTTGAAATGAGCCATAAGTAAGGGTTTTGAAAAGGTTTGATCCACCAGATCCACTGCAGGGTATTGCCATAGGCGGTATAGCACTACATTCACTTGCAGTTGTTTTAAACAGTAAAACCTGAGGTGTTCTAAGAGAACCATTGGTCATGTTTCAGGCTCCATCACACATCAGAACACCATGAGGAGAATGGGTTTGCTCAGTGCTTGGACTTGATGGCAGTTTCTTGGCAGAAGTCATCTATTTGCCCCCATAAGGAGATGGATTTTAATGCACCCTTTCAAATAACATGGCAAAGCATTTTGAATTTGTTAAGTGTTTGTGGTCAGAGCAAACATTGCTCAAGGCGTGTATTGAAATACATTTGTGGGGGAGAGTGAGGAACTGACTTTTGACCTTATTTAGTAAACTGTGTCCAGGGATAACTGGACTCATGTTCACTATGAAGGGGATTAAAAATTAGAATTTGCATCAATTTCTGTGCTCGTGGTAACTTTAAGCTTAGAAAATATCTGAATATGTGTGGCAGAAATAATTAATATAGGTAATAAAACATGAATGAGAGTAAGCATATAGTGAGATGTTGTGGATGCTTTATTTTGGTTTTGTCTCCTAACGTACAGAAATAGGTATGCTAAAATACAGCCTTAAGAAACATCCAAATGACTGTACTTCTTGCCCTAGTTTGGCTGTGCAAGCCATTCAAACCCTGCTGTTGTTCAGAGGTGCAATGATATCTTTTTTCCTGTGTTCCTCAGTCACAGGGGAGATGGAGAAAACATTTCAGTTGCTGGCTTAGGTAAAACACTGGTAAGAAATTGTACTTTTCCTTCACTTTGTTATGAGGCCTGGTTTTGTCTCCTGTTCATTTTTTGCTCCAGCACTGGTGGGGCCTGTCTCTGGCCATTGGATGTACTCTGCGTGTTGTCCCCCAGGGGCAAGGACAGCTTCTCCTGAGCAGCGCAGGGTGCAGGCGTCTGGTTCCAAGCCTGAGCTGGTGGGACACTGCCCAAATCAGTTAATTCACAGGCATCATCAGGTGCAAGCCTAGAAGGATCAAGTATTTCTAGTCCATATGCTGCACTTGGGTTTTTTTTCTGCGTGTGCCGGCGGTGTTGTTCCGTGGGGGGATGTTCTTTGTTGGAGCGGTTTTGTTTTCTTTGCCTTAACACCAGCGCTATCCGCCCGTGAGGGAGCGCGTCCCTTCACGGCCGGGGTTACCCTGTGAGCACAGCTGGCACGCTCCCCCAGGACAAACACTGTCGCCGCAGGTCCGCCTTGCTGCCCCGCTCCTCGCGGGCTCCCTCCTTCCCTTCGCGTGCCCTCCACACCGGCCCCGTCCGTGCCGCAGCTCAGCCCAGCCGGGCGCGGGGCCGCGGCGCGGCGTTGCCATAGCAGCGGGTCCCGGGGGGCGGGCCGCCCGCCGCGGTGCACACCGGTCGCTGTAGTTGCGGCGGCGCGGGAGCCGTCGGGCGGCGGCGGGGCGCGGACTACGCTCGCCAGGGTGCTGAGGCGCCGCCGCGCGCAGGCGCCGTCCCGCGCGGGCCGGGTGCTGTTTTTGACGGCGTCACTGGCGGCCGCGGCCCCTCGTCCGTGCCGGGCCCCGCTCTGGCCGCGCTCAGGTAGGCGGCGGCGCGGCGGGACCCCACCGGCCCCGCGGGGGGCTGCGGCCTTCCGGCCCGGGCTGGCGTCGGGGCGCGGCGGCCCGGAGTGTGGAGGGGCTGCCTGGAGCGGGGCAAAGTCCGGGAGTGCTGGGACCGGGACCGGGACAGCCGGTGTTGGTCGCGGGGAGCGAGTAACCGGGCGCTGCGGGACGGCCGAACGGGCTCCGCAGGCGGCATTAAGCACCGCGCCGGCCCTGGCCCTGGGCGCTGGCATTTGGCAACTTCCTTCACTTCCGTCATGTGTCTGTGTGCCTCCGGCTGATGCAAGGTGTTGTGTTTCATAAACCCTCTTATTGTTGCTTTAACTGCTCCGGCACCGCGCCGCTTTCCGTCTCAGGTGTGATGCAGTAACGCTTGTGCTGGGGAAGTAACGGTGAGCAGGGGCTGGCTGCCCGGCTTTGGGGCGCGTTGGCTTTAGAAGCCACATTTGCTGAAGATCACAGCAGGGAAATAGTCTTTATGGGTTGCTAAATATGGTCGTGGAGGAGAAAAATGTTACTTTGGGAAGACATTTTATTGCTCAGTAGAAATAAAAACTTGCATGAAAACCCCAAAGTATAATGCCACTATAACATGTTTATTTCTGCTGTGCGACAAAGAAGCCACTGTAGGAGAGAACTGATTTTTTACTTGGAATGACAGCACGGCAAGCTCTAGAAAACACTGGTGCCTATTGCTGCCCTGTTATTCATCTTTGTCAGTGCTCACTGAAATTGTTTTAGTCTAGGAAATGCTCTATTAATATGGAAGAACTTAGGGATTTGTTTAGACTGGAATGGTTATTCTTTCTGCGACTGGTATTTATTCTGCTTCAGAATAGATAAGCAGGATGTGGTATCTCATATTTATTTTTATATAGATATATGGGATAATGTTATCAACAGGCCATATGGCTGTAAGCTTTTACATCTCATGCTTCTGGTTTGCATTTCACTAAGGTTAGGAAAGTAGCTCTGATCCCTTGCTCCCTCCGCCCACTACATAAAGGTCAAACTCTGAATGTAATGGATATTTATTTTGCCTATAGAAATGTAAAAGGCCGTGTCACTGATAGCATAGGACATTTATGGGCCTAGGATCAGCTTTGCAGTTAAAACTGGGGTATAGAAGAACTGTCACTTTCTTTTAAAAAACAGTGGCAATGAAGGTATATAGTGAGGAGCCAAACCAGTGGAGCTGTGTGTATAGGAGGTGGGGGGGTTCCTTTTTATTTCAGTCTTTCCTTCTGGCTTGGCCTGACATACAGGAGATGTGGAATACTCTGTTGTATGCTCCGCTTATCCCTGCTGTTGTTGGACTAGAAGCCATTAGGATCATCTTGATTTGTTAGGAAGCTTGCAGGTTTTATGTCTGATTGATTCCTGCCCAAAGCTTTCTTTTTAAATACAGTGCCAATGTATCCAGCACCTCTGGCTGGTGGGAGAAGCACCAAGGGTCTTAGTTGGTCTTTGTCATTTGGTGGTGGCGAGTACAGGCTGGTGAAGATTTTGTTCCGAGCTCAGTTTAGTCACTGGGCTCAGATTAGTCTTCTGTATTTCATTTTACTGAAGGGACTGGATGTGACCACAGATTTAGTTCTGACTCTGTGTGTGTTATTAATCTTTGACAGAAATAAGCTGTTTAGCTGATGATTGAAGTTTAGGCATTCTTAACCTAGGTTGTTTTTTTTTTTATTAAAGCTTTTTAGGCTGTTTAACCCTTTTAGAGCTAATTATTTGTAATTAATAAAATGCTCTGCATTAATTATTCTGGTAACTGTTTTACATGTGTGTATTTGCTGAATGTGCTTATAGGAATATAGTGACCCCAGAGTTGCCGGTCAGTCTGATGCCATGCTGTCTATCTGTCAATAAATTTGGTAAATTCAGCAGTTCTCAATGTTTTTGTAATTATTCTTTTTTATTCCATTCTTGATATGAAAAGCTTTTCTATTTTGGAGATTGATCACCTGTATAAAGTTAGATATGCAGTATTAGTGTAACATTCTGGTTGGATAAGTGACTTTTGAGGCAATCTATCAAGGCCAGCAAGTAATGGAAAATTATGATTGTTTGTGTGTGCCTCTGGGTTTGTTTAATATTTTTTCATTATGCTGATGCCCACATAGTGAGGTCCTGAAGCTTTTGTTTGGGAAGGGAAGACAATTGTTTAATGCTTCATGAAGCACAAGGCCAAGGTTGTGTATTGAGTAGAATTGGTTTTAAGCAGTGCTAGGTTACTTGTCTGTCTGTCTGTGATCTGGGTGGAGAGGGAGAACATGATAGCATTTATGTTGAGTTAGCCAGGGCCCATGGTGAAATGCTGAGTTAGCTGGAGGAAGACTGACATTGCAATCTCCAGCACAGGGTCTGCTGGTAAAACTTGCCCTTCCAAAATTTGTAAATGCAGTTGTATCAACAGATTCATGTGTTTATTTTCTGTTAAAGGATTTGCATTATATGACTTCATTGTTTTTCATCTAGCACTGAAGTGCACCAAAACTGGAATTGCCATGTTATGAAGCTGCAGCCTGAATTTCTTCCCCAGTGAAGATCCGGCTCACTAGTAAGGGCTGGGTGGCTTCCTGTACTATGTTTGCCCCAAACTGCATTTTCTGTGGTTATGCACAAGGCTTGGTTTTCAGTGACAATAAATTTGGTGCTCTTATGATCGCTGTGTTCACTGAACTGTAGAATAATTAAATGGGAATGTTTTTATACCAAAGAGAATTCTGCGAAGCTGATTTCAGATCAGCAGTGCAGTTTTGGCAATATAGCCAGCCACGTTTCTGATAGGTAGCAAATGCTGGTGCTGGCTGTTACCTTCCTCTGAAAGGAATGCTGCTGCTGAACACCTAGTCAAATGCGACATCATTTAATGACAGCAAGCAGATGTTATCAACTCATGGGAGCTCTGGAATGCAGTCTTTGCCGTTTGGGTACTTGTTATTTTGAAGATTGAAAAAGTATGATTAAAAAAAAAAAAAGAAAAAATTGATGATTGAACACAGTAGGTTTTTTAAAAAAACCCAAACAACCCGAAGCAAAGCACCACCCCCCTCCTGGTGTTCCCTAGCTGAGATTCCAGGAAAAGCACTAATGAAGGAAGAAAAAGGTCTAAAGGAAAATGACAACCAAATTCAAAGTAGGCCTTTCTAATGAATGGAAATATAGTTTCTGATACTGGTACCTATGCTGATTATTACTGAGTATTTTTGCTTTATAAACTGTTACGATTGTCATTTGCCTTTTTACAGAGGAACCCCAAATATATTAGTTGAGTTGATGGGGAGAAAGTGTCATGTTAGAAAAACATACAATTAAGTACCATAATGTAAAGACATGAGACAAATATTTACTGTATTTTGTAAGAAACCTAAATGGAATTGGAAGTTTTATATTTTGTTGTGCAGGTTTCTAGCCATGTTCTGATCTAAGGCTCGTGTATGTTTTCTGTGTTAACAAACAAGATTGATAATGAAATAGGGAGTACATAAATTAAAACAAATAGGTGCTTTTCTCTGTGTCCTCACTAGAAGTAACCTGGTGTGGGAAATAAAGCAGATGTCTGAAGGTCTCAGAACAATCTGCTTTGTCAATATAATCATAATTTTATAGAAGCTTTAGTGAACCATGATTTCTTTTGCTGTTTTATGACATAGGATGTATAGCATAACACACGATGGATTGAAATTGTTCTACTTTTGAGAATTTCTTTTTCCCCAAGATAAATCCATAGCAAATATTATTTAACAATTCAATATATTTAAATTTTAATTATAAGAAATGCATTAAGTTTCTTTTTAAAGTCTTTCTGTTATTTAAGAACTTTAAAAAATAATCAGAACATGTAACAGTAGTGAATACTCTGTATTCTTGGTACAGGAGAAAACAATATACAGGCAGTTGCAGCCAGAGAGCTCTCTTCTGAAAATAACCAGCCAAGTCATCCAGTAGTATTGTATCAAGTGAAATTGGTTCTTCATTATTTTTTGTTCTGTTTTTGTACTCCCAAGGTACTCTCTGAATTTCCTTCAGAATCAGGAACTATGTTTGAGAGTACTTGAAAGAAGTGAAAGAAACATGAAGCATCGTTTTGCCCAGTAGTTGAAGAGAATTGGTTCCAAAAATCCTGTTTTGTGTCTTCTCAAAAAACCCCACTATGGTTTTCTTGACTAAGCTGTAATTTTTGTGCATGTAACAGTTCAGAAGTAACTGCATCTACTGAAACACGTCTTAAACAATGATGCTACAGCTACATTTTAAATTTGATTATAGATTTTTTTGGCTAGCCTTGTGTGTGTGTGTAGTTTCAGCTAGTGTAAGAGCTCCTTTGTCTGGCCAGAATTGGCATGTACGTAGCAAAGCCATGTTTGCTCCAAATATAAAAAAGGTAATAGGAAACATGTACGGAAGAACTAGATGATCTGAAGGTCCTTTCCAACCCTAACTATTCTATGATTCTATGATATTTTTCTTTCTAACCTTTTTTGGTTTTTTTCAATTCTGGAGTAACAGTTTGTGAATCAGTGTGGTCCTGCTGTAATGTCATGATTTGGATTCTTCTGTTTTCTCCTTTTTCATTGAGAGCAGTGAAATTCTCTGTGTTGCATATTAAAAGAATCTACTTTTACTTGCAGTGTGCTTTGAAAATGTCTGAAAATTCGAGTGACAGTGATTCATCTTGTGGCTGGACTGTCATCAACCATGAGGTACCCGATTTCAAATTAATAAGTTCTGTCAGTTTAAGACTAGCCATATGCAGTAAAATATTTCAACTGTATAGTTTTTACATATCAAGAGAGAGTATAGAAGAGGGGTTTAAAAATAAGAAAACTACTGTTCAAAAATGTGTATCCTTTACTATAGCTGCTGTAAATTGTGTTATTGAAACAAATTTTTTTTACAAAGGTTTTACTTTAAAGAACTGGTAGAATTTTAGTGAGATGATCTCCTCTGTTCCGTCTTTCCTGAAAACATTGTTGTCCTGTGTAGCTTGTCTGTTGCTGCTAATATATTTCTTCTTCTCCATTCACCCTACCCATCACCTCAAAATACAAAAGTATTGGGAGTAGTGGGCAGGAAAAATATCTTGTGCGGAAGGGAACTGATTCCATGTTTTCTTCAAGTCTTTTCTACCACTAAGGTATCTAGTCCTAGCTTCAACAGCTGCTGTTTAGGAGCAGGGCTCTGTCCTTGCATTGCGTCTGTCCTATTAGATAAAAATAGGATAAAGACAGGTTTATGCACAAGAGCTAGAATATTAGAAGGCAGCATTTTGAAGGCTCATGTGAATGCTATAGTTTGCACATAACCAACTGCTTTTGTTCCTGACTGCAGCAGTCTCTAAAGTTGAGCGTCTGAGGTCGGGAGGCTGAGGACTGACATAAAGACATCTGTGAGATATGCTGCCTCTAATCTTTTGTATTGCCTCACTCTGCTTACAGAACGCATATGCAGTCTGGAGAAAGATGCACACAGACCTACTGGGTCTTATTTGCATGATTTGAAGCACTTTCATGTATGTGGAATGCTATTCGCATTGAGAAGGGAAGATATGAGGAGTTTTAGAGGGTCTGGGGTCTCCAGAAATTAATGACATTGCAAAGACTGGTTGGCAGTCCCTTAGAGAAGGTTATGTTACAGCGAGTATGTAACTATATATTCCATACCCACAATACTGGTTTTCCCAGGCTTTCTTGCCTCAGGTGGAGTCTGGCGGAAGCTACAGTGAGTGAAGGAATGCCAACGTTTCATTAGATTTGAGAAATGAAGGTGGTGGGAGGGCAGGGCAACTCTCCTCACACCTGTACTGTAAGGTCAGGAATGAGCCTTCTCAGAGGTTCAAATGTTGATGGCTGAGGGTTTGCCATACTTGTGCTTGAAGGGTCTTGAAAACTGTAACAGCCTGGAAGGCTTGGAGGTGGTAAGAGATTTTTTTTTTTAAGAAGGACTGAGTTTTGAAGTGACTTTCTTTTGTGTTTTCCAGGGACTCACAGCAGCTTTTCGCACAAGTACTTTGCAATTCGTGTTGGAATTCTGGGTTTCCTTGGCCCTGTTGTTCAGGCAGGAGAGCTCAAGGCATAAAATATGTAGAAATAACCTGGATGTTGGCGCCTTGTGGAGGAGGAATTGATATGGCAGTGCAGGAGTGAGCTAGTGGCAGCAGCTAAGGGAATGTTTTGGAGTGTTTTTTCCCCATTGGGCAAACTGTCACTGAAGAGGTATCTTCCGTAATGAAATACACAAAAGCAATCTTATTACTGTGTAAAGAAGTTGTGATGGTAGATTGTGTGGCAGCAAATGGAAAGAGCGAACAGACTCTGTGAAAGGCAAAAATCTGTTCTTGGTTCAAAATTCTCGTCTTTTTAAGACCTGTTCAGTTCATGTGTGGAGCTCTATCAAATTTGTATGGCTTGAATTGTGTTTCTGTCCATCTTTTGAGCTCTGCTATAGCTTCATTTATTAGCATACTTCTATAAAGTCGCTGTTGTTTCTGTATAGCTCTAATTTAATTTGAGTGTTTGTGTTTCCTACGTTTTGATGTTTGACTAGTATAAAGTGACAATGGCTTTATTAAAACAAAAGTAACTTTTAGTTCCTAGTAGAATAAAGCTTGAGACAAGAGGAAAAAAAGTGAACAATTAAAGGTCTATTGGGATGGGCTCTGTTGCATAGATGTCTACAGGCAAGGTGTGTGAATCTGATGGTGGTCTCTAAGTTTGCATTGTACAGATTAAATCAATACAGCCCATGGAGTCTAGAGAGCAGTAATTCTGCTAAGATCAACACTTCCATTTGATGAAATGACTTGCTGTCTTGACTTTACTCACTGTATTGATTGCAAAGGTGCCTTCAACAATTTGCTCAGGTGTTGACCCTTGAAGTTAGATAAGATGAATGTTTTATCTTACTTTCCCCTAGCAGTGAGCAAGTCAGGCTGAAGTTGCTCAGGAGCTCTGAGAGGCCCTACCTCGTAGTGCAGACCTCTAATATACTTTTCTCCTGTGGTCCTGAGGGATTTTACATCTCTACAGATTTGGGCTGAGGGATGGGTGTAGTAATTTTTTTTTTCCTTTTTTTTTTCCTTTTTTTTCTTTTAAGTATTTAGCATTTAACTTTGTGTTTTCTTTCCTGAGATCTCAGTCAGATTTTAATAAGTTACTTATAATACAGTGGCAAATTTCTGCAGAGCATTTGCAATTAAAATTGAGATACATAGTCAAAAGATACAAAGTGTATTTCAGATTGCTAAAGCAGTTAGTTTTTGAAGCCTTTTAAAAAGGCTTTTATGTGGTTGTAGAGTATATCTTATGTAGCTTTTTGAGGTATCTATTCTTTCTCAAGTACAGTCTCCTCTTAAAATCATACATGTTTGTTCGAGTTCCGAAACTGATCTGGAAGTATTACTACTACTGTAATTTCACACCTGCTGTGGCAAAAATAACTCCCTCTGTTTACAAAACCAGCTCTAGTTATTTATGGATCAGAGTGACTTCGTATTTTTCAGTTATATTTTGCATGTTTATACTTTTCTGCTAACCTTACTTGTGTTCCATCAGTTCTTTTAAACAAAAATTACAATATGAAAATTAAATTTTTAGAGTTGCCAACCATACTGTTTACCTTTAGTACCCTGCAGTCTCCAAGCATTGCTTATCTTCCAATGCCTGTTTTGCTCTGGGATTGTTACTGACTGGCAGCTGACTAACAGCTATGGCTCCTTTCTGAATTAAAGACAGAAATCCAATTTAGAGATTCTATAAATATCTGTTTTCCTGGTGTCAGAGATGTCCTGTTAAAACAGCCATTCAAATTTGCCAACAGGCATTGAGATGATTTTTCCTGGTAGTAGTACTTAGTAGAGTACATGGTGGCACTCTTGGAAGTTCCATTTTGGGGAGGGAGTGTGTGGTTGCATACAATACATGGACATGTGTGCAAGAATTGGATCCCATATTCAAAATCTCCCATTTCTCTAAATTCTATTTAATAAATAGGTCTAATAAAGCTACTGGGAAATAGTTATTTAAAATACTCAGCGTAGTTGTTAACTCATGGCTAATTTTCCTTATTTTTTATTTTCCCCCCTAGAATTACCCTTCCTCTGCCTTTTTTCAGTCATGATCGTAGCACAGCAAGTTGTTTCCCTCTAGCTAATTACTTGGTATTTCTCTTGTTTTCTTTGCTTAAAATCTTCAGTTTTAAAGGATATTACTCTTCTGTTTGAATTATTAAGAGTTCTGTTTTCTCTGTAACCCTTTACTGATGGAAATTTGTGATGTTCATTTAAAACTCTTCAACTCCAGGGTTCTGACATAGAGACAGTGACTTCAGAAAATGGAAGCACAAATGATAACCATGAGTTTGTTTCAGAAGAATACATTTCTTTGCAAGAAGAGGAGCAACCAATTGATTTGCAAGGTAAGATATAAAAGAGTAGTTCCAAAAAATAGGTATCTGTTGTAGCATTGGAACAAAACTGGTATTTTTAATAGGGTGTGTAGGCCTCTGTCAGAGTGCTTGCTTCATCAGAGGTATGGAAAATAATCAGTCATCAGCTCTATAAAAGTATTTTTTTCTTGAAATAGATAAAATTAGTAGAATGTCTTTCATTTTGTCAGTACTTTAGACGTGTTCTAGAACAGTATGCACTGGTGTTGCTGGAAGATAGTTTATGGAAGTGCTGTTGATAAAAGAAATATTCCTTAATGTCATAAATCAAATAAGAGTAATTTGGAAGGAGCCATCAATGCTTTTACACCTAAAAAAATGTGCTGTGTTAGCATTTATTGAGTTGGAAGTCTGAGTCTGGTGCATATTAATAAAGTGAAAATCCTTCCATTTTAATTACTAAATTTGATACTAAATTTTTTAATGTTGGCATGAGAACACAGACGTGACAGGTTCAGTTGTGCAGTTGACTAAATTTGAGCTTGGCCATGTTTCCAAATTCATAACCTCTCCTTGTACAAATAGGACTTGACACTCAAACTCCAGTGACTGTCTGGAAAATATTTTTATTATCCTAGCATATGTATGTACTGTGGTGTCACTTAGAGTGCAGTGTTGGTTTTTACCTAACTCTGCATTTCATTTAGAGGTTGCTTGCATTATGATCAATATGAGCATTTGAATTCAAGTACCCTCCAAACCACTGTATTGTGTAATAACAAATTGGACTCTAATTTTTGTTAGAGAGTTAATAAAAATGAGTTTTAGTGTATTTGTATAAAAAACTTGCCTGATATGAGTCAATAATAGAAATCTGCCACAATTACACACATTTTTGTATTATATGAGTGAGCATAATTTGTGGTTACTGGTTTTAATCCCATGTTTGTTTGTTTTTTTCCTCTTTCTATAGCTCAGTGTAGCAATGATGAAGAGATACCAGTGGTAGATAATACTCTTTCTGCTTTTGAGGAAACTCAGATAGTTCCAGAGGTAAGCTGCATTATGTTGTTCAGAAGCTTCTGTAAGCCCCATGTGACAATGCCAAGCAATGTTTTGAAGGCATTAAACTAAAGATACAGATCATCCTTTTTTAAAAGCATTAAGAATTGCTATTTTTCTTGCTATTTTTCAAGATTATTTTGTTGTATGTATCTGCATATTTTTTACATTGCCCATTTCCCTAGGGAAATAAAGAAAAAATCCCTGATGATGGCTCCGGCATTGGAACTATTAGTGATGATTCTGACATTGTTACCCTTGAAGCTCCAAAATCAGAAGAAGCTCAAAGTCAGGAGGAAGCTCCAGCTGATGGTGAAGAAGCTCGAAGTTCAGATGATTTTAACATGGGTTCCTCCTCTAGCAGTCAATATGCATTTTCCCATCTAGAAACTGGTAAGGACAATAAATTACTAAGCGACTGTGTGCAAAAATATCACCAGGAAAAAAACAAACCAAAACGAAGCAGTCTTTGCTTAGGGAGCCTTCTGTGTGTGGAGAGGTGAAAAGATAATTGGTCTTGTTGAGTACATGTCCAAGTATTTGCAGCGTCTAGAAGAACTCCAGTTACCCTAAATCTCAACTTTTGTCCAAAGATATGTCTGCAGTCTGTTTATTTGAAAGCATTCTCTCCCAATAAGTGTTCACTAGTTTAAATAGAAGGTAAATTGTTAGCATATTTTTGAGAATTAAAATTGCTTCTAGTTCATAGGGTAATTGTAGGTTTTCTCTTGGCAATTTTAAAGGCTTTTACAGAGCTGACATAAATAACTGGCAGCTGAGAAAGAATTGACTTTTAGGGCCGTGAGGACTAATACCAGCATGACTACAAAAACTTTTACTTACCTTCATAGCTACATAGAGTGTTTATGTATTTTTTTAAGATTCTCACAGTACTTGGCAGAAATATGTAATGCATTATGTTCAGGAGGAAGGATAAGAATATTTGGCCAATTAAACCCAAGAAAAAATCCAGCAAACCCAAACAAAAATACTTACTCTTGTGTTATCCTTCTCTGGTTCTCTAATCTCCCTTTTTAATTCTGTTTCGATGCTTATTTGTAATCTTTTCTGTTCTCTTTATTCTCTGTAATGCTTTTGTGTTAGTGATTTTTGGTTTCCAAAGTGACTTTATTGCAAGAGCAGGACTTTTCTTACAATACCGTTTTATTTTAGAAGTAGAATAGAGCGTTATTAAATGTTTATCTGTCTGTATAGTATCCATTTGAATCAGAAAATGACAGCTTAGCATGTAAATATGACGAGTGATGATTCACAGCAAAGCTGTCACCTTCTTAAAGTCTTCTGGATGACTTGACTTCATTTTGAATTTGAAATTTATTGACTTTTCTTTTAGGGCAGAGTTCTAAAAATGTTTTTTTTTTTTTTTTTTTTTTTTACTTTTTCCCCTATGTTCTTTTACACAAAAGTCAGTTGGCTGGAGGAGCTGAGGAAGATTCCTGATTGTGTAAGGGGATGGGGAAATGAGGTGAAAGAGCATGTGTCTCGCAGTCTTCCTTTCCAAGGTGGTGTGATTAAATCAGATCAGCTTGTGTAAAGCTGACTGCTTATGGCTTGCATGAAGTGTTCTTAAAATTAACAGTAGCCATTTGACTTGATCTTGTAGTAGTGGTATTCCAAATAGATGCTAAAAGCCAGTCATCATTGAGGAATTTGGCTAAGCTGCCAGTGTTTTATTTGCTTTTTTAAAAATTGTTAAACTTACATGTAGATTTGGAATGGGTATCAGTAAGCTTTGTAATACATTTTAATATGTGTGCTTGACTGTTTTAAATGAATGGTTGTTGTTGGATTCCAAATCTGTGTGACTGGCAAAAAGAATTTCTTCCTCCTAACTGAAACTGATTTCACCATGCTCTTTAGTGCTGTGCATTTGTTTGACCATGTATTACACAAATGTCTGGAGTACTTTTGCATTTATTTTAAATGCAAGAGTTTTAGCAGTCAAAGTTTTCATGCCACTTTTTTGGTGATGGAAATCTTTGCCATTCACTGCTAGTTGAGTTTTCCCTTGAGTTGGAAAAGGATGAGCTTAAGATTTTCCTTGTATAGATACTAAATCTTTTACTTGCAAACCTATTCCTGCTTAGACTGTCTTCACCATGCAAACAGAAATGTTTTAATATTGCTTCATGGATGAAGTTAAGTAGAAGAAGTTCTCTGCATCTAGGCTTGAGTTCTGTCTGTGCAGAAATGTCAGAAAGACAAGCTGATCACTGACATTGTTACTTCATGTGGTTTCTAGTGTAGATCTGACACTGTGAAGTCATAGCAGAAGCTAGAATTTTTGCACTGCTATTGTGGCCACACTTTGTTTCATTTGTACCCCTTTTCATCCTGTGAATATTAGAGAGTACAGCTGTATATTGAATTCTTACAGCAGCTGTAAGAGAGTGTCATTCTTGCCTGAAAGTGTCATGCTGTTGACAACTTGCCAGTAAGTGTTTTTGAATGGCTCTAAGTGTCTTACAGCTTTTTCTCTTTGCTTTCTGATTGTCTGGGTTTTTTTTCCTCCTTTCCTATTCTTTGCTGTCCAGTGTATATCAAAAGATTTTTCCATTTGGTTAGAAGCAGCTTGTTCCTTAACCACTTTTGTATTCCATATGTGTAAGCTTCTTTGGTTGTCGAAAAATCCCTAAAAAACTCAAATAAGTGATGGTAACATCTTCACTTACTAAGTGTGTCCTGCGTAATCTTTTACAATGTCTGACCTCTGAATTCTAGTAAATTCTAAATACCTCTCTCCTGAGTAATTTCAGAATGCTTGTCTTCATTGTGCAGGGTTGAGGAAGCATGCATCTGTTTCAATGACTGATTCTAAAATAGTGTCCTTTTCTGCCAAGCTATATAAATTCATTTAAACAATCTGCATGTCAATTAGTGGTTAAAGTGATTTGTCTTTATTGCAGTGTCTGCTTGGTCAGTGTGGTTTGACTAACTGACTAAAATGGATTATTTTTATAAGAGGGGAAGTTATCTTGCATTATGTGACATGTTTCTTGCCCATGGAGTCAGAAATCAGATGTGTATTCCAGATACTAATAGGTAATCTTTTCTGGGGTTGATGCAATCACTTCTATTAAGTTGGAATTTATTTTAAGTGAAGGATCTGAGATGGTAATGCCTTTTATAGATAATGGCCAGCACTGCTTGGCATTCTTGTGTGTTCAGTTGTATGTGCATGGCTTTGCTCAAACAAATGATTTTCAGCTGTGAAATGTTCAAGGACAGTAAGTCTGTATTTATATTTCTACATTTGAGCGATGATCTCTAGTATGAGAATGAACAACCATATATCTAGAAGGGGTAATTGTGGGCATCAAATTTAGTATCTGAGCACGAGCACTTTGTCATGTGCTGGAGGGTTCATTGATCACACTGAATCTATTTTGGGCATGTGAATAAGGTACATGAACATAGATATTTGAAAGCTGCTTTTTCACCCTGCTACTGCTTCCCCTTGATATTTGCCTTACTCTTGAAAGTAATGCTTTCAAAGGAGAGAGATTAAATAATCATTACTTACATACTGGATTATATACATTTATTTAAAGTATATGCGGCAAGCATTTGTACCACTAAACAAGAAGCAATTACAGCTCTGTTATTATTTTACCAGCTAGAATATATGGCTTTTTGGACCATAGGACTGTGATCATACAAATGGTATCATAAACAACATTTTACAAAAAGAATATAAAAGGTTTTTTTTATGGTTAGAATTGGGTCTTATCTTAAATCTTGGACAATTCAGTCTTCCAAAATTGGTAGGTAATGGAAGTGTTTTGGATTCAGACTGTTAGAATCATATCATAGCATAAGCTAGGTTGGAAAAGACCTTTAAGATCATGAGGCCCAACCTTTACCCCAAGACTGCCAAGTCACTGCTAAACCATGTCACTGAGTGCCTCCTCTCTACATGGTGGTTCCTTTCCTGTGCAGTAGTAGTTGAAATTGGCTTTTTTCAAAGGTGGGTAAAGATGTTTATAGGTAGTATATGGTAGATATTAAAAGTAAACAAATTTACATATATAAATAAATGTGCAGTACAAACCTTTGGGTAATTGTAATACCTGCATTAACGGAACTTTAATGGAATTTTGTCTGCAGCTGCATGTAGATCACAGAAGGAATTTTTTTGAGAGAATATAAGAAAGCCATGTCTATAGCTTCTTAAGAGGCTTTCTTGTAGCAAGCCTTTATGCTGCTCTTTCATTAATAAATAGTTCAGTCACAGTATCTGTAAGAAAAGGAAATCAGAATTCTTAACCTTTTTAACTTCACAAGAATTTGCAGAGAGAGTGTACAAGGCAGGATTGTCTGAAAGAAACATTTTCTAATGAGTGAATGGTACAGTATGGGGAAGTACCACACAGGTGGTTTTGCTCATGATTTCTTGATTCTCTATCTTTTCCTTTGAAAAAATGAATCTTTAACTGTGGACATCAAGCGTTCCTTGCATAATATTCAGCATAAAAAATTACACTGACAATCTTTATTTTGTTTTATTAATGTTCTCCAAGATAAATGCCAAATAGATGTTGCATAAAAATGATGGATTTTTGTACTGAGATTGATTTTTAAAGCAACAATTAATGCATTTTGAAGAATGTTTTGTGCTGGTTTTCAGTTTTTTCATCTCAGGCTAGCAATGATGAATCAAGTAGTGATGAAACGAGCAATCAGTCCAGTCCCACAGTACGAAAACGTCGGGCTAAGAAGAGACTGATCCCCAGCTCCGAGGCTGAGGGGGGGTCACCTGCTGAACCAGAGTCTGAGCCTCCCGGAGAAGAGCAGCACAAACGCCAGTTCAGTAGTGGCCTTAACAGATGCATCATACTGGCTTTGGTGATTGCAATCAGCATGGGCTTTGGACACTTCTATGGTGAGTTTATAGAAAACAAAATACACAGAATTAAAATCTAATGTAAAAAATACCATTTTATTGTGACTGATTTTTCAGTGTTCTCTGTTAACAGTCAACCTAAAAAAGAGAAAAAGCAACTGCCAATGTATGGATAATATAGAGAGGCCTTTCAGCAGTATAATTGTATTTAATATATGCTAATTTAAAATTAAATTAATTTTGGTTGCCCTTTCAGATGGAAATTCCTTACTGTTCTCATGCTGCAGTATTTTTCCATCTTTCCTTTTGAAATAAATTTGGGGTAGTGCTTTACCATTCCTAACAGCATTCAGAGTTGTTTCAGGCTTCTGCCCCATATGTACTCATTGGTAAATGTACCATAAAAGGCAAGGCATATTTTTTACGAGAGTCCGTAGTATCACTATTTTTCTCTTTCCACTGGAGAAAAATATGCTGTAGTTGTCTTTGCAATTCCGGAGTGGTTTAGGGAATGCTGGAGAGCAGCAATTTTTCTGTGTTCAGTGCATTGCCTAAAGTTAAGCATTACACAGATTGTTACTACATTTAACAGAATAGAACACATTCCAGACCTAAATCTGTGTAGTGGAATCCTGATCTTCTAAGATGCATGTGTAATGATAAAAATTTTACAGGGCATTAGTTTCAACAGTAATTTTTCCTAAGTAGATTTAGTTTTATATGGAAGTATGCCTTCCTAAGACTTGTGATTCACATTGAAACTGGGAATATGGTTCTAACTGCATTTGATTATGGCTAATTGTTAGGGGTCTAAATTTTGACATTTATTTTGAGATTTATACTAATTTTCACTTGGCACTTTTTTTTCTTAGGTAAACCTGAAGGTAAGTCATGAGTGGATGCTGTGTTTGCATTCAGATTTACTTTATAACTACTGTGTATATGTACACATGCATCCATGTTTGTATGCATACTTATATTAAAAAAATAAATAAATCAAGTCTTAGGAATTACAAGTATATGCAGGATTGTAGGAATGACTAATGCAGTCATGTAAAATACTATGTAGCAGTTGCAGCTAGTAGCTGATGTAAACACTAATGTCTATTGACATGCTAGAAGCAGAGGTAAATGGAAAAGCTAAAGTTAGGAAGCACTTGCCAGAAAAATGTCTCCCTATAGACAATAAGATATTTCTTTTTTTACTTAACCAAGATCTGAAAAAGGGAACATTGCTGTACTTCTGGGGATTTGGATAGATTACTTACAAAACCTGAAGGGTACTGTGACTTGGAGTACCAGCTTGAAACACAAACCAGTTAATGAGGGATGGTACCTCATTACATGCATTTTCAGTGTCTTTGCTACTCTTTCTGTGTTGCCTAATGTCTTCTTTGCTTTAATGTCTTACTGTATCTACCAGTTATGATTATTGATAAGGAGAGAAACAGTTTCAAGTGTTTTTCTGTAATTCAGGCTCCTGTTAACATGAATTCTTTACACTAAATGATTCTTCAGATGCAGTCTTCAGGTTCTTAGGATCTATGGAATTCTTCAGAGGTATCTATAAAACATAAATATGGAAATCAAATTTACTGTCAGTATACTCAAATTCACTTACACAAGGATCTGTGCTCACAGAGTTTATTAGGACTCTGTAAACTTAAAAACAATCAGTGCTGCAAAAACGTTGCTTTCCCTTAGCTGAACTGAGGTTCAGCTGGTTTAGTAGAGCACTGTCTGCTTTTAAGTTCATACTTGACAGTACATTAAATAGAAATTGAGAGCACAAAAAATTCCTCGGTGTAATAGTAATTATAGAATTTCTTCTGTTTAATAATACACCCCCCTGCCTTTAAATACAGAAATAGAACTCTGCATATGCTGCGTTGGTTTTGAAAGAAGTACCTAAAACTTGCTGTTGCCATCTGCTGTAGAATCAGTTCAAGAAAATCTTTAAAGCAGAGAAATAGAAAGTCTGTCAGTGTTAGGATTTACAGAATATGTGGATAGGTAGAAAAGTACCAGTAAATAAGTTTTACTTGATGGAGAAAATTGGTGGCTAGTGCAATGAAGAGATCTTTTCCAAAAAACAGTGTGTCTCAGCCTCTGATAATTGAAAAATAAATTTAGTTACTCTTTAGCCTTCACTCATTACAAGAATGACAAAACAGGGCCTGCAAATACTTCCTGCCTTGTAAGCAGTGTGTAATAACTGTGTTTCTGCATGGAAATTTAAATACTGTGCTAATATCCTCGCATTCATGTAACTTACAGTAAATGTTGTAGTTCTGAAGTGGATAATTCATGGACTAATGGTCTCCCTTTTATCCTGGTTGGCTTGCATGTTACTAAAAAATGACAGAAAAGTTGCATGTATCCTTTCCTACAATAACTTCTGTTGTGTTGTATCTAACTTATTTCTATGTAGTGTTCCAAAATTCCTTCATTTGCTGTCATCAAAGAAAAGACAGTGTAATAGTAAATTTTTTGGATCTGTTTGAGAAATTGTTTATCTCTGGGAGAAACAGAATCAATATGTAACAATCTGGTTTTATAGTCTTTATTTTGTTGCAGCTAAACAGTTGCTAGTAAGTACTGGGCAGAAATTGCAAAGTAAGAATGCTTTTGAATTTGCAGAGAAAATGATGACGTTTGGGTTCAGCGGTTCCTTTTAACTGCTTAATGCAAGTCAGACTATAAAGAAAAGTTTTTTATCTTTGTAGGTACAATACAGGTCCAGAAACGTCAGCAGCTGGTGACAAAGACACGTGAATTAAAAGATATGAAAGAGGACCTTTACCAGTGCCAACAAGAGCAAGGAGATACAGGGTATCTTAAACTGGGGGTAGGTATGAGTTCAACTGAAAGGTACTGGGTTATTCTGTCATGTCTGTATCTTAACACTAAGCAAAATTCATTTGTCACACAAATCCATTACATGTTTTTCTATAGCAAGTTCTTTCTGACAATGTAAGTTTCATTTTCCCTGAATTCTTGACAAAGATATTTTTATTTTGATCAAATTTGCTGTTGGAATGTGTTTAAACATACTGGGGTTATGTATATAGTCTGGGAGCTATCCAGGCACAGAGATTGTCTCTTTTCCTATGACATAATGCCAGGTTGTCATTAATGAAGACAGCTGAAGTAGAACAGGCTGGTAAAAACCTATTATAGGTTTATAATTTGCTTTTTAAATTGTCAAAGGTTTTTTTTTTTTTTTTTTTTTTTTTTTAAAATACTTGACCTGTACTCTCTTAGTTTTTTACTATTACATTACCCAGAGAGAAGAGTAGGGAGTGCTTTGTGTGTATGTATGTGGTTTGTTTTTTCATTTATGTTGTTGATAGCAGCATCCATATATAATTCAATATGTTTAGTTTGAGAGTTTGTCAAGGATGTCAAAAGTCTGGGGTGATCCTTTTGAGTTAGGATATCGTTACATGAACGCCTATCTTCAACAACAAGTTTGATTCAAAATCGGTTCCTGAATTTCTGTCCCAACTGCTCAGTGCCCTTGCTTCTGCTAATATAATTTGGTTTGTTATCTAAACCCAGTTTGCTGAACATAAGTCAACATAAACAGGCACATTTTAATTTCCTTATAGGATGTTACAATTCATGTACCTAGTTTACTATCCTTTACCTAGTTAAATCGATACAAGCGAGGGATGATGACCTCTGGTTAAGAAGGGGAAGCCACTCACATGGTCTTTGTTGCCAAGAAAGTGTTTGTATGTATATCCAAGATAAACAAACTAGCTCTGTTTTTCCATCTTGCTGCAACATCTATCACGGCATCCAAAATGACGAGTAAACTCTGCCTGGGCTGGGTTGGTGTTATGGTTTAAACCAAACCGGAATTCAGCACCATGCAGCTGTTTGCTCACATCCCCACCCCTTCCCTGTCCAGGCGGGATGGGGAGGAGAAAATCAAAGGAATGTAAACCCCACAGGTTGAGATAAGAACAGTCCAATAACAAAAGTATAATACAAAGTTACTACTAGTAATAATAATAATGATAAGGGAAATAACAAGGGGAGAGAATATAAAACTATAAGGGGAAAGGAAAACAATAAACACGCGTGATGCACAGTACAATTGCTCACCACCCGCTGACTGATACCCAGCCTGACCAGAGCAGTTATGTGCCCTTCCCCCAGATAACTCCCCCCCAGTTTTATATACTGGGCATAATGTGCTGTGATATGGAATATCCCTTTGGCTAGTTTGGGTCAGGTGTCCTGTCTCTGCTTCTTCCCAGCTTCTTGTATCCTTTCTCAATGGCAGAGCATGAGAGACTGAACAAGTCCTTGATCAGAGTGTTACTGTAAGCAACAACTAAAACATTGGTGTGTTATCAGCATTGTTCTCAGACTAAAGCCAAAACACAGCACTGCACCAGCTACTAGGAAGAAAAAAAATAACTGTTACAGCTGAAACCAGGACACTTGGTCTTTCATCTTTCTACCTGAAACTGTAACAATTCTAATTGTAGTATTTTTGCTTGTTTCTTTTTGCTTGTATTAGTCACTCAAGGGAGATTTTGCCACATGTTTGTCCTCTACTGAGGTGAAGAAATCCTTTGAATCTCAAAAAAAAAGTCTTGCTGCAGAAAATCAGCACTTAAGAGAATCTCTAGAGAAGGAAGAAAAAGCTTTGGCCTCACTTCAGGAAGAATTAAGGAAGCTAAGACAACAAATTAGAAACTTAGAAGATAAAGGTACTAGCACCGAGTCTATTGTAATGGAAAATCAAAAACTAAGGGAACATTTAGAAGAGGAAAAGCAAAGAAACCACAACTTTCTTAGGCAAAAGGAAACACTCTTTGCAGAGGCACAGATGTTAAGGAGAGAACTGGACAAAGAACGTCACGTTACAGAAGCTCTAAAAAAAGAACTGGAACAGTTAAGTTCTCGTCAAACACCTGACAATGCTAATGAAGATGATGATACATTAAGAGAAAATCAAGAAATAGAAGCTCTGAGAGGAAGACTAATAGAACTAGAAAAAAAGCTAAACTTCGAGCAGCAACGCTCTGACTTATGGGAGAAGCTGTATGTTGAAGCCAAAGACCAAAGTGAAAAACAAGAAATGTATGAAAAGGGACAAAAGAAAGGTGCTAAGGGGCAAAGTAAGACTAAAAAGAAATCAAAGGAATCTTTTTTTGGTTCAGTTAAGGAAACTTTTGATGCTATGAAAAATTCCACTAAAGAGTTTGTAAGACACCATAAAGAAAAGATTAAGCAGGCTAAAGAAGCAGTGAAAGAAAACCTGAAAAAATTCTCTGATTCTGTCAAGTCTACATTCAGACACTTCAAAGATACCACAAAAAACATCTTTGATGAAAAGAAGTCAAATGATAGAAGACACGAGGCAAACAAGAGAGCTCGAACTTTTTATCGAGAACATACCTCTTATGAGAATCCGAAGCACGTGCATTTCAGGGGACCTAACGTGGCAAAAGAATTCAGAGATGGAAGAAAACATCAGTTTACAACATTTGAAAAAGACACAGATTCACAGAAATGTCTCAATGATCCTTTGTGCAGTAGAAAACAACAGTTTGGCCTAAAGGGCTGCTCTGGTATTTTTGAATGTGCTCATCAAGAATTCATTAGTCTCTTTAACAGAGTATCGGATCCTATCAGGGTGGATGAATTTAATCGGCTAATGAAAAAGTATTTGCAACAAGTTGTACATAACTTCCATCACTGGAGAGAACTAGAAAATTTCATTGATAAGTTTTTTCATAATGGGGTATTTATACATGACCAGATGCTCTTCACTGACTTTGTTAATGATGTCAAGGATTACCTGGAAGATATGAAGGAATACCAAAATAATAATGAAAAGGTTTTTGAGGATTTGGACAAATACATCTACAGATACTACTTTCATTATGATAATTCACCCCAGTATGGACCCAGGTTTGTTTCTGTTTCTTGAACTTGTTAACACAATTAAATAGTCTTTGTAAAGTCAACTAGTGTCCCTTTTCTAATAGGCAGTCTTCTAGTGTGTATGTAGCTTGCATGTATGTCTGTGAGCATACATATATACACATGCTAGAAGACTTTCTGAAGGGCTCAGTAGAAATACTAGATTGTGTTGTATTAAGTGGATCTGTAGTACCTTATAAATCTTGTGTGTGGGATGTTTGTCTGGGAGGCACTACAGGTTCACTGTATGCAACACAAGCTAGTATTTCTATCGATTTTTTCAGAAAACCTTGTAACTGCAAGTGGGATTACTTTAGATTGAACAGCTATGATTGCTTGTCTGATGGACTGAATAACTATCTCGGAAGAAGCATTAACTAGGTCTTCCTTTTTGTCCTTCATTGAATGACAAGGTTTTTGGATGTATTTGAGCTGTCTCAAAGTCCTGTTCTGGCAGGTATGTTTCTTGCTGGCTTTTGAGCAATTTTGGTACTCTATTATAGCTTAGTGTAATACTGAGTCTGTATGCTCAGAGCTACTCAAATGGTAGGCTTTAGTTTAGATTCTGACCCTAACTAAATTTTGTTCAGACTTCCTTACAAAGGTCCTTGCCATGAATTGGTTCTTACATTACTTTTGCCATATTTAATGGTATTCTCAGGGCTTTTACAGAGCAGTTGTGGTGTGATGCTTGGCTGGCCCAATGGAGCTAGATGTGGTAGACTCTATTTCTACTGCATAGACTTTGGTGAAAGAAAATTAAGCAAGCAGCCTTAATATATTGTGTGGAACTTGCTCTTTCTGCAACACCTGTGTATGTTTTATGTGGCTTTTAATATCATTGCTATTACAAAATTGGCTATATAGTCTCTTGTGCTACTGTTTATTCTGTTCAGGTAAGATCAGGTAACTAATGTAAAATACACAAATTGTCCTTGTAAACATAATAGGAACTATTCTATGATTCTATGATTCCCTGTGCTGGCATTCAGTGCAAAGCATATTTAGTATTTAGATCAAGGCGCAGCTCCTGAGTTTCTCTTCTGGACTTATTTCAAGTGTTTATTGCAGCATAAACTGAATATTTAACCACTTTGGGGTTATGAAGTGACTGTCAGGTAGTACTTTCTCTTGTTAGAAGTTCAACCATGAGGATGATACTCCTATTATCAGCTACCAAGTAGCCTTTTTAATATGTAGTTTTGGCAAACATATGACTTAAGTTTTGGTTTTATTTATAGTCTGAGTACTTCTATTTTATCATTAAAATTAACTTTGTTTTTAATTAATACTAAATTTTGAGCATTTTAATTCAGTTTGCAGAAAACCAGAACTTACTCATTTCCTGATAGTATTATACAGATGTCTGTATGATACTGAGGATGAAAATAGTCTTAATTTAGCTTAGCAGAAGGCTAGAGATGCTGGTCACATGGTAACAGCATGTAGTATAATTGCAGTGTTCATATCAAAAACTGCAACAAAGTGAGCATCAGTATTTTGTCAGTGCCCCCTCTCTCTGTATAAATGTAGTTATTTACATGAAAACCTCTGAAGTGCCTATGGTGCACAAAGCCTGCTTCCCTGAGGGTTTGTGAGGTTTTTCATTATTTTTATAGAGCAGAATATAATAGAGCAACTGAAAAACAGATTGAGACCTTACTCAAGCATCACAGAAGGGGTAATCAAACAGCTGCTCACCTGGCTTTTTTCTAAAAAGAACTTTGGGCAAGCAGCTGCAGAGCATTTTCCTTTCAAGAAAGGATTTCTTTTAAATGTGCCACCTTATTGATGATTTCAACAAACAAATGCCACCCCCCACCCCACCCCCCATTTTGCTTACAAGAGAAAGGACTACTTGGATACTTTTTAGGGGGTTTTTCAGTCATACTCAGCATGTTAAAAGCTGTTCTTGACAATTTAACTGTGTTTCAAAATGCTTTTAGAGATGCTTTTTGTAAGAGTGGTAATAAGCTTTTGTTTACTCCTTGCAGTCGACCTAAAAGGCCTTCTTATATACAAACTGAAAATTCCAGACATGAAAAACAAGCTCAGAAGTACCACCACCGTAATAAAAGAGAAGGTAAATGGCAAAAACATGGTCGCACTAATGGAAGACACATGGCAAATCTTGAAATAGAATTGGGGCAATTACCCTTTGATCCCAAATACTGAGTAATTTATGGTAAAAATGAAATCAGAATTCACATCCTCTCCAGAAACTAATTGTTTTCAACCAAGCAGCAAGATGCAAGTTCTTTTCTCTAAATAATTTGATTTTTACAGATTTTTGTTAAAAGGCAGAAGTCAAGCTTTCTAGTTTGCATATTCTGTGCTGTTGCTTTAAGTGTTCTCTGGAAGCAATAGTTGGGTGCCAGCAGTATTGTTCCAGAAGTGAGGCATGCAGTGACTTGTGTGTGAAAAATATGCTTAATTGCATTCCATTAGTGTAGTTCAAGCTTGAGTCATGCATAATGTACCAATAATTAACTCCAATGTTTGATATACTAACTTCATCTCATCCTTCAAAAAATAGGTCTTCATAATGGCTACATTATGGTAATGTATTTGTTAGTGTTTTGTAATCCTACACTTGCTTCTTGTCTTTGGGGGGGGGCGGGTGTTCAAGAGCCTGTTGAATTGTGAAGAATTTGCTCTGCTGCATCCTAATCAGCTTGCTGATTTAAGCACTTGAAATGTCTTGCCTATCTGCATATTGTAGAACAAAATAAAGAGACATTGTGGGTAGAAGTGTTTATTTATAAAAGAAACCTAGCATAGCTGTACAGTGCTATAAAAATGGTCCAGTCTTGTCTGATTTTTTTTTTTTTTATTATTTAATTACTCATACGGTAACTTTGGTCTTTCTAATGTTTTCCAGTGTTATAACGTAGGTCAATAGCCCCACCCTGCCACGCTACTACTGTAGTTGCCTTCAGGAACATGTTTATGTATTTCTGGACAGGCAGGGGGTACCTGATCAGACTCCCCACTTGACTTACCCGGTTTCTGACTCGCTATGCTCTCCTTTCTGAAGTACAACATCTTCTAAGCATAGTACTGCTACACAAAACTGATCTCATTTGGTCTTAAGTCTAGAGACAGATCTTCAGGTATGATTCACTTCAGTGTTTTTCCTGTAGATGTAGATGTGGCTTCCAATTCGTCCTTGAGGAATGTGAGTGTGAAAGACAGTGGCTGTTTTCTCATAGCCCCTTAAAGCTAGAAATGATGATATTTCCTGTAAATGAACATAGATTGGTTTCCACAGTCAGAAAGCACAGTTGGAAGCATCAGAATAGTGTTCCACTCCTCTGAATTATCAATTCAACTGTCCCCTGGAAGTTTTGTCCTTTATTTTACAGAAGACTGCTAGAAAAAGAGGTACCAATCCTGAGTGATCCTATCCAGTGTGGAAATTTAGACACTATTGAGTAAATGGACTTCATAAAAGAACTGAGGGGAAAAGGTAGTCTAACTGGAGGCATTTTTGCTTGCCCTTGTTGCTTACTTAAAAGTGCATGGTTCTGGGAACAGACTGCACATTTGGTTTAATATGGCTTGAGAAAAATTCCATAAAACATTATTTTATGGCATTTAGACTTAGCACAGAGGAGACTGCATACATGCATGTGAAGTCTATGTATCGCTGGGATGGTATCTGTATTATGGACTAGAGGGTTCAGTTTTAATTTAAGCTGTTATAAAAAGTTGTGGACAACAATTTCCAAAAAACTTAACTATAACTCCCCCCTAATTTATTTTGTATCTTGACCTTAAAACTAGTTTGTTTGATCTTGCAGTTACCATACCTGCTCCAGCACACTGAAGAAGATCAAGTGACTGGGTAATAACGTATCATTGTAAAACTCCTTATTAAGCCAACCAAGTGGATTAGAGTAAAAGACATCTGCTTCATCAATATAGCTCTCATTTCCAGTTAGGTCTGGGGGACACTGAAGGAATCTCATTTTTAGAGGACAGTGAACGTGACTAGAGAGACAAAAAAAAACAAACACTTCAGGATAAACTGACCAATATCTAAGATGTGAAGTGACTCATCACTTAAAGATATCTCAGTCAAAGCCAAAATCAAATAATTAGGTTTTTTTTTTACCCCAGAGTCCCATTTTCTTCCCTCTATACTTCATATGAAAGCAAAAGTAGAAAAACTGGATTCATCTCCAAGCTGTTGTGACTATGTTATTAGAAGTTCACAGAAAGCAGATTTATCTTAATAAGAATACCATTTGCGTAACATCAGTTTCTTGAAAAGGTACTCTTCCACACCAACTTCACTGTTTGTTTCTGCTTTAACATTTGTTTACTTGCCAAGATCTATTACAGACTTTTTGGAATAATGACCTTGGTCATTGCATGTTGTAATTACATTACTCTCTAGCAGCAGAAGTTAAAATTAACAGATTGATTGTAACAATTACTCTTTAGCTTTGCTATAAATAAATGAAGCAGTATGACTTACTTTCAGAAGTCACAGGACTAACTGTATATCCTCATACAAAGCTATTTTACAAAAGCTGAATAAAGCTTAGATATTAAATTTTATTCTGTGGTATAAGCATTTGGCCTATTTCCCCTATTCATTCTATATGAGCTGTATGAAATATTAAAACTGTTCCTGTATAGGTCTATCCTGAGGAAAAAAACCCACCTTAATTTCTGCTTAAATATATGGATTTTAATATAGTACACTGTTAACTATTTTAATACCTGTAAAACGGAGTAGAGTGGCACGGCATCATGAAGAAGACAAAAGCTTGGGACTGGTAAGAGTTATCACAGAGTTGCTGTATGTGGCTCATAACATCAAGAGGGCCTCGCTGGTGAATCAGGCCTGTGTACAGGGCTGGGACTAAGTTTGATAAAAGCAGGAAACTTGCTGCAGATTTCTTCCATGCTTTCAAGTGTTTCAAGGAATATCCTATTGAAACGTTTGAGAAGGTTTTAGAAAGAAACAAATACAGTTCCACACAGTATTTTTGACAGTACCATAACTTATTAGAAAACCATTACTTGGCTGGTAACAAAATACCTTGCTTTGAGGTAATTTATTAGTGTTCTTGGTCTTTGCTCTTTGAATGGAAATTCAAAGGTTAGACTTTGCCTTTATTAACTATTGGATTTAACAGTGTAAATGTTAAGCCCATACCTGTCTTTTGAAGTACAGAAGTATTATTTCAAAGCCAGTGCTTTGTCTCTTTAGAGCTTAAATTTCTTGTGGGGAAAAACAGTCCTTTCAGTAGTTTGGATGAATTATATGTGTTGACTTATTGATGTGTTCTGATTCACGCTTGTCCAAGTAGAGCCAGAATAAATGGCAACTATATGTGCTTTGTTATGGCTGTGGTGGTCTTCCTTTCCAACATGCTGAAAACTACAGCATTTTATTGTTACTTGGTTTTGGGCTACTATCCTTGGAAAAGCTTACCCCTCTATCTTTTCCCATCTCTCATCCCTGCCCTTTCCTCCCCACTTTTCTTGAAGAGAGCCAATAACAGGGCAAAACATTTCTTCTGGTGGGAGATAGCTGTATAAACCTGTTTCTCACAACCACAACTTAGATGAATCTGGCACAGAAGGCAGCATCATGTTGCAGCCAGTGTGGAAACACTCATCAAGTTATGTGCCTGTCAGTATTAGGAGATAAAAATATTTTATGCAGCCTAGCCCTGTGACCACCTTTACTGAATCACAGAAACAAGTTAGAATAGGCCTGTTTCAGAAGGCAGTAACAAGTAAGTTAAGGTAGTCTCCAGCTGGTCTGTTCTGACAAATTGCAGATCTTTATCTCAGATTAAAACAAAGTCCCCTAATTAGTCTGTGGTTTAAGTTCGAGTGGAAATATTATATTATAGGCATTTTTTTTTACTACCTCTGTGAAACACTCTTATCTTTAATTGTGCATGGAAAAGACTTGAAAATTCATGTGGGTTTTTTTTTCTGCTTTTATTTATAATGTTTTGAGCAGTTTAAAGACTACTTTATAACCACTGAGCTACCAGAAATAACTTCAGTTATTTTTTTCTTTACTACATGATCCAAATGTGATTAATTAGCTCTTGAGAAATTGTGCAGACCTCAGTCCCTTATAGACATGAAAGTTAAGAGGGCTATTAACAAACAAAAGTGGTCTGATTGGAATTTTTCTGCATGTAAGGTAGAACTGGTTCATCTTAAACGTGCTCTTGAACTAAGCCAAGACATATTACGTATCTGATCTCATCAGGGAGCAGAATTATTGAAATAAGATTTACTTTTGTTTAGACTAGCCAAACAGGTTAAAGAAAACTACAGATTTCATTGGTTCATCTGTTTTGAACTTGTATTTAAACTACAGCTATGCAGCTTCATGTTTCAGAAGTTTTAATCTTTGTAACTTTTCAGCATACTAGACTTTACATCTTTACTTTTCCTATAGATACACTACTGTGGTTAATACCTAGTTTTGTTAAATATAAAGTACTTCCTAGCACCATCTACTAACACATCTGGATCTATCGATGATAATTTTAAGTTTTGAATACTTGTTTTTAATCAATACTCAAAGGCATTTGTTGAGCATATTTGAGAGAACTGGGTGGAGAAATACTACAAAGGAGATAAGGAACAAAATTCACTGTGAGGGTGTCATTGCTAAGAAGTTAGAAGTCACTGAGGCAGTTTTTGTATTTTTTTGCAGAAAGTACTTTTATCCGTGCTAAGGATTCTCCATCTGTGCTTCAGTCACACTGTTCCTAATTGTTTTTAACTTTCTTTTCCTAGCTGTAAGAAAAGGTTGGGCTGGTTTTAAGAATCCTTTGTCAAATACCTATATTGACTATGAATGGTCTCTCTTTAGGTAAAAAATTATATACAGGGAAGGTTGCAAGATATTTGAAACGATGCTTACCACAAAAAAATATGCAAAATGGCAATACTGGGTAGATGAACCTGAATTCTTTGTGGCTCAGCGTGCTGTAATAAAACATATAACAGTACAGCGAGAAAGTTACATGCATCAGTTCTGTTGACAAAATGTGTTTTTTAGAGCGTGGAGGGCTGGAGGAAAAAACACCTGCATGTACTAAAAAGGTTTTGGCATGGCAGCAGTTTAGAGTAAAAATCCAAATTATAACTTTTTAAGAACATAATGAGTACATTAAGTTAAGTTGTTACTTTAAACCATGCCCTAATAAAATTACCTGGCTACTACTCTAGCAATTAAGTGGGCTGAATTTATGACTGCGAGATGTAAATTAGCTAGTACTTCCACCAATTTGCTTTCTGTAATAAAACACAATAAAAAGTGTGGATGAGAAGCTAAGATTCAAGTACACAATTATATCTAACAAAGAAACATTCACCTCTGCTAATACAACTTGACTCAATTTCCCAAGCCAACTTCGGAGATACTTTTGGGGATTACTGCAAGACTCACATCAGGTAACCGAACAGGGTCTTGTAAGACTGAGGGAGTAAAAAAGGCCTAAATCCAGGTAGAGCTACACCCAGGGCCTTTCTATTGTTTTGCTGTATTCTGCTAATATGTCATCTAATATCATTTATCACTTTGTATTATTTGATATTTGTTAATTTGCTGCATCTTTTCTTGTCTCAGGGTTTGTCATTTAATGTACATTTAATTCAGATGCTTAGAAACAGTTTACCTTTTCTCCACTTCTCACCTTAAAATGAGACATACAGTCAGTCCTATGACAAATTTTAGCAGCTGTGTGTAGACTTCTGAATAGAGTAAGTTTTAGAGGCCTAAGAACACCTCATCTTACTGGGGAAGTATTAAAAAGCCAGATGCAATGGTATTTTTGTTAACAGGCATCTAGTAAATACAGTTTTCTAAGTAGTTCTATTGTTGCTTAAACACCTGTTAAGTAATTGGTTGGTTGGGTTTGTTACAGTTTGGTTTCCCCCCCTGCCCTCCCCCCCCCCCCTCTTCCATTGAATTTGATGTAGAATTACTTGATTCTGTAAGGGTCTAATCAATTCTAAAAATGCATGCTTGGTAGCAATACAAGAAATGGGATTACATAAAATTCTAGACACTGTTGAATAATTGGCTGCATTTCTTGGAGTGTTTGAATAGTTCAAAGTTTTCCATCACTTAACCTGAATACCGTGCTTTTTTTGTTCTAGGGGTGACATTAGCTTTGAAAAGAACACAACCAGTGAAAGATAGTAGTTAGACTTAGGAGAAATTACCTGTACACCAACACTGTCCAAATCACTGCCATTAGAAAGATGCGATACCTTTTTGGTGCCAGCACACAGCCATGAATAAAAAAAGGCAGATGGGTACCCAAGATGACTGGTAGTCCCTGAGTGAAGTACCAGTGCCAAGGATGAGATCCATAAAATGTTCCAAAATTTTGCAGCACGTTGAATTTCAGGAAGTTCAGTTGAACCAGTACCCACTGGGAGATTTGGGGGAAGGGGAGAAGTTAAATACAAATCCAGAATGAAAACCAGCAGCTAAATTGAATTACACAGTTGAATCACTGGCCTTAACTGATACAGTATTTTCATTCGTACTTATTTGCTACTATGACTCATCACACAGATTTCCTACATTTAGCAGTTAAACACAGGCATGTGCAAGTTTTGTAACTTGTTGATAACTGTTGATTTATTGAGAGCTGAGCGTATACCGATTTTAAGTATCAGTCCATCATTTAAAATAATTGAATAATCAGTGTTTAAGGAGGTTTATGGCTTAAAATGTATTTAGAGATGACAGGCCAAATATTCAAGAAGTAACAAGTTAGAGAAGTCTGAAACATCTGGTTGAGTTAAAATGCTAAAACCCAACCTTCTCCGTGTAAATCAAATTTAAAATAACTTACCTCACCAAAAAACACACGGTCAATTATTAAAGAGGTTCCTATTGTGACCAATCTGCAAAAAATGGAAAGTTGGTTGCACTGATATTAGTTGGATTGCTTTTGCATTAGATTCTACTCTTCTCCAAATAGCTGTCAAAACTCCCTGATTCCTAATCCTTTTTGAGATTATCCATACTTGTGGCCATTGGCCATCACCTGGTATCCTTGGCACAATCCCAGATTAAGCTGGAAGGGTGCTCTTGGCTTGCCCTCATGAAATCTCTTCTAGTGCTGTTTTGCAACATACACATTAATTGAAAGGAAGCATGCTCCTTCTTTTGGCTTTTGCAAAGGATCCTATTTTTGTCCTTGTTTATTAAATCAGATTTTTGGGGTTGTCTGCCTTTGCAGTAGTAAAATTAGTCTTAAAATACAGCTGTGCACAGTCAGAGTTTAAATTCAGAAAGAACTTACCCTATTGGAATGCAGCTGTGTAGGATAAGGTCTGCCTTCCTCTGTTCTTGCAAAAAATGACTGAAGACCAAAGGTATCCATGGGATAACAGCAGTGGGACGAATAACAATCGCAAGTGCTATCAAAGCTAAATATTTGCAGCTAGAAAGAGGGAACATAAGAAAAACATACCTTTATCAAAAGACTTGGTCAGTTCTTCTGCAGATGGTGACATCTCAACAATTTAAATACCATCATATCTCTGACCGAAGTTTTTCATGCTGCAGATAACTCTGATTCTCTCAGTGTAAATGCTGTTGTATCTTGCAGATACAAGAAAAAACATACTTTTCCTTGGAAGGCTGCCAACTACATAACTCCTTTCTTTGCAGTGGATTTGCTAACTAGAAGCACATACTTGCTTAAAATAGATAGCTGGTAAGGAAAGTAATTACTATGAATTCACCTGTATCTGAACCCAGACAAGCTCTGGTTATCTTCTGAGTTACCACAAATTCCAACCCTTTAAAGTCCAGCTTAAAGTTTGCCATAAAGTGGTAATTTGCACAAGGGAACTGGATAATAGTAATTTTAAATACCAGGTCTATCATGGCTTCAATTTAGAGGAAATAACTACAACTGCTCCTTCCCCCATGATCCAGAGCTCTTGCTACAGGAATCAGGTGATTTTGATTACCTTATATTTTAAGATAAAAGTTAGCATTTTAAACAGTATCAGTAGATTGGTGTTATCCCAAGCCAAAAAATTATCAGTACTGTTAACAGAAAGCTGCTCACCTGCTCCCCATCTTTGAACCTTTTATTGGATAGTAGGAAAGTGCAAAAATGGTAAGAAGAGTTTCCATGGTGTTTGTTAGAGTTCTGGTACAGGAATACCATGTAAACCAGGAACACAGCTGGCAGAAGTACTGAAAATAATGATGAACAAAATTATGCACAGGGAGAAAAGTTAAATACTGTCGTTTTAAATGTAGGTGATAATTCTTGTTCTGGAGGTAATGATAAATGACTTACTATTATTTTGCTGTTGGTCACACTGCAGCAAACAATGTTTATTAACATGCATAATTATTTTTAAAAGCCGAGACTCACCACCCACTTTGCTGTTTCTGCATTTTCAAGGTGTCGCACTAGTGAGTAAAGCTTCACATCAGCAAAAGCTGCCAGCACTGCCTGTGCAAGTCTAGGGATCCAGATCTGTGTCAGCAGGGAGAAAGTTTCACTTGCAACAAACCTGTTCCCTTCTAAGTTTGAAGAGAGGGCTACTGAATTAGTGAGTGACTGTTCAGACATGAAAATGGTCACTCAGTGACTATTCACTATGGCTTTTTACCATTTTTTTTACAGTAAGGTCTTTTGGTAAGACTAGCATTTCTGCTAAAACAAAGAAACAGTTCAACTGAAAGTGTTTAGAAGTACAAATTTTTGCCGTTTATCTCTATTGTAATCAAAAGGGGGTCTGCTGTTAGTGAGCTTAATACAAATACGTATTATTAAACACTTCAGAAAACTGAACCACTGAGTAATCATGATGCAGTGACAAACAGTATCAGTAAGAAATTCAGGGAGAGTGGTGGAGACCAAGAATAATGCAGTCACAGGCATGAGTGCTGTGATGGGAGATCTTTGAAAGCGTTGTTTACTCATGTGAAATACTTCTGTGAGGTCTCTGTGCTCAGACATCTCTAACTGCCAGATTCAAGGCTTTGTATTTTAACTGGGCAATGATAAATGCACGCTGAATTTTAAATGCAGTGCTTTTAAATTTAATTTTAGTAGCAGATGCACTCACCAACAGATGAACATCATCCTGAGCCAGCAGCTGCAAAGCTTTGTAGATGCTTGCAAAGATCAGTGGGTACGAGTAGCTCCTTAAGCCATATGCCCATTCCCAAGTGAGGTAGCCATAATTATTAACGTTAAGGATAGACACGAACAACTACAATTAAGCTTCATTCGAGCAGCGCTATTCTCAGACCTGCCCAGGTGGAGGCATCTACCTCTGTGCCTAAGAGCTGCGGGGTCCCGAGCGCTCCTGCCGCGCAAAGGCGGTGTGAGGAGTGAGTAGCGGCGAAGGATATTTAAAGACCATGCGATGCGCCACCTCCAGCGCCTGCCAGTACTCGTCCGGAACGAAGCTGGTCTGCACAAGGAAGCAGTTGAGCGCCCGCAGCGCCACCGCCAGAGCCAGCAGCCGCGCCGGCCCGCCCGCAGCGCCTGCAAGGGGAAAGGCTGTCAGTCACGGGTCCCGCTGGGGCCACCGCTCCCCCGCCCCGCTCACCTGCTCCTGGCTGCCCGGCGGCTGCTGCGGGGTCCCCGTACAGCACCGACCGCCGCTTGCGGAGCCGCACCGCTTCCTTCCGCCGCGCCCGGCCCAGCAGCCCCCCGGCAGCCGCCATCCGCGGGGCGGGGCTGCGGCACCGGCGCGTAGCACTGCCTCCGCGCCGCCGCCACTTCCTTCCTGTCACTCTAGCGAAGGGGCGGCCTCCGCTCTGTGGTCTGCCTGCCTCCAGGTGAGGGGCGCCGGGTCTGGCACGGCGCTGCTTGGGGCCGTGGACCGAAGCGCTACCGGGCTGTGGCTGGCCGCGCTCCCGCCGCCGGCCCGCCTCGCCTGTCCCAGCCCGAGGGCGAAGGGCTCGCAGAGGCCTCTCGCGCGTGTGTGGGTGCGGGTGCCGCAGCGCCGCCTGGCGGCATGCGGGGCCGCCTGCCGCTGCCGCAGGTGGCGCTGGCCGTGGCGCTCGGCGTGGTCAGCGGGCTCTACATCTACCGGCCCGTCTTCCAGCCGCCCGGGCCGGAGCAGCCTCCTGACGGCACTGCGGGGTCGCCGGCGGTCGCTGCGACCGAGAAGAGGCCCTGAGAGACTCGTGCGAGCCGCGCCGCTGCCCTGGCGCCGCTCCCCGGTACCGCCTCCGGCGCGGGCCCGCGCCTCTCGCTGAAGGAAATGGCGCTCACGCCCCCCAGCGACTTGGAGTGTTCGTCCCCTGCTGAGGCGGGAGGCTTCCCGCGGCCCGGCCCCGCTCTGAGGCGGTCCGCCTGCTGAACGTGTCGCTGCGTGCGTGTGTGTTTGGTACCAGCCCATAGGCACGTGAATGTCGAAATACACATAAAATTCTGAGTGTGCAAAGGTATGTCTTCACCTCGAAGTTTAAATAACCGCCGGGGAACTGGAAAAAGAAGCTGGTTGTTGTACAGTTACACTTCACGGGGTTCTGGGATTGCCTCTGATGTGATCCTCCAGATGATCTATCTCAGTTCTTAATACTTTATCTCCTTTGCCAATGCAGTTGTGCCTGAAGAGGGAACTGCACCCAGCTTTGGTGACTTCAGCTGGCACCTGTACGCACACACATACACGCATGTATCACACATGCATCTTTCATTTCTGACAGAGATTAGGGTGACTATTTTGTAGCTAAGGTTGCTTGAAAGGTTGTCTGTGGAGAGCTGCTTCAGTGTGTAGCTCAGTAGGACAGTGCTCATCTTGCAATAAGTTTGGATCAGTCTGACAACGGAATCTGAAACTCAGACTACTGAGATCAGTAGATATGAAAGGACTTTGTAGTCTATCTAAAAAGAAACAAACTGTAGATCTTGGGAGGAACTTCTCTTAGAGTATAGTTTTTAACACAGAATCTTGTTTTGGGCAGCATGAGGTAAGAAATCCTTTCTCTGGATGTGCTTTTGAAGCACGGAATCGGGCTACAACTCACAGAGAGTTATAAAGCAGGTATGTTTACTACGGGCCCGGGTGCAAGGGGGATCACTCCTCCTAACTTGCACACCGAGGGGTTAAGCAAGCAGATATTTATTACACACAAACGTGCATAATTATTAGGTTCAATTAATTTAGGTACTCATTGTCATAAGTCTCCTCCCTTTTGGCACTTGCGCACTGCCCTCCGATGGTTGTGCGCAGGGGTCTTCAAGATGAAGTAAGTAGTCTTCCTCATGTGGGCAGGGGTCTTCAAGATGAAGTAAGCAGTCTTCCTCACAGTGCACCTTTGGCACAGTTGGATGCCCCAGTAATCACAATTAGCTGAAACCAGCCATATCTGCAAGTTTCTGAGAGCTGGCAAAGATTTAGAACAGTGTGACCTTCGTGCAAAATGTATTGGAAGCAGAACTGGACGGGCAGACAATGAGTATCCTAAGGTGGCAGATATTTGGGAGTCACTGTCTCCAAACTAACTGATAATTAGAAGGACGGTAAGAAATAATTCACTCATGTTAGTAAGACTCCTGAATTCTGTTGTCCCACCACAGACTTACAACACAAACATTGTTCTCTATCTTAGACCTAAGTTAAGTTAAAAGGCTTTTAACCCTATGTTTTCCAGGCACTTGCTTTCCTTATATCACTTTCATTTAAAGCCAAGAATGATTTGACAGCTGTAGGCAGTGGACAGACTTTACAGAAGCTGGGGTGAGAGGACAGCAGTAGAAGGTGGGCTGGGAGGTACAGTTGAGTGTGTGATAAATCTTGCTTGGACACAAGGAAATGTCACAAGTCAGTGATGAATGGAAACACAGAACTGCAGTGGTGACTCCTGCAGCTTCCTCTGTTTACCAGACCAGTACATCCTGAGAAGGCTGTTTTAAAGAAAGTGTAACTGAGGTCCAGGAGGCACTTTCTTTGTAACTGTAATTGCCGGATGGCAGTTGATTTTGAAAAGTCTCACCAAACAGGATGCCCGAACTGATGCAGACAGAAAGGGTTATTGCTGCAGCCGAGCTGCAGACTGTGCTTGCCTGGTTCTTGAGACTGCTGGATGTAAAGCGTGTTAATGGAGTCGAGGAAGCGCTTTCCTCTTCCGAGGGCAGTCAGGCAGCACGTGGCAGGAAGAACTCGCTGGATCCACGGTGGTGGACGTGAGCCTGGCAGCTCGCGTTCCCTTCTAAACCTGCGTTTTTACTGTCCGCGCCTGACCTTCCAGAACAGCGGGGGGAGCGCGGCTGGCGCGCAGCGGGATTAACGTGAACCCGGCCTTGGCGCAAGGCAAGCGGGCTGCAGCGCCTGCGCCCTTGACGCTCAGAGGTGCGCTCGCTCCGCTTCCTCGGGGCGGGAGGGCCGGGCCAGCCCGGGCGGTGCTGCCGGTGCTGCCCGCGGCCGGGAGGGGCCGTGCTCGCCCTGCGCCTCACGGGAAGTGATGTTGCCTTGACGGAAAAGGCACGCTCGCAGCCCAAAAAAGGGCAGGTGCTGCGGAGCTCCGGTGCCCGGGCAGGGGATCAGGTAGGAGGACGGCGAGCCGAGTGCGGGGTCTCGCTCCTCAGTCACCCCCCGAGGGTGCCGCTGCAGGAGGTGCGGGTTGGGGGGGTGGCTTCAGAGAAACATCGCTGCGAGACGAGTTAATATCTCGGGATAAGTGGCTTGGGCAGGAAACCCGAAATAGTGGGGGAAAAGGTGGTTTCTCGGGGCTGCAGGGCGTGGGGAGCGGGACAGTGTCGCAGGGTCCGGCGGCAGTGCGAATCTAGCGGCGTGGGGGTTGGAACAGTGGGCCCTCGTTTCTGACATTAGTGGAAAAAGCCTTAAGCCTTGCCTTTCTGCTGCCCGTGCGAGTGCTTAACTTTGCAACTGCTGCCATGAGCACGGGTGCACCAAGAACCCCTCTGAGGTCGTCGCAGGTAGCAGCTGTGGCACCTGTAAATTTCCCACGGCTCGAGACGTGCATTTCTGTTGTAAAAAAGTGGATTGCACGTCTGATTTAAAACCCAACAAAGCCTTTTAAAAAGCTAAATTGCTGAGGGAGCTGTGCAAGTGTATTTTAGGTGTTTTGCCAGATCTTAAATCTTGTGTTTGAATGTCAACGCATCTGTTGCTTCTTTCTGAGCTCTGCATGTTTTGTCTGACAGAGTCTGCTTGCTGAGAGGGTTCAGGAGGTCTCTTCAACCTGAGTTGCAGTGCTTGGGCTAAAGTAATGCTTTGATGATCTTGGATCTAAAGAAAGCTGAATCCATCAGAAATACGTCTTGTTTCTTCTAGCCCTGTAAGTAACTAGATTATATTAATATGTAAGTGGTATTTTTTATGGTGCTAGCAAAGCATGGAGGACCACCCAACTTCAATTTTTATCTCTCCTTAGAGATGCATTAGATGTATTATGAGCTTTCTGATCCTGTGACTCCTCAAACATTTTCCCTAATGATTAGTGCTTATGAGTTTTTCATCAGGATAACACATACACATGTTTGGATTTAGGAGTTCTGCTAGGTGTTACTGACAAGCTGATTTTTCTCTATACTTAGAGTTTTTACTAAAACTCTAAAAATGTTTATTGGTTTCCACACATAAAATGCGTTAATGGCACTACTCACTCTATTCTGCCTGCCTTTTCCTGGAAATTTATTCTTACATAGACTTGTCTTCTTAGCCCTCGTTTCTTTTCATAGACTGCTGTTCTATGTGACTGTTCCAAGTACTTTCCAGCCAGGGGAAGGCATATAATGCAATATGCATTTCAAATGCTGATGCATAATTGTAGGAATAATATTTGTGATGCTAAATGGATGTCTCAAAAGCATGGTTAAAAAGACGGAAAAAAGGGCAACATGTTCCTGTGTTTCTAGTTCAGGGTTCTAATTTTATGTCTGCTTAATCTCTTTAACAAAGGAGCTCTGGGTGGGGAGAATATGCTACAACTTACACTGTTATTTCTGCAGTTAATAAAACTTCTCATCTGCAGCCAGATATCGAAAACCAGACTGTAAGTTTGTTTTCATCACTATCGTTAAACATGGGAACACACTGTTTTATCACTTGACTACACATTTCCTTTTCTTTCAAAGAGAAGATTGGTCAGATAAAAGAATCTTCAAGTAGCTTTTGGCATTTCCAGAAACAAGTATTACGAGCAGTAATCTTTTTGTGTCTTCTTTGGATTCTTGGTTGTTCTGCCAGGTACCTGCTGTGCTGGCATAATGACCATTGGTGAGTCTGGCAGTTTTGAGCATAATCCTGGACTTGCAGGTTAACAGCATTACTAAGCGCAGTCTGTCATAGTCAGCAGAGGGCTAGTAAAGATCGGATTTAGAAACAGACAACATTGGCACTAGAGATGGAATATAAAGAATGTCAACTTTCTTTCCCCTGTTAATATCGCAGCAAATAATTATAAAAAAGTGCATTTAAAATGTATTAAACTTACTATTTAAATAGTTAATCATCAGATATGCTTTTCTGTATTAAAGCTGTGTTGTTGAACTCCACTGCACATGTGATCAGGTCCTGCAGATAGTTAACTTTGTTCTTCAGTAATTTCAAAAGATTACTTACATATTTATAGCTAAGCACTTGCTGGGCTGGGCATGTCAAGTGCTCAAGGACTTGCTTTCGCTCTTCTTGTCTTGCAGTTACTGTTCATGGTGGAAATAAAGCCATGTTTACAGAACTGACTTCAAACATGGCTGAAAAGTTGTTGAAGTACAGTGTGGTTTAACAAATACTTACCCAAAGGCAGCTTTTTATAGCAGAAACACTTTTTTTCCTTTTCTTCCCCCTCCCCCCCCCCCCCCCCCCCCCATTTTCCTCTGGGAATAGCATCTGGTTATGAGAGGTTTTTTCCTCATTTCTTTTTTGGTCTTACTCTGAAAACTGCATCCCTGTTAGGAGGCAGGACTAACTGGAATCACATTAAATCAGCTGAGATCATACTCTTTTATCTCCAATGGAGGTAAAACTGTAGTGAGTAAGAAATTCTAGCCCCTATTTTCTTTTCTATAACATTCTTATGTTGTTTTGTTTTCATACATAATACAACAGAACTTACTTTTGATTATTGATCCTGCCCCTCTACTCTGCTCTTGTGAAACCTCCCTTGGAGTATTGTGTACAGTTCTGGTGTCCCCAGCATAAAAAGGACATGGAACTGTTGGAAAAAGTCCTGAGGAGGGCCACGAGGATGATCAGGGGACTGGAGCGCCTCCCGTATGAAGATAGGCTGAGAAAGTTGGGGCTGTTCAGCCTGGAGAAGAGAAGGCTGCATGGAGATCTCATAGCAGCCTTCCAGTATCTGAAGGGGGCCTATAGGGATGATGGGGAGGGACTCTTCATTTGGGACTGTAGTGATAGGACAAGGGGTAATGGGTTCAAACTTCAACAGGGGAAGTTTAGACTGGATATGAGGAAGAAATTCTTTACTGTAAGGGTGGTGAGGCACTGGAATGAGCTGCCCAGGGAAGTTGTGAATGCTCCATCCCTGGCAGTGTTCAAGGACAGATTGGACGGAGCCTTGGGTAGCATGGTTTAGCGTGAGGTGTCCCTGCCCATGGCAGGGGGTTTGGAACTAGATGATTTTAAGGTCCTTTCCAACCTTAACTATTCTATGATTCTATGATTGTAATTAGTAGTCTCAGTCTAGTAAGCTTTGAAGATTAATTTATGGCATATAGATTAAAATATGACATATAACCAGCATTTTTTCCTGTGATGATGTTGTGGCTTTAATGGGTTGAAAATACTGTGATGTATGCATGATAGTTTTGCATAGTACTGGGTGTTGGAATCCTTTTCACGTACTGGCCAGCACTTTGGAGTTGACCTGACAAGTTCTTCAGCGTTTGAAACTCCTGCAGGGGAAAAAGAAAAGGCAAATGTCCTTGCTTTTCTGGCTCTGAAGATAATATGAAAGTGTAAAGCAATACAGTGTTATTTTCCTGAGTTAGCAAACCGATTTGCCATTGCTGTTCACTTTCTCTGTCTGATACTTTTAGTGATGATAAATTCATAAAAATTAATCATATGAGGTAAAGGCACTTCTGGAAGATGATGGCTGGAAGTAAGGTAGAGAAGTGGCAGGAAGCAATGAAGATAGAAGCTTAGGAGGAGGAGTGCAGTTTTTGTAGAAATCTGTGGTTTTCAGTGGAAAAACGGAGTTGGTAGATACATGAGCAGTGTTTTTGAATTAAAAGTTAGATTTGTGAGCACTTGTAAAATATTTTAAAAATCACTATGCTTCTGCAGTGATTTTTGTGTAAAAGCGTTCTGTGAATGAAAAGACTGTAAGGAGTATACCCAAGATGAAATATTTTATATGCAAATAAAACATCTGATGGGTGTAAGGACAATTGCTACACAAATCAAGTAGGTGATTCCAGATTAACTTCAGAGTTTGCAGTTTTGCAACTGGCCGTATTACTGCTTGTGTGTGCAACTATCGGTTGAAAAGGTGATAAAAGGATAAAGGAATAAATAGCAAAATAGTTAAGCATTGCTCAAGATTCAGGTTTGGTTTATTTTTTTCCCCTTTCAGTTAGGGTGAGCTCTATGGGCAGAAGTAATGCCTTTTATTAGACCATCTTGTGTTTTTGGAAGGGGTGGGTGAGCTTTCAGTTATTTGAGCCCCTTTCTGGTTTGAATTAGAAACAACAGAGTACAAAACAAAATTGAAAACAATCGATGAAGGATTTTTATAGTACTTCTGTTAAGCATATTAACCCACCAGCCAGGATACATATGTCATTCGAAGGCAATGAAGGCTCTCTCACACAAGTATTACTTCCTATTTCTAATTTAAAGATTTCAAAGTGGCAGTGCTGTCATGGTAGCTGCTCTGCAATCCTGAAAGCGAACAGCATGTGCTCTCCAAAGTCGACCAAGTTTCACTTTGAGGACCTATCTCATTAGTTTTGTACGTGTTGGATATTTAATTTAGTCCTTTTGGCTGCTCAGTCAAAGAGCTATGAGGAAAAAAGTTGCTCTGTGAACTGAAAAGGAAGAAAATTCTTTCAGGAGGACAGGATTATTTGGACTAGGCTGAAGGTTGCAAGTAATGATAAGGACTAATAAAACATGTATGTTGCGTAGGAGGAAAAGAAAAGTAGAATCTCTTTTATGATAAAAAAATGCAAGTTTTCTGGTTTTGTTAATATGTGTCTGCCAGTTTTGTTAATGTACTGTTTCAAATTAGTAGCTCCTGAGGAAAATTACATTCCTTCTGGAAATACCTGTTGCTAGTTGCATGACTTACATGGAGTGTGGTGCGTTTTGAAAACTTCAGGCTATCACTCAAAGGTAGCAGCCGTGGGAGTTGCCTGTGCTGTGAAACTGTTTATGCAATGTTTGCATGAAAGATGAATTGCTGTTATAGTTACTGCCAGTGGATGGTGCTTTCCAAGTCTACTTTGAAATTTAACATTCAGAATTAGAACAAAACCTAGGATGGGGTTTTGTTGTTTTTTAAATTGCAAATGTTTATCATAATCCACCCTCCATTTGGTTCCAGACTTTATGCATGACTGAATGGGACCCAAAATACAGGTATTGGGTTAGGTTCTAGCCCTGCTAGTGTCGTCCATTTGCAGCACAGTCTTTCTTATCCAGCACTTCAAGATCCTGTGCACGTAACAGCACATGCTCCACTGACTTTCTCCTCTTAACAGTGATTCAACTTGACAGGTCTTTTCTGCAGGGGCATGAGCTGTCTGGCTATACTTAATTTTTCCATATCCTTTCTTGCATTAGAATGGTGTCAGGATAGACATCTCTGTACAGAGATGGTGCCATCCAAGTCTGAAGACAGTACTGTCTGAATTTGATTGTTTCTGCTGAACTTGATAGCAAAGCTCCCATAATTTCAATTTGGATAAATGTGGCTGTAAGTTGGGGTTGTTAAAGTAGTAGTTTTTTTAATGTTGTTTAGCTGTGAAGTAGAAGAGGTGACTGTAAATCTTTATTTGATAGTTTTCTAGAATTGTTAGTTTGGATGTAGCACCCAATGCACATGACAGGGTCTGAGATCCTGCTGTGTGTTAGCAGAAGCTGAAGAGCAGACTTTGGAAGACCTATGAAAAGAATGTGCTGTGAAATTAGAATCTGTCTTTCTAGTAGGTTTTAAAACACAAACCCTCCAAATTGGAACTGTTAATAAAGTGAAACTCAACTGATTTTTATTCTGTTAATCTTTTATTTTTAATAATGATGTGCTTAAATCTAATTTTCTTTTAAATAGGAAATGTCTTTAAATGCAAACTGAGGTAAATGTAAAATTGAATGATTGCCACAGAATGTGCTGTGGCTAGTCTGGAGCAGTGCATGTACAATTGACCAGCTTGTGGGTGCCCCTTACAGACCTGAGGAACTGTAAGAGCCAGCTTTCAGTGGAGGCAGGCTTCTGACTTTCCTTTATCCAACTGCCAATTTTTCACAAAAGTGTATGGGAACTTCATATAGGAACTTCTTCCCCTTTTGTGAAGGAGTGTTAAAACTGATCAACAGATTCAGATGCTGGGGAGAAGGCAGAAATGAAAAAATTGCATGTCTCTGCCCCCCTCTCTCTAATAAGCTTTGTTTCCTTAGGAAATCAGGCTAAGAGGCATGTCCTCATTGCAGCTTTGGTTTTTTTTTTTTGCGTTGCAAATTTGGAGCTTTGCTTCAAGAAGACCTCATTGTATTCCTAATCTTCAGTATGGTGTGTAGAGCCTTAGGGAATTTTTCTTCAGCCTAACATCCTGAGGGATAATGAGGAATGGGAGCAGTAAGATTTTTTTTTTTTTTGTAACTGGGGGTTACGCAGGGAGGGGAATAGCACCAGTGAAACTGAAAGACTTGCTTTGGGAATGTACTCCAGAATCACCACCCATACAAGCCTTTTGCGCACTCTGAAGGAAATAAGATGAGCCAGTTGGATTAGTTATGCTTAATGTGGGGAGTCACTGAATAAATGTGAAAATGAAGGAGTTCTGATGGTAATGATGTTGATGGTTTAAGAAATGGTAGAGGAGAAAAATAGGCATCACAGTTGGTTAGTTAGGTTTCATATGCTTCATTGCAGGGTAGATCAAACAATAATACTTCTGTGTCTGTCAAATAGTGCTAATAACTACCCTTACCATTTTCCTCCTGAGAGCAAATACAAAGTGTAAAAAACGCTGTTGTCAGCTTATGGGCAGAATGAAGGACCACTTGCCTGGGTAAGTCGGTTTACAAAAGATGTGAACAGGGTCATCTTGTGCTGGAAAGAAAACCCAGCTGTGTCCAAATTGGAACTCTTTTGAGATCACTTTTGAAAAGCAGTCTTTTACTTCGCAGTGAGATGCTGGATCACATAGTGCAAAGAACAAATGCATATTGCTTAAACTTAAGCATGAATAAAAATATGAAAACAATTTTCAAAACTGTATTAATATTATGGGATTGTAAAACATTGAAAATCCTTTCTTGGATAGTGCATATGCTCCTTTACGTTGGTACAACAGCTTCCTGTAAAGCTACCATGTTTTTTTAATTAAAGAAATACACTTAGTCATCAACCCTTTTAATGCATAGATAAAGATCATTGATCTGAAATGAGATTTGTAACTCTTCAGACTGTAGATAGAGACATCACCTTATTAGCATGCTTCTACAGCTTATTGCCAGAACACAAGGATGCTTCTGTCTGCAGGCATCGCTGTTCTAGGTGCTCTTTTCATGCAGGCGCTCACTAATGTTTTACAAAACATGGGACCAGCATATGCCTTGCAGAAGAGCTGTATTGTGTCGAGTGATTCATACAAAAGGATCAAATTTGTTCATTTCAGTCAAAATGAATAATCATGTTTGTTGTTACACTAATACATTTTATTGTCATTTTAAATACAAAACTTTTTATTCACCATGTCTATACCTTGTATGTGGATACTGTATTTTTTCTATTATTTTCTTTCTAATATTTCAGAACTAGAATAAGAGAGAGGGAGAACCTGGTTCAGGAACTAATCCCCCCCACTCCCTTTTTCATTCAGAGCCTGAGCAAGCACCTACATTCTTAGCTTTCCCTTAGGATAAACTGTGCCTATACTGACATGAATAGAAAGTAATGTGGAGGCAGGAAACTTGTAGTTCCACAGAACTGACAAATCAATTAGATCTGCTTGTTTGGGATAATTTTACTAGTACTTTCTGAGATGCTCCTAGGTTCAAATATAAGCACATTTTATTTCAGGAAGCAAGGTTTTGATGGTTTTTCTGTGGAAAAGATGACAGAGTTTGGTCTGAAGTTTTCCAAAGTGCTGATATTGAGTGCTCAGTTGCTCGGAAGAATTCCTTTAGGTAATATGATGGTTCATAAAAACAAAATTGATGCTTTTAATATATCAATTATTTAAGTGGTAACTTTTTATTCTTGAAGAGACCCTGGTATTTCTTGGAAGTTAGTAATCTAGAGCCTCTCTTGGGGGGGGGGGGCTATTTTTAGGCTCTTTTCTGTGTAAAACACTGCTGACCTTAAACATAGAATCACAGAATGGTTTGGGTTGAAAAGGACCATCCAGGTCCAACCCCCTGCCATGAGCAGGGACACCTCACACTAGACCATGTAGCCCAAGGCTCTGTCCAACCTGGCCTTGAACACTGCCGGGGATGGAGCATTCACCACTTCTTTGGCCAACATACCAACACTGTCTCTTGCAATGTTAATAAAAGCTCTGTCACCGTCACTAGAAACTGCCTAGATTGGCTTATAGTTGAAAAAGAAAAAAAACCCAAGACATGAAAGCTTTCCTTTAATCTATAGTATTACAAAATATTTAGCAGATGTGCCTCCTGGGCAGCAGGAAGGCCTGCCTGACCTACTTTCATGTTAGTCACTGAAGAGGTATTTCATGATTTGATGCTGGCAAATGTCAGCTGTTACCTTTCTGGTGTAAAAGCTGATCTGAGTGTGAATTGTCTTTTCTTTCGTTTTTTCTTGGAAGGATATTGGTGAGAGGGTAGCAGAAAAAAATCAGTATAAAGAATTTTGTCTCCTCTTTTCAGGTCTTTTTAGTTCTGTCTTGAAGTATTGGTATGTTACTGCATTTGTGGGCTGCTGTGGCAGTAAGTAGCAAGCTCATTCACATGACAACCAGTCACTTTTCCTTTGCAGTACAATCAGTCCCTCTAATTTTTTCCAGTGTCTTTTTGTAAGAAGCTGCCTTTTTTCCAAGGCAACAACTGTTACTCTTTTTTACAGTTCTGGAATCTGCCTGTAACAATTAATATGTTATGTTTTTCCTAATTACTTTTTTCATCTTTTTGTATTTTGTAGGATATTTTTCTCACTGAGAAATAATGGCTGTATAGTATGTAGTCTGGCTCCTCTTGAATTTTGCCACCATATATGTGCATCAGTTCATGGGCAGTGTATCCCAGTGGCTGCTTTTCCCCCTCTGGCATTTTTTAAGAACTCTTTGACTGCCAGCAGAGGTCTTGTGGCACAGATAAGATTTGTGGATGCTAACAAATAACATTGACCTTGGCTGCCTGCTGGCTGGTTTTCATTCCATAGACCTGCGGGTCATCTGTTGAATGCATGTGTGAAAACTATGGCTGTTGGTAAGAGCGTGCTGCGTTTTTAGTGTGTGTTGGAAAATGCCATTAACTGCTGAGTGCTGAAGAGGAGACCTGCAACAGAATTGGGTAACTGGGGAGTGGGAGAATGGAGTCAGTTGACAGTGATGCTAGGCACATGTTTTTGCCTTGAAAACAGAGATGAGTTGTTGTGTAGTATTATCTGAAATGGACACTTGCTAGGTGCTCTTGTTCCCCTGTTTCTGTCTCCAGGGGCAGATGTCTTAATTCCTTCAAGAGCCGTGGTCGAACAGGAACACTGCAGCATTTTCTTAGAGAAAACACCTGCTACAGGGCAGTTTGCACACTTGCAAACACTCAAGAGCATGGAATGTGTGAAGGCAGATATTCTGATGGCTAGTGATGAAGAATGCTCCACACTGCCCACTGTATTTACCTCTTTTCAAATTTCCTCCTAGATTCCGAGGCCTCTATAGGTTAGATCATTTTTACAAGAAAGCCGTAATTCCATGCATGCGGGTCGTCTTGTTCATACAGTCTGTTCATAAAACTTGCTTGTAAAAATGTCAGGAAGATTTAATAACTAAATAGGTAGAGCTTTGTAGAGCTGTAGCTTCAAAACTGCATTTCAGAGTGTTAGGATTTCACTGGTGTCATTTTGATCCCCTACGTAAACTTGGAAGATGTCCAAGCTGTTCTAAACCCCTAAGATTTGGGGTAGCAGCAAGAGGAAGGCTTACCCTGGGCTGGCTGCAGTGGTTCCTGCTCCAGCTGCTGCTGTACCATTTGTGTGCTTCCTGCCACTGCAGTAGGGTTGGCTCAGCTGTTTGTTTGCGGTGGAGCTGCAAATGTGTTTGTTTAAAGTCAGAAACTTTAAGTAACCAAACACTGATGTCCTCCCAGTTTGTAAACTGAGGCCTTGTGTTTTGGTATTAATTCTGCAGTTTGAAATCAATATAACTTCACCCTCAGAAAATAAACTTTGTGTCAGCTGTACCTTCCTAGCAAATTCTTACTCTTTGGGATAAAGCCTTTTCTTGGAAGGGGAAAATTAGTTGGTATTCCTGCTACCAATTGGTAAGAGACAAGTTAAGCAGCTTTGGTTTGTTCCAAAATAAAAAGTTGAAGTCTGGGAATTACTTATGAATTGTTTTCCCCTTCAAGATGTCAGAAATCTTACCATGTGGAAGAGTTTGAACTCCGTTTACATTGCTGATTGAGACTTTAAGACAGGCAGTTTGTGCTCAGTGCGTGTAGCCACCCCCCAGGGCTGTTTGCAACACGGCACAAGAGTTGTTGCTTTGTCTGTCAACACTTCTTACCCTGTCCCTCCTGTGCTCTGTAGCACTTACAAGTGCTACAGGCTTGTGGTCTGAATATTTCTTCACAGTAGCAGATGTGCTGGTATCGATCAGGGGAGCAGTTAAAGTTTAAGAAAGTTCACACTGCTGACAATAGAACGCAAACTTTTAATTGCATGCGAGAGCAAAAAAGGGACTTCTATATTCTTCTGAAATTGTGGTGAAATTTATAGAAGATTGGAATGGGTAGAGTTTTAAACTTTATAACTGGTAACAGAATGTCAAAGAAGTTGGTTTTAGTTAAATCTGGATAAATGTTAAGTTAGGGCATGAAAAAGTGTTCCAGCTCTACATAACAGAACTTGGATGTTCACTGGCGAAAGGGCAATAAAAATTGCCTTGATTTGCAGGAAAGGTGGTGGGAGAGGTGAGCACTGAAACAAGTGAATGAAGGAGCTTGTGGAGTTTAAGGATACGTTAAATGTTGTAACAGGCTGACTGCAGCGCTTCTTAAGTGGTAAGACTGGAGAGTAGTCTTAGAAACCTTAATTTCCTTTTTTACTTGTCTGCTCTTGAAACACTGTGAGGAAATAAACTGCGACAAGTAAGGGTTGTGCAAGGGAACCTTCTGTAAAAACTCGCATCTGCTAAATCTTACATGGTGAGTGCAAAACCCTTTGTCCACACCTTCCAGTCCTCTGCTGTTAGCATCTGCAGCATGAAGGGAGCTTGGGAGAGGGATGAGGCCTTGTGATGACTGAAGGCAGCTGTGTGGTTCCTTGTACCCAGTGCAAGGTCTTTTGTCCAGCAAGTGCCTTCCTGCAGACATCAGCCTTGTAATGTGGCCAAACACATGACTCTTGCCCATTGGGTGCTGGTGTTAACAGGCCCTGATGAATGGACTTCCCTGCTGAGGAGAGTTGGTTTGCATGTTAAATCAAAAACTTTATTTCCTTCAAATTATTTAAATGTTTAAAGTGTCTGCATGTATCTCTTAAGATTGGGACACACACACACAGGGACACAGCCTTGCAGATTTAGCTGCAGTGGTTCAGAAACTTTCTGGCAACATCTCAGCTCTGGTCTTTTGCTGGGGCTTGTTGCCATCAGAAGTGGTTCCGCAGAAGGGGCTGGACCTGAATGCCCACAAAGCCCTGTAGGGCCCCTGCCCTCTCAGATCCTTCCAGCTCCTTCTTGCGTGGTCTCATTCAGGCGTCTGTGCCTTTTTCTGCCATCTGTTAAGATATAAAATTAAAACCATGTTCAAACCTGAAATTCTTCATTAGGTTTGGAGAGTTTTCGGTGGTTGCTGTGTTTCAGTATGGGTTTGTTGTCTTTTAGTTTATTTTTTTGTAATGGAACATCCTGCAACTTCTCTCTGTGACAAGAAGGAGCAGGGTCAGTAGTCTGCACACAGGCTGTGTCTGTTACCTGTTTAAGGAAGATCTAGTTAGGTATGTTGCTTAGCTTTAGGAGGAAACGAGATCACTTGAGCAGTCCAGACCACATGACAAGCAGCTGAATGTAATTAGGTGGGTAGGGTGGTGGTGTGGCGCTGGGAGCTTTGCATGCGAGTGTGAATGTTAGAGCTCTCAGTCTGAACTACACTGTTCTGGTTTTATTCTTCTGCTGATGTTACCTGCAGATAAGATATGGCTCTTTTTGCATGACTGTGGCATTCAAGAGATCTGAACTGCATCAGAAAATTTGTCACTGAAGTAGCCTTGGGAAGCTAGAGATCCGTTTGCAGCTCTTAAGCATAGGTATGAAACACTTTCTCCTTTTTATTTATTTTCATAACATTTCTTACATTGTTTTCTTTGACCTGCCAGTCGTTGTGTCCCAACTGTTCCTCTGTTAAGAGTTTTGAAACAATGTTGCTGTAGTTTTGATAAACTGCCTGAAATACTTTGATTTGGAGAGACAGTTCAGCATTGCTGCATCCTCATGCTCTAGTGGGAAAAGTAAGCTTAAAACTGGGAAATATACTGGCTTACGTAAAACATAGGCTTTGGGTTTAAATGGCATAACTGCAGCTTTTGGGTACATCTTTGGTCATTGCTTTTCACAAAGAAATCAGTCAGATTTAAAGACAAACCTGAGTAAAATAATAAGATTAAAATAAATGACTGCAGTGACCAAGGGACACAGATGCCCCTTCTGATCCCACGTCATCAGCGTACATTTCCTTCTGTGTTAAGTCAGACTTGGTTTACAATTAGAAGATGGAATTAGACCTTTGATAATAAAGTGTACTGCACAAATAACATTTCACGTTACAGAACACAGTAACTCGGTATTTTTCAATGTTGTACTGCTTGAACTTTTTCCGCCCTCTATTTAGTCATGTGTTCTCATTAACATATAAGGATAAGTAAGGCTTAATAAACGCTCCTTTAGAATGGTAGGGGTTTTTAACCGGGTTACACACCAATGTGTTTATTCTCATGTGTACTAAATGTATTTATGATAAAAGGAATAAAAAGGGTGTGTTTCACAGTCTGTTATTTTTAATTAGCAAAAGAAATTGGGCTGCAAGGAACCATGAGAGCTCATCTAGTTCACATTCCGTATTCAATCATGTAGCAATGCTTTCAATCTTACAATTAATGATGATGAGGGCAATATGAGGTGGGATGTTATTACTGTGTTTTGTATTTCATTTGGAAGAAATTCAAAATATATATACCCATCTGACTGGGTCATTCCTTGCCACCCCGAGCATGTCTTTGCCAGTGTTTTTCTAATCATAGACCAAATCTTCAGGTTTTGTAGATGGTAAATAACCAAGGGGTGGTTGTTTAGAGAACAAAGAACAGTATTCTCTTCCACTTCTGTGGAAGGTCACAAGGCTTTCCCAGAGGTTTAATTGATGTCTACCATAAAGTATCTTAAGATGATTTTTTTCTAGTCCTGATCATCACTCCTGAAATGTGTTTATGAGAAAGAAGTGGCAAATTCATAAATGTAATTAAATAAATATGTTTTCTTGCTGTTTCCTTGTAGACATCCTAGGTGTATGAACATGCTTATACAAAATAACTGGGAGGAGGGATTTTGTAAATACTGATGCTTGACTTTGTAGTTTTCTTTCTGTGCTGTGATTGGTTGGTATAATAGCTTCGTGGTTATTTACTATTATATAATGCTTTTCAATTACTTCATTACATGTGCATTTTGACTGTGTGTTACAGGAACAATTTCTAGCCCATTTTAGGGTAGTGATTTCTAATAGCCTAAGTTATTTGAGGATTAAATTCTGATAATGTTGGGATTCTGTTGTATAGAGCAAACCAGTATTCTAGCATGTGGTACTGCCCTCCTTTCCCTCACCGTACTCACAGTGGGTTTCAGTATATTTGCTTTTTTCCAGCATGTCTTTTGTTCACAGCACTATCTTAAACAAAACGTCCTTAGTAATTAAGCATGGTAAAGACAAGCTAGGAATCTATTTCAGGTGGGATTCTTTAAACATGCTAAGAATGACATCAAAGAGAAACTGTGATTTTTATTTGCCTTTAAAAACATAACATGAAAAAATAAAGGGGATAAAAAATTCTGAAACTATGCAAAATTTAAAGAGTGGACTAAAAAAAAACAACCAAAAACCAACAACAACAAAAAAAACCCTTAAAAGCAGTTAATGGAAAAAAGACCTGGTACAGATTGTAGTACAATGAGGGAAATAAACTCTAAGTGGAAAGAACTTTAAAGAGAAAAAGTTTAGAGTAACTTTTCTTTGGTCTAAATGTTTGACTTTGTAACTAGGAAACAATATAGCTCCTGCTTCTGAATTCTGTTTAAAGCCTGTGTCATGGGAATAAAGTTCCTTTAAAAAAAATGAGTTTTGATGTATTACAGTACAACTGTTGGTATAAGGAGAAGCAGAACTGGGATCTTGGTGAGGTGGGAATTCTCTGGGAGTGAGTGGGTTGGTGTATGGTAGCATAGCTCCACTAAAGGCACTGTGGCTGTATTGATTAATGCTAACTGAGATTTTCTTTTTTTCACATACTGAGTTTGTTTTCACTGAAATCTCATTACTGGATTTTTATTTCCTCCTACAGGAAATCATACGCATTGGTTCAAAATCAAACCAAACACTGTGAGCCAAAGTTAGTCTTTTACTAGAAGATGAAACACCAGCAGCTACTTTAATGAGACTTATCAAATATGAACCCTTGTTGGACATTACCGTTGCATACTGTGAGTTTCTTGTGACTTGTATACAGAAGTGTGTAGCTGAATAGATTCTTCCATAGCTACTTACCCCTTATATCCCATTTTTCATTTCAGAGGTTTGATGCCTTCCTCAGCTGTAATGTAGAACATAAAAAACTGCAGATTGTTCTATGAAGTGGGTTTGTCAGTTTGCATGAGGCTTTCAGATTCTTTATAAGTATGCAGTTTCAGACTTAGTGTTAAGAAAGCACAGTCTGAATCCACTGTGGTATGAAATCTACACATACGTTTCCTTGACACAGTTTTCTACAGGGAACTTGCACTGCTTGAATCAGTTGGAGCAGACTAACTGGTGATTTATTTTCTTGGAAGAACTTTGTATATTTTTCCCTAGCACTTGGGCTATAGGGGTGGTTGTTCTGTAAGCTCACTGCTGCTAAGCCATGTATTACCTATAACAAAAACATTCTGAATAATAATTTAAATTGAAGACTCTTCTGTGGGGAGAGGTAGCAGATTACCTGTTACTGTGGATCAGCTAAAGTGAAACTTGAGGACACTGTCTGCATGAAATGTTATGAAAGAATTCTGCAGGAAGGCATCTACAGCATGAAAAGCTGGCAGGTTTCAGCTGGGGGTGTTACTCTACAGCCATCTTGGGACCCTCCCTCAATGTGGGAATAGCTAAAAAGAGTAATATTGGCAAACCAGCATTAGGTTTGTGATTATTTTTGCTTTCCTTGCAGGGCTCATGCCTACCTTAATGACAAGAATTAGTGCAAGAAATTCTAGTTTGCTGTGCTGTTTACCTGAGCAGTTGTCACTGTATATCAGGATTTAACCATAATTCATGATGTAGTATGGGATTCTGATCAGAGCAGTGAGATAAATAGTGCTGGCAAGTCAGGTTGAAAACCAGCAGGCTTTTTTGAATGGAAGCTTTGTGTTGTGCAGTTCAGCCTGCTTAATTGGTGCTTCTTTTGAACTATTCCTTCCTTGAGGCTCTAAAAAGGAAGCTGTGCAAGGATATAAATTGAAGGAAACATTTTGCCAAAGCACTGTCTGAATGTTTGGCAGACTGCAGAGCCTCAGCTTGGACAGTGTTAATACGTGCTGCAGTTCTGAAGCTGTTCAAGTGGAGGATTTGTTGGCTTGTTGAAAGTTATGGGCTTATTGTTCAGTTCTGGTGGGGAAAAAAATAAAAATAACCCCCCAAAAGACCTGTGGTTTTAGCTTTGCTTTGTTAGAAGAGTTTGATATTTTTGAACCAGAGCATGCTCCAAAATGACCATGTCTTGCTGTCACAGACCAAGATTACTGCTTTGCTGTTGCACATTAGCAGCTTCCTGAAGACAGAATCATCGAATAGTTTGGGTTGGAAGGGACCTTTAGGTCATGGCCTGTTGAATACCACCTGGCTGTATTTCAGGCAGAAGTGGTAATCTATTATGTAATGGACTGGTTAAATTATGCCCAGAGTATTCTCAGCAAGTTATTTCTAGCCTTTTCAAAGCATTTATGAAACATGGAAGCATCACATATACTTATCATGCCCAGTACTGTTTGAAGATCTCTCTCTCAGCCTGTAGCTATTACAGACTCTGAAATTGAAGGCTCAGCTCCTTTTTGAGACCTCTTCAGAGCAGTTTTTTCATGACTGACCTATCTCAATTTCTTCGAAGTGTCATGCTGCCAGCCTGCAGTGCTCTGTCTCTCACTGCAGTGGTTGCCAGCATGATCTGACATCAGCCCAGTGAGTTCAGCACCTGCAAGGATGCTTCTGTCAAGATTCTTTTAAAAATTTGGGAGAAGTGAATGCTAGCTGTGAGCCTCAGTTTTATCAGTGTGCATACATCCTTCTGTCTCTGTCCATGTGCACCACTTCCATCCTTAGCATCTCTGACTGTCCCTTGCATTTCACATCCAGTCGCATTGGATTTGAGATTAAGGAGTAGAAGGAGTAGAACAACCTTTTCTAGTTACTGGGTAGGGTTTTTCTTAGTCTGCGGTTTCCCTTGCTTTCCCACAGGTAACTATAAATATATTTTGCTCTTTTTGCTAGATCCATTTAAGAAACTGTTCTCATTAAATATATCCACAAGTAACTTATTATTCCTAATGTCATGACCAATATTTATAGATAATAGAGATTTCCCAGCTCATTAGAAATGGATATTGATTAGTAGTTTAGTCAATAACTTTGATAACCAGTAAAATTTCTGAGGAGCAGGATGTTTGACTGGTGGCTGGAAACGTTATCTGATACATCAGTCCAGCTCCAAAAGGCCTTGTGGTTGCCTGTTACCATTTGGCAGGTGTAGACAAACTCACTTCTGATGGACTTAATCTTTGGGTATATGAATGTCATCTAACTAATGAGAAACCCTTTAACTTCCTGAGGAATGAATAGCCAAAACAAAATGTAGGAAATGCTGCATACTGTGTCCCCCTATTAGTTATTGTTGAACTTGATCAAGTAACTTACACCAAAAATAAGGACGGGTCACAATATTCTAGAGAAGCAGTAATGCTAAAGAATGGTAGCAGCTGGGAAAAAAAAGGCAAGCAATAACTTCTGTTGCATCTTCCAGTCAAAAACCAGAGTTAACAAGGAACAGAGTTAATCTCCCGTGGAAAACAGGAAGCAGGTATTTCCCAATCCAAATTAAATTCTGCACGGAAATTCTTTCCTGCCTCACCCCTTTGTACATTTGTCCACATCATGTTAGATGAATGATGCAGTTTTATAGTCCTGTTTGTATCATACTTGTATGAGTTTCACTTCTGTCTAACAGTGACTACGAGGACCTTGCGGTTGTCTGTTGCCTGACCTTCTCCATAGACTTTTAATTGACCTAATCATGATAATTTATTCTTCCAGACTATTTCCCTCTAATGCAGCACGTATGTTCCTAAGCTTGGTGGTGTGACCTTTTGGAGACTCTATCTATGTGTGTCCTGCAGAACAAGGTGGGAGGCAGCTGAGAACTCTCCTGCCCTGGAGGAGATTAAAAAAATTAAGAAAGTTTTTAAAGAAGCTACAGATATTTTCCTCTGGCTGTTTACAGTGTATGCTTTACTGGGCTTAAACAAAGAACCTGGCCTGACTAATGTGTATCAATCACAGCCAACTGAATCACCCATATTGGCAGAGCATAAAATACAATACTTTCTTTATTATGAGAGCATGCACATGCTTTCCCTGAGGTGTCGCTTCACTTATTCTAACTGCACACATGAAATTGATTCCTTTTTCAGTGATTAGATTTTTTTACCCTTTCTTACTTCTTTTACTCTGTTTTTTCATGTGTCTGCTTATTCTAGCTGTCTGCTGGAGGTTTTTATCTCCAGAAAACTAAACCATTCCTTAAAGAAATGCTCAGTTCTGATGATCCTCTGTGATTCTTATTATCTTCTCCTTTATCTTTCAGTGGCTATTTCTGAGTGCAGAAATAGAAGTGTACTCTTTTTCCTTTACCCTTCTGCAGCTGGAAGTGTTGCTAAATGAGTGGGTGGGCAAACCTCTGTGCCTATGACCAGCTTTGTGGGTGAAATTCTGGTGGCTCCTATGTTGACTTGAAAGAGTTGGAAAAGTGTAAATCTATGTGAGACTATCAGTTATCATTCCTAAGCTCTGAGGTGGTTCCAAAGGGGTCAGAATTGTCGCATCAAGGAAGGATGCTGGGCATTGCTCTGAATTAACTAAGTTACTGAAAGAGCATGGCATGTTAACTTGTAAGGCGTTGCGGCTTAAAGTATTTATTAGGGGAACAGTTGAATGGTTGAAGAAAGAGTAAGTAGTATGAAGCTGTTTAAAAAAAATTCTTTGCTTTATTTTTCTCAGTCTCCTTTGGAGTTCATTGACATGGCACAGATGTTTGCTTCAGTGCTACAGCTTGAAAGCATCTTCTGATGCGAGTACAAAGAGGTAACTTGGGAGGCAAAAGCTCTCTCAGTTGGGGGACCGATCCTCTGAGAGTGTTCGACTGTTTACATCAGAGAACATTGTGAATCTGTATTTATCTACGGTATTTTCTTACCGTGAAGCATAAAAATGTTGGAAACTGGTGAGGGAATAGAAATGGCCCTGTGCTTTTGTAGAGAAGCTGAAACTGCACCGAGATCCTTCTGTATGGGTGATGTTGGAGTATCACCTGCGACATTCCTGGTTTTATTTTCCATTTTTTTTCCAGTTCCATGCTGTCTTTCATTCCTTTATGTAACCAGGTCATAAAATTCCGCCTCCTTTTCATTGGTGTATTTATGCTGAAATGCAGATGTGGTTGCAAAACTAACTTGTTTTCTTTCGTGGCTTCTCCATTCCCAGTTTCCCATGGCTTTCTGGAAACAAAATCCCAAATCTGCTGTTTTCTTGCCTGGCCTGTTGTGCAAGACTCTCACCACATCTGCAGACCTGTTGCTTCACTTACCCTTTTTGTGTCCCGTTCTGGGTAGGATGACAATTTTATGCCTGGCATCTCCCATTATAGCTCATTCTCAGAGTGCTTTGTGTGCTTGCCAGTTCTTGCTCTGCCAAAATTCTGCTGTTCTGGCAAAGCTGGCAACTGGTGAAGTGTTCTACAGCACCTTCAGCTGAGACAGAAGTGACATCAGCATTTGGAAGCTACAGCCTTGCAGCCTGTTTTGGTTTTGCTTTTATTTTTGCAGACTCCTTTCTGTTTTCTGAGCACCTTTAAAATCACTGAGATCCTTCCAAGAAAGAGACAATCCTTAGACATCAATCCTACAATTCCTTAGAATTTGTCTATAGTTGAAACTAAAAAGGTCATAATGGTAAAAATGCCAAGTAAAGCAATTGGGAGTAACCAGCTCAGAGCAAGCAAAGTTCTTCTTCTCACTGGTCAGAGGAAGGGGTGTTTTCCTTCTTATTATTTATGTTCCAGAAAAGTCCCAGAGATTGCAGACAGTGTCATTTTGACCAAATTTAAAGCAAGCCAGGTCAGGTATTTTCCTAAAAAAATAAAAAAGAGTGCAGCTCAGAATATTTAATACACTGTTTCTTTATTAACGCTCTTCTCCCAGTGTAGCAGTTACTTGAGTTTATAAAGAATATTTGTCACAATTTGTTTCTATTATATATGGACATATTTGGCAGCTCTCAGCCAAAGGCAATTCTAATAAGGGTTTAACTCAGTCCTTTGTTTCGACAGAGCTGGCAAGTGTCTGATGGTGACCAGTTCTGCAAGCATTGAGGTGCTGCTGAAGCCTTAGAGCAGGGTGAGGCTGTTTGCTACGTTCACCCATGCTAGGCAAGAATGTGCCTATTGCATTGCCGTAGTGTGATGAGAGTGCTGGTATGACAGGATTAGTGAACTAGCACCTTTGAGGCCCAGATCACTTTCCTGGTGCTTCTGCTGTAACAGATCAGGGGATGTATAAAGCAGCTATTGAAGTTGTTTAAGCCTGTGTAGTGCCCAGGTGAGAAACTTTTTTAGCATGTGTTTACTTGCACTTTCAGAGTGATCAAACCTGTTCAAATGTGTTATTGCCATGTACTTGTATTGGCACAGTGGCCAGCAAGAAACCTGCAGTACCTTCCTTTTCTGCCTGTTTAGGGTTTGGACTCCTCTTTCCCCAGTGCCCATGTCAACACTTCAATCATAAGCATGCAGCCTCACCTGCTTTTTAAGAGTAAAGCCATATTTGGGGAAACCTTCATTTGCAAAGCATTTTTTTGAACCCTAAATATCACTTTTTCATGGTATATTTACAAATACAGCTCAGTTATGTATGAATACAGTGGAACCTTCTTAAGCTGACTCCCAAGTTTTTCACCTACTGCATGCTGCTCTTGCTATGTTAGATGCCAAAGGATGTAGCCCCTTCAGCATGCTCCCTCTGTCCACTGAGGACTGGATCTCTGTTGCAGGGGGAATATGCAGACTACACTGCCAGTTTGGCTCCTACCTATAGGACACAGCCTGGTTGACTGTCCCACTGTGCCTCTGGGGTCTGGCTTTCCTGAGGAAAAAAGGCAAGGCCAAGGCACGATTTGTCTTTGACTGTAAGATTTACCTGAAAGCTGAGTGATACTTGCGGAAGGTGGCCACTGTTAAAAGTTAACTATATCCCTTGAGTGTCTGCTGTCCATCCCTGAAAGGACAATGTGATGAAATCCTTTGGTATCCTAAAATATGAATTAATTATTGGTCTAATATCTGTGTTTTGGCAAATTTGAGTTAGGCTGTCTCTTTAGAGTTGTGTGGTATCTCCTACCATATTAGTCACTGGCTTTATGGCTGGCTACACAGTAGATCAGGAACTGGGGTGATGTGAGTCATTTCACTTGGTATGAGGGGAAAAAGTGGGCTGAGTCATACAAATGGTTTTATTAGAGTAGTTTCATACAGAATAGTGGCTTTTTTGCTCTTGGGAGGGTTGGATGGGTGTAGTATGGGGAGGACCACTCCACCCCCCAAAAGCTTCCTCTGTTAAGCAATGTACTGCTTCTCTGTGAAAGGGGGTGGTGTTGCAAGTGTGGTCTGAAGTCCTGTCAGCCATAATACTTTATGTTTGAATCTTTGCCAAAGACTAATATTTCTCTTCTTTAGAAGTCTATGATAAACACGACTTTCACCATAGTACCCACGGAGCAGCGCTTGTCCTTGAGCCTGTACAAGAGAAAGAGAAAGAAACCAGCATTTTGCATTAGAGACTAGTGTATCCTCCTCACGCTTGAGGGAGAAGGATGGAAAGCTATGAACGGAACTGATCCATATATTCCATCATTAATACATTTTTGTATGAAACCAATTGTTAGGAACAATGTAATTTTACTAAGGCATGTGGGTGATTGAGCAGATTCTTTAGATCTGCTTTTAGGTACGTCATGCACAAATCTCTTCTGAAATGCTGTTTGCCTCTAGGAATAAATGGGGCATATGAACTGTGTAATTGCTTCCCAGCCATGCTGTCAGGCAGCGCCCTCCTTAGACATGGAGTCGTGAGGCACACCTCTCTGTCTCTGAGCACCCATCAACACGAATGCAAACAGGTGACACGTAGGCCTCTTGGCTGTGTGCTAAAGAGGTGGTGCTAGAAAAATACTCCTACTGGAAATACTCTCTCCACTGTGCCCTAACTACTTCTTTAGCAGAGTTTGGGGTAAGTGGTGTGCTTTGCTTTAAATTGATATGCTTGAGGAGTGTCTGATGAGGAGCATGTTCAGTTTTACAGAATTTTTCCCTGTACGTGTGTACACATTTTCATCTGCAGCTCAGTGCTTTTTGGGTCTTTTAGTTTGTTTTGATTTCTTTTTTTTGGCTTGTGTTTTCATTTACTCAGCTCTTTGTGCCTCCTTCCTTTTTCCTTCTCCCCTTCATCAGCTCTGCAGCAGCACAGGAGTTGCATGTTTTGTGCAAGGCCAGTTCAGAAAGAATATTCGCTGTCCCCATGCTGCGCAGGGGAAATCCTGCATGCCAAGTCGATTTCCTTAATTTATACAGCAGCAACGCTGCCATAGTCTTGAATGCTTCATCATACAATAGGGTTGTGATAGTAGTGTCCTGGAGGCAAAAATATGAACCTTCGAATGCTGATGCCTGTTAATGTGAAAGTACTTTGGACTAGGAAATCCAATGAACAAGAGGACCACTTGCGTTGCAGAGCATTCCTTCTTGGCAAGGCACAATCTGGCTGTGTGTGTATGTGGAGGCTCCAGAGAGGCAGGTGTACAACCACAGCTTAAGTGATGGCTGTGGGGTCCTGTCAGCGATGGAAAAGACCGGAGGAATTTTCCCAGCACTTGCTCATGGCACCTGTCCATCTGCACGCTAGGCAAGTGCAAAGCCAGAGCTGAATGTGATTTAAGGAGGGGTCTACAAAAGGCAAAACCCTGTGGAGGGCTTGATGTGGAGCCTAAAACTGTCCATCAGTTGCTCTTAGAAGCCAGATTTGGGGATGATCATTCTAAAATTAATTCAGACTTTTTCTTTTGGTGACCTCATGAAGTTTAATTTTATCATAAATGCCCTCTGATTCTTTTCCACCTCCCACTTTCCTGACACATGAATTGCAGAAATACGGAAGGAAAGACTGGAAGGTGTGAAGCTATGAAGTAATGGGACCATGACTTAAAAACTACAACAATTTTTGCTATGTTTTCACTTTGTTGTGAATATATTCTTGTTTGTTATGTGGAGCTGGATGTGTCTGGGCACTAGGACTGCCGGTCTCGGAAGCAGAGGGTGGAGATCACTTTCTAAATATTTGTACAGGGAGGAGGACAAGGCTTGAAACTGCTCTGAAAACAGCTCTTTGCATGTCTCCAAGGAGAGGTTAACTGTGCAGGGTTTCATAAGAACCACTCCTTGGAGATATTTGAATAATAGATTGACCTTATGGGGTGCAGTGAAAGGTGTGTGCATTTCAAAATCCAGAGAAGAAAATTTCCTTCTTGAGTAAATCCTTTAGAAGACATTTTGTGCCCTTCCTGTGAAGGGCTTCTAGTCCTCCATCAGTCATTTGCAAGTTTTATTTGTTACCAGCCACAGGGAGAGCTGAGGTTCAGGTGGTCTGAATGATGTGGTGTATTTGTGCAGATGCTCTACAAATAAGATATGACAGTAGGAATGCCTTTAGGCTTTACTTCCCCAGGTTAAAAGACCTTTCTCTTTTAACTGGAGCTTTCACCGAGCTCTGGCCGGTGGAAAGGTGCAGCTGAACCGTAACAGTTTCTTACAGCTCCAAGTAACAGCTGCAGTGCTCTTTCTTCCTCTGTCAGGTCTTTGCACAGGGTGCATGATAAATCAGTTTTATTACAACATAGATAAGCAGTGATTAGGCAGCACTGCAATTGGTATCTGTTATTAAAAGTATGTTCTATATACCTATTGCTAGCTAACAAAGTACCAACAAAACGAGGCAAATACTTTGGTACAGGTGGGATGGCACAATAAAAGATACGAAGGTAGCTTGTCTTTGTATGATATAGCCACCCTAAGATTTCCATTAAAACCTTTATAAGCAACAGTTAATTAGGGGTATTGAAACTGAAAGGACATGTACTTGAGTAAAGGGGAAGCTTACACAGTGTCTTATTCTTGGAGAACATGAGAGAAAAAAACCCACCATACAGGAGATTGAGGTCTAAATCAAATCCACTCTTCAGTAAAATCCTCCTTGTTTGCTATTTAAAATACTTTTCCATTTCTTCTAGTGCATTTCAATGAAAAGACTTTGTAGAGCTATAAGGTAGGCAGTCTGATTATACTTGGTTTTTTTTACTTCCCCAGCAGGGGGTGAGGATTTAAAAAAACAAAACAAAACCCCCTAAAACCCTTTTGCTGCTATGTGTGAGTGTGTCGAATGGATCAGGGCTTTTAGTTTGTTCTAAAAATATTCTTATGTCAGCGTGTGGCTGCCTTTTCAACTTGCTTACTTGAATATTCTGATCTTTCAGACCTTGTGGTGGATGCAAGCATGCAGTTGTGGTGTATTTATGTGAAACACTCACTGATAACTATTACTGCAGGCATTTTTGTTTCAGTCTTCTATTCACAGAATCACAAAATGGTTTGGGTTGGAAAGGACCTTAAGATCATCCAGTTCCAAACCCCTTGCCATGGGCAGACACGTCACCCTAGATGATGTCACCCAAGGCTCTGTCCAGCCTGGCCTTGAACACCGCCAGGGATGGAGCATTTACCACTTCTTTGGGCAACCTGTTCAGTGCCTCACCACCCTCACAGTAAAGAACTGCTTCCATATGTCTAACCTGAACTTCCTCTGTTTAAGTTTGAACCCATTACCCCTTGTCTTATCACTACAGTCCCTGATGAAGAGTCCCTCTTCAGTATCCTTATAGGCCCCCCTTCAGACATTGGAAGGCTACTGTGAGGTCTCCATGCAGCTTTTCTCCAGGCTGAACAGCCACAACTTTCTTTGCCTCCCTTCATATGGGAGGTGCTCCAGCGCCCTTATCGTCCTTGCAGCCTTCCTCTGGACTTGCTCCAACAGGTCCCTGTCCTTCTAATGTTGAAGATACCACTGAAGACACACTCTTATGTTGATGGCACCATTACTGAAAAACTTCGCATTAAAACATACCAGTGGAAAGTAGATTAGCTGTCTGTGGTAAGGTAGTGTGAACTCTGTCACCTAAAATGCCTTTCCTGCAAGGTTTTACTGTCATTGAAGTCCTAATGCAAAATGTGGGAAAGGGAGACTCAAAACTGGAAATTGCAAAAAAGCATCAGATGCTTTCCACTGACTCTTCAGTTGGAGGTATCTGGGCATAAATCTGACCATTGTGTGCATTTGATTGTGGTAAGTCCAGTCACGGCTAAGTCAGCTAATCACAGTTATGTTGTGTAACCAGGAGCATTACTAACATAAAGTTGAAGCTTTGAAGATAGTTATGGTTTTAGCTTAGTGGTGGTAATCGATACCCACACACTTTTGAGGTACTGAGTTTGTTCCAAACGTCAAGCTGTGAGTTGATATTTCAGAAATGTATTGGTGGTTTTGCCATTGATGCAGACTACTGCAGTGTTTGATTTGAATAAAGTCAAAGCTAGTTCAAGCTACAAATAGTTCCAATAATACTTACTAACAGTTGGAACAGCATGTTTTACTTCTTTAAATTCTTATTTTATTTCATCATCTATCATATCTTTTGTATCTCTTTCCCTCCCTCATACGAGAATGCCAGTTTTATGTTGCTTCTAGAATGGTTATTTTAGGGTTATCTTTTCATGTTCGTGTCTTTGAACACAACATAAGGCAGCCGTCTACTGTTTATTTTAGAGGAAGAGAGGCTCAGTAGCTACTCAACAGGGAAGTACTAGTGCACTTACATCAGTCTTTCTGGCATATGGGATATTTGCCAGTGATTTTTGTTACACATTCTAGCTGTTACTGCACTTCAGTCAGGCTGTATTTAATATGGTTATTTTTTCAAAGGCACAAAAAGGATTGAGAGAAAATGTGTATAGGCCACAGGAAAACGTGTGTGTTGTTTAATGGTGGTTGATGATCAAGATTTAGTTTAAATTATTAACTAGCATAATGATAAAAACTTTACAGGAGCAATTTCCACAGTTCTAAAACAACATAAAAACCTCACAAAACCAATAACAAAACCAAAATTTAGCTTGGCTAATTTTCCTTTTTGTATGAAAAAATGAAAACCATTTTCAAGACTCAAAAGTAACTATTAATAGAAAATCATTGTCATTTTTATTTAGTATTTAATAATGTCACAGTGAAAGTGAGATCAGAATTGCACTGCTGTTACATTTAGGTAGCTTTTGTCAGGTTCCACACAGATTAAAAACAGTTTTGCAGTTCATGTTCTAGATGGCTTGATTACTTTGACCTCGATTTTTCAGTCTTTCTGAAGAAGTTAAAATTGTGTGTTGCTTTCTCTTTCTAGTAAGAGGAATATAATAAAATTAACTCTGCACTTTTTCAGCCACAGCTGAATGGGCATAACTGGGAGTTTAAGGTGAAATCAGTGTAAAAAAGTAGAGAACTGGATTCATAGCTGGATGCTTTGTACATCAAGTAGTGACTTGTATTTTAAACATTTGTCAAAAGAAGCTTTGGCGGAGTTGTTGACTGATTAATTCTTTTTACTTTGCTTCTTAAGGTGTGTCCTGAATTCTCACTATGTCTGATGGGGACTATGATTACCTCATAAAATTCCTAGCACTTGGTGATTCTGGAGTAGGAAAGACCAGCCTTCTTTACCAATATACAGATGGCAAGTTCAACTCCAAATTTATCACAACAGTGGGCATTGACTTTCGGGAAAAGAGAGTGGTGAGTTTTCACAAATGCTGTGCTACTTTCAAATGGTATCTGGTCTGGTGATGGCAAGAATCTGGTTTTTTTAAATCTAACATGCCAATCCTTACATGTAGGCATGCAGTCAGTAGTTACTGTGGACTTAATCTGGTGACAAGGAAATGATTTCATTTTACCTGATTATTTTTGTTACCGTGTGTTGTCCTTCCCATTTCCCCCAAAGTTAAAATAAGAAGAGCCGATGCTAAGCAACCATTTCTTACTGCTCAGCAAGCATCCGTGAGGGTACCTACTCTGTGAATTGTGCTTATAGTACCCGGAGTAGCACTTTTATTGTTGAACTCTCTTTATGAGGAAGGATTGAAATGTAGTAAAAGTGGTTTTGCTGCTTGTGAACTCAGATGTCTCGTGAACAAAGACTGTAATGTTGCTTTTTAAAACCATTTTAAAACGTGAACGAAATGGGATAGCACGATACATGGAGCTGAACTGGCTTTCTAAGCAGCTACCAGAGAAGAATTGTGAAAAATCAGGTAGTAGGTGGTTTGTTTTTTCTTTAACACTTTTGAATTGTTATCAAACTAGGGAAGTGTACTTTTGATTATAAATTGAGCACTGCATAAGATAACTAACTGGCTGTGAGTCCTTACTGCACTGAGAAATTGATTCAGCACAAGTGGTTTTCATTTGTATGTGGAAGTATTAAATGCCTTTTAATGTAGTCTGATGATATACCAAGTGTCCAGAAACCTGTAGAGAGCATTGTGCAGGCTGGCTTTTGATGGATGACATGCACCACAGTAGTGCAAGGAGTAAACATCTCAGTGAAATGCAAAACTAATCTCTTGAATAAGGTAGTGTTCCTTTTGTGGGATACAAAACATAGTGTGTTTACTTGATCAGCATATTTGATAACTCAGGATAAGACTTAGGTTTCACAACCTGAATCATATAATCCACAAATTCAGCAAGTTTATGTGTCTCTAAAGATAAGATAACGAGAGTTACAAACATGGGTACAACAGCAGTTGGAGGTAAAGAAGATGACCTAACAATGAGGCGTTCTAACCAAGAAATTAATCAATGCTTATCTGATCTTTCCAGAGCTAACAGATGCCCTTATTTATATTTTCATGCTGAGTAAACACTTCAGCTTTTATTATTATTATTATCCGTTTTCTGCTTTTTAAGCTATGATATGATAAGATCTACCCTCAGCTCTTTTTCAGCAATTTTTTGGCAGCTAAGATAAGATGTCATTGTGAGCATATTCTGTTTGCTAATGAAGTTCTGTAATGGTACAAGTATATTGCCTGGTTGTAGGATCCCATAGTTGCTTTCTTATATTTTATTTGAACACAAGACAGAAGTAAAGCAATTTGGTACCAGATAACAGTTAAATAGAAAACAAAAATACTAAAATTAAGTGTGTGTAATGAAACGGCCAATTTCACTTTTACCCTTATTTTTAAATATTCAGTTGGATGCAAAATTAAAATGCATCCCATATTACTTTTGTCTTATGAAGCAGATGGATTGAGTTGTACTTGGGATCTTTGCATTGACAGTGCTAGTTTTGCTGCATTTAGTGACTTAAAATGTCAGTTATTTTGTGTTCTATAGAGGCTGGACCGCTAACATTCAGTCTTGCAAATTTACCTTTTACAGGTATATAGACCCAACGGGCCAGATGGCATTGGTGGCAGAGGACAGAGGATACATCTTCAGCTCTGGGATACTGCAGGGCAGGAAAGGTATGTTCCATCCCACACCTAGCAAGTAAGGCAGTGGTCATCAAGCTAGTTGTGAATGGAACAGAGTACCTAAATTCTCCTTATTGATTGTTACATTTTAATTGTATGACTTGGGATGGGAAAGTGTGCTTACTTTCATTTTAACAGCAATAGGAAGTTTCCTATGGATACCCATTAAATTGCAATTGTAATTTCCAGCTGTAGAACATTAAAACTGTAATTGTTGCTTTTTGGCTTTTGGAAACTCAGTTTATTTTTCATAACCAATACATAGAGATGCTTTTAAAGCTTTTTTTTTTTTTTTTTTTTCTTTCAGTTTTCCTTAAATTTCTGCACATATGTCGAGGGCTTGGGCAAGTCAGACAGATGAAATCACCTCAAAGGATTCTTTTCTATTTGTCTGTCAAAAGACTAGCATTGTAGTGGTTGGTAGTCTTAAAATCAAGAACTGATGTGATTAGGGACCAAATTCCTGAATCTTGATGAAGTCATGCTTTATAGTAGAAGACTTTGTCTAAAGTCACTCTCATGTGAGAGTGAAATGTCTCCTTGACTTCCTTAGGCCTTGATTAGACCACAGTAATGTTAGAAATTCTTGTTATGCAGTCCCTACATCAGCAAAACAATTATGATTAATATTTCATTTGTTAACTCAGTCTTAAATTACCTCAGTTTTATGACTGTGCAATTATATTTTCAAAGTAAGTTGTCAGATGAACCAACTAATTTACTTTTGCTGGTCTAGGTTTCGTAGCCTGACAACGGCTTTCTTCAGAGATGCCATGGGGTTTCTTCTACTCTTTGATCTGACAAATGAGCAAAGCTTTCTGAATGTCAGGAACTGGATAAGTATGGCATTTCTTTTTTCTTTCTTTCTTAGCATGGGGTGGGGAGAGGGTTGTGTTTTTATAAATACAGAGTCTCACTGAGAAATAGAACTGGAAATACTGTTTTTTATAGCTTTCTCAGTAGAAGAAAACGTTGCATTCATAATTGTAGTAGCTGCTAGTAGTGGCTTCTACTGCTTACCTGAAATTCAGCCTTACCAACTGAACTTGAATCTTAAGCTGGATAAAAGCAAGCTGAGAGAAAATCATATCACTGGCTCTGATGATATTCAGTAATTTTAGTGTGTGGAAAGCCTATGCAAAGCTCTATTTTGACTCAACTTAAGCTTTCTCAGCTAAACTTAACGGAAGGCAAATGTTACTAGGCTGGTGTATCCAGACAGAGGAGTTCCCAGACTCCGTCATACATCAGGAGAGGGAAGTATATCCTTTCCTGGCAGCTCACTGAAGATGCTTGGTGAGCGTAACTCCTAATGTTACAAATACACAGCTTCATGCTAGCTTTTTCAGGCTTCTGCTCCCCTGGCTTTTTCACTGGGTACATGATAGTGGATGACCACCTGTTCTCTGGATCCTCAGCGCAATAGCAGAGGTCCTGTGAGGTACCAGAGAACATACTGTTTTCTGTCTTTCAAAGAGTCATTTTCCGGAAGGACTTTGTGTCCCCTGAAATGTTGTAGTGTTCTTAGTGAGCTTCATGTGTGACAGCGGATTGTGACCCCTATTCATGTTGCTGCTGTTAGGTCAGCTACAAATGCATGCATATTGTGAAAACCCTGACATTGTATTATGTGGAAACAAGAGTGATCTGGAAGACCAAAGAGTGGTGAAAGAAGAAGAAGCCAAGGAACTTGCAGAAAAATATGGGTAACTGACTTCCTTCCAGTTATTGCTGTGTTTAAAGCAGAATGAAACTTTTTTTTTTTTTAATGCCTTTTCTGTATACTCGAAGGTTATTGTGAGAATAGGCATTTCAGAGTGCTTAACTGGCCAGTGTGGTAGCTTTTTTTCTGTCAAGAGATTAATGTTTTCTGCACTGCCTAAAAATTCATACTTAGTATTGCAGTAATCTTGCACTGGAGATGCGTTAATCTTCTTGGCAGTGCGGAAAGTGAATTTTCACAAACATTCTGGAAAAGAGATATAATTTAGCTGGAGATTCAGTTGAATGATGGGGGGACTAATTGTTTCATCTTGCCTGTGCTGAGGCTTTCTGTGAGGCACAGAAAACCCTGGTCTCTTACAAAGTGAAATCCAAAAGAGTATTTGATGTGATGAGTGTCACATCAGATTGTAGGGAAAGCGAAAATAATACCAAGCAGTGATATCCTAATTTACGAGGTGAGTTGTTTTACAGAATTTCATTCTAAGGTAGCCATTGTCTCTGGCATGGCCATGGAAACATGAGGCCTGAGTGTCTTTGAGGGCCTTGGAACCCATTCACCAGTGTTTGGATAGTTCCCACAGAAGAGCAGTTCTGGTCTAAACCACTGTTCCCTCTCCCCATCCAATCTTCCCTCAACTGTTCACACAATTTTGTTAGGACTGTACTTTAGGTACATTCCTGGTGACTTACCCTCAGAGGGGTCAGTCATGGTTTCTTACAGGCATCTGCATTCTCATGGACCCCCAGGGAGTCTGAAAACCAAGTCAGACAGCAGGAAGACAGGGTAACCTTGCCCTTCCCCATGTCCTTAAAGGAACTACTTGAAATCTTTGTTCCTATCAGATACTAATTAATCCCATAGTACTTTTATACACACTTAACTCTTCCATGGGATTTCTCTCTGGATTATGTTTGCATTTCAGTGTGGATCAGAAGTGCACTTTTGAAGCAAGTCTTCTGGTGTATTTACTGTGATTTGATTCACACAGTGGAGCAGGTTTCTAGCATGTGAACTGGATTCCTTCTCAAGTGAAAACTAAACTAGACAATAGGCTCCAACTTGTAATCTGCATTCTGTCTGGAGGAGTAGATCAGAGCTGATCCAAAATAAAGCCCACAAAACATGCATTGTGTGAACACTAGTCCTCAGTGCTAACAGGCTTGCTCTGCAGGTCTAGTCCTGTTGTGCCATGCTATTTCTTATTGCATAGTCACAAATTAGCTTTCCTTGACCCTGAAAACCTACGGGAGGCAGATCAGAAGCAATCTATCTATTAGAGACAAATAGATTTAGTTCAATATTACATTCTTTCTTTTTCCTTCTCCTTTGAAAATGCTTTTTTGATGTCGATGTCACACGAACAGCAGCAGGTGTATATGGTACTTTAACCAGCTGCTTGTGAAGGAGCAAAAACTTTCAAACAGTAGCAGATTGCATGTGGCCATTTCTTAAAGATTTGAAAGAGATTGCTTTGTGTGTGACTTTGAAATAATTTATGAAATTCTTATCTTTGTGACTAAAAATGTCAACTTAATTTAGGAATCAAGTCAGAGTTACAGATCATGTCCAATCTGTAGACAGTTACAAAGTTCTCTGCCCTGTAGAGGTAAGAAAGGATAGCTGCTAAGAGTCATTTATTCCTGAGTGGAAGCAAGGTAAATCCTGTTGCAGCAAAACCAGTTTTCTGGTAACTAAAGTGTGAGATAGCGAATACCCTCTTTCCGTGGAAAAGCCTTGTACTGGTAAGTGATGTATTCTGAAAATGGTTGCAGGAGGCCTTCACCCTGCAACAGTAAGATATTTTTACCATTCATCGAACCTTGCAAGTTAAGTGAGAAATACTTAGAACTGAAGTGATTGTATCGGTCCCTTGGGGAGGAACACTAATGCAGCAGCACTAGCACCACCCTGTGGTGCTGGCCTCTGCACCCTCTGAGCGCAGAGGGTCAGAGCCATTAAAACTCCCCGATCCAGAACAATAATGAAAAGTAGCAATGTATGTTCATTTCCAAGGTGCCCAGAGACTTCGGTTAACAAAGAAATAGGTGGTCTGAGCACTGAGATTTTTTTATTTTTAATGTGAGAGAGTTTATAGTTAAGGTGGCAACAGAAGAAACAGTCGCCTGTTGTAGTAAGAATGTTGCATTAGGAGTCTTTGCTGCCTTGCCTGCCGGGGACTGTGCATTCCAGCGTTCCTTTCTTGCAATGACTTCCTGCCTGATGTAGCAGTCAATAAGGAGAACACTTATGCACACAAGGTCACATAAAGTAATTGTATCTCTTGTGGGGAGCAGGGCTGAAAAAAGCAGACATGGGGAGCATAACTTTGGGAACTCATACTGACCAGTGCCTCTGTAGACTGTGGACTCCATGATGTAAATTAAAGCTATTCCTTCTGTTTTACCTATAGAGTTGACCATTTAATTAATTTATTTTGGGTTTCAGGCCACTGACCATTTTATGTGTTTCTGCTATGCAGTAACAGTGTTTATGTGATTTCTTAGTATATGGCGGTAATCATGTATTTTCTCCTGTGAATATAAATTGTATGATACAAGTTTGTGGGCTTTGTCTTCTGCAGAATACCATATTTTGAAACCAGTGCAGCTAATGGGAATAATGTAAGCAAAGCTATTGAAACTCTGCTTGACCTCATTATGAAGCGCATGGAACGGTGTGTGGATAAATCCTGGATCCCAGAAGGGGTGGTGCGCTCCAATGGGCACAGCTCTACGGAACAACTGAATGAGGAGCAAGAGAAAGGCAAATGTGGCTGTTAACTCAGTTACAATTAAGTTTCATGTATATCATAAAGTATAGTACAGTTGCAGCTTAACTGTTTAACTTACGGACAAATTACACTAGTTATTTAATGAACTGTGTTAGTCCTTGATATTACTATTGGGATTTTGCGTCTCAAACAATGTTCATCTTTGCTTGCAGTTTAGTACTGATGGGACAGAGGTTTAATTAGGCGTAGCACTGGATATTCCTCTAATTCTGTACTGTGGAGAGGGAGAGGAATTTTCATTACCAATTGCAGAAGCATCTTTCTGTATTGGTAGTGAGAAAGGGTAGGCTTCTGAACTGAAGGATTTTCAGTTGCCCTTTGAAGGCTCCATTAACTACACAGAGGAGGCATTTAGATTAGGTATTGTGACAGCTCTTAAGTCTCTAACAGAAAGCTTACCAATATGGGACATGGTTTTGAACAGAAACATTTAATCATTTCATCAGTCAGTAACAATATGAAAGAGCAAATCCTGTGTTTTCCACAAAATCCTGCAAATAGCTTTTCCTCTCCACCCATCAGTTTTCAGTGATGAAAACCAAAAGAAAGCTATTCTATATTGAACAAAAATTACAGAGAAGCACAGAGGTGCATATATAGAGCACTTTGGGTATGTCATGAAATTGAACATGTAACCTACAACTGTACTATATAAAATACATCCAGCACAGATTATGAGGCCTCCTGACATCATTTGAGTTTCTAGAACATGCATATCCATATGTTTATATATAAAAGGTATAATGCTACAGCTGTTGTTACTTTTCTTTTGTTACCACTTACGTTTTATCAGGAATGTAGGGCAACCTAGATGTCAGCAAAGTTTCATCGGAGCTAGTGCATTGCACTGAATTTGTTTTACCAAACACAGATTTAGAAAGTTTCCAAATTTCGATTGAAAAATGATGATTGTCTGCTGGTGAGCTGCAGCTAAGACACCAGTTCTGTCTAGATCAGTATTTCTATAAATTTATTATGCTCATTCTGTTCTGCCAACCTTTGTGTCCTGTACTTCATGCTTATCCTGTATTCATTTATGGCTTGTTCATTTCCTTTAGGTTGTATTTAAAAGAGAACAGACATAATTTTCTCCTCCCTTCCCCCTCTCCCGACCCCCAAATCACATAAATGTCAGTTTTGGTTTCAGTGGATCATGTTACTCTTTGATCATTTTAATTATTCATACAACCAAGGAACAGTCAGTATTTCTTAGGTCATTTTCCAGACAGATTTATAAGATGTGCCTACCAGACTGTTTTCTCCCCTGGCAGAGGTTGTATAACTGTAAAGTATTCCCAATTAAAGTCACAATATGCCAAATTGAGTCTTGTTATAGACTTTCCTCAGCAGCCTGTTTACAGAACTCCGAAGCTATTACTTCTTTAGAAATCATGTATTTATTTATTTAAATATTCTAACTACTGCAGTTTCAGGCCAGCATTGATACCAGTTGTGAACATGAACTGCAGCACAATAAGTTTTTTGAAGGACCAAAAATGTCTCTAGAATAGGAGTTAATAAAATACACATTTTTTTTTTTAATGTAGCCTCTGGTTATATTAATAATACAAAAATAAGTGTTAAATCTTGGTTCTAAAATATTTTACATTGCATTGTTCTTTAACAAACACAACGTGTAAATACTAAATTTTTATCACAGCCTACATAGAATATTTTATAAGTGCAATATAATTTGACTGCTCTTGGGCTAGGACAGAGATTAAATCAATTTATATTGAATAAATACAAGTGTGGGGTTGGTTTGGGTTTTTTTTATACTACACAATACCAAGATTCTAAAATGCTTGTGGAATGGAGTTACTGTAGTTTAATTCAGAGTGCCTTGTGAAGTTACCATCATGTTTCTTACCAGTAGAGTATCAAACTCTGCGTAGGACACAATATATTTCAGTATACTTCTGTGTCTGAATTTCTTCTACTGTAACTCTTTGCTTTTCAGAGGGTTGCAATGGAACTTTGTCATTTATTAACTTTAATGGAAGTTGTTGTGCTTATAGCTCCATCCAGTTCCTGAAAACATTAAGGATTATTACAACCAACTACTGAGCTCGGTGACTACTGAAATGGTGTAAAAATATTTTCTTTTGAATACTTATATTTAGATTGGATATTAAATACTGAAACTGTAATATTTTTGTCATGCGTATTATATGTAACTATTTACTACATAAAAAGAGTCTACATAAAATTGCTTCGATGTCAGCCTTTGAAATGTGCCATAAGATTTATCTGTTTGAATTATTTTGTCTTAAAACTTTTGTTCCCTTTTTAACTCTCGTGAGAGATTACGGTAGATGTTCCTTAACAGTGAATTACGCTATTGTCTAGTCCTGGTTTTACAGAACAAACAAATAAGAATTCTCATGTGATGAGAAACTGTTGTTTCTGGACAAGTTGTCTCCGTCCAATATCAGACAAAAATGTGGATCTGTAATGGAACAAAATTTTGGAAATGATTTCCATTATGATGCATTGTCCCAGGATTTCTTATCAGTATAAAATAGTTAAACATTCTTGATTTGAATCTTGTCAACATTTGTTGAATTGAATTGTAACATTTCCTGTTGTCTCAATTCAGTATCAGACTGTGTCTTTCTGCGTTGTCTCTGTGTGTTGTGGGTTTTTCAGTTCTCTTCCGTGGCCTAGGTACTTCTTGATGCACTGACCAAACCAGTCAGATGGGGGCCTCATGCATCCTGGGTGGTGCCAGAAGGAGCTCAGACCTGTAGAAGAAAATAAAGGCAACAATTCTGTATTCATAAAACATTCAGAAAGCTGCTAATGTGAGCATGTAGCATGTTCAGAACAAAGGGAATCACACGGTACATCTTGTAAAATCTATAGCTTCCACAAAGGTAAGGAGCCTGAGTTTTCACAATAGGTGTTTCCATCAAGAGCAGCATGTATTACTAAGTAGGTTATGATATGCTGGAGGACACAGCTGCTATTCAGAGGTTCCTTGACAGGCGAGAGAAATGAGCTGAACTAAACCTCATAAAGTTTAACAAGGGCATGTATGACTGGGTATTCCAGTAATTGTAAGACCACATCTGGCATTCTGTTTTGGACACCCCAGTTAGAAGTAAGACACTGACACACTGGTGGGAGTACAGTGGATTCCAGTGGGATCAGAGAGTTGGAGCACAAGGGGTAAGAGAAGAGAGAACTGGGTTTGCTTAGCTTTAAGAAGAGGAAACTAAGGGAGACCTTTCCTCTGTCTTGAACTATCCAATGGGAGGGTCTACGGAAGACGGAGCCAGACCTGTCTCAGAGGGCACAGGGATAGGGGAGAGGCAACAGAGAAAAGTTCTTATTAGCAAAAGAATGTCACCATACAAGTAGTCAGAGACTGGAGCAGGAGCCAAGGAAAGTTATGGAATCTGCATCCTTGAAGACACCAAAATCTCAACTGAATGTGGCCCTGAGCTGCCTGATGTTAATTTGCCCTGCTTTGAGCAGGATTTTGGTCTAGATGACCTGAGAAGTGTCTTCCAACTGACATGATCATATGCTTTGTCCTACAAGTGCACATGCTTGACAGTTGTCAGTTCTTATGTATGACTGTATGCAACAGTTTATATGAATGTTTACTTACATTAGGAAATTTGGACAAGTACCTAAATATTTGCAGACCAGACCTTTGCTATGAGTTTAATGTATGAAGCTGAGATTCCTGCTGTCGTAATCTGTGTGAGAAGTCAAACAAGTGAGCCTCTCGGTTTGCTGCGGAATCTCTTAACAGTGAAGCTGTTTTTCAGCTGGATACCTAATTCTGACTGTGAGTAACTGTTAATTGAGTAGAAGTACCTGTTCATTTTTGATAATTAAACTGGATTCTGGCTCCAGCAGCCTTCAATCTAAATTGCTTTTAGATCAGGAATAAGCACTTGCAATCCGCAGCATAATGGCTTGTACTTGAAGAGGAGGTTAGTGCCTTGGTGCGAAGAAAGGTGTAGAGGGGAGTCTAGTTACAAATGCCTGTAGTATCACTGCTCTCACATCCCATCTGTCTGCTGGGGGCGTTGGTGACAGCCTGTAATCTGCAGTGCTTAAATTGTAGAAGCCAACAAAGACTTCACAATACAGTACTCTGCCAGAAAAAGCTGTTTTCAGTGAAATAAGTACAGCACATAGGGGGAAAATAAAGTCACATGAACAGGAAACTCAAAGTAATCAAACTGAAAAAGAGGCCTGGAATTGCATATGCCAAAGCACAGCAGCCCTAGACCTAAGCAAACTTGTTTGCTATTTGGTTTGCCTCTAGCTGTAAACTCAGTCTCTTCATAGTTTCCGTTGTAAAGTTGCTTTGTATATGTGTGTCTACTATTGCCTCTTATCAGCTGGGTTGCCATCTTCTGTCACAGCCACAGAGCCTTCCCTCCGGCGTGCAGCATGAGCCTAGCTAATATCCTGTACAGTCCTATCTTGCTCTCTGGCTCTGAGTCAGTTCAGAGCTGTTGTTCCTCAGGGGTGGGGGTGAGTGCTAGTCACAAGTCATATGCTCTAGCCTCTGTCTCCTGCAGTAGGATGTGGCTGAGGTCCGGTTTGCAGATAGATTGGAGACAAGTTCTGTGGTGATAAGGTTTCTTCCATCTTTCTTAATGTAGCCCCAAGCTGACTGCCTTTTCTTCTTGTTCTAGAAACCAGAAAGCAAAAACTGCCCTTAGGGCACATGCAGTTCAACACATGGATTTTTTTTTTTTCACTAAATACTCAGAAAGTTTATTTCTTTTAAATGGAGAAATGGGAATTATGGTAGTAAAGCCATATGTGGTGAGGAAGATTTCAGACTCTGAAATTGCAGAGCTCCAATTGCAAACAGTTAGGAAGGTACAGGGCCTAGGATTTAGATCCTTTCACAATAAACAGGTAACTGTAGGAGGGGGACCAGAAGGAGTAACAGGTTCCTTAGGGTAATCATGCAGAGCCATCACTTTTAGACAGTACTTCAAATTTTGCTTTAAAAGTTAATTCCCCTGTAGGAAGCTTGGATCTCACAAACATGGGAATGGAGCAGAAACTGATTTGCTTGAATTCCAGAGTAAATCAATTACAGATTTAAAACTCCATGTCTGACTCCCTTTCTGTGGGCTATCATCTTTATCCTTATATTAATACTGAGCTATTTCAGCTTCTTTCATTTGTAACATAGCATTTATAATGAGAAGCCAGAAGAGGTCAAACACAAGCTGATCACAAAATCTTTTAATTTGTACTTGATTTCCATACTAAGATACAAATGTGTGTTTCAGGGAAGCAGGGGGTCACTTGGGAAAGAGAAAAGTCAGCTTAGATTTGGAGATGCAGTACTGTCTAAGAGTTCACCCCAGCCTCATTTCTGTGTGTGGGTTGTTTTTCGGGGGTTCTGAGGTTTTATTTCCCAGCTTTCAACAGGATTCTCTCTAGTGCATTCAAAGGCCAGACCATGCTCTCAGTGTCACGGGCTGCAGTTGGCACGTCTGGGGCTGATGGGCCTATCCGGTGAGCGCGCTTTTTAGCGTTTTACTGCTTGTCTCCCCCCTGCCGCCCGGTACCTCTGTGTAATGAGTTGGCAGCTGTGGCTCCCATCAGCCCACGTGTAGTAGCGAGCACTTCCCCCCAAGCCGGTCCCAGCGCTGTGCAGGTGCTGGCCTTTCGGAGCAGTACCGTGCCCCCCGTTCGCTGCCCGACTGCTCTGCTCTACCTTCACCGGGCGATCTCGCTGTTGCTCACGCACACCGCGGGTGTCCCGCCTGCACACCGACTCGGCGCCGCCCGGCTCAAACCCAACCGGGGGCAGGGGGCGGCGGCGCGCGCGCGCGCCGGCTCCCTTCGCGCGTTGGCGCCCCGCGGCCGGCAGGGGGTGCTGTGTCCCCTGTGCCGGGCGGCGGCGCCGCGCCGCCTCCCGTCAGCTGCGCGCGCGGTTCCGGCGGGGCGCGTGGCGCGATGCGGATCGAGAAGTGCTACTTCTGCTCGGGGCCCATCTACCCGGGCCACGGCGTCATGTTCGTGCGCAACGACTGCAAGGTACTGCCCGCACGGCCTGCGGGCCTGCGGCGGGCCTCCCCTCTCACACGTGGCGCCCCGAAGGCACCCGCGCTGCGGGAGCGGGATGCGGCCCTCTCCCCGTCCCCGCTGTGCGCTTCTCACTCGGCTCGGTGACGGGCGTCGCCAGGGTCCCGGCCCGGGGGGCAGCGCTTCCCTCCTGCTGCCGGAGCCGCGGTGTCTCCGCCCGGCGCAGCCTGCAGGCAAGGCCGCAGCAGTGCCGGGCGGGCTCACCCGCAGCGCGGCCCGCGTGGGCCGGCACCTCAGCGGGTACCGGGTGGGCCTCACCCAGCCGGGGCTGCCGGCAGGGCCTGCGCTGCGGGCTTTGCGTGGCGGCCGCGGTAGTGCGTAAGCCGCTGCTGTGCTCCTTACAGGGCGTTGCAGGCCGCAGGGTGCAGTGAAGCTTACAGATGGCTTCCTTCCCGTGCTCGGGTGTCAAAACAAATCCTGGCCCAGCTTCGGAGTTACAGTTTCTGGGAGTTCAGAGGTAGATGTAGGCTGACACAGTTCCGCTTACTAGAAAATGGCCGCAAGGTGTGTGTTTGAAAAAGTAGCGCAATGGTAGGATAGTTGTTGACTGATAACCTGTGAAAGAGCCAAATGTAATTGTCTGGGGTGAGGTGAAAAAACATGGTAGAAGCATTTAATAAAGTACAATTATTCTCTATAGGTTTCATATTTTCTATTCATTTTCTATATAAATGACTTTAGATGGGAAGGAGTGTGTGGTGGGAGAAAATAGGGCTTTCAAAAACTCATCAATAGCAGATGTAATTTTTAGTATTTAAGTAAAGTTTCAGCTCTGCTTTGGATACCAGACAGCCCAGGATAGTTCAAGTGATGCACAGATTTAAGGAGTATTAAGAACTGCAAGTAGGGATATGACTGTGTGTGCTGCCTGTCCTGTTCCCTCCTCCCCTTCCCGGTGCCCCTACTGCCATCTTGCTGCATACTGGTTTTGATGGGAAAACCCCTGTTGGATGCAGACAGTTTGTGACAGAGGGTTGTTCTCCAGCTTGGCTGTTAATTACATCGTTGCAGTACCAACAAAAGGGGAATTTAAAGTATGAATAGTGAAGTTTTTAATGCATCTTTAATGGGCCTGAAAACATCACCCAGATGAGCATAAGGCGCTTTGCTGGCAGGCAGTGACAGGTACATAAAATGAGCCTGGAATCTGTAGAATATGCAGAAAAATGGAAAGGGCGTGTGTGAGAAAAAAGGTCAGTTAGAATGTTTTGGTATGTGCTTTAAAATAGCTTTCACTACATTCAGGCCAGGACTTAACCGATGTGCTTAGAAGTCCTGCTGCCCAGTAGCCTTTCAAGGCTTAAAGCTACACTCCAGAAGACAGACTTTGTGTGTGCGAGTGTGTGTATTGCATCCAAAAATATGATATGAGAGGTGTGAGGATTTTTTTTGTCAGGATGGTGCTGTATCTAAAAAGTGCTGACAGGTATAGAAAATTGTTTATTCATAGTACAGGTTTGGCTTTATAGTTATTTTTGCAGTTGATTCTCACAACTCTGGTATATTTTATTTATGATCAGCCTAATTGTAAATATTTGACAATTGTGAAAATGACTGTAAATGAAAAAATGAGGATATGCTTGTAACTTCTTGTTAATAGCAATATTTGAACTAAAAATATTGACATTTGTGGGATGAGTGTCATTTTCAATGAGCAGTGTTGTTAGAGAAACTTCAGCGTTTGATATCATGCTTGCAATGGGGCAGAAATAACATGATCTAGGTAAAGATGTCCTTGCCCATTGCAGTGGGGTTGGACTAGATGACCTTTTAGGATCCCTTCCAACCCAAACTATTCAAAGATTCTGTGATACGAACGTAAGCTTTTGTTTTGTTCCCCTTCCTCCCCTTCTTCTTGAAGATATTTAGATTCTGCAAATCAAAATGCCACAGAAACTTTAAAAAGAAGCGAAATCCCAGAAAGATGAGGTGGACCAAAGCATTCCGGAAAGCAGCTGGCAAAGAACTGACAGTGGTAAGAAGTTGTCCTGGTTCACACTTGACATTGACTCACTAAAATGGCAGAAATCCATTCTGTTCAGTTGCAGACAGGTTAGGTCAGTCAGCTGAATGTGTTATCATTTAATTAGTTGAGTACCAGGGGTGGAGTCAGTGGAGAAAAGAGGGATTGTGGAAGAGAATGTCAGAGTTCTCTTGAGAGTGAGCTCTTCATTCATCATGACTGTAACTTGGAACTTCCCCTATCACCTTTGATGTGGAAGCCAGTGTATCAGGTGTCTGTATCAGTAATACATGGTGCTTCCCACATCCAAGGCATTTTTTTCCCTGTATAAATGCTCTACCCTCTGTACATACCCATTTGGTAGTTGTATTTCTGCACAATGAGATAGTTTGGGTTACTGGCTACTCCAGGAAGTCTTTCTATGTAGGCACAATAAGATGGTTGCCTGCTGAGGTATCTTCAAAGTATACAGAGTATAGAAAAAGTCGTTGCATAGGTAGGTATGTTTCAAAACCAGCATATGAGATCTTAGAAACAATTTCAAGACAAAAATTACCTCAGTGGTAAAAATACTGAACACTCATATTTCGTGGGACAGTCCTTAAATGACTCAGGAATTACTGTGACTTAATATTCTGTCAAAAAGCAGATAACTAACAATTTCGTAAGTATTTTGACACTGTGATTTTTGCTGCCTTCTGTGGGTCTTCCAAGGGGAAGAATGGGATTTTACATTGTAATGTGACTCTGAGAAGCCATGATTAACTGGCGCCTTCTGTAATTGTATTTCCTGCTTTCAAGTTGTTTCTGGCTAATTACCTTTTTTGAAAATAACTTAATTAAAAATTCTTTTATACATGTCTAAATAGGTGACAATATGCTCCAGTTTTGAGATAAGATCTGTATATGCTAAGAGTTAAACCCATATGTAAACACGATGCTTTGCTGTAGTTCAGATGGTATCTGTTCTTTCAGAAGCCAGCTTTGGGGAGGGTGTCTGAATAGGCTTGTGACAATGGGAAGTACTGTAGTTTGTAGGAAGGTGACAGTTCTTTCAGCTGTAAGCAGGTACATTGGAAGGGGTTAAATATACAGTTGTTTTCATGGGTTTCAAGTGTTTTCTGGCTTTTTGTTGTTTTTATATATACATATATTTTATTAAAAAGCTGAAAGAGGATATAATGCTATCAGGTGTTGTTCATAAGGTATTTCTGAAAGACTGTTTTATTCTGTTATTCAGAATGAGGCAGAGTTGGTCAGTCTGTCACCTCATATTTGAAATTGAAAATAATCACTGGCCAGTATGCGGCAGCTATAGTTTATCTCTGTGGCTGTAGGTTAGAAGACCCTGGCACTTTGAACATCTGTACTCTCGTGAGACTTGTTTTTGCTGTTTGTGGTGTGTTCTCGTGATCCAGAACAGCACTGTATGTTATAAATACGTAGAAGCTGACTCCAGATAAACTGCAGTGAATTGATGTGGTGCTGTGTCATGCTTGGCTAAAAATGAATTGTAGGTTCTTTTTAACTTTTTTTCAAGAGGCAGAGTGGCACATAGATGTTAGTGTACTGTGTGCTCTGCAGCTCGTATTTGCCTAATGCTATCCCCTAGTGAAAACTAGAATTCATCTGCCAATGGAGCATGGCTTGTGAGTGCGTATATGCCATTTCTTGCTGTTCTGTGTAGTTTCTGTCTTTGGAACTGTCTTTAGCTCAAGTAAAGATCAGCAGCTGGTCTGATAACTCTGCTTCTCCACTACAAGAAAGTACCGTTGGGCAGGGAAAGGTCCTCAGATAAATTTGGATTAAAGCTGAGTATGCCTAGCAAAAAAAAGTGAGGAAACTGTTTTTCCATCTTAAGCTCTTGGGGAAAAAACCCTAAACAACAAAAAGAAAAACCTCCAGCTGCCCCAACCACCAGTGTCCTTGAATGAAATATTCAACAATTTCAAATGAATTTGTATTGTGTCAATATTCTTAAAATGAAATAGTTTTTGGGTTTGGATTTTTTGGGGTTTTTTACCCTTTTCAAAATACAGGCTCTTGAGCAGAACTTGCTTGACCTGGATTAAATGCTTCTTACTCTAGATGTTTTCAATTTTGCCTTCCACCTGTCTGGTTTACTCTGTATTTCCCACTCCACTTTGGTCTTCTCTGTTCTTTTGGACTCGCTAAAAGGAAAATAGCTGAGGGAATATTGCTCTTCAGACAGATCACTGTGGCTTCTGACAGTTTGAGGTCAAACACTCCACTCTTAACAACCTTTAGGGATTGGTATAAACTAGGAAGAAATAGAGTACAGAAACTGAGATTCTGAAAGGGGAAAAATACCACGTAAAATACCAAGTTATTTGTGTGAGTGCTATAGTAAGAATGTATTGATCTACATATGCTTTGTATATAATCTATATTTACTTTTTCGTACTATAGGATAATTCATTTGAGTTTGAAAAGCGTAGGAATGAACCAGTGAAATACCAGAGAGAGTTATGGAACAAGACTGGTGAGTCATTGTAGAAAAAGACAGAAGATGAACTTTGGGGAGTGAACACTCACTATATATAAAAATGTTTTCAGAAGACTTCATAGATACACTTTGTATTAATTGTATGTGAAATTTTTGGGATAATGATGAGATTCTTACATGTGGAGGAGGTTTGAGTTGTGAACAGATGTGGAGTTGCACTTGTTTGGGTTTTTTTGGGGGTGGGGATTGGGTTTCTTGAGCTTTTTTTTTTTTTCTTTGTTTGGGTTTTTTTATTTTCCCCAGAAACTGGTTATTTTGAATGATCTTCAAGAAACCTTAGTGGTTCTCCAGCTTTTTAAGAGGCTTCCAGTGGACACCTTTATACTGATGCACTTGTTTCTTTCTTCCTGCTCATTCCACTTCAGTTGGTTTAATAAATCAATTGCTATAAAGTAGAAGGATTACTTATGTCATGAATGAATGCCACATAGGAGAAGGTGGTAACTTGCATCTGACCTCAAGCAGAGTAAGAGTCTTTTGTAGTGATGGTTAATTGTAGAAAATATATGTAAACGCAAAAGTGGAAGCATAAATAAGTTTGAAAATGCAATCTACCATAGTTGCTACGTGGAATATTCTCTACGCTGCTCTTCAGAGGAAGGAATAACTTCCTCATATACTATAAAAGTTGCTTCTGTTATAGAGGTATTATGGAATACTGGGTTTGTTGCTCTGCAAACTGGCATGTATTTTCAACCATAGGTTTGGAAGCATATTTAAAACAACTTCTGCTTTATTTCAGTTGATGCAATGAAGAGAGTGGAGGAAATAAAGCAAAAACGCCAAGCTAGATTTATTATGAACAGGTGAGGAGAACTATTTATATTATGGGAGTTCTTGCAAACCTGTATTACTCAGTCAGTCTTTCCAGAGAAATGATTATTGACAGTTGGAAATGGTTATTTGCTTTGTACAAACACAAGTCATCCAAGCAATGGGGAGGAATAGTTTAAGTGTGCTCTACTACACTACCAAACCACTATGCATTATTGGCTGTCCAGTGAAATGTAGTTTTGTACACCTGATAATAGTTATATTTCCTTGTTTGTAAAACAGTCTTAGATTTAAACAAATTTCTGGTAAGAGTTGATCTAGTAGTGGGTTTTTTTTGGTTTTTTTTGGTTTTGTATCCAGTATATGCTTGAATTCGTTTTCAAATACTTTATTGCCTCATAATTATAGTTATTTACAGTTTCCGTACCTTTAGCTAAAGATCTGTCTTGAAGTAGAACAAAAATAAACATCTTCTTTTTGAAGGTAATGGAATTTTAATTTCTCCCCTCCCCAGATTAAAGAAGAGCAAAGAGTTGCAGAAGGCAGAAGACATCAAAGAAGTCAAACAGAATATCCACCTTCTTCGTGCTCCACATGCAGGTAAGAACTTGCTTTGCCTGGTTATCTTAGGTTAATTTGTGTATACAATTTTGTGATGAATTTTTTTTCATATGACTAATTGTACAGATCAATAATCCAGTGCATTTTTCTTGTAATTAATTTGTCCATTGAATGTAAGAATAGCTCTTGCCACTAAACATAAGCAGTGTCTTTGGTCTGAATCAGATGTAACTTTTTATTTAGCCAGTCCTGCATGCTGAACTTTTCCTTATTCGAGTATTTTAAATTACACTCAACATCTGGTACTCTATGAACCGTGTGTTTGTTAACCAGTACATCTGTTTAAGTCTTTCCTTTGAATTGATTATTTGAACTCAACAGACTATACCACTGATTGATATAAAATGCAGTGGTTAAACTGCTTTTTGAATTTGTTAGCTAATTTTGAAAGTAGGTTTTATTGTAGTTCTCTGTGTATCGTGAAACTTGCATGAAAATGCTGTTTGTTCAGTGTAAGCCTAACAATATTTAAAATATCATGGAAATTTTACAAACTTTCACCCAAATCTGTGCCTATTTCCGATATTATAATGTGTATTCTTTGTTAGTGAACTGAGTTTTTCAGATGGAGAAATCTCTTTCTCCTGAATAAGTTTCTGGTTTCTAAGCTATTACAAGCCCTGGCTTATGTTAGAGGATGTCGAATGTTGATAAAATGGATTGTAAAGATGATTTATTTTATAAAATACAGTTAATGGAGTAGAGTAATGGAGGGGAGTTCCCATTAGCTACCGTTTTATAAAAATAACCAGTGGTTTTGTCTCCGTGGTTTATGTGTCAAGCAAGCTTTTGTCAGGATATATTTAAACTTTGGTTTAATCTGTCCCTTGTGTTTTGAGGGAAGAAGGAGAAAATCTAAAAAGATCTGAATTCAGAAGAATAAACCTGTTTGTTTGGCTTTGCTTGTAATTAACTGAATAATGCGCAGTAGTGTGCAGCACATCTGTCAAACCACAGCTACATTTTCAGTGCTTTGCAATTCCCGCTGGACCTTCAGGAGAGCAGCATCAAATGTCAGCCCTGGATTTTTTTATTTTTGGTAGTATTATGGAGAGCTAACACAATTGTCATCCAAAACAGCATTCAGGAGGGCTTAAATCTTGATATAAAAACTAATATGTAAAGGCCATTGATCTGTTAAAAGTAATGCATTTTTATAGTCCTTTGCAAGGTTCTGCTAACAGCTCTATCAAAGCATCAGCTTTTCTGTTAAAACAGTTCTTCAGTAATTTTAGGTGATGATGGAGGTTATCAGTATATATTTGTAAGCTTGATGGGTTACTCCTAAACTCCTAAACTAGACACATACATTGTCCAAAGAACAGCAGTTACTTGTGTTTAGAGAGACATGTTGAATTTAACTTTTTTCATTGCTTTGAAGGCACACCGAAACAGCTGGAGGACAAAATGGTGCAGAAGCTACAAGAAGATGTGGCTATGGAAGAAGACTCTTAAAAGACTTATTTTCTATTTATATCTCTACAGCAGTTAACAGTTCCTTATTGCCTCTCATGATATCATTCAGAACTATCCTTCTGGTTGAAGAAAAATACATTTTAATGACTGGTTGGAATCTACAGTTTGGTTTTATAAAAAAAATAGTAAGATGGTTTCTGTTTTGGGCAGTGCTTACAATTCTGTAACTTGAGAACATGTCAGCAGGATGGAGAACAAGGCTTATTGTTTGAGATGCTATGTGCTCCTTGAAAAGTTACACTTTCTGCATTACTTTTCCTGATAATTCAAGGAATAAAAGATGTTGGCCCTGAGCTTTTCATATTTTGTCTTATTTTATCTGCTCTTTCAGAGTGGTAAAAGTGGGTAAAAATCTATCTTAATGGTTACAGGGTAAGGCACGATGTATTATTTTCTTCAGTTCAGTGCAGTCCAGACTAATTTCCATTCTTGTGATTTTGACATTTTTTCGGTTTGTTATGAATGCCTGTAGTGTTTGTTTTATTTTGTTTTTAAGTCAGTTTCCCCATTGCAGTTGACACCTAAGCCTGGCAAGGCTAACATTGGTATAGGACTTAGGGCTGTTTGGAAAACAGTAATGGTGATAACATTCAGTGTGAAGTTGGACCTGCCATCCTCCTGATCTACCAAAGTTCAAATCTGATGTGTAATCAGACTGATTGTGATGCTCAGTAAATCACACTTCTGGCTGTTTTATCTAACATTCGAGGTTATTTTGATAGAAAAAGTGATGATGTTAAAGTATTTTGCATATTTTGGTGGTATTTATCTTTATTCAGTGTGTCATCAGTACTGGGATACGCTTGCTTTTTTAAACTGTCGTCAGTTTATCGATAATGGTGTGATCAGAGAAGCCTTTCAAAGGCATTAAAAATAATATTTACTTTCTTGTGAGTGCTAGTTATCCTGAAAAACAGTAATTTATAGATCTGTTCCAAACTCAAATATGTGCTATATGGAGCACTGGAAAACTTCTTCTTACTACCACCTACATGTCTATTGTGTTATTCAGAAGAGAGTCATATTTGAACATAGGAAAAAGGGCAATGGGTACATGTGAAAAAAACAGTCATTGTACTTAGGTTTTCATCTCTTGATTTATGAATTATGTTTAGATATCTAGAAGACTGATACATTTTAGTGAGATAAAATTGAATTCTAGTAGTAAAAATATGTCATTCATATTTTCATGAAATTAAAGTTTTGCTCTCATTTCAACTTTGCTGATAAGGTGATAGCTGAGAAGTATTTTGGATCTGTAATATTAGTATCTCTCTTTTAAACTGTAATATAACATCTGGAAAGCATATGGGAAGTTGGCCAGAAGACATATGTCAGTGGGTTGAAATCAGTAAGATGCTACAGTATAAATACAGTATATATATATATATATATGCATGCTATATATACACTAAGATGCTTGCAAATAGTGAAGGGTGACCTTCACAAAATGTTAATTAGTATGTTTATGTGTGACTATACAAGTGAACTCAATATTTCAGCTTGGGAATTTATTTAAAAATATTATGATAGATTTTTTTAATGAGTTTTTAAGAGGTGATGTTCAATGAGTGCCAAGTTTGAATTTTCTCCATAAACAGTAAAGTAAATCTGCAGAGAAAGGCAGTGAATCCCATTGGATGTTGTCATATTTGTATAGAATCTTCATATGAAGTTTATTTAGCTTTCAATAATGTGCATAATATCTGTAGTTCTGACCACGTATCTTTAAATGAGCTGCAATACTTAATTTGTTTGTGTGCTCTATAAAAGTGTCTCTGTGGATTGTTAATGCTTTCCTGGGAAAGTTTGTAACTGAAGCAGTCTTTGTGCAGCAGCTGAGAAGAGCCATTCGGGGAGTACAACCATAAATCCTAAGCATCCTGCCGGTTGTATGAATTGCTTAACCTGTGTACCTCATTACAGCCTGTGTGGTAGTATAATTGCAAGCATGGGCTTTGAAAATTAATACTGAAGAATAGCATACGTGCTATTCTGAGCAGCAGAGGCTTGCAGCCTGCTGTGTATACCTTGTGGGTGCATAGGTAGTTGAGATTGAAAATTTGTCATGAGCAACATGCTTGCAGCACCTGCTCTGAAGGCACCCGTGTGCTTTGGGGGAGTGTTTGTGCGTTAATGTAATTGCTACAATGTCCTGTTCTCTTGTCTGTGTCAGCTGCAGCAGGAAGCTGCTGAGACAGCGCATGGTGAGGGGGGAAGAGCTGCATCTGAGCAGCATGGGGCTAGTTGTCCTCCATCCTGCACATCTCTGCATAACCAGCTGCAGAGATCTTCCTGAGGAGCTGCTGAGCTCAGAAAGAGCAGGGTTTTTCTTTTTAGCTGTCCAACCACATTTCTAATGGGAATTGTTCTTCAGAGATGTTTTGGTGAAGAACTGCTGTTTTCTTGGTGTGCTGAGGATGAAAACTTTCAACTAAGCCCAACCTAAAAATTCTTTCAGATTTTGTATTTTGTTTACAAGATTTGGAGAGAAAATGTCCCAACTGAGCAGTATTCTGGTGGTCATGGAAAAACACTGCCAAATATCAGGAAGTAAACACATTTCTCATTCCACTTGAACAGCTTTAGCTCAGATGCTGGCTTGCAAAGGAGTGGGTGATGTGCAGGTGATGTGCAAACAGGGAGCTGCTGTCCATCGCCTGCTGTGGGGCTGATCACTGCCCAGTCCTTTGGGGAAGCAGGACCTGCCATCAGTTCCCCCAAGAGCATGTCAGAGAGATGGTATTTTATGAGCAGCACATCATTATTCATTAGAGATCTCTCTATTAGTGTCATATGTCCCAATCGCTGACCCTGTGTGTATTGAGATCCAGTAGGAATGGAGCACAAGGCACTGTGAGTAGTCTGTTACAAGACTGATGTTGTTGATGTGTCCATTTGAGTCACCATTTAATCAGAGAAATCATGTATGAATAACTGGTAGTGCTTAATTCTAGTACACAGTCTGTCTTGCTTGGCATTTACTAGATCCAGCAAATGCTGTTCTGTACTTGGTGCCATTGGGAGCCTTTCTTCAAAACAAAGTATGATGGGCTCAATCAGTACAAATGTGATACCCTATTTTTGAGAAATGCTTTTTAGTTTCAGTTGCCGTCATCTGTTCTTGAAAAACAAAAACAAATGTGTTTTTCTGACTGTGCAAAAGGTGGAAATGTGGATTTTAATGGTGATTTATTAACTGACTTTTTCTCATATTCCCCCTTTTCCTTTTTAATCCATCACTTTAATGATTTCAAGTTAAATGCTGTCTTTGTTTTCAGGAGAGGCTTTACTTTGTGCTAACACATTTTGCTTACTGCCTCTCTTCCTCCGGCTGCAGGGCCCTGAGCAGGCCTGTGGTGCTGAGAGTCCACAGCACTGCCCTGAGCCCTCAGAGGTTCCTCTTGGATCTTTTATCAGGTTTTACTCTTTTTTGGTATGCGATTGTCATTGTAACTCTCCAAAACCTGACTGCTCGGGTGGTGTGTGCGGAGCCATTTGTCATGCCTGGAAAGCCTGTGGGCCGTGCCGAGTGACGCCATTTTAGAAAGACGATTTGGTGTACATTTTGTGGGACGGTGAGTTGGGAAGGGAAAGAAGTGTTTATTTCTGTGTATGGGGCTGCGGATCAAACGTGTGTGTGTGACCAAAGGTGGAGCAGCAGCGATGTGGTGGGAGCACCCAGGAAGCTGCCCCCAAGGGCTGGTGGCGGGCAGGGTGTGCTCCGGGGGGGAAGAGGCCCTGAGGCTGCCTCAGAGGGAGCTGTGCCCACAGAGAGCTCATGTTCCTCGCAGGCTCATGCTTGTGCTGAGGCTGTTACCATGTCCTCAGACAGAGTAAGAGCTGGAGATACTTCTTTTTGCCTTTGGCCATGGGTTGGTTTTGTAATCTTCCACTTGTTGCTTCAGTTGTCTGTGGAGTCTCTTGTTTTCTTGTCCGGTTTTGATCCTGAGAGAATGGCTGAGAAGAATGAAGCGGTGGGTGATGGTAGCGGCTGCTGTTTTGCTTGGTTTTGTTTTAAGAAAAAAGCAACAACGTTCCCAGGCTTCCCTTTCAGTCTTTCCTTTGCAAGTGCTGACTAATACTCTGGAAAAGGTGAAAATTACTGCTTTCTGTATAATGAAGTCGTGCTGAGCTGGTGCAGGTTTTCTTCACGAGAAGCTGGGCCTTCCCATAGTTTTGAAAGATCTGACTTTTTAGTCTAAGGTATTCTTGAGATATTCTTACTCTTTAAAGTAACAGCTTGATGGAGCCCAGAACACGTACAAGGTCTGTCCTTTTGCGACACACAGAAACATAAATCAATATGTTGACATGGTCATATGTGTCAATGGCTGGAAAAGCAATATAGACAGCTGCTAATGGGTCCAAAGGCTTATGTCCCAGGAGACGGTGTTTCAGTCTCCAGGCTGTTCAATTCCTCGATTACTGTTCTGGCCTCAAAATTCAATCTCCTTCACCAGCCTAAATTATTTATGGGTTGCACTGAACTGCGACCAGGGAGAGCAGAAAGCCAAAATAAATCAACCACTGATAAAATTGTTGAAGTCTGCTTGTTGTCTGTGTATTTTTAGATCTCAATTTAAAAAGGCTGTATGCAGAGAAATGCCTAAGTTTGTTTGAGTTTATGGTTTTTAACAATTGGTATAACTAATAATTAGTCTTTGGTGGTGTTTGCTAAATGAAAGGAAGGGGTTTTTTTCCTAGCAGTGACCTGATTGACCTGATTTTAGCCATAGTGTTTTGAACAAGCGGCATTACTTGAGACCGGATAGGAACAGAAGGAGAAATAAGAATTTGTGGAGGCAGCTGAGTTGGAAGATGTTCTTTGCTGGGTTTAGTTGCCTGGTGGGGTTTTTGGTTTGTTTTATTCTGGGTTTGGGGTGGTTTTGTTTTGTTTGTTTGTTTTCCCCTTTTTGTTTGTTTTTTCTTACTTAAGTATTTCATATTATATTTGGTTTGGTAAAGACGCTTTTGTTTCTTAAACTGCTGTTGTTTCACCTTCAGAAAGTACTCAAGGCCATTTTATCTTACACATATATACGTGGTAGTAAAGGTATGTACTGGGTGAAGGGGGACCTCAACTCTAGCTCTACAATCACTGTGATTTATTAGTGATGTTTCAGCACAGGGAACTGACTCCTGAATGGAAATAGATGTGATATTTACAAGGCAAGAATATTGTGCACCCGCAACTTACCACCTGGAATCAAGGCAGGGCTCTCTGGTAACTGACAGGAGGTTCTTGTTTACAGTTACATGAGCTGTTTTCTGTAAGGCGCCACTGTACACCAGGCTTGCTGATTAAGAGAATTGCTTTGGTGTAATCCACTTTTGACTGAAGTGATTGCTGAGTGGAGAATTTGAGAGATTTCTCTGTACTCGAGAAAATAAAAAGCTGTCTGAAATTCTCTCCTGTGTTGAAGCTAGCATTGGTTACAGTATCTCTGTTTATGCAAGATGGTTCCAAAGGCAACGTTTTAATTCTTTTGGCCTTGCGGCAGAATTTGACACTAGAACTGGGTAAGGTTAAGATGTGGAAAGACCAAAGGGTTTTCTTTCATACAGAGACTATTGCCTGCTGTTCCCAGCATTAAGCAAGTTCAGATTAGACTTCAAATCCCCGTGTATTCATGCTTTATGTGTTTTAGACACAACACTCAAGGACAGAGTAGTACAGGGCATACAGATTTAGCTTTATTCATAAGGTGGCAGACCTGAACCCAGCAGTCTTAAAACTCAGCTGTGTGAAGACAGCTTTTTCTTCTAACAAGCCTAACAAACTGATGGTGGGTTTGGAATTGGAAAGAACCAACCAGGCTGCCCCCCTGGGCTGCTTCTTCCTTCTCTGGTTAGTTGTGCCTGGGTACAGATGGGAAGCCATTCAAGGCTAATTTGATTAGCTCTATCCAGTTTGTGAATGATCTCTGGGGAAAGTCTTTCCTTGAAACAGAAGGAACATATATCATAATGTAATCCTAATTCCTGTGTGATATTTAGAAAGAAATAGTATTTAACCTTAAGCTAGGAATAAATTTAGAATGAGCTATGCACAAAACATGCTGTAATCCAGGTTTCTTTAGGGCATGTCCTTGCTGCTGCTTGGGTTGCCTCACAGAGAGGAACCCCAGGATATCTGGGGAATGTTGCTATGCTGCTTTTAAAGAATGTGTGCTTTTTCTCCATAGATGTCTATCTCCATGTCTGGTGTTGACCCGGGAGGAGATTGTGTGCCACATTTTGTCACTGGTGCTGTTAGAAAGTGGTGATACAAAGGTGACAGGAGGCATTCTTCAATTTTCACAGCTGATGTAGATTCATTTGTTTTGAAAGGGAAGGAGATTGCCCTCTGAAAATTGCTTTTGCTGGCTGTTGAAGGCTTTCTACAGCAGATATATAGAATTCAGGTTCTGCTTAAAAACACTGCTGTGAACACAGGACACGTTCTTAGGTCAAACTAAAGGTGCCTGAGCAGGGTAAAATCCTGTAGGCCTCTAACGACAAATTTATCCACTTCCTGTGATGAAAGGAAAATAGTATCTGCTGGCAGCAATATGACAAGCTTTTCCAGTGATCATCAGGGTCTGCACTTCACTCAGTTCAATTTACTTTCTTATTGTATCATGTGTAACGATATACATGAACCTGGTCATATAAGGAACATCTAAAAGTACTCTCTGTTTTCTAAGGTTATGCCAACTTCTGCTGAGCTGCTTCTCGCAGACTGTGTAGTTTTTTTGGCAGTCATTTAAATCTGCCTTAATTGTATGAGTTTCTTCTGTTTGTCCAAAATTTGCTAATAGTTTTTCACTTTTTATGACAATCGTGTTGAATCCTTTAAAGCCTTTAAACTGAAAATAGGGGAACTTTTGTGATGATTTGTATCTAAAGTTCATTTAACCTTGTACTACCAGTGGTGGCCAGTATGACACATGCTCTCAGAGAAGTGTAACAAAGCATGCACCCAAGTGACCTTTTCCATGGTTTATCTTATAAATTCAAACAGTCATTTAGGGATTTCTGTGGAATTTGCTGGTGAACCCATTTTCTATGAATGTATCTAACAATTTTTAATCCCTCTGTACTTTAGTTTCTCAAATGTAATGTGGTGACGAATACTCCTGCTTAATTGCTTATTTTGAGGAAGAACTTACTTATGATTTGGGTTTGATACCATTGGGGTTTTTGTAGTTCTGGTCTTGCAAGAAGCTGAATAATCATTCTTGTCACCCTCTGCAGTGTTTGCAGTGTTGTGGACCTCCAGTGACATATTTTCTAAATCAAAGTGTCCTAATCTGTTACCCATTCTGTAGGAAAGCATACTCCTCTAGCATTTTTGTTGCTCTTTCCTACATCCACTCTTCTTGTCTGGTATGTGGGATAGAATGATGAGAAATTCTTGCAGTATTCGAGATATGGATGTGCCCTGGATATCTACACTGTTTCTCCTTTGTTCTTTGTTTCTTTTCAACTGATACCCCTTGCTTTTTCCTGCATGTTTTGGGAGAAAATAACTTTCACTGTTCACATTTCTTTTGATTTATAACTTGCCAGGTCATTTGCTATGTTTTCTCTTTCTAAATCTTTAGTGAACATACAAGTCCATGACTAGCTGAATGCATCGATATCATAGGTCGCAGTTTGCTTTTCAGAGACAACATTATAAAAAAATAAACAGACATGCAAAAAAGAACTGCAAAGGGATTAAATTCTGTCAAAACAGATCTCAACAGACGGGCATCTGCTGCTCTTAACAGCCCTAGAATATCACCTTAAAAGCTCTTCATTCATGAGAAATATGGTGCGGTTGTCTCAAATGCTTAAGCATAGTTGATGATAGATGCAGGGAAGTGTTTGATGGTATGGAGTTTTGTAATTCATCTAGCTTTTTAGAAGGAAATTCTGACATCTTACATGCAGAATGCAGTTTTTCTTTCTACTCATTACATGCAATAGCTGAGCGATGAGTAGACAGCTACAAGCCAGCAGACCTGAATTTTAGTCCTGGCTCTGCTTTCCTTAGTGATTTTATTCAGGTTGCTTAGCTTTTCTGAGTCCTGTCTAAGATGCTCTACCTAATCCCAAGTAGTGCATTCCTTCTCTTCCAATTTTGCCAGGCATAGTAAGGGACTGAAGTGAGACTTGCCCCAGCAAATAATTTTATCTTGGAAGCCTACAGGACATTGTAAATGTAATGTCAATCTTACTTTCTTAGCTCTGATAGTATTGTGTCGCTAACTGGGACCTCTAGGGCCAGGCTCAGTCATAAGACAGTTTTACTGGACTGTTAATGTGTGTGCCTGATAGCAATCAGTATAATATGACTCATACTGATATGGTGCCATTCAGTAATGACTATTAGTCTGACTCCAAGCACCTGAAGCTTCTATGTGAACAAGAAGTTGGCTGTTGTTTTACTAGGTGGGGACATATTACCTATTTCTGCTTCTGCTGAAGTTAAATAATTGGGAATTCTGGCAGTTCTTATATCTAGCAACGCTTTGTATTCTGTATGATTTTCCCCTTTAGCCATGTTTCAGAAACTCTCTGCTTATGTAATTTAGAAATCCTAATAAACCAGCATAAGACTAGTAAGCAACCAAGCTTAGCACTGAAATTTCTATTTTCACTAGGGAGACAGGAAAAAAAAGCTGAAATATTCCCAAACTAGTCACTTGATGACATAATCACGTGTATTTTCTGATTCCAACGTTGCAGATTTTATGATTTATAGCATGAAATGTAATCCAGCATTTTAAAATGTAATTATAAACTTTTCCCTTAGCCCTCGAGCTTATGAAGAATGTATCTTGGCCAGGTATGATGCCTTGAAGAAGTGATGTCTTATTCAGTCTGCAGACAGGCAAAACAGATAGATAAAAGGTGAGATAGATTTCCACTCTTCTAAATCCAGTTTTAATTCTGAAACTTGGGTGAATCAAAATCAAAACTGGCAGTTCTCCAGCTTGTTGATCACAGCGGCATTTGATTTCATCTCATTGTCCAAAAATCACTCTTACTACCTGATAACCCTGAAGGATTTTAAGCTGAAGGTGTTGAAAGGCAAATTCAGGGTTCAAATAAAGAATGTATGGTTTGGTATACTAACTCTAGCATGTATTTTCGTAGATAATTCTTAAAATTCCTCATTTCCTGTTTAAAACAAAACAAAGAAGGCCTGTTAATCACTGGCAGATAACAGTGGAAAATTATGAGGGAGAATAAAGCCCTTGGCTGAAATCAGATTCATGTGGCCTGTGTTTTAGAAACTTGATCTGCTTGAGCCATTGCTGCCTGAAGGAAACAAGTATCTTTCTTGAAAACTTGATGATGGGATCCCAGATAATCAGTAACCTAAGGGTACTCCTAAGGATGCAGAAAATGCAGTCAGGAAAGCTTTGCTTTCTTGGGCAATGAAAACTTGAAATGAGTCTCAACATCCAGTCACTAGCATTCAAAGCACTGTCCAGTCACAGAAATGTGTTTTTGCTCTTCTTTCCTCAGTGTTATATTTATTAGATGGTAAGAATTTGATAAAGAAGCCAGATCTGAAGATGTTCAGGGTATTCAGCTACCTGGCAAAAAATCTTGCTTTGGCAGTCTCCAAACTGATCTTGTGAAATATTCCTGAGGAAAGGTGATATCGTTCCAAAACTGTCCTCCTCTGGTGTAACCATCTGTCTCTATACAGTCATTTGGGCAAAAATATAAATTACAAACAGGAAATTGCCCTGTTGCCAGGTTAGCTGCAGAATATGCACTGACACTGTACTCATGAGGATTTAGTGCCAGGGTTCTTTGCTAGGGATAAAACACTGTATTATATTTTCCCTTCCTGTTGGCATTGGATTACAGACTAAATCCTGCTCGTTTTTACTTTCAGAAGTAGTCCCAAAGGATTTTGGTGGGATTAATTGCATATGAAAAGCGAGCAGGATATGGCATTCTTTGTGCTTTGAAATTGAAATTGAGGTAAACATTATCAAAAACTTGAATTTACTGATGCTGTTTCAGCTTGTCTTGTGATCTGAATCTTTTCTGCTAAATACTTAAAGATGCTCATGTAACTTCAGAAAAATCATATATTTCTGAAAGGTAAAAGGAGGAAATCTCTGTGTGGGGACCTCAATTCAGCAAAGACTTGAAATAATGACTCAAGTTCCTCTTCTTCCATGAAGTTAGGCACATATTGAGGTGCTTTGCTGAATTTGTGTGTTAACAAAGAACTCTGCTCCTTGTTTGTCCTTGTTTGTTTGGTTTTGTCAGGTGCACTTTTTTTTTTTTTTTGCTGTAGCTTTTCCACTGTAATATTCTGAAACTTCTGCTGGGGAGAGGATGGAAAATACCTGTGCGATATAGTGGGAATAACGCCTGGAAAAAGCTTTTGTTCTATGGATTTAGAGTTTGCAGAACTATCTTCAGTTCTGGAGACAGTGTGGGTGGATGTAAGGATGAAAAGCTTCAAAAAGTAAGTGTCAATACCTGATGAGCTTGAGACAGTTACAGCATCAACTCTCCTGGTCCTACATTTTATGCAATGGGGGAGTGGAAGAAGTCCTGTCAAAACAAACCTAACTGTATTTTTAATTTTTTTCTTTCTTGTTTTTTTTTTTTTTTTTACCCCCTAATCTTTTCAAATCAGTTTTGATGGCTCTTTGGTGAGGCTGTTTCACCCACCTCAGTCTGACCTTTCTGAGGTTGCCAGTCTGTAATTGAGGATTGATTTTTGAATGCTGTGTGGAATCTGTTTCAGTTCCTTGTTTTCCTGCAGCTTAACTGATTTTACAGTACTCTAGAAGAATCCTTTGGGGAAGGTTGGCTTTCCTGGGGTGGGAATGGAGAGAATCTGGGTGTTTGAGTGCCCTGGGAGCACAAAGCACATGTGGCCACAGACACTGGGGAAGATAAAATGTAATTTGCTCAAATCCGTCAGAGTGCGTGGCCCTGAGGTGAGAGGCAGAGTGGCCTGGTTAATCCTTAGGGGCACCATCAGTTTTCAGAAAGCAAATTCAAGATTCTGAGCATCAGTAGTAGTCTTGGGTGGAGCACGTGGAGGCTGAGCCATGGAGAGGGGAGGAAGCACTGTTTGATAGCCTGAGCACTAGAGCTGCAGGGGTTTTGTGCAACAGGGATTCCTTTCTACTGTCATTTTTCTGCCTGTAAAATTAAAGATAAATATTTTGCAAGGATCACATCCAGCCTGTCTTGGATGTGTCTTTCCTGAGACTGGAAGGAAACAAACTGGATCTGAGAGCATCCCTTACTCAAGGGAGTCTCCCTTATTCAAGGGAGCTTTAAGGTCTCTCCAGAGTCTTCTCTTCTCCAGGCTGAAAAAGCCCAACTCAGCCTCTTTCCATAGCAGAGGTGCTCCAGTCCTCTGATCATGGTCATGGTCTCCTCTGGATTCACTCAAGCAGGTCCACATCCGTCTTGTGTTGCGGCCCCAGAGCTGATGTAGTTCCCCAGGTGGGTCTCAGCAGAGCACAGTAACAGTATGATGTTGTTTTCCCTTGGGGCAAGGGCACAACGCTCTACTTGTCTGTATCTCTACATTTGCCATCTTACTCAATAACCTCACATATTGACAGCCAAGAAGTCTTTATGGGGGTAATAAATGCTACATAGAATCATGGGATCATAGAATAGATAGGGTTGGAAAGGACCTTAAGATCATCTAGTTCCAACCCCCGTGCCATGGGCAGGGACACCTCACGCTAAACCATGTCACACAAGGCTCTGTCCAGCCTGGCCTTGAACACCACCAGGGATGGAGCATTCACAGCTTCGCTGGGCAACCCATTCCAGTGCCTCACTACCCTTACAGGAAAGAATTTCTTCCTTATAGCCAATCTAAACTTCCCCTGTTGAAGTTCTAATCCATTAGCCCTTGTCCTATCAGTATAGTCCCCAGTGAATAGTCCCTCCCCAGCATCCCTATAGGCCCCCTTCAGATAGTGGATGGCTGCTATGAGGTCTCCATGCAGCCTTCTCTTCTCCAGGCTCAACAGCCCCAACTTTCTCAGCCTATCTTCATCCAGGAGGTGCTTCAGTCCCCTGACCATCCTTGTGGCCCTCCTCTGAACTTGTTCCAGCAGTACCATGTCCTTTTTATGTTGAGGACACCAGAACTGCACACAATACTCCAAGTGAGGTCTCACAAGAGCAGAGTGGAGGGGCAGGATCACCTCCCTCGACCTGCTGGTCATGCTCCTTTTGATGCAGCCCAGGATATGGTTGGCTTTCTGGGCTGCAAGTGCACACTGCCGGCTCATGTTCATTTTCTCATCAACCAGCACCCCCAAGTCCTTCTCCACAGGGCTGCTCTGAATCTCTTCCCTGCTCAACCTGTAGCTGTGCCTGGGATTGCTCCAACCCAGGTGTAGGACCTTGCACTTGTCATGGTTAAACTTCATAGGGTTGGCATCACCCCGCCTCACAAGCGTGTCAAGGTCCCTCTGGATGGCATTCCTTCCCTCCAACGTATCGACCGAACCACATAGCTTGGTGTCATCGGCAAACTTGCTGAGGGTGCACTCAATCCCACTGTCCATGTCACCAACAAAGATGTTGAACAAGACCGTTCCCAACACCGATCCCTGTGGGACACCACTTGTTACTGGTCTCCAGCTGGACATTGAGCCATTGATCACAACATTTTGTGTGCGGCCATCCATCCAGTTCTTTACCCACCGAGTGGTCCACCTATCAAATTGATGTCTCACCAACTTAGGGACAAGGATGTCATGTGGGACAGTGTCGAAAGCTTTGCACAAGTGCAGGTAGATGACATCAACTGCTCTATCCCTGTCCATCAGTTCTGTAGCCCCATCATAGAAGGCCACCAGATTGGTCAGGCGGGATTTGCCCTTAGTGAAGCCATGCTGTCTGTCACCAAGCACCTTGTTGTTTTTCATGTGCCTCAGCATGCCTTCCAGGAGAATCTGCTCCAGGATTTTGCCAGGCACAGAGGTGAGGCTGACTGGTCTGTAATTCCCCAGTAGATGGTAACTTCCTCAGGTACATGGTAACTTTGTTACTGTTGTTGCATGATCTGGGTTGTTTAATGCCACTCTCAGGTGGTGAAAGACAGCAGCAGAAATCACTAGGTCCTAAGAGCTAGATGTGAAATAATTGCTATGGTGCTCTTTGCCTCTAATTCTAGATGAGAGTAGACCTGATATGTGCTTAAAGTGTCAAAATATGTAATGTATTTTTAGTGTTTTTATGGGAATCTTTCACATCGTGTTTAGGTACTCATCCATCATGTGGAATATTGGTTGTTTATCAAAAAGCTCAAGAACCAAAGGCATAATTTCTTGTAGGTTGATATGGAGGAAGCACAGTGTTTTTGAGTTGCTGGTATTTTAAACACTTTTGATTAAAACTTAACAACCCCATAAATAAGAGAAGAAATTCTTGACGTTGTTTTTCACATCCATTTTGGAGCATTTCTTTTGAGTTATCCTGATCTGATCTCAGATGTTCCCTATTCTTTGTTTTAGCCTTCCTTCTCTGAATATTGGTAATGATAGATGAAAACAGAAGGTCCAATTAAACTTTTTACACATGCTTTCACTTCTAGTGAAGCAGCAAGTTGCAAAATCAAAAATCAGAGCATGTTTAAGACAGTTGCAATCCTCATTTTTCATTGTGGTACATGATTTCCATAAGAAACAGCTGATGGCATGTATGCTGTAATTGCTTGAATGGAATCTATGTACCATGTGTTTTAACTCTTAGTGCCTGGGTGTTTAGTATGAAGAGCTAATTTATTAAATAATACTGCTTTGCAGCATCATTAGTAGGGAAATAGGAAACATAAAGAGGTTCTGCAGGTACTGCAACATACAGAGAACTAAGCTTATTATTTTTATCCTTTAACAAATTACACCCACTCCCTAATGTATGAGAGAGGCATTTAATTTACCTATTTCATCTATATCTTATTGATTCCACAATTGTCAGGCTTTTCATTTTGTTACCAAATCTGCACCACTCTGATCTTGTGGCATCGCATTGAGATTTTGAACTGCGTCATTGTCTTGCCATCTGTTAAAGCCCTATGTCTGCTGAGCACTGTTGTGAGGAGCTGCCCACTGCTAGCCAAGGCAGAGCAGGTAACAGATTTTTAATTATGCTGACAGGATGGGAGTGGTGGGGGTCTGAACAGTGAGTGATTATTGCTTGGACAGTGGTTGTGTCTCTCAACAGCCTGCTAACAGCATGCAGTCTACCAGAAGTGGCTAACATGCGTGCATAACAGCTCATTGGAGATAAGCTGAGGGAATTGGACTTCCTGAGGGGGGGACGCACTGCGATTGATGGGTGCCCAGCTGTGCAAGAAAAGTGGCCACAATTAATTTAATCACAAGTTTGGTAGCTGGGAGAAGCTGAAAGCTCCCTGTAGTCTGCCTTCTGATCTAATGTGTTTTGAACCTACAGCTTCTTGCTTTGATAAATGAGAAGACCTGTATGAATAATTGCTTCCTCTATTTTTCATTGATCAGTATTCAGGATAGGCCACTTGGAACTGAAAATTAAGAGATAAGGTGTACTTAACCTTTGCCGTCTGGATGCATGAAATAATTTTGCACCAACAGGTTGTTGGGCGCTCACTCAGCCAGTCTCCACATGCAGATCTCCATTTCATCAAAGGATAAAGGAGGGAGGAAGCCCCATCAGCTCAAAGCAGGTCTGCTATTTGACCTGTTGGTTAGGACAAAAAAATACCCTAAGCTTTAACTGGAGCTTGTTCTGCTTTATTCTCTTTTCCATGCATTTACAAGTGTACTTGGAAAGAAAAAGGGATTAAGAACATCTATGGCAGCACTAAACTGAAGATCAAAGAGCAGAGCCTGTTTGCAGGGGTTGTGACTGTGTAATTAAAGGCAGGTGGACTATGGGGGACTTATTGTTCCCTTAGAATTACTGTGCACAAACTGGGCATAGAATGAATTTAGGATATAAAGGAGATGCCATTTCTAGGCAACAAGGCTGACTGCAAGCAGTCATGCTGGGGCTGGGTCCTCTTGAGAGTGCGCTAATGCTGCTTGTTGTCAAGACTCTAGGACTGGGGCAGGACAAGGGGCCTTAATTGCAGGAAGGTGGTGCATTCCCACCACCATACATTGGGTTTGAGAAAGAGGAAAGCTTCTGGCTTTTGAATCATGACTGTTACTTGGGTCTGATGTTACAGCTGGAGATCAGATTTACAGGCTGGAGCCTTTCATGAGTCCTAAATTGTCCTGGTTAGTGTTTTTCATTTCAGCCCTGGCTCTCCTAACTGGAGTGATTTTAAACAGAGGCTTCACTTCCTAAAGAACTTGTGCTTTCACCCTGACATGTAAAAAAAATTTAAAATAGCAAGAAAATCTGAGTTGGTGTTTCCCTTTCATCTTAGTTCTGCCTTTCTGCCACCTCTGGTACTGAATTAAGCTGTAAATTAACTTCCTCCATTGTCTGGGCTGTGGGATGGCTTCAGGTGCTCTCTGCATGCCTGGTGGGTTCTGCCTGCCTCGGGCCTCCCACAAAGAGCAGGGAGAAGCTTGGTATTTCACACACCAAGGCAGCTGCAGGAGGTGTGGGGGTAGGCCCTGGTCCCAGTGTATGATTGATGCCCTGCATTTGTCAGTGCAACCTGTAAAGGGCTTGTATACTGTCCACATGTTGCCTTCTGTGTTGTGGGGCTTACTGCTCAACGGCAGTTCCTGTGTCTGCACCCAAGGCAAAATACTTAATCCTGGAGGTTTTTCCAAAGAATGCTGTTGACTTGCTGGTAAATCAAATGACTGGTTAAAATAAAGGAAATCGACTTTATTTCTCCTCTGCTGTGCACTTCATTAGACTGCATTAATCTGTATTTTGACTGCTGAGATTTTCTCTTCTGGTGATGTAAATGTAGTCAATGAAATTAGAACCTTATGGAAATTTAGTTTGCTGAATCATCAGATCTCTAATCTTGCTTGATTCATAGTATCATAGAATGGTTTGGGTTGGAAGGGACCTTAAAGATCGTCTAATTCCAATCCCGCTGTTGTCAGAGCCAGGCTTTATGTTCTTCTAATTCCCAGGTCACTGCTGACAAGCTGAGCACATCTGAGTAATGTTATTGAGAGGGGAATTTGCTTTCTACTGCCTAGTGAGAGCACTGTTCTTGGCTGATTCAAGGGTAGGAGAAATTTCAATAAAATTGGGAGGATTTTTTTGGAGGACGTTTTTTTGTTTAGTTGGTTTTGATGCAGGGCAGGGATATCTTCAGCATGGAACCCGTTGGAAAGGCATTGCAAATGCAAGCTTCTGAGTCAGCAAGAGCTAGCCAGATTAGGAATTAGAAGGAACAGTACTAATTCTTTTGACAAAAACAAATGAATCTACAAATGTACCTGTTTAAGCTAATAAATGTTTTCATAAGTATTCATGCTATGTCCTGGTGTGATGCTAGCAAATACCTTTGTGGTTGAAACAAAAACAGAGGAGAATTTGTGTAACTGATAGTGATGTGCAGTATGAACATCTTAGGTGAAATGAGGGTGGGGGAGGAGAATTTAAGGATGGTCTGAAATAATTTATAGCTCTGATGAATTGTGACTTGTAGCCAAAATAAATGGCGCATTTCTGGAAGTGGAGACATATAAATTTCATGGAGTAATATGTCAGGTATTCATGTATATAATATATATATTGACAGTCTTGTCTATACTTTCCTCTGTTTTGCTAATGTGGATAAATTTCAAATGTCTTCAACAGGTTTCACTGTCTTGTACAGTGACCTGTACAAGATGGTACTAGGGCTTCGACATTTGCACCTTTGTAATTAGAAGATTAGCATCTTCTCAGTCTGGGTTCTGGTGGACAATAAATTCAATTGTCTCTTATGTTTCCCAGGCCAATACTGATGGAAGGCTGTGTTTGAAGCAGAAAATGGTGCTTGTTAGTATTTGCTGCATAAAATCTGTAACAAATGTAACTTGGTTCTTTTCATGTATTACTGTTATATTCCCCTGTATATGAAAGGCAGCATGTGGTGAATGTTTTTTTGCCACGAAGATCTGATTTAAAAAAATGAAGAAAAATATTCAGTCCCCTCCCCAGAAGCATCCAGTGTTAGTATTACTGGCACAGCAAACACAGCCAAGCTATGAACATAGTCATAATATGCTTTTATATATCACTAAAACTTGCCTATGCTTGCGACTATGCTCCCTATGAATCTCTCCAATTCTTGCTATGTAACCTTGAGCTTTGTATTCCAAACTTCAAGAATACAAGTAGAATTACAGCTTTCAGCTCATGTTGGCACATTGTTAAATCACAACTGGTCGTGGGTTGCTGACAAATGCAGATGATCCTCTTAGACAAAGTGTTTTTTCCCTGGAAGATCAGATGCTTCTGTTCATCAGGTATGTGTGTGTGCAGCTACTGGCTCATCTCCTGGGACCATCCCAGTGCAGGGGCCAGCTAAGTAGGGTGCCCTTGGGGGTTGCTTCTCCCTGCTCTTCTGCCATGAAGTCAGGTAGGTTTGCTCAGGACCAAGCTGCCTTCAGATTTTCAATTCTGAAGCGCAAAGGGATAGGCAAATGAATTTAGCGTGGCAGAAGGGGCACTGATGGATGGTGCTGATGCATGGGGAGAAATGTTGCATTTCTTTTGGCTGACACAGCAGGGACAGCTTGGATGGAAGTCATGGTCACTGAAAGTAATGAGGTGATATTTCTTTTTGTTTGGGCTCCTCTACATCCCCATGACAGTGACAGAAAGAAGATCAGGAAATCTTTATAATTAAGAGGAGCTTGTAGGAGAAGAAAAATGCAGTTTGTATTGAATTTTAATTATAATTAGTCAAGGGGAATAACAGCCTTTAAGAAAAGAAGCTTAGGATGTGAGCACATTTCTAGAGCCAAGAGGGGATTCATTTCTTTCTTTTTTTGCAACATCTTTTAAATTTGTTGAACAGCCAAAAGCTATTTTGAAGCAAATCCAAGGAAATAAACCTTGTACAATAAATAAGTTAGAGGTTATAGAACATCAGCATTCTAGTGACTGCAAAAATATCATCAGTATTGAATCATTTGACACTGTAGTAAAGCAGGTCTTTAAAAAAATTTCTGAACATGTGCTCTCTCCCTGCTTGCAATCTGAATTTTAAAGTTGAAATATTTAATACACAACTGTAGAGATAATGACTGTGTTTGTCCTCATTAAGGTCCTTACTTGGAAAAATAAGAGTGGATAATAAATGTAAGTAGGTATTTAGACAGCAGGGTCAGTAATAAGACTAACAATAGCCATCTGGTAATGACTGGGAGCTATACTTGCAGAGGAGAAATTCAAAAGAGAAACAATGGCTTCTAATTACAGAGCTAAAAAAGGCCTTGGCTGCTTGTTTACAATACACTGCTGAAAGTATATTGCACCTAGGTTATCAGAAGAGATAACCAGTCCTCTGATAAATGAGAACTGGGAATGAGTAGTAAAGAAATACTACTCATGCTGATATTTTGTCTTTCATGATGCCTGGTTTCATGAACTCTGCAGAATCTTCCACTGACCCTGGGAATTTTGCCCATGTAAGAAGTGATCTCACTGCCAAGGAGGCAAGTAGCTAGAGGAAAAAGTAATTTTTCCTGTGTCTTGAGGGAAAATACTGATGTAACTTGATGGTAAATACGGAAAACGTGAGGGAGTATTCCTTGAGAGCTTAATTCTGCTGTCCCAATCTACCCAGTGTTACCCCCTCCTGACTATATTGGTGAGAGATTTGCCAACCTAAAGGTGAGGCTTAGCAAAGCTCCTTTAGTTTTAATATTGCTGCAGCTGCAAATCAGGCCTAAAAATCTTGACACCACATCTCTGAGTTTTGAGAGGGGAAAAATAATATTTTTAGCTTTTAGCATTACATTTCTAAGGACTAGGGAGCAGACTGTATGATTACTATTCAGAAAAGGTCCTGACTTTTGTCAAGTTGTCAATTACAAGCATATCAGCCAAGATCAGCTGTGGGGAAAACCTTGATAAAAATAATAGAAAGAAGTTTATCAAAGGGAAGTGCAATTTCATTAGAAGCACACATTGGTTGAGTGGTGATTGTGATTATAAAGATAGTGTGATTGCTGGTGGATCTTCTCTAGGACAGAGCAATCCTTCCGGTTTATCTTCACTTAGAAAAGATGTCAATAATCTTTTGGAGGAAGGGTAAAATTAAAAGCAGAACCAGAAGAATATAAAGGGAGAGGAATGTGTCTTTTCCTGGAGATGGGTGTGAAAGTGATGGAAACTGCAGTTCTATGGGCAGTTTCAACTATAGACTGTCTTGTTCTCGTGTATAATTGAAATAAAGTTTTAAAGTGAGTTTGATTGCAGAGCAGAACTTAGGGTTGTGATATATTTAGGAAGATGTTTGCATCTTTCGTGCAGCGATGCAGCTTTAATGAAGCAAATACATACTTCATCACATGTTTTTGTTTTGCTTTTTCCCAGGTTGAAGTTAAGGTACTTTATAGTAGAATTCCTTTACTGGTTTTAAAATTTTACTAGAGCAAGAGGATAAATGCCAGCAATAGGAAAAATGGAAAGGTTTACCTTGGTGCCAAGAGGCAGCCTCTTGTCTGCACTCAACTTGTTTGTGACAGAAAAAGTCAGGCAGGTGAAATCTCCAGCGAGGCACCTACATCTCACTTCACAAATCAATTCCTGGATGTCCTCCCAAGGGTTCACACTCGAGCCCTGCACAGGCACCCCAACAGAAGCGAAAAAAAGCACTAGACTTAAGTTCACCTTTTCCAGACTATGCCTGTACACTCATGCCATTCCGTGTTTCTCATGTACACTTCTATAAAGATGAATGTTCTCCATGTTTCCCTGTTTTTCAGGTTCTCAGCAGTTATTAGAACAAGTGGCTCGTTGATTAGTATGCCTGTCATCAGCCCTTTGATGAGTCACGTCCTGGTATTACTGTTAGCACTGCATGTTTGGTGGTGTCATTCACAGGAGCTAATTGGTGTAAACTGGTTTTGAAACAAAGGGAACTGTACTAATTGACACCAGCAAGGATATGTGTCATTATTTCTAGACTTGTAATAATTTTATAGTTCCTCAGCTGATTTAAACTATATTCTACGTAACTTTAGTTTGTAGTTGTAGGCTTTAGTTGTGTTAATCTTATACACTGTTAGCAGCTGGTGATTTGGAGAAAAAACTGCTTGTTCTTCTTGTGAGTGAAAACAGCAACGTCTGGAAAGTGACTTTTAGTGTTTCCCATGTTATCCACCACACTGGCAAACATTCCACTATTAGACCTTATTATTCAATCTTAATCCAACTCACTGTTTCACCTGTGTGTCTGTTATCTCAGCTGACATTAGGAAATTCTCAGCCACCACTGCAATAAGAGTGCTGGGTATCCTGATTTGGAAAAACTTGCTCCTAAACACGTGCACTGCTTCTTCAGGGCATGCAGCCCTTATTCTTCTGTAGGGCAGCCGCTGCCAAGATTGAATCATCAGCACTTCTGATGCGTTCATTCTTCTTCCTCTTTTTTTCTCCCTTTCCTCATCATACTCTTGGTTTCCTGCTCAAAAAAAAAAAAAAAAAAACCAAACAAAAAACACTCCCCACTTCTGTCTGTGCACTTGGCAGTTGGATTTTTTTCATTCCCAGAATTTTTTCTCCTGTTTGAAAGCTTGGTGTGCTTGCCTTTGGCTGTCATGGTTAGAGTGTGAATGCCTAAACAATCCTGAATGTGTTCTTGCAAAGCTTGTAGTGTACATATGATGAACTGAAGCGCAGAGGAGAGTGGCAAGGTCAAAGAGTATTCATGGGCAGAACTAGGAACTGAGTTGCGTTTTAGTAATGAGGCCATTCTTCCCACTGCATCAAAGATTAAATCCTTAATTTTTATAGAAACATTTTTAATTTATTCTTGAATGATTTTGTAGTTTGAACTGAATTCAGAGGTGTATGTCTGCATATTTCTGCCGTGGTTTAAGCTGTAAATCACGCAGCCCGTTCTCTCACTCACTCCCCTCTCTTTCTTCCCCCTGCTACTGGGTGGATGGGGAGGAGAATCAAAAGAATGCAACTCCCACAGGTTGAGATAAGAACAGTTTAGTAACTAAAGTATAACACAAACCACTACTGCTACCACCAATAATAATAATGACAAGGCAAATACAAGGAAAGAATACAATAGCTCACCACCCAATACCAAGCCTGACCACACAGTGCACCCGCACCCTTCCGGGTCTCCGCTCTCTGTTTTACATCCTGGGCATGACGTGTTGTGGCATGGAATACCTCTTTGGTCAGTTCGGGTCAGGTGTCCTGTCTCTGCTTCCTCCTGGCTCCCCTCCTCCCTGGCACAGCATGAGACTCAGAAAGTCCTTGGTCAGACCAAAACATTACCAAGCAGTAACTGAGAACACTGGTGTTATCAGCGCTGTTCCCAGGCCCAAAATCAAAAAACACAGTGCTGCACCAGCTACTAAGAAGCAGAAAAATGACTGCTGCTGCTGAACCCATGACAATTTCTTTTGACTGCAGTGAGGATTTTGAGCACAGATTTGTTCTCTGGGCCAGTTTCACACGGGTCCCACTGACTGCTGTCCCGAAAGACCAGGAGAGGGAGCCTGGCATAGGGATGAGCAGCAGCCAGAATGCTGGTAGGAGTTGCTTATGCTGGAGCTGCCACTGAAAGGTATGTTGTCATGCTCAGCACCTAGACAGTAATAGGACCTTCCCTTTTGTTCCTTTTGAAATGACAACCAAACTTGAAAGTCGTGCAAAATAGGCTTCTGTTTTCTGAATTTTGAGACTTCTTAAAATACAACTTTCTTCCTGCAAAAAAGATTGCCTTGTTCTGCAGCCACTGCAAAGGATCTCTTCCCACTGCACACAGGAATGAGGGAAATTAGTGTGTGTGTAACTGTGGAATGAAGAAGTCTCAGCTCTCCTTTTGCAATTCTCCCTCAGCTTATTTCAACAGCATGCAAAGTTTCCTGTCCCCTTTGCAGCTAGGAGGCTTGCAGTCTCAAGCTATGCGGCTGCCAAAACTAGTTCAGCTTTGTAAGCAATTATTCTGCAAATGAGATCAAGAATCTTTTCTGACTCATCCTCTTTGTTTATGAAGCCACTTTTCTTTCTTTTCAAATCCTCATCCTCATCTTACATGTTCTTTTATTTTTGTTACTCTTCTGTTGCTTCCCTTCCCCTCATTCCCCCCCTCCCCATTTTTATTTGAACAAATCCCATTCTTCTGTTTCCTTTTTGCATTCTTCCCCTATTTATTCTCTTATCTCTTCCAGCACTGAAGATCTCCTTCCTTTATCTAGGATACCTTCTACTGATCTGTCCCGACAGAGTGGTAGACTATTTATGACTTTTATTAAGGCCAGCAGCTTTGTGTGGCATATAGCTAGTCTCAGCTTCTTCCTTTCGCCTGATGGTTTAATTCCTGCAGCATAGCTTTTTATTGAACACAGAGTGACTGAGAGGATGGCTTTTCTACTAGACTGAAAGATGCAGAAGGCAAATGTCACACCAGATGGGTGTTGCCAGAGGGACATATAGGTACACACCACCGTTTCAACACCCTGATGCATTATGGCATTATTGTCAATTGAAACAGCTGCTAAAGGATTTCAAACTCTGACATGCAGACTGCAGCTTGTAAAACATATCATCTATATTTATGAAAGCACAAATAGCAGTGATGATATAGCATAAGAACATAAATGAAAGAACTATATAAGACTTTTGGGGTCTAGCAGAATTGGATTGAAGAGAGAAGGTCTCCTTCTAGCTCAGCTGTGTTGCTCTTGCATTTCCAGTGTTGGGATGACATAGAAGATGTACCTGCTGACACCCACCTCAGACATTTCTGACTACTGTCCTGTAGGGTTGGCTACTATCCAGAAACAGCCATCTTGAAAAATCAATAGTTGATTAGAAATGAATTTACTGTTGTAACCCAAACAAATTTGGTTTTTCTGTTGATAAACCAATGAAGAAATGAACCAGTGGCCAACCCCCATACAAAATTACAGAATATACTGGTTTTGATTTCTGCACTGTAGCAGCCAGGGTGGGTGCGAGACATCAGTGTGATGGGGTCATGAATGTATACGGAGATATTTCTGGAGGGGCATACAGCTGACCCTCTGTTATTCATGGATGAATAACCTCAGCTGCAAGTGGATGGGGTCACACTGTCAGAGGCTTTGCACTGTATGGATCCCACTTGGCTCTGGCAGGATGTGTCAGCTGTGGCCCTGTGTTGCTGAGATCTGGCTGTACAGCTCCTATGGTAAGTTTGAGCTACATGAACTGGTCCGATGTGAGTGATTTAGTCTTATTCCTGGTGTCAGCCCTGCTGGGTGCAGCCCAGCTCAGTGCCCAGCTGGTGCCAGATGGACACGTTGGTATGGGGAGGATGCTGTAACAGCGCAGAGTGCCAGCAAGGCCCTGCTGATGTCAGTGCTGGGGCTGCGCTGCAGTAGGTCTGCAGACCTAGTGGGGCTTCACCTGCTTCTCTTGTGCTGTCCAAGCTTCCTGCAGGCTGGCATATACTGCTGCTGCTTCTTCTCTCACCCTGGGTGCGGGCAAGCGACTCTGAGGGCGTTTGCTTAAGGCCCTGCTAAGCCCTTAATAGTGCAAGTATGTGCAGCCCTTTTGGTGCAGGCTTAGGCAGGTGCAGTGGAATTGTGAGGCTCATCAGGGAACAGAGAATATGTATTGTGAGGAAGCCTTGGTTGGCTCAGAAAAGCAAAACCTGAGAATGGATGTGTTACTATGTATACATATGCCTAAAGAGTGGACTCCAGGGAAAGTTTTTCAAGGTAAATGTTGGCACAAGTAATGGGGATAAACCAGCAGTGAATAAATTTGGATTGGAAATGAAGTTCCTGTCAGAGTAAGAAAACCTCTTGTACAATGTACCTACAGCAGAAGCAAAAGGGGAGTTCAAAAGCAACACTTTTAGTTTAAGAAATTATCTGAAGTGGACATAGTGGCAAGTTGTTGGAGCTGGTATCAGGAAGCATATTACTCCTGTGTGCTTCATTTGCAAATTATTCAGGGTTATTTTTGTGAGGTCAGACTGAATAAAGATGACATAAGAGGGAAGGAAATAACAAGTAACCATGAAACACCACTGGTAGTGTAATGACTTTTCTTGATGATGTAGTGAATATAGAAAAAATCCAGGGAGATAAATTGAACACCTTCTTACAGATGAACCTCAAAATTAGAATATTATTACAGAATATAGAAACATTTCCAATTTTCTGTTCTGAATTTGTGATGCTTTGTGAGGCTATGTAAAAGTCAGTTATTCAAATCATCTGAATTACCTGATAAATGTGCAGACTGTATTGGAAAATAGAGATGACCTGGCTGAACAGCTGAGCAATAACATAAACAGCTGAGAAAAAATTTCATCCTTAGATGCTGTTTGGTCACACTGCAAACTATGACTGGCTAAAGTCATGAAGACCCCTTTTCCAACCAAGGGGTGCCTGTCCTCCTGCAATCTCTGGGGACGTGGATTGAAAGAAGAAAGTTCTTTACTGTAAGGGTGGTGAGGCACTGTAATGGGTTGCTCAGGGAAGTTGTGAATGCTCCATCCCTGGTGGTGTTCAAAGCCGGGCTGGACACAGCCTTGGGTGACATGGTTTAGTGTGAGGTGTCCCTGCCCATGTGTCCTGGATTCAGCGGTAGCAGTCATTTTTCTCCTTCGTAGTTGGTGCAGTGCTGTGTTTTCGACTTTCAGCCTGGCAACAGCGCTGATAACACTGATGTTTTTAGTTGTTGCTCAGTAATGTTTACTCTGAGCAAGGACTTTCTGAGTCTCATGCTCTGCCAGGAAGGAGGGGAAGCCAGGAGGAAGCAGAGACAGGACACCTGACCCAAACTAACCAAAGAGCCACAGCACGTCATGCCCAGTATATGAACTGGGGGCAGTTACCTGGAAGGACTAGATCACTGCTGGGTCAGGCTGGGTATCGGTCGGTGGATGGCGAGCGATTGCATTCTCTTCCCTTGTTATTTCCCTTATCATTATTATTATTGGTGGTAGCAGCAGTGGTTTTAGTTATACTTTAGTTACTGGACTGTTCTTATCTCAACCCGTGGGAGTTACATTCTTTCGATTCTCCTCCCCATCCCTCCGGGAGTAGGGAGGAGTAAAAGGGGGGAGTGAGCAAGCAACTGTGTGGCTGAATGGCTAGCTGGGTTTAAACCATGACACCATGGCAGGGGGGATTGTAACTAGATGATCTTAAGGTCCTTTCCAGCCCTAACTATTCCATGATTCTGTGATTCTATGTGTCACTGTTACGACCATTCTTAATAAAGAGGCAACATTAAAATGCTGTTGCCACAGCAGCTAAAATTGCTTTGGGAAGGAGAGAAGACATTTTGCTGTAATTGCTTTTGTAGCAGCCTGCTTGTGACATTCTTGGAATTATTGGTAGAAAAATAGCCACTCTCTAAGCTGTCTATGCTCAAGTCTTTCATTTTCTCATGACTGGACAATAGAATCAAGCACTTGAGGCTACTGCAGACCATCACCATGGTAATAATACCTAACTCTTCCTGTTTGTGTCACTCCTGGTTTTAGTCATTTGATCAAGTCTCTATCTTCTGTCTTGCAAATTTTAGTTTTCTGACTTATTTCCTTGTCAAATCAACATTTTATTTTACTTGCACAATTTTTTGCTGATGTTTATTAAATGCTCAGTGGATACCAGAGGTCAAGCTACCCACCTTGAAGCTGGTATTCAGAATTCAAGCTTCCTTTAATTTCTGATTACTTTTTATATCATGTGAAAATGACCACGTATGGAACTGCAAAATTGACAGGAATAACACAGGAACTAAATCAGTCTTCTACTGAAAGCTGAGTAAAACATTGAGAGTCCCATCAGATCTTGACAGTTGTCACCACAAGAGATAACATTATGATGCAAGACTTAGGCTTTTCAAGATTAAAATTCTCCTATTTTGTGAAATGTAGATTTGGAAGTTGTTATAGAATCATAGAATAGTTAGGGTTGGAAAGGACCTTAAGGTCATCTAGTTCCAGCCCCCCTGCCATGGGCAGGGACACCTCCCACTAAACCATGCCACCAAAGGCTATGTCCCATCCAGCCTTGAACACCGCCAGCGATGGAGCATTCACAACTTCCCTGGGCAACCCATTCCAGGGCCTCACCACCCTAACAGTAAAGAATTTCTTCCTCATATGCAATCTAAACTTCCCCTGTTTAAGTTTGAACCCCTTACCCCTTGTCTTCTCACTACAGTCCCTCATGAAGAGTCCCTCCCCAGCATCCCTATACCCCCCCTTCAGATACTGGAGGGCTGCTATGAGGTCTCCACGCAGCCTTCTCTTCTCCAGGCTGAACAGCCCCAACTTTCTCATCCCATCTTCATACGGGAGGTGCTCCAGTCCCCTGATCATCTTGTTATAAAGAAGCCATTAGCAATTAATATATATGTATTCTTTCTTGCCAGATAATACACCAGGAATCTGCAGAGGGAATTATTTGCGTGATTGTTGGTTTGTTTTTAATTTTGTGAAGGGAATATGCTGTTTTCATTTGCCCTTTTTCAGATTCAGCTAACTCGACTGGTCTCACTTCCTAATCTGTTGAAAAACCTTGAAGATTAGCTGTGGCATTTAAAATTAAATGGGAAAAAATTAAAATAAATGTTTCTAGTTAGATGCAAAGACTTGATGTAGATGTTGGTATTTTCATCTGAGAAGTATTCAAATCTGGATTTTGTAGCTGTTTTCTCATTCAAAGAGCTAGGAGCCTGCATCCAGGCTGAGCTCTGGGTTTGTTGCTTTTGAATCTTTGGTGTTGCAGCAGTTTTGTCAATGGTAGCACACTAAAGAGTGATTTATTTAAATTCTAAATGTTGCTCTCATTAAGTCAGGAAACTGTGTTAATTGGAACACATTCTGTAAAAAAATGACACTTTATGAAACAACTTTTTACATACAGTAGTGTGCACCTGCCTGGGGAAGACAGGCAAGTGGCTCTTCTGTGTCCCGCTGATCCTAGCCTTAAAAATTTGCCTTTCCTTGCAAATTGTGTTTAATTTGTAATTAAAGCAGCAAAAGAAAATCTGAGTTTTTTAGATTAAATGAAGTTTTGTATGTGAGAAAATGTTATGAGTTTCTGAAAAAAAGATATTTATATTATTTCATGAATCACTCTACTGACCTTCAGGCCTCAGGCAGGATAAAAAAACCACTTGAATATAAACAGTGGTCCTCTAAAGCATCTCTAAAACTATAGCAAGTTTTAGATGTGAAATTGCTACATTTGCTAAAATAAGTGGAGTAAATTATTACCCTCAATATGGCCTTTATAGGCCTACCTATGTATAAACTTTCTTTGATTGATTTTGTTTGGTTGAAACTCTGTTCAATACTCTGATTTTTCAGGTTAGTATCAACATATTCCTAACTGACTTCTAAAGTCAAATTGCATCTGAATTAAACTCAGCTCTTTTTAACCTTCTATACTGAAATAATTAACTTGGTTTAAAAATAATTACTCTTACTTTAGAACAGTGTGATTCATTTTGTGGACAAGCTATTAGCCTGAATAATCAGTCATATCTAGACTCAGAGATGGTTACTGGTGAGCAGTACATGCAAAATACTACTTTGTGTCAGGGCAAAACAGATTTTCATCAGTAACTACAAAAATGGTGCTTCACAAGAGAGCACTTGGGTTTGCTTTCCTATCAGCTGAAAAGTCAGACTTCAAAATCTGGTGTTTAGTGTACCCAAAGAAAAGCATAAACATAGACTGAAGCAGAGTCCACTGGTTTTGGTTGGAGACTGCAGCAGTTGCTTTATGCTGGGATTCCTGTATTTCAGGTACTGGGTGCCTGGAGACTTGGATCCTTGAATAATTGTGGCAAATGAGCCCCCAGAGTGGTAGGACAGGATTCTGGGAGTGAGTTATCTATTTTCTGTCTCCTTAGAGCCGTAGACACAAGGAAGCTGTCTTTTATTTCGTCTCACTTGTCTGAGTTACTGTGATTTATTTTTTGTATTCGCTTGTCAGCTGCTATCCGACTGCCTGTTGCATTCTGATATGGGAAAGAAACTGTGAAGAAACTTATCAGAAGTGTAATTTCAGAGATCAGCTTCTTATGGTTGTCCCGATTCAAATCCAGATTCAGAGGCTCATGTGAGGCAGCAAATTCTCCACATACACAAAAAAATTCAGAAGTTCCAGACTTCAGCCTGGATTTTCCTTTGCTTGGGAGATTGTAGATGTGGGATCCAGCTCTGCCTTACAGTTGTGTAGATTTTAGGACAGATTTAGCTTAACTAATATTCCATAATGTCCATATGCACTACTGGTTAAGATACATCTGATGTCCTTTACTGCTGCATTGCTTTGTGGTCATGAGTTTGCTAGATTTTAATAACTGTGGTATGGTTTGTGTATCTCCACTCTACTCCTTGGAGAGACTGCTCGCCAGAGCTCACTGTGCTCGAGCATATTGCAAGAAGCTTCTCCCTCTTCCCTACCTACATTTCTGCAATCACCAGATCAAAGTAGTCCCCTCTGCTCTGGTACCATAATTTCCTTTGCTGTTTTTTTTTCATCTCCTTGTACTAGCTACCCTCTCCCTTCCCATTCTAGGCATGCTGCTCATTCTCTTCAGTCAACCTTGCTATATTTGCTCCCTTCCAGTATGACACCAATTTCATTTATTAGGTGGCTTATTACCAGAGTCCTCTTCTCTCATCTCTTTTCAGTGTAAACTATGCTGGCATATTTACTTGGAGAATTTGGAGAGGGCTGGGGATAACAGAGGAAAGAGAGGGAATTTGAGAGTGTGAGGTTGTCACAATAGGAGTATTGCTTAGACAAAAATCATCTCTGAGATTAACTCTAATTTAAAATTATGTCTGCTGCATTTTCTATACCTCTGTACCATGTATATAAAAAAGAACGTTTGAAATTAGTTTTTTTTCCCAGGTAAAAATATGCTGGTATCTGTGGGCTGCAGACTACCCACTGAAGAAGCCATGCTGTTATGGTTATGTGAGGATTAAAGCCTGATGACTTCATTCTTGTGTGGACCATTTGGGCAAACATTTGAGCTCTGCTGGAGTCCTGATGACTTCACTGAGACCTCGTGTGTGTTCAGAGGACAACTAATGGATCTGGAAATAGATAGTTCTAAATAAGTTACAGGATTCCATGTAGTATTGCTTTTTATTTCCAGGTATTTTGCATGTTTTCTGGATTTACGTCTGTTTCATGTTCACAATATTCTTTTGTACTTAAAAAGTTACTTGTTGTGATGGGGGAAAGGATCTCTGAAAATGATTTAATGTAGATAAAAGATAAATCAGACTTTATAGAAAATACTCATGATTGCACAAAACTTCCAGGTGAAAACTAGGAGAAATGTTTTTTCCCTTCTATATTGTTACAGAAACAGTGGAGTAAAAAACCTTGGATATGTGAGTTAGATACGTGGGTCTCATTAGCATCAAGACTAAATGGGTGGCTTCTCAAGTCCTGTATAAAATGTTAACTGAACTCTTCATCTAGGACATGGTAGCAACAAGTTTTGCATGATGCACAGCTGTGTTCTGCTGTGTCCCTGGCCGATACGTAACTGGGTTACAAAGCTGTGAGGAGGATACAAACAGCTGTAACTGAAGACTTTCAAAATCTGTCTCCTTTTTCTTTTTTTTTTTTTGTTAATATTTTTAATAAGACGTATCTACACACGACAATGGATCAGCTCATTATATGATCTTCAAAACCTGGTCTTAAATTTGTGATCATCGCGTTCTCAGCATGATTTATCATATACTTGATGCTGGTGGGCACTGCAGAAATCCCAACAGTTGTTCTCATGAGCACTTTTTTCACCCTAAATTCTGTAGGATGACTATGTAATCTGTGCGCTTAAACAGGGTGTGAATTTGACTAAGGGGGGAGGAGGGAAAGTGAGTAGAATGATGAAAACTTAAAAACAAAACAAGCAAAAGAAACAAATAGAGCCCTAGGGAAGGTTTTGATCAGAATTGCGGTGGTGTGTGTGATGCCCAGAGTGAATTATTGACAGACAGGACCATTTGTCACCATGCTCATCAGGTTTTCAGCAACTTCCAGAGCAGTCTTGGGATATCTTCCTGGCATGCTGCCCTCCTTTGGGTGGTCAGTGCTGGTGGAAAGTCATCTTCGCTTTCCCTGTTGGTAAAATGAGAGTGGTAATACTCATCTTCCATGGTAATACTTCATGCTTCCAAGGAGGCAGAGGTGGGGTTTTGTATGTCAGGATGCCTCAGTGAAAACTGGCGGTTGTTGTGATAAAAGAGTTTGTTAAATGTGTGACATTAGTGTGTGAATGCTGGCTGTTGTGTTCCTCTGTCAGCCCTGCTTCTTTTGAGAAGGTGTTCAGCTCTTGTCTCTTGTGAGGAGGAAAAAGGAGAAGGGCAAAACTGAGAGAGACCATTAAGGTCAGCAGTGTGGCTAGCAGACCGAGGTGCACCATGGCTCACCAAGCTTTACCCAGGGTCCGTGTACAGTGCGGGCCTCAGGAATAAGTAACATCTCTGTTGTTATCTGTAGCAGCTGCACTATCGTTGTGCATCTCTGTGATCAAGTAAAAATGCAGAGATCATAATAGATGTGTGTAAGAAATTATCCAAATCTGCAGTTCCACCAGAATGCTGGATATTTCACCGATTATCAGGAACGAAAGCATTTTGCTTCCATATGGATTTGGGTCTGCCTTCTAAAACATGGCTAGGTCCTGATGAACTTCTCTACTTGCAACCCAGCTAATTGTAATTTTTTGGCAGTTGCTTGATCACCCATTTCGGAATCCCTCCTGTGACCAGAGACTTGGCTGGGAATATTAGTTGGCTACAATGGAGAAACTGACTTTGAGCAGCTCACTTGCTAAATAACAGGCTGCGCTCCTAATTATAGACACGCACTTGTGGGAACATAATCACACGATTCCCTGAGGTATATCTGGATTGCTGTGTCCAGATTTTGAAAGCTAGAGGGTAAGATACTGAGTTTTCTTTAACATTAAATTATGAAGTGAAAGCCAGGGACCTGAGGCCACATGGATCAATACCTGCTGTGCTAACAAAATAATGAAAGCCTGCTTTTGAAGTAAAGCAGGAAGATCTGCTTTCCCTATAAACATCAACCTGAGCATCAGAGCAGTTGTTTAATTCTTGAACGTTAGTCCTTGTCACAGGGCAAAAGTCACTGGAGGATACCACCCCTGCAGTAAACTCTAATCACAGAAGACAGCTGCTACCTTGAAATAACCTGGTGAAGGCTTCCATTGCCAGGAAGCAGCAGTAGCAACACAGAGGGAAGGATGAACTGTGTCAGTGTTTCACTTATGTAATGTATAATCTCCTGCTTAATGAATATCTGAAATCAAAACATGCCATTTTATACTGGGTGAAACATCACTCCCTTTTCTACAGTAATGCAGTGTGTAAGCCTGCTCCTCATAGCAGCACTGCAGATGTCACTCTGTGTAACCTGTATTTTACTGTTGGAGCTGAATCCTCAGAGCTGCAGTCAGGGAGTCAGTCTGTGCTGTCTAAGGGGGACATAGCACATGATGTATCCTTTCACATGAGCTAGCAATTTGCTTCTCATTCCTTGCTTCCTGACATAATTTTATCCAGTGGGACAATGAGTCTGATTCTGCCTTTTCTCAACAATTCCCCACCCAGCCGCTGCCTTTGTGCGGCAGAGTGCTATTGCCCGTGTACCTTCTCTTGCTGACACTGGTTGTGTGAGGACAGCCACCAGGACTGTTATAGTTCTCATAACCCACTCTTGCATGGTTGTCTGTCCTCTCAAAAGCAATGAATACTCAGATTGCAGTTTACCTGCTAGTGATCAGTGATAATCTGCTGACGTATCTCAGAGACTTGGGACATTGATATCTTTTAGACTTTTATGCTCAGTTTGCAGCATCCAGCTGGTGATGACATATGCTGGATAATAACATTTACCCATGTTTGAACCATAGATGTTGCTCCTATTCATGTTGAAACTGTTGAAAGGCTGCATGTTAATAAAGACAGTATTTTCTTTTAATCTTGTCTGCAAACCCAGAGTCTGCTGATATTCCTGGTAGGTTATAAACAGATCTACCAGGTTTGCTTTTGGAGCACTACCACTTGGGTTATTAACTCCACTTTCCTCTGCGACTTGTTAGGGTGTCTTTGTTTTGTTTGTGGTTATATCTGATGAGCCAACAGATGTTTGCTGTGTTCTTCTTGAGTCATGAAGTTCTAGAGAAATGGTTTGAGTATATATCTAGAACTTCCTTTTCAGTAGCTTAAAAAGAATTGCTACATAAAGCAAACTGACCATCATACATTTGTTTATTACACATGCATACACATATGTGTGTAAAATCCATATATCTATGTATATGTCTAAGGAAGTTCTTTACTGTGAGGATGGTGAGGCACTGGCACAGGTTGCTGAAAGAAGTGGTACATGCTCCATCCCTGGCAGTGTTCAAGGCCAGGTAGGACAGAGCCTTGGGCAACATGGTCTAAATGTGAGGTGTCTCTGCCCTCAGGGGGGGACGCCTCACATATGGCAGGGGGGTTGGAACTAGATGATCATAAGGTCTTTTCCAGCCCAAACCATTCTTTTAGTCAATGATTCCATGAGCTAATTGCCATGCTTATGTTGCAGGGCACAGGAATCTCAACAGAATATACTTTCTGCTGTCTTGAAATTGACTTTTATTGCGATGACATTTCCCCTTGTCTGGTGATATATTTAAAAGTATTTTTCACGCCACTGAATCATACTGTATACAAAAGAAGGAAAATGACAAGATTATTAATCTTTTTCTTTGCTTCATCAGATAAAAACCTCTGTTTTTTTCTGTGTGGGTTTTGCACACTCAGAAAGAAAGTAGCTTCTGTCACTGTCATCAATCTTTACAAAATTTACTGTGATATATTACTGAAACATGTCTCAATTCAATATAAGTACTGAAGTTCTGTAGGTTTTACCTTTGAACTGAATAGAATTTGATGTACTTTTGTAAATGCCTTAAGAACACTCTGACTTAACTACTCACAAATACCTTTTTTTTTGTTGTTTTTTTTTTTTTTTTTTTTGGTAATGCAACTAATGAAAAATAACTCATATCTCTGTGTTTTATACTATGTGAAGAAGTAGCCCAAGGAACAAGATTTGTCTTGCTATATTTGGACTGCTTCATGCATTACCCTCTCTGAGTTTATGGATGCGTGTTTCAGTGACACGGCAGAAGTGAACGGCTCAAAGTGTTTAGCTTGTATGTGTCCAGGTGCTAGGGAAGGAAAAACTTTGGACAAATTGGTATGATGAGATTTAATCTCATTTCTGACTTTCTAAGTGCTAATTGAATTTTTAATGGAACTGGTTGCTGCCAAAATTAATAACAATTAAACCAAGTGGAATTCCTGTAAAAACTATTAACAGGCTTTTCTTGAGAATACACGCTTAGGCAGCAGTTACATATTTTCTATGCTTTCATTAAATTCTATCACCTAAGTAACTAATAATTTTAAACTGCATTTTATCCTCTATTATCATTCCAGGGTTTTTAAGATAAATTAACAGCACTATTATTACTTATATAAGAGATTATTTCTATTTAGTTTATATTTTCCTTTCATCTTACAGTACTTACACTGTTGTTCCAAAGATTAGCAGACAGAATTTTGCAATAAAAATTCAGTTTACTTTTCCATTGTGAAGACGCTCCAAGACATCTGCTCCTTGGAGTTGTAATGTAAGAGGAAAACCTGCAGAGGGCACTGTATTGTCTTAGATGAATTTGACAGACTTCGGAATCGACGCGGCTGTAGGATTTTCCAGGTTTCTGCATTTTGGTAAAATTAAAATCAGAAAATATTTTTTCATACATGTAGTGATAAGTGGAGTTACAGATAGGACGTAAGGGTGACAATCTCTGTTTCTGATATCTTTGAGATGAAAGGATATAAACCAGAAATATGCCATGTTTTCCATGTAATTCTTGCCCCCACCTTCCTTTCTTCACCAGTGATTGACTGGACATTTTAGCTGTGTAAGTGCTTGGGAAATTAAGGTGCGAACGAATAGGGTAAATCCTGAAATTGCCATGTGTCATAACAGGAGACCCGAAAAACACAAGTTGTGCAAAATTTGCTTCCATCTATCTAAAGTAAGCCTCAGATTTCAGATATGAGCTCTGCCTCCTCCTCAGAAGGATAGCACAGTACAGCTCTCCTGTAGAAAGGGATTTGTGAATGGAAATTTCCGTTCATTGTGGTTTTCCAGAGATTAACATTTTCTCCATTCCATTTACACAGACAAAACCTTTTTCATGCCCAGAGAAAAGTGATCAAAATGTTGTGTTCCACTGCGTGGATTTAGGCTAAGTTTTAGTGATTTTAAAATGCCGACCACAAGTTACTGCATATCTTTTCAATTCTTGTTGACATCTTTGTTTAGATTAAGGGCTGTGAGCCAGCTGGTGGCCCCAGCATTCCAGCACTCTGCCTTGTTTTCCTTCTGCAGATCATTACAATAGGATTTGCTTTCTACTTTCAGTTTCACTAGCATTTAAATTTATGTCTGACATAGTCGTATGTTCTAGGTTTTATTGCTCAAACTGGTTCTAGTCCCTTCACATGCACTCTTCTTACAAAAGGGCTTTTTGCTTTAAAATGATTTGTTTTTTGTTTTGAGAGCTGAACTATAAAATGGACCTCAAGACTCACCCTTGCTACAAAGTGATGTTTTATAAAGAACAATGAGCAATGACAGTCTTTCACAGCTTGTAAAGTGCTCAGCTAAAAAAATACAAATGATAATCTGCCTTGATTTTTTTATCTTGGGTCTTCTAGTTTTTCATATTTTACATGATCTGTGTTCTAGTTCTGTAATTGGAGGATATTGTGTGATATTGTGAGATAGGTTTTCCAGAGTCTCTGCATCTGACCACTTTGTATTTCCACTGCATTCTGCAGTTTTTTCTACCTGTAAAATCAGGCAAAGGTAGTGCCCTGCAGAGAAGAAAAGACCCCAACCAGACTGAGAAAAGCTAAGTAATCTTGACTCAGATCTTGCTTTAGAAGGGGTTACAAATGATCTTCATCATTCAGACCTGTGGCCAGACTTTCATCCTTTGCTTGTTAGCCCCAATCTGACAACCCCTCCCAGTGTGCAGGAGAAAAGCTGATTTCCATGTGATCAGTTCTTCCAGAAACTCAGCATTTAAAAAACACTACTGTCCTTATGTGTTTCCATCAAGGCGACTCAGGACAGGTGAACAGATTCCTGTTCCTTGGTAAAATAGAATTCTTCAATTGTCAAGGAAATTTATTTGGCAGAGGATACCTCCTGTTCAGGTCCTCTAAGGTTCATTGGTCTTGGCACTTCCTGGTGAAGGACAGTTTGCTTTTCTGACTGGAGCTGCAAGCTAGCATCTGAAAGCTATATTAGAAAAACTGTTAAAGATTATATGGCAGAGATATGAGAGCGACTTGTATCTGAATGCTTTATCTGAACAATGAGGAGACTGGATACCTGGACTGTAGCTTGATTCTCTGCTTCCATGCCAACTGGGACCTGTACTGGGACTTACATGGTTTCCTTAGCGTCACATGGACCTCTCAGAAACGGGGATAACTATCGCAAAAATCAAAATTAATTTTTGTCTGTGATGCAAAATGATGTTGTCTGTTTGTCTTGCTCTGTAGAATTGTTAGAGCAGGGTGAGCTGTAAAGCCATGGAAAAGGCTAAAAGTCCTGACAGTACCCAAATGTCCTTTTGGCATTATAGAAGTAGGGGGTATGACAGCAAAGAAAATGCAAAAAATCCTGTATTTGTCCTTGCTGCAGAGCCTGGCTCCTTGATGCTTGCCTTACATCTCCAAGTCCCTGCTAGCTATTGTGAGAGGGAAAGGTATTAGCAGCTCTGCGGAATGGTGAATAAAAACTGCACAGCTTTATTTCCACTGCAAAAGAGCACATTTAATTCACATCCTGTAGAAGGCAGGGCAATACTAAAGCAGTTGGAGAAGATAGATTTGTGCAGATCACTGGGAAGATGACCCAGAGTTTTCAATAGCCTTTTTTTGAAAGCCCCTATTGCCTGTAAGTAATTATTCTCTGAGACCTGGATGGCAATAATGTGTATGTGGTTTTGCCTTGTGCAAAGTCTGGAAAGCATGATACCCTCATACCAGGGTGAGTGGAGAGCTGAAAAGAAACCCCAATAAATCTCTCAGTTACTGTGGTTTGCTATCCTGGCAAAGACAGTACAGATATTAAAGATTAAATGAACTGGACACCATGTACTACTTATTGCCCTCTCAAGTCAAGGTTCAGGTGTGCTCCTAGTTTTGGATATTCTTTCTCTCAAACTGGTAATTTTGGATACACTCTGTGGTTAAAGAAGGGGTATACAGGTAGGTTTTAAGAGCATCAGACTCACTTGAAAAGAAAGTACTTGCATTTATTCTAAAACAACCCTTGCAAACTTTGTAATTAAACTTTCCTACACCAGATAGACAGGGGTATAGGTAACTTATGCCAGTGCCCCAGATCTAGCAACACTTGAGGACTCCTGTAAGCCTTAGCCCTCTTTCTGATGTTGTAATACAGGTGAGTGGCAGTCAGCTGCCATGTGGTATAGCCAGCTTCTGTGTGCCGTGTTTTCATCTGAAGGTAAGAATAGGAAAGGACAGAGCCATTTGCCATAGGTCTTTCTAAAAATAACCACAAAAATAATTGAACTTGCTGCTGAGCAGCTGTCTCTGGAGTGCACCACAGCGGCTTATTAACAAAGTCCACAATACTAGAGATTGGATTACAGCAAGGATGGGCTCTCTGTCCAAATGAAACCATCCAGAAAGATTGTATGAGCAGGACAGAATTTCTTCAATCATAACTAAGGCATGTCACCATCACAAACACATCTTAACCATAATAAAACATGGCACAGAATCTGTGATGATCAAAACCACTCCGGATTGTTGATCTTGTCTGAGACACCAAAATGGTAAAGTCAGAACACTCTGAGCTGCGCCCATGCTGTTTCTCTTTGGCATCAATGTGGAAATTATGAAGCAAGATTATTTCCCCTTTCTATATTTTTATAATTTTTAATTATTATTTTCTCTACTTCATTTATCAGACAAAGCATTTTTTATGCTTAGAGAAAAGTGATCAAAATGCTGTGTCCCGCTGTGTGCTTTAGTGGATCCTAAAGCGGATTTAGGTTAAGTTTTAGCTATTTTTAAATGCAGACCATTATTTTAATTATTATTTTTAATCATTATTTATTATTAGTGCATTTGAGAAAAATTCCACATGAAACACAATATCACCATAGAAAGTCAGCATGCCAAACACCTTGATAAGTATTCTTTGTTCATTTCCCCAGTAAACTACAGTTTTTCTCTGTATGACAATTTCTAGGGTCAATGTTCAACTCAGCTGAAGTTTTCTCTCAATTTTATGCCATACTTTTGCTTACAATTTTTGGTTACCTCTAAATAATGTCTTTATTCCTCTGTTACTGTGATGGGTTGAAGTAATGAGCCATGGCAGGAATGAGCCCAAACTGGCGCTGGAATTCATTTGGCCTGTGGAAAACAGGGATTTGGCCATTGATACAGTAATTATAACATCTTGAGTTTTTGAGTAGCTGTAGACAGGCATGTTTTCCACTGCCGGGAAGGCAGTCCGTGAATCAGACTTTTCTGATGGAGCCTTAGAACTAAGTATTGACTAATACTTCATTTTTCTTCGGTGTTTTTTCATCTAGCTGGCCATTGTATGCATGAAAGTGAGCGAGATCAGTCTGGTTGGATAAACAGTGATGACGTATTTAAACAGTGATGAAGTATTTAGCACTTACTTTATGTAGAAACAATGTATTATAGTCTGCTCCTATGTAAATGCCTATGGGAGTCCAGCAGTCCAAATATACTGGGGAGACAGAGGCACTCAAACCAGTTTATACGATTTTTGCTTTAGTCTTTCCATAGTTTCAGTGTGTTGTGACATGTTGGTTAACATTTTTGTTAAATGCTGAAGCCTTAAACCTTGAGCTCTTTTCTCTCCACCCTTTCCCCCTGTGCAAAAAAGAGGAAACTTTATGCTGCAAGGGCAAGGAAGTTTTGTATTTTCCGTCAAAAAATGGGACTTTTTCAGTGAGGCGTTCTTTATCCTGTAGCTGTTCAGAGCTCCAATGAAACTAAATTTTCTACTCCAAAAACGGTACTGTATCACAAATGCTCTTTACTTAGGTTGCACTCCAGGGAGTTCCTAATGCTTAGACACAATACAAATCACACCTATTAATTGGCAATTTTGCCAAATGACTTCAGTTTCGAATAGTCTGACATTAAGCAATCTTGTGGGACTTCATAACCCAAACAAATAAAACCAGTTAGGAATTTAAAATCATTTTTCTGATGAAGCAGAAGACAAGAGTAAATGGAATCAAAGAAGATGATATAAGTTCTGGGTTTGGATTAATCAATTGACAGGCAAGAGAGAGCTTTTTTCCCCACACATCAAATTTAAATTCTGAAACAATGCTCAACAGTATTTTTCATGCTTATGACTGTCTCTAGCAGAGCTAAAATGCAGGTAGTGACAGTTATAAATAACACAGGCTGGGTTAATGCTGGGTACTGTGGTATGATTTATGCTTTAAGGATGATGGAACTCAGCTTTGGCAGGGGTGTCATTTTGAAGGGAAGGCTTCAGAAAACCATAATTTTAAAAATATTAAATATCTGACATTATTCTTGTCTAAGCATAAGATTCAGCACTGACAATTTTAAGTTGATACAAAAACTTGTTCAGGGAGAAGTGAGTGTTTGTGACAGATCCCTGGTCAATATTTTAGAGTCATTTTCTGAATACTCAGAGGAGCTGCTGTGATTGTAATTCACACAGCCCTGACTTCTACTCCCAAACAACAGTAATAGGAGAAATGGTAGGTGCTTACAGCAAGTAACAATTAGCAGAGTGGCTCTGGGCCAGGTTAACTTCAACAAATCCAATACTTTTCTGTGACCTACTGCAGCACTGTTCTCCTTCAGTAATTTTCTTCAGTTGATTTTTGACTTCCATCAGTACCACCTTACAGAAGCAAGGCCAATTCATTTTCATGTCCCCTCTTGGTCTGACTGTCATCTTCCATCTAACTCTTCTGGCTGCAAACTCTTCTCACCAGTTTGAAACTGCCCCACTAAAAGGGCTGTATTTTCGGAGAGTGAGGATCAAGAAGAAAGGACTTTGGGAGGAACAAGTGACAATTAAAAATTAGCATATTGACAAAATTGACATTCCTTGCATATGTCTGTTAACAGATTTGCATTCAAGGGATAAAAAAAGATTAAATTTCTTGATTTACTTTTTTTGTGTGGTGGGGCTCCAGGACAGACAAAGCTTTGAAGTGACCTGTCTAGACAGTCTGCAAAGCGTGGTGTCCAGAATGCTCAAAAGGCTTTAAGCCATGGCCCTTCTAAAACATTTATTTAGAATTAAACTCAAAGACTTAATGTTTAAAATGAAAAATCAAAAAAGCCCAGAGAAGGTGAAGCAGGAGCTAGAGCTTATGCGTGGTTTTCCAGCCCACTGTCCTTGCGGGTGAATCTATGTACTGAAGCTTCATATTGTGTAACTCAACAAATTTTGGTGCCGGGAAACTCTGTTCAGTTCCTGTTGGTCCCTGGGAAGTTCCACCCTGAGCAGCTCTTTCTTTCCTGTTTCTTTCTGTATTTCTGCTTGAGCCTCTGTTCCCTTCCCTACCACACACATCACTGTCCCTGGGGTCCTGTCTGCCCTTTCCTTCAGAATGCTCTACCAGGCCCTGCTTCATGTATCCCAGTGAGACCACATGTATACAACAAAGAACTTGCCTCACTGTTTTTAAAGTATATTGTGGAAAAGAGAGACACATTTGTCTAAAAAGCCTGTTAACGAATGGTCTTGTGCAATTCCAGAAGGGGGAAACCACCCCACTTTTGATTTTTAAGAGGGTATGGATAAAATCCAGAGAAGAGTGCATGGCTCTACCTCTTGTGGAACTTATTGGTTTGAGTTTTTCTGGGTTTTTTGGGTTTTTTTTGGGTTTTATCTATGTATATATTTAACTGCTAAGCTAAGCTCTGCATTATACAAATTTTAGTTATCCCTGTCTGTGCAACATACTCTGACTTTTCATCTTCCACTGAAGCTTCTTAGTTGTACTTCTGAAATTATGCAACTGCTAAGAACTGTGACTGAACAAAGTTTAAAAAGCGTTGGAATGATAATGGAGTTTTCCTCCATTGCTGCTAAGGACTGAATTAAACATTTGTACCAAAGAGTTTATAGCAGTTCTTATTTAGTATAAAATCTTGGTTGTTTCTTATCTAAGATAAGATGAAAAATAAAGCTGTGCAAACTGTATAACATGAAGATGGAGACCTTAGATTCAGATATAAAGTATAGAGAAATGTGGAAAATTTTATTTCCTTATTTGTTATAATTTACCTATTAAAAAGCAAAATTAAATTTATTTAATTACTACAAGTGAGAGAAGCCTAATAATAGGACAAAACCTTCTTTTATGCCGAAGCAATAGTGCTTGCAGGTAAACTTGTGTTTAATCAAGTGGTCTGTGTTAGATCTCAATCCTTTCTGTTGCAGTGTTTGACGTTTTTGATGAATTTGTAGCATGTGTTTGTGAGGTGATAATGAGACTTAAGTTATAGAAGCAATGGAAAAATACTAAGCTTTTAATACTGATTTCTCATCATGAGATGAAAAACTAGCTAAGTGAAAATTTATACCGTAAAACTTCAAGTGGTTGGATTCAGAGAATGTTTAACATGTATTTGCAATTAAGCTAGGAGTTATTTTTGTGAAACTGCGATTGTGTAATTGATGGCTCTTTCATGAGAGGTAAGATGATGGTATAGGTGTTCTATAAATCACTAAAATTAATGTTTGTCTTGCACTATTATAGTAGCACTGTTCTTGATTAAATTGTCTGGGCTCTGCTCTTCCTGCTTGAGATATCTTGCTGCTGATGTGGGTGAGGCTGTCAGCATCTCATTCATAGAATAACCAACCTGGCTGCTCTCAAAGGGTTTGCAGTTCTTACAATGAAAATAGCTCTTTCAATATAAATCTATACCCCAAAGTCATGGAAAGTCTGTAGCATGGCCAATAAATAGTTGCACTAGAATATCATTAGGTCCTCTTGATACATTTTGCGCAATCACTGAAGTACTATGAACATTAACGGCTTTAGAAATAAATGAGATTATGAGTGGCTCAGTTAACGTAGTTCTCTTATGAGACTGGGTATAAAAGTATGCTTTAATCCCCCGAATTACCCACTGACGGGAAGAACAGGTAATAAATGGTGTGATTTTTTTCAGGAGAAATAGTAATGTAAGACCCTCCTTTCCTGAAAGAAACCCTTCTTGGGAAAGCAGCTACTTATAGCTGTGTGGGTGGGGAACAAACAGTATTCAAAGAGCAAATTATGCAGACTGGGATCATTTCATTTGTATGAAAGTATGGATGTTCCCACTGGAATAGCGGCTCTTTAAGCATGTTTTGGTTTGTATCTTTTTTTTTTCCCTTTTTCTGACATTTCTGGGGACTTTGGCCTTGCTATATGTGCCAGGAAAAAAAAACCATTAATGTTAGCCATGCTTTAAGCAAGAAAGTGAACTAGACCTCTAGAGCTTCCTTCCAGAACACATTTTTCTGGAAGAAATCATAGATTCCCTGAAGTTTTTCCTGATGGAATTTAACAGGAACTGAATACTATCAGGGCTTATATTTTGCAGGAAGTGTTCAAATATTCTCCTGTTTTGATTTTTTGCAAGATGTGCAGGAGCCAGAATATCAGCTTCAGTGGATCTCATCAGTGCAGAAAGGCATGTACTGAGCCTGAAGAACCGGTGAAAGCAAATGTCTGTGCCTGTGATGAACCAAGTAACAACAACAACTAGTGAAACAGAGCTTGCTATCAAGCCAGCTCCTCATCTAACAGTAAAATAATTTAGAAATTTGTTGTATTACACATTTAAAATACTCATCTTCTAATCAGCCAATCACACCTGAAAATGATTTAGGAAGTCTGTAGGCTGCTGCAGCCATCCTGAGTACTCTCTTCTGGTTATATTGCATCCTGATTCCCTGTTCTTTTAGGAGGCACAGTGAGATTCTTAATTTCCTGTAGCTAATCAGATTCTTACTTAAAGTAGACTGAAGTTAACATACACATTATATGTGCAGTAAACCATGCCCTAAGTCTTGTGACAATAAAGCCCATGTTTGTTTATGAGGGAAATAGCTCTAATTTCTTTCTCTGAATTAATTCCTCTCTTCTGTGTTCCTCTTCTGTCAGTTGTGTTTCTCCCTCTGATCTTACAGTAAAATAATCTCTTTTCCATGAAAGAAAACATTTTGAAATCATACAAAACATCAGCACTTCTGAATTACTCTGGTTGCTTTTTACAGTGGTTAATGAAGTCCTGACAGTAGCTAATTAGGCTGTAAACATGTATTCTAATTGTAAACATGTGTCTAGTGATGAAATGAATGATATACTTGAGAGCATTCCTTCCCCTGACTGCTTATCTTGGAGCACTGAGCTTTAACCTAATGGGAAACAGAAGCATTACTGAAGAAACCTGGATATTCAGCGTGCTCTTCATTGGCTCTTCGCTATGTACGTTTCTATTAAAATATTAACAACAGTAATAATAGATGGGGACCCCTGATGCCTGCCCTCCTTGTAGGGATGATGTCCTGGGAATCTCAGCTCAGGGTGCACTTCCAGGCCACCAGTTCTATTGCAGGAAACTAGAAAATGCTATGAAGAACTGAGACAGATGGGATGGTAAGGGGCAGGTGAGTGGGCAGGGAGCCAGAAAGCTTGTCATTAGAGTTCACTGACTTGTCCTGCAGAATTTTGCTGGGTTGTCATTGTTCTGATGGAAAATATTTGTCTATGTCTGTTGAGGAACAGTACTGCTTTTGAACAAAGAGCTCCCTGCCAGGTTGGAGTTGTCATCTCACCTTCTGTGCTCCTTCTAGTAGGGTTGCAGGGCCAGGGCAGGGTGCCTTGGTGAGGCAGCATGGTGGTTTCTGACATGGACTCCTCAGCAAAGGGCACCTGGTACCCTCTGCTGAGACCCTAGGAGATCACTCCAGGAAACTGGGGTACTCACACCCTAGTTCTAGTCTGGGCTAGTCCTGACTAAAAGCTAGAACTACTCCCACTCAGTTCCTAGCTAGATGAGACTGGAGGCAGACTAGCCTACTGGTCCACTTTGTTGAGCACATATTTTCTGATTTCACTCTAAAAAAGTCTGAATTAAGGCTGCATGGAGACCTCATAGCAGCCTTCCAGTATCTGAAGGGGGGGCTATAGGGATGCTGGGGAGGGACTATTCATGAGGGACTGTAGTGAGAGGACAAGGGGGAACGGGTTCAAACTTAAACAGGGGGAGTTTAGATTGGATATAAGGAAGAAATTCTTTACTGTAAGGGTGGTGAGGCCCTGGAATGGGTTGCCCAGGGAAGTTGTGAATGCTCCATTCCCGGCAGTGTTCAAGGCCAGGTTGGACATAGCCTTTGGTGGCATGGTTTAGTGGGAGGTGTCCCTGCCCATGGCAGGGGGGTTGGAACTAGATGATCTTAAGGTCTTTTCCAACCCTAACTATTCTATGATTCTATGATTCTAAGTGAGTAGATTTTAAGGAATTATTTTTTTTATTGCTATCTGACAGTACCCTGTGTTATTTCTGCAGTGTGTACATTGAAAGGTCTGTAAAAATACCCACCTTATTTTTGATTTGCAAGTGCCCAAGAGGATCGGTGTCTACTGTTCCTCTCTGTGACACTATTACCACTGTTAATGAAGCCACCTCTTGCCGTGTGGGGACTTGCATTCTGTTTCTCAGAGAAGTTGCTTCTATTTATTTATCTATCTAGTTATTTATTTATTTTTAGCAATGTAGTTATAGCAGCTGTCTTACTTCCTTTGCCTTGCCTTTTAAGCATGGCATTTCGATTATATCCTTGTCACCTCTGAAGTATGAAGAGCCATTTACAGTATTGTTGACATGTCAGTTATAATGCCTTCCCTTCTGCTCTTCTGAGAAACTACCAAATGGGATTGGATTTGAGGGAGATCAAGTGTTTTTGATGATCACTTTTAATATAGGCAGAAGAACAGAATATTTAAATTGACTTTACTCTTTGACCCCAAGAGGAAAACCCCCAATATATACAATAATGATTGAATATAACTCATCTTCATATACTTTGTTGATGATTTTATCTCTCCCTCCTTAATTTAATAAGAGCTTTGCATATTCATGTGAGGAAATGTACTGACAATACACTGCTTTCTGTAAATATTCCAGTGCAAATTATTTTCTGTGTCATGGTTTACTTTACCTCAGACCATTTTCCAAGATTTTCTAATTGAAATTTGTGTTATTAAGAGGATGAAAATATTTTTCTATGTTTTTTTTATTCGGCACTGCTTACTAACTGATAGTAGCAAACTAACAAGTGGAAAAAATAAGATTTGCAAACTTTGCTTGGACAAAGCAGGAGAAGGCTAGGCTGTTAGGAGAGTCTCCTCTGCTCATTTCTCAACCATTTGTGCTCCAGACACCACAACAGGCTGTACAATCCACTGCCTTGCCAAGTGGGCTGCTCTTCCATATAGGCCCACCTAGCAAACGCAGTATGTATCAGAAACATTGGCTTTACTGCCCAGGCACAGGTCCCCTGTGCCACATATTCACAGCAGGTTCCTGGGTCAGATTCCATTCTGGGGATAATGCATGAATTTGGACATGAGGTGCAACTCTGAAGGTTATTATTTTTTTAAGCCTTTCCTCTAATAAATATTTTCTGCTCCAGTCCACCTGAAGCTTGATTTATAAGTTAGTCATATCTGAATCACTGGACAGGAAATCTGCAATGGTTGCTTTCACATATGGTGCAACCACTGCAGAGCCCGAACTAAAAAAAAAAGTTAGAAAAGGAAATCTAGCTTAAGTAGTAAAATGGAAAACCTTGGAGAATACTTGATGTTAACACAAGTAGCGTTAGAGTAGAATGAAACATTTGCTGCCTTTCAAATACTAGGAAAAAGTCAAATGAACAGTGACTGTCAGTGGGCACTTCTCTGCTTGTTTTTCTTCAGAAAGATTGATTTTCTTCTCACAGATAAAAAAAATCCAATATCTTCAGGCTAACAGCTAATAGAAAACCAGGAAGCAACAGAAAATAAAATTGCCAAACTTTAAGTCCCTTTGGGATCATTGAGTCACGCAAAGAGACATTGAAGCAGCAGAATGTAGAAGTTCTCTAGAAGAAAAATAAAACCACAGAGATCTACTTTCCTCCTATTCACAAGGTCAACACAAACAATCTCCACTGCTGCTTCAGTGTCATTTCTCCATGAAAGCTGCTTGGTCAGGTACAGTGAAACAAACTGGCATTAACTGCAGTGCTACCAAAATATTTTTGCTTATGGAAACATGCATTTGTCATGAGTAGATGTAGCATAATTGGCATAGTAGAATGATGCTTATAATTGAGACTGGGGGCTGTCTTGCTTTGCGTGCAATAATGCCTTTTCTACAGCTTGTGTTAATTCCTCTGTGCCCTGTACAGAAATGGGGTTGGAGTCTTTCACTGTGGCCATACAAGTCTAGTTTCTTCTGTGGGCTACAGCTGTGAGAGGTGCAGAGAGTAAGTTTAGCATTTTTAATGACATCTTATCCAGGAGAGAGGTCTGCTTCACTGGATGGCTTGGGAACATGCTAGTTCAAAAAGGAGTATAGAGCCAGGGATCTTGTAGGTGCAAGGGATGTCAGAACTGCATTTACAGTGTGGTACTTTGATCTGCTCAAAGTACCACAGCTGGCCTGTGGGCGGAAGGCAACCTCTCAGCCCCGTCATGATCCCATGCTGAAGCAGGGCTGTGGAGGATAGGAGACTCTGGAGGAGGGTGAGGCAAGCAGCCCTGCTGAGAAGCACAGCCCACTGGAAACCTGCAGCAGGAGAGCAGCTCAGAGCCAATCCTATGGCTGAGAGAGAAGGGAAATTCTGCAGGGGCTGTTTACGGGCCTGAGGAGTTTGTTGTAAAGCAGGAAGAACTGAAAATTGCTGTATTAGAAAGGGAAGAGCAGTGGAAAGAAGCACTGTGCAAGGACACGGTAGGGAGGGAAAAATAGGGTTGTTCTCAGGTAATTTAATTTTAATCTGTCCATCCCAGCAGGTCTGTGTTTTCCTGCCTTAAAAGGTTACCTTGGTATAATTTTCCATATGCTTCATTTTAATGAAACCTGGCTTTGCAGATTGGAAGCTTTTGTTGCCTTTTGGCTTTGAAGTGAAGCAAGGTGAAGCAGTTCCTCCCTGGGGAACTGGCCAGTTCAGGTCTTGTAATATATGGCAGTCAGAGGAAAAGAATGTATATACTAATATGTCAGTGTTTTAGAAATTCGCTCTTGAAAAATGAACGATAAAGAGCCCCTGATAAAAAGTCCCAAACACCCAAAATACCTAACACCTTGCTAATTTTATTCTTCTGCCATATTCTGGCTGGTGGGAGCATCTAAAAGCATCCAGTTTACATTTTCCCCTCCTACAAAGTAGGTTCATAATTTCCTTCTTAGGCTTCAAATTTATGCAAGGGTATGAATCGAAGCAGAGAAGCATTGTCTCTGCAGAAAATATTTTCCCAGCTATGGCTATGATCCTCACAACACTGTCAATGTTACAGGATTTGGGTTTGTGCTGAGATTACCAGGCTGTTTTGTTTTCATGTTCTCATTCTATTTCATAAGAAATTCAAAGGTCCTTCAAAATATTTATCTTCAGAGCTGTGTGTTTTTAAATCAGAGCTGAGAAGCCAAATAACTGTTGGGAGTAATGCTGGCATCAGGTTCACCAGGTACTTCAGTTTTATCTCTGTGTACCCACATTTTAAACTTGCAAGCTTCCTTTCTGGATAATACACATTCACTTCTGTGTTCCTCTGGTTAAATCAAAGATAAATTTGCATCCTTCATATCATATCCTGTAACCCATGGATATATATTTAACCTCTTAGTATGGCATGAAAAGGCATAGCAATGACTCTTTCTAAATACTTACCTTTTTTTGCTTGAGTGCCTGTTTGAGCCTTTAGCTTTGCTTTGCATTAGAATAGATGTTATAAAAGTTGGAAGAATGTTGATGACATTGAACATTTTAGCTCCGGGGTTTGACACTCTAAATTTGGCTAAAATTTAAACTCTTTAATGTTTCTTTGTCTGTAGTGACAAAAAAAAATGTAGTGTGGGCTGAAATTCAAAATGCTTACTGAAATGCAGCAGCAGAGTGATTTGCTCGCTCCAGCTATGATCCTTTGTGTTTCCCTGGCTGTTTAACTAAGATCAGTTTTGTCTCTCCTACAGCATTTTGCAGGCTAGTGATTGAAAACCTTTTGGAGAAACTGTGTGACACAGCAGGAGGTTATTCAGATCCTATCTTTACTATTAATTTTATAAGTCCAGTTAATGGCAGGTTTGGGAAAGGCTGGTAGCTGCTTTGTAGTTTTTCCTTCCAGCAAGACCCACAGTGTCAAGCACCGCATGCCTCTATCCTAATCACAGGGGCGTGCTGCTGCAGAGCTGTTCTGTTTTCCTCTTGAGCTCCCATTCTAATAAGGAAGGCGCCAAGTGCCAGATTTCTCAATTGTAAACTAATGATTTCTGATTTGACAAGCAGAGATAAAAGGCAAATATTTTTTAGGCAGCAAGGGAGTTTGATACCCGGCTTGTTTGGCATTACTGAGGCATTTTGCTGGTGGTTTTCTGCATATTAACTTGTCTAATGTGAAAAGATTTAGTGAAAATCTAGAGAAAGACATTTGTTTCTTTAGAACTGGGTCTTGGGCTAGACATGGGAGTGCCTGGCCCCCCTGGGAAACGGGGATGATAATGTGCAGCCCTAGAGAAGTGCTCTGAGCTCTTTGGATGGAAAAGTGCTGTGGTTAATACCAAGGTCAACAGTAGTGGGCAGCAAAGGAGGAATACTCTTACACAAAACACATTGAGACTTGGTCAGCACATGTCTCTGCAGAGTGGTAACTAGGTGTTGTTTTGTGGTATCAATCCTTTCTAATTATCAGTCAGGCAGATTGAATTTACTAGGTAAAACCAGGCATTTTAAACTAACACAGTGGAATTCAGAGTGGTGAAATCTACATTCTTCTTTCTGCAAACTGTAGCTTTTACCTGTAATAGGTATAGTGTAAAGACAGATGGATAAGCAGCCCAGATTTTCATAGGATACAGCTCGGTAATAGGAAGCACTTTGAACACAAGTATTACTGGGCAGGGTTTTTTCAAATGGAAGTTGTTGTCACATGAGCCTCTGGTGTTTTGTGGCAACAAATCTGAAGAAAAGTATAATAAACCAAGTGGTTATAAGAATGGAAAGTGCTAGCAGAAATTAATTACTGGCAGAGTGCAGCAGGAAGAAAACTGTCAGATGAATAGCTCCCCTAAAGGTTTTAATTTTTAATTATAGATTAAAGACAGCCTTTGCCGAGTTGCCTAAGATCAATATGAAATACAAATCATTCATCCACACGACAGTAGCACTAGTGGAATAGTTATAAATATTCAAAGAGAAAATGAAAGTAATGCAAACAGCCCTATTTTCCAAGGACAATTACTTCAACTTACAATACTTTATAAGCTGTGGCATACTGCAGACTACTCAAAACCATGTTCCAAAGGTCTAGAAGTATGAATAGAAAAAATATGTAATTAGTGATTGCATATATTCATCCTGACAGATCTTTCCCTCAAGGTTCCTTCTGGTGGGTTTTGCCTGGCAGGTGAGCGAGCTGCAACATTATGTAATGGTGTTTTCAGAATGCAGAGTGTTTGCCAGCCTGGGGAGTGCAGTTCACTTCAGTGCACAGCAGTCCTACTGCCAGTCTGAACTATGGCGTTTTATTGCTCTGCTTGATTTTTGCTCAAATTTAGTTGCTAAATTACTGGCCTTTATCGGCTTTTTTAATCTGAATTTATTAAATTCATAATTTGTGTATTGGGTGATGATGTTTAACATAGCCAACAACTGTGCTATTCTATATGAAAGAATTAAATCAGGTTAAGTTTTAATTTAATGAGCCTTTCATTCTGTGTTCTGAATTGTGCTGAAACAGGTACACTAATTTTAGTTTCTTATTTACGCAAGATTATTGCCTTTTAATAACTTTTTTTAGATACCTTTTCTTTTGACAAGTGAGGTAGAGTTATCTATTGACAGTTTTGTGAACTAAACCAGCTGTAGTCAAGGGAGATACCCTGGTGAGCTGGATGCATGGCTGATGTGAGCTCTGTTTACACTGCCTCCAGGATGACTTGCTCTTAACTCCTGTTGCTGTGAGGTAGCTCGCTTTGTTGTTAACGGGTTTGCAGAGATGCTGACATGAGAACTTCTGTGAAAGCCAAAAGGATGTGAAGTTACACTGATGGGAATAAGGAACACATAGTGTAGGAGCTGTTTGCTGCAGATGCCAAAGATAATTAAGGGGCCTTCACTCGAGCCTGGATGTGGAGACATCTAATTCACTATGTAATTGATTAGTTGCAATTATGTGTATAAGACAAATTAACAAGACTGTACCGGTGTTCTTTTAGTTACCCATCACTCTGTCAGTACTGCTGCTCAGTGCCGTGGGAATCTTGTCTTTCTTTCTGGTTTGCATGTCTCAATGCAATGTCAGAGACAGAAACAAACTGACGACTGAGGCAGACTGAACCTTTTTATAGTGTTTCAGAAGGAAACTTGTCACCTGTATAAGGCTGCAGAAGAAAACAGCTTCTGGAGACAAATTCCTTGTATGAGATTGTCCTAAAATGATGTGTGGGAATGGGGTGGATGGTTCTGTCTTCAGCCTGTGGAGTGGACAGGGACAACAGGACATGAAATCACATGAGCTGCATATGCAGAGTGGTTGCGGTTACTGAGAGGGAATTAATTCTCTCAGGTGCTCTGTTTTGGTGACCTCCCCTCCCCCAAATCTCTTACTAAAGAAAGTAGATACAAAAAGTCGAATGAAAGATAACAGCCGTACTCCTTTCTCTATGGCATCTCATAGAGAAATGTTCCACGTGTTTTACTGTGTAACAATTTTAGATGTTAAAAATGTGAAGGCTTCTTTGCACTCACTGCCAACACAGGGAGCTAGGAAGAGAGAGAGTGTTGCTCTGTGGAAATGGTTTAAGTCAACTATTTTGGCAGGTTTCTTAATGCTGCTTTTTAGCTCTGAGAAAGAATGTCCAGAATCCTTCATCTTTCAACAATGGGAATAAAAATTTTGCACAATAATTCCGGCTTAACAGCCACACATCATTTGTGAGCTCTTTCCATCTTTGCTACAGTTAGCAAAAGCAGTGATCTGGGCTGTTAAGATTCTGCCAGCTTGATATTGCTGCCTAAGAGCACCAAAGATGGGGGGCTGTGGAACATGTCTACCCCAGGTAGGAAGTTGCAAGAAATCCCAAGATTATTTCAGCACTGGGTATCATAGACAAAAATTTTTTGAGGTTATTTGTGCAAGGGAGGAAATGAAGTTAAAAGGTGAAAAGCTAAGATGAAAACAGTGGCTGCAGCTGCCAGAAGTGCCCTGGTCATCAGCCAAAGTGTCAGACTGCAGTAGACGCTGACTGGCATTTCAAGCGGAACACTTGACTGTCTCTAGCACAAGATAGCCCCAAAATGTTTATTCAAGAGGCATCATAAAAAATAATTATTTAGGGATTTTTCTTTGTAACTCTGTGCTGTCATCTGAGAAACCAGTAAGTCAGTGAGGACACTTTAAAAATAATGTGTGACCATACAGAGACTCCTGAGTTGTGTTTTGCAAACACTGTCCCTGTGAAAGTGTGTGTGTTTGCCAGGCTTTTGGGCGGGCTGCATGGATCCCTCTGTATGCTGTGCAATCCTTATGGAGCTCTCTTCCTTTGGTCAAATGGCCTTCCCAGAGCACTCTGGTATTCAGATAACTGACACAGAGCTACTTGTTGTTAAGCAGTGTTATTGCTTCTAACTCCAGTGACCCCTGCTGTCTTCTTGGTGTAACTCATATTTTGTATGCATACCAATGAAGAATATACATTATCCCAAATATTTCAGAAATTAATGTGCTGTATCAGTATTTTAAAGAGCTCTGAAGACTTTGAATGTCACAGTGAGAGGAGGCATAGGAGGCAGGAGCTGGGAGAGGTTTGGGCTGTCTGCCCATTCTGGTCACAGATGTGCTGTATGACCTTGGTCAGCCACGTAAAACCGTCTCAAGCTCAGACTCTTTAGTGCTGGGAGGAGTTCTGATGACTGCGGAGGAGACTCTACACACTGTGAGACGCTGTGCAAAGCAGTAGTGTGAACTTTAATATTTTTACTGTATTTTTGTCTGTAAAACATTTATTTCCTTCATAGAAGTTCTATAGATTAACTGGACATATCATATTGACAAGTGAGGGGGCTGTTGTTATAGCAAAGTGAGTTACTGCAGTGTGGAGAAGGTGAATTCCAGATCTTAGCAGAAGTGTTTCAGGAGTAGTGTTTCGCATCAAATGTAAGCACCTTCAAATTCACTATCTGCAAATCAAATCTTGGAGTGAAATCCAGCAGCACATGGCAATTACTCAGGCCCTGCCTATGGTGGGAGCAAAGGGCAAAGTAGAACTTCATGGTCCTCTTTCTGCTTGCAGGATTTTGCGTGGCAAATACTATTTTCATTAAATTTAGTAATAAAACCCAAGCAAACCCATAAGTCTGATAAATATAACTATGTCCAAACTTGCATGCATTTTTTGCTGTAATGTGGAAGAATTTGGACTTTTGATTCCAAAGCTCTTGGTACCAGTAGCTAGGCCAGTATCTGTACATGAATTTTCAAAGCAACTATATGAAGTAGTCAAGGAGGATGGACAGAGGAAATGCAGACAGGAAGGCATAAGGCTTGAATCAAAAACAAGAAAAAAAATTCCTCTGTAACAACTGTATTTGAAGTTCACAGCCTATAACCACCCTGCTTAGGTTAAACTTAGTAAACTGTTATTTGCAATCTGAGGTCACCTAGAAGCATTTATTAAAAGATTATTTTCTTAACTACAAGCCCATTGGAAGTGTCATAGACAGGAACTGAACTGAAGCCCAATCCTTTCTCCCTCTGCTTTGGAGCCCAACTCCTCAAGTCCTTCTTCCTATGCCTTTCCACTGTGGGAATTAAGCTTCAAAGACTTCAGAAGCTTTTTGGTTTTGTGTTGTTGGTTTATTTATTTATTTATTTATTTTTATTTTTTGTCTTATGGCTTCTTTTATCAGCAATTTAATCGTAGAATCAAAGAATGGTTTGGGTTGGAGGGGACCTTAAAGATCACTTGCTTCCAACTCCCCTGGCACAGGCATGGACACCTTCCACTAGACAAGGTTGCTGAAAGCCCCATCCAACCTGGTCTTGAGCAATGCCAGGGATGGGTAGCCACAGCTTTGCTGGGCTAGTTTTTCCAGTGCCTCACCACCCTCACAGTACAGAATTTCTCCCTAATGTCTAATCTAAATCTCCCCTAATTCAGTTTAAATACATTCACTGTTGTCCTATCACTACATGCCATTGCAAAAAACCCCTGTCACTACGTGCCCTTATAAAAAAGCCCTCTTTATATATCTTGTAAGGCCCCCTTTAGGCGCTGGAAGCTGCTCTAAGGTGTCCCCAGAGCCTTCTCTTCTCCAGGCTGAACAACCCCAGCTCTCTCAGCCTGTCTTTATAGGAGAAGTGCTCCAGCCATCTGATCATCTCCTTCCTGCTTCCATGGTCTGAGCTATTAGGAGTAAATTTAACCAATTGCTTTAATGGAAATTATTTGAGTGCAACTGAGAGCCCCTTTTGGTTTCACTGGCAATCCATGGGCCATCATTTAGTGAGAAACCGGGGCAGGTTATGCATCAGCAGACATTACGGCCTTTCCAGTAGTGAGAGGCACAAAGCAATAAAGTTTATTTTTGATCTTGAAGTCAGGGTTTAAATATCTGAACCTCCACAAAAACATTGACAATATCAAAGAAAAAGTGGTAGGGATTTTGTACAAAGAACAGGAAGATATTTCAAAGGCATAAGGGAATTTAAGCTGTCTGGTAGTAATTACGAAAATTGGAGCTGAGCCAGCATACAAGGACTGGTGTCCCTGACATGTACAAGTGGCTCTATGAAATCTTAATGATGAGAAGATCTCAAGGCTTTACTCTTTGGGCAGAATGTTATCTCTTGTATGTATTTCCTGAGGTCTTGTTGGGCTATTTGCTCCCCCAGTAAAAGGAACCTTTTCTGTGAATCACTAGCATTAAGCCATGTAACCCCTCTGGGCTTGTGGAAGGTCTTCAACTCAGAATATTTCACTACTATAGGACTTGAATCAGAGATTTCAAAAATTGTAAAATAAATATATGTGAATTAAAAGGTCTTGCAAAATTGAAGAAGTATGAGTTACCTTCACTACAAAGTAGTATCTGAACAGTTCTGCAGAAAACTTAAATCCTTGTGGTGTTCTCTAGAGTGAATGCAGGTCTGTAAGCTGTCATCCTACTACATTTATTTATAAGGTGAGAGGGGAAGCCAAATCTGAATCTCCTGTTGTATCTTCTGGCAATAGACCTGATGTGCAGTCTTACTGTAAAAAAGGTTATCATCCATCAGCCTGTATTGCCCCCAGGGAAAAACTTGCTCTCTGAAGAATGTTAGAAGCAATCTTTAAAGAATTTCTGAATGTACAGATTTTTACTTAGGTCGGGGATTTGGAAATGTAAAATTAAAACTTTATAACATCTCATAATTTTTCTGTAACTTTTGTGGAGGTTAATCAGTCAGCTACAGTTTTGTCCAGAGCTTTAAAACAAAATCCCAAGATCTTACTTATTTTTCTGTAGCCTTTTTTTTTTCCCAAGAAACATGGTATGTATGATAACTACATCTTGTATTCACCCTGCAGAGCACATATACATTTAAATAAAGGTAGTGGAGGTTAGGATGTGGTTGATGTCACTTGAACTGCTCAAACAACATCACTGAGTAAATATTGATGAGAAATGAGGACAATTTCACAGGCAAATTCTGATCTATCATCTCCTCACAGACTACTGACATAAGATTAATGGAGGAAGAGTAATATATCTGATGAATTGTGAACCGCATTGTGAATCCTGCCTGATGTATTGGTGACTTCTGACCTTTTTCCACTTGTGAACCACTGAAGTTTTTAAAGTGAAAGTTTGGTTTCTTGATTGCAGGTTTAAACCTATTGCTAATGGGCTTTCTGTTCTTAGTTACGTATTGTAGACATTTTATAAACACTGCAAAGCCCCTGACAGGAGTCCACAGACCACAAGATTAAAACCTGAGGCTTACACAAACCTCTGCTGGATGGGTGCCACCTTGGTTGGATGGATATGAATGTTTAACAGCTGTTTGTGTGAATATGTACAGCATTAATGGATTCTTAAAAGAGTAAGAGAATCAGTAAGTAAATCGTCACTCAACTTTTTCAAGTTAAACCTGTATGCTTCCTTATACTCGCATCAGTTCTCTCCACCCAGTATTATCTACAGTGCATATTTCTAACTTCTGCTTCCACAGACTGTTCCAAACATGTAAAGTGGTTCAAAATGGATGTCTCCTTTATGCTTCAAATGTTGAATAAGCTTTCCACTAAAAAAGATGGCTATGTGCAATGTAGTTTTAAAGTAGGGATGTTTTGATGGTTAAGTCTGCTAGAGTTGAGTTTTATAGCTCTTTCTATAAACATTTCCAAATAACTTTACTCCTCTGTTGTTAGGGTCTTATTTGAATATTGCACTGTTACTTTTTATTGTGCTGAAGTCAGAAAACAGAGCAGGCAGCGCTTGCAGTGGAAAACACTGGATTATTTCAAGGTTTTATAGGTACGGATTTTTTTTAAGCAGTACACTTCTAATTGCAAGCCATGGCTTCCAGGTCCTTTTCTCACTCAAGATGCTCTTGCAAGAGCTGAAGGGATATTGATTTCACTGATTTCTCTATGCACTTTAGGTTCCATACACTGTACATTTAAGGCTAGACTTTTTTTTTCTTAGAAAACAAATCAGGGAACATTTAGAATAAATCAGCATAAACTTTTAGTTGTTAATGAATAGAAACTTCAAAATATTATAAGAGAGTTTTGAATTTCTTTCTGATCATACAAATCTGAGATAGAAAGATAGGATATAAAGAGTGTAGCAGGGTGGAAAAAGATCAAAGGTGTAGGAACTGTATTAGGCTGTGGATGGTAGGTTTATATCTAAGCTATAATTTGGAAGCTGCATGTGGAGCACTAGTTCTTGATTAACAAAAAGAAGATGTATAATTTAATATGAAAGATGTACTGAGATTGTTTGTATAGGAAAAATAAGGAGAGTGTAAATGAGAGAAGAGAATACATCCAAACAACTACTGACATAAATTGTCACTTGGCTGCCCTGAGAGAGAATATTGGCAAGAATGAGAGACAGAAAGGTCAGAGAAAAAATAATTGGAAATGGCTATTTATAGCCACTACTGCATACCTCCTAGGTGCTTGAGCGTAAGAAAAAGCAGAGTAAACCAGGACAAGGTAATGCAGGTAAGAAAGTTCAGGAAGATGGCCATTGCTGGATGGTATTAACTGTATCTTTGTGGAATTGTTGGGGTGGGAAAACCATCTCTCTATGTGGAGCAGAGAGCTGTAGGACACATAGAATGTATTCAGTAAAAGACATTATTATACTTTTAATAATATTAATTTGGGGTCCTGCATGAAAATGCTTTGGATATGTAGGAGGAAATTGTAGGTCCATACCCTGTTTGCAGAGCAGAACTACTGAAAACTCTATGCTTCCAATGGAGGTTGTTAATGAAAATATAGAGGTGAAAATGACTCTGAAGCAATCTTAGTTTTATGCCTGAGTTAAAGAAATGAAACCTACAATGATTATAAATGTAAGATCATAACTGAAGACATTTCCAGAAGTTTTGCATTGATGAAAAAAGGAAATCCAACCTCCAATAGTTCCCAGGAGAAAGGAAAGCTAATTTGAAAATATCAGTAAAGCTTGGGCTAAGATGCTCAGACCTGCAGAGATCTAATACAGCCCCTCTGTGGGAATGCCTGCTGCCCTGGGCTAGTTCTGGGCCACCTGGAAGAGCACTTACCTTGCCCAGGTGGGTGAGCTAGAAGAGGTTCTGAACTTTGAGAGGTTGTCTAAGCATGCTTGAGTCAAATCATCTTTCTTTGTTATTGGGGTGATTCTATGTTGTTTTGACCATTGCTCAGTCAGTGAACTTCAAAATAGCATTGCTTTGCTGAGCTCTTCTGACTAATGTGCCTGTCTGTAGGAGGTACCAAATTCATTGCTATTCATTGCAACAAAAAGCTTTTTAAGCTCTCCGCTCCCTGCCCGCCCCCATGATAGTGCTAACTATGGCAATCTTCAAAGCAGAATTTGAATCCTCACACTGAACTTTTCTGTTAGAGCTGCAAGTACCATCAAGCATTCATTGTCAGGTACTTTTTGAAAGGAATAGTAATGTACCCATTTTTGTGGTCTGTTGATATCCTAATTACCTGCAAGTAATTCAGGTCAAAGACCTTCTGTTTCAGTTTTCACTTTTCAATTGATTTCTTAGAGTTTAAAAACAGTAACAAGAGCTGAACTGGAAAATCTCACTATAACTTGAAAATAACAGTTGAGGGCATTTAATCTCTTCATGACCATTAGTTAGGATTTCCATTTGTGTCCACAGTGTCTGATTGTACTCACATTATTAGCAGAGATGTGGGAAAGAAGCAAAGACATTAATTTGTTCTTTAATTATCCATTTTGTGGGTTGAGGTTTGAAGAGTCAATAAACCAAACCGTTGAACTGAAATACCAGTTTGTATCATTGGTGATGCGGCACCTATGGAAATTTTTGATACATAGAATCTGCAAAGTAGTCTTCAAACCCTCCCCCATGCCCACAGATTTGCTAGTGGTAAGCATATGAAGTCATTGCAGGTGGGTCTCTCTCTGGCCAGCACCCAGCAGTCTGGGATAACCTTAATTGCAGTAATTCTGCCTGTTTGAATGTTTGTGTCTTTTTTTCTGATGATTTTTCCCAGGTGGATTATTTGGGGTTTTTTTTCCTTTTAATTTATAGGAGAAGAATAAATGAGTTTGTATCTTCACGATCAGTCTTTAACTGACTGAACAAAAGGTTTAATTTTGCAAATATATTTTCAGTTATACTTAAAAATTTACCAGAATCATAACCCTAAAATTTTTTTTGTGTGTGTGAATTAATTCAAGTAACCCAACAGCTTTCATTTGGTGTAGTACTATGCGCATAAAATCTAGCTTAAACTTAGCAAATCTATGAATTCAAATGATCTTCCTTGAATTTTCTCTTGCTCTATTTTGCTGGTTGGAGGGTATGCATTTTTTGCATGAAAGAACAAACTTGTGAGCTATCATCTGCTGGTATCACATGAACTTGTTTTTGATATAGCCCAAATTACCCCACTGTAACTTTATTGAATTTTCTCTTTAATAATGCTTGATTTATTAAAAAAGGTAAGGCTGAAGTGATAAAGCCTTGAAGCAAATTCAGATTATTTTAGCCAATTGTCTTCAGTGGAGTAAGTTTAGCAGCTAAATATAAGGTATTTTATTTCACCTCTGCTGCTGACATTACTTTCCAGTTCTGGAGTGAGTAAGCAAACTAGAAGTCAAATACATGATTGAAAAGATTTGTCTGATTTATCTGGAATTTCCAGATTACCTTTAGTTGTGTTTCCAGCTTCCTCATTCAGGAACCTTGCGCCAATGACCAGTGAACCAGAATTTTTGACTGCATGTAATGTTACCAACTTGTTGATTCACCAAAACCAATTCAGTTTAATCTGTTTATTTTGCTGTGTCTGGCAAATATGGATATTTTAATACACATCCTGATATCCAGCTACTGTGTCTGGGAATCATGGATAGCAATAACGAGAACCATGATCCACGTGAGAGAAATCCATGCATATGCATTTGTTTTGGGACTATTTTCTTCTATAATAAAACTCAAAGTCTAAGTAGTGTGGCATAATGATGCAGGAAGTAAGGCAAAGGCAGGCTGAGAAATGTGCTGCTGTATACAGTTTCTTGTCAAGGGTGCAGTACTACTGAAATAGATGTTATTTATTTTTCATATATAGATTTTAGTTTTTCATTGTCAGGTTGTGTAAAAAAAAAGCAGTTTTGTCTTTCCAAATAGATCTTGCCTTTTCTACTTCAAGTTTTTCCCTGAACTGGCTTTTCTTTCAGTGTTGGAAATAATAGAATAAAATTGTTTCCATGGAGCAAGAGGTTTTAAGAAACGTAAACTGTACTAAAATGAAATTTAATTCAAGTTTCATCTGATGAAACACTGAAATTCTAGGACATTAGGTGATCCTGGAATATTTAGGAGGAAAGCTGCAAACCATGTGGGAACCTTTAACACTAGCAGAGAACACTGAATTACAGAAAAGCAACTGAGAGCGATAAGAGGCTGGAGGACACATAGGACGCTGCAGTGTTTTCCTATTTATATTTCTAATTTAGATGGGTTGAGAGGTAGGAATCTAAATGTCTTCTGCTGAATTTAATTAAACATGAAAATTGCCTCAAAAAGTATCTGAAATGTCTCAAGGGAAAGATGAGATGTTGGACTATGTGATCTTTCAAAAAGTGCCCTGCATGGGCTCATAAGAGCTAATGAGGGCACAGGAAAGCACGAACTCAAACAACTGAGAAATTTGTCATATCCGTTTATTAGTGCTGTGATAACTTTGAGTGTCTAATTCACACCAAGGAAATGATGAAATATGGCCTATGAACTCTATAGAAGATGTCTTCTAAATGAAAAAAGCTGTTGTGGTTTTTTTTTTCTTTTTCTTTTTGCAGAACTACATGGTATCATTGTTTATCCACTTACAAAGGAAGATATTTTCACTGCATGTTAACCTTGCCCAACAGAGGTCTGGTTCATTGTTCTGATTGTTTTCTGCTACATGAAAATTTCTGTTCTTTGTGCATCTCCACATTTCTGCTTCTGGATGATGACCTCTGCTCTTATAAATGAATTTGTTGGGTAGAACAGCATTAGATGCTTTCCAGAGATCCTGGTACTTTTCTTTTACAGCTTATACTTACCACTTCAGTAGTGAAGATGAAAAAAAGTTAGATCATAATCTTCTTTCTGTAGATACAGTTTTAATCTTCCTCATGCATTTCAACTTTGTGATCTTCTCTTACTTTAGTGATTCAAATACGTTACTTGCCATCAGGTTTGGTTGCAAAGTTGGACATCTTGTAGTTTAATATGGTTATTCTGTACTATCCAATTATCTGCTTTCCCTTTCTTGATTGGTTAATGCACCACTAATGACATGCATCCCTGATGATTCACTGAACTTAGTTATTCTATATAATATGATGATTTACTGAACTTAGTTATTTTATATAATATTCCATGAATTTTTATCAATATGATTCTGTCATAAAAGACAGTTAATTGGATAACTAAACTCCTTTAAAGCAGAGATTTATATTTTGAGATTGGGTGACACTGGTTATGCAAATCAAATATTAAACAGGCTTTGAAAAGCATTGAAACAAAGCAGGAATGGTGATGGAGAATTTACAACTTGTCCTATCACTACAAATAGTCCATCGCAGACTGCTTCTGCCATCCACTATCCTGCACCTCCCATAGAAGTTCCTTCTCCCTGTAACCATGGAATCCCAGACTGGTTTGGGTGGGAATGGACCTTAAAGCTCCTCCAGCTCTAACTCCCCGCCACGGGCATGGACACACCCCACCAGAGCAGGCCGCTCCAAGCCCCTGCATCCAACCTGGCCCCGAACACTGCCATGGATGGGGCAGCCACAGCCTCTCTGGGCACCCTGTGCCAGAGCAGTGCGTGGGAGGTGTCCCTCCCCATGGCAGGGGGGTTGGAACTAGATGATCTTAAGGTCCTTTCCAACCCTAACTATTCTTTGATTCTATAATTCGTTTTTCATCAATGACAATATTTTGGGTTGTCTTCTAAAACATTGGCAATCCATTGAATTATCATGTTCAAGATAACAAACCATGAAAAACTGTCAAATAAGTGAAAAGTATTTTCACTCTTATTCTTTGGAATTTGATAAATGGTGTAATTAAAAGGAGAAATCAACTTTCCTACCAGTAGCTGGGCATAAAAGTACGCATTTTTTTTCTCCTGTTCTAGCCTCTACAAATGAAAAACCTGATGGCAAGGGAAAGCCTCTTCTGTGTAAGGACTAAATTTAAATAAACAGAACAAAGTGTCATTGAAGATGCTCTGATCATGGCTATGATTGAATGCTTAAGGCATAGAAATTTAGAAATAGAGAAAGCTATAGCTTTTCTCTGTTGAAAAATGCCATGTTAAAGGCAAGGCAATTTGAGGAATGATTGTTGCTGTAGGATGGACCTGCTGTTACTCTAGAATGGACTTGCACAAGATAAGAAATGGGAAGACAGAGAAATAGGAGAACAAACCTAACAGCTGCATTAAACCAATGCAAGGTATCTGCTATAATATACACTGTGCTGCGATATCTTTTTTTGCAAGAAAATTTTAAAGCCTGTTTCTTCCTCAATGTGAAATCAAAGTTTCTCTGTTGCTGTGTTCCTGGCAGCGTTGCAGCAGAAAGGCGTGTTCCCTCGTTTAGCAAAATTGCCTAATTCATGAGTAATTCTCTTTAGATTTGACTGTCACTTATTGAAAACATTAAATGTTTTATTTCTTTGCATGTGTAAGCAATCAAATATGCAATGGCTAATGTGTCTTATAACTCTGCTAAGGACAAAGATTTCAAAAAAGGGTAATCATGTATTTGAGGCAAGATAAAATTTTAACAAGTTACAATAGCAATTTGAAAACAATGTTTTTCTCTTTAAAGAAACCTGCCAAGGTGGGAATGGTCTGCCTTATTCCTGCTTTTTCTATTGCTGTGTGTTTATATTGTGTTAAAAACATGTGAATCATTTGCAGATAAAACCTCCCTAGCTGTGCATGGGACCCAGTGCTCCCCATACCTGTGAACATCCTGAGGAAAAAACACTTTCCCTTTGGGGCACTCCTGTGTACTCAATGGGAAAAGCACCACTTGCTGCTCTCTTGTGAGAACATCACATATGGGTGTTGATGAATGACCCAGCACAGGGTTTGTTCTTTGTCAGTGCTAGGGATGAGGTTTATGGAGACATCGATGAATTTGTTAATCTGGAGAGAGAGAGACGAACCCAGCAAGGCTGAGAGAATAATGGATATTATGGAATGTAATTCTTGTCAAAACTGATTTAGGAAAAGCAGACAATAATTGAGATAAATGACTATGCTCCACTGCACCTCTTCATCCCCCTTTTTTTCCCCCGGCGCTACAGGGACCTATGAATGTGCTTTTGCTTTTTTAGCACTGGATCTTTGTCAAGGTTACCTTTACTTGACTTTCTCATACTGTGTTGTAAAGCTGTAGTCAAATTCCTTTGCTGTGTCTGTGTTCTGGCTTCAGCGGTAGCAGTCATTTTTCTCCTTCGTAGCTGGTGCAGTGCCGTGTTTTTGACTTTCAGCCTGGGAACAGCGCTGATAACACCGATGTTTTTAGCTACTGCTGAGAATGTTTAGTTTGTTCTTATCTCAACCCGTGGGAGTAATATCCTTTTGATTCTCCTCCCCATCCCTCCAGGAGTGGGGGGAGGAAGGGGGGTAGTGAGCTAACGACTGCATGGCTGATTTATGGCTGGGCTTAAACCACAACAGTTCTTTTTGGGGTGCAACGTGGAGCTCAAAGGGTTGAGATAAGAACAGTCCAGTAACTAAAGTATAACTAAAACCACTGCTGCTACCACCAATAATAATAATGATAAAGGAAATAACAAGGGAAGAGAATACAACTGCTCACCACCCACTGATCAATACCCAGCCCGACCCAGCAGTGAACTAACCCTTCCGAGTGACTGCCCCCAGTTTATATACTGGGCATGACGTGCTGTGGTATGGAATACCTCTTTGGAGAGTTTGGGTCAGGTGTCCTGTCTCTGCTTCCTCCTGGCTTCCCCTCCTCCATGGCAGAGCATGAGACTCAGAAAGTCCTTGATCAGACTAAACATTCTAAGCAGTAGCTAAAAAACATCGGTGTTATCAGCTCTGTTGCCAGGCCAAAAGTCAAAAACAGCACTGCACCAGCTACTAAGGAGGAGAAAAATGACTGCTACTGCTGAACCCAGCACAGTCTGGAATACAAGGCATGACTTCTTGGGCTTTTCTTAGAAACATGCACTAACTGACTGGAAGCAGTCACATGCATTTCAATAAATGCAATCATTTGAGTGGTTTCAAGCGAATTGTGATTGTAATGAGAAAGTTTCTGCAGGCAGCGACCAGAGACTCCATAGGAAGTGGGAATGCTGGGAAACTTTGCATTGAAGAATATAATTTTTTCTTGTATAAGTTAGAAATGCTCTTTGTAAAGGATCTCTTTCAGTGTCAGTTCACTGATGTTGTGAGACTTGGTTTATACATGTCTGAGCAAAATTAGAAGGTAGTAACTGCTTAACGCCTAATTGAGCATTCAGGGTGTCATCCCTTATTGCAGTCTCCAGGCTGGTTACAGTGGTCAGTTCGTGACACAGTGTGAAGGCGGATGGGACCAAGCTTCCAATTATGCTGATTTCTTGGAGTGGGATGCCATTGATAGAGATGAAGTCAGCGTTACAGGCACTCTTTTCTTGCCCTGGAGTGAGAGAGGTAACCATGCTGCACTGCACCTTCTCCACAGCACATTATCCAAAGAGGGACTTGTCCTTCAGGCCTGAAGATGATAGCCAGTTTCAGGCCATATTTACATTTCATAATTACCTCAAAGTCTCATTACAGCAGACACCTGGTACTTGCTGTCACATTTAAGGTTGCAAAACAGTTTCCATAGCAACAGCTGTCTCTGCACACCATAATTTCACAGAACATTTCCCTATTGGCTAAAAAATTCCACAATTGCTTTGTGTCCAAGGTTTAATTTTCCCATCAATCAATTCTGAATTAATTTGAGGTGAAAGAATATATTATTTCTTATTAGAAAAAAATATTCTTATTTTCTTCTGGGAAAAACTATGGCAAAATTAGATCAGCTGAGGACTACTGATATTGTTTGGGCTGAGAAAAAAGTTTGGTTTTAATTAAAGCAAAATAACATGGGTATACAAGGCAGTAATGTGGTTTTGACCATTTAGATGTACTGCTGTGTGTTTGTCCCTTTACTTGACTTGCTTGCCCATTTTAAATACTTAAACACTTTTAAAAAGTAATAACAATCTATCTTAAAGATTAGATTTCTTGGCACATATTGTACTTTGAATCTTAGCTGTCCAAACAGTACAAATGATCCAGTGTTTTCAGACTACTTCCTTGTCATATTAATGTACCTATAACTTTGTTAGAATCAGTCAAAGCTAAAGCCATGCTGAGAGATTTAGACCCTCTAGCTTTGAATTTATCTACTCTAACATGAATCAGACCCAGGATTTGTTGCTTTAAATGTTTTTAACTTAAAAATAGCAAACTGATTTTCTTCAGACTTAGACTTGTACTGACTCCTGAGGAAATCTACAAAGCAAATCTAATTTGAAGAAAAATATCATTTTAGTTCTAAAGTTATTGTATTTAACAAAATGAATTGTAAACTGATATAATCTTAGTAATGCTGTTTCAGATCTCTGTCCATATTCAATCATTGTCTCTTAATGTTGTCATTCTTGGATTTCTCCAGTTTCTCAAGCTTTATAAAAACTCTTTGGATTGCCTTTTTGAAACATTCAGCACGGTCTGCTTTATTTTTTATTTGGTAGATATTAATTAATATAATTCCCATGAAAAACATTTGTAGGATTTAAATTATGGACATACATGAAGACCAAAAGTTGGGGGACAGCAAAATGTATTAGGAGCTGAGATATATTTAGGTTCCTATTAACAGTATATATACTATTAATATAAATCTGGAAATGCATATTCAATTTTCAGATTCATTAACAGTTTCCTGTTCATCACCTTTGTGCCTGAAGCAGCTGCAACAACATTACAGGTCTCACATTGCACTGTCTGGCGCCTAGCAGCTCTGGGCATAGTGCTTAAATTCAATTTCCAGCTTGACCCCAAATGCGCTCTTATCCAACTATTTACAGCCCAGATGTAGTCTTTGTTCCTTAAAGAAAGCAGTGCAGGTTTATTGCACATTTACAACTTGAGAGATCAGGAGCAAATAATGATATGTTTAAATTAGTTTTATTCTTTGTGCATATATGTTACAATAATTTTCAGTAATTGGAGGATACCAGTTTTAATGATGTCATGAAACAACTTCCTATTCAAACTGAAAATGTGTATCAGTTTTTCTACTGCAACACTTTCTGTGTGAGGGAATGAGTTGATGAAATTGACTTAGGTATAAGTAGAAAATTAAATGCATTGAATTACATACTGAAACTGTGATATAAAAAAAGTCTGCAAAAATCTGAATACTAAAGCTGGTAATGTTAATGTAATGTGACCATATTTTTTTCATCTAGCATAAAATTTTATGCTATTGCAATTTCAACGTGTTCAAAATAATAGACTGTAGAACCTGGGCTGCAAGTCTGAGATGGATTTAGGGTATTTGAAAGCTCTTAAAATAATGATATGAGGTTTTGGAAGGAAATATTTTCAAATATATTTGTGGTCTAGGAATATATTTTGTTCCTAAGAGCATCAAAACATGCACTGACTTTTAAAAAGATGAAAGTCCAAATCTTATTTAAAGAAATATCTCATCTGCCGTTCGCATGTTGTAGTGGGAATTATGAATGGTACATTTTGAATAGTTCCATTACACAGGAAATACCTATTTTCCCTATTTGCATTAAGGAATATATTTTCTAAGGATCAGAGACATATACTTAGCTCTATTAAAATTCTTTCCACAATTTTGAGCTATATCCCTCTAAATTTGTAGTTCAGCAGATTAGCAGAAAAGGGTACATTTACATTCACTTTTTCACCCTTCTTTTCATCCTTATCCATCAAGTTCAGACCTTGTTTTTTATCATATTTTTATTGAAATCTTAATGTATAGTGCTAGCCTGCAAAAAGATGCTGGGAAAATGTGTGTGGAGAAAAATCACCGGCATCTAAAATAACATTTAGAGTAATTGAAAAGAGTACATGGATCTTTTGTTGCTTATGTTCAGATGTCAGCTTTTAGAAGTTGACAATATTCCTAAACACCTGCTGAATGCGCCTATTTTTTGAGGCTGGTGGGTTATTATTTTTCCATTATAGCTGCATTCCTGGACTGTTATAGCAGTAACATAGTTTTTGCACTCTGACACTGCAAATTATGTGGCAATATTAAACTATCTCTTTACTCTTGGTGTTTGAATAATACAAGCAGGTCAATAAAAGAGATGAAAGCTGAGGTTTGCAAAGACAGAAAGGCAAAATGATGCATGTTTCAGAATCAACAGTATGCAGAGTAGTTCCTATGCATATGGGTATCCAAGGATGCCTTTGTTAATGACAGAGGACATCAAATTAAATAGCGAACCAACACATTTTTCATGCAAAATAAGTAATTTTCCTTGGTGTGTTGGCAGGTTCTGCAATTTTCTTTAGTGCTTTTTCATTACTACATTTCTGTGTAGTGTATTTCTAAACACTTTTTATGAGACGATTTCTCTTGGAATGACTGCCTATTAATGTTTGGGTTTGACATTAATGTTTGGTGTTTGATGCAGTGGTACCATCTTCTGACAAAGGCTTTTAAGGATTGGGAATCATTTCTATAGAGTTTTTTTGGATTTGGGTTTTTTGTTTGTTTGTTTTTAAATAACATTTATTTTCCCTATAATCAGGAAAAAAACCATTTTTTTGACTTTAATGCCAGTCAACATGCTGATCTGAGCATGATCTTTGATTATGGTTTGCTATCTACATATAGCTCACTTCCAGTATTTTGGACAAACTGTCAACTTGATCCAGCCCTTGTGCGGTGCTAAAGAACAGGATAACCACTAGAAATAGGCAGGAGGAGTGCCTTCCCTTTGGGAGGAATCCGTGGCAGAGGCATAGCTAATACAGCTAGCTCAATACCTCCCTATTTTACATATTTGATATACTGAGTTTTGTTTTCATTTTGAGTGCCTCTTATGGTATGTGAAGGGGAGATGTTGTGCAGTTTACTCATCCTATCTTCTGTTGTCAAAAGCCATTCAAAGAGTTATGTGAAGCTACTGCAGGTCTGAAACAACGTTGGGATTGTTCTAATTTACATGTAGAGCAGGAACAAGCCAAACTGGGGTTCTCCAGGAATGAGAGGAATATAAACAGTTATATTATTCCCAGCTGCGTTAGGTCTTCTGATGACCATTTGAGGAACTTTTCTCAGGCTACTGAAGTTAGAGATTGGATTACAGTTGATTACATTCTGTTGTGTTTGTTGTTAAGTGTAATTCATATCCACAGAAGAAAACTACAACAACAATAACAAACAACAGAGGAAAAGAAATTTTCAGTCAGGGGACTGTCATGTTTTCTTCACTAGAAAAGTGGTAAGTTGACATAAAAAGAATTTTTCCATGGAAATCAGAATAGCAATTTAAGAAGTACTAATTTCATTGCACAGTGTCCTATAGGAAGCTTTTTGTCATTTCTAATATCTCTGTCAAAAACACTGTAGATTTTTTGACAGTGACTGGAAACATGCCCCTGAATAGAGGCTTTCTGAAAGAAGGAGGCAGGCCACCTGCCCAGTCATTACAGTTTACAGTTGGATTTTATTCTAGTAAGACATGATGTGAGCTACACTGGTAGTTTGCCTATACCTATGCACTGGGAGATCTTCTGTTCAAGTTTAAAAACTGGGAATCAATTCTTTTCAATCCTCCAGATGCAAGTTCTCATTTTACATCAAGTGCCTCGGAGAAGCCCAAGTGGCCTTCACTGACTCAGATGTCTTTACCGAACTGCTATGCACCTTTCCAAAAACAGAACAGATTGTTTTCACAGGACCAACTTGCTAGGAATACATCAATTATTCTGTTTTGAGTGCTGACTGGCACTGATGATGTTTGAATGTGTGTTGCCAGTTAAAAGTTAACTGTTCCAGGTTTTGCATAAGGATGACCAATTTCCAGTTCCCCAGCCACCGCTTTTACTTCTTGAAGCCCTACAATAACATTGGGAACACTTTGTACTTGAGGATTTCCTTGGGTTTGATAAAAAAACCCTGTTAGTAACTCAGAGAGCTTCTCAGCTAGTTGTCTGGGCCTGTTGATTTGAAACTTTAATTTTTCCAGATGCTGCCTTACATCTTTTATTACAGGTCATTCAATTCTGTTTTGTTCACAGTTAGGTACGATGAAGGTATCTTTTTGTGCTCTATTCTAAACATCACACAAAGAATTAAGAAGCATGTCTTCCTACATTAATTCGTATTTGGTTGTACTACGTGTCAAAGGCACTGACTATGTGCCTTGCTTACAAGTTCTTATTCTCAGAATTTGTTTTTAAGTGCATGCTCTTGATGTCTGTGGCCCTGCTGGTTATTTCATTGATTCTTTCAGTGTTTATCATCATCCACTTGCATTACAAATCTTGTAACATGTGTATTAACCTTTTGCTTTGTACCTTTCTTTTTATGCTAGTGTGTTTTGACTGTTGAATAAACTGCAGCTCTGTTTTGTTTCCCTTGTTTTTAAATCTGCTGCATTTTTCAGGTTTGTGAAAGTGTGGGTTGCTGGCATCCCGTAGGATTTTTGCCAGTGTTTTTAGTTTGAAATCACACAGAATCACAAAATTGTTAGGCTTGGAAGGGACCTCTGGAATGTAGTATTCTTAGCAGGGATGTTTTTGCTATTATACATGTATAAGTTGTGAAAGAAAAAAAAGGGTTTCTGGGGCTGGATACTACATAATTTAAAAAAATTTTATTTTTTTTTTTGCTTTTAAAGCTTTTTTTTCTAAAGAAAGAAGTCAGAAAGTACATTGGATATATCATTAAATAAAAATAATGCAAAGAGATACAAAACCAAAAAGGAATGACTTCTATATAGAAAATAAATTTCTGAAAAGTGTGTTGATTACACAAGAGAGGTTTTATTCAGGACTAAAAGTAAAGTCAAGAGTTTTTTAAGTCTAATGTTACAACTTCCTAGCTAAGCACAGAAGTCATGCAAATGAAGGAGAGGTGAAGCATTTGAGTCCTTTGGAAATGGAGAAGTATGTCTCATCTTAGAACCAGGAGGGAATTCAGTGAACTATTTAATACAGACTCTCAAGTTTATTAAAGAAGGTTTCTCAATTTCAGAACTCACATTGGAAAAAGTCCTAGCTGATGTTCAAACTATTTGCTCTATTTATGACATTGTGGTTCAGCTTAGAGACAGTAAAAGCAATGTCATCTGACTGCGAACTTAGAATCCAGAGCAGATTTATTATATGGATTGCTGTCTTGTGTTCCCAGATTTGTGGAAAGCAGGACTTGCCAATTATATATTTTGGCTTAAACTGGAAAGAAATGGTGATAATAATTTTACCAGAAATACCAGATGAAGTTTCATGAAAAGCAGATTTAGTTTGAATCATAAGATATTATGTGCTGCCAGCAAGCTTTCATTGCATATGCGTAGCTCAGATGGCAACACAAGGAACATATCAGTATGAGGCAGCAACACAAGTAATTTATTAGTCAGACTGAAAGCGCAGTTTGTTGTTCTCTACATTAACCCCCTGTGGTTAGTTAGGCTTCTGGAAAACAATCTGGTCTTCCTGAGCTGACAGTTGTACATGGACTAGTGTGTGTAATGGCAATTATTGGACTCATTACCTACAAGTGTATGTAATTATTCCTTTTGGTCTCGTGTCTCCAAAACATAGCTGGCTAAGTTTAAACTGGTCTACAGTTTAACTTAGCTTTCTGTTGTCAAGTTATTCCCTGTAAACCTTCTTGGTACTGTGTCTGTAGCTTTCACGGCGCCAGAATGGCTGTCCTATGTTCTACCCCATACCTCCCTCCTGTTATCTCTTTCCATAATTGGAATTGTGTTCTCTAGGCTTTCACCCTGGTCAGTCTCATCTCTGTTGTTCTGAGAAGCAGACAGATTGAAATCCTCATGGTAAGTTGGTCAACAAATTCATATTTGCATGTTTTTGATATTTTAGTTGAAAATTTTCTGGTGTTAATGATTTTTTTTTCCCTTCTTTTTATAATTTGTTTCCTTTTCTCTGCATTTATTCTCATGCAATTTCTCTCATTTCTTTTCAAAGAATTGAACTGTTACAGGAACCCTCCAGATGTTCACTGCAGGGAACAGCAACACAGATAATTCATTTAGTTTCTCTGCTAACTGAGAGTCCATCTAGTTTGCAGGTTTTGCCTCTGATCAGCCACTACCCTAACCTTGTAAGAAGGGATAAAACTGTGGATCCACTGTACACAAGGCTGCAAATCAGTGCTGCAGAGTCACAGGGATCCTGAAATTGACAGAGGCATCTTGACACTGAGAAGGCAGGACTCATAAATTAGCATGAAATTATGCAACCACATTTTGAAGGGTATATATACTTGAATGTACAGAGTCACAGTGGTGCTCCACCTGCTTACACTAAGTAGACGTCTAGTCATCTAGTTGGACTTGTACAAAGCGTTAGACACTGTCGCGCACAACGTCCTTGTCTCAGAACAGAAAAATGCAACTGTATGTGATTAAATTAGCTTCTAACTTCACTCTTAAATTGTATGAAGCTGGATACTGGTTTTTTCTGTTACTTTTAAAAATTATTTTTATTATTATTTTGAAACAAATCACATGCAAACCATCTACAATTAGTAAGTAGCATAAAGGTTTACAGTATGACAGAAACCCTGCTTGTTCCATTATTGGAATAACAGTTTCTGTATTTCATTGCTGAGAATTGCTGTTTCAAAATATGCTTACAAACACTCAAAGGAAAATAATCCCATTTGCTTGAAAATTTCCCAATGTAATTTCTTTAATAACTTAATGCAGTGCAGTAATAGAATGGCATGCTTGCAGTGGGCTCAGGAAAATAATGTTTTTTTGAAAGCTAGTATGGGATAGCTGAAATAGAAAATGTTGGCTGGTTTTTTTTTTTCAGTAGATATTAGCTCTGAGAAATAAAAGCATAAGGAATGCCATCTGGCCCATGAAAATATGCCATTGAATTGATTATGGTATTAAAGAAAATAGTCTACTAACATTTAGCAGTGTAATGAATATCATTGCTATCACTTTATATAGGATGGCAAAACAGAGGATTTGTTAGAGCAAGAAAATTCTCCATTATATGAGAGGAAAAAAATTCTTCTATGACATTTATGGCCCCAGGTCACCTATTTAGATAAACTCCTCAGCGGATGAAAGACTGCTAGCAAAGCTGGTGCTGAATTACCATTCCAGTTCTCCTTGAGATGGAAATGTGTGTGTGCAACTGTAAATGTAAAACCTCCTACAGATTTTCTGTTCCGTTCCTCAGATTGCTGGTGTTTCCCCTGGCACATAAAGAACCCTGTGTTCATCTCTAGAGATATCAAAATATTGACTGTGACAATAATGCATATATCACAAGCTGTACAAACTGAATTTGTGTCACGTCACCTGTAGAGGCTGATAACCATACTGATCATTTCCACTGCTGGGAAAACTTTTGTGCTCTGCTGTGAATACGAAATGCCTGAATGGTTTGGATGTGATTAGAAGGTGGTTATCATTTTACAGGGCAATGCTGGTAGCTTTTAGCTTAGCCTGGTAAATGTGTGTCTGACTCTTTCAGAAACAGAACGAACTTTAACCAAAAAGAGCATACCAATTACTTCTGCTAGTCCTACCTCAATAATGCATTTGCAACCAGTAAAGTGTGTTACTGAATCTTTTTCTGCCATTTACATTACTGACAAAGTCATTTCAACTGTACATAAAGAATATATGGGAAGCAAACAAAACTGTTCTCAGTTATTAATTTAATACTGGATTCTGGGCAAATGAGTGGAGTTCGTATTTGCAAATGTGACCCTAATTTTTTGGCTCTTCACGCTTTAGAGTAATTTGACATTTGTGTTTTCTGAGTTCAAGGGGATTGGACACCTGCTTTTTCTATTAACTACTACGTAAAGTACACTCTAGATTTGTAGGGAAAACAACCCCAAAATCTCTGAAAATCAAGTAATGAAATTTGGGACGTATTTGAAGTACGTCTCTTAATTTCCTGCACTTCAATGTCCCTGTGTGTTCAATGGCTTCCCCAGCTGGATATTGAAGACGCTTGTGAACTTAGAAGTAAGCTGGAAGGAAGTCATTAGTACTGGTCCATTGTAATTCACTTTCCCCCATGGAGCTTTTGCCTTAGTGCTCTGTCAGGGGAAAGACTGAATTTCTGTTGCCCTTCAATGGACTTGCCTCTAAATCTCACAGATATTGGGCCCTATGCAGAAACTCTGAATCACCATGGCAGTTATATGCCACTGGTGACTGGGTAAATCTTGTCAGCACAACCTTAAGGGATCTGTACCACCCACTAAAGCATCCCCTTGAATGATGAATTCAATGCTCACAATGTGCTTCTCCATCCTTTTATGCCCATCCATCAGCATATCTGCAGAAGTGAGGAATGTGTTTTAGTAGAGTGGCCTCTACTCAAATACACATAATTGGGGTTCTCTGTGGGGAGCTTCAGTAGTCTCATATCTACCTCCCTCCCAAGTGGTTGTGATGTTTGTCACGCAATGTCTACTATATATACAAACGAAGTCTCACTGTGAACTTGCTGGGCTGACTGTGAAATACATCAAACTCTTCTAATTGGAATGTTTATATTGAATAGTGACATCCTGGGACTATATTTAGCTTTGTAGTGTCTAACTCCCTGTGAGATTTGTCACTCAGACCTCGGGTTTCTAGGAGCTATGAACCAATCCTTAATTCTCTGTTAAATGCAGGGAGTTCTTATTTTATAAGTTATCTTTTCCATGTTGAAAGTGAAATAACTTGAACATCAAATAGGAATTGAATTTTACATAATTTTTCTCCCTGAACTTTGATAAAGCAGTGAGCCTGCACAAAAGGTAAAAAACTCTTTAGCTGACCAGTCTGAGCAAACCTGTTTAGAATAAAGCTTTCTTTGCTCATCAGTTAAAACTTTGTGGAGATTTTGATGACACATTCATATCAAAGGCACCTTGTCTGTGCACCAGAGCAGCTCACAGTCATTTGCTGGAAACTGCTGACTGAGGCAGATTGTTGCACAACACCAGGCAGCTTCCAACACTCTTCCTTCTGTGCACCTATGTTGCAGGTAGCAATGACCCATTCTTCGCCAACTTTTATAGGGAGTTATTTTAATTTATACGAAACTCCATTTATGAAAGATCAGGTTTTCAAACTCTTGATTGATCAGTCTCGGATCTCTCAGAAGTATTACATTACATATTACAAGTTTTCTATCATTAATAATTTCTGATAGGTTTGAATTCTTAGTGGCTAAAATAGCCTGAATTTCAAATTTCTAAACTTTACAAGCTATGCTAGGAAACAGCATGGGGAGAATTTCCCACTTCAAAGATAGGTTTCAGATAGAAAACATAAAACAAACGTAAAACCAATTTATTTGTCCTAAGTCAGGTTCTGACTACTCGTTCTATTTGAAAGAAGAGTATAACCCTTTGATAAACAGAAAAAAATTGGATTTAACAGTAAAAGTACTTGTTTTTTATATTGCCTGTTTGACGATGTGTTATTGCCTGCCAAATAATAGCAATACCTGAGCAATATCAAAGGCAGTTTTACACACATTTACCCTCTTATTTACAATATCAAGTACATTTATATTTAGTATATCTATTTTTTGGGTTTATACAAGACAACCTCCCGCACACACATTTGCAGGTGGCAGTGATAGTTCTTCCTTGCAAAATTCCTTACTTAGTCATTATCAGTGAGGTTGTTTTTTAATTTCCTACTAAATTTCAGGAATCTAGCATGGTTGAGAACAGATGTGCTGCAACTGGAGTAAGCACCAGAAAGATAATATGCTTGATCCTGCTTATGCATGTTGGGGTAGATGAGCTCCAGTGAGGTGGTGGAGCTGTACCCACCAAGTCTGACTATAATTGGAAATACAAACCTGATAACTAGAGCCGTGATAATTAGAGATGTGAAATGCCCTCCAGCAGCGGGACACAATGAAGTGGTTGTGCCTTTGGCCTCTCAGTAGGGAAAAAGTGCTTGTTGAAAGTGGGCTGTATTTTAATAACATCTGATTTCATAAACCAAAAAAAAAAGCTATTTGTCCATTATGGAATAGAATGCTGTAGTTCCTATTCTGTGGAAATCAATGCTGAATTGCATACATATATTTGGATCAAAATCTAGCACCATCTGTTTCCATCTTAAAGCTTAGTTAGGTGCATACCCAGAGTAGCAACAGCATATCTATTGGTATTACAGCAGTTACTAATTTTTTATGTTTCCATGGTATTAGAGTTATTTCAGGAGCAATGTAATGTGGAAACAGAGTCACTGCAAGTGGCCCAAGATCATAATGGTGATACCAGTTAGAAAAAAACAGGCAGGATTTATTAATATTGGATTTCATATGCAGTTTAAGATGCTTCAAAACAGCTTCACTCGTGAATATGATTCTCTTTTTTAATGATCTGTGGGCCTCTGAAAAGCAGCATGATTGTTCTGCAAGTGTATTTCCATGGCAAAGAATAATGACATAGTCATACAGCACATTTGTAACACAAAAACAGCAAGACTATGTTCCGATTTGCTTGTTGAGCTGTTCTTTCCCCAGCTATGATGTGAATGGATGAGATGAAACAATAACAGCACCATTTTTAAGGATTACTTCTGGTTTGGATGAACAAAATAAGTTTTTTAGTACTTTTTTATTTTTTTATTTTAGGATTACAAAGGTAGCAACTAGTTAAAAAAAACCAGTTATGATGGATCAGTGTCTGCTTTATTATATCCAGTGAAATCTTCATGCAGTTTTGCATTTATAAGAGAAAAAAGAAAACAAAAGCAAGCATAGAGTAAGAGTATCCTCATACAAGAAATCTGTTTCAAGGAGATCTCTCTGTTGCCAACTGCAGTGGTGAAAGGATGACACCAGTTGCAACTCAAGCACTTATTCAGGAAATATTGCAAATGGCAGAACCTACTAAACAAGCCCTTCTGCTTAGAGTGCCAGTCAGGCTGGTCTAAGGGTACTAAGGGTTTGGGGTCTGGAGGGGGAATCTTCATCAGGGTCTGCAGTGATAGAACAAGGAGTAACAGCTTCAAACTTAAACAGGGGAAGTTCAGATTAGATATATGGAAGAAGTTCTTTACTGTGAGAGTGCTGAAGCGCTGAACAGGTTTCCCAAAGAAGTGGTAAATGCTCCATCCCTGGCAGTGTTCAAGGCCAGGCTGGACAGAGCCTTGGGTGACACGGTTTAGTGTGAGGTGTCGCTGTCCATAACAGGGGGGTTGGAACTAGGTGATCTTAAGGTCCTTTCCAACCCTAACCATTCTATGATTCTAAAATGGGAAAAAGGCTGAGTTACTGGAATGGCTTTAGAAAGCAACTGCAGCAGTCATTTATCTTATAAGAAACAGGATCCGTAGGGGGTAAAGACCTACAAAGGAGTGAATACTTGCAGGCTATTTTGATGTTTAAGACGTATTTTCTTTTTCTTCTTTTACACATCTTTCTCATCCCAAATCTTAGTTGCAAAAGATGTTTTCTAGATGATTTTCTTTATTTCTGTTTAGGATGAATCTATAAATATTTACATGAAAGCTACTATCTTTAGTATCTTTACATGAAAGCTACTAAATATTGCATATAAATATTTAGATGTAAGAGGAAAGACTGAACCAGCTTTACAGAGAGATTCCTTTGCAGTAGTAAGATAAACCTTGTCTGTTTTTGCAGACAAAATTAACTGAAGCTGTTTGCCTACAGGATGGAGATCTGTACAAAACAGTGCTGGCTGTGATGTATCCCTTATTGTGCGAATAATTTATGTAGCTCTAGAGACCTGCTGTATGTTTAATGACTTTCAGGCAAATGTATTAATTTTACAAATAGATAAATCAGTCAGTTAAAAATCTCTTTTGATTTCTGGCATAAAACACACTGAAAGGTGATTAAGTCCAAGTTATGGCTACTGACTCCGCTGTCAATGTAAAGTTTGAACTTCATCTCTGCAGCTTTGAGATTTTGACTGGCAGCTGTAGCTGAAAGTTGCTGGAGATCAGTCCTGGTTACTGATTGCATGGGCTAAGCAGAGTAGAAACGAGCTTTCACTCTGTGAGGCAGTAGATCTGAACCAGTGAGAATAAAACCAAACTACATAGAGCCACTCTTATCTTCAGCAGTACCCTGAAGACCACTAAATATCAAAACCAATTATACTTAATTGATAGTCTTAGATTCCATGTTTTTCTCTTAAGTACTTTATCACAGAAATGCTGCTACTGTAACACACAAAAAAAATCACATTTCCAAGTGGGGACAGCTTACATAACAAGGTGCTTCAGTCCAGGGCACGGTCTTGCATGCCTGCAAACCATTGTGCACACATACTCTTCCCTGTTAATGACGGCTCAAGGGAGCTCTCACAGGTTGGTTCAACCCTGGAGTAACATGGTACTTACAAATGGGGGGCAATTCAAAATTACAACGTCTCTCTTCTTATTGCACTCATTCTATTGGGAAACAGCCCATTTTGAATATTACTAAAGCAAAAAACATCTGGTGGTGGTGTAAATAAGGCCGGCAGCCACTGGCCAACCCACAGACATTTTTCACTCTGAAGCAGCGTGGAGGCACTGGGATCTAAAATGCAACCCTTAACCTTGGTGCAGTTCATCCCAGGATGACAATACAGCTGGCTGTGATGATTTACATGACACCGTTCCCAGAAGTGCAATCTTTTGAAGTAACTACTCTTTTCCAGAATATTAAAACCACTAAGTAAATATCACATGGCATCATTCAGTGTATGAAGGATAGTTAAGGGAGTGGATCCTCATTCACACAACTTTGACTTTTAACTCATTATGTAAAGCTCATGAATCTTTACCAGACTGCTTCATTCACTGCAATCCATAATTGATTTTTTTCACCATTAGACTTGAGCTGAACAAATCAATTTTTAGCATCTGTCTGAAAACAGAGGTCTTAAATCACTTATTTTACTACAAACTCTTGGGATTTTAGTAGCAGATTTTTAAAGCCTTTTGGACTAACTTTACATGAGGGATCTATCTACTTATTCTACTGTAAAATATTCTACTACATTTACCCTAGTAAAATCTATGTGCAGCTAGGAGAGGTTTTACGTGTTCTGTTGTTTTAATTTGGCCTAAGACATTTACTGGATTTTATTAAAATGGAAAACAATGGAAAAATACATCAAGCTTAGTTTAATATAATATTTTATAGTGTTCTGTAAAGTCCTTCATGAAATTTAGCATCTACCTTGTTTTTGTTCAATCTGTTACTTAATTTGTATTCCATTCACTCTTAAATACCTTGCTTGGAGTCAAAGCCCTACTATATTAGATACTATGCGAATGTGAAGGAAGAGGACAATCTGGTTTTACCATCTGCTACTTGGCCTTGTGAATATGCACTTATGTGGCTCATTTTATGCAGCTAGTACAGTTCCTGTCGTATTGAGAGTAGTGTTTTCCATGTATTAACACACATAAGCCGTTGCTTAAAGTTTCAGGGCTACAAGTGCTGCTTGAATAGTTCTTGGTAAGAAATTGTTCTCAATATAAGGCTGTGTATGTGTGTGTTTGTGCCTAGAAGAGTGAGCTGGAGGTTAAAACATATTTTGAGAGGGAATAAAAGAAAATGACAATTACAGTGTCTATGAATATAGGCTAGCTACATGTACAGCTGGTTGGTTTGTTTACTTTCCAAGTCCTGAATTATGAAGAACAGATTGTGTAAGATCTGCCTACCACAGAATTACTACTCTATATTAGCTGGCTTTGTATGGGTGTTGTAGTAGGCAGTTCTGCCACTGACTCAACAAGCAACCTTCATTAGCATGCTTGCAGTTGTGTTTCCAGGTGTCAGTGCTGCGCACCTTTGCTTCGTTGCTGTCTAAATTGGGATGGTGGTATCTTAATTTGATGTATCAGCTGCCAGTGAAACTGAGCAGATTATAGGATTTGCAAAATTACAAGGCATATAAATCGCCCATGCTCTGGAATCAGAGAAGAGAGGTTTCCCTGTCTTCTGGTTCAGCTTCTCTATGCACAAATTAGAGATTAGACTTAACCTTGCTTTGTGCAAGACTTGTAACTCCTCAGGTCATGCAGTTAGTTAGGATTATCTTCTTCTCTCATTTTATAGGTTGTTATATTATTTTATCCACACTCCTAATAAAACAAAGTTTTACTTTCTAATAAAGTTCAAGTTACACAGCAAATCCTTAAACAATACGGCTATGAGAAGTTAATTACGCAACTAAATCAAATACTCCACTGAGACGTGAGACTCAATTATTCAGTAATAATTGAAACATTTTAGTGTTCATTGTGTTTGTTTTCTATTTGGAAAGATAATTTTTGAATGAAAATTACAATTATTTAATATTTTATTTCTAATACCCATATAAACATAATGTACCCAGCTAGGAACCTGTAGGCTGTGAATATGCTATGAACTGAAACCAGCTATGTACTTCACTAGACATGAAACTGAATGGCTTACACATTCATGAAACTTTATGATCATCACTGATGGATAATACTACCTGTTTTGTATATTTCATGCCTCTCTCTCTGAGTCTCCAAAGTCAAATCTCTTGCGATTTGCTCTATGGGATATAGACAATATTTGTCAGGCATACCAAAAACCGTAAGAATAATAACTAGTCCTTTAATTACTTGTCCCATTACAACACCTTTCATGTGGGCTTACACATTTTAGTGATTTACCAGCTACATTAACACATTTGTTTTCTGAGGATTAAGCTTAATAGTAGGAAAATACGTTTTCTGATTAGTTTACTGCGTGTAATTTCAGGGACTATACTTTCAGGGACTACACTGATTATAGAGAAGAATTACCTTAAACTCATTGGAATAGACAGCATCAGCTGTCAGCAGCATCAGTAACACTTTTCTGGAGTCAGTATTCAAGCATCAGCAAGCTGTCTACAGGCACCGCTAGCTACAGTGGGATACATTTTGGATTTGAAAGCAGAAGAGAGACTATTTGTAGCTGAGTAGAAATAAAAGCAACCTGTCAGCAGCCTTGCATGTGTCATGATGGCAGTGGGAGTAGGGGGAGGCCTGGCCATTTAGGAATGTCAGGGCGCAGGTAAAACTGACTGATCCCTAAAGTCAGCGGCAGAGAAGGGTTATATCCAGTCTTTTTTTGCCTATAAAACTGAGAAAGTAAAAGAAATTCTCCATCATGAGTAAGGGTTATTCTCTTTTTCCCCCCTGTATATCTGGTGTTTTACAGGTGAGGATAACAGAAAAATCTCAAAGCCAGTTCTAGTTCTTTAAGCTGTGTATCTTACCACTGTCATCATGTTCATGCTGATTGCTCCTGTTGCAAGCTTAGGACGTTTCTGGGATTTTTTCATGACAGAGCCCCATTGATTCTATACAAGCGGAATATTCCTAGTGTGCAGTATCATTTGCATTAATTTAGACTTATTTTCTGTAACTCTGACCTCTGCAGTAATCTATTAGGTTCACAACATTTAAAATAGGTGCTTGTTCTCATGAAAATTCAGAAAGCCAGAGCAACACATACAAATTCATGTCCACTGTTCAACAGGGAATGCAGGAGAAGGTCTGAAATAACACTTTATAGAAAGTAATGGCAAATTTATCGAAACAAAGAAACTAGAAATTCCTCCTTTCAGGCTGGGGAGTTTTTGACCTGATACTGGATGATAGCATGCAGGGCAGAGTCCCTTCTACTGGGTGAGTTACCAGTGTCTTCTCTCCAGACTACCAGGCAGTCTGGTAGAGCACTTCCTTGGGCTGGCAGTCCTAGGCTCCAATATCCTCATACGAAGGAGGTAGCTGAACTGTCCAAGTGCCCTACTCATTGAATTACTTTTTATTTTTTGTGGGAAGGGTCCTAACGATAGTACCAGCCCATTACTTTTTCTGACCATATTTTGTAACTATCAGTCTTGAAATAACCAACCCCTCCAGATTGCCTGTGGGTTGGCACAATAAAAGAGACACAATTCCATCACTACAGAGAATGGCTGAGATTGATTCGTGTAAAGGTATGCACCACTCTGCCCAGACTGGAAACATTCTGCAGCACTGTGGTATGTATAGAAATTCCACATTGAAGAGCTAGCCGTGTATGAACCTCAGGAGGTCCTGGAGGTACCTGAGGGCTTAGTAGTGGTTTTGAGTATTTCATTTTTTACTTTTGTTGCTTAGATCCCTTTTGGATGTAGATGAACACTGTTTCCTATAAAGCCTCCTTATGTTATACATGTTTGTTTCTTTTCTATTCCTCTGTATGCAGCACTGGTGTTTTTTAATAAACAAGATACAAGTCCAGTTAATTTTAAGTCTGTGTGACTCTCCTATTACAAAATGGCTTCACTGCTGTACGAATAGCTTTTGTATAAATATTTTGAAGAGTCTTTTAAATTGTATTTCAAGCTGATATTTGAGAAGCACTGTATGTTTATTTAGAACGACAAACAAAGCACAATAATCACCAGCTGGCTCAATAAGCACTGTTAGTTTGGTCTTCGTGATACCAACTCCCCACCCCCTCCTCCTGAAATGTTATTTCCATTCTCTGTCATGATGAGAAATGAAATTGAAACATATCTGGAAACAGCAAAGATGCTGTTGGAGATGAAACCTAATGAAAATCCACCAGTGTGCAGAAGGAGGTTGTATTTCAGTGTAGCTCACACGTCTGAGCTGGAGGGGCTCTGAAGCTGCAGACAGTGACAGAATGCTGGTCTATTATTTACATATTTGTTCCAAAGCTGAAGCCTGCCAAATTTCAAATATCCTCCCAGATTATACCCCGTGACAGGAAGCCTGAAGTGGGAAATAGTATAATTTTGTGATTAGAGTGTCATTTCTAATATGGCTGCTTCTAGAGATCTCTGGTGGGTATCTTGCAAATGGTGGATTTTTCTTTCACATAGTTAACTTTGATCAATTGTTATTGTATATATAATTTTAATCTGAATGAGGGTTTCATTTTGCACTCAGATATATTCTGTGAATGGAAGGTTAATCATAGAGTCCTATTGGGTATGATAACAATACTGGTACTAAAGATGACAGAATTTAGAATTGTGGCAGTTAAACTTCAGGATACAACAAAACCAGAGGTGTGTGTTCCTGTTTGGTATAGCAACAGTGATTCAGATTCCTTTGTTAAGTCAGGGCAGTCAGGATTTCACCCTTTCTCTCTTATAAAAAGATGTGGAAGCTAATAGGTCTCACCTCTGTCTCTCCTGCAGGATGGAAAGAGCATTGAAGCAGAGGTATGTGATGAAAACAATCAGTAATGTTTAAAGTTCCACTAAAACTGTGAAGTTTTCAGCACAGGCCCTGTGAAGAGCTGTGTGTTCACTCAGCATTTGAAATGGTTGCTTGCTTTGTTACACACAGATGAATATGTACACAATCTTTCACAGCTTCCTCCAGCTGAATGAGCTGAATGTCTGAAAGAACCTTCACATACTCGAATTTTGATGTGACTTTCCCTAGACCTTGCTAAAGTTTCTTTGGCACTCTGCAGATGTTTGTACATTCAAATTTGGTAGCACAATACCAAATTTCATCAAAATCAATAATTATAATATTTGATACTGAAACAGATTAGTATATGGAAAAATTATTTTTTTAAAGGTATGAATGTCATCAATAGTTACACTTAAATGTTTGTGTAATAAAGTCCCCTTGATAACTCTTCTTTTCCCTTCGTAGGAACAACAGATCAAATTCAGAATATTTGCAATCAGTTCTTTGAAAAAATGGTTTACTATTTTAAGCTAAAATATATTGCATAATTTTGTATCTGCTGGCAGAGACCATCTTAATGGGTTGAAAAGAAGTATTCATTACTCATTCAGCTCTAAAGTAAACATGCTTTCAAAATATAAGGAATTTATACTGCTTATAATGGAAATTGTGATGGTGTTGAAGCCGCTCTTGGACTTAAAACCTAATGTGATAGGACATGTAAAGTTATATCTTAACAATGTCTCAGTGATGTTTTCCTATTTAGTAGTTACACTTATTGTATTGGATGTCTTTTATTACAGTTTTCGAATTTCAGTAGTGATTGTGAGCTGAAAGTATAATTATGGCCTTTAAATATAATATTCTCGCTTTGCATTTGTTTGCAAAAACTGCTGTTAAAAAAAAAAAGAAAAAGTGTATCCTGAGGTCCCTTTTCATATTGAGAAGTGTTTGTGATAAAACATTCCTAGACTTATTGTCTGTTTTGTACACAGTAGTTCTATCCTGCGTATTTAAAACTGTCCTTAATTCAAACTTCACCTGGGTAGCTACAAATAGTGTCACATTTAAATCACATTATTTCCTTTATTGTTTTGAACCCATGTTTTCAGGGACTTGTCCTTTCAGGAAAAGATTAAAACATTCTGCTAGGGCCAAATTCTGCACTCTTGTTGTAATTGAACAATATAGTTTTGGGCAGCTGTGTAACTTTAACCAAGGACACAATTTGATGTCATTTTCTGAGAATAGCTGCTTATCAAGATAACAGTAGATTTACTGACACCTGTGTGGGTTAAAATCATTGTTCATACTTCATTATTCTATTTATCTAATATTAACACTTCCTAGCAGTTCGACAGTTGACACACCATCTCTCCCACCAGCCTTCGTGTATAATTGTGTAGAAATGCTAATTATGTCTAATAAATAATTGCTGGATACAAATCAGTGTGGACATCAGATTTCAGTGGCAGACATGCCATATGGCATCAGGGTTATAGGTGTTTGGATGTGTGAGTCGACTGAGAAAATAGAAGTTGTTAATAATTCTACCAATTCTACCTCAGTGTGGACACTTCTGCAGTCACATAGAAATTGGTGCTGTTTAATTAAACAAATGGTGTGTAAGCACATGAGTGAAAATGCATGAATTACACAGTAATGCAAACTGCATTTGTTATGACACACATTAATTTTATGTTATGAAGTAGCCATTTGCTAAATGAAGATGAAGAGTAAATTGCAAAAACTTGTAATGATGCTGAAAACCATTTTTGATTTAGAACCATGTCTGAGGCTTTGCTTTGTAACATAGTGACAGTAGGTTTTCCTGGTAGCTGTGTTAGAATATAAAGCATAAACGGCTGTGCAATGCTGTATGAAATCAGTAAGTATTATAATGATAATCTTCCCACCAATTCTATTTTTAAAACCTGATGCATTCAACGTTAAGTTTCTAGATTCAGATGTAAGAACATAGGTATTTTTTATTATTATTTCTTTAGTACAATATCTCTAGACCTAGATCTACAAAAGGCTGATGGGTAGGTTGTAATTTTGGTTTCATTGTAATTATTTGAATCCCTGTACATTTGCAAAAATCCTGATCATGACAGATAAATGTTGAAAAGCTTCATATTTGCACTCTTGATAAAAAAGTAAAAGAAGTAGAAGACTTGTACCTCGTATAATGAGCTTTTTGATCTAATTATCCAACTTACGTTGCTTTTGTAATGATTTTTCCCACTCATTTTTGCTAACACTGTAGTATAAGTTTTTAGTGCATGATACCACTGGTATCCATTACCTTCTAAAGTGCATGTAACATGGAGGTCCTTTAAGCTGTAAAATAACCTTTGTCTTCATGTACTGTGTTAGGTATATTTGATGGCACAGCAGAGCTCTTCCCTCCCCCTCTTTCTTTCATTATTTTCCTCAAAAAGCTAAATTCTCACTACTTATTCTTCAATATTCCAATATATTGGCTGCATGTCTATTACAGTCTATAGCAGTAGTTTTCTCTTTGAAATCATTCATTTATAATTCCACTAGCTGCAGAATAATATTTTTACATTCTGTTCTGAAATATATAGGACAATGAGATTTAAGAAATCCAACCTACTGAATGTTTCATCTTCTGGAAATCATTCTCAGAGTTTCCTGGGACTTGCTTGAAATATTTAGTAGTTCCTCAGACACAGTTTTGTGAGATGTGAAAATACATATCTTTTTGGTAGGTACAGGAACTCTATGCTTTCATTCAAATTTTATAAATGGAGGGGATTCGTTTTTATAGTTCCATCATGAGTGTCATAGACTACTATAAGGCTAGTTTATATGTGCTCATATGTCAGAAAATACACTACAATTTAATGATGCAATATAAAATTGAAGGACAGGAAGCCCTTATGATGGTTATGAAAAGCGTATAACTTTCTTCATCAATCAAATGGGGATTAATTATATTCTTAATTATGCTATGCCATGGAATTTTTCACTGTAATTCCCTATTTTAAAGAAACTAATGTGTGTAAAGGAAGAAATATAGCCTTACTTTGGAAAACTATCTTCAGACGCTTGTAAGAGTTACATCCTACTTAATGAAGGTCTAATTGATAGCGTGACCAATTTGAAAAGAAAGTTGTGATAAAAAAAATTGCTGCAATTTAAAGGGATTGCAGGGACATTTAGTGAAAAGTAGCCTTTGTGACACATTTTCCCTCTGAAGTACAGCAGAGTGATATTTGTGTATTATTCATATATTATCTAATATGTGTTATATTAACACATATTATATCATATGTGTTATACAGGGATTGACAATGAAGTACAGTATTACAGAATTACTGTTTTACACCTTTTTACGTAGAATTGTTGGTTCCTTTGCTCTGATTTGTCAACCCATCTCAATAGGACAGGTACACAGGTAACAAGTTTTATCATTAAAATTGAGTTTAAAATTATGCAAATATGTATAACCGATGTATTGTAGCGCCAAATTGAGAAATTATATTTAAAAACATTGGACCCATGTTTGGTGATTTAATCCTCTGCAATCCTGCCTTGGTAGGGTACATATAGAACCCAATATTATGTAATGCAAGAGAAGTATTTTATCACCTGAATCACCTAAATTCTTTAGATATAGATAATATAAGAGGAATTTAGTGCAATTCCAGTCTTCAGCATTAAACCAAAAGCATGCCCATAATTTTTCGAGTACGGATTCAAGCTGGAAAGTTGTCTCATCTCATCTCTGTCTGGTACAAAGCTGTTTCTAATCAAGACATTTTTAATGTATTGTAGCGAGCAGTAATCAATGTGATGGTGTTCAGAAAGGAGTTGATGGTGATATGATTTCATTGCCTACGAGGCTTTGTTATACAAAACCCTCAAAAAAATTCTTGTCACTGTTTCACCTGAATATTTCCTTATCTAAATACTACTGTGTGTCTCAGTTTAATTTCCCCAGAATATTTCAGTTTTCAGTCCTCTACCTTATTGTGTATCTGTATCATAAGTCTTGATGATCCATATCTTTTTGGTGGAAGTATGTAGAATGTTTAATGCTTTATTTCAACCTTCCATGACAATCAGCATTAGCCTGTTCAGGTGTTGAGAGTATTTTAGTGGAATATATATTGTGAACAAAACATAGACTAAAATGTGTATATGTATGTGTTGCATACAGCAAAAATAATGATATTAATTTGCAGTATCTATGAAGAGCTGATGTTAAGCCAGAACATTTTTATCATGCAGATGTAAAGCTTGCTGCTGATGGATGTTAATGTTGTAGATAAATAATCCAATAAATGGATTATTTTCTGCAGACACAGCACTTGATTTTATGTTTTAAGTGTTCATACAAAGAAGATAAATTGAATGGAATATACAGGGAGACTTTCTGTTAATTTCTTTTTTCTTTTCAATTTTTTAGTTTATGCGCATGATGTTGTCCAGACATACAGGACATGCACTTTTTGCGAGTATTTTGTTTGTTAGCTTATATAAAGGACCCCTTCCACCTATAGTTACAATCAATTGTAAGAAATACTTTCGTGCTAATGGTTGATTCTTGATTATTTTGAGAATGTTTAATGAAGAAGACATCTTCTGAAGGTGTGTGTACTCAAAAATAACCATTGTATTGCTCACTGTTCTGTGGCAATCTTAAGGCATTTGAAATTTGACCTGTAGAGGACACATTGAAGTTGTTTCTAAGAAAATAATTTGACGAAATACTAAAACTTCAACTGAAGCAGACTAGTTAGAAACCTTCACAGAGCAGAGAACTAAAAAAAAGTCTGCTCTCATAGGATGGTTTAACAGAAACATATAGAAAGATTACATGTCTTTCAGCTTAAGATAATTACATATTTTTGAAGTACTTTTAAGTTTAAAAAAACATTAGAAGCTTTCATTTTTAGGTGATCTCTTGTACAATCTGTCTTTCATATATTTAGATTTATGTGCACAATGCAGATTGATCCGTACTGAAATGAGAGGATAGGAAAATGTTTTTATTCTAACAGCTGTGTATTGGCCAGGAGAATGACTGTTTAGTAACAGTAATTCTTCCAGGTGACATTCCAGTTGATGTCTTCTGTTGTGCTTTCAGACTCCAAGCAGCAGATTAAAACTAAGTGAAAGAGCTTGGTAGAATACTCCTAATTAATTAAAAATGTTTGGATACTCCCTTTGGAAATGGATGATGAAGTTCAACTTGTTTTCCACTGATGAGGGAAAACCGAAAATTAAAATTAAGATTCGATGTCAATGAATTTCTATATGCAAACAAAGCCTTCCCCCCTGCCACCATTTCCCCTGTTTGTATAACTAAAGCATTTAAAATATAAGAGTATATATATCATCCCATAGAAAGGCAAAAGCTAGATTCCCAAATGGTGTGGTATACCAAAACATAGTCATAAGCAGCAGCTTAGATGAAGCTCTATTTTATTTAAAATAAAATATGAACAAGACTTGGGCAACAGTAAGAAGTTATTGCTCATTACCATGCATGATACACCACCGTGTTTTGACAAAAAACTGATTACATATATCTTCTGCTCAAGAAAATATCCAAATGTTCTGCCTGAGGCAGCCTTGTAGATGGTGTTCAGCTGTGTCACAGCCTTTGTGTGAGTATCCAGACCGAGCTAATGAATGGTGCATGTGCTGTTGGAGAGACTATATATTAACTAAAAGTGCTGCAGCTGCTTGCAATCGTGGAGTTGATTTTCTTTGAATTTACCTACTGCTTGGGAAGTAATTGGCAACAAGAGCTGATAGAAAATTTTCTGATAAAATAAAATACCCAGCAGATAGTGAATGTAATTCCTTTGCTGATTGAGATTAGTGGGTCAGTCCCATCCATGGACAATAGAAACTCTGGATCACAGCTCATAAGATTTTCCCATGATAAGTTTGCTCCAGAGATGTGGGCCCTGAATAAGGTGATGAAGGGGACTCTTGTCCCTGCTGTGCTTCAGAGTGGAAGTGTGTTAAGGTTAGGGCTGCGAGGTTCCTGGCTGCTTGTGATCCTGGGGATCAGCTTGTGTGAAAAATGGTGAAATGCGAAACATTACTTTGCCCAGGGAGCAGTGTGAGAGGAGCCCTGCACTGCTCTCAGGGTCTTCCATGCTTCACTGATCCTATGAGCAAACTGTCAAGTTAATTTGACATGATCCCAGGATCATTTGTTTCAGGAATACTGCACTTCAGTGGTTTTAGGGCAAATTTTTTTCAGAATTTTCTTAGAAGTTTGATGGATTAGATTCATCAAAAATTGAAAGACAGACTTATGCCAAATCAGAATTAAATTGATGTTTTAATGAAATATCTATCCAGCCTTTACAGCCAGTTTTACTGACCTCAGAGAAGATCCAGCTCCTAGAATTCTGTAAATCAATTGGAAGACAATTATAATATTTGTATTGCCAAGTAGAGTTAAAGTCAAAAAGAAAACTGTTCTTTCATATATATTCCATACTAGATTTTCTTTTAACTGATTGAGCTGTCATCAGATGTGCTACTTTGGTGATTTTTCTCTTTCCTTATTTACTAGTATTTAAATGATTTATAAATGCCAGTAAATACTTATGTCAGTTCTCATCATGCATTGGACTAATTATTGCATTCAGTTTTTAGCTGGAAATGCAAGTAGCTGAAGATGTAGCAGGGAGACAGCAATTTATAGTGGTGTGGAAGAGAATGGTAAAATACTTCTAAAACCACTGCCAAAGAGGGTACCCTTTTATGGTTGTGTAAGGTTTTATTTATATATATATATATATTTATTTTTTTTTAAACCCAAACCTTGTAACTTTGTTTTGCTCAGAGATACAGTTGGAGTCCTGAAACATATTTAATAAGGTTATAAATTTGAAATATTTTAGTGGCTTTAACAGCTGATGTTGAGCTGCTTTTGGCAATTACAGATATGGGTGGTTGGGATGTTTGTCAACCCAAACTGTTTATTCCTCAGGCTTAGTCTGACGAATAAAAACGTCAAAGTTATTTGAGAAAGCTCAGCAGGAGAATGGAAGGTCTAGCAGTTGCCATTAAAGTGTTACAGATGTGATTCCAAATGACAGTGGGACATCCTTGCACAAAGAAATCCAGACAGAATAGGAAAACCTTTCTGAAAAGACTGTAGTTACTTTGACAGAAGATACTAAATACCAAATTAAAAAAAGAAAAAAAAGGCCAACTCTCAAATTGTCATAATTAGTGTCAGGAGAGATTTTACAGTTCTTGCTTGGTGGTGTTTCTTATGTTTTCTCATGGGCAACAAAAGTGATGGGAGTATCTGTGAGACAGAGAATAGAATATTGTAGATGAGAAAACTTTCTGGTAACTTGCCCTACACTTGCAGTTTGATCCAAGAGGATTTCAGTATCTTGCTGAGCATGTTCGTCATTTTGTAAAGCTGTAGCAGGGATCATAAAACATCGAGTGAACCAAATTTTATAGCTTTTCACATTCCAGAATATGTACTCAGTTATTTTACTTTTAGAATGGTGCAAAAGCCAGTTTAACTTTATCTTGGTCTATCCTGCTAGGAAGGAGGGAATAGTAAAGTGACATTTTGTCTAAAAGATACCACTACTAACACTTCAAAATAAAACAATTGTTTATTCTTTTGAGGAACTCTTCTAGTAATGAAGGAGATATACCTTCTCTTAGATAAGCCCAGTTTTTTCAGGCCACCTACTAACTAAGGACTTCAGTGTAGGAACGTGTGTTTGAATTATGCAATATTCTGAAGGCAAGACAGTTTATTCTGAATTTGTGAGAATAAATAAAATCTCACAAAGTGGTAACGTACATGGTGTAGAGTTTCTTCAATTGATCTTGTTCTTTTCCTGTTGCCGTCTCTTATGGACAGTATTTGATTCCTTTTGTTTTTTCTGCTTGTTATGGCATCAAGGAGATTGGGCAGAAATGAGCCTGCCTGGAAAGGTTGCACTGGCAGCAAGTGAGAAGGCTCAAACTGGGAGCAGCCAGCCTGGCCAAAGAGGGGGTGAAAGGAACTTCCGAAGGACCAGAGGAGATTGGGTAGAGTTTTCTGCAACTCAAAGTTAATGAGCTGGGTAAAATCAACTCTAGAATGAGATACGTTCTGGAAAGAGCTTTGTATACTTCATTGTGTTCTGCTTTCATTTCCCTCTTGTGCCTTCTCTGTTTAAGGCGGCAGCACTTAGTTTAATTCCACTGATACTTGTCTGTTTGGAATGATAAGCCTTTCAGTATTCTGCAGACCCCTGGTCACCTCAGGGTTGTTGTTTCTGTTAACTGCTGAAATGATTGTGCTTGACCTTGGATCCTGCATATTCTTTACTTCTGCGTGGCTTTTTAAGACTGCATGAATAGCAATGGCATTGTAGCTGACTCTACAGTCTTTTTATTGCTCATCTAGGAAAGCTTTAAAATCTGTAGCTCTGTTCCAAACAACTTTTGGTGTATATATATATATATTTATTATGTTGTAAAGTATAAGCTTCATAACGAACTGTCAAACGTTACTTTGGTGTAATGCTGTGAAAATTCAGAAAGGATGATGTGATTGTAGATCACAACAATATCTGAATTCACTTATTTTGGTAACAATTAATGTTATGAACATTAACCAGTCCAAGATTTCCCTCTGTTTCTAAATATTAACTTCAAAATATATTGGCTCATTCTGGAAGACCATGCTCATTCTCTCTGTAAGATATTCAGGCAAATGTTTTTGAAGACTTGTATTCTTTGTAAAAGAATGAACATATTCATCGTGAACACGATGGGCTATGCAGGTGCTCAGTTATGAGCCCATTTTTGCCCTGAAGGCATGACTTTGCAGTGTGGTGAAACCTCCCTGGGTTACTTCAGTAGAAGTTACTTAAAACTGAAGCTCTGCTCAAGGGAGTTTATTCAGGTTGTCTAGTTAACCTGAATTGCATTTGTGTCTCTCTGTGATTCTATGTGGTTTCTTCCACATCTGTCTTCAAGTCTTGTACATTTCTGCTAGAACTTGCCATACTCAGAGACAAGAGGGACCATCAGATAGGTTTGTATTCTGTTTGACCCCAGAGTTTATGTTCCTGTGTTCCTCAGGGAAGAGGAAAAAGTTTTGTGGTGCTTTTAAACAGACAAACAAAATGCTTGGTCCTAATGATGCTTGCCAAAATATGAAAGTTTTTCATTCTGCAATGCTAAGATCTTCATTGTTGTTTGCTTTGTTTTTTTGACTTGTTTCACTGAGGTTTGTGTGTTTCTGTAGGGAGATTTAAGGAATGTTTTCTCAGGTACTAGGAACTGCTGCAGAAAAATCATAGAATCATAGAACAGTTAGGAAAGGAAAAGACTTTAAGATCATCTAGTTTCAAGCCCCCTGCCATGCTCTTGAGGAATTTAGGTATGTTTTGCAGAGTAAAGGTTTGAATCTGAGTGAAGATGAATTGTTTTCATGTTCTGAACAGGAATGGCCAGAGGACTCTGCTTACATTATGGCACCTGGGTTCTACTGTCCTCTACTTTCCTCATTGACAGCAGAAAAGACCCTTCCATTTTCAGGAAGATACAGCAAATTTAACAACTGTAATATCATCTTACTTCAAGTTTCCTCCAGGAAAACTCAGATTGATTGGGATTTTATGGTATTTAAAGCACACTCTTGCATCTTGAGAAAACTCATCGCTTTCTTATACCATACTATATGTGTCTGTCTGATGTATTTTGCTACATATTTGTGTTGTAATTCCTGTAATAGAAGGAATGTCTTTTTCTTATAAATACTAGCAATTATTAGATTAACATATATAGCTAGGTATATGAGGTGGGAAGAAATTATTTTTAAATATTTCAAAAGAATTTCCTACACATTCTTGTTATCACGAATTCCTTTCCTATCTTTAAAATAACATTACTTGATTGGAGAATAAAAATAGTAAATCACAAGCTCAGGTAGTGATCAGTTCTCAAATGGTTTGTGACCTGCATTTAGTTACCAGGAAAAAATTTGTAGTAGCATTGAATAGTGAAAGATGGATCTTTACTAGAAAGATATTTATGGTGTATTGCTGGACTAATTTTCAAATCTTTGGTGTTTTGAAGGCAGATAAACTTCTGGCTACTGTTGCAATAGAGGGAAATCTTAATGTGAGAGAAAGAATGCTTGCTAGATGAAAGGCTGACATGTAATGTCAATTTTTGCTGTGTTTGGAAAAAAAAAGTCCAGATTTTTAACCGTGATACCCTCCTCTCCCCCCGAATTTAAAGAAACGGAGAATGAAGAGTTTTAAAGAAAACTAATCTCCCACCTGTAGAGCAGGATTGATGTTGTATAATGGTTGAATAGCTGTGAGCTGCAAATCAGCATCAGTCTTGAGCAATATTGCTAATGCTGACATTGTAAAAGACTACTTTTTTGTTAACTTACATGTTAACTTACCAAGAGAGGTATTTTTCTGCTGAGAAAATGGTCATTGCTGGCAGAAATAGTTGGATTATTTGGGATCCTGTTCTCATTACTTCTAGGAGTGACAAGAGCAATAGATGCATGTTTACACAAAATTGGAGACAAAAAAGAGATCAAGGCAGCGCATGTGCACTTGTTTTTAGGGCAACTGTTGTCCATAGCAAGCAAAAAGAATGTCTTACTTTTCACATAATGATTAGTGGAATTAGGGCTCATACTGAACAGACTAGATCCTTCTCATTTCTGTTAATCTCTAGTTGATGTATTCGAAGCTGCATAAGGAGAAATTGTAGAGTTGTTATGAGTCTAAAGTAATGCATTAATAATTCATCTTCTAGAATTCCTTAGCTGGAGGGAAGTAACGTACAGAATTTTTTATTTGTTTCAGCATGTTTTGGCTATAGCCTGTGACAGCTATAGATAAAGATTACTAGGGAACACAGAAGGTTTAAGTAACAAATATTAGCAAAGTGATTATGTAGAATGGTATTTGAAACATTTTCAAAGTGGCAAAGATTATTTTGTTGTAAAGCATGAATTCTTACTTAAACTATTCATCAACTTTTAGAGAAGAGTGATTTTTGTCCTAGAGTCTTGATAAAATATTCTAATCAAAGCACATATTAATACTCTTTCTCCAAGGAATGATTTAGCTTATGGGAATTTGGCTGTGTATATTATGTTCTCATATTCTAGATATACATTTTCTGAGGTCTTTAAGTCATAGTAGAAGTAACATGTTAGTAGGAAAAATAGAAATACTGAAAATAATATCTCTGCAGTAGAAGAGATATCACTGTGGTGTTAAGCAAGATATGGTAAATAATGTTTTATATTTATAATTACATATGTACAATGTAAATTATAGCTATTGACAATTATTATTTAAATAATCTAATAATTATTATTAATATAACATCTGCAGAAATGCTGAAGATACTGTTATTAGAACTGTGGTATTAATAGCCTTCCCAGTTTTTAGTTAGATCATGAGTGATAACAGTAAGAAAAGGTCCTCAAATGGAGCTAGGCAATTTGTTTCAGCTGTGAAAAACTATCAGAGCAGACATTTTACATTGGCTTCTGATTAATAGGGGGGAACTAAGAAGCTGAATTGAAAGCATAAGGTAAAAAAAAATAATAAAAGGTAGAATCCACTTTTTAAGGAGAAGATGATGTTGGAGCAGCAGAATAATACAGCTTAGAGAAACAGACTTGCACAAATTCAGAGAATTGGTATATAAGACTTCTTGGGAAGATAAACTAAGGGATACAAGAGTGCAGCTGCTGAGGGAGATTGGGAGTAGGCTTTTGTACATGTTATACAATGTGGAGGTGAAACAGGAATGATAGAAACAGACCATAATGGTGTATCAGGAGCTCTTCACTGACTTGAAGATCAAATAGAAATCATATGAAGTCCAGAAAAAGAGCATAAAACTAAGGGTGAATGCAAAGGAATAGAACAAATCTGTAGGGATAAAATGGGATGAGAATTTCAGTTAAGAAGGGACACATAGGATAACAGGTAACAGGGCTGAGTTGAGGAAACAAAGGAGGTACATTTCCACTAATAAACAGAAAAAGCATAAATTCCCTGATTCAGAGAAGATGAAACTGTCCAATAACTTTTCTGCTGTAGTGCTTAGTGTCTCCATATTTACAAAGATTCATGTTAACAAAGAAATAGAAGTTTAGGTCAATTTACCTAAAACAAATGTTTTGGGATACTTCAGAGCTAAATGTTCAAGTTGGCAGGATGTGACTAAATTCAACTTCCAGTACTCTTCAAAATGAATATGAAGCCGCTTTCAAACTCCTTTATGATTAACTTTCAGAATGAATGGAGCCAGCCGTTCTGCAGAAGTGTTAGTATGACTATGCTGATTGATCAGGACTAATAATACTAGGGAATTGCCCTAGCCTAGTCCTAATTTAGTGATCTTTCCTATAAGAGGTTTTCTCTGAGACTTGTATGTCATTGCTTTCTATTTCAGAGGAAAGCTTTCCTTCTGCCTTCTTCCTGCCCTGCGCTCCTCACCATCATTTATAAGAAAATGAACAAGACATGAACCTTTGTGTTTATGCATGTTTTGCTGAAATATTTTTGCTTTGGGCTAGTCTTTTCCACTTGGCCAGCTAGCCAGCTTTTCTTTTTCTGGGACCTCCCTGAGAGATGTTTTAGTCTTTGTAGGCTTCCAGCTCTATAAGGTATACAGGCTAGCTTTAGATTTTCTGTTTTCTCCTGACAATATAATATAGGGTGGTAGAAGTCATGTATATTAGTGTTCTCTTCTTTTGAGAAGTGATGACAGTGAAAGATTACTATTAATCATATACACTTGAAAATATTTCAACTAGAAGTAGCCAGAAGTGTAGAGCAATTATTCCTACTAACTTTCTCCGTATCATTTTTTGACATTATAGAAAAGTCGGCAAGAAAATGCTTTCATTCTTCATTTGAGCGAAAGGTGATGCAGTTCTGCGTTAGGATTCCCATCATGACCAATTTCCTTTGCAGTCAGTCTGCATCTTTTTCATTTATTTTTTAGTGTGCTATGTAAAATACAAACATTCTTTCAGTGTCATGCATAGTGTGAAATCTGCTGTGTTTGTACAATATGTCAAGATTTTGTGTCCTGCATTTCCAGGGGAATTTGAGTCATCACATTCCAAAATTGTTATCTTTTTATTTCACAAAATGTGTGTGGAATTTTCCCATGACAGGGTGACTGTTGTGAAATGGGCTTTTTGGCAGGTATTTTCATGCTGAGGAACCAGATGGATAGGCACAAGAGTAGATTACCTCCTTGTTTGAAATGATAAGAACTGAAGATGATTTCTTGTTATTTAAATTAGTAAGATCATTGAGATCTTTCTGTTAAGAGTAATCTTGGCCTTTGCACAATTTTGCATTTTTATAATCACTTTTTCTGAACTTAAGAGCAACGTATCTATTCCTGGCTGAGAACTTCAGAGATATAAATGTTGAAATAAGCATTTGTGCTTAAATAATGGCATTTGACCAAAAAAAAAAGATTGTTTTCAGGGCAGACCAAAAAAGCAAAGCAAAACAAAACAGAACTGTAAATGTCTCTAGTAAAACCTCTTTTGTGGTAGAGGACTAGTTGTTGTAAGATCTTGGAAATGCTTCTTGATGTTGAGAGATCGTGATCAGAAGTTATCAGGTAATGATTTTTAACCATTGTCCACTGAAGTAGCCTGTGAAATGGGAAGTTATAGAGTAATGCAGTGCATCTATAAGAATAGTTCTTTTTAAGGGTGTTATTACAAGAAGAGTTGTTATATTCCTCTGGGAAATTACTGTAATTGCTTAATGAGTCTGACAGAGGTTTTCCACACAAGCTATATTTCTGCTATGTTTCTAAAATGCACCCATGAGGATTATGTGCTGTTCTTCTGTTGCCACTGCGCCTCAGGGTCACCTTCAGGCAATGCATGTATAAGGCTGGAAATAAACCCTACAATTCAGAAAGAAAACCAAAACTCTTTATAATTATCTGCTTTAAATTGTCTAGACTTTGCAGGAAAACTCACAGGCTGAGGGTAAGATGATTCCATAAAGGTCACTTAGTGGGATTGCAATACAGATTATTTCTTACAAGAATTTTCTCCAATCCTCCAGAGTGAAAAAGACTTTCAGGCTCTAGAGTAATTACTGTTTTTTCATAGCACATAGTTCATAGTGAAAGATAGTTCTGCAGAGCGAGTGGGAAACCACATGTTACTACAGAATACCACGTAAAAAGCTTGGAGGTGGTTTCATAAAAACTTTATTTCTGATCAACAGCTGTGTTTTTTAGATTATTTTATCATACTGCACATATGAGGTAATCCTTAGCTGCTGTTTGGAAGCTGCCCGTTCAACCAGCTTATACTGTGAATTTTTACTATGATTCTTCTTCTCTCTCCCCTCCCCCCCCCATGTTAATTGATTGCATAGTATTATTTACTTGGTTATTTCTGGATTCCTCAGAGCTTGACATGAGAATTGGGCATGTCAAAACCTTTGTGTCAGACCAAACCCAAAATATAAGTTAGAAAGAGATATTTGAATGGAGATTCCTATCCTTTGATTCCTAAAGCAAGCTGCTCAGGGTGAAGGCATCAGAAATGAGGTTATTTTAGATGAAAATAATCTACTTTGTTTCTCCAGCACTAGGGAGTTATTTTTTATAGCTGCTGAAAGTCAAGAATCCTTATGAAGTGGTTTACTTGTAGAATTCTGTTGAAATCAAATGTGCAGGAGAAATTGTAAGGGTCATAAATTGACAAGAAGCAAGTGATACCATCTGCACATCCAGGTGCGGAACAGAATGCATTTGCCTTTTAATGAGTGGCATGTCGCAAATCTTCCCCCATGAGTGGTGAGAACAGCTCAAGATGAACATAAACCTGGGTACATATAATTTCCACATTGGATGTAGTCTATACATTTTCTCACTCTAGAGCCTGTTGCTCTTTCAACAGTGCTGGGCCTTTCATTGCTTAAGGGTTATTTGCTAATGGAAAAAATCTGACAGAAAATTACTTATGTTGACAATCATATAGGTGCCTAAATGGTCCCTTGGGTTTTACAAGCTCATTTTAAAGTTCCTAGGTGCCAAAAAAGCTTTTGTTTTTAAGAACCGTGCTTTCTAATTCTAGAATATAAGCAATACAATTTTGCAGGTTGCATCACAAGATCAGTGTTATTTCATAATATGCATATAGATGCTTCAGATAAATCTTTCTCCATTGTCTGAGGGTGTTTTGTTTTCAGTGTTTCCTGCTTGCCTTTATACACAGAGCTTGAACAATTACTTTGTGTTATCCTTCCTTGCTCTCATTTCCAGACTTAAAGAAATAAAAAAGAAAAAAATGAATCAACCTTTCCCCCACTTATGCTGCTAATTAAAAATGATGGTTTTCATGTGACAGGGGAGGAAGTATGAATTGGAACAAGAAGACATTGGAAAGAAGATTTATTCTTTTAGGTTAAAGAAATACAAGTGATTAGTTGTCTTTGTGATGTTCATACAGCATAATTACATCACAACACAGCAGTAAACAGTACTATTGAGCTTGCTAAAATTCTGAGTGTAGAAAACCAAAAATCATAATTCCCTGCCCCAACCAAATATATCTTGATTCTTTTCCTTCAGCTGTGGACATGAAGCTCTAATAAGTATGTGCAGCTTTGTCAGGGAGGGTGGATGGTCTCATCATTGCCCACAGCTGGGCTAAAATCAGGATATATGGGAACACCTGGGACCACAGGGCTGGGAGAGGCACTGAGGTGAGCCCTCTGCTACCAGTCAGTGGCTGCTACTCCTATGGGAAGCCTTGTTCAGGGGTGAGAGCTGGCTGAGGGGAGTCTCCCTAGACAGGGCAGCACCAGTCAGAGGAGAAGGTTCTGGAGTGGCAGGGAGGTGATTGTGGCACATGGATCTTCAGGACTTGCAGGTCAATTTTGGGGCTGGCTCTCAGTAAACCTTGAGTCCTGCTCCTAGTCTCTCTAGGACATCAACAGGGACGTGTCCAGCACAACTGGGACATTCCCTGAGAGAGGGAGGGAAAAGGTGCTGGGGAGGAACTGCTAGCAGGAACATGGCAAGCAGCTAAGGAAGATGGTGGCAGAGGAAAAGAGACAGCTGTCCATTCTGGGCTCTGGTAAGCTAAAGAAAGATTTTCTTTTTTCTGTTTTCCACACAGAATTAGAGAGTAGAGTTCTAGGAGGTAATGGAAATAGGACCTGTTTTTGTGATGTGAGTCATCCTCTGCTGGGTTAACCTGGTGGGAGTGATCCCCCTTCTCCTCAGGGAGAAGGGGTGGCATGAAACAAAATGAATCCCATATCCACCACACGGTTTGTGTTACTGTACAAATTAAACCTTTTGAGGCAAAACACTATGCGAGTTTGTGAACTGAGGGTTATCAAGGAATAGGAGGTCTCATCACCAGACTCATCAGAGTAGCTTTTGTTGTTCTAAATCCTGATCTAGAAATGAATTTAGCAAAGATAGTGATAATTTCTGCTTGGTTTGTTCCTGTTTTGTGCTGTGCACTAGCTGTATTTCCCATTAGCCAAAGAAAGAAATAAAAGGATACTGGGTGAATGGAGGTTGTTATGTGTGCTGTGGTTTGCTGAGAGAGTTTGATGCTTGTGATTAGAATTATCAGTCATCACCCCTTAGCTTGTAGCTGATCTTAACTTTCTAAAAAGCCAATTCCCCCTCTCCTCCCCCCCCCCCCCCCCCCCCCCCCAATCCGAAGTGGCCTCAGGAGTTGGAAACTATTATATATTCTTCTCCTACTGCTACGATGCTCTCCCTCATTGAAGTCAGTCTGAGTAACTGAAATATTAAGTATGCAATTTCTCTATTAGGTTCCAGGTGCATGCCTGTGGTGTATGGTTAAGGAAATGATGCAAGAGGATGAAAGAATAATCTGAAACTGTATTTGACAAAAACCACAAACCCCAAAACAACAAGGATATGAATTTTAGCTGCTTTTTCTCAGAAATTTGTTCTCTGATTTGGTTGTTTTTTTGAGGCAATTCCAAAATATCCATCTTCATCTACCTCAGAGTTCTAAGTTCTTTGTCAGCTGTTGTCTGCCGGTGCGGTCAGACAGACATCATGGAATCTCTGTAGCCTGTATTTACAAATGCATACAATTCAAGAAAGTAGTTAGGCTGTCAAGTGTCTGGCAAGATGTAGATGTGTTCTTTTGCAAGCATTAGCATCATATGAATTACAGGTTGTAATGTACTGTCATTCTTAAAGGATCTTGTACTTCTCAAATTAAGAAAAGGCGAGGGGCCTCAGCAGACCTCCTGTATTGAAGGATGAAGACTGTGATGTGCCGATTCTTTCATTCAGGGCAGCCTACTATAAAAAAAGAAAAAAAAAATTGCTTCTGCAAGCCAAGACACAAACCTTGCACTCAAATACTACCTCTGCACTTAAGCTGTGAATGTCTTTAGGTTCTTCGGTAGTTAGATCCCAGTGCAGTCATCACCTGGTATGTAGTGTTGCAACTAGTCAGATCAATACATTTTCACTTTCATAATGTATAAGATGCTTCTTAAAGAGATGTTGTATTTTCATCTTCAAATCTCTTGCTTTGATATCGATTTTGGTGTGAAAAATCACTCTTAGGAGTAGAAATAATTAACTTGCCTGGTAGGTTTAAAAGATATTTGGATATAAAATAAAATGAGAGTTAAGAAAAGACATTTTGTGTTCTTAAACATGACAAAGATACATGTTTATGTTTTAGTTGCATCATTTTACATCCCTTATATTGCTGTAGACTTATTTATTGTTGTTATACATTATGCCAATTCAAAATATTTTTTATTTTATAAGTAAGCTTAGTCTGCCAACAAAATTATAAGAGAATTTATGCTAGCTTTAAATATGATTTTTGTGCTTAGTTTTGTTTCTGTCACCTAGCTTAATTTTCTTAAACTTTGGGGTGTATAAAGAAATGGTCTCTAGAGCCAGAATAATTTTTAACATCCACTTTTAGAAGTGAGCTTTGTTTTTATTGCTCTCAGCTAACAGAAAAGCACGATTCCTCTAGAGGCTGTTCCAAGCAACTTTGTGAGAAAAGAAATATTTCAGGAAACAGATTATCCCTGACAACTATATACAGCTGTCTAATAGAGCAACCTCCTCAGACCCCGTCCATGTCATAGGATTTTTTTGTCTCTAATCTTCTTACTTTTACAGAATCCAGTTTGTATTCCATTAGTATGCATGTGTATATTCTAATGGACTACAAAAATGCTGCATGACCTACTTACTGAGAATCTGGTTTTACATCCCATTAGTGGGCATGTGTATTCACAGTAATAGACTTTTAAAAACAGTGTGACCCATTTATTCTGCTTCATCAGTAACTCCCTATGTAGAGTGTATCTCTGTGTGTATATGTATCTTCTTTTTCATTGTTTGAGGAAAATATGAGAAAATATTACAGTGCTGAACAAGAGTTAGGTGCTGTTTGAACTGCTTAGACACTAATATGTACTTGTTTTGCATAAAATAATTCATGATACTTGAAGGCATTTGCAGTATAAGAAAACAGAATGTAGATAAAGCAACCTGCACTTTGAGGAGGATTAATATTGCAATGTAACCTGACCTATTTTTAATGGGATCCTTCTCATCTTGCTGATTTATGATTCCCTGTTGAGCTCACTCATGCCTTACTTGATTTGGTTTTCTCGAAGACTTAAAATGTTGAACAAATAGGAATGCCTATAAATGAAGAAAGCATCTAATTTTTTTTTCTCACTGTAATTCCTGAGTATTGTGAAGGGTGGCATCTTCTGTTTGTTTTGCACCTGCCACCTGCCTGTGTCTTCTGGTATGCTTTATTTTCCATGCCAGCCTTGATTTTATAGACTTCTATCAAAATTATTTCTCAATCTTAAAAACTGAGGAGTCCTTGTTTATTAGAATACAAAATTATTATTAGCTTTTCTCATCTTTGTCTGCCTTCTTTGCACTTGTTATTGTTCTATTTTATTTTTTTTGAGGACAGGGAGACAAAAAGTTGATGGTATTTAAGGTGGAGTCCCCAGTGAACTGCATTGATAGTGCTTTGGTCTTTTGTTTCTTTCTGAGTACTGCCTAATATTCAATTTACTTTTTTGACTGATATTGAACAGTAACATGGTGGCTTCATGAAATTAACTATTATAACCCTGGATCTGAAATCCAAATTAAGGAGCTCTTAGCTAAGAGCTTATTATATATACAAAGTGATTACTTCTCTATTTGTATCATGGAATGTTATTTAAATTTAGCCTTAACTGCTGTGATCTTTATCTCTTTTGCCCCATATGTTTTCAAGGAGATAGTGTCTTGTGGTATAGTGCCATCCTTGGAGTGTCCCCAGGGCACCATGGGTTTAGATGATCTGTGCAGTGGTCAGTCTGCTTTCAGACATACCCTGGAGTGTTTTACATCCTGAATCAGAAGCGTATGGTAGTGGTTTTATAATATTGCTTTCTTTGTATTGCCCATACTGAGGGGGAAACTATGCACTGTATGAGATGGGAGACTTGGAGATTTAAGGTTATCCCTTGGGATTATCATCTGTGTGGTATAGAGTTATCTTAGAACCAGCTGTGCCACTTAAATCAATACAGTGGTCTGACCCTGGGTTGACTCTGGGGGTATAAAGTTGTCACTGGTGTGAAGTCAATCCACTGAACTAGTTGTACGTAATTCAGGGGTTTTACATTGTACTTCTGAGGCAGAAGCATTTGCATGGAGGAATTACACAAAAGCATACAGGTTGCTTTATTGTACCTCAGCACATAAATGCTTCCCCTTTTATTATATTAAAGGGGCCTATTTATTTATTTAAAACCTAAGCTAATTTATACCTACATTCATTAATTGCAGTACTGGCATTCTTGGTGTAATAGGAAAAGTTGCCCTGTTGAGAGTGGCATTGTAAGGTCAATGTTGTAGCTAACTCCCGATGCATAGTTAATACATTTGATCTGCAGTTAATCACCCCATGCTTGTAGGGAATGGTACTGTATTAAATAGTTTTTCTGCCAACAATATGTTATTTACAAAGCTAATGTTTAGAAGATGGCCATTTTGTTCTGACTTTGCCATTTGGGAACTCAGTGTGAAGAGATCAACAAAAGAGATGGGAAAATGGTTAGGAGCTACTGCTTTCTGAAAGTCTCTTTAGTCTTTCAAAACATAATGCATCTTTCCTTGTGTTGTTGATAAATCATTCGAAGTAGTAAATGTTGCATGTCTCAAATAAGTGGATATGTGACCTGGAAAGATGCAAGATCAATCTTTAGTTTGTCAAGGTACATTATATGAGGTAGTTGATCCATTTGATATGTATAGACATGATATAATATATGCCTACTTGTTTAAGGAAACCAATACTTAATGCTTGCATGTTTTGGACTCCAAATATTAAGTTCTTAGCCTTGTAATGAGAACATGTTTTGAAGTCTGAAACTGAAATAGATTCAATAAGAATAGCTGTGTTACATAAACATATTTTTTGTTGTTTAAGTCTGCTAATCATATAGGGAAGTCTTTACTGTATTGAACTTTTCACCACCATAAACCTGAGTTACACAGACTACTTGACGGGAAGGAGGAAATAACTTCTCTCTAAATAGAATCATAGTATTGTTTAAATTATTAATTATAAATTGTTTACATTATTGGAAAAGACTTGTAAGATCATTGAGTCTAACCATTAACCTAGCTCTGTCAAGTCTACCACTAAACTGTGTCAGTGCTACACCTACGCTTCTTTAAAATACCTTACTGGATGATGACTCAACCACTTCCCTGGGCAGCCCAGTCCAATGTGCTTGACAACTGTCAAGATTTTATCCAATTGAATTTTAATTATATTTACCTAAGCATACTGTTTTCTTCTTGAATATCTGTAACTGCTGCTGTTCAAATATGTTTTTAAATATATGTTTTATAACTGTTTTCATGTGTTGGCTGTGAATTTGTATTTATTTATTTATTTTTTACCTGGTTTAGGGAGGATTATTAGAGGAATTACCTACCAGGCGGATGCCAACAAAGTAGTCTCTTAAGTTACAAGGAAATATCCAGTAATAGTACTCCCATTTTGTGGTATGGTTTTATACAGGATGAATAAATTGAAGAAGTGAATAAGCTCTTTACTTGGCACATAGAAATATGACTACTCAGATATTGGTCATTTGGTTATTTCACAGTAATACTGACAAGTGTATAAGGTAAAATGTCAATTAGTGTATTTTTACTCCTCATCTTTATTATCTATACTTAAACCCCCAGACTTTTGCTTTTATTTGCTAATTCTAATACTGTGTTAATACTATGTTTAACAAGTTTATCTGCTTTATTTTTGAACTGGTTCCTTCTCTGATTTAAGGTTTAACTAAATGACATATCATTTCCCACTTGCCAAAATATTAGCTGTTGACTAATTATAGTTTATGATGTCTAGGATTAAACAGTCAAATTCTGCCTCAGAAAATGTGATTACAGAGTGTTTTGAAACCATAAAATGCTTATGGACATCAAAATTGCTTTTCAGAAGAATGCTCTGTTTAGTAGTGAGAATAACTGTGTGTGGGTTCCAGCAGAATAGTTGATGAGGATTTCAGTTTTTCACTTAGTTTATGGATATTTGTGAATTTTCATTGGCTATTTTAACAATTGGTTGGGCCCAAATTCTTGGCATAACTCCTCTTAGTGTCACAGAAAATTAGTTGCTGCTTTCATAATATAAATCAAGAAATAATATCTCATTTAAAAATAACTTGCTTTTTAAAGACAATAAATATAAATGTTTTCATATTTGTATAAATGATGAATTAAAATTTTATTTCTTACTGAAATACTCTTAATGAAATTCTATTGCTGATTAAAGCAGATAGAATCCAATTGTCTCCTGGGATTATATCTTTTGAATAAGACATAATAAAAATGAATTGCATTTTATTGACAGAACTTGCAATGGTAGGAAAAACCTGTTGCATTAGATGACCAAAATAGATAATTGTGGACAGAGTATTAAGCATTCATATTTATGTAACTACCATACTGTCTTTTTTGAACAAAAGTGCATATTGCAAATTTTGTCTGGAAAAACAAATTTTACTAACCACTTTTGTGGGTTTGTTTTGGTTTATTTTTTTTCTTTTCCCCTTGAAGGTATATGAGAGAACTTCTGCCTATCCTTTCCCAGTAAACGCCTCAGTTGTGGTTAGTAATATGACATAGAAAAGTGTTACATTAAAACTTACAAGTGATGCAACTGAAGTTTTGTTTTGTAGCTGAGCTTAACTCATTTATTATTTTGATTCATCTCACATGGGTTCACATGACCTCTTCATTTAAAGTAGTAAATCTTTTTTCATATAACTTCATAAGAACGTCTATCTGATTATTTGGCCAGTACTGTTGACATTCTTCTATTTGAGAGCAATCAAATTAGAGAATTGCTAGGAATCTAATTCACCTGGCATTTGTTTAGATTAAGCTGCTGTACCCAGTAGTTACCAAAACTGATCTCTTGGAAGTGAGGAATGAGGGCAGTTCAGAAATGAAAACTGTTTTAAGGTGAAGTGTTTCAAATATAGCAGTATAACACAGTTTTGCAAATGGGAACTGTCATTTCAACCAACAGCAGCGATAGCCTTTTGGTATCTTATTTCATTGTTTACTCAAAATACAGAGTGATGTAAAATATCTTGAATATATCATTTACAGTCGCCTCCATCTGTGAGAGGAATGTGTGAGTGCAATGAAACAGTCTTTTTCTCCATCTGTTCCTTCTTTCTATCACATGGTTGATTCAGTAAAGCCTATGGTTGTTTTGTTTGGAAAAGTCTCAAACAGAACCTGAGTGAACACAACTAAGTGAGATGTTAAAGTATATTGCTATTTTGATAAATTGTATCACTAATTTTGCACTAGTGATTTAGATTTTCATAGTTCTGAGTCAAATCCTGAATATAAACTGAGGTGGTTCTTTTTTCAGAGCTTTTTAGATTTATTTAATATCCTGTGAAAAGACATCAGATCATGCTTTATTTATATGTTTAAATGCTCTGAATCTAAAGCAGCTGCACAGGTACTGGGGATGTGGAAAACAGCTCAGGTTAAGATTCAATCACTATTTTTTAATTTAATGTTGTTTGGTCATAGACAACTGATTTTTGTCCATGAAGGGAACTTACTCTAATACAGATGTGTCTAGAAACAACTGCAAACCTTGGGGTTGCTTATTTGCAAGGAATTCTGTATGTGATTTTACCCTCTTTGTCTTTTGTCCTTGTTTATTTACGTTTTTTTCCAATGAAATATGGGATGACTAATAACTCTGGAGGCTCATGTAATGTTCAAGTTAATGTCAAATATTCATGTAATTTCTTTGAATGAAAATAGAAAACAGGGTTCTGGTTGTTTTGGCTATGTATCTGGCATTACTGGTTTTAGTACAGGCGGTTCTAATGATCAGTTGAATGACTAGGAAGGCAATTTTTTTCCACATCTCTCCTGTTTGCAATGTTTTCACATGTAACTTTTTAAACAGCGGTACTTTCAAAGGCAGGTCTTGAATGATGTATAGCATCTTTTTACTCCCTTTAGTGCAGTCCTATTGCTCTACTAGTTTCATAATAACACAAGGTGTTGAACAATGTTCAACACCTTAGGAAACAGGGTTGCATTATGCTGGGAAATGCAGTAGTTAAAAACATAAATATATTCACTGATCATATTTTGTGGAAAATGTTTTGTCTACCGGTTATTTGGAGGTACTAATCATATTTGCCTTTAAAATTTGAAATCCTATTCATGAAGACATTGAAAGATGGAAATGTCCAGGATTTTCCCTTCTGGTCTTGATATACAATTAGATAACAACTGACTTTAGTTTTTACTGCCATATCTTCATGAAGAATTATTTTATGCTTTCAAAAGTTTTGGGAAGAGCATATTGTAACATGCTGCTTTATAGAATTGGATTAGCAAAGTCCAGTTAGCTTTTTTTTTTTTTCCTGCATATTTCAGATCAGTCTTTGCTTAAGTATTCCATGATTTAAACAGTCTTAATTCATGTTAGAACAAAGCACCTATCTGATGCTTGCATTTTGCAGAGAAAAAGTGATTATTCACAGGGAAGTGTTGACTTACATGGGAGGTATTTTGTGGGACAGGTGCTGGTATGAACTAATTCTATGTTCTAGAAACTAATCTTCTTATATAATGTGCTTCAAAGTGGAATTCTTGTTCCAGAGACCCAACAAAAATACAAGAAGTTTAAATCAGTTTTATATGGTCTTTTTTCCTTGTAATTATAACTTATATTTACAAAAGGTCTAATTTTATGAAGTTACTATGGCTTGGAATGTAGAGTGATTAATTATGTGATAGGCAAACAATTGTGATTTTTGGCTAGCATGGTGGGTATTGCCCATGGGGAATATGCTGGGAGGAGGGTGGAGGAGGGAGGGGAAAATGATATCAAGTTCTTCTCTGCTGCACTACTATCACAGGCACTAATCTCTATCATAAGCTCCTTTTGCTCTGCTCTAAACGTTGTTAATTTTGTTTGTTTTTTGCCTTCACTGTATTCATTCCAAAGATTTTGTCACAACGGTTTGAAACCTTGGGATTTTCTGCTGCATTGATAGCTTATTGATATACATTTTTGTACAAATGCTATTGTTGGCATATAGTTTGAAGAAATCCTTTCTCTGTCTTTTGGATAGGGGCACAGAAGTTTCATTAGCTCTCGGCGAGATTTTTGTGCCATTAAATGGTTTTTAGTCTTCTTTGTCTGTAGTTTGTCTCTACATTTTATTCAGTATGAATTGGTGAAACTGTTTTTGTTGAATATGTTACAAGAATGATATAAGATATGCCAAAAGCTTTGTTATTGCCTTGTGCATTTACATTAGTATGTCAGTATGTCCTTTAAGTGATGTTTGAGCTCTCATTTTCTAATCTTCCTGCTTATGCAAATGCTATTCTGGCTTCTGCTTTCTGTTTTCACCATTCAGGTGTCCCCTTACAGCTGGCTTAGGCTTTTCAAAATTGAATTTTGCTATCTGGGGGTGAAGGTGCTGGAACATTCTTACAAAGAAAGAAAAGGATTTGAACTGGGAAGGAATGTGGGGGAAGCAGCTGGAGAGTCAGATGGGGACAGCAAGGATGCTGTTGGTGAGGGAGAAGAGGCAGAACATTACCGTTTTAATAGAAACATAAAATATCATGAGTAAGAAGTGACTATGAGGATCACTGAATATGACTCCTGACTCCACACAGGGCAACCTAGAAGGTAAACCATATGTTGGCCCTTCTAACTCTCACAGTGTCACCAGTGGAGCCTGTTTTAACAGGCAGTGCATTTAGTAACCTTCCTGGGAATGTGTTTATATTGCTGTGTGTGATTTCATAGTCTTTTTGTGACTACTTTCTGTGCTCCTTTGCCAGTCATTTTTTCTTCTGCTTCTTTGATTTTCCAGTCTTTTCAGAATTGCTCCTCAACTGCATTTCTGCCTCGACGGTTGCTTCTTTTCCCTGTGCTCTGTCCTTGTTGATGTAGCTCAGTGGATCACTGTCATCTCCAATGGATGCCTGCCAAGGTTTCAGCTCAGCTACTGGCTGGTGATCTTGGCTATAAATATAACCCCTCTCTTTTACAACCTCACAGTAAATGAGAGAAATTACAGTTTCATACAAATACAAAATTTTAGCATGAATGTTTTACATTAGGTGTTTAGAAACATAAAATCCCACATTTGAAGAGCTGCCTTACACAAAACTTCCAAAAGTGATGCCCTTTTGCTAGTCATTGGTAACTGCTGGTGGTTCTGTGTTATATATAAATGTTTTGAGAGGCTGACTGTCATATTTACAGGAAGTCTAGCACAACAGAGCCTCAAACTTCTTGACCTTTAAGTGTTGCTTCTCTAAATGGGGAATAACAGGGTATGATAGGTGTCAACAGATGGTACTATTACATGCAGACTTTCAAGTATGTTTTTTCCATAGCCTATGAGCATACGTTCAGTCTTGGGAAGACATGCTGTGTTGCTGTTAGCTTTGGTTATGCAAGCCTCAGTGTAGTGACAGGTCTTTTGGAGAGGGTGCATGAGAGCAGCAGGAGAATTTGCTCTCTGCCTGGGTTTTTGATTAAATTCAATTCTTGAGGCAGAGCTGCTCTTTGAGAACTGCTCTCTGCTGTTTGGTTTATTATTGAAGGAAGAGATTGCCTAGAGGCAATTTGTTAATTTCTGTTCCAAGCCTTGAACAGAGGTCCTGCATAAATAGAACGAGTAACACTGAAATTACACCCACACTTGATGTCACTGGTTTCTCTTCCATTAGGAAGCTGACCTAGAAGACCCCAGACATCTGCCATAATTTGAAAGAGCAGTGTTAGAATGAATGCTGCTGTGGGAAGGAAAGGGAAACAATGGAAAAATATTTCACAATATCATAAACATTGTGTATGGTATTTCATTCAATTGATATGATTGACAAATTCCATGGACTAATCTTAAGGGAAAAAATAAGAAAAAAACCCCACTGAATTTAATTTTGTCATTGGCCATAGATACAGAATGGCTTGGCAATGCAGATAAATGCATTCTTTGTGTAAGTGGTATAGATACTAGTGAAGGGAGAAAGCCTGTTTTGGTGTTTAAAGTGCATGGAAATCATGCTTTGTGTTCACCTGTACTTGTGCAGCCTAATAATGGTCCTGTTGTTAATTGCATCCATTGTTCCATCATGGCTGCTGTTCTGGTAAAGTATTCCACAGGTTTCATCTGGAAAATAAAATATCTGTTAATATATGAATTCCAGTTCAATTTATGAAGTGGTGGTGTTGTCATTTTCTCTCTTTGTAACATACCTCAGTTGTTGGGGGTATTAAATTAGCCTTTGATAGTCTTTTCCTGAATAGTCTTTTCCTGAATAAAAGATATTTAGAATGCTATTTAGCCACTCAGCTGGAGTGGCTCTGAGAGGTATGCTGTTGTATTCCAGTCTTATGTTGACCACTACTCTGTAAATAGGAGTCACTCAGCTTTCCTTGGGAAAAGCAGAGCTCTGTCTGGGGGTGCAACATGGTCCCTCATATTGGAGGACTTGCTGGCTAAAACCATGCTCACAAATGTAAGACGTTCTGAGAACATAAAACCTGAGCCAGGGACTGAATCAGGAAATCAAGCTGGGAAGAAAGAAAGGTAACGCAGGAGAAGGCTGAGACAAATGGATGAAGCATATATATATGTGTGTGTGTATCTTATATTTTGAGCACTGGTAGTTTATTAATTTTCCCTGAATTTGGCTGCTTATTCAACCTTATGCCATCTCCTTTTTGTGCTAATATAGCAAACTAATTGAGATTAAAAATAACCCTGTATTTCAGGGTGCATATTGTACTGAAATAGTTATGTATCATCCTCTTGATGATACATATTTCAACTCTTGTTTATTCATACCAACCTATTTGAATGCTCCAAAACTTGTTTATTTTTATAATAGCTAATCAGCATGTAGAACTAAACCAAGCAACCTGGGAGTTGCTCATCAGTTGTGTAATGAAGACAAATTGTATGTTAAGTCTTGTTATTTGATTATGCAAAAGTAGCTTTTTATGACAGCAGTGGTTTTGCTTTGAGCCTGTGGAAAACCATGCACCATGCATCTGATTAATCATGCAAAATAAAATTGAAAGAAGGAAAAAACCCGAGTACATGTATTCTGGGTCTCTTCGAGGCAGGTGGCTTAACCTTGTGCTGAAAATCTTGTTCTCTGTGGACAGATTTCAAGGCTGGAAGAATATTAAATGATAGTGAAATTCTCTAATTGTAGTGAGCATAATCAAGAATTGGTTCTATTACTTTTAGTAAGGCCTAATATAATCTCTAATGGCAAATACTTGCCAGGATTGACTAGATCATAAATCAAATGATGAAATGGGCAAGCAAAAGAACAGTTCTAAACTCCTGATCCTCTAGTTTCCCTGTGGAATCGAATTATAAAGCAAATTTGTTTATGATATCTTTGATAATAGGTTTCTGCATCCAAAATAGCCAAACATTTGTTTGTCTTGGCTGGGAAGGTGTGTGGCTTGGGACAGTTTTGAGCGGAAGCCAGTTGTGGAGTTTTTGGGTTTGATGTGTTTGATGTGGTGTTTGGTTTTTGGGGCCCAGTTATTTTTTTGTGTGTGTTGGTAGGTTTTGTTTGGTTGGTTAGTTTTGGGTTTTTTTTTTTGATTGTGTGTGAGAAATCTCATAAGGCACAACATTGGGTGATCTATGTTCCTGACCCACGGTTTAGAGACAGAGAATCACAATGCCAGGAGTCTTTCTTGGAAGATTTTCAGATTTGATGCAGTTCAGAACTCTCTTCCAAAAACAAATGTTCTCTTATCACAGCATATTGGGTCTGTGAAATACAGGGGTTGTTTGTTGTCACAGCAATAAGAGACAAACTTACTTAAGTTTTCTTACTTTAGTGTCTACACAGTAAATGGCTGGAGCTGGTATTTTTTTTTTTGTTTTTTTTTAGGGCATGAAATAGAGCACTATGTTGGAAAGCACAGGGAAACCGAGTCAGATGATGAGTATGTTTTCCATTCATCCTCAGACTTTCTGTGAACATCAGGGCAGTTATACACCAATGAATGACAATGAAAGCAGAGTGCATTATCATGCAGCATCATGAAAACTCAAGCCCAAGCACTTGATGTGAATGTTTTTCACTTACGTGCCAGAAGATAGTTTAATTTTTGCAGGGGTTTTGTGTTGCAACACCAAGCAATATTTTCTGGATATTACTTTTGTCACTACCACTGCAGCTAATATCAGTGATGTCCAACTCAATCATCTCTGCATTATTACCTTGTGTATAACTACACAGCATTTCTACTGTGCTGCAGGAGGAATGGGACTTAATTTTCCAGAAATAGGGCCTGGTTGAGGATAGAAGGCTAAGGTAATGACTGCACATTCACTTTAAGGCAGTTGAATGAACCTAGCAGTGTTGTGCAACATTTCAGGGTGGCTCTGTAGTGACATGATAGAGGACTGACCATGTGAAATTTTGGTCTCAGAATGTATTTTAATCTCAGGGTTAAAAGTCAATGTGTTTCTTAATGGAAAACACAGGGAGAGATTCCAGGGAAGCTAGCTGAAATATGACTCGGAATTAATTCAGTAAAACAAAGATCACTGCTTTCAAACCTATACAAGATCCTTCCATCTTTGTGTGGTTCAAGTATTTGAACTTGGGTTTCTATTACCTAACTACATTGTTGTATGTAGAATGTGATGTTGGCTTCTGGCAGTAATCGGACTACGTTATATTTTCATCTGAAGGATGCATCCAGTCATCAGGACAAGCAACAGTACTGTGAACATGCTGGTTTTGTCTCAGCCTATGTAGTTGCTTCCTGGGGAATGCATTTGCCTTCCAGGTCCATGTGAAACAATATCAGTGGAAGATTGAATAAGGAAATGGCATCTCTTCAGTTAGTGGAATGACAAAGTATAAATTAAGTTTCATTAGCAGAATGTAGGGTAAGAAAGTATTTGTTCACAATACAATAAACAGACATATCTTTGACAGACCTGTTGATGGGTGATGGCTAAAGTCCAAGTTGGAAAGTCACCTTTGCCTTCTGACAGTAGTGTGCTGTGGAATTGATTCTGTTGCTTTGCACTTTATACAGTTATTAATGCCAGGGCAGAAGACTACAAATTTATTGAATCAAGTTTCTCCTTTAAGTTCTTCATACTGCTCTTAGAGTTCAGAATGGGGAAGAATCAGGACTTGAAAAGTGTTGGAAGTCTTAGAAGCAGTCTGACAATGTGTCACTGATCCAGTAGACAGGAGAGAGCAGTTTGTGATGGCAGGGATCATAATTCTGTTTTGGAGTGTTAGAATGAAAGTGTTGGTTTCTTAAGTGCCTCAGAACTCAATGCCAGACGCTGATCTGCCTTTCTGGATCAACTTTTCTGTATAAATAGATGGTTTTCTCTCTGAGGTCTCCACTATGCAGAGATTGCCTTTATGGAAGTGCTAGGATCATAGGAGCATTGAGAAGTACTGCAGTCATTCCTCATTGTGTGGCTTTGATTGAATACCATTCACTGCATTCTCAGTCAGGAAACAGGAGGAAAAGAAAGGTGACGGTCTTTGTACTTTGTATCTTATCTGTATCAACGTTCCCTTTTCCACTAGATGAACAAATCATCTGTTAATTTAATTCCATAATTATTTAGCTTCATTCCTTGGGAAATGTTTATCTGGGTAAATGTTTTTCTTGCAATGGATAGTTTAAAGACAAACAAATGAAAAAATGCTTCTTGTAAAAAGCTTCTTTTATGTGTTACTATCAACAGATAAGGCTCTGTATAGAGATTTCTCTGCATGATCTTTTCCCTAACCAGATGGAGATAGTAACATCCAGTCAACCTTCACTAAGCGATTGCCATGAGCGTTTAGTATCTGAGCACAAAAGCTTCTCTGTGCTCCTCAGAGATTTGGCATGCAGTTTCAGAACAACCTCTCAATAGTGTACAAATGTTTCTAAACTCCTCAGATGGTGTTTTTTATTCAAATTAACTCAATTGTGACCTGTAAACTTTGTACATAGATGTTGTTTCCTTTTCATGTTTACTTGCTTATGGATGTTAAAAAAAAAAAAAAAGAGAAGTAAAATAAGTGTCTTGATTCTCAACACATTTGCATTTTGTATGCACTTTTTTTTGTGGAATATGTTCTGGAAAGTGAATTCAGAACATAACTGCCTAATAGCACGTTATTTATACCTGCTGTGTATTTGGAAATGCAAAATCTACCCATTGATTCTGAAGTCAGTGGTGGTGAAATTGTGTCAGCATTAGTGAGATAATTATGAACGTGTTTCCCGGTGTAGTCAGGGCATTGGTTAGCACTGCTAAACTCTGGAGATTCTAACTGGTAACAGGAGGGTAGCATGCATAATTACTTATGAGACTGGCAGTCTGTATCTGAGTATATGAGTCTGTATTCTCATTTTTAGGTTATAAGGGTATGTAAGGCGCTTTTGTGCAGCTGAGCCAGAATCTAAAACCCTTGTGAAAACATGGGAATGCTGTGCTGTTGTGATTAAAGGAAACTGATGCGTGACCTAATGGCTGCTTAGCTAATAGGAAGAAATGATGAGCCATTTCATTTACTAAGCTAAAATCCGACAAAAGGAGGACTTCATTGCTAGAGGCTATCGTGATTCACGTGTGGTCTAGGTATTTTTGTAAACAACCAGGAAGTAATTCAATATGTGTATTGTAGAATATTTTGAAAAGGGTCAGGGAAATTGGGACATGATTTTCTATAGTAATATTTATTAAAAATATTTACTAAAAAAAATCCTATATTTAGAGCATGTCATTTTATATCTAATTTGAAGAGATTTGCTCATTTGAATATTATTTGCTCATTTGAATGAATATTTAATATGTAGCATACTTATCCAATACCTATATATGGATATGTAATATACATTTAAATAGTTATAAAAAATAAGCTGAATTTTTAAATGTCCATCAGGGCAGTTATGGTGGTCTTTGGGTTTTTTTTGGACATTTTTCGTGTGTTTCTGACAATTTTGTTGTTTGTTGGTTAGTTTTTTGGTTGTTTTGTTTCATTTTGTTTTGTTTCCTAAAGTGCTTGCATGAATTTCTTTTTATCTGAGCTTGGTTTCCACAATGTGTTTTTTCTGTGTGTGTATGGTGGTGGTCTTGATTTTTCCAAGTCTGATAGGCATTCAGGACTGTGTCCAATTACATACTCTTGAATTGCTTTCATATGTAACAGTACTGTAGGCTTAACAATTAGGAGTGTTCACCAGTGTTATTTGCCAAATTGCATGAGCAGCTGCAAATGCACTTGAGAGAGAGGCTTTATTAAACAATGGAACCTAGCACTTGTGACCTTCGTTCCAATCAAATGAGATGTTAGACTTATGGTTTGTGTGATAATTTCATGTGATGTGGTAGGAGCGCATTTCCATGTGTTTCTGAGTCTTGATAATTAATAAGGTTGTGAAGAAGTATAGCATGTATACATGCAAAATAGAGCTGTCTTTGATTTCAGATTACTGCTTTTCAAAGGAAGAACTCTTCTTCACTGAGGTGGAGAGTTCCTGAAGGGGTGCTCTTGAGCATGTTTTGAAAGAGTATCCCTAAGTAATTTATTCTAGTTAAAAAATATTGAGGTGTAATCAAGTCTTACAAGTTAACAAGAAACTAAATAATTAAATATCTTTTGAAATAGGATATCCTTAATGAGTCTTCTGTGTAGTAATCTTTCTGACAAGCTTCACTTTGAGCTTTCTTCATTTCTTGGTCATTTTTCTATCTCAAATCTTTGGACTGACCTTTACTTAAAACTTATTTCTTCTAAAAGTTTTTCATCTGAAAGAACTACATGAGGGCTACATTGTTCATTGCATCCTTCTCAAAATGGACTTGATTCACTTTGTGTAAAAACTTACAAGTTTTATTTCAAATATACTTTGTGTGAAAAGCTGAAGCTTAAATAGTAGTTGTGTCAGTTTTTTGAGTGTAGAAGTTTACTTCTTTTATATGTAAGTTAAAGCTGAAATATACCTCTTTTTAAATGGTGTGGGTTTTTTGCTGTGTAACTTGCCAGGTGACAGTATAACCTTGACAGAATGTGTTAGCCTTCGTTGCTCTTTCATACATATTTATTCTGCCATCCTAGGACCATCCAATGGGAATTCATGATTTCAGTAATGACTGAAAAAATATTATTTCTAATCTAAGCTAGTATCTGTGAAGTTTAATTCATAGCATAAAAGTAGCTCCTGGCTAATAATGTATTTTAATGAAAAAAATTACCTTGAATCCTCAGTGTCCAGCAGACCTGCCTGCCTCTCTCCAGCAATCATAGCAGATCATCTTTGCCATGTAATGTTTAATACTTCCTTATCTTTTAATTACTGGGTAAATTCAAGATTAATAATAAGAATCGTCTTGACTGAGCTAAGGATCTTCTAGAGGTGTAGGGGAGACTGGTGGTTTTCAGTTTATTTCCCTCACTTTAAGAAACATGAAATTGGTTTGGGAAGAGCTCAGGCTAATAAGACCTTAAGTTGCTGTTTTTCCAGTTTGAATAAAGGCACAGATGTCAGTGATGGTGTGTGAGGGCTTGTAAAAATGTTCACAATGATATTGCCAAATGATCCTCAGTTCTCTCTCTCTTCCACTTGACCCTCCCGTCCACCCACCTCCCCCATGTGTCTGAATAATTTTTAGCAACATTGTAATGATAGTTCACAAATAGTATGGTCACTTGCCAATGAAGCAAAACCCTCTATATCCTGAGCTCCTGGGTTAATTAGTCAGAATAATGCTGCAGAATAACTGTGAAGCGCATAACCTGCAGATGGATTACTGAATTGGCATTCAGAAGCTTGGCTCTGTGCCTTGTTCTGTCACAGATTTATTGTATGACTGTAGGCACCTGTCTCTGTTTCCTTCCATTCCGGTGTGCCTTATCTATTTTGAGAATACCTTTGCAGCAAAAGTATCTGCTTCTGGTTGCATTTTAACAGATAATAGGTGACATATATAAAGTGTATTTTTACCAGATACGCTATAAAACATGTACTAAACCAGAAACATAAACATGAAACTCTTCCCTACTTTTCCTAGGGGAAAGTCTTTTGCATAGTTTTCTGTTACTTAATTTAAAATTCGGTATAATCATAGATCAGAGAACATGCTGACTCTGAATTAAAACCTTGTCAGCTTTGAATTTTAAATTTGGATCTCGATTTGCCCTTGCAGCTTAATGAATTTAAATAGTTCTATAGATTTGAAGAATACTCAGCCATACTCAGCCTTTTGGGATATTTGAATTTTTGCTTTGTACTTGCCTTTTTGGTATGTAATGATAGCAAATATCGAAGTATCAGAATTTTGCCAAATGAAGCAATATCTGGAAATGACCTAAAATGCCTTTTTTTGTTTTTTTTAATGACTCCTTATTTTATTTGTGAACATAGTCTATTTTGCATCTTGGATTAATGCTTATAGGAATGCTGGGGGAGGGACTCTTCATGAGGGACTGCAGTGAGAGGACAAGGGGTAAGGGGTTCAAACTTAAACAGGGGAAGTTTAGATTGGATATGAGGAAGAAATTCTTTACTGTGAGGGTGGTGAGGCCCTGGAATGGGTTGCCCAGGGAAGTTGTGAATGCTCCATCGCTGGCGGTGTTCAAGGCCGGGTTGGACATAGCCTTGGGTGGAATGATTTAGTGGGAGGTGTCCCTGCCCCTGGCAGGGGAGTTGGAGCTAGATGATCTTAAGGTCCTTTCCAACCCTAACTCTTCTATGATTCTGTGAACTCCCAGTTCCTATAGTGTTCTGTGTTCTTGTTTTTACATTGTATTGTTTCAGCCAGGCACATATAAAAGAGCCAGGGAATCATTGTAGAACTCCATGATTCAATAACTTCTATTTGAAATGTACACTGAAAGCTTAAAAAATACAATGTGTATAGATTTACTTCTTTTTAATTAATAGGGGATTTTTAAAATATATTTCTGAGGCTGTGAATTAGTTCAGTACTTGTGTAATCTTGATATTCACAGATAAAATTCACAGCAGAAAAAATTGCTAATTGCTTTGCAGGATTTATTGATGGCTGTGGTACATGTCCTATCTTTCAGTTCCTAGCAGTAACTCTTGCAGTTTTTGCTGGGAAAGGGTATAAAATTATTGAATACTGTTTAAAAAAGAAATTTAACTCTTTCTGAGTTGTGTGAGAGAAATGCAAATAATTACTGATGAATTTTTCATATGGAATGAAAATCAAGTATTTCAGAAAACATAAAGGATGTCTGCTTTTAACATTGAAAACTCAAGTAAAAGTCCTATTTATACCTTACTGATAAATAGTGAGAAGAAACAGGCAAACTGGTCTTATAGAAACAGAAAAATCAGTTAAATAGGCGAATTTATTTATGTGGGTTTAAGCAGCATTAATGCTTGATTCCCACTGTCCGTCATTACTGTCAATGTTTTTATTATGGCCAAATCTTGGGCAGCTTTACCAGCTGGTTACAACAACAAAAAATGAATCATAACTGTCTGTAAGTATATGGCATCATAGCTTCAGGTTTTAAGAGGTACCTAGTAGTTTTCTCTTGGCAAGGATGATTCTGGGTACAAGTGGGAACTATAGAAGGTTCTGAACTGAGACAAAGAGGTTCAGATTATACATTTGTAATTCATCTGCCTCTTCAGTTGTGGGGTTCCCCAGTTTATTGGTTATTTTTGTTTTCTTTTTTTCTTTTCCATTAAGAACTACCTCTGAGCCCCAAGGTTGAGCTGCACACTTATGTCTTCAGTAGTCTGTGTAAATAGTGTTTTCAAGTGCGTCATGCTTTTACTCTCATTGTAATCAGGATCCCAGAAGTTATGCTTATTGCATTAACTGTTTGCACATCTCACATAGGGTTAATAGGAATTTGACTTAGGGTGTTTATTAGTTGCACAATAAAGCTATAGCTGATTGTGATCTCTTTAGACCTTCAAAAGTGGGTTTTGGGGTGTGTGTATTTTTATAAGTAACAAACCAAAACCCAAATATTGACTGTAGGTGAGGAAGCATTATAAAATGTTCTTCAGTGATTATTTTTAAATTGGGAATTATTTGATTGCCTGTGAATATTGATACCCTTACTACAGTGAACTTGGATTTACTTTTCATATTGATATCTCCCCCTAGAAATTTCAAGAAGTCACATTATTCATGGGTTTGGGTTTTTTTTGTCTTTAACTTACTACCTGCAATTATTAGAGAGCAGCTTTGCTTGAGAAGTTGGTTGAAGTCTTCCTACTTGGTCTAATAAAATCCCTGAAGCACATCAAACAGTAAACACCCATAATTATAGGTAGAGATAGTGATAGAGATAGTGACATACCCCATGTTGTTCCTCAGGAAATAAACAAGGTGCAATGATTAGAGAATAAATTCAGAATTGAAGGCAGCTGAATTTCCATGCTTATTCTGTCGCTGGCCATCTATAGGTAAAAAAGAAAAAAAATCATTTAATCCTATTGGCTCAATTTCTCTGTATGGGAATAATTCTGATGGGACATTGTTTCCCTCAGATGATGATGATCGTGGATAAGTTAGCAGTGCAGGATGAATGCTGAGAGGGGTACACTGTTCTCAGAGTCCTGACTTGTGACTGTTGGTTCACTGACAGCCTAACTAAAAATCTGTTCTAATACCACCAAGAAATATGAATTAAAAAATGAGACTGCGTGTTAGAGCTATGTACACGCCTATAGTGGAAATTGTAAATCAATCTACCCATACGACAGCACATTATCTTGTTCTCTGGACAAATCTGCTTTTATACAAAATGTGCCTGACACATCTCGGGTGAAGTGTGATGTATATAGAATTCAACAGGAAAAACTCTGGTTCTTTCCAGTGGGAAATGATTCAGGCCTCAAAGGCTGGGGGTGTGTGGGTGGGTTGGGAGGAGGTAGGTAAATACTGAAACCTGGTGGCTTTCAAAGGAGAAAATTATATCACTGGAGATGAATTACCTTCTATGTACAGAGACTGTTGGATATCAATGTAATCTTATTCAATATAAAGTAATTTCTAATGGTATTTCATTAAAAAATGAGAATAGCTTTAATTTTCATGATTTTAAATGCTCTCTTTTGGAAAATAATATAGCATTTACTTTCAATAAAAAAGTTGGCAGCAAAATGTGATATGAAAAGGTATTTAAAAAGGTCTAATATAAGCTAACAGCCAAAGGTGACTTTGAACTTTCGAGTTCTATGGATTCTGATTTTTCTTTTTGAGTCTTTCAGTATCCAGTCATGTGTTTATCTCAAGAACAGTTTCACAGAGCTCATTCCTCTATTGTGCAGGTTACAAATCTCATTGAGAATGCTTTCTTCCTCTAAATCACATTTGTGAATGAAATTATGCTGGTGACAAACACCATATTCATAGTTAATTTCATCAAGCTTTTTTTTGTTTGTTTGTTTTCCTTTTGTTTTAATTGTCCTGATTTAGCAGAATGCAAATATGTAAATCTCCTCTTGCCAGACTGTTTTGAAAAATAGGTGTTTGCAGGCAGGCTTTGGTGCAAAGTCAGTATTGCACTATGGAGATATGCCCTTTTTTGATGGTTCTTTAAATAATGCAGGGTTATCTGCAGGGTTTTTTCAACTGTTATGACAAAAAAAATGGGGAAATATCTTTAGTAGAGACCTAGTCTTGAAAAACTTCCCTGCATTTCTTTTAAATATTCTAGTACTGAGATTATCTGAGATGTGAGTTCATGAATCCATTTATATGTTCCTTTGGAATACTAATTCTGGTTCAGTTAGTTTTTGTGCACCATATTTCTGGAACTGGTTACCTCACCATGATTGCTCCCCAGGTACTACTGAAGTAACATGGATATCAAAATGAGCTGTTGAAACACTGGAGAAAAATGGCAGTCTCCTGATTTGCTTTCTTGAATGTAAATGAGTGGGCTAAATACAGAGCTAATTTTGGTTTTGGGACAAAGAATCCACCAGAAAGCTCCTGGACTGCCATACTATAATGGTTATTACTTAAATCTTTTGGCCACTTAAAAAACCCTGTGCAGTGAATTGTTGTTAGCCTTAACATCTAGAGCATTTTCTGTGCTTTGATATTGATAACATGAATCAAGAACTCTGTCTCAAGCAGGCCCAAAAGCAAGGGCACAGTCACTTGGATTCCCAGGTTGAAAAGTCACATAAACTCAAAACTTTACATAAGTTGTGACTTGGTGCTCCTGACATCTTTAGCAGTTCCCTTCACTCACGCTGTATGCTCTGACTGGAGAGTCAGCTCATATTAATGGTTTTGTGATTTTTTGGTTACATGTCCCCTCCCAGTTTAGCTTATGGCATTGTCTGACTATAATTATACATAGTAAAAGATGCTGCGATGGATCTGTTTGTTACCACTGAGTTCAACAAACATTTTTAATTTCTCTTCAAATAGTGTTCTGACAACAAACCTTTCATGAGCATGGGGTGTGGGCAGAAAGAATGGGAAAAGCCTCTTGTACCGCTTCCCTACCACATTAACCAAGGAAATACTGAAATACTTGGTACTTGCTACAAATCTAATTTTGTTCTTATCATGGAATCTCAAAATATATCTAGAGTTTGATGCCTCCTTCACAGTATGGTCTGAGGAGGTTTTTGTTTTTTTGCTTATGGCTAATCACAGTCACCTTGGTATATAGACATCTGCTAATTATCCTTTGTCAGTCAGTTGTCTAAATAGTTTACACTGTAAAAGTCTCGAAGTACTCTCTAGCTGACAGGTCTGATTTAGAATGGCACAGTCTTTGTTGCACAGAAAGGTGCTTTTCTTTCAATTTTTCCCTTCTCTGTTCTGTTGCAATGTATCTTGTTTTGGTTTCTGGTGATATTGTTAGATACTGTCATCCTGATGCAAACTGCTACTGTAAATAATGATGTTCTAAGCTTTCCTCTTGTGTTTGGCAAGTTATGTTTTCTAAGGTGTTCACTTTGGTTTCTGCATAACGACATATATTATTCTCTAAGTATTCTAGTTCATTGTGCTTGCTAATAGAAACAATGTATGATGTGCTGGATTTTAAACCAGTTTTGTATTTTAGTAAGCTGATTCTAGGCATTGCATTCAGCCAGATAGGACTAGCTTCAATAGCTGACTTGGAGCGTTTAACAAGGATTTAACCCCTTCTCACAGATTATTTAGTCAGCCAGCCTAAATAATAGCATTTGCCAAAATTGCAAGCTGCTTATAAGCAACTTGTAAATAGAAGAGAGATTCAATTGATGTACTTCTGTATATAAGCCTTGCTTACTGTCTGTGTGGCAGTGAAGGATATATATTCAGGGTTACAATATTCATTGTTTCCATCTAATAAAAATGAAGTGAGCAAATGCTAAAAGTAAACAGTATTCCTAGTTTCTATTCTTTTTCTGCTGTGAAATTTCTCCCTTATCAGAAATTAAATTCTCTGCAGTAGAGATGTGCAATTATATGGGCTATTGAACACTATAGAGTATATTTGACAGGAGTTAAGTTCACTGCCGCTACTGACTCCAGTTCACTTCAGTGGCTCCTGCAATGTTTTGTCTCCAATGTCAAACTGAGTAGGGAAGCGTGAGGGACTTGACCTAGTTGCATAGTGGTCACTGTGCCAAGAAAGCTCAGCCTGGCACATGAGTTTCTCACAAATTACATAGGAAGAGGATAGCATTTTAAAGGTATATTTATTTACTATTTTCACCTACGTACAAATTAGCAAGTTGATACATTGATGCATCATTTGATGCAAATTGCTGTTGTTTCTCAAGAGAATATTCCACCTTGTTACTGCCGTTGTGTATTGGATACTGTCCTGGGATCAGCAGCAGCATTCATTTTTCCCCTTCTTTCACTTCTGGTGCAGTGCTGTGGTTTTGACTTTCAGCCTGGCAACAGCGCTGATAACACTGATGTTTTCAGTTGCTGCTCAGCAATGTTTACTCTGAACAAGGACTTTCTGAGTCTCATGCTCTGCCAGGAAGGAGGGGAAGCCGGGAGGAAGCAGAGACAGGACACCTGACCCAAACTAACCAAAGAGGTATTCTATACCACAGCACATCATGCCCAGTATATAAACTGGGAGCAGTTGCCTGGAAGGGTTAGATCACTGCTTGGTTTGGCTGGGTATCGGTCAGCAGGTGGTGAGCGGTTGTATTCTCTTCCCTTGTTATTTCCCTTATCATTATTATTATTGGTGGTAGCAGCAGTGGTTTGTGTTATACTTTAGTTACTGGACTGTTCTTATCTCAGCCCGTGGGAGTTACATTCTTTCGATTCTCCTCCCCATCCCTCTGTTAGCAGGGGGAGGAAGGAAGGGGGGGTGAGTGAGTGGCTGTGTGGTTCTGGGCTGCTAGCTGGGCTTAAACCACGACAGATACCTATTATTCAGGGAAATCATCTCTACAGACTCTTTAGCTTGAACTTGTCTGTGATGGCTCCTGGCTGGGAGTATGTTTATCTTTTTGAAATAGAGGGTAGCGAAATGCAAACTCGTGTATTCAGATTCCACTTAGTACAAAGGAGTGGGGAGACCCTCTCAGGGATTGAATTCTGTCTCGTACTTCCACTGAAATCACAGTCAAAAGAAGTAACTCTTGGACTGGACTAGCATGTGACAAAAATAACAGAGACAGATCTATCTTTTTGTGTCTGTTACATCAAAGGTGCACCTAGTGCTTTCTGATTCTGCTATGAGTTAAGCAATGCAATCTGAGGCCAACTGCCTGTCAGCTGTCTTCCATGTCTATCCCTTTCTTTTTTTCTTCTCCATCTTTTCCTCTCAGTGTCTCCCCATACTGTTGAAAAAGTATGGTGAAGGTGACTATCTGAAAAGATACTTCACTGGCTGCTTATGTTATGAAACTCATTATATTTCCCTTACTTATCTCTGTAAAATTATCTCTGAATGCTCATGCTGTTTCACCCTTCACCTGTAATGCAGTCTTCCTGCCACCCCTGCTGAGATTCCTCTCTTAGCAACTATATCCTTGCCTTCCAGGGTCATTTATTCTACTCCAAGAACCATGATCACAGCAGCTCATTCAAAGCACCCATCCCGTGCTGCTTTCAAGCTCGTGGTTTGCATTTCTGTTTCTTTTTTTTGTGTATCTTTCCAGTGTTAACATTTTGTTAGCTAAGAATTTTAGAACACATCAGTGCAGCTATTTTACTTGTATGCAGTAGTTTATATGCACAACTGCTGTGTTATGCACATAAACTGTGTGTGGTTTTTACAGGCAGTGTTTCTACAAGCAACTGCCATGTGCTGTAAACTAAAATCTAGCAGGCATTGTTTGTGTACTTCTCAGGGAAGTCTAGGAGATGGGAGTGTATTCACTACACTGTAGTTTTCCATTAGTGTTCTACTGCTCAGTGCATATTTTTGCAATTCCTTTTCATGTTTTTCCATTCTCCTAGTCAGTAATTGACATTTGTTTTCTTAGTGTCATGGCCTCAGGCCTGGAGGCTTAACTCACATTGCAGTTAACTGCCATCATGAAAAACTTCCGCCTTCAATGGGTAAACATGATTGAGCAAAACGTGTGGGGCCTCTTAAACTTCAAAGGAATTGGAGTTAGAGCTGCCTCAGTAACTATCAGAGGAACTGCGGTGAACCAAGAGCAGTTATTGTCAGCAAGCTCTTCTGTATCTAGGCAAGTGAAGAGAGATCTCTGATTTTTTGCCGGAGTATGCTCTGTTACATCTACCATAAAGTCAGTTGAGCTTACCAATATAAGTATGCTTCATCTATTCTCTATGTAGCCAAACAACAGTATACATCCAATTTACAGACCAGAGCTGTGATTTAATGGCTCAGTAAGCTGATTCTATGGCCCATAATGCTTTCTGGGTATGCTCTTTGCCTGGGACTCCTAATACTGTTCGGAAAAACTAGAGAAATAGGTGTTAACTTATATGAGATCCCAGGTCAATGCAGATTGGATCCTTGGACTGCATTGTAGTCCACTACTGTGCTGTCAGTACTGTAGCAGAAATAAACAACAGGAAAACATTAAACAAACAGTGGACTTCTCTTCCTTCCTTGGATTAACTTTTCTAATTATCTTGTATTGTTTTAGTTGAAAATTAATTGATGACATTTTAATGCATTTCACTACAAAGTTTACAGTATGCCCACTTGTTATTTCATATTCTGAGGTGATTAATATAGCTAAATTCATGGGGAAGCTTTAATTGCTGCAGACTTTTAAGTTTGAGGTAAGCTCATTTTCAGCTATAGAATCTGTTTTGAAAAGATACTTTAATTTCCTTTTTTGATTGGGTTTGCTCTCAAATTAGGTTTTGTAAATTCATAATTGATGTATTTATTTATACTCTGTACTGTGTGTATGCATTCGTTGAGAGTAAGGCAAGAAAATGGATATTCTCCAAATACATGCTTTAATTTTTCTTTCGCTAAACACCTTTAGTGACATCTTAGAATATCCCAGTTCTGCTCATTAGTCACAGTCTAATGTTTGTTTGCCATCTCTTGATTATAATTTCTAAAATAATTCAGATTTTGTTTCCTGAAAATTCATTTCTATGAATTTTTGATAGGACAAGTCAATCAGCTAAATGTGATGCCTCAAGGCAAACAGAAATGGTACAAACAATACCATCAAATAAGCATGTGTAAATAACTGAATTCTTTACAACACTTGCCCAGCTGTGTTTTACAAATAACACTGAATCCATTTACATTAATTTTATGTCTGCTAGCTGAAATTAATAATTTTCCATGGTTTTGTTCAGCTCTATAGTTTTCCAGGGATTTGTTAGAAATGGTTATTTAATTCAGACTAATGTAGTAATGGTAAATTATTCTTCTCTTTTCAGTACTTGCCTACAAATTTGATTTCTATAGTCACTAGCATCAGAATGTCCATGAAAAATAGTAAAACAGATTAGAGAAAACAACGGAAAAATTGTTTTATTATTTTTATTCTATAAACTTCTCAAGTAATGCTGTTGAAAATCTCTTGGAGTTGAAGATACTCCTTTCTATTTGACACTAGTTGGCATGTCTTCTACACTAACTGGCAGGATAACTTTTCATATGGAGTTGTACTCTATGTACAGTGTATATAGATGGTTGACAGACAAGTTAACGTTGAGTCCAAATGTCCAAGGCAGATTTCTCTTGCGCAGGGAAGATACTGCTTTTCTTGTTTACAATATGCTGGATTATCATCTGCCAAAATCTGCAGTTTCAAATACCCAGATTTTATTCTCCTTTGAGCTCATTTAGTATGTAACAGTTCTGTCTTAATTTGGGTAAGAAAAAACTTGGACATGAGTTTTTTATTGTAAGCACATTAATGCAACAACTTTCTGGTTACAAATCAGCATGCCTTTAACCACAGAGGGCAAAGGGCGTGCAGAAAGGATACAAGGTCTCTACAAGCAAAGGCTGCGCAGTCTCTAAGTAGTAAATGTTAAATACTAGATGTGCCATTTACAGCTGCCTTTGGACAGCTGTGAATTAGTGGAGACATTAAAACCAAAACAATTATATTCCTGATTTACATCAACTGTGATGATTAAAACCACAAACTCAACTATGTTCTAATTTTGTTACATCTTGTTTTCATAACGAAAGATCTTTATACAGAGACCCTGTACACATTTTGTCATAATCACTATTAAAAGAAAATGATGCTAATTTTGTTAGAGGCCCACTCAACTTCAAATTAGCTGTGTAGCCATGGCTACTCTTTGTTTGTACTGTTTGCTGTATGTCACAGCTATGATTGAGCTATTTCTTAGACTTCTCTTAGTCTGTTGTTCTAATTGCATGAATCATAGAACAGTTAGGGCTGGAAAGGACCTTAAGATCATCTAGCTCCAACCCCCCTGCCAGGGGCAGGGACACCTCCCACTAAACCATGCCACCCAAGGCTATGTCCAACCCACCCTTGAACACCACCAGCGATGGAGCATTCACAATTTCCCTGGGCAACCCATTCCAGGGCCTCACCACCCTAACAGTAAAGAATTTCTTCCTCATATCCAATCTAAACTTACTCTGTTTAAGTTTGAACCTCTTACCCCTTGTCTTCTCACTACAGTCCCTCATGAAGAGTCCCTCCCCAGCATCCCTATAGGCCCCCTTCAGATACTGGAAGGCTGCTATGAGGTCTCCACGCAGCCTTCTCTTCTCCAGGCTGAGCAGCCCCAACTTTCTCAGCCTATCTTCATATGGGAGGTGCTCCAGTCCCCTGATCATCCTGGTGGCCCTCCTCTGGACTTGTTCCAACAGTTCCATGTCCTTTTTATGTTGAGGACACCAGAACTGGGCACAATACTCCAAGTGAGGTCTCACAAGAGCAGAGTAGAGGGGCAGGATCACCTCCCTTGACCTGCTGGTCACACTCCTTTTGATGCAGCCCAGGATATGGTTGGCTTTCTGGGCTGCAAGCGCACACTGCCAGCTCATGTTAAGTTTCTCATCAACCAACACCCCGAAGTCCTTCTCCACAGGAGAATCTCTTCTGAATCTCTTCTCTGCCCAACCTGTAGCTGTGCCTGGGATTGCTCCAACCCAGGTGTAGGACCTTGCACTTGGCATGGTTAAACTTCATAGGGTTGGCATCAGCCCACCTTACAAGCATGTCAAGGTCCCTCTGGATGGCATTCCTTCCCTCCAAAGTATCAACCAAACCACACAGCTTGGTGTCATCGGCAAACTTACTGAGGGCACACTCAATCCCACTGTCCATGTCACTGACAAAGATGTTGAACAAGACGGATCCCAACACGGATCCCTGTGGGACACCACTTGTTACTGATCTCCAGCTGGACATTGAGCCATTGACCACAACTCTTTGCATTTGGCCATCCAGCCAGTTCTTTATCTACTGAGCAGTCCACCTATCAAATTGATGTCTCACCAACTTAGGGACAAGGATGTCATGTGGGACAGTGTTGAATGTTTTTCACAAGTGCAGGTAGATGACATCAACTGCTCTACCCCTGTCCATCAGTTCTGTAGCCCCATCACAGAAGGCCACCAGATTGGACAGGCAGGATTTCCCCTCTGTGAAGCCATGCTGGCTGTCACCAACCACCTTGTTGTTTTTCATGTGCCTCAGCATGCCTTCCAGGAGAATCTGCTCCAGGATTTTGCCAGGCACAGAGGTGAGGCTGACTGGTCTGTAGTTCCCCGGCTCATCCATTTTCCCCTTCTTGAAAATGGGGGTTATATTCCCTTTTTTCCAGTCGTCGGGAACTTCACCTGACTGCCATGCTTTTTCAAACATGATGGCCAGTGGCTTAGCAGCTTCATTTGCCAGCTCCTTCAGGACCCATGTATGGATTTCATCAGGTTCCATGGACTTGTACATGTTCAGGTTCCTAAGATGGTCTCGAACCAGATCCTCTCCTACAGTGGGCTCAGGGTCTTAATTCTCATTGTCCCTGTGTCTGCCTTCCAAGACTTGGGTGGTGTGGTCAGAGCATTTTCTGGTGAAGAGTGAGGCAAAGAAGTCATTAAGAACCTCAGCCTTCTCCAAATCCAGGGTAGCCAATTCTCCTGATAGCTTCTGGAGGGGGCCCACGTTGTCCCTAGTCTGTCTTTTATTTGCTACATACCTATAGAATCCCTTCCTGTTATCTTTAACATCCCTAGCCAAGTTTAATTCTAACTGGGCCTTAGCTTTTCCTAACCTGGTCCCTAGCTTCCCGAACAACATCGCTGTACTCTTCCCACGCTGCCTGTCCTTGCTTCCACCTTTTATGAGCCTCTTTTTTCCTTCAAATTTTCCTCAGCAGGTGCTTATCCATCCAAGGAGGTCTCCTGGCCCTCCTGCAGCACTTCCTTCTAGTTGGGATGCATGGCTCCTGAGCTTGCAGCAGTTGATCCAAAACCAGAAGGTACATCTGGTATTGCAGTTTCCTATGGTAACAGCCTGTTTTCATTGGTCCATAGTGAGGTATTCCAGATGGTCTCCAGAGATCCCTTCCAACCAAAGTTATTCTGTGGTTACAGGGTAGGCATTTCCACCTTAATTCCCTTCTCATATGTAAACCTCTACTAGTGCTGCAAACAGCCTTTACAAGGTAAGGTGTTTATCTAATCAAATCCAGCACTTAGGAGTTTAACTTCCTTCTGACACATATTTCTGATTAAGTCCATCTTAACTTGTAATGACTTTCAAAGTTCCATTGAACCTGTGAACTGGAGAACCATATCCTGAGTGGTTACAGTAACTCAAGCTAAATTGTTAAGCTTGAATGAAATGACTGAAGCGCAGCCATTGGACAAATCTCCCATTACCTTCACTGAGAACAGATTCCTGCCTTCTGGTGTGTTCTCTTCTGGAAGTAATGATAAGTAAAATAAATCAATTCACCTTCTCTTTAAAGCATGAGATTTATAGTGGCTAACAAATATATTAACTTATGTGAATAAGTTGTGTAAATCAGTTCTTTAATTCATAGGGGAATCATATGTAATAATTTATAAAGCTTCTTGTAATTTCAAGTGTGGAATACTTGTTTTAGGCGACTTGTGTAATGGATCTTGTTTTAAATCAAAATGCCTGTGAAGAAGCACAAAGAAAATAGTAGTTATGGATATGCTAAAACGTGTATGGGGAATACAGCTGGAGTGATTACTAAGCCATGTGGTGTCATTGCACATGGACATACATTTCTTGAATGCCTTATAAAGGAACTCTTGATTCTTCCAGGGTGCAGACAAACTTTTAACAATAATTTGCAATCCAGTAAAATAAATCCTAGGGGGATTTTTCAGTGGTGGAACATCCATGACATGAGGAGATGGAACTCTCGGGGAAGTCTGGATCTACTTGCATAGAAAAGATGATAGCCAATAGGGAGAAAATAATTTGAAAATTATCTTCATAGTTTGTTGCTAAGACCTGTTGAGTCTCCTGGTGATGGCCCAATGCCTGTGTGTTTATTATTTTGATGCAAATTTAACTCCCCAAAAGAGATAAAGTCTATCTCATAGATGTTTCCATTGGTATTTCAGCAGATTCCTGAGTTCAGAGTCCCACATGAAAAGGCTAAAATCCAAGTGCTGTGTTCTTAATGCATGTGACATCTGATTTTGGGATCAGACAAAATAAAATTATTCTAGGTAAGCTGATTTAGATTTCAGAATGTCTGCTATTAGCTTTTTCTTATAATTATGGATTTAATTCCCTGAGAACTTAACATTTTGATTTAATTTTTCACAGGGAAAAACAGTTTTCTGAAATTAATGAGTTAAATGATTTAAGTGAAGTTAATGAATTAGAAAAATGTGGCCATCAAAATCTCTCTCTGCCATAATGTATTTTGCAATGCAAAACTATCAGCAGGATATACAACAGTAAGATGACTTGAGTCCCATCCATCCTCCTACGATCCTAGTGAAGCACTGTTAACTCACTCTCTAAGAGCTGTGGAGATCTTCTCTAAATGTCTAAATATACTTATGGCCAATCTAATTATTTTTTACTATTCAAGCAAGAGTACTGAGGCTGTTGAAAGACATCTCCAAAAAGGTACCCTGGAAAGAAGCTGGTTTATCTATGTGGAGTCATGTACTGCATTTTTGAAAGACTGGCATCAACATAGTAGCTGTAAGCCCTCCCTTCCTCTTGTTTTTCTGTTATTCCCTACCCTCCTCCCAACCCTGATCCCCCTGAGCAAAGCTGAAAACTCCAACCTGTGTTGTTAGAAACACCTGCAACCAAAGCCAATGGAGAATATGAATTTGCATTATTACAAACATTGTATATATACCTATCTCATTTATCGCCTTTTTTTAAGGACACTGACATATCAAATCTTACTCTTATAAAAGAGCTAAATGCTAGACACTGGAAATTGTTCATTGATACACTAGAAAGCTCTATTGTAACTCCACTATGTGGCCTTCACATGCACGTAAAACTGACAGGTACACAGTAATACTGAATGACAAAACTAGAAAGCAGTTTCTTCATACTTTATTTTACAACTTCTCACTAAATATATTTACAGGACACGAGTTTGCATTAGTGCAAGACAGAGTAATGCTGCAGAAGTACAAACTGTTTAACTTTTCTAAAAAAAAAAAAAACACTTAACTGATGTTACAGCTAAGTATATACAGCAACATCATAACTCTGAGTGAAATGCTAACAGCATCTTTTCTTTTCATAAACAATTTCTGGAAACAAGCCACAAACCAGCATTACATGTTCCAAACTACTAACCCTTGTACAGTACCAAATCATTCAAAAAAATGATTTTTTTAAAAGCACATGTACTGTATAGCAGTCTTTTTCTACAGATACTGACTTACTCTTTTAATACAAATACAATATTACCTTGGCAGTTTTAAAGAACAAAGTTATCTCAAGATATCAAACATCAGTAACAAACTCTAATAAGCACAGCTTCTTGAGAACTTGCTTTAACAGCATTTCTTCACAGTGATATTTATGAAAGGTTGGAAAAAGATTAGCATAAAATATTTCCATCCTTTTTCAGTTTTTATGCAAAAAGTCATTACTTTATATTGGTAATTATAAAATTACAAACACTTTCTATAAGTAACTGCATCTGTAGTAATGACTGATTGATAGAAAAAGTTATCAGTAAGAGACCTAAAATGAGGCTTGCATAAAATGATGGTCTGAAGAAAGCTAGGTACATCTATTTTAAATAATAGTAAGGGAGTTAAACTTAATTTGGAATAAGCAACACAGTAGTTTAACAGCCTATTAATCAATTAAAAAAGCTAATTATTTATTAATTTATAAATGTTTAAAAAATAAAGGAATTGTCATGAGCTGAAATCAACATTTAAAAACATATGATGAAATGTTTTACCCTTAATCTTAGTTTTGGCACTTCATTGGAACAATTACTTTACCAAAGACCAAAATATGTATAAAAGACATACAGCTCTTTGATGTATCTTGCAAATATAGTACATAAGTACTGGCAAACACTGAAAACATAGTTAAACATTCCCACAGAATTGCTCATGCATGCACTATTCTGATAACAGCATTGTATGTATGTTCTTGGCGGTGGCGATCTTGCATTACTTGGGTATCTTAGGCTGTTTCTTCAGGAGATCTTGTTTCTGATTTAAGTTTTACAAACTCTTTAGCAACTTCATCATTGGTCCTCTGAGAAAGTATTCTAAGAATTGTTAACCCAGTTTCATCTACAGAGATGTTTCTCAACAAAGGGTACCAAGATGCACAACTACCTTTCTCTGCTACATTTTGCAGCTGAATAACCGTCATTCCTATAATGCGATCTTCCCTAGCAAAGCAGTAATCTTTCACTGAGAGGTGAAGTTCATAGGCTCCTGGCTTATCTTCATTACTCAGAATGCTGCAGGGATTAAAAATATGAGCTTAGAACAAGGAGTTCAGTTTAATTCTCCTAAGAAATGAACCTACTCTAAAAAGCTTGTAAGAATTGAAGTGATTGATAGTGGCAGTTTCATTTTTGCAGTTGCAGTTTTTGTTGCAACAGAATATAATTTAGTTTTAAACCTTCTAAACAGTTAACCTTGCAGATGCTACTTGATGATGCATTCTCTATTCCCCCTGACCTGAACAGAAACAGAGCATTCTTCATTCCCTCAATATCTGAAATAAACACTGTTAATTTCCCTACAAAGTACCTAAAATGTTCAACTAGTTCTACAGTTGTCATAACCACATATTTGAATCAAAATGAGTTGTACATTTTAACCAGCTTCTGTAAGTTGAAAAACTCAGTGGTTGTAACTCATCTTCATACAAAACAAAGGTACAAATTACTAATTTTGTAGTTGTGTCTATATCTATGGACTCTGATGTGTTTAGTGGCCTTAGGATGTCTTCTATGCCCTTGCTGGTTTCACGGCAAGAAATTCTAAGAAAATTTGCAAAAAATATGCAATTAACAGATAAAAAACACTTACAATTGGAAAGTTTCATTGTATTTTGGAGACCAAGTGTTGCTCTTTGTCTTGGTTCCATGTTTTCTTTTCTTGTCACTTAGGTTAGGACCCAATATGCAAACTTCCACAAATGGCCGGAACATAGCTGTTGTTTGCCAGCTCAGATTATTAATTGCTACAACTATAAAGAAATAAAAGAAATGAAGTTAAATAAAATTCCATTGGAAAAGCTCAAATTATTTATCCAGCATGACTTTGTACAGGTAATGAAAGGTGACTGGAGAGCTTTCCTACAGGATACCAATACCTGGCAAGCCTCAGAGAAGCTTTGCCTGCTCTCTGCCAGGTAAGATGTCTGACTATTTGCAGTTACAACAGTGGCAAATATAAACATGTATTTTACAAATGCTTTACATGAAAAGTTTTTTTTTTTTTTTTCTGCTACAGTCACTGTAATTGAAAAAAAATGAGCTTATGTTGATCTAAATAATACCGGATCTCATCTGGAATTGCAGTTGCGCAGAATAAAGGCATGTTGTTAAAAATGGAACTTTTAAAGTCTTGGTGCAACCATTCACCACCCAGCTTTGCTACAGCTTTTGAAAATTAACTTATATTCAAGCAATTCAGAAGTGCAATTTAGCAACTGTGAACTTGTAACTCTGTAACTTTGTACAGAAAATTTTAACTGTTTATGCAGAGAAGCTTGGACAGTATTTACCCAGATAATCCTAACTTCTGCTGTTGAGCAAGCAAAAAGTATAAGCCTAATCACCTGAAGCATACTTATAGCTTTACAAGTACTGTAACACTTAATTTTTGTTGTTTCATTATTGGTGTGTTTTACTTAGGATATAGTGCTTGGGAGTTCTCAACTTTGTTACTGCTTTCTTTTTGAAACTTACCTTTTACCGTGACTTTATGCTCACCAGTTCCAGGATGCGTAGAGATATCCACCTGTATCGATATCTCACCCACTGAATTATTATTGGTTTGACCTGAAATAGTAATTAGTAGGTTAGCACACTTGGCTTTCTAATACATCAAGAGGAACAGACAGTGAAAGAAGGTGAGTGGTATTTTCTGTCAGAAACAGAAGCTTCTGATATAGATTTCATGTTCAAGTGGGAATCAGTTACAGATTCACAAGTGATTTTGTCACAAAAGTACCTAGCAATTGCAAAGGTCTACGTAAAGTGCCTCAGGAAAATAAAAAAACCCCACCTTTAACCTGGAACTTTGTTGTTGTCATTAGGTGTGATTGTATCTGGAAGTGCAAACATTGGTGGTTTTGGCAAACTGTGTTTGCATATACAACACATCTTATTGCAAGTGTTTAGAGATTTTAGATACTTAAAATTCAAAAGGCAGCTTATCTAGGCTAGTACTCCAATATGATATATAGGATATATTTATTTGTAAGTTATTCTCATTGGCTTTCTGATGATGTAAAGTAAATCAAAGAGTGTAGAGACTGGGGCTTCTAGAACATCACTCTGTCTTGTTCTTTGAATTGTGAAATTCCGCCTTTTCAAATTGTGACAAAATACATGGAATTCAACCTGAACAGTTTGGTTGGTGTGCGTTTGTGTTGGTTTTTATTTTTTTTGTTTCTTTTGGTAGTGGACCTTTTTATGAATGATACTTTTGATTCTACGTGTAGCCATCTTTGGCCATGAAGTTTGAGTTGAGCATAGTGTAAATTTAAATCTTTAATCTTTTGTTCTGATTAAAAAGCTTGAATGTCGAAGCTGAACAGGAGATCAAGGAATTTGCAACATTTAAATCAAAGGGAAACAATGCACAGAATGAACTGAATGTACTGTACAGAAATGTCTCCTATTTACAGTTCAGTATGGCAAAATTTGGTAGCAGCCTTGAAAAAAAACAATAATTTGATGATGTAAAAAAAAAAAAAAAAAGTCAGACACAAATACCTAATACTGAAAAAATCTGTCCCTGCAGGAGCCAAACAAACCCTGTCTTTTATCAGCTCTGTGACTATGGTACATTCTGAAAATCATTGTGTAATCCTAGGTTAACATATCATTTCATGTTATGAACATCAACTTATCTCATTTTCTATCTTATGATAGCAGTTCTTTCTTCTGAAACAGCTATAAGAGCTTTTCATATTCATCATATCTCTCTGCTAATAGTTTAAAGTAAAATCCTTGAATCTGGAGGAGGCTTTACTTGAGGGTCTATTTCTCACAATCTCAAGAATAAAAGACAGTAGCAAATTCTACTACTGGAGATAGTACAGGCTTGCCTGCAAAACAAGGATTCTTTTTATGCAGCAGACATCTAATAGCAAAAAAGAATAATGGAATGTTTTTACTGTTCTTCAGGTAGGGGAAGAAGCTATTCTTGTAATTGAAAGCTGAAATTGTTATTAGAAGAAGGATCAGAATATTTAATTTTCTATTCTTTTAAAATTTCTTTTCTATTCTATTCTTTTCTGTTCTTTCAATTTTCTTTTCTATTCTATTCTACCTGTTTCTACTCTTCATTTTTCTTTGGCATTCTTTGGTATTCTTTCTTTCTATTCTACTATTATTTTTTCTTCTCTTTTGATTTAATTTTATTGCATTCTCTTGTTTGCTATTCCTTGCTCATGTGCTATACCATTTTCTAGTATTTTCTATAGTATTGTGTTGTTTGCTATTCTTTGCTGCTGTATACTATTCTTTTCTGTACTATTTTCCTTTGTGTTCCCTTATGTTCCCTTCTTTCCTATTGCTTGCTATACTGTTTTCTAGGCTTTTCTATTTTCTGCTGTATTCTGTCCTTGTATTCTACTGAATTCTGTCCTTGTATTCTACTGAATTCTACTTGCTATTCTTTCCTATACTATATTCTAGTATTTTCTATTGCCTGTTGTATTCTATTGTTTGCTATTGCATCCTATTGTTTGCTATGTACTATTTTTGATTTTTTTCTGCATTCGGTTGCATTCTGTTGTATTCTTCTGGTGGTTGTAGTCTGTTGTATTCTTCTGGTGGTTGTAGTCTGTTGTAGTCTGTTGTAGTCTGTTTGTTGTAGTCTGTTTGTTGTAGTCTAGTCTGTTTGTTGTAGTCTAGTCTGTTTGTTGTAGTCTAGTCTGTTTGTTGTAGTCTAGTCTGTTTGTTGTAGTCTAGTCTGTTTGTTGTAGTCTAGTCTGTTTGTTGTAGTCTAGTCTGTTTGTTGTAGTCTAGTCTGTTTGTTGTAGTCTAGTCTGTTTGTTGTAGTCTGTTGTAGTCTGTTTGTTGTAGTCTGTTGTAGTCTGTTGTAGTCTGTTGTAGTCTGTTTGTTGTAGTCTGTTGTAGTCTTCTGGTGGTTGTAGTCTGTTGTAGTCTTCTGGTGGTTGTATTCTGTTGTAGTCTTCTGGTGGTTGTAGTCTGTTGTATTCTGTTGTAGTCTTCTGGTGGTTGTATTCTGTTGTAGTCTGTTGTAGTCTTCTGGTGGTTGTATTCTGTTGTAGTCTGTTGTAGTAGTCTTCTGGTGGTTGTATTCTGTTGTAGTCTGTTGTAGTAGTCTTCTGGTGGTTGTATTCTGTTGTAGTCTGTTGTAGTAGTCTTCTGGTGGTTGTATTCTGTTGTAGTCTGTTGTTGTAGTCTTCTGGTGGTTGTATTCTGTTGTAGTCTGTTGTTGTAGTCTTCTGGTGGTTGTATTCTGTTGTAGTCTGTTGTTGTAGTCTTCTGGTGGTTGTATTCTGTTGTAGTCTGTTGTTGTAGTCTTCTGGTGGTTGTATTCTGTTGTAGTCTGTTGTTGTAGTCTTCTGGTGGTTGTATTCTGTTGTAGTCTGTTGTTGTAGTCTTCTGGTGGTTGTATTCTGTTGTAGTCTGTTGTTGTAGTCTTCTGGTGGTTGTATTCTGTTGTAGTCTGTTGTTGTAGTCTTCTGGTGGTTGTATTCTGTTGTAGTCTGTTGTTGTAGTCTTCTGGTGGTTGTATTCTGTTGTAGTCTGTTGTTGTAGTCTTCTGGTGGTTGTATTCTGTTGTAGTCTGTTGTTGTAGTCTTCTGGTGGTTGTATTCTGTTGTAGTCTGTTGTTGTAGTCTTCTGGTGGTTGTATTCTGTTGTAGTCTGTTGTTGTAGTCTTCTGGTGGTTGTATTCTGTTGTAGTCTGTTGTTGTAGTCTTCTGGTGGTTGTATTCTGTTGTAGTCTGTTGTTGTAGTCTTCTGGTGGTTGTATTCTGTTGTAGTCTGTTGTTGTAGTCTTCTGGTGGTTGTATTCTGTTGTAGTCTGTTGTTGTAGTCTTCTGGTGGTTGTATTCTGTTGTAGTCTGTTGTTGTAGTCTTCTGGTGGTTGTATTCTGTTGTAGTCTGTTGTAGTCTTCTGGTGGTTGTATTCTGTTGTAGTCTGTTGTAGTCTTCTGGTGGTTGTATTCTGTTGTAGTCTGTTGTAGTCTTCTGGTGGTTGTATTCTGTTGTAGTCGGTTGTAGTCTTCTGGTGGTTGTATTCTGTTGTAGTCGGTTGTAGTCTTCTGGTGGTTGTATTCTGTTGTAGTCGGTTGTAGTCTTCTGGTGGTTGTATTCTGTTGTAGTCTTCTGGTGGTTGTAGTCTTCTGGTGGTTGTATTCTGTTGTAGTCTTCTGGTGGTTGTAGTCTTCTGGTGGTTGTATTCTGTTGTAGTCTTCTGGTGGTTGTAGTCTGTTGTATTCTTCTGGTGGTTGTAGTCTGTTGTAGTCTGTTTGTTGTAGTCTGTTGTAGTCTGTTTGTTGTAGTCTGTTGTAGTCTGTTTGTTGTAGTCTGTTGTAGTCTGTTTGTTGTAGTCTGTTGTAGTCTGTTTGTTGTAGTCTGTTGTAGTCTGTTTGTTGTAGTCTGTTTGTTGTAGTCTGTTGTAGTCTGTTTGTTGTAGTCTGTTGTAGTCTGTTTGTTGTAGTCTGTTGTAGTCTGTTTGTTGTAGTCTGTTGTAGTCTTCTGGTGGTTGTATTCTGTTGTATTCTGTTGTAGTCTTCTGGTGGTTGTATTCTGTTGTATTCTGTTGTAGTCTTCTGGTGGTTGTATTCTGTTGTATTCTGTTGTATTCTGTTGTAGTCTTCTGGTGGTTGTATTCTGTTGTATTCTGTTGTATTCTGTTGTAGTCTTCTGGTGGTTGTATTCTGTTGTAGTCTTCTGGTGGTTGTATTCTGTTGTATTCTGTTGTATTCTGTTGTAGTCTTCTGGTGGTTGTATTCTGTTGTATTCTTCGGGTGGTTGTATTCTGTTGTATTCTGTTGTATTCTTCAGGTGGTTGTATTCTGTTGTATTCTGTTGTATTCTTCTGGTGGTTGTATTCTGTTGTATTCTTTGGGTGGTTGTATTCTGTTGTATTCTGTTGTATTCTTCTGGTGGTTGTATTCTGTTGTATTCTTCGGGTGGTTGTATTCTGTTGTATTCTTCTGGTGGTTGTATTCTGTTGTATTCTGTTGTATTCTGTTTTATTCTGTTGTATTCTGTTGTATTCTGTTGTATTCTTCTGGTGGTTGTATTCTGTTGTATTCTTCTGGTGGTTGTATTCTGTTGTATTCTTCTGGTGGTTGTATTCTGTTGTATTCTGTTGTATTCTTCTGGTGGTTGTATTCTGTTGTATTCTTCTGGTGGTTGTATTCTGTTGTATTCTTCTGGTGGTTGTATTCTGTTGTATTCTGCTGGTGGTTGTATTCTGCTGGTTGTTGTATTCTGTTGTATTCTTCTGGTGGTTGTATTCTGTTGTATTCTTCTGGTGGTTGTATTCTGTTGTATTCTTCTGGTGGTTGTATTCTGTTGTATTCTTCTGGTGGTTGTATTCTTCTGGTGGTTGTATTCTGTTGTATTCTGTTGTATTCTTCTGGTGGTTGTATTCTGTTGTATTCTTCTGGTTGTTGTATTCTGTTTTATTCTGTTGTACTCTTCTGGTTGTTGTATTCTGTTGTATTCTGCTGGTTGTTGTATTCTGTTGTATTCTTCTGGTTGTTGTATTCTTCTGGTTGTATTCTGTTGTATTCTTCTGGTGGTTGTATTCTGTTGTACTCTGTTGTATTCTTCTGGTTGTTTTATTCTGTTGTATTCTTCTGGTTGTTGTATTCTGTTTTATTCTGGTTGTTGTATTCTGGTGGTTGTATTCTGTTGTATTCTGTTGTATTCTGTTGTATTCTGTTGTATTCTTCTGGTGGTTGTATTCTGTTGTTGTATTCTTCTGGTTGTTGTATTCTGTTGTATTCTGCTGGTTGTTGTATTCTGTTGTATTCTGCTGGTTGTTGTATTCTGTTGTATTCTTCTGGTTGTTGTATTCTGTTGTATTCTGTTGTATTCTGTTGTATTCTGTTGTATTCTGTTGTATTCTGTTGTATTCTGTTGTATTCTGTTGTATTCTGTTGTATTCTGTTGTATTCTCCTGGCTGTTGTATTTTGTTGTTGTATTCTGTTGTATTCTTCTGGTGGTTGTATTCTGTTGTATTCTGCTGGTGGTTGTATTCTGTTGTATTCTGTTGTATTCTGCTGGTTGTTGTATTCTGTTGTATTCTGTTGTATTCTGCTGGTTGTTGTATTCTGTTGTATTCTGCTGGTTGTTGTATTCTGTTGTATTCTGTTGTATTCTTCTGGTTGTTGTATTCTGTTGTATTCTTCTGGTTGTTGTATTCTGTTGTATTCTGTTGTATTCTCCTGGCTGTTGTATTTGTTGTATTCTGTTGTATTCTCCTGGCGGTTGTATTCTGTCATATTCTGCTGGTGGTTGTATTCTGTTGTATTCTGCTGGTTGTTGTATTCTGTTGTATTCTGTTGTATTCTGCTGGTTGTTGTATTCTGTTGTATTCTGTTGTATTCTGTTGTATTCTGTTGTATTCTGTTGTATTCTGTTGTATTCTGTTGTATTCTGTTGTATTCTGTTGTATTCTCCTGGCTGTTGTATTTTGTTGTTGTATTCTGTTGTATTCTTCTGGTGGTTGTATTCTGTTGTATTCTTCTGGTGGTTGTATTCTGTTGTATTCTTCTGGTGGTTGTATTCTGTTGTATTCTTCTGGTGGTTGTATTCTGTTGTATTCTGTTGTATTCTTCTGGTGGTTGTATTCTGTTGTATTCTGTTGTATTCTTCTGGTGGTTGTATTCTGTTGTATTCTGCTGGTGGTTGTATTCTGTTGTATTCTGTTGTATTCTGCTGGTTGTTGTATTCTGTTGTATTCTTCTGGTGGTTGTATTCTGTTGTATTCTTCTGGTGGTTGTATTCTGTTGTATTCTTCTGGTGGTTGTATTCTGTTGTATTCTTCTGGTGGTTGTATTCTGTTGTATTCTGTTGTATTCTTCTGGTGGTTGTATTCTGTTGTATTCTGTTGTATTCTTCTGGTGGTTGTATTCTGTTGTATTCTGCTGGTGGTTGTAGTCTGTTGTATTCTGTTGTATTCTGCTGGTTGTTGTAGTCTGTTGTATTCTGTTGTATTCTGTTGTATTCTTCTGGTGGTTGTAGTCTGTTGTATTCTGTTGTATTCTTCTGGTGGTTGTAGTCTGTTGTATTCTTCTGGTGGTTGTAGTCTGTTGTACTCTTCTGGTGGTTGTATTCTTCTGGTGGTTGTATTCTGTTGTACTCTTCTGGTGGTTGTATTCTGTTGTATTCTGTTGTACTCTTCTGGTTGTTGTATTCTGTTGTACTCTGTTGTACTCTGCTGGTTGTTGTATTCTGTTGTACTCTGCTGGTTGTTGTACTCTGTTGTACTCTGTTGTACTCTGCTGGTTGTTGTACTCTGTTGTATTCTTCTGGTTGTTGTACTCTGCTGTATTCTGTTGTATTCTTCTGGTTGTGGTTGTTGTACTCTGCTGTATTCTGTTGTATTCTTCTGGTTGTGGTTGTTGTACTCTGCTGTATTCTGTTGTATTCTTCTGGTGGTTGTTGTTGTACTCTGCTGTATTCTGTTGTATTCTTCTGGTGGTTGTTGTTGTACTCTGCTGTATTCTGTTGTATTCTTCTGGTTGTTGTTGTTGTACTCTGCTGTATTCTGTTGTATTCTTCTGGTTGTTGTTGTTGTACTCTGCTGTATTCTGTTGTATTCTTCTGGTTGTTGTACTCTGTTGTATTCTTCTGGTTGTTGTACTCTGTTGTATTCTGGTGGTTGTTGTACTCTGTTGTATTCTGGTGGTTGTTGTACTCTGTTGTACTCTTCTGGTGGTTGTTGTACTCTTCTGGTGGTTGTTGTACTCTTCTGGTGGTTGTATTCGGTTGTATTCTGGTTGTTGTATTCGGTTGTATTCTGGTTGTTGTATTCGGTTGCATTCGGTTGGTGCTTGCATTCGGTTGGTGCTTGCATTCGGTTGGTGCATTCTGGTGGTTGGTTGTTGTATTCTGGTGGTTGGTTGTTGTATTCTGGTGGTTGGTTGTTGTATTCTGGTGGTTGGTTGTTGTATTCTGCACTATTATATTCTAGTGTTTTCTATACTATTTGCTTGTATTTTCTATTGTATTTTAGTGTTTCACATTTTATTATTTTCCCTCATATACAGTTTTTTAGTCTTTTCTATTGTATTCTGTTCTTTTCTATTGTCTATAGTTTTCTATTGTATGTGCTTCTTTTCTTTGTTTTCTTCTTCTTCCCTTATTTTTTTTAATTAATTTTTCATTTCATTTCATTGAACTCCATAAGACCTCACTGGGAAGGTGCTTTTATGGTCTGTGCACTGTCCATTCTGATTCAGTGGTGATTGCAGGGATAATTCTATACGGTCATAATGTAGAAGTAAGGAGGAGTCACTTTTTTTGCAAAATACCTGAGGACAATATGCAGGTGTTCTCACTTTTCCACTGTGTATATGAGCCTTTCCACCAACTTGCATTGGGTTTGCAAAGTTCACAGGACTTGATTAATTCAAAGAAAGAAATCTCTACAGTTAGCAAAGTCAATTTCCCCTGCCCTGTTCTAGTCAAAACTAGAACTTTTTGGAAATTCAGGCAAAATTCAGTAGAAAAATAAGGGTTAGACTTTGTCACCAAAACCAGCTGCTAGCTGTGGATCTAGTTTCATTATCTTTTCCAGCTCAGGTTCCAGAGAACTTAGAAATGTACGATATACCCCTCCTAATGTGAGAACTTACGTACCTCTGAGGAGAGAATATGTTCGATTTCTGGAAGCTGGTATCTATGAAGCATTCTAAACAGTGGCCAGAAGAGATCAGTACATGTTCTCAGGAGTTTGAAAACAGAACTCCTATTTCTATTTCAAAGACTGTTATACTGTCTGCACTTATTATAAAGCAATAAGCTATCCTTTGCTTTGAAAGGACTGAATGTCAGAATTCATTGAATACATACACATATACTGTCAGAAATCCTTTACTTTTATATTCAACTTTTGCGTACATTATACCCTATAAATAGTGGTCCAAAGTGAGGCTCTTGGAGCAGTCCTGAGCCACAGTGGGTGGTGCCTAGCATCTCCATCTGAGTGCAACACCCTCAGAGCTTGCAAACTCTCAAGGTTGTGATAATCACGGGACCATTGGGACTGTCACCAAAAGACAGAACCTGGGCTGAAGTCCCCTACTCCTCAGGACTTGATCCTCATCTGCTGAGAAATGCTGACATATGAAGTATGATCTCTTTCACTGATCTTGTGGTGAATTTTTAACATGTACCTTTCTGTGTCTTTCTTTATGTATGTGTGTATAGATTGTTATGGCAATTGTGCAAACTTCCATTGACTCTGTAAGATCACCTTAAACCTACAAACTGCTATTAGATGAAGGCTGTGTAAAAATTCCCTCTGCGCTGAATTGGTATGCTTGTAACCCTTTAGATAAAAAACTTTGACAATAAGTCTGAGACTAAGAGTAGATCCAGCCACACCCAGGCTCCTTCAGGATTTTAGACAGCAAGGGGGTTCAGTCTTAATCTCATGACTCAATGGGAGCATCTCCCTTAATTTTTTCATGTAAAAGAGCTACTGAATGATTTTTGTTTTCTGTACTCTGATGTTATCGGCTTGCCCTAAACTGTAGGATGTTTACTGTTTTCCAAGTTGAACAAGTAATTCTCTTCCCTATGTGGGCTGCTTCAGAAGGAAAATACGGACACACTGTTACAGTTACTCATTAGATAAATATTTTCAATTATGCTTATTTTCTTGTTTTCAGATGCTTCTTCCTCTTTCACCTTTGAATTGTACAGAGTAAGAATGAAGAAATCAGATAAAAAACAGCTGATGTGAAATAACTGTGCTTTCTGCAGTCATTTGAACACGCAAGTAGGGATTGTGGTACAAGCTAAGTTGCTAGATGACTATTGATTTTTCTGTGTAAGTTATACAAACTCTTCAAAGTCAAGCTAAAAAATATACTGCAGTCCTGCCACTATGGAATGCCCTGTCGTGTACCTTACAATAACAGCAGCATTCTCTACCGAGGTTCATAAAAAACTAAGCTGCTGTAAATGTATAAGAAAAATAATTTCTCTATTTCCAGTAAGTAGCTATTTTAGATGCAACAGTGGCATTTACTTTGGACAAATTAGGGGTAATAAATGAAAGTAAATTCAGGGCACTGCAGTGTTTGAGGCACTGTCTTTTTACGTAACTTGCTAAAACTAATTAGTGTTGATGATAACCAAATGTAAACATTCACACACAAGCTATGGTTTATGAAATTACTGAAGATTTAAGACTTTAATAACTTTAGATTAGTTATTAATCTAAACCACAGCCATAAATCTCCTTTTAATTTTGTTATCCTTTAAATTAAGTAGTCTAAAAGGTGAGGGTATAACTTAATTCAATTAAAAGGTGACTTCCAGTAGTTATTATAGTAGTTATTATTCAATATGCTATTTTCCTTAGATTTAAAGCAATCTTTCCGTTGCTTTGAGTCTAACTACATCCAACTGTCTAGTGATTATGGATTGGCTACCCGCATGAATATGAGGGCAGATGTAAATCTAATTATACTTCAGAGAAAATGTTTACTTGTAAATAAGAGCATTTTAACTAAATGCTAATGACACAGTTGTGATGCTGGATGTTGTACTAGATTAGATCTTTAGCTCTTTTAAACGAGACATTAAAGGATGTTGAAAAGCTGTGAGTCACTTTTCCTTAACTTTCATTCCCAGTGGCTAACTTCTGATAATGTCCAAATATAGGTACGCTAATGTGTGCACAGGAATTAATACAGACCTCAGGCTGAAATCATGATGAAAATCAGGAAATTCATGGTTGTGGTTCAGTTCAGGATTTATAAAAGATCTCTATGACTACAACCTGGATAATTTTTTGTCCTGAAGCTACAATGAAAGTATGCATAAGGAAAAGCAAAATTAATTATTAATAATTTCTGCCCAAATCCATATTGTTAATCTTTTCTGAGGGAGGTGAGAGAATCTATTCCTTATATTTTAAAGTTCTATAGCAATTTTTTCAGTTGTAAAGTATGAATCATTAACAGAGATCCTCAGGCTAACATGGAAACTGCCCAGAAGTCATTCCTTGGGCTTCTTAGCAAAACTAATGTTTCACGCTTTTTTATACTGTGAGTAACATGCTGTATTTCGGAAGTAAACCCAAACTATTTCCAGCTTAACTGTCCAAATATAACCTTTCTGGTTCTCTGCTCCGGGGGCAGGGTTATTCTTTCTGAAATAGCAAACCGTATTTCTTCCCAAAGAGAGTAAGTGGCAGACAGGCCATTCTTAGAAATGCACACTACATTCAAAACACATCTGTTGAAGATTACTATTCTGCAAAAATTTGCAGTTTCTAGAATGAAGAAACCTTCAACTTGGAATATTATCTACACCAAACCAGTTCCTCTATGTACTGTAGAAGTAGAAAATGCTGTCCTAGATCAGGATGAACAATGCTAAGAAATAGCTTCTTTTTGAAAATAGAAGAAATCATTGCTGAAAAGTATAATCATGAACTCTTGCCCTCTTACTGAAACCATGGAACATCCTCCTCTGAAACACATCATTGATGTGTATGTGTATTTTAAATGAAGAAGATTTTGTGTTTCAGTTTTTTTTTGATGCACTATACCAAAATTCTAGATCAGGAAAAAGTGGCTTCAGCATTGCTGATGTCCAGATTCAAAGTATACCTAATATTATAATCTTGCATGCTTTTTTTTGCTTTTGATAAAGTAATGTAATTTTGAATTTTGATAAGTAGGCATATGAAACAATGTGACATTTTCAGCAGGATGGTTTTGAATCTGAATTCCAAAATGCACAAAGAAAAATAATACTGTATTTTAGCCTACAGAAACCTATTCCTTTTGAATGGACAGATGCCATGCTAGAAGTGCTGCGTGTTTTGTAATATGGAATCACAATTTATTAATTGCACAAGGAAACCTTAAGGGATAGGACATGCTTTTTGCTGTTATTCGTGATTAGTAATTAATATCTTTCAGGTCTGAAAGTATCTAGGGCTGCCAACATACTCTATAGATTTATTTGCTTTCTGCAGTTATGATAAGCATTCTGGTATGGCCTCTACAACCCTGGTTGTGTGTGGAGTACTCCTATAAATAACCCTGCTGTTTAGTGTTCATATAGAGCTATGGGACCTATTCTTCATGTAAACTGAGAAGCTGAAAAATGCACTGCCTTCAGATAACCTCCACTGATTGACAATAGCCACTGATAGGAGAAAACATTGCAGGGGCAAATCTGTGCCAATAAACTCTGAAATACCAGTGTTTGGAAAATGTGATTTGCAACCAATCATTGAAAACATTTAAAATAGAATTTGACATAGTTCTATCTCTCTTACAGATCACTTACTTTGAGATGTCTGAGTGTCTATAAACTTCTTTATCAAGGCATCAGTAGTTTGCGTGTAAAGGCTCAAAGCATATTTCAAGGACTGTAGGTCCGGGCTCTTTTCCAGGAAATTCTTTTTCAGCCCACTGCCTCCAGCATGGAAGTATTGCTAAAATGAAAAACAAATACGGTTATTTGGAGAGATAAATCATCTGAGAGGCCTCGTTACTGACACAATGTTAAGTAAAATTATTACACAACTTTAAAAAATACCAGCTGGCATGTGGAGCTTGATTCCTAATTATAGCAGTTGAGGTAACTATCGTAATTTTTGCTACTGAGCTGCTTTCTAAAGGTAAAAATGTAAGCCTTGTGGGAGAGAAAATAAACTACATTTTAGTTATGGGCTTCATGATCTCAAGTATTTCTGTGTCAAAACTTGATATGTATATTTGAAGGGTTCTTTTAGGTTGTGGAGAGAGGAATCAGTCTTAATTCTTTATATAAAAAACTTCGCTAAAAGCAAGCATGGTTTACAGCACAAGAATGTATTATTTCTGAGGAAAGGGAAATGTGATAAAATTTAAAAAGACAAGATACTAGAATATGAAGTTTTGGATTAGAATTGCATTGTGATTATGCCAGAAATTACAATTATGCTTTGGGAAATAATAAGAAATTCTGTGGCAGTTTCCACAGTGATTATCTTTTTTGACTTCAATTTTGACCTGGTTTACTGTGGATATGCAAAAAATATGCGTGTCATCCTTGTCTGACCACATTAGGGTTTCCTGAACTGTAATATGAAAATGATGGAAGAGAAAAGGCTGGTAGTGCCCTTGAAGACAGCATGTACATGTCACCCTTTAAAAGAGTATTTCCTTTAAGGCAGAATATTTGTACTCACTTTATGCAGATTGATGAATGATGCAGCTTGATGAATGATGCAGCAGTAAACCACTACACCAGTGGTGTTTCCTGCTAAATTAGCTTAAATGCTTTAAATAAAACTCCTGATCCGCTGGCATAGCTAAATTTGGAACAAAATATGTTTACCACTTTGATGCTATAATGACTACGTAAACTATTGCAAATATTATATCTTGTTTCCCATCCCAAAGCTAAATTCACGTAACTTAGGACAAGTTCTTCCCTTCTTCCTCCCAAAATGAAGATTATTCCCTAAAATTTTATAAAAACAGTGGCTGATGAACTAATGCATTTAAGCTACAAAGAAAAAAATATATATGTATATATGTGTATATATATATATATATATTGGCTACACAAGTTTAAAACCAGTACTTTGTTCAAATACTTTGCAAAGCATTTATATTATAGTTCTAGGTCTCAAGAGAAATGCATAAGGACCCCAGTAATGGCTAATTAGTAAAAGCAAGCAATGTCTTTTCAGGAAAACACTGTGTCTACTTATAGGCAAGACTGGTCCACTCAATACAGGGACTATTGGGCACTCTAAGTAGAATCTCTTGTCCCTGAATTTTTGGAGTGTTGTCAAAGGGATATATGCAATATATACATTTGAGTTCACATACATGAATACATATATACTATGTGATTTATCTTAAGCCTGTCTGTGACAAAGCAGACCACAGTCCATACACACCCACTGTGTGTTAGTCTACCCATTTCACCTTCTGCTCTTCGAGATGTTTGCAGGAGATGAAACATAAATGTATGTTTCATAGCAAAGTCATTATTTACATTTCTATATTGATGTCTACTGATTGTTACAGGGGAAAAAATATCCGTGGGAGTAAAACAAGGATCTGAATTCATCAGGCTGACAAGTTTTATATTGTTCTAATCCTATGTGGGTAGTTAATGTCAATTTAAGAGGTTCTGAATAAATTATCTTCTCATCATTGCATACTTACACGAAATGTGTATCTTCCCACATGAATTATTTCATACTGTATGTTCTAAAGAAATCTGTTGTTTTAATTGTTTAAAACTGTATTAATTATTTCACTAAGGATCTTAATTTATAAGCAAATGCTAAAATCTGTTAATATATCCTGGTATTGTGACAATCACTGTGATTTTTTTTTTAATTAGTTCTATCTCTCGATAAAATGTAATCTGCAGCAGCAGCTCCATGATAGCTAACAGACCTTTAAAGAAACAAGGACACCTGACCCTAATTTTCCCGAGTTTTTACATCTTCTTTTGCTTTTTCCTATAAAGGCTAAATTTAGCATGTAAAAACCCAATATCATGAATATAACATAAATATAGAAAAATAATGAGTATACAGAGTTTTACAGAATCAATTTGTTGTGGTTTAAACCCACCCCTAACTCTGAACCATACAGTCCATCTCTCACTCCCCTCTTTCTCCCCCCCAGCTGCCAGAGGAAGGGGGAGAAGAATCGAAAGAATGTAACTCCCACGGGCTGAGATAAGAACAGCCCAGTAACTAAGGTGTAACACAAACCACTGCTGCTACCACCAATAATAATAATGATAAGGGAAATAACAAGGGAAGAGAATACAACTGCTCACCACCTGCTGACCGATAGCCAGCCAAACCGAGCAGTGATCTAACCCTTCCAGGTAACTGCTCCCAGTTTATATACTGGGTATGATGTGCTGTGGTATAGAATACCTCTTTGGTCAGTTTGGGTCAGGTGTCCTGACTCTGCTTCCTCCCAGCTTCCCCTCCTCCCTTGGCAGAGCATAAGACTCAGAAAGTCCTTGGTCAGAATAAACATTAATGAGCAGCAACTGAAAACATCGGTGTTATCAGTGCTGTTGCCAGGCTGAAAGTCAAAAACACAGCACTGCACCAGAAGTGAAAGGAGAAAAATGACTGCTGCTGCTGAACGCAGGACACAGTTAGACACCTAATATCCTGTTTTTTAGGGAAGCAAACCTTAAATAGTTAATCTGCTACTCACTCATGCTCCAGTCTAAGGGGTTTCAAGGCTCAGAGGTGACAGAGAGGCTTGAAAGGCATACTGACATATGAAAGGTGCAGATGTAAGTGCATAATGTCAAGTATTTATTTGGAAATTAATGCTGTAGCTGCTGCAGTCACAGCCAAAACTTGACAAATACCACACAAGTTGTGTCGGGGGGGCAGGTTCACTTCACAGGGTGCCTCTGGATTTAGAGTGCATGCAAAGATAAAAATGGAAAATGGCACAATATTATCAATGGACACTATCTCTGGCCAAGATAACAAGATAGCTGAGAGAACTCAGTTTGAGATAACAGGCCAGAAAGCCACTTCTCCTAACAATAAAATGCAAATTACACTAAAAAATGTAAGTCTAAATTGGCAAGGTTCTCTAAGACTGATGATATACTACATGCATTTAAGATGAAAGAGATGATTCCTTTATGTTCTTCAAAGCATTAACACCACCATCATCTAGTAAATTCTAAGCTGCTCAGCAAATTAATTTCTGGTACTAAAAATTAGATTAATGAAAGAAAAAAAAAAAAAGACTGCAAGCACAGAGATCAATCTCCTCCTCATAAGTCCTTCTCTTATAATGATCAGCTGCTTCATTTTTGAACAGGTACCATCTGCCATTTTCATCATTTTCTTATTCTTATTTGGGTAGCCATTTCTTTTGCTTTTAAACAAACCCTACCTACCTACCATGACCAAAAACCTGTATCATTAGACTTATGAGCTACATTCCTAAATCAACATAGCAGCCCTTTTTCTTAACTCACAAAGTTTGTCTTCATTCACTTTCTAAGACCAATTTCTGCATGATCAAAACTATATGCTTCATATTTTGCAAAAAAATAACCAACCTGCCATATCACATACAGAGTCCAGGAGCAGCTTTTAATGCCAGGTCATTCCCTTACAATTTGAAAATAGGTTTTTCAGAGACTGTTATTTTGCTCCGTTTATGAATGCATTGCACAGAGATAAGAGTAATGAATTAATGGACTATCTTCCCTATTGCTAACCTTTTTTGCAAGGTTAGAAATTACATTTTCCCGGCTTTTATTTATTTAGAACAAATGTTTTGAAAGGAAAATAATTAATTAGATTCGCACACTGAACTGAGGACTCCCCAAGACTTACTGTGGGCACACACAATACTTCAGTATTTTCTTCCATTTCTGTTTTCACAATATCAGTAATCACCAAATATTATTTTTATTTCTGAAAGAAATATAAATTCCACTGCAAGTACAAAAATGTCAATTAGGAGCCCTCGGATACTTCTTTCTTTTCCTTTGAGACACTATTTTGTTGCACAAGACTTGATCATGAATATGTCCACCTCAATATGCATATATATATATATATATAAACTTCAATTTCATACTAAAGTAGCAACCTCCTTACCCTCCTGATGTGCTGTCTCTTCAGCAGCAGACATAAAAATATCCTGTCATTCTACAAATCTACTGCTTTCAAGTTATTTACAGCAAGAAAAGATCCAGGCCAATGCGAAAAATATTGATAAATGCATCAAGTGGCTTCTTTTGACTTCAGAAACCACATCTGTGATGATTGTATAAAAGCCTCAATTTTTTTAATTAAAAAAAAAATTAAAAAAGACGTTGTTAATCTCTTTTTTTTTACATTTGGAGCATAATGCAATAACAATAAAACGAGTGGGAGGGAATTAAAAATTTCCAGACCATTTCATCTGGCTTATGGCCTAATGCTTTCATCCTGCCAGACATGTTAAGGCTTAGAGTTACTTTATCAATTACCAATAAATTGATCTGTATTTCTAGTAATAAGATTAGCACCAGGCAAGGTTGGAGGGATTTTCTCTAATAAGAAGTGTTTTATAACAGGTGTGCTATTGATGGATACATTTTTTTTCCCACCGAAAAGAGACCAATGTGTAGAATAATTAAAAAGCATCTTTAAAATAATTCAAATTATGTATGAGGGACTGTAAATTCTGTGGTGAATTCCAAACTGTAAAAGGTTGGTAAAATTCAACTGCACTTTTAATTTAAGACAGTGCACATCAATGCATGCTATTAAAAGCCTTATTTTCTGGTGTTCTATAAAAAACATGTGTCATACACATTTGCAGGAGAGTGCAGTGAGGAATAAATACACTTTTCAGACTCAGTGTCTCCTTTGTAGGAGAAAAAGAGGCTATGCTGCAACGCAATTAGGATTTAGCCAGCTGCTTCAGCTGCACTAAGTCTAAGCATTAAAGAAAAACAACAATCAGATAAGCTTTGGCCACCAATTCCTTTCAGGGAACATATTCTGTCTGCAACTGGTATTTTTTTCTGACTTCTCTGCAAGCAGACTCTCTGACATCTGCTTTCAAGTCAGTACAAGGAGCTTAGTTTCAAATGGTTCTTGATATTAAAGGGATCTTTATGATTCTAAGGGACCATTCTATATTAGATTTTGTTGTTTATGTCCATCATGCTTTTGGTCATTTAAGCACAGAACAGAAAAACATGTAAAGCTGTACCTTTATAGTTGCTAGCACTACTTCCATTATTGCACACTGCCTCAGGGTCAGGCTTCTGGCTTCCTCTCGAATCACATGGTCCTGCAAAGCAAGTTAAGACTGCAGTTGGTTTTGAGACAGTATTGTTGCCTGTCTGTTCTTGGAAAAACAAATAAACAAAGCAAGCTGTCAAATACTCCTCAAGCCTCTATGATTAAGAGAGATTCATTCAACTTCATACTTCTTTACAATAAATTAGAACCTAAAGCAATCACATGCTTCTTGAAAACACAGGCTATAGGGATAAAGAGCCAATGTTTAATACTAAGCATCTGTGTAACTTTCTTTCTTTTCCTAGGATACAATATTTCTCTCTTCTGAGGGGGCGGGGGACAGAGAAAAGATAAAGTATTACATTTAAATAATTAGATGATACTGAAATAATTTTATTAATAAACCTGTCAGTTTAACATTTGTTACTGCCTTGTGTTTTTTAAAAAGGGTTTCCTATAAGAACAGAAGCTAAAAATTTATAAAGTGACTACACTCATGTGAAATCTTTTCCTAAAATAAGCATCCTCTGATTTACTTATGCAATATTTTAACTCCTCTAGCAAACTGAGCAATTATTCATAGAAGCATGAATTACCACATTTCTGTCCAAAACTGAAATCCTAATGGAAAAACTGATTGGCAAACAAAGTGACATCAATATCAAATGACTGAGCTCTCTATCAAGCGTGTTATGGACTTCAGTACTGTAGTGCTGACGACTTCATTGTAGAGGTACATCCTATATTTCAATACACACCAAAAATAATACACAGAAAAAAATTACTGTATCCTCACCTTAGAGTTTTTTCAAGAACTGGTTCCAGAAGGCAATAAAAAAGATCTCATAATTTACTTTTTTTTTGTGATGTTTAATGCTTAGGAGGCCTATTTGTGCAACATAGCAATGGTCTCTTCTTCACCTATCCAGTGATTCCTTACCATAGAAAGCGTACATTCTTGTCTTCTTAATTTTGTTTGATGAGACTGTAAAATCATTACTCACCTGTTAATAGTTTCTGCCATATTCAATATTATTACTGTAACTAAGCAATAAGCAATAATTGTAAATAAGCAATATTATTGTAAATAAGAACAAGAATGACGCATGGCCTTACAGTCACTAATATTTCATTCATTTTTTTTCATTAGAGCAAGCCACTCATAGTTTCATCTGGCTCCATTACCTTGAGTTTTGACAGTTGTCCAAGATCTTTGGCTGCACTGAATATCATCTGGGGCCCCTGTAATCAAATTGAAAATTCAGGAAACAGACTCACTACAGCGTGTTTGCTTTTATGTCAACATGATCTTATTTTCTGCCAGGACATCAGCCAAAGCCACTGTTTTGCAAAGCTAAATAGAAATTTCAATTACACGAGACGTATTTTCATCCAGTTGATAAGGCCAAGCGGTTGAATGCCTGCAGCACGATTCCTTCCGGTATCACATATTTGATACAATTACTGTGTATTCTGTTGATAGTGGTTTCTTTTGCTCCCATCTCTTCTATTTAAAATTTTGAAGCTAAGGCTGGAATTGTTCTTATAGAGCATGTTAATGACAGATTTGTCCATAATAATTGCTCTCAGGTGCTAATATAAACAAATTCCTGAGTGCAGAGGAAACTGAAAAAGCTTAACTGTCTACAGTGACATCTCAGTTGAGTCACACACAGCACAACAGCGTGCTGCTAAACCAAAACCATTTATTTTTTTAAGAAAAGATACCAAAGCGCTACAAACTTGAACCAATTTTTTACAATAGCCAAATCCTGGAATGTCACCAAAGGCCAATGAGTACATGTTTGTCTTCGACAAACAGAATCCATGCTTACATGTTTTATCACGATTACTGCAAGAAATACAATTACTAGTGCATTACTCGGCAGTTCAGCAAGACATAGTTCTGAGTATCTGGATTTCAGGAAAAAAAGTCAGTCCCACTTATATAGCACAATACAGAACAATTTTTGATTAGACTTTCTGCTCCAAAACATTTCAGTTTCCAGAAAAAATAATTTGCTTGTGTACGGTTCAATTGCAAAAGATGTAATATAGAACTGCAGCTGAAATTGTCAGTATTTATTAGTAGTGATGATAGTAAGATAAATCCAAAAATTACAAAATAAATAAATCCAAATGTCTGTGCCTCTCACCTCTGAAGGAAAGTAATATTCAAGGCTACAAAAGGGAAACATCTCTCTTACAGTACCCTGCTTTTCATTGATTTTGTTTAATTGTGTGTTCAGCAGTAAACAGAGCTAGCAAATTAAAGGAAACTAGCTATACACCTTTCACCATGCCTGCCAACAGGGACACTTAATATAGAGGATACCATAATAAAACCCAACAACTGGTCAAGTGTAGCAAGCACATGTGATACCACAAGTGCTAATCCAGTAATGTGCTGGGACACTTACAGTTTGGTCTGTCAGTGGTGGAAGCACAATTTGTTTTTCTATTTTGTTCAAGACTAACTTCCAGAGCTCTTTTAAAACCCGCTTCAGAACTGTCTTCTCACAGATTTTCGCAGAGGCACTTAAACTGGAAATAAAACAAAACACAAACCAGTCTCCAGACTAGCATCAAGACTTCAGAGGTGCTGTATCACATATACTCAGATTAATGGACATTATGGCTTAGCTTTTCACTACCAATGAGGACTTCTCAATGGATTAGTTATTTTGCATATTAACAGCAAATATTTTTGGTAAAAAGAAAACACGTGCAGATTATAAAATCATGTAGATCTCCACTTTCCAATTTGTTACTTATTATATTACTGATATTTATTGAAACAAATAATGCAAAATGATGCTGAGTTATATACAGCTGGATGGATGAAACAATTTAGCACTCCTAAGCCCCTAAATTAAAGTTTTATTATGTAATTTATGTCTTAAAAATAAAACCCAAACGTCTCCTTTGTCCTGTGTTTCTACTGTGATGTAGAATTGAGTGCTGATAGCTAATGCAAATTCAGGCCTATCATTTGCAAGCATTTATTTCTATATATACTGGCAAGTCTGCGCAATCACATCTTCTATTACTAAGAGGGTCCATACACTTACACTTTTTTCTTTATTTAAGAGTATACTCATAAACCATCTTGTATGTATTGTCATGATCAAGTAGCGTCATGAATAAAGTGCTGCTGTTTTCAGGGTGGTGTCCCTCAGGGATCGGTGTTGGGATCCGTCTTGTTCAACATCTTTGTCAGTCACATGGACAGTGGGATTGAGCGCACCCTCAGCAAGTTTGCCGATGACACCAAGCTGTGTGGTTCGGTTGATACACTGGAGGGAAGGAATGCCATCCAGAGGGACCTTGACATGCTTGTGAGGTGGGGTGATGCAAACCTGATGAAGTTTAACCATGACAAGTGCAAGGTCCTACACCTGGGTTGGATCAATCCCAGGCACAGCTACAGGTTGGGCAGAGAAGAGATTCAGAGCAGCCCTGTGGAGAAGGACTTGGGGGTGTTGGTCAATGAGAAAATGAGCATGAGCCACAGTGTGCACTCGCAGCCCAGAAAGCCAACCGTATCTTGGGCTGCATTAAAAAGTGCGTGACCAGCAGGTCGAGGGAGGTGATCCTGCCCCTCTACTCTGCTCCTGTGTGACCTCACTTGGAGTACTGTGTGCAGTTCTGGTGTCCTCAACATAAAAAGGACATGGAACTGTTGGAACAAGTCCAGAGGAGGGCCACCAGGATGATCAGGGGACTGGAGCACCTCCCGTACGAAGATAGGATGAGAAAGTTGGGGCTGCTCAGCCTGGAGAAGAGAAGGCTGCGTGGAGACCTCATAGCAGCCTTCCAGTATCTGAAGCGGGCCTACAGGGATGCTGGGGAGGGACTCTTCAGGAGGGACTGCAGTGAGAGGACAAGGGGTAATGGGTTCAAACTTAAACAGAGTAAGTTTAGATTGGATATGAGGAAGAAATTCTTGACTGTAAGGGTGGTGAGGCACTGGAATGGGTTGCCCAGGGAAGTTGTGAATGCTCCATTGCTGGCGGTGCTCAAGGGTGGGTTGGACATAGCCTTGGGTGGCATGGTTTAGTGGGAGGTGCCCCTGCCCCTGGCAGGGGGGTTGGAACTAGATGATCTTAAGGTCCTTTCCAACCCTAACTATTCTATGATTCTATGATTTCATAATAATATCATGCAAATGCTTTGGTGGTTAATTTTACAGAATTGTATCTAGTAATGTTAAAAAATATTATTGTAACATCATTATACATATCACATCATAAATATGCCAATTCATATTTCTAGCATCTGTTACTACTCCTTGTAAGCAAATAACTAAACCCATAATTAAATAACTGAAACCCAGACCATATTAACATGCTATGTCTGTAGTCTTTATAGAAAGATATATTCGTAAGAAAGGTGATATTCCTTAACAGTTGGTTTGTGGGTTTGTTTTTTTTTTTTTTTTTTCCCCACATCTTTATTTTCTGTGCATGGGTTTAGAACCTGCTAGAATTCCACTTAACATTCCTGTGGTGAGGAATATTTTCTATTCGGACAGTAATTTAAAACCCATTTTTGTTTCCGTTATGCCATTATTCAACTAAATCTCTAAGAAGCTATGAAGTCAACTTTGAGAAATGGCAATTTGGGATTGAACCTGACAAGCAAAAGGCAGCTTGCACAGTTTTTTAAATGAGCTTAGGACAGCCTATGGAAGTGTATAAACACTTTCGGCTTTTCTTCAAGACTTGTGCAAGCAGTAAATGTTTTAACTCAAAGACAGTTAAAATTTAAAATCATACTGCTTAAAAGCAACACATACCCCTCTTGTAACTTAACACATGGGCTGAGGTACACTGCTAAAAATAGGCTGACACATACAGATAAAGCAGCTAAAATTTCTTCTGGGCCAGGAACCAAGGGAAAATATGCAAACAGATTAAGCCTAATATTCTGCACACATGCAAGTACTACAGATATTAAAAATACTACAGCGTGTTTCTAGGTCTTAATGATGCTTCAGGGCAAAACCAACTATGCCTGACTGTAGTGTCCTGTTCCTAGTCTGCCACACTTACGTTTTGTCCAGGAAATCCATGAGAGGCCGAAGCACAATCTCAGCATCAATGGCCGCACTATTCTTGTTGGCTGCTGCATTCCCATTTCCTCTCATCTGATTTAGTTCGTTGCTCATTTGTCTTATGCAATCTTCAATAATCAACTGGAAACTACAGGATGGAAAAAAAGAAATAAGAGAATGAAGGTATTCTGAGACAGAAAACAACATTTACCATTTGTATCAGGTTCAACAAGACTTAAATCTTCTTTGCAATGATGCAAAGTTCACAAAGGCAAGATACTACAGGTGTTGCAGACCAAAAATAACACCTCCCTAAGGATTACAGTTCATAGAACTAACTTATGTACTGTTTTGATTTTTCCCCCTTCTGTCACTGTTTTGTCATGACCTTACAGGTGTGCCAAGTAATTATTTTCTGGAAGCAATAGGGGTCCCAGGACCTGTAGTTCAGGCTATGACTGACTAACAATTAGCAGCCACTTTCCAAGGTTTTAGTTTTGTGTGAAAAGGCAGTAGGAACAGCTGGCTATAAATTATTTTTCTCTTGATGGTTCGTATGAACCAAGCTCTCATCCTTTTCTTGAGGTCAAATAGAAAACTGCTACTCATTTTGCCCCAGTTAGCTCTATTTGACCATTTGCTAAGTTTCACGGGGCCAGCACCATTAGAAGCCTGTGCATTTATTCACAACAAGACAGAGCTAAAACATTTGGGCTGTTTAAAATATTCTTTTGCAAAAAAAGCCCAACCAAACAACCCCAAATCCCTAAGAAGCAGGCAGATTCTTCCTCCCAGAAGGAATCCTTTCTACTTCAAGGTGAGTGGGAACAAATTCTTCCTCCACAAGCTGTATGTGTTCATCTTTTCTGAAGACCGTTCCATTTCTTAATTGATCTGGTTGAGCAACATGTCTGACAGTCTTTGTGTCATTGATGTGATACAGTCTTCAGTCAATATGTTTAAACAATGCAGAACAGCAGTTCATCAGAGTCAACAGCTCAGAGGCAGAATAAGGCTCAGCACACATGGTAGTTTGGTTTAGGGACTAGATTCATGATGAATTGAATTTGTTTAGGTTTATGAATAGAAATGCAAAATGGAGGCCATAAATATACCAGGCCTATTAATGTGAATTGATAAATGGCAGAGATTAACTTGAGAAAAGTGAAAGAGAATTTATCATGAGAGAAAAGAAATGTTACAATTAGGCAGTGAGCTGTTCCAGCTACATGGCTAATCATAAAAAGAGAATCCAAATTTCCATGTGGAAGCACTGGAAACTTTGAAGTGCATTTGGATGTGTACTTGCTTACACATTTCAAAGCCCCAGATAAAATCAACATGAAGTTGTTATTGAAGCTGCTCATGTCAATCCTTCTGACTGATCCCTCCAATAAAAGCCAAAAGAGTGCACTAGCTTTTCTTGTTATTACCCATCTTTCTAACATTGTTAACCTCACAAATTCCATCAATAAACTGACCTATGAGGAGTGTTGTAACTATCTGGAGCATATCCTAGGTTGAACTGTTCCTGGGTTTTATTTGCAGAAACCTAGTTGGTTCATTCAGAAAGAAGCCCTGGAAAGAAATATTCATGCACTGTCAATGATCTCAGAACCAGGGCCTGGGAGGAAAAATAAAGCAAGACAATATGACAAACTAAGCACACTCAGAAGAAAGTGCACACTGGCCACCCGGCCAGTTCAATGGATTGAAAAAGCAACTGCAGACTTTGCTTAATGAATACCACTACAGCACTAATCCCTCTTTTCTTAGATTCCTTTTTAACCGGAAGCAAAAATACCTTACAGCTTTTTATAGCAGAGGCACTGCTGGCACAGCACCATATCATTCAAGACTGCAATGTGCACTCTGATTAAGGAAAGATTTTGAGAGTAAGGCTCATCAGACAGTTCTTACAGAGCTACAGGCAAGCTGGTGACCCAAAAAGGCCTTTTCCTGTGACCACTTGAAGCAGGCTAAACATAGGCAGACACTGCTGGCTGAAGCAGGCTCTCACCCTCAGGAAGTAACATAAACTGGTCAGAGAGAGAAGTTTAACATAGCATCAGACAAGAAAAAACCAGCAATTTTTGTCTTCCAAAAAGCAGGACAAAAGCCATCCACCTCACCTTGTAACATGTTCGTGCCCACAGATGATTTTCAGTTTTGTATACAGTGAAGTTACTGCTGTATGTTTCAGAGTCTAAACACATACACACACACAAGTGCACACCACTTTATTTCAGGACATCCAACCACCCACCCAGACTTAATCAACGAGGTAGATTTTTGAACAGCAGTATTTCTCCAAGGTTTGCCGTAAAATAGGTTCATTACCTGGCAGCATATGTTACACTGAGTTCATCCAAAACGTTGCTAAGTTTCACCTGAAGTTCTTTTAGAATAACACTAGCTTCAGGATCCAGCTGTAAAGAGAGAAGTAATGTTATACTTTACTTATACACTACGTTTTGGGGTTTTACATTACAACTAATGAATTAGGAATTACGTGCAATGGTACACTGCACTATGGAACACCAAATGTGGAAACCCCTCTTACAACACAGGGTTGCTTTAGCAGGCCTAAAAATCCAATTACCAAAGAAAAATTCAAAAGTGAAAAATTGTATTGTTAGAAATCAAAACTGTGCCATTAAACAATGTATTTCTAAGGATGGTGTAAATTGTGTTAGCAGTCACAAAAATAAAGCTACTATTACGAGACAAATGGCATTCACAAGGCATACCAAGAGAAAGATTGTGAGAAATTTGTACCTGCATTAATAACACTGCACATCTTTATCTTTTAATTATTTTTTTTACATTTCACCACTGTCAGTAACTTTTTTGTGATTTGTGTTGAAGATGTTTCCATATTCCCAATAATGCAGTGCAGAAATAGAATAGCCAGCACTGGAAAACATAGACTGGAAACTATCCATGCTGCTCCTATTGACGTAGTGTGAGGGAGAGGGATCTACAGTACTTCTGTTTCTAAAAGCCATTAAGGCATACATAATTCAAGCATGGAGCAACACATTCTGATGCACAGGGAGAACAGCTCCTGTACATCTGATAGGATTTTCTAAACATAGGAAAGAGGAGAATGCAGGGGAGAAATAGATTTCTGCATTGAGAGGAATGGGGATCCATGCATAGGTATTTAATCAAAAAGGTTCTCTATGATACTGATCTGCAGCTTGTTTATTTGCTAAGCATTCTTTTCAAATTAAAAAAATAATATGACTTTTTGTCTCCTTGAGCTTAAGCATTTAGGAAAAATAGTTACAGTCGATTGTGGGATGTGGTTGGTGATCATCAGGATCAACAGCTGAATGTGAATTAACAGCTGATGTTCCAGGTCATTCAGCTATCTACATCACAATCTTGAGGAATGATTTTCCATTATAATCCTCAAATTCTGCACTCTGTTCTGCGGGAAGGTCCAGTACAGATCTTCTGACATTTCAAAGGAAACTGCACATTTAGAATACATAATCAGGTCTGTCTCTATTTGTGTTTTTGTATCTTTCATTTCACTAGAGAATTATACTGCCTCTGGTGGGATACATATGGCACACAAATTTAAGACCACTAGGATATTAACATTTAACAAATACTGAACACACAAGCATTCACACCGAATATCGTACACATCAGAGAAAGTACAAAATACCAGGCAGGCAAAAGACTCGATTTCTTAGCAGATCATGCGTAAGCTAGAGAATCATCTTGTTACTGGGAGTGCAAAGGCCACTGTAGTTACTTTCTATCAGAAGTTGTTGTGATAACCAGAAAACACAATATATTTGCTAAATTCACCAGGAACTGGACTTAGTCTGGCCAAAATTGGATTAAATACTAGGATCAGATTGTGGACATAAGACACATTATAGAAAGGTGCATGCAAGTTATAGACATTTTTAGAGAGCTTTGTGCTCACAAATTGCATGAACAATTTTGTGTGTGCACAGCTGGAGACATCTGGCAGGACATCCAGCCCTGTGTATACACATGCTCATGCTTATTAATGCAGTGTCATAGGGAGGAGTGGAATATAAAGAGGTATGCGGGCTGACCATCCAGGTGCTAGATACTGAGGATGTTGTGCTAGCCAAGAACGTGTTAAATGCTATTGCTATTTTTGTTTAACTACTGGACAATATGGTAGCTTGAGTGTCTCACTAGGACTAAAATGTGCACTTTTCATTTACTTTACCATGTGCTTTCATGTGCTACTGACTTCCCAGGGCAAAATAGAGGGTATCAGCCCTTAACGGGCATCATCCAGATATACCACAGCCATTCTGCTATGGTGCAGCTAAGATGGGAATTGTTATGGTGATTCTATACTGAGAAGTTCTGGCTTGACTTCACAACTAGTAAAAATGGTTTTAGGATTGCCTTGTGCAGTGGAGATAAGGTAAGTCAGTTTTCGGTACCTCTGCACATCACACACTAACTACTGTGGATTATCTTCTGTACATCTTATCTTTCATGCATAAATTAATCTACTGATTTTTTTAATATTAAAAATATTTTAAACAAATCAGCAATGGTGCTTTACTAAAAAAACAAAATTTTGGAGAAAATGTACTGCAGTTGAAGCAGGAAGGGTTACTTTCTCCCTCAAATATTCCTAAAGGTTGTGGTTCACAAAATGACGAAGCTGGGCAAAATCACCACAGTTTTGCAACAACAAGCTCAAAAGGGAATTTTATTTGTACTTTAGAAGGATCTATTATTTCAGCAATAGTTTGAACAACTCCTGCTAACACATTTTATACCAGGTTTCCTTATTCTCAGGAGGGCATCGTGTGAGAAACGCACTATAACAACTGCAAATGGTTTGGCTTAATGAAGTTGTCAAGCTGCAAGACTTATATGCAGATTGACATCACAACATTCCCTTCTGCAGACAGTTACATATAGCTCTCAAAGCCACTATGTAAAGGAGTTAAGTTTTCCAGTGAGGAAAATCAGTGATAAAGAGATTAATTCATTTATCTAAGGCTTTCAGTGACCAAGGCAAGTCATTCTCACTATTCTTGACTTGGCTGAGATTAATTACTAGCAAGGGAGTAACAAAAAAACAACCATCTCTGTTTCATGAACCAACCTGTTTCTGTACAGAGTGCTATATATTATTATAGGAAGTGTATAAGAATGCAGGTAAATGCAATCTGTAATTCTTTGTACTAGTTACTATTAGCACTTTAAGAAAATAGATTCAAACATGCTCAGCTGCAGAAATCTCAGCTACCCAGATGTGATTACATGATGAATTACAGGACTAACCAAGCCCTAATGTTACCCTATTTTGCAATCAACCAGAAGAAAAGGATGAAAATGAGACAAAAGGCAATGCTGATCAGCATCTAAGACATCATACAGGGATAGACAGACATGACCATGAAGGATCTACAATATCGGGGAATTTTTCTCTTCAAGTCTCATCTGCTCCATAGAATTTGATGAAGAAAGAAAAAATAACAAGCCATGCCTAAATGATTTTTCAGGAAAATAAAAGGAAAAACCCCAAACTCATTATTGGGGGGACAGGGAGGGGAAGGGGGAGAGAGAGAGAGGAGATGAAAGACAGAAAAGACCAATTATCCCCTAGCTTCTTGGTTTCCATTTATAGTCCATAGCATGTGGGGGCTTAAAATATAGTAGTAGGTTGCCCAGGTATCAAAGTCTGAGGTTTTTTAAAGAGCAAACTTCTTTGGGTAGCTGAAATGTTATTAACCTGTTAACATGAAAATCATTGTCTGGTAGCAATTCTTAATTTCCTTGTCTTTCTTAGGTTGATAAGTATTTGTTATTTTACCATCTTCTTAAATAATAAAGTTACAATTTAACCTAAACAGAAATGACTTATAAATTTGTTGGCACACTTCAGAAGATCTGTCACTTTTGGATTATTAAATAGATAATTAGAAGTTCGACATTTTCTGAATGCTAAACATAAGCAGAGAATACTTTTGCTGAATGGGTAAAAAAATAAGACATAAGAAATATTTGAACATCACTGTTTCTAAATGCTGCCTGTCTAAAACAATTTTTTATACATACAATCCTCATAAAAGTGTTAAAGATCTGATGAATTTGACTGCTTTTGACATAAGGTATTAGACTGAGCTACTCCATGTCGTAATTTAGTGTGCGTTAGTACGGACATAATCTTGTTAACTGCAAATCTGGGAGTGTAGGAAACTACAGAGACACAAAATCTTTTTGCAGGAGTTAAATGGAACCTCTCTGATCTGAATGCCACTTATCTGCAATTTCACAGCTCTAACTGCTTATAGTTTCCTAATGGGACCACCTGGTTGCTTCTGTTCAGAAGACAGTTGTACATGTAGGAAAGATACAGTATTTACCAGATCAGTCACTTCAGTAGTTCTTTGTCTCTGATAGACATGATCTTTCCTCCACTCCACCACCCAACTATTCCATCTTGAGATGTTTGGCTGCCACTGCTCCAAGTACTAAAGCCTCTGACTTTACAGATTTAAAGATGGACATTTTGGAACTGTTGTGCTTAAGTCTGTGCCTCTGTCTTTAGGACCATTCTTACAGGAATTCCTAAGCACTACATGTAAAGTTGGAACTGAACTTAACCAGAGTGGAAATATGATTTACCTACAGCCAAATACTGTTACACAAAAACAACCTGCTCTTGCTTTTCAGCTTTTTGATCCTAATTGCTGCAACTCATTTTTGCCATGCTCCGTGATCTTGTGAAAAGCAACAGAAGCACTAACTTTTTACTTTCCCTTTTATCAGCTTCCAACTTGTCAGACACGAAAAGAGGACTTAGTGCAAATGTACACACTTTTTTTGGACAAAGCAAATGGGAGAAAAACCACAATTCTACATTATGATAAAGTGGTCCCATCATTTTGCACTTGAGATTTGCTTTAGAAATCCAGCAGGTTGGGTCCCACTTTACTACTCTTATTTTATTATGGCAGCCTGTCTTGTTTATGTAATTGTAATGCACCTCTCCCGCTTGGCTACAGCAGAAGAGGCCTGTTAATAGAGGAACTCATATTGCTCAAACTATTTTATTTTAATGGCAGGGGAGCTGAGAGCCAATTTTTTTCTCTATTTATAGAGCTTCCTGCCCTGCAATATGCAATAAGCCTGCTCTGAACATAGGACTGCTCCCTGCCTGTGGTATTTTGACTGCGTAGCTTGAAAGACATACTGTTCACAATGTGACACTGAGGAGATTAACAGCATTTAATTTTTCTTAGAATTAGTTTTGCTTCAACTGAATTAGGTCTTATTATTCTGCTGAAAATCATCTGACTTTTTATGCCCTCCACAAACAAGATATTAAACTATTTTCTCCCTGGTTACAGATTTCATTGCTGGCTTCCTTTCTTGTAAGTACCAGTTCAATAAGACAAATTTGCTATGAGGATAGCTAGGGGAGTAAGTACTCAATTTGAAGACAAACATTTTAGGGACACTTTGATACATGTGACAAAAGAAATAACATGAATGCACTTTTCTTCTAGAAACTCCCCCAGTGAGAAACAACAAAACTTCAAATGTACTTTTTAGATCTTTTTTTATGGACCACGAATCAAGATGCACTTCAGGTAACAAAGGGAAAAATATTTCCAAATCTCTCCAAGGGTTGCACATTGCATCACATCTGTAGGAAATGTTGCTTTGATACTGTAATATCCTTATTAATATCAAAAAGGAAAGCAAAAAGGATGAGAAGTGATGAGAGATTTTGAAAGAAACCTGCTATGAAAAATCCTGATTATTTTTTGACTGGATTTGTTGTTACAGAAGTTATCAGGAGCAAAAGGAAAACATTCTGAAGATTCAAAAAAATATTCTAATATGAAAATAGTTTGATAGATATAGATATAAGGTGCTACTTAGCCTTCCTCTGCCCTTGTCTCCATCACGATTTATAGACACTTAGCTGTTTCTATGGTTCATGACATTTAACATGTAGGATTGGATCCAAGACCTTAATACAGAAGCACTTTGCATAGAACGTAACAGAATGGAAGGCAAAATTATTTGTAGTATTTGCAGAGTGAAAGGGGATTAACAGGAACCACAAAAACCAGCCATGACTGGGTGATAAATACAGCTGTTCAAAGTCTGATATAAAATTTTCAGTGACAACAAGGCTGCTGAAGTTCATTTCATGTTCTCTGCAGCAGGAAGCATTTTTGCCATGGCAGCTTCAAGAAGCTATTACTAGCTCAGGAAGTTAATCTGTAGGTTCATTTGGCAGGTGCTATTCATTGCACAACATGGGACTATCTTACCTCTGCAGCGTCCCACTGTGGATGTGGAAATAGAAAAGAAAGTATTTTCTAATTCTCTTTGTAACATGGTCACAGTCGATCAAATTTTTGTGGAACTACCAAACTACAGTCTCAACAAAAAGAGCTGATGTATGCGTAACTTCTTTTTTAAAGCCAACTACTGATAATAAGGACAGTATATTCATGACCTAAATATTGCTTTTTAAGAAGACAGTTTTCTATAGCTTTAAAAAGATGTTAATTTCTTAATTAGCTTTCAAAACAGTCAAGAACTACAATCAGCAAAGTACTAAAGCACACGTTTACATGCTTTTACTGTTGACAGGATTTCAGACACTTTTAAGTCCTCTGAAATATAAAGGGAGATAAAGCTCAGCATCTTCAGGACTGTTGACTAGCAGCTCTCATTGAAATGGTGCTAAATCTTGAATACAAGCAGGCCCTCAGACACTGAAAAGTGCACTTACAAAATGTTTTATAGATTTTTAGAATCTCTGAAAGACTTTATGCTAACTGCCTAGTAAAACTTCAATTTAGAGTGTCAACTGAATGCCCAAGCATAGCTCTTTTTCATTTTAGATCAGAGGGGATTACACAAATGCATCAATGGAAATTAGTAGGAAATGTGACTGTTTTTTGCCTTAGAAAATATGGTCAGGAATAATAAAAGATGCTTACTATCACAAACCTCATAAGAGAATCTCTCTCCTTCTTTCTTCTGCTCAGTGGGTTGCAAGTCAAAGGCATTAGACAAAGACATGACACATTACAGACAAAGCACAAAGCACATATTCTATGAAATTTTCAGATACAGGCAAAACGTACCAATATGTAAAAAAGCAAAGAGTCCAATACAAACATTAAAATAAAGCTGGCACTACAGATTGCAACACAAAAGACTCAGTGCTGACTGAACTTTACAGATCATTAGCATATTTCTGTGAAACAGTGTCAGGTCTCTCAAGTATTGTCAGGGCAATAAATGTTCTTGTAGACTTTTGGTTTTTAAACATTTTGATTTTCTTTGCAAGCAGAAGTGAAGGCTGTGAGTAGGTTGCAAACGTGGTGCTAATGATCTCAAAGGAACTTTGAATGAAGCAGGAAATAAATATGACTCACCTCCTTTCCTCCCATGGACTCAAACATTTTCTCAAGCTGGACTCTTAATTGTTGAATGTTGTTCATCAAGATACAGGGCTGCAAAGAGAGTACCAACATGTTATGTTCCTTTTATGTATGAGGCTGAGAACTTTCTCCCAAATACCTGAGCAGTTTTCAGATCCGCATATTTCATGTTCTGGACTTTATAACCCGTGTAGTTGCTACTCATATTCAATTCAGTTACAGCAGTGTGTTGCAATCTCTTGGAGAATAGACACAATAATGATAAAAGTACTTTAAGAGTGAAAAACAGACTGGAGGAAAGGGATTGCCAGATTGCTTTCTAGACTATTCTTTGCAGACAACTGACAGCACTACAACCCAGATAATGGTTGATGCTTCAGTATTTGAATAACTCAGTAGGCAGTTCTGTTGATGACAGTATTTCAGAAGTGTACACTTTACATTGCTTGAAAAGTTGGTGAATGAATTTTGCAATAGAATTTTGGAAACATACTATTATAGTCTAAAAACATTGTTGTTTAAACTCATTTCCAGGGCAGAACACAGAGTCACAGTGTAAAAGACAGCAACTGCTGGATAAATAGAAGGTAAAAAGTAAGACATAAATAAAAGTAAGCCACTTCTTACAAAATTATGAAAGAAAACTATTACTAGAATTTTGTGTAGTCAGATGCCATTGTACGTTAGTTTGGTATGGTGCACAGCAATAAGATAGTACTTACTAGAAGAATTCTAGCTGGCCAAGGTCAGTGTGATCTAGTGCATAGCTGGATTAATTTAGACACAAGTAATACATTTCAATAAAACATATACTTTTTCCAGACAACAAGAAGGTGATGGAATGATTACAGTGATTGATACTCAGTTGTACCTTTCTAGTTAACAGCATGTTAATAGCACTGAAACATGGTAGGATTAGATTTAAGTATTCTAAAGATCAGCAATGTGATTTAATTACTTCTGCATTACTCTCAAAGGAATTTGGTGTCAGAGTCCTTCCCAACTGGAGGACAAAAAAAGCCAAAATTTGATGTAACTTCTTAATACTTGCATTACTGCTTCCCAGTAAAGCGTCTTATTTGTCCTCCTGCAAAAGACAGCCGCCTTTGCATAACGGTTAAAATACCACCTCTCTCTTCCTGTCTTTTGAAAAATCCACAAACCCCACTTCTTCTATTTGTTTATCTACCTTCTATTCATTTCTGATCACTTTCCCCTCCTCTCCTATGCCATCTCCTCTCTTCTGACATATTATTTTTGAAATTATCTGCAGTATCACAAATCAACGATTATAGAACAGAATCATAGAATCAACTAGGTTGGAAAATACCTTTATTCCTGGACTGCCAAGTCCACCAATAACCCATGTCACTAAGGGCCTCATCTACCATGATTTCTGATCTGGGAAAAAGAAGCTGAATATAACAACTTGATTCTTTTGTTCAAGTCAAGTGCAAATGCCTTTGGCAATACACTGAAGCTATGAGATAAATACTTCATATCGAGTCAGTTTTCAAAGTTTCCTTTGAGGCTAGCTAAGGCTGCTTTTTCAAAGCCTAAGTTTACCTTGGCTAAATGGAAGATTTTCTATTGCTGTCAGTAAATAACAGAACCAGAGCTTGAAAACATCCTCATCTTATTATTTCATTATCATCTTGCCCTTCAGAATACTCTTTGCAGCAATTTACAGGAATCAGCCAGATAAAACAACATCCAAAAGTGGATGGCAAGTACAGTACCTAAAACCAAGTTTGCTTGTAAACTCTGACAAGAGGTAGAAGATAAGAGGATGTTTCTACATTAGATACTTATCTTTGTGAAAAGCATCTTTGGTATGCTTTTATTTGAACAGTTTATGTGCCCATTTTATAATGTATAATAAAAATAGTAAAAGTATTGACTTTAAAAAGAATGCCAAAATCTAATCATAAAAAGTATTTTTTTAAACCTCTTATCAACTCTAATGCAGGAGATGGACTTTTAATAGTTGAGATCAACAGATCAAATGGTCTTTTATTAAGCTAAAAGTATGTATTTCAAAAAGGTAGATTCTGTTAAAAATATTTGTCCCCCAAAGCATCTGATATAATACTTCATACCATGAGTATTATGAGATTAATTCCATCTACAGCCTTAGCAAACACTGACATACCAGGTGGCTTCAGAAATCAATCACCCCAACAATTAGAAAAATCCCACTGGACGGGGCAAAAGACTTCACAGTTTGACTCGATGACCCAACACTATGTATCAAAACTAATTTCATCTAGAAAGCAGTAAGATCTACTTAAAATTAGCATTAAATTGAGAGAAGGAAAAAAATAGCTACAAATTTTAATTCTTTTTTACATTAAATTTTGAGAATAGTTATGGCTTATACTGGATTAAATACAGAGACCGGTTGGTTTAGATGAAGCTTTGTTTGGACTGATCATTGTTAAAGTAGAAGATGTGTAATGCATTCACTCTTCCATACTGGGGAGAGTGCTATATGTTCCCTTCAGCTCTGTATTTGCCCTGGTGGCAACAGAGGTTAATTAATATGTAGATGTATCTGGAAAGTTAAAAATACATGAAGATTTACATCTTGCTCCATTAGGGGGAAAAAATGGCAATATTCTGGGGTGGTCTATCATATATCAACTGGCATTCAGTGACAGGATGTGTGGGAATGGTTCAAAGCTGCATCAGGGAAGGTTCAGACTGGACATCAGGAACCTTTTCTTTATCAAGAGGGGGGCCCGTAACACTGGAAAAGGCTTCCTAGAGAGGTGGTCAATGCCCCAAGACTGTCAGTGTTGAAGAGGCATTTGGACAATGCCCTTAACAGCATGCTTTTGGTCAGCCCCAAAGTAGTCAGGCAGTTGGACTAGATTATCATTGGAGCTCCCTCTTAACCAAACTGTTCTATCCTGTTCTATAACTGGCATATTTCCTAGTGTTTCTACAGCTGTAAGACTGCTACTTTTTACATAATGGTATATAAAAATTCTACCTAATAATAAAGTTTGGTACTTTTATTTATTAATTCTATTTTAGACAAACTTTTCTAAAAGGAACACAATGATGTCTTTCCTAACAAATATATCTGTACGCTGAAAAATTAGGAGGTTTAGTCTTTTGCAATGTTTCCTATAAGAGGAACCACCAATAACTGATACTGAGCTGCAACAGATATCTTTTTTATTTCTATTATTGTGTGTACATTGGTAACCTCTAGATTATGACAGTCTCTCACACACAGACTACTTGCAAGAATGAGTGCATCCTCAAGCCATGCACAGGGATGTAACAAATACACCCGAGATCTGCACATGAGCCATATAAGGGCTGTAGTTTTAAAGATGAACAGTATGAAAATGGTGCTGCAGTAATTTATCTAATCATAGAGTGATACAACATGCCACTAAATATAGCAGACACAGTGCTAAATGTTGCCTGCCTTGGGAGTAGTAGTTTTGACTGAATATCAATAATTCTGAAAAGTCAGTTTAGAAAACAATTTTCCTTGGTTGTTTTAAGCTATTGATAATGTCTTGATTTGTTTAACCATCTTTTTAGTGCACATATCTCATTTACATCTGAGTCTATGGTAATCTAGTCCTTTGTTAGGGAGTTCCTTGTAAGCAGTGAGGCAACACAATAGCACATGATTTTCTTCTCACTGCGACATAGATAAAGCACGGAGAGTGAATGGTAGTAGCAGAAAAGTCTGCACACATTCCCTGCATAGGAAGCAGTGACCTCATAAATTCTCTAATGAATAAATTCATAAAGAGAAGCAAGCCAACATAAAATGAAACCTCAACCAAAAATATTTTCTCCTGTTTGGGAAAAAAAGATTAAGAAACCTTCACCATACTCCCCATTGCACACGGCTCTCATTCAGGGAGTGTTTCTGACCATCTCCTAAATTTTTTTTCTACTTTAACACCGAAATTATTAACTAAGTCTTTTAACTAATTCCACCGATTGCAGCTTTTACACAGCAATGTACGCAGCTATGAAAGCATGCTGACCTTATTCAAAAATGGATCAAAACAAAAATCCCTTCCACCACTCCAGCTTTTTCTCATATACAAAAATAATTACATTTTCAAAAGTACAGCAAGTTTTTTAAAGGTAATTTCCGAGGCAGAAACAAAACACAGCTTTTCACTCACCACATTTTCTTTATCACAATATGAGCTGAAGTAACTTGAAATAATTACAGCATACTGAAGAAGCACTTTGTTGATGGTCTAGGAGAAGAGAAGAACCTTTTAAATAGTAAAGTTAATGATGTAAAAATATATGCATAAAAAACACAAAAAAAGGAGGTTTATAGAAATTCTAGATTTTACAGGTGCTTACACATTTAGTCAATAGTATTTCCTTACATACAATATCAGCAATCCTATAAGCATATTTTCAAATCCCTGCAAAACAGATGGGGGGGTTGTTCTTAGAGGAGTATAACCTTCAAAGCGAAGGTACTTTTAGTCATACTGCTTTTGAGAAGCATTGACAGTTCTACTCCTTGCGATGTGGTGCATACTTAATGGAACAATAGCAAGCTCAAAAAATCCTCCAGGGTGACAATGCACAGATTAAAAATATAATGGAAAAATAAGACCAATGGAGCGCTGTTCAAAGACTGGCTGCATAAGCTTACCTTACAATAATCATGTAAATAGGAACTTTGTTTGCAAATGGAAAACTGTTGCAATGGAAGAATGGGAATAAATGTAAATGCAATTTTTTTTAAAGCTAGCAGGACTAAATGGAAATCTAAAGCTTGTGAGGAAATGTTACAATCCAAATAGAAAGTCTAAAAAACTGAGTTTATCAAACAGCAGATAAATAACTACCACCGCCTCAGGGCCTCAACCAAAAACATTTTATTGCCATACCTTGAATTTTTCTTTCCCTTGCACTGACTAATTAGATCATTGCATTGCATTTGAGTGAATTATTCCATTAATGGAATTGTAATCAGTGTTTAGCAATAATAATAATTGACTGTATAGCATAGATAAATATGAAATCTCAAAGAAAACAGAACTTCTCAAACAGGTAAATGATTTTGAAAAATAGATAAAAAATGGTCTTATGCCACAGAGACTATGTCTTTCTAAGGATTCCAGTCAGAGATAAAAGAGATTGATTCTAAACAACATTGGAACTACTTAGCTTTTTAAGTACACAGCAACACAATGCCACTCTCTCTGAAGCTTAGTTGGGATGCATTGAGTTTAATTTACCTTTGCAAATCTTCTCATTAAGTGAGATAGTGTTTCTGGATTAGGACACTCCAGTTTCCTAATAATCTCAAAGCTTTGATTGAGCTGTGTGAAGACATCAACCACGGAACAAGAGAAGAGAGCATGATCTGATGTTTGCTGAAACTAGAAAGAAACATTCAAATGAGTTAATACTTGTTCAGAGATCAAAATGGTTATTAACTGATTTTCTTACAGTTGAAAGTCCTCCTAGAGTCATATAAAGTAATAAAAAAATTAACTAAAAACCAGTCTCACTGATAATACTGACAAATGGAGCTTTTCATATTTCTATCTCTTTAAAACCTCTTAAAAATAAACCCAAAGTTATCTTTAATGACATCAGTATCACAACAGAGTTTAGTAAAACCATAGATTGAAGTCTATAGGGAATTTAGGGAGATGGAATTAGAGCAGGAATTTTTCCATAGGGTTATCCTCCAAGAACCATTACTGACTGTGTATCTTTGAGGTGTAACAAGGATACTGTGGGACCAAATGTACTTCTGGTTTTGCAATACTAAATAACCATCTTAATACTTTATTATTTTCTTTAAAAAGGAAAGGCTCACCCCGTCCTTTTTGTCTCTTTCTAGTGCTCCATGAAGAAATTCCATTGAGACATCCTCATTTTCATCCAGCCACTGAATGACAAATGGTTCAAACCACCTCAAAATTAAAAACAATTTCATAAAGTAAAGTGAGTACATTCCATAAATACCCTGAGAGAGTGATGCTGCACCACGCAGCAGTTTGGCATCTTGTGTCTTCACATCTGTTCTAGTTGCTAAAAAGTCATTCTTCAAAACCTTTTGTCACTGAAGACACCGCGGCTACTAAAACGTCTTTCAAGTTCTGTTTCACCGCACTCTAACTGGCCTACCCTAGCAATGTAAAATCAGTAGCCACCAGAAAAACATGTCCATGTTTTGCAGGGGAACATATTCTGTGCAGTATATTTATTTTAGTGCCTTTTATCAATGTTGGTTCTTTGTTAACATTTATTTTTTATTTGTATGTGAAATAACTCAGATAAAACTTTGCTTTCACACAGCATCGGCTGTGATTTATTTTTCTTTAGTTTATTTTTAAAAAAATTAATGCAATAACAGGCCCCAAACCTTCTCAGCAAATCAGCAGACTGGCAGAAGATCAAGGAACGAGATTAAGGATAGCTCATAGAAAAGGACAGGATTGAATGTATTAAATGAAGGAAGAAATGTGAAATTGAAAGCAGCTGAATATTAACCCAGTGCAGTAAAAATACCTTCAGTAGCATATTCCATTAGCATTGTATCTTTATCCAAATTTGGGTGTGAAACAAATGCAGGGGCCTATAACTAATACTGCTGCTGTTCTCACATTTCATATCTTCCTCAGGCATTTTCTGACAAATATATTTTGTCATCTACGAAGACCTGCAGTTACAATAGTTGGATCAAGCGTCCTATGAAATAGCTAATCACACTTTAAATACCCAGACTATTTAATTTGATAGAATGAAGAATTAAAGAGAAGGAAGTGCAAAAAGTAAAGTTGTCAGAGCTACACACCTTGAGATCCTGCACAAACTTGAGCATAGATGTTTGACCAAACTAAACCTTGCACCAAGACCAAACTCATGGGAAACTTCCCTGTACGCTACTTACAGAGAGTATTCAGGCACCGCATCCTTGAAAGCAGAGAGTTCTCGCACATACTCGTTATAAAACCATTTCACTTTGAAGTGCAAATTCATATAATCCGTGCTTTTGCATAACCACTGCTTTTCATGTTCTGCAATAAAAGGAGTCGAAACAAAAGCATTTAATATCGTTCTAACCGTAAATAACATTCTTGTGCCTCAGCACACTAGTGACTTAATTATACAGTACTTCTATTTTAAAGCACAAATGATTTCTTTTTAGAGGTGGTGGTACCCACAGTTTCAATCTTCAGGTTCTGAAGAACCTGAGATTCTTTCCAGCTCTCTTCAGGGTAGTGAGGAAACCCCACAAATTTGCTGACTTCCTGTCAGCAGATTCTTTGGTTGTTACAACATGGTTAAGAAGCTGTGTCAAGGTATCAAGTTAGAAGGGACAACCAGGGCTGTGTGGTAGCCAAACGAAGTAATGAACATATAAATGCCAGTCCTGCATGGATCTGTGAAAGCCTGCATTAGTAAATAGGCTGCTTTTATCACATACAGTTAAAGAAAAGAAAGAGGGATCTCCACAGGTACCATCTCTCTGAGGAGTCACGTGACTTGCACATTCATCTTTTCCCAGATCCCTAAAAAGTGACCTAACACAGATGCTCTGGCGGAATGACATTCTTGCGTAAATAGTATGTAGTAAGAACTTAACTCTTCCAAAACTCCTTTTTGCTCCTTACTTCTGCTTGCACCGTAACAGTATTGCACACATTTTTCACATCTATATTTGGATGTGAACCTGATTTTTTGTAACAGCAGGAGTATCCCATCCTCAGTCATACACACATGTGAATATATCACTTGGTTCTCTTGTCAGTGTAAGTGCACTGTGAAATACATACTCTGTGTTTTTCAGATCTGACCAGGGACATTAACAAGCAATGTTTAATTATTCGGCTAAATCAGTACTCCAGTAATATCACCATGCTATATAAGAAGTGTTTTAGAAGCATATTATTATGCAGTGAATGACAAAGTTTTGTGGGAATCAGCTTATGAAGTGCCCCTGTGGGCTCTTACTGCCTTTTTAGCATTATGTTAGCATTTTCACCTTCACTGCCTTTTCATCACGCTACAGAAAAATCAGTAAATCAGTTTCTGTCTAAATACTGCATTTATTCATGCCCAATTGCTACTTGAGAGTACTACAAATCCCTCCGAGCATAATGCCATTGGTTACTAGCCTTAAACAGAACCACAGAGAGAAAGATGTATGCCTACTCTCATGGTTCTTACTTTATACAGACCTAAGGAGTCATATTTTTATGCTGGTAGGAGTTTTCCCACAATTTACTATTATAGACAGTTAGGTGACAAAATATTTGCTCAATAAAAGGTAGTTCTTAAAAGTGAGACCAGTCTTTGACTGAGAACAGTTACCTCACTGCTATCAAATTCAATGCACACCTACTGCTTAAGTCATTATTAAGAAAAATCTGTCTTATATTGCAACCCAAGAGAGTGGAAATTCTGAAATGAATAGCACTTTTGCATTCAAACATTGCATGAACGGGTTATTAGACTATACAATGCAACTTAAGGAAGTTTGCTGTAGGATCACGAACTAAGCAAATACTTATTTCAGTTTTAGAAATGAGCTGTTGCCAACGACAGGCAAACTTATCCAGGAGGGTACAACAAACATAATACCATTCATTGATATATCTTTTTTTAAGTTAAGATCTAAATTGCCACACATTAGAAATGAGCACAAAAGTCATAAATGAATGATTGTGCTGGTTTGGTTTTTTTAAGTCTTCTGGGATGTTACTTGTAGTTACATAGAAGTGAAACACGCATCTTCAATTCCTAATATTAACCCATGAGAACATCAGAAAATACTTCACATGATCTACAAAGTCATTTTGTGTCCATGCATACTACCTCTTCAACTTATATAAACCCAAAAACAGAGAAAAGAGGTGCAGCCCATGACAATTTTACCTGGATATCAGATGGGTTTATCCATAGCAACCATGGATTTCAGTTAGAAAGCATAGGAACATCATTGTAGGCATTCTGAATTTAGATTAAGACCCACAGATTACTTTCTTAATTTCTGAAGAAATATATAGGTTTGCACAGGATATAGGTTTGCAGTTTGGAGATCTGTGTCTTTTTTCCTGTAAGGAAAGCTGGCACCATTTTTTCCTATACACACACATCCATTTTGGACTTTCTGGAAGACAGATGTAGTAGCTGCACAATACGACTCTTTAGACCAGTATTGCTTTGCAAAATTATTATAATGCTGAGTCAGTCTTGAACTAAACCTGCCCACTGTACGCTGTGCAAATGTGCTCAGCAGAGATTATGAAAGAAAAACCAGACCTCTCTCATAACTGACTCTAAGAATCTCCAGTATAGCAAACCTGGCATTATTAAACTCTTCTTATATGCTACTTTTATGAAATGTTCCTTGTAATGCAACATATCCTTATAAGCATCTATTAATTTACTGAGTTTCATAACGAGGATATTTTTGGTTCTATATTCTATGTTAGTATCATGAATCAATGAAAAAATACTGATAACATTTCTGTAAAATATGTAAACCCTAACCTGTGCATATGGGGTACTTCAGATGCTTCCATCTATCGCAGCCCCAGAGTATCTTTTTTCAAGTACTGATTACACTGAAATCAGCTGTTCAAGTGCTGTTTGTGGAACAAAGAAAGAAGAGAGATTTTTAAAAAAGACTATTATGTGGAATGCATTAATATAAGCAAATGTGTTTGGTGTATGCTGAAATCAGCCATGGACCTGGTAATACTGTACCTAGCAAATCATCTCATTGCAGGCAATTGTTCTGTTACAGGTAAATGTATAAAGAGACACTGCAGGAAGGACTATAAACTAAGGTACTTTCCTCACAGGCCTGTGACCAAACAGCAATACTTTGGAATCGTGTTTGATTTCTTGCTCAATTTTCAGCAAGTGCTAAAGCAAGCAGAGATTTTCTTAAGGCAGCAAACACGAAGAAACTGCAATACAACTATTATGCTTTGGTCTGATGTTCGTAGTGTCATAGTATTTTGTCAGTGAAGTCATAATGACTTACTAAGCAGAAACATCTACATGACAGTGCAGATAGAATGCCATTTAAGAAGCTGGATTAGAATCTCATTCACTACAGAATCTCTTTTTCTTTTTAACCTTAAGGCAATAACATCACTCTGAGTATCCATGTAATTTTTGATATGTATTACTTGCTAAAAAGGGGTAATCTAACAACCTTCATAAAATATGAACATTTTAAATATTCCAGCACTCAATCTGGCATTTTGTTCAACTCTAATTTTCCCTCATCGGGGTAAAAAAGCTAAGAGCAAATTAATTTTTTTACCACAGCAGTTTCCTAGCCACTCTTTATTATACCAGCATACAGCTAAACTGCTAGAAGGATTCCAATAAAGTGATTTTAAATAACAAACAATGTTATTAATAAAGCCTGTTTCCAGGCTTTAAAGATGTTTCAGAGATGAATAACTACAACAGAGTATTTACATATAGCAAATTCATTATATCACAATCTGTTGGTTTGACTGTTACATACATGCTACTGCACTGCAATTTATTAAAATGATTGGCACTAAGCATAAGGGAATTGTGTTCCTATTAATTGCAAAATTTGCCATTAAAACTCACGTTATTTTCAACCATTGTGCTTTAATTCCACAATATTTGCAATAATTACTTAGCAATCATTAGAGAGACAACCAGCTGCATATTTTGTCTATTTCTTTCAGAACTGCTGTTTCAGAAATCCCACTATTTCCAAACTTTCACTGGTATAATTGGGAAGTACCTGCACAGCACTGAGTATGGCTAGTGGAAGAAGAGATCTTAAGGAAGTCCTATGAGGAATCATACTGCGTGAGTATGAATTGGTATTCCTCCCCCTCAGTCACTTGGAAACATCACACCAGTAAGATGCACCTATGAGTAGAGGTAATGTTTTGGGTACTTGATCCCAATGCAATTTCCCTCAAGTGTAAGAGTTGGTTGCTATGCCAGTGACTCTTTTAATATGGGTATTACCCTTACAATGGTCTAAACTCAATCCCTGTACTGCTGAAATGAACTGGAAAATTCCAATTGAATGTAACATTGCATCAGGCCACAAATGAAGAAAAATGTCAACTGAAACAAATTTCATAACTGATTTAAAAGGAAACTTTACATTATACTAGATACTTTATCCCAGGGTTCTTGTAATTTGCTAAAGGGAATGGAAGTCACTGGTTATTAACTGAAATACAGAGCAGGACACAACTAATTGATATTTACGTATAATTTATGTTGATTTTGATAATTTGAAACACTATTTATTGGCCTTTCTGAAAGGTCTCTGTGTCATGATAAATATAATAAACTTCTGTCATTACCTCCTTTTTCAGATTGCACTTACAACTGGTTTACAACTAACCCCCCCTCTACTTTTCATGTTAAAAATATATTGTGTCCTTCATAAGCAACTTCTACACATTCAATCTTTTCTCTGCATTTACTTGGAAATTTTCATCAAAATATCTTTGAACACTTCAAAACCATAATGGATTACACCTTGAACAGCACTACGAGGTGATTAAGCTGCGCTATTACATTATACAAAGGGGAAACTGAGAAATAGTGAGACCAAGAAGATTTGTTAAGGGAACATACATAAATTATGAAAGGCAGTCTAGATCTTGTTCAAAGATTTCTTAACCACAGAGTCGCATTTCCTTACTGAAGAGGGACCAGGGAAGGAAGGCAGACTGTCTCGTTCTGAACTGTTAGAAAAAAAATAGATTTACTGTCATTTTTTGTCTTCTTCCCTGAGGTGAAAGTGGTCTAATCAATCCTTAACTTGATGCAGTGCACTTTAAAAGCTGATATGACATTGCCCTTTACATTCAAGGATGAGCTCTCAAAGTGAGAGGCCATTTTCTCAGAGTGCTCTGCTTTGCTTCACATTTCACAGCTGATGCAAGTGAGTTTAGGGCCACCTGCTCAGCACCTGTAAAGGCAGAGCTGTAGGTTGCTATCTGTGTGAGGTAAACGGCTTATGGGAACTTTGTGGACACCAAATACCACTGTTACATACTCCCTAAAAGATGCAACATGTAACATCATGAGGGATGTGTGAACCTGCTGCAACCAGCCCTATTTTCTACCACAAAATACTGCATTTACCATTTTTACCTCCTATGTTATATTGTCTAAGCATTCCAAATTACTTTAAGCAAATTATCTTTGATATCTTCCTAACATTACTTAGTAGCTTTTTTCCTCCTAATTGAAAATTTAGCCTATTAGTCTCATCAATTAATTACTACTTCACAGCCAAATATTCCAAAAAAGTTCCAGAAAAGTGAATGGGTATATCACCAACTCGGCAACTCAGGATGTAAGATATGCAGCTTGATTAAGCATAAACTTGCTCTGTCCTGCTTGCAACCAAGACAAATACCTATACAGCAAATAATAAGATCAACTTCAGTATAACATTTACCCTTCAGTACCACATCAGGGTGAAATTTATGTACATGAAAGCTAAACAGATCAATAATATTCAAAGAACAAACAGAGACAAAATTCTGTCATAGGATATACACGACTACTATTGATTATAGAAGGAAATAAGCCCTTCCAAGGATTCCAAGGGCTGAAATAATCCGAATCGTGCTTTTTTTCTGTTAATGGAATTCTTGCTCTGTATGTGAATTGACCATGGAAAGCCTAAGAAATTGTAAGCTATGAATGGAGCAGAAGAAATGGTCCATCCCATCAGATACCACATCTATGGTGATGACTAAAGTCCCAGTTCTGAAGAATAATATGGAAGTTTCAAGTTCTCTGTACTGAAGTTCCAACATTTACTCAAAGTAATCATATAATCAGAAAGTAATAAAAGAGGAAAAGTAACCCTGGTATAAGAATCCAATTTACATTGATGAGAATTGCATAAACCTCTAATATGTACAAAATTTGCAAAATAAAGACAATATGCATGCTTGGAAACCACTGCTTCTTGGGAAATGGTATCACATAATTAAATGCTATATTATAATGCTTGAATCTGGGAGCAAAAAAAGAATAAAGGTAATAAAGGCAGCCTTAATCGTGTTGAGTCTTAACTACTGAATACTCAGCATTGCATCTTCAGTGCAGTTTTTATGACAACTTACTTTCATTTACTGATGGTTTCTTTTTTTTAAAAAATGTACCTTTTCCTGAAGTAAATCTTTAGACTTGATTTTCTGCTCTTTGCCTTGACACAATAGTGCAAAATGAACATAAACCACACACCAAACAGGCATAGTAGCACTTTATAAGCAATTAGTAGAATGAAGTACCAGGCAGAAAGAATCAAGCAGCAAGATAAATGTGAGGCTGCACTTTTAACAATTACCTGTGGTGTATCCGGCCCTGCCTGCACAGCAGAGCAAGTGCCAAAACACAGAGATGTTCCCTAATTGTTACCCAGCAAATTGCACTTAAGCTTATTAAAAGATGATGTGGAAACAGGTTTTTAATGGATTTATCCTCTTTCTCTCAGGGTGCTGGAACCAGTATCAAATTTACCTGAGTATCTATAGGGCAAAAAAATACAGTAATGAATTTCTGTACGTGGAAAAGTCCTGAAAGTAAAAGGCTGAGACTTCAACATAATAAAACCGAAGGCTAGGAGAAGAACAGTCCTTTGCTGTATGAGGAAAGCTTTTACAAGTTTCTTAGTGTGAAGTTTAAGAATAGACAGTATTAAAAATAGCATGCAGGGTGCTTGTTATTTAAAATTTTCTTTTACTCAAATGTTTTATAGGACCTGATAAAGAAAAATACTTTGTTTTACTGTTGGTTACTGTTTCTAAAGGGAAAGAACTCCAAACAAAGCAGGCTCACAGCATGATTATCTCACAGAATTCATGCAGCTTCACTCTGACAGAGATAAGGGGAGGAAACCCCTCAAGAAATATGACAGGGAAATTCAAGCCCTATCTGCTGGACTACAGGACTGCATTTGGAGAATGCCCTGCACGAGGAAAAGGATGAACCTTTTCTTCAGCCAGCAGATGCAGAACTGCAATAAAGAATGCAGGTCCTTTAAACTGCTTTCTGTGGGGACTAGGTCACAGTTTTGTCTGATTTCTTTTTCTGGTTTTGTTTGCCCACTCATAGAATTATTTCCGAAAAAAGACATAAGTCTAGTTTTTGTAAATATGTGAGTTGCAATGGAGCTGTATCACCTTACTGGTGAAGAGCAGTAATCAAGGACAAGAAGAAAGAGGTAAATTAAATTATTATTCTGGACTGATATACATAATGAACTACAGAGGAAGTCTTGACTTAACACCCCTTGGTGTAAGCCAGAGTTCTCTTCCTGTTCCTATTGGTGATATACATGCCCGTCACCTGAACAAAACACTTCTCCCTTTCTTGCATATGCAACTCTTGGTTTGTGGAAAGGACACAATTAATAATCAATGTAGGATTCATTTAAAGCATCATTTACAGTCTAATAACCTTTCTAGCACAGTAGTACTATTATATGACCACCAGCAAATTATCTTGCACAGAATTAGGAAACATTCAGGAAAAGCTTATACACAAATGTTTTACAATAATTGACTGCCTGGGCAAAAGCTAATAACAGTGTTTCAGAACAAGATTAATATTCAGTCATTAAAAGAAGGTTAAATAAGGCCAGAGCTTTTATTACAAATATATGAGGCAATATACATTGCTATTATTAAGCGACAACTTAAAGACTAAACAATGAAGTCAGTCAGTCACTGATGCACCACATTTTTTGTAGTAACCTCTGGCACCATGAACACACCTACAATCAGACATATAAAGCATTAACTTATTAAGATTCATGTAGACTTGTACTGCAGTATAAACACTCGTTAGCACTTATTGTTCTGATAATGGTTCAGTGTGTGAAAATCAGAGAAAATGGGTTAGGGAATCACCAAATAATAGAGCGATCATGCCTCCAAGTGCAAGGTTGTGGCATATTAGAGATCTCTGAGGTAGTCCCAAGTAAGATGACACACAGCACAATACAATTCCCATGAAGAAATACTAACTTAGCTCCTGGGAACAGTTCTGTCCGCTTTATCTCTCTTAATTATTGGTTCTAATTAACTTCAACAAACTAGTGCCACTTAGTATGGCTACAGGGCTTTTTTTGGCAAGCCTGGGGATCTGTGTTGCACATGATAGGTACTCAAGCGGATTCCCGTACTCGCAAAGCTCAGCCCTCCAGTTCATACAGTATACAGCTGCTACTCTTATTAACATCATTGCCTGTTATGCTGACCAAAGAACATTTCTAATTCCCCTCTTCCTCCAATCATGTCACATTCAATCTTATTAATTATCTGCCAAAGGGAAGTTCATTATTAACCCTAATTGTAGTATCTCATTGTCTTTGCCTTTACAAAATCCCTGAATTGCACATAAGACTATGGATGACGCTTTATTCCTCAGGTCTCTAGAAAAATGAGGATGTAATATGTACGTTGATGTGGACCTGCTGGAGAAAGTCCAGAGGAGGCCATGCAGATGATCAGAGGGCTTGAGCACTTCTCCTAGCGAGACAGGCTGAGAGAGTTTGGCTTGTTCAGCCTGGAGAAGAGAAGGCTCTAGAGAGACATTAGAGCAGCTTCCAGTGCCTAAAGGGGCCAACAAGAAAGCTGGTGAGGATCTTTTTACAATGGCATATAGGGCTAGGAAAAGAGAGAATGACTTTAAACTGGATTTTTATTAGATATCAGGAAGACATGCTTCATTATGAGGGTGGTGAGGCACTGGAACAGGTTGCTCCATCCCTGGAAGTGCTGAAGGCCAGGTTGGACAGGGCTTTGAGCAACCTGTTCCAGTGGAAGGTATCCCTGCCCATGGCAGGGGGGGTAGAGCTAGATGGCATTTAAGGTCCCTTCCAACCCAAACCATTCTGTGATTCTATCAAATGTGTGAATGCAGAATGAGATTCACCTAAATAAGAAGTTTTCATCTTTCGATACTGATGAAGCCCTGCATATATTCTGGTGGATGCTTTTCTGTTCTGCCTTCCATAACCACAGCCTCACCAGCCGTGCCCGTCGTCCCCCCCCCCGATCTTCTCAGTAGTCTCCCTCTAAGCCAAGACTATATTGTGTCCTAAGGGTAAATTTGTAAATTGTAAAGTTGGAGTGAAAACAGAGTTGAAATCTGCCACCGCATGGCATGACCTTTCTCTGGGCAGCATTAGCTTTTGGTTTTTTCCTATGCTCTCTCTCTGTGCTCAGCATCAACTCACAGACCTGCCTCTTCTCTTTCAAATCACTTTATCAGTTTCTGTCATGAAAGAGGATCTGTCAGAGAAACAGGAAGATGATACCTGCTTATGCATTGAAGACAACAAACTTAAAAAACAAACCTCCATTAAATGCACAAAATGGTGTAATGATTCTCTTATTCTTCTCCTATTTTTATAAGGCCTGACACTTCAGAAACAATTCTGCAGGGTTGAGACTGTCTATTGCTGTATTTACACAGCAGCTAATTAATTTCTGGCCTGATCCTGGTCTTGACTTCTGACCACTACCAGAATTAGATTATCATAACAACAGCAATTAGAATGTTCTCTTTCTAACAGACTGAATAGCTCTGGACACTTGATCTGACCTATTCAGAAGTCAACGATATGAAAGATCTGAAAAAAGCCATTTCTGAGGACATAGAATAAAAAAAGATTATTTTGTAATTGCATGTCTAATTTCAGCTCATTACTCTCTCATCATCATTTAACCTTTACGTCTCCATACTTGGAAAGGAGAAGACTTCTTACCATATGAAGTCACTAACAAATCACTTGCACTGCTGGTGAAATTCTCTCCCTGTTCTTGTTTGTTTGTACCATGAATACAGGCTAATTTGAGGACCAGACAGTACAAAAATATTAACATCCTATAAATTCAGGTATAGGATATGCTTGTGTAAACTAAATGGCAAACAACAATGTATCATCTATCATGCAAATCACTGCTGCTTTATAAATAAAAGGGGCCAAGTCTAATCAAGTCAGTTCTCAAGAACATTTGATACTTTCTCCATGCAAAATCTATATATGAAAATAATCTGAAACTCCTTAGATCAGAAAAGAATTGCAACTGGTGTAAACTTATTCTGTTAAAGTTTGCATAAAACTTTTAATACTACACAAAGGCTAAGCATTGTTATTAATGTAATATGGAAGAAAATCTAGAATGAAATAATGAACCCAATACCAGATTTTAGTACAGTTTCGTTTGCAAAGCATGTCAGCTTGTCACAGTGTAGCCCTGACCTCGCAGCTATAGAGACCTGAACTGTGCTTTGGGATGTCCTTTCCTCCCTCATCCCAAAATCAAGCTGTTTCCCGAGACAGCAGCTGCATATCCTGTCACATACAAATACACCTCTTTGCATTCAGAGACATGCAGCCATTATACCCTTCTCTAGCAAAAGGCCACTGCTGTGGAAGCTGCTGGTTCCTCTATCCTGTCCATGTCACACCAGCAGCCTCTCAACTAGATTGTTCTGAGCAACAACCAGTGGAGAAGACAAGGAAGAGGGGTGCAATAACGTCTGGTGCCTGACTCACTAGGCCTGCTGGCTCCTGTTGCAAAGAACGTCAGCAGCACGGCTGAAAAGCAGCAATCAGCCAGGCTGGACAAGGCTTTGAGCAACCTGTTCTAGTGGGAGGTGTCCCTGCCCATGGCAGGGCGTTGGAACTGGATGAGCTTTAATGTCGCTTCCAACCCAAACCATTCCACGATTCTCCCCAGCAGCAGCTGCAGCTCCATACATCCCCTGTGCAGGTACAGGAGGGATTCAGCTGTACAGTGAGAGGACATAGCCTGAACAGCCATTCTGAGCTGCTCGCAGGAAAAAAGAATGTAAACTGAATGTTCCAGTATTGGTCTTCTGACAGAGAATGGTATTATGACATACTCATTTCATGAACTTAAGCTGATCAGAGTGCTGAATATATTCAAGAATATATAAGGTGGGAAAAAACAGAAACAGGATCTCGGATGAGTTAATCTTTTATCACACCAGCAATACTTCTGTGTTGGACTATAACATTGTTTCTTGATTGAATGCAGAAAGAAATAAACTTCATAACACAAAAGATGCTGCTTCAGGAGATTAATACTAAATTGAATCAGGTAAAGACTGCAATCACAGCCCTGGACACTACATATAAACAGATGGTAGCCTATGTTAATAACTTGGAAGGTAAAAATGGCATAGCGGAATGCAATGCATTTTAATGAATTCCATTCAAACCATGAGGATTGGGTGTGAACAAATTTAAGGAATTGCTCCAAATCTTACAGAATTTGAATAAAAAACAAACCCAAAACCTTACTGCTATTGACAAGTGGAGAATCAAACTCAGCTTTTAGAATATCTACAGAAAGAATTAACAATTTTAAAACCAGCAAAGCTAGAGAGAGGAACAGCATGCTGATCTATATTTTGTGACTAAGGTTTACTGAGGTTCCTTTTTAGGAGTGAAACCATAGAAGGTGAAATTATGTGTATTTATAATAATTTATAATTAATTTCAATTTCCTCTAATTATTATGCATACACAGGAACTGTTTCACTACTGATTCTGGGAGTGACTACTGACAAAAATGGTGTTTAGTCTCCTCAGAAAGACAGTATCCACAGCAAGAGAGAAGAGATTATAAAATGGTTTGGAATAGACACAGAAAGTCACGTGCCTCCTAAGGAGTCCTCGATATCTCTCTCTGCCAAATTAGGATATTACCATTAACATTTGTTTTAAAGTCCTGATCCAGCCCAACCATCCACACTTCATATATTGTATAATTAGCTCTTCCTCAAGAGTTTCCTTTTCTAGTCTTTACAACCAAGAAACAAGCCACAGCTTCATCTGAAGCTGCCTTTTGAGTGATCAGCATGCTCTTACTTAGCAAACAGAGTGAATTATCTTTTGTGAATTATCTTGTTGCAGTACAGAATGTTTATAGTTCAATGGCTAAACCACTACAAGCACTGGGGTGCTCAGGGATGTCTGCGGGCAGAGCATAACTCTACATTCAAAGGCATCCTAGAGCAAATAATATAAAAAATAATCTTCAGATATTCCTTTTTTTCTTTAATCCTTTATGCCTGTTGAATTGCATCATTGTTTAAATTGAACCACATACTTTCTTTTCACCACTGGGAGACTTGCTCTGTTTTCAGTTGCAGGCTTACCTAAAGACTATATGAGCTTTGCTTACTTAAAAATCACAGCAATTTCTGCTTCTGTGGTAGTAAAAAAAAAAATTGGCTAGCACTACTATAAATCCTTTCTTTCTCTGAATAACAATTTTTATAAAAGGATAAGGAAAAATTTCTATTTTGCTTTAAAAAAATAGTGCTTTATATTGCAATTCCTTTCACCTCATGTTGGGATTGACCATGAGATTATAAACTGCACTAATGCTTTACAACTGGTTTGTGATATACTTTTTCTTTTTCCTTTTTGGAGATTGTACAAATACAAGATGAACAGAATGGATATTATTACATATCTTACAATAAAAAAAAGAAGTTTTCTGATCAAATTCAGATTTGACCTACTGATTTTCCAATTCATCTTAGTATACTCTCTATGCCTGATGGAAATCAAGATCCTCTTGCATTTCTCTCATATTTAAACTCAAAATCTATTTAACAGATAAAGAAAATAAGCAAAATTCAGCTAATGCCATCATTAATTATTCTGCAAAAATAAGTGCTAGTTAGGGAGAGTTTGATGAATTTAGTCTGAAGGGTCATGATTTTAATAATGATCTAAAAGTTTGTGTGAATTCCTATGTATGGGCTCACAATATTTCTATCATTAATTTAGACTATTTCCTTATTTCCTTCTTTTCAGTATTTGTTAAGAAGTTTCATGCTGGTATTTTTACTTGGTTTTCTGCAGTAGCCATATTTTAACAAACGGGTTTGAAGCCACTATTTGGAGATTATCTGCTATAAAAGAAAAGAAAAAAGTATATTTTACCTATGGTTATCAACAGTACTATCTTAAAGAATAAAAGGAAACTGCATTTCATTATGTTGGAACTACAATGAGTACAACCTGCCTTTTGAACACAAAAAAGGTTTAATTTTCTGTGTGTGTTTTCTCCAAGTCAGCAATTTTCAGCTTGTAAGAAAATATAGCATACCTACAGGGCTCTGCAGCAAGCACTTGTGGGTCTCTGGACTTCAACGATTTTGTCAGATATAGATAACAAGAAATAGCATTTCAAGTTACAGTTCATTTGTCTCCTTCCACAGATAACTCATACAGTCACAGCGCAATGATTTTCTTTCTTTAAAACGCTTCTTTTCCACTAATTTCTGAAACATCTTAAACAAGTATTCCAGAAAGCTCATTATCACCTGCAGAAATCTGATGCCAGGTGTCATTTGCAGCGGAAATCAGTCTGTGAACTCTCTAGTGTAATTAATAGTTTGTTCTAATTACCTTCCAGAGCATATTTCATGTCCTGGGCAAACAGAGTCCACATGATTTCAGCACTGATTTTTCCCATGTTCAGCTCTTGAGGGAACCTGCAATCAATCACATTACATCAGTTCACCTGCTGCTAGAAATTATGCTTACTGCTGCACAGCAGAAAGGCAAATATCTCCACAAAATAATTCCCCTAGTATGCACTTAAGGTATTTTACGTTCTGTACAAGTATATGAACCATCCAATCTTCAAAGAAACTTTCCTTGATCTAATGTCGGGGGCCTAAGTAATGAGTTGAATGTTGTACTAATTCCCTCACATAACATTTTTAAATCAAGAAACATCCACCTATTTTGCAGATGACTCCTCAACTTTGGACAAATCAGATGGCTTATTAAAAACTTGAAATAGTTGGCACAGGTATTTAGCAGCCATTTTTCCTTAATTAGCTTATTACATTGGAAAATAGTGAAGCTGTCTCTTGCTTCTATATTGGTTTATACTAGTTGAATCCAATTCAGTGTTTGAAGACTTTCACCTTGAAGTGTGGATAAAACATGAAGAATATAAACCACAGAAAAACGCATACTTTCAATTAAAAATTATAGTTTTTGTATTATGCTTCATGTCATCTTTGAAAAATAGGCCTTCGCAGCTTTTTCTTGCTGCTATCAAGTATTTTTCCACAACTTATTCATAGAACCAAGCTGCTTCTTACTGTATGCAAACGAAAAACTCTAACCTTTCAGTTATCATCCTCACTATTAGCTACTAGCAGAAGCTGACATTTTCGTGACAGACATTGTATGTTTCACATTAAAGAGAGTCCTTTGTCCTTACTGCAGGTGTGGGACTAAGATTAATGTGAGCAGTTCTCAGGGCACAGAAGCATACCACACATGACACAGCTAAAGAGCAGAAAGTACTACACAGAACCTCTGAGTGGTAAACCACTTGTTTATAGTACAGTGGTGCAGCAAGAGCTATATGAATGCAATGGCAGTTTAGCATAAATACATAAAATCATTGAAGACCATATTAATGAGAAACACACAGAGCTGTGTGGCTTTTTTCTTGAGCTTACTACACCAGTTTAGACTAGCAGAGAATTTGATCCCAAGAATTTTGAATTTTATTTAAGCACTAATCAAATTCAGAAAGTATTCTGTAATAATATTTGTAAAAATGTAAGAATTTTTAAAGGTCTTGCCCAAGAAAGAATGAGAATGATGTGCAACTTTAAAGTGGTAGCAGTATGATCTAAGTATCGTATTCTTTCCAGGGACATGTTTGACCCTGATCATATCTGCAAAGAAAAATTACTTACACAGCTCATTAGCTCTGCCACATTCATATGAAGTGATTGCTATCTCAGCCACTGATATGCTTTCTTTATGCTAATGGCTGCACAATTACAGATCTTCGATTAATTCTGTTAACACAAAATTAATTGTTGTTCAAAAGGTCAACTGTTGATTTCTTTACCTGCAGTACATTCCAAGTGCTCTATTAGCACCAGACTTGAACTTTGAAGCTCTGTGGACATATTTAAAAGTTGATCTGATATTAACACTTTTGTCCATAATGAAAGCTGGCTGTAACAGAAGGCTGGGTCCGATAAAAACGCATTTATTTGATTAATGCTATGTTTATGTGTATATATTTTAACTTGTGATAACATATAAACATATGCACACACAAACTGCAATTATCTTTTCACTGTGTTGTTTGAATTACTGTAGTATGACATAGTATCCTTGATTCATCCCACTTGACTTTAGTTGGGTACCTGAAGCTTACGCCCAGAGATATCCATTTCTGTGTCCTTGAGAAATATAAACTGATGAAATATAATCATCAACTGGACATACCAATGAAATCCCTCTATGCAATGCAGAAGACACAGATACTTGCAATTTTATCATTACATAGGTACATTTTGGTATACAGCCCTGCAGGACTGACTGCCTTTCCTATATACCTTATTTATTTTTTTCCAACACAGTGGCCTCTTCGCAGGAGGTTACTGTGACAAAAACGATCACAAAACAGAAAGACTGCTATGTTTTAGTACTTTTCTCATGCAATTAGTTTACTTCATAGTAGCCGTCATACCTGTAAGGTGTATTTGTCAGAGACTCAAATAATAGAATATTAATTTGTCCAAAGTAAGTTAGTAATATAATGTGGACAGTTAATCTAATCAACATTTTCAGCCAGTGAAATTGATTTAACATATTAATGAACTAGTACCTAATATGACTGTATATCTCACTGTGTTGTGATATTACTCATAAAATAAACTTTTCCAAGCGTTAGTATCACAGAGCTTACCATGGCTCAGCTATTCTTTTTTTCTATGGAAGTTTCCTACAATTTAATAGTCTAACTTCCAGATAACTAATCCTGATTCGGAAAGTAAAACTAATTGCTTATCCCATTATAACAACAGAACTCTGGCTTCAGCACTATCCCATCCCCTTTTCCATACAATGATGCCATTGCTTTTCCACTTTTTGCATTTATGAACAATACTCACATCAGATCTGGTAGTAAGTGTGGGGAAGTGTATTTGGTATGGATACGCTATGAACCACTCCTGTCACAATTTGCCTTGAAGACAGATAGCTTTATGCACAAGTAGTCACATTTACTTCAATTTGGTTACTCATATTTCTAGGATTATTCATTTAATAATAATATGTAATTTATTACTTGCATTACAGTAGTGCTTAGAGGCTTAGGGTATATTTAGGAAATTACTACGCAGGAACCTTAAAGTATGTAATAGAAAATCACTGACTCTCAAGACTCACAGTTTAAAGAGAAAAGACAGAGTCTGGGGAAGATGACAAAGTAGAAATGTCTTGCCCAAGATTCTATGACAGGTGAATGTCAGTCAGCAAGAGAATATATGCTTTTGAATCTTCCTTCTGAGCCCTCTTCCCACCCAGGACAGGGTTCTAGTTTGCATAATATGCATATATACATAAAAAACCCCATACACATACTATTATATGAATAGTCAGATAAAATGTGAAATACATAAGAAAAGAAAATTTTGGGTGATCGACTGAAATCTGATATTTATCTCCAAGTATGTGATTCTCAAAAAACAGTCTTCCCCCATTCCCTGCTTGCACATTGTCAGAGAGATGCATTTAGTACCCTGTCAGACATATCTGACTAAAGTGACAGGCTGAATTATCAGCTCATGAGAAATGCTAATTTTTCATGAATGTACACAAAACACAGTAATGCAAACTGCAGAGCAGAACATGATTTTATTATGCCTGTAATTCTACAATATTAATCTGTTCAGATGGTTTTGTTTCTAAGTATCCTCTTAATTTTCTAATTCTAACATCTATAGGTAAAGAACAAGGAAAAGAGTCTAGGCTTGACATTTGCAGCCATCATCAAAACTGCCTGGAGGACCCTAAAAATAGTATTGTAAAAAGGAAGGCAGTTTCTTATAAATTCCATGTTATATTACATTGCTTCCTGACTTCATGTTATAATGCTAAAATCAGCACCTGACAACTGTAAGTAGAACTTTCAATTTGTACTATAAATAGTTCTGGCACATCTTGAGTTTGGTTCCAAATGTCATAAGCAGCAGTAACATTTTTTCAATTGTAATATATCTTTCTGGTTAAGAATAATGACAGAAGCAGCTACATAATTCTTTTTATTTATCCTGAAAGTGACTCTCGCATAGAATACCCAGACACTGCTCAAGAAAAGTCCTGTCCTGTCACAGTTCACAGAAGTCACCACTGGCTTATCTACATTTGTACCACAACTGAAGGCAAATTCTGACCTATAAAAAAATACAAACATAGCTGAAAGCAAAAAAATAGTCAAAGCATTAAAATATAAGGAAGAAACACATCCCCCAAAAGTGTCTTTTGAATTCATCAAATTTAAAAGAAATCACAGACAAATTCATCACAGACTCGGGTAATTACAACACAGAAGTTCTCTGATTCTCTGACAACAAAGACAACAATTAGAATCACATGCATGACTGATTCTCCTTTTCTTACTAAGGTTTGATATAAGAAACCTCATCGACAGATGAACAAGCTCAATGAGAAAACATCCCTCATGGAAGGACTGAAATTATTATTAAATTCCAAACAAGTTATTACAGAGCTCAAGTATTTCTTAGCATGATTTATTGCTGTGCACAAGATGTTAATGGATGCTAAAGCTAGGGCTTGGATTCAAAATCTAATCCAAATAAAGCCAAAGGGTATACCGAGCACTCTGATAAGTTCAAGAGATCAAGCCTCCTCATACTGTAAAAAGAGGTGGACTGCATAAGAAACTAGTCAATGGTTAGTCAGAACTAAGTTGGATAGTCTTGGGTATATTTTTGCAAATCAAAGACTGAGATACCATCTCTAAATTGTGTAAGCTGCAGACAGAAATAGCCTAAAGTAGTTTTAAAATGCACAGTGACAAAAACAGAAGACAAGGAGCTTAACTGGGTACCATACTTCAGCATAATGGCTCATGTGGTCATTCTGAGAAAAGAGATGGCTAGTATTTCTGCTGTAATAAAGGAACACAGAATCTAGCTATTTCTTTATGTAAATAAGTGCTGACTCCTATCACACATGTCTTACCTAATGAAAACAGCATTTCACGTTCCCGGATTTCAGATAAAAGTCTGGGCAAAAAAAGACAAATGTATTTCTCTTTTTCCTAACCTCTATCTTAACTGCACTCCAGACATGCAATTACTGGAGTAAATCCCCAATCCTCCCTCAGGTCAAACTCTTTGAAAGAAACCTGGGAAAGAAATCTGGGACTTCTTTGCATTTTGCAGAATCTTTTACCCTGCTCATAGGAAGGAGATATATTTGAAGGATTAGATGAGACATGCATTTGTTAGGAAAAAAGTATGAATCCCAGAATTTCTTCATCAAGTTGGAGGAAGAACAGCTTTCAGCATTCATATGAGTACTAGTTTATATAAAGGCCTTTTCCTTTTGAGATAATTTGTTCTAAAAGGACAATAGTAGCCATGAACTATACTCAAAAGCAGAGATGCTGTAACTCTGGAAGCTGTAAAACAGCACAGAAAGGAGATACCCTCCTTCCAGTCTTCTGCATTATGAGTATCTGCCAAATAGTTATTATTAAGCTCATTATGCTATAATTTGGTTAATCCCTCATCATCATGGTAATGAAGCACAAGTGTATCAGTCTACACATGCCATCCTTTTGTGCATTGTTAAGCTTGTGATCTAAGAACTATGCATAATGTAAAATTTGGGTTTCTTTCCTGTGTATGAATCCACGCAAGGATTTGCATTTTCTGTTGTCATGAAGCCAATCTTCTTTTTGTTCCCTGTGTCTAAGCACTTATTAAAATATGTGCTCCCATAATTTATATACTTCAATATAGTGTTTATGGGCTACATGTATACTAAACTCCAAGCTGTCTCTGAAATTCTTTTCTAAATCTCATGCTAGTTTCCATACTTCTAACAATTAGAGCCTGATGGGTATTATGCAGCTATCAGTTATGGGTATTATGGAACTATCATAGTTATAATTGCAGTGTTATTGTATGTAAGAAGCTAACAAAGCTTAACACACAACAGAAGCATACAAAATTTTCCACATGCTGATGATGAAATGGTAATAGCAGCAGCCAACTTATTAAAGGGAAGGGATAATCAAAGGTAAAATTCTACACCATCTATATAAGTAAGGAATTTTGCATATTTGTATTTTTTTCACCTTATTTTTTGGTAAAAAGACTTTTCCTTTGCAGACTATTTCAGAATTTGGTCCCCAAGCAGCAAAATATCAGAGAAATTCCCCATGCAAATCTCTACATACTACATTTTCTAACTTTTGTAAAAGCCACACATTTTCACATTTCTCAGTGAAGTAAGAGGACTACCAGGAGAGTACTCTATTAATCATTTTGTTTCCTCTTGCTACAATTACTTCTGTCTCATAGACCATAGTTTTCCCAATTTCTCTGTCATTCTTAGAGCAATACCATAAAATTTCAGTTTATCCAAAGCATTGCTATTAAAATCACCTTCCCCATTTGCATGACGGTCTCTAATCCTCAACTTGTATGTCAACCATACAAGACTGTTTGATGGAACTTCTTAATAAACAGAATATACTAGGTTTTCATGGGAAATAAATTAACCATTAGGTTGTCCATACATGATAGTTTCCCTGTATTTCCCAAAATACTGAACTGCATATAAAAGGTATCCACTTATAAATGTCTTTCCTTTTTTGCTTTCAATTAAGCAAGCATATAGTGAAAACTGTTCAAACTGGGTAGCTCTAACAAAGTGCTATATGTAAAACCACAGATCAATGGAGCGAAATTGAACTGAGCTTGAAAGAAAACAAGAAGCAGCAATGTATGAAGCAAACCATAAATAATTCCTGAAAGCATTTATTCTAGATAGTACTGCATGTCTCCAGTTCAATCCTATCATGAAAAATAAAAAAACTTTTTCTAAATTTATGGTGTTAAATATTCAGTTTGCTACTTTTAAGAATACTGAAGTCTCTGAAACTCAGATGCACATTCTCAGAATAGCTTATATTCCTTAAATTTGTATCATAACACCACACATGACTATTCTGAGTATATGTGCTGTACAATTAAAGAGAAAGCTTTTTATTAAAGATGTGCAGAGACACAAAGTTTAGATCTTGATTTCCAAACACACAAGTGTATTTCAGTTGATGATTTTGTTCTTGATTTGTTGTTCCTTTAATTGAACAGATATTTATTTTGATAGCATTCTTTTTCTTTCTCACAGTATGTACAATGCGGGTACAAGCGCTGGGAAGTCCTGAATTTACTTGTGAATCAGATTCCAATCATATTTTACATTGTTTTAACTAGTAGAATGAGAATTCTACAACTTGAATACCAGACTTCATGCTTTTCCTTCAAACTTGTCAATTTTCTTATATCGTATAATAACTGCAGGTTGTTCATATAACTCCCACTGAATGGTCTGGTATGGTCTTTCAGTTGCTACAATATTTTCTGAAGCAAATCATGTCATGTTTCATCTGAATTTGTAATCAGATACAGTTCAAACTGCTCTATCACAGCACCTTTTTTGCCTCCAAGGCAGAGATAAAAATAGGGTTTCCAAAACTGGAGTAATATTATACCATTATGAAAAATCCTATCAGAATGCTTGGATCTCTCCTGGGGAACTACAGTAACCTCATTTCTACACCAGGATTCAAGTGGATGTAGGTCTGAAAGTTCCACTGAGACACTGCATGGCCATGTAATTCTAATGAGAAGTTACAGTTTTCCATTATTCTTATGCATTCAACTTACATTTTCCTTCCATCCATTTCCTTTTCTGGGGCAAGCAAGGTGAAAAGGCTGTCATTTTTCTCAGCAGTTTTTACATGCTTTTGTGTTAGAAGAAGCATTTCTTTCAAAATGATCTATCCAAAGCAACTCTGAACAGTCTTTCAAGGTTTTCCACCCACAGCCTCTTCATCTCTTGCTCCTGATGTCTCCTATTTCTCAGACACTTTATTCCCTGCGTTCACCCTTAAAAAATGACACTGAAAATGGGAAAGAAGTCACACACATGAACTCTCTCCCTTAATCTGTCCCAGCTCCAGCCACTCCTGATCCTCTTTTCACTCCTTACACAATCACTCAGCTTTACTTCAGGGAAATTCCTAATCCCCTGAGAGGAAGTCTGTTCTTGACCCCTTTCCTTTCTCCCTCACATCTGCCTAACTATATAGCTAGACCAATTTTTAGGGTACCTACCCACAATTACTCCTGCTTCATTTCAGTGAAGAAACTATAAGAAGTGTATTTGTTATACCGAGAATTGAGCTTTCACTAATAGAACAACTTCACACTAAGTGGTATAAACAGAGTAAACAGGAAAATAGTTCTTTCCTCTGTAGGGTAAGAATTTGTTCCTTACTAAGGTTACTGCAGAAAATTACTGAACAAAGAGATATTTATCATCCAGGACTGAACAATCCTTCATTAATTCAAAGGAAAGGAAGAAATCAGAAGGCAATAAAATCTCTTCCAACTTCTGGTTATCAGCCGGAAGTTTCATTGATAATTATACTTCAGGCCCATAAAAAGTATGATACCTTTTATCAACAGACAAGCACATCTTTATGTACAGTGTCCTTCAGTATCTATGATATCCTGGCTGAAAGAAAAAGACTTGTTCTCGCTCTCCTTCAGACCATTCAATTAAATGCCACTGCAGACACCTCTATTAATTGTTTAGCCATAACACATAAGTAAATGTCAATTTTAACTTTTCCATAAATCATCCCAACTAAACGATGCCCAGATTTTCTAGAATCTCTCTGTAAAATAGCTCCAAAGAGCCAAAAGAACTAAAAATTTTCCCTAGGCCCTTGTGCAACATTTCAATTAGTGTGACACCAGTTTACTCAGCCTTAATACGTGAAATATGTTCCTTTGCACTACTCCTGTATATTTCATTTTCAAAACCCAGCACTCTAGTCTCCTCTTTCTGTGTTTATCGATTGTCTCTCTCTTCTCTACTAGTATATAAATGATAAGTTATTCGATTTGTCTTGGTTATTGATTGTACCTCCCTTATATGTTACATCTTCAATTCTGAGAAGTCAACTTTCACCTAAATCCAGGATATTGACATCCATTTTATAAATCCATGTGGCTAGACTTTCTCTTGAGTCAACCAAAAATGTGGAGAGGGTCTTTTGCGAAGTTCATTATTCTTTTACAAATACTAATCCCAAAACTCTATAATAATGCCTAAATAAGTCTCAGCATGATTTGAACATCTTGCGTGCCAAGATAATATCATAACATTAATATTATCACGCTATTTCACTGAACTTTCCCTTCTGTCTATCCATTTAGTTCTCTTGCGTAATATTTTGCTGCTTAGCTTTTTGGGATGGTTCATATACCATGTCTTTAATGCTCCTAAACCAAAACGTTCTCTTTCCATGAACAGAGCAGTAAGTCTTCATCAAACGATGTTAGTGTAACACTCTGTATTTTCACAATTTTCTAGATTATATTTAAAATCAAACTACCGATTCAGGTGCATTTCCTGTCCTTATTTTAATAAACCCATTATCCTTAACTTTTATGACAAAATTAATTACTTACTGGTTCAGGACAGGTGTATATGCTGTTTTATCTTCATCTATGATGGTGATCATCAGAGTAATAAGCTGTGCCCAGAAATCCAAATTCTTTGTTGTTGGTCCCTGTTCTTCTTTAGGAACTTCTTGCTTCTTACCCTGTTAAAACAAGATTGAATATATTTTTTACTAGTGAAATTAGAGAACATATTATGGAATTTCCACCTACAGATTTTTACTTGGTTGGAAAAAGCGGCATGTTAGGAATCTTCAGAAATTTTCCACAAAGACTGCCCATCCAATTTAGAGTAGATTGTGTGACATACTGCGTCAGCCATATATAAAAAAACATATGAAGTGCAGACAGCCACATCAGCAATGAACAGAATCTTTATTTTTAGTGCATTTCCACACTTTAATTAAATGCATTCTTAAATTTGAGTGCTGACACTGAGTGCAGGTAAAACGGTCTGCTGAGGCCAAATGTTTGTATCATACACAATAAATGCTGAACAAATCAGTGATAAGGAATATGTCTTGCTTTCTTTTGGATTATATGGTGAAGTTACTTGGCCTAACAGCTGCTGTGTTGTTTGCTTTAAATGAAGCAGCAGTTGAATTTGTTTGTTTTTTAATAGCCAAAATGACAAAGGCTATTGCCCAAATTATTCTGCAGAGATTTCCCAGGGACTCATAGATTTACTGGCAGAACCACAAACTGCACATTCAAGAGAGGCAGAGGAAAACACCACAAAGTAGGAGTGGGAAAAAACAAAACATTTGAACACATAAAAATACTAGGAAACGGTACATAGGAATGTCCAAAGGAGAGGCTTGTGAAGGTATTGCTTTGCCAAGGATTTTAAACCTATGAGCAAAACTAATAAACCAATATGCTATTTGATTCCTTTTTTATCCAGGGAAATGCAATTCTTGTATACTTGTATGTTAAGAGGACTGCAACCAGTTTCACATACACATCAGAGAACCTGAGATTCCCCATTGCATTTTTGTAATAATCACAAGGAAGGACAAGGCTTATCAACATGGCTCTCCAGTCATAAATTGAAAGTTGGTAAGTATAGCAGTGCTTTTTATTGCTGTTGACTAAAAGTCTGCTTTTTGCACCTTTTTACAGTTATAAATATGTATTAGCATTCAACACTTACCAACTTCTATTGAGAATTTTATGCTTTTTAATCTCACTAAAATATGCATTTATAGCTATATTTTGTCTTCATAGTTTTGATTTATGAACTCTTAGCATTTTCCAGTTCTCTTGGCAGAAGGATCAGATTCCTTATCAATGTCTAACAAATAACTTCACTGCAGAACCAAGTATGAAAAGAAATGTTTTTGTCTCTGTATGGAAACTCACATACATACATTTCTGCCAAGCAGAGGTATGTCTGTCTGGACATGCTCTTCAGCACAACTGTCAGAGCAAGGGGTCACCCAGCTAGCAAGTCAGAAAATAAACATGCCTATTATGCTGCAAGTTTAAATATATATCGACTGTATGTACAAACATACCTTTATAGTACAAATATGACCACTTCAATGAACCCCATATCTCTTTGAATAGATGACACTAGTCAGTGTCATAGTTAATTAATTGTTATCTTAACCTCAATTAACCTTTAACTACTAACAGCATTTAGAATGGCAGAAAGGGAATTTCAACAACACTTAACTGAAACTGCTTTTGTGGTCACTGTGGAATCATTATAGAAAAGTATAATTAATCACACTGCTACGTACTCAGCTGATCTGCAGATGCTACAGCTCCAGTGTCTAAAGGAACTTAAATAAAGGTGAGGTTCAGAAACAGTTACAATGGATGGTGTGACTAGCATCACCAGCAATTAACAACCACACATGCAGACAAGAGTTTTTCAAAACAGAAATTAATATTTGACCACTAATGTCACTCTGGTGTACATTTCACTTTTATTAAAAGACATTCTTTCTATAGCAAAATTTATTTCTAGTATACCATTTCTCCCAGAAGCTAATGAATGAAACCAAACCAATTGAAAGGCAGTTGTAGAAGACAAAGTCAGTTCACATTTAGTCCAGCATCTTATCCAAAAATCGTATTTCACAGAAGATGACCTTTTTGGAAAAGAAAAAAAAAAAGGCAAACAAATAACAAACCCAAAACCGAAACAGAGAAGTTATTTTTAAAGTAGTCGCACATTAAAAGATGCAGTTTCATGCACTGAAATGAAAGTGCATACTCTGCCAATTCCTATCCTAAAAATCTAATTAACTGGTTAGAAGAGCTTGGAATCATATAAGTTGTTCTTACATAAATAGCTATTATTGCTGGCATTGTTATAAGTTTTACATGATTTCTGACAACAGACACCTTCACAGAAGCATTATACTGAGGTAAAAAAATATTGGCAGTTTGATTACATTGACTAGTTGCAAACTTGCAAAACCAACAGAAGAAAGTTTCATCTTGGAATAAAAATTAACTTGAAACAGAGTTATTTTCATATCAAAAAAATCCGAGAGAAGAAACATTTTGTTTGGCTTGAAAATGTTTCTATTAGCATAACTGAGAGGTACAGTAAAAAGCGTAACAGTGTAGAAAAACTGAGTGGGAGGACAGCATCATACAATTTTTATTTAATACTTTCTGAATGAAACACAATTTTAGAGGCACAAATGTTTAATTTCTCTACTGTTTTGCTGAAAAATAGGACTCCTCCTGGGCTAAACACTACTGCACAACTTTATTTTCTTTTTCATAATTTTGAATGTGCTTGGAGATCAAAGATCACACACTCATGATTCAATTCTTATAGTATTTCTATAAGAAATTAATAATCTACCAATTTTTTGACATTTCTATTAATTAAAAAGAGATACACCTTCAGAAGCAACTAAGTGCCTGGGGTTCCCAAATCCTAGCTGAAAAACTGACCAGGTACTTACAGGTAAGTACAGCAAAACTAAGCTCTCATAGCATAGGTTCATTCACATGCTAGTCTACAGCATCTTGTTAATACAGAAACTCTGATTCCTCAAAGCTAGGCTGTCATTAGTATGTTATCGACCTCACCTAATGTTCTATAGCTCTAAGAAGGGATACATCACAAGGCAAAAGCACTGTGTTGCTATGGCTGTGTAACACCTGGCTCCAGAACTACTTAATTAGTTGCTAAGGTCTTCTGTAACAACACACAGAGCCAATAAAAGGAAAGGTCTCCAAAATAAGGTAGAATTTCAATACTATTCTGCTGAGCAAGTGTCAAACACAGTGTATCCCAGTGGGTTTTTTCCATCATACTGGTGCTACCGGTAATGAAATGATTTGTACTGATCAAGAACTCTTCCGAGAACATAGAGTTTGATTTGCATTTTATTGGTTTCACTCAGGGGAGAAGACTGCAAAAAGAATTACTGAAGGGACTTTGGTCATTGTGAATGTCAGCCAAGACTTCAGATTATATTTTTTCCTTAAGAAAACAGAAACAGTGACATTAAACAGAGTCAGAAAGCTTCCAAAATGCTTCCTGAATTGCTTTTTCAAGGCACTCTTATTTTCAACACACTGCAGCTAACTCTTCATTCAGATCAGTGTTAATTAAAAAGAGAAAATACTACATCTGCTGTATAAGGAATTAGGTAGTTCCCCATCAGACTGCTTTGTCTCAAATGAGGACAGTAATATACGAGTCAGTAAGACTGTCAGGATGTCATGTTTTACTATCTGCAGTGCTCATTTTTTTTTTGACACTAGCTGTTCTTTGCATTCTGGTGTGAAAATGTAGTATGACACATTTGCATACTGTTAGCATTTACCATGCTTCACTCCAGAAAATAGAGCTGTTCCCCAGGGGTGATATTTTGTTGAAAGATATTTGCTTTATAACAGTGATTGTCTCTCTGACACAAAGAGAGTAATAAAATGAGGCAGTGGGTATTGCTGAGCATATTTTGTGGTTTACTCGTTACTTTTCTTACAGTGATAAATTTCTCAAAATGCCAGCTTGAGCACCCTCAATTTCATCATTCACTGTCTGATTTTGGGTTGAAAAGAGAACACGACATTCACACACATTCAGACATTAAATATATTTTCTAGAAATACTGTGGCAGGCATCTCCGAGAATTTCGGTTGCAGAAGGTGGTTGACCTGAGTTACAAACAAAGATAGCATATATAACATGTAGGAACCTACCACTATGGGCCAGATGGAAATACTACTGTTTAAGTAGACTGTTTAGGTTCCACCTTTTCATAACATCAACCACAATATGATTCAGGAAAGAAATGAGCAATGGCAAAACCCTGAGCCTGCAGGGGGGCTCGGTAGGACAACAGCTGCCAGTCTTTCCCCTGAGTGAGAGCAGGTGGTGACCTACATATGAACCACTTCTTGTTGCTTTGGGGTTCATCAATTTCAGGTCTCACTACTCATCGCTCTAATCTCAGCTGCGCAGCTAAAACATGAACCTCCTGTGCCACATCACCATGAACGGTGATGAACTCCTTTCCCCCCTCTGAGAGGAGAAGGCCTCATCTGATGGGGAGGTAAGATGAGATAAGAGAATAGTTAATGAACAAGTCTTAAGGGTGGAATCTGGTGTAATCTGACTATGGCATTTGGCTAGAAAGTTAATGAAATGTTAATTAGAGTATTGGTTACTGCTTCATTATTATAACAGTGTTACCACAAGCCAGTCTGCAGTTCCCCTGGATTCACTGGAAACCTTCAGAGCTATAGGTTCCAACAGCTGTATACTCAGCTGCTCCTAAAATTAAATGCACATACAGATACAACGGTAGCAAACTGTATGAGGATAATTGAAAAGGCAGTTTATATGCACAAATTTAGAGTTGATGCAAAATTTAGCTAGTAATGTTATACTCATCTCTTTATTAAAGGTAGCTTAGTCAGGTTATGTTTCTCAGAACTGTCTCCCACCAGCTGTGAAACAAAGTTTTACTATCTGTTATTAAGTTCATATATGATTGTTGTTCGATTACTCTTAGTTATATTTTGAGTGTGGTCTATTTATCTTAATTTTAAATGTAGCATTTTGCACAATTTCACTAAAACTTCTTGTACTTGCTAGCAATTGCAACTATAGACACTTGTCTGCTTACAGCTTCTACATACACAAACTCACCTGCTTGAAATCTTACTGAAAGAGAATAGAAGCAGCATATAAATACAGTGAAATGCAGTTAATTCAGTTTTCCAATGGAGTGAATATTTGTGGATTTATTTATTTTTTTGTTTATTTCAGGACATACTGATCTATCGAGTTGTGTAAGAGAAAATAAAACAATGACATTGCCCGTCCTGCTCAAAAATAAACAAAAAATTGGAGACGTGTCACTTCAAAACTGTTTTACATTCTCTACCAAACACTAAGGCTGTAATATCCCTGCTATTTTAAGCCATCTACTAAAATAGACTGAAAATTACTTTATGGAGTTGTAGAAAAAAGGAGAGAAAATTTTATATACAGATAAGCTTTTGCAGATATCACAATGCTGTGCAGAAGTACAATTACTTCACTTTAAACTGCTTACTAAAATGGCTATCATGTGCTGAGAAACTCTGCGGACTTATACAACACCCAGCCTAGCAATAGCTCATATTATATTTAACAGACAAGATCAAATTGCTGCAGAGTAAATGCTAAACGTTAGCAAGAAAACAGAACAGCTTATGACACAAACAGACATGATGTCTGGAGCTGCTTCTTCCTTATTGTTATACTGCTACTCAGGTTACAATATAATCTGTTGAAGAATAAACACTTACATAAGCACTTGAGTGTGGAGTGCCTGTGAGAGCCAGTGAGAAATACTTGTGTTCAAAGCTTGGGAGACAGAGATAAGTTCTTTCATGTAACAGGAATCCAACATTAGAAAATAAATTCTCATTTCAGAAGTGTTGAATATATAGCATACATTGCCTCTCCCAAAATACAGGAATTCATATTTTGGATTCAAGTGAAATGTGCTTTCAGATAAAATTTAATGTCTTATATATCATGTAGTATGACTGTTCTTATCTATTAGATACTACACAGCAAATATGCAAATACTTTTCATGGCTGGAATAGTCATTGAAATATGATTTTTCCAGTGTACTACCCTGAAGGCAAAAGTAAAGAATAAGAGGTAATGTGATAAAGCAGTGATGCTCACTTATGACAGTCGTATAATTTTGCAGGTAAAATTCTTAATTTTAACATTACTTACAGAATAAACTCTGGCCATACTGTAGAAAAATAAATTAATAAAGCATTCTCTGATTTTATGATTCTAATTATTGTCAAGGCTTTTGCATGGCATTTGGAATACAACAAATGCTATAATTATTTTGCATTGACAGTTTGGCCTGATGGACTAATATTAAGAAAAGTTACAGAATTATCCTCTACTTTCTGGAAGCAGTTATTTGCTTGGATCCAAGTATGCATCACAGCTGTTAAAATCTAAGGCTAGAAAGACAATATATCATTTTTAGGAAATTATAATTCTTCTTTTCTAAAGCTACCAAAAACTATGACTTAGATTAAAAAAAAATATTTTCCAGTTACGGATCCTAAATGAACAGTAATCAATCTAATGTCACCTTCTCTGAAGCCACTGGACAACTTCATAGTCATGTCCAACGTGATGACTAAGTTATGAGTTAACAAGTTCATTTTGAAACTCATCTTGTTAAACATTTTAGAGTTCCTAGCCATCTGTGGGTTTACTTATGAAACATTTCCCCTTCTCGCACAAATGGAAATAACCAGAGTGCTTTGATATGAAGGACACTGAAATGCTTTGTATTTACCTATGGTAAATTAATAATAACAAATGAGCAACAGCATTAAAGAAGTCAATATATGCCTTGCCTTACCTGATCCACTAACTGGGAGTAGAGATCATAGCAATTGTCAAAAATGTATTTATAAGTTGAGTCCAGGCAGGCTTTTACACAGTCCTTCACCACAGTACTGGCTCGAGGCGGACTCTGCAATTCAAGTACCTAATAAAGTATTTTAGAAATGATAGACTGTCAGAATTAGATTGAATGCAAAAAAACCAAGTGTTGCAATGAATGTAGTTCTGTAATGCAGGAATAAAAAGTGTTGAAATATAATGATAAAAATATTTATAATTGCATTGACTTAAAGGGATCTTAAAGATGTTTTAAAACACATTCTTAAACAAGTAGATTGTATCACTGTTTTATTTGTATGAAATGATTCACAGATGAAAGAAGCATAAGTGCCCAAGGGTTTATATCCTGCAGTGGAAAACCTACAGATTTTTCCTTTACTTAGGAAATAAACCACATAATTATGTGATTTCCTCTGAAAATCAGCCAATTAGCTCTTTGCTTTTTAAAGCAAAGGGTTCAGCTTCTTACTCCACTTTAGGATACGTTAACTTGAACTTCAACTAACTGCATTATTTTAATTCTCTTCATGTAATGCCTAACACAGGGAAATCAGATGCTATTGCAACAAATGCTGCTTTGTGTTTCTGTATTTTCATCCAGCATTATTAATGTGTACCATTTAATTAAAAAAACATTTCAGAACTTAACCACCTAGATATCAACATCTAAAGTGACTAAGCTAAGTAGATTTATCAAACCTGTTTTACAGTTAGACATGTGATATTATACTACTAGAAAAACATATTATATCATACATGCTCATAAGGAGTTCAACTGAGTTTGCATTATGTGACTTTAATTAAATAGGTAAATTTTTTGTTTCCTTCAGGAGATGTAAAAATAATTGCTGAAAAAGAAGACAATTGTTAATTTTTCAGGCATTGGCTTTTACCTCATAGTTAAACACAAAGTATGAACGAGATGACTTCAGTGATTTCCAGTAAGTTGAGAGATCTAATTTAGAACTGAAGGAGATTATGATTTTCCTGGAAAACAAAAGGACCATACCTTCATTCGAAAAAAAGTAATGCTTGTAAGCAGGTCCACAGTTGATTTCAGGTCTTGGAGTCTTTCGGAATTGCTGGCAGGAAAATTATCCTGGTGAATCAGGAAGAGAGGAATCATGGTGAAACTGGAGTTACAGGTAAGATCCTTGAACAGCTTTGAAAAAGAAAAACCCTCTAAGAAAACAAAGATGCTGTTTGGAAGGATTAGAAATGTTCATGCGTTACCTGAGTTCTGCCCATGAGAAAGTTAGTAATGAGTATCCCTTTGACACGAATAGGAACACTTCTGATAAATTCTCCTCTATTTGTAATACAAATGATTTAAAAGACTGTGATATTTCAAAAATATAAATGGAATAAAAAATACAACAAAAAGACTGGAAAATGTTGCTAATGAAAATAATTTATGGGTTCTTCATGGTACAGAAATCATTTGTAGGCATAAATGCAATAGTAAGCCTAATAAAGAAATCATATATAGAATTTTTGCTATGATCTCTAGGTTAACAAGAAGACTGATGTGAAGTAGTCTTATGTAAATGGCTTCATACCGAGGAAATGTCACTCAGATACCCTCAGGCTCCAATACTTTCTAGATAATATTCTGCAAAATTAAAAGATTCTAGGACGAACATGTCTGCTGCATGAAAGATATGGTTCTAAAAACTGAGTACGTGCAACTTTTACTACCTCTAATGCCTTGGCTTCTTTTAAATATTCCCTTTCTCCTTCAGTTTTAGAAAGCAGACCAGATGAAGAACAGAGGAATCCTTGGTTTGGAGGCTGCCAAACTTAGAAGCTGAAAGGACAGCCATAGCTGATGGACCCCTAATCGTGTATGTATCATCCAGGAGTTCATGATCCAGTGGAACAGAAAAGAGAGGGAGTTCAGAATGGTATAACTGGCAGGTATTCAGTCTATGCCTCTTTCCTGAAAGGCTGGGCTTGAAGCATACCTCAGTGGAAAGAACTTCCATGAGGCAGAAATGAAACTGGACTTTCTATCCTGCAGAAAAATTGAGAGCTAAGTCTCTTTCGACATTCCTAGGATCATAGCATGGAAGTTGCAGCAAAGGTATCAGTCTCTCAGAATAAAGACAGCAGTAACTTCAAATTAACTGCAAATTGCACTACATGAGACCATGAAGGTAGCTCCCAGATGAACCAGCTTAATCAAGTAATAGATTAATTTAACTGAAATTGGTGAATCCTACTCTTTCTTGAATGTCTGCTCATCCCTTAACCTATTAATAGCTTTTGGAAATAAAACTTTATTTTCAAATTGGAAACATATTGTTAAAATGCTTAAAATCTCTATCTCATGTCATCACCCAATATTTGAAGCTTCTTTGCCCCAAAAGGGATTATCTCTGAAACTTTTATAAGCAAATAAAGCCCACATAGAATATTTAACACATGCACACACACACACACAAAACCCAACATTTGAATTGTTCTCTATATAGAATACATTGCACATACCCTGTATTTTGATAAATCAATCCTCAGAGAATTGTGTAATTGATCCAGCAGTTTTATGAACTTCTCCCTCTGTAAAAAGAAAACAAGAATATGTTGCATAAGAATTTGCAGGTTGCTGTAATTGGTGGGGTTTTAGAAAGCTGCTTTCCATTCTTAATTCATTTGAAAAATAGATTGTTATCCACTGTTTCCTATACAAGTACTGGTCTGAGATAATTGTGTTTGAAGGCCAGACAAGGCATCTTTTACCATTCTATTTTCTCTTTCTATCCTATATTGTGATCTACATGGCTTGCATTCAGCACTATGCAGCTGTGCAATACATTAGTGATGTGACACAGACTTTCCCATGCAGCTTTTTCCTTTTAAAATGACCTATGTATTGTTAAATAACTCAAAATATCTAAAATTGAAAAACACTGCCTGATGTCTCTGACCAAAACCACAGTAACAGCATCAATTCAGGATAAAGTTCTAAGTTTTAAGTTATGTTAGCAATGCTTATTAAACAGAAAAGCTTGTAAAATCTTCATATTTGCCTTGTAATTGCTTATTTCTTGAAAAAAGCACTTCCCCCTCCCTTTAATGTGTAATAAGCAATAATTATTTACAGCAGAATTTGGTGTAACAGTATGACTGAAAATTGTATTTCAGAAATAATGGCTTTTGGAGGAATAAGCTAACCAATACTATGCAGCTAGTTTTCCCTTTCATAGGTGGAGATTAACATGCCAGCTTGATAGACGAAGGTGAAGTGAAAGTATTTGGCTGTGAGATACCCAGCTGAATTATGCCATTCTCAAGTAATACTAATGAGTTTCTAATTAGCAATCTTCATGTTAGAACATTTTTCATAGCCCACTGCACAAAACTGTGCAGAAATCCTTGCCAGCCTATGTGGAAACAGCAAATTTATAGAAGTATCAAGATCTGGTAGCTCTCAGAATGTGTAACTGAATCTGAACCATTGCCGAGATATGACTGGCACTAATACGAAGTAGGGCTCCTTGTGCACTCTTATCAGTAGAGCTACTAATCTACACCAAAAGCCAATAATCTGGCACAGTCTTCGAGGGATCAAAAAGGAACTTTTTTATCATGTTATAAATCTTTACTGAAATATTATTCAGTCAGCCAAATCCTTCCCAGCTGTAGCATGAGGACTTGAATTTGAGATGTTTTTTTTTTATGAATGATGTGCAGCTATCTGCTAACAAATGCCTTTTGACCCAAGAGAAAAACAATCTAATATTTTGCCTGTAAGTCAATTTATTTGAAAAAAAGAGCTACAAATCTCTATTAGTAATGCTTACTATTGTCTCTTCATCCGTCTGTTGAACTAAGAATTGGATTGGAATTTGTGTCAAAGGTAAACTGACATTAACATCAGGGAGAGTACTAAATCCCCATCCAATCTGAGGATAAAAGTAGTTCTGATTGTTAGAAAAATGGAAAAAAGAACAGAAAATCAAGTAAAAGCATTCTAAATTTAAAAATCTGGATAAAATCCAGAATTCTAATAGAGCTTGAACACTGAAAGAATAGTATTCTTTCAATAAAGATACAGGCTCATTCCATAATAACCCGTCAATTAGCTTATAAAAGAAAACTTTAGTAAGAACAGAGTAATATTCTACTGTCCTCGTAATAAAATCATTAGATCACAAATATTCAGACAGTCTTTGTTATATATAAAACTATTTTACTTTATAGTATTGGAACAATGTTAATATTCCTCTTTCAAAGCAAACCTCTAGTATTAGGAGATAAAGTTCCAGTTCAAGAACATGCTGTCTTCAAACTAAAGACCCAGCTCTGGGTACGTTTGCATGTGAGTACTTCCACCAGATGTAACATTTAAAAGAAAAATAAACTGTTATTACAGTAAATATTTCTCATTGCTGAACAGACCTGAAAATAATTATTTTATTTTTTTTTTTCAACAGACTTATCCCTTAAATTTGAAAAACATGTTTCTGTTAGTACTACTTTAGGTGCACTGAGAACTAATTTACAGCTGTAAGCAGTACCATCAAATCCTAAGAACATTCAGATTTAGCAATAATAAGAAAAATCAATCTTTGGTATCATTACTACACAAAGTGAATTTTATAGAGATAAGTTCTATCTCAAAAATGAAATGCAAACTAATATTTAGTTTTAACTATTTGATGCCCTATGAGAAAACATTATGAAGGAATGCTATAAGCTGTTTGCTACAAATCAAAATCTGTTTTAGCATCTGGAGCAAGTTTTTGTTACAAAACTAAACATTTACACCATTTCCCAAGCATGGATTAAATGACTGACAATAATCAGATAATTGTGTTTCTGACTTCTGATGGGAAGACAAAAGCAAAAGCAGAATTAAGTCTTTCTTGGTTTACTAATCCCAATGTATCATTTCACTGTGTTGTCTTGACAATCCCAAAATTCATATTCTTTCTGTTACTCCTAATATTGGAGAAGAGCATTAGAACCTCTAACATTACTTCAGCTATAATTTATATTGAATACATTTTAATTATGTTTAATGCTTTATTTCATGTCAGTAAATGGTGTTTTAGAAAACATTACCATGCTTTCATAGCTACTGATAATGAAAAATAGCTTTGATATCAGCTACATAAAAAAAGTGGAATTAATGCATTTTTCAACATCAAATTGTGTTTATATTCTGACTACATCATGTGTAATAGTAGAGAGATGAAAGCCACCCCTGAATTTTTGCTCTCCCTTCTTGTTCTTACCTCCCCAGTGTGGATAGGTGAACAAATTAGAATACAGAGTGAATGTACCTTTACTTTTTATCATGCTCAAGGACTAGGAAGTCTGCACTGAGAGATACCCACAGAAGGAAAGTTAGCAACAACAACAAAAAAAAACTAGCGCATCCCAAGATGCCGGTATTCCTCCTAAAATTTCTGATACCTAAAATCCAGGACTTGGCCACTGCACCATTATTTTATCAGAAATAAGTGCTCTTGTACAAAGAATAGTATTTATGCCTAGATCCATTAGGTTACTATGTGTTCACTGATGGCACAGCCCGAGAAAGCAATTGCAACCAATACTTGGTCTAGTGCAGTTAGCTTTTTGCAAGCCCTACTGCAATAAAAAGAAAACCTGTTTGCTGAAGATTTTAGTACTATGCATGAGTGCCCATACTTTCCACCCTATATGCATTACATATAAAGAACTGAATAGCAACTTCTCTACCTTTTATAATGATTGATTGCAAAGAGTCAGAGTACAGATTTCTAAAAGCTAACAGCCACTCTTACTCTTTTTAATGACCAACTTCTATAAGAATATTTAATTTAGAAGTTAATACAGTATCATTTATTTGATATAGAAAAAAAAAAGACTAGTATTCTATTAAAAAAGAAAGTCTACTTACCCCAAAGTTAGTAGCAGCAAACCGATCTGAGGCAGACACATTAGTTGCTGCTGTAGTATGAGCGTAGAACGCATTTATATTGGCCAGCAGTGTACTCATAACTGCTGGAACACCAGGGCACATATATTTAGAAGACAGACAGGAAAAGTGCCTACAATTCAAACAAACTACCAGTTATTTTAAATGGCAAAGATTTTGCTCTTTCTCTCACCACAACTTTTCCTTTCAGCTCCAATGAGAAAACTTGCAAGCTACCTCATGGACAATTGTACAGATATATATGAAGAAAACCTAGACATGTTTGATATAATTGCCACTTGCTGCACACTGATATTTTCAAACTGAACACATAGGTTCACATTTGCTTCTTACACTAAACACAAAACCATGATTTAACTGTCTTAACTGCTATTAAGCAAAACGTTAATTATTAAATATAAACTTCAAAATAAACACAAGCTTTGCATAAAAGGCCACAAAAGATCTATCTGTATCGTGATGAAAAAGCATTTAATCAACTGCAACAGAAAGAGTCAACAAGTGTTTTAGTGTGGCTTTTTAGTCATTTTGTTAATGAAAGGTGAGGCAGCAAGCAACTTCTTGGTTCACCTTGATCTGATGTAGGCCATAATTGAAACTGTTCCACTTTGATTCAGCCAAGTAAAGTTTCAGGTAACTTTAAAACTAAAAACAGGTAATCAATCTGTTGAAACTGAACCAGCCAAAACCAGAGTTGCAATGTAGCAGCAGGAGATGCCTGGTTAATATGTACAAAGAGCTTAACATAAGAAAACATGAGATGAAATAGATGAAAAATCTAGCACATGAGAGTGAACAACATCATGCAAACCCTAAAATCTTAATTTCAAGATTTATAGTTAGGCAGGATTAGGAGAAAGATAAAAGGATACACAGTAAACGTATAAGACAGGAAAGAATGAATGGGATTAGGCAGAGAAGATGGCAGTGAAAATGAGTATACAGTCAAACAGAAAAGGGTGAAGAAACTCCAATTGCTCTGGAGCTCTCTGCATATCTGAAGGTCCTGATTTGGCAGCATGCTCCTCTTAGCCGTAGTCTCTGGTTCCACTCTACTGTTTCACCAAAGGAGCATAAGGCAGAGCAGTGTGCTGGGCATGAACTACCTGGGCCCTAGTGCCTTTTTAAGACAAAAATTAACACAAGGTACAACTGAACTCACTTCTGCTGAACTTAAGCCAAATACCCTTAACTGCTGTCACTGCTCATTTTTGTGTGTCTCTGAAAAGAGCAGCCAATAGCATGAGTTATTAACAATTTCTAATGGGCACATGATGTTACAAGCACCATTGCTGTCACATATTTTAGAGTAATATTGCATTGTTTAAGCTAAAGTCACGTGTCTAAAACCAGGCCTACTTGCTTCAACTTTCTTAGTATGCAATTTGCTGACCAACATGCAGTGCCTGTGGTTCTTCCAATCTTTCTTCCACTGTGAATCAGCAAAGAAAGATGGCTAATTAATGTACTGCACCCAGTAAGCATACGCTATCAATGAAAATTACTTTAATGGGTGATTTGTGTGCTTTTTGCAATGCAGCCACATTAATTGAAGACTAGGAGGGTAACAACATGGCATAGTTAATGCCCATTAACCTGCTCGAATGAGAACTATGTCACTGATTTAGAAACATTAGATTCTACCTATGGTGATTCTTGCCAGTAAGAAGCAAAGCTCTTAATAGAGCTTTTATTGCGCTTGTCTCCATTACACAGTAAATCTGGGATGCTGATGTTATGCATAATTTCAGTGTCTAGTCAAACACTGCTTCAATACGTGCTCTGCTTTTTGCCATCTAAAGAGAAATAAATCACTTGGAAAAATAAGAGGAAGAAAAAATTTTTTTTTCTTGGTGGTGGAGAGGTGGCTTAATAGAGGTAGGTAAATAAACTTCAGTACAATTCTGTAAAGGATTTACTGCATAAAACACCACCCATCACTGCAGCCATCAAAATAAAGGCCAGCTGGATCACTGAGCTGTCCTATTTTGTTAATCTGTTTTCTGTCTTATCTGTTTTCTTTCCTGTTCTCTCACACATATGTGCTTTGACTTCTGGGAGTATACCCGTATCATTCCTGCAGCAAACAGTGCCTATTTGGCTATCCTTCTCTTCATCCCTAAAAAAGTAAATCTCTTCTGACCTACATAAGAATGGCTATAATTGTTTTTCGTTTCTTTGCCCAATACAGACTCCTTGAGGAATGTAAGAATATAACTGTAAGAAAGAAGAGTGGATTATGCAATGTCTGCAGTGAAGACTTTTCAAAGAGCTGGAGTTACTGCAACACAGGCATGCTTTTTGTTGTGTTTTTCATCAGTGCTTGTTTCTCACATGAATTCCATATCGGGTAATTTAAAAGCAGATTTCCTTGCTTAGGTAGTGGGCAGTTGGAACCCGTGTTTTTATATTAAGACACTCCTATGTCAGCATCCTTTGGGGAAGAACTGCCTATGTTTAGCCTCATTAAAAAAAAAAAAAAAAAGCGCGGATGTGCCTGTCTCCAACAACAGACTTTACATAAACTTTGTAAATTTAACAGAAAAGGTCTCATTAGAGACAATGACGAAAGCAGGTAAGTAACCACCCATGCCATATCTTTTGTGTTCATATCCACATTCCAACCAGTACCTGGTGGTGCACAGGTAATCTCCTGATCTAGAGGCTAACACTGACTCAAACATCATATGCTTTAAACCACAGAAAATGCAAAATTTCTTTGCTGATGCTGGTTGAGGAAAAGAGCTTGCGTTTTTCGTTTTTTAAGGAGTTTTAGTTGGTCACCTGTTGGGACTGAATTTCGGTGAAGCAGTCAGGCACTGAAACAATACACTGAAAATCTTGTTTATCTTTGCTGAGCTGCCACAATTGTGGCTGATGTCTATACTCAGTCTTATTTGGAAAATCACAGCTATCCTTTTGAAATATTATTTCTGTGCTCTAAAGGAATAAATATAAATAAATACGAATTTGAGAGCAAGAAACAAATATTCAGGGTTTACTAAGAGTATCATAGATGACAAAGCCACCAGTTTTTCACTTGTGGTTGTTCATCAAAAACCAGCCATGTTGTACCGAGATAACCAACTACTGGGGTGATAGTTAAGAAGAATCACTAAAGAAATGCCAGATCGGTCCTGAGCAAACCGTAATAACAGCACTCCCTTAGCCCTCCCTTGGCACTAACAGCCCTTGAGAATTCATCTCATACAAAACCTTGAATTCATTTTGATGCATACAGCAGGATCAACTCCATCATTTTAGAGATTAACATTTTGGTAAAAATAGCATACCAATTTAAGTCAAGTTATAAAACTAGAATACCATGCTAGTCAATAAGCAACATAACTTAATCTAGATGTGAAGACTTACATGGCTAAAGAGAAGCTAAACATGAAACCCCAAATACTCATGAAACTTAGTGCATGAGTTCCTCCATATGTAGTACACCACCACAGGGTAACTGTCAAGCTTACTTACTTATTCTGTGCAATGCTGTTTAAGGTCCTTGGAGGAAGAACATTAAAAATGTGTGTATTACAAAGGCATCCTCTACTTTTCTATTAGATGTACAGCACAATAATTCACACTGAGCAATAAAGTTTCACTTTCAGTAAAGTGAAAGACATGTTCACTGAAATAGTAGATGCTGTCATTATACCCTGCAATAAAAAGAAAACTTCACATTTACGTGCCTTTGTACTTATATTTTATAGAATGTGCTGTAAAGAAATGGAAGAAGTAGGTACATGTTCTGAATAAAAATTCCATAATATCAGCTTTCTATAGGAAAAATAATCTGTGTTTCAAGGACCCATTTGGAGTCATCTGATTTTCTATGGCTGCAGTAGGAGCAGAATATAGTCCTTTTCACTGGCAAACTTTTTACTGAACAAGAATACATGATTGAGCTCTTGTATTTCCAGGCTTCTAAACTCAATGGTTCTGTCTTCTAAAGTGATCAGACAGCTGCTTTAGTCTGGACAATGTAGTAACAGGTTCTAGTACAGTTAAAAATGGATTACATGAATTATTTACATGTACTACAGAAGTTTACTGTAGCCACTGCTGGTGTTCTGTGATGATTTCTGTACTCCTTGAAAGGAAGTAGAGAGCTTGTGAAAACTTGTTCTACCATCCCAATCCCATCTGGAACAATGGAAGTCTTTCTGATCCTTGCCACAGATCAGTATCAGAAGAATTAAGAAATGCATTAGTGGCAATACAAGTAACAGCTTGTCAAATGCTTATAATATATCTTAATTCCATTGCAGATGAGAAGCAGTTCAATGAAAATCAGATGGACAAAAATGAAAACAAGAAGTTTAAATCAGGAACAGGAGAGAATAGAGAATGAAAGCATGAAGGCTTAGAACTCATCACCTCTATCAAACACATTCTTGACAGTGGAGTAGAAAACCAGATGCAATAATACTTACGTCATAGCTTGATAAATATATTCAATTCCATAGCGCATTGCAAATTCATCTACAATTTCTTGTGCAGCGTCATCAAAGTATACCTTCCAGGCTTCATCACCTCTCACTTCAGGGATTTTTACAACACCATTAGATTTAACTTCCGTCAAGTAATGGAATAAATTCTAAATATAAGAAATGTTTCAAATAGGAATTTTCCACTTTAAAGTGGCATTCTGAAAGTATATCCTACATAATAGACATTAGTATGTTCACTGCTGGGTTGTGGGGTGTTTTGTGGTTTATTGTTCGGGGTTTTTTTACTTTTTTCTGAAGAGTGGCACTAACAAGTCATCATTTGGTAAACCAAAAAACTCTAAAACTCTAACCATGGTTTTTGTAATGGAACTCTGGTAGCACAGGCTTGTGATGCAGAGCATTGATCTATCTCCTTGATATACATAAGGTCATGTCAGCTAACTGGTACAGAGAGACTGCAACATAAACTTGTGCATAAACTTTCTCTTCTCTGTCATATGCTTGTGCTAACGAATGAAATCGTGATGTTATAATGCTCACTATATATAGTGCTTCAACTTTAATGGGATCTGCAAGCAGTAAATTTCAGATTTATTATTTAAGATCCATAAATTACAGGAAACCTATTAGAAATCTTGCTAAAGCTTCTCAAGTAGTAAAAGGCATGCAAGAAGGTTTAGGTTTAGCAACCTTAGGACCAAAGCTAGTATTTAATTTGCTGCTCATGTCAGATTACCTAGCTCCATATGTATCCACAAACTGAGCAACAGATTTTACTTCCTACTTTCAGTGACAAAAAAAAAAAAAAAAGCCCAAACTTCGAAATAATTTCCTTTTTGCTAGCAGCCCACAATTGCCCTGAGGATTTTCTTAAAGCAACAGATTTTTTCCGCTTACTTCACAGGTCAAAACATCTGCAATATCAGGTCAAAGCCTATGAGCACATGTACCTTCAACACTTAGTTTTACAAATGGTGAGCAAAGGCTGTTTGTGGATACATACTAGTGATGAACTTTCAACCACGTATTATCTGTCAGCTTTCAGAAAGTACTTGAATTAATTTAAATTAAAAATCCTTCAGAAAGTATTTTTAGAATAGAACTTCAACATGGGTCACTGTTAAAGGGAAGATCTTTCTCAAGACACACTGGTTTATCAGTGATGAGTTTTTTTTCAACACTGACAAAAGCAATCTACATGACATGAGAGCAGAATTTTAATTGTATTTTATATTGTGCTCCTCTCGCTTTTTCTCACTCTTTCCAAAATATGAATTAATGTAGCAGAAAAGAAATCCTTTACAGTTAATAGCTATATTTCTGTAATATACAGAATGGTTGTCACTTCTTGACGTTAGCAATCAAAACGCTAAAATAAAGTACAGTACAGGGAGAACTTAGCTGACTCCACCTCTTTTTCTAACTCCAGTGGCAGGAGCAGGAATGATGTGTTGGAATTACTTTGTTCTGCATTTGTCTCTGAACCTGAAATGCCATCAGCAATGAAAAGTGGGAAATATAAAGTAAACTTGTCCTGGGGTGTAGCAGCAGTTACTTTTTTTAGTGCTCTAGTGTTCTGTACCCTTTTTTGCTCATCCATGCAACAACTGGATAGTAATTTCTGTATAGTATGCTTTCTTTAACTTTTCCAACATACCTCATGTAGACAGGTGTACTGCACATGGTAGGGAGCAACTTTCTCCTCTCCTTTTATTTCAACATTGATTTTCAATCTAATGGCACCGGAGACAGCTGATTTATCTGTTCGCTTTTCTGAAAAGGAAAAAAATAATGTATTAGTAACTACCAAGAATACATATATGTCACGTGAAAAGCTTTCAATAAATTTTTCTAGGTTAATAAGAACGGTTTTTTTAAGTCAGAAATTCCTGCTGTTGAGAATAAGAATTTTGGTTTTAGTACCTCACACATGGTTCAGGCCATGAAGCAGAATCCCAAACTCTGAAGTAAAGAACTTTATTTTACCTGCCAAATTCCAACCAGGCTGCATAGTACTCTATTTAACAATTTACCCGTTTCAATAGGAATTATTTCAATTTTCTAGCCAGTATCTGTACTAATTATTATTTTCATTATTGTTATTTTTCTTTAGTTATAAAGACTTCAGCCACAACCTAAACTATGCCTGAGTATGGTGGATTGACCCTTCCTGGATATATTAAAAAAAACAGTAAGAATCATACCTAAATTATACCATACATCCATTGCTCCACTCAGTGTTCTTACTTCAATGATTGTTTGCCCGAGGAAGTCATCTGATTCCTTTTTGAAATGTTGTTTTACTCTAGATTTTATGTCATCATCTTCATCCCATACTCTCACTTTTATTCTATCTGTAGAATTATGGCATTCACTGTAAAAAAAAATAAACACAAAATGTGGATGTTACATAAGCTACATACATTTGTACTTCTATCTAATTCATTGTCCTCAATTTCCATACACTTGCTTAAATGCATAAAGTGACAGAATACAAACAACCTGAAACATTCAGTGGAATGAAAGGCCACACCACATTGCCAGGAACAAAACTACAATTACTATATATATATAAGAGAAATTATACGTATGAATTATATACACATATGGATTGCATTTTGGAATGTCATGAACTTTTCATTAGAATTAATATTAATTTACTATGTGCACTTCTCAGTGTTATTATTTAATAAATATCTTGGAAAGGTACAGTAAAATCAGTTTTTTTCATTTAGAAAAGCTATGTAGTGCATGCAGTAGACCATGAAACTAATAGCCTAGAATGCTATAATAGAAAAAGTGAGAAAATCTTAAATAATATTTTCAGTATGTGGCAGGAAGTTTGGAAGACCAAAAGCAAAAACCAAATCACAAAAAACCCCCATGAACTATGAACAAACAAGGCAAGCCAGGCAATCAGAAAAAAAAAAAACCCAGAAAACCAGTACTTGGTTTGCTTTTTTTTCTTAAAGATGTATTACTTTTCTCCAAGACTTCCATTCCCTGATAAGGAGGAGGAGTAGGAACAGACCACCATATACTAAAAAGTTCCCTGCAAATTTAAGTGGCTTACTAACCCCTCATGAGTTCAATGGATTTGAGAAACAACTGGGTGTATGACAGTGAGGTGGCTTCGCTTGCAATCTGCAGAGTTTCCAGAAGATAAAATTTGTACTTCCAGCTCCTGCATATCTCCATATGCATTTTTACTTCCATATCCTGCATATATTTGCACAGAAATGGAAAAGAAACTCTACTGCTGAATATTCCTATAAACCACAACGAGGACTGTTTACTGTTGGTCAGGCTGGCTTTTGGTGACTTCACTGGAATATCCTAACATTGACTCTAGAAGTCTGTGGTAGTGAAAAAACTGTCTGATGACAATGGTTAGTACAGGCCTGACATCAGTTATAAGCCATGTCATCCTCATGCATATATACTAACAGGTTTTTTTAATATATTGTTTAATAACTACAAAATATTTTAATTAGTAAAAATCTTCGATTATTTGTAAATACACCATTAAAGCGTATCAGCAAATTTTTATCTTCAGCAGTCTTAGTTTGACACTAGATTTGGAGTTTTTACTTGAATTCTGTTCCAAGCACTATCACCACTCAGTGATCTGTCTCAGCATTTCCAGCATTAAAACAGTAATACTCTAACTTATCTCCCAAATGGCACCCCTCAGGGGTGTTCTAGGAATTAATTAGTGGTGGTAATGAGTTCTGGAAGTATAAAGTGCTTTAAATGGTATTATTACTGTCAAAGGAAATCAGTCACTGAAAATGGCATACATAGCTTTTATTCTGCCTCGCTGTGACATCATTCACTATCACAGAAATGCTTGTGTCCAAATTTTAATATTGCAGATATCTTTGGTAATTAAAAACATTGTTCTGTAATTAGCAAAACTAATGAAGCCTAGTTTCCTTTTGTCTTACGACTGGCTTCCCTGGCATCTAAAAAACTGCAATCACCTATTTAAACTTTTCCCGTAATTGGGATTTTCCTAAATTACCCCTTCATATGGGCTCCCTGGTCTCTATTATGTGGTGAGCTCAAACTGAGGAAACTGTTAGGATTTCATCTCTGTCTGACCACCTATTTTCATAGAACATGACTGACACAGTTAGGCAATCTGTGAATTTTCTCTGACTGACCACAGAATAAAAAAGCCATGGGCCAGGATGTATAAAATACAGGAAGATACAAGATGGATCAAATAAACACCTTTGTGTTAAAAAAACAGGCTAAACCCTTAGATTTTCCTAATACACAGCCCTGAATTATTGCCTAACATTGCTAGAGTCCTGAACTGCATTTAACTGTGCACCTAATAGAAATAGTAAACAGTGGATTTCTACAGTGGCACAGGCAGACCTGTCACTGGTGTAGCATTTAGTGACCCTCATCTCTGTATCTGTGCCATTAGTAGAAATCTTGTTACTGTTTAGCTTCTCAGGGAGATGCTGCATAAAAAAAAAAAAAAAAAAAATCATTAAATGGTACTTCATTACAAATACTGTATTTTCATTTTCCTGAAACAACACCAGTTTTCCTCTGATGTACACGTGGCTGATTAAGGGATAGTTATTCAGATGGTCAGGACAACTGCACTTTTCCCTGATTATCCTCTTGTCTCTTCCACATCTTTTTCTCATTTAACCTTAGGTCAGTGAAACATGGTGAGACCTATCACAACTGATGGGTTTACTCCCATGTTCATCTGTTTGTCTAAACATTTGGCACAGAGTCAGCTCTGCTACATATTTCCCATGCAAGACTCCACACCTATCACAGACCTGTGATGCAAAAGTGGAAGGCTGGAGGAACACATATTTCTACTGGCCTGCCCTGCAGCAGGGAGAAATTACTATTAAAGTTATAGAGCTGTCTCTGCGTGATTCTACTGACCTGCCAGCCTCTCAATACCAGCACTATATAACGAGATGCACATTCTGCTTTAGCCGCTGGTAACATCGCTGCAGAAGCTCTGTGGCTTTGCAGAAGGCATTGGGTGGGATTCCTAGTTCCTACTGTGCAGGAAAAGCAGCCCACTGAGTTCAAGGCAAAGACAATATATGCTATTTTTACTGTTCCTCTTCTAGCCACTCCACTTTATATGCTCAGTGAAAGTATTCAGTAAGGTGCGATACAGAAAAGTGAGAACTGATTTACTCTTTAGCACACAGAGAATGAACACACTGATGCTTTTGAAAGCTGGAAAAACTGCAGTACATTCAGAGATGTTAAACAAAAAACATAGTTTTGATAATTAATAAAAAATCTGGTGATGCTACATCACTTCTACTTTTACATAATGAAATACATTTACACAGACATGAAATAACCCTCACAGCATTTCTGCGTATTCTAATGGCTAGAGCTATAAAAAAAGTAATAATAAACTATCTTTACTACAGTAGCTCAATGTAAATTTAATATTAGGTGCACTGACACAACCTGATTGTACACCTCATCTAAGAGATCTACACCCAGTGTTGAAACAACAACTGATTGACATTATGCTACTTTCACTAAAGAAATAAACTTAAATGAATGGGGAAGCTGGTAAAGAATATATAGAGACTAATCTCCCACTCTGCCAAAATGAAACGCATTCATCATAACAACATTCTTTCTTTGCAGTCTTCAGTAAAAACTCTTACATCCACTAACAAATTTGCATTCTCTGATGAAAGTGGAGAGGATTTTTTTTTTTCCTACTGCTTTAAAAAAGTGTTACTTTGAGAACTTAAAGAAAGTAAGTTTTCCAATAAACTATTTTGGTGAAATTCTGTAAGCAATCCGCAGACAAATTAGGTTACACCCGAGATGTAGAAAATTACTGCCGAGCCTTTGTAACGGCTTTGCCTGCAGTTTTGCACATTTTGTAGCAAGTCACTCCAGTTGTTGATGGATAAACCTGAAGATCTAATTTGTTTTCAACAGCGTACTTCAGCTGAAGACTGCCAGCCTGCCTATCTAAGAGCACTTGCTGAAGAATCACTGTGGTCTACGGTAATTGAACTACACAGTCTCCTTTTTTTTGCTGCTTTTTGTTTTCAGTTTCTTTCTCTGGTAGCTGCTATTACTGTATATCCTGTTTCAGAAATACCTGAATTCTTTCTAAACATACATTCATTAAGACATGTAAAGAAAACACCATGCATACCACTTTGTGATACTAACCATAGATAAACTGAGTATTCATATTTCAGATGATATATTGCTTTGGTTGTAGACCATTACCATCTACCTTAGATCTCTTCTACAAACTAAAGGAATAGATTTTGCAAGATGATATTTTGCTCTTTTAAGTGCTATATTCACTTAGTGACTTGACACTGACTTAATTGGAAAAGAGATAAACACACAATGCCACTTGGAAAACAAAAAACCCTAAAACCCCAAACAAAATAGAAACCCACACACTATATGACAGATCATTGTTCTTGAGAACCCCCCGTATGAACAAGCCTAAGGAATACATTTTGCATAGCAGGTAATGTACATAAAACAATCTGAGAGTTGAACCTTGCCAAATTCCTACCCAATTTTATTAGCTTATACTAAAATATCTTGGATGCCATACGGTCTGTTGTAGGGAATGGAAGATGATAATGAAGATATTGTCCTTAAAGTATAAAGAAACCACATGGTCATGGAAAACAGCAGCAGAATGAAGGTCAGGAGGCCATTTATTGCTAATGTTACCCTCAAGTTTACGATTATTGCCATTAATGCAAGCCAGAACCAGATACATCCACGGCATTGCTATGAGAATTGTCCATTCTGTTCTTAACTGTTCAGAGGTAGTACCATAATCTCTCAGAAAAATCTATTTATTCCAGTACTTTACCAGCCCAACTACAGCCAAACTTTTGCTGAAGTCTGATTTAAGCCTCTAAATGGAATTTTTGCGTATTACTTCTTGTTCTACTATAACAGTAAGCATGAAAAAAAGACTATTCCTTTCATCTTTGAGGAGAGAGGATGTGTTTAAAGACATTCTTACCTACACTACTTGTCTCTTCTCTAGTCTGGACAGTCCCAATTCTTTAACAGTGTGGTCATGAGGCATGCTTTTGATAAAGCAGAATGAGACTAATTATGCCTTTTCTTGCATTAGTTTACTCTGTCATAATAAAAAGTGAGCAGTACAAAATTAAGCTGGATTGACAGCAGTTTGGAAAAAAGACTCAGACTGAACATGCTGTAATGTGAAACTGAAAAACATTATTGCTGAACAAACAATTTATCATTTGAATTTGTTCTCAGAGTCTTGTGTTTTGGGCTGAGGCTGTGAGATACAGTTATGTTAATTAGCAGCGTGTCTCTCAGGGACTTGGCTGCTTATTGAAGAATTTTTGGAATAGATAAATCCAGTAAACTAATTTGTGAGTTTCTATTACCTAATTGCTTTTGTGTAATATAATTCTCTGTTATATACTCTTTCTTATAAAACAATCCTTAAGGTGTTTCAACAATTCTCACAAGACTGTGTTTAGTTATCACTGGAAACTGGAACAGCACGTGGACATTTAACCAATCCCACTGTCCTCAGGTACAATCAAGATTATACTTTTTACAAGTTATGTCAGTTGATCTGTATAAAACAACAGTATGAAAGAACTTTGGCAAGGTCCTCTTGTATTAATTTCCTATACATGGCCGATTATTGTAAATATTGCTTTAAACGCACCCAAAAATCAGTTCTTTGCAGTACAAATTGTGTGAGTGGTGCTCTTTAAGATAATTCTAAGGTAAGAGCATCCATGTTGGATGCCTGAAATAGCTGCCAGAAACTCTTACTTCATCAGAAACTCTAGACTGAAGCATCCGAAATACGAAGCAGTTGAACAGTTTCTCTGACCAACACAGAAACTTGAACTATCACCGTCTCTAATCTACATCAGTGCTGTTTGGTACCAGTGGATACTTCTCCCCAGTATTATCTGCTAAAGTACATAGGAGTACAAATTCTCAGCAACATTCTACATTTGTTTTAACAAACAGCTGGGGGGTTTTGTTTGGTTGGTTTACCTGCAAGCAATTGAAAATCTTCTCTCTATAACATTTTATGTCTGCACTGATATTTTCAATATATCCCCAGGAAATCATCAAGAATGTCACAGATCAGACAAATTCTAACAATATAGTGATGACCATGAAAAAAACCCCACCATTCTCATTGGTCTAATTTAAAACAATTAGATCAAATGTTTTCATGCATTTGAAAGGAGTAATAGACACCCAATGAAGATATTGATCAAAGCCATATGGTGGCCTAGTGACAGACAAATGGAAAGAATATGCAAAATAATCACCCAGTTATATGAAAGACTTCTATATTACACAACCACATCTGAGGTGTTAATGAGTGGTCAGAGGGAACATTATGCCTGCAAAGTCTGCAATGCAATTTGGAGGTGTACGCTTCCTAGACAACACTGCCAGAAAAAGCAGATTTCCACATTTCTGCAATCAACTGTTGAAAATAGCCAAGAAATGAATGAGAGTGGAGTTTTATTGCAGATTTTAAAGTTTGCATAAATCTGAAAATTGTACAGCCAAAATATGTCTTTCTTGTAATTGAAAATTAAAAAAAGCAGGCCCCTTTACCACATCAGATGCCAAACTCAACCAGAAAAAGGAAGGTGACAGAGAGCTGCAAGACTCTTCCTTTGCTGTCATTGAAAAAGCTCTCATATCACTGATGTTTTATTGAAACAAAATAAAAGCTGGTCTCTTATCACTGACTTAATACCAATAGACAAGATCAAAGCCCTTACCACCTGTATTGCATTAATTAAAGGAGCATCTATTTACTTCTCTATCTTGTGTATAAAAAAACATACATTTCAAGGAAAGATGTATTCTTCCTGTGATAGTCTTGGGTTTTCTTGCTGAGATGCATACAGCTGTAGGTAAGCTCTAATTTGCTTGTGGTTTACGAGTTCCCATGTTAAATCTATGCCAGTATCCCATGGTCATTTAAGAGAAGCTTACACTATTTTCTGTTAGAAACACTCACCCTCTGCTTACCATCCAAACATATTAGGGTTATGTCTGATCCTGCAAACAGGAATACTCTATCTGCTATGACAGAGCAAATGCACAGTGGGGAGCCAATGTTTTTTCTAAGTCTCTGCTTTGGAACAGACGGGAAGATTTAAATGAATGTTTTCGTATTATGAGTCAATATATGATTGTGGGATCTTGAGATGCATTTCATTTCCACAATTTATCATTTAGGAGTTATAATGATGATTAGTATTTTATTTTAAGTATGACTATCAAATATCACTAGTAGAGCCTAATTTAAATGAAACTTCCTGAGTCAATGAAATAGTTATATTGATTTATTTCCATTTTAATCTTGTGGTTAAACATTTATAATTTATTTAATACACTTTAGAAATTCTCATATACTTTCAATTGAAATCCAATGCATTAAGTAAGTCAGGGAGATTATTTTAGAAAGCACAAGTGCTACAGAAGTGATTGAAAATGCATTCAGTTCAAAGCAGTTACTCAGGAGATCTATGCTATAGTAAGGTTTGGGGTTTTTTTTATTATTAATGTTATTGCTAGAGCAGCAGATGACAGTAATACTTAGCACTGAGTAAAAAAAGGTATCATATTTTCATGTTTCCAGGGATTTAATGGTAGCCCTGCTCATATCTTTGAGCAAATATATTTAAAACTTCATATCAAATTTGCTGAATTGCTCATCCAACTTTTAACACTATCTAACTCATACATTTAAATGCAAGAAAGTAGCTAAACTCTTACCTTTGGTTATTCACAGTGATACAATGAGGTATGACATTTCAGCTGTTATTGGAGTAATATAAATAACTCAAAAAGAAAACACAGTCTCTACAGAGGAAGCCTGCAAAGTTTCTGAGTGTGTGTTTTCTCTGAATTAACTATTCTAGTACTGGCATTTCAATCTGTGAAAGGAGTGGCCGTACATTGTTTAATATAGGTGGAATACCTAGTACTTTTCCAGGAAAAAAGAAGTGGCATCTGGGTCATACATCTTTCAAACTCACTAGTGAATCATAACCTCCTCAACAATAAGGTAGCAGATTTTAGTCAAAACAAACAAAACCAACTAACCAACCAAAAACCCTCCAAAACAAACCAGGCAAGTAGATGTGCTACATAAGTAGGTAACCGCCCATGTTATGACACGGCACCTTCTTGAAGAAAAGAGAGGCCTATTTCAAATTGCTGAACCCTAACAAACTGTTTCAATTGCTTACATAGATAGTAATAATGACAAATAACGTGTTCCTTATAAGAGGAAAGGAAGGTAAGAGAAACTAAATATTATGGCTTGAAGACAATTATTTTACATTGTGATGAGTGGTTATTTTGAATTTATCTGTTGCATACAGTGACTAAACAGAGATTCTGAATCTTAACTGGGCAGTCTGCAGGACCCTGAGCTGTTCTGCTATTGCTTTGTAAATTCAGGGGTGCTTAAAAAAATGACATCACTTTTATCATCACTGATACAGATTTTCAAGTTGTATCAAATTAACATACAGGTTTGAATAGCACAAACATATTAGACTTTTATGATGTAGTAGCAAGGTTAGATTATTGTGTGTCAACAGTCTGCATATATTTTCAATAAAAATGCAAATAAATCTGTTGCATTTAATAAACATTGAAGTCGTATATCGTTTTTTATTATTTTTTCTTTTCATAATTTACTATGATAATGTTTTTACACAGCTTCCATAAAATAACTACTACCTTCATGTGATAACACTGTGGTAGGTGCTCTCAGAGTAGATTGGAACTTTTCTGAGCAATTTGAAAGATCTCGCTAAATAAACAGTTCTCTTTCACTTAAAAATTTCCAAAGGAAATCTAGGGTTTATATTAGCTTTTCAGAATCCTTTACTGACTTTAATAATAGTTAAGCGCACATCATATACTTGAGCATATGGTAATCAAGGTGAATAAGGAGTAAATGCTGCAATATTTTTGCTACGTATAGAGGAATAACACTGAGCAAATTGATACTATTATCAGATTGAACACATTCTCAAGTCAGGAATGTGTTGTATCCCAAGGCATTATTTTCAGGAAAGTAACAGTATAGTTCCTGTGAATTGGAATTTCTTGTACTGTAACATGTGTTTCTGAAAGAGGTTTCAGGAACACTGCCAGAAGCTGAACTGGCATGAAATCATACTCAAACTGTAGTCACTGTATTAAAGACTGAAACATCACTTTGCAGTTAGAATTCAATTTCTGTGATATGCTGACAACAAACTATGCCATATTCAGTTCAGAGGCTGTGGTCAAAGAAAGGACACAGCAGGAAGATACTCTCCACATCAGACTTCTGGACAGCTCTCAGTCTTGGAAAGACTAGACATACAAACAGCCCAGCCCAGACTCTAAAGCATACCAGTTACCGTCACATTCCCCAGTTTCACCTAGGAAAGTCATATTGAATAAAAATGCATTTAACTTGCACGGTGAGTATCAGAGACATAGGAAGGCATTTATAGCACAAACATTTGGTATGTAAGGTATAAGTCTGAAAACTATTACCAAAGTTCCTTAAAAAATGAAAATAAATACCACCAACAGATGCCCCAAAAGACATAATTATGAGATGTATGATTACTATATCATAAAGTCACTTCTATGCTCTTTCCCTTCAGAACTTGGTAATTTGTTATTGCTATGAACATGTATAATATAGACAAGAAATATTTTCCAACTGAGTAATTATTTTACTTGGTAGCATTATGCTACCTAAATGAAATTCATGAACCAAGGAACAATAGTATTTTCTCTATACTTACAAGTAGAATTTTTCATCCCATACTGGATTCAAGTTTCCAAAAATAGTCTTTGTTCTCCGCTTGGTTTTGCCAACTTGCACAGTAACATATGGGTCACTTGAGCCAGTTTTGTCCTTAGCCTGTAAGCCCTGAGCACAAAGAACTGCAACAAAAGGAAAGAAATATGCTTCAGCCCTCATAGCCTTCATTGCCAAGAAATAAATGAGACTAACAACAGCAACAGGAAACAAAGCACTTAAACTGAGGTCTCCTAAAACAAAGCTTTCCGGATGAATTTTCTCAGCACCTGCTACTCTGGAGATCGACAAGCTTTGTCTAACTGCCCTCTGGACTGTATAAAATTTACAAATATGGTTTAATAGGGTAATAAAGATTCACTACAGAGCACAAAACAAACACTTTTTTTTTTGCCATGCATAATTCAGATATGCTTCTCAAACTTTTGCTTAATCAGCATTGCAAGCAATGTAATATTGTTGTATAACTTTGAGTCTAATCATGCCTAAAATTTCCATCCCCCACCCCCAGTAAATGAATCATGATTTCCAAAATTCCTCCAAAGATCCAAACTAAACTTTCCAAAATAATACCTCCCATTGGCAAAAATCCGCACTGTGGATTATGAAACTAAACATGAGAGGCATGGTCATTTGTTTGCCTCGTGAGAGATGTACCATGAGGATTTTCAGATTGCTTCCTATTCTATCACAGACACGGTGACAGTTCAGATCAATTATCATTAGCTGCTCGTGTATTTGTTAATCTTTCTGAGAGTTAACGTGAGTGTATAGTTACTGTATGTGCATTTTGTGGCAAATAAAAATACACACAACTGGATTTTCCATCATAATTCATAAAACTAGAAATCTCAGCAGAAAGCAGAACTATCAAGTTGCAGCCTACCGAACCCAGAGAGCTGCAGCTAAAACACATGCCATGGCTCCTATCATCAGCAGAGCTTGGTTTTATTTTTTTGCACATATTTCAACTGTCTTGGTGGTAGCATTTAGTTAAAATTCTGTAATGCCAATCATTCTGGATAATGAAGCTCCCCCAGTGTGCTCAGAAAAATGATTACATAACAATGGCACCTTCTTACTTAGCAGATCTGCTCTCATTCTTGAAAAGACTAACCTTTTAGGAAGAAGCTGCAACATATTTTGTCTTCCCTGTTCACTGCAAATCCAAAGGGAACTTTTCAGAAGGCAAAGAGGTATCCCTCTCCTATTTACAGGAGAATTAAGTGCCAGTGTCTTCCAGAATTGCTAACTATTATACTGGCCTGAATACAAGGCAGCCTTAAGTATCCTTCAGAAGCAGAACTAAAAGTAAAAATGAATTATTTTCCCTGATGTATCTCTCCATATCCCCTGTGCTTGGTGACAGTCCCAAAATTCAACAGCTATTCTACTGTGCTTCACACACTGTCCCACAACCTTCAGAATGGCCTCCCTTTTCCCTAATCCATCTAACTCACAATCTCAGATTTACTCCTAATTTCTCCTGGCACATATCTGCTATTCTCAGCTGTGTATGCTTTACATACTGCCCCAAGTGTGACAGGGCTTTGGTTTGGAGTACAGAGCCATGTGTAGCTAATAACACACCTATCAACTCTCACAGAATAATGTGTCCATGGTTCACTTGACAGATGCTTTTCTCTTTTCCCTCCTGAATGCCAGCTTTAAATTGCAGCACTGCAAATGGCCATTTCATCTCTCAACGACCCTTCCTTGATATATTAAAAAATTGCCACAGAATCAAAAAGTACTATAGTAAAAATTCTTGAGCACACAACCCAAATACATTTATTTATAAATTATATACATTATAAATGTACCACTGTACTAATAAATTATGTATATTATAAAACATATACAATACCAGAAATTAAAAGAAAAAAGAGATCATTTCATTTTTCCTTAAAGAAACCCCCTTCTGGCTCTCACACAAAAGAATATTACTAACATATTTAGTGAGAGAAACGTGATGGAATGTGCTTATTTTTGAAAATATTGTTTTAACACTTTGTGACACAGTGATTTGAAGATGTGGGTCTAAGTCCAGTTTATTTTTGTTCTCAGTTATAATGGCTGCGATAGCTGAAAAAGATACCTTAACAAAAACATGTAGATCCAAATGGCTGCACTTACTAAATCACAACTCTCATTTTTTAATCCCATCCACCAACAATGCACAGATTTTTGTTGCAATTCAGCTTGTAAATTTCCATTTTGCTTGATGTCAGCAGTTGCTCTTGCAAACTAATTGCAAAGTGTTTTGACAAACGGGTTCAAACCCCACTGGAACTCCTCATTTGGAAGTTTTTTAAAAAGGCAGAAAATTCAATTTCCAAGTTTTTCAAGTGTACAAATTAGAGTTTTTGTAGGTGACCCACACTGGTTTTAGCAGCAAAACCATATAACAATGGAAACACTTCCGAACACTCATTTTCAACAAACAAAGAACGGATGATGAGTTTCAAATAAATGGGGTCTGGAACTGCAAGATACAGTGTTCTTAGCATTAGAGTAATTAAAAACCCATAAGGAAATTGTGAACTCTTGCAGTTGGTGGTAAAAAGCTCAGCACTAACACAGGAGATATTGTTAGGACAAAGAGGAGACAAGAAGACTATTTATCTTCCTTTCTAGAACAGTGGAATATAAAGTAGTTTTGCCAACAGCTGTAACTTAAAACTCTTCCAGCTAGCATGCTATAAATTCAACCATTTATGGATGCACCAAGTACGCAAATGAACACAGATCCAGGTCTAATTATAATAAATTTTATTCCCAAACCAAGAGACTTGGAAAGCAAGGGCTCTTAGAGCAAACAGTTCAGAAGAAAATTTACCTGTGATGGTTATTTTTGCTGACCACTTGGATGTGCCATCCAAAACACTTTGTTTTGCTGCTTTTGTATATTGTACAAAGTCTTCTTTGGAAATATTAAACATCTCCTGGATCACTTCGAACACCTCTGGTCTATTTTTTTCTCTGATCTTCATTCTTTCCTTCATAGCACTGATAATGTTCTGTGTTTTATCTTCTGCACCATGTTTGGAACTCTTCTCAGCAGCTCCTGAAATAAGAAAAAAGGTAAAATCTTATTTACAAGAATTGTTATCTTAGTTCTTCTCCTCTAAAGTCTCCAGCCAATTGCTAGTACTGCAGTACTCAAAGATGTGTGTTTCATCTGGATGATATCAACCCTCTTATATTTATTCTTTGTAATACCTAAAATTATCAGTTTAACATGGCAGGTTAATATTCAACTTCAATAAAATATGTTTTACACCTGGAAATATTTATTGAATCAGTATTATTCAGTGCTGAGCTGTACTGTGAAAACATCCAAACATATGAGCAACTTTTCCTAAATAATTACGCACACTGACTCCTCCAGACAGGTGTGTAAAAGTGCGCAGTATCTAGGTCTGTCTGCTCTGCCCTTTACTTGTTGCTAGCTAAGCTTCAGTAAAACATAGATGAATAATTCTTCAAATAATTTTTTAATTTCCTTTCTAAGTCAGCATGACGTAACAATATTTTAATTCCTTTTTCTCCTCTTGGAGTAGGATGGTACAAGAAACCATATTTGTCTCATTAGAACAAAAACACACGAAATTAACAGAAACAGTATTTAAATAAGATCATGTTTCCACTGCATTTTGTAAGAGAATTTTTAGTTTGACAATAAAGACATTAATCTAGACACCTGCTATGCTCTCCCACAGTGGAAAGCTAATGAACAGTAGAAACAAATAGACATACTTTCTTGACTGTTTCCAGATACATCTCAATATTTGCTCATGCTGCCTGACTCATGGAAAGTTTTTCATTCCTTCCAGGAAGAGTGTTAACAAAAAGTTAATGATCACATAAATCCATTTAACAAAGCTTTCTAAATCTACCAATCTAAGCATTCCCTGGATTTAAGCATTTATATTAGTTTGGGACTATCCTAACTGTAATGCTGACTTGACATCCTCAGTCTGGATCACTAGTGCATTCCATCCCTTCATTAAACATCATGCATCAACAAAGGAGAGCTTCACAAAGCTCAGTGTTAGGAGTGGAGTCTTCTGATGGCTATTAAAGCCACTCTTCCATGCTCTGCTTACCAAAGTATTGACATGTACTTAGCTTTGCACTCTGGCTGCAGCTGTAAAGATTTAAGGGAGTGCTTTCCTAAGAATTCTAACACTGGAATCACACAGGGATTTTTTGCAAGCAATATTGCAGCAGACCTGTGCCTGTGTGATATTAAATTTTAGAGTCTACCCTATAAAATAAGTCAGAAAACAACAAAAATACTCAGGTGATTTGCTGATTTGTCTGGGACATGTTACAGGTTTTATTCACAGCTTTTCCCAGGAGATTTCTCTCTCTAGAAATAGGGATTTCAGATGCCCTTTAGAAGCCAAAGTGAAGTTATCCTTATAAAATGAGGAAAGTGTTTCTGCTCAATGTCTCTGCTATACACATTGTATAGGAATAACCCAAGTGTACTCTTGAGAAAAACAAATGTCCACCTTGCAGTTGGGCATGAGAAAGGAATCATCAGTGTGGTTAAAATGGTATTACAAATGTTGGAAGCAAAAAGATTTCTGCAGTGCTAAAGAAATTATTTCAACTCTTGACAAAACTGACATATTAAGCAAGATGCAAGAAGACTACAAATTTTGTAATCAATGACACATTAACCACATGCTACAGGTATTGCTGAATTTTAGCTCATGTTGTTAAACACTACTCAAGGGCTCATAGCACTGAGTGCGACAGTCATCATCACACAATGCATCACTGTTATCACTAGCAGCAGTAAGTACTTGGTCCTTGTAAAAGGTTGTGAAAACACCCAGCTAGCCATCCTCCATGCCTGGGAGGATCAAAGTATTATTGTTCCCTTTAAATGGACAGTAAAATTAGGACAAAATTATGTTGAACTACTCGCCACACAATTAGAATTCAGATTTTTCAATAACGAAGAGGAACACAGTTCCTTCTTTACACTACTGTCAAACATCCTTCTCTTCTTTTGATGACATTTTTGTTCAGGCACTCTCAGCTTGCAATGGCTAAAGAAGATCTTGATAAATCCTGAAAATCTCTTTGAATAGCTTTTTTTTTTTTTTTTTTTTTAATGCGGAAGACTAAAGCTCTAGTGATTAAGAGTTTTACACACTAAAAAACTATGAATTGGTAGGAAGTGAATTAAATGCTACCATGAAACCAAATACCAGTTAAAAATTCTCTAGCGATTTTATCACAAAAGAGATGATTGCTGAGCTGCCTGGAAAGAGTGACAGGTACTTCTTGCAAGATGCAGGAAAGCAACATTTTTCATTTTCTCATATTTTCTGCCCTTACTTTAAAAGTACAGATACAACATCATGATGAAATGACAAACCATGGACACAACCTGAGTGGCAATAAAGTATTTGTATTGAAAACCTTGTTGCTTTTTGAGACAGTACAGATGAAACTGGAATTCGCAGTAAAAAGAAATCTGCTTTAAGTTTTGCTGAAAAATCAGAATAGGCTTCTATTTATACTAAATTATTTATTGCAGCTATTTTCAAATCCTCTATTGCTGACAGTCTATCAACAGCTCTTTTCATGCAGTATTGATCAGACTAATTAAGACAATATTCTAACTTATATTGCAAAGAAAGTGAACAAGCCCCTTTTATGCCTAGGGACTGACACAAACGCAACAAGATTAAAATCAATTCTGATTTAATACTACACCTACTATTAGAAAGGGTATCTTGCTGAAGACGAGAGGTCTAATGAAAGTACTACTGATTTTTCTTAAATCTAATTTAGAACAAGCTTAGATATTGACGTTAAAGAGTTTGAGATGTCTACAGTCTACATTAGCAATCATTAAGCATACAAAAAAAGAAAATCACAGAAATTTGGAGGCTAATCTATCCTAGTGATTAAGAGATGGCAAAAAGGATGGCTGTAACAAAAAAACCCACAATGAACCACATTAATTTCACTTTATGATACTGTTAACGTAAGCTTTCTTATAGAACCAACTACACTGCTCAATTCATTCTTTTAGTGAAATGTTAAATATTTTAACATAAATGAAACAAAGCACATAAAGCTAATTTTCAAAGTAATGTAACATTCAAACTCACTGAACAATTAATCTGTTGCAAAAAAATGTGACAGGATTCTCAAAAAACCTTGTATAGTAATGGGAAGATTTGGATCCCTTAGGTGTGTTAAATATTTTTTTATCTGCAGTTTGCCTCCTAGAGGTTTATTCCTTCAAGAATCGGTTGTTCAATGCTTTCAAACTTGACACCACAGGTGACTGCCGATCCTACTTGTTTTTTGCAGGCTCTCTTTCAGCATTATCATTCATACATTTGTAAAAATTCTTCAAGACAATATGGTTCTTTGAGTCATTTGTTATGTTTTCTGGGGCTGGTGATATGGGCCAGTGAACCCCCAGGCTGAGTATTTCTTCAGATAAGTGAAAAGAAAGATAAAAAGGATACTTTTAATCTGTTTATCTTTTGTAGCTTTTCACTTTAGGTTTTAGCCAAGATTCAACTAATACAGGGATGGATACATTTCTCATGTCACCTCCATGACTGTGGCACCATGAAAAGCAGCTGAGCTGTTTTGTAGATAACAGATTATTTGCAGTTATTGAAGAAGCTACTCACAAGTACCTTCTTTACTTTATAGACTTCTGAAAACTCACAACCAACAATCATATTGATGCTGCACAATATAGAAACATAGAATCTAGAATAGTTAGGGTTGGAAAGGACCTTAAGATCATCTAGTTCCAAATACTTGATTTTCAAAGGAAGCATTCTTTTCTCACTTGTGAAACTATCCTATGTACTGTTACATATTTTTGTATATTTTATATCATATGAATGTGACTACAATAAGCATTAGGATTTTTTTTTTATCTCTGTTTTAACATTTCTTGTGTTCAAAGTTAAATAAAACAAGGAGGGTTTATGTCATATAACAAATTGCTCTGGATGTTGACATTGGCAGGAGAAAGTAAATAATACACTGGTGCTGCCAAAGTTTATTTTGTAGCTGATCGGCAACATTCATCAAGTTCCAAGGACAAAAACAAAATTAAAAGTCAGTATTTCATGAAGTTTCTGGAAAGCTCCTTAGCCAATGAATACCAACATGCTTTCACTAATTTTTGATGATCTGGCTCTTCATTACCAGGAATATCTGAGTGCACAAACAAAATCAAAAGGTGTTAAGTACTGCAAAGCTTTAGCTGTCAGGAAATACTCACTCTGCAGACAGTCAGCATTTAGGAGGTCTTGGCATTTCTCATGGCATTTGACACCACATTCAGTACATCTCATGCCTTGTCTGGCTATGCCCCAAAGTAGACCTTCACACTCATAACAATATGTGGGAGTTGTAGCTGTCCAGACTTCAAAGTTGTGAGGTGTAGTTGATGATATTGGATAGATCAAAGCCTGCAGTGTCTTCTTGAAGACATGTATTTTCTGTTGAATAAATAAAAAGATTTAGGTTGAAGTACTTGGTTAAAACAAGTGAACTGGAGCTAAAGTATATACCCTTACACTTAAAATGTTACAAAATATCAGAATACATATAGAAGCATGAACTAATTTGCAAAAGACTTAACTTATTTTGCCTTGCACTTCAAAGACAAAAGAACCCTGGATGACTGTCCAGCTGTAGCAAACTGGTGAACATCTTGGAATTTGTGTGGTTTGTCCATAAGAGCTTCAACATTACTGCTGCCATTCTGATAGTATAGAAAGCAAGGCTGACTTGCTCAGTTAAGCATGTGTTAACACTTTCATAGTTTTAATATTCCCCAGTGGTAAGTATATGACAAATGCAAGATATTAGCCTACCTAACAACACACTGACATGCTCTTGGTTTTATGTATCTGAGTCTCGACTATAACATGTGAGATTCTGCTAATAATAAATTACCCAATAAAAATAAAATATTTTTTTGTGTGTGCATATCTGCATAACATTGCACAGAGCCATCAAGTAAAGCATTTCTGCTACCATGGGAAAAAAAACATATAGCCATAAATCTACTGATTTATAGGTTCAAGCACCACAAATAACCAAATGTTAAGCAGCTTAAGCTGCAGCAGTTCTTATTAAAGTTCATAGTTACATGCTAAAAACAACATCTGTCCTGTGAAGCCTGGCGAAACAAATGTAGTCAGGCTTTTCACGGATATTTTATCCTAGCACCCCCTGAGAACCCTGTAGAACTGAACTAAGAAAAGAAGCTGATAGAGCAAGAAAAACTGAAACAAATATAGAATTCTCTCCAGGATGCCTTCTTAGCCTACTCTAGACAATGCGGCATCTCAGAACTCCCCTGAAAGCAAGCAAAGGTTAGCATTGGTTTGACCTAGCAGAGGGACTGGGCTAATTCATGGCCACGTAACTCAGCAGACATCATCTTTGTGTGTTTCTCCACCCTGTGCCTCCCACATCACAGTCTACCAGCTACAGGTATCAGAAAGAAAACTTCAAAAACCACCTGAAGTGAAGTTATGCAGCTTGTTGAGAAATCACGCTTCTCAAAAACCACTGTCTTTGAAGATTCCTTTGCAGATTACACTCTCACTCCAGAACTCTAGTAGTATCAGTACAACTACTACCCTTTTACCCTGCTCAATTTCACTGGTTTTTTTTCACAGTATAAATAATTTTAGATACAAGTTACTGGCAAAATTCTATTTCTCAAATGGCACTAAGTAATGAATGGCACAGCTCAACAGGTCTTGAGCTAAACATCTGAGGGTAAATGAAGTTTTAAGCTGAAAATTCAGTTATTAAAGCAAACTACAATTGTAAAGTATTTTTTTTTTAATTACTGTCTAGGAGCTTTCATTCCTAATACTATTCTCTGATTAAATGTATTTATTATACACATTCACAGAGCTCTGGGCATGGCAACAAAGCTCAAAGCATTTAAACTCTGGCTTTAATTTTTTGAGTAAGTAGCATTTGATTTTTAATAAAAGGCATTACCTCAAAGAATTTCCATACTGAATCTAAAAAGCCAAATCTGCTTCTGTCAGTCACTAATATTCCCCCCAGAAAAAGTTGAAGGAGAATAAAAACCAAAATAGCCTCAATCAGAAGAGTAACTTGCCCAAAGGGAATTTTCTTCCTTAACTTTTATCAGTGACGGCACTTCCTCATCTGCTTTTGTGGAGAGTATCTGCAGAGTTCTTTTATGCCTGAAAATGACTGCTCTATTTTGTTTTCAAATCTTGCTCTACTAAGTTTTAATAATGCCTTAGGGCATTAAGTTCTGCTGGCTACTTGCAGACCAAGAAGAAAAGTATTACCTTTCACTTCTTTAGATATCTAGCAAGTAGTTTTACTAGCTTTACCATTACATTTATCCTGTAGGGAAGAATACCCACTTCCCTTTAGTATGTTCAGTGAGAGCTGGCATAAACCAGGCTTTTCTTATTCACCTCTCCCTCTGAATTAGCTTTTTACATTTTCTCAAAACAACTTTTATGTATCTAAATTATATTTGTTGTCTGCCTTTGGGCTTATGTTTTTCTTTAAGGATTTCATAACAAATATCTACTTCTGGTACATATTTTTTCATTTGGTCTGGTTGAAATGGAGGCCAAAGAGTATAATGGCATAAAAATATATTCAACTAATTTTCCCTTTCCATTTCTTCTGAATCATAGTTCAGCAGTTTCTCCTGATTGACAGCAAGCATTAAAGAAATGTTTGCTCTCCACTGGGATTTACTGCCGCCTTTTTTCATCCTGAACAGTACCACTAAAGTCAGAATGTGCAAATACAGTTCAAATTATTCTCTTTTCCTGCATTTGTTGGCAACTTACATTGCCACCTAAACTTGCACCTTTAGCTCTCCAAAGTCACAACCTGGTAGTTTCTGCAGGAAGGGAGGCATGTAAATGAATATTTAAGCCTGTATTTACTGTCACAAAAAGTACTAATGCTTATAAATGGTTTACTTATTTGTTTAGCAGACACCTTCTAGTAAAAGATATGGAGTATCTTAGGGAATTTTACTGAACTTAGATGGTTTTATAGCAACTATAATATAAATGGAAAGTCTCTATTTTGCATCACTTACATGGCGTAAGTTTGTTCTCTATAATTTTCCTTCAGCCTTTAACTCCTTTTTCACATTCCATAGTTCTCCATTCTATCTTCTTTTGTTGTTATTTTGACATAGCAGAACAAAATAACTACTGCTATTACTGAAAAATCATTTCACATACCAGCTGTTTCCCACCTCATCAATCCATCCCTGAGCACCACCAAATTGTTCCTTTAGGATTACCATATAAGCACAGAAAGTTCACAATAAATTAGAGAAGAGGAATGGGCATGTGTGCACTTGTGTTATGTGTTTCAGCTCCCAGAATACTTGCCAACATATTCTACTCTTCCATTTTTCTACTAGAGAGCTTAACAACAGTGTAAGAAAAATCCAACACTTCTTATTTTTTTTTTTCAATGTAGGATATATTCTAGATGTCAATGTTTTCACTAGCAATATAAGGAAACTTTACTTTTATAAGGGGCCTTTACTCCTTCAAATTAGTCCTTTTGCTTAGTAGCCATGTAAATCTGCTTGCATCACACCAAGTACTGCTGAAGAAGATGCCGTGTGTTGTGTTTCTGTTTAAAATAAATTTCTTTTGCAAAAAGTAAGTGAAGTCAATAATGGAAACCCACAACATGTGTTTTACTAGCTATGTGAATATGACTTTTCAAAAGATTCTCCTGGTCACTTCTTCCATGAATGAAATATTTCTTCATCCAGATCCCATGTGTTATTAAAAGAAGTTACATTTACAAAATCAAATAATGTCCCAGCCACTTATAAGGACTTGGAAAAAAATTAATAATCACACAGAAATCTTGCAGAGTCCTGTCATTCCAATTGTATGATGGTGTGATGAACAGAGACAGATCCTGAAAGCCTGCAGGTAAAGTGTGGTGCAGCTGGTCAGTTTAAAATAAAAGGTTTTCCAAAGTAACTTTTCTTGAACAAAGTTTTTTTGCTTAGTGTCTTCTAACTGTCAGCAGAAGCAAACCTGTTTCTGTCACCGTGTATCAGGCAGCAAATTCTGTTAAGATCCCTGAAAGTTCCTACAGAATAAACAGGATGTTTATACACTCAGTTTTATCCAGAATGGAATGTCTAAGGCTGAAATAATTTCTGAAGAACTCTAACCCAAAATTTCTCAGTTATTTAAATTACTTAAACCAGTCATTGAAAACACTTACCATTTCATCATTGTCTATGGAGGTCCGGATGAGCATGGCCATTGAAATACCAGATTTTCGAGCTGCAAGTGTCTGTTTAAGGCAAAATGCAAAACTGTTAAAAATTATACTATTAATTTCAGTTACTGAACCTAATGGAAGGCAAGTAGTACTTGATTACGCTATTGGATTAAAGCAAAACTGTAGGATTTACAAAAGCTTTTAATTAATGTTTTGCATCACAACAACCTTTAAAGTTTCAGTACATAATGCAAGCACACTTTTCATCATCATTACTGTTTCCTTCAGCAGTGCCTAGCTTAACTGCCATTCCTGACATAAAACCTGTTATTCAGAGGTTTTTGACTCATTTTTTTTAAACCGCAGGCTGTCACTGTTTTTCCGCTTTGCCAACCAAATTAATGTGGTACAAGGGTAGACATCCTGCCCTAATTTGGAAGCTGTCTGTGCCTTCAGCAACATGGGAGATCATTATGCAATAGTCTTATCATTCAAGTTGTCAGTCCAGATATTTTTTTCTTAACTCACTGAGCATTTTTAAACTGTGTATGTTTATAAAATGCTTCTTGTCTTCAATAAAAAAGTCTGGGAAACTGAAATGTAATTTTTACCTTAAAAGACAATATTCATTCAATACTATGAACAGCTTGCGGACAAATACTCTGGTTCTTGGAGAGAGGTAAAAAGGCTGGAACCTAGTCTCAATTTGTCCTCTTTAGTCCACATGATGTTATGGGTATGATACAAATACTTCCCAGGTCTTAAGACTATGCCCTTGGTTGTAGAGACAATCTTATTTGCTCTAGTATAGTACATAAGTACATACAAAGGCAATCAAAGAATTTTTAATATACAATAAACAAGTAAATTTTATCTTCCTTACTGCAATATCCCTGTAATTAAATGGGTCCTTGAGAATTAGAGAGTATAATCAAAGGGAAGAAGATCTCTGTGGAAAGGAGTTCTGTGTGTTTTTCAAGTATTTCAACTCCGATTATCACTTCTGCTATCAGCAGTCCTTCTGGCCTGACAGACACAGATAAGATTTATTCTATTGTACAAGATACTAACCATAACACTCCTGTATTACTACATTTTATCTGCAAAATTGGGCTTATGCATCCTTCCCCCTATTCTAAATCATTTCAAGCCTACCTGTACACTTTTGCTTTATCTCTGTTTTCCTATAATCCAGCATCAGTTTTATCATGCTTGCTGCCCTCACAGTCTAGCAGTGTGAGGAGGATCAATTATACCACCCACTAACCATAAATCTGTTGTTGCCTTTGCTGTGAAGGTAGAGATTTTCACCTTATTGTGAAGTGGGTCTCTGCAGCCCCCCGTTATAGAGCTAATACAGAAAAAGATTCAATATTTTGCATATGACGGTCTCATTTTTGTGAAATACACACTGGGTCAGAAGAAGCTTAGGTTTACAGCAGCAGAACCACATCATTAATCTTTGGATGGAGAGACAATTCAAACTTCTTCCGATTTTATCATTTATAACAATGACATTTTACATGTTGGTGGGTTGGTTTTTTTTAAATTTATTTAGAGATATTAAGGCTGTTAATATTAATTTTAAACAATCACTTTCTCCTGAGAACATATGCATTCAATTTGCAATAAGTTTCCCTTGATAATAATTAAACTTGCAGACAGATACAGAATTATTAATCTTGTGAAAACAATTATAGAGTAGGAAGTCATCCTTGGAACAGAAACATTTGATTTATCACTGCCCTGTTACGGTTACTATGGGATTCAAAGAACCTTCCCCCCTTTTATTTTAAACTCTGAGCAGTTTACCAAGCCTAGGCCATTAATTTACTCTAAGTTTTCCCACTTCGTTAGTAACAAGTAAATAATTCTGCTTCTGTGTGACTGTATTTCCTTCTCTTTCTGTGAACATGAGAAATTCCATTGGCGTGCACCACTGAGATTAACAAAGTGACAAGAGATGAAACAAACTTTTTGTGACAAAATCTAATGCTACAAGATCCACAGCCACACATCAAAGTGAGAAATGGCAAATAAAAATGTGTTGGAAACTTTAAGAAAAGAAACAAACATGGAACAAACACAGAACAGTGTTTGTGCTTAACGACGGAAAAAACAAAACATGAGTGAGTATTTTGGAAAGAGGAAAACTGCCAGACTCATTTATGGGAAACAAGGTTGCAGGATTTGAATGTAGCAAGAAAACTTTTCTCCCTGCTGCCCCTCTGTTTTTAAATAATAGCAAGGAAGAAGGGTAAGTGCTGCTTATTATCTGGAGCCTCCAGAAAGGAAGACCAAATTGCCAGAGCATCAAAGGAACACTGTGAGCAAAATGAACCTGAAGCCATTCACCAATCTCCTTTAACAGGAGATGAGACTTGGCTACCCTCTCAAACTGATGTTCAGATACTACCTCATGTCTTTGGGCTTATGAGAATTTGATTTGCAGACTGTGAAGATCTCTATGTTGGCACTAGTGCATCATGGACATTTAGGCCCCTCATAAGAGCACAAGCCTTATGGAGTAGCAGCCGAGAGAACTGGGATTGTTTAGTCTGGAGAAGAGGTCTCGGGAGGGACCTTATTGCTTTCTAGAACTATCTGAAAGGCGGATGGAGCAAGGAGGTGACTGGTTTCTTCTCTCAAATAAGAAGCAATGGGACAAGAGGAAAGGGTCTCAAGCTGTGCCGTGGGAGATATTGGATATTAGACTGGATATTAGGAAAAAAAAATTCACTGAAAGAATGGTCAGGCATTAGAACAGGCTGCCCAAGCAAGTGGTGGAATCACTGTCCCTGAAAGTGTCAAAAACTATGTAGTTGAGGCCCTTCCCGACACGGTTTTGTGGTGGACCTGGCAGTCCTGGGGTAATGGTTGGACTCCATGATCTTACAGGTCTTTTCCACCCTACTTGATTCTATGATAAATTTATGAAAAAAATCCCAACAAACCAAATAACCAACCAAACCTCAAACCAATGAAAGAAGGTGTTGAAGTAGAACACCATCTGTTTGATTTTTAAATGTTTCTCCAAATCCCGGATACATGATTTAAATTAACTTGGTTTCCTTTATGCTCAGGCCCTTTGAGACCCCTACATTAACTTGTATGTATGCTGTGTTATGTATCACCTCTGGATTTGCCTTAATAGCTTAAAAGAATAATAAAAAATAGAAGTAATTCTAGCAAAACCATTGAAAAGTGGTAACTGTAAGTAAAAGGATTTTGACTCAAGCTACAATTAAACGTTCCATAAAAAAATTGTGTAGGTGAAAAAAAGAGCCACCTGCAAAGCTGAAATAAAAGAAAGCTCTGTTTTGAGCAGTGAAAGTAGCAGCGAAGCAGCAGCAGTCAGGGTAATGTTTTGCAACTGTTCATGAATGCTGGCTGTGTTGTGCAATACTCATTCCTTTGTTTTTACAGAGGGTTTCAGTTTTCCTGATAATCTCTTCCTTCACTTAGTTTCCTCCCCCCTCTTCCCCCCCAAGAGTCTATAGATTATTACAAGAGGGGAGAGGCTGTGTGCGTGAAGTTGAAGATAAAATATTTGCTACCACTTGACAAATATTGGTTTATTTGTAATGTAATGTAAAAGTTACTCATTATTGTTTTAGCTGGAATGGGCAGTTTTTTCATCCTGTGTGTTCTCTTCAACAGTATGAACCAAGCAGACTGTTTCACAACAGCAGCAAGGAGTCACAAATTATTCTGTGCTCTTATAATCAAATGATAAAGCATAGTAATAATATATTCTTGAATGGTCAAGAGAAGAAATCTGGCTGAAGTAAGGACTAAAGTATAGTGAAAGAAAAATAGAGTTAGGGACCTTTGTCTATCGGCAGATGAACACACATATTTGGCCATTGTGAGTTAAGTAATTCTAACCTCCACTGTAATTATGCCTACCCCTTTGCCCAGTTGTAGTCCCACCTCAAATACTAAGCTCTAACTAGTACAAAAGACAGAATACATTTGTTTAAAAGCAGAAGTTACAGCAATTACATCAGCAAGTGCACTCGACTCTTCTTTCTGGCTCCACTTTAGACAGAGGCCTATTCAAACGCTCAGTATTGCTATACAGACAGCTGTATTGTTACTCCACTTGAATGATGATTTCTTCTTTCATTTTCTTTCCCTCTTATGTCAGATACATTCTATTAGAACTCTAATAATGATCCATAGTGAAATAGCTGACTGCAGCAAAGAGAACTGTTCGTATAGATGGACTTTGACTGCCTTACCCTCTCTAATGACTCAATCCGAAACAAGCAGGGAAAGCAGAAATCCCAGAGCATTAATGAAAGCACTTGTCTTAGAGATTTAGGAGAAAAAGAATGAAAACAACACAACTGCTGTTGAAAACTAGATTTTTCAAAACGTGAATTTATGGAAACAAATGGGAATCAAAGATATCTTCTTAAGAAGATGTACATAATTTTGTTAAAATTTATATTGAGATAGCATGATGAAAGCATGAAAACTAATGCAGAGAAACTGGAAGTGCAGAGAGGGAATAGGAAAATAAGAAGGGACCTTTACAAGTACCAAAGTTATGGAAAAAAATTATTTCCATGGACCATTAATATAGTTATCAGAAAAAATTACACCCTAGTACCTAAAGATGTTAAGTTGCTTTGGGAAATTCACCTTTGACAAGAGAGATCAAATAATTTAGTTGAAGAGGATTTAAGAGTAGGGAGCACTTTCAACATCTCTTGATCTAGGAATCTAAGGCTGTTCAATTCCACAGGGGAAGCCATCATGACTGGGTCCTCAATAGTCTGCTTGTATCATTAGAAAGGATATTTGCAAAATACAGATAAACTTTTTCTAAGGATTTTGGCATACATGATGCAAAGGACAACACATTCACATAAGGCAAAACTTCACTTAGGATTAAATTCTTGGTCATAAAGAGTATTTCTATTTCCCAAAAAAATGTCATCATAAAATACAACATTCATAAAATCCCTAAGTTACTGAACATTTTAGAACATGCATCAGTGTAAAAGCACTTACCATAGCCTGAAAAATCCAGCCAAGATAGGAAAGAAATTATAAAGAACATTAATAATTTGCCAGCTTTATTGGAAAAAAAAAAAATTAACTTATACCTATTTCAGTCAGTGTCAGAAGTAAATATTTAAAGAACATACAGTTAAGAGCTATACAGTAAGTCCATAATTACAGAACAAATTTCAGTTTTAAAATTCTGCTATTTGCATTATTAAAGGTAGAATTCGTTCAAGAGGAGTTATCTCTCAATGACTGGATGGTAAAGCAATAACCATTGACATATTTGAATAATGAAGTTTTATTGCACCACTCAAAATGTGAATTTTCTTTTTAGATTCACTTTGATAATTATGGTTTTCAAAGTGAATACTTACTATTATGATTCTCATGTCTTAATCTGTTCTGAGCTATATCTGTCCGTAAACAGTTCCAACAATTAAGAATAAAGCAAAGTGCTATTTAATATGCATAAAAGCATCGTAACATGGCTGTAAATTATATTTGTGCAATACAACTTACAGTAGAGTGGTTAGTGCCAAAAAGATGGATTCAATGAATGCAGGCTCTGGTATGTCATAAATGGCAACTTTTCATTGATTTCATAAGGAATTCTACTCCAAAACTGTTGCTGTACTCTCTTTGTGACCATTCAGATATTGTGGTATATTACTGTAGAATGACTGAACAGAGAGGCTAAGAACACACCGAGCAATAATTTGGCAGAGATTGATCTTTTATAGACAACTATACTAATCATTTACTTTGGCTGACTCCCCATCATTTCTTTATAATAGGAAATGGACTGGGGGCTTGCCACCACCAGAGACTAAATATGTATTTTATTTAATGAGGAACTCTACACTTTACAAGAAGAAAGACAGAAATGCGAACGGCACTTGAAATTCTTCACACAGAGAGATTCTACTTAATGTTGTTCAGACTGGAAGTCAGAATAAATCTCAAATCTCAAAGGAACTGCCATTCCTTTCAATTTTCTGAAATTTATTTGTCTAGATTATTATTGTCTACAATGTCTGCTAAAAATAACATACCTGATCTTGTACCAAAAGTATGCATAAGTCTTCAAAACATTCATACTGAAACAGGGTTACTTTTTAAAAGGAAATTCCTTTTTCAGTATCATAATAAATCAAGTCAATCAGTATATCTCAAGCACTCAACAACAGCTGTCTTCATAAGCTAATTCAACACAAAAATGAGTAGTTTATTACTGCAGGAAATCCACAAGTAATATCCAAATATTAGATGACATATTCAGACTTACCTAGTACATTATAACAACTGCAACATTGCTTTTTACCGCCTCCATCCATTCGCTCAAGATACCTTTTTCCATAAACCAATTGTTGACAAACTATAATTCACATGCACAATAGTAATGACAAGAAAGATCTAGACAACTGGCAAATAAATCAAGTTTCACAGCCTCAGAAGTTACTTACCACATCGCGAACAATGGGAAAAGATTTCTTTCTGCGCAGGTCTGGCATGCTATCAATTCCATACAGCCCACGACCAACACTGCAGGAGTTGAAAAAGCAGAGACAAAAATAAAAATCTGAGGCTTTCAAGTTCGCATCCTAAGAACTACTTATAATATCTATATTTACAGTTAAAAAATTAGCAGTTATCAGTTAAAAAAAGTGTTCTAATTCTCATGAAAAATTAATGAGAGTGTTTTTAGCGCGGCTGTCTTTTTCTCCTCGCACTCAGTCAGAATAAAGTGTAGCTGAAAGGTTGCTTAAATACCTCCTAAAGCTTTGTACCATGGATTTAAAAGTTGTAACAGTAGCTCTCCATCAAAAGGACTTGTATATCTGGTAGTTAAGATGGAAGCCAACACTTCCATCTGTACATGATATCTCTGTCATACATTTGATACAAATAGCAAAATATCTAACTGAATACATAATCCCATCCTCTCAAGAGTCCATGTGATTATGGAAAACAGAATTTGTCAGAATTTAAGATGACTCCATAGTGACCATCGTTGGTTTTTCTTGCCTCGTCTACCTTTTTCATTAAGCACATATTTAAACTACATACTAGATCTGACATACAATGTGAAAACAACAGCAAAGAAAAATTTGGAGCCACTTCAAAGAATAAAAGGCTGACACACCAATAGGATTTAAAAGAATGCACTCATCCAGTAACCATACGCCTCATTCTCCCTGACTCTTCAGAATAGGTAAGACAGGTATTACCCTCCTGATTTTTTTCCCAGAGTGGATGTGGTAAGATTACTATATACCTTGTCAGATCTGTAATTCAGAAATATTTTGAGATTCTCAGAGAAGCTGGGATACCATATTTTTCAAGATCCAACATACTCCCCTCCATGCTACTTCTGTTTGACACTGTCTTAAATACCCTTTTCAGTTCTTACATTTTTATACACAGAAGTAGAGAAATAAAAAAGAACATGTTACAGTAAACAGTATATTTAAAGAAATCACAGTTACTGGATGAAAAGAGATTTAACTGAAATTAGTGACAGAATTTTCACTTCCTTTTGGAGGGTCAGTACTTTGTCCCAAACACTCATCTGCTGACCTGAGGACTAAAATCTGCTGCCATTAAGTAGTTAAGAAATTCCACACTTATTTAAGCCAGGACTCTGGATGATGATTCTTGTTAGATACAGAAGTTACAGTTCCACAGCTGTGGCTCCAGCTAAATCCTCAGCTGCAGCTAAATCCAGAAGGAATTATGTATCAGAGACCTCAGTTGCCATGATTTACAGCCTGGCATAGTGATACAAACTGAAATCAATGCTGGGTTATGCTAATATGCCAGACTGTAAGCAGTTCAGGGACAGACATATCCTTCTACTCCAATACCTCCACTGCTAATATCTTCAAGACGAATCAACCCGAGCCAACAGAACTCATAAATCAGAATCCAAATGATTTCAGAGAAGTGAAATACATTAATGGGCATTACAAAAAAGGACACCAACTCTGGCTTCAGCAATTGTTGAATTGCAAACTATTAGAAGACTAGAAAGCAAGGAGAGTATCCTAAGGAAATACCATCTCTATGCTATGCGTACACTTTTCTGACAACTTCTAGGTATCTGCTTCTGGCCACCACCAAAAGAGGGATTCTGGGCCTGATGGACCTTTGGTAAGACTCTGCATCACTGGGGTTTGTTCTGGGTTTTGGTTGGTTTGTTTGCTTTGTTTTTAAGGTAGTCTACAATATTTTTTTCCTCTCTCACTTGGAATAAAATTGAATTCTGTTTGGTCCCCTTTCTATTCCACAGGCTTGAAGAAGAAATGGACACAGCAATAGACCTCCACTATTTATTTCCATGCTTTACTTTCAATAGATGCAGAGCAATAAACTTATTTCCTTAGAATGTGTTTGACAGGGGACTTAAAGCTTTGGTGAAGCTTAACTAAAGTTAAATCAGAGAAGATAAAAGTAAAATGGCATAACAGAATCTATATTGTTGGGGGTATTTGTTCACCTTCTGTTCAATAATTCCCATACTTTGAAGTTCTCTCTATTCAAACAAAAGCTCAGTGCATGTATGATACACCATCCCTGAAATATTGTAACTTCCTGTAATGTGAACAAACTGGCTAAGGCAGCAGGAAGAAGTTCTTCCCTACAGTTGAACAATTCTGCTTCACAGTCTTGAGTAAGAAAATAATGATGAAAATGAAGGGGTCACTCAGCATCAAACAGACTTTTTATGTCACTGGGATACTTAATTTTCTTAAAGTTCTTAAGATTATGTGGTATTTCAGATTAGATGAGCCTGGCTTATAACACAATTAAATTTATGTAGTCAAATGTGATACATAAAACATCTAAGCGTCTTTAATAACTCACAATGCTGCTCTGATCTCATCAAAATTGAAATGAGTTTTTTTGAAGATTGAACTAGGGGTATGGAGGGGAAGAAGAAAACCACTGTTGCTGAATATTATAATCACAAAATGTAGCCAGTAGTTTTTGTAAAAACATAAAAATGGAACGATGCAAGCTAATGAAAATAATTATGAGGCAGCCACACTGTCTGAAGATCCACAGATCCACACTTGGGTAGCAATAAATAATTTTTGCTGGAGTAGAAAACTGAAATGGGAGAAAATACCAGCATTATAGAACTAATTAAAGGACTGGATTTATAACTTTTCCCGGTCCTTAGTATATTAAAATGCCACCAAAGGATACCTAGCACTTTCTCTGAAAATGAAAGTTGGATTAGAAGTGTCTCAATATGAGCTAAAAATACCATGTTATAAGAAAAAAATATAAATTAAAAGAGCCAAATCTCACCATGGAAGCAAACCTGCTATCCTGGCCAATGCAAGAAGCTGGGGTAGACTAAGCTGTAGTAAAGGACTATATCCACTCAAATTTGACAGATCATGTACTCAAATGACTATGCATATTAATGTCATGAAAAATTTGGAATTATGCTTCTTACTCATATTTGTACAGTAAGGATATAAATTACACATTTGGACATATTGTCAGCCGCTCATTCTAGCTGAGGCAGCAAAACAGACTTTGTGACTACGGCTTTGAGCCTTCCTCTGCCTTCTGATCACAAATCTGTTGCATGCTTCATCCCCAGGTGCAAGCCAAAGCAGACCAACAGATATTATAAATTGTGCTAAGAGGCCTCTGGGGCCTTCTCAGCTTTTAGAAAAAATGAAGCTGCTGGCAAAGAATTTCTGACCTAGTTTCTTTTTCCCATCATGCTTGTCACGTTACAGGGAGCTGATGCCAGCCAACTTTATTCTAGCCTCAGGCGATGTGGCCTCAAAGTGCCACCATTTCAGCATGCAAAACTTGCCCTTAATTTTTTTCAGTATTTTGAAAAATAAGCAAAACAAAAAAACCCCACACAACCCCCCTAAAACACTATCATGATTTCCTAAGGGACAAATTAAAAAAGTTATTAAAACCAAGTACAAGCAAAACTGCATTAAAACTACATTTGATGATATTCTTGACCCTTACACCAGAGGAAATCAGTAATAACACTTATGAAGACAGAGTATTCACAGTGCTGCAAAAATTGTCTAGAAGGCAGACCTGGTCTCAACATTTATAGTGAAGACAAAAATCTGAACATCCTTCTCAAAATTAACACTCCCTTATCATAACTGTGGCAATACCATAAAAGCAAGGACCCAGTTTGAATTCCTTCTACTATCCTTGAAGTCTGTGTAAAGGGCCTCCTTAGTATCAATATGGCCATACTGAAAGAATCCAACATGAGGAAAAAGAACCCAATTTGCATAAAGCCTGTGAGAATTTATAAGGTGGAGATACGAAGTTCTACATGACAAATTCATTTGCAAAACCAGGATGGAGACCTTCCTAGAACCAGGGGAGGTAATAACATGCTGCATTTAGTTTATCTTTGACAACATGCATCTCTGGTTGCCATGATCATAGGATCATAAGATCTAATCAAAATAAGAATATAAACCTCCTGGAGCAGAAAGAGGTAAAACCCATCAAAAGCAATGCTGAAACATCAGTGGCACCCTAATGAAGGTGGTGAGAAATTACCTTACAAATTAAAACCCAAACCCATCACAAAGCCTTTTAATTTCTCTTTTAAATCCAGATATTTATGCAGCTGTCAACTTTCATCATGCTGCATCATCATGGAATCATGGCCAAGCAGCTTTACTAGATTTCCACCTCTGGTTAATTTCTGCAGACATGATATCACATGGATTTAGAAATACATCTACAGGAATACGTAACTGACTGTTCCCAGCTTATACATGAGCATCCACATTAAAAATTGTTCAATGACAGTCAAGAATATTTATTTAATCCACCAAATGCTGGATCAGAATGTATTTCATAAGACAATTAAACATAAATCAAGAAGAGTTAAGTCAATATGAAAAGTCAGAAAACACTGTATCTGGGAGGCTAAGAGTTTCTTATGGGTGTAGATGACAACTACAGCGCACTTCATCTGGGAGTTAAGAGGAAGGATTAAACGGAAGAAGTATAGAAATCAGCAAAAAAGACAGCAGATCTGAAACAAGAGAAACATGAACAAAAACTTGAAAACTAAGAGGACAACTTTAATTGGTCTTGGTAGTAGCTAGTAAGCACGTGAAAAGATTGAACCTCTCAGAAGTAATCTATGCACATAATTCTGACTTGTAAAATTTCAATCAGGGATTCTTGAAAAGCTATACAAGGAGTAAGCAGTTCTACTAACTTCAAGTTATTGATGAAATTTGACAGATACACAAGGAAAGATAATAATCTTGTTCAAACCATTTGTGCATTTTTTTGAAAGTCTTCAGGATTTTCATCTGATTCTTCTAATGCATCAAGTCAATATTAACCCCCCACCACCACCCAAAAATTACCAAATTGCCTGTTGGCCATATTAAAACCCTCAAATTCATCCCTGTTTCTGTTTGTTGAGTTCCTTCCAGTTACAACAGAAAAAGAAAAAAAGGTAATCCTTTTCATATCTTAGTTGAGTGGGTAAAGCACTTACCTGAAGTACTGGAGAGTTTATTTTAATCCTTAAGAGCAAGAACTCCAGTTTCCAAGCACTATCCTAACTCTTATCCTATAAACTTAAGAGATAATCTGTCTTTCCCATGCTGCCTTCTGATACACCTGCACCATTCTTTAAGAAAGGGAAAAAGATCCATCAGCTGTTTATACATTTCCTTTCTATTTTCACATAAACAGTCCTTGGTGCAGGTTTTTGATATTAGAATTTTCTTTTCAAGAACATAGTGATTAAGATAGATCCAAACTGCAACTTCCAGACATACCTACAGTTCTCAGCAAAATTATGATAGAAATAAAATTTCTGAGGTTATGACAGTAAATGTATAGAGACTAAGAAATAAATTCAGATGCTCAGATTCTCAGGGCTCCTTGTTACCAAAGAACAGTTTCACCAGCAGTGAATAAAACTCATCACGTGTATAAGGCATTCTTACACCACAAAGAGCTGCTTCTGACAATTAATGTCTATAAAATCACTTCCATTTTTATTCTGCTCTGTAACACAAAATTACAACTAAAATTGAACTTACTGGATCCCATTTACCAAGTACTTAGGAGCAGCATGCACCAAGGTAAAAAAAAAAAAATACAAATTCAAGAGTGACTGATAGTCTTTTCCTGGGAGAAAAAAATATGTCAGAATTAAGAATGATGATGAAGTTTCCAAAGAAAAAAAAAAAAAAGGATGACAGGGCTTGTGAGGGAATAGTAAGAATGAATCAAGACAGATGAGTACATAACACAAAGATATTTCATCATGACATTAGTGCTGTAATATGAATTTTGACTTTATGAGGGACTTGTGTGTCTTTTATCAAATTCAGAATTCATGTGGGTCCAACAGCTGTCTCTGCATAATCTCAGATAAACAGCAACTGTTCCTCTCTCTTTGAAGACTGAAGTGAAACAGGGCCCAAGCAGCTTTAGCCAGAGCAGCTAGTAGTGGCATAGCCATTGTTTGGGATGTCAGGAGTGCACGAGGGGTGAGGTTCAAAGGAAGATACTGACAACAGCAAAGACAACCCTATTTTTTAAACAGAGGAGCTAATAACATGAAAAGCTGGAGTAAAGAAACTTGAAAAGCTATGAGCCTGTGTATGTTTTGGGTCTGGTGGTAAGACGAAGTGCATAAGCAAGGTGATATACTTAAGAAGGGCTATATCAGAAATTCCAGTTGCTGCCACTTAGGCTGCAGACTGGTATTCTGTGCATGCAGGCACACACAGAAGGATAAAGGTAATAGCTACATGACTCCTGCATATATGGAGGGGTTGGAGGGCCTGTAGACAAATTATTTCCACGTTACTCCTGCTAGCAGAGCAGGTATAATATTTTAGATTAATTTAAAACATTTTTAAATACTGTTAATTATTTTTCCCCAATACAAATATTTACTTAGAAGCACTGTATAAAGGAAAGAAATCATACAACTAATTAAAACAAACAAAAAAAATTAAATACACAGACAAAACTAAAAGGTAACAGCACAAAAGGGGACAGGCGCACAAAAAGGTGAACAATATCCAACAGAGACATGGAAGGGCTGGCCCACCAAACTGTCATAGCTCAGAGATAAATAAACAATAAATGTACACCTGCCTGAGAAGATACACTTCATTTTTAAGTGGAGAGTAGGACAATCCACTAGGAGATCCAGTGGAAAAATACAGTTCCAATGACATGTGCTGAAAACACACATCTCAATCTTACTCTTGGAGAACTAGGTATTTAGCACTTTTTCTTGCATCTTCACTGAAACAACCCTGACTTTGGGAATATGAACTAGAAATTCTTCTATGCACAAATTCTCTGAACAAGAACAAAATTTGATGCTTCTAATAATATTTAAGAGAATCATATGTAAAGATTGGTGGCTACCAGCTGGATGCAAAGAACAATATACAGATCTGGATTATGGGATCAAATTTTATTGAAAATCTGGAGAATAGCTACATTACCAGAGCTAATAAACTGGGCAATGCCGTATTGACAGTTAAACACTAGTCTTTATATATAGTCTCTGGAATATCAAACACAACAGCGTTGGACAAACTGTACCTGTTATGTAGGTTATAGATTAAATTCTTCACTCGCTTCCCTACCTCCAATAACAACAATAACCCAACAACAAAGTGACATAGAAGATGACAAAATTGAAGGCACGAGTCATCATTCAGTGCAAGAAAAGTAACTGTAACGTTCACTTTTTTGTGTGCTTCTTGAAGGTATTTTGTATAGCAATAAACTATTTGAATTTGCCAGAGTAATCCAAGAAAAAATAAATTCATTTTACCATTGAGAATGTGCCACTGAAGGAAGTGAGGAATCACATGCACGCAGCACCATCTGTGTACCATTAGCAAATTTCAGAATGGATTAGGCCATGTGGTAAAATTATCAGTCTCTGACATCACTGCCCTCAGGCAAGCAGTGAATTAATACAGAACAAGTCTCTGGAAAAAGTAAAACAGCTCTGGGGACCCCAGTGTAAGAAACATGTGGACCTGCTGGAGTGAGTCCAGAGGAGGTCATGAAGAGGATCAGAGGGCTGGAGCACCTCTCCTATGAAGACAAGCTGAGGGAGCTGAGGTTCAGCCTGGAGAAGAGGAGGTTCCAGGGAGACTTCTGAGCAGCCTTCCACAACCTAAAGCTGTCCATAAGAAATCAGGAGGGGGACTTCTTACAAGGGTATGTAGTGATGGGACAAGTGGAAATGCCTTTAAGCTGACATAGGGGAGATTTTGATTATACATTCAGAAAAAAAAATCTTCACTATGAGGGTGGTGAGGTACTTGAACAGGCTACCCAAAATAGGCATGGATGCCCCATCCATGGAAGTGTTCAAGGCCAGGTTGGATGGCACCTTGAGCAACCTGGTCTAGTGGGACATGTCCCTACCCATGGCAGGGCAGGTGGAACTAGATATTTAAGGTTGGAAGAGTCTTTCAGGTCTCTTACATCCCAAACCATTCTATGATTTTTTGACTCATATACATGATGAAAAACCCAGCTGACCTCCATGTCATTTTCAAAAATACTGAAAGGATAAATTCTAAACTTTCTTCATCTTATTGAAGATGAGACAAATAAAATGAAGGGGATATTATTTGGTACTGGCATAGAAAGAACAGGGAAGGTGGAGCTTTTGCCTTTTAACAAAGAAGTAGCATGACAAGCTACAGGAAAACTGTATTTGGTTTTTGCCTTTTCTTTAGTGTCCTGGCTTTTTTCTCATTTCATGCAGCCAAGTGAAAATCACTGCAGAGAATGAAGAGCTACAGTGTGTGTCATGGGCCTGGGATGTGGTTGTGCATGTGAGGTGGGTTCACAGCACTATGGTATGCGAAAGAGGGAAGAATAAGGCAGGAAAAGAGGCAACTGAGATATTTCTATATAGATGAAGCAAAGTATCAAGGGTTGTGAGGGAAAGAACACCCACTCACTTCAAACAGAAACACCTTTTGGGGAGAATTAGATAGCAAAAGAGTCATATCTAAGGCTGCAGCCAGCTAATTCTGGCAGTGAAAAGGCTGAGGGTTCCTAGATTTTAGTTTTTACATTCAAGAGTTAAGTCAAAAGTGTGATTAAAACAGAGACACATCAGTTTTAGAGATGTCAGTGCTCTTCAGCTGAATGAGAAGTTAAATGAAAAATACATCACTGTTTTCAGGAAGGCCTGGTGAAACAGAGGCTTGCATAAAGATACTGCAGACAGAAAGGGAGTAGAGGCTCCTTCTAAACTTTTTCAGCAAAAGAAGTAAGGTTTAATCTAAAAACATGAGCAAGTATTGAGATACTGTCCTTTGAAGCAGTCCTATGCAGTGGTTATAGGATACCTGTAGAAGGCATTGACACAGCTTATTCTCAGAGGATTCAATATTTGAATTTTTCACCTGTGAATGGAAAAAAGGGCATAAAAAGAGAAACTTCCATCTGTATAGCCCTTGAGTGGCAAAAGGTCTCCTTATGTCTATGAGATTGTTTTCTGTGTGCAACCCACAAAAAATAAGAATTCTTCATACACTCTTGTACATTACACTTCTAAGTCCAACACCTATTAGGAAACTGTAATTTAGTAATTGGCTGTGGAAAGTAGTGCATATAACAAAACCATACGGTCCAAGGCAGCTTCCTGTGTGCACAGATACCCATACCTGATTGTCAGAACCTACACTCACAGAGTCCTTTAACGAAATGCTATTCCTAAACTATATAATAACTAGATGTTAAACTGTTTCTCTTCTGGTTTTCTAGATTGCAAGCAATATGACTGAGCTCTGTAATTACACTTACTCATATGAGGGGCAAACAAAATTTAAGAAAGAAGTAGGTTACTTATAGAAAGTGAAATTAAAAAAAAAAAAGAAAAAATAATATAAAATGGAAATTTTTCCTTACGATTTTGGTTATTTTAAGAAATAAATCTCTAAGCTTAAACAAAGAAAGCCCAATCACATGCAGTGATCAAAATTGGGTCATTAAAAACCGCAGATGGTAAATTCACAACAGTTTTGAACTATCTATATTTTCAGTCTCGGATTTCTGCTTTTTCTAGAGAAAATCCACCCCACAACATTTCTTCTTATTCTAGAAATACAGCACTGAATGTAATATACAAACCTGCACTGAACAGCACCTATACGAGTATCTGAGAATGTTGATTTCCACACTGTATTTCAAGAATTTGAACTTATTTTGATGTTAAACACTGTTCTCGTACTAGTTCTGAAGACTGTGAGGTGACCTATACACCAAGCTTCTCAAATGTAATTGTTCAAAGATATGAACAGCTTTTTTTTTTTTCCAAATACACAACAAAACTTACACACTAATGCTTCTGGGTACAAGAATTCTTAGTTTCAGTAGACCACATCTTACTGTGTATCTTTTAAGACATCAGGTTTCTGCTTTTCAATGATGAGCTACATTACTATTAGTGCTGCATCAAACTATAAATTACTGAAATCTGGGGTCATCAAAGCCTATGAGTAAAAATGAACTGACATTCCATAGGACAAAACGGAAAAGAAAGATATACTTTCTTTGCAGATATGACAGAGAACTTGAGGCAAATATCTGAAGCTGCCCCTGTGATGCCTCTGGTTCTGATATGCATCAATTTTTTGAACAAAGAAGACACAAAATATAAATTGTTATTCCTCAAAAAATTATTGTAATAATTTTCTTGCACAGTTGCAATGGATCTGATCAAAACCCTCCATGACTTCATTAGAATAATAACACAAGCATGAGCATAGAGAGTTACAGGAAATGTTTTTGTGGCTAAAACCTTGCTGAAAAAGTATTCAAATTAGTAAACAAGAGAAACAAAGTTGCTTCAGATGCACTACTTGCATGTTGACAAAAAATATAATTCAAACTAACCAACATTCTAATTCATGTTAGAAATACTAACATTCTGCATTTGGAAGTCAGGAAAGAAAATTCACAGCACTAACATTGTTCTATTTTTAAAATACAGAGAGATACAGTACTTAGAAAATCCCATTCAACGGGAGTAGTTGTTGTGGCATAGTAAGAAATACTGCTGATCAATATGCAAGGCAGAAGTTCGTATCATTTTAGTACCAAGTTACTTTTGACCTTTGTGACTTTACAAGAAAAGTGCATCAAAGTGAAAGCAATGTGTGGTTTGCAAGCCAAGAGAAGTATACTACAATTTCAACCTAATGCCAAAGAGAACACTAATAAAAAATTCACATGAATTATTTTTTATAATACCTAAAATGTCTAATATTGAATTCAGCAAGTAACCCTGCACAATGTCACGTATGGCCTCATACTTTTACAGCAATTCTGAAGTTTCTATGAGCTGGAAAAAGAAGTAATACAACACTTTGAAGTATGACAAACTATACAGAAACTACTTAAGCCACTGAAAAGCTGGTGAGTGCTCTTAAATTTGTATAAGGTCTAGCAGTAAGTACAAGTGTTACCTTCCACAGCAGCAGGTGAATTATATTAAAAAAAATCATGCCATTAACTTTGTTTTAAGGGGGAAAACTCACAAAAACAGAATCATAGAATAATTAGGGTTGGAAAGGTCCTTAATATCATCTAGTTCCAACCTCCCTGCCAGGGGCAGGGACACCTCACACTAAACCGTGCCACCCAAGGCTATGTCCAACCCATCCTTGAACACCGCCAGCGATGGAGCATTCACAACTTCCCTGGGCAACCCATTCCAGTGCCTCACCACCCTTACAGTAAAGAATTTCTTCCTCATATCCAATCTAAACTTCCCCTGTTTAAGTTTGAACCCCTTACCCCTTGTCCTATCGCTACAGTTCCTAATGAATAGTTCATCCCCAGCATCCCTATAGCCCCCCCCTCAGATACTGGAAGGCTGCTATGAGGTCTCCACGCAGCCTTCTCTTCTCCAGGCTCAACAGCCCCAACTTTCTCAGCCTATCTTTGTACGGGAGGTGCTCCAGACCCCTGATCATCCTCGTGGCCCTCCTCTGGACTTGTTCCAACAGTTCCATGTCCTTTTTATGTTGAGGACACCAGAACTGCACACAATACTCCAAGTGAGGTCTCACAGGAGCAGAGTAGAGGGGCAGGATCACCTCCCTCGACCTACTGGTCACACTCCTTTTGATGCAGCCCATGATACGGTGGCCTGCGAGTGCACACTGCCAGCTCATGTTAATTTTTTCATTGACCAACACCCCCAAGCCCTTCTCCACAGGGCTGTTCTGAATATCTTCTCTGCCCAACCAACCTGTAGCTGTGCCTGGGATTGCTCCAACCCAGGTGCAGGACACTGCACTTGTCATGGTCAGGTAGAATTTCCCCTTAGTGAAGCCATGCTGGCTGTCACCAACAACCTTGTTGTTTTTCATGTGCCTTAGCATGCCTTCCAGGAGAATCTGCTCCAAAATTTTGCCAGGCACAGAGGCGGGACTGACTGGTCTGTAATTCCCCGGGTCATCCATTTTCCCCTTCTTGAAAATGGGGGTTATATTACCCTTTTTCCAGTCATCAGGAACTTCACCTGACTGCCATGATTTTTCAAATATGATGGACAGTGGCTTAGCACAGGAATCTAAATTGGAAAACTTCATGGTGTCTAGCATCTATTGAATAGCCTTTAAGATGCACAAATGAGAAGACAGAAGATTGATTAATTCAATCTCATCACCTCGTCTTTGTGACAAAGCATAACCACACCAAATAGTGCTTATATAGTGCACCAGCAAGAGGGTAATACCTGTTTTTAAATAGTTAAATAATCTAACTGATAAATTTTACCAAAGGTTTTTACTTTTTCTCGTTTCCAAACTGAATACGAGGAAAGTATTCAAAATAGGAAGAGGAGGTTTTCCTCAAAGGAAAGGATCTCTAGAACTGGATGTAAGATAACTCCATCTAGAAACAATCAAACAAAATATACATGTTTCTGCCACACTCACTCTCAGCAACTATAAGATCATTTTCCCTTGACTTGTTAGATTTCACATCTTAGACTGATAGTATATTACTACACATTTACTAAAATTAAGAGAAAAATCAAACTACAGCTTCAAAGAGCATTTGTTTTGTATGCAAACAGGTAAAAAAATTGTCTTCTCGTTGGCATCTGCAACAGAATTTTGGTTATTAATTTCTTTAAAAATTAAGGACTTAAAAAATTAAAAGATGACATACACAATGAAATATTATATTACTTTTAAAATAATTCAAATTCTTATAAGAACAAAGCTTAGAAAAAACCTATAACTCTATGACACTAATTTGTAAATATAAGTAACATAATTCACAGTCATATTGGTACTTACCCACTAAATGCCTGGACTGCATAAAGCTTGGAAGTATCCAAGGAACTACCACTTACTATCCGAGCCTTTAGTAAAGACAAAAAAAAATTAGTTACTCAGTCGTTCTTAGTAAGCCTTAGACAAAATTTAACTGTATAACACATATAACACCTAATATGAAAACGTTCAGCAGGGTCAGCTCCAGGCCAAAGCTAGAGTAACTATTGCTTTGGAACACATTTTGATAGCATTCAGCATTTAATGAAACACACTGGAAGAACCCATGGGAAGATACGATATTGCTTCCCAAATATTGCTGTCCATTAAGTCCTATAGCATATGCAGTACAGATGATAATTAGAGACAAAAATCCCAGATAACTTGTTTGACAGTAGCAGACCCCTGTGTTGGCAATTATGATAAACACAAGATTAAGGGTTATCCTGTTCATAACTGCAACACATTTGCAATACACTCAAAAGGAGAACAAAAGAGTGAAAAGCTGGGAAAAACATGCAGATATCACAACTAAAATGAAGGAACTAAACAGGTCAAATAAGTCACAAACAAACATCAACAAAATACATGATCCCTGTAGTAAATATGTGATTTTTAAACCTTTTCATCCACAGAAACGCTATCTGGAAGAGAATTGGGAAGAAGGGGAATACAGGTTAGACAAAAGACTCTTCGAGAAAACTTCTTATGCTATAAAAAACTGTCACTGTTTTAATCTGCTAATGTAGAGCAGAATCCAAGTAACACCTGTGCTTAACTTTACCACTGTGGCAAGAATATTGTCACCATATTTTAAATAAGAAAAAAAAAAAAAAAAGTTATTTTCAGTAGATAAGAATGCCTGCCACTTATGCAAGACTATGTGGGTACCGTTTAATACATACTGTAACCCAGCACAACATGATTTTTAGGGATTTTGTTTTGTTTTAGGATTTTTTTTTTATTATGTAATATAGTTGCGGTGTTCAAAAAAATAATGCTCTGTTTTCAAGGAAAATGAAAATGTTTCTACTAAGGACATATATATTAGAAAACCCAAACAAACACCCAAACTCCTGAACTGTAACTATTCTATTCCACCACAGCAATTCCTATAATAACAGAAATTACCCCCAAATGCAAATAGAATTATAATTGTGAAAGTATAATATATATATTTATATATAAAATTATAAATCGCTTAAATGTGAATGCATCACATCTTTGCATTACTATAAGAGAAAACATATGCTGAGGAAGAGCATATATTATATACAGGGAGCACTACACTTATTTCATTGTCTTGTCAGTTTGATGCTTTATAGTACAGTGCATACATGAAACTGCATGGTTTTAATTGTCACCATACTGATCTTTCCACTTTTCCTCCCTAGTTCAGGTAATTTTCAGATGTTTGGAAATATATGTTGTGGTTTAAGCTCAGTCAGCCATGCAGCCTCTCTCTCACTCCCTCCTTTCCTCCCCCCCACTCCAAGAGGGATGGGAAGGAGAATGGAAAGAATATAACTCCCTCGGGTTGAGATAAGAACAGTCCATTAACTAAGGTATAACACAAACCACTGCTGCTACCACCAACAATAATAATGATAAGGGAAATAACAAGGGAAGAGAATACAACCACTCACCACCTGCCAACCAATACTTAGCCTGACCCCAGCAATGATCTAACCCTTCCTAGTAACTGCCCCCAGTTTATACACCTGGGCATGATGTGCTGTGGTATAGAATACCTCTTTGGTTTGGGTCAGGTGTCCTGTCTCTGCTTCCTCCCAGCTTCCCCTCCTCCCTGGCAGAACATGAGACTCAGAAAGTCCTTGGTCAGACTAAACATTACTGAGCAGCAACTAAAACCATCGGTGTTATCAGCGCTGTTCCCAGGCTTAAAGTCAAAAACACAGCACTGCACCAGCTACTAAGAAGGAGAAAAAATGACTGCTACTGCTGAATCCAGGACAATATGCCACGTTAGATACATTATAAAATTATCATATACACCTTAAACATCTACCACATTTTATTTTCAAACCAGTTTATCAACAAGAAAACACCAAACACATACATGAAAAATATATTGGCAAATGTAAAGATGCATACATTTTCATGGTGACAAGCTAAGGAACTAAAAGGCTCTATTGTGACACTGATTTCAGAGTCTACTAATGTGATCAATGTAAAGCACTGGCACAAGAACAAGCAATAGAACTGAAACTGGAGCTAAGTTGTTCAAAATGTGTTTTACCAGTCAGATTATATTTGACTTTGTAGTATTCAAAAAAAAAATTAAAGAGGACTGAGATACTCAGTATTAGCAATATCACAACACCAAATTTGAATCTACAGAAAATCCAGCTATGCAACAGCCTCCTCTCCTTCGTGTGACCACCAAATTTGCCATTTTCTTATCCTCGACTACAGATCTTTCACAGCTACTGTGAATAATCCATGTAGAAAGAGTATGCCTCAGAATGAACTAGTTTATTGTGCCAAGAAAAACTTACGTTTTGAGTTACACACAATATTAAAACTACTACTAATAGTAAAATCCATTATTTAGTAAAAATAGAGTAAGACATCTTACTCTATTTTCTCACTTCAAAATTCCCCCCTTCAGAAATACTAGAATTTTTATTTTGCCTCAAAAATTAATCCGTGACTAAATTAAGCTATAGTGTTGTAGTTGTCAGATTATTTTTAATTGTGAAATGTATTTTGTCTGAGAACATCAGTCACGACGGGCTACACTTTCCTCACAAGCACAACAAGAAGATTTGGAAGACCATATCATCCTACTTTCCCACTATAAGAGTATTACAGCATTTTCATAAGCGGGCTAAGAGCAGAGCGAGGAGCACCTAGATGCCTGTAAACTGGGCTGGCTGTGGATACAAAATGGGATATGCTTTTATTAGGGGTAAAGGAAATACGAGGAATATTAAAACCAAAGTGCTGGAGCAGCATCTTGGCAGGTGAATGAGAAGAAAGGCAAGAGAGGATATACCAACAGGACTCTTAATTAGGAGAGAATGAGCCTGAATATATTTTCAAACTTGAAAAAAGGCAGAGCCTAAAAGGTGAAGAGAGATACGAGGACTGAGGGAAGCTTCAGGCAGAACATCTCCCGTTAGGTAAGAAGCCTCACCATTTGTTCATGCAAACTATAACTTCTTTCTACACTATCTAATCATAACAATATTTGTAATACTGCTATTTAAAGATGTATAATGAATCTCAGTATTACAGATATGGAATGCAATTTTTAAAGTTTGCAGGTACTTTGCTACCAGCTGCCTAAAGAACCCCATCAATTATACATTTAATTCTGTTGTTTATAAAGTCATATTAGAAAAATACAAAATTGTTGAGACTTGTTCTCCACATTAAATGGAATTTTGTATTTCAGAGCATGAGAGATGAACATATGAAATTTTCTTTACCTCTCTTGGGTTTCAGCCAGCTTCATCTAATTTCACTACATTTCCTTTACTGGAACCTAATTTTGCCTAAATTTAGGAAGGAGAGCAACAATCAAAAATCAGGAAGGGAAAAATTCATTACCTTTTTGGTTTAACTTGTTTTATTTTGCAGTTGCTACTTAGGAAAAAATATAAAATACAATCCCAACAATGCAGCAGCCTACTGGCCTCTTTTCTTAACAGAAATTGTATAAAGCAGACAACTGACACAGATTTCCCAAAACAAGATATTGAGAACATCTCTTTTGTCACAAATGACTGCATCATTGGAGAAAAAATTAGTTCGAAAACTTATTTGTTTATTGCTTCTTCTGAACTCACCATGAGTGAAATAATCTGAACTGTGGAAGTTTTCCCTGTGCATATGAGAGCACCAAATCAGGAAGCATACAGTCACCAAGAAATACATTTCAGTAGTCATTTGACTACCGGAACAGACAGCCACATTCCTTGATGTAGATAAGAAATGAACTGTGATTATGTAAGAGACCACTGAATGCACTTTTAATTCAGGGATACAAGGCTAGACATCTCAGATTATACTGCTGAATGAAAATGATTTACTTAAAAGAGTTTATCTTCATACAACTCATTTCCATCATTCACATGTACTATGGCAAGCAACTAACAAAAAATGTTGTGAGTGTACTGAGAACAATATAAATGCTGGTTTGTTTAGTTAACCCTATGGGATACTACTTATTTCAGTTAATTTTTTTCTCCTTAAATACTTATTTTATAATAAAATTCATTACAATATGAAATACCTGTAATAGCCTTCAAGTTCTGTTTCAGAAAATTAATCTATCCTCTATACCATTTTTAGATAACTGGGGAGTGTTTTACTAGGATTATAAGAAAAATCCATGGAGTGCTCCATAAGTGTTGCTATTTTGCACCTGTGTAGTGGAATGAAGTGTGGTCATCTATTTACTTACTACTGAAACTTGCATTGACAAATGTCAAATAATGAAGGCAAAATTAAATGTCTTTTAGGCAGCTGGGTAATTTCAAATTCATATATATTTAATTAGGTAATAGGTAAAAAGAAGAAAAAACATAACTTAGTTAAGGATACCATAGTGGTAACAAGGTAGAAACAATTTATATCATTAGACAAGGAAGCAGAAATTGTATCATATCAGTAGTTACAGCAAGCAAAGCATGATGGACAGCTATTATAACACATTTCTCCAAATAAGCTCATTGTCTATGCTGAATTCTTAAGCTTTGATGATAGAACGCAAAAACTTTAGGAAGAAGACGACAGTCTTAAGGAGTATTTAGTAAACCATATTTTAAAATGCACCTGCTTAGCTACAAAGTTGTCTCCAGCTCTGTACCATTCTTTACCACACAAGTCTAATCCTCCCCTTTTACGACCACTCCCTAAGCCTCCCATAAACAAACAAACCTTCAGATAAGCATGAAATTAGAGGTATTCACTAGTTAAAATTAGTCTTTAAGATTCAATTAATAAAAAGTTCAAGGTATTAAAAGGCTGTATAACTTCAACATAGCAACTAAATCTAGGCTTCTGTTGACCATAGTTCACAAATATCCAGAGGTTAGTCCCCAGATGGGAGGAATTGTAAAGGAACGGAGTGAGAGAGGCTTATTTGGCATTCTTTCAGCCCCCTCAAATAAGTCCCTAAGTTACTTTCTGCACACATACATGTTAAAAGTTTTTGAGAAGGCTAACTAAAATTTCCCACGAGTGTTTATCAATGCTGCATAATAACTATTCAAACTCAGTCTGAAAACTAGTAGATCTTATGAAAATTGAACTTTACACTGTTACCAGCTGCTTTCAAATTAATTCATGGTCTGACTTACCCATTTCTAATAGCAATGTTGTCACCTGTAACTTACCATACAACACAAGAATTCATCATACAAGGTAACTAGTTTCTATACCCAGACTTCTCAGAAGAAAAAAAAAAATCTTGAAAGGATGCTGATTAAGGCAGTCTTCTTGCATGAAAGATAAACTAGTAAGGAAGATACAGAAGTGAAGACAGACCTTTGCTTTTGTAGCTTATGATTGTATCAGAAATACAAATGGTCAATAGTCTCATCAGTCAGCAGATATATTTAGATCAAAGAAATTCAGCAGACCCCCTGCTCCCCAGTCACAAGCATCCTTTAAGCCTAATGTCATTATTTCCCTTTTGTGTTTTTCTGAGCAGCAGAGCATCATCCTAATAAATTTTCTTTAATAATTTCAAAAATATAAATCACCACACACACCCTGTGCTATGGCACAAGAATGGTCATCAGGCCCTAAAATCTAAACTTCCTAGGAACTATATATACTGCATTGATTTTCCATTCTTGTATGACTGCATAATTGTACAACATCAGATTGGAAAAAGATTTAAACTTCATTATTCTCTCAAGGTATCATTTTAATCTCTAATTCTGCAAAGTATTTGCAAGAATGTCAAACTGACTGATAATTATGTCATTCCTGGAAACAAACCCTTTAGACATAATACTTGTTGGAATTAAAATAACAATATAGCTGATCCATGGAAACAATATACATAAAGTAGCAATAGTCAGAAGTAGTTTGTAGTCTGAGCCGGACAATTCTAATTAGTATGCATTGCTAAAGATACGTTCAAATAAGAGCAGCACATTAAAGAAGCAAATTGTCTGTCCAAAACAATAACAGAAATTAAGTCATGCTAAAATAATAAATGCTGTATCCAGAAGCTAATATTACCACCACAGAACAAAATATTACAGTATGCAAGCTTAGAAGATGTTGTGTTGAAGCATATTCTAGGAAGATACATTGCATAATGCTTGAAAGAAAATATTAAAGCTAGCATATCATAAGAGGTGAGTGATGCTTGTCTGACAAAGAGGTCAAACTTGAATAAAGCTTGGTTGACAGGAGAAATAGAAGAATTGCTGCTAGCAATTTACTAGCAGTGATGTAGAAAAATTATTAGCGCATACACTGAGAACCAAAACAGGAGGTCATCTTGGTGAAGATAAAACTGCTTTTCTGTATTTATTAATAAACTAGTCTGCAAATCTGAAACAAGAAGACATGCTTTAAAAACATTTCTGGTGTTTAGAAATTGAGTCCTGTTAGGCTTCCAAAGGTTCTTGTTTCCTATTGTCAACAGTTACTAAATACCTCTAAAAGAATAAATTATTGACTATCAAGAGAACTATTTGATTATAGAATGTGGTATGACATTAGACCTTCTCATTTTTTGGTGGTCTCAAAAAATTTTTTTTTTTTGTTTAAGATGTATAACAAATCTCAGTATTATATATACAGAATGCATTTTTTAAATAGTTTGCAGGTACTTTGTTACCAGCTGCCTAAAGAATCCCATCAGTTGTATGTTTAATACAATTATTCATAAAGTTATATTGAAAAAAATACAAAATTGTCGAGACTGGTCCTCCACATTAAATGGATTTTGTATTTCAGACAAACAAAAAACTTCAGTTTTCCAGGCTTCCTTGGCAGTCTCCAGTTTGTCAGAATGATGGTAAGGAGTAAAATGCAGAGTGCATTTTAAGCATTCTATTCTGACCTCAGAACACATCAGAGTAGTAAATCATACCTTATCCATAAAGGATAAAAGCATATTTTCTCTTTTGATACAAATGATAACAGTTTAATGGAACCAAGTAATTAATTATAGGCTATGAAAGCAAACAGATAATTGCAAGTCTTTCCATATCACATCACTACAAAATATTTGACTTGGTCTTATCATGGTGTATATCACAGTCTTACTTGCAAGATTAAGTCCCATTGTGTACCAAAAATTGATTTTCATGAAACTTATATGGTGATATTTGGGAGTAATTCTCTTGGCAGAATTATTGTGTAGGGTATCAAACAATACGATACAGGTCAATTTCATCAATGTTCTCAGCTAGTTGGAAGAACAGAATTTCACAGTTTTTCACTGCAGAAGACACCAGTCTGGAATGGGTTGCAAATATATGAAAGGATGGTGTTAGAAGTTAAAGTTCTATACTTATGACTGAATTCACATCATTGCCTTACCATTATTGTGAAAAATAGTTCTACATTTGGAAGAACAAATGAAAAATGGCAAAAAATTATTACAGAGCAGAATAAGGTATATGGCATATTTAAATTAAAAGCATTGCTGATGCAATATTAGTACAAAAAAGACCACTGTCATTTTAGAAAATATGTGAAGTCATCTGTCCAGTTTTTGAAATCACACTGAAAGTAAACAAATAGAATAGAAAGATGACAAAAGCCAGAACAAGCAGAAATGTGTAAAACAGTCCATGAGGGCAGACTAAAGGATTTGCTTTGTTTTGTCTGTTAAGAGATAAAACTAAGGAGGGTAGTTATAGTACTTCAGATTCATTAAGGAGTCTAAGAGAGTAGTATTTTTTTCCTCCATTGCTCATAATGTCAGTTACATATCAGATGTCAAAAGTAAGCAAGAAGTATGCTTACTCATAATTACAAAATCCACAAGTAGTATTTGTGTAGCAAATACTTTAAAGCTCAACATATTTTGTTCTGTAATATCATTACCTTTTGTTTTAACTGAAACAACTCAAAGTCTCAAAAATAATTCTCAAAGTAGAGACTGATCTTGAAAAAAACCTGTAAAAAATAGTTATTTTCTCCACTCTTAGCTTTTATGCTATAGGTAGAAACAAAATCAAATTACAAACTGTTTGTTTCAGCTCTGCTTGAAAGCAATAATAAGTTGCAATAATTTACACAAACACCAAAGAGATACGGAAATGTTAAGAGACAGACTCATGCACTGGAATTTAAAGCACGACTTTTGGTTCTCTTGGACTTCTACCTGACAGGACATTCATAAATCCTTCTGAATTCCACAATCCCTTTTCACAGTTAATAGAAAAAAAAGCATGTCTCCTTTTCCTCTGCTTTTACTTTTTCATAAAAGAAAATTTCAACCAACATGCTTTATACAGTTCCCAAACAAAATTCCACTATTTAATGTTTGCAGTATATGTGCAGAAAGTCATCAATTCTATCCTGTCTGTGCTAAATGGAAGAGGAAGACTTACAGGTTAAGATTTAAAAAATCCTTTAGTTCTTACTCATCCATTTTACACATATTCTTCTCTCCTGGTTTATTTTAGACTTGATAAGGAGCTCCTAATGTCTCTGTCCACATTCCATCTTGGTATATATGCAGCTGATGGACAAGAATTTATTTAATGAGGCTGCTATTACACTAATGATACCTAGAGCTTATGTTTATGAATCTGTGACAGCATTGACAAATCACTTGCCATTCGGCCTCTGACCAAGGAACCTCAGTTCTCAAAGAGAAGAATCAGTGTCCAAAAGATATTTTGCCACATCACATCTCTGAGATTCCAGTGTAACACAAACAAGTCCAACTAGTTTCAGCAGTTTGCACCAGAGAAGCTATATCAGAAACGTATTAGTAAGCAGCTTGCTCTTTACCACTACTAGTTTAGTGAAAACTGGTTACTGTCTTTCCTGTGTTCAACAGGGTTTCCTTTTTTTTTTTTTTTTTAAATCTAGTTAACTTGAAGCTTTTAATACACCACATTCTTTATCTTAATATCAGGACATTTTTAACCAACTCTGTTATCAACACATGGGGTTCCTAGAAAAACCTCTCTTTACATAGGTTTTAATAGAAAATGAGTAAAATTTTCAGTGGAGTAAATAATTGCTTTATGTGAGGCAAGCACAAAAGAAAACTCAACCAAAAATGATGCAGGTGCCTAAGTATGTATCTGTCATTTTTGTTAGAATTACTTCTATATTAATCAATCCTGTCTTTATTTTCAGGTTTACTAAGACTTCTGATCTTAAAATATCTTAAGAATACCTTCTCTTGGAATCTCAAGGAAGCAAATCTCATGGTTGATAAAGTTTAATCAGTTTGAACGATAATTTTTCATCAGCAGTAACTGAACAGGTTTCAGATATTTTCTCCTATTTAGAGTCCCAGAAAGACACAACTGTGTAGGTGCCCCACTGATCACCTGGAAAATGTCCATGAAGAAAATGTCTGGCACCCATCTCATGAAAGTATAAAAGTTTCACTTTGGCAGCAAAACAGAAGATCTTCTCAGTTTCACACTCAATTGTAATATTCTACTTCCCCAGTAGATCAAAAGAAGATTTAAGCATATTTATGAACTCATGTTTTCCAAGTCATTACATTTTTTAAGTGCACATCTAGATATTTTTCACCCAGTTGCTTTAAAAAAAATTTTTCTCCTGAAGCTGCATTATAACATGATGCAGTGTTATTTCTGCTTCTAAAACATGATAATCTAAAGGAAAGCAGTAAATGTTTTAGAAATAAAAATGAAAAATCTATCTTATTCTTGGTGATAAAATATTGATTTGCATTCATTTCAACAGCAGAACCGGTAGAAATAAGACCTTGGAACTGACATTTACACTCAGGTTTCCTCTTAGCCCTAGCAAATTTATTTTAAATCTGTTTAAACAGAGCAGGCAAATCGCATGAATATTTATCAATCTACTATCAATCAATCTATTAATCAATTACTTCTAAAGTCAGTGAAAATCAAGTTACGCAGTTTCCTGTTCTGGTAAGGAGCAGTACAGACCATCTTTTATGAAGCAAGCCAGCAGTTTTAATGAATTACTTTTCCTAAAAAAGGAATTAACTCTTGAAACAGAAGTGGTCTAGGTGGCTTGTTGTTTTTGTTTGTTTGTTTTAAATAAACAGCCGAAATCTGGATTATTTCTGCTAAATCTTATTGATTAAAGATATGGGATATAGAAGGACTTTTTGTTTTGGGATTTTTTTGTCGGGGGTGGAAAGATGGGAGAGGATGGGAGGTTTGGTAGTTATGTGTGTTTTGTTGGATTTTTTTGGTTTGATTTTGGATTTTTTTTTTCTGAGTAAAGAACAGGTATAGTTATTCTAGCAAAAAGGCTAACAAGAAGATTTTTTTTGATTCTAGACTGTTACACAAGGTGTATTTGTGACACGCATTTTCCTAATGCAATGCATACCACCTCAGCAAGTATTATGCTAAATTAAACTGCTGATCTTCAATTTGTTTGGCTACTCTCCTGCAGTCTTACAACGTAAGATTTTTTTATAAACACAAAACCTGTAACTACAGAATTAAAATGCAATCAGCCAGAAGAACACTTATGTATTGTAAAAGATATACTAACCAGTTTTTTAAATCACTTAAGATTTCTAAATCTTTGATTACTTTTTTTAAACAGGTCTTGGAAAAAACCTGTAGCTTCTTACTAATTGGGGTTTGCTTTTAGTTGAATGGTTAAAGTCTCTAAAATGATGATCACTACTCTCACTATAATTTTCCTTACACTAATCCCTCTTTTGACAGACAACATGTAGTAGCATTCCTTCATGGAGTAACAGTGTGTAACACATGGCGTAACATGGAGTAGCACTTACTTTACAGTAAGTGGTGAATGTAAGTACTTCCTCTTCCTTCACAAAGATGGATGCATCATCTTTATAATCAACTGATTAGATTTCCTCACATAATTTTTCTAAAGCAACTTTTGTACAATTCTATTAATCTCAAGATGAACAGACTGGCATTTACCGTCTTAAATCTCTAAAATTCCTTTTCCTCAAAGGACAGAAAAGAAGCAAGAAGGGAAGGGTACAAAGACTTACACCTGACACTAGAGTGAAACCAGTGGCAAGAAAATAAAAAATGCATAGACTCTTCAGTACATGAAACACAAGCATATGCAAGAGATACTCAGTCAAATCAAATATTGATTCATTTGCAACATCTCAACTGAATTCATGGAGTTGTTAATAATTTTTTAGAACTATTTTATTTTCTGAAATACTGCTGGAAGATTTCCAGAGCGTGCACACACATATATACATGAAAAATTATATCCTAGAATTTTAATTAAGCACACTGAATAAGGAATAAATTGCATTTATCAATTACAGTATTTATCAATTCCTACACACAAAATCTGAAAACGTATTTAGTTTCCCCCCACTTCAGACTTTCACCACACAAAGAAAAAGATGAAGATATCCATCATTTTGTTTACCTGACCAAAAGGCAGGCACAAACATGTAGTTAAGAAAGAAAAAAAGAAGAGACAGTTGGAAAAACTGGGTTATTAAATTCTGTAGTTCACTGACACCTCTATCACAGCACCAAAACAGATACAGTAACTTTCAATAGATCTGTTTCCTCAGTACCAAACATCCATTCAAGTGTATGGCAAGGGTATCTGTTTCTTTCCCAGCCTGGTTACACAATACATCTGTTCCATTGTCATCATCTTCTGATGTGAATATAGAAAGGAATTTACAGAGACATAGCATGCCTATAATCTACTTGTTTACATTATTTACATATGAAGAGCAACAGATGAGTCAACATTTGTTGAAAAGTAGTATGTCCCCAAATCAAGCTCTTTATAACTTACACTTTGGGCGAATATGTATTATAGAAAAAAAACCCCACAAACAAACCCAAAAAACACTGCAAATCAACTGTATGAGCCACGCAACATGCACATCAGCCCTTATATCAATGAAGTCTTTTGTCATTCGAGGTTAAAAAAAAAAAACCAAAAAACAAACAAATGAAAACAGTCCCCAATAACAAACATTCAATTAGGGATATGGTAGGCTACAAACACTATTTTGAAACACAACAGAAAATTCTGGGGTTTGGTATTACTGTTAACGTTTTAACTAAAAGTGTTTAAAGCCGTATCAACTTAAAGCTGCATTAGTTCAAAATACTGTTTAGATTTAATTCCACCTAAGCTTTCAATACTGCTACTGTGCCATTACTCACTACAGGATAAGTATAACTTAAATTTAAACTCAAGTTTGTACTTAATTTTTAAACAACAAAATACTTGTAGGAATGATGTGGCAATGGCAACAGAGGAGTTTTACAGATTTCAAAGAATTCCCCTAAGATGACAAACTGTTATTTTTGTCATGGCAAAAGCAGACTGATTAAAAAGGGGAAAGGATCTTATCTTATACAGAGGTTGTATATGAAAATGTTTCTGAATTCACGCATATGAACATGTTCTTGTACGAACAAGACTGGAATTAGCTGTTACTACTGGTCAGCGAAGGAATTAGCAGCTCAGCTTGATATAACACATGAAAATATACACATTCTATTTCTATTAATTCCTGTAGTATTTTATACATTAAACTAGAATTCTGCTATCTGACTATAGACAACCTTCCCTTACACAATCTGCACCAACATCCTGAGAAGGAACTTTGAAGGAAAAATCCTGCAAACTCAAACACAATTCACACTATTTTAATCAGCCAACATAGTTCACAGAATCATTAGGGTTAGAAGGGACCTCTGGAGATCATCGGGTCCACCCCAACCACCAAGACAGGGCCACCTACAGCAGGTTACACAGGAATGTGTACAGTCAGGCTTTGAATGTCTCCAGAGAGGAAGAATCCACAATCACCCTGGGCAGCCAGTTCCAGGGATCTCCCACCCTCAAAATAAAGAAGTTCTTCCTCATGTTGAGGTGAAACTCCTTGTGTTTTAGTTTATGAGCATTGCTCCTCATCCTGTTGCTGTGCACAACTGAAAAGAGTCTGGTACCATCCTCCTGGCACTCACCTTTGAGATATTTATCTGCATTCATGAGATCCCTCTCAGTCTTCTCTTCTCCAGACTAAACAGGCCCAGCTCCCACAACCTCTCCCCATAAAAAAGATGCTCCAACGCCCTGACCATCCTTGTGGCCCTCCACTGGACACTTTCCAGTAGCTGCTTGTCTGTCTTATATTAAGGAGTCCAGAACTGAATACTCCAGATGTGGCCTCACCGGGGTCGACTAGAGGGTGAGGATCACCTCAAGCAATTAAGAAATAAAATGATACATAATTTTATTTTTCATTTCTCTTTCTACCAACAGTAGTCCATTCTTAAAGCCAATGTCCCAACAAACCTAATGTAGACTGATTGTAGGAGAAAGCTTTAATACTTAAAAGCAATTTATCTTTTAACAGGCTTCTTATTTCTCCATTACAGTCACTACCAACCAACATGCAGTTTCTGTAACCAAGGTAGTGGTTAACCAAGGCTGTTCAGCCTGCAGAACCGAAGGCTGCGTGGAGACCTCACAGCAGCCTTTCAGTATCTGAAGGGGGCCCATAAGGATGCTGCAGGGGGACACTTCATTAGGGATTGTAGTGATAGGACAAGGGGTAACAGGTTCAAACTTAAACAGGGGAAGTTCAGATTGGATATAAGGAAGAAATTCTTTACTGTAAGGGTGGTGAGGCACTGGAATGGGTTGCCCAGGGAAACTGGGAATGCTCCATCGCTGGCCAGGTTAGACAAAGCCTTTGGTGACATGGTTTAGTGGGAGGTGTCCCTGCCCATGGCAGGGGGGCTGGAACTAGATGATCTTAAGGTCCTTTTCAACTCTAACTATACTATGATTCTATGATTTACCCTGTTTCCACCTGAATGGCCATAAAATGACTGATTCATTTACTAAACAATACCAGATCAATTGATTTTCATCTGGGCCACAGTACTGATCTTTTCAAGTCCAAATCCAAGACACATAGTCACATAAAAATACTGGCACAATACTATTAACTATAGTTATTAGTTACTAGTAACTGTAAACCTCTACAACTGTATCAAAATCAAATATGAAGGAAGTAAGATATAAAGGAAGCAAAAGCCTGAGTACCACAAGACAAGTTTATATTAACTTCTAAAGCCTATAGACTCTGGGAAAATACAGCTGACTCTGGCATTCAAGCAAATAGCTGTTATAAAAAGGCTAGAAAAGCTGTCAAAATAAGAAAATATATACTTGTTTCAAAAGACATAGTTTGAATAGACAGAGTTTGAAATGTGCATTAATAATATACTTATTTTGCTGACAGCTTTTCTTAATGTGGAACCAAATGATGATCACACTGCAAGGCAAGTACATTATTGGTTCCTCTGGTTTCAAATCTTAGCACCACATTTTCTACTTCAGCATATACAAAATAAAGTTGTATTTATAATGTTCTCCAAGTTCTGTTCTTAAGTCAAGCACCCCTAAATACAATACAGCTCCTTCCTATAAAACAATAGAACCCCCACTCTCACCCACTGTTAAAAAGGCAGCTCCCATCCCTGGCCTGTGTAATCTGGCCTGCTACTCTATGTATGCATAGAGTAAGATGAGTTCAGACATCTTAGCACCATAAGCAATGTAAGCAGAAAACACAGACCAAAGGCTTTTTAAAATCTGACCAGTCACCAATAAGTCAGTGAGATCTTCATCAACTAGATCAAGAAGCTATTTTTCATAAACTACCATACATAGAAAGACTCTATTATTAGCAATAGCAACTCAAAAGAATGCATGCAATTCTGGAAGCTTATCCAGAGTGATAACTTCACCAGGAGAGACAATTACAGTTATTCTAAGGCACCTATAAAAGACAGCAAGATAGAGAGGTAATGAAAGAAGTTACCAGGGAAATGGAAAGCTAGAAAACAACGAGTGAGGACTGTACAAATAAATACAAGAGCTGCTCTTGATTACACTGTAAAAAGAAATAAACCACTGGCTAGCATTTCACTGATATTTTTCTAAAAAGCCATCAAGCCTTCCATGCATCATCACAATGCCCCTATGTCCTTAAAGATCTTTAAATCTGAAGATTACTCATGTACTGCTCACATCTCCTCTCATCCATATACCCTATTACTTTCATTTCACTGTGTATCTGAAACTATGCTGTAATAAATAATACATTAGAAATAAACCCATAGTGTTTTTTTTTTTTCTCTCCAGCTAGATTCAGAGAATATAAGTACCTGATGGGGCTCTCATGCACTAATAAATTATTTATCAGCCAAAGTTTCAATGACCTTACCTCCTATGTTACTAGAATGAAAATAATACCATTCTAAACCTTGGTATTTTTTGCACTAAATTGGAGAAACAACGCTACTGTGACTATCTAGCTGTATCTCTGATTGGCCAGATTGCTGTCTACCAACTCCTGCCTACACGGAGATATGAAACAATTAATTAAACAATAGGTTATATTTTGGTTATATAACGAAGATTCATTCAAGGAACTTACTCTGCAACTAGCATTTTTCCATCCACGAACAACAAATCAGAATTTGACTGTGAATCACTTACAGGGGCCAACCGATTCGTAAAAGTCAAGTAAATCCTAGATCAGCTATTAGTCACTTTTCCTTAAAGTTACTACTGCTTCTGCAAATAGTAGGGAAAAAAAAAAAAGATATAACACCCCAAACTACTATTTACTTAAATTATGAAAGTATCGTCCACACATGAACCCACAGACAAAGAAAAGGAGGCAGATTATGAAAACCGAGAGGCTATAAAATGTACATTTTGTATGCTTTGTAACACATTTTCATAAACTAGCCTTGGTGTGAGCTGGCTTCTCTGTAAATGCAGCATAAGAAATGATTCAGTAATTCAGAACAAAAAACCATCAGTAGACTATGAGACTGAAAGAGGCCTTTCATCTGCTGTGTTAAAAGAGCAAATACATTTAATTCATAGAACTGATTGCATTAAATGTAACATTGAAGTTAGCTCTTGTTTTCTAACAACCTATTATCTAATAGTAGATAACAGCCAGTTATCTAATAATGTATACAAATGCACAGACTTTAAATAGTGGAAACAATTTGCATTTCACTATTTTGGGTGTTCCCTGTGTGCATTCTTTAATTACACCCTCATACCTCTATACTCCTATTGCACAATAACAACTAGCTAAAATGACTGTGGCCCCCCTCTCCCATGCCTCAAAATCATGAAAAGATCATGGAAATACTATTGCTAGCTGTTTCTTTCTACATAAACCACCTGGTGTCTAACACAGTACTGTAGAAAAATATCCGCAAAAGGAAACCTACAATCTAGTGTGATTATTTAAATGTGGAAATAGAATTTCAAATAAACTTTCATATTAGCAATATTTAATTGCTTGTGTAACATACATTCAACTTGGCTATAAGCTCATTTTAAAAGAAGTCCATGTACAAAACAGATTTTATAGCAGCTCAAGCTTTGGATGCTCATTACTCCTAAACACAATCTTTGACTAAAGGCACAATTTTTCATCTTTAAAATTAACGTATGGGGTAATTATTTTCTCAAAGGCAGATAAAGCAAAGACTCAGTCAAGGTGACAATTACCACCTGGCTATCTACAGTAATTACATGCTCCCAATTAAATGCACATGCAATATTATAGCATATGCACTGTAATTGGCATTATAGTGTACATTAATATTGAAAGCCCCCATATTTGTGTATCACTAGAGATATTACAAGTAATGTATATGACTGTCTGCTTTGAAGTCTGTTAACAACAGGAGATAAAGATAATGAATTAATCTGTGTCAACACCTTCTGTGATTTAGGCTCTTTTCTACCACCCCTTCATACACTGATGTTACCATTTACACCTCTGTCCTCCACACCCTTCTTCTCCCTTTCTTGGGGACTGACTACTTCTTCTTTGAGGGCTTACTAGGAGTACAACTAAGAACAGAATTAAAACCAGTTTAGATTTGCACTCTCACAAGCACTTAACAAGTTATACATTACATACAGAACGCAGAACATTGCTTGTCAGAATGAATATAGAACAAATCATGCCTTGAAAACTGTTAAAGAAATCATTGTAATATCTGAACAGTCTGGATTACTCCTGTGAATACAATGACAAAACTATAAGAAAAACAAGAACAATGTACCATTTAGTTCTTTTTGTAGGATAGAAATCTTATAAAATTTAATTTTCAAGATACTGAAATTTAAAGCAACGTAATTGCTTACTAAACATGTTCAGAAAATTCCTTCAAAACAAACTTGTAAAATTTTAGCCTCTTAACTTCCAGGGGACTAGTTCACCCTAGGAACAAAACCAGACATAAGCAGAATTTTTGTCACCAAATTCAATTCAAATGAAACCAGGTACCATCCAGAAATTAATGTCCAACTCTAGTAAGAACAATTACTTAAAAAACAATAATAAAACACTATTACCTCCAGCAAGGATCTTCTCTTCCAAATCACTCAGTTGTTTCTTGTACGCTTTTAAAGCTGCTTCCTTAAATGACGGTCGTATCCTTTTTTTCTTTGGCGCTTCAGTAACTATCTCCGGGACATTCTGATTTTCATCTTCCCGTACTTCTGTGTCAGCAGCCATGTCACTTTCAACTTCCAATATCTCTTCACTGACCACACTGTCAAACTGTGAGTCATATTGCTCCCCTGGTAGTACTACATATGGAGTATCATATGAAGGCTGCTCCGGTTCATATTCTTGGACCTGCTCACTAGTTTCACTACTGTTAGTTCTATTTTCTAGTTTAGCAAGGACTTGTTCCATTACTTCTACATAGTCTGTTTCATTCTCACCAGGTGGTTCAATTAAGTCTTCCTCGTACTCTGCTTTGTAGCAGTAAGGCTCAGCATAAACATCAGAGTCGAGAGTTGTACTTGATTCATTTGCAGTAGATTGAGATAAAGTTCTAAACCTTCCCATGAAAGATGATCCACTGTCTTCATACCCACTTAAACTTTGTGTACTTTTATTCCAGACTACTTCTAAAGCTGACTTAGCTCGTTGAAGTGTAGATCCAAATTTAGGAAAGCTGAAAGTCTTATCAGATAGATCTATGCTTAATCGGCTATGCCATGATTTAGGGGCTGTTTCTTCTGAGTCATCACTTTGTAGTTCACTCTGACTTCGGTACATCATAGGCAATCTGTTTTGATTCTGATAAGAGGAGACAGAATTTGTTTCCTGATAATCATCATACTGAGCAGTCCACTGACTTTGTGATTCGCTATCAAGGCCTGGACATGATGGAGAAGTACCATCGAGAGTAAAATCATAGCTTTCAGTATCATACTGGAGGTCAGAATTTTGGTACTTCCCAAAATCTGTCTGTTGATCTGAAGGGCTGCTCATATCATACACAAAAACTTCCTGTGCAGATGAGCCTAGGCCCAAATTTGCCCCTTGTTCCAACTGATTCCAGTCTTTCCATGGGGAAAGATCATCATGTAAAGAAAGCTGAGAATCACTATAGTGGCTTCTGTCTCCCGTTGCACATATTCCATTGCTTAGACCACTGCCAACAGTTTCTACGTTCTCGACATCATTTTGGTCTGGATACTGCTGCGTATCTTGGACAAAAGTCTGCTCCTGAGAACTGCCATACCAATTTGCAGAATCATCTTGCCTTCTCTGCCAGAGTTCTCGATCAGAGGAAGACAATAATGAACTGCCATTTGTTCTGCCAAAATACTGATTTTCTGAAAAATCCTCAGAGTAAGACTGACACAATTTTGAGAAATCTGACTCTGAACGGCTAAGTTTTGGTGGTGTAAAATCATTGCGTAAATGCCATAGAGCAGTCACGTCTGAATAGGTCTTTGACTCTCTTTTTTCCATGTTGTCAAATTCTGTTGACTGACTGTCATAATTTCTTCTGTTTGAAAAGGTGTTATTGTCAGCAGTTCTATTAAGGTCTTTAGTATCTGGAGACTCAATACTCCCCTTTGTAGTGCTTGTTTTTATTTGAAATGCGGATTTGGATATCCTTGCATAACTGTTCTTATTTATATCTGATTCCAAGTCTTTATCACTGTCAGGTGACTCCCAGTCATGCATTTTAGGTTTTGCATCCACAGTTAAAAGCTTCATATCCATACTCTCATATGTCTGAGAGGAAGGTAATCCTCTTTCTCTTCTGTCTTTTATGTCATGGGAAAATAGGTCTGTAGAAATTCCAATGCCAGTTCCCTTAAGTTTATATGACTTCTTTAAAATCAAATCTCTCTGTTGTGAGGACTCAAAGTAAACAAGAATGGGTCTTGGCTTTGCATTTGGACAGTCCCTTTGATGTCCCAGTCTTTGGGCAAACTCAATTTTAATAGTGCTTTGTGCCTCTGAGAACCCCATTTTACTTATTAATATTTTGTAAACAACGCTTTCAGTTTTTTCAAGGCTCTCTTCAGGCACATTTAGAAACCTAAGACTTGCTTTGCTTCCTGGATGGCCCACCTGCTTTATGTAGTCATGTATGTCCCGAGTTTCTCTTCTGGACTGTACAAATCCAGTTCGCAATTGTTCAATTTCATTTTGTACAACTTCTACACTACTTGAAATTTCATCAATTGATTGTTTCAGAGCATTAACGTGCCCTCTTAATTCAGACAGTTCTGTTTCAATTTGACTTATTCCCTGAAGCTCTTTAAAGATCATTTCCATAACATCATGGGTTTGGCTAATACAGCTTGTTGAACTAAAGCCAGGCTCAAAAGTATTTGATTTCTGGTGACGGCCAGTTCTGTCTAGAGATTTACTTCTTAAGCCCCATGTTTTCCTCCACGTACTTAGTTCTGAGTCAGATGAGACGCATTCTTGACTCTTCTTCCACTTCCTTAGTTTTCGTAAAGCTCCCAGCTTCAATGTGTGTAAAGTGCGTTCTCCATCTGAACTTCCATCAGATGGTGCCAGGCTGCTTAAACTTTTTCTGTTGCGTCTCACAGGCATTGTGTGTGATAAGTATTCGTTTTTCTTGCTGCTACTTTTTCCTTCACTTAACGACTCAGAATATGAACTATCATTTGAAGACAGATCTTGAACTATATCTTCATTATTACTGTTTCTTACAAAAATATGCTTTTGCAGTCCATTAGCAATAGCAACTCTGTAACTGAATGTTGGAGAAAGTGAAAATTCTCTATTACTTTCCTCTTCTTCAGTTGACAAGTTGCGAGCAGATGGACACTTGGCAATCTTTTTCACAGTGCTTTTTAAAGTATTTGAAAATTTTGGATTCTTTGTTTGTCCAATCTGAGTTAAGTCTTGTTCCTTTTTGCTCTGACAACTCTCTTTCCTTTTTGTACTATTTCCCGATTTCTTTGTAAACATTCCTTTGCAAAGCTTATATATGTAAGATGTGATCAGGCTTTTTAAAAGGGCAGAAACCATGGAGTGTAGTTTATATTAGGCTGCTTCCATAAAACACAGTTTTTCATCCAGACAAGTGTTTGTATCTCCAATAGGATCATCAGGAAATATTTCATCCACAGACACTATAAAGTGCTCTGATGCTCTGGCATCATTTGACAGAAAAAAAATAAATTAAAAATCTGCTTGTTTGAAACCAAATCCTGGAGGGGTTTTGTACGTCTTGCAAAATCTCACTCTGTCACACATGGCTTCTTGAAGTGTCTAGAAAGGAGGGAATGACATTACAATGGCTGCCAAGCAAACTTATCATTCAATAATACCAGCATTGGTTTAATGGGGTTGCAACTGAAACACAAAGGACTTAAGTATTTATTTATACTTTCCCCATAATTGTGTGAAGAGAATTTTTCATAAACAATTGAAGCAGAAAGCAGGTCTAGGCAAATATTTTTAACATAAGTGAATAAACTATAGGTATTTATAGGCTTCTTTGTCCAGTTCAATTCTCCAACTCTTACCTGAGATATTTGGTATTAATGCTATCTGCTTTCTTTTCAGGGTAATGACATTTCAACTTTGATCCATATGATACACAGCGGTGGTCAAAAAACTGACAGGGGAATGAGCTATTACAAGCTAGTAAAATAGAATTTTTCAAGTGTCTCTTGGTTCATCTCTTGGAGCAAGGTGGGATTCTGATAAAAATCAGTATTGTATTCATGAAGTACTATTCTACCTTGAGATAGAATTATTCACATGACTATGGTTTGCAAAGTAGACGTTTTCTTTTTATAGGAGATTTTAATGCACGTGAGGGTAAGCCAGGACTTAAAAGTGGGCATACTTTCTTAGTTTCTCTTCTTTAAGAAATAACAGAAAATCATAATGACAACTGATGGAACAGTCTCATCAAGCTTACCAAGTTTTACATTGTTCTGCCCACAGAAAAAAACCCAAAAGCAAACCACAAAACCACACAAAATGAGACCAAGAGGGAGAACAAATATGATTTGTGAGTCTCAGCACAAAAATAGGTGGCATTACAACAAGAAAGCAGTTTCATCTAAAATATGGAAGAAGAAGAAGAAAAGATTTCATGAGGTATGTGGAAGCTTCTATTTCATAAACTAAAAGCTTACATTCCATAGAAATGTAGTCAATGCATTTTAACATATAAATGTACTTTTTTGTATAGCATATCATTCACCTCCCAGTCTCATAGCTGTAGAATAAAAATTAAACAAATAGCTCAGAAAAATCCACGAATTAGTACTTAAAATGGCCATTCCTAAATCAGCTAAAAATTCTTTGGCAGAATAAGCAGCTTATTCAGATCCACTGTATATGAAAGGTTAAAATTTGATCCATACTGTCTTAAGAGTAAAGAGTAAGAACTGCCCTCCCTATAAGCAAACAGCACAGCACCGTATGAAACATTATGGCCTGCTCAACCAGCTCAAGATCTCGTCTTTTCATTACACACTTTGTCTTCACTGACCTTACTATCATATTCATGGTCAATAGCAAACATTAACTACCAATTCATACTGAAGCAGCAAAATGCACTATGTTGAGAAGAACCTAAGTAAAGCTGGTAAAAGCCTGGATGACTTCTGGAATCATGGAAAAGAGGATGTAAATAGACTCATTTATTTCCCACTTATAACAAAATTGGGATGCAGCCAAGAGGAAGCAGAACAATCATAGGCAACATTCTTCATCCTTCCCAAAGTTGCTGCCTGTTATTGTATTAAAAAGTGAAATAACTGTGGAACATGAATCACATTTTTAATATATAAGCACAGCTCTTGTGACTTGTTTTACTTCCAGGCTTATGCCTGAAGTCAGAGTATTGAGTCAATTAAGAACAAGCAATGTTTGGAAGCAAAAGAATGCTCGGTGAGACTGAAGGTAATTTTCAAGGCATGCAAACAGCATTTCTCAGAATATTACAAAGCTCTCACTAGAGCCAAGGCTGCCTTTTTTTCACATATTATTAATAGAGGAAGGAACCATCCTGGGACACTTTTCATTATCAAAGGAATGTTTCCAGATGTAGAAACACTTGTTAACCATTCAGCTGTTACACTGCATGTTTGTAACCATTTATGGAACAAGATTTCAAGTGTGACTCCTCTGCTCACACAACCACAGCTTTTTAAGTGCCCTCTTAGCTAAACTTCATGCAGATGACATGGACATTCTTGTAATTTAAAAGACCTCAAATCAGCAATAGATAAACAAGAGAGAAGGCTTTTTACTGGCTTAGTCAACAAAACATCAAGAAATAATGAAGTTATCATTGGAATCTGGAATATTTCCATTAATTAAAAAAAAAGAAAGGTTTAATTCTTCTCTGTAGAAGAATCTTGATTTCATAGTCAACAATATGGTTTTATCCAATGTCTAACCTATGCTTTGTATCAAAGATAACTATTATAAAGAGCTGCAAATTCATTACTCAATTTATTTAAACCCAGTTTCTGACAACACCATAGTAAATTAAAAGTTGTACTGCTACACAGACAGCTGCTAAATGGAGCAGATTTAATTTCTCTGATGTGAGTTCCATTCCATCTCAGCTATATTAGTCATATGATCTGTTCATCAGTTTGCAGCCTATCATTGCTCCATCAAATACTCATTTTAGAAAATTGTATATCTACACATGGAATGAAGTTTGAGTCATGACAGTTCTCATCCATTTATTTTTGTAAAGATTTGCATAGGATGGTTCTTACCATTTTAAATGAGTGTAGGTTAAAGCTCCAGGAAATAAGGAACACTATTGAGAAACACATAGGACTAAATCAATAATCTGAATGAGCTGCAAGTTGTGATTCAGTGATTTTTCTGGTTTATACAGGTCTCCCAATAAACTACCATGACCCCATTTTTTATTTTCACCTTGCTTGTTTATTGACTTAAATTAATTTATACGGTAAGTTGAACACAGATGGATTAACCCATTTTAAGCATAAGGAATTGAGCTCAACTGTTACAGCAGTGAAGTGTAGACTTTCTGCTGGATAGTTAAAAGGCAGGGAACTGCAAGATGTCAAGGATTGTGAGATTAGAAACACAATGAACTGTTAATGTGTTCCTTCTGTAAAGAAAGGACACAATAACACTTCTTCAACTTTTTACCCATAGCAAGTCTGAATATAGAACTTTGACAATCAGCTTGGTGGTAAACAGGTAATTTGGATTGATTTCAAGGATACTGTTGACAACAAGGATTGCCAAAGTAAAACATGTCAGTTGGAAGCATCATGTATAAAGGATTTTATTCCTAAGTCTAAAACTAATGTGTCAAGTCAAAGGTGGGCGGAGTGGGTTGGGTTAAATATGATAATGCAAGCAGTGTATTTTAGTTCCATGTCTGAATACCAGATCCTCATAGATTCCCAATTTATTTTTTCATTTTAATAAACCCAGCCTTCTATTTTTATAAAGAAAGAAAATGGAATAATCTTAAAAATATAGTTTCAGTATTTAAAAAAATAGTTAGATCACTGCAGACCTTCTGCTCATATCGTAGTAAATGAAGTTGAAAAACCTCTCTATTCAGAAGTAGCTTTATGGACGCAGATTGTCCCATCAAAAAAAGCAAGAAACATGCAGAACCATAGCCCTGCTTAACTTTTACACTATCTGTCAACTACAAGAGACCTGTGCACATTGGAAGGGGACAGACAGGGAAGAAGATGAGACTAAAGCACAGTCTCCCTTTACAAAAAGGCATACAGCAGTTTGTCTTCACAACATCAAGACAATAGGGAAAAACAGAACAAACCCAGAAAGTCTTTTTCTACAGCAATACCATTCTGCATTACTGCCAAAGTAGTCACTACTGCCTATAGGGAGCAACACCTATTTCTGATATGCAAAATGCTTCACAGAAATGAATTTATCACACATGACAAACTAAATGCAAACAATGCACCTCCCATATGAAGACAGGCTGAGAAAGTTGAGGCTGCTCAGCCTGCAGAAGAAAAGGCTGCGAGGAGACCTCATAGCAGCCTTCCAGTATCTGAAGGGGGCCTATAAGGATGCTGCAGAGGGACACTTCATTAGGGATTGTAGTGATAGGACAAGGGGTAACAGGTTCAAACTTAAACAGGGGAAGTTCAGATTGGATATAAGGAAGAAGTTCTTTACTGCAAGGGTGGTGAGGCACCAGAACGGGTTGCCCAGGGAAGTTGTGAATGCTCCATCACTGGCGGTGTTCAAGGCCAGGTTGGACAGAGCCTTGGGTGGCATGGTTTAGTGTGAGGTGTCCCTGCCCATAGCAGGGGGGGTTGGAACTAGATGATATTAAGGTCCTTTCCAACCCTAACTGTTCTATGATTCTATGATTCTAATACACTTCACAGACACAGAAACTGAGGCTAAGAGATGTTCTCTTACTATTAGGAACATAAGGAATACATAACAGAACAATTAGAATTCACATGTATAGACTTCTCAAGTATGGTCTTCTATAAGTCTTACAGTCACCTGGGAATAGGGTTATCCTGACATAACTGCACTTACCATCAGTGCATGTCTGTTGGGCAAAACCTGCGCCACTTCTTTTCAGACAGTATAACTGTGTATACTCCAGACTGCTCCATTAGCTTGCTGTAACAGTAGTATTATATTGACAACCTTCTCAGATGACATAATACAGAAGAACTTAATTCGGAACAATTATATGCTCCTTTATATTCTTAATTTTTCTGGACATTCTTAAACACTGATGTTTTAAATCTGTATTACTGGTGAGTCTCTACAGGTAAAGTGATATTTATCATTTTACCTTGAGATACTGCTTCTGATACATAGATGACCTGCCTGCAGACCCTGGCAAACAAAGGGACAACAGCAAGAAAATGGTATCTCTTTTTAGATAATTACTCTTGTTCCAGAAATTCCTTAGGTTCTCACCAGCAGAATTTTGCCCTATCCTATCATCCCCTCCAACATTCACATGGAGTGCCATCAGCATTCTCTTTTGACTAAAAGCTATTCCTATTGTCTGTCAGTATCACATGGAGAGGACACTCTATCTGCTTATTTACCTGGTGATATTTTCTTTATGGATCATACTATTAGCGTATCTAACCACCACTAAACATATTGCCTTTCTATTTACAGGGAGTGTTACCAATACAACTAACTGGCAAGCTACTGTTTCAAACTCCAGTCTAAAGAGTCTACCATCTCCTTATTTTCTATCTGTGCTTAAGAGCTTGTACATATGCTCATTAAGTACACTACAGAATCCAATATGAATATTTAACAGTTATACTGCAACACAGGCCTTCATAGCTGCTACTTGACTTATCTGTTCTTCCAACATACAACTTAATCAAGTTGAAAGATAACAATAGAAGCAAGTCGCACATACTTAAAACTGACTTTGGCTCCCTCTGATTTAGAACAGTGCCTGAAACTGAAGCCATATATAATTTTGTATATTAGTGAATTAGAAAAATAAATAAACTCCCTTGTTTTGCAATATTTTTTCTTACTTTTTTGTAACATTCTCTGCACTTTTGTGTGTATTAGTGATAACTGCATTTCTCTGAGAAGTCTTGTTACAGCAACTGTGAGGGTAAAGTCGCTGATCAGTTATTTATGAACTACAAATAAAATTGTTGACATTTGGAACACTATTTCTTTAGAAATAAATGTGCAGAATGTTATTTATACTTACAAATATTAAAATTATATTAGAAAAAATTGTCCTTAAAGCACAATGGCCTTGATTAGAACAAAAGAAAAAAATCCAAATATAGTATATTGATACTTAAATGTAAAAAGCTATTGAAATAATTCCTGAAGTTGAAATGTGCTCCATTTAGAGAGCAGCATGCAGCTTAGTATAGCGCAGTTGACTATATACCTAAGGGTTAAGAGACTGCAGATGATTTGGAACACAGCTTTGGTATTATTTGACTAAATGTACTAGCCTTTTTTTCTTTAAAGTTACTAGTTGTTTCCTCATATTTTTAATGAGGAGGAAAAGAGACTGTAGTATATAAAGAAGGAGGCAACAGTGAACCTGAGAGACCTTTTCCCCCCACTTTAAAGCTGTGTATACGATTTATGCTGTCCTATATAAACTTACGCTTAGTCAGTCCAAAAGCTGGTGAAATAGAGAGAATTCCACTTAACAGTCCATCCCTATTTAAATGCAGGTTACAAAAGGAATGGAAAACCTGGACAGGAAAAAGTTATTTGCTGACAATATAGGGATAATTGTATCACTGTCAGTAGCAGGCCTATTGTTTTCTAATATGAGTTAGTCTGTTACATGCATGCTACTATGTCAGATTACTATAAGTACATAAAAGATTTACTGTGTAGAGTACAGAATAATTAGAGCCTATTTAATGCCTTTCAAAATAGAAAGTATCAACATGCATTTGACCAAATTTTAGTTCTGTCCTTAATTTTGTCTGTTTCCAGAGTTTTCTTTAGAGTGTTATTCCCTGAGAGCACAAATAATTTAATGTACACCAAAGCATAACACGTATGCAGAGAATATATGTACAGCTGATTGAGTGTATATTCAAAGTCTCATATAATTTTAACATTTCAGGCTTTCCAGCAACTTCAAGGAAACTCTAAAATAATTCCATTAAAAAAAAAAAAAAAAAACCACATATAAAGAAACCCTCCAATTTTTTTCCCAGCTATAGAATTTCAAACCTCTAAATGTACTGGCCTGAGCCTTGGGATGGGCAATTCTCTGCCCTGAATTAGATCCCTTTTGGATAAGAGACCACCATGGAGTCTGTGACCATGCCTGCACTACGTTACTATACATAACACAGATGATTTTGGAGAACTGTGATTTTTTTGGTTGGGGGTTGGGGAGGGAAGTTTTTCTTCTAAACTACTTAGAAAAATTATCTGTGAAGTGTTTAGATTAAGGGAACAACTTTAAATGGCAAAATGTTACTTGCATGCACTCTGGATTCCTCCCTTTCCCCACAAAAACATTTTAAATATTTTCTAAAATATGGTTAACTAATAATTCCAAAAAGTTCTTAGAACACAAAACTATGAAATGGACAGGTTTAGATAAATAGGTCTCTCATGCAGGAAATGGTAGCAATCATCTGTAACATTTATATTAGAAAAATGCCACAAGCACAAACCACAACTACAACTACTGTGACAGCAACATACACTAGGATGAGCAGGCACATACAGATAGAGGCCATGCTTGCTAAATACCTGAAATGACATTCATAGATAAGAATAGTAGATGTTAAACCTAATTCTAAAATCAAATTACGTAAGAAAAAATTCCCTACTTTGTCTGCTTCAATATACTGACAACTATGGAGTGATACTTAATTTCTACTCAAAAGCAAGAATCTCTCTTTTACAGCTATCAACCTAACTGAATGACACAGATGAGAAAAAACCTGTACAAGAACCTCCTTAGATGCCAAATTATTTTTATGCTTCAGAGCTTGTGTTTTAACTGTGGTGGTCTCACAAGGCAGAAATTAGTATACTACTTCATTCTTCATAGATTATCACAACACTACAGTTAAAAGAAAGTCTGCAATTTTTAGTCTTCCCTGATATTTCAATTAAATGGGACATATTCCGAGCTATCAGTCTTCTCCTCTTTGAAACTGTTCTGGGATCACAGAAGTGATTCCCTAAGTGTCTCCACAGCAATATATAGTCATTATGATAACATTGTGCTGACATCACTGCAGGATCAAGAAAATGGTATAGTGACAGAAAACCTTTATAAAACTCTCTTCAGGCTGTGTAAATTCTTCTGAAAAACCTAATCCATCTTGCATCATGACTTCATTCTATATGAAATGTCTTTGAGATGACAGTTAACCATAATTTCTACCATAACATCCTTTATTAAAGTAATTTATGAGGCAAAGATGTTTTAACCTTTAATACTACTTTTCACTCAATACTTTTAGACTCAACAGCATTCTTTAAACACTTTTCTCAGTGTGTTAATTTATGTAGTAAGAATTAGTACCAATTATTACAATACTCTCATGTGTTAAGTAACCTTAGCTTTTCAATTGCCAAATCACAGTTGTATACTACACTAAAGACACCTATACTACATAATCACCAACAGCTTCATTCACAAAAAAGGCATTTTATCCCTTCCTCTGTGAAAAATAATTACAACTTCATGATCCAAGTTTATTTTCACATCAGAAAGCACTTAAGTAATATTGCATCAGTGACTGCTTTTAAGGCACAAGAATTCCTGTCAGCCAAGGGTTAACATCGGTATTAAGATGCTGGAACTGACACTAACCCTTTTTGTATCAACATGTTAAAAAAAAAAAATAAAATATATCCTATTTAAAACTGGGCTGCATTCAAATCAGAAATGCAACAAAGTTTTAAGAGATTTCAGGACTACTGAAAGATCAAATGAGCATTATTTTTGATGTCTTAAGTATTTTCAATACATTTTATTAGACAGGACCATTATAAGACAACTATAACTGTCCTTAGTTTAAGGGCACATAGCTTTATGTTCTATTTCACTTATTAGATACAATCAGTAGTCAGCTGAAAGAAAATGTTAAGACAAAAAAATGCAATAGGTCCTAGATGACTAAAGAAAGTTGAGAGGTAAAGAATACAGTCACATTTTCATGGCTGCATAATTATTTCTCTTAAAGCAAAATGAACCATCAATCTCATATTAAGAAATTAGTTTCAGCTATTGCTATTTGTAATTACTCTGGAATTGCAGAAGGCAAAATACCAATATCTTTTTGAACCTAAAAGAATGGACAAAAAAGTGTTGAATAGCTATGTGCTATTTTAAGGTCATGGATTGGGGGAGGTATATGAGAGAGGGTATTCCAACATGTAGGTTTAGCTGGGGAACAGAATCAAGCATGTATGCTAAGCAAGCTGTCTCTTCAAAAGAAAGCTGCAGGGTGTTCATCTTGAAGATTAATCAAGACCTAGAAATACATAAGCATCTGTAAAGCTCAATTTATTACTAATCCTATCATGGACTAGGAAAAAAGTACTGCAGATATAAACAAAATATACTGTATTTTCACCATATATTCATATATGTATATTGTTTATCTTTTCATACCAACTAAAATGTTCCAACTCATTGTGAAACCAAATACTATACTGTCTTACTCAACTTAAATTGTGAACGTACCGACATTACAAAATAACCTCCTACTTTTTAATGAAGTGTTTATTCTTAAGTCCACAAGCCCAGACAGTTTCATCAGCATTACAGCATTAGAAATTAAATCAGTTACAAACAAATGCATTGCACTAGCTATAACAGTGGGAGGCACATCCAGAATTAAAATAAAGAAAGGAAACAAAGGAAATATAAAAATATATGTAGACAAGAGGCAAACATACAAAGAGGATACGTACCTGGATTAAATCCTTCTTAAAAATAAAATACAAATTACATACCACCATCTTTATAGTATTTTCCATTTATGCAGAAATACTGTACACAACTCCACCACTATTCTGCTGCTCCTCCTTCAGCTTTAAAACAGTACAATACAAGCATGAGTCTGCTTCTCAGTGATTCAACTCAAGTGCAATCAGGCATGCTGTTAGTCCGCAACGGTATCTGTTCTAAATTCCACTGTATTCCCTAGGCAGCATTAAAGGTTTCTTTCTTTTTTCTTCCCTCTTCTGTTTTTTCTTGCCCCTCCTACAACTTGTGCTAACAGCTAAGAGTAATCGTGCTGTTAGATACTAATTCATTCTACAGCTCTGCTGTATTTCCCCTCTACAATAGCAAAAAGGGAGTCAGTATCCTACTTCAGCTCAAACACAACATCAGCATGAGACAACAGTAATCATCCTGCTGTTTTAGGTGCTGGTAACTTCACCCAATGCTGTTTTCTCCTGCCACTTCTGAATGCAGTAGTCGCTGCAATAGCCACAGCCCTTCTGCATGGAATGCAGCCCCTCTGCTTCACTGACAGAGTAGAATAGGCTTACTGAGAAGCCTTGCTCACAGAAACAACACATGCAGTGCATCGTGAGTGCTAGCAGGTGCTTCAGTGGCCAGAAGGATAACACTGTAAGACAGTATCTCTTGCTTGGTAGGGCCATGTCTCACCTAAGCTTTTATTTATCAGTCTGACATGACCCAGAGGAACAATTGTATAGCTATTTCTTTCAGCAGTGCTTTCACTGACATCTGTTTATTTTTGCTAATGAATCTGCTAAATAGATTCGTAACTATTATAATTCCATGATTATTTAAGGATGCTCCAGATAATGAAAAGCATATCACACTGTTTTGCATTAAATGTATTTTGTATGTTCCTAACTAACGCCTAGAGATCAGGATTCAGTCATTTTGCTGGGATTCAAATAGCAGAATTTATTATTATTGTGCATGCAGTGAGTAAATTATCCTGTAAATACTGTAGGTGTTTTTCAAATGTTAAATGATTTAACAGTGTGTAAAGCCATGCTCAGCCCTACATTTGTATTGAAGATATATTTAAAACTCCAACACATGAAGAACTACAGGAGTACATCCAGAAGGATCCTATATAAAGCCATTCTACATAAAAAGTATACACAGAATCTAAGTGTAGAAGTTTCACAAAATGTGCACATGCATAAAAAGAGAGGTATACTATTACCCCTTTAATCTTGGGAGATAGCAGCACTGAAATGTCATATAAAAAAGTAGTCAGCTAGTAAATTATGTATGTTTCCTATACAAATAAACAGGATTTTGGATTTTCTGGTAATAGCCGACGCTTTGTAACAGAGAAGCTTGTAACTCAGTCATTACTTCAAAAATACATTAAGGATGCCTTGAATAAAAGGTAGCACTTAAGAGTATGTAACAGTTTATAGTAATACCTATTTAAAGCTTATCAGTTGTAGGTTTCACTTTCTGCAATCCTTGTGCTATTGTTAGTAATGCGATCTAGGGATACAATGCTTTTTAAGTACAATTTATAAATTGAACAGTTCTAGAATAAAACCTCTTACAGTGGTAAAATTAATATTTTGTATATTTTTTTAATGTATCATTGTAAAAATCATTACGGACCATTATATTTTTTATGTCCTGCTGAAATGAATGTAACCTATAAATACTCCATTAATTAGATTCATAGTTAAGAACCAGATGAATGAAAACTTTATTATTCAAATCTTATTGCAATTAGCCTGCAGCAATTACTTACTATTCTCTCTAAACTTAAACAAACTGATGCTTCAAATCTGCCACATTGCATGCCAACAAAGAATACAACAGAACTTTTATATAAGTGCACAATAGGAAACACTGCGCTGATACAGTCCTAATTACATGAGATGTGACAATAATGCCCCTCAAAATTAGCAGGACTGCTCATGTGAGGATTATAAAAAAAACCCAAGAAAAATCAGACAGCCTAATGAAGCACAGCCACCAACAGCAGATAGACACAGCAGAAATAAACTGGGTTTTTAGCAAGTTCAAGCAAAATGGTCTGGAGACTACAGACAGTAAGACCAGTAAATGTTATGAGTGTTTTGCAAAAATATAAGGTTCTCTCATTTAACAAACAACTGTTTGCAAATAATATTAACTTACAGCACTTAGGAACTTGCTTGAAGATTGCAACATTAAGTACAGACCCTGTTTTACTAATCTGTTACATTACCAGATGTTGAATGTTTCAGTTTGAAGCCACTTATTTGATAGCCCAGCATAAACAGAGAACTTTGCCCAATATATTGAGTTGATGTTTCAGAAGGAAAAGGAAAACCAAAATCAAACCATACATCAATTCAAAGACCCTCAAGCTAATTATGGCATATCTATTCTGGAATTAGATTTCCACATTAAACTTGCCCAAGCCAGCAAAAGTCTGGTTTTGCTTGTAATGATACTCACCAATCAAGAATCTATTGCGTAATTACATACTAATTACTTGCAGCCAAATTCATCTCCACAAGTTATGTTGTACCTCTGTTCACATGATCCTCACATACACATGATGTTAGGAACTTCCTACAGTAAATATACGAGTAGAAGTTTTTATTCTCACAGTTCTGGTAGCCCAGATACTTGTAAGCCACTTGTAAGTGGAATGCAACTACTGTGCACCTTGAAAAAGCATCCATGTCAGCCTTGAATAAACTAGCACAAAGAAGCAGTTCACACTCATGGGCCATGTGCACCTTCACAGTTACTTGCCAGTAACCTCACATCTTCATGAAGTTGGCCTTCCAGAACCACACCATTAAGGGTTCACACTGATTTACCATACTTCACAAACACAGAGCTAAAGATACAACTCTCACACGTAGACGGTAGAGGAGAAATAAAGACTTCTGTATGGATATGTAGCAGTTTGTTACACAATTCTAGCCATTCCCTGCATCTTAATGGAAAAAAAACAAAGCCTCCCCAAACCCAAATACCAGCACCCCTGGAAATCCAAACCATACCCCAAACAAAAAAAAAAACCCCAAAACCCAACAGGCACCTATAAGCCTTCATAGAGAAAACAGCTAGTCTGTGTGCCTATTTCCAGGATTATGTGACCATGACTTTCAGAGATGATTCTTGGAATTCTCTGGAATAAAAGTCTGTCCAGTGAAAACACGTCACTGGTTTTCATCATTATTTATAAATAATAAAACCAGTGTTAAATAACATATAACCAGTCTAGATGTTATTTGACTATTTCTATTTTTTAATGCTTATATTGAAATGGTGACACTTATAAACTGAGGGAACAACTTTGAAGACATTTATGCTTCATGATGGATTTCAGCATGACAATTGGAAAAGCTGTCAAAGAATTAAGCAACCTTTCTCAATTGCCCACCCCCCACGGACTGCTTAAGGGGTGGATATTTCTTCCCTTTCATTAAAGAAAGGCAATAACTGTGTCAATTCTTAAAACTCGTCAATCAAAAATCAATCAGTTCTTAAATCATAATATGAGAGGATGAGACAGGGATGAGTGGGATGGCAGCTCCCCCAGCCGGTCCCCGCGCCCGGCCCCGGAGCCCATCGGCAGCGGAGCGCGATCAGGCCGCTCCTAGCGCGCCCCCTGCTGTCGGTCCCGGGAAACGGCTGCAGCGCCCCCGCGGGCGCTTGCGGGTTCGGGGGGGTAGTTGCGCTATCGGAGGTACGGACACCGGGCGGGACGGGACGGGGTGATCACGATGCTCTTACTGGATTTCGTGCTAACCTAGGGAAAGCTCGCGCGCCCACAGCTCTTAATAGAATTTCTAATCTATTAAAAATACACAGAAAGGTATAAAACGTTTTGGTTTTGCTTTTTTTTTGGAAGCACACATACAGATTTAAAGCTCTTCTCCATGCAAGGTACTTTTTCTATAAAATGCTACTAGCTCAGTGTTTTCTTCTAAACAGAAGAATTTATAAAAAGAGGGGAAAAGAGAAAACAACCGTTTGTGAGATACAAATATTCATAATTAATAAGTGCATGGAATCCACCTATGAGCTGATTTAGATTTTATTTCTGATTACTATGAGAAGTGTTTTGAACTCTCTGAAGATATGAAGGCAAAAGCCATCTGTTATTCTGCACTAAAATTCTTTCAAGCACTGGTTTCCTTTAACCAGTTGCTAGGTTTATAGAATTATACAGTTTGAATTCTGTTAAGCGAAGTAAAACCACTTCTGAGATTTTTTAGTCACAATTAACAAGGAACAGGCAAACCATTTAAAAACATAAGCACTTCTTCCCAGGTGCAATTTCAACAAAGCTTGGCCCTGATTTCAGAAGGAAACACAGGATGGGATCACAATGAGAAGCAAATATGTGAAGGGGTGAAGGGGGGGAAGCCCCAACAATAACTTGAAAAAAAAGTCAAGTCAAACCAATAACTAAGCATATTTCAGGAGGAAAAGAGGAGCTTTCTCCCCACCCAGATATATCAAGGACCCAAAGCCATAATGTTATGCATCTGAAGCAGTAACTTAAGAACACATATCACACCTGAAAATTTAATCCTCCTATTATGTTCTCTCCTTATGACTATTTTGTTCATTGTTGCCCTCTAGGAATGTGCTCATCCTAGAGACTATCTGATTTTCTTCTCTAGGGAAGTAGATTGTTTGCTAAAGCATTTTCTAAAATCAAGACTCTGACTCAGCTGATACTTTCAATTTTAGGATCTAGTCTGATGCATTAGTTTGATGCTTTGCTTTCTATTTTGGTGTCAATTTATGTTTCACCACAATCATATTTCCTGCAGTAATTGATCTCTTACAGGTATTACTATTAAAGCATTAAACTCTTCATTAATCACAGAAAATAGAGTATTTCTGGTTCTAAATATTAAGTCAGACTATTCTTCTAGTAAACTGACTCTGGAAGAAAACGCCAAAAGTTTCACCAGAATATGAATCTTCATTATTTTTCCACAACCAAATTACAACTAATTACGCAGCTTTACACTTACTGCACAAGAATCTGCTGATGTGCAGAAATTAATATAAATTGGCCAATGACTCACATAAGCGTTGTATTTCTAGAATATTCTTACCTTTTCAATACAAAAATTGACAATATTTTTTATTACTGCCTCTTAAAAGGAATTTATTCGTATTGATTCTCTACCCTTTGGTTCCGGATAAAATAACACTTAAAATATTCAAGTGCTGCTTCAGATCTGACTACATGCGTTAGGCTTTCCTGGACCTTTCCCTTTGCAGGTATATCAGTGCATGCATTCTAGTCCCAGCAGAGGAACTGATTCGTACCTTCAGCCTAGGCACTCAAATATCTTTAATCCAAGGCCTCCTCAAATACAGTACAGACATACAGCCTTGGCTGAGCTTTACTGAGAAAGCTGTCATTGTGATGTGATACTAACCCTAGTAACTTCCTAATCCTTGCTTTCCGTTGTTCATACTAAGACATAAATAGTTTCTCAGGACTCTTAAGTCACATTTATCCTGCTTGCAGAGTTTCTTTGCATATGGTAAACGTAATTGGAACCAAAGTGACCTAGACTTGGAGAGCTACAGCATCTTCATTCCATACAACCCTCAGTCATATACTTAACTTCAAGTATATACTTAACAGCACTACTAACAGGACTAATTAATAGTCATCTCAAGACTTGCCATGAGTGGCAGAAGCACGGAAAGATTCAGCAATAAAGAGCACACCACCAAACTGTAAAGGAAAAATTTCATCAGTAGTGAATTAAAACAACAAACCCCACTAATTTGTAAATGAGTAAAGAGGATAAATCACAAGAAAGATCCATACTGATGAAGCAGGAACTCTAAGGCAGATACTGCAAGGGTCCTAGAAGCTGAATGCTTGCAACAAGCATGCTCACAGTGCTAAGATTGCCTGAGCAAGCAGTTACATCATTTATCAGAAAGCTGGAAGCAAGAAATTTCCAGGATTCTGAGTTCATCAGTGCTCCATTCGTAGCTGCTCCCAACTCTCTTTCCTATCCTAGATCTCCTACTGATATGATTGCTGGTTGTTCCAGTATTTCTCTCTCCTCACCCTGGGACTTATTTCCCTTTCTTGCCATCACGAGAAGTATTCATCAATCCTTATAATTAACATAATGGATTCTTGCTTCACAATCCTAACTATTCATCTTTAGTACCTCCACTGCATTCCAAAAGCCAGCTTTTGCCTCCACAGAATGGTGACCTTAAAGTACAGCCCAGATGATTCATATAAAATGGGGAAAAATAAGCCAGTTAATCTGAGGCACACATTCTCACTTGTAAACTTTGCCTGAGAAAAACCCTGTCGAGTTTCAGAGTCTTTCAAACATTACCTTCCAATGCCACAAAATGCTCTGTAATTCAATTGCAAAGATGGTCCAAGAACTAGACATTCTATAGCACATTGGACAATTCTATAGCACATTGACTTAATCACAGGCTACCAAAAAAACCAGTAATAAATCATTTAATGAGTTCAAAGACAACCTGCAAAATGGTATAACATGGTTACGTACAACAGATTTTGAAACAGGAGGAAGGGAAAGAATGTTACTATGGTCCCTTTTTGAACTCTAAAGCAAAGGAGAGAACTGAAGTTTAATTTGGAAGAAAGTATGTTACATTCTTGTTTGTTGATTTATGACAGCCAAGGGATAAAGCTTAAGTTTGTTACCCCCTATTGTGAATCATGACTGCACACTTTCTGAGGAAGAAAGCAAAGTGATAACGCTTTTCCCGACCTTGCCCAACAGAATCTTCTAATAATGGTACAGCAGCTCATAAAGGTTTCTCTCAGGGTCGATCATTTTTCATACCTTCAATTAACTGAAGAAAGCAATTTTTAGCTTTCACATTGATTTAAAGGAGGGGGGAGGGGAATAAATCATAAAATATCTCAACTCAACAATACCATAGGAAGACCTAAGCTAAATTAAGCCCCATTAACTGTAGCTTTATTCACATAAAATACATCTCCATTTTCTTTTCTTCCAAATCCTACTGACTTTCTAACATGCTCCCTTCCCCACAAAACTTCCAGAGGAAGTCATTCCAGAAAAAAAAAAAAAAAAAAAAACCAAAAAAACCAAACAAATATGCTATTAAGTTTACTTTAAAAGATACGAAAAAAAGGAAACAAAAGCAGTTCTTCGATCAAAGTTGACATAAGTGTGATTTTATCTTTTTACATAGTAAATAGCCTACACAAAAGCCATGAGACATTGAAGGATAAGATGGCAGAATAAATTTTAAGTTAAAACATAATCCAATTATAATTAATCTATGCTAGATAGTTTACCAACAGAACAGCATGAAACTTACAATTGATTCCATACAACTGGCAGCTTTATTTATTGCCTTTGATGACTTTCCTTCATGCCTCCAATATGAGAGTTGTTATCGTGACTCACAAGCTGAATTTTTAATCCATTATCTCTTCTTAGAACTAAGTAATTTATGTTGCAACCAGTATCAAATAACACATGATTTTTTGAAGCCATGAATGAAGATCAATCCATCTCATATGATCCTTTTGTGGAAATAATTGATGCTCTTTGCAAACAATGTACTCCTTGTTGTGTGTTCACAACACAAGGGAAATATGTTCTTGAACTTCTGCCTTTATCAGTGAATCAACTTTTGTCAAAGTTAACTTACCAAACTCTACTGTTTGAAAGTCTCACGCACAACTATGAAGTGGTCTTAGAACTGTTGGCCTAATATCCCCACTTGTACCTTTTACTCTCTTCATGCAAACTCAAGCAGTTCAGACACAAGATAGTTGAGATCATTTGCACCATAGAATTGCTTGATATACCAATCAATTTTCTTTACATAATTAATAACAAAAAAGAGTGATTAATAAAGACAACCTGGAAAGTCCTTTAACTCCTCAGGTATTTTGAGCTTCCTCTCATAACATCAAGTAACATTCTAAACCATTGTCAACATGCCTTAAAGTTGACAAACTTGCACTGATACTGAATCCACTTAAATGAAAACACACTTCAATATTTCTTTGTTTACAAATTATCACTATTTAAGTATTTTACCTTTGAAATAAATTCACAAAACTTTAAGAGAAGCAGTTGCTGCTGACAGTCATTTAGCCCAACCAATATGCTGTCACTTGAATGCTATAATTACTTTTTTAATTGCATCAGAATATAGATGATCTACTGGTAACACTTCATGCAAAGGAAATACTTGTTCATTCCCAGTTTAAGAGACACTTGCATATAAAATATTACTTGGAATGCAGGTTAGAAAACTGTTCAGCTGAAAGACTGATTTTGAAAGATTTGTAATTTCTTTGGGCCTGCTGAAAGCTTTTAATGGGAAGCTTCACATTAATCTCATAGCCCCACAGCTCCTAAACAAAGAATGGTTTCTGCTTACCCTAAATTCCCATTGCTGTTCCTGTGTTATGCCTGCTTTAGTATTAGTTTGTCAAGTTTTGTTTCTGAATAAGACAGTAAATCAATAGTGCTGACAGAACTGAACTACTGATAACTTCTCCGTTAGTGAGCATTCGCACACTGGGCATCACACTACACCCATCATATAGTTAACCATGAATCACAAAGGGCAGCATAAGAACAATCAACAGTGAATATTTAATTCTATATAACCTTTTTTCTTATATTGGACTTCTCCAATATTTTCTTATTTAATGACATAAACTGTGACATAGGGATGTGCTGTGCTCATTTTGCAAATTAAGAAATAAGGCATGTTGAGATTTGCCTACACAATTCTGTGTCACTATCACTGTTGATCTCTAGGTTGTAAGACCAGTTGATATAGGGCCACTATTTCACCATTATCACTAAGCACAGATGTGGAATGATACAAGGGGTAAATCACAATACTCTAAGACTCTCCTGCTTATTGTGAGCCTTAAGAGTTAATTACTATGTTCTGTATTGACCACATAAACAGAGCAAGTGATCGTAATAATTTCTCTTCATTATCACATCTAATTAAGAAAAAACCTGTTTAGGCAGTGGTACCATCAGTAGAACTTAAAAGATTTTTCTAGGAAAAAAATAAAACTATTTTCTTAAAATCATTTTATTAAGTATTATTGAACCACTGATATTTCCAAATATCAAAAATTACTCAGAAAAAATGTCTGAAGCTGTGGTTTATGGATTAATATGAAACACAGATAAGATAGCAAAATTACATAATTTTGCATGTATCTAAAGGAAGTTTCAGAATCTCACCCTTTTTCCAGAAGAAAAAAATCCTGAGGTAAGGGAACCACACAGATTTAAGAACCAACAGAAGTAATTACCTCTACTATCAGAAACTCACCAGCCACATCCTTAGATCTTGCTGAAATTGAATAGCCATTTACATGAACTAGAAATGTTATGCTAAAGTCTCCCTCCATCTGAGAGGAATCTTTAAATTACAGGAACAAATCAGCAGGTTTAAGAGCAGCTCTTACCTTCTGAATAGCCCTTGCCCATCTCGCTTTTGCAAAACTACTTCCATCATCTTGACCTTTATTTTTCCTGGAGAAAGGGGGGGAGGGAAAAGCACTTGTCAAAACAGTAAACTAGGGGGAAAAAAAAGCCTGACCAAAACCAAAACTTAAAGAGCTCTAATAAGTCTATGGACAAGCAGATTCAAAGTCAACTAGAATTATCTCCCATTTCCTCTGTATTTTCTCTGTACATAGCATCCTCTCTCTATATACTAGAAAATATTAGCTCTGATCAAGTTATTCTTAATAGAAAGTTATGATAACTTATCCTGGTAATTAGCTTAAGTGTTACTTTACACTTAGGAGGAAAAGGGCTGATCAAAAGTCACACACTCTCATTCTCCTATTCAATATGATAAGCTGTTCAGTCAGGGGATTCAGAAGTCGCTTTGCTTTGTCAATATTAAATCCAAATGAGCTATGGAAAATAATGGAGGAAAATGCTTCATTATATTCTATTTAGCCCTTAATATGGAACATTTCAGAACTTGCTGACAGCACACTCAATCCCACTGTCCATGTCATTGATGAAGATATTAATATTAGTTCCAACAAAGACTCCTGATGGATGCCACTTGTCAATGGTGTGCATCCAGACATTGAACCATTGACCACTATTCTCTAGATGTGACTAGCCAGCCAATTCCTCACCCACCAAACAGTCCACCCACCAAATTCATCTCTCCCCAATTTGGAGAAATGGATGTTGAGGGGAACTGTGTCAAAGGCTTTACAGAAGCCCAGACAGATGATATCTGTAGCCCTTTCTTTGCCTACTGGTGTTGCAACCCCATCACAGAAGGCCACTAGGTTGGTCAGGCAGGACTTGCCCTTGGTGAAGACATGCTGGCTGTCTCGCATCATCTCCCTATCCTCCATGTGCCTTAGCATAGCTCCTAGATGGATCTGTTCCATGATCTTCCCAGGCAGAGGTGAGGCTGACAGGTCAGCAGTTCCCAGGGTCCTCCTTTCTACCCTTTTCAAACATGGCTGTGATGCCGCCTTTTTTCCAGTCACCAGAGACCTCACCTGAGTGCCACGACTTCTCAAATATCAGGGAGAGTGGCCTGGCAGCCAACTCCCCACGACTCTGCATGGGATACATCTTACAAGGTCCTATGATGCCTCTTTTCAACTCCAGCCCACTTTTTCTAGATGATAAATAAAAAGTAACTTTCAAAGAAAACCTGATATTCCTATTTCAAGCAGCTTTGTTTGTCTCCTAGGATTTGAATGTTAAAATTAAATATAACAAATTGAATTATTTTTCTTTAAGTTTTGATAATTAATATTCTGTCTTATTTTCATTACAATTGAAGATAAGGTTAGAGAAACATGTCTCTCTGACGCCTCCCCATTTATTTCAAACTATCATGCCACTCTCTACTTGGGCTGTCAGTTGATAAAATAAAACATAATGTTTACGTGAAGATTCCCCAGACCTGATGGTGATTTGACTGTGAAGTCAGAACATGGCACACATATAGCTGATTCAGTATACAGGGAAAAATAAGCATACACTAATCAGTAACTACAGCAAACTACATGGCAGTATCTCCATATGCTGATTTTCTCTAATGTAATATTGAAGTGCAGTTCCAAAACAATTCCCATCTATCCAGGCATTCTGATGCAAGTAAAATACGTTCAGGCAGAGAAGACTGGCTCACAGAATCCCCTTTGGATTACAAAGGGCTTCCATTAACTCTAAGAGTATACTGGCTTGAAAAGATGTGATCCCTGTCCCTATATCATTAACAGGGTAAAAAAGAACAATGCTAAAAAAAAAAATGTATTTCCCAATTATAGTGCTTCATAAATCAGGATTACAAGGTCTTCAATATCAAACAGCAGGAGAGAAGAAAATAACAGTAACAACAAAAAGCCAAACAACCAACCCAAACCACAAGCAAACCACCAAAAGAGGAAAAAAACCAAAACCCAAAAAAACAAACTCAGACACACAAAAACTCAACCAAAAAAACCCCAAAAATAAAATCTTTCAATTTCCTCAGTAAAAGTATATCCTTGTGAGACACAGAGCTAGCCCTATCACAATGTCTTTGCAAACTGCAGTAAAGGAGCTACTGAGAAGACATCCTAGAACTATTTCTGTATCTGAAGACCTGAAATAAAGTTCTGCAAGGGAAACAAACAAATCAACCAATCAAAACACACTGCCCCAGCAAAAAAGCCACCAAAAAGAAAATCTTACATTTCATCAGGTAAGCCTCATGAAAACAACTCTATCAAATCTTCAAAATACCAATCTGCTGTGCACTTGGTTGCCCAGACACAGGCCAGTTATGATGAGTGTTCATTTGGGTACTTCACCACACCTGTGAAGAATGTTGGCTCTAGCTCAAAATTGCTAATTCAGTTCATGGCTGTTAAGCACAGGTGAAAATACTCACTACAGACTCTACCACTCTTGCAAGAATACAAATAATTGAAAACATAGTGCCCTGTACAATAACACTTCAGTAGCAAAATAAAAGTATACAGTAAAATTCTATAGGTACAAACTACAGAGGACAGTAGCAGCCTCTCTACCACATAAAGTTGCAGAGTATTTATATTATACTTCTGTGATATCCCTAAATCCACACATTAGCACTTAATTATCTTGGACTTTTGGAACAGTGTTCTTTTATTTGAGGAGAAGAATGTTCCCTCTGATATGCACAGCTGAGTGCACATGATGCAAACTAAGTGTGAAGAGGCTTGTCTTCCTGCGCCCACATCTCTGAGGCTGTATGTTTTCAGGTTCTGCCTTTTTCCTTTTTCGCATCTATTAACTCTACTTTTTTTTTGTTGTAAGGTAAATCAGCCAAGTGATACTAGTAATTAGCCCACCCCATCCTGCAGCTGTTGACTAGACTGGAAATACTAGGTAATATTTAACCTTAGGAATTATTGGGGTAATCAACCTCAAAGTCAGTTAGAGAGTTGGTTGCCAATGTTGATTCAGAAGGAAAAAGCAGATTTCTCAGCCTTAACTGAAAGTAAGTAGGAGAATTGATTCCTAAGGTTTGAGGCATAATGTACACAGGCAAACAAAAACATACAACTTGTTTGGAACACTTCTAGAAAGTCACTGGTCTGATCAGACTGCTAGCAGCACAGGCATTTAAGGCAGTACAATACGCTTCTCCTTAAGCCACAAAAACATATGCTGACAGGCACAGTAGAAGTTTTTTACCTGTCCACATCCTGCTGACACAGTGATTGGTCCAGGTTACACAACAAATGATGGTTAAATTTCGAATTGGAGCTTTAATACTAATTAGTTAGCTGGCAGAAAATAATTTCTCAATACTGAATAAAACCTCCAGATGACACGTTTACAGGAATTCCTAGTAGCAAAGAGCACCAGACACTGCTGGGAATGATCTGTACTGCTAACTGAATGATGTACAAGGAACATACTTTATTCCAGGCAAATACATGGCTATAATTTTTCAAAACAAAGAACAAAACCTCTAACAGATGATTAAGACATCTTTACACAAGCATAAATAAGGGAATCATAGCTGATAATTACAAGAGCCTTAGTTCCCCATGGCAGAACAACCAAAAAGCTTGCAAACAAACAAGTGCTTTTGGAATGCCTGAAAATCATGCTGGTTCACTGTTCCTACAACGTAATGCCCAGCTGTCATCTCTGAACCAGTACAGTTCACAAGAACAATGAGAAACGGAAAACTAGAAAAGAAGCCTCATAGTGAGGAGTCTTGCAGTAGTCAGATATGGTGAGCTGAATGAGCAGCCTAGGTCAAAGCTTTGATCCACTATGCATCAAACTTAGCAGACCTCCACATCTCCTAGCCATAAGGATCAAAATAACCAATCTTGTTGCAGTCAATTTACCAATAGAAGACAAATACGCACAAAAGGAATGCATAGGCTATATAAACATGAGGGCTGTTCGGCCTGGTTTATCAAAATCCAAGGATTTTTAATAGAAAACAGAAGTTACACTGACACTTTTATTTAATAAATGTTTTGCAGCTCAACTATGTTACCCAAATATATTAAAATTGGCCTACTATTTCAACAACAATTTGGACTTTCATGGCACTTCCTGTAAAATTAAATCTCACTACAGCCTTCAATATAAAGCAGTTAATTACACAGCAGTTGCAGCGTGGCCACATACAGACAAATAATTACATCCTCTGAATGCCTACTTGCAGTCCTAAACATCTGCACTGATTTCTAACTATTCATCATTAATGTTGATTTTGTCAGCTTTGAATATAACTGGAAATAAATATGGGAAGAAAAACTGAAATAATTACACTATTATGAGGGTTTGTTTTTTTTTTTTTTGCAATATCCACTCCCCACTAGCAACAGTCACACTGGAATCAATTTCTTCTGCTTAAATCAATCTCTAATGGACAGATAGAGCAGAGTTGTACTTGTGTGGTATACTACCGAAAACCTGTGATTATTTATGTTTTATTTTGTTTTTCTTCTTTTAAATATGCTTTTCAGGAAGTTCTGATAATGATTATTCTTGTAAGAATATGAGATATGGATGCTGATGGTAATTTTTAGTTTTAGTGTGCATTTGTTTATAGCTCAGAAGGATATGAAAGAATAAAGATGAAAAACAGCTTCTATGTTCCTTACAACAAAAGCACTTTCAAGTACTAAGTTTCTGAAGCTGGAACTTCTGAAACATGCACAATTTCACGTGCACTGGAAGTATATAAGTTCATAAGATACTTGAAACTTTTGGGGGAAGATTTACACATCTGTTACTTATTTAGACTGCAGCAGCACAAGTTCTTTGGGCATATCTCTGCTGGTGCAGTGAAGCACTACATGAGAAGTTGCTACCACAGCCTTGCGCATCAGGCCAAAGTGACTTTAGTAATATTACATACATCTCAGCTACAATAAGCTTGTCCTTGTTAAGAGATTATCTCAAGCTGACTGCACTGGAATAGTTTCTAGCTGAAAACAAGGTGATTTTTGACTTACCTCTAGACAGAATGAAGTTATAAGGTTGCATTTATCCCCATAGCTGAACTTATATTTTTTCAAAGTTCTAATATTTCCTCTGCTTTTTCCCTCCAATATTTTCATCGGCAAAATTCACATCAATGTCGATTTTCATATTTCGCTAAAGGAAGATGCCTACTCCTGCTTGCTTTTAAAAATACCCTGAGCCAAGTCCCCTACCTGCACAGCTGCTTTAGGTAACTCATCAATAACTGCAGCCTGGTTACCCCTCCTCTTCCTGGGCATAATTAACTATTTGTTGCAAGGAAAGTATTTTCCTCTCACTAGTGTGTTTTCAGCCATCAGACTACACATTTATGAGTTGTTGTTGTCTCTTCTAAATCTGACCTGCAAAGATACAGCTTGTTTCAACAATTACTTTCCAGTTAGGTTATTTTAGTGTTCTGACTTACACTATGACCTGACAAACTTTAGCTTCATCTCAGATAGAGAGATAGTAAACTATTCTGTATAGCTGAGAATTGGTACTGAGAAAGGGAGATAATAACTACTTAAACTTCTATATTTGACAGTGTCATTGATTTGATACCCTATGAGTTTAGTGTGTAAGTGGTCCTTGACCTGAATTTTACAAACATATCCGAATTAATAAAAACCTATTTATTTAATTACAATTAATTATACATGTTTCACTGCCTTATTTTGAGTAAGAACCATCACAGCAGTATTCAAACCTCTTGCATGGGCTTTGAGCCATCTTGTTATGTACCTAGTTATTAGACCTGAACTGCTCTAAGCAACTACAAAGGACTAACTGATCTCTAGGTGAAATGCAAGCTTTGTCACTGACATGAGAGGAGGCAAAATCTCACTCTAATACAGCTTTAACTAATGGAGCTGGGCAAATTACATGAGCTTTTTATGATCCTAAAACAAAAATTAACTGCAACAGAGAAAGGAGAGGGGTAAAAATCAAACATTTTGTTTCTTGGGAAATAGCAGTTTAGAAGGGTTAAATTGTTAACAAAGGAACAGAAAAGATCAAGCTTTGAAAAATGTTCTAGAACTGAGGGAGCCTAGACAATGAAGTTCACTTTGTCATCTTTGGGTACTTCATTCTTCTAATGCAAAAATAAGCAGAAAGGCTTAAAGCAAATTGTCATTCAAGACCTTTGTTAGATCCTCTGTGAAATAGCTTCATTTATACTACCATTTACATGTTGTGACAAGCTAAACACTCTCTGGGGCACAACTCTATAGTATGACAGAGGAATTCTATGCTACTCTGACAGCAAAATGCTGAAAGATAATAATTCTGTCAATTTTCAGTAGTTAGAATTCCATCAGGGCAGAACCCAACACACACACATACACAGAAAGGCAAGATGTTTTATACAGAAACTTGAATTTGTACTATGAATAAATACCTGGACAGGACTTATGGTGACAGAAGAATACAGCATTTTATTATACTTCTGAAACAATCACAAAATTATTTAGGAATACACTTAAGTGCCCAGAATCCTAGTTCTATTAGATCACTTCAACTATTTACACTTAAAAAAAAAAAAAAAAGCCAACAGACACATTTTGGATTCAACTCTGTGGAACTTCCTTGTTACTTGATGAACTTGTCGGGTTTGGGGCTGGTTTTGGGGGTTTTTTTTGGCTTTTTTTTTTTTTTTGTTTGGTTCTCCCTCCCACCCCCCAAACTTTCAATGTGCACCTCTCTCAAAAGGTTTGGCTTGCAAGACTGGGTGACATCCTGCTTTCATTATGCTGGAGGAACTTATTCGATTATATTAAGCCTTATTCAGAAGAACCCCTGCAACTGAAAGCCCAGTGCCTACATGCGTGAAAACACATATGTACAGTGATCAATGCCTAAGCTATTTAAATTCCAATTCTTACCACTCAAAGCTGTGAACAGGACTGCATTCAGATCAGTCAGAAACAGCTTCTGATTTTGATCTTAGTAAACTTACTATGGTGCCAGTAAGTGGTAGCTCATTTTTCCCTACACTGCTATATAACAGTAGATTTCAAGACAGATTTTATTTGAAATGTGTCAAGACAGTATAAATCTCACAAAGTATCTCCAAGCTTTTCTGATGAGTATAAAGGTACTACAAAGCAGTCTTGCTACCTGAGAAAACCACTCAAGATATATTATCTCTTCAGTGCTGCAAAGGTACCTTCATAGTTTCCCCAAGTGCAAGATATTTATCAGAACAAAAGAACATGCAATTAGGACAGAAACTCACTTATAAGACCACAGATTACCATGGAAGATAGGTGCCACAAAGAAATACATGCTGCTGTGAATAAGACATTAGCAACATACTGTTCTGCTGTGCAGTGAAGTGCCAGTTTCTAAACAGTCTTGAATCTATCGAAGTATCACCTTGGACTGTTCCCAATAAGAAAACAATGTCTAACTGGCACTTTGAGAAATTTTGTTAATAACTCTAGATTTTGCCTGTGTTTGCCACTAAGCTATTTGTTCATCACCTGTTTCACACCTATTTCATCACCATTTCATCAAAACCAGTTTTCTTCTAATACATCCAACCAAAAAAGATAATGCGGCTATAGTTTTTTTCTAAATTACATTGGAAAGACATTTTTCTTTATTCATCTGAACTCGATCTTTCTTGCACATTATCAAGTCACTGTATTCATAACCAATCCCTAATCTTTCAAACTTAAAAACCCACAACATCAGTGTTGTGAGTCTTTGATTGTATATGCATGCAGTAAACAAAGTATGTGACCTTTAGAAACAGAATGGGCTATAGAGTATATCATATTCCACATCTAGATCTCTCACTCAGTTTCAAAATCAATCTCAGAAAAAATAACCAACATGTAGCTTACTTTCATGTCAAAGACTCTGTGAAACTCCTGTTTGTAAGAGAAGTTTCACAGAAGCTGTACTGTTGACTGTTGCCTGAACTTGGCTTCACGCATGAAACTGTATCTGAGTATTATAAATTTATACCTGAAATAGATCCTAACATAGACTCAATCTGTCTCTGACTCTGAACTAACTGAAGCATAGAAATACATAACCACTGATAACCCATCATGTTGAATAGTTGTAAGATTTTTTTTACTTACTTTTTTAGATGATGAAAGAACGTAAAAGTAACTACGTAATAGTTAAGAACAAATATTGAAGGATTTTTATTCAAAAACTCTCAAATGGTTTAAGAACATGTGATGTTATTGTCCTCCTCCTGCACTAGAATGTTGAATGCTTATCTAGTGTTTTGCCATAATTGTTACTTTCTGTAGTAACAACCAAAACAGGACTTGCATTAGGGATCTAATGCTGTTTCTATTTTCTCCTTCTACCCAGGTTGATTCGCAACAAGGAATAGGAATAACAGAAGAAGCTCTAGTGCTCTACATAGACTTCTTGAGCTTAAAGCATAAGAAAATTTTATATGCAAGCACATACACTTATATGCTGTAAATTAGATCTGATCTGCCTATCTGCCTGTATTTAAGTCCTCTTTAAATAGACTATTGTACTGCCAAACATGGTTGGGCTTTAGTCCAACCTTAACCTGTACCTTTAGTGTCTGCACATACGCGATCAATGGTTTCACTGACCTTCAGCTAATGCTGCACCATCACACACAAAAAGCTGCCTGCCATCTCTCCACATCATAGACTTAACACGGGTTTTCTAAACTTCAATCTTGATATCCAAGTCAGAAAGGAAACTGTTTCCAAGGGAAATGATTTTACTGTTTGTGAACATATTTGAGACTACCACAGTAACACATAATAACTATGAGTTCAGGAAGGACAATTTGTTCAGTCAATCTGTTCAGTCAATGATTGCTAGGACATGGACAATATGCTAGAAAACTCTGCGCTGAGAATCCACATCAATACATGAAATTCCATTCGAAAAAGACATACAAATAGGCAATGAATTAATGAAAAAAGGGAAAAAAAAGTAATACGAATTTCTAATAAGTAGCTTACTGCTTTCATTGTGAACCAATCAGAATTAAAACAATGAGTTTGTAACCAAGCAATTCCTATGGAAATGTAGTAAATCAATTCAAGTGATGTTTACCTGGCATGTGAATGTGTCAGGATCTTTCAGGGAAGCAGTTTAAAGATGAAATACGGCACAGTATTATGAGCCTAATGAAACTTTTCATAAACATTTGCACCTATTCCCATGGGAGTTCTGTTTTCTCCTGTGTTGTACAGCTTTTTCTGTAGAGTTCTTGTGCCTCTACCTGAAATGTTCACATCTTGCAGGAATTTCCCAGCACAAGAACTGACACCTGACTTGATTATTTTAGCTTTTCCATAAATGAACAGCATTTTTAGTAGCTTCAAGGGAATACTTATGGAGTATGCATATACGTCTTCTACACACCACTGTAACTATCAAGTAAAATAATTCCCAGAAGCGGGCAAGGCTACTTACTTAAACAAATTACCACTTATGTAAGTAATCTCTAAGTAAACTGTGTTAACCTCTACAACATGTCAACCTTTTGGAAATGACATGAAATGATTGCATAACAGTAAAGTTAAAAAAGTTATGTGAGAACAGAAACATCTAAGAAGGCATAGACCTTAATTAACCTAGGACAAAAAAAAAAAGACAACATCCAAAAGCCTTTCCTATTCCATTCACACGTAAATAATTCATCATAAGTGATGTTATTACACAGAATCTTAGATGAAGTCAGTGATTTGTCATTTATTACAAAAGGTTCTCACCACAAATAATACAAACCCAAGAATGTTAATAATGAAGTCAATTAAAGCTCAGTATCAGCTCATAACAAAAGAATCACCAGAACATTCACAATAGCCGAATGGAAAATGGACACTTGTGAAAAGATTTAAACAAAATAGCTATTACATCTGATGACTGGAAGGAGGGAAACAGTATGGACTTATAGGAAGAGATACTGGAGGAAACTAATAGTAATGTCTGCCATGTGAAAAAGATATTTACATTTCCTTTTAATATATAACCTATTTTATATTTTGTAGGGCTTTTTTACATATACTGCAGAGTACCAAACTTGGTTGTGCCTTTTGTGCCAGAACTAGACACAATTCCTCTTCTCCTACAAGAATTTTCTCCATGATTATCTCATGCCGAGATTGGAATACAAAGTCATGTTCAAACATAAGGAATGACCTGAAAAATGTGTCTATTTAACAACTGTGCTGTATTAAGCTAATTATCCAAAACACAAAACCTCATTTCCACAAGTTATTCAGAGTCCCCAAGCAAAGCTGCTGAACAGTTTGTCTAATAAATTCCTTTTAATTCCGAAACAAAATTAGAGACAGAATGTGGATGTATAAGATTATTGTATTACTTTTTAAATGAAAAATACTTTGGACTACTAAAAAAAACCCCAAAACCAGTTTTATCAATGCCATTTATCATCAATAGCTCACTAATTAAAAGAAATCCACAGCAGTAATTTCCAATAAATATTTAGTGTCTCTGTCAGGGCCTTGAGTATACCAATAGAACCACAGAATCATAGAATAGTTAGGGTTGGAAAAGACCTTAAGATCATCTAGTTCCAACCCCCCTGCCAGGGGCAGGGACACCTCCCACTAAACCATGCCACCCAAGGCTATGTCCAATCCAGCCTTGAACACTGCCACTGATGGAGCATTCACAACTTCCCTGGGCAACCCATTCCAGTGCCTCACCACCCTTACAACAGTAAAGAATTTCTTCCTCACATCCAATCTAAACTTCCCCTCTTTAAGTTTGAACCCATTACCCCTTGTCCTCTCACTACAGTCCCTAATGAAGAGTCCCTCCCCAGCATCCCTATAGGCCCCCTTCAGATATTGGAAGGCTGCTATGAGATAGACTTCATTAGACTAGCCTCCACAGGGAAAGGGACCAACGAGCCCTGCAGCTCCATTTAGGTTCAGTCCCTGCCTGATGCTCTGCTCCAAGAGTGACAGTCTCTATAAATTAGAGCTCTGCCTATATACTCACTGACATAGACCCTCACCTGTGGACTCATTGACTAGCTTGAGCTTGGCTCTGCTTTTTCTCACAGAATCATCAATTCTCTAAATGCCTGTTCTCAATTCTCTCAGTGTCCATGTTCTCAGTCTTTCAAGTTTTGTCTACATACTGCTAACTGCTATTTATCTTCTTTTCCATGTTTTTCACTCAAATTTATTTAACATATATATAAAATGTGAAACAATTGTAAAGTTGATAATTATAAACAAAATAGAGGCATATAACAAAACCCATAAAAACCTCTTAAACTTCAGATTCGCTACATTTATGATACTTAGTACTCTCCAAACCCAATTGTAAACTTTGTCTATCCTTTTCCTGCTATAGAGGAAAACTATAGTGACTGCATCACTCTTCCAGATTCTTCAGAAGCTTTTCTGTTTGTTCTTAAGCAGATTTTGAAAGAACTGGTTTTATTCCAATCAAGAGCAATAGTTCTAGGCCACAGAAGATCTAAAGGAAAAAAAAAACACATCTGAGAAAAGCAAGAGGTGGAACTGAATTCAGAAAGGGCAGCAGAGCAGGAAGGATCATCAATGATTATGTTAGCTTGACTGACAGATGAGAATAAAGCCTGGGGAACAATGCAATGAACTCTCAGCACGACAGTGCTATTCTTAAGTGCTTAATTTCACAGAAGACAGTAAGCCACTAATGTGACAATTTGCTCTTACTGAGAAAATCTGCCTTACTGTAGTAAAATAAATTTATATTATCATTTATTTGCATTTTTAAATGACTGACATATAAAACTAAACCAAACATCACCTGAAGCAGAATGCCTTTCTACCCACATTTGCTTTCTATAAATTAAGCAGACAACAGCTGCCCAAGCAGCTAAGAGCATAGGGAATGCTCTTTAATATGTGAAAATAGTTAATATTCAGAGAAGTCAAGTCATTTGATGGATGCCGGATGTAAACAAACATTTTACCTTGCCTTTGGAACACAGAAGCATTACATCAGCTGAACTGTTATACAGAGAAAAAATGAAACAGCTCTTTTAGAACAGACAAATTAAGGAAGAAACAGTTGCAACAGCACTTAAGAAGATTTACATTCTCTTCTTTTGAACTACTCTGGACATCAAATGTTTGTTGTGTTTTTCTGCTCTGAGGGTACTTCCATATAGATAGTGCTTTCAGAAAACGCACCAGGTGTCTCATAGCACAACTGCAGCTTAGAAAAAGAATACAAGTTTAAAGCAGACAAGTTTCAGCTGAGATGTTGTCCTGTGTTCAGCTAGTGAGTAAGCAGTTGCGTGGTTCTGAATTACAGGCTGAGCTTAAACCATGACAGTTATACAACAGTTTTTGCTAACATTAGGTCTTAACATGACCATTTAGTTAAAACAAAAACAAAACAAACAAAAAACAAACACCACCCCCCCCCCCAAAAAAAAAAAAAAAAACACCCAAACCCAAAAAACTTTGCTAATTGTCCTTTATATACTTTTTCTATAGCAAACGAAAGGTCAGGTAGCTTTACCTACCTTCCTATTGAAATAAATTAACACTTGAATTCAATATTTTTATTTGCATTTAAAACAAAGACTAGAAACCAGTAATTTGTGCAGCAGGAAATAACCACATTTTGTAAAAGCACTACTTATAATTAAGCAGTAACACAAGATGCCAGATAGAGATTCTATCATACTAGATACTACGGAAATGAGAAAACAATATTGGTTTCTGTCTTAAAGACCTGTATGCTGTGCTATTTATGCAAACTAGAAGATATTATGACAAACTCATTTTGTCTTTCTACGTACTGTGAAGATTCACATATATTATCCATAACTTCTGCATCCAGGCTCAGTCAACTTGAATTAGATTTGATGTAGCTCACTTATAATTGTTTTATCTAGACTATTTTTCCTCATCAATAACGGGTTTGAGGAGCAATAGGAGAGCGTTCTATTTATTTTATTATTAGGTATTTAATATTTTTTAGAATCTGGTAGTTCTATCCCGAAGGAATTACAGGGGCATTTCAAACCGTACTGGAGACCTAGGCTTAGCCAAACTGAATTCCACCCAAGTCCCTGCCTGAAAATATTCCTTGCAGATGTCTCCCTGCCAAAATTAAACCAAAGCAACAAACTCAAAACAAATACACCAAAACCAAATGAAAAAGCAACCACACACACATACACAATACCCCCACCCCAAGAAAACCATAAAACCCCGAAACAAAACCACCACAGACCCCCAGTAAGTACAATATGTCTGCAAGTGCAGTACTGCCTTGACAGGAGCAGCTTAGCCACTTGGAACATGCACCTGTACGAAGCATCATACTATGAAATGTTCCTCACAGCTTGTCAGAACAAATTAAGCTGCTGCACTGGAAATAGTAGTTCCTTTCCTCAAATGTGTGGGAAAACACAGTATCATGAGGAAGTAAAGCACAGTGATACAAGTTCTCTGTAACAATGGCTCAAGGACTGCAATCATGTAACATGTGGCTTCATTTTAGAGAGCAACCTCAGAATACTAAATGCAAAAAACTCCACCAATAACAACACCAACTGCTTTTTATATTTTGAGAGATATGCCAGTTCTAAAAGGCTGGGAACTGGTGGACAGTCATAGCCAAAAGGCTTATGTGTGACCTACATATTTTGTTAGCCTGCTTTTTTCTTTTCTTTCTTTTGGACCTCATTTCTTTTGGGCAGCAAACATGAAAGGAAACAGTAACATCATGGAAGGTTAGTTATGCTCAGCTATTCTATAATATAACTTCGAGGAACAATTGGCCATTAAATGATCCCATTGGAAAACCCCACATCTATGAACAAATATTATCTGCTTAAACAGCTATGGCTACATAGTGGAAATATTGTTTTGATTTCAGGAGCTCCTCACCTGTAGCCAAGAGGTGAAGGTGGAAATTTTCATGGTTTAGAAATAACTTTTGGCCTGCCTATTATCTGGGCATAAGTAATTAAACAGACTACTGGACAAAGGGCTATAAAGTGTTCACTTAAAAATTAATTTGGACCTTAGCACATGTTTGCTTCCCTGTATTTAAAAACAGGGAAGATTAATTAAATTTGTTAAGAGTCCATTTCACATTTTTTTTTTTCCAGGATGTCTCAAGTATTAAGGAATTTCTAAGCTTTCTTTCCAGTTTTCATCCTTTAGAAAAAATCTGCAAGTTGTCATCAGAACACTTTATTAAAGAAATATCAGTTTAATAACTATTACATTAAAATCAACATTGCTAGTGGCTGCAGAGCATTGAGCCCAATTTTAGTAATAAATCTTCTTTTAACACTAAGCAGTTACCATCACCCAAAATATTACACTGGAGTAAACCCTGTCAAAGCCAAATACTTTAGAAAAAAATCCTCAAAACCAGCTTTGTCCATAAAATCTATAGAGGTCTAGCTCATCTAGAACTCTGCAGAGAAGTATCACATGACATATCAATATTCTTTAAAAGAAAATTGTGGTATTTAGAATAATTTTTTTGCTTAATTTTGCTTGTTTTGGAAATGCCCCTAACCAATTTTATGCTATTCAGTTTAGTTTCAATTTGTCAGGCTCTTGTGCAGTACTTCATTTAGGTGGCTGTGGATGGCAGCATTAGTATTTTCTAATTATTGCCATTAATATTGTTAAAGTATCTCGTTTTTTAAATACAGCAAGCATTTTTAATACATGATTGAGGGTTACATTTTCGAAAGCTGAGTGACTTAAGTGCCTTTGAAAATTGAACGTAAGAGCTTACCTTTTGCATATTTTTTAGAGTACTTTTCCAGCATAACCCTTCTTCTGTTTCAAAAAGTAGTTATTCAAAACAATAATTTCACAAAACACATATTTTTATTCCAAGATCTAGATTAATAGTTCTACTTCAGTCATTAAAAGCACCTTCCATTGAACTTTCCAGTTTAGTGAAATGTCTCAGAAGAAACACTATAAATTTACTGACAGTACAAGCATTGGCTGTATTATTTTACTATTTGTGCGTTTTAAGTTGCAAGTGTATGAAATGCACAGATTAGTTTTTATCCTAATGTAGCCTGACTGTAAATAGAACAGTTTTCATTTAATGTGTTTTATCAAATTTAACATTTAATGCAATATTGCATGTACTTTAGCTGCTAATCTGCATTTCTAATTCAAATCATTGTAGCTTACGGCAATTATGTCATACCATACAGCTAATACAATAGATGTATCTGTTACTTCTTAAGTATTACGACACACAAGAGGTGCACATGAAAAGTAGGATTTTTGTCAGGAGTATAACTCAAATACTTATTTACATATTTTTCCTGACAAAGCAACATATAATCATATGAAGTGCTCATTCATTGTGTCCTTCTCCATAATTTATATATTTTTAAATTGTACTCATTCAGTCATTCTGGTGTTAATTCTGTACACATCTGCTACTCTGGATACACAACACACGTGCGCTTGAATGGCACCGAAGAGATTAGCCATCAAATTTTTGTTCTTGCAAGTATGCTAAGATGCACTGGATGCTGACAATGCATACAGAATGCACTTTTATGCATTCTGTGTGATGAATGCTCCATCCCTGGCAGTGTTCAAGGCCAGGCTGGATGGAGTCCTGGGTGACATGGTTTAGTGTGTGTTGTCCCTGCCAATGGCAGGGGGGTAGGAACTAGATGATCTTAGGGTCCTTTCCAACCCTAACTATTCTTTGACTCTATGATACAGAAAGAACAAATTGATTTTATTGTACGGTTACTATACACAGCCAGAATGAAATACATACTAAAACACTTGATTGTTGATTTACAACAAGCAAACAAGCAAAGTCATTTGTTCATTAACTATATTAATCAGAGGAAAACTTAGAGGTTGTTTTATTTTTTTTAAACTGCATTTTCCCCTTCTCTATCGGGTTTTTTGCTGTTTTTTTTTTTTTTGTTTGTTCTGTTGGGTTTTTTTTTAACACTGGGAATAAATATATTGCTCTAATAAGAATCCACTTAATCATTCACTGCATACTTAAATTCTGATTAATTTATGGTTTATGAAAAAGTTAATCATTTACACTTAATTAGCTACTCGTCTACATCTAGAGTCAACTGCCATAAACACCATCTATGTATACAACCAAAGAATTGACAAATAACTATCAGTGTAAACAGATTAATGAAAAATTTGGTACACATTAATATTAATATTATTCAGTAACATTATCTAGGACAAAGAAGCAAAGGAAAGAATTCCACAGTCAGGTTAGGTTAATTTTTTTTGGTTTAGCTTAACCTGCTCAGAGGCTCGGATCTCTGTTGAGAAAGACATGTCAGCCCAGATGATATGCTGATGACTGGATGTGTGCTTTGAAAAACATCGAGAAATAACTCTTGAGTACTGCCATTACTGACAGCTCTTGCCCTAAGGAAGCAGTTGTACTTCTCTGTAAATACCCTGCAAGAACTTGCTAGTAAATGTAATCAGGCCAGGGATCACAACAGCCAAAAGATGCTATAGCACCTTGTATACATACAACATACTGGCTAAATGCACTCATGAGCTTTATGATCTTTTTGCAAGACTCATTTATTTCCTAGTGATTTTGTGGAAGCTACATGCATTAGGACTCTTCTTTTTTTACTGTATATGGAAAGGTTATTTTAAGCGCATACACAACACATTATCCCCTCAGAGAGTACATAACTTAATGAAGTAATAGTTTTTATAATTTCTCTCAGGTTGGAGCTATTTTTTTTGTACCACTACTGTAAGACATGGCTTAAACATGAGCTAAGTGTTTGATGCTCTATATAATTCTTATTGCATTTTCCAAGAGCCTGTTCTACCCTCATCAGGACAACACACCGTTTTGAGCGTCAGCTGCTCACAGACTGTGTCTTTCCTCAGTTACTATAGAGGACACCATGAATCAAATGTAATACAGTCTGTGACAGCAAGTATGAAAGCCAAAATCAACAGTAAAGAGAGACAGCGCCCCCCATGCTACTCCCCAGTTTGCCTTCGCAGGCAGATGGGAAGAGAAGTGATTATACCAGCACACAGAAAGCTCTTTCGGCTCAGACCACGGCTGAGTGATATTTAGAGAGGCTGGCTGGACTCCCTCCCAAGCATTCATCTCCACTTAACAGAAAGTCGTGATGGCAGGGAAGAAATACAGTTGTTGCCACTTCATTCCTTAACCCTTCCACACAAAAGGCATTATCACCTTCTCCTCTCAGAGAAGCAAGAAGACACTGATTATCTTTCCCTTTTCTCCCGCTATCACCCCAGCATTGTTCCTTGCTCAAATGAAATCAAGAAAAAAATTAATTCCCCTCTGGAAAAGATCCAGAAAGTGTGGAAGCCTTCCTAGGTAAATACATTAGCTTCAAAACCAGAATCAGGTGCTTTTCCTGCTCTCCAGATCCAATCAACTAGTTACAACACCCAAATCATGTCAGGATTTGCTCCCCTTCCTCTCTTATGCTTTCAGAAAGTCACCACTGAATAGCTGAACCCTATGTAGACACACGCCCAAGGGTGAGAACAGGAAAGACATGCAAAGCCTTAAGGGTCAACACTGTCATTAAGATCAATTTCATTTAAAAGATGTTTATATTGTTGTGAAACACGCTACCTTTAACTATCTATTGTTAGACCTAGTCATGAAACCCATATCACCCAAGACCTGTTGGATAGAAGCTTTTAAGCTTTTTAATCTTCCAAGAGGAGACATTTATTTCACAATATGCTACTTTTTTGTTCACACATTCTTTTGATCTCCTTATTCTAACCAATAGCTGATGTTTCTCCAGTCCAGCTTTCTTAGCACAGTGTTGGACCAGATTAAGCTGGTCATCTCACAGAAGTCTTAGGTTTAGATATTAAGATTGGTGATTAAGAGCAACTGCTACACTGAACTGCTTTATGGAGTCTCTCTCTGTCTCCCCTTCCATATAGAGGAAGCCAAGCTAACAGTAATCACACTAGCAAAATGGTCACCTCATGAGCATTTATGAATTTATTGATTTTCATGGCAGGCTATCAGAGACGAGAAACAGTGAATGACGAGAAAGTGCTGTAGCAGAAGATGATAGTCTGGTGGCTATCATTTTCACTCACCAGTATCTCTAGTTCCAAACTGTTTACTCTCTACCTCAAAAAAGCAATAGCTAAGTATTTCATTGCTTCAGAGTTTCAAAAGAACAACAGAAAACTCATGGTTGGCTTCTAAATACTTTTAAATAAAGCAGGATTCTGAATTTCTGAAAATATGTAGGAATATAAATCCACCACTGTTCTGTTTGTGCTTTTCAATTTTATGCTGCTCTGAGTATTATTATTAAGTGTCATTAGGACTCCTACAAACTGCTGCCACATACAGCATATTGTTTACAGAACATATAGCTATGCAACAAACTTTTTCACATCTCATTGCAGTCATCAAGACTTTTCCTTTGATGGGTTGGTATATAGCTTACAGTTTGTGGCAGGGTCCTTGAATTCTTTATTTTTTGGTTGAAAGCAGTTATTCACAATCTGTATAGCCTTTATTTCAACTTTGGATGAACCAGGTTTTGTTGCATTCATGGCAATGATTTTGTCAGGGAAGAAGAAGCCTTCCTGCTCCACACTGAGACATGGTTAAAGGCTATTAGAGAAAAGCAGGGTTCCTCCCAGTGAGCTGCTGAGGTGATTTTCTTAAGTCTCAGCAATGTAGATTTTCCAGAGAGTGTTTAAACAGTCTAGATCCCCACAGTCACAGCTGCAGACAGAGAACACTGCAATTCTTTGCAGGTTCATTATCACTGAGGTGCTCTCAATATCTAGCCACATAGAACTTCACGCATATTCAGAAAGACAGTAACAAGGAATCTTATAGACCACTCATCTGCCAATTTTGCTGACCTACTCAGCACTCTAATAAGGGTTACTTATTCTTTCTATTGGTCTCTCTAATTTATTTACCTTTAATGTCCACAAGACATCAAAATACCATGCAAGCAGCACAATGCTTGTGAACCACAAACTGGAAAATCATTAAAGATCATGCAAATACCAGTAACATCAAACATTCTAATGCTATATGTTATAAGATGAAATTCTGTTGTTTGGAGCTGTCAAAAACTTTAGATGCTCCACCATAATAATGGAGACATATGCTTCATGGTTTTATATGTTTATAAGACTTCCAGTCACACACTTGCTTAAAATAATTGTATATTTATGACAATATAATTTTTTAAAAATGAATGCATAAAAAGTCAATGAATATTATGATAGATGTGTTACATCAATCATGTCAATACATGACAAATCATAGATGACATAAAAAAATGACAGAATACCTTAGTTTCCTTTCTTGTATGCTGAAATCACTTTCCATGGATGACAGACTATCATATGCATCTTGATATGAAAGTCTTGTATCTTGGAGGGATGCCCCTCTGTGCCAGCCTCTGAAATCTAAATCTTTGTGGGTATCTGCAGAGAAGGAAAAAGCCACTAGAAATCTTTCAGCCCATTTTACAAAAGAAACTTCTAAAAGAGAAGTACACATTCAATTAATGAAATTAATTAACTGAATTAATAGTAAAAGGGAATTAATACAGTCAATTACAAAACATTATTATAACTAAATCAGTATTTTACAAGAATAGCAGAAACAGATTTCCTAGATCATCTTCTGACTGTTGCTCTGAAAACCTGAAGAGACCTGAACCAGTTAATTTTACAGTTAACTGGAAACAGTTAATTTTACAATTGAAAAGTGGACTGGCAACAAAATGTATCTCTCAATTTTCCAGGCCAACTTCGATTCTCAACTGCCCATGCAGATCATGCAAAAACGTGGAGAGGTTTTGCTTTGAGTGTTTTGGTTGTTTGGTTTTGTTTGGGATGTTTTGTTTTTCCTTTGTTTGTTGTGGTGGGGTTTTTTTTTCTGCTTTTTTTTCTTAGGGGTGGGGGTTTGCTGTTGTTTGTGGTTTGGGTTTTTTTGTTTGTTTTGTTGTCGTTTTTGGTTTGGTTTTGTTTCTGTTTTGGTGGTTTGTTTTTGTTTTTTTTTTTAAGTAAGGAATGAGGGCTTCCTTTTATTCCACGTCCTATTAGCCTAGAACTGACTTTTTTCCAATTTGTATCTCTTTGGAGAAGCCTGGCAAGTCTCATCTGCAATTGGAGGTACAAGCTGCTATCCTGCACAACAGTTTACTCTAGAAATCATCCTTGCATTTCATAACAAAGACTGATTATCCTTTAAAAAACTTGACTTAGAAAAATAAAAATGTTTGCAATTCAGCTGTAGTATTCATCCAGAGTCTGTACTTTATTACTGCGAATTTGCTTGCAGAATTTAAGTTATACGAGATCACTATCTTATGTAGCGGCCTTTTAATGGAGCTCAGTCTAGATGGCAATGGTGAAATGACAATCTTATTGCTACCACAACTAACATTAGATAATAATTGTAAAGAAAAGAAAATCCACTCATGAATGAAATAAGGATGATTAAACACTCCCCTGTTATTATATGCAGTGGTTCAACTCCATATTGTTAAACCAGCATGGAAGGCTTTTATATTACTACTAAGTATCTGGCATTCTTAAATGGATATATTTCAAGAAATGTGAAAAAAACTGCAGTCTTCTACCTTTCCAATGTAATCTATCATAACAAAGAGGCTGTACTGATTTCAATAGTCAAGGTCAGATTCTCAGCTGATCACAGCTAAACTGAGAGTCATTCAACAGAATAAGCAATAAAAATGTAATCCCTTAGTCAAACTCCAGGTAGAGAGTAAAGGTAAATGCCTAGCTTTCTCAATACCCAAGACATAATGTTTTTGAATTCTTCCCTCTGCACAGAAAACTATAGCGTAAGAGTGACCTCTACAGGATTTCTATAGTGCCCCAAGACTACAGACCCAGAGACTGCCTTTAAAACCCTCTTTCAGATATATTTCTAAACAGAATACAGGCATCAACCTACAGACCAACAATCTCTCCAAGCAGCAGCTTGAAATCAGCAACAACCTGAATTTCCAGCTTGTAAACACACAATTAGAGTTTCTATAAGAGCCACGCACCAAGTTTCTAGATATGAAAACTATGTAAGGACACACTTAAAACATTCTGCAGATTCAAAGGTTTCAAGAATCATAGAAGGAAAGGCCAAAAAAAAAAAAAAGTAGGCCCTGCTGTGGCTCATAACAATTTACAACAGTTCACAGTTACCCCCCCTCAAAAGATAAATAATGTCTCGTTAATATTTCTTCACATTTTTTACTGTTATTCTTGTATAAATTTTAGTTCATTAGACTGTTTACAGAGTATAATATTGAGCTACTTTGTGAACTTATTTGGCATACTGAACCATAGTCTGAATCTGGAAATAATGTCAGATAATGCATTATTTTAAGTTCAGTCTCCATTTCTACCTTCATATACGCTATCTTCACACACATACATGCACTTTCCATCTTTATATGCACTATTCATAAAGGCAGACAACCTCTGCTAACAAGATAAAACAGCTGTGAAGCCCTAGATTTTTCTAATGCTTACTTTGCACAAACAGCTGGTCAAAGCTGACATGATACAGACTCTAGTAGACTGAGCTCTACAATCCATTTGTGGATGAACATGAATCAGTGTTCATCCAGCTCCTTGTGTGAAGTGGCTCTTGATGATTCAATTCCTCACCAGTATTACTTACACTAATGCTCCAGTGATGAGTAAGCATTTATTCATCAGAAAAATTATTACTTGCCACTATATTTCAGGAATTTTATGGAATAGAATATGGAATAGGAATAGAATCATTGTAAAGCTTGAGAGAAATCTCAACATATAACTCACCAAATGGTGACACAAAGTAGACATCCAGTAAGACCTCATGTGAAGTTGGGGTTTTTGTGCCTTGAATCTCGCTTCCATTTTTTATTACTTCAGAATGCAACGTCCACCAGGAACCTGGACCTTCCTACAGAGAAAACATTCTGAAAGTTGCCTGTGTAGGATTCATAGCATTATCCTCTTTTTCCTGAATGAAGGGCCCCTTAAGTCAATACGAGTTTCATTATAGCAGCAGTAGCCTCAGGACCCCTTGTAGACTCTTCCAACTTTTGTTTATGTAAGTAATAGTTAGGACTTCATCATGTTTTCTAACAGGCACGAAATAAGAATCAGAAAAGTATTTTCTATACAACATAAACAAATACATACTAAGATCATCAGATGATTAAGACCCAAGAAACACAAATGTTGGAAATTCCTGTTATGAACTGTGATTTTCCAGTTCCCCTTTCAACTGGTGCTGAACAAGTACATTCTAGAAAGACTGAAGCAATCAATATATGCTAGCAACCAAACCAAAAGAAAGCTTGTGAAGTAACACTCCCTTTTAGGTTATTTCTGAGTCATAAAGCCCAGAGCAGAGAAGCAGGGTTAACATAAGCAGGACAAATAATCAGGAAAGTTCCACAGTGGCCTAATTATAAATGAAGGCTTAGAGGGTCTCAGGAAATTAAGAAGCAATCTGTGCTCTTGAATCTTTGTTTAACATTTCAGTATTTACTGTTAATCTACGTTCTCTGTCAGCAAGTTGTAACTCAACAGCTAGGGTAGCAGAACAAAACAACTTGTCTTGGGCCCTGAAATGGTAGTTGGCAGCTGTGATACAGAGAAACTTCTAATTCAGGCAGGAATTACTTTATTTCCTTGCTTCCATTCTGAGTAGAATTACCAAAATGTCAGTTCAATATATGTATGAATATTTATTAGTTCCTATAAAGAAATGGCTAGAGTCTGATGGAAGATGCTGTAGGAAGAAGTTTTTTGGTTTCTCTCTCCTTTACCTCATCAATTGCCTTTTGTATTTTTTTTAAATTTAAAAAAGGCAAACTTAATTTTATTTGCAAGGATTCAATTCACCTTCTCTATTTCATAGCTACTCTGTTAAAAAAAGACAATGTGTAGGAAAGCATATTTATGCATGGGAGAATTGTGAAGTATTAGCATAAGATTAGCATAGGGTACCTCTTAATTTTTCCAATTTCAGACAAATTAGCAGCACTTGCAGATTGCTTTTAGTATTTTCACACTCCCAGAAACCCTTTTTCTTTGTTTTCTAGCCTAGCGAGAACAAGCATGCTCATTCTGGTGGCTAACTATAACTACACTGAATACATAATAACTCTTGGGATTGATCCATTTTCTTCACTCATCCTTCTCTACGTACTCATTGGACTACTTATTTCTTCCATAGTACCATGGGGCAAATTTCTGTTTTCCTCTTTGAGACAACAGCCAATTCCCTTGAGAGACAGAACAGTATTTTGCCTATTTTAATAGAGATTTACCCAAGGTCACACAAGGAAGAACAGGCTGGGAACCTTAATTTGAAATTTCTTCACTCTTATCACATAAACCAAACTATCCCTGCCTCCCCAATAATTTGCGAGTGCAGATGAATTCTAACCCACTTACTGAATTATACCTGACTCAGTATGTGAGCCATTTCTCCGGGATATATGGCTAATGCATATTAGTTGTCACTTTGAGAGTCACACATGCATTATGCCTCAGTATTACAGACTGAAACAAATGAGATGGAAAATACCAAGAAAAATTCAAATAATTTCTGATTCTTAGCTTCCCAAAGACTGTAATGACATTTATTGTTGATGTGTATTTCTATTTCCACAGAAAGTCAACTTACATCTGTTGCATGTTCCACAGCTGCAAAGGGAATCCATAAAATTCCTAAAATGCTATCCCAGAGCAAGCCTTTCTTCCACAACTCGATAATGAAGCCCTTTCCATCATCATAGATTTCACTAAAAACAATGAATATACAAACAATCAAACTGAAAATGCAGACTCAAGTGCTCAATAACCTATCATAATAACTTGAGTTATTGACTTAACAGCAGATACTGAGGTGGTTTGTTTTCAGTACACCCATAAAATGCAAGATAGCAGGAACAATACAAACGATAGACTGGACAGGTCAAGTCTCATTGTTCAGGACTGCTCTTACAAACTGATGAGGACAATTCTGCTGGAAATGAGGCACAGAAATTCCAGTTGTCAGCAGCTTTCTTTTTGCTACAAGGGTTGCTGTATATAACCAAAGGAGAAACCAAGAACAGGAAATGCTTTTAGTTTTGCTGTAGCTTCTTCTGAGCAGCTTCTGCATATGGAATTCCTCAGTTACCTCTGCATGTCACTGGTCTCTGCAGGACAGCCCTACATTCCCAAGCTCCACTGTAGCAAACTTATGCACAGGAATAGAGTAATATAGCTAGCCTTTTGTCAGGTGCTTTTAGGTAAAATCGGGATGTACAAAAAAGATCAGTCTTTTGAACATAAAACTCAGAACATTTCATTGAAATAGTAAGACTTGGCAATGTCAACTCTGATGGTACACACTGTCAATCAACACAGACTATCAGCTAAGAGCAATTTACAATGGTATGGGAAGGGGAATCTATCTTCCCTCACAGAAGTCTAGAACAGGAATTGCAAGACCAATTTCTTGTTCTCATTGTAAAGAAGACCAGGCACAAAAGACATTTGGAAATTGTTTCTCTCATAGAACAGAGAAGTTGCACTACAAAGCAAAAATACAGTGGGAAAACAGCTATCAACGTCAAGTGCTGCAGATACAGGCTCTATTTTAGTTCTACTCATAGGATGCACGCATTTGGTTACTAGTAGGTTTTGACAAAAACAAAAACAAAAAAACCCCAAAACATACCACAACCTTTTTTTGTATTATATTTAAAATAAAATTTTACCAGGTCATATGACTCACCCACAACGCTGAACTAAAATTAACAGAGAATTTATTTCCTCATGGAATGTCTGGCATTCCTTTGTATATTACTATAAGCAGTTACAGACCAGTTCTGTAAATATGAACACTATCATAAAGTAGGCATTAGTGCCTCTGCTGTAACAGATTGTGTAATCTTTATTTGACTAAAATAATATTACTAAAATTAATCTTCAGCTGCTTTGTGTGGTGTCACACAGCGAATTATCACGTACTTCGAGGTACTAGGAAAAGGACAGGTGAAATCTGAGAAGGGCAAAGGCTACCACCCCTGAGACAGGTACTGAACTCCTCGCATTGCTCTAAAAACATTATGTTGGCTGCCTCAGTGTCTAATTTTCTGCTGTTACTCATGTAGTTGAATAGATACAGTTAATTTTTGTTTTGTTTAGCTTCTCCCTTCATAAATACGTTATGGAAGACAGGCTGTAAATTCTTCTCTTCCGGTATTTTCTGACCCCAACTTTGAAACTGTTGCGCTGATAACTGAACAGTGATACTGCACACTAAGAGCTTAAACAGTATTCATTTTTAAAATGCAAGCTGGTAATAGCTGCATAGAATCATAGAATGGTTTGGGTTGGAAAGAACCTTCAGATCATCTAGTTCCAACTCCCCTGCCATGGGCAGGGACACCTCACACTAACAAAAACTTGCTGGTTTTTACAGGCAGAGATGGAAAGAGTCCTTTAAAAACTGAACTACAATATGACTTACAAGGGGCCTATAGGAAAGGTGGGGAGAAACTTGTTAGCAGGGCCTGTTATGACAGGATATGGGTTAATGGGTTTAAACTAAAAGAGGGGAGATTCAGGCTGGATATGAGAAAGAAATTGTTTACAATGAGGGTAGTAAAATACTGGCATGGGTTACCCAGGGAGGTGGTGGATGCACCCTCCCTGGAAACACTTAAGGGCAGGCTGGGTGTGGTTCTGGGCAACCTGATCAATGGGCAAATGTTCCTGCCCATTGCAGGCGGGGTGGATTAGCTGACCTTTAAAGGTCCATTCTAACCAAAACTATTCAGCAATTCAATGACTTTACAACATCTACATAAACATATTTGTAAATGCCTGTCGTGGTTTAAGCTGTAAATCACACAGCCCATTCTCTCACTCACTCCCCTCTCTTTCTTACCCCCCCCCCCCCCCCCCCCCCCCCCCGGCTCCCGGGTGGACTGGGAGGAGAATCAAAAGAATGCAACTCCCACAGGTTGAGATAAGAACAGTTTAGTAACTAAAGTATAATACAAATCACTACTGCTACCACCAATAATAATAATGACAAAGCAAATACATGGAAAGAATACAATAGCTCACCACCCAATACCAAGCCTGACCAAGCAGTGCACCCCTACCCTTCCGGGTCTCTGCTCTCTGCTTTACATCCTGGGCATGACGTGTTGTGGCATGGAATACCTCTTTGGTCAGTTTGGGTCAGGTGTCCTGTCTCTGCTTCCTCCCAGCTTCCTCTCCTCCCTGGCACAGCATGAGACTCAGAAAGTCCTTGGTCAGACCAAAACATTACCAAGCAGGAACTGAAAACACTGGTGTTATCAGCGCTGTTCCCAGGCCCAAAATCAAAAACACAGCGCTGCACCAGCTACCAAGAAGGAGAAAAATGACTGCCACTGCAGAACCCATGACAATGCCTTTTAAGTCTGCTGTGCTGTATAGTTGAGTAGGCAGCAGATGGAGCTGCATCAACCTCATAACATACGTGCTAGAAAAGTATGTTATGATTAGTGTTCTCCTGTGTAACATTTCAATTGCAAACTAAGAAAATAATCCTAATAAATTGCTCCCATTGATGTCATGGAACACTTTAATTTACATACAGTATAATTAAAAGGAAAGCACTTATACAAACAGCAAAGCTAATGTATTAAATATTTTAGCACATTCCTCAGGTGTCCTGGTTGCAGCTGGGATAGTATTCATTTTCTTCCTAGCTGCTGCTACAGGTCTGTGTTTTGGCTTTAGTATGAGAATAGTGATAAAACACAGATGTTTTTGTTGTTGCTAAATAGCGTTTACTCCAAAAGTAAGGACTTTCCAGTTTCTCACACTGTACCAGTGAGATATACAATCAAGACATCTGACCCAAACTAGCCAAAGGGATATTCCATATCATACAACATGCTGCTCAGTATATAACTCGGAGGAGTTGGCCAGAAGCCACTGATCTAGGACTGGCTGGGCATCAGACAGCAGGTGGTAAGCAATTGTATTGTGCATCACTTGTGTTTCCTGAATTTTGTCTCTTTTTCCTATCATTACTATTATTGTTGTTGTTATTATTATTTCTATTATTATATCTTACTTTACTGCAATTATTAAACTATTCTTATCTCAACCTGCAGGTTTTACCTTCTTCCGATTCTCCTCTCCATCCTACCAGGGGTGGGCAAGGGAGTGAGTGGCTGCATAGTATTTGGTTGCTTGCTGGGGTTAAATCATGGTATCGGGAAAATTTAGAGGACAGGTTACACACGCTTAAAAATATTTTTTAATTGTCTTCCTGCACTAAGGTAACAGATTAGCCAAGTGCTGGAATGTAAATGATCTACTTCCTGATATGCTAATACATTGTCATAAAATACACACCCAATGTTTTATAGAACTATTATGTCTGGATTAGTAAAGTGCTAAGAAAAAATCCTGTTAACTCGGTATTATCATGCAGCAATAATTCTTCTACCCTGACATGACAAACAAGTCAAAGCTGCAGTATAGGAATGGTATTTTAAAAAGCTAACTAAGCTAACTATTGATATTAGTTTCTTTATCATTTTCAAGCACAGATATGATACTCCTGTTTGGGTAATTTAGGCTGTAGCTCTGAACAGTCTGCTAGAGAAACCTGATGGCTGGGATGTGGTGGAGAAATAAGAGCCAGATTAATTTTATGCGGACAGAAGTCAGAACTTTTGATTACTTCTTCATTATATCATTACATCTAGCCATACGATGGCATGTAAAGAATGTACGTACGTTAGCTTAACATAACAGGCCCTTCAGTCATTCAGAGTCTTCAGTTAAATAAGATAGTAGACTGCTACAGTTGTCTAAGAAATCAGTTGCACAATACCAAACACATTCCAAATTCAATCATTAACTAGGAACTATTTGTGATTAAGCCCCTAATTGAGATAGAAAGCACTGTGAAATAAAATTAATTTATGGGGAGTATCTATGAAGAAAAAAATTCAGATTTTAGAAATGCTGCTTTTAATACAGAATAAAATTACATGAGGGGGATGTATTTCAATCAAAATGCCAGTTTCAGCATATGCAGTCCGTCAAAAGATGTTAATGGGGGTTTTGATAACCAGAAAGTACAGAAAAATAATTTAAACCACCCTCAGTCTTCTGACTAAATACTAAAATACTCAGATTAGGGGAAAAATAATAGCTGAAAGAACATTTTTCTCACAAATAAGCAAAGCCAATTAAATGCTTAATTCTGTAAAAATATTTCAAGCACCTCTAGATATCAGGAACAAAATCTATGTTCCCACAACAAGGATGTGGTGACAGAGGAAGGTTTGTTTAGGGAGAAAAGAGACACCAAAAAACAGTAGAGAATCAACATATAATTTCAGCATCTAATGAGGCTACATATTTATTGGTTTTACTGCTTTCAAGTGGACAGCTGAAAGGAGGTTTCCTCAGAATGTCAGTCAGTATGTAAATTAGTGTCTTGGACCCTCTTGACCAGTGAGGTGTATATAAGGCTCTAGAGAAAAGAGGATAATAAAAATTGAATAACAAGATGTAAAGTTGAGTGAAGTGGACAAAGATCTGCAGACAAAAGTGAGAAACAGTATAGATTAACCAAATCTGTAAAAAACCAAACAAAAAACTACCTAAACTGGCAATTAAGTAGATAAATGAATGTATAAAATACAAGTCATACAGAAAGGAAATTGAGTCAAGTTGCATGAGGATCAATTCAAGTTCTCCTTCTCATTCCTGTATTCGTAAAACATTACATGAAATTAAACATACTGGAGACAAATACTTTCTCCTTGTTGACTGCTGTGCCTGATCTGCAGCAATCTGCTTGCAAATTAACTTTTATCCTGTTCCCTAGAAATAGCCTGGCAACTTTCTCTGAGCTGGGTACTCTTTCCTTGCTATTGTGGTCTGTATATTACTTCAGGTGTTATTAACTGCTCTAAACTATCCAAATACAGGAAAGACAACAAAACCAATTGATAAGAATTCCCTGTTACTTACAACATGAAGTCCTGTTCCCAGCAAGGTTCACTTCCCCTTCTGTCTACTGTAGCACTTTTTAAATTTTGGACTTTTAAAACAACATAGGTTTTGAATGCATCTGAAAAAGAAGTAACCAGCACATTAAAAACAACTTTATTTCCACCTAGAAGCTGGAAACTTTCAACCCCATGGTAGCAGGGGTTTAACTCTTATTCCATAAAAAACATCATGAGGTATGGTTCAAGTAAGTGTATTTTAACAATTAAATTCTTGTTAATTCTAATGGGATTATGACAGGAAAACCTCTGCCCATCACAGGTGGGAGAGGACATAATCCTAATGTGAGCAAGTATTTTAAGGATCAGCTTCCAGGCATGGCTCCTCAGATTATTTATCAATCTCCCTGACAGATCCTGCAAACAAGTACATGTTTCCTTTCTGCAATTTAGGATTTTCTTTGCTTTTCAAATGGTGTGATAATATTGGTGACTGGCTAGTGGGATTCAATATCCAATTAAGGCAAGTTCATAGACTTGCAACATGTAATTCAGTCTTGCCTTTGTGTGGTAATCTAGTTCTGTCTAGCAGCAAAATGGATCTCAAATGCAGTCCCAAATGAACTCAAGCATTTTCGTAAACAACTTTAATTGCAGAGTATGAGTACTCATGCAAACAATCAACATGAATTACTCAGCAAAAAGTAAAATAAAATTAAAAAAAAAAAAATCAAAGTGCTTAAAAATATCACCAAGAGAAAAAAGCAAAAAGAAAGAAGGAAAAGCTCTATCCTTTAGGGCCTTGCACAGGAATCTAAGGTAGCAAAGGGCCTATTATATCATCTCGATGAATGTGGCTGTTCAGAAAAGCTTCTTAGCTTGCATGCATGCAACACATCCATCATTAGCCTCCAGCATCCCGCTAAGGATCAATACTTACATATGGTGTTAAAAAAAAAAAAGACCAAATCAACAAACCCCTTTTTAATAAAAAACAGAATTACTGCCAAAATATATACGAGACATAGCCAAGAACAGAAGTAATGTTGAGCTTTCTTTGTTGCCACAGGTCAATCAACCAGTCTGAGTTGGAGGGAAGTTGTCACTGTCTACAGTAGCCCACTGAATAGGCTGTATCAAATTACACTGCATTTAAAACATGAGGGAGAAGAATTGGCTGTGTACATCCTGTATGTAGATCTTATCGATTAGGACTGATGATTATGTTTACATAACATCCAGTCCTTTTGTCAATGTGAAGTATTTTTTTCAATAAACAAAAATCAACAGTGATCAATGTTACCCATTTCGTATAACTCAGCGCACTAGCCTTCTCAAACATGGCTTTGTTCTTAGACAGAAAAAAACTTGACAAAGAATACAGACCTAGAAGTCTGGTGGCTTATTTGCGGGGAATGTTGCCAACAATGCATGATTCACATACCATCCTTTTGCTTACTCTATGTAACCAACACAAACAAAACAAAACTTGCAAATCTGTTTGTCCTTTGGAGGCTTTCAACTCAAGGATTGAGAAATTTTCAAAGGAACTCTCCATTAAATCACTTGGCTGAAAACAGCAGCCTACAATGTACATAATTTTTTAATTCTTTCATCATTTGTTTTGTATTGAACAGTTGATGAAATGCATGCAAGTAGTCCCAGGCTTAAATATTCTTTAGTGTAATATACACATGGATGCCCAGGAAACAAAAATATAAAGCCTAAATTAGAAAGGAAACCAGACTTACCAGCTGCTTTATCCAACCTTCCTTTTTTCACTATAAGATAAAAAAAAAAACAACAAACATATTCAGATACTTGCTTAACAATGATTGCCAATAAATTTTATGAAAATAAATCTAAGGGATTTCTGGGGTATAAAACGCCCCTCAAAAATTAAAATAAGAATTAAAAAAAAAATAAGCACCTTAGTGGCAAGATAATCTAATTACTCAGAATTCTTTGAGAAAGAAAACATGTGGAAAGTCTTAGCAGTTTACAGAAACTTAATAAATACATGGATACAACACTAAGGGCAGAACGGAGACCAGGTGACCAGCTGGGGTAGTATGCTATCCATCCCCTCATCATGATAGGTCAAAATTCTTCTCTATTGAGAAGTCACGGAAGTCTCACAGACTTCATATAAAGTACCTCCTATCATCTTACAAAGAATCCTTTATTAAACTGTATTTTCTTTGCCTAGTATAAAAGACATACTGCAGTAAACACCTTTCCAATTAAAAAGTGAACATTTGAAATCCTGACTTTGCTCAACAGCCTTAAGTTCCTTGCTATGGTATCACTTACATGAATGAAAAATGCCCTGAAGCTAAGAGGACCAGTTTAGATAGTCATCATAACCATAAAAATCTAACCTGGTCATCATTTTTTTATGAAGTGCCTGACTACTAAAGTTCACTGAATTTAGACTTAAAAAATATATATTTTTAAATATTTATTATTTTAAATTTTCCCGCCATATCAACACATATAAAACAGTTTAATTTGAATGAAATATCACTGCAGTCTACTTACATATACCTCATATTTCACTATTTTACTTATGACCTAGTAATTGCCAATAAAACAAATGCTAGGTCCATAACTTTACATTGCAAAGGTTCCCAAAAGCTTCCTACTGCTTTATGGTTCCCTTCCCACTTGTCTAACTTCATCTACCATCCTTTTCCTTATTCTTGCTTTCATCTACATCTAAGCCTCCCTAAGTATTCTATGGAATTGCATCACATTTTAACTGTCAGACATTCTGCAATAATTCCATCATGTCTCACACTGAAAAAGCTTTCACTTTCAACAGAAGTGATAGAACAAACTGTTTCTGAGCTACAAGCAGTTTAAACACTCCAGCAGTTAAAATTCAAGACTGCAGAACTAACATACTGTACTTAGGTGGCTTCCCTTGAAAGAAGTACTGCAAGAAATATTCCCATTCACTTAAGTGAGCAATGCACATCTGCAGTCTATCAAGTTGCTCAGTTGTTTTTTACAGCCACCTAATAAATGTCACACTAGTTAAGAAGCTTGCATGATAAGAAAAACCTACCTTTTACAAAGAGAAGTTCCATTCCAGTAGAAGAATATTTTAAAGAACATAAATTGAAATTAAGTGTTTTTTACAAACGAGGAAAAATTTGTTTCGCTTTAAGACTAAATTACTCTTTTCCTCCTGTTTCCTCACTGCAAGTGTTTCACTTTTCCTGCATGCTCCTCCCATATTTCACATGGAGGAAAGCCAGCCAATTGATGCAGCAGTGAAAGACGTATGACAAATTCTTTCCCCCTCTATACACACTCTGAGATGGAAGAAGGAGAAATACTGCAACTGTTTCCTCACCCTCATTTCCTCAACTTTTATCTGCTGTATGCAGCCGTCTCTAGTCTAAACACATTTCTGAATGCTATCTTTGCCAGCAGTAACAAACCCAGCGCAACTATTTTAATAAGAACACACTTCAGGAGTTCTTACACTTTGATTTTAACACTTGCAAAGCATCTGAAGTGGAATACAGAAGGTTTAGGGTTTTTTTTCCTTTTTTAAACACATTCACATTGTCAGAACTTATTTTACTATATTAGCTATCTCTAAGCATAAGTAGACTTAATTTTCTAAAATAAAGTGTGAATAAATATTGCACAAAGACAAGCTGATTTTAAGACACCTCATAAATTCCTAATTCTACTGCAGCACCTCACTGGATAAGAGACATTCTCATACCATGTTAAAATATTTCACAATACTCAAAGCACTGAATTATAAAAACTGTGATGTTTCTGACTACTTGTTCAGATTAACACTGGGGTTTATTTTGGGGGGGTTTCCTTTTTGTTTCTTCCAATAAACAGGATCTGGATGATAGCTACAACTCAGAAGAGGTGAGAGCTGAGACTGTTTAGCCTGGAGTAAAGAAAGTTCAGGGAGGTTGGACAGTTTAACAATACCTGATGGGAGGCTGTAAATAAGCCTGATTCTTCTCATTGTTGTCTAATAACAGGAAAAGAGGCAAAGGGCACAAACTGAAACTCAGATTCACCTGAATACATTGAAACTTATTTTTACTGTGAGGGTAGCTTAACACTGAAATAGGTTGACCAGAGAGGATAGGGAGTTTTTGTCCTTGGAGCCAGTCAAAACATGACTGGACACAACGCTGGGAAACCTGCTCTTGCTGACCCTGGTTTTTAGCTGGGATGTTGAATTAGATCTAGAGAGGTTCCTTCCTTGTGATTCTGCAATAGCCCACAACGTGTGACAGTGAAGAAAATTCAGTGCAGGATTTCATGAAAGTCTACAGTCACTTGCATTATGCATGGTCTTGATTTAGCTCCCACCACCAAAATGTCTAGTGCTTTTGTTGTTTTAGGATCATGCTACTATTTCATAACAGCGAAGCTGTTAACATATTCCTTTTTGGTCTTGTGTTTTAGATTAGCATATTTGCATATTTGTTTTAAATTCTATTTATTCTGAACAAGTTTCCCACAGCAACCTGATAGTCTTAGAGCCAGGTTTCCACCTTATGCAAGCAATGGAGTTTCACTGAAGTGAATAGAGTTAGCCTGGTGGACACTGACTGAGAATCTGATCCCAAGTGTGCATCCGGGTCAAATAGAAAAAAAAAAAAAAAAAAGAAGAAGTCTACTTGGAACAAAAACCTGATCACTGCTGACTTATGGTTCAGTAAACAGAGTCCACAATAAGCCTTAGCATGAGTCAAAGTTATGCAGCTGCATCTTTGCATCCTTCTGAAACTGCACAAACTTACCTCTTCTTCCTTTCTTTCACTCACCTTCTCAGACGTCAGGGCCCTTGATATGGAAAACTGATTTCCTCCTTGAATCCTTTGGTTCCAGCAGTCCGTATGGTTCATTTACTTTGCTGTGATGTGATGTCACAATTGTTTGTTACATCTGCAACTGGTAATTGCATATATAACAATTTGTTATGACTTTATGGTAAGAAATATGCAGAGATTAATTGAACATAAGCAGAAGGTAAATGTGGACTGAGACGGGGCACATGCAAATACTTTCTCACTTGGAATAATGAAAAGCACTAAGCTGGAACAAGCTGTCAAGATGGTGTTTGGTTAAAGGGCATAAGAGTAGAAGCTGCAGAATAACCCGACTACCGAGTCAAGTCTTTCCCAGTATTTCCCCTTTTCCATATTACCATTTCTAATTTAATGTCAGATATCACATTTCAGTCCTATAAGCTGACTTCAATTAAGAGGTCCCATCATTTCAGATCCACAAGTTGAATCAAGAAATTAGAAAGACATAGAAAAAAGAAACCAGAACAAAATCAAAAGGAATCGTTTACATCACATTTTTATCTAAACTATATCACAACTGCCTATACTTTCACTGACCTCTGTTCAATAGAAGAAGGTAATCTGGTACAACGCTGCTGCTCAGGATGCGCCTGCCACCTGATACCTGACACTGTTGAGTGATCTGCTTCCAGAAAATATATGTAATTATTTTTCAATCCAAGTTCTCCACTGATATAAGAAGGATATGATTATTTTCACTTGTGAGCTTACATTTATTTTTTTAGTGAGAATCTTTTTCTTATTTCTCTTTATATGAATTTACATAGGGCGTATTCGCAAACTGAAGCATGCCAGCATCTTTCAGTTAATTCATTACAAGCAAGGAGATTTCATTCTTGTTATTTACCTATTTGGCATTAAAACTACACATTGTTCTTCTCAGGAAGTTCCTCCTCAACAGGATACTTGCAATGCAACAATTATGGTCATGAACTCAGAGATTTTAATATAATATGTTGTGCAATGAAAACAAGGAAGAGAGCACATTTGAATACTGATTGCAAAAACATGTGGAAGAAACTCAACTTTCACAAGAAAATGAAGACACAGCCTACTGCTGATTTAAGATAACAATTACAGAAGAGATTATTAAAAAGTATATTTAGTGGGGAAAAAAACTAGCTAAATATCAATTGATATTACAAATATAGAGTGCATGAGCAGTTTCCTTGCATCTGATACATATCTATCTTTGACCATTATGAAGCCATCTTTTCTTGGCTACTTTTATGCTTACCCATGTGCATATTTTAAACAACTTTTGACCTTTGAACACCAGCATTTTAACTAGCTTTCTTCTGAAATTCTTCCATTGAGAAGAAAGGGAATTTGCTCCTTTGAAAATTAATATACTGACTGAAATTTTCAGCTGATCAAGATTCATCAGTATCTCCTTACACTAACACATGAAGAAATATGCCAGTCACCTCAGTAGGTTAAAACAAACTTTTTTCTTTTTTTCCTTCCCCTTTGAAGACAATTAGTGGCTTAAAACAAGAGCTAGAGGGAGATGTTTGTCTTTTGTGGGGGAAAAAAAGTACACACTCTTCAGATCAAATTCTAAGATAAACACCTGTATTATCATTGTCATCATAACAGCACAGAAAACTGAAACTGATGAGAAGGAATTCAACTAGGAAAGCAAGAGAAAATAAATCTGTTTTTCCAGACAGTTCATTCCTACCTTTTAGAAATATAGATTCTGCATCCCCAGGTGTATACTATAATTTTCAGTAGACTCAATAAGAGATAAAAGACAGAAATAATGAACTCTGTAAAAAAATATTCTATCAGGAGATATATCATCAAAGCAATGGATAAGCAGGAAAAAAAAAAAAAAAATCAGCTGATTTCTGACCCTGAAAAACTATAAGCAATATTGAAGAAAGAAACTACAAATTAGATCAGTTTTGTCCTTGCTTCCAGAAGACAGGCACAGCTATGGCTAGAGAGAACAGGTGATGTGGTCTGGGTTTCACAAGAATCACCTTGATAAATTAGTGTAATGCACTCCATTTACCCTCTTCCAACATGACACAAAGGAAGGCCCATCCTTGCTGGTTATTAACCAGCAGTACACAGATGCAAAGTTTATTGAAATATCCATTTGTTATTAGTACCCAAAAAGTCAAGCCACAGCAATAAAAAAAAATAATCCCACAGTTGTAACACACAGAAAAAATACAATAACTTATCACAGGTTCATATTCCACCTGTTATATCTGTGACAGTCACAGGAGCTACTAGGTTATTAGACTAAAAATAGACTTATCTCAAAGGTTTTTTTTCATTCTATTCCAGAAAAGCTTATTCCAACTTAAATATGTGTCACAAATTTCTGGGTTTTGAATAATTAAATACCTGGAGTTAATGAGAAAACTGTATAATTTTTAATTTGGTATTAAACTTTATTAAAAATAGATTATTAAGTCCACATTAACCCTAAGACTTTCGTACGCAAATTTTGTACATCGTCTCACGTCTCCTCCTTTGACTCCAGTAAGGCTGACAAAGCTATCACTTACCTGTCTTATGAAAACATTGTTGGAATTAACATCTGTACAGTGCTTCAGGATCCTCTCATTCAGAATGCTATGGAGAGAAAGATAAATATTTTCACTATTTTACATAAATAGAAACTGAGTTTGTACAAACCAGTTATTGTGCCACTACATTAAGTAGAAAGAGGACCACATACTTCTGATTATAATCCCCAAGTTTGGCTTCTATTCTGCCCCCACTGTGACCTCTGTCTCTTCAATGACAAAGACATTTGGAACACGGACGTTACAAGCCCCAGAAAGCATGCCCCCATTTGTACAGCAAGACAGATCAGAAAAAGCTACCTTAAACAATGCAAATAAATCTCAAAGTATTTTTTTTCTTAGAATCTACTTTAAGTTAACCAACTATTTATGAAGTTTGTCTTTCATTGTCAGTAGCTCTGCTCATTGCTATGATTGCTGTAAAACTGCTCACTGCCACACAAAAAATTAAAATGTGCTCGTTATAATTAAGGAGGAATAAAATTAAAAAAAAAAAAAAAAAAAAAAAAAAGTTCCTCAGAGGCCAGATTCAGCATTTCTACTCACTGACTTTTAAAAGTACAAGTTTGTTCCCTATAAAAGGAAATGCTTTCCTTTCTCTTCTCTCTCTGCTCCACATGTTCTTATGCAGCTCTTTAACTTTGTTCTTGACTACTTTTATTTTACACTTAGAGACACCTAGTGGCTCGCCTCTGAATTGCTCTGGAAAACCAACGATCTCATTTCTAAATGGACTTCAGCTGTTTCTAGATCTCATTTACCTCTTAGAACACAGCACATTAAACACCTGAGTTTACCAAAAGAAAAAGCACTCGTATAGAGAACTGTATTACATACACATGAAAAGTTTGAGATGTCAAAAAATGCTTTCTCCTTTTTCTTTTTTTAAATATATATCTGAATAAACATACCTAGTACTATTTTTTTTTTTACCACAGAAAATGCACATTTTTCTCTTCAGAACATTCAGTTTTATTCATCTTACACACCAGATTTGCTACTTTGGCCTCTGTATCTCTTCCTGAACATAAATCTCAAATAGATGCCATTTTTCATCATTTCATATATCATAGAATGGTTACGGCTGGAAAGGACCTTAAGACCATCTAGTTCCAACCCCCTGCCTCAGCCTAAACCATGTGGCGCAAGGCTCTGTCCAACCTGGCCTTGAACAGGGATGGAGGATTCACCACTTCTTTGGGTACCTGCTCCAGTGTCTCACCACCCTCACAGTAAAGAATTTCTTTATATCTAATCTGAACTTCCCTGTTTAAACCCATTACACACTGTCCTATATATATCTGTACACATACAATCATCCCTCTGAAATTGTGATTTTACTGAGTGCTTCACCCTAGCAGGATTTCTTGGTATCAGTGGAATTTCTCCACATGCAAAACAAGGCAGCAGAATAAAGTCCCTACCAAGAAATTAGGTAAGGCTGAGTTATTTTTTTCATCTCCACTCTTCAATGAAAAAAGTGTTTCTAAGGAAACAGAGTAACAATATTATATTGACTACTCCCTGATTTAGCAGAATGTTTTCTAGAGCCAGTCAGCCCTGGTAATTTTATGAATCTGCAATTAGTTACACATGCTGCAAATTGAAAGAAATGCCTTTTCTTTGTGCTTTTAAAAACTCTCCATTCCTGGGATACATAATGACTGCACTTAATCTGCATGAGCTCTGAACCTATATTTTTTAAATTGTAATTGTCTCTTCAACTCAGTTGAAAATATTCATATTCAAGAAAAGCCATGGAACCATAGTGGAAATGAAAGAGATATCCTTCTTTAGAATCATAGAATATCTCCTGTACCTCTGTTTAATAAGCATATACAAAGCACTTAAATAACTAATCCCAAAAGTATCTGTAATAGTTAGGCACTTTCAGCCTTTTCTTTAAGAAAAATCACTTCACACCTTAAAGCCACAATAAATGTACACCTACCAGAAACACAAATATTTCCTATCGTGCTTCTGTAGATAGGCAGAATAGGTAATTTCTTTCTCCTGGATTTTCACATCTCATGAAAATAAGATGTGAGGAACTCCTAGAAACAAATATAGCTGCCATACTTGCCTACATTATATGTTCTTACGGGATGAAGAATACTGCTAAAGGTGGGGTCATGATACTCATAAGGAAACTTAAAAATTGGGAAAAATTATTATCAAAAGTTTCCTTTAGTAAATTCATATTTTAGTATTCCACACTTTTCCTCAGAAAAGAGCCCACAAAGAACAAACATTAAACTCACTTTATATCAATAAATTTACAAGGCCAAAGTGTGAAGTGAGTAATTAAAGCAAGGAAAAAGCGTTTAAAAATATTTATGACGACAAACCCGGAAGGTTACTGCTATAAGCTTAAAAGTAGTTAAACTGAAATTCAATAGTAACAAATCACATTTTCATGTTTTGAGCAAAATTAAGCTGTGAATCAGATTTACCTTTCCTCTCTGTCTCCACTTTGTCCTCTCCAGCATCTGAGTGTATTACATTCCTTTATATTGCAGCAACTAAACAAGTCTGTACTTATGACTGTGTTCTGAAATTAATAAAATTGTGAAACTACCCTATTGATGGACTGAGCAGCTACAGCATTATTTTCTAACCCCCTACCCAAAAAAACTACAACCAATGAATTACAGTTTGTAAATCCAGTAAAACAGACATTAAGAGATTGAATCCTGTGTTAACACTGCTCTGCTTTAATTCCAGCATGTAACAAGTATAGACTTATCTCACACTTTCATCTGATAGTAATTTTTTAAATTGCATTTATTCTCATGAAAGCCCTGATTTAATCAACAGCATTCTTAAGTCTCCAAAGTACATCCAATGGTGAACATACCCATTGCTTATCTTTGCAAAACAAAAGCTCTGTTGACATGAAATGTGACATTTTTTCATCAATATTTCATCACATTATATGTAAAAGAATACAATAAATTCTCAGTACTTGACAACTATCCCCTAATGTAATCTAAGCTAATGCTGTTTCATATTTCAGTACATGACATCTGTCAACAATGTTGTCAACCACTAATTGCTCTTACTCTTCTCAAGAACATGCCTTGACTGATAACTGAAGCCACATAAGTATTTTAGTTTATTGAAGTTACTCTGCTGTCCATTCAGATAAAAGAAGAAAATGTTTAAAAGAAGCTGAAGAGAAGAAAGATTGAGAAAGTAATTACTGGATGACAATAATCACAACTGAGACTGAAATTATTACATGGTCTATGATTAATAAATTAGTGAGCAGATATTTTTAGTGAGAAATAGGAATTTCTCACTAGAAGTGAGAAAGTACCTACTTTCTCACCAAGTACCTACACAACCCAAGGTCATAAGAAACAGGCATAAATTTCTCCAATTATAAAAGTTCTTTCAAAAAAAAATTAAAGAGCTTTTCATTAATAGATTTCAAGGCTTTTCATAATGGAAGTAAACCTCATTTCTATTAAATTACAGATGTGGAAAGTAAAAGACTGACACACTCTCTCCCAGGAGACCAGTGCCCAAGTCTGCAATGCAACACGGCACATCTGAGTCTAGCACTAGGTCACCAACCCAAAATAAATTTTCCTCAACAAAAGAATCTGAGAAATACCTCATAAAAACTCATTTTAGCCCTTCTGTTACAAACAAGTATGTCTGGATAAAATTAGGTGAAGTGGTCTGCATGTCAGAACAAAAATTAGGTGAAGAATTAGAATGCAAACCTTCCGTAACAGCACGTGAAAGTAATGCCCCAAGAATACATCTAGCAACTGATCACTGCAGTTTTGATACAGAAAGTTTACTTTTGAAAAGACATATTATTTCCTTTAGAAGAGACTTCTTCCTTGCCTAAATCATGGAAGGATTTTCTTTGTGTACATATTTTATTTGTGAACTGCCCTTGCCTCCCTTGGAAAGGCTGTGGAGATCCAACAGCCCACAACAGATCTCCTTTTTCTCAACAGAAAGAAAAAGTGGTCTCTATTGAGCTCAAGAGCATGGGTAGTTGTCATGGGCTCATGAGCAGCAGTCATTTTTCTCCTTCATAGTAGCTGGTGCTAATTACTTTTAATTGCTTTTGTTTGTGCATGTTTTCCCTTTCCTTACCAGTTGTCAGGTGTGATATTTCAGCTTGTGGAACATTTAACTTTGGCTATGATCCATTACAGATTTCAACTCAAGAATATTCTGCAAACATCACAAGTTATTCATGCAAACTATTTCAAGCCAGGGTAACTCCTGCCATTTGTTTCCATATGCAAACCCACCTGATACCATGGCAGGTAGATTGGTAAGTCTGTGTTCATTCTGTTTTCCCATAATGCAGGCTTTGTAGCAGTTCAATCACTCTTGAATCAACATGAATTATTAAAATGAAAACTCTACACAAATATTATACAAAGGATAGGAAGTTTTATGTTTAGATAGGACTATTTAAAAAAAAAAAAACCAAAACAAAACTAACAAAATGAACATATAGCTTGGGATACTACCACATCCACCTTACATTAAAAACTTTATCATTTATAACACTTGAAAAGCTATGTATCATTAAACACAATGCTTTATATCATAAAGACTAGGCATGAAATAAAACCTGATTTTGGTGAATAGTTCTCAATATCTGGAAGTATAATTAGTATATATGGTACATATAGCTTTCATAACCACTATTTCTGATGTGCACCTGTAAATACATTTAAATAGTATTACTATGTGCACTGCTTTTATGGAATAATTTATCTTACCAAGGTAAAAAAAAAAATACAATGTTGGAGGGCAAAACAGAAATCACAGTTTCATGACCCTCTCTGAACATAAGATGTAACTAAGGTCTTTGCAGTAGCCTTCCCTTTCTGTTAAATTGTGCTAAAGTGTACGCAACAAATTTGCCTTATGGAAACCTTCATATATCGATGATTAAGGAGGAGCTGTTGAAATAACTTATTTCAGTTCATAGCAGAAATCACAATTCATATAATGTGCCATAAAGCACAAGCAATATCCAGTTTATCCATTAAGTTACTTGGTCTCATACAATTATTTCACTTTCTTGATAAGCATTTTTGACTACAAGAAATTAAACTGAAATTCCAGTTACCACTACTGACTTTAAAGGGCCAGTGTTCATCTTCTCTGAGGAAAATAATATTATGGCTTTTAAACTAAGTTGTATCATCTCATTTTGTTTTCAACTAGAATATTACAAAAATGCCAGGAAGCAAGCCCAAAGAAAAGCTACATCAAAGTTTTCATCTAAGATACTATATTTCAGCACTCTTCACTTAGCTTAATACTACCTTACCAAACATCTCCATTTTCATTAAAATTCTATTTCCAGGGTTTATAAAATTTCACAAAATCATTCATTAGGTGAAGCAGCTTAAGTAATCTCACATTTATAGTAAACTAAAACAAATAAAAACCAGAAGCTGGAAGAAACATATCAAAACCTTACTAACTTTTTTCATTATATAGATACTATTCTTTTTTCATTACATCCACTTACCTCTAAAACGCAGCCCACAGATGCAAACTATAATTACTTCAACACATTTTCATTAGGATGAACACACACGTACAGAACAGCTCAACTTGCCTCCTCACAATGGTCTTTCACAGGCCATAGCTTCTCTGAAATTGAGCTTTTAAGAAAAAAAGAAACACACCAACAAAAAAATAAACATCACATTTCTCCTCCTCACTACATTAGCTCACTAGAACTTAGCATATTGAAAAGAAATACCTGAAGCTTCCTCACTTCCCTCACTACATTAGCTCACTAGAACTTAGCATATTGAAAAGAAATACCTGAAACTCACTCCCTCAACGATACACAGCCCTCATGCCACAAGGCACACAACTCGCTCTTTACAGCCCTCAAACCCAGAGCTGCTGAGAAACGAACACCTGACCGGAGACTTGCAGAACCGATACCACCGGCAGAAATGCTCCTCCCTCCGTACTTAAAGCAGGACGGACACCTGAGAAGTTTCTTATATCTCATTGCGGAGCAAGGGGTACTCAGAGACAGGCCGGCCCCGCCCGGGTCTGCTATGCCGCAAGGGAGCGCGGAGGAGCAGGTGGGTGAGCAGGGAGGCAGCAGCCCACGCTCCACCTCTCAGGTTGTTACTTTAGTTCGTGTTCCCTCTCTCTTTCCCCTCTGAGCCGCCGGAGCAGAAAGCGACCCCGGAGTAGCTCCTTTCGGCGGGCGCTGACGAGGCTGTGGTAGCATGCGCTGTTCTCGCTCCCGTCGCCGCGCAGAGGCCGAGGCTCGGCAGGCGCCTCGCGGCCGGGGCGGGAGCAGGGCAGGGCTGGGCTGGGTGTAGCCGCTCCCGAGCGGGATAAAGCACGTCTAACTGCACTCCCCTCTTTCTCCTCTGCGCTCTCGCTGCTGCCGGCCGGCGCTCTACCACTCGCGGTGCTTGCAGTTGCTGCAGGTAAGAGGTTGTGCCGCTGCCTCGCCGCTCAGCACGGCTCCTCCCAGCTGCCTCCCCCGCCGGTCCGTCTCCCCAGCCCACTGGCAGCGGGGTCGTGCCTCAGTGCAGAGCGTCGGGCCGCCTGCTGGGACTGCCTCCGCGCGTCCGGGCAGGGGTCTGTGGCCGCGAGGCTCCGCTTCCTCAGGTGCCTTAGGAAAGCGAATGAGGCTTGGATTTTGTTTTGGCCAAGAGCAGCGGTAACACCGGGTGCTGCAGAACTCTTCCGCTGGGGCGAAGCCTTTTTGTGTCGTGCGGCGTTTGTTTTCATTACTCGGGCCGATGTCAGCCAAGTTTCTGGGAGTCCTGTTTCGTCCCCTGTGCGTTTAGTATCAGCTGTATAGCTTCATTATGTTTCAGCTTTGACATGTGGTGTTGGATGTCTGAACTTCCATTTCCGACATCATCTAGTGATATATGCGTATCACTATATGTATATTATACATATACGTTTATTCTGTCAGTTGTCTTGAAGTATACTTATTCAGTGGACTTCTTGGAGAAAGACAGTAATGCGAGGACATAGCAGAGTTCAAAATACTTGTTCACTGAAATGGGAAAATGCCTTGTGTTATTTTAGTGATGCCTCTTGAGTAGGTGCAAAGCCTTAGAGTAGAAGTAAATTTATATTTATTCTATAGCAGTTTTGTTTTCTCTTGATAATAGTTAAGTTAGAAATTTCTCTTGAGACTTGCTCAATGATGGAATTAACCAGGGCTCACTTGGAGCCCTGTGGTGGTTCTGTCACAATCACTTTTCTAGTTAGTGCTAGGAACAGTAGTAGTATTTTCTTAAAGTATCATGAGATATTAGCATATCAGAAGTGCTGCTGGTAAAGAACTTTTATGTTTTGGGAATCCATTGCATAAATGGCTTTGCGGTGAGGCAGTTCTGCTCAAAAGGTTTGTGTCAGGTGGTAGGATTGGTTGCACAAGAGCAGGTTTTTCACATTAACATTTTTTCAGTGTTAAAATTAGAACTTTATTGTAGTTACAACTGCAATCCATGCATTACAATGCATTGAATCAGGTGTGGACTTTGATTCTGCTTCATAGTAGACAGTGTCTCTCTACTTCAGGAGATCTGTTTGTGTACATATAATAAATCTTTCAGAGTTGTTTACACTAAACAGGTGCATGCCCCATAGTGAAGAGCACTGTGGAGAGGCTTGTTTGGTAATCAGGAGTGTTCAAAGAACAAAATGGAAAAATAAGCAGTTCTTGTTGTCAGAGTTTGGAGATTCTCATTATGATGCAATTAATTACACCAGTGGTTAGTGAATGTTACATCACTGTCCAAAACCCAAAAGGCTGATGAAATGTTTCAGTTGTTTTATTTCCAGCATCTGGTTCCAATTTATTTGTTATTTAAACATTCTTGAGTACGGTGTAGCTGAACCAAAAACATCACCTCTCCGACCAGTGGGTTTTTTTTATCTTAAATGAGTTCAAGGTCACTTAAGGGAAGACAAAATGTGTGACTTAGAGTTTTGATGCATATTCACTGCCTCTCAGTTCGACATTTTTGTAAGCTGGGGTTTTTTTTAGATTTCATGTGTCTTGACTTTACCAGATTTTATATCTTCTGTTGCAGTAGCGTAAATAAGAATGAATTCTGTAGGATTAATTATGGATAGTTCATTACAGATTCTGCGATGTTTAGTAAAAATTAAAGTTGAATAAAGTTCTTGTGGATTACATTAATGACTTTTATTTGCATTTGTGGGAAGTCTTGATACAGGCTTAAGGTTTATTACTCTCTAGACTTTCCAAGTTATGTAGGCCATAAACTTGGAGTTGACACCCTCTTAGTACACCCTTTGATTCATGGGGGATGATTTTATGATTATTGACTCTTAAAGGGCATTGTATGTGTCTGCTCAAAAGGCAATTTATAATTGGATGAGAGGAAAAAATTCTTTACTGTAAGGGTGGTGAGGCACTGGAATGGGTTGCCCAGGGAAATTGGGAATGCTCCATCGCTGGCGGTGTTCAAGACCAGGTTGGACAGAGCCTTGGGTGGCATGGTTTAGTTGGAGGTGTCCCTGCCCATGGCAGGGGGGTTGGAACTAGATGATCTTAAGGTCCTTTCCAACCTTAACTATTCTATGATTCTAAGTCTCTATAATTAAGGAAAAACAAGGAGCTGTCTCTTCACAGGCATAAAGAAGCAGCACTTTCTCAAGTGTAAAATCTTACTTTCAATAAAGTTCAGTAACTTAATATATGTAAGGTGAAAAGCTGTCTTTAAATCAGTAAGATTCAATCTTGTTGAAATCAAAACTTGCATTCTGCAGAAACTGATGGCCCTTTTCTGTCTCATGTATTTTCCTGTAAGAATTGATGGGTGAATTTCCTAAGACCTGATTAAAGCTCTCCTTCAGTAAAGCATTTCACAATTTGAATACAACTCCACTGAAGGTGACTTAAGTGATACTATTTGTATGCTTAAGACTTTGGAAGTGGCAAATAATTCACATATATATAATTCTGTGTAGTTCTTAAGCAACATCTTGTTCCTGTAGATAACTATGTTTGTACTTCATAAAACATTCAGACATAATATTTCAGACAGTAAAACAAGTGTGTTTTCTTTTTCTTTAATGCGTTTGTTCTTTCTTTAAAGACATCTTTTATGGCTCCAAACACTTGTAATATTTTTTCCACATGAACTTTGCATATATGCAGTATCCTTGATATACGTGACTTAAAACCTAGTTTAGCTAGCTCACATGCATCAATTTTTAACATGTTTAAACAGCTATTATATCGTTGTTGCAGAAGCCTTTATTAAAAGTGGAAAAAAAGTAGGAATTTCTAGTTTTGCACACATCTTTTTCTACCTAGCAAAAGAGCATCTCATGACACTTTTCTATCAAGCGTAAAATAATGAACAGTTAACGGGGTAAAATGATAACTTCAAGGAGGTGAAGATTATTCTTTTGTACCTTAGGACTGTGCAAAGCACAAGTGTGCTGAGTTTTCACTGCCCCATTTTCCAGCTTAGGTGCAACATAAACTATTTTAATTAATATTGTGTCACCAAATGGTTTTGAGATGGCCAATTGAATTCTGCCAAGATAGAGTCTTTTGATGAAAACATATCTTTATTGATTGTAGAAGAAGAAAATCATTCTTAAAATGAAATCCAGAGAAAAATCATATCCCTCAGAGAAAATTTCTGAGTGGCAGGCTGAGATTAACATCATAAAATTGAATTTGTGCTGCAAACCTTTGATGTAATCAGCAGCTGGGAGATGGTGTTGCCCTTACTATGCTCTTTCTGATTGTGGTGAATTATTGTGTGGAATGAAATAAGTGTTTCTTGTGTCACTCGTTCAAGAAATACAAACATGGTATTACTAGGTGGTTCTTGCTAGTTAAAATGGGTTGTATTGATTCCTGGTCCCAGTCTCTTGCTCCCTTGGACTGCAGTACATTCACACCCCAGGAGGGATCTGGATGTCACTCAGCAGTGAGTCCTTGGGCAGGTTAGGCTGTAGCCCTGACAGGTCTCCAGGGATGTCCTGTGAACTTAAACTGGTACCACAGTGGTAGGCAGGCAGGGAGTGACTCAAGGTGGAGCTGCAAAAAACGAAGTAGAACGGAAAAAGGTGTGGAGCGCTGAGGGTTCTGGCAGGATGTATTAAAACACAAGGAAGTAAGCCGTAGGATAGAAATGTTGATTGGAATATTTTACTTCTTGCCTGCTATCTGGTTAGGTATGTTAACAAAAAAATTTGAAATACAGAAATATTTTTGTTGCTGTACCTACAGAGAGCAGACTCTGCATCTTAAAGGAGCCGATTATTAGTTCCCTTGTGTGATGTGCTAAATACAAGCTGGGTTTTAATTACCTTTTTAAAATATCTTAATAATCTTTCTATGTTTTATTTTGCTATTAATTATTTCAAATGTCTTTTACCTTTGTCTTGTCTTGCTGTCTTCAATATCATTTGTTTGGTCATCATTCTCTCTTCACTTACCTAGCCTTATATACCTTTTACCTTTTCCTGCATTGCACATCCTGCCATCTGCCCTGTAGCCACTGTATCTCCATTCTATTTCCATTTCTCTGTTAAGCATCTTTCTCAGCATTTGTCTTTTCTAATTTATTCCACTGCTTACACTTATACAAGTGTGTCCCTACCCTGCTGCTTCATAAATTGTGAAGTATTGTTGACCTGTATTTTCAGATTCATGGATGCAATGGATTTCTGAATAGTAACTTATATAAACAGCAGATCTGTGACCTGTGTCAGGAGTGCGGATGTGGTACACCTGCAGACTTTCAAAGACAGCACTTTGTCACTTCCGTTTCTTTAGATTTGGTACTTTAGATACTTTTACCAAGTATTTTGTAAACGCAATATATTTTATTTTTTATGCCTCTTAGATGGATTTTCTATATATTGTGGGCAATGGGTGAATAATTTTAGTTAGGGAAAGATATCTCTGGTAATCAGCAAAAATATAGTATCTTTAAGGAGAGTGCAAAATCTATGTCATAAAGTAAATTGAGGAAGTTGTGAAAGCAGTAAACATTAGTAGACTGCAAGTCAAACCTATTTTTAGGAAACTAATTAGCTTTTCACTAACAGTACAAAAATATTGATAAAACCTCTCTTTTCTTATATAGGTAGTAAAAGCAAGTATGTCGGATAAAGCCAAAGAATAGACAGGAATAGGAGAATGAAATTGATTACAAACAAATGAACCTTTTGAATTTGTCATGAAAACCTACTAGACTATGCCTAAAATTTAGTTTGTGAACACTTTACCACAATGATGAATCTAAAAAGGGATGTGTGTGGAGGAAACTTCTTATTTTACTTGGCCATCAAGAACATTGAAGCCTGAACCAGTACAATTTTGCTAGACTGAGAAGACACATGCTGTTCTCCTAAAACTGTCAATAGTTGTTTTAATCACTTTGGCCCATCTATCTTTTTGTTGGTGTGGTTTTGTTTTAATTATTTGTATTTTTAATCCAATACAAACAGTTAAAAGCTGCTAATCTTTTAATATTTTCAGGACTATAAGACAATTTCTGCATCTCTTCTTGTGCCTGCACTGATTGCCACACAGTGACCTGGACAAACTGATCTTGAGAAAACTTGCGTTGTATTGAAGCATGAAATAAGTATTAAAATAAACTTAGAAAAGTATTTTTGGCAGGTTGACTGTTGCCTGTAGAGTGACTTTTTGTTTTATGAAGTCTCTTCTACTATAAATGAACTATAAATTACTCTTTGGTAGCTTTTGTTATGGGCTGTAGCTAAGAGGAGGAGTTTTTTGTCACAGAGAGTGCTTTATGATGTGAACTGTTTGAGGTTAAGCTTCTGGGAAGTTCAGTTCCTAGTTTTAAGAACCTTTATGTACGTGAGATCTGGTGTATTCTTAATTAATTTAAAAATCAGGGTATGTATTTTCTTTATCAATAAATGTGACCAGTCCCAGTCAAAACAGTTGGGTGATTGAAGGAAAACCCCTCGCCTTGCTATGTGCTTAGAAGGGCATTCAAGGTCAGACCTGCTGTGCTCTGGCCCCTTTAAAATACCTCATGGCTTCTCTAGAGTAAAAGGTGGTATACTCAGCCTTCTGAATCAAAATTCATCACTGTGCAAATGGTCCAGAGTTGCTGAAGTAGTACAGTCAAAGTCCTTGAAGCAGTGCAAACTGGAATAATTTTCCAAGTTAAGAAGTTTTGTGGTGTGGTTTCAGAATCAAAGGTGCTTGTAGAACTAGAGACAGGATGGCAGAGATGGGGTGGCACAAGTTAGTGGTGGGATGAATTGGCATGGTTTTAACTTGGAACAGGGTTTTTGTTTTTAGTCATGAGTTTTTAGCAGTGTGATCATAAGGGCAGGTCAAAAAGAAGTTTTATTAGGTTCTAAGCAGAGAGAAATGGGAAGCAGGACTGAGGAACTGGATTTGAAGTTGAATAAGGGGTTAAGACTGCAAATCAGACATGCTTGAGTGTGCAGAGCTGGAAGAATTTGTGCTGATAAGCAACATGCAGCTCAGATGTGCCTTGGGCAATATTTGACTTTGTGGAAACAGTTTTTACTTCCTTTTTTTTAAAGGAACAGTATGATAAATATGTGTTGATTTTATTAAAAAAAGTTTGCTCTAGGTGCCATCAGTATTACTAAATAGCTTTGATAAAGGTAAGTATCATCAGACAAAATGTGGATATCTGCATTTGAGTGTGTGGTATTTCTAGGGAAGTCAGGGTATTCTTAAAATCAAAATTTTCATGTAAAGTACTTGTGCATCAAAATACCTTAATCCAAAAGAGAAGTTATCAAGGGAGCAAGAGGAAAAAAGTTAAGGACTGTTATATTAACACGGAAGTTCACATACCTTCTGTTTTTGATTTCTCTTAGAATTAGACTGAAATGTATAACCAATGTTTTAGTAGCTGTTTATTAATATGGCACTCATGGATATCTCAAATGTGTGCAAATAGATCATCTGTGCATTAGCAAATTCTACCAATTTTAGTTTTTAACTTCTGTTGGCTGTTTGAGTTCTGTTACTCATCACTTGCTCAGCAGTAGGCCTTCTGCTAAGAATATTGATCTTGAATCTGAGCTGCTTTTACAAGAAAATGTAATTTATGAGTTCATATTCAGTGCAGTACAAATCTGAATTCTGCTGTCTTATGGTGTTTTACACAAATTGAACATTCCCATGGCACAAGTATAAATTACTACATGATATGCAAGCAAACACATTTGAAAGACTCAGGATTTAGCCTATCAACCTGTTAACTAGGCAGCCACCATTTTGTAAGCTGTTTTTTAAGAAACTGAGTTTTCTTTGCTTAGCTGTTACCTGAAGACATATCACTAGAGTTTGGCTAGAACAACTTTGATTTCAGGGCATAAACTGGAAGAGAAAAGGACATCAGTGTTCACCAGTAAGCATATGACTTCGTGTGACTAGAGATTTAAAAAGTAACTTTTGTAAAAGTCAAATTGTAAAGCTGAGATCAATAACACGTCTCAGGATTTTGTGAGATACCCACAAAGAGCTTTAAAATGAAAGTAAATGTGATTTAGCCTAATAAACTGCTGATTTCAATTAATTTTCTCTTAGACCCCTCTTCCTCTGCCTTTGATGTTCTGGCTAAGGTTGTATGGCAGGACCTTGATAGTCTGCCATACCAGTCTTCTCAGCCCTTTTTCTCAGTAGCTGAGCCCTTTGTCTTGTGTACTTGTCAGAAAGCAAGACCATTCCTCCAGTTCTGTGTTGCTTTTATTAGGAATAATGCATATACTTCTTGTCTGTGTCCTTGCTTTTAGCTGCTACCATGCTAGATTTAGTGATGGTTTGTATTACAGGTTTTTTTAAACAAAGCTGAAAAGCTGCGTCTGTGCTCTGTTTCTGTCCTGTGGTCTTTTCTGAATTATCACAGGAACTGCTTTTCATGTCGCTTTGCATTGTTCCTGGATTACTTCCTTTGGCTGGCTATTATCTGCTGCTATGCATTTCCTGCCTCCTCTCACAAGATTTCAGCTTTACTGTCTCTTGTCTGATCCCTCCCAACTGGCACCTGTTTTGTTTGAAATATCTTTTTGCTAAGGATGTGCTAAGGACTCTGTTGTGTCCCCTTTCTTCAGGACAAATAGGAGCATACCTTCTCAGAAAGGTGTATATTGGTTAGTGCGGGCTCTGAGGTATCTACTGAATGGTGTTATGCTGTTTGGGTAACAAGTAGCTGACATATGTCCAATATTTTGAAAAGAGTAGCTGAAGTATTTAAGTGAGCCTGGGCAATGGTGCATCTGAAGGGCTTAACATTTGTTTCTTGTTCACTCATGCTTGGGGATAACTTTGAGTTGCACAAATGTTTTTGTTGCTCATTGTCAGGTGTCTGTGTGCTGGTGGTAGTTAAAACTGTCCTTAGTACAGTTTAAGAAAATCCTCAGTTTTCAGAGGACTTGCTTCTTGGGCACAAGTCAACTTCATACCCTTCCTCCCTGTCAACAGTTAGAAGCAGGGGACAGCAATCTTCTGGCATTTTCTCCTGAAAACTGAATAGGAAGGGAAGTTAACAAAGGTGTTTCAGAAGCATTTGTACAGGCTTTCTGGGAAAATGAGGGAGAAAATTGCTGTCACGGGATGCAGGAAATGACTACTGGAGGCTGTTGTATACTGCAGCTGATTTGGGAGTTTTGATACGGGTGTCTTCTAGGTATGGAAACTGCTTGGGCTAAGGTAGGCACTGCCAGCGTAGTGTAAGGCTCTGATATAAAGACAAAGATGTGCTAAAGACATTGCTCATCTGTGTCTTTTTTTTTAGCAATCCATCCTTTCACCTAAGTTGACCCAAAGGAGACATACTCGTTGGATGCGTTGTAAGGTCCCCTGAAAAGTCTTAACAGGACAGATATGATTTTTAAGTGCCAAAGTACTTATGGGCAGTTACTTACTGGTTTTTTGGTTTTTCATTTTGAAGGTATCTTTGGAAATACTCTAGAAAAATGTTTGGTGCTCATGAACATGGGAATCTGAACAGTAAACAGTGTGATAGAAGGCTTGTGAGGTGCCTGAGAAAGCAGTTTTCTCAGGGCTTTTGTTTGAAGCAAGACAAGTACAGAATCCAGCTAACAAGCAGAGCTGCTTTTAAAAGGAACATGCATCAAGTCTAAACACAAGCAAAGCAAAATTATTTTTTTAATAAGGATAATTTTAGAATGTTTTCTAAGTACTGGTTTTTGAACATATACTGAAATAGTTTCCTGGAAATGCAGTTCGTAAGAATCTGTATCGAATTAACTAATGACCAGTAGTCATTTTGGACAATACTATTAAATCAAATTTTTCCCATATTCGCTGAAATCAATTACATGGTGTGTTTGGGTTGGTTGGTTTGTTTCTTTTCCCCACAGGAGGCTCTTGAGTTGAGCAGCAGAGTGAGTCTGTTCTCCCTGTTCCTCAGCTTGCAACTCTGCCTCCACCTTTCTTCTGTGTCTTTTCTCTAGGAGATGCTATTGAATGGTGAGGGAATAGTGCTTTGCTGTCCTGGGCCTCATTTTTTTTTCACTTCATCCCTGACCCACCGCCTGTTCCTCCACACCTATTACCTCTTTCTTTTGCCTTATCCTTATAGGAACTGCAGACTCTATTGACACCCTGTTCTTGTGTCATCTCCATGCTCTGGTAGTTAGCTGCTGAGAATGGGCAGCACTGCTGGTTGTGGGTAATAGGGAAGGCATGGTACATATCCCACCAACCAAAATTAAGAAGATGATGGCTGTGACATGGGCCCATCAGAGCTAAGCCAGGTTGTGTGGGGTAGCACATGATTTCTGTTGCTGATATTTCAATATTGTCATAGTAGTAGTTCCTGGTACTCTGGTCTTGTTTAATAATGCCTCAGTTTAAAATAGTAGTACGTCACTGCTTTGCGTATTTAAGTTATTAGCAGATAGCTATCTTAAAGCGCTTGTGTGATGTTGGCAGCAGGTAGAAAATGCTTCAATGCCTCATCAACTCTTTTGCAGCAATAAGTATTTTGTAGCTCCCCTGTTTCGGATGTTGATTTAATTGCATTAAGTTTTGGGATTTTGATTTTTTTTTTTCCATGCAGTTTATGTTTCTTAATCACTGTGACTTTCTGTTTTCAGGTGCTGACTATGAAGGTATCAGTACAGGCTGTGGCAGTGTGGGGGAAAGTAGCTCCCTCTCATAGCATCACTGCTATTATGATTACAGATGACCAGCAGACTATAGTTACAGGAAGTCAAGAAGGACAAATATGTCTCTGGAATCTGTCATCAGAATTAAAGGTTTGTGTCTGCTTTGCTACAGTCTGCCAAATAGGCACAGTGGAGTTTTATCTTTTATTAAGAATGGGGTTATCCAGATTTGCACTTGCTTAGATTAAGTTTTAAAGATAATGTGATATTTGTTATAGGTAGTTCATGAAGCAAAAACTGTTGAAATGCCTAAATAAGCAATCAGTTATTTGCAGACTTTGGAAAAATTTTCATGTATTATTGTGACCGATGGATTGTAATTTGAGATGGTGTATGACAACATGTGAGTGATGATAACAAGTAAACATGTATGAATGTCACCATTCCTATCTTGTAAAAATTTTTTTTAATCAGGTGCTGAGCATTGCTTGTCATTTAAGGAAAAAACTATCTATAAAACCAGAGCTTTCTACCAGGCTTAGCAATGAAAAAATTTGTGGAAAGATGGAACAAGTAAGATGAAATATGTATTTGCAGTGTAATTAAGATGCAAACCTCATAGCATATCATTGGTATTGCTGTGCCTATTTTATATTTATTTTCCTGAGAATGTAACAAAGTTAAAGCAAGCCCAGTTTTTTATTCTGTGTTCCTAGGACTATGGTTTTATTCTTTTTGCATTTGGCTGTCCTATTTGTGCTCACAAATATCCTGAAACTTTAGTTTGCACTTTTATGGGGCTACCTTTTTTTATTAAGATCTTTGCATGCAGCAAAGCTAATCAGAAGTATTACTAAACATGTTGTACGAAGCGTGTGCTTAACAGCTTTGCTATATCAGGTGTCTGCTTCACTCTGCCACTTTTGCTGCAGGGTGAAGGGCAGTGATATTCTCCGTGTCGCTTATTTTACAATACTTGATACTCCATGTATCTTTTTCGGACCACAGTGAACACAAGCACTGCCCTTTACACAAACTGCATAATCCATTCATATCTTTGTACGTTCCAGAAATATGATTGAAAAACACAACATAAAGCAGATTGAGAATTACTCATAAAAATGACATCTACAAGTAGTATTCTCTTGCTTTTATATCTCCTTAGGGTAAATGGAAAATATTATGTTAAACCATTGTATTATTCTCCTAGATTTCATCTAAAGAAATTCTCTTCGGCCATACTGCTTCTGTAACTTGTTTGGCAAAAGCAAGAGAGTTTGAGAAGCAACCATATGTAGTAAGTGCTACTGAAAATGGGTAGGTAACTGAATATTCAATTATTCTTTTCTTAAATGATGAAATATATTGCAGGTGTAGGTCAGATTCTGCATTTGGCAGAAGGTTTTTAATCCACTTCTTCTATGATATGGAAAGGATATCAGCTACTTAGGATAATAATTGTGTTGTCTATATACAATAGTCTTCACTAATAGCTCATCTCTTGGACGACAAAAGGGTTTGGCAGATTCAGATATCCAGTTAGTAGTCAGGAAAATGAATTGTTCAGAGAGTTAGCTAGGCCCCATTCAAATGGAGAATAATGGGCTATTGGAGGGAAGCAGCAGATTCAGAAGCATTTTAATATCATGGTACATTTTTCTGTTCCTTCCCAAGTTCACTCTTAAGAATTGAATAAGTCAAAGAGGTTAATGTACTCTTATCCAGGTGATGCTTGCTCGTTGAGTACATATAGAAGCATGTAAACAACTGCCCTTGAATAAAAGGCATATATAGTCCTTATCTTTGCTTCAATCTGACTTGCTATTTTGGAGTATATACTTGTAAGAGGCTGATCTTTCAGCTTTTCGCCTCTGTGTTTGTTGTGATTGGCTCATCATGTCAGGCAAAAAAAAAAATCTGCAGTTCTACTAGGTTAGCATAAAAGACTTTTTTCCCTCTCTGAATATTTGGTAATCTTTTCAGCTGGGTTCTGTAGCCCGTCTGCTTGGGATTACAGCTGTTGAAAGTAGAGCTCGCTTTTTTCTTAAGGGCTTTCCTCAAAAAATTCTGTCTGGCTGCTTAATGATGTTCTCCTCTAATTTTGGGTCCCTTTTTTCCGATTAACAGCTCGGTTAAAGCCTCTTCACATGAAGAGTTCCTGTCGATTGCCCTTCTTCGAGCTGCACCTTTTAGCGTCTTAAGGCTACTACTTTCTCACTGAAGAGCTTATCCTTTCCAGCTGCTAGGTTCTTGGCCTGATTTTCTCGATCATGAGTGTACAAGAAAGGGGTAACTTACACGGACTGGTTCAGGCTTCTTAATATTCAAAGGCTGGACTGCCCCACTGGACAGATAGTGATAAACAGTTCTGGTTTTGTGCAGAAAGGAGGGTGAGAAGTCTACAAAACTAGTTTTGTACTGGCCTACTTCAATTCTACTCAAGGGCTCAGAGGTAAAACTATATTTAATCTTAATTCTGAAGTTCTGTTACTGTAGTACTGTTTCCAGATCATACTGTGAGAAAAGATACTGTATTTCCAAGGTGAAAAGTGTGAAGAAACATGACATTTTTTGCTACAGATATACCACACAGAGATGTTCACTTCCAAAAGGTTCTGCCTCTGAGGGGATCATCAGGCTTCCTTGGCATGTGTGTATGTAGGACTGGGTAGTCTTCTGGCCCGTTTAAATGTTCACTTTCACCAAATTACTGCTGACTTTTCAGCTGTAATAAGGGCAAAGCATCCATCACTGATCCTTGGAAGGCTGTGATGTGAAGTTGAGATAATTACAAATAGGGAGCCTCATCTTCACGAGAGGCAGGGTTTGTCGAACAGCATTTTCTGGGTTGTGAATCATTCATTTCTGCCATTTTCAAGCGTCCATTCTCTTGTATTGAGGGTGGAAGAAACTGTATAAAAGATGATGCTCTCCCCCAGTCGCACTTCAGAATCTCAAGTGTTTGTGTAACTGACTTGTCCCAGAAGGATGAGTACTGAACAGTATTTCTCTACTTCTTGTATGGAGATCCGTAAATCAATCCATTGTGATTCAGAAGGTCACACTGATGTCCTATGCATGCATTTAGCATGTGCTGTAGGACAGGTTTGTCAACATATGGTCTTACTCATTCCTTGTTAGTACAACATGCGTTCCTTAGAGTGCAAAATGCAAAATTTATATTCTGGTCTCATTTGTGCACATTTGTATGTATGTATCACGGTAATGTAGCTAAAGCAATAAATTTAATTGTTCTGATATAAATGAGGAGAAACTCACTGCCTTAATTTTTAATGAAGAGCATAAGCATTCTGTTTAAATTATGAATTTGGTCTACTAAAGCTGATGTTGCACTAAGCATTATGATGATGCTACATAGATTTTACTGCTTTTGCTCAGTTGAAAAATACAATTTAATATTTTTAGATTATCATAAAAAGTGAAAGTGTGTGGATTAAAATGTAAAACACCAAGTATAATTTCTAATACAATAAATATTTTTCCCTGATGTATTCTTTAAGTCCTCATACATAGAATGTAATTTCAGAAATCATAAAATGATTTTCAGCTGTGGAAATAATGCTTGCTGTCCAAATAAAATCTAAAAGCATCAAAGTTTAACATTGCTGAACTATGACAACATACCTCATGGAACCTTATTTGCAACATTTAATTTGACTGTTACTTGTACTCTAGTCCCATAGCATATTGAATAATGTCTGAATGAGGAAGACTGGCTGAGTTGTCTTTTTCAAAAATTAACGTAACTAAGTATAGCTGGAATGTTGCACAGGCATTTAGGTTGTCAAGACGCAAGTGCTGCTGCACCGCTAACAGATTTCAGGAAAGCCTCATGGTGGCACTGTTTCTTTTTAACAGAAGTTGCAGTTCTTTGCTGCTGGAGTCTAACGCTGCAGAAGATGCATTATGTCTTTCAAGACATGTGGTTTAAGTCCAGTGAAATGAATCATTTTCAGGAGGATATAGTTCCAACGACAGATAGTTACAGTGACATGTTGACGAGCAGTAATGGCAGTATACCTACAATTTGTTGTAGAGTAGAGTTGGCCTTAAAGTCAGGTTTGTTGCAAGGTAGCAGGGTGTAATTACCAAAACAAAAAGACAGATACTATATGTCATCTCCTACTAATGACTACAACATTTTCTTACCCAGTTATCTGTAACAAAAAGCCACATAAAGGACCAGACTGCACTTAAGTACAGCACGAAAGAACAACTTGGTGGCACAAAATTATTCCAGCCAATTGAGTAGAAATGACAGAGAATAATATGAAGTTATCTTTGGCAGGGAGATGTGTGTTTGGAATGTCACTAGTGGACAGTGCATTGAGAACGCAAAGCTTCCTTATAGGCATACAGCAATCCATGTAAGTATAGCAACTTTTCATGGACTCTCTCTGTTCATTACAAGAGCAGTTTTGCTTAATAAATGTGATATCTTTCAGAAATGTGCAATTCTAAATGTATAGCTCATAACATATTTAATAGGAGAAAATTTTTTGCAATGTAAGTAGTTTTGTATCTGTTACATTTCCATTTCCTTTTTCGACTTCCTCCTAAGAAGAGAGCTCAGGCTTTTATGTTCCTCTGGACTCCTTAAATCAAACTGATTCTTTTTAAGCTTCAAATGTTTGGAATGCAGGATCAATTAAGTTAGTGTAAAGTTTGGGTGTTAGGTAGCAAAGTGAAATGTCTTAATCTTTACTCTTGTCCTCTGTTTAAATTGCGTTGAAATTTCAAATGTTATGTTAGATTTTGATGGCATATTTTAGAAGTACAAGCAATTTAGCCAAACATTGTGAGACAGTATGCTGGAAATCTTATTTCTAAATGTTTGAAAGGTTTTGATGGCTAACTGCTGACCTCCAAAAGGCTGCGCTGCCCCACTTCTGAAAATACACTTTCATTCATTGTAGAACTTGAGACAGAACCCTTATTTTCAGATGCCAAATTGCTTTAAATGTTACTTAACGTAATTTCAAGTGTGTGCTTTGATCTGTATCCAGGTACACTGACTATCTAGATGTTGGACTGTTGAGGCTGTGTTTGAAATACATGTGTATATGGTTAAGGAGCCCAGCATGTATGGATTTGATTCAGAAAGATGGTTTATTTCTGGATGTATTAGTAGAAGAACAGCTCAGGGCTTCTGGGTTACTTAAAATGCTGGCTGTCTTCAGTGGGGAAATCTAGGGTAGAACTAAGCCTCCAAATGGTGGAAATCTGAGACCTTAAGTGATGCAGACTATGGCTAAATTCAAAACTGAATTTTTTTAAAGTTTCAAGAAGAAACACTGTTTTTCAGGACAGTCTTTTGGTTGACATGATGAATTCGAGCATAGTTGTTAATGATGAAGGGAAGAGAAAAAGCTTGGTAAATTACCAAATAAAAGTTATAGAAAATAATTTATTAATGTATTTTCACATATAGATGTGTGTATAAATACAAAAAATTAAGAGAATTTATTCTTCAATTTTTGTGTATATGTTTAAGCTTATATAATCTTTTTACATGTATGTATACACACACATAAAATATGTCAATTATAATAGAGGTGTGGTATGATCTGCTTTGTGGTATTGCTTAATTAGATTTCAATAGTTAAAGTTATGCCAGAGTTCCGCTTCAAAGTAGGCAGACCTGGCCTGGGTGATTATCTGACAATGCATTTTTGTGGAGATTAGAGGCAGAATCTTCATTCTTACCCTTCAAGTAGGAGTAGCAAATACTTTGAGAAAACTGTTACTTCTCTATTACATGTGAGCTAAACTTAATTTTGGCTAGATAAAGATTGTAGTTCTATAACTTGGGAAAGATGGCTAAAGGAAAATAGGAACACCTAACAAGAAAACTTGCTTACGAAAAGGAATAGATGTTTCTAGGAGGGGAAACTATTTTTAAAATGCAACCTTCAGACATTTATAATGGATTTGTTTTTTTTTTTGGGGGGGGGGGGGATGGGTTTTTTCTTGTGGGTTGTTTTTATAGGATTTTTTTTTTCTGCTGTTCCACAGGAAATGGTTGCTTGTGGCATAATAGTACCTGAAAGAGTACAATTTCCTGCATAATGTTGTTTGGGAGGCTTAATGCACACAGATTTTGATAGTGTCACTGTTTCAAATTGTTGTTTTATTTTTTGTTGGTGTTTTAGTTGGTTATAATTAAATTAACCTATCTGGTTTAGTTGGTTACTTTGTTCAGTGTTAGATGATTTGGATATAAATGGCAGATGTCAAGCAGTGCAAACTGAATATTTGCTATTTGAAATGAAGTTTAACACCAGGGTCAACTCTTAACCGTTTTGGATCTTAATCAGTGTGGGTTTTTCTCAGAGGACTAACTGACAGTACAAATATTCCAGTTCAAGCCTAATTTAAGAGGAACAGTAATTACAAGTTGTTCCTATTGCTAAGTACCTCTGCTTCTGATCATTCATAATATCTGCTGTAGTACTTGTCCTGTTCCCAGTTATTTATGCTGCTTTTGTTTTCAACTACTTAAATGATAAACCAAGAATTATTTTTTAAGCGGAACATGAATGTACAGAGAACCTCTAGTAAACTAGGCGCAGTGTTTGTCCTGGGCTCAGCAGCTGCAGTCATTTTTTTCTCTTTCTTAGTAGCTGGTACAGTGCTGTGTTTTTGACTCCCAGCCTGAGAGCATCGCTGATAACACCAATGTTTTCAGTTACTGCTCAGTAATGTTTAGTCTGACCAAGGACTTTCTGAGCCTCATGCTCTGCCAGGGAGGAGGGGAAGCTGGGAGGAAGCAGAGACAGGACACCCGGCCCAAACTAACCCAAGAGGTATTCTATACCACAGCATATCATGCCCAGGTGTATAAACTGGGGGCAGTTACTAGGAAAGGTTAGATCACTGCTGGGGTCGGGCTAGGTATTGGTCAGCAGGTGGTAAGCAGTTGTATTCTCTTCCCTCGTTATTTCCCTTATCATTATTATTATTGGTGGTAGCAGCAGTGGTTTGTGTTATACCTTAGTTACTGGACTGTTCTTATCTCAACCCGTGGGAGTTACATTCTTTCGATTCTCCTCCCCATCCCTCCGGGATTTGGGGTCTGGGGGGAAGGCGGGGAGTGAGCGAAGGGCTGCATGGTACTGAGTTACTGTCTGGGCTTAAACAACAACAGTGTTGTGAGTCTGTCTGATGTTTTCCTCTGACTGCATAGTTGTTCCCTTTAAGGATAGTATTGACTTGTAAAATCCATTTGAGGTGGCTGTTTAGGCATTTATAGTAATTATGTGTACAAATATGAATAGGTATTACATAAAATGCAAACCTACAAAGCACCTAGCAGAAAAGGAATCTTCATAGTTGGTCTGCACTGCTGTCATCTCTGTTCCTTGGTACTTTATGTATCTCTTCCTTTTCTTTGTGATTGTTGAGAAAGAGTGAATCTTAACACTAAGGCATTTAATGTCAAGGTGAATAGTATCTTGTGGAATAGAAATTCTTCCTAGAAAATAATGGAAAATTCATTTTTGGCAAAAATAATTATGAATCATCTGCATTTTCACTTGTTTTTTTTATCTTTGTCTTTAACTAGAGCTTTATCAAATATTTGCCTCAGAAACAAGTCCTAAACTGTTGAGCAGGATATAATGCAAAGTAGCAGCTTGATTGCTTCTAAAAATCCTAATGTTTAAGATCTGCTTTCAGTACAAAGCATCTCTTACATTATAATGATTTAGTATAGGCATACAGCTGACTATGTGAAATGCTTGTGTTGCTAGGAAAATTTTATATGGTCTCACATATGCAGTAGATTTTAGTAAATGCTGCAAGTGTTGATTATAGTTCAAAGTATGACATGCTTAACTGGAAAAATATGTGCACAATTGTAGTTCTGTATGCTGATTCTCTTCTTTCCACTTGCACAGTATTACCATTGCTCATTCCGAATGACAGGTGAAGGCTGGCTTCTTTGTTGTGGAGAATATCAAGATGTTCTTATTATTGATGCTAAGAGTTTGGATGTTCTTCACACTTTATCATCATCTCAGTCTTCTGATTGGGTAACTTGTATGTGTATTGTACACTCTGCAAGAATTCAAGGTATGTGTTCTAGATGTATTTGTGATAAAATGTCTGTATAGATAGAACGATCCTATCTGATTTAATATCCAGTCATGTTTTACAAAGCCATTATGTACATGTTAACGTTTTACTGACAGCATCTAAGAAGGTATTTTTAATACTCCTAATATTGGTTATGTTTCATTTAATGTTTCTCAAAGAGAAATCCAAGCAGCCTCTACACTGGCTGTAAGCAACTAATTTCTTGGTTTTATGTACAAATTAATCGTGTAATACCAGGAAAATAGAGGACACAAACCCTCTATTCTTTGCCTTCTGTTAAGATATATCTGATTGGACAAAAGAAATATTCACTCTTTGCTTGCATGTTCTGTATTTTTATATACCATTAGTTATTTTTGTGGAAATATTTCATCTAAAGTGTCCTGCAGAATCCATGTTTCAGAGCAGTATGAAACATCAGTGTCTATGCCAAGGTTTTTTTTTAGTATTAGACACTGCTTGAACTTGGTTCCAGGTTGACTATCTCACTGTTAATTCTTCACAGAAGACTCATTGGTTGCAGTGTCTGTAACTGGAGCTCTTAAAGTGTGGGACCTATCTTCATCTTTGAATAGCATACAGGTTAGTTTGTATGAGATGTGAAACAGCAATCTGAAAGCATGAATATAGTAGTAAGCTCAAGGATGGCTTGAAGCAGAAGATAAATTAGAATTTTCTGGATATGTGTTGAAAAGAATTAGATGATTTTTATAACCAAATTCTGAAAACACACCCTTGCATTTTTAAAATTAGTTGTGCTGTTGGACTGCTTTTGCCTTGGCAACTGCAGTCTTTTGCCCAAGCTTCTTGTCTTTCCGTATTCCACTATGCTGAAGTTGTAATGCTTTCCTGCTGTCATGATGTCAGTCCTTTCTCTGAACCCCTTCACACTGTCCTTTAAATTCAAAGCTCTTCAAAATTGGCCTTAGTACTCCCTCTTCACCCTCCTTGTTTTTTTCAAAATGGTCTTTTAGGCTTCATTTTCCTCTGTCTGCATTTGACAATGCTGTCTTCACTTGGAAAAGACTCTTGCTGTGTCAATTGCCCTATTTCTCGATCTTCAAACTCAGTTATTCTTTTCTGTGTTAATATTCTCAGCAGCTGTCACTTGACATGTGCGAGTGTTAGAATTGGAATACAATGTTTTGTGTTTGAATTAGAGCTAGATTCACAAAGGGACTGCAGTATTACAGTGAAGCACTATGAATCATCAACGGAAATGGTGAAGTGTCAACAGTCTTCTCTGAACATCCATAATAAATTACTGCCTTGCTTGACAAACTGAAGAGCATGCCACAGCGCTGCTTGTTAATGGGTAGAATCAAGCTTCTCAGACTCTGTCGAGTTTGATACCATACTAGTGGTTTTGTGATGCATTTTTGATTTATCTGCAAAGTTTTTTTGGGGGGCCTTCTTAACATTATTAGGGCAAAAAAAATGCTGTCACACTGTAGAAATTGAGGACTGTAACAACCGATTACAGACACCAGAGATTCATATATGGCATGATGCCATCCTTTTACTGCCTGGGGCCCTCTTCTGTGAAGAGAGGGGTGCAGAGTTAGTAACAATCCAGCTAATTTATATTTTAAAGTGCAGTATTTGAGTAAGTATTGCTGTATTGACTTGGAGCTGTAAGGGGTAATAAGAACTGTTTGCAGTTTGATAGCCATAATTCCATGACTAGCATACCTCTTTTTGAGAGATCTAAATACTGTTGATATCTTTCAAAGCAGAAAACATTAGTTTTCTGTGATTTAGTCCATAATAAAAATAATTCAAATATAATAATTTTGAGCATCATGGCCTTGATAATAAAGTTGTTTTCAATGGTTTGTTTCTGTCTTAAAAGTAAAAAGATCAAATACCTAGAATAAATCTTACGGCTTTCTTCCTCTGTGCTGTAAAGGAGAGACAAAGTGTGTGTGAGAAGGAATCGAAATCTCTGGACTGTATAAATTGTCAAGCGGTACGGTTTTGTGCATACACTGAAAGGCTCCTTCTTCTTGTGTCCTCCACATGCTGGCAGGTACATTATTGAGCATTTACTCGATATACTTTCTTTTAAATTTTATTAATACCTTTGAAATGCTAATGTGATTTTTACATGCAGATACTTGTTTTTCTCAGCTTAAATTGTTCACTAATTGTCAGATATAATAGTGTCATCCCTTCTCTGCTATCCTAACTGCCTGAGATGTTTATTATTTTATTAATGTATGTCTGTTTTTGATGTTCAGCATTGGGTAGAGAGGAGATTGCTTTATTAGTCAGTCTTAGAGTGCTGGGTGTGTTACAGTCCTGTCCACAGTGCATTTCAAAAGGAGACAAAGGTACACAAAAACTGTTGTAAGTATGACAGAGTCCTCGGTGACCAGGGGCCTTTTTTCCATCAGGAGCAGTAGCCTGGATTCTACTAATAGATGCCAGCAAAACTAAGTTCCCCAGAATGTTTCTCTTTCTTAGAGCTGTAAGAAAATAAATGCATTATATAGTTGCTGAAACTATTACTAGTTTATTTAAAATTTTAGTTCAACTGAACTTTATTTTAAAATTTCTGTGTTTCTTTTTCCTAGATTTAAAAATAATCCTGAGCTATTTATGCAACATCTGCTTGATCCAAACACCACTCCTGTTTGGGGGGTGGTGGAAATTCCACATACACCTGCTTCAGCTTTGAACAATACATTTGTAGGGCATCCTTGAGACTTTTCTTGGGATATTTAAAAGTCTGTACAGAAGCATTTATAAAGAAATACCATGTATACAATGGATAGGGATTTCATGGGAAAATTTGTGTAACATGTGTTCCTTTCTGTTAATTTCCATAATGCTTTTTCCACAAGGGGTGCATGTTTCTTGTGCTATCTCCATTATGCATTTTAAACTTAAGGTAATGCTATAGGTATGTAAGTAATGCTGGATTTTCAACTTATATATATTTCAATGAATTTACAGCCTTAAATGATTATGATGATTTTACTCCTTAATTAGAAAGGTATGTAAGCGTAGGAGAGATTCGTATGTGTTTAGAGTAGTTCCTTAACCCACTTCTGTAGAAATGAAAATATAAAGCAAATTAACTAGGAATTACCTAATGAATAGAACTAAGCTATGAATAATTCATAGAAATTCTAGTTCTTCTCACTGCTGGAATAAATTAATAAAGTGTGTCTATGACTACTTTCTCTGTGAGGCCACTAGGAATGTGAACAAGCAGACAATATCCTAGATTGCCCTAGTCATTTCCTGTTTCATCTTAAAATTGGAAGGTCAGAGGAAGTAAACAAGTTGTAACTTTTTACCAGCTCTAGAAATGGAAGAATTCATGCAAGCAAAGGGGATTATGTTCTTTGCTTTCAATTAATTTGTGAAAAAGAAAAATCTCTGTTGCTCCCAAAGAAGAAAAGAATCTCTTTAAGATGTGTGCTGTGATTATGCCAGCAGATCCTCTTTTCAAGAACATAGAAGCATTTATAGCTTCTATTAGTCTTCAGTGTCATGTTTGTGCTAAATTCATTACCTTATTCTCTATAAGAAATTAATAGTCCAGTAAATATATTTTTTTATAAATTTTTATATGTAAAATATATATAAATATATATTACATATATATATTTATATATAAAAAATATATAATTTTTATATATTTTTATAAAAAAAAGTAAGGCAAAGAAGTAAACCCCATCCAAAGTCGCCTACTATAACAGAAGGCTATAATGCTGTTTTTTTCTGTTGTCACTTTATTTCAGAAGTGTAGGGCTTGATTCTGATTTTGCAGCAGTTTGAAGTATGAAAACTGCTTTGGCTTTAAAAGAGTTGGTCAGACTACAAAGAGTCAAGTTCTACTTATTACCCATTGCCTCAAACCAGCTTGAATTAAAACGAATGTCTAATGCTTATTTTTTTGTTTGTTTTATTTCTTTTCTGTGCTTAGGTCTATGATTACTGTGATTTCTCCTTGCTTTGTACTGAGTTCTGTAGAAGCGGTCAGTGCTTTGCTGGTGGAGAAGTACTAGCAGCTTACAGACTTATCATCTGGACAGAAGATGGTCACAGTTACATCTACCAGCTGCTGAACAGGTGGGCTCAGATGGGAAATTCACACAAAAAGTTCAGGTACAAGATGAACTTTGGGAGGTTTATTATGGAAAATCTCTGCATGTTGCAAATGATCAAAAACCAGAACAAAACCACTTTGGCACTCAAAGATTTACCCTGAGTTTGACAGCCCTCAGTCTTTGTTTGACACAGCAGGGGACATAGGAATAAGATTAGCCATGTAGAACTTGGGCAGCTGGTGCTGTGATTTCAAAAAGTCGCTTGTAATTACTTATTCGGTAACTTTTAATTGAACTTGTGAATCTTGGATGTTGCTGTTCTGCTTTCTAAAACATACTGCTTTCTAAAACTTTTTTTTTTCTTTTTCTTTTTTTTTTTTTTTTTAATAATGCAGTGGGCTTTCTAAAAGCATATATCCTGCTGATGGGAAGGTGCTGAAAGAAACTGTTTATCCTCATTTACTCTGCTTTACTGATGTGAAGGAAAAAAAGGTAAATTGACAAATGTTTAGAGTAAGCTTCAAAAGTTCAGTCATTATTTGTTTGCAGTTACCTGAATGGTCCCTAAAAAAAGTGAACCATTGACAGATTTTATTGTTCTATGAAAACACTGGATAAGACTCACTTATTCTTTTTTTAATTTTTCACTTGCAAACTAATAGCATATTTTTTTCTTAATTCTTGGCAATGTGTACTTTTTCTGGGGCGGGGGGGTGGGGGTGGGAGGGAGGGAGGGCGGGAATCCTGCATTGTCTGCTTTAGAAAGACTAGTTGAAGTAATTTTTTAGTTGTATTGCTAATACCGTTTATGAAAGAGTAATTGTCGGAAAATGTGGCTTTAATTCCTCCTTGCAGTTGCATTAGTTTGTGTATTTACATGAGATCTCAAGCAGGTCCTTAAACAGTTTCTGAAGGTATGCAAAGGTACCTGACTAGAAACACCATCAAATACATACTTATGCTAGGTTTTCTAGCATTTTTTGTTTCTGTTGACAAATACAGTCTCTTAGAAAGCTTTTTTGTTGCATACTCTTGCAAAGCCTCACAGATTTCATTTTCAGTTGAAGGACAATAGCACAGACCATTCAACTTTTCCCCCAAATGCTGTGATCTAAAATCAGATAGGATAACTGCTGAAGGATGCCAAAAGGTCAGATATTGTGAGGGATACGAAATAACCAAAACACGTCTTAGTGAATAATAGGGCTGCGGTGTTGTTAGGAAGCTCATATATGCTTCCCCCAAAGCATATGCGTTATCAAAATAATCTCACCTGCCCTTTTCTAATATTTACCTATCTGAATAATTTTCATAGCAGATTTGAGGCAACAAAACTGCCTGTCATGGTCAGTTTTGTTCTCCTTTCTGAAGTTGTAAACCTAACCACATTACAGTAGAATTGCTTAGTGTGTAATTTACTCACAAACTTCAATGTTGTAAAATATATCCATCATATGGGGATGTTCATAAAATATCTTGAATGAGCAGAGTTAAGCTGTGTCTACACTAAGTAAACATGATGTGTGAAACAAAATAGTTTGTGCTGATGACCTTTCATCTACCTCAGTAAAGAATCTGCTTGTGGGGTTTTTATCTTCCTGCACGCATCTCTCAGTTTACTTTGATGCAAAAAGAACCCTGATTTGGTGTTCCAAGGCAGCTCCACCACACAAACCTGAGCATTCACTTCAAACGTACATGCCTGGTATCCACATTTTTTCCTTTGTATCAGCATATTGATTTACTGTTTCTTTTGGCAGAGTTTTTCTTTTGTCATGGGCTTCATGAATGAAAGAAAGGAGCCTTTCTATAAGGTTCTTTTTTCTGGTGAAGCTTCAGGAAGGATCACTTTGTGGCACGTTCCTGATGTCCCCATGTCAACATTTGATGGTTCTCCAAAAGGTTTGACAATTCTGTGCCCTTGATACTGTATTTTAACTACGTCTTTAAGTCAATTTTCATTAAAACTTCAATTCCCATGAAAATACTTTCACCCTAGGAAGTGAGGCTCACTTACTCATTGTGTGATGGTTGCCTGGAGTTAGAAGGAGCAAAACACTAGCGAAGATGGGTGTCTAGAAATTCTTCACAGAACAGAAAATGTTTCTGTTTCCTTGTTGTCAGCCCATAAACGATTCTGTATCAAGTGTCTGCAAATTTACTTAGTTGCTCTTGCTTACTGCTCTTCATAGGGAGGTATAAAAGAAGGGGCTTTGTGAGATGTAGTCTAGTGTTGGAATAGCACCTACTGGCTTCCTATCACTAGGCTGCAGAAAGGATAAGTTGTGTGAAGTGATGAAGAGACAAAAAAGTATTTTGCTTTGGTTGGATTTTTATTTTGGTTTGAATAAAAAAAATAAAAAATAAATCCCTGACTTACTTCCCATACCCTCTAGAGATCCCAATTACAGCAACATGGAGTCTTCAGGATAATTTTGGTGAACAACATTCAAAGTCAGAGGGCATTATTGATCATCTTTGTGTATCTAAAGATGGAATCGAAAGTGCAGTTGTCAGTTCCTCGGTATACATACCCAGTCTCGATAAGCTTGTGTGTGGATGTGAAAATGGGAAAATTTTTGTAACGCTGGGTTTAAACACTGCAAGAGCAAGACTCTTGGAAAACACATCTTTGAAAGGTAAGTTTTAAGAATTTTGTTTGAATTAATCAAGCACAGATGACTGCCTAATTCTGATATCTCCTCCAGTGAAACCTGTAAAAATTCTTTGAAAAATAGGGGTGATGGTCAGGGGTTGAGTGGAGAAAATGAAGGATGAGGATGTTCCTTTCCTTTTTAACTGATCTGTTAGATCACAGCTTAGTACTACTAAGGTGCTTTGCTCTGTTAGGAGTCCTGGAATGGCTGTGGGGATTGAGTGGGGATGGAGTCACCTGGAAGTGAGACATCTTTGTCTTTTAACTCTCTAAAAGATCATTCTGCTGGAGGAATAAAAAGGGTACAAATGAGTAATAAAGCTCAGAGTGCAGGCTGCAGTCCTCATTTTAAGAGCATGTTTGAAATTCTTTGATCCAAAGTAAAGAGTTGTGTTTAGTCTTTTGAGTCTCCTGACATCTTAGGAAATGTACTGTAAAATATGGAACTCCTATTCTTAAAGTGCAGAAATAATTTATGTACCATCTTGTTTCAGATAATCTACCTTACAAGGTTCTGAATGGTCATAGTAGCAGAGTCACTTGCTTACTTTATCCACATGATAAATCAGTAAGATTTGATCCAAGCTGGCTGTTATCAGGGGGCCAGGATTCTGTTGTGATCTGCTGGGATATATTTACTGGAGGCATCTTACACCAATTTAGTCTGCAAGCTGGTCCAGTGACAGACCTTTTGCGATCTCCAGAAAGCTATCAAGTAAGTAAAAGCATAATAAATTATGTCTAAAGGAACAAACAAACAAACAAACAAAAAAAATGTCTCTAGACGTGTGTGCATATAAGATTAAAAACAATCTGGCAATACTTTTATCCATGAGCATTCTATCCTTAATTTATATTTCATTCATTATCTTGTTTGAAAGTTGCTTTAATTTCAGGGGGTTGATTTCTTATGAGTTTAATTTCAGTGATTAAGAAAAACGATCCCAAACCTGTGACATGTTAAATTGAAGCTCTTTACATTCTAGTCACTGTTCTTAATATCATGATTATCTGTCTACATGTTAATCGGATTATGTCCTAACTTCTGAAGTTTAAAAGTGTCATCAGTAAGGCTAGGGGTTAGAACATAGTATGGAAAGATTTGGACCAATAGTATTTTAATCTAACTATGTATGATTGATTTTGGTTACTGACACATCCTTGTGGTCTTTTGCATATATGTTTTTGTGCTTTGAGGTTCAGAATAATTTTGTATATTTTCTTTAAGTGAAGTATGTAATAAAATGTTAGATTTATTGTACTGAATGGTGTATTAAAATTTGTGGAACACTTCCTGTTTCAGTTGTATTCCATGGGATAGGGATTTCATCTTTTTCCTCTTAGCAAGCCTGTGAAGTCATATTTGATACTTAAGGTTGACTCAGGGTTCGCTTACATGCCAGCATTAAATAGTCCATGGGATGTTTTGCAGTGGTGTAATTTCTTAATATTTGTAAGGCTTCCTTTAGCCTTTTTTTCCTGAAAACTAGGGAGGATTTAATACCTGCTTGGGTGGTGTTTCAGTTTTCTTTACAGGGGTGAATCTTTCCATAGGGTGAATTCCTTTGCGTGTCACCAAAAAATTGCTTGCAGGTATGGAAAGGAAAGCTTTACAGAATCAGATCCATGTGATATAACATGCCCAAGTTTTCATTGGAGATACATTGCTCTTGACTTTTGTGCCATAAGACCTGACATAATTTTGTTACATGAGCAGCAGTTTAGTTAAAGGTAACTTTTTAATACCTTCTCTTCTAGAGCTGCTACTGTATATTTGGTTATATAATCACTGCTTTGATAGGCAAAGTATTATGAATAAAAAGCGTTTCAGTTCTTTTTTTTGATTGAAAAAACAGGGGAGATTGTATGTTTTCCTGTCAGGAGATCAGTTGTACATTTAGCCTGTTAAAAATAAGTTGGAGATACGGGCTGAAATAAAACATCATTTTCTAAAACGAGTATGTTCTGGGAAAGAAATCACTGGGCAACTTGTATGAGGCTTGTTAAAATGATGTGATTATGACTGGTTACAGTGTTGAAACTCAAGTTCTTTGTATTTTGCAGTTAAAAGACCATGGTATAGTGTGTTGTGTGTGCAGTGATCACTCTGTAGCAATTCTACACCTTCAGAAGAGAGTATGTCTCTTACATGCCAGAAAGCATCTGTTTCCTGTGAAGAAGATAAAATTTGACCCTGTTGAAAATCTGCTAATTGTTGGATGTGAGGACAATTCGGTTTATATTTGGGAAATTGAAACAGGTAAAACCACAGAGGGATTTTTTTGTTTACTTTCCTGGAGCTTGTTTGTCATGTGTTGTTATACAAACCTAATTTATAAAAGACCAAAGCAGAAATCCACCACATTGAATACGTCAGTTTATTTATATAAACAAGCAAGAAATAAAATATGGTTTGAGATATGTCTTTAATAAAATGCAATACAAGCTTAAGTCAGATCCTGGCAATCAGAGATTAGCTGCCATAACAACGAATTAATGTGAATATGTCTAGAAGCTATAAATGAAATGTTACACTCTTTAGTTATTAGAATTAAATTTTTAGTCCTAACAATCCCAAGTTAGAAGGCAAAGTTCTGCTTTCTTTAGCAAAATCATAATCTGAGAAACCTTGGAAGTTGAGTGATAATCAGTTAATTGTGGAAGATAATAGCGAAGCTCACAACTGTGCAGTCAGGAAAATTAAAGCTGGGTGTTGCTGGTTAAACTGTGGATTCCCAGGTGATTTGAGAGTGTAATGCTGATTCACAAGGGCAATAAATGTAGTTATTTGAACTTTGACAGACAGAATTGCTAGGAGCTGTGATGGTACTAGACATTGCAATGCAGCGTTTCCATTGGTTCAGCTGTGTCCTGGGAGGGGGGAGTATAGAGCTGCTGAAATGCGGTGCATATTAATACTCTATGAAAACACAGTTTTACTAACGAGATAACAATTTACTTCACAGGTTATTATAACACACTGTCTAGGCTATCTGCTTTGGATGGAAATGTCCCTTGGCTTAAAGTAGAACTTATCTGCATTTAATGAAAGACTTTGCAAAAATGAGTGCAGCATTAATTAAATGCCTATTGTGTTAGTAAGCTATTTAATATTACTAAGCTGGCATAGGAAATGCCTTCTAGTGCTTATTTTTTCCTCAAATGTACTGAGTTGCTGCTTTAAATGAAAAGGTTTAGAATAAAATAAAATTGAGCTAACAATTATAGTCAGTTTAAAAAAAAGTGGATTTACACTGTGCGATTCTTTTTAGAGCTAGTAAAAAATAAAAAGTTTTCATTTTTGCATTGCATTTTGAGATTTAAAAATTCAACCTCTTTGTGGAAAGACATACAGAAGAGAGGGTGCAACTGTTGTATGCAGTGTTGTGCTTATTTTTCTTGGTTGTCTTGCTGAGTCACCAGATGATGGCTTTGCTTAGAATTTTAGCTTTAGTTGCAGGGCTGGGAAAAACAATGCAAGGTAAAATTTTCAAAAGTAAGTATTAGACTTTGAGTTAGGATACTCTAAACTTATCTTGTTTTTACTTGTTGTTGCTTCCTGCATAACTTTGAATTCTGTTCTCTGATAAATATTTATCATTCTTCTTATGTGTGTTCTGGTATTTGTCTAGATGCATGATATTTTCTGTGCAGTTTCTCCAGTGAGGAGGGGGAGTGGGTTCTACCCTTCTGCCCAGTCCTCCTTTTGGAGGATTTGTGGAACAATACTGTCTTGGGATCTTTCTTCCTGTTCTGTTGTTCCTTTAATACCTTTATTTTACTAGTCTCCATCAGCACATCTGCAATATTGCAAACTGCTGCTTTCCTCTTTTCTCCTTCTTCTAAAGGAAGACTGCTTCCTCTCCAGTATGTTCTTTTCTGTACCTGAAGGTATTATGACATCTGTGATTATTTACCCCCCTGTAATGGCAGTACACACTTTTTCTATGCAAATAGTATTTCTGTTAACAGTATAAGTTGTTATACTGTTATATCTGCCCCTATATATACGATATATTATCTCCCCTACGTATACTGTTTATCTACCCCTTTACCAAAAAGCAAAAATGTGAAACTAATTTGATTGCCTACCTGCTTGTTCGGTAGCAATTGCCAGAAGGTCACCTTTTACTAGTGGTAAACTATTAAAGGTAGGATGGAAAGATATTATTCTAGATTCCTGTCGTAACTAAGGGAAACGAGAGCAGGCATCTAAATGTTCAGCAATCATTAACAAATACGTGCATTTTTATGGAGAACTTGTAAAGATGCCACCAGTTTTCGGCTGTTCTGTCTACATCTTCATTGCTCTTTTAAAACTGATGTTGAAAACAATTGAGAAATTTAGTTGTGGGAAACCTCGATATCAGATTATTTCTTTTATTTTACAGGTAAAAGGGATACTTCTCAAAAGCATGTAACTGTAGGTAGGCTGTTTCCTAAGTACAGATCAATTTGAGCGTGAGACATCCTTGAAGGTCATTGTACTTACACATTAGTTAGCATTTCTAGTGGAGTAATTTTTGACCAAAGGATTAGCGTGCATTTGAAACTCTGCAATAAAATTGAGCACATAAGTGTAATAAGGAACAAACAGAATATTTTGTTTCCTTATAAATCTGTTGTCATAGCTATAATTTGAAACTGATTTTCATCAGTTACTTTCTATCAGAACTTAATTACTTTCTTTAAAAAAGGAAATAGGTGAGATACTGAAGCTTTAAAGCAGACTTGAGCCTCTAATGATTATTTTTCATCCATGCTTTTACAATATATTTGTCAGGGATTCCTCATGTTGTTATATTAGTAGGGTAAAGTGTTTTATTTGTAGGGTAAAGCTCCTTGGGTGCTCCTGTGATGTCAATTAAGGTTAAAGTTCACAAGGTGGCAAGTCCTCATGGGCCTTTTGAAAAGACATTGGATTCTAAGGGGACTCAGACCACATAGAATGCCAATGCAACACTTTATATCCTTCTTAAAAAACAAAACAAAAAACAAAACCTGAAAACCCCCACCCAAACTTCAAGCCAGAAGACCTATGCTAATGAGAGAGTATAATTGAATTCACCATAGCACAAATAATACATTTAAAACTTGAATTATTAACAAAGCCTATTTGTAGAGCTGTAGGGGCGGCATGAAGAAACACTACTTCATATCAAGGCATATCTTTAGTAGGACTTGTGCACTAGTGTTTGCAGGTGGATAGAGAGGCACAGCAGGATTGTTCTTGTATTGTGCACTAAGGGGGCTTATGCCTTGTACTTTCACACTTTAAAATTAAACATAACACCTTTGTCTTCTTTGGTCTAGATATTTTGTGTAAAAATAAATATTTAACCACGACAAGTGTGTATTCTGGTAAAAATTTAGAAGGCTTGAATATATCCTACATCTAAAAAAATAAACCAATTGTGCACGTTCTCAGCTTTTTACTTGTTCAGCCTTTCATTATTATTTCAGGAATGAGTAATACTAATTAGAAATGGTGCTGACAGGTTACAAGTATTCCAGAATTCTGGAGCTAAGTAAATAATTGCTGAATAATTCACTCTGTCATCTTCAATCTGCAACTTTGGTTGTTGATATAAAGAACTACCTGTGTAGAAAAGGCAGTTCTGTATGTGGTGGCTTTGAATTAACTCCTGACAATGGGGTTGCATTGTGCAGTATGGTGCAGTGGGGTTCTTCAGTTAAACAAACAATTTCTTTCCTAGATTTCCAGACAGTAAATACTGTGGAGCAAATTCAGTGCTGCTGTATGTGCTTAACAATGTGGAAAATGATTTTGACTCATTAATTCTATAGAGATGCAAATTCTTGCACTCAACAGCGTAAGAACTAATAGCTTCTATCACCATACAATGCCCAAGGCATCCTGAAGAAGGGCTTGGAGACAGAATTACATTTTTAATGCAATTTTATTTAGTACAGCTGGATAACTTTGTGCTAAAGTATAGTGAATTCTCTATACAGCAATGAAATTTAATAGTGTGTGATTGCAATGGTACCACAGAGACAATAATTAGGGTATATTGTGACTGTCAGATGTAAAAATGCTGTCTACTTCAAAGTTAGAGGGATTAAAATTGATGCCACTGTTCATATCTACTGTATTATTGGAAAAGGTGCAGATAGTTAAAAGTGTAGGTTTTAGTTGCTGTTTGTATATCTTCTCTTACTTGTATCAAGCAAGAATAAGAGTTATAATCACCCCCTCTGAAGGAAAACAACTGTAACGCAAGAAAGGATGCAGTTATTTGCTACATTAGCAGTTAACAGGTTTTGTGGGGTTTTTTTTTGTTCTGGTCAGGCATTGCTGACTAAAAGATGCCATCTGGGGTACCTGGGAAAGCCTACTAGGATGTAGTGTAGTTGGTTTAATGTTGAATTGTATCTGTATTGCAGGAGAACACAAGAGGTCATGGCGTTGATCCTTGAAATTGGCCTGGCCCGGATCAAGAGCTATGTAGATACTTTGTCTGCCCAGGTGGCACTGAAGTATTGTTCAGATATATGAGAAAGCTGTACACAGCATCACAGACAAACCTCTCCAGAAACATGGCAGCTTTTCATTATGATTTTCGTCTGTTGACAAGTGAACAGGCATCTGTGCATAGTACCACTTGCTTATACCTGCAAGCGTATTCCCTAACCGTTAACTAGGATGAAGAGTAGTGGTAGCCTTGTGCTTGGATTCCGTTATGGAGATGGACGTAATATAAACTTTTGTTGTTTCTGTGGTCAAAAAGTGGTTTTGTTTTTTTTTTTTTTTCTTCTGGCTATGCAGTTAGCTTCATGACTGAAGCTTTGCCTGTTTAACTGAAAGGGGAGGACCTGATCTTGTCAGACTTGTATCACTGTTTGCAGTTAAAAAAAAATCTGAACAGTGTTACTGTACTGGAGTTAATGGATAACTGGGAGAACAGCCAGTCTGTGTATAATTTCAGGCTGTGCGTTCAAGAATTTTCATGAATATTTCAATATTTACACTGTTGCAGAGTCAGCAATAATTCTGCTGAATTTGACAGATGACTTGACAAAAGTTTAGGGGCATCTAGTTCCTGTGACTGCCTCTCAGTTACACCAGTTTAGCTTCAAAACTGTTCTTCCATCAGGTAATTAAGAGGCTGACCCCTTAAGCAGGTGAAAGACTCCGTTACACAGAACAGTTCATTGTCCAGTTTCCTGTGACAGAGGCTGATGTACTCTTTCAGAAAACATTCTGAAGTTTTATAAATATTTATCTTTTAGAAGGCTTTCATAATAGGTTTTTTATACTTTGTGGTGGAAGAAACATTGTCACACAGATTAAAATGCAAGCTAGTACTACTTCATGTAGAATCTGTTGTACCCTCTGTTCATGAGACTGACGAAGATACCTTATTTTACGTAGTGAATGGGGGGTTACCAGAGGTTTATGGGCTGCCTTTAGTCCAAATAAATAGGCATTTCAGCATAGTTTATGGTGAAATGTGTTAAATACCAGGAGTGTAGTTGACTTCAAGGGAAACTTACCTTATCTAACTTGAGACTTCTATTTGTACTTAAGATCTCTATTCATGTTTAAGTCTTTTATCTATGAGCTAGTTATTCATGTTGATTTTATAATGAGCAGAAGGAAGTAGGAATAAGTAAATGTCTTTTTACCCATGCACTGCAAGGGGATTGTAAAGAAGGAGGAGGGAGGGTAGCATAGCTTGCTCCTTACTGCTATTATAGGTCTAGAAGAAATAAATTCAGTCTCATTCTTTTAGTTCTTTGGAACAAAGAAATTATTCTAAGTTTAAATGTCATTATTACACATGCATGGGGGGTAGTGATATAAAAAAATAAGAAAAAGACAGAAGCCATGAACTAATTGTGTAGTTTAGTGTATTTACCTGAATTTTAATATGCAGATAGGGCAACTTTCCATTATAACTTTCCATTATAGTAGAATATCTTTCCATGACAGTAAATATTGATCTAATAATACATTTGGAATATTAACATAGCATGTGTACGGGATATGCTCCAAACTTACGTGTACTAGAAGACAAATATGAAAATCAATAACAAATTTTATTCTAATTAAAGTGCGGAATATTTTTTCCAATAGCCACCACTTGAAATCCACTTCAATAAGGAAATTAACTGTTGCCTTTATTGCTTTTACATTTTCCTAAGCAGTCAGTATCTTTTTTTTTTTTTTTTTTTAAAGGTAAATATCAGTATGATAATATGCAGTAATAAAAGGATCAGTGCTTTTTTACTTGCTGTATACAGCATATGGTAGCGTCTCTACAGAGCCACATTTCTAATATGTATTCAGAGCAAGGAAAGAATGGGTAGAATTTAAAGAGCAGTCTTCCTCAGTCAGAGATAGCAATCTTCATTTATCAGAGGTAGATATAGCCTTTAAATTAGTGCTATCTTAATATGACTTTATTCTGTGAAGTTCATCATATTTGCAGAATGAATTGTCTACTAATTTCCTGTTATTTCTCTTGCCTTGCAAGTCTTTGTTTTCTTTCTGTTTTATTGTTTTACAACAAGCTTAGTGCAAGTTTAAAATTATCATTTAATAGAACTTCCTGTTCATTATCATAAGACATGTTTAACTTTACATTGGCTATGTTATATTTTTCATACTTGACCAGGGAGTGCAAATTTGATAACTTTCTTGCGTGATGCTAGCTGCAGCACAAAAACCCTCTTGAAACATATGCCTGCAGAGTATTTCTGCTGAGGTTAGATCTCCTGTGTAGTCAAAAATAAGTTTATGTTTGCAGTCCTTTTGAGAAGATGTGGTGGCTTAATCATCTTACAGGCTGTTTATCTGAATACACTGGGGATTGTCTTATTGCATTGTTGTCTGTGACGTTGTCACTACTGTTATTGTTAATATGCTATATTGGAATAAAGTCAGGTACAGATACCACTCACTTGCATTCATAGTGCCAGCCTAAACAGTACCCCATGTGACAAGGGAAATGTGTCCAAAATGCAAGAAACTTCTGATCCTTTTAAACAGACCAATAAAGGTGCTTTCACGCATTACTGTAGCGGTGCCATTATAATTTTTCAATATCTGTGTAGAAGCTGTTTTTTAAAAATGTTGTGTGAGCTCTAAAACCGAAGTTCAAAAAACTGTGTCAAATTTAAAGCCCCAAGCTTGGGGGTCTTGCTTTTCGCATACAAAAGGGCAGGTTTTCTTAGTTTTTTAATGCACAAAACCTGATTTATTAATTTTGCAGAAGTACTGAATACTCTGAAGGTTCCAGTCCTTCAGAAAAAAGGAGCTCCATTATTTTTTCTGAGTGAAAATATCTTAACAGATTTTTACAAAACAAATTATTTATAATAATTTTCAAATTCAGTGCTGTTTTTTCCACATAGCTCTTGCGCAGGTAGCAAGCACAGTGGTAATCATAGTGATTTTTAGCACTTAATCTGTGTTTCAGTTAATGGCAGTGGTGATTTTACTGTACCTGCTTGAAATGTGCACTGCTGGGAGATAAAATTCATAAGGTATTTGATTATAGAGCTTAAGTATAGTTCCTGCTTGGCTGCTCATTTCTTTCTTCAGTGTCTGTCCTCATCTCCAAATTGTTTATGGATCCTTAGTTACTTGGTAACATTCTATACCAATTAATTACATACAGGACGCTTAATAAAAATAAAGGACAACTAAAATATTCTACATAAAATTGAATTGCTATAGATGTCAAAGATTAAAACAAATTATCAAAGGAAAGTTGTGTAACTCTGCATGTAGGATATGTGTTTGAAGGAAAAGAAGTTTAACCTTTAAATAACTCAAGAAATGTAAAGATCATTTGTGCAAATCTAATTCCACAAAATAGATTTGTGTACTTCTGCATTTAGTTTTCTTTCCATGTACCTCAACTCCTGAGGACGATTACTAAAGAAATATCTGCAGCATTGTTTTATCCTCACTGTTTAATGGGTGTTGTTTTCCCTATTTGTGCCCTATTTGTATCCTTTTTTGAATATATTTTTTCTTGTATTTGCCATGTTGGATATCGCGTTATCTGGGTGCATAGTGACAATATTTCTGCCATTTTCCAGCAAAGTGCAGAAGCATCACAGTTGTCTTGGTTTCTAACTTCTGCATTCAGACAAAGCAGGAATCCTACAAATGGCAGTGCTTTCCATAGAATAATTCTTAGGATGCTCTAGGTGTTACATAATATTAAAAAGTGTTTTAATGTATACAGCCTACCAGACACTTGCATAGAAGTGCCTGCTACCTCAATTCAGAGATTTTCTTTGCTGTCACTCCCTGTCTTTGCAAACCTAACATGATTTTGGTTCTTATGCCTAATTTTCTACATGTGTATACCTTGTTTTAATAGAGGTAAATTAAATACTGTTACTTCCATTGACTGTAATAAGATTGATTCTGTGTATGTTAGCATGTGGAATGTATTCTGTATAGGCCTTGTTTGACCAAACAAAAAAGCAACAGTGCTCCAATTAAAATTGTCACTGTAGTGGGAACAAGACATCAGCATTGACAGTGTGTTTCACAGAAGTGTGATGTCCAGCTTTGATTCCATACTTCAAGGTATGAAGATTTTATGAAACACCTGTGTGCTTTCATGACTTAAACATGAATGATAAATGATTTGAAACACACTTGCTGAGAAACAAAAAATCCCACCACCTTAAGGTAGAAGTCAAGCATAGAAAACTTTATCTTAAGCATTTAAAAACTACATAGGTATCAGTAAATTTAAACAGGCTTTTACTAAGATTGGGAGCACTTATAGAATATACAGTGCCTAGCATTAGTCAAACCAATCTGTATGATCACTTCTGTTACAAAAGAAAGCTGTATAAAAAAAAGAACAAGTTCAGAAATGCCCTGAAGATACTTCTCATGATGTTAATGCCACATTGAGGAATTTGAACTGCTATGTAAAAGCTCTATTTTCAGAATCATTCTTGCTGTGGAGAAAATGAAATGACTGATTGTGGTGCAATAGATCAAACCTTTGATCATTTTGAGGGTCAGAAATGCTGGAACACTTTCAGACACTGTTTAAAGATAATTTGTATGTAGTCATGTGTGCTCCAATATTTTCGTAATTGGTGCCAACAATAATAAGTCTTCTAGATCTCTGGTAAAATCTGTGCAAGTATCATGCAAGGTGTGGGGTTGTGTGTGGCTGGGTTTCTGTTTGCTTTTTTAAGTAGACCCTCATTTAGTCTGAACTTTTTTATCTTGAAGAAATTAGTATTTGAACTATCTAGATAGCTAAGGCTTAGGTTTCATCAGGTGGTGGCTGTGAGGAGCTAAGTTGTACAGGTTTAATGAAACTCTTAGAAGTTGATTCTGTTAGTTTCAGAGTATTTTGAGTATCAGCTCTCTAAAAACTGAGAACTTTTAAACTTGGTCATTATTTTGCTGTGGACTTATGCTTAGATTATTGTGAAAGCAACAATAACTACACTTCTGTGATGGTTTTGTCCTTGCAAAATTTGGTCGTTTACAGTCTCTTTTGATATCTTTCCTCATTTTCCCTTTTTCTCCCTCTTTGTCTCCATCTTTTTTCTCTTTTTCTCTTCAGGTCATTGGTCAGAATTAAACTTGAGTGTAGCCTAGTTGATGAGTTCTGTGGTTGCAGTTCATATGCTGAAGGCTGTGGTGTAGCTAGGGTCAAAGTCATAGGAGCCACTTCCTTTCTGTTTTTGATGAATTCTGTATAGCCTAAAGATCTGGACTGATGTAAAACTCTGTTTTAGGATCTTTGGGAGCTACATCTGGGAAGTCTGTGAAACTCACTACGTGGTTGGGTTTTTTTTAGTGGGTTTTTTGTTTGTTTATTTTTTCATGTTATTTATTCACAGGCTGTTTGTTCCCTTTCTCCTGGCTAACAAAGTTTGCCTGTAGGGTCTGATGTCCCGGTCCACATATTCTCACAAATTCTACATGTACTTAATTCGCACCCACACGATGACTTTCCTTCATTTTAGAATTTATGAAATACAGTATTGGAAAGCAAGGCTTTTGTGCATACTCCTGTCTCATATTAGGATAAACGGGTCTTGTTTGATATTTCTAATAATGATCTCTTAAACATTTACATTGCACTCAATTTCATCATCCCTTGTGAAACCATGAAGAACAGCCCTTTACAAAACTATGGCTCAAATGCTAAGTACCCTGTTGCATTACTAGGAGGAGTTAATTGAAGACCATGAAAGGCTTGTAACTCCCCTGAAGGGAGCTTTTCGTATTTGGAAAAAGGCTGTAGTGATTTAGCTCTTCTGTTCTTAGGTCATGGTCTGACTGTCAACATTAATAGTCAGGGCAGACACCACGTGGGTTAAGATCTTCTTGATTTCTCTCCTCCCCTCCACCTTCATGCTTAAGAAGCATTCTTAGAGAAAGGGAAAACCTGCAGGGAGTGAATTAATCCCACTGTGCAATATTGAACTGAGACAAGATAACTTCTTGGACCAAGAGTAACTGTAACTTTAAACAATTAACACAATGGAACATTAAACTATTTCTGGTTTAGACAATCTTTCTCTAAGAAAGCAGCTCTGTAAAGAAATTCAAGGTATATTGAAAGTAGCATATATGATAAAATGATAACCTGATAGATGGAAAGCTACCAGTTTACTGTAGTTTCTCTGTACACCTTCTACTGTCTCCTAAATCACTTTCTAAAAGACCTACAGGATGAAGAAACATTGGTTAGCATATTTTGAGAATGTGAATGAGAAGTTGCAAGCATGAATATATATGCTTTAGAAGCTGTTTGAGCTTTTTGTTTTAATTAGTTAAGTTTTCACTTAAGGCTGACAAATGTTTTGCCTTTTTTATGGCATCTTATATTTTATACATGTAAACCTCAGGTCAGTCTGTAGCTTGCACTTGAATATTTTATAGTTCTCTAAATTTGAGTCATTGTTCAGTTACTATTTATTGATGTAGAATAATAAAAGGTAGTGGAGCTTGGAAAAGTCTGTCTTGGAAAGAAAAAGCAGTGTCATCTCTTGCCTAGTCTGTAGAAGCTAAGGACATACCCTTATACTGAGAGTAGTCAGATATCTTTCTATTCATATGCATATGTGCGCACATACTTTTATGTACTTTATGCTAGCTGGAACGTGTATGGAACATAGCTGTATATCTGTTAGAAAGGATGTGTCTCTTACAGCTGATAGTTGATCTCCATTATTTTGTTACTAATAATGAAGTAAGATTATATATATTTATAACAACAATAATACAAACAAACAACCCCCCAAAAAAATCAAAACAAAAAAGTGGAAATGGGGAAGATTGACATGGTAAGAAGAGCTTGTATGAGAGATGGTTTTCATTCCAGATGTTAAGGGCAGGATTCTCATCCTCAGTCCATGTTTCAGGTGATAATAAAGAAATAGGCAGAGACTGCTCACATCTCTTGTAAGCTCTTCCATTCAGCCCAGTTTAGCAGATTTAATGTATTTCAGCAATTCCTATTACGGGATTATTGGCCTTTGCTGTTTAGAATAGCTTAAATGTAGTCAGGGAGACAACAGGGGTGTTCTAATGCCTTTTTTCCTAGGGTGTTGTGTCTGCAGCAGAAATCCCGAGATGAGGACTTGGCTGCATTGGAGAACTGCTCTTTTTACCTACATACGTAAGACTGCATTATATATAAGATCCTGGTAGTTTGTGGTGCTTTTCACAGCCATCTTTAGCTAAAGGATATCTTGACAATAGCTATTTTGACAATGTATATTCTGAGGAATGTCTGTAATGCACAGCAGTTGGACTACAAGACTGAAATCTTCCAAATGCAAAAAAACCATCAAGGATGGTCTGCCTAAACGTTCTCCATGCTCCTCTATACAGTGCTAAAGTCACAGGGCATCTCCCTTGTTAATCTACTCCTGTACATAAAATATTCCTTTAAAGATTATTAGATTTTAATAGGCTGGTGTTTGATCTATCCTATTTCTATTTGATAGAACATTTATTTTTGTCTGGATATTGGTTGGAAATATGTATGCTTACTTAATGCAATGTTTGTTCAATTTGCTGTGGGCCATTTGATATTAGAGTGGTAGGCACTAGCAGTTTGAAGAACTCTTTCAAATGAAATGCTTGACAGCTGTCTTGGAGCAAGATGGTAGAGTTGTGAAATTCAAGCATCTTCCAGTAAGGAACATAAGTTCTGTTTGCCTGATTCCGGCAGCATAGAAGAAAGTGGGTGGGAATTTCTTTTCAGATGAAATAGGTATTTATGGAAAGGGAGATCTTCACAGAAAATAAAACAATATTGCAGAGGATACTTGTTCTAAAAGGTGATTACTAGTGGGAAAAGGGAAAAAAAATAAATAAAGGATTTGTTCTTGACCACATACTCTTTTCAAATAAAATCAATTCTGAAACCATTTTTCATTCACAGATCACAGTTACGCTGTGAGATTCAGCTGAGTAACTAGGTCACAGCAGTACTGCAATATTGAGGATTTTCAATACTTTAGCTGTGACAGCAAACAGAAAGCACTGGAGCCTGATGATATGACAGGTCATGTGATATCAGTGAATGCCTCATCTTGAGGCAGGATAATATGTGTGACCTCCTCAGTAAAAATGCATCATTCAGTAAGAGCAGAACCCAGAGAACTGTGTGGACAGTGATAACACCAAGAGACACATTTTGTAGTATTTGGTCTAGAAGAAGAATAAGATGTTTTAACAGTCTCTAGCCAGTCACATCTGGTGGTCCAAAGCTGCCTAGGAGAGTAAAATACTCCACTCTTGTCTGTTCCTGAGACTTGGTTGCCATGGTCACAGCTTTAGAGAGATAAAGACTTTCTTTTCCTGCATTTTGTATGTATAGTAGGGGGTCATAGCAGTGATGTTGCTGCTATGTAGAAAACCCTATATTTTCCCTGTCATTCATTGTTACTTATGCCCTCCAATCAAAAGCTTTTGGGTGCATTTGTGTTTAAAATACTTCAGGTTTCAGAGTTGTTTTTACTTCTGTCCTCTGTCCTGTTTTCCCATGTACAGGCTTTGCCTTTTCTTACTCCTTTATTTTTGTTTCCTTTAAGATCAGAGACAGCGTTCCTTACAGATAACTGTTCCTGGAACAATAGCCACCCTGCTCCAGTATTCATTTAACTGTTTGAAGTGGTCAGAATGTCGCTGTCACATATACATGTTCCCCTTTCCCTCCCTGTTTGTTTCTTTCAAATAATGTATTCAGGAATCACACAATACAGATATCTATTTTTGTCTTTGCCACCTGCTCACTTTGCAAATGAATATTTTGGGCTCTTCAGAAGTGTAAAGTACACTGGGTAACAAATACTTTGTAATACCCGGCCCTTTCCATCACACCCATTTCCCTGTGCCCTTTGTGCCCTTTTGTTGGAGCTCTATGAACACAGAAATCTGTGTGTATGTCTACACACATATACAGAGATCCATGTTTAAGATGTATATGCAAGCAACCATGCTTTATAAAGGAACCATTTTCTAGCAGGTACTACTTGTGAGAGATTTTAGATAGCTGTTGTAGATGATATATAAATAATTTAAGATGGAACTCATAAGTTTCTGAAATTGATTTTAGGATATCACAGACTTCTGTTTGTAAGAAACTAAGCTGGTTGTCCAGGGCGTTGTTTTCTGCCTATAAATGTGCTTAAAAAAATAAAAAATAGAAATAGTAAATATTGTGACTCCATGTGAGAGGCTGAGTTTTGTCTCTTGCCCAGTGTGAATGCAGAAGGGATTTTTTTTTCTTATTAGTAAGTAGTTAATTTTCTCTTCTCCGAACTGCACATGGAAAATGTTACACTTGCTACAAGCATAATTCCGATACTGACACTTAGAAAAGAGTTTATTTGGTAGCAGAAATGTTCAGTAACACATGTACAGTTATTTCTGTTTGCATCCATAAGACTACAATATGTAGAAGCACATCTATCAGCATTTTGAAATAGTACATGTGTGCATGTGTAAAGTATGAAATATCAGTTTGCTTTCACATACATTAAGACTGCCTCTTTATGTCGTTCAGGCCGTGGTCTTCAAAGGTGAAATGCTTCTGTCCCCCTTCTGTGTGATTTTTACCACTTCTTCTAGTTTGTTTCTTTTCCTTTAGACTAAAAATCTTTTGTTCAACCAGAAGTTTTAAACTTGGCTCTGAAGCTGTTTCCAGGGAATAAGCTCTGTTATATAGAAAATAATGCAAGCCTTAAATATATATTTTTTTTTCTTCTGATTATATATGCACGTATAGGAGGATGAAAAGTCAGGCAATCTTGATTTGTGATGGAAACATGATATTCTCTTTTGCTACTGTAGTATGATAGCCTTAATTATTGTATTCTATTCTGTATATACAAGAATCTTTCACATGATCTTCCACATAACAGTCTGGCTCTAAGGGTATGACTGGTGGTGAGCACATAGAGAATCATAGAATAGTTAGGGCTGGAAAGACCTTAAGATCATCTAGTTCCAACCCCCCTGCCATGCATCTAAAGCTAGCAAAACCTGTTTTGCATTTCTGTCTAATGCTAAAGAGTGTGTAATCAGGCCTTTAAAATTTAATACCATGCCCTCAAAATTCTTGGATTGATTGAAAATTTAGTATGATATTTGCCTTTAATACTTGTCCATAAAAATGATACACAGTAATTTCACAAGGATATTATGATAATAGTCTTTCTGAAGCACTTTAGTATTCCTGGTAGCAAATTACACAGACCAAGGATGTGTGTTTGCTCATATGTCTAGTATGAATTGTATAATCCTTCCTTGTAGGCTTCTATTAATAGTTTCTGTGTTTGAACTATTGAAACATTGCGGTGCTGGGAGCATTGTAGCCAGGTTTGTTTTGAAGTATTTGTAGGTATTCCAACTGTAAAGATCTTTGGGCAACTAGTTTTCCTTCCAGTAAATATTCAGTTCTGTAGTAATCCCTGACAGTAGCTCCAAATCCTGGGGAGGGATAAAGAAAGTTACCTATTAAAAACAACTGGGGCTGATCTTTGGTTTTTCAGTGCAATATTATAGTTAATCTATGGTATTCAATTGATATTGTAGGGGACAAAGAATCAGTTGCATTGCTTTGAATTCAATGACTTTTGGCCCTGTAAATAACAGAGTTGATACTGCAGTGAACAGAAAGGGATGAATTTCAAAGAAATAATTTCAGATGAAGAGTATACACATATACGCACAAACACTACCGTATGAGATCCCTCAATCCCAATCCAATATTTTTAGCAGGTGTTACTGATAGAACTTCAATGTTACACATTTTTTTTCTGGTAGCAGTGAAAGGGGAAATTCATGTTGTGTTACTTGAGGCTACAAAGAATTCAAACTTAAGGGAAAATACATTTCACGTTACAGCAGATATTTAATACTTTAAAAAAAATCCTTCCCATGTCTTTTATCTCTGATATTTATAGGAAGCATGCCATTTCAGCAATTTCTTATGAGTTTAATTCCTATAGGAAATGCATAGTGTATAGTAGAAGCTCATTTCAAATACATTTAAGCTCAGTTTACATATCTTTAATATCAGTTATAAAGTGCTGTTACTAAAATTATTACTAAATAAAACTATAACTAAACTGTATAACAGTTAAAGGAACCAGATTGCCTGGAGTTAAGTGAATCAGACTGCGAAGATACATGTGCTATATTCACATGTTTAAAAAAGTGTGAGAGGTAAAGATGTTTTTAGGAATGGAAGGAAAAATTTGAGCATTCCCTTGCTATTTGTAACCCAGAACACTAGAGGACAGCACTAAAATATTACATAAATGTGTTTTTGTTTACACTGTTAATGATACAGATGCTCTGTGAGGGCTTTGTGGAAACAAAACAAATGATTCTTGAACAGAGTTAGGGCAAGTGGGTAGTCTTGAATTTCTTTTGCTCCTTTTGAAAATTGTATCTAACTTCACATATTATACACAATGCGTGTTTCTTCTTGTCTGAATAAGGTATTTGCTGTAGTGATTTCTATAAAAATTAGGTTTTGTTTTTTAATGTAATAATGCTGTAGAATAGACCCTTGTGTAAAATTTTCTTAAGGTCCATAAAATGAGGAATTAGTTGGCTCATCTGTAAATTCTTCATGATTTATCTGTCCACATGAAATGTACTAAGTTAATGGTGTGATACTTACACTGAAATACGAATTAGTATAGTTTCCTGAAAAAGATACATTTTCTGTTTTCATTTCTCTAGGCACACTGGAAAGACATGAAACAGGTGAAACTGCAAAAGCAATTCTTAGTGCCATTGAAGATTCAGAATACCTGGTGGCAGATGCTCTACTTCCTGTATCTCAGGAGTCAAAAAGAAATAAAAATGCTGGATACAAGCATTCTACCTTTTATAAACACGGAATGGTCTCTTCCGATCTCACTCATACAGAAAAATTTTCAGATAAGGTAAGAAGAAAAAGTGAAGCATTTCTTCAGAGCAATGAGTTGTAATTCAAATTCTTTGCTTTTTCACCTTCTCTGAAAGTAGTCCTGTATAGGTGGTATGGGGGCTTGCTTTAAAGTTTTATAAAGGCTTGTTCTGATTGGCTCAGTTTTACATCTTCAACCCTATTTCATACAACAAATGAGCAAGACTGGGGGAGTGCCTTATGCAAGGTCACCAGTAGGTCATCTGAGAATTATTTTCTTAGAGACTTTGCACCCGTAGTTAGACCCTATTTCCTTATGCCTCTGGCTTATGACTGCACCTTTTAGCAGTAACCTCTCAGAACCTCCTGGTAAAAGTCCTTAAACCAAATAATTCTGAGTGATGGGGAAGTTGTGCTCTTTCTCTTTTCTTTGAAAAGAACAGAAGGAAGTACCCTGCTTTAACAAGTGTTAATGTGCTGTTAAAGCTGAGAAAACAAGTACAGAGGCACCTTATGAAAAGGTTGAAAATGCAGTAGTAATTCTGCTTGTAGCCTAGATATACCTACATTTTCCAGTTATTTGTAGATACTTAAAAAGCCTGTATTTGCTAAATTCAAACTAAGCATTAAAACAGTATCAAATGTAATACAATTTTCAATTTGATTAGGTGGATATTCCTTTATTCAGTTTGGAAGATAATGGTACATACTTTTACCAAACCCTGTTTGTGTCTCAGGAATGGATAAATTCAGTGAGCTCTTGATACGAGTGTATCTGAAGAATAAGGCCCCAGTCTTGTTTATTTGTGTTCGTTACCTTTTAATTAATGGGTTTTGGGAATTCTGTTCTCTGCAATAAAAAAAGTTATGTTTGCTGTTCTTCAATCCTGAATTTAGAGTAAAAATATCTTCCCACAAGTATGGGAATGTCGCCAAACTTTGCGAAATAAGCTGAAAGATGAAAAAAAGATGAAAAAATGGTTTCCCTCAGCTTGGATGGGGAAACAGCCTCCAGAATGGTCTCGGGCCTTTTTCTGGCTTTATTAATTATGGTCAATTAAATACTGGATATTCCAAAATTCTGTCTGATAAGGTATAGCTTAATCCAAGTCCTCATTCTTCAATTTTCTTTTCTAGTCTTTTTTTTATTGTTATCCACAAATTTACATATATCTTTGAGTTTATAATTATTATTATTTAACTTAATGTATATCTTTGACCTTTTAGTAACCTTAGTCTGATTTCTAAAGTTCTGTTTGATCCTATTTTCCGTAAAGTCTTATTAGAGTGTAATCCTGCTGAGCATGTTGTGGGGCAGATGGTGCACTAGTTGGCCATTGACACAGAATCTGATCTCACTGTTCATTAAAAAGAATAGTTTCTTCTTGGCTTTTGAAAGAGAAACAATGGAAAAAGTTATACTTACATTTGGAGTGTAGTTTTGGTCATACTTGTTAAATAAAAATTGCTTGGATTTTACAAAGTGGCTGGAAAGAAAATGTACTGCTCATGGAATATGGGAAAGTAGGTTTTGGTAAATTTTGAAGTGTGAAGTTTCACATGCTTTGGGGTTTATATCACAATAGGCAACAGTGGAGTTGTAATAATATTTACAGCACTTCATCAGACAAACATCTTGGCTGCTCTGATTTCACAATAAAATATTCCATTTTCTTTTTTCAATGTTTGTGTTTGGGAGGTGATGAAAAAGTCATCAGATGAAAACTTTTTATGCAGAGAATATTATTGATGTCTCTTAGACTTCCCTATGACTGTCAAAGTATCTTTTATTTTATATTTTTCTCACTATAGTCCTGTTATTTTAGTCTAATTTCCTGACAAATGAAGTTCTATTCTTTGGGAACCGCTTTGCATTCATCAAAAATCTGTCATCCGTTACATTTAGCTTTTCTTCCCAACTCCATCCCCATTACAGCAGGTTCCGTAGATTAGTGTGGGAGAAGCTGGAGGCTAAATGTACAGGGTGTAGCTAAATCTGAGAAGACAATAACAATGGAGGTCCCTTTAATGCTATTCCAGAAGTCCGAATGCAGGCTACACAAAAGGAACATGGAGCTCTGACACTTCCTTTAATACTGTTTTGTTATTGCTGAAGTGAAGGCTGGTCATGAAATCTGCTGGTTTTCTTAGTGTCTGTTCAGGAAACACTTTTTGAAAAGTGCGGTATTAACTCTTCTGGGTCATTGTATTTTATCATTTTGAAATAGTCTCTTGAAATCCAGCCTCATGAAATTAGTGAAAGTTCTGTGCATGTCAGAGTTCAACATCCCATACCATATTGAAAAGCATATAATGATCACACAGGTGAAACTATCATAAAATTTTCAGATCCCCAAAAGGCTTCAGTATGTATGTATACAGTCAGCATTTTATCATCATTTTGCTGCTTTTGCAAATTGTGTATTAGAAATTTAAAATAATGCTAAATTGTGAATTAGTTTTTAAAGCTGTCAATTTTAGTCTCTTTTTAAAGAATTCAATTTCAGAAGATTTGTCACAGAAAAAACAAGGGGTAGCTGTTCTGTCCTGTTAGTGTTATGTTTTTGAGTGTTCCTTATTTTGTACAGTGGGATGATCCACATGAAGAGAGCAAGTAAGATTCAGCATTTTTTTCTTAATGTTTAATATTACATGGTTTATCATTAATATTATATTTAAGACAAAATAACATTTATAAAGTAATAGTCTCTTTCCTCCATCCTAAGAGGAAAGCAGAAAAATATCCTCACACAGCAGTCCAGCTTCAAAGGCTTTCTTTCAAAACGTTTGTCATCATGTAAATCACAGATACAAAAGCCGAATGCTTTGATTTCATGGTGTTTTGACCATTTTAATTCTTTTATTGTGCTGCACGTGCCGGTGGGAGTACCAACAACAGATGAGTTTGACAAATGCAGTTAACACAAGATCCATATTAATGTTGTCAAATCCTCTTGATATATTTAAACAGATTTTAATTATTTTCAATGTCAAAAGACCGAAAATAGATAGCTTAATAGTTTTTCAAGAAAGCTTTACTTAATATGTGAATGTAAAACCTCTCATAAAAATGAAACTTTTATATTGGCCTTAGTCATTGACATAGGGTATTCATCAAGTCAGCAATTTGTGTGGCAAAGTGCCATTTGAATAGTGTATTGTTAGAATACTTATGGTCCACTTGACAAGGGCTCTTGCTGTAAATAGTGCAATTTGACTCCAGCTGTTAAAGAGTGGCTTTGACAGCAGCCAAATAGAATGGAGATGCTTTACTGCACCGCAGAAAAATCAATATTGGGTTCTTGTTCATAGTAACCTGTTTTTTCTTTTTTTGCAGATTTATACAAGACTATCTAGAGTTCATTTGTGGAAGTTTAAATATTATTTTAAAAGTGGGTCTGTTTTATTTTCAGATTAATGTTTGTGTTTAGTAAGAAAGAAAAAGACTGCTTTGTTGGAATACATAAACAATGTGTAATGCAGCATTATTTCAACTCAGCTTATATGGATGGATATTAGGATGTGGGTGCATAAGTTATGTAACGAATGACAAAAAATGGTCTTTCCTTTCTCTTTATTTTTTTTTTTTTGTAGTGCTACTGTAGTATCTCTGTCAATTTTCAAAGCATAGGGGTTTTTAAAGCAGATTTCTTTGTTGTTCTCCCTTTAACAGCCCCCACAGATGTTGACAATCTGTAGTGCCATTGTAGATTTTCCTGAAGCACAGTCTTGCTGGTGCTGAACAGTTTTACAGCAGTAGTCAGTGACACAAGGTTGCTATGATACCTGGCCAGTAGCAATAGGTATTGAATCACTGGTCTTAATTACAATAGACTACACACTAGATCGTGTGCTCATGGTGTTGATATGGAACTGGCTCTCATTATACCTTTAAGTCATAGTTACATTTGAAAATTGAAGCTGTGTGAAAAACTGATTTTAAAAAAAAGATTGAAATGCTTCAGTGCATCATATGAGGATTTCGTTGATGCACATAAAAAGCTGGATATGTCTGGGAATTGTTTTCCTGATGTTCCAGAAACCTTTCATGTTACAAAGTTTCCTAGCTCTTCAGACAAATAGATCTGATACAAATCTGTGTTTAACATGCATTGATATTTCCAGTTATTTCAGTAATGTAATTACAGCTTCTTCTGGGTAAAAATCTTGGAGGAGGAGCAGATTCTAAAATCTATGTAAACCTTGGACTGCTGAATTATACTACTGAAGAGCTAGAGCAGAAAGGGGAATTTTTTTATAGTCAGAGGCAAACAAGGCAAAGATGAGGTGGGGGGGAAGTATTTATTTACGTAAGAAGTTTTATAGAAATGATAGGTATATTTATTGTTTGTTATATCCACTCACCTATTTATTACAATGCTGTTATTTCAGTATTAATGGATGGTGCGCAGAAAATAGAGTCAAAATATCGAATTAAGGGTTTATATACTACCTGTAAAAGTTCATTTTGGTTTACAAATAACTGTGACCAGAATAGCTAAGTATCAGTTACTATAACACTTTTAAATGCTTTTTAAATTGACATGCCTAGTATTGGTAGTCTAATGTGGTGACTAATTTAACATTTGCTTACATTATTGCATACATATTCTGCTCTAAACAAAATATGTAAGGGCAAGATGCTTCTGAAATAGACGTATTTTTTTTAGTGGGAAAGCCAAAGTTTATATTTTTATAGTTGCTTAAAAAAAAGAAACAATAATGTACAGATATTATAAATAAGAAATACCTGCTTTGTTGTGTTGCTGCATAGAGTAAGTAAAAGACAAATGAAAACTATAGGACAATATCAGTTTGCTTGGTTTAGTATAGTAAAGGATGCAATTTGAAAATTAAATTGTTATTGGAAGCCTTGAAAATCACTGCTGGTTAAATCTTACTGATGGAAAAATTGATAGAAAAATGGAAACAAGTTACCAGGACAAATACCAAATCATACTTACCAAATACAAAATCAGGAGAGGTATCATAAGCAGTGGTATGCTAGACATGGCTTACTTTTGTTTCTTTCCTTTTGTAGTATTTAGATCATAATGATGAGGAATTACAGATCTTGATAATTTTTATGAAGTGGATTATTTAAGAACAAAGCAAACCAAAGTCGAGCATTTCTCCTTAAAGTTGGTAACGTTTATGCTGCTATGTATTAGACAGGGTATTTCTGTTTTCTTTACCGGGGGGGGCAGGGCTGGTGTTCAGAAGTTATATTTAGTAGTATATTAATTAAATGTAGTAGGAAAATGAGTGAAGAAATTAAGGTAAAGTTGTATTTCCTGTAACTCAGATGTGAAATATTTCAGTTCTTAATTTCCCATGAAACTTCACAATTAAGTATTTTATCAAGGGATCAAGGTAGCAACGTAACTACAGTGAAGTAATAACTTCAGTTATGAGGTTAAAATGGTACCAGTTAAAAGGCATCATGATTCTGAGAGGCACTAAGTGACTGGACCACAGGTCAGATTTGTTGGAAGCTACTAAGTTTTTTTAGTTGGTCCAGAAAGTCAAGAGTTTGTTAATTTCAGTGTCTTATCTGCAGCTTCAAAGCAAAATGAAAGCAAAAAATGTGACATTGTGATAGTAGAGCACTCTTGCAGATGTGGATAAAAAGTAACACAGTCAGAAAGAAATCTGATAAACCTCAACTCTGTATTTCAGTGCTCCATACATGTTCTATGTACTCCTACAGACTTTTTTTCTGTTATACAGAAGGTGACTGTCATAAAATTTTTGTTTTCCCTGCCTGGACATCTAATTGGACCCTGTGCTCAAGCTAAAAAAGGTGCTGTGGTGTCCTACATATATAATTCTAAGGTCAATATCAATAGTCCTTGTGAAGTATTTCACATTGGAGGGCCACTTACTGAAGCTAACCTAGCTTTTGCTCTTTGTCTTCTCGCATATGTCAGCTGTCATGCTATAGTACCCTTCTTTGTCCCTTGGAAACTGTATCAAAGTTTGTGTTTAGTTTTTAGGAACATGTCTTTATGGATAGGAACATAGAGATTTTATCTTACTGAAGTGCTGTTTGTGATACCTTATTCTTCACTTCTGATTGTTTCTTTTAGTTCTGGGTGTAGATTCATACACAGTTAGAATTTTCCTATCTTATGTTTTACCTTTACTACTTTCTAGTCTCTAAGATGTGATTTCTTCTTTAGATATCAGCCAAATTGATTTTCCTTGGAAGTCCTCTACCTAATGCTAATAATTCTAAAACAAATTACATCATCTTTGTTACAACCTCTGTATTTGCAAGTTGTCCAATGATGTTCTTGAGAATTCTCCACCATTCATGATTGGAGGGTGATGGAATCTTTACACTTGCGATAAAACTTTGTGTTCTAAATATTAAGTTCCTGGCTTCCCATAGTTCAATTACTGTTATTTTAGTGAAGAAAAGTATTAACAGGAGCTCAGATATGTGAGACTTTTTGGGATTTATGCCTCACTCATCTATAAAAAAAAAAAGAGCAGTGATTTTTTTCAGAAATACATGGGCCCTTTGAATGCAATTATAGAACTAGGACTTACCAACACCAAACCATACTCTGCAAAAGACTTGCTATCTGCAACCTTCCTCGAGATAACTAATTGACTGTCTTTGTCTTATCTCAGTTTAATAACAGAAATAAAACAGTAAGCTAAACTATGGTTCAATTAAAAACAAAGCAACACCAGTGGTTACATTTCCATTCTCTTTGACATGCTTTTCTACATATTAATACTAAAACCTTAATTTGTTCTTGTGGTCAGACTTGGTTTGTGCAGTACTTAAGGGAAAGGATGACTCAGACAACTGGATGGCTGAGAAGATTTGTTTGCAGATATTGTCCTCTTGGAAGCCTTTGCAGTTCTAGTGCCTTCAGTAAGGTTGAACAGCTGCTAAGGAAAGAAGTTTGAAATGGCGACTCAGCAGTTGTTCTGATACATCTTAGTATGATACAGGATCTGAATAAAGTCCAGCTTGCCTATTCCTGTGTTTTCAAGAATGGCATTCTCTAGGGTAGACAGGATTTTAGTTAATATTTAAGAATTTAATCCCATGTTTTGTGGTGTGGTGGTTTGTTTTTTGGGGTTGTTTTTTTTTCCTTGTATTTTTCATTTTGTTTTTTTCTTTTTTTTCTAGTACTTCTGTAGATAAATTTTATGGATGGGATTCTATAATCCAATATGGAAAATGCACTATCAGAGCAGCCCAGGGCAAGTATGTTATTTCAGTTGGAGTCAGCAGCCAGCCATGGGTTGGTAACTTAATTTTTATATACATCTATCCTTCTTAGGACAAAGCAATAATCTCATGCTTTTACCCTCCTTCGAAGGTCGTGTTAGTGGTATCTCTGTGTTCAGCATTATTCTCAGATATTGAAATATGAATTTACAGCTAAGCAGGATGCCCCTGAATTAATGGCTTGCTCCAGTCAGGAATGCTTAGTCTTCTGGACCCTGGGAGACTTTGATAACTTTGGATAATATGTTCCAGATAGTGGCCTCTGTGCAAATACTAGCCAAGGGTGCATACCAGATATACTTTTGTTTTGATTGCCTACAATGAGGTAAACCGATGGACTATCCAGTGTATTGCCTAACTATCTGTGAAAAGGAACAAAAAGAATCAAATAGCACAGTAACTGCAGTCTGGGGAAATACTATACACTGACTAATCACTGGTGACTATATTGACATGGTATATCTAGCAAAATACATATCCCACACAACATCCTTGTCTCTAAGTTGGAGAGACATCAATTTGATAGGTGGACCACTCGGTGGATAAAGAACTGTATGGATGGCCGCACGCAAAGAATTGTGGTCAATGGCTCAATGTCCAGCTGGAGACCAGTAACGAGTGGTGTCCCTCAGGGATCGGTGTTGGGATCGGTCTTGTTCAACATCTTTGTTGGTGACATGGACAGTGGGATTGAGTGCACCCTCAGCAAGTTTGCTGATGACATCAAGCTGTGTGGTTCGGTTGATAAGTTGGAGGGAAGGAATACCATCCAGAGGGACCTTGACAAATGATGAAGCCTCAGGTCAAGCACAAATTGCATGTGAAAGCAAACTGGTGCACCACTGTTGACTCCAGGCTTTTTACGCTTAGTTCTTTGTGTGAGTACTGAGGTTTAAAAGGGATAAATGAACCAGAAAAGTTCTGAATGCCCCCCTAAAGAGTATCCTCTGTCCTACGACTAAGTGAAGTGTCTGAAGGTAAGAAATATGACCTTGGTGTAGTAGTAACACCTTTACTCCTCATGATCCTCACCCTATGCATAAGCCCAGCATTGCTTTGGAGAGGGTAGGCCTGTCTTTTCTGCCCGCTTTGGGAGGCCATAGATACTTTTAGTGGCAAAAACTGTTCACATGCTCCCTAAATTTAAAGCTCCAGGAGGTAGGCAAGATGAGACATGGAAATGTGTGCATGTGAATTGTTGATGGGAGCTATGTTGGATTAGAAGGTGCATATGGTTTTTTACGTGGAGATAAAACTATAGCTGGTGATATACATCCCTTCTTTCTATCCAGGTTCTTTTAGAGATGGTATATGGAATATGTTTAAGAGCTATTTCAATTAAATACCTGCTGTGTAACTTGTTTTAACCAAATGCATCTTTGCACATATCCTGCATTGTTCATCCTTTCAGCTGAGCAACTAAACAGCTGTGTATATGCAAAAATATTGTGAATTTAAGGCAGGTTTGCCAATGTGATTTAGCTCAAAAAACCCTTTCAATGTTATTGTTGAACAGTAGGTTATTTTTCAGTTACAAATAAATATTACTGCAAGACCATATTTTTATCTAATTATTACTAGTTCTTCAAGCATCACCTAGGGAATTTGAAGTATTCTCTTGTGTTGTATGACTAAAATTTTGATGCAGCAATTTTGAGTAAGGGCTTTTATACTTAAGATAGGGAAATTTGAAATGGAGGGCCAGGCTTTCTCTGAATGCCCTGTAGTATCCAGCTGTTTTAGTAATCATCCACTGAATGATCTGTTTGATCATATGCTGTGTGCTGCTCTAACTCACCCCCATGGTAAAAGGCTGTATTAAATTTTCTTCTTGCTTTTAATGATTAAAGTAATTAAATTAGGCTTTCTAAATAAAGAAGGGACTTTGTACTAAGTAGATATGTAAGTCATATCAAGTTTTTAGTTTTAGCTATAGAAGCTACTACAAAAAAATGCAGTTTCCTGGTAGATAGAGGTGTTGTGTTCATGGTGTAGGTTTAAGACATGCTATTTCAAATCTGAGATGTTTGTGGAACTTGCTAACAATATTTTATGCTCATAAACCAGTTTGAAGCCACAAACACAATTTCATTTATCTTTATATTCTAAGCTTTATAGAGTCTGCAAAAGTGTCCATCTGTTCAGCTGAGATTGCTTCAAATAGTGAGTGGTCAGAGAGACTTAGCTGATAAAGGTCAAAGGAGCCTCTTGACCCTGTGATACTTGCCAAAGCAATTGGAGCGTAGGGACTGATATACAGTTAGATATAGCTTGCTAACACGATCTCCCCTTTAATTGGTAATGATAGCAGGAATACACAGTAAAGTCATTGCTGAAAGAAAACAAAAAGTATCCAATATAGTAATTTATTACCAGTCAGTGGGTTTCACACACTAGGTTGTTTTACCCCTGCAGTGGTCAGAGAAAGCAAAAAGGTACTCTTAACACTTAACTGAAAATGGATGCCCTGCTGCTATCAGAGATGCATGGTGGTCAAATGATTGCCTGTGCCATTAGCTTGGTAATGTTTTCTCTATTGTAAACTCAGCTTCGCATGTTCTTCCTGTGCATCAGCTGCCGATTGAAGGCTTTCTCGTTTGTCTTCTATTTGTGCTGCCAATCATCAAGCTGCTGTCCACCAAGCACATTTCAAGGAGGCAATTTTTTTTCACTACTATCAACCACCATCTCTAGCAGCTGAGGGCTCAGAGGATTTAGAAATGAATTTAATGCTTTAATTTACACTGTGCCAGCCATTTTGTGCATTGTTTATGTATTTGTTTTCTGAGAGAGTTTGACGAGACAGTTACAGGTTTTCCATTTTGCAAAACTGTGTGTGAGATAGCACCTGTAAACAAGTCCCCAAAACATAATTCTTTCTTATGTTATAGATAATGCTATCATTTTCTTTGGAAAGCTTAAAAAGAAAAAAAGTGCCTATGCAAGTAAAGACATTTACTAAGATATTCTGGATTAAAAAATATAAATAAATGCAAAACCAAACATGGTTATTGCTTCCTGTCATCAAGGATAAAGCATCATGGAGAACAGAATAGAGCTGTCATTGGCAATATAAGTTATTGTTTCACCCCTAGGATTGGTAGCCATGCTTCAGTTAAAACAGTTCTTCCAGATCCATGAAGTACAGCTGTAAGAGGGTAGGAGTAGCTAAATGACTTTTACAAGCAGCTGTGTGACATGCTTATTTTTTGTGAGCCTAGAGCCAAACATGGTTCTGAGAAAAGTTATGAGCAATGAACTTTGTTGACATCCCAGTGACTGGCATGATCCAGACACAGATGTTGCCCTCAATACATTTTGATTTCTACTGCTCCTCCCTTCTCTTTAGTTTCTGTAACCAAGGTTCTTCACATCTTAGTTTTTAAACACAAATAATCCTATTTATTATCAGTGTTATTGCCTCAGAGGTAATGAGCAGTGCCTGAAACATATAGATGCTCTTTACAGTTTTTATTGTCTTTGTAGTGTATTTAAAGTTTGGACAGCAGAGTCATGACAAAAATAAGTATTAAATTCATTGAAATAAGCATATTGATATTCTCAAACTTCATTTTGATAGTTCAGAAACTATCATCATATTAAGGAAAGTTCTTAAAGACTGTAAGATGCAGTGGTTTTAATGATTCCATATTGGGTTTTGCTTAAAAATTCTTGTCTGGAATCCTGATGTACATGTGCCTTGTTCATAGGATATCTTCACTGAATACACATGAGCAGACAGTAAGACAGTATTTTACTGATTAAATTGGCAGATTTCTTTCTAGTAAGTATATTTAATAATGGACTAATTAGTCTTTAAAAGAGGCAGTCTTGCTTATCTTACTTTTATCATGTGCTTAAGTGTAATGTTCTATTGGGCCTATATTAAAAGCCAATAGTCTAGTGATTGTCAAAATTGGAAAGTATAGATCTGCTAAAGAAACTCAGACAAATAAGAGGTAGAAAATCCTCCACCCCAAATAAAACAGAAGCATTGCAGCTTCTGTTAATGAAAGAATTTTCCAATCTCCTTTGACAATACTTCCATTACGCTCACCCCTGCCCCACCTCAATCTATCTGAAATTTCACCTAAAAATAAGTTGTTCATTTTCTGTGTTACATTTTCTTAAGCTTTTGTGGGTGGACAAAGGAGAAGACTGATCTTTGACTTGTTTAATGTTAATGGTTAAAAATATACCCTCTCACAAAAGAAAGCTCAAAGGAATGTAATTAAACCTCTTGAATATTACTTAGTTTAAAAAATAATTAGAACGAGTAGGATAGCTCACATTTATGCTTTATACAGCAAGATTTATTCTGCAGGCACTGGGAACTTTGGAACCAATTTAATGTCATTTTTATCCTGTTATGTTTGGGATAAAGTGAAAGCAAAATGGATAAAGAAGGCCAAAAGTCTGTTGAGCAGTCAAATTTAATACTAAAGGACTTGTTTTACATAGAAGTTGATTCTACCTATCCTGTGAGAACTGAGCAATTTCTTTTCAGTGGTATCGAAGTGACCTTTAAGTATATTTTTGAGTCCAGTTTCTCTAAAAATCTACCATGTGACTTTGCCACTTTATTTTCTGTATGTAAAATGAATGTCAAGATCATTCTTGTCAAATCCGTTTTTATCACAAAACCCGCAATAGAATGTATCTAGTAAAGAAAGCTTGTGTGTGGAGGAAGTACATATATATATATATTAGGAGCTGAAACAGTGGGAATCTCTGCTAGCTAATGGAAGTGTGTATTTTAAGTGGAATGGCATTCCTAAAACAGCTTGGATCCCAGTGGAAACAGGTCTTCAGAGATGAGAAGGCAGCTAGGTAAAATAACACTTGAATTGTACTTCCCATGAAATTTTTATGTGCTATGTCTGTGTTAAACTGTTAAAGATAATGGCAAGGCTTGATGTATTTGGGGGCCACAGTAAGGATGGCTCCGTGCCTCCCTCCTCCCATAGACATGGGAAAATTTTTCCTCAGGTGCTGAGGTGGTTTGGTAAAGACATATGAAGTGAGAAGAGGCAGAAGAACAGGCTTGTAAGTTGTGGAGCAGAGTTCTTCCATGCCAGAATAAATCAACTGAAGTGAGTCTTCAGTGTTTGTTGCACTAGCTTTAAGTTTGTTGCCCATCCTTTAAGAAGGATGTGAAGGTCCTTGGATGTGTCAAGAGGAGGGCAACAAACTGGTAAAAGGGCTGGAAGGAATGTCCTGAGAGGAGCTGCTGAAGACTTCAGGCTTGTCAGTTTGGGGGCTGAGGGGCAACCTCATTGCTCTTTACAGCTTTCTGAGAAGGGGAAGTGGAGGTGCTGAGCTCTTCTCCCTGGTATCTAGTGACAGGATACATGGGAAGGGTTCAAAGCTGCAGTGGCCAAGGGTTAGACTGGACATTAGGAACATTTCTATACTGAGAGCGTGACCAAACATTGAAACAGGCTTCTTAGAGAGGTGATTGATGCCCCAAGTCTGTTAGTGAGGCATTTGGACAACATGCATTAACTTTTGTTCAACTAGATGATTGTTGTAGGTGCTTTCCAGCTGAAATAGCCTGTTATATCTCTTGTCCTGACTCAGACATCTTCAGTGGCAAAATAGGGAGCTATTACAGAGGTGATAATTTCCATGTATAGAAATACAGCTTGCTATTTCTAAGCTGTCCTGCATCCTGCTCTTTCCTCCATGTAGAAAGCTTGTTCTGCTATGGGTCAGTCAGAGATGATGCGTAAGAGGTTCATGAATCCCAGGATGTAATTTGAGTTTGTAATCAGACTTTTTGCTGCTTTAAAGCTTATAGGTGAAGGCCTCATAGGGAGCCTCATCAAGTGATTAAGATCTCTCCAAGCAGTAAAAATGTTCCAAGTTTCAATTGCTAAGCAGGAATGTTACTGGCACACAAATGGCTTTATTTTGAGCAAAGGCAGTCTAGCCTACTTACTGAAGTATTCAGCTTCAAACAGTGAGTTCTTAATTCTAAACAAAATATTTTTTTAAAAAGTAGGCTATTTTAGTTTGGGATTTAGAAATGTTTATATTAAGATCTAATAGTTATAGAAGCTTCATGAGATACTAATCAGTTCTTGTTGGGGACTAGCCAATATATTAACTGAAATGGCTGATGGCTCTGTTAGATTAGTTTTGAGATAATGCATGCATACACAGAAAATTTAAAAAGTGCTTCATGTTCTTCAGTTTCCAACAAAAGTAAGTGGTAATCTGTACCCTCACAGTAAATACCTGGTTTTGTCCCTAAAATTTGTTATGTAAAAATGGCAATTTTTACACTTTATGGAAACATGACTTATTACCAGTTCCTAGTCTTGAGTAACGTACACACCTCCTTTGGGGTAACTCCTTGTTAGACTTACTGCTAGTGATGCACAAAGAAGAGGTAGCACATTCTGCTTTTTCAGAACTGACCTACGGCAGGTGGGACCTTAACATTTATATTTATTTTAGATTCATGCTCTTAGACAACAACAGAGAATACAAAGATCAGCTTTCAAAATCTGGACAAAACTACTGAAGCTGTGGGAAGTCATACAGTTTGCATTCTGTGTAGTAGCTTCCAGAAGATTATTTTTAAATAAATAACTTTAAAAATCTTCCCAATTTTTCAGATAAACAATAAAAGTAGATGAAATGTTGGTAGTCAGGGGAGACTTGTAAATAGTGAATCAGAGAGTTGGCTATGTCAGAAATAAAAGTTAAAACTAGCAATGATAAATTGCAATGTTAAATTAGCAATGATAATTGCTCATGTTAATTAGCAGTGATAAATAGCAATGGTAGTAGATGCCTCTACTGTTTGCTTTTTTTCTTAATGATTATAAAAATCTGTAGGTTGTGTTCAGTATATCGTAGCCTGGTGGTTATTTAACTTGTAGAATTAAAGGAATACTAAATTAATTCTTTTTTGATATGGTCATTTGAAATTCACCGGGAGAACAGTAAGGCTTGAACGGATTTATATTTGGGCCTACCCACTTAAGCAGTTTGAGTCTGAAAGATAATCCTGTGGTAACTTGGTCTGAGCTGAGCAAAAATTGTTGGAAAAGAAGGAAAAAGGATCTTTTCATTACTGAATCTTGTGTGTTGGTAACAGGGAGGCTTCCAAGTTGGACTGTGTGGTTCAATGGCAAGTCATGCTTTGTTGCTGCTATTAACCTCTTTTATTTTTTTTTTAACACAGTTATTAAATTCTTAATGTGTACATTTGAAAAACCAGAGGGCAATATTTATCTGAATATAGTAAGATTTATTTTTTGTGAAATACTTCCAAATCTTTAGGAAAGGCACAGTACCAAATGTAAATATCTATTAATCTGCTTTTTAATACCTGTCATCCAATGTTATTCCCAGCTCTGTAGTTCATAGTTAGTTTTATGGGTTTCCTTCCATTTTCTGCCACCTTATGTTACAGGCAACAGCTTGTCATATTTCCTAAATAGTGTTTTATGTCTGAAGCTTTAGATGTCCACCTTCTTTCAATGCAGTGAAATGCCTATGGCAGAGAGCTAAGATAACTTGGTAGATGCTTTTAGGATCAATGTCAATAAGCTTTCATATTGCCAATAAACATTTATTGTGACTTTGTACACAGTCGCATCACCAGATGCCTCAATAGATTGACATTGTCACAGTATATTCTTTTAGATGGTGATTTTCTTAAAGGTTTCTAAATGTTAATCAACCAAATATAAATATATACAACAGAGAAAATTAAAATGATAGGCCAAATAGTAATAGCTTCTATTAATGTCAAAGCTAGCTTGTGAATTCCAGTGTTTGCATTCCATGGGGATCTCCCTATGTATTAGGAAACAACGTCATTAAAGATTAAAATAATCCTAGTGCTTACCTACAATGTATTTTTTTTTTAGAAAAGGAAAGGCATAAAAAGAAAACCTGAACAAGCAGTTATACTCTCTTGCTTATGACTCCCTATGGAGACCTTCAAATAAGAGTATGTATTCAGTGTGCATCCTGATCTGGTGGGAGCATCATTCTCCAAGTGTCAGAATGCCAAATTATTTTAATACCAATAATTAAATAGTGAAATAACTTACAGGCTATAGAATTATTTTTTCCTTGTGTTATTTATAGCTGCAATATTAACAGTTTAAAAATAGCTAATCCTATAAAAACATAATATAAAAGGAGATAGGTAGAGTGGTCTCGAGAAAGATGAGTTATTCAACATTGTAATCAAGATAAAGCCAGCTGTTACCTGTTTCCTGGCACTTGATGGTTTCTTTTAAGATTGAGCTATTTTCAACACAAGACAGTTCTTTGCATTAGTGGAATGTTTCTAATTATCACAGGAAAATTGAAACTAATATGGTGATCTAGAAAAGTCTCATTTTATATGGAAGCTGGCATGATGGTTTGCAAAAGTATCACTGGGCTGAAAAGTTGCTTCTTGATGATATCTTTCCTGTCATACATGTGTGCTTTTAAAGGTGCAATAGCTAGATTGAGCACAATGCTGAGAGCATAGGCTTGAGCAGGATAATAAAAACATCCAAGTCATGAGCATTTACGGAAAAGGGCAAAAGCATCAACGAGGAATTCATAATCCCTCACATCTGCTGTTCCCCTGGAGGTAAAAGGTACCTCTTTAATAGATACAGCAGGATTCTAATATGTTGTCACAATCTCATAACTTTACCATTGGATGATCCTCCTCCCAGTACCTTCATGGAATGCTCCTTCATAGTGCAGCACGATGATTCCCATGAAAGAAAGAAGTTGCTCTTCTACAAACTCATCTGGAGTCTTTCTCAGACAAAAGTTAGAAATTTGTCTTTGTAACAGGTGGTGTGTAGATTCAGTCCTTTTGTAATAAAAAAGGAGTAAAGGAGCAGCCAAAGAGGCTAATATTCTACTGTGCCCTCACTAGTCATGTTTTCTGCTTTCTGAAGCCTGTGGAAGCTCTCATGAAAATCATGTCATGTCGGGAGTATACAGCCACCTAAAGTTGTATGGGGAAAAGGGCAGAAAGAATTTGAAGTGCTTTACTACCAAATTTTAGGAGGATTCAAAACCTATTTTATTTGGGTGTTTATTAACAGCAATAATCAGGCATATGTATTGATACCAGCACAATTCCTGAAGAAGTATGGGTAATTTCAGAAAGATCCAGATTGGAAATAGGGTGGCACAAGGTGAAGTCAGATGTTCACAAACACTGTAGTAGCTCTATAGCCTTTTTCTCTGTTATTTTTATTTAACTGCGTGACTTTTAACTGAATATCTAATTACTTACGTTCTTTATTGCTGATGAACTAGATGTGGCTTAACTCAGAATTAAGTAACTTTAAGGTAGTTTTGCATGTTTTGAAATGGCAAAAGGTATGGTCTTTCTCGGGCATATATCAAGTTGCTACAAAACATACGGATTCCTGAGATTTGCAAGAATTCTGTAACATTGTAGGATTTGTTTCCCTAGCCTTATTTCTTAAAAATAAATAGATCAATCTGTATTCTTCAAAACTTTCCTAAGTCTTTTAGCTTGAAGTAAGACTTGACAGAAGAAATAACAGCCTAGAGCATGGCTGTATAATTATATAATTGAAGATGCAAGGGATCCTATATTGTAGTATTTACATGTGTATGTCTTTGTGTATCTTAAGCTGTTTAGCAGAAAATCCTTCTTAGTAAGAAGTGAATAAATGTAATTAAGTTGAACTTGATGGAGTTCATAGATTTGATCTATTCCATATGCTGATATCTTGAAAATTACTAAGTACTATGGATTTGTGGTTGGACACTTAGTATTTTTTCTTTCAGCTAACTGATACCAGCTGTGTCCAGCAGCCCTTTACTATTTTACCAGTTAAGACAAAATGGAACAGTGCAAACTTCCATGTTCTTTTATTTGATCTGGAAAGACTCAAGGAACTTCTGCTGTCATCTCAACTCAATGGATTGAAGTCATCAAATTCATTCCACAATTATGACACTCTAGAAAGAGCCAAAAGTGCTACTGAGAAAAGGGCATTGACATTAAAAAGAAATAAAACTGCTGGCTCCATATCTCCAGTGGATGATCAAGTGGATACTGTTTATTCAGTCCAGGTCTGTAGGGATAACAATACAGCTCGGCCTTTGGAAGAGAGTAGCATGAAAAGACAGAAGAAAATGAAGAGTTCAAGAAAAATCAGAATGCAGCCGTCAGGTAACATTGATGTGAACGTTGTCACTGATACAGCTAAACTGCTTTTGTCATGTCTTTTACCATGGGGTATAGATAAAGAAATAGACAATCTTTGTGTTAGACATTTAGATGTCTTGAGGCTTCAGCATCCTGTTTCTTTTGGACTTGTGTCAAATGAAAACCACCTATCACTAATGTTGCCAGGATGGAAATGTACTGATGGTGGCATGCTAGAAGAACATGCAATAATCAACTTGTTTTCAAAAAGAGTGCTTGATTTATCAAACAAGTACCTTGCTGCAACTGAAGGACAAACTGGAAAGAAGGATGGACCTGAGAATAATGTTTATGGAACAAAGGGATTGGAAACAGTCTTTTTCCTATTTAGCAGAATAACTTTGATCAACAGGATTATTAACATGCCTTCAACAGTTACAGATGGCATTGAAAGGTAAGAGCCTTTTCATTGCGAGTCTTTTCTTCTTTTATATAGTGGTTAAAAATTGAAAAATACAAAACAAACTTTTCTTAAATACAGACTTTTGCAATGGAGTTTGCAGTCTTTCTCTGGAGGTTTTTTTTTATAGGGTGTTCTTTGAACAAAAGCAGATAGGGATAAACTTAATTATCTTTACATTCTTCTGCTTAGACGGTGAGAACTGATGCAAGAATTTTTCTCAAGAGAACAAGAGCTTGAATTATCATACCCTGTTTTTCCTGAGATCACTCTTTTCCTCGCAGTTTAAACTAAATAGAATAATGAGGTGTCTTCAGGCTCATTGTGATATGTGCATTTAAGTATCTTTGTTTTAACTTCAATTCTCTGTAAGCAATATAATTCCATTACTATGAAACCCTTGGCTTTGCAGATAAATAAAACATGAGACATAAGAACAGTCTGTCCTAGTTACACAATGTAAAGTACAATGCCCCCAGTAATAATGGCAGCTACTGGGAATGAGTGCCTCATCAGCCCTTATGTTCTGACAACCATCCCAAATAACAGTTGTGTTACTCAAAACAAATTTATTGCCTAGATGCTTTTTCAGCATTAAAGGAAAAATAGCATGCTCAACATGATTTCAGCAAGCCAAATAGAGCATACTAATCTGGCAATGGATATGTCCACAGACTTTTGTTGTTCTGCAGACCTAGATTGGTCTGTATTTAGCCTTTTAGGGACAATTAGCTTCAATGTTGGTGATGCTATGGCCCTGAGGCAAGAAGGGGGACAAAAAATATTGATCCTGATGCTGCAGATATCTGTGCATCTTCTACAAAGCTCTAGGCATTCAGCATATCTCAAGATACGCACTGTACTGCAAGACGAGTGCATATTTCTAAGTTGTATTTACTGCTAATTACATTGCCTACTGGTCCATATTCAATATAAGCTCTTATATGGAAAGTTGTTTAGTATTCCAGCTTGACCATGCATTCCTTTCCATCCAAGAAAGGACTTTATCCTTGCTTTGTGTCTTACAGTACTCTGTTGGAAAGACATGGTGCAATTGAAGTTAGTAGTCATACCAGAATCAAACATTTTTCCTAGGCTTAAACATCCTGGATTCGGAACATATCATGCATAAAATTATAACTGTTGAAGCTGTTGCAAGAATAAATGCCTGGTTTTCTTTTCTTTTTTTTTTTTCTGTGAAATCTATACAATGTAATGTCAAGTTTTATCCAGGAAATGTAAAGCCATGAAAGCTTTAGCATCTCTTGTAGAAAAAGTTGAATGTTTTTACAAATGAGAGGAAAAGAATTTGCCATAATTTTGGTTACAAAAAAAGGTTATTAATTTTATTCGAAGGCTCTGGAGTGCTTTATTTAGGATTTTGACATGGTTTGGTTCCTGTGAAATTCCCTTTCCCTCTTCCTTCCCCAGTCATAAGAATAGCATGAATAGGACTTGGGCTATTTGCCCATGATCTTAGGATTCAGCCTTCGTTTCACCTCTTCCTTTTGCAAATAATTGGGGTCTGAATGAACTGTCGTAATCTGTGTTTGTTCATTCATTAAATATTTTTATCTGATTTATCCTTATTCGTAATTTACTCTATTGAGGGTTGGAATGAGTTTTCTTTGTGAGAAAGAGCTGTTAACATAATGTACTTTTGCCAAATTAAAAGCCTGAAAGAAACCAAGGAAATGCTATTTTGTCCAGTTTGCCTTCTAAAAGTATGGTGTGTAGCCAAACCTCTTTGGGCAGCTGGTTTAGCTGCAGCAACAGCATACTCAGGGGAGACAACTAAGTATTGAATTTTAATTCACCACAGCATTTGCAGAAGGAATTAGAACAATTTTAACAGCTTGTAAGTGTCCTGATGTTTCTGTATCTGTTCTCTTGCATCTTAACTCAGCCTGTGAAAATAAAGGAACCTGCAGTAAAATATGTCAGGTTATGAAAGTGGGACAGAAACAAGAAGCTAGTAAGAAAAGATCTTCAAACAATGTTTTCTCCTGCCTTTTGAGATTTGTATCTGTAACTTAAAGCTCTTGAGCTGAAAGCTTTCAGAGTTGTTTAGTATTCCAAGGCTTTTGAAATATTATGACTTACTGTTGACTCTAGTGAAGTGGAAAGGTGAAATATTATTTTTAAATGACACCTAAATATAGTTTGTGCAGGGTCACTATAGCAATGTATTTAAAAGAAATAGCTTAAAATAGTGCAAGGGTTTGGAGAGGCTTTCCCCTTCCTTTCCCCTCCATTTATATCCTTTGTGTTCAAGGGCTAGGTTGCTGAATTAGTGATAAAGGACTGAAGACCAGTAGATAGACACACTAGTCTCCTAAATTGTAGCCCTCTGTTGAAATCCCAAACATTGCAATAATAGTCTAAATTACTTAATACTGTGAAAAAATGGAAACCTATAAAATAATGCTGCTAGTTTTTCCTTGAACTTTTTTCCTTATGTAATAGAAAAAAAACAAGTCCTTTGCAAATATGACATTGTTTCTTTAATGCAACAAAATTTAAATATAATAACTTTTAAGCTGAGCGTAAAGTCCCTGGATATGGAGGGTATTTTTCAGTAGTTGTGTCTATGTGAATGCTTCAGTAGCAAGTTGCGGGTGAAAAAATGCAAGTGACTTTTAAGGAGAAACTGAATTGTGGTTGATAGTTATTAATATCAGAGTACCTACCTTAAAAAAAACCTTATCTTAAGACTTAAGATTTCTGTAAGTATGTTCAGGTTTTGTTTAATAGTTTCATATTCTTTTAGTCCACAGAAATTAGAATCTGTATATGAGAAATGGAGAACTGTGGAAGCAATAACACATTCATTCCCCAGTTTTTATGGAGAGTTACCAAGAAGTAAGTATATAGAGGAGTCGCAATACTAGCTTTTAAACGTTAATATTTTACATGGTTTTTATTGCTAAAATACATCATTCTTGTTCAATAACAAAAAAGAAAAATATTTAATTCTTTTGCTTTGAGCAGGTGCAGTTTGCAAATACAGAAACTGAATTATCCAGTTCTGTGAATATCACAAATGCATGTAAAAAAAGTTGACTGTTAAGTAATAGAGGAATCAAGGATATTTTTTCTGTGATGGCAAAACATTCAGCTGAGTTTTTAAAGATAATTTCTAGCAATCTGAAAACCAGAAATGCAATAAGACAAACACTGTTGACTTTCCCTTCCCCCATCTCCCTCATCACCATTATGTGCCTGCCCAGTAATATATACAGCCCTTCAAGCAAACTGTTGCCTTAGTAATACAAGAGCTATCTTGACTGTTCAATAATGCCCTTAGACTTTTGGTTTAGGGCAGAATAAAGTAATCTCTTAACATTAATATACCACAGGCAATTGGTCACTAATATTGGCTTTGCAAGCAAGTAGAAATTTGTTTACAGTATGCAACTAAGCAAGGAATGTTGAAATAAAAACCCAAATAGTATACAGGTATTTGTCAGTGCATATTACCTAACAATCACTGTTCTTGTTATAGACTAAGTACTGCCTATAAACTAATAGCACAAATTATTTGAAGTCAAATCTTGACCTTCTCCTACGTAAATAAGCCTTAATATTCTCCTCTAAAATCAGGTTTTAGTGTACCTTTCCTTCTCTAACTCTTCTATGCACCATAACTGTAGAACTTGTGATGACAGCAGAAATGCCTGTTGGAAGAAAGAGATGGAACATAAAATCAAGTGACCATAGAAAATAAGTAGATGGAAGGCATGAAAATGGTGTAGAGATGACTAAAACATTTGCAGACATAAAACGACTTCTACTTAGTGGCCTAAAACTTCTGAAGTGATCTAACTCATATGCCATATCTCCTAGTTCACACAGTCATTTGAATTTGCAAATTAAAATCTTACCTAAGGCTTGCAGATCTCTCAGACGCTTTAGGAATGACCTGTTCTTTGACATTAAAGGCACACTGGACAGCAGGATAGGTAATCTTTATTCTGCTGATGTTTCTGGACTTTCTGTACCTATTTACAGGTGTGCAGTGATGGGAACAAAACAAAAGTAGGAGCCTAATGCTTTTGGGCATGCATGGATGTGAAACTAAAGTACTGTAACAGAGGGCAAAGCTAGATGATAGGTGCCTTACTGGCTGTACTGTTCTTGATCAGTGAAAGAATTTTATTGAGACATATTGACCACACACTATTATTGTTGCCCAATAGCAGGAAAGTAAACCTGGATCTATAACTATACAAAATGTTATTTAATGTTTTCTTGCATAGATTGTATTACTGGTTTAAAGGTAAAGAAACATATTCAAGTAGTTTTAGGATTTACATGATAAAATCCATAGTTAAGTAGTTCAAATCTGAAAACATTCTCTATATCTTAAAAAAAAAAAAAAAAAGATAAAAACACTCTGTGGGATACCAGACCTCTGTTATAGGGGGAAAAACCCCAAAACAACAACAACAAAAAACAAACAAGCAAAACCTACCAAAAAAGGCACAAAAAAGCCAACCTAATCTGATTTAGGATAGAAAATGTTTAAATGCTGTTATCTGGAAACTTTGTGCTTATCGCCTCAGATGAAAGAATATTCTAAGGAATTACGCTTTTTCAGATCTTTTCAGGTATGTTGCTAAAGTGAGAAAATTCAGATGTTAAATATCTATTTGTGTACTTCTCTGTGTATTGTCAGTTCATAAATTCTGTGTTTCAGGTAAAAGTAGATATCATTCCCTGGACTTTGGGAGTGTTTCATTGCTGAAACTCATTTGCTGTTGGAGTGACCAGTCTATAAAGGTAGGCAATGGTCTGTGTCAGTTGTTGCAATGTAATCCTTAAGTAACATTGGCTGTCATTTAGTATTTGGAATCTGTAAGTTATCTGTTCTCTATCAACCAGATGTAACTTACATTACAAATGCCATTTTATGCTCCAGAAAAATAAAGGCCAAAATAAGGGCAGGGTCATATACCAATATATTATTACAGAAGAAACAGAAAATGTCATCTTAAAGGGATAAGTAATTAATCCCAAATCCTTACTTATTAGACCAGCCTTCAAGACTGACTTAGAGAAGTAAGTTATGGGTTCTCAGGTCAGATGAAGCTCATGCCTATTGTTAGTGAAGAATCTGATGTCTTGAGAGATAAATTACTGTTTCTTGAGAGTTGACAGGTAACTGTGAACTACTTTGAACAGGGAAATCTGGAGACCATTTTTCATTTTGAAAATATGCATTTAAATAAAGTTTTGTGGTTGCTTGAGTGAGTTAATGTTCAGGAATATGAAACTCAAGACAGCGTACTATAACCAGAAGGGATTTTACTCCAGAAAAGGGAAATACCTCTTACAAGGTATTTCTTTTTTGTGATGTTACTTTTAAAATTGAATATAACTCTGTGCTGCACTTCAAGTGCAAAGAATATTTTCCAGAGCTGGGGTGTGCAGGGGTCCTGTAGCAATAGTCCCCTGCTCTATTAGAAAGACAGTAATGGTTTCTGTGAATATTCACATTCAGTTGAATTCAGCATTTTATCTTGAATTTATCATTTTTTGTTACATCCCCACTGTCTGCACATCTTCCATATTATTTTGGTATTATTCTTCCCTCAAATTGTCTCCTTTTCTCTTACAATAAGGTGTGGGGTTCTTAAGTTCTTTGAATCCTTTTAATAAAATTGAATACAAGGCCTCAGTTTCAATAGCTGCAATTGTTATGTGAAATCCATAATATCTCTTGCTGACCTGGTCAGTCACTGAAACTCCTTATAGGGTAGGGGGGTATAGCCATGAAGTTTCTATTTGTAGCATAGCTCATTATGTGAGATCTATGCATTTATATTTTCTGATAAATTTAGTGACTGATCAGTTTATACAATAATAATGTATAAACTGATCTATCTGATCTGTCACAGAAGTGTGCCAGAAGATAAAGTGCGAAATAAGCTGCCTCACACTTTTGTCATCTGAAGAGACTTTAAGACACTGAAATTGTCAAGTCCTGCAAATCCTTTGCTATCAATGCTTCTCAAATTTCAACCTCATTCAAACACAGCTTTGTAGTTGCAGTAAGCTTTATTAACCTGCTTTGTAGTGTAGATTTTGGGTCATTTACAGCCAAACTGCTGCAAAGGAGTTTTAACATACAAAATAATTTGTGATGTTGGCAATAAGTGTGGGTATTCAGCAACCAATGATTTATATACTATTTTAGTTTTTGTTGATAGTATGGTGGCTTTGTAAAAGCTTTCTTTAGACAAACACAGATTTATGGTCAATTTACTAATGCTGAGCAGCCTGATTAAGCGCTCATGTACATTTACCCCAAACATCACTAGTTACCCTGCTTTTAAAAACTTCTTATATCGTAGTCTTCAGTGGATGATACTGACTCTCAGACATGACCCAAAGGACTTGCCATTTATTGATTCCTCGTTTCCTTACAGTCCTGTAACAGATTCTGTGCAAAGAAGACAACTGCAAAACAAAAACCCTGCTGCCAATGACTGATCCGGGGTCTCTTGATCTGAAGTTGAAGGGCTGAGGGATGCCCTTTTCTCTTAAATTCTGTCAATGCATATATTTAAAAAATATTTTTCTAGAGCTTTTTGCCCAAATGATTTGAAGAGAAAAGGTCATCTTCATGTAAGTGGCTGTTTTTTCAGATAAAATGTAGCTGCTTGTTGCCACACTCCCATCCTGTCCAGAAGTTACTTAAGTATGCTTATCCTTTCGGACAGATACAAAAAATTTCTTGCCCTGGAACATTTAATATGAGGAAACAGTGGTTGCATTTCTGCCCTGAATTGCCCTTACTCTGTATTTAAAATATCTAGTTACTTACCTATATCTGTGATAGGTATTTCATTATATATATGTATTTTTTACTAATAATACTATATTATTGCAGCTTTATGGAACCTTTTTCGGCCGAAAGTGTGAACATTGATAACTTTGCACAGTATTGCCTCAGGAAAACTGTTGGTGCCATATTTAGATCTCTGACATCATCATCTGCATGAGGAATATAGATGCTTTAGCCTTCCTCTTTCATGAGTAGAAAAAGAGATTGTGGAGGGACTGCTGAGATTTTAGGAGTGGATCATGTCAGGACTTCCTCATTTCTTTCTGTTGATTCCTAAAGTGCATCTCTGTGTTTTTCAATTCAGTTACTTAATTTCCATTACCGTCTAAAATAAGGTGGGATGAATCTCACATATATTAGAGTGGCCTTCATGTGAAGTGGTTTATTCTTTGAACATAAAGGCCATTGCAGAGATCAGTGCTGGTCAGCTCGTACCTTCTTCACTGATGCCTGTTTACAGTAATTTCTCTTAGCAATCTCTGAATGCATTTGTTTTTACAGCACTTGTGTCTACCTGAAGCCAGCTGACTACAGTATAAGTGTCTAGACAACTCTCCTGACAGTTACCATCCAGAAATAGAGGAAAGCAGACTGGATAATACAAGTCTGATATTTTGATCTATATTTTTTTTGCTTCCCGGTGTGACTGCCTTATGGAGACATGTGAGAGGCAGTTTCTGCAAGGCTCAGACCTGTAGAGGTTATGGGCTGAGTAATAGCCAGGAGTGATGTCTATTGACTTTTCTCCTTAGGCCCACTCATTACAAAGAGTAATACGTAGTAATTGATAGAGTGCAGAAAGGAAAGCCACTATAACTTGCTATAGATGTAAGGGTACAGTTTGCCTCAACTTTTGTTCACTTGTCTTTTTGAATTGTTTTCTAGCATTGCTACTGTGGAATCAAACAATTACCTTTCACTTCTTATAGCTGTTTCTATAGATGGATACATGCTATTTATACTTTTTCAGCCATAGAAGAAGCATAAGTCGTCATATTTAACAATCCCAATTAAAAAGCAGCTAGTATTTATAACAGTAGATACAATAATGGGGAAAAATGAACACATATAAGTAACCAAAAAGATAGGTAATGTATATGTAATCCAGAAGGATGATAAAGACATAGTGAAAACTCTCCAAGAAAGCAGATGTTTCTTATGTAGCTTTGTTGTGTTAGAAACAGGCACCACTTCTGGAGATTTTTAAACTTGGGGATAACAATAGATGAGGTATGCGAATTCATGGGGAAGATGCAGTGAGAAGACAAAACTAAATTTGGGAAACCACATTGAGCACTGTGGAAATGCCGATTCAACAAGGTGACAGACAAGTAGCATGCAGAGACTTTAGGTGCCTCTACTATATCACGTTGTGCCATTTGCAGCAGCTTTTTATTTTGTCTTAAGATGTTAGAGGAAATGACATTACAAATGCTGCCTGGCTGGCATACACAGCACTGGCTCAGGTAATGACTATTTAATCCAGATTAGTGGCAGGTTCTTAGCAGATCAAAGCACCATGCAAAACACATAATGTGTGCAATTCTTTTGTGTACCTCTGTAAGAAATTTCATTGTCAAAACTTTTCCCAGGACAGTGAGAACATGTCTGTGTTTCCTTCTCTTTCTTAATTATTGTAGATGTATTGTAAAAGTCTGCTGTAAAATCAGGATCTGTAATCCCCAAAGCTCAGGGATATATGGATTTGTGGAATTGGAAACTGCCTTTGGTTTCCCCTGTAAAATAAAATACTGTTATAACAAGATGAAGGTTTGTGCTACATTAAAACACATAGGACTGGGTTACTTGCTATCAACTTTTACACTGTGGACCTGGCTATGGTATACTTGTCCACAATAAAGGATTTTGTCACAACAGACACATACAGCCTTCATTCTGCTTAATGATTTGAATTTACAAGGGCAGCTAGAAATGTGATTGAGGACAGCCAACGAATTCACTGTTCTTGATTAGTGAGATGAAACAGTCTCTCTGCCAGGCAGTTTGTGGGAGTCTACGTTTCAACTTCCCTTCATATTAAACTTTAAAAAACTTCAATAGATTATAAATATTGTGTTTGTATGATATTTATAAATAAAGTTATTTAACTTAAAATTTTCATGTTTAAATTGAGGTGGAGTGCACTGTCCTGGAAACTTCTGTCTTTCAATCTTTCAGGAGATTTGTTGAGAATGAATACCTTTCTGAGGTGGGGGGTGGAACTGTACTTCTTTTCTGAAGGAAATGCCAAATGAAGGGAAGGTCTGCACGCTCCTGTTCTGCACCATGCTGAAATTTAGACTGAGTCAGAACTGTGGAAGTTTTGGATCCATTATATAGGGTCTTCATATGCTTTGTAAGCGGCTTAGGTCTTTAAACTTCCTCAGTTCTCTTGGGGCTCCTCTGCTGAAGTAAAGAAAAGTAACAATTCTTTCATGCAGTCCCCACACTTTCATACAGCCTTACCACCCATGTTTGTGCGGCACATTAGCTATTGCAAGTGCTGTTTATAGGCTGTTTATAATTTCAGCAGATACTGCTTTTGGATAAGAGGAGTTTGAGGAGTGATGTTTCCCTTTGTATTAGACAAAAAATACAGTATTATCACATCCAAGTTAGAGGAATAGATTACCACTTTATTTATAATCACCAAACATTGTTTAAACTTTTCAGATAGAGACTAGCCACCAAACTTCTAAAAAAGTCAAAAATACAACATCCTTGTTCAGTCTATGAAGCCTTTTTATACACACGGGAGAAGAAAAATATATTTTAGTTATCACCATATGCTTTACTAATGCCTGTTGTCATGATCCCTGGAAATAAAGGAGACAGTAGACAACTCATTCTAGTTTTGAGATTAAAGAAAATGAATTTTCAGTTAGTGGGAAGCAGTCATGATTGACAACTTCCACCATTTATTGCTATCCAGTTAATGTTTATTTCTCAATATGAATGTAGGGACACATAATAGTCGGTGTCTGAAAGATATTAGGTGTTGACTTTCTAATGACATCCAATGGAACAGTCTTAAAATTTTGTAGTAGTTATTTAAAATTGCCAAATATTCAGATAAATAACTGAAATACTGATGTCATCCAATATAATTTGCATTTATGACAGATTATTGAGGCAATGCAAGCAGTGCTGCTGGCAGAAGTTCAAAGAACTATGAATACCTTAAGAAAAACAGCAATCTGCAGAGAGCCATTGGACGTAGTAGAGAATGGAAATGGTAAGTGGCAGACATTGCCAGAGACTGAGTGGTGGGATTTACGATATATTAAAAATGCTTCTTAGCCATGTAGGTGAAAGATTTATTGGTATATTCTTTTAGAACAACTTTCTGTAGTACACTGAACAAGTTAAGAGTGAGTTCATAATATGTTATTTCTGTGTAAGACAAGCCAAATAGCCTATTTCTGACCTTACCAGGCTATGAGTTTTCTCATGTGATTGTCAACAAGTTAAAAGACTTTCACGCTCCTTCATCACCTCTGATCATTAAACAAGAAAAGGTAAAGTTCCTTTGATTGTATGATAGTTTTGGTATTGTAAATGCATTTGCGAATAAAGGAAGCAGCGTGTTTGAAATAGAATCAGTAAATCATATTGAAAATAAGTTTTACAAATGTCTAAACCAGCTGGAATGACACTAAAAATTAAGTGCTTAATTTTTATAACTTCATAGTGTATTACAGAATATTTTATTTTTCTTTGAGAAATAATCTCTCTGCAAGGAGATTTCAACTACATTTTACAATTAAGTAATTTCATTTTACAAGAAGCTTAATCTTTGCAACTTTACAGTGCTGCTAGTATTTATGGTAAAAAAAAGATGGAACCTGAATTTGTTATGAAGTTATACTCTTTATTTTTAGCCCATTAGCTGAGTCTTAAAATTGTGACCTAAATTTTAGATCCGGTCTTATTAGTGAGCCTTCTCTTGGGGAACTGATTTATAATCTCACTGAGTGCGTCTGTCATAAAAATTTGTTACTGACCTGCTTGTTCCAGGATACTAAAAATGATCAGTGATACTTGCTTTAGGCTGTGAAACAAAATAGTAGCTCTATAATTTGGACTGTTGGAATATAGGAAAACTCTGAATAATTGTCATGTCTGATTTTGTACTTGTATGTGGTTTCAGGCAAGAAGCATTAAAAGTCAAACATCCCCAGCTGGATTTGTTTTCAGCTTTTCTGAATTTTCAGGGTGTATTTTAGTGTGGTGTTTTGATATGGCTTACAACAGAAGTAGGACTAACCGGAAGTTGCAGATGCAGATATCTGCAAACTCCGGATGCGTTTAGGTCTTTGGGTTTGTTTCAAGACTATACTAGGTTACAAAAAAAAACTAAAAAAAAAACCAAAACCCCTAAAAAATCTGAAACGAGCAAACAGAAAAAAACCTGAATGAAACAAACCCAAACCCATTTTTGTGGTGTAAAGGGTGCTGGAATTATTATGAAGATCTAGTAGTCAGTTGTTTAATTTTACATATTAAGGATCACACAAGTTAGGAATTCAGAGGAATTACTTCACCTTTCCACTGAAAGGGGGGCTTGGTTGGTTGCATGTGTAGTAAAAGATTTTTACTGTCATTTTGTTCTTAATCCTGTTATTTGAAGGTTATTCAACAACTAGAAAATTGCTTTGCTAGAATAAGCACAGTGTTCATATACATTTGTACTGGCTAGGACTTTTTTTTTTTTTTTTTTTTTTTTTCATATCCATGATCTGAACTACAAAAATATATCCTCTAAAACAGTGGGTTTTTGGCATAATATTTTTCAGGAACTTAATGTATTCTGGAATAGACATAAAACATACAGGAAGACTGGGAAAGAGATGTTACACCGAGTATTTAATACCATATTAACTTTCTTTTTCCATTTGTGTTTTATGTGGTTGCATTATTTATCACTGTAAATAGCACAGATTTTTTTGGTTTAGTTTGCATGGTTTTCTAAAATGCACTGCAAAACTTGATGGGTTTATTCAGAATTGAACAGCTTTTTACTGGTTTTTAATATGTTAGAGTAAAGCTACAAGTGGCATGTAATGATATGCTGAAATTATTAAAAACCTGTACAAGAGTAAGTCCATGACCAGTGTAATTACTAAGACAAGTAATTATGTGTAGTCTTAGTCATTTACCTGATAGGTGTATAATCTTATTAAATACTCTGTATGTATGGGTTGTACAGTAGCTGTCCTCTTGTGCAGTGTCAAGGGAAAGGTTAAATATTGTTTCAGGTTTTTAAGTCATAATTCAAGACTGGGATCATGCACTGTGACCTGAAGTAAAGGTATCTGAATCTTGGCTGCCATCATCAGTGTATTGCATTTTTATTTAATTGCAATTAATAGATTTGATCTGGAGATGTGTAAACCTAGTTTAACGCAACAGATTTCCACTGAAGTCAGTAGAAGTTTTCTTTAAAAAGACAAAACAGAACTTTCAGGATTTGACCTTCAGTTTTTATTATTTTTAAAGTTTATAGGATATTATATAGTTATTTTTTCTGAAAGCTCCTAACTGTGTAGGGAGCTCCTGCATCCTTACTTCATGGTTAAGGGTGATAGTATTTAGACATCATCTAAAATGTAATGTAAAGCATGCCAGAGAAAGGGTTAACTGTGTTCTCTCCTAGTACATTCTTTCAATGTTGCTAAAAGGAAATATAAATGCAAACAGTTGCAATTTCTTTATGTTAATGTCAGAGATAATAATTTTGGACCTTTTCCAAACATTGATAGCAATCTTACCATTGATTTCTGCAAGCTTTGCTTCAGTTCTTCAAAGAAGCTGAGGTTTTCCTTTATTTTTTTGGCATTCATCATAATTCTGAAAAAGTGCATTGCACTTTATCCCTTCTTGCCTCCTTCCTGAACACTGATAATCTTCAGGTAATGGTACCCATTTAGCAGGTTGTCAGCATGGTATTGTTTTCCACTGCCATGTGGGTCAGAGGCAGTGATTTTACAGTCTTAATCTATCCACTTTTACATGCATAAACTAAGCTTACTGGCATTCTTCATTCTTTTTTCATTTGAAGTATTTAATCTTATGACATACATATGTAGTGTATACCTAGCCATGTGCAGAACGTATATGACTGGATGAAAAATGGTGGCAATACCACTGTTGTTATTCAATAGCTCAGTGATTGGATGCAAACAAATTGGATAGTCCCTCCTGTAGTTGATTTGGACGTGTGTCTTCAACATATTCATTGCTTATATTCAAGGCATTGTGCAGTGTCATCTACAGAAATTGTTTCACTTTTAATGGCAATCTCAAAATATTTCCAAGGGTAAGAGTTAGAAATTAGATTCCGTTACACCCAGGTATGTTGTCTGTAGGACTGTGATTTCATTTTAGCTACCGCACTGAAACAACCTTGGATTCCTATTTCTTCTAATGTATAGGGACCAAAAAGCTCTTATCTGAAATACCTTTATAGTATACAAGTTGTTCTGGAATTGTGTGCCTCGATTTTGTTTCGTTGTGTAATTTGAGATGTGTGAAGACTTGGATTTATTTACTTTTTAAGACATCTGAGAATAAATGTTTAAGATGTTAATGCTTAGATATTAAATTGAGAGACTGATATATGTGATGTTGCAGCAATGCCAAGCTGAAAAAATTAAAGGAAAGCACAAAGTACAGGCTTTATTCCTAAATACAGCATGTTATTTTAACTGCCTCTTATCTTTGTGAAAAATGTAAATGTGAAAAATCACACCACCAAGACTAGCTTGCATTAAATTCTGGTTTGCACTTAAAAATTCCCAGTTTAAGCAACTGCTAATGATTCAAGCTTTTAAGTATATTTGAAAGCTATTAGCTATAACCTCATCTTTTGTATGTGGTTTTGGAGCTCTTTAAACTATTCAATTAAATAAATTGGTTCTTGCAGGAGAAAAGCTTCTCCTGATAAATACCAGAGTGAAATTAATGGTGGCAATTGAATTCCATAGGTTAGTGTAAAAAATTGTCAAAGACTTATCTAGAATATAATAATATGTTTTGTTAAAATGAGGAATCCATTCAGTAATGGTAAATCAATGAAAGGCGGGATATAACAGCTTCTGTTCACTAGAGAAGTGTAGTGACCTGCAGCAGAGGGTTTCAAACACTTCTATTGTCTGGGTTTCAGAAATCTCTCCAATTGCAGACAACTTTGTGTCAGCTCTTAGGAAGTCATTCTTTGACTGTGTCTTTCTGTATAGCCAATGAATCTTCTTGCCTGTCTGCAAAGTATTAAGGTTTTGTTAAGGAAGTGCAGATAAGGAGAAGGGTTGTTCTGTCTCTGTTATTTTCCTTCATACTGCCATTTTGTTACAACCTACTGCCTTGTCATATTAGTCCAAATATACATTCTGTCTCTGTATATAAAAGACCCAAAAGACAACCCTAACTGAGCTATAGTCTGTTTGGACCATTGATAGCACTAAGATTACACAAGATTTCAATGCCAGCTGATACTTGGTTGCCTGACTGTTAGGGAAGTAACTTTTAGAGACATAAAATGCATTTTGATATTCTTAGTTACTGTAGTCACATTAATATAACTTGTACTGTTTCCATTCTGGTGAAATGCTGCACGCCCAGAAAACTTGAACAACATCTGATGAATCAATTTCAGGCTTGACATTGTACATACAGAGAAGTGCACATCTGTTCTCATAGCCTTACATTTCCCATTACTGTGTTAGTTTCGAGGGTTTTTTTGGGGCTTGTCATTTAGATGATTTGTTCAGTCTTTGAGACTGCTTGCCTTCCTGTGGCTGGGTTCCGTGTCCAACATAAAACAAGTAATCAAGCAAAATACAGAAAAAGGTGTCCAGATGACTCATGGGAGGATTTTTGGTAAACAAAAGATGAGAAGGCCAAAGAGGAGAAGGAGAATGGGATAGAAATTAAAAACTAGGAAAAGGGATAAGAAAAAATTATAGTAAAAGCATGGCGAGGTGAATGTGTACAAAAGCTTAGCAGCTCTCAAAAGGAAGCGCAAGCAGGAAGCTGGTTGCTGACTAAAAAACTCAAGAACAGCATTTGATGCCATTTCTGGTTAATAAAGGTTCTTGAGATTAGTAGGAACTAGGAAATGAGTGAATTTGGACAGTGTGCATGACTTTTTTTGATTGAAATTGAGAAAAAAGGTCATTAAATGCAGAAGTGGTTAAGAATCCATGTATCCTTGCAGCGTGGGTTTTAAAGAGCATAAGAGAAAATGCTCCTTTCTTAGCACATTAAAATCATATGAAAGAAAAGGACAATTCAGTTGTCTGGAAGAAAACCAGAGAGAATAAGAAACATCTTTCATTATGACAAATATCCTAAAGCAAAGCAAGTGAAGGATTTTTCTTAGTTTTTATAAACTATTTGTGAAACTCACAAATTTTATTGGTTTTTTTTTTCTTTTTTTTTTTATATGCAGAAATCTGGAGTAACCTAAGATGATTTACCATATGCAGGCTGTTCTAAAGATTTTATTGCTTTAGAGGACCCAATAGTACTTCCTGCTGCTTTGTCAGACTAGCTCAGTTTTTCAAGGGTATTGAGATTAAGTATCTTCAGTTTGGCATATGAAGATCTAGAGTTTGTCTCCAGAGCCTATGTTTGCACTGCCCAAAAAGTGTGTGCAATAGGACTAGTAGATTGTAGTTAATAGTGATGAAATTACACTTACACGAGCCCACCCTAAATTCTTTTCAGGAACATTTCTACATTATATCAAAACTCTGTTTACAAAGTGTAATGAGAGCTGATCTGGTTAAGTCAAAGTAGAGTCCTGTTCATGTAAATTGAAATCTGAATCAGGCCACCATTGTCATGAGGTAAGCAAAGCTTTTGGTTAAAATGAGTGAGAATGCTAACAGGAAGAAATCTTTACACTTTGGGAATTCTTGTCATACAAGAATCCTCCAAAATGTCTAATCTGAAATGTCCTTCTGAGCCTCGCTGTATGTCTGATTAAAGAAAGTAGTATTTACAATGAAACTGATCAAAACTGCCCCTTTTCTTACATATTCTCTGTGCTTCGAAGTATATCCAGACTTTGGTTTTAGAGCAACATTTGAACAAACCACTACAGTCTTACTTTCTTGCAGTTGTTACTTTTCATGTGGCTTGACTTTTGGCTTCAAGATCTCTTCCTGTCTGGCATCTCTCAAATGTTCAAAACATTTTTCCAGTTTTACCCTCTTCTGCTGCATGTTACATCTTCAGGCTGATCTAAAAAATTGTCTGGCAGGCCAATCTTGTGTGTGTGTGTGCACATTAGCAATAAGCAGTGTAAGAAATAATAGTGTAATCAACATTTCATCACTATTAATGAAAATTAGATTCATCTGTAATCTTATTTTAGTCAGTGAAACAGCAAACCAATTAATCTAGCATTTGTTTGATGAATGGACTTTGAGTGTAAGCTTGTGACAGCAGTAGCTTTCGTCTGCACTGAGTATGCATTAAAAATGAGTGTACTGTATCCTAGTTTCACATTACAAATATTTCCAGTAAAAGAATACAAATCAATGTTATATTTTACCATCTAACCTGCAGCTTAACTACACCACTGTATCATGTCCTGCATATCCAATTAAAACTGTATTCTGATCCAGTAGTCTTTAATATTAGTGGTCAAGTACAAAAGGAAGTAAGCTTAAAGACTCATTCTAGAGCTACAGTTTATTTCATTCCATACGCCATATATTTTACCAGTGAACTCCTTAATGTAGCAGAAATCAGATTTGGTGTGTATTTTTACACAAAATCAAATTGTACAGGCGCCATTTCAGACTCCTCCAAAACATTAGGAAGGATAGGTCAAGGAGGTAGTAAGGATGACATGTATTCTAAATTCAAATGCGCAAGATAGTTTGTAAAATTTGGTTTTCTTTGTGCTTTTTTCAGTGTTTACTGAATGGGAAGAATCTCTAATATATCTCCCATTTAGATCTTTAAAAGTAAACACTCTATTTTGGGGTTAATACAGACATAAAATTAGCATTGGTTCATTTTAGTCACTACCATTTATTTACAAGTTCATTTGGCACAGGCAAATCATAACACAACTCTTTCAAATATTTGAAAGCTGGTTCTGAGTTGGGGCTTCAAGATAAGAAGTGATTGAACTACAAATACTCCAAAAGTGATAACCCCAGCTTTTTTTTGGACAAGTCTAGTCTCCTCTGTCTTTTACTGTTTGTTGGGTTTTTTTTAAGAACCACTCTTTGTCGCATCTTTCTTCCTTATTCTGAATGTCTCCTTGCCTGTGTTGCTGTTCTCAGACAAACACTGTGTTCAGACTTGCTAATAGCATATACTTTGTAATCCTTATGGTTTAGTTGAAACTAACCCTCGTTGGTTCCTCTTATCTCTTGGAGAAGGAAGTTATCATCAGTGCATTCCAGGAACCTTCTGGATTGCTTGTGCCCTGGTGTGTTGTCCCATGAGCAGATATTGGGCTGATTGAAGTCCCCCATGAGGACCAGAGCTTGTGAAGGTGAGGCTACAGCTGTCTCTATAGAGGGCATCATCTACTTGGTTTCCTGGTCAGGTGGCCTGTAGGAGACCCCTATTATAACGTTCCCTATCCCCAGTTATCTGGCAGTAAGACAAGTAAGACAAAAAAATCCCAACAGAATGAGAGAAATTACTTCACACTCTACTGCGAGGAGAGTTTTCAGTAAGTTGGAATCTAGTTTTCGGTAGGATGGAATTTTCCCATTATGTTTTGTGAAAATCACACTGAAAGCCTTCATTATTAGTATAGAAGCTGAGTCTAGTTAACGTTCAGCAGAGCAACACAACCAAACAGTGCTGAAGAGTATCAAGTAAGAGAGCAAGACGTCTGTCTCAGCCAAAAAAAAAAAATAAATGGAAATAACTCAAGAAGCCTTTCTGGCCTATGAAACTTACCAAGAAAATGTTGAACCAGTTGGAGGTACAGAAATAGCCCTCACTATGTAGAAAGTGTATCAACAGGACTGTTACATTTCAGGATGAGAATGTGTTCATCTCTGTATGCACTTTTGTATCTTCACACTTTTTTAGAAGTCTTAGTACGTCCACTTGTATTTCATATCTCTTCTGTAATCCAGAATCTATTTTGCTTTTTTGTAGAAAGAAGAGATCAGTGTTTTTTCAAAGCAGATAAACATGGTTAATAGAAATAGCATTTCATAATTTGGATGGTACATAGAACAGATTAACACAAGATTACTTCCAAATTCAGAAATTGAATACGTATATTGTTTAGTATTTTCTCCTTTTGTCCTTGGTTCATATTTATTGTTTCAGCATATGCTTTAAGGCCAAAAGTTAGATCCACCCAGTATCCTATCTTGTTTCAGCATTATTTCTCAGTTCTTCAATTGTACTTACAAAAAAATGGCAATTCAAATGTTAATGACTACAGAAACCTTTCCAGTGCATTTTGAATTTGAGAATAAGTTTCCTCAGATGTATCAGCAGATTTTTTTTCTTCCCCCTACTCTTGGAAAAATTCAACTTGTGTCACACGTAAGATATCTGTTGCTAATTCCCTAAAGACCAGGTGCCTGTATTGTTCTCATATGATGGATGTTAGTCACATCACCTGCTGCACTACTAGAAGATGCTCAGATAGCCTAGTGAAAAGGGTGAAGTAGGGTCCTGAATCCAGGAGGTACTTTCTGTAGAATAATTAATAGCTGCTCTGTGTTCTTATTGTTTTCTTTCTTACTACCCTTTTATAAGGATAGGTTTTGGATGGCTTTTTTCTTCTCTTTTTCCTTAAGATTCAGAATTGAATTTAAAACAAAAAAAAAACCAAACAAAATATAGCTGACAGAGGTAAAGCATGCCTGTTCAGTGTTATGTTCTGGTAATGTTCTGTTGCTAAATTATCTGTTTCTTTCAGAAGTGGAGTGCTGTCAAGGTTCTGCATCTCCTGAGACTGGAGAGTTTAATGCTGAGAGTGAACATATGTCTTTGTCTTGACTGAAGAGACAATCTAATTTTTTTTATTGTTATGTAAGTTAAGCAGGCGCTGGTTTTAATTTGTGTTTTCAGGCAAGAGTAGTTTTTTGACATAAATTAGGAAGATCTTTCAAATAGGTGTGTCCCAGATAATTTTAGCAGATTAAGGCCATCCTCAATCTACAGGAAAGAATTCATTATTTAATTAGTATATGCTTTTTGGAAAAGGAGCCCCTTTCACTAGTGACCATCGTCATCAATGTCAAGGTATGATATATGGTATATTATATGAATTACACTGCTGGCAATAGACTATATTAAGGAATAGTAAGAAAAGACCATGAGTGTAAATCCATGCTTTTCTGTAATAAAATTTAATGGTTTAGTGCATGGTTAGGAATGTTGTAAAATAGGACCTCTATGTGGTTAAGAACTTACATCAGTGACAAGCATGGTAGAAATAAAGCAAAAGCATCGGTAGAAAGTGCAATATAGCAGGCATAGCAAGCAAATCTCTCTCACACGTATGGGGACAGCAAAGTATCTCACAAAAAGGAACAGACTGATGGACAGGACAGAGAGAACCACTGTTTTCAGTCTTCTTGTGATAATTGTACATAGCAGCCATAATTGCAAAACAATTTCTCTGAAGTTCCATGGCTTATAAGAGAGTAATTTCCTTCAGCCTGGAGTAAGCTAGTTTTTGTGAAGGGTCTTGAATGCTCAGCAGAAACGTGTCCTGGTTTTTTTAGTTATGTGCTAATACGGATCACAGACACAAGGCAGTGTTCTTTTTCCACTTTCTGACTGTGCCTTTTAAAATGTGCCTTTCACTGTTTGTGTTCTATTACTTAAAGAGGACTTAAGGGGTAGAGCTACACAGGAGTAATAACCACCTCCTTCCCTCACTGCCCCTTGTCCCTAAGTCCCAGGAAAGTTGATATTGCAGTTTGAACCTTAACTGTGTGATTTGGGTGCCTTTTTTCCTAAATTGTTAAATTAATAACATGAGAAGCATAATCTACTTTATGGAGGAGAAAAACTGATAATGTGGTGATCAGTGGTGTGATATATTGCAATATATTTTCTACCTATCTTAAAAATAGATACTTAATATTGTATTATATTTATAGATCAACTAGATAGGAATATAATAATACAGCTTTAAGAAATTTCACTATTTTTCCAGCTGTCTTCGTGTGATACTTGTAATTGTACATGAGATTTTAGAGTGGAATCTGAGGAGAAACTGTCCCTTTTATAAAAGATATTGTCATGCTCAGTGCATTTAGGAGTTAAGCAGTAAAAAGCCTTGCAACAAAACAAAGCAAAAAAACCCAAAACCTTTAAGGACCTTGTTTATTGAACTCTGTTGACTAAAACTGCCAAAAATAAATTAATAGCTGTTACCACTGCAGAGCTTTTTTTGTTCACAAGAAAAATATCTTGACATATTTTTTCATTTTGTGATTGGTGCACATTTCAAGGGTATAAATTAATCTTCAAAGGATCCTAGGGAATATCTTTCCTGGACACTTCACTTATACATCAAGTTGGCCATGTTAGCAATCTAATCACAAACCTGTAATTCAGTGGACAACAATTTCTTATTGTGAACAGCATAGCAGCTTTTACTATCATTTAGGTCAGCCTAAGATTGCTGATGCACCATATGTTTCAGGCCATGGATGATGGATGGTATCCTCTGGTGCCCATCCCTAAGTGATTGGAAAGATTGAAGACACACAGTTCACTTAAGCTTGCTTACTATTACATCAAGTAATCAGCGTGATAGGCAAACCTGTGCTCTTTATGTCACATTGCCCAACTTTCTGCAGGGACATTGTGTCAAAAAAACAATCTAAGAACATTTCCAGATGACAGGCCAGTTACTAGAACAACCATTTAACAACTGGATTCATCTAAAAAGCTTAATAACATGGAAAAGTCAACACAGGTTTTTAAAACACCTTTATTTATATGAACCAGACATGGTGTTTTGTTTTTAAAGGGTTTTTATTCCAAGATTGAATTTATGCAACAGAAAAATGTAACAATGCAATCCTTCTCATAGTTAAGCCTTCAGTTCTTGAAAAGTGTTCCCAATATTAACCAGAGAGAAGTGTTACTTTGAAATAATTTTAATGCTTTAAAGTTTGTTTTAAAATTCTGTGGTTAGAAACACACAGCATCATTTTAAAGATTAATACAGAAATCTTTTATTTCCCAATGTCTTTCTCTACTGATAGTAGTCATTGTTATTTTCAGTTTTCCTCAACTCCATTGGACCAATATCTAACCTAGGCAATTGAGAGCATCTTCCTTTTTATCAGGTTGTACTGTGGTGAGGAGTCTTTTATAAGATACAGGAAGAAAAACCTAGTTGATATTCTAAATCTCGTTTTGCATAAAAATCCTGCAAGATCTGCAGCATGTACACCATCAGTCACAATAAATCCAACTAAATAATGTCATGAGGTGTTTAAAATGTTATAATTTGAAAGTACTACTGGTGTTTGTTATTTAAAAAAGGGTAATTTTTTGTTGTTGAAAGCTGAGTACATAGGCCAAAGCATATACCACATCAACCATGGAAAAGGAGCTAGGTAGTTCTGTGAACACAAACTCTGTACAGTGCTCATACAGCCTGTCATTAATGAACATGCTTTTGTGTACTCCTTTTCTAAGTAAAAGTGATACCTACTTGCATTAATGAATTAATGAATGTACTTTCATTAAATACCTCATAGAATTATAGAACGTTTTACTAAAGTACCAGACTCTCTACTTTGAACACTAAATACTGGCAGTTATTCTGCTGGGGATTTTTTTAATCTCAATTTCATTGATTCATTGAGATTGGGGATTTTTTGTAGTCTCAATTTCATTGCTTTACTTGATCAGTTACTGGTTTCACAGTTTTATTATTACTGTTAGGTGACTGTGGCCTAACACCAAAATAAATACATTTTTCACATTTTAAGTGTGCATTTGGTGAGAAGTGCTAGTAAAAATAGTTCAAAAAGCATTTGAAAACTAGCCACTCCAAAGTCAGAATTTCAAGGCAGGTTTCCTCTTGTCAGTCCTTTTATAGCTGTGACACTGAATTCCATAACCAGAGACAATTTAGGCAGCAGCCTCTAAAGCAAATATTAAACTAAGGTAATGAAAAGAAAAAGCTATTCTGAGGAAGAGAGTTTTGGGAGCAGTGATCAACACTGGCTTTAAAAACAAGGCTCTCAGAGAGGTGGTAAGGAAATGTGCTGGTGTTAGTGAAGCTCATCACTTAACTGCAGAACAGAAATGGTTAGAAAGCTGAATAATTCTTTTAGGCATTGCCTGAATACATGAACTTGTCCATGTTAGAACTGTGCTTTTTGTAGTCACTGACACTTCAGTTGCTTATGGAGACACCTTCTGGGGAGAGATATTTACTGGACTTTAGTGTAACTCGTTCTGGTAAGAGGATGCTCCCACTTAAACCCTTGTGCTCACACTGGAGCACTAGAGCTGAAAGGGTAACACAAACTGAAGTGTACAAATGAATGCAAGGATAAATGAAAGCGCTTCAAATATAAAATGCACTAGACTGATTCAGATCAGAAGTGTCAGTCAATGTGGAAATGTTTACAGAATAAACAGTTGTAGCCCTCACATCTTTTCTTTTTTCCACCTGTTGTGGTCATCTTAATTTGAAAGTACCCTGTAGAATTTAAAACCAGCACCTAAAGCTGCATTGAGGTATCCAGAGGGAAGTTTGTGGAGAGAGAGAGGGCCAGAATCCCTGTGAACAGAGTTTAGGTACTTACTTAAGCAGCAAAGAAAATCTCATTAGCTTTCTATACTTGTGTTAATATTGGAGAATAACATGGGCCTCAAGCCCGTGCATTAATCTTAATAGTCTTAAATGTGAAGCAAACACAGACAACAGCATTTGTGTGAGAATAGTGGCATAGATGGGCTGGAGTGGGAGAATCCATGCCCTACATGCAAGAAGTCTGGAAGTGACTGGGGTCATAGCATTTAGCTCTGAGTTGAGACTTTAAAACTGAAAAAGCAGAACAGCCTCAGCCAGTGTGAATCACAGACAGCTAAATATCTTTAAAAATCTGAATAAAGTGTCCCAAATTCTTCACCTAAAGAGAAGTCGGTGCTTCTACCTGAATTTAGTAGTTGCTCCACAAGGCAGGATTGTTTAGGCAACTGTAAACACTTCATATTGGTCAAGCAGCGTTGGCTCTTTTTGCTTAAAAGGAATGTTTCCTAGATATCACAAGCATGGAGATAAGCATTCCATTTCTGCTAAAAACAAATGTAGTGCAATAATACTCAGGTTTTGCAAGTATGTGTTCTGTGAAATCAGTGGCATCATGTCAGTGAAGAATGCAACCACACCTAAGTCCTTAGAAAGATAAGAGATTACTTTTTGGGAAATGTAAATAATTTTATTTCCGAGGGAGGAGGAGCAGCAGGTAGATTGTGGCTGTTACACACAACAGGGATTTTTCTGTATCTTTTAAATGAGGCACTTCTCCCTGAATAATCAGACCTATCATTGCAACAAGAAGCCTGTGTTAAAACTGATTATTTTTCAGTTACCACAGTTAAACAGAAAAGAGGTGAAGCTTTTGACTACTGCAGTCTGCTGTCCCTTTTTAAATCCTGTAAAGATGGCAGACACTTACGTTAAACACAGTGAATTGTTGGTAAAGTTAACCGTGTGCATCCAAAAGTGGCAGAATATGGACTAAGGTGTAACCTCAATCTGTGCTGTAATAAAGTAGCTGTTCATCTGTGGTCAGAGATCGTCATGAAAGACCTTGAGTTCCTTCACTTTATTTTGCAGAAAGGCCATCAGACAGCTTTGCATCATCTAACTCTATCAATCAAGGACCTCAACCACTGCTTTCTGCTGAAAGCTTTCCTGTTTGGCTCTGTTTTTCACAGACAGCTCAATAACTTGTCTGTGGAGCTGTGATAAATGTACCATGTGCTTCTAAACTGTCTCTTTAACACTGAACTGAATTTCAACTTGTAATGCTTGTGACTAATTGTTTTCATCAGAAACATTTTATTTATTTCCAATTATTATTCTGTAGTCCCTGATTCTCCCTTTTTTCATTTATTCTCTGGCAATGGTAACTTTTGAAGGCTGCCCTGCATACAGTGGACTGCTAGAAAACTAGATTTTACTCAGTGAAAAAGCTGCATAGTATAAAGAATAAAGTGAACCTGTATGAACAAGAAGTATAAATTTCTAATACTTTTTTTTATAGCAAAGTACATATTAAGGCAATTCTTAGATCTAATATTTTTTGCCTCTCATTTGTGATCTAGTCTTAAGTGAAACATTTTTGTGGGGTTTTTTTCTGTATATATAAAACAGAGCTGGTGTCACACAACCTCATGCTATTTGGGCACAATTGTCTGTTTTTGCTGAGGAGGCCCAAAATAGAGCTATTACAGCAAATGAATAACTTCTCACTCTGAAAGAAGGTGGTTCTTTTAGATCAGGTTGTAGGTCAATGGCAGGGCAGGGTGAGGAAACTCATATTGCAGCTGTCTGCAAATGAACTTCACTCCTGATACAACACAAAAAGGACTTTGAGGTTGGTAAAAGTTAAAAATTGGATATGGGGACAAATATGTAAAATATGGGGAGGCAGAAGAGTTTTTGTAGTTGGCCACAAACTCCACAGGCACTTGCGTAGCTCATACGTTTTTAGCATTTAGTCTTACAAAACTCAAAAAAGAAGGCTGAAATTAAATGCAGTTTATGATTGAGAAAGGATGATGATTTTTGAAAAAAAGCATGTAAATGTGTTGTAGTAAATTGGAGTCCTAATAAGGAATGTAAGTTAAAGCCCTGTGTTTTGGGTTGTTTGACATCTTGGAGCTTATGTGCAGAGAAACTGTTCCTTTGTAATAAAGAAAATAAATGATTGCAGTATGTTTATCACTGTGATAACGTGCAAGTTCTACTGAGAAAATTCTCAGCTCATTAGTTTATGCAACTTGCAAAACTGTAGTTTGCATTTAGCATCACAATAAAACAATCTCTTCAGGGAACTAATGGCGTAAGAAATGATTTCTTAACAGAAAATGAAAGCCACAGATAGCAGAAACTGTTCTGGGATGTATCAGGGTGGCTCCTATAAAGCACGATTTGCTAAAAACTGGTGAGACTAGTACTTCAGTTTGGACCAAAGCTAGATAAAACATACCAAAATGGAGAACCAGTTTTCTGCTTTTCTCTGTAGTGGTTTTAATAGATGAAGAGAGAGTAGAAGGTATGTTAATTGCTTTTGGGAATACTCTATTCCAGGTCAAGAAGAATAAATATTGTACACTCTGGAAAGCATGTTGATTTTTGTGGATGGTACTAATTTACACATTCCTCATTTAGGGCACGGAGGTAATACTAAAAATGGATCCTCTGGTGGGTGTAGTAAGAAATACATGTTGTCTGTGTCACTGCATAAACGTGCAGAACAAAAGTTAAAATGGAATGGAGCGGTTGTACTGCATGAAAAACAGGGAAGTGGTGGAAAACAGCAGCCCACCATGCATTAGTTGTCACTAAACTGGCACAGGAGCAGAGGGTACATCAGAGCACACCTAGATGTGTTTAATAAATTTAGTGTGTTGGACCTATCTGGGATGATTTTCTGTAACAGAGTTATTTCTTCCTGACTTCTCCTTGCCGTACTTCTACCCTTGTAAGCCCGCAGAGAGATCCACTCTGCAGCATGCATTTTTGGCTCTTGCTGAGCAAAGAAAAATAGAATTTCTGCTTATAGGCATTCCCACTAGGCAAATATCCTGAGCTCCTCCTCTCTCTCACTCTCCAATAAAGGCATTTTCAGATCTTGCTTAAGAGATGTATCTCAAACCTGTAAATCTAATTCTAGACTGTAAGGTTCTGCTTCACATTGTTTAACCAGTAAACAATTAACATAAACCCAGCTGATTTACGCAATAGATGATTTAGTCTGCTAGGCAGCAGCTTCTGATGATGGCCAGCCTTGCAGGGTCTTGTCAGAGGAGAATGGATATGAAGCTATTGTGAACAACTTTGTTGACTTCTAAAATGGCTTGTACTCTTGTAGCTATAAAATAGGGCAGCCATTAAAAAAATAATTTGGCACTTTATTTTTTTCCCTTTTTCTGATATTTTCTAAAGATCCCAGATATATTCCTTTTTGAAGAGAGATGTGCCTTTGGAGTACCAAAGCACTGTTTGGGAGGGGGAGCAGCATAGCAGTTGAATTTTTAGGAGCACAACTGTATATTAGATACTGGTTACCTACTATAGAACTTATGTTGATCATACAGCAGAGTGAGCGTGATGGGGTTTTTAAGGAAATCCAGCAGACTCGCAAAAAAATACGTGTATTACCTAGCATTAACCTCAAGGCAGAAGTCAAAGCAGCAAGACTAAGTATATTTTACTGATGCAGTGGCTGCAGTAAGAAATTCTTTCCCCTTTAGAGAATACTGCTGCCTTAAACACATGAAGCGAAGCTACAAGCAGATTTTTGAGCAACTTCTGTAATCTATTTATAATCAATTTTTATTTCAATTGCAAGCAGGCTGGGAGTGCGGGAGCTGGTTGCTATTACTGGTTCCCTAAATGAATGCACTAAGATTTAGAAGCTGGGCTCACTAACAATGAGTTTAATTGGTATCTGCACACAGTACTGAAGTTCCAAAATTGTATTCTGGGCACACACTAGAGTCAGTGAAAAATTGGGATAGATTATGTAGAGACAGTGTGTAATTCCCCTTGCAAAGTCCTTACAAGTGCAGAGGGAGGATGTGTGATCAAGACAATCCCTTGTGCTAGCTACCCTAGGTATTGGCTGCTACAAGGTGTTTAGAGGCAGTGATAAATTTGAGGGGAGTCATCTGACTTGCCTTAATCAACACTGATTAAAAAGATCTAAATGGCTCCAGGCAGCCCCTGGATCAGAAAGATACAGATGCTCTCTCCCTAGTGGTATGCCAGTCACCACAATGGAGGTAAATTCTATCTATAAATGTCAGGGGTAACATTTCAGTCAAAAGTTGTACAGTGGATTTCAGAAAAGCTGATACACTGTGAAGGTATAAAAAGAATGTGAAGAATACTGCAAATATTACAAAGTTATGTACATTGATATCGTGTCCTTTTGGGCAGGTTCTTTTCTGTTGACTCTGAAAAGATGCAGCATAAATAGAGGAGAACTTAAAGATAGACAAGAAAAACTGACAGGCTCTATATAAGCGTAATTTTAAAAGCTGGTTAATTTAAAGAGGAGGTAAATAGAAAATAATCTTGTATGAGTATACTGAGTTATAGATTGTTCGGCAAAAGCAAATCGGCTACTTTTCTTTATCCTTTCTCATGATTCAAGAACATGCAGGCATGCATTTAAACTGAAAGGCAGAAGCTTTGAATAGCTTAAAGGAAATGTTTCTTCGTTACATTTAATTCCTCAGATTCCCCTTCAGTGAAATGGGGCAGCATTTTTTCTCCAGCTCCACCAAGTATTGAAAGTTTCAGAGTTCTTAAATACCAGTTGCTGTGTAAGTTAAAATTAGCTTATGCAAAGTAATATGGAATTGAATAGGGCACAGTAACTTTTCTACAGTGTTTTCATGTAGCTTCTAGATTTCAGTGTCTAAAGGACGTTCTTTCTAAAAGTAATTATGGTGACTTTAAAAAGACATAGAAAAGCTTACTATAGCTTTTGTAGGTACTGTAACTAATTGTATTCATGGTGAAGTATTGAGGCCTCAGAAGAATCCAAGCAGTTCTCTTTTCTTTACAAATTGCACCACAAAAAATCTCCAGCAAGGGTATTTAGAAATTTGGCCTTATGTTGCTAATTCATGAAGAGTGTAAGCAAGTGTGTAGATACACTACTGCAAATTCATACTTGTGGAATGAGACAGCAGGTTGTGGAGATCAGACCCAGCAGCCAGGATGAAGTCAAATCTTAGCATTTTCAAGGTCTGGAATGCAGTAGTGACCCTAGGCTACTTGTACAGTGAAATCTAACAGTGAGTGAGAGAATGAATTCTAGTTTACTGCCCTCTGTTCTTCATGAGCCATCTACTTTGTAAATCTTTCTGAATGGAGCTGTTGATTAAGTGAAAAGGAGAAAATTCTTGGCCTTGCATGTTCTAGGCGTGTCTTTTGCTCACTGGGGAAGCAATGCATTAGGTTGAATTTAAAGGAAATAAATTTAAACTTACCTTAAAAGAAATTTTTGTTGATTTGTACTAAATGAGGTGCTGAAGAAATGCACTATCAAAGTACATCTCTTCAAAGTGCATCCACTGACTGGGAACCCTTTACATGTGAAAAGTCCTTAAAGAAATGTTATTCAGGTATTATATTTGGTGGTTGAAGACCACCTAGGAAAAGCAGTAAAATAATTGCTGTAGTATGGATTGCAGAGCATGTCATATTACACCTTACTGTAAATATTGCACCTCGCTGTAAATATCACTTTAGCTTTTTACAGTACAGATATTTGCAAGTTTATTTTATGTGCTGCATAGCACTTAAATGTCACTGGATCTAAAACTGTTATCCAGGAAGCTCATTAGTTGAGCTGTCTGTGTCTGTATATCTGCCATCAGCATCTGGTGAGAGGGCTGCTGCTGACCCTGCCAGACTTGGGTCATGAGGTCGGCAGGTCTCATTTATTATTCAAAATTGCTTTCTGACCTTTTATCAGCTAGGTCAAAGAATGCTGCATTCTCCTTGGTTGAATTTTATAGTGAAATCAGTATTATGTGCAGATAATATAATTACCAATTCATGTGAATCTCATCCCTCTCTCTCTAAAAATGTACTCACTTTGGGTTTGATGAAGTTCAAAGAGTTGCCTGTAGAAATGCACGTATGTTTCAAGACCATGTGTACTTTATCATCCTTCTGAAATAGCACATGTAGCTTCATATCTAATTTGTGCTTCAAATTGTGCATCTACCACCACTGTGGTACTGAGACAGCTAAAGGCAGAGCTCCATGGTTGACAGATGACCTCCCGTTTTTACCAGTCCCATTCTTTTGAATAGATTCTTTTTCACTATTTGCGCATTATAAATATTCAACATATTTTCAGTAGTAACCGGAATATTTTTCCCCCTTCAGCTGCACACATGTAGTAGCTTAATGTAGGAGAACTTAGAAGAACTGTAAAGCAAGAAAAGCCAGTAAACATGAAGACGATTTTCTTGGAGATTGCAACAGATTCTGGAATGAAAAGAAATCTGATTACAAATGCGATCTTGATCTAGGGAATCACTTGGCAGCATGATTTCAGTCCCAGAGAGAATCAAGAAGACCCTGGCACAATTAATAAAGAACTGATAATTTGACATTTTAATTCTATGGTCAATAAATAGAAAGCATAAATGATACGACAATAAGAAAAAGATTTTTGGAATTTTAGAACACTAAACTTTGAAAAGAAAATTAGCTATCAGATCTTAACAAGTCATACTACACTATGGGAAATAAGAAACCATAAATGCCAGATTGATTCTTAAAGGGAGCTGTGCAGTGTAGCATTATTCCTCTGGAATGATTTCATCCTTTTTAAAAGAAGGAGCCAAAGGTCACATTGGTCTTGCCCTTGAAGCAGACAATATGAGATGTCAGCTTGTGCTTTCTGACACTGCATATGATGAATAACCTTGATGTAGTAATAAACAAATAACCTATATTAACATTTATAAGCACAGTGAAGTATTAATGCAGTATATACTTCAACAGTACACTGTGAATATACAGCTTTCATATAAATGGATTTCTTCTAGTAGTATTATACTAAATTTATGGCATGTTAAATATTGCTGTAAAATACATATTCTTTAAGTAGCAGAGTGTATACATATCTGAAATATAACCAACCATATATATATATAAATAAGAGCAGTACTTTAAACAAGCAGCCATGAAATTAAAGTTATGCGAAAAAAAAGAACGTGTATTCATAGATACTCAAATTGTTGTGAATACTTTATGTTTAGTGTTTCAAATTCCTGTAGTTGGTTGTCTTTGTACATGCCACTCTGTCATAATTCAGTATTCAGTAAGGTTATCAGCTAGTCTCTTCTGCTATTTCCACTAGCAGAGAAAAATAATTGTGTGCTTTTAAGATGTCAAGGTGTATGTAATGTTTGGTAGGAATGAAGTGTTTTCTTCAAAGTGTGGTAATCTTGGGGTCCAGTTGTTGTGGGGAGAGTTATAACAGTGAAATAGTCCTTTTAGCAAATTTCTTAGATTTGATAAAGTCTTGTGCTCTTTTTAGCTGTCTTGTTCGCTCATATTTTGGGGGAATTTGGTTTGGTTTGTTTTAAACTGAAGATTCAACGAAGCTGTCGGATGTTAGCAAAATGTTAACATTACAGTATAGTACTTAGTCCTGTGCAGAGTTTGATGTACAGTTTCTCTTGTTCATAAGTAATATCTGTATCTTGCAGTTATTCTGTAATTTTGTTTGCTTTTAAGCACACACGAAACTCCCAAAGAAGTAACCTATTTCTAATATAGATGAGCTGTGTTGAGATTTCTCTGTATTCTTTTTGAATGTTTTAGGGGCATCTCTGTTTATTGTTACCTGTGAGGTAACCCCAGGTCCTATTCCAGCCTTTGTTATTACACAAATTCTGTTATAAGCACGGTAAAATAAATAGTCACCATATGTGAGAGTTTGAGAAACACCTATTTTAACACTTGCAAAATACCTTAGCACATATTCCCAGTGTCCTTTATGAAGTGAAAAAAGGCATTTATCATTCTCCATTCGCATAGTATAAATATTGCATGTCTATGAAAGATACTTAGCAGAAGGTGTGTATACAGATGAGATCAGGGATCCATTTCAGAGTACATAAAAGGATTTCAAAGATTCTAAAATTTAAGTTGGGAATGTGGAGAATGGCATGCCATTGCTGTAGATGTAAGAAACCAAGACTGCTAGTTAGAAGTCAAAAACAATATGCGGAATTAAATGAGAAGAAAAATGTATAGAAAACAATACAAAGTAGATTAATGAAAAAGTTTTATCTTTCTCTTTTAACAAACATTTAACTGCTTAGAGTTTGACATGTCTTTACAGGTATCCATCATTATTCCTATCATTAAGTAGGGTTAAGTGCTAGAATTAAATGAACAAAGAAAAAGGACAATCTATTGTCTTTACATTGAGTGTTAAGTGAAACTTAAGTGAGAAGAAAATGAATATACATCCAAAGGAGTGTGCAGTCACAAGGACACTGATTTAAAAAAAAATCTGCTCTTCAGTGGGTGGCATTGTAAGAGTATAAAATACAAGAACAAGGAAAGTGAGCCCTGACTATTCATTTGCACTCAATAGCTGTCTTCATGAACTAAAACAAAACAAGTGGTTGGTTCTTCTAAACCACATTTTCACTTTCCTTTAGCTCTGAATGACTGAGTGATTCCCTTGGAATGGAGCCTGAAGTGGCAGCTGTGAATGCAACTATAAAAGTGTCAGATATAATAAATGTGTTTTGTAATAATACAATATAGTAATAGACTGCTATGATCCCAATTTTCTAAACTTGAGCTTAACTCTTTGCATTGGTGTAGTAATTTTAATCTGTTCTTTAGCCTTTCAGGTTTTCCTAGGAACAAAGAATGTCTCTAAATTAGTTAACAAACTCTAGGTACTAAATGCCTTACACAATCAGCAGATTTGTTTGTATACACTTGATGTCCTATAGGCCACATGCATTGTAGATATTCTTTCATATACTGCCTCAAGAATTCTTGCAGTTCTGTAAAGGTGTGAAGTGGCAGAGGTAGGTTATTTCCCTCTGGAAAAAGCATCAGGCCATGGAGCAGTTTATAGCTAGAAGCTCACCTGCATTTGTCATTTGACTGTGATAATGGATGTGCAAGAACTGGGGTGCCTATGAGCTTTGGTGGCTTTGTGCATTTAATTATTGAAATCACATATACTGCTGTGCTACAGCTGTGTAGTCTCATCATTGCACTAGTAAGATTGAATCATTATTTTGGAAAAGCTTGGGCAGATTCCAAAGTGCCAGTTGTATTCTGGTGGAAGTGCACTTGTCTCCTGCTCTTTTGAACATAGTTATAGTAAGTCATTTTAGTGTACATCATCAGTTCTAGTCATGTGTAAACATCCATTAGCATTTCTGTACTTCTTGCTTCATCTTAACCGCCTTGGCCAAACTGAGGTTGTGGTAAGTCAAGAGCAGCTCTATTGCTTTGTTTAAAAGTGCACCTAGTTAACACTGAGATGAACTCAGTGCCCTGAGCAGGGAGTGAGCATTCTGTGATTTCTTTTACAGGAATGCTGTGTTCTCTGTTAATTATGCTGCAGCCATTGCACTGTGCTTTTGAAACACTTGTCAAGGTCCTGCTGCACATTTGTACCTTTTATGTGCAGGAGCCTTTTTGGCATTTCCACTTCACTCATCTTAGAAGCTGGAGTGCAACCTTTAGTGATCTCCTGAAGTGGCAGTTTTGTTTCCTGAAACACTAAATTTGTTTTTATCCTTCCGTATATAATAAATATATAAATTTGTTTCTATCCTTCCATATATAAAGGGATATATATGGATATATATACATACATATAAAGGGATATATATGACTGTCCCTAGATTCACCTGTGATTGTGCAGACAAGCTGATAGTTGAAAGCATATAGGAACATTAACAAATCAACCAGTAAAAAGGAAGAATACCAGCAATACAATTTGAAGTACCTGCAGGAGGCAGGTGGGACACTTCCATATGGAATTTCTTGTTGGGGACCGGATCATTTCCAAATAGTCAGTGTATGCCCAACTTTTCTATGTGTGAATTGAAACATAAATGTGCACAAATAAACAGCACCCTGAAAAAGGTAGTTTTCAGAATACCTAAATACAGATATTCCAGATATTTTTGTCTAGGTATATTGCAAAGAGCAAAAGAAATCTTTGCTTTCAGAATTAACAAGAAACTAATGCTCTTTCATCAGCAAAATATCAAATTCTAACCAGTGACTTGACTACCACAATAATACAGCCAGTGAAAGTAATATTGTTTTACCAATCTTCATAATTTTATGGCAAATCTTATGGTACCTTCATATTTCTTTTCTGAATGTCCCAGTTCTTACAGCAAAGTGATAATATGAAAGCATTAACTTTTAGTAAAAGCAAAAGAAACCTCATACCAGTGAGGACTCGAGCATTGTGGTGAAAGTGGGACAATACCAAAACTGACTGCAATCTTTTAAGTTGGGCAGCACTGAGCAGCATGTTCCTGTTACCAACCATATTTAAGCAAAGTGCAAAGAATTAACATTTTAAAAAATCCTGCTGCTTCTCCATCTAGATTATTTCTGCCTCACACCCTCATGTAGCGCTTGAATGCAGCAAAGAAAGTGTGTAAGAGCTCACACTTGTGTTTCCCCTTGGCTCTTCATCTCCCCCATGATGCTTAACTCCAGTAAGAATGTGGTCTTATACCATGTCTTACCTATCAACAGCAGATCATCTGCATTTTTTGAACCATTCTTTTTAGTTCCTCACACGTGTGGTTTCAAATGGCCTCCGAACCACCGGGACACTTGTCAGTCACCTCCTTAGATGCCTGTCTTTTTTGAAATCCCTGTAGTGTCTGTCTTACCTGTTTATTACCTGTCTCAAAGTGGGGGGTCCAGGCTCTTTTGTTCACTTACAGATACATCTTGCTGATGGCCTGAAGAATAAAGTTCAGCGTAGGGAAGTGAAGGTGAGTATTGGACAGGGGACATCTTTTATCTGTTAAGTACTTTGCAGCTCTCTGTTTGTCTTCTTATTTGAGGAAATGCTGTCTTCATTTTCTGGAGACATATCCTTTGCAGCTTAAAGGGGAGAGTATGTTTCTTAAACCTGTGTCTGTTTTATGGTAACTGAAACAAATGGTCCACATTCATTAGCAATATAATTATGTATCATCCATCAGTTCAACAATGCATCTTCCTGATACTTACACATATCAACAAATACTGCTTATTAATTCACATAATAGCAAAGTCTAAAATTTGTTCTCAATTGCATGAGGAGAGTAGCTGCCTTAATGTTAATCTAGATTCATGCTCATGTAACACAGCCCAGAATCATTGTAAGTATATACAAAATAGATTTCCACCTACACAAAAAAACGATGACAACTCCTAGTAGGTGGTGTTTGGGAAAAAATACAAAATGATATAAATTTGTCAGATGCTAGTTTGCTTCCCCAAACATTAGTTCACTGCAGATCTTAACCATGTAACTAGAAATCATTAATTAAATCCTCTGCAGCCAAGAATCATGCATAATGTAACACAGCTACTGCAAACAGTTCGCTTGTGATCATTTAAATTTCCTTCTTGCTCTTACAGGCATGAGGAGCCTGTATTTGAAGTAGTCCCTGGTGAGATTTTGCTTTTACATCCTTGGAGAATGTCCTTGTGCGTATTTATAGGACAAAGTAGAAGGATTACATATGTGGATTTTTGCTTTCATGGTATTAGCTGTAAGCATTTAAATATACATACCTTGACACAATCTGATCACATATGCCCACCTCAAAAAGCTCTTCACTGCATGGAAAATAAGTGGCCTAATTCTCTAAGCCTCTAAGTGATACTACTATGATTGGGTCATGCACGTGAGATAGCAAGTTTTATATTGAACATGCAATTCCCTCTGAAAAAAAAAAGGATTTCCTTATTTTCTATTAATTTTTGTGAAAAGGATTTCAGTTAGCAGCCTACTCTATAGGGCAGTGTTATTTCCATAGTACTGCCATGTTAGTGGTGAGAATAGACAACTTACTACCTCAGCACTGCTAATGTTCAAAAAGGCAGTTTGTTTAAAGGATAGGGACAGAAGAGGAAGGAAGTGGACTTCACAAATTAAGAACTGCACAGCAGTTTCACTGCAAACTATCTACTAGTCATACAGTGCTATCCAATTAATCCATTACTCTTACAAGAGGAATCCCTGTATATCCAGGTACAATCCTTGCCAAATATCTGGACACAATCATAGGCTTTTAGGATTACAAGTAAGATAACGAAGGATAATGATCAGAAATTAAGCACACCAATACAGAATGCTTGGGTTAACTGGGCTTGCCATGTGCACTGTAAGGCAGCAGTCTGTTAGGTTTAAAGTGAGATTAAGGAGTTGTGTAACCTGCAATTATGCTGGTTTTCATTAAAAAAATAAGATGATTGGGCTCAGTAGGGCCCTTCCTTATATTTACCTCTCTTTAATTGGATTTGGAACTGCTTAAACATCTTTGAGTTGGAGCTTATAAGAAGATGATCCCAGCTGGTTTTCGAAGCTTAAGACAGCAGGCAGACAACATGATCATGTCAAGACTCATACTAAAGCCTTAATCCTACTTTTTCATCAACTAGCACTACAGCTGAGTCTTTAACCTCCTAAGTACTAAATGTGCTTTGGATCTCTCACAATGCATTTGCTGTCAAATGTTATTGTCTAATAATATTAATTTTTGATTCCTTTCTGAGAAGGACTTTAAAGAACAGTCTCTGTCTATCTGAGTGAGGAGCTATAGTGTAAGCCTGTATTTTCAGTCCTTTTAAAAATGCAGTTTATAAGCTTGCTCCTACTGAAGACTGTTGCTCTCTGTGGAGGAGAGGGATTGCATTGACCTCTACCTCACATTGTTACAACTTAAAATCCAGTACCTTTGTGACTATTTTTCATTGTACATGTATTACTAGGTTGCCTATGGGTTTATATTCAAAAGGAAAGAAATGGCTTTAGTTTTATTCAGGTCTTTTTCCTAGGAACTGTTAGTGTGACCAAAAGATATTTTCTAGACTCTTAGCCTCAAAACTTGCTACTCAGAGAATTATTTAGTTTGATAATCCTGCAGTTGCATAAAGATTAAATGTTCTAATGAGGTTTTCTTGCATCTATTAATAGTATCCATGCAATGCAACAATCTCCACTCCTCACCCTCTTTTCTTTCCTTTTCCCTTTTCCTTCTCTTTTCTCTTTTTTCCTTTTCCCTTTTCTTTTCCCTTTTCTTTCCTTTTCTTTTCCCTTTTCTTTCCTTTTCTTTTCCTTTTCTTTCCTTTTCTTTTCCCTTTTCTTTCCTTTTTTCCTTTCCTTTCCTTTCCTTTCCTTTCCTTTCCTTTCCCTTTTCTTTTTTCTTTTCTTTCCTTTCTTCCTTTTTCTTCTTTCTTTTCTTTTCTTTCCTTTCTTCTTTTTTCTTCTTTCTGTTGGGTAGTGCTCCGATTTGTCCTAGTGACACAGGGCTGCCAGCAGGAAAGCAAGCGTAGTTAATGCTCAGCTGCTCAAACCAGTCAAGCAAGCTAGCAAGTCCCAGCTGTGCTACTTGATGTTTTTTGATTGCACCTAGTCCTCAATCTGTGAACTGTTTTCTGGATTTAGATTCATCAAGCTCTGCCGCTTTAAAAACTCATGCAGGCAGGCATCCTAGGATATGCCATTATAAGCTGCTGCCAGGGGATCCTCTAGGAGATAAATGGAATCTGTGTGAAGTAAATTAGTGTGAACCAGTCAATCTGTGTGTCAGCCTTGAGCCACATCCATGGGTAACTAGCTTGCTGACTGAAAAGTCCAGTCTTTTGCCAATCAGAGGTCTCAGCCACCAGGAAGCAGTCCTATACAACATTAGTTTCTTGGACTAATGCCTATTTGACCGGCTAGTGAAACTCTTCAGTATACAGTACTGTACTGCCTGAGTTTACTTACTGCTTACAGCTGAACTGAAAATCTTTTTAAGTCAGATAACATTTTAACAGTAGGGAGCATCACAGAAATGTCTTGGAAATAAGTACTTCCACTTTCATACAGCAGCCATTCAGTAGAGTCATGCTGTGCTGCAGTTGGCTTTACCTCCCTGTCAGTAATACATCTTCAAGGCCATAATGCAAAAGAATAACAATAATCTGGCCAGAAGAGATTAATAAAGAGACTCTGTGTATATTTTTTTTTCCTCATGGATTAAGCTACTTGGACAGCTTTAATCGAGAGAAAGGAAGAGTATGCAAGCTGTAACATTCACATTATGCACAGGGATATGTCAGTGTCATCACTGTGCTGCATAGTTGTGTTTCATTTTGGTTTTAAAAGCAAATTGAAGTAATATACAGCTAGAATTCCTCTGTAGAAATGGACTGAACCAGAACCCTCTAAAAATTCCCTGATTAATGCTTTTCTGCTTGAATACCAAATCAGTCTACTGTCGTGAAGATAATAATGTCAATACTGTCAATACTGCGATTTTAAAAGCATAAAATATTTATTTGTTGGTTTTATAGACTCTACTGATAGACTGATAAGCAGCCATATCTGCACTATGTACTCTCCCACACCATTGATCTAATGAGCACAAACCAGGGTGAATTTTGCTGTATATTTTTAGAGAAGGAGACAGGTGCCAAGATGCTCTATGCTTCACTTCAGAGACAAACCCAAAGCTGATTATCTGCATCAGAACTGAAAATTTGGCCTTCTTTACCAATTCCTGTAAACATTGTTTTTCTGTTGCCTCTCCGTTACTTGGAGGGGTTGTGGGAAGGTTTGTTAGGGTTAGGGGGAAAGGGAGGGGGATTAATAATGTTGCTCACATATGATCACATTGGTTAAACATGCACTGCCACACATTTAGTGATGTTGGAAAAAAAAAAGTTTGGGCTTGCTGACTGTGGAGAACATTGAGAAGAAAAAGCAGCGAGTGTATAATGACAGAATTAATTATTTAAATCCTTTAATAATAATAATAATTCTTAAAAAAAACATTTTTTAAATGCTCCTGAATTTTACCGCAGCATGTGCTACAGAGCTAGGCTGTGAATGTTGCGTGGGATTTTATGGGAAAGTATTTTATTTCTTGCAGCAGAACCCACTGAGACGAGTTTAGCTAGTTAGGTGTTTTATTATATGTACTACACAGAATACATGGACAGACTCTGGTATAAATCACAACTAAGATCAAGACAACTGCTTTAAAATTGAGTGAATGTTTCATTGCACTAATGAAACAAAAATGGGATGTCCTTTGAGAACATAATTTGTTACATGCCATTATATTTTAGTTGAGCGAAGTAGAGAAGTCCCTCTGGGTGAATAAAACTTCAAGGTATACTGGGAAAAGAATCACTGGAAATTTCAGTTTTCCTGTCTGGAGCAGTGCTGTCCTCAGACATATGGGGAGGGAGGAAAATGAAGTTTTAGGAGTTTTGGTAATTTAAAATATACAAAAACCTTAAAAGAAGCCTCACACTACAGAAGGAAAAACGTTCTTCAGTTGTAATTTACTTAGTGAGTGGAATTACTTTTGTTTGCATGTGACTTCACACAGCAAGCTCAGCTGTATGGGTTAGTATTTCTGCACACTGAGGTCCTAATTCTGCATTCAGTGCAATGGATTTAAATCACTGTAGCTTCCAGTTCGACTAATTCCATACTGGCTTAAGGACAAGGACAGTTCCAACTTCTGTATGCTGCAGCATTCACTTTGGACTAGTAATGTGTTTCTCCAGGTTAATTTCTTAATCTCTCTTTTTAAAATTAAAATGTAATGAAAATTGGGCCACTACAATATTTAATCATAGAAGGTAACAACCAGCCATTCTCAGTTAAATGACAACCGCATGCATCAGTGCAGGGTTTTTTAAATGACACTAGAAATTATGAAAGGACCAGCAACTGATGTCTTCTGTCAGTGAGATGAATTAGTGGTTTATATGGCCTGAGAAATGGTCCGGAAAAAAAATAGTGTTCAATTCAATAAGGACAAGAGCAAGGATCTAGACTGAGGTGGGATTAATCTTCTGCTGAGAGGCAGGATGGGGAAGAAATAGCAAGGTAACAGTTTCTCAGGAAAGAATCTGGATCACAAGCTGAGCATGAGTCAACAGCGTTTGTGCAGTGGCGACAAAGGCAGGCACCATAGCAGGCTCTGTAAACAGGTATCACCAGTAAAACCTGTGAAGCAATCCGTGTGCTGTACTCAGCTCTGGTGCCATCAAGGGCACATCCCCAGCCTACCCGATTCCCTGCGCTGCTCCGCAGAGCGCTGCCACCCTCGTGGAAGGATGGGTGCTCTCTAGTGGGCAGTGTAACTTCACTATCTGCTGTTTCTGTTTCTAGGTGATTGTGGTGAGTGATGCTAATATTTCACTTGTCATTTCATGACTGTTTTGCGCATTTCTTATGCTAGTGAAACCTTTTTGGTTGGCATCAAAATAGGCACAGAAAGCTAAGTAGGACAGTAATCCTCAACCTGGAAATGAGATGGTTAAAAGAGGGTAAAACCAAAGGACTGTTCAGTCACAAGTATCATGGAGAAGGTGTGTAGGGCTCATACACATGCCTTTTCTCTCACAAGAATAAGTTTCACATTAATCTAATAGGTACATGTGCAAACAAACAAAATGCTTACCTATGTGGTAAAGTAATGAAGCTCACAGTGTTAAGGCAAGTTAGGGAGTAGGATGTTAAGGATGTGGAAATTCTACGTGTTTAGGGGACATTCTCTGTGTTTAAGGGAAACTTGAGTTTGTGGAACAGAAATCTACTGTGGGTTAGTCAATGTTTAAAGAAGAAAAACAACTTTTGGAATTCCGTGGGTTCCAAATTGGAGTATTTAGGAGTATTACTGTGTGATTGTTGGAGTCCTACCCTGATGATATTTGACCTCAGCAAGTACAGCTGCTCTTATGCTTTTTATGTTATCTATAAAATCTGCATTTTAAAATACTTAAAGCATTTATTGACCTGCTCTCCATCAAGCGTCTTAGATATAATATGGTAGGTTCCCCTAGATCCCGTGCATCTTAGAAGTGGCATTGCAGCACGATTGTTTTATCCATTTATGAAATAAAAAATACCAGCATTTTGTTTCCCTTTGCAGCTTTTTTTTTGTGCAATTTTATTTAGATTCAGGTTGCTTTGTTTTCCACACTGGACCTTAAATATCTTTATCATCTATATTGCCTAATATTTTCTAATTAAAAAATAATATTGCCTTATCCAATTCTTTTGAATACCGAATAACTTCTTGTTTTCTCTGCAGACAGACTGTGTTTAAGTTACTAATCCACCTTATCAATACAAAGGCATCTTATCAGAAAATTCTAACTGATTTATTCACCTGTGTTATGCAAACTTCTCTCTCCAGTGTGTCTGCCCTCTGAAAATCGATGTGCAGTGCAGGTTATTTTGGCTTTAGTGTGCGATATTTTCAGAGTTTAAACAGAACATGAAGAAATAAATGATAGTGATGAGTTGTTGCTGTAATTAGTGATTAGTGTATGTTCACAAAGAGCAGCTTATAATTCAACAGTTCATTCACACAAAGACCGGTCAGCAATCAGGCTGTGATCTCTTTTCAGGAATAGTTTGGTTTCATTTTGTGGAATTTTAGTTACGTGAAACTATTTACATAAATGTTTCATTGAATACTACAATCTTCTGATGTTCTTTTACTATTGTAAATGCCATACCTATTTTTTAACGTCTTTTTCTGTCTCAGTAGTGCAAGAGAATGGGTATCGAGTTCAGTAAACAACTCTTAAGAGCTTATTAAGATGTATCAGAAAAAATTGCCACTATTCTCAAGATTGATCCTGTACAATGAAGATTTATGTCATTTTTATATGCTAAGTTCAAGGTCATTTGCCCCTGTTAAATCTGTCCCTTTTCCTTATTTCCATACTAACACAGGTAATTTCTACTTTCCATGTAATAATTGAAATGACACCATACTGAATAGAAAAAGAATATCATTAAAGTTGTTGTAGGAGAGATTGTCGTTTCTTTACTTTTTCCCTGACTTGTAGATTGAGGGCTCATTTATGCTCCAGACATTTACATCACTTTGGCTACAAAAATTAGCTTTCAAATGGAAGCAAAAGTAATTTTAAGGTCCATTTAAACACAAAGTAGGACAGAGTATCCTCAGGATGAATAAAGATCACACTGTTATGTTTAAATAACTTAAATTCTGTCAGCATCCTGTATTTCCCCTGTTGACATTTGCACATAAAATCTTGTTTCCCTAAAGGAAGATATAGTAAAGTAGATGTCAGGGTAAAGACTTTTTCTTTTTTTTCATTATTACATAATGCCATTTTTTACTTTCACTCTTGATGTGGGCCAGTCTGTTCCTTCCTTATTTTTAACTTTTCAATTCCCTTTGCTCTGTTATGATATTTTTAAACAACCTTCTCTCCAAATTGAGAGTGTAATGTGATGTTTTAAGAGAGAGCGTTCTGAAGGTCTCCCCCAGGTCCCTTTCTTGCTCACCTCGTACGCTCATTGTGTAACTTCACAAACTAGGCTGTGGTGAAGTCTGTTTGCCTGTGTTTTGTCTAGGGAGGCGTGTGTACTTCTGAGAAAGAGACAGGGCTAAGATACACATCCCTCACTCACAGCAGTGACCCGATCTGAGCCTGTCCTGGCCTGTCTCCTGGTGTTCTGAAATACGCACTTTCCTTCCTTCACTTCCTCCTGCTGACCCACATTCTCTGAGAGCTGTTTTTACACAGGCTGTGCTAGAGGTCTGCTTCTCTGCCCCTCTGAAAACTCTTTCCATCCATGTTTTTCACTCCCTTTAAACTGTTCCTAATGACTTCTTGCCACCAACTGTTCATGTGAGTGTTTCATCATTGGTTTTTGTCGTTTGTCAGCATTATCAGCTCTGCCTGTGATCCCTTTTTTTATCGTTTTTGTCTTTCTTGGCTTTCAATGACTCCATCCTCTCCTGAATCTCCCCAAATCTCTTCAATCTCTACTCAAGCATATCAACTGGAGATCCTCCTGCTTTGTCAGAGGATCTTGCTAGCCTGTCTTGGTTTCTTTCTTGTTCACTTCACACCTTCCTTTTGATGTATCTCATCTGTGTAGACCTGCTTGTAGCTTTTATTCATTACATTCTGAGTTATTTCTCAGGTGGTACCTTCACTAAAAAAAGCTGCTCAGCTCTGCTTTGTTGTAAAATCAAGCAGGTCAGTTTAAATTATATGGCTTATGCTGACAGGGTCTGGGACAAAGGGAGAGCACTTGAACAGGTTTGTCCTAGTCCCATGCAAGAGTAATTACAGGACAGACTTCCAGCAAGGGAAGTACCTGCCATCTTCTGACACTGGTGCTTAGCGCTGTGAAAGCATCTCACCTCTAGGTTCACTATGAGAGTTCTTCACTGAGACTTGCTTTAAAAGGCTCGTTCTGAATCTTGGGTCACTGCTTTGCGTGTTAGAGGAGACACCTCTTATGATTTTCTCTTTGTCTGCAGAGGCATAGCCACCTTTTATACTCTGTTGGAAATTTCCCCATTGTTCTACTTCAGAGCAGTTCTGACTTTTAAATTCATGCAGCTGTTATGACTCAATCTATCACAGCACAGTGGAGCTGACTGCTGAATGGGAAGAACTGCTCCAGAAAGAATGTTCTAATAAATTTGGCACAAAACAATTTTTTGAAAACATAATATGTACACTTGTATTTTCCAAGTTTTCTTTCTTGAAGTGGGAATTCTGGCCTTCAATTAGTGTATTGGAAAATCATTTACGTGAAGGAAGAAACAGAGAAAAGTGCAGATATCTTTGAAGATATTTCTCCCTGCACATATCATACTATTTTCATGTGTAAACAAGAACATTTGTTATTTATTATAAGCTTTTCTTCAGTGTCAACTCATCTCATGCGGATTATCATGTCAGCACTTCCATGGCAGAGACAAGAACTGAAAATCCTCTTCTTGTGTATACGCTGACCACTGATACCAGTCTACTGGCTTTTTGTGAGCTTGGAGATTTAACCAGTGTTCCTCCTTTACCCAAGCAGAGTTTTAATCTTGGATGGTTAGTTGCTGTCCAAGGCAGGTTTTTAAGCAAAACTTACTGGCTTCTGTTGGTTTGTTTGTTTGAAGGTGAAATGCATGGTGTCACTATAGCCGATTTTATTATTTATCATTTTTTAATATTGTATTTTCGAGGATCTAATTCCACACTTGTATGGAAGCTCTGGTTGCTTCAAACAGACTCTGTGTAGATGCAGGAGTCAAAAATGATGGAACCTTTTGGTGACCTGGGATCAATAGCTCCAAACTGAGGGAAGGTGCAAAGCACTGAAGTGGAATATGTGTCCTTTGAGCTCTTCCTGTCTGAATAATGCCCTGAGGCCTTGTTGATTCAGTCGTAATTTTGGGAAATTTAAATGGATGTTTAAATGAAGTGATCCTGCTGCAAATATTTGTTTGGTAAAATAACTTTTGGTGGATTTTCTTTATATAATATTTTATGAGAGAACAAGTTTCTTGTTTTAAGAACAGGACAAAACTACACTGAGACTGTGTATAGCTGTTGGTATCCCCATCCACGTGGAAGTTTGGAACATTGCTTAGTTTTCTAGGTATTAGGAAGAATAAGCATGTCCTTGTCACCACTATTTTCCTAAGAAATGGGATGAGCTAAGAGTTTTAATGAGATTGAAAAATTGAGATTAAGTCTTCATTGTGCTTTTCTCTAAAATATTGTTCAGTAATTGTATTTGACCTTCAAACTGTGTTTGTGGCTCCACGTGATGATAAGGAGCAGAAGAGAGGACATTGACAAGGGAAATACCTCTCTTCTGTTCAGGAAGACTTATGTGGGATTTGTGCTACACAGACAAATAATTGTTTTCATGAAAATATTTTCCTGCTCTGAAATGGAAATGGTTTTAGCAATTAAATAAAAGAAGAAATCAAATTTGGCAATCTGTAAAACATAACTCAGTCTGATTTTTGCTGCACTTTGGCATTATCACTGATTTTATTACACATTTTAGCTTGTAATATACAACAAATTTTCGTCTTAAAACTAACACCATTTCTCTCCCTGGTGAATGACTCCAGTAATTACAATTGTTTACTGGCTTCTTTGGTGAAACAGACAAGCACTTTTTATGGCTTCTAATTTATTTTATTTTTTTAGGATTCTATAAGAAAAAACTGATTTTCTGCTTCAAAGGGATCACATTTAAGCCACTGCCTCAAACTTCTCCCTGAATGAATTCTTGTCTATAGATTTTTCAACTGTGCTGTGGTTGCGTATAAGTACTTTGAGTTTCTGTTTTATTTCCATCTCTTATTTGTGTTTACAAATTATGTCTTCAGCATTGAAAGCTCTGAAGAAAGCCAAGAAGTGTTTGTTTGTGAATACATTACATTTCTCCCTCCCCCTGTTTTTGTTCTGTATTGCTCCAGTCAGTGCGCTGAAGCATGACAAGAGCTCCAACTCGGCAAACTTCCAAGATGTGGAGGATACTCCTGACAGATGCATCTTGGAAGAGTCTGAGAGTCCAGGTGAGAGGCATTTAAAGACAGACACCAAGTATCAAGTGATAAATCTGACGCAGCTTTTGGGTCTGTAAAAAAAAGCACATTGTAATGCTGTTTCCTTTTTAGCAGCTGCAATGTCAAATTAATGGTCACCTCCAGGGGTCACAGTGTGGAGCTGTTATCCTTTCCTCTTTCATCAAGAATTCAGGTCTTAGAAAGGATAAAGGCTTTATGACCAAAAAGAAAGCTGACACTACTAGTTCATTATAATTAGTTTTGGACTACACTGCTTACTTAATATATGTACAGTGTCTGACCCTTTGAAGGTAGCATGAGATTATGAAAAATTAGAAGGACTGTATATACTGCAGTTGAGTGTAGCAGCAGACATTCAAATGCTGTATTTCTGGGGGAAAGAAAATTGGTGGCGTTAAATAGCTTGGTCCTTTTCTTTAAATCAGCTCACAATCCTTATTTCATTTTAATGGCTCTTAACATTGATTCAGCTAAATACAAAAACATCCATAGAGTGCAGCATCCTTTTTGGTGACTAAAAGATTTATCCTCATGTAGTTTCATTATCTTTCTCCTTATGGAACAACTATGAAATTTATTAAACTAATCCCAAAGGGAAACAATTAAATATAAAGTGTATGGAGTTACAGCTGATTACAAACATTCTTTGTGACTAAATACTAAGATCTTTTAAGCAAACTGTGAGTTTGACCCACGTATACCATGTATGTAGCCTGCACATAGTACTCATTTGTGAAAGAGTTAAACATCTTTCTTCACTTGCTATTTCCCTTCCCTTCTTTATCTGGTCTCTGTGTACCCTCTTGCATCTTTGTGTGCTGATCCATGTATCATATTTTTGATTCATCGTCTCTGCGGCCTGTCAGCTTAGTTAAGAGATTTCCAAATCTTGCAGCCTGTGCTGACAGGGGGCAGCTGCCAACAGTCCCCTGATCCTTCCCCAAGGAACGCTGCTGAGATTTAATTTTCAGTCAAAGGGTGCAGTCTGAAATCCATGTCAGGTCCCCTAAGTCATCTCAGAACCCAGATAGGACCCATGTCTGGGGGATTATATTTCAGCACACTCCACTCCTCCAAGATTCCTTGGGAGTTCAACTGCTGTCATATACCTGATTTGAACTACATTCCCTTTTCATCTTTCCCACAGAAATGAACACCAGTATATGTTAGAATATTTGAAACCAATGAATTGTAAATCTATATTTGTTTTAAAGCCACATAGGCTTGGACTCAGCATTGTACGGCAGAAACCAGCATGAGATTTAGAAAGAAATACATAATCTGCTCAGGAAGGAGCCAAGTTTGGTTCCTTACCACACCTGTGGTGGTGCATGGCACCTCCTTCAGAAACCGTCTATAGTGCCTTCAATGATGACTATGGGCAAAAATGTGGATTGTCCAAGTTGTGATTGTTCTGAAGTAAGAAAGAATTAAAACGAGGTGATACTAAAGTGTCCAGGTAAAGAACTCATGTACCTCAAAGATAACATTAATTTTAACCTTAAATTACTTCTGTGTGGCAAAGTGTACACATTTGGATGGGAACTTGAATATCCAATTCTGTACTCTGCATATCTGTATGAAGTAATGGAAAGGATAAAAGCCTGTCAGGAGGTGATATTGACTGGCAAAAATACATGTTGATAAAGCATCTAAACTTAAAAACTGAGTTCCATTCGGTCCATCTGACATCATTAAACTAGTAATAAACAATGAATTACTCTGGCTTTTGTTTCTGTCCATTCCTGCATTTTAAGACGTCTTGTCTTATAGGTCTGAAAACCTCAGGAGATTTCACTACTGGTCTCACTGCTTTCCACTGAGAATTTGTGGCTTGGTTGTCATGGAGACATCGTATTTCTCCAAGAATTGCTCATATTGATCCGTGGACAGGCGTAAATGGCCAGGCGAATGTGAGGAGTAAAGGGGGTTGGGCAGTACTATAAAATGACCAGAGGTTATGGGTCGGAAATAAGCTCATAGCAAACACTTAGGTAAAGAGAAAGAAACAGTTTCATTTTGTTTCAGGATTTCGGTTTTGCACTTTATGCCATTGTCTTCTTTCACTATAGACTGAAAGAAACTTGTTAGTCACTTGTCATGTCAGATCTTTGGTGCTTGTCCTGACACAGCTGTCAGCCTTCCAGCTCTGTGCAGTTCAGGGACACACAACAAAGAGCTAGGAACATGAATTATTTATTGCTCCTTGTGCGGATGAAATTCTGTGATAAGAAATTAAGACACTTCTGACAGAAGTGCTTGTTTGAAAGGAAAGACTTGGTAACACAATGCATTTACTTAAAACTTACCATTTACTTTTAGTAGCAAACATTGAACAATAATATGACAATCCATTGGCTGTGATTTTCTCTAGTATTTCTCAGGTGCTTTAACTTTGAATTGTATCTTGGAATCTGAGAGTGCCTGGGAGATCAGCATTTGGTTTGGTGCAACCTGTGACTTAAAAATCTTTAAAAGTCTGGGCAAACTTACAGACTTCATTTTGCAGTTTTCATTTTCAAGTCACTGTATGTGTTTTGCAGCCTCTTCCTCTTCACTTGCAATATGTTGTCATGCGCAAAAAAAGATGTTAAGAAATAAATTAATTTTCTTATCTCTTCTGATGAGGAAAAGGTGAAAATATGACAATGTACCTGCAAGGAATTCCAACTATTCCTAGAAAGGGTCCTTTATTACAACTTCTACAAGAATCGGGAAGGCTCTAGAGCAGCCATTAACAGACATCTCTGTGCATTGTGTTTTCTAATGGTGAAAGGAGCAGTCTCTAACCTTGACATTAGACTGAGACTTATTTTAAAAGTGATCGTAATTTCCTAAAATCACATAAAGCTTACTGTGTTTATTTCACTTCCACATTTTCTGTGTCCTGAACATGTTCTCACTGCGCTGGATGTGGGCCTCCAGCAATTGTAGAAAAAGGCATATACTCAGATAAATAGCAGGAATCCATTTGACTACCCAAGACACCAATCTGAGATTTACCTGTGATTTCTTGTATTCAATGTGTGATTGGAGCTGCTCTCAGATAGGTAATAAAACCCCTCAACCTGCACTTTTCTCTTGGATAATTCACACTAAACACTTTTCACATGTGATGGACACAGGTAAATATCAGACTGCAGTTTCTTCTCTAAGTGAAATGGATTTTAGTTGCTCCCTTCATGTGCCTACAAGCTGCCATTATCTGTGATAGTGGCTCATGTCTGTTTTAGCCCACACACAGAGGAGATACTGGGTTTCTCTCCCAGATGCCTAATAGTAGGTTTATCACTGCCATTTTTCACCCCATGCTGAGGACTACTTCTGTTTGACATGCAAAGCCTTGGCTTTTCAAACTTGTCTCTGCTTTGGCCTTGAACATAATAATCAGATAAGAATTACGTCAGCTTTTTATAGAACTTTACTTCTGACCATATCAACCCCCTAAAAAGAATTCACTATCCCTTAGAGTGCTTCTTTAGTATAAATAAATATTCTCAGCAGTGTTTTTCGTTTTATCAGACAAATTTTCCACATTTAGGGAAACAGAGAAAGGCCACAACTGAGTGAACACAGATGTGTAAGTTAGACTTCAAGGTCTGAGCTCTTCACCCAACTTGTCTTGTACAAACACTAGTGGAAAATTCACGCCTCTAGAGAGCAGATCATCTTGTCCAAAGGGAATTCCTTGAGAAGGGTTTTAAGGGGATTGAAAATGCTCTGAAGTTTGGCAGTCAAAATGTAAAAGGATTGACACAATTTGAGGTGTCTTAGCTTTCATATGGGGTGCAAGCCCACTAAGGAGGGTTCTGCAAGTACAGCTTTTGTGAGAAAAAACAGTAGATTTTAGCTGAAGTGACAGGAAACAATGTCGGCACAGTTGTCCTTTGCCTCTTATTTCTCCCTCCCCCTCCCATTTCCCCTCGTAGACCTAAATCTAGGCCTCCTCTTCCTCCTAGCTATATCCAGTCTAGCAGTCTACTCAATCCTAGGGTCAGGCTGAGTGTGAAACTCCAAATATGCCCTAATCAGCGCACTACAAGCAGTGGCACAAACCATCTCCTGTGAAGATCTGCAGAGGTACTGCAGTAGTCTAGGCAATAGACAGTTACTTCACTTGGTAATAGGGGGAAATTGAGTCTCCCTAATGAAAGATTGAGTTGGAAGCTGTTGACAGAAATTACAGTGTTTTCTATCTTCTGGATGAATACCATGTAAATGGGTAGAGCCCTATATGCTTATGGCCTTCCATAGCCAGTCTCTGTCTGAGTCAGCTGATCCCTTCTGCAGCTCATTCTCTCTTCCATACATTCATTCAAAAAACATTGCCCATATTAAATTTTTGTCTTCATTTTTTGACTTTTCAAGGCATAATGTGATTCTTGGTGGATAGCAACTAATAGTGAATATCTGAACAGTTTTCACAGCCTTGCTTATCCTAGATCTTGGCATAGAAAGGGGAAAGATCTCTGTCCATGAAATACAGTCTATGAGAGACAGAACTGCAGCAGATAGAAATGAGAATGTATCAAGAACAGATTCTTATTAGCAACAATGTGCTTAAAAATGCAGCACTAAAATTATGACTGTCTTGTTATCAGGCAGGTTATGATTACTCTATTGAATATTCATTTGCCAGCTCCATGTTTCACCCACTGAAGAGAATGTTATTGAAGTCATCCCTGTGCCACCAATATGGTTGTTTATCAGTACACAGGCAGAACATAAAAATAAATATTCAGTAAATTTCCCAGGATGAAACACCCTAGAAAAGCATGATTTTCTCTATCTACATCATCACGACAAGCAGAACGGCTTGTGGACTGTAGTGCTTGACGTTGTTGATGATGATGATGCATGAAGCAGGATTAGGATGCAATGTAGGGGTAGCCTACTGATCTGGGCACTGACTGCCCATACTGCTCAGCGGCTGTGCCTAGGAATTATTCCTGAAAAAAATTCTGGAATTTGCAGTGCAGGCAGAGATGAACCCATAAGAGCTTCGCTGCAGTAGATGTAGTGTCACAAACTGTCAGCATTTTAGGTTACTAGTATCATGAATCACAGGTTTTGTTTCATTTTAAATAGTAAATCAAACTGTAAAACCAGAAGACTACGCAGTGGACATTAGGAAAATGTGTACTTCTGTCTCTAGGACACAGAGAGACAGAAAGATGATAGATGATATGATAAATGTACAAGATATCTATTAGACTGGGATAATGCAGTGCGTGCTGCTTTCTTCATGATCATGGACTCATAGGTGTTGTATCTGTCTGTACAGTGTTCCTGATAAAAGTAATATTTAAAACTCAGGTTATAAATATTACCATATGTCAAATAAGAAGAAATCATGAAGCTGAAAACTGATGATTGAGAGTGTTCTGTGGAATTCTAATAAGGTATGGCCGAATTAAAATATGTGTCTCATTAGTGTAACTTCCTATTACTTCTGTCTACAGCTATTATACGATTGTTTCTGCTGAAAGAAAACACATGTAATTTGAAAATTACATTTGCAGAGGAAATATCAACAATCTATGACTTTAAAACAGAAATTATCTCTCTGCTGATCCACTGGAATGTTTTCCTTTAAAACAAAAAAGGAAGACGAAGGAGAAGGCCATTCAGAAGAAAATTTTTGAGGAATGCCATTTCTTCTCTTGAGCTCTTTTGAGTTCCATATTGCCCCCTGTGCTATAGCAATTGTAATGTAAAGATTCTTCTGGAGGTAGACTTTTGATATTTGTTAACGCTAGCATGATAGTCCTGAAAGTTTTCATTGTGTTACAAAAATTATGGAGCTTATTGCTCTATAAAAAGATTGTAAAGTGATTTCTTCTTAAAAAACCAAATCTTGCCTCTTACCTCAAATTGTAAAATTATTAAGGCACATGAATACATTTCTTTTCCAGATGACATGAAGTCACATCCCTGGATATCTAAAGTGTGCTCCTGTAAGGTGTGTTAGAAAAACCTGCTTAGCCAGAAGAATTAGAAGATGCGCAAGAACAACCAAGAAAGAATATATGTGGTCTGGACACGAAATGGCTTATTGTAGTTATTATTGTATGCATTTAACAATTCATTCTCAGAAGAAGTACCTTCCATAAGATCAGCTTCTTTATGCTGATTTATTGGCTTCAATTCAGACTTCCATCTCTAATAGTTTTACATTTATTCAGCTAAATTTAGATAGTTCTAGCATAGAAAATATGAACTCTTTATTTTTAGATGTTTTTCTCTAGTTTATGTAGTGATCACAAATCTTAGAACTTTGACCATAAAAATTTGAATCAGTTTTAATATTCTTTTATATATATAAAATTTAAATCGTTCTCTCTCCTTGCTTCTGGCTTTTATTACCAGTAACATTTTAACACTGATCAAAACTGAATGCATTTGAAATAATTGGAAAAATTGTTTGCATTTAAAGGAATTAACATGGAATAGTTAGAAACAACTAAAATACAACAAATGTTCTTTGCAGAGAAGAGCATAGGAAATAGATTATAAATCTGGTAGTATCTAGGATGTTAATTTTCCTGTTCTATAGATACTGCCATCACTGTCATCTCTGGAATGTAGTACCAATATGAAATTGGAGAAGGCTGATGGGAGTCCTCTTCTGAAATGATACTGAATTTCTATTTGTGCTCATTGGGAAAAACAGCTATACTTTTTTGTCTTTAAAAAAATATATATTATAATGTTTGGAGAATATTTGGAACTTATTAGACTCATCGACTGCCTAATGTTCTTGGGGATTTATGATGGTTTGATAAATAATGGCTACTCAGAGCAGTAAGCTCACTTTCTGTATTACAAATTGTCAGAGTGCTAATGAAGCCAGAGGGACTTGAGGATGTGCTTTTCTGGATCTGTACCTTTTGGTGGAGATGTGGTCCTTCCTAACTGTCAAATTAGGCATAAGCTGCCTTACCTAGCAGAGTGAAGATTTCTTCAGTGTGGAGAGATTCCCTGGCAATGAATCTCTTTCTTGTGGGGAAATGTCATGGCTGCAGGAGTGACAAAACCAGGTTTCTGTGGCCATACTATGGCCTGATTTTGGTTAAACAAACATTAAACCTTTTTTCTTTTGTTTATTTATATCTCATAAGTCTGTATCTCTAAATGCAATGTATGGCAGCGAGGTCTACAGAAACATTGATGGATAGGCCTTTTAAGAAGTAGCATTTCCTTTTTTATTCACCTAAAGAATACATCTTTAAAATAGGTTGGAATCCAGATAAAGATATTTAATGTATCTTTTGCTTATATGAGCTTGTATTTGAATTACGGTGACTAAACAATCTGGATGTTGAGTGTTATAGCTTCGTTCTTTCATTTATTGTGCTGGATGTCTGGGATAATTTCATTGACTTTTATTTATACCTGTACAACACAACTGAGAGCAGAACATGTCTTCAGCTGACATATATACTCTTATGGTTAAATCAGAGATGCAGACATCAAGAATGTAAAAATAAAATTGCAAATATAACTTGAGGAACTTAGTAACATTACAGGGACCTTGCAGTCTGTAAAATGAGTGGCAAATAAAGGATGGACCTTGTTATCTCCTTTGCCACACATCCCTGTTGCCAGTCACCTCTGGTTTGCTGCAGTAGGCTTCCATTGGCATTGAAATGTCCATTTCCCTTCGCAGCAAACATTCCTGCTTTGCATCAGCATCTGCTCGCTTGGGCCAGCTCTGTTTTTAGCGCCAGGGTAACAAGCCTCCTTGAAACTATTTCTATTAGCTATTTTAAAACCTGATAGGTTCAAAGAGGTCTCATAGCTCAAGGAATTGGCATTGTCCATAACACCCAGTAATGCTGTAGTAGCAATTACATTTGTGCAACACAGTATTTGATTGCTTGTCTTTAATTCCGCAAAGCAGTGCACATCAGCAGCCTGCCAATATAGGCAGCCTTTTGGAATGGTTTGTGCAGTCATGATTGGTGTTTGGCACATGCTTATGCGTGCTTTGTGCTAATTATAATTACAGTGTCAGTAAGGTAAAGCAGGAACTTTTTTGTAGGTACATTTCTTTCCCAGTAAAGCAAATGTATTTCCCATGTGGTCTGGATGTCTTTCAAACACCAGTCTTACAGTATATGCTCAAGATGAATTTTTGCTTAGAACATTCTTTTTTGCATTAAAGTGACAACTTTAGAGCTATATACAAAAATACATATTAACCTCCTGCAGTTGTTTCTTGTAAGCCATAACTGAAGAAACATCTCTATACTAATGCAGTCTGATGTACTGCTGTATTCGTGCTTATAGAGATTGATTTTACAACGAAGTTGTAAGGTAATTAAGAATATATTTTTCCATTGGGTTACACTGAAGGAAACCTGCCATAGGGAGTGATATGCTAATATTTTAGATTAGTTATCTAAATTTTAGATGGGGGTTAAAAAATTCATGAATGCCTAAACTGCTTAAGGAGTAAGGTCTTTTTTTTCTACCCCCAGAAGTCACAGGGCTCAGTAAGCTGTTGTGGTTTCATAATCAGGGTGACTTCTCCCCTCTCCAGCCATATGCTTCTATGTCTCCTCACTTAGGTTTGCACTAGTGCTTATATGGCCAGGCTGTGTCAAGACAAGCATTGGCCTCTGTGCAAAGAGCAGAGGAGGAACAAGCAAGCCAGGAGAAGAAAGTAGAGATACCACAGAAGTGTGGGACCACCCACACATACATCAGCATTATTTCAGCGCAAAATTGCAGTTTTAAGGTGATATATGCAGGGGTCTGTCTTGAACATAGATTTTCAGCTTCAAAGCCTGTAGTCATTTTTTATGTTATGTGCATAATTCATCATATTATTAGCAGAAAATTAAAAAAGCGAGTTACTGATCCTTTAGCATAAGCCCAAATAAAAACTCACTGATATCTCTTTGATTTCAGGGGTTTTGAATTTTCCAAATGATTCATACTTGCTAAGAGGTCACTGACTTAGATTCCTGCCTGGAAATATTCCTAAACTTTGAATATTTATGGTTCCAAATCCAAGTATTATATTTTGAAATCCCTTGTGCTATTTACGTATTTTAAATTTGATCATTGAAATCAATGGCTTCTGGAACTGGGTTGTATTTTGTTGAGCAATGCTCTTCCCCAGTCCAATGAAAGATGTTCTGAAAGCAAATTGGCATGGAACTTGAAATATATATGAGAGATTCAGTGTTTCTTTAAAAAAAAAGAGGCGCTTTAACAAAACCATGGAGTTGCATGCACATTCCTGACAGGGCATCTGTGATGACAAAGTCCTGCTTCTCGCACTGGATATCTCTGCTGCATTTTGCAGGCCGTTTTTCTTGCATGAGAAGAGAATGTAGAGAAGTTTCAAGGGCTAGTCTTCCTCTTTTTCCTTACTCATAGGATATGCAGTCTGAACTGTTAGGCAAATCTTTTAGAGTTATTAGTAGGGTTTGAGATGGGTTGTAATTTGAATTCATAGATCCTCAAAGTGAAAATTCATCAATCTTAGTTTTGAAGAAGTAATTTTATGTTGGAGGCAACATAAAATTCACACAATAACCTGAAATTGTCTTATGAGGGACCATTGGAAGTTTGTTTCTTGAATGACAGCTGCTGGAAAGTCTAAAGTGGGTCCAAGAGCTGTGCTGCAGGACAGAGGCACATCGCATGAAGACTACCTTCCCTGTCATCCAATGAATCTGAGTGTCCTGGATATGGTGTGATAGGTAAGTACAAATACAGATGTCAAGGTGAAGCAGTGCAAGTTGCTAAACAATTTTAAACATGAAACTTAAGGGTTTTTTAGAGCGGACTGTGCATTTGATGAAACTCTTACACAGTAAAAATTTAATTGTGCTTATCTTTTTCTGTCCTGTATTCCTAGAAACCTTTGCTTGAGAAGTGAGTTGTGCAGCCTGAATTTACATTGTGTCTTATAAACAGGGATTAAAACTGGTTTTCTTCTGGCAATACTCTCAGTAAAATAGCTGTGAAAAATAGCATCACTGAAATAAGTAGTGTATATCATTTCCTTAAGTCCATTACTCCCTGTTTTTACAGCAACTGGGAGATTTTCTATATATATATATTAGCATTTGAAAGCTTAATACTCAGCAGAGAAATATTAAAAATATTCATCAGTAAAATAACGTTTTCCTTATTATATTCCTTATCTAAATAATGTCTAAACTTCTTGATAATCAGGACCTGGGGAAGTCATACTCTCAATTGTGAGTTTTCTGTACAGAAGCTCAGGGTAATAAAAGATTCTGTTCAGTTTCAGAACTTTATTTTCCATAATCACACTGGCAAACAGACTTGCAGCCCTGCGCAGTAGATGCAACATACATATTTTTGTTGTTTGGTTTGGTTTATAGTCTTCCTGCCATGTAGATGGCAGCAGCACTCAAGCCTTGAAATTCAGTCTGGCTTTTTCTTGAGTTTATTCTGAAACACTGTGTTAAAGAATATTATTGTTGAGGGTGAACTGAAAGCATGATTACGTTAAAGGTACATATCAGCTTGGTTATATATCCACCTTTAATGGAGCCTGTAACTTAGTTATATCAGTGTTCTAAAGGCACTGTGTCTGCATGAATATAGATGCCACTCTTTGGGAGTTTTGTGCATTATGATGTATTTTCTTTCTCTAAATTAAATTGCTAGGATGTTTTTCTCCTGTGCTAGGTGTCAGGACATACAGGGTGTTTCTGAAAGCTGGAAAATGTTAAGATTTGCTAGGATAATCCCCACACTCATTTCCACAGAATGAGATACAGCTAGCAGGTGCTTGGGCCGGAAAGCTGTTGGCTGTGGGTATCCTTGTCAATGATACAAAGAGGAAGGACAGAGAAAGGCAGTGGGATACGCAGTGTAGGATTTTGTGCTATGGGCTCTACTAATCGTAGTGCTTTGTAAAAAATATCATAAATTATCCTGGGAAAAAACATTTTGAAGGTCCAAATATCTTTTAGCTTGGCATGGTGTGGAGTTGTCTACACTCTGACATTTACTTTGGCTAAGAAGTAGAGAGGGGTTTTGTGAGAGAGGCAACAAAACTGAGACCTGGAATCAAAGCTGTCTGGCAGCCTGTCTCTCCAGCATCAGCTGAAACCTCAGGGAGGCTTTGTGGGATCATCTCCAGGCCCTGCGAGATAAAAGCAGGTGCTACACACGTGACTGTGCACAGAGGAAAAAAACTAGCACAAAAAGCATAATAATTGTAGTTCCTTAAACTAGGAAATACTGTTTAAATGCTGGAGGCAAATGGTTATGGTTTAGTAACCTGTCATACAAAGTAGATCAGCGCTAACTCCCTCAGTGTTTCTTAACCAGTAGCAGCTGAAGTAACAGGGAGATTAAATATCCAATTGAAAGCACTTCCCAGTACACAGAATCCTATCTGGGCATGCATTTGGTGGATGTTTAATCCGCATTGAGCACAGAATCAGCTAAGGTACCTGGGAAAGTAGGCACTCTGTGGCACTTAACTATCCTCATCCAAGTGCCAGAGCTGCAAATTTGGACAGGTCTGTTCTAGGCTGCTGCAGAAGCTTGGAGAGAAACCGGCACCAGTATCCCTCTGATGCCCTTGTTACATGGTATGAAGTAGAAATCCTTGGCGCAGTATATCATCCAGCCATTTGCAGTCAGGCAGGTGATCTTCAGAGGACAGAATTCCACACTGGAGGGTCCATTACAGCTTCAGGCTGTGGTCAGTGGGTGATCTGTGACCGCACAGGCTCCTAATACCTAATGGGGCAAGGACCAAAAAGCCATTACACTTGTCATGATACAGGTCCTTCAGGTAAAGGACTAACACAGGGAAAGTATAAATTTGTGTCTGATAAAACTTGTGGCAACAGTAAAAGTAGAATTAATGATAGTTAGAAAAAAACAGCAGCAGGATACATGGTCTATCAAAACACTGTGATAGCCAGCTTTTGTCTCTCCTGCATAACATTGAGTACAATGCTACAGTTGCTGTATTGGACAGTGCGAATGGGAAAAGCATTTCACTTTTTACATCTCTTCCACGTAAATTCATGCCAAGAGCAAATATATTTTAGCTGCTTATAGGGCACGTTTTGGAGATTTGGTGGTTTTTACTCCCCACTTCATAGCAACCATTAAATCAATCTTGGATTCCATTCCAGTGAGCAGATATTTGTCAGGAAGCTGCTTCAAGGTCTCCCAAATCCATATGGGGGAATTCGATATTTTCAGAATGATGCTGCTGCTTAAATAATAAAAATATCTTTTCACCTTTCCTCTATCTCACTGGTAGTACACTTGTGGAAGAGTTTTGTGCCTTACAACCAAAACTGCATTAAGATTCAAACAGTTCATATTAGTGCTGATTACGACCTATAACGAATACGTACTTTAAAAGCTCTTGGAAACTTCAAATCACTTTATGTGTGTTAGTATTTTGTCTGTGGCGTGGAAATACCTGCAAGGCCCTACCTCAGAGAAGTTTTGTTAGGATATAATAAGGGCTGTGTGGGTGGTCATGGCATTTTGTAGGTAAAATACACAACCAAAGTTACATAATAAAAATGTAAGATTTTTGTTACCCCTGTCCAAACTTGTTAGGCTGAATTGACAAAACTGAGCAATATCATACAGAAACTCTGAGAGCTAACAAACATGGCTTTCTAAGAGGTATTTTTGCAGTATCACCTTGGAGTATCACTGCTCCTTAGGAACTTGAGATTTGCTGCAATAAGATTTCAAGCTTTTAGAGAAGTTGATGAACAGTTTTAATGGATTGTAAACTGAGAAAAGCATCAGAGAAGACATCAGAAGTGAAGACTCATACCAGGCACTGTTTCTTATATTTGTTGCTTCGGTTATATGGAGTGACAGCCCAATGAATCATTGGGTGGTCTTTTGGTCTGACAATTTGGGTATTGTCTGAGCAATTAACAAGCAGTCAGGCAGTTGCAGTGGCTAGTGATTAAATTACAGAGGTTCTTTGGTGGTTTCCATAAAGAAATCTCTGAGATGAGTTAGGTGGATCCACCATCTATCATCTGATGAACGTGTCTTTTTAGGTTTACATGTTTATTCAGCTATGTCCTATAAGCAGGCGTTATTGGCATTAGCTTTTTGCTTAGCTCCCAAAACATGTAGCACCCTGTGTTACCCCACTTTTTTACAATGCCTAATGCTCATCTGTGTTTCTGCTATTTGGTTGTTTCTCTTCTTCCTCGTGTGTGGGATAAATCTAGTACACTCTTCCCAGAATTTTGATTTTTTTTTTTCCTCCCTGATAGGCAGTGGTTAAACTTCCACAGGGACAGAACAAGGTAAAAGCAGCAGTAAGGAAAAATGAAAAGCAAGCTCTATTAGCAAGAGTAAATATACCAGCATGGCTAAATTATGGTCATGCTGACCTCCAAAATGCAGTCTGATCTTTTATGGTAATTCTGAACAGAGCTGCTGGAGGTGGATGTAAATGTCAGTACTGTAGGAAGACTGGGAATTTCAGGGACTTTGCATAGGATACATGTAGCCATAACCCCCATTCTGCAGGTGTATGGTACAGTACACACTGCATTTAGCTCACATGTAGCATTCTTAATGGGGGATGGAAGTATAAAATTAACATCAGAAACATTTAAATTTTCTTCAGCATTTACTCTTTTTTCCTGGGCGTAGTCTTTCTGGATTATCCAGGAAAGGGCCCTTTCTGGCTAGCAGGGAGGGAAGGAGATAGTTCTGTACATTTTAATGCTTTTACCGCTTCTATACTAGAAGACACTGGGAATAAGAGGGAAGCTTGAATGGCTTCCATAGAAATAGATTCTGCTCCCTTGCACAGAAAGGTTTTGCCAAGGTTTTGACAAAATGAATGCCCACAGTAGATTACTCCCATTTTCTCATGCAGTATTCAGTCCCAGACCATATCCTGCAGCAGCTTTTATTCAGCCAAAGCTGCTTCCAAAAGGGCTCAGGGGCATCACTTGGTCAGCAGCAATCAGTGGGTTAATACAGCCTGGCTTCTGCCTCTCTCAAATGTTCAGAAGAAGATAATGAGACAGGGATAGAGCCTGCAGATTAATGAGATACCCCAACTGGAAGGCAGAAATCTGAGAGGAGAGACTTGGGAAGCAGAAGGGGAAGGGGGAATGTGAGGATCTTTATATTCAGGTGTTACTCGGGAGAGAGAATTGCTGGGGCAGGACTGTTTTCCAGCGTTATAAAGGCCATTTGATTTGTTAAAATATAGCTAAAATTACTCATCTATTTGGCAAAACCAGTCGGCCTTTTACACTCCTGTCAAAATCAATACTGGACTACATTCAGAACTTTGTTATGCTAAAAAAGTGCACCCCTTCCTTGAACCCTTGAATGGAAACATTTCTCCTAAGTGGTGTATAACAATACCTGACATTTATATAGCACCTCTCATCTGTAAGGATCCCAAAGTTCTCTACAAAGTCGGCTGGAATCACTTGACCCACCACTGAAATATAGCTGTCTGTGGTGAAATTTGACTTCTATTCCACACCAATGCCATTGCGCAACAGTGCTTTTGGATAAAGTGACAACTGAGTGAAATGCATTAGGTAGTTCTTGTGAAAGCTATCGTAGGATCCTCAATAACAGCCACTGGTTAAAGCTTTGGTTTGGCATCTAAAGCAAAAACTAGCAGATACTTCATCCCCCTCTGCCCACATACACTTCCCAGCAAACACACCCCTATTCTCGTTCTGCTCTTCTCAAAACACTGTCCCCATATACTGACAGAGCCCAGGTTTGACTTTGCTTATCTTACCTTTTACCAGCAGTGACTGTCATCTGAGTTGCTACTAATGAATGCAATTCTACTAATGAAATCACACTAGTAAGCCTAGGTGCCTGGAGTTACCTTTAGAAAGTAAGTAATAATGAAAATAGAATACTTAAAAGCTTATAGGAAAAAAATGGGCCTACAACTGTGCTTCTCTGACAGCCTTGGTCTGTTTGAGCCCAGGTCTGTGAGATTAAGTACTGATCTGTTTCCCCTTATGAGGTATTTCTATTATTTTTTCATGGTCTTAGTACTGTATCTATGTATTTTTATGAGCAGGCGTGCCTGGGTGCTCACTGTAAGGTGACTGTAGAAATAAATGCTGTACTGGTAAACTAGAGTAAGGGAACATTCTCCAGTATGGGAACTCATATATATTGGTAAAATGATGGAGCAATCTTCATGTTCTTGATCTACAACAGCTAATACACTCCTGATGACTACACCTGCTGGGAACTGTTTGTCCATGCTCTTCTGGAAGTTAAAAGAGTTTTTTCACTCAACCTTCCTTTTGGGTCTTCCTCTGGCAGCTGGCTTTATTGCCAGAAAACAATCCTAGGCACATTTAATTTGTTATTACAGAAATAAATACAAATGGTATGTACAGAAAAATAGAGTGCATGTTGTGTGTAGTATTTGTACATTGGATGTGATAAGATGGTAAAAAAGTGGATTGAATCCTCTTCAGCAGAAACACATGGTATGTACTATGAGTCATCCTGAAAGTGCTCTACCAATATTAATCAAATGATGGAGCTGAAAATACATGTTCTTGCAGAGTTTCTTATTACATTTTCATCTCACTTTAGTATAGGAGCAAGACCAGGCAGGAGATCTGAGCCCTGCTGAGTTTTGGAGAGCTTAGCTCTTGCTGCTGATACAGATTTGATCCCTCCAACTCAGGTTTATGTCTGTATTGTGTCACTTTAAAAAATCAAGGTCCCATATGGGTTCATTCTCCTTCAGTGTTACTACTTTATCTTATATTTCATCTCCTCTATGGTCTTGGCTGTTCTTTAGCAGAATGTGAGTTCCTTTTCTTTTAAGCCTGGGGAAATATTAGACATATGTCACCACTGAGCTAGAGAGTGTGTGGGGAAATTAGCTAAGTAGACGGACCATTTTACTGCTGAGAATATAGTGGTCTGTGCTCTTCCACAGCCACAGATGAGGGAGGGAATCAGAAATTTTGTTTCAGAAGTTAGTGAGCCAAGCTGTTATATTTCTTTAATAGCACAAATGCAGGTAAACTGGCTAATGTAAGTTCTTATGCTGTACATAAGTGTAGAAGTAAAATATAAGTACTGTAGTTAATACATTAATTATGTAAATAATAAGTGAGACAGTTGTGCATGTTTCGTTACAGCTTTTGCTTGGTGGCTAGATAGCAATAAAAGGGACAAAACTGAACTGAATGTAATATACTGTAGTAAGTCACTTAAAATGTAACCGGAGCATAAGAACTGTTTATAAATACATGCTGAACTGAAATCAAGCTTGAGTTTGATTCAAGTTCGAACTTCTCATCTGCTCTTGGGCAAGCAATGTGAATCTCTGTAAGTCTCTGTTTCCATATAAATTGAGAAATAATTTCCAGCTTCATAGGAGTTTTGTGAATGTAAGTTCATTCAGTTTTGTGAATCAGATACTATAGTGGAGGGGAACTAGGTAAGCATGTGGATAAATAAAATAATAGCTAGATGCTATCAACCACTTACTACTGTAAAAGTAAGAGAAACATTATACTAAGCGCTTAAATGTAATTTTTCTTCTCTCAATAAGCTTCATCGTACTTTTAAAAAAGGGACAATTTTTTCCAGTGTAGCCTAAAGTAACAGCAATGACTCTGAATCAACTATGAGATATTCTAAGTGGTGTCTTAAGAAAGCACAGTGTGAATACACTATTAGGGTTCATCTTGCACATGAACCCAAAAATTTCTACTGCCAGAGAGACAAAATTATGTATGCTTGTTGAATGTTTAGTTTCTGAAACATATGTTAGAATGTAAAACATCTCCTATTCAAGATGCTTAATGAAAATTATTCATGCATTTTAAAATGCATTACAATATAAGATTGTAAATTTCTATTAAAGCATCCCATTTATTTGCTGTCATCCCTCTGAAAGAGGCTCACTGATTCTAAAGTATTTTGAGTCAAGTCTTGTATGTATGTGTACATATGGGGGGGGGTTATATGTATTTATTTATATCTCCTATATCACAAAGTCCTGTTTTAAAAGTGAATGTGAAGGTTGCAGTAGAAGAAATGTCAGTGATAGGACTGCAGAAAGAATGGATTTGGCAATGCTTTACTCTTCTTACTGCACATGTGTGTTACACACCAATCTTTATGCATGAATCCATATCCTTTCATAATCAATAATACCGCTGCATCAAATTCTTCTATACTTTCATATACACCTACGTTTAGCACTCTTATTTTAAAGTTAAATGGGTCTAATTTTGGTCCTGACAACTGGACCAGAACAATATAATTGATACATTTGAATCCACATTTGAAATTTTAACCTGTTAAGAGGCAGGTCTTTGCAAACATGCAAGCAAACAAAAGATAAGAATATCTTACCTCTTATTTCTCTGTCTTCAAAGACTTCATCTGTGAGACATAAATTTATTATTTTGCTTCTTATATTTAATTATTGTTTGACTACTACATCTTCATTAAAAGCCATATCCTCCTCAAATTTTCCAAGGTTGTTTTTTTTTTTTTCCTTTTAATTGACAGACAGTTGCTAATCACATGTATAATACCCTGAGCAAATTTCAGGCCATATGGGGATAGAATAGCTTCCTGAATATTTTACCCTCTTCCATCCTTACTTTTTCCACTCTGTATAAGAGACTGGTTTGCATTTGTGAATGGGTGCTATGCTGTGTATTGTCTGTGATAAGGGTTGTGTGAATGGTAAGCCTTTAAACATAGATGGTGAAGTTTAACAGAGGCTTTCTAACTCACGCATACAAAGACAACATTTGCTTCTCTCTGCCTCCTTTGAAGCGCTCTGCAAAGGATTTACTAAGTGCACACACAATAAAACATATTTTATATCACCCCTGGACAGGTATTTTGCAGTTTGCCAGGCAGACAGGACAGGGCAGCACACAGTCTTCTGAGTGCTTCGCTGGGCTTTGTTAGCGAAGTCTCTGCTGTTGTGACCACAGAGGTATCAGAGTCTTTAGCCATATGTAGCAATGACGTGAGAACTCCAGAGAGATTCTTTTGAGAAGAATCGTCCACTGCTGAGCTTGGATTCAGAGTTTTAAGGATTTGGCATATGTATTTTGATCTCTGAGTTGCTTTAACAAAAAGTGAATTCCGAAACTTCCTGCAAGGTCTGTTTGACTTTGCTGGAGGAGGAACGCTTGTTCAAAGCTAGCCTAGCAATCATCATTCATCACACTGTCAGTCACATTCAGATACCAGGGTACCTTCAACAAACGTTTTGTATTGTAACCTCTTGGCTGGTTATTGAATTAGTGTTTCCCACAAAGTTCCAGTAGTCATAGGACATTTTGTGAACTTTATGGGATTTATATTAACTCATAGCAATCTTTACAAGGTTGCCAGAAGGTGTAAAGAAACTAATCATTAGCTAGACTCTTCTTAGTAATTTAGAAATATTGATGAGTGCTAGTCCAAGTTCCTGTTACCAGCACAGTATTATCTGCAGTGCTTGACTCCTGCTAAGAAGGAAGTCTTCTATACTTAACACTATCTTACTTTTACTAATTTCAGATTTCTTTATGTGCAAAATACTGCTGTTATCTCTGTCAAAATTAATTTTCAGCAGCTGCTAAAATCTCCCAAATCCTGCAAGTCATCAACTAGAAAGTGAATCATGAGTCTAAAGCAGACGTAGTATTCTCCTCAAAAAATATTGTAAGTAAAACCTGTACAATAATTATCACTAATATTGAAAAAGTCTTCTTTTAATCTAGTATCACATTAACTTATTTCAGAAGCAGTTAATATGACCTTATAACATGTATGTAGGTTATCTTAAGCTATAAATTTAGTCTTATTTTAGCATATGAAGAAAAGCTTAAAAACATTTTGACTTTGTTCGAGCACTGTCTTGTGTACAGTTCAGAAAAATGCACATACTGATAACGCAATGACAGTACCACATGCACCTGTTCCCATGCACCGAGAAGGCTGTTTACTTAAAGCCTGAAGCAAGGTTCAGTTTTGAAGAAAACTTGACAAGGTCAATTTGTTACTTGCCTTTACTAAGTGACAAAGCACAATAATAATAATCAGTGGTTGCATTCCAAGCTTTCACTCACCTGAAACACCACAAAGCAATTTATATGTATTTGTTCTTTGCTTTCACCATAGTAATACCCAGCTAGGTGGGATTTCCAAAGAGACCCAAGAAGTAAAGCATTCAGCTCTCAGGAAGAGTTACTGAGCTGAAGGAAGCTATGCTTATTCATCCACAGCAGTTGATGAGTTTTTCTGAGATCCTGTGTTAGGAGTGGGAAGACCACACTCCTGGCACTTCATTGTATCACTCCTCTCTCTGCAATAATCACATGCATTGGGCACTTTCTGGAACTATAGATAGCTTTCCTTTATCTCCTGACCTAGAAGGGCTGAGCCAATCCTCTAGCATAGTCTTCCTCTTTAATCCATCCCACTCCTTTTTTCCCCTAAGATCTAAACCCTCATCTCCTTCTGCCTTTTGCTAGATTCACTTAGTTGTGCATATCTAAGGGATAGGAGAAGTGCTTTCCCCTCTGCCCTCTGAGAGGTACCAACAAAGAACTGCTCCCTTGAAACCTCATCTCTTGCAAGATAGTGATTTTCATCTCATATCTGGTTCTGATCTGTATATGGTATTGGCAACAAACACTTCATCCTTCTCCACACACTCTCCCTGTGCCCAATTAGTTCTGAACTACGAATACAAGAGGTCGATGTTTCTTTGGTCGATGGTCAGCTTTTTCATGGATATTAAAAATATTTAATAAATAAAAGGGACATTTATTTAGCTCTAGAAAATCTGTTCAGCAGGTTACAGCGAAGTATTTTTTACTTGCTTGTAGAGCTCTAACCAGGATCACATACTAATCCAAAACACTGAAGTAACATTACACGAGCTCAAATTTCTACATTTTTGTTCCATAATCTGCAGAAAACAGTTCTCTGTCATATGTTTAGACCTTTATCCTTTAGCTGGACAAACAGTACTGGAGAGTAGTTGGTTGCTTTCTTAAAGGAACAAAGATTGCCTGAGCTCCCTAACTCACCTCTTGTCACATTCAAGAAGTAAGGTGCAGGGATTTTTATGTGCTTTCCCACACTTTTCAGTATGTGTTTTTGTGGTTTCCTACATCAGATGCAAAATCTTTCCATGGATTGAACGTTTTTCTATGACAAACTTGTGTGTTCGTCTGACTCACCCCCAGGTTTTGAGCTGTGGATCAGTTTTTCCATGATGCCTTCTGAAAGACAGAGGTATCAGCTGAGTGAACCAGAGCAGGCAGTTCCCTGCAATCATCTGTGCCATCATCTGTGCTGGATCATGGCAGCAGCTGATCAATAGAGGAGTATTTAAATATGTTAGAGCCTGAATCTGATATTCTACATGTTTAACTGCATAAACAGATCAATGGGACAGGATTGATCTCCATTGATATTTGGCAGTTTTCAAATACAATTAAACCACATTTGGAGTACTGAAAGCACTTGAAATAAACAACTGGGCACTATTTATAATTTAAAGAGCTACTCAAAAAAATTCATAGGTCAACAATGCCAGTGTCAAGGGAAAAGTTGAAATCCATATGCTGTATATAAATAGCAAACTGAAATTAATGGCAAACTGAAATTCAATGTGTTCTTCAGCACACATTATTATATAAAAAAAAATTCAGTATTTATGATGATAAGGATATGCAATTAAATTGTCATTAGCTGATATATATGAATGATTATGCCTGAGAGAATCTGGGATTGGAATTTTTTGAACAGTAGCAGCACAGATTCTCCGAAAGTATGAATGGTGCTGTTAGTAATTGACTTAAAGTGAATAAGATAACAATTTATAAATGAGATGCTGTTGGTAAATTGGCAACATTAGGTTTCTCGTATCCATAAAACAGTAGAATATTATAGTTACCCAGCTGGTTTTTGGGTTGCTAATCTCTGTTGGCTGTATTCCCACTGTGTCTGACAGGGTTCCATCAATTCCTGAGAGCCTGGCACCAGCATGTGTTCCAGCTACCATCAAAACCTATTTGTTCAACTAGTGACAATCTAGGAATGTCCTCGGGATGCCTTTGAGGGTAATGTCATTGTCACCACAAAGGCACACCAGATAGCCAAAGGCTGCCTAGAGTGTTTGACTCCTTGCCATGCCAAGTAAATAGATACTGGAGATCAAAAAAAGAGCCAATGCCCGCAACTTTTCTCCCTGGGCAGTTTAACTGAGTCACACCAAAGTTGAGCAGAAGAATATTCATTTGGGGAAATAAGATTTATTGGCCATTCTGGTCTCCCTCTCGGCAGTTTTACACAGCAACACAGATGCAGTCATAATGAAACCTAGTGTGAGAGTTGAGTAGCTGAGCCGGAGCATACGATGCAATTAGGAGGTTTACTTTTTAAAGAATTCTTTGCAAAGAAAGGCTTATGGTTTAAAGCAATTTGAAATACATAAAGGAAATATGTATCTGTAAGACTACTCTCTGCTATAAACCCAGAGCACACCGCTGTAAACCCTGGGTTTTGTAAAGACATAGACTTGATTCATTGCAAGGACACTGAATGTCAGCTCAGTAGTACATCTACCAGCCAACTTCGGTGTGAGCATGGGTAGATGTATTTTTGCACTTAATGTTGACAGCATTCTGAAACATATCTAAACAGTATCAATGTGTTTTCCTTTCCCAGACACTTTGGAAATAATCCTGTGTTTATGCATATCCTGAAAAGCTGGGAAAGTGATTTCTGTGTATACCATTTGCTTAATCCAATGCCAATGTAGGAAAATAAGGCTTTTCATGTGATATGGATTGAGAAGAGGAAAACGTAGCAGACTCTTTTGCCCAGGAAAAAGGACTGCTTAAGTAGGGATTCCCAGTATACATTTATCAGAGTTGGGACACTGAATTCCTTGACTATTCAAACCTTTCCAAACCCCTTCTAGCTTCTGGAGGGTTTAGAATATGCATATGAGTGTATAGTCTTCTACTAAAAGCAAGTATATATCATTCCCAGGGGAACTGATTTTTCTGTTAATGATATCCTAAATACTGATACCTGAGAGGCTATTACAGGGTAAGATTAAGAGGATGTATTCAAAATTAAACTCTGCACTATTCCAGTGGTCATGAGTACATCCCACTACCAATCTGTGTTGCACAGAGCAGCACAGTGAAAACTGTACGACAGAAATACTTCGGCACTTTACCTGGAGAGACATGGTGATGACTTATAGTACACCCTGAATAATATTTCTTCTCTGTGCTTTATCTGGACCAATAAATGCTTATGCTTCTGGATGCAGGAAGAGCTGTTTGTTCTCCTCAGCTGACAACCCATTAAAAGGAAAATAAACATATCAGAATTAGTCCCCTAAAGCTTCAATCAAGCCTTCTGCCATGAGCACTTTGTTGTTGTTTTTGTTCTTTTCCTTTGCCAGCTTTTGGCACTCAGGGATAATCTATCTTTAGGAGAGAGAGCAACATCACTCTTCTTCCCAGGATGTACAATCCAAGAACTAAAAATAGAAGCAATACAGAACAATATCAGAGGGCTGCATAACAAATAAGGAGCCAAAACTGTCAAAGAAATATTCTTCAGGTGGTGAGCAGTAAAATATACTTAAGAAAATGGCAAATTACATCAAGCCATTATGAGATAACTAATAAATAGAAAAAGTTATTCCTTACCCCAGTCAGCAGTGGTCAGTTTAAATCCTGAACCTGGGGCAGTTTTCACATGATAACTGAGGAATTATCTGACTTTGATTATATTTCCTAAAAATAACACTCCAGTTTTATTGTTTATCATCACAAGGTAAAGAAAAAAAGAAGCATCTCCAGCAGAAAAAAAGCCACGAGGTGCTGTTTCACCTGAATTTTTCTGTAATGACTGTCAAGCAATGGGCTTTAGGACCTACTGGAAATGCAAACCCTCTAGCAGCTTTCACGCAAGCCCTTGTTTTCAGCTGATCATTACTAGTTCTGACCTTTTAAATCCTCTGCTGCTAAGGGAGAATCTGGTCTTTACAGAAAAGCTGTTCTGTATTCCATTAATAGACAATGGAGAACTTAACTATATTTACTGGTATTTAACATATGGAGCATATTTGCCTGGAAGGTAGATGAAATCTCCTGCATTTAAGATCAAATCAATTTGAATTTAAGGTCACATTTGCAAAAGTCAATGTTCTGTAAAATCAAAGAAGAGCTTCATTCTACTATTTCTTTCTCCGTCAATCAACTGTGTAGTTTCACAGAGCTCAGTTCTGCGAGCCTTCCTCCCTGAAGGAATCCTCGCGCGCACAAGCATTCAGGTGGGAGGCAGCGGCATGACTTGGATCTTACTCACCTGGCGGAAGTTGTGTTTAGGTCCAAAACAGACAGGAACTGCATTCTGCAAACTTCATTTTCTTAATTCTCACTCCCGCAAACAGTCTCAATCATACTGCTGAGACTACATACACAAGTATCTTGCCTGCTTAAAGTGAGACTCTCAAGATCAAACCTCTTTTCTTAAAATGAGATGTGTCCAATTTGGAACATCTAATTCTTGTGCTTCCAGGACTAAACAGAGAAAATAAGTTCATGTGATTTCAAGGTGAAAGTGTGTGTGTCTTCATTCATAAGCAAGTGCTGCTGCTTCAAAGAAGAGGAGATTTGCAGGAATCAATGATCTGCAATATCTTTTTGCTTAAGGTGTAATTGCCATCTCACAGCACTTAGGGACTTTGCTATTGCAGAGGTCTGGGAAGAACAAGCCCAAAATACAACTTTCTGGTTGGGAGATTTCTAATATTGGAACATTGTCTTTGCATGCTACTAAACCAGAGCCTTTTCCCCTGGAAGTCTAAACAGGAGAGGAGAGAATAGAAGCTGCTGTTGATTTCCCCTTCCACTTTCCCTGTGAAAGTGTGATATGGCAGGTCTGAAAATGACATTTATGTTGTTAATAATAATATTTTCATCCTTATGTCTTAATGAAAATATTGATAACTTAGCATTGATGAAATCATGAAAATATGTGGTCAAAGTACAGTGGAAAAAAGATAGTACAGTACAAATTGCTCCCCCATGGTTTAAAAGAAGAAAGGTTATTCTTTTTTTGTTTGATTGGTTTTTAATACAATGAAAACTAAAGCAGAGAAATAGTGCAGAAAAGTGGGGAAAATGTGCAAATTCTTATTTAATGGACTTTTTAAGTGACATTCATACTGCATGTAGGATAGCCAATTGAAATATGTCTAGCAGCATTTTCTGTTCAGATGGAAACTTGTCAGCTACTTGAGCAAATTGTTTTGAAAGATAGAACAGGACAAAACACTGTTATCACCAGCATATTACCAGCAGGCTCTAGGAAAAATTAACATAAGCATCTTGCTGGCTGCTACTATTTATGGCAAACTGTAAACTTCTCTGTATTTCAAATGGTTTAGTTGTTGGGGGTTTTTACTAGATGAAATAACTTTTTATTTAAAGAGAACTGTTTGAGCATATTTTGTTAAGAGGTGTTGATGAGCATTTTTGAAAGCCAATGATGTTTTCAATTAATATTTGGAGGAAATAAGCAAAAAATATATAGAATTTTCCAAAGGAAAAAGGGGAGGTTTGGTTTGGGGTTTGTTTTTTTTTTTTTTTCCCCTGTATGAAATGTCATGTATTTGCAAACATTTCTGAACCAAGCCTTCTTCGTTTGTGGGCATGCCATATCTTTCAGGAAAATAAGGATTCCGGTTTTATTCACCATAGCCCTTCCTAACCTAGCACTCATAAGAAACCTTTTCTCCTATTGCTGTGTTGGCAAACCACTCTTAACCCCTGGCTGCTGAGATTTGAATTTGTGCTTCCGCGCAGTCTTGCAGGACAAATTCACCTCTAATGTAAATGAGCACAGTTCCATTGAAGTCAGCCGAGTTGCTTTTACTTGCACCAAAGCTTAATTTGATCCTAGGTGTTCAGATCACTAAGCTATCCCCTCTGCCTTAGCAACTCTCCAGTTGAAAGATTACTTTCTGACTGTGAATGCCAATAGTCTTTTTACTCTCTCTGGTAGCTGAAGAAGAAACAAGTGCATATAAAGGTTTCATGAAGTGCTTCACAGGTGAAGGAAGACAGCCCATTGTGTTCTGGAAGTGTCTCTTACTCTTCAAATGAAGAAGAGGAAGTCTGATTGAATGAAAGATTAGTGTATTTTTTGTGACTTCTACATCAAAACCAAAAGAGTTTGGACCATCAGAGATGAAGGGGACCATTGTAACTTGTTTCCCTACAGCATTCATTCAGCTCTGAATCAACAGAGCTTGTAAGCCTCTGACATATAGATCAACCTGAAGGGGAAGAGGGAAAGAAGGATGTAATTGTGCCAATTAATCTGGGAAGGCATCTGAGAGAACAATGTCTTTAAAAAAAGCCTGATAACGATCTTTGTTAGACTAGAGTAAATCTAGAGCAGTGTCACTCAAATCAAAAGATCATCCTGTACTTCTTGGTTATAACCTTGATCAGAATTTGGTCTGGAATTCATTATTCATCCTGGACTAGCCTTGGTAATTCTTATCACAGCTCTCTAAGGAGAACATCAATGATTTGTAATGAATATAAAATATTACATAAAATATCAAATATTTTCCATGCATAATTAAAAAAACCCAGTCAATTAATAATGCTGTTTCCCTACTTTTGCATTGTGCTACAAAACCCACAATGTATTTTGAGAAGGCATTTGTTTCATGCTTATCAGGAAGGGAAGCAGAATAAGTAATGTGTACAGATCTGTTCAGCAGGTTTATTTTAAGTCCTGTTATATTCTACAGAGGAATCAGGACATCAGAAAGCAAAGTAACATGATCTTCAAAGCAGAAAGAAGACAAGGAACTATCTATCATTTTGGTCTATTTTACATTAAGAGATTAGCAACTCTGAAAAAGAAGAAAAATGTAGAACAGAAGTTCATTCTGCTTCCTGAGAAATGGGGGCATTTGTGACTCCTAGGGATACCTACAGCCAGAAGTAAGAGGATCTCTTGCATGTTGCTCCATTTGTCCATGCCTCTTGTCCCATTGACACAGAAGCAAAGCCAACCTGTCTGCTTGCTTCTCCTATAAGAGATGCTGCAAGCCAAGGAGGGAGAGGCGGAGTCTAGTCTGTGGTCTCTGTATGTACCTACAACACAGAGGAATGCAAGTCCCACTTCCTGATGTAGGATTTACTGGACTTAATGGAAGACACACTGACAGCAAAGCCATAGCTAACACATAATTTAAATAATCCCTGATTAACTAGTGAAATGATAATTTTAGGAAGTATTGAGTGAATTGGAAAGTGTGGAATCCCACTGAAACATAATATTGATTTGATGCCTTTTAATTTGTTAGAGATTGGAACTAGCAATTCTATTCACCTATTTACTCTTCCCAAGTTATTTATTATTGACTAGAAATAGGTCTGGACGAGAACTGTTAATACAGAAGTGCCAGACACTGCCCAGATTTGAATAGGGAGTGAATGGTTAGAGGTGAACCTGAGACTGATCTGGATTGTAATCAAGGCTGTTTAGTTCCATATTTCCAAGCCTCTCCGTTTTCTAACTTGTACATTGCAGTTTCTTGGAATAGTCTCCACATAAGTGTAATTGTAAATCAGAACACAAATGTAAATGAGAATACCATGTCATAACCCTAGTCCACTTCTAACACCCTGGCAGTAACAATAGCCATTGCTAGAAATGTTAGAAAGAGAAGGCAGAGCAACTAGCTTGTACACTGAAATGATAGTAAGCTTTTCAATCAATGGTTATGCTGCTTGGTGTAAAGAAAAAGTTTGGGAATGCTAGCTTCTTGGCTGCCTTTAGCATGGTCATTTGTTGGGTTCACTTGCTCTGTGGGCAAGGGAACTAACATAAAGCAATATAACCAAAATTTTTCACTTGCTGCATTGAGGATTAGTCCTAACGGATCAAATTGAAGCCTACTGGAACGATATGAGTCTTCTAAACTCAGTGGCTGCTACCATTGTTTCTTTGACATTGCCAGACACAATGAGACATTAGCTCTGGGTTTTCATTCACCTCTTTTCTTAGGAAAAAATGCAGTTGGGAGATTTTAGATCTGCTCCTGTAAATTCTGTTTCACATGAGCAATCTCACTGCAGATTAAAGACTAATCATAGAAGGATTTGGAGGATTGGGCCCTTTGATTTCTCTTCATGCTAAGGCTCTCTTTTATCTGGATCATCCCCATTGATTATCCTTCTCCATCTTTTGCATAGGGGCTTTAGGAATAATTAGACGGAAATAAGATTTTCTGACTTTAACTTAATCAGTAACATGTGTACTTTGAAAAGTTACATTTTTACATGACAAAGAATGCATCATCCAAAAGCAAATATCTGCAAGGTATTTGGACTTGCTTCCAACTGACAGCTTGGACGTTATCACGACTGTGTGGCTGCTCTTTGTTCTCACTCACAGACACTGTGAATGTTTGATAAATGTTACCTTTTTAATTCTTGATAACATTATGAAAATGTTAAGAAATGTTACAGCAGATAACCTTTCTAGACCAAACAGCCACATTAACCATGTGAAGTTAATAACTGACTACAAGACATTTACTTAATTTAGCTTTAAAAAAAGCTTTGCTCACACCACTCAAGCTTTCCCTTCATTTTTATCTCCTTTTCTCCAAGGCCAGAGATAAGATTTTCCTTTTCCTTACTTGCAGGTCAGCTTTCTATGACACTCAGGTCTGCCTACAAACAAAGCCAAATATTTATGGGTATGTGGGTATGAAACACCATAATGATAAATGTATGATAATACACCAGAATGAAAGATTTCAAGACAACAGTGTTTGCTGTCTGAGCTGGACATTTACTTAGTCTCTGTAGTCAGGAGCAGGTACTTTGATATAAATCAGATGAAGTGTTTTTGAATGGATAAGTCTATACTCTGAAGTATGACTTCAGGGATTAGGACATATGGGTGCACAGGTGTCATTTTGCAATGAAAGCTGCTAATGCTTTCTGTGCATGTCTAAAAACACTTTGTTTCAAGGTTGTGCTTCTGAGGATATAGCTCTGCAGGTTTCTTTTAAAGAATAAAGTGCTAAATAATGGATTAAAGGCTAAAAAAGGATTTGAAAGGTCTTCACCGTATTTTTAGCACATTTCAGTTATACTTTTCACCCCTTAGAAGCACACTTCCAGACTGTATTTAAATTTGAAGCATGTCATGGCATTGCATATTCTTAGAATGATCAGGTAGGCTTGGAAAATTTAATGTTTAACCTTCAATTATTACACAGAGCTGTTCATTTAACAAAGCAGATGCTTCATTTTAAGCATGTTAGTAGCGACACTAGATTTATTCTTAAACACTTTACCAAGCTGAGGACAGAATGGACTTTCATGAAATTCACAAGGAGTCCTGCAAAAAATATAAACATACTGTTTGCTTACGCAGTTAGTAATAAATGTGACTACCAGAGTGTTTAAGTTAGATGCTTTTGCTGTCCAACAACGTAACTAGAAAGTCTCTTCCCCACTTTTGCCATTAGTAAGAAAGCACACCAGGTCCTTTCTTGCAGTACCTCTCAAAGGAATTCTCATGGGAATCTGACAGTTAACACACAAGTTCCACTTGTGTTGTGTGTTTGGAATGGAATGTTCCTATAAGTGCTCTGCACATGGAGCATGAGCATGTTTTATACAGAGGAAAGCCAGTTTCAAGGCTTTAAAAAAATCATCACTATTCAGATAAAAAGAAAAAATAAGAGAGCAATATATTTTTTTGCTGTATTCATCTGCTTCTGCGTATATTAGGGGACACCTCAGCAGTACAGTGAGTGAGAAAGAAATTGTAGTTGTTAATTGAATTTCTTAATACTGCATGTCTTCTGTCATCCTCATCAGCGGTGTCCTGACTTTTTGCTCAGAGTCCTCATACTGCAATAGCAAGGATTAAAAATGTCAGTAATTGGTAATTGTCCTACCGAATTGTTACCTTTTTATCTTGCTGTGTGCAAATGGCTAAACTTATAAAGGAAGCATTTTATTTCCGAGCATGATTAGTTGATTTCCATAATTAAATATATGATGAGAAATATGCTTGACCGTTGCTGCTCAAGCTGTGTTTTGGAGAACTGATAAACTTCCATCCTATTTTTTAAGCAAACATTAGAGTCAGAGTATCTATAATTGGGTGTCTGAGCTCAGCTCTTGTATTTTTCTAAACTACTAATATTCAAATAAATGTTCTTACCTTTAGATTTGACCAAGACATATTTGATATGATTTATTATAGTGCATGTCAATCCCATAATACCAGGGCTCTGGTCCCAGAAATTTGCTGATTTAGAAACCTAATTTTTGGATAAGATTTTTTGCTTTAACTGCATAATGTAAAGTTACAGTTTTCTTGCCAAGAATCACCATGTCTATTTAATTGTATTTATGGTAATTGTACTATAGGTTCTCAGGGAACCTCCAGTATATTTTCATGTTACAGAAGCTCAAAGGCATAAAATGCCTGTCACCTCATAGATCTAGTTTTATGGAAGCTTTTTAGTTTGTTTGTTGGGAATTTTTTAATCATGAAGCATACGAAAGAATGGCTGTTTGGTAATATACTACTTAGAGTTACACTGATGGCATTATTCCCCATGCCTGTAGAACACTGGTTTTTTTTTGGCCAGTAGTATTTCATTTGCAGAAACAATTGAGACTTCTCCAAAAGAAATTATAGACTTCTACATGTTAGAGAAAGCTATACTTCTAAGTGACCACAGTCTGGTGCTGTCGTTTATTTTCCATTGCTTGTTATGCAATCATGCCAGTGTGCATCACCTTACATAGTCATGCCACTTGGGACATATTTGGAGGGGGTATTTCAAAGGTATGGGTCAAGCACAACCAAGGGAGATCTCTCATTATTCGTCTGTGTACTATACCAAATATTGCTTAGCTGGTTCTAAAAACTAGCCCTGAATGTTTGGGGCCAGTTTGATGACATCTTTCTTCAAAGAGTCTAACTCATTTGATGATCTGATGTCAATGATTTTGCTCTTAGATCCCATATAAGCTCATAGGAATGCACTAGATTTGCAAGGGTAAAAAGTTATTTCCAGGTGTGGATGTTACAGCAACTGGTTAATAAGAATGCTCTTTCAAGATTTAGCAGTTAGGAACAGTAGCACAGTCCAAAAGCACCAGCAGAAAGCCTGGGAGATTGAGCAGCCCTAATTTTCTTTTTCATCCCCTCTGTCTTAAGACAAACCTGATTATACTAATTTCTCAGCTTGTTCTGTAAACCCACTGCCATTCAGCATGATATGAATGACACCATTTCCTCTTTAAATTTTTGTAAAGTTCAAAGTACAAGAGAGGAAGAAGAGCTGGAGGAGGTGATAGTTTTATTTCCTCATAACTATTCACTCTCAGTTACCACCAGGGCTTGAAGGATTCTATCCCATTTAGATTTCTTTAATGAATAAAATGTCATTGGTTTCTGTCCCACTTCCAGCGTTGCAGCCCTTAGCCTTTTTAAATGTAGCTTCTTGATTTTTACTTGACACCATTCAAATTTTAACCTGAAAAGCTTAATTATTTTCTTTTGTTTAACACAGTTTTGATTTACCTTGTGTATACTACTGTGGCATCACTGGAGACGTGCTAAACTATGGTGACATATTATGTCTGTTGAAGTGAACATCAAAAGACCATTTAATCACTTGAAATGTTTTCTCCTTGTCTGGGCCAGGGTTTTGTAAGAGTAGAGTTCTGCTAATGCACACTTCTGCCGGGAAGCTTCCCAAGGTGGGGCACAAGAGATGCTAAGTGGCAGAAGGAGGATGAGTAGAAGCCATTAATATTTCCCCAGCAAGGTCAGATTTGATGTTTCCTTTGTTTGTAGTATCCAAATTAAGAAGATGCTTCTGTGCTCTGAGTGTTGCCTGTACATAAACATACTCCTGGGTAATCTCAGGCTGGTCACATCTCCTTACTATTAGCCACCCATTAACAAGCTGATTGAAAAGGACCCATCACAGCTTACACAAAGTGCTGACTATTTTCCAGGAAGACCAAATTTCTCATCAGCTTCATCAACACTTCAGACTATCAATATACAAAATAAACCACTCTTGTTCTGAAAGGTTATGATCGCAGGAGAAACCTTTGCATTCTCTCTTCTTTTTTTATTGCAAACATGTTGGGGAAAAAAAGGTGTTATCTTGCTCATTTTTTTTCCTTTTTTCTGTTTTTTCCTGAAGCCAGTATTACCAGCCATTTTACTTGTACTTTACTATTATTATCTAGGTGATGGCTGTGACATGTTGATCATATATGGCAGTGAGAAAATTGATTTCCCTCAACAGAAATGTTTCCAATTTTCCCTGGGCCATAATTTTATGTCCACAACAAAATAAAAGGGTCATTTTCCTTAAGATGAGGGAATTGAAATCTTTGATAAAAGCCACAGTAAATGTTGTACTTTTGATCGTGGAAACTGCAGTTTGCGCAAACATCTGTCCTGTCTGTGCTGTGTGTATGTGTTTTCTGGGGCGTATGTGGGGGTGAGAAAAGGAGAGAGGAAGGAGGCAAAACCAGTGTTTGGAAAGACTGAAGTTACTTTAAGAAGTTCTGCAAATCTACAAATTGGACAAAAATGTTTCTTTTCTCAGGGAAAATTTAAGGCTCTATTGGTAGCTTTCGGTCAAGCTTCTCCTTTTCAAAAATGACTCTAGTTACAGCTATATTTCTCAAACAGCTTTTTTTAGGTACGATTGCATAACTTTCTGGTGTAATTTTAAGCAATAGTTTTGGAAAAATTTTATATAAATAAAATTTTAAAAATATTAAATTTCTTGAGTGACTGTAATGACAGTACACCAACAAAAAATTAAATTATTATTTTTTACTTTTTTTTTTCTGAAGAAGTATCTCTTCTACCCTTAAAAAATCCTGTTGCTATACTTATTAAATTACCATTTGTGGGAAAATACAGGAGGCATTGTTTGATGAGACTAAAAGCTACTTAAAGCTGATTCTTCTGTTTAAAAAAAACTTGAAATATGTAACAGACATTTTGAAATGTTTGTTTCTTCTTTGACTTCCTACACTGGCAAGTAAGGGAGGTCTGGAAAGTTGACCAGGCAGTCCCCATGAAGGGTTTTTTCATTTAAATTGCATTTGTTCAGCTGTCTGAAAGAAATATATGCTTAATCCTTGAATATTCAGGAAATCCTGAAAATTAACCTTTTAGTACTCTTCTACACTGATCTTTTATGTCTGTAGTCGCATATATGAGTGTAACGCAAGTGATAATGTCTCCCTAGAAGTTTTTGCCTCTATAAAACTACACTCTCTGATACCTCACTTCTGCAAGATGAAAGATTCCCATAATTGTCCTCATCTCAGTTTGGTTTGTGGAGTGGCAAGAGAATTGTGCCCAGAGCTGTGTTTACAGAGTTTACAGTGGAGGGGTGTTTGAACAAGAGACTGAGCATGAACAATCCTTTCTCTGTGAGTCAGATCCAAATCTAATATCACAGAATCTTAGAATCGTAGAATGGTTTGGGTTGGAAAGGACCTTAAAGCTCATCTACTTCCAACTCCCTGCCATGGGCAGGGACAACTTCCACGGGCAGGGACACCTTCTATTAGAGCAGGTTGCTTGAGGCCCCATCCAGTCCGGTCTTGAGCACTTCCAGAGATGGAGCATCCACAACTTCTCTGGGCAACCTGTTCAAGTGTGTCACCACCTCATAGTAAAGCAGTTCTTCCCAATGTCTAATCTGAATCTACCCTCTTTCAGTTTAAAACCGTTCTCCATGTCCTATCACTACATGCCCTTGTAAAACAGTGCCTAGAGCCAAATATAAATAGCAAATATTTGGACTGAAACACGGTATCAGGTAAATATGAAGTTTTCTTTTGGTTTCATTCAAGTGAGATAGAGTTTACTCAGTTTGATGGCTTGATGGCTTTTATTTGGCTGCATTTCTTCATACATTTATGATAATCCACATAGAATTGTAGAATCAACTAGGTTGGAAAAGACTTTTAAGATCATCAAGTCCAACCGTTGCCCCAGCACTGCCAAGTCCACCCCTAAAACATGTCATTTTCAAAAGCTGGTGGAAACTGTAGTGCTTGTTATGCTTTAAACCAGATTTTTTTTCAGACTTTGCTTATAGATAGGGTTAATATATGCAAGAATCTAGCATGCAAGGAGCACAGGAGTGCAAAGGTTAATTAAGATGCTGAGATGCTGCTGACATCTAAAGAGAACAGCAGTTTGTAAGTCCAGCCCACCATTGCATTTTATATACGCATTGTTCACAACATCCAGAAGATTTGACAGAAGAGTTAATCTTATGATCTCTTTACTTATTTTATCTGGGTTCAGCAGTAGTAGTCATTGTTTATCCTTCTTAGTAGCTGGTGCAGTGCTGGTTTTTTGACTTTCGTCCTGGGAACAGTGCTGATAACACCAATGTTTTCAGCTGCTGCTCAGTAATGTTACTCTGACCAGGGACTTTCTGAGTCTCATGCTCTGCCAGGGAGGAGGGGAAGCTGAAGGAAGCAGAGACAGGACACCTGACCCAAACTAACCAAAGAGGTATTCCATACCACAGCATGTTATGCCCACTATATAAACTGGGGGCAGTTACCTGGAAGGGCTAGATCACTGCTGAGTCAGGCTGGGTATCGGTTGGCAGGTGGTGAGTGGTTGTATTCTCTTGTTTTCTTGTTTCCCTTATCATTATTATTATTGGTGGTAGCAGCAGTGGTTTGTGTTATACCTTAGCTACTGGACTGTTCTTATCTCAACCTGTGGGAGTTACATTCTTTCCATTCTCCTCCCCATCTCTCTGGGAGTGGGGGGAGGAAGGGGGGAAGTGAGAGAGAGGCTGCGTGGCTGACTGAGCTTAAACCACAACACACTCAGAGGGGAGAGTGATGGAGGTCAGTTCAGACAGGTGGGTTGTGATTGTTTCACTGGGGACATAAACAGGAGGCAGTAAGTCATGAAACAAGGGTAATGTTGAAAAAAGATTCACAAGAGCTTTTTTTTGAGAAAGTAATTTTCACAGAGAGAAGAAAAGTAATTATTCTTTCTTTTCAATTGATATCATATTAATAAAATCACAGTCTCATAATTTCCTTTAACATCAGTGTATTAGATTGCAGCAAGCACTGAAAAAGAAGAAAGGCCTTATCTTTTACATAGCTAGTGTTGGGAGCATTTGTTTATATGAGGAATTTTGTATTTTGTTTCTTTATGCATGGTAAATGTGATGACAGATGGGACCAGCTCTCTGAGTTATTGCTGATTTTTGTTTTTTTATTGACGCACAGCATCCTTGCATGATTTTCACATGCTGAACTAGTGAAGAATATACAGTGTCAAAGTACATTTTAAGGACAAAAGGAATTTTGCACTGCGTTTAGGAGTGTTGGGAAAGAGTCACCAATAAAAATGAAAAGAGCATGTACAGTCGAAAGCAAGAACCACTTTCTGGTGGAGTGATCAAAAGAGAGGTAAACAGGTGTAGTATGACATTATGTCTCACCAGATAGCGCATGCTCTATAGCATAAAAAGAAGGTACTTGAGAGGCAGAAACAGATGCTACAATGAGACTTTTCCTTTTCTTCCTAGAATAGGCACACTCTTGAACTGTCCTCTTAACTGGTACTTCAGAAAATAGTACAAGAGAGAAAAAGTTTGTCTCTGAGGTGACACTGATACCAGCAATGACAATTTTTGTGACTCTAGCTGTCCTCCTTCAGAGAAAGGAGGAACTCAGTCACATTGAAATGTTCCTGGATAGCCAATAGCAGCCTAATTGGAACTTGGAGACTGACAAATGTGTTTTACACTACTGTGTTTTGCCATTCTTTGTTAACTATTTGGAAATGTGAATTGAAGTTTATGGTACACTGGGAGCAGTCATGCATTACAGCTGAGTGGATGATGGGAAATGAGATGGCAAAAGGGAGCAGGCAGCGTCTGCTGGGATGCTGAAATCAGCCAGAAAAAAGAGTACACAGGAGCCAGAGATGTGTGGAAATCTTAAGGCTACATGGTTATGCATAGCCCACATTCCTTATCCTCCTATTCTCCAAATTTTTTAAGGCAGACTCCTGCAGCATCTTTCCTTGTTGTGTAAATGCCAAACCATTATAGGATAGTGTGCAGCACTGTGAAATGGTTTTCAGTACTGAGTAGGCCAGGCTCTACCATGACTTGCATCTGAGCAATTCTGCTCAGCAAGCTCACACACATGTAAGTGAGAATGGAACCTGGACCACCTTGTGTATTGAAATTAATAAACATATTTGTGATCCAATTGGACTCTGGCTCTTAAACAGATTGTTTCTACATGAGACAATTTCCCAGGGATTTTTCCAAAAGACAGGGAATGTAGTTGTCAAAGTGCAACTCTTCAGGGTACCTTGAAGCGCTGGAGACTGCTCAGTATCTCCCAGCAGACAGATGTTTCGTTTTTTAAAAGCTACTGAAAATGTACCTTATTATGTAATAACAACAACACTATTGGTTATTCCTAATTAAGCTCAAATTTACCAACTCAATTCACCTAGATCCCAGATTTGTCTGGCCAAATTCAAACAGCCCTTATGGGAGCAAATTTCAACTAGCAAATATTATACAAAAGGCATTGTTTCTTTGAATATAACTGTGATATGAATAGCTGGAACTCATAGTCAAAATAGGACAAACTGAGTGAAAAAAAAAGTCTGAATTGAAAGGGTAAGAAACTGAAGTTCTGGAAAAGTAAAAAACAAGAACAAAATATTTTGCTACCTATTCATGCAAAAAATATTTGTAAAAATGTTGCTTTCCCATGCTTCAATTTGCATTCTGTGCTAACTTGCCATTCTATTCTAACCTGCCTGTTACTGTCCTCTGAGAATTTGCATTCTTAAATCCTGTATCATTTTTTCTAGCCTATGGTTACTTGTCCTTCCTTTTCTTTTCCTGTATATTTATTTCCCTGGATCTCTACAGATTTAGAATTTGGTAGATCCCACTTTCTGTCTCAGACATTTTCCCATCATCAAAATAAAAATGCTATTTATTCAGAAGGATCAAATCCACACCTACGTGGTGATAGTTTGAGAATCCCATGAGCAGACACAGCTGATAGTGCCTTACTAACATGTGCAGGGATTTCCAGGTTTTAAAGGTAGAAAATGGCAGATCTTAACTTCTTTTCTCTGAAAACCTAGCTGGACAGCACCTCAGGTAGAAACAATTGTTTGGAATGCAAGTAATGCTTGGGCCCTTGCAGTTCCCCATACGTAGGTGGATTTTACCCAGAAAGTTATGATAAGTGAGGGCTAATCCTAAACAAAGAGAATAGTAAGAAAACAACCCTTTTATCATATAGATCTGATAACATGAAAGTTTTGTGTATTAGATCATTGTTTTGCAAATAACAGATTTTCAGGGACATATTTGCAATAAAAGTTTCAGTTGGTATGACACATTTTTTTCACAAAAGTCTTTTTATTTGCAAGGTTTACTTCCCTAAATGAAAGTTATTTAATGAGAAATAATATATTTAGGAAAAGAGAACAGTATATCATTTCCAGATACTTAACTGTGGCTGTTGCCAAGGCACTCTCTCCTTTTGGAAATTAAGTCCTGAGAGTCAAACACAGCATGCACAAAAATAAGCCCAACCCAACAAGGTTGCTTCTGAAAGTTTGGATTTGACTAAAAGGTAGGTCATCCAAGCCAGAATCAAGGAACAGAATTTCCTAGTTCCCTGTTTTAGGCTCAGTTTTTCCAGATACATTTCCTGGTGGGCAGTTTGCCAGCATGAGATAGCGTTACCAGAAAATACTATTCATGTTAGTAGCCAAATGAATCACTGAAACAAAATACAGTAGCAAATCACAAACAAACCATCAGGCAGCACAATAGCTACCCTGGACAATGGTGAGGAAGTGGTTGGCACAGCCAAGATAAGAATCAAGAAAAAATATCAGAAAATAATCAAAAGACTAGGGTAAAGCTTTTTCCAGATCTCTTTTAAGAGGTGTACTTTACTGCAGTAGAGTGCTCCACCTATGACACAGGTTCCCTCCATCTCATCCTTCTGCTGGAAGTTGTGGAACATCATGGGTCTATATAGTAAGTGTGGACCAATGCAGTGCACTGTGTTGCACATACATGTAAATTATTTCCTTTGTATCATAGCTAATCGTATCTATTAGGTTACTAAGCCCTTTCTGCTGATGGAGCAGTGTAAATGGGACATAATGGAAGAGAACATTTAACCCCATAGCAGTAAGAATGTTATACCTATGCCTCTGTATCCTGCTACAGTCCTACAGACTCTAAGCTGTTTCTTGTTTATCTTTTTTTAACAGTGCAGAATTTGGTACCTCTTATTAGAATAAGTCTTTATTTCTTTCATGATTTTTAGTAAGTTCCTCTCTATTTCTTCTGTTATCTCATCCAGCTGTATCTCACAATTCTTTAGCATCAGCTTTGATGAAACATTGCATGTTTTTCCTACAGATTGCAGATAGAAATGATGTATTTGGCACAAGAAAAATGTCAAAGTATTGCTTCAGAAGCTTAGAGTAGTGGTCCTACCATCAGCTAAGTAGGTACCAAATTTTTGTCAGAAAGAGAAGTCTGATTTCTTACTCCTCACCATATGGAAGAGAAATACTTAAATTCAAAGCTGGAGGTTGGAACCAAAAGGACAGAAATCCAAAGCAAAACCAAAGTCCTCTGCCTTTCTTTTTTAATTGGTGACAGGGCTCAGTGACTATTATTAGAAGTGATTTGGCACTTCAACATGCAATAGGCATAGAGTGAGATTTTTCAAAGCCACTACACATATAATTTACATTGACTGAAGATCCCATGAGATACCTAAATACCTCTGGACAATCTTACTGTGTCAATTCATAAAGTATCTTCTTCTTCCTCACATTGTGCAAACTTCTGATTTTTACCATGTGAAACGCTACAAATTTATGTTCCTTTGATTAGGAGGACAATTTACATGTAAACAAATTTCATCTGCTAAAGGAAACATTTGTAAGCAACTCTTTCTTTCTCTTTTAATATTCCTTGCAGTTCTCTGCAGCCGTACTGCTGCTGAGGATAAGGATCAGATTCAGATCAAGACAGTGTGATGCAACAAGCTGGATTCCTTGACTGACCTTCAATTCTCTCCCTCTGTTGTAATATACAGCTTTCTGTTCTGCTAAGTGAAAGTCAGAAACAAGGGCCAAATGAAAAGTGATTTTTTTTCACTCTTTTGCAGAAACAACAAAAAGGTTGCTTCTTTATATGAGAAATTCTTTTGCTCATCTCTACTGGAGACTGAATTGTTTATTGTATTGACTGAGCATCATTGTAGGCTGGGTTTTAACAGATATGACAATTTATCTGTATCAAGGATTGGGGGGACTGTTTGATACATTAAATACCTTTGCAATAATTTTTTTTTCTTGCTTGTTTTTTTTCTTAAGCACTAAATCTCAGCATGACTGTATCCTGCAGTGGAAAATTACTACCCATTCAGAAATGTGCCTTATTGCATTATGGTCATATATTTGAAGACTCAAAGCAGTATCTGCAACACAAAGGCAGGCTCAACAAATGACTTAAGATCTTTGTTCCTTTACCACAACACTTCCTGGCAGCATTTTCTACTTGTTATAATCTAGTTGCACTTGTGAAATTAATATTTTTTGCTCTTTAATTTATATGACAATTATGCATCTTCATTAAAATAGGATATTGCAGATAATATCTATCTGAAATTGTTTCTAGTAGTGTCTGAATGAATTAATGAATGAATGTTTTTACAGCACTAGATGACAAAAATTACCATGTCCTATCTCTTTATTAAAAAGGTTGATGGGACAACATTTTAAATAAGTTATTTTTTTAGAGCAAATGCAGAGAGACACATTCCTTGTCAGCTCTGTCTTGTAAGATACAAAAGGTAAGAGGATCCAGCTACACCTACCCTTTTGGGGGGTTCGTTGTTAAGAATTTCTCTCTCAATATGCACTTGGATCCACATTAGAAGCAGTCGGAGGCTTTTAAGGGGAGAAAATCTCAGGACAGTGTATAAAATCAGAGCCAGGGTCATGACCTTGACTATTGATCCAGCCTCTCTTATTTCCACAGCTTGCTGAGGCTTGTTCTTCCAACCTGCTGGTGTACATTAGAGCAGAAATCCATAACATGGCCATGTTCATCCAAGCACAGGAAGAAACTAAATTAAATGTTAAAAAACAATCTGAGGCTAGAGTTGGAGACAATTCATCATGATCCTAGACGTCCGGCAGGTAGGATGACCAAGAGTTCCTCAGCCAATAGACCCCAAACAGAATATGGAGGGACCTCACTGCCTCATTTGTCAGTTACAGAGCAGATAGTCGGAAAAACACTAAGGAAAAAAAATGTCTACCGAAGGTCAGCATTTTAATTCTGAACCATGCACAAATATTCATCTTTTGGAATGCAATCTGTAATTGAGGTTTAGGGGAGAAAGGGAGGGAGATAAAAAATTATCTGACATTAATACATTAGCAGTCAAAATTAGGAGAAGATGAAACTTTGCATGGAAGACGTGTACAGAGTTTGTACAACTCTGGAACCCAAGTTTATATGAAGAATTTCATGACAGACTTGTGTAACCTATTAAAATCAGCAGTCAGTCTCTTTTTGACTTTCAAAAGTTATCTCAGTGGAATGCTAGCCTTTCTTCTTTACGAAAGGGGTTTAAAGGTATTGAATCTGTGACACATAGAGTGAACTCAGCATGTTTAATAGAAGAGAGATCCTGTAGGCTGGTTGAACTGTTTAGAAACTGTCTTTTGCTACTTCTCAAGCTGCTGTTACTTGAATTGGACATAGAACACATGTCCCTTATAAACTGATCCAAAACATGTAACCTAAAGAATACTTCTCAACGGCAGTTTTTGCCCTCTTTGAACTATGAAACATACATGCCTTGGAAATACTGTGTAGATATTATGATGATTGAAAATAGTCACAAACCCCACGGCAGTCTGCACAGCTGCTCTTCTAATTTAGCCAGCTGATGAAAAGAAAACTTGCCAGTTTTGTGAACATGAATTACATTTCCTGTTGTGGTTGAATTGTGTTCTCTCTCAGAACATTGATAAGCAGGTATCCGAGCTGAAAATAGTCTACTGCCCTTTAATTTTATTCCTAAATTATGTTACGCTATTTGTGCGTTATCAGCATGTGCTGTTAAACCTCATCATGCTGAATGCCAATCTGATGAAACATAATAAGACATAACACAGTTTGACAGCTAATATTTAAAGAAGAAATCTTATCTCTCGCTATCTAAATAGCAAAGGGCTCCCATTCAGACACTTAGAGATTCTTAGTGGATATCTTGAGAGAACAGTTAATCTGAGCTTTCTTGGAGTGGTCCCCCAGTATAGCAGCTTTGTATGTGTGTGAGCTTATAACAAAACACACTCTCACAGATTGTTAAATTCACACTGAACAATTTCTGCACTGCCTTTTTAATTTGTAGTACTCTTGGCAAGATTATATTGGAATTATGAGTGAACTGATGCAATTTTATTCTATAGACCTCTTTTACCAGATACTCTGCAATATCCAAATGTATTTTCTGTATTTTAACAAGCTAATACAAACTGAGATTATTTCCAGTTAACAAAAGTGGGAAATATTTGACATATCTTAGGTACATAAGGTATATCTGAACATAAACTCCTGGATGCTGTGCAGTACAGTTTGCTCTGTTTTCTTACCTGGATCTTCCCAGTTAACCCAGGGTGGTTATAACTCCATTTTCCTGCATCATTGTTACATGCCATTTACACAGGCTTAACAAAGTACTTGTCGGTCTTCATACTGATAGATCTGTATTCTCCTATTAAGGGTTAATGCTTTGCCATAATTTTCAAAAGTGTCTCAGGTTCTGGATTCATATTTTCATCCATCATTAGCTTGATTTTTACCACAAAAAACCTAACTTATAATTAATGATGTTTACTTACAGTAGTTTCAAAGTAAAGTGAAATTATGGAAACTTAGGGCTATTAGGGCAAAAACACCTGATGTGGAGCACTTGGTGTAGAAACAACTTAGATTTCCTTATTTGTAAAATTTGACTTTAATATATCTGAGTTTCATGAATAACTTTTTAAAGTGTAAAACCCTTTGAAAGAAGTTAAGATGAGAGAAACTTCAATACTAGTTAAAAGATCCATTTGCTTCCCAAAATGTTGGGCTTTTCTTTTAACGAAAATATAGTATCAACCTTACCTGGCACAATCAAGCATGTTGTGTCACGTGTACATCTGTTGTCACTGAATTACAGAAATACCCCTGATCCAGACTGAATAAAGAGCTTGCATGTCAAGACTGTGATAATCTCTGTCCAGATGATGAGTTGTAGCTAGGGCAGTGCCTATCCAAAACACCACTACCAAAGAAAAGATGTCAACACACCACCTTCTTCTGATGCTTCCTGCCCTCACCTCTGCTCACACCTGTCCTAGCCAGCATGAACACACAAGTACCCAGCATCAGAAAAACTTCAGCCCTTTGAAAGAGTAGAAACAAAAAGCAGAGTCATTCTCCATTCAGCCAGGTAGGATCTGTTCTTGTGGCAGTTTTGTAGCATGCTATAAAATAAGGGTGTTTCCCACATGTGATAATAATACTCCATGGCTGAACCCTGCATGTTCCCTTTACTTATGACAATATTTAATTTTCTAGTTTTCTAACAATTAAATAACAGAGAACCAGTAACAGGGTCAGGGATATTCTGTCAGGGAAATTCAGGCAAATTTGGACGAATTCAGCAATTCTTTGAAATATTAACTTGCCATAGTACATTAGCAGCTTGAATCTATTAAGACGTTTGTGTTAATGATGATTTGTATTTTTATATATTACTACTGCATTTGACTGAGAAATAAGATGCAGAATGAAGCAGAAATCTGTCAGAAATTAAGAGAAACCTCTGATTAGTACAAGCTAATAAAATAGTATTTTTTAAAAAATGGAAACACATAAGGGTTTCTGGGAAACTTTATGGTCTATGCCAGCCCTAGACAAAGATTAGAGGGGAAAAACACCAGTGACACATGGTTCGCCATTTTATGCTGATTTTGCAGTCACAACCATTGGTTGGCTACATGTAAGCTGAACTCTCAAAACTAGACTGTATATTTTACTGCTTTATGTAAGGACTCTTGGACATTGTTACTCAATTATATAAATTTCTGAAATACTGTAAAAAAACATTTTCTCATTTAATTTGGAATATGTATTCTTAACTTTATACCTGTTAACCCCTAAAAAATAGATCTGAAAACAGTTTGTGGTACAGTAGTTGGAATTAAATTCACCAAGGATATGTTATTTTAATACTTTGTTTAACTTAGCTGTGAAATTTGACTCACCTTTTTATCACACTTGAGACCACACTTCCTTTTCCAAATACATGAGTGCAGATCCCTCCTGCTTAGATAATAGGGAAGAGTGTATCTGATAATTTACTTCTTTGGAGTCCTAGTATTTTATTTCTTGCATGAAGGAAAGTGGCGTAAGTATTTAAGTCTGCTGCATTAGAAGCAGAACAGGGTTTAAAAGTAAGACCTTAATTCATCGTGGTCTCTGTATGTACTATAATCCAGTAGAATTCAATATTTTGCAGTTAAAAAAAATAACATCAAAAGTAATGTTTTTTATAGTATTGCGCAGTTTTGATTGTCTTTTTTAAGACATCACAAAGGACTTAAAGGACCATGACAGATAAATGCAGTCTTTAAAGCTACTCATGCATTCTTAATGGACAGCCTGTTAATTTGAGGTCTAGGTCATGAATTTGAATGCCATTCACTAAACACCTCTTTGTCAACAAAAGCTAGTTTTCCCTTAGGGTAAATTGTAACTCATTAATTGTAATTAAATTAAACATATGCGACAACTAGAAAACTCAGGGTGCATTCTGTGAGGAACATTGGTCTAGTAATCCATGTCTGAGTTCTGAGATGTTCAGGGTTTTGTGAGAAGAAAATACAGGTCTATAGTTTTAATGACAGATTGAAAAAGAGGACAAGGAGTAACTATCTTGCCGATTTAGTATTTTTTTTAATTATTTTTCTTTTCTATACTAAATATAACAGAAATTGTAACATTAAACATCAAGTTTTTTGCAAGTTTAAGCTGGTAGTCACGATATTCAGGATATTTTGCATCCTGTATATCCACTCCAATTTCAAGCCTATATTTATGTTTATAGTAACAATTAAACAGTGTTAACAGTGGAAGCCTTTGTATTTGGAAGCTCTATATAATCCATCCTCAGGTCCTAAGTTAAATCAGTTTGGTTGTCAAAGATGAGTCCCTAATGGGCAATGGTCCACATCACAAAGCCATCATGTAATTGCCACTATTTGGCATATTTGGCAGTTCCTATTAGGAGAGGTCTAGGACTGAGCTCGTACACTGAAGCGTTACATCATTGCAGATTGGAGACAACAAAACAAGAATTGGGGTGAAAAAGATATACTGGGGTGGACATTTGGCTGTTTTCATTGAAAATGTGGAAGCACTTTTTTATTCAGGAGATTTGCAGACTTTTGCAACTGTTTTGCATTTTGAATGTATCTTTTTTGATCTAAACTGAAGTATTTGGCTTTCAGCTTTTTTAACATTTCTATTTTTTACAAAACCATTTTATTCTTTCCAATTAATTTGCTACAATTGTTATAAATTCATAGCTTCACACATTTTTGAGTTAAAGAATGTTTTCATTAGAATATTTTTTTCTGCTTTCATGTGGAAAGATATAGCTGGCTGAGTATCAGTGTGCTGGTCTGATACACACGAGGAGAGAGATAGCTATGGTGCATACAGATGATGAAACTGCACTTGTGATCTGAACAGTAAGTGGTTAACTTGAAGACTGAGGACATTCAGAAACAGTAGATAACTGACCTTGTGGGTTTTGTGCAGCTGAGATATGTGTGCTTATAAAAATTCAGTTAACATGCTCTCTGCAGTTTCCTAGCTGCAACTCTGCTGGGAGCATGTCTATTTAAAACACGTGTGTTGTTTAGCATCACTATTTGTATCAAAATCCCCACTGTGAATAGTCAAGTGACAAATATTAAAGTGGGGAACCGTGTATAAACAGGAGTGCTAGGCCCCTTTGATTGTGTCTGGAGAATGTTAAATGGAGTGTAAGGGGAACACATACCTCTTCTCTCCCCTATCTTATTTACTCAGGAGAAACCTAATAATGTGTGTTATTAATGAATACCTCAATATTACAAATGCATGAGCTCTATGTGAAAACTATTCCATGAACTCCTGCATCTAGGGCTTCTTTCACATTACTAACTTTACGATCTAAGGATTTCTCTCACCTTCATTGTTAACCTAGTCATGAGAAGAGTGTCTCATCAGCAACAAACATACCATTCCCAAAACTTCTGACTCAAAGAGCCAGTGTGACTAACAGACTGTAAAACATTTGAATCTCTCCCTGCTGTACAAAATGCAAGCTACTGTGCAAGTGATATGAGTACATGAGAAATGCAAACTCCCAAAGAAGGCTGCAAAGCAGAGAGAAACAGGAAGATAAGTATCAGGTTTGCTTCCTTCACTGGCATTAGAAACATAATCTTAAGAAAAAGCCATTGCCTGGGAGCTGAGCAACCCTTGATGTGAGTGCTGGCTCTGTCACAACTTATTCCTGAGGTGCTGGAGTTAATAAACCTACCTACCACAGGGAGTTACTTTTTACTGCTTCAAGTTGCAGTGTAGCAATGCTTAGATAACACAAAAGTGATGGCCACAAGGGTAGGAATAATTCTTATAGCTGACAAAGCTTTGTCCAGCTTTCATTCCACTCCTGTAATGGAGCTTTGCATGACCCCCTTTTTCTTCATACTTTATGTTTTCTGCTTACTTCATTCTGAGAGCTTTTCATATCAAAAAACCTTTCTGAGAATTAGCTGTTTAAGCACTGGAAACATCTGTTTTATTAATAGGTAAATGGAAGCTGGATGGGATTATATGCAAACTTGTCTCAGAAATAAACTTATGTTAGAAACAATCGGTGGAATTCTTTGCTGTGCCCTCTGTGGTAGGCACATCTTTCCCTTTTTCTGTCAGTGATCAGCACCCTGTTAGCTCGAGTCTATCACCTGTGTTACGCATTGTATTTATGTGACTGAGTGAATTGATGGTCAGGAGGTGGCATACCTGTTTTGCTTTTCAAGGTGTTATGGGATCCTTCTTATAAAATGTGTTCTTGCTCTGGAGTATGCTGCTGCTTGCCTTGTTCTCTGCTTCTTGCCTTTTTATTTTTATTTTTCACGTTCTTTTTTATTTTTTCCCTCTCCTCTGGATTATCACATTACTACAAAGAAAAACTGTTTTCAGAGTCCTGACATTCATATACCCAGTCACCTCCTCTCCTGCTACCAAAACCCAAGAGAGAATTCCCCCTCCATTGGACTTCTTGTATTCTCTAACTAAAACCAGTTTGGAAGTAGTGATCAGGAATTTGTTAAGTGCTAGTGGAATATATAATCTGAGGCTTCGCTGTGATGCTTGGCCTTGTCCAGAAGGCAGATAAATGTAGCAAATGTTCTTCATAGCTCAGCAGGTACCACTGTAGGCTGATCGAACTGAGAGCCTTAAAGCATGCTCTGACCTTGGGTGGATACAGACAAGAAACTGCCCTTCACTTTTCCCAAACCTCAAGTTTTACCTTAACATTTAGCACTGTGGCAATGGACCTTGACCACAGCTCTGTATCTACCTAGGTGGGCATAGGACACTCAATCACATTTGCCTTTGTTACTGAAAATTACCCATTAAAACATGTCATTCAATTGGGACACATTAAAAAAAATTAGCTTTTGAGCCCCATCAATTCTGTTTTATTGATGTTACAAAGAAAGAAAAAATGCCTGACTGGTTTTAGCCTATCTGGTCATCCCAAGAAAGCCCTTTTTTTACCTCAACAAATACTAGACATCCCATAGCATGTATCATGCCATTTGTAATTATACCATGATGACAGTCATCACAGCTTGATCACTGTGGTCACAAGAAAATAATGGAGGTTCAGTAAGTGCAAACAAAATGCCCCTTGCTGGCACCCTTGAGGAGCTGCTTGTGACCAGAATCTAAAGTCAGGAAGGACTGCAGTGGACTGATGAAGGAATGGTCACAACCTCCTTCCATCATCCCAGCCTAATCAAAACCTCCCTCTCCTCCCACACTGAGTGTGAGCGGGGGAAAGCAATGCCACTGCTTCTGATATCATTTAATATTCTGTAGAATCTTCCACAGATGTGAAGAACAGGAAACCATGGTTAGAGCTAGTAAAAGAAAATGGTTCACACGGAGAGAAAGCACTGATTTAAGTAATACATCTTACTCACAGGTTGGTGTTAGCTTGCTTGGGGGTGTTGACTTTCTGGCTGCCTGGCTATATGATTGCCATTATTAAGACCTGTCAAGTATTTGTGATTTGATGAATTATGTGAGTGCTCCATTTCTCCATAAAATGAAGCTTTATGCAGATACATCAGTGCCATAGGAGATCATTGCTAGGCTGTTCCTCCAGTGAAAGCGTCTCCTGTCCAAAACACCAGATCAGACATTTGTGAAAACACGTTTCATTTGAAAAAAGTTGTAGATTATTTCTTTGTCTGTAATAAGTCTCAGAAACTATTTGTAATCAACACTATTATTATTTCCTTTCCTGTGTCAAGAATTGATGACATTCTATGGGGAAGTGTGTGTGTATATGAGTGTGTGTATATGTGTGAGTGTGTGTATATGTGTGAGTGTGTGTATATGTGCATCTCTATTAGACTACTTCTCATGTCAAGAATCTTCATGTTTCTTGGCAATATCAGACAAATTTGATATTTTTTTCTGCTTGCTTAGTTTACTATTGAGTGATCCCAAACAAGAGACAAGAGTCTATGGAAAAAGAAGTTATTTCTGAATGTGCAAAGAGAGTATTAGCAGCCATCTTCAGCCATTTTTATAACGGTTTTGCAACAGCTGCTCATATTGTCCCATACTGATGACAAATGGTACCTTTTCACACTCTCCACAAAGGTAGAACAGAAAATTCTCTATCATGAAAGCTATGTACAGGATACAATACACCTTGCTGAGACAAGCTTATCAGCCTCATACGTAGGTGCAGCTGGAGCTGCCCCGTTAACACATTTCTACATTTTAAGTATTTTTCAAAGACTCATTTCTCAAAAGCAAAATTATAAAAAAAGAGAAAGTAATTGTTCAGTTTCACTAAATATGCTGTCACTGTTACAAATATGAAAATGTTTCCTTGGTGAATGAGCTGTGTCAATTTCATGAAACCTTCACTTCATCAGACAGAGCTTATGTATTTTACTGCTACATGAATGAATATGCAGCTACAACAGCTTACCTGGGGACACAGCCAAAGCCCATGCTCCCCGAGGCCCATGTCCACCTCAGAGCACGCCGTGAGGCCCCGCATGACGCCTGGGGACTGGAATTGGGGCACAGCAGTGTTAGGTCTCCGTGGCACCAACCAGCCCCAGCCGGGGGATCTCACACCCTGACTGGGGGGACCCTGCAGTTCCACAGCAGCCTGGCCCTGCTTCAGTGTGCAGGGCCCCCAGGCTGCTTTCCTGCCTCAGCCTCAGGATACCCCCTCACCACAGCCTTGCCTGACTGGGACAGCACTGCAGCGCCATGTGTAGATCTGGAACCTGGTGTGCATGTTGCACTGGCCTCAAACTACCTCAGATGTAGAGGGGCGAGAAAAGGTACTCAAAATCCAAACAGCAGGGCTAGGCGGGCTTGCTCTGGCTGCTGACTGTAAAAAAGATTATGTAAGTGCAGCATCAGATCCTGTCTGAGCTGTGACAGAAAACCCCAAGCGTTCTCCATGACAAGAACCTCTTCATTTCCCTCAGGTGATACTGGAGGAGCTGATTCTGCAGGAGTTGTTAGGAAGTGTGAAGGAGCTAATGGCATCATCAGCCCCTCACACCCTGAGCACCTGGAGGAGGCTACAAGGAGGAGTTCTGCCAGCAGCTTGAGGAGAGGGAAGTTGTGTGTTCCTGAGGTTGGCAAAGCTCATGTGTGGAGGTGCTGCCAGAGGATGGCTGACCGTGACCTTGGGGAGCTGGTTTGTGCCATGGAGAAATGACTTGTGTGCACAGCACACAGCAGCCTCATGCTGCAGGGCTGCTGCTGCCACTGTGGGTTCTGCTATGGTGGTTTCACAGAGAGATGGGTGGCTGTTGTGTCCTCAGGTGAGTAAACTAAAGGGCTTGCTCTGGTGGGCTGTGCAGACCCGGCTTTTACTGCTCACTCTTGGCAGGCTGTGCAGCCTCTTGATGGCCCAGGCTATTCATCTCTCTGTGTGGCTGTCATGACTGAAGTGAGCAGCAGCCTCTCCTCTCCTCCATCCTGCAGACAGAGCTCTCTCTGTGTAACTTATGTGCTTGCAGTAGTGGCCATAATGACTCTGGGACAGAAAAAGAAATACTTCAAGGAGCTGCACTGACAAAAGAGGACAGATAAAAGGCATCTTATGCCTTTCCATGGCAGGCTGCATAAGGACACTTGAAAGCTGAAGTGATGTGCAGTATCTTCCGGGCTGAGGAGAGCGGTTGAGACAGAGGTAAGGGACCTGTTGGGTGCTGTGCGTGCTCGCCTCTGCTTTGGTTTGTACAATTGAATACCCCCTGACTGAAAGAGTGTGCAACTCCATGATGAAAAGCTATAAGCAGTGAGGGAACAATGACAGAAAATATTAAAGAATACAGGCAATGTAGCGGAAAATAGGGAACAGGATTTTGTTACCACATCTTTAGATCGAGTGCTGTTTTTATACTTTCGTTTCTTCATTTTGCTTTTTTGGATGTTTGCTTATAAAAAGCAAAGGTTAGGAAATTCAGCAGCAATGGAATATGTTCAAAGATTTCACCTGTTGTTAGAGTTCTTATTCACTGGGAAGTTGGGAGACAAATATTAAAAGAACCTGATCTTCTTAGGGGCTGCTGCCATAGTAGAGATTAGGGGTTAAGATATTAAACAGCAAAGATATTAACTGTTTTACATCTGGTTTTACAAATGAAGATGGTAGAGATTTGCTTAAACTGCATTAGACGCTTAAGGATAACAGATGAAGAATTAGGAAGTGTGCAGATTAGCACTAGTGATGATTAAGAAAAGCTTACAGGCTCTAAACCTTATTAATGTTTCTGACAAATGACAAGTGATACAAGAAGGATACGCACAAATGTGGTTTGAAGGGGCATGGAAACAGGCAGAGCAAGGACTGCTTGGTTCGATTTTGGGCCCTGAACATCACTGCAAGGATAAAATTAACTTTGACAAACTCCCAGCTCTGTCAATGTCCTTCATCTATCCTTTTCTCTTCCCGTGACCTATTAGTTCTGAGTTTGTTCATTTTATGTCTAACACTGGTCATAAAGTATTGAGAAGCACTTGTATTGAGTAGCCTGCAGGGTATTGCCTGGTAGTCTAAGACTGCATAAAGTCAGACTTGAAAGGGAAAGCTGGGTCATCTGGTATCTGAATAGGAAATAAACCCTATCTTGGCATTCCATTCTTACTTCAGCTGCAAAAAAAAATTGGGAAAGGGAGATGGTCAAGCTCATGTGCTTGGAGGCTAAAAGCCTGAAATAAAGGAGAGAGATAGAATTTATGTGGCAAAGAGGGATTTCATCTACTACCCACTGAGCCTGGAGATGGAGACTGTAAAGCTAAGAGAACAAGGCAGCTGCAAGTAGTGAGCTGGTGGCTATTGTGGGAAGGAGCTGGTGCCAGTGTAGTGCAATCTTGCTGAGAAGAAGGAAAGGGGGATGGGGGCACGGCAGAGCTTGGGGGTGCAGTAAATTCTGGGCTTTTTCATGTAAAATTTTGAGATCTGATGGAGAGGGGTATTTTGGTGAGATAATGCCAAGGCAGGGTGAAATGCTGATGGGGTGAGGAGGGGGCACCCTCCCCTATTCCCATGGAATGGAAAGAGGGGTAAAATGGCAAACCTGTTTTTCCTGATGCTTTCTTTTCCTCTCCTCCTTTCCAAGGCTGGATAGTCCACCCTACATGATAAAAGGCACAGGGGTTGCACAGGCTTCTTTCCACCCTTGCTCATTTCTTCGGACTCCTCTACTTTTGCTCAGTGCCTCATTCACCCATCTCTTCAGAGTCTTTTTGTGTCTGTGAAAATACCAAGTGAATGAAATTTGTGTGAGCAGTCAAAGGTGTTGTCCTCTTTTCAGTTTCGTGTGGCAACTTGTTGCTTTTTCGTTTCTGCTCTTGAGATACTTCAACAGGGATATAGCATACTGTAAAAATGTTTTGCAGACTTAGATACCCCTTGATTACAGGAAATGAAAATTGAAAACCGGGTGTTTGTTGTGACCACATTCACAAACTTGTTTAAGGTAGTGATTAAAAAGCACTACAGTTATTAGTGTTATAGCCATAAAGGGCTGGCTCCTCCCCTGGTGCAACCCAGCTTGAGCGGAGCCTCAGGAGTGACTGTCAGGGAGTCCTGGCTCACAGTGCAGACCAGAGGGCTTTTTCTCCTGAGACACCATTGGAAAAGTTGCCTCATTTTTGTAAAGTGAAGTAACACTTTCTGTTTTGTTTTGGGTTGGTTTTTTTGTTTGGGTCTGTTTGGGTTTTTTTCTTCTGAAATTATATTTTTGGTATATCTTTTCTTTTTTCTACTGAAATTGGTTATCTGGTTCTGTTAATCCAGTCTCTTCAGGTATTACCTCTTCTCATGCCTGTGTGATGCATTAGCTGTGAAACAGAATTATTGGTGCTGAGGTGCTTATATAGTCTTAAGCTACATGCCCTGAAAAGTGATTCTGATGCTTTTGTTAATTTGCAGAGATAATAGTTTCAAGGGAACTTTCTGCTGAAATGGTAACTGAAGTCTTTGTCAATACAGAGTTGGACTCTTACTTTAGATCTGATCCAAGAGGTAATACTCTGTGTTTTGCCTAGGTATGGGTGACACTTAGGCTTGCTGCATATTTAAGTTACTAAATCTCATTAAATGTTTTCAAAGTAATTACCATTTTATCAGAAAATGTGGTTTACCAGAAGATTACATAACAGCAAAGGGTTTTCACCCTAGGCCATATGTGCATATGCAGACCATATGTGCACCCTGTGATTGAGCACAGGCTCTCAGTATTGCCATTCATACTTTGAAAACCTTGGTATTATTTGCATTATTAACCATGTTATGGGCTTTTTTGGCAAACAATATTTTGCCACATATGCAGCATGAGAGCTGACTAGGGGAAATGGAGTCCTGCTCCTTCTGTGCTGGATGCTGTGGTTAAGGTGGATAAATGTGGGAACATGTGGGAAGCTGTGTCTCCATCTGTGATGGGCACCACTCACCAATCCTTCCTCTTCTGAAGGCTAGAGGAGTTGAATAGGGGCTTCCAGACTGACCAGCAGGAGAAGGACAAGACATTCCAGAGGATATTTGGCTTCAATTTTTAACCTACGGCGTCATGGGTTCAGCAGCAGCAGTCATTTTTCTCCTCCTTGGTAGCTGGTGTAGCGCTGTGTTTTTTGATTTTGGGCCTGGGAACAGCGCTGATAACACCAGTGTTTCGGTTACTGCTTAGTGATGTTTTGGTCTGACCAAGGACTTTCTGAGTTTCATGCTCTGCCAGGGAGGAGGGGAGCCGGGAGGAAGCAGAGACAGGACACCTGACCCAAACTGACCAAAGACGTTATTCCATACCACAGCACGTCATGCCCAAGATGGAGGACGGAGAGGAGAGACCCAGAAGGGTGGGGGGTACACTGCGTGGTCGGGGGTGGTATTAGGTGGTGAGAATTGTATTCTTTCCTTGTATTTGCCCTGTCATTATTATTATTGGTGGTAGCAGTAGTGATTTGTGTTATACTTTAGTTACTAAACTGTTCTTATCTCAACCTGTGGGAGTTGCATTCTTTTCGATTCTCCTTCCCATCCCTCCGGGAGTGGGGGGCAAGATAGAGGGGGGAGTGAGTGAGCAAAACTGCGTGAGTTATAGAGGCTTAAACCGCAACATACGGTTGGTACAGAATCTCTTTATCTGCTGCTCAGAGTTATGATGTTGAGATTCTGGCAGTTTGTAGAGCATGAAAACGGTCTGTAAATGTGAATCTATGGTGGTTCCTATGGGAGAGTGAGTGTTACCTCATGGCAATGAATGGCTAACTTGGACTAGAGTCTCCTTTAAGGCTATAAATGATTTTCAGTCTTCGAGACATAACAGGAAGTTCAGCTCCTAGGCCATGCTTTCAGAGTGCAGTGTTATGAAATGTACAGTTTGCAGTAAAAATCTTTTAGAAAGAGGCTTTTAAAATAATTTTTTTCCCACAAAAGTTGATGTGGAGGAGGGAAAGGACATTAAAAAAGAAAATGTGAATGAGTTTGCATCATGACTTTTTAGAAAGAAAATTAACTCTGTCTCAGCCAAAACCAGTGCGGCTGAACAATTTCATGGCTCAGGTTGGTACCTTAGAACTGTAGCAGTAGTTGGAATGTGTTGAAAAGCTGAGGCAAAAATTCTGACAGCTCCATTAAAAAGTGCAATTAAAACTGGAAATCAAATTAAAATACAAATGAGTTTGGTGGTTTTTTTTCTTCTTTTAAGTTAATTAATAAATCAGTATAGACATAAATTTTTGACATGTTTTAAATATATTTGAACACCACTGTTTTAATTTGAAGTCGCATTCCCTTCTTGGTGCTGTGGTGATCACTGAAGACTAGTGACCAGTAATGAATGTGTCGCACTCAAAGATCCCTCCAGGGTTCTGATTCAATCTTTTGAGTTATAGGATCAGGACAAAATGAACTATTTTTCAGGCTTGTAAATATGTGACAAATGACAGTGCAGGAACTATTGATTCCAATCACACTGATACAATGTTTCTTAGTCAGGACAGACCCGCTTTACAAATTACTTGCAAGTTGAACAGCAAAGCCATATATAACACACTTCAAATCGTATCAATCTTCTAGGGTGCTTCTGTCACTAGTAGCCTTCAGATTTGAATAAAGTGACCAAAATTGAAATGTGTGTTTTAAATACATTTCTAGGTGAAGTTGGTGCAGTAGTGCTTTGACTTGAAGCTGAATCACTCAGTGGGACTTGGGCCCCTTACATAGGGTTGGGGCTCTTGTACAGCAGCAAGCATACACCATCATTTATCTGATGTTGGCAATGTTTAAATAGCCTATAGATGTGAATAATGGACTGTCCTCTCTGTGGAGATTGTTACTGAAATTATTGCAGTATGAAAAACATCTGAAGATGAATTTAGGACACCTTGACTGATTCTGAGGAGCCGGCTCAATTTTTGGGGAATTTCTTCAAGACAGTGGGCTTGATTGGAAAATGTGGTTGAATTTTCTGTGTCTCTAAAGTTGAGATTTTAATGTGATGTAACCTTGATAAAACACTTTATTATGAATTTTTTGAACTGCAGGCTAATAAAAAAATTGTTGCTTTCTTGGAAAACAGGCAACAATGAAAGCATAATGTTGCATACACATGTTGAATACAGAGTTTTCTGGGAAATGCTCAGAGGAGCCAACTGCATGTGGCAAGTTAGTAGTGTCAACAAGTTAATGACCTAGATGCTATGGTAATGAAGGTAATAGAATGACCTATACAAAATGGGAAAACATCTCTAGTCCAGCATCTGCTGTGTAAAAATTGGGGAGTTTGGTAGTTATTTGTAATAGCTAGTCACCTACACTACTGATAATGCTTGAAAACTCCTTCTGCTGTATAGCAAATTCAAATGAAAGCTGAAAATAGAATACTATCCAGTTTGGTTTTTGTTTTTTTTAGTTAGGGGTAAAATTACAGGAGGGTTGGAAAAGCTCATTTGATTAACTATGAATAAATGGCATACAATGCTTTTCAATGAGATATGAATAAATAGCTTCACCTGAGAACAGCTCTTGATTGTTAGTAGTCATCTTCAATATTTGTTGAAGCAGGAAAACAGTAAAAAGAAATATCCATGTTTCTAACAAATTATTATAGTGCACTTGCAATTACAGAAAAGGATGCAATAATTTGAGCTGTGTAACTATTATTTCTGTTTCCCGGCTGCTACCATTATCCAGAATTCAGCTTTAGTTCACCATACTTGTCACATGCTCACCTTAAAGGAGGCCTGCATGATGATTTATAATAGATCTTTTTCCCTGATGCTTGATGGAATAAGCCATCTGTGTACCATAAAGGTATGATAAAAAGCTTTACAATGTTGTCTGTGAGACAGATCTAGACAGTTATTACAAAGAGCAGCTCTTGTTTTAGAAGGTACTTCTACTGTGAGTTCTGCTGGACCAGCTGGGATGCAGTCTTATCCTTCACTTCACACCCTTTCCCCTCCTTCCTTTTCATTTATTATTCTTCTCCCTTTAAAGTGTGATAAACCAAAAAACAGGAGAGGTTAGGGGGACAGTAATGCTACAACCAACCTCTCATTAGAAAGCCAAGCTCTTGGCAAGGACTGTAATTAAATAGGTTTTCTTTGACCACATAACTATATCAAACCATGTTGTTGGCTCCATCTCCTCAAGCCAGACCAAGCTTCATCTACTGACCTCACTAAGTAAAATCTTGGTCTGGAAGCTGTTTTAACTGCAGCATGCTAGGCTGTAATTGCCTGGAGTTTATTTGGCTGTGCAGGCTGCAGTTATAATCCAGTCAAAGCACAAAGAATTCAGCTTTGCCAAGCCAGGTCAAGCCAGGCTTGTAGCTTCCCAACTGAATTTTTCCTCAAGCTGGAATCCATTTCGTCACTGCTTCACTTGGTTAATCAATGGGTTCCATTCAATGATAATATTGACCTAGAAAACTAGCTCAGAACTTTAGATGAAGTTCATATTGCTCCTGCCTACAGTAGGCAATGATAATCATCCACTTTTTATAGCAGAGTAACAACATAAATGGAGAGGTTTTATTTAGGCTTTTCCTAAATCTACAGGAAGATGCTGTTCCAGTGCTCTGCCAGGGGCTTAGGGAGACACCCACAACAGTTTCACTAGCTACCCTCTATTACTCCTGGAACCCTGTGTTTGCTCATCTTTAAGTGGCCCGGCTCACAATTTCTGACCCAATATTCAAAGAGAAATTTGTGGTTTTGGTGTTGTATGTAGCAATTGGTTTTCAACCCGTTTCAATGTGACATTTCCTGTTGGCATCCATACTGCGAAAAGAGAGACTTGCTTAAGCCTTTTTGTTTCAAACAGCAAATAAGTATACAGTAGCATGTTCCAATTCCTGCTCACACAACACCTGCAAGGGTTAGAGTAAACCTCAGAAAAAGAAGTTTAAGTATTACAGGTTCTTATTATTACCTCAGTCATTTCAGACCCAAATACTGCATCATTATTGTAATCTTTATTTGACGTTATCTATTAAAAAACTTTAAGGGGCTTCTTTGCCTTTAACTGATAGTATACAGGGTAATACATACTGATGCAAAAGTGTTAGAAAACAGAAGATTTCTTCTTACTCTTTTACCACCCTCAATAGTCTTGCTGCTTGGGGGAAGGGGGACGGGAAAGGACCACAAACAGCTGTTGCGGCAACCTCATAATCAAAGACAGTGACTTAGTTTCACTTACCCACACTGCACTGGTCATTTCAGCTGATGTACTGGCAGAGTTTATACTATGTAGAAACCTGGCAAGAAAAAAGTGTTTCCAGTATGTCTGTGGGAAACCTGTGGGAAGGGGAAATAGAGCTAGGCTGTGACCCTTAGCTCTTATGTTCTCAGAAATACATACTGACTCCAGCTGAGAGCTTTCAGGTAAACCACAATGAAACCTTTTTCTACTTACAGCCTACAGAGTGTGTATGATCTGTTTGCTCTGTGTACTTAGCTTGGAAATGTTGGTATCAAAAAGCTCTAGAAGGTTGTATGAGTAAACTTTCAGCACCTCATTGGATAAGCAATTTCTGAATCTGCCATCCAGTGGGTATAGTTCAGCTCCTGAGAAATGAATTCCTAATGAATATAAACTTAAAGTTTGCTTAGGCTTTGACATATTACTCCTAGAATCATAGAATGGTTGATCTTGGAAAGGACCTCTGAAGGTCATCTGTTCCAACTTCCCTGCTCAAGCAGGGCCACCCAGAGCCAGTTGCCCAGGACCAGGTCCAGATTATTTTTTAGTATTTCCCAAGAATGGAGGCTGCATAACCTCCCTGGGAAATATGTACCTATGCCAGTCAGCTTAACAGTAAAAAATGGTTTCTGACGTTCAGACAGAACCTCCTGTGTCTCCTTTGTGCCCACTGCCTCTTGCCCTGTCACTGAGCACTGCTGGAAATAGCCTAGCTCACTCCTGTTTGTACCCTCCCTTCAGGTATTTATATAAATTGATAAGACTCCCCCTGAGCCTTCCCTTCTGCAGGCTCAACAATCCCAGCTCTCCCAGCCTTTTGTCACAGAAGAGGTGCTCTAATCCCTCAGTCATCTTTGCGGCCCTTTGTTGGATTATCTCCAATATGTCCATGTCTCTCCACAGTGTTAGCTCATCAATTCCTGGACCCTTGGCCCTGTAAATCATGTTTGGGCTTCCAGCCTGCCACCACCTTTCCTTATAGTGACCCATAAATGTGTAGGAAAACAGGCACACGTGTCTCCTATAACGTTCCATTCCCAGCTGTCATGCTATGGGTTACGCACTCAGCCACATGGACAATTACTTGCTAAACTTCAGCATGTAATAAGAAATCTAACTTTTTTTAATTTATCTTCAAACTCTTGACATTAAAAAGAAAACCAAACTCATTCTGTCTTTTAAAATGTGATATTACAACCTGGATGCAGCCGCAGTATTGAAGTGAATACTAGGGGTTCACAGCAGCATTACCCAGAGTCCCACTGCTTCTGGAGCCCATACTGCTGATGAGAAGGAATTATGTCCAGGCAAGGGTTTTTCACAGCCCTAGAAGGGATATCTTCTGCCTCTGAGCTGGCACAATTGTAAGGCTGCTCCATCTGCATGCAGACCTCGGGAGCAGCAGATGGCTGGCTGCCATTATTAAACTGTGCATCTTGCCCTGAAGAATTAAGGTTGTCCAAGTGTAATAACCTTTCCTTTTTATCTCAGGGTTGTTCTCAAACAGCAGTTAAAATGGGGAAACTGTTAATGAAACATTATCTCTTCATCTCTGCTACTGGTTTTTAGGTTTTCTTTTTTTTAAATTTTGTATGTCATAGCCAAAGAAAAATTAAGTATTTACTTGACACCAAAATTGGAGGAAAAGCAAGGAAGAAAATCTCTGAAGTTTAAATGGAGATCAAGTGAATTGCATGAGTAAAGCTCTGGTGTGTAGCCTTTCTAAAATTAATAAGGAAGAAGAGAACATGTATGACTTAGTATCACTTTGGTGCTGCCAGGATTTTATAACATCACTAAATGATCCTCCCATAACTTCTGTCTCTTTAGCATTTTCCCCACTCAGATGGAATGTTCTTTATTATCCATGAAAACATAAAAAATTATATCATTTAAAATTAGGTGTGTACATCCTCAGGTGTCTGCTGTATTTCATTAATAATGGGTAATGTCATCTTCTAACTGATGAAATGCATCTCTAATAGAGCAATATTTTTGAAAGATATAACAAAGTGACCTTTGAAGTGTCCAATACTTGTAAATTCATCTGATATTACTTTAATTGTAATGGCATGAAGTCCAGTAATACTCTTTTGCCCATTCACTGAAGACTTCACTACTGTGAGAAAAACAATTCAGCGTAACTCCTATTCTCAAAATTTGAATCTGTTTTTCAATTTAGTGTTTTACAGAATCTTGTAATATTTCTACATATTGCTATTTTATTCAGTGCTTAAGGCAAGCTTGTGTGCATGATTTTGCACAAATAGGAAACGTGCCATTACTAATTGCCTACTTTTTAAACCATATCAAGCAACTTCTCCCAGCATGAAACAAATTAACTATTGGGGATCTAAGCCAGAAATCATTGATAGATCATAGTCAGGTCTTCAGGGTTAGTTTGAATCATAGCATTAGGGGTGAAAGGTCAGAACTTCAAATACTTCCCAATTCATTATTTCCTTTCTTAATAACATTCGCTTAGTTACAGCTGTTACTACTTCCAGGCCCAAATGTGTGGCTTTGATAAAGATGAGATTTCATTCAGGAAAACCTATGTGCAGTTTCTCTTTAACTTTGTAGCTGAAGCACTAAATGATCAAACCAATTGCAGATCCCTTGTATGCACCATGTGTATACAGCCATCCAGGGCACCATAGCATACATTAAATCCTGTGCAATAGAGAATAGGAAAAAATTCCCTTTACCCTTTGGTAATGAACTATTTTGAGTTCTTTGAACTAAAATTAGCTGAAAATTGAAGGACTTGGGCTTATGGATCCTTGGCTGAAGTGAATTTTCTCATCCTACTCATGGGGGCATTCTATTCTTGTGTGAAGAGGAGTTCACAGACTGTAGGCTGCATTGGTACACAAGTGCTTGCAAAGGTCTGCTCTTTAAAGGCATGTCCACGAGTAGAAACGACATTAGCAAAGTCCAGTAATCCCTTCCTGAAAGGATGGATCCCTAAGGGGCCAATCCAGTTGGCATATATTAGAGCAATCTGCTGGCTCATCTCATGGTTTATAAGGCTGTGGAGCCAGGCCCTGCAACTGAACTGGCTGGGGTGGTCTAGCCTGCACTGCAGAAGAATAAAGGTGTGTAAATTCTGTGGAGACCTTGTCCTGGAGTATAAACCTTACATGTGGCTTCTTGCCTCAGAGGAACTTGCACAGTTTGTCAGAAGTGGTATGTTAGAACACCTTCATAATGGAGATGAGCGGCATTTGCAGGGTGTTTTCCCAAGAGAATGTAGTGCTAAGAGTTGTCTTCAGGAAACAGGGTTGGTTTTGTAACTGGTAGTCTCTTAAAGGAGTATTTTGTCATTTGCTTGTGTCAATGTTTTCAGAACCTTAATTTAATTAATAGTTTATAAACGGCTGGAATTAAATGCCAAGTGAAATTTTAGAATCCTGGTAAATACATTAACTTTAAAAGAAGCTCTCCTTTCCTATTTCAGGTAAGCAATTAGTGATTGGCCTTCTCTAAGTTTGCTTTTTTTTCAAGTGTTTTTATTTCCCCTTAAAATGTTTGCTTCTCTTCTGACTGACAGGAAATAGATAATGTTTCGAAAAAAGAAAACCATGGTATTTTGGTGGCTTATTTCATTTTGCTTTTTTCACTCTCGGTCCACCAGTCCCCAAGCTGGTAAGCTGCTTTCCTGTAGTGCTGTGCACCCCTTGGGATGAATGGCTATTGCTTCCTTCTTGTGAAATTTTAAGGGTTAGCCCTACTTAGGTAGCAGGTGAAAGCACACCTGGATCCTGGCTGAAGCTTTCACCTGGAAATTCTTTAGATGGCAACAACACAAAATGTTGTGTTCTCCAGAGATAACACTTTGCTTACTTACATAAAGGGACTTGTATCTACTGCCATAATACCATTTGTCTACTAAACAAATATTATTTGCTGTTAAAAACTTGGCCACCTCTTGCTGTTTCTTGTTAAAGTCCAGATGTCTTTAGTCCATAAGAATTATGTCAATAATCAACTTAATGAGGTGTATGTATGTATTCCTTGTCATTGGTCAGCACACAAAAAGAATAAAATATGAACCCAAGTGAAAAGAATTACTTGCACACGTTGGTTATTTTCTCTCTGCTGAAGACTGTTCATTAAACATATTTTCTTAGGTGTATTTTCATGTGATCAACTGAATGGATAATTCTGTGTCTGCTTCTACCTCGGAATTTGTTTTGCCTAGTATAGCACTGAGAATACTGTTGTTTTACAGCTCAACATTAATTCCAGAGAGTAGGTTAACATTGTTTTCTTGTCACAGTGCAACAATACTTCCATTGTTTAAGCTCTTGTTTAGTATGTTCACTCTAGAGACATGGTGAATGAAATTTGTTTCTAGCTTTTCTAAGCAGAAACACATGAAATGCCATTGGTCAGTGGTAGTAGTAGATATGTTTGCAGCTTCATGACTAAAAGTTGCATCATTTGAAAGAGAGCAGAAGGCTATTGAAACATATGGTAGGTCATTCTGATTGACCTTACAAGCATCCAAAGTGATTTCAGGGCAGAAACTTAATCGATACATACAGTTTCTCTCCAGAATAAGTTTATTTCTGTCATTGTCAGGAGGTAATCTGTGTGCATCTGAATTCTTATCAATGCTTCCAGGTTTAAAAATTTGGATGCACATTGTGCTTTCAAGCTTAAACTTGGGATGTGACATTGCATTGCACGCAACCAGAGTTGAGGTCAATAGACAGAGCAAAGCTCATGTGCACGTGATCAGTGTAAATTGAAACACCAACATGCTTCAGTTGTGTATAAACTATTCACACTTTCACTATGAGAAAAATATAAATCGGGGTATTAAAATGAATGTTAATATAAGTAAAGCTAAAATATTCAAGATTGACCAATGAATGTTACAGGATAAAGCTCTTCAAGTCTGACCTCCGCAGTATGCAGTATTCGGCTTCATTTAACTTCAGAGGGAGAATCAGATAGAACAGTACTAGGAATCAAGTCCTATGTGAGTAAAGTTGAAATTATGAAACAATTAGCTTGAAAAGATATTTAAAATTGAGGTTACACAAACCTGTAGGTTGTAACTGGTGTCATCAGAAATCCTGCTTCTACAGAACAGCTATTGGTCTGAGATAGGGAGGAAGAAATATCTGCTTTGAAAAGTTAAATCTTGAAAACAAATTAGTGGATAAGTTAAAGCTATGTAATATTTTCATAAATTCTAATTTGTCTGTAAATACACATTAGTGCAAAGACTTTAAAAGAGTCTTTCCATTCATTTATTTATAATGGGATTATTCTAGTGTACACTATAGAAGGGATTTTCCATGCATCAGCTGCTATTGTATGACCATACATAATTGGGTCTAAGTGCTTACATCAGCTGCCTATTATGTGAAATTAATTTTTGGAACATATGCTGTTGTGTTTATACCATTGTTGTTTCATACTAGATTAATTCTTGGAGGGTTATAATCACATGACACTTATCATTTTAATTATGCCTCTTTAGTTGCAACATATGACAGCTTTTGACTTCTCACCCTCTCCTTCTGCATGTGTGACAGATAAAATTATTAATAAATGCCTGTTTATTATGTAGTTATGCTGTACATGTCCACAGGGTGTAGGTTGGCCTCATGTATTTTACCCAGAGTACAGTGTCAGCAGAGCCTTTGTGGCTTGCTAATGAGCTAAATCCTGCTAACTGCCACACACACTCTAAACTGCCAAAAGCCCTTTACAGATTCAAACGCTTACAAAGACTCAGCTGGGTCCTTTGTATAGAAGATTAACTCTTTATTCCAATTAAAGATGAGCTGGTCTGGCTTGGTTCAAGCAATTAAGTACTGGAAGTAAAGAATGAACAATGGGCAAAATAGAGTTGCATAGCAACAATCAACCTTCTAATAGTAACCAGGTATTTTTGGAGATTTTCAACCTGATAGGGAGAAGTTGCCAAGAACCTTTTTCTTCATGCTGGTCTCTGAGATGAGATCTGTCAGACATCCTGGGTTTGGCAAGTCTCATTTCTAGCAAGAAGTTAGTTTTGCTGTAAGCAGGTAGAAAGGGAAATGTTCTGGGATAACTTAATGCATTTAAACCTTGATAGTCTCTGCACCATCACTTCCTACTGAGGTCTGAGCTGCACACTACTTGACTTCATGTCTTCAGTGGAGGGAAACTTTGATTAGTAATTTCAATGCATTTTGGCTTTAAAAGTTTTAAACTGTTGCCTTCAGAGCCTGCTGGCCAAGTTTTCTTGTGTTTTCCTTTTCCTTCAATCTTCTTTCATTACTCTGAAACATCTGAAACTAGCTAAGTGTATATTCTGTTGTCTTGGTTAAAACTGACTGAGATACGGGCAAGGGCAGCTGCCTATATGCAGTGGAAATGAGGAGCACGCACAAAGTGCTGCTTAATATGTGAAAAAACCAAAATGCCTTTTCAGCAAGAGTAATAGTGGAGTGACTGACGATAATAACAATACATTTCCAGGAAGGAGTATGATTTGCATGGTTTTAAGTGCATAGATAAGTGACATTGCTTTCAAACGGTCTTATTCTGTGCCTTCTGTCATAGGACCCTTCTAAACTTAATTCTTGTGCCTGAGCTTCATGGCAAGCAACAGGTAGTTGTATGCCATGGATTACAGGTACAAATTTATGTTCTTAAATAGACATATTTTTCTGATCTCTTTAGGCAGCACTGATCTGTGTGGCAGCAGGATGTCCTGCCCCTGCTTGCTCTCAGCTCTTCAGGACCGTCAGTCCTCAATGCCTACTTGTCTTCCAATTGGGCACCCTGTGGCTCATGCGTGGGGTGGCGTGCTCTCCCATTCTCTTACAGTGCCCTGTCAAGGGAAGAGCTTGTTCAGGCTTTAATAAACAGCACAAAATAGGAAAACCTGAAGTTTGGTTTTGTTTTGGTTTTTAATAAGTAAATAGCTGAACAAACAGAAGAATGTTTAAAAGATACTTGGCCAAGATTCTGGGGCTTTTTTTGTTGAAGCAACTATCCATTTGTCAGTCATGTACATTAATACAGTTCTTGATGCAGACTGAACAACATAGTTGTAGATGCATTGCACTCTTCTTAAAAGCATTAAAAACTTTAACAAGGTCTATACAGTAATATGCAATTTGGCAACCTTAGGAAAAAAAGGTACTTTGTGAATTAAACAGTACTTTTAGTGAGACATTTGTTATCACAAAAGATATCCCCAGGTTTATTTATTCTTTCTCAAGACCTAAAGTGACTACTGTTCCAGTTGAATTTGACTTAGTAGGATAAAGAAAGGAAAGCAAAACTTGTCCTAGTGTGATGCCATTTCAATGAATGGTGTTGCCTGATCTGAAGGGAATCAGATGTTCATGTGTCCTGCTAGAATTTGAAACTGGTTCTATGATTTTCCTCAAATGTAGTAATAAGGGCAGAAAAATTTCCAATCTGAGCCAGGCCTGTGAGGTTATTTAAATGTCAGGAGCGCTGATGAGATGACAGCGGGCTTTTCAAAACTCTATCACTAATGGGAATTACATGTCTAAGCTCTTTTAAAAATCCCACTGGGCACAATCTACTGTGTTAAATGTCTGAATACCTTTAAAAAAATGTGGCCTCCTGTAGGTTACAATCGGTTGAAAATTCCTGTGAAATCCAAGATGTCTTAATACTTTCAGGGCTGGACATAAACCTCTGATAACTTTTAATGAGACAGGTTATCACAAAACTATTTTCTGTACTATTAGTATGTTATTGTAACACTTGCTTATTTTATAATCGGATAATCCAGTACATTTCATTGCCACTTTGAAGGGTGGCACAGAATAACCTTCCCAATGCATCAGTAAAAGCATGTCACTGGCAGCTGGGGGGTGCTGGGTTACTTGCTCTTGCTCTCCTTGTCTTACGTATTCTGTTTTTTCACCTCCATAACCTTGTCTGATGGGCATCCCTTACGTTTACAATGCCTGATGTGCTTCCTGACATATGTTCAATTTGATTTTCTATAATTTCCATTGATGGCCCTGTTTTCCTGCCATTAAACTGGTGTATTGCCCAGCTGTATTCTGGGTCAAGAATGGGCAATCTTTTAAATCTAGTATAACATGAAATATGACTGTGGAATGGGAGAGGGAGGAGGAGGTAGACAAGGATTATAAAACTGACAGAAGGGCTGTGTGTCCTGGAAAGGGAAGTTGTGTGTTTTATCTAGGAGAGTGGAAGAGGGTGAAGGTGCATGTATGTTTAAGGGAAGAGTATAATATATTTGCTGGCACTGGAAGGCTGTGCATTACCAGCAGCTGAAATTCTGTGTCTGTAGTTGAGATGAATACAAGCAGATACTATCAGCCTTGCCACCCCACAGTGACTAGCCATTGACCTTAACCCTGAAGGAAAGGGGCACTCTCACTAGGGGAATTGCATGCTTACTCAGCCCTAAGCCACATCTGAGCTGAAGCTGCCAATTTTGCCAAATTATGTGTGATGCTTTTGAAATGTGGACTATTGTCCACCAGGGATTAAGCTGAAATGACTGAATTCATTTCACTTAGGTTTTCAATGGCAGTAACATTATTTTTAAAAAAATACCAACTATAAGACATTTATCATTTTGATTTTATTCATCTTTGTCATTTACTTATGTTTCATGGTAGTTTCTAAAAGGCAGTGAAGTTAATGTCCTATTATTTCAAACCCCCAAGGTTAGATTTTCAGGCTTAAATTGAATTTAAAAGCCACATGTATAGTTAATTTGTACATTAACAAAATTTCTATCAATCACAAGAGCCTTGAGCTCTTGCAGATTTTTTTCATGCTTTACTGAAATTATTAATAGCTGAAAAAGAGCCTAGAGATATCGAGGTAGATACTCTGAAATGCCCCTGAGCAGCAGAGAGATCTTCTTCCTTAGGTGAATCTTTAGCATTCTTCTGCTGTACAGAATAGCAGAGACAAACTAAAGAGCTAATATACCTTTAGGTCATTGGTGCCAGTACTGTCAGAGCATCTTCTAATAGTGTTGTTAGCAAGTATAACAACACTTACATCATTGTGTTGGTAGTGCTATTTATTTATTTAATTAATTTAGAGAACTAAGCCACAGAGGTTTTAACTGAACACTTGGAAGGACTTTGCTACATCAACTGGTAAATTTTAAAGTCGTTGCTTTGTCAGGGAATCCAACATTTTTTCCTTCATTGAGAAATTTTCAGAACTGATTCGTGTTTTCCTGGAGACAATGAAAATCAGTTACAGAATTCATTGGTCTTGGAGACAGAATGATGATGTGTTCTGTAGTAGTGTTTTAAAAAGATTGGACTTTTTTTTTTTTTTCACCAAAGGAGTGAGATTTTATGGTAATCCAGCTGTTTATTCAGTTTTGAAAGGAAGTAGTAAATGCCCAGACAGCAAAAGCGGTGCCACAGACCACTTGGCACAGGTGGAGGATGATGGTACTGAGTATGTTCTTCAAAGCCTCAACAGAGAGTCCCCATGCATTTGGTTGCTTGCAGAGCCGTATGTTTGTAAATGCTCATAAAGCTGCCTCTCGTCTTGACTTGAGCTGCAGAATTAGGGACAGCCTTAAACTCTGTCTTGCTTCAGCACTTTCTGCACCTGTTTGAGGCTACACAAGCCCTGAGAAATCAATTATTTGATAGCCTATTCCTCTGTGGTCAATTGCTTACAGCACAAAATTAACTTTTGGCAGAGGTGAGGATGAACAGATGTAGAGGCAGCCAGCCCAAATGTGCCCTTCTGGACAAAGAATGGAATATGGAAACTACCCTGAAATAACGGAAGGACCCAAGATGATCTATCTATGCCTTAAGAAAAGAAAAAAAGAATTGTTTTCCCCAAAACTTCCTTATGTTTTTCCCCTCCTACAAAAGGCCACTTTGCTTGTCATGTCAAGCAAAAGCTAACAATGACCCAGGTGACAACCAGGCAGTTGTAGCTGTTGTTTGCACAACTGTTAGTGGAAATGCTCACACCTTCACCAACTTCTTGCCTATATTCATATATCCAGAAAATTGTACCTGAGTGAACTTGTTTCCGTAACATCTTTCCTGTTTCCTCTTAGCAGCTACGTTCATTTCTTGCACTTGTTTTACTGTGTTTTTTAGAATGTAACTTCTAAGGAGAAAGGGATATAGCTCCTTATGCTAGTCAGCTTCTAGTCATAAGAATACTGCCCTTTTTGCAAAACTGCATAAGCTGCTAATTGTGGCAGAGACTTTCTGAGAACTGATGGATCATCTCCTGCTGTATGTTATGGTCTATGGTACATCTCTTCTTTTTATATGAGGAGAAAAAGGATAGAATTTGTGGTTTTCAGGTCTATGGAAGTAAAATTTGCTGATTTGTATGTATAATTATTTTAGGCTTTGGAGGGAGAACTGAAAATAAATTACCTGCCAAGCATTTTCACCTCAGTTCATGTCAAAGACAACTTCTTCTGTAGTTTGTTAATGATTAGAAGAAAATGAATTCAGCCTCTTGCTGATAGTCACATTTCTTCTCTGCATTACTTAACGTTGTGGTTAACTGAAAATTAGTATCCTTCCCCAGTTATAAACCACCTCAACAATAAATATGTAGCTGGCCTTTGAGTCAGCTGAGCTTTAAGAAAGCAAGTGTGATTGGCGCTGTCAGGCTGCTTATTCAAATGATCCCTTGCTAACATGAGGCATGTGCTGAGCTGATCTGACACCACTCATCCAACATTGCTTATCCTAGTCTGTGTCTGTTGCTAGGGTACATCAAGATCCACCAAACCTAGAGCAGAAACGGAGTGGGCAGCAGCCAACACATGCTCTTCTCTGAAAAGTCCCCAAGTTTCACTCTGTGTGCTTTGCTTTTTGTGCACTGGGCAGTGATGGCAAGTAGGACTTCAGGCATGTTAAAGGAGCTGTGTGAAACTCTGGGCAATGGAACACAACACCATTTTGGGGAAAGCATGGAGGGGAATTTTCCTGTGTTACTGAGTGCTGCAAGTCTTACTGTTCAGATAACCAAGTTTTTTCTGTTTATTACCCTAAGTTGTAATATAATACTTATCTAGAGCTTAAAAAAAGAATCTACAGGGATGCAGGAGAATGATATTAAATAAATGTAATTTCATACCCATCATTTTTCATCACTGAATTATGCTGGCTGAAAAGCTTCTACCTATCCCTATCAGAATCTCATTACAGGTCAACTTGCAAAGTAAATAGTACTCAGTAAAAGTAAAAGTGACAGAATTTCTCATCTGGCAGACAGCCCAATTCCACAATTATTCACCTTAGGTACTAGTAATGTGAATAATACCAAAACCCTTGTTAGTGCTTTACCAGCAAAAGTGATTAATTTTCACAACTATGTGTTGAAGAAATGATTCTTTGCAATTTGGAAGCAAAGAACATACTATTTTCTTGTATTTAATTTATGTTAACTGGGATGGTGAAATGTAACAATAACTATAACAAGATGGCCTTGAGGTGATCCTGAGCCTATTCCCTGTTCTCTGACAGGAACCAAAAGCAAATATGTAAGAAATAATACCAGAACAGGGTAAATGTACTGGCATTTCACAAAATTGATTAATCTTGCTGCAAACTGTATCTTAGGCTGATGTGGTACCTCTTCTATTCAGTAGTTCTCAGTGGATTTTCCCTCCATGAATTTGCCTTGCTGTATTTTGACTCTGTCTTAATTTGTGTCCTATCCAGATGAAGCCTGCTTTATAATAATTGAAATGAGTCTGCCTTAACAGACATGTTGATCACTTTTTAACAACTGAACTGTGCCTACTAGAAACATTCATGGAGCAGATTGAGGGTGGTTGGTGAAGCCTGTTACTGTTGGCCTCAGAACTGTTCTCCAGCAGTGTGGAGATAGTGCTGTGAATGCCTAACTGTTGAACAATTTTTAAATGGGTAAACCTTATATTTTTGTGTGCAATTGAGTGTTAGCAAGGCATAGAAATAAGCATGGGGACACTGTAATTGGAAGATTGCATATGGGTGCTAGTGTACACACTCAATGATTTTGTTATCTGTTACAGAAGTTTCTGCCTTTGTAGAATCTTGCTGTTTCCCTCAGGTGCAGTTTCTTGACTGAGGAGAGTGATGCTTCCCCAGAGCTCTGCTGTCAGTCTACAAAGCTGGTAGCTTCCCCAGAGCTCTACAGCTTCCCCATAGGATTAAAGCCACTTGTCTCCAGTCAGACAAAACCCTAAAGACATTGAAGGCTTTCATGTCTACGCTCAGCGAAAGTTGACATTTATTGTAAGGATTGCTGGCTTACTACTTTAGATACAGGCTGCTTTTCCTCACTACTTTAATTTTGGCTGTAGATGAATTTCCTCTTCCTAGAAAGAAATAAATATGGAACAACAATATTTCTGTCACAAAAGAATATAGTTTCTGGAGTTTATTCTTACAGACCAAATAGCCTATTGTTCTAAAGAAAACAGATCGTCAGCACAGTTTATTATCTTCACCAGGATCTCTACCACTCCATGGTATTTCTAGAAAAGGCAGCAATGCTAACTTTTCTGATTTTTCAGTTCTTGATGTGCTAAAATACTTAGGAGGTGGAGAGGAGAGGTTATAGTTCTCTCTGGTTCTGGTGTTACTGGCTATTGAGACTATGACAGGAGCTGTTCCTACAACCAATTGAGAACACTTTGCTGAAAATATTTTATTTAATGGCCTAATGGTGAACTATGAAGAAATTCAAGGTGCCTTGGTTGTTTCTCTTTGTTAAAATTAAAGCTGTGCTTTCCTACCTTTTCTGGAGTCTGGAGAAATGTTTTTACTTGTTAACAGAACTATTTCACTTCAGAAATCTCTCCATCTTTCTGTCCCTGGAAAACCAGGGTAATGGGAAATTATTTCCTTCCTAGCACCTGCTGTCTGAGCTCTGCACCATAGTTAAGCTCATATCCTCTCTGTCATAATCTCAAGCCTCCTGGGTCAGCCAGAGAAATCTTCTGCATGCTTGAAGGCACTAAGCAAGGAGTACTCCTCTTTCCCTCTTAAATAATCACCTTACTATAAGATAGATGAGATATTTTTAACTGTCTTTATTTTTCAAGGTATGGCTCCTTCATCTGTTTTTATCATCTTCCTTGACAGTGATTACATAGTCCCTTTTTTTATAATTTGGTTGTTTCAGAAAATGATAGGCCATTGTAAAGAGAGAGTTTATAGAAAGGCAAAGGTGTCGATGTCTAGAAAACAGAGAGGTATCTGAACCCAAGAAGGACCAGCCCTATTAAGAGATTCTGTAAGGCTGCTGTTGCTGAAGAATACACTATGAGAGAAGCAAAAATGCAGACAGGCACATAGGCAGTCGTGCTACCTTGTATGTTATCATGGTTTAAGCCCAGTCGGCAAATCAGCCATGCAGTCACTCTCTCACTCCTCTCCCCCCATCTTCCCCCCTCCCCACTCCTGGAGGGATGGGGAGGAGAATCGAAAGAATGTAACTCCCACGAGTTGAGATAAGAACAGTCCAGTAACTAAGGTATAACACAAACCACTGCTGCTACCACCAATAATAATAATGATAAGGGAAGTAACAAGGGAAGAGAATACAACTGCTCACCACCTGCCAACCAATACCCAGCCTGACCAAGCAGTGATCTAACCCTTCCGGGTAACTGCCCCCAGTTTATACAGTGGGCATGATGGGCTGTGGTGTGGAATACCTCTTTGGTTAGTTTGGGTCAGGTGTCCTGTCTCTGCTTCCTCCCGGCTTCCCCTCCTCCCTGGCAGAACATGAGATTCAGAAAGTCCTTGGTCAGAGTAAACATTACTGAGCAGCAGCTAAAAACATCGGTCTTATCAGCACTGTTCCCAGGCTGAAAGTCAAAAATACATCACTGCACCAGCTCTTAAGAAGGAGAAAAATGACTGCTACTGCTGAATCCAAGACATATGTCCTTGGCTCCAATGATCTCCCTATTTCTCAGTGGATACTGTGTATCTATGTAACATCTTCCCAGGGAGAAAATTTTACCAGGAAAAGAGCCCCACTTACACTGCAGGCCTTACCAAGTCTGTTCTCAGGCAGTCTTGCTTCATGATCCCTATCTGCAACTCTTGCAATTAATATAAATGCTGTACTGATGAAAAGATGAGAGTGAAGTTCACCTCCACTTCCTTGCATGTATTTGGGACGTAGGATTTCAGGCATCTAAGGGTGATTACTGTTGACCTCAATTTCAAGCAAGTAAATCTCTGCTGATGCAATCCGGTCTGAGCTATTGGCTGCAAAAATGGTGCAGTTTTCATTTTGTTGAGCTTATTTATCATAATAAGGGGAAATGCAGTATTTTTTCTCAGTTCCAACTTCATAAGCACACACAACTCCTTTTTTCAGCTCCATTTGAAATCAATGTGAAAAAATTGATTTCAAAGCCTAGTGAATTCAGTGGGAGTTACTCCATTGACTCCTAATGTGCTTTCAGGTGTGCTCTGTAATAGTGGTATGATCACACCTGAACCAGGAAGAAAACTGTTTTAAAAACAGTTTTAAAATGTGCAATAGGATGATTAAATTCTTATTAGAGTAAGAGTTATCCTGCAAGGTGGGCTGGTGGTGTTTGCCACAATTTAAAGTGTACACAGCCCCCACTGAAGAAATAATCTTTTTTCAGTCAATCTGAAGTGTGTAGACTCTGAATCCCCAAGGGCCAGTAGGCCTCTATACATTTAAGAAGCGAGAGAAAGAATTCCTAAACTTCAAAAGTGAAGGTTGTGCTCTAGATTCCTTCAGCTGTTTATAACTCACTTTAAGTTAAATGGTTTTCTGTTGCTCCAGTACCTTTGGAATGCCTGGGGATGCACGTCTGGGAAAGCAAGTATTGAAATGTAAAAAAAGATTGGGTTGTGTTTTTCTTATCAAAGTGGGCTACGATGAATCTCATCTGTATTTGAGACAAAACATAAGAAAACATTCACTGTGAGCTATTTCAAGTCTCTCTTTTTAGATGAAAATTGAAATGTTAAAGTATTTTAATTTTTTTTTTTTTTTTGCTTACGTATCTAAGACCTTAAGCCATTTCCTGAGACAACATTTTAGCCCAGCTTTTAGGGAATTAGTCCCATTCACATCACCTTCAGTGAGACAGATGCTTGTGTTATTCCCTGTACTTAGTGTTCAGTGTTAACATCTTTTGACTCTCTTGCACTAGGGTGTACATAACTGTATCTGCAGATTTATTCCAAAGCAAACATTAAATTAATGCAGAAGGCAGTTGTTCTTCAAACACTAAGAAGATGCTGCCTTGTGAACAGGGCAAATGTCACCTCTATTGGATCAGGATATAGGTTATTTTTCCTTCTGCAACTAAATACAGACAGCCTTCAAATTCAAGCTTATAATAGCTGATGGGGCAATGGTTACGAGCATGAAGTGCTCAAATAACAGTACAAATAAATATCAGTGCCTGTTACTGGGTTCAACTTTAGAGACTTTGATTGGTTTCCTTTATCTCAGGCCCCCAGGTCTCTTCACAGGGGATCAGAAACTTGAATCCAAGAATATTTTCTTATCTTACATATTACTGATTCATTTTAAAATAAAACAGGTTGATTTTCTGACAAATAAAAAGAGTTTTTGTGTTTATTTAAGTGAAGAAACAGTAACAAAAACTAGCAAGGTTTTCTGTAAGTAATAATTATGGGCTAGTTCTTGTACATGCAGTCAACTTCAGTTTCCTTATGAGCCATGGAATCAGAATTTGACTTGATGCACACTACTTGATATGCACCTACTAACACTTCTTTAAATCCTGCAGGAAAAAAATAACCTTGCAATGCCTCCTCTGCTGTATTTCAGTATATTTAACTAAATTTTACTGAATTTTACTTCTAACGCCTACTAATGTGAAAGATTACAAGCATATAGCATACTGGAATAGAAAATGAAAATGAGTACTAAAATGAGGCTGAATAAACAGAAAGGTTGTTTTAATGAAATGACATCTCCAGGCAGTGTTTTCATGATGAAATATGGACTGCTTTTATTGTATTTCTGGCACTGCTTCTACATGATTTCCACGAGCAGACTTATAAATGAGAGGTATGAGGGAATACCAAGATATCTCCTGATAAATTTCAAATTCTAAAACCTTAGTCAGTGGCACTTAAAAAAGAAAGACTGGAAGTGTTCAGTGCCACCTGCCTCAGGAGGCCAGAGCTTCCACTTGTTTTGGTGAAAAGGTTTGCATTCTAGGAAGTTTTTTAATGACCATGAACTGGAAATATGCTAAGGTACATGATACCCAGGCACCTTCTATTATATTATTGTAGCACCTTCTATTCTTTATTCAACTAAGTCTGTCCAAATGCAGGAAATCAGGAAAGATCAATGTAGTATTTTAAAGAAGTTCTAGCTTGAATTTTATATTCAGATCTTTAGCCAAGTTGTCATTCATGTCTTGAAGAATAAAATAAAATCAAGAATCTCTGAAGTGTATAATAACTTCCAGTCAACAGTCCCTTAGAGTTCAAGGTCAATACTGTCGAAAACTGAACATAAACAGAAACTCAAGCATTTCTAACTTTGGGGTTCTAGCAGAACAACACATAACACTAAAAATGTCTGAATTCATATTGAAATACATCATATTGCTCAAATTCAATTGAAGACTCCTTTTTGTGGATTAAGGATTTGCTTTTATTGGTTAAGTGGCAGAAAAGTCCATAAATGCAAAATAAATGGGGGCAAGTAGTAATGTTTGGAAGGAGAGCACAAAGAAATATTCGGAGCTTAGCCTTGGAGAGGGTCTGTCACCAGATTCCATCACCACCGGACGGAAGCTGATTTTTCAGTTGGCATATACCCTCTCAGAGCTGGGCTGGTTGAGGACAAGTTAATGCCCAGCTGCAGACATGCCAGAGGGAATGGAAGAAGCTTATTCTTGTCAACGCAGCATTTCCATAATGTCACATGGGTCAGTGAGTGTTTGTCTGCTATGTAAGGGGAAGCTGAAAAATGCAGCCTTGAGGCAGCAATGCTTTAGTTACTCCATTAATGCAGTGTCTTTAGAAAAAACAAACCCACACAGCTTAGCAATGATTTTTACCCAACTTTTTATAGTTGTTGCAGATGCTGTGATATTTATTTATTTTTGCAATTAATAAGCTTGAATCAATTCTTTAAGCATCTTTCTGTTATGATTTATAGGGGATATTGAGCCATCAAACCTATCAAATGCATTAATCTTTAATACAACGGCAACTCTGTTATCTTGCCAGAAAGTTTTAATTAGAAGGAAATTCTTCATCTCTCTGATGCTTAGCTGTATTAATCTTTCTGCATCACTGTATCAAGTTTTGGCTGCAGAAGCAATGTTTTAAGTTAATTAATTCTTAAGGAAAAGTTGCTTTGAGATTGGAGCTTGGATCTCATTTGCTAAACAGCTACTCAGTGCCTCTTTGCCCTTGAGTGGAAACTTACTTTTAGAAACTGTATGATTTTGAAAAGTTGAAGCAGGTTTCCTGAAAGCATGTGCTTGTAACCTCAGAGTGTGCAAGTGGCTCTGATGTGCTGGCAGGACAGGGAAGGGGCCCTAACACCTCCAGGTGAGTTTCATAACACTCTTTAATCAATCTTCTCACAGCAATAGGAAGGACTGATATCAGGAACTAGGGCCTCTGGAAACCTGATGAATGTAGAAGACTTTCTCCAGAAGTCACTGCAACTGTAATGGTAAGAAATGGCAGTGCAATTAAGGGGCTTTAGGTCACTTGATATATTATCAAAATTAGAATTTTTCTCTTTTATTCCAGGAAAACATTACAGACATTGTTATCAATATTAGTAGTAAACCTTGATTAAGATGATTTGCACAACAGAAAAGCATATTTCAAAGTTTCTAATTTATCCTAAATTGCATTATATAGAAGTTACTATTTTTCTTTAGTAAACCAATTGCATAAACCAAGAGAGAACGCTTATATCAAATGAAGGGGAAGGGGGAAGGAAGTTAATTCCAGGTATTTTAAAAAGTTCACAAGAGAAGAAGTCCCCAGTCTAAGAATGATCTAATCCTGGCTATGTATTTGTTTCCCACAATAGTGGTTATTCATTGTAATTGCTGAGTTTACAGGAAATAGTTAGTGGATTCCTATCTAATACTAAACAAGAGGCATATTTCTTTCCGAATGTTTAGATACATCTCTTTCAAGTGGAAAATTCAATTTAAGTGTTATATCTTGCTTTTTTCTGACCACCTTCCAACAGTTGAGAAATGAAAATGATACAAGAATTCACTGCAAGTACATTTTTGTTAAATAGCATTTTAATTATTTCCTCTGCAAACAGGAGTTCTGTGGGAAGTTTGAGGTTTTCTTCTTCTTGAAGAGCCACTATTCTGAAAAACAGATATTACATGACACTTGTCTTCCAGAATTTGCCATAAGACTATTTGTACTTCCTCATGTGTCATAAATCTGCTCCTAGCATTCATCTGCTTGTACTTTGTTTTCCTAAAAAAGCTGGTAAATTGTACCTGTATTGAAAAATTCATCTGCAGTTTTTTGTTTGATTCCCTTCCCAGATGATCATAAATATGTCTGTATCTCATCCTTTGTCTAAGCTCTTCTTACCTATAGTCTCTTCTATTGTCTCTTCATGCAGGATAAGCTTATGCAAGCAAGCACAGCTAATGTAGGACATCAAGGCAATTCTGCACCAGCAGAAATTATTTCACTATATCAAACATAGCTGACACTGCCAACAAAAAAGCCTGATGTGAGTTCTTAAGCAAGTTGCTTGACAAGTGTCATTCCTACCCCTGAGATATATTCAGCCAAGGAAAGTTTGTGCTGTTATACAATACACGTCCAATACCTTTTGCTCAGTGTATGCTGGGCAATGCCATTCAGCATCTGTATCCAGTAATGGTATGATTTCAGACTTCTGTCGTGATTGATTAAAAAAATCCAGTCTGTGTATATGGGAATCAGCCAAGTGGCTGCTGATTCTCAGAACAAAAATAATGACATAACATTGAAGGCCTGCTCTTCATTGTGCAGCACTAATACATCTGCTCACTGATATTCACAGAATTGCCAGTAACCGAATATATTTGAGATTTGTACAGACCTATCAGGTTTTGTTAAAACTGGTGATTTTATTTAAATTGCAGGACCAGATAAATGACACAGTCACAAAAGTTTCCTTAAGAAATCCTGTAAATAAAGTGTTTATAGATTAATATATCTATTTTTAATAGACTTTGTAGAGCCCCTTATTCCGAAATTCAGAAGTCTTGAGCAATAGATTTGTATGGCATTTTGGTCATTTAAATGATGCTTATGCTGCTAGTTGTTTTATAAAGGTTGTAAAGCTCATAGTGAAGTTCACAAGAGGCACAAAACTTCTCTTCCACAGATCATAGACTTCAAACTAGAGGACTGGTATGGACAGAAGTATGCTACACTTTCAGTAATGACAGCATCACCACAGTGATATATCGTATTTGTACTTTTTCCAGTTCTGACTGAGAAGTTCAATGACTCGAGAAGACTTAACTTTTCTCCTTTTTAGAGATGGACCCCAGGTCAGAGCTGAAGCATGTAGAAATAGCTCTTCAAGTAAAGTAGCTACTGTATACTGTGAACGTTCTCTGTAATGTATTTCTGTGGTGGATCAATGGCTTAGATTTTCTGTGTCATAAATCTGTAAGTTCAACAGTTTTCAAAAGCAATGCATGCATTTACAAAAAGTAACCTAATGGTTGAGTAGAGATTTCAGTAGTGGGATCAACAGTGCTCATGGACAGCAAAACAGGAAAGCCATTTTCAAGCTGAAGAAATCCTAGCAAAACAAAGCATTAAGGAGATAAGGCAGGTTCATATAAATCTGTTACTAGGTTTGTAACTGCAGATATGAATAACGCAATTCTAAGCATTCAAATTTTATAAGTTAATGTGCTAATAAGCACTTACCAAAACACATTGCAATGCTTTTGCATTGTGTCAATGTTTTGCATTTTGTATATGTGTCAAATACCCATAACTTTGAAGACACATATGCGTTACCTGAAAAGAGGGTTTAGCTTTTATGTTTGTAATTACTTTGCATGAATACTTCTGCAATGCGCCCAATGCTGGCCAGAGCACTTAAGGTTTTTTAGGCACCCAAGATTGTCTTTAGAGCAGATGTCCCAAACACATTTAGCAGCCGAAGTATCAAACGATTACTCTGTGAAGTATAAATTATGATCAATGTGTACAAATTTAATACATTCACAGGAACTTAATGCTCCCGTTTAAGTGCACACCAAGTTTGTATTCTGTATTCATGTTTGTGGAGGAAAAATAGTAATAAAACTTAATTTTCTTGGCAAATTGTATACTCTTTCCAAAGCATTAATATGATTAAGGCTAGTGTTCTCATGTCTATATCTGAAAATAGAATCCATCTATGGATTTAATGTGCTATATCAAGAGATCTTCAAACTGCAATATGTAGAGGATTCACCTTCCTTATAAGGCGCTTACTTATGTTATTCTCTTTGAAAATTCTCTGGATCTCAAATACTGTGCAGGTAGGCCTCTTACATTCTCCTTTGTTGCTGCAACATCTTGTGACATTCAAAATGCTTGTCTTTCGAGGATGCTGTTATAATAAGGTCCACAGCGTTTGCAGTAAATTCATACAGATCAGTGAGTAGTTCAGTCACTTGTGTGAAGCAACAGTGCAATAACATGAACACTGAAAAAAGCAGCTGCACTTGCATACAAAATTCAATGCTTTGCCACTTTTCACATGAAATTATGAAAGGTTATGCTTTTCTTTTAATCTACACATGAAAGCATTATATTCATGTCTTAAAAATAAATCCTCAACAAATAGCTGATAATTTGGATATAATGAATTCCACTTTTTTCTTGCTCTAGGATTTCAAGGCTTCCTATACTTTGGAAATATGCCTAAAGGAATAATCATAGGAGTATTAAACACTTGGAGTCTGTTAATACAATAATAGGCATGTAATGCTTCCTGTAACTCAACTATATGTTGTTGCTGCCATTGAAATTAGGTGACAATTATGCCTGGTAATTACTCTTTCACTATTTCTGTATATCTAGCATAAATGTGTTCAGAACCCAGTGATGATTTAGCAGCGCCCATCAAATTCCAAGGGGAATCTTACAGTAGGCATCTCCTACTAACTTCTAAACCAAGACTGTAAGGCAAATGAAGCAAAATTTGGGTCACTTAAGCAAGCTTAGAAGCAACAGACCCTGGTTCTTGTGTGTAACTTCAACTGCCCAGACATTTGCTGGAAGAACAATACACGAGCTCACACATAATCATCAAGTTCCTGGAATGTATAGAAGACTGGTTCCTCATACAAATGTTACATGTGCCAACCAGGAATGAGGCACTGCTGGACTTGCTACTTACAAACCAACAACACCTGCTCTGTAATATCTCATTGATAACCTTGGCTGCAATGATCACAGTATTGTGGAGTCTGGGATCTGGCTGAGCACACTGAATGTTAGTACCAAGACAAAGGTTTCAAGCTTTAAAAGACCAAATTTTAGGTCACTCAAAGCTCATCTGAGAGGGATTTGTGGGAGAATTCAGCTGGACAAGGGTGCTGGGCCATCCTGTCTGGGCCATCCTGTCTAGACCATCCTTTAAATGGCTGGACCCAGAAAAGGTTGGACCAGGTGATCCTTGAGGTAGGTCCCTTCTAAGCTGATATTCTGATTCTAGGAGCACTTTTACATTTTAGAAATACCAGACATTTGTGCTGTTGCAATTTACCAGTTACTTATTATTTAAGTATTTTTTTTATAAAGACACTAAAGTCATTTTAGTGAAGCTACATGCTTTATAAATAAACCAAGCAGTTTGATGCTTAATGTACTCCATAAGCACGTGGTCATGGATTATGGCAGTTAAGTATGTTGTCATGGAGGTGCTGTATAATTAAGTCAGAAGATGATCCTAAATGCACAAACTTAGAATGTGTTTATTTATAAAGCAATCTTTGGAAAAACTGCAAAAAGTTGATTTAAAAATACTTTTAATTAGGAGCAGCTAAAATTATTCATAGTTGAACTTTAAGAAAGAATAATCTTCATACTCGGTCTAGAAAGCTAGTATCAGATGTGGATATTTTCATGAAACAGCATTGAAAAAGAAACACATCAGAAATTGCTTTCCTCACTCATAGTTGAACCCATTACTGTTCTTCTCTGAATCAGCTAAGCTGCTCTTGATTCCCAGAGATGGAGTACCACTCTGCTTTGCAATTGCTTTAAGCCGGTTTTGCTCTTTAGAAATCCAGGAGAAAGAAGAATGAGGCTGTGTGCTTTTTTTTTTGTCTATCAGTCTGCATAATCAATAGTTGACACAAAAGGACTAATTGCTCTTAGCATTTAAAAAGAAGTGCTTATTAGCACAAAAGCTATGTATCCTCTTATTGTAGTTAGTAACTCTGCTGCTCTGATACTTATCTACAGTCACAATCGGATAAAAAGAGTTGATTTCAGCCAGGGCCCGGGAAACAAATAAGGACTATAAGAAGGTGGGAAGAGCATGCTAAAAGTATAATCCAGTCTGTCAAGAAGTTATTGGAGGATTGGCTGATGCCTTTCCATCTTGCCTTTGTTTTTAATATTGAAATCAAGATAAGCTGGGAGAGATTTTTCTTGAAAGTCAATTAAATAACATTTACTTACAGTATTCTGCCCCTTAAAATTTTGTAATCATGTCTGTTCTGCATTCCCTTCCTTATCTGAAGTCTAGAAGTGCAGTAGAATTATAGTGAACAGCTAGCACCATTTTGAGATGCTTTATTTTAAAACAGTGAACAGGAATAGGCATAAACAAAATGTAAAGTGCTTTCCACTGGCTGACTACATCAGATAATGCTCCAGACAATTGATTTTATTGCTTGCACTTACGTGTGAAGCAATGTATTGGCCTGATTCAGCATAAATGTATCATGAGTTTATGGAAAAGGCTAATTCTGCTTACCAAAGGGGTGTGTGTATGTAAAACCAGATCAGCGCATGCGCACACAAAAAAGAGAAAATCAGATGGACTAAAATGCTTGTAAATTATGCGAGACTGCTCAGTGTTTCCCTCTGTCATTTTTATCTTAGAAATGTACTGCACCCAGTGCTTTTTTGGAGTTATCTCTATTTTGAAAGCTTTCTGTAGAAGGATTCCTGAGATTTTAATTAGCAATGTAGTAACTTAAGTGCCTTCCGCACCCAGTGTTCTCATGTCGCTCCACAAGCATGCACCAAAGTCTAATTGAATGAAAAGATTCTTGCTAATTTCTGTGATATTTTGATCAGAGTCTGTGTTCCCTGCAGCTTGTGTCAGGGAAGCAGTGTGCAGCTTGCAGAAAGTAGGATGCTGTGTAAAAGAGAGAGTGTCATCATCTTGTCTTAAAAACAGAATTAAAGTATCGAAATGCCTTGCAGGAGAAAGCAAGCAGAACCCAAGTATTCTGTTTCCTAGTTTTTGTGCCCCCGAACTTTATTAAGCACTGACCCTTTGGCTCCCTGCTCTGCCATTCCCCAGCTTTCTGCTGTCTTTATTTCCAGTTGTTGTTTGTCGCATAGCCACACAGCAGCTTGTGCTGCCAAGGCAAGGTGGGGAGTAAAAGGGCAGAAGCAAGAGAGTAAGGGGTAGGACTGCTAGCAGGATTGCTCCAGCAGGTTGAATTGTAAAGAAACCTCTTTCTCAAATTACATTTGCCTACCTCTCGATTGCTAAAATCATATTTTAGTTATCTACATGGACATTATCTGTTAGCTCCCTACTTCCAAAAGATCCATAAGAACCGTAAATGTACAGCATGCAATAAAATAGTCATGTAGGTTGAAGGTAGATTTCAGTCCCAAATTTATCAATGTTGATCAAACTCTCATTGGAAGGTATCAGAGCTGCTATTGCAAAGGAAGAAACAGGACTGGCTTTTCTGCTAATTGAGCTATTAAAACACTACAATGTGCTTTTGCTGAAGCATATTTTTAACTTGAGAGCCAGACCTTTTGTGCTGCAAAATGACATAGTTTCATTTATTTCCAGATGAGAAGCAATCAGTCCTTATGCTTAAGTATTTCTTTAATAGATTGTTCTCTCAAACAGTCTTTCAAAAGATCTGGTTTCATCAATGCTTTCTTTACCATACATCTGTAATGCTTTTTCCCTCACTAAGGTTCTCGACCCTTTTGTGTTCTCAGTTGTTGTTATTCTCATTGGCTTGTGTTTCAAACTTCCTTGGTGTTTCAGGAGCCTAGGTTTTTCTTTTTTGCCAATTCCCTATATATTTTTTTAACTGATTTTTGTTTTTCCACCCGAATTCCTTCTAAAATAACGATTTGGGGTCTTCCAGGAGGCAGATAGAATGAATACTTCATATTTTTTCTGTGCTTTTGTTGGTACATAGTATACCTGGTTGCAGTTCTGTTTAATGCTGTACTTTGTGACAACATTGCTACCAGTGCCTCTAATACTACTTCGAAAGTTTCTGCTCTTTCCCCTTAATACAGTAGTAGAAACAGTACGTAAATATTACACAAAATATTTCAAAGATACTTTTAAACATCTTTTCACTCAGAGAGTTAGCAAGGTTTTCCTAACCAGCTACTGCTAACACAACTCTCAATTTGCCCCAAGCTTCATTAAATGATTATACAAAAAAAATCAGAAGTCTTGCTATGAAACAATATGTAATACAAAGTAAAAGCAGCCTGGCTAATTCAGGAGATGAAATGGAAAAAGTTCTGTTTCTCTGAGAGTTTTTTCAGCAGTGCCCTGCAAAAGCAGGCTTTTTTCTCCTTCTTCCCTCCTAGATTTATCCTGAAGACTCTTTCCATCAACATATGACTAAGTCTTTCATCTTGGTGGTTTTTTGTTTTGGTTTGTTTTGTGGGTTTTGTTTTTGTTTGGTTTTTTTTTTTGTGGAAAACCTGCTTTTCCCTTATGGCTTCTTTTGGCCTAGAGCTTGTGAACCTTCAGTCTTTGTCAGTATGGAGTGAAGGAATACAAAATTTTCTGCAAATTGCCCCAGTGTATTAGCACTAGAGCTATGTGAACTTTTCCACATGTGATTTGAAAGGGTTACTTTCAAATCATAACTTCTGTGGGAGATCCAGTTCATATAGGTTCACAGGCCAACTGGTTAAAGGAAAGGTTTCAGGCTGAGCCGCCGCCTCCCTTCTCCCTACTCATTTTCCCATGGGTTGTATCTCATTACAAACCCACAAGCAAGGTACAGGGTCAAGCACATCATGTTAATTCATACAGGTTGACTGGTTCGCTGGGACTGGTAGCTGGATTAAAGGTGAGAAGTTTATCACAGCAACAGAATTCTGATCTTAGAAAAACAAACATCTCTAAAATAGGTCTCTAATTATCATATGAATCAAAACCTTAAATAAAAACAAGGTCATTTTAAATAATTGAGGGAATCATACAGGGAATCAATCTTCCCCTGCCAGGAATACTCAGAGGTTGGCTTCACTTCTAACACAACACGAACTCTGATCTCAAGGAACTATTCCTTTCTGAAACTTGGGTATAATTACATGAGCTGAAATATAAAATAATAATGAGTCGGTTCTATATACCTGGGAGAATTACAGCGCGAGAGACACAAGGGAAGGAAACATTTTAATGACTTTTCTGGCTGGAGAGGTGAGCTCAACTGAAATGCTTTATCTTTCAAGGGGGAGGAGCAAAGTAAAAATACTCTCAGCTGAGCACAAATGGCAGTAGGCAGCTTTGATCCTGTGCATTAATTTTAACTCATCAGGAAAATGTAGGGAACATGAGATACTTTTCCTACATATGCTATCTCAAGCAGTAAATTTAAAATACATTATGAACATCATGAGTTTTACTGTGGTTGGTCTGAAAGGAGACAATGGTATCCCAAACAGCTTTTGGTTCATTTCTTTTCACTTATTAGCATTGTATTATGATCAGGCTGTGTTAACAGATTATTGTATTACAATTTTTTTTTATCTCTAGACCTAAGCAAAGCCAACTACAAAGTTTGGATTGTTACCCCTTGGGGGATACCCATGAAGATTTGTACACCTCCTTTTACTTTGTGCTTTCACTTGACTTGATGGTCCTCATCCAAAATGCAGTTCAGTTGGATTTTGCTATGTGCTAGGCACATGTGAGTTGTCTTTGGCAACTATAGGGATATCTAAAAATGGATCTGTACCATGCATGTGTATGTACTGTACCTACCATATATGGTATATACTAGCAGCAGTTGCTCCCCTCTTGAAGGGAGTGCTCTACAGTAGACTTGAACCTAAAATGGCTGACTAGTTTCTAAATAATCCCCTAGGAAACAGTTTAGTCTAGGCCATTATCTTGATAGTTCATAATTAGGTTCAATAATAAAGCTTGTTTTGCTGACCTAGGTCAGATCATGGCGTCCACCGCATCTGTGCGCAGTGACCTTGCTCTGAGAGTGTATTGTTAGAAAATCCATTATTATCATCACATACACTTCGGAGAAGTGGCTGTTTTGTGAATTGATGGTGTGATGTTGCCACTTTAGATAAAAGAATCCATGAATTATTGACTTAATGAGTTAATGTTGCTTGATTTCACAACAAGGTCTTTTTAGTCTGGATGCTATTTACTGAACACATAATCACAACACATGAAGGAAGGCACAGATAATAGTACAGTACATTTACAATCCACTTCTAATAAAGCAAAGTGTTAGCTAAGAATTTTTCTGTTTCCTTTAGAAAACCAATAAGACTTAGCTCATTAGAAGGAATTCTTTTTTAAACAATTAACAAATAAAATGTTTGTCACTGGTTTCTTTTCCCTTCTGTTTGGTTTAAGGTCTGCCAACAAGAACTTACTAATAGTTTTTAGAACCTAAACTTATCTTTGTCCCTGTGACTATAAGGTTGTTATCACATGTAGGTCCAGGAAAGGCTGTCAAAAATCAATCCATGTCATCTAAAGCTCATCATATTAGGGTTTTGGTTTTTTTTTTTTCTTTTAAAGCAGAGATTTCTTGTAAACTTAGGATATTCAGAAAGCCTAGGAATATAAAGTTTTTATTACAGAATATAACTTGTGAGAGGAAAGAGGGAAAACATATGGAGCACTTCCCAGAGCACATACTTCAACAGTATAAGAATCAGGTTTCAAGTACCTGTGCTCTTTTGATGCCAAGGTGTGAATCCTAGCTCTGCTAACTGCTTGCCTTTATGGGATGAATAAAATAAGGTCTCTGTGCAGCGCATTATGAAGCATATGTCCTATGGAAATGTAATTCTCACTAAAATTGAAAGGCAATTTGCTTTCACAGAGACTGAGGACTATAGAATTCAGCTCCACATACAGATATTTTGGAGGAGACCCTGTCAACCAACACCCTCACATTCTCCAGAGATTTACATTAGTTCTTATTTAACTCTATGCAAAACCAAATAACTGCATAGAATTGTCCCAGTAGATATTTATCTGTATGTAACTCCCACCCTTAGTTTCTGTAGAAATAGGGACTGTTCAATATTACAGGCCATGTATGATCTAAAATACTGCCATGAGAAAACCTGATTCTCGTACTTAATGGATTTTCTACATTTCAGTCTTTGAATAGTGTTAATTGCTTCATCCTTTCTGCTGTTGTCCCAGTGGTCTAAGGAGCTCCCAGAAGGGATGGTGTCACTGGTGGTGAATGAGCTAATGCTTAAATATATGCAAAATACACAGTTTAAGCTCTAGATCTCATGTTCGCTTTTGTGATTTTTCACGTTCAGTTTAATAAATTCTATATACCATGAAGGACTTAGGTCTACCTGAAAAATGGAAAGTGTCAGGCTATAAGTCCAGAAGTATAAATGGCAATGAGGTATTGCCCCTGGCAGTGTGGTTGTGTGGGGGAACCTGGGAAGCAGCCACACTGAGCTTTCTGGAAACTTCTTGGGGTGAAGATGCCATGAATAACATCCATGCAAAATGTAGTTGCTAAATCCAGAAGCTAATATTCTACTGCAATCTTGTCATCTGGGATGTTGAAACGAAGCAAGCTGAGGACAATATCTGTGACGGTACCCAGCAAGCATGACTTTTTTAAGCTTGTCTGAATCACTGAGTTAGAATATCATCAGGATTTCAGATTTTTTCGGAATATGTGGCTTGCAAATGGTTAAAAATAATACCAAACCAACTGTTCTGCAGGAATCCAAAGATTAAAAACCTGTGAGTGCACAGAAGACCCATTGTGTACATCTGACCAGTTCTGATCACAAGTACAGAGTTAGCTGGATGCAGCCCTTGAAATCCACTGGCAACTAGGAAATTGACTGTCCATACCTCACAGGTTATTAAAACATAACACTAATTTATTATAGATTATACTAATCATATTTATTTTGAAGGATGAATCTGCATAGAAGTTAACTGAAGTACTTGGGTCATGGTGAAACTTTTTTAATGGGAAAAAGTATTTTTCTCCCCAGTCTTCAGCATTAGTCTATTAATCTCATTCCTTGATCTTCAGTCTTTTAAAATTCTTTTTAGAAGCCTGACAGCATCCCGCTAATGACACATTAGTGTACTCTGATTACTGTTGTTAAAATGCAAATGAGTTAATAATGGGTATCTAGTTATTTTGAAGTGTCAGCTTAGCCTTTACAAACTATTACTAAGGTGAAGGAAGAATAACTAATTTTCTTCAATTTTTGCAAACCAAAACATAAAGGGGGACTCCCAACTAAGAATCCCCACATTTTGCAGTTGCCGATTCAGTATGACACAGCTATTCAGGGGCGACAATTTAGCTCGATAGCTAACTTGCAGAAGCGCCTAGATCATTTTGCTCTGTTTAAGTGTGTTTGGTTACAACGGTGTCCCTGGTTATATATTAGGATGAAAACTAATGGTAACAATGAATTCCCGCTGCGGACAGGGCAGGCTGTGCTAGCTGCCCAGCCCCCTAGAAGGCGGCGAGGGGCAGTGCGGGTACCCCGATCCTGCGAATCGAGCGGCGCCGTCCGGGGCAGAGCGGCCGAACCCCGTCAACCCCACGCCCGGCCGCGCTGGCCCGAACCCGGCTCCGCTCCTCCTCCCGGCCTCGTTAGGCAGAGGGGAGGGGTCAGGGCAGGCTCGTGGCAGTTCGTCTTGCTTCCGAAGTGCTGCGCTCTTTGTAAATGAAAGAGGGCAATCAATAGGGCAATAAGGAAGGAGGACGAGCAGCCTGCTGGTATGCACTGCACGGGAAGGTCTGCTTCTTCCCCGGGACTCACAATCTGCGGGATCGTACTAACTTGCCTGTTGTAGATCACGGAAATGAGACAGACGGAGCTTTCCTTGGGAGCATGAACAAAGAGCTTTGGGATATCTACAGGCAGTTCGTTGTTCCACAGTTTCTTATATCCTTCCATCACAGCGCATTACTGCGCAGAGGTGGAAGGAAGCTGGTAGTTTCATTGCTAGTTTGGTTGAATGTTATCTCTCTGCACGGTGGAGGGATGTTCTGCTTAGCCTAAATTCACAATGAGAAAAGCCTGCCTTCTGCTGAGGTAGAGCACAGATGTTGATTATAGTAGCTCTCTGTGCATGCACCAAGCTACCGGAAATGTTGGCAGCGTCTCCTAGCATTTTGGTTTTTTTTGTTTTGCAATTTTTAAGGACCATGTAAGTGTACAGCCTTCTACTTTGTAACAACCTTCCTCAGTGCTGTGAAGTTAATTTTACAGGCCTTTCAGCGCAAAGAACCTGAATAATAAGCTTTAGAACATTGAAGTGTGAGCTGAGAGCCTTTCTGTGCCTCACAACACTGCAGTTTGGAAATTTGACATCTTGTGATCTACAAGGACTAAATTAAAACTTTTACATCTGGCAAAGCCTGTATTGAACAATTAGGGGGGTGAATTTTTATTTCTTCCCCACTTATATAAAGTACTCATTTCTAACCTTCAAGTGTTCTGAGTTATTGGACTTTGAGGCTGTCAGTGCTCTAAGATTGCCCTGAACAGCAGACCGATACATTTTTGGGGGCAAATTCCTCATTTGTAAGTAGGAAGAAAACATTTTTTTTTTTTTTTTTTAGTAGGTTATTATCTGAAAAAAAATGATGGTTGTCTGCAGGCAGCAGATGGGTTTGGAAGGTTAGAAGTACTCCTGGCAAAGACGGATTAGTGAGCAGGGTGCAGGTGAGGCAGTCAGAGGCGCTGCAGAAATGTAATTTATCACTTGTTTTTGGGGTTTAGTACATGTATGTCACTGCAGCATATAAGGTGTGTGTAATTATTTTATATGAAGGATAACGCTGGTTTTAGCCTCACTGTACAGGGAAGTGGTGTCTTTACCAGTAAGATGCTATGAAATTGCAGAGGAATTGTTGTGATTTTTAAATGGAAACTGAAAACCATTTCTGGAAATCTTTGACCAAGCAGATCTCTGTGCTTTATTAAAAGTGTTTCTTTTGCTGTTTTGTGTATTTGCAAAGAAGAATCTTTATATTGAGGTTTGGGTTTCATTCTGGGTTTGGGTTATATACTCCTGACAACTTTAGTTAATTCTTTAGCCACATTTTCAAATGACTCCTTGCTTGCTTTCCTGTTCTAGTGCCATGCAACTATATGTACTTCTATTTTAGCTACTACGTTAGCCAGATTCATGTTGGGCCATCCTGTCTTCTAGAAACTGCAAGTTCTTATACTAGGTTATGTTGAATATTGCTTATTCTGAAAGAAATATAATTTTAAATTTAGATGCCCTCAGAGAAACTATTTGCCACTGTAAGCAAGAGCAGCAGAGTCAAGCTCATAGGGTTTGCTAGAAATAAGGGTATTTTTTTTTTCCATTAGTTTAAATGATGCCTTCATAGCTGAAATACCTGTTGGGTATCAGGGAAGGTGCTAAGAGCATCAGATGATCTTTCTGCTCTTTTCTAATAAAATAATAGTAATTGAGAACTCTTCTGCAAGGCTGGCTCTACTGCTTCTTTGTACTTTGCTGTAGTAAGTGGCCTGTGGGAAAAAATAGATGCCTGGCACCAGAAGAGATCTTGGTGCAGTAAGAGAAGTTATCAGTGAGGCACTGTTAATGAGAGCACATCTGCTTTTCAAAAGCATCAATAAATTATTCAGAATACTAAAATGCTTCCTGTTCATTCCCACCTATAGCACAGTGTTTTGTTGCATTTCTCTATGGTATAACTTTGATGACACATTCTCTGCACATTTCTCTGGTGGAAATTGAGACCTAATGTAGTTTGCAGACACATTAAACTTCTATGGCAGTGGAAGCAATAACATGTTAGGAAAAAAAACACATAGTTTGGATACAATGGTGTATAAAGTACACCATTGTATCCAAATTGTTTCTTTTAATTTTCTAACTGAATTAATTTCTTACCTTGTATAACATACAGGTTATTTTTATTTTACAGCTAGATGCCCCCTTTTCAGCCTGCTAGAAGTCACCTTGTGTGGATCTCACAGATTTTTTGTGTTGCTCTTCAGACAAAGCCTGTAGTCAGACCCCCGTCACTCATCCTCAGAAAGGCTTTTTAAGCAGCATTTGACAGCAGACACGTCTTCAAAGGGTATACTCTATTGGGTATATATTATATCTCACTATACTATGAAGCTGCCTTACAGGGGCCAGATGTGTAGGTAGCTGAGGGCATGAATTTCAACTTTGTGAGGAAATAAATACAGATGATCTATGGTCCCAATGCATCACACATTATGAACAACCTATTGCACATTATGAGCAGTGTAATAGAAATCACAGCAAAATCTGAGAGACTAATTTTTAGGGAAAAAAGCTGTCTAAACTGTCTCATCTGAGACAAGACAATACCAAGTGTAAGGCACATTTCAGTTGTCAAGTGTAAATCAGAAGCAGATCTATTCTGCTTTGTTATTTAAACCAGCAAAGACAGCGGAAGACTCTGTCCTGACTCTTCTGGTAAAGGTGTAAATGGCTCCTGACATTGCAGTACCAGGAGCCAAATGTGATCACTGCTCCAATTACATTTTGCTCGACATGGTCTACGCCTGCCTCTGCCAAACAGAATAACTCTTCATTGACTGTATTTCTCATCCTTTAGTGAAGCTCTTCTTTTTACAAAGAAACTCGTCCATGAGTTTAGTCTTGGCCACCAGTGAAACTCTGAATTGACTTGCCATAGTCAGGCTTGACTCTAGAATCTTTTTGCAGATGAAGATGTCAAAAGGCAATCTGTAGTGAGAATGACAGCATGATTAACCAGAATGAGGCCTAAGTCAGAAGTAGCATGGACCATTGGGAAATTAAGGCACCAATTTTCACCATCAAGACTGGCTGTGATAGGGCAGTATATCCTAGCAACAGCAGAAACCTTAACCTCACCATCACAGCAAAAACTAATTTTGTTGTGTTATCTGTTCCAATATCTTTTAATCAAAAAAGGTCTTTAAACAGAAAGTAAATACTCACATGCCACTTTTCCTGGAACTGCTTTCTGCTCGAATTGGGAAATCCCTAATTCAGTGAATTAAAGGTTACAGAAGCTTTAAGACAAATTTAATTTACCTTACCTTCTTGATAAAGTGTTGTGGGAAAGGCTCAGAATGTTTCTTTGCAGCTGCAACAGGTTAAGAAAGGTTTTAATGGGCAACATGGTTTTAATCATGCTTAGAATAAAATCTCTATCTTAAAATCCATGTTGTAGGTTGGAGCCTCACGCAAATGCTATTTAGAAAAAATGCTGGTGGGTAGTAAGGACAGCTCATTTTCTTCAATAGCAGTTACGCAAAATATCTCTATTTTCACACTATATTTTTCTGATGTGTATGTATATGTGTTCAAGTATGTAAAGACACGTGTATAGTGGGGGTATTTATGTAGGTATAATCTGTAAGAGCAGACTCCTTTTCCATTTCATACCAGTTCTGGAGTTAGTTCTGCAATGACAGTGTGTAAGGCCAGGGCTGGAACAGCAGGTCTGAAACTCATTTCATTCCTTTTGGAGAAGTTCCATATCACAATTTGAAAAGTGGGCAAGCATTCAAGTAGGCGAGTTCTCCTGGGTTACTGTGTTTAAGCAGCTTTGACTGCCTTTGGAATGTGATTTATTTTTTTCTGGTCTGATTTTCAAGGAGTTATGCCAGTATGTTCTGGTACTTCTGAAAATCAGGCTTTTTGTGGACTTCATCTTGAAAAGGTTGCCCATGGATTATACTAGTATATACGTGGTAATATCAATGACATAAACATTATTAAACACAGGTACCTAAATGACCTACTTCTAGGTAGAAGAAGCTATAGTTTCCCGGCTGTCAAATGCCTGTAGCGCTCTCTAATTGCAATGGGATTCATGAACATATATCACTCCTGAAATTCAAGTCACTCCTATTAGGAGGCCAACTTAGGTTCGGAGTGTAATGTGTATTCATTAAGATTTCCAAATTTTGACCAGACCCCAAGAATGTAGTAGTTTTAGCACACAAGCAAAACAAAATAACATTGGTAGTAGTGTTGCAAGTCCTATACTGATTCAAGAAATCAACCAGATATTCCTTTTCAGTCTACCAGTTCTGGGAGATCAGAGCCACCATTTTGTAAATGCTGCAAGAAAGCAAAATAGAGCCAGAGGAATACTCCAGTATTGTCCTGCTATACTGGTTGATTTATATGTGGAACATGTATTTCCATTAGCTTCCAGGAAAAGTTTGAATATCTAGATGTGAAAGTTTGTTATGCTGTAAGCCAACTGTCCCATATTGATGCAAAAGGCACAGAGGAAATGCCAAGAAAATGCTTGAATTGGTTCATCAATGCACCAAAGCGTGAACAGGCGTGATGAAGTGTAACAAGGGATGTGACACCAGTGTGGCAGAGCTGTCACAGTGGAAAGGATTTCCTGTAAAAGTGATGGCACTTAAATGATATCCAGGCTCCTGTCTGAGCTTTCATATTCCCTGGAAACTTATGTCTTTGGGGAAGTGTCTGACCAACTTGTGAGTAGCCAGGCATCATGCCATCTCAACAGGTAAACATACACAGGCTGTGAAAGAACTCCTAGTTGTATCAAGTTTGGGAGTCATGGAGAGTAAGCAATCTCTGACAAATCCGAATAGTAACCCGTCAACATCAACAAATGTAATCTTGGGGGAGAGGTGGTGACCATTAGCCATGATTCCATGTGGTATCTTTTGTCTTAAAGCATCAATTTAAACAAAGTTTATACTAGAATCAGTATCCACAGTGTTAAAATTATGCTCTTCCCAAAATATAATGCAGCAGTGCCTAGGCACTGTATATTAGACTATATTTCAGGGCGGTAGGAAGGAGATGAAGGAGAAGATACTGATAGTGAAATATAATAGTATGACATGGATTTGAGCCAGAATATTGTACTTGAAGGGTTGTTGCAAAGTTCTCCAAGGGATTTTTACTAAAGAGGTTGTAGTGTGCATCTCATCCAAATAATAGGAAATCAAAGAGTGTAGAAGCCCTTAGAGTCACTCTTGAGGTTTTGGCTCTGGTTTCATTTGATTAACTGTGTATGAATGTTACCGATTTAATATTGATGCTTCTTACAACACCTAAAATCACTGCTGTGGATATATTCAGTGTGTTAAGCTTGCTTGTAGGGGATTAGACATATGAATTAATCTGAAAGGGGTTTTGCCACCTTCGGATAAAGTGTTTGGGAGGGAACCCCTACTATTACGGCTTAGGCCATTTGCTTGTGCATTCAGAGATGCACCAATTCCTGTCTTGAGCTGGAAAAACAGAGATTCATAGAATCATAGAATCATAGCATAGTTAGGGTTGGAAAGGACCTTAAGATCACCTAGTTCCAACCCCCCTGCCATGGCCAGGGACACCTCCCACTAAACCATGCTACCCAAGGCTCTGTCCAGCCCAGCCTTGAACACCGCCAGCGATGGAGTATTCACAACTTCCTTGGGCATCCCATTCCAGTGCCTCACCACCCTTATAGTAAAGAATTTCTTCCTCATATCCAATCTAAACTTCCAGTGTTTAAGTTTTAACCTGTTACCCCTTGTCCTATCACTACAGTTCCTCATGAAGAGTCCCTGCCCAGCATCCCTATAGGCCCCCTTCAGATATTGGAAGGCTGCTATGAGGTCTCCACACAGCCTTCTCTTCTCCAGGCTGAACAGCCCCAACTTTCTCATCCTATTTTCATACAGGAGGTGCTCCAGTCCCCTGATCATCCTGGTGGCCCTCCTCTGGACTTGTTCCAACAGTTCCATGTCCTTTTTATGTTGAGGACACCAGAACTGGGCACAATACTCCAAGTGAGGTCTCACAAGAGCAGAGTAGAGGGGCAGGATCACCTCCCTTGACCTGCTGGTCACATTCCTTTTGATGCAGCCCAGGATACGGTTGGCTTTCTGGGCTGCAAGTGCACACTGCCGGCTCATGTTCATGTTTTCATCGACCAACACCCCCAAGTCCTTCTCCGCAGGGCTGCTCTGAATCTCTTCTCTGCCCAACCTGTAGCTGTGCCTGGGATTGCTCCGACCCAGGTGTAGGACCTTGCACTTGGCATGGTTAAACTTCATCAGGTTGGCATCAGCCCACCTCACAAGCGTGTCAAGGTCCCTCTGGATGACATTCCTTCCCTCCAACGTATCAACCAAACCACACAGCTTGATGTCATTGGCAAACTTGCTGAGGACGCACTCAATCCCTCTGCCCATGTCACCAACAAAGATGTTGAACAAAACCAGTCCCAACACCGATCCCTGAGGGACACCACTCGTTACTGATCTCCAGCTGGACATTGAGCCATTGAGCACAACTCTTTGCGTGTGGCCATCCATCCAGTTCTTTATCCACCGAGTGGTCCACCTATCAAATTGATGTCTCTCCAACTTAGAGGCAAGTATGTCATGTGAGACAGTGTCAAACACTTTGCACAAGTGCAGGTAGATGACATCAACTGCTCTACCCCTGTCCGTCAGTTCCGTGGCCCCATCAGTTATGGTCTTGAACAGAAAATGTTGGCAGAAGCACAAACGCAAGCGTGTATTACTACTACTACAGTTACTCTGCCACTTTGAAAATCACTATTCAGACTCCATTTGGAATATCTGCAATTCTGCAATGTATTATAGGAAGGACATTGCTGACCGAGCTTGTAAAACTGCAGTGGAAGGCAAACAAATGCATGATTTAGGGTTTTGAAAGCATGACTTATAAAGAAAGATTGACCTGACCTGTATTCTGTAAGTTAGAGGAAAAAGGTTTGAAGAAGTGAGGAATACTGGTATGGGCAAAAAATACTGAAGTCATCTGGAGGTAGATATATGTTCTAGTTCCAAGCAGATCATATAGCATCACCAGATCAATGGCATGTCTGAAGCTAATTTAGACCACTATTAACTGTGTTACCATAAGGCAGATGACTTCTGATCCAAGCCTATGTGCTTGGTGCTGTGCCCAGGGAGCAGGCAGGAGAATGGGGGGCTGCCACATACCTGGGGCCACAAGACCAGGCGATAGCTCAGCACATGCCTGAACTCATTTTGTTTATTTATTGGGGGGGGGGGAGGAGGGGCTTGGCTGGTGCCGTAGGGAACGGGACTTTCAAACTGACATTTAGGTGAGAGTGATGAAATCCTTCTGTAGCTTTTCAGAGGTTCCTGGAAAGCCCAGCACAATGGAGAGGGGCAATGCAGGAGAGGATGTAAGTGCTCTTTTCACAAAAGACAAAAAGAAGGTGATGGGATGAGATGAAGAGAGGCAGGAACTGACCTCTGACAGTGAGAGTCAGCAGATGTAGGGAAAAGAAGAAGTGCCTTGTAAGTAAGAAAGGAAGAAGTGGTTTTTTTTCTTTTACACATCAGAGAAGATGGAAACAAACCTAGAGCGTTAGAGGAGGTCAGAGAACACAGAAAATTATCTTGGGAATTATCTATCCCAAATAGATACAGTTAGAAAGTATGGTGTTACTTTACTGTTTCTGTTACAAAGCATGATGTTAAGAATCTAGGAGTTCAAAGCAATTCGTTTGGTTACTGCTGGTACTTCCGCTAAATGGAAAGGAGAGCAGAGTCTGAACTTACGGGCTTGTATGCTCAGCTGCCTAATTTCTTGTGCAATTGTAAAGGCTGGTGCTGCAGGAGAGGATAGGTGTGTGCACTACCCAGCTATACATTTCATATCTTGAAAGATGTGTGTAATGTTGCCATTGCTCCTCTCAGAGTGAGATTCCACTGTGCGTTTCTTGTGTTGCAGCTGTTACATTATCTGTAGTGGGAAAAATTTTGAAACCATTCCATTTGTGGTATTTTTTGTTCTGTTTTCACAAATCTACAACAGGATACATGCTAAATGAGCTTCAACTGATTGGAAATTTACATCAACATTTCACTTTTGATTTTTCTGAGGTTTTAGGGTCTGAGTCTTTATGTACATGGAGACAAATGCTCCTGTCCCATAACATGGTTGTGATCCAGGTCTTGAAGAATGAGTTTGTGAGATGCGTAAAATCATTTTTTGTTGGTAAAATTTGATTTCCAATCAGTATGATATCACATGAAATTGAGTCTTTCACTTAAAGTGAATTTGTACAGAGATCAATTACCATTGATTTCTAAGTTCCAAATTGTAACTTTCTTTCAACTACAAAATAGCAAAGACAGCTATAGGGTCATAGCCCAGAACTGAGGTTTCTACTAAGAAGATAGCTCGGGTTTCCCCTGCTGAGTGGAGGCACAATTCCTCGCCCAGCCTTACACTGCCTACTCTATGTCAGAAATGAGAGGCATTGCTAGAAAAAACCACAAAGATAGGCACTGGGAATGAAAATGGGGGGTGATCAAACAAAAGGAGTGCAGAGTCTTTAATCAAAACTTAAGGTCTGCTGCTTAAAGCAAGATCACAGCTTTAGAGATGAACAGCATTTTCATGCCACGTGAGAACCTGGAATTTCAGGACTTTAAAAGGATATTTGTATTCATCTGAGGAACAAAATCCATATAGATAATCTGAATATCTAGGTTGATTTAATATTCATTAATATTAGGAAATAAAATGTTCCCATTCCAATATTACCTGAATATTCTACAAACAAATATCCGGCTATGTGAAGTATTGATGTGCTATTTTCCTTATTCGCTGTCTGGAAAAGCAGATAGAAAAATGAAATTGTGTGACCACAGTCACACAAAAAATTGTGACAGATGGTATAGCTTACTTGGAATAATACCCTGTCTCCCTTTCCCATCATCTTATGAAAAATGTTGATGTATCATTTTGGGCAAGGGATTTCATGACTGGTAAAGCACAGGTACAGGTTTAATGCTGGCAACATGAGAGAACTGTATTCGGCTTCTTCTATCATGTGTTCCTATCCATCTATCAAACAAAACAGGCGAAGACCAACTGGCTTATAGACAAGAAACTTAACGTATGTCACCAAACTTGGAAGACACTGAGAGAACAAATGACATTCATAACTTAAAAACACTTCAGCAGCTGAGGTACGGTTTCAGTTTATGAAGCTGTCTTCATAATGTATGTATGTGCACTACATGTATGTAGTGCAGAATTTGTAACAGCGAATAAGCATCTGAATGTGTTTTAGCTAGCAGGAGCACAAAGAGCAAGTCGAAAGAAGATCTATATGGCTAACAAAGTGCAACACCATGTCAGCTTTTGCCAGTGAACTGGCCTATATTAAACTGGTGTTATATCTTCTATATTCAACTGATATTCCTTTTACTACATTTATAATAGAGATGGTGGACAAACCAGGCAAATACAGAGTGGGGAAGCTCTTCACATGGTGCCTTGTGCCAGGGACAAACCAGACTCAGCTGCTCTGGAAGAAAGGTTTAGCAAATCTTGCACTGCTTAGCTCCTATGATGGCCTCTCAATCAGTGCTGGATTCCTTCTATGTATTTTTTCAGTGTACAGTAAGCATTTCATCATTGTTGAACTCAAGATTTGTTAACCAAGTCACTGTTCTCTGCAAGACACAATTCCCATTTGTCTCTTTTTTGGTTTGGTTTTTTGGTGGTTTTGTTGCTGTTGAGGGGCTTTTTTGTGTGTTTTGCATCGCACATTTACACAAAGGGAAAGCATCTACAGCTTTTTAAAAATCTTCAGAACTGTCTCTGCTCTGCGATCATGAAGAACCCCAATCTATGAGATAGAAAACAGGGAACACTTTTTCCCAGCAGGTCAATAAAGTGATAGATGGATTCAAGTAGAACTGCAGTAGAGGTCGCATACTTCATTCTCTGTAGAAATAGCTAAAAAGACAAGTTTGTTCTGAAGTGGATTATATTGGACTGTCTTGCAGTGCACTGAAATAAACTAGAGAAGATTGTCAGGACTCTGCATATTCACTTGCATCAGCTTTCACGTCTCTGTACAATACATATAAGGGTGAGCGGCAGATTTGGATGCAACATCCGGCAGGGAAGGAGTAATGGTAGCAAGGTTTTTGTAAACGTAGTGCATGTTGGGTTTATATTCAGATACAGCAAAGTCTGATTTTCCTCTCCCTGTGATCGACCTCTCAATTTCAGAAGCGTTATTCCTGATTTATACTTGTGGTGAGAAGAGAATCCCACTCCTGAGACTGACTTTTTTTTTTTATTCTCATTATCTAAATGCTGAACATTGTTGCTGCTCCTGCCAGCTTCTCAAGCCCTCTGGGGGTGTCTCAGCTCTTCCTGCAGTCCGCAGCCCGCTACGAATTCTGCGCTTCTGCCCTGCCAAATCCTGCAGTCCTATGAACATGTGCAGGTGGGAGCAGATCAGCAGGCAGGATTTTAATGCAGCCGTTTGTATTCTACCTGGTTGTAAAATAAAGAATTATTGTTGCTGACTTTTCCATACACTTTGAAACTCTAAATGTCTTTGCATGTAACAGACTCTATTACAACATTACATGAGCAGCAAAGATAGCTGACTTAAAAGATTAAGGAATTTCTATAAAGACTTTTCTCAAGCACAGTCAGTGATGAGCTCTGCTCTCCAGGGCAAGTTTACAAAAGACCATAGGCATTTTTAGATGATGTCAGGAAAATCCGTGATAGGTGGACACAAATGTTTAAGCAAACACCTGTCTGCCCTCTTAGGCACTTGCATACCTTTGGTTAGTATGGCTGATCTACAATTATATTAACTGATATAAGTTAAACAATTATATTTGAAATACATCAGTATAAATCCTCAATTCAATATGCTGCGTATAAATATTTGTTTAAAATGCTTAAGATAGCTGCATAAACTAAAGTCAAAATTACAACCTATGTCTTTCAGTGAATATTTCCATTTTAAAGTGTCTAAAACCAAAAACTAAACTGCTGAAAGCACTAAAACCCCAAAAGTCATTTTGCTGACCCACCGGAAAAGTCTGAAAAATATTCAGTAGCTCTCAGAACTCTTTCATTTCTTGCCTTTAGTGGGCCGCTTTGGCCATTAGACAGAGCTGCAGATTAAAATGAATAGACCTTGAACAGCCTCTAAAATGGCAAAAAGTAACCTCAGAGGCTGTGGTGGTTGGTGCAGCTGCTTTCACCTTGGGTGAGAACATTGCTCCAAGTTAAAGGGAATTTCAGCTACTGCATGCCCTAGGAGCTCGGGTGAGAGCTTCCTACCTTGAGCTCAAGATTGCTATAGTGGCAGGACTTGCAACATCACTGCCTAGAACCCCGGATGCAGTGTAAATACATAACGGCAATCTGTTTTCTAAAGACCCTCAAGAGCCTCCACAGCACAGTTCATGTGCTGTGACTTCAAGCTGTGGAAAAAAAGCTCTCTGGTGTTGTAGCACTGTCATGGGTTCAGCAGCAGCAGTCATTTTTCTCCTTCTTGGTAGCTGGTGCAGCTCTGTGTTTTTGATTTTGGGCCTGGGAACAGCGCTGATAACACCAGTGTTTCGGTTACTGCTTAGTGATGTTTTGGTCTGGCCAAGGACTTTCTGAGTTTCATGCTCTGCCAGGGGGGAGGGGAGCCGGGAGGAAGCACAGACGGGACACCTGACCCAAACTGACCAAAGAGGTTATTCCATACCACAGCACGTCATGCCCAGGATGGAGGATGGAGAGCAGAGACCCGGAAGGGTGGGGGTGCACTGCATGGTCGGGTTTGGTTTTAGGTGGTGAGAAATTGAATTCTTTCCTTGTATTTTCTCTTGTCATTATTATTATTGGTGGTAGCAGTAGTGGTTTGTATTATACTTTAGTTACTAAACTGTTCTTATCTCAACCTGTGGGAGTTGCATTCTTTTTGATTCTCCTTCCCATCCCTCCAGGAGCGGGGGAAAGAAAGAGGGGGGAGTGAGAGAGCGAAACTGTGTGGCTGACTGGGCTTAAACCACGACAAGCACCTTGACTGGCATCTGCTTCACTTAATGGGCTGACACATGCTCCAACTCTTGTGATAACGATGAGTACTGAGAGAGACAGAGAGTCCTGGAACAGCAGCTGTAATGTGGGGTGGGACCTGCTCATTCAGTGCAAGTTCTCAAAGAAACAGATAGAAATAGGGGGTGGGTGCATTCTAAAAACCTCAAGCAGATGGAAGCGTTTTTTGTTCCATTTTAAATTTGCAGGTTGGATTTCCTGCAAAAATGGCAGCTGCAGCTCCACCACTTAAAGGGCAAACCTTTCATTTGAAAGGAGCTGTTTGTGGAGCTGTGGACTCACACATAGATATAGCAGTTCCATCTCCATTAAACGTCCTTCAAGTCTTTGGGGTAATGGAGCTTATGTTTTGAGGTTTTTCCCCGTTTTGTCTGTTCTGAATATCTCTGAACTTGATAACATATATCTGCAGTCTTCTGGGAAGGGTCATTGTCTTGAAAGGTTGTGCATCCTCTCTTGGATAGTGTTTTTAATTTGGAGATTCTTTAATTTGGAGATTCTTTAATCTGGAGATTCTTTTCTGTATCCCCATTTTATTGCAAAACTTCCTTTGTATAAGGTGTTCAGGTAATCAAGAGAAAATGTATGATGTTGGCCAGATTCCCTGCTAGAATAAGTGGGTAGTACTCCACTGACTTTAATGGCTTCTGACAGTTGTGAATTTGATCCCATACCTTCCTTGAATAATAAGATTTAAAATAATGTGAGTTTAGGGTAGGGCAGGAAGCCCTGTGTGAAATATCTTATTGCATTGATTTCTCTCTTATTTTCTGTCCTAAGAGAATACCCAAGTTGCAAATAAAGGGTCAAGAAGGACATTTAACAATATATGGTCTATACAGTATTAAAAGACCATCTCACCGTTAATCATTTGATTAATTTCTACAAGAAGGCTCTGCTAAGTCTGCAATAAGAAGAAATAATGAGGGTTTATAATAAAATTGAAAAGCTTCTGTGGTGCACACAAAGAAGTCTTTTATCTAGAGAGGTAAGAAAAATCAGTTGTCTTCCTTTCAGTCCAGAGGTGGCTGCAATAGCTTTCTCTGTGATGGCTCTTGGGCTCTGGAATGGCATCCAGCCCTGGCTTGAAATGGTCAAGTTTTAGGGCATGTTTTAGGACGCTTTCCTTTTGGAAGATGCTTTTAAAGAGTGAGAGAAGATTCACAAACTGCTTAATGTACTGCTATTAGGTTACTGGCATCTTATAGTAAGGGTTGCTGATCTACAGGAGGGTTGACTCTGAGTTGTATAGGATGGCACTGTGATTGTATAAGAAATGCCTGGTTCCTCAGAGACTGTGTGGAGGCACACATTCACATTATAGATGGCAAGCAATAAATCTTACTGCAGTGCTATAACAGCCATTGTTGTAGTGACTTGGCACTTGTGCTCTGTATTATAGGGTTTTTCAGCAAGCACATCAAATTCCTCTGAAAAACTTGAGATGCATATGAGGACATCTCTGCTTCACAGATCAAGACACTGTCAAAAATGCATAGTTGAAACAGTGACTAGAATAAGGCAGCTGAATACTAATCCATGGGTGAACCATGCTGTAGACTGGTTTACTGCACACAATACTCTAAGTGAGGTCTCACAAGAGCAGAGTAGAGGGGCAGGATCACCTCCCTGTACCTGCTGGTCACATTCCTTTTGATGCAGCCCAGGATACGGTTGGCTTTCTGGGCTGCGAGCGCACACTGTCGGCTCATGTTCATTTTTTCATCGACCAACACCCCCAAGTCCTTCTCTGCAGGACTGCTCTGAATCTCTTCTCTGCCCAACCTGTAGCTGTGCCTGGGATTGCTCCAACCCAGCTGTAGGACCTTGCACTTGGCATGGTTAAACTTCATCAGGCTGGCATCAGCCCACCTCACAAGCATGTCAAGGTCCCTCTGGATGGCATTCCTTTCCTCCAACGTATCAACCGAACCACACAGCTTGATGTCACTGGCAAACTTGTTGAGGGTGCACTCAATCCCTCTGCCCATGTCACCAACAAAGATGTTGAACGAGACCGGTCCCAACACCTATCCCTGAGGGACACCACTCATTACTGATCTCCAGCTGGACATTGAGCCATTGAGCACAACTCTTTGCGTGTGGCCATCCATCCAGTTCTTTATCCACCGAGTGGTCCACCTATCAAATTGATGTCTCTCCAACTTAGAGACAAGGATGTTGTGTGGGATATGTATTTTGCTAGATATACCATGTCAATATAGTCACCAGTGATTAGTCAGTGTATAGTATTTCCCCAGACTGCAGTTACTGTGCTATTTGATTCTTTTTGTTCCTTTTCACAGATAGTTAGGCAATACACTGGATAGTCCATCGGTTTACCTCATTGTAGGCAATCAAAACAAAAGTATATCTGGTATGCGCCCTTGGCCAGTATTTGCACAGAGGCCACTATCTGGAACATATTATCCAAAGTTATCAAAGTCTCCCAGGGTCCAGAAGACTAAGCATTCCTGACTGGAGCAAGCCATTAATTCAGGGGCATCCTGCTTGGCTGTAAATTCAATAGTGAAAAATCTGTAGAGACTTCCAGTATGGTCCTCAGGGAGGACCAAACAAATAGTAATAAAGTCAATCTGATTCATTTGGAGTCCCACTCATTCTGACTCAAATTCTTTTGTTTTGTGGACTTAGGCATTTCTAAAAAGTCAAATATTGCTCAAGAATTAGTAATGTCTTACACAGAACAAATTTTCTGATGTGCTTCCTCAGGAATCAGAACATGGAGTTCTGATTCTAGACAAACAATGTGCCGTTAAAATAAAAATTAGAGTTTCTCACCTTTTAAAAGTCTGCATAGTTTTCTAATTTCACTCATGTAATGGGTCTTTTGTAAAAACTTGCTAGTTTTAAGCATCTAACATAGGAATAACTATTTCAAAATGCATAAGGTTTTCCTTATTTTAAAAAACACAACAGTTATTTTGTCCTATCTCTGTCTGCAAGAAGTGTTTTCTCCTACACAGCTCCAGTTCTAAACCCAAAGATTTACAGAGTCTCTCTTATGGCCAGAACCTTACTTGGTGTTACAATGTGCCTCATTCTGCCTCTGTAGGAGTCCAGGAGTAGGAGGAGTGTCATGTTTTTTGCAAGTAGAAAGATCTTCAGGGAATTCTGTGGTAACTCTTCTTCAAAAAGACCATCAGATCCTGACTGATTCATGTAGAAAAAGTCTTCAGGCAGATTCAGTTCCTTGAGAACCTTTGCAAACTTCCATGCAAAGTTTCTCCCTTTAGTTTACTTAAAATATTTTTCTCTCTTCAGAGGCAAGATGAAGCAACGGTAAGTCTGCAGAGTTGGGCAAGTTAAAATGAAAGCATATGCAAATATGATAAAAAAGCAATTTGAGTGAACTAGCCATATAGTTGCATGTAATTCCAAATATTTACAATGAAACTAAGCTAAATTATTTTTTAGAAGCAGACTAAGAATTGCACAGAATGTTACTGTCTGCAGGTCTCAGATTGAATATCAGGCCGAAACTGGTCTCTGGATTTGTAGTTTTGTTTGCTATTATGGCTTTTACAGCTTGCTGAGATAAATTGATGTTTCTGCAAAGGGATTACAAACCTTGGAAATCTGCACTGCAGACTCTGCTTTTAAGAAAGCATTTCTTAGGAGATCTACCCTAATGCACTAAATACCCTTTTAGATTGTGGGCAAACTGGAAGTACTCTGTGATCCCTCTTTTGCCTTGTTTAGGAATAGTAGGACAAATCCTGGAGTCCTTATAAAATCATTACTGAAGTCATTAGGCATTTTGTCTGATTAGGGCTCAACTGTAAACGGAGCAGAAGCTTCATGACTTTCCCTCATGGAACTCTGAAGGCTGATCAAAGTTACATTATCAATGCTGTGTGACTTATTCCCTTATGACTAAAATTTAAAGGGCAGAAAAATAGGTTAAAACAGGAGATGGTCATCAATTCAAAAATATTGGAAAACCTGCTAATCTAAGGGGCACAAGTGAAATACATGCATATGTATTTTATTTTCATGTATTCCATAAATGAGTAAGCATGTACACATTTTCATTCTCATCCTCCATGTCTCACTGTGAACACATAAGCATGCAAAAGTATGGAAAACAGACCTAGTATTATGTCATCTGCAATACTGATGCTGATGAAATACTAATACTGAAATACATAACAAAACAATCACTGCCACAAATGCATCAGGTGTGCAGTGTTACATAAACCACTTCAAATTATGAGAAAACAGTTCACATGGGCCAAAAATTGTGGAAATTTTCCTCTATGTGTACATGAAGTCTTTAAGTGGTACAAAGGATATGGGCAGTGTGTAGGATAATAACTTTTGTGAGTGAAATCTTTGTCCATTGCTGTCAAAGGGAAAATTTGCATAAAACTTTATTATTTGTCATTGCATCTGCCCTGCTGATATTAACATTGGCTGCATTCCCCAAACTGCATGAAGATGTAAGCAGCTGGCAGTCCTCGTGACAATATGAAAATTACTCTGAGTGAACCTAATCTTGTATAATAAATGCCAATTTGACTCTAAATTTGTTAACAATATTTTAATGTGGTAATTGAGGTCAAGGGAGACTCCAGTTAAATGCTAAGCTATCTATAACTGTCAGTGTTAAATAGTACTTAGGTATCCTTGCTGAAAATCAGATATCCAGGTTAACATATATCATTGGGGTTTTGCAGCCAGAAATCAAATAAAGTGTATTAGTCTTGGCAGCATGTAAGTATATTAGTTTATAAATATGCAGCTGCAATTATCCATAGCTTTTTGGACTTGTTTTGTATTACAACAGACCCGTAATTGCACTTTTTCCGGTTCTGTGTATAATTTTGATTAGAAATCAAGTAATAAATACATGCCTAAAGGCTTCTGGAAATTAGCTGACATGTTCCTGTTCTGTCAGCTGATTGACGAGGTTCAATTTTAACCAATTTTATTCACGGTTTCACTTATCACTGCTTCTTTAAAAAGCTTTCCAACACTGTGATGGACATGCAAGTGATGAACTTCTCTAGCAACTACTGGACTGAAAGAGTTTTGTCTATTAAAATATTCTGCTTTTCCCTGAAGGTGTTGGTATTCATCAAAAGCATGTAGGTAATTGTGAGTCAATGCGTGTCCATTCTCTTGTTGCAGTTTGGATGGAGCTGCAGCAGGTATGGTGGGAAGTTTTGTGCAATAACCTTCCTCATTGCCCCTCAGTTTAGCAAGGCTTATAAACATGAAGGGTCCTACCTTTCCTTTAAACCCAGGAGCACATTTATAATACGTAATAGCAGCAGCTTTTTTTTTTTTTTTAGGCTCAAGAGTATCTCAAAAATTCTTTTTTTTTTCTTCAGTTCTTGTGAATATTCCATCTGAGTGTTATTTCAGCCAAAGCGGACTTTTGCCAATTTCCTTATCCTAGTTTTGTCCCTTGTTAAATGGTCACTAAGTTCAGCATAAGTGAAAACATCTTCTTCAATGGAAATCAGCCTCCTTCAGTCTCATTAGCTTCACTATTTGCAAGGTAAATCATCAACTGACAATAGTAGCCTGTCTCCTTACATTACATGTGGAAGCATATAGTGGCTCTGGGGCCACTAGTGCAGCCTCCTGCACAATGCTTGTGGAAGAGATTACGTAAAAACCATAGTACAAGTCCCTCGCTTTCCTTGGTCTCACATAAGGAGAATGGTCTCCTTATGACAAAAAGGCCTGTGGAACCCCCATGCAGCCCTTTGCACTGGCAGGGACTTTCTGTATGCTTTGAGACAAATTACAGAATTTCTCTGCACCACCCTCAGTGGTAAGAAAATGCAGAGCTATCTGCAAAGATACTGCTGTTTAAGTCCTTGGACACTTCACACACTCAGATGCAGGGAGCTACTGGTGAAGTGGACAAAAGGCTATGGTGGATCAGAAGGAGGTGGGTTTAAAGCACTGAAGAATGCAAGGATAGATGTGGAAAATGTGTTGGTTCTAGACCAATGTGTTGGTTCCAACAGTGTCTGCATGGGACAGAGACAATGGCTTCTTATCCAGCACTCTCTACAACTTGGAGCCCTGTTCTTAGTGGAGGAGTGTTAATGTCCTACTAATAATGATTTCCAATAGATTTAGAGGATTTACTGTTTAATCCAGGATTTTAAACCTTTATAAACAATCCTCATTCAATTTTGACCTCAGGAATGAAGGGTAAAATCTTATTTTATCTGACCCTCTAAATATGAAACACTGTCTTCCATTCTGAACACTCAGGACTCATACTCTGTAGATGGCATTATCGCATATAATTACCCTGAAATCTATCCCAGTTAATCTGGTTGGTTAGGGTTTTGTCTAGCACCTTATAAACATTGCAGATCTTATAGGTCTGTACTGACTGAATCACCAGATAAGTAATAGCTTCAATAAAATCTGCTCTGGTGGAAACACTTCATGATCAGATTTACAGAGGGAGTAAAAAAGTTCTGGGTATAATCCTTTCTTTCCCTCCTTATTAATTCTCATACAGGACAACACTACCATAAAGTATGCTTATTCAGTGAATAAAGGGACTGCATGATAAACCAGTTAACAAAAAGCTGATGTTAAATTTGAGCTGATTCAATCATTTCTACTTCCACTGATTTCAGGCTCCCATTGCATGCAATGGGAATGTTTGTCTGGGGGAAGAAGGGGAGGACTAGGCAAGGAATTTAGGATTTAGCCCCTGGGCTTCAAAATGGATTTAATAAAAACAAGTAATAACCTGCAATACACCATAAACCCTGCAAGGTATGAGGGAGAAGGTTGGCTGAAAACAACTGTACTTTCAATGCCAGTGTAGTACAGGCAATTCATAGTTAACAGTAAACGTGGAAATCTGATTCAAATCCCATTGAAGTCAGTGCTTGTTACCCAGACTTTGAATCAGGTGGGTGATTTATGCTGCACTCACAGGTCAGCATAAGGTCCCTAAGAATCATCAGCCATTCTGTGTTAGTGTGGTTATAATTACAGTGATTCCCAAGTACATTTAAAATGTAGCATCACAGATGCAACTGTTAACTGTTAGTCCTTATCTGCCTGTTTGCAAATTACACTCCTTCAAGTATTACTGTGGCACCTGGACAAAAGATTATGCTATAATCTGGAGAAGTAGTACTATCAAGATTATCATAAAAATACACCAGGACTGAATGCAGTGTCTTGATTATCACACTTTTGCATGTTGTTACAGAAAAAGGTCCTTGTGTTTATTGGCAGCCAGGGCTGGCATACAAAATCATTATTAGTAGCCAGGCTTAGAGCAGCTGAAGCAGTGCAATGGCACTGAATGCAGAAGAAGCAGTTCAGGCACAGAGCATCTTTCGTCTAGTGGTATTTCCTGCTCATTCTCAGGGGAATCCAACTAAACCCTGGACATCCAAACCCAGAAAATTGCTCTGGCCTTGGCTGGACTAATAGAAGTCAAAACTTCAATCAGGCACTTATTAGTTACTTTGCACAGTTCATATAAGGCGCTTTTGTTGGTGGCAAACAAGTGCAATTGCAGCTTGGAATTGACAATGAATTTTTTTGCTGTCTTTGACTGCTCAATATAAGGTTACGGTTGGGTCATGCACCAGGGGCTTTTACCAAATTAATGCTATCAGGGGAACTACACTTAAATGGAATTCTCTCTATGTAAACTATTTCATCTAGTTTGTTCCTCTGCATTTTCTCTTTGACAGTTGGTACGAGCATATAAAACAATTCAGACAAGTCAACAAATGAAACAATACATAAAATATCTTGAGACAATGGTGTTTGCATCAGATCTTGCGCTGCTGCTTCAACCTGAAAGTTCTAAGCAGCATCTGCTTTTTTTTAGTCTTTGAATAAGATTTTCCAACTTGCTTCTTGATAGGAGGTCCTAGGTAAAATCTAGGATGTTTCCCTGAATTTAAAAAAGATAATTTGCAATTTTACTAAGCCCTAAGCAACATTGTGAAGTAACTACCATGAGCAATTCTGTACTGCTATCATGCAAAGTTACTCACACACAACTTGGGCAAAGTTGTGGCCACATAAAGACTGTTTCTTTGTAAATGAAATCTGAAAGAATACAACCAAAGCCGCATGTCATGCATTTGCCCTTCAAGATGATGCTTGATCACATGAAATGACAGAGTTGTTCTTGCCCCAGAGGTTATTCCAGGAGTAGATCATCCCCAGAAACAGGAAAGAAAAACAGCATAGGAGCAATGCAGCTACTTAGTGAAATTCCATAACACTATCTGGCTTTAGATTCCCAGATTAGAAGACTAGACAACTTCAAATACAGACTTTGTAACTTCATAGTTCATGAACTGATTAATTCAGAGCTTGTATTTGACTGATGACTCCAAATCTGGAGTAATTAGAAGTAATTGAGGATTGGTATCCCTTTAGATCAACCCCTTTGCTTTTTAATAACAGATTGGCAATACACAAATATATCTCTAAACAGCAGTATAAGTGAAGACTATTTCTAAAGAAAAGGAGGACAATTTTCATTAAATAATGTCACTCTATCAGCAACAAGGAGGGAGGCAATGTTATGAAGGCAAATTTTATGCTCTGAAAGTTTAAAATTAAAGGAAACTGATGAATAAAAAGAAGTCTGGGTGAGAAGGTTCATAATGTTTCTTCTACAGACATAGCATAAAGCTAGCTTACAAAGGCAACAACAGGTAATAAAAGGTACAAATGCTCTAGCAACAGAAGCTCACATGTCCTAAAGGGCAATGCACAAGTTTTCTATGAGTGGAGATGTTCCTTCTCTATAACATTAATAGCATTTTGCATGTGTTTAATCAGTGGATTTTTAACCAGTTAGCTTTGTTTGGTTTTGTGTGTTTATTTTGATAAATTATTTTAATATACTCTAATTTCAATTATGCAAGTGTAGGCTGGTAGTCAATGATCTCTAATTTGGAAGGAGTGCTTTCACCACTGACAAGAATTAAATTAAGTTTCTATATTCTTCATGACGAGAAAATGATCCTTTGCTGTGTATGATTCTGAAACACTGCTAAGACTTTCTCTCAGAATATTTGACAATTAAACCCTGTTGAGAAGTTCAAGTATATCTACATACTGGTTGTTGATTGACAGCAGTCCATATATTCCTAAAAGTTTCTGTGAAGATGACACTATGTAAATAGTTCTCTTCATTAGAATATTCTACCACTTGATCATTTTTTTAAATCTTGCTTGATATTCTGTGAAATGAAAAAATAAAATTGCTGACATTTATGAGAGCATCCTCTCCCACATTGTACGGAATATTTTTAAAATGCTTTTAGAATATTACCTTTAGAACAAATACTTCTGCACAAATAAATAAGAACATTTGCAATCTAAGAAGTGAAGAAATGCTATAAAATGCAGGGAAAGAATTAGAATCAGTTGTAGGTATTTCTCTCTAGGTATATTTTCACAGTGTGTACATAGAAACAAGATGATGCAGCTGTTCCTCAGGCTATCTTTGAATGATGAACTTCATGCGTCACACCACAGAAGAGGTAGTGCAAACAGTACTGTGGTCCATGTGCTCTTATCTCCCTGCTTGTATCTCAGACTTTCTCACCCTATTGGTCTCCATTTCTCAGTAGTACAAGGATTGCTGGGGAGCTTCATGTAAGGCTTTAATGCTTACCACTTTGTGGTTTAGAAAACAGAGACGGTCTGCTGGGATGACAAACTGGGTCTTCACTGCAGCTGCACGTCTGAAGTCTTGTTCTTAATCTTTCTGCCTCTGCTGCTCTTATCTGGACCAGCCATAGAAGGATCTTGAGCATTTCTTGCCACTTGTCAAAGTGGGTTTCATGGAGGTTGTCCTCATCCTGTGTATCTACAAAATCCTCTATAAGATTACTCTGAGTACCTCTATGCTGGTGCTGCTGAGAGAGGTATACATTTTCAGATCAGAGTGAGGGTTATGTCTATTATTGGGCACTAATTAGGGTAACAGTGTGGCAGGACCTGTAAAACTCTGATATTGGGCTCTTTTTGCGTGGACAACCCATGGTCTTGATAAAATTACCAATGCCAATATTTTTCACAGTAATTTCTGTATTTCCTTCCCTAATTTCTCTTTTGTACGTATCCTAGGAAATAGATGTGTTTGGAAGTAAAGGTGTTGGTTACGACATTTTGTACAGATTTATTGGCTTTCAAAATGTAAAATGTCATGAAGTGTTGATTTGAAATATCACTAATGGTGTTATCTTGCAATTATCAGAGCTGGCAAAGTATAAAAAGAATCCTCTTTTATGTTAATAATAAACTTTTGCAAACGTGTAATTAACAGCTGCACCTGGAGCAGTCACATTTTAAATGAGTTGAAAATTTGCCAATTTGTTTCCATGCATGTGAAAAGGAAAAAAAACTACCACAGAACAACCCAGCTCCAAATGCTTCCATGAAATCTAGTGCTAAACAGTGTCATCTACAGACATAATGTCAAAGTTTTTAATACTTGTTTCTTTGATAAAACTTGATAAAAGTCAAGTTTCATCCAATATTGAATTTTTATATCTACGTAGAAATGCTCTCTATGCCTTAGAAATGTTTCAGAGTTGCTGCTGACACACCTTTTAACTATAAAGCACATTAAATTCACTATAATCAGAACACAATTATTAGATTTATATTATGAAACAACTAGGTTACTGCTTACAAATACTGTGATAGAAGACAGGAAATAAAAATTGCCCATCTTAAATAGTAGGAAAACTGTGATTAATCATCCTGTTCATGTAAACAGGGTTATTGTTCTTTTTATAACATGACATCAAGCCAAAAGTATGTGATTGATTTTATAAATCAGTCACTACCCTGTTCATACCATCATGTTTTTTCTTTTAATGCACTCTGCAGTAATATCCTGCCTCTGGCTTGTTTCATTTAATTTCTTCCTTGCGAGTAGAAGGTAAGCAGCTATGTATGTTTGAAGGTAGCAAGCACTTCTCTGGAAAAAGAAAATCACTGGAAAAAAACCCAAGAGAAGGTAGAATTTGAAGATCTTCCAGTGGGAATTCAAAGATAAGCGTGATAAGCTTGTTTTGAGTTTGGAACTAAGGAGTTAGATTTTCTGTTAGGCTTTCAGAAATTGCTCCTGCAATAATAGCTTTACTGCTGTTAAACCTCTCACGTAATATGCAACACCTTTCTGACTCTTTATAAGGATTTCCAATATCTAGGAATGGTATATAACACTCAAGACTACATCCTGACCTTCAGCTCTATGACTAACTAGGCCATTTTTTCACTGTCCTTGTGTCCTTGTGAAGCACTAAGCTTTTTCTCAGCCTCTGTTTTTATTCTGATCACTAACCAGGCAATAATTCAGTTAGCTGAATTTCTGGTCATAGAAATAGGGCATCTCAGCAAGTCATAAAGCCAGAAATCTAAACAGAGGGGATCTGAACTACAGTTTGAATTCTGTTTCATTTGTGTTAAACTATTTATTGACCCCCATGTGCTGGAGCTCTTCATAATCCATTTGATAAATTCCTAATAATTATCATAAATACTGAAAGAATAGATCTGTTTGTTGTCACTGGCCCTTATTTTTCAAAATAACTTTTCTCTAATCATTAGTAAAAGGTTGTTTCTATTTTATGACATGGGACCCCTGATCTTGTAAGAATTAAGATACTGGGAGCTTCAGCATATGTTTTAATAAGCGCTGCATCAAGAATATACTGATGACAGTCTCAAATAATTTGCTAGTATATCTTTTAACACCTATCATCTACTGAGACCATTTACCTTTGTCTGTCTTGTACTGTTGCTATGGATTGCATTGCTACGTTTCAGTTGCTTCTGAAGTTTCTCCAGGAAGTCCTTTTCCTCGCAATTTTTTGTTTGCATTTGATAAGTTTTACCTCTTTCTATAAGCATCCAATGTCCACATTTTAAACATACTCAACATGTCCTCCTAATTCTGGAGGAGACAAGTTGTTGACTAAGATGTATTGTATTTCTTCTTTTGTGATGAAGTCTCTCCATTTAACATCCAATATCTTTCATAAGTGCATATATTTTAGAAGATGTTTCAGTCTAATGTTTTAGTAGATCTCCACTTCTATCCAGCTATGTGTTAACATTTGCAGGGTCAATAATATAGATTGGTCTTGGCACTTGGCCCTTTCAGATGTCCTCATACTGGTCTGTCAAGTCAGGATGGCTTGGCTTGGATTGTTGTTGAGACTGCAAGAAACATCTGGAATTATACTGAAGTGAACCTGAAGAAACGTAGCAGTATTAAATCACCTTGCAACTTTTTTACTGTATGTTTCTTTAAACACCATGGTAGGTGTATTGCATCAAGAATCTCTCATTCCATTTTAGTAACAGCATGGTGTGGTGTTTATCTATGGTTCTGTGTATTTTTAGAATTTTCTGTTGTCTGTGTCAGGAAACTGGTCTTGTTATCTGCTGAGAAATCTTAATTTCGCATTTCTTACAGTTGGTTAAAAGGTGGTGTCTCTTTAAGTATTTATTTTTTGTGTCCTTTTAATTCTTCTGTCTTTAGTTTCTGAGTTTCATTCTGAAAGCCTGCTAATCTCTGGTCCACATGATGGTTATATGAAAGTGTTCTTCCTCCTTGTGCTACTTTATAATTCTGTTATACTTCTGTATCTTGTGAAAACTATTCATTTTGGACCAGTGCCTATTTCACAGCCGCCCCTGTCCCAGCCAGCTGCTTCATTACCAGGGCAGCTGGACAACATCTGGTGTGTGTATGTACATCAGTGAGGCTAAGATGACTGCAGCATCCCAGCTGAGCCAGGGATATTGTCACCACCTGCAAAAGCCCTTAGACCTTTGTTGTTTCTACAGTATGCAGAATGCCTTTTATTGCAGTGCAGTGTGTATTGATGCTCACATCCAGGAAAACTAGCCCATTTCTCCTCTTCTGTTACGTATTTTTCTGTTTCATGGGCTTATTTCACATCTGTTGGCAAATATCTTCTGCAAAAGATAGCAAAAGGCAGGAGATGGCATGGTTGTGTTAGAGCAGCAGGCAGTTTTTAAATGTTTTGTGTTTGGAATGGAGAAAAGGCCGACAGCTTACTAGTAACCACATGATCAGAGTAGTTAAATGGACAGCCACATATTTAAAGCTGTGGCAGTAGATGTGGGGCTGTTTGTTCAGTGCTATCCCATCACAGCATTACACAGCTCGCTGTGGTTGCAGTCTGATAATTATTATTGATTCGCTCTCAGGCTGTCAATCTGGGTACAGCGCTAAAGCAGTCCATGATGGACAGAAAGAGGATTGGACAGCCACCATCCAGCGAGGAAACTTCATCTTGAAAATGAACTTAGATGAGATGGTGCTAGTGGATAAGGGTAATTGATGATTGTTTCAGAGTGGAAGAAGGGAAAAAAGAGAGATAAAAAATTCCTCTTTGGCATTCATCCTTAGTGTCCTGTAACAATCTAGGGACTGTCTGCAAACTCTAAAGTTTCTATTTTCAATGGTTAGTCAAATATACTGCTCTCACTATAAGTAGTATTTAGCTTAGGGTGACCAGGATGCATGAGAGAGACATAACAGTACCTCAGGGAAATAACTTTTCTCAACCCAGACCTATGATCTTGATCTATTTTTGAGTTACTAAACATAAGCAAATCTTAGTACTTTAGGGCTGGTTAAAATGTTTAATACTTGAGATGTAGCTGTTAGCACTATGAATCATTATGCTAAACACTTGCACCCACAGTAATGAGGCAGTTATACATTGTATATTGCAGCATCCATATGTGTTATATATTTCTTTATTAATCTGCTCTGTCAACCCACGAGAGAGTAAACAGTCACAATAGTAGTGCTGGACAGTGTAAGCTGGCCAGAGCCTCATTTTATGATGTGGTCGGCATTTGTATTTCTAAAACACTATACAAAATGCTGAGATAGCTAGAGAAATCAGCGCAGGTGGAATAGAAACCTACCTGTACATCTTGATCTAACTTTTTAGCTGAATTCTGCCCAAGATTTTATTTCAGCACCAATAATCTTTGTTGCAATTTCCTTTGCTCTTTTGCTAACTTAAGTTGAGCCATTGTGTTTCAGATGGGTTTATTTATTGTCGGTAATCTTGCATGTACAGGACATCTGGAACCCCAAATCTCCTATAAACCCCACAAACCACTGTGTGAATTCAAAAGTGCCAGCTGGAAGCAAGCACTGTTGATGCGGCTGCCAGCTGGCAGGGAGTACCTCCAAGCCAATCCTGCAAAATAAACTTCTGGGCAGAGGGGAGCAGATGGGGGCCCTTTCCTCCTCAGAACCACCAGGTTTGTTCCAATATAAGTGCTGTGGAGGGAAAATAGGACAAACAGTGTTTTTTTCCAGCTCTGATGTCTTCAGCAGACAGGGCGTGCGCAAATCTTCTGGCAAGGCAGCAAGGAGGTTGCTTGCCACCTGAGGGTTTGCGGTGAACACTGCTGGCTTTCTTGTAGGGGTGTCTTCTTATTTGCTCTTCATGTTTGTTTTCTTCATGTTATTTTTCAACTAACAGCCGCTGCATTAATATAAGTATTTTCCCTGGTATTTCTTTGTCATTTGACTGCTGTAATACTAAACTTCAGTTGTGACTGACAGGGACTGTGTATTTGGGAGAATTCACTTGGATTTTCATAGAGGACTTCATAGGTATCTGTCTTAAGTACCTAAGCTATCAGGCTAGTCTCCCAAGGTTTTTATAAAGGAAGAGATGGGCTCCTGCAGAGGACAAGTCTGAGCAAGTGTCTAATTTATATGACCTGACTCAGTTCCTTGAAGAGCTTTTCTGTCCTCTCAGTGTGATCAGAGATTACCAGTAAAAGCAGAGATCTTAAGGTAGCTCGTATGAACAGCAAAAGCAACCCTTCCTTTCTGATGCTTGTCATTGTTTCCAAGCAGTGATGATATCCTCCACAGAACAGTACAGAAGAATGAAATGCAATCAAAAGTGTGCATTCCCCTTCCTGCCCCATCCAGTAGACATGAGGAAGGGTTCATCCACTCTTACTGGTGCTGTAAGGGAAAAAAAGGATTACCTCCAGGGCCATAAGGGCTGCCTAAAGGACTGCCAGTTGACAGAATGGAAGGTGTAAGCCTGGTGAGAAGGATTTATAATCTTCTTTGTAGATAGATGGGAAGGTTTGTAGTCTGGGATATAGCTAGAAAATGGCTCATCCTGCTTTCCTTTTATACTCTTTCTTTTTAGATGAACTTTCAGATAAAGTAAAATTGTATTAAACGTTTAATTCCTGTACCTCATCTGCAGAACCAGAATGTTTCAAACCTCATAAACATTCGCTGTCAGTCTGGGACTAATTGTACCAGCCATCAACCAAGTTTATCCTCAAATTCTGTGATAGAACAGACAGAGCTTTGAAATGAAAGTGCCTGGATTTATGTGGGGAAAAATGAGGACTGTGATGGAAAAGACATCACTATTTCTTTTGTGACTCTTCAACATTTCCAGTTTCACTCTGATTGCCTAAAGATTTATAAACAGCAGATGATAAAGCCAGATCTTCTGTGGCCAGTTTTTTGGGGTATCTTGAAGGATTCTAATGCTTAACTTGGCTCCACTATCCCCTACTGTCTACAAAGCAGATTCTTGTTCCGATTATTCCTGTTCTTCTGATTCATAATTTCCACAGAGGAGCACTGTACAAAGGTTCTCCTCTATCTTATCCATTCAAATGCTGTCCCTACAAAGGCTGAGGCCAAGAAAGATTTTCCTGCGTGCATCCACAGAGAGTCAAGTAATGTTTGCATTGGCACAGCACCTTGTCTGCTGACAGATCTGCTACAGCTCCACCAGTCACCAAAGCAAGTTTCAGCCTTCAGCAACAGGAAGGGCCTCAGCAGAGTGTGAGAAGAGCCCTGATGTCACAGAGGATGCAGCAATGCCATGCACTGTCTGCAAAGTGCACTTGTCTCTTCTAAAAGGCATTACTGAAATGTCATACTGGAGTGATCAAATCAAGCCAAGCCTCCCAAAGCTTTACTCTTTTAAGGAGTTATAATCGGCATGTATTTTAGGTGAGATGTCGGAATAATAGTGCTGTTTGTATTTGGACTTTCTATTTTGTTGGCCCTAAGTAGTGCAGTTTTACTTCCCTGGCTTCTAGTTAAAGGCAGAGCTAGATGCAGTGTTGGGCAAGAATGTCAGTCTGGACACAAGGAGACGCAGCTGGGTGTGTGCAACAGACCATGTATCCATGATCAGAGAGGCTATCCAAACTCTGATGCCCTGCTTACAACATGTTTTAGTATGGGTCAGGTGGTATTTTGAACTCTACCAGGCTCCCCAATAGTGTGTGTTTATACAACTGCTTGTATTTCATGGCCATGATGCCCTCCCTGTGTATCTTAGAAGTCCCCCATTTTCTCATCCCTGCTAACCTTCATGGTCATAACAAGGTCTGTCTAATTCTCCGTCCTTTCCCAGAAATTGTGAATTGAGTAAGGCTGTGTAAGTTGAAGAATTGTTTCTCTGATAAGACTGTGGTTTTTCACTGCTGATATTAATTTGTATCTTTATATTAACTAGGTTTCTTGGCTATCCCTGCTTGCGGCAACAATAACTGCTAGTCCTGGTCCTGGGCCAAGCTGCATAAATGCCAGGAGAAAAGCAGTCAGCTGCCCACAGGCTATTTGTGTAGCACTCAGAAATGGCTTGAATATCACTTTAGGTACTGCAGCCTCAGAAGCCTTGGTTTCAATAGCTTGTCTTAGAACTTGGTTGCTTTGTGTCACAGCTTATTGGTTTGCAGTCCCCTGTCCCAGCCAGGCTGCAGGCCAAGGAACTGAGATACGCCTGGGACACATCAGAGGGAGGGTTGTGGCTCAGAGAAATGCAGTTCATCCCATATTTTGTCTACTTGGCAGCAGAAAGAATCTGTGCCTCTGTAGATGCTCATTCTTAGGAAATATCATCCCATCCTGTGAGTTTGTCAGCTTGGCTTTGCCCAAGCCTCTCAAATCCCTCCCAAACTGTGGGCCTCTGGGGCCATGTGAGGATCAGGGACAGGAAGGTGGAGCAACATATTTTACTCTCCTGCATAAGTTTATAGCGCATATAATTGTTCTTTGACTTCAGGGCCATTTTCTTAAGTTACAAGCTGTGACTTGAGGACTTCAGCAGGAGCTAATCCCATGTCCTGATAAATGCCTCCAAAGGCAGCATAGAGGAGTAGAGGTGAAGGCATGGTAATAGTGGTGACGGCTGTACTCCAGGTGCTGTGCCAGAGGAATAATTGATTGTATCAGGCAAATCATGGGAGATTGCTGTGCTCCGGCAGGGATGCCTGTGTCTCTCTCACTCATAACCAGCAGAAAAGGAAAATGGTGGGTACTTACTGAAATGAGTAATACAAGAAAGAGACTGTTCCATCAGTTCCTCTGAATAACACCAGTGATTAATGGGTGCCAGCAGTATATTTTCTCCTAGCCCAAAGAATGCCTGTGTGCTGTTTGCTGTGAGAGGCACAGGACTACAAACTGGTGTGTGGGGTGCATTTTCTGGAAGCTAGAGGCCTGCAATTGCTGGGAAGAAAGCTTCAGCTGAAAATATTGAATTTCTTTAGATCCCTAAGCAGACCTGCAGGTATCATAATTGATCACAGAACATTGTAGGCTGGTCTGAGATGTGCAGAGATGCGGCAGAAAAAGGCGCCATTCTGCAGCTGCCTCATTCTGCCTCTTTCTCCATCACGCAATCATGTCTGCTGCCCTGGGTTTTTCAAGCATCTCCCGTACCTCTGACAATTGTGTGACAGCTATTGCCAGATGACAGCTGTCACTAGAGGCTTGCCTCTATAACTGTGTGTATATGCATTTTATTAATCTTGTCGTGTTTTAAATGAGTCCTTTGAGACTGCGACACCACTACTTTTCTCTTACAGTACTGATACAGTATTCTGTGCACTCATTAGGAAGTAGGAATGTTTTAGAATTAGGAAGATTTTTGCCTAGGGCTCAGTGGTCTTACAGTAATATTCTGCACTGTGTAGTTTAATTAGTTTCAACAGTTTTCTAAGCAGCAGCATTACTGCCCTCCTAGTAACAGAGTAATAATCTGAAATGAGACTCCTATGCCACTGTAGGTATAGAAACCACTGTGATATTTATTTCTTACACGTTGCAAGTCTGAGTAGTCAGATCTTCCACAGAAAGCACCATCTCCTGATTTCTGATCCAAGTTGGGGTGGATACTAGCCTCATGAAAGAAGAGCACAATAATCCCATAAATGGTTGGGACACACTTGTACATCATTTGAATAAGACTCTGTCAGTCAGCAGGTAAGCAGGTTTTGTAATAGAAAAGAAGCTGGTTTGCAGGAGCTACCCTGCAGTCCCACCACTTGGAGCAGGTGTTACGATAAGATAATGGTCTCTTGTAGTAACCCTTGTGAATCACAATCCTTGAGGAAAAAGTAGGGACAAGCCCTACAAATTGGGTTTCAAAAGCATATAAAGAGTTGACCTTACAGAGGTAGTTCAAGGAATAACCTAATCTTTCTGTCCCATATCCTCCCATGTACAAAAGCTTGCCTGAAATTGAAAGGAGGGGGGGAAGCTTGTAAAGGCGATGTTGATACCAAATAAAGAGACTGGTATCCCCACAAAATCATTTTACAGCCTCTCTCTGCAATCTGCAGAGGATTAGAGGTTTGCAGCATGTTTATGTCTGGCTGAGACCAAGGAGGGTTTGCTGCAAAATGGTTATCGGTGTAGAATCAAAGCATAAACAACAGCACCGAAGTAGAAAGCCTAATGATGCGAATGAATTGAGTGGAAGAAATGTGTCTTACAGACAATGTTGCTTGAAGAAAATATATTTTCTGCTGTAGGTTTTTTCCATTATTAAGCGATAGTAAACTCATATACACTCACAGCCTTGCCTTCTGCAAAACTAACATAATTGTAACAATTAAAGATTGAAGTGTGGACTTCTGAGATGATCCCTTATGACCTACACTTTATTAGATTTATGTTACCTTTTGATATGTTCTATTTGCTGGAAGCCTCAGCATCCTATCATTATGATTCAAACAGGCTTTGCTCTCTGCTCACAAATAATTGATGTTCCCTTTGCACAAAGCATAGTTTTTAGCTGATAAGCAGCAGGGTAATTGGCACCTTCACAGGATATTAGGCAGAAAAAAAGAACTCTTAGCAGACAGGAAGCAGACAGGAGAAAGTAACCAAATAATTGTGGTATTTGGTGTAAGCGAGGCTAAATACTACTTGACAAGTTCCATATGCTTGTACTTCCTGTAGTAAATATTAAGATTTCTGTTTATCAGCAGAGATGGGGTGTGGGGAGTCTTTGCGACATGAACATTTGTAAGAGAGGTGCACCATTAGCAGTATCTGTACTGAATATGGTGTTTTCATTTAAAGCCACTGTGCAGTTTGAAACACATCTACCCGAAGCATCTCTGTGGTCCTGTGTTAGCTAGTGGGTGTGACAAAATTAACAGCACTGTCATATCAGGTAGGTGGCTATGGATAATGCTGAGTTGCAGTGGATTCCTGTGCATGTTACACAGTGTGCCTATGGGCTTGCAGCCTTGAAAAAAGAAAGGGGGGGGGGGGGGGGGAAAGGTATATTTGTGGGAGCCAAGAAATGCTTTCAAGTCTAAAATCATCCTCCATGCAATGCAGATAGAAAGCTTCTTGGCTGCAGTCACTGGCAGTGTCACTGTCTCTCTCAAAATATTTTATTTGGACTGTGCTCTGCTATTCTGGTACTACTTTTGTGGTGTCCAGCAGCTAATAGCTATACATTTATTTTGAAATTACCCTTTCAGGTTCAGCCATGTACCTGTTAAGTCTAAAACCGTTGAACAAATGAGTCATATCAAAAGTGCAATCTCATCAAATTTAGCTTCTTAAGTTTACGGTGGTATTTTTAACAAGTGTGGCATTTCTCACCAGTAATTGCTTCTTCTTTATTTTCTCTGTACAGATTATGGACTTCATAGTAAATGTATGGGTGCATCTTTAATCTTGTGAGTCACTTGGATACTACTGAGTGCACTGGAAACGTGTATAAATAGAAAGGTTAAAAATAAGTGTGACTATGCAGTGCCATGCACTATTTCTAGCAAAAGCATTTCTGTTTAGTAATATCCACTTTAATTAGCTGCTACTTACACCTTCCTTATGTGCTGTGTAAGTGTGTGAGGGGAGGAGAATGTTATATTAACAGAATAATGTGGCGATGAGCTAGATTCTATTTTCCAGACATTGGCCTGTTCTTAATGTTTAATATTTATTAAAATATCCCTTTGAATGTATAAGAGCACCAATATATATGTATGAGGTTTAACTATTACTATAGGGTTACAAATGCTGTGGCAGTGTATTTTATTAGATAAGAATAAAAGGTGTCAGTGGAAATAAGACCTATCACATTATACAACAGCTCATTCCCAAGACAAGCACTTGTGTCTGTCCTGGTGATGGTGTTGCTGTATTTGTTTTCCAATTACATCTTGAGTGAACTCAATAGAGCACAAGGCATGATGGGAGAAATCGCCTTTCACTGCAATTACTGTTTATGGTCTGCCCAGAAACAGGTGAAGAAACATTCTCACCTATCCTCCTTACTCAATTTCTGAGTACATTCCTTAGTATTTGCACCAAAATATGAACCTGCAACAAAAAGGAGCCATCTAGCAGAGCTCTTTTGGGTTCAGTCCTATTGCTCACTGGCACGCACAACAATTACACCAGAGAAGAGGATTGATTTCTCTAACCAATTATGTTTAAACATGCTAAGCTTGTTATCGAGCTACATTGTTGTTATGTAGAACACTGTGCTTATGTGGTACAGCTCTTTCCACCAATACTAATTATGAAATGAGTTCTTGCTGTCTTCACAACGCACAGATGGTGACAGTCTAGGTCTGAGTAACACACATAGGGGGGCAGCATGTAATAACTCTTCATATCTCATATAGTTTGGGTAATTTTGGCTGCATGTGTCTTGCTGTAGTGCTTGTCAAACGGAATTAGTATTTTAAAAGCTCATAAATTTGTTATAATATCAAATTTCACTGAGTTTTTTCTGTGCATTTAACGTCTCCAGAAATAACAATCTGATTTGAATCAGAAAATAAATGTTCAATTTTTCTCTTCTGGGAAAAGATATAAATATCAGTTTTGTTGGAGAATACTCTCAGTTGCTTCTTTAATATTATGACAATTACATTTTTTCTCAGAGTTGTGGAATATCTCATATCATTATAGAACATTCTATTCCATTTTAAAAGTTTTATTTAGCAGTTTTACTGTGATCAGCATTGTTGGTCTGTTATGGCAAGTTACACATGAAGCATGTGTATACATGTTTATCTCATTTATGTGTGCAGAAAGGCCTTTAGCTCATGGCAGTGTCCAGCATTCCCTAGGTGCTACCATGCATTAGTATCACCCTTGTGGTACTTGACAAGACAGCTCCTGAGTGACACTATTTCTGCAGCTCTGATTTCACAGACTCTACCAGTGTCAGCCTTGCTGCTGTAGATCATCAGGCCACCACATGAGGGTCTGGAGCTGAGCTCCTGTTGAAACTGCACCCATGGTTTACTGTGGTCTGCTCCTCCAAAGCCTGATGCTATCCTCACTGTGCTTTGAGGAACATGAGATTCCTGTAATATTCCTTGAATATCCCTGGAGTCTGGAGGGGTTACCATAGCGTTTAGAGAAATAAACCCTTCCTGTATTAATCTCAATTTCCTTTACTCTTCTGGATCAACAGTTTGTTATGTACTGACATTTCATCCCACTTAGTCTGTCCTTTTCCTGGGGCCTTGCTTGACAAAAGTAAAGTAAACACAGAAATAAACCCCCCCCACAACTCATATCATCTGCTTTGGTGAGGAATCCTGCCTCACATGACAGAGCACTTTCCCTCCAGCTGGAAAAGGAGCATCCAAGTCATCAGATCCAGAATGAGATGAGTTTCCCTCAATCCCTTCAGCCACTACTTATCTGTTGCTGCCAGGTGCTTTTTAGCAGCACAAGCCACTGATAGAGTTGCTGAACACATGCAATGTTGTCTTCTCTGTCTGGTTGAATTGAGCATTTGGAAGAAGCAGCAAAGCCATGGGGGCTGCACCTAGATTTTTCCTTTAATCTGTAGGATGTTAATGCCTGTGGCAAGCTGAGAAGTATCTTTTAAAATACATGCTCTGATGTGTTAAATTAGGAGGAAGACTTAAAATACTGCCCTGTGGTGTTGGTCGTTGCCACAGATGTAACTCTACATTAAAAGACTGTGCTAATAAAGGAAACATCACTTTTCCTCACACAGGACATTAACCCTGCATTGCTCAACAAATAAAGCTGTAAATTAAGGTGTAATTTTAGTTATAACAAGGAGCCTACCCTAGCCTAAGGAAGAAAAATCTGCCTGAGATATGATCACATCTTCCTTAGATGGCTGAGGTTGGAGTTACACCCGCTAGTAATGTCCGGCCTTGTAGCACTCCGCATTGCAACTCCCTATTGCACAACAGGGGCCTCTTGCCTTGCAGCATCCAGGGCTAAAAGATCCATGGTTCTAAAGGGTCCCTGTGCCTTGTCATCCTATTCCTGCTGTGACTGCTGTTTCAGGCAATCTTTTGCAGTATTTTTGGGTTGCTGGCAGGAATCTGTGTCAAGATATATATTGTGGCTATACTCCACAAGCAGCCTCCTAATCCAGTAAAAGCGACAGAGTACTTAACAGTTTTACAGGCATTCATTCATATGTCATGCGTTTTTTTCCCCCTACATCCTGAGTGTGAATTAGGATGATACTTTTGATGCCAGGATGACAATTTGGCATACTTGATATGATGTGCATTATTGGAGCAAGGGAAGGGAGAGCCTGCCTGTTTGGATCAAGGGAACACTTATGAGGGTGCATACTGTTCTTTCAAAGTCATCATTAGGATCAATTAGTATTTGTTAAGTAGTTTGAGATTTTTAGGTGAGTGTATGTTATTTACCTACTGTTACCATTTATATAGAGATTACCCATTATATATTCTCTATACAGAGAGAGGAGGCTGATCCTGTGGTTGAAGCAGAAGCTGTAGAATCAGGACATGTGGCTCCATGTCTCAACTCCGCCAAAGAGTTGGGGCCTTTTTTGTGATGTCATTTAATCCCAGTTCTCCAGCTATAAAATGGGAATAATAATGGCGCCTTTTCTCAGCTTTTGCTTGTCTTATTATTGATGACTGGACTCTCTTTGGGGGTTAGATTTTCCTCGCTTAAAGGCTTAACACAAAAAGATACTAATCTCAGCTACTTTAATACAAATAATAGCGCTATTACTACCTGGGCATCAGCATGACTTGCGACATCAATATCATGCTGACAAGCTCCTTACCTCTCAGGATTTGCTTTGCTCATCTCTGCTCCTAATCCTAATGCATTCAGCCCTGCTGATGTGGAAAAACATCTCCATGGTTAATACTCCTCCCTCATGAAAGGAGTGTTACTCTGGTTTTCTGCCTATCTCTGCTTGTCAGGATGAGCTGTTGGCATTATGTCCTGCATACATCATTGCTTACTTGTTATACGCAAGGAAACCTTTTGTCAGTCCTGGTTTTTCTTTCTCCATCATGTGTTCATTTTTAAAGGTTTGCTCTCCTTGCTTCCAAGAATTTGCTGCAACACCTTTCATTGATGTGGCACAATACTACCAGCTCCTCCTTCCTTTTCACTAGTCATCTTTAATAGGTTTACACAAGTCTTTCCTCTAACAGCAGGATGAAAATAGCAAAAATGTCAGCTTTGAGCTTATCTGGCTTTTTAGGGCAGAGTTCCTGAAGCTCTCAGTTGAGAACGCTGCAAGATCTTTCCTGGAGGTTCTTGAGGATCATATGCCCTATAACCAGCCTCACAAACGCCACTGCCATCTCTGCATAACTGTGCACCAGAAGTGGAGCCAGACCTCTGAATAGTTCCCACAGTTGCCTGGAGTAGGAACCTGCAGGATTTCAGAAAGGTCTATTTGGTCTACAGGATCCTCAGTAGTCAACGTGTATACTGCCTTAAGACAGGGCTACAGACTGTAGTAATCACATCTAGTCAGAGGACACTTCTCTGCTATAATCCTTGTTAGCAAGAGAATGAAGCACACATTTTTATTCAGGAGTGGATTTGGCAAGCAAGGCTAATGCACTAAATGACAGTGAAGTCTACCTACTAGAAACATGTATTATGGAGTCTTAAAAGATCTAAAATAATAGAAATGAAAGCTACCATTAAAGAAAATTTAGGGCCAGGTTAAATGCTTTTATGATGGGTAGAAGTATCATAAATTAAAGTATTTCATGATGTTTATTACAGTTTCAGACGAAGGAAATAATAAATGCAATGACTGGCTGATTAAAAAATATCCTATTATTGCCTAAATTATTAGTGGGCAGTGACCCTAATTAGCAGGGTAATAAACCTAAGGATTTGCTTACGATGCAGCTGTTGAGACACCCTCAGCTCCAGGTAGAGTTTGCCCTGAAAATGAGAAGGAGTCCAAGGTTCCTGGAAGAAACAAACCAAACAAAAAGTGGTTGATGAGAGTCCCTGTATTACTGGAACTGACAGTGCATTGTAGGATGCAGACCATAATTGTCCTGTAAATTTATAGCTTGGGTAATATGAAAAGGCTACAACATAGTTCTCGCATAAAGCAACAAGCAAGTGTGGAGGTCAGATAACAAAGTTTGTACCTAAGCATAGGTTTGTTCACTTGTGGTTCTGGAAATGAGACTGACTTCTGTTTTCTTCATCCCATCCTGCAATTAAGCAGAAGAGTAAACACACTCTCTTAATTTTTCCCTCAACAAAATACTTGCTACAAGGCATTTTTGAAGGTGAAGAAAAGAAACAACTGTAATAACACAATTCAGTGGATATGATCTGCTTTGTACCCACGCTCTGCTTTTTGGGATGTCTCCCTTGCAACCTTCCTTTTTCCTGCCATTTATTTACCTAGGTCTTTCTTTTTAGTTCATAATCTGATCTAAGGTGCTCACTGCATGGTTTGTGCAGTGTCTGGAACAACTGGGCTCTATCCTAGTTAATGCCTGCTTCAGATTTTTTCTGCAACTCATCCTGTAATCCCAGAAGGATCCTAAATTTCCCTGCTTCTCTGATAAGCTATAAGTGTACATTCTGGGAATTTTGGAAGCAGCCAAAAGCAGCCTCTGAATTTGTTGATGTATTTTATCTTTAGATATGATGGTAAAATGTAAAATTAATTATTTGTGCTGGTTTATAGATTCAAGTAAGGGATGATTAATCATGCATAGACGTCCAGCTATCTGATTTACATGTTTAATCTGGTCATTGGATGTCTGAGGGCTATAAAGTGCTTCTGTACTTACTCTGGGTACAAAACTGATGGATAAAATTAAGGTCATTTTCGAGCATCAGGCCTATTTATGTACAAGGTGGCCTTCAGGCAGCAGAATTAATCTTGTACGTTCAGTGGGGCAAAATGAAGAGCACCAAATCAGAGGGCCAGCTCACTGCTTAAATGATTTGTTTCACCACAAAACAATGTACAGTGTACAGATAGGAAATTCCCTGGTTTTCTTTCACTTCTCAGCTGCTCAGGGTAAAAACCAGTTCCCAGCCAAGCCTGCTGTATGGATAGCTACATGGGTTTATATTTTTTTTTTGCCAGCCATTTTGTGTTTGCAATTCTTCCTTCTGGAAATTTTGGGGAGAAATAAAGACTTTTGAATTTGAACATTACCTGTAGTTAGGGATGGAGTGATCCCCAATGTCTCTAGGGCCTGAACCAAATTTCACTGATGCTTTTAGGAGTTTCCTAAATGCTTGGGAGTGGTTTTGGAATAAGCTATCAGTGGCCTAATATTAAAGCACAGAATTCCAAAAGTCAGACTTGGGAGACAGAAATTTACAATTTTACTTTTCATAGATTTACTGATAAATGTAGAGGTTTTTAAGGTGAACTCTTTGGAATATGAGTGATGTCTTATCTGTAAAGTAATGGCATGATGGTTTTCCCTATGAACATACCCTATCAAAAAAGATCAAAGGCACTATTTTCATTGTATCCCTTCCTTGGCAAAAATCCCTGCTTCCCACAATGCCATCTGACATTGCTTGTCCAGTGAAATTTTTACTGCTACTGTGATTATTCAAAGGAATTGCCATAAAATATACATGACTTATGGTCAGCAGTCACCCCTAGTATTGGGGGCTGTGATCAGACATGAAGGCTACATGTAATACATTTTATTGGTTTCAGAACCTTGTATAAGAGGAGGGGTATACCTGCTGCATTCTCCACTAACAATGCTGGCATCACTGGAGCATTGTACCGTTTTTCCACGCCCTAGTAGCTAAGGCTCTGTTTCCTGCTGAAATTTAGAGACAACAGAGCATCATCTTCTCCATCATCTCCATCTGTGTGCATATGTGTATATAAGTATAATAATGTTTGCAAAGCTTTCATGCGCTTCCTCCCTCTGCTACCTCCTTCCCCAGTGATTCAGTCACTTCATATTGTAATACTTTGTTGACTATTGATTTTTGGTTAAGGTTGGAGCCCAGTACAACTGTATGAGCATTCGTTGGCTTTAATTTGATGTTATGCTGCTGCCTTCCATTCCATATTGACAGGCATCCTCTTATTTTCGGATTGGTGTCCATTCACTGATGAACGCGCACTAGGGGGATCATGACCTTTTCTCTTATCTGGACAGCTCTTGGCTTCATGAACATTTTTTGCTGCAGGGTGTTATTAACAACAGGGTGATAGAACAAAGAAATGAAGCAATGGGAAGCACATCAATGTATGAAATTTGCTTTATTAGGATTCCCCTGAGGCCAGAGCAGTCCCTAATTACAGAGGTGTTACATCCCTTCTTGGGATAACAAACTATATTTTTAGCAGTAATGAGAGCATGCTTTTGAAATCACTGTGTGGTCATCCTCCCACCATACAGATGCTTGTTAATTCATGTTTTCCCAGATACCGATTTTGAGAGAAATGTAAACAAAAGAAAAGTTAAATATCTGTGAAATTACCTAGTACCAATTGAACAAAGCATCACACATTTCAATACATGTATTTTGAATTTTGAGCTTTCCTGCTGTTCTGTTTCACTGTAGGAATGCAGAGTAATTTGCAAAATAATAAAGTTTGTTAATATGCGTTTGCAAAGACAAGGCCACAACCTATTAGCGCTGAGAGTCTGAATCGCTTGTAGCATCTGGATGCTGTGTTTAGATAAATACTGGGAAGTAAATTTGGTCATAGAAATAGTGTCTGAGCATGACTGGGAGATGAGCTGGCATACTGAATTCCTAAGAACAGGCCTTGGTTGATAATTCCCAGACGTGAGACCTCACTTGGAGTATTGTGTGCAGTTCTGGTGTCCTCAATATAAAAAGGACATGGAACTGTTGGAACAAGTCCAGAGGAGGGCCACAAGGATGATCAGGGGACTGGAGCACCTCCCATATGAAGATAGGCTGAGAAAGTTGGGGCTGTTCAGCCTGGAGAAGAGAAGGCTGCATGGAGACCTCATAGCAGCCTTCCAGTATCTGAAGGGGGCCTATAGGGATGCTGTGGAGGCACTTTTCATTAGGGACTGTAGTGATAGGACAAGGGGTAATGGGTTAAAACTTAAACAGAGGAAGTTCAGGTTAGATATAAGGAGGAAGCTCTTTACTGTGAGGGTGGTGAGGCACTGGAATGGGTTGCCCAGGGAAGTTATGAATGCTCCATCGCTGGCGGTGCTCAAGGGTGGGTTGGACAGAGCCTTGGGTGGCATGGTTTAGTGTGAAGTGTCCCTGCCCATGGCAGGGGGGTTGGAACTAGATGATTTTAAGGTCCTTTCCAACCCTAACTGTTCTATGATTCTATGATTCTTCATTCCATCTTGATGTGAATTGTTTCCAGAATACTCTATTTTAATCTTCTTTTGGTCCTCCTTCTCCCGGACAGACCAAAAGTAAAATGAAAAGCAACCAAAATAAGTTTATTCCTCAAAGATGTGCTTATTATAACCCGTACAGCTCTTAAAAACAATGTGAGCTCGGCAGAGCTCATCTTCGCCTGCACAAGCTGGACATGCTCCTGAGGCAGAGGACCCTAAGAGGCCCCATTGCAAAACGTGCAGCATGCTGATTAACCAAATAAGGGCCCTCATGCTACTGCCACAGCCTCTGACCCCTCATGTCAGATGTGCCTGGCAGATTGGCCTCTCTCAAGACTCTCAGTTTACAGAACTGAAAACAAACGTAGACAGTCAAAACCAAATACAAAACCCCACCCAAAATGCAGGAGCCAACATTAGCAATTCAGCTATGCAAGTACTCCTTGAAGCTTTCTAATGACACTCTTCTCCCTCAGTCCTGCTTTGTCCCTTCCTTCTCTCTCTGGGTCAGGCAGCACTATGTGTAATAGAGGCACTACACTGGAAACAGTGGCAGGGGTTTCTAAGTGAATGGGCCGTGATCAGCTTTGCCATCTTCTGTGAGGTGTGGAGCAGCTTCAGGTCCATGGATCCCATTGCCCTCTGTTGGGCTGATCCAGCACTACTCTTCTGTATCAAACAACTTCAGCTGCTGGTAAAAGCAATTCTCATTCAGAGCAGGGCTTTGTGGAGCAGATTTCAGGGCTTGATGGGCACAATAGGTGGTAAAATGGTTTAATCTGATTTTATAGACATATTTTTTGTTTAAAATTGAAACATTAGAAAACCTAGCAAGGACCTTTTGAAGTTCTTCTTTGCATCAGGATTTACTGAAATAGTTCATTTCCCTGCCACTTTCATTCGCTGTTAATTTACAATGTTAAAAAGAAAAAGCCAACAAACCTTGAACTGACGAAAAGTTTTGTAAGTGTTCCAAACTGCATTGCACATTGAGGCTTATACTGTGTCTTCTTCGGTCCATAAATGCTGGGTTTTTTTCTCAGTAATAAAGACATTGTAAAGCATGGAACTGCTCCCATGTGTTTTAAAACTTTGATGGCAGTGCTGGTCACTGCTTTGTGAAAATGTCCAAGCATTCGTCCAGCCAGAGAAAGGGAGAGAATAATGCTAAGCAGGATCCTCAGTTAGCTTAGGGGACAAGAATGCCTCTGCCTGTCTTAGTATACTTATTTGTACAAGAGAAAAAAAGTTGTGAAAGGTGAGATCATAGTGACCTCAGTTCAAAAGGCTCTGCGAGAACAGGGTGAGCCACTCCCCTGGGAAGTGAGAGGACAAGTCCCTGTCCTTGCCCTGGAGCAGCCCCAGGGACTAGTCCCTGGGCTCTATCCCTGTGGTGCTGCCTTCACCGGGCTCCCCCAGGAGCTCTCTCCATGCCACCACCACATCTTTCTCACTGCTGAGGACAGGCTTTTTTTTCTCAGAGCACTTTTTGTTCAAAATGCCAAGAAATGAAAGAAAATATTTGCTCAGCCTGAAATTAGTCAAAATGGGAGAAAATGAGGCAATGTAAAAAGAATCTTGGTGATGGTTTTGTTAGATGTTTCAGTTTGCTCAGAGTGCCAGAGAGGGATTCACGCATGCAAGCATTGCTCTGTGCTCACTACCCTTTTTAAGGACCTTGGTATTTTCTTATATGTGCTGTGTAATTCACCACTCAGGATTGCATTACAGGCATTTCCCTCTCTCTGACAATAATTCATTCAGCCAAATACAAATCAAAGGAAACACTTAAGTGTCTCATTCCCTTTTAAAAGAAAAATGATACCAATAAAAATATTTGGCTTTAGCCCTCTTCTGCCCTAGAAGCTCCTTTTAGTCTCTTTTGCCTCTCCATGGATAGTTGTTTATTCAATATTAAGCTCCCCTTTCCCAGAAGACCAAAGCATCCACATTCACACTTCACCAGCAGTGCTGTGATTCAGTAATGAGGATGAAATGCTTTCGGGATCCTGTGCTCACTGAAAGGCAGAAGCTAAGCAATCTACTTGGTAAGAAGATGACTTTGTTCAGCCTGGAAATCTCTCTTTGCTGGGCTCCTAAAGCCCACCCTAAATACTAGAGAGAATGCTAATTGAAAGATGAGGGTGTAATTGCACCAGACAAGTAATTTTTATTGAGTAATTTTTCAGTGTTAGGTGGGCAGATACAGCAGAGTGTCCTATTAGCATTAAGGAGAGATTCACAGCTGAATCCCAGAACCTGGTAATGAAAGTTTTCCTCTTTATTGTTGCAGTTAAAACACATGAAATGCCTCTGCAGTTAAATTATAATTAAATGCTTTCCTTTTCTTTAGATGGCTGACAGATTTACAGATCATTTTTCCCCAGATATGTTTGGGCTCAGTGTACCTGTGAATACAGCTTTCCCTAGCATCCTTCAAAGTAAGGAGAGAACCACACATACTCATGTGCTGAAAATGAGCCTTAGGTGGCTGATCTTTCAGAAAAGAAGTGGTTCTCCTACTAAAAGGGAAGGAGGCAGAGGGTGTATAGCATTTGTTGTAGTATGCCTGTATTGTGTCAGGAAAGGAAAATGGAGAAAGCAAGGGAAAGAGCAGTGCTTTAGTCAGGTGGTATTCTTTGGTTTGGGGGGATAGTCTGACTTGAAAGTGAAATCTGAAGGCCTTTGAGCTTCAAATCATTTGGTAGCAAGACTATATTGGTGACAAAGGTATGCTCAAATCTATATTTTACTGTAATGCAGTACAGTTTATTAAAGCAACAATGTCTAAGATAGCAGGCTCAAAATTTTATCTTGAAATGCCACAGGATGTTCACATTGCCTGGGAAGTTTCCACTTTCTAATGTAATAGTTAAACATCAGGGATATATGTAACTTTGATGGCTGAGGTCTGCTTTGGATGAAACAAAAGGCCTTGTAAACACAAGACAGAATTGCAGTGTTCTGTTTAGGCAGTGGGCTCAGCAAAAGCAGAGAGCTGAAAAAAATATGTTGTCTTATCTCAAGTGCTGGCAGTGCATGCTGCAGTGGACCTGGTATACGTGAGAAGATGTGATTGCTTTCCCAAGCTGTTCATAATTAAAATAGGCAGAGGGGACCAGGCAAGACACTGCTTAGAACCCGCCCGCAATAACATCATGGGCTGGCAGGATTTCTGGAGTACAGAGATGCTGCGATGCACAGCAATATCCCCACCTCTATAGGTCCCACTGGCAGAATGTCAAGTGACATCACCCACCACCCAGGCAGCTCTCCCCTGTGGAAGAAAGGTACATCGGCTTCTCCTGAAGCATAATATTGTTGTGTGTTACTGAAGGAACAGGAACGTGTTTATTCGCATTATGCAAGTTGTTTCAGCAAGGAGGATAAAACTGCCAGAATAAGAATTTGGCCAGGTAACTAGAGATAATGTTCTCCCTCTGTCAAAAATAGCCACAGGAACTACAATGAGTACAGCTGGAAGAGGGGCTAAAAATAGCACCAAGCCCACTAACATTATATTGAAATATCGGCTCAGCACTGATTAACTCTCTCTGCTTCTTACCACCAAGTATTGAGCCATTGCAGCTCCGGTGTCTTCCTCAGCCTCACAGCAATATAGAATGTGTCTTGTTAAAATGAAAAACCTTGCTTTGGGTGACTAAAAAATAATTTGTTTTCTATGCAAGAAAACATGGACAAAATAAAAAATGAAGTGTCTTAGATTTCAGATGTGGGCAGGGGAAAATCCCCTCTCAGCCTTCTGACAGGGTGACGCTGGGAACCATTCCTGTGCCCACTGAACATCTACAGTGCCTGGCATGGTCAAAGGAGAGAGCTCAGCAACTGTCTTGTCATCTCATAAACAGCCTTAAAGCTGGTTTTCCACTCAAAATGGACAAAAGCGATATCTTGTGTAATTACCTGAGTGTGATTATGGAAAGCTCTTTGCCTTGATATGCAGCAAAGTGCAGTAAGAAGAGACAGTGTGTGTTATTTTTACACCATAGCCAAAAGAATTGCTGCTGCAATTGGTTTAGGTGTAATGTGAATAAAAAATGAATTATTTTGGCCTGGTATTTAATATTGACTGAAGGCAGTGTTGGTGCCAGACACATACAAACAATATCTGTTTTTCAGGGCAAGTTTTCACTTACTTCTTTTATCTTGTATGGACACATTACAGTGAAATGCATGGGATACTTGTGGAAGATTCACTGTATCCCAATTAAATGGTACTTTCAAGAGCACTATTATTCTTGGAGCTCCTGGAGCTGCCCAGTGCTGGAACTATTGCAAAAGACGGTTTGTGTTGAACAAAAGCAATCCTAAAAGCATCTGTTCCCTATAGAGCAAAGATGTTCACTGCTTTAGGGGAGGGAGGAGTTGGTATTTTACTCTGTGCCTGTTGTTCTCAGCTGGGACCATGTAAAGGTTTTGTAACAAAGTCTGAATACAGTTTTCATTCATTTTGGCTTCCATTACAAATGGTAGACTTTCACAAGGACCAAGAAGTGAGGAAAGTGGATCTGGGATTAGTGGCATGTGAGCAGAAGATGAGAGCACTGACGGTGTTGCGGAGAAGGGAAAAAATTAAAGCTAATTCAGTAATATCCAGGCCAAAAACTTCCTGCTGAAGTCCAAGATAAAGGAATTCATGTAAATTAGCAGTGATCTTATGCCACCGTGAATGAGGGTGTCCAAAAAATGTTTGCAGTGATGCGGATTTCTAGAAATGCCTCAAAACAGGGCCAAGTTATTTTATTTCAGCTTGTGAGCTGTCCCTTCACTTCACTAGCCACCCTCTACAGGATTCTAAATCCTTCCAGATTCTGTTGGCATCAGAAAAACTCAAGGACAGTCCAGCACTCTCAGGATATATTTTTTCAAAGCACGCAGCACTGAATGAAATGGTTGCCAGGCTGGATAATATTGGGTAACTTGAAAAATCTCTGCAGCTGCAAGTTATAAATATCAACTGTTTGCAGTAATTATTGAAAACAAGGGGCTTTTCCACATATTCAGCAGAGAATCATGCTGTGGGCAGAGACACTGGAGCCCAGGAGCTCTCAACCAGGGAGGAAAGTCAGGAGCCTCCTCACATATATACTACAGCCCCTTCTCTTCCCACCTATGCATGTGTACTTGGCAGAATTAGGCTGCTCTGTCAAAGCAGCACAGACAGCATCCTTGAAATCATTATTACAAACACCGTTTTAAAGCTAATTTTCAAAACCAGATGCTTTTTTTAAAGACAAGCTTTGAAATCTAGACATGACAAAGCTTGGAGGGGTTTTTGGGACAACAATTCATGTAAAAGATACCACGCCCTGATAAAACTCAAGTATTGATGCAAAATATGTTGTCAGTTTTCCCAGCTTTAAGATAATCATATCTTACTCTACATCAGCTAACATTGGATAGTCTTAATTTTGCTTTACTGATTGTTCCACATGAAAGCTGTGGCAGAGAGCACGGGGTAGCACAATGAGTTTTGGTCTCTGTGTGTAGTTATGTTTATGTACACAGCAGTATCTACAACTTCTTCTCAGAACTGAGCTCAGCAGAAGAAGCCATGCGAAGGTGCAGACTGGATTGATGCTGTGCTGAAAAGAATGTTTTAGTGACTGTGAGGCGCTTGCAACTTGTTCCTCTATAGAAACCACTGCAAAACTGCTACTTTTGAACCAAGTGATTGAATACCAGGTTTGAGGTCTGACATTCATGTGACATCTGTAACATTTTGTTGAGCTTGATTTAAACTATTGAAGTTCTTTACTGTGCTGTGTTTTACAGAGAAAGGATGTAACAAAACATACTACCTAGGGCTGCCCTTCTGTTTGTCCTGTATCTGTAAAACCTTGCCAAAGTCCACTGGCACAGCTGTAAAACAAAATTACATACAAGCATACGAGGGTTAAAAGTAAAACACTCCCTAATATCTCAGGTAATTTACACGTTAAAGAGCACTGTGGAATGAATTACGATGTCATGTCAGAAGCCACACTTCAACCCCAAATCTGCCAATCTTTATAAAGCTGAGTTTGTTGGGCCTTAGAAACAGGGACCTAGCCAACTGCCTCAGGCAACATCCATACTTATTAGACAACATGGACCCCAGGGAGCTTTTCAGAGCGTGGCCCTCACCACCTGGCTAAAGCAGAGAGTAATGAAAGGCAGCAGTACAACAAAGCGTGGAGTGACTACAGCTCTGGCTGCAGAGCATGAATCCAGCGCCTACCAGGGCAAGCAGACTCGGTCCCAGGGGACAGACAGACATGTTAGATTTGTTTTTGACGTCCTCTATGTTTAGCACTTTTGTCAGAAGATACTCCAAAATCTTTGTAACATCCCTGTTTCATGCACTGGTGAGCTTGTGGTCTTTGCTTGGCTTTGCAATTCCTGCAAAGAAGCAGCCGTTTCCTTTGAGCTGGATGGATCTTCTCGGGGGTTTGTTGTTGCTTTGTGATTCGGACATGGGCAGATGTAGGGTTGGATTATTGATCCGCCGGCGTTTCCTCCTGCTGTGTTGGGTATCAAAGCCTAGAGGGAGCCATCTACGCGGGCTGCACTCCGAGGAGGTGGAGGAGGAGAGGTTTCCGCAGGACGAAGCATAATGACGGAGCTGAGATTTTTCTGAGCGTTTTCTTTGCTCTTTTAGTAAAGTCAAGTGTGAATATTTTCAAGAAGAAATGTCTGCTTGATGCTGATTTCGCAGATAATTCTGTACTCCGCTCAGGCAGAGGATTGGAATAAATCACAAAAGCAATTTTAAAAGCTGAAAGAAATATCTAAAATTGTCACCCATGTGATAGGCAACAGGGATGCATTCTTTCTATGTCTTTATTCATTGTAAAGAACAATAATATTTCCGTATTTTTCTACCCTGATTAAAGCAGCTGGTCAGCACACTCTGTATCTTTTTTTTCCTCCTACAACCTGCTTTGTAAAATAATGACTGGTTTTAAATCCTTCAGAGTGGAGGACTAGAGGTAAAGCCCAGTACAAAGTCGTTTTTCAGCAGTTCAGACAGGGAAATCGAGTAAATTTTGTTTTCTGTTCAGAGTGAGCTGGGGAAGAAGAGCATTCATAAGGCAGGAAGATACCATGCTGAGTGCAGGGGCTGTCAGTTCTGCTTCCTTTAACAGATCACCTTGGATTTTCCATTCTCTTTTGAAATACAGTGGGAAGCAGTTGCTCCATCTCAGTATGTTTTTTGCACATAAGTATTTATAAAATCCAAATCCAGTAAACTGTTTGTTTATCTGTTATCAGTTTGTAGCCACAAGGTATATCCTAAGAGCTGCTGGGTTTAATCTTAGGGAGAGTGTGAAAATAACAACCATTACTTAAACCAGTTATTTCCACATTATTATTCCACATTTAGCCACATCCATATCAACATGCATATCAACAAGGGGACGGGTAACCAGATACAGTTAACACTTCCTATCTGCTTTTTAAACCTTCCCACTGCTGTTCATCAGCCTTTCAGAAGCAGAAAGAGCGTGCACAGGATAGTGTGTGTGTGTCTCTGTGTGAGAACAATTCTATAAAAGATTATCTTGCACACAAAGCGGATGGCCCTGCCCCCATTGTGAAGGCAGAGATTCCCCCGAGATTAGGCGAGAAGGAATTGCTTGTGGTCAGCAGAGGCGGGAGAACAATAGAGCCCAAAATGGGCAGCAGCAGCGGCAGGCGCTGAGGTGGGTGGGAGAGTGGCCAAATGGCCATTGCAGGCTACGCCACATTGTCACTGACACCAGAAATGGCTAAAAGGACTCAAATTAGCAATTGTTATGATTAGCAGGTGGTTTGAGAGATAGGAGGTGTAGGGAAGTGATTGGTGGTTTAGACGTCACATGCTATCTAGTCCAAAACACTCTTCACTTGTTCATTAACAGAGAATTATGAAATTACTTCAAGGAAAACAATTCTAATGAATTATAGAGGGTTATAGAAATCAATTTGTTAAAGGGGACCTGACTTCTATAAAAGTATTATAATTCCTGCAGATTTTATTTTTGTGAAGGAATTCTGACAGAATATCTGGTAGGGAAACCAGTGTTATTGAACAGTGTTTGCTCTGACTAGGAAACGCTGAAAAAAACACTCTAATGTATGCATTCCTTTCGTAAACAACTTGTATGTTTAGATTGTGAATCTGCTCTTAAGACAGGTTCAAAGACACCAGATTGAGTGTTTTGGTCCAGAGGTTGGTTTAGTTTAACCCACTGCACACAAACAAAATGTGAATCCCCTTCTGTTCCCTGACTTTGAAAATAAATTCAAGGATGTCAGGGCCATATTATCACCGCCTCTTTTAAAAGCTAAGACTGGATTCTCCAATTTCATGGATGTGCAGATACCAATACTCTCTTGAGGACTGTCTCTGTTCCAGACCCAAAATCTGGAGCACAGCAAGTCCAAAGATGCTCTTGGAATAATATCCATTTACACATTAACAGTCTGCTCTTCTCTTTCTTAAGACACTACCTACTCTTATTCTCACAGCAGAGAGAGCAAAGACTCGTACCCAGGTTCAATGTCATGTGCACTTGCTGAAAGATCTGCAAAACCCTGTCCTGGACATGCCAGGGGAGTTAATTCTGGCAAAACATCTCTAATCTGGGACCCAGACCAAAACTAAATTTTGGCACAGTATTTTATGTTGATCTGGGACTTTGCTGTTCCAGAAATGTTGCAGAAAATACCAAGCTGACTGCATTAGTGCTGGGCTATATCACTGCTACTTATTTCATGTGCTGTAGGCCACTGGACAACTACAAGATCTTTTTTGTGTTGCCAGAACCAGATTCATAAGTATACTCTGAAGATGAAAACTTCAGTGTCCTGTCCCTAATTCCAGGGTGCCTGTCAGTAATTGGGCTGTATTATCCCAAGATAGAAAGGACACCAATATATCTGTTACTGCTGATTGTTCTGGAAAATATTAGCCCTACTGTCAAGATAGTCACAGCACACTGCTCCCGCGTCCTACTGGACACAAGCAGCAGGAGTGTGAGAACAGCTCTGTGGCACATACACACACACACACACACACACACACACACACACACACACACACAAAGTGATAGTCCAAGGAGGTGTTGTCCTTTAAGTTCTAAAACAGTTGTGTGAAATAGAAACACAAGGTCATGAGATGACAATTTTTCTGACCTTGCAACAAGGGGAAAAAAAGCAACCTACCCAAGCTGTGGTCTCTGTTTGAACCTGCAGGCATATGGCATTTCAATAGCTCTTCAGCTGCCATCACAGGGGGCTGGATTCAGGGTAGCTAAGACCTGATTATAGATACAGTTTAGGACAGCTGGGGTGCTGAAGTTGGCACTCAGTCATCTAAAATTTGGCGGTATGAATCGGCAAAGGGAAAGGTTTCAATGGAAAGGAGGTAAGAACAGTTTGGCAAAGGGAAATTTGGTTCCATGCTCATTGAATAAGCATAAATAAACATTTGGTCCAGGCTCATCAAATAAGCTGAATAGGCATCCAGCTGCCCATGCCGCAGCAAGTAAATGGAATGGGTTAAAGACAGAGAAAATAAATAATATAAAGGAGGATGAAGAAATGCCAGTTTTACAGTTTTTGTTTTTGTAATTATAGCTCTGCCAAAAGAAACAGTATGAAAGTAGTTGTGTATGGTTTATAAAGTTATGATATGGATGTTATAATTATGAAGGTTTTAAACAATATCTTAGTATCAAGTATTACAGAATTTTCAGCACCCTGCTGTTAAAGATACGGTGTTTCCTAAAGATGCCTTTTGTGAAGCCACCATGATAAACCCTTTGCTTTATATTCAATGAAGCCAGAGGTGTTATTTCTCACAAATGAGATAATTTCCAGTTCAGAATATGTGCGTAATCATATATATTCTGAGTACAATCTTGTCAAAAATCTGCAACCTCCTCATCTTTCTGTCATATAATTTACACTTCCATCTTAAAGAAAGAAAATTGCTCTGCAGGTGCATGTCTGAGTACTTTCTCCTTTGCTGAGCAGTTGGGTGTGAAGATATGTAGGTTAGTACCTGTAAATGTACAAGAAAGAACAGAAAATCCAACGCACATACAGTAAGAAAAGCCACTATCCCTTTTAGCCATTTCAAATAGCATGCTATAAAAGCTGTAATCAAATAGTACTAATAAAATCCTTCATGTCAGGTGATTTTTATACTTACTGTTAATTTTTTAAATAATTGTTCCAGGTTATGTTTTATTTTCACTTGGAGAAAAAATACTGTAAAGGTTGTAGTATGCCTATGTGCAATTTTTTCCCTGTTTCTTTCTGCTAAATATTGGTAAGCACTATCAGAGATTTCCAGTGCATGCTTCCATTTCCCTTCCAATCAGGACAGCCACAGAATATCTATCTGCCTCCGTTCTGTCCCATAACAGCTTGGGTGTCCTCAGGTGCAAAGCTGAGAACTTGGCTTTCTTCCTGGTCCTGCACTTTTTCTTCTTGTGGTTTCTTTGTTTGTTTTATCAATGTATCTATGAACATAGGAAAGCATTCAGTAATTTTTTCAAGCTTTGTAATTTGTTGTAATTTAAATGTAGGGTTTGTATCATACCATACCAGAGACAAGTGATAATGAGGTAGAAGGGTTCCTTGTTGCTGTTGCATTTCTCTGAGTCAGATGAAGTGGAGCAAAATGTGGCAGCTTGACTTTAAAATGTATGTGTTCCAATGGCATCTGTAGAAAAGCCAGCGAATTCCAACCCCCTCCCCTGCTTTCATAAAAGTTCCCAAACCTTGCAAAACCCAAGCTGTGTGCAATACTCACCTTTTCTTCTGCAGTGAAAGAGCAAACCTCACCTGAGAAGTGATACCAAGGACATTCAGGCTGCAGAGTGCGAATGAGAAAGAAGCCTCAGTGACATGGAAACTGGTCCTTTAAACTCTTTTCTTTGAATTTAGTTGGGTACCTTCCTTCTAGTCCTGTATTTAACCGTGTTTTGTTTTGAGCCTTGACTGGGTAGAAATTTGCATCTATCTTGTTGCAGAAAACATCAAGCAAGCCTGGGAAGATGTTTATGCTAGGATACAAAACTTGGATATGGTGATTCAGAAAACGCAAATTTTTATGAAGGACCTGGATGTTTGTATTATGCCCTTCCTTAGGCAAGAATAATAAGGATTTTCTTTAAAACTAGGACAAATAGATTTTAACTCAAAGTATAAGGTTTAAATCTCCTATTTAAAATTTACTTACAGGCACTAGAAATTTCATCCCAAAAGAGTGACCTTTTCAGGAAGCTGTGGAAAAAGTTAAAAGGAAAACCACTTTGCAGAGCTCCAGTGCTGCAGCTGCTGCTATAGGCATCCAGTAATGTGTGTAGAATGAAACAGCCCTGATAATGCTCATAAAAAATTTAGAATGGATGCAGGGATTGAAACTTTTCTATCCTGAGTGGATTTCATTTGTTTGGTCCATGCTGAATAACTGGCTGAGGGCTCCTTAAATGTCTGGGAATAATAAACAGGAGAACTTATTCTTTATATAGTTGAAATCATTTATCTGTTGTCACTCTTCCCCATTGCTTTGTGTCGTATTTAATTCTATTTCTATCAAAAGAAGCATACAAAAAAAAAGGAGAATGATCTGAAAACTCAGCTTGCTAAAGATAATTTGCTGCCATCTATGGCTTTTCAAGTGGAAGTCAAATGAGTGTTGCAGAGAATCAAAACAGATATTTTCTTTGTAAGAAATCTGGATGAGGATGAAATGTTGGAAAATAATTAATAGGCTTTAAGTGAGGAATCAGACTTTAAACACTTTTTTCCACAGACCTCCGGAAATTTTAAATGCTACTTTTTATGTTACTGACATTAGAAAATGTCAAAAAGTCAGGTGGCTTTTTGCTTTTTGTGGCAGATCCCTGTTTGCTTTCTTGGGATGCTGACACAAAGCAGAGAAGCTGCAAATTTTGTTCAGATACGCCTGGAAGTTTTGCCTTTTGAAGGAGGCAGAAACAAATAGAATGAAAACAGAAGAAGCAAATTGAAATGAAAATGGGAGCTTGCAGAGGCTCACTGTCCTCCAAGCTGGGGGGAATCTGGGCAGAAGGATTGTGTCTGAGCTTTTCTATATTGAGAAGTTGAAATACATTCAGCATTTAAAAGCAGATAAAAAACATTTAAAATATGAACAAGTCGCTATTGACCTCAGCACCCCTGTCAAAACATAAGAAGAGTAAAAGTTTCTGATGTGGGAGGAGAGAGGGAAATCAGGCAGGAAATGGGTGCAGGAATGTATCTGATGTGGGAAATAGGAGGCTCTGGGGGGGTGCAGCTCTAGGAGCAGGGTGAAGAAAGTGGGAAAAGAAAGTGTAAAGAGAACTTGATATTTTAAAGGTAGGGAGAGGATTCAGAGGGCCACTGAGGTCCAAAAAAGCTTGGGAAATAAAGTTTTTCATTAATGGAAGGGATATGGAAGATGAAATGGAGGCATAATGTAGAGCCAGACTGTTTGAATGGGAAGATTAATCCAAAAAGACTAAAATGCATAACACTGCAGTTCAGTCAGTACCCAATAAACAGTGGGTCTGATTAGGGTCTCTGTTATTTTCCATTTACACATGCAAAACTGCACTGACTTAATGCAACAATTTGATTCCAGTCTCTGCTGCTGAGAGCAGAACACTACTAATGCAGGTGTAGTAAATTCTTCAGCTTTTTCAGAACTCCAGCATCAGGAAAGCTGAACACCAGCCCATCAGAAGCTTTTCAGGTCCCATTTTCAGACATTTCAATCCTTACAGTGAAGTAGGACCTTGCTTCAGAGACTGCGAGATAATACACAAATGGCCAAAACGGGGGGGGGGGGGGGGGCGAGGAATGGCATGAGAGGAAGCAAACTTGGAGTTTATTCAAATCATCCAGTTCCAGTTGATAATCATGGAGGAGCACACGTGCTATATGTGCACATACATAAAAGACACATTTATCTACACGTTTGGCTAGTGATGCTTTGGTTTGAAAAAAATGCGTACTTTCCCTCTCTTTTTTAACCTTATCTGTGCATTCTTGGGTCATGTAGCCTTTGTGCTGACTCTGGACAAAAATCCCCCTTTGATGGAGGATACATGCTGAAAGGTAGAATTCTGAATTATGTTCTCTAAATTATCCCGTGCTCAGAGAGCAAGTATTGATTTTAAAAATGACTGAGCCAGACCTCGCGTTGCAGTCCCCCCAAAGAACAACAAACAGCAGTCATGTGTTCAGCTACCAAGAGGCCACTGTGCTGGCATTGTTTCAAAAAATCAGAAAGTCATCAATCAACCAAATAGTAATCGGAATAAGTACATGGTATCTACAGACACATTTTATCCAGTTACATGCTCCAATTCAGTTAGCTACGAGGAGAATTAGAACAATATTGGACTGATTAACAAGTCTACCTTGGGAACTGCGAGCTGTTAGTTACTTATTTTGCTGCCTTGTAGAAAAGAATGAGGAGAATTTCATCTGCATAGTTAAGCATTCAGTAACTTCCCACAATAAATAACCCGGCATCTCTTAGTGCCAGAGTGTTTTTTACGGAGTCTGATTGAGAACACAGAATTTTACTGTAATTGGTTTCTGCAGCTTTCATATGGTTTGGACACAATTGTATTTGAGGAAGGTTTTTATTTTATTCTTCAGGAGCCATTAGTCATCGGTGCTGCAATGGAACTTCACAAGCAGCAAAATTATTAGGATCAGTGTATTCAAAACATCATTGAGTTTTATTTTAATGATACGATTTAAGGATCAATGCAAAAAGCACGGTTTAGAATTTCAGTCTTGCACAATTCAATTGAATCAATAAACTACAGAGTTGCTATGCAGGATGCACCGCACAATAATACAAAATATACAATTTCTGAAGAAATACATGGCTGAAAAATACACCGTTGAAGTGAATGCATCCAGCCCTGTATACTTACAGCAGTCTTTTGGGAGATACAATACAGGAACAGACAGACTATACAAAATGCTTTGTAAGTTAAGGTAATAGCTCATACAATTAAGATGGTTGAATTTTTCAGTACTGCTATATAGCACTTCCCATAATGAAATCTCTCAATTTTAGGTTTATAGGCTTAGAACTCCCCGGCCCCGATTGCTGTTAGACAAAGCACATGGTTTTGCAGTCTAGAGGGAATTAATCCAGAACTATTTTAATTCAGTAAATCTAGAGTTTACTAATGAAACAAAAGGAAGGTACATGTGTACTTAAGATGCTAGTGTTGCCTCCTAAGATCTAAGCCGATTTTTACATTTAGATTTTACATACATTCTTAGTGTTTGGAGGAAAGGACATTTTCCTGTGTTTACTAATGTTAAATACAAATGAGTTCATATTTTCTTTCCTTAGAGCACCCCACCTGTCTGTGTTGTGTATTTATATGTGAAACCTGCAAGATACTATTTACGTTAATTTGTAGGGGTTTGCTGTAACTCAGATTTAGTACGAGTTGGTATCACGCAGCCACTCCCTGCTCTTTGTTTCCTTAGCTTTCAAGAGACAGCAAGGTTGAAGGAGGGGAGCTTTAATTACCTTCTCACCACAGAAAAGGGTGGCTTTTCTAGATCTGAGCTTACAAAACGGAGCTGGAAGGATCAGAATTAATCTGTATGATACCTGTCCAATGTATTCAGCTCCTTGAGGGTCATCATATTAACATGCTGGCAAGTCCCATCCCTTTCAAAAGCACTTACTTCTGTCCTTTCTCCTGGGACAAAAAAAAACAGCTTCTGGGCTTTTGTATTGTTCAAGCCACGTGAATAAGCTTGGCATAGGCAATGGTGATAGGAAACATTTGAATCTTTGCTTTCCCACGCAATGATAACTGCAGGGCACTGAAAAATACACGAAGAGAGCATTGCTGATTTGTTCAGTAGGCCTGTACGTTAGGCCAACAACATCCAGAAAAGAGATCAGTGTTAGTTCTTCCTTCACATTTCCAGTGAAAAGCATTTTTGGGAATCTGCCTAAGGTGAAGTACAGGGCAATTGTTCAGATGTGCTCAGGAATTTTTGTTGTTACCCCCTTCCCCAGATATTTAAGTACAGTGGAAAACCCAGGCCTGTGTGACTTAGAAGCTCAGTTCCTTTGTAAGCAGGTTCTTTTTTTTCAGTAACTATAGTGCTCTTCAAAATTCCAATTCAACAGGATATGCATCAATAATGAAACTAAATGTTGTTTACTAAATAGTTTTGCAGAGGCATAAAATATTTCATATGTTTATTAATTAGCTAATAGATCTTATTTCAGGGGATTTTTCTACTCTGCTATGTATCAGGTCTGTCATCAGATGTTTTTTCTGTCTTCACTGAGATATTGTCAGAAGCCTCTGCCCTGTTGAAAAAGAAAAAATTCTACTACACCTGTAGGACATTAGAAGTATGGAAATCAGAGATCTTTTGGGGAGTTAACCATTATTAATACTGTCTTTATACCAATGAATAAAACAATATTTAAGGTCTTGTGGGATACATCATAATTATGCAGGCATTTTACTCTGGGTCTGCTGTTTGGTCATACGAATAGTGATTAACTGGAGAGACAGCCTGTTTGGTGTGTGTTTCTTGGCATCCGGAGCGATCACAGAGCAGGATGTGTTGTTCAGCTTACATGTATGAGAACTAGAAATCATTACAGGGAGTGTCAGTTGTGACTCTGAGCTCATCTTACTTCTAGAAAAAAAAATCTTCATTCTGCAAAAAAGAAATACAGAACTTTAAAGATTCACCTTTGCTTTCTGTGGAAGTAGATTTCTACAATATGTTGCACTTTCCTGTTTTCTTCCCTTCCACAGTTTGACAAAATAGCCATGAGAAAAATTTGTCACTACATACAGTGATTAACCCGAATGAAAAATGAAGTTAGGAAAGCCTTAGAAAATCTTGAATAAGAGTGCAGAAGCTGTTCCCTGTATGCTTGTGGGGCTTGTTCCAAAAAATGCTAACGCTTTTTGAAGGACAACAGGCTGATAGACACAGTTTTTCTTTCCACTTCACAGCAGAGATTTTTTTCTCTTTCTACAGTGTTAAGCTGACAGGTTTTTCTCGGAAGAAGTAGATTTGTAACAGGTTCGAGTTTTTCATGCACGGATGTTTGTTATTTTGGAGTAAGGAGGGCATGAACAGCACAAGGGATAAAAGGAGACAGTGTAATTCTTACCTGAAGACCCATATGCTGCCTAAAAATAGCTTTATGGAAACTTTTTCAAATACCCTTAAATTGAAAACAAAACTTACATGGAATCCAGGGTTCAACATGGATGCAGTGTTGGGTGAAATGGGTATTCTCCATTAAAGCAGAACTGTTAAAAGTTGGTGACATAAATTTAGGCAAACTGATGAGGGAACAAGTGAGCTTCTGACCAGTTACAGCAACTTGCAACTGCCTTATCTGCCCAGGCCCATTGGTTAGTATCAAATATTAAATCCCCAAACCTCTCTGTTAGCTTGATCCTGGTTTGTCAGAAGAGCAGAGGGATTGGACCTGGCCACACTCCCACACCAAGACATGACTCCAAGTGGATGGCTCTTAATGGATTCATGTGGCAGAAGAAAGGCCAAAAAATGCCAGTCCTGTCTATGCATGGTTTCTGTAAGGTATTTTATATTTATGATTAAATTGGGGCCTGAAGGGTGAAGGAAGGAGATGAATACAGAAAGAAATCTGCATTCTTGTCCCATTCTGCAACCTAAAAATAAATATTTTACTACAACCTAAAGACAAAGTCATAAAATGACTTGCTCTGTTTCTTCATCTGAAAAATAGAAAGCAGAGGAGTTGCGTGTGATATTAAGAAGGTACAAACGTAAGCCCTCGCCCTCAAAATGTTCTTGTATGTTGCAAGAGATTTTTCAGGTCCTAAAAAGTATGTGCTGCAAAATGCATTTATCAGAAATAAGCCAATTTACTTAAAACCTTGAATTTTCAGGGAAAAGAAAGAAAAGAAAAAGAACATTAAATAATCCCAGGCCTATGAGCCTTTTATTTACTTATTGCTTAGACCCTGTACCAATTAGAATATTTAAATGAAGCAGGACAATACATGTGGCTATAGCCAGCTGTGGCAAACCTCTCACTCCCAACGAAGTTTGGATCATGTTCACATTCCCAGTGGACTGGAATAACATTAAGGGAAATTCACATACTTCAAAAAGATTCCTCATTTGCAATTTATGAGAGGGAAATGCATCAAAGGGATAAAAGCCAGCAAATGGTCAGAAGTTAAAAGTGAGGGGTAGCCAGGCTTCAGAAAACTTAGTTAACTGGTGATGCCATTCAATAAATAAAATAATTTACCTCAAGAAATCCATAGCTAGACTGTCTCCATTCGGATGAATATTCTGATGCAGTACCCTGCACTGAAAACTCTTTTCAGTGTTTTTCACTAGCAACATGCGGGAGTCATAGGTCTGTACAGTGACCAAGTATGAATCGGGTGCTGGCCTCTAGATCAGCTGAGGAGCAACTCCAGCCAAGGCAGGGTCTCAATAATCCTTGATCGCTACACTGACTCATGGGTTTGCTTCCACTTCCTTGACTTGGAAGCCAAAGCCAGTGGAGTGAAAGGGTGTGCCAAAGGAATGATACATCCCTGATTTCCATTCCAAGGTGTCCACTGAGATCTGACACCATTCAAAGCTCCTTTCATTGTTTTTTGCAATGGAAGTAGATGCTATCTTTGTTGTTCTTGCTGTACACCATGGAGTTTGGCTATTATGATCCTTGGCTCAACCTACTGTTTCTCCTTCTACTATAATTTAAAGCTGTAATTGTGGTTGATAAGTTCAAGTTTATATTGACTTCATATTTCAGTCAGAGATTTTTTTTATTTTGTGTGAATATTGGCCAATATTTTATAGTGCAAAAAGAGAAAAGACTCTTTAAGGGGGTAACAGCACTAACTTACAATAGTCTCTTGTACCTTTTGGTGTAGGGGTCCAGAGTTCGGGTCATGTCTGATTTGCCCTCTCTAGGAATTGTCTAATGGCAGTTAGTTAGCTCACAAGCTTTCTGAGACAAGACTGTTGTTTTGACTTGTTTTAATGAAGCAGTAACTGTGGGGTCTGTGCCTCTGGGGTGACACAGCAGTGGTCCTGCATGGTATCACCATTTCTGGAAGCCTGCAGCTGCAGACTGTCCAGCCTGCCTGATGCTCCACTAGAATCTCATGGAGAATATCCCATCAGCCATCTATGATATTCGCTTTCTAATCTTATTTTCCTGCTTCTCAATGTACCTACTAGATACTCTCAGAATATGCCCAGAGGAAGAACACTTTTTCTCATTTTAAGACTGTATTTGATAAGACAAATAATAGACTTAGCTCAACTACTGTCTCCTCTGATGTGTTTTGGTCAGAATATGAAGGAAAAAAATATCCTGTAAAGGTCTCATCCACACATTTAATAGCCACTAGGTAATTACTTCTAGCACTGGTTTTGCTAGTGTTTTTTAGCCTTTTCTGTCCCCATTATTAGTGTTGAGATCTGTGCTACTGGCTGATTTTTGTTTCTTCTAAATAAAATTCTTGTGCCAAAATGTCATCCAAGTCCCCCAGTGATGTTCACAGCCAATGTTGGGATTGGATTAGGACTCCGGGAACTGATTGTACAACTTACCTGTTTCTGCCTATTAGACGAAAACTGCTACAATCTGATTCATTCAAATCAACATTAATTCCCTCAGCACTAGAAGATGCTCTAGGTTTTTCTTGGTTTTCAGCTATGTTATTTTAGGGACTCTGCCCTTAAAATTCATGGCAGATACTTCAGAGGTTATGTCCTTTTCACGACTCACTTCAGGGACTTTTACAGATGTCTTCAGTTTGTTCAGGCAAGATTTTACCTCTTACTCTCCAAGCAGAAGAGAATTGCCATTAGCCTTTTATACTAGGCTTAATTGGCAATTACCAGCAGGTAAACAGCCTCATAACAATGCATTGCTCCAAGCTTATTACACTGCGCAAAGGAGTCCTGTGCAGAGAAATCTCTGCAGAAAGAGAGCTAAAGGGCATTGAAGGACCTCGCCATTTCTTCCAATATCTCCTTGTAGGTTTGAAAGTTCCTCATATGTTTAGCTGGAATATCACAGTTTGTTCCTGTCAAAAACCTCATAATGCTATTCAGCAGTAAGGCAAAAAGCATTTGAAAGAATTGTCTTTGACAAAATAAAACAAATGTGTTTTGAAAAGTGTATCAACACAAGCAAACATAATTTTTCAGGTAATATTTGAAAAAGAAGGAATTACATGTGCAAAACAAAGTAGAAAAAGGAGCACCTGTTTTTTTAATCCCATTTCTCCATGTTTTAAGCAGAGCAGGTCACCAGCACAGTCCAGTGGGGGAAGTTCAGTATATTAAATGCACCAGCAGTTTTCTCTTGCAAATTGATTATTTAAATTGAGCTACTTCCAAGTAATGGACAATACCAGTGCTTACAAATATGAGTTTGTGCAAAATTTGCATTCTAGTCCATTGTTCTTTCTCTCTATGCTACCAGAGACATCCAACTTCATTTCTTCATGCTTATCTCAGCACTTACATCTTAAAATTAAAACTTACTGGGGGTTCATAAATTACTGTAAGGAATTATACTTTTTTTTACTGCTTTTCTCTCTTTTCTGCATATTTTTTCTCTCAAGCCCCAAGCCAAACTGACTCATACATGTGGCTGGATGCAAGATTTTTTTTGCTAATGAAACCAGTGCAGAAATTGGGAAGGTTAAACAAAGAATTGCTTTGACATTTTGGCTGAGTTATGATATCTATAGTACAGGACTGGAAAGGATGGAGTAGTGACAACTCCTCCTCCAGGAACTACTCCCAAAGTGGGAGAGGTCATCTTAAGTAGGAGCTGAAGGAATCTCTGGGAGTGGGAATTCATCCAAAGATTCTTGGAAAGATACCCAGGCTGTAGTGCTTTTCCTGCTCTGGTTTTTGGATAATTCACAAGCCAAATTAAGTTGTTCTTATATTTCTTGCAGTATCTACTGCTATCAACAGCACCACCACAAATAGCAAGTAATTCTCTTGGTTTAATTAATGGCAGACACTGCTGATTGCTCAAGCTGAACAGAGCTCTGTACATTCAAACCTGCCTGTTGCTCTTTCATCATGGAGTTTGGGTTAGATTTTGGGTTAGGAGCTTGAATGTGAATCTACTTCACTAGAAATGGTTGAGCAGTCCTGTTTGATGTAAGCAGAGTTCCCATATTCTTCAGGGTCAGCTCACATTTAGTCAGATCTGCTCTGCAGATCTAACTAAATTTCACTGGTAGATCATGTCTCAGATCTTCCATCGAGTTTCATTCCATTAAAGGTACTTGGCAACTTGGCCGTATCTCATAAGCTTTAGCTTTTGGAGTTAGACTTGCCAGTGCAGCTTTAAACTAAATGGGGCTGTAAATCAAAATGTCCTCATCTACAATTCTTCCCTGAGCACCTGATTACAATCATGCTGCATGCTATTTGTACAGGGATGTTTAAAACTGCCTATAAAACAACAGCTAATTGCTGATCTGCTTAATTAAAGAGAGCCTTTTGTTGTCACATATACAAAGATAAATGAAATAATCAGCTTTGGACTAATGAGAGATAATTAGATTACGCAGTCCGATAAATAAAGACAAAAATCCTGCAGATTGCCACTGTACTCTGGGCAGTTGAGATCACAACAGGGTTTAGAGGTGCATTTTCCTCCCCTTTCTACTTTAGCTGTAGTGGTTTGGACTTTTTCCATCCCAGAGTTAACACAGTGATTAGAGCTTCCAGGCATTAACGACTGTTGTTATGTACTATAATTTAGGATTAGTTGTTTAGCAGTAGTGTGGTTTGCATGGACACAGTTTAATTTACTCAGAATTTAAGCTCCTGTTTAAAAAAACTTACTAGATCTGACTGTTCACTCATGACCTTCCCGCCTGAACCGGTGCAGGATGATGACAGTTGTCTTCAGGGAGGGAGGTAAAATCAAATGGCCATGTTTGTTCTTGCTACCCTATTTAGATTGATAAATAAAGTTTTCTGCAGAAGGTCTAAAATGCATATGCCCAGTGAGCGCTAACACTGAAGTCTGGCAATAGCAGTTTACCTGGCTCTAGTGGAAATTACTCATTTGGTGGAATCATACATTTTCCTCAAAACTGGTGTCCAGAGCTTTTCTGGTTTTGTTTCACTCTTCAGATCCATTTCTGTTACACTGCACTACTTGCTGATGTTGACAGATACTAAGGTTTCTTGAACAAATTGGCAAAAGAATGGATTAATTTGCCATTAATTATCATTTTCCATGCCACAGTTTTATAGTGGCTCTGCTTTTCACACACAGCATATGTGTTAATCTCAGCAAAACCTCTGTTACAATAGGAGTATCAATAGATGACAACTTCCCCAACCAAGCAAAAGTTGTTTCTCCTGAACGTGGTGCTTCCCTGGCAAGTCTCTCTTTACAGCTGGATTCTTTGTTTTCCTTATGGAATTGGGTTTTGGTGTCAAGAGCCAACACACAGAAAAAGCAAAGGTTGTTTCCTAAGTGACAGGGATATGAACTTCTTGGAGCCCTCAGCCACTTCACATGATTGTCAGCATTTGAAGATCAGTCGCTTATCAGCATTTTTGTCTTATTTACATGGTCACAACAAAATATCATTTTGACGTCTTCCTATGTTTATGGCTAAACACAGCCTAAAGAGGGTCCTAAATCTGTAAGCAGAGCATTATGCTGCCACTCTGATACATGAACAATATTCTAGTGATCCTAATAATTTTTATCATATTTGCTCTTTCAATTAATCAAGTATATGATTAAACAGCTGCCACTGTCTTCTGTCTCAGTGCTCACTGTCCCAGTGCCACAGCCTTTACCAAGCCTGTGTGCTAGGGACATTCATGGGGCTTCATGCACCCCCCAAAGGGTCTGATTGTGATAAGCCTCCCTGTGCAGGGAAAGGCATGTATCAGCCTAATGGAAGAGCTGGGCATTCGTCCCATTTACATGATGACCTGAATAATGTTATTTAGGGAATGGAGAATTGTAATCATTTCTCAGTATCATTTCTGATCCTGAATCATCTCTATAAGAAAAAAAATACATATATATATTATATATATATAATTTTAGAGGGCTTGGTTTGCTCTGACCTGTAAGTTCAAACACTCCCAATGAAACCCTCCCAGAATCCATACCAGGCTGAGACCTTTTCTTGTGTTCTTGATAGCTTTAGTCCTATACTGCACTTCTGAGGCAAAGTTAAACACTAATGAATGAGATGCTGTACTTGCTTCCCACTGTTGCCACATGGCACTGCTAAACTGGAAATCTCTATTTCACCTCCACAAGAGCTCTCCCCTGCTAGAAAACACACATGCTTTCTGCTGCCATTAGTGGTAAAGCATTTCAGTGCTCTGCAGGCCTCAACACATCTTGAGAACAAAAATGGTCCATTCCTTCTTTCTTGCTATTCATGAGCTTAGACACTGCCCCACTCTTCTCCCTGTGAGGACAGAAAGCTTCAGTCAAGGGGGTAGCTGGATATTCACCCATCTCTTTAGGACATTTACAAGGCTATAAATGCTGGTCTGGGTCCTGTGGCTGCCTTTGGTTTTTTATAGAAAAAAAAAAAAAAGATGTGGAAAGGCTGGAGATAGTCCAGAGAGGGGCCACAAGGATGATCAAGAGACTGGGAAGCCTGCCCTATGAGAAAAGGCTGAGAGAGATGGGTTTGTTCAGCCTTGAGAAAAGGAAGCTCAGGGGAGACCTTGTCACTGTGTTCCAGTGTTTAAAGGATAGCTACAAAGAAGATGACTTTCTTTTTACAAGGACTCGCATGGAAAAGAGGCAGAATGATGGGCACAACTTACTCCAGGGGAGATTCTGATTGGACACAAAAGGAAAATTTTTCACAATGAGAACTGGCCACTGGAATAAATTCCCCAGTATTGGACACCTTTAAGATTCAGCTGGACAGCATGCTGGGACATCTTGTCTAGACCATACTTTTGTCAAGAAAGGCTGGACTTAGATGATCGTTGATATCCCTTCCAACCCGGTGTTATGTGATTCTATAGTACTATTCTTGCAGAGACCAGAAGACAGTTCAGAATATATTCTGACTGTGTGACATCTAATTGTTTCTAGGCTGTTTCCTATTGCCTTGCTCAAGTCTGAGAAGCCAAGCAGAGGTGTGATGCCATGTGCAGCTCTAACACTGAAAGGACAGTAGGTACTCATATATCCACAGTATATACCAGGATGCTTACATGCTTCTTCAATGTCTAGTATTAAGGTCACCTTTGCAAGGATATACTGTTACACTGGCACCTATTTTCAACCTATTTTTCCAAGCCTCTTAAACCTAGATTAGACCAGTTAATTATTTTAATGCCTCCACATTCAGAGTTAGGACATTGCATGGTATTAATGCCCATTTAATTAAAGACAACCAGCCAAATCTTCCATTTAAGCTTTGTAAGTTTTGCCTATTAACAACACTGTATTTTGTCTCTCCTTACATGGATCATGACACAGATGCAAAGAAAAAAAGCAGAGAAGTGCATTTAATTAAATAGCAGGTATAGGTCAAGCGTCTGCCTCATATGTCACTGTACAGCAAAGATGACTGCAGGAAAATCAGCTCCTTAGTAATCTAGCTCTGCTGGAGAGCTCTGATTTCTGCCTCCCTTGAAGGAACCATCCACAGAGCCTCCTGCCTTTCCTTATGCCTTCATCCACATAATGTCATGTTTATTTACTCAGAGAAAGGAAGCAACAGAACCACCCAAAAGGGCTGATGTTGCTCATCATGAGCAAAAGAAGCCAAACTGGACCTTTTTCCATGGATTTTCAGGAAGATCTATATACAACACACATCCTCCCTCATTAAAGGCAGCTCGAACACTTAGCAAAGGTCAACTCCTACCTGGGGTAGAGCTGTGAGGAGACAAGAGGTTAAGGCTGGTAAAATTCCCATGATATCATATATGGAGGTGAAGAGAGATCATATGAGAAAAAAACAGAAGAAATATCATGTCCGCCTACTTAAGAGGAATGAGCTTTTAACTCTTGGAACTTCTGTGGTAAATATTTGTCAGCTGATATCTGGACTGCTCATCGCTATCTTCTCAAAAACAGTTCTCTAGCAGTTAGTTTCCGAGAGGCCTTTTCCTATTCTCTTTACGTACTGAAAAGCTGCTGTGAGAATCTGGCCAGTTCTCATCCAGGACTCTCTACTGACAGGTGCTGCCCAAAACAGAGCAAAAAATGATTCCTGCATCAATAGTTTGTGAACAAATTACTCTTACACAGATTTTTCTTCATGGATTATGGTAAAAGGTTGTATTATATGTGCTTTTCTTCAGAAATGGGGCCAAACTAGAATCCATTTGAATTGCAGATTTAAAATAAAATTGCAGAAAGCAGGTGCTCCTTTACATTTTTATTTAGATAAAAATTTGGGATGAGCAATTTCGAAGTTGTAGAGGGCAAAAATGTGAGGAGAGCTCCATCAAAACTGGCTTTTGCTCTTGCTTGGGAAAGGTGATGGGTTTTTTAATCGCTAATTCCTCAGGGGTTTTGCTGATGTTTCTGGTCATTACAGAATGACTCCTCTGTAGAACGGAGGGAAACTGATGGTGTTTGGCGCTAGTGGAGTCACCAGCACTTTGCACTGCCAGGTTCCAGCTTTTCTCCCTTGGGGCTCTCTGTCAGAGAAGGGATGGTGTAGCCAGCAGGGATGTCCACCACCAAAGTGACAGGGAGCACTGGTATAGCATGATTGTTAATGGGCAGTTAATGGGACCAGCCTCTGTAGCTGAGAACATGATCTTAAAACCCAGGAAGAGCCAAAAGCCCCAATTAAAATCAAAACTTGGTGCCCATGTTTCCTTCTTGATTTTCTGTTTTTCGTTTTCCCTGATTTAGCTGTATAATTGGACTCTTCATGCAGCAGTTCAGAGATAATGTGGCAATTTGCCAGCTTGAACTTGCAAGTGCTGAGCTTATTCATTACTAGGAAATAGTGGTTCTCTGTGGGGAAATGTCTCCAAACATAATTAGCCAACAAAAAAAAAGAAAAAGAAATCCATATGAAATATGTGTGCCCTGCTAATCTATGGCAAATAGTTTCTTTGTACATTTCCTGACACATTTATGTTGATGAATATGAAGAGTGAGGCAGGAGAAGTAGGGAGGTGACACCGTTTCTCGCAATAGGCTTTTGGGCAGACCCAGCCGGGAGTGGGTGAGGAGGTCACTGGGTGCCTGCAGGAGTCCGTGTGTCTTTTCAAACATTCCTATCCCCAATTCATCTTTTCCTGCACACAAGTGAAGCCAGTTATGTCGCAATGTTGACTTCATTTTGGACACACTCACCCCAGTACAACGAGAAGGTGTACTGGTTAGAGGTGGGAAGTCTTTCATCTTTACCTTCCTGAATGCTTCTAACTTTAGTCTAACCTAGTCTTGAGGAGTCAACAGCTATATGGAATCAGCAAAAGAATTAGTCCTTGACCTCTTCCCACAGCAACACCAGAAAGTCTTGACACAACGGGGGATCCAAAGCATGGGAAAAAGCCACAGAGCAGGCATTTGAAGCAGGCATGAAGAATTAGATGAGGGCTGTTGGTGTAAAGACAGAGAATATTTATAATGAGCTAAAGTGAACTTGTAAATGTGTTTGTGTTTGAGATGTAAAAAACTAAGATGAATACACTTTTCATTATCTTAAAAGCACATTACTAAATGTTTACAGTGGTATCGTAATTTAGACCTGTCCACAAATTCTCACACAAGACTAGTGTCATATTACCTGCCTTCTCACCAAAGCCTTCCTAGAAGCAGCTGAATCCTGGCAGAAAGCAAAATCCATTTGAGTTAACATGGAAACCTCAGGGGGACTTTAAAATGATTCTTGAATAATTTTAAAATCTAATTGTATTTACACTCCCAACTGCTATAAGCCCTTTTTCAAATTCATTGGCAAACAAGTGAAAAACATCTGAGTTGTATGATTTATCACGAGGTTTCACCAAGGGTAGCACAGCTGAAATGAACTGCATATTCTCAAAAGCTAACAGGCAGATCCTGCCCCTTTCGAGCATGCTGGAGTTTTTGACAGTGACTTTTTAGAAGGAGGAGTCTTATTTGTTAAAAAAAAGTAGTGCATTCTAAAGAACATTTAATGTCATGACTTCTAACATTTGCTGCTGGGACGTTTTGTGGGATACTGATGAGAAAGCAGGATATAAATTATTAGACTCACAATTTCAATATTGGTAATTCTTTGCATTCTCATAGCACTTTTCAACCTAGAAACTCAGTGCACCACTATGCATAGAAATGTATGTGATGGCAAGCTAAAAGGGCAGTCATGTAAGGTAGTGTTTGTTCCTCAGAAGGCAGCTGCTGTTTGTCAAGGTGAAGCCACAGCTCACATCCCTTGGAGGGGAATGATCCAGTGAGAGGCAGCGTCCAACGAGCAGTTGCCTCGTTGTGGGAGGGTAAAGCACTCTCAACTCTCAGTGATCCTCAGTGGTGGGGCTGTCAGCAATCCTCCAGTTCTTGGTAGTTCTCAGTTTTCAGGTGTCTAATGAGGACTCTTCATTCTTAGTAACCAGGAAATAGTATCTGGAGATGGAGAATCCTGGCGGTTCATATAATAAGAGATTGTCCCTTTCTGGTTTGGTCCCAAAGCACTGCATTCAGGATCTGTTTTTTTAAGCACTTAGTTTCAGGATTTTGCTCTTATTTGGGGGCGTACAGCTGTAGATGGGAATGCAGACACAGGGAAGTTTCTATGTGGTCTGCAGAATCAATTGCATGTGTACAGAGACCCATAAATAGCCTGGTCATTCAAAGATTCGGCAACATGCATCAACAATTCCATGTTGTAACCCCTACATCCAACACAGTATTTATGACACTGTGTGCTTTCTATTTTTCAGTAAAATAAGTTCTGGCACAATTCTAATGTACATCGTGGTCTGTCTTGCAGCACTGAATTGTGCTGCTGTAGCTTTAGGGGGTAAATAAATCTGTATACATTAATTGGACCAGATGAAACTTGCAATTAGCAGATATTAAAAAGCTTAATTGTTACATTAAGCACATGCAAACTCACAGCTGTGTTGTTACAGTGTTGGGGATGTACTGATATCACAAAAAAGAAAAAGCTAATACTAAAACTAAATATTTCAATGCAAAAGTTAATTCAGCTGGATAATGTATTCTCCCTTTTAGGAAGAGCTAAGCTGCAGCATGTTGTACTGCTCCTCAGTCAAAGACACAGGAGCATTGCACACACTGGGATGGCTGCAGTAACTGGGATCCTCACAGGTTTGCACTTTGCACATTTTGTGGTTGATTGTGCAACTGTGTTAACACTACATTGGACTGGTATTATTGGCATTTAGTTCTCTTGTTTATTTTAAAGTCTGAGTGAAAAAGAAATTGGTGGTATTGAGTTTTAAGCACTTAGCGCTACCATCTGCTTTCCCAAAAGTTTGCTCTGGCAAATGCATACAATATATGTCGCGTAACTTACTTAGCCACCGAAGACCACTGACTAGTCACAATACTAAATATAAATATCTGCAGACATTTCAAGGGATCAGGCTCTTAACATTAAGGAATAATCAAATAACATTCACAACTTATTTGGTTGAATGTGGGCACTGAGTCACTGTTTGCATGAAGACACTTTTCATTTTGCAGAATGATGTCTCTCGGTAACAGACAGGAAACAACTTTGTAAAGAGTAAAATCTTAGCAGCTAAGCAACCGTAATGTAAAACCTTGTAAAGTTGTCGGGGGAGAAAGACTTACTATAGGTGTGCAGTGAATGTTAAATACAAAAATGATATTTTGACTGTAGGAACCCTCTAAATATGCCATCTTTTTCAGAGCCCAGATAGTGACCCAAAAAAGAAGACAGAGAGAAAGCTAGGCTTATTTCATAAGCAAAAACAGAGATGCTGATCCAGCGGCCCAAAAAAAAAATCTAGATGTTTATTGATTTTTATTTGCTGTTTCCTGTAAACCAAAATCCACATTAGAAATGTCAAAATGACAGATTTCAAAATATTTTGATGGCAGTATTGTCTTCTCGGCCCATATTTCAGCCACTTCTTGGTTTACTTTGAATCACATAATAGTCATAAAAAGAACATGTTTCCCGTGCCCACCAACTAACATACCACTACAGGAGGGCAGCCCATGGGGCCACCTGGAATCGAGGAGCGGGATTTTTTGTTGCTTTATTTACTGGTTTACTCTTTTATAGGAACAAAGCACTATTTGATCCATCCTTTTTTTCCACTAAATCTCATTCGCTCAGAAGTTTAACCCCATCCATGTGCTCAGCAGAGGCATTTACAGCGTTAATAAAAGCATTTTTCTATGAAGGGTCAAAAATATTGCTCTTAATGCATTTGTGGATCTGCTTTTGAATATCATCCATTAGTTGTAGCAGGTATATTACAGTGGAAACTGAAAAATACTTCTTTTAGTGTCAGAATTAATTAATAAATAATTCGAGTATATGTTAGAAAACAGTCTTTTTCTTTATCAGGAATGATGCAAGTGACCTGAGAACTACTGTCTTCATACATCTTACTTTAGCCATCTACCTGCAGAGGGTAGAGCTACCATCTTCTCACTGCTTAGTATGTGGGAATTTAGTGGTCTTCTCTTCCAATACGTTATGTCTGCAGATTAGAAGAGACACAGACTCATCCCTGGCCAGGAAGCTGCTGGCTCCATTCTCATTATGGCAGATTGATCAGTTTATACTGATTACAGGAAATGGCTGTTAACTGGGCAAATAAATAACACATCTGTGAGCAGGGATTATCTTAAAATTTATTATTTCTCTCTCAAAAAATGATCATGTAGAAAATCAGAGGAGGGGCAACAGTGTTCCATTCAATCACAGAAAGATTTTCTTCATTTCCAATAACAGCAGATGTTCATTTCCCATTTTACACAGATGGAAAAGTGAGCATCATTTTCTGTCCCTTCAAAGTTTCCCTCACAGACATGCTGTATCCCAGCTGATATTAACAGCTATTAGCACGAAGTGCCCCTGAGTAACTTTCTTGTCATTTTGAGAAGGAGTGGTAGGTTGATACTGGAAACGCTGAAGAGTTGCACATTCCTTGGGTTGCAGGCTGACAAAATGTCCAGTACCATGCACATACCTGACAGACCAGTCAGTACACTCAGAGTGGGCTGGTTTGATTCGGGGAACACTTCCCACACCATGCAGTGTGGCACAGCTCTTACACTCACTTCCCCAAGAGACTGGGGCAAGGCTGGTGAGAAATGGAAGTGCAAGTTCACACACTGCAGTTGTCTGCCTTGAAAGCAACCTATTACACTGACCACACTACTTGTGCTCATTTGAGAAAGAAACTTTAGTGGCCTGCACTGGGCAAGGATATTTTATTCTTTTCGTTTTTTTCTCATTTGTAAAAAAATTAGGTAAGTAAATTTTTTACATTTGAGCTATTCTCACCCATATGTATTTTATCATTATTGTGCTCTTTATATCCATTTCCTGTCTCATTCATAAGAAACCAGGGGTTTGCATCATATTACAGAGTTATTTGTTTTACGAAAAGCATGATTAAGGTTTTAATATCACTGTGAGTGTAAACATGCTGTTTGCAGCAAAGTTTCCACCTCCATTTGCTTTTGGTGCTTATTATAACTTAATAAGTTTTTTATTCAGTTTGTAAAGTGCCCCTTTTTAGCCTCTAGCTGCTGCTGACACCATCTGTGATTTCCAATGAAATTAAATTAAGTGAAAATTCAATCAGCAAAAAGATTGTTGCTTCCACAACTTCACTGAGCAGCTCAGGATCATATGTAAGTGACATGTCTTTCACATGGGAAGCACAACCGCTGTGTGAGCCAGTTTGTCTTAAAGGAGGAGACTTCCCAGAGAATGGAGTAGTTAACATACTATTTCCAGTGTATCATGCCTGGTTTAATTAGTGATTAATTATCATTAATGACCCTGGCTCAGCCCTTCTTGGCAATAGGCATTCAGAGTGACCTCTCCATTATTCTTTAACAAGAAGCTCATGTCCAGGACATCTTTATGGTGTCCCCATGCTCTGAGAGCACAAGTTTCATTACCTGAACAGTCTCCCCTGCACACAAGCAGGAACTTCTCCAGCGGAGGTAGGCTATGTAGAATCATGCACTGAGTAGAGGGCACAAATGTTTTGCATTTGTGCAAATGGACATTTGTGCAAATGGACTGAAGCATGGACAACACAACACATTCGTTATTCTTAATATTCCTGAAATGACTGGTAGGATCTGAGGTTGGTGCAAGATCAAGGGAATAAGGGGATTACCAAAAAAGGTTGGTGTAATTAAGAAAAGAAAGAGATCTTTTTGCACCTGGATTCTCTCCTTTTCCTTCCTGCTGCAATGCACTTCACTACTTTACTTTCTCCTTTCCCATAACAGTATTATAATCTTCTCTTTAACCAGTTCATAACAGGAAGCATAATAACTGAGAGTTCAACAAAATACCAGTAAAAACATCCCTTGGGAAACAGTTAAGTGTTCAAAGCTTGGAAATGTGGTTTATACTGTTGCATCTGCACTGACATTTTGCTAGCCTTCCCACTCCTTTTTGTGAACATACCTAAATGAAAGGTATAAACTAATTCCCCTTCCACCATAGTGCCCTTTGAGTCAGAAAGATGTGATCTTCATGACCTAATTTTTACAGGATTTTTCAATAGGACTTTACACAGTCCATGGCCTAAATGACACATGGTGTAGTTACCAAAGAATAGAAGTAGTGATTTCCACCACAGTGGTGAGCTAATTTAATAATGGACACAAATGATAACTTACAGAACCAGAACATCAGAGTATGTGATTATAATCCCTGCACTTCCCAGCAAACACTTTGAGAAAGTGGGGATCAATGTCTAATAGTATTGGTGGCTATTAGTATCCTCCTGACACATACAGCTTTTTTTGATCTTATTTAATACAAAAATGAGGTCACTTTGAGAATGTATTGGCAACGAAACTTTACAAGAAATGTTGGAGGCTTAGGTGTTTGGGGGTTTTAACCATTCTATCTTCTAACCATTAAGCCTACAGAATCCCTTCCAAAGAACATGAAGTCCTTAGCTCAGGCAGTGTGGACTACAGGAAAAGGAATTAACTGATGTCAGCACAAGTAATTTTTCATTTTCTGTTAGTTTCTTGCTACGAATTTCTTTTCCATGGGGACCACGTGATCTCTGGTACATCTCCTTGAACATGACAGTGGAGCAGGTAAACCATCTGATGAAGGTTAGCAGTGCCAAAAAGAAAGAGTATGACATCAATCTAAACTCTTTATACTTGAATGTTCAGTTTTATACTCCTACCCATGATCACTGAGCACAGGTTGGGAGTGCTCAGCGCAACCCACTACATCTGGAAAAAGAGACATATGTGTGTGTGAGCAAAACGATGGGTGTCACCAGGTGTCACTATTACACGGGTTTTTTCTTTTTGTGTGAGCAAATGGCCAGTTTGGGGAAGATACACTGTATTACGATTTCATGCTTAAGCATTTGGTATGGAGCCATCAATGTTGGTAGAAAGAGTTTTGCAAGTGCAGGAGAATTTGCTTTCTTCTCTGGGCTGGTGTTTTGCAAATCATTTATCACTGGGAACAGAGAGCGCCACTGGGCTGAGTTTCCTGCTATAGGGCATTGCCCCACGTACTGTTGTAGTACCTCTGTTCTAGAATTTATATGAATACATACAAATAAAACGTATTGTAACATCCCCTGTAAACACACCACTGCATCTTCTTCACTGACAAATTGCCTGCAGAGGCCCGATCATCTGCTGCTATCTAGCAGAAGATAGATGTGGTACTAAAACAAGGTGCACCACTCGTGTTTGTTTTACAGTGTTGGTGTATTATATATCAAGCAGAGAAAACAACTGTAAATATTTGGAGAAAAAATGGTAGGGCATAAGGATAATGGTGACTGCAGGCTTATTTTTACTATAAAATTGCAGACATGGATTTACCTTAACAAAGGATGAGTATGTGCCCTATTTGAAGCAGCGGCTTATCTTTCTTAGAGGATACCGTGTGACTTCCCACAGTATCTTACATTTCAGAAACCCTAACTGATGTGTGGGTAATGCACTGAATGACTCTCAGACTCAACCCCAGCTAAAGCCTTATGACAAATCGCATTTGCATTCACAAGGAGCATGCAAAGAGCCCCACTTCTATCTTGCCACAGGTGGGAAGGGCATAGGCAAGCACAGAATGAGTTTGGATGTTTGCGGAAGGAAGCAATATTGACCAGCTATTGCATGAGAGAGACAGTAGTCTCGGTTGATATTTGTATACCACCATTGAAGCAGCTGGCATAGCTGCAAATATTTGATGTGTTCTGTTTGATATCAGGTGAGGTTAGTTAGTTTTAACGAAGCTTTATATTCAGCCTGCCTGACAGGAAATGCGCCTCTGCTGACCCCAGGGGCTGAGCTTGGTGTGGAGCTCTGCAGAGAAAGCGCTGAAATGCTCCAGGGTGTATTTGTTGCTTCAGCCTTAGTAATCCACCAGAGAATGCAATCTGCAGCAAAAAGAATTTCTGGCAAATAAAACTGTTTTCAATAGCTGCCTTTCTCCAAAGCTTACTGTAGGTAATAGGAATCTTTAATCTGATCAAATAGACTTTGCATCATTCCCTGGTTTGAAGGTTTCTTGCTTCCTACCTAATATTGTGGCTTGTGATGTGCTGCATTGCAGCTCTGTCTCTGGAAGAAGCAGTTTTGGAATTGATGAATCACTCTCTCTCTTGAGATATTGCCATATAGGCCTATAACTGTCATAAATAATATTGCAGTGATTGAACTTAAAAGTCACAATCTGTAGAAGAATCTAATCCCCTTTGAACACTCACAGCTGCCTGCCTTCACTCTTTACTAGAAACTTCACCTGATTCACTTCAAGGGGTAAACCCCTTTCAAGATATTTTCTTTCCTTTGCTTAAGAAACACTATCCTTTTCTCTGCATGCACTGACATTGCTTCTTCCCCTGAAAGCTGGTGCCCTTGGACATTTGAACCTCATTAAATTTAGAAAGCCCAGTGACTTGGTTTTGTTCCCATAGTGATGTTGCAAATCTCATATTTGCAAGGGAATTGCATAGGATTCTATTTAAACAGATTCATTTTCTCTTGAGGTTGCCAACATGAAGTATAATATCACATCCTCTTCTGTTTAGACAACATGAATCTGAGACCTTTGCATGAAACATGGAGCTTTACAGCACTGTAGAGAAAAGGACAAAGTGCAGCAAAGAAGTAACTACTTGATATGTATAATAGGAAAATGCAGAAGGTTAAAAGAACAAAAAAAGCTTGAAGCAAAAAAACCTCACATATATGATATGTACCAATGTAAATTGAGGACAAGTTTTTGATACCTGGGAAAGCATTCAGTCCTCTACCTGTCTCAGGATAAGGCATGCGACAGGGGACTTACTGTGCTGGAGTAACAGACCCTTGATGAATAACAATTCCTTCTTGCGGCTCAGCAAGCACTGTCCTGGTTGCGAGTACTGCAGCCTGCAGGTGCTGACTAGCACGTCTCCATCTTAAGCACTTGCTCCTGGGCACTCAAAGGAGGGCCAGTTTTATTAAGCCAGTTTGAGCCCATCAAAAAGATGATACTCCTGTTAGCTCAGGACTAAAATAAGGTAATGCATTACACATTGTGTAATGAAGATAGCTGGAAGCATTACAAAATGGCTGGAGAAATCTCCAACATTAATATTTGATTCAAGATCTTTTAGTTGTCTGTGGCATATTTTGATTGAGGAGGCTTGTGAGTATATTTATTTATTTTTAGATTTATGTAAATGTGCACAGTCAACATCTCTTGAGGCACCAGTAATGACATCCAGTAATATATACTGCATAGTGTAAGCCCATTTCCATCAGGGCAAAGAAGCAACCCTGCTCACCCCACCCAAATTAAAAACAAAACCAAACCAAAGAACAACTGCTGAATTCCCTGGGGGAGCCCTTGACAAAGCAGGTAACAGCTCACAGCACTTCCCCAGGGCTGGCGGCGGGGCAAGCCCGATATCGGGAAGGAATCTGTTTCAGGGTCACAGGCCCGGGCCCTATGCAGCTCTGCCAGGTTCAGTGACCCGCAGGGTGTTTGCACGGTGCCTCAGTCAGCCTGGAAGTGCACTGGAGGAGAGGCAGCTCTGCTGCTGCTCCTGCTCCCCAGCACGTTTCCATGTGTCACCCAGAACACATCTGCGGGAAAGCCAGGAGCCCCAGCAGCAGGCAAATAGCCCCAGGCAGTGGCGCAGAGCCCAGGGCAGGCATTGGATGTGCGCTCCCCAGGGACACCCTCTGTCAGCCTCGGTGAAGAGCACCGTAAACTCCAGGCTGAGCCATTCCTGAGCCTACCTAAAGGCAGGACTTGTTCATGCAGAAGTACGTGTCTGCAGCCCATGCTCTTTCCCCGGACAGTGTAGCCATGCAGATGTAAATTTCGGATTGAGGTAGATACAAGTTTGATCTTTTCAGTTCTAGCTCTAATGTCCTATCTGCCAATGAAATGACACATGATTATCCTTTGAAAACAAAATCTATCCTGCCAAGCCCTAGTAAAGCAGCTTTCTAAGTAGGCTTTTCTGATGGGGGATTTGTTGTAACAAAGAGTCTTATGAAAACTATATGCAGTTTGCAAGGATTCAGAAAGCCAGCATATAACTAGATGATGGATGTATCCTAAAGCTGAGCAGCTGAGAGAAGGGCTGCCTAGGCTCTGCACTGCGGGTGGTGTCTGGCACTGCTCAGCATGCTACTAGGGAGCTGGCTCCTGCCTGCCCCGGCCCGAGCACTTCCCCTTCCCAGAAATGGACCATGAGGTTGTCTGATGCAAAAGCTTTCCTATACAGCCTTTTCCCTACAGCCACCTATGCAGGTCCCTGCTGGACTCCCTCTGACAGGGAGACCACGTGCTGTGGGAAGTCCAAGGATGTGCAGCACTTGTTGCCAAGGAAGGGACATCCAGCACATGTCAGGGGGTTATGGTGGGCAGCTCCAGTCTGTTCCCCTGCTCTGAGTACTCATTCAAGCTGAAGCACAACTGAAGAGTGGTTTGATTCTTTGCTCTTCTCCAAGCCTGAGCAGGTCAAACTGTCTAACAAGGGCTGGGCTCACAGTAATTTTGGTCAAAATATTTTTTGCAGGTAGAAATACAACCATCAAAATTAATTACAAAGTGTCATCTTGTATTTTCAGTAAGAGAAAGAGTTGTGACAAACATTTGTGACTCTTGCTCTGAAAGCACAAGGAAACATCTGTTCTTTTGCAAAATCTTTCATTTTCTTAAGAAAAGTGAGGCGACAGATTTACTTTTTTCAAAAATAGATTAAAGATGAGAGAAATTCAGCCCTCAGCTTATATTTTTTTTCCCAACATTATTCCCAACAGTAGCATTTCCATGCTCTTAAAATAATTTTGCACTTTAAACTGCTTTTTGATTAACTGGAATACCATTTTAACAGGGGTTTTTGGGCCTCAGTTTTCTTTCAAGTGAGGGCATTTAGCAAAACAAACTCTTACAGGAAAAATATTCCAGAATTACTTTCTCTATTTTACAGCATGAGTGGAGTCAAAATGGAGGCTAAACTCTTCTTGTGCGTATTTTCCCTCCTACATTTTCCTGTACTCAAATACAATTATTTTCTCACTTTCATCTTCACTTCATGTAAAGAAATGTGAAATAAGAGAGGGGGCTTCTTGCTTCATCTCATTCAAGGAGAAGTTTCGAAAAGAAAAATAAAGAGGAAACCGTCAACTTAAAATCTGATTTTCTAGAAATATTTTAGGACAGAAGTCCTGCTTGTCCCACCAGGACTCTAGTCCTCCTCACCTTGAGATGTCCCCATTGCCTGCTCTCCCATGAGGCCCCACCCATGGAAGCTCTCTCCTTTCTCCTGGCTCTTCTAAGTAAGGAATAAACACCGTTTTAGAGTTGTCGCTGTTTCCTCTGGTAGGCAAACTTCCAGCTTTCTGAGGACTGCTTTTGTCTAATTGTTCTGGTGAGTAATTCAGCTGCAGCCTGAAGAGGACAGCGATTCCTCGTGGCTGTCAGGGGCTGCTTTGTGCTCATGTCACAATGTCTGTGGAAAATAGTTAGCTCGCACTGTGGTAATTCAATTTTGATGAATACCCCATAACTTAATTTACTCTGTGGAAAAACATAATTGTATAAACAAATTGGTTCTGTCCACACCCATTGTATCTTTACAGCGCATCATTTTAATATTAACTGCTTTGAGCTATGATAGATTCTAGTGTAGACCCTGAAGCAGGAATGTGTTTGTAAGCACATTATTTTAGTTTCACAGTACTGCTTTTACAGAGGTTATTCATTGAATGTGAGAATAACAGGGGGGGGGGGGGGAAGAAAAAAAGAAAGAATTGCCCCAATATATCAGAAAAGGGGAGTTGTGATAACAGCATAGAGACCCTGGCAGGGACGGGGAACTGCTGTGTGAGCTCCTGCACATGGTCAACACAGCGACAGTCTCTGCTCCAAGGAATGTGTAGCAGTTCTGTTACAAATATGTAAAATATTCCCCATCACCAGCATAGGAAATTATAAAAAGTAGTTAAAAAAATACCCTTAAAACCTGGATAACTGACTGAAGTTGGATGCAGGCATACTGATGGTCATTGACTGTGGGGTTGTGTTGTGGTGAGGAGAGCTATTTTAGGTTTTGGATAACAGAATATTGAAGGCAAAATCAATAGAGATTTGCTGTATCATGTTTGCTTTAAATTTTGGACGTGTTTTGTGCAAATATTAACAGAATTATAATATTTGAGCCTAATAAAAGAGGAAAAACAAAATCATGGAAGTGTTAACAACAGCGAGACAATTCTGGTCCCTTGATTCCCTTCAGAGCCACCCTGTGAGTTTGACTTCCATTCCCACAGTGGCTGCTTTGTGCAGGCATAGCTTTACCCGGGAAGAAGAGTGATGGAAGATGTTTTAAAACAGACTGAAGACACTGACTGTCTTTGCACTGATACAGAAATGCAGTGTCAAGCTGGCAAGGCTCACCTTTGAAAAAATCCTGATAACCCCATTGATCAGACTGAGATTATATCCAGGGTCAGATCAGCCCAGTGCTATTTCTAGAATCCATGTTATCACCTCCAGTTCCCACTCCATGCTCTCCAAATGTCCACTTTGAATGGACATCTACAGATGTTTCCAGGCTCTCTCAAGGCAAACATGTGGCACAAGCTCCTTGCAGCTTTTTCTTTAATGTATCAAGATGGTCTTTGGAAGGCATTTAGCATATGCTTTCCATTTGCCTTCTGTGATATACAGAGGGGTCTAGGAAGTCTGCAGATACTCCCTGCTGCCTAGGTGCCTGGCATTGGAGGCTTGGTGATATTTTAAAGCCTCACTAGCATTCATGCTGCATCTTTTGACACTTAAATGTGTGTAAAAGTCTGGCTTTTCTCACCAAACCCTCTGTGCATGCCAAGCTACACCATATTCAGTCCCTTTACAAAGTGAGAGGGGACCCTGTGCCAGGAGGGGGCTGTGTGTTCACAGCTCCTGGTCAGCAGGCAGCTATGACCAGCTTGCCAGTGAATCAGCCATGCTCATCTGAAATCTTTTGTGTAGGTTTCAGTAAGTGGTAAAGACTAATGTAGGTGCGAACAAACATTTGAGAATTTGACTTGCAGAAAGCAGTTGTGACTTTGTCTTGAGCCCAGGATGTTCTTCACAGATACTATTTGTTGTTTCAAGCATCTGCCTAAAGATCAGCTTTTCTAATCTGTGGATCCGTTATTAAAGGAGAAAGGTAGAAATTTAAGACCTACTGGTCTAAGCCATTTAGAGGGTACAGATTTAAGCTAAGGATGCTTTGCGCAACAGCAAGAAGCCGTAGGAAGAGCCTGTTACTTACTCCTCCTGATTCAGTGACCCAATGTTGTTTCTGCTCCCTGACTGTGTAAAGCTTTTGTTTTTAACAAGGAGCTTTGATCCATGGTATCTTGGACAAACTCAGGTTTCCCTAACGCTGTAGTGAATATTTGTGGCTAATAGAGAGTGTGATCTTACAGACAGTAGCAAATTGCATTTAAATTGCATATTCACAGGCAGCTTCAAAACTTATTTTGAGTTTCTCTTGGGTTTTGCATGACTAGGAATGATTTTTAGCCATAGACTGCATTGGCCTTCAAGAACTAGAATCATTCAACAGTGTCATGGGTTATAAACTCTTACCTTACACTCCATATGGTATGTGTGAAACTGACATTTACCAGCAAGTAAAGCACATGCCTGAATGCTGTCCTGAGCAGGACTGGATATAGCAATGTCCTCACATGCTTTCCTGGCTTGGGACTCATAAATGAATTTAAGCATGTACATAAATAGTTGCAATATGGGGCTATAATAATTGTTCCATTTTATAAAAATGAATAAAAATAGAATAAAAAATGGAATCAAAGTGCTTCACCTTAACGTAAAGCTGATGTCTTTTAACCAACATTTTTGAGTTTGATCTTTTGAATTTTATTGTTGGTTTCAGGATTTGCTCAATCTTTCTCTGATCTGTTGTGAAATGTTAGGTTATTTCCACCAAAGGTAGTCTCTGTATTAAGATGCAAGCTGCTTTAACAGTAGATTAACCATTGTGTAATGATGATAATGGATGAATGCTTTTGTCACTAACAAAACTGCATGACCACATATAAGCTTTAAAACCAGCATAAAAAATAGCATTGTTTAATCTGTTTCAAGAAGATTGTAAATGCCTTGAGATATTGATCCAGCCTGCGAGCCTGCTTATAAGGATACTCTCTGCCTGCTGTACTGTGCTTAGATACAATCTAATAAGAGCTCATTGAATAATAAACAATGGTAGCCACCCAATCCAAAAAATTTAGATTGACGGAACTCCCTCCCCAGTGAAGAGAAAAAGTCTAGATCTGCCCATAAACCCATTACTGTCCACTCACCCATAAGCCAATAGAAGATCTTGGATTATTGGAACTCTTAGCTTTAAGAGAAATTGCTTTCCTAAATTTGACCTCCCACACTAAATATAAAATATGGACCATCTGTAATGAAGGGATTGCAGCCCAAATAGCTATCATCTCTCGGTGGCAAAGGTTAGAAGGTTGATGCACATTGGTTCCATGGGGATGGGGATGTTGGTGACCTTTGGCATGAAAATGGTCACTTGGAGCTGTAATGTGAGAGAAAGGGGTCGGATATTAGCCACTAAAGACTCTCTGATGCTGTGTCCTTGTTAAGCTTTTATAGAAAAAAGCACAGAGGCATTGTGGGAAACAGCATCAGATCCCATCTACCAGATCTGAATATTATACAGAGGAAAAGTGAAACTGGATATATGCTCCATTTAGGTAACATTTCTTCTTAAAAGGACAAATGTCATCTGAGCTTATATAAAGCATTCATTTAAAAGGAAAAAAAAGGTAAAAAGATAAATCTTTTACCGCTCCTGGACTCAACAGTGTATTTGACTGCTCATGATGGGCCAAGTGTATGTGCACAAAGATGTGTTCCATTTTCTTGTTTCCTTATGGAATTCAGTATTGCAGAAGGCAAAACAAAAATACGGTATGTGGTTAAACAAAATTGCTGCTGTCCATACCCTGTGTTTTAGTGTAATTCCTGTAAATGATTGTGAGGGGCTATAGAGGGAAACACAGTGAACACAATGTTCCTTTTTGATCAGCAGCTTTTAACAAAGGAAGGATGTTGAACATCTGAAAGTAGGGAGTGCAGAGTTCACTGCAGGTCACCATTAAGGACAAGAACAAGGTAATGTAAGAGGCTGTGTGATTCCAGGTTGACAGGAGGATTTTAAAAGATCAAAAGTGTTTTCTATATATGCTATAGAGGACCAGAAGTGCTTTCAGTCAACAGATGAAAATGCTAATGTTTAGAAATTATGAAAGCAAGACAAATGTGGTGGTGAATTCCAACTGAGTCATCAAAACAACAAGTATTCTTAGTCTGTGGTTTTTAAAAGATTATTGCAAATTGTCCATCAGTGCAGGTGTGGTAATAATGGTTGTTCTGTTACTATATGAACAGTTCACTGCATTTGTTATTTTTGGATGGCAGAGTTGACAGTGAGTTGTGGCTTGCAATATTCATTCTTTTAGATGTAGACGTATTTGAATAAGTCTGATAATTTGTGAAGCTTTACATTGTGCTCTGTTCCTTTCAGTAGAGCAGTAGAAACGTTTCTACTGTATAATTAGGTAGCTGGAGAGAAAAGAAAGAAACAATTAATAGCTGTTTCTGATAGAACCTTCATCAGTTTAGTGTGAAAAAGAAAAATGATGGAGTAATATTGCCACCAGCAATTCCTCAGTCAGGTGACTTTTTTGCTAGATCAATTCTGGTTGCTAAGCAACAAGCAAAAAGGCACTGTTATGTTTTGGTAAATCTTTTAGTTTTGAATATTCTGTGCTGGAGTTTCATGTACTGTATCTATTACTAATGCTGTTGATTCATGACTCATGGTATCTTCTGAGCCATAAAGGCCCATCTTTTCCTATTTAAATGGGACGATGTTATTTAGTTATCAGAAAAACTTTTGTGGCTAATACACATCTGAAAATACAAAACTGAGCCAGTGGTTAGAGAATTTGTTAAAGACAGCAACAGCAAAATCATTAAAACAACTCTGACATTTTTGGTTAATGATATCTACATTAATGAGTTAATTGCCAGTGCATCACATTTTATGCTACGATCAAATATTAATGTTATCAATGTTATAATAATAGCATCTATTGATATAATTGAAGCTTGCTTTCCAATAGGTGTCACCATGAATAATACCATTGCAGTATTAAAATCAATAATAAGAATATTAGGAGGGCATTATAAAATGTCAATACAATGAACACCACTTAAATAAATGCTTGATATAAAACAAACTGACTAAATATACTAAGCTATAATTTAAAAGAATAAATTCTCAACCCTATGTATAACAGTCTGGACCATTCCTAAAAGCATCAGATTTAACCTAATAATACAGTAAAGCTATGAAGAGGAGAAAATCCCTGTGTGTTCAGTGAGAGAATATTTAAAGAGTAAAAGATACATCTGAAGGATTTATAAATATTGGAAGTGGTTTGATGTTACATTTAAGATAAAGCCTTTGTCTTGCAATAGTCCAAAATCTGCTAGCAAATGTCAATGTCTGTCTTCCTGTGAGAGGTCAGTTCAAGCCAGGCACACAGCTGAGTCTTGGAAGGATGTGTGCCTGGCTAGCTCACACTGTATATAAAGAAATCAGCGGCCCAGCCCTGGAAGAAGTCTGGAAAGACAAAATTCCAATTTTCCAACATGAAATATCTTGTCAGTCTGTGGCCGTTGTTGTTCCATTTCAACAGTGGCAAATTGGCACAAAGATAAGGGTCTGAGGGTAATTCTCCATGCCTTTTGGCAACTGACAATGATAGAAAAGAAAGGTTGCAAGGAGGAGTCTTTGACAATCTCACACGTGGGTACAGCCATTGCTGTTTGTGTGGAATAGCAAGCGTGGCAAATATTTGGAAAAGAAGGCACAATTAAGGAGCTTCATTGCTATCTAGGGCACAGGGCAAAATGCCCACAGATGTTTGTTGGCAGCAGCCGTCATCCTGACAGCCAGAAACAGCTAAGTGGTCACTAGCAGATGCCTGGGGTGGGGGCACTTGTTTCTGCACTGAGGTTTTCTTTGTCATATCTGTGCACTGAAACAAGGAGGAGGATCACCTCTCCTACAGCTGCATAGCTGATCAGAGGAGCAGAGGGTGGAGAAAGTGACCTGCAGAGTCTGCAAGGATGGCCCATACTTAGAAACACTGATCCTTGAAGACATGCCTTGCCACTGGGGAATAGTAATCTACAACAGAAAACCAATTTTACATTACTTTTGCCTCATGTGGTATGCTGAGCTGGGCAGGAGGCAACAGGGGGTGAGCTCAGCAGCCAGGTCCAAGCACCTCTTCCTGTGGCTAGAGGTGGACAGCAGCAACTGCAGCTCTTTCCAGGGCACCATAGCATAAGTTATAAGTAAACTGACAGATGCCAATGGTACTTTGAATGAGCATCCAAGTTATTAGTTCTGGTTGTCTTGCCACTCTTGACTGCACTGGTAACAATTCTCCATTCCCTACCAAGCAAGGTTTGCTGCTGGAGATGCGGTGCATTTGAAAGCTTACTTGGGAACTCCCTAAATCAAATTTGCTAATCTGCAGGCTTTTTATTACCAGTGTTGTCTTCAGCTATATCTGCCAAAAAAGTTTTAAGATAGCTCAGACTTATTTGCCCAGAAACATTTGACATTTACTTCATTATTTAGTGGACTGCATTCTCTTTAAATAAATTTTCCAGTGATCCAGACTTTCACCATGAAAATCTGTACAGTGAACTCCTAGTTTATTATGCCTACTTGAAAAGGGTAATTTAATAAGGCATCAGTACAAATACTTAATTGTGCAATGGCTATTGACAATGCCTTTAAACAGTTGCATATTTGCCAGATTTAGCTAATGGAAGTAGAATTGCCACTTAATGTCTCAGTTTGCACTTGCTGAAAATAAATTGTATCTGACATTCCTTTGGCTTTTAAAGGACATATTTAGATATTTACAGTCAGATTGATCTATTGTTGCATTTATGTTTCTTTGTGAAGAAGTATGAAGTAATTTAGATGGAGATACTTATTTACACATTCACTATTTGTAATAGCTTCACATAGTCTGATGTTTCACAGACTTGGAATATTGATATCAGAGAGGCTTCACTGAAAATAACTTGGCAAAATCTATTTGTTTCAAAATGTGTGGATTTGCCAAGTGTGCGCTAATTTACTGGAGCAGGCTCCCTTTAACATTTCCATTTATAAGAAGTTTTAAAAATTAAGTTGAAAATTTTTCATACAGATTTTTGCATCATTTTCTGAAAGTTCATTTTCATTACATTTCCCTTAAAAATGAAATTCCTCATGAAAGTAGGTCACAAAAAAAGTATACAAGCAGAATGATGGCATTTTGAACACAGGAAATCAAAATACTCTGATTGGCATAAGCTCAAATTTTTCTGAAGTTTTTGGTTCAAAAATCTTTTACACTGTTTCATTCTGATTTAGGATGCAAATGAGATCTGCAATATTAAAAATGTTCATAAAAAGGCAACCCTATTTCATATTGAGTTCTAGTGCAAATGTATTAAATTTTCTCATTTTATATTCTCCGTTAGAAATATAATTACTTATCTCTGTACTTCCCCTTTCCTCACACCTCATTTAAGAAGCAAAAAACTTTTTCTAATGAGGCAACTTATCATCACATTAAGAGGCTCAGTAGCAATTGGATTGCAACTATGGTGATACTACAGTCTTTTTCAATGGATTTTTAACTTTTGTAATGAGTGTACCATAGAGCACAAATCTACTTAAGTCTAATGAAAGAATTCTTTTCATTTAACAGTTATCTGTAAATGTTCAGGTTTGTTTGTAGATTGATGCGTAAGAAAGTTTCTACTTTAGATTTCTGAATTGTTAAGACATAGGATTGAAAACGAAAACATCTCAGGGGTGCAATTTATCTGAGTTAGGTTTTGCTTCATCATTCAGTTAGAAGGGCAGTGCTTTGTTGGAGACACGGCTTACTTTTCAAAAATTGAGCTGGTCTCTTGGATAGCATATACAGACACTTTTGCCATTTTAATTTTCTTTGCTTATACAAGTCCAGGAATTACTCTGTGCCTTGTACTGCTCAAGTCACAGGGCAGGAACAGGGCGGACAGCGAAGCGAAGAACTCTAACATTTGGGATCAGTTTTTGCTAAGTTTATGTGTTCCCTGGGAGGAAGGGTGAGTGCTGAAAGAGCTGCTCCTGGCCAGTGACTGCCAGCTTCCTTGCTTCCATTCGTCCTTTGGATCTCAGTACTGTGGGATATGTCATAGCTGGGAGCAATAGCATGTCCATGAATGAGGTTTAATGCCGAAAGGGAATTTAAGTGTTTTCTACCTTGTTTCCTATTGCCTAAAAGCATGAATTTATGTCTCTTGAGCTTCCCCTTTGTTTGTGACTACTGATTTGTGGCTGATTTGAAAACAGACCTTGAATCTACATTTTCTAGAATCCAGAGAAATTCAGACAGACTTTGCTGCCTAGACCAATTGCACCATGCATAACCAATAAATAGTGGTAGATATCCATATTTTCAGTACTAACTGCTTAGTCAGAGACTTTTGAACAGGCATAAACACAGGAAGAGGATTAACCTATGTGATTGCTGCTGTGCACTTTGACCATCTGGTCTTTTACGTTGGCCATACTTAAGTTTAAATTTAAAGTCCGCATTCATTTTCTTTGTTAATTAGCAGTTCACTCCCATTCAGAAGCCCTTCTGCAGCCCTTCCAGCTGTTGACCAAATCCAATGTCTTCTATCTGCGTGTGTCAGTGTGCCAAGAATCATGGCCCTATGTTTTGGGTGCTAGAGCTCCACCTGGTCATGCTGTGACACTTGTTGAACATGACTTGATCAATGCATTGAGGTTCAAAGGAGGATCAAGCATAATGAGAGAAGGGACCATATAGGTAACGTTTCCTTTACCTCTGCTGTCACTGTATTCCCCAAGAAGATGCCCCAACACTCTTGTGGACTGCAGTGCTGCTGAGCAAGGTGCTCCATCTTTTGATGTGAACCAGGAAGTCTGATGATTAATTTGTGTTTGGAGTTTGGTTTTTTTTCAGTTCAGTGACAAATTTTGGCACCTGTTACAAGTCCACTCTATTTAAAACCTCAATCAATTGCTTTTGAGGCACTTATGGGTGGGGTTTTTTTCCTGTATATTTGGTGAGTTAATTTTGCTGATGCATATGCTCAGATGGAAATAACCATTGGAATGAGAAATAGTAGTAGGAAGCTTAATACCTAGATTCTCAGCTTCCCAAACTTCAATGTGGCATAGAGAGGAACTGATTTTCCAGTGCATAATACAATGCCCTTTTGTACTTCCTCTTGCTTGGGCAGCAACATGTGAATTCAGTCAGCTCACCATTCTTTTGATTCTAAAATGGTGGTTAAGAATTGTTTTCCCTCCCTTAACTCTATTTTTTCCTGTCTGATTTTATTCCTGTCATCTTTGAAATGCTCAGTGGTTGCCTGTCTGTTGTCTTCTGCCTGAGCTTTGCATTTCTGGGCATTTCTGTGGGCCCATGCTGCACTGTACTGCATCTTTCTGAAGACTTCATAATGATCTTAAAAGATCACTAGAGAGAAAATTCATTCTCTTTTGAGATCAGTCTGTGCTGAACCATTCCTCAGTTCTGTGTGTTCTTGAAATGCAGATACTATATGTTGATAAGGAATTATGTTTAGTTTAGAACACACCAAATCTTTCCCTGGAGAAGACCTCTGCCTGCAATGTTGTAGGAAGTCATGCAAAGGAGCAGAACACAAAATGATAGTATCAAGTGATAGAAACAAGATAAAGGAGAAAGCAGTAGAGAAACTAGATTATGACCCTTGAGTCCGTCAGGATTTATCCCTCTGTACTCAATGGTTTAAGGACAGCTCAGCTCCAATGATGCAATGACGCAAACTGCCACCTAAGCTACAGGTTCTCATATTTGGAGTTTGCTCTGTGCTAAGTTAGATTTGCCAAAGTTCATTATTTCAACATTAAGCAGCACTGGAAAATTCCACTCACTGCTGGAGAGTGAATAGATTTTTGCAGCTGAAATGAGTGAATAAAAAGCCACTGCCTATGATTCGTCTATGAAAACGTGCACATGGGACCTCCTATGTAGGAATATGTATCTCTGTGTGTGTGCACATTCTTTCTTTGGTATTTTTCCAAAAGTGAAGATAATCCAAACGCTCAGATGTTTACCTGATTCTCTCAAATAGCTGTTGCCAGGTCATTGGGAAAGGTTTTCTGTTGTGATATAGGGCACACCAGCTATGTAAACTCTTTCGTGCTTCCACAGAGTACAAACCTGTAACCAAACTTTCATTCAAACGCCTGTAAATGTCCACAGGGAAGATAACAATTTTCTCCTCTTGCCACTGTTTTGTTAAAAAAAAACTAATAATAGAGGAAAAAAACTTACAACAAGGAGTAATAAAAAGGTAATCCATAGTCTGGGGCCTTGTGTAAATGCAGTAAACATGAAGAATTTATTACGTTTTTCTTATTCCAGGTGGAGATTGTTAAAGGCAGGCTTACTTCTTCTGAACTGTTCAAAATTAACTTTCTCGGAGCACAAAGTTTCACTAAGTGTCTTAAAATCAATCACCAAGCTGGATGGTCTGAAAACATGATAGCTGAAGAGGTACAAACAGGGAGAAAGAAGTGGAGGGGGAAGCTCTGTAGGTGCTCTCCTTGGGCTTGTCCCTGTCAGGCTTCTGGGAGAAGCTGGGGAAGGAAAGCTGGTACCCTCCCAGAAGAGGGAAAGGGCTCAGCTGCACCAGGGAAAACCAAACCAACATCTCCAGAAGAGTCCTCAGAAAGAAAAGAAAAAAGTGCAGAGAGGAGCCGGCCAGAAGCCCAAAGGAGCCAGAGCAGCAGAACCCTGGCCTTGGTTCCCTTTGGGTATTTTCTGTCCTTTTCACCAACCGCTGCTTTGCTGCTACATGAGCCGTGAGTCAGGTATGGTTCCCTCCATTCAACATGCTGTCCCCATTTAACCTACACCCTCACAACTGACCTCCCACCTCCCCCAAAACCTGTACAGGTAACTTCTGGTTCTGGGACATGGTTAGGTTGTGCATTCAGCACCTTATTCCTTTTGTCTGTGCTTTCTGTTAAGATTACAAGCTCCTTAGGACAGACTTTGTAGTTTATTTTTGCAGGCTTTAAAAACAGGGTCTAATTTTATAGTCTCCACATAATGGCTATCATTATGCACTCCACTATAAGCCCAGTTCCTCATAATTAATGAAAACTACTCAGGTAGCAAGGTCAAGGTGAAAAAAATCTTCCTGTCGGTTTGAAGCACTTTTTCCATTTACTTATTAATATTCTAACTGCTGTTGAAATGTTGTGGCTGTGAGCTCTTTCTATCTGGGATTTTAGATCACAGCAGTTTCACCAAGAGAGAACCGGAATCTGAAAACCTTAATAATTTGTGCAGTCTCAGCTAATGGACGTCTTCCTATGGAAGACCCTTAGCCTCTCCATGCATGTCCTCTCTCACTGTGTTCAGTGAAACCAATGTCACAGTTATACTGATTCTTGATACTAATGAAATTATGACTATTATCTAGTATAGTTGAGATAAACTCTAACCTTCTTGGAAACCCTTATATTTGGTTCAGGAAATCAAAAGTAAAACATTTGAAAGCTCACTTCTATCTAAGCAACTGAAAACCTGCAAAGTTTGTTTCCAAACATACTTTCCAGTCTGTTTATAACCAAGATAAAAATATCTTCATTTCCAAAGTATATCAAATTTTGAATTTAATGAGACTTTCAGATATAAGAAGCCATCAGCTACAGGTCAGCAGCAAGAGCCAGTGTTTTCTTCTGCAGGCGAAGTTAAGACCCTTGCTCCAATCTCATAATGTTTTTAAGGAAGACTGTTAAGATGTATTAGGCGTGCTACGAAAAGCTACACAGAATATCAATATGTAACACCAGGGTGAATCTTTTATTTATAAATTCTCCACAAAGCCTTGTAGGTGCATATTCTGCTCGGGACTCATCGTTATGAGTCTACAACCACATGAAGGCTTACCAACGCCAAATGAGTCTATATTTCAGACATGAGCAAAGGAAAATGGCTTTTTTTGAGTGTGTACATCTGATCTTGCAGCAAAATATCAAGTCCTGCTCCCTTTATATTACCCATTTTATTATTTTTATTATTGATACTATTACATGTGCTAATCAATCTTACTGAGTTCACAGGTTACCCTGGTAACAAAAATGACTGCGCACATTATTCTGCATCTGACAAAGTTGAGTTTGTTGCTTGGCCCTAGCATACTCCTCTCTTGTTCCTACCTGTAGCACAGAAAATAGATCTAGGCATGGATGAGGTAAAGGTGATCAACGTCAAACCTGTAAGAGTATGTCTCTAAATGCCACCATCATGCACTAGGTAGGAAATCTGTAAATATTTGATCAGTTCTGAAATTTACATAAAAATTAGCTGCAGACAAATTGCACAGTGATTCTTGGATCCACAGACACACTGCAGCACAGAGAAGGCAGAGCCTGGCTGCTCGGCAGTGTGCACGGCATGGCACAGCCTTTATGCTCCATGATCAAACCCTGGCGCACCAGCAGCCAGCTCCTCCCGAGCACAGGTTTGGTGCTTGCCTCAGCAGTGAAGCTGTCTGCAGTCACACATGCATAGTTCAGTAAAATCAATGGAAGCATTTCCATGGAGCTCAGTAGGCTTTGAATCGCATCTGCTTTGTGCGTCCTAAGTGATAGCCATAACACCCTGTGTGCAGGGATGTGTTAGTGCACATTTCATCATTTCAGGAGGATGTGGTAGAAAAGAGGTCAGTATCATAAAGGCACGCAAGGATTACTGTATGTAAAATAGAGTTCTAAGTTCATCCTGCACCTAATGTGCTATAAAAGAGAGGCTAACCACTTAGTAGATTCCCCAATTCTTCGCACAAATTTAGTGGCAGAATTCAGTTCTTAGTTGCAGACGGATTGCTAAAAAGGAAATTGCTACTCAAAGCCAAATTCTGACCTCACTTGCCAGATTATAAATGCAGAGTAATCCCTCTGATTTTGGTGAAGTCATCTTTGCTTGGAATTGTGTAAATGAGAGAGAACTAGGAACTATATTATAAAAATTCAGCACTTGGGGTACTTGATGATGTAATGCATTAGGGTGTTAAGACACGAGCAAGGGTACATATGTATTGTATCCCATGAAAAGTCTACTTCTGACCTACTTGGAGATTATTTGTAGTTTTATGTCTTTATTCCACATTCGCCCATTTATGATAATAGCATTAACACTACAGTCCCCTTCTGATGTGGTGTCAGTTATGCTCTTCACTTTCATGGAGTAACGCTTTGAAATTTCAAAATACTTGAAGATACTGTAACAGCCAGTGCTGCCAATACAGCATGGAACTGCTACTTCACAATTCAAGTAGTCAGCTATTGACTTGTGGCAATCTATATCTGCATTAAAATGGTGAGTTTTGGATTAATGTGGAGCTGAAAGCCCAACTGAGGCTCTTTGCTGCCAGCCTGTCTCTGTAATTGCAGCATGGATTTCACCAACCACAAAGGGCAAAATGAATGTGATCATCCCCAGCAGTCGATAGCACATTGATTTTTTTCACTCTACGATTCGCACAAATATTGAAGCTCATTTTTTAAGCAAGGAGGATTATTAATCTACATTTCTTTAAAAATAAGTCCGTTTTGAAGCATGATACCTTGCAGGGCTTATTTAACGTGCAATATGTAAATAGAATGAGCAAAATATTCTTTTTTTTCTTTTTAACCAAAAATTGGCATTCTCAGCAGGCTGTGAAACCCCATCCTCAGCGTTGTGCTGTCATGTGTCGTATTGTTTGGTTAAGAGATTAAAGAAGGAAATGTTGGCAGGTCTTGTTCTGGTCAATGGTCTGCGTTTTCTTAGTTTGGTTTCATTTTCACTAACCCCTGAGGTTGTAAACAGGCTGTGTACAGCATCACCTGTGGTTCCTAAGATGAAACAATGATTCAAGACCATTTCTTCCCTAAATGGATGCAGTTAATCTGTGGTATAACAAATCTACTTTAAGTTAGGGAAATAAAGAAAGTTCCTGCCAAGTAGTGGTAGTGTTTCTGAGAACTGCAACATTTCTTTTGGTCATCACCTCTTTCTTGGGCAGGGAGTTTCTGGAACTACGTCTTCAACTGCATGGCTGTGAGAGGGCTCCAGTGCTGAGGACCAGATTTACTGCTCTTCCCTCTGTGTGTATGCAGACTGACAGTGGTTGTTGGTATGTGCCAGTTGCAAAATGGGCAGCTGACCTCTGTGAACAAAATATATTCAATCAGTCCTTCATAAACCATGGTAATTCATATGTGAATGTAATATGAGCCATGTCCTGGCTACAGGTTGACTTCTCTGACTATAGACATCCCTGGATCTGGCTTTACGTTCCTAATTTTGCAGGTTGGATCACAGATTCTCCAAAGCTTGCATTTCCACATCCCTGTAAGGAGTGCAGTTGCTGGGCCAGCTCTGTGCTGGATTTGGTCTATTTGTTAAAACTTTTCTCAAGGGAAGCACAACTCATGATAAGAAACATTCCAGGAGTGGCTTTAATGAAAAAGTAGCAAACGAGCACAAATTAGATTACCTTTATAAATGTCTAAGGTCAATCAGGGCTCTCCTGTTCCTTCCTTCATCCCAAGGCAATATTAATGAATGCAAAACCCCTCTTTGCCGAGGGGCAGCCTTGAATATCAAATCTTCATTTGGATGGATTTAATTCAAACCCCTGGTAAACCTTAAAACAAACGCAGGGTGGTAAACTACAAAGTAGATAATAAGACTGGGAGACACTACTCACCCTTTGATTTGGTCTTTTCACAGACATTACACATTTCCAGAAACAAACCCTTATTCAAGACAGTATTTCTTATTTCCCTCCATGTTCCCAGTTAGGTTGATGAGGTACCTTTCATGAGTCAGAAATGCTCTTTTAGGTAAATGTGGCAGAATAAGTTGAATTTGAAGTTAATCAGTCTCCTCACCGTCATAAACTCTGCTTCTGGTTTTAACTGTTTGTCACAGTAAATCCTCAAAGTAGAGCAGTAGTTGTTTGTCATTAGCTGTGTGTTTGCTTTCCTGAGGGTATTTAGCTACTCTGCAGCTTCTCTTGTACTTAGCAGTACAATGACATCTCAAAATGCCCTGCTTGTAATTCCAGAGAACAGACAAATGAACAAATACTAGTCACACAAAAAGATAATTCCCTGAAATAAACTACTATTCATATTATGATCTGAAGAAGCTCAAACTTCAATTTCTCTTACTTCCCTAAATATAAGAACAACCTCAAAGAGGAAACATTTAAGGCATGAACTGTGCTTTCTGCTGTTAGTGTGCAGAACAACAGGACTGTAGTTCTCGGCTCAAAGCCCTTAGAACCTAGCTCCTGTGAGTGCAGTTCCAGACCAAGAACCTGGTGACTGCTTGAGCTGTTTTGAAGATCTTTTTTTCCTTCTTTCATGACAGCCACCTGCAACAGAGGCTGAACTATGATGAAAGGGAGCAAGTCATGTAGAGCCTTCCAGCCATGATGAATAATGTAGCATAGCAGGTGTATATAGAACGATATCTTAATGAACCATATTCTGAGGTCATTACTTCGTTACACTGTGAAATGCCTTAGTTGGATGTGGACTTCATCTACTCTTCTGGATATTTGGAAGTAGGAGGAAGTTTTCCAGACGTTCTCAAACAAAGGTATTGTGAGCTTCCCCAAAGAACCTCTTGTATCTCCTCATTATGCCTTTTTATCTCTGGGGTTTTTTTACCTAACTTCCCTCTGTCCACCACATGGGGAAGTCCTTTACGTCCTCCTGCCTCCACTGATAGTGGGGATTTCAGGTGACATAAAGCCACTCCAGTGGACTGACTCCAGCGATACAGACCAACAGAATAAAAGGCCTGAGAGCATAAATCAAGAAGGCAGGGAATTAAAATAATGTGTCTGCAACACAGCAAAACAGCTCACATATCTTTTTTTATCTATCTATCTATCTATCTACTCAACAGGAGTGTTCCCCAATATGCAGGCGCTCTGCTTGTGTGTTGCCAGAGTCCTTCTGAGCAGTGTGGTTAGTTTTTGCAATGTCTGTCCATGACATTGATGACAAGATAGAGAATAACTTCGTATGTTTCCAGACCCATTTCTGCCACATCACTGTAACTTCTGGTGTCAGTGACCTTTGCTTTTGCTCTTTTATTGGGTCTTTGTGGATGAACAAACTTGTCACAGGGAAAGAGGGAATATCTCTTAAGGGAAAAGTTATTCTTATAATCCAGCAGATTTTACATATAAGATCATAGACATGTAATGCATTCAATATCATCAGTGTTAAAAGTAGAAAAAGAATCATGAACCACTGGGTATTAAAGAGCACTCATCTATGTTTTCTGGAATATTTTATTCCACCGACTAATGGATTAGTTCTTGTAAATAGATATAAATGCATTATATTAGAATGTCCTATCCAAATTTAGTTCAAACAGATCTAACTTCGTATGTTTGCTCTTCTGTTGTTTCAAAGTACCTGCAGTCATCGGCATGCTGAGTTTGTTTATGCTTTCTGGTTTTGTTTCCATCTGAGTCTCTGTATGCTTGAATGTAATAGGAAAGCTTTTAAGAAAAGCAGGATGGTCTTGGGGTTAGAGCATAGTAATATTATTCTGGAGACCTCAGGTCTCAGCGTGATGCTACCACAGCCTTCCTCTGTGTTCTTACGCAGATTACTTAGTCTTTGACTGGTTCTCCTGCTCTGTAAAAGGGACATTAAGATATTAAACCCCTGGAGAGTCATGTATCAAAAATACAAAAAAAGAAAAGTACAAAGAATTAGGGTTTTTTTTAAGGGCAAAAAATAGACCCCGTGTCCTGCAGTCATGAGGAAAAGGCTGTTGCAGTCCTTCCCTGAACAATGCTATGTCATAAGGTCTCAATTAAAACTGTAGTGGGAACACAGAATAACTGCATTTCACAGTGCTAAATAGCTAATGAGCTGTGCAGAAAAAACTACCTGTGAACAGTTGCAGAAGTATGCTCTGTGCAGTTTAGCTCATTTACTCTTAGACATATCTGCTTTGTTTTAACTAAGCACTGAGAAGGCTGTCGTCAGTTACCATACTGAGGTTATCAGTGTGCAGTTTAATGCAAAGAACATTATTTGAACAAGGTCCAAAGACATTTGTATACAAAGCATCATTGGAAGCACCTCCTAGTTCCTTTGCAAGTGAATAAATATGTTTTCTCCATGGTTAGAGAATCTTCTTTACTTAGTTATTGATTAGCTGAGTCAAGCAAACTTGTAACCTTACCTAATGCATTTTCACCCTCCATTTGCCCCAGCCATGGATTAAAATTTGTACTTAAATGAAAGGACTTTTCCTTCTTTCACCAGTGACTCCATAGTCTGCAGCTCTAGATGGCATTTCCCATGTTCAGTGGCTCTCTTTAAAACAACCTTAGCTATTTCAGTAGAGACAGGGCTGCCTGAAGAAGGGGGCAGGTTTTCCCAGGTCCTTTTTCTGAGAGGGCCAGCAAGGCTCATTACTGTACGACACCATCTATAGCAAGAATGATAGTCCCTGCTTTTGGCATTGCTGAAGGCTCCTGCATACAGCTTCATGAGGCCAAGCTTTCCCCCCCAGCCCACAGGCGGAAATGTGAGCCTGACCTCAGCCCACTGCAAAATCAGCATCTGGTCGATGCTCTCCTTTGACAGACCCAGGGACAAGCAGAGGAGTGCATGCCCTTGGTTATTGAGGGAGCTGTGTAGGGAGGCAGAGGTAGCTGTGCTGCTGAGTTGCTGCTCCACATAAAGAGCTGGCAATGCTGAATAAGGGCTTAGAGAAATGTAAAAGGTAGAGGAATCCAGATATCAACATGTAAGACGTTATTCCTAAAGTGTGCAGGAATAAAAGACAAATGATAATAGGTCATTCTGGAATCAGAATCATGAATGACAGAAAGAGAGCTGGGAATGGAAGAAAGGGCAGGTAAATGTCAACAGTTAGGGAACAGAGATCATGAACTCTCTCAGATGGAAGAAAGTGCTCAGAATACTCAGCAAAAGCAAGTTCAATTGTAAAATAATATCTTCAGTCTGACTGCCTGGCTAACAATGTTTTCTAAGGTATTGTGACAGATGATCAGCTGAAGGAAAGTGAAAACCCAGCAGAGACAAGAGATCCAGCCAACACTTGGAGTAAAGGATTGTGATAGACAGAGCAAGATGTTGATGACATCACATGTTCTGTCACCTGAAAGGGAAGTGATAGTCCCTCTCACACAAGAGTAGGTACTAGCAGAAAGGGAAAAGTGTAAAGTAAGAAGGAAAAGTAAACAGGCATGAAAAGTGAAATGTAAAGCAGGTAGCTGGAAAGAGGGTACTGCCTTTCCCTTATGGTGAAACAACTTCTACTTTTTTGTAGTCTGTAGAGATGAACAAATGCCAACCAGCTGTGAATCTTACGTGTGAATATGTTTCTTCTGCAGTATTGTTGGAAAAGGATAAGTTACCCATAAGAAGCTGGTATTTGTCCGGTGTTAGCATCTGGCTGTTTTTTAAAGTATCACTGAAGAGGACCATAAGGTTTCTTGATTGTCTTTAAGACGTGGAGCATTATAGGTTGACAATAGTCTAGATCAGCAAAGTATAGAAGTTGATTGGTCCCATGACATTTTGTTAGCTTATGTGAAATAAATGGTGTCTGGATTCAGTTTCTCATGCACACTAATGACTGTGTTATTTGGATTAGTTGATGGTAGTGTTGGCATTTGACTAGTGCTGGGTGCTGATGCATCAGGGGAGACAAAGTTGTTGCCCTGAGCAGGAGTTTTGCACCTTCTGAAAACCAAGCCACTATAAAATCTGTGTGAACAGCCCACACTGACATGCTTTAACTGGGTTTCTTTTGTGAATAAAAAAAACTGCTCCAAACCATTCACAAGCCAACACATTTCAAGTACTTCAGTTTAAAATAAATAAATAAATCCATAATCTTCACAGCAAATATGCAGTATTCAACAGATAACAAATCACATTACCTCAGCTCTGAGGCAGTTCATCGGACACATTGATATGGAAGTGGTTGGGTTTATTTGGCTTTAGAAATTAGAGGGCACAAACTTTGTAGCAAATGATGGGGTACAGTTATTTGTTCTTTTTCTGTTTGTCAACTGTCTACAAACAGTCCTGTTTTGACAAGTGTGCCAGTTATTTTAGTCTTCAAGTTGATCTTTCCACTTTGACTAAACACTGAGTATTCATTGTTTGCTAAGTTGTTAACTGTGTGTTTGCTCAGCTCTGCCATAAAATATCCTTCTTGATCTCTGATCAGATATCTGAAAATATCCAGCAGAAAGGAGCAGGGGGGAAGTCCAAGATGGGTGTACAAATACTTTTATCTTGAAGTTCCAACCAAGTGCATTCACATGATTATAAGAAATTTTTATTTTCCATTAACACAGAAAGAAATGTCCCTCGAGCAGTTCAGCAGATGACTGCACAAGATAAGATGCATGGTGCAGCCAAAATGAACTTCTTTCTTAACCTGAACAACTGTTATCAAAGTACTTTTATGTAGCAATTGCCCAGCTCCATCCAGAGCCTTGCAAACCACAATAATAAAAAGACTATCCAGTGCCCCAGCTGGAGAGATCATCAAATGCTTCTTACCTTTCTGACAAACTATTTGCCACTATTTTTCCTCTCCTGCTGTGACATTACCTTGTCATGGATGTAATTTTGGGGTATTTCAAAAGCCTGCTGTTGATCTTCATACAGAGATTATAGATCTCTGCAATACTTCTCCTTCATTATTTGCAATTTACATCTTTCCCTACAATCTAAATACTGTAATAGTCCTGCTCTCAATTCTTGTCCTGCTGTTACTTTATACCGTCCCTTTTGGTCTTGCTGGTGAAATTAGTATGATTGGATTCTGATCTTTAATTACTATAAAAGCTATGTGGCACAGATGGGTCTCTACTAAACATAAAGTTCAAACACTTGTGCATGCACCTGATCAGAGCTCCATTGCTCTGTTACATCTGAGATGAATTATTTAGCGGCTGTGACCAGGACAGAGAACAATCTTGCTCTTTGCACCCCTCTTTTCTGGGGGGCTACTGTGGTGGTGGTGTGGTGTAGGTCCAGCTCCATGCCAGGATCAGCAGGAGGTGCTGCAGGGAGTAAGAACACATGGAGGAGCATGGGTTGTACGAGCTTCTCTGGAACTCCTGCCATGGGGGTAGTGTGAGCTGACTGGCATCTCCAATCTCTGTATTTGAAAGTGTGACTTTTTAAATAGGTAGTTTTCAACACAGAGTAGCTTTGAAAAACTTTTTGGATTGGATTTGCATCTTTTTAATCTTATATTGTTAATCCTTACATAATAAATAGAACTTCTCTGGTTGGATGGTTTTCTCTGCAGATATATAGTATTTCTGAGGTTTCCATCTGCTCAGAGAGGGCTTCAAGGTTAATTTATATCCATTTAGCTAACTGGTGCAATTTCTGTGCTTGTACTCTTTCATGTCAGCCTAAGGCTGATTATGCAAATTTAGTTCATGCATGTAAATTCATCAACACAAATTAAACCAGTGTATGAATACTCCCATGCAAAAGTTGCTCCGATTTAATTAAACCAGTATCAAACAAAACTCCCCATGCTTTCATGCATAGGCCAGGCCTTAATTGCATGGATGACATTACAAAAAGCAGACAAGTCACCTGCTGCAGCCTTAAATTCTTTGGGAGAAGCTCCCTCTACTACAACGTGCAACTTTACAGCGCCAGACACAGTGAGAGACTGCTCTTTACTCACTACCTCACTGCAAATCCCATATAGCAAAGGAAATATTTGTTTTAGAAATAAATAGAAGCTCTGCTAATCATTATAGCAGTTACATAGCATCTTAATTAGGTTTCTTGGTTTAGGGGGTTTTGTTATCTTTGCTATAAAGAAAACCAGATTTAAGCAGTGGAACTGATTTCTAAAATCATCTAAGAAAAAATTCACTCCTGGGCTAAGAGCCAAACCGAGCCATCAGATGCATGTGAATGTAGCTCCCATTTTCCTAAGCAGAAACTGCTGTTTTCATCTAAGAATAGAATTTGTCTCTTCCAGCCTGGCAAAATGTTTAAGGGCAACAAGAAAAATGGTATTTATAAAAGCAGACACCATTCGAAATAAGAGTGCTCAGACTGCTGTGATTCCAAAAGTTGATCCTGAATACTTAGCAGCAGGTGAAGCACAGAGTGCTTAACTTTTTACCATCAAAGACAAGTTCTAGCAGAATTTTGCAGTGAATTATAGAGAGAGATAAAGCAGCTAAGGGAACCACACTGTTTCTCTTGTTCTAATGAACTTCTTTGTTGACAATGGGAAGTTACTTTTCCTGTGTTCCTTTCTGTTGTCTCAGATCAAGCGGTGCTGCTGCAGTTTTATACATATAGCATAATTGGTGCAACTGGTTTTTGGCATTTTAGTGTTTTAATGTTTGAGGCATCATTTTTTCTCCTTTTCTCCATCCCTTCACTTTTACTGAAGGTGGAGAACTGAAGGAGTTCAGTCCTAAGGGTGTTAGAAACAAGAAAGCACATTAAAAGATTCCCCATAGGAACTCATTTTAAGAACCTCACATTCTTTCAACCTAGCTCCTTATTTTATCAGGGCACTCCTTCCTTCTGAATGTTAATAGTATTGGAATTTAAAAGGTGTTTGTAACCTCTAACTTCTCTATCGGTGAAAAGAGGACAGTTTTTACTTGAAAAAAAAGAAGTTGCATACAGCATCCATGTCCCATCCTAACATTTGTCCTTGGCTGGAAAATTGAAATACACATTGTAGTAGTAGCTGCCTTGTGAACACAAAAATACATCAAAAGACTCTTTAGGGTAATGCCCACAGTGTTTATTGGTTACTTGTCTTTTTGAAAAATATAATGGTTCCTTCAAAATTCGCTGCAGCTGATAATGAAACCAATAAGGGCTTAAGCCAACAACTGTTTCTGAAGTAGGGAGTACCCTTGGAGCCCTACAGTGGGGACACAAGTCATATTCCAAATTATCCTTTGATATATTGCAGGATATGGCAAGATTCCCTATATTAATTCCATTTTAATTAATGCAGTTATATTGTGTGACATATTCTGAAATATATATAATCACTCCATAATAAATTGCCAGGTGATTTATACTGCCATTTTAGCTCTTTTAGATTTCTATTTGGATGCCAAATTCCCAGGGTGCATGTGTGAAACTTACTGTTGCAAGATATTTGCTCTGTTTTCTTCCTTCCCGTGTGAATGCTTCTCTCCTCCATAAGGAATTCACTTTTATAAAATCATTTGTAAGATTCCTGTGCTTACAGCTACATATTCAACAAGATTCCTATTTTTCCTTGATAAAAAATGAACACTATTTCTGACCAGCAGGATTTGAGCCCAAGTGCAGGATGCTGGGTATTGTCATTACAATAACTGGGGTTAAACCTGGAAACCAGTACATGCTATTAGCTAAAATGACTGGTCCTAGTTCTTTATTTTCCATTTTATTATTCCTATCTCTTTTCAGTGAAGAAAATCCAAACCTACATTGCTCTATGTGCAGTATATTTAAAAGAAAAGTTCTAATTTTTCACTTATTACTTCAGAACAGTAAGTGGAAAAGTACTTTCCTCGCATCTATCTACTGAATGTGTCATTGTCAGCTTTGATTGCAGAGATATTGGGACTCTGACCTTCAGTGACATTGCTAGCAAATTTTGACTGACAGCATGCAACACTGCAAACCCCTGCTGCACATGCCCATCCTCCCAGAAAAAACCTTTTCTCTTTAACAATGTTCTTATGCTACTTACTGTAGACTATCCTAGATGCTAAAATACAGGGTAAACCCAGCAATATCTAATTACACTTATCAAATGAAATCTGAAAGACATTTGCAGTTCTTGTGTAACCAGTTACCCCTTCTATAATGTATTTTAGTAGGGTATAAAAGATAGCCTCAATCACCAAATGTAGAGTATGTATCAATAGTATCTGAGAGTGAGTGCTGATGCCATGTGCAGTGAACACTGCTCACATTTACTTGCTCATGCTTTACTGTGTAAAGAGAATGCTTTTTTTCACAAAACCATTGTATAAGAATGTGCAATAGACATGTGGCTGACACATTCACAGGCTCTGAGAATCAGGACCAGACTGAAGGCTGTCTGTAAGTCAGAATGCAGTTAGTGTTGGTCACTCTGCAAGCAACTTCAAGCAATTAGAAGAAAACGACAAATTTTGCCTTCCAGTGACAGAATCATTGAATCGTTTAGGTTGGAAAAGACCTTCAAGATCATCAAGTCAAACCTAATGTCTCCAGAGGAACAGTGTTTAGTTTATGTATATCTCAGTGGAGAAACTGTGCTTAGGAAGGTGTAGTTTTTCAAAAGCTATGCCTTGCGCATGGTCCCTGCAAGTTACATCCTGATCAGGTTGTTGGGCTGGACAGCAGCAGTGCATGCTCTCGCTCTGCTCAGCCACTGTGGCATCCATTTAGGGCACCTTTCAGGCAGGTTTCTCTGCTACCTGCAGGTTGTGCAGTGCACAACAAATGGTTTGCTTACAGGCTCCCAGCTGCGCCATGCCCAGCTCCCTGGGATTGCCTAGCCTAATCTGAAAGTCTGACCCACTAATCGTAAAAGCAGTCTAATCCTTGCACTTCTCAGTCCTGGAGCAGTATAAACCCTGCCTGAATCCAAACTCTTGCTCATCAGTAAACTGGATAGATAGGCAACAGTCCGCTGGATAGGGCACTCCTACTTATGTCCTGCCTTGCATGCTAGGCTGTCCTTGATGGCCAATGGGACAATGACCAGGGCAAAAGTCAGTGGCACTGGGCTCTGGTGAGCCCCAGCCCTGTGGAAGCAGTACACATGCCCCTGCTCCAGCCTGGGTGGGAAAAGAAGAATTAGGGCCCCTAATAGCACCACATGGTGCATGTTGAATCCTAACATGGCACAAGGATCCCTTGATCCCATCCAGATGTGGCCTGCTCCTCTCCCTGCTGCCCCACTTGCAGCCAAAGCCATTTCACCAGGGGGGCCCAATGTGCCTCCTCCTTTCCAGGTCTCCCTCAGTCTCTGTCTCCTTGTCTTAAACATATTCAAAATATTTTAGCTGTGTTTTCAGTTTGATTGGTACTGAGCCCATATGAATAACATCTCTCGACTCTCCCTTGATCAGGTTTTTATTAAAACTTTCAGGCTGTGGCCCTTTAATATAATTTTTAATGCATCTTGAATTATTTCTGGAATTTTGTGTGGTGTCCCAAATGCTTGAAGCGGGTAAGGAGATTTATAGTTTATTTTTTTTTATTACACTATAAAAGAAACTGTAATATTAATGCTGCAATGATAAGATAAAGCATGTGTGGAATCCCTTTTCCTCCATGCCATATGCTCCAAGAAATTCTGCTTATATGCAGTATTACAAATGAGCTAGACTAACCCAGAACAGTATTCCCAGTATCAATCAATAGACTATGAACACATTAGTGTATTAGCAGTTTATGACAGTATTTAGGATCATATAGTACAATAATGGAATACACTATCTTCTGAGATACCAGGCAGTCACATTGTCTGGCGTGGTGTGAGTCGTCATGTCCAGCTCCTGCTGTTTCCTAGGCAAAGCAAATAGCTTTTGCAGGTACTGATTGTTTTTGCAGTAGCAGTACCCTGTGCAAAGGTCTCTGATACACTATGTTTGAACAATCATTGCTGAATCTTATCTACTTTAGGTAACAAAGAGATTCAGATTTAGGGGCACCTAGGAGGACCATGGTCACAACTGCAAAACAGAACAACAACCTGTTGTGTCCAGTTACTTGAATTTTAGAAATGAATTTTCAGAGCCAGAAAATGCACCATAACTCATTCCTTTAGTCTTGACGGTGCTTCCTTTGACAGCATGTGCTCCAATCCTGCAAAGACTTAATCAGGCTCTTACTTACTGAAATTGCTTCTGTGGTGAACAGCGGAAGACAGGAAAATGTAAAATTTGTTAATGGGTATGTTTCTGTCATGGAGAGGGGCTTTATTATGTGTCACCTGGGGATCCCTGTATGGCTATCTAATGAAGACTTACTGAAAATGGAGATAGATTATGCAATATTGATATGATTCCCCTACTCTTAGGAAAAAAGCCTTTTCCAGCTGTTCCCTTTGCATGCAAGAAGGAAAAAAAAAAATAAAAAGAAGAAAAATAAGAAGAAATAAACACAGCAGAAAACAACCCCTGTGAAAGTGAGCAAGCACAGCAAGGCATGATAGCAAGTGGCAGTGAAGGAATCCTGGTCTGTGGTTCCAACCGTGGTGTGTTGTGTCACGTAGAGAAGCCTATAGGGGATGGGGCAATATTCAGGCATCCTCCTGTTCTTGTGAGCCCAAGGTGAAACAGTGAGTGGGAAAAGGCAGTGTGCATGTTTTTTTGGAGTGTGGAGCAAAGTCAAATTCAAGAACACAGCACTATTGGCAAAAGTAAAACCTAAAATAAAACTGACACCACAGATTTTGAGCATTTGCTGCCAGAGCTAGAAACTATCCAGAATGCAGGAAGCTGGTTTGCGATGTGAAATGCATTTTGTCTAAGAGAGCCCTCCAGGATGTTTCCAGCCACAAAGAGGATGGGGAACTGACATTGCTCACTGCATGAGCATTTACTTGTCATCCGCAAGGTCACAGCGCTCTCTTCGTTCAAATCCTTACTGGAAAGGTCCTTTTGCTTCACTGCCTCTGAGAAGGTAATGGCTGGGTAGAGTAAAACAACCCTCTCCACTTTTCCCTCCCCCCAAAAGAGGGCTGTAGCAAAATAAACTTCCACGTGAATTAGCCCTAAGCCTGCACACCCATGCTGCCTACAGCAAAGGGAGACTTCCCTGTCCCTCACCTGGCAGGCCAGCAGGCTAAAAGCACCTGGCTAACTGAAAGAGGGAGGCTGCTGATGAAGACATAGCAAAAGACCATTTGGCCTTTAAAGTATTAGGACTTCTGACTTCACGCCTGTGACAGAGATTCATTTCAAATGGAGAATAAAGCACCCTGATTAAGTAGGTATCCACAGAAAAGGCTGTCCACAGCTGCTGAGCAATGATAGCCACAGGTTGTATGAGAGAATTTGGAGGGGCAGAGTTGATGGCGAGAGAAGGGCACTCTGAGCTGTAGAAAGTACTTCAAGTAGTTGTGGCCAAGTCAATGCTGGATCAAAGGACTGGTGGCTAAAGGATTCCTGAAGGATAAGCGTTTGAAAGATGCTCCAAAACCCAGTGAGGCCAAGAAGCGATTGGCACTGCAGTAACATAGACCTTCTTTAGAGTTACCCTACGTTTATATACCTAATGAATTTGAATTTGTCTAAGAAATCTAGAAATCAGCTAAGTTACCCTAGAATTTATGCATTGATTTGCAGCACCCACTCATCAGAGGGTGTTTAGGGAGCCTGCTAAATATCCTTGCTTACTGTTTGCAGCTTTAGCATGCCAGACTGGTCTGAAAGGCATAGCTTAACAATTTTAGTCATATGTGTTTGCCACCAGCAAAGGAAAAGTTTTTCTTCAGAGGAGAATGATTCGAAGACATTTTTCCTTCCCACCTCCTTGTTCTCTCACTGTTTCTGCTAGCAGGGCTTCCCCGTGAAGCCCCGAAGTCTCTGAGCTAGCAGGACTCACTGTGACTTAGAATACTGGCTAGGTACAAGGCTTTGCTAATGACATCTTTCAAAAAATCATTTCCTAGGGCAAGAATATACTCCTGTATGTACTTATATACCCGCTACCTATGTAACAAATATTATACGAAAAGCTTCAAGTAAGCAAGTCTTATCAGAAGAGGGCTTAGCATGTTCAATGCACCCTACAGACAGAATAGAAAAAGAACTATTTTGTACTGTCTGGTGCAATTTATGTTTCATAACAAAATCATTATTTCATAATTATCTTTTCCTAATAATTTATTTTGAAATTGTTCCGAAACAACTTAGCAGCAGTTCCACCCGTGACTCTTGAAGATTTAGACAAATATTTGCTCGTAACAACCTTTTTTTAGTATGAAAAAAATCAGTATTAACAACAGATATATCCATGTCCTATTCTATAACTGCACCATGAGATATACCATCCTATTTTACTTTTCTCTGTATTTGTTTATTAATCAGTATGTATGAGCCTTGTGGACTTAGTGAATGATTGAAATGTATAGCATCACATGTCAGACTTTTTTCAAAGCTCATAAATGATCAATATATCTTTGAGAGGGAATCTGATTTCTGATACATTTATGTTAATAACAATGGAAACACGGGCCACTGGAAATTGAGAGATAAATCAATAGAGAGGTTGGACCTTCAAGAACTTCAGTGTACAATAAAATAGACAGCAAAATATGCTTGCTGCTTGTCTGCAGTGCTTGGAGTGACTACAGCTGACCAACAAGGTAAATCAAATCTGCTGCCAATACATTCTTCTGCTGTCCAGATAAAACAGCGGACTAAGCCAGTGAACTTTCACCCTTCACCCGAGCTCTCTAAGCCAAAGTACAGATTAAAAAAAATCAATAACCCCAATCGATGGGAAAATATTTTTAGTCTCTAACTGAACGATATGTTTTGACAAGGCCAAAGAGGAGCACAAAAGAATGGGAAAAGATAAAAGACAGAAAATTAGGATTTTGTTTTATTGGTTGAGGTAAGATCACTATTCATTCCCCTTTCCTACAAATCCCGTTGACACTAGCTAAAATTATCTCACAGGAAGGAAATAAAATGGAAGGTTATGAATTCATTAAATTGTCTGATTTACTGTGTATCCTTGTAACATGTAATCTTTGCTGGGGTTTGTTGCCATTATTGGACACTTAACATTGAGAAGAGACTTTGGAAGGTATTTACATGGAAATGGGCACTACAAGCATTTTGCAAGGGGAAAACCCAACTAATATTAACAACTTGTGCTTTTTCCTCATGCTGCTTCTTAGCTCTGAATCCAGTGTACCTAGCATACAAACCAGAGAAAGCCAGAAACCCTCAAAGCAAAGCAAAAAGCCTGTGGTACACCACTTGCAGAGCATTGTCGAGTTACTAGAGGTGAGTTAGGACTTGTTAAAACAGACATTAGGGTTTTAAGGACTGACAGAGGAAGGTTTGGCCAGTGGTTTTGCTCAGCAGCTCCTGTGTTGTGCAAGGCACTAACTGCCACCCCAGAGTCCCAGCTGAGCAGTGAGGCAGTGCAGAGGCACAAAGTGGAGAACTGGGACCTTCCTCCACATCCCTCTCCCTGCTCCCTTCCTGCACACCCGAGGGGATGCAGCCCTTCACTGCCAGACCTGCTGCTGGGGATGACGGGACCAATGGGACAGGGCTTATGGGGTCTGCCAGGTGACTGGTGTGGTTCAAGGCATGATGCACAGGGAGATTTTCCAATTACTTGCAATTAGTAAGGTTTATGCAGCATTGGACATTTTTTCCCAAAGGATCTCAGCAAACTCTTTTACTCATTAACACATTATCTGAGTGGTCTTTGTTGTTCTGTTTACAAAACACACAGGGGGTGATTACAGGCAAGGGAAAGGTGATGTCAAAGGCTACACTCCTCCTCAGAGAACAGCATCAGATTTTTTAGGAATGCTGATATTATGTTGGTTTTTTTGCAGTTAGAGTGATTATTGTTGCCTCTGGCAGTACCAGAAGTGTGCTGTCAATCCCAAGTCACTGGGAACCTCCGGGCTGCAAGAGCACAATGGCAAATGGCGGGCAGGTATGTGGGTGGAAATAAGGTGACAACAACCAAATCCAGTGTGCAGAAATGGGAGCACAGATGGGTCTGACCAGCACTGACACAGGCATGCCTTTCGATGCTTGCTTTTCAGGAGAAGTTTCTCCTCCTAGAGTATGATAGCCATAGTGCAGTTTGTGAGGTAGGGCATCATATACGTAGTTATGATAGTATTGCCTTCTTTCCTTGTGCTCTTGCATCTGTAACTACCTTTTGCTTTGAATTTGCAGTAGGGCAAAAGACTTTTGTTTCATAGTTTCACAGCAAGGACTGCTAGTCCAGGCTCTTTATTTCTAACTATTGCCTCATTTTAATTCCAAATATAACTACAATAAAATCAAAAGACAGCATTTTGAAATAATTCTCCCTAATTCCTTTGGTCATTATTTTCACATTCAGCAGGTGTTTCATCTTGTGTTTCTCTCACTGACTTTTCAGAATGAACTATCCTGAAGCTTTTATGGAGTAGTGTTTACAATACAAACTCCCAGGACTGAAATGCTGTAGGTAGCTCTTATCATCCTTGAAAGCTTTCAACATATGCAGTGAAGTATGATGACTGCTAGAATTAATTAGAGAAAACAGATGTCAAGCATTTGCTAAGAGTTATTTAAAGAAAATCTATTGTGTACAGATAGTTGATGGTAGGGTTTGAAATGTTACTAGCAGCTGAGAAATAGCTTGACATTTTTCTGCTTTGCAGAAAGCCCACCTAAAATACATTGAAAAGAACACTTTGGACACCCACAAAAATACAAGCAGAATAACATGACGATGACCATATTTTTCTTCATATTAGTGCGTCCGTGAGACCTTTAAAGATGATGGGCTTGCCTGGGTTGTGAGCAGGAGAAGAATTTGACCCCTGGGACAGCTCCTGATACATTCATGGACAAGGTGAGACCTGGGATACGGAACCCATTTCTCCAGCAAAGGCATCAGGAAATAAATCTTTCAGAAATGACAGGAAGAATTAGGAGGGTGACTTGGCCCCGGCTCACACACCAGCAAGAAAATATCTTGCTCCTGTTCCTATGCAGATTATACCTATGTTTCCATCATCAGCATCCACCAGCTCCCTGACAGAATGAGTTTGTATGCTCTTCTCACTGCAGCAGCCAATGCACCCCATGGCCCTTTCAATCCTTTCTGCTTAAATGACTTATGTCCCAGCCTTCATAATTCTGTCAAAGAAAATATACAGCCTTCATCTTTGTTGTCTTTCATTGTGCCTAAAGAGGTCAGAAGTTCAGAGCAGTTCGTGTAGATAGCCTGCCTGAATGTAAATATGGCCATCAGTTTTGGTGCAAAAAGCCTGTGAGAAAAAATAGACAATCTTCTTCCCACAAGTTTTGCGTGTGCAAGCATGAAACTTGCCTTCCACTAGCATTTGTACTGTCATAGAGCGTTAATGAAAAGCACAAATACATGAGAATGCAGCCAAAGCCAATTCAGAGAAAGAGTGGATGAATGTTTGTAGGAAATTCGATGCTTCTCTCATCCATCACTATTCACATTCCCTTTCTTGCCTGCAGGAAGAGGCACAGAGACTTATTGGATGGGATTCATCTTACCTAACTTTAGACATATATAGTGTGGATATCTCTATCTCAGCTTGTTGTCTAGACTCTTGTGAAAGTCAATAGAGAGAAGCAGGCAGTTCTAAGCTCAATTTATTTGACCTGTTTTAGACACCTTCTTTAGGAAAAGATGAAGCTTTCCCTAAAATGGTCTATTTCTCCTTAGTGACTTAAGGACGATTTAGGCCATTAAATCAGTGCAGACACGTATATTGTGCTATCTACATGTGGTGAATCCCACCCCTCTAGCACATTTGATAATATTTTTCCCATTGTTGGATGAGCTTAAAGGGACCTTTTTGGCCCCCAGATTACCCAATATTCTCCTGGGCTTTCCTCCCTTCCCAAAAGTGACATCAGTTATATAGAACAGTTATTTCTTTGGTCTAAGCTTGTTTCCTTGACACAGGCAGAGGCAATTTTTCCAGTCAGGTTTCCAGATAAGCCTGCTGGCAGCCCTAGGACACAGGGAGTGCTGCCTCTGCTCACACCTGAATGTTCCATACGTCCCTTCCTCCCCATTTCTCTCCATGTTCTCACCTGCTGCTGCCTGCCTTTCCGAGCCAGGCCCAGAGCACCTCTCCGCCTGTCTCTCTTCTGCTGAGGATTATGGTGCTTCAGCCCACGCACTTCTGGTAGGGCTTTGGATAATGGCTTTTGCTGTTCCCACTATCACTATATGAGAGCCATATAATTGCATCTTCCATTCAGCCTGAATAAAGGGTGAGTAGGACATCTATTTGTTTTGACCAGGCTTGTGATTGATGCAACTGTTAATACTATCCAGCGTAACACAATCTTCCCTCACCTCCCAAGGATGCTCTGTGGGTAACATGTCCCTGTGTAACTTTTTCAAGGACAGACAGAAAGTGGTATAAAAGGTGAGAGATGGCAGTGGAAATACCAGTGAGCCTCTGCCCCTCTGCTGAAGGGTTACCTCTTCCCAGCATCTGTCCCACCTTCCACAGCTGCCCTTGGTGTCAGCAGAAAAGGTGCTGTTTCCTTGCTCTGCAATCATTTCTAATGGACCACTGGCAAATTCTCTGGGCAGATCTGCCTGCAATGTCCTAAGGTCATCTTTCCCCCTGGGAGAAAGCCAGGAGAGACACCTTCTGCCATTAGGCATATAAGGAGCTTTCATTCTTTCAGGTAAAGCTGAGGAAAGTTATCTTCTCAACAGGCTCTGTACTGAGCAATCCCCTCTCACTTGCCTTGACATGGTGAAGTTGTCAGGGATGGCAGGTCCCTCTTCCATACCCTCACCCCAATCAGATACCATGCCATATGCTTTCCCCAAAGGTGGGCAGAAGGAGAAGTCCCCTCTCAGGCCTAGACATTTGTCTTTGGAAGCAACAATTACACCCAGAGAATAAAAAGCATAGCACAATAATAAAACCGGTCCAACTTGTATTGCATTCATGGCGCCACATAACAGCATTTAAGCTCTCCTTCAGAAGCCCTGGGAAAATACAGCAGCAGTAAGGAGGTGGGAAGGGAAGGAAGGGACAGAGAAAGAGGCCGTGACTATAACCATCAGGAGGGTCACAGGGCTGTCTGGGGGGGCTCCTGGGATCAAACTTCTTTACTCCCTGTTCTGCACAAATCCACCCCTGGGCCTCACCACAGAGTGTATATGACTCTGTTTCCCCTCTTAGCAACCTCAGTGGAATTGGTTACATTCAGAGATTTTCAGTTAAAGACCACAACAGAATTACAGCAGTTTACACATGCTGCTGGGTTATTCTCCTAGCACAACACACAAATAAGCACAGTTCATAAGCACAGTTCATAAATAGCAGTCAAGCCGCAACTACATGCAGGGGATATCCTACACTATGAATGCTGCTGGGGCAGGACATGGCTGGTGCACTGCAGATGTTGGCTGTAATGTGGCCAAGATGCCTTGGTCAAAACAGCAGGGGAAGCAAAAAACCTCCCAGCACTTGCACACAGGGATTCAGTGGCCTTACCTTCAGCATAGAAACAATCTTATTACCTTTGTGCAGTCAACAAGCACTCCTATCAATAGAAACATATCTCTACCCTAAAGTGTCATTACTCATTCAAGAATCAGCAATAGGTGGTAAGTAGGACTGAACGGTTACGTACTGCTGCAGTCAGTGCCTTTGACTGTGTAGGACAGGACAGAGACAAGCTTCCTTAATACACATGCTTATTTTCTTGTTAATGTTTCATTTCTGACAAACATCAATGCTGGTGGTGGCATACAGCCTCTGGCTTTGCTTAGGGATGTGCTGGCCAGTATGTTTTGCTCTGAGCACCGGGCTTTTTCCCTACCAATATGCTGAAGTGTGAGTCAGCCTTTGCTATGGGGCTGCTGCTGCCCTAAACAACAGACCAGGATCAGGCCAAGTAGACTGATCTGTGGCTCACTGCCAGAGACAGGCTGAGTATCTGTTCTCACCTGCCTCCTCCAAGGTCCTCAGTACCTCTATCTTCTTCCACTTGCTTCCCATTACCTATTGCAAATGCTCACAAACCTGTGCTGTATTATTTGGAGCAGATTATCCTACTCTTTTGGACCCCTCCTGAAGATTACTATCTACAATGAGATGAGGTTGGGAAGTGCTGAAAAAATCCTTAGTGCAAAATATTTTTAGGAGAAAATAACATAAGAAATAGACTAAACATTTTGAAAGCTTTTTAAAAATTATTAAAAGAGCTATAAGCCTAACTGGAGTCCTTGCAGGAAAATGGGAAATACAATAGCAGTGGGAGGCCCAAGGGAGATGAAGTTTAGAAACTTAGAGAATTATTATAAAACTATCAATCCTGGGATATAGAAAGATAATTTAGATACTGTAGAGCCTCACAGTGGCTTTCTGCTATTTCTGTCATAATTTTCTGCCATGTTATTTTCTGTCAAGCCTCACAATATTTCTATAATGACTAACCCATTTGTTTCCCCAAAACTTATCTTTGAAAATTATACACAAGGTCAGAGTTACACAACTGAACACTCCATTTATTATCAGGAACAAGAAAATCTGTCTGGGCCACATCACCAGTTGTAGCTGTCCACCTAATAGGATGAAATAGGTTGCAGGGAAAGTAACTGAGCACTGAAGAGAGGCACTGCAGGTGACAGAAAAAGAGTGATAGGAGTAAGATCAGCAAAACTGAAAGGAAGAGAAGATATATCATCGGCAACAAAACCAAATCAAGCTAATGTCTTCTCAAAGCAAGATGGGTAAAATAGGGTGACTCGGTAAATGATGTCATTTGAGGAAAGATCTCTATAGCAGATCACTTTATTCATAAAAAGATCTGATTGATATTCTTTACAACTGGAGTTTATCCCAATACACAAGCATTTTCAAAGTGACATTAATAAAATTCTGCTTATCTAGTAAATACTTTCATTCCTAAAACGCACTAATACCACAGGTTGCAGCTTTTGTTGTTAGTGCTTTCCTACATGTTTGTGTGCTGCTGCATCTCCCAGTCTGACGTGCAGAAGCATCACCAAAGCAAGCTGAACTATTTACTAGAGCTTGTCACAAAACATAGCTGAGCTCTGAAACCCTGAGTTGTGGGACAGTCCCACTGAAGTTGACAAGAATCGCAGTGTTGAAATACCTGAATTTTCTGCAGGTCATGAATTCTGCCTTCTGAGGAACTCTGATCCGGTACCAGCGGGGTGCTTTGGCTCATACAATGGGCAGGATCACACACATGGAAAACCTAAAAATGTTGGTGCCTCGTGAAAGCACCAATGGTGAAAACATGACCAAGGACATGCTTCAGGGCTCATTTAAGTGATGTGATCTGTTATGAATCTCATCTTGGTAGAGGGCCTGTCTTCAGAAGGGGTATAATCGATAAATCATGTGCCAATTGTATTTATTCAATATGTCAACTTGTACTCCACTCTAGAGTGCCTGGGCCAGTGCCAAGGGCTGGTGCTGTCTTTGCTGGATCTCTCACGTGCCCGATGCTGAGTTGGGGTTAGCTGTTTGGTGGCTCAGAGAAACTTAGCTCCATCCCTTCCTTCCAGAGGGAGAAGGGAAGTGGAAAGAAAGTAGCAATAGGAAATCCCATGCATGGGAGTCAGGGGCCCATGAAATGCCAACACAGGTTGCAGCGTGCGGCTTGTCAGGGACAAACTAAGGAAGTCATGCCCCAGTGCCCAAGCAAAAAGAGCAGGATCTTGGGCTGGGGGTGTCCTGGATATTTGGTTAGGTCACTTGAATGGCTGAAACCCTGAAGCATTATTGACAGCGCAGTGCTGGTAATTTTGGTTGGCACATGGCAGGTACACAGGCAGAGTGGGAGATCAGGCATCTCAGAGTATATCCAGAAATAGTAACTGTGCTGTTGAGAGGATTCTTCCCCTCGTACTGAAGAATTATGTTATTAAAGACCTGATACAAGGTACACTGAAGTCCAGGGGAGACTTAATGCTGCGCTCAGTGTGCTTCAGATCAAGCTTTAACATCCCGCTTACTAATTCACAGCAACCATGTTCCCTTTCCACACCAAACACATGCAAATACCAGCCCATATTTCCTGCAGCCACCCGCTGCCCCGTCATTCCCCGAGCTCACAGTGGTGAGGCTGCGGGGCTGCCCCCCTGCCTTCTGTTGGTGCAACCCCTTTCTCCACACACCCCCAAAAATTGACCCCATCTCCATGCAGTTTGAGACATCAACCAGAACACCAGCCAGGCTTGGAAATAGCTCTCTGTAAATATAAGAAGTCTGAGAGATTTTTGTGCTTATCAAAAAGAGAAATCGGGTGAAATAAGCCTGAGAGACTTACCTTGCATTTAGACCTGGATTATTGTTTGTGCTGTTTTTCCCCTCCATTCTCCTGCACACATATGGTGACGGGGGGTAAAACGGGGGAAAATAAGAGCTGTAAGAAGTGTAATTGATGGCAAAAGAGGTCCAAATGCGTGCAGCAGATCCAGACAGTCTCCAAAATGTAATCCTTGTTTGTCTATATGATGGGAATAATAGCCTTCCTCACAGGGGTACTGGGAAGATCAATAAATAGTTAATGTTGGTCTAGGGAAATGCACGATGCCTGCAGTGTAAATCAGAAGTAACCCATTGAAATGCATGTAGTTACATATGGATAGACCCAATGTAAAAATGAGCAGATGCAATTTCCTAAAAGAACAGCGGTAGTTGCCCTGTAAACACTTTTGCCTGTGCATGAGGCAGAGAGTTGACTTCAGACAAGATTCTGTGCTGGTGTAAATCTGCATCATTTAATTGACACCACCGGCAGTACATGAGTTTAAACAACAGCAGGCTCCAGCCCCTGACACCTGCTGGTCACACAGCCTTTAACCACGCCTGTAGCTTTCCCTTTGCACAGTCATCCTATTCTGGCTTCAAATATCTCCATTTCAGAGTCCCCAGTATCTTACTGGTGCTTTGTCTTCAACAGATTAGAATAGGCAACACCAGTGTGGGGGTTAGTTTTTAATTGTTCATATGTTGTTCAACTCTCATGCCCACAAGGTTCCATACTAAGTTTTGCATAGTTATTCTGGAGAAAGTACCTGTTCCCTACGCACAAGGCCAGCTTCTTCAAAGAAAAGCACGTACAGCTTTCGGTGCAGACACCTCTTGCCATCTCTCTGAAGTATGTCCATGATGATCTATTCCAGCTCATAATATTAGGGAATAATACAGCAATTTCTGTGATACTATAAATTCTAGTCAAGAAATCAAATGCCGAGGGATAGTGATTAAACTGGAGCAGCTGTGAAGGGTGCTCACTGGAGATGAGGGGTGAGGATGGTGTCTTGCTTGGGGTCAGCCAGCCGTGTTGAGTCTGTGCATCCTCTGGGAACATAAAGGAAGGCAGGTGAGGGCCCACAAAAGACATTTTTGCCACAAGCAGGGCAGTCTCTAAGGAGATAAAGGAGCAAAAATTCCTGTGAATCTAAGCTGAGCCAAAGGACTGTTGTAAAAGGAGGATAAGGAGAATATAAACAGATTCATGGTCTGAGCAGAGCTGGTGCGCACTCAGCCCCTGCAGCCCCACAGCCTGGAAACATGATTAAACCCCACAGGTCCTCTAAGGGAAGAGAGGAGCCATTTCCAGTGGGGTTCTCCTTCCCCCCTTTTGTCAGAGTGGAAATACAAATGTGTGAATACATACATTTGCCTGTATGTATTCCCTCAGGGAGTGGCAAAGGAGAGGTTTGCACACGTGAGTGCAGAGATGTGATCTCCTGAAAGGATACCAAGGCTGAATATTTTGCTTGTCAGCTCTGTAGGCTGCTGTTTGATTTTCCTCTCCTGCTCAGGTATGTGCACTCTGAGGGAAGGCTGGGAAGCAGGTAACAAATAACAGTGCTTTTCACAAAAGTTGTCTACAGTGGAACCTCTGTCAGTCCTCTGCGAGACTGTATTTACAGAGGACAGCCCCTTACCTGCTAATGTCCTTTTTTCCCTGCCATGCCATTGTGTTTGCTGTTGGACCACATGTCACTGCTGCTCTGGCAGCCAGAGGTATGAGGAGGATGAAGAATAGTAAGGTGAACCCAAACTCACCTAAAGTACAGTCCAAGGAGCTCAAGCAGGGCAAAGCATCAGCATCACTCCACACTGGGGCTGGCCCTGGAGCCAGGGTGAGGTGGGACATTGCTCCCCAGCTGAGGAAGAGTGTGGCCACCAGCAGCAAGTTTCCCACTGTCATGGCTGAGACATAGCTTAGAGGCACCACCTCAGACACCAGAAAGAGCAGCCGCTCGCTCACTCAATGCTTGCCTCTCTGTGGAGAACGATAAGCCAGATTGCTTTTTTTGTGATGTGGACATCTGACCGCTGGGAGCTGTCTGGAAACTGCACTAATTTCTTGTAAGGTTCTGAACCGGCATCAGCCAGGAATAACTTTCAATCACTGCTGACCTGGGCTGCATTTGGTCTGGCAACTAGGGGGTGGAAGGCAGTCTATGTCCCTTATCCAATTCAAACCTATGAGCCGTCGAGTGCCCCACAGGACTCTGAAATTCATGCAACATGTCTACTAAAACATGCAGAGGTTTACACTCACGCAGATGAGTGTGTGGTCGGGAAGTATGCCCTTTTCTGGATTGACTCAGAAAAGAGGAAATTCCTCTGACCTGGTGTAAATCAAGGAATCGCAGTTACAAGCAGTGATTAGATGCACTTCAAACACCTGTTAATGACAGGGAAAGATCTGAAGGGAAGCAGCAGAAGTTTTTAGCTAAGATGAACCGGCTGGATAGGCAGGGATCTGCTGGCTTTCCTGAGGAAAAGGAGACAGGAGGCAGAGAGTGGGAGTGGAGGTGTGTGTTCCGGGTAGGGAGAGGAAGAAAAGCCTGGCACATTCGCCGGTAGCAAATTGGGCTCCCGCATGGTCTAATTCCTGCTTCACCACAGACTGCTAACACAGCTTGGATAAAAAGGGAAAAAGGGAGAAAAAAATCTATGCAGGAGGCTGCAAGAGCACATAGAGTCTGTTCTGAGCTCCTTCCACAGGCAGACAGAAATCAATAAATCAATAGGAAATGTTCGCTGGCTGTAAAATGGGTAGAGAAGCCAGTGTCAAGCTGCTTTAAGATGGATGGACAGTAGGTTTGCAGTTTGCAGAAAGGCTAGAGGTGACTATCACCTTGAGATGGGATCAGCGGCCAGCAGCCCAGCAAGGCTTTGAACCTCGAGTTTATGATTAAGGGCTGGGGCACGGATTGAAATACTCCAGTGTTCCCTGCACAGCCCTCCCGGGCTCTGCTGGCTCTCCTCCTCAGTGGCACCGGTGCGCTGGCAGCGGGGCCCGGCAGCTGCCGGCGCTGGCCCTGCTGTGCCACTTCATTGAAGTCGAGGCTACAGAAGACTGAATAAAAATTGACTAGATGCCTGGTGGTAGTGAGGATTGATTGAAGACGGGCAGGGGTTTTCTACCCCACAGTTGGATTTTTTCCTTTCTATGAAGGATTTGACATAATGTAGGCAACAATTCCTATTCAGAGTATTGCACCTTCATTCTCTCTTTAATGAGACAAGCACCAGGACATGAAGCAGTGCCAATGTTGCTGAGGGAAAGCTGGCATGAGTGGCATCCTTCTTTTCTTTTAAAGGCAAAGTGCTTGCAGGGAGTGGGACAGCTGTACTTGCAGCAGGCTTGCTGTGTGTCTCCATGTGTCCATTCAGGTCCAGAGGGTGGCTGCTCTTCAATGCGTATTTTTCAAATGCAGAGATGATCTTCACTGTGGTGTGGCTCCTGCAGAGACAGACAAGCAATCTAGCTTCAGGCTTCTCCACTTCCACAGCCTCCCCTCCAGGACTTGCATTTCTTTCAGTTTCCATGAACTGCTGCTTATCCTGTTCTTTGAGGATAGATGTGCCCTCTTAACCTCTTGCAACTGAGACTGTCTCTTTCATAGACCTCAGAAGCAACAGATTTGGGGCCAGCTTCTTGCTCTCACCAAATAAGACTACTGCAATACTATCATTGCTACATGTGTTGGGCATTACTATTGCTTCTCTGCAGGTCTGCTGAAAGGTGTGCCCACCACACAGCTGCCCACACTGGGGAGGACCTTAGGCAATGCAGTGGGGGGGATTTCTGCCCAAGGCTAGCATTATACCAGATTCCTTCCTTTCATTTATCTGCGGGTTTTCCAAGACAGATGTCAGCTTGTATGTGCAGCATGCACAGACAAAGTATAAAGGGTAGAAAAACTCCCAGGTTCTTTACTTGCATTTGTTCATGCACTATAGTATTGACAACTAAATACGTATATTGAATTAGTATGCTTTGATGTTAATAGCCTGACTTCAAGGAACTGTACCCAAGAAATGTAAAGTTCAGTTTACAAGCTTTTTCTTTCATTCACTCTAGTAAGTCAACAATCTGCTAGTTTTAAATAGAATTTGGGGAAGAAAATGCCAGATTTTGGTACATACAGTATAATGGAATAAAAATTGAAGTCCAATCTGGTGAAATGGGATGTGATATATTCTCTAAATGTTCCCCAGAAGTTATATGTCACATTTTTGTAATGCTGGTTAATCAAGAATTCCATTTTCTGGAGTGTTTTCTGATTCTTTATTTCATTCAGATTTACTAAGTCTTACAGTGAAACTCCCATTAACAAACTCAACCAGGGCTCTGCAAGTCCAGCAGCAGTCTGAAACTGGGCACTCTGAGTGCATGAGATAGTCAAGTGAGTGATTCTGGATGGACAAGCCACAGAGATACTGTTTTGGGAGATCAGCAGGAGCTAAAATGGGGCTTGCTTTGCATAATGGAAACCATCTGTGAAGAGATTTTTGTCTACTTGCCTACTTGTGAAAAAGAAGAAATTCTGGAAAATTGGTATCATTGCTTTGGACTTAAATATGTGTCATCTTGGGCTGTGCTGACCACTAATACTCTCCTCTTTCAAGGAAAGACTAGGAGCATCCTAACACCGGGCAAAAGAAAGGGAAAAAGCTACAAAATGCCAGGTGCTCTGGCACTGCCCCTTCCTACAGGTTACATATACAGGCCAACTAGCTGGCTCCACAGCACTCTGATTTATTCCAGGAATGTTTATGGGAAGCTGCATGAATGCCACACGTCAAAGCACAGCTTGGCGTTTGGTGTCCAAAAGGCAGACCTAGATGCACCAGCGGTGGTTATTGGAGAAAGATCAAAATTAAAACCCCTCCACTTGTTCGTACTGCAAAATAATAAAGAAGAGCTAGAATAAAAAACGAGTAAATTAGCTGATATATAGTGCTAACAGTGGTGAAAGGGAAGGTTTGCCCTCCTTTAATTTCCTGATGGCGTTCAGATTTAGGCTGTGTGATCCATTACAAAATATCCACTTGCTGTAAGAAATCTAAGCAATGAGAAAATATATTAAGGGGGAAAAAATCTGCTTAATCTTTGTTGGATTGGCCAGTGCTACTCTTAAAGTTGGTGATGACAAAGGTGTGAACAGTATTGGAAATGGAAACAGGCCTTGTCAATACTTAGTTGTTGCAGCAAAAAGTGGGTTACCCAGATGAACCTCTGCAGAAATCATTGGCAGTATTTGGACCTCTTGAAGTTAATGGGAGCTTGGGCTTTGAACAGACTTTGCCTTGTCTCTGCAGGATAAAATCACAGGATTGTCCTGTTTTACTACTCACATATTAGTGCCCAGAACAACAGCTACACTTTATTACAAACTTATTTTATGGCTTCTAGGCTAGGCACATCACATCAGCAATGAGGAGCCAGCATTTGCCATCTCACTCCCCCTTTGCTGCCACCAGTGTACGGTGCAACCACAGACACCGCAACACCAATCCCATTCATCTGGAGCAACAGCAATTAGTGACACCTTCATTAAGCAATGAACTTCAGAGTCCTTCATGTTACATGAGCTTGCTCTGCACTCATCCTGTGAACACTTGGATGTTATATTGAGATGCAGATAAGGTTTTGTTCCAAAAAAGCCTATGTGGTGAAGTGGCCCATGACACAGATGGTATGTGTATTGCCTGATTGCAGTGCGGTTTTTCAGATAAGCCCATACCTACCAAAACTTTCTGAAAAAGAAGTCAGCTGCAGCCGGTTGTGAGATCTGATACACAGAAAGAGAAATGCAGACCTCTGCAGTTAAACTCCTTAGCAAAGTTACAAACCATGGAATAAAGGCTCTTCTAGGGGAAGTAGCAGGCAACTTGAAGTTCAGGTGCAAGTGTCAGGAGACACATACACACACACACCTGCACAGGCAGCATAAAATAAGCAGAGGCTTAACAAGGGCTTTTCAGCCCAAGCACATTGCTTGTGCTTAGCCCAGGTCAGATCAGCTGGTAGCAGTCCTTTCTAAGGTAAGGAGAATTTGGTTTCTCTCATGCTGTATGATTGTTTTGTAGAATTTTTTAGTTCACCTGTGGTGGAGTGGAGGGCTTGTAATGAAAAATTCATTAAATTAGTTACTTTTGTTCAGTTTTAAATCACTTAGAAATAGACGTTGACTTTGATTGATTTGTTTGTGGCTGGAAGTGGTGCTATGCTCTCTGTGCAAACACAGTGTATACTGTAGGAGGCTTTACTATGTATCTTCACTGCATCTGCTGTCCTTGTTATTAATTATGCTTGGTGAATTCACAGTGCAAATTGTAGAATGTACTTTCTGGATGCCTAGCAAGAATCTCAGTTCCATATGTGCTTTTTAAACCAAGATATTTATTTTATAGGAAACAAATTTCACCATAACTAGTTGTGGAGCTCTGCTTTTTCTGTGCTATATTCACTCAGATGTGAGAGATCCTCAGGTTTAGCAAGAAATATTTACAGATATAGATACTAATCTTGAAATGAGTCTGTTAAGTAGAGTAAATAGTTATGTGTTGGTGTTGGACTCCAACTGCAAAATCTCATTAGAAGGTCAGGGCCTTAATTTTTCTGTTCAATAGAAAATAGCTGCAAATCCCACAATACTTTTGGGCACCCTTTGTCTCAATTTGATTAAAGCCTGCTTTTCGTGAATTATTTTTTTAGGAAATCATTGTTATTTTTAAGTTATTGTTTACATTTTGGAGGTTTTTTTTCCAGTGCTATCCAGATTTCAATTTTTTTAATCGGAAATGTCTAACAAAGCACATCAGTTGCTAGGTTTGTTTGATACATAAAAAATTACAAGAGAAAAAAGTAATTTCCTTTCAAAAATAATGAAAAAGACTTCATGTCACTTGGTACAACAGGAAACAATACAGCAGGAGCAAATATTTCATATGTTGAGTAACAATGAGTCAGCACGTAGTTATCTGGTGTATAATGAGAAGGCATTCGTAATTCATTCATCCCACTTAGTCTTTCTTTCCTCACCTGCTGCAATTCCTCACCAGTCTCCTACAAATAGCAAATCCCCCCATTTCTCTTAAACGTTTGCTCTCCTTTTATTCTTGTTTTTCATTTTCCCTGTTGTTTTACTGGTGCTGGGAGCCTGAAGTCCAGCAAAGGATTTGTTTTACTAGGATCCCACATGATATTTCTTCCTGTTCAATGTGAGAGATCAAGGCACACTCCTAATTGTGCAACGGCGGGAGGCATCCCTGTGCACACCTCGCCAGTGCTTTCAGAACCAAGGCAGGAGTCGCTCAGGCTGAGACAAGGGTTTCCTTTTGAGATTACTCAGCTTCATGATGGGTGTCGATAATTTCCCTCTCCAGCTTCTCCTACAAGATTAATTGGTTTAGTACCTGAGCCTCTGTAAGTAGCAGGTCCAAAGTATTACACTAGAGCCCAAAGCTGGCTCTGCATTTGGCACACGGAGAGCCTGCTTCCCACAGCCCTATGCCAGAGTGGCACATGGGGCAGGCACGCAGCATGCTGGTGGCTTCCTACTGCTAGAGCTGTGTTTGGAAAGCAGCGGCTGTGCAGCCTGCATGCCCTTGTCCCAGCTCTGTGCTGGGTGTACACGTCTGTAGGCGGAAGCGGGAAACTGGTTGAACACTGATGGAATCATAAAAACCATGATCTTATCAGGGTATATCTTGCTGATAAGAACCTACTTTTGACTTACAAATGATTTGGCACTGCTGGCAACACAAAAGGCAGAAATATGGCAGCCTTTCCCACAATGGGGGTGCCATGCTTATGGCTAATAACATTTAATGCTTAGACAAGCAGACACAGGGCAACAACTCTCCCCTCTGTGATTCCTTCCTGCTCCTCTCCCCCAGATTCCTCCTGCCACTTGCTGACGCCATTTGCCTGGGACTGGAGGTGTCTCTGAGCTCTGAAAATTGGATCACAGAGATAGCTCTCTGCTGGCCCTGGTCACGCTGACGGCAAGACTTGATCAATCAATACTCTGTGTGACACTTTCAGAATTCATTGGAAATGATGTCCTTTCCAAATGACACCCACATTTTATCGAGGGCAGCTCCAACAGCAAAGCACCAAGTGTGTTTTTGCAAGATATATTTTGTTAGTAGTAAACTTCACTTTATTTGTAAGGTTCTCTGTATCTGGAATTTCTCCATCTTTCCCTTCAACCTCCCTTTTGAAGACAGCAGAGATTTAATCTTTAAAGGTAGCTTTGTAGCCTGACATTTAGAGTGTGAGCCGCTCCTAAGCCTGATGTTTATTATGACATATGGCCTCTTCATGTAAAAAACAGTAAGCTTTGGGGGAGAATTTAAAAAGTAGCCTGAAGCTCATAGCACACAGCTAAAAACTCATTCACAATTTCATCCAAAATATTATGACTTCTGGGTAAAACTATTGCTCTTCTGTGGATTCCCATGAAACTACTTGGCATGGCTATCTCAGAGCCGGTTCCTGTGGGTGGGACTACATGGGTCATTCAAAGCAACTCTTTGAAGCCATTAATTGCTCATGCTGACAGGCAGCAAAGAAGAATGGCGCTTGCAGCTGCAGGCTTCAGGGGTGAGATATGTAGAGACAGAGAAATGGGGAAATTGCTGGGAACCTGTTTTGAAGGACTCTCAGAGAAACTGGCAACCTTTCCATTGAATGTCAATATTGAAAAGGAAATTTTAGCCCTTATTACATATCTCCAAAGCAAATAGCTCTGGTTGCAAGCAAGGTTCAAATGCTGCCTACCTGGCATCCTCTGGGGACTGCACAGCTAAGACATGAGCATCCAGACTGGGTTTTAATTCTGTCCTCATCGAAAGTAAAGCCAGATGTATCATTTGGACGTGGACTTAAAGCCACCCAAAATGCACAAGAGGTTCAGCCTCAATCAATTCAGTGCGGGGAAAAAAAGGGGAAAAGCAATTTCCCAGAATATAATTCTGTGCATGGGATTTACAATATTCATTGACCTGCACAATGTCTACAGTTTGGCAAGTCTGTGGCCAGTTTAGCATGTGAGTAGTCTTACAAAAGAAAGTGAAAAAAAGAGCAAGGAATCATTTGTGCACTTGAGATGCGTCTGCAGAGGGCAGGAAGGGAAGCTCATGGCACAAAAATAGTTGATGTGGGAATGTTCTTTCCAAAGATATTTTTGTGTTTTCACTCTGTTCACACATCAGGCAGAAAAACTTGCTCTGCACTTTGCTGCTGTGCCCCTTTAACACATGGGTTTCATCTAACTCTGGGATAAAATCTTGCCTGGGCTGTAACTGCTGCACTGCCAGTCCCACGCTGACTGTGTGCTACAGTGAAGTTCACCAAAGTGAAAATGAACGTTACAAGGTCCAAAAGTTGGTGATAGGGGGAAAGAAAATATCAGAGGCGGACTATGGACTTATTAATCTGTGAGTCTGGTTGCCAGGAAACATCAAAACTGCCATAAATTATTAGGTGGCAGTACACAGGGAAGTTTTCAGTTGCTAATCCTGCCCTTGCAATAAGATCTAATAGTTTCATTTACTTTGTTCTTAAGGAATGTGACCTGGCAAATTGGGTAACTACTATTCTGAATTATAACATGAGGCCTGAATAGGAGAAAGTAGATCTAGAGATCAGAGTGACTATTGCCTGACGTTTTAAAAGTTAATTCCTGTAGCTCTGCATGCAGAAGTAACACAGCTTATTGGAAAAGCCATCATCTGCACCCTGCGCAAGGGATAGCCCACTAAGCTAAAGTGTCTGGGCTTTAAATGCAAGGTAGCTTCTAGTTCTGGTCACTGCCAAGTGAATAGAAGTTTTTCCAGGTGAGGATTCCAAATACTGTAGACAAGCATCTTCAGGCATGCATCAAACTTCCCAGTTATAGCTTTTCTCTCAACAGAGCCACAAAAGATGAGTTTAGCATATCCCCATCCCTTAGTTTAACCTTAGTAGACTTTTAGCTCAGGAGATCTCTGGTTCAACTCTTGCTATTAGAGACCACAAATAAATAAATATTTGCGGGGTGAAAATCTGTAAACTACTAGAGCTGCTTCTCAAGAAAAAAATAGTTCTGTTGTGACTGAAATTTGTGTATCCCCTGTATTTGGAAGCTCCATTTCTGCTAGCTCTTTACTTGTTTTGCCTTAGCTGGTTTCTTACCAAGTTAGCTTAAAGCAGTCTAAACCTCTGAAAATAAAAGCTTAAGAGTATTTTCATGTGAGGAATCTGTACTGCAAATCAGAACTATAATTCTCCTTGTAGACAAATGGATGGTACTTCCCTGTGTGAACACTTGGGATAGAAGTTCTGCTGGACTCCAATTTTGAAATGCCTTGCCTTAACACCTCATAGGAAAACTGGTAGGATGGAATGTTTGTAGTGTGGCTACGCTATCAGAGTAGGCTGTCAGAGTTGCATGTTTGTAGTCAAACTTTACAGAGAATTAAGAGTGATCTGTGGTATTTCTCTCTAATTGCTCAAATGGTCTGAATGCTGGTCATGGAGGCACCTGATACCCTAGCCTTTTACGGGGGGATTAATGAGCATAAGTCTACAAAGGTCCCAGGCGGGCTATAAAAACATGGGAGAGAGAGAATAAGCATCTTACAAGCATCCTGAAACCTCCAGCTCACACATAATTGTTGGGCAAGAGGCACCATGGCGTTTGTGGGAAATGAATGGGCTTTACTATAGTCTGACATCAATTTTTTACTAATTCTCATTTATGGTTTTCTCATAATGCTCTTCCACCTGAACCATTCTTAAACTGCAAACAAGTACTTCTTTTGTGACAGAGTGATTTGATAATGGAGCTCATTGCTGTCTTAGCTGGTCAGTTTGTGAGCAAGTTGCATCAGATTTTGAGAGTCTTAGAGCTTTTAGTCCAGGAGTATTGAGAGTAGCACAAACCAAATAGAGCCAATACAATGTAGAGTAGAAGAGCAGCAAGACAATCAAGATGTTATTTAGCTTAGGGCCTTTTAAAAGTATCCAGGAGTCTTGAAGGGGTCTGGTTTCTTGTGACAAGCTGGAATATACAGGCAGATGGCTGTCATGTTGCATCTCCTCCACCCCCCAGTGGCACGGCTGTCATTTCTCATACTCAAGGATAGCATCAGGAATTTTGTTCCCTGCCTATATCCAGTGAAGCAACAAAAATAAACCTAAGCCAGTGTATTCCTAAAACAGAGATGTAAAAATGGCACATTTTGTTGCCAAACCAGTTAATTTCATAAAAAATAATGAATTTGGTACAAGGTTGAGGTTGACCAGAACACACCACAGACACACCATTGTGGTTCCTGCTTCCAAGCAGACTGAGAGAAATGGATTAAGAGAAAAAAAATGCCATGGATCCGCAACTTCTGTTGACTTCACCTTCTATTAAAATCAAGAACAGTTTTACTATTAGCTTAGACAGATTCAGGGAAGACTCAGTGTAACAAAACAGGTTCTGCAAATATTTTCTTTACCATGAAAGTTAAATGCATTTTACACACTTTAAGTATTCAGACACTTACCTGCACTAGAATCCTTAAAAGCTCCAAAGATACTCTCAGTGAAAAAAACACCTTAAATCTCTTGGTGGTGTGTCCTGTATAACTGACCAAAATGTTGTCAGCAAGGTGAAGCTTTTAGCCTTAAAGTGCAAGGAATCTTTTAGTCCTGCTGGGGTTTAATGAGTTGGGATTCTAAGCTGAATCAGCTCTTAAACAGTCTGATCATTAGTGCTGTATCATCTGTCACCTTTGGGTGATAATTAGAAAAAGAAAGTCAATAACAATAGTACATAACACTACTTTACCAAGATTTAAACAAGTTGTAATATTGTTGAACATCTATTGATGAGTCCAAATGTGCCACAGGCTATTGAGCACAAAGAGTGCTTTGATGTGATGTTTTCCATTATTAATTTGATGTGGTGGAGTTTGTAGAAGTGAGAACATTTGTTTTCATTTTATTACATGTGGGAAGAGCCTGAGATACTTTACATATTCATTTTCTTTTTTCTATTGCTTATTCCACTCAAGCTTTTGAGGAGCAAGCACAGGGAAAAAAAATAGGAAAATTATTGTTCTGAATCAGTTAATAACATTAGGCTGTTTGTTTACGATATCTCTGATTTGATTTGCATTTCATTGATTTATTTGACCTCCAAAATATATATCCTATATGTATGCTGGCAGGCCCAAGATGAGAGGAGAAAATTTAAGTGGAACTATTTTTTCCCCAGAATAGAAGATCTCAGGAACTCACCACAGTGATACAAACATGGGTCAGGATTCATTATCGCTTTACTTTGGCAATCCAGATATTTGGCCTGATGTGTATGAGATACACCAGTAATGCAGTGGTCATTTATGTTTCTTATTGACCACTTCCTCATCTGCCTGTTGGTTCTTCCTTTGGGTGATTAAACTCACTTGTAAAGAGCACAATTATGTAAATCTCTGAAGAGTGAGCCTTTTGGAGTCTCTTTTATTGCCTTGTTTTGTCTAATTAATCTCTTAATGAAAATTCTTTCCCTTCCCCCGGTCTGTCCTTTTTATGCTTTCTGCAGCCACAATATGTTAACACTTTGGTTGTGGATCAGTAAAATGCAGTTTTGCTTAGCTGATGTTTTGCAGTGATTTAAACAGGAAAGTTGTTAAGCCAGAGATAGAACAGTGTACACAAAGTATCTGAGTATAAGAGGAATGCCTCTGCAGATTGACTAGGTCCTTTCAAAGGAACACAACTGAGACAAGCAGTTTTCATCTCATGTCTGGAAATATCCATATGCAGCACACTTGAAAGGTCTAAATCTCTCAGACCTGAGAGGCATATTTTTCTTTAGCAGCTAAGTGAAGATATTTTACTTCTCCTCCTTCCTTTTTGGAAAGAATAATATCAGTCCTGCTTAGGACCCTGCAAAGAGTCAGATAGTCCTAGCTAAATCACACGGATGTTCTGTGTGATGGAATCAACAGCTGGATTACAATCTTTGCCTTTGGGGTGAATGGCATCTAACAGCCATATTGCTGATTTAAATTCTAAGAAGTGAAACTTAACTTAGTGGGTTCAGTTTTGAAATCCAGTTGTATTTTGGACAATAACCACCCCATGCTTCATCTCTTTTTCAAGGCTGCTCAGTACAGGAGCAACTGCAGCTAAGCAATTAAACAATAACATACAATGTCTTGGGTTAAGGTTAATAAAACATTAAAACCAGGAATTGTTAATATAAAATATTGAGGCACTACGTGCTGCCATTCTCAGTATGAGATAGAATCACTTTACACAGATCAATCACTTCACTATAAAATGGGAGAGAAACATGCAAATATAAACTCTAGTTCAACCTGGGGTTTTTAGCCTCCAAATATTTGGGAGGCTTAAAATAGGGATTCCCCTTCAATTTCACCACTAATTTAAAACAAAACAATGCACTTCATAAGCATTGGAGAGAGGTGAGAGGTTGAGCTATTTTCAGCAGCTCAGTGTCCAGATTTAGTGAATTAAGATCAATGAAAAGCAACTTGCATAAGGAAACTATAAACTGTAGAGTTCCAGGCTTTGGTTATCTACGGATCTCTGTGACACTCAGCCTATTCACGTCTCTACACACAGAAGCAAGGCAGCACAGTTTCTTCCTAGTACTCAGCAAGTCCCATTCATTATACGTCATGCTGAGACATTTCCTTGACAAGGTATCCACTGCAAAGGTGGCTGCAAAGTCCACTCCTTAGACAAGGGGCAGAGAAAGGTGATTGGGTTCTCCTCCTGATAAGTAAACTCTACATAATCCTCTGGGACGATAAAATTTGTCTAAAGTCCAGGATCTAGGTCAGATTATTGGTTACCTCGATGGCAGTTACACCAATAATGAATTTGAACCTCAGACTTGAAAACTCAAAATATTCTTTGACATCTATAACTTTATTTTGACACATGCATAAAAAAAACAACTATGTCTGTGAAAAGGCACAGTAAAGCCTTCATAAACCAGAGCCATCTCAATTTCTTTCCAAGCCAGACTTAAGCATCTCAAAATATATTAAAACATAATTTAAGGAGGATATTACTGTAAGAAGCGTTAACCTGTCAGGGTGCCCAGCATTAGATTCTATAACATAGTAGCTTTCCTAATTATTGTAAAATTAACAAAATCTTTACATTTTACATATCTCCGTGTCAATCAGCCAAACAGAATTGATGAACCTTCAATTATTCTGAGATCTAAAGAAATGATGTAGGATTACCTTTTGTACAAGCCAAGTGTTTTGCAGCTGGAAAGCTTATCCAGGGGCACTGGCTCAGCCAGCAACAAGACACAGTGCTATCCTGGATGCAGGACAGAGCGTGGAAGTGGGAGGCTGCAGGGCTGCACACACCATGCTGTGCTGACCTCCTTTCTCCCCGTGGCTTCAGCAACAGAGAACCAGATTCACCAGCAACTGCTTTATAGCTCTGTGTTTCACAGCCCTTTCTGCAGTAAGCCTGAATTTAAAACTGCTGCATGCAAGTGAAACTAGGCAAAACGTCACTTATTGGGCTGGATATAGCCCAGAATCCTGGGATACCTGTTGCAGGATCTGTAATGAGCTCAGCAAGTTAACTCCTTTTAATCGATTGCCCCCAGCGCCCTTGTTGGGGTAGCAGGGACTCAGTGCCAGGTAGCAGCGCTGCGGAGGGAGGAGCAGAGAAACACCATCTAGGGGACCTGCTAGTAGCTCCTCCCAGCACACTGGGTTTTCTTGCACAGCTGAGCATCTGATGTTTGGTCTTTCAACTCTCTACTTGGTTTGTGAATCTGTTGGCTGGCAAAGCAGCAATACCAATGTAACATTACGTAGCTTTCCAGATAAATGAGAGTTTATCTTATTAAGCAAATGTCTCACCCATGTATTTAGCATTATCAAGATAAGAGCTGGTTGGTTTGTGGCTTTTTGCCACTTCTCACCTTTGAAAACCCACTGAAGGTGGTGCTTGCTGTTCTGTCTCAAACTTGCCACCCAAATGTTATTAAAGGATCAGGTGGCTCCACGCCAATGTGGCGCATGCTGCTGGTAGGGAGAAAAGATTGTGATGCTGCTCACTGAGCTTCTGTGTGAGGGCAGAGCCCTGTGGGTGCACGGGACCCCTCCACAATAGCACAGCTCCACTGGACTCACCTTATTCCATTGTTGATTTGGGATCTTGAATCATTAATTAGGTCATTGTTTAGTTAATGCTTGTACAGTACTCTCTATTTTCAATGTTGCATAAGAAGTAGGAATCATTATCATAAGTAATAAACATTTGTTTATTGACATTTGTTCTCAAGCTATTCATGTCACCATCATGTTTTTCTGGCCTGCCCCCTCTCTTCCTCCACCCTCCGTGGGGCAGGGTTGATCACATATGTATTAAATGTAATTAGACTGAAAGATTGATGATGAAAACCTATTGAAATCCTATTTGCATATTCCTACTCACACTTCACTAGGGAACTGCTCAGGCCATCCTCTTCCTCTGGGGCCAGCACAAGTGTAGGTTACAAACCAACTTAAAAACTATATTTTTTCTAAGTTCCAGTTTGGCAGCTTTATTGAGGGACAGCCTAAAAGTGACTCTCAGAAAGTCTTTCTTATTCAGAACAGGTATATGTCAGTATGAAATGTGCAGCAATCCCCTATCAGAGCATTTAGTGGTTTTGCTCAGATCTGTGTACTGTAGGAGGAATCTCTTCCCTTGTCTTACTCCTGGTGTCCTTTTTGTAGAGATTTTTCTTCTATAACTATGTGGATTTGCAGGTAAAGCTCAGAAACCATTTCTTTTGTTGTTGTTTTTGTAGTTTTCCTTGTAGTTCATTGATTCGTTCAAACCAAAAACTCAAAGCCAATCTTTGAGGCTGTCAGCCTATTTAGCTGAGGAGGAAAGTCCACCAACTCCTGCAAATAGAGATGATAGCGTGTGGCCAGCGGTCTGTTGTAACTAGGGGCCTGCCAGGCGAGGCTCTGTGCTCAGCCCGGTCTCTGAATGGCCAGGGGTACTGCCGATAGGCCTCCTTCCCTGCAGCCACCTGTGGCAATGTGAGTGGTGCTCAGATGGAGCATCCATCTGCAAATCTTAGTGCAATAGTCCTCACATCTCCTCTTTTATTGCTAGGTATTAAAATTACTAGTGCCAGCAACACTTTGTAAAGCAATAAGAGCAGTGCAACCTCTGAAGACTCTTTTTTTTTTTTTTGATCCACCTTAAAATCTGCCCACTTACAAAAGTTGCCAATATCTGTACTTTGAGATTATATTTTTTAGGGCAGTGTGGTTAGGAATGCAAAAACAAAGTCTGACCCAGGGGCCATACCAGGGGGTCATTCTGCCACCCCTGGGCAAAGGGGGAGGCAAGAAAGCTGCTCTGCAGAGTGGGTGCTCATCATAGCAATCAGGTTTGTTTTATCATTAAAGATGTGTATAATCAGAGGAAAGCAGCTGGTGGAATGTCTTGCTTTTTTTGTGTTCGTTTTCACTGGCTGGCCTTTGCGAAAAGCTTCCATCACAGAAATGCAACCTTAGCACAGGTCTGGGGGCCACAAGCATTGTGGCATCAGCTTGATTTGTTTCCCACTTGTACCACTTCAGAGCCTTTCTTTTTGCCATTAGCAAACTCACTAACCTCAACAATTGTGAAAACCCTGAAAGCAGATGAAAGGAAGTGGATCCATTTTCTCTAAACCAGCTCCGTGACATTTTATGAAGAGTCTCTTAACAGATCCAAAGCTAGGAATATTTTCGTCTCTTCAGCTCAAGAATACCTTTTGATGGCCAGCAGGGTCTGTAAGTGGGACAGAGATTAATGTAATCTCTTCCCCTGCCCCGTCTAGAACCTCTCCTGGAGGAAGCCTTATCTTGCTCCTATCCTCTGTGTCCCTCTTTCTCCCTGCACAGGTTCTGAACAGCTTTGGTCTGTCCCTGAGGATTATGTTTTTCTGTTACAATCCACACACCAAAAGGTCTGCAGGAGTAGCAGAGCTTTATGATCTTGTTTTGGGAAAAAAAGTGTTATGATAAATCTTCCTCAAGCAAAGAGTGGCATATAACTCAACAGAAACTTTTTATACTTACTTTCAAACCTTTACATTGATAACTGGTTTCTATGACTACCATTTAGTGGTATTCTATGTTATTCCTCTGTACTGATGATCTACAGGGCATAGAATGAGGGCATTTGTGATCCCTTCAGTTGTACATCAGTTGCAGCCATTAAAACACGAGGAAGACCATCAGTTAGTTTATAAAGCCATAGATGCTGCTGCTGTCTAATCCCTATCTCTAAACAGACAGGTTCTAGTGGTAACAGAGTGTATAGGCTTTTTACACATTATAAATAATGTACAAGCCTGGGCTTTGGACATAACTGTTTTTCTTAGAATGTCTTTTTCCTGGACTGCCTCCTCTTCTGCCTTTATTGCAGATAAAGATAAAAAAGGAGAATTCCTGGAGATCCCGGTATAGTTCTTTAGTGCATTAATAGTGCTTTCATTTTTCTTCATTTATAGAAGTAGAATAAAAAAACCAACTTGATACATATTTCCTAACACCATATAGGAAAACTTGGTCAACAACTTCACTTTTATTTTTGGTAATGTATATGTGCAGAAGTCACAGGGAGTAGCCTGGACCTCTGTGCAGTACACACTGCATTGACACAACATACAAGCATTACTGTCTTCAAAACTTCTTGGCCCAGCTCTCCTATATGAGCACAGCTAAAAAGACAATATGAAAGCAGCATTTTCTCAGGTCCTCATCTTTTGACTGGTGGTTTGGTCATTTTTTAAATGGAAAAGGTGTTTATCTCACCAATAATTTTATGCAGCAGATTGAATGTAAATAATTTGCCTTCATTGCATCTTTGTAGGAAGAAAGGGAATCTGTAGTGTCAGAAAAGGCTTAACAATGTATTCATTTACCATGGAAAAAAAGTCCTATTTTTGACCCTGATGGGTGCTTGCATCCAGCCACTTTGGGCTGATCTTAGTGCCCCCTTAAGGTATCTCGACTTACTCAAGAAACTTGCCCAAAAAATTCAGGGGGCTACGTTGATATGGTCTGTGTTTAGAATGTCAAATACCAAACACAACTTTGCATTTAATGTAGCCCAACACAGTCATGGTTTTGGCTTTATCAGAAATTACTTGGCTTCAAGGGATCAGTTAGAATTAAAGTTCTTGATATTCCTACTGCCAGATGAAATAGATGGGTTTGTTGAGGTATTTTTCTTTGCATTTCATAAAGATGTTAAAATCTGTGCAGATCTTTTTTCTGTAATAATTGAAATCACATCTGTGCCAGCTGAGGAGTAAAGTTCAGTGAAAATTCACATAGTGAATTAAAAGCATATGTTACAATCTTAAGAGAAAGCGGATGTGCACCCACATCCACAGTGGAGAAACACCAAGGCGTGGATCTTGTGGTTGATTCTCACCTCCCAGTGGCTGGCAAACCAAAGCAGCTCCACCAAGACCAGAGGCATAAAGGTGCAGTGGTGTCAGTGAAAGCTGACACTTGGCACACATAGCCCATTAACTAAATTGGATAACAGACAGTCCAAACTTGGAAGAACTGTCTAGTTTCTTTGGTGTTTTAGTTAGGCTTCTGCTAACAGGGCTTGCCCTGGCCTGGATGGCTGTAGCCATTCCCCAGCATCGCTTTGCCCTGCATCCTTTGGGAAGGTGCTTCACTGAGACTTTAGCATTTAGCTAAATGTGCTAAACCCCACTACAACCTCCCCAGGTGTTTATTCAGTGTTTATTTTGGAGGGACAAGTGGGAGAGAAAGAATACGAAGAAAATGCTAACTCTTTCTCAAATCTGGAAATGCTATCTTACAACAACTGTCTTCATTTAAAGCTACATGGTTGTAATTTGTATGGATATACATCTCTGCTATATTGCTCTCCATTTATGTCCTGTGTACAGGACATACTATACACTTAATCTCGCCCACGTGTGCATTCTGCAAACAGTATGCTGCCAGAAGGTGTGGTTTTGATTGCACTCCCATTCATCCTATTCTGTATTTAATACAACAGTGTTATTCAGGAATATTCTCAATTCCACATAAATACTGATGAGTGGTTCTGTTTTCTTGGGGTCACATATTCCCTAGGAGCATCACACTAAGCAGAATATACCTAATGTCCAAGGCACTACTTTTAGGACCATTCAGATGTTGTTTCACTGCGGCTTCCTTCACAAGGAAAAACCCAAGAGCTAATAACGGGTTCTCTCACCATAAAAGCAAGCAGAGATGTGAGCTAGAGTGGGCAAGAGCTTCCTCCTGCCTCCCTCCACTCTTTTCCCTGTGGGTTATGATGTGTGGCATTGTATTTCTATGTGGGTACATCCACTGCACAAATATGCTCATTAGTTGGAACAGCAGGACAAGGAGTCAAGGCTTCAGTTACCTCTTGCCCAAAACTTACCTGTCCTCATGGGTAGCTGCAGGCCAGCCCTGGAGAGATGCTCCTTTGCACAGCTACTGCCCTTCCATGTCACAGCTCAGTGCCCTCCATCTCTGAATAAAGGTCTTGTTTCTAAAGTGAATGTGTAATATGGAAAAGGAGGTGGCCAGAACTCAAATGAAGGAGTTAAAAAAAACAGATGAATCAATTTTGGGATGTTCTTTTGATGCTTTTGCCCTCTATTTCCCTACTCTTCTTCCAAGCTCTCTGCAGCTATTTCAGTGTGAATGCTGCTGGCCACATGGTTAAGATTCAGCTTGCAAAAATGCACGCTTGCAGCAAGGAAGACTTACCCTTTAACCTTTAGCAGCTATTTCCTCTGAAAAGCACAAATTTCATTTTCGCTTACAGTGAAAAAACGTGTGGAGGGGGAAGGGGAAGAGAACCTCATCTCTTTGTAGAGTAGTCGAACGGTCCTATTTTCATCCTCTGCACCAAACTTTTCACGTAGCTCTTTTTGCATTATGCAGTGTGCCCTCAGGAAAGAGATCTGGCAGGAAAACCAAATGCAGGCTCTCTCGTTAGTCTTGAAAGACCTGTTCTTGAGCATTTGGGGTCAATCCCCTTCAGCGGGTTCATTTTTCTTCATTGCAGTTTCATGAATTTGGCCATAAGCAAAAAGCAAGCTTTAGTTTAAAACAAAAAAAAAACAAACCAACAACCCAGTATTCATTAAAAAAAACTGTAAATTGCATTGCACGTGACATGGAAAAGTTGGGAAGAGAGAGGGACTTCCCGATCCCTGCAATATATCTAAATATATTTACAAATAATGTATTGTAGCACCAACAGCCAATGGGGCCGTGCTTTCACCTGGGGTAAATCCATGCAATTCATGCTAAGAATTCTAAAAAAAGGACAAAGACGACATTTTACTTGAATCTCTTGCACTCAAGTGCCTTTCTGCCTAGAAAATAAGAACTTGGGGCTTTTTTCAGGTCTGACATGAGTTGAAAGATGAGTAACAACATTCCAGAACTCCCAGCTTTATTGCAAGTCCGTGATTTTGAATTCAGCTCATCTTTAACAGTCAGAAATTGTTAACAAGAGAGAAAAGTTTAGTTGCCTGTTTATTGTAAGTGCAAGAGGAGGCCAAACTCCCTACCCCTGCTCCCTGCTGAGCTCAGTTCTCCCCCCTTGGAGGCTCCTCAGGCCAAGTGGGTGGTTTCTAGTTTTGTCAGTCTGTATTTTTACACAACAATAAAAATGCCTTAAACTGGCGGCTTCCCTCAGCAAGTTGTCCACATTGAACTTGCCAAGTACCAAGGCCTGATTCTCCAGCTCAAAAGCACATGGGCTGCTTCTGTCCTGCAGCCTGCCTGGTCTTGGTGCAGCCTGGAGAAGGGCCATTAGGACATGCAATGGAGGGTGCCCTATGCAGAGGTCCTCATGCCCCAGGGCCCTCCTCCAGCAACACCACAGCCCTGGGCACAGCACCCTGGGTCACCATCTGCCTTCTCTGGGCTGCCTCCTGCCTTCCAGTGGCATTCCTGAAGCTTTCATATATTTTTAAGATGAGCTGTTAGGTGCCCACCTCCTGAAAAAGCTTTTTTAATTATTTTTTAATTTAAAGTCCACTAAAAACTAACTTTCGAACAAGTATCATGACATTTTTTCATTCTTGCCAAATGATGATTCAAACAAAGCCCCTGGTCCCCTGATTGTAAGGGCCCTGCTCAGTCATCAGCCTCCTGTCACATATTCATTTTAGGGACAGCATCCCTTGTGACATTTGCTGCCTTACTAAACCTCTGTGCTCTTTGTGGAGGTGAGCAGAGGAGAGCATCCTCTCCCAGACAACAAAGGCTGCTGAAAACAGTGCTGTTGCCTGTACCTTTCAGGAGGGGTCATTGTATACCAATAAGCATATAAACCACAACGTACCAGAAGAAATAATATCACAGATATCACATAGTAAGCAAGATGAAGAGATTTGACTGAAAATAAAAAGGTTATTGGTGAAATACAAATAAGTGAGCAATTTCCTCAATGTATTGTGAGCTGATAGAGCAGTACTAATTCTTACAATGTTGGGGTTTGGTTTTTCTTAAAAAAAGGAAAAGTGCAATGGGTTAATTCTCTTGTTGAAGTAAATGTAAATGAGGTGGATGTATGGGATAAGAGTGTAAAGGAGGGAGTTGGGTGTGTGAGAACAGAGAGTGCATAATGCACTAGCATCAGCAACACAGGCTGATGGGTGAAGGCTTTTATACTACCTCTCTATTGATAGGTATTTCAACCAGCAGCAAAAAAACTGCTCTTGACGCTCATCTGTAGGGAAAAATATCCACGTAGCCTTTGCTGTAGGACCAATTAGCCTGTGAAAGCAGTTGGGGGGAGGGAGCAGGCACGGGATATAAATGCGGGATGCATCCACACTTGATTACTCTAATGAAATGTCCATTGATTCCTATAGATTAATGTGAGAAGAACGGCAGCTGCGGAGTGGCTAACACCTCTAGGTCAGCAGCTCTGTGTGTGTGTACGTCTGTAATGGAGGGGGTAGAGCACAGCCGGTCCAAGGTAGACAAGAGAGGGTTAGTCTGGCTGTGGAGGGAGAGGTGGCTGAGGTGTGTGGATGTGACAGCCGGCAACGGAGGGAGATCCGCGGGAGGCCACAGAGAGGGGCTGCAGGAACGGCACGGGTCCTCCCTGCCTCGCTCGCTGCCGCTGCCCCTCGCTCCCGTTTGACTTTGCTGTAAGGCAGGCTGAGCTCACAGGTCATCTGTTTTTGTTAGATTAATTTGATTCAGCATGTAGGAATAGAGGGCTGAGAGGGCTAATGGCTCTCTGCAGGTGACATTGGGAATGGTCAGTGCTCCCATCCTCCTCCCCCATCCCTGTGGCTGCAGAAATCACCAGCGAGGGGTTCCCTCTGTGCCAGAGCTGCACCACGGACCCCGCACCCAGCACCGCCTCACTCCAGTGTTTTCTTCACGTCTTAAATACAAATCCCTTATCTCTTGCGCCATGTCATGTAGAAGGACTTAATTATGATAAGGGGCAAGGGATTTGCTGAGTGACTGTTTGACACGAGGCTGTTTTATCACACAGGGAATAGAGTTACTGGGGACCCTGCCATAACTGTCACAAAAGATGCACCGTATTCTCTCACATGTTAATTCTGGTGTGTTGTCATCAAAGGTGATGTGCAGGCAGCAACCTGCCTCCTGTGCAGGGAACCCTACAGGAGCGATCCCACAGTGCAAGATTAGAGCTGTAAACTGCACTGAGGATGAGACTGATATGAAAACATGAAGGGGTAAAATGTTTAGGCTGGGATTCTAGAAATGAAATTTCAGATAAAACAAATATACCTCTGGGCCAGATTCTTGCTGGGAAAGCATCCAACAGCTATACAGGTTGTCTGGTTCCTCTGGTTACAACGGGAAAATCTGTCTCTGTTACTTACTACTGAGGGTGAGAAATCTTGTAGCTGTATTGCATTGTGAGGGGAGTTTGGTGTCTTCAATTAAGAACACAAAATAATTAGCTACATTGTGGCTGTTACTTCAGTTGTTCTCAATGCATGCTTTACCACAGCACTGCAGTACTTGGGAAGTCAGAGCCAGCCAAAAAAAGACAAGAAATGATGTTTCTTAGCAGTGTGTACAAATGGGGTCAGGCAATTGCAAGACCCATGTGGTGCTGCAAAGATCAGGGTCCCCTGGGAACTGCAGGATCTGGTGGCTGGGTATTAAAATTCCTGCTGTGTTTTACAAACTCTGGGGAAAAGATGGATCCTCACTCTGCATCATGGCTTTGAGGAACATTGCTACTATTGCAGTTATGTCAGATGCCTGAAACTGACGCCAAGAGATAATCTGTTCTCTGGTAAACATGCATTTATGCAAACAGGCAGAAAAGGTCAGAATGGCGTCATGCAGAGGTTTCTCCAAGGCACGCTCTGCCCTAGCCACACCAAGGGCTCTCTCATCTACCTCAGTGGGTGCTGCTGCAGATTATTCCCTAAGGCTGTCGAGCTTTCTCAGCTGTCCCAGCACTGTCAGCATCAAGGCTTCATCTGAGCCTGGGCAGTACTTGGCGCCTCTGGCTGTAGGACTAATGCTATCTCCATGCAATCAAGTGACAAAACTTTCCATCACCGTCTGCAGGACATAATTTGTAGCTGAAAGCACAAATAAATACAAACACATGGAGTGCCGGTTGCAGGCTGCCCTATTACTGCTTACACCCAACAATCACTGCTTCTTCTTGCTGGATGCACAAATCCCTGTGGAGCTGCGATTGTGCCCTCACTGTGGGCAGTGGCCGCAGCGTCCCTGACTGTCCTGCCTGGCAAAGGGCACCACAATGGACAGGAAGGGAGTAGCCTTCAGTCACAGGGCTGACCTTCACTATTGCAGCCAGGCCTGCCCAGAAATGGTGCCGCCTCCTTTGATCACTGTACATCTCTGGCTTTTGGTTAAAAGTTTTCATTTCTGTCCGTTCCAGAACATGCTTATCAACGGTTCCTCTTCTCAGTTCAATATTTTTACTACTGTTTTACTAGCATTTTAATTTCATGCTTTCTCCTGCAGAAACATCTTGCTTCTCTCAGATAAGTAACTGTATCTGAGCAAATATTTTGTCACGCCACTTTCCCCCCTTTCCCAGCAAGGCAGGGCTGTCAGTGTAGATGCACTCTGTATTAGGAATTAAGCAACAGTGCCTAGTCACATCTGTGCGCCCCGGCACAGGGTGCATGTGTGTGTGCAGTGCCCATGGCAGCAGCCGGGGCACTGGCAGCAGGCTGTGCCTTTAAGCCTGGCTGGTGTATTTTTAGAAAGCATAAATAGGCTGCATTCTCCCACTTGCTCACTATCTAAGACATAAAGGAAGGGCTTTCTGCTTTCTTCAGGTCTCCTTCCCCTGCCGGCACCATATAACTCTGTCTTTTAAGCAGTACAGGTCCACAGCTTTTTTTTTTTTTTTGGCTTTTTTTTTTTATTGAGAAGCTGCAGAACTCTAACCGGTGGTTCAATAAATTGTATTACATCCCCTTCGTACTGAATGCCCTACAAGCTTTGGCTTTCCATGTGTAATTGCAAGCTGTTATTAGCCCAGAGCTTTGTCCGTTACTGTGCCACACTATTGCTGAGCGGTCAATTTTTTTCCCCTGCCATTTCCTTTGCTCACACCATGCTGACCACGTTGGCCAGGGGCTGCCCGAGGTTTATAGTGCAGCATTGATTTTTCTTTTCTCTCAATACTGACAGAATCATAGATCCAAGGCAAATAAAGAAATGCATTCTGTGGTGATGAAATGTCTTTCGTTCAGCCTGGATTGAATCAAAGGCCATCACAGAAATGTTCTACTCTAAAATGCTAGTGAAGCTTAAGGCATTGTTGGAAAATGAATTTTCCATTTTCTTAGCTGTAATTTGGATTCTCAAATCACTGTGCTAAAAATAATCAGATAAAATTGAATATAGACTACAAGCCTATGTAAAATGTTATTTGTTAGGTTTTTGCAAGCTGCTGCAGCTGATATGAAAGGAATCTGGCAATAGATCAGAAAAGTAATTGCTTAGGTGGGTTTCTAGTAAGTATGTTGCATTACTCTGAATACCAAGGTATAAGATGCCTGCTCTATAATTCATACAAAGCAAGGTAAATAACCAAACCGTAAAGATACATCTTGCATACCTACTGGAGGGAGAAATTTCTAGCAAAAAAAGTTATCATCTTCTGTCACCTACATCTCAATGATGAGTATTTTTACTTTAATTTGGGGATGTCAAAGGCCTTTTTTAGGTGGGCGAGTGTCGTTGTCACCGTTAAACAGATAGAGAAGTAAAAGCAAAGAGAGCCTGTGGGGACAGAATAAAGTCCCACAGTGAATCTCTGGTGGGGCCTGGAAGAGAACTTCAATCCTCAGAAGCTTAATATCATTTTGAATGCAAAATAAAAATAGCCATGACTTTCATTCTATGTATGTTATGGGAAGGGGTCACTCTGTATGATACTCTCACCACCACAGGCTGTTAGAGACAAGAGTGGCCCCAGTGTGCCCAGCTGGCTCTACTGGCACTTCAGCTGTCCATGGAGAGGGAGCACCTACTAACACCTAGTCAAATGTCATTTCTCATTGCACAAAGCCAGCTTAGTAACCCTCTTCCTCTTTTCAATATTATCAAGACTCAAGACTTAATATCTGGTGTATGTGGCCATTAGAAATTTAACTCAACTTGCCAACAAGGTGACAATACTTTCTTCCTTGAAAGAAAATAAGTAAATTGTGCAGAAAGACGGACCAGATGATCCTTGTGTCCCCTCCCTCACAGAACGTGGCGCAGTTTCCTCTGTAGCCCTGCAAAGGTAAAGCCCCAACTTCTAGAGGCTCCCAGGGTGAATGTCACCTTGTCTGGCAATCCAAAATGTTCTCTGACTCCGCACCTCAGGGAGATCCCATGAGTTTTAGTGAGAAGCTAGGATTATAAAAATGGGGAAAAAAAAGAAAAGAGGGGGGAGGGTAAGGTACCAGAGGACAGAAAGAGCGGGGTGTTCACAAATGAAGATAACAGATGGAATCGGCAAAGTTAAAACTACAAATTAGAAAACTAAATATATTTGAATGTAGCCCCTGGGCAACACTGCATTAATTCCCTGGCTTCAGACCTTCGTTTTTCTCCTTTCTTAATGACTATACATCCAATATCAATATGCACTGTTTACAGCTGTTTCTTCAGCATCAGATTCCCAGGAACACACAAAAGGTCTTTACATTGCATAACACGTCAGATTATTTTTCACCACTGATGATCCCCAAAAACATTCTTAAAAAAGAAACCAACCTTTTGGAGTCCAATTCAGTGTCTTATCCAACCTGAAATGCTTCTGACCACTGAGAAACTAAATAAGTTTAAATAGAAAATCTGTCAAATCCTAAAATCCTTCTTCCATCCCAAATTGTGAAAGAATTTTCCCTACAAAATTTCTCAGGAGGTTCCAGTTTGACTGAATCTGTGTTACTCACTGTAAAAGCCATTGTTGTATAAAAGGCTATGTGGCTTTCACCTGTAATTTTTAAGGACGCTCCACAGTGGAAACAAAATCAGGGTTAGCTCCCTTCCATTTGTCTTCACAATTTGATTCTCCCCTAAGGTTCAGAAACACTTGAGAAACCCATTACTTTCTTTTTCTCCTGTTTTGTCCCACTAGAGCCTTGTGGTGCTCAGTGATATGTAAAACTATAGCAAAGGCGGCTCTGCAAGTTGACCGGAAATCAGTTGCAAATTGGATCAAATCCTGAAAAGTGTAGATCTATCTAATGATCCTCTATCCTGGACCTGAAATGATTTTCATGTCTTGCACCTGCTATGGATATCATTATACAGTCATTGTAACTGTTCCTTTTCTTGGATCAATTAACTGGATCTTTTGCTTGCTGGTTTTCCTGATGCAGATCAAGGATAGACCTCAGTGGTAACCAAAATGAGAGACTGCTATTTAGTGCATTGAAACCTTCAAAATTCACTTGCCAGGATTCTTGACAGCAGCAGATCTGGGCTGAGATTTAAAGTTGGATTCAGGGGTTGTATTTGGCCAATATCCCTGTTAGGAGTTGGACTAAATAGGGAGTGAAGGTTTCCAAGTGTTAGCAAACAGTCCACAAAGGATGGAGATTGACATTGAGCAAAGGTACTGTAGGTACAGTTGTACAAGGCAGGGACAAAATTAAAATGTGTGTAAAATTACAAACTCAGCTGCTCTTCTGCCTCTATCTATCACTTTATGGATTTGCAACATCACTTATGGCTAAATTCCAGCCATTGGTTTGTACAGGCTATAGTCAGGAATCTCCACTCTAAGTCCTAGAAAGGGGAAAGCGAGGAGAATCTACAAACAAGATTAGTGTCGGGGAATGCAAGCATGATGAATACTTCCACATATTACCAAATTGTATATAATAGCCTAAGTATGTAGGAAATCACTGTGAGGGGGGAAAAGCTGTTAATTGGATCATATATGAAATGCGATGTTTTCTTAATGTCTCAGCTGGTGAATAAGTGTTTGTTGACTGGTGCGTGATCTCTGTTTTTGTCAAATGCTCCTACTAGCAAGCAGCTATTATAATTTATTTTTAAGGGGGATGAAAAAGATCAGCTATGCTTGCAGTCCCAAAAGGATGTCTTTTCTCTGATACACTGGGTTCACAGCTTTAAGCGTAACAAGCAAAAATGGTTGAACAGGCAAAGAGCAAAGGAAACTAGAGTGGCATCAAAATGCAAAGCAGCTCTATTGTAACCTGCAGTTCAGTGGGGAAGCGCCGTTCTGCTCTCCGTCTTCTGCTAAGCAAGGAGCAGCTTTTGGTTTAAAATGAAAAAAAAAGGCAAAAAGAAGTTAAAATGTGTGTGGTAGTAAGAAAATAACATTAGTAATAATGGTTATCAAAGTAGTGGGGATCTTACAGGCCGTGTCAGCTTTGGGTGGTCTGAGGGCCAAGCGTGTGACTGAGTGCAGCACAGTGCTGTAGTGGAGCGCAGACTCAGCTTGACCATCGAGTTCACATCACTGGTTAAAGATATCTGACTGCAGACTCGATTTTTGAGATTCATTCTTTGAAAGCCCCTAAAGTGAATGCAGACAGGTCGCAGCTGTTTCCCAAGGCTCTGGGCCATGCTGCTCGCCAGGCAAGGGGCACTCGGTTGGGTTTTGCTCTGCTCTGTCACAGTACTTTGTACTGGCATCTGCCTTAGGTGGTTTGATGATTCTCTGCAAATTTGGCCTGCAAGAACAACATCAGCAGCAGAAAGTCGTTATGTGCATGGGGAGCTGGAAAGTTGTTTGTTTTGCGATGCACTTTCTCTGGGGAAGAATATGTATACATAAAGCCCAGCTCCCTTCTGAGGAGCTTATTTTCCTCAACCCCATTGAATGTCATATTTCAGCAAAAGATCAAAGGGGATTCCTTGGTGTTTAGTAGTCATCCCCCTACAAATACTGAACTAGCCTGGGAGAACTGATGCTTCTCTGTGTCAAGGTCCTCAGCTAAGATGCCCAGTGCCTTCAGCCCTTCCTGGGTTGAAGCATCCCTTAGCACCTTGCTCAGCCCAATAGGTGCATGCTTTTAAACAGCTGCCAGTACACACGAATTTGCATAAAGCATAGAGAAAACTAGCAAAATTATGATGTTCATTGGGATGTTCTGTCTAAATCAAGACTTTTAAGCACTAATAATAATTAACTACTTTCTTAGCAACGAAAAAGTCTTAAATGCCTATTTACTTAACAGTCCCCTAGGGTGTCTTTGTTCTGAATAGGCTAAAAAATCTTAGCTGCAAAATAAGCAGGCGATTCCAATCAATAGAGCCAGAGGACTATATTGATTACCAGAACTCCATTCTTTAGTCATTAACCCTGTGAATTCTTTACAAAAGCTGTACAGGACAATTCCTAACCACTATACCGTTTGAGGAGTCATTCAGACATTTGAATGTCATTAAACTTTCATAGCTTGTTTACAGCCCCTTCAGCCTTGCCTGAAGGATTGTGCTCCAAGACTCCCTGCCACAGCCATGCTCTGCCCAGCTAAACTGACAAACAGCATTAAACAAGCCTGGAAATTTTATCTGCAGATATGTTTTTCTTGGTTGTTGCTAATATCATTACAGAGCAGGGAGGCAGATCATGGAAGGAGTGAAATAATAATCTTAGTTTTTCCACGATTTAGCTCCCAGCCAGAATACTCTAGCTGGTGATAAATACACCTTTTACTCACCCTTGCGTGGAAAACCACCCGTGCACACTGTAGGTCCCTACCTCCATACCAAATGCCACAGGGCTCCACCTGGACAGGAGGGGAATGACATGAAAGTGGGGCAGTGGGGAGGGAAGGTACAATGAGGTGGGAGGAGGAAGAGGAGGAAGTGATGCTGGGATTGCTCGACAGGTCTCTCCACCTCCTTCCCCTCCGCTGGGTCCTGCGGGACATGCCCCCATGACACCTCCCTCTCAGCAACCTCGTATTTAAGAGAAGATTCTCGCATTTCAGATTAAGAAAGTTCATGACACGCAGTAATGGTTCTAAATGGTAAATTGAATCACACAGACAACAATTGAATAGAAGCGGCACAAATGAGCCAAATGCCAGCAATTTAAGGGGATGCTGAAGGAAGTCAAGCAATCACAGGTCCACTGCGAGGACAGGCACTCTTCAAAGTTCAGGTGGCTTTATGGTATAGAACATATGAAGTTCTATTACGTAGTGCTGCTTCGCTATGGAAACTTAAGCTGATCAGCATCTTTGTAAAGACACAAGATGGGAATAGTTATTTCTAAATATTTCTGTAACGTTTATATAAATTTCAGCCACAGCTTGTCCCTGGGCTGCTTGCACCAACTGTTCTTGCATTGGTTATGGCTTTGACCCAATGCCCAGTGGGTGTGGGGTTTTGGCTTAGACTGTGTTTGTGCTGGTTACACAACGCATGGTATTGTTCTTGCTTCTCCCTGTGCAATGAACATTTTAGTCACCACAGAGCAGATGAACACCAAGCAGTCATTTGAGCTGAAACTCGAGGATATTCTGAAGTTAAGACATAGTTTGAGAAAGACACAAGAATCTGCCTAAGCATTTGTAAAAAGGAAGTATAATTTCAGGGTCATAACTGAGCAATATTCCTACAATTAGTCACAAAAACTTGCCCTGCATCTCTTTTTTTACAATTCGTCCTTGATCCACTCTACTTTCAGTGTTCTGCTGTTATCCTTATCTATTTGACACCCTCACCCCCCAAGAGAGTTATAATGAGCCAGGGACATTTTCATTACTATTGATTTCATGGCCAAAATTATAGTATTTGATTGTTTTTTGACCAAACTGAGATTATTGCATGTTTTGAAAACAAGAGCAGCAACAGCAGAAGTTGTGTCCCTAGAAAAGCACAAAGTTAGGACCAGCAAAGCAGCACCTCATCTCCTTTGATCCTGCGGTGCTATGGAAATGCCCTCCTCAGTGCTGCTGCTTTGTAGACAACAAACAGAAGGCGCACAGAGCTTCAATGACCTTTCCAATGTCATCCCGTGCATCCTGGCAAAGTGTGGGATAGATCTCAAGCCTCCTTCCTCGCAGCCAGTGCCCTCACCGTCGACACATGTTTTCCTAGATGGCCAATGCTCATACCTGCTTGCAGTGCTGCTCGTAGTCAGTGGGTACATTTCATGATGAAGAATCTTTCAGGTCTGAAAGGCCTGAATCTCATTATAAATCACAGTAAATAAATAAGCACTGGACAACCATTTATGAAGTTTATTTTTCACTGTCACAATGCATTTAGAAAATGTTGCTAATCCCAAAGACTTTCTGCAGGCTCCAGTTCCTGCTTTTCAACAGACAAAACTGATCAGTTAGTAATGGATTTCAGATAAATACAGAAATGTTTTAAGCAAGTTCCTAAACGTGATAAGAACTCCAAATACCTTTCTGAATAGTGTTGTTTCAAAGGACTATTAGGACTAAATGGCCCTGGTGCTTCATGTGGACAGAACCACCACTTCTTTGCACTTTGCTTTATTTTTTCCAGTATGAGACCTTTCTGTATTCTATGTCACTAAGGGCAGATCTCACCATCCTTTCTTTTCTGATCAGAATGGCAGAATTGTTGATTTTCAGGTTGTGCTGACATTTTGAGCTGTGTGAAATCCAATAAAGCTACAAGTATTTCCTAGCAAAACCGTGGACACCATCAGAGACTGGCAAAGGAGTGAAGCTTGAGGTCCCACCCCAGCAGGCAGGAACTACCTGAGCTTTGCCCAATAACTCGATGTGAAATGGGGCAAGTGTAGGTGCAACTGCCATATTTTTGCCTTTTTCTATCAATGCCATAGAAATCACTAGTTTAACAAGTGAATTTAAACAGCTTGGCTCCAGTAGCTGCTGCTGCCTGCATCTTCAGAAAAAGAGCATTTTGACATCCCATTTTCTTCAAGCCAAGTCAGAGGACAGTGAGACACCTTTCCCTTGCTGCCAGTGAAATGCCTCCTTAAGCAAATTAAAACGCCCCTGTCCCCAGAGAAATGTGTGGGAGCCATGTTTGTGCCTGTGTGAGCAGGATGGCTTGGCTTTGCCTTTGCAGGGGTCCTGTAAAGCCGTTCAATGTGGGAGTGTTCCCCATGCTCAGGGCTTTCCTGAGCATTACTGTGCCGAGCCTGACCTCCCGTTCATGGTCCCCAGCCAGGGCTAAGGTTCCAGGACACGTGAAACAGCCCTGAGAAACACATACAGCTAAAACTGCTTACCAGTAAATACACCCTGCTGCATTCAGGGGCTCCTCCAGCTCAGATTAATGTGCCTTGGGGAGGAGTGCAGTATCCTAGGGGACACAGGGGAGAGCAGATGGAGGTGATGGAGACCTCCTGCACCCAGCCAAGGAGGGAGGGGAGCACTCCTCACACACCCTGAGAAACATGTTCCTGTATGTTTAGCAGAGGAGAGTTGGCTGCTTTCCTATCCTCTGCTGCCTTTTTACTTAAAAGTCTGACTCCTGGGAATCACTTTTGAAGTGAGGCTACAGGCAAACCCCGATCATGCATGCTGGTGCTGTATCCATGCAGAGCTGAGGAGAGGACAGAGCTTTTGACATACAAAGCTGTTGTACAGGTGATTCCCTTGCAGCTCATGGGCAGAAATGTTCATGATGCTTTAGTTGGGAGAGCAGGAGGAACATGTGACTGGTGCTGTGTATGCAGCTCAGCAAATCACTGTGGTGCTCAGGGCTCTCTGTGCATCACCCACCCACAAAATATCTGTGCCGGCAACCCAAGAAAATGTTCCCCTCCAGAAGTGCCATGTGCTGCTGCTTTCATATCTGAAAAAGCCTGGCCATTTAGCAACAGGTCTCTGCTTACAGACCCTGAGAGATGCTGGTACTGCCATCCTGTTGTGCTTAAGAGCCACAGGCAGAGATGCTTCTGCAGCAGAAATAGGTGCTTAGAGCCTTGTTCTGATTACATCTACTCCACATAAAGCACAGTAACCTAACTGAAGCCAGCAGTCACCCCAGTGTAAAATGGGATCGTGGCAGATCAGAAGCTGGGTTGTAATCCTCTCATTGCCCCAAAGTGAATTTTCCTCTTGGCAGCAGGGCTTAACAATAAATGTTGAATCCTGGCTCATACACAGCTTAGGAGCATGAGCAGCCTTGCAAGGGCTGTGCAGCATTTGGTGGCTGCGCCACACAGCATGGCCACACAGCAGCCATCCCTGGGGCCACCGAGGGAGCAGGAGACCTTAGGAGGGCTTCCCCATGTGTCCTAGCTGTGAGGGGCTCGCAGGGAGAAGCCCCTGCAGTCATAACTGCTGCCAGTGATAACATTTCAGGAGGTTTTGCCTTGTCAAGGAGTCAAATATGTCGTCCCCAGTGCTCCCTGCTGAAGCTCCTAATGGTGGCTGCACTGAAGGGAGCAGGAGCCAAGTGTTTCCCCAGGAAAGGATGGCTCTGTGACCGGTTTCTGAATCACTGTCACACATATATCTGATAATATTTACTTACTGTTTGAAAGGAAAATAGCTTTCTAAAGCCATTATTTCTTTCACGTATCTGCTGTCATAAAGGTCTTTGTGATGGAATGATAGAGGATTCATGCACAAAAATGGACAGATACTATCTCTGGGTAGGGCAATGTAAGATCCCTGTATCTATCAGTTACAGTGACACCCTTTGTATATGTAAAGTCAAAAAATACCAACTAAAAGTAAATACATAAGATGAGCACTGGTATCTGAAGGACTTGGAAACTAGATTTTTGCTAAAAGTTGGTTTGGTGGGTTTTTTTTTTTTTCTAAGGTGACATTTTATCCTATCTTATCCCATCTCATCTTTTCCTTTACTCCTTTCTGTCTAGTTTGAACCCGAGCCTCAACATAGTACAGTCTGTTTATCATTAGTAAGATGTAGTATATATTAAAGCAGCAATAACAGTAAGTCATTTAGATTGTACAGGTTACAGGGAGAATAGGAATGCTATTTTATTATGCTACAGCTGTAAAGCTTACACTAATGCAAAATATTGCTGGCAGTCACCTTGTTTTATTCTTCTTTTAACAACTTACTAACAGCGTGTAAATATAAAAGCAAACTTTGATTTTTCCATCCGGATACACTGAAAACTCTTTCAATAAAAATGCTAGGGTGCATTTAACACTGTGACCAGAAATATTGAAATTTGACAGTTAGGAGGTTAAAGGTTTCAAATTTATACACAGAGGTGTTTTGCTCCTGTCATGGTCATAGCAGCTTGCTCAGGATAAACCCTTCTGCTTACTGAACCTTTGAAAAGCAGAGAACATTAAGCAATACGTCTTGGCAGAGGCCCTGGGAGTTCACACCACCAGCAGAAGCCCATATGCGCACAAAAAGTGAACCTCTTAGCTGAAAACTGGTCAAGCCTTTCTCTGTGCTGCTGCTCCGTGTGCTGGAAGCAGCTGTCTTGCACTGCTGCCACCATCCTTTCCACTAGAATTAAGGCAGTTTCTGTAATATTTTTTAGCTATAAAGTGCTACAGCTTTTAATTTCCACTTAGCTCTAAATGGTGGCATCAAGATAACATACACAGAAACAAATACTGTGAGGAAATGGCATCAGATAAATAGGTATTTTCTGTTCCTGCTATGAAATACATACATAAACCAAAATAAAATAAAATTAAATGTACTTTGCACCCAAGATATAACTATTTTAGATTTCCTCTAGTCTTTATTTTAGGAATTTGCCCATGGTATTTAGGTGTAGTATAGTATTTGCCTCTTTGCCACCATCTAAGAGAATACACGCAGCTGAGAACAGACAAGGTGCCACAGTGCTTCCAACTTCTATTAAATCATATTTTTCAAGCTCTAAGTAAAAAACCAAACATTAACACAAACACTATGTGTTGATTTACTGAGAAACCATCACTGTATAGACCCGCTTGAAGCATTACAGCCTTGGCAAAACAGCAAGTAAAATGATCAACTTTCTTTTTTTGATCTTCATTATTACAGTATGTACGAGAATCGCTATGGGCATTTCTTTTCATATCTGCCATAAAATTGTCCTCAAATATTACTAAAAATGCACAAGGGCTTTTTGGCTGATGTTCTCTAAACCATTACAGAGGGAACATGTATTTATGTATAGGCATCTTTGTGACATTAATGTACCCACCTCAGAGAGGAGTAGAGCCACATCCCCTGTTGTAGGCATGGTGGGGCTGACCAAGTGGATGCTGTAAGTCAGGTAGCCCTGCTTGTTAAATGCCCCCCTGCTGTTGCTCCAGGGGCTTGAGGAATTTAGGGTTAGGGCTATACTCGGGTTATAGCCCCTGTTCACTTCAAACCAAGAAGTGAGCAGCCTCTGCCTTTGTTGCCCATAGGACTAGCAGCAGTGGGAGCACCAGGCAGGGGGCAAGGCCCATCTGTTTGCTCAGGGCTTTGCCTTGGTGTCCTGGGTTCAGCAGTAGCAGTCATTTTTCTCCTCCTTAGTAGCTGGTGCAGTGCTGTGTTTTTGACTTTCGGCCTGGGAACAGTGCTGATAACACCGATGTTTTTAGCTACTGCTGAGAATGTTTAGTCTGATCAAGGACTTTCTAAGTCTCATGCTCTGCCAGGGAGGAGGGGAAGCCGGGAGGAAGCAGAGACAGGACACCTGACCCAAACTAACCAAAGAGATATTCCATACCACAGCACGTCATGCCCACTATATAAACTGGAGGCAATTACCCAGAAGGGTTAGATCACTGCTGGGTCTGGCTGGGTATCAGTCGTCGGGTGGTGAGCAGTTGTATTCTCTTCCCTTGTTATTTCCCTTATCGTTATTATTATTGGTGGTAGCAGTACTGGTTTGTGTTATACCTTAGTTACTGGACTGTTCTTATCTAAACCTGTGGGAGTTACATTCTTTCGATTCTCCTCCCCATCCCTCCGGGAGGAGGGTGGGGAGAAAGAGGGTGAGTGAGTGAGCAAACTGTGCAGCTGATTTATGGCTGGGCTTAAACCACAGCACTTGGGCAGGTGATAGTGGGACATGCAGCAGGGGCTGAGGGGTAGCTGGTAGGAGATCCTGCAGTGGACTTTGTGCTCTTTATAGTGAAACAGCAGGCAGGAGTGCGGGAGTCAGTTGCACACAGGTTTCTAGCAGTTTAGTGACTGTGAGAGTAGTTGTTCTCTGGTCCTGGAAAAGCGCATGTGGCAGTGCTGATGCTGCACAGCATTGTACCTCTTGCTGTGTGTGCCAAGGCCATGTGTATCTGAGGAGAGGGACTCCATATCGTGCTTCTCAGATATATATTGTGCTCCAGGAGGGGAGGCAGGAAATGCTGCATGGCAAGCGTGCAGAAGGGACCATGGTGTACCTGTGAGTGTGCTTCCAGAGTGCAGGACAGTATGCTGCGGTCACCACACCTTCTGTGATTCCTCAGGCAGTCCAGCCCTGCTGTGCCCTGGCAATAATGAGGCTGGAGGCTTGACTTTACATGTTTTACAGGTGTAAATACCCACCTGTAATCTGCTCAGGCATCTGCAAGCTCAGGTTTCCCTGCAGTTAGAAGTCTCATGTCTTGTGCACAGCAGAACTGCATGTCCTGCAAGACTCCAGCTTTTTGGCTTTTGGAGCAGCTGTCAAATGGCAGCACTTGTACCAGTGGTAATAGATGAGCTGGTTTTATTTCTAATTACTTCCTTGCATAACAACCAGTTCATCCCGCCTCTCCCTGGCAGACAGTTCAGGGTACTGCGTGTCACTAAGATTCAGCTTAAAGCTGATTGTCTGAAGTACATGGCAGAGGGGCACTCTAGGCAGTGGAGAGAAAGGCTGGATTAGAAAACAACCAAATCAGAATTGTCAGTTAATGCCATTGAAAACATTAAACTCCTCTGTTAAGGGCTTCATTGGTCCCCAAGGCTTTCACTGTGCTGTCCAAGTACTAGAAGGAGCCTATTGTAAGCTCTTCGCATTGGGTGAACCTCACCTGTGCTGTCTTCAAGATATGTATCATCCAGGCCTTCAGAAATTCAAATTAAATACTGTAAGGTAAATATATTCTCTTGTCTCTAGTTTTACTATAGTTGGTTTGTTTTTCCCCAAATACTTCTTTATCAGTCTGTTTTCCTCTGTAGTGCTGAGACCAGCCTGCATGAGCCAGCAGCCTTTCGGGGTCCTGGCTCACCTCTGGTACAATCATGCAAAAGAAGCAATTTTTCATTATTGATAAAATGTAATGTCATAATGTCATGGCCTTTCAGGTCATCATCTTTGTAAGTCAGCCATGACATTATCACAATTTATAATGATAACAAATGACCATAATGTTTGCATGTAATTTTCATTGGCTATTGCAGAATTCTAAAATCACTCCTTCAAAGGATGGATTTCATTAACAAGTGACTGCTATTACACGGTACTAACTGCTTCTGCTGGGGGTTTTTGGCTAACATGAAACCTGTTCTCTCTGATATACAAGATTTATGTGCCTAGTAGAAATCAAAGATTTGGTGGCTCTTTGCTAGCCAAGTACTGATGCAAATTGAGACAGTATTCTTGCCTTTTTATGGTAACAAGTGCTTTACAATGTGCCTAAATATTAATGATTTCTAAATGCTTATGTAAATGTGCACCCCATGAAGATTGCTTGCTAGAAGGTCTGACTTTAGTGTCAGGTTCATTCCTGACTGCAGCATTGGCTTTACTTATTTAATATTTCATGATAAACTTTAAAGATTTACAGCTTCAGGAGCTGATGAGAATCATAGGACATTTATTTCCATGTGATATTTAGAGGTTGGAGCTCCAGTCCCCCAAACACTTTAAACATATTCTGAGCTTTAACATCTAGCCTGAGAACACCACTGGGGTGGGTTCCCCTTGCTCTGCAGGATCAGGACCTTAGTGTAAGTGCATCAAATTCAATAGAGCTGAATCTGGAGCACTTGTAGGGAGCACTCTGTCAATCTAAACCACAAATAAATACTCCTCCACTGTTGAAGCCCTCCAAAGCTAATGCATGAAAAACAATGAAAGGCCTGGGCACTCCAGGCCTCTTGAAAAAGCAGAGCCAGGCTTTTGTATATGTGTGTGTGCACACATGCATGTGTATGAAATGAATTAAAACAAACAAAAATACATGTTTCTGAAACAGCAGCTGTGAGTTATACTCCAACAGACTCCATGACAGGCCACCAGGCAAAAAGACTCTCTGAGCTGCACAATTGGTCCCCAAGGGACATGGCGCCTCAGAGAGGACAAAGCAAGAGCCTGGGACTCTAGGCTGTGCTTTGTTTTGGCCTACAAGGCTTATCAGACCTGTGTTGTGATTTATTTTTCATCTGCAGCAAGAAGCTTGCAGGAGAATTTTACCTCTTGTTTTTTTTAATTCTTTCCCTTTCTTGGGGCTGCTCCTTTTTTCACTGGAAATTATTAAATCACTGCCCTTGGGCCAGATTTGCAAATTCACAAAGGAGGAAATACCTGGTCTCCCTCGCTAATGGGAAACATTTAGCTTGTTAAGGGAAACAAGGATAACTTCTGTATCTGTATTTGCTATGTGGCCACCACAGAGCGTGCGGAAGTCAAAAGGAAGTGGTGTTCTGCCGTGTTTTCTGCGTTCGCAGGAGGTTTTCTGTGGAAAATATTAGACTAAGTTTCATCCTTTGTCAGCGTGCCAACAGGGCTACCTGGTTACTATTGCATTGTCCACCAGGTCACACAAACATGCAAACAGAAGGCTCTCTTTCCTTTAGAATGAATTGTATATAAAATATCTGATTGTCTGAAGGATCGCACTTTATGTGGAGTATTCCCAATTACATACATTGCCATTCATTTTGTAGAGTTTGAACATCACTCATGTGGGGATCTCCTTGTTACTGTCTTTAAAATCTCTACCATGAAGACTAGTTTCATCAATTTTCCAAGCCTATTGGTCTACAAATGACCCAGTAAGGTCATCCACGACAGTTCAATCTCCATACTGTAATTGCTCAAACAGACCAGAGAGACTTGTTTTGTATGCTTAAAAGAGTATCTTCGTCCTCAGCAGCAAAGGGGGCTGAACTCCATTGCAGTAGGCAGGCACACTTGCATCACGACAAGTTCTTTTAAGTCAATTCAGTAGAAAACTGCTTGAGCTATCAAAGTTAGTATGTGCTGCGAGCAATGAATTTTAACCAGAGTCTTGGGAAATACGGAAAGAAACCTGTGTCCATGTTTAATTGGCCTTCCTGAAATACCTTTTTATTACTCATCCCTGTTGTTCACTAAATTCCCTCAGTCTAACATAAGTTTTACTTTCTTTCTTGGATGTGTTGACAGCCCAGGTGCTTGGTTGTATCAGGGAATGTTTTGCAAACTCTTAGTGAGATGGGTCAGGTCGATCTTAGCACAGCTCCAGCTCTTCTCTTATGGTTAGTGTCCCCAAAGATCAGATCATGGCGACTTGAGTGGATTTGCCTCAGTTTCTGTTAAATTATATGTAATCCCAAAACACTGTTCCCTGGATTTTAAAGATGATGGCTACATCACACTGCTTAATTGGTATCCTAATGATGTTTTATTTGGTGACACACATAAGGAGTTGTCAGTAAGATTGCTTGATACCATTGCAACAGTCCATGTAACTTTTCAGGTGATTTTTACTGCACTATCACCTCATTGCTTTTCGATGCCCCAGCTCAGCACTGACCATTTTATCAACTGCCCTGTTCAGATGAGTCCTGCTGCTTGACTTGATCTGAGCAGAGGCCCAAAGCAGAATCAGAGGCTTCTCTTCAAGAGAAAGAAGAATCTACAATACGGCAGAAAAGCACAAACAAAAGATTCCTTTGCATTCTGTAATCAAGCTTCCTTAAGCAATTGTTTACAAAGGAGCTTTTACCCCTTGGATTCATCTTGTTGTTGCTTTAGCTGGCCCCTATAGGCTCCCTCCCAGCAGATGTTCATGCCTGTACCCAACCTCAGTAACAAGCTGTTATCCAGCTGTGAGCACCAATCTGCTTTGCTACATATTGCTGGGTTGTTTCTCACCATGTGAGAAATATCTACGGGAACAGGCAAAGACTGGTTTCGGTCTGGTATGACCTGGTTCTGCTGCCCTGCTTCTCTTCACAGAGCACAGCAGCATGTGCTGGGCTCAGTGGTGGAGGATTTTACACGGGTCAGAAAGGGCATGAGTTTTGGTGGAGGGGCAAGAAGTGGGCATAGCTGCCAGAGCAAAGCCAGAGCTGCTTGATCTTTCCAAAGCACACGAGTCTGCTTTTCTGAAGGCTAAATAAGAAGTAACATAACGTGTAGGTTTAGCACAGATTTGCTGCTTTGTCATTAAAACTGAGTTTGCTGCCGAAACAGCAGCCTTGCTGCTGGGGGAATGTCTGTAGTGTCAGGCCTCAGCTCAGTGCGAGCCAGTGCTTTGGTAAAGCAAACGAAGGGGGAATTATACAATATTGAATGTGGACCTGTCTCTAAATGCATTGAAAATGTAGGTTATTGTCTTTTGGCATTTCCTAAAAAGCCTCTTGAGCTCCTGTTGGCAACTGCTGATATTGAGGGTACTTTTAGCTGTTTAAGTCTTCCTGTTCTAACAGGGGTCAAAGGGCTGTAAAGATCTTCTCAAAAGGATATAGAAGGAATCATTAAAAGGGAGGAGGAAGAAAGTGACAGAAGGTCAGCCTTTTTTTTTTTTTTAATGGGTGCATCCCCGAGGGGGTCAGACACACTTGTGCATTATACTCCAGCCCCAGTACCTGACTTTTAGAAATCTACAGCAAATCTTATTAGCACTTCCATAAGCATAAAATACAGGACAGAGCCCAATGTTCCAGGCAGAAGTGAAAAAGAAAAAGCATGAAATAAATCAATTTAGTCTTTCAGATGAATTTAAATCAGTATAGTGCAAGGATATGACCAAGATGAGAACAAATACTCAGAATATGTGCAAGGCATTTTACCGTCCCTGGGAAGCGTGTGCATGTATCTGTGTGTGTTTAATTCCCTTGTTGATCTTTTTTTCCTTGGAGACAAATTTACTGTACGCTCATTGCTATAGCATGTCATGTAGCTTTTTGTAAGGACTGGTGTAGGGCAAAAAATTTACCTTTTTATGTGACACAGCCAAACAGAATTGTGAAGGTTTTCAGTGATTTCTAGACAGCAAGCAATAAACTGCGTTTGCACCCACACACTTACTGCCTAACACCCCATCTGGTAACATTTCCACGTCTCCAGGAAAGAAATCAATAGCAATAATCTGTGAGGGCCTCATAGGGTGTATATTTTTTATCGCAGTGCTATTTGGAATTTTTTTCCTATCTGCTTACAGCACTAGATTGTTCTTTTCTTGTTGGCTAACACAGAAATCTTGGAGCCATTATTATATTTTATAAAAAGCAGTAACTAACACTGGGGTCAGAATAATATATTCTAAACACTCATATTCAATAATATGATGGTGCTCAGACACTAAAATCCTATTCAGTGAAGGCACTGAAAAATTGCATACAGTAAGAACCTGTGCATTTAAAATTACATGTTAGCACACTTCAAAGACTAGCGTCCTAAAAATTCATGGTTACTTAAAGAGAGTTTATATTAAAAGGGAGTATACCTCCAGCTTTCATCTTGCTCCAATGCAGAGAAGAAATTGTCGTTATATTCTGAAATTTAGAACTGTGTCATTGTTGGTTTTCTGTGTAAGGAGGAAATATGATGCTTTGTTACTGGTCTTATTTATTGCAGACCTTGTCTGGAATCTAGTATTGAAGCTGTGCTTGATGAGTTGCTGCCTTGAACTTTTCCACTGATCAATGCTGGTGCTATGGCTGCATGAAAGAATAGCTTTCCTGAGGAGAAGCTATCACATGGGAAACACACTACACAGTAAGCTAAGAAATCTGCTATAATCTTGTATGCTTAGGCTTAGAACCGTGTTTCCCAAAAGAAATAGTGATAGTGAATGACCATTTAAAAACTGAGATGTTACATGAGCAAGAGGTCAGGTCAAGCACAGGGAGGTATTAAAAAAGAGAGAGAAACAGAAAGACAAACAGAATAAAGAAAGAAAGAAGACAGACAGACAGAAAAAGAAAGCAGCAGAAACCCTCTTTTCACTAACGTGATAAGACACAACTGGACAAAATGCACAGCTGAAGAAGAGGACATTACAGAGCCAGGAGACAGGAATCATATTTCTTCTTCTCCCTGCAGTGACAAATAAAAGGTTGTTTTGATTTTTTGCTGTACAAATAATAAGCTTTACTTAGAAACTGTAGCTGCTGAGTTGTTCTCCCCAAAAATATTTTTTGCTTTCTGTCCTAGTGGCAACACCAGAGGAAAGAAAAGGAAGCAGTTCTGTAATCAGCATAAATTGTATTTACTCGTGTATTGTCTTATGCATCCTACAGTGGGGGTAGGATTGGTACTCTGAACACAAGCAATGTCCTTTGGAAGTGGGATTTCAGCAGCATTCAGGATGGGCAGATCTGTGTCTATGCCTACCAAGCCTTTTAATTTGTGCCAGAGCTGTCAGTTGTGTGACACTGGCTTTGGGGTTTTTTTTTTTCACATAGGAAATAGCCTGTGCTGGACCCACTGAAATCCCTTCTTTTAAGTCACCAAATCACCATCTCATTTGGTTACCAGCAGAGCACATAGCAGGTCTGTCTTGGTGCGACTGGCTCTGTCTGTGCCTTACTCTAAATAAGCCATTGTAACAAAAATTAGTTTACATTTTTGGAGCACTGTTGCAATAGAGATCCCATGAGGACTAATTAGGTGGATGCACATGTTTATGCAATGAGTTTAATACAGTTTTAGTTTTGAAGTTATCACCAAACCTAAAATCTCTGGATGAGCTAACCTTACAACTGCTATAAATGACTCCTCTTACCTCATTTTTGCCCCGACAATTCACATCTTTGTCTTCATTTGCACTCTGAAAAGTTGGGCAGCCAAATCTCAACACTGAACAAATATTAACGCTGTAAGAATTCAGTTGATCAAATCACTGGCGGAAAGGATAAATGGGGCTGAGAATCCTGGCCTGCTCATGGATATTGCAAACAAGAGTTGCAGGTTGGTTTTACATTAAGTAGGCTCATAAGAATGGATCTGGGCAGCTAATCTTTGATTTCTGCTAATTTGTTTTTAAAATCTTACCCTCAGTATTGCTGCTCTTCAGATAGGTGGAATGACAAAAATAGCGCTCTTATGACTCACATCGTTGTAATGAAAGCAAGTCCCTGGTGACTGCGGTATTCAGGTATCGTGGGAAGAAGAGATGTGTAAACACCTCAGTTAGTGGGTTTTTTTACATGTGGTCCAGGGGCTATGAATGAGAGCACTATAAAAGATAATCAAGGATAGAAAACCTATTGTCATTTGGCTTAAATTTTCAGTAAAATTGCCCATTCCTCCAGCAGAAGATTTTAGATGTATGAACATTGAAAAGATTAAAAACCACCAACATAAAGAGGCAGTCAGACCATTACAGGCACTGAGAACAGTATATTCAGTCAGTACTATCTCAGAACATTTGAATCTATTCTTCTAATGCTACTGAATTTAATTTGGTAGTCTAAATTAAAATACAGGAGTAAAAACTTAGTGTTTTCAATAAAGTTATATTTGAGCTTAGTCTTTGATGATAAATAAGCCATTCACTTATGTACATCTGCCACAGCATTCATAGGAAGCATTGGGCTTAAATGAGTTGTGACCTTATGAGACAGTCTACTGTTTGGAGACTATATAGGTGACTGCTGGGTTTTGAGTCTTGACCTTTCTGTTTATATTCATCATGAATGTGCAGATACTTTTATTCGTTCTGGAAAAAGGCTGTCAATCTTCACACTAATTTTAATGCCTGTGCAATGCAGAACAGTGGTGGATCTTAGCAGTAACAATCACCGACTGACTAAAATTAACTAATTCAGACTGCTATTTTAAATTGAGTATGAGCGGGTTTGTTTCAGGCTCGGCATGGAAGCACAGGTGCAGTCGATAAATAGGGACACATACGGTGCCTAAATACACTCTCACTCCTAGTGACCTCCCAGAGAAAAAGCTCTGACAAATCGCTTGTGACTTTCCAGAGCTCGTCGAGCTGCTGTTCGGTTGATTCGTATTTCTCTAGACTGGAAGTGACAGGAAGAGGCACTGATACTTGTGAGCTCAGACAGGACTTGAATCCCTGTTCCAAAATCATGGTGCCTTCCAAGGACTGGCTGTGTGAACAGCACCTGATGCCTCAGGCAGTGACACAGTTTGTCAGTCTCTGTCCTTCATCACATCTCCTTCCTTATTTCTGCCACAGAAGTTCACTGTTGTTCAGCAACCATCTCAGGACCTCTTTCACCATCTGCACCATAAAATGCGGAGACCCTTCTTTCCCCTTTGCCCACCCCAGGGAGGTTCAGGTGGTCTCCTTGAAGTGCAGGATGGGCAGGTTGGCATCCTGATATTGCTTCTGCACCCAGAGCTGCTGAGATTCCCCGCTGCTGGGAGGTCCTACCTCAAAACACCCAAATAGCAATGCAGAATATAGCCTAAAATTATGATGACCCTGTTCCAGATATGTGATGCTGAGGTGCCTGTGGAGCTCTGGAGCAGCCACCCTCTGTCTTGCTGGGAGAGGGGCACAGGAGGAATTATTTTTGGTAATCTTCAAAAATGTTCTTCTATAATTTTAATCCAGTCTAGTGCTGAATAGAAAAGGAAACTTCTTACTGGGGCTTTGGTATCTTGAGCAGAAGAGCTTTGTGTAAGCCTAACATCTGATTGTGTGTGGCAGAGCTGCCCTGAGCCCTCATTTCCCTATGGCCATGGTGGTTGTGCTGGCATCATCTGCTCTTCCCCAAAATCCCTCTCTGCTTTTGCCACCCCTTCTGCGTTCTCACTCTCTTTCTTATCCTTACCATGTGTTTTCCTCCCAAATTATATATTCATGTATAACTTCTTTATCAGAAAATCATCTCCATGGTTCTTCAGAGGAACTTCCACTGAGGAAGCAATTATCTGAAGAGAAGAAAAATAAATAAATAGCTTTCCTTGACTGCCAACTTTCCAGGAGGGGAGTCGGTCTGAGCAAGGATACACGAAAGTATTCTTCAAGCAAATATAATAGAGATCTTTCTCTAAAGGCATATTGGCTTAAAAGGGCTTCAACCCTACTGATATCTGAGCTTCTTTCACCCAGAATTGCCCAAATCAATGCAAGTTATATTGCTCCTTTCTCCCATGCTAGCCCAAGTAAGCTTTTATTACCTTCTGTACCTTGCCAAAGTCATTGTGATCCCCGTCGGTACCCAGCCGTTCACTGCTGGCAGTGCTTTTCTATCTGCCATGCCCTGTACAGAGAATTATGCACAAGCCGTTGCTTAAGCAGGGTGCAAAAAATACCGCTGTGAGGCAGCTTCAGAATGACTTTGCTTGCTTGTTTCTGCCAATATCCCCATCCTTGTTTGCTTTACCAATGGAAAAGGGTAAATTAAATTATAGTAAAATGTCTTCCTAAATATGCTTTCTCACTCCTCCTTCATGTATACAAGCACTGCAGACATAGCGAGAGATTATGTATCCCAAAGGAATTTGGTGCAATATTTTGTAATTCTGATTGAAATGTGTTCTGTCTGGTCCCCATAGTTTAATTTAGAACAATTAAGGTTCAGAGTACATGAGCTTGCAAAGCACATTACAAACAATGGCTGCAGAATAAACTGCAAATCAATCCACACTAAATCACCCTGAAAATCCCTGCGAACACAACAAAGAGGTCTAGATTCACAGTCCTTCAGTGCAATCTCCTCTGTCTTTGTAGCCATAAGTAGTTCGGCTTCTTCCTTTATGGAAAAAATGTGATCAAATTATTCCAGTTTGGGGTTTTGTTTTGGTTGTTTGTTACCTGAAATAAACAGTAAAGGATTGTCCTATATGTGTTTATGCAAGCATGTCAAATCAAGCCACAAGAGAGAAGCCGCCGCTGTGCACCATTCTCTGCTTTACCTTGCAACGTTTATTTCTAATGATTGCCTTGCTGCTTTTATACAGGATATAGATGAGCAGTGGGTACTAATATAATTAAACCTGATAAGAGGGTGTCCTGAATATCATGCACGTGCGTGCACAGCCTGTGTAATAGGGCTGGTACATGTCACACATCAACTTCCTATGATTTTTACATTACCTTTATTACACTGGCTGGCACACACATTCTCTGCTTTTATGGCAGTAGCTTTTCAGTAATACTGTACCTGAAATATTATTTTAAGCAGGGTGAAGTCAGGTTAAAAAAAAACAATGTTCCTCTGGTCTCTGCAAAGATCGGATTTGATTTCCTGTGTGTGCGGACTCTTAAGTCCTGGAAGCAGACACCAGTATGTGATGGTTTTTAGGAGATAGTCTCAGACAGCAGATTCCCATATTCAGATGAACAGGCAGGTGTGTGTAGATTGCATTGCAATCATATGCAGCCATCAGAAAGCTGTGTTTTGGTTTGGTTTGGGCTATGAAGAGAGTGAACTGGGTGCCTCAACCCAGCAAGGGCTCATGCACAGTCTCCTTTTCAAACCCTGGACAATAACCTATTCCTCATAATCAAAGTTCAGTGAAGGGAAATGGCTTCCAGGAGAGCTCGGTAGCCTGGCCAGCCCCAGAGCAATCGCACTACGTGACAGAAGGCAAAGCAGGAGCTATCAGAATAATTGCCTCTGGAAACGACCACGAGGGAGGGCCTGATCCAAAACCCCCACCGGTCAATAAAAGGCTACCGCTGACGTGGGCTCTCATCATCAGTTGTTGTATCGGAAAGATTTTTTTTGAGGACATTGGCTCTGATTTGAATGTTCTTTGCACAAAGCAACAAACACAGATACCCAGCCACCGAACAGGGCAGGGGCTGATTTAAGGCAGTGATGAGGCTGGTGTGTGGCTGATATATTCATCAGCACCTCACTAGAGCCCACACCATCTCTGTGTGACCCTACAGGTCTCTCCATACTTACCTTAGTCATAGTAATATTAACACTACTGATACACAAAGAAGGCAGTAAGACAAAAAGGTGTTGACATTTTCCCACATGGCCATTCTGCTGTATCCTGCAGCACTTTGTGTGTGTGGAGCACTGTTCTCCATTGTGGTCAGGGGAACACGCAGCCTGTGTGCTGTCCTTGCAGACAATACAAAACCCACCGCATCGAGACTGCCATCCCCACAGAGCAGATGCAGGGTTATGGATGCTGGGCCTATTGGGTGTCCCCCGTGACACTTCCCACCGCTGCAGCACCCTAAACAGAGTGCAGCCCTGAGCCCCAAAATGCCCTCGGCACATGTCAGTCACATCCCCATTGTGTTCAGCCCATTACAGGTTTTACATTTTCCAGCAAGGGCAATGTACAGCCTAGCTGAGGCCAATCAATACGCTCCAGGACTATTATCCTATAAAATGCCCACTTATTTAAAAAGGGGGTGGGGGGTACAGACCTTCAGATCTGATCCAGCTCTGTTAAAGTCAACAGCCAAACTTCCATTGATTTTCAGATGCAAAGAGTTGGTATGTGCTTTAAAATATTCACAACCCAGGAATAATAGCAACAAGCAGGTACAGATGCAGAGTCTTCAATCTATATACTATGGTCTGCATGATACTTCTGTCATTAAAAATAAACAATCAACTGTTTGGGGGAAAATAAGGGTGCATAAGCAGTTGTGCACTGCAGAACTCCTCAAAGCATAGGCAATGATTATAAGGGCAAGTCATAAAACCTGGTAGGTGTTTCATTTGCATGTTCTCACACTGGCTTCTGAACCACTTTTTCCTTCCCCCTAGCTAGCACTCTGCTCGTCCCTGCTGTTGTGCTCATTAGTCTGGTTAAGCTGCGCGGCAGGATTCAGCTTGTTATTTTAAGTAAAATAATTGAATTAATCTGGGATTTCATAATTATTCTTTTTTGGGAGATAAACATATTTAATCTGAGTACAACAGTGTTCCTTAGCCTGGGAGCCCTGGATTTTAAGCGGAGCCAACAGATGATTTTCAGAGAGGTATTAGCCCAGCACTACTATCTGCGGTGGTGTCTGTGTCATGCCCCTAATCCTGCACCGCCACTGTGCAGAAACAACAGGGAGTGCCAAACTTGTAAAGACCTTTAGGAATTAGGTAACTTCCTCCAGGGTACGAAGCTCTTCTGTCAAAGGTTCGTGGCATCTGTGGGGTTAGTGCTGATTTGTGAGGATTGCATTAACTGATTTTCACTGTCACGGTGCCACTGGTGAAAAGGGAGATGATAAAAGACTTTCCCGATGAAAAAGTGCAGCCATTTTCATTTCAAACAAGGCACTGGCGTGGTTATTTTAGCCTTATGTTCACTGGGACAGCATGGATGAAAAGGAAGCATAAGCATTCTGTTTTGTAGCTGTAGACGTAATGGCTGGTAGCTCCTGGCAAGCCTGTCCTTGGATGCTGGATCACGGGGATGGCTGCAGGGGGGGTTCCTCCTATGTGGGTCACATAGCTGGGCTGCTGGGCATTTCTTTGGGAGCTACTCACATGCATTGGTGATGGGGGCAAGCTCTAGACAGAGGAAAAAAAAAATCACTGTTGTCCTCTGGAAAAGTTTCTAGAGATTCCTCTCAGTTTGGAGCCATGGGCACTCAGCTGCTCAGCTCCCTGGAGCTGCACTCCGGGGCTGTCCTTATTCTGCAGCAGGGTTTGTGTATTTTGACTCCATTCAGAAACATGACTGCTCCCTTTTGCTGTTTCTCCTGTAAACGCAGTGGTGCTGCAGCTTCATGGGGCCCCACTATGGAGGAAACATTTTTACCTTAATAGCCAGTGACCCAGGAGGTTTATATATATGGGAGGACACTAACCTTTGGTCTAAATATTTCATCCTCGTTCTCAGCTCAGAGAGGGATTTTTATTTTCCTCTAAACATCTGTGATATACTTCTTGGCCGTTTCAGAGTCCTTCATATGTGGGACTTGAAAGGACACTTTCTTCTCTGTCAGTAGTATTTCAGATGCTTTTATACAAGAAGTAACATCAGATGACTATTCGCTTGTGTCTTTTTTAATTACATCAGTCCTTGAATGAAGTGCACAGCCAGCGGGGCCCATCCTGTCTCCCCAGGTGAGTGCCTTACTCTCTCAGTGAGATGGTTGGGCTCATGACTGCTCCTGCTGCCTCCAGGGACCCTTCCAAATTGCATTCTTCAACAGGAGGGGTGAAGAGCGATTTCTCTCCTGGCCTCCGCACAAGCTTTTCCTGTAGAAGAGGAGTACAGTTCAGTAGCCATGACACCCCTGTACACAAGCTTCTCAGGCAGAAGAAGAGAAACCCAGGTCTCCCTCTGCCTTAACCACAGGGTTTCTCTGGAAAAGAGGCATCACCTCTTCCCCCAGCTGTGTGAAAGGAAAGGAGAGACCAGATAGCACAGGGGAAGCTGAGGGTTATGAAGGAAAGCATAGCAAATTGAAGAGCATCCCCTTCTTGGAACCCAGGAGGCGCCAACCTACTGAGCCTGGTCATGCCAGAGGAGTTTCTGGCAGCATGGAGCTGCGGCCACTCAAACTTTTAAGTTTGAAAATGAAGCTTAAGCACCTCAGAAATCAAAATACAGCCATATAGTAATTCTGAGGATGGTATTTCTGCAGTAAGGGATCTGAATTTCACCTAAATCTCTTTTTGGATCAAACCTTTGACAGCTTCTACAAGACATTACATAGAAACTCACTTTGTTGGATTTGACAGAATTTCCACATGATTTGGGAGTGCTGCTGTGTCGGAATGGACAGAAGCACTTGCTTAAAGCTTAACCAAATACACAGATGCTCCTTTGAGCTTGGGGGCCCAAAAATATATCTTGGAACTTTTCCTGGCCTGACCTGTGCAAGCAGGAACAGAATGAGGGTCATCTCTTAATCTGTACTTTATCCTACCCATTTTGCTTGTTGTTTTCCTTCTCTTTCAAAGTTACATTGTAACCAATCAATTAGAATATTCCCAACCCATTAGTGTATCCTGAACAGGAAAGCCATGTCTACTCATTGCCAAAAAAAGCAAGAGGGCAGGGCACAACAGCAGCATGTAAGGATCCCGGCCAGTGTCCGGTCCCTTTGCCCACCACCACAGTCTCACCAAGAGTGAGGGGCACAGGCTGGGGCTGCAGGGTCCCTCCCATGCCGCAGCCCAGGGTGGCAGGACTGGCGGCTGCCAGGGCTGCGGCTGGGTAGAATACTAATTTCATAAGGGATTTATTGGAAACAAGACTTCAGATTGAATTATGGTGTAATTATGAACTGTTTTTGTGTGTGCTACAAGACTGGGCAACTTGCCACCGGGCACAATCCGCTGCGCACCAAGCAACCACGGGAGAACCTGCCAGTGCTGCCAGCCCTCCCCTCCCCCTCAATTAAACACTCCTCCTGACTGCCAGTTACATGAATTAAACTCTTTTAGCCTCATTTACAATATCATAAGAGAAGACCGACAGGCTGCAAACATCAAACACCCTCAGCTTTCAGCAGCCTTATTCCTGCAATGACCATATGCTTGTGCACAGTTGTCTTCCTCAGCTGATCTGATACAGAATTAATTGACACTCAGATTTTAGCTTTAACATACCAGCTGTTAGCTGTAAAACAACAATCAGGGCCACTGTTTAATCAGAAAATGTTCTAGCTACCTTAAGGGTCTAATTTTTTTGACAGCTACGAATGATTGCTTATGCTTATATGATCCAGGCATGATTTTAGACGAAGCTGAAATACTGCTAAATGTGCTGCTTAGAAAGACACATCCCCCTCTTTTCCTTTTTGGCCGGATGATGTTTGGCAGTTGGCAGAGAGACAGACGTGGAGTCAAAAGAAAAAGGATGAGTTGCTGTGATGGTGGTGCAAGGCAAAGGACTGTATTTTTAGCCAGGGAAATCCTGCCATGGTCCACACTGGTTCTGGCTCCTTCCAACAAGCACCCTGAGTCTATGAATATCTGGGAAACCTTGGACTGCTTCTCAGCTGGTATGATAGAGCATGAGTGATTTACTCCAACTGGAAGAATGGGTTTGAATTTGGCAAATACATTTAACAAAGACTGACTGCTCTTAAAAAGCAGTTGTATCACAGGATGAACTAAGCTGCATGGGCATAAATTGGATGGGGAAGCCGGTTTTCACAGTAATTGGGCCTCTCACATGGCCAGCCAGCTTCTAAATTCGGGCACCTAAGTCTCAACATAATTGAAAATATGATATTTCTTCTGTTCTTTTGTTTTTGCTGATCTTTCATCCTGCTTAGAATTGTATGTTTCTGTGCTTTTAAATAAAATGAGTTAAATAATTAATGCCACAATCCAATAACTGATTATAGAATTTTTTCAGAATTGCATGTGGCACTGTTCACATACTAAATCTTTCTGATTAATGACTTTTAAAGAAGGCTTGTTACATCCATAATGTAAAAAAGTAGAGGGATGTAAGGCACTGAAGTAAAATTCTAAATACCTTTAATGAACAGTAATTTATTTTATTTGATAAGCTTGATTCTTCATGTGTGTGTAGGAAATACTAACACGGAAGAAATATTCAAAGGAAACTGCAGATAGAAGCCTTCTCTTCCATACCCCCCTGAAATCTAGTTTATGTCCATAGGTGAATTGCTGCTGTGAAGCCACTGCAATTTGACTTTTTACAAAAAGGGTCATTGAACAGAAGGTCAGGCAGCTGGCCATTTCCATTTCAAAGATGCTATCAAAAGGCCAAGAGGCAGTTCATCCAGCAGCCCTTTAGCAAACAAGATTTTCTCCTTTCTCATTTATGATATTTTTTATGCTAAAATAGTTTATAGGCTACTGAGAAAAGGGCCTTGATTCATTTTCTTCAGAAGGAAAGTGGACTAAGTGGAGCTTGGAAAGGACTTTGGTTCAAAAAATCAGAGGAGCTTTTGAGTAATGAGGAGCCATTTGGTGTCCACTTATCAAGAGCCTGGCAGTAACGCAATAAATCATTACGGGGACTCTCTGCTTCAGCTGAAGACAATTGGAAAAGGTAGCTCTTTTATTACAAATTATGGCTTATCGCCTCCTTAACGGCAGGCCTCAGCTTTATGAATACTTGAGCTTATTAATCAAGATAAACCAAACAAGTTCAGAAAAGTTTGGGGCTCCTGCATGCCAACATGCCATCACGGAGGGAAGGCCACCGCAAGGTTCGCAGCGCTGCCTGACAGCTGGAGGCTGCCAGTTGCTGACAGCTCAAATGATACTGGTTCTTCTGGGATTAGAGAATTGCCCCTCACCAAAGAGCAGCTAAAATTTGCCCATCACAGTGATTGAAAAATAGGCTGTTCCTCCTCCAGTACTTGGTGCACTTGTGCAGTGGGACAGACCCACCCAGAGGTCCTCACCAGCATCTTGCCCAGGCTGGTGGCTCTTGTGAAAATGCCCCTGCTCAGTCAGTAGCTTAGTTGGTCATTTTAAGAAAAAGAAACATATCTTGCTCTCAGGGAAAAAAGCTGCTTAAGAAAATGTAGGTCCCATATTTTACTCTACATACCATGCTGCTTGTTATCCCAGAGAGCTTTTACACTGCCTCTTCATGGATTGTTTTTCACAAATACAAGGAGGGAGAAGGCTGTCTTAGCAGCGTGCTTTGGAGCTGAAACATCAGGCTGCTCGTATGTTCCTGGCTCCACCATGCAACCTTTGGGAGGAGCAAGATGCAAATATTGGAATTTCTGAAGATCAAATAAAACAACCTTTCTGTAGAAATCAGTGTGAGAATTAGGGCTTCAGAAACCCATTTTTTATCAATGGAGAGAATGAAGGATCATTTGTAGGGCAAATTGTGAAAGTGAGCCTGCACTGCAAACAGACTCCTGACCCAAGCTTGGGCTTGTACATGCAAAACAACTGATAACAGCCCAAAGCTCTAGTGAATCTTTGGTCATCCTGCCAGCCATTGCCATGTCAGAGATAACTTAGTGAGCTCACAGCTTTGCCACCAGCACAAATGTTTTCGGAGGCATGTCAGTGTAAGTTCAAAATATATCATTGTAAAATGTTTATAAAACACTGAGTTGAAAATCCATTGATATATCTGTGCTGTACCAATACATCCTGATAATAAGAATGCTTCATCACAGCAGGTCAATATTTATTGGAGTAAATCAACCCCTTGCCAATGTGGAAGTGAAGGTGTCCGTTACCTGAAATTGGAAGAGTTGTATATTCAATTATAAAAACTAACAAGTGAAGGCTTTAGCTACCGTACAACGACATCACCCCACGGACTTGATGGAGCTGTGTCAGTCTGAATCAGGTAAGTTCGGTCTTAAGAGCCTTACTTGGAATATCTGGGGAGGACTTGAATGGCCTTTGTGCAGCATAGGTACACAGGGTGGCGCAGGCAAAAATGCAGTGGCCAGAGCAGTCCTCTGGCACATGGCAGAGGAGGTGTGACCCACCACTGGTCCATTGAGCAGCCCTCAACCATGGGGGGAGCCCCTGCCCTCTGCCTGCCCCCCACAGCAGTGCCCCCCGGCACTCAGAGGCACAGTGGTGTGGTTTGGCAAGCCTTCCTGTAACGTGTAGGGGACATGTGAGGCTTCATGGCCAGGGGCAGCATGCAAGGTGAAGATCCTGGTCCTTTGAGCAAACCTCTCCTAGTGTTCAGTGAGCGCTGCTGCCAGTGCATCCTGCTGCTGCTGGGCTCCAAAACGCTGCCCACATCCAGCAATGAGATGCATCCCTCAGTGGAGGGTGGCTGAGAGCAGGGATGTGGTAATGGAGGGCTGGGAATGGCTGCACAGAAAGAAATGAATAAATATTTCCTATTATCCCTCCATAGCTTTATCCCTGTTAACAATATTGATTGTGGAAAGTGAAGGTGAAGTATATGATTTTAAATACAGCTGTTGCGAGTCATAATTCAAATAAGGACATTTCAAACATGTCTGAAGCATGGCAGTAGCAATCAGCAGCACGGGGCCATGTGAAAATATGGCCACTAACAGTCGTCTGAAAAGCATAAGGCAAATTGCCAGCTAAATAAGAGCTGGAAGAACACCACAGCTCACTGTGTTTTCCAGAGCGGCCAGTGATGAGTTTTTCATTATCTCCTTTGGAGAAGGAAAAGCATTTCCCAGCGGCTGGTTCCTCCCATGTCTCTGCCCCTCAAACCTGGCTGCCGCTGCGCCCCAAGGCTGCAGAGAAGAGGCGCAGCGCCGGAGGCAGCGCTGCTTCCCCGGAAGTACCCTGCCCTGTGCCGCTAATGACGCTGCCCCTCTCGTGGCAGCAGCAGCTGATGCTGCTATTGTTTGTTCGACAATAATACAGATTTTAGACTTACTAGTCACGGAGACATTTTTCTTATTCCCTTCCTAACGCAGAATAAGCTACTTTGACACCCCAGGGACAGGCTTAGGCACAGCTCTGCAGTGGGTTTGGTGCCGTGGCAGTGAACCTGTGACCCCTAGCTCTGCCGTGGACATGCAAGTAAATGCACAGGGACCAAAGGTAACTTTGGGGCTCTGCATTTTCTGCTCATCGGCTCTGCTTCAGCATCACAGCTACACCTTGTGCCTTCAGACTTAGCTCAGTTTCCACTTGCCAGGAGGGGAACGAGGAAAAATGTCAAGATCTGCAGATGTAGCTAGACCTCGGAGTGCTGCTTCCCCCACCGGGGTGAAGAGCAGGACTCCTCTGGGATTGTTCACAGCAATTATAAAATGAACCATGCAAAAATCCTCTGGAGTAACTCAGCAGCTCTGCACTTGCTTTGTAAGTACTGGCAATTGTGCTCAGGTGTTTCAGAGGGGCTTCCGGGCAGCCCTAAGTTGTGACTTGTTATGGTGAGGGTATGGTGATTGGCATTTAGGTAAACCACCAGCTCTACCAGATTTGAAGGTATTGAGAACATCAGACTGTCACATCTAAGGCATAATAATGTTTTGTCCTTAAAGTTCAACTGTGGGGTTTTTACACATCAAAGTCTATGGGAGTTCTGTTGATGGTGCCATGCTTATGTAAAAATACTACTGAAGAGGGAATCATTTTGAGGTTTTGTATTTTAAAAGTGTAAAACACAAAGACCTTCCTTTCTACGGAGCAATAACATGTCAGAGATTCATGGACTTATAACCAAGGATCTATACCAAAAACCTGTAAAGGGAAAAGCTAACAAAAGTTGTGAGAAAAGGTCAATGAAGCTGTACAAAAGGGTAAATATTCTGATGGTTTCCTCTCAAATGCATTGATATTAGGTTCAGAAAGAATTCTCCAGGTATGTCTGGTGCTCAGTTTTCCAAGTAAATACTGGTTATGTCTGCTTTTAATCCAAGGTAAGGCAACTGGCTGAAGGTCTGAGCAGTCTGTGAAATTTCACCTGAAATTTTCCATCCCTTTCAGTGTGAACTCATCCAGGCTGCAGAGCTGGAACAATTGCTATTTCATTGTGTAAAACAAGAACATTAAACTTGACAGCAATTCCAGGGCATAAAATTTCAGCAAAGCTGTGGAAGTGGTAGAGCAGCTATCTTCGACCTTTGGTCCATCATAAATGGCGAAAGAGATGTTTGTCTGAAGGGGAGAAAGTATCGTGCTTCTGGAGGCTGCTGCTGCTTTTATTAATGTGGCTGTGCTCCTCCAGCACTGCCCTGTGGGGCTCACGCATCCAACAAGGAGGTATACTGGGTGGTGTTAAGGGTGGAAGGGACAATTTGAGGCAGAGATACCAAAATAGGTCTGCACCAAACCCTCTTGAGGGAGACACATGGGAAGAGCACCCTGATTAGACATGTTAGGTGTATAATCTATACTGAGAAATCAGCATGAGATGCCAAAAAGCAGTCACCAAACAGGGCTGATGAGTGATTTGTGCTGAGTGAGCACTGGTACTGAGCCAGAGGTCTAAGTGCTACTTCTGAGTCCTACTACAAAGACATGTTTTTAGGAGCCTTGAGGAGCTGGGCACAGAAAGTGTTAAAGAAATACAAAGTACCAGAGACTTCTGATTGAGCTGGGGGTTGAGGCAGGTCCAGGTTTCAGGGTAGGAGTAACAAAGGAATACCTAGATCTGTGATATCCTCTGCAATCCATTTTTTTTTTGCTCCCCAAAGATGAATGAGCCACCGATTATGTTTTGCTTGTACCCATCAAAACATCACCATATTCCATCCTGGTCCTCTCCTCTTTTGCTCTCCAAAAGGCACTCATTTTCCTGTTTGACTGGTAAGCATGTAAGCAGTTTTTCTCACTGACTATTCTCAGGAAAGTGATGAAGCTGTGTTTGCATTCACAGCTTTGGAGCATCCCCCTGGTAGAAATACCTTTTTCTTGTGGGCTGCATGAGTGTCCACTCAGTACACTGTGATCTCCAGTTGCTGTCAGAGCAGTGGCAATCCTATCACTGATGATCTATGGGTATGTGAATCAAGGGGGTTTTTAAAGCCCCACAGCTTGAGCCAGGCAGCCTAATTGGAAAAAAATAACAGCAACAGTTTCATTGCCTTTGCAAAGAGAGAGTGAGGAGAGACATGGGTTACCCTATGGAGTCCATGGCCAAGACAGACAAAATGAAGCTGTAGCCTCAAAGAATCAGCAGGGTTTGATACTGGTAGAATTTGCCAAGTATTCCAAGTTCCAGGTAGGCAACCTGACCTGCAGCCCATGATCATGAGAGGTGTGTGCTAACACGGAGATGCTGCAGGGCAGCCGGACACCTCCATGGTCTTTGAAGAAGAAGTTCACAGCCATGGCCGAGCCTCCTGTCATGTTCCCTGCCCATACGCAACTGTGGGCACTAAAAATGACAGTTCACAAGCCCAAGGCCCAGGCAGGAGGTCCATGACCCCGCTGGGTTCAGAGCACCAACACACAGCAGCAGCACCCTGGGAAACCACTGCTTTGCAAGTCTGGCCAGCCCCACTGCTGCCCTGGGGGCTGAGGGCACCCTCCTCCTGCGCCTCCCAGCCCCTCTCCTGGCTGGCTGCTGGCAGGATGCAGTGATGATTCCAGCTCTTCATCTGCTAAGCCTGCAAAGCAAAGATAATCCCCTTCCCGCTTACACAGTGTTTGACCTGCCCAGTGCCCCAAGGGAATAAAGCAAAGGATGTGGGGTGGTGCAGGGCGGGGGGGGGGGGGGGGGGGGGGGTGTGGTGCATGGCTTTGTCACCTGAAGGGGGAAGGCAACAGAATCTAGTTAGTGGAGGTAAGGCTGATTTTTGCCACTAGACCTGCTTCAGAGGAGCCATAACCTACTACCTCGTGATCCTGCAAGTTGTGTGAGCACTGAAACTGGTGAATTTGAAACTGTCCTAATAACACGTCAAATATTTCACATGGTGCTAATGACAGATGTAATATCACAGTTAAATAATTGGCACTTTTAAAAGCACTATGTTATTTCAACTGTGTTCTTATGGTTCAAATATTCCTATGAATAGTCATATTTTCTTCTGACACCTTTACAAGTTGGGTTCAAAATGTATCATTTCGATATATGGTCAGAGGCATTAAAATTATAATTAAAAAATTGCTTTTCACCCTGACATGAAAAATTTAAAGCTGGTACCAAGGAACAAAGTACTTTAACCTACTGGATAAAAGGAACGCAGTGTTTTATTTTAAAAGTGAATTATTTTTCAGGAGTTTATTTTATAACGGTATAATGACATTTGTGGACCCTAAACCAGAAATATTAGTCCTCACAGTTAATTAGCTCTTAAAGGGAATTTTGCACTCCCACATTATGAGTTATAATTGCCTGCTTCTGGGTTCACAGTGAGGACACCAGAGGGGAAGCAACACCCCCAAAACTTGTGTGAAGGCCTTAGCAGCAGCATTGAGGGACCCTCCCTATGCTGCTGCTGCCAGAGGCCACTATGTCCCTAAAATCACCACAAGCTGCAGCAGTTCATGCTCCTTGTGCAGGATCCCTCCCTCTGATTTCATGGTTTCGTGGTAACCCCTTCTGCAGAGGTACAGTCAGAACCATATAAAATGTGCAAAGTCAGGGGTTTTTTATTATCACCAACTAAAAAAGTAAGAAAGGGGATTTTGCTCTAAAAAGGTTGCACAAAAAGGTTAATTGTGAAGGGACTCAGTGTGCGAAATATGTTTCAGGAGTGGTTCTCCTATGAAGCCACGAGGTTACAGAAAGTGGGAGAGGATCAGGACTGACACGATTCCAAAACCATAACCATCAAACCTGTGTGAGCCGAATGGTCTTGAAGGGGAGGGATGCTCACAACTCAGGGCGTGCAGGAAGCCAGAAGAGGGTGCTACAATATCTAATTATCAGAGAACTTATTTAAATTACTATTTAAATATCTCTGTGAAGCCCTCCATCTGTTGTGCACACAACCCAGCCCCAACTGCTCCCAACTGGGCACCAGTCTAAATTCAGTTACCTCAGGGGTCAGTGTGACCCCAGTGGTGTGCACATTACTGGGCTGATGCAGTTTGGGTTGGAGGCTGTGTCCAAGGAGAAGAAAATGCCAGATAAAGATACCATGCTGAGAGCTGTGGCCTATGTGGAAAACATGTCCCTGGGCCCAATCACTTCCCTTGTCACCACTGCCTGCTTTACATGAGTTGTGCCATTTACTGCACCCATGGTTTTATTTGGAGGCAAGGTTTAGGTGACTGTGGCTTTGTTGCTCGATTTTTCCTTGTCATGTAGTGTCATCTCCAGGTAATCACTCCTCATACAGACAGTGCAGTTGCAGGGATGCTGTGGTGTACTGGCCTTAGTCCAGATGATATCAGAGATGGCAGCTTTGCATCTCGTCCATTTTAACTTTCCTAAGTTAAACTTTCACCTGCCCAAGAGTGACATAAAAGATAAGATTTACATTTTCATTACTTCAGAAAGTGCCAAATACAGGAGGGTGGGACAAGCCCCATTGCATATGGGGAGTTATCTTTCCCTACTGCCAACTAGGAGGGTGCAGGAAAGGACAAACAGCCCTGATGCCAATGATGACATGACACAAAAGCAAAAGTCAGTATAAGTAGCTTCTGCAGGTGCAGGTTTCGTATTTATTCTCCTTGGGACACTGCAGAAGTTCTATTGTATTGAGCGTCTTGTGCTGGGCATCTTGATTCTACAGTCTATAAACAGGAATTCTGGAAATCAAAATAAGCACGGAATTAGCCCGATTGCTACTGCTGTTAGTAAGTAACTGTAAACTGCTAAGAGAGCAACTAGTGTTTTTAAAAGCGTGAGGAGAAGCTGTGGCTTCCTGTCCTCAGGAGCTTTGCCACACAGGCAGATAAAACAAGTCAGGTGCAAGATGTACCCTAATACTGTTTGCATGCCAGAAGCCCCTGTATAGTAATTGCCAAGATGTCTAGAAGAGTCATAATTATTAAGAGCTGTCAGCATTTCCATTGCAATCCCCCCTGCGCATGGAGTGAGCCTCAGATGCCTCAAGACGGTGGGCTGGAGGCTGTGTGCAGACTGAAGGTGCGTGTCTCTGAGCTGCATCAAATCACTGCCCTGGGTTCTCCCTCGCCACCCTGGTGTTCCTAATGCACCTGCCCTGGGCAAGGAGGGAATTAGCTGTTCAACAATTGTGCTTTAATGATGTTCTCAGCTCTTGCAAACATTGAAACGAATCATAGCAAGGAAAGGCATTTCTAGAGGACAAGAGTATAATGTTTAGGATGTCAAGCTAAATCTCAGGTGCTGGGTCTGTGAGCTCAAAGCGCTTCCTTCACACAAGCCGAGTGGCACTATACACCGTTTCCGAACAGAGCAGGACTCAAAGCAGCAATGGAAGTTGCTGGGAAATACTTTTAAAACTTTTACTTCTTTTCCTAATTTTCTCAAGGTTTTTTCCAGTTCAGGATCTGTAACAGCAAATGTAAGAAACAAAAAATGTGCAAACTTTTCTCTGCTTTTTGTCAGAAAGTTTGATTATTGACCACATTAATACTTCATAGGAAGAAGATGTTGCCTGGTTCAGTCCCCCCCACCCCCTGACCTGGCACAAGATTCGCAGTCTTCTTCCAAAGGTGGAAATCATCTATTATCATTTTTTGGAGATAATTCTAGTGGTGCAAAGGGTTATTGGAACATGGGACATTACGCAGTGTTTTCTTGCCAGTATTATATAAGCAGAAGAATGGAGATACAGGGTGAAAATAGAGTGGGTATTCTTGTAGGACATCATGTTTCTATTGCTATTCTGTTATAGCTCACACTTAGACAAATATGGTTTGATGCATGCTACCTTATGAGGGTGATATTTTGAGCCATATGTTAAAATAGACAAAAAAATACCTGATTTCTTGTTCTGTTTGTTGCTCCTGTGAGTCTAAATACAGCTTTCTCTCCATAGTAATTTACACTGAGAGCAAAAATAGTCAGTGAAAGAAAAAGGCTCCAGATATTCTAGGTGGATATGTGGTAAATAAGATGCTAGTGAAGCTAGGAAGTATGTTAAGTGCCATGGAGATATAAACAGAAACTGCAAGCTCTTTTCCTTTCTGGTCCATAAGGTAGACACAAGTGTGGCATGGATCTATGGAGTCTCTCTTCACCAGCAGGGATGTGCTGTCATCTAAGGAGATCTGCTTTCATTATTTCACTAAGTCCAAAATTACCAAGAAAATCAGCAGCTGATAACCAAAAGGCATTAGTCTGAAACTACAATAACACTAACTGGTTTAGAGAAGAAACAAATATTAGAAATCCCTTTCAGATTGCCCAGGGAGAAGAGGTGGGGGCAGCTGTTTGTGTTTTGAAATGCCATGTTGTTTTGGGGGGGAGATTGTATATTTGTCACTGGTGAATGACTGCCTCAGCAAAGTGACTTCACTTGTGAGCGCTATTTGCTGCATCAGGATCTGACCCACAGTGCTTGCTGGGGCAGTTCGTAGGCCAGGGCTGTGACACAAGGGCACAGCCACCCTGCTGTGTTTCCCTGGCTGAAATACCAGCCTGGGTTTGAGAGCTGCTGGGTGCATGCAAGCAGATGTGGGGGCTATCTGTGCTTGTTTAGTGCCTGCTTTCTGCAGGCACTGCATGGGGACTTGAGAGGCTGAGACATCTTGCAAGTGTCCATTTCGGCTCAGCCTAATTGGCTGTGGCCTTTCAATCAGGCACTTCATGAAGACACTTAGGAGTGTGCCTGCTGCTCTTCTGCATGGGCAAACTGGAGATGATTTGAGCCACAGGTTAAGAAGGGATGGGCCACCTCACTGCCATAATCAGCCCTCATCAATCACCCCATTCAGCGTGGATGCAGAAAGGCTGAAGTGCAGCTAACAAGACTTTGTCAGTTAAAAGCTGGAGCTGAGGGTATCACAAGTGTTAAAACACTCTATTTACTATACGTGAAGGTAAAGCAATCTATATCCCTATCGCTGGAGTTAGTTGAGGCGCAGGGGCTGCTGACAAATGTGGATGGACAGATATGTAAAGATGATGCGTCATGAGCTCTGCTGATGAGTTTGCAGCAGAAGCCTCTGAATTCACATCAAATGTGTCAAAGGGTGACAGAACTACATCACACAAACTCTGGCAGTTTAATTTGGTGTCAGCTATTAGTGTTGACTTTCAGCGCTATTGCTGCTCAGTGTTTCTGCCAGCAAGGTGACATAGCCTCACAGATTGCTAAATTTCTTTGTTGTAAGAAATAGGGTTTGCTCACTGCACAGTAGTCCTCTAATAGAGGAAATCCAGAAGGTCAGAAAACTGTTTTACCAGGCTGCAGTACTCTATTTTGTGACCTAGACTTTTCATTACATTATTTTTGGTTAAGTACATGATTGTGTCACTACATGGAGAAAATGTCTGTGTCTTGGGTTTTTTAATTATCCTTAGTTGCTTGGAAAGGTCTTATTCATGTTATGGGCTCAGCTCAGCAGTGCTGGAATTTACCAGATGCATTGGAGGATTGTGGAAGGCTCTGAGAACTGAATTTTCCATTCAAAATGTTTTTCAGGGCAAAGTGGTATTTCTAATATGTGTTGCTCATCAAACACTTCCTTTGGAGATGGTCTGGGGGACTGGCAATAGACCCAAAACAGAAATATTACAGCTTCCCCTTCTTCTATCCCTCCTTAGCTATTGTTACTGAGATTTGCAAAGGACTGAAAGAAGTTAATAAAGTGGAGTATAGTGGGACGAGTGGGAAAATGAAAGCCGCACTACTTGAGAACAGAAAATGTTTTAGGGGAAATACATCCAAACCCAAAACATCTCAAAACATGTTATGTAAAATGGTTTCCTCCATCAACAGAAAGAACAGTTGTGTCTTCTAGAAAGACTTAAAATGGTTGGTATCCACTTGCAGTTCTTTAAAACTGCCCAGTGTGAGCACCCAAACATGAAGGCAGAGGTACCCAGACCCGCTACTCCAGGAGCCCCTGCCGGGCTCACAGCGAGGTACGTGGCTGCAGTGCTCCCAAAGCTAGAGGGGAGAAAATACAGCTCCCGTTGCAATGAGGTTGTTTAATACATACTCTCTATCATTCACCAGCTGAAGTTTAAGCAGCACATAAGCCACTTTGACACAGCAATATATCATTCAAAAACAAAACCTGTGCACTCTGCGCGGGGCATGGGCAGATGGATAGCTCATCAGAGGGAGAGAGAGTCTTTCATCAGCTGCCTTTCACCGGGTGATGACAATAATCATTTCAACACAGAGTACACAACCTAGAGTGATGAAGGCAGCAGAACACATCTGGCCTGATCTCTTTAATACCGAATATTTTAAAAACCTGAGAACATTTGTCGGGGTGGTTCAACATAGTGCCTGAGCCATAGGAGAAAAGGTTACATTTATTAAAAGAGGAGCCAAGAAAAAGGAAGACAAACTGCCTGTGACAGAAAAGCGTGGCTTGTGCTGCATCCAGCTCTGACCGTGCTAGTAACTTCACACTGGAGATGTCAGAAGGCCAAAACAATTTTACAGCTTTTAGCATCTGATCCAAGCCCGACCAAAGTCAATGAAAAGCTCCCATGTATTTCAGTAAGCTTTGGCTTGGTACAAAGTAGTTACATCAACCAAGTGCTGTTCTACACAGCAATATTCAGTCCTTACATTGTGTTTGTCCTCAGGGCACAGCAAAATTCTGTATAAAGGTGGTCAGCATCATTCCCACAGGTTACCAAACAAGAAATGGATGCAGAGCAGTGAACTTGCTTGACCAAGGTCCCCCAGGAGGTTCAAGGCAAAGCCATGTCTGCAAACAGGAAAGCTCTGAGACTTTAAGTAATGTTCAAGTGTGTTTGGGTTGGTTTCAGCCACAAAGCAAGCTTCCAGGTCTGGAGGAGGATTTTGCCAGGTGCCATGTTATTTGCTTGTCACTCACAGGTCCAATACATGTGCAATCCCATATGAGAGTGCACACGGATACCTCCCAACACAGCCTTGGATGTGATGGACGTTTTTGGTCTAGAGCTTGACAGTTTGCTGCTTGTCCCCTCCATTTAAATAGCACACATGCAAAGGAGGTAAAGACATTGCCCAGCTTCTGTAGTAACCAGTAAAGGATCCGGAGTATGGGAGGGAAGGCTGCATGACTGGACATAGGGGCATGAGCTTTCTGTGCTGTTCAGAGACTGACATGCAGGAGAAAACAGCCTGTCACAAGAAAGGGATAGCTTCTTAGCGTCTGAAGGGAATTCAGTGGATGTGCACACATGCAGCTCCCAGGACACACTTTCTCTTTCATGTGGAGTACAAATAATGTCCCAAAGAAACCAGTTTGCATTCAAGTTAAATGGCAAGGGTATAATTTAGGTTCTTGGTGACCTTCTGGAAAATAGGAGAACCTCAGCAAGTCTAGTGATAAAGCACTAAAATAGAGCAAAACATTGTCTTTGAGTTTCCCTGGCGGTGTTCAAGGCCAGATTGGACAGAGCCTTGGGTAGCATGGTTTAGTGGGAGGGGTCCCTGTCCATGGCAAGGGGGTTGGAACTAGATGATCTTAAGGTCCTTTCCAACCCTAACTGTTCTGTGATTCTATGGTTCTCCAAGAATTTCTTCTCAGTGTCATCTATATACAAACCTGTTCTCTGCTCTGCACTAGGAGGTTTTCATTTTCTGTATTTGACATACAGCTTTTGCTAAAAAACCATTGTTAAAGAGATATAAAATCACAGTTACAAATGGATTAAAAATGAATTAGTGTATTAACATGCTAGTCAGAAAAAATAGGAGATGGAGAAGGGCATAATAAACAAGACAATATGAGGAAACAAAGCTAATTGCCAGCCTGGGAGAGCCGTGCAGCGTATTCCTAGTAAGCTGTCTGTCTTAAACCCTGTGGATCAAAAAGTGATTAATCCTACAGACAAATGTAGCCTTGATGGTAGAGATACACAAAATCCCCTAAACAGAGCGGTGCAGTGTTGTACTTGCCATTCTGAAGGCCTCAATTACAGGGTCTTTAACTCCAGCCTTTCCCATTATGCTCCCTGGCGTATCAGGGAGCCCCCTCCTCACAGCAGCCCAATCTGAGCCTCAAAAAAGATGCTCTTGGCAGTGCCTGATGCTGCTCAGCCGAGCTTTATCCCTCTCTCCGCAGTCCCCTTCCCTGCTCCAGCACTGAAAGGGGCAGCCAGCCAGCGCTGGGAAGAGCAGGCACCTCAGCATCGCCCACCACCCCACATCTCCTGCAGGCCCACAAAGCCCAGCAGCTCTAGGGCAGCTGTGGGCACTGCTGGCACAAAAGCCAGGAGGTGCACGGGCAGGGGCAGCAGCAGGGGTGTAACAACACACGGGCTGCTGCAGACACGTCAGTTGTGCCTGTGCATGAGCAGGGGCATAGGCTGGGGGGCAGCTTCTCATCAGCCTCTGAGAAAACCTAGCAGGGAGTGACCAGGACAAGGGAAGCAAAACAGGGGAGTTTCTATGGTGCTGTTTCAACACATAATCACAGAATTTTAACCATGTTTCTTGCCATAAGGGGCACGTGTCCTTATGATGGGACCAGGCTACACTTGCTGGCATGTGGGGGTTTTGTCCCCTGGAAGGGGCACAGGCTGGCTCCAGTCAGAGGCTATGGGAAGGAATCCCCGGCACTGCCCCAGCCAGGCCGTGGGAGAAGCACTTGGGAAGCCTGAACTGAGCAGGACTTCCTTTGCTGTGCTAGATCCTTACTAGAATCTCATGTTATCTTGTGCTCAGCTCTAACTATGCTAAGCAAAAGTCTTTTCTAGAGCAGTCTTCTGATCTCTGCCTTTAATTTTATTATGTCCAAGGCTGCCTCTATAAATGTTCTCTTTTTGTTTGTGGGTTTACACGCTCCTTGCTTGTATGAGCCAGCCAGCTGCCCTGGGCAGCCCTGCAGAGCCCACCCTGCCATTCTCTGGGGTAGCATCTGCCCTGAGCTGCTCCCTGCCTGCGCACAGGCTCTACCGCCACTCTCCTGGCCAATGGACCTCTGCCTGGGAACACAGCCCAAAGGCAAATTGCATCAGGTTAGACACAGCTCACTGAGAGTACTTCTTCTGCAAAACATGGTTTTGAAATGGAAACTATTTTAGATGCTTTTTAACTTTTTTTGCATTTTTGTAAAATAATACCAAACACCTGAAAATTACACTTGAGGATTCAAAAGATCTCAGGTTAAATGTAGTAGAACAAAAAAACTTCTCAAATTATTTACTCGTTTAAATGAATATCTACATTTAGGAAAACATGAGATATTTCTGGAAAAGATGTTTTTTAAGAAATAAAAGGTATTTCCCTCTTTAAAACAGAGAGAGAACTTTTTGACTGTCTCTGATAGATTTTTTAACTCAGCACCTAGTAATAAACCTTTCTAGTTTATTACACATTGTGTTAAGTGAGTCCTTTTAGACTCATCAGTACATCATCGGTACAATGCACTAAAAGGCTTTAGAAAACACATCACACTAAAAGTATGGGTGCTAAAGAAAGCTCTGGGCACTATATGGCAGAACACAGGACTGAAAGTCTTTTTCAAAGCCAGACATCCATTAAACAGGTTGTTGCCTTGCCAAATGCCAGCCTCTTGGCTCTGGGTCTGCCATTCAGCACCAGGTGGGTGCTGCAGTGGCAGTTGCTGAGGAAGGTGTTTGCTGGTGGCTGCAGCCACTGCTCACAGTCAGTTTCAGTGTTGAAGAAGGGCTTGAAGCAGACTTGCTAATACAGTGAGTGAAAACAGGAAGGTGAGGAAAGTCTAAGCAAGCGCCTTCAATGACTGAAAAATTAGGATGCAAGTTACACGGCCGTGCTTGGGCCATTCAGAAACAGGAGGTTTATGCATCCGAGTTCAGGGGGCTTGAGCAAAGAGACCCAAAATGAGCCCCATATATCAGCTGCTGAGCTAGAAGATAACTGGAGTTAAACAAATACACCGTTCAAATCTTTCATTCAGTTTGCCAACTGAAACCAGTGTTCCTATACTTATAAATAAGATCCTTGTTCTGTTCAGTGTGAGACCCTGAACTTTCCTGCAACACTGTGCTATTTTACATCCCAAACACTGCTCATCTCCTGAACCAGCCAGAAAGACAGTGGTTCCCAGGGGAGGAGGGCAGGGAGTGAATACCTTCCTGACCCCTACAGTTGCTCATTTTATGCCGTGAAACATGAAATTTGATTACTCTTATCATTAGCTTAGCTCACATAGCTACAAATGTTATTAGTAGCCATAAAATTATCGAGGCCCTTTTAAAATCCATTTTTAAAGAGTGTGTGACATGTATTAGCAGATCTGAAATCCTGATTTCAAATACCCTCACTCGAACATCAGAAACAAAATGTCGAGCTAAGCAACAGTGACAGGGCTTGAGAAGCACTAATGAAGAGTGGTGCCATTGCCTAAGAGAAACATTACAGATTATTAACACATTAGCCCACTAAGGCACTGTGCCAGCTGTAATAAGCAACCAATTTGGCATGCTAACTTAGATACACAGGACCATTCAGAAAGTCTTCCTCCATTTTTTAACTCCCCGGTGGACAAACACATGGTGCAACCTGTTCCCATCTCTCTAATGCCCAGAAAATCACTGCTTAGCTGTGCCGTAATTCCCGCGCACTGTTGGCACCTCACTGTTAATACTTTGACACCGATCTTTCCGACACAAGGTCCAGTTCACAAATTGGCTACATATATTATCTGTGCATGGGAGTGTGGGAGGGATAAATCATATTCATTATTCACATTCATGAAATTCCAAACACATGGAAAGTACTGATGGTGTCCTTGGGGAACTAGAAACAGCTTGTCAGAGATATCCAAGTAAAAAGGGTGCAAAATCAATTATGAAAGGAGGTGTTTCCTGCTCTAACAAGCTAATTACTGTACATCAAGTCACAAAGGGAAAACTGATGCTTTTTATTTTTTTAATGGAGGTGCTGTCAGATTAAATCAACTTGGAAGGACGACTGAGTTTAATGTATTCCCTCAGCTGATGCTCTCTTTAACACATTTACATATGCAAACATGTTAATATTCCATCAGAACCCGTGAAATAGGATGACAGGGCAGAACCTAACAAAACGGTTATGTGACCCCGCTCTTGCAGGTTATTTACGTCATTTACATACGCTGGTAACTCCAGCTCACACTGAGAGTGATTGGCTTGGGAGTCACTCCTGTGAAAGCAGGAGCATCTCAGCAGGGAAATGACACATCCCTGCTGCTGGAAGGATCCATTTTAGGAGGCAAACCAAATGTATAAATTGCTAATGAACTATCCCTTCCTGTCCAGCACAGCTAGCAAACTGCAGATGGTTGATTCCCCCTGGGATAAGAAATAGGTGAAGAGGGGGTATTTGTTAGATGGCTTTCACGTTATCTGCCAGGAGCAAACAGCTATGTCATGCTGCTTTTTCTGCAGCAGGAATCAGACAGAGAGGTCTTTGCTGCCTGCCTCTCCCAGCCCCTTGCCCAGCCTGCACCCAGCAGGGCTCCCTGGCTTTCCTTGGGGCTTCTGCCCCACTGCTTGCCTATGATAAATAAGATGGTTCTCTGCTTCCTTATATCCACTTCTCCAGCCTTCTCTGCCTTTTCTTACAGTCACACAAGCCTCCAGAAGCTAGCAGTCAGCAAAACGTCCCTGTACACACAAGCCTTTGCATTGGGCAGTGATGCTCACCTGTGTTAGGGGTCGAAACACTAATGTTTCCATTCACTGCTCTCGGAAAGACTAATTGTTCTCATGCAACCCTCTGCACCAGAGACCGGGTTACACCCTGCCTATAACAATCTTGTGTATGAGCATATACCCAGAGAGCAGTATACAGATGAAGGCTTGCTCCTCTCGGGCATCCACCTGCTTCCGCGGCATAATACTTTCCACAGCATCAGGGCTGGATGACAGGGAAGGGATGCATTGCCTGACATGCCCAAGAGCCCTTGCCTGCAGGCACCAGCCTGCTGCCAGCAATCACTGCCCTCAGCACGGTGCCAGGGGCTGCAGAGACTGCTGGATGTAGAAAAGGTCATGTCACCCCACGTGCCTACAGGGCAGAATCAAACCCTGTCTTAGGTCTCGCTAACTCATCAGAGCAGGCTCAGCAGAAAGCACCTTCAGTGCTCTGGCTGGGCTTTCTCAAGCTGGTGGCCAAACCCACATGGCCAAACCCCCACATCCAAACCGCTTCCAAGGGAAATGTGCAGGCTGTGCCCTGTGCCTGCTGCAGCTCTGCTGGCCAGCATTTGCAGGCTCCAGCATGATGGCTGCACCCAGATGTGTCAGTCTGTTTCCACCTCTGAGCTGTCTATAGCTGAAAGACAGATGACCTGTTATATATTTTCTTACCTTTTAACTATTCCCACATGATCGGAGTGTTTCTGGGATATAGATAATGGGTCCACTCTTGAAGCCTTTATCAGGGCCAGGTTATCACTGGTCCCTGCAACACCAGGTGTACAGGGGAAGATTAGGAGGAACAATCAGATTTCCATTTGTTCAGAGCAAAGGCAGGAAAAATTTCTATACTTAGAGGTGGTAACAAGCTGCTTTCCATTGTATTCAGTGGGCAAAACCTTGTTCTAAAAGAGCTGGAGCATTTCTCACTGCATACCACCCGCCTGCAGGGCAAGCCAGGACAGAAGGCTGCATTTTCCAGAAGGTGTTTCAGCTTGGATGCTATCACATTGCTCCTTTGAAAGAGGAATGTAATCACGCTCCTCATTCAAGCAAAACTCCCAGCATAGCTCCATGTAAGTGCAAAGGGAGTGAGGATTCACAAGCTGCTCCAAGATCAGCCAAACATCTGTTTATTTGCCTGTTTTCTTCTCTCCTATTGAGTAAGCATGAGCAACGCTAGGGAAACCATGTCGTTCATAAGGTGGATTGATGTCCTTGAAGCTGTTCAACTCCTTCTTGAGGAAAATGCACAACCTGTGTCTTACACTCAGATGGATTCACTCACTTGTGGAATTTATCCCTTGATACTATTGCCTGACACAGGCTTTCCTTCACACACACATCTGCAGACAGCAATTTCCTATTATAGATGCTGCCTATCACCTCCATGTTTCTTTCTTCCCCTCACAAGGCATTCAGATGTAGGCACTTGAGAGCAAGCTGGAATGGCCAAGGGTGTCTGGCCCCAGCTTGCCTGTGGTTTAGCACAGAGAAAGGCCTTGTAGAGAGGGCAGATTCCAGCCAGCACACTGTGACTCAGGCCAAAGGCTGCTGCATGACAGAGCCCTTTTCTGCAGCCTTCATTTGCGGAGTGCTCCCTGGCAGCACTGGGAGCAATGTTATTGATGAGGGGCAGTCCCTGTAGGGAGTGGGGTGGCTGAAACCTCCAGAAATTCATCCCAGAGCAACATGCAGGCTTCCAGACAAATGGGAGCGGATGTTGCCGTGTGCACTGTGCAACAGTAAGCAGGAAAACAGAAAACTAAGTGAGTGTGAGCTGCTGGGTGCTTCAAACCTGCCTTGCCAGGCAATGCCCACTTGCTTCTCCATGGCTGGAGCAGAAGAGTCGGGCCTCTGGGAGCTGTCTGAAGAGCTTGCATTGACCCCACACACTAAGGTGCACTCTCCAGTGAAGTCTGTCTCCTCAGGAAGGAGAGAATGGAGAAGATGGAGACATCTGCTGGGAAGCTGTCAGGTTTATTAGATACATGCAGGTTTGGGGACGGCGCAGCAAGAGGATCTCAAGGAATCTGAGCTCAAAGAAATGAAGGCAACTTCAAAAGGCACAAGCAGACCAGCAGAGTCGCTTAACAACAGTATTTTTCTGCTGGCAATACAATTGAAAACACCTGAGAGTCAAATAGGGATTCAACCTCTCCCCCTGCCTAGAATTGCAGCTGCTATTGATACTGGGCGGTAGATCTTAGGAAAGCTCTGCACACTCCTGACACTGGCCATTACAAGCGATCCCAGATGTGGAAGGATTTATGGGATCCCCACACTTTCAAATATGTGCATATTAAAGACTGTGCTGATTCTAAAGCTGGAGGGAGATCCGCTCTGCTCTCCTTGGTGCCCGGGTGTCACAGCAGTGCTGCTGGTGGGCAAGGGCAGGGTGGGAACAACCTGAGGACCCTGGAGCTGTGGCAGCTCATGGAGTGCCCAAGCTGTCCACAAACATGGACTGGGAAGAACACTCCTTTATAAATGTTCTGTTGCTATCCATGTGAAATGGCTTAGCATCTATCAGGAAACATGATGCAAATCACAAATGCAGTTAACAGTTCTCATGCAGGAGAACTCTTCTTCATGACTTCAGCTACCTTGTCTCCATGGCCCAAAGGAGGAGTGGGCACCCCTCTGTCATGTGCTGGAGGAGGCCAGGTGCTGGGACAGTGCTGTAACCTGCTGCAGCTCCTACATGCCCCATATCAGCATGGCAAGTTTTCCTTTCAGTTTCATCCCACAACTCTCATCCAGGGATTCTGCAGCAGAAATGGGGGGACTGAGGAATGGAAACAATATCTGTAGCCTTTGCAAAGCAAAAAAGCACCTGGTCCACCTTCCACACAGGCCAGTGCCCCTAATACAGGGGAAACAATTTGCATTGACTCAAGCAGGGACAAGACAAGCCCCTTCATGCTGCCAGAATAAACAAGGGCATTCACAGTGGTAAATACTAGAGAAGGCAGGGGTTTTTTCTGTGATAAAAGGCAGGAGTGTATCTCCTCACTGTGTACTCCTGTGAGCATCACTGCAAACTGCAGCATCACAAAAGGCGGGTCAACGTCATATAAACTCCTTGTTCTTTGTCTTTAACGGAAGAGTAGTCTTTAAGGTAAAGAAATGAAACCCTAACTGCTTGGAAAGCTGGGTGTGCGGCCGTTTGGTAGGGCTTGGGTTTGGAGAGTGAATAAAGCAAAACTATGGCTGCCAGCTTGTATTCACACACATCTCCGAATTGCCTGTGATGTCTCAAAACTAATGATCGATATGTTGTCTGTCGTGGTAAACAGACATTTTTAAAAGATTCCTGCTTTATAGTCCACAGAAGAATTTGATTTCCATGCCTATTAAATAATGATAGATTTTATGACAGCAAATGTAAGATCTATCATGTGACTGGGATTAACTTTTGCTGATAATCCAATATCTGACCCCATAGCAAAGTAAATAGTGCTTCACATCTCTGACGCAACGCCCACCCCCCTTTTGCAGCATGAGCTCAGGGCAGGTTTCAGGCTGGATCCTCCCTTCTCCTGGGACCTTACCAGGCTGCTGCGAGCTTGTCCCGGGCAAGTGAGAGTCAGTGAGCACAAAAGTACACCGACATCCCCTGTTTCTAAACAATTTGGGGGTGAGAGCAGGAGGGAAGCCTCCCAGATTTGCAGGATCATTCCAAGATATTATTTCCTGTTCTTGTGTGTATCTTAATGTAGGGATTGATGTCAGGTCCCTGTGTGTGCTCAAATAAAGACAACTCACAGTTATTCCCATTCTCTTGACACACCTAGCACAACATGAGCTTTGAGCCCTGTCTGTGTGGTGGCAGATGGTGGCCAACCGAGAGGTACCAAAACACCAGAGAACTCTTTCTTAGGGAGCTTTACTTTTTGCTAACAGGTGAGAGCCAGAGTCAGGATAAGTAACAGGTACCATAAGTGTCTCATTAACAAATTAAAAGAGCTCAAAACTAGAGAAACAGCTTTCCAAGATCCGCTGCTTCGGGTAAGTGGCACAGATGCCACACAAATGCTTTAAAACTGCCAGACCAAGCCCCAGCTGAGCTGTTGAAGCCCCAGGCCCCTGTACCACTCTGAGTGACATTTTCTTTTGCTTCTACAGTCTCTAAGGTGAATAACTTGTAAAACTGTTACAGCCAGGGGTATCAAACAGCTGCTCAAGCCCTTCGCAAAAACCAAAGCTCTGCAGTCACTAACAAATACTTGTGATGTGCTACCACATTGAAAGAGAAAAGTACTCCCCTTCCGCAGCAAACAGTAAGTATATCAAACAAGAAAATCTATCAGATGCTGGTGTCATGAGGGGTTTATAATCTGTTGTCAAAATGAAGGCCATCGGGTTCTTTTGCCAGGTACAGTTTCACAAGAATAATAAATGTTGTGGGCTTGCATGTGGCAATTCCCCTCGAAAGAGAGTGAAAACTCATTCTTCAAGGACTCAATCCCAAGACAGGAATCTCTTCCTCTCTGAATATCGAAACCTGCTGCAGGCAGAGCAGCCCCAGTGTTGGGTGATGTGGCCACAGGCCCTCTCTGAGGTGGGGCACGGTGTTAGCATCCTCCTAGCCAGAGCAATGCTGCATCTCTGCCTCAGCTTAGCTTCTTAGCACACCCAAATGGAGGCGGCCACCAGGGAGGCCTCAGAAATGAGTCAGACATGACAAGACCCCCCGCTTTTGGATCCGCTCAGCTCCCCTGAGGGAGGAAGGGGCAGGGAATAGGATGCTTAGATTGCCCCAACCACTTCTGGGACAAGCGTTTACTTTAGATTAAGTGGCATGTAAAGCAGAGAGAGGAGCCCTCTCTGGCTGGCTGCTAGGGTTGATAGTTAAATATTTATAATGTCCAAATTAGCATAGTGAAAGCTCAATTCATCAATTTGTTCTGGTCTGTTTGTAAAAAGAGGAGGGGGTGTCAGGCACCCGCAGGAGATGCAGCAGTGGGTGGGCAGGGCATGCGGGCTGCCTCCATCACTAGCCCACATCCCAGCTCCCACTCGTGCCGAGACTTGTTGCCCTGGTCAGGACTTATTACCCCTTGGTCAGGGTCGGGGGAGAGGCCAGCTGTGGGGCAGGGCTGCGGGGATCCCTCCCCTCCCCCAGGCCCACCTGCCCGGGGGCAGCCCCAGGCTGCCAGGGATGCTGCGGGGAGCAGCCTGGCCAGGGCAGGGGCTGGGGAGGGTGTGCGCTGCCCTGGAAGGGTTAAGGCTTTTCAGGCCAAAATCCCGCAACAGAAGGCAGGGTCAGCCTCGCGGCTGAAATCTAAGTGCTAATGACTGATGCCCTTCACCCCTCCGCTGCCTCCAAAGGCGAGTGCCCTGGATGAGCCGGGGCCGGAGAGCATTTAACATTTGAACTTCTTCTCGTCTGTGAGGCAGCAGGCCGTTGTGTGCGGGGTCGCTGACCCCCAGCCCTGCTCCCCACAGCCCCTCAGCTGCCTCCCAGCCCTAATTGAATGACAGATGGTCAGCGGCAGGGAGAGGGCAGGAGCAGGGCCCCAGCCCCCAGCGCTCCTGCCCGCACACCCCCAGGCTGCCCGGCACTGCGCCCCGCAGCCGCAGGGAGCTGGGGCAGGGCCGGGGTTGGGTGCTGCACCGGGGACATCCTCGGGCCAGCCTGACCCAAGCACCTCTTTAGTCCTTGTCCATCCCTCTGCCACGCCACAAAACATCACTGAATTCATGGATACCTGGTGGGTACAGAGTGGCCAAGGCTTCTGCTGCTTCTGGCAGTGCCAGAGCCAGGGAAGGAGGAGAGCTGGACTGAGCTGCTGGGCCTCCATAAGGACATGGGTCACTGCAGGGAGCCTGGGCAGGGGTGGCAGCACTGTGGGCAGCCCCTTCCCCTGCCTGCACCCCAAGGGCTGCTCTCTCCCCCCATGCCTCAAGCAGGGGTTCCAGCCGCATCCTGCCCTGGGTGGAGGATGCCACAGGTGACAAGAGGGGCCTTACTGCAACCGCAAATGGGACTGAGGAAAGGGCTCTCGGTGGGGCCAGATCTTGCCCCTGTCTCCTGCCCACAGGCCCTCCGGCTTCCATCAGGAGAGAGCTGGGGGCCTGGGTTGACCCTTCCGGTGCAGGGGCTGTGCTGCCCGGCTGCCGAGCGCAGCCCCTCTGCACCCACTGCAGCCCGCTGTCCCTTTAACAGAGAGCTGTGATTCCCACAATTACTGGGATTACAAGGAAAGGATTATCGATTTGCAGCCTGCACTGTGTGATCAGCTCCCGGGCGGCCCCCCCGGCCCACCTCTCCTACTGTAAGCACGAAACCATTTATAAATGTTTTATTTCACTGATCGCCTCACCCTTGCTGCATAATAATAACCCCAGCAGCATGGAGATATATTCTCTCTACTCCCCCTTTCCCCATGCCCGCAGCCTGCAAAAGGCACCAACGTGATATGCAGCAGCCCCTGATTTGTGTGTATGTTTTAATTACCGCCGGAGAAACCTGTACACAAGCATAAAAAAGGGTGAGGGAAAGGAGAGCAGGCCCAGACGGCGGAGGCAATGGCAGCCTAATGCACCGCTGGCTGACAGCGACTTCCGCTCAGGCACCTTCTCCAGATCGAACCCTTCGATTGTAACTGAAACAATTTGCATACTGATTCCTCTCATAGCCTCCCGATCCATAACCAGGCAGGCAGCTATTCAAATGCAAGTAGCATCCCTAAATGCAAGGCTAGGCTGACCAAAATGCGCTGTCCAACAAGCAGGAGGAGAAGAAAAAAACCCCTTGATTATTATTTCTATTTTTGTTTCTTTTAACCTTTAAAAGATGTAGCTGGAAGCTGTTTGTTTATGGCTGGGGATGTAAGGGAGAGAATTGATCCTGGACTGGACTTAAAGATGGAGCAAAATGGGGCGCTGGAGAGATTTTTCGTTGAGCGTTTTTTTCTTCCTTTTTCCTATTTTTATTTTTACCTAAGCCACAAACTGAGGCTCTTTGGGGGAGAAAGAGGGTTTATCCCCTCTCCCACCCCCTTCCTCCACCAAAACCATCTCTGCTCCTGCAGACCCAGGGAATACACAAACTGCTGCCTCTGCCTCTGGTGCATGTTGGGCTGATGAACAACGGGTAATTCTGGCTGTAAATTCTTGCGTTTAAGTTGGTGCAATAAAAGATCTCTCCCACACCTTGTGAGGGTTCGGTGCTTTATTTTTGAACGGGACTGGCGTGGCAGCCGCGGCGGTTGCATTTTTTTCTTCTTTTTCTTCTTCTCGTTCTCACTTGAATTGATGCAGGTAGAAAATTTTTTTGTTTGTTATTTTGATTTTTCTCCTCCCAGGGGGCAAATCTAAAGGCGACCCCGCATCGGATGCCCGTCCCGGCGGCGTGCGGCGAACGGCGGGGTAAGCGTGCCCAGCGGGGCACGGGGCTGGCGGGGCGGGGCGCAGCGGCCGCGGGCGAGCGGCAGCGGCGGGGGGCGGTGGAGCGGGCACCTCCGGGTGCCACGCGGCGCCCGCAGCCTGCCCCGCACCCGCGGAGATGGGTGCGCACAGGAGGGACGTGGGTGGGGGAAGCCCCGTCCCGTGGCTTCCGCGCCCGCGGAGCCGCGGTCGCTGCCCGGTGCCGGGCCAGGCGCGGGGCTGGCTCATTTGCCGTGCGCACCTCCAGCCCCGTGCCACCTTCCGCACCCGCTCCGCCGCCGCGCAGCCCGGCGCAGGCTGCGGCCGCTGCCAGCCGGCACGGCCGAGGAGAGAGCGGCCCCCGAGCTCCGCCAGCCTCCATGTTTGGGGCTGCTCCTTGAGAATTTCACCGCCAACATCCCTAGAATCGATCCCGATAATTTTCTGCTAACAAGGGCCCCGCTTTTGTTCCTGTTGGGGCGCGGAGCGGTGCTGCTGCCGTTGAGGACCGGGGATCGATTGCGGGCCGGTTTCTCCGCATGTTCGTGCGCGATGGAGACCCGGCACACGGATGCCTGAGTGTGTGTCCGCCGTGCCGCTGTGCTCAGTAACAAATGACTGGGATACGTGGGTATTTTGTTATTTAGCCACGGCTAAGGGAAAGCTTTCAGGATGCTGTGGAGCTGTGATGCTGGCTCCTCGCCTCTCTAAAATCCCCATTTCCCCCGTGCCGCGACCTGTTCTTTGACCTTTAGACACCCCTGAAGATAGCGGAGTTTTCCTTTCGAAGCAGCAATAAAGCGACCCTGGGGGGGGAGGGGGGTGTGGGGCGGCGGTCACCTGGGTGCGGGGCTGCGGGAGCCTCTGGCGGGCACCGGGCTAAGGCCCGGTCACACGCGTTCAGTTTGGTTTCATTTGAGGACATTTGGCTGTTGTAGATCTTTCTCTGGTTTGTTGCATCACCACAGCTCGCTCCTTAAAACAGTAATTCAAGATGTAAGTAAAAGTGTTTTCATTTTTATTGATCCTGCTAACATCTTTCATTACCCAACACGTAACCACAACAAATGATTGCTCATTTGATACGGAGAGTTTTATCGGCGCTCTCCCCGGTCGGGGCGCGAATCCTAAATCCCGGCGGTACTGGGAGCGGAGAGGCGCGGAGCTGCGCGGCTGCGCAGTGGGGCGGGTGCTGCCCGGGCCCCTCTGGCCCGGGACCTCAGTGGGGCCGGAACCGCCTCCCCCAGCACTTCCCCCGCAGAAAACGGGGGAGGAACCCCCGGGGGTTGGGGTCCGCGCACACCCCGCTTGTACCGGGCCCGACGGGACGCACAGGGCCGGGCCTGGGGGTACTCGCGGATGGAAGGCGCTCGCCCTTGTCAGTCCCTGCCAGCAGATCCTGTTCCTGGCATAGAAACCCAACAAGTAGCGGGAGGAGAAACGGCCGCGCAGCCGGTCCCGCAACGGCCGCCCCGGGAGCGCAGCAAAGCCAGGCTGTCCTCTCACCCCTCAAAGCCAGGCTGTCCTCACGCCCCTCAAAGCCAGGCTGTCCCCTCGCCCCTCAAAGCTAAGCTGCCCTCTCGCCCGCTTTTTATTTCCCTCCTTTATTAAACACGCTACGTAAATGAAGTGTTTTCTAAAGGGGCATCTTTTTTAAAAACAAAACCAAACACAAACAGAAATCCCCAAACCTGTGGGTTAATCGGGGATAGCGGGCGATTGGAAGCAGCAGGTCCCGTTTCATTTACACGCTTCCTTCAAGTTAACTAATGACGTGAAAGGTTTTTCAGCCATCAAACAAATGCTAGTATTTTAACTCTCTTCGAGAATATTATTGTTTCCTTTAATACTAGAAGGGAAGGCAAGTTTGTGAGGGAGAGGCTCGAAGAATCGGTTTCGATGCGAGAGACCTACGGTGAAATTAAACTAGGCGGATTTTTTATTAAATGATTTTTGGTCTTCTGTGGTTTTATGAAAATAAAAGGCAGCACTTTGTCATTTTTAACAATGTAAGTAGCCAATAAATCTAATTTTCACATTGATTTCTGTAGGAATTAAGTGATCTGCTGTGAATTGTTTTTGGAAACAAGTGCGACTTTCTCCTGGCAGAAGCTGTTTTTAGAAATAATAATTACAAAAAATATTTTTAAATATAGTGTTTAAAGGCAGCAGCCTTTTCTAGGAGCTTGATGCGTATCTGAGAAGGGATCTAGACAAAGAGTTTTATAAAACGCGTTACGACGGGCACAGCAGAGCGTTGTAAGGGAAGTGTCTCTTGCGGGTGGATTGCGGAGACGGCGGCTGACGGAGCCCTCGGCCGGGGAAGGGGAAAAGGGGAAAGAAAAAGATAGCGACTGTGTTCGCTTGTACATGCAACTAGTAGAGACCTCAGTGCAGCGACCAGCCCTGCCTGGCCGGAGCGTGCTCCGGCCTGAATTGATGCTGCGGGGCAGACACTGCCTGCAGCCTGCGCTTCCCGGCAGAGCCTCATCGGGAGCCCGCGGGGCTCGGCCGCACGGCTCCTGAACGACAGAGCGCACGGCGAGCGCTGGCAGTGGCTCTGCTGGTCCTGCCGGGGGTTCCGCGCTCGGCTGGCCCCGCACGGCTCGGCTCTGGGCTGGTTTCTGGGGCTCCACGCGTGTCCGTGGGGGTAGAGGAAGGGGGGGTCCCGGCCCCCGGCGGCTGGTCCTGCCCCACGGCAAAGTCTCCGTGGGCGGGAAGGCCCAGCCCGACCCGGCCCCTCGTGTCCGGGGCACGCCGTGAGCGGCCGCTGCCGGCCTCGTGAGCTGCCCCCGTCACCCGTTAAGGCGCCCGCGCGGGAGCTGGCGGCGGGCTGCAGGAGCGGGCCCTGCGCCCCCTGCGGCGGGACCCTGCGGGTTTCCCGGGGCATCCTCTCAGGACTCGAAGCACCGGGGCGCGGACCGCGTGGGTCACGCGTGGATCACAAGCACCCTGGGGGCCGGGGAGCAGCGCCGGTCCCGACCTGCCTCCGAGCAGGCGGCGGCGCAGAGTTCAAACGCATCAAACTCTCAGAAGTCATTTACCCGGTTTCATAAATAACGTCCTTATTATCTCCAGCCCCCGTAATTCATGCTCCCGTCCGCTTGATTGCGGGGTTTCAGCAGATAAAAAGTTTATAAGTTGGTCGGGTTCTTGTTTTCCTTTTTCCATCGTTAACATCATTAATATAAGCTATCAATAACCTTGTCGTTTGGAGCATAGCTTCACAGTATTGATCTGCGCAGCTATTCATCTCTGCCATGGAAGACACGGAATAATTTTCGCATTACAGTAGCTTGGATTTGCTTTTAATTCATATTTAAAGCTGCAACTGGCTCTGTGGAGCTCTCTGCGAAAGACTAGAGGCGCCTAATTAATAATAAGTTAGAAACGAAGGAAGGCACCGGCGGATAAATAATTAATACAGACATCTCTGTCTCTTTGAATATTGCTACTTTAAAAATTTAGACTTACCAGGGCCATACTGTAAGTCTGCAAGTTATATCGAGGAGGTGATTTAAGAAAGCTATTTTTTTTTTCCTGAAATACAATGCTAAATTATTTACGGTGTTTTGCAATCTTCCCTAAGTTCCTTCATTAACAAGCGCTGCGGTTTGCTCCGGGGGGTGCGAGAGAGCGCGGCTGCAAGACGGAAACGCGGCGGCCCGGACGGGGGGCGTCCGGACGGGAAGCGGGGGGAACCCCGGGCCCGAGGGCCGCTGGAGGAGCCGGGACCACCCCCACCTCCCCGGGCAGGCACCCGCCGTGCCTCCCGCAACCCCACAGGCTGCCCTGAAAGGCCGGTCCTGCCCCGCCGGCCCCGGCCGTGCGGCCCCTTTCTGTGCCTGCCCCCGACAGATGTGTGTGTTTTTGTCGCCAAGCAAGTTTCCAAGAAGCTCGACAGGGGAAAGTCTGGAAAAGTTAATCCCCCCCGGCAGCTGTTGGCTTCGGGAGCCTTCGAGCGTCACCTTTGACACGCTCCCCGTGCAGGGGGACCCAATGCCGCAAGCTGTCACCGCGCAGGAGGCGCGGAGAGCCGCGCAGGGCGGGGGCAGCGCAATTAAAACAAATAATGAGAATTGGGGGAGAAAAAGGGAAATAATAATAATAATAGTAGTAGCACCCAAGCCCTTCTCCGGTCCGCACCGTGATCGCTGTCCCTGGCTGGGCCGCCCCGTCCGGGCGGGCCCCGGTGCCCGGCGGTGTTCGCTGGCGTCAGGAGGGAGATTATGGCCGTTTCATGGTGTCATTATCTCGGATTTAAAAAGCACACACACGCAACGCAATTCAAACAAGCAAAGTTGCGGTTTAAGTCCGCTCCGAGTATCTGCTGATCAAATAAAGACTTAAGGGCGGTAACGATTATTCTGTTAAATATATGGTACTTGACTGCACAAGCAGTAATTGATTACCGCACCGAAATGATCTCTCCCGGGCGCTCCCCCCTTCACCGGCGGGGCCGGGGGCTCCGCGGAGGAACCGGACGGGTCCGCTTCGAGGTGAGCCCGCGGCCGGACACCCCGACGGCTGGCCCCGGCTCGCTGGCCCCGTCTCGCCTCCCCAGGCCCGGGCTCCTGCGAGCCCACCGGGAGGACCTGGGGCTCCCTGCGGCCGAGACGGACCCGGGCACCGTCGGGGAACGCGGCACCGTCGGGACCGTGTCCAAGCACTTCCTTCCGCGCCGAGGCTGTTGCGCACCAGGGCAGCTTCGTCGGGAGGATCCCCCGAAGAGTAAAGGGGAGAAATAATTTTGAAAGCACAGAGGCGTGCGGGAGCGGGGAGGCGGGTGCGGGTCTGGGGTTAGGAACTGGACGCCGGCAGAGGCCGGCGTGCCTCGGGACGTGCTAAATTGTTTGCAGATGGGTCTGAGCTCACCGCTTGAAGAAAAATTTGATGCTGTAATTTCCTACAAACTCGAGGGAGTACCTTCCACCCGCGGTGGTGTTCGCTTTGGTGACTAATCGCTAAACGCGTGGAGAGGAAACATTTTAAATTAAACTGTAAATTGTATAGAGACACTGATGAAGAAGAAGCTGAAAACGTTTCGATTAGATCCGCGACATCACCTGGCGTTGGCCTGGGAAACAATCGCAGCCATTCACTTCGGTCACGAAAAGCTCTCGATAATTTTATTTTATTTTATCCTAAACCTTTCTTGAGATCATTGATTGGGTTTCGGGTCTATTTTTCCTTTTCTCTCAGTTACTCCTCTCCTCGTCTGTCCCTCTTTGTAGGACATGGAGAGTCTGTTAATGTAACATTACAAAACTTCAGAGAGATACGGCAGCGTTTAGGGACGGGGAGGACTGGAGTGACAAGAACTGAGGGGGATCTGTGATTGTGGGGTTTAGGGCGAAATCAAATACAGACGAGGTTCGTGCACCCAGGGAGAGGGATCGGAAGTGAGTAACGGATGTCTCTCGGACCCGTGGGTCAATGGTGCTGAATTCTTACAAATCCGCGTGTGTGTTAACTGCAGGAAATGAATAAACCCGCTTTGGAAATTCTGAATTCATAGGGGGAAAAAGGTCATGGTACGGGCTTAGCAGATACTTGTCGTGATTCTAAAAGTTTCCTGCGATCCTGCCCGGCCTCTGGGGCTGGTTTTAGCTCACCGACCGCGCACACACTGTCACACACTGCTCTTGCAGACACGCACATGGCCGGTCCCGGTCAGCAGCCCCCAGGCCAGGCACCCAGGGCACGGTGCCCTGAGCGCCCCGCGGGGGTCCGCGGGGTTCCACAGAGCTTGGGCGAGCGGTGGGCGGCGGGTGCCCGGTGCGGAGGGGTCGGTCCCCATGCCCGCACCCAGCGGGGTCACCTCGTTCCCCAGGGTGCTCGTTGGGGGTGGCCGGGGCTGGAGCGGGGCTGGGCCTGGCTTCGCCGGCGGGGCTCCTGGCCGAGGCCCCTCAGCGCCCCCCGCTTCTTCCGCTGCGGCGGTGTTCTGGCTCAAAGTGTGGAACGAGGGGCCTCGGTGCCTGGGGGAGCCGCTGCGGAAGCGGGTGCCCACGGGGTCCGAGCAGTGCGGTGCCCTCACCCCCACGGAAACCTCCAGGGGCCTTGGCCATAGAGCTGGGGCGACAGCTCCGAGGGAAGTAACCCCAGCGTTCAATTTCGGCTCGCTCCCGGGGTGACTCCTGCCCGAGGACCGGCTCCAGTCCCTACAACTGTGGTCTGCATTCCCCGCAGGGTCGGTGCCCCGCTGCAGCTGTCTCCTGGCTCTCACGAGGGAAGGGGCCTAGGCTCCCTTTGCAGGTGGCAACCCCCCGTTACAGACCTCGGCTCACACCGGGCAGCGGCGGAGCGGGGCTGTGTGCTTTCGCTTGGCATCCCGCTGCGAAGCTTTGCTGGGGCAGGTGCTCCAGCCCTGTCCTACGCTCCATAGAAAAGACACCCGGTCCCCAGGGTGAGCCCCACCGCGGCTGGGACCTGCTCGCCCTCCCGGGGCCTCGCCGGGTCGAAGAGCCCAGGCGGCTCCGCGGATGCCCAGGAGCATCCTCGGGCCCCGACGGCGGAGCGGGGGGAGCGGCTGAGGCAGGGGCGGCCTTTGTGCACGGCCGGCCCGGTGCCTCCCGGCTGCGGCCCCGCGGATCTCCCGCGGCGCGCCCCGTCCCTCCCGCCCCTCGGCGCCGCGGACGCGCGGCACTCTCCCCGGCGTGGTTCGTTATTGTTAATGGGCGAACAATAGGCACATCTGCCCTTTCTTCCAGCATAAAGGCACCTTAGCTAACGAGGGGGGCCGGCGGGTGCGCTCGCTTTTTCTTTCTCCTCCTCCTCCTTTTCTTTCTTTTGGGGGAAAAAAATAAAAGAAAACCAGCGGCATGTCCGGCTGCCGGGCGCCTCGGGGCATATGCTCGCCTTGTGCCGCCGGGCACGGCCCCCGGCCCATCGAGGGTTTCGGCGGGGGCTAAAGGGGGAGGTCCCCCGTATCGCATTGACAGGCTGGGGGGGGGACATATGGGACAAGAGCTTTGGGGGGTCGGAGGGAGCTGAAGCGAGGGGAGAACCCAGCTTCACCCGGGACGCAGCTCCGTGGGGCACCCAGCGCTCGTTCCCAGGACGGGTAACGGGAAGTTTCCCGGTAGGACAGCGCAGAGGAGCTGTCCCTGGGCTGTCTTGCGTGCGGGAGCCGGCGGCTGCGGGACACTGAGTGTGGGACACAGAAGGGGCATAGGGCGGGCACAGCCCGCGGGCTCCCGGGGCAGGGTGTCTCACCGCCCGGAAGCTCTCTGTGAGGTGAAGAGGATCCGCGCTCTCGGAAAACGCGGAGTCACCGAAGGGGCGGAGCGGGGCGGGCACCCCCAGTACCCGGGAGCCGCCCGCCCGGGGGGGGCGGGCTGCGGGAGGGGTCGGCCCTTTGTGCCCAGGAGTGGGGCTGAGGGGGGGCGCTAGGGCCCGGGCCGGCGGCGCTGGACCCCGCGGGCTCTGGGCGCCGCCGCGGGGGCTCGCCTCCTTAATAGGGGCGGTGACGTCACGGGGGCGTGGCCGGGGCGGGCGGGGCGGGGCGGGGGCGCCGTGCGCATGCGCCGTTGCGGCGGCCGCGGCGCTGCAGCAGCCGAGCCGCTGCCCGGGCGGCGGAGCGCAGAGAGAGCCATGGCTCGGGAGGGCGAGCGGCGCGGCAGGCTGCCGCCGCGGCGGCGGGGCCCGGCCTGACCGAGCGGGGCCACAGCACCGGCCCGGCGGCGTCACCCGGCAGCGGGGAAAGCAACGGATAAAGGCGGAGCCGAGAATAAAGGGGGAAAAGGGAAAAGATAAAGGGAAGATCCCGCAGCCCGGCGGCAGCAGCAGCAGCACCGCCGCCAGCCCGCAGCGCCCGCCCGCCGCCGCCGGCCCGCGGTGGGAACCGGCCAGCGGCCGCCGCGAAGAGCCCCGGGACGCCCCGCTGCCCACCAGATGTGCGGTCCGGCCGCCCGCTCGGCCGACGATGAACGCGCAGCTGGCGATGGAGAACATCGGCGACCTGCACGGGGTGAGCCATGAGCCGGTGCCCGCCCCCGCCGACCTGATGAGCGGCAGCCCCCACCACCGGAGCGCCGTGGCCCACCGCGGCAGCCACCTGCCCGCACACCCGCGCTCCATGGGCATGGCGTCCATCCTCGACGGCGGCGACTACCACCACCACCACCGGCCGCCCGACCACGCGCTGACGGGCCCCCTGCACCCCACCATGACCATGGCCTGCGAGACCCCTCCCGGCATGAGCATGAGCAGCACCTACACCACGCTCACCCCGCTGCAGCCTCTACCTCCCATCTCGACGGTCTCGGACAAGTTCCCTCACCACCACCACCACCATCACCATCATCACCACCCCCACCAGCGGATACCGGGCAACGTGAGCGGCAGCTTTACGCTCATGCGGGACGAGAGAGGTCTGGCATCTATGAACAATCTCTATACCCCTTACCATAAGGATGTTACCGGCATGGGGCAGAGCCTCTCTCCGTTGTCTGGATCGGGCCTGGGGAGCATCCACAACTCCCAGCAAGGGCTGCCCCACTACGCTCACCCCAGTGCCACCATGCCCGCCGAGAAAATGCTCACCCCAAACGGATTTGAAGCCCACCACCCTGCCATGTTGGCCAGGCATGGCGACCAACACCTCACCCCCACCTCCGCTGGCATGGTGCCTATCAACGGGATCCCACACCACCCCCATGCCCACTTGAATGCCCAGAGCCACGGGCAAATCCTGGGCTCTGCCAGGGAGCAAAACCCTTCTGTAACTGGTTCGCAGGTCAACAGTGGAAGTAATTCAGGGCAAATGGAAGAAATCAATACCAAAGAAGTAGCTCAGAGGATCACCACCGAGCTCAAGCGGTACAGCATCCCCCAGGCTATCTTCGCCCAGAGGGTGCTGTGCCGCTCTCAAGGGACCCTCTCAGACCTGCTGAGGAACCCCAAGCCCTGGAGCAAGCTCAAATCCGGCCGGGAGACCTTCCGCAGGATGTGGAAGTGGCTCCAGGAGCCGGAGTTTCAGCGAATGTCTGCTCTGCGGCTGGCAGGTGAGCCCGCTGCGGGGCGGGGGGGGGCACGGTGGCGACGGGGCTGGGGCCCCCGGCCTGGGCGGGCCGCCCCGGTCTCTGCCTGCCCCCGCGGAGCGGCCGCGGCCCCGCTCCTCCGCTCCATTTCGCTCCGTGCGCTGGCACAGTCCGGCTCCCCCGCGCCACGCTCCCGGCTGCCAGACAAAGCCGAGCCGGGGCCCGGACTGCGCACTGCGGCGTCCCGGCTCTCCCCCTTAGCCCGGGCGGGGCGCACCCTCCAAGCTCCCCGCCGCCGGAGGGACGGCATCCAGAGCGTCCGGTAACGGGGCGCCGCCGACACCCGCACGGCCCGCCGGCAACGCTGCCCGCAGAGGGCAGGGCGAGGCGGAAACGCTCTGCTCGGCGGTTCTTTGAGAGATCGTGCCCGGCACTGCCCGGTACAGCCCGCTGACGGGGTGCAGGGCAGCCCCGGTAACGCGCTGCCGAGAGGTGCCGATGCGTCTGCTTTGCGCCGGTGGCGGCGGATCCGGGCGGCGGATCCGGGCTCCGGTGCAGCGCCAGGCGGGGTTCTGGCCGGCTCAAGCCCTGCGTACCTGATTGGGCTGGGTTCGGTGTGCTGGGACGGGGTTCTCCTGCAAGCTATGCGTGCCCGGCGGGAGAGTGCGGACTGAGAGACGCTGATGGCTGGAATCGGTTCATTTACTTAATTTGTTTCAATTGGTTGTGATTATCATTAGGCAGTGGAGTTTGAATTGCGCGTGGATGCCCCTGCTGAGACTCGCAGTCCGTGTCGTGTCTCCGAGCTGCTCCGGAGACACCCTCCCTCCCAGCGTTCGCGTCCTCGGTGCGCTCCCGACCGCGGCTCCGTGTTGCCCGCCCGGAGCCGTCGTCCCGTCCCACTTGGCGCCTGCTCGCCGCCCCCAGCCCGCCTGCGCCAGCAGCGCGGAGCCCGAGTTTAATATGCCGTGAGTGAGGGTTTGTTAATTAAGTGATAGGTCTCCATTAATTTGTCCCTGGAGAACGCGAGGCAGTCGATCCGAGTTGGAGCCGGGGTCACTGATCCGTTTCACAGACAAAAATAAGGGAAGGGTTGAATCTTTCTCCTTGCAAACGCACAAAAGCTGCTGCGCTTTCGACTACTGTGACGGTGGGAACTGGGAGTCTGCGGGGACCCGGCTGGGCTACATCACGCTCCTGCCCGCTTTCAGCTCCCTTCTCGTTTCTAAAGCCTGAAGCGGTACGGGGAAGGGCCTCGGGGCAGGGTCTCCCTCCCACCGTGCCGGCCCTGCAGTGCTCGCCGGTGGGAGGACGTTGTTCCCTTTGGCTTCCACTCGTGCCGAGTCAGTTTCAAAGCTCTAAGCTCTCAGAAAATGCCCTTTCCGCCTTCCCTTCCTCGAGAGCCATCCCACCAGGAGAAAACCCTCTTTTTGCTGGTGCTACCCGCGGGAGGACGATGGAGTTTGTGTTTGCAGTATCCCCGTAACGATCGCTAAGGTGAACTTTCTTCGATTTGGAGCATATTTTTACGACAATTCGGTCAACCTGAATCTCCGCTCATTTGCATAGATCGATACTGGAAGCAGCCCCTCTCTCCGGAGTCTGCTGGCCTCCCCTCGCTGGCACTGCCGGCGGCGGCTCCGCTGCCCGGGCCGGAGGGAGGCCTGGGCAAGGAGGGGAGGAGACAGTTCCCCGTGCTCTGACCCTCTGCCGTGCCCGGAGGGGACTCATTGTTCTCTTCTACCCCTGGACCGCCCCTTCCTCCCTCCACCTCAGCGCTGTGCTTGTACAAACGGATCCCGGTAATCCCGTTAGACAGACAAAGCCTCATTATTCCGCCTTCCCTTCCCGACGAAACCCAAACGCTTCCACCTCACGGGAGCAGCCGGGCCGGGCCCCGCGTCCCCATCCCGCACCCGCGGGGGCTCCGCAGCCTCGCGCGTCACTGCCCCACCCGCGAGCCGGCAGCCCCGCAGCACGTGGTCATTTGCATAACGCGGCGTCCCAGCCAATGGGGCGGCCGCGCAGCTCCCGGCCCCACCCCGCGGAGGATGCGCGCCCCTCCGCGCTCCCGCACAGCGCTGCACATGCAGCAAGTATCGATCCCGGGTTGTACACGTTTTAAATGTGTGATGATCTTACTAAGTGGTAAAAATCTGCCCCGGCTGATATTGATGTATGAACACCAATTCAAAATACTACAAATTACTCCAGCTGGCACAAATTAAATTTCATGTCCAAATTATAACTCACTCCCGGGCGTTCAGAGAATTATCAGGTAGATAAATACCCAGAGCGGAGCCCTCGCTGCCTTAATTTTTTCCCTTCCTGATTTCCTGCAGGGAGTGGCTGGGAGGCGGTGAGGGGGATGGAGCCTGCTTATTTCAGGCCTCATGGTCTTCCACAGCACTTTATCTTGAGTGTTTGCCCCTTCCAGCCATCCCTGGGGGATCCCTACCTCCCAGAATACAGAAGCTCCAACAAATAGTGGAAAAATTGGTAGTTACATGGAAGCAGGATTGAGGTCTTGACACTTCCTGGGCTGTCTCTTGAAATGTAAGCAGAACTGCTAATTGCAAAGCTGACCTCTTCCAGCCTCCATCTTATTCATCCCATCTTCCTTCCCCTCTCTGTTCTCTTCCCTTTGTCCCATTCTCTCACCCTCTCGATCACTGAATATTTATCTATTCGGCCATTTCTCCTTTAGATGGCCTTCCCTCCCTTCCCTCTCCATCATGGATGTTTGGAAGGGCAGTGAAGTGATACCGAAAGCAAAAATACAGTTCAAAGAGAATGCACAGCCCTTCTGCAGCCTGATGGGATTTGAGGGGAATTTATTCCAGGTTATTTTCGAATAGGGAGGGAAATAAGAAGGGATAAAGACGGCAGAACCTGACTCCTCTTGCTCAGGAAATCCCAATCTGCCCTGGGCCTTGGCCCCGCGGGAGGAACTCGGCAAATAAAGGTTTCGGGAGCAGGCGAGGGGGTTCAAGGGAGCAGAGCCCCCTCTGGATCTGGTGCAGGAGGGGCCTCCTTGCCGAGGCGCACTCTCTGCGGCGACTTCCCGCTCCGGTGCCCCAAGCACGTCCGGGCGAGGGGCGCGGGGCCCATTCTGGCCCTCCGGAGGTGCTCGGTCTTTGCCTGCGACCAGGCTGACATTTTCAGTCGCAGCAGCTCTTCCCTCCTCGTTTCCTTTCCCCCTCCCAGGCTGAATGTCGGCGAAGCTGAAGCCTTGGGAAGCCGGCGAGAAATTCTCGCCAAATTAACTGTAAAGAAATCGATACCGTAATCAGAGCGTTTTCCACATTAAATATGAAATGTAATGAGCGCCGCTTGCCCCCCTCGCAACGCCGGCCGCCCGGCTTGCGCCGGCGAAGGTCGATGCCTCCCCGGCCCCGATTGCCTCATTAGGGCCTGATTAATATTTACCCGGCGGGGACTTTGCATAAACGCATTTGCATCAGGGAGGAGGAGAGCATCGACTGGGGGCTTCGCCGGTGACAGCCTGAGAGCGGCGTGGGCCTGGGGCACAGACCCTGTCACTCTCGGCCTTGCGGGCTGCCAGGAAGTCGCGGGGACAGGCGCGGGCCAGGTTCCGCGCACTCTGGGTGGTGACAGCGGTCGATACACGGCTGCCGGGGCAGTGCTGGGCCCGAGACACGGTGCCCCGGCCCGGTGGGATCGGAGGATGGGAGCTCAGCCCGCCCCCGGCGCGGTCGTGCCCAGCCGCACCGCCCGGTGCGCAGCCGGGCGGGCGCTGGGGCCGTGGCTGTTTGCCGGCCGTGTCCTTGCGGCGGGATTGATTTACAGCCGCTCGCACATAGCTGCGTTTGCCCTTCGTTAATGTTTGCCCGGAGGGAGGAGGAGGAGCGGGGCCGGGCGGCGGCTGCCAGCCGCGTTCCTCCTCGCGGGGCCGAACCGGGCGGGGCCCCTACCCCGTAGCACGGCTCGGCCCGCGCTTGTTTGTTTGTTTTAATTACCCGCCGCGTGACGGGGCGGTGCGGGGGGCCGTGCCCCGCTCCCACCCTCGCTCCCTTTTGTTTGAAGCAGCCTCAGAGCGGGGCTGCTCCCCACCGAGGGCACCGCTGTTGCCGCCCCTGGGGCAGGGCTGCAGGCGCTATGCCGGCTCGGCCCGCCGCGTCTGCCCTTCCTCACCGGCTCGGGCCTTTCAGCTGCCCCCGGTCCTCGCACATCGGCCCGCGCTTCCCGGGGGCTCTGCGCCATCTGCTGACCGCTGACGGGCGGGAGCCGGCCCCGCCGGCCCGGGCACCCCACCAGCACAGGGCCAGGAGGCAACTGCTCGGGGGAGCGCTGCGAGCCGGGTGCGCTCCGAGGGGTGCCCTGTGCTGGAGCCCGGGCTGCCTCTGCCCGCTGGTACAGCCCGGCGGCTTCGGGGACAGCGCTGTTCGGGTTCAGCACCGTGGACAGCGGCTCTCGGGCAGTCGCGCCCCGGGGCCGGAGTGGGCCGCGCCAGCGCTGCATCGGTTAGGAGGAACGGAGCCGGCAATGAAAGCTGTGCGGCCGCGGGCGGGAGAAAGCCCTGTGTGTCATCACCCCCCTGGCTCCGGGGCCGGGCTGACCGCAGGAGCGGAGCTGCTCCGAGCCAGGCAGTGAGCCCCGAGAGAAGCTGGTCTGTGGACAGATGTCTTCGTGGCGGTGCGTGAGCAAAGGGAAAGGGACCTCTCGCAGCGCTGCAACCATGCGTGACCCTGCCTGGGTCCCCGGGCTGGAGGGGTCGGGGTGGCTCCGGAGGAGAAGGGGAAGGATAGGGGAGAAGGGGAGAAGGAGGGGAGCGTAGCGCCCGTCGCAGATGCCACGGGTGGGAGCCTGGGCACTGCCAGTAATGCCACCTGTCCCCAGCAGCTCCGGGAAGGACCGTGCTGGTTGGAGTGAGGCAAGATTCCCTGGAAACGCACAGGCCAGGCACACATCGGTGCCTGTGTTTGCGTGTTCCAGAACCAAAGTTCGTGCTTTGCCTCAGGCAGTCTGCTCCTGTCCTGTCCTCAGTGTGGCAAAATGATCCCCATAACCTCCGCACAAGGGACAAGTTCTTTTCGAGGGAGACCTGGGGCGACTCTTAAGCACAGGAGTTATTGCTGAAGTGCTGGTGGCTTTAACCTGAAGACTGAAGGCATCGAGGAGGGATTTCCTGAGACCGAGCAGAGACCTAGCATGGCATCACGTCGGGTTCTTCCATGATCAAATCGATAAATGTTGATTCGCGTTTCAAACATAACTCTGTCTGGATTAACCATACACTGACAGAGAAGCAACCGATGCTTGCTGACTTTCTTGGGAAATGCAGATTGCTTGAGCCATTTTGCTTAAGAGGAAGTCAGGTTTACGATGCTGGAAGCGTAATTTATAGGAACAATTTATTAGCTCAACATTAGTTTTGATTTTTCCCGTTTTAGGGCAATAGGAAGTCTCAACGGTAACATTTTATGTTGATGGCAATTCAGACGTGGGTTGTCGTTTCGCAGGCGTACAAGCAGCGCCGCAAGCTGCTACGGGCTGGGGTGTGCAAGTACCTTCTGGGGCATCAGAAACGCTGCTACTCCGAACAGCCAAAAGCGTTCTGCGGGATGGCGCGGGGGGGGCTTTTCCTTGGCTACTTCGGTGCAGCAGCTGCTGCCGCGAGCCCGCCCCAAAGTCCGAGGTGCAGCTGTGCCGCACGCGTTTACTGCAGCCTGGGGGTGAGGGTAAGGAGATCCTCCCCCCCCCCAGTACGGGCGATCCTCGCAGCCCGCTCCCCCTGCAGAGACGGGCTGCCGCGGTGCTGCCGTAACGCTCCCAAAGTGGGGACTATCCTCGTGTCACCGCGGCAGCATTTCTCGTCCGTTTGAGACATATCTCGGTTTTCCGTACATTGTCGGAATTAACTGAAGGCTTAAAAACTGGAGCAGGGGAGGCGGGAAGGGGCAGGTAGGTCCTTAGGGAAGGGGCGCGAGAAGCTGGCAGAGTTTTAAGTGAATTCGATGACTCGTAATGTTCCAGCGAAGGTTTAGCAACGCGCTGCGTCTTTTCCACCGCTCAGAAAAAAAACTATTTTCGGCTGCTGGTGCGGCAGGAAGGGGCGGAATAACCCCGCCCAGGGCCGAGCCCTTTACCGGAGAGCCTCGCACCCCCGGGAAGATCCGTTCCCGCTGCGCTAATAAAAACATACGGCAGCGAGCAGGGGCCGGACCGACGCGGCTCCGCAGCGGGATGCGTCCCGCACACCGCACGGGCGGGGCCGGGCGGTGTGAAGCGGCAAGGAGTGGTGTGAGGAGCGGCGTGGAAAGGAGCAGACGGGTGCGGAGCGGGCGGCGCTGCCCGGCTGGGCGCGGTGATGTGCGGGGCGAAGCTGGAGGCGCTTCCTGGCGGAGCGGCCGGTGCGGAGCACTGTGGTGCGGTGCGGAGCGGGGCGGGCTCCCCAGCTGGGCAGCGCGGAGCAGCGAGGGCGCGGTGCGGGCCCTTCGCTGGGCAGCAGCCGCGGTAGAGCGGGGAGCGGGCGCCACCCAGGGGCCGGGGGCTGCTTGCGCCATGCGGCGGGGTCGAGGGGGGGCGGCTGGGAAGGGCTAACACGATTAAAATATTGATGCAGTAGCAAAAATCGTTCATTAAGGCAATTTAATCTTTGCTATTAAATGTCCTTTCAATTCATTTGGGGTAATTAAGATGCAGTTTAAGTGATTAAATTCTAATTACTTATGCTGGACAAAGAAATATTTGTCACAGTAATACGGTTAACTAAAGACCCAGCTAAAAAATTTAACGTTTACTTTAAATGATATCGCAGGAAAATCGGGTGCTTTCCCCTGATTGATCCACTTAACAACATATTCTGTAGCGGTGATGTCAGCTCACTCCAGTGGTTACAGATCCATCAACACTGTAAGTTTGTGTAAACCCCAGAATCCCAAAGTGTTGAGTCAGCACTCCTCAGTCAGATTGACTTTATTATTCCAGGGCCAGCAAATTAAGGTCACTCGTTTTAATACAGTGCACGGAGTGAGATGTTTACAATCCAGTCTCAGCTGGGATCTATATGTTGACAGGTTGATGTCACTCTGTGAGCATATAGGAATGTATTTTTTATCTCTTTTCATGTTATGTAACAACAAAAGAGGAGTATTGCCTGGGCTCAAAGGCAGAGAAATAAGATAGAGGTCAAATGACCTCTGAGTAGATGTATGCACCAGGGCTCTAAATAAATGTAAATACAAATCATTAGAGTGACAAGTGTAAAATGCTGGAGGGTGCCAGGAGTAGTAATGCCAAGAAATACTTTAGTGTGGGTTCAGACATTTCAGAGTAGTGCTCTCTTCAGCTGAAAGGAGAAAGTTTTGGGGAGCAACCAATGAACTGCATCGCCCACGTAGGCTTTCATCACTAACACATGAACGGCCTTGTTCTGTGGTGGGTTGGAGCTTTCCGGGATGCTCTTTGCAGCACCAGTGCTGCCCACTGCCTGCTATAGCAGGAGCACGTGGCCAAAGCTGTCCTGATGTCCAGAGGCTCTGTCTCACGCAGCAGCTCTCTGGAGGGATCCCATCCCCAAGGTGCCTGCGAAGGCCCCAGGGCAGTGACAAGGGGACCACCAAATGGTGAGGTACCAGAGTGAACAGCATACAGCAGCTGTGGTTATTCATCCAGGCCAAACAGATTTGCTTGCTTTTAGTTGGTGTGGTGAAGTCTGCCCTCAGGTAGCATGTGTCTTATAGGCACCTTATCTTGTTCTCAGATTGCCCCAAACGTGGAGTTTTTGATAATTAGGAAAGATCTGTCATTCGTCTGTCTCTCTGCATGCTCCAGAGGTGTTATTTGCATGATAAGGATGGGAGCTTAGCGTGCTTTATTACATATTATCATCACCATGAATTTACCGTAAACTTTTGGCAACTTGCTCCCAATGAGCTGTTGTAGGCAGTGTGATTAGGACTATCTCTGATGGCCAAAGGCCTTAAGTGGTTTAAACCTCTGATGGAAATACTGCTGCCTTTTCTACCCAGAGGTAGAGCCTCTTTCAGAAGGATATTCTGTAGCTTGTACCGGTGAAGAGTTTTCCCTCTCTAAAAGTGTTATTGGGTATTATGTAATGTTTCAAAACTAGAAGCAGATGCTTTAGGAAGATTCCTAGGGTCTTAGTGGGCACAGCTCAAACTGTAACTGAGGCAGGTCCTGGCCTTTGCAGACCTGACACAACACAGATTAGAAAATATATATAAGGAGAGAATTCTAAAAGGTTTTTTTGTATCTCTAAGACATGTCCTGTACACATGAGGCTGGGATAGCTAAAAGACTTTGCAAGAGGAGGGGGAAACATGATAACCACAAGACTCCTGAGAGCTCTCTCAAGTCAGTCTGAAATACGTTTCCTCGTCTCTCCTATGACCCCTCAGAAATGCAGGGCTTTTGGTGCAATTCTTTGAGCTGGGCTGCATCATTTCTTGGGGTTTTCCTGCTAATGGGAAGGGTGACTGCTCTGAACCCACAGTAATGAAGCTTGCAAACTCCCCATTGCTTTGGGGGAATCTTGCACTGGAGTCTGAGAGAAGCATAAAACAGTTGTTTTTTTCTCCTACCTGTCTGAAGCAAATAAAATGCTCATGAATAGTAAGGGTGAGGCAGTCCCCAAAACTAAACCAGTCCAGTGAGCATGCTGGTGAAGATCTCAGAGCTCAGTGCTGACTTTGCTTTCTGGTGTGAAGCAACCAGAAAGTGCCTCCTCAGGCAAGGCAGAGCCAGCCCACAGTCATGAGAGATCCCCAGTCATCTTTGCTCCCCAGAAAGCTACAAATGAGTCCCTACAGACTCCTTCTGTCCATAGTGTCCGTCTCAATCATCCAGCCACAGCACTAATTGGTGTCAAATGATGTGTCAAATGTGATGGAAATTAGTGTGGTATGAACCTGCTCACAGGGAGCTGAACCGAGACCAGTGCCTCTTTCGTACAGGGCACTAGATGGCCATCAAGCAATAATGGCTTGTGGTCAGCAATGGCCTGGGCCAGAGCTGGAAATGTGACCTGTCACTTCAGGGTGAAAGGCCCTGTATCCCATCACTGGTGGATATGGTCTCCTCTCCATACCAACAAGGCTCTGAATTCAGCATAACTGGAGACATTACTCTGTGTATGTCTTTCCCCATGGCTGGTCTGGACCTGCTCTGGATACAGAGAGGAAAAAGGGCTCCCTGTAAGCAGAGACACACTGTGCCTTGGCTCCCACCTCCATGGGGTGAGAAAGCTCATTCCAAGGCACTAGTGGGACCATTCCAAGAGGAGCTGTAATGCTGTGCTGCTGTGGTGCACCAGGGTGGGACTGCTCCCTTTCTGCTGCCCTGTGTCTCTCCTCCCTTTCCAGCCACTTTGTACAATTAGAAAAACAATTTTGGCCATTGTATGTGCCTGTCCTGCAGCAATGGGAACTGCTGCTGGCAACTGGTGAGCAGTGTGACCTTTGGAGCACATGACCTGTTGGTGTGCATGGAATGGCATGGTTTTCTCAGTGTCGGGTCTGAATCCCCCTAAATCCACCTTCTTCCTCAGCGTCTGCTGCCTTTCCACCCTGCGTCTGAGAGCACAGGCTCAGTGATGGTGATGTGGTTGGCCACAAGCAAAGCAGTGCCTCTGGCACTGAGAGTGGTCCTCTGCCTCCACGATTAGCCACAGGGCTTGGGCTGGGGTTTGCCCAAGTAGGGTTTTCCATTGTCCTTTCCCCTACACCAGTGCCAATTTTAACGAAAACAGCCAGCAGAACTTGTGGTGATATTTTATGCTCCATCCCTGGCAGTGTTCAAGGCTGGCTTGGATGGGGCTTGGAGCAACCTGGTCTAGTGGAAGGTGTCCCTGCTCATGGCATAGCGGCTGGAACTGGATGAGCTTTAAGGTCCCTTCCAACCCAAACCATTCTCTAATCCTATGAGTCTATGTTTTTTTTATGTGCCCAAAACAAGCCAGAGGGTTTATTGAGAGCATTAGCGGTTTCATTCTGTGCCTCTGGTTCTTAGAAAGGAAAATCTGTGTTTGGCAGATACAGCTAGGCACACGTGTATGCACCAAGTGCTCCTGAAAATTGATTTATGGTAATCAGGGTTTTTTCCTTAGATTTAAAAGAGAAATCCACCTTCTAGGGATGAAAGACTAGATCAAGCACCAGGGTTAACACCTGAGCTTACTGTAATCTTGACTTTTAGACTGACAGAACAGTGTGGTTCACATCACAGGTGGGCAAAACATCCTCTTTGCTATCTCAACCTAATGATGCAATTAGTGTGCTTTCAGAGGGGACACGATCCTGCCGCACCTCTGGCAGAGCAGGACTGATTCCGCCGTGCTGCACAGAGCCAGGTCAGCTGGGTGCTGCAGGAGAGCAGTGATAGATGGTGGAGCTGAAGCAGTGAGATCCATGGTACCATGCACAGGCAACTGGGCCTCAGTGAGATGTACAGACCTTACAAGGTTGGCAAGTTAAATCCCTCGGGCTACTTGGAAGGAACAAAGGGAGACAAAAATAGATTGATGTACTGCATCAGGAGAATTACAAGTGTCAAAAATATCTGTTGCTCAGGGCAGAGGAAGATGGAATTGACTGGAAGAGGCCAGAGTTCAGCAGTGGATCTAGAAGGCTCCTTCTGGCACTGATAATATTACATTGTCATTTCTGCACATGTTGCCTGAGCCAGAGTGTCTCTTTATCCTCTGCTTCACTTTTTTCTTAACTAGACTTTGTTGGGGCTTTTTCAAAAGGCATCACAAGGAGCATCGCTCAGCCGGGGCAGCCCAGAGACAAAGAGCACGGCTGTCTGCCATGGGGAGCCAGGGTAGCATTAGAGCGGGTGTGCAAGGGAGAGGTGTGTGCCTGTGGGGAGCACAGCACCCCACAAAGCACCTGAATTCAGCTTCTGTGCTGTGGGACAGGGTCGCTCACAGTGCTCATGGGTATGGGCACATCAGTGCAAATTACTTTTATTATCTTCTACTAAAATCCAGATGAAGGTGTGTGATAAGCAGTTTTGAAGGCAGGCTCTGGTGTTTTTACACAGCAAAAGGGTTTCAGTCAATGTTTCCGGAGCCTCTGACTGCAGTGAACACCATTGCTGGTGCTGGAGGAGGACCTGACCCAGGCAGGCATAGCTGCTTTGTCTGAGCTGGCTTAGGCTGCTGTCACTGGGCTGGATGGCCCCTATTTGTCAGCCCTTGCCATGTGAGCTGGCTGGTCTCTGGGCCTGCTCTGGATAGACTCTCACGTTGGAGCAGATTTTATTCCGTGGTGTATATTTGTTCTCTGGCAAGCTGGAAGCTACAATTTATTATTAAAATTGATTGGCTCCAGTGCAGGGAAAACGATCGTAAGGAAACCCTATTATGGTTTTTCATTATCACCATTATTTATTTTTAAGTGCTATTAATATTTCTGAGCCTGGACAAGGCAGAAGATGAGAGGTGGTATCCACCCTTGCTGCTCACAACCTGAGGCCTTGCAGCACTGTCTGCAAATGCTCTTTGAACAATTAAGCATATTGGAAAGTCTTTGTCCTCAATCTACCTCTGGTGAATACTAACAGGGGTAGAGCTCAGAAGACAACAACTTTAGCTTTGGCTGGAAATGATACAGGTTTGGAAGCATGCCCCATCTTCCCACGGTGGAGAAAGGCTCTGTGGTGTGCTGCTCAGCCCAGGCTGGCTTGGCCAGGCTGCTGTGGGCAATGCCTGCCTCAATTCCACCTCCTGGGGTTGTGCTGTGTCCTGTGAGAACTGAACCTGTGTGTGCGGATCTTTGTGTCTTAGATGAAGTCTCAATTGCAATCAGGTCAATCTCTCTCTTCCTCTGAACCAGTATATTATTAGCCCCTAATTCAAAGTAGAATAAAGAAGCACTCCAACTTGGTTGTGAGGATAAGAACCATCCTATCTCATAGGCAAAACTAAAGTGAATCTTCCTTTGCTCCCACTAGGTGTGGACAAAGCCTTAGGAAACCAGCAATCCTGCATGATAGTTTGTTAAAAAATCAAGTCCACACTGGTTTGCAGGAGCAAGGGATGCCTCCCAGCTTCTCCAGAGAGCACCATGGGAACCTCAATGCTTGCTCTCCGATGGGCTTGACTGAAATGAAGCTTTGCTTGCAGAATGCTACAGTTGGCCTGTTTGTATCATGGACTGGAGAGGATTTATTTTTTTCTCTCCAGTAATGAGCACTTTTTTCTTACCTCTGTGATGTTACTAGCAGTAATTATAAGGTCTCTGATATGACAAGAGAAGTTGTAACTCTTGGGAGTAAGGAAATAATTATTCAGGAATATTACGTTTCAGGAGGTGAGCACAAGTTCGGGAAGACAATGTGTTCAGCAAGTTAGTTTCACAACAGGCTGTTGTTTTCTTGTTATCCCCTGTGATTTTGTAGAACTCAGGCAGTAGTTTGTGATGGAAACCCCAGAGGTTTACACTGCTAATTGAACTAGCTTTGTATCTGGGGCTGTGACTGTCATTTGTGATGTGACTATTCCCGCTGAAGCATCGTGCAGAGCTGACTCCGATAATGCTATTTGTGTAGTTAAGATTTTGTGACAAACTCTGGACAGAGTATCTGGGTGAAAGCTGGGGTTTGTGTAGTCTTTGAAACAGGAAGGTGCAAAGCAGCAAAAGCAGAAATCATTAGGCACAGAAAATGTTGCCTGAGCTTGGTTTGTCTCCTTTCCTGAATGAGCCCATCAGCAGGGGCAGAGTCAGAGCTGGAGGCTGAGGCTGTTTCAGAGCTGAGCTTCGGCGCGTGCTTTCATGGGAACTTGTGATTTTCAAATGGATAGATGTGCAAAAAAGATTGAGATGCTGTTGATATGTTCTTTGCTCCTCATTCTTAATATATGTCGGTAAATAACAGACTATTCTCGCTAGAGTATTTTTAATCCTTGAGTTATCAATGTTAACTTTCCCTGGGGAATGCAGAATTATTTCAGCAGGCACTGATCTCCACAGTGAATTCAGCAGTTTGACTTCAGTGGGGGCTCACTTCCATGAGGAAACCTGGGTTTCAGCCCAGAAGCTCCACAGAGTTTTAGAGGTCAGGATGCAACTTCAAAGCACTCTTCAAAGGGTTTCATATAAAAATAGCTGTAGAAGATACGAGTTTGGTATCCCAGTCCATTTGATTGATGTGTCATTGCTTATGAAAGAATGCGTGGCTGGAATACATATTGTTAGGGAGCTCTTCAAAAGCTTCTCCTCAGAGATGGCTGAGACGCCGGTGTCTTGGTTGCTGCCTGCTGGGCCGGCAGAAGGCGCTTTTGCATCTCCTGAATCTTGCTCTCTGATCTGTGCAGTTGCTGTTTCTCTAAGTACGAAAGGTGGATGACTATTTTTATACTTCCCTCAAGCAATTAAACCCTGATGCCAAGGCTGGCTCTTGGTAGCAATAAAAGATGTAGGAAGAGCCTTTGTAAAGTAATTTGCTGTTTTCATTCCAATAACTGTGGAATAGGTGCACAAAATTCTTCTTCATATAATCAGCACTGATCTCCACAGAATTCAGACTAGGCAGGCACAGAGAAAAAATATCCGTATTAACTTCAGAAATACATCTCTAAATGAGCATTAAAGGTCATTGTTAGAGAAAAAAGGGGGAAACAAACAAATTCAGGCTCTTTTGAAAGTGAGACAGAGCAATCTGCCCTCCCAAGGAAACCTTTTTCCTGGCAAAATGCTATCAAGATGAACCGGCAGGCAGTCAAAGGCTGGTGGGGGGAATCCGGGAGTCACTCTCTCATCCTGTTGGATCCTACCTGGCAGGTCATATGCAAGGCAGGTTCAAATTGTGAGTGCCCTTTAGTAATGTAGAGCAAAATGGTGTTCTGAATGGGAAAGAAAGGATGATCGATGAAATAAGGTGAAATTCTGTAAGAAACATTTACTATACCATTGCTTTTCATGTTGAAACATGGTTTATTTTGTTCAGAATGCATGATCATCTGGTATGTAAGACTGTAGTACCATCCTGGTTTCTCCCAGCTCCTTATTTCTTAGCCAATAAAAAGCTACAGAAATGGATTGACAATAAATAATCATAGAATCATAGAATAGTTAGGGTTGGAAAGTACCTTATGATCATATAGTTCCAACCCCCCTGCCATGGGCAGGGACACCTCACACTAAACCATGCCAACCAAGGCTCTGTCCAACCTGGCCTTGAACACTGCCAGCAATGGAGCATTCACAACTTCCCTGGGCAACCCATTCCAGTGCCTCACCACCCTCACAGCAAAGAATTTCTTCCTCATATCCAATCTAAACTTCCTCTGCTTAAGTTTGAACCCATTACCCCTTGTCCTCTCACTACAGTCCCTAATGAAGAGTCCCTCCCCAGCATCCCCATATGCCCCCTTCAGATACTGGAAGGCTGCTCTGAGGTCTCCACACACCCTTCTCTTCTCCAGGCTGAACAGCCCAAACTTTCTCAGCCTATCTTCATATGGGAGGTGCTCCAGTCCCCTGATCATCCTCGTGACCCTCCTCTGGACTTGTTCCAACAGTTCCATGTCCTTTTTATGTTGAGGACACCAGAACTGCACACAATACTCCAAGTGAGGTCTCACGAGGGCAGAGTAGAGGGGCAGGATCACCTCCCTTGACCTGCTGGTCATGCTCCTCTTGATGTAGCCCAGGATAATGAAGGTTGAAAAGGTTGGCAAGGTTGATTTTAGAGCTCAGTGAATTTCCACTCCACCTCATAGGGATATTATATAGTTAATGTCACAGCAGTAACGACTGTTACTCAAAAGTAATAACATTTGCTGAGTTTTATCAGACAACAACAAAGGTATTTTCTAATTTTGATTCCTTATCTCTTTTTGTAGTTTACAGTAAGTTAAAAAGTGTCACACATCGTCTCCAAATTTGGAAGCTGACATGAGCAGTCCTTTATCCCATTTGTCCTGTTCTATGTGCCGGTGTGCTCCTCTGCCAGCCCTCTCTAACCATCCTCCCCTTTCTTGCAGCATGCAAGAGGAAAGAACAAGAGCACGGGAAGGATAGAGGGAATACACCCAAAAAGCCTCGGTTGGTCTTCACGGATGTCCAGCGTAGAACTCTACATGCAATATTCAAGGAAAATAAGCGTCCATCCAAAGAATTACAAATCACCATTTCCCAGCAGCTTGGGTTGGAGCTGAGCACCGTCAGCAACTTTTTCATGAATGCACGGAGGAGGAGTCTGGATAAGTGGCAAGACGAGGGCAGCTCCAATTCAGGCAACTCATCTTCTTCATCAAGCACTTGTACCAAAGCATGAAGGAATAACCACGAACTAAACCTCGGTGGAAAAGCTTTAAAAATTAATAAATAAATAAATAAAGACAGACCAGGACCTCAAGATAGCAGGTTTATACTTAGAACTATTTGAAATAAATGTTATTTATAAGTCCAAAGAAACCAAAGACTTATTTCACCTGCATTATGACTTTGTTCTAAGACACACACTTTAGTAAGACGACTACTTGCAAAAAACAGAGAGGAAGAAGAAAGTGAAATGGAGGGAATGAAATGGAATACAAAGAGAAGAAAAGCAGACCACTGGTTTTACACCTTTGCCCATTATCATCTTCACCGTACTTGGCTGTTTAGTGGTTTGGAGCATAGTGATTTCTTGTCATTGAACGGACATCTCTTCAGATATGGCTCTTCATTTCCACAGCAATTGCCATGAAGGTGTATAGTGTACACACCAGTGGTTAGGGACTTAGTCAGGGCTGGTCTTCAGAGAGGGTTGTGCCATGGCACGACCGACAAAGCGTGGAGTCGTCTGAATTCATTTGAACGGTAGTGTGATTTTTGCTGTTTCATGGTTTGAACTTAACCGGTGCAATGCCTGGCAGCAAGTTCAAACTAGGCAAAGAAATTTGAATGGTACCTAAACCAGTGCATTCTCTTTGTTTGTTAAGGAATGTTCAGATTTAAAAAAGGAAAACTATTCCATCCATTAAAAAAAAAATCGACTAGCTACCAAAGAACACATTTAATAATTATATTGCAGGTATTTTATTGCAATGATTTTAATATTCCAAAGCTATTTTTACACAAAATACTATGTAGAGTTATAGGTATAAACTAATCTAACTGTATAACACATAAAACTTGTAATCAAGACTGTTATTTGCAATTAGTAAAACCACTAATTCCGTGATTGGCAAGAAAGAATGTCATCTGAGGAGATTGCAGCCCCTGTTAGAGCACAGGTACTGATAATGGGATGATGTTTCCATTGAAGTCAGTGAGCCCTTCTGCCGCTGACTGCACTGGGCGCAAAAGAAGGGCCGCTACTGCCACGTGTAAGGCAGTGTGGCAGCTATCGTGCCTGCATCCCCTTATTACAATCTCGCAGGCTGACATTCCTGGAAGCCCATTGAACAGTGCTCTTTGCAAACCGTGCATTGTATATAAATGCAGCTCAGCTCTGCCATCTAGCCTGCAAACAGGAGACCTGAGGCATTTCGTATGCAAAAATGAAACGAATTACGAAATGTAAAACCACAGGGCTCAGCATCTGATCAATACTCATTGACATTAGTGAGCTTTTTTTACCTATTGACTTTACTAGGCAAAGGAACAGCGATAGCTTTGAAGGCTCATAGTCTTTTCTTATTGAAAACGGTGGTACAATATCAGTTAATGTTGGTGAGAAGAGCTCCAACGGGAGCTCCAGTGGTGGTTTCAGAAGGCCGAATCGTGGTGCCTCTGAAGTCAATAGCAAAATTCCCATGACACCGAGATGCAGCCTGATGTTTTGTGGCTTTGTATCTGTGTGTAGCAGGCTGAGCCTTTGTCCTGTGCATTCTTTCTTGCTCATCTATTAATCAGGATAATGCATGAAATAGTTTAACATTTGTAGCTGAAAAGCTTTTAATGCTCTGTTGCTAACAGACCCGTAGAAGAGAAATCATCCCATTCCTAGTCTGATAAAATTAAAAAGAAGAGCGTGCAACATCTGCGTATTAAATTCTAGTGTAAGGGGAAAATAGACTTTAAAAACCATACATGTACCTGTTAGATTTCTAACCGGTTTCAAATTACAGAGGTAATTCTGCTAGGTATATTAAATTCCAGAGTAACCAAATATGCACGTTTAAGCCCAAAGCAAGGATTAGAAACAGGCATTCTTACTTGCACCCTTAAGAAAAAATTAAAAAATTTAAAAAAATAAAAAAAAAAAAAAAAAAGAGAGAGAGAGAGAAAGGAAAGTTCAAGGTAAACTAGAACCCAGCCACCATCAACAAAATCAGATATTGGGTTTTGGGATGAAGCCCACTCGAAATAATAGCAACGCCAAAGTTAAGCAATTCTGTAGCACCAGTTATTTCCCAGAGAGGACAGGGTCTAGGCAAGGTTCAGGGTATACAGTTAATTTCCAGTAAGTGCTTAGAATACAGCTGAAATATCTCTATATTAAAATAAAGTGAAATAAACCCAAGCTTTTTGGCACTGAATATTTCTCCCCGTTTCCGTACGTTAAACCCACTTTAAGGCTGACAAAGCAATTGCCCGTGAAAATTTAATCTAATCTGTGAGTTTTTTGAGTCTCTAGCTCACCTTAAATTTTAGCAGCTTTCTTTTAAAGTCTTCCATCCCCACAGAGACATAATTGACATGGAAACATTAATAAGCTGACACACAAAGTATCTTATGGATGCAGTCTCACTAGTGTGAGGTCAATAAAGGACAGTGATAACTAACTTTTTAGGTTTCTTTCCAGCAAAACACTGCTTTGTAATGTACCTATAGTTTAGAAGAGAAAGCCTTATTTATTTAAAACTTGAGAATTTAAAATGCAGGGAAATTCAAAGTACATTGCCGCATTTTTTAGTATTTCCATTGTATTGTCTTTAGAGACTACTTGCTGAAACCAAAGAGAACTTTCATACCAGCATTAAATTTGCACCCAATATGCAATTTCAGGATCTCTGATACACACACATGCAAGTCCCTCAATAGGTTTGTGTATATATACAAGCACACACATTTTTATGGGGTGCTGTATGTATACATGTGCACACGTATCCACACACACAAAAACCGATGCACAAGTTATAGACTTTAAGTGGTTTGGGTTTTTTTTACATGTCTGTTTAAGTAAATAGAAACGTTTTGGGTTTTTATAAGCCATTAGGAACAAAACCACTCCTCCCATGAGCAACATGCACCTCGTACTCTGAATAGGCAAAGAACACACTTTTCTTTAATTCGTTTCAAAACATGAAGCAAATAACTATGGAACTGCTCATTCTACCTGTAAAGCTGTTTTACCTCTGAGCAGACTGCCCGGCCGCACTGACTGAAGCACGGACAGGTTACCTGGTGCTCCCTGGCTTGGACCATTGCCATTCCTCAGCAGGTCATCCTTTACATGGAGCTGCTTTCTGATGCTGTGCTTAACGTTACACAGGAAAGCCTGTCTCTGTCTTATCAGTGTTAAGTATTTTGGTTGACTTCATTCCTGACAAAATAGTTTCAAATTCAACAAAAGGACCTAAAAATCTGCCAGGAAGGGTTAGAAGAGGGAGTGGAACCTGAAACCATTTGGGAGCACTGGGAGATGGGGCTTCAGTCAAAGGTGACTCCATGGGCGAGAGGGCATTAGGAACGTGCATTTGGCACATAGCCTTTATCCAAACCTGACCACAGTAACCCACGAGGGGAGGCTGGCCGAGAGGTGAACTGTCCACATCCATCCTCATTGTAAATGGCATTATTAGCTTTCCAGGAAAAAAAAAATAACAAAAAAAAAAAATAACCCCCCTTCAGAGCAACCCGTTCCACTGCAATACCCGCACTGCTTTCAGGGGCATCAGCCTCCTCTCCTTACTCAGGTAAAGCAATCCCAACAAGAGCCAGCCAGGAGCAGGGCTTTCGCTTGAGAATTTGCTCCTGCTCCCACCAATGCCGGAAGCGAATTCCCAAGCAGCCGAAGTGGCTGGGGGTGCCCCGTCACGGGACCAGGCCCAGGGCTGCTGCAGGCACTGCTCTTCTCCTGAGAGGGATTTCAGGATAAGGCCGTGGTGGTGGCGGGTGTTGCCTGGAGGGAACACTGCTGAGCTTATACCAAAGAGTCTTAGGACACTTCTTCTCACCTGAGTTGTAAACAAGACATTTTTACCCTGAGAAACGGTCCTTCTTTCTACTACTCTTCCTCCTATCCTCCTCTTCCTCCTCCTTTGTACATAAGGATGATAACTATGCATTTAGCAAACAAAGAGAAAGCACTTACCCTTTTCTATCTTGCTGCGTTTGGGTGCATTCAAAGGCCCAGGGGCTAATTTTGAGACTTTGCTTAGCCTCCTGGTTTATTATTGTGGTGTGGTTAGCTTTACAATACATTTGGTAACTATTTGCTAAAGACAAAGGAGCAAAAGGTAAGGAATAGCTACTTCCACGTGTTAAAAAAAAAAAAAAAAAAAAGAAAAAAAAAGAAAAAAGTGTGTAAAGATCTACTATTTATAGTGTGAACCAAAGACGCTACCTCACTCGATTTCCATTGGTGATTTTAATCACATTGATGATACCAAAGAATACCAAAGATTTTTCATGCACGGCCTCAGTCTGGGAAGGGAACTCATCCTCCTTCTTACCCCCGACCCCCCTCCTCACCTTCACTCAGTGCGTAACCTTGTCTTCATTCTTAATGGTAATGCTAATAACCTTACGAACACTTCTCTTGCTACAACTGCTACTACTGATGATGATAAGGATAATAATAATAATAATAAAGCTCTAGGCAAACATGTTGCAAACTTTGTAAACTCATAGGACGAGTGCCTTGCTTGAACCAAAGTGTTAAACCGCTGTTGACCTCTTTATCTCTCACCTTATACTCTTTGAATACCTCAGCCTGTTAGAAAGGCCACTAATGAAAAAAGGAATAATTCTTCACCGTGGTGCTTTTTGCCGTGCAACCATGCAATGAAACTTTCTTTGATACCAAAGGAAAATGTTTTTTTCCACTTTCTTGCTGACAAACCAAAGGTTCCCTCTTCTTTCCCCCAAAGCAGCTTGAGTCCCTCAGCCCAGACAGGCCGTGCATCGCTTTTACCAATTCCTCCAAATACCTCATAGTAATAAATCTTTAGGGTTATGTTGTATAGAGAGTCTATGTGATAAGGCAGAACTTACTAGTTTGATAATTGTTAAGGTTACTTAAAAAAAGCTTTATAATTCTTATTTATTTTGTAGGGGTTGTTTTGTCTGTATGTTCCTTTTATATTGTTTGGTTTGGGTTTCTTCTTTTTTCCTTTTTTTTTTGGCAGAACTTCTCTGTTATACTCAAGGAAGATCTTATTCCTGGGAACGTTTCAAAGTGGGTAAAGATTGCTGTTTGCAATGAATGCAAGAAAGGGAAACGTGGCTTCGATTTCTTTTGTTTCAGCTAGGATGCTTTGTGTCTGCTAGTCGATGTTCTTTTCACAGGGTAAAAAAAAGATATTCTCTGCTGTGATAAATGGTTCCTATTTTTTCTCTATAATGTGCTGTGACTTTAATTTAATTACATTTTGTATACACTTATTTAATCACTGCTTTAATTTATGACTATGTAGTTTAAAAAAAAAAAGAAAAAAATTGTATATAGTAGATTCAAAAATGGCCAAAGCTTTATGTTACAATCTTTTCATTATTGATGCCGAGATGAACTGAAGGAGAGTGCTTCTCTTGACTGCAGGGTGTATCTTCAGCCTCGTCTTGGCATGCACTTCCACCCGTGTTACAAACACTGCCAGGTTATCCCCCCGGGCCTCCTTTCTCCCCAACTTGTACATGCCAAAATGAGTGTTTCAAGGTAGTACTTTTGTCACTTAGAAAGCAGAAAGGCATTATTAGTGTGTTTTTCCTTTAATTTATTTGTCTTTTTCTAGAAAGGTTGCTTTGTGGGTGAGACCCACACATCCAAAGAATTTAAAAGTCGATTAATGTTTAAAAGCACTGGCATTTGTGAGAGACTTTGCTGAGTTTTTGTTTTCCTTAGCCATTCTCACGGGTAGCGCAAGTAGTGGGCGTAAGCCTTGGGAGAAAAGCTAACTTGAATTTGGAAGCCTTGCTCACGGAAAGGCCTTCGCCAGTCCCCCAGCACCCGGGGCTCTCCTCTCTGGGATGCACGGGGGATGTCCAAGGGGCAGTGGGTGCCGGGACCGTGCCAGCCACCCCGGCTTGGAGGGTGCTTGAGGGCTTGGGCCACTGCTGTGTCCCTGCTCTCCAGCCAGGGCCCAGGCAGGGATGGGTTGGGTCCATAGGTGCTGCCGAGTCCCCGAGAGCTGCGGCCGCATCCAGGCTCAGGGATCACGGGAGACCCCCGGTGCCCTGGCTGCAGGAGAGCAGGGGGGACCTGTGCAGCATCCCTCTGAGGGGACCGGTGCTGGTCTACCCTGGGCGCCTGCAGCGCGAGGGAGGAAAAAGCAGTTTTGAGTTGAAAAGAGAAAAAAAGGAGTAATGACAATGATAATTCTGCAAAGCTGATGATGGCATCATGGCACAGAAATAGGATGCCACTCACCTGTATTTTATTTGCGTAAAGAATAGGTTCTGTTTCAACTAAATGTTGTGTACTGACATGGTTTGTGATGGCTGTAAATATTTCCTTTCCCCACATGGTAGCTGAGCTCCAGGTGTACCTTGGTTTCCTTTGGGGAGATAGAAGAGGGGTTGAGGGAGGGAAGGACAAGGACAGGATTTGAGCTTTTAGTCAGAAGTTACACTTTCTAGATACATTTTTGTACTTCAAGTATTGAAATGGGGCAATAAAGATGCTCTGAAATGCAGGATCATTAAATGGTCTGTTGGTAAGCATTGGCTAAATGTCTGTTTTTAATACCTAAATTAATGCCGTGCAATGAGTTACGCTTCACATGGAGGGGGGAGGCAAAGTATTAGTCTACGAATCCAGCATGAGCCGTCGAGCACTGGACAGAACCGTACTTAGGAAGACATGGTTTCTTTTCCTGTTCCGGTACTTTGATTTTTCAAGGCCTGTTCTGCATTTATCTCATCTTCCCCATGGAACCGCGTTAGTTTTGCAGTCTGACCCGAACAACAGTATTAAATGAAAATAAACGTTAAAGCATTGTCTTTTACTTGCTTTGGTAGTTGTCTTCGTAACCCCCTGCCCACAGTCCAGTCCCAGCTGAGCCGGAGCCTGGGTCCCCCTTGTTCCGCCCCCCGCCTCCCTGTTAGCTCCATACGCTGCCGCACAAAGAGGGCGCCAGAGACAATCACAGGTCCCAGATCCGTAGAGGTAGGAATTCTTCCAAGAGCAAGAGGGAGTTGTTCTTCCAGAGCAATGAAACAAAACCAAAAGAGAAAAAAAAATTAAAAAAATTAAAAAAAATTAAAAAAAAAGAAATAAAGAAACCAAGCGAAGATTCTGATAAACGACAACGTTGCTGTCATTTTGAGTTTGCCCATTAGGAAGCAGTAGTAGTTTATGCGTTGCATCTGCATTTCAGACTAAGTGATTATTGTACCTAATTACGGTTGATTGCTGATATTTCGTCAGTCTCTCTCTCTTAGTCAAGCGCTTCTTCTGTATTTTTGTGTGTAGCGATGACAAGTGTAATGCGCTAGGCATTATTCTGGTTTGGTTATGAGTATCTCCTGTACTGCGTTAAGATTTCCTTCAGTTACTTTTTTTAAGCTTTGCTACTGTTCTCACTTTATGCCGTGCAATATCATCTGCTGTGTTTGCTAAGCAAAGAAAAAAAAGAGAAAAAACAACAAAAAAAGGAAAAAAAAGGAAAAAGATTAAAAAAAAAAGAAAAAAGCAAGTGATGATGTCATCATGCTTTTCAGTGTTACAATGTTTCAGCGTTACAATGTTTCAGCGTTTATGTAGTCACAAAAATGTAGTAAATAAAAGGTTGGATTTTCCAGCACTTTAAATTTAGACATTTCTTGCCTTCTTTTGTTTCTCCATGTATTGCTCTCCTGTGGGGGTCACGGGATGGGACACAAACCAGCACCCTGGCTTCATGGTGCTCTGTCTTCTTCCCTCCTTCCATCCACGCTGAGTTCTGCAGCCCGCATCCCAGCTCCCACCACGCTCCAGGGCAGTGCGTGCCACGTGTGGAAAGGGGAGTGTGGTTCAACCAGGTGCATTTCTCTAATTGAGGGGAAAAAACGTTTAGAAAGTAAGTGAAGCAAACAATGTCGGTTTCCTTTGTACCGTCCTAGGGTACGGATGGCGCCAAACTAATTCACCGAGGTGTTTCCTTTTGTGTGATGGAGTCCACCTCAGGCCACCAGGATCAATATTTAATTGTTTAAAGGGATATTGTATTCCTTTCCTGTCACTGTTGTTAATGCCTCCGCACTCTGTATTCCCACGGGGTCTTTTCCTGAGAATCTGATCAGAGAGATTACCCATCACTCGGGAGTGGTGGGAGGAGGGTCCCCAGCCGTAAAAGATTCAGCAATGCATTGAACCACTTTCTCTCTATCTCCTAATGAAGTGATGGAGCGTGTGCCACAAAATTTAACAGGGTTTTGTGGCAAATCAGGTTGCCCTGCTGAGAGGAGGATTAAACCTTCATCTTTGTCCCATAAATCATGGCATCAGCTACATTTATTCTGATGGATGGTCTGGACTCTACTGACAATATTTTATCTCTGGAAGTGCCTGCAGCTTGTGTCCTGATGTGCAATTTCTTTTTACTGCTAAGCTGAGGGAGGCACTGAGTGCATCCATTCAGAGCGCTCCCCTTGGGCTTGGTATCCCAAGACCACGCCAGAAACCAAAGCATCACCAGCAACCCACATCCAGTGCAAGAACAAAAGCAAAGGAGAGATGAGAGATCAGGAATGTGCTTTGTCCACAGGAGGGCCTGTGGGATTTGCTCTCTGCAGTCTACTTTAGGCCAAGCCAGGGAATATCTTTCACTCAGTCATGTCAGTAGCTCTGTGGGGAGGTGCTGGCCAGGGACACAGGGCAAAGTGAGGGCTCTAGCATACCCTGCTGTGTGCAGCACCCTCACCTAGAAAGGAAAAACACCTCCAGGGACACAGCAAAATGCTTTGTTCTAGACAAAATGATCTGGAGATGCTACGGGGGTTGAACCCCATTGGGCAGCTGCAGGGACCATTCTCCAGGCCTGGCTCAGCTGCAGTAGATCCCTGGCCCATGACCTCTCTCTTCACCTCCCATCCCGTATTTCCCTCTCATCTGAGTGAGGGACAAAGCAGCGGTGGTTAGGTGCTGCCTTCACCCACCCTATGTGGCATAATGCCCATCGTAGTGGCAGCACAGGGTGATGCATCAGCTGCAGCCCATTTGCAGGTGATTAACCCAAGTGAATAAAGCTGCCAGGGATGGGGCCTGCTCCCTCAGCAAGGGAGCCTGGCATGCTTGGAGGGAGATATGGGCTGCTTTGTGCTCCGAGTTAAGCTGTTCAGGGCTTTGTGTTTGGATGTGCGGGGCGGTGGCTCAGGTGCCCTGCGTGAATGGACCAGTGTCGCTGTCAACGCTATAAGTTAACAATAAGTGCTAAAGGCCTAAAGCTGGGGGAAGGACTAATGAGCCAGTGAGTGGAGGGAGGTGCTGCTTGTGGGAATGGGACCCACAGCATGGAGCACCCCTGTGGGGAGGGGGTTACCGGCAGGTCCCAGGACAGGGGATGGCTGTGCTGGGGCTGCCCAAAGGCCAGGGCTGTCCCGGGACAAGCCTGGAGCAGTTCTCTCCCTACTGGGGCACCAGGAGCACTGCTGCGGGGAGAGGAGCTGCAGAGCAGGCAGCGCCTGTGCGGGCAGCTGTGCTGCTGTTCTCCCTGGGTGACAGCCGCTGCAGGATGGAGACAGCAATACTGTACCCGTGTGTCTGGGAGCCGGGTACTGTTACTGATGTACAGGAAAAAGCCCTTTGTCGAAACCTGCTATTCATCAAGCAAAATAATTTCCTGCCCGAGGGAGGAGTCTGGAGTTTGATTCTCAGTTATGCTTTTGGTACTAATAATCACTTCAGGTTAAAGATGATCGGGAGGGAGAATTAATCCTTGTTATCAGCTTCATTAGGAAGAAATACTGCAATGCAAAATATAGATGTCTCATGTGAGTGAACTCCACAGTGGCAACTGATGCATAAACCACATGAAGCTCAGGATAGCAACTCAAAAGGGCTGGCAGCAGGAAGAGTACAGAGGTGAGCTATTGCTGTGTGCTTTGCCCTGGCACCCACTATCATCCCTCTGGTCACACAGAAGGATCTTTGGACTGACCGATGGTGGCCACTCTTTTGTTCTAGTATCCTTATGAACAAAGCACAGCCCAAAACTTCGCAGCTGTATCCCCAAAGCAACACTGCTTAGCCGAGATCTGTCTGCACAGGTAGGCAGGGCTGCTTGAAAGAGCTGCTGTAATGTGTATGAGAAGGTTAATGAGTCCTTCCCTGGAAGGGTGAAAAGGTTTTTGGATGTCTGAAAGTAGAAGCAGGATCTAAGGTGGCAGTGAGTAGCCAAGCTACATCACTTTGTGACCATGGGCAAAGCTTTTACATCTCTGGTGTCACTTGCAGGTTTGGGCTCCTCTTGCCAACTCAGAACTGCACTTAAGCTTTTCTTTTGGTGGACAAGGATGGTGATTTGAACATGTGCAGGGCACAAAGCCCCATGGCTCAGAGTAGCGTGACTCTCCCCTGCTGTGCCTGGCACAAAGAGGTTGGGTAAAAGGTAGCAAAGCATCTTCCTAAGAGCCTCTCTCAGCAGAGAATGCTTCCCAAATTTGCCAGTGATTGGCCTTTAAGGGGCAGGGACTGTGAGGCAAAAGGGTGGCCCGTGGCAGGAGGCTGTGTGAGCCCCCTGCCCTGCATCGGTGACTCCTGCAAGGAGGCAGGCAAGGAGCAGCCGCCTCTCCCCTGGCAGAGTGTGCTGCCCAGGGTGACTTGGCTACAGAAGCAACCGTGTTCACTGCAGATGTCTCCAGCGATGCAGGGACAAGGCCAGTGAATTACTCAAATTACTTGAATCTCCGCAGTGGTGCACAGAGATTCAATCTCGGCATGGCATTAAATCAAGCCAGTGACATAGATCAAAGGATACTGCTTTAATCACCTCGTTAGGCCACAGACATCATTAGTTACTCATTATGATGTGTTGATACCAGCATTCTCCGTAACACAGTTATGTACACTCGCTATCAGACATTTTTCTCATCAAATGGGATGTCAATACCTTAACATCTTAATGAGTTACAGTCAATATCCATTGCAATAAAGCTCGTGTTTTCTCATGATTTCATCTACCCTCAGGGTTTTGATTAAAATGACTGCTTTTTCCAGGTAATTGAGGAACTATGGAAATTCCACATAGGAACTAGCACATGCTGCTACACAGGCTCCAACCATCTTAGATTGTTTCCAAGTGCTTTAGAGACTACAAGGTAATTTGCTATTTTAATATAGATTTTTGGGTACTGTTGCTCAATTCTGCTTTCCCAATCACTGGTAAAACAATTTTAGCATCAAAGAAAGTAATTAAAATATCCAAGAGTGTATTGGAAAAACGGTACAAGCCAGTCATTGGTTTGCAAATGTCTAAGAATGAGAACAAGTGCTGCTGCCAGGTGAGCACGGGTTCAGATGAAGGTTTTCTGATTTATTACATTGGCAAAATATTAAATCATTTGCAGGAACATGAAAGCAGCCAAAACAAGCTGCAGTATTACTTCAGGCTCAGGTTTAGCAAGTGGAAGCGTGCACAAGTCCCCAATTTTCCAAGTGGGGGGTAAAGCAGCAACTATTTAGGCAAAGCAGATTTTTTTGCCCAGTGAACTGTGAGGAACCTTGTCAGTGTAGTGGGAAGAAGTCCTGAAGGCTCCCCAGCTCACTGACCACCTCGTAGTTTTCCTCTGAGGAAAATGTGAATGCCTCACCAGCAGAAAGAAATTAAGTATTTAAAGGAAGAGGAAGCAGTAGCAGCCATCCACTGGAACTGACCTGTTGCCCCATGATTGTCTCCTATCCAGGTGGACAAAGTCAGATGACGGATAAGACTGTCCCCACAAGTGGTTTTCACTTCATGCAGTCTCTGAGGTCAGTTCTGCCTGCCTGGTTCATGCTGTATCTTGGTCCTGTGTTAGTCCCTATTGCACTCCTGAGTAGCCCTTGGTAAAGCAGTAAGATTGGACTCTCATTCCCTATCCTTCCTTTCCCAGGCTGGCTGCAGCCACACTCGTTGCCAGCACTCCATGGACTATTTTTGCAGTCTTTCCCTTACTAAACCTGGGAGAAAACCATTTGATTTTTTGAGCGCTGGTGTGATAGCATTGCAGAGGGAGCTCTCGCTGCATGCTTGATGTGCACCCACTCCAGCTCACCACTGCTACATGCTAATGCCAATCCTTTTCCCAATTACCACTGAGTGAGCTCTGACATCTAATACATCACTAGTAGCAGTTTCTTAATCTTTTCTCCCAGATGGACTTCTTCCCATGTGTAATCAGGGATTTACATATATGAAGATTTACAGATTATGGCATACTTACACAAAAACATCCTACCGTGTGTAAGATTTTCCATTGTCACAACTGTTCTTCTCCTAGTTCTGGGTTTTTAACTCTGACTGACAGCAGCTGCAGCTTTGCTGCTGCATTCTCTGGCAAATCCATGGGGCTTACATAAAGTACCTTTTCTTCCCTCCACCTCTGATGTGTGCAGGGCCATTTCTGCTGTGTGATCTTTTCATGCTCTTCCATGTCCTCTGTGGCCAGGATGCCCTCGATGTTACCTTGCCTGCTCCTTTCAACCTTGCCTGCCTGGCCTGCAGTCCTGCCCCTAACAGGTAGGAGGGAGTTGTCTCTATTGGTTATCGAAGACCTTTGGTTTGTCACAGGTTACCTGCTCAGTCCTCCTCTCCTTCAGCCTTCTGGAGACATTACCCATGTGGATCTGGAGAGCTTTTCTGTGCCACTTCAGAGTTTAGCAACCTCAGCAGCTCAGTGCAATCCTAAGTGTGCCAGAAAGAATGAACAGCAGCACAATCCCAGTGTGTCACACACCGGGCAGCATCCCAGGGTGTCAGGGGAAAGACCAAGACCTCAAGCCTTGAGACTGGAGGACGGTACTGCCAGAGTGCCACATCTCCATTGCACCTCCCAGCCTTATTGCAGTGTATGGATCAAAATCTGCTGAGGGAAGCCTCTCCGAATTATGTCAAGTGAAGGGCTCAAACCAAATGAGTGAGCATAAACTTTAACCGGTGGCAAAACCGCCCACCTCTATTACCAACCCCCCTGGCCCTTCTCAAACCTCTGCTGTTCCCTTGGGTGGCAGCTGAGGCGAGCAGGGGCAGAGCTCTGCCTGCAGCCCAGAGAACCCCTTTCCTGCCTTGCTGCAACCCTTTAGCGTCAGCCCTCTGGGACAAACCCTGGCTGAATGAAGATCCCCGTTTATCTGCGTTCTGACCTCTGACTCTTTATAAAATGTGTAAGTATATTTCTAAAATAAAAGTTCTTTAGTAATTTCTTTTTAAACAAACTCTGTGATATTTGACACTTGTCCTTGTGACAGACCCAGGGCTGCAGTTTGGGATTCTAAAGCCACATTCAAACTGCTTTTTATTTTAAAAACCCTCTTTTACACAGGAAAAGCCAGCAGAGGTTTCCTGGATCTAATTTAAAACCTGGATTGGACATTTCTTTACTGTTTATGGTAGTGAAAGTCTGTGTGGTTGCTTTCACCAGAATAAGAGAAAATTTGTCATATTCTTAGCAGTGACTGAAAATAGCAAATGAGCCGTTGTGATTCACATTGGAAAGCACCAGCCCTTTCCACTGCTCAGCTCGGCAGCCTGGAAAGGGTGAGACCCTGACACAAGCCAGCCATGCCGGGAATGGGCAGGCACCTAACGGGGCACATGGCTCAGGTGCTTTGGGGCAACCCTTCACAGAGCTGTCTGTATTGCCCTCCCCAGCACACTGCTGATCCATGGAGTATATGAGGATTTACGAAGTGAAAGTATCTGGGTATTTGCAGAAAAGCGTGGCCCCAAGTAATGCACGTGGAGGTTAGTGTCATGCTGAAAAATTTATGGAGTCGCCACCCCAAACCCATGGTTCATCTTCAGGACATCACAACCCACAACCTAGGCGCCTCCTCAGAACCTCCTCTGAGAGCCAGGCTTGAATTTTTTGACACACAAGTGGTTTCTGATGATCTGTCCTCTTGTCCTTGGAGAATTACACTCTGTGGTAAGGGACTGTGGAGTTAGCAGCAGGACTGATTTCTCCTGTTATCCAACTTGTCTGGATCACTGGAGTCCCAGAGTGAGTAAACAAGATAAGTAATCTTCTTGGGAAATACTCTGGATGAAAGCCCGAAGGAAAAATGTGGTTTAAATTGTTCCCTTACACAAGAAAGAAAAGCCTTCATCTTCTCTTTTTGTGCAGAACTGGCCCCTTTGGTCGGGTGGCTTTGCAAAGGTGCTGGGAGACTTTGCATATTTGTTTTGGAAAGAACATGCAGATGATGCGCAGGTAACAATGGAGATAGAAACAGCAAAGGTGCCTGGGGAAGCACAAACATTCAGAGTACTGAGGAGATGCGAGATGCTTTCCAAACAGAAAAGGCTTCTATGTTTGGGGATGCAAAACGTGACGACAGCTCAACAGCTGCCCTGGAGGGTGAAGCTAACCTGGGAACAGGTCCATCTACCAGCCCTGCTTCCCAACCTGCCAGCAGCTCCTCCTGAAAAGGCAAAGGGATGTGTGGAGGAGATGGTTGTGTGGGGCAGGGAGTGGAGCTACGGCAGCATTCCCCTATGAGCGGCTCAAATAGGCACTGAATCACAAGTGAAAGATGGAAGGGATGGGTTGTAGCCACAGCCCCAGCTCTGCCAGAGAGCTTGGAAAAGGGGTTGGATGTGGATCAGATGTTTTAGCAGGCTCCTCTTAGTATACCTCGTATGATCCAAACTCCTCTGATTCAGATATGGAACATTTGCAATGAGTTTATATCCCTAACAATGAGCCTATATTCTATTTATAGGGTTTTTAAAGACTACGAAGTACAAGCCTGGCTGAAGAGCAACCTGATTTGTTGCTGGGCTGATCCCAGCCCCTGGTCTGTTCCTAGATCTGTCCTGCTCTGTGGAAGTCATCTTCAGATGTCCATGGAAATATCTTGCCTTCAGATTTATGTGAGTGACTACTCCCAGTTCTATCAGAAGTCTCACAAAAATTAACCTTCCCCTAAAGCCTCACCAGGTAGAAGCACGCAGGTGAAACGGTACTTTCACTCGGGAGGATGCTTCGAACTGTTGTGTTTATTGTGAAAATCAGAAGAAATCTCATGATAGTAATCATTGAAAACTTCAGAACCAGAAAGCACATAAAACATTCCAAATACTATCACCTGTAGCTCTTTCTAATTGAAAATTAAAGCTATAAGGTTTGAGGGCTTAATTCCTGGTGTTGATATTCAGAATTAGTTATAGTTTTCTCAAGCTGGTGGAGGTTTGCCTGCACCTCAGAAGGGGGAAATTAGTGGCAATGTTGACTGCCACTAATCAGGCTCAATTCCAACTAACTTCAGTGGGCTTTGTATCAGCTGGGTGTTGGTTGCTCTTTCAGCTTCACTCACTTCTAAGGGAGGTCTACCTACGGCAATTAGCTCACAAAAAGTGTCATTCACAACTAACAAATTATATGTTTCTTATCTTTTTAATTAGAGTATATACGATGTTAGTAATGATATATTATGTATATTTTAATTTTAAAGGGCTGCTTTGGTGTCAGGCTTGCTTATGTGGGGTCATCAGTATGAGGATATGCGTTAGAAAAAGATTTTAAATCTCTGAAGAGTTATACAGCTCTGCTTTTTCATAGCAGTAGACATTAGAAGTGCTCTACGTTGCTCCTCTCCTAAGTTTCACTTTTTTTCTTCTACATTGCACCTCATTTGACAAACACTAAATTGCAAGAACTCACATGCAGTAAAGGACAGACAAGTTTATTTGGCTGTTACTATGGTCATTGGTGTGATGAGAAATAGAATGACAGCATCTGAAATGCTGAGGGGACCCTCAGCTTTCATCTAGGGATAGGCTCCCTCATCATCATGCTCCTGAACATGAGGCTTATCTCATGTTCAGGAGCATGTGTTCATGTATTCCTCTGCTGGCATCACATTAGTCTTCAGTCCCTTTTTCCCGAGCTCAATGTTCATTTGGGAGCATGGAGGTTTCTCTCACATTGTTTGCTGTAGCCTCACCATGCCTTCAAGAAAAATATTGTCTCTGATCCAGGCAGGCATTACTGGGGGAGTGCAGGTCCTTCACGAGGTGCATCACAGATAGGTGATGCTTTGGGTCTGGGACAGCCCCATGTGTGCCAGCAGAATAAAGCCCCAGCTTGGGCAGAGGTTTCTAGGTATTTCTAGGAAAGCAATGTTATGCTGGAAGCCTACCCTTAGGAATGAGGGAGCAAATAGGACACACATGATACTTGGATCTAAGTTTGCCATCAGTTTTGTAAGGGTTTCAGCCCAGAAGTGCTGTGTGGTTAGGTATAGAGCAGCTATGTCACTCCTCAGACAGCTGCCAGGAGCCCTCCAGCTCAGACTATCAGCCCTAACTAAACCCCAAGCTCCCATTTGAACCTCCAACAGCCAAACTGGAGACAGAAAGGCACATCAGTGTGATGAGAGGTAAGATAGGCAGACCTGAGAAAAACAGGATTCAAGAAAAACACTGAAGAGCAGGTTTGAGACACGACAGCTGCCTCTGAGCTGTGGCAGGATGTTAGGACAGGGCTGTGATTAGATCTAAACAGAGCTGAGCTGTGTTCAGCGTCCTGCTGCACGGGGTTTTAACCAGAGACAGAAACCTGAATCATCAAAAATGTTCACCGACCAGAAATACCACTGCATGCTGACGTGTTGAACAATCTCATATCAATGTGCTTAATCAAAAGAGTACAGCCTGGCACTCTGAACACCAAACTGTCCAACAGTAAACCACACTTCCCCATTGCAACATGCTGACAAGCAGCAGTCGTAAAGGTTTTGGTGTCCTGCATAGCCTGCAGACCAGATTTCCGGCTGGCACATTACCTTCCACAACTCATCCAGGCTCAGGTGATAACACACCACACAGGTGAGATCTGAAGATGTGACCTTATTTTTAGGGAAAACAGCATATGAAAACCAGTCTTTGTTGTAAAAGTGTGAGTGATGGGGGACCTGTGGTGTTTTCCCAGCTGCAGCCTAAATTGGCAGCGTGGCTACAGTATCTTTCTTAGGCACTATTCCAGCAAAACACTTGAGTATGTGCTTAATTAAATCATGTGAGAAGTTTAAAGAGCTTGAAAGCATGCAGCTAAACGCTTTGTTTGGGACTTAATATTAATGCCTCAGTTTCCCTTCTCCAACATAGAGAAAGAAGTATTTACTTCTCATACAGAGTGCTGACAAGCTTAACTCAATCTTACTTGTAAAGGCCTTAGAGAGAAGATGCTATAAAAATCAGAATAGTATTCTACACTCCCTGGCAAGACAGCACTTGGCTTTATATATTATCCTGCTGATGATACATCTCCCTCTGGCTGACAGCAGAAGCAGTTAATATACATAAACCAAAAGAGACTGTTCAGAAGGCTTGTGCTCCAAGTAAACTGCAAACACCTGATGACAAATCCAAATCTAAAAAGATGGAAAAGGCAGTGGGTTTAATGGGTTTAATGCAAAAATGTGCATGTGTTTGAACTCGGAGCAGCAAAGGGAAAAGGGCTGTTTCTCCAGTAATGTATTTTGTATTCCTCATTCTTTTTATAGCCTTTGCTATTATTTTTTCAGTTTTTCTGGTCATCTGTAAGTTAGTAAACTGTACTGTAGCACTTGTATTTCAGATTTTCCTGGTTGGATTTAAAAGAACCTGGAACTGACCTCAGGGGCAGCCGGAGTTAAGTGAAGTCAAAGGAACTGCTGCCAAGGAGAGGCCTGCGAGGGCAGCCAGCATGGGAGAGGTTGGGACAGGCTTGTTTTGGTTTGGTTTTGGGAAGGTTTTTTTGGTTGGTGGGGTTTTTTTGGGGTTTTTTTGGGGGGGTTTATTTAGTTGTTTTCTTTGTTTTTTGGAAATCCAGAATATAATTTAAAACAACACTCTTAATTCTGATTCTGCATTTATCCATGTTGAAAATACTGTTGAGGACAGAGTATCCCAAGCAACATACATTGTCCCCTAAGGTTCACTGGTGTTTTAGACATTTTTAACACTCTGTCTTTTCCTGCATTGAAATACAAGTGTACTGTAATGACTGCTCCTTTGCCAAAAGTGAGTGAAAGAGTGTAGCACAAGCTATCTCCCCCGATTAAAATAACCAAGTTACTAAAAATGTGAAGCTCCTCACCAGTGGTTACTGTGAATCCTAATTTCCTGCCTATATTTCTGCACTCGGTATTCTGACTGACCTTAATGGGTTTTATCTTTTTTTGTCTTCTTTCAACGACAAATGATACTTAAACTACCGCATAGTAATCGTCAAGAATCACAGCTACTCCTTTGACATTTTTAACGTTTACTGTGTATTTCATTTGCAATATGATCAGGACGAAAACGAGTTTTAATAAATTTCTTGACTACATGACAAATAGTGAATAATGAGTGGGGTTTTTTTTAATTGATATTATTTTTTTAAAGTATGAACATTGCAACTCCCCTCTCCGTATACGTTTCTGCCCTGCCTTTCCAGGATACTACCTCTATGGAAACGTTTCCTCCTCTGTGCTTGCTGCAAGAGGCACACAACGGATCCTCATTATTCAACAGAGACTCTAAGTGCCATGAAAAATAAATAATTAAACTCCAACTATTTCAGTAGGTAAATACTGCCTTTCTCACTCCTGTGCATAAAGAAGCCAGTGTTCCACTTCTGGCAGCAATCTCCTCTGGGGGTTCAGTCTCCTTGAAGACCTCTGGCATGAAAACTTAATGCACTGACAACGCTGCTTGTCACCCCCCAGGACTGTCCTGGGGCAAAGGGGAAGGTGTCAGTTGGGATATGAGTGCCCACCACCTGCTCTGGCTGTTGGTGGGGGACGTTTATAACCAAACTACATGTCCATCATCCTCAGGGACCCTTCTGGAGCTGTAATTTCTATGTGTACTAGGCAGGTGTTCAGTTTCTACGCCCCCCCATGTTTTTTCTTCAGATAAGTTGGTACATGGCCTGGGAGTTTCACACAAATACTTTGGAAGGAGGAAAATGCTGTTTAGCTTCCATTGAAAGAGAGAAGAAATGCAGACCTGCACACGAGGATTCTCCAACTCCACAGCTGAGAGGTCAGCGCTGCCCTTGGCAGTTCCTAGCAACTGTGAGTAAGAACAGAATGTGGGGGGCCAGTGAGGACCTTGGGTTTGAGGGTCAAGTGGTAATGGCTTTAAACTGAAAGAGGTAGATTTAGACTAGATATTGGGAAGAAATTATTTACTATGAGGGTGGTGAAGCACTGGCACAGGTTGCCCAGAGAAGCTGTAGCTGCCCCATTCCTGGCAGTGTTTAAGGCCAGGTTGGACGGGGCTTGGAGCAATCTGATTTAGTGGAAGGTGTCCCTGCCTGTGGCAGGGGGTTGGAACTAGATGAGCTTTAATGTCCTTTCCAACCCAAATCATTCTGTTGTTCTATGATCTATGGCTTAGTGTGTTTTCTCCTTGTTTCTGATGGGATGCCGATTTTGCTCTTTGTAATGACTGAAAATATATATTCACTCACCCCAGAGAAGCGTGAGGGAATCTTTGGTTTTCTCTTCAACATAAACTATAGGTTCTGTGCATGCTGTGGCAGCTCAAGTGCTTTATTTTAGAAATAAATTTCAGGGTACTGCTTTGTAGATAATACATATGTAAAGAACTGATCAACACCCGTGGTGCTTTTGGTGTTCCATTAATGATGCAAAAAAGGCCAACACCTCAATTTGGATGTAATATCTAAATCACCGCATTTGAACTTTCTGATGAAAGTTGTTTGAGGGAGGGGCAGGTTATGTCAATTAAATTGTGTGGCTCTGGCTTGTGTAAGGAGTGCAGGTTTAATCCCTGCTAATGCTGTACAAATGTTGTTGATCCAATGTTATACAACCACCTGGAAATGCTGCCAGGTAAAACTTTTGGGTGCCTATTGTTCAGCCGGAGGAGACTGTTATCAGAAGGAGAAATTCTGCAGCGCAAACAAGGAACAGTGCTTGAAACTTGCTGAGGGAAATGGGAACAGGAGTAGCCAGGTAGCAACCAGTGAGTACGTGGCATAACATGAGTGGTGATGGTGGTGGTAGGGTTCACAGGTGCTCTGGCAGCAACTTCAGTGGCTGTATTCATGCAAGCCTGGCTCACCTCTGCCATGCATGACTGACTGCGCTTTGGCAACGGATGGCTGTCACCAGGGCAAGTTTCCGCTGCAATGAGGAGCTGGCTTCCAGTTTTTCAGACATAAGGGAGGCGAATGAAGAAGGCTGATAACAAAGCAGTGATGAAGAATCAGTGCTACAGTGAGCAGAGCCATGGAGGAAGCAGAGAAAATGACTTCACACAGTTTATGGCAAGAAGGTATCTTCCATAAGTTAGCGTAACCCTAAGGATGCTGCCTCCTAAGGCAGTTCAGAGCAGAGGAGCTCTGTGAATGTATCCTCTTCCCTGCTCCCCACTCAGTCCCTTTCACAAGCAATTTACCTATTTATTTAAAGAAAGGAGGAAAAAGGGAAAAAAAAACCAACCCCAAAACAAAGGATTGCAAGTCTTGGTATGATGGATGTTTCATTTGTCAAGGAAAAATCTGAAAACATTAAATGTGCGAAGTGATTGTCTTGGTGAAGCAAAGGTGAGGAATGGCCTTAAATGGGCCACGTATTTCTGGCTGGAGCTTTATTGCTGACAGCTGATGACAGTTTGCTACTGGCTCTGGACAATGGAAAAAGTCATCTCAATGGCAGCAAATAAACAGGGGCAAAACCCTCCCCTTCCTTAAAATCGGATCAAGGAAATGGACTCTTGGCATGATGGGTTGTGACTAGGGCCCTGTTTTTTAAATGTGATCCATGTGTGCAAATCCCACACAGATTAGATGCCAAAACTGCAGCACTTCTTTGACATTTCAGTTGAGAAGGAGAACAAATGTGTTCTGTACTCATCTTTTTTTTTTTTTTTTCTTTTTTTAAGCAAAAACAATTACCTTTGAAACAAGGGGCTTGATAGCTATCTCTGTGACATCAGCTTTACATTGATGTAATTCTATAGACTGGTGGGATCACTGCTGATTCTCACTGGTGTAAGCAGGAGAACAATTGGGCTCTGTGTTTTCCAGGCAGTGAAGCTGCTTATGTTTTGTGTAAAGAAAAGAACTCAGTTAAACAACTTAAAGGGAAAATAAATTAACCAAGAGATCCAGAAGGAGCCAAAAGGAATATAAGCACAGATACAGCTACAATGTTCTAACTGTATCACTAGTTTAAAAAAAAATACGTAGCCTAATTAAGTAAAGATTGACTTTGCTATAAATATGTACAGTGAGCTCTCTAACTTTCAAGTTTTAATTGACATTCAAAGATAAGCAATTTCATAACTTTCTGCAATTTCTATTTTTTAGTGTACATACTGTACTTTATTACCTTTGTTTGAGACCCTTGAACAAATGTCAGCTTCCCTTCTCCTTCAAATGTTATACAACATGAGAATAAATCAACCATAGGATTACAATTATAATTGATCTGGTGTGAAAGTAGCAAAGAGAGCACTACCCAATATAGCCCGATTTGAAATCCTACCTCCCTCTGTATGAAGGGAAGTTGACCTTTGTATATGGGCCAAGGATTTCACCATTGATGGCATTTGCCAGGCATGGATATTTTTTCATTTATTTTTTTTACACAGTGAAGTATAATCAGGCCATTCAGTGCTCAGCTTTTAATACTCTTTTTTTTTGCTCTAGTTGCTATTATGCTCTCATTTTCAGAGAATGCCAGGGTCCTGAAAAGATAAAGTGTTTTGGTTTAGGTACAGTAAAGCTTACAAACATTATGCTTGGGGTGAGACATGTAGGCTAGGTCTTTATCTGGGGAATTTTGGTATATGAAGAGGGTGGAGCTGGGCCCAGGACTGCTATTACTGGCCCTGCCAACAAGTGAGGTAAGCCACGGCATTCTTCACTATGGACTATGCAATTAGAGGACAGCAGCTAATGAGTGAAATTTTAGGGAATACTTTTTAATCTAAAAAAGCTAAAAAAAGAGCAAAAGTTGGGCACCAATGAAACCTGAATCTGGGTAATTTTCATATTTCTGTATTGAAAAATCAGTCCTGATGACTGCAATCCATTCTGTTCAGTGCTATTTCCATTGTCTTTACTATTAACATGTATAATATGTCACTAAATGGCCATCAATATATTAGAAGGGCTTTGGCTAACAACTATGCAATTAAAATGTTTAGAACGAGGCCATTGCAGTTTTGCAATAGCTCTGGCATTTACCTAATAAACCCCAACTCATTGCTTTAGTAAATGATACGCAACTTCTCTTGTAAATCATGCATGTGGTTACATTAAACATTGCCCTGTATTTAACATGCTACTTTCCTGCCCTACTCTCTCATAAATGTAGTAGGAGCTGTGGTATTAATTTAGGCTGGGTGGAACTATAGGCTGGACTTGTTGTTCCACCAAAGTAATCGCTTCTCTACATAAATGAATTATCCTTTTCATTTACAGTGCCCGTGGAAAGTTGTGTGTAATTTCAATACACACGGCAGCGTGGCTGTAGTAGTTCTCTAACATGTTGTGAACGTGCTTGCTGTGCCAGTTCCCTGAGGTGCAACAGCTATACTTACAGGGTGAGACTTACAAGATGGCCCTTTGGAAGGGTGCTGGCTCTGCTTCACGTGTGGAAGTGGTGGACTGCATGAACTGTATGAAAAGACATGCCAGACTCTTGTGTGAAATGGGTACTAATGTGACAGAGTATGAGCACTGCCTGAAACTGGGAAGTCTGAAGGCCTGCCTGAGAGGCTGAACAGGATGGCAAGTCTGCAGACAGCCATGTAGAAAAACTGGGCAAAAGGTGGTTGTGGTACAAACTCCATATGAGAAGCCAGTAGCAGTGGAGGTATGTGTGGGCAAAGGCTCTGGATGTTGAGTCCTCCCTTAAATGAGAGCTGCCCAAAATGGGAGGAGCTGGCTGCAATGTGCCACCAACTTGTTAGTACAGTGCTAAACTATGACCCAGCTGCTGTGATAGGAGAGGGAAAGTAAATAGGGCTGGCGGAGGCATCAGAAGTTGAACTTCATGAACTCCTACCAGATGGAGTTACAACAGCAATTAATTCAGTGCAATTAGTTGTGCAGAACTGCATTGGAAATGATTGCATGATAGATCAAACCACAGGCAATAGCGAAACAGCATTGCAAACTCCAAACATCTTTCCAAGTGTTATGCACTCTCTTTTCACTGAAATAAACAGAAATATAAAAGGTGTGCTTGGATTCCTGTTCGATCACTGCAGTGAGTAACTGGGGTACAGCTTCTGGATATACCTGCTCAAAAGTAAACTGAGAGTGCTGAGAGGAGAGAGACAATCTAGACTGGAAACAGTTCTTGTGCTTCTATTTTCTCAAAACCTTCTACTGTTGGCCACATCTTGCTGTTTCTCTTGGCAAACATACATCTCCAGCTTCTGTTCAGGGAATGTCAGGGCTTGCTGTTGCTACAAAACCTTCCATTTTAATCTGTAAGCCTATATATTTTCTGATTAATGTTTCCATCAAGCTCAGTTCTGGGTAAACATTGTGTAATGTTAGCATTCTTCAGTGAACCTGCACAATCCCCTTGAAAAAATACTGAAAAAAACCCAACCAAAACTGCTTCCAGTCTGGAATGAATATTACAGCCACAGAAAAGATCTTATATGTAAAAGAGAATAATTTCTCTCTCTCGTTCAGAAATTAGTGATCTATTCGCAAGTAGATAGTCTACTTTTTAGGGATTACTGACTGATTAGTCAGATATTGATGCAGTGAAACTTAACAGTTGCGATCTTACTGAGCAGGTATCTTCTTAGATTGGCATTTATAGAAAGCAGGTGGTTATTCTTCTTGTAAAGCAGAACCTTTATGTGTCTATCTTTGTAATTCTATATTCATTACCACCAGCCACCACTTCAGATGAGACAGCACTGTTCTCTTTTGGAACTGGCATCTAATTACACATCACAGATCGGTTACTAAAGAAGTATGCAAGGTTTATGAAACATCATTTTAGGAGTTGCTCCAGAGAAGAGATCATACAAGTTACTGTTTCCAAAGCAAGTTGTGGAAATGTAGGATAGGCTTAATTTCTGTTGGCAAGAAGGCCTGGCTGTTAGACCTCAGTCTCTGGAAGAGTGGCAGAAGAAGAGATTCCATTCTGAGTGGTGCTAAGCTCCTGTTGCTGCTGCCAGAATAGCGAAGAAGGCACAAGGCATCCCATGTGATCCAGGGAACTTGGGCAGAAGCACGGGCCAGGGGCCAGGCTGCTTTCAACTGAAGGAATCTCCTGTATGTAAACAAGGTTTAGTAGCAAAGTGTCGAATCCAGGAAATTACTTCTGGTGAGGAAGATAAACTTTCCATTGTTCCCATAATTCCCTCTCAACTTAGTATTGGCTGTGTCTCCAGTGAGAAAGTACTGTTTGGAACATAAAGCAATTTGAGAGCACCCGTGGAGGGGACGGATCAACAGATGTCGTTCTACTAATTTCAAAAAGTGGATTTAGAAAGTAAGAACATGACAATAGCTATATAGTTTTTACTTTTAAAGGCCAATTAGTAGTGAAATTAAGCAATAGAGGGTTTTGGTAGGAACGGTATGAAAAGATAAATCCCTGTAAGCTAGCAAGCACCAGGGTCTAACACCTGTTGATTTACATTATGTTTATTTACTCTCTTCAAAATATTTAGCTCCAGGACCATGATTTGTGTATTTCAAAGAAAGAGAACTAAAATCCTGCTGTTTCTACTGTGATTTTTCCCATCTTGCCAGACTTTCATATGACAGTCTGTGCTTGGGGACTCAAAACAAAAAGATGAGATTAATTTACTTTCCGCTCTTTGATCCTGAGACAAGTCCCAAATGCAACTGAGAGGCTTAAAGGCTGTTCAAAAATTATGCTGGTGAGAAGCTCTGTGGAGGAACTGCAGACAAATAGAGAACAAAACCTCCTCTATGGCTCCCACGACCAAAGTATTCCTGCTTCCGAGATCAGCATGAAACAAAGCAAGTGGTGGAATGCCGGAAGCACTGCCTTAATGCCACTCAGATATCTCTGCGTGATATAATGAGCTGTGTTACCTAAAATTGTAAGGTCAGGGCATGTAGTTAAGGTGTTTTTAATGTATTTTTGAATCAGTTTGGGTTGATGGTATTAAAATACTTAAATCTAGCTTTTAAATAAAGATGAATGGGGCTAAAAACACATACTCAGAGGCTGAAATCAATGGTGGTAACACAAAGGTTGGCAAGCGTGCAGAAAAAAAACTTCACAAGCTATTCTTACTGTTGTGGTTATAGGTATCTTAAAGGATTATGATGAATTCTCTTCAACTAGACCCACTTATGTGCTGCATATACTGACAAATTAAAAAACAAACGCAAAATGGTTATAACCTCGAAAACTAAACTTTTACAACCTACTGATATTTTAATTGTATTGTTTTAGTCTCTCAGTTTCAGTAACAGCTTGTAGGAATTTATTAGTTCTTGTGTTATTTGTTTCCATTTTAACGTTCTTTCCAAAGTGATTACTACTGGGGACAATAACATTACAGTTGATTCTTTGCAGACTTTATCTTTTAACACATTTTAAATTCACTTCATTGCAGGCTGTATCTTTTAGTCTATTTCCCATTGTCCTCGTCCTTTGGCTGTAATATTCTCCCAAGTGTGGTTGCTTTATTCCACAATAGCCATGTCAAAAACAGTTGAACCACATGATTTAACAGGCAGTAATTGTCTCCAGGAATCACAGGAATCCTGATCTGCTGCATCAGACATTACTTCTTTGACAGCAAAAGCTGAAAAGACTTTTGGGGATATGACCTAAAATACACTCTGTCCCAGGTTACAGGGGCTGCACCAAAAGCCTAAAGGGCTGAAGTTCTGAAAGAAAACACAGCCATACATTTATCTTAATTTTGTTAAAAAACTTCATTTCTACACGAGCAAGGTTTACGTGACAACACTGTGTCATGCTGTCCTGAGTAGGGATTATTTTAAATCTAGTGGTAAGTTTAAGCCAAGCCTCACACGTGAGTAGTGTTTGTAAGAGAAGAAAGGTCTGACACATTTCAGAAAAGATAGGCAAGTGGCCCTGTTAAGGTTTCCACTGAGAACGAGCCTGCTGCCGAAACTCATGGCTTTCAACACTGGAGACTGTATGTGTTAGAGCTGTTTTGACTGCACGGGTGCTGCATCCAAAGTTCTTACCTGCCTAGGCACTGAAGTCAATCAACCACCAGACACAAACTGATAAGAATCCTGGTTTTGTCCCAGCTGGTGATCCTGGAAGCATGTGTTGGTCTGCAGTTGGCAGTGGGAGGGCAGTTAAAGTTCTGTTAGTGTTTCTAAGCTAATCCTGCTTTTGTGTGATGCATAATGCAGTCATATGCTTTTCAGACTTTTTAACCTGATATTCAGTTTCTGAGGTCAGAAATGCATTTCAGTAGTGTCATTGTTCTCAAAAAGTCTCCAAGGACATGTAAGTGAATTCCCATGGTTGAAGCCCCTAATGCCATGTCTTCTCTGGCTATTCATACAGTGCTCATTGTTTGGTTGGTGACTGGGAGGAAAGTTATGAGTTCAAGGCCTTTTTTAGCCATTTTAGACACAATAAGTCTATGAATTTGTTTGGGATGCTTACCCTTACTTTGCCTTGAATATTGTACATAAAATATTGTATAATTAGATCTCTCTAACAATTCTTAGTTTTCTGTTCTACTTTTTTCTGATCTGTTATATATCTATGTGGTCAAAAGGGAAACCATCAGTTGCCTGAAGTGAAGCAGGACCTGAAGGATGTACCTCAGATACACCCATTGCTCTCTGGGTCCAGAAATGATCTGACTAGAGGGAAAGTTGACCTTTAAATCTCCTATGCAGTCACATAGAGTAGGACTGCAAACCAGACCTGGCTTACTCCAACCATATCCCTTAGAACTTTTTTTTTTTTAAATGGTAAATGGTTTTCAGGATATATCTGGCATTTTCTTGAACTCCTAAGAACTATGAAGTAATGGAAAACTGAGCACTTACTATTTGGCTCATTAATTAAGTGCTTCAAGAGAGCATTTTCTTGGAAGTTGGGCCTATGTATATCTGGTGAGATGTTTAGAAAGATGCCAAAGTGAGCTTAAAACTTTAAAAACTATTAAAAATACTGCGTGAGGCATAACAGTTAAATAACTATAATTGTAGTTAAACAGAAGAAAGGCAGATTTGATTTTGACTGTAAAACCAATATTAGAACAAGCTACAAACTAATTTGCAATGTCTTACAACAACAATTAGTGGCCTAAAGGATGTGACTTTTCATTAGGATGACTATAACCGGTAGGAGGATCTGACAGGTGGCTGAATCATGCCCTGTGTAGTCATGCTGAACTTCACATATACATACATCTACAGCATTTATTGCTCAGTCAAATTCCTCCTTTTATAAATTTGGATTGCCACATTTGCAATTATACTGCATCCGGCAGAGAGCTCTGAGATCTGTAATTACCAAACACATCTACAGCAGTCACACAGCAACAGAAGTAACACTCCTGTACTTATGAGTGTAATATCAAAGCGCTGCATGTGATACCCTCCTACTTGCCTATGTATTTTGGGGTATGACTGAAATGAGAGATGTTTACTGGAAGGCTTGTTCTCTGAAGCACCCTCCAAGTGTAATGATGTACAACTGACAAAGGAAAGAGGGAATAGGTGCGGTTCCTATGAGCCAAACAGTGTAGAATTGACTTGTTTGGGAATTTTACATTCTCTGCAGTATCTTCAGTGGCTGCTTGATTAGCTCTGAGAAGAGGGAGGCTACACAGATCCTAGGTGTATATGCATCTGCAGGGGTCCTGGCACACCAGAAAGGATGGGGAGTTGACTGACCCATGTGTATTTTCTCCCTATAGAAAGGGCAGAAGACACGTATTTATAAGTCATCTTGTAGAGAGTGAGTGTCCCCAGTAGTGCTCAGTCTGTAAGATGGAAGAGTTTGTAAACAATAATCACAGTGGCAGGGATTTGCCAGTGTAATGACTGAAGGTGCGGCAGTGTCTGTGTATATCCCAAATATAGGACCACATTAAAGCAAGAGAGGTCGGTATCAACTCATCTGTCTTTTCTGACTGCGTCTAACTTGGAGCATTATTGCTGTATGTGGGGCTTTCCGTGGCCCTGGTCCTGTCTCCTTGTGAGCTCTCTACTGTTGGGAGCCTATGATACCACAGTCACCATAGCCCGCATGGATCTGGGTCCCTGGTTTAGGAGGGAGCCCTGTCACCACTGCAACTTGCTCCCCATTTTCAGTGGAGGCATTAGCAGTGTGCCTGCACCAACCAGAGCAGACTCCAGGCATGGAAGGCTCACATTCAGTGGCCCTGGCTCCTGACCTGCCAGGCAGCCACGCAGGCCTTGGAGTGGGGCATGGTGCAGGCCGTTCCTTTTGGATACGCTTGCCTTTGTGCTGGATTGAAGCGGCTGTAACCACAGCCCAGATGGCTCCATTGTCTTTGCACACAAACTGTTATGGGTGTAAAGTGAGCATCAAGCACAGGGCTCCCGGGCAGTGCAGGCAGCGGGCATGTGAGGGGCAGGTATCAGGGCGGCGGCCTCCCCTGGGGCCAGGGGCACAAAGGCGGCCTCCTCCCCTTCTTCGCAACCCCTCTGGGCAGGCGGGGGCACAGCCTTCCGCGGCTCTGGCCATTCACACCTTCAGTCGCTGCTCAGAGGACGCCTATATACGCAGCTATACATATAGGTCCTTGCAGAGAGGAGCACGCGGTCGTGTGGAGAACCGGGGTGCCAGCGCGGGAACACCTCTGCGGCCGTACACGCCGAAGAGCGAGAGCGGCGAGCGGCTAACGGCAGTGCGGGACAGGCCCTTCGCGGGAGCAGGCACGCCAACGGCTGGGCAGCCTCCGCCGGGTGAGCGAGGGGCCGGGGGCCTGCCTGTCAAAACACTTTTTGGGCGAGGGGTATAAGAGAGAAGGGCAGCGGTAAACTAGCAAAGCGATAACCCCGCCGGCGGGACAACAGGCCTCGGCAGAGCCGGCGCTCCATTGCCATGACAACCGAGCGGCCCCGGCGGGCGGGCAGCCAGGCAGGAAGTGGATGCACGCGATTGGCCGCCGCGGAGCACGTGAGGCGGGCGAGGGGCCGGGCGGCCGGTGCGGCCTGGGGGCGGGATGAGCGCGGAGCGGGGTCCCGCTGGCCCGGGTCCCGCCGTCCCGGCCCGCCGCGTCCCTGTTCCATCCCGGTCTGTTCCGCTGTGCTGTACCGGCGGCCGAGCGCGGCGGGTCCCGCGCTGCCGAGCGGACGTGCCCTCAGCCGCCGGGCTGTCATGTGTGTGCCCCGCTCGGCGGGAGGCGGGGAGTTCCCGGCGGAGAGGAGGGGAGTTAGTCAGCCGCGAGGAGGAGGAAGGGCGGGAGGCAGAGCCATGGAGAGCGGCGCTCCGCGGCGGCGGGCGGGGCGGGCTGTCTGACCGGGGTGAAGCGCGGGGGGCACGGTCCGGCAACCCGGGCGGCAGCGGCGGGGCCGGGGATGAAGGTGCCGGGCAGCCCCCCGCCGCCAGCCGCCGGCCGGTGACGAGGCAGGGCCTGCGGGGTGGGGGGGTGCCGCTCGTTGCCCTCCTCGGGGCAAGCGAGAGGGAGGGGACTCCGTCCGGGGCCGCCGTCGCCCGGGGCCGCGGTGACTCAGAGCCGGGGGTGAGCCGAGGTCTGTTGTTGTGGGATTTTTTCCTCGGCAGGTTATAAATAGCCCCGCTCGGCGCCGTGTCACGGAAGGACACCCTGGCCGGGCGCGGGGAGAGGCCGCCGCCGCTCAGCTGTCCCCGGCCTGCTGCCCGCCTTCCGGCGGGCCCCGCTGCCAGGCAGGGGTCCGCTTGCTGGTCGTACGGCAAAGAATAGCTCTCGGTAGCTGGAGGCAGCGGCAGCCAGCCTTCGTGGGGGAGCAGCGGGGCACCGGGGCTCCTGCCTGAGGAGACGGAGAAAATGAAGCCGGAACGAGGTAAACGGGTTATTAGGATATTTCTTTGTGTGTGTTTTGTTTTGTCTCCGATTAGCCTGGTATTTTGTTTCGGTGTTATCACTCTCTTTCCTTATCCCCTCCCTTGTCATTTTGGGGGATGGGAGAGAATCTTGGTGGCTCGGCTTCACTCCCATTGGCATTTCCCGAGTTGGTAGATTGGAAGGTACCCCGGCAATGTGTCTAAGAGCCCCATGTCCTGCTTGCCCTTCAGCTTCCCATTGTCTGGGTTGGACGGAAAGGAGATGAACACCGTAGCGAACTGCTTTTGCTCCGGGAATGCTGCAGTTGGTGTGTCAGCTATAGCCGGCTTGTTAGCCAGGACTGCAGTGCTGAGGCAGGAGTTGGTCAAAGGCAAATGGGACATCGACACACAATGCCAGCACGTGGGCAAAAATGACAAAATGTAGATGAAAAATACCCTCAGAAGAGCCATAACTTCCATCTGTGATGTTTTATAATCTGGCGGAGGGGTTTGTTCCCGTTATAAAGGAGATGTATCATAACAAGCATGCTGAAATACTGTTTTTTTCGCCATGATTTGGTTCCATCTTAATCTGGTTTACTGACATCTGGATTTACAGGAAAATAAAGTCGACTGTCTACGTATGTGTTTATAACACTTCAGCTCTTTTGCAGTATAGCAACAGCTGCTGATGCCCCTAGAGTTGAAAATATGTCATGACTTCTGTCCTGATCTACACGAGCAGTGATTATTGATTCCTGTTACTTAAAGCAAGATTGTTTTTTTAAACAAATCTTATGAGTGCTCATCGTAGAACTGAGTGTTAGTTAAAATTATTGCTTAGATATTTGGGTTTCTTAAAGTTTTGATGATTCTATTGTTCACCTGGTTGCTTTCATTTTTAAAAAACACATTCTTTTTGTGCTGTAATCACTTTGGTGTTTTGAGAAACACTTTAGTATAGCTTAGATATCCGTGTGTTAAACGCTAACACTTACATGACGTACACAGCTTAATTAGGGTTGTTAATGACATGTTTGCTAATAGTGACACCGCATAAATGACCACTCTTAGGTGGATTTCTTGTATGTATATGCTGTAAGGATTGTGTGGTGTGACAGTAGCACAGATAGTACAGAAATGATTACAAACATATACATAAAATAATGGGGTTTAAGTACTAGGGTTTTGAAATAGGCTTTTCTCTTTGCTTTCTTTGTTGTTTCTTAATTCTGTTAGCCTTTACCTGATCAACTGCAGCAAGGCAAGTTGTTTTTAGAGTCTCTTTATGTTTTAATACCAGACACTGAAGTTTGAAAGGTGTTTGCTGGCAAGGTGAAACAAAACTTCAAAATAGCCAGGTAAAACCCAAGTCAATATTTGCAGCTTTAAGATGTTCTTCTGTAGCAGTTCAGAACCTACATATGACCTTTGCTTATTCTTTAATTTTCAGGCAGAAAAAGTTAGATGTAAATGTCTGTCATTAACTGGGTGAAACCCTTCAGAAATAATGTCTTGGAATTCTGTTGAGATTAACCAAAAATCTCAAAAAAAAAAAAAAAATCTCCAGACCGAGGGAGTATCTCCAGCTATTTTAATGGATACATGTAGCTTAGCTGCGTGCTAATGTAATAAAGCAATACCCTCCACAAAGGGGGTTGTGAAAGTGCTGGCCTAAATGCCACATGCAGCCCATAGAGCCTCTTAAGAGGCAGGAATCGTGCGCATATTTACATGTGCTACTTTCTGCATAGCAGCTGTACCACAGGATACAAGGAGCCAAGTGTGTAGTCACCTGCTTCCAATCATCCAAAATTAATAGCAAAGGACAGGGGAGAAGAGCACTCAGCTTGCCACAGTCTCCCCTTTTCTACAGACCCTCACAATCCTGAGAGGACTGCAAATCCATGCAGCAAGTGAAACCAAAGAAACAGGCTTAAACAGACTTTAAATATTTGAGGTTTTTTTCATTCTTGTGAATAATTATATCAGAATCCAGTTAGAGCAGAGATGTAGTTTTTGTAGATAGAATGAAGTGTAAAACTATAGTTAATAAGATTGTAATGGCCCCAGGCACACTAGGGGAAGGTATAGTTTAGCCTTTGTCATACTAGTAGTAAGATTCTTGTTATCACCAGCAATAAAGGGTGGTGCAGGAGAAGAAAGGGGAGATCTAAACGTGCAACCACTTTAACAGTGGGAAATGTTACAGAATGCTTTAATTTTAGGAGGTGAGAGGGATGAGCGGAAATTAAGAAAAAAGGGAAAATCCTGCCCTAAGGTATTTACCTCACTTTATATTGTGGAAAGTTTCAAAATTACAGCTCTAAACATGCAGTGTATGAGAGCAGTATGGAGAAGATGGAATGTGGAGTGTTGCATAGCAAACCGGTGGAGCAGTTTTGCAAGTGAGGAAGAGGGGTTTGAAAGTGCAGGTAAAAATGTGGTCTTGCTTCTTTGCCATGCAAAGGCATAGGCGTTCACAGGATGTGTCTCATGAGCATCACTCTGGACTTGCCCATCAGGTGGGATGTCAGTGTGGAAGGGCGCTGGCTGCTCTAAGCACATTCACATAAACAAATGTGTACCTGGTTTAGGGAATGCAGTAACTACAATACTGGTGGCTGATGCTTGGCTTTACCTTTCCTATGCTGCCACTTTTAAAGTGAAGTGTTGAAGCATCTTAACATACAGTGGACATGTTGGTTCAGCTGAGGTTTCATCAGTGCAAAGAATTGTGTCTCCCTTTGTCTCATACAATGTTTCTGAAGTGATGTTTGAGTTTTGTTCTTTCTGGTTTGTTTGGTTTTTGTCTTCCTGCAGTAGCAACCTGTCAGCTTACCTAGCTTTGGTCCATAATACCGTCACCATTTAGTCTCTGCAGTACAGCTTCTTAGTCAGCTGCTTCATGTTGGGTGTTTGGACCTCTGTTGCCTTTCTCAAGTACAGAGCTTTGCTCTTGCTTCTATTGAACTTTGTTCTAATGACTTCTGATCACTTCGCCAGTTTATTGAGTTTGGAAGACAGAACTGGGCTTCGTAGCAGAGTGCTTGCAAGCTTTTCCAGCTCAGCTTTGTTCATAAACTGTATAAACACACTGTTTCACCATCGGAGTTAATGAAAACATTGCATAATGTCAGGGTGATAGCTTACTGCCAAACTCAGAAGGATTGTTATGTACTCTTAGAGTACACTTGGTGCACAACTGGAAAAAATCTTGTGGTTTACATGAATCTACAGTATAGTCATATTTTACTGTGGGAATGTTACAAGACATCAAAAGTCTTAGTAGAGTCTAAGTAGCTCTGAGTTATTGCTCCTTCCTCCTCCCTCCACCTCGCTGCATGAGTGATCAGTTAAAGGAGGAAGACAGGCTTGTTTGTCTCTAAATGCATGCTGGCTGTTTTTTATCACCGTATTCAAGTCTTTTCTTACTTTTTTATTACCTTGCTTTGTTTATTCCTCTGCTGTGTTCTCTGTGTAGACTATTCTGTTTTCACTTACAAATTAAGCTAAAAGCAGTCCTCTCTTACTTTCTGAAACATTAATTCGCTCCTCTAGATTATTCTAATTTAATGAAATGGCTTTCTGTCTACAAGAGAGGAACAATCAGTCTGAAGATTGCTTTTTCTCTTCTCCCTCCCTTTTTGCAAGTCAAACTTAGTATGCACCTCTAGGTATGCTTGTAGTAACTGGGTTAAGAAGGTTTCTTCCACCTTATTTGGTGTTTTGGTATGGAAAGAGCTGACTCTTTGGGCTCAACAAAAGTCTGTTTACTGCCTCATATTGGAAACATAGCTGAAGGATTTCTCAACGTATGTGTGAGGAAGCTGGAGGAGAGATTAATGAAGATAAACAGCTGATTGAATACTTCCCTCAAATTCTTAGGAGGAAGGATGAGGGGGCATTGGGTTGGGGGGGAAGTGAGCTGAACCAGTGTAGTTAAGAGTTGTGGAGTTAGCTGTTAAATTAGGAGCTCTGGATAAGGACCTTGTTTTGAAAAACAAGATTTAATTTTATGCCCTATATTCACTCTGTGAAAGGTTTTTTGGAAACATTTTAGCAAAGATGGTGTACTACAGAGTATGCAGATCAGGAAGTGAAAATACCCTTTCCAAAAGGATGAGTGGTATTTTAGCGTCCCATATTGCACTGTGATGCAGACACTTTATTTTTATAGTATCTTCTCAGTGAAATGTCACGAAGCACTTAAACTTTTCCGTGGTGGAACGATGTAACCAGTAAACAAAGTAGTAAACTGGAAATGAGGTGCTTCCTGCTTAGTGGAGCTGTCACTCCAAAAGCGTTTGGGCAATGCCTGGGGCTTGGTTGCCACAGGTAAGTGCAGGTTGGGTGATAATGAGGTGGAGGTGACGCTGCTCCCTGGCTGGGGAGGAAGCCGTGCTGGGAGACGTGCTGCCCAGGGCACGTGCAAGAAGGTGCGTGTGGCGAGGGAGGCCGGCTCTGATGGGCAGCAGGGCGTGGGGTGTCTGCTGCTCCCAGGTTGGGTAGATTACTTCCAAATAAAACCAGATCCCTTTAAAAGGAGGAAAACCCAACCAAACTGAGAGGTGGTCAGGATATTTTACTCGGATTCCATTTATAAGGCATGAAGCCATCTAGCTCTAATCTTTGGGGAGAGCAGATTTGGCCTGATAACAAATCATTTGTAGATGGAGAGGATGAGTGAACGGGAATATAAGCTTTTTTTTTTTTTTTAAATTGAGGTTGGAGTCTGGGTTCTTTCAATGCAGCTGTGTCCTGGCATCCAAGAAATTGGAAAATATGTTCTTTCTTCTACAGAAATTTAGCTTAGGAGAATTCTTAGCTTTTAGAAGCTTAAGTCCTCTCCCTCTCCCCCCCCCCCCCAAAAAAAAAAAAAACCCTCCCCAAAAACCCCATAAAAACCCAAAACAATAAAAAATCTAAGGATATTAATTTGCAGACTTCATAGAATTGGAAAATCTGAAGTTTTGGGTGTGTTTGCTTATGTTAAAATTTTCTTACTGTTCTGCAACTTGTACCTGGATATTGACAAGGAGTTGAGTTGTCCTGTTGTAGAAATAGCTCTTGGGTTGGAAGAGCACTTGTATCTGTGTTCAACGGGGAGAGTTCTTCACTGTATGCCTGTACCTCAGAAAACAAGCCATAGTAGTAACAACTTTGCCATTTTCTTTTTGTTTATTTGGTGATGTCCATACAAGCTGCATTTAGAGGTGCTCTTGTTGCTAAGATGGATGCTGCTGGAGTGGCATTTAGGTGGATATTTTGGGGCTTGTGAATATGCCAAGCCCATAAGTTTGGGCTCTACAACTGACTCTTCTGATCGTATTCTTTACTTGCTGAAGTGAGAAACTTTGGCATGCCAGATCAGATCTCTGGGCTGAGGCATATTACACTGGACTTTGTTGTTAAGGGCAGTGTTGAAACTATTATTGGAACTGAGGTCTGCCAGCTTGTAAATGTTTTTAAAAATAAGCTAACATTTATAAATACAGATTCTCATGAGAGATGTGAGTTTGTTGCCAAATGAAATTCTGCTTATTAAACTCAATAATCTTCTGTGAAAACAGAGTAACCGATGGGAACAAACCAGCTCTATGACATTTGTGAAAAGAACTTGCTCTGCTTCACTATTTATAAAATGTTTCTTTGTTATTTTGATGAATGTGTACTAATAGCAAGTGTTAAATGGTGGTGAAATAGCCATAGCTTTTCATTCTATCAGACACAGGTTTAGGATAACAGTCTGGCAGTTCCTAGTTGTTCTTTCAGTCAATAAGATCTTGCCATTTAACTATAATTATAGCTGTAATAACTTCTCCATTCTGAATTGATACTTGGTAAATTCTGCTTTTTAGTTTTTTGAAGGTGTCTCACATTGTTGTCTTTCAGGGTGGTAATAAATTCTTCAGTCCTTGCAGGTCATTTGCATTTAATGTTTAGACAGAAGCCAGTTTTTAGGTTTAAGTTGTTTTAGAAGTGCCTGTGCAATTGCATGGTTACCTTTGTACTCCGGCATACAAAAACTTAATGTAGAAGTAGGCAATTAAGGATGTCTATAAACCCAGGTGAATGCAAGTACTGAAGAGTGCCTCTTGGACTTGGGTGGGTAGTTGGACTTTGGAAGACTTTGCATTCATTATGTGTTCCTTTTTCTGCTGGTGCTTTGCAGGGTGGGATGACTGTAGCTGTAAGCACATAGCCAAAGCCATATGCAGTTATTTTTTATCTGCATGCACAACTGTACCAAGATGGGAAGAGATTTTTTTATATATATAAGGGCTACTTGTAAGCAGCAAAACTGAGCTGTAAGACAGTCATGAAAATTCTTCATCTATTCTTAACAATTCATTGTGGTTTTGACCAAATCAAATAAAACTCACTTGCATTAATACATTTTCTTCCATGTTAAATCAGCCTGACTAGTTCTTTTGGCTAGTGATTGTCGCGTTACCTTTTAATGTTTGCTCTGGGACCAAGACTATCTAGAGTTTCTATCTGGATGGTATTAGTACATTATGTTGACTCAAAATGCAAAAATGTAATAGAATAGCGTGAGAATGTTCTCAGGGATAATTTGAAGAGGAGAGCTGTGCATGAATCAGTGGAGGCAGATGAACACAAGAGGAAGGAAGCATTCCACATGTGAAGTACTAAAGACACTTTCATGTCTGTTCTGAATGTAAGAATCCGTGTTAGGAATCAAGGTAAACAAAATGGTATTACTGAGAAGTCTTCTGGACAGCTTAGTTGCTTTAAGAGCAGTAAGGGGAGTTCTTCAGCTCCCACCATACACATTTCTTTTGATTTCACCACTTTTCAGTTGGTGGGAAGGCATGCGCTCTCTGTCCAGGTATATAGTGTGGGGCGCGTAGACTTTTCTCTTGGCAGCGATCAATGCATTTCCCAAACCTATTGCCAAGTGTGACTATTTTTGTGCCAAGGGAAAAAACCAAGTTGAATTGTTTTCTGAAATAAAATAAAGAGCTTATCTAAAATAAGGAATCTGTGGTGCACATGAGCCATGTCATCTGTTTTGCGTTATGTATCCTGTGAAGTTACTGAGGTTTTTTCCATTAAGATCCCAGAGATCCAGGTTGGTAAGTCAGTCCATTTTGGCTTTAAAATTTTAGTGAGACTGGGAGCAGGTGACTGCTCAAGCTAGTTCAGCCTTTTATGGTGCTGTGCATGCAGGGATTCCTTTTTCCCACTGAGCCTTGAGGATTTCTAGGGCATGTTTCACACTTTCTCTGTGCTGGAATAAATTAAGTTTCTTTCTCAGGGTGTCATACAAGTATCATCTTGTTGTTGGGTGTAATGGGGGAGGGAAGGGCAGGCAGAAAGCTGAGGATGGTATTAGTCGGTACCATGGTGGGAGGTGGCAGGGTGGTGGTGGTGGTGGTTTCCTGTGAGGGTCAACGGAAGGAGAGGTGCAGGAAGAGCTGCTGTGGTCAGCACTTTTCCCACAGTGATGGGAAGCCCTTCTCCCCTGCTTGCCAGGTATTGTTCTCCTCAGTTCCCTGCCAGGGCACTAGCCCAACACAAGTGAAACAAACCTTGGCTCAAACTCACATTTCCAGGCAGGTCAGCAAGTTTGCTAGAAGGCTTTGTCTGCAGACTTGGAGGGGCAGAGTGGTGGCCAAGAGTAGTATCTGATAAATGTCTGTGATGACTACTTGCTGAGGGCATAAATTCTGTGTTAGCAGACAGTGAATTTTGATATGTTGGGTTGATGTTCTTTTTCTGTGCAGTTTTTGTAAAGACACAAGTATCAATGAATGGTTTGTTTGCATGATAGATCTGAATATTTATTTTCAACGTAGTCCCAGTAAGACATCCTATTTACTCTTTTTTTGTTGCAGTTTTTAGTTGGGCTTTTAATTTTGATAAAGTTGGGCTTGGGAGTAAGGGGGAAGAGGACAGGTGCAACAAGAAGAGCTTTAGTAAATATTCCAGTGATGTGGATTAAGAGGTTCCTACCGGTAGCGACTGAGCAGGGGCAAAGTTGTCAAGATCAGTATGCACTGGGAATGCACTGTTATGTCAAAGGAACTGACACCAACACTCATGCTACTCAAAGGTAAATCCTTTTTTCTCTGCTGTATAATTGTTTAAAAATGAGTCTTCAGGCATATTTCCTATGTGATGTTTCCCTCTTTGTTTTGATTTATTTTGAGGGGGAAACAGCTTCTTCGTTTTGAAGCGCATGCTATTTGAGCAGGCAGAGAAATTTTGTTTACTGTGGAGCAGCAACAAGAAACAAAGTATCTGAAGGACTGGAATTGGAGGAGTGGGCTGGGTAAAGGTTGCAGCCATAACCACACTCGTAGTGCTGCTTGCGGTGTAGCTGCTTACACCAAGCTAGGTGTGGAAGACTGTTTTTTATGTGTGCATGCTGTGAAAAAGTGAACAAATATAACCAAGTAGCTGGTTTATGAAGCTGAAACAGGAGGAATAGTTTGTAGAACTAGAAAACATTGAAGGTAAAGATCAAGAGATAACATAAAACTGCTAGGGTATACATCTATTAATTATTATTATACATCTATTATCTCATCTTATATCGAGTGATTAAGTTCACTAAAACTGGCATAACTGGCTATTATTGTACTGCCTTTGGTAGCCTTGCTGAATGAACAAGTTTCTATGAGAAAGTATTTTGTATCCACTAGAGATGCTTAGGGATGATGCTTGATTCTTTCATCCCGTCTTCATGTTGAGACAATGTAATGGCCTTTCCTAAGTTTTTTAGGACACTTTTTATATGCTGGCTGTATTCATCCTCAGTCAAGCTTCTTGTGTGAAATTTTGAACAGCTTTATGATGTACACTGATTTTGGTTTGTTTTAAAATGGTAGTGGAACTGTTAGTATCTGATGCTACTTTTTTAGATGTGCTGTAGCCAATATGTCGTCTTTCTCACTCAAGAAGTCCGAGTTTAAACATAAAGGAAAACTATACATAATTATTAAGACTGGGAATGGTATATCCTATGAGCTCTTTGACATGCATTGCAAGCATCAAGAGCTGACTTCAGCTTTATTCTGAGGAATTGAGCATCTGAGGAGGGAAAAGGGGAATAGAGCTGTCTACATGAATGTTTTGTGGCTTTATACTTTTATACCTCAGCCCAAATGATTGTTTTGAGCAAAGGGTGCATTGGTAGGAGTGTGATTTTGTTTTTAGCTTGTCTCTGCAACTAGGCTGTATAAACATAAGGTGTTATGAAGTCACGCTTTGCTCCTTAGGGGTCATGTGCACACATTGCTTTTCTCACTCAAGACAGGGCTGGAATCTGAACTGGAGTGTTCTTCTGAACTAGCTCATTACTAGACATGCTGTGCTTTGGCATGGCCCTCCAAAGCCTGAAGTTGGGCTTTTTTCATAACGGGGTGGTGCCAATTATGTCTATTGGCAAGTGCCTCTGAATTGATGCACAGCTGACTTGATATCGAGATGAACTACACTTGGCTGTGATTTCCTGCTTTGTGAAATATGTAGGACTGCTTATTCCTAAAGTTTGTGCTGGAATAAAATCCATTCTTTTTAAAATCATCTCTTCTTATTTTAATAAATGTTACCCTGTTTGTGACAGAAGGTGGGGTGAAATAGTCTGTTAAATTCAGTCTTGCTTATTTCTCATCATTTTGCAGTGTTAAAACTTCAAGGGTAACAGTATTTTAAGTGCAGCTCCTTTATGATGATGGAATATACAGCTTAGGAAAAAGTCCTATGAATATCTCTGTGCTTCTGTACATACTGTACATCTCATGTTCAGTCACGCTACCAGTGTCCTGTCATATGTATCTTGTGCCTCTGAGAGTTTGTGGAAGAGTATGAGATCAGACTGACAAATGAATAGCATTTTTCAAGGTGTTTTCTTTTAATTTGTGGAATTCCTAATATTGTAGTTTCTAAGTTTAGCATTCTGTTAGGCCAGATGCATTCATTTCTGGGGTGTTCTTCTACAAGCAGGCACAGAGCTCAGCTCTGCATACCTACAGCTGGCTTAGGACTTTAAGCTTAAAAGCTGGGGTGTCAACATGCTGTCCTATTTTTACTGTTCTTGAAGACTGTCAGATGTGAAAAGGATCTTTGTGGTTGCACCCTAGTATCCCAGTGTGGGGAAACTGTTCAAGAGCACTATGGTGGATATGCCTGTCATCCAGAGGCAGCTGCTCATCACTAAAACATGGTCAGTTGGCCTGTGAAAACAGCTGGTGGCTCTTGAATGCTGTCTGTGCCGGCCTCTGTGGGAACTGACTTGGGGTTGTTACTTCTGCCTCTTGTTAGCAAAACTTTTAAACATAGTGTGTTTGCCACCATGATAAATATTCCTCTTACCTCTCCCATAGATACCGAATGACTGTTCCATAGAAAATCATCTGAGTACTTTTTTCAAAGGCTGGGCGGTTGATTGATTACGAAAACTTGAAATTGCTTTTTCAGACAACTGTGTAAACTTTTGGTGTTTTTGTAGAAGTAAATGTTCCATGAAAGAAAAATACTTGGAAAGCAAACTGAGATAAAATACACAGGAAGCTTGAATGTCAGTGACTAATGAAATGGTATGTTTCATGTATAACTTTCTGTAAGGCATTATCTGCATCTACAATCTTTAAATGGTCCAGCTACTAAAGGGTATCCAGCGTTCCTCAAAGAAAATGTCTGCTTAAAGGTCTTGTATAGGCCATGGCTTTGAACAACCACAGCTAAATAATACTGCTCTCTAAAATGTGAGTGGGAAAAGGTATTGTTCCGTGAACATGTTCTCCATGCTCTTCAATGGGTTAGTGAGTGCTACTGGATTTTGGAAGTGGTCGTGAAGCCTAGTTTGATCTGGACTTACAGTTTCATGGCATCTAATTACAGAACAGGAGTTGTGGTCCTGTTTTGTAATGTGATTAGGCTGACAGTCTTTTTTTGTGTGTGCTGATCATGTTAATATGCTGCATGTCATCTGACTTAAGTTCTTGTAAATAGGGAGAAACTGGGTGAAATTAATGCGGACAATATGTTGTTTAGACTTTGCCTCAATAATACATGTGGGTTTGGGACTATTCTCTTGAAATTTTGTAAATTAGTCCCCAAAAGTGCCCCTTAAAAGATCGAGGAGGGCGTTTTAAAGAACGCTGAAGTGAAGAGCTCATCGGGTGAGTTAAGAGCTGCGGTGATGCAGGGAGAGCCAGTGACGGTTTGCGTGGGGTCAAGAGCGACGGGGCTGAGCCGTGTCAGAGGCGCTGTGGAAGCGACTCTTGAGGCTGGCGGCAGGCTGGGCCGTCGCCTCTTCACTGCAGCCGCCGCGGGTGTCCGTCCCCTGCATACGCGCCCCTCTGTGTGAGCATTCGATGCGTAGGGCATGCGCGGGGCCGGGCTTTCGGCGGCGTTCGAAGCCCCCCGTGGGGAGCTGAACGGTGCCGGTGTTTGCCCTCCGACGGGTGTCGGCAGCTCCGCGGCAGGGCATGCGTGGCGATAGCGCTCGCCCTTGTGGGCAGCAGCGCCTCGGCACCCGTGTCACCGGCTCCTGCTGCCGTAGGTAGGTGCCCGGTCCCGTCCCGCCGTTCACCTGCCGGCGGGGCGGTGCAGCCGGTGGGGTGGGCCCCGGCCGTCCCGTCCCGCCCCGGGGGCGGCCGCTCTCCCGGCGGGGCCAATGGGCGCGGGCCCTGTTGCTATGCGCGGCCCTACTCTGCCTCCTTTGTGGAAATGCCGTGGGCACCCACCCGCGGCGCTCCGGCGGGGCTCGCTGCGGGAGCGCCGGGCCGCGCGGAGAAGGTGTGTACCGGCGGGAAACCGGGCCCGCCGCGCCCGCTCACCCGCGCTTGGCCTGGGGCGGGCCGCGGCGCCGGCTCGCCTGCACTTGGGGTGCCCTCGGATCCGGTGGCGGAGCAAAGGGCTGAACCGGGCGGTTCGGGGGCGAGGGGCGGCGGGGCGCGGGTGGCCGGGAGGGGCGGCGGGGCTGGTGGCGGGGGGGCTGGACAGGCGTCCCTGGCTTCAAACCAGCTCAGGCTTTGGAACCGTGAGCGCGATCGGCGGTGTATGTCGGTGTTTTGCTGTGGGAGGTGATTTAAAGTCCGTCTATGCTGAAGTTTGCCCCTCCGGCACAGTGCGGGAGCGCGCTGTGCTTGGGCTGTACATAGTTCCTTTAGAAAAACAAACAGTTTCACCATATGTTCCCCCTTTCTTTCCGATTTCTGAGCCTAGGAAAGGCTGGGGCTTGTGAGGTCTCTTTTTAACAACTCCCTTTAAAGGAAAGTGATGGACAACCTAAAAATTAATTCTGTTAATTCATTACATTGTTAGGGCAAAAGTATTAAGTAGCCTGGAACAGGAAGGGGATATTTTTAAGCCTTAAAAGTGAAACACGTAGTTAAAGTCAAGTCTACTAACAGTTGTCGGTGTAGCCATATGTAACTGCTTGACTCTTCATTGTTACAGAGAAGAAAACTTCTTCCCCCTCCCAAAACCACCCTGAAGCTTAACTGAGTTTCTTCTGTGCCTTGTTATGTAGGTCAAGTTTCTCTCTCTCTTTTTTCCCTTTTCCTCCAGCAGGAGGAAACTATTACAGTATTTTGATTTCTGCTGGAAACAATGCATGAAAGCACTATCAGCCCTTTGCCACTACTTGTTTGTCTTGGGACAAATGAAGCTGATGCAAGTATATCAGCTTTGGGGGCAACTAAAAATATGTATTTTTAATTAGCAGCTTACTGGTTGCTTAACTGTAGGCTGTGTTTAAAGCTAATTAAATAGCATATTGAGCTCAATGCTGAATTGATGATTATCCATTTCTTTTTATGCCAACCTGTTCTCTAAAAATGCAGATGTTGTTCCAGCCAAGTACTTGCATGTATTTTCATCCTGGGTCTGAAGCTTGTTCTTCTTCTGAAAGGCACCAGGGCTCTAGCTTCAGTGAGCTAGCTGCTATTAGATATTCACCTCCCGATACGGGAGGAACAACAATTCCACTAGTGTACTCTTGTGGTTTGTGTGGGAATATTAGTTTTGACTCAATGAAGCATTGCTTTATAAAGTAGTAAGGAATTTTTTAGAGGACAATGTGAAATTTCATAATTGCATAAATTGAATTTTAAATGTGTTCATTTCATGTCTGCCATTTTGCTATGTAGAAAATTACCATATATTAGGAGAGAGGGAGGCAAACTAGATTCTTGGCTGAAATTCTGTTAAGTCTTTCAATTTTGACCCTCTGTAACATTTTATTCTTTTGAGTATCAGAAGACTATTAAAGCTTAATAACATGGCGTACAATGTGGAAACTTGTAAATAGCTGAATTGTGCTGTATAACACAGTTAATTTCTAAAATTATCCAAAATGTTCTTTTGTTTTGTGCATTCAGAATTCCATAGTAGGCTCTGGTGTCCATTTTAAATTGAGCAGTCTTTTACACAGCGTGAGAGTTGTAATGTCCTCATTTGTCCTCCTGAATAAAGTTTAAATACAATTTTATGCGCTTGGCTGTTCTCCCAGAAGTTTTTTAAATGAGAAGCATATATTGTCTCTTTTGTAACTTTTTTACTTTTGCAGGTTACTGTTTAACCATTTAAGGGCAGGCCTTGTAGGTGAAGGTTAATAGCATTGGAAAAATTGCCCGAGGAGCTTCATGCTGCTCTACCACCATTAATGTCATCTCGGTTCTTTCAGAGCTCCTTGCCTTTCTGACGAAGAAGCCTTTGGTCTGCTAGCCTTATTCCTTTCCCTCCACCTCACCCTCTAAATAATCGGGACTGCAGATATGGAAACAAACCTGCTGAAGCCGAAGGTAGCCTCACTAGCTAGGAGGAAGATTTTGGGTGGTCAGACATGTTCTGACAAAGTTCCACAAGATAAATTACCCACCGCTTAGATGACAGTGAGCAGGTTGTAACTTCAAAGTTTTGTGAGATGAAGTAGGAAAGCAGAAGATGAATACAGAAAGCAACTGCAGTAGAAGAGGTCAGATGTCATGAAAATAGGTTGCTCTGGGTTTTTTGGCTTGTCGTTTTCTTAATTTCAGGTAAAATAATGGGATTCTTAATCTACATTCCTCACCTGGGGACACTGTGTGCTTTTTTTAAATACCCTAATAGCTAGTTCTGTTCTAGCAGCAGTACTGCAGAAGTTTTCAGCTTGTAGGTGTAATTTCTAACTGACATGATGTTGTAATAAAGATATGAGAGTATCTGCTCCTACTTAACCTGCATACTATATATCTAATGTTTAATGTGCTGTCCATTAAAATAAAATTCTTGAATTCTTGAGTGTTTCTCTCTTCTCCTCGTGCATATTCTTTAAAAGCTCTGTTATTAACAGTGTATTTGCATTGTTTGGTTTGTTTCTCATTTCCTTGTTTTTCAGTTATTCTGGGAAAATAAGAAAACTCTTCCCCAATATGACTGTTGATCTTGGGCTTAGGTATGCCATCAGTGTTCACAGAGCTTCTTGGAGTTGAACTAAGTCTCTGGAGTTGACATGGTTTGATAGTCAGAAAGCTGCCCTGGATGTAGTTCACATGTGAAGCTGAATATGAGTGGAGACTTTCTGAACATGCTGAAAGAAAACCCTTTTCAGACACTTCAGTCTGTTCAGTTGCATTGTTCTTGTCAGAACCAGAAGTAGTGAATTGGTCTGGGTTCTTGTTTTGATACAGTAGCACACTGGTCTCTAAAAAGTTGCATTGTGTCAGATCTATCCTATACATGTGTGGTTGTATCTACCAAATCTCTCATCTTCATAGAATCTGAGAATGCATTTTAGCCAGCACTGTCTGTGCACCGGGTCTTGCTGCACTGAGAATGCTGGTGTGTTTGCTAGGGTGTTGGAGGTCTTGTCATCTGAATGAAAGACTAGACTGGAAAATACTGTCTTGTTATTTGGATGAGCGAATTAGTCTTCTAATGCTCTGCAGCTCTCTCTTCCCACATAAATGCTTTTCAAATTTTTATCCACTTTTAAAGTTCAGAGGATCCAAGCTTTACTGTACATGTGAGCAGGGTGGTCTTAGCTTATGTGATACCACATTTAAGTTGTTAAACGACTGAAACAAGGACTTCCTGCTGAAGGCCTCTCACTTGCTCCTAATAGCACTGATTTTTTTTTTTTTTTTTTTTTTTTGTGAAGTAAGTTTAGGAACAGTAAAAGAAACAGTCATGTTGTTCCCCTTTTGTCATTGAATAGCCTCCCACTTTCTTCTGAGAGCATGATGGGTGAGAAGCAGCAAAGCTGGCCTGCTTTCCTAGGACTAGATTCAGAAGGAGTCAGTATTTTGCTCTAGGTCATAGAGATTTGAATGTAGATAGTGATGTTTTTAACTCCAAAATTCTAAGCTTGGAAATGTGAGAACAAAGTTTTTGTTTTCTTAATGTGTACAGCTAGTATATGAATCTATTTCAGATTCTCTTGGAGGAGTCTATGCTATTCATACTCTGAAATAAAATTACAAAACTTTTCTTCTGCAGTATTGAGAAGGTGGGATGTAGAAGATGAAGGGATACCTTGGAACTTGGGAATATAACATACAGTGGAGTATGTTTAAATGGGAGGCGTGTAGCCTGTCTTGGAGTTCAGCTGCATCATCTACTGCCTGAAATTCTTTTCCAATTGATAAATAAAGCTGGTGCTTCCAGAGGTTGGTGTCTATGTAAATGTATGCTTTTTCCTTGGTGAGAAAGGAGAATACTGACCAAATTTAAGTAATGGTGATCATCCTACGTGAAAGACAACCAAGGCGCCCCGGATGAATTTCCACATTAATTAGGATATTTACAAAAGGGCTGAAGGTGAGGAGATAGATTCTGCGAACTTAAATAGCAAGCACCAGCGCTAACAAGCAAGACTGTTGTTAAATAGTTAATAACAGATGGCTGAACTTCTGATGCAAATGATCAGACAGAACAAGAGGAGTTCTCTGCATCCTGACCCAGTGACTCCTCACTGCTGCCATGGCAACTAACACTTTTTTTTCCCCTCTCCAGTTTTAGAGAAGTTTATGAAACTGAAGATAACTTGTTGGTTTGATGACTTTAAAATAAATGTTAAAAGTCAAAGCAGACCAACTGGAGGAGCAGAAAACGTAAACTAAGGCAATGTGGATGTGAATTCCGAGAGGCCTAGCGTATAAGATTTTTATAAAAGATGTCTGAAATACTGTATACTTTAAAATGCCCGGCTGCTAAATCATTGGTTTAAATACAGAAGTTTATAATCTGAGTAGATATCTCTTGATCCTTTTCATTTGACTTAAGGTGAAAATTGCCTACTGCAACTCAAATAGCGTGGCAAGGGGGAAAATAAGGAGGAGGTAGGAAGCTCTATGTATTTGGCCTGGGCATGGTACACAGGAGCAAGGAACATCCTGTAGCTCGCGGCTTGGATGTGGCCTTTCATCTGACGTGTACTTGCAGCCAGGCGTTTGTCCTCCTTGGTGAGAATAGGGGAGTGTTGCTGTAGGACAGTGAAGGTCTGTAGCAGGTGCCACAGAAGGGGTTGAAGCTCTTTGCCACTGAAAGGGCAAAATTCTCTGCCCCTTTGGTTCAATTGTTAAGGACTGGGAGAGTATTCTGGGGAAAAAACCAGTGCAGCCTAACTTTATCTGTGCTCTTTTTGCTAAGGTGCTTGCCTTTGGCTGCTGTGAGCAGGATGCTAGAAGGACCCTGAGCGCTATCTTGCTTATTTTTATAGTAAAGTTACTCTACAGTTCTTGTACCTACTTTAGTTAAATTCAAAACAGAAGGCTCAATATGCCTTTTTAAGATAGGGCAGCTGAGGAAGTGTTGGTGTAGAGTAAACGTCATAGCACTGAAACTGCTGGAGGGAAGTGCTTCTGAGGCAGGTTTTGATCTGGTCCCTTGGGAAAGCCTTGAACAAGACCTGTGTATATTTCTGAATGCAGGTTGCTTCTCATAAAGCGCAAACAGCCTGTTGTAAGTCTGTTTCATCAATGCTGTTACAGCACATCGTTTTTTCAGTTCTTGCTGTTTCTGTGAGGGACATCTATGCCTGCGGGTCTTAACACTACAACAGTGGCTTCTTTACAGAATCAAGTCCTTCATGTAGATCTGTAGCAAGCCACTATATTCTCAAACTGTGTTTCCAGAGTGTATCATATTGCTGTGTTTGATTGTCTAGATGGATCAAGGAATTATTCAGGCTCCAGGTGTATATAACTCAGTCATAATACTAGTTTTAAAGAGAAGGGAAGCAAATTCCTGGAGTTGTTTCCTGGAGATTATAATCTGTTGTCTGTGATACAAATTAAGAGGTACATTCGGGTATCATGGCTTGCTGGGTATTACACAAACATGGAACAAAAGGCCATCCTCACCTCAGACCTTATGCAAGTATCAAACATGAAATCGATGACTTCCAACAGAGGCCTGTAAGGAAACAAAGGGATAATACTGATGAGACAGATAAACTGCTCCCAGCGTACAGGCTAACAAGCCTTTATCAATGTAATGGAGAGCCTGGGAAGCAGTCAGTTGCATCAAGTGTTCTTCCTGACTATAGGATAACACAGGGGAGAAGAAGTACAAGTGATTAATCAGAGGCTAATTGGAAGTTTATTGCAGTAGTGAGTGGGAGACAATAGGAATGATGGTGAGCTGTGGAGGATCCTGAAAGTTGGGGTTTGGGTTTTATATGTAAGTTATTTGCTTGTTATGAAAGATGGTATTTTGAGAGGCAAAAAAGAGGACAGGAAAATAAGTTTTCCTGTTAGACGCTGACCAGACATATCTTCCTCACAAAGCTGGATGCGGGTGAGATGTCATGTTTTCTTTGTCTCTTTCACACTCATTTTCAGTGATGAATTCCATGAGAAATCCTGTGGGCACTGCTGGCATTTCCCCAGCAGGCAGATAAAGCGCTGCCATCTGCCTGCCGGAGCCCGGGTGGCATTCACGTGGGCTGCACCCAGCCCAGAGGTCCCCACTAGCAGGGCCTGTTTCCAGCTTTATCACAGCTCAGAGTGAGAAGAATCTGTGAAGAAATTGTCAGATTCCAGACAGTGTTTTTCCACAGTTGAGGAAAACCAACTCATGCTGAAAGCAATACTCTAAATGCTATTTCCTAGGGATCCAACCCAGTATTAAGCCTGTAGTGAACCCAATTTGCTTGTTCTTCTGGGGATAAAGAGGGGAGGTTGCTTGTTGTCTGGATTCCCATGCCAGATTCTGGTCCTTTCAAGATCAGCCACTAATTCAGATGGTAAGAATAAAATGTTCTGTGCTAAAAATCTCTTGGATATGTTTTTTATTAGTTCTTGAAGATAAGTGATTGCAAATACCAGCTGTTTATAGTAATAGCCAATGTAGTTATGTATTCCTAAATGTAAACTTGAAATCTTTCTGACTACACTTAGTCTTTGTAACCTCTTAGGGAAAGATCCTCTTTCTCCAACAGAATTTTGTGTTGATGTCACTTGATAGTAATGAAATTTGTTCTGTTGATTTTAACAGAAAATCTCTGAATAATCTTTTTTGGTAACTGAGAGGGTTGACAAAACAAGTGTGGCTGTCAGGCCCCTGGATTCTGTAATGGTTGGGGGGAGGGAGGCTGGTTGGTTTTGTGGTTTTTTTGGGGGGAGGTGTTGGGGTTTATTTGTGGGGTTTTTTTTCTGTTTGTTTTTTCCCAATGCTCAACTTGAGCATTCACAATAATTTATTAAATCTATAAAACCTGACAAGTGGTCAAATCCTGAATGTTGCCTGAACTATGCTAGTAGCTGATGTGTAGCAGGTAGTGACTTTCTGGCATTTCTGAACTGAAGGCAGCTTGGGGGAATTTTCCTAAAAGACAGTCATTTTGACATCTGATTTAGGTTTCACTGAATATTTACTTTGGACATTGATACCTTTCTGTTGATCCCAAATTTAGCTTTCCCCCCTCCCCCCTTGTATATTGTTTAAATATATTTTTGGAAGTTATCAGGGAAGAGCTAAAGCTGGGGTTTATTTGTTTGTCTGTCTTTGCTTATGTCAGTTGTTTTTGCACAAAACACAAGAGAGGCTGTGGAGGCCCTTGAGCTTTGACTGGATAAAAACTGTTGTTTTTCATATGCTGCTCATGTGTGCTATTTTTAGAGCAGTGTTTCGTTTTTCCTAATAATTTATTGCTCTATATCTTGCCTCACGGGTCACCTGATTTTAGAGCATGCAAACGCAGAGGTTGGATCCTTCACTGTTCTGTAAACTGCTAGTTTATCTTGAGGAGCAGGATGCTGCCGCTGCCGGTGCGATTGGTTTGGAAGTGGTCGTGGAGGGGTGAGCCTTGTCCCTTTGGTTCTCTGGAAAGTATGTTCTAAGAATACACAGTACAGGGTGTTACAAAACACACGTGCAACCAGTAAACTTGGAGCGGAGGCCAGGGATGGTGGGTGACTCGAGGTCAGTGCTGTGCCTGCTGGCCCTCACCGTGCCTGTCTTAGCTCTGTGCCAGCAACAGCGCAGTCATCCATGAACTCACTTTCTCCCTTGAAGGGAGAATTGTTTTGAACAGATATGAGTACACCACTATTATTCTTGCTCTAGTAGTGGTAATTTTGGCACTTTGAGTGTCTTGTATCCAGCATTGTCATAAACTTCTGTTCCATGAGGTGCTGGATGTTTCTGGTAGCCTTCAAAGCTGCAGTGCAGCCCTAGCAGGATGGCTGAATGAAGGGGAGAGGGAAAGCAGACACATTTTGTGAGCAAACAAATATGTTGTTTGAAATTTCAGTGTTCAAGTGGGCCCAGGTTTTAGAAAGGTGCTTTCCAACATGTGTGTATGCGTGGAGGGAAAACATAACAAGGTCTGCGTGCTCTAGAGTTTCATTAGTCCGATTTTTAAAGTTCTATTATTGTTTTGTTTTTTAAGTTTTAAAGTCAATGTGAGCTGTAACAAGATAAATATCACTCAGTTGAATTTTGGTGATCCTTCAAATTGCTTGAAAACAGAGAGGAATGAAACTGCATCCATCAAGTTATTCAGCATTTGCACAGGTGAAATAAGTCTAGACGTGTAAAATGGGTATTGTGATGGCTTGGATTGAAACAGAAGTTCATTACTGGCCAGGCAGGTGCAGATTTTTAATTCCTGTCCCATGAGGTCTTTTCAGCCTCTTGAAAAACTGCAGAAGTCGTACAGACTTCTCTGGGATTTACAAATAAAGCAAGTTAACCTTCACCTGTCTGGGTCTTGGCTTAACTGAAATGGATATCGGCTGACCTGGGTAACAGCACTGGCATTCTCAGGGCTTTCTTTCACATCATTATAGTTCTTATAGGTTCCTCTAAGACAGCACAACATTTGAAATTGAGTGTTGTGTGCCTTAGAGGGAGGGGGGTTGCTTTTTGGCTGAGTGCAGGGCTTATCACTGTGCTGGTGAGTTGCTGATAGCACCTCTGTTGCACTTGTACCAAATATGTAATGCTGGTAATGAAACCAAAACCTTCTGAAGGCGTGACACAGGGAGATGATGCCCCTGAAGAAATGACATACTGATCATGCACGTGGGAGGCCTCAGTTGCTTTTTTAATTTCTTTAATAGTCTTTTAATAGAGTAGACTACTTTCACCGAAAAGTAGACTAGGTCATAGATGGGTTTTTTCCCAGAACTTCTAGACTTCTGCCCACCCCCATCCCACAGCCTCCTCTGGCTTACTGATGGTTTGGGGTTTTGTTACCACAGTAGAACTGAGAAATTGCAGATACTGGTAGGTAGCCTTAAGGAGATTTTCAACATACAAAAGCTTCTTAGTATTTACAGTCACCGGGTATCTTTCTGTACATTGAAAAAAGATCCTTTTCAAGAGATTAAAAGGATAGAAGAATTACCAGGGATGTCTGATTTGTGCAAGTTTAAATTAGTTTGTTAATGTCAGTAGTTCCTGACATTAGAGTCTAAAGATCATGGCTATCAAAAAACCCATTTAATGGGCTTGTTGGCACCTGGCTATGTTGTGAAGATGAGAGTGTTTGGCTACTGGTTGTTGAAGGTTTTCAGGCTTTGTGGAAGGCTGAGTGCTTCAGTACTTGAAAAACTTCACTTGCTTGGACAATGGTTCTGTGTTGAAAGCTGATTACTTAGTGAAGGGTTTCCATAATGTGTGTTCCTGTAAATCAACATGGTACTTTTTCCAGGGGGTTTCCCTAACTCCTGTGGCTGTAGCATCCCTGCTGATTCCACCCAAAAATGAATCAGTGCTCTCACATTGCACTTCTCAAATCACTCTGGTTTATATTCAATAAGTCTGACTATGGGTTTGAAGCAAATAGCACGTGATGTAACTGTTCTTTTTCTTGCAGTGATCTTAGGGAAGAAGAATACCCATTTGTCCGTGGTGATCATAAGCCACAGTGGAACCTATGTTCACATATCATAGCTGGCTTTCCCCAGCAGGAGTTTTGTATGCTCCCATTACAGTTTTTCTCAGACCCTTAATGCCTCTTCCAAATCATTCACTTAGTCTTTCTGAGCTGAAGGCTACTTTACATTTCTCCTCAGCATAGAAGTGTTATTTTATCGGTGTTGACAGGAAAATAAGTACAAGAACACTTTAAAGTGTATTGTCAATGTTACTAAGCACGATGAATACTTAAGGTGATGAGATAAAGCATGAAATAAATACCCCAGAAATTAACTCTTAGTAGGGAAATTTACAAACCCATTGTTTTTTCGCAGGTGTAACTCTACATCACTGTGAATGCTGTTCCCAAAGATACTTGAGTATATCATGAAGATGATAAGCTTAGAGAGGAATAAACTGAGGAACATTTCAGCAAGTATCTGATCAGTACAAGATACAAACATGTTGCATTTTAAATAGAGGGCTGCTCTCTCTGGCAGCTCTCATAAGCACTGAAGTACCTACTGTAGTATTTTTAAACAGTCCTGTGCTGTTTTTCAGTAACATCTGGGGGTGATTTATTATTACAAATTACTGCTTTCCATCTTAAAGCCAATCTCTGTATAAAATATTACAGAAGTCTGCAAATAGTTGAATCTTTGTCAAGCTGGATTGTTAAGCAAATTAGAAGGGAAACATGTTTGTTGTCATGAGTTGTTTTGTGTTTAAGGCCTCAAATAAAATTCTTGGCATGCATTTTTATTTATGTATTATAAAAATGCTATCACAGCTGGAATTCAATATAAAGCTGTTGTCAACCTGTTTAATGGAAGGGGTGTCTTGACTTCCAAATGGGATTGGACTTCCCAGACCTCAATTGCTGCAAGTGTTGTGTGGAAGATAGACCTTCAGAAGGAGATGAGGTTTAGCCAAATACATATGCTTTTTCGTAGTTAATTGATGTTGGGTTTCCTTTGAAAAGAAAGCAACAGCTGTGGAGTCACTGCAGTATGGTATTTACAGCTACCATAAGGCTGAGTAAATTGATGAAAGCCTTCAGTTTGTATGTCTTCAGCCATATAGCTGCAGCTAAGTTGGTTCTTGAATTAGTGAGTAACAGCAGTGAAGATGATAATCATTTATCATCATCGTTATCTCCAAAATGCTCCCTTGGCTGGAGAAGCCTTGACGAAAGATGCAATGGTCATCATCAACATCAGTGAAGGAAGTGTGGTAAAAAAGGGAAAAGATTGACTATATCTAGACTTCTCATCTTGGAAAATCTGTATTTTAATACAAAAGTATTTAGTTGTTTTTTCCAGAAAACACCTTAGGAGGAAATTTTCACATGTTCTGTAAGCTTAAGTGCACTCTGTTTTCTGTTCTAGGGTGACACACGGCTCCTTCAGCTCCCCAAACCAAGCATGTTGGACGTGGTTTCACATTATGGTGGCAGTGACTGTGAAGCTAGCGTAGGTCTGATCTCCACATTGCCCTTCCTCCTATGAACTAGGGTGGGATTTAAAACAGGAGTATTTCAGTAGTTTGTTTTCAATATAATTCTGCAAAATTTATATCAGCATATTTAAGGGTGGTAAATCACTATTGATGGTGAGAGTGAAGACTAGATATAAATCTTTTATTCCCTTCCAGTTACAGCTTAGTGTCTATTCTATACTTGGTGCCACAGCTACATACTTACTGTAGAAGAGATGTTTTCTCCTAATTGTTTTCTTTTATGAACTAACAAATACCTGAAAAGAATAGTTTTGAATTGTAGAATTAGAAATCCTATTGCTTTGTCAGGTTTTTAAAGTGTGTTTTGTTTTGTTATGGTTTTTTTGTTCAGGTAGGTTTAGGTTTATTGAGTCATGCAGTTTGTTCTAACATAAGCTAATTTAGGCAGAGCATCGGTTAAATCAAGGAAAAATGTGAAAAGCTAAGGAAGAATGAATGGAAAACTCAGAAATTACTTAGCCTGCTATTAATAGGCTTGTTTGTTTCATTATAACTTGACAGTTTTTTGTGTAGTCACATTTAATAAAATCACAATCTAGAAAACCATAATATAAAGGAAAACATAAATTGATATGTGCTTAAGTAAGGGCATTAGCTGAGACAAGTCCTCTTTGCTTTCTGTACCTGTTTGGTTATAGCATGTTAGTACAAGTGGTGTCTTTTGCAACTCGTTCTGTAGACTAGGAAGTCAGAAAAGATCAGCAGAAAAGTGTATGTTCCCTTCCTTCAACTTGTTTATATGTAAAATGCTAAACATTGCAGCTCTGATCTTACAGCTTTATGCTGACAGTTCAGCACTTCTTTACCCATGTCAGAATAGAGTTGTATTTTAGAATATTGAGTTCTCTTGCAACTTTTGTTGAACTTAGGTTTGAAATGAGCCTTAAACTTCACATTTTCAGGTATTGATTTCCATCTATGAAATACAGATGATGAAATCATAATGACCTACTTCACAATTTGTGATTTCCATGTGGAGCAAGAAACAATTCAGCTTTCATCATTAGTTCTTAAGTATTCCTTTTCTTTGTCCAGTTAAGAGAAAATAAAACTAGTTTTCCTGATCCAAATGCAAATATTGGATCTAGAATTTGGTTTAATGCCAAAAAAATTCAAAAGAAGCAGGTTAAACTGTTGTTGCTTAGATAAAAATAGAAAGCTACGGTTGGAAGAAGAGAAGTGACTCAGTAAGCAGTATGGTGATGGCAAAATAGGATGTCAGCCAAAACACAGGAAGCAAGATGGGAACACCCAGATCAGTTTAACAGTCTGTATTTTACACTCTCAAAGAGCGGTAGTTTCTGAGATGACTGTAGGAAATCTTAGCTTTAAATAAATATAACTGGATTTTACTTCTGTACTTACTAAGCTGCTTGAACCTGAGTAAGTTTTACTAAATGTGTAATGTATGTTTTTGGTTAGGTTTTTTTTAACCCAGCCCAATTTTAAGACCAGTCTCTTTTTGGTAACTTTATTTATGGTAAAGCTGCCTTGAGTTTAGCTTTGGATGCTGTGAGAGGCATCCAGCAGAAGTGTGTGGTAAGTAGGCAGTGACACACACGTACTAGGGAGTTACTGTGGCACTGCAGTCTGGAGTGGAGCTGATGGCACTGATTGGTACTGATTGATTTTTATTACTCTGGAGCTCCGAGCTAACTTCATCATCTGCCATGTAGCTGTGTCTTGACTTTTAAAAATCCCCCCTTAGTGGTGTACGTGGTTTTGTTTTTCTAATTATAAACTGGCATTACAACACAAGCAGGTAAATTTCTTCCTCTTCTGCTATACGAAACTAAGTAGATTCAGCAATTTTTTATAGCTTATACTCTATATTTTCTTCGAATAGCAGGTATACATCAATCCTAATGTGAAATTCCTATGCTGCCATTTCCTGCCTACAGCTGAACTGCTTTAATAATCAGGTAGTGGTTCAGTTTGGTACCCTGGAAAAAGTAAGGAGACAAGAAGAGTAAGATGAGGTACTGTGCTGCAGTCCTCATGTTTTCATAATGGCTGTCCCTGACCTTGAAGATCTTGGTCCCTAAGAATCTAAGATAGGAGTTTATGTGGGGGAAAGAATGTCTGTGAAGGAGTATTTCAAGATAAGGTAACCAGTTCTTTGCATATGCTTCAATTTAAGTAAACTTAACCAATGCCTTGTTTTTCGAAACAAGTAGACCATCTCATGACTTTACCTCTTGATAGCTTAAGTTATACTTAAACTCAATATTGCCTGGCTTTTGAAGTGTGTGACTTCAGATATAATTACAGGTTTGTAATATGCAACGCAATATGACTGCTCATCATGAATTTGGGGGGGTTCAAGGGGAACTTTCTTTTGAAGTGAAGCACAACATGGAATTAGTTAACCGGAGCACCCATAGGTGTTTCTAATTCCAGAGGAGAAGCTGTTAGTCAAATGTTTACATTGTATTTAATTTCCTTTACAGTAGTTTCTTGAATCCCTGCTTTATTCTTAAAATACGGACCTACCTTTACCCCTACTTCTTGGAATAGCGAGGTAATGAAGCTTATCCAGTTGACTGTTTTGGGGGAAGGGCCAGAGAGCTTTTGCTGTACATTTGTAAATGCAGAGCGATGCCTTTGCTAGGAGGTGGTGGATTCTGAACGCTGACAGTGCAGCCTGACTGTCCTGCCACGGGGCTCTTAGACTGAAGCATCTCCTTACAGACAGCCTGTGCTAAAAGCACAAAAACCCCCAAGTACTTAAGGAATATATTTAATCTGTGAAAGATAATTGAAACACGTGAAGGAAGCAGAGAGCCGGGGCAGCAACTGTGCCATGGTGCCTGTTGAACAGCTGGGGTAGGGCAGGAGCAGGGCTTGTCAGCTGAGAATCCAATCAGAACACACTGTGCACTCATGTCTACTGCTTTGCTTAACTGGGTTTCAACTTTCTAAGAAGTGAGAGAGAAATCTGATTATTTTAAATCAGTGGCCTTCAAAATCCATTATGGGTGCCTGAAGATTTTCCAGGAAAGTCTGGACTGTTAAAGAGCATATTTAAAGTCAATTATTAGTTGTTTTGTGGACAGTCTAAGAAAATAGCCCTCCAAATCAGTGGAGGTCAGGACTAACAGATAGTTCAAGCTGGATAAATTTGTCTTTGAAGACAGTCACTTTATGAAAACGAGCTCTTCTGAGAGAGGACAAGCTTGGTAGATATTTGTGGTGTGCAGTGCAGTAGGAAAGGTGTTTGGACAATAAAATAAGCACGGACTAAGGGAGATTACAGCGGCACTGCCTGGTTGTGGCAGGAGGAAAGCACAGGGCTGTTTATCCTTTCACTGTCCCTGGGCAGGACAGGGCATAGGATTGCAGATGGCCCCTGGAGCACAATGAGTTACATGGTACCAAATGTCTTTGTTTCCTGTCTAAGCCTAGAAAATAGATGAAATGCTCTTCTAATACACACATTTCAGGAAAACGTTTTCTGTAATGACTACAGAAAATGCTGTGATAGGAAAGGGAAGGGAGTTGGTCCACACAAGTGTGACCTACTTGGGAAAGGAGTCAGCTGGGTACAAGTGGATTAACTGAAGTTTTGGGAAAATCCTTGGGTGACAGTTAAGTGGATTTGTGACTCACTACTACCACATCCTAGCACTAGTACCTAACTTCCACAGACGTTTTAAGATGTCAGCCAGATCAACTTTTTTGGGGTTTTTTTGAATTCTTATTCTTTATTTCAGTGCTCCAGTGATGTGCAAATGTGTGTAGTGGGTGGGGGAGGACAAGGATTTGAAGACTGTGGTTATGACATCTCTGGTTAAATGGTCTTTTCTGCTTGTCCAGGAGGTGTATAAAATCAGCCTTAGTTGAGGTTGGTATGTGCAGGAGACAAAGCAAGAAACAACAATGTGCCTCCAGGTTCCAGTTCTCCAGTACTGTGTGTTCTGGTGTATGTGTAGTAGCTTCAGTCTAAATTTGTGTTTGCCTTTTTCCTCCTAGGGGAGTCTGACATCTGCTATCTCTTGTGACCACCTGGTCAATAAACTTCTGTTCCAATGTATCTGTTAAAGGGCTGTAGTGTCTTGTTACTTTAATTCCTACCTACTCAGTCAAGTAACTGGGTTTTCTTTGCTACTTTAGGGGGAATAAAACCCAGACACTGCTGGGTGCATATTTTATATTATGTACTTGCATGTGCCGTTGCTAGAGATGAAGCAGACAAGTAATCATTTTTTTGTATAGTCAGATTATAGGATTGAGGTTTCTCTATGCACAATATATGATGTGTCTCTTAAAAGGGCTGATTCATACACAAAAGAAAACGGTTACAGTACACACACTGTAAGACTTTTTATAACTAAACACTGAGTTTGCTGTTTCTATAAATGTCTTTCCACCCTTGTCCTCAGTTACATCAACTTGCATCATCTATGTCTTTTGTATAGGAACAATTTACCAGGCTTTTAAATATTTATAGGGGGTTTTCCTTTATGAAAAGGGGCTAAATGATATCTAAATCTAATGGAGCTAAAACCCATCAATATGCTCATGTACTTTGTAGAAAACCCCTCAATATCCCTTGCTATTTGTGCTTTTTTAGTCCATATCAAATACTTTGTGACAATGCTGACATAAAGCGTTGCCTCTCTCTTTATAATGCTGTTGTGAAAACTACTGTAGAGTTTCCTAGTTGCATATTTGCTGTTTATCATCCTTTAAGAAGATGAAGTTTTTATTTTGAAACAATATCATGTTTTTGTGACTGCAACCAATACGGATTTAAACTTCTAGTGAGATAGGTTTCCTATTCTTAAGGCAAGAAACTGGTTGCTTCTGAAGTAATGGGTCTGATACAGGAACAGAGGCAGTGTTTGCAAATCGAACTTAGAAGTAAGCTTTATCTGTTTACATAAAGTAATACTGCGTATGTATTCTGAAATAATCATTACTCATTTCAGATTTATTTACCTTGCTTTATTCACTAGATCTTGCTTATTTACTACATTCAATGGATCTTGGACATGCTTAAACCATCTATGGCTTGTTATGTCAATTTGTGATACATGTCTGTAAAGACACTGAGTATTTTAGGTATGCCATATAAGCTTTGATATCAGATTTTTTTCATGCAAAAAGGGGGTGGGCTTTTTTACCTGCATCTAACCAGCTCAGCAGAAGCACTCAGGCCATAGGATTTATCTGTTAATTTCCGTCAAGTCCAGAAGCTTCTGATCAAATATGGATTTTTATCTTTTTTCTTTCTAAGAGAAGAGAGCCAAGTAATACAAGGTCTACAGCTTCGCATAGTAAGCTGCTAATGTTAATTAAAGGGCTTGTCAATTTTGCTGTTCCTTGCCATTTAAAATCATCAAAGATAAATTTTCAGATACCACATCTTACTGTGCATGTTTCTGTTACAGTAGGATGATGTTTGAGATGGGATTTGTGTGCAAAAGCATGTACAGATCTCTTTATTTTTTCTGTAAACCCATAGATGTTTTTAGTTATTTTAACTAAACAGAATTCCTCTTACGCTTTTTTTCAAGGATGAATTCCCCTTCTGTTTAGTCTGCTAAGCAGGAGGCAATTCTGTTTTAAGTTAGTATCATTCCTGCTGAACAATTTCTAGAGTTTCTGAACTTCTATGTCAGAGTAGGAGAAGTACTCCAGTAGTGATATTTCCTGCTGTGGCTTCCTTGACATTACCATGGCCATGGCATACAAAGATGAGCATGATGCTTGCGTTGGCAGAAACATCATAGAGTCATAGAATGGTTTGGGTTGGAAATGACCTTTAAGCTTATCCAGTTCTAACCCCCTGCCACAGGCAGGGACACCTTCCACTACAGCAGGTTGCTCCAAGCCCCGTTCAACCTGGCCTTGAACGCTGCCAGGGATGGGGCAGTCGCAGCTTCTCTGGGCACCCTGTTCTAGATAAATAATGATGCCATTATGTTTTTGGTCAGCTGTAATACCAAATGCTTTTCAGAGTCCTTGCAGATCCCATTTTGCTGTCCTCAAGAATGATTTGCCTATTGCTCACCAGACTTTTAGCTGGAAAAAAAGAAGGAAAAACAAAAAGCAGGTGCCTAGTTTTCTAAGTGACTCATAACACCACCGAAGTGTCTTGTCCTTTATTATTTGCTATTCCTTTCATGCACCCTTTATTAGTCATTTTCTGCCCTCCGTCAGATGAATGACCATTTTAACTCATGCCAGATGATTTAATGTGTTGTTCATGTGCCATGTGGGGTCTTCCAGGGTAATTCATCTGTTTTCTGGCTTTTCTTCTGCCTGAGGGCAGGCAATGGTCAGATGAATTGTCCTGGCAGCGCCCTGTTTTTCCAGGGCCCACAGTCCATTTCTGGTCAGGGTGCCCCCCAAGGTGGGGGGCAGACAGCTGTGTCAGAAGAGCCCCTTCCCTGCTCCCCCATGGAGGATGGAGCCACAGGACCTGTGCTGGTTGTGGCAGTCCAGTGGCTGGCACCTTCTCATAGATGTGTGCATGCAGGTGTGACATGTATGGTGTAGGTTGGGAGTGCTGCACCACTGGCTGCGTATGGGCAGACAGTGCAAAGAGGGGCCCAGTTATAGCCTGTCCCTGCCACAGAAAGCAGCTGTGTAAATGTATCCCTTTAAAAGGGTGGGGAGAAAGAGTCAGTAAAGATGAGGATGACTATGCAATGAATTTTGTTCCCTGGCAGTGGGCTGGCTTCTCTTATTTACTTTATGTAGATCCATCAAAAAGGCTATAAGCCCTGGGGTCTGTGGCGTACAAGCCTGGGCTAGGCAAATATGTACATGCAAAAGCTAGTTTTACACACTTTATAATTTGCATATGCAGGTAATTGCACATTTAATTGGAGCTTTTGTTTCATGCATCTCTTCTATGGATCTCTGAAGTCTGTCTTGCCATGTCTGCCAAATGCTCTGCTATGAGGGAATGAAGACAAAAGAGACTTTCATTTTTTTTTCCAAGTGGAAAGGTGTTTTATGCATGGTAATCAAAACATGAATAGAAATTAACTCTGTTCCTGTGGCAGTTTTGTTGGATGACTTAGAACATTTAAGCTAAAATTGTAAAGATGTCATGTGCTTTTGTTCCCCTAAAGCATAAATATAAAGGTGAAGGACTGCTGGCAGCCTTGCCTCCACCTGCTTTTCTTTGCTGCTCTTAAAATAGACTCTGAAGTAGTTTAGCTTTTTCAGAAAAGAGATTTTCCTCTAACCTCTTCAGTAACTAAATAATTTCGAAACTTAAGTGTTTCTAAGCAGAGAAGGGAATGACATGATCTGGTTGTACTTGAATCTGTTTGAATGATGTATGACATCTTCATGATGAGGGAGGAGGAGAAGGTGGTCATGCCATAAACAACACCATAAAATCAGGGGACATTCGCTCTCTGTGGGAATAGAGTGTGCCAGGGTAATTCATGAAGAGCAATGCCAGCTGCTGCTTTGTCTGTGGAGACTTGTTGAGTTTTAATTCTTTGCGCAAGTTTAGACTGACCATGGTACAAAACAATGAACACTCTGTATGTTCCTTGGGAACCTTTCCTGTGTGTTAATGGTAACTGAAAATGGACCTCTCAAGTAAGCCTTGCTCTCAGCAGGAGGGAATCGCAGTAAAAACTTCAAGAACATTGTGTCCCACTTTTTCTAATGGAAGAAAATATTTCTTTTTTTTTCCTTAGTCAATATTTAATGTATTTTATGATGTACTGTGATTTCTCTTTCTATCCCATGATACTAACAATGCCAAGTCATACTGCCATCAGACTTTTCCTACCAGAACCCAGGAAACTTTTTTCTTCTAGGGAGGCTATGATCCAGCTGTGGTTCACAACGCAAACCATTGTTTCTCAGCACTGCTGACATAGAATCATGGAATAGTTAGGGTTGGAAAGGACCTTAAGATCATCTAGTTCCAACCCCCTGCCATGGGCAGGGACACCTCACGCTGAACCATGCCAACCAAGGCTCTGTCCAGCCTGGCCTTGAACACCACCAGTGATGGAGCATTCACAACTTCCCTGGGTAACCCATTCCAGTGCCTCACCACCCTCACAGTAAAGAATTTCTTCCTTATAGCCAATCTAAACTTCCCCTGTTTAAGTTTGAACCCATTACCCCTTGTCCTCTCACTACAGTCCCTAATGAAGAGTCCCTCCCCAGCATCCCTATAGGCCCCCTTCAGATACTGGAAGGCTGCTATGAGGTCTCCACACACCCTTCTCTTCTCCAGGCTGAACAGCCCCAACTCTCTCAGCCTGTCTTCATACGGGAGGTGCTCCAGTCCCCTGATCATCCTCATGGCCCTCCTCTGGACTTGTTCCAACAGTTCCATGTCCTTTTTTCTGTTGAGGACACCAGAACTGCACAGAGTACTCCCAGTGAGGTCTCAGACATCTCAAGTGAGGTCTCAACGTCTGCTGCACTGGCCAGTTGCGATATGAATCTTTCTTCAGAGTATTTCTAATCTTGTCTGCTTGTAGTGACAATGTTATGGGATGAGGAAAATTATGGGGAGTGCAACCGGTGTGATAGATACATTTCCCATAGCTCTCATTTTAAATGTAAATTGAAACAAACTGTGGGGTAAGCCAATAATGGAAAGCTTAATATACAGCGGATGTCATTTTTTTGTCTTTTTGAACTGACAGATACTTTGGATGAATACTTTGAGTATGAAGCTGAGGAGTTCCTGGTCTCCTTGGCCTTGCTGATCACTGAAGGTCGAACACCCGAGTACTCGATCAAAGGCAGAACAGAGGGCTTTCATTGCCCACCGGCACAATCAGGTCAGCTGCCAACAACTAAGCATGAATGCAGCGACAAACTGGCTCAGGTATGATGGTACCCATTTAATTTTAAGTGTTGTGGTGGGCATCCTTGCTACCCTGATTAAAGTCAGCTGAGAATCCCATGGTAGAGTCACAGTTTAGCATGAATAACAATTGCTTTCTGTCAGTCCCACATTTAAATGAGTACGTAATTCAGTATCATACTAATAATAGAGCTGTCCTGAAAATGAGAGATCATTAAGCCTTTTATCCTTGAACATGAAATTCTGCACGACTATTTCAATGTGGTATATTTTCGAGTCTTTATTATGCAAATGGTGAGTGCTATTCTTAGCATTCTTGGTCTGTTTGGTTTGGGTGGTTTTTTTGGTTTGGTTTTGGGATTTTTTGAGAAAATATAGGCTGACTTGCCTAACTTCTTGCTTTTTCAGGTATTATTGAAAAGTTAGTGATCCAAAAAACATGAACACAACAAATCTAGCTACTCTGTTTGGGAGTAAGGTTGGAGCATCCCATTTCAAATAAAAGTTCCTAAGTACTGTGAGAATTTAAGCTATTATTCATGTAGAAGTTAGTCCACTCCAAGACACAGAATTTATGAAGGTACTGCTTGAGTGTGTCCATCTGAGAGGATGACTTGTGGAGAGAGAAGTACAAGGTAGCAAAGTACAGTTATTGGGGAAATGTGGTTTTATGTTCTCTTTTTAATATAATTGTCTACAGAAGTTGCTCAAATGGCAACCATAAAAGGATTTGTTAATTATTTTTCATTTAATAGCTCTGGAATCTTATCTCTGATTTAGTGAAACCTGGTTTACAGAATTTGACCCTTAGCCTTTGCCAGTACTTTGGAACATGTTTTTAAAGTACACTTAAATCTGGCTAATATTTTTATGGCTTGCATGTGTTGACATTTCTTCTTCCCTTCAGTGTCGTCAAGCCAGACGAACCAGATCTGAGGTTATGCTACTGTGGAAGAACAGTATTCCAATCATGGTAGAAGTGATGCTACTTCCGGACTGTTGCTATAGCGATGAAGGGCCCACCACTGAGGGGAATGATTTAAATGATCCTGCAATCAAACAAGATGCATTGCTATTAGAAAGGTGGATTTTGGAACCAGTTCCTCGACAGTAAGTTGAATATGAGGATTAGCTGATAGTTGCGAGAATCTTGTCATATTAAAGGCCTTAAAGTTATCAGCAGTTTTGAACTGGTTCATAGCCATGAGGACTGATCTAAGAAAAAACATTATTTACCAATGAAATCTGAACATCTTTTAATCATAGTCTTTTTGTACTCATATGTTCTGCAGTGCACACTCTGCAACACAGATTTGAAATGTTCCTAGCTGGATTTTTGTACATGACTTGTTATGTTAAATTGTATAAATTACTATGTGGATAAAACCAAATCAGGCTCTGTAATCTTCAATGTTTCATTGTTTTGCTTGATTCAGCTGTGTTTTATTTTCAGAATGAAGCTTTGAAAATGTTCTAGTTCTAATAGTGTATATTCTTGCCAGCATCCATGTGTTTCTCTTACTCCATTTTAGGAGTGGAGATCGATTTATTGAAGAGAAGACCCTTTTATTGGCTGTTCGCTCTTTTGTGTTCTTCTCTCAGCTAAGTGCATGGCTGAGTGTTTCACATGGTGCTGTTCCCCGAAACATTTTGTACAGGTATGTCTGGGATGGAAAAAAATACTACTCGTTTGCTGTTTGCAGGTTGTTGCAACTTGTCTTAAAACCGTCCTTCCCTCTAGTTTTCCTGCTGGCTTTCAGAAGGTGCCACGCTGTTGTCCCAGTTCTTTGGTGATTGTATAGGATTTGTATACTTAGCGGAGTACAGCAATTGCTAGTTTTTCTAGTGCTTTTACTTAGACATTTGTGTTATGAAGTAGATAATTAAAGACTCTTCATTTAGATAATTCTGTAAATGCCTTTCTGTATTGTTTCAGGGTGAGCGCTGCAGATGTGGACTTGCAATGGAAGTTTTCCCAGACACCAACTGAGCATGTCTTTCCTGTTCCAAACGTTTCTCACAATGTGGCCTTGAGAGTCAGTGTCCAGTCCTTGCCCAGACAATCGAACTACCCAGTACTGACCTGTAGTATTCACACCAACCTTAGCTTTTACGAAAAGAGAATGCAAGAGCGTAAGTTACATCAGCACAGTGATTCCATTTCGGCACAGCAATGTAGTACCTCCAGTCCACAGCGCTTCTGTGGGAAACAGACGTGGACAGTGACCCCTGAAGGACAACTTAATGGAAAAAAGACACCAGAATTTACCACATCTGTCAGAAATTTAAAACTTTATCCATCTATGGGACTTGGATCTGACTTTGGGGCATCGCAGTCTAAAGTTCAGTGCTATAATGCTACAGCAGACAGTAAGACACAATCTCATGAAGCACCTGTCAGAACTTTTAAATCCTTTTCCCTAGCTGATTCTCGTGTTTCGAATAATCATTGCTCTCATCAGCCCACAGGAGAAACCAATCCTTTGATAGGCTCTTTACTTCAAGAGCGACAAGAAGTCATTGCACGGATTGCTCAGCACTTGATTCACTGTGATCCAGCTACTTCACCAGTTGTTACTGGACGTCCATTCAACATACATGAAAACAGCTTGGCTACACCGAAAGCTTTTCGGAGTACTTATGAAGATGAAAACTTGCCAAGGAAAGGCAAGGAGACCTCCCCTGTTTCTATTGCCAACTTAGACAATGCGATACAAGATGGTGGTGAAGGGAAAACTAGAGCAATACCAGAGATCACACTGCTGGATTCCCCTGTTCTAGTGAACCATTGCGGCCGTCAGTTGGCAGGAGAGGGCAATCCCCTGATCGATTCTCTGCTCCAGGAGCGGCAGGAGGTGATAGCAAGGATCGCCCAACACTTGATTCATTGCGATCCAGCTACTTCGCATGTTACTGGACATCCTTTAAAAGGACATGAGGCTAGCCCAGTTACTTCAAAGATTTTCCGAAGTATGTATGAAGATGAAAATTTGCTGAAGAAAGGCAAGGAACCCTCTTCTGTTTCTTTTGCTAAATCCGATCTTAATTTGTTAGAAGACAGCAGTAAATCAAGGACTAAGACACCTGATACTCCTGTCAGTCCTTCTAGGTTTGATGGAGAATTGAAGCCTTCTCTGAAACTCCAAGCAAGAAGAAAATTAGTTTTAGCAAAACCCAGTGAAGCTGTCCGCAATGCATTTCATCAGACTTCCAATAAAATTTCTCATGCATTTACTAACATTCACACATCATCGTCGTGTATTAAAGAAAATAAATCTGAATTGCCAGATAAATTGGAAATGAAACATTCTGGTTGTGCACAGAAAGACCAGATAACCAACAGAATTAAACAGTGTTCAAACTTCAGCAACATTGATGAACAGATTTGCACAAATAAACTTAAAGAAATAACAGTTATTAATGAGAACAACAGCACGGACAGTTCTTTTAACAATTTACAGATAGATAAATGCAGAATACTTGAAGGTACAAAAAAGGCAACTGTGATGCAGGTTTCCGACTCTTTGCACAAAAATGAGCTCAAGTGTTTAGATAAAGACTCAAAAAAGCCAATTATTTATGAGCAAAACACTCAGCTTATTAGTATTGAGAATTATTTAAATAAAGACCATGACAGTTTCAAAAACAAAACCAAACAAGACAAAACTAAAGCTGCACATGATGAGAATGAAGACCCAATAGGTGTTGATTTACAAAGCGCTTCTCAGAAGAAACCTACAGAAGACAGTGTAGTTAAGTGTGAGCGGCTGAAGAGCCCAGATGTACAGGTAAATACATAGAGGAAAAAACCAATTCGTATAGCTGCTCTTAGTCACATAGCTTGTACCCAGTATCTGCTAAGGACCAGTAAGAACATGGATTTAAGTCTGACTTCATAGAAAGCAGCATGTTGTTATTGCTGTTTTGGTCTGAAGTAATGTTTAGCTGGTAGTGCCTTCCCCATACCTTCTTAATTACAAATTTAACATTGAGAAGAACATTATCTTATTCTGCTTATGGTGATATCATTATGAATGACAGGCATCATGTCTTTTTATAAGCACACCAGTGTCTCAGAATATGTAATCTTTAGTGACCAGTCTCTGTGATTGTAGATTGAGTCAAGGCATATTTATACAAAGTATTTCATAATATGCTAGTGTGATGCAGATCCATCTGGTTCAGAAGTCCTCTCCATTACAGCAAGGAAAGTGTTGCCGTGATAGGCCATTGAAATATCCCATTGATCTTGGGTAAATTTGTTTTGCTGACAGAAAGCACCGTCTTTAAGACATGCAAATACATGGCGAAAACATAATTTTCGATCCTTGGATGGAACGTTAACCAAGGCTTTTCATCCCAGAACTGGATTGCCTCTGCTTTCAAGCCCTGTAAGTTATTGTTGGAGTTACAACAACTGTAGCTGAGAAAGGAGGTATTTTGTTTTGATATCTATGTATGGTAGAAAAATGGACTGATTACCTAGGTGAAGTGTGTATGTTTACTTTCAGTGTCAGAATGAATGCTCTTGCAAGTGGAAATTTGAGAGTTAACACTCACATGAAGTTGAACAATAATTCTGGAAAAGAGAATATTAAGGAGTTAGTTGTTGAGATCCTATCAAGATTAACAAAAGGTGACATTAGAAAATTCTATAGGAAAAAAAAAGCTTTGGTGTTATTTTAGAGCACAGAAAGCATTTTGCAAATTAGTGTAAGGTAACATATTTTGTCATTTAAGAGTTTTTGTGTGAGTTATTAATACCTGATTGCCTATTGTTCCAAAGCTTTTGTTTCTGTGAACAGTTTGTACTGTATATTCTTCAGCAATCAGAGATGTCATTGAATGACTCAGTGATACAAAGCTGCTGTGATAAGACAGGAGGACATTGGGGAAGTGTTACAGCTCTTGGTAGGTTGTTGGGAGTCTTTAAAGAAAAAGGGAGTCTCAATTAAAACTTCTAAAGTAGTGATGTTTTGTAATCAATGCCTGATATGTTTTATTCTTCAGTGCTTGTAAAGGCTGTCATATTTTCAGGGAACTTGGATGGAAATTGTTACAGCCTGTTTATTTGTGATGTTCTGTATCATTCTAAAAAGGCATCAGCCTCTTGAATGAGTCTTTATTTAAATACTTTTTTAATCAGAATTTACACTCTTGTCATCAATAATTCTAGGATTTTCTTCACTGGGTTTAGAATGTGTAGGAATGACTTTCTTCTGCTCTGTGTTTATAGTTTTGTAATGCCATAAAAATTATTGGGAAACTTGTGCTTACTTGGCAAAATTGCCCTTGCTAGCAGTACAGTTTTTCAAATTGGCATGTTCTTTCCCTATTGAGGTTCCTCAAAGGAAAACACAGTCTGGGTGCTTTGATCTGGATTCATCACTGCTGCAGTTGAAATGTCTGTCTGCAAGAAGGTGTGTTTTATTTACAAGCAACATTAACGTTTTGGGGGAGACATATCCATATGCAACCACAAATCATGTTAGCAAAGACAGAAAATGGGGTCTTTCAAAAAGAATCCTTATTTTGAAATAAGGCTTGGCAGCTGAGTAGCCACAGGGTTCCAGGTTAGCCCAGTTCTGGGGCCATAACCATGGTATGACGAGCTCTGTCCTGGGGTAGGCATGCTGTCATGTACACTTGAATTTTCAAACAAAATATAGTAATTGTTGATTCCTTTTCAAGTCAGTGTTGGTTTTGTGTCTGTTTTGTTCTTGGTCTTGAATGGGTTAAACATTTTGCCTTATAAAAGGAACTGGCTGTGGCGTTTTATACATTAATACAGTTGACATAAACAGCTTATAGCATGGTATTTTGATGTTAGAAACATCAGGATACAAGACAAAAATACCTGCATGCAAGAGAGAACAATCTGATACTTTGGTTCCTATTTAATGGAGTTAATGAACAACCGACATTTTATTGTGACAATACTTCAACCCCTGTAATGTAAAACTTGTGACTGTATTTTTTCAGTCAACTTGAAAATGTTTTGCTGAAGTATTACCAGGCAATGTTCAACTGTTACTTCTTTAGGACAATATTTTGTAATGCAGAAAGTAAATGATTCTTTCTGGAGCTCTTTGTACCCAGAAGACAAAAGCCAATGCTTTTATCCTTTATATTTATTCTGTCTTTTTTTTTTTTTTTTTGATAGCCCACAACAATGTATAAACAGAGACAGGGATCCAGAGAGCCATGGGAAACCATTCCTAAGTTCCAGTGCTCCACCAGTAACAAGTCTTAGCCTTCTGGGAAACTTTGAGGTATTGCATATTCTCTGGAATTCTTGTGGTATTGTTATTATTCTTCTGAACTGCTTTGAAAAATACTTGACTGTGAATAATTCCGGCCTGATTACAATGTAAAAGTTTATAATTAAATTGAATAAAATTTGTTTTAATTTCCAGCTATTAGGGCACATATTTCATGCCCCAGACATCTTATATTTCAGAGATTCAGACACAACGAGTTGCTTAACTTTTATTTCCCGCTGTGGTCAAGTGAGGAGGTGTTCTGTTGACTTAAATAAGATGTAATAATCTGTAATTGTCCATGTGTATAACTAGAAAAAAAGATTTACATTTTCACTTTTAAAGACTACTTGATCACAAAAGCTGTGTTGAATCAGTGTAATAAACAGAATGTATTTGAAGTATAGCCTCCATCTTTTCACTTTGTGTAGCCTATCAAATACCAACAATTGATAGCAAGTGCATTAATGGGTTGTATCATACTCTGTGAAATACAGAGTGAATATGTTGAGAAAAGTTACAGATTCTAGATTCCCCCACCCCCCCCAGCTATTATATGTCAAGGAAAATCATGCCTAGATCCTGCTGCAATAAAATTCTCTGGGCTTTTGCACCGGTTTCAGTAGGATGAAGACTGGACGTGGATGGTGCTTTCTCTTAAACCCATATCATCTTGCTGAATGTTCTGCTGTTTATCATAATCCTTGCCTCAGTGTTGATTTCTGGCAGGTCACCTTAGAACAGACCCAAGGTCTTATATAAGCCTGTTCCCTGGTTTGCTGCTATATTCTGAGGTGTTTCCAACCTAAGCTGTATGTGTTTTGTTTTTCAGGAGTCTGTCCTGAATTTTCGCTTAGACCCGCTCGGTGTCGTAGAGGGTTTCACAGCAGAAGTAGGAGCAAGTGGAGTTTTTTGTCCCACACACATGACTCTGCCAGTTGAAGTGTCATTCTACAGTGTTTCAGATGATAATGCGCCCTCTCCTTACATGGTAAGTGTGTGACTGGATTTGTTTTACATAAATTCTGATAGGTGGAGCTGAAGAACACGAGCTCGGTGAGTAGATGTTCAGCAAGTGGGTTTGAAGGCATCTGAGTTCTTTTCAGCTGCTTATGATGGAGTTCTGTCCCCTTTTCCTTTCCCTAACTAGTGCTTTTCCTTCCATTGCTCTGCCACAACATCCAACTGCTCTCACCTTGGGATACTGGACATATTTGTCTCCCTCCACACTGAAGGGATCAACCTACACCGTCTCTTTTATATCCGCCTAACTTAAAATAGGCAGTGAGGCAATAGCGGGACTTAATGGGATACATTTTGTTGTCCCAACAAACAGCTGCCCTGGGCAACTAACCAGTCCCAGAGTGGGTTGGGTACAGGCCGAGGTATATTTGCTGATGGTGACTTTAGGCACAGAAGTTTTTCAGCCCTTTCTTTTAAAGCAAATACTGTCTCAGCTACTGTGACACATGGCACTGTCACAAGCTGTATGGTTTGCTGATGTTCAGACCGACACAGTATTTGTGTTCTCAGTATTTGTGTGCAAATTCCATGTTTCTACAATGACAGCATGATTTTTGGATCTCTAAAAGCGCTTCCTAGTAAAAAGCATGCTTCCTTGTAAGAATCAAAGGATGTCTTGTACAATAGCATTGAATTAGGTGGCTAGATTTGTTCTGAATGCCTGTTAGGGGACTTCAGTGTTACTAAGTTTTAGAGGTTTTCAGGTGCGTATGTCTGTCTAAGGTATAGTAAATAGTCCATTTAGACATGTAAGTAAAGCATTGGACATCTGATTATCCCGATATTGAGATTGTAAATTAATGGCACTTAGGATACTTCTAATCTTCTGCTTCTGACAGAAGGTCAGAACAATGAAAAGGGCCTTTAGAAAATGAAATGGCTTTACAAATTATGTTTAAGTAATAGTTTAAACTTCTTATATATCTTCTGTTAACCACTGCAAAGAAGTATCTGTTGTTTTGCTTTCATTTTTCTAGATTATTTCACGTGATTTTCCAGGAAGTGAAGGGATTCTGATGTTCTTCAAATGGTTAAAGTAGCATTGCTTATTTTCTTAGCAGAGTTTCCTTGTTTCAGGCTTTTCCACATGCTCTAAACATGCTATTATGGCTGAGTCTCCCAGGATTAATACAACATTTGTATAGTGCCTCCATCATCAGAAACATTGTTCCTGTTTTTATAGCTAGTTTCTCTTCTCTGGGGTCTTTTTTGTTGCTGCTTGGGGGTTTTGGGGATTTAAGTCCAGTGCAGTGGGGGGCAACAGCTGTGCACTGCAGGTCAATCAAACATGTGCTCTAGGGCAGTACCCTAAGGGTGGCCTCAGCAGTGTTCCAGCGTGCTCAGATGCTCTGTAGCTCACAGCTGGTACAAAAGCAGATGTCATCATTGCTACAGTTTGGATTAGAATGGAAGATTAAGTGCATCTGCTGCCTTTGAAAAGCAGAAATCAGTTCTGTGAGATTTGGAGTATATTGGTGCGATTGTAGGTGATATAAAAATGGAAAGGAGGAGACAAAGTTTCCATTTTAACTTAGGAGCCATGTTTTAAAGACAGCTCTATTTTGCCATAGCTCCCTGACTACTAGTTTGGAGATGCAGCAACTTGGATCTTTTCAAGATGAGAATATACCACTTATTGCACAGCTTCTAATGATCTGCCAAAGCATCTGTAAGGCCCCTACTATTGATTTTTAGCTGCATCTTAAATTCATTGCCTTCTCCGTATTTTCGTTTTTATACATTACTAGTTTTGGGGTTTGTTTTGTTTTTTAATGAATGCAATTACATGAATAGCATGTTTTGATTTGTTTATATCTCTCCCTGTGAATTAAATGCGTGTCCTTTATTATTATTTTTTTCCTAGGGTGTAATTACTTTAGAGTCCCTTGGTAAAAGGGGTTATCGGGTACCGCCTTCAGGAACAATACAAGTGGTATGTATTCAGCAGATAAGGGTGCCTTGAAACCACTAATATCAAGGAAGTCATGCAGAGGAGATGGGGTTATTGGAGATGAGCATGAAGCTAGCAGTGGAAAAGGTGCATCTCTGTAGGTACTGCAGTTATTCAAAGCAGAAATAAGAAGACTCACAACCTTTGAACCCATCTGTGCTGTGAAGAGACTTGAAATCAGTTACTGAAGATTAAGAATAGTTGGGGACACCGTGGCTTTGAACAAGTAACAGAGAAGTAATTAGGCCACAGTCCAAATTCTGAAATCCTTCTAAAGGGATTAAATACTCAGTTGTATCTAAATTTTGTAACATTTTAACACCACCTATTTTTTTGTAATAAAATTAGAAAGTAAATCATAGTCATTGCTTAAAACCAAAGATCTGCCTCTTTTTCTTAAGAACCCAGTCCAGGGTAACACATCTCAAGTTTAAAAGCAGAGCCCACCACTGTGTTTCCTGTGAACATATTGTTTAGAAAATAGTATAGACAAAAAGCTGACTGGAAAAATAAATGGGGAGGGATGTGGATAAGCAAAGTAGTATTCATACACTGGTGTTTCATTCAGATGAGGTTGTGTTTAGTGTTATATTTAAAAGTGGGAATTGCTAGTAGCTGAAGTGTTGAAAACCAGAAAAACTGCACAATGTTTTTACGTAAACGTTTCTGTATGGCACCAGAACAAAGTGCATAAGAGATGGTGACTATTTTGGCAGGTGGAGTCTGTTTGGGTTTTGGTGTTTGTTCATTTATGTTTTATTAATTTGCCATCTCTAAAGAGTACTGCATTGAACTATTTGTCTTTGCAGACCTTATTTAACCCTAACAAAACTGTGGTGAAGATGTTTGTGGTGATCTATGACTTGAGAGAGATGCCAGCTAATCATCAAACATTCCTCCGGCAAAGAACTTTCTCTGTTCCTGTGAGACGAGAAGTCAAGAGAACTGTCAATAAAGAAAACAGTCAACAGACTGAAGAAAGGCTACTACGCTACCTCATACATCTGAGGTAAGCCCCTCAGAGTTAACAAAAGAAGCCCCCAAAATCAAAACAACCCAAACAAACAAAACCACCAAAAAACCCAAGTACCTCACAACATTTATTTCCTTCCCAGCCAACCTTTCTGTATACAGACTTATTTACAAAAAGAATGTCTTTAACTTTGGTATTGAAGCTAGACAGTAGAGGAAGAAGAGCTAATGAATAATTTGGACTCTGCTTGGGAGAAACAAAGTTAAAATATAAAGCTCTTTTTTGGCATTGAAGTATTTTGTAGAGCATTGTAAAGTTTAATAATTAGTAAAAGAGATTTCGTTCTGGCTGGATCAATGTATTCCTTCTGAGGTTACAGGAAATAGTGAGTGTGGATGTTACATGGGGAAAAGCCAAAACTAAGGATCAATGTAGAGAAGGTGCTCAGTGTCCCACACACATGCCTCTTGACCAGAATAGCTTGTAATATGAAAAGCATTCTGAATTACTCCTAAAAATATTTCACTTTATAAAATATTCACACAATCTTCCTTAAATGATTTACAAAGCACTGCCTGAAACCAGATACTGTGCTGCTGCTCTCAGGAGGCTCTGGAGGCTGTAGTTGGGAACAAAGGAGGAATGGTGGATATAATCTGTCCTTCTCCAGTGTGCAGACTTTTGCCTGCATTATTGTAGAAAACAAACCACTTATGTGCAGACCCAGTGCTTTCATTGCAGCACTTGGATAAAAACAATGGCCCAGCGCTGACATTCTGGGGTGAGCAAGCCAAACAAAATCAAATCTCTCATACTCTTCTCTTTAACTTGTTGTAGAATTACTTCTGGTACATACTATTTTCCCTATTTAGTGTTGCTGATTTCTACCCAGCAGACTTCTGAAACACAACTTTGTTTAGGGCAGTGATTCCGGGCCAAGCTTTCCAATTAAATGAAAGTTGAAAGTCATAAACAAATGTGTGTTGGTTTACTGGAGTGTGAAGATAGCATCCTGCTGAGGCTGCTGAACTGTGTTTTCATTCTGAATTTTAGCCTGGGTTGAAATTCACCCTTTTGGGCCACACTAACTTGCCATGTCTAACTTAAGAATGTGGTTCTGGGCTAAATTCTGAAAAAGAGTGTGTAGGCCAAATAAAAGGTGCTATTCACTTGTAATGTTGAGCTAACTGATGCAGAGGAACTGGGGACAAGCATCAGCTGCAGAGGTGGGCAAAAGTCTGTGGCCAACTGAATCTGGCATACAGGCGTGGAGAGTTGTAGACGTGTGTCCCCTTTCAATTTCTGCTTTAATGTAGTTTGTAAATTTGTTGTAGACTGGCCCAATAGTTACTTCTATTTGAAAGCAAACCTGGTTTCCTCTCTGTTGGCTTTTATAGCTAGAAATCTTCTTTTGTGAGCTTCCTATTTCTGATACCTACTGAGAAACAGAAATGCTATTTTGATTCTTCTAGTTTTGAAATACCTGTACAATTTAGCTCAGCTTTCAGACATCTAATAGGGATCAACACATGGATTTATGATATGTAATGTGAAATGCATCCATTTCTGGCTGAAGAAACAATGTTTAGCTGCTTAGTTTGGAAAGTAAGCACCTGCAGAGTGTGCCAGATGTTCTTTGCTTCAGAGATGAATCCAAACAGTGGGTCCTTTCTCACAACTGGAGAACTACAAAACTCCTTGAAATATTATGGGAGTTTATGTTCATCTCTCTTGTGGTTTATTAAAGAGTACTTCAGATTTTACAAGTCTCTGTTGTCAATTTAGTAGCCTTCCTTACTAAAGATGGATTTTAATTAGGAGAGCTTAAAAAGTCTTAGTATACTAATTTCTATGTAAGTTGGGTTTCAAACTTCATTTTTAAAAGCAGCAATGTTTCCCCAAACCCATTTTACTGAAAACTTATACACAAACCTAAAAATATGAAACTATTTAAGATTTTTTTCTGTTATTTAAGTTGGCTTAGAACAGCCTTTCAGTTTTAGTTGCAGCAGTTGTTGGAAACAAGCATCTTAAGCTTACATGTTGAAACTTTGTTTAAAAAAACAAATGAAGTCACCACCAGTAAGCTGCATTGTGGTAGCATCTGTTTGCGAGGCCTTAATCAGAGTTGTCAGCACTTGCATTATGAAAGCTTCTTTTCAAGTGGTAATGCAACAAAAATGCTTGCACAGGTCTGGAACTTAACATTGGCAGCCAGATTTTCTGTAAGACTCTTTAAAATGTCAGATTTATTGTGTATGCAGCTTCTACATGCAGCTTTGTATGTTTGAGATACTGTTCAATATGCCATTAGACTGTATTTATACCCAGAGCTACAGTATTGAGATATAAAATGCAAGCCTGAAAGGACAGCTGAGCTTCATTCACTATTAAGAAAATCAAGAGTTGCATCTGCAGTCATTTCCTTGATGTTTTGGGGATCAATTTTTTGTTGCATGTGAAGCAATGATATTTGCATTGTAATTTATCTACTAAGAGTTGTGAGTCCAGCTCTGCTCATGCTTCATTTCTACCCAGAGTTATGAAGGTGATGACCATCTAGGTTTCTAGGTCACATTCTGGCATCCCTATAAAAGGCAATTAAACAGTTAAGCTGCCCAGAGCTCAGCATTTTTCAAGTTTTTAAAGCTTGGTCAACAGCTTTAGTTACTGACATTGCCTCTTTTAATTACATGGAGCATCATTGTTGCTTAACAGCTAAACAGGGGTTGTTACTGAAGGCTAGGTGGGGGGTAAGCTTGAAACTGGTTGTTAAAAGTAGTGATTCCTCAAGGTGTTAGAACTTTGAAAAAGAAAAGATTTCCTCATGTGGCATGTGATAAATTTCCTGGTGGAAGCTGAAGGTGCCTGCTATTACTGATGTACTGGTTGGGCTTTGATCTTTCTGATCTCTCAGCTTTTTTCCTGATCTCGAAATTTGTATCCTTGTCCTAATCAGTTTACTTACGTGTTTTACAGATGGTGTTGTATAGTCTTTTCCACTTGCAAGACATGTCTTGCTACCTGTGTTTTTGTGCTCATCCTGCTATATCCCGTTTCTGTGGCTTACTCTGTTCTTTGTGAATTTTGATGGCCTATAAAATATATTGTAAGGGGTTTATGCTTGTATTTGTTATTTTTTTCAGTAATGTTTGTCACTTTGTTTCCTCTTTCAGACTTTCTAGCTCATCCGATGCTTGTGTGTTTAAGCCTTCCTGTATTTGTCTATTGTAACTGTTCCTAGGACACCTTTGTGTTTTTCTTAATTCCTCTACACAACACTACTGAAGCTGCCACAGCTCTGGAACCAGTCCCATGCTGGCCACTCCATCACCACCCCTCAAGGGTGGTGTGTGTAATGGTTGTCTCTTGATTATTCCAATGTATGTGCATGTATGAAAAGCACTATTTCTAAATTCCAATTACTATGATGAACATTTCTCAAAGAAAAAAGGTGATGGAAGCAGAGATGAGAAGAATCCTCTGAATTCTGTCTCCACTCACCCTCAGTCTTTGTGAAATGTCATGCTCAGAAAAGCCACGTTACAGGGAAATGTTATTTTCTGGGCAAAGGGAGTCTTGCAGAATTTGCACAAATAGAAAATAGTAAGCTTGAGAAGTTTAAAAATAGACCTTGCTAAGTATTTTCTGATAGATCCATGTGTAAAACGGGAATTGAGCTCTACTTTATGATGATGCTTTGATAACTAGATCTCTCTGTTCTGGATGAATTAATTTCAATCATAGTTTTGCTGCAAAAGATCTTTCAATATTTTATTTATTTTCATTTTAAAATGTCTTAAGACCTACATGCTGAATTAACTGAATTACTGTGTTCCGTTTGTCCCTTGCCTCTTTCAGTCTTTCTTCTTGTGCTCTCCTCCAGAGTCTTGTCTTAAGATAGAATCCTCTCTCCTTTGCCTATCAGGTAAAGGGCTTTCACACTGACAGCACCAAGCAAATAAACAGTGATGGATGGGAGCTCAGTGGGAGCCAGTAGGAGCATTCTGCTGGACCCCACCACATTTAATGCCCTTGACAGCTGTATCGAAGAGAGCAGGATTTTCCTTTGTCTGGCTGTGGGGATGACTACAGGCTATTTTACATCACTTGCCTGAATGAAATAGGGGCACAGAATCCATTTCTGCAACCTGGCTGCTGCAGACAATGAAACCTTGGCATATCTTCTGTAGGGGTCTCTTTCCTGCCTCTCACAATTTCAGCCTGATTATGGCTGGGTTTAATCTAAGAATACTACTTTTGCTTCAGAGTGGTCAATGAGTAAATGCTTATTAAAGATCTGTGCAAATTGTAATACATGGGATAATACAGTGTGCACTGCTCTCAGTATTTGTAATGGTATCATTTGGTCATTAGAATAGCAGAAGCTTTTCTGTTTCTATTTCTGTTACAGTAGCAATAGCTTTTTTTTCCCCTTACTGTGGCGTGGTGATAAGGATGTTAACATCAGCTGCCATAAGAAATGCTCCTTAGGCTCTCCTGCTTTTCCTGGTCGAGGGAAGGAAATTAGGGAGTTCTGCCAGATAAGACTATAGAATACAGTTCTCTGAAATGCAGATCTCTCCTCTCTATATATACTTGTTAAATCTCAGGGAAAGTGGAACTGGCACATTCCTGGCAGGTTTGGAGGACCTGAATTAGGCTGTTTAGTCACAGCATAAAAGATAAATGGGTGCAGGAATTGGCTGCTGTTGACTTTGGTGATTAGGCCAGTGATCTGTGGTCTCTTTGAAATGGCTCCATATAGGTGCAAAAACCTTTCCTGTCTGCCTGCAGAGATCCCTCAACCTACTGCTTCTTGAGTTGGACTTCAGTTGGGCGTGTGGTATAAAGCAGTAGTAAACTTCTTGCATGAAGAGAGTAATGAAGTCTGTATAGTAGCTAACAGTGAGATGCATATGTAATATGTCTTTGTTGATAGCTGAGCTTTCCCTTTTCTGTGTGCTTAGGCCACCCTCTGGGCATTTTTAGGAGTGCTCACTGAAGAGCACTTTTTGCCTTTCTAGATCGCTGAGAACTTTAATATTCAATACACAAAACTGCAGTGGGAACTTCAAATATTCCATGCCACTTTCAGAGCTGTGCACCACATTGGTGATTAGGAACAGAACCTGTCAATGCTGAAGGAAACAAAGTAGATCAAAAACGTTAGTTATTCTTTGTTCTTTCATATTAATTTATTTTGTGTGTGTTCAAATGTTGGGTTTTTTTTGCCTTAATCTCTTCAAAGAATACATTTTATTCAGTCATATTTAAAGATGAATCTTTTGGTTTAGATAATACAGATATTTGTATCTTTTCAGGTTCCAGAGTTCTAAATCTGGAAAGATCTACCTCCACAGAGATGTAAGGCTCCTGTTCTCTCGGAAATCCATGGAAGTTGATAGCGGCGCTGCATATGAACTCAAATCTTACACTGAATCTCCAACAAATCCTCAGTTTTCACCAAGATGCTAGCAAACAGTGGCAAACTGAAGTATTCATTTTACTGTTGATTACTCCTTACAAGCAAAGACTGGTAGAGGTGGCAGTATAAAGTTAAGTCTGTAAAGGAATGAAAATAGCGCTCAAGAGAGAGAAGGTTCTTATGTGATCCTGGACCAGTTTTTGAAAGGTTTCTGGAATGAGCTTTGTGTATTCCAAGTAGACTGGAAATATACTTAAATCTAATCCTTTTGTACTGTTTTAAAACCACTTCATTGGATGTGTTGCAATAGCAAATTCCCAAGTTAGTTTAGTGTTTACACTTTCTATTTTATTTTTCAGTTATTTAATATTTAATGTTTCATTTAATACTCAAGTGATGTTTGTCTTCAGTGTTCTAATGTAGCATAAATCCTATGTAAAATCATACTATGTATTTTTGGCATTAATATTGAAATCTGAAATATATACAGATGTCTTTAATCTGTGTGATGTTTTAAGTGATACTCATTTAAGTTATTGCAAATGGGGACAACCGGTGAATTTCCATAACATTTCACACTATGCAAGCATTTAGCTTTCTTTTTTCTCTTTGGTGGTACCCTCTTCCTTTATTTCCTCACATACAGATTTAATAATGCTTGCAACCATAGTGCAGACTGTTTCTTTACTTACTCATGCATTCAGATCATTGGTTTGATTCATATTATACTCCCTCAATTTCTTCCTTTGCCTAAGGGCCACTTTAATTTTGCTTTCTGTTATTAGTTTTTCTCACACACAATTCCTGCCCTCCCCCATTTGATTTCTCAGATTGTGTTAAAGGATGTACTGTGCAAACAAATTAGTATTTATATCTTAAATATATGCAAAAGCTATGGAACTTGTACTTTTTGTTTTATTTTTAGATAAGGAGGATCTTCGTGTAATCCTAAATATTTTTAATAGGTCAATTCTACTTAGGCCACTAGGTGGCCACAAGAAGTTTTACTAGAAATCTACATTGGGCATATAAATATTTTCCAGTATGTATGTGTATTCCTAAACCAAAATACAGACAGAGAAACAGTTTATGCTAAGTGTTAAACTGTGTAACTGAGAGAAATAAAGCTAGAGGCATTTGATTATATTTGAGGTATACATTTAATAATGAAGCTTTGTGATGTTTGTTGAAGATCTCAACTGTCTTACCTTGACTTACACGTTTTTCTTTACATGGCTGTAGGTTTTCAGTGGGTAATATGAAAGGTGACCTTCATACTTGGGAGTATAACACACTTACCTGATGAAGACTCTGGAGAAGGAATGAATGTGCGCCTTGTATATTCAGCAGTGACCTTAGATGAGAGAAGTCAGTGTATCGTGAAATCTCCAGGAAGTCTGCCAGGGAAAGTAAGGGAGACCAGACTTTCCAGATGATACTTATCGACTGCCTTGTATATTCAAATCCCTGTTGCTCTAAAAGGGCAAAGCTCAGATATTACTGCATCTGTTCCCCAGTTCTGCAGTGTTTTCTCCTCTGATACACTATGTTTTCAATGGTTAGTTAGCATTTATTTTATGGAGACTTGGGAAAACTGTACAAGAGAGACTGTTTGCCTTTTCTAGTCATTTGTGTTACCTGTGAAACTGGGAAGAGGCTTCTTTCGGTAGTAGAAGAGTTAAACACAACTGTAGTTATAGTTTATACAGAACTAGACTAGTGTAATGAGAATGTGTCCTAGTTTCTCTGTAGTTACTACTGAGTCATAAGCAAACAGCATGTATCCTCAAAGTACTTTTTGCGTCATGGTGCACATCTGCTTGCATGCTTGACAAAAGAAAGGATGAGAAAAGGACACGCTTTTAATGAAAAGTTGCAGTTCACCTGTAGTAGATTAACTTTTTATTTTGCACTGATAATACACAATGTATGTTTGTGTCCTCTTGATAACTTCAAAGGACTTCAAGCCTTTTCTCCCTTAAGAGTAATATATTGATTCATTTTGAGCAGTGAAGAAGTGTGGATTTTGACTAAGTGGTCACTGCAAATCATGCCTAGGAAATAAATTTGCATTGACTTAAACAAAGTACATTTAGTTCCTGTATGGATTCAGAATGAAAGTGACCTTAGATTATCCATGCACAACTTTGATTTAGCAAAGCCATTTTCCATTTATAGCTTGATCTGAGTTAACACTTCCTATTAGGGACACACCTGGAGAAATGCTGAATGAATAAAATATGAGCTAATTCCACACAACCTTCTATGGATAAGTTAAGAAATTAGACTACAGGCTAATTTTTGAGAGGGCATTCACTGCTTCCCTTTACTCCTCAATAGGCTCAACCACACAGAATTATTCTTGGTAAACATTTGAGTGGTTTATGAGGGCCTCCATAGATGGACACTCAAGTAATCTCTTCCAGTGTTAAACTACACAAGAAAGCTATTTATAATGTTCAACTAAGCCTTGCTGCAGTTGAAGTCAAATGCTACTTGGCCTTTTCACTATATGCAAAGAAAACAACTTAGTATCTCCCTTCTCACTCTGTTTTTTCTAAGACAACCCCAGATTCTCCAGTCAGCATTGCCTTGTACATTCTGCACATCTCACCATTCTAGCTCTTTGCTTTCTTCTTTTGGCCTGAATCTGTCTTTGAATGCCTCAAGTGGACACAGCATCCCAAGCAGGGCCTCTCTGCCAATTAGACTGGAAGGACTGGTTGATAAGTCTTATGGATTAAAGTCCTCTTCATACATGCTATTATACTTGTTTTTTTTAGTATCAGAAGGTGTCAGCTTACATTGATCTTGCAATCCAGTATAACAGAGGTGTCCTACCTGCTTGTTCCCAATATGGTAGCTCTCCTGGATGTGACACATTCAGGAACGTGATACATCCTGGATGTACCCAAGACCTTGTATCTGATCTTCTGTTTGAATCTGAATTGCAATTATTTTCTAGTGTTCTTGTAGCTTCTCTTACTAAATGTAATTTGCTCCTGTTGAAACTGATGAGCAGTATTGGCCCTGGGAAGCCCTTTGTGAAACCCTGCTAACCACAGCATTGCTGTCTGAACAATTGATAGCCATTTCAAACAGAACTTGCAGCCACCGTATTAAAGTTTTGTCTAGTTTAGATTCCCTAATTTGCATGCAGAAGTGTCAGAAGCCTTATTAATGCCAGAAGGCATTTGGAACTTCAGCCACCTTCACCCACTTTTCCACATGGTCTGTTTCCTTTCATTAAAGGAAATATGATTGCGTGAAACCCTTGTTCTTAATTGTGAATTCACATCTAGCTCCTCAGTTTCTTTTCTGAGTGCTTATTTTAGATGATTTCTCTGGTAATTATTGATTAGACAGCTTAATTATATAGCTTGTATTCTGTCCTTCCCTTACTCCTATTTAAATTCAGAAATATGGCCAAGCTATCAGTCTCCTAGAAACATACTAATTTTCTACACATTCCTATATAGATGACCACTAGTTAATTGGAGATTGCTTCCGTCAGTTCTCTAAACCCTAAAGGTTAATTTTTTGTCCAAGTTGAATACATTCACCAGATAAGAAAAACAGTAACTGATTTGAGTATCCTATAAACTGGTCTTTCCTTATTCCAGCTTGAGGTTATACTGTTTGTTACACTAGCTAGGTGGATCATGCCAGATTGAACGACACAAACATGAAGCCTTTTGGCCTCTACAAGGTTTGTTCAGTAATTTTCAGTAATGATTCTTGCCCCTTTGTCTTCATGATCTGCTGTAGATGCAAATCTCTAAAACATGGACCTAGTTTCTGTATGCTGCTTTCTTGTATTTGAGGCTATTGAAGAACTTGTGCTTTTCCTGAGGTTCTCAATTTACTTCCCATCCTTCCTCTGCACAGTATAGTTTACATTTGTACCCTTCAAGAAATAATTTTTTTAAGGAACTGCTGAATCCTCAAAACTGTTTTCCCCTCACATTAATGCCCTAAGAGGTTTAAAAGAAATTCCTGAAGTTTGCATCCTTGCCTGCTGTTACTGCTTTGTTCTGCTCCCTTTCAAAACGTATGGTCTTTATCCTTTTCATGGTCATTCTTTCTACATGTTGATCTGTTTCTTGCACCTCCAGACCATTTCTCCCTGGTTTTGCTAGAAGGAAATTGGGCACACCCACTGCTATCATTGCTTCTTTTATCATTAGGAAACAAAATATTAGTGTGTTCTATGATTTTCCTGTGCAATCTGCCCTGCTGTATCGCTTTCTGAACAAGGGGTATGCACATTCCTCGAGTTCTGTGCTACTACACAATCCTCATCTCTGGACAAATCTCTCAGTTGCTTAAAATGACTCTGCCAACTACTGGTTTGGGGGGCGGTTAGTAAAATTCAGCTATGGCAAAATCAGTCTTAAAATAGATGCTGTAGACTTTGATCTGGCTCAATCAGTCTTCTGGACCCTAATGGCACAAAGCCTGCCCATGGCCATCCGTCCTGGCTGTGCTGAAGCCGGTTCAGAACAAGTGTGTGCAGGGCCTGCAGTGCAGATGGAGAGCGTGTGCTGGCCCTCAGGGCATGCTGAGCTGTGGTGAGAGGGTTGGAGGTCAGAACTACAGGACAGCAGCCAAGGTGCCAGGAAGGGATGTTCTGTGTAAGTAATGTGTGCATTCATTCAACTGAGTATTAAGTAAAATCTATGCCTTGTTGTTCAACCCCAGTATTTGGGGTTCCCTAATCATTTATTGACAGTGAGCTACTTAGGACCCTCCTCTGAGAGTCCCAGGGAGGTTACTGTTCTGCCAGGAACCAGACACTGAGAAGTAGATGGAGAGGGAATAAAGTACACACTTTAAACCATATGTACTTGCTGTTAACAAGTTTCACCGATCTGAGGCCTCGTGTCCTGTCAGCTTGGTGCCTGGGAGTTAAAGCTCCTCCGGCCAAGCTGCGAAGCGCTGGAGAGCTCATGTTAACCAAGCAGCAAGGCCTCCCCCTGCCTATGCCCGGTGCGGCGCCGCGCCCGCCACAGCCGCAGAGCGTCCGGCCCCGGACGTGTACTCAGGGGGCGGAGACGGAAGCGGCTGCTGAGCGCGCGGACGAAGTGTGTTCCCGACGGCGCTCCGTTCTGTGGGAGGCCGCCATCTCGTGCGGGGGGCGGTGGCAGCGCTGCGCTGCGCGGCGGAGCGGCGGTCGCGCCTCCTTCTCCCGCCCGTCCTGCTGCCGCGGCGCCATGTCTGCCGAGAGCCCCGAGCCCGCCTCGGCCGAGGAGCAGAAGGTGGGTGTGCGGCGCCCGCCGCGCAGCGCCGCCGACGGGCAGGAGGCGCCCCTCGGGGCTTCTCCCGCCTCCATCCGCGCGGGTTTTCCCCTCACCCGGCTCTCAAAGCCCGGTAGCCTCGCGGGCCGCCGCGGCCTTTCAGGCAGCGTCTCCCGGTGCTGGCCGCGCCCGGAGCCCCTCAGAGCATCGCCGTGAAGGAGTGCAGGGGGAGCCGGAGGCTCTCTGCAGCCGCCCTCCGCCGCCGGTTCGGGCGGGATGGAGCCCGGGGCCTGTGGCGGGAGCGGCGCGCTGCGGGCCGGGGTTGGAGGCGGAGGAGCGGCACCACCATGTTGGCTTCTGCGCTTGAGGATTTCTGTTCTCTAGTGGATCGCAGGCGTGCGCTGGCCTGGGCGGGCTCATGGCGCTCCCCCGCTCGCAGAGCGCCGGGCCCTGCTTCCCAGCGCCTGCCGCTGACGGAGCCTCTGCTCACAGGCGCGGCGGGAGACGGCGATAATCCGGTGGCCAAACGCTCGTTGTGCTTTTAGAAGTATTTCGGCTTTTGATGTAAGCTGTTTCAGAGGACAGATATCCAAAGCGCAATGGCTGTGACCTGTTCTAGTGTGGGCTTTTAGAGCGAGCAACTGGCTGGGTTGGCTTGTGGTGAAGCTATTACGTCATCTCTGTAGGTAATAATTTAACAGTTGAAGTGGGTTTTGGCCTCACAGGTGACTATACTGTTAACATTTCCATCTGAGGGCTGTGACGTTAAGAAGTCGTTTGGTTTTTAGTCTCGTCATTGCTGTGTGGACTCATTTGCGATCTCCACAGCTATTTCTGACAGGGAGAAGTTATGAAACAAACACTGCTTTGGAGGACGTTGAAAGAAAAGCTGGATCTACCTTACCTATCAATTATTTGCTTAATAATTCACAGTTTGTAATATGAGTTAGATGTACAAGTACAGCTTTGAGGGTTAATATGGAAGGATACTATCTCAATAGGTGCAGTAATCCGAACCAACTTCTATGGCAGGCCTGCAATCTCCTAAATACTTGCTCTGCCGCTTGACATAACGGTCATTTTAGGTGGACCGCTGCAGGGATACTGTTCCTGTTCAAAGCCTGTAAAAATAAGTCCCTGGCCTATGCAGTGCTCCTAGAATAGCTCTGTAATAAGAGCAGAGTAAAACATGTGGCAGCAAGTTTATTGTAATGCCTTCTAGTGTGTTCTGGTGAAGTCAGGTGATTGGTGCTGATTTTGCTAAGTTTCAGACTGAAGTCTTGAAAAGCAGCACTTATGCATGGGCTTGAAAGATTACCCTTTATCTGAGAGGCAGGAGTCCCATACCAGTGTGCTGATTTAGTTTTAATCTGATTAGGTGTTCGAGACAAATTAATAACATTAATAAAAAGAATTTGGATTGCTGTGAGTTTATATACTGTTAGGATCCTGTGATATCGGTGCTATGCAGTATTAACCTCCACTAAAACTGTTTAGAGCATAGGCAAAATTCAGCGCTGACTCAGTTAATGCTTAGCTCTGTGTCATGGGTTCAGCAGTAGCAGTCATTTTTCTCCTTCTTGGTAGCTGGTGCAGCGCTGTGTTTTTGACTTTCGGCCTGGGAACAGCACTGATAACACCAGTGTTTTCAGTTACTGCTTGGTAATGTTTTGGTCTGACCAAGGACTTTCTGAGCCTCATGCTCTGCCAGGGAGGAGGGGAAGCCGGGAGGAAGCAGAGACAGGACACCTGACCCAAACTGACCAAAGAGGTATTCCATACCACAGCACGTCATGCCCAGGATGTAAAAACGGAGGGCAGGGATCTGGAAGGCGGGGTTCTATGCTGGGTTGGGCTGGGTATAGGTAGTGAGCAGTTGTATTGTCTTTCCTTGTATTAACCTTGTCACTATTATTATTGGTGGTAGCAGCAGTGGTTTGTGTTATACCTTAGTTACTGGACTGTTCTTATCTCAACCTGTGGGAGTTGCATTCTTTCGATTCTCCTCCCCATCCCCCCGGGACTGGGGGAAGAAAGAGGGGGGAGTGAGTGAGGAAACTGCGTGGCTGAGAGGCTTAAACCACGACACTCTGAAATATAAAGAACCCATTTTGCAGTACTTATATATATGCTTAAAAAAGATGAAGCCCCTAAATGAACTTTGAGACAGCATTTTCATGACCAGACCTCTTTTCTAGGCTGTCCTACTATGCTTTCTGACTCATGTGCCTGTGTTAAGTGAGAAAGGTGTTAAACAAGAGAGTGATACACATTGAAAACTTGCCAAAGACCAGCGTTTCCTGTTCTCAGTGTGAAAACTCAGGATAGTGGCAGAGGGAAGTTCAACAACAAAGAAACTTTAGACATTGGAAAACATATGCTTGGGTGACTGATGTTTTTTTGCCTTAAAAGCTATATTTTTTCAGGAAGCTGTTGGAGGTGGTGTATTTTGTTTCTAGACTGGCCTTTGCCCCATAACTTTGCTGTAGAGTTGTGCTCTTGTCCCTATTGTTTTCCTATTTTCTGTGTTACATTTTGTTTAATAATTTTTACTAAAGAGGATGAGTGCTTAATACCAGAATTCTAATAGGCTGATGGCTCTTTATTTAGCCATGCAGTTCAGTTGTCCAACATACATGGAACTTTGTGCTGCTGTTACCTCTGTAAAGATTAAAAGCAAAAGCTATATTTAAATGAGTTAGGTAACTGCTGCTTCCTGGTAGATCTTTTTAATGAAGTAAGCAGACTTCATTAGCTGTGTCAAATTCCTGTAGAGATCTAAAATTATAGCTTTTGTGTGGTTGTTGCTAGGAAGAGGAGCGTGTTATATCTTGACTTCCTCCCCCCCAGTCATGTGTTAGTCACTTTTTGTTGCTTCTGTAACTCAACAGAGGGTGTTATAAATGTAAGATCAAGCCTTGCTGGCTTGAGTTAAAGCCGTTGCGGCTCAGCAGCACATCTCCAGGAGTGCTGAAGACAATCTAGTCCACAGAAGGATATAAGGTCAGGACATGCATGCAGTGATCTTCTCCGGAAAACTATCCTGGATGTCGGCAGTCTGCGGTTTAAAATTCTTCTGAGCTGCGAGTAAACATACCCATTTGCTTTCTGAATTCATCTAATTTCTTGGCACCCTCTGTATCCTTTGGCATAGATTCTGCAGCTTAACTGTATTTTATATGAAGAACTGTTGTCTTAACTGTTTTTTGAACCTGCCATGGCCTGGTTTTGTTTGACACCCCAAGTCTTTGTGTTGAAATTCTTCCATTCTTGCATAGTTTTTTTGAGTCTTAGTTGTTCTTGGTCATCAAGGATAAGTGACCGTAGTCTGTATCCTTTTCAGCTGCATTGATGCATAACATGGCATTTTGTGTTTTGATTGCCTGCTGTGTGATGATTTGTGAGCCCTGTGAGTTTGCATAAATGTCTTCTTTGATGCACCATGAATACATATTTATGTAAGCTATTTATTGTTGGCAGGCTGTTCTTAAAAAAAAAAAAAATCTCCTTTTGGTTAGTGTTGGCAAAACATGCCCCCTGAAATGCTTTGTCTGTTGGCTTAGCAGAGAGTACCCAGTGATTCAGCATTAGATGTTGAAAGTATTTAGCTGAAAGGATTGCTTTTGAGAAAATCCTGTCAGTGTCAGCATGATAATAAAGCACAATAGGAAGGACAGCAGCTGAAGAATGGTCTTTATAACATGTGAAAGCTATGGTCTTGGCTGGTATGATTGTATAGTGCGAAATAGCTCTATGTTCAGTAGTGTCAGGGAGACTTTGCCCTTTATATGTATTTTTGTGTTTTGCATTGGTTCCTGTCTTCATGAAGGTTTTATTTAACTGTTATGAGAATTTCCTTGGTAGAACTGTTAGTTCAGATTCCCGCTGTATTGTGCAAAGCTCTCTTTCATATGTCTTGGTCTAATGGAGCAGCTAGCCAATGTTACATTCTAAATCAGTTGTTACAACCTTTGCTTTTGAGGCTTCTTAACAGAAATACATTGAATATTGTATAGACTGTTGAGTATTTATAAAAGAAAATACTGGGGGTAGGCTAGTGTGGTGGCTGTAGTTCTTTGGCAGCTCTGGCTTAAATAGCTCCCAGCTGCTTGTGCTCCTGTGCCTCCCCCCCCCCCCCCCCCCCCCCCCGCTTCTCTGCTAACATACCTGTTTGTGCTGCTGCTTGGTGAAACAGACTGTGAAAACTGATCCAAATGAAACACAGCCCAGCGGGGGGCAAAGTGGTTATTTTTCTGTTGAATTATTTTCTGTAACCCATTCATGTGGAGTACGTGCAATCGGGCTGAATGATTCAAAGGATGGTGACACGGATGGAAAGATTGTGAAGGGGATGCCTAAGCAGCTCTAAGTGCATATGAAACCTTATTTACAGATGAACAAAAGGCCCTCCTAGTTTAAAAGATAATTCTTATTTCCTGCCTAAAAGTAATTCTGTGACTTTGGATGGTGATAACAATTCAGCACTACAGCAGTCAGTGCAAATCAATGTATATTTTTCCTGAAGCAGCAATGGTTTGCATGCAAAACAAAACAAAAGCCTCAGCCAAATACTGGAAAGTAGCAAACCAAGAATTTTGAATGGAAGATACTTTAGAAATGATCTAATAGATCAAATTATACTTCATACTTCAAGTTGCTACATGGACTGGATTAGAGGTCAGTGTTGAAAGACTGGATGAACAAATTGCAGTTTTTGCCAAATGAGTACCTTCAGATGATTACTTTCAGCATTCACATTTTACAGAATACTCATAAAATAGGCATTTTATTTTGCCTACATGCACTATCCAGCTGTCTTCATCCTCATAATTTTAGGATAATTGTAGACATATATAAATACAGTATTGTTGCTAATAATATGATAGCAGGCACATTTTTGAGACTGAGCAGCTTTAACACTGTTTCACAGTGAATGTCAACACATTACAGTTAGAGCGGTTATGCAAACTAGACTGTGGCAATGCAAGTGCTAGCCTGTGCAACTTTATGATCAAACGGGCAGTTGAAAAAATTCCTGTGGCTCTTGCCCAGCTCTCAACATTTGTTTGTTCTTAGTGGAACCCTTGTATTGACAAAGAAAAAATAAATTTGTTTAGGGCCGTTTTTTTCCTTTTTTCTTTCTCCTTCAAAATTGAATAATTTAGTTTTGGTATAGACTATTTTTATGTGAAAGAGGAGTGCTTTGATTAGGTTTAAACACATCTCCAGGAAGGGTATCTAAGACGGGAGGCTCAACTCCTACAGTTGCTGTCAGTATTTGGGAGAGAATGTATGAAAAGGTCGAATCAAATAATTATGTTCACTTGGTAGCAGCATTTGGCTGCTGGTGAATTACCTGTGAAGGGATTCTGCATAAATAGTTCGTTATTGTGTATTTCATTTACAGCATTGCTAATTGTCTTTCAGGAAATGGAGGATAAGGTGATCAGCCCAGAGAAAGTTGAAGAAGCAAAATTGAAAGCAAGATATCCTCATCTGGGCCAGAAGCCAGGAGGCTCAGATTTCTTGAGGAAGAGGCTTCAAAAAGGAGTAAGTTATTCACTGTCCACAGGGTATGGACAAGAAATTCCAAAATCCCTGTATCTCTGTGTTTGGTGTTTGTTTTTTTGTTTCTTTTTTCCCCCTGCTGCACTGGTCTTTGTGATTAAAAAAGTGCTGAGATATTTAAACTTTGTCTGTGAAAGCACAAGGAAGACAAATTTGTTTCCACAAAACAAATGCCAAATTGGCAGGATAGCTGTTCTACAGCAGCAGTGGCTCAACTGCATTTTATAGGAAAAAATTGAACTTAAAAGCTGGCTCGGTGCTGCTGTGATAGACATCATAAAAGACTTAATAATAAACACTAAAGGTCAGAACCTCACCCCTGTTTTGTACTGATCTTATCTTGCCCATTCTTAAGTCCCCAAAATGACTGCTCTTGTTATCCACGTTTTAGCACGAGAGCTTAGTGTCTGCTGAGTTACACCAGCCACCATCTGATATCAGCAGCTTGGGAATGGTGGTATGATTCTGAATATATACCCTAAGGAAAAAAATAGTGATAGAAGAATGAAGAGTGAGTTTGTATTTCAATATTGTTCCACACTTAACCAGTGTCTCTTATTTTCTTAGTTATTCAGCTGGTTGTTTGGCTGGTTTTATTTTTAGTTTAATTATTCATAAAGGTGTTATGTAATGCCTTCCAGGCATGCTAGAGCCCTGTTCTTGGAATAATCCTAGAATATCACTTCTTCTGATGGTGCTTTTATTGCTGTCATGCTGTTTTCTTTTCCTTTTTTCCTCTTTTTTCCTCCTTTTTTTCCCACTATTGTCTAGGCCCTTTGAGTGCATGCAACGACTCCAAGTATAAATCCTTCGCAAACCAGCTGTTGGAGTTTGGTGCTGATGTAATTCTGTACTACCTGGTAACATCTCCTGGGAATTGTTAAATGTTTTCTGGAGAAGCTTTCTCTCATAAGTTGGAGCATATGCAGCATTGTTAATAGCTGCTGGGCATGGGCAGGTAGATTAGGTGACTCCTTTTGTGAATTAGGCTGTTAACATGGTCAAAGGCAGCCTAAATTAGACTTCAGTGGGTTCAGTGCACATGTAGAGACAGAACGGAGAAGGTTAGTGTGTATTGCAATAATAATACAGGAAAACAGCATCTACTCCCTAAGGACTGATGACCATAAAGGAATTATGGTTGCTTGTACTCAGTGTCAACATGAGGAAAACTCACCAACAGTAGCAATCTGTACAATATTCTCATCTTGATGAAGTAAATGAGGAAGCATTTTTACTTGCTATAGAGCCTGGTGTATTTTGGGCTGCTTGGATTGCTGAAGTTTACAATAGAGTGAGGATAGTGAGTATATTTCAGGTCATGTTTCTGACATGAAGATACTGAGACAGGTATTGTCAGTTCAAAAGGGATGATCAAATGCAGGCCATCTGTGAAAAGCTAGAGTAAATCAGAGGAAAATACAACAGTAAGTTGAAGGAGGTAATGGACTGATATTCTAACTCATGAAAGATGGTGAGTTTTCTCAGATATTCTTCTAAATGTATGTACTTATCCGTAGCCCTGATTTTCTTTGATTTGGCAAGTAGGACACGCTTTACCCGTTGATATTTGCTCTCCAGAAAAGTTCTGCATTGGGTGCACGCACCATTATTATCACACTTTCTCTAGAATAATAGTAGATGAGAACTATGCAATACCAAGTTCCTGTAGAACGATTCTGTTCGTAGCTCTTGCATGGACAGAAATAGATATCCATTAACAGCAGTAACACATCTAAAGATGGAGCAATTCTGTTATTACCGAGTTGCCATTTAAAAGTTTCTTTGGTTGCTGTAGTCTTGAAGGGCAAAATATGAAGGCCTCTTTCCAAATTAGGTTATGGTATAACTTGGTGTCTAGTCTGCAGATTGCAGTGTTAGAACATTGTGGTATAAATATGGATTACACCATCAAAAGGACTAAATTGTGAAAGTTTATGAGTAAAAGTGTGTGGTTCATATGTACTACTGACTGCATGGGAAAAACAGGTTTGGTAACTTAAGGCTGTGGCAGGGAACGTTGAAAGCCTTCTTCAGGAGGCCTTGCATAAACACCCATACCTGCTGCCCTTAGGTAAGGGCCTGTTAAGTCAGGAGTTCAAGTTACTTCTCTCTAACAACTGTTGAACGTTTTGCAGCTGGTTAGTTCTAATGCAAAATAAAGAGTATGGTAGTAATATGCAGCCTGGAAGCACTTAAATGTAGCAGGTAGTGATGGCTGCTCAACTGACCTATGGATAAGCCTATATAAAGCTCACTGGGGAGGGTTCTCTCCAGAGTTTGTGATTGTAAGCAGCAGTTGCTAGTGTAAATCTCCATCCTGAATCTAATTTTTTTGCCCTTATATGACAGTCCATTCAAAATCATGGGTTACAAGTACCTTAACAGTAAATGTCATAGTAAGATGTAAACAAAATAAACTTTTCCTGCAAATGTGTTAATAAGCAGTTGAAGACTTGGTACAGACCTTGGACGAAATTCCATGCCTCCTCTTACCATGGTGCAGATAAATCATAACAGTCATTTGGCTTTAGCATCCATAGGTAACTTGGTATTTTTAGAATCTAGCAGAAAACATTGTTAAAGGTAATGCTAATAAAAATATGCCGAAATAGTAAGGAACACTGCTTTAGAACTTCAAACTTAATGTACTTATTTTTATACGCAGAAGAAACCTGGAGTGCGGGATAAGAATTTCCTTCACGTAGTGGTTTTCTGAAGGACTGCACAGTAGATTTGACTTTGCTAATAATTGGTTTGGGAACTTTAGGGATTGTACTTTCACTATTTTAATGTATGCAGATAAGAGGGTTTCTTGTTAACATGCAGTTTCATGCCACTTTGATCTTCTGGTATAATGAAGCAGGCTCTTTTCTCCACCTGCAGTTCATGCATTGTTTGGTTATTCTGTGTAGCAGAACTTGTTTGCTGCAACAGAATTCACAAATGCAAAGTTTCACTCTTGGAAAAACTCTTGGGAAAACCCGGGCAAAAGTAATGTGTGAGTTTAATTGTATATGTAGAACCATAACTGTACATTTACCATTACTAATGTTAAGAGTTCAGATATGTGTGCCTAATAGTCCTTACAAGATTTTATTTTTAATCAACTTAAAGCTAACTGTGCCAAATCAGGATTTTAGAGAATCTACTTTCTGTGTATGAATTCAGTAAGATTTCAGGCTTTTAAACATATGTGTTTTGTCTTCCAGCAAAAATACTTTGATTCTGGTGATTACAACATGGCTAAAGCAAAGATGAAGAATAAGCAACTGCCTACTGCAGCACCTGACAAGACAGAAGTCACTGGTGACCATATTCCTACTCCACAGGATCTTCCACAGCGGAAACCATCTCTTGTTGCTAGCAAGCTGGCTGGCTGACGAGAACAGCTGAACTGCATGATTATTCTCATTCCTGTTATTTCTCCTGAATAGTTATTTCTCACCCTCACATCCCCCTTTTTCTTTCTTACACTAAGTCATGAGACTGACAGCTTTGCAGGTAGCGATAGCATGTGCTGCTATTGTAAGGGAGTACTGTTAAAAGTAAAACGTTTAGTATTTGAACTAGTTGAGAACAATGCACTGAATAAAAAGGACAAGTTTGGTTAGAGCAATGTAATCTACTTGAAAATGTACATATTTGCCCATTTCCTAGTGTAGGACTGGTTCCAGCAAGTGACATCGCAAGTTTTACTTCTAATGTTTCTGCTTTTGTTATTTCATCTTAATTACAGCATATTTGTATTTAATATAACCTCCAGTTGTGTTGGGTTTTTCTTCCGTGTTTGAGTTTGTTGTCTAAAATAGAGGTTTAGACCACAAGTTGCTAGATGGTAAAAGCATGTATTAAAACAAAGACCAGGGCTCTGATTGAATTTTGTTTCTGCTTTTGAACTTGAACGGCCTTAAACCTGTTTCAGCTTTAACAATAGAGTTTTTACTTGGGCAATATTTGCCCATTTGGTGTAACTCTTGTGAATCTAGTGCTTATTGACAACTGCCTGTTGAAGCTGGTATTCTTTTCAGTTCCGTAGCTTAGGACACACTTTTGTTGAAGATGTGAATGAAGTGTGCATGTGCATAGACTGTTGAATTCACTTTTGTGCCATTTTTTGTAAATACAATAGTTTTGCACAACCTTTTGCAAACGTCTATTAGTTTTACATTTTAAAAAGCAGATAATGTGCCAATCAAAGCACAAGTGATTCTGTATCTTTCAAAGTCTTGTCCTGAAACTAAGAGCCCAGAATCTTGCTACTGAAAGTTAAAATTGTATACCTGAAATTTGGGAAACACATTTACACTTGACTCAGCCTTATGCTTTTGCAGTTGTATATTTTGATTTTGCAACAGTGTCCAGCATTCAAATCTAAATCTGGAGTTTGTACCTGTATTTGGAGGCAAATGCTCTTTCAGTTCCGCAGCTCTTCAAGCTTTTAAAGCTGAAATGCTCTATCTGATGACATGGAAGATGGATAAATGTACTCTTCTAGAGAGTTTTCTGTGTGGCAAACACCAAATCTAGGCTTGCTGAGGTTTGATATGTAATTGTCTTTGAGCTATTTTAGACTTCTAGAACGAGAAGGGTATAGTATTTTTTTTCCTTGGCCTCCTGAAGTGGTAGTAAAATACCTCCTTTTCTCTTTGTTATACAGCAGCCCCTCATTGGCTTTGGAGAAACAAAGAACTGGAAGTGGTATTTATACAATGACCTATTGAGAAATAGGTAACTTTTCATGTCAGAAAATAGGAATGAACTTCAGTTCATCTTCATGATGCAGGTCGTAAGTACTAGGTAGCCAGAATACATAGTTGATATAAGGCAGGTAACTTGATGCATTAAAAGCATGTTTATTCAATGAAATTAGAATACTAAAAGCACAGTATGATCCATAATGTAGTTGATTTTCATATAGATAACCACAGCCTTGATCTTTGGGAGTTTACTGAATACCTTTTCCTTGAAAGCAGCAGTTTTGAAACAGCCTGTTGTAAACAAAGCACCAGGGTGGGTATTACAAAACACTCTTAAAGATGTATGTTTTCAGAAGGATGTGCTTTTGTTGACATATTCAGAAAGGTCTTAGAGGATAAAGGGCTGCCAGCTGAAAAAGAACACTGGCCCATATATTGTGTAATGCTCTCTTCTAAAGGCAAATGTAAGAAAATTATCAAGAGAAAATGAATGTTAATTTGGTCCTATTTTGATCAGAACATGGGCAAAGCATTATTGGTGTCTATATAATGTCTTTGGTTCAGAGAAGTCATTCCAGATAATTTTGAAATTGCTAACCTGGTTCTCCTCAAGTCTATATAGCACCTTTCTAGTAAATAAATGGGCTCTGTAAAATCTGTCCTGATTCCTTATCCTGCACTGGCATTATAAAAACTTGTGACTTTTGCAGAACAGGTTGGAGAAATGAACCTACTTGACTTCTTCAAGTAAGAAAGTAGGCTGGGACAATAGCAGGGAAGCTGGATATATTGAAGCAAACTGCTTTTTATAGATGCTTGTCCTAATGTGAAAATCCCTCTTTATTTTTGTATGTATAAATGAAATTGGAACTTGATGATAGGACTGGGCCTGAAACAAATTTTGAACAACTTAAGGTGACTTGCTGTATGCTGTCTGGTGCCACTACTCTATAGCTCACAGAAGGTGAGTTTTCTTGATGTTTGGGAAGGTTTCAAAACAAAAAATAGCCATGGAAATTTAAACATTCCACTCACTTAGTTACAACTTAGCTGGTCCCGCTGGTTGGACAGCACAAGCTCTTCTGATGTTCACTCAGTGACTTGCAGTTCTTGATAATACTACAAATTCAGCTATGAATATATTATCCATGTGTATATTTGAAGTACTGTAATACTAACTAGGTCAATGACTGATTATGAGCCTTCACATCTGACAGACCTCAGCAGCAGGCACGGCTATTTTGGTTCTATACACTGTATAAAACTTAAGTCCTATAATCACTTAACAGTAAATCAAACATGACTGCAAATCGATGCTTACTTTCAGCTTACTCCAGCAAGATAACTCAGCTATCCAAACTTATGTACATAATGTATTATATGAGTTTTACCATTTGATAATTGCCTTTTTCAAAGAAAACCTGTCCACACTGTAGACTGGCAGTCCCTTTCATATCTTGCCTTTAAAGATAGACAGTGTTTAGTTATTAGAGTAGTACTCATGTAGGCTTATAATAGCAGATAGCACCAACATTTTATTTGAGATAGTTAAGTGGATTGATTACAACTTCACAGATATGTCCCCAAGTCTGTAACACCAAAGGCTTCCCTCTCATTGTTCTTGATGTAGTAGGACAGTGTTTCTGTAAAGGCCACAGGAGTGCATTTTGTTGGACATATTTACACCCAGTTGAGATGTTAAGGTGATAAAATTGTCAATTGTTCTTTACAAACTTACACATTGTATAGTATACAGAATAAATTGATCTACTTAGTTTTTATTGCAACATGTCTTGTCTTTACTGTAGTTTCCTAAAAGATATGGGATACTTCGGTATTCTCTATGGAAAATTTCTGAAACCTTAATCTTGGTACTCTGTATCACTAAAAATACGACTAGGCTTTGGTTTCTAGTATGTTAGACTACAGAATTACTTTAATGTAATCACATTTATATATATTTCAGTGCTTATTTTTCTAATAAGGCAATTAAAAGCTTATTGTTTGAAAACTCCGTAACAGATGACTGTTTTGGTCCCTTGCACTGAGTGAAGGGGATATCTGGGAATTAGCTTGGCATATAGAAGCTTGCATTGCTAAAGACTGTTGGCCTGAATGGGGCAACGTTTTCAAGAAATCAAGATGCTGCAAAAAGTCCAACTGATTTTATATTCAGGTTGACTCAGGTGCTGATCTTTGTGCATCTTGAAGATCCATGTGGTATATTTACACAATTAGCTGAGTCACCAAGGTTGTAGTAACACTTTCTGTACTCTGCATCTCTAACTAACTAAGGAGAAAAATGTCTGATTGAAGTAGTGTTATTCAGATCCTGTGCTGGGGCAGTGCAAAAGCTGCATGAACACTGGCATCAGTAACCTAAAGTAACTTCCCTGAATCTCTGTATGGGGAGTGGCATCAATCTTCAGGCAAAGAGAAACTTTTAAAATATAGGCTTAATGCTCAAATCTGTTTCTGATTAGAGCTGAAGCACCTGCAGTTGCACAAACCTGTGCCCAGAGAAGCTTCACATTTAATGGCTGTGCTCACAGAACATGACCATGTTCTTCAGGAAGAAGGCCAGATAGCAGTAGCTTGTTCATTTGATGACTGGAGAGCTTTCTGAAGGTCAGACTGGAGGAGCATGCAAGTGGGATAAGTGTTTTTGTTAATTTAAAGTGGTGTTGGGCTGAATGTGTGGTTTGATTATTTATTCCTGCTGTAGTACAAGTGAGCCACCCTTTTTCTAGATTAACAGATTCGGCTTTTTCTTCCCAATTTCTGGCATCTCTAGATCCAGAGTAGCTTGAAATCTGAAAATTTCCATGCATATTCAAAGCAGTCATTCCCACTAAATACTATCTTGAAAATGTTTCTGGAGTACAAGTAGAGAGGCAGACATACCCTTGAGCTCAACTAATGTATTTGAAAAAACAGTAGTTTAGGGACAGGTGACCAAATTGTCAGTGTCATTCTCAGACAGTACATCTTTGTTACAGTGAGGATGCTGCTTGATCCATGTTCATAATAAATATCCATATTTGTAGGATGCACAGAAGTCTGTTCACTTACTGCTTTGGAAAATACTGACAAAGCCTCCACTGATTTCACAGAATCACAGAATGGTGTGGGTGGAAGGGACCTTAAAGATCATCTGATTCCAACCTTCCTGCTATGGGCAGGGACACCTTCCATTCAAATGGATGTTTATACGACTTTGGTTTAAAATGGGAAGATGAAGTACTTTTCGTTTCTGACTTTGTCTAAATTTAATAACAGATTTCAGTTGGGTTTAGGGTTTTTTTTTACCTTACTGCAGAACAGTGTTGTAGTTCCTGTTAAAAGAGGACTATGGTTGGATGATGTCAACTTCCCTTGACAGTGTTATGGAATAATCAAATAGCTGTCATTGACATCCCCACAGAGACTGGATTCAACTTCTGCTGGTACTTCTGCGTTAGCATGGTGGGGTTGTTTCCTTATTGGTTTTGAGGAAAAAACAACTCTCTCTTCCTTAAGTAACAGGGTTTGGGTTAAATGCATGGCATTGAATTCTATGGCTGTTATTACAAGGATGCTTAAATTCAAGAATGGGAGTTATGGATTCTACTGACCTTCAGGTCTGTTTGCAGGTGGTGGTTTTTATACTGTTGAGAAAAATTTAGCTAATGCATTGGAAAGAAAATACATATGTGATGTTCTAGAGACAAGAGAAATCTTCCTAGTATAGGCATAGATAGACTGAGGCAAGCTTTTTGCGCAGGAATTTCATTATGTAGGTTTTGTCTTTTCTGTAAGGCCAGAAAAAAACTGGAAGTAAATTCCAAATACTGTTGGGAGAATACGTGCATGGAACAGGATTTTATCTCTTCTTATGTATCTCTTGCATGACATTTTAGAGTTCTTAACTGGTAACTGTTCAGTCAGTGCCAGCTGAAACCAGCCTGATTTGTTTTCTGCAGCTTAAAGTTACAGGCCTAACCCTTTTAGTGTGAGGATATAGGAAAGGGTAAGTAGAGGATTTTAGCCTATGAATTTCTCCATTAGCTTTGTCTTTCTTTCCAGTGATTCGCTACAGTGATGGTCTGTGCTGAATATACAAATGCTTTTCTGGAGGAGTGGATAGACCCATCCACTGTGCCACATAAGCTATCTCGTGTTCTTCATATTACCAGTACATAATTGTTTCTGTGCCTGGAATGAATTCCCTCTCTTGTTTGGCCAACAGAGAATCCACTGCTCACTTGTGGTACAGTGTGACAGCAGAGTAGGAAGTCCTAATTGAGAAGGGAATTTTTCTGCCACAGTTGAACAGATTATGGATGTAAACATAACAGAACATAGATGGAAGAGAAAAGATAGATGCTTTGTAGTCACTTCTGAAAAAAATTACATAAACTAATCTCAGTTTGTGGGATTTTTTTTCTACCTCTTTTTTTTTTTTTTTTTTTTTTAATTGGCTTAAAATTCAATATAAATTCTTCATGTGGACTGTGTCAGCTACCTGAGCTGTACATTGTCAGGTGGGATACCCTGGGATATATGCTCTGAAATCAAATGCCATAGATGGTCTTTTTGAAAAGATGCTGTGCAAGACACAAGATGAATCTTGCCAGCAACTGTTTGATGCAGGATATGCATCTTAAAGTAATAATTAGGTAGTCAGTATAAATGCATTACAAACAGGTTGTTTCTTGGCAACTTTCAGTGCCCCCAATTCCTGTCCTTAATGACAGATTTGAAATCCTGGTTTATGCAAATTGTGTCAAATCATAGCATATTTTGGACTCAGATATCTATTTTTTGCTGGGGCTTATAATTACATTTGGCTCCTGAGCTCCAGCTGTGACTGGCTGATACAGTAATCCACAGTCCAAGCAAACTCCTGAAGTGAGTCTTCGAATTTAGAATAGATACAGGGAAGAAAAGGGTATTGAATACTGGATGTGAAGCAGCAAACAGAGGGGAGGTTCCTGTCCCTTCTGAAAACAAAACAGATTCATGGTTCATACATTCAGATTCTTAGATGAAGTCTGTTAAAGGGGAGTGATTACACTGTTAAATGAACCCCAAATCACTTCTGTGTTACACATGAAAGATGACTGGCAGCTTTAGTATATATATATATGTCTCTTTTGCCATAACGCTCATGTGAAGAGCAGCTGTGCAAACTTCTTAGCCAAAAACCCCACCACTGACCTGGACAGCAACTTGCAGGAACCCCGTCTGGACTCCTTATAGGACTGAAAAGAAAAGCCAAAAGCGGTTTGGTGGAGTGTGGCAAAAGCCACTGTTTGAAACTTGTCTGTATGTTGGATCACGTGGACTGGTAGGAGGCATTCCCATGGGGAAGAAGGAAAATACAGAAAGGTAGTATAGCTTCAGTTCTGCTATCAAAAGAACTCTTGTTGTATTGTGAGCTATAAAAAGCACCCACTAATGATTCATAAAGCAATGAGGTGCCACTTTAAGACCTAGGCAGAACATGGATTATGCTTTTCATTCCCTTTTGACACACACATTAAACTTTTCAAAGATATGTGCTGTCACTTCTTGGTGAGAACTGGGCTTGCTTTTTGAAGAAACTCTTTTGGGCCCAGTTCTCTTCAGTGTTTTCAGTAGTGAAAACTTCTTCTTTCTGGAAGACATGGTAAACAATCGCAAGGATGGGATCAGGATCAGAGGGAGACAACAAAAAATGGAAAACGGGGCGCTTGGGAAATACATGCAGAAACCCACTATGTGACTAAGTGGGTAGGAGGAAGGATGTCAGCGGGGCTCATGGAGCCTGCAGCCGGCTGTAACCCATCAGGCTGGGGGTGCACGGGAGGCTCCCCGCCCAGTGAGTTAGAGGAGAGCGCAGGGCTACCCCGGGCTGCAGGGCGCGTTGGGGACCGCAACTCAAGTAGCGCGGGCTGGGAAGCAACAAACGCGAAACCCTGGAGCAGGAACGAGCGGTGTCCGCTCACTCTGGCGAGGGAGCGCAGGAACGCCGCTTCCCGCCCTGGGCGGGAGGAGGCGCGGGCCGGGCCGGGGGCAGCCGGGCGGGTGTCTCGCTGCCAGGGCCCCGCAGCTCGGAGCGGAGCGCCCACCGCCGGGGCCCGCGCCGGTGGGAGGCACCGCCCGCGCCGCTCCCACAATGCACAGAGCGGCGGCCGCCCCGCAGGTAGCAACATGGCGCGGCGCGCCCGGGCCGCCGCCTGAGCATCCTCCCTCTCGCCTCCTTTCATCCCTCCCTCCCGCCGCCGCCCTCCGCCTCCCGCCGCCGGGCTGCCGCAGAGGGGCCGCCCGCCCGCGCCCTGCGCCATGGCAGCCTCCGAGCTCTACACGAAGGTAGGGCGGCGGCGGGGCCGGGGGCTGCGCGGGGCGGGCGAGGGGGAGCGCGGCCCGGGCGGGCATCACCGCGCCGAGCGGAGCCGCGGGGCCGGGCGGGGGCCGGCGCTGCCAGCCGCGGCCCCGGCAGGCGTCCTCGGCGGGAGCCGGCGCCTCTTCGCAGGATGGAGCCGCATCCCGGCGGCGGTGCGTGCCCGGCCCGGTGAGTCAGGGCCCCGCCGCTCCCGGGCCGGGCGTGGGGAGGCTGCGGCGGTGTGTGCCCGCAGAGCAGAGCAGGGGAACGGCCGTGCTGCCTGCCCCGGCCTGGGCAGCGGGGACGTGCCGGGAGCGGGCGGGTCAGCCGGCTCCGTGGGGATGCGCCGCTCCTTGCAGCGCCTCGGGGTGGAATGGCCATTCCGTTCCACGCCGGTCTGCGCTGTTGGGCTGTCACCTTCAGAAACACCGCCCTGCTCCTTGCAGAGAAACCACTTCTACAGCATAGGCGCCTTGATATTAAACTAACCTTTTCGGTGACACTGCACCTTTAGATTATATTTATTCTCTTGGCAGTCGCTCGGAAGCCCTACAGTCAGCAGTGATGCTGTGTGTGACTCTCATATGCGTTTTAAACATTTTCCTAATCTTGTTAGCCTTGTGTGTTAGTATCTCATCAGCTTCCACCTGGAAGTAGTTACTGCCCTGAGCATCTTGATGGCCAAGCCTGCAGATCGATAGCTGTGGAAGTGATGGTTTTCTCCACTAACAGTGCATTGTTTCCATCACTCTGCCTTGATCTGGTGTAAAAAACTGGGGAAAAAAAGGCAGACCTCAGTTTCTAAGGGTGGAAGAGTTGGCTGGGGTCACCAGAGCTGAGCACCACAGTGCAGCGCAGCAAACTTCAAATACTTCCATCAGAAAGCTTGCACAAAGTGTGCTTCATCGAAAGCTATGCCATGCCAGCTAGATGCTTGAGCCGCTGCATGAAATGCTCCAAAATTATCCCCTGTCTAGCTCTTTGTGTGAGGGGGAAAATGAAGCAGGCTTTTTGTTTTGGCATGAATAGGTCGCCTTATTTACATTGGATGCAGTGGGCAACGCGTTGACTGTGTATCGGTGCAAATCAAACCAGAGAGTCACTTCAATAAGCTTGACCATATCTGAATAGTGTATTTGTGTAGGAGAGATTGAATGTGAGGAAGTGAGGTGCATGCCTGCACCCCCAAAGAGTGCTAGTGCATTAGTGGATATGAGGCATCTTAGTGCCTTGTGTCTCACAGAGGAGCAGCTGTCGTCATTGCGAAACGGGATGAAAATTACCAGTCAGGTCAAGAGAGCAATGGTGCTGCAGAGTTGTTCCCAGGCGCCAAATAGACCTCTATGTGAGGAGTTACACTGGAAAGGTGTTCTTGATTTATCTCTCTCTGCAGAGGTTCTTATGCAATTAAGATGTCTCATAAGGATTTGATCAGAAATACTTACATTTTTAATTTCCAACCCTGCCAGACCTTGAATTCATTTCCTTGACTGGTTAAATCCTTTGGTCAGAAAGTGCCCCAAAAATGTGCGTGTCCTGTTTCTTGGGACTGTGTAACAGTAGAAAGCTCAGGACCCCTTGTAGTTCCCAAGGAAGTCATTGCTCTGCATTGGGTGCTGGGATAGGAGAGCTGCTGGGCATTCAAGAGAAATTGTCTCTGCTGTCTTCTTCCCCAAGTAAAGCCAGCATGCTGGTTAAATCACGTTCAGTATCTCATCCTTAATTAAGGAACATAAGTAATGGATGTAAGGTCATAGCATGCAGAGGTAAAAAGAGCAAACGCGAAGTCAGACAAGCACAGGTGTGATCCTCCAGTAGGGACTCGCTGGGTGACCAAGGCCAGTGAGATTGCTTCTGTGCTTCACACCACAGGCTGTTCTTGTCCTCTTCAGAGCCATACATAAGCACAGAAAGAGCGACTTTAAATGTTTTCTGTATTGGCAGGCAGAGTCAGGATTGTCATTCAGGACAGCTGCTTAAAGCGCCAGAGCTTCCAGTATAGCACTGACACTTAACGTATGGTGTTGGCATAGAACATGCTGGCAAGCAAGGTAGGGTATATCATTGCTGGCTGTCTGTGTGCATGTGTGTCCCCTGGAGCAAAGAGCCTAGCAGCCCTCTTAACTGGAAACCCATGTCCCAGCTTGCCCGAGTTCCTCAGATAGCTGTGTTCGTGTGAGTTACTTGGAAACAGTTGGCAGAATTACGTCAATGACTGGATGGCCAGTGTCGCAAGGAGGTTGTCAGCATCTCTTCAAGTGTTGCCTGAGAACAGGAGGCACAGACCTTGTATTTCCAGCTATCGTTTGTGGAAATGGGGCTCTCTGCTGTATGCTTCAGTGTGTCCAGTTTTGCTAATGTGCACTGTTGCGCCTTCTAATCTGATTCCTTTGCATGGCAGTGTAAAAATAGCACCCATTGTCCCAACCATGTGCCACCTTGAAATAGCATAAAGGAACTCTAATTTTCCCAAGCTAAACTCTGTTTTGTTAGGAACTAGCAACGCGCATTTTTGGGCCACTCCTGTGAAAATCCTGTTCCTTTGATTCACCCAGGTGTATGTCTAAACTTGGTGACCTCATTGTGTAGGCAGCCTCTTTGTTGTATATGTTTATGGTTAATCTGGAAATGTGGATTTAAGTTAAATGACTGACTCTGGCACACTCACAAGATAGTAATGAACAACGGGCCCAAACTGTACCTGACTTAGTATCCTGCGATGCTGCAGGCACAAACCCTGCTTGAAGGCATTGGCTTCAGTTGTGGGATGCAGAAGTTTAAAACTGCGCCATGGGTTATATCCCGGGCATTCCTATTTAAAATATGCCTGTGAGCTCTGTTTAACTTGTCCCATTGGGCGTCTATCACTGGCAGGTTGGTGGTTCTGCTGTAAGATCATTTCTGAAAGCTTTGGTTCTTTGACTTCGGAAACAAACTTAGGAGAATCTCTCTGTGTTTCCTGCATCACCATAGCCCTGCTGAGTTGCGATCAGATGTAGCTGATCAGCTTTTCAGTAACTGTTGACCTACTTGTACTGATCCATAAAAATTGATAGGGACAATCTAGGCCATGTGTCGGTTCCTGTTAGACATAATCTGCTTTCCTTGGAAATTAAGAACAAGTGAGAAAGCTTTGCTTAGACACGGAGCTCATCTGACTTCTCCACACTGGCTGGACTGCCATGTTTTGTGTTACACCTCTTTGTGAGCTTCGGGTGTGTCAAACCAAGCCCCAGCACTTGCTTTCATTACCTGTACATGAAAATTAACAAATCAGATCAGATCACTGTGTTTATGTTGCTTCTTTTAAAGTCAGAGTGAAGAGTTGACATTCAGTCATTTTTGTCCTCCATCTCTGTCCTTTTTTGCCTGGGTTTGAGTTGTTTCTGTTTCAAGCTGTGCTTTCCTAGAGCACGCTGCTTTGCCCTCCTGGGATTTCTGTTTCAGTTTTGTATGGCTGTGCACAGCGCACTTATTTATTTATCTGTGCAGTCAGACATTCATTTATTTTCACTCTTGCTGCTACCAACATACTCTTCCTGTTCCAGTATCTTTGAGATTAGGGGCAGCAGGCTCCAGCCAGCTCACTCGTAACTTAGGGCCTAAGCCAATTTCAGTTGAAGTGAGTGGCAATATTCCTTTGGATACCCAGCAGTCAGGAAACAGTTTCACTGGGGAGCAGGATCTGAGCAAGCTGAACTGGGCAGCTGACCTTCAGTCCAGCTACCCTGTCCTTGAAATGGTTCAGTTTGAGGTTTATGAGCAGTAAATTAAGTTAGGGAAGTATCAGAGGGAACAGCACAGAACAAACCACTGCTTGTGAACTGCCCAGCCTCCCAAGGAGCCCTTTCTTGCTTTTCTTGGGCTGTCTGCAGGCAGCTGCTTCTGTGTGCAGTGTTATGAGACTTGGTCCCCAATTCAGTTGCGCCAGCTCCTTACAAGCAAAGATGGCAAAAGGCAGATTGTGACCAGGTTATGGTTTTTCTTGGGTATGTTAATGGTACATAGGCAGGGGAATACAGCAAAAAAAACCAGCCTGAGCATGAGAGAAAATACAACTATTACCAAATTTTTGTGCTTATTAATGGGCTTTTCTGGTGGGTTAAAAAAACCTGCCTTAATGATATAGTCTTGCATATTGCCATTCAATCTATTGCATGTGACAAAAGCATTTACTAAACCTTGAAAGGTAACCACTTGTCTCAGTAGGTCATTGCTTTGTTCTTCCAGACCCATGCTGCCCTGGGAGTCACTCATCTCCAGGCACGACTTGGGCATCCTGCTCTTACCTCTGAGTTGGACCCATGTGGTTTAGAGCAGAAAGGCTGTTGCAGAAATCAAATGTTTACTGTCAATTTCACATGAAAATGACAGAGATGGCATTTGCAGTGTATTTTTTTACTGTATCTCTGTCTCTTCTAAAAAATGCCACAGCAGAGGGGATATTTCAGTTGCTTTTCTGCTTCAGGGACCTGCTATGTCCCTAGAACAAACCTGATGGCAACTCTGTGACAGCTCACAACTTTGCACCAACTCTGTTCCTATTGCCTTTAAACTGGAGGTGCTGGGGATGTAATTACCTAACAGCCTAACAATATTTGGTTTGCCATAACCTGCACATTTTATTATGCTTTTGTACAAAGTTTCCTGTAGTTGAATGCCAACCAGAGCAGCCGAAGAAACTGAAAACCCTCTTAGCTTTCTAACGGCAGCTTTGTGACGTGTCAGCAATCCAGCCTTGTTAAAAGGAACTGTGAGCCTTGGGAAACGAGAAAAGTGATGGTTTGAGTCAGAGCCCAGTCTGTGCCAGAGCTGTTCCCCTGGGTGCTGAGCGTGTCCGCAGGAGGAAATGAAACCACCCTGGGCAGGACGGTGGGGCCTGAGAGATAGCAAGCTGTTTGTGAAAACTGCTCACAGCGCACAGATAGCGTTTGGGAGGGTGTTTTTGGGAGGCCTACTCAAACACGGAGAGTGTAGCATTGTTGGGAGCTACTTTTCGGGACAGGAGATCATAGCTTCATATCCAAAAATGTATTTTTTTTAATCTTTTTCTTTGCTGTAGACCTCATCTTTAAGGTTGTGTGAGTTCTTTGTTATATATAAAATAATTGTGAAGGTCCTATTTATAATAATTGGTCTTTTTTTTTTTTTTAAATTCGGGTATCATGTTAGAACATTTACCTAATAATATTAGTGGATTATGTGGGAATCTCCCACAGACTGTCATCAGCAATCCTTGCAGAATAATAGTGGCTGTACGCTGAGCTGCCGCTGGTTATTTGCAGTCTGTTTCTACTACAGTGATTTTATAGCATGTGCCAGATGACTTAGGTAATGGATTACTATTATTTTTTAGAGAAATAAATGAAGAGATAAAGTGCTGTCAAGCTCCTGCTGTGTCGGGAAATGCATGCAATGACCACCGTTATCTTTTGGTGAGCCACAGAGCTCCAGGTTGAGTTGGAAGGGACCAAGTGGCTGGTCAGGCAGATGTAACTGGCTCGTAGGGGCTCCTCATGGGGCCCTGCAGAGTTTAATCCTTTCCACTTGTTCTAATAATAAAGCAATTTGTCTTGTTCTTTAATGAGACTCATTGTTTAACCTTTGTAGGACTAACGAAAGCATTTTTGTTATTGAGATTTGCTCATTGAACCAGTTGAATTGGAGGAAGTCACGTAACCGTCCAGTATCACAAGGTTTCACTGTTTCTGGATGGTCTATTTTTAATAGGATTTAAAAAAAGCAAGAAGTGATAAGTTAATTGTAAATGGTGCTTCTGCTGTGAGGGAAAAGTAGTGCTCAGCTGGCAAGTCTGCTGTCCTGTGGGTACCAGTAGGATGGTGCTTGGATGTCTGGCAAGTCAGAACAGCATCTGCAGCTGACCTCAGAGGAGCCAACAACTTGGGGTGTCCTACAGGGACATTGAATTTGGATTTCATTACTCGAAAACACAAAGCATACATGAAACAAATACCAAACTACTTGAAGTGTTGCTTGTGTTACTGGAGTCTGTGACGCATGCATATATATATGAGCATACATACAGACGTTGCTGGTTTGAAAGGCATCTTGGCTAGTGGGAAGTAATGGACTCAGTTTCACTTCGAGTTGTAAAGCAGCAAGAGCTCCTCTGATACAGTGGATTTGGTTTATGCCTTTTGATTAAAGGCAGCTTAGCTTGGTTTGCCTGTATAAAGTTAGGGATGAGCAGAGTCTGAACTCTGCTTGGCTGGGTTTTATTTTGTACGCTTGAAGGTGCAGAGGTTAACTCTGATCCAGTTTTGTGCTCGCTGTAGCGGAGCAGTGTTTACTACTGCCTGTATCGTGCTGGACTCTGGTAGTATTTGTACAGTTGGGCCTGAGGCCAAGAAACGGTGTTTGGGCAAGGCTATTGTTCTGGCTGCTCCATCAGCAAGCTACTCGAATGAGTTGCAGCAGCTTGTGCACCTTCTGCTTGTCTTCTCTGCTGCTGAAATAGCAAGGAAGAACTCTCTATTTGCCCTTAATAATAGGTGGTTCTTGTAGCAGAAAATATGGTCAGACTAAAGCTGTGGTTCTTGGAAATCTTCATCATGTCTATGACTTTGACTTTTTCCTCAAACTATGTCTTTCTGCTTAAGTTACTTTTGTAGACCAGAGCCCCATTCCTGATACACCGCAACAGAGGCATGTTTTTGTTTTGGGGATGATGCTCCTAAGAGATTGATTGGTGTAAATTGGTACCAAAACTTTTAAGTAAGTAGAAATGCATTTGGCACAAAATTAAATCTGTTATCTAAATGGCCTGGGAGATAGAGAAAATTCAAACCATGCTGAATTCAAAGGCTCTTTGTACAGTAAGTTTTTCCTTTTGTTGGCTTTACTTTTGAGCTGCATCCAGGACGGAGTGTTGTATGACTGGGTTGCTAAGGCCTTGTCTACCAACACTAATAGCAAGTCTTTTAGTGACTTCCTGGCAGAGAACAGCACTTTCATGTTGGTGCCAGTCCGTGCTCTATGCCACTTTTAGGACTGCATCATTTCCTCCTGTTCTCAGTGTTGCTTGGCTTTGCTTAACCCTGGGTTTGCTTAAGCCTGATACTGCAAAAATTTATCTCTATTCCATGTGAGTAATCGCATTGCTTAATTCATGCTTTGAAATCAAGCATGTAAATCTGAAAGATTGGGCCTTTTATTCTTGATTTCCTCTTTTTGCAAGACATGGCTTTGCTGTTGTATACCTGTTCAGAGTAATTTGTGCAGGAAAACAAATTAAAACATATCCTAGGGGTGTCGTCTTGTCGAATTCTTTGTGTTAAGCTTTGTGTATGCAGTGTTGCAGTAGGTTGGTCACTTAAAACCCAATTTTAATGTTTAATAGCAAGAGTATTTTCAGGTGTAGCTTCTGCTTTCAGGACACTCACCATCTCAGGGTCATAGTGGTTCCACTCATCTTATTTTCGCATAGCTCACTGTCTCAGCGTGCTACAGGCAGCAGCCTGATTGTGAAATACTGTGTGAGATGGATAACCTGAACTGCCCAGCACTGCACACATGTGAAAAGCACCAGATATACCGAGCTGATAATCTTGGTGGTTTGGGATCTTCCTGTTCCTGCCATCGGGGTCATAACCCCCATCTTTTCTGTCACAATACAGCTGCTTTGCTGCCTGCTCTGTTAATCGCAGTATTTAGGAGTTTTATTTGTATGTGTCAGTATGTATACAAGCGTAAAGAAGAAATCAGCGCTGGCTAAAAAGTTTGTTGTTTTTTTGTTAGGTTTCTCTTCTGCTTGTTTTTAAAAGAATACTGAATACTTTGTGTGATTACATTTAGGGAGTGCTGCTCTTGCTGAATTCTGGGCATTAGGCAGCTGGAAGGTCAGCACAGGGAACATTAAGCACTACTAATAAAGTTTCACTCTTACTGTATGTCTGTGATTGCACGTATTGAGCCAACTTTTAATGTATTTGAGAATTTTAATGCAAATCCTGAGGAAGGTGAAAATGGATTACTTATAAAAATATATAAATATTTTATATATATTATAAATATATATAAAATATATATAAATATAATGTAAAATTACTTATAAATAAAAGCAGAGATCTTGTGTCTTTGCACGATCTGTTCTCCTTAGTGGCATGGATTTAATTTCTTTGGCCTGTTAGTCAGGAACAATAGCAAGAATTGTCACAGATCTTTCCCTGAATACTAATGGCATGCAGGTACTCAAGGCTGCAGTAAAGCTTCTTAAAATGTTAAGGGAGAAGAAGGTCTAACCCTAACATCAAATAAGTACGAATGAGGAGCCACCGTGCTGAGGGATGTTCTGCGGGAGCAGTGTGAAGATGACACTGGAGGAGAAGCAGTCAGGGATGCAGAGTGCAGCTGTGCCTGCAGGGTCGTTTTTGAGTCTATTACCTCCCTGCTGCTTGGGGAAAGTTGTGGTTATTTTATGAACATCTTGAAAGCTGTTGCATTTCCCTCATTGCTCATCACGTCTTCATTTCTGCCTCTTAACATCGCTTCAGGTGTGGCTGTAGGTAAGGCTGTGAGGGTAATTCATATAGGATAAAAAGTGCCGCTGGTAATTAGCAGAAGTGGCTCCTTGAGTTTATTTAGCTCTTAGGAGGCAATGAGGATGGTTAAGGGCAGACTCTTCCAGGCTACTTAAATACACTGTGGTCTGATGACAGCCCTCGCTTTACAATTAAATGTAAAGACTAAAGCAGCATTGCTTTGAAGAGCTCTCATTCTGTCTTTGTAGTAGATAGCACGGGGGCAGGGAATAATATGATGTGCGACTTGTTGTGTCAAGTTTCCCAAGGTTGCTGTGTGGTTAGATGTAAACTGCACGATTCTCCCCTATATTCTCCAAAATATAGGGGAACAGAGACTTCTCATCTGGGTGACTTTCATACCCATATTGTCTCTTTTTTGTAAATGTAGGGGAACAGAGACTTCTCATCTGGGTGACTTTCATACCCATATTGTCTCTTTTTTGTAAATGGATATGAAAAACCATGAAGTCTTGTTGCAGTTTACTGACGGTGGCTTTGAGTTGTGACCTTTGATTATCACAAGGCAAGAGTTTTGCAATTACTTTGTGATTTACAGGAGGATGCTTTTGCTCTTTGTAGAGCAAGAGTGTAAAAATACTATGAGTTGGTCTAACAATGCAGGAATTCATTGCCCCAACATGGCTTGTCACACGTTATTCTCTGCAGACTCCATGGGTTATTCATAAGTATCTTTAAAGCAGATGACCTCAGTTGTTTTGCCGAGGAAGCCAGACAGAGAGATTCCCAAGTTGCCTTATGATGAGTTAGTGTGCACCAATATAAGAAATATGGAAGTATTTTCCATGGAGATTGAACCCATTTTGCCTGGAAAAGGAACACCAGATGCCTCTGAAAGTGCTGAAAATCTGTGTTACAAGAGACACAGGATGGAAATAGATGGTTTAGACTGTATGTATGTGAAAGTAAGTAAAATGTTTGTTTTTTCTTGGGTTTAAGGTAGGTGAAGGCTGTACAACCAAGCATATTATAGTTTGTTAGTACAATGGTTTATTAAGGTTTAAAGTAAGTAGAGTTTTGACTTATGATCTGGAACACACAAGGAAGACTTTTTCAGACATGCCAGACAATAATGTAATGGTTTAGGGCATTGTTTCCCTTAGAGAAATCTTACATGAGGAGAAGCATTTGCAGAACTTGTTAGAATTTGATGTCACAGTGCTCTTTTCCTTGTGACAGTCTTATATACTGGAAACACAAATGCAATATGAGCATGTTGCAAACGATCAAATGGAGATCTCTTCTTGTACAGAATAGCAGTGGGATAGTTTCTGTGGGGCTGAATGTGGTATACGATTTCCAGCCATCGTGAAAGGCATTAATTTTACTTCCCTCTCCAAGACAGAGGCGTTTTCTGTAATTTCTCATGTTAATTGAGGTTAGATTTGCAGTGAGGAAATGTGCTGGACCGGGCAGTACCCGGGAGCTGGTGGTGCTGGTGCTTGCAGCCTGGTTGTGACTCCTGTGCATGCATTTACATCCCTTTGGGGATGGGAGCAGGGCTGAAGGTTGCAGGGGAAGAAGTGCAGCTGCTCTCGCTGCGGAGCTCCTGAGAGCAGCATTGGCCTTAACCCTAGTTCTGCTTTCACAGCTTCCCCTGGCTTCTGTGGAGGCTCTGTGGGAAGTTTAACTGCTCAGTGGTTTGAAGTTGGAGCTTGCGGGCTCATTCATAGCAGGTCATTCTGGGTTCCTTGCATGGGGACTTTGTTGATTTCCCATGAAAAAATGGTGGGAATAAATATAACCTCATTAGATGTGCTTCACTCATGTCAGGTCTCTGTTATAACATGGCAGAAAGCTGTCTGGTGTGGACTTGACCGTAATGACAGAGTTACGTTATGGGTTAGCTGAGTAAAACTAGTTTTCCCCTAATAACTCTAGCTCAGTCAGACAAGCTGTTTTAATGATAGAACCTTAAGCAGGTGTTTTACTTTCAGTGTGAAGATGTTTTTGGGGAAGAGCGGGGGTTAGAATTAAGTAAAAACTAAAGAATGCTTTTGGACTTGAGCTCAGCTTTACAGAGAGACACTCGAAAAAGTACATTCTTTATCAATTATCAAAATTTATGCCAAATACCTTTCCTTTCATTTTTAACTTTGAATTAAGCTTTCACAGTTAAGTCATCAATGTTCCATACACCAGATGCTTTACAGATGCCAGAAAACTTAGCTTTATTTCACCTCTGTGAGCCAGGTGATAGTTGTGGCTCCATGACTTTTTCCTCAATAACTTCTTGTTTCAAACCCCAGTGCTGCAGCAGGGCACGGCGCAGTGCATCTGCCCGATCAATACAACCCTTTATTTCCCCTTCCTGCCTAAGCGAGTGCCAGATACACCAAATAGTCTCATGGCAGTGATGCAGATGGCTCCGCGCTGAAGCAGGGGCACTGAGACAAAAGACAGCGCTTCCTCTCTCTGTGTGTAGGAGCCCAGGATGAAGAACCAGCTGCAGCCAGTGCTGTGAGCCCCTTCTGTCCTCAGCAAAACTTGGGCTGTGCTACGTGTTGTGAGAAACAAATCAGTTCCCCTGGCTTCTGTGGGCGAGGTTTCTGGAAACTTTGATGATTTGTAAGATCTTAAATCCCGTCAAGGACATTTCATTGTGTGGCATCAGCAAGTGAAAACATGAGGGTCTGGACTGAATTTGTACCAGTGGCCTGGAAATAATACGTATTTCAGCATTTAGGTAATGGTGCTGTGCAGTCTGTGTTATGCCTTGCATCATCCTAGAGTTAAAACAAAACCACTTTTGCCCTCATGGTGTCTGGTTTCTTGGATCTTGAATTCAGGCACCCATGATGTTAATCATGACACATTGAATGGGGGGTTTTGTGTATTCCTTAAGTATTGGCCTTTAAAAAGTTCTTAAATTGGAGTATTTTGTAATATACCCACAGCATTCACTGTAAGCACACATGAAATCATGCATCTTTTCCCTAATATTCTTTTTTCAATATGTCTCATTGGCTTAATATTCAGGGAATGGCTAGAGTTGTTTCATTGGACCTTAAATTTCTTGTGGCCACTCTTCTACAACTCTTATAACATGTTTTTCAGGTTGCATGAATTAGGGGTTTTAAGACAGACTTATAATTATAATTCTTTTTGAAATCACTGGCATATAATTCAGTGTTGGCCTTCACTGTGGTGTTATGGATCAAAATGCATTGCAGTGTATGCCTCTCTGTATGGACATGACCCCAAATGAAGTTTTATGTGAGTAAGAGTATTTCCCTGTCGCTCAGTCTGGGGTAGGTGTCACGCTTCTGCTCGATGTTTTTCCTGACCTTATTGTGGTTATTCAGCTGGTTTGTCTCAAGTAGCGACCAAAACATTGGCGGGTTTGATGTAGCTGTAATTGCCATCTTCCTGAAGATCTTTCAGTCACGTTCATTCCTTTGACAGGTCTAGAAATCAAAACTGTTTCAAACACAGTTTTGGAACAGTTCAAAATATTTTCTTAAACATTGATTTTTTGGTTTGAATATCCATTTTTAAGTCTGATTTATTTTAAATGAGTGTTTCTTGATCAGTGTGCTGCACTGAATGGGAATGGCATACTGGAGCAAGTAACGTAAGGTACTGGTGTTTCACCATGTTTTTAATGTGGGTTATTATGCTGTAGGTTTGCTGATGACTGGTGACGTGTGAGGAACCCCGCAGTCAGATGAGACAGGTGGTGAGCCGCAGGGGCAGTGGTGCAGGGGGATCATCACTCCTTGTGGTCCTATATAAGCTCGTGGTAGTGGTGGGGGTGCAGGAAGCATGTAGCTGCCTTTCCTGTTTAACACCTTGTCCAGGCCAGCATCTGCCCCAGTCCTTGTGTGGCACTTTGTGAAACATGATGTATTTTTCAGTAATTGACAGTATAGCCTTAATTAAGCCCTGTCAGAAGCATCATGTGAGCAACTTCGTGGTGTACTCAACAGCACTGTGTGTGATGTCCTGTCGCTGTCCGCTGGCTTTCAATGGTGGGTGCTGCTGGCATCATCACAAGAAGAGCGATGATCACAGCGTACAAGATGGTAACCATGGATGAAGGTGGAGAAGAGCCTGTGAAAGAGGGTCCGTGAAACACAACAGAGGCTGACAGATGCTGTTCCTGCGTGCAGCAGCTCGTAGTGAAGTATTGTCTGGGTTAATAATGACTGAGCATAAATCTGTCTCCCTCAGTATGACATTCTGAAGAGGGCAAGTGCAATCAACATAGAATATAGAAAGTTGTGAATTATTTTCATCTTTAAATACCTAACTTTTAAACAGTTCATGTGCATTAACTCCTTAAAAATGTGCCTTACAAAAATTGTATCAACTACATCCTGGGAATATAGCTGTTCTTTGCTAGATCTGATAGTTTAAGGTAAAACACTGAGTTTTCTGGCCTTGATGTCAGACCCAGTGCATAGATTTGCAGGGTGATAATTTTCTCTGAATCGCAGTGGAAAGGTTGCTGAAATGGAAATATTTCAAGGAATTTTAAAAAGTCTGCATTTCTGTTTGCTGATCAGGGTTGCCTGCAGCAGCATGTGCGCATATCCTGTGCTGGGGATTTAGCCTTTTTTGTATCGCTTGAAGTAAGGTGAAGTTTCAGCTAAGTGTAAGTCAACAGACATTTTCCCAGTGACTGAAGGTGTAAATCTTGCTGCAGTGATTCCTTGTGGCACGCTGACAGTTTCTGATTGTACCCTGTACAATCAAGGTGTGTATGGCAAACAACGTGCAAGTTGTTTTTATTTTACAAGGCACCAGGCCCTAAACGCAAAGAATTCCTTATAGAAATGCTTAAAAGAAAGAAGGAAAGGCACTTTGACTTACATCTGCAAACCCAACGTCAGTAGCATGCAGGCTGGTGGTGGTGGTGTCTTGGGGTGTAGCTCAGAGTCATCACTGTTCCCTGGATGCTGTTTGGGAGCTCTGCATGTGGCTGGTTGGGGAATTCCCACAGGTCAGAACAACACAGAGCTTTTGATCTTCCTATTAGGTAAATGAGCTGTGTGAGATTATTCTTCAGATAAAACATTTATAGAAATTGTCACATGTATTATCCCCACTATAGATCATGATGGAAATGTCTCTTTAGATTAACACTTTCTAAATGCCAGGCCTTAAACTGTACAAGAGGTAAGAGGTATATAAATGGCTGTTGCTGAGCAACAAGAGAGAAAATATGCTCCATGCCCCAAGAATGCTGCTACCTTTAAGAAAACTGATAATTTTTGTTTTGATTCTTTTGCAAAGTTAATGATGCCGTTTCCTTCAGGCCATAAGAAGAGTTGAGATGAGTTCTGCAGCAGCCTGCTTGTCTTGGAAATGCTCTAATGTCTGATCCTCCCTGGTTACTTGGCATTTTGATGAAAGGAGTGTAAAGTCTCATCTTTCTTTTCAGAGTGCAGCCTCAGCAGCAGTTTGTTGGTGTAAATGCAGTCCTTCCTTGGGACTGCCTGTGTATCACAGGGCAGATAGCAGAAATTTTAGAGGCTTCAGCAGTGGAAGAAATGGGACCTCCTCTCACCTTGTGTGTGAATGATCAGGATCTCTTTGTAGGGGATCCAGGTTGGTCAAGTTAAGACTTGTGTTTGACCTGTTACTCACCTGGCCATGCATCTGCTTATGGGGTTAATACAAAAGCTAAACTTTTCTGTTTCAAGTGTTTCTAGGCTCAGTATTATCATCCACAGTGGTAGTGCTGTGAACAAGTATAGGGGAGAAGATAAAAGTGGAAAGGAAATTATTGTAACAGCATCAAATTATGTTTTCAGAGCAGTCCCATGCAAGGAAATCGCACAGCTCAGAAATCCTTTCCTAGTAAGTTTCCATTTTGCACAGACAAGTTCAACACTTCTGCAGTGTGAACATTTACAGCTTTGTGCTCTGTTTTGATATTATGCCTTGCTCGCACAGACACTTCTCTTTTTCCAGCCTAATAATGCAGCCTGTTCTCTCCAGGTGGCTGTGTTCAGTTAGCAACAGGTTCAACACTGAATGACTTAGGTCTAATTTGGCTTTGACTTTCATCAGCTGTTGCTGTTCCACTAGCTCCTTCAGCTACTGTTGCCAGAATTGATGGTATCTCTGATGCAGATATCACCGAGCTGGCTTATTCCTACTCAAACCTGAGGTCATTCTAGGAGAGAGGGGCAGTGCCTCTTGTAAGGTTTTCATGGTTAACACCTGAAAGACCCTGGGTTTTGAGGCTGTCTGTAGATAAATAGCTGATCTTGGCTAAAGTGAATTCTCATTCCGGTTCACTTGCATGGACAGAGCTTGCTGAGAAACTGGGGATAGCTCTTTTTGAGTTGAAATTTTCTTTTTAGGATGTAGATAATTTCATAAACTCTTCCAGCTGCTATCAGAAGAGCTGCCAAGCTGGGGAGATAGCTGTATCTCCTTCTGTAGTGTTTGTGCAAGGGAAGTAGAAAACTATTTGACTGCTGGAGCAACAGCTGAGCCGCCTGCATTGTTAATTCTGTTCTGTCAGCAATGTCAATTAGTACTTCAAGAGGTTAATATCTCAGAAGAGAGGCTTTGTGAGTCATATGATCTTATTTGGTAGATAATTCTTATAGTCTGCTGATTTCTTCATATGATCTGACACAAGAAATCATGAGGCATGACAGAATATTGCCATTTCCGATTATATTTTCTCATTATATGAAACTGTAATAATACAACGCACTTTCTGGCCCACCAGTAAAAAGTGGAAACTACTCCCTCTATTTGTTTCTGCTGTGAACTCTTTTAAAGAGTCACTAATAGTGTAGATACCACTAAGCCACTGCCTTTCAGCAGCGCTACTTGACCTTTGTTGAATAGGTATTCCATCCTTTGCGTGATTTTGGAGGTAGTGGGTTTTTTTTATGTTAGCCTGCTGAGGTTGGAAGAGAGTTTAGGCAAGAAACTGGGTTTGAAATAGTCCTGTCAATATTCATTTAATTATTTGTTTTCCTTCTGAATTCAGGCATATTTCATCTGTGTGCCTTACATTTTCATTCTAAAATATGATTCACTCCCTTTTCTTGAGTAAATCGTACTGTTATATCCCCTGTCAGCAGTTTTATGCTGGTGGTTCAGATTTGCATTGAACTATTACAGAGTAAAGCATTTGTTGATCAGAATCAGGCACAATTTCATTGAGGTTCATTTGATTCTTGCTGTAATTTTTATTGTCATTTCAGTGCTATCATTTTAGAATTTATTGTCATTTTTAGGCTAGAATTTCCTTCCCTTTTTAGAGGGCTGATTTGTAAATTGGTGTCTCTACAAGTTTATCATATTTTAGTATTAACGTAGTCATAAACTTGATTTTATATACTAGTAAATAAAGAGTGATGAATGGACAACAGTAAGATAATTCCCAGGAGAGAGGCCCTTGGCTCTGGTTGCACCAGTGGTGGTGCTTCAGTTTCTCCTGTAGGATTGGATCCCATTAAAGGCTAGCCAGCAATGGGATTTTAACACCAACTGATTATATAAAAGACTGAAAATCTTATGTTGCAAATCATTCTGCTAAATTAAGGAGGTGAGAATGCTGTGAAATGATTCAGTTCTTATAAGAAGGAACATCTCTCTCTCCTCCCACCTCTTCATTTTACCAGGTGTTTTCTTTGGCAGGGATTTAAGGCTAGGCAATGAAAAGCTACAGCTTAGTGCTCATCGGATGACTTCAGTATCTGTGGGGTTATGTCATGTGGAAGGTTCAGCTGTCTGTAGTAAACTGGGTTAGAACCCAGTTTCTATGGTGATCTGTTTTCTTCCTTCCCTTTCCCTTCTCTAGACAGGAGAAAATGTACAGTTTCAGCTGAATAAATTAAAGGTGCCTATTTCATGCTGGCATAGATCATGCAGTTAGAAACTACTCTGCAGCATTTGCTGCCTGAAGTTAACAGTATTTATGTCTTAGGAGGCTGCTGCCTTTTTTACATCAGGAAACTTTTCTTTGTGTAACCTAGAGGAAACCAGCCTGCTAACCTGGTTTGCCAGACAGTATTTGAATGCTTTCCTCTTTCAGATTACATTTACTTTGCTTTCTTTAATTCCTGTGATGAGCCGGAAATAACATCCGTTGGAAATAACATCCGTCAGAAATGTTGAGGATGGGGATGTGCTGCTATAGCTGAGGTGGGGGAAAACCTCTGCCAAGTATGGTAGACATTCAGTCTTCAGGCTGACACTGCAGCATATTTGCTTTAAACTGAAAAACTTCCCCACTTTCTGGCAGGGTTTTGATTTTTTTCAGATAAAAGAGTTCTGTGAACAAGTACATTGCGGTAAGTTTGAAGTTTTATGGGGAATCCTTTGTTTAAAAAACAAGTGTAAAGCAAAGAAGACATTGCTCCTGAGCGCAGTACTTGGCTTTAATACTGCACCTCTATGGTCACGTCCTAGTTAATTTGGAATTATGCTGCAGTTTCTGTAGGTTTGTGTTTGCATTGGCACATACGTGTATTGCCACTCACTTTCATTTTAACCCAAATGAGATTTTTAAGCCTGCGAGTTGTGGATACAGCAGAGCTGAAAACACACATAATCCAGGTGCCCAAGTCATGGCTTCTGCTGCTAATTTCCCAGCTGCTCCACTGCCTTTCTGTTGGCCTCCATTGCTGTTATATACAGTGCTCTGTCAATGGCAAGAGCACATGCAGAAGAATTGTTTGGGGATCTTTAATTTTTCAGATAATTCATCAATATTCTTATATTTTGGGGGGAGGGGTGAGGGTGTGTAAATAATAAAGTAATACTGTACTTTTGTGCTGGAAACAATAGCAAATACATATGAAAATAATAAAGTTTGATGGGGGGAAAAAAACCCAACACAGCCACATTTACTACAAAGAACAGTTTCTTCTCTGTGTTAATTAGATTCTTAGGGCTAGCGTAAACATCCAGTGAAGATGAAGAGAGACGAGGTGTGGAAGCACAGCATACTCTGTAGTGGGAACAATGAAAGTGGTTTTGAAGCCAATTTTCAGTTCTTTATTTCATTACTTTTCTTCTTTCACTCAGTAGAGAGGATTGGTTTACATCCATGGCATGTGCTTTTCAGGAGTTAGGAGCTTTCTAGACAAAGGCAGCTGCAGTGCTTTAGAGGCTGCAGAGTGTTAAGGGTAAAAGCCATTGATTTAGGCTGCTGTAAATTACTCAGGTGCTCTGTTCTTGAGAAACATCCTGGGTATGGGAAGCAAATTGCTTTGTCAAGTTTGAAGGCTGTGCCTTCCTGGCAGCCTCCATCCAGGCAGGGTGCGTATCCCTCTACTGGTCCAGGGGCTGGGGCTCCTTGGGCCTTGCTCTCCAACCCGTTGAGTTTGCTGAATACGCTTTATCATTTCCTGTGTTGCAAGAAGGTGGCAATGTAAAGTTGGTCTTTCAAAGGATCCGTAGTAGAAAGAAGAAGTTTGCCATTTTAAGTAGAGGGAAAACTGGGTTAATAAGCAGAGGGGGGGAAAGCACTTCAGCATTCTTTGGGGCAGAAGATGCTATGCAAAGCTAAGTTGTGTAAGATTAGGTGATGAAGCTGTATGACCACATGCAGTTTTCTCTGAAATCAAGTGTTTGCTTTGTCAAATACTTAACAGTTATTTTGAAATAATTTAGTGGATTGAGAGTGTTTTGCAACATGGCTGCACCTCCAAAGCCAAAAAGCTGTTTTGTTTGCAAAGGTGATGGGTGTGGGATGATCTCAGTGCTCTCGAGGCATTGCAAGAGCATCAATTCAGAAGCTTTAATATATTAAAAATGTCATAGCCCTTTCCTTGTATTACTCAAGAGCTGCTTTCGTATGTACTTATTTGCATGGATATGCAACTGTATAAGTAACTAGGTGGTTTCCATACGCCTTTAATTGATTTTAGAATATGACATGACCATTATGTCTTTTCCCATTTAAAAATACTTTCTGGTTTTGAAAACAGGCCATATGCTTGTTCTGGGTTACCTTTATGAATAAAGTTTGGGTGAAAATAGGCATTAACTGGAATACTGGTTTGTTGGGGGTTTTTTTTCTATTATTTGGAAGCCTTTTAAACCAAATCTTTTCAGTTTTTTTTCTATTGGCATTTTGGAGATAATCTGTTTTAAACTTGCCCTATTTACAACTACAAAAGAAAGAGCTTTTAATACTTGAGATCAGGTAGCTTTGCCTGAATTAACACAGATGTGCCAAAGTGTTCTCTTAGGGGGGAAGAAAAAAAAAAGGCAGAAAGACCTATATAATGTTATGCTGCAAATGCATTTAGAACCTACTCAGAAGAGCTGCTCTAACTAATTTTTTTTATAGCCAAGTATTTGATCTCTCTAAAATCACGGATGTTTTTTTTCTTTGTAGATTTTCAGCACTGAATGTGTATGTTGTAACATTATTCTGCATGGGAAATGTCTGTTTCTGGTGGGGAATAAATTTCAGCTTGTATAGCCTTTTATCAATAGAACAACTTACCTCAGACATACAGATGCAAGGGTTTGGCTGTTAAACATCCATGTAAAAAAAGAAAAACGTGGCTTGGGTGTCATGTACATTGATGAATTAACTATATTGCCACAAGCAGTTAGTGATCTTTTTGCTGTTGTTACTGTATTGCAGTATGCCAGGGTTTGGATCCCTGATCCAGAGGAAGTGTGGAAGTCAGCAGAACTTCTCAAAGACTATAAACCTGGAGATGAAGTCCTCCAGCTTCGACTTGAAGAGGGCAAGGTAGGTCTGGTTCATAAGGTGATTGTTTTGTTCTTGACCGGAGACTGACACATCTAATGCAGGAAGCTGCGTTATATCAAAATATATCTGTATTTATGTATGTGCAATTATACTTAGCCACCAACTTCCAGTGGTATTATTTTTGGTGTGATAAATTATGCTGTTAGTTGGAAGAATTCATTTTGCCTGATTTTTAATATAAAATTAAATATGATTGCTTTTATTCAACTGCCCATTATGTTCAGTTGCATTGTCTTTTCTGCTTGTGCTGTTAAACCTATAACCCTGGTTTGATATTCCAGTGAGAACAGTGTTGCTAGGAGAGCAGTGTTGCAGAGAAAGAACTGTGACTTGTAAGTTGAGCAGAAGATTAATAAAAATAAAAAAGGGAAAAAGATTAAGGGCATGACAAAAATGATGCTGTGTACAGCGTACAGAAATGATGACGAGTCTGCGAAAAGCTCCTTCTAGTAAAGGCTTGTTCGTTTTTTTTCTTGCTACTTAAATGATTATTTCATTTTAATGGTGGTGGTTCCTCAGATCTTCTAATGGAAAATAAAGATCTAATGCAGGGGATGAAATACTTATTTTTACTTTCTTCTTTTTTCTTATGAGTGGGCAGCTTAGATCCTACTTTCATGTAGAGGCCTACATAACAATAAAGTAAAAAGAGCAGACTATATGTATATATATATATAGAACAGCTTCTAAATAAAATAACTGACTTGAATGAATTTCAGTCTTTGACACAGATTTCTTATATGACAATATGAGTACAACCTTTTTAATCTGATGAGATTAATTTTCCCTCCATGTATTCCAGGCTGTGTGATAATGCTGCACGCTTACAGGTAGCAGAATGGGGGTGTTTGCCAGTTAAGTCACATTATGTGGGGACAAGGAAATAGCAAGTAAATAAAGTGATTTTAGATCTAGAGACAGGTGCAGTTAAACCATCTATGTTAGAGATTGATTTTCATCTGTAAAAAATTGTAAGTAGCATTTTTTCCAGTTTATGTGTCCCTCAAGATGTTCTGCCATATTCCTGTGTTGTATTAGTGTATGAAGCTGGCTGATGGGAATCTGCTTCCTCTGTTTCTCTCAACAGGAAAATAATTTGGAAAAAATGGTTAGATATTTGATATGAAATATTTTGTTTTAATAAAAAAATAGGCAGCAAAAGCAAGGGGTTTGCTTAAGTGATAGTCTAAAAAGATGATGTCTCTTTATGGTTGCCTGGTATACATATAGAAAAGCCTTTTGGGAAATCTTAACTTTTTTGGAGAAAGAGCTGCAAACTGAAATCACCAGATAGTTTAAATATTGCTTTATTTTTTTGGGGTGTCTTTTGCTGGGAAGAATGGCTGGAGGGACTGGATGAGGAAACCTAAACACCAGCTCTTTCAACACGTGTTTTCATTTGATTTTCAGGACATAGAATACTGCCTAGATCCGAAGACGAAGGAACTCCCACCCTTGCGAAACCCTGACATACTTGTTGGTGAAAATGACCTCACAGCACTCAGTTATCTCCATGAACCTGCTGTTTTACACAACCTCAAAGTTCGATTCATAGACTCTAAACTAATCTATACCTATTGTGGCAAGTACAGTCTTTTTGTACCATAATCTTTACTGAGAATGCCCTAGATGGGAAAAGGGACGTTATTGATATGTCTGCCTTTAAGTTAAAGTAAGTTAATGACAGGCCGTGTTGGGCGATTCTAATGAAAGTCCCTATGTTTGTTGTGGTTAAGTGTTTCAAGTGTACTTGACAGTGTTAAGGTTCAGAGGAGAGCCTTAGTGTTCCACATAGGCTTGCTTCTATAGGTATGGGCTGGAGAAGGGCTTCCCATGGTGCAGATGCAGGAGGCAAGCCTTGCTGTTCGGAGGGTTTATTGCCCAGCTATGATTGCCTGCCTCTGCACTGAGCTCCTCTCTCTCTGTGTAGAAAATACCAGTTTATTTTCCTTTTCATATTTTCCAGTCAGTGCAACTATAGGAGTGAATTTGTAACAGTGCATGAGCCAATACTTGTCCAGTCACAATTAGGAACAATCTTGGTTTCAGAAATACCATTTAGCTCATAAGGGGTTACCTGAAGTTGTAATTGCATGTGTTATTTTGAGATGGTCAGAATGAGAGGAAGTTACTTTAATGATAATTTCATCATAAGTGCAAAATTGCAGCTGAGTGGTCTATTTTAAAGAACATTGTGAGATAATTTAGGCTCACAGTATAGACTTCATGGTTCTGGACTTTGTGTGCATGTGTTTCTTTTAAATTTCAGTGTTTCGTCAAAACATTGCTAACTTTTCATATGACCTTTCAATATACATAACCTTTGTGAATTTTCCAGTATTTCTCTAGTTTTTTTGTACTTTGGACATTGTGCCAGTGCATAAGAAACAGTTTAAATCATTAGTGGATGTTTTACATTTTGAGTAAAACAAAACGTAGTACGACTATGTGCTTGCTAGAAACTAGATATTGAAAATTTCCTTCTTGTCTGATGGAGGCAGCACCTGTAGTGAAATTATCATTTCATATCCATTGTAGCCCAGTTTATGCCAGGAGAAAATGTGCCCCATGATTTCTTTTTTTAATATACAGTTTAACTTTGTCTCTAATCAGACTTAGGGTAGTCCCAGTTCTTGGTATTCCAAGCCAGAGTACACTGAACCTCCTTGATGTTATCATATATTATTAGACTTGCTGTTTATAATTTCATTTGTTTTGCAAACTGTTGAGTAGGGAATTCATATTGCAAGGTGGCCCTTGACAGATATCAGCTAATCACGGCTGCAGGTAGCTGAAGGCCTTGTTCTGTGCTGCTCTGCATATAGAATATACCCAGGGTCAGATTTCCCCTCTTCTGGTCACTGTTACAGCTCCACTTATGGTGATGGGTATGGAGAGCTAAGGCAACCACATTAAACATGTGATGGACAGACTGTAGGCATTAATGTCCTGCCACATTTTGCTCACTCTGGCTATTCCTAGTCTGCAGATGCTCAGCAGAGTGTATCTATTCCCAGTCCTGCTTTCAAGTGTCCAGACTGTGGAGAACTGAATCAGACTTTGCCACCCTCTGCTTGCAGCCAGCCTTCATTCCTTTAGGAGTGGGAGATGATTCATACCCATGTCTCATCCCACCGTGCAGTCAGAGCATGACTAGAGGCACAGAATAATTTAGATTGCAAGAGGCCTCTGGAAATCTTCAGTAAAGCTCCCTACTTAAAACAGGTCTGACCAGATCAGGTTTTGGACCAGTCTGTATCTGAGATTTGAGTATCTTCAGTGATGGAGATACCGCAGCTTCTCTGGGCAGCCCCTTCTGAGGGTGTATGTTCTGGTTCCTGCTGTGGGAAACTTCCTCAGTTCTGCAGTTTAGGCATTGTCTGTGTTTCACTCTCTGGTGCCCCCACCCAAAGCTCTTGATGGGGAAACATTTTGTGAAAGGGCCTTGCACAACTGGAATCTCATGTCTTGAGGTTGTAAGGGTTTCACTCTGAGTTTCGTGGTCCTGTGCCTACTGATATTGCTGTACCTCTCCTGTAAGGCAGCCCACTCAGTTCACGTTTTGGCTGCTTACAAATATGCTCTGTGTTTAGCATCATTGAAGAGGCTCTCAAAAGGAATGTGCTTTCTGCTAGTTCTGTTTTAACGTGTTTGGGAAAGCATGTTGTTCTCATGTTTTCCCTAGTGCAGCTTCAGTTGTGGGTTTGGCTGGTTTTATAGTTTCTCATAGTGCTGGAAGGCAGTTAGCTCCTCATGGATGGGTCTGCCAAAGGGCGTGGGATGGTGGAGCTTGGTCAGCTGCTTTGCTTCCAAACAAGCCTCAAGTGATGACTCTGGTAGCTACACGTGGGTTTATTAGAAACATGTGGATCCAGTAGTGTGGGGGTTCCTGGTGGTGAAAGTGCGGGTGAACGAGGTTTAACTCTTCCTGAAGAGACCGGAGGAATGCAGTATGCGATGGATTTATTAGCTTGGGATGTAGACGTGTGTACGTTATGTTACAAGCTAAAGAAAATGCAGTTGGCATGTCAGCCCTTCAAAATCTGATCCTTTGGCCATGGACATTCACCTTTCAAACTGCTCTGTCATTTCCTGTCCTGAGTACAAGTTAACTTCCCCTTTGCAAAGATTATTGCCTTAGAGCTCTGCCTGTGGAAGGAGCTGCATTGGCCTCCTTAATCTGACTCACACATTAGCCAGGTTAGTTTAAATACCTCATGAAGGTGGTTTGAGCTAGCCCAGTTGATTTAGCCTGAAGGAGATTAAAAACACTTTAATCCACCAAGAGAATTGTTCTCAACCAGCAGAACTTGAAGTAGATGTCCACAGCCCTAGAAATGATTTCAACCACTCTGTCTTAGTGTAACGTGTCAAATGGATATTAAGTCCTTTAGAATTTCACTTTGAAGTTATCCAAACTTAAACAGAAAACGTTCTGATTTCTTTATTTCACGTCAGCCGTTTATTAGCAATTCAGAGGCGATTTTCAACTTTACTGTTGGGAATATGAAATGAAGAATTAATGAGGAAGTTGAAAAAAGGAAAATCTGAATGCTTACATGGAAAAGCTGCTATGGCTGGGATGAAAAGTCAGGGATACTGCTAGTTAGTTCAGATGTATAAACTGCTGCCTGCTATGCAGGAGAGCAAACTTTAACTTAATAAATTATTTATGTTAATATCCAGTTTGCCCACAGATGGGTGAATATGTTAAAAAGAAAAGAATTAAATACACTTATTTTGGGTGTATATAAGATGAATGGCAAAGAGAGCAGCCAGAGTTTAATTTAGTGTAATTGTAGGAATGAAAATGCTCATAAATCTGATCTGAGACAGGCCATGGTATTTCTTAAAATAGCAACATGATTTAGTGGAGATAAAGTTATATATAAATTCATCTGGCTTACAGTCCTGCGAGACAGACTGATTTAAAAGTTCTGTATAAAGCACATAATTCCTAACTCTTGTTTTGGATGTTTCCAGATGGTAGTTGTTTGTTGATTTTACAGGTTGCTGCTGAAGGTACGTGATTTAATATGCTGGAGACTTGTCAAGGGGCTGCTTGTTTTGAATTAAGGGTTTATTTTTGCCTACATAGCCAAAAGCAGGAGGGAATTGTCTGAAGCCTCGCATGGCTTTTTTTCAATGTCTCTTTGATTAGACTTGCAAACCTGGAAGGCTCAGCTGCCTGGAGCAGCGTTACTTAACTTTTTACTACTTGTCAGTTACAAAGGGCAGATGTTAAGAACCAACACCAGAAATATTCCTCGAGTCTGCTGATGCTGAGGTGTCCCCCCACCATAACTCCCTTATGTTTTGGCTCATCACTACTGCATTAGAACTTGGCATACAGTTTTACAGAGACTTTTCATTTGAGCTCCTGAGTCATTTCAGTGGAGTCCTGGCTGATGGAAAAACACTGACTTGACTTACATGGGTGTGTTTAGACATAAACCCTGCCGTATATTTGAGGAAATAGATTGAGGTCTCTCAGATTTCTTTGTGACAGATACTCTATTGTTTAATGTTTTTGCTAGGGCTTGTGCTTCATCTGTAAGTGCATGACAGGATTTAAAAACGGGTGATGCTCCCAGCAGCGCTGTCAGACTGTAGGTGCTTTCACTTCCCTGCTCCCAGCTTTTCCATGGAAAATTTCTTAGATCATCACAACACTGTAATCTGCAAAGAGCAGAGGGCTGGGATCTGCACTGAGGAAGTCTCTGTGTGTGAATTTCTGGGTAAATTTAGAAGCAAGTTGAGCACTGTAGAAATGCTGCTGGTGCAGGTTCTTCAGGGGTGGTTGGCCGTATGTAGCATGCTTCCTGTAGTCACTATGCAGCTATCTGCACCTGCATTAAGCACTCCTAGGTACCAAAATACATATGTGAGAAGAAATTCTATTCTTAAAATGGCCACTTCAGTGATGGAGATACCACTTCTATATCTTGCATGGTATTAAAAAAGGCAGATACGTGTTTAATTGGCATCTAAGAACTAGAAAATGGAAGGTGTAAGCAGTTACACACACAAGTGTTTTGTGGTGCCTTCTAGAGGTGTAATTACTTAAATTCCTGGCATGACTGTGTACCGCTGTGTGTCAGCCCTATGAAATATATCTAATGGGAGGTTTTTTATCGTTTTGAGCAGCGGGTTGTCCTGCCTGAGGTGCAGAGATGCTCTGGAATCCAAGCTGCACAATGACTAGTTTGTTGTTTTTTACAAAAACTGGTCACAGTGTAACAGCTGAAGGGTTAACTTGCTTCATGTATCCAAACTCTCAGTCAGTGAGGCCATGTAGTACTTATAATTCACAAATCACTATCATTTGTAATTCACAGTAATCCCCAGGGAAGAACAATGCACGTTCATTGGTTTACTGCAGTGAGCAGGCGGTATTTCAAGTCAACACACTCTGAATGTGGTTGTTCTATGCATGCTAGAAAAGACAGAGAGAAAAAGTATGAAGTTGTCCCTGATGTGTTTCCTACAGCAGAGTAGAAGTTAACTCTTCTGATACTTTTTGAATGCAGACCATGGTCAGAATAAGTGTCTGTTGAAGTTAGTAATATCAGATTCTTATTCTTCCCCAGTTCATATTTTTAGAAAGCTTAGAACAATAGTTGGTGTTAAAGCTATTTTTTTGGTTTTATTTTGAAACACCTATTAATAATTCCTATTGTTCCATTTCCTTTCTAGGTATTGTCTTAGTGGCCATAAATCCTTATGAACAACTGCCTATCTATGGCGAAGATATCATCAATGCATACAGTGGCCAAAATATGGGGGATATGGATCCACATATCTTTGCGGTGGCTGAAGAAGCGTATAAGCAGATGGCCAGGTTTGTAGACCACAACTCTTGAATTCATTGTTTTTCCAAGAGGAATAAAACTAAAAATTCCTGGCCAGTGGCCTTCTCTTTAATTTATAGCTCATTAAGTATTTTGCAAGATCTGTCTTTTATCCAGTGTTTTAGTACATTTCACAGGAGGATAAGTTGCCTAAGTTAGTGAACAGTAAAGCGTTATGAATGCCGCAGAGATCATGGCTGCTAACAGGTAACAGGAATAACCACAGATCTGGTTAGTATTTAGGTCTAAAATTAGCTCAGAGCTTTATAACATTAGGATGTCTTAATTTGATTAGCAAAATATGGAGATATTTTTTAACCATCAGTGGATGTTTAAAGAGGAAAGCACCAGATTCTGAACTGGTTTGTATTTCTATGTGATACTGACAGCATTAAAAATAAATCGCTTGGCTTATGGGTGCTATTATAGGCTCCTGGTTGTGTTGGTAAAGTCCCAGCTACGTAATCTGCCTGTGGCTGTTGTTGACTATATTTAAGAGGGAGCAGAGGGAACGATTGCACAGAGTGCCTGAAATGGTGTCTCTGAGGACACTGTAACAGCTACACAGGAAATCCTCATTTCTTTAAACGTTACATGACAATGAGCTTGTCACCCAAGGAGAGTCTTTATTAGAAACTTCTTCCCCTTCACCCTGAGAGCCTGCCAACCTGAGGAGCTTTGGCAGTGTTTCATTTCCAAGATAAAGATCTTTGGGTACTCTGTGGCCTTTGGTTAACAAGATGGTCCCCTGTGTCCTAATGGTCAGCTGCAAGCTACCAATACAGTTTTCCTTGTTGACAGTACAGCCCATGATCAAATTACTCCAGTAAAACTATGGCAGATCTCTGGATTAATTGTGATCACCCTCAAGTATACTGCAGGAGGGGGAAGCATGGGGAGAATGGGTTGAAAATGATAAAATTTTCATCTTAGGAATTAGCTATCTGTTAATTTAGGAATCCATATGGGAGCCAGAACGGTGCAGTGACCTGCACTTGTATGTCAGTGATGGATGTAATCTCGATTCCCAGGATTTTTGTGTTTAATATAACCAGTGGAAGTAAGAGGTTGGAGAGGAATCTCTCTCCACTGGCTGCCTCCAGCCATGATCTGCAGTGGGCTTACCTCTTACTTGTGTTGAAATTTCAAGTTGCCAGATCGCCTGTATTGTGTGTGCTTGATCTATAAGTGCATGACAGGATTTAGAAATGGAATGATGCCATAACTGAAGCCTGTGCAGTGAAGGTTTTTATCTGCCACCGTCTGCATTCTCTGCTGTCAGGGGAAGACTCAGGGGACTGAGATTTTGGCTGGAGTTTCTGCTGTGGTTTTTGCTTTCTGTGTTAATTGCCTGCTCCTCAGCTCTCACTGCACCCTCCAGCAAATATGCGGTCCTGAATAACAGCAAATAACATGCGGCAGAAGGTTCTTTTTGAAACAAATGATGAGGAATTATGTAAGCATGGAAATGGTCTTAAATAATCCTTTTGCATTCATGAAGTAAATTCTTTTGTGTGACTACAATGTTTTATAAACAATTTGTTATTCTTTTATGAATAGCTGACAGTACTTTCATAGGTGCAAAATGAAATCTGAGCGCACCATGACAATGAGGAGAATTCCCCTACACTAAAGTAGCAGTTTCATTGTTTGTTTAGTTTCTTGATGTATATTTCCTTTTCTCTCTATTTATTTTTTTTTACCTGTTTAAGAACTTTTTCTGTCATTTGGACATAGCTGCCTTTGCTCATTGCATTTCTTTGTCTAATGCTGTTTCCTATTTTTTGAGCAGTTGTCCTGCACTTTATCTTCTGTGATTTCTACACCCTGAACAAATCACATTTGCACCTGAATAATGAAGTTAGACAAAAATGTGCAGATTTACATTTCTGCAGCTGGTTATTTAAAAATGGAAATCAGATTGTCTGTGACTCTTTCATTAACACTTCAATAATTGCATTGAATATTCATGTGGTAGCTACGCGTATGGAATTAATCTGTATTTATGCATGTAATTAATAGAGAGATTTAATTTTCTGTTGTTTCTAATCTCTCCTAACTCCGTCTTTAAATGTTCACTGGAATAATTAGTCATGATGCTTCTATCCGTAAGGCTTCCGTGAGCTCTTCTAAATATTTACTCCTTAGGTCTTCTTGTTAACTTCTAATTTAATGATCTGAAATTTGTTCTTGCCAGCTTCATTACTCATCTGCTGTGACTGAGAAACTCCCTCCATGTGCATGGTTGTAACTAAATGATCTCTGTGGTCGTCTTCAGCCAGAGAAAATGCCCCATGACAGCAGTCAGGAAGCCAGTGATTGCACACTAAATACTTGCATTCCGTCTTCAGGAAAAATACAGTGCAATAATGTTGGCCACTGGTATGACAGGGATGGAGCTTACCTCTGGTCTGTGCCTGAAAAGTGATATTCAGCAACTGTTCGGGGTTAATTGCAGTATAAAGCCGCCCATAAGGATACCTTTGCATGTGAAATTTTCTGCATAGAGCCAGCCAAATGGTGTGGTGTGTCTGGGCTGTGGTGTGCCCCTTTAGGCATCCATTATTTCCTCTTTCAGCAGCTATTCTGTCACCAGTTTCCAGTGGAAAGGAATATGGCTCGTCTTTACCCAGAGCTGACAATGAAATAAGTGATTGCTGTTTGCTCAGTAGTTTCTTATTGATTTCAGCACAGGAAAATGTGCACAGCTCTTTACGACTAATCTCATCTTGGATTGCTTTTTCTTCTTTTATCCTTCTCTCTGCTTTTTCCTTCTGTTTCCCCCTTCTCATGTGTATCTTTTTGCCACTTTTTTCTCTCTCCACCTCCTACCACTGCTTTGCACAGACTGACAGTTTTGTTTCTTTCCTCTGCTGTGCCCAAAGTAAGCAATGATCTGGCTTTACCACTGCAGTTAAGTTGTGTTAGACCCAAGGTTACGTATGCCTCATGCTTACCAATGACTTCATTGGTTTGGGTTGTGTGATGTGAACCAGAGCAGATCTCTTCCTTTGTCTGAGCAGGAGGAGATCCACCTGTGAGCGTGTCCCATTGGGAAGGAGCAGGATCGGTCACATGGGGACCTGCCTGAGGGGCTCACCCCTGCCTGAGGGCTTTGTGCAGAGCAGTTGGGGGGCTGCTGTGGTTCTGTAGGAACAGCTGCAACAAGCTGTGCTTTTGGGAAGAGCTGGGACCTGCACTCGGAGGTCTCTCTCCTCATGGAAAGGTGATGGGTGGCTTGGTTCATTTGAGAGAATGTATATGGGTTTGGGGCAACATTTAAGGCAGATGAGTGATGTAGAAGGAAGTAAATTATTGTTGAAGAACTTATTTTTGTCTCAGAAATACAAGCCACAAACAGCATTTGCATATGTTGAACCCTTTGAACTGCGATGCACACGTTTGTAAGCCAGCATTTCCAAATTACTAACAAAAAAGTTGAGTCTTCACAGTCACCTCTCTTTGTGGTAGTGATGCAAATCGAGGCAAAGCAGCAGTTGGCAAATACTTGAGTCTTTTTGGAAAGCATCACAATTTCAGTAGGAATCAACCATGAGCAGGTGCAGCTCATTTTCTTTGTCATATTCAGTAGAAGCCTCCATTTTTAACTGTATGGTTTGCAATAAGAGAAGATGTTGATGGAAATTCTTTACTGTAAGGGTGGTGAGGCACTGGAATGGGTTGCTGAGGGAAGTTGTGAATGCTCCATCGCTGGCAGTGTTCAAGGCTGGATTGGACATAGCCTTGAGTGGCATGGTTTAGTGTGAGGTGTCCCTCCCCATGACAGGGGGGTTGGAACTAGATGATCTTAAGGTCCTTTCCAACCCTAACTATTCTATGATTCTATGATTATACTCTTGAATCTGTTAAGAAATGCATTAATGTATGAGACTTATGATTATCAGTTTCCTAACACTATTAGGGAAAGAAGTTCTAAATCACTTACACAAGATTCCTTCCCCTGCTTAGTAAGGGTATATTGCAGTAATTAATATATATTTTTATCAGCACTTTGTTGGTCTGGTTTCTTACATCCTACTTGTTGTTGATGACAGATACAGCAGAGTTTAGTGCTTTTCAGTTTAATAAATTAACTTGGAATTTTTCTTCTGATTAATTAGCAGAGTGCAAGTTGAAAGTAACATTTGCAAACAGAATTACATATTGATGAGATCCCTATAAAACTCAACGAATACCAGGATGGAAAGCATCAATCTCCAACGTGTTGCTGTTTCTGTTTGGACAAAGTGTCATTCAATGTTAGTGTGTATCTTTTTCATTAAATTACCCTTAATAAGAGGGCTGCTTCTTTGTTTTGTCAGATTTTTGGCATGTATCTGATGGCTCTCAGCTGCAGGAAGTCTTTTTCTCTTGTCACTTTTTGTTCAAAAGGAAGCTTGGTGAGCTGTTGAGTAGGTGTTTTGAAAGCACCTTGACTGACAGTCTCCAGTTATTCCAGGCATCCCAACATAATGTCCTCTTACAAAAATGCACATTTGATCAGCTGCTGCTTTGCTTCTGAGTGTCTGATAAATGGATGCTCTCTTCTCCCCTGGCAGAAGTCGGGGAGGGATGATTAACAACCCGTCACAGATCTGCATCCAGTGATGAAATGAGAACCTGCTGTGGTGGGTTCTGTACAAACCATACAACAGCCTTCTTTGACTTATGGCTTTGACATATGACTCTTTAAATTAAATACCTTTAAAAGAGATGGCAATTTTTGGGCTCTATTGTTAAAATTAGAATGAAAAGGGAAATTGTCCTGTCAGGAGAAAACAGGTGAACTTGGATTAGTCTTTTGTACTTTTGGTCTGACATTTTAGGACATTACGTGTACAAGACGTAATGGGATCATCAACATAACATCAGGGACCTACTTGTCTAAGCAGTGATTATTTTTAGGCAACAAAAGGGTTAAGTATGGTGGTAGTTGGAAGTGAGAGTTCATGTGAGGTGTCCTGCTGGTAGCTAAGCAATGAGCTTCCCTAAACTATTGCAGGAGTGACCTCTGACTAATCCCCAGATAAATCAGTTGCATAGTGCTGGCTCATCTTTGTGCTCTGGAGTGCAATCTGTCATGATTTTGCAGCATGTGCTGACCTCAGTTTTCTTCGTTTGTATGTGTCGAGAGATATTACTGTCAATTCATTATCTTTCCACCTTTTGCCGTTTTACAGTCGAGAGCTGTGTTTCCTGGATAGCATTAAAATGGCAAGTGGTACAGTTTGTTAGTTAAAACAAGGTCCATCTGCTGGTTTTGAGAGTATTGCAGAATGTTATTGCAAAGTTGTTGTTGAAGAGGACCAAAGGATGCTGGTGAACTTAAGGTATTTTGAAGTGGCTGAGTTTGCAACTGGAAAAGACTCAAGGGAATTCAGGTTATGTATAGTAGTGATATTTCACCTTTGTTTGGCACGTTCCATGAGCAGATCTCATAGTCCTCTACCTCAAAGTCCTGAAAATATCCTCTACTGATAGTGATCAGTACCATTCTTTCCATTTTATAAATTGAAACAGACACGGGGGTAAGAGAGCAACTTTGGTGAGTTCACCAAGGTGGCAAAAGCAGGGCACAGAGCCTCTGAATTGAATATCCTGACCCAGTGTCTGGTGACTTGATCAGACCAGCTTGACGATAAAATGTATGAGAATAGAATGTGCAATTGATAATGCAGCCCTTAAGTGGGTTTCCTGGTAACATTCTCCCAAAGCTGATTTGTTTTCAGTGTACAAAAATTACCATGCTATGTTTTGCATGTCTTCATTTCCTGCAGTGGTCTCTGTGCCAGGTAACTCATCGTGCATCGTAACGTTTGCTTTCCAAACCCCTGTCCTGTGCTCAGAACATTCTCTTTTCCCCAGCAGCTAAAGATGTCTGTGAGAAATACGGTTAGGCTTCAATAGCTATTTAAGCTCAAAATATGTATAGAAACGTGGTTAAAGAGCATGGTTTTCTGGACTAGTGTTTCATGCCTATTAAAATTAATGATTTTACAAAGAATTTACTGCTGAGTTGGGAGCAATTGTTGTGACTCAAGGTGCAGCTGAACAGTTCTCTGATGTTTTAAAGTGTGGTGTCTGTGAAGGCCGGGATGTGCCAGGTCAGAGAATGTTAGATCCAGATAGAATAAACTGGTGTGTGCAGGTGGAACAGACCAAGAAACGTGGGTGCTGTGCCATGCAAGAAGTGACTCTTGCTCCTGGGACACAGCACTGGTAACTCACTTTTTCTTCCCTCCATCACATCATCGCAGAATGGTTCAAAGCACTTCAGTCTCTAATAATAATCCTTAGTGCTTACATAGCACTTTGCACGTTCTGGGCGTTTTACAAGAGTTAATTCACACAACCACCCTTTGAGGGTAAAAGAAACACATTATCTGTGTCAGGCTGCACCTTTTGGGATGTGCCAATACAAGTGAATTTGGAGGCTTCGGCACCAGGAATGCCAGGATGACGTGGCTGTGTGGGAAGAAGGGCCTGTGCCCGCTGAGCAGGGAGCACTGTGAGGAGGAAACTTTAAAAGTGGGGGAAAAGGGTTTCCTGCAGTACAGGTGAAGGTAGAACACTGGGTGGCATTTATTGGTGCTGCTTGGTTGTTCTCCTGGGGAAGGTGACCTCCTAGGGAAAGGGGCTCAGCAGCTACATGGAGAATGGAAGGATGTGCTTGTGTTGTGTGGGCTATAGGAAGTGGTTGGAAAGTAAGAGGACAAAATGGGAGTGCTTTCCCATGTTAATGAGGCCAAGAACCAAATCCAGAAACAGGGGATAACAGAACTTTGGGCTGCAGAGAACTTTGTGATTAAATTATTTGTTCAGAAGGTTGATGGAAGGACAAGGTGTTGCCTCCTGCCCTCAATGCTGGGAAGGCTGCGCAGACTGGCTGCTGCTCTTCTCCATTGGAGCATTAGAAAACTGCTGAATGAATCCTTATTTATTTGTTTATTGAACAGTTAAATTACTTCTGTCTGAAAAGTTAATCCTGGGTTTGTAGAGTTGCCAGTTTTTATAATGGCTCCGAACAGATGCAGCACACCCTGGGCTGAATTTCAAAGGCCTTTGCACTGAACAAGTGCTGCTAAACATGTACAGCCTTGTTTGCTGCCACACAGCACCACGCTTAGGCAAAGGTGAAGCTAAATATATTGCACTGACTCATATTAAATCTTTTGGGTCTGGTGGGCTTTACAGCTGTCTTTCATTTGCAGGTAAGTGTGAGAAGCAATTTTGGTCTTTTAGCAAAGCAAGTAACTGTAGCACTGGAAACATCCCACAGAAGTGGAGCACAATTGCCCAAAAAGTGAACTTGGGACCTGCATTGACACGGGACTGGGAGGGCAGGTGGTGGGGAGAGTACAGGCTGGTGAGCTCTGTAAATATCCTTGTGTCTCTCATTTCATGCTGAAAAAGAAGAGTGCTCTAGGGGGAAAAAAACCCAAACCAAACCCAGTTGTATTTTGATTTCAAGTTTACAATCACTGGTATTTTTAGGAAACACTCTATTTGTTTCAATGTTAATTGAAGTCAGACCTAATCAGTGAGGCTTCAGATGAGCCTGTGCAAAACCATTTAATTTCATCCTGTACCACAGATTTGTCCTTCTCTTGCTGCATTCTTTTCCCTACTTTTGTCTGCTGTGCGTTCTCTTTCCTCCGCTGGAAGATGCTCAGTCCTTTGATGGCGGTGCTCCCTTTAGCCTGCTGGGTCTGGCCACCTGCAGCTGGGAAGTTCCTTCCTACGTTTCTTGATAAGTTAATCAAGCTGCTTTCTGTGAAGCTCACAAAAAACAATTGATACGAGAGAGAACTCTTAAATTTCTATTGATACCTGATGAAAGCCAGTGGATTTCACAGGAAAGGAGTTTAAAGTCTTTCCTGTGGGTAATATTCCCAGACTGAGTAACCTGTTTGGAATGGGTGAACTACTAGATGCATTTTTCTATTTCTATTAACATCAGTACTTCGAAGTTATATGGGAACATCAGTAGAGCGGTAACAATGATACTGAGCGCTTTCACGCTGCCCTTGTTTTCAGTGCGTTATTTTCAGTAAACTGATTTCCTCTTATCAATGAGGAAGTTGTTTGGTAAAGTTTTCTGTGCTCTTATTTTTGTTACAGCTGCCTCATGGGAAGGAAACTGATCTTTATTAAACAGAGTTGTTTAGTCATGCTCTTGGATACAAAGATATGGGAATGTTCTGACTGTAGATACTACGGGTTATTTTGGTCATATGTTGTCACAAACATGTGGCAGGGATGCTGAGAGATTGATTACAAAAAACCAGGATGCTTACTTAGGTCAGAGTTCTGTTGGCATTGCTGGAGACACTTTATCATGTCAGCTGCATGTATGTACCTGTATCCTTGCAGAGCTTGGAAATGTGCTTTATAGTGCAGGGTGTAAAACATGTCATTATCTCAAAGTAGGTTTGTGTTGGTCCCTGGTTAATCCAACGGCGCTCAGAGTAGCTGGAGCTAATGAAAGTACAGCAAGATTTCAAATTGCAGATTTGAACATTCAGCGTTGCAGAATGCATCCTGTCAGACCTTTCAGCAGTGTCGCTGGGTTTTAAGTTTTTTTCTTGGGTTGGTTTTCCTGCTGTCATCATTCAGCTGTAGAATGGCATATTGCTAAGGTGCTTTTCTGTCTTTGATGGGCACAACACACATCAATGTTAACGGTAATTATGTGTGTGCTAAGAACAGGGTCTATCCCAGATGTTCCCTGTGTCACAGGTTCCTTTCCTGGCATTTTGTGTCAGGTTCTTAGTCATTCAAAATTCACCGTTTTGAAAATGTCAAGCAATTTCAGGCTTACAGGTCTACCTTATTACCACAGAACTGCAGCAGAGGAACAGGAGTGGGAGACAGCAGGCCAGACTATCACTGCTAGGTTAAAAAAAAGCTATTTATTGTGTTCTTATTCTTGCATTGAAGCAGTAAGAGATAGAAATGTTTAAAGACTGTGGGATCAAGCCTTTAGCAGCAGTTTGTGCTGTTTTGATTTAAATGAAAAATGAAACTGACAGATGCCATGGGCTCGGTGCCCTTCACCATAGCCTAAACCTGTTATTCCAAAAGAAAAGAAGAAGCCGGTAGGAACTCCACAAAAAAAAAAAAAAAGAAAAAGCACTAGATTTAATTAAACCTCTTAGCAGTGGAGCAGTGGGAGGAGAAGATGACCTGAAGATGGTGGCCTTCAAACCGCCCTGACAAGAAGCTTCCTTAAAAACATCAGCACTGTGGCAGTATCCTCAAGGTAAACAAATGCAGATGATTTAGGATCAAAGGCAAAGTACTAATGTTCTTCTCATCAAATTGCCATGTTATTTGGTGTCTTCAATTTATATTAAGGATATCTTGCTCTAGTCTTTTCTGCCTATCTCATCTATGTTGTACGGCATTGAGACAGCTCAGCTTCAAAGCAGTTCATCAGTGGCAAGCATTCAAAGTCCGTATCAGAATCTTTTAAAATCAGTAGCTAAATACACGCTTTTGCCAGGTAGAGGTGCTGGTGGCTTGGGTATGCATGGGTTGATATGAACATTGAGGTTGATACGAATATTGAGGTTGATACCAATAGTTCTGTATTCCTTTTGTTCATTTTCCCAGGCTGATGTTTTTTGTGGTGTGTATGCTTATATACATCTATTTGACATTATTTGCTGTGGAGTCATGTGTCTGAAAGACACAATCAAGTGATACATCCAATGCATCAGTCACAGGAAGCAAAAAACCAATGTTGTGCTTTGATGATTAAATTGGATAGCTCTGAGCTTCTTTAATCTCCTCTGAAATGCTCGTTGATGGATAGGTTTTTAACTGTTTTAGTGTTCTGGCTTCAGAGGGGGATTTTCTAATGGTATAGATGAAGAAGGTAAACAAAGATATCTGTAGGGCTTTTTCAGTTTGCATGTCTTGTTTATCCTGATCTGTTTGGACAGTCTACTATGGAAATAATGGCTGCGATGCAGTAAGTGCTTTTGATTTTTGTGGGAACCAGCTTAAGTGGGTGTAGTGATCATAAGGAATGAAAATGGTTTGTAAAGTGACTACTCTGCCTTTAATGTTAGTAGCGTTAATGTTTCATTGCTTGATCAGGTTTTTTCTGTCTTGCCTCAATTTTTCCATTGGTCAACTGAAATCATTAAAAGCTGCCTTAGATACTGACAGCTATCAAAGATTAGTCAGTGTTGGTGCAGCACTGTGCACATAGAAGGTGCCCAGTGACCTGATCTTGCTTCCACTGCAGCCAACAGCTGTGACCTCACTGGGACTAGCATTTCCTGCATTCTGATCCTTTCTGAAAGCATCTCCCTTAGATTTCTATGAGTACAGGATTTAAAGCTAGTAGTAATCAAAATTATTGAAAGTATTGCATTAAAATATATGCATATCCTCAACAAGGCTTTTTTTGACATCTTGAAAACTGAATTGTTATTTTTTTAAACCACTTTTTTGTTTCTTGTGTATTGCCATTTCATTCATGTTCTGCAAAACCCATTTCTGCATGTAAGCTATCTCAGGTCAGTTTGTAGCACTCTTTTTCCCCAGTGCTGAACCTTCTTTGAACAGAAGCAATCTTCAGTGTTGAATTTTGCAATCGTTTTTCGAAGCATAAAAAATCCTTATTGGAATGTAATTGTAATCTCAGTCTTCCAGGAGTTAGCTAAGTCTATATCTGTTCTGTTTTGGCACTCTGGCAGTGAATTTTCTCATGAACATATTGCCTGTTGACAGAATTTTGTAGGGAAAGCAAAATTGTCTTTAAAATTTTGCAGCCTGTGCCAGCCTATGCACAAATCTGTTTCTTTTCTTTACTGAAATTATTATATGAAAAATTAGTGACATTTATTGCTCATTCTATAGCCATTACTTGTCACAAGGAGTGGAGTTGTGTACAGCTTGGATACAGCATCTGAATATTGCCTTTCAAAATAAGACATCAGCATTATTTTTGTGATAGATAATACTATGTTAAATGACCAGTTACTTATTCCATAGTGTGTTAGTGTTGTTTTATTTAACAAGAGCTGTTACCCTCACATAAGTCTTAAACCATATAGGCCTCAGAGAATGGATATGGAACATTCCTGAATGAAGTCCCCAGCCACTGCAAGCAATCTCAGCCTTTCATTTCACATTTCAGCTTGTGAAATGTTTGGGCCTGTAATCTTAAAACACAAGTTTTATTTTGGTTTTCTCATTCCTTTATTCTTCTGCACTGTTCAGAAATGGTAAAAGCTGAATGTGATCCTGCCAGATGCCTGAACATAATACTTTCTGTTTCCACGAATGGTAAACTGCTCCCAGTCAATGTTTCAGTCTGCTGGGGTTAAACGTGTATTTTCAAGATAATCATCTAATTTTAAATTTTTTAAAAATAATCTTTTAAAATCATCTAATTATGTACTTTATTCAGAGAAAAAGCTCGAAAAGGATGAAAAAGTACTGCATAGATAATGGATTGTGGCATCAGGCTGTAGAGTGGTGTCACACATAACATTATTGCCCTACTTGTTTCATTGGCTGAAAGTTTTAGTTTCAGCTTTTTTTTCTGACTGGTGGCATGTTAAGCACTCAGAATGTCAGGTCAGAGGCTGGCGTCTAACAGTTCAACTAACAATAACTCCAAAGGTGGTGTTTATACCCAAGGAAGAACTCGGGGTGTTGCAACTTGTGTTTTCTGAGGATTTACTTTGTTTATTTTGGTTTTTAGTTGTGTTTTTAATGCAGCCTGATTGCGAATATTTCATTTGGCATAAGCAGAGGTTATATTTTAGATGGACCTCTGCTTACACCAAACCATTAAAAATAATTCTTGCCACATGTCATGCTCTATCCAAGGTATTTTGGTTCTGGTTTACCTGTAATTTTCTTTTCATGTAGCGTTTTGTTTCTTAAAAGCTTAATGACTTAAAAAAGCCTTCTGCTGAGCTGACACAGCTGCCTGGCAGGACTGCCCACCCTCTTTGACAGACTGAGTATCTTGCTGTGTGGTAGGATGCCCACATGCCAAGTCTTCCCCTGGGGTTGTGGCAGTAACAGCCGCTGTTGTGTTTGGGGTGTTGTGTTACTCTGTCCTCTCTCCTTCTTCAAATGTTGAGTGTGATCTTGGGCGTTCTGTTGTGTTTTCCTTTCTCTCTGCCAAAAAGCAGAAAGAATAATATGCTAGAGGATGGCTACTCCAGTGTGTTAAAGCAAAACAATGGACTAATATACTTTGGAAGACAAGAGCTGCTCTGAGCGTGGATGGAGCGCTGGCAGGGCGATGCGAGAGGACTCTGCTGCAGACAATGAGTGAGCCCTTTGTTTCTCATGATTGCTGTAGCTGCTGCAAGCACAAATATTCATTGCAGGAGAGATGGCAGCAATGTTTTCAGCTCGCACAGAGTCAGCCATATCTTCTGTGGGCAAATCTATGAAAAGTGTATGTGTGTGCATACTTACACAGTAATACAATAATGGATCCCTTATTCCTAGGCACATGAATGAGCACTAAGGGGGAGAGTACATCTTCGTATCTTACAGCATGGAGGAAGGAAATGCTAGGCTAATTAGCAACAATATTCTTAAGCAGAAAGTTTTTCAACCTCATTTCTACATTACTATCAAAGACATGGAGCTCCCTCCTCTGCAGTGCTCTGAAGATCTGGTGTTTCCTACCCCTCCTGAGCTCCCCAGGAGGGACTAGCAACTGCAAAACCAGCATGTACTTCCCGTGCTCTCACACATGCCCTTCAGGGGTGTGACAGTTAGGATGAGACGCCTTTATTTTGGTGTTCCTCTCTTGGCAGCAGAGTTTGGGTTTGTTGACAGTTTTGTCATAAGCCTGTTGTACTGAGATTGCCCTGTTTTGTTTTCTGAAAGCCTTTTGTACTTCAGGAACTAAGCTAAAAATCAGCTTAATCATCAGAGGATACATTTCATAGGACTCGAGCTTTCTGAGTCTTCGTATATTTAATGATATTTAATACATGAAACAGAGCTGGTGATCTACAAATGAAAGGCTTGTTATGTTGTTGCCCATCTCCTGTGTTGGCAGCTCCTGAAATTAGACCAGAAGTTTCTTATTTTCAGATTATATGTTTGGGGTTTTTGCTGTTGGAAAGAGCGTAGGAGGAATAAAAGAGAGAACAGTGCCAGTCCTATGAAGAAATTGTTCTCTCTTTTTTGTCTCACTGCAGAAACTGTTTGTGTGAGAGGAAAGCTGTTGTTGTTTGTCTCCTTTAAGCCCAGATGTTACGTGTTTGGTTGAACTTCTCCCACGTCCTTCTGCTGCTCTTTTTGACCATGAGCATCCATATAACTCACTCCACTTCCTGATGTGCAGAGCTGCAGCCTGTCCCTTGTGCACTGTGAGGGGGCTCTGGGAGGAGAAATGAGGAAGAAGCAAGAGTGTTTCTTCTTCGTTTCCCAGCTGGAAATGCTTATCACTACTGCAAGGCTCACAGGCTTCCTTCAGGAGCGTGCGCAGCAGGATCCATGGCCACTGTAACGAGAGGTGTCACTGGTGGGTGTTTTCACTCTCATGTGGCCAAGGCTGGCATCTCTGGCAGTGCAGTCTTTGAAACCTGGAACACACAACCCGGTACCAAGCTGACTAGTTATGCTTTCCCACAACTTTCCCAGTGAGACTGGCAGCTTGGTGTATAGGAATGTGTGAACTGTGCTGTAGTCATTCACACCTGTTGGATGTGTTAAATGGAAGTTGAGATCATAAAATTAGGTTGCTTTGATCTTCTTAACACTTTCCTATTAAACTTAAATCAGCACTCAGTCATTTCAAGTAATTTACTTTTACCAAAATGTGGAAAATCTGCTTCAAGTGATGCCTTCATCCCGTTAAATGAATGCCAGCTTGGTTAAATGAATGCCCAAATGTGTGATGGAACCAGAGACTCCTCTAGCTATGTCTTTGTGCAACATGAAGTAGATGCTGGAGCTGTGCTTTTACCTGGGGGGGTTAGTAATGGCTTGAGACTAACAACTTGATCTGTAATTTACCTTCGTAATTTCATCAGCAGCTTTTATTTGACCACCTCAGAAATAGAACCCCAGACCTTCTGGAGGATGTTCGAGCTACAGAAGCCCCAAATAGTTTTTCCATGCATGTTTCTTTGCTTCCTCTGCATAGCATTTACTGATGGCCTCAGCAGGCGTTTGGAGGCAGTGTAGACTGCATATGTGCTGCTTGAGTGTGTGTGCCTGAAATTCCATTCACAGTTACTGTGCAGCCTGCTCTGGGGCTTGGCTATACTTTGTGTTCCTGCTCTTAAAGCTTTGGGGTAAAATTTTGCTCCTTCATTCTCCACTTTCCAGTATGTGAAGTAGAGTTAAGCTCACCCAGCTCATGGGAGTCTTTTGAAATGCCCCTGGCAGGGGGGTTGGAACTAGATGATCTTAAGGTCCTTTCCAACCCTAACTATTCTATTCTATGATTCTATGAAATATCATTCATTTGAACTTCTTCTTTGGAAGTAAAAAGTACTGTATAAAGCATGTATGGTCTTTAGAAGATTCAGGCTATATAAATGCTAATTGCTATCCTTGTTATTTTGCAGTGTGTTTATTATTCATACAGTTGGGTTTTCTGGATAGAGCCCTCTCTGAGATGAGAAAATTGTTTTAGTAGGAAATGGAGATTTTCTTTTTTTTGATGAAAAGAAATTAGGTCACAGCAAAGGGATCAACTTCGCTCCAGAGCTACTGTTTATGTCCTGAACAGCCCTGCTTGCATTTTTCAGATTCAGAACAATTCTGGGAAAAGCTGGTGATTAGATCAGAAGGACGAAAGGTTTCTGTGGCCGACTCTGCTGTTGATTTCTCTATCTGTAAGATGGCATTAATGATCTTTACTAATGAGCACTGATAATTAGTGGAGCACCGTGCCACAGAGGCTGGGTAGAAGTAGCTGCAGAAGCATGTAGTGAATAGTGATAACAGGTACTTTGCTGTAGCCAGGTTCTGTAGAGCAGCTCTGCTTGCTGTCTGGACTGTCACGGCAGCATCAATCCTGACTGAGCATCCTGGTTGCAGGCAGTCCAGTCAGCCTTTCAGGAGCTTGGTCACTAACAGCCTTGTGTCTGCCATGTGCATTTACATTACTGCTCTCTTGCTAACATTTGTGGCAGATGGGTTGTTGCCAAGCTGGGGACACACAAAATGTATGTCCTTGAGAAAACAGCTGGTAATTAACATGTCTTTGTGTTTCAGAGATGAGCGAAATCAGTCAATCATTGTCAGTGGGGAATCTGGGGCTGGAAAGACTGTCTCTGCTAAGTATGCCATGAGGTACTTTGCCACGGTCAGTGGATCTGCCAGTGAAGCCAATGTTGAGGAGAAAGTCTTGGCCTCCAACCCCATCATGGAGGTAAGAGAGCTGCTGCACTAACCCCCACCCTCCAGCTGCAGTTATTATTCCAGGGTTAACATATGCATTCAGTTGAAAGAGCAATCCATACTAGAATCAAGGAACCTAGAATAAATAGATTTTAAAATATTGGTTTTAATCCATTTACGAGGAGGTGCTTTAGGCATCATTTTGTGTAGTATTTATGAAAGATTGAAAGAAGATGGGAAGTAGGGTTTCAGTGTTGTTAATGTATTTCACATAGCAAGTAATTTTTGTATGAATACTGCTTCAAATCTATTAAGCTTTGTAATAGTGGTATTCCCCAGACCACTGGCCAAATGCACACCTGACTTGTGTTTTGTGTCTTTGCCTGTATGTGTATATTCAAGTTGTAGCTGAAGTTAAGGAGCTATGTTAAGTAATGATTCATCAGAGAGAAAGTCGTGGGGGAATTCCTAGAGAGAAGTAGCGCTGTCTATAGACACACCCATGCGCACATCTGTGAGCAGCCTGAGAAAATCCTTAGGACAGCTGATGCCTTGGTAGATGTTCAGCATCTCTGTACAATAATGTGAAGTATTAGTGAATAGACAAGAGTAAATGGAGTACATGCAGTGAAACGTGAGATGCTGCCATTGTTGTCTTGCTCAGGTGTTTTTAAAAATTAACTTATGTTTTATTCCTTCTTTCCTCCTGGCATGAGGAGTTCATGATACTCAAGCTATAGCTGCCCTATCACAGTTGTGTGTGTTCTGTCACAAGGTAATTGTGCCTGGTTTGTGGTGCTGTGTGGTGTTTTGAAGCCGTTTTATGGGATAAAACCAAGCTGTGCCGTGATGGGCAGTGGGCTCTGCTGCTGAGGGATCTGAATGTCCTGCTGTGGGAGGCAGCCAGAGGAGCTGAGCCTTGTCTTCAGCTGCATCTTCCCCAGCGGGAGCCGCCTGGGAAGCAATGGCGGTTTTGCAGGTGTGAGCTAATCCCAGAGTACTCCTTTCATTGCTCTAACGTTTGCACTGAGTCTCACTCTGTCCTTGGCCGCGTTGAGATTCGGTGCATGGCTAACAGGTCTGTGGGTCTGCCTTCCCCTGCACACCCGGAGGTGATAGCTGGGGCCAGGCAGGCGGCCATGCCCTCACCGCCTGTCTGCGGGGTGACAGCTGCCGTAAGAGACTGTGCAGGATGGGTCTGCAGTTTGCTGCGTGTTTGCTCCATAAAACACAAACTGTTCACAGGTTTCCCTGTGCCACTTCTGTTTGGTCTCAAAGCCTAAATCAAACATCCTTCTCTCTCACTCCTTGGACCCCACCTCCCAGTCAGTGGTCAGCAGCTCACCACTAATTGTCTGATTTAATTTCCAGAGCAAGGAACTCTAAATTGAGGACTAGACATTAACTTGCCATCCATGCCTTTTTTATCCACTAAAAACCAGTGGTGGTGCTTTCTTTTCATTTTCTAGGGATAACAACAATTTCATGAACCTGGGTATACCTAAAATTCCAATTACTTTCAACATTGCTATAATTGGATGAAAGTAATCCTTTTAACTTCAGCACTTGAACTCTAAATAAGCTTTAGAGTGTTACAAAATCAGGTGTTGAGACAGACTCTAGGATAGCAAAATTAGTATTTTAAACTCTTCAGTTGATAAATCAGCAGAAACAGAAATTAACCTGTGTAGGTTAGGAAGAAAATGAGTAATTCATTATAGAAACAGGAAACTCCTCATCTGCTGATTGTAAAATCTTTGGAGCAGAAGGTAATTTCATTTTTTAATTCCTGTTTGAGCACCCTAAACTTCAGCATTTTATGAGCTGCCATCATTAGCGTTGGAATTTCACCTCATCTATGCCTACTAAATACTCTGTAATATCCAGTGACCACTATACATTTCTAGCAACATTTGAAGAATTAGTTTCATAGTCAGTAACTATATACAGTTTTCCTGTTGCAGATGTAGAAATTGTCAGGTCTTGAAACATATCTTTATATATAATTTCCTGCCTCTCGTCGTTTGTAGCTATGTGAATTGTACATCTTAGAACATATTCTGCTAAACTTGTAATACCAAAGACTGTTTTTGTAATACCTTTCAAAGTAATGATTGTTTTCTGAAAATACTGTAATATTGCTGCCACCACCACCAAAATAGATCCACAGTAGCAATAACTTTAAAACACAAGAAATGCAGCTTGAGTACATTCAGTTTGAATGAATTCAGTATTTCTTAGGACTGCAGAGAAGCAATTTATTATTCCTTTATAGCAACTGTTCATTGATACCCCCTTTGACATCCGCTTGGGCAGGCATGCGTGGTGCTGCTGTTGTAATGGGGGTTCAGAGAGTATGATCCCTGCTTCCTGTGCTGTACCCAGTTAGCCCTTACTGATTCACAGGCCTGGAATACTGAATTCCACTGATTTGGAATGCTGATACTTAGCATTGCTATTTGCTCTCATTTGGTTTCCCCAAGTTTTATTTCAGTACAGATTTCCTATGGATGGCTACATGAACAAGGGAACCAGGACATAGTTACAACTCTCAGTTCTTTAGCTGGGGTGTCCTTCAGAGTTCGGTGCTTGATAACATACACACAGTAGTATATGATAATAGGCAGGTACCATTCCTTTCAATACAGAGATATCTTTAGGATTTTTTTGGAAGGTCAGTTGTTTTATGATGTCTAAACCACAATATAATAGGGAAGAGAGAATGCTTTTCTTTGGAGTTCAGCATGTTGTGATTTGCATGCTTTGAATTCTGATATATCCAGCTGGTACCTAATATCCCAACACCGGTCAGGTAAGGCAGAGGTGCACCAAGGCTGTTTAGGAACCACAGTCACCATTTTCCCTGGGCATTCCAAGACCACGTGCCAGAGAGGAAATACATGAAATTTAGTTTATTGCATATGAAGCTGTATTGAATCACTCTAAGAAACTTTGGCATGTAGGGCAGCATTGAAGACTGTCTCCATAGAGTGAGTAACTGAGCTGCTATGGAAGGGATTCAGTTTCACGGAAATGACATGAGTCTGTAAATGTTAATTTTTAGATTATATTTAGACCCACAAGTAAACATTTTACAATGATGTGTTTGCAGAAATAGTTTGGAAATGTGGTTGGTTACAGAGTAATGATAGTAATAAACTGTTAGCCAGACAGGATACAGGAGTGTTTGCTGGACTATGGGTTTATGATAGGTAGACTTACAGAGGTTGCAATAACTATACATATATCTGTACACATACATGTAGGAATGTATATGGTGTGAAATAATTGTTGTAGTTTTATTAAGTCCATAGAAGAAATCTGGGTGCAGGTGAACATTCTGTCAGACTCTTTAATTCTGTTAAAAGACATCAGAGAGCAGTAAAGAATTTTTAGATTGAAACTTAGGCTATATGGAAGTGAAATCATTGCTAGGAAGATCAGCTGCTGATCCTGCATTACTGAAAGAACCATATTTTGATGTAACTTGGTGATCAGGCAGAGATTGTTCTTTATTAAATGCTTGATTATGTTGAAACCAGGGCAAAACTAATGTTGTTAAATGTTTATGAGCCATGTAGGTGATTAAATAGAGTTGATAATTTCTAAAAGCTGTTTAACCCTTACAGTATTTCCATTTTTCAGTCTATTGGAAATGCCAAAACTACGAGGAATGACAACAGCAGTCGTTTTGGGAAATACATTGAAATTGGTTTTGATAAGAGGTATCGAATCATTGGTGCTAACATGAGAACTTACCTCTTGGAAAAATCAAGAGTGGTGTTTCAGGTAATACTGATACAATCATACAATATTGTGTATTTGTGTGGCTATTCTTAAGAATGCTATTGTAATATTAGTTATCTCTCCTAAGAGCTGGCTGTAATAGTGTATTTGTATTATAGCACAGGTTGGAAAGGAGGGGAAAAAGAAAACCAAGTCAGCCCTTCATTATAGGCCTTATTTGTAGTGGTAAAATGTGTATTAAAAAGGCTGTGTATTTGAACATGAAATACTGTCAGTGTGCTACTAGGTGTGAGTTTGTGCTTACCCTAGTAATACAGAGTATGGCTACAAAACCTAGCAGAAACCACTCATGCTCAAGAAGAGCTCTCTGTTGTGGTTTGTAAAGCTGACACCTTAGCTCACTTTTAACCCCTTGTTAAAACCCAGTGCTACCACAGAAATTACGAATGAGTCTCAATTGCTATAACTTCATCTTTGCCTGCCTTACATTCTAGAGCTCAGTAAAAATGGTCTTATCCTTGACTGGCTGCCTAAAGGTATAAACCTAAATAGTTACAATTTGCATTTTGCAGGGGTGTTACATGAAATACTGTTGTAAATTTAAAAAATGAGAGAGTTCCTGCACATTGTTCAGTTGGAAGAGAGTTTTGGGGGTTTTTTGGGTTTGAAATTATGAAACTGAGAGTCCTTAAATTCTGAATTATTGTGTTGGTCATGAGTCATAACCTTCTGAGCTGTGTTTGTCCTCCATTTGAAAATTCCAGCTTTGCCTTGTCAAGGAAGATAATGCCTTCACCAGCTTACTATAAATGCTGAGGCGAATGGTATTGGTTATTTTCAGAAATTGAAAAGCTTTTAAGTATGATAATTTACCCACCCATAGAACCCTGATCTGTATTTAATAGTAATCCACAGTTCTGGAAAGTGAAATCATACATTTTGTTGAAATGAAAATGTCTGCATACCTCTCCCTGTTGAAAATGGATTAATCAAGAAGTAAATGATAGGTGCTGATTTATCTTTCTTTTTTCCATGTGGCTTCTATGCTCTTAATCATAGAATCATAGATTGTTTAGGTTGGAAAGCATCTTAAAGGTCAAGTTCAGCCATTAACCATCACTGCCAAGTCTACCACTAAACCATGTCCCTGAGTGCCACATCTACACATCTTTTAAGTACCTCCAGGGGTGGTGACTCAACCATTTCCCTGGGCAGCCTGTTCCAATGCCTGACAAACCTTTCAGTGAAGAAATTTTTCCTAATATCTAGTCTAAACCTCCCATGACACAACTTGAGCCTGTTTCCTCTTGTCCCGTCACTTCCTACTTGGAAGAAGAGACTGATTTAATGCTAGAGAAAGCATTAAGCATACATAGTCCTTTTCTATTCATGGTTGTTTCTGGCATTTGTTAAGTTGTGAAAAATAATAAGTTCCTTTCTTTTTAAAGGCAGAAGAGGAAAGAAATTACCACATCTTTTACCAACTTTGTGCCTCTGCAGCATTACCCGAGTTTAAAACTCTACGATTAGGTATGACATTCATATTCATTGTGTTGTGCAATTGTAGGTAGAAAGCAGCATCTCTGAGTTTTTTGAGCCGTAGAACTGAATTGCTGGCTTTTGAATTCTAAGTTTATAAACCTTCAAATACTAAAATACGTTGAAAATAACTAAAATGGCAAATCGCAGACTTTGTGGGCTTTAGATAAAACAAAAGTAATGAATTTGTTTAGTCAGTATATTTTAACACACTGCAGTTGTAATTACTAGGGTTTATTATGTCCTAGATTACAGAGTAGCTTTCCAGTAGAGAGGGTGAAATTCTCTTCTCTTGCTCCTTTAAAACCCTTTTTCCATGGCTCCAGCTACCAGAAAATTTTGCCACCTGAAAAGCTTATTTTGCATTTGCATTCTTTCACTTGGGCTGTTACCAACAATTACTTTATCACAAAACTGATAAGTGAAATTTTTTATTTTTTAAGTGAAAATATTGATAAAGGAAAGGTTTCTCATTTGCCAGGAGCTGGTACTTCGTAAAGGAAAAGCGTGACCATGACCTTGGGCCAGGCAATTGCCTCATAATTTTTCAAATTCAGTCTAAATTTCAGTGCTGCTTGTGTATTTTTTAGAGTTAGTTTCATGTGGGCAAACTGCACAGCCTGTCAGTGCTCGTTGCTGAAATATCATTCTGGTTTTGAAGTGTTTCTCTGCTCTTCTGCACCATCCTGGCACATTTAGGATTCACATCTGCTGACACAGGAGAGAAAGGAACTGATGTAATTATAACTAAAGAAGCCATTTAGCAGACTCCTCTTTCAGTGTTCTTGAAGCCTTAGCAGATCAGAAGAAAAGGAGTCTGTTACTGCAGCTAGAAGCATGGTCACTGAAACCATAGGAATTTACACAGTACCCAGGAGAGCTACTGCTTTCCCAGTGAAGCCCAGTGCTCCCCCCAAGAGTGGTATGAAGCATTCAGTTCTCCAACCATGACTTCTCAGCCAGAATGGATCACAGATATGTAAGACCAAACCAGACCATAAATTAGAAACGGGAAGAAAATGGGCAAAATAGTTATTAAAATATCCTAATGTAAAAATAACATAAGAATATCTGCCACATAATTCCCGAGTGCTGCTGTCAGCTCTGTACCTACCACTTAAGTGGCTGGCTCAGACTTGAAGAATAATTGCTTCTAAAGCGATTGCTCCACAGGTGTGGAAGCCCGATCCAAGATGAGGTAGCAAATATGCTTGAGGCCCTGTTGTAGGACTCGAGTATTGAAAGAAATTCTTCTCCAGAATAAGTCAGTCCTGTGAACCAGAAGGCAAAAATATGATGACATATTTCAAATCATGGATTCTGCCAAGAGCAACTCAATCATTACGCAGCTTTACAGATGTGCTGTGAATTTCTGCATCAGTGTGTGTAAAAGATTTGTTTTTTCTCTTACAGGGAATGCAAATTACTTTCACTATACGAAACAAGGTGGAAGCGCTGTGATTGATGGTGTTGATGATGCTAAGGAAATGGTAAACACCAGGCAGGCCTTCACTCTGCTAGGTAATTTGTGCAACACAGTCATATCCCAAATCCGGTATACTAGCGGGTGTTTTTTGCATTGTTTCTTATAGTTTGTTAAAATCTGTTGCATTTAAGAGCAGGAGAGTTTGGAAAACTTTAGGACTGAGATGCTTTTATTGCGTTAAGAAGGTATTTAAATTGCAGTGGAATCACATATCTAGCATAGGAGGAGCACACGTTACATGAACATTTATACTGGATTCCTTTGGTGTAGCATCTGCAGTATTGGAGGTCACTGGCAAAGCACTTTGAAACAGGAAATGAAATAGTTCATTTAAACGGGTTTTGGGGGGCAAAGGGGAAGGGGGTGTTTTGGGTAGGTTTTTTGTATCTGTTTGTAAAATGTTTTTAATAGCAATGGAGCCAGGCAGTACTGTCCAATGTCGAAGCCTCTGAAAAATACACAGTGGTCACTGGTTTTCTCTTCTTGATAAAATCTTCCAGCAACTGCACGTTGTGGTTCTTTATTTCTCTCACCATTCAAAACGTTTTGTTCATCATTTTTCAGGTGTTAGCGATTCCTACCAGATGGGAATTTTTCGAGTCCTTGCTGGCATCCTTCACTTGGGCAACGTGGAGTTTGCATCTCGGGATTCTGACAGCTGTGTTATTCCTGTGAGTAGTAGATGAGCTGAAGGGTATCGTTTCTACTCTGACAGTTCTGCCTTCTGCTTGTTTGCAGGGACCTCTTCTGAAAGAGGACCAATGTAAAAACACAAGCAGTGTGTTTATTTCTAATTTGTTACCATTTTTACAGTTCTTTTTGCAGATGGATTCAACTCTTCTCAGTTTAGAGGCTTTAGGCAGTGCTCACTGTATTACAGCAGTGGCGGCTTTAATTTTGTTTCAAAACTGTGATCTATCTGTCCCAGAAAAGACAGTATAGCTTTGAAGTCCTGGGCAGGTGTCTAGATCTTTACTTTCCTACATGAATGCATTTCCTGCCCACAGTAAATGCTTTGCAGGACGTTTCACAAAGTCCTCTGAGGTATCTAGACATAAGCATGGGATATACATGTTCAATTCATGTTGCTCATCTAAGTGTTGTGGTTTATCAGTCCTTTTTTACCTTTGTGGAGGTCAGCAATGAGGACTGCATACTCTGATCTGGAAAAAACCTCGTCGTTCAGTGGCTTCTTACTGAAGGCTGTGTTCTGGAGATGAGAAGCAAAACAGACCGGGCTTGTCACTTCTCTCTTCCTTGGATTCACAAGTGACCAGTTTCTCCTTTTGCCTTTCCTTGAATGTCTGCTGATAGACTACACAGCCTTCATCTTTCTCTCTCTTCAAATAGTAGCAACAGTTGCAGGTTTTTGTCGTCATTTTGCGATCAGTTGCTTTCTCAAGAGTCTGCAGTAGCAGTTTCTGGAGACATCAGGCCACAGATGATCAGTGTGCCCATGACACTGTCTGTCCATGGGGTTGAATGAATAACTGCTATGAAACTGTGGCAGTAGTCTGGCTTTTTGGTATGTCTTAAATAGGTTTTCACTACAAAGAAACATCATTTAATGATCACAAGTAGAAAGGAGATGAGCCCCAGGACAAGATGAGCTAGTCTGTGTTGTAATGGATATCTCCAATGCAGAAATCCTGCTGAATGAGCTAGTACAAAGCTGCAAGTTCCTGTGCAATCCTATCCTGAGGTGGTAAACATCTAGCAGGCAGCAGTGAATGTCTGCTGAATGGCATCTGCTACCTGAGCCAAGCTGTTCTCTGGCAATAACCATGCCACTGCAGAGCTCTGTCGCCATGCAGACAGGTCTGCTTCAGAAGTGCTGGCGTGGTGCTTCCGGGAGCTCACTGAAGGGCTCCACATAGTGCTTTGTGAATGAATCTGTTTAATGCCAGCTTGAGTAGCCCTAATGTGACACTCTTTTGTGCAGTGTTCATTATTATTACTTTATTGTCTTCTGAGCCAGTTGAAGTGGTATGGCTAAACTGAAAGAATGCATGCTCAGTTAATTGGATTTTGGAGGTGTAACAGCACTGCCATAGGATCTGTATGCTATAAGGACTAGAAGAAGCCTCAGAGAAGTCAGGACATAGTAACAGAAAGATAAAGCTGATGTACCCTGAAGCTATTGGGCATGTAGTAACAGCCCCCTGTAACCTGTCTTTGTCAAGATGCTGCTTGTCAGTTTGCTGTTGAGCCACCGAGTGCAAAATGAATGTGATGAGGAAGTAGTGTAAGGGGAGTTCCTTACGAGGAAAGGCCTGTCTGTCCTATTTGATTTCTATATATCAGTTTGCCTGTTAGTCACAAGGTGTAGTATCTTAACTCATTGAGTGGTAAATGCTTTGCACTGCCTTGCTAGTTGATTTTGCCTGGTTAAACAGAGGTCAGTTTTTTCACTTGTACAGCCCAGTTTCAGAGTTAGAGAACATAATTTGCGTGCTCCAATCTCTTAATGTTTGTCACCAGAATTCACTGAGGAAATACTGTGTTGAATACTGAGACCAGAGCACTGAGGTCCTCCCACACTTACTTCTCTTCAATCTTGGCTTGGGCTGTCATGCCCATTATTGCCTATCACTCTGTGCCCTGCCGTGGATGTATATAGGCAGATGAGAGCACCACTCAGGAGCTGCAGTCCAGTCTGTCACTGGCATACAGCTGGTGTCCCCTGCATTTCTCTAGCTTCTTCACTCAAAACTGAGACAGCTACAAGAGTTCAAAATACAAAGGCCGTCCCTATGAAACTAGGTGGTTTGTGTTTGTGAAGGTTGCAGGTTACCTGTTTGGGGCTTTTTGGTGAACACAAGTATAGTAAAATACCTTTGGGGAAACTGAATCACTAATTTACTGCAGTGATGTGAATGTGGTGAGTGGGCAGAAAACTTGGTGCTGTTGGTCCTTATTGTTGGATCACTGCAGGCAGTTCTGATTGCATGATTGCATGTGTGTTATTGGTGATAACTGCTTCAAAACCTAACCAGATTGTTTTTGTTAGCCCAAGCATGAGCCCCTCACCATCTTCTGTGACCTCATGGGTGTGGAGTATGAAGAGATGGCCCACTGGCTTTGCCATAGGAAGCTCGCAACTGCCACCGAAACCTACATCAAGCCAATTTCTAAGCTTCATGCCATCAACGCCAGAGATGCACTTGCCAAACATATCTATGCTAATCTCTTTAACTGGATTGTAGATCATGTGAACAAAGCCCTTCACGCCACTGTAAAACAGCATTCTTTCATTGGAGTGTTGGACATTTATGGGTGAGTCTTTCTGTCAGTGATATGACATCTTTTGCATAGTTATCTTACTGGAAAACATCTTTGTCTTTATCATGTGGTGTTGCATGGATTACGCAAAAGCCCCAAGCCCTTAGCAGCTGCCTGTTCCAGCTGAAGGAAGTAGGTGTTTAGTTTTGACATGCTAATGAAGATCTTTGTCTTGGCTTTCACGTTTGACATTTATAGTGGGATTTCAGATTTTTGCTGTTGGTAGTTCCTTTATGTATTGCACTGGGGAAGGTTACAAGGAAATAGTCATCTCCTGGTTCCTCCAGGTGGCACTTCTCGAGAGGACAAAGATAACTAACATGCTCTCCAAGAGCATCAGTCCCTTCCCCGCATTCCTCATCTCTGCCTAAAGAGGCAGCATCACTGATTTGCCCATGTACTGCATTTTGCCATTTCCCTGTGTGCGTTGTTGCTTGACTATAGTTTGTGCCTGGAATAATGCAGTGAATTTGACTAGAGGGAGGGAATTTAAAATTATGCAGTCATTTAATTTGTCTTTTTCACTGCACTAGTAATTTTGAGTATCTGCATATTTTAGATTTGAGACATTCGAAATCAACAGCTTTGAACAGTTCTGTATCAACTATGCCAATGAAAAACTGCAGCAGCAGTTCAATATGGTAAGTAGGAAATGGCTGGCATTTCCTCTTCCCTTTCCCCTCACCCAAGCCCATTCTGCTAATTGGGTCCCCAGTGGTTACAATGAATTCCTTCAGTCTATTAACCAGCTGTCCTGGCCGTGGGCTTTGGGGGATGGATAGAGATCGACTGTCTCCTAGAAATAGATTTTATGACTAACTGCTGCTCTGGGACTATTTGAAATTCCAATCACACTAACAATTATGAGACACAAGCCATGCTTAGCAATTAAGACCCCGAGATTGCCTGTCAATGAGAACACCATGTGGATGAAGTTGGAGTTAGCTGTGTCTCTGTCACCTCCACAAGAGCCAGTGCACAGGCAGCGGAAAGCAGGGCTCCGCTGCTGGAAATCTGCCACTCGTGCTGCTTCTCCTGCAGTTATTTTTTGAGGGTTTTCAGCCACGAGCTGGCGACTGACGTGTGCAGGAGGCGCCTCTTCCCCTCCTCCGGAGAGATCACGATTCATTCTCTCTCCTCAGCCCTGTGACGTTTGTAATTATATATCTTACCTGCATAATGATGAGGCAAGTTATTTATGTCAGGTCTGTTGCTAGGCTGTGCTGCAGTGCTGGAGTAGCTTGGAACTCTCTTTACAAGCGTACTTCCATGTCACTGTGTGCTTGCAGGACCAGATTCCCTCATGCTGTTGTTCATCCTGATGTCAGGGATGTGTGTCAAGGAGTAAGCTGGGTGCTGGAGCAGGGTCTGGGCTTTCCAGATCGCAGTGTGCCCTCTCCATGCTGGTAGTGCCATGGCTGGCTTCAGTTCTGTAAGCAGGATGTCGTAACTGTGAAGTGCAGGGTATCTTGGAATTCTCTTAGCTCTATGGCAAAAATCTGGTCACTGTCCAGATTGTAAGGGTTCACTCCTTTAGTGAAGATCATTGCCTCCATGTTCCCTTCCCTCTCATGCTGTTGCACATGTCTCATGAAGGATGGGGCAGCAGGGCTTTTGTATTGATGCCCCACCAAGCTACCGAATCCAGTGACCGTGAACACGGACCCATTGGGCTGCTGTGCAGGTACATGGGGTGGAAGTTGCTTTAAATTAAAGCTCTGTGTATGATGGCTGGCAGCAAGCCTTCAAGTGCCCCCTGGGGTGGCCTGAGCCCAGCTGAGGGTAGGCTGCTCAGGGACTGCACAGCTACCACTTATGTCTTCACAGCCTCCCTGGGCACCCTTCCCATGCCTCGCCACACACAACCATAAGGAAAAATGGATCTGAAGACATTTTTCACCACCTAATTGCTAATTCCTTTACAGTGAAGAAATGGTTTTATGTTTTCTGTCAGACTTGGGTATGATTCACCAGCAAAACACTACCATTGGCTTTCCAGTCAGGAATTAACTTGGCGTGTAACGCAGCCATTAAGCTGCGGGGTGGGAATGGCTCCCGTGGGCACTGTTAGGGAGCACTGCTTTGGAAAGGATGGTGTTAAGCTAATGAAATAAAAGGGATAAACCGCTTTGTCAGGGTAGTTCTCTGCTGTCTGTGAGGTGTTTGTGGGCTTGTGCACTGAGTTCCAGGCAGCTGAGGCCGGCTCCATGAATACTGGTGTTTGAGGTGCACCCTGAACCCACAGTATGTCTCTTTGCTGCTTGGTGGCGTATGCTCTGAGCTCTGTTCTGCTTGCCAGATTAATTCGTGTGCTTTAAAATTCAAATGGAAGATAAAATGTCATTTAAAATAACTGGAGTCAGCAGTCTTATTGTGTTTAAAAAGAGTGCTTGTGCTATTAAGACCACAGTTTGCCTGTTTAGTACCTTCTTACCTTGTTTCCTGAAGTTTTAATTCATCCATGCACATTTAAAGCTGTGCAGGTTTTTTGTGAGAATATTTTTGAATAAATATAAAACTACATTGTTACTGATTTTTGCACCAAATAAATCTTGCACGGAATTTTGCTTAAGGGATTTCTTGTGCTAATACTCCTACAGTCATCCTCGCAGGGTTTTGCTGAAGAATATATTTTAGTGCAGTGTGTCAGCCATTTAAGAGAAAATGGAGCTCTGTTCTTTTACAAGGAAATGCAGAAGTATTTATAGTGAAGTTTTGCTTGAAATAGAGCAGTATTCATAACTTCAGGAATCATAAATGCACGGCACATCCTGCTTTAGAAGTTGCTGTTCCTGCACTTAAGACTTTTTCTGGGTTTTGTGCTGTTTTGTTTTGGGTTTTTTTTCATAAAAGAGTTTATAATAATTGTGGAACAATGCAGTGAAAAGAGAAGAGAAAATAGATCTTATTTGCGGAGAATATGGATGAGTGCTTTAATTTAGTCTGTTGTTTTCAGGCCAGGGAAAAAGGTTAATTTATTTTTCATATGCTTACTTGTTAAAGGGTTTATTCAGTTGAACCAGTGTGTTACTTGACAGCCTGGATTAATGTGTCAAGATGAATTCAAGTGAGAGTTCGATATATTTATTCTGCATTTTATTTCACAGAAAACTGTTTTCTTTTCACCCTGTAGCATGTCTTTAAGCTAGAACAAGAAGAATATATGAAGGAACAAATACCATGGACCTTGATTGATTTCTATGACAATCAGCCTTGCATCAACCTCATAGAGGCCAAAATGGGAATTCTGGATCTGTTGGATGAAGAGTGTAAGGTGTGTGTACACAGGCTTTCACAGAGAAAGAGGTCATCAGCTCTCCTGCTCCTGGGGCCTCACAGGAAAAAGTCATCTGTATACAGCTATCATTTTGACACTTTGCTGTTGAAAGGATTTGGAGAGCAAACAAACAGAATTGGCAATTACTGGAGGAGAAAAAATGGTTTTACTCCTGTTTTTTTTCTTCTCCTCTCCATCATGTATCTGTATCTGGGTTTCTGGTCGGCCTTTGTTTTCACTCTGGCAACTCTTCCTTTCCCAAGTGTAGCAAATGCAGTCTTTGTTCCTGTCCGATTTCTCCAAATCACCTCTCACTTTGATGTCTCACCTTTGTCTTTTATCTTAGTTGTAATTATGCTAAGCCATATACAGGGGATGGCACGTGGTGTCTACTTCAGTGGAAACCTAGCTGGGGGTTCTTGTATATCACAGAACATCGCAAGAAATCTCTGCTGGCGGTGGATGAGTTCTGACCCACTAAGATGCTGTTCAGTCAGATGTAACATACCTCTTGGATCCCTGCCCTTGAGTGTGTGACACTGGAAGCATCCTTTAGTGTCTAGTGTGTCACATACCCACTACACCAACTGCTGGCTACTTCCAGTCCAGAGTGTTAGAAAACCAAGTGCATAGCTGGCTACTGGTTTCCGTGCTGGAAATCCAAGGAGTGGGGAGTTTCAAAGCAAACCACAGTGTTGTCCCCCATTTTCTTAGTTTCTTTTGCTACTGCGAAGTTTTGAAGACATTTTAAATGGCTGTGTGTTCTCTTCCATAGATGCCAAAAGGCTCGGATGACACTTGGGCCCAGAAACTGTACAATACTCATTTGAATAAATGTGCCCTCTTCGAAAAACCACGTATGTCAAATAAGGCTTTTATCATCAAACACTTTGCTGACAAGGTGAGGACTTGCTGAGTAGTGCAAGGGAGGGGGTCCTGGGGTGGGTGGCTGTTGCTGGCAGCAACTGAACAGCGGCATCCCTGGCTCTGCTCAGCCTCTTGCAGAATGTGTGCCTGCCTGTACACCCGATCGGGGGAAGAAACTTGACCTGGGAGCTTGTGCCGAGCCAGGAACACAAACAAGAGCTCCTGACTCCTGTCACATGCTGTAACCACGAACCATCCTTTTTCAAAACATGGCAGCCTGGGGTATTCGCAATTCACAGCATAATTATATCCGTTCCAAAGCATTTGTGTATTTCTATATGTATATCACTGCAGTTTTAGCTAAAGAACAGTGAAATTACATGGGTTTGCTTCCACTTTAATGTACAAACAGGAAAGAGGCTAACACACCCTTCTTGTCGCTGGAGCATCATGCGCTGCTCCCACCCTTGCCTCTGCTGGTCAGTGAACAGCTACTTCTAGGAAGCCAGGCAAGGGGTACCTCAGTGGAATGCATGCATGTACAGCTCCCACAGGGCATCATCAAACTGAGCAACTCCTCAGATTGAAATACAATTTAAAATCCTATTTAATTGTCCTGTTAAACAAAGAAGTTGCCTCAGAATGTTACCAGCTTTGCCAGAAAAAAGTTTGGAAAACTCGGGGATTCTTATCAGTAGGTCTCTACATGATGACATGGGGGTTTGGAAGCCTTTATTGGCCAACCCTTGATTTTTCCCAGGTTCTGGAATTTATGCACAGGAGAGGGATCCTGTTCTTGTTGCATCTAGTGTCACCTTAATGAAAGCAGCAAGAGCATCTCTGTAACTGTTTGTTTTAATGACTTCTCTTTTATTTGGTGGATGAGAGAACAATAAGGATTTAATGGTGTTTCATATACTGTTCATTAGGCTAAACTTTGGTATTTGGAAACAAGGCTTTCCTGTGCCTAGTTTGAGCAGTGAGGGCCAAGTAAAGCTAGAAGTAGCTCCAGGCAGGTATTGACTAAGCTCTAAGCTCTGATGGGCTGTCTGTCTAAGCTTTTTATGCTTTTCCTGTGTGCTTACGTAAATGCATACAGACATCTTGAAGGAAAAAATAAAGCTGTAGCTGGCAGGTTGGTATCCAGAGCCTTGATGCTGTCTTCTCTGAGAGAAGGCAGATTCTGCTGCCCTCTCGTGGCATTATTTCCCGCAATAAGAACATTAATGGTAATGTTCAGAGCGGGATTTAACTGTGGAAAGACCGTGGGAGATCTGCTGCCTTCCCCTCCCAGGAATTGTTTGAAATGGTTTGCACCTCAGGGTATATAGTCACTGTGTGCGCACTGATAAATGGCTGTACTGAAAGAGGGACTGCTGATGCTGTCAGTCTGCTCTGAAGAGCAAAATTGCTATCAGGGTCTGCTCATGTATTTTATAGTGTGCACTTCTGCTGATACGGGATTGAAGACTGAGTGTGAGACACTTCATGAGGGTTAGCGTACTTAATTAATAGAGAATTCTGAAGTATAGACTTGTGACGATAGTTTTTGGTTTCTGTTCAGCCTGGAATTAGGGCAGTGAAAAAAATACCAGGTTTTTATCTGAAGCTCTGGCTGTTCTTTGGTTCAGGAAACCCCATGGCCTTGTGATAGAGGATTGTTATCTATTGTCATAACACTCAGGCTTTTTATTGCTTCTGGTGAAAATAGTCTTTCTGAGTACAAATGAGGCATTTTCATAATAAGCTGCAGGCAGATCCACTTGCTGCCTCTCAACTAACGAGATGAGATACTTTGTTCTCGGTTGCATCTGGATTTCACACAATTTTGCAACCGTGATAACTTCAGTGAAGGAGATGCTCGAGACACAGTTTGAGTCCTCACCTTTACAGTAACCATTCAATCATGCTGTCTTACCACAAGCATCTCTCAGCAGTGAAATATATCTGGTATAATGCAGTAACAATATTCATCTCTGTATCCTTTAACATTCTACATTTTACTGGAAAACACTTTCCTTGAAGAAAATCTGTATTTAAAAAAGATACACTTGGGAGCTGATATTTATAACAGCCACAAGAATTATCTTTGTTAAATGTGAATGTTGTAGCTGGTGAATTCCATGCAAAATTTTCTTAGTAAATACTTTTAACACTTACTTTTTTTTGGTAAAATTATGGATTTCAGGTGGAATATCAGTGTGAAGGCTTTTTGGAAAAGAATAAAGACACGGTTTATGAAGAGCAATTTAAGGTCCTAAAATCAAGTAAGGTTAGTATAAGCATTTTTTTTGCCTTCTTTTGCAGTTATGAATCCTTGAACTAAGGATCATATAAAATTTCTTATAAACCTAACAAATCTTTCTCCCATGGTATCAGATCAACTGAAATTGAATATAGTTTGTGTTTTACTTGAATATCTGTACGAGTTTAGAAAATCCTGTAGCTTCATTTTCTCCATGTAAAATCAGTCTATATTTAGCCACTGGTTTCACTTTGAGGGGGGGTTTCTTTGATTTGGGTTTGTTTTTGCTTGGCTGGGAGTTTTTGGTGATTTGGGGTTTTTTTGGGGGGGTGGTATTTTGGTGGTTGGTTTTTGGCATTTTGGTGGTTTTTTTTTTTTTTTTACTTTTCACAAAACTTTGCTATATTTTCTGTAAAGGCATCAAGGACTAATATACTATAATAGTATAAGAAGGCTTAACAGTTGAGTCTTAATTTTATAATGTGAAGACAGAAGCTTCTTATTTATGGCCTGACAATTGAGCAAAAGATTTCTGGAGGAACAAGTTTTGTTCCAGAAGCAAAGTGAGAGAGGAATGAAATGTATAGACCCTAAGGACACAGACCAGAATTTGTGGAGTCTTGCCTTCTTCATGTCTATGAAGGGAAGATAACATCTGAATTGAAAAATACTGCATGAAGCAATGTTACAGAGCAGGCCTTTGGTAGTGTTGTCTGCTTTTTTTAATGGCAGAAATGCTGGTTGTGCTCTTCTGAAATTTAAAGGCAATTAACTCGACACTGGAACTAGATGATCTTAAGGTCCTTTCCAACCCTAACTATTCTATGATTCTATGATTGTACTGTGGTGCCTGTTGGGTATTTGCTAGCTGTAATGGCCCAGGAAGCGGGGTATGAAGGACAGGCTGTTTAAAATTAAGCTGTTCCATCAGGAAAGCCAACACTTTCCTTTTTGCTTCTATTATGAGCAGATATCTGAAGCTAAATGATTAAAACATAATGAAAAAACGCATCAGACTTTCCACAGAGAAAAGTGCTGTCGTGGTTTGAGTGTGCGGTCAGTTGCTGGGAGGGGCAGTGGATGGCACACTTGGGATGCTGGCAGGGAGGTGCAGCAGTGCTACGGGCATGTAGTCAGTAATGTACAGTGGGGACATAGCTGCCATAAGAGCATGGCAGCAGCTTGGGCAGGCTCAGTAGGCTGGGTCCGTTCAGTCTAAACACTAAGAAACAACATGGTTTTCCCCAGTGGTAACTTTTACCAAAACTAGCATTAGGACAAAAAAAAAAAAAAAAATCTGTGAAGAAAATGGATTTTCAACAGAAGAATGTTTCATTTTAATTTTCCAGCAGTCCCTCTTGGTTAGCAAGTGTAGTGGAATTGCATTTCTGATTTTTGTTTCTTTTTGTTGTCGCTGTGTTCTGGGTTTGCTGTGAACATTCAACAGAAGGTAATTCTAAATTGAATGCATCATCTGTCATCCTGCCCGTGCCCACTCTCACATACAGCTTGAATCCTTTCCTCTCCAAAGTGCATGACACACACTGCTCTTGGAAAGCACTGTAGTGTTTAGCTGTTTATTTTGGCCTTCTCTATAAGTCTGCCTAGAGGACCTCTTTGAACTATTTTGGTTTCCATGCATGTATCATGAAAGGAATACAACAGTCCTCAGCTTCTATGCTTGCTACTGGCATGTTGTTAAAATCTTCTGTCATGGCTCTGTATTGAAAGAAATGATCTGTAAGACTGTTAGCAGCATGTCTGTTCAGTTGTCAGAAAAAAATACAGGGGAAAAATGCTCGCTTGCTTGTTTTGTGCCATGTGAATTATCTGCCCTTTGATCAGTGTTTTCACTCTCTTTGAACACTCCCAGTGTTCTGCAAAGCAGAGAAAATTGATAAAATACTGAAAGCCAAAACCAGATGAAAACATGAATGCCCTCACTGTCTGGAAGACCTCAGTAGTGCTCTCCCATTGACTTCTGCGGCAGAAGGCCATACATTGCTCCTTCCTTCTGCATGCAGTAGCTAAGGCAGTGTCTGTGAAAATGAGGCTTTTGAAATGCACTTGCCCATTTTTACAGACAGATTTCCCCAGGGTTGGAAAAAGGGAATGAGACTTAGGTACTGGTAGCTTAGAAGAGCTCACCCATCTGCAGTCGAGACATGAGGACGCCCTTCCCACCCTCACCGCTGGTGTGTGAGAGCATCAGGAGTTTCCAGCAAAGCATATTGAATTCAAAGAAGTTTCTGTATGGGGTGAAAAGACTTGGCTCTGTAGCTCAGATGCCTGCGCATAGTGACTCACTTCATCTGACTACAGGCAGCTGAATGAGGTGGTGGTGGCCTGATCATCCTGAACTCTGCTAAGGAGACAGGCTAAATCACCCCCTGGAAGTGTCATTCTTCCACCAGCTACAGAGGTAACTCAAGGTGATCATGCTCCTAATCTGGCACACACAGATGAGATAAAGCTAAGGTGCAAAACTCCTTTTATTCTAGTCCAGGAATTTAGGATACCTTTGCAGCATTCATAGTCATTACATTATGCTGGATTGCTGTGCTCTGTGCTGCTGAGGAGCGTTTGATGCCTTCTGCTAGCCCATCTGGCACAACCGCAGAGCACAAGCACCATTTTGTTGCACAGCATGTTTCACTGGGTATCGTGCATGTTCACCAAGTTTTATAAGGCAAAACCAATTTTTCTGTTCTTTAGGTTGTACTTAGCCCAAACACTTTCTAGTACTGAAAATTGAATGCTCCTATCTCGGGAGAAAATGCACAGATGCTAGATAAAAGGTTATTCACAGACAGGTGGAGAAGTTCAGATTTTCTTACTCTTATAATACTTCTCACATGTTACAGTTGTCAGTAGAAAGACCTGGTGGTGTTATTTTTAGTTACAAGCTACTTCAAAGCAGCTATTATATATGGGTGTATTTTGTAGCAATTAAAGAAAGGAAACTGGAAGCCCTGTGTGATATTTGGAAAGGTGTTTCAGGTTTTAATTCCACTCCCAATAGCCTCAGAGTAGATCTTCAGTCAGATAAATTTGGCTAGTGGTTTTTTTTTAGTTGGTGGTTCCTCTTTTAAGTTGGTGATTTCAATTTAGACTGATAAAGCAGGAATATTCTTTGTTGCCTGCTGGGTACTCAGTGTCCTAGATATGTCTCAAACACAAAGGAGTGTGAAGCACCACCAAAATACGAGGACCCTGTTGTTTCCTTCTTAGATCAAAGCAGCTATATATAATTGCAATTGGTACTTATGAAGCTGCTGTCAGTATCTAACAGTTTCACATGGAAGCTATTGCTGGCTCTATGAAAAAAAACTTAAATCAGAATTTTATCTTCAGAAGGAGACTCACTGATCAAACCCACAACATTTTTAGTATTAATTTCTGGCCCACTCACTATACTACTAACTTGTATGCTTTGTTGCATTTGTCCCCATGAGGAGTTCAACAAAAACTCAGTGCTTGCAAAAACAGGCTGGATTCTAACTACCTTAAGCATGAACAGGTACAGTCACGTTCTGGATTCTTACGCTCTGTATGTTTTCTGCTATTTCACCAGTTTAAGCTGCTACCGGAGTTGTTCCAGGATGAGGAGAAGGCCATCAGTCCCACATCAGCAGCCCCTTCAGGGCGCGTGCCTTTGTCTCGAACGGCTGTCAAACCAGCTAAGGCCAGGCCAAGTCAAGCCAGCAAGGAGCATAAGAAAACCGTGGGACATCAGGTGAGTTTGAAGATGCAGCTCTATTGGATAATCTCTCCCTCTGCCTCCTTCTGTCTTTTATGTCTCAAGGTGTGCTGGTGCTTCTTGGGATACCTTGTGATTTTGAGACAAGTGCAGCTGATTATGACTGACAGTTTGCAGCAAGTAACTCAAATTGGTAACACACTTTGGGCCACAGTGTCAGGCTACAGTTCTTACTGCGGTGCCAAAACCATGTTTTTCAAAATAGATTTAACGTGCTGGATGCTGAAAAGCTTTGAAATTCTCACACTGGGTCCTTTTGATCACTTGCCACATTTTCTGACTCAAATCAGAAGTGGGAATTCAGTCCCCAGACAACTTGGTTCTAGTTATCAATGGGCTAAAATAAAATATCTATGTATATGCCCTAGAATTCTATTAAAAGCATGCAGATCAGTGCTTTCCACTCAACAGATTTAACAGATGCTTTCTCAAGATGGTTATGTCCCCAGTCAGTGCTTTATATGTGACAGATTGTCCCTCGGACTGTATGTAGGAGCCAAGGGGAACTTTTTTGACAGTTTAGTACTCACTTTTTATCTACTTGCCAACCTGCACCGCTTTGCTGGTGAGTGGTGACATTATTCTTTTGCCTGGGGCTTCCAGGAGATCTGTGTGGATAACTCTTTCTATGTTACTATTGGACAGCCTGGAATATAAACTAGCTCTCAGGGAGCACAAGTTCTTTGTATCAGGGTCTCCTACCAATTCTTGAGGATGAGCCAGCCACATCTCTCAAGTGTTCAGAGTTCTGATGAAATCACCAAAAACGCCTGGGCTTTGTCCACTGCCTTGGCTGGTTGTTGATCCCCTAACCAAGATAATAGCACAGTATCTATGCAGTGTCATGAGCTAGTCACACTGCTGAGTGAGAGTCAGGGAATTCAGAGAATGTTTGACTTGGATATTTGTAATTTCTCTGTCACCTTCCCAAAGCAAGTTCTGTCAAGCTGTGGGTGGGAATAGGAATAGGTATTTATGCAACTATACAGAATGCCAATCTGCCTGGCATGTGTTTGTGGTATAGGCTGCAGATTCCACTCTTCTGCAGTTCATACAAGGGAACCCCTGCCCAGCTATCTTTAGTTTCTGATTTTGCAGACAGAGAGTATCTTAAAGCTTGTAAAGGCCTAACAGTTTTGTTGTCAGACTGAAACTATGAGTTGAAGTGTTAGGGGTGCTCTTGTACTACTCCTGTCAAGCAACCACATTAATTGATCAATAAATTTTAAAGAAAGCTAATACAAAAGTGATTTTTATCGTATTCTGTCTAAAAATAGAGGTTGATGTAGAATCATGAGTTCAGCAGAAAGAAGGAAATTCATACCAATATGCTTGGAACATCTTAAGATGTGCTTTCTTTGTCTAATAGGGTATCCTGTGGTTAGACGGATACACTGCAGTACGTTAGATATTTGTCGTCATGATACTGCTTTTAGAGTAAAGCTCCTAAAACTCTCAGATACTGGTCTTCCAAGGTTTTCTTCAGTAGGACTGACATTGGGATCAGTGGAGCTGAAGAAATTGATACTTTTTTTTTACTACTCTGTTGATTTTAAATTTGATTTAAATGTATTTAAAATTGAATGGCTATTTAGTAATATGCTGTGAAGTTTAGTCATGAAGAGATGGATTAGGCAAAGATAAGGGTAGATGAGACAGAAGCCGAAAATAACCCTGTCTATCCAATGGTTTTGTAATTTCATCACATGCTGTAAAGCGTAACATTTAGAAGTCTGACTGTCCTAACATTTAGAAGTCTTACCATAAGATAATTCACCCGAAGATGATATCTGAAACGGAAGTCTATTGCCGTAACAAAAACAAGCTGGTGTTTATCACTGAAAGCATTACTACAAATAAGCAGGTATCCCTAGGTCAGCGTCTTGGGCTTACCTCAAACATTGAGGCTATTCCCTGATACTTTTCACTTTTTCAGTTTCGAAACTCCCTCCACCTGCTGATGGAAACCCTGAACGCTACAACTCCACACTATGTGCGTTGTATTAAACCCAACGACTTCAAGTTGCCGTTCACGTAAGCTGGTTCATGTATTGGTCATACAGCCTGTGCAGGGGAGAGACTTGCCCAAGGCCTCAGAGGATCCAGGTTCTGCTAAACCTTGCTTACTCGGGAGTGATTTGTCTCCTTTCTCTTGTTAGGGACTTGTGCATTTGTATGTGTACTTACTTACAGTTTGGAGATTAATAGAGGGAGAAATACTTCTTGATGCTTTTTTGTTGTTTATGGTGATGTATGAGAAGAAATACCAGCATTTTTATTGCTAGCTGTTTTAAATGTGACTGGCAGTTTGCACTCTTTGAGTTGTTTGCCAGAATTTGCTTTTGCAGATTCCAGGGTCTTATTCCTTATCTTTTTTTTTTTGTATATGAACTTGCTTAGAGCTTTTCTCCTACGCCTGCTTAAAGTCCAGGCTCACAAAGACTCCATGGCTATTGGGCAGGCCAGTGGGAAGCAGTCAGGCTGTCTTCTGTTGTCACTGAGTTGCAGAAGCACTGACCAGACTTGTTAACCATCCATCCCATCCCACCCCTGTTCCCCCTCTCTGCCACTCCTGTCATAGGTGTGCACAGGGCTACAGGTCCCTGTAATGCAAAACTAGTCCCATATGCACAGGCTCTTTTTTATTCCTGTGTAGATTCGATGAAAAGCGGGCAGTGCAGCAGCTGAGAGCTTGTGGTGTTCTGGAGACCATCCGAATCAGCGCAGCTGGCTTCCCCTCCAGGTGTGTTTGCTGCTTTTTAGACTGCTTTTGCCTGCAGTTCTGGAGTATTATTCATTGCTGGGACTGACACTGTCTGTATTTTTGGGACAGGTGGACGTACCAAGAGTTCTTCAGCCGTTACCGTGTTCTTATGAAGCAGAGAGATGTCCTTGGTGACCGAAAACAGACGTGTAAAAATGTCCTGGAGAAGCTGATTCTGGTACTAGACTTAGTACTGTCAGCATTTGGAATCTGAAGGAGTAAAGATAGCATTGCTTATAGCCACACTATTCTAGTACTACACAGTACTAAACCATTTTATTAGCACAGGAAATGTAGAATTGCCCAGTGTATCGCAGGAAAGAAAGTGATTTTTTAGTGTGAGTGGGTTGAGGGTGAGCCTTATCTTGCTTAATGGCAAGGTGCATTAACCACACCTTAGGAAAGGTATAGTTATCTGGAGGTTTTCTAATGTGGAGATGTTTCTGCCTGTGGAAGTGTTTGCGTCTTTCACATTGCTCCTTTGTGCTCCTGTGCTGAAGTCAACCTATTTCCCTCCTTTCGTCCTCTTGACATTGTCTCCCTGCTTAGCACCATGGCTATCCTCCTGCCTCAGCAGCCTCCTGCTTTGCCTCCTACCTCCAGTTGCAGCCCTACATTCCCAGGCTATGACATCCACACCATTGGCGTTGCACCTGGACTGATGTGTTTCTTGGGATTTCTTAAGGATTGATGAACAGTGGAGGGCGGGCAGGTTCCAAAGAGAGTTCCAGCCAATTCCCAGTAGAAGGTGGTTAACTGAGACATAGTCGGAAGTGTCAGTTAATAAGAGAAATAGACAAAGTTTTCTGAAGATACAAAAGCAAGAGCAATGTCTGGGTGAGGATGTTTATGGAAACAAAAAAATCCTGTGCAGGTAGGCCTGGACTTAGCTTCTTAAATTCTGTGTCATTGGGTGGACTTAGCTAGTCTCCTGGTTATATGTATGTGTCTGCATTTATAGCATTAATGTATAGTGCTAAGTGTATCCTAAGCTGTTGCTCTTTTACTGCTGTTCCTTTTAACATCAAACAATCAACAAAATAGGTTTTTTCAATGTACTCAATGTGTATTCTCAGTTTTTCAATGTGTATTCTCAGTTTTTCCCTCCATGGAGTACTACAGCCTGTAGTGATATTCTCTTTCTGGTTTAGTTTTGAAATTTCAGCTGTGTTTGAGCAGCAGAAAGATGCTTTGTTCTGGCTTAGTCCTGAAGCAGTAGGCGATGAATACACATTTGAAGCCCCAGCTGTTTTGTTTATGTAATATGGTAGAAGATGGACTGTTCAAAGGTGTCATCTACTATTTAAATAGGGAATTGCATATGTGCATTGGTTGTATTGCCTTCATCCTCTGGGGCCCTTCATCACCTCCTGTAGCCTTCCATGTCTCTTAAAATCTTTGTGAGCAAAAACCTCAGTTACTCGGTTAGGCCATATTTGTGGCCTTGTTTTATTAGTTTATTAACGGAATCATACAGAGAAAATACTCTTCTCCTCTACTTAATTTAAGTCTAGGTTTGCTTCAAATATTACACAGATAAATTTGCCTCTTTACTAACTGTACTTTCATTTAGCCCTTCATGCCTTTTTTAATGCTCTAACACTTTATGCTGTGACTGATCTTCTTTTTACCTCTGAAAATAGGACAAGGATAAGTACCAGTTTGGTAAGACAAAAATATTTTTCCGGGCTGGTCAAGTAGCCTATCTGGAAAAAATAAGGGCAGATAAGTTGAGAGCTGCCTGTATCCGCATCCAAAAGACGATCCGAGGCTGGCTGATGCGCAAGAAGTACGTGCGTATGAGGAAGGCTGCCATCACCATTCAGAGATATGTCAGAGGGTACCAAGCACGATGGTAAGCAATGCTCGTGGGAAAACCCACAGTAGCCTCAATTCAGATCCCTTTAAGTAGGACATTTAAATGTGAGACATTTGTTCTCTCCTTCCTGTACTAGCTGAGAGGAAACAGTTTTCCAGAGAAATTAAGGAAATTGAATATGAATCTGTCTGTTCTGCCTGCTTTTGAACTTCCTGAGAGGACAGTAGCACCCTGACTGTATGATGCTTTAAACAGTGTGTTGTTAGCGAGAGCAAAGTACGAGTAGCACTAGTAGATATGTTGCAGGTGAGGTAAGGCAGCACTCTAGCCTGAGTCCTTATTGCCCAGTTTCCGTGTGCCCTCTCAGCTGGGTCTGACTGTCCTGCTGGAGAAGCTGTTCCTCATCTAGAGTGTAGCAGTGAAGGGAGATACGTCAGTAAGCATCCTTTGTTTGGATTGACTCCTGAGGGATGGCTGTGGATGGATTAGAGAAAAGGGTAGGAGTTCAGGTGGTATTTTTCAAAGACAAGGTGGTTATGAAGACTGTAAGAATCAACCTTCGGAAAGAGGCTTCTGTCAAGATGGTTTGTAATTGTCTTGCTGAGAGGGCCAGGAGCAAGCAAACATTTTCTACAAGTTGAGGTTAAGAGAGGAGATCTGGAAAGCAACATAGTGGAAATAGCTTTAGAGATGGAGAAAAGGTGATGAGAAGCTGAGTTTATCCTGTCAGTTCTATAGCACAGTTCTTGGAGTAGCACAGTTCTTGGAGGAAGTGATAACATTTCCCCATAAAACCTCATAAGGTTTCTCATAATTTGTTATTGTACTGCCATATGGTAGGATAGCAAGTAAACATGCTGCATCACTGGCAGCATTAGGAAGAAATGGAAGTAGAAAATGTGGCTCTTGAGAAAGAGTTAAGTTACAGGTTGTAAAAAAAAGATAGCATTCAAGCACTGGAAATAATTACAGGTGGTGTTTGTAATCTTTTTCTTGCTTAGCTATGCCAATTTCCTGCGGAGAACACGGGCTGCCATCACTATTCAGAAGTTCCAGCGCATGTATGTGGTCCGCAAAAGGTACCAATGCATGCGAGCTGCTACTATTGCTCTTCAGGCTCTCTTGAGAGGTTACATGGCCAGGAACAAGTACCAAATGGTAAGAAATCATGGTTTACTTCTTCTCTCTAGCTTTATCTCCACATACCTTCAGGACGAAGCTGTGCTATGCTGCCCCCCTGGAAATCTGAAATGTTTGTGTGCATGCTGTTACACATAATGCACAAACAAAATATCACAGCATGGGCTGAAGGGCAGCACCTGCAAACAAGAAAGATCCAATACTGCAATCAGTGAACTTGTCATTTTAGAGATATTCACATTATCATCTGATATGGATGTACTTAGACTTTCAGTGCAGTCAGCGGACAGTCTAGCAGAGATTTACAGCATTTCTCACTTTTTCATTTGTTATATAGAATGTTGAGGTACTTAAATACTGAAAATAGCCTTGTGTGAATGTGCCTCTGTGAGTCTGAATCAGTGTTGCTCACATCAATATATGTATGTGATGCACTACTATTCCTATTCCATCCCTAATTTCAGTGGTTCCGAAATAGCTGATGGAAGATACTGAAGGAGATTAACATCAGCAAAGATATATGCACAAAACCAGGAGATTAAAACTTAAGCATGGATGTGGGTTTGTTTGTTTGCTTAATATCTTGTTGGTTTTGTTTGGGAAAGCAATCGATACAACCTTGTCCTAGTGATATTGATAGTATTTTCCTGATTATGCTTGATAAAAAATGAAAATTAAATTGAAAAATTAGTGGTTACAGGGCTGGAAACAAAATTATGATTCAGATGGTGAAACTACAAAAGGCCAATATGTTTCATGGCACTTTTGTCTACTAATTGTTTTAACAAGGCTCAAAAGGCAGCCTATATTTCACTGAAAAATTAGCCAGAAGAGTTCTGTTTTTTTTCCCAAGCAAGTAGATATTGGAGGAATATAACCAAAAGCCAACTAATGCTTCCACGTGTTTCTCTTTTACATTTGAAGCTTCTGTTTATTTTCCATTTGTATTAACCTTGTCTACTTAGTCACATGTGAATGTGCCTAAGTTACAGCATTGTAACATGAGCCAAAAAATCTGAAAACAAGTAATCCGGATGAGAATTTTTAAGCAGTTAAGACTTGGCTGTTCTTTTGTACAGGTATCTGCCTTTTTATTGGAATTCTTAGCATTTTCATTATTACAAATGATATAGTGTGAGATTATACAAGATGCATTTTTAACGCTGATCTGACAGATGTGACAAAGTGAGACATGGGTCACTGCAATATGTGGACTAAAAGGCATCCTTAGGAAAACAGGAGATGATAGTCTATGTCCAAAGTTAGTTGCGTGAGTGATACCCACCCCATCTGTCCTGCAGACAGAGTTTCATAAACCTGTTATATTCTCTCTTAGTAGAGATGGTAGATTTCTGGAGGGGTCCCTGTAAGGGATGGGCGGAGGTGCCTGTCAAGGGATTATCCCCCTTGAGCAGTGAATTGTTCACCGTGGTAAACTGTGAAGTTCTGACAAGTGCCCCTGCAATGTGGTGTGTTTATGTCGTCCTCCTGAGATGGATTATATTAAAGTTGAGCTACAGGCGTGGCCAGAGAGAGCAGCACAGGCTCTGCGTGCTGTGGGAAGGTAAACACGGTTGTGCTGAAGTTCACGCTGATTGCAAATGAGTGAAACTGAAAGGTTGCCCCATGCCAGCACACTTGGGCTGAGCCGTGACTCTGTAAGTAATGTAGGGTACACATGTTGTTCGGTAGGATTGTGAAAGGTACCTGTTGTTGTTGTTGTTAGAAGGGAGGTCATGTGTTGCAGGCACATGGCAAATACAAGGAATTTGAAATGGTTGAATCATCTATTTCACACATCCTGGGGAAAGCTTCTCCCAAGACGTTGTGATGAGCTTCTCAGTTTAGCAAGGAGTTGAGTTCCTCCATAGCTTTTACATGAGCTTTCCTGGGAAATACCTGGTAAATTAAGTGACTTTCTGATCCTCTCACCCTGGAGTGGCAGGGTTCCTCACTGGATTCCATGAGTGTGAGAACTCACTGGCAGATGAGGACCAGCCCTGCATGATGGAGGTATTTGATGGGACTTGCTGCTTTCAAACTTGGGATGAAAATGTTGCTGAAAGGTGCTTGTATTCGAGCTGCTCAGGCATCCATGGGTAACCTGAAGGAGTATTCCAGGAAACATGTAAGAAGGAAGCAGGAGTGCTAACTGCGTGGCATGCTGTCACAAGGACTTTGGCTTTTGAACTTGCTGTACTTCTGAGAGAGGTATTTCCTTACCTCAGTGTGCTGTTTTAACTGAGTGCTGGTATTTCAAATCTCTTTTCTTCAGAAATAAAGGCTAAGGGAAAAAGTGTGTGTGTCTTAGAATCTTACCACTTTGCCAGTGAACCTTTCAACTTCTTTGCTCCGTAAATGTTATGCTTCTAACACAGTTCAGTTCATTTTCTAAAAAGTATAGAAGAAAACAAAATTGTTATTAGCCTACTAGTTTGTCTCACCAGCTTCGTGGTAAATCAGTATAAGAACGTGAGCTGCATATGATCTTTAAACTGTCAAATCCAAGAAGTAACATAAAATCTTAAATAGTTCTGTTGTTTAGAATAGATTGTTTAATTTGCAGAAGCTTTATTAAGTGAACTCGGAAGCTCTTGGATGAAGCTTTGTGTGTTTGCTGTGGTCTGCTGGGACTCAGGTGCTTCACACCTGGGGGATCTCTCATTGAATCAGTGGGTGAAGGATCCAAAAAAAAGTAGTAGACTCTTCCTAGTGGAAGTCTCTGGCTGGCGCACTGCTGGGGGTTGCTGGCATTCTTCACTGGTTTTCATATAAATTTTTCTTTTTTTTAAATTTTAATTACTTTTTTTTTTTTTTTTTTTTTTTTACATTTCAAAGCTATTGTTGAAATTTCTGCCATGAACTAAGTTGGAAATATTACAATGTAAAATTTCTGATTAGAGCAAATGGAGATTTTTCCCTGCTGGCAAGTCTAAGGTAGGGAATACTGACTGGAACTGTGGTTCAGTCAGCTGGCAGCTGGACTAAGGTTGCTGTTTGGAAGAGCTGCTACAGTTGACTCTGGGTTCTAGTATTTACTAGCTGCATTGTGTATCAAGTGTGGCAGTTTTAAACTGTTGAATCCTACACTGCATATGTCAATGATTCTAAGATGCTTCAAGATAAAACATGCAGTAAAAAAAACCCCAAACAAAAAAACCAAAACAAAACAAAAACCAGATTGTATTTATAATGTTGCCAACAGGTACCATATATTTTTGTAATTAGCTTGGATCTGACATCAGCATAAAGGAATGCCTGGTTCTTCAGTGTGCCTCCAGTTCTTTATTTCCATGTTTTTCCCTCTGGTTCCTTTTCATTTTATTCTCTTCTTTATTCCTGTCTTCTCTTTCTCTCCCTTTTTTATTTAAATGAATTCCATATCATTTCTTATTAGCCTTCACCAGAGGTTTCTCTTTTCAGGCTAAGGTGTCTCTGTGTACATCATCTTCACACCTCTCATTATGCAGTCTGTTTAACTGAGCAGGTGTAGTTTGCAACTCTAATATCCTCTGTGGTGTTTTTTTCTTCACTGTAGATGCTCCGGGAGCACAAGTCTATTATTATTCAGAAACATGTAAGAGGCTGGCTGGCTCGAGTGCACTACCGTAGGACCTTGAAGGCAATTGTTTACTTGCAATGCTGTTACCGGCGCATGATGGCTAAGAGGGAGCTAAAGAAACTGAAGATAGAGGCCCGGTCTGTAGAACGCTACAAGAAGCTTCACATTGGCTTGGAGAACAAGATCATGCAGCTGCAGAGAAAAATTGATGAGCAGGTAAAAGCTCCCTCGCCTCAGGAACATGTTCAGAAATCTTATATTACCTTTCTCAGTAGCACTGAGGCCATTCACAGAAGAATGCATTGAGTGTTCATTGTAAGGTATCAGTTCTCTTTTCTGCTGAAGAGCATTGATAGAAAAGAAAGGGAGGCCATAGTAGAACTTGAACAGTAAAGCATCTGTTTGTGGGTGTCAGCAACACTGAGAGAAAACATCTGCTCCCTTGTCATGGGTTCCAGCAGTAGCAGTCGTTGTTTCTCCTTCTTGGTAGCTGGTGCAGCGCTGTGTTTTTGACTTTCGGCCTGGGAACAGCGCTGATAACACCAGTGGTTTCAGTTACTGCTTGGTGATGTTTTGGTCTGACCAAGGACTTTCTAAGTCTCATGCTCTGCCAGGGAGGAGGGGAAGCCGGGAGGAAGCAGAGACAGGACACCTGACCCAAAGTGACCAAAGAGGTATTCCATACCACAGTATGTCATGCCCAGGATGTAAAAATGGAGGGCAGAGACCGGGAAGGGTGGGGGCTCGCTGCGGGGTCAGGCTTGGTATCGGGTGGTGAGCAGTTGTATTCTCTTTCCTTGTATTAACCTTGTCATTATTATTATTGGTGGTAGCAGTAGTGGTTTGTGTTATACCTTAGTTACTGGACTGTTCTTATCTCAACCTGTGGGAGTTGCATTCTTTTCAATTCTCCTTCCCATCCCTCCGGGAGTGGGGAGAAGAAAGAGGGAGGAGTGAGTGAGCGAACTACATGGCTGAGAGGCTTAAACCATGACACCTTAACATCAGTATTTCATTGGAAGCACATCAGTTGTTCAGTTTAAGGGGAAGTTGAGGTGATCATTTTTGATGTATGTATGTGGGCTCCCTGTCTGATTTTAGTTTGGAATGTTAATGTGCAGGCTTAGAGGCTGGGCTGTTCTGTCACCTCATTAAGCAATTCTGCAAAACCAGTGGGGAAGCTGCTCTTTTGCTCCTGTGTCTGGGTATATTCTGTAGAGAACTAGAAGGCTCCCATGAACGAGAACTTCTCCAACAGCTGGTGTGTCTGTGTTGTGTTTTGCAAAGAACAAAGAGTACAAATCTCTGATGGAGAAGCTGAGCAACCTGGAGATCACATACAGTACGGAGACAGAGAAGCTGCGGAGTGATGTGGAAAGGCTTCGGATGAGTGAGGAAGAGGCTAAGAACGCTACCAACCGTGTCCTCAGCCTTCAGGAGGAGATTGCCAAGCTCCGGAAGGAGCTGCACCAAACTCAGTCTGAAAAGAAGACGATTGAGGAATGGGCAGACAAGTACAAACATGAGACTGAGCAGGCAAGTATGCAGTCTCAGATGGATGAGATTTATAGGGGCCTGGTGTCCACTCAGGTTTTGCCTGGGCTTAATTGCTTCAGTTGTGTGGATGATATTTCTACAGTAGTTTCAAGTAATGTTGTACCTGTCAATTCTAAACAGGCTTGATACCTAAATAACTACATCTATGGTAAAAGAATATACCAATTCTCTATCTTGTATGTAAATAGATGTATTCAAGCTATTAAGATTTTGATATTGAAAGTATTTGCAAATTCAAATACTTAAGCTTCCTCAATTAGTCAGAGGTAGGGCATTCATAAAATCATTTTGCCTACCGTGAGAGATTATATATAGGTATCAGAAATCTGTCCCATACACAATATTCAAAGATACCTACTTATATCCTACCTAATTTAAACAGTCAGCCTATTAAACACATGTATGTGTGCACAGTCTAGTTCCACATGTTTTAACTAACTTCTTATCTTTGCTTCAACCATGAACATATCAAGCAGGTTGTTTCCTGTCAAGGTTACTTGCTGATAATGGTGCAAGTTTTGAATCCTGGAAGAGCCATTCCATCATTATGTGATGTGCAGTAATACATTTCAAGATTAGGTGAACATAAGGAAAAATATTACTTGACTAAGCAAAGTGAATGCATAGTAACCTTAATCAGAAACAAATGAGTAACTGGCAAAGCTGGGCACAGTTAAAGTGGCACAACTTTTGGGTGGAGGCAAGATGTTAGATTATGGTGTTACTCAGTGCAATGGAATATACAACAGAACTACCAAATTTGTTCCTATTTTAGGAATATTTCTATTCAAGGAATCAATTGCTTCTTTAGGACTTTACTGAAAAATATGACACTGTGGAGTTGAAGGTTCAAGGCAGTTTTGGCATCTGATCAAAAATGGAGTGCAGAACATACAGGGGAATCTGCAGTGGGACATATTTAAGTAATGTAATTTGAGAAATGAGATGTCATAACTTAGTTCACTGATTTCATTCTCTGAAGAGAAGTTCAAGTATTTGAAGTCTTACAACAAGGATGTTGTTGCTGTTAGAGCCACTGATGAAAACTGATCTGCATTCTGAGTCAAATATTTTGTTATCTCTGTAGCTAGTATCAGAGTTGAAAGAGCAGAACACATTACTGAAAACAGAAAAGGAGGATCTGAACCGCCGCATCCATGAGCAGGCGAGGGAAATAACAGGTGGGTTCTGTTCTCTTCAGTCAGGTTTTCTACTTCATATTACATTGTACAGCAACACTCTGCTGCATAGGTTGGATGAATTTGCTGTAGTTTTCATTCCTGTTTAGTTTAATGATTTCATTTCTTTGTCCTAAGAACTCACATGCATCAGAATTACTTACTGTTTGAATTTCCATGAACCCCTAAGGGTTTGGGGCCTTTTTGGTGAGGATGACTGTTATAAAGTGTTTCACTTTTTTAAAATAGGCTCTAATATTTAAAACAAATAATCTACAGCACCTCTTCCAGCTGCTGTGACTATGTAGACAGATGCAAAGGCTTTGATGAATGCAGCTGTGATGAGGAGGGTCAGTGTGCTTGAGGCATAAAGCATTTCACATTTTTTTTCTATGTGATGCCACACTGGGCAAGAGCCCCTTCTTCCTTCCTCCTGGAATTACTAATGCAAGGTATTAGCAGAATAACTAACTTGGCTTATTGGACCTTTTTGTGGTTACCACAATAATGTGTTGGGTTTTCATATATTTGGCTTGATATTTGCCTAAAGAAGCACAAATACCAAACACCAGCTTCAAACAGCAGACTGTTTCACCATCTGTGTTCCCAGAGCAGACACGACTGTACCTCCAGTATCAATGCACTGCATGGTAGGTAGAAGTGGAGTTCTCACTTTGGCTTCCTGTTCTCCATGGCAGAGACGATGGAAAAGAAGCTAGTGGAGGAAACGAAACAACTAGAGCTAGATCTGAATGATGAGCGCTTACGGTACCAGAACCTGCTGAATGAGTTCAGCCGTTTGGAGGAGCGGTATGATGATCTTAAGGATGAAATGAACTTAATGGTGGTAAGTGGCTAAGCATGTGAGAAATCAAAAGCTGTTCACAAATATGTTCCTGCAGAATCTAGTAGTATGAGTTAGTAACTGATTCTTTTGTCAGCTGAGTGGTGGTGACTTGTACCTGAAAAGAGAATATTTCCTTTTAAATACTGATTAATTAGATTAGCTGTCCACCATTATTTTGCCCTGAAGTTATTCGCATGCGCTAGGTTGGTTTGTATCACATCCAGTGTTAAATTTTAAGTAGTTCTAGGAATATTTTATGGGGTGGGAAGAAAAACTATTCTTCAATATAATGTCTGGGAAGTTAGAGAATTGCTGCCTGTGCTTCCTGTAAACTGATCTTGTCTTTCCCACAAAATGCAGCATTTTGCTTGATTCTGCAGCAATTCTTGATGGTATGGGATCTGACCTGTCTCCATAGACTTGATTGAGGACTACATCTCATAGGCTTTAGTGGAATGAGAGACTTGAATCAAAAAATCTTTCCTTACAAATTTTGATACCTGTGAAATAACAGCTGGTTTTTATGTCTGTGAAAGCACAGTTACAGGGAAAACCATAGAGCTGTATTGTTTTGTCTCGTTTGCACTCCAGAGCATCCCCAAGCCTGGACACAAAAGAACGGATTCCACTCACAGTAGCAATGAGTCTGAATATACTTTTAGCTCTGAGATCACAGAAGCAGAAGACTTACCAGTGAGGATGGAGGTAATGTTAAAAAAAACCCCACAACTTTTCATTGATCCATGGTTGAACTCATTCCTGTCTCATTGTCTCATATGTGTGTGTCCTGGGTTCAGCAGTAGCAGTCATTTTTCTTCTTCTTAGTAGCTGGTGCAGTGCTGTGTTTTTGACTTTCAGCCCAGGAACAGCACTGATAACACCGATGTTTTTAGCTGCTGCTTAGAATGTTTAGTCTGACCAAGGACTTTCTGAGTCTCATGCTCTGCCAGGGAGGGGGGGAAGCTGGGAGGAAGCAGAGACAGGACACCTGACCTGAACTGACCAAAGAGGTCATATTCCATACCACAGCACGTCATGCCCACTATATAAACTGGGGGCAGTTACCCGGAAGAGTTAGTTAACTGTTCGGTCAGGCTTGGTATCAGTCGGCAGGTGGTGAGCAGTTGTATTCTCTTCCCTTGTCATTTCCCTTATCATTATTATTATTGGTGGTAGCAGCAGTGGTTTGTGTTATACCTTAGTTACTGGACTGTTCTTATCTCAACCTGTGGGAGTTGCATTCTTTCGATTCGCCTTCCCATCGCTCCGGGAGTGGGGTGGGGAGGAAGGGGCGGGGGGGTGAGCTAGGAACATCGTGGCAGGTTTATGGCTGGGCTTGAACCACAACAGTGTGTGAACACCATATCCTTATATTCAGATATCTAGTGCTTTAATCCAACTTTTCCCATTTACTTTTTGAAAACAGTTTATTCTTTAGTTGTTAATGGTCCTATGTAAAAAGACTTTGTGAAAGTATGCTTCGAATTCTTCTGTATTACAGTAGACATAGACTAGATATTTGGTCATCCACTTGATTTGCATCTGTAAAACATTTGCTTGCCAGTGTTTGTAAGCACAATCACCTTTTCAACACAAAGTAGGAATTCAAAAACCAGTGAGACTTCCTGAGCAGTCTGTATACTGTATATTCAAGGATTAAAAATGGCAAGTCAGGAGTTGAATGTAACTGCACAACTGCACTATCCTTTGTATATACAGTGATGCAAATCCCAGGATATTTAAAAGTTTTCAGAAAGATTACTCTCTTGATTCAGCTAATGAATAATAATAATGAATAATTTGTGCTGCAACTCCAAGCCATTGCTTAATATTTTCAAAGATAACTCCTCCTTTTGGCCTCTCCTACAGAGCTGGGAGTGCCAGCACAGCAGTGAGCTGTCAGGTTGGTGGTCTGACTGTGCTTGGCAGTTTACAGATATAAAGGTTTTTCTGTGCATTCTAGAGATCTTCTTAACTGTGAGCCATTGCACAGCTCACTCCATTTGCCCTCTGTCTAGGCTAGGTATCTCCACAGTTGCTTTTTACAGGCTGTCATTACTGGTTTTGAAAGCTTCCGCAGGACATTATTTTCTCCTATGGATGCAAAACCCCTGGCGCATTGATGCTGACACATACTGTATGCAGAGTCTTTCATGATTTGCCTTCCCACTTACTTTTTTTACCTTGCATAATTGTTTCAGAAGGATGTTCCTACCTTCATGGTTAATCAGGAAAAGGACAGTGCAACTGTATGTGACAGGTTTTCACATATGAGCCAAATTTAATCTTTGCCTTTGGCCAATAGACTGACTGAATTGCTGTTCTAGAGCCAGTTTGGGGTTTTGGAATAACTCACCCAGGAGTGTGAATAAATGCAGCACTGAGAAGATTAAATCTGTATTTGTTTAACCCCGTATGATTTCAAACTCCAATTTGACTCTAGATTAACAATATAGGTTAATGATACAAAACCACATTAAACAACAGGGTCCGTCTCAATGCAAACCAGTAAAGCCAGAAGACTCAGAGTCTTCTTTTTCCTGGGCTGTTGCTGTGGTTTATGACTCTTCCCCTTAGTAGTAAAAGGAGATGAAGTGGAAATGGCTGCGCTTGCTTGTGTGCTACAGTCATTAATATTAATTTTCTAGTTCCTTTTCTAGGCTTCAAAATTTTATGCTGCAGTTCACAGTAAATGCTTTGATCTTCTTGCTACATAAAGTACAAAATGGCTGATGGACAATTTCTGGGGGACCTTTGGATTGCAAACGCTGGTCCTTGCCCAGAAAATAGTGAAAAAAAAAAAATAGTTAGGCTCAGAACAGGCTGTGTAATTAGAATAGTAAATGAACAAAAGGCATAAAATATATCTTCTGATACCTGTTTTTTTTGTCACATCCCACTAATTAACCTGTAAACCTGCAGTCAGTGGGGAGATTTCTCTGTAGCTGAAGAATTCAGAATTTAGCTGTAGAAATGATTTAAAACTGCAAAAAGCACCTCTGTTTACAGTTGTTTCCAGGTGAGTCTAACCACACACTTTATTTTTCTCCTTTCCCCCTCCAAACAAGTAAGAATAAAAGGTATGCTTAATTATAGACCTCCTATCTGCTAGGTAGTCTCTAGTGCTTTCTTTTGCTAGGCTTTAGGCTTAGATATGTTTTACAGTAGTAGATCCTTTTTTAAAATAGCATTTGATAGCTGACGAACTATTTTAGATGCCTCTAGTCAAGTCTCAGAATCAAGTAACATTTCTGTGTTCCTCTCTTTCCCCAGTCTGTTTCCCATCTTTACTCACTGTAGTGCTTCCTCGTGGTGTGGAAGGGGAATACTTCTTGACTTCCTTCTGTTCTTTCTAAAGCAGGAACCGAGTGAGAAAAAGGCACCATTGGACATGTCTCTGTTCCTCAAGCTGCAGAAACGGGTTACAGAGCTGGAGCAAGAAAAGCAATCCCTGCAGGATGAACTGGACAGAAAGGAAGAGCAGGCTCTCCGTGCTAAAGCTAAGGTGGACTCCTAGCTGATCAAATGCTGACACCAGAGTATCCCTTCTTGTGAAATAGTAGCTATGTGAATGCTGACTGGCTTTTACCAAATCCTTATCTTTCTCTAGTACTTGCTTTATTTAACTTGTTTTATGCCTGGTGCTTAGTACTAGGAACTGGTTATTTAGTTTTCCAAGGTCCTTGCTATGCTCTGAGGGAAATTAACAGGAACAAAATGATTGGGACTTCACTTAAAGAAAAACAAAACCACCAAATTTTTTACTTTTATGAAGATAAAATTTTTATTTTATGAATTTATTGTTTTTATTAAGGAATAGTAATATAGAAATACACTTAATGATGGGGATAATAAGTAAATGTTCTTTTTAGGCAGAATAAGAAGTGTTTCAACCAGGATGCAAAGCCAAAATGCTGGGATTAGACATGTTTAGCAGATTTTATTTCAAATTCTCCTCTGATTTGGTCTCCTTAAATACTTATAAATGTATGAAACCAGTTTTGGCAATTGTATCTTACTTCTCTTCTACCAATGAATTTCTTGAGCGTCCTGGGATTCATCCTGCTCTGCTTCGTTACCAGTGACAGCAGTGTGATTTGTACATGATTTTATTTATGTTAACCAATTATGTGTCATGAACTCATAAGTAAATGAAAGGAGATTATGCCAATATTCAAACTAAAGCACTCAGCAGTACCAGAATGAGTGTTTGCCGGTTTTATAGGAAAATAATTACAGTTTCCTTTCTTTTTCCTGCCTCAACTCAATTAAAGAATAGAAAGGGTTGGATTTTTATTTTTCATTTGTCCTTATTCTTTCACAGGAGGAGGAAAGGCCTCCAATGAGAGGTGCAGAGCTGGAGTATGAATCTCTCAAGGTAATTCTAAAAAGGAGGTTTCTGTTATTTTCTAGTAAGAATATTGCCACTAATTGTATGTGCTGGCACAGAAAATGACATCTGTTTCATAATATTAGCTGAAGAAACTAGAACAAAGGTTCCCCAGCAATCATCTTACTATAGGATTGCCCTTTTTGAGGTGTAGAATGTGTCACTGAGGCTGCAGAGCAAAAATATTTCCTAAAACAGTGGTTATTTTCTATTAAAACACTTAGCACAGCTTGCAATTTAATTTGAGCAAAAACAGTGATAAATGTGGCCCTCTTTTCCACACACACTATTTAAATTACTGCATACCTTAGACCACTAAAACTAAAAATATTTCCTCATATCACTGAGTGATGCAGAATCTTCTTAGCCTCCTGACCACTATTTGTTGTGAACTATATTGTAAAAGTTGGTAATTTTTTCCTATCAAATCTGTATGATATGTATATATGTGTTATGTGTTCCGATTTTGCACTTCAGACAGAAGGTTAGCCCTCTTAGTGAAATCCTCTCAGATACTATTCACCGCAGACCAGAGGCCAGGATACAGGAGAGATTCATTGATTTGTTGCAGTTACTCATTGGTTTTACCATTTCTATCTGTAGTTTTATACCTGTGGTTGGAATGCTGCTACTTGACGGAATTGCCCCTTTCTTGCAGCGTCAAGAACTTGAGTCTGAGAATAAAAAACTGAAGAATGAGTTGAATGAGCTGCAGAAGGCCCTTACAGAAACACGATCTCCAGAGGTAACTGCTCCAGGTGCCCCTGCCTATAGAGTCCTCCTGGATCAGCTGACTTCAGTAAGTGAAGAGCTTGAAGTACGCAAGGAAGAAGTCCTCATCCTGAGGTCTCAGCTTGTTAGCCAGAAAGAGGCTATTCAACCCAAGGTAAATAAGTTAGCAGATGCACTGTTTTGTAAAGTTACGTTCCATCACTGTCATGCTTTATTTAGTTTAACAGCATACTTAAAATGGCAGAAAAAAATGGTCAGGGTTTGAAAGCCTTTGTAAGTGTAACCCAGTGATCCATCATCAGTGCACAGATTGTGGCAGTCCACATTGGGAGAGTCTATTAATAAACCAATACCAGTTTTGTGTTGGTCTACCAGCATTCATATAATGATACCATGTTGATCACACCAGGCTGGCAGATACTAATGGTCTGGCCAGAATCTCCACAGACTTCTTTAACAATGCAGAAATAATTCTCATTTGGAGCAGTATCATTTCTCTAGTGAGTGTGTAATTTAACTGGAAAATTTACAGTAGTTCTCAGGAATTGTTTTAATTAATAGTCCAGTAGGGAGGTACAAGAAGCAATTTCTTCTAGAAGGTGCTACATGGTTTTGTTGGGAAGAGATTACCACCACTGAAATGCACATCTTCTAAAAAGCTCTCATTCTGGTGACATACTTGGGGAAGTAAAAGCTTTGAAAATAAAAGTTATTCAACCTGAAAAGGTATCATGTGAATCCAGGAATTAGTCATTTCCACTGATCTGAGCAATTTAGTGTTTCATAACTGCAGCAAGGAATGAACAGATACGTCATCTTTCCTTTGCTACTGTAAAGTTATGTTTATATTTGCCCTAAATAAATTGAAAGTCTGTGATGCATGTAGGTGTACGTATCTTGTTTTAAATGATTCATTATAAAGAAATCAAAGGTAATTTTTCTGTAATATTAGAGCATTTTGAAAAGGTACTTGAATAGTAAATCCTTTAATAACTTATTCTCAGCAATGGTGGGATGCAAGTGTTTTTTTTACAGCAGTTATGAGTATGAGGGAATATGAAGGTGACCTGTGGGGTGGCTAACAGCCAATTTGCAGATTGCTTCTGCTTGATAGGTTGGACAGCTGCAGCACAGACAGATTTGTTTTTAAATGATTTGTTTTTCTTCTTTCTTGCCTACCAATTTGATTGCCAGGAGGATAAGGTACATATTTTCTTCTACAGTTATAAGCCAGAACTGTTATATGCTAAAAAATCCCTCAACAATACTTGAGCTGTCATTTCCCTGCCTCTCACAAGTAGCTTACATGTATTTGAAGTTGTTCTTGCACTTTACTTTGCTGTTATTGAAAAACCTTTCTCATGCCCTCACATCCCCATCTTCCCACTCCATGCACAGGAACAAGTTACTTGAAGTAAATTTAACTATTTTGAACTGTTGGTTTATGGTCACCTGAACATGAAAGGAGAGATTCAGGAACTGGTCTAGTCAGCTCAATTGATTTTTCCTGCAGAGTGTGTTTGAGGAGTAAACAGCACTCTAAGTCAGGAATCAGATCTCTGTTAAAAGATCACTAATTTGTGAATTCACAAATTTCACCCAAAAAAAAGTCTGTGCTATGCAAAACTACCTTATTTTACAATGTTTGTTATCCTTGGCATGTCACAAACACTGAGGACTCACATTGTGATCTGTAGAGAGGAATTGCTGAATATTTTATTAGAAAACATAGTTGAATACATAATATTTAGGAATATGAGAAACTGAACTGACTCTAAATGAAGGCTGTTAATTCAAATACTAGAACTACAGCAGGTAGGGTATTCTTGAAGGTACAAGAGTAATCAGCATTTTTTCTATCAGCACAAAAATAATAAATGTGTTCAGACTGCTAAAGCTTGATAGACTGGCGGGGGGGATAGGGCAGTTTTGCTGTGTAATAAAATCACAGGAGAAAAATCACTAGGATCTTATAAGGATGTTGGGAATAATTCTTTGAATAGCTTATATATTTTATTGATTTTTTCATATTAGATGACATGAATCATACTAGGCATAGAGACCTAGGCTCCAAAATTTACGTCTATGAAGTTCTTACTGGGAATACTCTGCAAAGTTTTACTCAGGAAAATAGAATTTGGTTGTTTTGTAAGTCAAAAAGAAAATTCAGAATTCCATCTCTTATGTTCATTAGAGTCCTGTGGTTCCACTGTAATTATTCCACAGCAGTGACTCAGATCACACTGGCCAAGGTGCCTGTAAACATCTGTTAAGTATTGCAAGTTTACTGAAGAAAAAGCAGAAGTGCCATAGAAAGCATTCAGAACTGAAACAAAATGGTATTTTGATGGCACTTAATTTAAGAAATCTCCAGCCTTTGGAAACTATTTCCTGCTTTGCCAGGGTACTTGAAATACATGAAGTGAGGAATAGACCTTATTTATGAGATTTGAAAGACTACATGTAATGCTGTGTTTAAGAAGTATTAATAGAATTAAGCTGCGAAATTATGTTTCTTCAATTTCATGTTCCTGATAATGTGAAATAAAATTCACAGTCATCATTTCATGAAATTTATTTTACACAGTGTATAAATAAGAGGTTAACACATGTACCTGCTTATTAGACTGATAGCTGACTATGTTGCATGCATTCCTTTTAAGAGATACGCCAAAGGGACATAGAAATTATGGACTAACCTCCTGCTCAGGCACCCACACTAATTTTAATGTGGCTACTCAAGGATTAGTGTTCCATATGGGTAAAGTGGTGAAAAAATGAATTCAGAGAACAATTACATTGTTAAATTTCACCTGGAAATCCTCATTCTTTTTCCAGAATACCATGACAGATGCTACAATCCTCTTGGAGGATGTACAAAAGATGAAAGACAAAGGAGAAATAGCACAGGCATATATTGGATTGAAGGAAACAAACAGGTAGGCTTTCTCTTTCTGTGATCTGTCTATTTATCAGTTGGGTCTACTCTGATACACTATGTAGATCATACTTACTAAGTTCCATTCATGTAAGTTAGCATACTTAAAGAACATTTATAGTTGGAGTTATAATTTTATTTGATTAGTAAAATTGCCGTATGCAATATATGAAAGGATTAGGAAACAATGGGGAACTGCAAAATCAAGCTTCCTGGATTTATGTCTTCTTAGTCCTTAATTGCTACATTGCTCAAAGTGAGTGCCATTCCCCGTGGTGGTTTGTTACCTTTTGTCCAGTAATGGTCACAATAGTCTGTCGTAATACATTTATTGTGACAGCATAGTAACCACTTGGGCTAACACTGACAACTGAACTTTGTCGTAAAGAAGAAATACATACAAACAAGAGAAGTAATTTGTTAACTTGTTCTAGAGCATTTTTTTGTTTCTCTTTTATAGTAACTGTAATTTAGTGTGTCATGTCCTTACCATGTCATCTCGTCACCATCACATCTCTCTTGTATTTTTTTCTAAACACTTTTCTTGAAAGGCAATCTCCCCAGGACTATCATATGCTGAATGAGGACGGAGAACTTTGGCTGGTTTATGAAGGGTTAAAACAAGCCAACAGGTTACCAGACTTCTCAGAATGGTTTTTTTTTTCTTCATTTGCATCTTCCTTTCTAGCTAACTGTGCCCCTTGCTATGGGTTTGCTTCTGCTATGGTATTTCTATTGCTTTAACAGTTAGAAAAGCATTCATCATAAATTATACAAATTAAAGTGTTTCCTCAAACTTGGTCCCCAAAACTTTCTACTTGCCAAGTTTTATCATTTAAAAAGTTAAGATGGTGCAGCAACTATTACATAATTCATAAGAATACTTGCACAAAAATAGACAATAAAATACCAGAAGTTCCATAATGGGAAAAGATTTTTAGTTTGTATTATTTGCCTGCCTTTATGTCAGGTATCAAAATTCATGTCACATACAGTTTTTCAGGCTAAAGAAGTACAGTCATTTTAGTAATCATGAAACTATTGTTTGAGTGGCTTCAGCCTACTCTTGACTTTCAAATAGTTATGGGTCTTACTCTCCTTGCTTTGACTCCAGTTCAGGAAACTGAACATTCTTCTCCATGCCAGGTTCAAAATGTAAGACACAGAATAATCAATCAGCAAGTTCATTGTGGGGCTGTTCAAGCCTCAGTGCACTCACTGCAATCTCTGCAGACTGCATGCTGGCCATGCAATGGGTGAGATTTGCCTTGTTAGGAAATGCAGTTCTGGCTCTGTGTGCACAGCCCGTATCCATATGTGTGTCCCACACTTCCAGAATGGTTTCTGGCAACTCATTCAATGGATCAGCAGTGCTGATCATCTTCAGTATACACATTTGGCAGCAGAAACTACAGAAGGAGGTATTTGGTAATGAATGCTACTAATGAAAGTCTCTTTTTCTTGTGCTAACAAATTCTACACCTAACATTGTGTCATAAGCCTTTGAAGATCTAACTCAGAGCAAGTGTTCTGCAGAGCGGTGTGTGAGTGTTTGCTCTGTGCCTCTCATTTCTTGTCCTAGCACTGTAGGGACAAGAACCTTTATATTAAACAGCAGAGCAATGCAGGTAAATGACTATTTGCTCTTGCGTGCTTGATCAGTCTGGTTACTAATAAATGTGCCTGCCTTATGCATATTTAAACCCTGAAAGGTTGTCTAATTGAACACTAGTAGTCACTAGTAATGTCATTTCCTGTGTGTGTGTATGTATGAAATGAGTCAGAGCATTTGGACAGTGCCTTGCAAGCAGAGTAGGTCCCCACAGCATGGCTCGGAAGGAGGCTGGTACGTGTTATCCCCATTTCACATGAGAAGAATTTGAGACGTGAGGTGCCCAAGGGGAAAAACCGAGTCAGTGGTGAGAGTAAAATAGAGCTCCCAGATCCCAGTCCCGAGTTTGGTTCTGTTGTTATTCTTTTGTGCACTAATGACAACCTTCTGCAAAATGTTGGTTTAAATATAAAAATAAAGATTATTTGTGTGCATTTGCAATTACATGGTTTCTGACTGAAGAGAGTTAACTCTAGAAAGATTTTCCTGTAATATTGCAGGGTCCTAGCTTAAGCCAACAGCGTCGTCTTCATCTTACACAGTTTGTTTGATTTGATGAGAGGTAAAACCTCTTTAAAGCCCCTTTAAAGGCAGTGACAATCTGCAGTGACTTACCATTACATTTATTGCCACATGTTCTCTGGCACCATACAGAGTATGTGTTCAATCACAGAGGAAATGCAAAGCAGTGTCACAGTTAGTTTCTCTCCACTTTTTGATCATGCAAGCTTAATTTAATTAGAAGGCATACTGAAGGGTTTAAAGAGTACTCTGCCTTTTTCATTTTCCTTTGCAAGCCCTGGCTAATTGTTCCTGAGCAGCAGCTAAAGCTTTACACTCCCTCTGAGAGTTGGGGATGTGACTTTCTAAGTGTGTTCACACAACTGTTGCTCAACTTCTTTAGGCTGCTGGAGTCTCAGCTTCAGTCGCAGAAGAAGAGCCACGAGAACGAACTGGAATCACTGCGAGGTGAGATCCAAAGTCTGAAGGAGGAAAACAATCGCCAGCAGCAGCTCCTAGCACAGAATCTGCAGCTGCCTCCCGAGGCCCGTATTGAAGCCAGTCTACAGCATGAGATCACCCGGCTGACTAATGAGAACTTGGTAAGGGAAATGGTGCTGCAGGAGCAGGAGAGGGGACTTGCAGGCTTGCTATACCTGTAAGTTCTTATCAGGTATCAGATGGCAACCTGCAAAAAATCGTGTACGCTCAGTGGGTTTTTTGTAGGTAAGGTAATGGACTTGCTGATGAAGTAATGTTTCAGGGAATTTGCTTGAAGTCTGTGGCATGGAGAAAGCTCATGGATCCCAGCTTTCAACTGATGAGTTCAGTCATCACTAAATAGAATGCTGATAGCAGGGAGATCAAAAAATATTAGTGCCAAGTAGCGGTGTTTCCTTTGAAATATGTTAGTTTGTTTATTTCACTCCAACTCAGTTCTTCAATTACTAATGCCATTTTCTTCCCCCCTTCCTGAAGCTACACAGATAATCTGCTGTGTTACACGCTCCAACTATTCAGTATGTTTTCAAGATAAAGTAGTTTCACAAAAAGAAGCTTGGTTAGAAGTCGCTGAGATAATAATTGCTGTTCCTTGTTTAGTGCAATTTTTGTATGAAGGAAAGGTGGGGTGAAACACCTTACCTTTCCGTGCAAAGGAGTATATTCTTCGTGTGCAGGCTAGTTCATTTATGGGGAAATTTTCCAGAGAGCCCCATGTTATTATCTTATGTTATTATGTTGTGCCATGAATATTATTGGTTTATCACTGTTTATTGGTAAAAGGAACTATGCTAGTTCAGGAAGAAGAATACTAGCTCTGAATGTCAATGCTTCCTCTAAGCAAGCCGAAGTGTAATCTTTCTTGCTTATGTATGTTATAGAAGTTACTTGCTTTAGTTCCAAAGGTTTTGAGGAAAGCATCAGATAATTCATCTACTAGATGTTGAAAAAACTAATTGAAAGTATGAGTTTGCCTTCAGCAGCAGCCGTCTCCCACTGGCAAAGGTAAATGGTGAATGTTTCTGGCTTTGACAGCTCCCTCCCTCTGCTTAGTCATATGTTACCATTTTTAGCCTTTTTTTCTCTCCAGAGACCTACTCATCACATTCTGCGTTCCCAAGGCAACACAAAGTCACGTAATTACATTGCAGAGGAGTTCTCTTTATTTTCAAATACAGTGAATGTAATTTTACTCATTAAATATAGACTCATTCCTTCGTATTTCACTTCTGATGTTTGAGTATTGCAAGTCCACTTCAGGTCAGGTATATGCTGCTTTTGCACTCCTAGCCCTAGAGTGGAAATAATTTACAGGCTTTCCAGATGAGATATTAGAATGGCAGTATTCACTGCAATCCCTTCTTGATTAGCATAAGAAAATGCCCTGGCTGGGTTCTCACAAAAGTTATATTCCAGGCCTTCACAATATTAGCACTGCCCGTTCTTAAAACATCTGCAACTTGTCTACATCAGCTTCTCTCTGGGAGAGGCTGATGTGAACACCACAACTAAGGACTCAACTACCTAAATATTAGAGCTTATGGATCTTGTTGTACTCTGATTTAATTTATGTAGTGCTTACTGAAGTATCAGTGTCTCAAGGGAGGGCAAAAAACAATCCTGTACCTATTTTTGCAGTTTTATGAGGAGTTGTATGCAGATGATCCCAAGAAGTATCAATTGTACCGGATTTCACTTTACAAACGGATGATTGTATGTAGAACACCTGAACCCTGTTTCTCTGTTGTCTCGTTTGCTGTTTCTGGAGCACTAATTGAAAAGCAGGCTGCCTCCCTTTCTCCCTTTCAAAGGAAAACCCCTGCAGAGAGCTTCACGATGCCAATTACTTCCCTCACTGCTTTTTTTGTTAGTCTTAGTGTCCTTTGTTGTAATCTGTGTCTCTTTTTGATGCACAGTTTTGTTACTAATATAAGTCTTGCACTATGAGCAAAGCAGCTTCTTTCTGAATAGTACTTAATGCTGCCCTGAAACAGATGCACATGATGCAAACGATTCTTAATTTTCAGAACCATTCCTTGCTTTAAAACTTTGGTGCATTTAAATTCAGTTCAGCAAAATAAGGGCTTGGTCATATAGAAACTTATCGAAGTGAATAATGCCAGCAATCCAGTCATAGCCTGAATTTGTTCATGAACCTCTTTACAGTGCTGACATCTGCAGTGAATAAATACCAGAATCAAAGTATATAACCTTGAAATATTTTTCAAAAAATGCAAAATTATGTAGGACAAAATTGGAAAGAATATTTCCATAATCATATTGAAGATAACACCATAAATATTAAAGATAGCACCATATGCAAGCTTGTAAGAATATAATTTATGATATTCTAAATCTTAGATGTGAAATCTGTTCCATTTGTTTAGAGGAACTGCAGAAAGAGCTTTATTCCCCCTCACATACTTGTTGTTCAGAAGCCATATTCCTTCACTGATGCATTTGAAAGTTTGTTAGACTTGGACATATCTTTTACTAATTTCAGGGGAAATTGATGTATCTGACAAAAGTGTATTGTGGTATTAACAGAACTTCTGTTACAAAATTGAACGCTGCTTTTAATGTGAATTGTGGCCTCAATTCTGTTCTTTCAACAAGCCTAATATCTTGCTGCTCAAGTATATTATATTAGGTTGTAAACTCTTTACTACATGATTAAGAGCAATTTCTACCTAATTCTAAGTTGTTGCCCATGCTGCAACGATATTTTTCAGTACTTTGGGGGAGGTGTTGTTTCCCAGATAATGCTTTTGATGCAAGAAGCTCATGGTCCCTTACGTGCTTACCAGTACCAGGAAGAGCCGTGCTTATGAAAGAGCATTTTTCTTTTAAGCCGCTTTCCAACCCTTAGCCTGGAATGGCTCTCAGGTTCTTTTGAGCTTCCTTTAGATAGACTTCCCCTTTTTTAGTTACATGATTATTTTATGAGTGCACTACCACAGGTCACAGAAATATTCAAAGATAGATTTCTGGGGAGTGCTCCTTTGAAAGAAAAATAGGGGTTTATTGCAAGAGAAGGACTTCTGGGTGCTAGGTGTTGTTGAAATTCAGAATAAAAAGATGCAAGACACCCTTTTCAGTGTAAGGAAATGTGATGACAGCAAGCAGTAGGGAAATGGCAGAGCATCACAAGAAATGCTGCATGTTTGATTTTTGGTAAATTCAAGTGCAAGTTATGGTCCTTCTGCAGATCTCTCTCTTATCATCTTGTAAAATGGATAGGTCTGAATAATGAGTCAGTCCTGAAGGCATGAATAAATGATGCAGAAATATGGGCTAGCTGTTAAATAATGAAGAAAATTATTTCCGTGAGGCATTTGGAAGAGCAGGGAGGAAGCATTAGGGAGATGCGTTTGCAGCAAAACACCTTCTGCCTAAGAACTGACCTAGTTCTGATTGTCTGCAGAATATACCTGCCTAAGAGCTTTGCCTTTGTCTTGCTGCACATAACTTAATATTTGTGATATTTGGCTTGTGTTATAGGCAGCATACCAGCTTGCAAACCTCAGCCAGAGGATGGCACCACTGTTCAGCTTTCCTCACTGCCTTGTAATTCTAACAGCACTGATTTTGTCTCTGCCACACCTTTTGGGATTTCTCTCATATCTTAATCTTACTCTCATTCTAATTTATAGGATTTAATGGAGCAGCTTGAAAAGCAAGACAAAACTGTTCGCAAGTTAAAGAAACAGTTGAAAGTATTTGCAAAGAAGATTGGTGAACTTGAAGGTACTTTTATATTTTGTGAGAAAGATTTTGGTTTACTTTTTGTGATCCTGTTGTCATCATGTCCATGTATTTTAGCAATCTGTGAGGGAGCAAAGTCTGCGGTAGTATTACTCTCTGTTAAGTGATTCCAGAAACAGGAGGTACACTCAGACCATTGTGTGTTCCTTTACAAACCTTTAGAAGATTTAGCATATTTGGGAGCAATGAGTAAAGGAGATTGATGTTTCTCTGGAGGTAGAAACTGTCTGAACATAAACGCATGTTACCTGGGCTGTCTGTGTCCTCAAAGACACTACAAAAGCAATACCAAGTATGAACCAAGCAGAAATAATTTACCCAGTACTCCTTTGATAATTTCTGTGTCACTGGAGCCAAGAATGCTGAGACTGTCTTTTTCTGCTTGAGGTTTCCTTTTGGAGCTGCTGGCCAAACTTGAATAGGAGGATGCTAAGATATGGACTAAGCTGATTTTATTTTTATGAGCATCAGTGTGAGCTGCCTTAGGATCTCAGGTCTGGTGGGACTGAGAGCTTTCTGTGTCTCTGCATAAGCAAAGTAATTTTAATTGCTAAAAGCAATTAATAATGTTATAAAGTTGAAGTATGAATTTTTTTTAAATAATCCTGGTCCTAACCTCTCAGAGCTTTTCATGGTCATCTACTTTTTCCAGAAACAAGCTTGCTGCCTAATGAGTTGTCTTATTGAGTACTAAGATAGCAATCAGTGACTGTGTAGTCGTCAGTGTTTGAAAAGAACAATGATATCTGGTTAAAGCTGAATTAATAGGAGTATATTATCCTGCAGTTACTGGGATCTCTCCTTAAGCTCCAGTTTGGACTTCTGCATTTTCTATCCCATTTGACAGGTGCACGCATTCAGCATATTTACAGGATGTTATAGTTCATAACTGCATGCAGCTAGGAGGGTTTTGAGAACAGGATGTAGCTTTCATGGGATGAAGCTGAATTCTGCTTTGCAAAAGTATACATGCAACCTAATCAGGTGGGGTGTAGGTGTTGAATGTGATAGCGGGAGGTACTGTATACAAGGTGAATATTCCAGACATCCTTTTGAAAGGTTACTCAAACTAAGTTTGTTTTTAAAAAGTCAGTATTCTTTGGTTACTTCTGTGGACAAGACCACAGCAGTATTCATACGCAACAAAAGATGGGGAAAATGTTTTTGAAAACACAGTTTTGTCTGTGTATATTACCTAATTAATGTAGAAAGGTGTAGTAGGTCTGGCTGGGATGGAGTTAACTTTCTTCATAGCAGCCTGTACGTTGCTGTGTTTTGGATTTGTGGCTAAAGCAGTGTTGGTAACACATCGGTGTTTTGGCTATTGCTGAACAAAGCTGGCACAGTGTCATGGTTGCCTCTTTTTCCCTGCTCTGCCTCCTCAGTAAGTGGGGAGGTGGGAAGGCCCATGGGCACAGTCAGGACAGCTGACTCAAACTAGCTAGAGGAATATTCCATATTCCATACCACCAAACGTCAGGAGCCAGAAGAGGGGTTTTTTGCCTACAAGGTAGCTGTTATTTGAAAGCGGGCTCAATCCCCCTATGGGTTGTTGTGAGTGATTGCCTTTGCTTTGCTTCCCCCTGCCCCTTTCCTTTGCTTATTAAACCATCTTTCTCTCAACACAGTTTTTCTCACTTTTGCTCTTAATATTCTCTTCTCTGTCCTGCCGGAGCCAGTGTGGGTGTTTGGCTACTGGTTGAGGTAAACCTACCCAACTGGCAACAGACATCAAACTTCAAAAGTACCAGCATTTTGCAGAACAATTAACAGTGACAGTGACCCTGCAGTATTAATTTGGGATTAAATGATTAACAGCTATCGCTGTTGACTTTGTGCTTTTCTATGATAAAATCCAGGAAATCAGCAGTAAGTTTGTATCAGTGGATGCTATTCACATACTTCTACTCTCTTTCAAAGGAGGAATGCCACCCCAAGCTACATTTGTCAAGTCTGTCGTTTTGTTTAATGGGAGTTTTGTTTTTTAATGTTATCCTGAACCAAATAAAACATTTTTACTTCTCTTTGCTGGAGTTTTTCCTTAGAAATGTCATCGTTTCCTCTGGTATGCACTAGAAAAAATTTCATTATTTCTTTCATTTTCCCTCTGCAGTGGGCCAGATGGAGAACATATCCCCTGGGCAAATCATTGACGAACCTATTCGTCCAGTTAACATTCCACGGAAAGAAAAGGACTTCCAAGGCATGTTGGAATATAAGAAGGAGGATGAACAAAAACTTGTCAAGAATCTTATTTTAGGTAAGCAGTTTTCACATCTGCTGCCTCCTCTGCTCCCACACACCCTGAAAAATGAACAATGAAAAATGAATTGGAAGAGCACAGAATTTGCATTATGAAATGAATAGCTTATTTTGGTTTTGACAGTGTTTAGTTTATCTAAAATTCTAAATGTCTGCTGTAATTTAATCATCCTTCCTGAGGAGTGTTGTACATACTAATGTGCCTGCATGGATTTAGCAGGCAGTTATGATTTTTGTTTTATTCTCTTCTGATATTTTACCAAGAAAGTGGCGGCTCTTGGTTTTCACTGGCCTTATGTAGATATGTGTGTACCATTAACTGGGGAGGTTGCAATTACCTCATAGAACATCTTCCAATCATTTTACACTTGACAATGTGTATTTGTTTTTCCCAAGAGCTGAAACCACGTGGGGTAGCTGTCAACCTGATCCCAGGACTACCAGCATATATTTTGTTCATGTGTGTGCGCCATGCGGATTACCTTAATGATGACCAAAAAGTGCGGTCGTTGTTGACTTCTACCATCAATGGCATCAAAAAAGTGTTGAAGGTTGGTTAGTCTGCTTGGTTTAGAAAAATGTTAATTTAAAATCTGCTTTCAATTTTATGTTAGAGGAGTGAGAAAAAGGCATTCAATGAATTGGCTCTGGGTTTCTGATCAGTAAACTCTGCCTACTGAAGTCACAAAAACGTGATCTTAAGAAGCAACAAATTACATCAACAGTATTTTTTCCATATAATACCATAGATGCTTTGAATTAGTGGAAAAAGAACTACCTTCTTTCTCATTTGAATAGTCTTCCTTCTCGGAAGCTCTGCTTATAAACTTTTGGATGTAGTCAAGAGTTTGCATAATGAATGAGTCTTTGTTAATCTTTTCCAGAACACTTAATTAAAATGTTTAATTTGCAGTTTTGGTTCACAAATCTCCCCATTCGCTTCACCTACAGATAATAATATGTTGCTGCCTGAAGTCTTTGCTGTGAGTTGGCTAGGAGAGTTTAGGTCAGGGGTATCTTGAAGGCATTATTAAGACATAAATACGTCCTAAGCGTCATGGAGTTTTTTAGCCTTTAAATGAGACAGATGTGCTCAAAAGCCAAGCATTTAATCAAGCTACATTTAGTAAAAAATCCTGCAGGAGCTTAGATATTCATAGAAAATTTCTGGGCATTTCTAAGCGACTGGAGTGCACGCTGCAGAGCTCTAGAAATTTTGATTTACTCAGCATATACCAGATCCTGTGTTCTCTGGCAAGGAGGGTTGATTGGTTGGTTTTGTTCTCCTTATCAGGCTGCCAAAATGGTTATGATGTAAGTAACATTCATCAAAACTGAATTGTTCTCTGCTCCTCCTGCTGGTATCATTCCATCCTCCCTGTTGAGCTCTTCACTAGAGTCACTATGCCACAGAATGGGTGTTTTGGGAATACATTCACACTGCCCAGTGATTTCTGCACAGAGCAGTTAGGGCAGGTCTGTAAAACATAGAAAGTTCATATCTGTGGTGGAATTCATATTCTGAAAGTCCTTGAAAAATACTACATAAAACAGGGAGGATGATCAGTGGTATTTTGCCAGAAAACTTGCTTTTCTAGTACGTTACTGAAACACACAAAGTATTGCAAGCTAACACAGCTACAAAACAGTGGATTTTAGGTGTTTAATTATTTAGCTGACATTTTATTATTTTATTCTTCCTACCAGCCTTTGTTAAAATATGTTTGTTTTTATCTGCAGAAAAGAGGGGATGACTTCGAAACAGTGTCCTTCTGGCTATCTAACACCTGCCGATTTTTGCACTGTTTGAAGCAGTACAGCGGGGAAGAGGTAAGCAGCGCTCCTGCTCTTGTTTCTGTGGCTCTACAATACTACTGTGACCACCGCTCTCTAACAGGTTCCTGTAATATCTCAAAGTCTCTTAAAATGGCTATGCTTTTTGGAATGATGTTGATGACATCAGTAGGAAGCACAGGAAAATAAGATTTGAACCAGCTTCTATTTATTGCAGGCTGGGGGCCCAGAGGCTGGATGACATTGTACTCCCAAAAGTGCCAACTCAGATGAAGCAGAAGAATCTGGCTGTTACCATTACATTGTTTAGTAATTATTTTCTGCACTTCCTATGAAAAAGGCCATATTAAGCCCATTAACCATACTGTGGCGCAGACCAATTTAGATTTGGAGGCTCTGTTAAGCCCAATTAATTTTTCCAATTTAATTGGGCTTTTGGCCATAAGTGGTCAGGTGAGAATGCCCATGCTGGAGTGCCAGAAAGTTGGCAGAGTTTGTTCCTCTGTCAGATTCTTGAAGTGTCAAGTCACAGCAGCAGATGTTGCACAAATCACAACCGAAAAGCAAATCCTAGCATTAGCCTCAATCAGAAGAAGTTCCAAATTGAAGTTTTGAGGGGCTGTGGCTATTATTTTCAAAGTATTATTTGTGAGTTGCATGGAAAAAACACAAATACTGGGTTTGTGCAATATTTTTGTATTCCATTAGAGCATTAATTTCTGTTGTTTTATGAATTCAGGGATTTATGAAGCATAATACACCTCGTCAGAACGAACACTGCCTCACTAATTTCGATCTAGCTGAATACAGACAAGTACTGAGTGACTTGGCTATTCAGATCTACCAACAACTCGTGCGAGTGTTGGAAAACATTCTGCAACCAATGATTGGTAAGGCAAAGTTGAATTCTTTAAACTTCACACTGTAGTACCAAATGGAAAGTTGTGATGGTGGTGATAAACTGTATCTTGTATTTCTTCCTAACCAGTAGAGTGCCATTACTGGTTCTTGTGGTATTCTGTTTACAGATGACAAGGACTACACTGGACAGGTTGGATTAGAGGAAAAAACTAAACTGTGGCTGGTTCTTCTAGTAGTGCCAGAATAAACGGATATACCTTATTCATGCTTGTCATAAGTCATGCATTTACAGGAATTGGACTGTTAGGACAGTCTGATATTTTTTTCCCTGTTGGGAAATATCCCATGGAAAAATTAGACTTCAATTACATGAGAACTCGTAATTAAAATGAATATGGAGAGTAATGGTTGGTTGTTATTATGGACAGCAATTGGCAGTGAAATAGCAGGGATGAAGCTCACATTCAAAGAGACTTTTTTTCATTACAAATACTTTTTTCCTGTCAGTACTCACTCACATTTTCATTACGCTTTCCAATCACAACATTTAGAAGAATGGAAAAGCTCTTGTTTTGCTGACTCTGCTATTCATATAACCATGGGAGGAAAGAAATACTGTGCTAAGCTAGAGTTAGACTTCCCTTTCAAACACAGATGATGGAATCTTTATATAAACCCTGTGAGTTTATATTCTGCAGAACATAGTGGGACATAGAACTGCTGGAAATCATGGTCAAGTGTGGCAGGCAGAAAGCCCTGCTTTTCCTGTGTAAATACTGTTTTGCCATCTTCCACAATTGCTTGCATGTTGGCGGTTCTCAGTCATTATAATAATGTTGTCAATCAAATGCAGTTTCAGGAATGTTGGAGCATGAGACAATCCAAGGTGTCTCAGGGGTGAAACCAACAGGGCTGCGGAAGAGAACATCCAGTATTGCTGATGAAGGAACCTACACTTTGGACTCCATTATTCGGCAGCTGAACTCCTTCCATTCAGTGATGTGTCAGCACGGAATGGATCCAGAGCTGATCAAGCAGGTTGTCAAGCAGATGTTCTACATCATTGGGGCTGTAACACTTAATAACCTTCTCCTGCGCAAGGACATGTGCTCGTGGAGCAAAGGAATGCAGATAAGGTGGGAGAGCTTATGTTATACTTTTCTGGAATGTGCTGCTGAAAACCTTAGTGAACTCTTGGCACTGCTCAACATCATTTTGGTGGAAAAGCAGATGCATTTTGAATATTTGTTTTTCCACATACAAAAGCTGCCAGTGTGTTCAGTTGATGTTGTGAGGTTCAGTCAAAAAGAGCTTGGTTAAGTTAGGCCAGATCCCACCTGGCTTTCATGAAAATGCTATAGAAGCAAATCAAAAGTATTTTGTCACCGAGTAGGAATCAGAAGTGGAGGTGAAATGTTGGTAGCTGCTTTCTCAGCTTTTAGAGTAGCAAACATCCTGCGTTTTTTGTATGCTGGTGGCACACTGTATACCTGCTGTGTTCACCCAACCTGTAGTTTGCTGCATCCTGTGGTAAGTCCTGTGCCATCTTACTCTGTTCCTATATCTAACATTAGTCATCCAATACATTCTTCTGGCATTCCAGCCCCTGAAGTGACATTGAAAAGCCTCACTATACTTCTACATGGGCAAAACCTTATTTGTCTTTCTTATAATATTCCTGGAACAGAAACAGATGGGAAAAGCTGGTTAGTGGAAGTCTTGGCCCATAGTTTCTGTTTTGAAAATAAAAATTTCCTGTCTTAATCAGAAGGAAAGAGTATGAAGACAAAATTACAAGAAATTACAAGATAAAACATGTAAAGACAAAGAAGAAAACCTGGGGAATAGAAATTGCACATTTTCAATTTGGCCATCATCAAGCATTAGTATCTTGATATTCCTACCTCTTTGTACAGATACAATGTGAGTCAACTAGAAGAATGGCTACGAGATAAAAATCTGATGAATAGTGGGGCTAAAGAAACACTGGAACCCCTCATCCAGGCTGCACAATTATTGCAAGTAAAAAAGAAAACAGATGAGGATGCTGAAGCCATTTGTTCAATGTGCAATGCACTGACTACTGCCCAGGTAAGCAAACTCTCATTGTCTGTTCTGCTGTTACTTTTGAGCAGTTCTCTGCTCTGCTGATGTTTGCTATGCCTGCCTTCACTGCTGTTGCACATGGGTCAGTGATTTCTTACTTTGTTTTGCATTAGTAAAACTGAAACAGATTAAGTTGGAGGGGTAAAAAAAAAGACCAGACCTTTCTGAGGTCTGATGTTCAAGATAAGTTTTAGAGCAAATGAGAGGGATCTCAATAGATTGTGCACTCTGTAGTACTAAGCATAGTATCTCAGTTTGTGAAAATCCTTAGAGAAAGCTCTTCACTCAAAGATGTCTCTGTACTCTGTAGCTCTGCCTAGGATACCAGGAAATGATCTTTCTGCCATCAGAGTTAGTATCCAGCTAATGGACAATTCACACAGAACTGTTGTCTCTGGGTCTGCAAACAAAAGTGTTAAGTTACTGTACCCATTAGCCTTGGAAGGCTGAACCAAGCACATCTCAGTGAACAGCTGAAGACTTCTCTTTATGAAAGCTTAGATTTTGTACAGATGAAGTTGCAGTTTTCTTTAACAGGAGTAAATGAATCCAAGCATCTTTGGTGATTACTCAACATTCCCATTAGGGAAAGGAAGAAATATCTCCATTTCTTTCACAATGGGGTTGGCAATAGCAGTTGCATTGATACAGTCATTTTGATTTAGTAATTCACATTGCTGGAAAAATCCGTTAGTTTTTTACTGAAATAATAAGTTAGAATTCCATGTCTTTTGAGTGTTTTAACTTTGTTTAAAAGTGTTGTGTTTTGTTTTGTTTTTAAAGTAAAAAAACAAAGCAAATTTTTAATAAGTTTTTTTACAAGTTTAACCCATATTATTATTTAAAGTCTTCGTGATGCAGTTCTTTCCTTTGGTGGTTTTAGCCCTATTTTTAGAGAAATAGCTCACTCTCTTGAAGAACAGTGGAGTCATAAGACTCTTGAATGGAAGCTACAGAAGGTCACAATTACAGGGTCAAAATTAGGGTGAGAAATAAGGCATGTTTCCAGGGAGTATAGGAACACAGTTACTTATCTTCTGTTTTTACTATAGTTCGGTATTTTCCACACACATGTAGAAATTCAGCGTTTCTGCCTCCAAACAACACATGCTCTGGAGGGGAGGCAGTCATATACCATAGCATTATGATGGAATTCCCTATATATCAATGAAGCAAAAAATAAGGAATACTTGTAAAGAGTTTTCTTTTTAAAGTAGGTAATTTAAAATGTATATTATTAGTAACCATGGATGCATCTGTTGATTCAACAGTAAAATTAAACTGAGAATGGTTGTTCTTCTTCACAGATTGTAAAAGTTCTGAATTTGTATACTCCAGTTAACGAGTTTGAAGAGAGAGTCTTGGTATCATTTATACGTACAATACAGGTATGGCTATGTCTTTTCATCTATAATCATCTGACTATTCCTAATAAACCTTCTGCTGAGCCAGAATAGCTTGCATCCTGAAATACATTCAGAAGTCTGAAGTAACTTAAGTTTGATGTTGTCAGCCTTGAAATTATAAGCAGCCACAATTTACTGCCTCCAGGCTTGCATGAAAATGTTAGCTTCCCTGTCAGTATCTATGAGATTTTTGGAAGGTGAGAGGGTTTTGTGTGTATACATCTTTGTGTATGTAGACACACTTTTACGCCAACTTTTCAAGTGGCAACATTTATATATGCAAATTTACTTTTGTCAGACCTGTGTCTGCATGAGAAGTTCCAACTGCTTTGAAAACTGAGGCCTGTCTTCATTCCAAAGTTCTTCATTTAGCCCTTCTATATAAGTTTATATATATTTTATATATATATAACTTCTATAAAGTTACAAGAACTTCTATATAAGTTTTATATATAGATGAAAATGAAATGTGTTGAAAACTCCAAAGAAAAGCAGCCAATAGAGCAAAGTAAGAGAAACAAAGATGATCTTTCTTGTCTGTTGGAAATAGAATGCATTGCTAGCAGGATAAGGGAGATTGGGAAGGTATAGAACTATAATTTCACTTACTGAAAAGATGCTCAAATGGTGGGCAAATTCTTCTTTTTGCAGGGAATCTTAATATTTCAGATTGCATTGTAAGGGGAAGATACACAGCACCGAAAATGACAAAAGTTACTACAGTCAAAGGCATGATTGTTGCAAATGTGTTGGGTCAAGTTAGCATAGAGTATGTGTCTGTACACACCTGGGTTTCTGTAAGCATAGAAGAAACACTGCCTCTTTATAAGATGATAATTATCAATGAATAATTGGCTAAATGCTGATGTAATCACTTTCTTATCTTTGCAGATGCGTCTGCGAGACAGGAAGGACTCTCCTCAGTTGCTCATGGATGCTAAACACATCTTCCCTGTTACTTTTCCATTTAATCCGTCCTCTCTGGCATTAGAAACCATTCAGATCCCAGCCAGCTTGGGCCTGGGCTTCATATCACGTGTCTGATCGCAGGGATGTACTGTCAGTGTTAGATGGAGAATCAGTTGCCTCATATCTTTACCCATTAAGACATAGTGAGCCACTGAAAACACATTTTCTGAACACTCTATATGTATGCCCAGATCTGTAGTACAAGTAACCAGAAAACTACATAACAGCACCACAGATTGGAGGCTAATAGAAAGATGTGCATTTGTGTTCAGTCATTGCATTTATGAGGACATCACCGATTCATGCATTTCCAGAACATGGAAATCGGGCTTCGACTAAAATTGTCTTCAGCTGTCTAGAGACATTTTTAGATCTTAAGTAACCTATTTAAATAGTGTAAATTAAACTCCGTATGTAATCTTCTCATAGGCAGGGATCAACAGGGACAGCCCTGAACATGGAAGACTTGAAAGTAAGGCATTTTGTAGTAGAATACACAGTCACTTGGGAGCCTGTTACATTTAATTTGTGAAAACTGGAGTAGAGAAACACAAACTGGCAATATAGAAAATGATTTCTTAAACTACTTATTTATGTCGGTTTGACATGAATTCTAGTGATAAGTCTTATAGCTCACTATATGCTATAACTTAGGTGTTCATTTGTTAGCACTGTGGTTTACCAAGCATACTGAATCGCTGCTGCATATTGTGTTCTTTTAAATGTACAACAGTATCATACTAAGCACTAAAAGTAAGATATTTACTTTTTTGTTGTCAACCTTATTTACAGTCTGATGCAATCTGTTAATTTAACTGGATTTTTGCAAGGGGTATCAAATAACACCAATAAAGGAAAATGGTAACTAAGCACAAGTAGCACACTGGAAATTACATGTTTAGTTATTTTTAAAGGTAGCTGAAAATACCCAATCTTGAAGCAAATGATCAGAAGTCAGTAATGATTTCGGTGTTTATTTGGATTTTATAGTCTGTCTAATGTTCTTCGTTTGTAGACCCCAGAAATGACAGTGTGTTGGTTTGTTGCCACTTAAAAAAAAGGGGGGGGGGGGGAAGAAAAGAAAGAAGAAAAGAAAAAAAAAAAAGTACTCCTTTATTCTGGAATTTGAGAGGAAAAATTTTAATAGAAAATTTTTGCAGTAGGCCAAGGCTCTCATTCTTTGGAAGGTTGACAAGAACGTTAAGTAGGTTTTGACTATGATGCTGTCACTTGACTATGATTCATGCTGATTTAATGGCTGGAGATCCAGAGTGCCATTCAATAATGAGAAACTGAGTTATTTTGGATCTTGCACATCTTACTGGAAAGGTTCTTCTGTCTCGTGTATCTTCACAATAGAATTCACATTTCACAATGTGCAAATTAAGCACAGAAGCCCTGCTTAAGGTTCCAGTTCTGAACTTTAAAACAGGTAGTTTGTGGTGTATGGCTCAAATATACACGTAAAAAAAAGCCACACACATTGTTTAATTGCATTGTGCAATATTTTTTATGTATTATAATAATTAGTATCTTAGCATTAACATTAATTTCTTTGAAAATACTGAGAAATAATCTAGAGGTACACTATTAGACTTTTTGGTACTAACCTGTTTGCCTGCAAACTCACAGAAAAATCCCTTGCTGTTAAGCAGACTGAAACATTTCAGTTGTTTTACTTGAGAAGGAGACATGCTGTTTGTATGGCTGCTAAAATCGGTAGTACAAACAACCCAGATTTTGTCACTATCAGTTTAAGATGCTCATGTCTTCTTACTTTCAAATGTGTATGCCCCATGTTATGTTTGATGGATCATGCCAGTACTTCCAAGAATCTAACACTGTATTGCATAACTGTTTTGAATGGTCTTTGCTAAATGATTTGGATTGTTCTCCTGTGCATGGTTTACCAAACACTTTTTTTCCAATGTTACTTGATTCTGAAAACTACAGCTACTACTGTTAAGTGGCTCCAGATAAGGTATAATGTAATTTTCAGACTGTTAGGGGTACTGTACTTGTAAGAATGTAATGGGAAAGCCTTCACATCAGTAATGAGGTTATGAAAGAAAATACCTGAGAACATGCTGACCTATAAATTTTTTCTCCTATTGAAAACCAAACTATTGGCGTTACAGTACGTTCCTACTATAGATCAGGAAATGTCTCCACTACTTAAGCATTAGTATTTAAAATGTATGCCGAAGTGTATTTTTGTTTCATTTTTAAGTTTGTTTACCTGTAAAAAGCCTTATTGTATTTTGGTTCCTTAAAAAAAAGTAGTGTTTAGTAATTTATAGGTATTATCCTTAAACTCAGTGGTTTGACTGGTATTACTTCTATATCACATTAAAAGTATATGCTGCTTGACATGTTTTAAAGGGAAATACCTTTAAGTTGGAAGAGATATGTAGTTGGTAACTCACCGAACATTTTACATGGCAGTATTTTACATGCACTTTTGAGAAGTAAAATTTTAGTGTCAGTGTATAATATATCTTTCACTTTAGGACTAATCTCTCTTTAACCATGGAATATAATGCAGATTTATTTCAGCAACCTGTTTTGATTTTTCCCTTTAAATCATTGTCATGCTCTTTTAATGTGGACATATCTTTTATATTTTAATTTATTATCCATTGCTATGATAGATTTTATCGGATGCTGGAAAAATACTTGTCAACAACCCCTTAGAATTATATACAGTTATTATAGAGAATTTGCACAATAATTACCTCATTCAGTTTGGTGTATTTTTATTCCAGTGATCATTTTATTCTGATGTTTAGGACACAGTCTTCTATCCAAATTGCTTCTCAGACTTCAATCTGGGATGGAACACGAAAGTGCTAAAGTCCATTAAATACAATTAATCTGTTCTATCCCAGGGGAAAAAAATACCAACTTCAATGTTGAAAAGTGGATTGATAACCAGTAACATTGGTTCCCAACTTGGAAACACCAGCATTTGCAATTTGAAGGTCTGTGTAATTTGTGATTTAAACTGAACACATTTCAAATACCGTACGAAAACAATGAGTAAACACTTGGTTTTTTAAGATGCTGATACTTCATGTGATAAATAAAGCCTTTAAACATAGGTTTTCACTCAATGCCACTACAGTACATAGATGAAAACCAAAACAGTGTCAGAATGACCTGAGCTCTGTTCCATTGTAGTGTCTGATGTTGTACTTAGTAAATGTATGCATCATAAAAGCTGTAGCCTAATAGCTATCACTGGAAAACGTCCAAATAAAAATACAACACTAAGATTTGCTTTGGATTTTTGTGTTTCCTTGTGTGGTTGTTCATATGCTGTGTGGTGGCACAGTCCCTGGATGGTCACACAGGTTCCCTGCACCTTCATGGCAGAGTTTGTGTTGACTTCCAGGGGAGTTGGTTCAAATCTGAAGGCTGTGTAAATACACACCCGGACAGTAACAGTGTGCCATAAACTGCTGTGCTTGGTTGGAAATACTCTGTTCTACATAACCCACTTCTGTTAGCATATTTTGTCACCAAATAGTTACTGAAATAAGAATGAAGATTTGTGCTTTGCTAAAACATTGTCTTTGTGCATCTTCAGTGGTGGATCCTGGGCTTCTGGCATACATCCACCTGCCAGAACCTGGTGCTAGGTTCATTCAAGTTGTCTTCCTCATAAAGGACATTTAAATATAGTACCTGTGAGTGCCCTAAGCTTACTAACTGAATTCTGAGATGTTCGTTTTCATCTTGGTCTAAGTTTTCTAGAGAAACCCCTAATGGTGTCTAATAGGTGATTGATGTGCCTGTTTTTTCTTCTCTGCCCGGTCTCCCCTCGTGATCCCCCTGCCACCTACAGTACCCATTATTCCTAATCCCTAATGATGTATGCAGGATGCCAACTTTGCCAACGTGGTAACTGGGAGTACTCCGCATCTCCACCTGTACTTGAGTGCCTGTCAGAGCCGGGAGCTACCCCGCAGCCTGCGCCCCGAATGGCCCCACACGGCCCCGAAAGCTCTCCCGAGCGGCTCGGCCGTGCCCCCTGGAGCCGCCCTGCGGGCGGGGCCGGCCCGGGTTCCGCTTCCCCGCGCCTCGGGGCGGGCCGCGGCAGCGCTCCCCGCCGGCCCGAGCGGCCGCTCTGCCCCATGGCGCTGGCCGAGCTCTACACGCAGGTGAGTGGGAAGGGGAAGGGAAGGGAAGGGAAGGAGCGGGCGGGGTCGCCCTCGCCGCAGCGCGCTTGTGTGTCCGGGGCTGCACCGCCGCGGTGCGTTACAGCCTGAGCCGCTTGTGCTGCGCGGTGTGCGCTGCGTGGGACCTAGGGGCTGCCCTCCGACGGCTCGGCTACAGCGCATCGGGGGGGCCGTGAAGTCCCGGGCGGCGCGGGAAAATACGGCTGTTTTTTCGGATAAATACCTGTTTCTTGAGACTTTTGGCGGTTGTGTGTAGGGCGCTGATGTGCTTGCCGGCAGTTTGGCACTTTTAAAGTTTAACAGCACTTCCCTGCCCACTTAATCTTGGGGTGCTGGTGCTTCTCGTTATGCAGATATTGGGTGTTTAGCAGTACTTGGCACTAAACCGAAGTTTCCTCCTCTTTAACGTGGCTGCTGTATTTTTTGCACAACTTTTCCCACTTTTCCTGTAGTCACCAGCGGTGTGCTGTATCAGTTGTTTGCTTAGCTTTTGTTCTGGGTTCCAGCAGTAGCAGTCATTTTTCTCCTTCTTGGTAGCTGGTGCAGTGCTGTGGTTTTGACTTTCGGCCTGGGAACAGGGCTGATAACACCGATGTTTTCAGTTACTGCTTGGTAATGTTTTGGTCTGACCAAGGACTTTCTGAGTCTCATGCTCTGCCAGGGAGGAGGGGAAGCCGGGAGGAAGCAGAGACAGGACACCTGACCCAAACTAACCAAAGAGGTTTTCCATGCCACAGCACGTCATGCCCAGGATGTAAAAACGGAGGGCAGAGACCCAAGAGGGTGGGGGTTCGCTGCTGGGTCGGGCTGGGTATAGGTGGTGAGCAGTTGTATTCTCTTTCCTAGTATTAACCTTGTCATTATTATTATTGGTGGTAGCAGCAGTGGTTTGTGTTATACCTTAGTTACTGGACTGTTCTTATCTCAACCTGTGGGAGTTGCATTCTTTCGATTCTCCTCCCCATCCCCCCGGGACTGGGGGAAGAAAGAGGGGGGAGTGAGTGAGGAAACTGCGTGGCTGAGAGGCTTAAACCACGACAGCTTTAAATAGTAAAGTTATTATAAGACTGTATCTCTTCTCTCCCAAAAGCATCTGCTGTGATTAACAGCTATTAGCTTTGTGCTGCAGGAGTATTTATTCCATTGCTGTGTTGGTACCACACTAGGCGCAGCTGAAAGCAGTAGTGGTTGGGTTTCTTGATCAGGAGTAGTGTTTGGCAGGGGGAAGCAGAGCGAGTGTAACTTGATCTGAAAATGAGCAAACTCTGCTGTGTTTACCTGCGAGGCAGGTCTGGAGAAGGGAATGTTGGTAGGCCGGCTGCATTTGCCAATGGAGGCTCCTGGAGCTGAAGAACCAGCCCTTCAATCACATGCTTTTTCCTCCCTCTGTTGTCCCTGACCTAGCGCAGTTCACTTTCTTACATGGGAACACGCTGTGTGGGATATTCGTGACCCACATAGAGAAACAGCAAATACAGAATTCAGTTTTAATTTTTCAAGTAAGCAGCTGCAGCAGTTCTCATCGGTCTATTTAAGCACAGTTGGTTTCAACTGACCAGGAATATAGATACCTGTATTCCCTATGGAGGGAAATCGAACGGAGGATGTTAATCGTTTAACACCCTTCATTTGTTTGGCTATCAAAACAGATGCTGGAAGGTTATATGGCACAGTTGCTTGTGCAAGTAGGGACTAAATGGTCCTGTGCTCTCTGGTGTTACTTTTTCACAAATTAGAGGAGTGAGGGTTCATAAGAAACTCAGTACTAGCATGTACTGGTGGTTTTCAGGCTGTCCTTCCTTCTGTCCTCTCCTTACATCCAAATATAGCCTTCAGTGTTGTCTTCATTGCCATCTGATATACACACTATATGGTATAAAAAGTGGTTTAAGGAAGATGGTTAGTGTCAGAAGCGGTCACAAACTGCAAATCCCTGAACAGAAGTGATTTCAGTGTTGCTAAAAACAGTGTCATCAATGCATAGTTGATGCATTAGGGAGGCTTTTGGGGATGATGCTGCTGTGTTAAACCCTGGCAGAATAGGGAGGACACACTCCACATTCAGGAAGGAAGGAATTCCTGACTTACAGAGGTTGCCAGCTGTGTTATGTCCTAAGGAATGCTGTTTCCTATAGCTTCTAGGTCAGCACATCTAAAGATGTTGGTAGTGCTTCAACATTGTAACTTCAGCATGGGACAACTAGATGTCTCCAACAGTATAGTGTGCATTCAAACATGCTTCAGAAGGCTGGAGGTAATTCTGTTGTCTCAGTTCTTGAAACGTGCAAAAGAGAATTACAATTCACCTGCTTCCGTTGGAAATAAGCACTCTTAGGGAGGGTCGTTTCTCCCTGAGGCAGAGCTGAAGTACCACACCAGGACTGAGCTCAGCTGAGCCAGCTGATTGCTTGTAAAGAAAGAAACCTGCTGATGGTCTTTGACGTTCACCCTATAAGAGGGAAAGATGTTTGGAGCTTGCACTTCAGTCCATTGAAAGAAAGGTACCTGTGCAGAGCCTTTCTTGTGTGTACATCTGTACCGATGGCAAAATGCTGTCTAAGTTCAGTGTCCTATACTTGAATTGAGGGAAGTCTCAATTCTGGTAAAGGATATGCCTTCTCAGGTACTTGCTCATTTAAAATCTGGAAATCAGGGCTCTGTCTCAAGTGGTTTTTATTCTCTTGGTTCAGTGTTAGAGGGTTTGAAGAACTTGGCAGCTAGTCTGGCGCTTGTTCACCCTCCTGCATGCTGCTGTTCTGCAGACCTTGTGCTAAACAGGAGCAGAACAGACATGTCTGAAATTGAGTCTGCTCTCGTTTGTTTTCCTTTCATGAAGAATTGCTAAAACACAGAAATTCAGTCTGCTGAACAGAGCTAATAATAATCCATAAAGTCCTGGCATCAGTTCAGCTTTAGGTTGCATTGACATTTGAAAGCTGTTTTTTTTCATGCCAGTCTGGTGTTATGCTAATAACTGAGCTAATCATTACCTTGCTTTTTTTGTTGTAGTACAATAGGGTTTGGATCCCTGATAAAGAAGAAGTTTGGCAGTCTGCAGAAATCACAAAAAACTACAAAGCTGGAGACCGTTTTCTCCATGTGCAGTTAGAAGATGGAACTGTAAGGAGAAAACCTTAATTATTGTGGGGTTTGGTAGGATATGTTTATGTAGAAACACAGGGCTCACGTGATATAAATGACTCGTTCATGTTTTCTTTCATGCTAACCCTGTGATGACCAGAATTTTATCACATTGAAATTTGTACAGAAAACAGCTGTTGTCTAAAATGATATTAAGTGCAATTTTACTCTCTGTATAATGTTAGTATAGAGCACGTACCTCTAAGATCACTTCACTTTTGAAATAAGCACTGAAACTCATCTTAAGTTGAAGTAAATCAGAAGTGCAGGGCAGGCACAGTTCTGTTTCCCAGAGCCAGCTGTTGTGTTTTTTTCTCTCTAAAGTTGTTGCTTTAAGTAAGATTTGTTAATTTTAGTGTCTGAGTTCTTTCCAGTTTCATGTTTCTAAAGTAGTATTTCTGCATTGCTGTTCTATAAATACAAGTATTAAATGTGTGACTAAATGGATTTGTTGAAAGAAACAGAAGTTTTAAACAACGTGTAAAGAAAAACAAAGGGTTGCAAGTAGGAGTAGTTTCAGAGCTGACTTAAGTTCTGACCAGTTCATTCAGTTGCAGCTGGTCTGCTGTTCTCATCAGTACTTGAAATACATGTGTGTTTAGAGAGCTATAGCATTTTCCAATTTATAGATTTTAATACGAAATACTGTCAATAAAGAGAATGTAGCTTTCACTTTGGTAAATAGTGAAGAGCTTCATCTTACTTTCATGAGCTGCAGATCCCCTAAGTTCAGTGGGATGTATAGAATTGATGAAATACAGGATCGGACAGGCCTCCATCAACCCTGTAACTTCGTGTAAAGGCAGAAGATCAATTTGTGTTTAGGCAAAACTAATGCATTTTATGATATTTCAAGTCATTTTTGTTGACAGGAACTGAATTATCCTGTTGATCCAGCTGCTTTGCCACCTCTCCGAAACCCTGACATACTTGTTGGTGAAAACGACCTCACTGCACTTAGTTATCTCCATGAACCAGCTGTTCTACACAATCTTAAAGTTCGTTTTGTGGAGTCTAGGCTTATCTACACCTATAGTGGTAAGCAAAGGAAAATGCAAGGCTTAAGAAAAGAAATCTTGGGTTAGTTTGCAATATGATAAGCGTATTTTAACTCATTTTTGTGTGAGTATAGACTTGTTTGTTGATCAGTATCTCTTACCCAGTTTAGAAAATATTACTACTTTGTATCAGTTTAACTGTTGTTGCCAAAAGCTGTCATTTTATTGAACTAACCTGTGTTTTATTTTTGTTTTGTGCACTTGTTTGTAGGAATAATTTTGGTTGCAATAAACCCCTATAAACAGTTGCCTATATACGGAGATGCTATTATCCATGCATATAGTGGGCAAAACATGGGGGACATGGATCCACATATATTTGCTGTGGCAGAAGAAGCATACAAGCAAATGGCAAGGTTCAGTATGTTGTTTAATGTCCATAAATAACATTTTAAGTCTAGTGCAGTCAGTATTAATTGTCATTTAATTTAACTGTGTGCGTACCACCAGCTAGTAAGAATACCTTTGAATGAGCAGCTTAACTAGAAGAGGAGTAATTCCTTAACAAGCTGAGGAATTTCTAGAGCTCATAACTGTCTTCATTCTTGATGAGGGACAAAATACTCTTTTAGCTGAGTGAATAGCAATGACATCAGCCGAGGGGTTACAACCAAAGAGGACTAAGAGATGAACTGTTAAAAGATGAAACTGGTAGGAGAGTAGATCACAGCTGTGTTTTCATGCATCTGTTTCATATATATAATTCTTACATTTAAACATGCATTTTAGACATGTGTAAATTAATTTATTAACCATGTCTGATTATTTGGTTTTAGAAATAACAAAAATCAGTCTATTATAGTCAGTGGAGAATCGGGTGCTGGAAAGACTGTGTCTGCAAGGTACACTATGAGATATTTTGCCACTGTGAGTAAGTCAAGCAGCAATGCACATGTGGAGGATAAAGTATTGGCATCCAATCCAATAACTGAGGTAGGCTTCAGAGTATCTGTCAAGTCTGTACTTGTCAAGGAAAGAAATCTGGGAGCTGCTGGGAATCTTCATTTGAAATCTTTAGGGATGTTTTGGCTGCCTGAGTTAGATACCTAAATTAGAAGTTTAGCCTCTGAATGTTACTGATGGAAAAAGGTAATAGCTTCAGGAACACCCAGGTCCTACCTAATTTACCAGTGGCCCTTCACAGGCTCTAGTTTGCCTCCAGAGTTTTATCTGACCACATCCTGTTAATTAGATTATGAGAAAACAATACTGAACAAGTTGTTTGGTTTTATTAATCGGTGTAGAAACTGGTTTAAGTTTCCTTATCGTGAGAAAACTTTCTCTGATTCTCAGTTTATGCAGTGTTATGCTATTTTTGACTTGAGGCTTATCTTCACATTCAAGCCTCAAAATTTAAGTCTCACAGCTCCATGCTGAGATTGATCCTTGAGCACCTCTTATTTTAGGAACTTGTAATTGAGTCATGTTTTGACAAAGTTATTCTTATGCAAAATACAAGTAAAACAAATTTTAACAGTTTATAACTTCTGTAGGCTGTTGGCAATGCGAAAACCACACGGAATGATAATAGCAGTCGATTTGGAAAATACACTGAAATCAGTTTTGATCAGAGTTATCAAATCATTGGCGCCAACATGAGAACATACCTGCTTGAGAAATCCAGAGTTGTCTTTCAGGTGGGTAAAAGTGGAGGATGTATCCTGGGGACAATTCCCTGAGATAAGTGTAAGAAGTATTTGAGAAATCTATTGCTTTCAGTCATAACAGTAACATGCGCCAACTGTATCTGGAAATCAACAGTGTATAGGGCAGAGACAGTCTCGGTAAAAAAATGGCTGAAAATTTATAAGGCCAGGGTTTATTGCATGTGGCTCATTACAGAGCGTTATTGTGATAATCTACTAAAGAAAGTACTTGCTTTATAAAACTGTTTTTTCGAGGTTTCCTTCTCTTATTGTAACTTTTTAAGTACTATGAAAGATACTTCTGTCTATCTGCTGCCTGAAGGATAGTTTGGAAATAGAGAGTGTTCTGGGTGACCACAGGGCAGTGTTTCAGCTGGCACTCTGCACAGTTGTTTAGTGCAGTATCTGTCAGTTCTCATTAGTAGATGGAGATAGTTGCTCAAGCAGAAGAATTTTAGTAGTGTAAGAACCTTGGGGAAAGAACTCGGCATATTGGTAATGAAAAGAAAGTATACTTGAATTTATCTCTTTCAACGCCCATGTTGAAGTCTAAGATGTGCCATTTTAATATTGCGCAATTTCTTTGCCAGACTGTCTTGCAGCAGAATTTATCTTTCAAGTATCATTATCACTTTACAGTAGTGTTGAATACAAAATGTTTTTCTGTTTGTGGTTTGGTTTTTTACTCTTTTCTGTCTTTCTTTAATGGTGTTCTTTGCTTTTATTTACAGTCAGAGAATGAGAGAAACTACCATATATTTTATCAGTTGTGTGCATCTGCTACGCAACCTGAATATAGGCATCTCAAATTGGGTAGGTCTCAAGAAAATAACCTACTCTTCATTTTTGAAGTGCAGTATTTGGAAGATTGGATTTTCATGCTAGATGATATGCTAGAATGTAAAGTGCTTTGTAGCATAAATCTCACAGACTTACAATGGGACTTGGATTTTTAAGTTACTTAGCTATAAATCCTGCTTGTATTGAACTTGGTAGCAAATCCCTAATAACTTGAACAGTGTGTGATTAGGTACCTAAGTGTCTTTGAAAATCTTATTCTAATGCTTTCTCTAGTGAGAGATGCTGTAATGACTGTTTAGGGGCTTGATTCATGTACCTACAGAGAAGCTTTAATGCCACCTGTGAGAAACAAATCATGGGTATATGTTTACTCAATCTTCATTCCTGTTTGTTTATCAGATCAAGTATTAAGATTGCCAGGAATTATGAATGCTTGTTTGTGTCAGCTTAACTGACTTAGGCGCGTGGATTCTCTCAGAAAAAGAAGACTCAGCTCATCCCTAAAGAGCTGTCATCTGAGAGCATCTTTAATTTTCTGATGTTACAAGAGTGTTTACCAAGTGCTATCCCCAGTGAATTTTCCAGCATTATAAGTTTTGCTTCTTATCTGTAGGAAGCGCAGAAGAATTTAACTACACAAGAATGGGTGGCAGCACAGTAATAGAAGGAGTTGATGACAGAGCAAATATGGTGGAGACTCAGAAGACATTTGCCTTACTGGGTAAATTTTTTGGGGTACCTTTTCAATAGACTTAAACGATGGTTTGTTTTTGTTGGGTGTCCTGGGTTCAGCAGTAGCAGTCATTTTTCTTCTTCTTAGACAGTTCGTTAGGAAGGGGGGGGAGGGAAAGGTGTGTAATTGCTATACACTTCTGTTATATACCTCCCAAACTATAGAGGTGGTGACCACACCGGGAACGCAAGCCAGATCAGTTTCACAATCAATGAGTCTATTGTATTACAAGTCATTACCATAAAGTACAATGAAACAAGAACCTTAGCCCAAGGCCCCCAGCCAATAAACACTAACACAGCAAATGCCGGCTATAAGTAAGGTAGGACATGCTGAAACTGTGAGATCAAGAACAACAACTTTGAGAACCAATTAATCAGCATTGTGGTGAGTGACTATTAATCCGAAACAATGAATGCTTATCACAAATACGATTAGACACACCCCGGTCAGGTCTGTCTTTATCTCAACCCTTTGTGCCTCTTGTTGGGTGCCAAAACGAACTGTCGTGGTTTAAGCCCAGGCAGCAACTCAGCCACGAAGCCCTCGCTCACTCCCCTCACTTCCTCCCCACAGCTCCCAGAGGGATGGGAAGGAGAATTGAAAGAATGTAACTCCCATGGGTTGAGATAAGAACAGTCCAGTAACTAAGGTATAACACAAACTGCTGCTGCTGTCACCAGTAATAATAATGACAAGGGAAATAACAAGGGAAGAGAATACAACCGCTCACCACCCGCTGACCGATACCCAGCCCGACCCAGCAGTGATCTAGCCGTTCCGGGTAACTGCCTCCAGTTTATATAGTGGGCATGACGTGCTGTGATATGAAATACCTCTTTGGCTAGTTTGGGTCAGGTGTCCTGTCTCTGCTTCCTCCTGGCTTCCCCTCCTTTCCTGGCAGAGCATGAGACTCAGAAAGTCCTTGGTCAGAGTAAACATTACTGAGAAGCAGCTAAAAACACTGATGTTATCAGCGCTGTTGCCAGGCTGAAAGTCAAAACCACAGCGCTGCACCAGCTACTAAGAAGGAGAAAAATGGCTGCTACTGCTGAACCCAGGACATTGGGTTGTTTTGTTTGTTTGTTTACCTGAATTGGGCAAAGGTGGATTGTTTCTGAAATGTCCAAAACATTGGTAGTAATTACCAAAATTGTTTCTTTCATAGCTTGTACATCGAGCTGTTTGTTAAAGTACTAGGCGAGAGCAAATGGCTATTTATTGTTAATGGTCAAAATCACTAAGGGTTGGAACCATCTTCGCCCTTTAGCTAAGATGCTGTGACAGAAGTGGAGTCGGAAACTTCTTTGCCCCTGTTTGGCTTATGTGAAAGCCAAGTCAGACTTGAGCTGACATTTAGGGAGGCACAGGAATTTATGCCTGATCTCTCCTTGGGTCAGACACTCAGGAAGTAGGCAGAACCAAAGCTTTGCATAGTAGGCTGCAGAGATGTTATACAATTCTTGGCTGCACAACAAAGCAAGTAATCCAACATTGTACTATTTTAGTTAATTGTACTGTTTCTGAGTATTTAAAATAATCAAGAATTTGTTTTTTTAGGTCTGAAGGGGGATTTTCAAATGGATGTTTTTAAAATGCTGGCAGCGATCCTACACTTGGGCAATGTGGAAATAAGAGCTGTTGGAGATGAAAGATCATCCATCAGTGTAAGGGGTTAGCTCATTCAGATACTAACGTTTTCTTTTATATTCTATACCAAGTGTGCTTTAGCAATAGTTTTTCTTGTATATGGGGATCAGAGCAGCATTAAATCTGGAATACTAAACTTGGGAGATTTTTCCATCCTCACCTGTATAGAATCGCAGCAAGTGTTTATGTGAATCCTGTTTCACGCCCCAAATTCAGAGGGTGTGAACAAAAGACAAAATGTGGCTAAGAGAACCCTGTGTGAAATTGATCCACAATGGCTGGAAAAACCATTTGAGACTATCTGCAGGATACAGGAAACAGAGCATTTGCAAAGCTGCTACAGTGTGTCCCAGCAGGCAATGCAAGCCTAAAAATCAAGGACACCTAAACGTAGACTAAAGTAACTTTTTCTTTCAGTGTCTTAATCCAGAGCAGCTCATCCAGTCTTATTTTTTTCTCTCCTGTATCAGGAGCTCTCTGAAGTATTATTTGCTTTAGCTCTTCCTGATATTTTACCAGGCAAAGAAGCGGACCCAGCCCCTTGTCTATCTAAAATCAAAAATCATAGTTTGACATCAGTGGTGCTAGGATTTCACTGTCTAAACAGCTGAAGTATTAAATGTAATCTAATGGTATTTATTTATCTTCTTTAAAGATGAAGGATAAACATCTCAATATATTCTGTGAACTGCTGGATTTAAACAGTGATAAAATGGCACAATGGTTGTGCCACCGAAAGATAATCACTACCTCTGAGACTGTAATAAAGCCAATGACAAGACCTCAGGCTGTTAATGCAAGGGATGCTCTGGCAAAGAAGATCTATTCCCACCTATTTGACTTTATTGTGGAAAGAATTAACCAAGCTTTGCAGTTCCCTGGCAAACAACATACTTTTATTGGTGTTTTGGACATTTATGGGTAAGAATGTCTCTGGAAACAAATCTAGGTTGTGCCTTTTCTCTGGAGTTGATAAGAGACGCTTTTCAGTTTGTACTGCTAATGAATTTGGAGGAGTTTCTTTTACTAAAAGGTCATAGTCATGTAAGTTCTTTTAGCATCCAGAGTAATGGAAATGTTCAGCAAATATAAATATATAGTATTTTTGGTGAATGAGGTTTGAATTTCACTTTTGACATGATGTGTCTAGATTGAGCTCTAGACTGTTTTAACTCAGTGATGTCCGGTAACATTAACTACCAGGGAAGTTTTGAAATGCCTTAACGTCTTCATTAGTCTTACGGCTATCCAATTTTCTTGGAAATATAGGGATACCTCCAAAGTCTTACAAGAATCCTACCGTCTGTATTTAATTGTCAAAGTCTTATTTTTTCCTTATTTGACATGTTTTTCAGCTTTGAAACATTTGACGTGAATAGCTTTGAACAATTTTGCATCAATTATGCTAATGAGAAACTGCAGCAGCAATTTAACCTGGTATGTTCCTTTATTTGTTACAGTTCTTTATCTTATTTTACTTCAGTTTTGAGATTATTAATAATGGATATTTGCAAATGCTATTTGTATTTGAGTAATGGGTATTTCTGGATAATGCCTATCCAGTAATAGATAAAAATAGTGACTACATACTTACACACATATGTTTATGGAAATTTCTGAGTTTATTTTCTTACAAGACAGACATCTAATATGCTATAAAATGCATAAATATTTGGTTTTCTGTCTTACTTATGCAATCACACACATGCACCCATTGTATTTATTTTCCTCCTTAATTGTAACCTTACATTTTCATCATTTTCTCATATCTAGCATGTCTTTAAACTTGAACAAGAAGAATATATGAAAGAAGACATTCCATGGACTTTAATCGACTTTTATGACAACCAGCGTGTCATTGACCTTATTGAAGCCAAAATGGGAATTTTGGAACTTCTGGATGAAGAGTGCTTGGTAATTAAAAAAACTGTATAGATTTTTACAGGTTGGGCTTGTAATCCATATTTTGTCTTTTTAAATGGGAAGTAGAGCATTTTCCTTATGAAAGAAACATTAACGTTTGCCCTCTATTTAGTTATTTTAATTATACCCTTTTTTTCTCTTACAAAATTAAGAACCTAAAGCTAGATTCTTACCTCAAAGCTAACCCAGATTTCTGCACTGTAAGAGTAGTGCAGTACTAGAACAGGTTGAGCAGAGGCACAGTGGGTGTCCCATCCTTTGATACTTTCCAGTCTCTGAAAGATGCTTTAGTGATATTGCCAAGTCAGAACCCAAATCATTTAGTAATATGGGAGAAATTAGGGAACATTCCCTAACTCATTATCTTATCTGTTGTTCTGCCCATTAGCATTCTTAAGGATCAGATTGTTCCTGATTGCAGGTAACACACTTTATTGATAATAAGCACTTTGCTGTTTCTAGCAGTCCATCACAGTTTGGTTAAAGAGGTTGCCCTTGTCATTTTTACAGTTACCCCATGGAACAGATGAAAACTGGCTTCAAAAGCTATATAATAATTTTGTCAATAAAAATGCACTCTTTGAAAAGCCGAGGATGTCAAACGCATCTTTCATCATTCAACACTTTGCTGATAAGGTAGAGTGTAAACAATCCAGTCTTATTTCACCCTGTTTCTAAAAGTAGCTTGTTCAGAAAAGAAACCAACTTAGGAAATAGAGGAAATACCAACCACACTTGGAATGTCTATAAAATAAATCTTCAATACATAGTATTACTTATTTATTGGTAATACTGTCTGTGTCATGCCATTTAAATGTAAGAAGTGCTGAACATAATGAATTTGAGAAAATGAAAATAAATAATCAAGATAGAGACAGAAAAAGAGTACAGTATATGAATAAGATAGTTGAGATTGTAGTCCATACATATTTTAGTCTCAGTGATTTACATTTCAAGTGTAGTATTCCTTGTTTAGTATTTAGATTTGAAATCACAGGATAATGAAAAGGAACGAAATTCCTAATGAAGGCGGAAGAAAATTGCAGTTGATAGTGGATTCTGACAGTTTGTCCTGCTTCTAAATTTGCACTATGTATGCATGTATTCTTGCCATAGTGAATCTGGATGAAGCAGTGTTTCAGCCGTCATTTTAAGAATAATAAAGATCTGTTGGCTACCACAACTTGCTAAAAATCCTTGTTTTGCTAACTGTTCATGTATTCATATATGTGTAACTGAGAAGTTAATAATTTCACCTGTTTGTACAGGTAGAATATAAATGTGAAGGATTTCTGGAAAAAAACAGAGATACAGTACATGAAGTATTGATTGAAATCTTGAAAGACAGCAAGGTTTGTGAACAATCAGTCATGACGGATTTTTCTAAGTAACTGATTTTACTGGAATTCACTCACGTCTGATTTTAAAATATTTGTTCTGATTTTAAAAAGATTTTTTTTAAGAAGTTGAATCTAGTAGTTTAGGCTTAATTTTTATTAATACTCTACAAGTGTGTAATTTTAACATCTAATAACATACAAGATGAAAAAACACAGTATTCGCCTTTTTCATGTATATGCATTTACTTTGCTAGGTATGTTATGGGTTTTTTGTTTGGTGGTTTGGGTTTTTGATTGGTTTTGTTTGGTTGGTTGCTTTGTTTGGGTTTTTTAATGTCTCCTTTGAAGAGCATTGTGGAAGCCTTGTAACTGACCAATTCACTTAGTTTTTTTCCCATAGTCATTTCATGTAGCTTTGATGGGTAATGTATCATTAACAGCTGCCTTTGTTTATTCTTCAAGAGACATTAAGAGAATGCCAAGGCAGGGAAAACATCAGATATCTTATACATGCCTGCCTCTTCCCATCTGCTTGAAGTTCCAGAGTCTGCTTAATCTGAGCAAAAAACATATTCTAAATCTAAGTTAAATACTGTGAAAATAGAACCTTAAATGGTCTAATTTTAAATCTGTTCTGTATTAATGTCCATGTTTGTTCATACTGAAATGGCTTTTGCAGGCCAACTTGACAGTTACTGAGTTTTGTCTGTGAAATGTGTGCGTGCTTCACAATAGACTCAGAGTTGTTGAACTGTTTTTCAACTGTTGTTTGTGACTTAAAAATCTGGTTCCAGTCCTGCAATACCTGGCCCAAGCATTAAGGTTTCGCGTTTTATGTTATAGAAAATGTCGTTTTTGTTTAAACGTTATTGCAGTTCCACAGCATCTAACTGTGATTCTTTCACCACACTTTCAGTTTCATCTGTGTGCAAGTTTTTTTCAAGACAGTCCAGTGTCCATTTCACCTTTTAGTTTAACTATAAGCATCAAATCTGCAAGACCTGTTTTCAAGTCACCTAACAAACAACTCCGGATGACAGTTGGCAGTAAGGTACTACATAAATGTGCTGTTCTATGATGCTCATGCTTTCAGGGAAGTGTTCTGGGCGATCTGAATGGAACACAGGTACTGTATTCCAGTACTGTTCATAGGGGACTATCCTGTTTTCAGCAGGGCCTAGAGCCACCCACAGTACAGTGCTCCAGGTCTGGGTATAAGTAAGTGAGTTTAATTTATATATACGAGACTGTTAGGTACAGCAGACCTGTTACGTTTCCTGCATTTAAGAACTAAACCCTAAGAAAATCTCCCAGTGTCCAGCCAAAATCTAACAAATTAAAAACCCGAGATTCTTTTCTCTTAGCTGTAAATGTTTCATTAGCAAAACTGTTCTGTCTGATATTTTCTAGTTCCGGAATTCTTTGTCTTTACTTATGGTGACTCTCAATGCAACCACCCCTCATTATGTACGATGCATAAAGCCAAATGATGAGAAGTTGCCTTTTGAGTAAGTATGTTTGTGGTGTTGAGCTGTTATATTGCCTTCAAAGTTAATAGAGTATTTCTCTATTTCACAGTAGCTACATGTCAGCAAGTTAAATTCTTATTGTTGAACAACTTTCCGTACAGAAAACATATTTTAACTTTCAAGATTGCTAAAGTGGAAAAAAAAATGGTCATCTTACGAAAACTAGAATTATTCAGTAATAGTTATTGATATCTTGAAGAATTTTAGGGTAATGAAGAATGTTTAAGTTGGATATTAGTGTTTGTGTGTTTGTCATAACATTTTTAGGGGAGAAGTTGTCCACCTTTAATTTAAGTTGATGGATGTTTTGTATAGGTGTGTTTGTTCTTGTACAGTATGGACTAGCACTGTTTTGTATTTAGGGGATAAAACCCACTGCCACTTTCTTTGTGAACTTTCCTTTTTTCCACAGAAATATTTAGAAGAGCTTTAGAAGTCAAAAGGTGTGAGCAGTGTTGAACATAGCATTAGTTTTTCCAACAATTTTGTATAATTTTAATCTTATAAAATAATCATATATGTAAGATAATTTGCAAAATGTCTATGACCTTCTTGATAAGCACTAACTTGTAAGTAGGAGTTAACCTTGATGCAGCTATTGGTCTGTTTAGTGAGCACATGCAGAAGCACTCTAGTTTCAATTACACAGCTTTCAGCTGGAAGGTAGTGTAATGGCAAGTGAAATTAAAGCTCTTACTGTATCTGAGTAGGCGGGAAAAGGCAAACTTTGATTCTAAACTAAATTTGAGTGTGCTAGCCCATTTTCCTGAAGCTAGACAAAATCTGTCCGTTCAAAGCATGTTACAAATGGCACTGTTTCACTATCACTGCAGTGAGACCTCATTATTCTGTTTAATAGCAGTGAGGGGGGGAAATAGCTTGGATAAGATAAAACCATGTCTGAATCAGACTAGAAGAGTGTACCATCTGAAAGAACAATGAACAGTCTGTCAGCCACAGGGATCTCTTAGCTAGTACTGGATTCACACGGTAGTGTAGTGCTCTCTGGGCATATCAGCTCTGGTCCAGAATTGGAAAGGGTCTTTCTATGCCTTGTGTTGATAATCTTGAACCCAGATGTTCATAAGTAAATCCAGGTTTATTCATTTACTCATTCATTTAGCACACTTATTCAGTGTGCTAAAGAGTACCAAGAGAGCATTTCTTCCCAATAGGCTTGAGGGAGTTTATTTCTATATATGTTGTGTGCTGAGGGTGCATGATTCTTTGCCACTTGCTAATGTGGACTGTCACCATTAATACAGAAAGGAAGCAGGACTTTCCAAGAGAGAAATAGATGCAGTCTTCCTTTTGTTTTGAGAAAGAAAACAAAAACCCAGGTAGTCCCTATCACATGTTTTAAAAACAAACTAACAAACAAAACCTTAGCTATTCTATGATTCTGTGATTCTATGACTGTATGTAAAACGTTGGGACCCCTGCATTCTATGGGCAGAAATGGAAATCCAACTAGTAGAATGCTTCTAATGATCGTAGCATGCCAAACCAAGCAAAAATGTAAAATATAACTCTGTTGGGGTTTTTTTAGGTTTGATTCAAAACGAGTTGCTCAGCAGCTGAGAGCATGTGGTGTTCTGGAAACTATTCGAATTAGTGCACAGAGCTACCCATCCAGGTAGGGATAGCAGTGGGCCTCCATCTGCCAAAAATACTTGAGTGCCTCTGAAATGAGTTGCATTTGCTAACTGTTAATTTTCCAGGTGGACTTACATTGAGTTTTTCAGCCGTTATAGCATCCTTATGACACAGCAGGAACTCTCCATAAATGATAAGAAGCAGATTTGCAAGATCGTTTTGCAGCGGCTAATCCAGGTTGGTTTGTATGCACTGACCCATTGTGTATTATAGTGTTTATTATTAATAAACAGTCTTTTTTTCCAAGAGTAGTATCTCACTCCTCAAATAGGAAAGATGTTTACATTACTATTTTCCTGATACAGTGCATTGCACATAGGCTTGTGAGATAATAATCTTGTGTTGTGATGCAGTCATGATGAGATTTCACCTCTCTCTACTTAGTATCTTCGCTTGCAACATGGAAGATATTCTACCTATATTTATAAACCAGTGAACAGTAAATGATACATTTTTTCAGGTATTAGAAGTTTACGCACATGAGAGGGCCATTGGTGGTGGAATGCACCACATTGGAGAACTGTTCTAAAAATGTGCTATTTTGTATATTGCTCCTATTTTTAGACAAGCCTGTAGTGATGAGGCTCGCCTGGTGGTGATTCAAGTCAGCATGTCGGGACGGAGTTCAGAATCAGGGATGTGTAAGACCAAGCACAGGCATACTTGCAGCAGAGCTCTGGCACAGGCTAAGGGTTGGGAGCCTGAGTTTAAAAGCAACTAAGTTTTTGCTCACACAACTCGCTCATTCAAGGCCAGACATGTACACCAAGAGGTGGTATTGAGCCCAAGGAACCAGACTTGTAGGAGGGTGTGAAGAAGTTCCTTTCAACGCCTAAATGATAAGTCCAGATCCTCTCTTTAATTTGAGATTGCTAGGGTACTCTATTTTGGATGTGATTCTGTGGCTCTTTCTGCATAAGTGGATTTTCCTCCCATATACTTCTACAAGTAAGGCAAAGAGGATGTTCTTATTCAACAAGATCCTGTCATTTCAGAAGAGCTTGCCTGAAGTGACAATTTATAAAAGGAAGAGAGTGTCTGGTCTACAATAATAGACTAAAAACTGATTACACCCATTGTTTTCTTTTTCAGGATCATAACCAGTATCAGTTTGGGAGAACAAAGATTTTCTTCAGAGCAGGACAGGTTGCTTACTTAGAAAAGCTAAGATCAGACAAACTAAGACACGCATGCATCGTGATCCAAAAGAGTGTTCGAGGCTGGCTGCAGCGGAAGAAATTCCTTTGCATAAAACAAGCAGCTCTTATAATACAGCAGTATTTCCGAGGGCAGCGGACTGTACGGTACTTTTGGATGATAATGAATTTGCTGTTAGGGTGTGCCTGAAGGGATACGAAAGGTCATACTAATGCCCAGCACTAACTTGGAAATGTAATCTTTATGAATGAGCAGTTCAGATTGTATTTCCATTTCCTCCTGACTGTAATTATGGGCTTCAAAATGTTCAAGTTATTCAGGTGATATGAAGAAAGTGCTCTAGCAGGTTTCAGATGTCTGCTGGATTCCTGAGGGGCCTGCCTACCCGTAAGCTAATACTTAGCTAATGATGCATGACCCAGTTGTCGGCTTGGGCTTACTGCTGAGCTTCAGAGCCAGAAAAGAAATGGGATAGCAGAAAGAGAAAGCAATTTACAAGGGTTTACAAATTAGTGTGTAAAAATTACTGAAAGGAATTATGCAGCAGAGATACTGCACCGGAAAAAGACCATCAGAACAATTGCTTGTGGAACAGATTTCAAAGATTGTGGATAATTCCCTCTCTCACTTTAATTGAAGAAAAAGCTGTATTATTGATAGGGCATGCCTGTTTTTAATACCTTCTTTTTGTGTGCGTGTGTGTGATTTGACTGGCCAAGGGAATGAGTATGAGAAATTGAATATGACCTAAGTAAACTTTATTGTCTTTTGAATCAAGGCAAGCTATAACTGCAAGAGCTCTGAAGGAAACATGGGCAGCTATAGTTATTCAGAAATACTGTCGGGGTTACCTGGTCCGTAGACTTTGGGAGCTCATGCATGTGGCTGCTGTAATAATTCAAGCTTATACAAGAGGATTTCTCGCAAGAAAAAAATATCGGAAGGTACAACCTATCAAAAGATTTATTTCAGTAACTGGAAAGAGCTATTGCCCTATAAGAAAGATGGAGACAAGGGCAGTGATCTCTAATACTTTACCTTGTGCATGCCTGGTTCTCATATCTTCTGCTCAATTTTTATATTGTTAAAAGACTATAATAATACTGATAAACAGTGTTTTATATTTAATCTCTGAGCCACCACGAACTCTGTCTGGTTTATACCTGATGCGGATCATTTAGTGTGGTTACTACAGTGGTTCAAATGTGCCTGCAGTCTGGGTATTTCACTGTTTTGATACTTCCGTGAGAAGCATTGTCATTACCAGTGTATGTAGAGTCACAAAATGTGATGCTGATTGAGCCATTATAATTACAGACAGATGTTAATATTTTATTTTAAAGATGCTCAAAGAACACAAGGCTGTGATCCTTCAGAAGTATGCCCGTGCATGGCTTGCCAGGCGCAGATTTCAGAATATTCGGCGATTTGTATTGAATATCCAGCTTTCATACAGAGTTCAGCAACTGCAGAAAAAGATGGAAGAGAAGGTGAGGGCCACCAGTCAGCTTATGATTTGTACTGGCTTTTTATCATACCTGTTTTATTCAGAGCTCTCATGTTGTCTAAAGATTTACATGAATTACACTATCCATACTCAACAAGATAGGAGAATATGTAAGGGATATGGTTCTTTATAATAAACCAATAGTATCCTTTTTACATCCAGGTAGCAAGAATCATCTAGGGTTTCCTTGTATTTCTGGGTTAGTTGTGCCAATGAGAAGAGTCTCATTTTTTAAATAGTCCAATCTCTGGGTGGGATTACTTGTATTAGGAGGAAGGATACTGTTCTTGTTCAATGTATTTTGTAACTTTTGGGAATTCCATATTATGTCTATTTTGCAGCTTATTTATGAGAGCCATACCAGCCAAACCACCTTTAGGATGGTAGCTTTAATCTAGTTGATGGAAACAATCCTTGATTGAAATAATCATGACATGGGATGGTGAGCAGAAATAGGTCAGGTGCTTCCTTCAAAGTTCTATTAGACATTTTCAGGCATGCATTTTTCTGTTTTCTTTTAACCTCATTGTAGAGTAAAGAAAATCATGGTTTGCTGGAGCGATTGACCAGTCTGGCTTCAGTCCATATGAATGACATGGATACAATTCAGAAACTTGAACTGGATCTTGAAAAGTTAACTGCTCAAAAGAGAGCATGTGAAGAGAAAGGGAAAAAAGATAAAGAGGACAGTGAACAAGTAAATTATAATTGCCATCTGCATGCTTTTAGTTGAAATATTTTGGGGTTTTTTTTTCAGTTACTGGATTTATCAAATGCCTTGTTCAAGAGTTACGAAATAACTTTATGTTTGGGGGGAGGCAGCAGGGAAGGAAGGGCGTCCATATATGCTTGTTAAAATGTAAGACCTTCTGTGACCTATTTCATCTTCCTTTGTAATTTGTATATTATGCTTACTTTCTATGTGTACAGAAAATCTTAAAACTTGAGAATCAGAATAAAGAACTACAAGAACAGAAAAAGACCTTAGAAATAAAGCTCCAAGAAAAAACTGAGGAAATGAAAGGTATGGTAACTAAAAGGGGTTTTAAAGGAGTTAGAGTGGGTTGAATTTGTAAAGTCAAGTTTTCAGCAAGGATAAATAACTTTTGTTCTAATAAGAGCAATATAAATGCTGAATTCACAGTAAATCTAAGCTTTTCTTGCTTAGAATATGAAGTGGAAGTGCTTTTAATGTAATAATTAAATTTGTTCTTTTAGTAGCAAAAGTTCTCCTCCTGTTATGTTTCCCATCTCATGCACATGCACTCCTTCAAAGTGTCATTTTGTCCTTTCTTCCTTTAATATGCAACTTTCAAGAATCTAATTTCAAAGGACACAGGCAGCACATGGGATCAAGTATAGTTTAGATGAATAACACACTGGTGTTTCAGAACCTTTGTACTCTATAGCACTACTTGTAAAATTTGGCATTTGTGAGAATAATTTCAGCCTTAAAATATGCTAAGGATTATTTATTAAAACAAAACTTCTCATTGTGCTTACACTGTTTTAATGAATGCCCATAATTGCATGAAGGTCTTTGAAATATTGAAATCTTTTTTGACAGAGAAAATGGATGACCTCACAAAGCAACTCTTCAGTGACGTACAAAAAGAAGAAAATCAGCGGATGTATGGAACTTGAATCTTATTGTTTTGAAACAGCCTTCATTTTTTTCTCTTTCCCTGACTTCTTTTCTCCTACTGTGAATGTATTATGCTCACATCATTATGAATCTGTCAGTGTTCTTGGACATGAATGCTAGTACTGAAGTACTTCAGGTACAGTTGAGGAAGAGCACATGCTTGTTTGAGGGTCAGTCACACACAGGAAATTATACTGTAGACGTGAGACTCTTCTTGCTCTTGCAGTTTCCTGTCTTTTCATGTGTCTTCCTGAGAATTGAAAGACAACCCCAATCATAATGGTTTCTTTGGGGATATCAGAATTTGATCAGGACTGGAAGAGCCATACCAGTCAGAACTACTGTGAAGTGAATATTAAAGGACAGAGTCAAAAGATTCAGCTTGAAGGAAAGGCAGTGTTTGTAAAGGACATTTGGTTAAAAATATGGGGGGAAACCTTCATTTTTTCACCCCTTTGGTATTTCATTTGCAGTACTAAAAATCCTATTATTTAACAATAAATGGCTGTTGCTTTGCAGCATGCTTTCCTCAGATCCAGTGTTTATTTCCTGGTAACTCTTCTCCAGTATTGGACAGAGAACCTTAGGTACCAAATAAATTCTGTTCTCTTAAGTGTGAATTGTGCAACCAAGTCACTTTTCCTGAGGTTGGAAGCTGTGTGGTATTTCAGCTCAGTCTGATTTCAGTTGCAAATAATTTCAGACTGTGCTAAGAGGACTTCTTTGCTAGTTTTCCTGCTTTGCCCCTTAGCTATATTATGTTTGAAGCCGGTCCGTTCCAGCAGGGACTAGTAGAAAATTGAAAGATTCTTGCAGTGTTTTACTGAGAAGAACAACAGGGCTTTCTGTTATGTTCTTCTTCAGTGCTGACTGTAGCCATAAATGTAGCGTGAAGCTGCTCAGGTAGGCTAACTCTCAAAGAGGTAGAGAATTAGCCTTTAAGTGGAAATAAATTAGTTTTGCCTTGAATTCAATTCCAATATCTGACTTATATGTAGTGAAGTCTAGGGACATTCTCATCCCATTATCATCCATTTTGTAGATTGATTCTGAGGATATAGGATAGCATTTTCATGTAATTATGGTTCAATGAAACATGTTCTTCAAATTAAAACAAAAACGAAGCCCACTCTTTCACTTATGAACGTAGGAAAATAAAATCACCTCGTCATTGTCTTATTTAGGATGCTTGAGAAAAATTTCCAGAATCAGAAGCAGGACTATGAAAAGGAGATTGAGTTGCTCAAGGCAGAAATTAAGATTCTGAAAGAAGAAAAAAGTCAGCTACAAAATCAAATTCAGCAAGAAATTGTCATTCAGGATGGCTTGAAAATAGAAGTAGGACAACTTGCAAAACAAGCACAGGTGAAACATGACACATTTAATTTTGCCATCTTTGCTAGATAAAATGCATAGAGAATGTGGGTGTTTTATTTATAGATGATCTTCACTAATTTTGTTATCACCAGTACATTTTTAGAGGAAGTTGTAGTTAATAAGATGCATTTTATACACCACTATGTTGCATTGGTTTCATATAGTCCACAATATAAGTCACTGCTTGCAGAAATAAGTGCTTGTTTTGAAGAGTAGTTGTGCCTGAATATTTGTATGTTTAAATGTGTGGGTCTTTTTTAATTCTTTTTCCCAAGAAAGTATTCATTTCTCCAGGGATTTTTCGTAAACGTGGTTTATAAACTGAACCTGAAAATGGTACTTTTGTGTAAAGTCACATTTTTTGATGGTTTTGATCTGTTTTAATCAATTCCATGACCCAAACACATTTTCACTGCATCACATTACTACTCTCTCTGATGCCTGAGAACCAGGTGCTTTAAATACAGCACGTTTTACGCCTTCTACCACATGCACTTGTTCTTAATTATAAGTCTTTATGACATAACTGGTACTTGGCCCTTGTCATTCAATCCTTGTCTCAGTTCATAATTTTTGTCTTGGTTCAGAAAATACCTGAGTTGCAAAAGGAAATTGAACTGCTTCAGACACAAAAATTGGATGTTGAAAAGCAGGCTCAGTCACAGAAGCGAGAATTGAGGGGTAAGCTACATACTAGATAATTCAGAGAACTTACCAATTACAGTTTAAATGGATTTCTTCCATGTTTGCTTTGACAAAACCCCAGTTCTCTTTCCCGTCCCATAGCGATTTCATTCTATTCATACCTTTACTCAGAAAAAGAAAAAAAAACCCAGCAGTGATTTGGGTACCCTTCGAAGAAACTCTGATTTCAGACATTCCTCTTTTGGGTTCAGAAATCAATGTTAATAACTTAAACATCACTTAAAATTTAGCAAGTAGCTTGTAAACACCCAAGAACACAGAAACAGTATGTTATCTAGTTTTCATTCATCCTATCTTTCACCTTAAGTCCAGTAAGTTTCAGTAACTTGCTGAACTGGGTTCTCTTTGGAAGAAGATACTTAAGAAGCAGCACTACCATTGTGCACTTTGTTCACTGCTGACAGTGTCATAGAACAGACCTGTATCTGCAGCATTTAATGTAGTAACCCAACACTAGATGACAGATCATCTATAAAACTCTAGTACTTGTCCAGAAGATTCAGAACAGAAAGAGGTAATTTGCATTGAAAGTTTGATGTGTTTATTAGGTATATCACCAATACTGATTTTTTTTCTGGTGCACCTTATATGTCCAGAAGTAGAACAAAGTCCCTCGTCATATTCTTGTAGTAAATCACATATATGTATACTGAGTAGCAGGAAGAAACCTCATAGATTGAGGAATAGGTTGGTTTGATTTTTATGATCAAACTTAGTTTGAAATGTGCTGAGAGAATTATTCATGTAATAAACTTTTCTTTTTTTCCCCAGAAAAGATGTCAGAAGTTACAAAACAGCTTCTGGAAAGTTATGATTTTGAAGATGTAAGAAGCAGGTAATTTTGTTCTGGGGTCTGTTCTGAAAAGCTTAGTAAATGCATTTTGTTCACCTGCACACTAATGATGCCACCTTGTATTTTAGACTCTCTACAGAGGATTTGGAACACCTAAATGAAGATGGAGAACTGTGGTTTGCTTATGAGGGCTTGAAAAAAGCTACAAGGTTAGTTCAGTTCTCCAATGTTTTCATAACTCCACGCTGTGATCTAGAAAATAAATGGAAAGATCAGTGTGTGACTAATCTGACAGTGCAATGCTGAACATCTGGTTAAGGAGTGGACAAACACTACATTATATGACTGGCTGAGCAGTTTAAAATCAGTTCAACAAACTTTTACTATGTCAGTGAGATGTGTGTATGTGTCAGCTAGGGAAATGTGTTTCCTCTGAGATAGGATGCATAACTTTCAACTCCATTAATGCACAGGTAATGCAATGGAATGTCTGCATGTTAACAACGGTATTTTGTTTTCGCTTGGTAAACCTGACCCATTGAATCGAGGTCGTACTACATCTGCCATGTTCTTGCTTCCTCTTTGTTTAACAGAGTAATGGAAAGTCACTTCCAGTCTCAGAAAGAAATATATGAGAAGGAGATTGAAGGTTTGAACTTTAAAGTTGAACATCTCAGCCAAGATATTAATCATCTACAAAAATTATTTCGAGAGGAAAATGACATAAATGATGGTATTCGACTTGAAGTTAGCAGGCTTACTTCAGAAAACCTGGTAAGATCAAGGTGTAGTAAAGCAAAGTATGTTTTTGTTACTTAGTAAGGCAATCCAAATGAGTTTGTGGCATGAAGACATCAAAATCTCATGGTCATGTCCTTGAGATCTCAAGGCTCAAACAGGTACGGTCATCTAAGACTGCACACCCATACAGGCTCTTTCCCTGCATGCTGGGTATTGTGTTAGGAGGCAACCAAATTTAGTCTTGGCTGTACAGCTTGTTGGGGCAGCCTCACAGAGGCTTTTTCCCTTTACTTCTCCATAAACCTGAATTGAGATTTTATTCTAATCACAGAATGTCAAACATTCTCCAAACGCTGGCTTGGTGTGTAGTGCGCACACAGGCTTTGGCTTCTGTTGTTGATAGCTAGGGGATGCTGAGAATCTTTAGAAAGCATTTGAACCCTTGTACGTTTGTGTGGCTGAATACTCAGATTTTATGAGAGAAGTTTCAGACTTCAAAACACTGCCAGGATGTCCAGTGCTGAGCTCATACAGTATTTTGGTTGTGCTTTTTGTAGTTTCTCAAGAACGCAGGGAACTTTGAAGGGGCTTAATGGTTTCCACAAATATGCAGCTTTATACTGGAGGTCATGAAGAAACTAGTATTAATTTAAGGGGTTTTATTAACACAGAGTTTTAACTTAAAGATTAATCAGAGGTTTAGCAGTGACCCCAAAGGTAGCTCACAATGCCTTTTTAATACCTACCTCGCATAACTTCTCATCTGATAATTAAAGACAGTTATTTTGGGTCAAATTATGTGTTTTTCCGATGGAACACTTCCAGTATTCAGCTTTAATGAAAAGCAGTTTTGTGATACTGTAACCTCCTGTGGGTCAGTGTTATGACAGTGTACTGGGTCTGTCTGGGATGGAGTTAACCTTGTAGCGCTCCATGATGCTGCATTTTGCCTTTGTGGTTACAACAGTGTTGATAACAGGACAATGTTTTGGCTGTTGCTGAAAAGAGCTGGCACAGTGTCAAGGCCTTCTCATTCTCCTGCTCTGCCCCATCTCAGCCAGTTGAACTTGGGATGGGTAAGGAGCTGGAAGGGCACACAGCCCAGACAGCCAACCTGAGCTGACTGGATGGATATCCCCTACCGTATAATGTCATGCTCAGCTATAAAAGCTGAGGTAGAGGAAGAAGAAAGGAGGTGTTTGGCTTTGTCTTGGTTTTGTCTTGACCCAGGTATTTTCTTGCTTCTGCTCTTCTTAGTCTCTTCCTTGTAGTTTCAGGATGTGGATGGGTGTATGGGGGGAGTGAGCATTTTTGGGTGCTTGGCTGCTGGCCAGACGGGCTCAACCCACAGCACCCACCCTCAATTTTCATTGTAGTGAGGCATTCACGTTCAGAATTGAGTTACTCCATTCTTTTGCTGTAATCGGAGGACAGAAGTGAGCATCTTTTCCTCAGAGGCCTCTTTAAAGCTGTTTCTGTCTCTCAGGTTGACAAGTTCGATGATTTTATAGTGAACAAACAGATGCCTGTGGGGTTTAGGGTGCAGTTCCAAGGCTCTCCCCACCAGAGGGCAGCTAAGTATATCAAGTTACTAACAAATTGCAGGCAAATCTCGTTATTGGTACTGAGTGAGACATACATAAAACAAGGAACTGCTATTATTCCATAAGGCAATATATACCATAATATATACCATATTACGTTTCTGCTGAGTGAAAAATAAATAAATACTTTAAAAACAAAGCTACTTAAATTGAAAATATAAGGAAAAGTTATAAATAATGTTATTTTTAATTGACGCAGACAAATTAAAGCCACTGTGTAATTTCCTTTAGACTAGAACAGAAGAATGGTAATACTGGGGCCAGTCCAAGCATTTCATTAGTTCGCTCTTTCATTTTTAAGTGTGGCCAGCAGCAGGTGCCTCCAGAAAAGCTAAACAAGTCAGGCAAGCGGGTAGCACTGCTCCTGCACAGTCTCTCCTGGTTTTGACTATGTGCAGTTGAAGGTCTTCAGGTATCACAGGAACTGTTGCAGACACTTGAAAAGAAGGTTCTGAAACACTCAAATCTCCTGTTTTCTGTAAAAGGTGATCCCAGATCTTAAACAGCAAGTTTCTGAACTTCAAAATCAAAAATTGGATCTTGAAAACCGTCTTCAAGAACAGGCTATAAAGTTGAAAGGTACAGTACCAGCATGGCCCCTACTCTTTTGGTTGTTTAAGATTAATACAATGGATTCCCTATATTTGAATTTTTAAGAGCTGAAGCAATATTGTATAATAACTTCATTGCCTTATTACTTTCTTACATTTTAGAAGCAAGAAAGTAACACAATGAAAAAATGTGTGTATGGTTTGTATCTGTTATTAAAGAATAAAATACATGCAAGTATGTCCGCTTTTTTCTCTTTTCTTACCTTTTTGAGGCCATTCAGTTCTGTGATCTGCAAGTGAATTCAGTAGGATTCTGCTAAGAATAATGGGCTATGCCCTTTGGAAACACTCATAAAAAGGAAAGATGTTTTGGACCTTAAGGCATATACTCTATGAGGTGGACTTCAGAGGGTGCTGAAAAATTCAGAGTGGGAGACAGGGAAAAGTTCTTGCTAAAATTGCTTGTTTGAAGGTTGTTCTCAGTTTAGGAATTCACACTTCGCTGCGGATTCCAAGTCTCTCTGCTGCAATGGCTTCCCAGGGAACTGATTTAAAATTTGCAAGAAGTTAGTGGTGTCAAAATTCCTCCTCCCATAGAGCCTTCTTTGTGGTGGGGAGTAGTCGGATGTTTCTGTGATACATTATCTGGCATGGCATTCAATTGCATTAAATGAAACAAAATTATGAGTGTAAGAAGAGATTTACTGAATACCAGTCCAGAACAGTAAGCAAATATTGTCTTGTTCTTTGTTTTTGTTTTGGGTTTTGTTGTTAATTATTACTGAAAAAATGAAAGAGGTGTCTCATCGGTTGCATTACGAGCTAGAAGGGGAGAGAACACAGAGAAGGTAAATATATAGTTTAATTTTTTTTAATGTAAGAAATGTCATTGCTATAAGCTATGGTAACAGTCATTTAAACTCTTTGAAGTACCACATTCAATGTAAGATTTGCCTTGTGTACTGTTAATAAGTAATCATAGAATCATAGAATAGTTAGGGTTGGAAAGGACCTTAAGATCATCTAGTTCCAACCCCCCTGCCATGGGCAGGGACACCTCCCACTAAACCATGCCACCCAAGGCTCTGTCCAGCCTGGCCTTGAACACCGCCAGGGATGGAGCATTCACAACTTCCCTGGGCAACCCATTCCAATGCCTCACCACCCTTACTAATGAACAAGTATAATATGACTGTGCTTTAACAAAGGAAGAATAAAATCCAAAGCTTCTTATCTATCTATTTTTAGAAATAATGAGGCCCAGAATGAAGTAAACATAGAAGAAAAAGAGAGACTGAAAGTCAAAACCCAAGAAATTGAGGGTATGAGCAATGGTTTGATGCAAGATGAAACCGAGGATGAAGTACAAAGCAAGATAAAGCAAGAGACAACACGACTTACTGTCGAAAACATGGTGAGGAAATGAAATCACAATTAAGAAACTGTACCTGAAATGCAGGGTAGAGGAGCTAATGTGATTTCATGGTGTGGACAGGATGTTTTCTCAAATCATTGGGGGAGAAGAAAACTATGAAGGTTTCATGTTTCTTCTATCAAATTTAAGTAAAAGTACATCATAGTGTTCTTTCATTGTGGCAATAACATGTACCTATAGAAGATATTTTTTAATTGTGGTTGCTCTGAACTCACTGTATTTTATTATTACAGGATCTTGAGGAAAAACTAGACATGAAAGATAGAATAATAAAAAAATTGGAGGATCAGATCAAAACTCTTACCAAGTCTATTGAAAAAGGTAAGATAATGTTATGTGATTTCTTTGTAATAATAGCTTTGAATGTCTTTGTAATAATAGCTTCGAAAGGTAGAGTCTGGGGCGGGGTTAGAAATTTAAGTCCACAGAAAAAAGTGCAAGGAGAACCATCAATAGAAATTACATAAAAGTCCTTTCCTGTATTTTTTCAACCCAGCTAAATAATGGGCACATATGGAACCTAGCCTATAGGATAAAGATTAAGCCAGAAGCATAATATTCTTTCAACAGAAGTTAATACATACCCTCACGCAAACTGTCTCTAAGCCAACATAATGTTAGTTTTGCATCGGATGAATAACTTCTCCCATTAGCCTTGAAATGGCAGATGGTTCCTGATATGAAATTAGTTTGTACAAAGCTCTTCTGTAGCAAGTAATTCTATAAAATACTCTGAAAAGCACTGCAGAGGTGAGTAATGTAGAGATGTTTTGTTGCTGTTTATTTGCCATATAAATGCAAATAATTCCACTGAATCCAGTGAAACTATTCAAATAAATAATGCAAATGTTGCTTAACTCATAATGCCTGGAAACATAAGTTAAAAACATTTTTGTGAACAGGGCCCATGCCCATACTATACTACAAAGAAAACTGCTTTTCTCCAGTAGTTTGTTCTAATGCGAGTATTAGCTTAGCCATTTGCCTGCAAATAACAGTGCTTTCGTGTTTGATAGCTGAAGCTCTTGTGCCAACTTCATCCAAAGAGTACATTGGAATGATGGAGTACAAAAAAGAAGATGAAGAAAGGATCATTCAAAATCTCATCCTTGGTATTTTAGTAATACTTCAAATTTTATCGGTAGTCAACAGCAGTCAGGGTAGAACACTACAACAAAAATTACAAGTCACCATATTTCACTTATGTTTGAAGTTGCCTTTTCCCCACTCTCTTATTACCAGTACAACTTGGAGGCTCTATATTGTTCTTGTTCCACTGCCAGACATTCTATGTACGGAAGTGCTTTATCTGTGTAAAATAGTGTGGCTGACTCTACATAATGCTGATTCTATTATCTTTCTTATTATTTATTCACCTATAAAGCTGTAAATCTCAAGAGCACACCAGGGACTTGAATTTACTTTCTTCCTGGTCATTTACTAAATCTGTAAGTCACTGGGTTTATATCCATGTGTGATGGATTACTCCCCTGTCTGTTCTTTCCATATCATTCCCTTCACTGAAAGGAACTGTACATTAGTGTTTCTCTTGTAAATGGATTTTGTCCTTCTGAGTTACTTTACATTATCCGTCTTACTGCCAAACCAGCTTTTTGCATTAGCTTACAATTACTAGTAAACTCATCAAATTTTCCATGTACATTAGTACCATTATTAAACACTGTTTGGAAACTACACCTTCCTTTTCTTCTCACCTACTTCAGCTTTGTGAATGTTTATATCTTTGTGAACAGAGGTGTGTCATTAAGCAGTGCCAGAATTTGGTGGGGCCTTCAGTGCATAGGTAAATGCAAATTGCTTTTAAAGTTGTCCTGCCCGGCACAGCCCATGCTGGCCTTAGAATTTGCTGCAATATTCTCCTTCTCTGGAAAACTTATTAATACTCTTACAGGAACAATACAAACCAGACATTTTCAGAAACAAGCAATTCATCAGTAAATCAGTTATCAAGTGACTGGTCACTGAAGAAATGACCCCCATAGTGCTTGTCTTTTTCAGAATGATACATTGAATCATTGATTTTTTTGTGTAAAAACCAGATGACTCTCCTTTATGCAGATTTAAAGCCGCGTGGAGTTGTAGTTAATATGATACCTGGCCTTCCAGCTCACATCCTATTCATGTGTGTGAGGTACGCAGATTATCTGAATGATGCTGACATGCTGAAATCCTTCCTGAGTGTAACCATTGATGGCATCAAACAAGTTGTTAAGGTAGGAATTATGTTTGGCTGTACTGTGGTTTGTGGTTTTTGATGTGAGGTTTATAAGATGCACATACAGTACCTGGGGAACGCTGACACTTTCATTCACTAGTGTTCCTGTAACAGAATAATAATCCTAAGTGTCACTCTCTTTGAAGTTTGTAATAGTATCCGTGTAAAGCCTCCAGGTAAGGTTCTACTGTGCTGCACACAGAATGCACAGAATGCACTAACGTAAATTATTTCTATCTGAAGAGCTTGTTGACAGGCTCATGTGAAGTATTTTACGCTTTACAATTAGGTGAAATGCACCTGTGCTTTCAGCACTGGTACAAGTCAGATGGACAGGATGAAGGTTGGTGTGTCTGGCAGCAGGCAGGTATCAGAGGTTTAAGAGGTTTTTACACTGCTGTTCTACTCTGCCTGTGTAATGGGGAAGTTTGACATGTCGTTTGGCACTGCATCATTAGTACCCAAGTGATTAAAGTTATGTTGCCAGCCAGTTTACAAAATCAAGTTATAAATAAGAATTGTTAGCCTGGTTCATCTACATAACAAATGTGGTTGCTTCACTCTGGATTTATAATACCATGAAACACCAGGCATGCTTTGTAGCGCAGGCAGGAATGGACTGTGGTTTATGCAGTTGACTTTGTGGCATACAGAATGCCTATAGTTTGTTCATAAATAAATTTATACCAGGGTTTATCCAGTAGAAGAGCTTGTGTTTACTTAGCTAACAAAAATAAAACATACTTACACATAGCTAAAGTGTGTTTATATGTAGTTCAGTTTCATTTGTGTATACAGGTGGTCACGCTTTTTTTGCAGGAAGACCTCTACACTATGCACAGAAATATGTAATACTTTTTGGTTCAGGCTACTTTGTTTAGCCAGTCTGACATATAAGAAGACTTGAACAGTGTTTACCAAATAAAAGAGGGGTCTTTGCTATGTGTATATTAGCCTGAAAACACAGCATGTTTTGTTCAGCTAGCATGTTATAGATAGTATGTGCTCCTTCTTCTATAATTAGGCTCTATTACATCAATTTTGTAATGGTCTTTAGTTAATTTAATACCATTGTGAGATTGCTTTCTTTACTGCTTTCAGGAACATTCAGAAGACTTTGAGATGTTGTCCTTTTGGCTTTCCAATACATATTATTTTCTTAACTGTTTGAAGCAGTACAGTGGGGAAGAGGTAGGATTGATTTCATCAAATAATTTCATTACTTTACCTTTGATAGACTTTAATTTCGAATTAAAAATAGTCATAATGGATTCACCAGCACACCAGTGTTCCTTCCAGGTATTTACACATTCACATTGCTCTGCAGTGGCGTTGTATGTCTTACACAAGTAATAGGACAGTATAGAACTAATGGATCAAGTGAAATCAAGGAAACATTAAAGTGTTAAAGTAGGTTAGAGGCATGACATGGAAACTGCTACTTAATTTGAACTCTTCCACATAAGTTTAATATGTGCTGGACTTCAGATATCCAGCTACTTATATATATTAAAAATAGTTTTACTATTTTAGAATTGTGACCATTCAAACACCTGCTGTTGCCAAGTTCAGGTTACAGAAGAAAACCTCAGGAAAGGAGCAAAGCAATAAAATGACCAGTTTTGTCCTTGTTTCACTTGCTTTTTAAGCTAAGTTTTATCCCAAGATTCAAAATTCTTTCAATTCTTTTCAGTTAATAGAGTTTGTAGGGGTTTTGCTAGGTTTTATAAACGTTGGTAGACTGAACTGGAATTGCATAAACGCGTTAGAATATAGTCTTCAGGATTAAAGCAAAGAGGTACCACAAAGCCTTGAAATCAGTCACTGTACAGTCTCAACACAACACTCCCTCTTGTGGTCATCCCGAGAACATCTAAAGAGCGTTGGAGAACTGGAAACATTTGAACTTAATCACAATCTTTTATGATGTAGTTGCAATCTTTTTTAATTTTTGTATTTTGTAGATTTTTAATTTGTATTTCTAATGAACATTCAGGATTTCAAACAAATTAGGATTCAGCCTAGACTTGAAGTCAGAACTTTCCTGATGAGAAGTCCAAAAATTAGATCCCTTTGTAGCAATAAAATGTAATTCGTAATTGGTTTTGTTTTGTCAACATCGTTTAAATAACTGCATTTTGCCTTTTTTTTCTTTTAGGAGGGTGTAGGGGGGGTTTGCTTTCTGTTTAAGTGATGTAGTAATTGTGCCAAAGTTCACTGAAATTTATGCATGTCTTTCCTTTGGCTTTAGCAGGCTTAAGAAACAGAGTAAATGCCAACATAAACTGGAAAATTAAGTAAAGGAAGCCCATAACTGGAATCATCCATTGAAGTCAGCTGTAGCTTTGACTCATTCTGAGGTTGTGTTCAGCCAGTGATAGTATGAGTTACTCTGATACATTACATTGTAGAAACAACTTATAACAGGTGATTTCTAATAATTATATTTGCAACTTGTAGGAATTCATGAAGTGTAACACTCCACGTCAGAATAAGAACTGTTTGAAGCATTTTGATCTCTCGGAATACAGACAGATTCTTAGTGATTTGGCCATTCGTATCTATTACCAATTCATTGTTGTAATGGAGAACAGCATTCAGCCCATGATCGGTAAGACAGCAGCAATCCAAACAGGCTTCAATGTAGCTTCTGAAGTACACCAGTAAAGCTTATACATGGAGAAAAAGAGTGGAATAAGATTCTTTTTCCTGTTGATTTATAGATATGGGTACTGACATCTGTGTTTCTGCACATATAAATTCCACTGAATGGTTATGTCCCCACAGGATTTGGAAGGACATTTTCCTCACATTTCCTGATGTGGAATAATGCTTTGAAACTAATCAACATCCTACAAAAATGAAAGGCTCTTTAAAATTTGTGTGCTCCAGAAACCTTTGCAGTGTCTTATTTTTTTCTTTCTTGCATCATTTAACTTTTAAAATATCCTGAGGTAGTTCTTGTTCAAGAATTAAATTAATGTAACTGAAAGGAACCTTAGGAGTTTTGGTCTTACCAGTTATTTTCTGTTGTATTTCAGTACCAGGCATGCTGGAATATGAAAGTCTTCAGGGCATTTCTGGCTTGAAACCTACAGGGTTCCGTAAACGTTCTTCTAGTATAGATGACACAGATACCTACACGATGACCTCTATCCTGCAACAGCTCAGCTATTTTTATAGTACTATGTGCCAGAATGGCTTGGACTCCGAGCTTCTAAAGCAGGCAGTGAAGCAGCTTTTCTTTCTGATTGGAGCTATCACCCTCAATAGCCTCTTCCTCCGAAAGGACATGTGCTCATGTAGAAAAGGAATGCAGATAAGGTAAAGCCAGTAAAGTTTCAACAAGCTTGAGAACGAATTCTTAACATTTTGATGTAACGTCCTTTATCTCGTAAGTCACTGTGACCATTCTGCTCGAAGCAGCTGATCAGGTTTTACTGTTATTGAAAAAGTAAATCTTGGCATTTTGTGCTGAGCTTTCTCAACCTAGCATATTACAAATTGTTCTTTGCATGGAAACACTACTGGAGGAAAAGACAGAGAAAATTGCAGTCTGGAGTTTACGGTCAGACATGTTTAGGATTCTTTTCATGCCAGGTCACTTATGATGTGATAAAGAGTATTTTAATTCTTACTGTAGTAAACAAGTGCAGCATCCCCTGGCTGGCACACAGACAAAAGTTGACTTGCCTTTTTATATGCCCTGTGATGAGAAAGGTGCTGAGACAGAGCCTCTGAGAGTGTAGATTGGGCATCATCTGTCTTGTTACGGACATCAAGAGAACATGCTCCCGTTTTTCAAGAGATAGAGTTCATTTGTTCTCCATTAGACAGCCTGCAGAATAAGGTGAAAGGAAATCAGTAAAATCTTGACCCATCTGGGAATATTACTAGAATAAAGCTGCTTGAACCTGTAGATCATCAATTATAAGCCCAGCCCTGCTTTGCAATGTGCAAAGATTGTTCTCATTTCCTGTACAAGCTCAGTTGTAAATTAATATTTTGAAGAGCTATAGTGTAATAGGCAATGCCAAGATATATTAGTAATATTCTGTAAACAACATCTAAACTAGTAACTTGCTTTCTGTTATCATTGAGAAATAAAAATCTAAAAATAATTGAAATATACATGGGATTAAACTTTTAGATCGGCAAGCTATTAATTGTATTATTTTTATGATCTACAGGTATGGCTTTTAACTTAAAATGTATGAGTTTAACAGTGCATTAGAGGAGCATTCTTTCTTTAGAAATCTTTAATGTAACTCGCTTGTTACAGAGAACCTGACATTTCTCTTGTCCGTTTGTGGCTTAAACCAGATGTAATATCAGCTACTTGGAAGAATGGCTTAAGGACAAGAATCTTCAAAGCAGCAATGCCAAAGAAACTTTGGAGCCTCTGTCTCAGGCAGCCTGGCTTCTTCAGGTCAAAAAGATCACAGATGATGATGCCAAGGAAATATGTGAACACTGCACATCTCTTTCTACTGTGCAGGTAATGAACCATCTGTTTCCTTCTGGCAGCACCAATTGCAGAATCTTAGCTATCTAAAATAATTTGCTGCAAAGATTTATTGGCCTTTCATTTAATAAGCAGCATTCCTCAGCATTCCACATCACCACTTGTTAGATTAGATTTTTAACTCCTCATTCCTGATTGTTAGCATTTTAACTGCTCCCATGGTGAATACTTGCCTGCTTTGTTCAATCCCATGTTTTTACTCCGCAATATATTTTCTTTACTTGTCATAGGCTTTTTTTGTTGTTGTTTCCCTTAATCAGTTCAGCTTTTTCTACATCTCCTAGATCCTGCTCATACCTCTGGAAATGAGGCATAGCAATCATCATATATGTAACAGCTCATTAGGTGACCAGTCAAAATTCTCTCCTGTAATACTGTTTACTGAAACTTTAATTAAATATCAATAAAGATGTTATGTTAATGCTTTTTTCTTTTTGTCTTTGCATTTTTTGTGACATACTAAAATAGGGGTTTTTGCTTTGAACAGATTGTTAAGATCCTCAACTCCTACACTCCAATAGATGATTTTGAGAAAAGAGTGACTCCATCATTTGTTCGTAAAGTCCAGGTAAGAGCTACCACTCTTATTTCTCATATTGAAGCAACAGGATACGTCATACACAGTTTTTGGTGCTATGTAATTATACTTGACCTTTATATCATATTATTACAAGGCTGCTCAGCTTCTAGACATTTGGAACTGATCAAAACAAGTCTCCTTAACATCATGTGAAAGCAAGATTTGCAATGGGAAGCAAGCAATGTACTGGTTTTGCTTTGATTCTTAATACAATATTTCCTTACCCTTTCTGTTATAATTTCAGGCTATGCTAAACAATCGTGAGGATGCTCCACAGTTGATGCTCGATACCAAGTATCTCTTTCAAGTGACGTTTCCTTTCACCCCCTCTCCACATGCCTTGGAATTGATACAAGTCCCCAGCAGCTTCAGACTTGGCTTTCTAACAAGGGTTTAATAAAACCAATGCATTGGTATTTCCTCAAGGACTATATTAAGTCAGGCAGACTTCCATGGTTCTACCTGGTGGATAGTATTGCAGCTTGCAGTGAATTAAACTGATAAAACCTTGTTCCTGAGTCAAGACTTCAAAGCAGAAATAATTTGAGCTTGTGATTTCCTTCTCTCTTATCTTGTCTCCCTGCATTACAGTCCTACAATGACTTCTTTTTATCATCAGCTGGACACAAAGCTAACTGTACAGGTTCTTAGCCCAAACCTGACGAGAAAAGCATTTATCTGACAGGTTTGCACTGGTGTTCTCTCAGCACCAGCCAGAGAGGAAGAGATGTGATAAATGTTATTATTACCTTACAGTTTTCCTTGCCTTTGCTTCCTGTTACAAGAGATTTCTTTCTTTTCTTTTTCCACAGTAATTTCTATTCATTGCCTTGATACACTGGATCTGTTTTACAGTAGCTTTCACCCTTCTATACTAGTTGTGCCTGTATTCCTTTCGTCAAAGAAGTATTTTCTAACAGTTCTTCCAGAAGACTGTAATAGGAGGGAAGGGAAGGTCCTTCAACAATTGTTTAAGAAAATCAATATAAATAGCTACATTGAAACTGGGGAACTTTGACCAATCTTAGAGAATTACAGAGCCACATTGTCTCATCGTAGGCCTGCTGGCTTGGCTGGCTGAATGCTTGCACTGCAGCCCTTCAGCCAGGGGAAGGACTCAGGTGTTCTTCTTGAAGACAGGTTTCAGTTTTGTTCTTTGCAGTGACAAGTCTGGATTTTCTTTTTTTTTCAGTCATTATAATACAAAAGTCAGATATAAAATTAATTTTATGATCCAGATTTGAATTACAAACTTGTTCTCTAAAAACCAGGATTCATCTCCTGGTTTGATTCCTTCTCTACTGCAGCGTGTTTCAGAATATGCACAGTATGCACACATGTGCACACCATCTTTCTCCCTTTTCTTTTTTGCTGGTTTTCCTCCTCCAGTCCAGACACTAAGTAGGAGTGAATGCAGGTACGTGGTCTGGCTTTACTTATAAACCAAGATAATTCCTTACATTTCATCTTTATTTTGTTTCAACTGTGGGATCCTCAGAAGCAGAAGTGTGGCCCCTTTTGCTTTGTCCAGCTTCTTCCTATTGTCAGAAGGCAATAAACAGTAACTTTATTTTAGTACTGGACCATGTTAGAACAACTGGAGAAACGGCATTCACCTCACCACAGGGATAACTGTCCTTAGGAATTCCTCAGTAAATAATGCTAGATTTCTGGCTAGTCTATCAGGCGTAATTATTGAAACTGAGTACTAAAGCTTTGGAATATTTAAAGGATTCTAATTAATTTAGTTAACTTGAATATTACAGGAAGGAACAATTGATTTGATTTCATTACACAATATTAGTACTGCTTGTTTAATTTCACAGAGCTATCTGTAAATATAAAGGAATGATTCTTGTTACTTAGTGTTCTTGGTGTTTACTGTGTACAGTGAAATATGGTGATATTCATGGAGATATATTCAAAATATATGTTGGAAAAAATCTGTATTTTGTTCAATAACACTGAAAGCTGTACAAAATGTCAGACATGTAGGTAGACTAGTAATTTTATCTGTTAAATAAAGTAGCTTTTAAACCAGCTTGTAGTGTTTTGAGTGATGCAATAGTTATGTTTTCAGTATGGGATCCTTTGAAACTTTTAACTATGTGAACATCAGTGAATACTGTCAGTCTTGTATTGCACCATAAGCATCTATTTGTTTGCTATGGTGTATTTTCCTGTCAGAATGGTATGCTGTCCTGGCTCCTCATGAATTTCTGTAAGTATTTTACTGCAAGCAAGTTTTGTTGCTGTAATTTATATATAGCCTTTTTTTCGGTTACTGGACTTGTATGTCTCTGTCACAGTTACTGGACCTTTAAGTATACATGGGACTGTATGAATAAAACCACAGCTCACTCTTAGACTACATCACACAGAAGCATCAGAAGGCATGTATGTCATTATGACAAAAATTGTTAAGGAAAAATGTCCTGAGAATTTCATATGAGGTTACTTTGGGAAGTTTGTGTGAAGATTGCTATTAAGTGTGTTAGCAGACAACAAAGTGTATTTTTAAAAGAAAGTTAAAAATTATCAGTGTCTACTATGCTCTTAGAACCTTACCTTTGCTGACAGCAATACTTTCAACCAGAGTGTAGGTACAAAATTCTGTTTGTTATCTGTAATACCTCCCATATGAAGATAGGCTGAGAAAGTTGGGGCTGTTCAGACTGGAGAAGAGAAGGCTGTGTGGAGACCTCATAGCAGCTTTCCAGTATCTGAAGGGGGCCTATAGGGATGCTGGGGAGGGACTCTTCATTAGGGACTGTAGTGATAGGACAAAGACTAACGGGTTCAAACTTAAACAGGGGAAGTTTAGATTGGATATGAGGAAGAAATTCTTTACTGTAAGGGTGGTGAGGCACTGGAATGGGTTGCCCAGGGAAGTTGTGAATGCTCCATCCCTGGCGGTGCTCAAGGGTGGGTTGGACATAGCCTTGGGTGGCATGGTTTAGTGTGAGGTGTCCCTGCCCATGGCAGGGGGTTGGAACTTGATGATCTTAAGGTCCTTTCCAGCCCGCACTATTCTATGTTTCTATGATTCTATGATAATTCTTCTAAATATAAGGAGCAGTTTTAGACTGCAGAAGGTAGATATATGAAAGAGGTATTACTGAGGTTAACTTTCCTAGGATGATAGCAAAGGAGAAAGCTGTTTCATTCAACTGGGAAAATGTCAAATGATGATCCCTATTGAATGGGAAAGCACTGAAATGCCTTATGGTGAGATGTGTAAGGTGCTGTTGGCATCTGTGGATGTGTTTAGACGTGTGATTCCTGCAGTTTCTGGGCATAGGACTCAGCAGCATACATGAGTCCTTTTCAGTCCTGTGTTCCCATGATAATTCTAATAAAGAAAGATTAGGACAGGTGACCTCTACCCAAGTCTCTGCTGGGCAGAGACCACATTTTTTTCCCCTTTTTTTCCCCCCCTCATTTTGTCTCAGATCCTCTTGCCTATCAAATGCAAGCATCTAATGGCATGAAGTCAGTGGCTTCAATAGAGTCTCAAGAGTTGATGTGATCTTCAGCATTTTTTAATTATTTCAGACATATTTTCATAAATTTCCCAAAAATTTTTCAAAGCATGCAAAAAAGCAATGATTTTTTATCTTACTGATTTTTAATTTATTGAGTTGAAACAGGTGAATAGTAAAAGCATATCCAAGGAAGAACTAGCACGGACACTGATCAGTTTGTTTGACTTTTAAATTTCATTAAGAATATGAGATGAACTTAACATTGACAGTGCTATTTATCTGGTTGTCAATTTAATAGTTGGAAAAATCAGTTGTCATTATCTCTCCAGTATGTTTAAACTTTAACATTTGGAAACCATCTAAAAATTACTGCTATATGGAAGGGGAAGGTAAGATTTAGTGTGCCTAATAGTTTATGTTCTTTATATTATGAAAGAAGGCAGTTAAAGTAAAGTCTTTAAACTATAATCATCAGTAAGTAGCTGACCTGAGGTGTTAGCACTGGAGAGGTTGAGCTTTAAATACCCTTTAAGTAGACTTAATGGGAAGGTTGCCTTTCTGTGTTAGCAGTTGCACACAGCTTATTTTCATCTTGAGAATCTCCAGGTCCTTGCTGCTTGAAAAGGTGGGTATTTTTGGATATTTATCAACAAGATTCATTGTATAAAATTTCTAAGTAGCATATTTCTTCATGTTGCACCATGACATCATTTTTAAATTTCTACTGTAACTTTAAAACCCAGTAAGTTGAAAATTTCAGGCTGCAGTGCAAGATGTTGTAATTTTTTTAGACTTTTTTTTTGTTTAAATACTTTATGTCTTTATAAAATAGTGTAAAAATCCACCATTATCACAGTCAATATCAGGTATAAAACTGCTTTTAAATTATTCAGGAGTTTTGATGGTTCCTCTTGTAGCAAAATTTTGTAATGTCATAGTCTCATCTGAGGTAAAATACTGAGCAGGTATGATTCACCCTGTATGTTACTCCAGCAAATTCTCACACTTTAACCAAAGATTAATCCTGCCCAGAGTATCTATTCCAAGCCTAACAGGTCCTTATATAAAGTGCTTAGAAATAGTTGAGACAAGGAGGCACCAAATGTAATCAGTTCAAAGTAATGTAGAGTCTGATGGCTTTGTAATGGCAAATAACTGAGAGCTTGAACGTAGTTGACATAGTTTTAGGTCCTTAGGACCTTAGCACAAAAATGTAGGAAAACAGGACCTGGAGATGGGGAGCATCCGGGACTAGCAGATATCCAGGATGGGAGCAGTGAAACTATCTGCTCAATAGAAGGACAGGATGATTGCTATGTCTGTAATGTTAATTAAGCTGGAGCTCCAAAGACTGCCAGTGGTTATGAATATTGTAAACGACTCTCAAAGACCACCATCACATCTTTGTATACATACCGGGAACTTTCTGGAAATTCAGGTGTAGCCTCATGAATATGTATGTATGCCCAGTGACTGTACAAGGATGGCCTGTGTAGCAATACGACAGACAAGCTTGGAGGAGCTATCCCCTGTGTCTCCTGGCTCCGCAATAAAGAATACCTGCTTGTCAACTTAAAACTTTGTTGGCAAGTTTGTTCCTGGAGTTTTCTCTGAATCATAGTAATGATATTTTGTTCAAATAGGATGGCATGTAAGATTCCCTGTAATATCTTAATTTTACACTTCTTCTGAAATGAAGGTTTTCCTCCCACAGTCTAGTTGGCCTAGTGTCTCGAGGCTTCACACCAAGTATATAAATCTGTGATTTTATCGCCTGAGTTGGCCTTGGTGGGAATGCCTATTTCTAAGAACCTCAGAATAACAGGTTATTCAGTCGTAACTGTCCAGTTTAAATAATCTAACAGAACTGAGCCCTGGTGCAGTTGTCATTTTAAAGATATGAGCAATACCAGCACAGAGAAACTCCCTGAAAGGATGGCAGCTCGTGGTCTCAGGTTCATTGTTTGCAAAAAAATGCATTGAAAACTTCAGGACATATTTGCTGGTTTTCATCAAATGGAACATAAACCTCCTCGACTGCGTGTAGCTGACTGAAAGCTCCATCCATATTTCAGGCTAATGTGCTGTAGTTCCTTTCAGGACAGATTGCTTTCCACATCTCTTGGGATGAAGTTATGTATCACCTGGAGACAACAGCAAAACTTACTGACTTGAGTGTGGGCAGGAGTTCTGAGTTTGTCATCTTTCTGTTCAAGTAGTCCATTGAAACATGTAAGAATAAGCAGCAGAATGCAGGCAGGTGCATAGAGTAAATTTGGGGTTGTATAATGTCCCGCCAAACAAATTCTAAAGTCTGCATAGCTCATTGAATTTCTTTTGCTCCATTTAAATCTCTTGCAATAGCTTCTTCTAATTGTTACACATAAACTCATTATTTATGTACATGTCTAAATAATGTTAAAAGCTTTAATTTTAGAAGTGGTGAAAGGTCCCATTTTTCCTATGAAAAATGCACAGAGAAAAATGACAATACAGAATTATTCTTGTTTGGTTTTGACTCTGAAGTTGGTTTTGAATCTCTGTTGGTGGTAATGCTTTAATCCTAGAGATGGCTGGCTTGAGGACAAAAGTGGGTTTGTAATGACCCGGCTTTCAGTGTGCTTGAAGCATCAATTTCTGTTCAAGCAGTGCATTGTTCATATTTTTGTTGCTGCTGACTGATTCCTGGGTTGTCTTTTCAGCTTTAAAAATAATGCATAATATTGACTGTTTAATAATGCAGTGGAAAACCAGTATCGATCAGTGCAGGTTTCTCACAGATCCAGCTGCTGTTAGAAGTTTCTGGTTATTACCTGCTGACAGTAGTTAGAAACTAAGAGTAATTTCCTGCATGTAGTGAAGCCATGTGCACATTATAAACACGTATAATCCGTGCATGTTATAACACCATATATGTATTTTGCTTTGTATTTTTCTTCACAGAAATATAATCTGCAGAGCAGGTTAGTGCCTTGCATATAGTGACAGTTCAAGCTTCAGAGATTAGTCACAGAGAGATAATCCAGCCTACAGATGTCTATATTCAGTCCAGGCTGCATTAGCTAGCACAGCAGTCATGGGAAGCTTTATGCTGGACTGGAATATACTCTTTCCTTCTTCTCCATCTCTTTCAGCTCTCTCAAGCCACAAAGATGGACCAGACTTTTTTAGCAGTTGTATTTGGCCCATGTGACAAGTGCTCCAAAGAGAAACCCCTTAGGCCTGTTTACATCAAATCAGAACAACTCAGCTACTGCTCGCTATGTGTGGAAATGGTACGTTACTGATTTTTTCAGCCAGAATGTGGCAAGACTATAAAAATGGGGGTTGATGTATTTATGGTCTGTTATGTTGGATTTTTCTGGACAGCCCATAAGCATTGCTAGGCCTATAGACTGCCAAAAAAACAGCTCTGCAGAAGTGTTTCTACAAGCCTGCAATAGAGGTGGTCCCAGGGTTCAAGGACACCTTTTATGATTCTTGATTGGAAAATGCCCATGAGCTTTTCCCTAGGGTACCATATTCCTCAGCTGTGCAAATGTTACCTGCCTAAGTTCTCCTCTGAGGTATATGTGTGCATGTCTGCTTGGTCTATGATCTTGAGTGTTTCCCATTACCTTTAGTAGAACTTAACAAACAAAAAAGGTTAAACCACTGCAATAAACTCATTCAGTAGTGATTAGCGGATATGAAGTTTATCTAGTCTGTCTCAATAAAACCTAGACACAAGTGCAGTGCTGTCATAACTCCTTCATGGCCCATGTTCAATACTGAGGCCATGTTGTCTCCTATGCTGTGTACAGTACTTGGGTGAGAGCTGGAGGTAGCTACAATGAAGATAAGGCAGGAAAAGGATACACAGCAGTGGGGAGGGGGGGGTCTTCTGTCACCATGTGTGTGCATCAGCAGAAGAAGGGGGTAATGGGGAGACTAGCAAACCTGCTAATCTGACCAGTAGGTCCCACCAGAATACCTGCATGATGAAGGGATAATGTTGGAGACTTTCTAATCACCAACAGTTACTGGTGAGGTGATCCACCACTCTCCTAGTAGGGAGCAGTGGTCTACAGAGATCACAGTGAAGTTTTTAGATTAAATACAAAGCTAAGGTCATGAGCCCGTGTGGCTACTAAAGAGCTGGTCTCCAAACCTCCTTTTGTAAACTTAAGAATTTTGTTGTCCTGATTGTACTCCAACTTTGAATAGTTTTATTTTATCTTTCTGAACCATTGTGCATTATCAGTTGGAGAAGACATCCTTCCCTGTTTCCTCCCTAGAACTGGTCTCTGCCACAATTGAGTAGGATCCAGTAGTTTGCTTTATTTGAGTGTCAGATTAAATGATCTCTGCCTGAATGCTAAAAGGTTTAACTAGCAGTGTTTACTGCTTTACAGGCAGATGAGAGCACTGATTTGATGGCTGTAGGTGATGTGTGTGTACAGTTCCCTGGCTGATGCAGCACATTCTCATGCATTACTTTGTTCAGGAGGAAATTTAAATGTAATGACCACAAAACAAAAGACAGTCCCTTCCTGGTTTACATGCTTCTCCTGACTTTGAAATTGCTGCTTTGTTCAGGTCCTTCTTGGCCAACAGCCTAGAAATAGCTGTTTATCCAATAAATTTTTGCATGATGTGATAAATAATGCTGGAATTGCAGGAAACTGGATGTTGTTATTTACAATTCCTGCAACTTTATTATTCGCATTATAGAAGTTAAACTCCTTCCAACTGAAACAGCTGCTAGGTGGAAGCAGATTGAGATTTGATTGTGTCAGTTCCTAACAGCCTATTAGGCTTCCTATTAGCACTGCAGTAGGATCTTTGGCTTTCTGGTAGATCTGGCTTCAGCTTGCTGTTTCATATTTATTTTGTAAAAGATTTAAAACTAAGTTTTCAGAACACAGAGAGCTCTCTGCACTAGCATATGCATATTCCCCTACCTACATATGGGTACAGGAATTGTATCCTTTTTTGAATGGATTTTTTCAGAGCTATGGGTATACTTTGTCTTATATCAAAATGCATAATATATCCTTGCCACACATGTGCACATGTCTGTGGATGCATGTGCATAATGCGGAGTATAATTGGCTGATCTTTTTGCAGCATCCTGATTTGCACATGCAGCTCCTAATTTCAGTCCAGCAGATGCACACATGCATTTTCATCAGCCAGTCTTTGTGATTTCTCCAAAACCAACTTATGTTGAGGGGTAACAGAATTAGAAATTGCTGATTCCCAGTGTTGAGATCATCCTACTTAAGTTCTTTGCCTTTTAGACCAAATGATCATTTTCCTTTAGCTTTTGCTTGCTTTGGAGGTTGGTGCTAATCAATAGCAACTCAATCAGTGTTTGCTGGTTTAATCTCCCCACGGAAGTGTTAGTAAATTAGCTAAAAAGAGATCAGCTGTGAATTAGTCTGAGTGAAAACTTATTTTAAAGACCTAAATTTTGAGACAGGTGACAACTTGTGATACACTGTTACATCCTCCATTTTCCCCACTAATTAATGGAACAGTACCAACTTTCTTCCATGCACCCCCATCACTACAGTCTGGTGTATTTGCCATGTGTGGAAGATAGGTTTATGATTGCAATATTGAGTGGGTTTGCCACAGTTCTTGGTGATTAATGTTTCTGTAGCAGCTCCATAGAGTAATGCCCTATAGAAACCTGACTACTTTCAGAGTGGTTACCTCAAAATACATGAAGCCAAGAGTCAGTTTGCCTTTGCTCCATTGGGAAGAGTCAGAGAAAAAAATTGTCCTTGTTTTGGGCATCTTGGAAGCTTACTGCTGCTGAGGACATAGCAGCCGGTTTGGAAGTAGCTACCTTTCTAAGGAATGCTGGTGGGCAGTAGGAAGCCACAGCAACAAACAGTTTTATATGCCAGTCGTTAGTGCACAATTACTGGATCATAACATTACAACGGGGAGTTCAGTTACTTGTCACTGCTTTTTCATACATTCCACATACCACACCTTCTGTGCAGGATGTTTTCACAGCCTTTCCTCCTGTGCTGATGCATTTTGAAACTCGCCTGAAAGCAGAGACCAGACTAAGAGAGCCTAGACTTTATCCACCGCTGATGACTGCACTGCCGTTTCAGATTCAACATGCCTTCAGCATCATGAATTCTAATACTGTTGTAACAAATTGTTTGCTCCTTACCATTTTTCTAAGCAATTGCTAATACGTTGAAGTGTTGCCTTCAGTAGGGTTAGATCTTATGAAACAGCAGAAACAAAACCCTTGATTGTTATTAAATGGCAACATTTTTTCTTTTTTAGTTGACCTACTACTATGTTATTCTCTAAATTAATCCAGCCCTGGTTCATTTGATTTAAAATTCCCCAATGGCCTGACTCTAACATGTGGTTTTGCATGGTTAGGTAACAACTACATGGGTAGATGAGCAGCTTAGTCAGATAAGATAAATACTTTTCTTTAAATTCAAACCAATGAAATACACATTACATATCACACACTTCTATAGCTCGCTCTGTTCAGTAGAGGCTGAACATGTATCAGTCTGAACATGCATGGTTCCCAAGGACTTTCACCTTCCATGCTGTTCTTTGTAGACTTTTTAATCCCATTCCCCAAGGCAGTGAGACTGTTCATATCAGTAGGGCTAGAAAATATTCATTTTTCACTTAGAACCGTGCCAACTATCTGACATACAGGTGTTACCCAAGTCAAATTCCTTAGAGCTGATGTGTTCCTATCAAGGCAAAGACATTTCCTGTGGGGTTTTTTTTGTTGTTGTTGGGCCCCTTTGCACTTGTCAGGTATCAGAAATAGGGCATTTGTCATAGACTGAAGTCCTTCAGAAATGAAATCTCTTATTAAAACTCTTCCCCTGCTACTCCCCCAGCACACAGATGCATTATTGAGTTTTATATAGGTAGGTTTAATTTCTGAGACAGGGAGATAACATGCTAGAAGTTTCCTGTTACTTTCCTGCTAAAGGGTGCTTTTTTTGTTCTTTTGGTATCACTTTAAAAATAACGAATTTCTATTCCCTTGGCACTGTCAGCATGAGGGAAGACATTTCCAATGTGCTGTTTACTCTCAGGGGCTTTGAAGGACATTCCCATATCCAGCAGTATGTAAACTCTATACTGCCTACTTTTGCTTTTGTGATACTGAAAGTAGTTGGATCAATTCAGTTCAAGATTCAGAATTTCAAGTTCAAGGTTTCCTATGTGACAACGTATGTGGTAGGGTTAGGTCACACCAGTTTGTGTAGACAGTGAGAAGACCTGGAAATACATCCACTGTATTTGACTTTCCAGCAAAGTAACCCTGCTCCTGCTTGCAAATCCATTGACTAAGAGGGACATCGAGCACACAGCCAGACCAGGGCCTGAATTCAGCTTCCACACTGACAGTGAAGAGCTCAACAGCTCTGCCTGTGCATTCTGCTTGGATGGTGACACTCCTGTTAAGTAAGCCCAGTGTGGGAAAGGAGTTTATTTCCTTCAAGACTCACACCGTGTCCAGGATGTGCCCAGAGTCTAAACAACAGCTGCAAACATGTATTTTCTTATCTCCTTTTCCAATTTTGGCACATCTCCATGTTGAACAATAGCCATTGGATTGTCTATTTTCTGGCTAAAGGGAGACAATGGGAGTCAGCTTAAGCACAGTTTCTCTGTGTAGATCAAGGACAATTACTGTAATAAGAAGAGGACGTTTCCAAGGAACTCCCCTTGCAGGGAACAAAAAACAGTAAGGCCATGTGCCACGACTCTTTCCCTGGAAGCATCAGCTTCTCCCTATGCTCAGCACGTGCTCTGACCTGTACACGTGCGGAACTGCAGAGCCATGGAGCTGTGCCTTAGGCTCATACCAACACCAAACTGGAGTGTTCCTTGTTCACTTTGGGGTTTTGGAAACTGGTCCTGAGACAAGGAGGCACCAGATGTAATCAGTTCTGGGTAAGGCTGGGTTTGGTGGCTTTGTAATGGAAAATAACTGGTGCTTGAAGGTAGCTGACATAGGTTTGGGTCCTTAGGACCTTAGTACAAAAAATGTGGGAAAAACAGCAGAAAAACAGGACCTGGGGATGAGCACAGTTAAAGTGGCTGATGGGTGGAGGGACAGGATGATTGCTATGCTAATGAACCCATTAAGTTGGTGTAAACATCTACTGGGGAGTATCCTGGACTAACAGATGTCCAGGATGGGAGCAGTTAAACTAACTGATAAGTAGAAGGGCAGGATGATTGCTATGTCTGTAATGTTAATTAAGCTGGTGCTTCAAAGATTGACAGCAGTTCTGAAGATTGTTGGAAGAAGTAAACGACCCTCAAAGACCACCACCACATTTTTGTATGTATGTATGCCCAAATAACTATATAAGGGTGGCCTGTGCGGCAATACAGGGAGGCACGTTAGGAGGAGCTATCCCCCGTGTCTCCCGGCTCCGCAGTAAAGAATACCTGCTTGTCAACTAGAGAACTTTGTCGGCGAGTTTGTCCCTGGAGTTTTCCCGGAATCAGTCCCTTTCAAGGACTGGAAAGGCCTCAGACCACTTATCTGTGTGTAGGGGAAGGAAATGGCATTGGGAGGTGGAAGGGTAAGGGAGGAAAATGAAAGAGGCCTTGATAACACCAAATCTAAAAATGAGGAATTCAAAGCATAGTAGAGAGAAGGGTTCACACCACTGCGTCTGTCCTGCAGGCAGAGGAGCTGGGCCACCTACCTTCTGAGTGACGAAGTTTCCTAGAGCCCCTCACCCATAGGATGTAAGGGAATGATGGAGCTGAGCTGGGATTTGCTAAGCCTGTACTTTCAGGCTTAGCAAATCAGTCCTTCAGACTGATATTTTAAAATTCCAGATGGCTTTCTTTTTATTCCCCTTTTTCCCATGCAGATTGTACAACTTCTGGTACAAACAAGTTTGGGTACAAAGCAGCAACACCGTTTTGTGTGTATTTCTGGAGAAATGAAGCCTCCGGGCTGTGAAAATGGCTTGGGATGTACAGTAGGTGGAAGCCTGTGGGTGGGAGGAGGCAGGAGGTGAGGCTCGTCCTGCTGCCTGCCTGGAGGCCAGCAGGGATGGATGATGGTCCTGCTGCACTGCCTCTGCGCGGGGCCGGGCAGGGGCTGCTGGCTCTCGGGGGTGTTTTGCCATGCGGTGTCTGGTCAGGTGCTGGCTGCACACAAGCTGGAGCAGCATCCAGTCCGGCTCTGGACGTCAGCATGGGGAGGGGGAGGGAGCCCGGGCCGGCTCCGGCGCCGTTGCTGAGGCAGCAGGAGCCTCAGCAGCATCCCTGAGAGCCAGGCAAGCAAACTCCTCCTCCCTCCCGATCTCATCTCGTCTCTCTCCCTGCTTCCTTTGCAAAGATGGCAACCGAGGGGCTGCGCGAGAACGAGACCTTGGCATCGCTGAAAAATGAGGCTGAGACCCTGAAGGGCAAACTGGAGGAGGAGCGGGCCAAGCTGCATGACGTGGAGCGTGAGTGGGGCCGGGGTGCGAGGGCCGCGGGCACCGCTGGGCGCTGCCGGGCAGGGACCGCTGCATGCCGGCACCACGGCCCGGCCTGGCAGGGTGGGCAGGCGAACACGCTGCTGTGCCCCGAAATGAGCGCAGCTGGAAGCCGGTGCCGCTGCCTGGGAAAGTCAGGAATGCCGCTCTGGAGGGGGTGCGGAGAGAGCTGCCCCAGCTCTGCTGTCATGACAGTCGGTTTTCCATGTTTGCTGAAGCCCAGATGAGAGGACGACGGGTGCGCTCGGCCGCGCTGCTCAAACAATGCACGGCTAAGTGATAGGATAAGTAGGAAGCGGATGGGGAGCATAGGCGGCGCAGCCTCCCTGGGTGCTCAGTGCCATGCAGTGCCTGCCGGGTGCGGAGTCACCCCGCAGCGCCCCGGCCGCTTCCTGCACCGCCTTTGGTGTGGGAAGCAGGAGGGAATGAATGGACCTTGGAGCATACCCCTTGGTGGGTTCTGAGATGTGTTTGCATCGTTTTAGCGTTCATCTTAGTGGCAGAAACAAAGATTAAACACAGCCTTGGGGAATTTGGTGGGAATTTGCTTTAATGAGGCCAGGATTTCACCCAAGGTGAAAGGGCTTAAAAAGGAACCTCGTTTCCAAAACTAGCTCCTTCCTCCCCCTCCTTCCCCAAGGAAACAACTTGCAGTGATCCAGTGCTGATTCAGAGGTGCGGGGTGAGTCAGTGCTGGAGCTGTCAATGCGTAACTCACCGTTATCAGCTGCAGTTTCAAGACCCATGGTTAACGTAACAGAAATGACATGAGCAGATTGCAACCCTGCCCTCCTCCCGTGCCCCCCGCCCCTGCTCAGGAAAAATAAGCTAACCTTATTTTTGTGGAGCTTCTAAAATATGTATTAATTCATCTGTCTGAGATATAAAACCCCTTTTATTTTTAGTATTTAATTTTTACAATCACAATGATCTCATATATTGCAGTTTAGGGGTTTTATTCCTCTGAAATCATATAGCTCACTCTAATAGAAATATTAATGGGCCATTAAAACTTTTCTTTCATCTGTTTGGATGCCTCTAATATTGGAGAGGAATGTGAGCCTGATCCAGCGTTTAAGCTTTCAGTGCTCTGTAAGACTGAGGGACTGGCAAACATCCTTAAATTTCAGGTGGGGAAGATTTAAGAGGTTTTTTTTTTTCTGGAGGAACCAGAGCATTTTCTTGTCTAAATTAGACAATCACACGTTATGTGAGTATCCTATTAATAGGAATCATTAAACAAATGGAGATGTCCTCATTACAGAAACATCATAAATCATCATATTCCTACAGTATAATTTCTGTATCAGAAACAGTGAGGCCTCTTTAGCAGACCTCTGAAGCATATGCTTAAATCCATTTTTACTCACAAGTTTTCCCTATGATTACAGAGACACTGCAACTTTACATGTCATTGATAGTCATAGGACATTTATGTCTTTGTCATATGTAAAATCTGTTGGAAGGCTGTATTTGCATAGCTATGACATGATTTCAAAGACAGAAATCTTATGTTGCTGTAGAACGAGGCTCCTTCATGTTAGTTCATATTACTGATTCTGTATCAGCTTTTTTGCACTTTGCAAGAACTGATTCTGCAGAGGTTGTAAGTTTCAGAACAAAGCATCTCTTCTGCTTTGGTTTGGTTTTGTTGGTTTGTTTTGTTTTGGGTGTTTTTTTCTAATCTAAAATGGTATCTTGGACATTTCTTTGCTCTGATCGTGGTTTTCCCTCTATGGTTCCCAAAACAAACAGCTGGCTGAACGAGGATTGCCCTTATTTGTTCAACTGGTTTTGAACAGCAGCTCTCAAAAATGTGGATAGGAACAGGAAATACCAAACATGCATTTGATTTGCAATCTTACAATTTTAAGGATTCAATTCTATCGCTTAAAGTTGAGGTGTAAAGAAAAGTTTGTTCTGTTCACACAAACTGCCAATTTTAAAGCCCAGAAGAGACCATTAGGACCAAATGGACTTTCAGCACAGAAAAGGTCAAAGAGCCAACAGCATCTGCATCAAGTTCCCACCTCCTGTTAAGGCCGAATGATATGTTTTAGACAAAATAGCCTGTTTTACCTGGACCTTTGTAGAACCATTCAAGTTCCTTATTGGCTTTAGCTGATCTGCTTGCCTGAGTGCATAATTTTCAACTATCTTGAAACAATATTGGAGAATGCTTCAAAATAATTATCTGCCTCTAAAACCTGTGCTAGGCGGGTGCAGGATTATTATGGCTGTGGTTGGAGATAAGTGTCCTCAGAGAATCAGAAAGGCTAAACCAGACAATTCCAGTCTCAGCTGCGTTGACATAATGGGAACAGTTTGTCCATTGTCTGTTAAACATTTGTTTTCTCAGATATGTTCTGGACACAGGCATCTTTCCAGCTGCGACGATAACCTCCTGTCCTGTGTTTTCATGCCTTTTGATTGGATCATTTGGCAGGCTTCCACGGGTGAAAGTAGGGAGAATGTATCTTTCCTCAGTGGATTGGTATGCTGCTTTCTCAGAAACTTGCTTCTGACCTCATGTTAGAGATACTGGGGACAAATTGTCAGGGATGGTGGACAGTATTTGTCCCCTGGCTGGGTGAGGCTGGGTGAGACTGGTTGAGCAGGTGAATACGTTATTCCGGCACAGCATGTGGGGCTGGTGGTTTTGAAACGCAACTCATGAAAAGCTGATCTACCAGAAATCAGTCTCTGCCTTAGGCAGAAGTTGCTCCCCTGACCCTGGGCCATGAAGGAAGCTCAAAGTTAAGGATGCCTGCTCTTGTTGTGCCAGCCCTTACTGGCCCATGAGCTTTCTTGCAGTGCTAGAAAAGCAATGAAGCATGAAGCAGCAATGCAGCTCCAGAGCGATCACCTGCCATGTGGGGTATGGAGCTCAGCCTCCAGCATGGCACTGAAAAACTTTGTATTTCCTTCACTATCCCATTAAAGCATGTGAGCTTGTGCATTCATTTCAATTACTGAGTCAGACCTTGCCCCCTTAGCTAACAGCAGATGGATCTTCTTAGGTTTGTGTGTGGACAAACAACACAGGTAAGCATTGGAGCCTATTAGCTCTGCTCTAGACAGAGTAATTTTTAATTCTGGTGCCTCAGGACCTCCGGTCTGCTGTGAGACTTCACCAGCACCAGACGATGCTACTCAGTAAAGTTCCTTGCCTGCCCACTGTTTCTCTTTCCCATAAAAGAAAAAGCTGACCAATCCATGAAGTCCATAATGTCCATAGACACTGTTGAGAGGTTGGGTAGCACACTTTTATAGTAAATGACAAGCATCCCTGCTCACTCAGAGCTGTGTCCTGGCCCTCAGTGCTTTCCTGGCCACCAGAAGTGATGGCACAGCAGAGAAGTCTCCAGCAGCAGTGGCTAGTACCTGTATCACACTGCACTGGCACTGCCGTACTGGAAGGTGATGGCAGCTGGGTTTCTCACTTCTAGAAGAAGTGTTTTATCATAGAAACTTTGGAGAATTGATGTTACTGCCTTGTTTTGTATGATTTCTTTTTTGTCCAAGATCCATTAGTGGTCTTCACTTGTGTGTACCTTGAGGCATGTGTTAGGCTGGAGGCTGGCTGTGCACTTTCAAGCTTCAGCCAGTTTAAGGATTTCTCAAGTAAGAAGGGGCAAGAGGATAATCTGTTTTCCAGTTTTACTTGAGTGTGATGGTCTGCAAGAGCTTCACCTGTTACAGCCCTCAAATTTAAGCTCTGAGTGAATTAACCCTTATCTTTGTCTGGTAAATAGTTCATACACTACTCACCTTGGTTTTACTACCTGCCAGCTCTGAAGGAGAGTTCATTGGCTTGCACTATACACTCAAACTTCACAGATTACTTCCTCCACGTAGCATTACTCATAACATAGGTATTTACCAGGGAAGAGCTTTGATGCAGGGCTCGTTAACCATCAGCTGTTTGCAGTTCATCAGGTGGCAGAGCGTGTGGAGGCACTGGGCCAGTTTGTGATGAAGACCAGGAGGACCCTGAAGGGCCATGGAAATAAAGTTCTCTGTATGGACTGGTGCAAAGATAAGAGAAGAATTGTGAGCTCTTCCCAGGTACGCTGTTGGGCAGCTGTTTCCGAAGCTAGTGTTGGGCACTATACAAATCTTCTGGCTGTGCTATGTGCCAGTATTTGTAGATGATACGTGTGTACAGTGTAAATGTTTTCAAGGTGCCATTAAAGCAGTTCATTGTCAATGTATTTGTTTAGGGAGCATAAATCCAAGATCATCACTACACCTGTTGTAGCTAATACCCCAAGTATTTCTTGTCCAGTCATATATAGGTTTTTCCCATATTCCATACTACAATAGAAGATAGAGCTCATCTGAGGCCACTTTTATTTCCTTGTTCTTTACAGATGAAATATTTAGTAACTGTATCAGTTTATGTGTTCAGAGAAAATAACCAGGAAAAGGGAAGGGTAAAAAAGATTTCTGTGCACAGAGATTTCTTCTGCAGTCTGTATGATTGCTGCAGCCTTGAGAGCATCAAACATCCTCCCAGACTTACTGCTTTTGCTTGGGCATGTTGAGAAACTGTCTTAACACCTGCTCTAGACCAGTCTCATGAGCTGGAGGAGGTAATGAGATAATTACTTTCTAGATCCCCTGGTTCGTCCTGAGCCCGGTATGGCAGTGAGTGAGATTGTTGCATCTCACAGCTGTTCATTGACCTATATGAAATCTGTCAGGGGTCTCACTTGAGGGATAAAAATAGGCAATCTGCATTGCAAGCCACCTTCAGTTACTGCGCGTTTTTACCATTCATGGTGATCTCAACACAGAGTAATTTTAAATAATTGATGTCACATTTTCTGAAGTGGTTAAAATGTCCGTGTGCAGCTCAGAAAGCTGAACAAGGCAAGTTGTAATGCGGCTTAGCGTTTTTTACTGTAGTTAAGAACCATAGTGAGTCCAGGTACACCAATAATTGTTGCTCAGTAATAAACAGTTTGCTTTTGTAATGCAGGGAGGATAACAATATTATGTGCATAAAGCATTATGTGTATAGCTGCCATGAGTGCAGATGGCATACACAAAGCGCTTTTGTTGCTCTCTGTGGAGGGGTCTCACGATGGCTATTTACCAGATTGTATCAGTGGTTAATTGAAGGTTAAGTAAGTGTAGAGAGAAGGGAAAACCAGGAAAATACAGGAAAAGAAAGATTAATAAACTGTGCAATGTCCATAAATATTCCCCATGAGTGCTGCCAGTTCAACAAGTGATTTGTAACACAGGCCACCTCTTGTGTTTGTAATGCTCTGTGCTGGTCCTGCCCATCCTGCAAGTGAGAGGATTTCTCATAAACCCACTAAAAAGGAAGGGGATGAGGGAAAGGGAATTAAAAAAACCCCATCTTTTAAGCCAACATTAGTCATCTCAGTAAGGAGGAAATACACCTTTCTTCTGGTCAAAGGCATAACTGGCACTACTGAGGAGTGTCCCCTTGATGCTTCACTGTGACCATTGTGCTATTGCTAAAATGGGGATAAAAATTTAATGTCATAACAGACTGGGGGATGGAATTGAGCAGCAGAGTATTCCCATATCTAGGAAGCAGGCTGACAACTATGTCTCTGGAAGGCCTCAGTTTCTCTCTCTGTGTGCTTTAATTTAGGATGGGAAGGTGATCGTATGGGATTCCTTCACTACCAACAAGGTAAGTGAAACTTCAGCAGAAGTCTGATTCCTGTGCACAGGGCACATGATAGTAGGATAAGATGGAGGGCTGGGGGCTCACAGGTGTCACAGGGACCTGCAGGATGATAGGATAACATGCAAACCTCCACCAGCATGTGAAACCAGGGGGCCAAGGGCAAACCACCTCTTTTGATCTGTCTCTGAGCAAAGTCCCTGTCAGGGGATGGGAGTTTGCTGTGCTGTCAGTGGGAAGCTCTGATCCAGCCTCTTTACTGACAGGGAGGGCTCCCAGCTGGGGGCATAGCCCACCCAGCAAAGCAGTGGCTCTCCCTGGGTAACCCCATACCAAGTGCCATATGTGGTCACCATGGATCCTTCAGCTGTGGTGTTCACTGTACAATGGTGCTGCTGCTCCACCAGCCCCTGTCAGGGTTGCCCCATGGCTCCTGCTCCACACAGCTGAGAAAAACAGCTTGTTTGTAACTCACTTTTACAGTGCAGCATTGGGACCTTTTACAGCACTGAGTAACCCAAATAAAACATGCTCTTTGATCAGGTTGGAGTGTGTGAATAAGGTGGCAAGTGTCAGGACTGCCCATCCTGCTGGGTTCTGCATGAGGGTGTCCCAACCTTACATGTGAGTTATGGCTGGGGGAAACACCTTTCACCGACCCTCAGAATGTCCCACAGAGATACTGAACTTGCTGCTCTACACTGTTTTCCTTGCACTGACTAGAGAAACAGTGACATGCCAGTTTAAAGAGATGCTGTGTTTCAGGAACATGCAGTGACGATGCCGTGTACCTGGGTGATGGCGTGTGCATATGCCCCCTCTGGATGTGCCATTGCTTGTGGGTAAGTTCCCTGTTCCCACAGCTGCTTTCCCAAAGGAGTTAATTTGATTGGTAGCAGTGTCCTCGTGCCTTTAGATGCTGACAGCTAGAAGTCTCTGTGCCTTGCCTGTGAGTGGAAGGACTACATTCAGTGCTTCTGATTCTATTCCCGTAATGGCTTGTACATATTATCTTCACTGACTTCAGTGCAGTAACATTTGTTGTGTAAGATTGGAAAATAATCCTCTTTCAGTATTTATATCATGGGTTAGGAATTCTGCATGCGTGTAACTTCCCTGTTCCAGTTTGGTTATGTGTTGGTATATCTTCTAAAGGAGAGAGGTTTTAACCCTGGTCTTACTTTGCACTTTTTCTTCTACACATGGACATTAGTCATGAATGATAACCAGCATGTGAATAGATCTTGCCAAGATGGGGTGGGGAGAAGTAACTTCATCCTTTATAATCTTTCAGTTTTCTGAGGACTCAGGTTTGAGAATACTGAGTTTATGCAGGGGAGGAAATAAAGATGAAATGTTGGCAAAGCATCTTTTCATAAGAGACTGGGTGGATCAGACAGACAAAGCAAGCTTGGGGCAAGAGAAAGGAACAAAGGGAGACTTCACTGTGCAGCTTGGAAATCCAGAAAGCAGCAGGCTGAGGCAGACAGGCTGACTCCACAAATGTGTGTGGAGAGGGAGTCCGGAAACAGGATGGCTTTGATTGAATCTTGAAGAATGGCAAGAAAGCTCTGTCTTCATACTTGCAAGAGAGACAGTGAGGGCACACATGCACTGCACTACCTAATTCTCTGTTTCTATTGTCCTGTCAGTTAAGTGCTGTGCACATAATACAAGGCACAGAATCAGCACTGGTGGTGTGCTTGGATCCCAGGGACCATGGCAGGGCTGATGTACCATGGCTCTAGAAGGGGGTCAGACACAAGACAGAGCCTTTGGAAAAGACTCCTGCATTTGGCCTGGGAGACACGTTTTAACTGGCGCAACTGTCCAGGAAGGACATGTCAGCTATAGAAATCAGTGCTTCTGCTAAAGCCTTGTCTTCACCCCCACTACTATACCATCTCTTCCATAGGAGTTAGGTTAAATTTGCCAAGGTAGTTAAATAACGATGCTTTACTACTGATGCTCAGTGACAGATGTCAACAGAAAGCTGGCAGTTTGGCTCTATGTGAAGCTACCCCTGAGGTGACTGCTCTGTCACCTCCCCGGTTATACTTTGGTGAGGTTTCATTCAGCGCCATTTATAAACTCCACGAGGGTCAGAAATACCGGGTGCAGCTGTTGGAGTTCTGTAAAGCAGCCAGCCTGGTGAGGCAGCTGGGGCTTCCCTGTGCAGGGAGATCCCGGGCAGCACAATACAGGGAAGTCGGTACTTGTAAGGGTTTGGCAGCGCAGCACTGACAGGTGGTTTCCTTCTTATCACCACTTGCCTTTTGTCGTTGCAGTTTTAACCAGTTCTACTCTCTCTCTGTTATTGCTATTATTGCTCTCTTTAGTGGCCTGGACAACAAGTGTTCTGTGTACCCTCTGACATTTGACAAAAATGAGAATATGGCTGCAAAGAAGAAATCGGTTGCAATGCACACAAACTACTTGTCTGCCTGCAGCTTCACTAACTCAGACATGCAGGTAAATGCATTCCCTGCCAGCTGCTCACTGTCCTGCAACGCTTAACACGAGCTGCACTCATATGCAATGCAAGTCACATTCCTTGCACCCAAGGCCATGTCTTGCTCCATGGAACGACTGCTGGAACACCCTCGCTGAGGGCAGTGAAGGTGCTGCAAAAGCTACTGTAAGAAGACGCTTGTCACAGCCCACAGCCAGGCTGTGATCCCTGCACTTCCACAGAGGCAGCTCACTGATTCCTGTGTGTTCTCTGCTCACTGGGTCTGTGCTGGCTTCTGCTTTTAGGAGCAAATCTAACACAAGTAGTTAGAACCCTAGTTTCATCAGGACTAAGTTGGGTATGTGCTGTGCCAGCCGATGGAGACTGTGTTGTTTGCTTGCTTTGTTCTGGGCAGCCAGCCCACTTTTGCTTTAATTCTTGGTGTTGTTGAGTGAGATGTTTGAGGTCGAGGATGCCCCTGCAAGGCCAGCCCCATGGTCCATACATGCAGTGATGTGTTCCCTTGAGGAAAAGGAGTGATGCTATCCTCATCTGTCAGCAGGGGAAGTGGAGCAGAGAGGCCCACAGTGGGAGACAATGGCAAAGCTAGGAACTAAATGCAGATCTTCTGAGACCAGGCCTTCCTTCTTCTGTAGCGAATATCAAAGATCTCTTTCTCCAAGAGCATGAAAGATGATGAAAGGAGCCAAGATAATTCCCTGTCCTCTCTGGTTTTTGAATTTCATTGAAGCTCTGCTCAGTGCAGCTCTGCAGCAAAATAAGTGGCAGAAGAGAGCATTTTCATTGCTCTCTGTGTCAGCAGAGCTGCTGGAAAGGGAATACCTTGTCCCCTTCTTCCAGATACTTAGAGCTTTGCTGAAGGAAATATCAGCTTTCATTGCTTCTATTTCAGGACATGAGATGCCCAAGAGTATGTTGTTGTTTGTCGTTCTATGGTGTCTGCAATGATTCCGAGGTGCTAATTTAAGTGCATTGCCATGGAAACAAGTGGTGGAGGTACCCAGTGCTCAGGCTTGCTTAAGCCCTGACCTTACTGTGCAGGAGCCTGGCATAATTAGAGCAGTCTAAATGAAGTGGAATGTTTTTGATGAGATAGAAAACCAGTATTATCTTTCCTTGTCCATATTTATATGCATCATGATTAAATCGTATGAAAGCAGAAAGAACTATTTTTCATAGAAGAAACAGAAAGAAAAGTTGGGTCTTTTTTCTCCATATTAAATACAGAAATCTGCATTGATATTGAAGGTAATTATTGTTACTGTTAAATAATAGCACAGAGGACTTAGATGCTTTATATTCAGTGGTTCAGAGATTTTTCTAAAGACTTTAAAAAGAAATTTTCTTGTGATTGATAGGCTTATAAGTGATCATTTATGTCACTGCCTGTTGCTATTGAAACAAATACAAACAAGGGGTTGGCCAGGCTTCTGTTAGAACACTGTTATGTAGGAGATCCTAGAAAATCCCATATTTCTTATCTTTTCCCTTCTACGTAATGGCCCCAGAATTAAGATTACTCAGTAACTCTGAGGGTGCAGATTGTAATGAGCACACTGAGCAGGAGCTTTCCCAGCTGTGTGAGGAGCTCTGCTCCCTGTGTGTGTCACTGAGGGATGTGGTACCTGTCCTGGAGCAGCCCTAGCACGTGACAGAGGTCCAGCACCCACTGCTAGGTGCTGTGAATGCTGCTGCTCTGTCGTGGCTGCTCTCTTAAACTATGGCTCTGTTTTCCATCAGAGGAATGAAAGACAAGAGTTTAGGAGTTGGTGTGCCCATGGGCAGTCAGTGGAAAGAGAGATGTGGGGTGATTCATCACTGATTTAAGCCACTCTCAGGCTATGTGAGTGCTGAAAGACAGGGTCCCATCCTTGCTCCTCATCATGTTCCCACCTGGGCCAAGACAAGCAATGAGCTGCAGGGCTGGGTGACCTGCACCTTGTTCTCAGTGCCCCAGATCAGCCTTGCCAGAGAGAGCCTCCCCTCCCTCAGTACACAGAGAGCCTCGCTTTCTAAATTAGGTATGTGCAGCTCTGCCGTGTGATAATGCTCCCCACGTGACAGTGCTCCATGTGTATTAATAGCAGCAGTTAATTGGGATCTCAAGTGTTTTGCATAGGGCAGGCGGCCATACTGCCAGTGCTGCTGGGCTGAGGAGCAGGATGAAGCTGTGTCCATGGCAGAGGCGGCAGAGGTGAGGGTGGCCCCTCCAGCCTCACCGCTGCTCCCAGCCCTGGTAGGGGCTGTGTCCCTGCTGGCCCCTGCCCTGTGCAAGTGCTGCCTCTTGCCGCCAGGCGCGGATCCCCATCCGGTGCTGCTGGAGCCCTTCGTGCAGCAAGCGGGAGTCTGGTAGCAAAGATTGACAATTTCCTTCTGCGTTTGGATTTTTTGGGTTCTTTTGGTTTGGTTTTCAACAGCAATGCCCTGACGTTAAGTCCATAACCTTTCTCTTTAAGCACTAGCTGTGTTGTCAGCAGTCCATTGCCTTACCCCTTTAGCTATTCCTGTTCCCCTCGTATCTTTCTTACAAGAGCAAATCCTCAGAGCTGAAAGTCTTCGTTCCTCAGCCAAGTACAAATATTCCTCAGAACAGGGTAGTTCATTGATCTAGGCTCAAAAGCTGGTCAGAAAGACAAGTCATGACTTTCTTCCGCTATGATCATCTTAGTGTATTAGTGTCTCTCCACTGCAGGATTCGGAACAGTTTGTTCCGCGGCTTTGCAGACCTCTGTTTATGTGAGCAGTTTTTGGAGCATCTGTAATACATGTTCAGTGTTTAACCTTTGTGCAGCTCTGTGAATGGTTTCATGATCATTTTCTTCTTGATGAGTATTTTCTTGCTAATTTCTAACTACCCACTGCTATCCCTTGAGTTTTCTCAGCAACCGTGAGAAAAACCTGTGTACAAGGCTGAGAGCTCTCCGACGTTCACACTTGCCTCTTCCACACCAGTGCACAGGGACTCTTTCACCCTGCAGAACCTGCAATTGTATAACAGCTTTGGGTGCCAAGAGGGAGTTTTGAACAATTGACCGTCATCAGGATTCAGGCACAATAACAAGCATTGATCACATGTGCTTTCTACAAGCACTGTAGCAGATGAGGGAAGCTGGGAGCTGGGTTTGGTCACTGTATGTTCAAGCCCTTTCACACACAAATGGTTTTGGACAAGTGAGAGGTGATGGACTTACAAACAACTGTCTAGACAGGCTTACTTCCCTTTCAGAAAATCCATGCCTTAAGCCCAATTAATTGAGGTTAACCTGGCTATTTCAAGCAGAAAGAAAAACTTAGGGAGCTAAACAGGTATACTTGACTCCAACAATTCTGCTCTTTACCCAGGTTGAATTACAGCAGCTTAAATATGGATAGGGTTAAATACAGGGGCAGACAGGAATACTTGTCTGGTTCTACCTCCTTTTTGGAGGATATGGAAATGCCAGCAGATCCTTATTGCTATCAGTTCTCCAAACCCACTGCATAAAACTGACCATTATTGAAGCTATGAAGATACAGCACTCCTTTCCACTACAGCTTCTTTCCTTAAGAATAAAAAACATAAACTGTGCTTAGGTTCACATTGAGTTTATGGCTTTTATTTATTGCATGTTTCGTTAAATTAGAGCTGTTCTTGGTGTGTTTATAGAATGTCACTTGTTTCTGAACTTGCAGATCGTCTGATTTTTGTGTTGTGACTCTTCTTGCCACATCCTATAGATCCTGACAGCAAGTGGAGATGGAACTTGTGCTCTGTGGGATGTGGAGAGCGGGCAGCTTCTACAGAGTTTCCATGGTCATGGAGCTGATGTCCTGTGCCTGGATCTGGCTCCTTCTGAAACAGGAAATACTTTTGTGTCTGGGGTAAGCAGGAGCTTCCTATCATAATATAAAATTAAGGAATGTGTAAAAGGCAGCAAAGGAAGAGGCTCGTGATCTTACTGAGAGAGTGCTGGAGTATGTGTTGGAAGCCCTAGTGCAATCCACTCATTGCAAGCACATTTTCCAAGCTGGAGCAAATTAAACCCCTGAGTGTGGGGTCAAACCCACCCAGCCAGTCTGACTGCTGTTCTGCTTGCTTAGCAAATTCCACCCCACACCAAAGCAATCCAGCCTGACATCAAAACAATGCCTCTGCGGGGCAGGGAAAGGCTCAGAGTCAGAGCAGCGGGCTCGAACCACAGCAGAGGTGTGAGCCCCTGTGGATAGGAGCTTGGCACAGCAGATGACTTCCCACATTTGGCTCTTCTCTCTTGTCCAGCTCTCTGGAGCCAGACGGGGTGTGCCAAGCGGCTGCCCAGGGCATTGAAATGGGGCCGCAAATAACATGCGTCCCACTGTGTCCCTCAACCGCTCCCCGGAAGTGAAGAGGTAGCTTGGATGCTGGTAAACCCTTGTACAAGTTGGAGCAAGGAGATGAGGTGTGGCCACATCTTCAGCTGTTGTTGAGTCCCCTGTGCCTTCCAGCAGTACCAGAGGTATTTAAAGCCCCTTCGTCAGTGGAACACTGCCCGCTCCCTGTCCTGGCCCAGAGGAACACACAACCCTTGCTGGGGCTGCAGCACTGCTCCGGAAAAGTACCCAGGGAGCCTTCCACCTCTTGTCCTGCTGCTGAGGGATCACTGATCCAGGCAGCTGAGCCATTGGCATGCAGCCTGGCAGTGAGGTGGGCAAGGCATAGGTGGGATGGGGTCAGCTCCTTTTTGAGGTGGTTCTGGTCTTTCCCACATCAGTGTGCAGGTGAGAGCTGGCAGGAGCTGAGATGACCTCTCTTACTGAAGGCAGGTTACTACCAATAATTTTGCTGAAGGTACCTGATTTCTGAGCCCCACCAGCACTGGCCCAGGGCTGGTCCTGTGCTTGCAGATGGAAGTGGCCCTTGTGCCAGAGGGTGCCAACCATGGATTAGGGTATTCCACTTGTGCTCGGAGTCATAGTCCCATCCCTGCACAATAAACCTGGGCCTCTTCTGTTCTGGCTCTTCTATCACATTTGGCTGGCCCATCAGGAGCAGAGCCCAGCACACTGGCCCAGTTTGCCTGCTGCTAGCACAGCTGCTCCGAAGCGTGACTGAAAGCTAATTCCATCCAAGTGCATTACTCCTCCCGGGCTTTCCTGTCACCAAGCTTGCTTCCCAGAAAGGATAGATTCGTTCTCCCTAGGAACAGCTCAGCTTATTATAGGGCAAAGAATCACAAGCAGCTATGGTACTGCTGAGAGAATATGTCATACTTTGTAGATGTAGCAGCTTGGGCATGTCTGTGCTTACAGGGACTTGCTTAATTCATCACACGCATTAATACTGCTTCAGTGAAGGTCTGTCTTATACTGTGTCAATGCAGGTATAGCCAAAACAGTGCAACCTCAAGGTATGGTGGCATAGAGAGACTCTCTATGTATTGTGCCTATGTAATACAGTAACCCTGAGCTGGAATAAACAATGCCAAGACACCAGTGTGTAGACTGGGTGCTGTTATACTTAGTGACTTAAGTGAAAATCCCAGCCCTCCTGGGTGAGGTCAGTGCTGTGTCCTTGGCTCAGTGCCCTCAGAGCGAGTTGATGGCACTTGGGGGTCCCATCTCTCTACAGACGGTTGCTGGTTTCTCCTTCAAAACCTTGGGAGACAAATCACCAGCTTGTCAGATTGGTCTTGCTCCCAAACTCCCAGAGAGTTCACTATGAACAGGGCACATGGAAGCAATACAAAGGGCTGGGCTTGGGCTGTGGCAGGGTTTGAGACGCAAATATGCTGAGTCCAGAATGTTCTCTATCGTGTTTCATTTCCTATGTGCAGAAACCACAAGCTGGTACAAAGAAACATTACCTCTTCTAAATAATTACATAATTAGTAGAAAACTGGGATTTCATTGAACAAGAGAATTTAAAAAAAAAGAGATAAAAAGATGTGAATTGTGAAGAGACTGTTTAATTAGCAATCATATTTGCTTAAAAATAAATGATGTGTGGTACAGTCTGTTGGGCAGGACACACTTGCTTGGCAGAAGCAACAATGTCCTGACCTGCCCCATGCTTCCACACGCATCAGAGAAGCTGAGCCCCGTAGAGTTGAGCCTACCTACAGCCCGCCCCTCAGCAGGGGCATATCTATTAAAATCTCCTGATCCTCTTAAAAGATCACCACAACTGTTACAGCAGTTCAGACACCACAACTGAGACGTCCCAGTTCAGACCATGACTCTACAGGTACCAGGTGGTTCCTGCCCCGAGGACTTTGCAGAGTACATGGGCTGAGCCCCTTGCCCAAAGCATTCAGGGTGTTGAGCACCTCACAACAAGCACTGAATGTTAAATGGTCTTTTCAAAGCATTGCTTGGAAGACACGTTAGAGCTTGACAATGAGATATTAATGTGAGATGTTAAAATGCTGTTATGCTTCTTTTCTCATCCCAAGCATGCCATTGAGCAGTGGTTGCAGAGACACAGCAGGGGTTAACCGGTAGGAGGCTGTGCAAGGGACGTCCAGATACACTTATTTAATTTTCTATTTCAGTGTATGAAGAGAATTAGTTATAAAACTTTAAATGCTGCATATTAATTTTTTATACTGGGTATGTTAAGTGGTAAGAGAATGAGTCAGTAATACAGCTCTGTGGGATGGTGGGACTGCAGGCACAGGTACAACAGCAGCACCAGCACAGCAAGGCTGTGAGTGCTGGTTAGTATGGGCTGCCTGTGCACCTCCCCGGCCTGTCTGCACCCCACTGCTGCATGGCCGTGCTGTACCCTTGCTGGTCTGTAGCACCACTGGGGCTCCAGCCTTTGTAGCATACTCTGCTCCTAACTGCAGTTGCATCAGGCTTGGGGTACCAGTACAGCTAGTTCTGGGGCTGCTTTGCTGGTTAAATCCCCTCAGAGCAGTGATGTTCTGAGCCTTTTAGTGTAGCTGGGCTTCATGACATGTGTCAGACACATGAGTGATGAATGTCACCATTTGCACAACCATAGTGATTTTTTTTTTGTCTTATTAGGGATGTGATAAGAAAGCCATGGTTTGGGATATGCGGTCTGGTCAGTGCATCCAGTCATTTGAAACCCACGATTCAGATATCAACAGTGTCAGGTCAGTATGTTTCTGGGAGAGGACACACTTGCAATGTTGAGCAATGTGCTGGTTCTATTTTTGAAGTCTGACCTCATCCAAGTAATGTAATGTAATGTGTTCTGGTCTTTTTTTCACTTGTGCACAGATACTACCCAAGTGGGGATGCTTTTGCCTCTGGTTCGGATGATGCCACGGTACGTCAATTCCTATATATATATATATATATATATAAACAAAAGTAACCTGATTTAGGAGAGTTCTGCTACTTCCTGAGTCTGATTTTCCTAAGAGACTGGGTCACATCCACAGAGGACTTGCCTGTGACACCAAAGTTGCAGAAATACTATATATAATAGAGTAAATATGCTAATAATAAGTAATAAAATTATGAAATACATATTACTATTAATGCATAATATTTATTATATTAATATTAAGAAAAATAATATATATAATGCTGTAGGGGAAATCTAGTCACACTTTGTAGGTCACCTCTGCAAACTTTTCTACATGAGATACTGTCCAAATACTCATTTCAGATTTTCTGTGTTTTGAAGTTTCATGATCAAAATTACTTGTCTTACTGGAAGAGATTTGGCTTTCTGTAGCTGTTGGTCACAAATGGAAGGAAACAGATGGAATACTGCAGCTTGTGTCAGAAGCAGCAGCACAGTGCAAGGGTATGAAGGGAGCCTGAACATGAGTGCACGTGTCCCAGCAAGCAGAGAGGCAGTGGGCTTAGTGCAGAGCTGGGCAGACCCTCTCAGCACTGTGCACCCTGACAGTAGGGTCCAAGGGTGGCCTTGGCCATGTACATCTCATCCCTCTCAGCCTGAATCACTGCCAGGTTTTCACTGCGGTGAATCACTGTATCCAGGTTATCCAAGATGATCTTCCTTATCTATGAGCAAACTGCTAGGAGGGGCACAGTACGTATTGACAGGTAATTGTGGTCAGCACATTGTACGCAAAATGCCACTTACCTCTGGGTGCCTCGGGGCCCGAGTCATGCACAGGGCTGGTGGCTCTCCCTGCAGCTGGTGGGTCCCCATGGAGGACCAGGCTCTGCCTGTACCACAGCCCTGCGGGGCCTGAGCTGACAGTTAAGTATATCTCCAGAGCAGATGTTTGGGAGGCAGCTGGGACCTTGTTTCTTCTGTTTATTCAACAATCACAGAGTTGCATGAGGATGAACACATTATAAAAGTACTCTGCCCTCATTGCATGTTTTGAGTCTACTGCAGTACTAGCTAAGCTCAATAGAATCATTCCTTGTGTCTTCACTGGATGTAGAGGCGATCTAAGGCTCTTCTGGAGAGAGTGTACACTGCTTCGGGGTCTTAAAAGCTGTGATTATGAATTAATACCTCTAGCTCTGTGGTAAGCACAGTGGCTCTCTGCACTTTCAGATGTGGTACCAAGATGCTGACGTAGTGAGATGGAGAAATTGTCCATTATTAAATTCCAATAAGAGCACTCTCTTTTTATGCCCAGTACCCCATGCTCTTATTAATTTTTTTGATTTTTTTCTCTCTTAACTATTCCTGGCACCCCTGACTTGAGCAGGAGAATGGGAAATTCCATCTCTGTACTTTTGACAGAGGTTTTGACAGTTTCTGTTTCTTTAAATTAAGAGGTTGGTGTTTTTCAGTGTATATACTGATGCACTGACAGGTATCCTTGACCTGATTTGCATGCTTAGGGGTTTCAAGGAACAGATAATCCTGACTGTCTGGAGGGAGACCATAAAAGCATGCTCACATGGCAGTGCTGTCACCTGTGGTGACCCCAGCTTCCTATCAGGACAGCCTGATGGAATTATTCATCAACCTGGAGCACTGGAGTCCTGGACTTCGCATACCTGGCAGTTCCCCACCCCCGTGAGAATGAAACAGCCTCTCCTTTATGTGCAGGCTTGAGTAGCAGCCATTTTTCATTTGTAAAGTCTTAATTTTAGCAAACCCATCTGGCCAGTGTTTGCTTAAACTTAACTTACTGAGGAAGGTTTTCAGTTCAAATAGATTCAAAAATGCATTTTGATTTCAGGCTAACAGACTGCCTTTATGCATGGCAATGAAGTCTGGTCTGCCTGTACATTATTTCCATGTTAAACAAACGCAAGTATGCTGGCAAATGATAAAACCAGGAAGAGCAGGTAGTAGAGGTGATTGGGAATTTTCCATGAGAAATGAACATCCAAAGGTCTGTATAAGAATGTTTTATCCCACTTGAATTATTTTCATGTAGGGTTTTCAGACAGAGGCCTCATGGAAGGGCAGGGGCTGTTTGCTGTCCTGTCTTACTCAGAGCAAGGACTACCATCTAGGCTTCCCCATGCCAAGGGAGTGTCTGAGCACTGTGCCATGTGGTCTGTGTTCTCAAAGGTTACTAGTGGTTTAATCCTCTGTCTCCCAGACTCCAACTATGGCTAAACTATTTCTTTAGAGACTGTCTCCCATGCACCTCCTTAGCAGCAAGATGCCCTAATATGTAGGAAACCATGGTGGGGAAGCAAGAGCGACTTTCAGTGGGTAGGCATGGTCCAAAGCCCACCACTCATCTCTTTGTAGCAGGACAGGCAGGAGGCTTGCAGAAGTAAGCTTACAGAAGAGGCTTACAGAAGCCTTTTCCAAAGGTTTGGAAAAGCAAGTCCTTCACTCAATTTGTGCAAAACAGCTTTGTTTTGCTTACGTTGCTGTTAGACTCCAGAGGAGTCCCAGTTACAGCAGGCAAGAATAGCAGAAGGGAAGAAGCCAAGCAGCCCGTGATATGTTAGGCTGTGGTCCTTCACACTCCTGTTTTTTTAATGGAATGTGGTAGTCATTGACTCCAGCCTTTACTGAGGCATGTGTGTTGGTTTTGTTCTAATCCTAGTGTCGTTTATATGACCTTCGTGCAGACAGAGAAGTAGCAATTTATTCCAAAGAGAGCATCATTTTTGGAGCATCCAGCGTGGACTTCTCTCTCAGTGGTGAGTCCTGAACTTTGGAGGTTATCTTAGTGTTGGAATTTGAGGGGAACTATAAAGTTTACCAGTTTATCTTGGTAAAGCATTTTTTATTAAAAGTAATACTAAGTACCAGAAGAAACATTTGATACATGGAAGGCTCTTTTTGTCTCTGTAAAAAGAATTACTCTTTAAATAACCTCACTGGCTATTGCTTTGTTGTAGCAATGAAAAGTATTTTCCTGGCCCTACTGAAGGCAGGAAATATTTTGTCATTAACTACAGCTGGGCTAGAATTTCACAATAATGACTAAAAACATTTCAAAGGAAACAAATGTAACTAGACTATGAGGCATACTTACACAAATAGTATTTAAAAGGATAATAAATGACTAATAGTTAACGTATGTTAGAGGAGCATGAAGACAGATATATTATCATTTTTCACTGTAGATCTGGAGACATGAGCTCCACTCTCCTCTCTCCTGCTCCAGCACAAATGCAGATTTGCATAGGGATGAGTGGGTGGTGAACTGCCCTCCCCCCTCGGACAGAGGCAAATGTTTCTGTCATGGTCACAAGCCCACAGCTCATCCCCTTGGGAACAATGAATCACTTAACAAATTGTCTACTAATCATTCAACCATTTGTATTCGACTTCTTGTGGAAAGTCTGAGCAAAATATCATTACCCTGCATTGGCTGTTGAAGTGCTCTTCAGTCTGTTGTGATTTGGAGTCATCCCCCCTCTTGAATGACTGAACAGATTCTACATAATTTAATTAAATTTAACTATATTTTTAACTAATGCATTTTAATTGGTTCAGCATTCAGCATGGCTAGCTCAGCAGTGGAGCAGGGCTGCCTAACAGGAGCACAGCTAGCCTGGTGGAACAGTGGTCAAGGCTTGCTGTGTGCAGAGAGTGGCATGGGAAAGCTGGCTTGTGGCTCACTGGGTGATGGATGTCCTGCAAGAAGGCCCTTGCTGCAGACAAGACATTCCTTAGGACCTCACTTTCTAAAATCCCATTCTCTTTGTAGGTCGCCTACTGTTTGCAGGCTATAATGATTACACCATCAATGTCTGGGATGTGCTGAAAGGGTCCCGGGTATCCATTCTGTTTGGACATGAAAATCGTGTCAGCACCTTGCGGGTCTCTCCGGATGGAACAGCGTTCTGCTCGGGCTCCTGGGACCACACACTCCGAGTAAGTGTTGGGGGCAGCTACTTTGAGTGCTTCTTTCTTTCTTTCTTTCTTTGTTTAAAAAGAGGGGGTGAGTGGGAAGATTGTTACAAGAAAATTGACTCTAGAGTGACTAATGAGGCTATAAAAACATAGTGTAAAACATGAACAGAAAATTCCAATTTAAATATCCCCACAAAGTGCTAACAGAACTGTTGAGTTTTGAACTTGTGGGTTAAATAATATCATTGCTGCTGATGCTCTGTATGGCTAACCTGACTGCCTTGCCAGATTCTGATTAAACATTTGATAGAGTAGTCAATGTCATAAATGATTGTTTAACTCTCTCTCTGCAGATCTGGGCTTAACCTGAGATCCTGTATGCAGAATTGAATGAAGACTGAAATCCTGGATTACAAAAACTGCATAAAAACACCACCCCTCAAAATCGAATACTTGCTATACCACAAAAGAGTGACATCAAACCTACAGGTTAACACAGCTAGGTAGAAAATGTAATCTGCTTGATCATACAGCAAACACTAACTTGCAGTAAAATGCAATATTTTTAATTCTGTTTTGAAACTATCTTCTTTTATTAGAACTAGTTTAGATAATTAAAAAGGGACTTTTCTCTGAAGTCACCTGTATCATAGAATTGAGTATTTCAGTGCACATTATGTATTTATTTGCATGAATTTAGTTCCTTTTTAAAGTAAAAACAAAAAAAAGAAAAAAGTTTAAAAAAAACCCTGATTTCTGATTTTTATCAGGATGTAGCATAAGACTTTGGAAACATTCCGTAGTAGCGCATTGAATTTTGGTGGTGAGAAGTGGAAAGAAAAACGATTCTGATACTTTATGGTGAAGGTACTGGCTGTTGTCATAAAAATGTATTTTTTGTATAGAAAAGGAATTCTTTCAATCCCTGTTTTTTCCTACTGTCTTTTTAGATAGAAATAAGTATTTCATCTCTGTTCCTGAATATAAAGAATCTAAATATGTACAAACTGATAAGCTGCAAAAAGGAGGGATATAAACATGATTTACTTAATCATGAGGTAATACTTAACCAGTAGTTTCTTAGAAATTTTTTATTGTATCACTTGGTGAGTGAATTTTCTTTTACTTAAAGGAATACTACATGCTAAGCACTAAGGGATACTACATGCTAAGCACTAAACACTGTTATACTGATGGTCAGATCTTTTCCAAGTCAGTCACAGTCATTCTACAATCATGATTCTTACTTGCATTTTGAGCAGTTCGTACCACTTTGGCAGGGTACTGTAGCTTAAATGTGCATTAAGGCAGTATATTCCCATTTTAAGGCCCTTCTGCAATGTCAGGGCAGTATAAGTTCATGCAAATGCCTGTCAAACCTTACAAGTCCAATCTTACAGTCCTTACTCCAACAGTAATCTCCTACTACTACCATGGACATAGCTTTGTCATATTTAGAGTTGAGAATAAACAGCAGTGAGTTGTTGAAAACCTGCTGTGAGCACAGTTCTGCCAGCATTTGATACCGTGCTCACCAGAGCATCTGACCCAGGAGCTGCTGGGTTTCAGGAAAGCAGTACAGCCGCATTGCTGGCAGCACCTAGCCCTCTGTGTGAGCATGGTAATGTAATACAGACTGGCAGGACTATGCCTGTGAGGAGCTGATGCTGTAGAATGAAGATTTAATCAGATAAAGCTGAGATACAGTTATTTATAGAACTATTGGGAAATTATATCTGCATTTATACATTGGAAACAATTGAGTGTGTCACCTGAGCACAGGCACATAGGGAGCAAAGTGCTGGAGTAATGCTGGGGGCTTGCATGGTCTGGCCTTTGAAATGCAAGTGGTGAGATATGTCTCTGAAAAGATTAAAGACATGATTTATATTTAGATTGAAACAAGAGAAAAGAAGCTCACGAGTGGGCTTGATCACAAGTTCACTGACCACTGGAATTGACTGTTCACCCAAGTTTGATAAAATCCTCATTCTATTTGAAAATGGGATTTCTTTACAGTTCTATAAAAGTTGTGTTAGGAACAAAGTCTCCTCATTCATGAAAACATTAGGTTCCACGACACTCACATTCATGTGAGCCTTCAGACTCCAATGAAATAGTCCAGCTGTTCTCACTTGGAAAAGCCAACTCTGATGCTTTGCAATGTTTGTGGCAAACTATCCCTGTAACAAACTGCACTATGGAAATGTCATATAGAGCTCACTGTGCAATACTGAGTCAATACACTGTACACATCTGATCAAAAGATTAATATTAATGTTTAGATAGTATTTATTGGTAAGATGTTTATTTCAAACATACTACATTGTGTTGATACTTATGAATGGCCTAAATACAATAAATTGTATTTTACATATTGAGAACATGGATATACTAGTTTTCACATCAGTTAGGTATTTGTAATGGTAGCTATTTTTTCTGTTTTGGGGGATTTACTTTTTGCATCATACAGTTCCTTAGATCATTTGTCCTGCAAACATCTGGGGTGAAATCCAGGTCTACTATAAAATGGCTTCTGGAATATCTTCTGGAAATACACAAGGTGAGCCACAGCAACTGAGCCCTTGAATGTATCTGAGACTCCACGAGCTCCTTCTGCATTCAGGAGGCCAGCATTCAAGTTGTGCTTTCCTGCTCAGAAGGATCACAGCTAATGTGATGTTTTCTGTCCAGATCCAGTATGTGTTTTGTGGGAGCACAGGATTCTCCTCGCTTTGCAGTGGGACATCAGTGATAGCTGGGCACTGACACACTGTTGAGGGCTCAGGCTCTCACTATTTGGGTAAACCAGATCTGCAGATCTTGAGATTTGCATCTTAAGATGCAGCAGTTCTGCCTTGTCAGTAGAGGAGAATTGTGCTGGGGTCAGCTGTCCACTTCCATGTAGGTTTTGTGGTCAGCATGCAGTTGGCTGGTGGAAGTGCTCAGTTTAGATGCCGAAAAAAACCACATCCTTAATTTAGGCACATTGTTTCATTTCCTTCCCTCTGAGGGGAAAAGTGCTTAGCCAGCTTGTTCTGTGTGACAGCATTACCCAAACCATCACCAGTTCCAGCAAAAATGAGACTGGCATTGCATCTTGCACCTCTATTAAGAAGGGAGAATTCCTGTGGTTCTTGCACTTCAGGGCCAGTAAGGCAGGCTTCATGGACTTGTCCCCTATGGAAACCACCTTTTTGCTAATGAGGGAATAGTGAAAGCTATGAGCCAGAATGAGCTTCAACTTCCCATCAGATAAATGAAGACAGAGGAACAGGGCACTTAGGTATCCATTGTAGCTCTTACTCACTAAAGGTTGGCCAGGGAGGCTTTGGAAAACCCAGTGGTTTGAAACTCCCCCTTCTGTCTGTGAAGCTATTTGTGTCTCAGAAATGCCTCTATTCCTTTCCAGAGGAAGAGATTTTAACCTGCATCTTGTCCTTTCCTCAGCACATCCCAGCCTTGGAGAACAGCCACAGCAGCTCTGGGTGCAGCAATGGAGCGGCAGTGTCACATCCCAGAGCCCCAGCACTGGCCCTACCTTCTTGACCCAAGGTGAGGTGAAGTAAAAGTGGTCCCAAAAGGCTACACAGGCAGGCTGTAACCAGGGTAAATGTATGGAAGCAAGCTATAGCCAGGGCAAAGTCACTATCGGACAGCTCCATCCTGTTAAACAGAAATGCTATATAAACAGGAAGGGTGGAAAAGGATATTGCAAGAGAAAGAGCAGCCTCTCCCTCTTGCTCTCCTGCTGTGAGGAATGCAATAGGAAATTCCTGCTGCAAGATTAACAATCGTAAGGAAAACTCTAGTTAAAAAAGCATCTGTGTAAAGCACTGGTGAAAAGTAAAGATATTCCAGCTACTGCTCTAGCACATAAACACAGGCTTGATTTCCGTGCTTCAAAACAAAACAAAAGCCAAATAAGGGGATGTAAAACTAAAACTGTGCCTTGGGAATGACTGAGAGATCAGGCCAGTCCTTGATAGTGATCTGAGAAACTACAGTAGGGTTTGTTCCAACCATCCATTTTTAGATTTTCTAGTAGGGATGTGAAATGGAGACATAGAGCTGCGACTTGAGATAGATGCAGTGAAGTTGAGCAGTCCCATGCCAACACGTTGGGCACCCTGATCCTGTTGTGTGCGGTGACAGCTTGCCTCCATCCCAGGCTGCTGTGGCAGCATCTCTCCCAGTGCTGGCACGAGGCTGTGTGGGACAGCATGGTTGCAGGCCACCACCTGAACCTCGCCAGCAAGCCGGCACTGAGCAGGAAGCACATGTTAGGAGTACCTGTGCTGTCCTGCCATAAATCTCCGTGTGGTGTTTAGGGGAGTCTTGATGATCTGTTAAGGAGCTGATGGTACCCCCAGCTTGAAGGGCACAGCTGGGACACAGGGGAGGCATGTGGCTGAGATGTCTCCATGGTGCTGTGCAAATGACACAGCTTGGACAGTGTTGTTCTCTGCCATTTGATTTTACACCAGCAGTGAAGGGCCAACCTTTGTACCACAACGGTACCAATCCTAACTTTTGTCCGTATGTCCATCACAGAGCAAAGGCCACTGCATTTGGTTGGTAAATACACAACGCGCTCATCCTACGGCCCTAGAAAACCTGACGTGCTCTGATGCACATCATACGCTGATGTGTGTGTCGGAAGCTATGAGTAAGAAGGTATCTCTCCGCCCGCCTCTGGTAACCCCGCGGTTTGCTGCTGCCCGGGGACACCCGCGGCTCCGTGCAGTGCGTGCCCCCCGCAGACCCACACCGCAGGGGAGCCCAGCGCGCTGCGCCGAACGTGCCGCTCGAGGAGCGCCTTCCCCCCGCTCCCGGCTCTGCTTTCCGTCGGGCCGGGCCCCGCCCCAGAGGAGGGCAGCGCTGCCCATCGCCCCGGGGCTGGGCTGGGCGGAGGGGCCGCCCCGCCTCTTAGACGGCAGCAGCTGCTGCTGCGGGGCCGCAGCCGCCCCTGGGCCGCCGCCATGCCGGGCTCGCTGAAGGAAGAGACGGCGCTGCTGCTGGAGGACTACTTCCAGCACCGCAGCGGCGGCAGTGCGCTGCCTCCCAGCCCCACGGCGGCCACGCTGCGGCGGGCGGCGGCCGAGCTGGAACGGCAGGAGCGGGTCTTCTTCCGCTCCTGCGCGCCGCTGGCGCGGGCCGAGCCGCAGGAAGCAACGGCGCTGCTGGAGCGGGTGGCGGTGCAGCTGGAGGCTGACGGCGGCCTCAACTGGGGCCGGATCCTGGCGCTCGTGGTGTTCGCCGGCACGCTGGCGGCCGCGCTGGACGAGCGGGGCTGCACCGACGGCCCGCGCTGCCTGGCCGCCGCGCTGGCCGCATACCTCGCCGAGGAGCGCGGCGAGTGGCTGGAGGCGCACGGCGGATGGGTGAGCAGGGACGGGGCGCGGGGCTGGCCCCGGGAACAGCGAGGGTGGGGAGCGGGAGCCCGGCCTGGGGTGGATGACGGGGGCCTGGCCCCTTTACCCGGCTCGCAGATCACGGTAGGGCAGCGCCCGCGCCGCGGGTATCGCCGGGGAAGGGGCAGCTGTGATGCGGGAGGTGAGCGCATGCGGCTCCGGGGGGAACGGTGCTGACCATCTGCGGGGCCTGGAGAGCTCACAGCCATGGTCGGTGGGGATATGCGGGGTGCTGAAAGTGCCTGCGGCTGTCCTGTGTTGCGCCTTGGTCCGGTTCCCTGAAGGTGCTGGTGTCCATCTTCGATGAACTGCAGCCTCCTGGAAATACAGGAACCATGTCCTGTGGGAACAAGGATTACCTTCTCAGGTCCGCAGGTTTTGGAGAGCAGGCTGGCACGGGTCTTCTCCCGAGTGTAAACACAAAACACTGATGTGCCTGTTCTCAAACACGCCTGGGTACGAAGCCACCCATCTGCTAGACCTGCTGCTCTGGTTCCTGCTTGTCCTGGAACTGGTCAGGTCGGAGCCTTGGGAAGATGTGGGCAGCAGCATTAATGTACATTGCAGTGTAAATCGATGGCTGCTGTTGCTTTCTGCCGCTTGAGATGCATGCTAAAGTACAGCTTTTAAAGCGTCCATGCGGCTCTGCCTGTGTTGCTGAACAAAACATCAGCTGTCCCACAGAACTGCACATTCCCTGTTTCCAGTCCTAGTGGAATATTTGATGTCAGTACAAATAAGCACTAAAAATAGAAAGGGGGGGAAGCAGCCACTGGTTTCGTTGACTTTTCCAGACACCAAAATGAACTTGGTTTTCCAGTGGTCCATCTGACTGCTCAGAACAGCATGGTCATTGGCTGCAGTGTACACTGTCACTTGGCAAAATTGCATTGCTTGTTCGCACAAATGAAAGCATAAAGAACAAAGTTCCGGAAGAAATTAAAGAGTATAACTTGTTTACATAGACATCTGCAGAGCAGAGTTCAAACACGACCATCTGGAGTTGTATTGCTGCCACTTCTGATTATCACAACTAACGATCTGGGAGAGCAGCTGCCAGCTTTACTCTGAGCAGTGTCCACTTGGCCCTTCCAAGAGCGTGTTGTCATCAGTCCTGTATCCGCCGAGATGGGACCAGCTTCCGTCTCCTGCCTTTCAAGTGGAAATTTCCATATCCTGTGTTTCTGATGCTTTCTGGAACTTGAATGAGGGGGAACAATGCTGGCAGCTCCCATCAGAAACTTGCCTAAAAGGGTTAAAATAATGTAATGGTATGCTGAGCATCTTGATAGGAAGGTTATGATTGTCTGTTGAGCAAGGCATACAAGCACTTGCAGCTACTGCTTCTAATTGTCCTGTGCAAAGGCTCTCACAAAGCATTTTTGTGTGCCCAAGGCAAAAGGTTTAGACTTTCATGATTAAATTGATACTTCTGCAGCTGACAAAAGCCATGCTGGGAGTGTGAACCAGACTGTGCTCAAAGACTTGTTAAAAGAAATCCAGTCAATTGTAAGCCAACCAACTCAATGTCATTTCTCTTTCTTGCTTTTCTAGGATGGCTTCTGCCGCTTCTTCGGCAGACAGGGATCTGAGACGGCTGAGCAGAGCAGTACCATAAGCAACGCAATCATGGCCGCAGCGGGGTTTGGAATAGCAGGATTGGCTTTTCTCTTGGTGGTGCGGTAGGCTGAACGGATCTCACCATGGGGAAGTACTCTCAAAACTGACAATTTACCAGATTTCACTCTATTTTCTATAGAACAGACCCTTTAAGAAGAAGTTTATATTTTTAAACTGGCTCGGGAAACTATCTTGCCAAAACCTTGGCTATAAACTGCTTCACTCAATACTCAGTAACAGCACAAACAAATGTGTCCTAAACCACCATTTGTGCGTGTTCAAAACCTCTCATCTACAGACATCCTCTGGACTTTTCTTATTGAAGATGTAACCTAAGCTTTAGCATGGTTCATGTACTGTAACTTCTGAGTGCTTGATGTTATGCTAGGAAGACGTTATGGTGGACTTGCTACTACTAAACCCTCTGTTTGAGATGTCTTTTTTACATGGAGGCAAGTCTCTGAACCCGCCTTCCATTAATACTGTAAAGTGGGTGAACATTAACTGTGATTTAACATAGCTAATGGCTTCAAATGCGGTGCACAGCACTTGTTACCAAAAGGCAACTAGTTGGTTGATTTAGAGCAATTGAATGCCTGTGATGCAAGAGGCATTCATTAGGGCTTGATATAACCTACAGCTGATTTCATTACACTACAAGAAGATAAGTATTGATACAGGAGGCTAATGGCTGCAGTACTGGTTCTTACTGAAAGGAATTTAAATATTAAACCTTAATTGGTATATTGAAATCCAGTGGAGGCTGGAATTTCTCTGGATTTCCTTGACAAAACAAGAATTTCCATATATCTTAATATATTTTTGAAGTATTTATCACTGTATAATACTTGTAGCCATAACATCTTTATTTTTGTTTAAAACTTAATGCTGGTTCTTGTCACTCTAGTGCGTATCAACCGTTGTCTTGTTTGAGTAATATTTCACTCTATTTTCAACATGCTGTGTATTTCTTTCAGTGGTTGTACAAATTGCCTTATGTTTCTGTTAGCTTTTAATAACGTTCCTGGGTTACTCATAGCGTGTACAATTTTACTATGGTGACTTCCAAGGTGAATAAATGTTGAGTATTTTTATTTTAAAAACCTTAACTTTCTGCTTATTTGCTCGAATGGGTGATCCACTCCTTGGATGGTGAGTGTTTTGGTGCATCAGTTTGTATCCACCTTCCTGGTGCTTTGATCTGAAAGGAGTAGCTGTGCAGCGCCAGGGCGGTGTGGTACCTTCCTGCAGAGGAGTCCTGGAGTAAGAATTAGGGCTTAGTCAGCCTAAGCGGAAAATCCAGTCCAAAAGGCCCATCTTCACCACTGCAACTGGAAATAACCATGTGGTTTTGTAGGGCAAAACTTTCCAGAGTTCATTAGCATAGGTGAGTGCAGACAGGCTCCTCTGAGAGCTGCTCCTGCTTGTACAGAGCAAAAGAGCTCTTGTTCTCTGCCAACACTTGCTGCTGCCTCTCTCTTTCACACATGCACACTTTTTCACTGAAACTGGAGTTTCTAACACGTGTTACAATGATGACTCAGCAGTAGGTGATGGAGCTTAACCTGACTAGATTAGTAATACTGAGCAGCTGTACTTTTTGAGGGTGCTGGGCTTAATTCTTAAAAGCTGTCTCATGCTCCAGTCTCCAAGTGAGATGTTTCTGTGGCCCTGGTGGCTCTGATGCCTGCTAAATGGTGCAGACTGGTTGTTCAGCCTCTCTCCCTGGTCACCCATCAGCCCACTGCTCTGCCTGTAAAGAGGGCATGTCCCTTCATGGGGAGAGCAGCCGGCGTTTGTCAGACTTCCTCTTGGGAAAGATGAGCCTTGGCAAGCATCGCTGTGGCCGGCAGTGGCCACACTGCTTCTCCTTCTGCTGGCCACTGGGCCTGGGGGAGGCATGTGGCAGGGACTGCGGCCCAGTGCTGGACAGAGCAGGGTTGTGTGCCCGGCCGCAGATGCGGGAGAAGGACAAAAAGGGACATTCAGGGATGGTAAGTCCCGCGGAGGCGGGAAGGAGCTGGTGGTGCTCCCCCCCACGCTGCCCACTCTGAACAAACGCCTGCTTGTTCTCCGACTTCCAGTTCTCTAACTCCAGCTTGGCTGCTCCCGGCAAGAGGATTAAGAGCCCGCGGTGTGGGACCATTGTGCTCAGTTCCTCTCCCAAGTTCCCACAGGGATGGCGCCTGCCTCAGCAGCAGCTGAATGCTCTCGGGTGTTTGCCTCCCGTCTTCCTGGCCAAACAGGAGCCTGCGGTGCTGGCAACTTTGGCTACAGTGGGAATGAGCTGGCTGGTGCTGAGAAATAAAGGTAGTTTCCAAACTATGGGATGCTTAGGGGCATGGGTCCCAAATGACAGGGCAAGAAATGCTCTAAACAGAGGGCAAATGCTGTATGGAAATCTGTTGTGGATCTCAGTGCCTCTCCAATACCAAGCAGAACAAAGATAAAGATAAAATATGAGTATTTTGATTTCCAGTGTAACCTGATCTGGCAGGCCCAACAAAAGCAATAGCAGAGAGGATATTATCCTGGATTTCACCATGTGCTCTGGAAAAGAGAAGAAAACGATCTGGAAATGTCCTTGAATAAAGTCACAATCAGCCTTTGGTGTAAACCTGACCCTTTACAAGGTGCAGCTTGGAGGGCATCTGCCACTCTTCCCTGGCCTGGGAGATGGGGGGGTGGGTTTCCTAAGGCTAGAAGAATCAGGGATAGTTTGGGAATGCTGTAAGGCTGTCAGGAGACCACAGTGCAGCTCAGCAGCATGGTGGCAATGCTGCCTGTAGCTTCGTGGACTGGGCTGCTCTGGTCTCTGCTGGGAACCCGTGCCTGAGGGTGCTCTGCTCAGCTACCCTGAGAGCAGTGGGCACATCCCAGGCTCCTGGAGCCTGGCATGGTGGTGACTTGCGTGTCACAGCCAGAGCCATACTCTGATGCATGGGGGCTGTGGTGATGGAGGATTGAAGACCAGGGCTGTATCACTGAAGCCTTACTTATTTCAGGGCAGTTTAGACTTAACTTACATTTGCGTTGACTCTTCTATATTAATTTTTTCAGTTTCAGCCTGACAGTTTGTCTCAATGAAGTCCTCTATTTCAGTTGAAAACTGCTGCTCATCCTCTTTTCTGCCTCAGAAACGGGAAGCAGGATGCTGTTCCTTTCTTTAAATGCAGAAGGGGAGTAGGGGATGTTTAAGTACAAGGCTGCAGCTAATCCTCACAACAGCTTGCTGACCTTCAGTGTTGGTGAACTTCTTGGGTGGTGGTGGGTGCGAGCCTCATCCTATCTAATGATTAGCACACAGTAATTGCTGCAGGTTCTGCTGGGGCCCTATGTGCCTACACCTGCAGAAGCCATCAATCGTGGGTCACTTCAAGGCACCTGCGTGCTGGGCAGGGTCTTGTGTTCGAAGGGAGGTGCTGGCTGAGCTGCATCCCTTGTTTGGATGCTCACACCAGTTTGAAGTCTTTCCTGCTCTGCTGTACGGACACCTTTGCAGTGCCCAGTTTTCAGTGGTGTTCCCTCTGATTTTACTGGAGCTGTTAGTGTTTGTTATCTGCTGGCACAGCACCTGCTCCCAACCCAGTTCCCTTCCGAAGGCACAGCCATTGTAACCACGGGCAAAGGCTGCAGTGCTGTTGCAGGAGCCCAGCTGCCTTCTCTCTAAAGGAAAAAGCGATCTATTCATCGTGGTTCTCAAGGGTGTTGAATTAGCAAGTGGGTTTCTTTTTGACTTGGAAAAAATGAGAAGCTATTAGAGCTCAGAACCTGTGAGTTGCAGAATGGTGTTAACATGGCACTTTGTGAGCTGTGGTATGCAAAAAATCTGGTCTGGCATGTCTCGCTGGAGGAACTAGTGCTGGTGCTGCATCCTGCTCTCTCCACATGTAGTGGTGGGGTGCGCATGGTGGTACCCAAGCCCAGGCAGGATGGGAGAGCCCTGTTGCAAATGACTTAGTAACTGAGCAGCCAAGCCTCTCCCCTGAGAATCACTGGAAAGAAAAAAAGATGAAGTGTGTGACGTTTATTCATGTAATTTCACTTCTTGTGCTCATTCAGTTTGGATAATGAAAACACACTTCTGGGTTTCACTTCTGTTTCCCCGCTTTCTGTAACTGCCTCAAGCTGGGTTGTCCCTGCCATGACGAGATGCTGTGTGGGGAGAACAGGCACAGTTGGGAATTACATGCTTTAGGGTTTAAAGTGTAATTGCTTCATAAATACTACTGTTACTGGGTGCACTTTAAAGTGTTACCTTCATGCTTTTAGTAATTATCTTGTCACAAAGTGAAGTTCTTCAATAAGAACAGAGTTAAATAAAATCCTGACTTACTTGAAGTCAAATGTAGGAAGTTTAAAAATCAACTCTGCTGAACTAACAAGATCGTTTTGTTGGACTTTTTCTCTGCCTGGGCTTGGTCTATTTGTTTAATTCAAATGAGAAAGAGAGGACCTGGCTTTCCTTGTCACAGAGGTTTCCTTTTGAAGAGGCTGTTTGTTTCTGCCCAGCCTGCGATCAGTTTCTAGCACTGCAGCCTGTAACTGAACTTGCCAATTGGTAGTCTCACGTTCTGGATGTTCACCCATTTTGTGTCAGAGCTGATGTGCGTTACACGTTTCTGTTAGTTAGGAATTAAACCTATTAAATTGGCTGCGTTAATTCAGTAGGGGATCACACCAGCTATCGGGGCAGTGGAAATCCATCATGTCCTGTAGTAAGAGACACCGCGACACAGGGCATTGGAAAAGCCTGTCCACAGAGAGCTATGGGAGGCACTGCAGAAACTCTGTGCTCTCTAGGTCTAATCCCTTTAATGATTGTGACCTGTGCCAACAGTTCACTTGAGGGAGTTCCTGTGTCTGACCCAGCCTGCTCTTTTGTTTGAACAGCTCGGCACATGGTGAGTAACAGCAGGAACCCCACACCTGGCTTACAGCTTCTGGATACTGCCTTTTAATTATTTATATAATTATCACATGTGGCTTATACCCAGCATGGTCTGTGGGGAATGATGGACAGGCTCATCTAACCGTGGGGAAGGTGTCTATGCTGCATTGCTCCTTGGGGAGGACCAGGCACGGCACTGGAGCTCTGCCATGGGCAGCCCGACACCAAAGCCAGGAGCTCTTGCTGGTGCTTTTCATTTGCAATGTGTAAAAGTGCAAAGGTGGCTTCATCAAAGTGCTAGAGAGAAAGCACTGTGTGCAGAACTAACAGGCTGGTTGGCTTCTTCCTTGTAGTGTTTATTGTCTTTAGAAGAATCCCAGAGTGTTGTAACTGATTTCTGAGCATTAATTGTGAAGCTCTATGATGTGCCCATTGAAGACTCCTAGAACACAGGCAGAGCCATGTGGCTTGGTGAGGAGTCAGGGCAGGCAGTGCTTAACTCTTGTCTCTCTAGAAGCTGACAGCAGAAGCTCACTTGGTGCCTGATCTCCTGGTATACGGGCTGGACCTGGGGCTTTCCCACCTCTCCTGAGGCAGAGGATGTGCTCCTAGAGCTCTGCTGGAAGTGTGGCTGTGCTGGATGGTATGTGTTGTCATCCTCCCTGGCAGCATGTCCACGCTGCCTCTTGGTGCCAAGCAGAAGACTCTGAAGGAGTGGCCATGTTGGTGCTACACTGGATGGGTGGTGGTTAGATAACTTTCGGATGATTCTAATGCATGAACAAGAATGAATTCCACCAGCCAGGTGTAAAATAACCTTTTAAAATTATATTGACAAGACCAGTGGCAGCTGAGAGCTGATGGTGCTTGACATGGAGAGTCAGCGCTTGCTTCCTGATACCCAGCACATGGGTGCATGCTTTGATACAGACAAGGGCTTTAAATGTTGAACCAAATCACATGGGGAGCCTTCAAGGGGTGTGGTTCCTTGAGTGATTCATACCCAAGCTGGATGGTGGCATTCTCAAGCAGAACATGGGATGTGGTCCAGCAGCCAGCTCTGCCCAGGAGGCTGGATTCCTGCTTGGGCTGTGCCGGGTCCTGTCTCCTCACACAGCCCCAAATGGGGCAGCGATGCTGGGCTGGGATGGTGTCTGTTGCTCCACTGTGATGGGGCATGGGGCTACAGCACAGCCACTGCCTGCTGCACTCAGCCAGTCAGTATGTGGGTTCCATCCCAAAACTCTGCAGAACCCCCTGAACTCTCTGGCGTGAGAAGTGTCAAACGTGTGCAGGGGTTGAGTTTTTAATCATATTTTCCTTTTGTCCTCCCCTAACCCTTACATGCCCTGCAGAACATGTACCTGCAGTAGCTCTACTGGCAATACCAGCATGAGCATCTCTCCTGTGTGGGGCTGCTGGCCAGCACAAGTCAGACTCGCAGCCATAGCATGAATAACACGACATCCTTAAGCATTCCTGCTGCCAGGCGAGTAGGCAGCTCTGTGCCATAGCAGCACTGCCCTGCCCTGGGCTAGAAAATGGAAGAAAAGAAAATAATTTCTCATAACCTCTTCTGAAAATGGCACAAAATAGCATAAAAGGAGCCTGAAGCTTTACAAAGACAAAAATAATCCCTTGGGATGTGGTGTATCGTCCTTGGCGATGTTCAGAGCAGAACACCACCTGCTGCTTTGAAACTCTTCCAGCGTTCCTGGTTGCTTTTGCCAAGCAAAGGTCTGCCCCATGGGAGGAAAAGGTTAAACGTGGGAGTGAGTGGGGCGAGAGATTATGTGAACCAGAAATCCCGGTGCTGTGTTCTGCCATCTGCTCTGTAGCCGGTCCAGGGCTGTGGCTGGTTTCCCACAGCGCTCCCCTCACTGCCACACTGCCGGCGGCTGGCTTTGAACCCCGGTGCTGGCACTGCAGGGCCGGGTGAGGTCTGTGTCTCCCGTGTCCCTCAGGAGCTGCCCTTTGGCCGGGCGAAGCTGGGCACCGTGTCCTGGCTGGCAGCTGCGGGCTGTGCTGGTGCCCACGCTGGAGCTGCTGCCGAGAGCCATCTCCAGAACAGCATGGACCTCAGTGCCTTTGACATGGCGAGAGTGAGTGCCAGGGGGTCCCAGTGTGGGCACCCCCTATGCTGTGCCAATAGGGAGAGCTCTGCTTGCAGTGCCTGGGGCTGCGGCTGCACACCCCTCTGCTCCACACCCCCCTCCTGCCTACCCCTGCTCCACTTTCACTTGGGAATGTGACCTTGCTCTCTAGATTATTTACAGACAAAATATTGCTGCAAGCCAGTGGAAGGGGTTTCTGTTGTTTTTCTTGTTGTTTTCTTTTCAAGTGACTGAATTCCACGAAAAATGAATTATTTCAAGGGGTGTGTGGGGTCTGGTGGGAATGCTTTGCTGTGTTTGGGAACAGGCTGCCCAGAGCCGCTCTCCTGGCCAGCACAGAGATGCGAGAGGCTCTTGGTTTCCCTACCCATGCGAAGCAGTCTTTCTCTGGTTTTCTTAGAGAAACCCACCCCAGGCTAGGGGAAGGCTGCCAGGACAGGACACCAGAATTAACAGGGATGTGGCACACATGTGAATGGGACTGGGCTCCTTCCCTGCTTGTGTGAGTGGGTGCATAGTGCTGGTTGTGGGAAGGGAAGAGCAGAAGCAGTGACAGCTTTCCATGGCTCCCCCTCTTGCACCCTAGAACCACGGCTCTCCACTTCCCACCACCTAGGAGCCCCTGGGCCTCCTACTGCACTTGCGACATAGGTTGGGTTTGCTGCACACTTCAGACAGAGCTGTCACATCCGATCGGAAGTGGCGTGGGCTCATTTCTCCTGTTTTGTTTTTACTGGCAGGACCAGCAGCTGCCCTTTTCCCCATTGCTGACAGTTCTTCTGTCCAGCTTAACTTCTGAAAGCCTCATGGTGGTGGTTTCCCACTGCGCAGAGACATGATGCCTTTGACCTTGCACCGCTGTGGTACCCTTTGAGTGCTGCTGGAGGCCATGAAGCTGCTCATTGTGCACAATAATGTGAGTCATTAGGTTCAAGCAGTACTGGTTGTGCACTGGGCACTGAGGATGCTGAAGGAATGGAAGTGGTGTGTCTAGGGACCTTTGTTCAACCAAACATGATCAACCATCTTGCAGCAGACTTGTCTAGTTGGTGGGCTGGTGCTAGCTGGGGTGCTACTGAGCTATGGAGCACTCTGTGCAAATCACAAATAATGTACGGGTTGTAAGGGCAAAATCCAAAGAATTTTATGCAAAACAAAATCTGAAGTTTCCCTGGCTAAAAAGCCATGGGGATGAAGGCCTGGGCAGGGAAGACAAGTGGAAAAAGGTTTATTATTTTAGTCAAATCCTTGATTTGGCTGCAGCCAGCATGCTCAGTGACAGGGTAGAAACCTACCAGGTGAGAGACAACAATACCACCAAGATCTAGTGCAGCAGCATCATATAGAGCTAAAGGGCATCATCAGGCTGTGTCTATAGAGGCTGCTCCCTATCAGTGTGCTGGCTGACCTCTTTGTGCAAGCAGCCCCTTGTCCTGTGAGGACTCCAGCACCTGACCCTGGATCTGCTTCTATGCATGTATAATGCTGCTCCTCACTTAACGGGGTCTCTAATAGTGGCTTGGCTGGCTTGAAGAACCAAGTGTGACCAGCCCCATGCCATGCAGGGGTGCAGAGCAGCCCCAACAGGTGCCTGGGGAAGGGGTCCAGTGGTGCTGCTGGTGAGCACCTCTCCATAGATCAGTAGTATCCCAGTTCCCTCAGGGTAAGCCTGGGGCTTTGATGGGTGTTCTTGCCCCCTTAGAACAGGGAATTGAGCATCCTGAGCGAAGCATCTTCTCTGTCTGGGTGTCCAAAGCAGTTAATGATCCCAGCAGCAGACGGATGGGTGGTAAAGAGATTGATTGCCTCCTGCAAGGTACATGAAGTCCCACTTTCCTGCAGAAACACAATGCTTGTTCAACCAGGTAAATAACTGGTTCTAAATCCCCTCTTGCAGCAGCTGACCCTACACGTGTTTATCCAAGTGACTGGAGTTGTGCCAGTCCCTCTGGTAAGTGACCTTTCCCGAATTTTTCTTTTCAAGTTGACATTTAAGAAGGAGGGGGAAAAGTCATAGCAACAAACGATGTTTTAACAGCGATAAAGCCGTACCCGTCAACAAAGCCAGGAAAGCTGCACCGGAGCCTGCGCTGGCAGCTCTGCTGTCCCTAATGGAGCCTGTATGGACAGCACTGGCTTGTGCTTCCCAACCTGCTTGGTTTTGCATGAACCAGTGCCAGTGGGCTGGGCTGGGAACCTCTGCAGCTCCAGGGAAAGGCTTCTGGGGTGCAGTTAAGCCTCAGCCAGCTGCTGGCAGCTGGAGGCACTTACAGTATTAGTTCATTACTGCAATTCAAATGAAGAAGAGTCTTAAATCTCTGAAAGGAATCTGGGTTTGGCAGGCAGTGGAGCACTTGGCTGATATTGAAAATGCCTTGGACAATTTACTGTGTGTTTGGGGGAGTAAAATTCACCCCTAGTTTCCATGTTCCTTGGTTCAGCACTGCTGTGACTCACCCCTCACCCCTGGCAGTTGTCTCACAGGGAGATATTTAAGCAATGAAGTGTCTGTGCTTTGCAGGAAGTTTACATCTAAAGCCCAGATGAGCTCCTCTTCCAGGCTGGGAAGTGCTGGGGGCATCACTGAAGGGCTCCCCAAATCCTACTCTCCCCATGTCCTGACCAATGCCATAGCTCTGGCATGCCAGCTGCCAGCCACTCCATCTCCACTGGGCTCTGCGGGATCTCTTGTGTCCCCCTGCCTTCTCCATCTGCAAAGCACCCTGCAGCCCTTACCTATGTTTTTGATTTATTTGCAGAGGGTGAGTAGGACTGTGAGCAGCAACCAGTCTAGGGTGCTGGAGTCTCCCTGCAATCCCCCCTCTGGCTCCTCTCCTTGGTGTGCCACTAGGAATGATTTCCACCAGGACCACTCCAGGGATGGCAGCATGGAGCGCCTGCATGGTCCTGCTTGACAAGAGGAATTGAAACAGGGACATTCCAGTAGTGGTGTTTCCTGCAGGTGGAGGCATAGGAGATCCATGGGAAGCACCTACCAGCAGGGATTCCCCAAAACTGGGAACTTCCCAGGCCTTTCTTGCAGCTGCCTCAATGGGAGATGCTGCAAAAAGGTACGAGACAACAAGGGGACCAGGGCAGTGGCAGCACTTTGCTTGTGCAGGGACATGCTGTGGCTCAGGGTGGTGCTGGGCAGCTCTGCACTAGAGTCCTCCTAAGCATGGGGGCTGGTGGCAAGCTCTGCTTCCAGCAAACCAGTGTTTGTGACACATTTCAGTTGCGGAACACCTAAGCGGCTCTGTTGTGACAGGCCTGATGGATGCACCTGGCCCTGTGGTGATGCCGTTTCTTCATTTAATCTATTTGTGCAAGAGGATAAAACAATAATGAAATAAACCCCAGGTAAGTCCAGTAGCAAAGATGCTTCTAGCGAGCTGATAGCCAAGCCTTGTCTTTGCAGTTCACTGTGTCCCTGTGCAGCCCTGGCTCTGCTGCTGGGGAGGGCAGGACACTGCAGCCCCCAAGCTGCTGGGAATGGGGCCTGGCAGCTCACACATCCACCTGTTAGGAGTGTCCATTGTCCACAGCAGTCCCCACTCCCCTGCTGCTTCTGAGAGGTCTCTAGGCCCTTAAGGTGAGACAAACAAGCTTTATTGCCAGGCTGCTGCTGGAGTGATGCTCATGCAAGGCTCTGTGGATGCTCAGTGGTGATGGCAACTTTGGGACTTCACCCACTGAATCTTCAATCTGTCACAGCAAGAATGCCTCGTTCCACTGCTGCTCACAGCCAGCCCGGCTGTTGGCTTGCTGCAGGGCTGGTACGTGAGCTCTGGAGCAGCGCTGCCTGTATCCAGAGCCTTCCTTCCCCTGTGATAACGTCAGCACTGCAGAGCAGGCAGCTATCTTGGTCCCAGGAATGCCAGCGGATGATTTCACTTTTGTTTTGTACCCGATAACCTTTCCCATCACAATGAGAGACGACATCCGTGCTCCCTGTGCTTCCGTGTGCAAGGGGAAAGCCATTCAAGCGCCTCTGCAGGGGAAAAGAAAAAGCCAGTTTAAAAATAGCTGCCCAATTGTCCATGGAGCCTGGGCAAAAGGAACGGCAAAAGCTTCTCCACGGTGCACTGTGCACCAGAGTCGGCTTCCCTGGGCTCAAAGACGGCAACCGTGGGAGTATTTGTTGTGCTGGCTTTTCCCATCAGCCTCCTGCAGACAGAAGGGTCTGAGAGGCACTTTCTTCTCCATGCAGAGCCGTCCCAATGTGGGGCTTCAGGAGAGCTACAGCAGCTCCTTTTGCCCCCCACCTACCCATATCTGACCCTCCTGCCATTCTCTGAGTCCTTTCTCTGCAGGGTTTCATGTCTGGGAGCTGGGTCAGGAGCTTGGCAAGACAAACCCATCCGGGGCCGCAGGCAAGATAAGTTGTGTCAAACCCAGACTGCTGAAGCTGAGATCCAAGGTTTGTTTCCTGTGGGGAAGGAGCTGGCTGAAGTAACTGGGTTTTAACTTTCAGGCTGTGACTTCCCACGAGCTGCTGACCCACCATGTGACAGGAGCTGCTGCGGGGCCCTGCACCAAGATGCTGTATCACTGGATAACTAAGCTGCACTGGGGCCGCAGCAAGCCCTGTGCTCTGATGGGGAAGGGCTTTGTGGTACCCATGTGTGCCAGGGCACAGGCAGCATCGGGTACCAGCCCTCTGGGAATGGGCAACCCTCGATTTGCTTAAAGAGGGAATGTAGCAAGTTTATGTAGCACCAGACCCCCTCCACTATGGAGAGGTGCTTCTCCACTCCCCTGGAGCTGTGTGGCACCGCTCACCAGTGCCCGCTCTGGCCTCCAGAGAGCATTATAGGCTGTTTTGTAGGCTATGGGCAGTGGGTTGGCTGCCTGGGCTCTCGTTTGTTCTCTCCCTTTGCTCATTGAGAGGTTTTTGCACAGTCGCCTGAGCACATGACTCCACGTGGCTCCAAACCTGCCCTTGTCCTTCCTGAGCTGGAGCCTGTTTACAAAACAGGCTGAGGGCTGCTATTTATCCTTACATACACATTACATTCAGAGTTGCTAAACAGGCAAAGCCAAAATGAAAGTCATCTGAGTTTTCCTTAATTAGGATAAGATCCTCATGAATCATGAGGTTCTTTACCTCAAGGTTGCACAAAGAATTGACTTTGGCAGCAGACATCAAGGTACAGCAGTCAGTGGAGCTCGCTCACTGCATTGACATCTGCTGGAAAGACTTGTTTTTCCCTCCCAAGTCATATGCTTACTTGTGATCTGATCATGAGATACAAAGGAAAACCTTCCAATATGTACTTTTCTCATCTGGTTTTTTAAAAGGCAGAGGAAAAGAGAAAAAAGCAATGTAAGCGAGGGAGGGAAAAACAAAGCCTCATTGCCTCTTTTGGTTAGTGTTGCTGTGATTGCCGCTGGGACAGGGCAGGAGACTGGCTCCAGCGTGATGGGCTGCATGGGTGGCGGAGAGCATCGGTGGAGAGAGCATCAGTGTGGGCAGAGCTATGTGTATTCACCCCGTAGGTGTCCCCCTCTTCACCTGTGTGCCCACAGAGGTGGACAGGGGCTGCCTGTCCCACAGTGGCCTGTGCTGGCACAAGCAGGGGCAGCTTGTTCTGGCCCCATGCCATCCCATCCCTCAACGTTAAGCTTGCATGTTTGATTATAAATGTCAAAGTAACTCTTTTTAATAACAATACCCCAATGTAATCAGCTGGGCAGGTGGAGTTATTTGATATGTGTTCTAGTCCAAAGGTTTATAGTAAGCCCAGCTGCAAGATTAAACCAGAATCACCCTTGAATAAAATCCCCCATATAATCTTTGGGGAATTTTGCTAGTGCAGCTTGGGTATGTTTACTTCTGTGAGATGATGCTTATCAAGCACCAAAAACCCCCAGAAACCCATCATGGTGCTGACACAGGGGATGTTCAGGCTGCTGAAGGCTTTGATGTGAGAGGAGTTCTTGCTGAAGAGTGTCTAAGGCAAAGCAATGGGGCAGGGTTGTTTATTTTCCCAGCTGGAGAGGTGTGTGCCATTGAATACCAAATTTGAATGAGGAGGTTGCTGCCCATGGTTTGCATACATGCAGCAATCCTGACTTGCAGAGTACATCATGTACTCTGGGAATGGCGGGCTGAGATTCGCAGTGTGTGCATGTGTCTGTCTGGCTGTTCTGTGCTGGGAGCAACTACACAGAGCAGGAAAAAGCAACAAGTCGTGGCCATACTTTCCAAAACCCCATCACCGTGGAATGACCCTGGCTGCACATCTGCCAGGCATTCACACTGGTGGGAAGAGCTGAGGCTGGGTGGCCTCTGCAGCTGTGTGCAGGATGACCGTCCTGGGATCATCCCAGTTACTCAGTACTTCACCTCCAATGCTGCAGAGCCTGTGTGTGACACACTGTGTGTCAGCCTGACACAGGATGAAATACTCACTGTAGTTGCCCTAGGAAGAAGTCACTGCAAGGAGGAACATAAAGGGGTGGATGTCTCACTGGAGGGAGGCAGCCAAGACAAACCCAGTTACAAAAGCGCTGCCTGCATGAGCCACGCGCCTGGCCACAGCCTGGCCACAGCTATTTCAGTGCCGAGACAGGGTTGAGCATGGAGGTGTTTCCAGTAAACACACGCATTGGTGTCATGTGGGGAGGGAGGGAAGTGGGATGGAAGGCACAGCAGAGACACCCTCCCTAATAGGGAGGGCACGAAGGCAGGGTGTCTGCTGGGTGCCTTTGATGTGGTGGTGTTTTGACTGCTGTAGGAAGGTAGACTTCGATGTTTTGGGGAGGATGGTTGGGTGATGAACTTGCAGTAGAAGTAGATGAAATCCAGTCTGCAAGGCTCAGCTGTGCCCTGCACCTTCACCAGGACCACAGCATTTGTGAGAGGCTTTGGATAGCTGGGACCCGATACAGTCCCTAGGCTCAAAGCTGGGGGAGCATGAACAGGAGATGATTTTAAACTAAAACCAAAGCAACCCCTAATAAAGAGCTGTCTCTAGTAAGCAGGGTTATTTCTGATTTCAGGTTTTGAGAAGTCTTGAAACTGTTCTGGTCAAATTACGTGTCTCCTGCCGTTACAAGAGCTTCACTCTGCAGTGTCCTGAGCCGCCCTCCCATCTCCACACTTAGTGCAAAGACCATTTTTTTTATTCTGAACATCAAACTATCCTCTTGCCTTAGGCAAGTATTTCTGTGGCCTCTGCAGCAGCATTAGCCAGAGCTCTTTAGGAGCACTGTGACAGGCTAATGAGGGGGTTGGTGTGCAGTCGTCAGTGATCTGTGCACGACAGCAGCTAACCTGCCTATGACTCGCAGGCATTTGGAAGGAGTTTGGGCATTCTGGATGGGGCTGATTTGTTGCTGTGCCCCATGGGCACCTCTGAGCACTGTGGTTTCCTGGTTTGCTGGCCCTTTGCCTGCCCCTGACAAAAATAGGGCAGGTCTGACCCAGAAAGCTGGGCACAGAAGTGATCAATAGTAATGGTAGTTGGTCAGCAGCACTACCTGGCTCGCAGCATCTTAGTCCCAAAAGAAACACATGTATGCAGAAAAAATGCAGGCAGTCTAATGTGTGCAGTCTGGCTCTGGTGGCTGGAGGGGGTTTGAGCCTGCGGTCCATGAGGCACAGAGGGCAGATGCCCCATCCCTGGTGAATGACTTCGGTCCTTTTGGTCTCCCTTGCTGGTGATGGCGTGTGTGTCTCTAGCAGGTTTTGCTGCGTGTGGTGTTTATTCTGCAGCAGTACAGCGTGGAAGGTGCAGGCAGAGGGAGGCAGCCAGGACAGTGCTGTGGGGCAGGACACACACAGCAGCTCTGGGTGTGATCATTCCTCGTGTGAGTGCCCGGGGAAGGGGATGCACTGCTCATCTCTGAGTGTGGTGTAGGCACTTGCCCCTGAACAAGAAAGCAGTCCCTGTTCTTATGGAGATAAACAAATCCCAAAGAACATCCTTTTGGAGCAGCCCCTCCTGCCTGCCTGTGTTCCTAGAGGACAACGAGGGCTTTGTAACTGCCCAGGACTCTTGGGAACCAAAACAACCTCTGTGTGAGCTCAGTGGCTGTAAATCAGCAGGCTCTACTGGGTGCAAGTGCTGGGTAAATTTAGTGCCGATTGCTTTGATCTGAAATGCTTTTATTTCATACCCTCCACAGAGATAGACACAAGGTCAGACTAACGGCTAATACATGAAAAACGTATGTGGTGGTTATTGATTTTGCAGTGATTAATGATCCAAAGGGAAGAACGGTGATTCATGCACAGGAACAGTGCCTGGGAATGAGCAACACCGACTGAGGTGGCCTTTTTATTCCAGCACTGAGCCTGTTTCCTGCTCCTTGGGGGTAACAGCACTGCTCGCATGGATGTCCTTGCACTGGCCAAACACTCATTGGTACACTGTGAGCTTTTGCACCCGTGTCTGAGCTCTGTTTGCCTTGCTTTTGCTCTCTGTTTTGCAAGAGGATCAAAAAGGCCATACCTAAAGCCTTACTGTACTCCTATTGACAAAGGCTATTGAAGCTTTCCTGCTGCTGTCCTGGGTGGCCAGGAGAGACTTGGGAGAGGATATGGCACAGCACCTTGCCCAGGCTCACACTAGGAGGCATCGTGGCTGAGTGCCTGCCGGAGGGATCACTGGGGTCAGCCCTTTGGTTACCAGTCAGTGATCTCTCAGTGAAGGAGTTTCAAAGCTCTCTGCTGTGATCAGCCTTGCAGGTGATGTTTTTGAAGATGCTTTTCCACCTCTCAAGCACATGGGATCCCCCAGAGGCTGCCAAGCTGTAGTAGGATGCATGCTCTTCTTCTAGAGCCACCCGTGGATGGGGACTGCAACTCCCCCGGTCACTCTGTGCCACAGACACAGCTGGAAACTGGTGCAAGGGGAAGTCCCCCTCATTTTGGAGGGGAAATCAGGCCCTGTTTGAAGGATCTGGGCAGCAGTTATGCAACTTTCCTATTTGGTGTTTGAGAAAACTTCCCCCTCTTGGCTGTTTTAGCCTTGTGACTATGACTAAAGTCATCATGTTGCTACCAAGGCTCTTTCTGCTGGGCTCATTGCTTTTATATTAGCTGTCTCACTGAGTGGGCCAGACCTCCCACATCTCTTGGGGCCTGAAGACTCACCACACTTTGAGTACCACTTGTTGCCAGCACTAGTGCTTATTTTTCTCTCTCACAGTTGTTTATGTCTTTCCCTTGCTGAAGGCAAAGACATTCTCTCTTGGGCAGCACCATTGAGGAGGCAATGCTTTGCTGTAAGAGCAATTGCTCAGTTATCGTGGTGACCCTCCTGGGGCCATGCACCCCTCACACTCCTCCTTGGGGTGCTTAGTGCTGAGGCACAGGCAGGGTAATTGTGGCCAGGAAGGGGAGTTGAGGCAGGAGGTGGGAATGCTGGTACAGATGAGGGGTTCCTTCACCTTTGCTCCATGTGGATGAATTCAGGGGTAGGAATTTCAGAGTTGGTAGTGATATGTGTATGTGTTGCTGATGCTGGTTAGCTCATCACCCATCCCTGTGACCAAGCAAGTCAACGAAGGATGACATATGATGGTGCCATATGGTGGTTCCTGAGGGAACCTGTGTTCTGCTTCGCAGGAAGTCGTTCTGTGGCAACACAAACATGGACACCGGTGAAGGTCCACGGGTACTGGATGGGTTGAGGCTACGTGGATGCCAGTGCACACAAACCTGTTCAGCCACATGCAGGGAGGTGTAAGGCCATCTGCACCTCCCTCAGTGGCACTGACTCCCAGCCCATGTGTGGCTGGAGCTGTAGAGATGCTTTGAATGTGCCGAGACAAGGGAGCTGCAAACATTGAACTAAGCCCATGTCCTCACACTCCCCCCAGTCCTCCCTCATCCCCTGCTCTCACTGCAGCAGAATAATGTCCCAGCATGTCAGGGTGCACTGCCCTAAGGGAAGGGGCAAGAAAACCTTTCCAGTGGCACATCTTGGTGACATTGTCCTCTCTGTGAGTGGCTGCAGTGCAGTGCTCATGCGCTCTGCTTTTAACACAGAAATTGGCTGGTCTCACATGCCTAATGCCAGCTCTGGATGTGATTGGGAATGGTCCCAGTGGGGTCTTCATCCCTGTTCAGGAGCAGTCGAGGGCTGTTGTCTCCCTCCAGGGGACACTATGGAGACATGGGGTGTTGACCCTGGTGCTGCCCTGCTACCACTTGCTTGGCAGGAGAGGGCGGGAAGCATCACAGTGAGGCATACCAAGAGAGGCTGTGTGCTCCCAAATTAGCTACCAGGCCAGGTTGGTTTTCCTGTTTACTCCCTAAGTGGAAGATAGGAAGAGAGTGAAAAACCTCATCCCCTCGGCTATAAAAAGACCTTGTTGTATGGGCACAGGAATTTTACCTTCTTTCCATTTTCTGCCTCTGTGGCTCCAGGTGTGTGGTGTGGGCTGCAGCGGCGGCAATGCAAATAAAGCAGGATGCTGGGAATAGCAGCTCCTCTGGAGGAGATGGTTCCTTTTGGGCAAAGAACTGGGCCCAGTCTGCTGGTAAGCAGTTGTGTTGGGGTTTCACGAAGCACGAGGGTCACCAAGGAGACATGCAGGGTTTGTGTGGGCTGTGCTGGGACACGAAGCCCGCACCAGTATACCTGGCACTTGCACAGGGTGCAAGGCTGACGACTGCTCACAGCTCCAGAGAGCAGGGCAGAAGGTGAAGAAACCACATCATCCCTACAGCATTTCATGGGCAGATGGCAAGAAAAAGGTCAGCTGGTGTGTTCGGCCAGCAGGAGCGAGGGGTTGGAGCAGATAAGATATTGCCATGGTGGAAAAATGGCTGTGCTGCATGTCAGGTTTACAGCGTCAGGATGAGTTATAGGGATCCTAAACGCTGCAAACACAGTGAGGTTGCTAAACCTTGTTTGCCTCACAGTGTTTGTCCAAAATGATACTGAGAGATGAACTCATTCTTCCCTTCGTAATTGTCAGTGTTCTTATCTGAAGCCTCCAAAGTGTCCTAGAGACTCCTCAAGGAGATAACAACCAACCAATCCTAGAGACTCCCCAAGGGGATAACAACCAACCAAACAAGAAGTCCAAGAGCATTTCTTTCTGGGGAATAGAACAAGTTTCTTGGTCAGCTTTGGCCACCCTTATTTGTCACAGAGAAGGAAAGGACACTCAGAGCTGCCAGTGTCTTGCTTAGGTAGCAACTGAGCTTTCTTGCCTCCTTGCTCCTCTGGGATAACTGCAGCTCTTTTAAGGAGTGAAGACTCAAAGTTGATTTAGCTAATAACTATAAAAGAATACTGCATGAGAGCATGCAGCATAACCAGCATGGTTTGACTGTGTCCCATCAAAGGGTATTGTTGGTGTGTTTGTTGTGGGCCTGTAGATATCCTCCAGGTGAGAGGCTTTTCCATGAATTGGGGGGTGGTTTCAAGGTACCTTTTGCTCTGCTGGTTTATGGCTTCTCACTTGCTAGAGGAGCCTCTAATAGTCTCACTGTGGACTTTGAAAAGTACATGCAATTGTAAAAGAAGATTCCCCCAAACACAGTATTTCCATTAAAATCAGCTCAGTGCCTCTGTGCCTGACTGGTCTGAGCTGGTCTTGCCATAAAAGACTTCACAGATGATGTGGGTTTTTTTGGGGGGTGTACTTCTGCTGGTGCCACCTGTTGGTGTCCATTTGAAGCAGCTGAGTGTTATTTGTGATGCTGCTTCCATGTGCGCAGTCATGTGGGCTTGCTGGAGTAGATATAGTGGGTCATAGGTGGCTTTGTCGATGCTGCATGTCTCATCCCCAGCATCAGAAAAGCTCTGGTGCTACACATTCATTCCCCTTGCTGAAGCTTTCTGCTGGGGAGGGGCTGAGACACCAGAGAGGGACACACCATCCCAGCAGCACTCAGGCTGGGTCCAGCTGGAGTGTTCTCACTCAAGGGTCTTTGCTCATGAATTGCATGAGCCCTGTTAGTACCATGAGTGTCCATCATGCCACTCATGTGCTGTTGCTGAATTTGTCTTGGCTTTAGCTGTGATTTTTGTATTTCTCAGTATCAAATATTTACTGCATGTCCATGTGCCCAGCTCTGGAGATGGGGGCTGGATTCTGTGTTAATTATGGTGGGTTTGTCCAGTTCATTGTTTCAAAACATGACATTTCAGAGGCAGTAAAAAAATTCCTCTCTGACAAACTGTCTACTTGATGCTGGTTCATGACTTAGCATGGGGATTCACACCTACGAGTTGGCCAGGTTTTGCGTGGTTATTATGTGCTATATTACCTTTTGCATTATTCTGGTTCTCAGAATAATACAGCAGCCTGTATCAGCAAGTTACTGTGAACAGAAACCAGATCTATTTTCTGGGAACCCTTCTTGATTAGCAGAAATAAACTGTTTAAGGGAGGGGAATTGAATTAATCAGCACCCACCTGTGCTCTAGGTCATGGTGACTTGCCTCCAGCATTGTCATGTTTACTCTTGCAAAACACTGGCATCTTAGTTTTCTTTCGGATGAGTCTCTGGGCAATTAGAGGGCAGGACGCACGGCTGCTGTCTGTGCCAGGGCCGATGCCTTCCATCAGTCCTCAATCAGTCCTAAAACATGTATTTTAGGAGCAAAGGAAGTAGATGTAAAGGATACTTCAATGTCGGGTTCTGAGCAAAGCAAACTAATGTGACAAATGAGCAGTTTTCTAAGCTGCTGTAATGATTTCATTAATACAGGCCAGTTCACAGGCAGTCAGGACATTCTGTCAAAGCAAATGGATTTCTTTTTGACTGTTTTGCTCGCCTGCAGCAAGCCTTGGCACAGCATTCAAAAGGCTCTTTGGGTGCCCTTTGCTTTGCTGGGCTCAGCCCCGCGCTCCCTGGGGCTCACTGCCTGGCCTGGCTGTGGGATCATCTCTGGAGTAGCACTGCCCAGACCCAGGCTCAGACCCCATAGGAGTAAGGCAGCTACAGCATGTGACGGATGCTGGGTGCAGGCAGCAGGGCTTCGCTTGTGCTGTGGAGTGCAGGGGACAGGCATGGGGGAGTTAAAGCCCTTAGCCTGACTCTGCTAAAACCCTGCGTTGCATGGTTTGTGCGCGCAGGCTGCCCCAGTTCCCTGGGGCTTACCACATGTTTTCATCATGCTTGCAGAATGCTGTTATCGCACATTGCAACAACCAACCTCATCCTCATCTGATCAGAGTGAAACCAGCACAGCTCTGCATGTCTCCAGCATGTCCGGTCTGCTGCATGCTCCTGTGGGGCACATGGTTATTGCTCAGAGGAACTTGAGTCTGCTGCTTTGGGATTGCTTTTTCCCCACTGCAGACTCCTTGGCCTGTGGAAGCAGTTGGTAACCACTGCAGCCAGGGTACTTGCTGCTTTAGCTACTGCCCATGACATGACTCTGCTGAGGGCCGATGTGACCTGTCTGTATGCAGATAGACTACAGTAAGGCTGAGGGTGCTGGGCTGCCCCTGATCACAGGGTCTGGGCTTCAGCCAAAGCTCTGCTGAGCAGAGGCATAGCTGGAGCTGACTGTGGAGCCCATCCCAGTCTCTCCTCTCCCGGTCCCACCGGGCCAGCAGCAGCCCTTTGGGGTCACCCTGTCCCCCTGGGGAGAGGCAAGTGGGGCACCCACTATCTCCCCACTGCCAGTGCCCCTGTTTTCACCCTGATAGCTCCTTCCATCCCAATAGCATTTTGTGTCCCAATAGCTCCTTCTGACCCAGTCCTTGCCTCTGGGTGGGGCAATGACGCGGATGAATGAGCAGGTCTGGCAGGGAGGGAGTCTGGGAAGCTCTGGGTATTCCTCAAGAGCAAAGCTGCTGGTTAAACTAATATATATAACAATTATTGCATGTCCTGGAGGCCATTTAACCTGTGTGGAGGACACAAGCTGGAGGCACCACGGGGCTTACCAGCACAAGTCCCTATGACAGACCACTCTGGTGTGCAGCTGGGATGGAGGATGGCACATGCAAAGTATTGGGGAGCACTGCAGGTTGCTTTCACTAGAGTTTACCACTTGGATTGAGCTATAAGTGAACCAAGCTGGATCTCACCTCTTCCAGTGCCTGCAGCTGCCTGGGTTTGCTGCAGGTGGATAGTTTGGGGCTGAGCAGAGGAAAGCCCGGGTTACATGAACAAGAAATGTTGGAAATGCATCTGGTGAGGACTGGCTTGGGGCTGTCGGCACTATGTGCATGCAGAGACACAGCTCCTTGCCTTCAAATGCCGTGTCATACATTGAGATCATATGGTGCATCTTACACCAGTAATCAAGTGACTCAGAATCAGGACATGAAAGTGCTTTGGCAATGCCAAAAGCAAAACGTAACGAAAGAGATTTCCCTTCCTCTTACTCCATAAAAGTTGAGTATTGAGCAGCTGATCTGAGATTTTTTTTAAGTGCTAAAGGCTGGTTGTATGGCACAAGTGTTTTACAGTGGGCACAGGGATCTTCTGCTTCTAAAACAGATGGAACACTTCACAGGGGAGTCTTTAGACTTTCCAGACCGGAGACAACAGCAGAAACTTGATACTATTGGAGGCTGGCTGTAGGAAATGCAATTGTTAATGGCAGGTCTTGATGTTCTGCTGCATGTGTTTTAATCATGAGGGATGATGGGAAGCTGAGCTTTAAAGGCTTGTGTTGCTGTAGCAGGAGGCATGCAGGTGGATGTCCAGCTTGGCTCCTGCCCAGGTTGTGTTTATGGGCAGGGGCTGGGGTGGTCCCAGCTTCTCTCAAACCTCATCCTTTTTTTGCAGGCTCAAAGATCATCTTACCCAGCTGCAGGGAGTTAATTTTCCAGTGCTGTGCCTGGGTGCCTTTGGCTCTGCCCATGCAGGCATGGCAGCTTGGTATTTCTGTTTTGTCCTGCAGGATGGAGCCTGCCTGGGTCTGCATTGCAAGCCGCAGCAGGGAGCTTTCTGGGGTGCTGGTCTCAGCAAAGCCAGACTTCACCCTCTGTCCTCAGAGGGGTTTGCAGCGGCCGAGGTGTCAGCCTATTGATGAGGTGTGTGGATACCCACCCGCACAGGGCAGGAGCAAGCAGCGCCCTGATGCAACTAGGTCTAACTGAGCACTGACCTAACCAACGAGGCTCCTGTTTCCATCCGCTTCCATCCAGGTCGGCTCACTTCTCGGCCGCACCAGAGAACAACTGAAGTGTTGCGTTGGGTGTCGCGCCGCCAGCTGGGGCCGCTCGGTGGTGGCGGCAGTGCCAGGCTATAGACAGCGCGGCGGAGCTGCCGGACGCGGGTGGGAGCGGAGCCTTGTGCTTCCCGGCAGCACGGCTTCCTGCAGGATGCGGCCGCCATCCCGGCCTCCATCCCACCGGCGGGGCGCGGCGTGGTGCGGGCAGCGGCTCCCCGCGGTGGCTATGGGGTTGCATCTGTGCGAGAGCAGGAGGCAGCGTCCGCAGCCGGCCCAGCCAGGGGAGGCGTGAGACAGCCTGTGGACACGTACACACAGCGGTTATATAGACACACATATGTAGACACACGTATGTGTACAAATGCATGTGTATATTGTGTGTATACGTATGTAAAATCTATACATACATATATACACGTAAATATATAGAGGTGTGTCTGCGCATACATATGTGTATATGAATTATATACATATGAATACATATACACATACACATATGTGTATATATACACACAAATGTGTTTATTCGTATAGATTATATATACATACATATCTTTATACACATATGCGTTTATGTATATAAATTATACATATATACACCCGTATACATACACATGTATATATACATATATATGTGTATATATTAAGATAAATTATATACATATGCTTATGCATGTATGTATATAAATTTGGTCATGCATATACACACATGCGTATACACACATTTACATACATAAATGTGTGTATATATATATGCATTTATGTATATAAATTATACACGTATGCATATATATACATATATGTATATGTGTACATAAATTATATGCCTATGCATGATTATCCATGAATATATATATCTCTATACATACACGGGTATCTATGTGCATACATACGTGTCTATATGTGATGTAAATAATGCACATATGCATTCAGGTTACGCGTGCTGGTGGATGTGCGTAATTGTCCCTATACCCCCGGCAGGTGTCGCTGTGCGCTGCTCCTGGGAAGAGCTGCTGGGGCTCGGACTGGAGGGGGAGCTTCTGCTTTGAGCTGGGGCCCTTGGAAGGGTCGCGCTTGCATTGTGGCGGTAGGACACCTCGCATTGTAGAAAAGGCCTGAGAACAGGCCGAAGATTCGGATGTTTAATATAGCAGCCTCAATTTATAGCAGTCTATTCCCAGCCCTAAAGACACTACCCTTTTTACTTAGGTCACTCCATGGTGAAATCTGCATTTGCTGAAGAGGTAATGGGATGGGCATGATGCTAGGTCAAGTATGGCTTTGAAAAGATTGATACTTAAAAATCTTGCGTGATTCAGCTTTAAAATACGTCCTGGGGAAATGGGAAGATAATGCCTTCTGGAGAAGTACACAGTTTTCAAATTAATTTATCTCTTTTAGAAACAAGTTTTCACGCAAACACATCTTGCATCCTATTAGAGTTCTTCCGCTTATGTTTTCCTACCAGATAACATCCTAATAGCTTGTCAAATTGAAGTCATTTGGGAAATTTTTGCCGTGCCTGGTAGGAGTGAGTGGCTAAGGAATCACTGGTAAGGCAGAGGTTGTCCTGGCTTGGACTGGAACCCACACACAGGCTGGTGCAGAGTAACATTAGGCTGAAGCAGCCTGGTGTGCTTGTCTTGGGCATGGCCATGCAGGCCACAGTGCAGAGCAGCCCCTTGCTTGCCGCCTCCCAGGTTGGAGTTCTGGGCCCACTGAGGCAGACCACCTCTATCTGTGTCTGAATGGGTCTCAAGGTGGTGGTTTAGGTTGGTTTGGGTAAGTAGCTGCAGGGTGACATGGTGATGCTTTGCAGGAAAATGGACATAAATGCTTGGGTTTGATCTCATTCAAACCGAAACAAACTAGAAGAACCCCAACCCCATGCAGCACAACACAGCAGCCGTGGATTTATGCCTCCTGCTGATTTCACAGCACTGTACAAGCATGGGGAGACCGAAGGGGAAAAGCTGCTTCAGCTCTTTGAAGCACACAGGCTGTGCTGATGTGCAAGGCCACAGCATCGCCCCTGTTAGCAAATCCCCACCAAACACAAACCCTCCCAGTCACTTCAGCTAACACTCTACTCCTGAGAAAGGGCTAATCTGTACATGCCTCGGCTGTTCCCAACACATCCTGGTTCACAAGTTCAGCAGCTTCAAAGTTGCATCTGATCATTAACCCTGAAGACCAGAGATTACTGGGTTTTTTTAACTGCGTGTTTGGGATGGCTGAGAGGTACAAAGTTCAGGCCACAAATCTGTGTCCAAATGCCGGGACAATCTTCCCAAAGTTTGAGAGGCAGAGCGAGGGTTTCAGCTCAGCTGTGCAATGCCTGAGCTTTGTATAAGTTTGTCTTCATTTCTTTTTAGAGCTCCTCTCATGCAGCTATTTCAAAAGCGGACATGAATTTTGGGTGCTTCTGGATGTGTGGTCTGTGGTGAGCATGGCTGGGCTTATAGCTCATGTGGGCTTGACCAGAGGGATGAGAGAGTCCAAGGAAAAGCCCTGCAAGTTACAATCCTTATGAGCCAAAGGCTACTAGAATATTACTCTTTTATTGTGCATTTTCTCCGTCACTTTTAAGCCTGATGTGTACAAAATAAAATGCTGTTTGTGACCATGCTATGCGCAAGACCAGAAGACAGAAGCTCTAAGAAGTTTTCTTTTCAGTTTTTTTTCCATGAGATGGCTTTTGATATTCGAAAGCCATCCATGGGGAAACTTAGGTTGGAAGATGCCTCTGGAGACCATTCGGCCCTCCCTCTTGTTCAGCTTCTCAGTGGCAAAGAGCTCCTTAAGCCTGAACAGTGTGAACCATGGCACTTTGATAGTGATTTTGGAAGGATCTGAAGAAGCACTGAGGGGCAAAGACATTGGTATTCTCTTTGGTGGGATTTAATCTTAATGCAGCTCATTAGCCTTCAGGGTGGAAGTCCTGAACCTGATGGTGCCAAAGGATTAATTTAAATCTAAATTCCTTAGGTATAGCCTCAAAGAACTGGAGGTGAAGGTCAAGTGAAGGATGCCTGTGAAACAGCCCCTCTGTAGAGGTTCAGCCCCGCATGCCCCCAGGGCAAAGCTGGTAAAGGGATGAACCCTTTGAGCCCTGCTGGTGCTGATGCTCCTGGGAGGGGTCTGCTGGAGGCAGCATGGAGCCTGCATTTCATCATTCAGGAGAAACAACCAATGCACCAGTATCAAGCACGAGCTGAGGTTGTTGCTGGTTATGGGTTTTACCTGTTTATATTGCTGCTACCCAATAGACACAGATCATCAGGTAAGGCTGGAGTCTGCAGTGAGATGCTCTGTACAGAGCAGGCTGAGACCACTACCTACTGACAGACACGCAAGTTGAGCTGGTCATGGGCAAGCAGCACCATTTGGCGAGCCAGAGATCATCCTATCTGCAGACCAAGGCACCATCTCCCTCATGCTCTGCCTTGTGCTGGGCATGACGGATGTCAGCCCCCAACAGCAGCAGGCTGCCAGCCAGCCCCCAGAGCACAAGAGCGTGGTGGCCAGGCTCCCACCACACCAGATACAAAGCACGAGAGTGTAGCTGCTTTCATCTTCTGTCTTTCATCTCCTAAAATTGCCCCACGCTGCCTGAGCAAGCTGGCATGTTTTCAGCATTGAAAACCAGATGTTGCCAAATTTCCAGTGGTTGTTCTTGGTGCTTTTTGTTGTTGCTTTAACAGAAGTATGTGCGTCATGCCTTTTGCAAAAACGGATAGGATTTACACCTTTAACAGGGGTCAGCTCTGCTTTCAGCTGCCTTCCCCTCCACAGAGATGTCTATCTATCTAGCTCAGGAATGTTGCTGTCAGCTTTCTGTAAGCATGAATTCAGCAGCACCCTCCATAGCAACACACAGTCCTCTCCCAGACACTTGCTACCTGCTCAGTTTGTGCCTGCGAAAGTACTTGCCTGGGTATTTTTGCCAGTAATATGGGTTTTTTTTTCCATCTGCAGTTTTAGACATTAAGCCCAGAGTTTCATCACCAGCTCTGTGCCTCCTACCTAGCTCAAGTACTGCAATATATATATAGAGAGAGAGATAGATAGATAGATAGATATAGATAGATATATGTATATGTAAAAATACACGTGAGTATATATATAAGTATACACATTATAGTCATATGTATATTATTTATATATGTACATATATAGGTGTATATAAACATTATATATTTCTGTATATACGGACATAAACCTATACATATGTAATGTGTATATACTCATATATGTATGGATGTGGTGGAGAGACCAGCACCGATGGGTTAACTCCATGGGAAAGTAACAGAAATGTGGGAAATGTGCAGGGCATTAAAAAATGTGCACAGCATTAAAAATCAGCTAATAGAGCACTATAGGAAACATGTGTTAAGTAACCTGTGCTGTCACCCCACAGTGCTCACACAGTGGCAAAATGAAGGCCTCTGGCAGAGTTCCCAAGATGTCCAAAGAGCCGGTGCCGATCCACACAGATCAAGGGTTGCCAAGGACTGCTGCCAGAGCTGCTGCTTAGGTTGGCTCCAGTTTTACTGAGCGTGGCTCATAGTCGAGTGCCCCATCACCCAGCTTCAAACCAGGAAAAATAAGCAAAATTCTTCTAGCAGTTTTCTTAGCATTTTTTATTTTTATACTTACTGGAAGAATTGAGTGTCACATTAATAACAGTCTTCTCAGAAATAGAGAAAAACAGTGCAAAGGGAAGGGTGGGGTTTTCGTGACATCTTAGTTTTTGTGGGCTACTCACTGGAACTAAAATTACTTAATGAATTGTAAGCACAAATCCCAGTAGGAAAAGAGCTTGCTACATCTTTGCATACGCAAGGTATTGGGCTGCCTTTTTACCTTATTTTAATAAACCCAGAGAAAAGTGACAGCTACCCCTGGGAGAGCGACCAGGTATGTACTTCTGTATACTGGGCCACCGAGCAGTCAAGGCTGTAAAGTGGGAAATGCACCACATTCCCTTTATTTGGCAGGGCAAACACAGTCACTACAGCAATGTGGGGCTCTGCAGCATGTCACCCAAGCATGGTGCTGAAAGTGCAGAGGCTTCCGGCTGCCTTCACATAAGCATCAGTGCAAATACAGCTTTATGTCAAATCGAGGTACTGGGAGTCACATCCATTGCAAAGGCCCTGGGTTAACCATCACTATTGAACTCCTAAAAAAACAAGCACTGACAATATAAGAGCCTTGGGCCACTGCCTGGGTCACCTGCTCTGCACAGGGGGAGCTTCTCTTTGCGTATGTGTGTCTGTGTTTGCTTATGTATATATACTCACATATATGTATATAGTCACCTTACATATATATGTATGTAAGTATGCACATATATGTATATATAGACTTTATATATATGTATATATATGGGTGTAGAGACATATATGTACGTAAACACATGTGTATGTGCAGGCATATATATATACACATATTCTATACATGATTTTATATATACATATATACGTATACATAGATGCATAGACACGTTATATATGTACATATATTCATATACATACACATATGTGGATATATAGACATTATACATGTGTATCTATACACACATATGTGTATATAGAGCTATATAACGTGTCTGTATACATATATGTGTATGCTATACATATATAATGCTTACACATACATATATAGCAAGGTTATATATAGTTATATTGCGTATAATGTTATATATTGTTTACATACGAATATATAATGTTATATATGTTATATAATTATCTTTGTTGTTGAGATCAAACCATCCCTAAGGAGCCTCAGGGAATGTAAGTCATTTGCAGTCCTCTCTGCATCTGTGGGGGTTTTTAGCCTGTTCTTCAGCCCCATCACTTTTGGCAGAAGGGTTGTGGTTGCTTCTATTCCTGTCTTCACACAGCCATACCCTATATAGACACCTCCCATTCAAGCTCCCAAAAGCCTTCTTTGTGCTTATGACAGCCATTAATTTAAACATAAAAAGCTGCTGCACCCCAGCAACATTGCAGCACTTGAAGGTACACCTGCAGCTCGAGCACAGCCTCTGCGGCAGGGCTGCTCTCAGTGCTGGGAGGCATCAAACACTGTGGCCACTTTGTAGGGTTTTTTTTTTTTTGGTTTTTGCTTTTTCTTGCAATCTGTGCATGACTTTATTGGATAAACTCTCAGGGGTCAGAAGCACTTGTACTACACGTGCCTATCGATTTCCAAAAGGGAAGTGACTGATGAATCGCTGCAGGTCCAGGTCTAGAAGACACCCAAGTGCTGCTTGACCCAGTGTTCTCCACATGCCTCCAGGCAGTGACTCCCCCAACAATGCAAGGGCAGCAGAGACAAAGATGAATGTCTCATCTCGCCTGTAATGCACAACAGAAACAGGCTTTTGTAAAAAACAGAGTGCAGACCAAGACAGAAAAAGCAACAGTCATTTCCAAAGGTCACACATACCGTTTCTTTATGGCAAGTTTGCCTTCTATGACTGACAAAAGCAGGACCAATCAAGTGTCTTCCAACAGACCTGGATTAAAAATGAAGTCATGTTACTTGGAGAACTGACAGTCCCACCAGAAATAATAGAAGCTGCTGACAGTTCTGGCTTCTCGATAAAAAGCATCTTCCCACATTGTCAAAATTGCTTCTTTGGTATGGGCATAAAATAAGGCATTATTTGAATGGCAATGTTAGTGGCAAAGAGATATAAGTCATACTGGTCTGTTGTAAAAATACTCTGCAGCTGAAAAGTGTGTTCTTGTTTCTCATATGTATGAAAATATATGTGTTTGTATAAATAAGATTTGCATATCTATTCATATCTCTATATATTTATGTATAACTCTACTCATGTGTTGTACATGTCAGTAGCTAAAAATACTTGGTAATCAGTCCTTCCTCTAAGAGCAAACGGTTGGTGTGATGCACTGAAGGCTGTTGTGCAGGATTTGACTATCTTTCCGTACATAAAGGTGTAACATAGCAACCATTGTTTTCTGCTCAGAAGACACTATTTCTAAGCTAATTGCCACTACCTTTATTAGTTGCTGCCATTATGTCTCTTGAGCTAGATGAGGAGCACAGTGGCTTTGATCAACCACAGTTTTGATGAAGCTGGCCATAGAGAAGAGGCACTACAAACAAGGTCTTAGCCTCTGATGACATTTTAGACAGCCTCGCTGCAATGGCAAGCTGTGCCTGGGCATGGAAGAGCCCACAGCCTGAGGCCATGCTGCAAACCCTGAGCTGCAGGCAGTCAGCTCTTGTACTATGCCATGTGTATATATAAATATACACATTCAAACCTATATATATAGACACACAATCCCTGTGTGCACATGGGGATGAAGAATTCCAGCTCTCACTGTTCAAAACAACTTTCTTTGCTTAAAGGACCAAAGAGGTTGACTCCAAGGGACTGCATCTGTAGCATCCAGCTGCTGAGTCTGGATAATCACTATCAGAGCGCTGCTGCTGGAAAATGGAGCTCTTCTCACAGGGGCTGACACCAGTGGGAATATCATGAGAGTATCCTGTGACTGCTGCTGTGAGCGAGGAGAAGGAAGGGAGTCAAACATAAGAAGTACCACTCACATGATGTCCCTTCAGCAGGCACCGTCCCTGGAGAGGCACTGGCTGGCAGGTTGGGGATGGGATGGGGACTGGTCTGTGGCTGCAGAGGCCAGCACAGTCCCACAACCAAGGCCAGGCAGGCACCTGAACAGGCCATTGTGGCAGCACTGCCCCCACCGCTGGGCTGATGGCTGGTGGAGCTGTTGGGTGCAATGCCAACAAAGGGTTATATAAATGTAAAAGCATTTTATATAAGCCTATTTTATCTGCACATCACTTATATTTAGAACACCTATTTCTACTGGAAACACTAAAACCGTGTTACATAAGAGCTCATTTAAGTCCTTTGGCTTAAGGTTTGGGCAGGGGGAGGGGTTGGCTCAGGCACGGTGCATTCAGGCTGTGTTTTATAATCAGAGCCTCGACAGGCAGCCAAAAGGAGTCTTGAAATCCTTTTTGCTTTCACTCCACACTGCCCTGACGATAGCAGAATACTGCACCTGGGGGAAGTTTCCCTCTCCCTCAGTGCTGCCTTCGTATTTAGAAATGTTCATTGGTAATGCTCTGGATGTGTTGCCAACATAGCAGAGGCAGCAGCTCGCACTGCCTGGCCAGCATCCCAACATCCGGGCTGCAATAGCAGGCAGGAACACCACTGACATCACCTGAGAGACTGTGGCGTCTTCTCAGAAATTGAAAACCCCGTTAACTGGAACTATTTAGCAATATAAAATGACATGTTGGCATTTGTGCAATAGTGTTTTCTAATGAATTAATGATTCCCCAAGCCCACCTCTGAGGGAAAAGCAGGAAGGATGGTGATGATGGCCATAAAATACATGTACAACTGCACTGGAGGCAGTTGAATCACTCTGGATGCACGGTCACCTCGGGCCAGCTCAATCTGCTCTGCCGTGGCTGTGAAAAGGATTGTTTCGTGTCACATGCCAGAACAAACTGCTTTAGGTTGTGATAAGACTGCACTGCACTGTGTTGTTGGGCCATGGGTGCACATGGGCTCTGTATGTTACCACTTCATCACGGCTTTACAGCAGGGCTCTCAGGGGAAGGCAGTCTCCACCTGCACAGACATGCTGTGGTGACCACTGCCAGCAATGTGTGGTGGGCTCCAGCACCGCCATGGCAAACCAGTCCTTAAGCACTGATTGGATGCTGATCCCACCTCATCTCCCAGCGCTAGAAACTCCAAAAAGAAAGAAGTGGAAGATCTCACCTCACAGTGGTGATGCCATCCCTGAGACCTCTTCATTGGCCCAGGTCATGAATGCTACCTCTGCCATACGACACTGCTCCCCAGCACACTTTGCTCTCCCAAAGGAGCAGCACTGAGCTCTCATGTGAACACTACCTTCAATCGCTATCACTGCTGCAATTCTCCCTGCAACTGCTCCATATTCAGATGACGTGGTTCATTAGTTTCTATAAATGGCCATGACATTGCATAGATTTCAGGGACAAAGTAAGAGCTGAAGCTCTAAATGACTTTTTCTCCTTTACCTGAAGGCTTCTTGTACAGTGACTCAAACTCCAGCATCCGGTAGAGCCCAGGTGTTTCCACCCCAGCCAGCACCTTCCTCTGGCACCTTCCATTTTCCCTGCTGTAAAGTGGAAAAGACAAGATACAAATTTCCTAGGAGAAAAGCAGTTAACATCTGAGCATGCTGCAAAGCCTTCTGAGGCTTTCCTTCCCTGACCAGGAAGCGAGGGTGGTTTAAACTGATTGAAAACAATCCCAGTCCTGTACCTCAGTGAGCTCTGCAGTGGCAGTGGGATGGGGTGCGGCAGTGAGATGGTGTCCCTGACACCTGGAGGCAAATGCCCTGATGGAGAACTACCCAAAGGCACGAGCAGTGGAGTTTCTGACCTGTTTTTTACAGCCGCTTCATGAGCATTTTAAGGAGAAGGCAGGGAAAGACCAGTGTGTTGGGCCGCTGACCTGCTGCCACTGTCCTCACAGGATGGCTGTGCTGGCGAGCAGGAGCATTCCCAAGCCCTCCTGGCTGCTCAGCACTGTGCTCCTAGGGGACAGGCACAGTGTCCTGCCTGCATGCCCAGCTCCCCACAGTGGCACATCCCTGCTGCAATAGCTTAAGGAAATTCTTCTCATACTTCACTTGAGCCAGACACTGTAAATTGGATTAAAGTGGTGCCTGAAGAGATTTCTACCGCCAAACATTTGAAACTAACATGAACATGAAACTGACCCCCCTCTGGCATGCAGAGGGCTCCCCAGCTCTGGCTCCCCAGGTTTGAAGCCAGCTTTCGTGTGACACCACCAGCAGATGACGAAATTCATGTCAAAACCTGCAATAGTGAAGAATTTCTGCTTTAAAAAAATGCCTTTTCAATTTCTGCTTGGTCAAAAACTGTACTGGGGCTGCCTGTTAGAGGAGCTGGGCATCCCCCTGGGCTCCTGGGCCTGGCAGGCCACTAACTCCAGCTAATTATTTCACTTTAAGCACTCCATCATCTTCTATTATTTCTCACCTGCGATAAAGGTCAAGCGATGCAGTGAACATCTGTGATGTTCATGGATGAGCATTTTGACAGTTTTATGGATCTGGAGAGCAAATCTGTCTCACTGAGCATGGAAGAACTGAAACCGAGGCGACAGGAAACACGAATCAGGCTGGCATCCTCAGGACTCAAATCATCTGGAACACTGATGAGGAAAGTAACTTGCAGGTACACCAGGGAAAGCCAGTGGACCCCAGCTGCACAGCCACAGGACCTGCATGGTGCTGGGCAGAGCTGGAGAGCCTGCCACTCACTGAAAGGCTACAGAGCACTACAGGGATGCCTGTCAAGCTGTGATCCTAACTGGGAGACCCCCAGATGACCAAGAAGAATTGCTCTGTGTTAACCAGCCCAGCTGATTAAAACTGATGACATGGTCCTCACCCAGGTACCATTTTGCATTCGATTCTGCATTGACAAACACTGATGACTTGCAATGTACATGGCAGATTCAATTTGAGAGTAAAAGGTTAAAAAGTGGATAGCAGTATAGACTCATGGAAAAGATCCATTTTTATTGTATCTTAAGGAATAAACCAGTTTGGTTTAGCCTCAGAGATTTTATTATGCGTTTTCTAATGGCTCAATGAACTCATACATTATGGAATTCGTGCTTGCTTCTGAGCATGGCCTACATGTGCTGGAGAATGGGACTTTGTAATGTAAAGACCTCTCATGAGCCCCACAGCATTCTCTGAGGCTGAAACCAGCCTCTGGCACCCAACCTTTCCCTGCTTGCAGAGGAGCAGAAATGCCTCAGTGATGGGTGTGTGAGGGTTTCAATGAGCTGCCAGGCACTCATCAGCGGCAAAATCTCTGATGGTCACAAACCCGCTACTGGCATTGGGATCCAGCTCCCTGTCTGCAGGGACTTGCCAGCCCTGCTGTAAATCTGCACCAGTAACTGCTGCTGTCAGCCCCTGAAAGGAAGAGACAGCTAGCAAGAGAAAAACACTGTTTGGTTTTTACTTTGTCTTCGGCTGGAAGGAAGCCATGGATCACAGCTCAGAGAGCAGGAGAGAAATACAGCTCCCTTGTGACAGCCGAGCTGTGAAATAGAGCTGCTTCTTGCTGCTTGGCAGTGCCTGCAAGGTCATATCAATTAAATAAATGCGATGCCAGGCCGATGTGCTGCAGGGAATGGTTTATGACCTTCATCTGGTGGGAAGGGAAAAGGGAGGTGTTGAGAGAAGGTGAGCGAACACATTTGTGCAAATAGCCGTAATCAGTCATATTTTGGGAGCACAAAACACCAGCCTGCTGCCAGCAGAGTCACGCTGCCTCTGCCTCAGGGGGTTGGTGGGTCCTATAGGCACTTGGGAACCGGGTGTTCTCCCCCAGACAGCCCCCATGTGAGAGCCTCCCAGCACCCTCTGCACAGACAGCCCTGCAGCCCCACTCCATGAGCAGTTTTCCAACATCCTGTTTTCACTGGGGTTATTTTAATCTCCCTGTTTCCCATCGTGTTTTTCCTCCTGCCCATGCCAACACAGACTGATTCCTGGCAGGCAGGGCGGAAATCTCCTCCCCAGGCCACACCAGCATTCTTGGGGATGAGCTGGACTCTGCCCTGGTCACTCCTGTCTCCTCTCCATGCAGGCACTGGTACCTGCTGCTGGCCCCAAACCCCCACCATGGCCAAATGCCTGCTTCACATCAAGCTGTTTTGAGTTCACTCAGCCACTAAATGGCTCAAGCAACTCTGTGCTCTATGGCAGCTGAAGAACCAAAAAACCTGCTTTGCTGCTGACATAGTTTGCTTTCACTGGCACAAGAGAAGTGATGCAAGGTACTGATGAGCTATCCAAGAGCCATACAGGAATGTTAGCAATGAGTTTTTGGCAGCTGCAAAGTGTGAGCTGCTCAGTGGCTGCCAGTTGCCACAGCTTCACTTTGGACTTCAGGGTTTGCTTCACTCCTGGATTTCCCCTGTCCTGGATGATGAATCCCCTTGCCCTGTACAGGTCCCTAAGCCAGTCACGGTGAGGTTTTGTATCTTGTCTCACTGGAAATCGATGCTGCATGCTGGGTGATGTGGTTAGGAAGGTCAATAGAAATATGGACAGAAGTGCCAGAAATACCCAAAGAACATTCCTGCCCACTCTGTTCTCCAATAGCTGTAAGACCTGCACCTTGCTGCTTCACAGGGCTAGGTGTACAAAACTGAGAGACTCAAACAATTGAGAGTCTCTCTGCATAAAGCAAGAAAAACAAAATGATGGCAATATCAGTGAAATATCATGTGTAAGGGTGCAAAAGATAATGCATTACATAGAAGTAACCTTTCAGTATGGGTCAACGTCAAAAAATCTGAGGCAGACATAACAAAAGAAAACACAAACCTATCTACTTGGTTAATCACAGGCTTTAAAAATGTCTTTGCTAGCTATCCAGCTATTTAAAGAGCTGTACCGCTTAAATCTATATCCAAACACAGAAGTCACAATAAATCTGTCTTTCAGTTATTCTGGTCTATGGCTTTAAATGACTAAAAACGATAAAATTCACGACAGATGCTAAATGGAAACACTGCTCCTCTACAGCCTCTAGCACTGAAGATTTAAGTTCTAATCCAGTCTGAACAGTACCTGGAAGAACAAGATAATGTCCTTTTATTGACAGAGTCTGGGTTTGGAGCATCAGTTCCTGAAGCCTGAGCTGCAAAGTAAACGTGTGTCTAAGGATCAACCATTTGGTAAAGCAGAAACTCTGCCCTGGCTACACCTGCAGCACGGACACACCTTCTTGGGAAAGATGCTGTGGGGATGGTGGCATGGGAAAATGACTGGGTTTATACTGACCTTGCACCAGCCGTGGTGGATTGGGATGGCAAAAAAGCTTCCATGCTCTACAGCACCAGAGCCTTGGGGTATGGCCTGAGGAACAAATTGGGTATAAAGGAAATCCTGTATCACATCTACTCTGAAAGCAGCCAGCAATCTTGAATCAAGCAGGCAGGGGATCACCACATGCCTTAGACTGTACTCAGCCATGAATGGTTACTGTGAGTCTATGAGAAGTCTAAACCAGAAGCTACGATAAATCATGTAAGAACCAGAGTGGGAGCCTTGCTACACCACTGCAGTCCTGCAGATAATCACAGCCCAGCACCTTTATTCTATCAGCAAGGGAACCAAAGCTGGGGAGGTGAGCAGGTTGTCAAAGGCAATAGTATCACTAGCTCTGAAGCCAGACAAGTCATAAGTTCCCTGTCCCACAACCAACTGCAAAAGCAGATTTTTGTATTTCATACCACACATAACAGCCAGGCCGGGTGACATAAAGGTTAAAAGTAATTTTGGCTGCAGTAGACCAGCACATAGATTACAAGAGGAATTTTATTATCAGAGTTCTCTATAGAAGGGCTGCTTTGCAGTCAGGATGCAATAGACGGATTCCAGAGGAAAGCCAATGATGTTATGTGCCTTCTGCTGGCTATTGAGACAGCTATTTGCAGAGCACGGCCATACGTGGCTATCACCGCGTCCACATGGGCTACCACGGCAGAGCTCCCCCTGCACATGGTGCATGCAGATCACCTTATCAGTGATGTTAATTCTCAGTCAAAAGAAGTCATTGAACTTTTCAACAGTCAATATTTTAAGGAGTTCTCAAATAGCACTTGGAGTAAGCAGATAACCACATTAAATATAGAGACATGGGAATGGAAGCCCAAGAGTGCTGTGGTGATCTGGATTATTTACTTGTTGCTAAATACCCTGCAGCATTACTTCCCAGGTTGTTCAGCTCACTGACGCAAACACTGGCAGAACAACAAACAGGAATTTGCAGGATTTTGTAAGAATTGAGGCAACTCAAAGAATAAGGAGCAAATTGGTTCAGGGTTGCTTTGCTCAGGATTGCATCTTTGGAGGAATGAGGACAGTTTAATCACATATAAACCCTAAGTGAAGGCTTGACAAGCACTTCTAAACCTCAGCAACAGAAAAGTAACACGACTATAAAAAAAGATGACTTGTGAGAGCAGATTCAGTTCAAGGATGTTTATCCCCTCTACTGATACCAAGAAATAACATGTACCACAGCATGTCACTGAATTCCTCAGGACCCCAAGAACCCCAAGAACAGTTCTTTGTTGTTTGTAGTATATATGCCTGTAGAATAGGGAATGAAAGTCCACACATGCAAAAACTTGTTATCTCTGACTATTGCAGAGTTTAGAAGGGGACAGAAAAAGACAACAAAAATAGCTCCAGAATAACATCAGTTCCATATGGAAGAAAAACTCTCCAGGAAGAAGCCTCCCCTCTATAAAAAAGGTATTAAAACCTGTTTGTAAACTAACACCTCCAGGCAATAAGCCAGACTGAAGTGAGAACTTCACAAGGCTTTAAATGTGGTACCAGCCACGCTTCTAAGAACTGCTACAAGCACAGAAAAAGCAATAGCAAGGTGACAGGAAAACAAAGTAAATCAAGGCATACAACATCAGCTCTAGGCAGCAAAGCTACTGCTGCAGGTCGAGGCTGTCCTGCTGACCAGGGCCATGGAGGAAACCCATCCTGTACTCATACCACTAACAGTTGCATGGGCAGTCTCATATAAATAGCTAAGGTTATATATAGCAACTCTCATTTAATTATAATTAAATACAATTGTGAGGAAGTTAACTATGACTGAGAACTCCTGATCAGAACAAACTGTTCAGCATTGTGCCACTCTGCAATTAGATCCAATGTGATGGCAGAGCACATGTAAAACGCTGTGGCCTAGTCTGTTCTGTAAGGGTAAACATCACTTCTTTTAGCTGAAGTTCTTGTTAGATATATTTTAAAATGCTGTCTTTTAACCAAAGACCACAGAGCAGAAAAGGTATTTTGAAAAGATGGTTAGTATCCTCATTCCTTACTGCTTTTTAGTTAAATAAGGGTGTTCCATTTTACTTGGCAAGTACCCTGGCATGGAAGAGCAGCCCCTTAATCTAGTTTATAATTAAAGCCTCTTCCATAATTCATTTTTAAAGACATATCAGTTGCTAGGTCACAGCCAAAGGGTTACACATGTAACTGGCCTAGGATGGGCACAGCTGATGAGTGTGGGACAAAAACCATCTTCCACCCACTGGGAGCATTCCATGAAAGCCAGCTCTTCCGGCAGACTGCTATCCTAACACAGGACTCCTGTGCTTTGCCAAGGGAGAAACCAACACCATATTCAGTATCTTCACTTTCTAGTAGATTTCACTTTGCCTTACAAAGCACTTTTACTCTTTAATCATCTCCACACAGGGAATTACTTCCAACTGATAAGCCTGACTGCCCAGCTGAAACCAACAACAGAGCCCATTTAAGAGAGCAGGGTTTTCACCAAAGCAGCCAGCAGTGCCTGTACAGCATCCCTTCCCCAGTGCCAGTGTAAGTCCAAGGCAGTGAGAAGCACTGGGCTGGATTTAAGCTCAGTGCTTGCATCTCCCTTTTTGAGTTTAAAAACGTTCCCTTTCTACCATTACAGGCTTAAGTTTCACTGAGTGTCATTGGTGGGCTTAAAAACTAAACAAATAAAAAAAGATTCATTTGCCAAAGATGTGTTTTCAAGCTGAAATTTGTTTCAGCTTCTAAGCACTTCCCACCCACTGCTTTCCATCTCAATAAAACCTACCACAGTCCTCTGCCTAGGAGAAAAGCCAACCAGCCATTTCCTCCTCCCTACAGCCCCATACATACAAACTGATGTACCTAAGCATTCACATGCCATACCCAAGCACATACTTTGGGTCCCATCTCCCCAAGTGACCACACTGAGTGGCAGCTCCTTGCTCTATGCAAATTGCATCTGTGCTACTTAGCAGAGGAGGAAGGGAGGAGGGATGGAAAAATTGGAGGAACTAAGATACCATCATGGAAAAAGCTGGAGTTTGCCAAAAGATGTAGCTTTATTGCACGGCTAATTAGCTCCCCCAGGAACAGCTCTGACGGGAGGAACTGGAAGAGAAATACTTCCTGATCTTAGGGCTTGCTGCAACAGAGACCTGATATGCACATTTTGAAAACCCCATAGGAATTACCTGGTCCCAATCCTTGTGAAAGTGCTTGACAGGCTCTTGGCTGAAGGACCTTCATCAATGCCTTCATTCCATGTTGCCTGCAACATGAAGATGCTTACAACAGCTTTTCTACTTTAACGCTGTTATGTTTAAAAAGTTGATAGAACAGTAAAGCTCACTTACCCCTGCAAGTCAGCTGTATTTTCAACAAAAATGGTTATTGATGCTATGCACCCTCATACTTTCATAGTCACTCCATTACACCAGATTCTCTTCAATACAGGCCATGTGCACTGGGACAGAAGTTTCTGGAGGCTAATTCCACTAGGGCACTGCACCGCCAGCAGCAGCGGCACACCTAGGATAGACTGCAAGGCAATTCCTCATGTTTCCCTGAGCACCTTCTAGAGGGAGTGCTGCCTTTCACAACACAACATTACAGCAGCAGCTCTTTATCGTACATTGCACAAAGCCAACACCAGTCGTTTTTGCTGGCCATGTTTTTATTTGTTCTTTGTTTTAAACAGGGGAGCCAATGATACATCCAGTATTTCAAAAAACCAGAAGGTAAAACAAATTTTCAGAAGACTGAGATGCTACATGCTATATTCAACCTAATTTTAGTCATGCTTGCTTTTGAGGGGGGTTGGGAGCAGGACAGGAATCATTCAGTAAAAACACAGTAAAAACAAAATGTCTCACCATATAGAACTTTAACCTACAGTAATGTTGTACCTTAATTATTTCCATGCACACAAGTAACATTACAAAATCTTAAAAAATGAACACAATTAAGACTTCTAGGAGCATCTGATAATAAAGCAATTCCTAATTTCTTTTGTCGAGATCAAGCACCTCCAATTACAAATTCCTATACACAGTGAGTGCTTTCATTGAAATGAAAACTAAGAAATAATAAAAAGAATGTATTTGATAGCCTCAGAATAAGCCGATGTTAATATATATCCAGCTATGTAGGCAATAAAACCATAGTGCTAAACAGAAACTTTTATCTGAAAAGTAACTCAAAATCAAGTTGACTTTCTATAATTACAGAAATATACTTATTTGCTAAAATAAATAAAAGTGCTGCATATTAACACTTCACTATAAAGAATGCATACCAGAACATTTATAAATATTGAATGATTTTCAATAAGAATAGCTACTACAATAATGCTGGCTAAACAGAAGTGCATAATGAGAAGCACTATGGGTGGTTAATGTTTTGCCACATACTGCTGTTACCTTGAGGTAGATAACACATGCGTACCAAATTCTGCATTCATTTCAGTTGCTGCTGGTATCATGTGTCTAAGAAATGTGTACAGTATGAAAAACTCTTAAAATACGCATGAATGAAAAAATGTTTTGGGAAAAATAGATATTTTCATGCAGTTATGTACAGTCTCACTGTGTAAATTTCAAGGCAAGGTTCTTATTCTGCAAAACATGGACACTGTTTTACTGAGAGAATGTTTTTTTCTTACTTGGTTTAGTGCATTTTTTTTGTTACCTCCTGCATTTTGCATTATTTTGCTCTATTCTTTAATTCTGTGTGCAAACGACATGCCAGTTTAAAAACAAAACTAACTTATGTATAGAAAGTAATTCTGGATTGTAAAAACAATGGTAAACAGAAAACTAATGAAATCCATACCAAAATTACACCGTCTGATTCAAGTAAAAAAATTACTTACACTAGTAATAAAAAAAGACAAACACATCTCATGAATATAAAAGAAATGTCTGCTGAGTGTTTTAATTTAGATGTTTCAGAATGCTGCTGTATGTTTTGTGGGGGATCTGGGGAGATGACTTCATAGCAGAAGGCGTTAATGTGGCCTGTATTGATTTCAGTGGCGAACCAACAGGGCTGTGAAACTGAGGAATACCTATAGCCTCAAGCTGCTTGTTGAAGAGGAGCTCTCCACTGTTACTGAGAAAGCTCTCCTCTCTTTCCTTCTCCCCAAGCTTCCCCTCTTCTACTGGCTCAGGTTCTAGCATTTCAGCATCTTCTTTCTTACTAAAAAATTTGTCCAAATAACTGGTGTAAGTATTTTCTTTTTCAACTTGTTCATCTTTCCTTACTTCACAACAAAACTGGTCTATGAGGAAGCACTCCTCCCCACTACTTACAAACTGACTGTCCCAAGAGGTTTGGTACAGTGCTTCTAACTGTGCCAAATTAGCCATTCCTTTCTCCTGCTTCTCTCTGCTTACTGACTTTGATATTAATCCTTTCAACTCTATTTGAGACACTGAGCTATTCAAGTCATTTAATTTATCAACATCAGTAGACTCGTGTTGTAAACTAAGCTGAATGGTTTCTGCTATAAAGGAATCAAAGTCAAATCCTTGATTCTTCTCCCTTTCTTTTTCAACAAGTTGCTGTGATGCTTCCTCAAGTGCTATCTGAGCTTTCACCAACCCATTCTTTTCACATTTAGACTTGCCTTTCTTATCAGACTTTTCCTTGCTCTGTTCCTTCCAGTTTGAAAGATCTATAATAAGCTTGGGCTCATAGTAATGGTTAACTTCACTGTCTCGCCAAACTAAATTATCTAGGTATGAAGATGACCTCATTTTGTAATTACAAGTGTGACTACATTCCAGATCACAATACTTGTTTTCATGGTGATCTGAATACTGCCAGCAAGGCTCAGTAGAGAAGTGGGTGTCAAAGGCAGGATCCTCCAGATACTTTTCACGATCTCCATCCAAATACTTGCGAGGATCTACTTGCACTTCTTCCTCATCAGTAACATCAGAGAGAGCCCTTGGATCACGCTGAACTTCATCAGCTTCATAGTTATTATGAATAGGCCAGTCATGGTCTGAAAACTGACTTTCATGGTATCTGTAAAACAATTTCCTAAGCGTTAGCAGCTAAAAAAAAGAGTCTTCTCACTCCCAAGACAGACAGTTAAGTTCAGAAATTCTCTTACAGAATAATGACAAGATAAAGTTTTTTCCTCAATCCTCTGGGTACCTCCTCCAGGGTTTTAAATTAATCTGGCATAAAACAATCCTCATACGCACATCCAACAGATTTAAATCCAGAATTCTGTATGACAGCTCACTTCATTTACAGAACTCTTCCTTAAAGTGTGTTAAACTGACTTTCAATGATTATTGTCAATCTATTTACTATTACGTGCACTAACCACTGGACAAGACAATCATACTTAAAATTTTTTTAGAGAAATATTTTTTGGGAAAAAAGTAATGGGGAGATTAGCTTCAGATTCTAGACTGCTGAGTGCATTTCAGGAATGCATCAGCATAGCCAAGTCACTCTCATGAATTATACACCCAATGACAAGGCACTGCCTATAAGGCAAAAGTTTATTCTCAGGTCAACTTGACAAGAAACAAGCAGAAAAGGAAGTTATGCCTATGAAGCAGTATTACTTCAAGCACATAACCATTCAGTAAGTGATACATTTACCTTTCCCAATTATAAATATGGCTGTGACTTTCATCCATCAGCAGAATATCATCAACTTCATCTTCAATGTGAAAAGGATGACTTGAAATAGGCTCATCCGTTGGAAAGGAATAAATGCTCATGTAAGGATGGGACAAAGCTTCTTCTGCTGTCAATCGATCCATGGGACTAAATGTCAAAATTTGCTCCAGAAAGTCCAGTGCTGCAGAAAAAAAGTTATAGTAAATATAAGAAAAATGACATTTCAGACACCTAGATTTTAAGATTAAGATGCAGAACTTTGCTCTAAAGGTGTGCATTTCCTTGAAAATAGCCACCTGTGAATTATCAGCTCTTGACAGTTTACTGCCAAATATGCATTCTGTAGCCATAGGAAAGCTAGAAGAGCAGAGGTCAAACCCACGATCAACAACAACTTAACTTAAAGCAGAAAAATACACTAAGAGATAGAATGCTTCAAGCCGAATCAGTATCCACCCACCACTACCAGGAAACACTGCTCTCAGCTCGCTTGGGGGACACTTCTGCAAACATTTGAAAGACAGTTGTTTTATACTGACTCCATTCCAGTGCTCCCTTATATTTAGGAGGCCGGTGTCTCAAAATAGAGCAATTCCAGTGAAAACAGGTCCAGCAGAGATTCACAATTCTACTCCAACGATGACCAAGTAGCTATCATGCAAGCAGATAATCCTGCTTCAGAGAACGCAGAGATTCTTCTAACTGACACTTACTTTTAACAATCACACACATTCACTATTTTATGATTTTGAAATACAGGAAGTATTTTTTTTTTAATTACTTACCTTCAGGACTGATGCCTGGAAGCAACTGAGTTAAAGGTTTATGTGGCTCAGTCATATCGTTTCTAATGTAAACTGGAATTACATTGAGAAGCTCCTGACGGTCCTCCTCATGTACGACAGGAATTGATTCTAGAATCAACTGCATCTGTTCAAGTTCATGCGCACCTAAGCACCCAGAGAAAACACAAGCTGCCATTTCAACTTCAAATACTCCTCATCCCTGTATATAAAAAGCACGTCAAAATGTTGTGCTCTGAGTAGCTATTTTCAGCAGAAGACTATTATCTCCTACAACAGAGTAAAGGCTCAAGTTCAGATTTATCATTCAAATTTAGAAGAGCTCTCAAAAATGCGGTAGCATATGAAGAATTACAGTGCTGCTACACACAGATAAAATGACCTAACCTTAAGCTTTCTCAAGAATGTTTTCAACATAGATGAAGCACTCAACAGCGACAACCTATCTTTTTGTTATATACTATAATACTGCAATCCTCCTCTTTGAACTGATCCACCTAATTAATTCAATATTTGACCTCACTTTGAATTTTATGTCCCTTATTAATAAAACCAGCGGTTTAGCTCAGCAAGAGATCTTACAGGACACAGCCATTTGTATTCATATACTGTGCTAGGACTGAAATTATAGCACACTTTTAGCACTACTGAAATTTCATTTGGGAAAGAACTGTAAGGAAACTGCAAGAACCACAGAGCAGGTCAATTCTGAATAATGGACAGCATCTATATGCTGTACCAATGTAGCTGGAACACCCAGAAATACAGCTTGTCTACCGCAGTTTACTGCTGAGCTCCAAGAAGCACACAGCACCCTAGAAAGCCAACTAGCAGATTAAACTATATAGATTAAACTATATAGAATTATTTGATGCTAATGTTTCTCTCCTTCACCAAGCAGCTCTGGGAAATCAGTTATACTGATGCATGTGACATTAAATACAAAAATAAATGGAGATTGTACCATCTCAAAATCTGTACACTATCAGTTCACTTCAGCAGCCTGCACTGCACATCCTACCAACACATCTGCCAGATGACTTAAAGAAAAGCCAAGGCAAAGCCACTCCAGAAAACTTGACCCCAAATGTATTTTGGTTACTAAGACTAAGTTGAAAAGCCCCAGAATTCTAGCTCACTGCACAGCTATTAGACCAATAAAAACTTCTGGCAAATACCAACATGCTAGCAGTTGCAAACAATCTATGCTGAGTGCTGAAATCTCCAGACTTTCTCTGTTTCACTGTTTTCCAGCAGAACTGCTTGATACAATGGAAAGGTAATAAATCTCTTATCAGTTGAGCATTTAATACACTGTGAACTTTACCACAACAGTTAGTAACTCAAAGTTAGCAACTCACTGCAAGTTAAGAAAAGCCTCTTTATGTATTAATCGCTGATCAGCAATTATATGATTAACGATTAATCATTATGACTAATTTTAATTAACTAAAATAATGATTCCAAGGTGACAGAACTTCATTAATAGTACTTAATGGGAAAAGCTCTCAGTTTCATTACCTTGACATATAAAGCTAAGAATTACTGCAGAGATGTGGTTTTAGTCCACATGTATCTAACAGAATGTGAACTTCGAAATGCAAGCTCAGTTCTTACAGGCTTTTTCAGTATTACTCCAATAATTTAGACCAAGAGAAACAAATCCAAGAGCGAGCTTGAATAAGGCAGCCGCTGTTGAGGCTCCAGAGTGCACAGAAAGTAAGCATGTCTGGGGGTTACTCTAGACTAGCTCACCTGCTCCCATGGACTTAATGCCTAACAGCAGGTGGAGCCTATGGGGTGCTCTCCTACAATGCAAATGACACTTTGATTTTATCTAAAAAGATGTTACATATTTCCCTGGTATGCCACACTAAACTTTATATCTGAAGTCTCCTTCCTAGACCACTGAAACAAAGGTCAGGCCAAAAGAACCTGCAGATGACAAAAACAATTGGGAATGGGTAAAAAAGGGTTACTCTTTTGAAATATAACATATAAAAAAGTGAGATGTGATTATGATGACTGTATTTAAAAAAAAAAAAAATCTTTATACAATGCTCGCGGCATTCATAATCCTCAGAGAGTCCCTGGATACACCAGTTCACTAAAACACATGTATTTAGAACACTTCTTAGGTATACAATAAATTTAGCTTAACCTAATTACAGAGAGCTTTCCACATAGGAGTACTACATCAAATTGTGATCTATGTACACACTGGTATGAATAACAAGAATTGAAACATCTTTTGCGTCACAAATACATTGATTTTAGTTTGCTTATATAAATGCACGATAATATAGCATATCCTGACAGTCAGTGACTAGTGGTATTACCCATGAGAATCAACTTTTCTGGAGGAAGATAATTATGCAGTACCACTCCTTGTAGCAATACGTATTTCTATTCTACCCACCTGCAAAGAGGGTTTTCCCAGTCAGCATTTCAGCAAAGATGCAACCTGCAGCCCACATGTCAATGGCTTTAGTGTAGTTGTTAGGAGAAAGCAAAAGACGGGGCGATCTGTACCATTTAGTAACCAATCCTTCAGAAAGATGGCCCTAAATTGATTAAAAAATGAAGAGAGCTTACTTAGATTTTTAAGAGGTATGGGGTTTTTAATTACTTGTTCTTATTTTTTAATGCACTACTACAAGATGTTTTGGTCTCAAGGTCGTACCGTGTGCCCCCTGCTGTGCCTTTCTGCCTTTTAAAATATAACAGCTGTATCTTCACAAGTGAACAGCAACAATGCTGAAGTATCACAGTACTTATTATGAGGTACTGCAAATGAGGTACTGCAGCAAAACTTTCCTGTTCCCAGATGCGAAATAAACACAGAGATTATAACAAACTCTCCTGTGAAACATCTAAACCAGGAAGACAGTAACTCTAAATCAATCCCAGGAAGCAGCCCCACTTGCACACTACGAATGCATCACATATAAACTTGCCTATGACTTCTGGTAGTTATGCCTCTAAATGTTGCTCTTAATCTTGGGTCCTGTACTCATTGTTAAAAATCTGCTTTTCTGAACACAGATAGTAAAAAAAAGAAGTTTTATCTCATGCTTGCAGTAGTCCTGTTGAGACAAAATATGTCATCATCAGAAAGAGATCTGCTTTACTCCATTCGCAAGCATTCCAGTTCTACTGTATGATTTCTACCATGGTATTCCACCTGCTAACAAAACCTTCCACAGACTATCTACTTCTGTGAAAGAGAAAAAACCCACTACTTTAAGAAGGCACAATTGTGAGTGCATCACTTAAATATTCTCACTCTTCACATACCTTGTGGGAATAATGAGGATCCATGATTCGTGCAAGACCAAAGTCACCAATCTTCAGCACCAAGTCTTCAGTATTAATGAAAAGATTAGCTGGTTTGAGATCTCTATGCAGAACATTTGCAGAGTGAATATACTTGAGCCCACGTAGCAGCTGGTACATGAAAAGTCTGGCATGATCTTCCAGTAAAGGGCCTTGCTCTAGCAGATTAGCCAGATCTGTCTCCATGTATTCCTGAACAATGTAAACACAGTTCAATTCTGTAAGGGAGCCCACATCATCTGTTAACTGGCTTCCACTAGGACCAAGGATTTCAAATACTTTGACAATGTTATCGTGGTCAAGTCTTCTAATAATTTTGATCTCACGTAGAGCATGTTTAACACTCTGGGGATCTGTAAGGACAATTTTCTTGACAGCCACTCTTTTGTCACAGTCATTATCGACAGCAGAAAAAACTAAGCCATTTCCACCACAGCCTAGTGGTTTTAAGTCCATATACCGAGAGCCCAGATCAAATCCATGAATGTTCATGAGACTTTCAAATTTTTCTGCCATGTTTAAATTCTTTACGTTTCTCTTTTCTCAAACTACTAAGCTTCTGTAAACACACGGAGACACTTCCACTGGTATCTGAAGGAAAGGTCTTACAGAAAGGGAGAAGAAACACTTGGCTTTGACTGCAAGATGGTTTCTTGACACTCTCATTTCATTATGAGCCAGCCAGGCCTGTTGTGTCCCCTTGAATTTAGAGCCCGTAAGCTCTAGAAATCAAACTGAGCATAAGATAGAAAGATTGCAGCATTCATAGTTCAAGAAAGGTGCAGCATTTCTGCAGACATTAAAGAAAATACTCACAAGAAACTCAAACGGAATGAAATGACATACTATGCACTCAGCTCTACTGGGCTAAACTGGTTAACATTTAACAAAAATGTGAATAAATATGCACATAATAGGCTTCTATTAACATCCTCCTCCTCACAGTGCAGATACATTCAGTGTTGGACTGGTCCTGAGCAGCGTCATTCTATGGTGCTGGTAAGCACTACTTTTTCTCTTCTTCCTCTTTTTTCTCTCCTTTGTTTACAGTCTAGTTAAATGGGAAACTGGCAGCTCTTGATTTACAAAAGATGCCTTCTGTTAATGATCAGGTGGCTCCAGCTCACCACAATCACAATCAAAGCTACCATCCATTTTACTCCGTGACAACCTGAAAAGCAGAGAAAAATACATCAGTATTCCAGCACATATACAAGTCTTCCTCTTCCCCCAACTACTTAAGTCCCCCTAAATATACAACTTCAGTGCTTAGCTACAAAATAAGAAATGATCATAAAAGCTGAACTAATCAGAAACAGCATAGGCTTTTCATACTCGTGGAAGAAAACCAATGATAATCACCAACCATCACTTCTAAACAAGTATTGTGAAAGTTTTAGATATAACCTACTGTGAATGTAAGGTACACGATGAAAAAACTTACTGAATCTTAATAAAGAAGGGAATATCACAGAAAACTTGGTAATTCTCCAATATAGTTGTTACGACAAGTCAGAAACAGTCATATCCTGCACCTTAGTCACTAAATTCTGGAATAATTCTTTCCACTAAACTTTTACTCAAAGCCAAAATCTGGCTATTTAATCATAACGAGAGATTACTGGGTACCATTCACACAAAAAGGGTAATGGGTTTGTGCACTCCTAGTATTTATTGACTTCCCAGAATATACAGCACACATTCAATGCCACTTATAAAGCTTAAATCCTTGTGGTTTTGGATAAATTTTATTAACAAATCAAATCATAATTTGGCCCCTCTAAATTAATTGTTACAGGAATCACAGTGGTAACTCCTACATATTAGACAAATATTACCTTATCAATTACTTCACACTTACCCAACCTAGATTACAAAGAGAAACAGCACGTACATTTTACACAATAACTGATACATTCTATAACCATTATTCCATACATATAGGCACTTTCAGAAATAATTTATTTTTGAATAGTCTAATGAATGCAACTACTACTTACGAAAAAAGTGGTAATTTTCTTGGTAAATGTCCCTATTTGCTGCAGCAGAATGCAGTCATAAAGACCACAGGTTGCATTTTGTGCACAACATCCTCATTTCTTTCAAGAGCTCAAAGATACTACAAAGAGAAGAGTCAAAGGCATACTTTACACACTGTGGCAAGATTTGGGCAATTCCATTGTAAGTCACTTGTATGTTCTTCCCCCACAACTATAGGTCACATCAAACCACTAAATGTCTTCTGTTCAACCTTAGATTAATCCATTTCAGCTCTTCATCCAGCTAAGTTCTCCAAACTAGTGCAATACTTTAAAATTAATTGTACAAATGTTCTCCCTCAAAACTGCGCTGGCACTTCAGTGGGACAACCGGGACCAAGCAGAACAAGTCTCCTCACTCCTAACCAGCCAGCAAGAGCAGCTGACAAATTATTAACATATCAGAAATAATGGCCTCAATTCACTAAAGTAATCAGAATTGCATGCAGGAAAAAACAAAGGCAGGCACACTGGCAAACAGAAACAAGACTGTTTCATCATGTTTAAACATTACTATCCCTTGGGCTCAAGCCTGACTGCCACCAAGACACACAGCCCCAGTGCCCCAGCTCACTCCCTCCCTCCTGCCCCACACCACCTGCCTACAGGTGCTTGTACAGCCACATAGCAAACACAGCAAAGAGCAAACACATGCTATCGTCTGCTGGGTTTTTCTTTTTCAGTAAAGATCACCAAATAGAGGATTTCTAAACTAAAAAGCATTCAGCTGCGCTCCACTGATGTGGTACAGCACCCTACCAGAAGGGTGATCTTCAAAGCTTTCTTTACTCAGCACATATAACTATTGCCTTGAGATTCCTTTCTTCACATGCTGCCAAAAGCCCTAAGTTTAGACAGTGTTTTACAAGAGTTATTAAAACCTTCATACAAACATAATGAGGTAACATTGTTACTTTCCCCAAAACTACCTTTAATTTGTATCAGTATTAAGAAACCAGCGTGGGGACCCTCCTTATAATATATGTGCATCTTCTTAAAGAAAAAGGATAAAATTCACCCTAAGGTTAATGAGGTGACTATCCAACTCTTTGTTCACAATTCTAAAAACCAGAAGTCTACCCTCTTGATTTTTCATTTTATTTCTTTAAACCTAAAAATACTTTCTCATTCACATACAACACTTTCAGGCTTACTCATTCTGAGCTGCTGCCTGTAAAAGAATTTACATCAACCCAGCCCATTTCCCTTTCATTGTCACCCCCCTGCAAAAAACTGTTATGGAAATTCACTTTTGTAGCTCACACTAACACTTTAAATTCACGTTAACATGAACTGCATTAATGCAATTAATGATATATATTATAGATTACATAATATACATTAATATAATATTATTATATTATATAATATTATATACTTATATTACAATACAGTATCATGTTAACAGAGGTCCAAGGCCTCTGTTCAAATACCCTGCCGTGGTTTATATCCTGGGGACCACCTAAACCCAGTTGTATTCTTTCCCATAATTAGGCTTATTGTTTCACATTGCTGATATCTTCAATATGCAGCCATACCAAAGTGGTTTGCACCAGCTGGGTCACACATCAGAAACCCCTCTTTTAGCTAGTTCCATACAACAGCACAGGAACAGATTCAGAGAGGTGTCTATGAGTAGCAAGGAGTAAGATCTGCTGATCGCTTCACTGTAACTCATATTTTATCCCTCACTGTTATGACTAAACAAAGGCAGCAGCAAAAGTACAACACAAAAGCAGTAATGACATTACTGCTTTCAAGGAGAAAGGGAATTATGTCCCACTTGCTTACTGAAGCAGGAGTCCCAGAATTTTCATTCTGCATCTCCAAAATAATGCATTTTTAATCAGTTTATACTATACCCTTCCACTAGACGATCACTAATCCAGAAGTCATGTAATGATTTTCAGTATCAGTGATTTAGCTAAGAAAACAAATGTTGACAAAACAAGCAACCCATCACAACCTTCAATTTGACCTGAGCCTGCTACAAACTTCCTTGATCCTGCTACAAAACTTCCTACGCAACTTAGGAGCAAATTACTTAATCCTACAGCCACAGAGAGCAGGGCTCAGCTATCATTCACAAAAGGATCCAGTCCAAGGAAGCGGACCAGGAGGCAGCCTGTCTAGCAACCACAGTACATCACATGAATATGATGAGGACAACTGGAGAGTGTCCTAGGAAAAATGCCCCACGACTACAACATATAAAGATTCAGTAATTGAGACAGGTGTTTTGTTTACTGCCACTTAGAATTCTACTTTGGAAATGTAGTAGATGACAATGCTGTAGCAGGTTCATATATCCCTGTCTACACAATAAAATCCTGCTTCTAAGCTAATACCACAAGTTAACTACACCCACCTTCTCTTTCACATGAAAGACACACTTCTTCCACTATGCCAGTTGCATCTCTCACTTAGCACAGCCCTCTGCTCACATGCTATAGCCCCTTCACTGCCATCACCCATGACCTGGCCCCCCCTGCCAGGACTGCACCTCCCGAAGCACTGCCTGAGCCAGGGGCCAGGGAAGCTGCTGAACTAGTTTCCCCATCATGTGTTAATAGCAAACAGGCATTTAAGATAAACAGTCTTGGGAACCAGAAGCAGACAGGAGGGAGGGAAAATAAAAAGTTAACTCCAAACTTTCTTTCACCCCGAGATAATAGTTACTTAAAGGGTAATCATCTAGAAGAAATCAGGCCACAAGTGAGCTCAAAATAACAAATCCTTCCTTGCATTTTACAGAGATTTTCAACTTTGGAAAATGATGAGGTGGGGTTTTAAAAATACAAATATTTACAAAGAGTGACACCAGCACCTGTTCAGTTTATACACCTTCAGTTTCAATGAAAGTCATAACCGTCCATCCAATTGTCTGTCTTGAAAATACACACTGAAACAAACATGACAAACCCCTCTTCAGTTGCACAACATGCTCTGACCACTTGGACTATAGTATCAAGAAAAAGAAGGATTTATCACCCCAATGTGTGCTGAACAGGCTATTAACACAGGCACTTCTGTTTTCATTTAGGCTGTCACCTTCCCAAGACTACTGTTTTGCGTAAGCAGTACTTTTATTCCTTCCTCCCACAAAGACTAAAGAGGGAAACACAAAGACACTAGTTTCTTAAGTACTTTACAACTATGCTGTTAAAACACATCAGTTCTTGGGAGAAGGCAACAGAAGTGACCCACAGAAGGGCTGTCATCTTTGACATTATTCCTAGCTCTGGCAGACATCATCACACTTGACTGGCTTCACGCATTATGCAAGAAGCCCCTTCAATTCGAGCTCAACTTCAGCACGTGGATTTATCAGAGTTTTCAGGAAACAGGATGTACACTGAAACACAGTCAAGTATGAGACATTTACTTTTCCAGATAGAAATAAGACAGAGAGATAGCAGTTAATTTGATTATGCAGACCACATAATGATCAAATTATTACTCACAAGACAAAGACCAAGAATGACTAATGACATATTATACAACCTGCTAAGTACTATCCCTTTGACTATAAAAATATGGGGTGCAGAAGTATTTTTTTAGATCAGCCACGTTGCAGTCAGTAGGCAGAGTGAGTCATCGTCCAACTCATCAAACTGCTGCTTTTCTACAGCCTCCTACTTGCTCCCCACACTGTTTAGGGAACTCTGCGCTGGCAGTCAGCAAATGTTACTATTAGTTTATAAATCTTCAGAGAGCTCTGTAAAAGCACACAAAAATCCACTGCGTTTTTCTGTATCGGAAATAAAAGTGGCTTGGTTCCGCCTCTGGATAATTCAATGAAAACTCACCACTGAAGAAGCCTACCATCAGCTAAGCACATCCTTCTGTGCATCGGCAGATCTGCTACCATGTGCTGTTCCACTGAATAGTTAACTAGCCAAGAGCAAATTAAAGATAACAACCACACTGCAAGGACTGAGCCTGAGAGAAGAGGCTGAAATGAAAGTTCCTGCTTTAGCTTTACAGTACCCATTTTCTGAAGCCGATTACCAAACTAAAATGCACCTCTGTTGTAAGCCTGGAATTTATAACTGGTTTATGAACTATCACAGTCTTATTTTCACACACACACATATATTCACACATACATAAAAAAAGCTTGTTGGCAACAGCGCTTTTATCAGTGTTTGCATGAGCCATATGATAACAGGGCAACCACCGTTTCTTTTTCCATGACACAATTAACTTCACCATTGTCAGGCTGATCTAAAATGACGCTGAATTAGCCAGAGAAAGATACTCATCACAGAGAGACAAAGTGCGCGCATCTGGCTGCCTAGCCAAGGGTACTTGTTCTTCCAAACCCCGATACTCCAGCAGCCTCCCTTCAAGCTATTTTCATCGGGCGCTTCAAGCCACTTATGGGAAGTACTCAGTCACTTTTTCCACAAAAGGTGCCGGAGGTTACAGGGAGCCTGCGGGCACGCTGGCAGCAGGAGCCGGCGGTACGGTCCCCATGCCTTCCGGCACGGCGGCTACAGAGCAGCGCCGAATGCCCCGCGGGGAGCCGCCGCCGGCACCCAATTCAGCAGCAAAACTTCCGCAGACTTGGCAGCGCCGGGCTCGCCTCCAGCCCGGCAAGGACATCCTTCCTCCCGCCGCCCCTGCGGGACGGGACGGCTCCGCCAGCCAGCGCCGCTCCTCCGAGCACCGGCTACGCTCAGGCAGAGGGAACCCTCTCCCGCCATGCCCCCGGCCACGGCGGGGAACAGGGGGGAGCAGCAGCCCAGCCCCAGCCGCACCGCCCTCGGCCAGCGGACCCGGCGGCCCGCCGCAGCGCGGAGCCCTACCCCCTACCTTCAAACGCCCTTCAGGGCGCCACCACCGCCGCCGGGCCCGCTCCGGCGGGAAAGCGACTCCCAGGGCCCTCAGGGCCGTTGGCAGCGCCCCACTCACGGCACCGCGCGGCCGCCCCCGCCCGCCCTGCTTGCGGCCGCTCGCCCCCCTCAGCCCCGGGGCCGCCTCTGCCCTCGGGCCGCAGCCGCCGCAGTGCGGAGGGGCCGGACCAGGCCCCGGCGGAGCTGGGGAAAAGGGGTGGCGCGGACCGCAGCGGGCCGGGGGGCGCCGCCGCCGCTGTCCGTCGGGAAGGAACAAAGCGCCTTTGTGCGGCGGGGCCGGGCCCGCGTGTGCGGCGGCCCCAGACCCCCCTCTCCCGCCGCCCGCCTCGCCGCCCGCCCCGCCGCACTCACGGGCCTTCCCAGGCTCATCGGGGGCTTCGCTGCTCACACGGCCAGGCCCCGCGGCCCCACCACCGGCTCCCGCCCGGCGCCCACCCGCCTCGCCGCAGTTGCCGCCGCCGCAGCCGCCGCCATGTAACCCGGCGCGGAGGGCAGGGAGGGGCGGCTCCGCCTTCGAGGGGCGGGGAGTAGCGCGGCGGGGCGGGGGAGCCGCTGCACAGCCCCGCTGGTTCGGCACCGCCCGGCTGTGTCGCGGCCGTCCGCGGGTGCTGCCCGCGCTCTGGAGGCCGGAGGGGCGCCCGACCCCTTCCCTCAGTGCTTGTGCCCCATGGCCACGGCAGGACGCGCTCTTGCTGAGCAGTCACCTCGGAGCCTCGCCCGCCTTCATGGGACGTGGCTGCTCCCGGCAGCCCCTATGTCCAGTTAGAGGAATTCGGCACTTTCAAAGAACAGCTGAGCCAAGAACTTAAAAGACATGGGCCTAGCGGAGGGGTGCGGGCTGCTGCTGGACTTAACATAAGTTAGAGGCTTACAGATGCTAATGGTGGTCCCTTAGTACTGCAGTGATGCTCTAAAGCTTTAACTACAGTTGCTGCTTCCTCCACCTGTTTGATCTCTGCTGCCTCTTGACAGCTTTACCTGGAGTCAGACTTGCACTTTTGAACCCCCCAAGTCCATCCCGAGCCAGGGCAGGGCCACACTCAGCAAGGCCTGGGGCTTTGCCTCAGCGTTTCCCTTGGCCACAACACAGCATAGAATCATAGAATGGTTTGGGTTGGAAAGGACCTTAAGATCATCCAGTTCCAGCCCCACTGCACTGGACATTCTCCCCACTAGCAGGAGAGGTGATGCTTGATAACACACCACTGTGCTGATAGCACACATACAGAAGTCACTAACACTTTACAGTAGTTGGTAATTTATAGTCAGCTAACCACGCTGCCAACAGCGGAGAAAAGTCAGAAACAGAGTTGCTGTTCTTCTGCCCACACAGCAAAAGAGTTGGAAGATTACAGCGCTGGCTGCTCCAGAAGGCTGTATTTAAATACAGCCTATAAAGAAAACAAAACTGCAGGAGTGCATATTTGGAAGAGGTAATGTTAGGACGGCAACCAGAGCCAAGCCACAGAGGAGTATTTACTTGCATTAAAGAAAGAGATTTGGGACTCAAAAAAGGCAGGAGCAGCAGTGGTTGTTTGTCTAAACCCAGAGCTATTTAGTTAATTAAAGAATCCTTCCACCCATACAAAGTATTTTCATTATGAGAGGCTAAAGAGCTGATCCTAGGGTACTGCAGTAAGAAAAAGTTTATATTATAACCTTGCAACAGCACTTCGAGAGCCCATCATCATATGTATCCATTAGGACTATTTGACAATTCCCCCATGCCATTTCAGTCAGGTGGAGAAGTTGCACATACATGGAGTTCGCTCTGCAGCACCCACACTTTAGGAAACATGGAGGGGCCTTGCAGGAAGTGGCATGCTTCCTTGTCTGGGTAGCGCATACTCATAAATCTCACATAGTCCATAAGTACCACTGTTTTTGGGAATTCTTAATTAATAAATCAAGATCTACTTTCTTTTCTTCCCCCCGCCCTCCAGTTATTTTCTGCAATTCTAAGAGTCTGTGGTAGGATCCAGTGAATTAGATCCTTCAGATTTAGAGGAAAATTGTGCAACAAGAGGATGCAGCAATGTTACTTGTCTTCAGTCTCACTGTAGAATTACAATGCCCGCCAGAGAGAGTTGCTCAGAATTTAATTGTGTATCACATGGCAATGTATAGCTATCTAATCCAGCAAATTGCTAATCTGTTATCAGATTTTAAATATCCTATTGATTAGGCTATAAATGACTGTGTCAAATTGTTTCCCCATTCCCCCAAAATGCTGTTACGTAGCACATATGATGTATGATACCAGCCCGTTCTAAAGCAGTTGCAGATACTAGCTCAATAAAGTGCAGAGTAAGAAAAGAGCTGGACTTTGAAGGTCATAGAGCCCAGCAATTAAAAAATAATTAGAAGTGAAGCAGTGATTCATTTATTGTATTAAAGTTGAAAAAGATCAAACAGTAAATTCCAATGTAATATTTCAGTCCTGTGTGTTACTTGTGGCGTAAAAGATAATGAAGTATTTTTAAGTGTCCACACCCATTATGATTGGCAAGGGAAGAAAGATTTGGAGGCGGTTTGAAAAGGTTGCCCAAGGTGACTTGGCAGCTCCAAGCTTTTTTTTCTCAGTTTCACTGCTTCGCTGGGCTTTTCTGCGGGAACTCTTTGTTTTCTGGCATTATGCAGCTCTCTCTCATGATTCCAGGTATTTTCAGAAAAGGCTCAACTTAAGTGCACAGCTCACATCCAGCTGCCTCCATCTCCAGTGAAGATGAAGGTACCTAAGGTGACACCTGGTTCTTGGGCTGTCCTGCAGCATCAGTCACCTGAACGGCCAAATTTGCTAAGACACACAGGGGAAGACTGACAGCAGAGAGTATCTGGGGTGCCTGCAAATCCTGCTTGATTTACGTGTCCTCCCAGAGGAAGGGAGATGTATCCTAGGATACATTTTTAAGCAATGACCATGCTTCTTATCAAAGTCTGGGATTTTTTTTTTGCATGGGTATAGGGATGGTTTTAGACAGAAAATCCAACTTATTAAAGGGGATGGGCAGAGGTTCAAGTAACACTCAATTTCTGCTGCCTCCCTGGCCTGTTCATGCTTACCTGTGTTCTACAGAGTAATCTGGGCCCTGAAGTACAATTTGGTTCTCCTGGCACAACTCCCAAGAGTCTGAATAGATTGTTTGGGTTTCCTTGAACTGCTACCTTAACTGTGTTAGTCAGAGCCTTTACAAAGCACTTGCTCTTCCAGCTTACAGTGGCATAGTGCTGATGTTCACCGCAAACATAAATTGGAGTTTCACTGACAACCCAACTTCACTTCTTGTGCACCTCCATTTCCTGGACTATAGGACTATAACTTTCCATACTGGACACGGGGTTTTTTTATTTGTTCTTCTTAAAACTCAAGCACATTCTCCTAATGAATGCTGTCTGGGTTTGCAGAGATTAAAGCTTTCCCAAAAAATCTTAAGGCATGCTTCATGCCAGCATTATTAGCAGGTAACCACACAGAAGCTGCCATCTTATAAACTCCTAAAAGATTTTGGGTTTGGTTTTTTAGTTGAAGTCTGCTTGATGGTAGCCAAAGCTACCTGGGCACTGGCAGCATGCTATCACCTCATTTGCACTCCCTTGGTGGAGCTAGCTTTGTTAGAGCAAGATTTTTACCATCTACATTCTGATCAGGAAAGAAGCTAGGACGATGTTAGGGGACTTAGAAGAAAGGAAAAGACAAACCGTCAGATCTTTATCCCTGGGTGAAACAATAGGAAGACTGGAAAAGAACAGACCATTAACAGAGACCAAACCAAAAGCAGCAAAGTATGAAGGGCAAATGAAGGTGGAAAAAGAAAGTCATAGAAGATGTTCAACTTTGAGGTGAGAAATAAATGGATTCTGTGACATACTTTGGAAATTCTGGGAATCTGCAGGAAAAAAAGTCATTAAACACTTAAACCAGAACAAGTCATTCTTCCCGCTTGGCAGATCATCAGCAATCTAGGACACTTCGGTACAGCTAGCTGCATGCAGGCTCCCCACTTAATATCACACATCTTCATTAAGTCAGACAATTCCATTGCCTACATTTTCTATGTCTTAGCCAACATTTTGCACGCAAGACATAGCAACTGCCTAAAGCCGTAGTTTGCAAAGCCATAGCAATACTGGGAGAAGAGAAAACCTTAGAAAACTTGCCTTGCAGCTGGGTCATCACCGAAAGCATCAGCCCTCTTTGTGTGAAATTCACTTGAAGGGCTGGAGCTCTCCCAGATTTCTCAGCCCTTCATTAATTCCTCATTAGTTAACCTTGCATAGAGATAGCTATCAGTATTTCATGCACAGAATAGCAAACACATAGAAAAAGATTACCAAGGTAGGCAATTAAGGCAGTACATGTTAGGTTTAATCACCTTTTAAAGCATGACTAGTACCAACATTTTCACACTTGGCTTCTCCAAGTGATCCGAGTTGCTTCTAACTTCCCAGTGCGGGACACAGGAGGTGTGCTGGAGCCAGGCTGTAGATCCAGTCACTGGGTGAATCTACAGCTGAAAAACATTCCACAGAAAGAGGAAAAGGGCTGTTGTGACAAGGCAAAGCATAGGATGAGTTGGAAACAAGAAGCACCGAATGTTTTTTCCCAGCACTTAAGGTACAAGAGAATTTTGTGTGCAACAGTTATGCCCTGTTCAGACCTGCAGGAAGACACCGCTCACATTCCCACCTTCAATAGACCCATTGAAGTAGTTAGGAGAACACATCTGCTCACTGAAGTGGCACCAGAGCAATTGTCTAAGGCACCCTTGTGCTAGTTATTGCATTGGCTGCAGTGCTGCTAGAGTTGTAAGGCAGCATATTACTGTACAGGTATTATTTAAGTATCTGTAATACCTTGAGTACTCCAATGTGGAGAGATGCCCTGGAAGCAGGGCGGGGTGCTCTCAGCAAAAAGTGCATTTGGTTTTGGATCCCTACTGGAACATACATCACCTCTTGAACAGAAGTTATAAAGGCCCAATGATGGATTTATGTAGAACAATTATATGGTTTTGTAAAACTGTTGCATTTAATGGCAGAGCTATACATATTGCTATGTAGAACTGTTCTTGTTCATTCCTACAGAATGATAAACCCTCCTATGTGCAGCATTTTGACTTCTATTGCATTGCAGAGATAAAACCTCTGCTGTGCAATTGTAAATACAGCTGGTGCTGCAGAGCTTGTCATTTACAGAGGAAAAAATAATTAAACTAACATTCACTGACATTTTCACCAACACCAGGATCCTCTTGAAATACATTTACAGGGTGCAAAACTCAATATAAATACATGTACATCAGCTAATACGCTGCTTTAGCAGCCTGCGGCTACAAAACTTCTATGTATCAAATAGCAACAAATGTTATCTACAATCTTACAAGGGGAGAAGGGAGGTGCAGTGAGTTGAGGCATTTCAAACACTTCCAAATACTATTTTGCAATAACCTACATATGAACAGTATGGCCAGAAGTGAATCTTTGTCAGCTATCAAGAGGGTGGTCCATTGCTGCCATGAGAAACTTGGGGCTGAAAGAGCAATACTAATTGATTATAGTGGAAGAGTGTCAGACCTCTACTGCTACTTAGATTTGTACCCTGTAAAGGCCTTCATGAGTGGGACATGGACTCCAATCATGCCTAGACCACCTGCAGCACTCTGGTACATCTTATAGCAGTTTGTGAAAACAGGATGAAACAGACTAGATTGGGAGACACATTAGGAAATCACGTCTTTGTGACTGCTCAGGCAAAGGCCATCCTCCATCCACTGTACCCTTCACACAGTGGTCTCCAACATGCCGAAGCTCATGGATACAGGAGTTTCACAAGCAAGCAGCATATTGGTTGGCTAAAGATAAAGAGACAAGAAGGACGGTGCCAGCAGGGTCAAGGCAGGACAGTGAGAAGCCGATGTGAGTGCTGTTGCTCAGGGTGCGTTTTGTCTGTGGCAAACATGCTTTTTCAGGATTCCCAAAATAGCACTTATCATAAACAGCAGATTCACTGGGGAGCGCACTGCTTCACTTAATGCCTCTTACTGTCCCTGTCAGACTCCTACCCCAGTGAGTCTCCTGAAGCTAAAGAGGTGGAAAACCTAAGAAATACCGAAAAAGTAGAAACTTTTTATAGAACATCTACCATCAAATTACATGTCAAAAACTCAGCAGCACAGAAGCTGCCTTCAGTCACTTCTGTTATATCTTCAGACATCAAAACCCAAAGTTTTTATTTTGTTAACAAACTTTGGAACCACCTCCTCTCCCTTAACACTCTGTAACATTTTCTCAGCGCATGTTGCACTATCTACTTGTACAGATTTTTCTACAAAGATATGGGATTATTAAATTCCCCATATTCCCCAACCACATTATATCTTAGCTTTCATTAAGACTTTCTAGGACATTTCAGGTTTTCTCAACAGTTTTGGGACTGTTGCTGGGAAGGGAGTACATTTCCAAACTGTTTGTTTTCTCATGAAAACTGGGTTTTGCCTATGTGCCAGAATCAGATGTTTTATAAATAGCTTTGGACAGATGGCAGGAAATGATGCAAGATCTCAGGCCACTCCACAGAGGCCAACTGTCTGAAGTGCTCAGGAAAGTGGGACTTGCACCATTGACTGCTACACAGGGAAGAAAAAAACACAGAAGCACCATTTACTACAGAGGGTATCAGGCTTTTGAAACACAGGATCTCTCTATCATATTACAGCTCAAGCAAAAAGCTTGCAACTGCACTACAATGAAAACTAGGTAAAGTGAATGTTCCTTTAAAGAGGAAAAAATGACCAGAATTTTATAAACTTGCTTTGTCTTTTACTCTCAAGGAGGAGCTTTCCCCTCCTGACACACTTATAAATGCTAACACATGCATTGGAGATTCTCCAGACACTGACTGGTGCCAGACACTGGGATCATCTTCTTACCTTGGCATTTCCCATCAGCTTCAGCAAAGGCCTTCCAACTCAAACTGCTTTAAATGGGCTCCAATAATAGCTCCAATAATAACTGTTTAGAGGTTAATCTGTGTCTACTTATCTGATCCCATGAACTATCTGTTCCTATTCACAATAGTAAAACAGAATTGAGCATCAACTCGCTGTCTCATTTTGGTTCTATCAGCTTCCATGAAGATAAAACACAGTAATTTAACCCCAAATAAATGCTTTATTTGGAATAGGAGCAAACTCTCAGCATTCTTAAGTCCATGTCAAAATTCTCAACAGAGTTAAATGCAGTGACTCTGGCCTTCTCCTCCCTTACCAAGTTGGCTCCTCTTCCTAACAGCAGCAAGCCCCTCTCAGCCCACTCCTTACCATACTCTCACACTGCTGACTGAACAGAGTGATATACACGTAAGACTATTGTATTAGTGAGAAATAGATAGTGTACCTCCCCAGCAGATATGCTTTTGAGTCATCCAGTTCAGAGTGTGACGCGTTTAAATCCTCTATGTTCCCACACTGCAGTTAAGCATTGGTGGGGCTAGAGGAGCTGGTCTCAAAGCAGCCACAAGCATCGTCATAACCAGCCACAGTGCTTTCTCCCACAGACCCAGCATTGTGGAGGCTAGCCTGAGACTTCTGCTGAGATTTCACTTTGACAGACAATGGTATATCTGATCACTCTTGTGACCCATATCTCAGAGGCATCCTGCTCTCCAGAATGGATGGTTTCTACCCATCATTTGTAAGCTACATGTTCCCATGGCAGACAGAAGAGCTTAGAACCCTTCCTACCTATGACAGGAGTAAATAATACACCACAAATTTTTTGAGCTTTTGTACTAACTGATTTTACCCATCATCGACATTTCTGTAAGTCTAAAGAACTTTTTTTTTTCATTGAAGATATTAAATCTGATGGAATCTTTGTTGTTTTAAAAACATAAGGTTTATTACCTCCATTTTTATTATGTTTCTTAGAGGTACAACAGTGCTGAAACTGGGCCATCCCAAACTTTCCTGGTTAAAGGCTATACAAACAGAAATGGAATACATCTGTCCATGCATACAATACGGGACATAAGAGCAAATCCACTTGTTAGTGGGTGTTCACACACTGCGTGTGTGCAGGAGAGAAGGCTGTAAGTGAAGGTGAAGAAGGCTGTAAGCCCCTGTAGAGCTCAACAAGAGCTCCAGTGCATGAGATACAACGCTCCTTAATGACCACAAGCATAAAACCTCCCAAAATTGTAAACACAGACTGCATTCTTTTCTGCACTTGGAAAGAGATCTTGTAGATCTTTTTTTGCTTCTTGACCTATGATAAAATGTGTCTCACATGGCTCTTGCTGCACTGCTATGTAGCTGCCTCCACAGAGATGCGCTGTTCTTGTCAAGGGCTCCTGCAGACTGCTTCTCAAAAATAACTCCATAGGATACCCTGGTGCTGAGGAATCACTGAGAAGCAGTCCTAAAACCAGAAAGTGATCTTGTAGAGGTAAACATTTCACTTTATAGTTATGTTTAAATGTTTTTACCATTATTTGAAATGTGAGATTTACTTCGCAAATGATCTGGAATTACGAAAGATAAAGAGGTAGAGAAACCTTCTGCTTTTCAGTGCATCAGCGTTCTCTTATCTTCAGCATATCTCTAAACAGTTTTCAATCCCATCCAGTGAAAAACTGTTCAATGAAAACTAAAGAGATTACACATACATATAAAGCTATACTTTATGACAGGGGAAAGCTGTTACTCCCTCATTCTTTGTGGTTTATGAAGCCCTGGAGAACCATTTAAGCCCCAGTTAAAATCAAATCAATTCCTGATAAGCCTATTTTAGTAAACACAAAAGTTGCTAACCATTATCTCAAATTTCTCCGTATTGTTTAAACTGGACACTCCCAAAACAAAAGCAATCAGATGATTCAGAGAAGAGGAGTTTCAACCTTTAGACCAGCTCTAACTGCAATACTTGGTTCTCATGACTGCTGCAATTCAACAGACTCCAACATGATCAAAGTGTTCATGTATGCTCCATGACAGCGTTGCCCTAGATGTGGTTTCTATCTGTAATCTGATGTATCCAGTGGCTCACAGCACTACAAGCCAACTGAACGACCCTTCCTCTGTTCCCTTGAATCCGCTATCACAGAAGTTAGGTGCACAAATCCATTCACTTGTGTTCAGTAATGGAAGACTTTGTGACAAGGTGATGCTGCACAGTGATATCACTCAGTCATGCAAACCAGTGGCTTTAGCCACTAGACAACAGTGGGCAAACCCTTCCTGGTAGCCTATGTCCTGAAATGGTGGCCTAGAGGGGTAAGACTGCAGCTCACAAACCTCTCAGCTTTTCCTTGCAGTTAGCTTTTCCATGACAGACAGCCTCCCTGGTTACAGACTGCCATGGAAAAGATATATCCCAGAAATCCAGGAGGGACATGAATCTTAGCCCTTGCTTTCAGAGTAGAACCATCCTGCTGGGGCTGAACTAGGTGTCTCATTGCTGCTGTCCAAACCATCTTGCTCCAAGGGCAGCTCCAAGGAGGACTTAACACTCTCAAGCCTGTCTGTCAGAAATGCTTCACAAAGACTTCACAAGACAGCACAATATTCATCAAAACCAAGGTGGTGGTTTCCTCTCAATCCAGCAAAGGTTTTGAGATGTCAGCTATTTTTTTTCCTGACAGACTACCCAAGCTGGTATTTCCACAGCTGCATGAACTGCCTAAATGCTTCCTAGAAGAACAGACGAAAGTAAGATTATTATGGTTGCGATAATTTTGCTATTTAAATAATTAAGGCAATTCATTTGCTTGTAGTAGAAACGATTCAAGGACTATGTACAATTTGCGATCAAAGTACTGCCCTGTACCCCATGTTTATCATCCTAGGTCCAATGACATTTGTTAGTAAACAATACAAGTGTAATCATTGCTAGGCGATAGTAAATCAGTGGCAAGGCTTGAACAGGCTGTTGTCAAGTAGGAAAACTTCAACCAAGACCATGCAGTGCCTGCTGTAATTAAGTGAAACAGCAGGGTAGTAATGGAAACTTTTGAACCTTTTCACGCAGAGGAACAAGATTTATCTTCCTGATTGCCCTGATGCTTCACATAGCAGGAGAACATGGGAATATGGGCCTTAATGTCAGCTTCTTTGACCTTTGAAGGGCGCTCCATGTGACATGACAATCACAGTAATCAGAACAAGCTCTATCTGCTCTGATACAGCTTTACTGCATGAGCAGATACTTCTTTTTCCACTTGCAAGTGCTCAGTCTTCTGCCTCATTCATTGCGCAAGACAAACAGTGCTCACCTGATTACCAGTAATTGGATACCAGAAAAAATAAAATCAGGGCACTGCCCTATGTCTTATTCATCACATATTGCCCCAGTCTAAAGACAGAACCACGAGGGTTTACGGGCTCTGCAAATACCCATTAAATAAATTTCTACAATCTGCAAGAACATCAGGGTATTAGCATTTCCACTTTCCTGAACTGAGACACAAAGATCAAGGTCACAGTAGCCCTCAACAGCAGATACGTTAAAGATTACTAGAACTGAATTTTGCAAGGGATTGGTACTTTATTCCACTGTTCAACTTTCCAACCCACTTTTCAAAGTGATTGGTACTTCTTGCAGTAAGTGCAGATCCCCTAAGCTCTGAATTCTCATTCTTTGCAAGTTATTCTAGGCTTTGTCCAGCAGTTGTGATTTTCCCCATCACCAGAAGTCCCCAGTGGCTGTGCTTGTACACCCCAAGTAGCTATGTTTGCAAACCCTCCATGCCAGCCTCTCCACTCCTACTCATCTAGTTTCTCCAAGCCTCCTTCCATTTCCCAATTTCTTTTTTTTTCCCTCCTTTTCTACAAGCTTTGACTCTCAGCCTATTCCTGAAAAATTTCCTACCTATTTTGTCCTTGCTTCTACCAGGTAGCTAGCAGCATCTTCCTAACTGGAGCCAACAGGAGCTAGTAAAAGCAGTGCATGGGAGGAACAGTCCACTTGTATTCAATTAAGATGCCCAAACCTAACACAGCCTACAGTAGCCTTGGATGCAGTCACAGGAGAATTTCTATTTGGAAGTGGACTGGGCAGGAGCACACCAAGGGCTGACAGCGTGGGAATTTACCTGCTGCCTCATCTATCCAGTCTGCAAAACCTGAGGTCTCCAGTTCATAGACATCAAGAGATTTTCCACAAAGATAAAATGTGAATCTCTGACTGTGGATTTCAAGAGTGCTTTCCTTTTCTGGAACAGGCAAGGGCCTTTTAAGAGCCTTTTTTTGCCTGTTTTTAAGTAGGACAAAATCAGTGCTTTCCTCCATGCCAGTTCTTGTAAAACAACAAAATATTTGAGCTAAACATTCCAGAAAAGTTCAGATTTGGAAATACACCTGACACAAAAATATTTCCATCCAAAGAATTAGCCGTCAGCAAGATCATGGTCTATCCAAACTGAGGTAAGCACTAAGACCAAAGCACACAAGAACTTCCCAGCCTTGCCCAAGCCCCCAAGAGGTGTACTGCTTCCTCTTGTACAGCTCCTCTCCATCACAGCTCTTCTGCCTGGGCAAAGGAATAGGCACATTCACACCCTCTCCACTGCCAGCAGAAGGTAGCCAGAATGCTAACATGGGCTGCATCACCTCTCTGGGCAGGCTTCTCCTGACATCCCTGGGGCTGGAAAACCACTAGCTGTAAGGGAAGGTGGTGGTGAAAGGGTCTTCCTATACAGGAATGTGGGGAGGGGGAAGTGGACCAGGCAGCTTCTGAGAAAGATACGGTCCTATCAGTGTTCCCCCTGTGATGAGAGGTTTCTGGGAGGGCACAGGGAATCCCTACAGGGACACTTACTGCTGGGCCCTGTTCAAGCTTCTTTTCACCTTTGCAAAGGTATTTTGGGAAAAGGCTCTCAGCAGGGGAAAGCAGGAGGCTGGGCTGTTTGCTGTAAGGAAATATCCCACTCTCCAGGACAAGGCTTCTTCTATTATCTCGCTCTGATGCACAGCCACACAGCCTCTCCTACCACCCAGGGGGTCTGCAGTTACATGGAGAGACCCAAGAAACAGGGAAATGCAACAGTGAAGGAGGTGAGGAGATAAGTGTTTAAATTATCTCCATCATTAGCTTCTCTGTAATCTCAGTATTTGGCTGGTTGGAAGGATGGACAGAAACCACATACAACTGTGTGCAGTGGTTGGGGATAACAGCAACATCAGCCTGAATTTCTGATGGTTACAGAGGCTGTAACTTATTTTTATTCTCACTGTACCCTGTGTGAAAAGCATTTCAATACCTGCCCTACCCCAGATCCTACCATGAAAAACTACATCTCATAAAGCTGTTTCCCAGTATGCCAAATTCAGGTTTCAACGCTCTGTTTGACAGTTTCACAAAGACAGCATTAACTTCTGACTGAGCATAAGCAACCAGGTCGCTGAACACCAGGAGTGCATGACCCAGCGCCCTGATGCCTTGCCTGGATCAGATGTGCTTTTTAGAGCCCCCATCTGCAGAGCCTGTCCCACCCCTCCATCCTTCAGCAGCCAGCCATGGGGCACCCATGGCAGCAGAGTGCTTGCTCACCTGCAGAAGGCAGAATCTAGGTAACACATCCTGAATCCACCCTTGTGTTTTTTAAAATGGACTTTTATTTATACTTCTAGTGGTGGCAGAAAATAGCCCCAGTCCCCACTGTGCCTTCAGTTACATTTTACCATGTGCAGAGCTGAAGCTCTGAGGCTCCTCTCCCTCTGCAGAGCAAGCATAGCACTTGCAGGAATAAAGCTGTGCTTATGTAAGCTCCCGAGTATGCCAAGTTGAACGTCTAACAGAGGAAAAACTTCTGCTAAACCCCTATTTTTTGTCTTTTCAAGAGATCTAATCTATCGTCTGTGCATTCCTGAGCTTCGGAAAGTATTTTCATCTCACATGTTAAGTATAACAATCCTCTTACCAAGGGAACATTTTGTTAGAGCTTTAAATTGGGTTACGTAAATTATTTGTAGTCCTGACAGCAGGTTTCTCTTCCGTCCACGGGGACAGTTACAAGATCGCTACAAGGTTCAGTTGTAATCACTGCAGATAATCATCTGAAGGGACTGTTTGAAATAAGATCTAATCTAGGGGATATGCTACAAGTTTACCAAGGCTTTTTATAAAAGCAGCATTTTTGCCAAGTAATTTGCAAGACAATAACCTGCACAGAACCAAAAACTCCCCATTGTGGATGGTAAATTGAGGAAAAAACCCATCTCCCACAAACTTGAGGAGGAACAGAACACAAAGGGGAGAAAACTACATATATACATGTATAAAGGTGGTACTGAGCATGTCTCAGTCCATGAGTTTCCTCTTGCTGACTACAGTGGGAACTGCAGACAGGATCAAGCTCTTTGTTTCCACTAAGTAATTGTACAGAAAAGGCAGAGTGGAAAACATATTCAAGAAGCAGCAGCACTACTGTTAGCATTACATCAGAGCAGTCAGTGACTGAGGAACACGTTCTGTACTCTCTTTTCACTTTTACCTTTCCCCAGCCCCTAACCAGGTGTGGGGTTAGGCACTGATTTTGAATGGAAAGAGTTCTCAGGCAGTAGAAGCCTCCTGCATCACTTTCTCTTGTCACTGGTAAGGCTGATTGGGAAAAAAAGTTTCAATGGATTTCTTCAGGAATGGGAAAAGAAGGGAATAATTTATAAATTGTGATTTTTTTTTAAGTTTCCCATTTTATTTATGAGCAATTAAAAAAACAAAAACCAAAACAAAAAAACGAAGCAATAAAACAATAGTTTATTCAAATGGAAAGCAGTTTGTTTGACTTTTTTTACTGATTTGCTAAACCAAAATATTAGAATGAAAAAATTTCAAATAAAAATATGGACGTTTAACTTTAAAATTTTTGTAAGAGCATTTCAGATTTTTTCCTTCCTAAGTAACAAGAGCAGTGAGTTTCATCCAATGCTAAATATAAGCAATTGAGCAAATCCAGTAAACCTGATTTCTACACACTCCTGCTGGCTTTAAGTCCTCCACAGAAGTGGTCCAGGAACCAACAAACCCAGCTGCTCCTTCTGCAGCATGAAAGTACTCCAATGAGGGACATTTTCAAGGAGAGAAAAGCCACACACATGCACAAGCACAAGAAGCATGCAAAAGGTGCTCAGCAGAGGAGGACCTTTACCCACAAAATTTAACATGTGCTAACATTTGCAAATCTGCAGGGACTGCTTTACGTTGGTATTTCCAATTGTATAGACCTCTCATGGTGGTTTATCTTTCCTTCATGTTCCCTCCCTTCTCTGTTTAATGCCGAATATTTATTTTCAGCAGTCTGTACAGAGTTGTTTTATGATTTTATTAGCAGTCTCTCTTACAATACTTTATCTGCAGAGCATGCAATGCATTAGTACTTCTAGCTACAATGTTAGGTATTTCTCTGAATTATCTACAGACACTGACTAACATACAATGGTTTTATTTATATAAATATACTATTATTTTGTTAATTCTCAAAGAGAGAGATGTTTTTAAGGGTTAGTTGGAAAGACTGATCTTAATCCTTTATCCTTCTTTCTCTCTAAACAAGCAGACCTCTTAGGAGAATGCACACAGATATTTAACTTACCATTACTGAAGCTATCTTTTGACTTCCTCAGTATCATTAATATTTAAGCAGAAAGAACAGAACAAACAATTATCTGAATGATACCACACCAGAACTAACAAAGTAACTTTAAAAGAGTCATCCAGAAGAAGTGAGAAGGTCGACCAGAAAAGGCGAGTCAGGAATAGCTGTGCTCTGATGAGGAGGGGAAGGTTATGTTGCTGTGATATGAGCAGTGCACAGCTGTTACTCTAGTAATAATTCATCATATTAATATTTAAATGAGAGGAGGAGGAGAGCACGAGATTATGTGTGACTCAATGGTCCCTCCCTGTCCTTAAGCAGAAAAATAGGCCACAAATACAGAAGGAGTATTAGGAGCTCTAGATGGGAAGGCTTGCTTTCATTACCTCATGAATAAAAGTGGGCAAACTGGTCCCCGAAGAAGTCTAGAAATTATCCTGGTTTTACTATTGCAAGTTAAATTCTGTTTCTACTCTCAGAAGCAGCCATTAACTAATGAACAAATCAATCCAGCAACCAGTGCTCCAGGTCTGTACTTGGTGTTTCTTGGATTTCCATGTATTTCCAGCAAGCTTCTATGCTTCCTGCAAAAAGCTGCCTGTGGGAGCCTAGCCTGGCAGTTGCTCACCAGGAATTGCTGAATCGCTGCTGTACTTTGCCATTTATCTACAGACATGTTGATAAAAAACACATCTTTAATCAGGGCTTACTTACCTCCAGGCTTGTTCCATCATCTTGGCCCATCAGGGTCCCTGGTATGGGCAGGCTTAGGAGACCTGAGCAGGAGCAGGAGTAGCTGCTTGCAGGAGGAGGTATGAGGAGCAGAGCCTCAGCCCCGGGGAGCCTGGGGGAGCTTCAGGAGGTAGAGCAGCAACATCCAGCAAGAGCAGGCTCAGCACAAGGTGGAGGGCTGGAGGAAACAGCTGATGCAGGCATAACCCAAACAGATGTGGGTGGCATCCCTGGCAGCAGAGGCAGCCTGACCACGCTTGGTTGCATATAGACTTGCACAACTTCATCCAACAATTCAATATAAACACACTTCTCACATGCTGGTTTTTTGGGGCTGGGTTTTTCTTTTTAATTCTGCACAACTCCTCCTTGTTAGCAGAGAGTGTTACTATGACACACCCGGTTGAGCGTTTTCTTGTTGGCTATATAATTCCATATAGGTAATAAATATCCATTTAACTAGAAACACAGGCACAAGCTCCAGAAATGGCCATGAGGCTAAGCAACAAATAGTTTGTAACAGAACACATCCACAGAGAAGCATTCAGCTTAGTGCTCAGTATGAAAATACAAGGCACACAAAGTACAACCATTAAGAGATGCCAAACTCATGCAGTAACATCAGTTCTCAGCACACCAAGGTAAATTCTTCATCAGAAATTTTCTGTTTTTTTCGTATTCAAGCAAAGACATTCTCCCTCCTCATTTCATTAGCCTAATCCTTCAAAATCAAGTTTGCAGACAGCCTGAGTTAATGCTGATACTGTTTTCAGCAGACTGATATGGAGGTTTTATTTGATGCACCCTGTGTAACAGGATTCACAATATTAATAAATTACAGAAACATCTCTCATCAGATCTCTCCATATCTGTTGTCAGTGTCCCAGCAGAGTGGCCATTTAGAAATGGTCTTCAGAACTTGCAACAAAGTTTTGTACCTAAAACAAAATCAGACCCCTGGGCACATTGGAAGAATGGGAAGTATCAGTATAGACAAGGTCCACAGGAAGATACTCTCTTCTCTGTATTTGTAATAATGCAGGAGAGGTTAGGCTTTTCCTCCTTGGATTTTGGGGGTGCTGAAAGAACAGGCTTAAGACACTGGCTTTAATTCCTGGCACCAGCTCCACCGCCACTGCTGCCTCATGTGTAAGACAGATACATGTGGCTGGAACTAGCCATCTACCCCATTAGCACTCCCAACTGGGACTCATGTTCCCAGACACATGCAGAGGAAGAAGCCGTCCTCCAACCCCTTGAGCTTGTGTGTCAGCCTCTAGTGACAGCTCCAGTCCCAACAAGTCTCTGATTACTGCAGGTTGAAGACCATTTGAACTCCCAAGGCAGCAGCCTCACTAGTATCTCAGTAACCAGAGGGCTCAGTCTTCAGCCAGCTTGGGTGCTGAGTAGTGTCACTGGCCACAGAAGAAAAATGCTGGAAGAAGCAGAAAAGTCTGTCAAGTGGCAAACCTGTCTTTTTATGTGAAGGGATTTGGTCTGGTCCACTGGAATGCAAAATATTTGCTGCTCTCTATACTAGTAGTGTCAAACAGGATTTAAGTCAGACTCCCTTCGTCCTTGTACGTTCTCCTCCACACTATATACATACTCACTATTTCAGAATCACCGTCCTCCTTGTGAAAGCAGTTGTCCAGATTTCAAAGCATTCATGTACGATAGCTAAAAAATTCTGCAGAGCAGGCTCCAATTTTCCCATTGGTCTTCAGTAGCCTGAAAAGGTTAGCAAGCCGAAGAGGTCTCATGACTATTCTCTCCTTCCCTTTAGTCTGCATTTTAAAAAGCAAGTGCATGAAGCATAGTAACACACATTAACAAGGAGAGAAGGCTAATGTATCATTTTAAATCAGAAATAAAACTGTGGACAAAAGTTAAAAAGTCTTTGCAACCACTGAATTGTTAATAGAAGGTGAACGTGTGATCAAAGATCAACATTTTCAGGTACAGATTGGGTCAGGTGACAGATTTAATAGCTTCCATAAAACACCACATTGCAACAGCTTTTATAGTGTCTTTATAGGCAAGCATCAATTTCCAGCTTGACTTGGTAGCAACCAGATGGATGTATTAAGTCTGCGGAGGCTCAGAAGCCACTGCTCAGATTTTTCTCTTCTTGACTGAAGGAGTTGCTAGTTTAATCCAAAACAATGGTCTTGGTTCAGAAGAGGCCCCAGCCTCTGTTGTCAAGTACCTTTGAGGTCGAGGCTTTTTCAGGCATTGTCCAGTGTCTGCCCAAACGCCACCCATTCCAGCCTATGCTCCTTTATGTTTCAAAAATGCAATATAAACAAGGAAATAAATCCTGCCCAAGGAAACTACCATTAATTTCTCGAGTGCCCTTGGGTGCACTTTTGTGCTGAAATTCCTCTCCTGTGGATTTAGGGGTAGCCTCTGTTCACCTTGGAGAAGTCATGTGCCAATTACAGCAGGATTGAGTACAAAATTCGAAGACTGGTCAGCAGCATTTAGCTCTGATGGTGTTTCATTTCTAGAGAAGTAACCTAACTCCTGACTCAGGAGGTATCTCTCATACCGTTCATTTATTCCTCTTATAACCAAGCATCAGGCCTGGCTGCTGCACATGCCCTAGGAACAGAAGGGTCAGTGTGATGGGCCATGACCTCACTGCATGCAAATTCTAATTTAACTAGCATCACTAGGGTTTAAAGGTATGACCACCAGATGCAGACTGCTGGGCCCAACACATGGTCAAACACAGCATGCAGCCATGCCCAGCCTTTTCTTAACCAGATAGGCTCCACAGCTCAATCTTTCTAGATGAAACGAGGCAGTTGTGCTTCCTGAAGGCCACACAAGTGGACAAACTCCCCTCTGGGTCTGCAAAGGAGCACTTGAGGAGCTAACAAATGCTCTCAGAACTGCTGTGTCTTAGATTCCAAGTAACAGCAGCAAGGCTTACATAGTCAAAAAAGGGCAGGCTTTTTATAGTCTAAACTTTATGAAGTGATAACAATCTATTAATCATCTAACATGCAGTTTATCTACAGACAAACAGGATTAAAAATAGAGCAGGTAGTTTCATCGCCTGTTTTTTTTTAATTGGAATGGAAACAAAAAGAAAGCTGGCAGATGAGGAAGAAGAAGGCTGCTGAAGATGCTCAGCACAAGGCTACCGCTGAGAACTGCAGTGTGAGCTTCCTCAGTTATTGCATCTCCCTGATGAGAGGCCAGATCTTGGGTACTCTCAAGTGGCCCTTTTCTGTAATAAGGTTCCCAGTATTTGGCCTATTCATATTTTTCATTTCTCGGCACTCGGTCCAGGAAAGCACAAGGCTTGGCATTTTACCATTGGAATTGATACAAAGACTTCTGCCTTTTAAGTGCTTGGCTCTGCCTCAGAGTTTTTTAATCTTTCCTAAATGTAACTGATTGATGGGAGTGTGCATCCCTGGGTCAGTTTTCAGCTCTTGATCCAAATAGCTCCTCTTAACTTGGAAGAAATCCCAACAGTTTCCCAAAGAATTTTCCTTGGGACAGTCTGGAAACCCTCTTTGTCAATAAATAATTTCTACCAAGCGAAACACTGACAGAGCTACGCCTCTCAGCTAACTATACTGTGAAACATTAACCTCCTTCCCTGCACATGGTGGCAGAGACTGCGTTTTGCTGCTTTGTGACCCAGGACTCCCCTTGCTGTGGACTCCTGTATTTTCAGCACACCTCTGGGATTGAGTTACATGGCATCTACACTTACAGAAGCAGATGGGAAAAAGTAACTTTCATTTCTTCACTGTCCACTGGGCATTATATACAGTGCAAGGGGACAGATAATGCCAGGATTCAAGGATGCTTGGTTTCCCTGACACACACACCCTGCATAGTGTGATGCTACCTGATGTAAAGGGTTCTGCCTGCCATCATCTATGGATCTTGCTCCCCAGCACACTCAGAAGAGCTGTGGAGGAAGAATATTCTGCCAAGGAGAGCAAGGGCAGATGCTTGCTGCAGAACCAGATGGATATGGAATTAGAGGGTGCCACAACACATGGCCCTGACATTGCTCTCTGGACACAGCCATGCCCAGCAGCTGGTAGCAGAGTTGGGCAGCACCAGCAAGTCCAGCAGCACTGTCACCCTGGAGGTCTCTGAGGCTGAGGGACATGGGTGGCACATACTTGAATGCCTTTATGTGTTTGGTTGTGCCTGCAGCAAGATGGCACAAACTTGTATGCATTGCTGCTGGTTGGGAACAGTGACACTGGAGACACCAGGGCTGACATTCCATGGAGCTCCAGGACCATGTGATGAATTCCTGAAGGTTTCAGAGCATGAGATGCTCTGGGAGACCCCTCCTCACTCCAACGGCCCCACCAGAGAGGGTTCGCTCAGAAGAAGATCATGCATGGTGCCAGAGCAGCACATGGGCAGGAGCAACCTCACCATTATCCTAATTGACACCTATGCCTCTGGCTCTTCCCTGTTCACTCCTTCCAACCTCACCCCTCCACTGAGTAGTTTCTCTACACCCACTCTTCTCCACACCCACAATTCTCAGTATATGCAGCCTGGCTGTGCTGACAAGCCCATGCCACACTGTTCTCTCTTGCTAGCAAGCCCAGGAAAAGAAGCCTTGTTCAGGCCCCTACTTTCAGGGTACAAACCAAGCAGAACACCAGATCTCTTTTCCTGCTTCCTCTCCACAGGAGGTTTATGCCTGGTGGCATTGTTCTGCACAGGTATCCCACCTCAGGAGGGCTGCATAGCTGTGCCAAGCCTGCGCCAGCAGCCCAGGGCAATTCTGTGATTAGGATGCTTCACTCAAGCAAGAGAAGTTGTTCAAAGAGGCAAGTGTAGAAGAGTGTTCTGGAAAGGTCTGAGTAAGAACAGGCCAGCTTCATGTTTCCACAAAGAGCACTGATCCAGAAAAGGAAAAAGGAAAATATTTTCCCTTTCATTAAAAACCAAACCAAAACAGGACCCACTTCTCCTTCTGCACAGGCAGACCGCACAGCCTCCCGCAGGAAGGCAGCTCCAGCCCTGAGAGCTGGCCCAGACTTGACAGTGCTGCACCAGGAGAAAGGAGGCCAAACCAAACAAAAGCCCTGCTCTTACTCAGAAGCCAGCCCTCTGCCTGCAACCTGTACACACGAGTCGCAGCACAGCCAGGACCGCCAAGGGGAGATTAGGTCAGTTTATGGGACAAGCTCACACAGCTCAGAGTCCACAGCTCCCTGGCAGCCCCACGCTTTCACCAGGGCTGGCCATGCCTGGTCCCGCTCTCTCTTTGTGTCCCAGCTTCTGTTTGGAGCTTGTGCTCCAAGGGACCCTGGGCAGCTCCTGAGGGTCACAGGGAACAAAGTTCCTGCCTTGTCCTGGCCAAGTGCTGCTGGGCACAGTGTACAAAGGGCCCTGAGGTGCCTCCTGCTTCTGGACCAGAGACTCAGATGCTGGGCTGCCCATTTACATGCTCACAAAGAGGTCTCCAGTACCAACCTGCGAGGCTCAGCAGAACTCCAAAGGAAAAGCCATACAGCCCTCAGCTGTCTTGTTGTCCAGTGAGCACCTCTGCTCACGAGAGCTGGCACTGCCAGGCCAAGTGCCAATGGAGAGCCCACCTCCTGATGCTGTGGGTTTGGCACGTGGGCCTCATGCTGCCACCTGCATGGACTGCTTGGACTGCTGTGTGCTGGCACCGGGCAGGTCCTCAGCCTCCTGCTGGCTCAGCACAAAGGAGCTGTCAGAGGAGCTATCTATGGGTATGCTCTTGGCTGACCTCTCCCTCCAGAGCCTGTGGCTGAAGTCTCACTGTTGTGCCTTCAGCACCAGCAGCTCTCAAGCTTTCAACAGAGATGCTAAAGCAGGCTGAGATATTGTTTGACAAGCCCGGCTCTCTGCTCTACCTGCTTTACCTGCTCAGCCTCCCTTACAGCCCTTTCCTGGCCCAGCTAAAGTCGTTTCAGCAACTTGGTCTGTAAAACATTAAGCCTTAGGTTCACAGCTGGTAGGAAGCTGTTACAGGGCAGCATAGACACAACCATCCTTATACAACCCTACAAGTTCTCTGAAGATAGGTGGTTGTACAGTAAGAGACGGTGTTAGTGCCTGCCGTACATGCCCAACCATAAGAAGTAAATCTATAAGGAGCAATTCACGCTGCTGCCTACTGACTTGACCCAAGATGTTTAGATGTGTATATTCAGAGCCTAGAAGCACAACATCCTCAACAGATACACCACCCCAAACATAGAAATATTCCTGCTATATCCTCACTGTAGCTGGCTCCGTCTCGACCCTGTAAATGAACAGTGCCTAATGCTGGTGAAAGTAGCAAAGCCTCACTCAGGAGCTCAAACTCCAGAACAAACAACAGTTATAAGGAGGGGGAACAGGGGAAAGAGGAAAGAGAAACAAGGAAGGTAAAAAATTCAACAGAGATTGTATTGTGCATGAGGATCAGGCAGCTTAAAGTGCCGTAAAACCCTTTGTACAAATGTTCCTGCAGTAAAACAAAATAGCAGCTATTCTCAGGGAAGCTGTAGCTACCCTCAATGTTTACTACAATAGCTTGAATGTTGTGGTATTTTTTCATTTTTGAACCAAATGCTATAAGTAGTGGTAGGTACCTGTATTAGAGAATACTTTAGATCAGCATGTTAAGTTCAAATGGAAACTGTTTAATACATTTATTCACCCAGGCTGGATAGGGCTTTGTTCAATAACCATTTCTCATGGTGAGATAAGGGACAGAACTCTATGCAGCCACTAACTATAAAAGCACACATCAGTATATTCATGACCCTCCATACCCCTGGGAGAGGATAAGCAGTTTAGATATCCCTCAGTTAAATCTCTCCAGGACCACCTAGTCACAGATTTGCTTTTGATATCCTACTTTAAAAGCTTTTGCCCGCAGCTACCAAGTCCACTACTCTCTGTTTGTGCATCATTACACTTTATTTCAGTCCTTGCTTTTGCCATAAGGTTAGTCAACATCTTGAGTCCTACCCCACTTGCTCAGACAGAATCTCATTGATTGCCAAGATGAATGGGGCTCGTTTCCTCATTTTGTCCCATGGGACAAGAAATGTACTTTACAATGCTCCAGGTTACATATGGCTCATATATACTGCCAGGGCCTTCCAGCCCTGTCTGCTCCATAGCAGATTTCCTGTATCCCAGACAACTTCCCATTTAAACAGGCACAGGCTTCCTTCCCACCACGCAGGTGGGACTGTAAGTACCTATGATCCTGCGTTATTAAGCCCATATCTTCTGAGCAGGTCACAAGGGCATATTGGAAGCAAAGAGGCAGTGTTTAAGCTGCCAAACAGCTATTCTTTCATCAGAGCAGCAGTGAAACCAGCACTGCACAGATCCAAAGAGGAAATTCTGCCATAACAAGCTTAAATCAGAGTCCAAAGTAGGTGGAAACATGCCAGTTAATGACTTCCAGCTCCGGCATGGAGAGCACGCTGGGGGATGGCAAATGGAGCAATGTCTGTTCTCAGCTTGAGAAGTCACAGAGTTCCTTTCTTCTAGATGCTCCATTTGTGTATTTGGAGAGGGGGTGGCTTTAGGGATGGACACACACAGTGACAATTAGAAACATACCACACATTTGGATTTCAAATCAAGCAGGCTCCCCCAGCATTCTGTAGTATTAATAGTTGGCTCTTTGTTTAACCCATTACATACATTCAGAGGTCACACCAAGTCCTAGGACCAGTACAGCTTCTCCCTTGGGGCTGGGAAGGCAGCAAATAGAGGGAGGGCTGGGAGCCATCACCTGCACTTGGGTTCCTTCTTTCCTTACTCCCAAATTTCAGCCCAGGTACTTCCAAAAGATACTGAACTTTTCATAGGAGAAAGGGCAGAGCCACCACCTCACCCTGTACAGGACACAGAGAAATCATCTAGCATGCAGCAAAGGCACCCAGCCAGGATTGAAGGACAAGGGAAGGGAAAGAAAACTACACCTGTGACCTGCCAGGGGATTAGCATTGAGTTAAAGATTGAGCTCAATGATACAGAGCACTCTCAAATTCTGGGCTTAACAGGAGCCCAGGCACTATCCACACACCAAGACCAGTAACTACCTGGGAACCAGCAACAGGCCCACAGCCAAAGAGAAGCAGGTCAAAAGTCTCTGAGGTTCAACCATTATATTCAACACATACAACCAAAGGGCCAAAAAGCCTGCAGGTCTGTACACATAAGCAGCACGACTGCTGCAGGCCATGCTATGACTCCATTTCATCATCCCTACTAAAGTCAGTTCACTGTTCCAGTGTTTCCCAGATGTTCACCTTTACCGTTCATGGCTCCCACAGTCAGAGGGAAGTTTGGGACTGAAATCCCAGGCTACCAACAATTTGCTCTCACAGCCATGCAATTCCCCTGCTCTTCAGCAGGCTCCCAGATTTGAACATCGCCGTGGGATCCCACCTGCTCTGTCCTGCCTCTCTCCTACACCATCCCTCCCGAGGCTGAGTGCAGTTCCCATCACCCCATGAGGGCTGATGGTGACTGCATTACCAGGCAGCCAGGCAGTGTGTGCTTCAGGTCTTAGTACATGCACAGCAGATAAGAGGAGGGTGTCTTTGCTAGTGGAATGATCAGCCAGATGCCAGCCAGAAGCCCCTCAGATAAAACCACCTGCAGGTAAGGCTGGAGAAAGATGAGAAGCAGAAGAACACTCACTGTCTCCACTCTCACCAAGGGATACTTTTCTGCTCCAGCACCCTGGGAACCGAAGGGTGATTTGAGGCTGAACAAATCTGAAACTTGAACTTTCAGAAGTTTGTGTGAACACTTCTGCCTGGTTCTTTTGCAGCATGTGAACCTTGCTTTGGGTGCAGGTTTCCACCCAAAACTTAACGCAGAACTGCTGAAACCACAGGCTTTCACAGAATCTCCACCCAAAATAACTACCTTAGCTCAAAATCTCCTGTAAGCAGGGCAAGGAGTTTCAGGCTGGTGAGGAAAACATCAGCTAGGGACTCCACATGTAGGACTAAGGCAGACAGCGCAGGCAAGTCAGGAGCCCAGCCTGCTTGTCTAAGCAGCAGACCATACTCTGTGCAGCCCTTCAACTCTGTATCTATTGCTTGAACCATCAGACCTGTTTCTGAGTTGTCAGTGTTTCCTAGTGTAAATCCCTGTAAGTGATGACGAGGTGCTTTTTGCCTTAATTACCACATCTGGTTGCTGCCCACTGGGTATAAGGACCATAAACCTTTCCAACACTCACAGGCACTTGACAAGCTATCTGCTACCCCCACTTTGTGGCCACTCTGTGGTTTAAGCACCCCATGGTCTGCCCATACTCCAGCCATGAGCTTGTGCCTTCCCTCTGTTGTAATCCAAGCTGGGAGCCTACTTCACTTACTCTTTTTAGCAGCCTATTCTCTTTATCAGTTATAAACTTAGCAATGCTAAAAACATAGGACACAATAGCACTTGGATGGGATGTCCTATGTCAGGAATAGCTCCCCTGTCTCCCTGAGCAGGATCAAGGCTTGACAAACACCATCACAAGCCTTGGAGAATGCGGGAACAGCTCTTCTCTCCTGTGTGTTACATCTACTCCTCTCCTCCCTGCATAAAAGGCTGCTCTGTGCCTTTCAGGGCTGCCAGAACAGCTAGAAGCTGCTTTCTGCTTTTATTTTTTTTCCCTATAAACCACAGACAGAAGAAAACCACAGAGGAAAAAAAAAAGCCTTAAATCAGCACTGGAGATTTGGCTACTACACCTCAGCTCTCTCTTTTATTTTTTAACCAGGCAGATCTATAGCAGAGATAAGTGTATGCTTAAACAGTTTGTTGAATCGGAATCAAAAGAGTACTCAGTCTCTCCACTCAGTAGTTTCTTTGATACCTCATCTGTGCTGTTCACTTAAGGAGTACATGTAAGTGAAAGACATCTTTCTTTTTCCCATGTTTTTGATGGTGATATTGTTGTACAAAGACTGCATATCCCATTTCTAACAGAACTCATTCTTCATCAGCAAGACCGGCGCTGCTGCATGCAGCCCAAGTACCTTGTCAGAAGTGACGCTGACAGTCAGAGGGCTTTGGTCCCCAGGAGTCAGGCTGCTAGAGGCAGCTTGGCAACTACCTGCTATCCAAAGTACTCCTCAATCTCTGGTCTGAAGGCGCAGTCTAGACTGAAAAAAGCCTTTACATAACAGCCCTGTCTCTAACACCAGATTTTCTCAGGGCAGTAAAAATGACAAACTTCCCTAGCAAGGGTACTTCTGCTGGCAGAGCATCTCCCGGTTCAGTAAGTAAAATAACCTAAACAGGAAAAAAATGGTGTTGATTTAATTATATACCTACAATGGGATTTTAATGATACAGAAATGGTATAAAAGAAGCCTTGTCTTTAATCAGCATTACCTTATTATCATAAGCTTCTAGTGTGGGGCTGGCTCGAAGGACCTGCTGGACAAATTTAAGCTGCAAGTCACTTTATGCTGGAAAAATCTGCAGCCATTGTCCTTTGCAGATGCAGAAGGCGGTGTACCCTGCTGCACAAAGCAAAATCACTTGCTTTGGGTTTTGTTTTCCAAGAGGCAACTGTTCACTCAATTTCAATTTCCCTCCTTACAATAGAGAACAGCCCTGAGGAGTTTTGCAGCCAGCTTTTCAAAATAAACACCCAACATCATGCTGCTGTGGGGAGGAGAGAGAGAACAAGCTCTGCTCCCTGGAGGGAGGAAGTGAGTGCTGGGGGGGCAGGAAGCCCCCCAGTGAGGACAGCAGGTCCCTGGGAGCACCCAGTCCAGGGCTGGCTGCTCCCAGACCCATCCTCACTGAATCAGTGCAGCATCCCATGTCCCACTTCAAAGGCAGGCTTCGCGGCTCATTGCTGAAAAGCTTTATATTAAGAAAACCCCAACAACTAACCAAACCAAAGCAAGGCTTACCTCTGAAGTTACTTACACATGGCTGCATGTTTTAAACATCATCAGAGGAACGATGGCACTGTAGAATATGACCCACTTAGTTACACATACACTTCAGTGGGCTGTAATCCAACATTGTGTTGTACATCTATTTTTTATATATGTATGAGTTGAAACCCTTCACTAATTTCTATAGGTAATGACCAAGAGGGTAGTGAAGGAGCAAAAGCAGCCCTCATTCAGATAAATGCTTGCCTGAGTTTCAACACTGGTCAGATAGGAAGTTTGCAAAGTAGGCCTAAAGGAGTAATTAGAAGAGGTTGACCTCAGTGTTAAAGCATTGCATGTTCTCCTCAGAGGGCAGATGATTGCATGCAATCAAGTTGGAGCAATTAAAACAAAATTACCATCCCAGCAGCTGAGAAGGACCACCCTGATCAGTTTAAGCTCCCTGCAGCAGGTGACTGAAGGTCTCCTCTCTGATTATACGCCAGGAACATGACCATGTGTCCTTGCCGATGGAGTCAAGACATCCTTACCACCACCGCTGGTTCACCTGTGATGGTCTGGCCGTTCTTTCTGCTGTGGCATAGGCTCTTATAGGGGCCCTTACAGCATAAGATACAGGACTTTCAAAACTGGACAGGGAGGGATTGGCTTTCTGCTGTCCCCTGAGCTGTGCTCTGACAGCAGTGCATTTGGCAGCAGTGCCAAGGCAACGACTGACATGCTGTGTTGCAAGGGGGTGGGATTTCTGGGTGTCAGAGTTGCCATTCCCAGCTATAACACAGTGCAGCAGTTGGGTCTGTTTCTGGGGAAAGCATCCCCTTGCACAGCACTGAGCCCTTCACCATGCAGAGCAGCAGCAGCTTAGGAGTGCTTGACGAGAAGTGGGACTGTCTTTCTCCTACATAGACTGTATAAAAACCAGTGAGCAGTTCACTCCAGCTAAGTTACTCCCAAAGTAACCTAATATCATCCTGCCCTGCTCATGGTTGTTTTGCTTCAGTCTCCTGCTTTTCTCCCTTGTTCTGACAAGGAAAGGCCAGGATGAAAAGAGGGAAAACATGTTTTCTGCCTTCTTCTGAGCAACAGAAGATTCTGCAATGCACTGATCTGTGAAACAGCAAATACCAGGAAGGGACAGAACAGACTGAAACTCCTTTGGCCTCGTGAAGCTGGCAAGAACTTTACAATTGGCCCAATAAGTGCTGTATGAGTAAAGCCCAGGAACTGTTTATGCAATAGTGGGTATTTTATGTCTGAATGAGGGGTGTAATTAACATTGACCATGCCAGCTGTAGCAAAGATAACTTTTTCTCTCATTTGTTTAATCAATTAAAAAAACACCTCTTCCCAAACCATCAGAATAAACACACATTTGGAACCTATACTTAGTTTTAGAACAAGGGGAGGAATCCATTTCCCCTGACATTTCCTCTACATAACCTTAATACAATGTAATAAACCTTTCAGTTATGCTGTCACCGTTACTGAACCTAGCATCGAGATGTTGCTTTCCTAAGAGAGAGAAATTGATGTATAAATTGTCAAGTGGTATCATCGCAGTCATATGCTGCTTTCCTCCAACAACACCAAGCCCTTTCCTGGACAGGAAGGCTAATGAGTCCCTTCAGAGAATGGCACTGCTTTTGGCTCATTTCCACAGAAATAGAAATAGAAAAGTAGTTGGCAAGGCCAAGTGGGTAGGAAAGGCTCCATATAGAGTAATCCTGTAAGATACCAAGCTCCCCTGGGCAGGGGCTGAAGGCATGCAGCCCTGGGCAGAAAGGCTGTAGCATCCTGCAGGATCAAGCTGTAACTACCAAATTCCTTTCCTTTGCACTCTGTCAGGGAACAGCTGCTCCAAAGTGGAAAAAAATCCGGGAAAGTTACTGAAGCATTCTCACTATTAAAGACCTCATGTTTCCACCGCAAATGGATAAAACTCCCAGTGAGGTTTCTGGTGTCTTTTAAGGTCAGTGTTTGCGGCATTAAAGAGTATCAGGCGTTCTGTGACGCTGTACTCATGGATTTTGGGAACATTTTTAAGTAAGACTAGAAAAAAACTGTAATTTGCTTGTTGTGATTTACAGCACTGCTTGCCCGTAAGCATACATAACAGTGATTTATTGTCCTTTCTTGGCACTGATCTGCAAGGGGGGGTTGGAACTAGATGATCTTAAGGTCCTTTCCAGCTGTAACTATTCTATGGTCTGACCCCTGTTTCCTTGTGTACTTCCCTTCTGACATCGCCCCAGTTTGATCTAATTACAGGGGCTACTTTAAAGCAATCTTTCCTTGCTTTCATTTGAATCCCTAATGAAAGGGGCAGCAGTGACATGGTATGGGACTGCACAGCACTCTGCTACCTTTGGCTGTGAGGATAAATATTCTATTCCTGTTGCTCAAACTGCCAATCCCCAAAAGAAGGATTTAAAGAGAGGCATCACAGCAACCGCTTCTCATCTTCCTTCGTCTACATCAGTATCTCCACTAAAGGGGCGGGGGGCGGGGGGGGGGGGGGGGAAGATTGCGGACACCAAAATTAACCATGCTGTCTCTGAACTGCATTGCCTCATTCTTTCCATAATCACTAGTATATAATACCCCTCTTGGGAAACAACCCCTTTTGCTAACAGGACTGAGGATCACTTCAGACTGAGAGCACTTCCCCCCTTTTTCATCACTTTAGAAGTGCACTCTGGATCAACAGATTTTAATATCTCTCTTTGCCAAGGAGAGATCAGACACTAAATGACATACCATGCAAGTGAGGACTCATTACTGTGAAACTGTTGTTTCTTGCCCAGCCAGTTAATTGGAGCCTATAAAATTTCCATTGTTCAAACCTGGATCATCTCACAGGTATTTGCCTGGACAAGGCAAATCCCAAGTCCTCATCCACTGGACTGATACATGGGATCCCAAACATGCACAGGATGGAGAAGTAACCCAAGACTGAGCCATTTGAGCAGGTTCTGTCCAGGGTTCTCCAGAAGACGTTTTAATCCCATCTGTGGAGGCAAAGACACCGAAAAGATGAAGTCACTTGCCTTGAGGCATGCAACAATTTAGTTGCACAGCTGGAAATAAAACTGAAGAGTATGAACATGCTGGACCTTGCTATAATCAGCAGATGCTATTGCTTCCAAGTTCTAATTAAAGAGCTGTCATTACACAAAAAGCATTTGTAGTTTGCAGTAAAACTGATAAAGCTCAATAGTCTGGAGTACTGGAGAGGAGGCATATGCTTTTTAAATATCCCAAAGATGATAATATAGCCTTTTTATTAACACCTGCCTCAGCCTCTGCAGCTATCTGATCCCAGCTATGAGTTCTCTCTCTGCTCTAACAAACCCAGGATCTTGCCTGTACAAATTAGGTAATGCTTCAAGTATATAATCTACACTGCACTTTCCTACCTGAGACCATTTGTGTGAAAGCAACTGCACTGTAGCACTTTCATGAAATAGAATAGAGCAACCAGTGGGAAAAATAACAAGTCTAGGAGAGAACAGAAGTGGCTGATGTGCTGCAGCCATCATTAACACAGCTGGCAATGTTTAAATGCATGAAAATAGGTGATAATAATACAAATATAAATGAACCAGATGCCTTGGCCATGCAAGTGCACACACAAAAACACAAATACACATACATTTCTCTGCAAAGGGAGCTCCTGCTTCCAGCTAACACCGTGCCTAGCACTGCTCTAGCAGATGCTTGGCATTGGGTCCAGCCCCAGTGTTAAGGGTTTGATTGCCTCAGCGCTGGAGCAGCTGTGGGATTTTCATCCCCAGCTCTGTGAGCCAGGCAGGGTCTCAGCTCTGCTGCTCCTGCTGGAGATACCTCACAGGGGCTGGGAGCCGATGGCACCCCAGGGTTCGTGGTACCCCAGGGCCAGTGGCAGGGCTCTGGTTGTGGCACCCCAGTGTCAACCTGCACGTAGGCAGTGTGCTTGGGCTGGGGGGGAATGTGTGCCCAGGGTTGCTCAATGCCAGTGCCTCCAGCTGAGTGAGGAGCAACAGAAGCTGCCTCTCCAGAGTCCTGTCCAGCTCTGCTCCTTCATGCAGACAGCACCTCAACACAGGCCATTGCAAAAGGTGAAAGGATGGGGCAAGTGCACTTCTGTTTCCCACAGAAACGAAATACCTCAAAGATATTCCTACAATCCAGTGATTACTTGGGTTTCTTACCTGGTAGACACATATGGCTGTGAATACCAGGGTAAGGTGGGTGCAGTCACTGCTGGGTGCACAAAGAAGCTTCATTTGCAGCCAAAGACCAGGTGTGTTTGTGTGAACTGCATCCAGCCATGAGCGACTGAGAGCTGGCATGTCCCACAGCTTCCAGTACCAGTTGTGCTAGGGGAACAATGAAAGGTATCAAAATGAGGCCTTTAGTTGAAAAGTAGAAAATGAGAGCCAGCAGTGCCACACTCTGTGGCACTGGCAAACAGGGCCACCACATTCCCCCTCTGCAGATGGTTGTCAGATGTCTATGGTTGCAGTCTAGAGCCCAGCAGTGTCTCAGCTGCAGAAAAGCCATTCCCTCTCCTCTACCTCTGATTTTTCCTTATTTGATCAAGTTTGACGAAGGCTGTGCAGGAAGCAGGTTTTAATGGTGACTCAAGCACACGTCAGCTCTACAGCGGTGCAGCACAGGCGTGTAGGCACTGGGGCAGTGTGCAGGTCAAAACCAGCAAGCCCTGCATCACTTCAAGCATGATTACTCACAGCTTAAATCCTTCTACCTCCACCTTACTTGGGATTCTGTTATGGGCACTGCTGGAGCACAAGGAAAGACATCTTGGAAGGGGTTCAGCCAGTGCTTCCGCAGAGCTCTACCATTGTCTACCATAAAAAGAGAGAAAGAGAAATAACACAACCAGAATTATCTGTTAGGTGTCCTGTGATAAATGTGGTGTCCTAAGAACAAGGGGCCAGGCGCATCAAAGTCTCTAGGAGATAAAGGAGAGGCAAAAAACCCAAAACCAAACAACCAAAAAGCCCCCAACAAACCAGGTGCAGTTGAGGTCTTTGGCACAAAATCATAGACAAGATAAAGGCTTGTGTAATTGCTCTTTAGACAGCAAACTAGGCCAGGTTTCAGGAAATAAGAGAGAAAAGCCAATTCTGTTGCTGTGCCTCAGAGGCGAGACACGGGGTCTTTGCCCTCTGGGGCCATTGGCTCCCGTGACTTTGCTCTGTTCACAGAAGCTGAAGGTGACCAGTTGGCAGGTCAGAGTATTCTCTGGAAAGGAGCAAGGTACTTGCAATGCACGTGCAATTATTGCGTCACTGTGAGCACCAGAGTTGAGAGCATCTATTCCCAATGAGATCTAGCATAGTGGCTATTCCATCTATCCTTGGTCAGAAATCATCTTTGAACTGCTAGTTCCATGGCTCTTTCTGGTTCAGAATCGATCATAAGCATGTATCTGGTTGGGTTGCAGCTACTGGATTTCTCTGACTGTTGTGGACCTCTCAGCTGTGTCACTGCCTGCTGCAGCTGCTGGGAAGGTGGCCATACTTCCCTTGTACTTTCATTACATGCAAGAGTAACACTTCATACACATCCCTGTGAACAAGTTGAGGCTGCCTGTAGGGAAGTTCATGCTTGGTAAAGAGAATTGCAAATTTGATTCCAAAGCACTAAACAAACTGCCTCATCAGATTGAGGGGGTCACACAAATTACCAAAGGATCAAAAAGAGAAGTTCCTGACCTCCACCCTAACCAGAATTCTTCAGGGTATTTTGTTGAGATGTATTTCAGTCCTGACAGGGTGAAAAACAGGTACGGTATTTAGGTTGGCAAACTATGTGCCATGTGCCATGCACAGACCAACCCAGTCAGCCTGCTCCTGCCTTCCCAAGCACAGCTCACTTAGGGAAGGGCAGGATTGCAGGACCCCTAACACCTTGCACACCTTCTGCACGACCAGAAGCAGAACATCTACACAGTCTGCACCGCAAAAGAGGCTCTTAGAAAAGAAAGGACTTTTTCCCCTGTCCACTCGGAAATGAGGAGATCAAGCGAGAAATCCTGACTCAAGTAAACGGAGCAGGACTTTGCCACTGATTTCAACAGGCCCAGCTTTTCACCCCAAGAATCTGTTCTGCTGTTGAGTAAGGACATAAGCTGCCAGCAGCAACAGTCTGGCCTCGCAAATCCGGAGGGGTTTGTTGGCTGATTGCAGAAGCAGCAAATGCACAGCTCACCCACAGTACAGATGTAACTTGCATGCCTCCCACTCAGAAAAGCTGAGGGCTCCATGTTTATTGTGCAGTGGGAAGACATTAATAATCATGCCTGACGATGTTTAAGAATGGAGATAAAATTCTCTATTATCACAGAATATCAGTTTGTCAAAGGGGATGCTGGCAGACAGAAGCTTTACTGGGATGAGGTTTGCATTTCAATGAGCAATCTGCATGAACAGCTTTCAGCTCCTCCATGCATCAGATCCAGGCAGAAACAGATCTGCGCTGAAGCATCCTTCCAAGATGCCCTGCAGTGCTTAGAGAGGTCTGACTACAGCCAGGTCACGGTCAAGGCTGTCAAAGCTAGAAATTATAGAAAGCCTTAACTGCAGAAGATGCTGGGCTCACTGCAGGGTGAGTAATGAGGGCTTTAGAAAAGCACACTGAGAATGACCACATTTTCTGCTATTTATAAAATCCTGCTAAACTACAAACTGGAGGCACTGGCACAATGCTCCCAGTGCTCCCTCAGACCCAAGGTGCTCAGGTTCTCTCATCGCATAAAGAGACTGGTAGAAGCAATCATCCAGCCACCTTGAAAGGACTTCAGAGGCTTTGCTGGGTACTGAAGTCAAGCTCAAGCACCCAAAGACAGAGTGTGAACACGTAAGAGCAGCATCTCACCTTGTGGGGACAGTGCTGAGCCCCACACAGACAAGCCTTGCTGCAAGCATGCTGCTGGTTGTCTAAACCAGTGGCGGTTACAAAGGAATCCGGAATGACATTTCTGTCCCTCCCAACCTCTTCCCAGCACCATCCTTCTCCCATCACACTTGTCTAGCCTGCAGCCAACCTGTGTGGCAGGCAAAGCACCTTCCATAGCTTGCTGGACAAGCCTAACAAAGGGCTCTTCTAGCAGTCATTTACTTGCTGTTCATTAGTCTTGCACAATGCCTGGGAGTGGAATACTCTGAATTAGGGGCTTTTCAAGAGGCAGTAGTACCAGTACAAAACTTTGTACAGATCTGAACTTCAAACCAATGCTCAGCATGAAAAAGAGGTTATGACCCCTTTACATTTTTAAGTTTTTCTGCAAGCACAAGAGCTAGAAACATCTCTTCTTCCCCACTGCCCTTTAAAAAATACTTCAGTTTCTCTGAAATACTGTGTATTGAGCAGCTGTCTCTTTGCCAAGCTACCAAGTATCTTGGGGATCGCAATGGAGTCTCAAGAGCTGATAAAGCTCTCTGTGCTTGTGGTTGAGAAGGCTCTGGGGGATGAAAGGCAAGCCTCATCCCTGCTTTCGACCTTATTTCTACCATCCACAAGACTCACACCAGAGACAATATTGGCTGCATAAATTCTTATGGCACCTTGGACCTCAGTGCAGGAGCCAGCTGCCAGCAAAATCAGATTCTTCCTGCATGCAGCACAACTCTCTGCCGTGCAGACCTGAGAACACCAGCAGCCACATGGATACAGTCACAAGGCAAAACACCGGCTGCTCTCCATTTGCTCTGCAGGATGCAGTCAGCAGGCTTGTGTGGCGGTATGTGCAGGGAGCATCTGCTGTGTGTGCAGGAGTGCCATTGGCTTGGGTACACACACATACACCCCTTGTGTGCACATACTCATCAGCTACAGCCTTACACCATAAACACAAGCTGCTGCTCAAGTGCAATGCTTGGCTGAGCTCCCTTACACGTCTACAGCACTCGAGCAGTTCAGAAACAAGCTGATTGCTGGGATAAAAGCAACCAGATACTATTTCTTCTGCTGCAGACCTGCTCCTGCAGGTCTCATACCTGACATTTGCATAGCACTCTTTCCCATAGGGCCCCCAAGTATGATTAAGACATGCATTCAAGGAGGGAGGCATCATCCCTAGTTTTCAGATAAAAGAACTCAGTGCTTTGCACATTGATCAGATTCTCTGCAGCAGAAAGGCAGGAGTCTGACCCCTGGCTCCTGCCTCACAGCGACCCTTCTCGCTGCAGGTTCAGCCCATTTCTTCTTGTGTCATCCACCATAGACCTGGGGAGCAGGTCCTTTTGTATGGCACTGACTTCACATTTGAAGCCTAATTTCCCCCTCTTTAATTCTTTGTAGTTTAGGCTGGATAACCCTTATTTCAGTTGTTCCATATGGAATATGTTGCAGGGGAGTAGTGCTGCTGTTATTTTTGCTGCTCTTTCCTAGTGTGATCCACGACTTTCATCAGCTAGAGCACCCAAAACCAGGACCCAGAATTTCAGCTGTAGCCTGCTGAATATGGCCCAAGAATCACTTGTCTGGGTCTTACTGGCTACAGTGCCATTTACCTGAGCCAATGTGCATAGTCCCCTGCTATGTGATGTGAATGTACAGTTTCACTGCATCTAGGCAAGGAAAAGGCAATTGAGAACTTGGGGAGGCAAGTGCGAGGGGGGGGTCCCTGATTGCATCGTGGTTTTTCTGCATCCATTTCTACATGGCAGGAAAAGAGGAGGTTTGAAAAGCACTTTCCTTTGCAAGCCATGAGATCCTGAAGGTCCCCTGTCAAGTAGAGCTCCAGCACTCAGTTGCCTGCACCAAACAAAGGGCAGCAATGGCTGTGGCTGCAGACATTGTTTGGAGGCAGCAAAGCCCTCATGCATTTGACAGACAAAACCCGAATGGACTAAGCATGCAGAGTGGGTTGACACAGCTGCCTCCCTCTTTGCTGTCTCTCTGCTTGCCACAGAAATGCACAGTCTGTGGTTTGCTGGCCAGGGCACAGGACACGCACTGCTCTCTGGGCTGTTCACCTTCCCTCGCCTCAGATCTGCCACCCCAGAGCAAACGGTACAGGTTTAACCTGCCCCTCTCCACCTCCCCTCTGCCCAGGGGCTGAGCTCACCCTCGCAGTGAGCACCCATCACCAGTGCTGGTCTCACACCACTGGTGCGCAGCCAGCCTTCACAGATGGCTGTGGCATGGAGTTTTCAATGCACGAAACAGTTGAAACAACAAAAGCGCTGCCGAGGCTGATTCAGCTCGTGAGCCTGCCTCCCATTAAACCAGTCATCTTTTCCAGTTGTTCAGCACAGGAACCGTGTGGCTGCATACAGCTTCCCAGGCAGTGGTTGCACTGAATCACACCTCCCAGCCAGGATGCCCGCAGACAGCTTACTCCAAACCGAACCGAAGTGGTTCCTTCTACACTAGAAAACAAGTCCTTGTGAAAACAAACCCTTGTGACATGGACTTCCAGCCAATTTTATACTGGCAATCCAGCATGTCGCACCCACTAGCAGCCCTCTCAAGGGCACACTGCTGCATTCTGAGAGAACGATTCTGGCCAATGGAGACTTGCCCAATGCAAAAAGGAGAGAGTCTGTCAACATCCCCATCTGGCACCTCCCAGAATCTCACAGGTACCCACATGGTCTGGAAAGCAATGGAGGTTGCTGTGGTGCTTTGTGGAGTACAAGAGGCAGCACTGCTCCCAGGGAGCTGCGAGGAGGCAGGCACCAGCTGCAGCTCTTGCACACAGACCATTACAATCTAGAGCCATGGCAGACAGATTAAACCTACCTTTGTATCATGTCGCAGACTTACAGTGTCTCACAGACAGCTTCACACAAATCTTGTCCCTTTGAGACATCCAAACTCAGAGTACAAACAGATTCTCAAATTCTAGTAAAACCCTCAGTGGGTGGTACAGTTCTGCAACTGTTTTTCTGCTTGACCACTGCTGGGTTTTCTGCTGCTCATGAAGTGATGCAGTTTCCAGACAGGACGTGGTTTGTGCCGTTCTGCATGTTATCCACAGAAGATGCTAGACTGAAACAGTCATCAGCTGAGAGATTTCAAGCAGGACTTAATAAATAAAATCAAAGTGGGTAGATATCCACAGAGACTCACAAAGATCCCATCATAAATTAGGAATGAAAATTCCACCCGAAAGGATAGGTGATGGGAACCGAATGTAACTGCATCTTTCAGGGATTGGCTGCCTTTGAAAATACATCCTTTAGTCATTTAGCTCAAACCACAGTTGCTTTTAATTTAGCTTGGGAGGCTCTAACTCAAGGAACAGCTTGTAATTACTACTGACATATATACTGCTCTCTAAAGTAAGACACTGAACTGTGAGCTTTAGTAACAATAAGATAAATACTAACTGGCTAACCATTTTGCAATTATTAAGCAAAGTCTAGAGATACGGGAGTTTGCCTAACAAAACAGTTCAGAGGAGTTTGCCATAGCCCTGGACATACCTTCAAGTAAAAGTCATAACCAGGTTGTACTGGAATCACATGAAGAAGATGATGGTAGAATCATCTGTTTGAAGATTTGACTGCTAGAGCAGACTGATGAATGTTTTTGGATTGAAAATGAAGGCTCTTATCCACTGTGCAAACACATACTTGTTGGAAACATGAGGAGTCATGTAACTGGTAGCACCAAATCTAATTGTGATCATGATGCTGATCCAGAGACACATACGCATGCAGGATCCTTTTTGTGCTCTGACAGTTTCAAATGTTGACCATGAAGCTTTGGATGACCTTTGGGTATTTCACCAACTAGAAGAGAAGACCCAAACAAGCTGCTCACTTTCATGGAGCTCAGCCTCTATACTTAAAGATTTCTGCTGGTTTTTTTTCTGTTTTCTTCTATATTTGACAGTTTTGAAAAGATGATATAGTGTGAAACAGTGAGCACCCACGTAATGAATGTTACAGGCATTTCTGTACTGCTTACAAGCAGAGTTTCCCCTAAAGCACCATCAACAGCCTGGTGCTGCACTCATGTTCACTTGTTGCCTTCCCTGGCAATGCCCATGCCGCAGCATGGCATTTGGGCTTAGCTCCTCATTAAACACTGTGTTTGGCTGCATTTTGTTTATGCCAGATTACACTGTTTTGAACTTGGATGAATGAGTATCATATTGCAGGATAGCGTCTGATCTAGATAATCTGAAGCCAAAGCAGAGCTAATCTTGCACTGAATCCATGTCAACACGCTTACTCATGTCTCCTGGGTTAGGGAATGCAGCACTTTCCCTTCAGCCTGAGGTTGGACCAAAAATACCAAAGAGGTGCTGGCAGAAACTGTAATTATAAATGAAGACATCACGAAACCAGCCCTGCATGAAGCTGAGATCATGCTCCAGCCTTGAGCTGGCTTCTGCGTTAAAGTTACAGAGTGAAACAAGTACAGAATTCATCAGTATCACTGGGAAGCATTACCTTTGTTTCATACCCCTACCACAAACCACTACAATGAAGCTAAAAAGTGTCACAGCTAAATGAAACTTGGCAAGCCATGCACACCCAGGATTTTAAAGAAATTGAAAAGTTGGCTTTACCAATTTCCTGGTACAGGATAGGAGGTTTTTAGCCCACATTTTCATAAGCCATGAACTACATAATATTTAAACACTGACACAAAAATTGAATCACCTCAGATATTTTTCTTCCTTTGGTCTAAGTATGTATTTTGGAGACAGTCCACTGGCTATCTGGTAAACAGTATACTTCACTGAATGACCCGTTTCCTCCCCGTGTGGCCAGACCGTTTAAAAGCAGATGTTCATTTGATTCCTGTAAGTAACACTTGTGGAAGAATTTTCCACTGTGAAACAGGTCAAGTGCCAGCAAACAGCCCTGTGCAAAACCCACTTGGTGGAGCAAGTCAGGGAAAGCTCACACCAAAGCAGCAGAGATGGGAATGTTGGAACGGAACAGCAGTGCCTGCCCAGCATCAGCTGGATTAGTTTTGCTAGACAGGAGGCTGTAGGAAAAGTGCAAGGAAAAGATATTAAGAGAACCATGTTTTTTCCTAAAGCCCTATATAAGTACATAGCCTTATATAAGACTATATAAGTGCACAGTACCTCCTACAGCAGCAGGCTTTGAGACCCAAGTCTCAAAGCTACAGTGTCTGGTGCCACATACACTTATGCCGGGCAAACTCTTGCTGCTGCTGCTCTCTCCTCCCAGCAGTCCTCAAAGTCCTGTTTACGCTGTGGGACCATCTGCACCCATTAGTTTCTGCAGGGTTAGCTTCATATTAAAGAAGAAAACCAAACTCAAATCATTCTAGCTTTCAAGTGTTAACAATACTAACAAGTGAGGACTTCCAGCACATGAGCAAAGGCTATGGTCTTAACAGTACTCTTTAAGGAGAAGAGAACCACAATAGCTGGTCAGACCGGATCAAACCAACAGTCAGTCTAGCCTAACCTTGTTTCTGACACTGGCCAATACAAGGCCACTAAGGAAAGAGCAGGAAAAGAAGATGAAATCAGGAGGAATTCAGTGTCAGGTTTCATCATTCCCTTGCAGATGGTGAAGAAGACCAGGACTGGCCCAGAGATGAAGGTACACAGTACAAAAACAGTATCTGTGGAGCAAGTTCAACCCTTCATTTTCACCTTGCCTCTACCCAACACTCATTGTCACAGACAGCAAAGCTCACTTTCCTTGTCTCTAAGGCATCACTTACCTCAAAGCACCACTGTGTTTCAGAGGTACCCAACCTGCTCAGAACACACTTGCACAGATTGCAAATGTGCAAAAAGCCTGACACACCAAATGCATCAGATTAATACCTGTAGCCTTTCTCTGTCAGAAAGGTACAAGAGATCCAAAGCAGCCAGTAAACACTGCAACCCACGTAAGCACTCGCACAGCCTGGATTTCCAGACATGCAGGAATCCCAACAAATGTGTAAAATGTGCAGCTTTCTCTTGGATAAAACTTGGAGGTGTAAGAAAGCACAGATCTAAAGGGAAGTCTCCTGCTTAAAGCAGAAGTGCAATCTTATTATTAGACCTGACTGAAAAATGTCCATCAGGAATTGAAAAATATGGCTTTGTAGCTCTCTGCCCGTCTGTGGGAATGCTTGGACAAAATGATTAAATGACCCAAGATTTCAAACCAATGTGAGGCACTGGGAAGAGTGACAAGCGGGTGCTATTGTGAGACAGCTCAGCAGCCCTGTGAAATCCAACCATACTCCTAAATTGCAGATGGAATTGGACAATTACGGCTTTCTACTTTCAACCAAGGACACAACACCTTATCTTAAAGCTCTTCAGAATTCTTTCTTCTGTCCCCGAGAATGCTCTTTGCCTGCCTGCCATGGCAGCTGGTTTTCCTCCATGAGCTGATCTCATGCAACCTATAGCCTCACTGGGGGTGTGATGTGGTCAAACATAATGAAGAACAGCCACATCTATCTCTCACTGTGATCATAACTGGCATTTGGGTGCAGATCTCCATACCGGTTCAGCTGGTGGCTGATGGGATGCTAAAAAGTAGCGCAGTTTCATGCAGTTTCTCACTGACGTGAGATGGTAGGTACTTCTACATTTTGAAGAGATGAATGCTGGCTATTAAAGCCAAACTTTTCTGAAGAAACATAATGTAAATAAAGATAAGCAGTCATGTAATAGAAGACGAGAAAGCAGCAGTCTTAAAAACTACTTGTATTCAACTGTAGTGATTGTTAAACATCAGAGCTCTTTCGCAGCTTTGCTGTGTCAACCCCAAAGAGGTAAATAGTATGTTGTGCCATAGCTGTTTGTTCTTTAGGACAAACATGGGATATTATATTTGCATTTAAAGATATAATCTTGAATGCTTATGAGGTGTTACTCACAAGGAGAAAGCATGCAGAGTAGAGCAAGCCATATGTTACAGATAATAAAGGAAATATAGCTGAAGTGTTAGCAAAGACTTGCATTACTTCAGGAAAAAAGACTTAAAACTTGAAGACATTTCTGAAAGACTCTTAGGAGCATGCATACAGACAAATGCCTCTAATCATTCACAAATACTATTCCTAGGCTGTTTCACTGGATTTGGCTCCTAACCCTCTCTTCATTGCCTTTACCACTTACAACCTTTTCCTATGTAAAGTATCTTCTGAGCAGAACCCCTCTAGATGTCTTTAAAAATAAACATCAAGTAACCACTCAAAGCCTCTGAAATATAAATGTTTTGGAGATAATCCATCTTTTCTGATCATCACAGGGTGGTTATATTCAAGAGAAAATAAAAGCAGAGCCTATCAACATCTGATTTAGGTAAGAATTAATCAACCTTATATTCACGGCACAGAGTTTCATCATTTGTTTCATTTAGACCACTGTTGCCTAGCTTGTTTACTCACATTGCTGCCTAGAAGAAGACCGATCTGGAATATTCTTACAAAAATAGTGTTTACACAGGGCTTCTTGGTACAGTCTTTGAACCCCCATAATCCAGCTGGATTCTGCTGCTGGCGACATTTGCCATACGTAGTTTTAGAGGCTAACATCAATAAAAGTAACCTGCAGTTTTCAGCACCTCGCATGGCCCTAGCTGAGTTGAAGGGCTTTGTCAGCTGGCATAGCTTCAAAGCACTGCTAGAACAACTTTAGACCGAAACAAGCTAATTAACACAGCCTGCTTCCAAGATGGGCTTTCATATATTATTATATTGTCAAGAAAAAACTGTGGCCTCCATAAAGATCTGAAGAAATTCCCAAGCTAATCACTGTTGTATATACCCAGTTACAGAGCAGAATGCTAAAACACTGTATTTCAAAGTTGAAACAAGTTTAAAAAGACAAGCACTAGATATCTAACATTACAAAAATTCATTATACAGGATCAAATGCAGCTTTAAATTTGATGCTACTTTACTGTCCTCCCACATAACCCCCAAGCATGAGCAGCCCCTTCATTGTCCCAGACCTCACCCACAGATGTTTTTATATGCCTTGAAATAGCCTCCTCTGGCATCAGATGCAAAAGCTACACTGCTAGTGGCACAGAAATCACAGTTCTCTCTATTTTGGTCCACATACCTCCAGAAGAAGTGACAGCAAGAGCTGGAAAGCTTTCTCTACCTGTGCCATTTGCCACTGACTTCCAGATCTCTTGTCTTCCATATATCTTAAGTGTCACACTTCCAGATGAGGGAAGTGATAATCATAGCTTGGATTATTTGGGAAAAATTATGAACTTCCAGATCAGAGCTTTCTATTAAACCTTGACCTAGAAATGCCTCTCTCTCTGGATCACATTTCTACTTGTTTTTCTTGTTAGCAACAGATACGTACTTGTAGGCTGGCTTTAGTATTCAGTGAGAATAGCAAGTTTATATTTTTCATCAGAAAAAAAAAATCATTTACAAAGACTCAGTTTAACAATCTGATTGATTTCAACAATTTTAAGACTGCTTCTTACTGCTAGCCACATCTTGAAGCCAAAGCTAGTGTTGCTTCCACAGAGGACAGGAGTGCAAGACTGGAGAGTTCTCTGTGATCAGATGCCTTGATTTCCCCACGCCACAAGACTTGCCTCACAGTTTCATTTTGAAGGTTCAAACTTGCACATCCATTTGTCTCTAACACCTAAATTGTTACCAGGCTTTACAGCAGATGTGCCCACTCTGAAGATGGGTGGAATCAGAAGGTCCAGAGAGGCTTGGTAAGTTGTCCTAAAGGCACTCCATGGATAGCTTTAGATTTAAATCAACACAAAAATCACTGGGTCTCTCTCACCTGTTCCCTCATCAAAAGAATAGTGTCTGGTCCTGACATTTGGATAGTTTTATAATGGGCAAAGAGATCTTATGGTGGAGGTTCCACCCTCATGCTCAAATAGCTTACACCAAAGGGCACTGCTGGGGGAGAGCTAACAGGATCCCTGGCCGAGTTCATAAAGCATTTTCTATTCTTTGCATGCAGAGATCAAGGGTCTCAGGCTCTGCAACTCCCTTTGTCCTGTGGCCAAGGCTTTGCTGAGGGAACGTAATGCCAGCTATAGCTATCAGGTGTAGTATTTGCCCCAAGACAATTTCCTTTAGGGGAGTTATTCATTGAAGCACATGGGAACCAGGAGTGGGGGAAGATAAAAATCTCTCTTATTTATTCTGTTTTCAGCCGTCACCATCCACACTCTGGAATCAAACTTGAGCTGGCAGTTTGGTTGATGACACAGGGCTCTGGTCAGAGCACATCAGCTCTCTGCAGGCCTAGTCAAAAAATCCCATATAAACAGAATTAAAAATAAGCCACCACCATGTCTAACCAGCAAACAGAAAAGTCAGGAACCAGGTTTCCTCAGCAGGGCATAGACATTTATCATTAGAAATACCAACTTCTTAATCAGCTATTTGACCATCAAGGGTTTTTTATTTCAGTGGAGAGAAAAGATTCGGGATATTTTCAAGCCTCCAGGTGCATTTCTGTAAGAAGTGGGACATCTGCTTCCTTTGTATTTCTGTTTCCCTTTGCTTCAGGTTACACAGATTAGTATTGCCAGTAGATTATTTGCAATGCTGACTAAAGATCATTACTGTAGGGACACCGAGAGGAAAAGGATCCTCTGCAGCTGTCAACAGTCATAACATAACCACTCTGGAGTTATTACAACTTTCAGCATAAACAGAGCGTGGCAGGAATGCTGCTTGTTCTAACAGACCATGTCCACGGGTAATTATTTATAAAATATGTGACAGCTCAAGCTTGGGACTGAGGACTCCACCGTTCATTGACTGTTGATGAAACAAAAATGATCTTACTGACTCCTGAGTCTCCTGCATCTGAGCAGAGACAAACATTGCTACAAAGCACTTACTCTAATGAACTTATTTATGCAACTTTCTTGCTTTATGGTCGTTAACTTTCATACAATTAATAACATACAATTGTAATCTATAGAATCCAGGCTCATAAATCCAATGGAATCCTCTCATTGAGAGCAAAGAGGAAGTTTAAAATGTACATTAACAAGCAGATGATGAAGAAGCAATGCTCCAGGCCCCAGACATGCAATGTGGGAAGAAATATGGAAATCCACCATTCTCTTCCTTGGACTGCCTCTAAATGTCTCTGTCTTTCTCTTCCGTAACCTTTCCATCCATGTTTACTCCCAAGTGAAACTGATCGAATAGATCTAAGCATACCTCCTATTCAAATGTGTCAGGAATGAAACTGGTTAAAATTTTGTCTTTTTTTTTTCTTCCTGGGTTTTACTCTGAGAATTTAATTTTACTTTAAAACTTACAATCAGTGAGTGGACTTATTTACAAGGAACATGCAAAGTCCTGTTTCCCTAAAGGAACTTGGTAGCAGCAGCCTGGTTCTTTGCTCCAATTTTCCTCTTGCAGTTACTGTTTAACCGCAGAGGTTCTCTCCCTTTTTTGGGGAAAGTTAACTCAACTCAAGGAATTTAAGAGCGAAATAGCTATTTTGGATGACTGCTATAGAGACTGCTGTTCTAGAGCCAAGAAAATGCCTTTGGAAATAAATTAAGCTAATCTACAATAAAAAAGCATTCAACCTGCAATACATGTGTGAGACAAGTTAATCAGAAATAGTTCTAGTGGTACAGCCATTCCAGAATAACTCTCCGAACTCCTGCTATAGCTGTGAGTACTTTTCTGCTCCCTCTCCCTTTTCTGCTATCTCCTTCAAGCATACACAATAAGGGCACAAACAGGACCCAACAAATTCTTTCCACCAACATGCTCTGATTTTCATGTGATGTGTATTAGGAAGGGGGATCAACTACTACTTGACACAGAACCTTTTGTTTCTGACAGCCTTCTGAATGGGCAGTGCCATCAAGCCCAGCAGGGTTTCTCCAGAGCCTCAGCAGTAGCTTTAACAGCAGGAAACAGAGATATCAGAAACTCAGTTCAGAGTGAGTGACACAACAAATTGATGTCAAACAGGATTAGCACCTTTGTATCTTGGTTCCTTGGTAAATACTTTATATCAGTGAGTTACTTGCCTTAAATTCCTGTACCTCTGAAGATATGAATTCAGTTCTTCTTTCAAATCAACTTTCATGTGAGATATTGAAGCACTTGGGAATAATTCACAATGAAATTAATTTAACATGGTGTAAAGCCTTAATAGTAGCATATGAACTATTTGCATAAGAACAGAATGAGGAACCTAACATTAATCTCCTGGTTTCTGAAAGCATTAGAAACAACAACTCTTGGCTCAGCACACCTTAAAATCAGAAACATCCAGCTGGACAGACAGCACACAGCTGACTGACAGCTTCCACACAACCACCCCTAGAAGAGTTGAGAGCTGAAGCCATGGAGCCAGGTCATCTTGTAGAAGCTGGAAAGAAAACTGCTTCCCAGACCTGATGACCCAGAACTGTCTGGGGGAAGGCTCATAGTGCTACAGACACACCGATTTCTTCTTGCTTTTTCAGTTTCATTCTCAAGGTTAAGGATGCTTGTTACTCGTATTCACTATAAGAATATTGTCCAATCACTTCCAACCCAAATGGCGAGACGTTATTCTGTGCCTCCAAATTCATCCTTATTAGGAAGAAGCTGGAAGAAGTTTTATATGTAAGGAATTTCCATTTCTATTGTCATTTCACAGAAAATGAGACAAAGTATTTAAAAACAAACAAACAAAATCCCCTCCACAACCCCCATAGAAAAACAAAGCAATACCAAACTGAAACATTTGCTGTGATTCACCTAAAGCACAGCCGGGAATCCCCAGAATTTCTTTGATTAGATAGTGTAATCATGGATTTGCATACAGGCACACAAAAGGGACCCATGCTATGAAGAGACACTCCCTCTTTCATTTGAACAAATACCAACTATTGAAGCATGTCATACGAACTGTGAGATGCAAATGGATCTTGAAAAACTGAGGCCCCATCTGCAAGTTATTTTCCCTGTGGAGGGAGTGACTTGCAACAGCATTTGTTCTTCTGCTGGGGAGAACAACTCACAGTACAACCACAGAATAACCCCATGTTATAATCCTTCGAAACATCCCCGAAAACCCCACCAAACTAGGACTTGCAATGAAAATACTTTAACCTCACCTGTGCATGCCAGAGCAGGCTGGGATGCAGAAAGGACACCACTGAGTTACAACACGGTGCCATGGTATGGTAAGGCTTGCTGCCGGGAGGGAACTCTGAATGCTCCAGCTGCTTTCACATTGCAGATACATCACCAGAGCCCAAGGAAAGTGCTGGACAGTGGGATATTAATTTACATCCTGACATGCTGCAGCCAAGCAAGGGAAAGCAACCAGAGGGAAGGGTTGCTCAAGGAAGACTTGGAGATATTAAGACTTGAAGGTCCATAGGGAGCCTCGCTGCTGAGCGGCTGTCTGCACAGGGAACTGGAGGAGAAACCAGGAAAGCCTGGGAGTTACCAAGTTTCAGGGGTGAGGCAGAAAACCTAAACAAGCTGCCTGCAGCAGAACTCGGTCAGCCCAGCTACAGCTCAGAAGCTGTCTTAGCTTTAGTCCAAGTTTTACACTGCTTTCTCTCCTGTGTTTCTGAGGCTACAGCAGGCTTACCCCATTGCACTGCACTTTTTCTTTATAAAGTGATTAATACAGTTCAGCTTGTCTGAAAGCAGTGAAGACCAGTCTAATCAATTCTAAGAACAACGAAGGCTGGTGCAAGACCACATCGCATCAGCATTCTCTGTTCCGCGCTCTCAGAAAACATAGGAAAGTTGCATTGACTTTAACAGCCACATGCATTTATCTTGGTTGTAGCTGTATCAGGTTGCTACATGCCACAACAGAGTGAGGAAAAAAGGCAACGTGATGCTTGGTGTCACATTGTACGGCAGTTCAAAGGAAGTCAGCTTCTGTACAGGAGAAAGCAATTAGCTGGAAACAATGGGTATGTCCCGTACTGGCAGCCTGGGGTGGGAGGGCTGGCTGAGCAGGCTGATGGTTGGCCAGCTAGGACAGGAAAAATAAAGTGCCTTAGCTTGTACTTTTATCTCTCACAGTGTCTAAATGATACAGCTACTCATGACCGTTTTCTGCTTAAACACAGCTAAACTTAGGGAAAAGAATTGAAACAGCTACTGGAGGAAAACAGAGTGAACAAATCAGAGAATGCTAGAGAATACTCTCAGGCACCAAGATAACTGGATCCAAAGGCAACTGCAAGAGCAACAATCTCAAAATAGCAGTTTTTTACAGGACATGATGCACCGGGGCTCACGTACACTGCTGACACCTCTTACTAAAGCACAGCTGCTGGTACAGTAGAAATGTACCTGGAGCAATATAAGGGCTTACCATGAACTAAGTGTGTATGTATTTATTTAGACAGTTCCCATAGTCTGTGTTGAATTCTGTGTTGTCCTGATGAGCTGGAGCACTATCTTACCTGAATTAACCAGCACAGGGCCAGTCAAGTTATGCCCTTATGTCTGCTGACTTACCAGAATACTACTCTTTCTGTTTCTTATGCCTGCTCAGGCACGTTAGAAATGACTTTTTGCTGTAACAGCAAAAGAGGAATTTAATAATACCTGGGATCAAAGACTACTCTGTAACCTCAATGCAATGCTCCTGATTTGATTTATCATTAAAAAGATCATGCACAATGGAAAAGTCAAAGATTAAGCGATTTCCTTTTTCTTTCTATATCTAAAGAGCTTCATGTGACTTCATCCCATGGTGACAGACTGTACTTACTGTCGCTTTGAAGTATGTCATTATTTACAAGCTGCATTCAGTGTGGCGGTGAGGGAAGTATTGCTAACCCTGTTTTACAGAAAGTGAAACCAAAACATGGAGTCATGAGGTCCCTTCCCCAAGGCTATCTCCTGAAACCAGGGACCATTCTCCTGGCAAGGGTGCAGCTCCAAGGACGTGCTGGGTCCCAAGGACAATAAAAGAGAAGACTTGCCCCCAGCCCTCTGCACAAACCATATGCCTGCCTTAAACATTTTGCCATACAACCTCACCACTACACATCACCCCTGAAGATGCTCCCACTGCAGATGTTTGCTGCTCCCTGATGGAGGTTGGAGCAGGCTCCGGAGCAGGCTCTGTGGCACAGGCAGGGCTGCAGCACAAGGCTCGCTTTGAAGCGTGGATCAAATACAAGCAGTGATTGTTCCTGCAGCACTGAGAGAGAAACCTCACTGCAGAGACCGGAAACAAGACATTAAAGCACAGATTTAAAAATCTGTTGCCACAGGAGAGGCCTCCAGCATGTGGCTCTTCCAGCTGCGATAATATTAGGGGGCTGTGGAACACTCGTTGGGGATTAGTCTTTGTTAGAGAAGCTCACAAACAATATTCATAGGAAAACAGTTGCATAAACTTTACAAGTCCAGCTGAACACAGGAGTTATATATATAAACATAGAAACAGTAGGTCCAAAGCCAATTCATTTTGACTGGAGGAGGCTGGGCACCTCCAGCAGCAGATCTGGAGATCTCTGTAAAAGCAGATGGTTCTGCTAAGAAGGCAGGAGCTGGAGGAAGGCATTTGCCCATGAGCCATACCCAAGCACCTCCTAGTCCATGCCAAAAAGAAGTCTACCAGTTCTCAGTAGATGAGTGTCCAGAGAGGTCTGGTGCTGCATTAGTTTAAAGCCACTCCTTCAGCTACTCTGGTGCAAAGCTCTTTGCAAGTCAAGCCTCAGAAAAAATATTCCTAAAGTGCAGTTTCGCCTGAAGAGCCAGGACACTGGGATTTACAGCACCATTCCCCTATCACTTGAGATATGGTACTCCTAATCCCTAAAGCTCTTCTGCCTTACTCCTGTTGTCAGGGCTGCCAAGGATCCTTGGGGTACAGCCTGCAACTGCCCCTCCACCCCAGCTCCCCCAACTGCACCCAGGGCTTTTTGAGCTCCTTTAGACCCTACAACTTCTGTTCCCAGCCTTGACAGGAGCACACATCCTCACAGTGTCCATGAGAAGCAGACTGCCCAGCTCCCGATGGCCACTGCTCCTTATCTAACAATCCATGGGGCTCATATTGCCTCAGAGAGGGACTGATCTTCACCAGCAGTTTGAAGGGAGGATTGTCAGTCGACAGCCAGTTTTCCAAGGGTGTTTCTGGCACACAGGTCATGTCAGCAATGGAAAGACACGTGCATGGGACTGAAGCCTGTTCACATCAGCTGAGGTTTGGACTGTTGAAGTGTCCTCAGGTGGTGAAATGTAATCAGCTTCAAGAGTGTGTGGGACGCTGTGCAGTCAGAAGCTGGCACAGGAGCATCGCTCCTGCCTGATGCTCATCGGTGAGACACATCAGGTGCACCACCGAGGGGTGAGGAGCTCTCTGCAGGCACACTTTGCTCCCCAGTGCAGTTCCCTGGGGAGAAGTGGATTCATTCAAACTGTGTCTGCAAAGGCTCCACTCCCATGATTTCTTATCGTCTCAAACGTGCGAATAACTAACTGTGGCAAACACCTATGTGCAAGACAATCAGCAACACCAGCACTTCTTTCTGATGTCAAGGTCTTCTGAAGCCACACAGGTTATGTCTGTTAGCTAGAAAGCTTGCTGGTCACATTTGCATGGGGAGAAAAAAAAGGCAGCAGGAATGAGGATGCATTCTGGGAAGGATTACTGAGCTGGCAGAGGAGAAAGTGCAATTTAGCGCCAAAAATAATGGTAACATAAGGAGATTCTTGGAGAGATTCTCCAGTTATGCCGATGGGCACTGGAGAGGAATCAAAGAGACAGATTCCTACTGGAGCAGAGCATGCCAGCTGCTCAACACCTCGCATAAATTGATCATATGGGCACAAACACAGCTACCAAATGCTAGTCGCTTGCAAAAGCGCAAGCGAGAGCTCTCTAAGGCCCACAGGCTGACTAACCCCTGCCCCAGACCTACTCAGCGTGCCACATAGCCACTAGCAAGCTGGGTTCACACTGGTTCTCAGGGGAGAGGTGACAGGCCAAGGACACCTGCACTGCCAGATGTGCTTCAGAAGGTTTCCCTGCAGCACCTCAAGCACTGGGGTATTTACAGCTGCTACCCACATCTGTGTGGGCTTCCCCTGACGGTGGAGGAGTGAGGACAGGAATGTCAATGGAAACACAAGTGGGACTTCCTGTGATTAGTAACACTCTTAGTCCAAAAGGGAGCATAAACCTGGTGAGGAATCTCCTCTTGGACCACCAGTTATCGCCAGCAGCTCTCTGTGCTGTTTTATTTCCCAGCTCCCAGTTCATGTGCTGAATTCACACTCTTAAGTGGGTAATTTTTTGTCCTTCACACAATGCAACTCAGAGTCTGGTGGCTCCTCACTTGAGAAGGTCTTTCTTTTTGTCAGCCTCTGTACAACCCTTTCCAGGGTTCAAATAGGCCAGTGTTTTTCCTAAGCTCTATGAAAAGAAAACACAGACAAGCTGCCATTTGACCAGCTCTGCAAAGCAAAACCTCTTTGAGCGAGGTATGATTTGTGGATTGAATTTTTTACCCTTGCGCTCAACTCAGCCTAAAATCCCTTCTGGCAGCTTATCACAATTCAGCCAACCCCAGTCTTCAAAAGGCTTCTCTACCTGAGCACACCAAGGAAGGTCTTTGTCAGGGACTTTCCAAAAGCCCTCGGCAAACCTGCTGCACACAGGGTACAGCACAGGCTTCTGAATTCACAAAATGTCTGATGAGTGAGAGCTGGGGGGTTTGATGTCAGGAGCAGAACAAGCCTGGGCATTATTTCACTTCCAAACCTTTTTGCCAGTCATCTGAGAACTCATCACATTATTCCAGGAGCATGGAAAACTGGGGGCTTCTGGCAGAGCACACTGTTCCTCACAGACGAGTTTTGTAGTCCTGGAGAGGTGGCAGCAGCTCCCTTGAGTAGGCTGGAACTGGTCAGTGAAACAGAAATGACAGAAAACAGCTTCTAAAATCCCTCATGATTTCAAGATGCTTCTTCACAGACTAAGCAGCTTTCACCCTCTGAGACATGCATGAACATGAGACTAAAACATGTTCAGTCCAATGGATTAATCAAAGGATGCCATGAATTTGCTGGGAGAAAGCAGACTACGTGCCTGCAGTAACAAAGGACATAAGGAGATCACTATGAAAGCACTGTCACAGGCTGCTTTGGCAATTTCTTTCTATTCATAATAGCTCTGTTGTAGCCCTCTTAAAAACCGGAAAAGATCATCATGATGTAATGCTACCAGTTTCACAAACAACGCCACACTTAGGAAAATACCTGAAGGTCTGGATAGGCAAACAGAATATTTGCATTATACTCATCTAAAGAGCAAGATAAACTCCACAGCAGCAGAAAATGCATTCACATTAACTTATTGGCAATGAAGCTACATCTTGCTAACCCAAAATTAGCTGGAGCTCGAGCTGTATGAAAAAGTAGCACATCATACACAAGTACTCGCTAGCACACACAGAGTTAAACTCTGTGCATTGCCCTTTTAAACAGAACTGGTTTTGAGATGTATTTGTTTAAACAAGTTAACAGAAATGTCAGAGGCCATTTCACCGACTGCACATGACGACAGCCGCCTTCCTCCTCTATCAGCAGAGAACAATTACACACTGGGAAACAAGGGCTTACTAATGTTGAGTCAGAGCAGGAAAATCTGTCCAGAAAATCCATGCAAATGGAAGAAAGAAAAGAAGAAAGAAAGGACAGACTTTGCATTCTGTCTTCCCCCTCTTCCTCCTCTCTTCCCTCAGTAACATGACCTCCTACTCTGGCTTGAAATGCCCTATGGAAGAATTTGGCACATCGACAGCCTCATCTGTTCCCACAACTCCCAGATGGGTAGTGGTAGCAAATAGGATGTCTGGATAAATCCTAGCTAAGGTTAATGACTTCTTGTTATCTCAAGGCAGGAAACTGTTTTCCAAGGAGCATCAGGAAACAGCATGTCCCTCCAGGGATGGGCTTGTGCATAAAGCACAAGAGCTCTTAGATCTACTCCAAGATGAGAGCTCTGGACTTTCTATGACCACATGGACAAACCATGCTGGTGTTTCCCTCCAACTACAAGTCTGATGGCAGGCAACACCTTCATGAAGGACCCAGGGCCAAAGTGCTTGTTAATTGCTGGGCACAATAAGGGCCTGCAGAGAATTCAATTTTATTTGACTGCAGGAGCCATCTCTTCCATGTTTAACTGTAAATACTCACTGATAACTCTGCACACATGGGAACTTCAAACACAGAAACCAACTGGCAAGATCAGCTGTGAAACACCAAGTTCTCTCCGAGGTACACCGCTCCTCGCTGCCTCTCCTATAGAAACAGAAACCATAAGAGAAATTGGGTTATCCCCTACTTTACTTTGGAGTTGATTTCCACCTACAAAGCTTATTTGTTTTCCACTTGTGACCATGACACAGCACAAGGCTCCAAAGCCAGTGCCTCTGCTTTGCCATCCTTTCCCAGAGGGATCCATTGCCTGTTGGAAAGGCTCTGCAGCACCTCCCCATCTTTTAAATGGACAAGCCATTCTGAAACCACCACCATCATCCTAACCCTATCTAGTTTTTGAGAGCAAGATTTACTTGAGACAAACTAACAAAAGGATCACCAATTCTATGATTTCTGATCATGCATTTAACTTTTTATATCCAGGAGAGGATAAAACCCAGGTGAGATGCAATGAGTTATTCTGGTATAGTTCAAAAGACTTAACCATAAATAACTCAATACTCCCACCTCTTCCAAGAAGACCAGTCCTGCTCTACTTTCCTCTCCATCAAGCAAAGATGTCATACATAAGTCACTCCTAAAGTCAGGAGATGTCAGCTCTTTCTCATTAAGAAAAGTCTACTGTGTGAGAAAAGCTGCAGAATTCAATGGAAGTTGCAGCCTCATTTTGTAGACAGACCCGTTGATGTTTAGATGAGCACTATAAAACCTAGCCCTGATGTGCACAAAGAGCCCTCGAGTGACAGCCTGCGAAGGAAGCGCTGCATGGCCCTTGATGGTTGAGTGCTTTGGGCAGGGCTGGGCCTCCTGGAGGGGGTCTGCTCCTCCCTGCCAGGGTAACAGACAAGGAAGGCTCCCATCCAACTCACACACCTCGGGTTCTTCCATTGTGCTAAAATGGTCATGCAATAAAATGCTACCTATCGTATCCACTTAATTCTCCCCTGAGGACCGGCTCTGCTTTTAACATCCTCTCCCTGGTCTCACCTCCCTCACTAGGCTCTTGTGCTGCTTAATTAGTTAATGTTTGCTGGTGCTTTGAAGATGAAGAGTATTAAGCACTCAGCATTGAGCATGATCATTATAAGTACTGCAGGCTCAGGCAAGGCACTTCAGGCAGGCAAGTGTTACACTGCGGTGGCTTTATCCTTTTGCCTCAGAACTACCATCACCTGCAGCATGTTTCAGTTACCCAGAAACACATGGCACATCTTGTCTTAGAGCTTAATTATGAAACAACTCCTAGTCAATGCTGTGCTGCCTGGCAGAGCAGAAAGAGCAGCCCTGGTTCATGCTGCACAAAGCAGCGCTGTGACAGACCGAACAGCAAACTGCCTCCCGACAGAGGGAACAATTCCCATGATGTCCGCCAGTGGTTGGGTGAGGTGACCCGGTGCAGCAAACAGCCAGGATGCAGCAGGAGATAGAGACCAAAAATAGTCAGCAGAAACAAGTTACAGGAAAATTCAAGACTAGGAAGTGTAGCAGCAGGAGCCAGAAGTGAGGGGGAGCATCCTGACCCTGGGCTCCAGCCAAGCTGCCTGCAGCCCTGCAAAGACACTTTACCTTCCTTAATCCCTCCTGGAAAATGCCATTCCTGGGTCTGTGTCTGAGTCAGCTCAATTCCCAGTTCAGCATCCTGTTGTACCAAAGACAGGTTTGCACGACAACCAGAACTGAAGTCCCCAGGGTGCAGACACTTGTCCCCTGCTGCCATGAGTAGCCCAAGGGATGGCTGGAGGTGACCCTGTGCAGCTGCAGCCACTCGATTTATCAGAGTTAGGCCCCAGGAGTGGTGCTGAGCAGGAGGGGACATGTGCTGGACATGGCTGCAGTAGCAGCAAGCCCTATTCCTGGCAGCACAAGACACGGGTGAGGCAGGAGAACGCCAATAGCCCTCTGCCTTCCAGATCCATACCTTTGTACATTTGATATATGAAACAGCAAAACAGGGTATTTGCTATTTCCTCAGCAATAAGGGAAACCCATTAAACCAGTTTTCTTCTCCCTGCCAGTGCAAGACTGTTATCTGTTGGTGTTTTGTACAGTCAATCCCTCTTTCCTATGTATTTTCTTTAAACTTACTCTCCTAAGAATATCACCGTTGCTGTTCTTTATGCACAGCATACACCCCAGAACGAAACAAGCTGGTAATCAAGCTAGTAAATAGGTACATCTGTCACCCCATGTATACTGAAATGAGTTAGGAAGCTTTTTCTCAGAACCATGGTACGACCAAGATCCCTGAAGCACTGAGCTGCTTTTCCCCAGCCTGAGCACCAGCCACCTTGCAGCAGAGGCTCGCACTGGAACCCTGCTGAACCAGTGACAGCACAAGCAAGGGAAAATTTATTAACAAATGAATTCCTGCTGTTACAAACCACTTCCACTGCACTTACAGGGTTTTAAAGGTTCAGGGCCGGGTAAGCCATCTCCTTTCACCCCCAAGAGTGCAATTGAAGGCTTGATTTCCATGATTGCTGAGCTCTCACTGCAGCTCCCATTAGCTGTGGCAGAACCTGTGGGTGTTCAGCTCTTCTGAAACACAATAGCCTGATGTGTGGAGGGGGGATAAGGACCTCCACTCTGACTGAAGGCTCAAGATGCACCCAGTAAGTTTCCACTCCTGATGTGAGAGGCAAGGGTGAGTACATGCCTGGGGAAGTCTGCTACACACTGTGTTCATGGGCTTTGAGCGTGGGGCTGCCCTGAACAGGGATGGCAATAGGCTGTGCCAACAAGAAAGGCTTGACTCCAGCTCCTGCCCTGGTACCTGCAGCTAAAGGCTGCCAGAGTGGGGAGAGCAGGCCAGGTCTGGGATACTCCGGACATGTCTGATCATAGCCTTAGCCTGCACCAATCCGGAAAACCAATAAGCTGATGTGCTCATGTAGGGCTGGACTTCCTGAAGCTCTACATTAGCAGCAATCTCAGCCCTAAATTTAATTGGCAAGAGGAAGGTTTGATAGACATCTGCCCTCAGTTAGAAAGTGCTTTAGAGAGACAGCAGATTCTTCAAAGTAATTCTCCCGCATCACCTACAGTTCCTCCCTTCTTATCTAAATGTGATATTAGCAACCCAGCTGTCGATGCTTCTCAGGGATTTCATTATTTGCAAGAAATTACTGTTTGCTGCAGCTGGCAGACAGTGCTGGGTAAGGTCTTCTGGGATCAGACTCCAGGCTGCTTTATGGCTTGACATTAGAAGGCAATCACATGAAAATCAGTCATCTTGTACATGATCAGATAAATGCAGTCATCAAGCACGAAGTTGAAAGCTCTTCAGTAAGAAGGAGCAGCGCCTTTTGTTTTGGTTTGGTTTTTTTCAAATGCTGAAATGAACTATTAAGTCAAAACCAAATCATGAGGCACTTACTCAATCTCCAGTGTTTGCCAGACACACACAGGCTTTGTGGGAGGTCTGTTTAACGAGGCTATTTTCAGCTATCCACCTGGAGTTAAAGAAGGGCAAAAAAAGAGAAATAAGGTGGATGTTGTCTCAGTATAGTCTGGTCCCACCACATGGCGCCGGCTGATCCGGGATAAAGTTTCCAGAGCTTGGCAGCTGTTTGGGGAGTGGCTGCAGCCACCCAATGGACACAACAATACATGACTACAAGAGAAAGATCAGAAACCCAGGTCAAAAGAAAGAGCGCAGGAAGTTTGGTACAAAGATGAGCGACGAAATTACATGAAACTTGTGTCAAACAGGATGTGTAATAGAGAAATTAAATTCTCTTTCTGGGTGAGGGCAAGTCAGTTGGTCCCTGCTATGGGGCACCCCTCCATCACACTGACAATCACAGGGCGATGCATATTCAGATGCACTGGTTGAAGACCCCAGAGATCCCAGGCCAGAACACAGCTCAAAGCACACTCTGTACACTTACTTCTTCCACATCGTTGCTACTACATTCAGCAAAGGAAAGAGATTTTATCCATCTCTTTCAGGACTGCTGTGGTCACAGAGAAGCTGAAAATCAACAAAACACTGATGACATAAATTCAAGCAGAATCAATTCTTTGCTTTTTATATAGCCCAAACACCAATGAGGAGAAAGAAGAAAGTTTCATCTCACTGCTGGTAGTAGCAAAAGTGCCCTCGACACAGGCCTTTTGGCTGTCAGATATTTCAGAACTAAATAGAGTCATGACCCTAAATATATCCCATGTACTGTCTGCACAGAGTAAATGAAGACATGGACCAGCTAGACAGACTTATTCTGGTATTGGTGCCATGCGTAGGATAAACAGTACATGCTTATCCCAAACTGCTAAGCTGCTATAAAGGCTGCAATGCCGCAGAAACTTCATTTCAGAATCAACTGTAGAGAAACAGGAATTGGATCAGCAAGGTTGCTGAGGTTTAGCATGAACAGGTTAAACAGCATTAAGGAGATAACCTGGGCTCAGGTTACCAGATAGGAAAAAGGATGGATAAAGAGTCGCTTCATGAACGCTGGCTTCCCCTTGGAAAATAAGGCAAGCACAGCTTCCTCCTGACTGTTCTGGAAGGTGCTTCCCAATACGCAAGCAGAAAGGCTTGTGGAGCAGCGGGCAGGAGGCACACCCCCACATTCCTGACCCTGGGAGCCAGCCTCCCTTCCTCCAAGGGGGATCAGCGGACAAATCAAACACCAAGCACTTCCCAGCAAGATGCTCACATACCAGGAACCTCTTAGTCAAGGGAGTAGCACATTAACCTCGGAGCTTTTCCCACAGAAGCTGGGATTGAGGGCTGGTGAAAGCCAGGTCCTTTTCCTTTCTGTGCTTTCAATTCCTACAAATTCTACCCACTTTATTACAGAAATTGGAGTGGGCTGCTCCAGGGGAAGCACATACTCAGCAGCGCACTGAGCTTTGCTCCTATAAAGGGAAAGAGCAAAACCAAATCAAAGAAACTCGCTCACTATAGAAGGTTGCACTTTGCCTATGTACAGGTGTTAAATACTTCAGAAGATGTCAAAGAAAATTGGTGTGGAAAACAATTGAAAAATAACATAATAATTTCATTATTTTTGCCTGAATCCTCAAAGTCTTGTGCACTGTTCTATTTCCTGAAGTAAGGAAAAACAAGCCAGAAAACCCTCACCACAAATGAAACAAAGTGCTGGTGGCTGAGGCTTCTCCAAAGAAGCCTGCAACAAAAAGGTCTGACCAGCCTGTGCGAACACTGCACTGGTTGCTGCCATGACTTGCACATACAAGGACTTCAAACCTGATTGCTACTGTAATGATGAATCATTGTGTAAGTGGAGCCTCGCAACCAAAGTATCATTTGCAAAGGGATCACCCTCTACTGGTTTTTCAGTTCCCTGTTAATTTTTTCACTGCTGCATTGATCCTACCTGATTAACTTGCGTGCTTGCCATGTGATAGATATTTAATTCCCCAGGGAATGACCATAAACACTCCTAAGGTAATGACCTAGCTAAACAGGACTGTATTTATAGCATTATTATTTCCCCTTTAGTAAATTTCGGAGCATAGAGAGAGCAATCAGGCCGCTTGAGGATTGTATCCCAACATATCTACTATAAATATTTATCCAACTGACTTAATTTTAGCTTTACCTAGGTCTTTCAGGGACACAGAGAGGGCCTTAGCCTGGGAAACCAGAGAAGCAATGCAACGTGACCTTCTCATGTTCTAGCCAGTTTCCCCTTACTATTGCTGGGTTCGGTTACCTGTGCATAACCCATCTGGTATGGCCTCGCAGTGTCACTGCTTTTCTCAGAATGAATGCCAGGACTCGCAGTGCTGGGTAGATGCTGCGTTTATTGCTGGAGTTAACGATGGAAAAGGCAGCAGATTTCATCTTATTTTCTTGCCACATGAGACCCTTTGCCATGACAATGAAAAGGCTGGCACTGTCCAAATTAGTGTCAGTTCCTTTCTGCCTGTACAGAACATTCTCATGAGAGAAAGATTCGTTCAGCTACTAAAATGAAACAAAAATAACTCCCTGGTCAGAGGAACATCTTGGAAGTGAATTGCAAGTAGAAGAACAACATAACTCCTGGAGCGTGACTTTGGGTGTCTGCAGTGAGATCTGCCTACGTGCTTCACACCTTGCCCTGTAAACTACAGTCTTGCAAGCAGCTCCCTTCTCCAGCAGTTTCTCAACAGCTCCTGCTCAGGAGTCCCCACGCCAGCTCACCTGGCACATCCCTGCAGCAGGAAGGTTTGTGGGAAGGCAGCCCAGGTTCTAGCACCATCCTTCCCCAAACAGCCCCAGAGCAGCAGGTATTTCACCCACCATAGCGCATCCATTACTGGCACAGTGTGCTGCTCTGCTCCATGCATCATGCTTTGTCCCAGACATTTGCAGGCAGCCCTTGGGTCTGTCTGAGCCACTCCATAACATACAGGCTGTGTGAGAAGGCAGCACAACCAAAGGAGAATCCCTGCTGTAACTACTGCCCTCACACCTCACGTGCTGCTGCCCTCAGAGGAGACCTGGTACTGCAGGGATGGGACAAGACTGCATTGCAAAGGGGGAAGTTCAACAACAGCTCCAAAACATCCACCAGAGGAAGCACGGCATCAGCTCCAGCCTTGATGAACCCACACGGTGCCCATCTAAGCTTACCTGCCTCATTCACCACTGTCAAGCATAGAGGGGTATCACAGCTGGCTTTTAGAGGGGTTTCCCCAGCTGTAGCATGGCCAACACAGTTCGTACCTTTGCCCTGAGAATACTGTGGTTGTCCAGCATGGTCTCCTCAGCTATTAACAAATTGATCCTACCTGATTAACTTGCGTGCTTGCCATGTGACAGATATTTAAGCATCACTTCAGTGGCAGGAGGAAAGATCAAGAAAGACTGTGATCAACTGCAAAAGTAAGCAGTACTTAAAGAGTCTCAGATCTGCACCCCTGAGCAGCACCGCAGAGCCACCACAGGCTAGAGGGAAAACAAGGAAACCAAACGAACTGAATCGCTCAGATTTGGCCATTACAGGCAATTCCTTACAGCAGCAAATGCAAACACATAAAGGAGCCTTTGCCAAAGATACAGTGTCTGCTCCTGACCCCCTCCACAGTCTCAGGGTGGAGGCAAATTCCTCAGACACTCACTTGGGAGGCCGGTAACCCTCTCTGCTGCTTCACAATGTTATCAGCTGCTGAGGGACACATAGTTCACAAGTGAAGTCTAGTTCCAAACTCATTATTTCAGTGCTCCCTTTTACACTGGGGCCCCACAGGTGGGTCTGTCAGCAAAGCGGCTGTTGGAGCAGGAATAGTTTAGTCAAGTGGCTTTGGTTTGTCTTGTCAAAAGGTTTTGTTGCTAAAGAAAGCATGGCTCTGGGCTGCACTTTGAAAAACATCTTGGTACATGAAATACTCCCACAGGCCGCAGTTCCCCCTTGCTCTCCCTAAACACACCAGTGCATTAAGAGCAGGCTGAATCCCACCACATTGAGAGCTAAGAAGCATGTGATGGGTGGTGGTTACAGGCACTGAGGTAGCATTTGAAGTCATTTATCTCTTGGCTTCTGGCTTTTGAATCCTTCCTTCTCCAAACAGGTTGCTGAATTCTGGGTGCACAACATGGTGTGAGCAGCACAAACTGCCACAGACACTCTCACTGTGAGATCCATCTACCACAAGGTCCACCTAGGGATGGTGAATCACCAAGCAGATGAAAATCCTGCCTGATTCTGCAGCAAGGTGGAGTTCACCCCACTTGGGCACAGAAGTGGCTGACAGCTCCTTCTCACCTCACACCAAGCCGCTCCTAGGGCTGCCAGCGACAGAACTTTCCATGGGGCTTCACTAACCAAGGAACAGATCTAGGTCTTTATATTAACCCTATTAAAACCCAGAAGGATAAGATCAGGTTTGCGTTTGAGGGCAGATCTGTGTGGCACAGAGTCCCACGCACAGCTGCATCACCACCAGGAGAGGTTCCCCTCAGTTCCAGGAGCAGGGATGAGAAGCCAAGGGTGGAGAGGGGAACACTGCCACCGAAGTGCCCACACCCTGGAACTGCACCCACCGCAGGAGCAGCCCTGTCCTTCACACAGCTTCACACTAAGCACCACACCGGCAGCACAGTGCTGACCCCTGGCAGCCCTCCCAAGCCAGGCACTGAAGTAGAGCCTTGAGGCCACAGCACATCCCGGACCCTTTCAAGGGAAGCTTCCTCTCCCCTCCTCTTCCATGTGAAAGAGGTGACCATGGGAAAGAACAACATTATGGGAGGTGATCCCGTCAGTGGTGCCTTCTAAGCTTTGCACACCAATGGTAGCATCCTGGAGCATGGCCATGATCAAAGCTTCACATCCTCTGCTCACCACAGCCTTTATTCACAGATCTAAGGGGCCCACATCTCCTTAATGACCATTTCAAAAGGATGCAAGTGTGGATGTATCTAAAATACCACAGACACCAACATTTCCAGGAGGCATCTCAATGCCAAGGAAACAGTGCTGGGCTGGCAGAGCAGGGGTTAACCAGCTGCTTTGGCCACTCACCATCCCAAGTGCTGGGTTAAAATACTCCAGAAGCTGCTCAGAGAAGCTGTAGAGCTTGAGGGACAAGGCAGCGCACCACAGGCAAGGACGGGTGTGGGCACTGCAGGATGCCTGTGGAGAGCAGCCCGCCAGCCCTTGGCTTGTGAGGAAACCACATCTGCAATGCAAATTGACTGTGCACAGGCAAGTTATCATCCTGGAGAGACTGGCAGGCCCGATCTTCTGTCACTTCTTCTGAAGGGGAAGCTGAGATTTTGACCTTTGATGCTCATGACCGTTGATGACCCAGCAGCCTGGGGAGAGATGAAACCAGCAATTTCAAATGCAATTCAACACAGATTCCTATGGGGAAAAATCCAAATTCCAGAGGTCTCCCTGGCATTCCCAACGTACCCATCCCTGCAACTGCCCACCTTCACCGAGATCAACACCCAAGCCACCCACCAGCATCAGAAGGTGTTTTGATGGCCCAGCAAACTAACTCCAGCACTGGGGAAGAGAAAAGGCTGCTCCCATGGGAAGACTGTGTCAAACTGGGCAGGTGACAGGCACAACCACAGGTGGAAGATAACAAAAGATCTTTCTCAGGTGCAGTTTTACACAGCGCCCTCAGTATCTGATATACAATCCATTTATCATGTCATAAAAGGATTATACTCATCTAATCAACCTAAGCATTAAGTAACTTACCTGACCCAGGAAACAGGAAAAAACACAAACCCCACAAGCCCTGACACAACCATAAATGTGTCACATCCGGCAGCAAACAAACTTTATGTAGAAAACCATGAGACACACAATGTCATCACCCAAACAAAAGACCTGCCGCACACTTTGAACCTAAACTGCCTGCTTTCTACAGCTGCTGCGGCAAGGGGCAAGAACGCACAACTGCAGTGCATGAGGGCTCATTAAAGTGGTCTGTTGGTAGCAGAGCTGTGCGAGCCCTGTGCGGCAGCACGGGCAGACACCCGAACCACCAGGGAACCCACTGGCTTCTGCTGGAGGTCATCCCAGGGCCCCGCCACCCCCAGGGGTTGTGCAAGCCCAGCTATGGGCACAACCGGACAGGTTACCTGAAGGCACCACGTTCAATGACCCCTTCCATTGGCACTGGCCACCAAAGTGAACGGTAACATCTCTGACATGCACAGGGGCTCTCCATGGTTTCACCACTTACAAGGCTCCAGCCAGGAACTGTTTTAGGAGCACTTGAAGCCTTTACCAACCATCCGGGCTCTCACGTCCTGCCCTGTACCACCTGCGAGGAGCACGGGAAACCTTTGTACCTGCACCAAAGGGCGGTGAAGCAGAAAAGCCCCCTCAGCAGAACTGCTGCACATGAGTGCACCAGCCATCAAGTGGTCAAACACATTAAGTGATAAGGAACAGCAACAGTCACTGAATAATTTATGTGATAAACTGTTTCTGCAGCATCTGATCAGCTCCACTGGCTATCATTATTTCTGCTGAATCAACAGCCCACATCAGAGCATATGCTCTAGTGAAAACCAGCAACACTGTGACAGGTGAGGAAAGACATTTACTAAATTAAATGCACACCCTTCTTGCTCTGCTGACCCCTAATGCGGTACATACATGGAAATCCAAGCTGCTAAATGCATGCTTTTGCTGAAGTGGCTGTCTGAGCATACACAATCTGTCCCTTCAAGGTTTTTCCATTAACATGCCCATGTGTAGAGCTATAAATCAAACTGAAAGAGAACAGAGCAGGCCAGCAGAAGAGCAAGAGAAAGAAGATACATTGCAGGCTGGTTTGCAAAAGGTGGTGATTAACTATTATCAGTTAAAAGCAGCCGCAGACAGAGTGATTCTGCGCCTCAGCTGTCAGCAACAGAGGGCTGGGGAAGTGGAAGGAGCTCGGAGAGAAACAAAGTGTTGAGCTGCTCTTGAAAACAGAAACAGACACAACAGTTTTAAAGAGATTAAAAACACTGCTAAATACACACTTGGATTCAGAATTCACTACAAGCAGAAAGAAACCAACAGCACTGACTTCTGTAGGGAAGCAAGACCCAAAGCAAAAGAGGGGAATGCAGCAGTGAAGCACAGGAAGTGCCCTGGCAAGACACAGGTCTGCACAGCTGCCCTGGTACCTCCCTAAGGCTGCTCAAAGGGCTGGTGCACACAACTGGCTTCTCACATCCGGCACAGGAATGGCAGTTACACAAGTATCCTTCTACTTTCTGCAGTAGTGCCTGGGGTTAGCTGGGGGGAAATTAGAACCATAGAATCATAGAATAGTTAGGGTTCGAAAGGACCTTAAGATCATCTAGTTCCAACCCCCCTGCCAGGGGCAGGGACACCTCACACAAAACTATGCCACCCAAGGCCCTGTCCAGCCCAGCCTTGAACACCACCAGGGATGGAGCATTCACAACTTCCCTGGGCAACCCATTCCAGTGCCTCACCACCCTTACAGTCAAGAACTTCTTCCTCATATCCAGTCTAAACTTCCCCTGTTTAAGTTTGAACCTGTTACCCCTTGTTCTCTCACTACAGTTCCTCATGAAGAGTCCCTCCCCAGCATCCCTATACCCCCCCTTCAGATACTGGAAGGCTGCTATGAGGTCTCCATGCAGCCTTCTCTTCTCCAGGCTCAACAGCCCCAACTTTCTCAGCCTGTCTTCATACGGGAGGTGCTCCAGTCCCCTGATCATCCTCGTGGCCCTCCTCTGGACTTGTTCCAACAGTTCCATGTCCTTTTTATGTTGAGGACACCAGAACTGCACACAATACTCCAGGTGAGGTCTCAAGAGAGCAGAGGAGAGGGGCAGGATCACCTCCCTTGACTTTGCTGGTCACACTCCTTTTGATGCAGCCCAGGATACGGTTGGCTTTCTGGGCTGCGAGTGCACGCTGCAGCCGGCTCATGTTCATTTTCCCATCAACCAACACCCCAATTCCTTCTCCACAGGGCTGCTCTGAATCTCTTCTCTGCCCAACCTGGAGCTGTGCCTGGGATTGCTCCGACCCAGGTGGAGGACCTTGCACTTGGCATGGTTAAACTTCATCAGGTTGGCATCAGCCCACCTCACAAGCGTGTCAAGGTCCCTCTGGATGGCATTCCTTCCCTCCAAACGTATCAACCGAACCACACAGCTTGGTGTCATCGGCAAACTTGCTGAGGGTGCACTCAATCCCACTGTCCATGTCACCGACAAAGTACCAGGCCTTTACTACAAAAATTCCCCAGGGACACCCCTCCTATAGAACCCAAAACCCTTCCTTGCTGCACCTTTGTCCAAGTGGCAGCTCTGCACCACTGTTCTTGTTGTACAGATGGCAGACTTTCAGAAAAGGAACTGAAGAGGTGATAATTTGATCAGCACTGATCATGAGACTCCTTTTGCTAGTGGAAGAGCATGAATGGTTCGCAAGCCCCCATACTTGCACCAAACTCCATGGAAATACACCTGTGGGATCACCTTGGTAGATCTGGCAGCAAAAAAGTCACTGCTTCATGTGCGTTTCCAAAGGCACCTGGCTTTGGACAAGAGGAATCACAGGATTTGCTGGGATCTTCAGCACAACATGCGAATTCCCCTCAAATTCGGCATTAATAGTACACAAACTCCGAACTCCCACGTGCACGCAGAGGCAATCTCATTTTCTACCCCTGATCAAGCCGAGGGGTCACAAGAACACCCCGGACCAACAGATGATGCTGGTGCAGTGAATCAGAGCACGCCAGCGTGCATGATGAGGCAGGAGAGCTGCCAGCTGCCCTTCGGCTGCGGGAGCAGCTCCTCTCTGCACAAACACTGGCACAACACCCACTCGCTATCTGGCAACAGCAGATTTTGCACTGCTCAACACTGCTGTGAAATACAGGAACCATTTTAGAGCACAACAAAGTCACACGTAACAGGGTTAACCAAAGCTGCATATTTTCCTGCTATGGAAACCAGTCACAAGGACCAAAAAGCTGCCCAAAGACAAGAATTTGGTGTGCTGCTCTCTCCTAATCTGCCCTATTCCCTTCTTGAAACCCTAAAACTGATGAACAGCGACGCAGACTTGTTACAGCCAGCCCAAAGCAGCAATCCCAGCTTTTCACTTCAAAGCTCTGTCAATACATTGTCAGGGGTCACACTAAAGCACAAAGATATTTCACCCGCCATCTCCAAATGACCTCATACAATGTGCAGCCTTACTTCCTCTTTACCAGACTCCCCACATACAGACAGACAGACAACAGAACTTACATTGTAAGGCCTTAAGACATGGTTTGGTTGGGTTTTTTTCTCCAGAGGCAGGAACAGAAGTCCAGAAGTCCAAGCAAATGTGACCTGGCAAGACCTTGGTGGCCCACAGCTGCATGAGACAGACACTGCCATAGAATCATAGAACCATAGAATCATAGAATAGTTAGGGTTGGAAAGGACCTTAAGATCATCTAGTTCCAACCCCCTGCCAGGGGCAGGGACACCTCACACTAAACCATGCCACCCAAGGCTCTGTCCAACCCAGCCTTGAACACCGCCAGCAATGGAGCATTCACAACTTCCCTGGGCAACCCATCCCAGTGCCTCACCACCCTTACAGTCAAGAATTTCTTCCTCATATCCAATCCAAACTTCCCCTGTTGAAGTTTGAACCCGTTACCCCTTGTCCTCTCACTACAGTCCCTAATGAAGAGTCCCTTTCCAGCATCCCTAAAGCCCCCTTCAGATACTGGAAGGCTGCTATGAGGTCTCCACACAGCCTTCTCTTCTCCAGGCTCAACAGCCCAAACTCTCTCAGCCTGTCTTCATACAGGAGGTGCTCCAGTCCCCTGATCATCCTCATGGCCCTCCTCTGGACTTGTTCCAACAGTTCCATGTCCTTTTTATGTTGAGGACACCAGAACTGCACACAATACTCCAGGTGAGGTCTCATGAGAGCAGAGGAGAGGGGCAGGATCACCTCCCTTGACTTTGCTGGTCACGCTCCTTTTGATGCAGCCCAGGATACGGTTGGCTTTCTGGGCTGCGAGTGCACACTGCAGCCGGCTCATGTTCATTTTCTCATCAACCAACACCCCCAAGTCCTTCTCCACAGGGCTGCTCTGAATCTCTTCTCTGCCCAACCTGGAGCTGTGCCTGGGATTGCTCCGACCCAGGTGGAGGACCTTGCACTTGGCATGGTTAAACTTCATCAGGTTGGCATCAGCCCACCTCACAAGCGTGTCAAGGTCCCTCTGGATGGCATTCCTTCCCTCAAAAATATTGAGAAAAAAGCTCAAAAGCCATACTGAGAAAAAAAGCTCAAAAAGCACCTATGAAAACAGCAGCTTGCCTTTGCCTGTTTGGATTAGAGAATGGACTGATTGAAGCTGCAGCAAAAGCTGAGCTGAGACTCAGAGACCTTTGGGAAACTGGAGACAGGTACATAGCGCAATCATCACTGGGAATTTACAGGTTAAAATTAGTCAGGAAGGCTTATGCCAAGTTTATCCTGTCTCAGAGAATGGAGGTCCGCATCCAAACCTAAACTTTGATGAGTCTAAACCCACTGGTGTTTTCATGCTGAGCAACCAAAGCACTCTGTATTCTGTGCTGCAGGGCTTTGGCATGAGAGATTTGCTATTCTGTATATTTCAACAAACATTTCCCTACTTTCTAAACATTTTGGTAAACTCTTCATAGGATTTGTCAGCTATGCTCCCTCCTATCCAACACCAGGCCCCCCGCCATGTCACACCACAGCCCTAAACTCACAACCTGAGCCTCAGGGAGGCTTCACACACAGGCTAAACCCCAATGCTACCAACAGCCACACACATATAGGATCTTTCCCACAAACTGATACCTTGGAGCAGGGTAACATTGCACCTTGTCTGAAAAACACTCCACAGACCCCAACTTGTGCAATGGCCAAATATTTCCTATGTAGAAAGGCACGGCCCTGCCTTGCAAGAGCAGAAATACATCAGAAAGCTCAGCTGTCGAGATAGAATGATAAAACAAATGACTAACCAGGGAGGACACGCTGGTCACAGGTCCACAGGGGACAGTGGGCACGAGGAGTGTCCACACGAATGCCCCAGCACAGCAGCTTGGTCAAATCGGAGGTGGGAAGCACCCCTGTGTTGCTGGGAATCCAAATGACTTCTCAGCCTAAATCACACTGGTATGTCTCATCAATGTGGGGGTTTTTTTAATGCAAGTGTTCAGTTTATTTTACAGTCTGTTTTGTTACCAGCTTTAAAATACATATATTTATATGGTTTAGAAAGAACCATCTGGAATCACATCCTGAAAAACACATCCTTCTGGCAGGCAACTCATGTACTTCTGAGTAATTAGTGCGTGTTTATAGAAAGGCAGGGCATGCTTGGGTTTTCTCATTTGTGAGCCCACTCTTCATTAATTACCACATTTCCCAAAGACTGAGAAAAACCTTCCTTCTTCCCTCAAACTGACAGCTGCAACGAGCCCCTGTGTACAAGGCCAAGACATGATACACGCTACAAATGTCCGTGACCTGTGCTGTCATTCCCCTCACACCACCTGTATGTTTCCCCCTCGTGGCCCTGCATGGCTCGTGGACAGGCAGTGCCTGCAAGCACTGCAGGTTCAGACAGCCACAGCTTCATCCAACAAAACCCCTCTTCCAGATTAAACACCTGCCAAGAGTTCTGCCACTCCTCTGCTTCCAAAATATGCGGGATTTTTTCCCCATCTATTTCAGGCTTCCTTTCATTTTAAAGCTTTCAGGTTTTTGAAACACACAACCTGATGTAAGAAACATCTAAAAGCTGGACCCCAAAGGCTTCCAAAAGCCAATTTACCTAAAAACTCTGATAACTTCTGAAAGCTGTGCAGTCTTTAAATTTTACCATCACAGTCTACTGAAAAAGTGTGTTTGCTCCAAGTTCAGCCCTGCGAGCAATGCATCTGCCTTAAACTGCTTCCGGAGAGCCCCAGCTCAATTGTGACACCTTCTCTTCTTAACCGAGTCAGAGTTTGAGTTCTCACTTCTAGTGCTCTGCCAATAGTAGCTGATCCACCAGCGCACCTTGGACAATGCTGTGTTAACAACAAAAACCTTCCTGTCTGGCCTAGGAAGGTTTGGAGAGATTTAATGAGATGTTGTGAAAGGAAGGCAAAGGAAATAAAATCAAACCCAGGGATAAAGAAAGGCTTGAAAGGAGTTTATGAAACACCAAAATAGTTTCTTCCGTTAAATCCTTCCAGCTTATCTGGGAAGTGTTCTTCCCATGCAGCCAAGTGTATTTCGGATACAAACTACTGTCATATCCAGTGCTACATATAGAACCATGAACTGCTCCGAGCATCCAGCCCAGCACGCTCAACCTTTTCCAATTTGCAGCCTCAGTATTTAACAGTAGTATCAACTCTTCCGCACATCCGACATCAGCCTACTCCCAACTGTCCGGCTTTTCTGAGTTACCTGGAGTGGATCCCTTGCAAATAAGTTCAGAGGCAGAAATGAGATTTAAAAATGCTGTTCTACACAGCTATGTGACTTACACAGAGGTGTAAGCATTTATACTGAATGTACTGTAATCACAGTGCATTACACATTGCTATAATTCACATGACATCAATCCAGAATTGCCTTTAACAGATGTCACTGTCACGTGTATTAAGGACATTCAAATGATTGGAAAACCTCAGATAATCCTGCTTACTCAAAAACTTTGCTGGTAAAATGGCAAAAACCTCTGCCAGAGCAAAGGTTGGAAATAACTAAAGAAAATGGCAGCCCTGATGTCCAATGAAATGCCAAATTACAAATGACTCAATTCCTCAACCTGGCAGTGCAGCATTCACAGATTAAGTTTTCATGCTATGGAAGGACTAAACCTTAAGACAGACAACCATGTACATGGTGCTACCTGCTACATGCCAGCAGCTACTCCAGGTTTAGTGTTTGAGAAAGCCTGAGTGCCAGAATAATCCTATTTAGTTCTGAGAGATCAAACGGGATTTGTAAAAGGGTAACACATCCACAGATTAGTGAAATGTTCTGTTTCAGTGTGGTCACTTTGCAGTCATGTTCCAAAAGCATTTTCATCTGTAGGTATTAGGAAAGTTTTTGACCATGTCCAGAGACATTAGAATTACACAGAAAATACATATTTATAAATATGAATATATAAAACCCCCTGGGAATGGTACTCATAAAACACCAGTCCCCTCTTATCTACCCCTCAAGCAAATTTTGACTCACTGATACAGGAAGGTTCTCCCACGGCTACACTATCAACAAAGGAAACACATCAACAGAGTGCAGTATATTTTCCTTAGCACAGAAAAACCCATCGATATTCTCTAATAATCAACTTTTCTAAACAAGGTTTTCTTCAGAAGGAAAAGAAGTGTTTAAAGACAGTATTAAAATGTCAGTTGTTTAAGCAAAGTCCATGGCGATATTATCCACTATTAACTGGTAGTGAATCTGAAACGATACACTGATGCAAGCATCTTCAGCCTGCACACAGCTGTACAGGGGTTCCCTCATCCCAGCCTACACCTTCAAGGAGGATAGTGATCTCCACTGGTGATCAGCAACAGGACACAGGGAAATGGAATGAAGATGCACCGGGGGAAAGTTCAGGTTGGAAATTAGGAAAAGGTTCTTCACTGAGAGGGTGAAGTGGTCATGGCACCAAGCCTGGCAGAGTTCAAGGATGATGCTCTTAAGAGATATGGTTTAGTTTTAGGTAGTCATGTGAGGAGCAGGGACTTGGACTCGATGATCCTTATGGGTCCCTTCCAACTTGAGCTATTCTATATGCCTAACCCCATCTGCAATTACAGCATTTAACAGTTCTGAAGAGTTTCCCAAAGCTCATTGTTGATGAGGTTCTTAACAATAGCTTACATATAAAACTTCCCAGCCTTTTGTTTTAATTCTTTGTGTTCTGCCACTACCATGAAAATAGCACCCAGCTCACAACAGAAAAGCCTCCACCCAACGCAATTGTGAATGAACAGCTTTCCAAAGGAAAATGCAATATACTGACCATGGGAAAAAACAGCTCCAAGCACTGAGCTGACTGTTTGCAGCATCAAACCACCACCATCAGCTGAAGGGCAGGAAGGGACCCTTCTGAAGGAGCTTTCTACCACACTCAATTAAAAAACCCCAGAAAATCAGCCACCTGCCAGCAGAGATCCTGGGAAAACATTACCTAAATGGTTACAGCAGACACAAACCTAATTATCAACCAGACAAGCACCATAAATAACCTAAATAGATGCACAGATGTTACCTCTGTGATAAGAACAGGGGCAGTCAGAGCTGCAGAAAGCTCTGGATCTCTTTCAGCCAATGTGAACCAACTCCTGCTATCCTTGAATATTAATTCCCCTGCCCTCTGATTTTTTCATCCCATTGTAATTAAGTATTAAACTCAGACATGCATATTTTACTTTTCTATTTACAGCAACATCCTATCCAACATGTCTACAGAGGAAGGGCAGCCAGATCAAGTCAGCTGGCTGCCAAGATAAAAATCAATGTATTGTCTATGTGTATCCCACGTTGACACAGTGGATAGCAATGCCTTAAGGGTACTGTGGGCAGCTGGACTTAACCTCATAGAAGCTGACTGGGTGGCAGAACTCAGTACCTGGTAGGACACTGCATTCCTCACTCTGGGCTCTGATGGACCCTATTCAAGACCTGATCATGTACCCTGTATTGCTGCTCGCTGGTTTATTCTGTAAACAGTTGGAGAAGTTTCAGGACAGACCTGAAATTAATACTGACAGTGACCAGGCACATCCTGTAACTGCACACTTCACTGCGTGCTGAAATGAAGACCAATTTGTCTCGATAACTTAGAGAACAGCTAGCAACAAATTCCTGTATTTTCTACTGAAGATATTTATCTTTCTTCCCAAGCATGCTGTATTTGTACATCCTTCTTAAGAAAACTTATTTTTTCAGGGAATCTGATCCCCCCTCTTACCTGAAACAAATAATTCTTCTGTTTCTATAACAATGCCCAGTCACACAGTGATAAGTCAAGGCTAAGTGTTTCCACTGTACAACACATTTCCTGCATCTTTTACAAGCCTACCATAAATACTCACCAGGGGCTGTAACAGCCTTAAACAGCCTGATTAGACCAATAGACAGATTTTTTCCTTAAGACAGCTTTCACATCCTAGACTGTGTGCCTGCATTTCTTTAAGGATACTGGAAGCTGACCATTTCACCTCTACAATACTTCAGCCTGGCCTGACTATCCTTCCCCATAAGCCCAAACACTTCTGCAAGTGTCAACCCTCCTTAAAAACCACAGGACTGCCAAGTCAACTTGCGGACTTGAAGGTCATTCCCTTCTAAATTGCTTTCCAGTCATTGTTACAGAAGACCACTGCAATGTCCATCTTGGGTGTATCAGACCATTTATACACAGCTGGACTGTTACAAAATTTACATGCTTTCCTGAAACTACAATTTGGAAGTTCAGCTCTTTTTTCAAATGCAGGAGGTTGCTACAGGATTAAATGTCTTTACTGTAGATACTGCAAGAGTTTGATCTCTATCTTATGTTCTCCCACTAGGTTGATCTAAATGCACTTAGTTCCAAAATAAGAACACGTTCTACTCATTTTCAGAAGACTGATTTAAGAATCCAAACATATTTGGGCCCAAATTTGCATTTACATTAGGCTATAGCTATGCTCAATAACACACTGCTGTAAGTTCCAGGAAGAGGAACACCATCTACATCCCAAGGCAATTCACAGAACTGTCGGAAAGGGCAACAGGCAAACATTTTTAGTCAGTAAGCTAACACTCCACTATTTCTGTCCTTGTTATTTAAGCCTCTTGTTTCATCATGAGACACGAAGCTGTAAGCGATCACCAATGCTTCTCAAAACGACAGTAGATATTTTGCACTTTTTTTTTTTCCAAAGGAAGAATATTCTCATTTCCTTTCCTGATCACCAGAAACACCAGTATTGAGAGGAACAACTGTGTCCTAAAGACACAGTACTGATCTGACATGCATAGTGTGACAAGGTGGGTATGGAACAGGGTAATAACTAAAGTGGTGTTAATGTTACTATAGATGCCTGACTGGAAGGTCTGGCACTGCTGTTATCAAAACCCTAATGTTTATCTCCTTTGTATGTCGAAAATGAGAGTGCTTCTTCAGTATCCATGTATATTTTCCAAAAATGGATTTATCATAAGATCAGTAAAGAATCTTACCGTAAGAACCTGTCCTGTACAGAACCTTTATCACATATCTTTACATGTCATGAAAAGAAAACCTCCGGAAAATGCCAAATTACCGGGTTAAGATTAGCACCTCAACTCCACAGTTACATACTGAAGTACCTTGCAAGGAACAGGAAAAACATGAAACAATATGAGATATAACCTGACTCAGTCAAGGATATAAAAAAGAGGGTGTTAGTTAATACTTCCACTGTTTTATAAGATTTTATTTATCTTTAATTTACAATAAAAAATACAACATTGATACGATTCCATGACTAACAATAACTGCATGAATGCAACTGCTTCCCAATGGATTTCAACATCACCCAGAGACATGAAGTTACGTTTGTTGGTAAACTGGCACCACCACCTCGTTTCTTCAAGACTAAGCCTTAATGGAAAAAACCCACTTTCTGAAGTTAAGCTTCCACATTAATAACTGACTGTTTCCAAGTATCAGCCCATAAGCTTCATAAAGGCTTTTAAAGCATAAAAATACCCTTTAAAAGCACCACCAAAACCCTGAAGAAACCGAAAGTCTTTTCAAAAGGATTCCTCTCAAAAGATTTTTTTAATAAAAAGGCTTTGTGTCAGACAATCAAAGATTTACTTCATTTTCTGTTATTTTCTCAATTACCTAGCTTATATAATTCCCAGAATGCCCGGGAGTTTTAAAGCAATTAAAGATACAAGCTGGTAATCAATACGAGCTCGCAGCTCTTCTGCAAGTCTGTCATGTCCAGACAGGTATTAAAAATACCCAGCTCAAGTCAAAGGGCATCACTAGGCAACAGCAGGTATTAGTCACATGCTCTCCAAGAAGCACTTCAAGGCAAGTTACAGGCAAGTTCCTGAGTGTTACAACAGCCTACCTATGTTTCACAAGTGTCAGCCATTATACTTCTCACAGCAAAAATGAGAAGAACATTTATCAGAAACAGATCATCTCAATCATTCCCACCTAACAAACTCTATACATTCAACACCCAGAGAGCTTCATTAGCGGTCTAACACTGTTAAACAAAGGCACTCTGCTAAAATGGGCTGACACCAAGGACCTCCGTGCCTACTGGCGGAGAAGTAAGTACCCATCACTTCATAGGAAAGCCACCATCTCATGTTTAACACATTCCTCAGGCTGCAGCTTTGTATTAGAGCTGTGCTAAATCTTGCTGCCATATACAGGATCTGTCCTGCTTCCTCTTGCACCACCTCGAGGCACAAATGACTTTTCAATGTGCCAGCTCTGGCAGTTACAGTAGAAAACTATTCACTTTGTTCCATATGGCCAGGGTAAGTTTTCAAAGAAAGCCAAGTCAATGTTTATCCCTGCCAAAGAGATCACCCTTCCCTGATTTCCCCATTGTGGCCACACAGACTCCCCGAGCTGGCTCTGATGCTCCCATTACAGCAGGGCAGTCAGCCCTGCAGGCATGCCTGGAAGAACACACAGCTCAGCAGAAAAGACACTTCCTGGCACTTTAGCCAGTTGACTCACTGAGCTGGACTACCTATCGCCAAACCTGCTGCTAGAAGTGAGGGACTGCATGAGCAGCTGCTCCCTTCAATGGGCATTCCCTGACCCATCGGGTGTGCTGAAACATGAAATCAATGCCAAGTTGCATGGTCAGGATGGAGAAAAGTGGATGGTGGAAAATCCTACCAGGTACTAGAAAGAAAACTCCAAATTAACAACTGGAAACCAGGATAAAGTTACAAAATATACTTGAAACCACAAAACTATATAGCCAAGAGCAGCTTTCAGTGACTGTTTCAAGAGAATTTATCCTGCATCCTGCCACTAGCCATAAAATCCGGTACTCACAGAGCTTAGTATCAGCTCTTCAAAGAAATTTTTCGTTGCTGGAAGTTGTTCAAATCATGCCCTTTCTGGAAGCAGTATCCCAACCAGTCAGTACAAGAGTAAACACAGTTCAATCCACATTCTCTTACCTTTGGCTTAATATGTTTAATTTGGGTAAAATGAAACAATTCCAAGTACTTCTCTCATACTGGAGGCTGGGAAAAAGGACAGCAGAAACTGTCTTTGAGCTAAGTAAAACTGTACATTAGACTCACAACTAAGAAAACACTGTGGCTAAGGCTAAGTTCATTCAAGTGACTTTAATTACACGATGATTGTTAAACCAATTTTAGATGAGAAAACACTTTCTAAAATTCCATGTCTAAAGGAGATTGCAAAAGAGCAATTTACAAAGGACAACAGTGTAAAAAAAATACTTCTTTTCATCTTCATAATCCACAAAAAGCCTAATTTTTGGAAGCTAAAGTGGAGTACTTAGGAAAGGCTTAGTCAGCATCAAAACTATGAAAGCGATTAAAACATCCGCACTCTTAGGAGTGTAGTCAAAATAAAAACAGTCAACACTTAATTGAACTGACATAAAAGCAAACACATTACCAGTGAAATAGCAGTGTGTTTCCATAAAGCAAATTTGTTGTTTAAGAAGTATCTGGGAGGCTTTTATTACAATATGTTACATCCACACAGAATGAGTCCCTTTCTCACAGCTGGCTTCTCCAAGAGAAGGTTACAAATGGAAAGCAGGTAACCTCATGTAAGGAACCAGATTCCCAGCAGAGGTCCGAGCTAAGAGGATTACAGGGTCAAAATTCCAGCAGATGAAGAAAGGTTTTATCTGCACATTAAAGAGGCACAGGAACTCTTAGATAACAATTTAATTATAGAAAAAAACCCATAACAGTTTCTCAGGCACTCAGGCTCCTGAGTTGATGTTTTCCACTTTGTTTTCATACTTGCAAATGTCTACACTGCAGTCAGCTGCTCAGACGAATACATTAACACAGAGCTCCGTCCTACTGCAGCTAGAACATTTCCTGTACCTTCCAGGCAGGAGAAACTGAGGTACAGTACTTTGATAAGCTATTATCCTAATTAAAGATGACAATCCCAAGATGTCCAGGTTGAAAGCTGCACCTCAAAGAACCATATCACAAGCAAAACACTGACTATAAGGCACCTGCCTTCTACTGTTTTTAAAAAGGCATTAAGCTAGTTTTGTTTTCTTTCTGCTACCTTAAGTTGCATCAAACTCCATAAGACAGTGTGTAAAGATCGTTAAAAAAGCAACACAGATAACATCTGAATGCTCTCTCACCAACGACAGAAACTACATATGGGATATATCATCTTGGAAAGAAAGCATGGAAAAGTTCAGATACTTCTTGCAGCCTTTCCCCACTTTACAACTGGAATGGCATCATCAAATAAGGTGTTTAGAAATAGTGTAAAAGCAGCAACGATTCTGTCCAGAACATTCACCTCCAGTGACTTCCCAGCTAAACAGACCTATTTATAAAACCAAGCAGGAACAACAGGAAACAGCACCATAAGGATTATAAAAGATTATGAGCCACTATTATCAGGATGTATTTTTGCATTATGGTTCATTTCAACTTTTAAAGGAGATTTTCATCTCTGCTGGCAGAAATTCCTTAGTTTTATTTAAATAGGTGCTTTTTCTCTGACATTTACATCACTAGCATGTGCCTATTATTATTATTGTTAATGTTCAGGCAAGATGCAGATCTTCATTCTGGGCTTCAATGCATGAAAAACAAATGTCTTATGTGATGAGTTAACTATTCTAACTGCAGGAACTTCACAGCTTACTCAAACACAGTAAGAAATATTTTTAGGCATCAAAATATAGCAGGATAGTGATGTACTGTCCACAGTCAACAGGAAATAAGGAAAACCAGAATTGTACTGTACCACTCATACGTTCTTCCAACCCTTCCATAGAAATGGTAAGCTAAATTGCCATACCCTTGCCAGGCAAACTTATCATTTAAGCATTCTATAAACATTAGAATGTTTTCTCCTGAAGATTACAGTAAAAATCACTGATTAATTCACTTGGATAATCAATTACTACAGTTCTCAAAACTGAAATGCACTGTGTGAGATAACAATTGGCACTGCGACAATCCCTGGTGCAATAGTTGCTGCAGTAAGAGAAAAAGCTTAAAAAGTAAAAGGAAGTCAAAAAACTTTATTCACATCAGAAACTCAGACTTCAATGGAATTTTCCTTTATCAAAATAACCCCATTATGGTTACTTACATCTTTACTGTAAGAGAACTGTACAATATATATATATAAATATATATATAAAAAAGAAAAATCAACTTGTGTGCTTCCTCAATCATCATCATCTTCCTCTTCATCACTGATCACATATTTCTTATGCTTCTTACTTGCTTTGTCATCATCCTCTGCTTTTCTCTTTCCAGAAGGTTCACCTTCCTAAAGGCAAAAAAAGGGGCAAAACTCAACATACTTCAAGCTAAATAGAAGACTCAGAAGAACAACAAAAAGGCCTCAAAGCCTTTCTTGTAAGAAAAGCAAAATTATTAGTCATAGTTTTTCCATTTTGTGTACTGTGATGCAGAGCTGCTTATGGATCAGTACTTCAAGTTCAGTAAACATTTTCTACCAGTATCAAGGCCCAACCTGAATGGGTCCATAATACATTGTTGTGGCGCTGCTCCCAGGCTGAAAGTCAAAAACACAGCACTGCACCAGCTACTAAGAAGGAGAAAAATGACTGCTACTGCTGAACCCAGGACATACGTCTGCAGCTCCACTTACGTCAATAGACATGCAACCATATCAGCTTCAAACTGAACTATGGCATGGAAGTAATTTATGTCATAATCTGGATTAATGGAATGTGCAATATCATTCTCAGCAAGTCTTACAAGCATGGGGAATGCCTAGAATTTGTAGTGAACTTTTCAACACGTAGAAGCTTTCCCTTCAGGCTCAGCTTTCAGACTACCGACACTTGTATGCCCTAAATTAGAGCTACTGAGGCAAAGAAGAAATTCAGTAAGAAGGTAGGCATTTTGTTTGTTCATTAAAAAAGACCCCAAACCAGCAACTAAATCACTCTCTGGCATAAAGGAAGAAGACTGATGAGAAACCACTAGTACTGAGAACTAACATCACAGTTTACACTCCAAGAAATATAATAGTTCAGGAGGCTTCAAAGAGCTAGTCAAAGGAACTCGAATTACTGAATTAGTTACCTATTTGCAAGCAATATCATAATGATTTTATAGGCTGGATGCCCAATTTTTAGCACCTAAATACAGTGTCAACAGATTGATTTTTATTCCATGTGCATTTACGTGAGCTCAGTTTAAAGCCTCCTTCCAAACAACATTTTAAATCAGAATGCAATGAAAATGTGTAAGCAAACTATAAATCACTACTTATTAATGCAAAACTCATCAATTCTGACATGACGTACAAGTGGTAACATTATTGTTTAAAAAGAAGAGTATCTTAAAAATACCTTCAGGTCTAAGCAAGCTCATTCCTTTCTCCATTTGTTGGTTTGGGGGTGGGTTTTTTTGGTTGATTTCTTTTTAAATTACTCGGATTTTAAGCAGCAGTAAAGATTGAGCTTCAGAACTTAAATTATTGGAGTTTTAGAACTCTAATGGTTTTTATTTAAAGCATTTTATTCTGCATTAACTTAGCACAGTGAGAACCTAGGAAAGGAATTTTAAGCACGGAAAACAGCTATTAGTAGTGGTGGGAATCTCAATGATAGCTTCTTCCTCAAAACAAGCATTCTCTTGTAATCTAGCCAGGCTATTGTTAAATGATTCATCTTCCTGGTTAGCAGAATATCCCCGTTAACTACAGTAACAGTAAAACTACTTGCCATGTGTTGACAAAATGTATTCATACCAGACTGACGTTTTCAGTAATGGTAACAAATCATCAGGACACAGATTTGTGCTGTCCTGTTGACTGACAGTACATAAAAGTCTGTGTATGAGGAAGGCTGTGTTTCATGTATGTGCATACATATTGCAAATACTATACTTCCTAAGTGGTGACTGAAAGTAAGCAGTGATGATGCATCCTGGGCTTTTTTTATAACACTGTAGCACCCCTCCGTGGCTCTGATGGGAATATTACCTGTAAGTCATCTCATTTTAAAATGGAGGCTACTGTTCCTTAAGCAGCAGAGGAACGCTGTTGATTAGACCTGTTAAGAAGAGGTTATAATGCAGAAACCCCTAAAATTCAAGGATAAGGTTTTAGCCACTTCAGCAGCTATTAAAATGGCACACTAGAGATGACTGTAGGAAATCAGCTGAAACACAACAGCAAAACAGCGCAGGAAGATTAATCAAACTAACATGCCAATGCAGAAACATCTCTCATACCTACAAGGTAGTAATAAGAGCCTCTTAAGCTAAGTTAGGTTGTATTCATTATTCTGCCACACAAGTGAAGGTGCCTATGAGCAGAGCCAGGTGTGTTCAAACTGCCACTCCTAAGCCAATCTTGGCTTGAGAGCAATGCAAGCACAGCTGCAACTTGGGGCTGCACTATATTGATCAACAGCAAGATTACAGTGATACAGAACCGGTGGTGTCTAAAGGAAAGCAAACTCATGGGCTACTAAAACCAAGTAGGCCAAACACCTGACCCAACCCAATGCCCTCTTGAACAGGGCAGTGGGAAGCCAGTGTCAATTGCCATTTGTCATGAATTCAAAAATTCCCTCTTCTTTCAGCTTTCCAAGGTATACAGTAAAAGCCCTGTGGCTCTTTGCCACAGAGGCATTTTACACTGAGGAGCAGAAGTCAGCAAAATAGAGTACACAGGTATAGCTGATCTAGGACAGAGTCCATGTACTTACTGGTTCCACTTCTGCCACTGGATGAAGATAGCTAAGTTTTAATCTCAGAAATGGCATCTATCAATTTTGGAAGTGCTACACTGCAGTGCTCTGTCAGAAGTCACATTAATTGAAATGAACTAAGCCTCAAGACGTGATGTGCACAAAGATTCATCTGCTTAAGCCCAGCAGTGATAAATTATGAACCAATAAACCACAATTTTAGAAGAGGAAACAGCACTACCGCTGTAGCTAACAGTTAACTTGGCCATGGCCTAATGTTTAGAATAGTACTTGGGTGATGGATAACATCTGTGTAACAATGGACACTAACTCCTTCTTACCCTTTTTTTTTTTAACTCTTCTGTTTCATAAATGAAGAAATACCATGTGAAAATGCTTCTATTTACGTAACAAACAGGAGAGGACCATGTAGCTTAGGAGATAACACTGCACGAGGATACAGACATTAAGTTTTCTTACTTCTTGAATAATTTTGGTGAAGTCATTTTACATAACTCTGCATAATTTTTTCCATCTCTAAATCAGCAATAACAATAGTGACCTCCTTTGGGAATCGCTCACATCTATGAGCTGATGCAGTGTGTAAAAAATTGGTGATTAACTGCCATGGAAAGCACGCCAAGTCAAATAATACATTAATCAGAGCAGAAATTAAACTACGAAAGTCTCAGCTTTAAAAAACAGATTTAGTGCAGAAAATGTTCCTGACTGAAAATTAGCAGCTTAAGAACAAAATCCTTTTCTTACCTCATCACTATTAAGTTTCTTTGCCTTGAGAAGCCTTTGTGTTTTATCTTCATCCGAGCCTTCATCACTGTCAGAAGAGTAGATTCTAGCACGCTCCTCTGCAGAAAAAAAATAGAAGACAAATATTTACCTGAAATTGGTGAGGAAGAAATAATATAAAAAATAATTCTCCTACATTTAGTCCCACAGAAAGCTGGCAGAATCCAAGTCCAGAGTAAACAAAATAAATTTACACAAACTCAATTCACATCTGCTCACGTATCAAATGAACTGGCAAAACACAATTTTAGCAGGACACTCCCAAGAAACTAATCCATATGAATCACACAGGCCCTGAACATCCTTAACATATAAACCTTAACATCCTGTCAACATCCTGTTAAGGTTTATTATTACCTCTGATGCCACCTTTGTATCTGTTTTTGATAGCTGCTAGACTGATTGCATCATCTCCCTCATCCTCTTCATCATAGCGATCAGGTTCCAAATAATTTGCACTCAGACCACGCTGATGCTGCTTCTCCCGCATTCTTCGCTGCTGAGATTCTCTGCGAATGGAAGCTCTTAATCTCTCTTCTTCTTTCTGTCCAAAGAAACAAGGAATATATTAAGATTGAGGGAAAAATCCCAAACAAAACCAACTGAAGAGGAACTTGTATTCTACTCCAGCTTTTGAAGTAATGTCACAGCAGTGTAAAGACTGTACTGTACTCATTTTTTTGTAATACGTAAGGTTAAGCACCCACGTCTAACGACTCCTGTCTATAACTCCAAAATACACTCAATTTTTCATAAAGTCACAAAATGTTCAGCTATATTAGGGTTGTGATTTTTTAGATTAAATCAGCAGATAAGAGAGCTCCCTGCCACAATACCTTAATCATTTCTGTCCGCTGAGACTCTGGATCCCGACCTGCCATTGGCAGAATACGGATTTTCTGGGTCTTTGAGCATCTATCTGCCAGAGACAGAGTCATCTTCCTGTGAGTGGCACTGTCCGTAGAGTGTGGCCTGTTAAAAAATAGCTACGGGTTAAATACCTCTTCAAGCAACATCAGTCGGACCAGCATACTTAAGATTCCAAAGATTCATCTCCACAACCGTAAACGCATCATCCTTTTTTTATTATTATTTTTTTACATGCATGTAACAGCTACTGGAGACATCAATTCCTCTCTCAACAAAGCATCTGCAGTCCAGCCTAAATAATCATCCTCACATTTCACATCAATAGCCCAGGATGTAATTATCACCTTGACAGCAACTGTGTATCAGACGAAAGGTTAATTTCAGGGAATATTCTGATTCAGATGAGGATTTACACTTAAAAATGTAAATTAAAATATATCTAAAACAATACATGTAGCCTACATAGTGCGGTGAATGGCATATTAACCTTTCAAACTGGAACACCTAATTTAGGACAAATCTTACTGAAATACTGACTTTGGAAAATAGCACACTCTTAATAAACAGTTACACCCTGCCAGTTTAGGAACTAGTATTTCTAATCTTTATACACTAGTTACAGCACTTAAATGCAAAGGAAGTACCAACATTTGATACAGAATAGCATGTTTACCTGAAGGTTAATTTTGTCTTGAAAACAGCCTGTCCTTGTAGACCTGTCCCTTGTCTGATGAACAAATGATTGTGATCTCCCTGTAACGGCGCCTTGTACACGTCAAAGACCTCATTGCCCAAGTGAAGAGACATGCTTAAAAGAGATTCATATATCAATTATTTGATAAAGTCCCCAGTCTATTTTTTGCCTCATTTCTAAATGGAGAAAGCCTTTATGTTTCCTTTTCAAATACAGCCAATAATTATATTTCAATCCAAACTAAACAGAGCATAACATTTTCAAAGCACTGAGAGTAATTTCTGCTGTGCAGAACTGATATCAAAATTTGCTGACCTTCCAATTTTGCAAGCCAGAGCATTTTGCTAGAATAACAACTGTACTCCTTCAACAGCACAAAGTCCAAACTAACCTTCCATCTGACCACTTGACTATCCGTGCATTACTTTCTCTGATCTCATTCCCTTCCTCATCCCGTCGCATCCGCCATCGTATTGTGTTTTCTACCTGTGGGAAAAAACAAAACACTTTTTCTAACTCATAGTAAGGAAGACAGTGGTAAAATATACTCTGTATAGGTCAATAATTACAGTTAGGCTAGATCATTTGATGCAGGATGCAAGGAAATGAAAGGTACTGCTTTTAAAGGCGAAATGCAGCTGTAAAGTTTTACTTATTACTAAAATGGATCAACTCTCCTCAGTGCTGACCAAGTCCACACTCTCATAATCTGAACCATAACTCAAAACACCATTCTAAAACACCTGAAATAGACTTTGAAGAAATGTGGCTAGATGAGTGTAAAAGAGATAAAGAAACTTAATGTTATACCTTGAGCTTTAACCTAGTTCTACCCTCTTCATCAAGCATCTCTTCATCTTCAAATTCATCTTCATAATACTGGGGGTCAAAAGGTCTGCAATAAATTACATAGTAGTCTTTATTCTCCTAAAAATTAATCCAAGTGAATCTAGAGTTGTGAAAATAACAGATACTTGAAAGCTTTAAATCATATACTGCACACAACAGTAGGCACTGCAGCTGTGAGACAGCCATTTCTGCAGTAATGTCATTTACTGCATTGATTCAACACCACAGGAAGCCTACCCAAGTGTCTTCACTACCATCCATTACAGCCACTTGAACATTCAAGCCCTCTAAATGGCTCTAGCTAAAGAAAGCAAGTGTGCCTCAGAAAATACTGTTTCCTTAGCATTAAGATAATGAGGTCAGGGTGAAGCGTGGAACAAAATCTATACAGTATTGTATAGAGAAAATAAAAAGAAAAATATCATTTTATAAATGTGGTGAATTAGGGATTTTCTAAGAGGACAACCTTAGCCATTTGCTTTTAATTTGAAACTCAAACCCAACCAAAGGGAAAGGAAGATGAGACTGTTTTCCTCTCCCTCCAAAAAAACCTGACGACTGGGCTGGGAGTGAGTGGGGGAAGGTCATTCCCTAGCCTCCTTCCTAATAGTTTCCAGGCTGCTGCAAAGGAGAGAAGTGATAAACAGACTCTGCTACCATACAATCCTATTTTCAGTCCTGCCTGGCCCACAAAGATCCCCAGGATTTCTCTGATTAGAGCCACTAACTGGATTCCTAACAGTTCTCTTCTGAAACAGCCTACAGTATGTAAGCCAGGAAGAATGATTTAGCTAACATATAACAAACCCAATGCTACACCACCAGCTAACATGACAACTATTAAACAGTGCAATGAAGCTGCTTAACACAAAAACACTTCAAGAGATGGCTATGACTTTGCTAGAAGTGCTGAAGGTGGAATTCAGGGCCAAACCTAATATCACAAGCAACTTGAATAATTTACTTTATTTTTCCTTATGAATTCCAGAAATTTTTTTTAGTCTGGGTGAGGTAAATAGGAAAATGAGTAATCAGCCCCTTTATAGTTAAAGAGTACACTTAGCATGTGCAAATAAGGTCTCATTCTAAAATTGATGTTTTTATCCCTCAAAAGTGCATAACGATGCTGTCCATTCAGCTTTTATACATCTGAGAGCCTGAACCTATGTTTAAGATTCAACTGAAACAGGACATGCTTTCAGTTAAATCATAATTTTGGGTTTTTTTTCAAATACAAAAGGTTATTAAATCAAGCTGAAACCCAAGCTCATCAGAAATTACTCAGCACTTGATTAAATAACAGCAATATATATTACTATTGACTGATCACAACCAAAATTGTGCATCTTAATGTCAACCATCTTAAATATGGCCAACATATTTAACTGTATTGCTAAATAAAAAGTAACACAGGGAAACAGTAAAAAATCTTATCAACCACACACTTAATGTGCAATTACCTGGGCTCCACACTAAGGAAGTTGGGCAGCTTCACAAAATACAAATCATTACCCAAGTCTGTGTTTACTTTTGGTATTTCTACTTCTATTCTAGTCTCTGGAATAGGCTCTTCTTCCGGTTGTTCCTGACTCAGTCCATTCTCATCCTAACGAAGAAAAGGAGAAGAGGAGCATAAGTGAAAATATGTCTACCTGGCAACTGTTGATTCAGTAAGCACTTACATGAGCTTAAAGAAATGTCATCCATGTGCAGAGAAAGAGATCAGGAAGCTTTGGGTAAAAGAAATTGAAAGTTTTCAGTGAAAGCAATTCAAGTCAGCATTTTCATATGCCATTTAAAAGTGATTGCAAATACCAGTGTAAATCCGAGAGACCAAAAGACAGTAAGAAAACAGTAAAGGAGCTGACATACAGTTTTCAGCTTAATGTTGTTACTCTTTTTCACTAAAATATTACCATAATCAGCATTATACATTTCAAAGTGGAATAGCATGTTTCAGATTCATTTCAAAAGTCAAGTCTACTCACAATGGGCTGCCCTGGAGTTGGTGGCTTGTCTTCTCCATCACTCCCTGAGGAAATGTCATCTGCACCTCCAAACAGATCCATGACATCCGCATGCTCTTGAGCAAAAAACAATGCTATTTTAAAATACACATATATGTATACACACACCCCTACATGCAAGCACACTTACAGGAAAAAAAATTAACACATCCTTCACTTTCAATGCCACTTAAAATCACCTACAAAGGTTAGAAATAATTAATGTTTATGAAGCACATACTGTTCTCTTATCCTGAAGAACAGTTTTCCCCTGTATTTTTAAGCTAAGGATTCAAGGTATGTTTTCCTGGAAAAGCTCTATCAAGTAAGAGAATCTAGTAAAAAAATGTCAACAGAAGAATTAAGGGTATAAGATCATCCTTTACTCAAGTAAACAAATATATGTAACCAGCAACTTCATTAACATGTTTTGAAGGTTTTACTTCTCAGAACAGTCAACAGCTCTTTCTCAGCCAGCTAAACATCACAAAAACCAGCAAGGGTTCTCTGGGCTGCTCTGATTAGAGGCACCATTTCTTAACATCATCAGTAAAAATGTGTGAAACAGCATCCACAAAAGAAAAGCTGTGTCTCTCTTGGAGAAAACAGAAACACTGATAAAGCCACCTAGAGATAATTAGGAGAAATACAGCATGTACTTCCCCACATAGAACTCTTGCTGCGCTGTTTTCTTAATCTCATGGCACTGCAGTTACATTGTCTTGCAAGCACTATCAATTTCATCAAGTTCTGTAAGCAGTCGTGCTTAAAATGGGGATTAAAGGAATCAAACCCCCACAGAACAATGCCATCATTTACCTTTCTGTCCTTCTGTATCACTGTCCGCTTCTGAATCTGAAGCAATGGGTTTCTTTCGCTTCATTCGCAGGACTTCATCTTCGCTGTCACTGCCCCTCACAGACTCTACTGAGAAGCACAGTTATTCTCAGCAAATTAAATATTTTGTTCCACATAGTTTTAAATTCCTTTGAATTAATAAGTTGACTTAGATGAAAAGGAATTTAAAAGTGTTGCATAAAAAAACACATTACAAAGATGACTGTAGTTGAAAGTACATGATTAATGTACATGATTAATGCCTTTACAGTGAAGTCTGAGTCTTTTCAGACCAATACAAATGAAACAATAAAGAGATCAAATCAGAAGCATATCATTACTACTGCATTTCATCCTACCAGATTTGTGCTCTTGGTCCTCCTCATCAGAATGCTGGGCCCGTTCATCACCATCGGAGTTCTGTACCTTCTCCTCATCAGAGTGCTGGGCCCTTTCATCATCATCTGAGTTCTGCATCTTCTCCTCATCTGAGGCCTGTGGCCTCTCCTCATCATCAGAATTCTGCATTTTCTCCTCATCTGAGTTCTGAAGCCTTTCCTCATCATCAGATACCTGTGGCCTTTCATCTTCATCAGAGTTCTGTGCTTTCTCCTCATCGTCAGAGTTCTGCTGTCTCTCCTCATCATCAGAGTTCTGCTGCCTCTCCTCATCATCTGACTGATCACTTTTGTCCTCCTTGCCCCACTTCTCATCCTCTGAATGTGCTTTTTCAGAACCATCTCCCTCTGAATGATGACTGCCTTCATCAGACCCATGCCCGCGATCATCATCCTCATCGTCATGAGCAGCTTCTGAAGCACTGTGCTGGTCTACATCCGACTGATCATTATCTTCATGCTCAGAATGTTCTGAAGCTTCAGAGCGATTGTAGGATCTTTCGGAATGGTTGTCACTCCCTGTGTGATGGGATGCCCCTTCATCTTCACTATCGTCTCCAAATAACTCCTTATTACTAGGTTTTACTGCCTCTCTGTCATCGTCTTGGTCACTGTCGCTTCCAGAAGCATTGCTACCAGAGCCAGCATTTTCCTGATCAGAATCAGATTCAGATCCAGAGTCGGAATCTGCAAAGCAAACATCACTTTTTAAGAGTTAAAGTGTCCCCACAAAGATGTGCATAAGATCCTGGGCTTTGCTTTAAAACAAACAAACAAAAGCCCCCAAATCCAGAGAGTGAACCTACAGTGAATGGTAATAAAGACATATAAAAGTCACCTAAAACAGTAAACTAAAATGTCTGATAAAGGCACAGCCAATGAAAGACACAATGAAAACGATGGGTGCCACATACAGTTTCAAACCACAAGCTATTGAGTAAGCAAACAAAACAAAAATAAGATTCGAAATACTGATGGTTTAAAATAGATAAATACATACATTTGAGAGCCTACAAACGTGAAAATGCCATCATATGCCTTTCACCCAAGTTATCTGTGTGAGGTACCCTGACATGCCTGTTACAATGAATTACTCTTGAATGCTGAGGCTGGCGGATGCTGTTTCTAACAGGGGAAAAAAGGAACCCTAATTTACAGAAGTTGACACAGGCATTTAAAAAACACGAGTTAAATCGGGAGGTGTTCTGCTTTCACTTACAGGATGATGACAGCTCTCCAGCATGGACAATGGGGACAGCGTCTCAAGATACCGAGGGGCCAAGCGGGCACCCCCGTGCCCCCCCCTCCCCGCACCCGCAGAGCTCCGATAAGGCGCTATCGCATTGGGAAGCGCGCTCTGCGTGTGTCCCTCACCCCCCGCTTCCCCGGCCGCGGCCATAGGAGCACCGCAGCCACCGCGGCGCGCGGTCCATTGCGTTCCGCCCAGCCCCGCCGGCGCACAGCGGAGGCCCGGGGCACACGGCAGCGGCGCGGTACGCGCTCCGGCCGCCCCTCGCTGTGCCGCAGCGCGGGCGGGCAGTGGGGAGCGCGGCGCCCCGCACCTTTCTGCTCGGCCTCCGAGTCCGCGTCGCTGCCGAACAGATCCTCCATGTCCGCCATGGCCAACGGCGCCGCTCCGTGAGGCAAATATGGAGCGACGCGGCTGCGGAGCGTGGCGCCGGCGGCTGAGGGAGCGCGGGAGGGGGGAGCCCGCCTCTTAAAGGGGCCGCGTTACCGATGGCGGGGGGGTAAACGTGTGTCCGCGCCTCCCCGCCAACCATTTATTAACGCAATGGCCTCGCGCGGGAACGGTGGGGACCGATGTGGCCGCCGCTGCACGGTAGGGCCTGGCGGAGCCCGAGGCTTGGAGCAGAACCGGACACGCGTGGCCGACCTCCCGTTGCCAGCACTTGCTGAGCCCAGCTCACCCTGTCCTAACGCTAGCGCCATTAAATACAAGCTCTCCACCCGTTCCACGCGTAGCGACTGGGCTGCGGCTGGACCTGGCTCCTGTTTAACACTGACAGTGAAGGGAGATGAGCGCAACCCACCCGTTTCTCTGCGTGAGGCACTGCCACGCACCGGAGACGGGCAGAGTGACCCAGTGTGTCCAACACAAGGAGTGTAATCTGTCACCTGCACCGCCAGACCCTCTCATTGCCAACTGCGGCTGTAATAACGCTACACAAGGCAGCCTAACGTTCCCCCCCCCCCCCATTTCTTCTTGTGTGCATTGACCAGGCATGACCAATATGCTGTTACTCCATATACGGGCTCTTAACTCATGTTCCTGCTGCCTGCCCTGTGAAATACCGAGTTCCATAGCAGTAGCCTTTGACTTCCACAAATGCCATTTGGGTATTCACCTTGCTACTGGAGAAAGCAATGGCTTAGCATAAACACCAATCAATGTGCAGCAAGTCAAGCAAACATTTAAACAAGCCAAACAAACAAAACCCCCAAACCAAAACAAGAATACAGTACTTTAATCATCCAAAACTGTCACTGGTTTACAATTGTCAGCATATAGTGCTGATATGCTAAAACACTCAATTCATGTTTCCTCAACGGAAATTTAAACTGAACACTTGCTCATTTGTAGCTTACCAACAGCATTATTCAAGCTGTAGAGAGAATAAGGCTGTTTCTTTAAAATACAACAGTAAAGAGATAATTGCTTTGGAATATAGGGTATGTTTCCATGCTTAGCTTGGAACCAACAGAATCAATATATGTGGTCATTTGACTTCTACATTAAGCCTGAAATACAATCAGGAAGAGAAAAGTATCACCTGTTTCAGAAAAAGAAAAAAGATCTTGTAGTTATGATAGCTGGTAACCAAATACCCTTTTGCCCTCATAAAAAATGAGGTCATGCACAAGATCTCACTACATTTGATAGCATTACATAGAATCATAGAAGGGTTTAGGTTGGAAAGCACTTTCAAGATCATGGGCAGGGATGCCTCACACTGGACCAGGCTGCACGCTCACTTTGCTTGTCAAGACTGTTTATGATTCCTAGCTACAGACTGAATTCCTTCATTTATTCCAATGAGGATACACACTGTAGGCACTGAAGTGATGGCTGGAAGTGGCCCATGCACCACACCACATCTTGCACCAATTTGAATGGCAAAACCCTTCTGGTTGAAAACAAACCAAACTAGTTCTCTATGCCCAGCCTGTCAGATACCTGTCCTGAAAGTGCCAACAAGCAGTCAAACACTCAGCTGCTGTCTACAGAGCTAAATCCATTACTAATGTCTACTACTATCATCTCTGACCAGGCACCTGAGTTGCAGCTTAAAAGCCCCTGCCTTTGATTGGAATATAAATCATTAAGCAGCTATCTTGATTTAATGAAGGAAGGGATTTAGGCTATCATTTTCATAATCCATTTTCATTCATTTTCATAATCTTCAAGCAGATGACTGCCTAATTTCTTTGATAACAATAGAATAAATCATCATAGAATCACAATACATTAACAGATTCCATGACCATGCAGCCCTTCAACAAATGAAGGAAGATATTACAGCCTGTTTTTTGACACAAAATGATTACGGTGCCTAGCACATAAGTAGCACAGCTTTAGGCAACTTGGCACGTGACATGCTTTGGCCATGTTTATACAGCACTACCTGTAAAAAGACACTTATTTTGTGACTTTATGTATATATACTATACGAGAACTTGAATTTCAAAATCTAAACAGTTCTTGGAAATTTACAAAGCCAAAACCAAAAGCAGCCCTTTTTGTTACGAGCCAGACAGTTTGATTGTTTCCAAGTTACATAGATTGTCTTTGGTTTTAACAGAATTAATACTGACTTGCTTTTCAGAGCACACATTTATTTATAACAAGAGGCTGATTTTGAAATAGGAAAACTGTTTTTCCACATATATAAACCAGTTATGTACATCCTCACTGAAGGCACTATGGTTTAAAATTCTCAGCACAGCTGCAGGAAAATTTGAAGTCACCTCCAGAGTAAAGTCTGTCTTTAAAGATCCAAAATGAGATTTGCAGCAACTGACAAGGTGGGCACAGTGTCAGGGAGTTGCTCTGTTAAATTTTTATAGTATATACAACCTGATGCAAAAATCTCAGTCCAATGTTTTCTATAAACGCTCACCATGTGATGATCCTGTGATGAAAACAGTTGTCAGTTGAATTTTCTGTTGCTAGAAAGATTGCTGAGCAGTCCTAAAGAACATTTTTGTGAACTCATGACAACAGTGAGCAAACTAGTATAGTACAAACTGACTCGCACCAAAAAGCCTCTAGGTTTTCATATTATATCAGTCTACTGTGATTACGTACAGAAGTTGAAGTGATTCTTGGTGCCTTATTTTGCTTAGGTACAGAACTTTAAATACATCATGCAGAGTTGACACTGCATATTGGTTAATTTCTGCAGGTCTTACATAGTGTTTCAACATCAAGACATAAGTAGAATAGAAAAATCCTTTCTTAAAAGTGTTACTTCATTGCTTTATTAAAAAAGTGACAGATTTATACGAAATACTGATAGCTTAATGCAACAGCATGAAAAAAAGGATTTTTCCATTTGCCAGCGAATTGGAGCAGTGGTTTTACAGTCAGAGGGATTTTTCTGTACAGAATTATGCAGAATTTATAAAAATGCATGTCCACTACTTCTACAGAAATTGATACTTATGAATGTAGATAAAGATGTTTAAACAAGGAATACAAACTAAATGCTGATGAACACATGAAATCAATCTAAAACCATATCCAGTTCAGATACAGAGCAAGATAAGTCATTGGATCTCTTGAAAAAGACTTTCAGAGCTTAGGTGTAATAGAAAAACTGTTATCTTGCAAGGCACCTACTGGTTTTAATTATTATTTTAAGGCTTCCACTTTTTTTTTATTAGTCTCTCAAATCTCTTGGAAAAAGTCCTTCACCAATTTATTTTTGTTAGGTTTAAAGGGATGTCTTTAATTAGTCACAGTATCAAGAACTAATAAAAAGTAGAATTACAATTGAGATAGCAGTGAAAGATTTCTCTTCAGTGCACGAACAAGGCTGAACAGCTCTACACAATGAGACTGTTGTGTGAAGAATCCCTTATCACTAATGCATTGTTTCCAAGAATATACACACTCCTCCATGTAAATAAGCACCCCCAGATTTTCTAACAAACATTTCAATTGGGTCATTATCTGACCAGTGACTCTGAATATGCCATTCTTTGACTACAGACAATTATAACATTGATTTGCAATTACATTTTTTGTAGAAAGCACAGCCAAAGTCTTGAAATACAAAAAAGTTCTTAAAAAAAAAAAAACCAATCAAAGACTATGGTACAGAAACTGGTGCAGTTACTTGTCTCAACCTGAAAAATATGATGCATACCAGCAGATTATTCATATAGCTTTGCTTTAAAAGGAATGGTGTTTCCAGTCTTTTCCCTTCTAACCCAGGTAAATGTAGTCCAACATTGCCAAAGCCCAAAGTGATGACCATGCCTGGACGACCCTTGAAATCTCCACACAGTTCTGTCAAGATCTGCTAGATGTCTCCTTCAACTCTCCTCTTGCGAACTGTAAAGAGAGAGAAAAAGGGTTTTACTGTTTTACCATTATAACCACTCTTTGTATTTCTACAACACGAACAGTTGCACATAAAGTTGATAATTAGCAGAATGTTATCCATCATTTTAGGCTTACGCTTTAGCCATGCTTATTGCCTTATTCATGAACAGCTTCAAATACTTTGAGGAGACACTTGTGGGAAACAACCATTTTTGTTTGGTAAGCAGATTTAGCCTTTGCTCTTTTTATACATTGCAGTTATCTTACTGAAATTTACATGGCTCCAAAAGAAACAGTACAAGAGTTTCACAGTGCATCTGATTAATACACATCACAAAAAAATGTTACATTCAATAGCCTAAAACATTCCATTTGTTAATAAAAATATTCAATTGTCAAAAAATGCAAGTGACATTTATGAATAGTCACTAAAAGCTCACATGCTGTTTAGACTTAAGAATATGCAAGACTGACTGAATGACTGGAGTTTTGCTTACTATTTGTAATGTTTTTAATTGATATTTTCTCCCCCCTCCCACCCCCCCAAACTGTGTTTTCCTTTTCTGTGCAGACATGAGGCTAAATGTCTTCAAAATTATACAGGGCATCTCCATTGATCTCCGTTAGCAAACACATCTATACACAAAGTGATTCTGTTCTCAAATCCACTCATTGGAAATTATGTGGTTTTACAGATATTTGCAATTTGAGTTGATCTTTACCTTCAGATCAAAATAACACAGGCAAAACTGTTTTGTTTAGCTTCCCCCTTCCTGTCTCAAGAAATTCTTTAGATATAGTTTAAGGAAACAAAATCTCACTAGAATTTTATTCTTTACAAAGCCAATGTATTGCTCACTTTGAGAATAACCCATAGAGTTATCACAGAATCAGAGAATGGTTTGGGTTGGAAGGGACCTTAAAGTTCATCCACTACCAACCCTCTACCACTGGCAGAGACAACTTCCACTAGAGCAGATTGCTCCAAGCTCTGTCCAACCTGGTCTTCAACACTGCCAGGGACGGGGCAGCCACAGCTTCTCTGGGCAACCAGTACCAGCACCTCACCACCCTCACAGGGTGTCAATTTAAAGCCATTATCTCCATTTGAATCCAAATTATTTCAGTGACAGCTGTTACGCACACCTGCTTCCATCAAACCACAAGAACAGATGGAAGAGTTTCCAACCTTAGACTTCTCCAATCATGCAGTTCAAAGCAACACATATACAATTTCAGACAAAGAAAAGGGAAGTGGTACATAGTGTAAGCAAAGGAGAGAGTATGTAGACTATTTTTTAGAAGAAACATACAAAGACAGAAATGAGGTACTTTGAACATCCCAGTTTTCAGTGCTCAGTACCCAACTGGGTATTCAGCGTAACTGTCTCTGTAGCTTCAGGGCTGAAGAGATGAAAGGGTATTTGCAGAAACTTTTACTTGCATACTCCAGACTAAGAAAGCAAAGAGAAAAGGCAAGAGATCAACAGAAACATAGATTTCCAACTGTCAAACACCAAAATAAGAACTAGTGAAAAAAGAAACCTTAAAAGAAAGTAGAGCATTATGACAAAAAAATAACAGTAACTGATTTATAACCTATTTTGAGAAAGAGTTATGCAGTGTCCAAGTGTCTTTCTTCTCTCTCTATGCACTACTCATTACTCCTCCTCCATCTCTTTGAGAGCTCTTCTCCCCCACTTTTTTATCCAGAGTGGAAGCAGATCATTAAACCAAATTCCAATTTCCTATATCATTCTCTCTAATGTGTCCCTGAACTACTAGTCCTACTAAACTGGCCCATTTCAGTGGCCCATTTTCAGGCTCAGATGTGTAATCCTTATCAAAAAGCATCTAAAGCCAACAGGTTTAATTAAATGGAGTTTTAAAATGTAGTTCTCTTCAAACAGATGGACTACATTACCTTGTTGTAATTGAGAGCTTCAAGTATTTGACATTATTATACAAATGATTTCCATTCATGTGCTATTTTACTAACCAATTTTCAGCTGGTCCATTTAGCTAGGATTCTAACAGATGAGCTCCAACAAAACTTACTGCAGCAAATAAAGATGCCACTGCTGCAAGTTACCTTTCAGAGAGGCAGGGAAGGTACCTGTGCATGAAAAGAACCGTAAGGGATGAGATGACCCAGCCCCAGTCTCTGAACATGATGGTACATTCAGTTTCCCTGCTCAAGCAATTCCAAATGAGGCTGGGTGTGCTGGCATTAAAGAGGACATCCTGCACTATTAGTTTCAAGTAGTGCTTTCAAAGAAATGATGACTCTTATCTCAATAGAACTGATCAAAACTATTATTTTCCCTCTCTTTGCCACAACTCATGTGAACACCTGAACACCCTGCAACAAAGTAAAAGAACATCAAGCAGCAAGAGAAGAGTAGGAATAAAGCACAGCAGAAATCTGAAACTGATCTACTCATACTTTGCTATCCTAGTTATGTCACCAGAAAAGCAGAAAAACCCAGACACCTGTACCACACACACATTCATTTAATAGTCCCTCTCTGCTGACAGGGCTTACCCAAATCATTATTTTTTGTGATAGCTGCAGCTGCCCTGGCTCGAGGTCCCTGTTGTGTGAAATGGTATCCAAATTTGAGGATCTTTGTGTTTTCCTCAAGCATCTTGGCAATTTCTACTTCTGCAATTGTGCCCAGCTGCTGCCTCTGTTAAAATAAAAGATACACAAAGACAACAGAGCTTATGTATATTCAGCCTAAAAGAGATCAGAATACTTTCATCATAACAGTCAATAAACACTAGGATTCATTTTGGTTAATCTAAAAGGCAGCAGATCACAAAATACATGTGTGCACTTTAAAGCACAAGCAAGCACAGAAATGACCAGGAATCAGCTTCAACGGGATGCTTCTGAGAATTTTACAGACAATAATTCATGGGGTTAAGGTATTTAAAAGCAAAGTATTTTGGCAAGTTTATCACAAGCTGCTTTCAATAAATACAGTCAACTGTGTATTTTAGACTGGTTTTGACTATGATATTACCACCATCTCACTTACCTGATTATCAATTTTGATCTCTGTCAATGTTTCGTTGTCTTTCAGTGCATCGACCAGTGCCAAAATTCCAACTCCAGTGATGAAGTTTGATTCTATGTTTAAACTTCTTAATTCTGTGTTTACTCTCAGCATATCTGCAAGAGCCTTTGAGTGCAAGAAAGGATCATTAAACTCTCAAATTTTTCTACAGTACATCACAGCACACAGTGATAACCTTTCCCACTAACTAGTTCAACAGGAGCAATAAGGCACAGATGCATGGTGCAACTTTGCAAGTTTTCACTTACTGAGACTGAAGTGAGTCTTCAGGCATTATCTACATTCTCCTTTTAAACAGTATTTAGTCAAGAAAGGCCCTTTCTCTTGTGACAAACTTAAAACCTACACAGAATATAAATACTCTGAAATTAGCATCAATTCAATTTTGTCAGCCTTCACAGTATACAACGAGCAATGCAAGCGGCTAAGTAAAGGCCAAAGAAAGGGTATTAGTCAAGTGAAAGGAGAATTAGATATGGTTAATTTGTAAACGGGAGATCTGACTTTCAAAATGCTTTTGTCCGAAGATTTGGTAGGAAGAGGTAAAACTCAAAAGCTGTAAGCACAGCACCAGGATGTAGCTAAAAGCACTCTTAAAAAATTGCATATACCTGATCTTATTTCTGAGAAAATAATAAAAGAAGAATAAGTAACTGCTAAGATTTACTTTCATAAAAACCATAACCTTGAATTTTCTTTTAATACCAAGTCACAATGGAAAAATACTCCGGAAAAACCACACCCGAGAAAAAGAAGCTTTTATAGCTATTACAAATGTTTCAGTTCTACTGAAAAGGAACTTTAATTGACCCAAAGCAAAGGTCTCTAATGTTCATTCAATGAAGTCTTTCAAAATAGTTTTGTTTCCAATATGAAATTAAAACAAACACAAAGGATTGTCCTGGGAAAATTAGTGATGTTTTCTTACCTCTTTTTTGTAAATATGCTTTTTATTCAACATAGGAAAAAAAAGACCGGATGACAAAAGCCCAAGTTTCAACTGTGTCAGAGCAGATACCTTGACTAATGTCATGCTTTATTGCCAAAGCTTTAAGCCAATCTTTGGTAGCAGGGGTTACTAGAGAAACAGGTGTTTCACAACTTCTTTCAATTAAAACTCTAGCTAGTAGAAAAGATTATGAGCTTTTTCAGTTTCAAATGTGCTTCTCTTAAAGTTGATTTTGAATATACTACTGACTTCTGGAACAAACATTAGGAACTAAACAGGAAAAAAACCCCATGAAGTTAGCAAAATGAAAAATCAGGGAGCAATTGTAAAAAAGAGCTCTCACTCATATATCTGATGCATGGCTGCATGTTAGTCAACTAGCAAGCACCAAATTCGATACAACACAGGTTTGTTAAAGAGAACATACTTAACAGTGTAACAGAATTTAATTATTTAATCTCTAAATATTTAAACAGGATTCAACTCAATCCCTCACCATTGTCTTTCCATCCTAACTTCCTTTGCACCCCGCTTTAGCACATTATCAAGAGTACTTACAACAGCAACAGGATCATTGCTTCGGGTGGCTGCAAGGCTGAAATGCTTCACATGCGTGTTGGTTTCTAAGGCTTTTGCAAATTCTTTCAGTGTCGGAATTGGTATGTTCTTGAATTAAAAATAGCATTTCACTCTCTTGAGATATACAAGTTTATCCCCTCCCCCCAAGTTCTTCCATTATCTTATTCTCTTTACAGCAAGACATACTATATTAACTATCAGTGTTCTCCAGTAGTCTCAAGGTAAAGGCTACACATGTAGCAAAGCTATATTTAAGATATAAACAGCTATTAAAGTCACCAATTCTATAAAGCAAAGTCATCTTTACTACACTGATGCCATTGCCATAATGTAAATGTTAAAAAGTATTTAGCTGACTTGGAACTGTTACTGAGCAAAACTTACATGAAATAACATTCTGCTATCCATATCAAATTAACCTCTCACAAATACAAACACATTTAGAGCTTTAGATTGGTGAAGCCATTAGCATTTCATTCTCTGCGTTATTTTAAGTATAATTCCAGAATTTGCCAATGTATAGCTTGATAGCTTTTATGGTGTAGTAGTAGTAACCAAGCTTAAAAGGAATAATTTTAGCTAATTAGGATAGCAAATTTCTCAGTTTATTATATCACAGATTTTGTTCCGTTGCCTTTTTAAGCATTTATTTTGGCTACTATGTCTATTGTAAAATATTCTTAAACAAGTATTTTATTTTTTTCCTTTAGTAAGGGCGACAAATAACACCAGGCTGCTAGTGAGGCTGCAGCTAGCAGCCTGTCATTGCCGTCTGCACTGTAAGTCAGGAGTCCTATAGTTCCGTTTTCTTTCACACAGTATGCAAAAGCTTCAGCCATGTTTAAAACCACAATTGTTAACGCTTGTAAGCAGAAGCTGCCTTAATAACCAACAGCTCTTTTGTACAAGAATCAGAAGGATGTCAGGTACAAGTATCACTTTGCCTGTAACAGTAGCAACTGAGAACACATTGCCCCGTCAAAGGACGAAGGATTCAAAGAAGTTAACTCCATGATGGTGAACTGTTGGAACCGTTGCCAACTTGGCAGCAACAGAAATCTGAGCAGTAAGAAAATCTAAGACTTTAAATACACATTTGGCAAAAGAAACCAAGATGGGTTATTGGTTTAGCTCTGGGTTTCTGAGATTACACACACACTATAACATTCAACAGAAAGGCTGCTTTATTTAGAAGAAACCTAACATACTCTCCTATGAGTGTAAGCTGCAAAACTCTCATGCATAGTTTTGCAGTTTAAAGTGTATTCTACTGAGCAAAAGCAGCATATTTACTGCAGACTTCAGGTAATTACCTTAATGTTATTTAGGTTAACTTCAACAAGACAAGAATCATTATCTTTAATTCTTTGCAGTGTCTCCTCTACATTTGTGGGATTTGGCGGCTCATCAAAAACAGGCAACATTTTTTCACCTTTTACTATATCTGAAAAGTAAGGTATTTAATTGTAATCAAACAGGTCACATCCTTCACTGTGATTAAATGATACACATAGTAAACATTTTCTGTCTTTAAAGATCATCAGTCTTTATATCTCTCCACACCCAAAAAGCGTACCATCCTCTCCTGACCATATTTTCATAAAGTTCAACTCTTTTCCAAAGGCTCTCCCAGCCTTCCTGCTTTCCTTCCACACCAGAAAGCATATAGGAGTTGAATTACAAACACAAACACGAAACCTAAAACCCAACACACACAAATGCATATTTATGCCTACTTTTATCCCCCAAAAGTGACTTAAAATCAGACTAAATTGTAGTGTACATAGATTTTAATTTCACTCTTGCCAGAACTCAATTAGCAACATTACAGACACGTACATTTCCAACTCAAGACTGAATAGGCTAAAGGATACTACTGCAACAGAAAAGAATCAATCCTATAGTACAGAAAAGAGTTAATGTTATAGTAACTGTCTGTAGTACAAAGCACTCATTTATCTAGCACTTGTGTACACACTCACCTGAGAAGTTGTCTTTGTCAACCCCATTACGGTTTCCTACTACATCACAGAGCTCATAGTTTGTTATCAAGTGGGACATTCCCAGTATCGCTGTAAAAGGATAAAAAGAAAAAGTAAATAAAACAATTTTGCTGTTTCTGACTAATTCAGCTCAGGCTCAGAGTTCCTTTAATACCAACTGGTGCTTGTAAAACACCGTTATCAGTACAATAAGTCATTCAATCTCTTAATCATTTAAAGTAGAAATAAAACTAATAGCAGACTTTTAAGATGCCTTTCACATCTTAGGTTTGACCTCACCAGGGGCAAGCATCAAAGCTGAAAATGCAGCTCAGTCACAAAATTATTGATTTCAGCTTTAGGAATACATGTACGCGTATTCCTAAAGCAGCATGTTCTTACATGCAAAAAAAAAGTAGTACCATACACAAGAAACCGCAGCCAGTCTGAGGAATGAGCTTAAAGGAGTTGAGTTTGAAAATCAGGCATCTTTTGCGGGCCAAAATAATCTACCTTCCTATAAATTATCACAAAGCAACAAAGTTGACACACTTCAAGCAAACTGGCATATAACATAATCTAGTTTCTATCACATACAACTTCCTCTAGTCACATTTCAAATAACAAATACACAAACACATTAATTATAGATCTTTCTTGCCTAAATACACACCAGCCCATTCATATTTCAAGAACAACTGACCTGCAAGGTCACCTAATTCTGTGTCTGTGGCACTGGTCAAGGCTTCCTCCAGTTCTGGATCAAGAGTGAATTTTTCTTCTGTGTAAGATTGTACAGGCTTCTGCTTTGGGATAAATATTTTCCCTGGAGTTAAGAAAATGAAAAGTCTGATGTAATTTCATATTCTGTAGTTACTTATCTTAATTCTTTTCTGTACTTAAGGAATATATATTACGTAAATCCTGAGAAGAGCACCAAGGACAACATAAAGGAATGAGGTTTCTTCTTTGACAGTCAGATATGGGGAAAGAACATAAACAGGACATAATCATTTGTTTCTTCCCTAAGGATTAGAAAGTATATCTAAGCCTCCTTTATACATTTCAAACAGCCTAGAAAAAGTGCTTATAAGGAAAATTCAGTATCACCAGAGGATAAGGACCAGTATCCTCTCAAGGGAGAAAGGGACCCAGGCAGAACTGTAATCTGAATGTGTCAGAGACAGCATATCAAATGCCATGATCTGAAATCACGGACCTGAGTATTCACTGCAGTTTTATTCACTGCACAGATGGTATTTCTGATTTCAGATGTTAACTCAATTTTTAAGTAAAGGGAGACTCCTGAGCTGCTTGAGAAAACCACAGTAGTGAACAGCACAAAACAGGAAAACAGATTACCCTGCCAATGGCACTATTTTCTAAAATGATAGTTAGAAAGGTCAGAGAAAATTCAATGGAAAAAGAAGCAGTGGTAATACCACATTCCGCACCAACTTTGTAGTATTTAAGGACAGCTAATGGGAAAAGTTATTCCAGGAGACATGCTAACTACACAGACCTCTATTTATAGTGTATAATTCTTCATATATCATACTGCATATATCATCAGCTGAAAAGTAAGGGTAAGAAATCAGAATATGAGAAAGCTATTCTAACAGTTATCCCGAAGCAGTTCGGATTAGAATGATTTAGGACTGGCCTTTCAGAACTAAGTTTGCCACTGGTTAAGAACCCAGGAGAGGTAAGGGGTGCTTAGGTTCAGGACAAATCAACATGATACTGTATTGTATGAAAGAACAAAAGTGATGCATTTGATACAAGTATTTCACAACTAGAAAACTGTGACTCTCATCTCCACCGTTACTCAAAGGTTTTCAAGCTTTCCAAGCTGCCTGAGCTATCAGCAGACAGAGCTGTGCGAAAGGAGCTCCAACTGCCATTATTTATTTCCTTGGGCAGGAAGTGGTGTTGATAATCTTCCTATGAAGTCTCAGTGCTAATCCAGGAACCCACCCTCTGTCATAACCTTAGCTAAAAAACATTTCCACACACAAATCACTCTAGCTCATCCCAATTACATGGTGAAAACCCACCACGCACCAGAATCAGGTGGCCAGAAGCCTAAGACTTTTTTTAACTTGATCTGCATACAAGCATATCTTGTTACATGTTTGGACTGAGACTAAGTTTAGCACTTTTAAATACCTCCCCATGACAAGAAGCTTTATGGGGATATTTCAGTTTCATTTCTGGGAAATTCCAACAACACAGGATTTTGGTTTCACCACTTGTGGAAAGCAATGCCTGAAGTCAGGTCATGAGTCCAGCAGCAGACACAGAACCCATCCACCTTTTCTCTCTCTCCAAATTCCTATCCTAGATTACAACAGTTTGTAGTTCATTTTCTTTTTATAGGAACTTAATGCATGACCACTAGCACAGATTACAAAGAAGCATATCAGGTTTTTCCCTGACAACACAGTCTGATGACAAAGATCTGTTGCTAGCAACACAGTATTTTTGTTCCTGGGTTGCTATCTCTTTGGAAGGTTGTATAAATGGTCATTATCCATAGTCAGAAGCAGAAAATAAATCTCCTTACATAACTGTATTGACTACAAACAGCAGCAGAAAGCAGCTGACATGCATTACCGCCCACACCTCATGTCTGATGGACGGTGCAAAAGTAACTATGGTTGTGGTGAATCAGGAAGAAGAGAACAGTCATAAATTGAAGGCTTCAGTAACAAATGCTGGCGATTTTGATACAATCAACACAGTACATTTTTACCTCCTCTGTACCACCGCCACCTACTGGGGAAGGAATAACTTTCAACTTGTAATCTTCAGAAGAGAGATGAGTGCTTGATGAGGTTTTCATTAACCCATGAAACACTCTGAAGAGCATATACATGACCTAAAGCCTCTCATGTTTGTGTTGTTTCTCCTCAGTAATGCAGGAAAGTAAAAAATTGAGGATTTCAGAGTAAGAGGAGAGAGAAGTGTGATGTGAGCACCTCAGCCTTCTTTCATGTCATCCTTTATCAGCAGGCTGCAAGCAGTAGAAGGAAACTGATCTCCGTTGTTTCGTTAAATTAATGTTGGTCTCTCTTTTTCTTTCCCTTAAAGTAATAGAGTTTGTGACTTGAATGTGCTGTGCTGTATGTGATGTACTACTTCTTTAATACACTGTGTTTTCCCTTATTTGTGTAGTTTATACCATTTTCATTGGAAGGTAACTTTTGACACTCCTTTGCTTACAGGAGAATGGGAGTATTTTTGTTAAAATTTATTTCAACCTATATCAGCCTTTTGTATGGTTCATCACAGTACTCACAACAAAGAACTGCTCTTCCTGGTGTTACTTCAAGTAATTCTTCAATACATAGGTTAGGAACTTCTGCTTCCAAACACTTCCTTCAAAAGACAAAACTTACCCATACATGCCTGACTCATAAGATAACCTAAAAAGCCAGAAGTATACCCAGTTTTTATTAAAGCAAAAATGTTAAAAACCACTCCCCTCCAGAAACCTTCATTGCAGCCAACTGTAGTCACATGAACTGGGTCAGGAGCAGTTTTTGTTACAAAACAGGTCACACCCTTGTGTATATAATGTCTCATTCATTGGCTTCATCTCATCCTTGCCCAGAGTTCAGAGGTTTACCATGCACATACGAAAGCAAGTCCTTCCTCACTCCCCACTTCTAGTAATGCACCTCAGAAAAAGATAAGACCCCTGTGTCTCTGGGGCCAATGATCTAACTGCAGGCCCGCTGCCAAGACAGTTTGGCAATTCCGTTCCCTAATGTAAACTTTAAAAAATCCCACAGACCATACATCTGTGTAACCCATATGCTGAATAGCTTTCCTGGTTGTTGAGTGTAAGGTTTCCAAATAGTAGGGATTTGATCACATAAAGGAGCAAGACATCCTCCTTTTCAGCCAACAAGGATACTGCAAAGATTAAGCAATACGACACAAAGAGGCAAATTTCAGAGTTGTTTGCACATTTTTGGTAGTAACTATATATTCAAGTCTTCTGTGCCTTTACCTAAGGAGTTAAATGGTGCACATCCCAGGATTAATTCACAGGCTTTCTTTGCTGCAGAATGAACTTCCAAGTTCCACAGAATCATACTGCTCAAAAGGCAGAAACGTTGGATGATGTCTGTTGAAGTGCCCATGACATTCACACACATACTCACAGTATCTAAGGTGGGTCTCAGAATCCTGCAGGAATCATGTCTGCTCAGGGAGGCCATACACTACATATGCTGGTGCTATTCTCACATACACCACAGCCCTACCCCCAAGCTATTAGACAGCAAGTGACCACAACTTGCAGATCAGAAGACCGTCCAAAATCCACTTTGCAGTAGTCTGCAGAAAAGGCATCAAGTGTCACCTGAAGACAACTGAATACAAGCTTGTCTCATCAGTGACTTCATGAAGAGTGAGCAAGATCTGATATACTTCCTACATCTTACGTTCCTTAAAGTTTCATCAATCCAGAAACTGATATAATCCGCAATTCATCAATCGCTAACTTTTACCATGTGACAGACTTAGGTTCACCAATTCACTTCTAAGCATAGTTTAATAGTATTTTTTAAATCCACTTACAAGTGACTTCCTCAGTGCCTTATTGTAGAAACTGCTCTGTTACTCATTATCTGATTACAGAGCACATAGCAGTGAGTTAGAAAACTGTTTTACATTAAGGCTACAATATCACATTATTTTGTTCTAGTGGTCTTGTATGGAGAACATCAAGTTGTTTCTCCAAAGCTCCTACAGGATATTAGCTTCCTTTTAAACATGTAACACACTTCCTTTAAAGACCAATGACAGAGAGGCAAACAGAACACAGCATCACAAATCCTACTGCAACAGAAGCAAATGGTGATCTAGAGCAACAACTGAGAAGGGCAGCAACAAAAGAGCTCTAGCCAGGTGACTACAGTTTCAGCCTAACAATAGCCTGGGTGACAGAGCAGGGAGAAAACCCAAAACAAAACACTAAAACGAAAACATTAAAGAGGAAGTTATATGAAATGCAAATCCACACTGACAAACATACCCCGGCAGGAATGTAGAGGGAGAGTTGGAAGATAAAGCAACAATTAGGAGAGTGCAAAGGCTAGAAACGCAAAGCATTCTTGCACTATGCAGCACAAAGTACATTACTGATGTTAGATATGTTTTTATCTTGGGTGCAATAATCCTCATCTTCTGCTGTTCCAAGAGAAGTGAGAACCATTGGTCAGACACAGTCAGAAGTGTGGAACACGCTTGAGGGCAACAGCCTCCAGCACTGAAGCCTCATTTCACTGTTTAGATGACAGATCCTTCTTGCACTATGCCTTGTAAAATCTTTATGACACACTTACGTACACAGATCAAGACAAAGCTGGTTTTGTTGAAATTATTACCACATTGCTGTCACGAATCTCTGGAACAATGCTTTACTGTATGTTTCAACACTTAATTGGAACAGAATGTGACTTAAGTCATTAAATTGTGTTTAAAAACAAAGTACGATTTTAAGATTGCTTTTAGGAACAAAATCAGGCAGTGGAAAAAAAGCAACAGAACATAATTTAGGGATTGTTAAACTTCACATCTCTTTAGCACTGTTCATCTCACTGTACCAGGACACTTTACATTATTTCACATCAACATTTCATAGCGCACAGCAAAAAGAGTTCCAAAGACTTGGAAAAATCACATCATCTACCAGTGAAAGATGATGCACTCCTGTTTTAATAAGGCACTACCCCAAAATGAGGTACTTGAGACAACTAGAAGAGAAGTACACTTTACACTGTAGTAAGGAAACAAGATTTCCAGAATCATTAGAAATCCAGGATGTTTAAGATTAACCCAGGATAAGCTTCTTTGATAAACCTGCAAGCCAAATTGCCACATGGAATATTTTACTAGAATCAGAAAAGGAAAGAAGAGATTTTCCCCTTCTTGCTCCATAAAATAATTAGACCCGGTTAGAGCAATGAGACCACCTAAGCACATACCAATATTTAAGCAGAGCCTGACCTACAAAAATGACACACAAAAAAAAAAAAAAAAAAAAGAACAGCTGCAACTCCATTCCATCTTTCTTTCCCCAAAAGTTATAAATCTGAAGGTCACAATTGCCAGTTTTCTTCCACATTTCCAGTTTTAATGAAAGAAAGAATTTCATTTTTTCATAGAATTTCTTCCTTTTTCTGTGGTACTAAAATATTATAGTAGAAAATGTTATTAAATAGCAAGGGGGTTTTTTAAAGACACGGGAAGCTTTGCTAACTGAACTGGTATGACATATTGCAACATACAGGGAGACTGCTATTTACTGTATTACATAAAGGAAATGACATTTGAACTTTCTTAACAAAGATCTGCATTACAGCTGGACCCTTATGTTTTTCTACATGATTCACACAGGTTTTATTTACCCAAACAGTTTTCCATGTGCATATGTACATAAGCAGACTTCAAAGAACCACATATCTGAATGAAGCACTAGCACTCAGTAGAATACAAAATACTAACTAGAGCAAACCCTTCATGCCCAGCCTCACAGCCAGAAGGATCATTTAATTCGCTATATTCAATATACTGCATTACCCTAAAAACTCAGTTACTCTTACAGACCCAGGCAGCAAACTCCCATTCTTCCATAAGCAAAGGAGTATCAAAAGTTACCTTCCAATAAAAACAGTATAAACTACACAAATAAGGCAAAACACAGTGTATTAAAGAAGTAGTACATCACATACAGTGCAGCACATTCAAGTCACAAACTCTCTATTACTTTAAGGGAAAGAAAAAGAGAGACCAATATTGTCAAGTAACAGGTATCTGGTACAGGCAAGAGAAAAAATACAAATATCCCAAACAAAACTTGCACGGGATATACACCACCATCACAATCGTAGAATCACAGAATAGTTAGGGTTGGAAAGGACCTTAAGATCATCTAGTTCCAAACCCCCTGCCAGGGGCAGGGACACCTCACACTAAACCATGCCACCCAAGGCTCTGTCCAACCTGGTCTTGAACACCACCAGCAATGGAGCATTCACAACTTCCCTGGGCAACCCATTCCAGTGCCTCATCACCCTTACAGTAAAGAATTTCTTCCTCATATCCAGTCTTAACTTCCCCTGTTTAAGTTTGAACCCATTACCCCTTGTCCTCTCACCACAGTCCTTCATGAAGAGTCCCTCCCCAGCATCCCTATAGCTCCCCTTCAGATACTGGAAGGCTGCTATGAGGTCTCCATGCAGCCTTCTCTTCTCCAGGCTGAACAGCCCCAACTCTCTCAGCCTGTCTTCATACGGGAGGTGCTCCAGTCCCCTGATCATCCTCGTGGCCCTCCTCTGGACTCGTTCCAACAGTTCCATGTCCTTTTTATGTTGAGGACACCAGAACTGCACACAATACTCCAAGTGAGGTCTCATGAGAGCATGTATACAAATTCAGTAGATGAATGCTCAAGTCTAAAATAAACAGTGATTCACAGCAGACAATTACATAACGGGTTTCAAACCTTTAAGGGGAGAGGATCCTGTTCACCTTGGGCAGCTGGAATGCAACTTACCAAACAATTTACTGAGGTCTTAATGCAGATGTGCCCTGCTGCTGGGGAAGGTTCAAGACAACCTAGGATTCACAAGCAGTACACAAACACTGTGAAGTGAGAGCTAAAAGCCTCCTCCTATGCCTATGCGCTCTGGACTGGGAGTTTCTGTCCCTACCAATAGCGCTTTAGTAAGGCATAACAAATTTGGGAATTCTTGCTTTTGGCAGAAGAAAATAAATTAATTATTCTCATATATTTAAGATTCACATACTTTAATTCTATCCAGAAAAGGAAAACACTTCCCATCCAAGTCAGCAAGATGGCTAGATCCAAAACAAAGATTTAAAAACCCACACTTTAATAATGTGTCTGCTCATTGGCCAAAGTTTCCACGGTTTTTAGACCACAAACCACTGCCAGATTTCAAAGCTGCTTGCAATGTTGACTATGTAATTAGTTAACAATAACTATGCAATCTTATTAGACTTCTCAGTAAGGATACTAGAAGAACAACATGATTGCATAAACCACTTGCATGGCCTTGTCAGCCTACAATGTCTTTGAACATCATAATCTACAACATCATCATTATACTGCTATTTTTTAAATTCAACATGTTACAAATGTTCCTGTCTGTACTCAGCTCCACAGGGCATAAATCACAGGCACAACAACAGCATTTGTTATTAATATCACAAATCATGGGTAGCTCTTACTTTGAGGATACCACCCCATCAGAACTTTATAATCTGATAAAATCTTTGAGTCTTGTCTCCTTCCTGCGCTAGACACAAACAGCGCAGCAGCACCAGCGTCACAACTGCCTGAACAGGAAGCATCCCGCCTCTGCACAGTAGCACTCGCTCGGAAACGCCACCAGTTAAAAAAGCATGAGAGCTGCCAGTGCTTCAGTAAACTTTGATTCACAGCAGTTCTGGCTAGTCCACTTCAGAGATTTCGTAACAACCTACACCAACCGGAAAGGGTGGCATTACCTTTCTTTTCTCTTGTAAAAGGCACATAATCTTCCCTGTCTTTGTGCTCAAGAGCCTGCTTCTCTAAGTATGCCAGGAGCCGTTCCCTGTCGAAGGGACCTGAAGCCTTTTTAGCAGTCTGGTCTTTCTGTCGGAAGCCTGCAGGCAGCAATGCATTCTGCAAAACAAAATGGAGCATATAAAGTTCACTCAGATTTTCTAAGCTGTACACCTGCTTAGTTTCATTTTCCTCTTCCTTCTCCCTCTCCCCAAGGTTCAGACTCGACACATCATCCTTTTTAGTCAATCTTTGATCCCTTGCCAACTTCCTTTTTTTGGGGGGGCAGGAGAAGGACACAAGATAATCTGTTCTTTAGATACCAAGAATATATTTAAAAATAGAGCACACTGCACTCTGAAGAGGACTGAAGCAATACTTCAAGTACAATAGCTCCCAGCACTAGACTTACTAGGTAATTTGCATTTATTTTCTAGAATAAATACTGTTTAAATGAGTAGTAGTAAATAAAACTCAGCTATTTACAGCTTAGACATTCAGCAAGAGACTGCTCCCTCCATCTCTTACATCCATGTGTTTCTGAGTCTTCAAAACAACTGCCTGTACTGTTGAATGACATTTAACACAGGGTCTTCCTACTTTTGACATGATTCAAGGTGGGGTGGTTCATTTTGCCATCATCAAAGTATTTCAGCTGAAATAAAGCCCCTAACAAACAAACAAAACCAAAAATCAACAATAACAAAACCCCACAACCAACAACAAAAAAATGGAGAATATTAGTGTGGAAAGAACGGGATATTTTGAAATTCAGATTGCCATAAAGGATAACCAATCACTTTTGCCAGTTCTCCTCGTTAAAATGTCTAGAAAGCCAAAGCCAATTAAAGTATCACCAGTATTTTGCAGTGCAACAAAATAGGTCATCATAATACTCTTAAATGACACCCAAACATCCAGATTAAACTTAACCTTGGTACTACTAAAGCAAGAACAGACAATCAGGAGGTGAAACCACAAGTCTTGGAATTTGACATTAGCTGTAGTGTCAGTAGAGGACATAGCCCTTTATAACAGAGGGCTAAAATGTTCCTTATTCAATACCCCATGCTGACATAATAATTCAGCAGTTGAGCAATTATTTGCCTCTTCTTTGCAAAGTCAGCACAAAGACAGGAATAGATTGAGATTATCAAATACAGGACCAGGAATCTCTAGAAGAGGTTAGCACCTTCCCTCTCCCATCAAACTCCAACAGTGGAAGCAACAAAAAAAACAGATGCAGAAGAGCTGTTTACCAGACAACACTGGAAGCAGGAAAGTTTAACAGGCTTTTCTCAATAAATTTTCTTTTCAAGAACACAAGTCAAAGCAATTTTTATTATAAATACATCCTGGAAAGCTCCTCCTTGCAGCCCCTTCTTCCATTTTCCTCTACTGCAGTTGCATTCACATTGCAAACAGGAAATTAATAGTTGAAACATTATATATACAAATATATCTGTAAATAAGATCATGAGCAGACTAGGAAATAACTGTCCAAAAGTACAAGTAAGAAAAGTCTCAACTTATTTCAGACTACTTTCTAAACAAATGAAAAAATAAAACTTCTCTTGGCTAATACCTACCTCAGGGTCAAGATCATCCAAAACAGTTTCCAGTTGTTTCAGTTCTTCTTCTGAAAGTTTGCCAAGAATTTCATCCTCATCGAGATCTTTGTACTTGTCCAAGTCCTTTCGAAATGGGAGTGTCATGACTCGAGTAGTAGCAAGTTGCTCAAACACTTTAAAACCAAGTCTTATTCTTCACCTGATCTATAAAAGAAGAAAAGTCTTTAAAAGAAGCACCAATAATTAAGGTAAATACCCTAAGTACAAAGCACCTTCATCTCTGAAAGGAAAGCTTTCTCATTCAGTATTCATATCTATCTGTTACTCTACAACAGACAAAGAGCACTTGGAAGCTGTCTACACCTTGCCACTTCACTGAGAAGAATCCCGTCCCACCATGCCCTTTTCTATCAGCACCTAAGCTAATATATATTTTCAGATGAATGCCAGACCCAATTTTCTCAACGAGAACACCAAGGCCACAATTCCTAAAGAGATGGGCAGGCTGCAGGGCAGGATGGAGTAAATGGCAACTATACCTAGTACTTATAAGCCCAGATTAATGCTGTTCTTTTACAGATATTGCAGTCAAAAGGAGAGCTAAGATGCTTTACATTTATTGTTGCTGCTGCTGTTTAAGAGCAGTAAAGGAGAACTTCACTACAGACAAGCTAATTGTTTATTACTGACTCATATCCCTGTGTATTACCTACAGAGGGAACAAAGGAAGTTTGCCTCCAAGTTAATTATAGCACTGCCATTGAAAAAACATTGTTTTGTCCAAGGAAAATTAAAATACCTTGATGAAAGGCTTGGGGAACAGAGCTCCAAAGTAGCAGCACTCCAGGCAGTGCTACAAACACATACACCCCACTAAAAAAAATGAAACATACAGAACAGACTGCTTAACTGCTCACTAAATAGTATACTTGGCGGAAACTAGGGTCCTTCAAAAGATGTCCAGCCTATATAGTACTTGTTACAGACAGGGAGAGCACAGGGAGCCTTGTTTCCAGCAGTCACAATTTTTGAGCATTTGGCTTGCAAAAAACAAAGAGCTGATCACAACAGGGCTGAATCTGACAAGTTGGCTTCTCTCAGTTTTCTTTCAGAAGTTCTGGGATTCTCCTTTTGTTCTGCCAAATTCTTGCTTCAAGTTGAGCACATGCACAAAAAAGGTAACTTGAATGACTCTTTGTAAGCTAGCAAGAGCGTCCGCAATGTACATGGGGAGCAACAACTAAATCCATACATTCAGGCTTATTAGCTTCTCTAACCCCCTACAGAAATACAAAACACAGATCAGACATGCAGCAAACAATTGGTTCTCCAATGGCCGACATTCCAGTTTAGATGCTCAAGCCACGTGTACTAGCTGCATTAGTTCAAACTTGCACTTACATTGTACATCAAAAACAGATCAATTTAAACTTTTTGCCTCTCACATAAAAGAAGGGCCATATATACATACTATACCACGGAATCCTGCTTACAGGATTCCTTCACCTCAGTTGTTTATATCAGGAAAGGTCTCTGTGGCAGTCAGTTACACTTAGTGATATTTTAGTTCAGAGACACTGAACAGACATGAGCACATAAAGGCCCATCCACACCATACAGTCAAGTTCACCTGTTAACTAAATATGGTTTTAACAATTGCTTTTGCAAGAACAGTAAATTTTCAGTTCCTACCAACATCTACAGCAGAATAAGGAATAGATTTACAGCTATTTTCAGGATGTCTGCTTTTAAAAAGAATTACTGATATTAACACTGCAGCTTACTCGTAAACCACGGTTGACATTGACAGGACTTAATTCCAAAACTGAACTACCAACTTCGGTAAAGTTCCCTCAAACATAATATAAAACCAGGAGGAATACTCAATTACCTGGTATATTATGTCAAATAGAACAGTGTCTGGCCTCCTCTGAACTGCAACCAATAATGTTGAAAGAGCTTAGACCTTTTGCAAGAGGCCACAGAGCTGAGAACATCCAAGTTTAATGGCTGCAGAAAACAGAGGGTAGGTAGCACACCTCTGTTTTTCAAACCCATGTTCCAGAAGTAACTAAATGAGCGTCTCTATGGGCTGGCATGCCACCTCCTACAGCTTTCATAGTCTCGTGGTATTCACTTCTCCAGGTGCATAACAGCTGAAGTACAATTAGCTGATAGATGCAGCAGATGCCACACAATCTGCATGCACACTTCTCATTCCAAGCACCTTAATGTTTTGCCCTTCCTTACAGCTCAAGCCATTACACACTATCATAACAGAAAAACATTTCCTGCAGCCAATTACACAGCATTGTTTGTGGCCAGGCTGCACCATCTGAATCCTACATCAAGACGCTGCCATTTACCACATTTCTGCATGTCCATTTGCATTCAAATATTAAAAGGTGCAGTTTTAACAGGTAATTATAAGGAACAGAAGACTTGGAATATTGCAGAATAATGGTCCCCTTACTCTGAAGGACAGCAGCACTGCATTACCATGCATTACATTTACGTAAGCTGTATTGACTCTCTATGAATTGCTGTAAAATGCTGTCTCCCAAAATTAATTACCTTTTATTTACTGCATCAGTATGTTTCACATTGGAAAACTAGTCATCCTTTATAACACATCAATTAATGTTCAGGTCATAGCCCTTAGTCTCACTTGTGTCTATAATGTGACAAAAGTAGCCATTTCAAATACTGAGCCACAGTGCTCAGACACACACACAAAAAGTGAAAAATAGAGCAGCAGAGCAAAAACAAGAAAACCAACCTATTTTGGTAGTAATTGAGTCTTTACTTCAGCAGGAGGAAGAGAATCACATGTGGCCTGGCAAATTTAAAGAGTTTTGGCCATATTTTCTAATACCTGTCAATCAAAAGTACTTTTTAAAACATGAAAGCATACTTAATGTAAGACACTTTAAGAAGGTATGCTGGTGCCACTGAATAGCATGGCTGTACTACAGAGATTCCCTGGTAATAACTTTCATTACAAACATTCCCTACAACAGAAACAACAGTACACATGACAATCCAGAAAACATGCTAAAAATCAGGTTTTAAAACATGGTCTCAGGAATTCTCACTGCCTAAAAAGGGCATAAAGACCAGATGAAGCCCTAATCTAATCAAACAAGCCCCTTCACCTCCCATTAAACACATTTGGTGCCGTTTGCTTTCCAACACTCCCTGTAGCACTGAAGCAGAGACAGATGCATAACAAAGTACAAGTTTTTGGAAGCAGCAGTTATCCAGGCTGTGAATGTTTGTGGCCCATCTCATTGCAAAATTGTAGGCAAAACTGAAACCATCAATTTCAGCTTTGCAAACACACTTTTTTGATGAGCAGAGCTAGTTTTCCTCCAAGTATCTTTCTTAGCTTTACCATGAAAACATTCCATCTGTTTGAAGTCCAAAGAATAGTGCTCTTTTTTCAGATATATAAACTACAAGCTAAAGTTCTCCACTCTAGCAACTTCATAGTTGCATAGGAAAATGAAAACAAAGCCATCGCTTCCAATCAATCAAATTTCAATACTTTATTTGCTAGGCAGAAGTGGAAAAATCAGAAATGAAGATATTCTGCTGGACATCAGAGAGACATAAATCTTGTGATTATTCCTTCACCTGAGGAATCCATGAACAACCGAAGAAATCAGCAGACAGCAGTAACTTTAGGGCATTTCATAATTACCTGAATTATCCCCTTGAAAGACTGTCAAGCAGTTTTCACATACCTCTTCTCTACAAGCTGAAGTATCTATTTTCCTCTGTGTGAAAAGGTATTTTTAAAACCCAAGATTCTAAACACAGCTAGATTCCAACTCTCTTTCAAAAATTCACCACCACCCCCCAGATTTCGATTATATTTAAGAACACAAGTTTTTGGGACCCTTTAGCAGGAATAACCCTTTAGAAATATCTTACCCACAGGAAACTACAGTCTTGTTAAAGGCCAGCACAAATGGTTTCTGTAACTTGGATTTTAAAATAGAAGCAACATGATGAAAAGCAAACCAAGCTGGTTCAGGTCAGCATGTCTGCAGAGGTCACTTTAATCAAATTTGTTACTTCAGAGGCTCCTTCCACCCAACCTCTGCGTGAACCTGACCCCAAGCAGGGGGATCCACAGGGCTGCGGTATTTCTGCATCAGTCTGGGCCTAGACCATCCCAACTGCTCGGAGGAGCCTAATCTGAGCATTTCCTTAGGGAACCCCTACGATGGCAACGTCTTTACTTTCCAGTGTGTGAGATTACACAGAGCTGTATATGAAGAACACGCTGCACTTGAAGGAGCTGTCTTTATTTACCAAAGCTAGGAGAAAAATGAGGAAATATAAATATTACCGCAATCCCAGCAGGTTCCTTGGCATGTTTCTGCAATGCCTTACGGTAACTCTGCTGATGGTGCTTTTCTTAGCAGAAAGCTTGCAAAAACCCAGCTGAGCCCTCCGAATCTCCAGCCTGGGGCACGGCACAGCAACCAAATTCTCCTGCCCAGGGATCCCACAGGCATCCCCTAGCCCACAGCCTTGCAGAGCCAGCAGGTGGCAGCTCATCTTTGTCTACGGTTTTTGTCAGGATAAATAGTGTTTTCTGCGCAGCAAGGAATAGCTATTCTGGGCTATTTTCCTATGAAAGCAAGCCCGAGGCTGCTTTCTGTGCAAAGAAACAATTCGCTAAGTTTTGCACATGACAAACTGAGCTCCCCCTGCTTCACATTTGTCCATGGAATGACCTGGAGAATGGAAGGGGACAGACAGCTACTGCAGAGTAAATACAAGGACCATGAAGATTGTTCCATGATGAAGGAAATTAGGAAACAGCTGTAATTCCACTTCCTGACAGCTCCTCCTCTGTGTAAGCGCACCTTGGGAACTAGACAAAGCCCATTCTTTTATACGTCCTGCATGCAGCTACAGAGAACTAGGACACAGCTATCTTGCAGGCAGGGTGCTTTGTGCAAGGGCCAAGCTGCCAAGTTGGCACTGTCCCACAAAAACTTATTCCGCATGCCTGTTCCTGAAAGTCAGTCATCAACTGCAGGGCTGTATGGACATTCCCATCCAGCACAAGCAATAGCAGAAGGGACAGAGCACACTTGGCAAGCTGCATAGGGCACAGAAGCAGCAGCCTTGGCAGCGCAGGAGGCAGCATTCCAGCACTCCCATCTCCACAACACTTCCAGGCATGCTCATCAAACTAGCTGCAGGGCAGGTGTTATGATCCCAAATACACAAAAGACTGTGGTAAGCTAAAAATCCCAGGTACCACAGGTACTGCCTGCCCTAAGCAGCTCCTCTAACAGAAACCTCCGTTCCAGGGATCCATTCCCTCTCCCAACAGGCAGGGCAGCACCACTGCATCCAGAGTTACTGACTGGCAAGGATAAGGGATGTTTTGGCATTGGGGTTTTTTTGGACAATATATCTGGATTTTCCTCAGTAAAAACGTACTGCCCATAGACACTGATACACACTATGTCCTCCTAAAGGAACTATCTACACGCCTTTCAGTCAAAAGAAGCACCAAGTACAAGCTATCTGAACATGTACAGAAGCATTCAGGTATCTGTATCCATTACAGAGAAGTGGTGAAACTTACAAGCCTAGAACAGGGCAGCAGAAGAAATTCACTTTATTCCCATTATGTTACTTAGGGAAAACTTCCGAGTAGTAGCCAATTTCAGATTCTCTCCTTGAAAGACAGGCTGTGTTTCAAGCTCTGCACACCTGACACAGGAGTAAAACATCACTCTTGAGGACGCATTCAATATATTATAACAGATTTAACACACTCGACAACCTCTCCAGAACATCGCAGCTTGTGCCTACCTGTGAAGAAACACGTGGGTAGCTTTCAGGGGCTTATAACGAGAGCTTATGTGCAAAGCTCCCAGGAAGTGCAGGGAGCTGGGGGTGCAGAGGAGAACGGGAGCCCCGTGGGGAGCACCCCTTGGCCAGGCCCCCTGGTCTGTGCCGGGGTGCCGCAGAGCGGTAACCCCCTCAGGCACGGCTGCATCGGAAAAGCATTCCTCCGTGGTTCAGTGCCGCGAACTGCGTGCTTTATAAGTTGTACAGAACACACGGAGCAAGTTGAGAGAATTACGCTAACCAGATCCACAGGCAGAGTTTGCAAACACAGCTCTCGGGTCTCACAGCAAAGCCGGGCGTTGGCTAAAACCTCACCGACAGCCCTACGTGAGCACCCACCAGCTGATACCGCCCGGCCCCTTCCCCGCCCCAAGCCCCCCGCACCCAGCGCGGGAAGCCACCGCTGCCCAGCGCCAAACCCCCGCCGTGCCCTCCCAGCTCCTCGCTAACAAAGCCCCGACCTTCCCGCTCCACAAAACCAGGGGAGATCCGGGCACCAAGGTGAGCCGCCGGGGGCCGGCCCAGCCCCTCCTTCCCCGTCCCGCCGCCGCGCTCCCGCCGCTCTGTGGCAGAGGCACAGGGCTGTGCCCGCCGCCGAACCACCCGCCCGTACCCTCCCCGGCACCCCCGCGGGGCCCGTCCGGCCACGGACACCGCACAGCCCGCGGCCGCTCCGCGCTCACCCGGACGGCGGCAACGACCAACTCCGTCCGCCGCGAGCCACAGCCCTGCGCCTGGAGCCTGCCGGGAGCTGTAGTCCGGCCGCGGGGCGGGGCGCCCGGCTCTGCGCCGGCGCAAGGCAGGGCGGGCGCGGGCGGTGCTGCGGGTCCGTGGCGCGGGGGGGTGTTAGGGGTCCGGGGGTGTGGGTGCTGCTGTGCAGAGAGGGGATGGCCCTGGGTACTGCCCCGTCACCACCGGTACCCCTCGTGGTGCGGCGCCTCAAGGGCTCCCGGTCTCCAGTACCCCGAAACCGCGCCTGTTCGGGGCAGAGCTGGCACTTAACACACATTAGCAGTGCCTCTGGGTGGTCGCAGTGGGTGTTGGATAGGGCAGGGAGGCAGCGGGACCCAGGACGTGAATCCCGTGCAGAAATGGGGCTTGCACATCGGCCGAGGTGTGCGTGTGACGGCTTCTCTGGCGCAAGCACGGCCTGTGACTGCAGCCAGCGGCGTCTCAGCAGCCGGGTCCTGCCCTCCGTGCCGAGCCGGGGGAGTCACGGAGCTCCCGCATGCCTTCAGAGCTCCCCACATCCATGCACATCTCTCTTTCCTTTGGCCTCTCCAGGCTCCTCATCTTCACCTCTGCCTACATGTAGTTTCTTCTCCATTCAAAACATGCAGCTTCCTCCTCCAGGCTGTTGGGCAGGGCACTGGTGAGATGAGTCCCCTATGGCTGCGTTCAATGTCCAGTCCTTCCCTGATGCAACAAGAGGAGCAATTACAGAGATGCAGCAGTTTCTCCTGCGAAGCTCTGGGACAGAGCACCTTTGGTGTTCCCATTGGCAGAACGCTAGTGGAGTTCAGATGCCAACATGGCCTGTTAAATGCTGGCCAGTGCTTAATAAACATGAATTTTTGGGCGTTTCAGCTACCAGACATGAAGTGCTAGTAAACACCATGTGCTACACTAATGTGCTGATGTGCTAAACATCAGCTACATTGTTTTAAAGGTCATAATATGAAAGCAATCTTGGCAGATTGTCCTGAAAACAGCGAAAGATCTGACTCAATTCTTTGTGTGTGTGAAAGCTGGAGCTGCTCAGACAGCAGTTTCCAGAGGTTTGGGTTTTTTTCACCATAGATTTACTCTTCTTATCTTGATGTTGAAAAGAGTTAAACTTTCACATCTCAAAATAAAAATTAAATGGAGGCACTTGTCTGGCATGTGCCATTTGAATGGCAAAACATAAAACAATGGATCTCAGGGGTTTATAGTAGAAACAGTTGAGTAACCTTCCTTGTAGACACTGCCATTCCTACCTTCAGGACAAGACATTTGTAGCGTACAAATAATAACCAATAATCGTTAGTACAGCTATTTTGCATTTTCCAGATACCAAGGGCCCTATAATGCTGCTGCAAATTAGAGAAAAAGGATTCCAAGGCTTACACAGTAGGTAATAGTGAGGTGCTGACTTGTCCAGAGTCACTCTTGGCAGGTTTGGGAAAAGAAACTGCGGATGAAATGTTGGCCCCACTGGCGCCAGCATGAGTTCTGCCGTCTGCTTCAGTAGTGCCAAGATTTCATTTCCATAAGATACATAGAGTGTAACTTATCAAACGTAATCCATCTTATTTAATATGGAGTTTATTTAAAATACTTTAAATTCTAGTAACTTATGACTGGTACATTAATTAAAGATATTTTTCAAAGTCCTGACTGTGCTGAAGTCATTAGTGAGGCTCTGATTAGCTTCAACAGAGACAGAAATTGATCAGATAAATCATATTAAATCAAAATTGTGCGCAGTTAAAATGGAACAGTCCAATGTGTTGGGCTGAACCACCTAAGAGTGCTTCACTTCAAAGACCGAGAGTCCCAGTGCGTGCAAAGGAGGAGGCCAGAGCGGTCAGCGGCTGACAGAGCTGGGCTTTAGACCGCTGTGAGATTCTCACATGTTCGGCACTGGAGGAAAGAGACCCACAAAGCCACACTGAGCCTTTCTGGCACCGAGCCCACGGGTGAATGAAGAGACACTTTTATAACCACAAGAGCACTTCTGCAAAGGCTCAGCAATAGATTCATAATCTTCCAGTCATTAGAGGGCTGGCCTTTTTGAAGCTGACAGTTCAATGCGTCTGTCAGAGGGGGAATATGACGTTCTCAAAAGGATTAGCAGAGAGATTTCTTTTTCAAAGGCTGTGATTTAATTTAGGACAATCATATATGGGCAAGGGAAATGTTACAAATGCGAAATCTCAAAGGACATGAAAGACATGTCCAGCAGTGGAATTCCACCAGTGCTGAGACAATGCCATGCAAAGCAAGAGCAGATACAGCATGAAGCATCCTCACTGCTGTTTACTGAGCTAAGCTGAGCTGTGCACAGCAGGAAAGGAGCATCCAAAGCCTCAGACATAATCTTAAACTGATTAAATCATGATATATTTACTTTCTACAATGGTGATGTGGTGCAAATGTAAAACATGGGTTCAATGTATAAGGCCTGAGACAGAAATATCTCCCTGGCTGGGGAATTCACACAGGATACATACAGGAAGGATATTGTCCATAAAGCAGATGATAATACAAAGTGATGCCTGGACCCTCTATCCTATATAATTTTTTATGAGAGTGGCCAAATTCAGACTGAAACAAATTACAAGTGAGGAAATAAATTCCTTGCAGTGGCAGCAAAGAAGGACATGGTTCGGTCCTGATTCTCTTGAGACACAGCCCTAGTGCTTTGAAGATTTTATGTTCTGACACGAAGGGTTGAGAGGCTCATCCCCATGAGCAGGGGCTTACACAGCTTTGCCGGGAGGACACAGCGGTAGCTACCTGCACGTGTTGTGGAGTTTGCTCCCTTGCAGATGGCTGACTTACAGCCAGCTGTGGCCCGCCTGCCAAGGTGTGTCTGGAGACAGGCTCCAGCACTGACAATCACACTCACTGTTCTAAGCCAGATCTGCAGAAGCTTAGATGGTGTCTAATGTGCTCTGCCTAGCACCTGGGGCCACTCTGCTTGGCGGTTGCTTCTTGAGTGCAGCATTAAGGCAGTTTAGACATATCCAGACTAATCCACTGCACTGTGAGTTGGCTGCGTAAAAGGAACATGTACTCAGAGAAACATGCCCAGTGCATATTGGTCAGCTGCAGAGGGCCTTTGTCTGACCTTGGGCCTCAGGCTCTTCAGGTAGAGAAAGAAATCCAACACTGAACAAGCTGTCTTCCAGATCTGTTCCTGGAGAAAGAGGCGGAGCAGAAAGATCTTCACCATTAGCAGACCCCATAAAGAGAGTAGGACAGGATCTGTTAGCTCCTGCTCCCTTCTGAGGCGCAAACCACTTTGAACGGGGCAGTTTAAAGGACATGAAGAGTTAGCCTGTACCTCCAAAGCCTCCTCCTTCTCATGCCAGCACAAATGGCAGAGCTGGGATGGGTGGAGGAGGAACTGTGCCTCAGCGGATAGAGCAGAAGTCATGTTGCCTGTACTCAGGGGTGGCTCCAGGGGAGTGTCAGCCAACCCAAGGAACACTTTTGGACACACTGCATGGAGCAGAGCGGTGATGCCTCGCTTTGTAAGCGGGGCATAGAGAATGGTGAGACGCTGAGGTCTGGTCTTGAAGTCAGTAGTGCTCTTCTTACATCCTTGGGCAATCCTTTCCACCTTTCAGCTTTTTGAAGCCCAGTGTTCCTGTCCCCAGTGGCATGCCCACCAAGTGGCCCCGGATTTAAAATAACCATCTGGTTTGTGTCTCACCTTCCACATCTGCAAAGTGGAAATGTGATTCAATTTGAGATCTACTGCTGTGAATTAACTGGTACAGATGAGGTATTTATTATTACTGTTACTACCATGGCAAGTACAGTGTACAAATCTAAATGCATTTCTTCAGGATTTAAATTGCTATGGATATAGAAGGGCTCTCAGAAATCAAGTTTGGGTGAAATAACAGATGACTTGAAGTTAGTGCTATTTCATGTATTATAGTATTACTGTATTCTGCCTTACGAAACAGCCCAAGAAAATCCTATTATCTATCAAAGCAATGTAATTAAAAATTCCAGCCTAAATATAGTTGGAGTTTGACCACTTGAGATATTGCTGGCCAGCATTTTAAGGCTTGAACCACCAGGCTCTAATAAATTGGGTCAGACTACATACATTGGTTCTCTTTCAAAGCCATTTCACAAGTGTCACCAAACTCACTAATTTTACATGTGAACAAGAATCAAATTTTATCTCTACCCTAGATCCAGGATCTGCTGATCAGGCATTGAACCTAGGGGTTTTAGGTACAGGTCACTGAATTTGATCAACAGCTGTTCTGTAAGGGAAGAGATCAAATCACGCACAACACAGTAATTGAGTCCAGATGTTTCTCTAAAAGACAAGCTCCAGCTCAAGCAGGAATTAATTACGTGAAGTCTTACAAGCTGTGTTATAAGGAAAACAGATGAGAAGATCACAACAGCCCCTCTGTTTTTTTATTAAAAGAATATAACAAACAGTTTAAAGCAACTGACCACATTTTGGCTACAAATAGTTCAGTGAACTCAAACTTGCTGTTGTGTGCCCTAGTCAGTGATTTACTGGTGCAGCTTGCTGGTGGTAAGCTCAGCTTAGGCAGTGCTGGAAAAACACCAAACCTCTACACTGCATTTACCGTGCAGCAGCTCTGAACCAGACTGTCACTGTTCAAAGGGAAGGAAGAGCCAGGAAATGCATTGTTTTGGGATCCACAGGACCACTGGCTCTTAGAGGAACCCCTCAAGAGTGGAGCAAAGTTTTTTATAGATATGGTGTATTCCACACATGGGTTATAGTATATTCCATACATGGGTTATAGTGCATTCCATACATGGGTTCTGGTGTATCCCATACGTGGGTTATAGTGTATTCGATACATGGGTTATAGTGTATTCCATACATGGGTTATGGTTCGTCCCATACATGGGTTATAGTGTATTCCATACATGGGTTATGGTGCCTCCCATACAGGGGGCATAGCTCAGATTTGTGAAGGGTATTGAATACTTTTTCTCTTTTGTGGTTTGGGCAGAATGAAAAACTATCTAGAACACGCACTGTGCATGAGACTGCAATGTGATACAGTTTGCTTTGCTGTGATTGTAAGGAGACTGTTATTCCTATACATGTAAGCATGCTGTGTGTATATCTGCATTTAATATATTTATCAGGTGTATTTTTGCTGTGTGTATATCTGCATTTAATATATTTACCAGGTGTATTTTTGCTGTGTGTCTCATGAATGAAGGTGACCTGTATCTTTTCTTAGACAAAGACTGATCATGTTTCTAATTTTTCAAATGCATGAGGCAAGAGGAAGAAAGAAGCACGAAACCACAGCCAAGGAGGACCTCAGCTCTAGCCAAGCTCTGCATGCATGGCAAAGATCTTAGATTGTTACATTTCTAACAGAAACTAATATGAAGTGGATTTGTCAGCAGATACAAAGGAAGTGGAAAAGTCAGCATGGGAGGGTTTTTTTCCCATTCATATCAACTGAGAAACGGTTTTAACAAATATATTTTAAGGTGTGACAGGAAAATCTGAGTGAAGAACTTGCAGAAGTTTATCAGAAAACAAACATCCTAAAGTTAACTTTCACTGTTTGTTGATAACATACATTTCCCTTTCCAGTATTTATAGAATTAACTCGTTCAAGCCCTGATCCTACAGACCAAGATTAAACCCCAGAAGAGGGTTTAATCTATGTTAAGAATTAAATCCACATTTCTCTGATGTCTGAATCAGCCCTGTTTGCAGTGCAGCTTCAACCCCAACACCAAACCAACAGATTAATCTGCAGCCTGAGCCAGCACAGTACAAAGAATCAGGTCTCAAAACAATTCAGTCCAGCTTCCTGACACTTGTGGTGCTGGACAAGCAAACCAGGGGTGCACACCCTGTTGCCTCTGCACACTTCAAGGCAGAGACAGATAAGGGGAAACTGTGGAATAAATGGAGCTATTTCTCTCCCATTTCTGAGTGTTTGGTAAAAGCTATGGGAACTTATGGCTGAATATTCCATTTCATAAGGAGTTTGAGGCATGGAGGCTCCAAGGAGATAATTGCAGCTTTGGAACATCTCTGTGCTCTCTGCATATGATTGTGGACACAGGTGTTTTCCTGAGCAGCCCAAGGTAACCCTTCAGTCCCTGATATCAGTCTGAGTTTTCTGCTCTTAAGTCTTGGTGCAGATGCCTGAGGTGTTTGACAGAGTTTGGGGTGAAGCTGAAAGTACTGTATTTCCTAGTTGCACTTTCTTTTTTCCATAGGAAAATAAGTCTTTGGTGCACTTCTGCTTCTTAACAAGCGATGTCTTATTTTCCTGCCAACATGTCATGAAATTGTAAAGACATTTTAATTACAGAAATAGCTTTTGTGCTGCTAGTGACTCATCACTTAGTGCTCAGAACCAAGGGCCTCTGTTCAGCTAAAACACAGTGCCCAGTGAAGGCAATCTGGTAAACTAAATTATGGACATACCCCTGATTACAGGGGGCAAATTCAAATAATATACTATATTATATATAGTATATATAGTATGACCATGACCATATATAGTCATAGATGACATATCATATATATGACAAACCATATATTTATATAGTCTATATATATGGACATATATATAGTATATATAGTATGACCGTGACCATGGCTTGGCTTCGCGAATGAAGATTTGGGAAGGGCTTTACCTACGCTTACTACAAGTGCGCTGATGGCTACAAAGGCCAATGCAGGATAGACAAGTCTGGTAGCAAAAAGCACAGCGGAAGTTCTCCTTAGGTGTCACAGGCAAGGCACGGTTCTTTCTACATTGTCTTTTCTCCTCAAGACTGATTCTGCTTGTGTTCTCAAAAGAGATAGCAGTGTTATGTATGATGTATCTCCAAATCTCTTGATTGGAGGCCAGGGTGGATCACTGATGGTAGTAAGATATTGTTTCAGGGAGTCCTTAATCTCTTCTTTGGGGCACTTCTCTTGCGGCAGCCAGTAACAGAATAATCATTGGGGATTAATCAAATGGGGGACATCCTAAACTTTCCAAGATCTGCCACAGACCTTTTCTACTCACAATGTCAAAAGCTTTGGTAAGATCAGCGAAAGTTACATAGAGTCCCTTGTTCTGTTCTCTACACTTCTCTTGCAGTTGTCTGAGAACAAATACCATGTCTGTGGTACTTCTGTTTGCTCTGAAACCGCATTGACTTTCAGGTAGAAGTTCTTCTGCGATAGCAGGTACTAATCTGTTCAATAGTATTCTTGCAAGGGTTTTACCAGCAATGGAGAGCAGAGTTATACCTCAGTAGTTTGAGCAGTCTGACTTTGCTCCTTTTTTCTTGTACAAGGTGATGATGATTGCATCACGAAGATCTGATGGTAGTTCACCTTGTTCCCAACAGCACACAACTAGCTCATGAAGTTTAGCATGGAGTGCTTGACCTCCATGCTTCCAGATTTCGGGTGGGATTCCATTAACTGCAGCTGCCTTGCCAGTTTTCACCTGCTGAATGGCCTTAAGAGTCTCTCCCATGGTAGGGGCTATATCCAATTCGTTCTTCACCGGTTGTTGTGAGATGTGCTGGATTCCTGAGCCTTGGACTACACAATTGGCACTGAAGAGAGTTTGAAAGTGTTCAGACCATCAATTCCGGATGGAGATTTTATCTGTGAGAAGCATTTGGCCATCTTCACTGAGTAGAGGACTTTGAACCTGGTATGTGGGTCCATACACTGCTTTCAGAGCCTCATAGAATCCTCTGTGGTCACCCAAATCTGCACATAGTTGAGTTTTTTCTGCTAGGTTAAGCCACCACTTGTTCTGGATGTCATGAAGTTTCTGTTGGAGTTTACTGCATGCAAGACGAAAGGCTGCTTTTCTTACATGACAGGATGGCTGAGAGAGGTGTGCTTGGTGTTCAGATCTCTTCTTTGTCAGCAATTCCTGGGCTACCTGATTGTTTTCATCAAACCAGTCTTTGTTTTTCTTTGAGGAGAACCCTAAGGATACTTCGGAGGACTGTGGGATGCTATTTTTAGTATGTTGCCAAAGCACTTCAGGAGAAGAGTCTATGGGATGGTCTTCAAGCCTAGTTTGAAGGTTTGCCTGGAAACTGTCTCTCATTGCAGCTGTTTGAAGATTGTTAACTTTGAGCCTCCTCCTCGGAATGCCACCCCTCTTAGGTTTAGGCTTAAAGTGGAGGTTAAGTTTGCAACACACAAGGCGATGGTCTGTTTGACATTCTGCACTAGGCATCACTAGGGTTAAGTCACCAGGGATTATGATCTTATCATCTGCAGGAACCTCTTGAGTGAGGCAGCGCAGATCGGTGTAAAATTTGTCTTTTTCTGCAGGGTCAGCTTGCAAAGTTGGGGCATATATGCTGAAGACAACAACATATTGCTTGTTGTGTAGTGGGAGGCATAAGGAGATAATACGATCAGAATGACCTGTCAGCAAATTTTCAAGTTTAGAGGAGATGGAGTTTTTAATTATGAAGCCAACTCCAGAAAGATGACTTTCAGTTTGGGATTTTTCTGACCAATAAAGTGTATAGCCGGCACCACGTTCTTTAAGGCTTCCTTCCTTATGAAGGCGAACTTCACTGAGAGCAGCAGTGTTGATGTTAAGTCATGACAGTTTGTGGGCAACTGGAGCAGAATGACTCTCGGGACGCCCACTATCCGCTGTATCAAGCATGGTTCTGATATTCAAACGTGTCAGTCTGGACACATCTTTGAAGGCAGGTGTATGCCTTTGTCTATATGTGTATATAGTATATGCAATTTCATCCAATGGTTAACTTTGGTGTGGAATAAAACCAAGAATATAAATTGAATTGTCAAAACTAATTAAAATACCAGCAGAAGAACATCAAAATGGTCTCAGAGGCCAGCACCCTCCACTCCAGAGTTGGCTCCCTGGAGTGACATGTCTTGGTGCCTGGCGAGGGGCAGCTGGCTTCTGCTGCAGGACCCATTGTGCTGGTTCAGTTTGCAGAGGGTGTACAGGAGAAGCAAACCATGTACTTTAGGGCTGGCTGCCGACATGTGTGCCCAGAGCTGTCCAGCACATCTGCCAGGCTATCAGTCTGTGTATCCACTTCTAGTGGGTGCACATCAACTACTTTGAGATGCGTAGAGGGCAGGGTCGGCGGCTGTGTTTGGTGTAGCGCAGTGCGTTTTCTTGGTTTCCGTATAGTGAGGGCACAGGGGAGAGGGATGAGGCTGAGCCTGCATCATGCCAAAGCAGAGAGAGAATAAACGTGGTCTGGATGCGCGTTAGGTGGGGCTTCACCCACAGGCTTGGGACAGAAAGACATGTAAAGGGGTGCGGGAGGGCAGGGGCCCCAGGGTGACTGCTCAGGCACGGGAGGGAGGGAAGCTATTGAGGGTGTGCTGGCTGCGGCTGTCAGCGCTGCCGCTGCCCGCGGACCCCGCGGTGGCTGCGGGCGGCTGCCGGACTACGAGTCCCAGCGTGCCCGGCAGGACAGGTCCCGCGGTGCGCAGCCGCCGCGCCGGGCACCCACCTGCAGCCGCCGGCGCCGGGCTCGGGGCCGGAGGGGCGCGCAGGCGGCGCTGAGCTCGGGCGCGGAGGGGCGCGCAGGCAGCTGCCGGCGAGGGCCGGCCCCACGGCGGGGTAAGGCGGCGGAACGGGGACGGGACTGGGAGGGCCCCGCGGCATCGCTTGCGGGCCCCGGGCGGGCGGAGGCTCCGCGGGGCTCCGCTCGCTGCGGTGAGGAGGGGAAGGGGCGGCGGCGTGCGGCGGGGCATCGCCTCCGCGGAGCATCCCCTGCGCCGGGCGGCTCGGGCCCAGCCCAGCGCGTCCCGGCGGCAGAGCCGCTGGTCTTCATCCTCGGTGTGTGAGAAGCGGCGGGGCTCCCACGGTTTGCGGAGCGCCCTTCCCTCCTGCCTATTGTTTTTAATAGCGCGTTTTCGCAGGGAAGGCGGCTGTATTTACTTGGATGTGCTCGCATCGTTTTTGTCAGGCGTTAAATGACAGAAATCAGATGCAGCAATTTAATAAAACGGGAGGAAGGTATTTTCGTAGATGAAAAAGGGCTGTGCCGGAGCTCTCACGCCTTTTGTACGTCAGGAATACGGCAGGATGGATGGCGGGCGGGCGGATAAGCTCCGCTGCCGTGGAGCAGGTTAGAATAAACGTACCAGTGACAAGTTCAGGCACAGGATGCTGATTTAGTAACATTAGTAATATTAGTGATATTAGTAACATTTAGTAACATTTCCAGTCTCTTGGTGAGCAAAATGTGTCCCCAAACCCTGCACATTGGCGTCAGATATCACACATGCTGTATTTTTTGTCTGATTACAAAATTACCAGGGTGACCCTCTGCTAATTGAAGGGGGTTTGCTTTGATGGAAGCTTTGGGGGAATTTCTTTTTACCAGAGTAAAAATCCACAGTTGACCAATGAGAAACACGTAGGGAAATCTGAGGACTATAACACTGAAAAATAAATAAGACTTGGTTATATTCATGTGACCACCCTGCACTTAGGAGTAACGTAACGTAAAACACCACATTGTAACATCATTATTGATGAAACAAGTCCAGAAATGTACCAGTATCAAGCAGCAATTTAAAGATAATTTGAAGAGGTGATAATATTTTTGTACCATGAATAATGCACTCTGTAGATCTATGCTTTTGAAAATGTTTAGTAGAGGAAGTGTTCAGTAAGTTATTGAGCTGTGTATTTGTAGTAAATCAGTGCAGTCTTTCAATTTCTTACCATATGAAAGCTTTTCCTTAACTGATTATTCTCAGAAATTGTCCTTGAACTTCTTCTGTTCTGCCCTCCAGTTCTGGAGGTAGGAACATGTAATGGGAGAGAAACTCCCAGGACCAATTGGCCTAATACTGCAGGCATCGCATCCACAAGTGCCTTACAACAAGGGATTCAGTTATTACGAAAATAAATTCAAACCTGGAGCTGTATGGAGGTATCTTCCTGATTTTATACTAATGATGTTACAATATTTTCCATGTTATTCTGCACCCATTTGCTATCTAACAAGACTGTATTTGCTGTGATGCTGTGTACTGTGCAGCTCTTAACTATATAACTTACATTCCACGAGATATATATAAGTTTTTATCGCTATGTAAAAAGTCAAGATGGTTACATGAATCATTTAGTGACTTTGCCAACCTGAGTTCCATATCCATCATGTCTCCCATCGACCTAGCTTGGCTGGATTTGTCTGAATTTAGCCAGTAGCCTCTTATCTTGACGATCTAAGTAATTTTGTTCAGAATGGCACGCTTTGCTCTCTCGCTGCATAACTTTTCTTCCTTCCCTAATTTATTATTGTTTCCAGTATTTTACAACTTCTGGCCAGCAATGTTTATGCATTTCTGCTGTTATTAATCTGCTGTAGGGTTTTTTTGTAGCATTCCTAAGGTATTGAATCTCATAGCTTGGTGTCTTCTTGTGACTGAGTATTCCTTTGACAGTCTGTGGTAGCTGAGCAGGAATTGGCATTGAGGGGCATGGAGCAGCATCCCGTAACCACATGTATTTGCACGTGGTAGGTTAACACTGGGGTGAATGCCTATGTTCTGTTGATTGGCCATTAACAGAATTAACAAGTGCAATTAAGTAGCAATTAACAAGTGCAGCAGTGGCTCTGTTTAACAGTGAAACTTGGTCATCACTACTTGGTGCCGCAGAAATCTGTGAACTTATTTTTTATATCCTTCTTTACTGGGGTTATTTCAAGGAGCAGCTGAAGGTTCAGCTGCTGTTCTAAAGCAGGGAAATCTGAGAACAGCAGTGACAAAAAGGTAGCACTCTGTGTGCTGTCTGTTGGCAGCACAGGTGGAACACTCTTTTGTTAATATTACCCAGTGTCCTTTTTCCTGTTGATGTTTCCAATGAAAAACAAACCTAGGGTTGTTTTTTCCAGTGCTGGTCTGATCTGTTTCTCTATAAAAACAGAAAGTCTGTTTCTAGGGACATTTCCTTCTCCTATTTATTGTTTCAGCTATGAGGATGGACACATCACAGATGGTTTCTGGCCCTGTTTTACAGCTGAAATGCAAAAAATATAGGTAGTTATGATGTCTCCATACATCGTAAGGAGAAAAACAAGCTTACAAAAGGTGCAAAAAGAGGGTTTTTTAGAAGTTACCCTACAGTGATCAATATTAAGGATCATAGTTCTGCAGTCAGTAGCATATGTTCTTAGCCTTTATATCTCTTTCTTCTACGTTTTCACTTGGGATATATAGTTCCTTTAAGAGATGCACTTAAATGAACAAGATTGTCCATGGAAGAAGGGACCCATGGCCAAAGGAAAAGTGGTCCAACGCTTGATACTTGGAAGATGATTTCATTCCTTGTCATGCTAGAGACTTCTTGTATGATCTCAAACAAGGTATTTCCTCTGACAGAACAGTGAAGTGGGGAGGCTCTAGTGTGGCTGATGGTGTATAAGGCACCACAACAATTGGTTCCATTTTTTACACAACTCAAAATGTGGGAAACTGAACAGGATGAAGACACCACCTTGTAAATGTCACAGCTATTACTGTAACGTGCATGACGTAGGAACTGATTTATCCATGTTCATCTGGGACCACAGACCCATGGCCTGCTGTATCACAAGACTGGGAGTGTGCATGCTCTGCAGTGGTGCTCACTTGAGGAGGTGCAACCTCTTGTCCAAGGTCAGTCAACACCTATCTACTGCAGAATCAAACCTGCACAGTCTGGTGGTTATTAAAAGAGGATAAAATATCACTGGTGTCCCACAGAAAATGATGGGGCTGTTTTCTTCCAGCTCAGCACTGGGTGTTTCTGTTCGTGTCAGAGCTGAAGCTTACAGATGACGAACTGTGGGTGGATCTGCCATTTCATAGCCCATTTGCTGTATAAAAAGACTGCTCTCAAGCATTTTCAGCCCTGCACTTCACACCAGCCTCAGTTCCAGACAGTAGCTATGTTATGTTTTTATTTTAGAAAAGCTAATTAACCTTGCATGGATTTTCAAAGAATCACTTAAGTTCTAAAGATGGAGGAGACCTCCCTTCCAGTTCCACAAGGTTACCAGTTGCAATGAGCAGAAATACAAGATGGTTGCTTCATTGGTTTAGAACTAAACTTTACCCCTCTAAAAGCAAGGGGAAGTCTCTCCCTGCAGTAAACACAACATATGGGCAGGTCTCTTTAGTCTTTTCCATTTCCCATACTTGGATGCCTCACTGGAGTGTCAGAATGCCATACAGAATACCGCTAACATCTGTAACACTTAGGTTTGTTCTGTTATCCTCTTCCCGCAGGTAGGAACTGAGGGATTTAAAGGTAGCTTTCCTTAAGTAAGACTGGCTTAAATCTTCATCTGGTCACTGTATAATTAGTCATAATTTTTGTATGGAAGCAATTCTAGTGATTATGATCTACACATATGATGATACCCAGAAACAGGTTATAACTCATCAGGTGTTGTGAGGAGATCTACTTCCTTCCCAGGACTTAGTTTTATGTTTTGAATGAATATGTGTAATACCCCAATGTTATCTTAGAAACAATCAGAAATTAGTTATTATATGACTTCATTTTACATCAGTGGAAGAAGCATTAATGTTTCATCTTTAATCACTAGCGAAAAATCTTTCAAGTTATCTGAATCAAAGGGCGCTCATCCCTTTATATCTGCTATAATAGCAGTACATTCATATGGATAATTTTGCAATACACATGATAGTTATTTCCTTTTAAAGGGCATGACTGAACTCCCATTAAAGTGAATTGATGTCGTGCATTTTATTTGCATAGGAGTCATCAGTCCCTCAATAAAGAAGCCAGCTGTCATGTAAACTACAGAGTGGTGTGAGCATTACCAAGGTTCAGAAGGGCTCATCAAATTATGAAGTGGAGTTTCTGATCACTGATGATTATTCTAAAGGTTCAGGCCTAGTCTAATGTTAGGACAGCATATTTTCTAATTATTTAACAGTGTCCATATGGGACTGTTGCTAGGAACAGAACATGAAATCATCCTACATTAGCCCTGGATAAAAACAGCGTTTTAAATATACATGTTTTTTTAGGGATTCTTTGCTACAGTATGACAAAAGATGGCAAACAGGGCTTGGGAATAGAAGAGGTTTGGCCGCATCATTACTCGCTCAGTGCCATGTGCACCTGAGTGTGCTCCCCTCAGACACCCTCTCAAAGGACCCGGTTCTACAAATCCTTAAACAGGTTATTCGCTTTGATCCACCAAGTGATCGTGCTGTGTTCTGGGTGGAAAGAGTTAGAAGAGGTGACCAAACCTGAGCAGTTCAGTGCTCCTTATGAATGAGTTCTTCAGAATTTTTTTTTGCGGGAAACAGGCAAAAAAGTTGATAGATTCTAGAAGACAAAATGCTTTTCTACACATCTCTTCCATTTTCTACCTGCATGAGTTTGTTTCATGTGTTAACTGTCTCTATCCGCATCAGGACCGGTAGCTAATACTGTTTTCATCATACACTCAAAAAATCAGTTTCATAATGCTTCACTGTACATTCCTGTCATACTTTTGTGCTGTGCTAGCCCCAGTACATCCTCTCTAGCTTTTCTGAGATTTATGAACCTCCTAGTTTAAAACCAAGGGAAATTTTGAATGACAAAACATGATCTCTAGGTATACATCTCCCATGTGTTCATAGTCAGAAAGAACATATTGGTCTTGTTTTTTAAGTATAAAACCAAAAAAGAAACCTTATTTATATATCAAATAATGAAGTATTTCCCTCTTTTTTATGAAGCTTGAGTTTCAACAGCCCAGCCTTATTTTTCATAGCAGTTCCTGGACAGCAGAGAGGTCCCCTGACTGGTACTGGATTAACTGTTTTGGTGGGAGCACTCCGTTGCCTGGATAGCATGGGACAACCACCCTCCTTCTACTGAGCATCTGCTTGTGTTGCACAAACACTGCTCTTAATCATAATGGCCCCAATCCTATTTATTTGGTCCAGTATCAAGTTAACTTGGGATTTATTCCACCTGTTTCTTATTTTCATGTTTATCTCCTTGAGAATATTGAAAGAAAGGGAAGAATTTTTCCATATAGATCAGTTTCACAACTCTTTTTCAAAACACAAATATCCACCATTGTGGATACAGAGATAGTTTGAAATAGATTGTGTATCAGGATTTCCTTTCTGAAATCAGTTACTGTGATTTGGGAAAGTGAGAACAACTCAAATCTGATCATGAAAAAAGATCTTTTTTTCCTATAAAGATGCAAAGAACTCCCATGGATTATTTTCCATTCAGCACGTCATTTTGCATCATAAACGCACATTGCCATGCAGCTTCATTCTTAGCTTGTACATGCTATCGAAAGCTATAAATCCACATCATCTGTATCACAGGATTCTCATTGCTACAGGACTGCAGAGACATTATGTTTTCCTAGGTATATAGCCTGTGTTTTAGACAGTGTGAGTGACCTGATGTGCCTTTGTAGCTCCTGGTCCATAGAAGGTTCTACAGTTCAGGTTGTTCCAACACTTCTGAAGCAATCCAAGCAAATGCAAGTGGGACCTCTCTGACATCTAACATTAATTCAGCAGAGGACTGATTCCCTCTCAGAAAGAAGTATCTGTATCAGCAGTAGAAAATTCCAACAGTATTATGGTATCAGCAGAAACTACAGCCTAGCTACTCTAGAGAACCCTATCATTAGTGTATAAGGATTATAACCAAAAAGTACTTACGGAACACAAAAAAGTACACAAGAGTTACATCACAGCAAGCGTTGACTGCATAGAGCAATACTGATTTTATGCAGGCTGATTAATGACACCCTTTTTGTGTTTGAAAACATATTTTGACTCCTAATGTTGACAGGCATGGGTGAAAAACTTGTCCCAAACAAAACAGGAGTATGTATTTCTTTCTGTAGAAGGAATCAAAGGTAAAAATATAGCAACGGATTCTTTGAAGCTCACTGAGAAATATCTGTGCTCCGCAAAGATTTAAAAGTAGCACCTGGTTGGAAGAGATGCTACTGTTTATGGTACCTGCACTATGTGTCAGCATAGATCTTGTCTGTTGGGCATCTAACAGCATGCTTTGCTGTTCAGCAGTGGGTGTTGGAGCCCCTAGTAAACTGTGATGCTCCTAAACCATATGGAAAAAGCCAAATGGGGTTTATGTTTCTTCATTCCTTACTCTCATTGTTCACTTTTCACAGTAAGTTTGAAGTGGATCTCCATAGTCATACCCATGGTCCCTCATTCTGCTTCCCTCAGTGTTCCTAATACAGTGTAACATTCAACGGCGTATTGTCTCTGTGATTACACTGAGTATCTTTCTACTGTTTGACACTGATCTGCTTTTGTACGCTCAAAATAACACTAGCTAGAAGCTGTTGGTTAGTTGGGATTGCTTTTTAACAGATGAAAGTTTTCGTACTGTAACCATAACAAAGAAAATCAAGTGGATATAATCTGTAAAAAGTAAACAGTATGCACACACTCAGAAAAGTCAAACCACAACCAGAAGCAGCGCAGACAGCATATGGTCTTGTTTACATATACAAAATTAACAGTATGAAATCCAATTAGGAAGGTGGAGATCATAATCATCACATTAGACAGCAATTTCCAAAGTATGGGAACTCAAGGCTTAAGCATTTCCTTCCCAGACTGAATGATGCTGAATTGTCACATTTATCTCATTCTCTTGGCTTCCCATAATGTGACTGTGGTGAAAGGTCAGTAGAGAGCATAAAGCCAGGACATGAACGACAGGCGCTTCACCAGAGCTTTCAGTAGCCTCTACAGCAGGGTGCAAGCTCCACAAAAAGCCTTACTACTTACAGGGATTGGGGACAAATAAATTCCCAAAGCAGTGTCTTCTGCTTTTTTCAGTCACAGGAGAGAAGGATTCAGTTGTGAAAGGGAAAATATCAAGGAAATTTCTGCTGCAAATGTATGTGTGCAAGAAAAGCATGGTTTCAAGCTCTTCCATGGACAGCTGGTCTAACAAGGGCTATCCAAGGTAGCGCTTCATGCCATGAGAGAAGTTAGACTGATACATCCTTAATACCTGGGTTTATATTCCACTTTGGGTGTCCCTGCTACACATGGTCAAATACCTTCTCTTCCTAATAATTAAAGGAAACAGTTATGATACTGAAAACTGTCACCTGTTGAAAAGTGTCTTCTGGCACATTTCCGTCTATGGCTAAGCACAGTGATAGTTCACAGAGAAATCAGAAATGTCTGGTGCACACCAATCATGTTCTGCAGTAATTACTTATTAGCACCTGGATTCAACTTTGCAAACCTTTCCACAAAAGCCATTACACGCATGGTCTTGCTGTTCCCAGTAAAACAACTCTTAACTGTGTTCCTGGATGGGAATCATGCAGTGCCATACAGCCGAGGGAGAGGTACTGGCACCAGGCATCCTGCACAATAGAAGTGCTGAACCTCAGCCAGGGAAACCTTGATGTACTCTGACTAGTTACTTTCCCAACACTATTTAATTAACCTAACCTTGTGATTACATTTCCTTCTTTTCCAGGGATGAGATTAAACTCTAATAAAATAACCATTTAAACTGTTAAAGAGTTTTAAAAAGCTCTAATCCCCTCAAAGAAAGTTCCCAGCCCAGTTAATGACTGCTGGCTGAAATGTTACCTTTTTAATGAGTTTATGCAAAGAAACTTAGAGAAGGCACCGGGCACCTTAGTATAGCAATGTATTGCGGCTGAATTTGTTTTTACAGTTTAAACAAATATACTTTTAAATAAAATGCTTTCATTATTTAACAAGTAGTTTTGATAACAAATTGAATCAATTAAACATACGTAGAACTACTGTTCTCTTTAAGCACTGGGTACAGAAAGCCATTAGCTCTTTTGGACTTTTTTGTTGCCAAAATCTCTCTCAAACATATCACATATGATAGAACCTTGATAATATAAGAAATTTTCACAATGGCTGTGAAACATCAGATGCTGACTAAGTGCCTAAAATTTACTCACAATTTAAAGAACAGTTGAATTCTACCATGACATTGGCAATGGCTTGACAATGATACCATGGTTTGAGAACAGGCAAATAGATCAGTAATAAGGCAGAAAATGAGAGTGTATAGGGGAAATAATGCTTTTTCTTGGAATAGGATGTTTAAGTGTTTAAAGTCAAGGCTTATCATGCCTTGCAGTATTCATGGAATTCCAGGTCTTTCAAATTTGTAATTCTACTAATTATTCTCTTCCCTTTCTGCAGGTTGCTGATTTCTAGTCTTTTTGATAGATAGCAAAAATAGATGAGTTTTAATATTTAGTATTTTAATAGTGAAACCCTACCTAAATGCAACATTTTCATTTGGATTTTGAATAGAAGAAAAATAAATATCTGGCTTCCAGCTCATACAAGCAGCAACAGGACCCACATGGATGTTTTTTACTTTATGACAATTAAGGACCTGGCCAAAGGAAGTCAGAGTCTGGGTTCAGACATAAGGCAGCTGTAGGTGCCAGTGGCTGTTTCCCAGTCAACCATAGCTTGGAAATTTGTGAATGCAAAAACTCAGCTGCAAAACTGCACAGCTGGCTGTGCAATTCCGGGAGCTCTGGTCCTGGAGTGGGAAACAGGGCAGACTTGGGAGGGCCTGGAGCACAGCAAAAGTCCACAGAAAATGCTGTTCCTGATCCTAGATTAATTCTCTTTCACTCCACCCATTTACAAGCAGATTCTGGCTCTAGAATTGGTTCTGGACAGGAAAAAAAAGAGGGACTAAAGACAGAGTCGTTCATAACCACCAATGATATTATAGTGACTGCTGTGGCCATGTAAATGACACTTTCTTCTCACTGATCAGTTGGGGTCATTAACAAGGAACCATGTTCATGTTTTCAGACTTGAAGATTTTGTGCAATACTAAGTCCATGTTTTTTCATGACTGTGTTTTGAAAGCCTGCAGGTGCCCCATGGAGCAGACTAATTTACTGAAGTTTTTTTAAGTAGTATATCCTTACTGCAAGAATTATTTTGATGATAAGTACTATCATATGTTGTAGACAAACATTTTGAAATAAGACTACGAAGCAGCATACTTCACAGCTGCTTAGGTAACCAGTATGTACCAAAAAGCCAGCCAAGATGATGTTGGCAAGCTTTCAGCCATCAGCAAAGCTGGGATAAGATTGAATACCACAAGGCATATAATTTTGTATGTTGTTTGTCAGCATTGGACTGTTCTCTGTGAATCTACAAGCAGATTCTGCTGTTTCTAAGCAAATTAAATAGAACAGATTTATCTCTATGGAAAAGGATGAGTTCCTAATGTTTTTTCATATCTATGTCTCAAAGCTTCTCTTTGCTGCTGCACCCATGAGGTTCCCAAATGTACCATATCCCTCCCTGCTGTTTCTTGACTACTGATACACAGGCAGCCCCAGCGTTTCCCACACTCCCTCCACTGAGCCAGGACATCTTGTTGCTTTGTTTTCATTAATCAAGTGTAAATGTGACTCCCAGCATGTGGGCTTTTTAGGACTCTATCAGCTAAATGGAGATACTCATAATGCTTTATTGTTAACAGTGAGTGAAGCCGCAAGAAGCTCAGTACTCCTGGATGGTTGAAATCTTGGCAAGCAGCATCAGTCAGCAGTGCAGCAGGAGCCATGTCTCTGCCCTTCCGAAAAGAGCTGGAGAAATACAAGAATATCAATGAAGATGAAATACTCAGCAAGCTCTCAGAGGATGAACTGAAACAGCTAGAGCATGTTCTTGATGACCTTGATCCTGAGGTTAGTGCTGGTGGCCAGGGGATTCATAGTTCAAAAGCTGCCTTTTATAAATGCCACATACTGCAGCATTTTATATTTGTATTCTGTTACACTAGAGGCAGCAGACCCCAAAGTAGGAGCAGCTCAGCTAGGGACATTTCGGGTTTATTCCTGCTGTGATGTTCTACTTGCTTTTGTACAAGGCACTGTGCCCTTTCTCTATCCCTTGTCTATTTAGACATGAGCTTGTCTGCAGTCTAAATCTTTAATCATGTTTGTACACTGCAGCATGATGAAAAGCTTTTTATGGCTGCTATTTGTGAGCACAGCAATAAACGCACAAACGTAACGTGTGTTTGTGAAGAGCAGATCTTTTGAACTTCTGAAATCTATCGATGGTGTCATTCAGCACAGACAGTTCTAGCTGAAGGGAATGTATTTAGGCATGATTAAGAAAAATAAGGCTCAGCTACACAGCTGTCATTTTCTAGAGAGAAAGGATAATATGGATATTTGAAGACACTCTCACAAAGAATTTAAAGATCTCCGGCCTGGGAACTACTTGGTCCCACAGTAATGAGGTTACAGTCACAAGCGTGCTGGATGGGAATTCTGACCACCTACCCCAAAACCAAACTGTAGGACTTTGAAAAGGGGTTCACGCTGGAAACAAAACACATTTGAAGAAACACAATAGATTTATAGCTCCTAGTTCTACAGTGCAAATTTACCTGGAAATTAAGGGCTGGCTTTACTGTTTTCTCCCTCCATGTTGTCACTTCCCTCACTATTAACACTTCTACAGTGCATTTTCTGGTATTTTCAAGTATCTGGCATCTCAAATGGAGACACAGAACGTTAAAACAACCAACCAACCAACCAAACAAAACAGGCCATGGTGCATTTGTAGTCAGGCTATATGTGTGCAGTAAATGTGTAGCGCCCTGGACACATTTGTGCACACATGGGTAAAGTGTCTAGTGACTTGAGTTCACTGGATGCACTCAGAGTTCACCAGGAATTTGCCATCGATCATATTTACTGGCCAACAACAAAGGGTTTCTGCAGTACTCTGGGGCATCTTCAACATGTTGGCTTTACCGCACATGTACTGCAACATCCACATGCTGTACTCCTTTCTGGGATTTCCTGGGCTGAAATGTGGGAGCCTTACCCGTCTTCCTATATTAAGGGGTGCAGATGTAATCACAGGGTCACACAGCTGCATGTTTAAAGTGGGGTTTCATATCTTTACTTCCTACATACTTTAAATAGTTAAAGTCCACATCATTCACCAGTTACTTTCTGTGTGTGCCGTTCATATCTGTATAGAAAATGTATCCTGGTCTGTTTACCTGGATTGCAAACTCTGTGGTTATGTGTAACACAAAGGGCTCTGATCTTGTTTAGGTCTTTGCTGCTGCGATTGCAAATATGGTTAATAAAAATACTAATAGGTGGTACAATCAAGAAGCCTGAAAGATATACTGGGTTTAAGGGTTACTTTTAGGTAATGTGTGTTATTGCTGTCACCAAAGAGTATTATGTGAAGTAACATACAAAGAATGATTTCACTTAAAACCCAACAACATTGAAATGAAATTTGGAACACTGTATGAAATTGCCTCATCTCCTTTACAGTGCCTCCCTCTCTTTCACAGAATGCCTTGCTTCCAGCGGGATTTCGGCAAAAGGACCAGACCACGAAACCTGCCACGGGCCCTTTTGACAGAGAGCGCCTGCTCTCCTACCTGGAAAAGCAAGCGCTGGAGCACAAAGACAGAGAAGACTTTGTACCATTTACAGGGGAAAAAAAAGGTACTGTCCATCTTCATGTGGGTGTTGAGTAATGGACTGCCTGGTACAGGCATCTGCCGTGCCTGGCCTTTATGTGGAATATGCTGGGACAAAAGAGATGGAGGCTGTTACTGTGGGAGGTGAAGCTCAGGAGTCAGATCTAGAGCTGTTGAGGCAGGAGATGAAGTGGTGGTTTAATCTGCCATGTAGTAGTCTGCTTTGCTACACTGGAGTTACAATGGCAAGTTTAACCAGGGAATGGGAACACAAAAATGCCCATCCAGCAAAGGGCTCCAAGAGCAGCTCCCAGATCAGCAAATATCTCTATTTGCAGTCAAGCATGGGCTAAGGTGGCCTCGCTAACCTGACTTGGACTGTTCCCATGTCCAGCATTAGGCCCATGCAAGGGTACTGCAGAGGGGGAGTGTTCAGAAGGAAACATATAAATGCCTTTCTGAGTAAGTATTGCCTACAATTGCTGTAAGTAGTACCTCAGGGAACACACTTACAGAAAATGAGTATTTTTCCACTTGTTTACTAGCACATCTGGCAATGCTATTTAATGGAGACAGTTTCTCTGCTTCCCTTTGTCCTACAGCTACAGAAAAAAGGAAAACCAAGAAAACCTAATTCTAATCATGCAGACTTTGGTAGGATAACCTTAGGGTTACAGGAACAGTCATATTTTTAAATAAAGTGTTCCTTTAGCACCATTATGTCCTTTTATTTATTTATATATGAAGTGAATAAAAATGCCTGCCTCAGGCCACCTCTTTATTCAAGAAGGAACTTACTATGTCTGTGTCCATTTCTGGCCATCTGATGAATTTGCCATTATTTCAATGGGATCCTCTTAAGGAAAAGGGCAGATTTCAAGAAAGTCAAAGGCAGCATATTTTACTTTATGTATCATTACCAAAGAGAGAAAATGTTATTTGCAGGCCAAGAGTTGTTACTATCATTACACTGTGTTATCAGTCTTGGAAACAATGGTTTTAGACAAATGTGACGTTTTTCAGCTAGATCTGATTTACATGTCATTTTATCATGCAGCATGTTCTTTATACTGCTTCTTCCTCCATTGTAACTTGTGCTTTAGTGCTATTCACAGGGTTGATTCTGAGCCCACTGAAATGCAGTGACACTGCAGTGATCCTGCCAGTAGCAGGACTGAGCAAGCACATACTGTACAGAAAGGAAAATGGTTTACTGTAGCATGGATTTATTACCAGTTGTTTCCAGTCTCCTGCACACCGCTGTCTCAGAGTAGTCCCAAGTTACTTCTTGCAGGTCTCTGCATATTTACACCAATATCTTCAATCAGGTCTCACCTTACTGATATTTACTGACTTAGGGCTAAGACTTTGCATTTGCACTGTAGTCATGTCTGAGATCTCTAAACATGCCTGAAACACAAGTACACTAAAAACCAGCAGTGTGTGGAATCACATATACCCATAGGACTGGCACTTGATCTGTACAAAACTGATCCTTGTATTGTCCCTGACAGTGTTATTGTACATACTGTCCTGCTTATTCTATTTCAGGTTTTTTTTGGTGAGTCTAAAGCAGTGTTATTCCCGCGTTTGCTTCCAGATACCCTCAGAGTGCTTATTAGTGCTGCTTATTAATTCCTGGTGTCCCTGGTGTGGAAGTACCAGTGCTTCACAAACACCAATAAGCACACGTTTTACTTTTTCCTCAGCACAGTTAATTCAGCCATACTAGCACTTAAAGCTATTCTTAATTTGGCTTGTGAGTCACTGTGATCGTTTACTTCAAAATTACAATTTTAAGAATTACCACAATTACGAGGTTATGAAACATTTTAGGCTAAAGGAATTATTCCCTTAATTTCCCCTGTTCCTTGTACAGCACCAGTTCCTGACAAAGTCCTCATTATCAGCTTTAGCAGATTAAGTCAAATGAAAACAACCACATGTTCCATGATTTCCACAGTCATTTTACAATTACAGTTTAATACAAAGAATTCTACTGAATTTCCTTTGAAGTCAAAAGCCAAATACCATGAAAATGCCCTCTGTTTCTTTGTTAATATTAGAAATAACTGAATTAATCTGAGGTCTGATGAGGTCCAGTACCTTGACAATTGCAAACTGGATGGACTGCACAGTCTCATTTTCATGCTGCTGTAAGGGAACTGGCTTTTAGAAAGAATCTGTTTATTTTAAGCTTGGCACATCCCTATTGGTACTTCAGTTTCTCTTCTGCTGCCCCTGGCTTGCTCAGCAGAAGGTGTCCTACAGAAAGACCACCAGACTTCAAGCACTGGGCTTTGCTGCCTCCTTTTCTTGTTCTGCTTCCCCTTGCTCTGCACTGCAAAGACTTCACGCACAGTCTGAGCCTTATAAACATATGACTGAAACCTCTGAGTGCCAAATGCACTGAAATCTTTGCATGAATTGTACCATGAGACTGCTGATACGGTGAATCTGGTGAAAAATGAGGACTGCTGCACAGAGGCTGTGTGTGGCTGGCTCTGGATCTTAGAATCCATGCTTGTAACTGCAGCATTACTTATTTTGACACTCAGTTAAAAAAAAACATTAACAGAATAACTGTATTAAAATATTAATTAGTTGATTTGGGTTTATAAGATGATATTTTCCATGCAAGAAAATAAAGCAGTTCTGCCAGATATCATACTACGTGCTCGATTTAAAGTCAGTTTAATTAGAGAAGAATAATTAGTATTCTTCCAAAGCTTAGTAATTAGTTCAGGATAAATAATTTACATTTCTAAAATGTGTCCTCAAAAGCAGCTAAAGAAGGATATCTCTTGAGGAAAAGCTTATTCCTCACCCTCTGCATGTTGATGGTCTCTAAGGTGTATTTAAAGATTGATAAATACATGATTCTATTATATAGATGCCTGTTAAATGATTTCTTTGCATTATAGCAGCACTGTAATGTAGCCATATAATAAATAGCCTCAACTTAATTTTACACTAATTCTGCTGGTTAAAAAATAACTTCTGCAGTAGCTCTAAAATGCATCCAGTGGTGTATAATTAGAAATGAGAGGTGTGATGCCAATGTACCATTTGGCACTATTTACCACTTGAGAATATTTGTATGTCAGTAGGATTAGAATATGTCAAATGTGGCTTAAGCTTTTGTCAGTGTGTTGTACTTTGGTATTTGTCTGCTACTGGGAGAGCATTTATTTTTTCAAATTTAAGAAGTGGGATGCTGCTACCAAATGTTAAGTGACATTTCTACCAGTTCCTACATTTGTCATGCAAAGCTGATACTGACTTCAAAATTCAATGATGAACTGAAAAGAAGGTGGCATTTAAAATATCCTCCTTCCAGAATAGTCTGTGATACATCATTATTTTTTATCTACTGTCTCTGCCTCTCTTTTTTTGTTGTTAATAGCTTATTAAAAAGTTCTTGACCAAAAAGCAATACCAGGCAGCTGCTGAGGGATAAAATTCAGTTGCCTGCGTTGGTCTTTATATACTGAACACAGCCATAAGGTTTTGATTGTGCTAGAAAACAAGCCAGAACAAATTCCAGAGCTGATAGGGATATTCAGAGTGGTTGAAACACAGGAAGTGTTAAATATGAGCTCAGGTTGGGGGGCTGATTGTGCAGGGAATTGCCTTGGTTTTGATTGTAATCATGGTTTGGAAAAGTTGGAGATGTTTGGCAAAAACAATCAAGCGTATGGCATGCATTAGATTGTATATGCTCTGCCGTATTTCATCTTGTTAAAATGCTACATTAATTGCTGTACAAAAGAAGGCTTTAAGCCTGTACAGAACAGCTCTCAAATTTCAGTGTAACCCTGTTATTAATGAGCAGTGGAGGTATAGGGAGTTAGGGCTGATAACTGTAGCCATAGCAACTGGCAGTTTGTAAGTATTTGTTTTATGTATTTTTGGATTAGTTCCTACTTAGGACAGATAAATCCTTACGTAGAGCCTGATGAACTACAGAAGTTGCTTAGACTGACCCGCTGCATTTAACACATCAGCTGGAAGAGCTGGTTATCACACTTCAATACCTGAGAAGCCTTTTCTGTATCATTTTCAAGTTCATGGAAGGTTTCAGGAATAAAAAGCAGAGGTGAAGAAAGTAAGGGGTAGTGTAGGCACAAAGTATTAGAGTAATGTCAATGCTGCATGTTTTCTCTCTGAGTACAGTATGCACATCTGATCTCAATTAAGATCCGAGTACTACTGTAAAACAAACATGAACTATTAACATTTCTGTTCCTGCTTTGTTGCAGTGGTTCTTGTAACTACATGATACTAATGAAACATAATTGAAAAAGTTCTGTTGTTGTGAAATATTAGCTATGAAAAGTCAGCCATGCCATGCTATAAGGATTGTTGTTTCAACTCTTCACCACTACCCCTGTTTTCTACAAGGTCTTCCACTCCTTGCCAAACCATTTCATTTTGGATTCGATCCAGTTCTCATCAAAGTCATGGAAAAACTCCAGTGGATTGGGCTATTATTATTTGTGGTTGGAAAGGGAAGGGGAACTCGCTTGTATGTGATTAAATGCTGACTTTTTTAGCCAACTGATAAAATGGAAAAGGAAGAAAATAAGGATGATTAAACAGAACTTTCGGCCAAATCCCTGTTTCCAGTTGCTCTGGCAGAGCCCATCTATCTTGCATGTTGTGCTGTGCCAAGCAGAGTATCAATACACAGCACTAGTGATAACGACAGTCATTTTCAGAAGGTCAAAGTATTAGAACAGATGCTAATGAGTTCCAATTACAGTTTCTCTAACAGACTCTATATAAAAAAGTTAGGGTTTGGTTTAGAGACACGGCATCTTTCTTGTCTTGACAAGGGCAGTCTTTTCACCCCCAGTGCTGAAATGGTTTGTTTAAATTTTTTGCCATCATCTTCTTCTTCGAGGCTTAAATTTTGAAATGATGTTTGTCTCTTAAAGCATTGAAGGTGCTGCAGTTGCTGACAGTAATGCCTCAGCCGCTGCCTTTCACTGCTTGCTTTTATAAGACTGTTTTACTTGCTCATGACTTTGCCAAACTTGCGCAGTTCATACTGAAATTTCCCATGCTGAGAGTCTGCCTCAGGCTGAATTTTTGGGAAGTGTCAGCAAAAAGGACTTGGCTGTTCCCAAGAAGAAGATTAGGAGAAAACACATTGTTTTAGCCATCTTAAGTAAATCTTTCCAGCTGTTTTTTTATGAGCTGCAGTGCCTCCATGCTTTGAAGAAGGGACTTGAAATGTATGCCCTTTGGAATCCCCAGGGAAATACACTTTAATTTGGCATCCTCAAAATATTATGTTTTCTTGTACCTCCAGTTTGTGATAGTGTTCTCCAAATATCCCTCCTGCAGTGAGTATTATTCACGTCCTCAAAGCTTCTGCCTGCATGTGCAGAGAGCACACGTGATAGCACAGCAGCACCCAGAGAGACCTGGTGTGGCCAGCTGGAAGGTGTGTGAGATGTGCAAGATGCTCTTTGGAACTGCTCATCCGAGAGGCCGCTGCCACCCCAGAACCAAGGGCAGGGAGTCTCTCTCCTGCTCTCACAGTGCTTTCCTCACTTCGTAAGGGTGCTGTAAAGGAATGAAAAAGAGTGAACAGCCAGCAGAGAGGCTAGTGCAGAGGTGGAGGGATTGGTTTTCAAGGAGTTGTATGAATATGTTCAGGATGAGGGACTAGATGTGGTAGCTCTGCTGTAGAAGCTGTAGAAGAGGGCAGTGGTAAGGAAGAGAGGACAGAGGTGCTGGGAAGGGTCAGGATTCAAAGGTGTGCAAAACCAGGAGACACAGGAGATGGAGAAGGCACAGGGGGCAGTGAAGAAAGATATAAGGAATAGAAGAGATGCCATTGAGGAACAGAACTAGTGTGGCATCTGGCCCAAGTTTCAAGGTTTTTTGATATCCGTGAAAACCTGAAGCCCAGCAGCACAGCTTGACTCCCTGCTGCTGTTCCGCATCGGACATAAGAGCTTTCTCCTCTGTTGGTGAAGCAGGTTAATACAGGTGGTAATCCAGAGGACTGCTGTAGGACTACAGCTATCCGAAACAGTTGGGATAATGTGATAAACCATGTGAGGGTCTGATTAAATTCTGGGCTTCCTTCTGTTTTAAAGGTTATAGGTTGGCTTTTGTTTATTTTTATTTGAGAATGTATACTTTTCTGAAGAATACTTTAAAGGGAATTTCTAAGGTGGCAGACAGCACATTGATCAAAGATGCTGGTGCAGTTTAAATTCATTCTTTGTGTATAGGCACAATAGATTTAAGAACATTGGAAAGCTTAACTTTGCAACCTTCTTATCCATTATAATGATTTTTAAGGCATGGAATATGCAGACACAAATCCAAGAGTAATAGTACAGCAGCAGTTATACTGCATTTCAATTACTACTAGCTTTCAGTTTCACACTTATTTGAACTTGGCTCATTTTCTTTTTCATAGTGCATGTTTTTTCCTGGTAACTAGTTGAGCTCCATTTTCATTGAGTACTTGTAGGGAGGAGTTTAAGTAAGGCTCAAAAGGGAAGAATAGTGAAAAACAGAAAAAGCTAATCAAATGCCTGTGATTTATGCAAGGCAGATTTCCAAGATTATTGAATTTCACTCCTAAGGTCAGTGTCACTTTCTCTAATTGAAAATAAACAGGCACTCACTGTAGTCTGAGATTCAATGAAAAGTAGGAAGTAATAAGTGCAACCAGATATTTTCTTGAATGTACAATAATCTGAGGTACAGTTTATAGGAAAAGAGAGTACATTATTGTTTTACAATTGTGGCAGGAAGTGCATTTATATTATAAAATTAAGTAACTATCCTTAATAAACTGATGTTAAATAAAAGAACATTTTTATAGCAAGTATAAATGGCTTATTTCCCATTGCGCTGTGCTTTGTTGAGTTTTGGCTTGTACAGGGTGGAAACAAACACTGAGTATTTATGCTAAATAAAAAGGGTGGAAATTTATATTTATGCGCAAAAGTGTAATAACATAAGCAGAAAGGCAGAGAGAAGACATACCAGAAATGATGTTCCAAATGCTGAAAATTATAAATGAGGACAAAATCCTCAAAATGTTCAAATGCCTTTTATTTTTCCCTTTATATAACAATAAACAAATAAACCTACTTCAAAAAAATGCACTCGAAGTCGTGCCCTGCTCAATTAATAAATTTTCCAAAGATGTGCATATGTGGTTGTGCAGTTAACTATTACTGTATGAGATGAAGTTAGGGATGCCCCTCATTTCCTTGCTTTACTTTGACATTGCTTTAATGAGGTCATTGGCACAATGCAGGAAATCAAAGCGTGCTGAAACAAAGTGGCAAAATTATGTGTAGGGTTTTATGACGGTACCACCAAGAGTTATTTCTTTTTTTTATTGAATTTTTCCTTTGGCCTCACTCTGCATTTCTATGTCTCTCTGTAGTCCTTTGTATTGAATCCTTCTCTCTGGTTTTCAATGGATTTTTTTTCCTCCAAGCTTCTTTTGAGTAAAACATGAACCATATCATATTTCAAGTTGAATAGAAGTTTTGCAGTGTGAGAAAAGGAATAGGTCTGCAGTAGGCTGAGGCAGGACAGATCTCTACTCACTGCATTCACAGTCAGAAAGTCCATGGGTTATAATAAGCCGCCTCAGTCATCTCCAGGTCACCCCAGGGACTTATCCCAGTTTGACTGAAAGAAGGGGAGAATGGCATTGATTTATGCTTAAAATTTCATGTTGAAAAAAGCACTTTGGATTCCAGACAGTTTGGGTTTCTATGCATGTGTAAAAATAAAATGATATTTTACTGCTTACTGACTTTTTTTTTTCTGAAATTGAATTTTGTTTTGCAGTTAAACACCAGATTATTTTTGTACATAAATGTGGTTATATTTGTGCTGTTAACTCTGATGTAGCTCAAGTATGGTATGTATAAACATAGCTTTTGCCACTGTGTTTTTCACTGATAGAAAGATAAACTATTAGTATTAAGACTTAGAACAGAACATTAGCATGTTGTGGAGGCAAAATGTAATACAATTAATTATACCACAATTAATGTTATAATAAAGTGCCTTCTGAAATACAGCATGAATATAAATAGCACCAAGAGCAGCAGCCTTTCATCATAAATCTCGCTTTAAAATAATAAACATCACTATTCTTCCAGTGCTTCTTCCAAATAATACATTTTAAATTTAAGCTGGACCATTGAAACAAGCAAGCCATAATCTATATTTTATTTTGCCAGCGAATTCCATGATGGCACTTTATAATGAATTTACAATGTATGGATGTGAGACTAGAAGGGACTGCCTGAATCTTTTAACTCTGTCCTTAAAATAATGAAGGAAAACTGGTTGAAAGGTCTATAAGCACAGACACCACTTCTGCTGGTGGTGGACTAAATGCATAAACTCTCCTAACATTTTTTTTTGCTATGCTGCAGCATCTCTTCACAGTGGGATAATGCAAAAGAATGTTCTTATCTAGATAGCAGGAAAAGAATATTTTAAAAACGCCACTGGACACCAGCAAGGCCCACATATATTAAAGATATATATTACCAGCTTTGACGTGACCTTTCCCCTTTAAATATTTCAGATAACCAATAATAGAATCTTTTTTCTATAACATTTGCCAAGAATGCTTTAAATGAAACTATCATTGGGGTCATATACACATTTAAACAGATTTGGGCTGCCATCCAACAATTACATATGCCTGAAACAAATGCTTAAAAATTGTATTCCTATATATGTAAACTGCACAGAAAAAGTATGAGTCTGTACTGGTTTCCATTATCTCTGGATTTCTTGCTACACAAGATACTTGCCCTGCCCATGTCCACTATCCATAGAGAAGGACCAGTAATATTACATACTGTGTCCTCGAGGTCCTGTGTCTCCTTTTGTGTGAAAGTATAGACTTCTATCAGCATTTGTTAACAGTGTGGCTGGGGTTTGGGTCTGTGAAGAATCACTCAGTGCCTGATGGAAAGGTTTCATGCAAGCTGTGGAGTATAGCTGTCAGGGGATAGTTATTATCAGTCAGGATAAAGGTAAGTAGGATTCCCTCAACATCTCAGACAGCCAACTGGTTACTTGAAACTCATGTGGAACCACCAGTGATAAGAAAGGAAAATGTTTTATGGATAGCATCGCTCACTATTGATTGCTTACTCAGATAGTCTGATTAATTTTGGTCTTATAGTTTCCAGCATAGTAATGATTTCTTTTCCTTATGTGCTACCCTTACCAATCAAACTGATCAGTGGTGTCTGGAGCTGCCATCCAACACTCCAGGTTAGGTGGTTGTACAGAGAGAGTCTGAAATCTTAGCACTTGAGCTGTTACGAAATCTGGAGGACATGACTAGTCTATCTTCACAGAGTATTTCTCACCCCAGATTTCCACTTGACTTTTGTTTGATGCTACTGGGGTAACTGTCTCTGATTCATATCACCTACTGCATGGTGAAAGATATGATTCTTAGCTTTGGCCCACAAAAGTTTTTATCTTCTAGATGCCTCTTAAAAAAATAACCTACTTAAAATATCTCCTGAACAATGAATCATAATATGATATTTCTGTCTTTCTGCATAACCTTCTGCCCAGTTTCGTACTCAGAAATTATTTAGCATTGGTACAAATGTTTCTAGGGTAAATAATTCAAACCTTGCCAGAGTTCCAGAAATGTCCATTAATTTAATTTTTTTTTCCCTGAGCTTATTCAATGACCTCAGTTGTGGAAGCTGACAGTACAGAAATTGCTGTAGATAAAGAGATAAATGAATTGGGTATTATCTAAATGAAAATGATACTTTGGACCATGGTGGGGAAAAATTAAGTGACAAAAGGATGACAGTGTTGAAAAAACAGCGGCAAAGCGTCAGTAATTCAACACTAAATACCAGAACTGCGTTTATTAATGGTGACAAAAGGATACCACTAATACAGTCAAAATTAAACTATTTTAGAGACATTTCAGAAAGCCATGGGATATGCTTCAAGCATTACATTTAGAGTGTACAAAGCTGCGCAAGAAGACAATTTAAAGTTTACAGTGGGCCAAAGCCACCTGCATCCAGAGGTCATCCCAGCTTCATTACAACGGGATTAACTAAAGCCTGCTCGAGAAGTTGTTAGGGACAAGGTGAGGGGAACTACTCCACAGCAGAGAGTAGAACATGGGAATTCACAGAACTATCAGAACAATGACACCATCTGTCACATGTGGAATCACTTGCTGTATTACTGACTATGGGTTTGGTATAGGAAAGTATCGAGTGGGAGAAAAGCCCCTGCAGTGCTGCTGACTGAAGTGCAGCCTTAGCTCTGATGTCAAGGCCCTCGCTCCAGGCATTTGCAGTTACATCATCACACTGCTAAAGTTAACTACAATAGCAGGCCAAAGGAGAAGTGGGATGTTTTATGTTGTTTCTGGATTTATCTTACAACTTTCTCATTTCAGCAGAAGGGACCATGATCTCAGTCTTGGGGGAATGTTGCATGGAAACACACACCTGCTGACCCCAATGTAGCATCAGCATACACAGAGGGACAAAGAGGTCAGGAGTGTTTCTTGGGGAACATGTGGTTTAACTCAGTTCGTACTTTTCCGGCCTGCACTTTTAGGATAAGGCTACTTATGTGAATGATCATCAGGAGACACAGAGGGGAAATACTCATGGAGAGGGTGGGAATTAAATTCTGTTACTGGAAGAGAACAGGTTTAGTGAGCTTTCAGGTTCTTGTATGGAATTTGGTAAACTGAAAGGTTCTAGCAGTCGGTTGGTTTTAACTGCTTCTAGTGCCTCATTTAACTGTAAGGATGAAATTTGTGCAAGGTTTTTGTGTAGACCTGATTCTCCCTGTTTAAGGTCAAAGGAACTTCAGAAAAATCCCAGCTGTGACTGCTCCTAGGGATTTATCTTAGGGAATTTACTTCCACATTAATAATCAATGATATAGAGCAGAAGTCTGCACCTTTTATTTTTAGACTCTGGTGTGGAAGATAGTATCGCATAAGAAAGAGGAAAACAGGCATTTCCACTGTCACAGACCTACTCTCACCACTGCCAGGAGGCAGAGGAGTTGTTCCAATAATTCATTACTCATTTTGGCTTTTTTCTTCTCTTAGGAAAAATATTTATCCCTAAAGAAAAGCCCATAGAAACCCGTACAGAAGAGAAAGTGACCCTGGATCCGGAACTAGAAGAAGCCCTGGCCAGTGCTTCAGATACTGAGCTCTATGATCTTGCAGGTTAGATAATGTATAGGTATGATCCCCCTACATGCCTGGTTCTTCTCTGCCTAACCTGCCACCAGCAGTGTCTCATGATTATTTCCCAAGCATCTGCTGTTTCACTTTTCCATAAGAATAAATTGATGATAAAAGTAAAAATCTACACAGAGTTAATAACTCTTAATTAATACATGATCCTACAGAATTAACATCTAATTAGAAAACTTATGCGAGAAGTATCAGCAAATATGGCACAATTTATTCTCTGACACTACAGAAGTTCAAGCATGGAGAGTTAAATTCTTCTCAGATATGCCAAACAGAAAGCAGTAAGAGGTTCAGGTTATATATTAGGAAAAAAGGAATTATTAGGAGTAACCCAAAGAGTTTCTGGATTTCCCTCCCTGGGTGTTTTCAGGATCCAGCCAGACAAAGCCAGGGCTGACCTCATTAATGTTGGCAACATTCCTTCTTGAGGGGGCCGCCTGGACAAGATGACCCACAGCGGTTCCTTCCAGCTGGCATTTCTGTGATATGCATACTACATTGATTCAATTGCTCAAAAATCCATGTTAAAAGTGTCTTTATGTCCAGTACTTAGACCTCTAAAGACCCTCACTACAAGCGAGCATGACTCAGAGTGAATATTTTATAAAGGGGTTTTGTCTGGGGACCTAAACTAGAATTTATAGCAGATATTTTTCTGCAGTCTTTGTTCCTGCCATTAACGTTGTATCCTGTTGCTGGTGTTCACGCATTTTAGCTGTTCTTGGAGTGCACAACATGGTCAACAACCCAAAATTTGATGAAGGAGGAGCCCGCGGTAAAGATGGAAAAGGAACTGTAAGAAGTAAGCAAGCTGATTTCTCTTGTGGGCTGTGTTTCATGTTCAGAGGCTTTACACCTAGAGGTTGGGTGTATTGGTCTAATTTAGTGTAATGTAACTGGACCTTCCCTTAATTGATCTAATTATTCATGAGGGGTAGCTCTTTAAGGTAAATATAATCTTAATATTAATTATCTATAATGACAACAGTACTATGCAAATAAGTCATTCCTAACGAGCTTTGCTTTCCTAGAGACCAATATCTGGCTCTGCAGAAGTACTTGAAAGCATGGGAGTATTTAAGAAGCTAAGACATACATATTTTCATTCTGCTTCAGTTTAGGTAGCAGACAGGAAACATAGTGAGCTGTAGCTAATAGGTGGCCACAGCACAGGCCAGGCCATCTTACCCCAAGTACATTTGCTCAACTGAAGAATGACTTGTAACCATGGGGCTCAAATGTGGCAGAATCCCTAGCAGAGTCACACTGGTGACTAGAGCCACATCAAGCTGCATTCACAAGGAGCCAACAACCGCATGGATGTGCTCCTGCCCCAGCTACTCTCTCTGATCTACTACCTCCCACCTTTGCCCTGTGGCAAAGCGTTTAAGTGTTGTCAGTTATATGATGTTGTCTGTTATATGGTTCCTTAGGTACACAGGAAGCGTAATCGTTCAGGAAATCCCCCAACAGAAACAGCTGTAGTTACTAAAAACAAATCCAGGAGTGTTTGCACTAGATAAACAGACCTTTGCTGAATCAGATCTTTGCTCAGCAGCCAACAGGAGGCGGGATGGGGGGAGAAGTGGGTACGTCAGAATTCCAAGTTTTTCTTGAGCACTGCCAGGTCTTGATCAGGAGCTCATCAGCTCCAAGCTCTGGAATATCAAGTGGGCTAAACTTTGCTTTTGACAAAATTATGGAATGTCCTTTTCTAGGGAAACTACTCAAAAAGCTTATTCTAAGGCCATGAGAACAGCAGCTGTCTTTAACAAGGACTTTCATTTCCATGCTTTGTTACTAAAGTGGAGGTAGGAAAGTTGACAGGACACCATGCCACTTCATTTCTCTCAGGGTTAGGACTGCTCTGCAAGCCTGCCTAACAGGACCCTGTGCGAGCTGCCATCTCTCTCATAAGAGGCACTGCAAGCATTACACAGATTTCAGAATATTTTTGTTGCACTGAGTCAAAATGTCAGCTATGCAAGTCAGCTACACCATGCTCCAATCACACAGTTAAGAACCAGAAAGTCACATCACTGTATTCTTTGGTCTGAAAGCAAGACCTTTCCTTAGCCAAGTAAAATGCTTCTGTAAAAGAGGGAGACATCTCAACAGCTGCCCGTCAATGTGGCAGAACAGCATGATTAAAGAAACAAGATATAACTCATGAGAAGCAACAAGAAATAGAAAATGAAAAATGCTGCTGGCTCCAGACTAAGCATACTGTGATGTCTAACCTGAGGACAGGGTGCTAGTGTCTCTCCAGCTCCCAGCTTGGCATAGTGCTACCACTAGTGCAAAACATGCTTTGCTGTTTTTGTTTACTTTCCATCTTTGCATCTCAGGTGAATTCACTATATTCATTGTACCTACTCCCTAGGAAGGCTGGAGTGTTATTTAGGGATATGTGAGGTCTCTCAGGGACTTAGTGAAATAAAAAGTTCAGAGTGCAAGGGAGCAGAGTGAAAACCAGCTCAAGGTTTATGTATGACTTCATCTCTACTAAGAGTATGGGTTCTAAAAAAATATTTGGTTTTCTTTTGGCCTGTGATATGGCGTGAACTTTACCCATTGCACTGAACAACAACGTGCAGTACGTTGAGACTTCAGCATGTCTTCAAGATCACTCACTGTCTGCAACATAAAAGGTTTTAAACATACTTGTGGTCAGTAACATATTCCTTGGTGGGTTGGGTGGTCAGAGATTATAATTAATCTCTGAAACTACATGCATGGGAATTGGAAGTAGTAATTGTGTTCTAATTTATGATTTTTATGAATCTCTAAGAATATTTATAGCCCATAGCTTCCATTTGAGCATGAATGCTCAAAGACTTCATAAATCTTCGTGCTGGCAGACAGACTTACTTTTCATGCCTTGATAGTTTTATTATTTAGAAAGTGCAGATGTTGCAATTTTACAAGAGCTAATTGAATTGAAATACAAGGCCGATAGCATCAGCCAAAAGAAGGAAAGTGAGGGGCCTCCTTCTCATGTTCTTTTCTGTTAGCACAGCCTATTCATAGGTAGAGGGATGTTTTCTCACTAATGTAATGGGCAATTTCTGAGCACGCTTTCCTTTACAGGTATTAGACAAAAGAACAAAGCAGCCCTTGCAGTGTTTTACAGTATATATTATCCCATTTTAAAGCTGCTTTGCCTCAGTTTCATTGCACCATAACTTTTGTACATAGAGGAGGAATTTGCCCGTGATGATACTGCCCAGCCTCTGTAACTACAGCCTCCAATGACATGCTTCTGGGTGCACAGAAGGTGCAAAGTGCGTGGCAGGGATAACAGGGCTAATACTCCTATTTCAAGCTTTGTGGTTCATATAAACCCTTTCTTGAATGCTACCATACAAACCTAAATCGGAATTGGAAAGTCAGACTGTTACTGGTGATGCCTGATCCTCACATCAACATTTCATGAGATCTTGTGTTGCAGATGTGGTGAAAGGTGAAAAGGTCAAGCCCATCTTTGAGGAGCCACCTAATCCAACCAACGTGGAAGCAAGTTTGCAAAGGATAAAAGCAAATGATCCTAGTCTCATAGAAATTAATCTTAACAACATAAAGGTAGATGCTGTGGTTTCATTTATGTAATTCATAGGAGAGTTTATTCAAATATTCACAAAGCCCTTGCCTTTTATCTTCAAATTTTGTCTCTCTCTACTCTTCAGAAAAAGCAGGACACACAGGAAAGGGGTGTGGAGGGAACTGTTGTAGAGGTTTCAAGGTCGCCCATGCTTGATACTGAATTAGATGCCAATTAAAAGCCCAATGGGGGACTCTGGATGCCTTTCTTTAGCAGACTGTAAAGCAAGCTCTCTCATGGGCACTATGTAATCATCACCAGCCAAATTCAATTAGCCCACCCATGCAAATGGAGGAGTAGCTGGCATGTAGAGACTAAACAACCAACAGCAGGAATAGGAAAGTAGCTCAAGATCAGTCACATGCTGTGTTGGCCTGACCCAGTTAAAGGCAGCGCTGACATCGCATCCTGGCGCAGGCGTCCCATGGGTCTCTGAAGGCCTCTATGAACAGAGGACACTTTGTCCATTCTGAGTTACCCTTAAAAGTATCAGGGATGTTTAAACTGCATAGACTGTGACTATCAATCAGTTTGATAATAATTAAAATCAGTGTCTAGTGATATGACTGGCTTTCCTAATTACTGGATTTGTCTTTTTAATGTAGAATATTCCTATTCCAACACTGAAAGAATTTGCGAAAGCTTTGGAAAGCAACACGCATGTGAAGACATTCAGCCTTGCAGCTACTCGAAGCAATGACCCGGTAGCTATTGTAAGTTAAACACTGCTTAGAAAAAAAAACCCTGCTTTAGGATGCATTCTCCATTTTCCCTCACAGAATTTCTCTGTGACTATGCAAAGTAGAAGTGTAATCTCTTCTGATCTACCTCTATGTCCTTGTAAGCCTATTTATGTTTTATTTCTTTGTAGGTACTGTGTTTTGCAAATTCCTTGTTATTTCCTGAAACCCTCAAGGCATTATCTCATATTCCTTCTTTTTGACCCCTCAGGCATTTGCAGATATGTTGAAAGTGAACAAAACACTGAAGAGTCTGAATGTAGAATCCAACTTCATCACTGGCACGGGTATTTTGGCACTGATTGATGCACTGAAAGAGAATGAATCCCTGACAGAGATTAAAATTGACAACCAGGTAAAGAGAGAACATCGAGTGAGTCCACTTTTGTGTACCTTCTATATGGATTCCAAGAGGGTTGTCCTAGAGGGCTCTGGCAAAGTCAAGGCAGCTGCTGTGACACAGTCATTCTGCAGCTCACGTCCATGTTTATGCAGCCAAACAGTGGAAAACTTCTAAATAAAACTGGTCAAAGCCAAATATGAAACCCAGAGCAAAATCTCTGGGGACGGGATTCTCTTTGTAGTTTGCAGCACAGTACTGAAATATAACTACTTATTTCTCTCTCATATGAGAACAAATATTTTCTTTTCTTTTGGGGACATTTCACCACATGACCAACAGAGGCAGCAGCTGGGGACAGCTGTAGAGATGGAGATTGCCAAAATGCTGGAGGAGAACTCCAAGATTCTCAAGTTTGGATATCAGTTCACCAAACAAGGTCCAAGAACCAGAGTAGCAGCAGCTATCACTAAAAACAATGACCTGGGTAAGAGGCTACTACATCTACTCATCATTTGTTTATGTGAACCAAGCCCTGACCTTCCTAGACACAATTCTTCCTGTCTGTACATAAGATTGAATTTCACCTCTACAGCATTCAATCTGCTATACATGAGGGACGATGCATAGCTCCACAGACTCTAACACAGACAAAAGCTAAGATCTCACTGTGATTAAAAGCTAATTTTATTCTTCTCCTGCCCCTCCTGGGAAGGAGAATTACTTCAGTCTTTTCCATGGAGCACCCTGGATTTCCAGCTGTCCTGGATTTTCCATGTGTTCAGTGAACACAAAAGTCATTGCTTCTTTGCCCTGCCCAAGACAAACCAAGCTTGCTCAACCAAGGGAACAAAAATGATTTTCCTGCCTGCATGACTAAGTACAGGCAAAGACAATAAAGCTTTGCAAGTTTTACCTGAGCATGACATGCTCTGCCCTGCGTTCTCAATACATGGAATAGGGAGGAGATGACTAGGCAGGGGTAGTTTAGAATAAGAAGTGGGGTGGGGGAATATTAACTCTGTGTTTTTTAATCAATTCGACTTCAAAGTAGGGTATCAAACCATGACACCTTTGCTGGCTTCAGCTTGGGTTTATGTCTGTGAGAACCAAGAGTTGAGCTAGAACCCGTTTCTTTTACACATACTTTTATGTTTTTTCAGCTTTAATTTTTAGCAATACCCAAGATTCCAGTTATATACTATTTGTCCTGAAACTATTAACATTCTGGAATGGTATTTGAATCATCCAAACAACAAAAAGAAAAAGACCTTTTTTCACTATTTAACCAGATGCCATTTGACATCTGTTCTGTACCTAATCTTCATTTTCCTGCTTTTGTATTGGATTGTTTTGTTCAGGATTTAGTAGGACAGAATACCTAAAAGAATTCAATAAAAGAATTCAATAAAATAAATGAAGCAACAAAAACACTGAAAGCAGACAGAAATAACTGATGTTACACTGTAGGCTTTGGAATAACGCAGTCCGTTTGTCAAGAAAGCACTATGAGATAAATTTCCTGATAGTAAAGTAATGGGACGTTTGTAGTAATATATTGTTGTTATTGACTTTCTGTACTGAAAAACATTCATTCATCCAGTTTTACTGCTTTTGTTCTTTACTTTAGCAGTTCAATATCAGAAACGGGACATGACAGTTTGATGTAACACCAAATTTTGTACCGCACAAACAGGAGAACCTCACTAATCTTTTCTGACTAAGTCAGAGAAGACTCAATACATTTTATTAGGGCAAAGAGGAGGAAATGCTGCCCAATTAGACCTGCTTTTATGTATTTTAAGTGCTGTAAAAATTCACAATTAAGTGCTTGTCAAAATAATCTTGCCCTTAACACAAAGCTCATCACTGTCTGCTGTGCTAAATGGCAACTTCAACCTACTTGGTTTCTAGTGAGAATGTGGCGTTAATTGGTAATTAACTTACTATCAGATGGTTGATGCAGTCAGAGTATGTGAAGTTAAAACTGATAATTTAAGGTCCAATATGTTGTTTTCCTTGTTGCCAATACTTATTGATATCAGTACTTAAAAGTACTTCAAATTATTTTGAAAAGGATATGATTATTTCTCACCTATAGTATACACTTTCACAATTTAAAGTGTTATTTACTTTTGATGCCTAATGCTTAAATAATCCAGAGCACTGCCATACAGATTAGAGCAGACAACTGTCAATTTAGTTGGAACAGAGTGGCTTTTAAAAGAACAATTAAACTGTAGCAAAAATCTAAATGGAATCATCAGGAGGAAGCACTGGAAATGATGATTTCTTCATCATCTAAAACCTTCAGATCAGAATCTAATTTTTATAGACAATGTGTTGATATGAACAGTTGGTGAAATTCTATAGTCTGTGATATAGAAAAGTGCAATTTAGATACAAATGTTTTGTTTAGCATTGAGGTCTGTTAATTACAGCATTGATGGTCATAGTCCTGCTGAGTATTTCTTAGAAGCTTTTACCTTCCTATTCATGGTACTGGGAAGGGAGTGTGTTAGTGAGAAGAGTCCTTAGGCAATCGGGAAAGCAATAATGACTGCTCTTGTCTTGTTTTATTGGTCTAGTTCGTAAAAAGCGGGTGGAAGCAGAGCGGCAGTAGCCACGCCATAGAGGATGCAAGGCAAGACTGGAGGCCACCAACAACCGCAATCTCAGAGTGCTCACTGGTCAGAAGGGAGTATATAATGGGAGTTGCTCTTTTCTGTTAATGTCTCCTTTTAACCTTGAAAACACAGCCTGTTCGTTTTTAACTTTCAAGGTTAAATTTAATTTTTTGTGAGAAAGAATCACAGTTAGTTTGATTTTAATGGAAAAAACACCAAAATATTTTGCAATATCTGAAGCCAATATGCAGAATCTTAACTGTGTTACTGGGCATAACACATAGTGATTCTGACCCTTATTTTAGACACCTTTTGATATGTTAAAATATGATCTTGGGTATGATAAGGGATTCTCTGCTGAAAATAGAAATTTTAGGGCCAAGTTCTGCAATGCCTTATGTTTGTGAATAACCCTTTGTATATATAGTCCTGCTGAACTAAATCCTGCAATGGGATGCTCCCAGGAGTAGAACTAGTAAAGCCAGTACAGGTTTGCAGGATCACACCCTTGAGCCTCTCTCCTGCAGCAGGATCTGGGCAACTGGAACAGCACCCTTCTACCTTCTTGGGTCTCCACCCATCCAGGTCCAAGTGCAGGATCATGCCTAGACATTTAAACGTTGTCAAAGCCTACTTGTTTACATAAGCTTAGGTTAGGTGGATCATTTTGCAATGTTATTTGTTATCCTTACTCCACATTGTCAAGTAATAGTAGTGCTGCCAATCCTATAGATTTTGAATGTTTTGGTTTTTTTAGACCAACAGATTTTTATTTGCTACTAGAATGCACAGTTTATAGCTATTAATCTTAATCTAAACAAGTATTCTCAGTAATACTTGTTTCGCTTTGAGCCATGTGTTGGACTTTTTTTAGTTCTAGTATTTATGTACATTTGTTAGTATTATAGAACTGTTCTCAGGACCTTTTAGATGAAGATTAATTAAACAGTTAATCCAGGAAAGCAGCTGTGCTGCCCAGAATAAAAACATCAAAAGGGTAGTTGTGACAGCCATATAACTTACATTTATAGGCTTCAGTTCAGGTTTGTCCCTGTATCACAAAGCACTTAGGTATTCACATCAGCACTTACCTGAATAAAGACAGATTTAAGCACATGCACAAATGCTTTGCTAAATCAGGGCCTTAACTCAGATGCTTGGACATGATCTTAACCCAGTGGAAAGCACTCCTGAAGAAGCAGCAGCTAACCCCAATGGCTCAAAAGCATCAACATTTTAGTAAGAATTCAGTCTGATGTTTCATTTTGTGTGTTTTACAGTCTAAAACTATTCTTCTACTGCTGTTTTATCACTGCCAACAGTTGTCTCTGACTGACAGCCATGCTTACACACATGCATGCTGCGAGAGCTAAGGACACTCGGGTTTAGGTGTGTCACACAAATGTAATGCTTTCAGAAAGCTGCAAAACCGACCTGGGACTAGAGCTGCTACCTGGGAAACATTAACCTCTCCTCCAGGACAACAGGGATGAAGCAGTGCTTCCTGCAGATGATGGATTAATGCTGGAGGTCATGGTCACTACAGCATACTCCTGACTCGAGGGGAGAGCTGTGAGCCACTGTGCAGCTGGGCATCCAGGGATTAGAACCCAGGCGATCCCAAGAAGCAGTTGGTACACATTTGACATACTTCCTTGAGTGATGTCTTCATGACTAGAGCTGGGGTGCAAGCTGACAGGATGAACCCTCCCTCTGTGCCTTTTATGATGGGAATAAGCAGGTCCAAGGCAACACTGTCTATTTAACTCACTGTTAAATACTGGTCCTCACACTGGGGTCCAATTTGAGTAACATACACTTAAATCATACACTTAAATCCCACTTTAGGAAACTATTATAAGAAGTCTACTGAGCTGGGATGTAAAGAGCAGTATCCACAGTTTACCTCCCTAGAGAGCTCCCCGTTTTTACAATTTCCACCTCTCCTTCTCTTCCTCAGAATAAGGCTGAAGCCTTTGCTTTGAAAGTAGAAAACATAACGCACCAGGGAGTCTTGCTGAGGTTTTCCCTGGATCCATGCAAGATTTGTTGTGAAAAACTTTGATATCCCATTAAAAAAAAAAGGCAAGTTCTGTAACATAGTCAAAACTCTGCATGGGCTTAAAGAAACAGTCCTTAAAAACTCTGTGGATTACCACGGGAATACTGGGCATTGAAGCACAAAGTCTTAGGGATAGGAAAAATCCTCATCCCCAAAACCTAATGGTTATGGTTACTAACAAACTTCAGTGATTAGACTCACACTGCCCCTATTTCTACTTCATTTGATCCAACCAAGGGAATCCCAACTATTATTTTTTTTAAATGTATTTTGAAGATTTTTTTTTACTGTAACTTTTTTTTAAGGGGTGGTACATGTATGTGTTTAAGGGAAACAAGTGCAATCCATACTAGTCTTAATTGCTATTTAAAGTGTTGGTATTTGCATGCAGCAGTTTTACAAGGATGGAATGGTCTGACTGCTCCATGATGTCTGCGGCGTGTCATCCTGTATAGCTTTGCTCGGAGCCACACAGTGGTTATATAGTCTGGTGGCTCCATCCACATTAGCTACAGTTTGCACCATGGACCAATGTATCTGGCTAGGGAAGGTCCTGGGGGCTCGCCATCCCTTCCTGTGCCATGCTGTCTGCACAGGCACGTTTCCTCTGAAGGGAGGCTTCCTCAGGCACTTGGGAGTATCTGTTCAAACACCAGCCTCACCATGCACTAGCAGACAGTGCCTGGAGCTGTGCCCCCATGACAGGGACCTGGGAGGTCTGGCTCCTTCCAGCATGCATGAGGAGAATTCCTCAGCCCTGGCCCTTCTCTCCAGGCAGCTGCTGCCAGCCCCTGCTGGGTGTCTCAGTGACCAGGGACATCTCTGTCCTGCCTCTTGTGTGTGCTCCACGCAAGAGCTTGACTGTCACCTGGCCTTGAGCATCACAATTCAAATAACTGCAACAATACAAAGATCTGTTCAGTACAACAGCAGCACACAATGGTGATGCTTGAAGGCAGATTTTTGTATTAATATAGATATAATATCATTTAGCTGGGTAAAAATCTCTGCAACTAACATGAAGGGGGTTGGGATGTGACTATTTTAAATTCTACTATTCTCAGTATGAATGGAGAACAGGGACAGAAGAGCCCTTTTTTCTTAAGCAAACATTCAGGAGTAACTTTGTCTGGTTTTGCACGTTGCTTCTCGTGTTGACAGCTTCAGTTTGGTTTGTATTTTTTATACTTTTTTCATGGAAAAATCTCAACTTCGTACGTGTCCTAACATATATGTGAACAATGTGTGCACTAAGGACCATATGTGTACATGTATAACTCTAGATGAAGATGTAATCTCTGGAACAGAAGTAATTGCATGCGCACGGTGTGGTGCATATTACTCAAGAGGGAGAATCACCACGCTATGTAACAGTGACTCCCCAGCATTGTGGGTTTTCTAAATAAATCTTCATAAAGGATTTGGCTTTTGCAATTTCTCATGGTTTTGGGCCTTGAATCAAGCCTCCCTTGATGCTCTGACATCTTCCCCCCACAGTACATGCACTGGGCTGGACCTTTGTGAATGATAGTTAGGTGGTCAGAACCAGCACTGGGAGTGGAGAAACCTTGCCCCGGGTTTAACAGACTTCCCAGATTTACATACATAAACTTATGGGACATAACAAGATGTATCTCAAAGTCTTGGGGAATTGGGTGATGTCATTGCCAAGCCACTTTCTTCTCCACACAATGTCTCAGCAATTTTCCATATGGCACTTCATTTGACACTGAGAACATACACTGATTTCTTCTTGGATATACATAGGCTCTGAGCTTCAAAGGAATCCAGGGCATTGTAAAACACCTAAAAGCATGGACTGAGTTAATGAAAAGGGCAAGTTGACCCTTAGAACTTATGCTGCACCTTAAAAGACACTACAAAATACACATAACTACACATACATAAGGATAGGTAAAAAGGAAACCCCAGAATGCCTCCCCACAATGTGCTTTGTGATCCCAAAGAAGGTCACAGTTTACCCACAGTAAAAACATCTTCCCTATCCATTTAAAGGCAGCCTTTTGTTATGTTATTACTTTAACTCCAAAATCTCAGAGTATCTTTTGCTCTCTCACATGTTAAAAAAAATGGGACTCCTCAATAAAATGAGGAAATCTCATAGTGAAAGAAGAGGATATATCCATGTCCCAATATGTGGTACTGCTGGGATTCACAGAGACTATCATCAGAGGGAGTGCTCATGGAAACTATGCAGCACAATTCCCAGATCCTCAGTCATAAGGGAAAGAGAGAGTACAGCTGCAGAGAAGCTCAGGAGGTCATGCACTCCCATTTCCTATCTCCAAGATGGGGTTTTATTTTTCTACATGCTTCATAGCTTTTGCAAAAAGACTGGGTTTGATCCTACATCCCTTCCCCATTACAAGGGTTGTGTTGAAGTCCCTTGGGATTTTGACTATAAATGTAATATATGCCAAGGAACACAAATACTGTATTCCACCTTCTCAATCTGAGCCTTTATTTTAGGAATCAGCTTCTTCGGTTTTTCAGAATGAAAACTGTACACAAAGGACTGAAAAATAACTAATCTAGAAAAAGGATTGACACTGTTCTTACAGTCTCTTGAGCATGCATCCTCGTATCTTTCCTATTCCAATCTGTTCCATTCCTCTCCCAGGCCTGAGCAACAGCAGTGCAAACCCCAGGTGTTACAAGGAATGCCAGGTTGGTCTCCCCATGAACATGATATGGAGCAACAGCCTGAACTGCAGCAAGCTGCATTCTCTGCTGGACCTCCATCTCCTGCTGCTGCCATACAGAAGGTGCCTTGCTTGTATTCTTTTGATACATATACACAAAAGTAAAATCTTCTATTTTGGCTGATACAGAGACTCAAAAGAGTTTTAATACAAAAGAGGCACAAGATGACATCTTCTGCCATACTGCAGCAGCTCTGATCTACCTGTGTGTTTCTCTGACCACAGCCAGCAGCTCTGCACTCTGTGCTCAATGTCAAGCTGCTGCCAAGCCTGCGGAAGGCTGGCATCCAAATGCAGCTTGTGGAGAGCAGGCTGCTAGGGAGAGAAACCACAGGGCAAGTGCTCTGTTGGGTGTGAGGACGTTGGACAGAAACCACTAAACCACACAGCTCTCAAATCATCTTTCAGCTATTTTTAATAAAGGACAGCATTTGCACATTAAAATCAACAACCAGCAAGGAATCTGTCATTCTAATCTGTTTCAGCTACAGCAAATGTCTGTCTGAATGGAGCAGAATGGTCAATGGCATTTGAGATTTCCTTTTTGAGGAAGCGGGGGGACACAGCAGAACTGTGTTCAGCTGGTTCCCAGGCACAATAAATTGCTTTAAATATTCATGCTTTCCTAGTCCATTCCCATAAAACATATGAGCACAAACAAAAGCAGCATGAGGGGCCTCCCTTAATGAGGGTCTGTTTGCTTCTTATAGACAGCTGCTGACTTTATTGGGTCTGACATTAGGTAGACTCAATGAGCAAGGGAGGAGAAAACAAGGCTGTCAGATAAAGCCATCACATACATTGTTTCACTCAATCTTTTCTGGTAAGGACTGTGCTGGTAGCATATTGAACAGAATCTGGAAGTAACATTTCATACTTGCAAGTTGTTTATTTCCCAGCTGTCACTACAGGTGCAGGCCACCTAAAAGCTGCCTAGGCACTCAATCTATGCTGACGAACACTACATATAAAGAATTCCCCAAACCTGAGAAGCTCACATTAATTCTACCTCTTGTCCATGAAAAGGTTATACAGTCATCATCTGTCCAAATGAGCATCAAAAGCTTTCAGATGGTGATGGTGGAGAAAGAGGTCACTGTGTACAAGTGGCTGGTGAACAGGGGTGTTGGCATTCTTGGTTGGTTTGTACTCTGCCAACTTTGGCACACTGTACAAACTGGGTTTCATCACCACATCAACAAGGTTGCTTAGAGGTCAAATGTGTTATCATAGTAACAGTTCACTTAACTCTGCATTCCAGAACTGAAAAGATAGAGACATGGGCAGCAGCTGGTGGTGAGGCCTCCCCATGGCCAGCCTCCCCAGCTGCCAGGCAGCAAGGGGTGGCACAGTCGCTCTATTCCATTCCTGTATGCTTGTAGGCTGCTTGGAGGGAAAAAAAGAAGCATCACTAAATGCCTCAAGCCCACTAGAAAATAAGGATAGCCCCTCAGAATAATCTCCTCTAAACTGGTCTTCAGAACTGACTACTCTGTGGCTGCTGATTAAAGCTCCAGTTAAGCCCTCTCTGCCTTTTCACTCCAAACGCACCGGTTGATCCAGGTTAACTACTGTGACATCTTCTTAAACACACCACATGGAAGTTTATGGCACCTCTCCTGAGGCTGGAGTAAGGTCAGGAACACTTCTGCTGAAGCTGGACCTGGTTACCTCACACATAAGTTGCTCCCCTTACCATGCTTTGGGCAGAGCCCTTATCTCATATGCATTTATGGAAAAAAACAGTGCCTGACAGGAGGGAAATGGAAGTTTGATTGTCATAAGGGGACAGAAGTGCTCAGCAGCTGTGACAAACCCAGCCAGCAGGGACATAAGCAGTAATGCCACCTGCCAAGAGCTGAGTTCCATCCAACATTAGAGATTCATAGAGTTTGAAAGTTCATTTCCACAATGAGAAAGACTGAAGCCTTAAACAAAGATATGTGATGACATTTAAAAACACATTTGCTTCCACTTGGTATACATTTTTTCAGTAAAATGAGACAGTTGTACTTAATCTTCTTGTTATTTCCTATTGTATTTTTGTACCAATAAGAAAAGCCAATTAAAAACATGATTTCCCTTCACTTCTGAACCTTTCAAACCAACTTTAATTAAATTAACAAGTCTGAACAAGTTGCTTTTAATATTTGTACAATGGAAAACCCACTGTTTCCAAGGAGAAGAGGCATGATCCTGCATGCCCTGAAGTTAGCTGGGACTCAAACCTGCACACAGCCAGTGCCCAGAAGAGCAGCAATCCCCAGAGACACCGGCTGAAGTACCTGCTGGTGCTGTGAAGGACTCACTGGGCAGTCTTGTGAGCTTCGAGTCAGAATGAATCACTGCAAGGATCCAAGAAGATCTGGGCGCTGAGGGGCAGACTTATTGTTTTTCCAGTGATGCATGCAGTCATTGCAGTGTCCAGCCATGCCACTCCTATCAGCGTCATATAAGCTATTGCAAAGGCCACAAAGGTGTGTATTTCACCTTGGTGGCACAGGTCACAGCTTTGCCTGTGAGTTACTTCCAGCTCCTGCTGCTTTGAAACTGCTTGTTGCTTTATAATAATGATCCTATTGGGTCTCATTTTTCCATAAAAGGGACTATGGGGCCATCTAGTCTGGTCTCTTGTGCATCTGATATCCTTGAATTGCATGCCAGTACCCAGCCTATAATTTATTCAGGCTGAATACTTGCATCATTTAGAACAAAAGAAAGAAGTTGACACTAGAACTGTGCTCCAGAGAATCAGCAATGCAACAGCAGGAATGAGCTAGGTATGACATACTGCAGATATTTCTATGTGCTGACAGTAAAATCCACCTGCTACAGAAGAAGTGAAAAACCTAAGGTCTGTCAGCTCAGCTGGGCTGGAGGGATATCAGCTCAGAGCTCGTGATTAAGTTTTACCTCTGGACACATGAGCAGTCTGGCACACAAGATCTGCCAGAGATACTAAAAAAGCATTGGCACCAAGCTTCTGGATTCTTTTATGGAAGTTCACATCGAGTCCAACCATTGGCTCTGCTTGGAACTTAACAAAAGAGACCTCAGCAGGCTAATTTACTCGAAAATGTCTAAACCAGTGCCAAGATAATCAGCCCTCTGGATGACCCTTTGAATCTCCTCCCCTGAATAAAGCTGCTGTGAACTTAAAGAGAAATTTACCCCAAAAAGAATTTAGAATACCACAAAAGGTTCATACAGTAAAACTTTGGTCCCAGCTCTGAGCAATCTAACATTGCACAACTAGAGTTTAACCTCATCACCACTGAAATTAGCAAGCACTTCTTAAGTGCTTTCACTCAACCCATGCCCAGCACCTGAAGTAATCGTCAGTGTGCTGATGGTGCATCTACCTGGTAGGAGTTTAGAATAGACACTGCTGCTGTGCTGAGCTGTATTTGGAAATCCTTTCTTATCTTGCAGCACAAGACACAAATAGTATTCCTACACTGTGAAGGAAACCCCAAGCAAGCAGCAAATTACTGCTCATTGTCACAAAATCAGGCTTAGTTTGCTGGGGTTTAGCAGGGAACACACATGTATTGTGTTGGAAACACCAGTCACCTACTATTAATATCAACTTACTGCAAAGGCAAATGACAACATTACCCTCAGCAAGTTTTTGCCCTGCGGAGAATTACTTGGGGGTGTTGGTTGATGAGAAAATGAACATGAGCCGGCTGCAGTGTGCGCTCGCAGCCCAGAAAGCCAACCGCATCCTGGGCTGCATCAAAAGGAGCATGACCAGCAGGTCAAGGGAGGTGATCCTGCCCCTCTCCTCTGCTCTCGTGAGACCTCACTTGGAGTATTGTGTGCAGTTCTGGTGTCCTCAACATAAAAAGGACATGGAACTGTTGGAACAAGTCCAGAGGAGGGCCACGAGGATGATCAGGGGACTGGAGCACCTCCCCTATGAAGATAGGAGGAGGAAGTTGGGGCTGTTGAGCCTGGAGAAGAGAAGGCTGTGTGGAGACCTCATAGCAGCCTTCCAGTATCTGAAGGGGGCCTGTGGGGATGCTGAGGATGGACTCTTCATTAGGGACTGTGGTGATAGGACAAGGGGTAACGGGTTCAAACTTAAACAGGGAAAGCTTAGACTGGATATGAGGAAGAAGTTCTTGATTGTAAGGGTGGTGAGGCACTGGAATGGGTTGCCCAGGGAAGTTGTGAATGCTCCATCCCTAGCGGTGTTCAAGGCCAGGTTGGACAGAGCCTTGGTTTAGTGGGAGGTGTCCCTGCCCATGGCAGGGGGGTGGAACTAGATGATCTTAAGGTCTTTTCCAACCCTAACCATTCTATGATTCTGAGTTTTACAAGCAGCAGGAATGAGAAAATGAGCTCTGAAACAAATACTGGCATCCCATGGGTGCCCTGCACTGTGCAGCTCCTCAGTCTCCTGCTGGGGCTTTGGGTAGGTTAGTACTGTAGCTGCTCTGCCAGAGACATCAAGTACAGCAGGTTTGCCTCCAGAGACAGAAGTCACAGGATGACAATTTACTTGTGGTTAACTGAAGAGGGCGGGGAGGTGGGAAGAGATCTGGGCTGAATGTGTGGGCCTCACTGTAAATGTACTGAGATTTTCATAAAGCTGAGGAATACACCAAGCACATAAAATTAGTACTTTTGGTGTGATCCATCTTTCATATAATTCTTTAAACTGGGCATTAATGGCTACCTCTCAGATTGCCGATTGCCAGAACACCCCATCCAATGTCAACTTGACATGTACAAACAGATCCTTTTTAATACCTGCTTTAGAAGGGGTGGCTATCAATTGCATTCCCCCTTTGACTGCTACAGGTGACATTCAGTTTGTAGACCATCTTCAAATCATTAATAAATAGTTTGCTTGCATTCTGCCAAACAGTTTTGGTGCAAAAGTGTAAAAATACTCAAACAGCAAGTACTGTACATATTCTTCACACTACACAGGTGGAAACTAAGACAAATACATTCAATACTTTTTTCCCATTCACTCAACAGAATGTTAGAAATAGAAGTCCCTTGATGTTTCCTGTAGCAGTTCCTACAGAGCCTGATGCACTGCCCTGTCAACGAGGATTTATCTACTAGTCATGCGCTTGTTTTCCAGTGGAGCTCATTGGGGCTGCAGTAATACGTCTCCTTCCCCTCTGATCTCTGCAGTGAGTCACTGAAGCCTTTGCTCACTGTCTGGGTAGGAGTAGCGTCACCCTCTCCACACACGCGCACCCCAGCAGCTGAGGGGAGCAGGAGCCTGACTCAGGCTGGAGCATCCAGAGGCTGTGCTGCCATGGCAACTGTGACTTAACCACTGGATTACTGAGACCAGTCAGCCTTTAATTAATGGCTTAATTCTGGCTCCTTCCTTTCTCCTACAGTCCTAATATTTACTGCACTTCAAGCAGACAGCAAAGAGCAGAGATCACAGCTGGTCCACAATGCAGGTGGGAGAAATCCCAGAGCTTCAAGGAGCACTGATGAAGGGGACTGGGTACTGCTGCTGGCCTGACCATGGCCTCAAAGAAGGGCAGTGCCAAGGTGATGGACGCCAAGTAGATCTGCCCAGAGCCAGTGTGCTCATCACTGGAAGACTGAGTGAAATTCAGTGCTGGCACCTGTCAGCCTCTAACATTCAGAAAGCCCCTTCAGCATCAGAGCAAGGAAGCAACAGATATACTTGGAATCAGAAGCTGCCCTCAGTTGTATCATTGATCATGGGAGGAAGAGGTCAGGGTTTGTCCACTCTCCTCCTAGTGGGATGACTTGAGACCTACTACAGATAAGTTTACATCTGGTAGATAGACAGTGGGCCACTAACCTTCAGGAATCCAAAAGTCATGGGCTAAAAATCACTATAGCACAGAGTTCAAAAACAAAGATGCAGTTGGAAATTGTAGGGCTTTTTGCTGTTTCAGTATTAGGTGAGAGTCTATACAAGTAACCATTCAGAAAAGAGATACAAAGATCTTAAACAAGAATGGCTAACACCACATACTTGTAATTTTTAGGAATTACATTTTTTAAACGCTTTATAACAAAGGAAATTCCATTCACAGCATGTGCTATGGGAAGACATCAACCCAGAGTGGATGCTAAAAATAATTTCTTAATAAAGACAAATCAACTTGGGACAGATATACAACAGGTACTGCAAAATCCGCTTTTAATGACAACCAACTGAAATTCACAGCCTGAAGTAACAGGGTAGCCTGTGTGTCCTACAGACAAGGAAGACAAGAAAATACTCAGGAAAAAATAAAAACATGAAGCAATTTGCTTTTCCAGATGTGAAAACCTGCATTCTCACAGGCCTGATTCAAACATATTTAAACTCTTCCCTAAATCATTGCATAGCCAGAATAAAACATACCCATTGTAAGTATTCAGAACTATTCAGTCATACCCTGTTCTTCCAGCAGAGCTGAGTGGAGCAACACCACTATTCCATGAGTATGCAGCCTTTGCTCAGTTACCATTAGAGGTTTTCAGGATTGATGACTACTTCTAAAAGCTGAGAGATTCATCTATTCTTAATGACAAGGTCATTACATATACTACAGCTACATGCATATGCCCACTGATGCTCATCACACCATTGGACACATCACTGAATGCCTTGTCACATTACAGAGCCCAGATCTCTTTGACACTACCTTTCTAGTTAATACATGCTGCTCCCAATCATTTTTATGCTGTTGAGAAATGGCTATTGATCTACTAGCACTGCATTGATATTCCCCATTTTCCCTTTAACTGAAAGCACAAAAGTTGGTTTCTGCTTTACACGTATAAAATAGGTTTTAAAATAAATAGTACTGCTACTATATACAAAGTACACAATAGGAAATAAGAGAACAAGGCCAGCATTGTCCCCCTAATTGCCTGATGTCCACAGCAAGAAAGCATCATCAATGTGGGGGATACAACCACAGCTCTGTCCTTTCAAGACTACAATTTGACTTCTAGGTTCAAAGTCTGAAGTGCTTTTTCTCTTAATGTAGATTACATAAAAGTCTTCTCCAGATACAGCCAAGCCTCTAGCTAAAAGCTTTGACTTGTAAAGAGCTCCCTACTTTAATATTGAGTGGGACCTCTTTAATACTGAGTGGTGTAAATCAGCATCTGGACTTCCCCCTCTGCTGCACTCCTCAGATGCCATTTTCTGTCACCAGAAAACACACCTGCTGAACTTGCCTTACTAGTGGCAAATGTCTGACCTTCCCAGAAGAAATTCCTGAGGATTGTCTGGAGAGCTGAGGACTTCTTTTGGCTCAGGGAGGAGCAGAAACGTTCTTTCTCCAGAACATCACTTTCTCTTCAATAAGTTACAGAGAAAAACCTGTCTGGGTGCTGAAAGAAACATAACTAACAATATTCTGTCCAATGAGAGGACATTTTCTTGTCCTGCACTTCATGCCTGCGACATAGTGGGGTTTCATGTTAAAAAGGTAGAACTATCCTATTTACAGTATTGTTGCCAGGATGACAGAGGGAAGGCCCAACTTATTTTCAAAATGACCAGTCCAGTTGTAATAAAGAACATAGAGCTTTAGATGTTCTGATCTCATCCCATTACATATGCATATGCAATTTGGGAGTAGAATCATGAACCCAGATCAGACTGACTTGAAAGGTCTGCTACATGTCATACCACACAGCACCCAGACAAAATATAAAACCAGGTAGAAACCAATGCCATTCATGGTGAGACTGGCCTGAGTCTCCTGAAATTCAGCGCAAATAGTAATTGCCATCCAGCTACAAGGAGCAGCTACACTGCTGTGTCATGGCACAGCTGAAACAATCATCCCCACCAGATGTAACCACCCAAAACAAAGCCACACTCAGGGAAGACTGAGGTCACTATAAGGAAATGATGCTACACTGCTAACATCTGGGTTTATCTCAGGACCAGAGAGCCTGAGAGAATACAGACAGAAAACCAACATGTACATACTAATGTAATAGTCAATACCTTAACATAAAACCTTACAGGCTGTCAGTGAAGCTAAGGTAGATTTTGTGCACAGATATGTTGACAATTGAGATGATGAGCAGAAAACCTTGCAAGAAAACACACTTGCCAAGAGAATTCCTTACCAGTGAGTGCAGTTAGAAAAATGACTGAATGGTACAATACCAGCATGCCCACTCTAGAGCATGTTTTAGTGTAATTTTTAGTGTGATCACTTTTGGAAAAATAAACTCAATCCTAGTCTAATCCTCATAGCCTCCACCTGTGAAATGTCAGCTTTGAATACACATTCTACTTGGTTTACTTGTTTGTCAGATTTAACATTCAACAGTAGAAGTCTGCCTGTCTACACAACCAGGTCAGGAGTTGGTGATGAGGAAACAGAGCTACGGGATGTTACAAAATGGACCTAGGGATACAGTCCAAGCAAGGATGAGTAATGGTACCTACTTCGGATGTGCGTCAAAACCAGCCATCATTAAGATGCTTGGGCTGTTAATCTTGAGATCTGTAAATGCTGTTAGATTTAAGTTATTCAAGGACAGAAATACTCATGATTCATAAAGAGGCTTTTAAGAAGATGAATCTAAGCCCTGCACTGGAACAGCTCAGGTAGTGCTCTCACTGTAGCTTAGGTAATCACTCGGGCCAATTAAAACCTACAAAACTAGCTCTAAAGATTGCATATGCATTTGTAACAGCTCTTTACATTTTACAGAGCCAGAAGCCTCACCTGAATGGGAGGCCCCAGTGTGCCATTCAGAGCCCAAATATTTAGCAAAAGCATAGTTACCATTGCAAAAAAGATTACAAACTAAACCAACAGTTTTATTACCTCCATTTTACAGTTCAAAATTACAAACTCTTGTCTGGCTCCACTGTACCTGACGTATAGAAACTCAGCTGCATTTGCCTTCATGTACTCTGCTCTCTCCAGCGACCTTAAGGTCCAGTACCTCTCAAAGCACCTGCAGGCAGGCAGGACCAGCCCAGGCACTACTGGGAGCCCAGGGACCTCACTCAGCCTTCACAGTAGAGCAAGGACTCCTCACCTCCTGGTCCTCACCCACTGCACTCCACAGAAACCCTTCTTTGGTTGCAGGTGCTTTCCCCACAGAAACCCCACAAGGGTGACCAGGGCCAGCACAGCCACTGAACTGATGCCATCCTACTGGGGAGAAAGATCTGCCCGAAAGAACTTTTCTTGTTTCCACTTTCAGGTTTAATGTAAATACCAAACCAAAGCATCAAGTCCTTTTAAATCAAGAAAGAAAAAGTGTACAAGTTTATAAACAAAAGCTGAAAACTGCTGTTCTTTTTCAGGGCACTGAGGCACTGGAAAACATAATGTGCATTCATGGTATGAATTATACAAAGCATTCAAAGAACCATTAACTGGAAAGTAGCATTTCTTTAATTAAATTTTTATTTTTTTAGACAGAAACATTTAAATTATTTCCAAAAGGTCCACTATTGAAAGTGGTTTCTGACTTCTACTTTGAAGCAAGTCTAATAGCTGCAAACATCACAGATTTAAAAGGTCACTGCATAATCCAATCTCAGTGATTAACATTTTCCTTTGTAGTTATGACTATACTAAAATAATGATCCCAATTCACAGGACGATTAAACACATCTACTAATTTTACTTCAGTAAAACAGGCTGATGAATCTTTGTATAACCAAGCTGGCCAAAGCTCAGCTCACAACACATTTTCACAACATATTTTCCTTCAAGGAAATTAATTGCCAGCTAAAACAAAAAACCCCAATTCTTGTTCAAACCCAGCTTTTTCCTATTCAAAGCTGTGAAATCAGGTTCCAATTTTAGTACCTAATTCAGAGCCAGCATCTCAGAACTACTGCTGAACAGTTGCCTTTTGCCTGCTAATTTTTAAGGCACTCATCGTTGCCCTAGGAGGCATGTAATTGTTTACTATAAGAGTTCCCATGGTGTCTGAGCCATTTGTACAAATATTCACTGAGATGAGTAAGTGCACTTCACAGGAGGTGAAAAACCCCTGCAAATTCACAGAAATTATGCCCTCAAAGCCACTTGTTACCCACAGTCCTATCTTCCTGTGAGAAAACTTTAGCAGACCTTGATTTTTTTTAGATTTCATGTATTTCCCAGCAGTAACTTGGCCTGATTACACGAGCAGACCTCACCCTCAACCAGAAGACCAATTAATATGTAATAGTTTACTTTTAAAAGTTGTTTCTTGCATATTTTGTACTCAATTTGCATTTCATACTCATCAGTTGTATAAGTGAGCAGAAGTATACTGATATATGAAATGATAATTTAATGAAGGAAAGTTAACCTCTTGCCCTGTCAGACAATTAAAACAGTAATTAATGAAAGCAGATGGCAACTAGGTCATAGCACTTAAGTGATTAATATATTCAGTACTTCTTGTTTCTCAATTCATGCATTAAATACTGGTGGTCAACTTGCCAAGTTCAATCTATATGACTAAATGCATGGAAGTGGGGTGAGGAGAAAAAAGTCTAGCTCTTTTTGCTAGAGTCACACTATTCATTATGCTTCAGAAGAGGACAAAGCCAATAAAAGGGTCTGAACACCCATCTCAATGCCACCCTAATTCCCCAGCATCCATACAAGACAAGGACCAAATCATGACAATCATTTTGGGTTTGGTGTCGTCCCCCCTGTCATGGGTTCAGCAGCAGCAGTCATTTTTCTCCTCCTTGGTAGCTGGTGTAGCGCTGTGTTTTTTGATTTTGGGCCTGGGAACAGTGCTGATAACACGAGTGTTTTGGTTACTGCTTAGTGATGTTTTGGTCTGGCCAAGGACTTTCTGAGTCTCATGCTCTGCCAGGGAGGAGGGGAGCCGGGAGGAAGCAGAGACAGGACACCTGACCCAAACTGACCAAAGAGGTTATTCCATACCACAGCACGTCATGTCCTGGATGGAGAGCAGAGACCTGGAAGGGTGGGGGGTGCACTGCGTGGTCGGGCTTGGTTTTAGGTGGTGAGAATTGTATTCTTTCCTTGTATTTCTCTTGTCATTATTATTATTGATGGTAGCAGTAGTGATCTGTGTTATACTTGAGTTACTAAACTGTTCTTATCTCAACCTGTGGGAGTTGCATTCTTTTCTATTCTCCTTCCCATCCCTCCGGGAGTGGGGGGCAAGAAAGAGGGGGGAGTGAGTGAGAGAGAGTCTGCGTGAGTTAGGCTTAAACCACGACACTCCCCCCTTATAAAGTCATTGGAGAAGCATAGACACAGCTTTACAGAGATTGGCTCTAGAGGGTTGTTCTGACTCTTCCTGACATGCGCTTGAACCCTTTGAGCTTTTTGTTTCCAGCTATGGAGCTGTGGAGGTGAGCTCTATGTTTTGTACGTATGAGGTCAAGACACACCTCCTGACCCCTCTGCTCTTCTGATGGGTTCCTTACCCCTTGTCTCCTTCACTTTCTCTTTCCCTTTCTATGTGGCATACTCTTCTAGAAGCAAGATACTGAGCAATACATAAATGAAGGCATTACTTACGGGTGCCACATTAGTGATCAATCTGCATGTTTTTGAGGGAGAAAAGCATCCTGGCAGCCATAAACATAACCACTGTAACAAACAGGTCTCCAAAGGGCTTCATATAATTTTTACAAGAAACTCAATCTTGATACTAAATACTAATTAATTCCATGATTATTTCCTAATGGAACAAGTCTGTGAGGGCTGCTAACCAGGAAGCAGAAGACAACCGATTCTGAGAAACTGAAGATACCTTTTCAGGCTCTTCACAGGGCATGGAGTTAAGTGACTCAAATCATCTTGAATGAATCAGTTAACAAAAGTAGATGCGAGGCAAGTTCCAGCAAATGTGTATGACAACAGCACAGATGTTTGCATAAAGTGTTTGTGCTCTTTCAGGTAATTCCTCCCAATGGCTCACTTGACATCTTGGAAATATTTGCACAGCTGCTGCTAATGACAGGACACTCACAGGACAAGGTATGTCCCCCACACCACTCTGTTCAGATGAACAGCTGACGGCAGCAGTTTGTTCTGCAGTTCTTCCACTTCATCAGCTTGATCAGCAGTGGAGTTAATCTCAGGAAAAAGTAAAACCCCCAGTGCCAAAGAATAAAGTGACAGATTGGCACAGTCTATTTTAGAAAAGAGCTGCCACATCTAGTTAGTGTCATACACAGATTTGCTGCACAGTAACAAATGGATGCTGGACTGAGCTTGGAAACTAAAGCCAAAAGTATATTGAGGATTTCAGCCAGGAAAGGGAAAGAGAAATGCTTTTCTGCATTGAATCACATGGAGCAAGTGTTCATATTTTACTACTGTTCTCTATTTTGCTCCCTTCATTTCCTTTCAAGTTATCTTTCTAAGGACAAAAGACACTAACATTCATTATGCTATATATGATCAACTTTGAAATTCAAGGGAAATAAAAATTACTTGATGTAAGCAGAAAGTAAATCAATGGGTTCCTATTCAATTCAGGTTCCTCAGTCTTCTGCCAACGTACCTCATCTAAACTCTGTAGAAAGGGGTAATCAGTATAGAAAGCTTTCATACAAAAATCCCCCCCAATTCACCCCCCACCAAGCAAAACATTATGTGCTTTGATATAATTTCTTTTACAGAAAAACCAGGCAATTTAATAGGAATCTTAACAACAAAACCACTACTAGTTTATTACTTTCCAACTGATCACATTAATCTATTGTTTCTATTTATTACTCTATGCCACTGTATATTTTACTGTTTATGTGTGTGCCCACTGTTTTAGTGTAAGAAAAACAATTTTATATACTTACTGGTGTTGGCATAAATCAGCACTGTTATACTGTATTTAATATTAATGTTTAGTATTAGAGATAACCACTTCTTCAAGTACTCCAACTTATTAACTTCTGTTCTAGAATTAGCTGTCCATAGCATCTGCCTGCCAGTCTGGCATTCATGTTTGCAAATTCAGAGCATAAATTTGCTATGCACCTGGCTTACTACTGTAATATTCTGGTAATTTCCCTTCTATATTCTTGCCTGTGGCAATAACTCTCCAGACAGTTTTCCCATACTTTATTTTGATGGGATTTCAGATAGGTAAAAGCTGGGTAAAAGCAGATGAAGTGCCAATACAGTCATTTGAAAAATCACATTTTATGGCCAGTACCAGAGTCTTAATCAAGGAGCTCTCAGCAACTAGAAATAGAGATGTAAATAATTTCTGAGAGAACTTTACAGTACAGGCAGTCTTCAGCTGAGCCAAGTCATCAAGGAGATTATTTTCCTGGCAATATTTGACAGATATTTCATACAGAGGCTCTCAGAGGTCTTCATATACTAAGACATGCCATATAGTCATATAAACACAGGCACAACTATTGAAAAGACTCATCACTCAAGGGATGGTGAGCAAGAATTAGCTGGTCACTGCAGCAAGTACTTTACAGGCTGAGGACTGAGCAGTGGGGGGGAATAACTGGGGAAAAAATAATATATATACAAAAAAATAAATACATATTTATAATACCAAACTGGCAGCTGAAGAGATTCCAAACCAATAGGGAAGTAGGGAACTTAAATAAGCAGTCCTGAAGGGCTCCCTATATAAAGGACTATGAAGCTAAGGTTTTCTGAAGAGGAAGAAACTATTTTGCATGACCTTATATACTCACTTATATCTGACTCCACAAACACGCTGATGCTTGCACAGACAAGCCTATCACTAAATGTGTTAATGCAGAAAGAATGTATGCTATTTACACATTGTGCATGATGACAGAAGTTTACAGTACCTAAGTACTATCCTCTGTCTTTATGAAAAGATGAGAGCATGAGAATACTCCCAATAGGACACACTTGGTACTTACCAGAAGATTTAATAACATATAGGTAGGATTATATGTCCCTTTGGATAATTAGTCTACAATGAAGCATGGAAACAGTATTCTTCAAATACCCTGGGATGCTAAAAACAAGGTACTCACAAAACACATAGCACCCTTCACATAAAAAAACCTTCCTCATTTGTTTTTGCTTTTTAACTTGCAGGCAAAACAAGTCACACACTGACACACTCTTCAGTGGCCCAGAAAAACAAGCATCTCCAAGTTAAACCAGTACACTAAGCTATGATTTACTGACTGAGAAGCCAGCCTTCTTATGCTTCTAGCAACACTGCTGTAAAGACTAACCTCTGGCATAGAGCTGCAGTATAAAACTGAAAGCAGTAATGCCTCAAGTTGTTTTTCTACAAGACATCTTTATCCATCCCTTTATTAACTCTTCATCTTGCATCTTCCAAGCACAACTACAGGCTGGATTGAGAGTGGTTTCAGAGCAGCCCTGAGAAGGGCTTGGGGGTGTTGGTTGATGAGAAGTTCAACATGACCTGGCTTCAGTGTGCACCTGAGCCCAGAAACCAACCATATGCTGAGCTGCATCAAGAGGAGCATGACCAGCAGGTCAAGTGAGGTGATCCTACCCCTCTGCTCTGTTCTTGTGAGACCCCACCCACAGTCCTGCATCCAGCTCTGAGGCAACAACACAAGAGCAATAGGGAGCTGTTGGAACAAGTCCAGAGGAGGCCACAAAGATGTTCCAAAGGCTGGAGCACCTCTGCTATGGAGAAAAGCTGAGAGAGCTGGTCTTGTTCAGCTTGGAGAAGAGCAGGTTTCAGGGAGACCTGATAACAGCCATCCAGTACCTAAAAGGGCCTACAAGAAATTGGTGAGGGGCTTTTTACAAGGCCGTGTAGTGACAGGACAAGGCAGAATGGTTTTAAATTGACAGAGGGAAGATTTAGATCAGACATTAGCAAGAAATTCATCCCTGTGCAGGTGGTGAGACACTGACACAGGTTGCCCAGAGAAGCTGAGGCTGCTCCATCCCTGGCAGTGCTCAAGGCCAGGTTGGACGGGTGTTTGAGCAAATGGTCTAGTGGAAGGTGTCCCTGTCCATGGCAGGGGGTTAGAACTGAATGATCTCTAAGGTCTTTTCCAACCCAAACCATTCTATGATTATAAGATTCTGACTTAGTAAACTGTCAGAATACTTTGGAGCTCTTTCAGAGGCTACCTTCATACAGGACCTTTGCTACATGACATTTCCCCGCAAGTGTCACATTGCCAGAGACTAACTCAAGCCTGCCTGGAGTTTAACAGAAAGGATGCTATAAATTAATGTGGGGAGACCCAGAGAGTAGAGTAGAGGTACTGCTTAGACAAGCTTAGAGATCTTTCCCTTGCTCCTCTACAAAGTTATAGTTTCTATTTTAAAACAATGAACCATAGTCCAGAAACAGTGCAGCAGATACAGTTACTGGAAGAAACATTAATATAAATTAAATTTAGAGGGTTTGTGGTCAGAGCAGCATCTCAAACATCAAATTTCCTCCAGAATTACCGTTGGCCATTTGCTTGTAAAGGCTGATGACACTGCTGCTGCCAGGGAGCTCCCGCTGCTGTACTGTAACATCACTTGGAAACTCGGGATCATTTCCTGCAGGGAGCAGGCTGTCTTCAGCTGACTCCGGAGCCTTACTGCATCCAGGGACTACCTGGGCACATTTACCCTCAAAGGGTTTGAAGGGCTCCAGCAATGCAGCAATAACAGCTCCGGCTGGATCCGTCGGCTGGTGGCCACTCGAGGGCAGCATTTCAGTACAAAAGAACCCAACATGGGAACAAAAATGGACATCAAACTGCCAGACGGCTTTAGCTCACCATGAAGAATTTTTGCAGGTTGATCTCAAAGCTTTCTGTGTCTACATAAACAGTGGCAATATGAGAGGAGTACCAAAGTGTAAGCAGTGAAGAAAAATGAGATCAATACCAGATAAATAAGACCAGAGCACTTGCCTATGGCTTAGCTACGATACCAGAAGGAAAGACACATGCACTCACACCCACATCTCCCACCCTCCTCCCCAGTGAAAACAATTTACCTGAGATAAGGAAAAAGTTAGTTTTCACTCAGAACAGCCAACTGTCTTCTACCAGATCACACAAAGATGTTGTACAATTGTGACTTTAAAAGCTAAGGAATGGCAATCCAGAAACTGTCAGGATACAAAACAATGACCCACTTGGTTCATCCTCACCTTCTCACTTCTAGTAATGCCACTGTAATACTTCTAAGGCCAACAAAAAGCATGAACACTGCCGGTTTACTGCCCTATTTACACCAACTAAAAACAGTCACAGGCCAAAAACATATTTCAGTTTTGGACACTGAATGACAACATAAGCAACAAGGCAAAGTAGGGCAAATTAAAATATTCCCACAGGAAGAAAATACACACTAGTAAACACTCTGGTAGGCAAAGAGAGCTCTTGGAACAGAAACTTGCTACACAGCTTCAAAGGCACCCTTGTCACTGTTTTGTCATCTTATGCAAAGGGTAGCTTTCCTTCTTACCAGCAACAGGCTGCTCTCAGAAGAGCATCACAAGGGCCATCACCTTCAGGCCTGGCTGGGGAAGCTGTCATCTGAGGGATCCTCTGCACTCAATGAAGACAGGTAATTCTGGAAGTGACTCACAGCAAAACACTAATTTGGGTTGCTCTTTCCAAGACAAGAATCAAATTTTGGTTTTCCTTGAAGGAAAATATTCACAAACTGAATCCCCTCCCCCTTATTTTTATTTTTAACTGCTGCTCTATACGTTTTCTCCAGACACATGTATACCCTGCAATCATACACTGCAAGAGCAAGCATCTGTATGTTTCTCCCAGCTCTTGCAAGTGGGCAGGGGACTGTTGGGATATGTGCAAGCAGCTGAAGATTCACAGCTTTTATTTAAAAACTACACTCTTAGTCACCTAAGTGACTCCACATATTGAAGGCAACTGGAGTATAGAGACCAATTCTACTGGATCAGATTCTGTCTTGGACCTGAACCAGATCCCACCTGAGGGAGAAAGGGCAAGAAAAAGGTGGAAATGTAGGATGAGGATGGACAATTAACAGAGATGGACTCACTGAGCAGGCACAAGAGAGAATAAGTATAATTTAGTAGGTAGGACATGTTGATAAAAAGCTGAAGTGAGGTGCATAATGACACTTTAAAGAAAAAAATCCACTGACAATATTGTTTTTTAAAGAAATTTCTGTGTACATAACCCATTTCTAGTGGTGAATCACCTGTTTACAGAGTTTTCAATAAGATACCCCCAACAAAAAGCATTGGGAGTGAAAGCCACTCACAGAAGAGTAACGAGGTGGAAACAAGATACTTCCTGGTTACCATCCCCCTGGCTGTTTTGCACAGCTCTCCCACACGACACAGCTGTCTGTTTTATGCTCACTGTTGGGTTTACAAATCAGTGGATGTGCCATTAACTATCACACTACATCCAGATTCACCATATTCATTGTGTTGTGAGTTTTTTTAAATTATTTTTTTTATTATTCTTATTATATAGGAATAATAAGATGAGGCAGTGTGAATAGAAACATTCAGAAGCCAAACTGAAAACATGTTTAGACTCAGAAGTATTCTGCTATGCCTAATATTCTAATGAAATATGCAAAATGTATGTTACATTAATTTCAGTCTGAAAACTGAAATCAAATATGGTATCATAAGGTTCAATGACAAAGCAATCACTCAAAGTTGAGTGTCAGCATTATTTCTGGTGTCCTTCTCTGTACACCTCCCTTTCTAAATGAGTATGACCTGCTGTGATCATTCGCAGGATTTACATGGACACAAAAAGCAACATATGGCATCACCACCTGCAAATCTATAAACCATCTTCGGAGGTCAAAGGTATGTTGCCAGTATCTCCTGTCACTAATATGCTTGCTAAACAGTGTAGAAGGGACCACACTATTGACACATTACAAAGTTAGTCAACATGTAGCCATCTGGTACACATAATTTGAGGTTGCATGCATCAGCAAGGCATGAATTTAAGGAAGGCTATAGCCTGACATTTCAGTTGTAAACTGAACACAATTAACCTAGAAGTCATTGGAGGACAGCAGATACTGTCCCATAGCACCTTCCTAAGAATTGCTTCTTAGTGTAGAACTGCATTTTATATATCCATTAACATCATGAACTACATATGCTGCTGATCTAAATGTTCGCTCTGCCTGTACTGCTGACCTCACTGGCTGATAGCTTATTAACCAGACAGAGCTGTAAACAGTTTGATTTCAAGGATTTTATGACCTAAAGGAGGAGCTGACAAACAATAAAAAGGCTAAAAAAAATCTGAAAAAAGCCAGAGCCTGAAGGCCAGAAGCTGTTTCTGAAGAGCCACTGGACAGTTTGTACCACAGTCCTCCAAAGCACTGTCAGCAGCCTGCCAAGTCCCCTGTGCTGTGTACTGCCAGCTGACCCCATCACCAAGCATGTAATACATGGATGGTCCCCTCTCAGATGAAGACGTGCAGAACATGGTGATTCCACCTAGCATGTTCAGCCATCTATTTTCAGTGGAAACAACTAAGAACTGCCCAATAATTACCTGTCCTTTCAACATGCACAGATAGAAAACAAGCATCAATCAAAAGATGTAGTGAGGAAGAGGAGGCTGACTGGTACCATCACTCTCCAGCAGATAACACCAAAACCACACAGCTGGAGGAAACAGGACACATCTGTGAGAGCACAAGCCAGCTCTCACCAGGAGATCCAAACCACTTGCATCATTTCCTGTGCAAGAAGACTGCTCCTACCAGCACAGGACTTGCAAAACTCACATTACTAAGTAGTAGGTGATGTGTAAATAATGCTAGAGGCAATGACAAATGGATAAGCATGCACTACAACACAGCTGAGAAAGATATTCAGCCTCTGAAAATGGTGGTGAAGGGGAATAAATGAAACTTCCCTGACACTTTACACAAAGCCAGAAATCTGAGAATGCAAACCCACAGCACATGATATTGCAACACCGTCTTGTAACCTGACTACAGAAACCCACAGTAACCCCTGCTAAGAGCATTAAATATTAATAATGGCTTACAGCTGCTACTGCTACATAATGGGCTTATTTTGATGAGGAATATGGGCACAGCTTAAATAATGTGCAACAGTTCAGATAAACCTGCTTTCCTTTTGAAATGCATGCAAGACACTCTTGCCTTGCTGCAATTAATTGCAGAACCCAGGGCTACTTTTCCTCAAAGGCAGGATTTGTCCCTGATCTTTGTCCTACATTACATCTTTGTTTTTGTCAGAGGTTGCAATGTGAGCAGAGATGGATGACACACACCATTCATTACCAGGGGGTAGCCTTCTTTTTGTCTATTCTGTCCTAATTACTGTGAATCTGCCCACACATACAGCCCACAAGGATAGGGTTTTTCCTTCCTGAAATTAAAACATCCCTGTCCTACATCAGTACATCATAAATAGTAATGTTCCTGGCTTACATCATCATAAACAAAGTTAGGAAATGCTCATTGTTTCATTTAATACTTTACTAAATGAATTTGGGTTTCTTTACTGACAAAGTAACTAATGAATATCTGATAATTAACAGAATGATTACCTAGCTAGAAGGCATTCTCTTGTCTACTTACTTCGCCATTAAATCATATGCCACCTTAACTAGACGCAGTTGGTACTGATATTTATTTGATTGCTGACTTTAGTCTGTTAGCCTATATAAAATAAATCTCGACTACTATGCACTTACTGATCTAGATATGGATGATTTTCAGTAATAAAATGGCAGCTAGGTATCCAAAACTAACTGAAAGTCAATGGACTGCATAGGCTTAAATATGGTTGGTTATTTAGAAAATTCATCATGAAGCTCTAATGAAAACTCTTATCCTCACAGCAAATTCAGAAAGACAGAAGAGGCAGTGAGAATTCCTAATGATTCATTAGAATTACCTTTAACTACTGCTGCATGAGTAGATGTTACAATGTTAGCTCCCATAGATCTTGTATGTCCTTACCCAATTCCTGTACAAAGATTTTTATATAAGAATGCAAAGCTATTATTATCTAGGTCTGAACAGGTCCTTGAGAAAAAAAAAAATGCAGAGGTTTCCCCTGCCTCAAACTCAGCTCTTAAGGAATACTTAGGTCAGGCAGACGCACCACAGTGCTTAGTTGAGGTCTCTGAAGTTAAAGCTTTCATTTTTAAAAGCATGTTTCCAGCTGCTATAGCTGCAGCAATAATGAAATGAGTAATAGATGTAACAATGTCTGCAGCCATCTTTGGAACAATAACTCAGAGGAGTGAACTCCTCTGTCCCATGTAAGTCTTGATGAGAGCTTCAAATCCAACTCCCTGCAAGCATTACCTGAAGAATTACTGATTTTAATGCAAGGAACAGGTTTGGGCAAGTACAGCTCCTTGGAACTGGAAGCAACTGTGGGGAAAGAAATCACAGAAGCAGTAATGAGGAAAGCAAGGAAAGCACAAGGAGGAAAGAAGTGGTGTCAGTAGTGCTAAGAGACTCCCTTGCTGATCAGAGAATGTCATGATCAGGCAGTAAACCAATAAATTAAAACTAGTTGCCATACATCCCCTGCCCATCAGGATATACCCATGTATGTCAATAACCTTGATTCAGAGATCAGGAAGGAGAATATAGCTGTGAGGAAGTCAGACTCCCAAAGCTACAGCAGGGATTCTAATGTGGCAAGTTTGACAGTTCCTCCTGCCAGAGTAGGTTCTTTCCTTGTCTGGAGGAAGACACAGGGAAACCCAACAAGCCAGCAGTGCAGGCACAATGCCAGTTTGCACTACTCAAGCCCCATTAGTATGACATTGTGAAGCAACTGAACTTCAACTTCTATCAAGGTCAGACAGGAGTCTAATAAACTCTCAGAGCCTCTCATCTTAAACTTCAAGCCAAGAAACTCTAGGCAAGCTTGTATTTCCCTTAGCTTTCACAAGATCATAGACCATCTATGAAGATATTTCAGTAGCATGAACACCACATTCCCACTTTTTCTTCCTTGAAAATAAAGTCTCATTAGAAAGACACTTCTGGTTTCTTTCGCAACTCATTCTGAATGCATATTAACATACAGGTAAAAACGGGCTTCCTCGTTTAAGCTCTGGCTCAACTTTTTAGCTCAATTTTTGGTAAGCTTTATGTAGAGAAAAGCTTTACGCAGAGAAAAGGCAGACAACTCATCAGATCAAGTATCTTGACATCCTAGATCCGATAGTTCTCTGGCTATAATATGGATTTAGGGTAAGAAAAACTCCTCCTCAAATTGCTGATGCAAAGAGAAGACAATCCAGCAACTCCAGAAAGAGGAAACAAACAAACAAAACCCCCACTCATACATACCTTTGAAAATGTTTATTGGTAAAATAAATCATTTAACATTAAAATATCTGTGGTATCTTTATACTAATGCAAGAGATGCTTCTGCTGTTTTCAGAGTTGCAATGGCTGATTCAAAGTGTATTACACCCACTTTGCATACAAGTAGTTTAAGATAACAGAGGGAATAATACTGCCTAATATTAGTGCCTCTGTCAAGCATTTTGGAACTAATTGATATTGCACATACAGCTCTCTATCAGTGATGTTAAAAAACATTTCCATTTGGTTTAACTGCAGCTCCCGTTTACTAAAAGCCACTTTAACTGAAGTAACAGGTTTGAGTAATTCCAGCTCTAGGCAGACATCCAAATGTTCATGATTTCCATTGATCAGCCTGAAGAGGCCGAAGTTGGTCCATGACTCCACAATGCACACACATTTTAATGTAGACATTTTTAATAAATGCAGACTTGCAGCTCAGCTCTTTTGCTAGGTGGGTCAAAGCTGAATTGCTGATGCAGCTCAGCAGATCAAGTTGTTTCACAATGAACTGAAAGCACAGAGATGTCACAATTTGGTGCTCTCTTTGTATAGCTGGTATAAACTCAATTGGACATCCTCAGGAGCCTCCAACTTCCGAAAATAATTTTTCCACAGACTACAATCTAAGTGAATATTTTCTCACCAGCAATTTATATAATCTCTTGAACTGCCCTGATCCATCTACACATTGCCTACAGTTCCTCTGTTTGGACACTCCACAACTGCAACCCTGGCTGCTCTCACATGATGGTGGAGTGCTGACATGTCATTCCTTAGCAGTAACGCATGTATCTTGCAATGCACCTTTTATGTTTTCCCAACTTATGCCTGGGAACTCGTAGGCAGATAATTAACATTTGTCAGATGTGCCTTGATTTTTTGTACTGTATTCCTTAGAGACTCCATGACCCACCCAGTGAACGTAATTAATCTAAAACCCACAACTAGATATAGTATCAGTTGATCCATTTAATTTTTCCAATTATGTGACACACACTGGGGTAAGGAATGCTGAGGTTATCATATTTATGTCTTTTTTGCTCAAATTTAAGCTAAAGGTCCCTCTTTCTAGGACTTCCCAGAAAAACATTAAACCATATTAGGTGTTTGTTACTCATAGACCCTTCCCAGAATCCCACCATGTTTGAGGTTGGAAGTGACTTTTGGAGGGCATCTTGGCCAATACCTCTGCTCAAGCACCTAGAACAGGCTGCCCTGACTAATTCTTGCTGCTTTGGAACATATAGTGCCTGTAAATTATGTACCACATAGTTTGTGTTAGAAAGCTCTCAGTAACAACGGTTCAGCTTTCAAAAAAAGCCTATATACAGGTTTCTTGGCAAGAAGTGCTCACTTAAAACACTGCTGTTACATTCATTTTAAGATAACATGGATATTTTAAGACTTAAGTTACTAGTCAGGAAATTTACTTTCCCCTCCCCAAATGAATTTTTCTTCTTACTGTTCTAATAATTCTGGTTATAATTACTGTAATAATTACTACATTTTTCAATTTGTGCACTTACGCCCAAGGTTTTGTGTTGTTTTGGTTTTTGGTTTTTTGGTTTTTTTTTTTTCTCTTCACAGTCTTTGTTTCTCATCCTCAGTGACAAACTGCATTACTGAGACTCGAGCTGACAAATGGGCCGCAGTCTCAACAGCCAACAGTATTCTTTATAACCAGTAAAAGAGGAATTGCAAGTTTGTACTAGGCTGATACAGGTTTTGGGACTGAGCACTGCAGCACCCAGCAGCCCTGAGGAGAAGGACATGGGGGGTGTTGGTTGATGAGAAGCTCACCGTGAACCAGCAGTGTGTGCTCGCATCCCAGATACCAACCGTGCCCTGGGCTGCATCAAAAAAAGCATGGCCAGCAGTCGAGGGAGGGGATTCTCCCCCTCTACCTTGCTATCATGACACACACACACACACCCCTTCAGTATTGCATACAGCTCTAGGGTCCCCAGCACGAAACAGATGTGGATCTGCTTGAGCAAGTCCTAAGGAGGACCACAAGGATGCTTAGAGGGCTGGAGCACCCCTCCTATAAAAATGGGCTGAGAGAGTTGGGCTTGAGAAGGCTCTGGAGAGACCTTATCTTCCAGGACCTAAATGAGACCTACAGAAAACCTGAAAAGGGACTTTTTACAAAGGCACATAGAGATAGCACAACTGACAGTTGTACTGAAAAAGGGAAGATATAGATCAGACATTAGTAAGAAATTCTTCCCTGTGAGGGCGCTGAGGCGCTGGCACAGGGCACCCAGAAAAGCTGCGTCCGCCCCATGCCTGTCAGTGCTCAAGGCCAGGTTGGACAAGTGCTGGTGCAACCTGCTCTAGTGGGAAGTGTCCCTGCCCGCGGCAGGGGGCTGGAACTGGACGACCTTAAGGTCCTGTCCAACCCAAGCCAGTGTGTGATTCTGTGACATGCATCACTTTCTAGGCAAACAACCAGCAAGCCCCCGCGCACAGTCAACACCCCCACGTTTGCGGCCTTCCCCCGCTGTGCTCCCAACCCCACAGCAGGGGCCTCCGGCGCCGGCTGCGAGGCAGATGAAGGCAGCGGCTCAGGGCCTGCAGGGAGCCCGCGACCCACGCTGAGGAACGCGCACACCCCGCGCAGCTCCCCGCCGCCGCTCCCCCGGAGCCCGCTCGCACACCGCCACTGCGCAGGCGCGGCCCCGGGCCTCCGCGGGCATGCGCGCCGCCGCAGCGCAGGCGCCTCTCTCGCTGCCGGCGGCCGCGAGCCGCACCGTGCGCTGTGTCGGCGGTGCCTGAGGGGCGTTGCGCCATGCCCAGGGCGGCGGAGCGGGCGCAGAGCCGCGGTCGCTGAGGCGCGGCGGGAGCATGGCCGAGTCGCTGCGGGAGGAGCCGCCGGGCGGGCTGGAGTCGGAGGCCGAGCTGTCGCAGCGGCTGGCCCACACCAAGGCCCGCTCGTACGGCAGCACGGCAAGCGTGGCGGCGCCGCTGGCTGAGCGCTACGTGGAGCACCGGCTCAGCGCCGGCGACACGCTACAGGGCATCGCCCTCAAGTACGGCGTCACGGTAAGGCGAGCTGCCAGCCCGCGGAGCCAGGAGGGCGGCGGGGCGAGCCGGGAGGGGCTCAACCCCGGGGGCTGCAGCGCCGGTAGCGGCAGCTGGCTCTCGTAGCAGCGGCACACAGTTGTTCGGCCCAGAAAGTAACGGAGCTAAAGGGGAAGAGACACTGGAAGTAGAAAACAGCCAAGGGATTACAGTATGGAGTTTTCCCATAGAGCATTTCCTACCATAGCGGGCAGACAATTCAGTTCTTGTAGTGCTAGGTTTAGTTTCAGTATTTAAAATGCTGACATCTGGATCTTCTGACCTGCCTGGAAGGCTCAGCACCCAGCTCTGATGATCAGTGGCCGACACACTGCCCGAGGCGGGGTATGGGGCCCTGTCCAGCATGGGCTTGTGACTCACAAGCACTGGGTCCACAGGACTGGTTGGTGGTCCCTAGGGAAGTGAGATGCACTTGCTCCCACTCAGTAGACCTGTGTTCGCATTCCAGTTCACCACTACAGTCACTTCAAATGAGAAAGAAAACAGTGTAAACTTCTCTCCAAAAGGATCATTATTTTGAGATTGACACGTGCAGGCTGTGACACGAGTAAAGAATTTCTTCCAGTTGCTTCAGGGCTAAAAGTTCTTCCATTGTCATCTGCTGTCTACCAGCCTAGACTTGACTTATGACTGATTTGAAAGTCTCACTGCTTCTCCACTCTCTTCCTATAAAGAAGAAAAGTTTCCTTCTGTGGGGGTTGGAACTAGATGATCTTAAGGTCCTTTCCAACCCTAACTATTCTATGATTCTAAGATGTTGAAAGGCTTATGCCAGCCTGAGACATCCAGGGCCAATAGGGTCAGCCAGCCTAACCCAACACTACCTTTTCCCACAGAACAGAGCTCACATACCCTGCCTTCATTTCAGCTTATTTGGGGCCCAGTGTACACCACCTGACATACCTATACACAACCTTGTTTGTCCCAACATGCAAAGTCACTTGGGGCCAAGCAGCTGATAAGCATATCTAACAGTATGATGCTGGTCACAGTCAATGTAAGATCAACTGCAAGGAGCACCTTTTGGTTGGGCTCCTTCTGAAAGAAGTAAAGTGCAGCCCTGAATGAATAGGTTCCAACTGAAATAGGTTTCGTTTCGTTCTCTGGTTGTGCAAGATCTACTAAAACCTTCCGGGAACTGTAAGAACATTCAGCCTTTGTTGAGAAAAGGGTTAAAAGTATTTCTCTTCACTTAAAGATTAAGCCACTCTTGACCAAATCTTTTTGGCAACAGGATTGCTGGCATTTTGGATTTACACTGGTCCACATTAAAACAAAGTTTTGCTCTCTATGGTGGCAAAGCAAAGTGACCTGAACTGCTCCCTGGATTTGTTTGAAGTTCTGGTTTTGGCAGTGCTTTCCATCATGAACAAAGTCCCTGGCCTATATTATTTTAGCTAGATTGTTCTCTAGTCAGAAGTGTATTTGCTCACTGCAAATAAGTGAACATGTTATCAGATTACTAAAATAGTAGTTCTCTAGGAAATAAAAAAGCATTTCTAAACACAACTCCTTTTCTGCTAGAGTGAAGTTGTTGATCAAACCTGTACAGTCTGAAAAAGTACTATAAACTTTGTTCACAGTGTAAGTTTAGTAAGGTTTTGGTGTGCTAATGATGCATTTAAAGTACAAAAGCTTTTTTTAAAATAATTTCATTTGTTTTAATGTTGCTAGTATTCTGCTTAAGAAACTAGAGCTGCATCATTATAAACTTACTGGGGAATGGACAGTTCATGCCTGTTTAACCAAGAGCAATGCGAGGTTAGCCGAAATCAGCCATAGTGTTTCTGCCAGGGGTAGGAATTTACACAAACACATTTGCATTTAGCAAAATGAAGAATCCTATGTGTTCATGCAGTGACAAGGACTGACTTCTAAAGACTCATTGCATTTGCTTCCTGCATCCCCTATACTTGGCTAGAAGTGAGAGTTGCTGTAATGGAAACATCACCGTTATCTTTGGCTGCCCTTGCTTTCAGTATTAGTGTTTTTAGAAGTTTTCCCCTGTGGTTTTCCTCAATGAGAGTTAGTTTGTAGCAAGAAACATCCTGTCCTGTGCCTGCCTTGGCATGACATAGCGCAGGCAGTTTAAAATGGAAAACCCGAGCATGTTGGGGAGAGAGATCAGTGTACTTCGGCCTCATCCTCTGCCCTTCACCTCTCTCCCCTAAATATCGTCTATTATTCTTATATGGCTTGTGTTCATTAGATCTTCCTTTGAATACTGTTGGGTAAGTTAACACTGGGAATTAATATTATTTATGGTTCAGTTGTGCTGCTTTCCATCATACAAAAGGTATCCCATTTGAAGGGAGAAGGAAGACATATGTTTAATTGTCAGTAGAAGCAGCACCAGTTTATGCATTAGTGCAGCCTCAGTTTTGAGAGCAAAGGCTTTAGCATATGATTTCACTGTTATAGATCCGTAGCTATCAAATTAGCTCAGTTGTCCTAGCACTAAAACCACTATTGCTAAATCCTGCTTTCCATACATCTATGAACATGTGGAGTCATATTGAGTTGTAGGAGTGTGTACTACACATAACAAGTAACCTGGTCAAGGCTGAGGGATGTTCTTTTTAGAACCAAGTATTTCCCATTTCATTGTTACACAGTGCAGAGGTACATGGTCTTCCAAATGCCACAAGATAATATTTAAGAGGTATTTCAGGAAGAAATAATCAGAGGTAGAGTTACAGTGAAGTAGAATAGAGAATAGCAGTACAGTGCATTATTTATTAGCTACTGAAGCATCACTTTCCAACTCCGCTGTAGTAGAGATCTCAGTTTTCATGTTATATTTTTAGAGAAAAGCTTCTGCTAGCTTTTTAAACATTTTTGATACCCATCAAGACACACAACTTTTGAGTTTTCACAGTTGACATTTACACTAGCATCAAATGGCCATTATAGGTCTAATTAAGTCAAGTGAAGTTTCCTTTCTGCCCTTCAGATGGTACTCAGCCTGGGAAAGAACTTGCACCCTATACTGGGTAAGGCTAACAAAAATAGTTTCAGGAGCTGGAATAGTATTGAGCTTCTCTTACTTGTAGTATCTTACTGCCTAACTCTGGATGTTACTCAGTTTTTAAAAGGAATTACTCAATCTAATAATTTCATCATTTAGTCATCTGCATCAACAGGTTGGGGTTGTTTGTAAGTAGAGAACACCATTTATTGGATGTGTAATGAGTAGAAATAGCTTACTGGTAAAATTTACTGCGCTGTTTTCACTACTTGCCCTTCTAGAGAGAATCTCTTATTTATTTTTAGGGAGAAAGATTTCATCAGGCTTCCAGGGCCCAAACAAATGCATTCATACATGACACCAGATCCATAATAGCACTGTAGCCGATACTTTTACAAGTCATACAGTACAGGTCTACATTGCATACAGTAGTTTATTGCAGTTCTCTAAGTTGGCTACACAGTATCACATCTGCAGAGGAGAAAAACTAACATCTCTGCTGCTTCCCCTCGATTTTAAACAGCTTCCCGTGTTAGTATGCACTAACCAGCACATAGGCACACTAACCCAGGTATCTAACAATGTCACTTAGGATTTTTCCTAATGAAATAATGAGTTCAGGTTACAACTAAAGCTTAAAGTTACGTAACAATGGATACTGATTTCTGTGCTTTTTTAAAGCTTGCACTTGAGAAATAGGAAGTTAAACTCTGGAAGGGAAATTTTGATGAACAAGAACTTAAACAACATTCTTAGTAGGGAGATAGTATAAACATTTACTAGAAACTTTTATTTGCCTGTAAAGCAATGGAATTTAGAATAGCTTCTCAGGTTAAGTATAGAGCAAGTGGGGCTTTATGCATTAGTATGTTGAGAAAGATGGAGTCTTCTTGCTTGTCATGAGATAGTTTGTACTGATCAGTAGGTTATAAGTAGCGCTTTGGGTAAAAGCTGCAAAATTTAACATGTGTTAGTTGTTACTATACGTTATTACACACAAGGCTGCTGTTAATCATGCTGTACATGCACTTTACTGAACAAATGCAGTCACTACTCTGTGCAGCTGCATTACAAAGCATTCGAGACTCCCATTCTTTTCACTGTCTGACTTATCATCAGGACTTGATATGAAGTCTTGTTACATCAACTAGGGGGGGAAATACTAGGCTTGTATTCAAGACTTCTTCAAAACTAGTATGTCCTCAAACATACAAGATAACTTTATCACCCCTTGTTTGTATTATGTGTGCTTTTTACCAGAGAGCTCACCTAGAGGAGCTATTAACAGTTCTGAGCCTTACTCTAATATAAATCCAAATCAGCAGCACTTTTGCAGTAGAATTTTATTCTTTGGCAAGTTGTTCGTGGGAGCCTGTACAGAGATGGGAAGACTGTTCAAGAAAAGCATCTTCAGGTAGCACAAGACTTAATTGCAATATTTTAAAGTCTACATAAAAGGAAGAAGCTGGGGTGTTAAGGTACCATAAACCAGAACATGCAATTTGAAGTCACTTTGAATGCAAAAAGATACTTCCTGAAGCCACTGCTGCTGCAAAGAAAGTACAGATTTATTGTAACTAAAGGTTACTGTTTGCTTTGGAAGGTTTGTACTTTTTACTTTGTCGAAACCTAATAAGTTCTTTTTCTTATCTTTTTCAGATGGAACAAATAAAGAGGGCAAATAAACTGTTCACTAATGACTGTATATTTCTGAGAAAAACTCTGAATATTCCTGTTATATCAGAGAAACCATTACTGTTCAATGGACTTAATTCACTGGAGTCTCCTGAGAATGAAACTGTTGCCAGCTCCCCTTCTTGTGAGGAAGGACTAATGACAGTTCAGGAAGAAAGTAGTTCTTCTCCCAGTCCTCAAGAGCCTGACAATCAGCCCGCTGCACCAGAAGAACTGTCTGCCAAAGATTTCCTACAGAGATTGGACTTGCAGATTAAGTTATCCAAACAAGCAGCCAGGAAACTAAAAGATGACAGTGTCAGGTAAATGCCATTTCTAGTATTAAGCTTCTTAATCTCATCCTAAAGGTTTTTTTAGTCTGAGCTGAACCCTCTTTGTGGATCACTCAGACAGCATTTGTAGTTTTAGTTTGTCAACAGCGAGTCTATGCTATGACCATGTGCCAGATAAATTCAAAGCTCTCCATTAGCAGATGCCTTGATCTGGCAGTTACAAAGGCTTCCTTATAACACATTGTTTATAGAATAGCAATAATATTCCATGAAAGCTAGAAGGCTAGTATTCTCCCAAGATGTCTTGTAATGCAAGCATTTAAGCAAACCAGTAACTTTCAGTAGATACTCAGCCAAGGCCTGTTTGGAAACTGATTTCCCTACAGCAAGGCATGATCACATTTTTTTCTGTCCAAATTGACTTATAATTGTGTAACTATTCTTCATGTTGCAGTCTCAACTAAACTATCTCCTTTGTCTGTGCATTCCTTCCCTTTGTGGATCCACCTATGTAGACTTTTCTTCAGAATTTCTTCTACAGCCAGGAGCTCCCATACACTTGACTCATTAAAAGCAGTACTTTTTGACCTTTCTGCCACAGTGATTATCCCCTCACATGTATAGGCATCCCATGGAGAGTACAGAAAGACTTAGTGCAAGAATGGACTTCAGTAGTGTTTGTTTTTCCATGTCCTTGGGACAGATACCCTCAGCTTGTTTTCTTGGGCTGGTTGTCTGCCTGTGTGTTCTCTGCAGAAATTTCCTCTCAGTGGGTGATGCCAAGGTGGCATCTCTCAAGGGGAAATGAAAGAGGGGATATTTAGATTAGACATTAGGAAGAAATTCTTTACTATGAGGGTGGCAAGACACTGACTCACAGAGAAGTCGTGATTGCCCTATTCCTGGCAGTGTTCAAGGCCAGGTAGGTTAGGGCTTTGAACAGCCTGATCTAGTGGAAGGTGCCCCTGTCCATGGCAGGGGGTTGGGGCTGGATAAGCTTTAAGGTTCCTTCCAACCCAAACCATTCTATGATTCTATGACAAAAAAGGTATGACTGCAGGGGACTGGTATCACTTCTCTTACTCGAGAGCTGGAGAAATGTTGTGCCTGCAGATATGTACTTCACTTTTGCAAATTTGTTTAATGCAAAACTTCCTCCATCATCCTGGTTCACTTCACATACTGATTCTGAGTACACCAACATACTTTTAATGTTAAAAGAAAGTAAGTTTTCAGGAATTAATCTTGAGTCCCATAATTTCTTTAGCAAGTTAAGGGATTATTTCAGCAACTTAAAAGCTTAATTCGATAATCAAAAATTTGAGGGGAGCAGTGCATTGCATTTAGCAATTGGAGAAGCTTTCTTTGGAGAAATATCCTGTAAGACAGCTTAAGGCAATTAATTACCTATTGCAGTCCACATACAGCTCTCCAAAGCCAGGACACTGGTTTAGAATTAGTCTAATTAGGGCAGACTGGAACACTTTCAGATGTTGTTAATATGCTTTTCAATTATTTTCTTTCAAACTGATTGCATTTAATAGGAAAAATAGTTGTTGGAACTCAGATCCTCTCTATTCAAATTCATTCAGTTGCATTGCTCTATTTGAAGCAATATAGATTATCTATCAAAATGTGCTGCTGCTGACTCTCAGATCATTAGACATGTATCTAACACATTAGATTAGGTGTTGAGCCAGCAGTCCCTGCTCCAGGAAGGCAATTATTTTAACATCCCTTCAAATGAACATACTAATTTACAGAAGAAAATTCACTTAGACCTTGCTGCACCGTGAGCAGAGCCAATACAGAGAGTGACACCACTCAGCTAGTACACTGCTACAACTAATATCCATTTCCTATATTGCTCAAGTTACAACCTGGGAAGTGAGAGCCTGGTATTAAATTTCCTCCCAAGGAGGATGAGTTACTTTTCCACCTCCTGTTCAGATTTAGCAGGTAATTTTGTTAATTATGCATGGAGCACAGATTTTTCTTGGTCACGATGCTACAAGAAGCACAAAGTACCAAGCTGCAGGCTGTCTGCTAAGCAGGATGTTACCCAAAGATTCTAAAGAGAAAAGCTTCCTTTATGTCTCAAAGTTCTCATAATGTCACATTCCACCCCACCATCTCTGGCTTTCAATCATAGCTCACAGAAGTTATCCTTGCCTTATCTTCTCCAACTGCATCCACCCCTTTATAGTCTGTCAGAAAGTGAATGTAAATGTTTTCTACTTGCAGAGGGGTCTAATGCACTTTTTTTATAAAGTCATTAAGTTTTTAAGGTTGACTAGAACACTGGGGCCATATACTGTGCTTCTGGGACAGGTCACATCTCTCTGCAATTGCCTTTCAGTGACTCATTTTGAAAACCTTTTACTTGAGTAGAGCCACTCTAACCACTCCTGGCTGTACAAGCCAATGTAACTGACATGCAGCATGAGAACAGAACCATGTACTGTCAAGGAACTGAGAAGATGACCTGACTCTGAGAAAGAGTAACATGTCAAAGAATTTGAAATTGATAACTAATTGAGTAGTATTTTTTCACCATCACTGGCTATCAGCTAAGAAAGCAGCTACCTCAAAGGAGGCTGACTGTGGAGAATTTTTTCAGGCTTCCAAGAGCTTTTAACTCACAAACTCAGATTGCTGCCCTGTTTAATTGTGGATTCTAGAAGCATCCAAGCATGAATTCAAGTTTGCTTGTCCACTCAGGTGCACTTGGTCTTAGAGAAGTGGTTATTAGCATTTTTTTGTGGCCCGATACATACAAAAGCTTGCAGTAGATGTCTTTTATCTGCTGTAACCTATAGCCAAAGCAGCAACAGCAAACAGGAGGAGACAGCACTAGGAAGGATTGTAATACTCTGTTCCTTTCACTTTGCCTGAAGGAGAATGTTGCAGTGACTTATCACTTTGCTATTTTAAACATCTTAGAAGTGAAGAAAATCATTTGGTCATTAAACATACACGCACTGCCATATTGGCGCTTGTGGGCCAGGGGCTAACAGCTACTACTACGTAATTTTATTTCATGTAAGTCCTGGCTTCTTGTTAAACCATGAGAACAGATGTGTACTTGCTCTGTACAGTTCTGAAGATATACAGTAGCAATATTTACTCCAAACCAAGGTAATGGCCAGGAATGTGTTGCAGACTTCATCACAGCCTAGTACTGTAGCCTGGGACAGAAGTCACAAGCAATTCTTTCCTGCCCTTACTGGCAACTACAGCATGCCTGAGCCTTGGTCAGAAACTTATTTTGCACTTTACAGCCAGTCAGTGCTTCACTTAGGTTCAAGAATAAGGACCTAGTACATGTTTTTTACATCCCGGCCACATAAAGAAATCCCAAAAAACAGCTGTAACCCGAGTGTCAGTCATCTGCCCTCTACTGGCAATTGCCAGGAGCCCATAGTCCAAGTGCATTTTTTAAGGAACATGAAAACAAACGCAGATTAGCTGTTTTGTTACTTTGATGTCTGTAGACCTGCTAATATAACATCACTACTTCAATAATTCAGTTCTCTATTCCTTATTATCCACCATAATCAACTGCACTAATTCCAGTCCAGTGTTTGGCTGTTGTTATGTCATGATGGATGTTATTCCTGTATTATATTAAGGCTTTCAAGAAGAAAGCCTGAAAGGCCAATTCTAGCAGACTGATTAAAAGGGAGGCCTTCTTGTGGTAACTCTGACACATTTTATTCTCTTAAAAGGGCAGGTATAACAAACCTAAGAGCTACAAAATAATTTTCAGCATACAGCATAAGAAGGTAAGTTTCTCCCCCACTGGACAGAGTAAGCTCTGAAAATATAAAAGTTCTCCTTCATCCTCACAAACTATCAGGAGATTGCTATTTACAACTGTGTTCTGGACACATGTAGCTAGAAGCCCATTGCCCCAGAAGGGTTTATCTCAGAACTTCAGAATATACTTTTTGAAATATTCAGCTTCAGCCAAGTCGTTATGGTTGTCTTTTACAGTCCTGCAGCCCAGTCTTACAAGCTTGGTATGTTGACAGGCTTTAATTCTAAAAACATAAGTTTTAAAATGTGTTGTCTTGAGACAATTTAGACATAAGTGCTTTAGTACTTATTCAACCAGACAAATTGTTTGTTTCCTTACTTTACTGCCATGCCAGGTATTACGAACAGCATCTGCAAACTATAGTGTTCTACAGCAGTTCTGAATGCAGACTTGATGACATAAAGACACTACTTATACACGGATCTGTATCTTAAGAATCATGCTTGGTATTGCATCTGTAGCATCGCTAATGTAATCAAGTAGTGTTTGTAAGAAAAGCTAAAACCCATTCTCAGTACCACTGTAACCACACAGCCCTGCAGTGACAACCTGTTTCATCCAATATCCCCTACCTCCTTTTTTTGTTACAAGATTGTTTCAAGGCAAAAGTAGCATGCCTTTGGCTTCAGAAGGTAGTTTTGCAGGGCTAGCCAAGAACAGGGAAGGGCTGGGAAAATGAGTGCATGTTACACATCTGCTTGCTTAGTTTCTAGCATTCTTTCCCAAGATTCTGTTAAGGAGAGGTTATAGAAAATTTAAATTGTAGATAAATAATCACATTTAGAAGTTATAGGGAAAAGTCTGAATGACTGGGGTTCTGAATACTGTTGAAATATGTCATTTTAACCTTATTATTAGACTATTTCAATAACTGTACTTCTGTATGGAGGCACATAGAGTATTAAAAGTGACCTGAAATGCTTTGAAGCTCATAGTGTGGCAACTTTTTAAGTCTCTTCTCACCAAAACACTAAAATTGGCAGCAACTTTAAGAATAGGCTCTCAGGAACATAATTTTAAAGCTACAGTAGTAGAAAATGATCTTTGGAGAACTTAGCATGCTCAAATTAGTACTGGATGCTGCACAGCACTAGATTTACATAACCACTTTAAGGGACAATATTGTCAAGTAAACAGTCGGCGTATGATTTTTCCTGAGGATCTTTTTTAATAGCAACACTACTTTGGTTTATGCAGTCATTGTATTAACAGCAGCACTTGGGGGCAACTTTTTTCTCTGAAGAAAATCCAAGTGATCATTCTTAACATTAATGCACAGGAAGTATATACATCAGGAAGCCCAGCCTCAAGGAATGAATATCGTTGCAGCATCAAAGCACAGACCCAGCTACAACTCGGATGGACTGCTCCTGTTCTTGCTTCATTTGGTCCGTCTGTTCCCCCTGCCATTCAAAAGGCTGAAACAAGCCTACAACTGAGCTAAGAAAGCAACAGTACTGAAGTCCGTCACTTTATTATCCTTTACAGGATTTCTTATCTATTTGGCATTGTAGTGTCAGTTCATTAGACTGTGAGCACATTCTGATGTTGTTGAACTTACACAATGTTAATTTTCAGCATTTTGCTCCTGAAACAAGAACTCCAGAGGTCCATAAGGAACAGTAATACACTGCAAATAGTATTCCTGTTAAGCAGAGCCACTCTGACCTATTTTGATCCATTAGGGAAGCTGGTTATCTGTATTTGCATTATAGTTTTACTGTTCATGGTATATTCCTGATCTGATGACTATGATCATTTTCTTTTTAGAGAGGAGGAGAATGAGGAAGGCCCCTATGCAACTTCTTCATATCATCAGTAGAAGACAGATGTGATGGCCTGAAAACTTTCCATGAAATCAGTTCTTAAAGAACTAAATGGTCAATAGTTCAAAATCCAAGTCTTTTGGACTCATCATCTTGATGTACTTAAAACAAGTCATGAATGGGTAATTGCACTGAAATTATGACCTCTTCTGCCTTCCATAGGTTAATGTCCTTACACTATATCAACAAAGGGTTTAAGCCTTCCAAAACTAGCAATGGCCTTTATACCCCTTCTGTGCAAACTGTAGCATGGTAGCAACAATATATCCTTCAGGTCACCTTTATGCAGGATGCTGATCTTCAGTAAAGATTTTGTAAATACTTGTTAAAGTGAAATTTGTTTAAAATATTTAAAAAATATTGAATAAGTTTGCTTGTAAATGACAAACTATGGAAGCAGTAGAAATTGACTTACTCTGCAAATACAGGCAAGTTTGTTGTGGAAGTTTTGTTTACTTCAGGGCTGCAGAACTTGCCTCCAAATTCTGTGTGTGTCTCTGTGTGTGGTTATGATGTATTCCTACAAAGGGGAGTTCAACTTGTTGTGAGTAGTTAAAGCCTTCATCGTTAAACAACTGTTTGCAAATTGGATTTCTGCTAATAAAAGGGAAGAACTCCAGAAAGAGATTTTTGTTTGTGAGATATGGCATTGGAATACAAGATGTGTGTTCTTGTGTGCAGTTATATTTTGTGTGGTTTTAATTTAATAAATGCAGAAATACTGATTTGTCTGTTGATAATGAAGTCAGTCTGGTTTTAGTCTGGTTTTGGTGAAGAATGATTTGTCACATGAGCTATTAAATGCTAACTTCAGGGCAAATAATGCCCTTCACCGTAAAGCTCACCCTCCTAAATGAGGCCTGTAAGAACTATTTGCTCTACTTGTGCAGTCAAGAAAACTTCACTATGCTTAAGAAGAGCCACATGGGAAAGACTTCAGTGTTCTGAGAAGAGATGCCAGTATTCAAATCTGTAGATGGACCCCACCTGAAGCTCAGGAGGGCAGAAGGCAAACTGTTTTCACTCTTTGCCCTCAAGTTAATGTGTTAACATCTTCTTGGTAAGCATCCTACAGTTTTTCCTCAAGCATTCAATAACCTTCACAAAACTCTTTTCAGTAAAGAATTGCTGAATCCCCACTGTGACACTGTTTCTTATGTTCCAGTTCATTTATAGTTTGTTGCTTCCAAAGCAAAAAGCCTCCTGCAATATGTTAAGATAGAAGCAGTGCAGAAAGTTACATTAATTTACTAAAGCTAGGAGTAAAAACTCAGAGCTAGACAGGAATTGGTATTTCCCTGGAGCCTTCAGGAGCTCAGACTTGGCAGGCTCATTCTGATCATTTTTGTTCATATGGAGGAAGTCTGCAGCAGCACACAAATTAACAAGAACAGGGAAAGCTTAGAATGAAGAAAGCATTGATTTTTTTTTTTTTTAAGAGACTGGAGAAGCACTTTTCAGTCTTGTACCTTTCTTAAACTGAGAGCTGTATCTATTCCATACATTATAGTTATTGCTGTTGTTACCCATTAATTTCAGTAGGACATTACCAGAGATAATAAACCACTTTTTAAAAGGCAACCCCAGCTTCTAGCCCTGTTATATTTTATAACCCTACAGAAAAAAAACCCTTTTCTAGTCAAGGTGTGCTACTGCCATACCCACACCTATCCAGCACACACAGGACCAGCCTTCATTACACAGTGAACACACCTAGTAGAGCAACATTCCACTCCATCCTTCTCAAGAACACTGCTGTGCTTATGGGCTGGAGGACCTTCAAGCAACAGAAGATCACTCATGCCATTTACACTTATTTTACCTGACTAAGCTACATGGAAATGTAAGGGAAGAAGCAACTACACTAGCCTAAACAAGCTAGAGATTTAGGTCAAGGCTCATGACCACACAGCTTTTCCCACCACAGCAGCAGATTTCAGCCCAGCAGCACCTAATCAATCCAGGACACCCCTCCTTCTTGTAAACCCCACCATGCCAGCATCTACTACAAAGCCACAAACATTACCCACCAGAAATGCTTAGCTTACCTGTTATCTGTTCCCCATGAATATCTTACCTCAGAAAGAGTTTTGAGGCTACTATAAACCACTACAATGCTGCCTGTACGAGGCCCTACTTTGCCAGCGGTAACTCCAGAACAGCTCCCTGCTCCTTGCCTAGTCCACAGGTGCAGTATCAAGCCAGATTAAAACTCAGCTTCTACTTCTCCATCCTCTCCAGCTGTCCAAGACCTAATAAGACCTACAGCAACCCTTCCTCTTGTGTGGTGGCTCTTTATGTCCTGGGGCCTCCCAGCAGGCTATGGGGCCTGATGAGCCCTCCACCCAGCTGGGCCTTCAAAAGCCCCTGGCCTGTTATTGCCCCTAGCCCAGTGGGTAATAGCTGTGGGAGCCTGGGCACTGCTGAGGTGGGATTCTCTGTGGTCTGGGCGCCTGATGCAGCGTGGGTGAGCAGTTGCACATTGTGGTGGTTTATGAACGCTTATTTGTGGTCTTCGGATAGATAGGGAGATGTGGTGTTTGATAGCTTTTATGGCAAGTGCAGGGATAGGTAAGGTACTTCTAGGAATGACTTCAGTGTGGTTCTGGAAGCTCTTCACGCCTGTTTGTTGGTAGAAGCCCCTGTGGCTAGGCTGCACCCTGGTTGGGGGGTGGTTGGTCCCACATAGCTCTCCACAGGTATCCTGGTCTCCTTACGCTTGGGGAAAGTTAACCATAGGGAGAAGATAGTTCTTACAAGTTGTCTGCAATGCATCTGAAATAATACAAAGTAGAGTTCTCCTACTTCTAGAAAAGAATTCCTAAAGATCTGAAATACCTAATGTTTTGATATCTTAATCTGCATTGTCATGTTATTGTTCAAGAAGATGACAAGTTTTCCTGTTGAAGTATTTTCATATGTTATCCTGTATATGTTGCTTCTCACTCTACTTTTATTCTTCCCATACTTATAGTTTTGTTCTTTATGTATTTCTACTGGTCTGGCAAGGTGAGGTTTAGGGCTGGAACAGGGCAATCTCAGGCAGCAGCAAGGCACACAGTACAGACAAAATGCTATGGTTTAGGGTGGTTCTCTGGTGGGGAGCCTGCATTTTATTTTAACTAAAATAGTTAGGGCTGGGGCTGGAAAGGACCTTAAGATCATTTAGTTCCACATAGAAAACTTTAATTTGGGACTTAGTTGTAGTATGGCTGCAGGCCACTAAACCTTTTGTAAATTGAGCTAGCTCAGCCATCAGGTGCTGTAATTGTATCTAAGTTTTTAAGAGGGCCCCCCCGTGTTTCCTGCAGATGCTGTGATGAGCTCCTATTGCTCCATAGTGCAGGGTGTCCTCAAGAAGCTGGCAGTGGATAAAAAATGTACATTCTCTTTAAGGCACAAAAGCAGCCTTGTACTAATATGGTTTAACCTCAACCAGCGGCTAAGCACCACTCAGCTGCTTGCTTGCTCCTCTCCAGTGGGATGGGGGAGAGGACCAGAAGGATAAAAGTGAGAACTTTTGTGTTGAGTTAAAGACAGTTTAACAGGTAAAGCAAAAGCCACAGACAAGCAAATTAAAAGAAGGAAGTCATTCACCCCTCCCCATGGGCAGGCAGGTTTTCAGTCATCTCTGGGAAAAGGATCATGGCATGTAATGGTTACTTGGAAAGACAAGCACCATCAATCCAAACATCCTCCCGCTTCCTCCATTTAACCCAGCTTTATATACTGAGCATGGCATCATATGGTGTGGAAGATTCCTTGGATCACTTGGGGTCAGCTGTCCTGGCTGTGTGCCCTCCCAGCTTCTTGTGCACCCTAAGCCTACTCACTGGGGGGGTGGGAGGTGGGTGAGAAGCAGGAAGGGCCTTGACACTGTAAGCACTGCTCAGCAGTAACTGAAACACCCCTGTGTTATTAGCAGTGTTCTCAGCACAAATCCATAAGCCTAGCCATGTACCAGCTACTGTGAAGAAAATTAACTACCCCAGCCAAAACAAGGACACAACTGTAGCTTGAAGTCAAGTGTTTAATAAAGTACAGTATCAGAAACAGTAGTCTAATAGAAAAGAGTAAAAGATGAATACCACATGTATTATACTTGTTACATTTTCAGTGATAATTTAGGGAGTGAGTGATTTCTGAAGAATCCAGTAGAGATACAAACAATGTAGAAACTGATTTCTGTCCGTTTAGAACTAGAGTTACGCAGGTGTTGAAAATACCTTTTTCACCAGGAAAAAGCAAAGCACTGACAGAATATGATTTACTAATGAGGTACTTAGCACATTAGCCTTTGACATCTGCTGCTAATGTGCTGCAAGTGTTCCCTTCAAAATAAGGACTGATCTGTAATGCAGGCTGAAACTTGCGTCACTTGATTTGACTTTATTTAGAACAAGTCATTGCCTTTTAGAAATGAGGGCTGATTCATCAGGCTGGCTATGTTTTTACTGCCTAGTTCTGAAAGGTGTGATGTGCTGATAGATGTTCATTTGATGTACCAGCAATGAATCCAGTATTTGAAGTATTCAAATAACAAGTTTAATGGGCTTGGGCAGGATGGGACGTGAATCTAGTTTGAAGAACCTCAGTTGAGATTGCTTATCTTTCTGACAGAGGGCTTGCTCTGCTCTCAGCTGCTCATCAGGCTGGTCTAATTGGTCTATGTATGTACCCTAAGTGATGCTGGAGTTGCTAGCTGATGGCATCTTTCCATTAACATGAGGATCCTGAGAGGCCAAAGTTGTTTGGTTTGGGTTTTTGTTGTGGTTTTTTTCCTTTGGTTGGTTGGGTTTTTTTAAGTAGCCACTGAAGAAGGAAAATTTCTCCTTTTTGTTTTTTGAGTGCAGATCCTAGATCAGTACCACTTCCCCAGATGTGCAGGTCTGTGGAAGTCTATGGTAAGTTATCTTTCTCCTGATTTCTTTCATAAACTCAAATTTGGGGAACAGTTCACTTTTCCAGTGTGATAGTCACATCAGAAACGAAAGCACAACAGTTGCAGAGAACAACTGAGGTCTATAGGAACAAGAAGAAATTCTGACCTTGGGGAAAGTCAGCAAATAATAATAGAAATGGTTTAGATGACAACTACACTGATTGAAAATAACAAGATTTTTTTTTTTTCTGGAGTTTTCTCTAGAGTTTCTAAGGGCCTTTTAGTCATCAGGAAGGTTACATTGACTACATTTCTGGATGCAGTTTTTATGTTCAAAAAGGTATTTCCATGAGTGACTAATACTGCAATTTAGGGATCTGTATTAGGACATGTATGAGGAGGCAGTGATGTACTTTTTGTATGCTAGAAAGCATTAATTGGCTTATGTATCATCAGTTTTCAAATAGATATGTTACACATTATTGCTACTGCATTCCTTTTATATTTGTTATCAATAATGTTCTGTTGATAATGTTCAGTTCATAATTATGTTTTGTAGGGGTTCTAAAGTTTACTTCAGTTGGCTAAGAAACGTTGCTCAAATCCCTTCCTCAATCTCCAGCTGTGCTGAGAAAATGGAGATGACATAAAATGATTCAACATTTGCAGAACTTAGTGCTGTGTGCGCAGTGCTGTAAGTCAGCATCTCCCCTCAATCGCAAGCAGATACCAACCTCTGCACCAGCTAACATTTTTTGACTGTATCAATCTTGGAGGTATTGTGAGATTTTTTTAAAAAAACCTAGAGGAGGGATAACCTCAAATGATCAATGAAGCACCTCTTAAGTAAAGAGAACAGAAATGGAGTTCATTTAAACAAATGACTGCTGCAGGGAATGGGTCTCAGATGTAGATCTTCTGCAATTTGGTTTAAAATTTGCTTTCCTAAAAACTTCTTCACCTGTAGTCTTTCTTCATACACAAAATTATCCATTCACTTAAATATAAAAGATCTCATAAACCATTCTTCAGAAGCACCGTAAGCTGAGAAAGAAGGAGGATGACATTTTTGTTTTCCTTTTTGGTTCTTTGGGAGTTACCAAATTCTTGGCTAATAATAACATATATATATATGCAAAAGAAGAAATTTCCAAGGCAATACTGTTCAACACAAGTCAGTGAACAGAGATGCTGAGATATGTTCTTGAACTTACGTCTTTCTGAAAAGCAGGGTCCATATTCCTACAAACATCCAGGCTGCAAACTCCCCTTCCCATGCAAAATTGCTTTTATATCCTTTTTTTTTAAAGGAAATAATGTCTACTTACACTTGTTATCAGACTACTCATATCAGGAATTCAATTAATTATGCATGCAAGAGCATCAAATGGTGCACCAAAGAGGATGTTTATACATGCTGAATAGTGGGGAGAATACAGCTCTGCAATAGGAAAGGCAGTGTAGTGTCAAGATTTATCAGTAAGCTAAGGATACAATAGTCCAAGTAACAGAATACTAAATAAAGAAATAAAAACATGTCAAGGAAAAATGAGAACTTCAAACCAAGATCTCTGGCTATAAAAAATTAAGATTAATGAAAACTTTAATAGGTGGAATTATTTTCAAATATTTTATTTAGAGAACTATGAACTATTTTCTAATAATGCCCTTTACATAGTTGCATCTATAGAAAGCTAGTGGAGTGAGAGCAAAAAGAAGTAGCATTAAAAGAGCCTTCCATCACAAACAATTGGTTTATCTACAAAAGTAAACCAAACACAAATAAATCAAAGAGAACATTACATAAATATTTGCCCCATCAAATAGAAATTCAGTGTCAGAATTTGGCATTTAGGGTTGATGTGTGAGTGTAGGAAAATACAGTATGCAGTTAGTGTACGGAGCACTACAGCTCTTCATTTGTCTAGAAAGTTGTTGGTACAATGTAAACAGAGCATTTCTAATGATATCCTCAAATTAACAGATCATAAGTCATTGAGCCAGGAGTGAGGGAAACTATCCTAGTTTTCTACATGTTTGGCAGCCACTAGCTTTTTACAGGCTGCTGTATATGCGTTTAATTACATCAGCCTCTTCCTTGTCCAGGATGCCCTTGTCCACGTAAGCATCAGCCTGTTCATCAATGAAATCTCTCAGCTTTGACAGATCATAGTCTGAAAAATAAGAATTCATTTGTACAATGAGTCACTGCCATTACACTGCTTTACCTAAGAAACAATGTCATTGTAAAAGTTTATCCGAGAAATGCACTTTATCCAACATGAAGAGAATTCAATACAAGTGCAACTTGTGAATACAATGCAAAAAACCCTACCACCTGCACAAAGTCTTTTTACACATCATGGCACTTTTAATATTGAAGGGGAATAATCATCTCTTGCTCTTGATTGCTTGCTGGCAAATGCTAAAGACAGACTATTTTCTGGTCCAGAGATCTGATGTTCTAGTCTGCATGGCAAAACTGTTGTTAAAAAACCCTCTTTTCACAGTTGTCATGGATTCAAAAAAAGGCATTCAATTGACTGTTTCCTAAAGAAATCCCAGTGAAATTCCCACTTATTACAAACACTTGTAGTGAAAATGCACTAAAGCAACTTCCTGAAAATAAAGAACATGCTTACCTTGATACAGAACACAATATTCTGACATGAAAAATACTGCAGAGTAATGTTTCTGAGAATGTCAGGGTCAAAGTAGTCTTTGACAATCTTTGTGTTATTAGTCTTTCACAATCTCCAATACAGTGCTGAAAGGTCCTTCCTCCTTTTCCAAAACATGGGTGCCGCTATGCAGCATCTAGGCATTAACTAGCCTTTTCCTATGCCAGAAAACATCACTATTTTCCATTAAAAGAAATCTGCTGTAGAGCAGTCTTTTAAATAACATAAAAGGGTAACCTATTGTGTAGTCATAACTTTGGGAACAGATCCAGTATATTTGCACAGAAACATGATGCAAGTTTTGGTTACACAATTTAATAATTAAATTGTTAGCATCACAAATTAGTAGTGTGGAAAACATCTGTGTCTCTTAAGGGTCCATACTAAGTTAAATGAACTAATATATTTCACAAAAATAGATAAATCCTGAATTTTTCAGTATAAGTTACTTATTTCATGGATAGAACCTTCAGACTGTATTAATACCAATTTTGTGATGTAGGCCCATGTATATCAACATATACCAATAAGTGGAAGGACCTTCTTTCAAACTATACATTCTTAGCAAACCAGGTAATAATGATCTTCTGTCTTTTTATAGTTGAGTGACCAAAATTGGATAGAAATAGAAAGACATTAAGAAGCAAATTAATGCTTGCCATCATTTTTATAACAGTATAAGGCAATTTCAAGTGAGTAATACAGAAGATTGATATTCAAAACTCCCCACTCCTGCAGAAGTGTCTTCTCTATATCTGAGTTAACAGGAATTCTGCCATTTACTGTACTTAGGTCAGAATTTCGTGTCTGGTCTGTTACCAGCACTACTGAAGAGGATGTAATCTGTTTGTGTCTCCATCCTGTCTGAGTAACAGGGACAAACAGTACCTAGCAACTTATCATTAAGGCTGGGAGATTTCATTCATGTTGACAGAATGAGAGTCTCCAGTGAAAGACACCATGGAATGGAAATTAACTGTAGAATAAATACTAATGTAATGTGTGCACTTGCAGCCCAGAAAGCCAACCGTATCCTGGGCTGCATCAAAAGGAGTGTGACCAGCAGGTCAAGGGAGGTGATCCTGCCCCTCTACTCTGCTCTTGTGAGCCCTCAGTTGGAGCATTGTGTGCAGTTCTGGTGTCCTCAACATAAAAAGGACATGGAACTGTTGGAACAAGTCCAGAGGAGGGCCACGAGGATGATCAGGGGACTAGAGCACCTCCCATATGAAGATAGGCTGAGAGAGTTGGGGCTGTTCAGCCTGGAGAAGAGAAGGCTGCGTGGAGACCTCATAGCAGCCTTCCAGTATCTGAAGGGGGGGTATAGGGATGCTGGGGAGGGACTCTTCATGAGGAACTGTAGTGAGAGGACAAGGGGTAACGGGTTCAAACTTAAACAGGGGAAGTTTAGACTGGATATGAGGAAGAAATTCTTTACTGTAAGGGTGATGAGGCACTGGAATGGGTTGCCCAGGGAAGTTGTGAATGCTCCATTGCTGGTGGTGTTCAAGGCCAGGTTGGACAGAGCCTTGGGTGGCATGGTTTAGTGTGAGGTGTCCCTGCCCCTGGCAGGGGGTTTGGAACTAGATGATCTTAAGGTCCTTTCCAGCCCTAACTATTCTATGATAATATCCACATTATTCACATTAACATTTCTGAGCTTATTTTTCTTCTTGGAGTTGCAAATACTATTCTAGATCATTAAATGGACACGTGAAGGTTTACTTACTAAACATTTTGAGATTATAACCATGATGATATTATCCAATTCTGGCTAATTTTTATATCTCATGGCAATTTAATTGATTTTTTTCCATGAACTGATAACAGTTAATTTATAATACTTATTTAAAACCTATTAATTTTTACAAGTAATTAGAAAAATCAGTTTTGATTTATATTCACCATAACAGCTGCAACAGTACATTTTGCTGTAAAACTGTTATAGTAAATGATGTGAGCTCTTATTTGTGTATTCAAAACACGCCCCTTGCCATTGCAATTAATTATGAAATTAACTTTCATTCCTAAATGGCTACTGTTAGTGTTATGAAACTATAAACTACCTAAGTATTTTGTGAAAAACCTGAACCTGCTATTTGCATGTATTAACTAGGTGACTCACAGTTATGTTCTTTGGAGACTAACTGGAATAGAATACCCAGCAGCCACTGTCTACTTGTGGGAGTGATGTTAATTTACACAGGAGCTGGTTTTAAAGAGCACTGGATTCAGAGATGAAGCCATGTCTGGGACATACTAAGGACAGGCCCACAGAGCCTATATATTGTATATATGAAAAACAAACTCTGGACACAAAAGCCAATCAGGCTGAAGCCTAGGCTTTTGACAAGTTTCTCTTTAAATCATACAGACCACTAAGTTTATTTGCTTACTTAACAGGAGATTGATACTTTTTTTTATTTAACTGGCAAAATGCAAATTAATATTTCCAGTGTCATCAGTCATTGAATGAACAACAATTTCTACTGAAATTCATACAAAATCAAGTTTCTACAAATACCTGCCTGAAGAAAACCTAAAGCTCTTCAAGTATGTTTGGTGAGTAAAACAATCCATGAACAGGTGTGAAACTTTAATACATAAATTTCTTGGGAACCACTTTTCTGCCAGCTCCCAGGTGCTAGCTTGAAGTGGAAAAATGATTGATGAACACATCAATACCACCTAATCTTGTATGGAAGAAATGCAGCACAATGCATTCACAGTTAGATAAGCTTACCCTGCCTGCACTTTCTTTAACATCATCCCAGGAGAACTGAATTAGCATTTTACAAAAATAAAAAGTATAGAAATGCATAATAAAGATCATGTATCAGAAAAGTCAGAACACTGTCCTAATTCTGTCGTAACTTACACTTACTTTCAGGGCTATTTCCATTGCCAGAGGGCAATAAAGATATTTTAGTGCAAATGAAAATCCATCTACGCAGCAAGCATCTATCTTAATGCATTCACAGGCACATAAAATGCTATTGATCTGCAGTCACAGCCATTTTCATGCTGCAGCAGTGCAGAGGGGAGGTTACTATGAAGAGGATTGAGGAGCTGCTCAGTCAGCATGTGTGATACAGAGAAATAATCACACATGACTGAGATCTAATATACTGTAATCAGTACGTTGATAAACAGAAACATGTATTAGAATTGGCAGGAAAACTCTTGAGCAAATAGATAATGCTGCTGCTAATTGCCGTTGCTGCTATGGTGTGGAAATGATTTTAGAGATGGAAAAATATTTAGAAAGTCCTTTCTCTTAAGGAGGTATAGGCAAATGAATGTGTTGGGCTGTAGGCATGAGTTTATCTCTGAAATGTAATTCATATGGAGTTCAATTCACAGAGAGGGTGGCTAGATTACCCAGGGCTAATCTCATCTCAGATTCCCCTCTGCTTGGCTGGTGCAAGGATCCTTCTTGCCAGGAGCCAGTCATACCCCAGGGATTGATCCCTTGGCTAGGAACCTTCACTTACAGAGAGGGTGATGCCAGAAGATGCAGCAATAGCAAAGAGAAGGGACAGAGGGCTGGTTTTAAGTAAGATCTTGAGAGTGAAAATGGTATGGATAAACAAAGATCTGAAAAGTAAGATGGAAATCCTGCCTCTGAGGAAGTCAAATGGTGGAGCAGCTGCTGAACATGCCCTGTGCAGCTGTTTCAGTCACTGCTCCCCTTCAACACAGCTTTGTGTTGAGAGCTACAAGTCATTACAGTTGATTTGGGCTGTAATCCAATGTATTATACGGTTAGTGACATAAATTTGTATCTTAACTATTTATGGTAATGTAACAAAACTCATTGCTTTTTTTGTGATGGCATGCACAGTGCTAGCCAGATATGCTGTACTATTCTAGACACAGCCAGGGATTTAAAAATACTATTACCTCATGTACAAAATGGTAGTTGAATGTATTGAACTAAGCAATGAAGCACTAGACAAAGCTGATGTCCTGTTTCCCAGTGACAGCAGACCACCATGACTACCTGGACTGCACTTCTAGCTAGTGAGTCACTGTCTGTTCTGTGGCCAATGGCTTTTCAAGCCAGTTTGCATAAATTTGTCGTAGTTTACTATTTGCATTCATTGATTTAACTTTTACATGACCTGAATTATTTAACTCTAACACCACTAATTGTCAGTATAACCTAGACAAGCACAGTTTCACATTATTATTTAACTTACAGCATACTGCTGAGTTACACAACACAGTTTAAATTGCATGCTTTATAATGTAAATGGTGCCCACCCCAATGTCAAGGCTTTTTATGTCATACCTTCTTTGTTACCTTGTTTGTTGTGGTTTTTTAGCCATTCTATATTCTTCCTGATTGCTTCCAAATATGCCTCAGCTTTCCCTAGAGGAAAGGGTGAGAGAGAAATTGGGCACTTAAGTCAATGAATAATGCAGCTTGCTTACCTGGGCACAGCAAAGGCAGATTAAAACTATTCTTAGTTTCTGTTTAAAAGCTGAGTCCTGTCAAGCTTAGTCAGGCAGAAGTCGCACAGATGGCTAACAGGTTTTGTCTATGAAAGATGAGTCATCCACAAATTCAGGATCATGGCTTTTTTGATCTTTATACATAGCTCTTGGTGGAATGCATATGGGGATCAAATGCAACCTATAACTTCTTGATCATCATAATTGTTCAGCAAAGATGAAGTTGCTAAGACAGCAAGGAATGACTTAAATAAGGCTGAGAGCTTTGAGAATCTGTTCATATAGAAGTGTCAGAAAACTCATCCATAGAGTAGTACTAATTGTATATAGCAAATCTAAGATTGTGATATTTTGGAAAGACAAGTTGAAACACAGCTACTTCTCATTTACTGAGATACAGCATGTATTACAATTACCATGATAACTCCTTGTTATAGCTGAAATTTTAAAGTAATGGCTATTTTGGACCAGAAAGCACACAGGACAGACTTAGTTCAGGGATTACCTAATAAGGTCCCTAAGGAAATATTCCAGCTAATGGGTTTTGAGTTCTTAACTTGGCTGGAGCTTTATTGATGTAATGTTCTTACATTTGTCAGGATAAAAAAAACCCACTAGTGTAATTCATATGTAGAAGGCTACTACTGCCAACTATGCATGTCTGGTCCCATTAGTAAATGGATAGCTATAGCATGATTTTTCATCTGGAAGCACAGGATTAGCCTTGTAGTAAGTTACACTGTGAAAGAGCAAAGGACATTACATGATGAGACAAAGAACTAAATAGGGATCCAATTTAAATTTCCTAGAAGCTATTGGGCTGAACATTTTTCTGAAGGTAAAGGAAAATAGCCTGAACCAAACTGAACAGACATATTTTCTTCAGACAAGAGATGCTATTTATCACTTCCAGCAGGTGACAGTTTTTCTTCACTGTGAAATTAGGGAGCTACCTTGAGCTATTTTCTGTGCTTAAATAACCATTGCTGGAAAAAAGCTACCTTCTATCTATGAGTGGCTGATAGTTTACATGTCTGCAGTGCCCACAGGACTGAAACAGGTGACCAGTGAACTACAATCTACTGTAGCCTTGATTACTGCAATTCATTACTGAGCATGTTGCTGTGAAAACAAACATGCATCCAAAAAAGTACAGGCATAAACCAGCATCAACGCAAAAGAGATTATAAGCATTTTTTTAACAAATGGACTATAAAATATAGATGCTTATGCTGAATCTTTAGCAATAAGAGCTCACTGAAAGGTTTCTGCACCAACAAACATCCTCTTTCAGGAGTTCATCACTGCAAGGAGGCAGTGTCCTCTGCAGATTTGGTTTGAGAGATAGCAGCTGATTTGCACCCCATGGACAGAGTCTTCAGCTAGTACAATCTAATGTAGCATGGCACGTGGCACTATGCTTGCTAAGGCAACTATGATACTAAAAGTATTACTGTGCTAAGTTTTCTTATTGAGACAGTAACTTACTGTAATAGGTTCTCAAAGTTATGTAAAACACGTTAATTGCTGATGACCCTTAGCCTCTGCCAAATTGTGTCACTTTGCAGAACTTTTCAGTTCCTTTCATTAACAGCTTGTTCTAACACAAGCTAGAGAAATCTGTGGGCTTACTCAGAATACTGAATATCCTGATGAGCTGATTTCACTGAAAAACCACACGTAAAGATGCAAAATCTCTCTGTGCTTCATATTGCTCTCAAAAGAGGCTGTGAATTCTATATAAGATTCTGGCCTTACTCAGCAAATAAGTACACTTCTGAATCAAGCTGTGGTGTGCTGACCCCCAGTAACCACAAATTGAAGATATTTATGCTAGCATAATGGAAAAACAATACTGAAGGTAGGAAAATATTCCAATCACTTGGAGAGTACACATGTAGCAAAAGCAATGACTCTTTTGTACCTCTGGGCTCTTCACTGTTTCCTGCTGCATTTTGTTCTTCATTTTTTGTAGAATCCTTTGAAATTTCATATTCCTTTTCCATTTTAGCTGCTTCTTCTTTCGTACTGTCTGCTTCTTCACTACTCTTGTCTAAAGTAAGAGCAATTTTGTATTAAATGTATTAAAAGCACTTCTAAATCACATCAACACAATCTCTAGGAATTAAAATATTCTGACTGATGATTGAGGAAGAACCTCACTGGAGTGGCTCAGAGTGGTTTCTAAAGGTCATCTATACCCTAGATTTCTGGAAACAGGAATGCCTGCTGCTCTTACAAACAGTAGCTGAACACAGGTGACTAAACTGTAATAATATGTAGTTCATAAAGGCACATTACCTTATGCAGAGAAAAATAAGAAATTTGCATTTACTAGATCCAAAGTTGACAAAGATTGGGGTTTTTATTATTTAAGTCTTAAAAAGCATTGATACAGCTTGCTTTTGTATGTGTGTAATGTCTGCATTCTACAGAAGAACAGTGAATATACTTCTCAAAAATTAGATAAGTAAAAATTCCTCTTGTGTGTTTTTGAATCCAAGCTGCGGCTACAGGTCCTTGAGGGACTGTAACTGGCAGTCTGGTTTCTAAAGCAATTAGCATGCTTTTAACTGAATATGTTAAAAAGATTTGTTATCCAGGAGAGAAAAATATAGAATACATACCTGCTGGTAGCTTTGGTCTGGTTTTTGTGGAAGGGTTCTCAAGCTTCTTCTTTGTCTGCTCGGCTATCATTGTATCTAAGTTTTCTAGAAATCAAGGCAACACAAAACCCCAGTTATTCTTCAACAGATATGATACAGAATCTATACTAAATTCTATGTAACACTGGTTTGAATGGGAAGGAGAAATCTAAACAGTCTTCATCCTTGCCTCTGAAGAATTCATGCAGGGCCAGCACTAAGAGAGCAAAGAGTAATATGGAACTTTGAAAAATCTTATTAAAAAAATTAACAGCCGAACCATGACAATAGGTGCACCAGATAAAGCCAATATTCATAAAGACAGTAAATTCTGTATATATATTCTAATTATTTATATCACATAAGTCAAAAAATATAAGTAACAATATCTGTAGCAATTCTGATGAAAGCAATCAAAGGGTTTAACCTTCTGAAAGCATACAAGACTATGAAATACGTGCTTCATCCTGGTAGGAAAATATTATCTGAAACTGCTTATCTGTCTGGATTTTATACGGTTTCATTGGAAAAGAAGTCTAATAAAAGGTTTAAAATTATATTTAGATGAAATAAATATGTAAACCAAACTGATTAAACCACATTTTTTCAAAGTTGCTGAAGTCAAGCGTTTACCTCAAACCCCAGTGGACAGCCATTGCCATGTATGCAGGTCTAGAAGCCTAGAAAATGTACCTCAATGCAAATTTCAGGACTAATTTGAAAGTAAAAGCACCTTTTTATCAAGAGGGATGTTTTAGATATAAGCATTGTATGCTTATATGTGTGTGGGGAAGAAGGTTCTTGTGATACAATACTTCATAGATATTCACAAATACCTATTCTAAACATCTAAATATTCCAAATGTTTTCTTCATCAGGGACTGTAGCGATAGGATAAGGGGTAATGAGTTCAAACTTAAACAGGGGAAGTTCAGATTAGATACAAAAAAGAAATTCTTCTCTGTGAGGCTGATGAGACACCGGCACAGGTTGTCCAGTGAAGCTGTGGCTGCCCCATCCCTAGCAGTGTTCAAGGCCAGGTTGTACAGGGCTTGGAGCAACCTGGTCTAGTGGAAGGTGTCCCAGCCCATGGCAAAGGGTTGGGACTAGAGGATATTAAGATCCTTTCCAACCCAAACTGTTCTTTTGATTATATAATTCTAAATACAGACCATCATACAGTGCCATTTTTCCTCAGTCATAGTGTGGACATGGTGTCAAATTTTCTTTCCCTTTGTTAACTTTTTTTTTTTAAGGTTCAATTAAAAATGGATCCAAAATTTGATAGATGTCAGTTGGTGGGGTATTTTTGAGAGACTTGGTTTTGAATTGTCAATATTCTCTCTATATAAACAGATAAAATAGTATGAGATATGGTGACTGTTGCAAAATAAACATTATAGGGCAAGAAAATATTTTAGATTGTATCTTCTGTTTAATGCCAACGTTTTATCCATCAACAAGGAGCATCTTTTTCCATCAGACAGATACTCAGCACTGAAACCTAAAGACTAGTTTTTTAGCAAGCACATTTCTCTCCATGGCAGATCACCATAAGTGATTCTGCCTGCCATCTGACCAGAAATCACATAATCCTGTCTGCCTGAGTCCTCTGTATTGTTATTTACAGAAAATGCAAATGTAAGCAGTTTTTGTTGGCACCCTGCCTGATTGCACCCAGACAATTCTACATCACTTCAGGGTTATTTTTTTTGTGAAAACTCTTATCATTTGATATGTGTCCTTTTAATGTGATTTCTGACCTTGCTGTATGCCATAAGCTAAGCAGGTCAGGGCGGGGTTACAAGCTGGATCAGACAGACTGATGAAGAAAAAACCAAGCCAGAATTATAGTGGTGGTATTGATGCCTCACTAATCACTTGATCCAAAGCTTATTGAAAGGGCTGTAAACATCTCTTTCAGTTGAGCTTAAGATACTATTTTTTATCCTGAATCAGTATCATACTAGTATTCCAGCAGGAATATAAGGGTTCCTCTGTTGCAAGAGGCACAGTTTTTGGAATAAGATTATGCAGCTAGGAACTTAACACCCCTTTGTAAATCCAAGTGAATAGATTATTCTTCTACACTAATTCATGCAAATGCAAAAGTGTTGCTGATTTTAGACCTTAATCCAGCAAAATGTATTAAAGTAGGCTTAATTTGAAGTATAATAGTATTTTAAAATAGGACTATTTAAGTGTTTAAAATGCAACACATATGTAAGTGCATTGATTCCTAAGTGCCTTTCATGTCCTGTCATGAAAGTGTCTGCATTTAGGCACTGCTGCAGTAAGATTGTATTACCAGAAACAAAGACTCCACCACAAGACAGATTTATAACCCACTTAGGCATCTGTAGATTTAAATGTCTGCATACTGATAATATTTCTAGATGCTTTTTATGATGTTGATAGTGTTTAAAAATTGTACACATCCACATACAGCACATACTACTGGAGGCAATAGGATTTATACTCCTCTCTTATTCAGTTACTTCTGTATGTACCTTTAGGAATTCTGAGTCTTTTTGATTTGGCTAACAATTTGAGTTCAATATATGAGTAATAAGTAATACTTCATAGAATCATAGAATAGTTTGGGTTGAAATGGACCTTAGAGATCATCTAGTTCCAACCCCCCTGTAACATGGTAATGTGCAATGTTTTCCAGTCATATGCGCTGAACAGTTACATTATGTATCAAGTATAATATGGCAATGTTGACCACTAATAATACAAGCTCTGCCATTAAATCCAGACTGAATATATCAACTATATTCCATTTTAAAAGCTTATTTTGTAACTAAAGATACGGGCAGTTTAATATGACAGGCATTTTAATAAGGACTGCATTTTACAGGAGAAATAGTGACACTATCTTGCTACCTGGGTGGCACATCAACATGTATCTCAAGATTTCATAAGCAGCTGTATTATCTGTGTGACAGAAGAGATAACTATGTAAGCCTGTTCATGTTTATGGGGATTATGTGGTGTACCTACATATGTATCATTGAGAAAATATTACCAGAGAATCCCAATTCTTCCTGAAGAGGATTTATTGCCCTTTTCCCTGCTTTAGAATTACCTGTCTTTAACAGCTGGTATTGTTTCAAAACATGTTTGTACTTGTCATATTTGGCTAGGCAAGGGCTGAACAATGTTTGCTCTCAGGCTGGTGGGGTGAGTCATCTTCTTAGCTGAGATGTGCCTGGCCAGCAGCTAAGCAACTGCATGTCAGATTTGGAGGTCTAACAAGAATTGATTACTTTTCCGGTATTGTTTCCCTAGCAATGTGACTTTTACAGAGGAAGAGTTTAGAACGATACTGACCTTTCCCCAGAGCTGGCCACTTACTTGAAATGGCACTAATTAAAACAACAGAACAATAACTACTGAGCTAATAGAAGTGACCTGCGTTGGTAAAATAGGTCACTCCTCTGGCAGCTGGCTTTCTGTGGAGCACTATAATCTCATCACTGGAACCAGACACCAGGAGTCAGAAGATCTGGTTTCTGCCTTGCCTCACTTTCTAACTTGCTCTTTTATCTGGGATGACTCACTGAAGCATTCATGCTGCAGGAGGGCTCCTATTTTGAGTAGGCATTCTGAGGCACCCTAAGCCCACATTCTACAGGCACTACACACCAGTAGATCCTATTATTTGCAGCTGAAAATGCAAATTCCTAGCAGTTTTCAAATTTGTAAGTCCTCTGAGTTGGGCATCCAAAAATCTGAATTGCATAAAAGCAGAATGCTTATCTGTAGTCTGGGAGAAAGCACTGTGGTAGCACCCTTCAAATCCATGAAAAAGACACTATGTGAAAAAATATTACAAACTAAATTACTTTGTTCTTATTAGAGAGGCAGAAACTAACTTCCCATCCAAGCATTTACAAATTCTTAATGGAAGCCTGGAATGGACCCTTCTTTATAGGGTCCAATCCGTCTGTCTATAGATAGACAGATTTACAGTGTTTTCTGCACTCTTGTGAATCTTCCTGCAAAGGGTTTTTTCATCTGCATAATTGCCTTGCACCCGGGAGGCAGTTTCATGTTCTATCCTCATCAAATTGATTGAAGCTGAGATTTCAAGTCATTAAAGTTCCACAGAAAGACCTCCTTTGCTGCTGTTTTCATGCAGCATAGATAGGCTGTGTTTATTAAAGGAGCAAAAAGGATGATCATGGTACCTGAGAATCTTAATGATAGATAAAAAAAATAGTTTAATGAGGTCATACACTGCAGCAGGCTTCAGCTGGAAAGCTTTGTGTTGATGACTGCTTGTATGAGATGCACGTATTTCATGCCTTAAAAAAGCACAGTTCTCCCAGGGCTCTGTCTCCTGCAGTAGATGATCCTTAAGAGTTCATAAAGCTTTTTCTATCTGTGACAAAACTCAGGACATCACAGCATTTGCTTGTGACTATTCTGTGGGGAATAGTATACCTGATGAATTCTTTGGCCAAATCTTATTTTTAATTTACGTGAGTGTGGGTCCAAGAACCGTCAATATCCACTGGATTTTCACCAGTGTAGTCAAAAGCAGAGTTTGACCTTTAGTTAGCTCATACATGTTTCTTGCATTTGTCACATAAAGTGCTTAAACTGTGCTGAACAAGAGAAATCCCTCCATTACGGAATTACAGATGGGTCTCAGCCTTGCAAATCTCCTGTTCCCTTCTAACTCCCTGCCTTACAAGATACAGCATTTTCTTTTTGAATCTTCCTATTTGGCAGATTTTTCACGATGGTGCCATGAGGAACGACATGTTGGATGACAAACTCAAGGTAGTGGCATCACTTGTAAATGCATTGCACGCAAGATAGACGGACAGAGTGATTTGAAATACAAACATCAGCAGTACTGCTTGGCAATCGGGTTAAAACCTGTTTCCTTTGCATTGCTCCAGGTCTCCTAGAGCTGTGTGGTGCAGTCCTTTTCTAATCCTTTCCCATTCTGAGGCTACTACACGGCCTGTGTGCACATTTTATGTATTTTGATAGCACGCACTTTAAAAGCATGATGGCTTGGGACTGAAGCAGCATGCAGCCGCCTCTACTGCAAGAGTGGGATGGAGCTTAGTTCTGAAAGTTCAGTGACAACTTCTTTACCCCACACCCACATTATCATCTCAAATCATAACTTATGGTCTTGGTGCTCAGCTGTCAACAGAGATACTGAATTCAGAAAGTAAGGGGATTTTTTATGCAGCTATTAAATACAGTGAGAGAAAATAAAAGCATTGCCCTCCTTTCTTTAGAAATGCAAGCCACGTGGTAGGATGCAAAGCCTAGCTTTTCAAGCACTAAGCAATGTACTTGTCAGAAGAGATACTGTGGAGATGGAGATTTCTTACAAAGTATCCAGTTGGGGAAGCATAGAGGAAGCAGTGAAGGGAAATGGAAGAAGAGGTAATATATTTGCAAGAAAAACCTGCAAATGTAAAGGGTAGATAGTGATAAGCAAAGGAATGAACTGTAATATATTCATTCTGGCTTTTGGACATATGATTTGATAGTCATGTAGTAGGATTACTAATTCCTTTTCTCATCACAAAACATCTCTGGATTTCTCCCAGAAAGATTCCTGAGAAAATTTAGAACGTATGGATACTGGAAATACCACGCTCTCATTGCCACTCTCAGGTGATGTCCACTTTACTGTAGTGTGTGGTGGTCCTGGTTTTTAAGACCTGGGAAGCTAGCTGTAATAGATTTTTCACACCATAGCTACCTTTTTTTTTCTCTGCACTGAGTCTGAATGAGAGAAAATAGGTGATAAGATCTAAGCAGTGGGGGCAACAAAACATTCCAAGGCAAACGTAGCATGGAACAGACATGGGTGAGGCATGGGATAGAGCTACAGAAAGCTATAAAGTTGCAGTGGGGTCTGTGATTAACATACTTCCTAGGTTCCAGTCTTATCTGGGACCTTTGCACACTCTCTGTCCCCACATCCTTTTATTTTACCTTCATGCAAATTCATCTTGGTTTTAGCTGTATTATGAAATTCTGTGCCTTTCATCTCCCAGGTCAAAATAAAGGAAAGAACAAAAGGTTCACATGATACTGTCCATTTACCACTTGCAGCTTCTGGCGCTGGTTTAGCCACACCTTCTCTCACTCCTCTGAAATCACATGGTCTGCATCAGGGAGCATCTGCTTCTGGGGACAGTCAGTATGGGAAGGTGATGCCAGTCTGTGCTGTGATCTGCTCTTTGCCTCACACCTTTGGCTCTGTGCCTGTTCTTGCCTAAACAAATATCAGGATCAGACCTTTGGCCTGCAGCATCTGTGCTAATGAGAACTTCAAGCATTAATCACAGTACTCGAACAAGTCCTCCTTGACCAAGAAAAGGACAGATTGTGTCTACTATGCACTGGCTTATGCCAGGGAAATTGCAGAGCTTTGTCTTGATGGGAAGTGGAGCTGTGGAGGCTACCAGGTGCGAATGTGAGAGGCAGAACAGAATAGTTATTACATATTCCTTAGCATGCAGAGGCAGGGACATGATAAAAATCATGTCCCCTAAAAATAGGAGACTTTCTGCTTCTTCTATTTCCCCTGCAGCATCAGGGGAAATTTCACGCTGCCTCAGTCTGTCTAAAATAATGTATTATAGTAAAGCAATATCCAACAGTAACTTTAGGAAAGGACAAACTGATAAGTGCATGTGTACCTCAGCAATAGCTTGCCAGTGAACCATCCACCTCCCTATTGCTAGTGCATCCTGCAGTTTGGCCTTCTTTCCAATTGTCCATGGAGAACAAATGATGAGGGGGTAGAAGAGGCAAATAGAGACATCTGTTCATGTCCATTTCTAACCAACACAATCTCCTACTCAGTCACGGGGAAGAGTGTGCATTTTGACAGTGAGTCAGAGCCAAAGGGAGGTGGTGTGAGAGATGGCTTTGGTTTGGTCTATGCAGGGAGGCAACTGTGACTCAAACACTGCATACTGATGAGCTGGAGCAATTTCTCCATTTCCCTCCTAATTAAAGTTGGGGTTTGCTCCCCACCCAGTCTGCAGTCAGCTGTGTGTTATACACTGTGGCTCCAGTAAGTAAAATGCTCTACTACAAGGAGGTGAAATGTGGGATCTCCCTCAGAAAGAGCAAAGCTATGTAGTGCTTAAACTTAATTTCCTTCCCACACTTTGCCTCTTTTTCAACTTTGTTCAGTTTTAGAAGATACAGAGCCCTGATTCAGAAACTGAAAACAAAATTACCAACCTCAATCATGTGATGTGATAAAATATGCAGTATCATGGTGAAGTTTCTATATCTCTGTGAGAGAGAGAAGTACTGATGGCAAAAGTTTGTGCTACATGTACCAGTCAATAAGTAAGAACTCCATGCAAGAATAAATGTGCACGTAACTAATTTACATTTCTAGGGTAATAGTTCATCAGATAACACAACTTTCATTTGGTTGGAGTGGCAATAGATAAATTTGCAGCAAATCTACTCTTGTAAGCACATTACAGCAGGAGAATATAATCAATGTACTTTTTACAAGGAGTTCATACCTACACTGGTGTCTCTTAGGAATTTGTCTAGCATCTCTCAAAGCTCTCTTTTTGTTATGGTCCATTAGGCTCTAATTAAAAAATATTTCCTAGAATGGTTCTAAAAATCACTCATTATTTTGGTCTTATTGGTGGGAGATGATTTACAAATACATCTGAACAAACTGGCAGGAACCATTTGTTCCTACTTCTAAGCTGACAACAATGTTTTTAAAATGTATTACAAAACTATAGTTTACTTTACTTAATTACTACCAACAGAGCTTTTACCAGGATGGTAGTGGACTGGTATGCTTTCATTTTAAAATTAGTGAGCTAGCCTGGTATACGCAGGAAAAGGCACTCAGCACACAAAAAATTCCTCTTTGTGTGGTGTAGACAAATATTTTCCTTAATATTTATCTGCCCTGTGATAGATGGCTTTGCTAGAAAAGCTCTCACAGTGAATCTCCACCATGACACTACTCAGCAGACAGAAGGAAAATGAAGAAAAGTATGGTATTATTCCCAAACTAACATTCAAACAATAAAGTATCTACACAATGCATTCCTTATTCTGCTCTGCTGAAATCAAAGTCAGTGGCTTAAAAAGCACTTTTTCTCTTGAAGCACCATGAAGGGTAGAGCCCTTTCAGTTCTGCATGGAAAATACAGTATCAGCTATTTATGCAACAGAAACAGTATGAATGGCATGAATAATGAAATGTTTTATGCTGAATCAGTCGTAACTTCTCTGAAAGTTTCTTCCTGGTTTCTGCTGGTCATTATGTGGACATATTCCAACTCTTTCATTCCTTTTTGTCACTGCATCCTTGCCAACAGCAATCATTGTTTCAGCCTGTTCAGTGATAACAGTCTGTGCCTCTGGCAGGCTGCAGCAAGCAAGGAGAGTTCAGCTGTTTGGGCAGCATTTGCTGGATGTTGACAACCAAACCATAGGTGGGTAAGTTGATACCACAGTTGGATCTAATTAATAAGACACCTGTGTAATCAAGATCCTGTGTCATATGATTAATTACCTTAAGCTGTCTGTACCAAGAATGTCCATTAATTTAATTGCAAGACTGATATTAGAGCAGCTTTCAGTCTTCAGAAGGCAGATAGGCTTTCTAGAAGGATTTCTGAAAGCCTTTGAACAGGCTAGACATATATTACAAGGCCTTCACTCCACAGAAGTGTTTGTGCCAGTACAATAAAATACAGCATTCATAGTCAAGGAAGTAAAGAGTGATGGAAAATAGTGGCATTTTGCCACAGTAGGGCAATTATCACATATGATGCATTTCAGCTGAACACACAGTTTATATCAGTTTGTTACAGCCTGCCTTTAATGCTTCCAGAGCTATACTTTCTGAATAGGCACAGTAAAAGGTAGGCAGTACTTTTTCTCCTGGCTTTCTGGGTTCTTAGTTACATATTTAGCACACGGAAAGATTTCAAATTTCTATTTAATATTGAATATGTATATTAAAACATGAACTTCCCCCTCCTTGCATTTTTATGTATGTGCGTGTGTGTTTTTCTTGCACCACACTGCAGCTAGATCCTTTGTAACTTAAAGTTAAACCTAATAAAATCATTCACTGCAGCAGCAAGACACTTTCCCTAGAGTAGGATACAATGATGATGACATAATGCTGTGGTTTCCAAATCCCAAACCAGCTGTTACTGGTATATGCATTCAAAGTCACTGTCTCTGCATCTGTGCAAGAGGCACAAAAGCTTGTGACTTGATTCAGTAAATGATTTATTATTTTGAATGTATAATTCAGTGACATAGCTTATGCATGGCTTCAGCCACAGAGTGGGGAAAAGTAATTTAGGCAGCTTCCTACTGTAATAGAACAGAGAAAGGATATAATCCATCTGCACAGACCCAGTATGCAAAAAGCTGCCCATTTTAAAAATTGTTTCTTCTCTGACAGTCATTCATACCAATTCCTTTATCAGCTATAAATAAACACAGCTGGGCATCAATCCCCTAACCTAAACTGCACCAGAAACACAGTACCTATTCAAGCATTACTGAGCATATTATGATGCAACTTCTAGTTGAATAAGGGTGGCAGTGAAACTGCTGCCGTGCTTGGGCATACTGCAAGAAGCCAAGATTCTCCAGTGCTTGCTATTCTTGAGTCTTTGACAGTATTAGCCCAATAAATGAAGGTCAGCTTTAAAGCAATTTCTTAACAGCAAGTCTAAAAAAAGCATACCACAGAAGCAACCTGAGACCTATGAGAAAGCTTTTTCCACTACAGTAAGTTGCTTTGATGGAGTACAAAATCCATCTCTTCATAAATCACTCGTTTTCAAGGCAGAGCCTGGATATATCAGTTGATGGTCCTACTTTAAATCCAGACTGAATCAGACCTCTGAACCTAATCCCTGCCTTCTGTACTATGTCATCATGGCAATTTGTTTCCAGGGATACAGTATTTATTTACTCAAAGTAAAACCAATGTGAACAACTGCCCTGAATTTTAGCAGGAAAAAATGCATCCCTAGTGTAATTCCATTATCTGAGTGGTCTTGCATCAAGGATGAATTTAGCCTATTAAGTTTTGGCACAAGACTATCAGTGAGGGCAATATATGCTCCAGCTGTATTATCTTCATTTGTAGAATGCCACTGAAACCACTGAGCTTGTAACCAACCATTTCGTTATGTTTATCTTTCTTTAAATGTATAGTTAACCAGAGAAGTAAAGAGCTGAACTGTAGCAGAAGTAGTAAAAACATTGTAAAATTCAAGGACTTCTCACAGAAAAGAAAGGGATAATCTTGGTTAGAGCTATAATGAATCCTTCAGAAAAGAGGTGCAATCATGAACTGAATGTGAATTATGATACACTGGATTTTTTTCAGCCAAGTAATTGATAATCCATACAGTTACAGTTGCATGGATAAACTATGTATCTGCAATGGCCCATATCAAACAAGCCAGCAGAAATCACAAAAGATCGCTGCCAGTCCCATCTCTGTAATGGGCTGATTTATTAAGCTGAGAAATTGCTCTGATGTAAACAAAAGCTTTTCAGGCTAACCCAGACCAGGAATGCTTAAGAGAAATAAAAGGTTTGTGCAGAGCTTATGCAGATGAGCCCTCCTGTAGCTTTTCTTGTTTATCTAGAAAGGCTACCAACAGTTAACAGAAAAGTTTGTAAAAACCAGGAGAGGTGTGTGAAAAAGCAGAACAAAACAGAACAACAAAACCAGGCTGTTCCAACATCCCTCTTCAGGGAATTTCACAAAGTCTGCGTAGCCACAGACTCTCAAACAGATCCAGGAGAAAGTGCTTCAAAAACTGCTCCTGTGCCAAGATGTAACGCTTTCCATGGGCAGGAGGAGTTTTGTTTGGTAGGAGACTATAGTGTTAGATCCCGTCTCCTCTACCTACTTGCAGGTGACAGATGAAAGGTACTGAAGTGCTGGATTCTTTTTAGAAAATGCAGGTACCTGATCCACATCAATATGACTGAGCAAAACACTAATCTTCCCATGACATTAAAGCCATTGAAATCAAGTGCGCTTTACAGGTGTGAAAGTGGAATAATCTTCTGAATACACATCTGATAAATAACCTTTCCTTCATTTGATGGAAATATTAAAGCAGTTTGGAATTCAACATTGCTATAAGGAAGGATGAATAATTTCCAAGTACAGCTCTAACATTTTGAGTGAACAAGTCTAAAACAGGATTCATAAAAGCAAGAAAGAAAAGATAAATTACCGCTATTGGTAAAGTAAGAACATAGCATTAATAACACTGTTGCATAAAGTGTGTGCTCTCACCCAAATAGGAAACCCCTTCTTCTGGTGTGATTGTTCCATATTTAACCATCATCTTCACAAAATCAATCAGGGTTTTCATAATAGTTATCAAGGTCTCTTTCTCTTTTGCCTCTGTCTCTGCATGAGGAGATAAAGCAAAACTAGTCAGATTTCAGGCAACTTGGAAAACTCAGTTCTGCAGATTCTGCACAAACTTAATGCATAAAAAATTACCTACTCACTAAAGTAAAATGCTATGCTGGATTAACAAAGAGAGCTTCTATATATGTTTCCTTTTAAACTGCTCCTGCAAAGTACAGGTGGATATACTTTAAAACTTCAGGGTTTGGTTCTCCATAGCTTTTTGTCTTGAAGGTCTATGTTATGGAAGGCAAATGGTATGAATTCCGTTTTTCAGATAAGAAAACTAAACACACTGAGATGAAGTGACTTGCCAGAGTTCAAATTGCTGGTCAGAGGGCAGATATAGGCTCTATATGAGGAAGATAGCTCAGAGATCCTTTCTCCTATAAGATCCATGAGTTCAATTACAAAAATATAAAGTATCTCAAATGAGATTGTTAGCATGCACAATATCATGGCTTAGGTACTGGGAAAACATAATATTGCATGGTTGGAAGGATCCTGACTCCAGAATGGGATACAAAGATTGATTTTTCATTATAAAAATCAATCTTTCTTGCCCATATATATCTCTATCTTCACAGTCATTGCTTATTAGATTTCTTTTTCCATTGTGTTTATCTGCTGAACAATATGACTCTATTTCTGCATTAGCAGCATGAAACTCCCCCATCACCCACTTTACACAACCTCTTCCTGCACCCCAGGTTGTTGCTGAAGGACCCAGCAGAGCCAGGGACACTGTCAAGCAGGGACAGTCTGAAACATACTCTCAGCCTTGCTGAGGGCCAGCCCCTTTAGAGAGCTGCTCAGCAGGTTTTTTATTGCTGCCTGCAATTTAACCAATATCTGTAGGGTGCAATTGAATTGAATCCCTTGCCCTCCAGCATGATACAAGCCAGCAGGTGAACAGCATAAAGTAGGAGACAGGTAGAGATGGGCAGCCAGTGGGACCTGGTTTGATTTGCTTGATAACCTGTTAAACACAACATGCCTTTCTGCTTTATGAGTAGAAAAAGAAAGAATGAGCGTACAGAACTGCTATGGGAAATGCAAAGAACAGGAAGAAGAGTATGAAGTTTGTAGATTGGACTTCAGCAAAACATGCCCTCAGGTTTTCGCTCTCCACTCAGGTGTTCATGAGGACAGTTTGAAGCAAGATTAAAGCTTCTGCAGGACAAGGAATCTACAGAATAAATTGTTGCTGACTGTGCTGGAAAAAGCAGAAGATATGCTGGCTGCAGAGGGTGAGAGTGGGTGTGTGGCAGAGCGTGCTGACAAAGGGGCTGTGGCAAGGTGCCACAATCTTGCCTGAAATAACTGGAAGGCAATGATGTCTAGCACCGGAATAGGAAGAGACATGCAGGGCTTTCATTGCAATAAACAACGAATCTGTGGTTTGTGAAAAGGCTGGGTGGCTCAGACTCATTTACTGGTACCATCACTGGGAGAATTCTACTGTGGCTTACTCGTATCTCTGTTGGCTTAGAAGACACGGATGTTACTGGAAAGATCTCTGGAGAAAACAATTTGCCAGTTTTTCCATCAAGGCATTACGGGAATAAAAAGAATTCAGGACTCCTGAATCATACAGCACAAGATGGGAAGGGCTACCTAGGTCACACAGTTTGCAGTTTTGAGTGCTGTTCCTCCCAGTATTTTGCCATACTCACTAATCATTAATTGCTACTGTGCATCTTAGAGAATGCTTTTAAAGCACATGGTCTTTTGGCAACTAGAGCAGCTGTGGGGAAGGGAAAGCATGAGAACAAAACAGAGAAAATACAAATTTTCTAAATTTTTCCTCGTTAGTCCTGTAAACACACAATGAGCTCACCTGAGTTGAGGCTTTTCAATAGTGCATAGAAGTTTGGAAAATACTGGAGGTCTTCAAAATTATCTTCAGAGGGCAGCTCATTTCTTCTTTCCAAGATATTAGATGATGACCATGTGTTATCCAGTGTATCATCAATTTCTCCATTAACAAAACTATCCTGATCAGCTTTGCTTGGTATCTCCATGAATGACATAAAAAAATAATATCTATAAGCACATTGCTTTTGGTGATAGAGTTCATAGAGCCATAAATAGTATCAGCATCTGATGCCAACATTTTCCTAATTATGAGGTGAAGACTATACTATTTTCTCACAGTTACTTCAATTTGACATTTGACTTAAACCTCAAAGTAACTCACAATTCATTTTTCTCTCTAATGGAATTTCTTTAAGAACACCTTTGTTTCCAGGTTGAACTAATTTTTCCCTAAAGCAAAGCAGTGTATTGGTCTGCTTGTATGTTGGGCAGATGAATAAAAGTAATTAGCTAAGAAGTTACCATGCTTTCCTGTTGCTTCTCTTTTGTATCACTCTCTGCTCTGCTTGGAGGGTAATCAAAATCTTCAGACTCCTCACGGTCCTTCGCTTCATTTGCAATTAGTTGCTGTAAAACCTCTGCCACTTCATCTTCCAGGGTGTAGGCCTGACTCTCTGTGATCTGTTAAAACATTTGTGCAGAGTACTTATAGAATATTGTGCTTTTCCTAGATTAATTGTTGATATGAAACTTGAGCTTTGTAAATAGGTTGCTTCAAATATGTTTGCTTCAAAGCTAAACACAGACAAGTTAGGTTAATATGTTTACTGATGGATATGTTTATACATGTAGACATTAATACATGTCCATATTTTTATAAAGATATATACACACACATAAAATCACACATCAAATAGGTGGGTATACATAAAAAAACACCCACCCACCCATACAGCCTCCAGTAGGAAAGCAAACCAATATAGGGCTTAACACACTTGTTAAGAGTCCAGCTGGAACGACGGAGCTGCAAGTGCAGTATATATGTGTATATACGTGTGTGTGTGTATAAATGCATATGTTCTGCAACATATCAGTGGGAGTCAGCATGCAACAGGTACTTGCAAAATCTATTGCAGGAAAGATAAGGTTTGTACTTCAAACTATAAGGATCCCATATTGCAACGGCTAAAACCGTTGAGACATCCAAAGGTTGGAGACAAACTCAGTCTTGCTAAAAATCAGTAACAATGAGATATGTATCCCCAGCTAACCAGCACCATTATATACCTGCTGATGATAATAATTACTAGGTGCATAGGAATGGGCTCAGGCTTTTCCCCATAAGCATCCAAAAGAAAAATAGAAAAGATCTCTATGAGAATGAGAAGAGAAATTACAGGGAAAATGAGAGCAGACATGGGAAGAGTACAATCAGTGAATGTTTTCTCAACATCAGAAACATTCTGCAGCTTGGCCTATTTTTTTGCAAAGCTATCACAGGAACAACAATATTATTGCAATGTGCCCAAATAACTCAAGAAGCTTGCCTAGAGCCTAAATCCCATTCATTTTCACTCAAGTCAGCAGGACACAGTATCCAATTGCTTTTTAAAAGAGCATTAAACAAACCCACAAACCAGCTAAATGAAGTATTAAGAAGATACTTACTAGCCCCAGATTTAGAAGTTTTGAAACAATCTTGTCAAACACTCCTCTATCATTTTCCTCATAAATTCTTGCAGCAATTTTTTGAACAATGTCTTCAGCAGTCAAAGGAGTGCCATCTAATTGATGGAGGCCATCTGGATCATCTAAAAGGATTACAGTTTAACTGTGTGCTGAGTGTCCCAAGTCATTTGGATTAGACATCTTGTAAAAGAAACATCTGCCCACATCTTTTTCTCTTCAGAGCAAACCAGCACTTTTTTGAAACATTAGGAATATACTTTGATACACACTTTAGAACCCATTACATCACCCCCAGTAAAAAGTTCTTTGAGTCCATTTTCCACATCTGAAAAAAGCCTTTCTGACTTGTTCTTTTGAAAGAGCAAAGATGAATGTCAGGAGCATACTCTTCTTTTTTATAGAAAAAGACTGTAAAAATGACAGAATACTGCTCACATATCTGCTTACATGCATCTTCCTGGTATCAGCTTCCATTGTATGGCCACTTAGTCCAAAACTGATCATGACAAAGAGCATACTATTGCCTTGTTTGGATTTCAACAAATGAAGTTTTAATTATGTAATCATTACTTATAGCAAATAATATCATCATGACTAATGGGAAAGTGAATATGATGAAGAAACCTTGGTCTGTGATCTGCATACTTTGATATAATTAAAAAGATCCTGAGCTAAATGCTGCTCACAGCTCCCAGAGGACTCACTTAAACTACAAGTCAATTAACTACTCCAGTAGTAAAGGCAAGTGTTCTTTGGACTTTAGTAACTTTTAGTTTTGTGATGAAGAGAATTATCTAGCATTGCACAGAACACTTGGAACAAATATATACAATTTAGCTCTATATAAAAGTGCATCTTCCTTTCAAACCAGAATAAATATATTTTCATTTAAAAGCATGTCCCATTTTCCTTCCATCAAATTTAAATTGCTAAAAACATAATGCAAATTACACAGTTGGATTTTCCTCCCCAGAAGAAGACTCTGAAAATCAACAGCAATTCTTCTGTCTTGTGTTTCAAAACCTAATTCTAATATGGCAAGCTTCCACTACTGGAAGTAATCGAAACTGCATTCCAGTTACAAAGGTGAGTGAAAAATTCATGACTGCAACCGGACTGCAAGAGAGGTCTAACCTAAAGTTCACCAAAAGATAACTATAGAATACCTTGGAATTTATAGTCCTGTCCGCTTTTAGTGGAGTCATAGTCATCCACAAGCCTGCGGTTCTTGGTGGAGTCTGCATCATCCATGGCCAGTTGCTGTTCATACAAAGAACTTCTAATTGACTCCCTCTCCTTTTCGTTCCTCTCTCTTTCTGCTACTGATTTGAGCAGATTCAGGTCATCGACAAAGGAATAATTCCTGAACTCTGGCTTATTTTCTGGAAAACATATCAACGCACACATGACATAAAATCTTACTGTATACTATACTATGTATTACTATATTGCTGTAAAACCAGGAAAGATGTTTTACCTGTGGGAGCTATCTTCCTATTCTTGTCTGCCTCAGCTTCAGCAATCTGATATACAAAAATAAAACAAGTAAAACAACAAACAGGCAGAAGGAATAAACACACTAAAATATGTGATCTCTTAATTTATCAATATCAAGCAGAAGCCTTAATGCCTGATCTTCAGTCTTAGTAAGAAGTTTGCCTTAATAAGTAGAACATGATTTAGTGCTTCACAGTTTTTGTCAGTTCCACCGCACCCTTTGTTCATAATCAGACATTATAAGAAGCTGCGATGGGCTTTCCATTTAAAGATAAATGCCAGTTACATTTTCCCACTTCAATCAAAGCTCCTGCTATATTCCCGTAGGATGTCAATACAAAGGGGCGATACACCTGTGAGCTGCTGGAGCTAACAACCTGCTTTTGAAATGCTGGACAGTAAAACTCTGTGTGCCAGTTCTCTATTTTGTATCCAAGCCCATCAATATTTACTTTACTGACAAATCTATTAACTCATTTGTTAAGCCATTAGGATATTCATGGATCTGGTACCTGAAGGCTCAAAATATTATGGAAATACCCAAACCAAAAAACATTGTAAATATTTTTTATTTCACTTACCTGTTCCTCCAAAGGTCTTTCTACACTTAATTGTCTGTTGTGTATAGCTTTATCTAGAATAAAAAACCACACATAGATACACTCATTTATATGATGTATGCAACTACAAAAGGACAGCATGTTTTTTCTTCTAGTTTTCCCTCGTTAGACACAGTCTTAAATCTGATGCCAACTGCTACTTCATGTAAAAAAAAAAATCAATGTTCCTAGAAGAATAAGAGTACAATAAAAAAGTCAAATATTTAAACAAAGCATGATTGCTTGGGGCAGAAGGAGAGATTTTGCAAAAGACATAATACAAATACAGATATAGACTTAGTAACCCCTTTCTGATACGAAAACTAGTAAAAAGAAAAGGGGGGGGAAATGCTGTAAGAGATTGACTAAAATAGCAATAATCGGATTGGTACAACCAAGAGATTAAAAATCTCTCACATCCAGAATACCAGGGGAGACTGGGAGTGAGAGAGAGACTTGTGCAGAAACTGCTGTAGAATGGCTGAAAACATCTCTTGGAAAAGACTGAAACAATTCAGAGCTTTTCCCTCTACCAGCCCCTATCTCTTCACTTTCGTATTAGATTACAACTTCAGTGATCCAGTGTCTTGCACCAGGAATATTGTTTCTTTAGGATCTAATTGATTTTAGTCAAGTGGAAGGAAAGTTTTTACTTTATCTGTACCCTGAGAAACTTTCCCGATTCATAGAAAATGGAGAAAATGTGTTCAGGAAGGTGCTTACCTTTGCCCCCGGGCTTCGGGAAGCAGTGCGCTCGGCTTGCCAGCAGCGACAGCACCTGCACCACGACGGCCAGCTTGAGGAACATCTTGCTGCCGCCCAGGCCCCTCGGAGGGCGAGCCGGGACCGCGGCCGCTGCCCGCGAGGTTCCTGCTCGCACAGCCCCGGCGGGGGATCAGCGCAGCGCAGCCGCTGTCCGGCGGGCGCTGTCCAGCGGTGCGGTGCTGAAGCTGCAGAGCGCAGCAGAGCAGGGCCGGCCGCCGCGCTCTGTCCCGCGTCCCCACGCCCGCAGAAATGGTCGAGACCGTCCCCGCGGTCAGCCCCGGGCAGGGGGGAGGAGACGGGGGAGGGCGGAGCATGCGCGCCCCGCTACGCGGCTGCTGCCCCGGCCCTCCCGCCTCCCGGGGAGAGGGGCCGGAACCTCCGCAGGGGTGCCCGGCCGCCTGCGGGAGCGGGGTCGCCAGGGGTGGCGGTGCGGGGTGGTGCGGAGCTGGAGGCCGCAGCCGCTCTGGCAGCAGCTCTGCGGGGAAGCTGTGGCCGGCTCGGGGAGGCCGTGTGCGCACGCCTCCCGAGCTGGGGAAGTGCAATGCGGCCCTGCAGAGGGGCCCGGGAGTCACGTCCATCTAGCCCAGACCTTCCCACGGGAAAGGCACAGCCATCAACGATGCTTTTCCTACAGAGAGAGGATGTCGCTCCTCAAAAATCAGAAATAAAAAAAAGCAGTAGCAGAGATGACCACAAGCATGTAAGCTAATTCTGAACTGGTTCATAAATTAAAATTTAGCCCGTGCAGACACAGAGCATCAACGGATCCCTAGAGATGAGCAGACATTTTCAGCGTTTTGTGGCAGAACAAAGGATTGCAGCAGGAGCTCTTTTCAGCACGATAGGATCGGCTTCCAAAATGGGAGATCACAGTGGGTTTTGTTCAAAAAAGACCTCATCATTTTGTAGTGATAGATGCACACGTGCAGGGGTCAGCTGAAAACACAACATCAGAAGTCTCAATACTTGCTCACTGCTTAAAAAATTGGCTAAAACCTCTATTTGGGGAGATGAAGAGGTTCAGTGCTTTTGCAACTGAAAGCCAGGAACACAGGAACTGTTCTATCCCTTACCAGTGTATTACAATACAAGCTGGGAAGAACACAAAAAAGTAGTGCAATAATTTATTGGTCTAAAAGCACTAAAATTGAAATTTCTTTTTTTCCCTGTTTTTAATACTCAAGCCTTTGTATCTAATTTAGATTAAATAGTGACAAACCCTGATGCTCTAGTTTACATCATGCTCACTACTGTAAATTAATATGCCTGTGATCCACAGATCCAAAGCAATAACTTTCAGATGTGCATCAATAACCCCATAATCCTTACCTATTACTGGGCTCCTACCCTTGGATCTACACCAGAGTTAGGATTTATGGGATATTTTTGTTTCGGTTGGCTGTATGTTAGAATAAAATAGGTTTATTTACACATTGCCTCTTAACCTACAAGAAAATTATTAGACTAAACTAAACTTCCCTCACTTCAGAAGCACAGAAGACAAGAGCTTCCACAAGAACATGTAGACTCTTCCCCTGACAGCTTTAGCTCATATATATATGTATATATACACACACCCATCAACAGGAATATCAAAACTGCAGAATATTACTGATACAGAAAAACCAAAAGATCAATTCTTACTTCAATATTCTTGATATTCTATCCCAGTTTTGTATTCAACAGTTCATTGCAAGTCTAATGTTCTCAATGTTCAAAAAATATATACTTTCTCTCATTTACCCTTCCTGATATTCTATGCAATGCATTTTAAACATCCATCCATTTATAGGACTCTATACATTTCATCATTCAGGCAAAACCCAGCACACAATACAAAAGCAGTGAATGTATTTTAAACATGCTGAAAAGAAGGTAGCTGTAAAGCAGGTCAGAAAAGTAACTCTAATTGATGACGACAGTGCAAAGAAATTGCTGGTTAAAAATACACCTGTTTATGTGATATGTTTGCCTATGGCTTTTTGTGTTTAATGGTGTGTCTAATGGTGTTCAAATATGTTTATTTTCCACGATATGCTTCTGTTTATGTGATAAATGGAAGTTGTGGATGCCCCATTTCTGGAAGTGTTCAAGGCCAGGTTGGACATGGCTTGGAGCAACCTGGTCTAGTGGAAAATGTCCCTGCCTGTGGCATAAGGGTTGGAACCAGATGATCTTTAAGGTCCCTTCTGACCAAGACCAGTCTGTGATTCTATGAAACTTTTTATACTATTTCCTAGTTCTTTACACTTTGTTATTTCCTTGTGCTAAATCGCCACCTGCTTTGTCAAGCCTCTCTAACAAGAAATGATGAAGAAGGACTCTGTAGGGTCTGGGGTTGATGGTGGAGAGAGAAAAAAACTCAAAACCTGCCATCATCAAAAGAGAGTATGCCTGCGATAGCCACTCTAGCTCCTGGAATCGCAAGCTAAAAGAAACCATGCCAGGAAAGCCAAGCCTGAACCTTCAAACACAAACCATTTCCCCATTCATGAAGGCTTCATGTCAAGGCAAAGCGCTCAGAGGCTGGCTGCAGCTGGCAGCTCAGAGCACACCTGCAGTGCCACACTCCTGCCTAGCACACTGGTAAGCTGTATGACGCAGGACAGAAAATGCATCATCTCTGCTAATTACAACAAAATATGTTTAATCATCGTAGGAAAATGCATGGGTAAAAGCACTGCCATTGTTTCTCACTATATCTGTTTTCATTTGGCATCATTTATGTCATCTACTACTACACATTCCTCTTCCCAGTGCAGAGACAATACGGTGAAGAACATAAGCTCTTCTATTTTGGATTCTGTTTTGGCTCATGCACAATCAACCCATTTTCTATTCTGGAACTGTTTATTTCCAGAGATGATTCATGAGCCAGAAAGAATACCACTTGCATGTCAGATGCCAAGGAGAACTTACAGGAATGGCAATTAGAATGGTTTTTCATTGTGGTGAGTGCAGTTGATATGGAGCCTGGAGAAATAACTGAAACACAGCCTTTCAGTGACATTTTTGCTGTTGTTTTATAACCACACTTCAAGGTTTTTCATCTAGCTGATGAAAACAGAAGGCAGATGAAAGCAGAATATAGCCAAAAAACCCAGCAGCCCACCTTGCCAAGTTTATGCCTAGATGGCAGACATGCCTTGCTTCTGTGGATATGCTTTCTCTACTGTATCTCATATTATGCTAAATGATATGCTACGTATTCTAGTGCTTAAAAGGAAAAAAATTTTTGGAGGAGTTACTGGTGATCTTCTATTCTGCTTGGCATCAGCTATACAGATAATCATCTGACAATAAGTCGTGTATTGTGCACGTGTGCACTATGAATAGTCCTGGTTTCAATGCAATCATCAACAGTATGAGAAATTAATCACACAGAAGCTCGAGGGTACAAGTCATTATACATGTAGCATTTATTTGTACACCACCTGAGGCAAAGAGAAAGACTTGAGACCCTGGAATCAATAAAAGAAAAAAGTCAAATTATTGAGATTGGAGCATTTATTGAAGTTCTATCAGCTTAACCAGCAGCTTTTGTTCTGCTTACTGAATTTACATTTTTGGTCTGAAAAGCTCACAAGCTTTTCTAGCTTCCACAATATAATCTGGTGTCTTTACATGAGCAGTTCTTAACTGAGATACTCTTAACCAATTCATTTCATAAAATGAACTTTAAAAAATACCGGTCTAAATCTTTCAGCTTAGCTTCAAAGAAATGCCAACTTCTAATACTTAAGTACTGACCTCAGTTGGTCCCTATTTGTTTGGGTTTTTTTCCTGATAATAAATCACCTTATAGCTTCAAGCTTCAGCATGATTGTCTGACGAGATACATGTTGGAGACGGAGGGATACTTTTTTCCTTGCAAACACATAGCTCGGAAGGGATTACTTCAGTTTCTTCCCCACTCTTTCCAGAAAAAAAAATATCCCCTTTGAACTGACATCCAAACCAGAAAATGTCAAGTAATTTTGTTTCGGAGAAATAAGTGTAACTGGAAAAGCCATACGTGGGCTAAAATGGAATTAAGCATCTAAACCTACAGAGATACAGTATCATTTTAAGTCTGCTGTCTTTGGTGAGATGATTGACTCTTTAAGTGGCACTAAGCTTCTTCCTTATTCACGGGAAAAACTGGGAGAAAAACAATTCTGTTAAAAAAATACAGTATAGCATCTATCTTGTCGCCATTGGCTGAAGATTTCAATGCACAAATTTGGGAAGGCACAGCCCAACGTATCAGGTAAACGTGACTGGGCTGGATGTGCGTCTTCCCTCGGAGTGTGGATGCGCTCCTGTCTCGCCGCGACCGGTGACCGCGGGCACCAACCCCCGGAGGCCGCGCTAGCCGCTGTGGCTCAGCTCCACCTCCCGGCTCAGCGGTGACCGGGCCGTGCTATCTGACAGCTCTGGGCGGCCGGAGCCTGGGGGAGCGCCTCTCCGCAGCCGCAGCCGCAGCCGCCCCCGAGGCTCCAGGGCGCGGAGCCAGCACCCGGCGCTACCACCGCTCGGGCGGCTCCAGGCCCGCCGGCCCCTCCCGCTCCGCAGCAGCGCGCAGTGCAGCGCCCTCTGCCGCCGGGCGGCCCCGGAAGTGCGCCAGGCCGGGGAGGGCCGCGGTCCGCTCCCTTCCGTGCGGCGGCGCGCGGCGGTGGGGCCCGTCATGAGCGACGTGGTGGAGCGGACGCTGAGCGCGCTGCCCGGGCTGCTGGGGCAGCACGACCCTGGCGCCGGGCCGGGGGGCGGCGGCGGCCCCGGCAGGGCATCGGCCACCTCCCGCCTCGGGAGCCTCATCCGGAGCATCACGGCGCTCACCTCCAAGCATGTACGGGCTGCGGGCTGCCCCCCGGAGCGGGCCCTCTGCTCCTCCCGCCGCGCGGAAGCGGGCGTGGGCCGGGCCTCCCTCCTCACCCTTCCCACCCCGCGGTCGTCTCTGCGGTGCCGGCGTGGTGCTGTGGGCCCCGTGCGCGGTGCCGGTCTCCCCTCAGCCGCGGGGCTGGGGCCTGCCTGGGGTTCATCCGCCGGAGCGCTGCGGTGCGCGTTCGTGGGCTGTCGAGTTATGTGTTACCTGCTCGGTGCGGCGTGGGCAAGCACAGGACTGCCGAGAAGTACTGCTGCCCACGGTGCTTGCAGCAAGCAGCCATGTGTCACTGCTGAGGCGTACGCTGGTTGGGAGAAGGCTGTGGAATATTGTGAAATTGACACGTCTTTGACATTTGTTTCATAGTTTGTCTCCAAAATTGATGCAAGATTAAAATAAATTGATTTTTTTTCTAGGAAGAAGAAAAATTAATCCAGCAGGAGCTAACCAGTTTGAAAGCAGCAGTTTCAGCCCCCACAACAACACTTGTAAGTGTGGTTAGTGGTTACAGGCTGTGGGAACAGCAGACCAAAAGTGGTGGAAAGCAGTATTCTCACTCTTTTTGCCAGGTGGAATGTGCAGATTACCTGCATTATGAGGAGGAATGATTATCAGCATTGAAGGGTATCAGTGTCTGTGCTTTTGCAGTGTGGTTAAAATAGTGAGGACACTGTGATTCTGTGTGACGTGAATAAGCTGTAACAGTGCAGTGTGCAGAGCCTGCCATCCTGTAGTGCGTGAAATAATGTGGACAAAAAAGCTAGGCGATGAACTGCTGCCATCAAATATTGTTCTTTGCAGGCTGACATTAGTTTTATCATTGATTTGTGTTGTATAAGCAGCTGTACTTTGTTGCATGCACTGTTGCTGATGTCTGAATTGCAGGAGTTGATATACTCTGGTTTGAGTTAGTTGACGCATATCTCAGTCCCACAAGTGAGGGTTTTTGAACTCTCTTACATAGGGAAAACCCATCCTAGGTCAGTGTAGTTATTGGTAAAATACAATCTGCATTAGCAGCGTGATCGTCTAACACTTCAGTTAACTCGTACTGTTTATGTTAGGTGTCATTAATCTTTATCACATGTGTGCTAATCAAAATAAGATAAGATCCCTAAGTGTAGAGTATGGGGAATTCTGCTGCTATAGTCAGAAGTTAATTGATTCACAGAAGAGGTTCATAGCAGAGGAGAAGTTACAAGTACCCTGATTTTAACAAGTAATGTGAAATGCACATATGTCTCTGTCAGATGAAGTCCTCTACTTTGTTACAGCAGTAAAGAAGAGAATAAGACATGTTTGACTTGAAAGTCTCAATAATTTATTTTTTGTATTACAGAGACTAATGAAAGAATGTATGGTGAGACTCATCTATTGCGAAATGCTGGGGTATGAGTCTTCCTTTGGATACATCCATGCAATCAAGCTTGCCCAGCAAGGAAATCTCTTGGAGAAAAGAGTTGGTATGTGCATGGAGCTATAGCCTTCCTAATATTTGCAAACTGTGTTTTTAAAGTTTCTTAGAATTTGTAATTCATGTGAAAATACAACTTAAAATGTTGCTCTGCTCTCTTGGCCTTGTTTCATAGTCTCTCCCTACTTTTTGAAAATGGCTAACTCCCTGGTTTGTGAGGTGCTTGGTATTTGCTTGTAGAACAGCAGGCAGGGGGAATCCCGGACATCATCAGTTGTTCTTTCATTGTTTTGAATTGTGGCAGCAATAAATAATTTGAGATTTTGCTAAAAAACATGTCAAGCTGAAAAAGAGTTTCTGTCAGGATCTGGTTTCTTTTCAAGTACATAGTACCAGTCTAGACAAGGACGCTGATATAAGAGATTTGTCAGGCAGATATTTTTGGTTTTGGTGCTTGTAGGATTTCTTTTTTTAATTTAGAAACAGTTGTAGGAAGTGAGGCAAATAGAGCAGTCCTGTTTGCAGAATTTCCTGAGGAAATCTGAAAGGCTGGTTCAGCTGTCTTTGAACTTTCATGCTGTTGGGATCTCCTTGCCTGCCACTGTGGCTATTAACTTGTTTCCACTAGATTTAGTTTGAAGTAGCTGTCAGTCTGTCTCGTCTGGAGAATCTCCTTGCAGTTGCTGATTCAGCTGCCTAGTGAAGGCGTTTCTTCTTGTTTGCAGAGAAAATGGTTTAACTCCAAGCAATGTCTGCATACACAGAAGGAAGGCAATGTCTTGCGGGATATGCTTGTTTGATATCCTTTGTTTGAATTTCATCTGGATCGTCTACTCATGTATTGGAGTTTCTGAGAGAATGTGTTACAAGTGATGATTTAAAGTTGCTTTAACCCTGAGTAATGAAAGCTAGTGCACAGATGCTGTGATAGGGATGAAGAAATTCTGTCTTCACCAAACCTGGGAGGGCAGGTGGTAAGCAGATATGAAGAAAACTCTGGGACCTCTCTAAGCGTCAAGAACCAAGTGTCTTGCTAGTAGTCGGGTTGAGACCTTTCCATACTATGGCTCTTTTTGAAAAGGGTTTGGTGAAGGAGCATTGGTTTATATTTATATTTACTTTTAATGTAGATGGCTTAATGTTCTCTGGATACAAAGCCCCTTAAGCTTTGCTCTGGTAAAAGGATGTTATCAAGTGTGTGGGCTTTTTTTATTGTGTGGGCTTTCTGATGTTGTTTTGTGCAGTTTTATGTGATAAATGAGGATGACCTTGTCAGTTCTCAGTGCAACTTACCAGTTTTTATTAGGGAATTGTTGTCAGTTGATCCAGTCAAGATGGGTTTACCCCATTTTTTACCCATTGTGAGCCTCAGTGAATGAGAATGAGCTATGGTTTTGTAGTGTACTAAGCTGATCAAGTTTCGCATGCAGATAGACCAATCTGGTAGCCCAGACAATAGTTATTTGTATCTAAGTTGTTCATTTTGATCCCTGAGCCTTGAATGAACCAGGGTGGATCTTTTTTAAGATCTGTCTCTGTAACACAGATATTGTCATGATTTGGCATCCTCCCCACACTGCCGCTTTCTCCCCCCCCCCCCCGATTTTAAGTCCCTTAGTTAAAAAGAAAAAGGGGTCTTGAAGAAAAAGGTTTATTTTCTGGGCTTCTGGAATTGTTTTCTCCTGGTTAAGAAAAAACAAGGAAGTTTTTGGCACGGGATGGTGAATTTACTCTTCTGTATTCCAAGTTGAATACATTGTTGACATTTATTTGAAATTTGAAGATTGAACTTTATTTTTTTGGAAAAAGAGAAACAGACCTAACAAGTGCATTTGTATTGTGGAGTCTAGAAGTAATAATTTTCTCTGTGCAGACGGTACTAGTTTTCCAGGAAGTGATTTCTCGTGGTGCTTTTAGGTGCTTTTTAGTTGCAACAGTATTATGATGTCTCTTATTTCTCGCAGCTTATGAATCCTTAGCTGTTCAGCTCTGCTGCAACTTGTATACAACTGGTTTGTCTCAAAATAAAAGAAAGTCTTGATATGTAAAACATGAGTAATTATCATCCAACTGCAGGTTTTTTTGTTGGATTTTTGTAATTGTTTAACACTTCTTGTATTGCAGGCAGCCTTAAATTTTCAGTCTTGAAGTTGCTTAATTGCCTGAAAGTAGTAATGGAGGCTGCTTTCTTTTATAGGTTACTTGGCAGTTTCTTTATTTCTACATGAAAATCATGAACTCCTACTTCTGCTTGTGAACACAGTTGTGAAGGTACAGTGTTTTTGGAGGTCTGGAGATAAAATAATGAATGAAAATCCTAAAGGCACGGGAGCATGCCCATCCCCATGTGCTGCTGGAGTCGGTCCAAAGAGCAATGAAGCTGGTGAAGGATCTTGAGCACAAGTCTTAGGAGGAGTGACTGAGGGAGCTGGGTGGGGTCGTTCAGCCTGGACAAAAGGAGGCTGGGGGAACCTTGTCTTTTTACAACTAGCTGAAAGGAGGTTGTAGCAGGGTGGGTGTTGGTCTCTTCTCCCAAGTAAGAAGTGATAGCAGAAGTGGAAATGGCTTCAAGTCATTCCAAGGGAGGTTTAGATTGGATATCAGGAAAAAGTTCTTCATGGAAAGGTTTGTCAAGCATCGGAACAGGCTGTCCTGGGAAGTGGTGGAGTCAGCATCCCTGGAGGGATCTGAAAGATGTGTAGATGTTGCACATAGACAGGGACATGGTTTAGTGGTGGACTTTACAGTGCTGGATTAATAGTTGGACTTGAGAATCTTAAAGGTCTCTTCCAATCTAAATGATTCTATAAACTAAACTTGGACCAATTCTTCCCTTTTTGTCACACATCTAAGCTATGTACTCATTAATTCTACCTTGCTCTCTTAAAGTTGTTGCTTCTTTGGTTAGCAATGACAATTTTAAATCGCTTTCCTTGGATTTTGAATTTAATCTTGGCATTCCTGCTGTTGAAGGCATTTTTTAAATGTTTTCAAAGGACATACACCCTAAAATTTTCTTTATAAAATGTACTAATTATATATGTTCTCAACTCCAGGAGGAGCCATGCATACGTATTTCAATATAAACTTCTGCTTTTAGCTGACAGAAATTGTCTGTTTGCTTTTTTGAGTTCTTCTGATAATTTTGATAGGAAATGGAAATATGCTTTGGAATGACACTGAAAATCTGCCGCCTAATAATGTTTCAGAGGTGTCAATTTCTTTACTACTGTCTTATTTCACTGATTGTAACAGGACTTACAGAGCACTAATCTAGTAGAAGTCTGCATGGCATTAACCATTGTCAGCCAGATCTTTCCACGGGAAATGATTCCAGCTGTTCTTCCCCTAATAGAAGACAAGCTCCAGCATTCGAAGTACGTACTCATTTACAGAAATTCAAGTGGCCTTGTACAGTTGAATGACTTAATTCTGTTGGTAGTTTTAGTAAACTGATATTTTTTCTGAGTTGGTTTTTCAGAAATTCAGAAAAATTCAGAAATTTTTCATCTTGTAGTTTTTCTCCTGGATTCTTGTCTTATTTATTTGCAGTCTTGACTGAGTATTGGACAGGTATTAGTTTTTTTCATAACCAGTTTTAATAGGTAAATGTAATTGAATTTATCTACTGGAAATATGTGTATGAGCAGTGTTTATAGAGTGAGTGGAGAAACAGATTGGGATACTTGAAGTACTTCACTGATACGTTTTTTAATAAAGCTCTTTATAGAAACTTTGATAAAAGTATCTGCAAATATGAGTACCTTTGAGTTGGTTGATTTTTAATTCACAGTATCACATAGGATAACATTGTAAATGTGGTGTTGATTACAAAGGGAACTGCAAAATGAGCTAACTTGGTAACTTCCAGACAGGTGTTTTATTTGGAGCTGCATCTGTGACCGCAACAGATTAAAAGAGTCCAGTTTCATTGTTCATTTGTAGGCCATTCTTCTGATTTGTCAATCTGCATCAAGTCCTATTATTCTTTTAATTTTGCTTTGTCACTTCCTCAGGTATTGTTTGCAAAGTAATTTGTTGTCAGACATGTAAAACATGGGTTCTTGCCTCTCCAAATCAGTGTTCTGATGGCTGAACACATAATTTTGCATTATTGTGGAAATAACAAGTACAAGCTATTTTGTTAAGTCAAGTACTTAAAACGCACATGCAGCTTTATTTTATTTTGTGTAAATCTCATTTCTCTTCAGGGAAATTATCCGAAGAAAAGCTGTTCAGGCTTTATATAAATTCTATCTCATTGCTCCTAACCAAGTTCAGCATATTCATGATAAGTTCCGGAAAGCCTTATGTGACAGGGATGCTGGAGTCATGGCTGCTTCTTTGCATATTTATCTTCAAATGATTAAGGTAGGTAAAGAATTAGAAGCACAGTTGAACTTGGGAGCTATTTATATATAAATATATATATAATTTTCAATTCACAGTGTACTGTACAGAAGTTTTGCAGAAAAAAGCTTGTAATCATGAGAAAAATTAATTTATGTGATCATGGATATGTGTTATGTCTGTGCTAGGTCTCCATTTAGCTTGACAGATCCACTTTTTGCATGATCTGAATGTTCAGCATCATTGGCATCCTTAGCTAGAAGATCTGACTTCTACTCTGTGTTAAAGGGGTTGCTGGAATTTGCTTGTAAATCTTTCTTTACTGTTGCCTTCAAGTTACATTCACTCCCATTGCAAATGTGTGAGTAAATAGCATTGATTTCAAGTGAAGAGCTTACAGGTGTTGAGGGATGAGAGTAGAAGTTTTACTTTAAAGAGATGGAAACATTGGAGTAGGTATTTTGATCTTATTCAAGTTGTGGATTATTTTTACTTTTGAGGTATGGCTTGAAAATATTTTGAATTATATTTCTTTTTCATTATGTAGGAAAACTCCTCTGGGTATAAGGACTTGACTGGGAGTTTTGTAACCATCCTGAAGCAGGTAGTGGGAGGAAAGCTCCCTCTTGACTTCAACTATCACAGTGTGCCAGCGCCATGGTTACAAATTCAGCTTTTAAGAATATTGAGGCTATTAGGAAAAGATGATCTAAGGTAACCAGATCTTTCTCTCTAATTACTATTTTGAAGGTACAAAGAATACAGTCATGACCTGTATCTCATAGACAGCTTGCTATTTTTTGGTTTGTTTGGTTTGGGTTTTTTATAAGTGAATTTCACTGTTTGTCAACTTATGTATCTGTTATTAACCAATGCAGTGAGCAGGTACTTTTTAAACTGCAAGGTTAGTTTCTTAGCTTCTGGGTTGAATAAACAATTGGTTATTGTGTTGAAATATATTTTTTGCTGGGACTTCTGTTGCTGAGTTACCAAACCACTGTGTGAAAATCCAGAGTAAAGATACTTTAAAAAGTGGTGTTGCTTTGTGAGAGCCCAGATGTCTGTGATTCTTTTCCTCTTACTGTTTTCTTTTTATACAAGCAGTGAGGGAAGTGTTTTTATTCTTGTGACGTAGTAAATATTTCTTTGGAAAGCTGCAAATGTCTTGTTAGATGCCATTTAGAAACATGTTATGGAGCTCTTCCATGTTAAAGCAAACCTGGGGACATGAATAATTTGTGTTACAGACTTCAGTACTAGCATTTGAGCTGTTTGGCGAAGTAAGACTACATGCTTGTTCGTGCTGCAAATAATTTCTTTTTTCTTGTTAAACAGGACAAGTGAATTGATGTATGATGTCCTAGATGAATCTTTAAGAAGAGCAGAGATAAATCATAACATTACGTATGGTAGGTGAGATTCTTTTATGTAATTATTGGTGTTTGGAAAGATTGAAAATGTGAGTAGTTGATTGTGCTGAAATACTTACAATTTGAAAATATATTCTTACTCAACAGCTGAATTCTTAAGTGCCCAACTAGTAAATTGCAAAACAAGTGATATATTGCTGCACAGTGCAGCTTTTGATCATTGGAGTATTACTCATGCATTATTGAAAAATGTTTTGTCTCACATCCTTTATCTTATCTCTGTCTATAGACTTATCAGTCTGTAGAAAGCCTTTTGGCTTTCTACATACTGTCCCAGTCCCTTAAGCAACTATAGGAGATTTTGAGGTTGGAAGAACTTTATAAAGACAAAGTTTTATTCACAGTGGCAAAAGTTAGTAAATACATATATGCTAAAGGCGATAGTCTTTCATCCTGTTTTTACTTAACATCAATAGGTACTCTGCAGTTAGATTCATGGGGGTGGGATGGCACTGTAAGTCCTTGATAGAGTGAGTTTGCTCGTTTAAAAGTTTTGCATTACAGAAGTATTTAATACACGTTAATTGTGTCTCTCACCTCCTGCAGCTATTTTGTCTGAATGTGTCCAGACAATTTATACAATTTATCCCAATTCTGAACTACTTGAAAAGGCTGCCAAGTGCATTGGAAAATTTGTTTTGTCACCCAAAATTAATTTGAAATACTTAGGTAAGGATACCTGATTTCATTAAGATGTTCTTAATTTGGTCATAGTAGCATATGTTCTCTTATATCACTTCCAGTCGTTTGTATTCTAGGTTTAAAGGCTCTGACCTATGTTATCCAGCAGGATCCTAATCTGGCACTTCAGCACCAAATGACAATAATTGAATGTCTGGACCATCCAGATCCCATTGTTAAAAGGGAGGTCAGTGAATTTTTAAACATCAAAATTCAGTTAATTTTTAAGATGGGTGGAAGGCATGTCTCGGTTATTGTGAAAGCAGTTACAAGCAATGTGACAAGCTGTGTAGATAAGCAGTGTATTTCATTTAAGACTTGCCAAATAAAGACGGTTGCTCAATTTGGCATCATACTACAGTGTTTCTGTTTGCCTGCTTCCTTTTTTGTCATCAGAGCAAATTAAATATATTTTTTTGCTTTCTCTTTCAGACTCTAGAGCTTCTCTACAGAATTACAAATGGACAGAATGTAATTGTCATAGTTCAGAAGATGCTTGACTACTTAAAAGAAAGCAAAGAAGAATATGCTATCATCAACTTAGTTGGCAAAATAGCAGAACTAGCTGAGAAATATCCTTTTATTTTTCTGAAGTAGCTGAGAAATATCCTTTTATTTTTCTGAAACTTTGGAGTCAGAGCTCAAGCAAATGTAGCATTTCTACCTTGCAAAGCACCTTTCGTAATCTATTGAAGCAGGAAGTGTTACAGCTATGCTTTTCTTTCAAATGCAAAAAAAAAAAAAAAGACACAAAAGAAAATGCATACACGAATGACTACAGTATTTCTTATATTTTGCTGAGAAAGTAATAGGACTTAAAAGATGTCATTTTGGCTGTGGAGTTTAGCATAAAAACTTTGTGTTTTTAAATTAAACCTTTGAAGTTTCACACCACTGCATGGAGAGGATGCTTCAGTGCTACATTGAGTGGTGGTCTCTAATTATGTTCCTATCAGAACTGTTTGTGGGTGTATAGATTTTAAGAATATACACTTTCATAGAAATAAAGATAAGATTCTATAACTATGCTAAGTTAGGGATTTGACATATGGTGGACAGTGCTGTAAGACTTGCCATTGCCTGATTTTCTATGTGTATTCTTGTCTGATAATTTGAGTTGTTGTAACCGAGAGCTACCTTACCATCCTGTTTGTACACTGCTTGGCGCAGAGTAGCGTACAGAAAAAACTCTGTTGTCATTCAGTATGCAAAATGATACTAATGTTCCTGTATTGTTGCAAATTTCCGTTCAGTAAGTGTGCATTTTAAGGCTTTCTTTGAGGAAAGGCAGAAGCTAATGTCCAAAGTTAGCAAAGGCTGATCAAATTTTAAATATATATAAAACAGCAGTGTTGCTTTCTGTGGAGTACTTAAAAATGTTTATTGTTTTTCAGCAAATCAGCAGCAAAACACTGATGAACAGCTTGTCTGTCTTGATCAAGTGATATTGGGTAAACAAACTCAAAAGATTATGCTGGAAAGCTGGCACAGAACAAGTCTGAATTTCAAATACAGTAAGACAGTTTTCCAGAGCTAAATCCTTGTGTTTTCCTGCTGTGACTTCTGCTTAAACTCTTATTTTTCACTCTAGCATTTATTAATGCACAACTTAAGATGTATTGATTGACAACCCAGCAAATAGCAAATAATTGATAACTGTTAGGTTCATGCACAGTATTTTTCAACAGGGCAGTAACTTAAGACTTCTCTCCCTACCGCCAGTTTTCATGAAGTTTACGGGGAACACTTTATAAAAGATACAGGAATAATTCATCTTCAGTTAGATTGAGCTGATATTTGGCCAATAGGCCTCCAACTTATTGGGGGGAGCAGGACAGGAGCTTAATTGTGGAAAATCTGTTTCCTTAGGAAACACACTAAAAAAAGAGAAAAAGTTATGCCTTAGCACTTAGTTCCTTAACATCTGGACACGTATGCCCCTAACAATGAGTGGTTCATCCAAACAATGAATGCAGTGTTTTCAGTTGGAGGTGATCTTGTGCATACTGATATCCCAAACAACTTTCTGAGGCTGTTGGCTGAAGGTGAGTAATTCCATGAATGCTGTGAAAAATTAGATGCGTTTCCTGATCATCTGGCTTTTTTTTCTTGAACTTTGAAATATTTGATGGGAAGTGTTATTTGCATTTTAGGCAAAGTGTGTATTGTTTCCTATATAGGATTTGATGATGGAAAAGAAGATGATAAGCTACGGATGTATGCAGTCAAGTCTTACTTAGCATTACTAGAAGAGGATGATGCACTGTATCCGCAGAAATTCCTTCAAGTTATGAGTTGGGTATGGCAGACACATGGTCAAAATTGAATACACAAATATGAGAAAACTTTCAAAGGTGGTGATGTTTTAAATAGATATTTTAAATTGTTTTCTTTTTAGTCACGAATATTCTGTTTTGACTTGAAGTCAAGATAATATGCCAAAATCTATTTTTAGTGACCTCTTCTGGTGCCTGAGTCATCATGGAAAAAGCTGACCCTTTAAGGCAGGTGACTATTAGAATGGTTTAGCAGCCACATGAATCTGCATGCTGAGAACCTTTCTGACTTCATCAGAACTAGGCCAGATGTGGTTGGAAATGCATTTTTAGCCTTGCAGGTGACTGGCCAAGTGTGATGCTAGAGTTGTCTGGTACCTGCATAAGCTTCAGCTTCCACCCAAGGGAAAGGCTGCAGTATGAGCAGATCATGTTTTGTCATAGAATCATAGAATAGTTAGGGTTGGAAAGGACCTTAAGATCATTTAGTTCCAACCCCTCTGACATGGGGAGGGACACCTCCCACTAAACCATGCCACCCAAGGCTCTCTCCAACCCAGCCTCGAACACCGCCAGCGATGGAGCATTCACAACTTCCCTGGGCAGCCCATTCCAGTGCCTCACCACCCTAACAGTAAAGAATTTCTTCCTTATATGGCCTAATTGCTATATTTAGCTTTCTTTTCAATACAGCAATTTGATTTTTAAGAAACTAAAAGTTGGAGTCTGCTGAGGTAAACACACAGATAATTTTAAACCTTTGACACTTAAGCTACAAAATGGTAAAGAAATAAATTTAGAACATGTTTAAATAGTAGTTTCTTGAATGTGAGGTGGATTTTATTGTGTTGGTATTTAGTACTAAATTCTATTTAAAACTGAAAGCACTGCTCTGTGTGATTAACTGCCTGTTTTGTCTGTTCTTCATGAATAGGTGTTGGGGGAATATTCTAGCCTTGTTACAGATGTTGATCCAGAAGTTACTTTGACAAAGCTACACAGCCTGCTGAAGAAGACTTTTGTTACTTCTGAAACTAAAGCGTGGATAATGGCTGCAGTCACCAAGATAGCATCACGTACCTCCTGTTCAAAAGCAGTTAATGAAATAATCCAAGAATTCAGCAACTCCCTAGATACTTGCATGAGACAGTATGCCTTTGAATTGAAGAATTTGTGTGAGGACAAAGCACTGATGAAAAACTTGCTTCCATTTGATGCTAGCTGCAGTGACATGGTGGTAAGACAGCTGCAATGTGTGCTCTTCATGAACCAGTTTGTAGTTGGGAGGTTGGATATTTTGATAAGAAAGTGTTTTCAAATGAATGATATTTGACAGTTTGAGTGGTGCCAGTCTTTAGTCTGCTTACAGTGGATTTTCAGAAACATACTTTTTCAGGCATATGCGATGAATCTTAATGTTCTATACTGAAAGGTAAAGGGCCATGGTGTTCACTTAGTAACCTGGAGTAGCTTTTAACAAAATTATGACTTCATATGCTGGTTCATCTTTTGATTTCTCACCTTTCTTAATTCTGTGTAGGTAGATGCTTCCTTATCTTTTCTGGATGGGTTTGTGGCTGAGGGACTTGGTCATGGTGCACCACCATATAAGCCTCATCACCAGAGACAAGAGGAGAAACTTTCTCAGGAAAAAGGTGATGCTTAATTTACTGTATTTATTAAATAGCTGGTAAAATATCTGATAAGTGTTAATTAACAATCCTAAGTGTATAGTTAATATTATATCTTAAAGTAATGTTATACATCTCTTGTCTGTAGATTTAGCTAAGTGCAAGTTAGTTTAGTTCCACATCTGGCTGCCTGGTGCATGTAACCATTATTGTAGGTTGCTGTTTGCAGATGAGAATGTTTTACTACAATCTCTGCTAGTCTATGGGATTTGAAATTTTTGGGGATTATTGCAGTGAAAGCAAAGGGTTCCTAGCTTAATTATACCGAGCACTTAGTCTTGACTGTGGAATCATAGTTTGCAGTATTAACCATTGGAACTTATTTTATGACACAAATCTTACCTTTCTTACCTAGTGTAAGTACAGATAAAACAGCAGTGTGTGCTTTTATTTATTTAAAAATACCCCAAAATGTTAAATAAAGTCTCCTTATTTTTATTTTTGACTTTCTTTTTTCCTTGCAGAAATACTCATTTACTTTATCATAGCCTGTCACATAAGAGTTTCTTTTAGACACTTTTAGACACTGAATAATTCGCTTTGAGGTTGGAAAGCTTTTCTAAACCATTTCTCAGCTTTACTATTGAGGAATTAGAAAAATGAGTCTTGTACATTGCATTATCTACCATTAAGTTGTTGTTTCTAAAAGATTATTTTGACTGTGCAGGTTAATGCATACAATAAATAATACTGTCCGTTTGCTCCAATTTAAGCCCACTAGAAAATTCAAAATTGTGGTGGGGAAATGTTGAACAAGGTCAGATAGGTTCAAACTGAATATTCTGCACTGGTTTTGCATGCACATAAACCCAGTGAGGGATATAACCTGCTGTGTGTCAGATTGAGCTTGTAACAGTGCTTCATACTGAGGTGTTGAGAGTGAAATTAGTGGTCTTTCCTGCTGAAGAATATCTATTTAGTGTTCTGGTGTTTGCAGTGTTACAGTTTTGCAGGGAAGCCATTGTAGGAACCAGTTCATGAATTGCTGTTTTTTCTCAGTAATCACAAGTACTAATCAGCATCTTCCACTAGCTCATAAATGCTTTAAAGCTTAGATATAGGTGAAGTGGAAAATTCATAAGTATTCTAGAAGGGGAGTCTACTGTATTTATTGCAATTCTTTGTTTATAGATAACTACATTTACGAGTTGGTAGAGTTTGAATATCTTTATGTGAATGCTATTTATCACAAAGCCCCTTGGATCTCTGTTCCTTCTTGCTTCTTTATGGGACAGGACACTTCCTTAGCATTGCCTCCTCCTTTATTAGGAGACTTCTCTCATCCCAGATCACAACAGCTTTGCCCTGCTACTTCACTTTGCTGGGAAGAAGAAAGTGTAAGGCTGGGATGGAGATGAGGGAAAGGGACTGTGCCTCTTGATAGCTCCAGGGCTGCAAAGAGTCTGCACTCTGCTTCGTATGTAACAATGACTGCTTATGTTCTAGTCCCAAACCATTTTTAGAAACTATTCAAATTACACTTCAATTTGTAAAGCATAGCAAAAGTGGCTGGTTCTGAATCCTGATTTGCAAGTCTTAGTGGAAACAATTTCTTGCCCAAGGTGTCAAGTATGTTTGCAAAGCAGACAGTGATGTATGAATATAATGCTGTGGACTCAAAATGTTATTTAGAAATTGAGAAAGCTCACTTATTTATATCCAGTACAGTACTTCTGTCTACAAATATGATAAGCACTGGAAGATGTTTTAGTGATATGCTGTAAAGTCACTATTTCTGTCTAATTTCAGTATTTAAAATCAAATGTTAAATTAATACATTTTAGAGAAATCCTCTGCCTGTCTAAAAAACTTACCTGAGAGCAGAAATGTCTATTTTTTATGAGGATAGAGGATCCTGAATGGGAAGTCTGAGAAGTGCAGTTGTACAGAGTATCTCTTTTCAGAAAATAGGTTTCTTTTTCACCTTTTTATGCCTCTTGTAATTTTAAGATTCTGTCTGTCTTGCAGCTCTGAATTTTGAACCTTACAGATTGTCATTTGCTTCAAGTGTGTCCTCATCTGGCATCACCGGCAGACAGTCCCCTACTGGTTTATCTTTTGGTTCCGATATGTCTGTGAATAGTGCTGAGACAGGGCATAAAGAGTGAGTTAATTTGTGTTTGAAATGAAGTACATGTAAGCTTCTGTTCTTGTCAGTATCATGTGTCATTGCTTCTTTATTACATGGAACTAAAAAGAATAGTTAAACTTGGAAACTTCTATCATGTAAGAAGAAGTTCAGGTGGCATCTTCTTGGAAATAACTAGGGAAAAAACTAATGTGATTAGGCTGTTTTTCCGCTTTCTTCACAAACTAATTAACTAATGGTTAATGCAGTAAATTGGGACAGGATTACCTGATGATGACATGATTAAGTATTTTTTTTCTCTGGCTTCTTTCTTTTTCTTACAGGCTATGCTTACTTTTTATGGGCTTACAGTAACAGGCCTTTTAAGGGAAACTCTTTCAGATAAAAGTGAGGCTAAGATTTGCAGTGTAAGATACTCTTTAAGTTTTAGAACACTACAGATAAATTCCATATGCACAGTCTTATACAAATTAATAACTTTATTTATACTTTGGTGGTAAATTGGTGTGCAAGAAATCTTGGAATTAAGATTCTTTAATCAGCTTGTGTAAGAAAATATGAGTGAGGGTTTTAGGTGTTGGACTTGCAGCATTTAGCCTGTGTCAGTTCAACTAACTTCTGCTAGAATTCAGGGTATCTGACAACATGAACACTTTCCATAAGAAACAAAAATACTTTCCAGGTTTCTCCTAATTTTCAGTCCCTTACATAAATGATTTTTTAAGGAATCAGCAGTAGAACTATTTAAATACACTTATAGATTCACAGACCATGTTTTGTGTATTCACTTCTAAAAAAACCTATTCAAATACATAATAAATGTAGTCTGAAACTCTGGAGTTGGCAAACACAGTCTACAAGTGGCTGCAGGGGTATAATACTGTCTTAGTATAGGTCTATACTTAGGATTATATAGTCTAATCCAAGTTTGCATTTGTGGGGTGTTCTAAAGGTGATGAAGGACGAACATGCAAAAGTTTGTATTCTACTACTTGCTGTGTTTATCAAAGTACCAAAGTTGTGAATGGTGTTTGAAGTAGACTGTTGGTATATTTTTATGAATGTGATGTTCATGTGGTTGATCCTGCTTTTCGTTAACCTTTTTAGGACGAGTACTCTGAAACTTGAGGGAGTACAAAAGCTGTGGGGTAAAGAAGGCTACCTTCCAAAGAAAGAAGGCAAAGAAGGGAAAGAAAAAGAGCCACAAACTGTTTCTTGTGGCACCTTGTCAGCAGGACAGGTGGTTGACCCTCCTGCATTGCGGTCCGATCAAGTTGCCAGCATCTCTGAAGAAGACAAAGAGAAGCAGCAGTTAGCATCAACTTTGTTTATTGGGCTAGGATCAAATGCTGGTGTCAGTCTGGTAAGTGGTTCTTTCGAGACTTTCCCAGTTTAAAGTTGAGATATTGCCTTATTTATAGTTACGATGCAAGTGGAGGTCAAATGAATATTTTGGTAAAACAAGGCAAAAAAACCTCTTGAGTCACTGGAAAACTATTGAAATTACTTTTGTAATCTGATAATCTGTTAAGAACCTGAAATATGTTGGATATTACTTGACAGGCAACTTCTGGGTCAGATCTGACTCAGTGACTAGAACTTCCCTTTTAAAAAGTTGTGCTTTAAGCATTAATTTTGGTTTTCTCTGACAACTGTTCCTTGACCCAACACTGGAGCTTTTTTGACATTCTTTGTCAGTAAGGATGGAATTTGATGCGCTATGTCAAGACCATTTATTATTTATGTATGGCAATATGCAGAACATTAAAGAAGTCACCATTAGATAATCTGTTTAAGACTGGCATTATCATATTAGCCAGCTCAAATCTTGGCTTTTATCACTGGTTTAACCAGAAGATTACCTCTGCTTGCTTTTTAATAGGAGCTTTTAGTTTATCTTTTAGAAAACTTTGATTCAATCTGCTATTACAGGCTAATCCAGTACCCTGTTGTCATGGTTTAAGTCCAGTCAGCCATGCAGTTTCGCTCTCTCACTCACTCCCCTCTCTTTCTTCCCCCTGCTCCCAGAGGGATGGGAAGGAGAATCAAAAAGAATGCAACTCCCACAGGTTGAGATAAGAACAGTTTAGTAACCAAAGTATAACACAAGACCACTACTGCTACCACCAATAATAATAATGACAAGGTTAATACAAGGAAAGAGTACAATTGCTCACCACCTAAAACCCAGCCCGACCATGCAGTGCACCCCCCACCCTTCCGGGTCTCTCCTCTCCGTCTTTACATCCTGGGCATGACGTGCTGTGGTATGGAATAACCTCTTTGGTCAGTTTGGGTCAGGTGTCCTGTCTCTGCTTCCTCCTGGCTTCCCCTCCTCCCTGGCAGAGCATGAGACTCAGAAAGTCCTTGGTCAGACCAAAACATCACTAAGCAGTAACCAAAACACTGGTGTTATCAGCGCTGTTCCCAGGCTGAAAGTCAAAAGCACAGCACTGCACCAGCTACCAAGGAGGAGAAATATGACTGCTACTGATGAACCCATGACACCTGTAAAAAATACAACAAAAGCCATTATCCATTGGATCCATTAAAATGTTTGGAATCTCTTTGTATTTGTCATATGAATTGATTCCTTAGTCCTTGTTTGTCCTTGCTCATTCTGTTTCATGCTGTTAACAGTAACACAGCTGATTGCTAGAAACTTGCCCACCCTTTTTTTTTGTTTTTGATCTTTTCCCTTTCCAGATGGGGAAAGCAGAAACAGCTACTCAGAAATTCAAAAGAAAATCGAAGATAAATGAAATTCAACACAGTGAGGAGATGTCAGACTTCCAAAATAGTGCTGCTTCAGACTTTGGTCCCATACTTGATACAGGACCTATTAACATGGAAGATTCTGAGGGAAGTTTGCGCACAAGGTTAAGGAAAGCCTCCCTGTCTTCTTCAGATATTGTAGAAGATAATTTAGCATTTGAAATGCCTCAGTCCCTCAGAAAACCCAGGCTGGATGAGAGACTTTCAGATAATAGGCTGTCACAGTCATCTCTTTTTGCTGATAGTGATATTGAAATTTTTCAGCCTTCTCCAAGTGCTCAATGTGAAAGTGCCAGTAAAACACCATTAGTCCCTTCCTTACCAGAAGAGCTAGAAGAGCTCACTCACTCTGAAGTAGTGGAACTTTGTCAGAGTGATGCCTTAGCTCTGTATTTCTGTAAGGTGTGGACAGATGACTCTCTGTTGCTCACTCTTTTTGTTTCAAATAAAACCACTGCGGTACTTAATGCTGTGAACTTAGTGTTTGAAGAAGCAGAACATTTTCAGGTAAGAACCTTTGTTTCCATTGTATTTCATATTCACTTGGACCTTCTTGGTTTTTGCTTGCATTTAAGTATGCAGTATTTGGTTTAATGCAGTAACCATGCCTTTTTCCCAGTGCATATCTATAAAACCTGTGGTATGGTTATTACGCACATCCTAAAGGGTAGTGAAAGAAATCTTAAAACTATACGTAGTGCCCTTTGCTATAAAAGTTAGCATCTCACTGTTTCAATTCACCTTAATACAGCTTGCATCCATATAACAAATATATATGATTTTCCAGTTCTGAATTCAGTATCTTTCTGGTCTTTAAGACTGAATGCAAGCCTAACCAGTCATACTTGGGATGGTATAACCTGAGTTGCCAGAGAAATCATTGTGTAACTTTGTCTGGGTGTGACTGTTAGGCTTGTGCGTTCATTTGAGTCTATGATAGGCAGACATGATGCAGTTTCTTCACATAAAATTTATGTAAGATTACTTAAAGTTTTGTTTGTTTGCTTTTCTAAAAACATCAGTCGTATTGCATTCTTGTTCTCATGCAGTCAATTGATGGTGGAGAGGAGTCAGTTTATTATTCACACTGGCTACATCTGGGATTTAACTGGTTGATAAAAGCATGTAATAGTCTTGATTGAAACTTCACTTAAATAATTGGAAAGCTGTTCAAGAATTGGCCTATTAGTGTGACTATCTATGGATTTTGCTGAAAGAAGCACAGAATTACAAGTGGTAGATAGAGTTACAAGTGGTAACTGGATAAAGAGAATTAAGCAGAATGTTTATTCTAGAATTGACTTAACCAAGGAACTGGTTATAACCAAGGAATTGGTTATGAAGTCTCCTTCATTCCTGTTTCTGGCTTGAACCAAACCTGTCATGGCATTGATAGAAAGTGGGCATCTCATGTCTAGATTTTGCTTGTAATTCATTTAAAATTCCACAAAGATCACTCTCACAGACAGAATCTGTGTTACTAGCTTGTTTGGAGAGGCCAGGGAATGCTGAGTCGTCTTGAAATTGTCCTTGTTATTAGGGATGATTTCTCAACTTGCTTTTAGCATATAGCTTGGGGTATCACAGAATCATTAGGGTTTGAAGGGACCTCTGGAGATCATCTGGTTCAACCCCTCCCTGTCAAGGCAGGGCCACCTAGAGCAGGTTACACAGAAATGCGTCCAGGTGGGTTTTGAATGTCTCCAGAGAGTGAGACTGCACACCTCCCTGGGCAGCCTGTAAAGCCTGTATGTTGCAATGTTGTATATCAGTTTATTTAGGGCTCTTGTATATCAGTTTATTTAGGGACTGAACTACTGAATCCAGATTCTTGGTCATCAGTTCTTGGTCTTTCTTGAGCAATTATTCAGGGGGCAGAGGGGAAGCCAACTGCCAGAAGGAGATTGGTTTCTCCAGTGTTTTAATTCTCATCGAACTTTTGTAGATGTTAACGATTAATTTATGCTCAATGAGTGCTGAGAAATGGTAGCTCTGTTCACTTGCCAAATAGTCTAAGACAAATTAATTGAAATAAAAAGCACTTACACAACGTTATAGCTATATCTTAGCCACTTGCACAACTTGACAGCAAGGCTTATATTCTATATTCCTTTAAAAAAATTATATAGATTTTGGAGAGTCCCAGCTATCAGTTTCCTGCAATTGAAGCTGAAAGTGTGGAACGTTGCCAGAAATGCGTGTGGATGGACAAAATCTGTACACAGGGAGTTCTTTCTGGCTCTGTTAATTACCAGTCGGAGATAGAAACGCGCCTTAACTTTTCCGTCACTTTATCTTTGATGGACTTCATCAGGTAAATCAAATAAACTGCAGTTTTTAAAAATGTGTGTACTCAAACAAGTATTAGTCAAGGGCAGGATGTTTTGGGTATTGATTATGAAAATAGGCTTCATCTTGAGCAGCTAATTTTAATCTAATTGAGATGACTGTTAAAGATAGTAAATGGTTATTTCTAAACTTAACAAAAAAGGGGCAAAGTTCCAGGAAGAAGTACAAATGCAGTGAGAATATTGACAGTAGCTGCAGGTTAGAATAGTCTTGAAATACAGAATGTGTTTTTGAGGGGGCTAACAGAACTGAGTGAACAGAAGGGCATGCTGTTTTAACTGTGTCATAATATAAACATGTCAAACTGAAATAAGTGATTTTGAATAGAGACCCATGCATTATATGAAAAGGCTGACAACTTTAGCAGGGGAAGAAGAAAGCTCATTATTTCCATTTTTGAACGCTGCATTTATTTTAGGAGTAGAAAAGGCAAGCATTCTTTTTCCAGTAGACTTCTGTTTTTTAGAGAAATCCACCTTGTTTTCCTGCCTCTTGCTGAACTTTTGTCTCATTCAGTGGGCCGACACCTCAAGACCATTCACTTTGGTCTTCTGTTGACATAGAATAATGTTTTTGGTTTGTTTTTTTTTTTAATGTGGAAATCTAAAGCAAGGAATGCAAACTTTAAAAAGTGTTAAGCTGGGAATAGGAGGGGTTTGTTTAAATTAATCTTTATTTGCATATTGCTTTCTCTGTTATCCAGTTGCTTCCAGATACTATTTTTTGGGATACTAAATATATGCCCAACAATGTATCTCATTTTGCTATGATAACTTAGTTGTAAACTTATTTTTAGGCCAATGGAAATGACTACAGAAGACTTTGGGAAGCTGTGGTTGTCCCTTTCCAATGATGTGAAACAGAATATAAAAATGTCATCATCTCAAGATTCCCTTCCAGCTGCTCTGAATACACTGCAGCAGAAGCTGAAACTCCATATAGTTGATGTTATAGGTGAGTAAAAGTATACTGTAAGGTTGCTTCTAACCTGTAATTTGCCCAAGAAAGCAAGTGCATGGAAGCAGGTATCGGAACAGTTTAAGGCAGGGAAAGTTTAGAAGCATAGTAAACACAAGAGTGTTGTCCTATGGACTTGATTTGCCTTTCTCAGGGGTCTATGTGAATGTGAAGGTACAAGTGTACAGCAGACACTAAATTTTACAAGGGAGAAAACTGTTGCACAGTGAAAAGTTTTGGGCAGGACAAAAAAATGGGAATTAAGCTATATGAGAAATCTGAAGCTGGGATTGCATGCAGGAGGCATGATTTTTGGTGACGTTAGAAGAGTAGGGGTAAGAGTAGCAAAGAACAGTGGAAGTGGAGTTTGAGAAAAGAATACATTTCCTGTGAACTCGGATATAGCTATTGTTAATTATTACTTATTTTTTTCTGTGGTCTCTTGTTTTAAGGTAATGAGGGAATACTGGCATGCCAGCTACTTCCATCTGTGCCCTGTCTGCTGCACTGTCGGACTCACTCAGGGATGCTGGCTTTGTGGTTCAGATCGCCTTGTTCTTCTCTTCCGGACGGTTTGCTCTATCAGTGTCAAAAAGTGATGGAGGAATCATAATAACAATAGTGCCTGACTTAATCTATTTGGTGTGTGAAAAGCAAATCAAAGATTTATACAGTTGCACAGATAATTACCAAAGCTAAATTAAAGATACTGCTTCTCAGAAGTATTAAAAACTCTCTTCCAGCTGGCATATGTCATGTGGACGTGGGGGAAGACTGATGACCTAAATTACGCCTCCAAAAACATGCTCAGGACTGTACAGTGACAAACAAGTAATCCATTAAAGTATTGTTACCTGTTCAAGTGAAATGTATATTTCTTAATTTTGTTGTAAATTACTAAAAGTATTTATTTTTATTATGCAGCTTTTATAGATGCCTACAGTTATTCCTCACTGCATCCTCTTAATATGATTATAAAAAAGCATATCTTCATCATGAGGTCAGACTTGATCAGTTATGAGGATCATCTGATTTTATTTTGATAATTTTTGTAAAGCTATTTTTAAGCACTGCTGGCAACAAGACCCATATTGGTGGTTGTACAAAGTAACTTATGTAGCAACAAATGCATGTTTTGGAAAGCAGTCAAAAGATTCTAGTGAGCAACACAATTCTCATGATCTTTGGTATTTACCACTTAAGTGGTAACAGCTAAGCAGTTTTGTGATAGGAGGCAGGCATGTGAAATTGTATGGAAGCCTCTCCTGGGTGATGATCTAAGGCCCTTCGGGTTAATTCCTGCCTGCAGTTCTTCCTGCCTCATGCTTCAGTCACATTCCCTTTCCTGTGACAGTCACTAAATATTTGTGTATGTCTAAGAATTAAGTTTAATGTGGATCAAATATGAGATATCCAAGCTGGAGATAGATGCCTGTGGACATGTTGACTAGTTGGTAGTTGGCTAGTAGACATGTTCATGACTCTTCAGTCAATCCTTTAAATTTAATCTGGCCGATACCTCTGTCCATGAAAATTCACATGGAAGAAATTTTCATTTCATTTTACTTCTAATTATTTATAACCTCAGCATGACTCTTTAAACCTATGACTTGCACAGAGGTGGCTGGGTTGTATGTGCGTGGCCAGGAACTGCAGTAAAGCGTAGGACGTCTAAACTAGAGCAGCATATGTGATAAATGTGCCTGTCTAGATTGTCTCCTTCCTGGAATAACTTCACAGTCCTGAAAATCCAGCAGTCTTAATTAATTTAGATGCTAAATGAAAACTATAATATTATTTATGACTGCTCATGTTTGTTATTTAAAAGCATCAAAGATTGTGCACACAGTTCAGACATGGTATAAGTGGTTTCTACAGCAGAATTCTTTCCTTTCTGTGTTTAATACTGACAAGGAAATCCTCTGTTATGTTTCAGTGTTATCCTCGCCTGATAAGCACTGGTTGTAAGGGAAAATAAAGTATTCCGTTACTTTGCTAATGTTTTGGTAAATGTTCATGAAAACATCATAAGAATGTTAAATGTGCTGATAGTTTTGGGGTTTGGTGGGTTGGTTGGTTTGTTTGTCTGTTTTAGTCAAGCCACTTGTGTTATCACAAGTATAATACAAGCTCCTTTTTTATTGCTGTTTCAGTAATTTCTTACTGAGGAATTTAAAGTGCACTGAACCTGTAAATATACTTAATGTTCTGCAAACTTTCATGTTTACTTGGCACTTCAAGACAGTCTATATAAACGAAAACTGATTTACAGTGAAATAATTTCGAGCAAACTATCTCCCTGCTGGTAAATCAGACTTGTGTTATGCAAGTATATTTGTGGCCTATGCATTTAAACCATTTCAGCAATGAGATGTTCAATGTCCTGGTGTTTAAAAAGAACAGCAAAAGACAATAATGCCTTCTATTGTTCATGTAATGTTCTTTATGACCTTTTTCATGACATGAATAGTGTATGGTAAGCTATCAATATGCAAATTCAAAGAGCTGTGTTGTAACATCACATAAAGGAGTTTGCAGGAAATGGTACCTGTGTCAGTTTTTATTTTTAGATTGCCCAGCAGATCTTTTTCTTTACCACCATCTTGTGTTTCTTGTAGTTTAATAAAATTCAGTTTCATTAAGAAAGAATTAGCTTGATATTTGATAAATATTCTTTGCTACCACACGTAGTGGTGCTTCTGAATATTAAGAACAAGGTTCTATTTTAATTGTTTCTCTTTGCATCTGAACATTGATGAAGAATGTATTGCAGAAGTCTTGAATCCATTGGTGTTTGGTACATCCTGCAGCCTGTTGGAGGTATAAAAACGAAGGAGTACACTTGAGATCTTTTGAACAGCGTTCTCTGTGCCAGCTCATGTTACCCAATACTCTTTTTGTAATGCTGCCAGACTGTAGGATTTGTTTTTAAGCATCACAGGAGCCTTCAGGGTCTCTTGTTATTTATAGTTGACAGCAAGAGCATTTTTTTTTTAAGTCCAATGCTAACATAACACACCATTTGCTGTAGTACTGAGAAGGATTTTGGGAAGTTTGATGTAATTGCTGAGTTGAGGTGGTTGCAGCCCTCATCTAAACCATGAGGCTGTTTTTTTTGGCATGGCTGTTGGTACTTAATAAGAGTGCATGCTGGCACAGCAGTTCTGGCTGAAGTGGGGAGCTTAGGCCCTAAAGAACCTCAGCAATTCAGTGCTGGGAATCCCTCTGATCTGTAATCCATTTGTCTCTAAAATGAAATATAGCTGCATAAGTAATTGCACAAAGGAATATTCTTTCATCTAGTTCTGTATTGAAAATCCTTTAGCAAGTTTCTTCACTGTCTGTGGTGTTCCTGTTTATTTTTCTTTGTAACTTACCAGGTCTTGGGGGTTTAACCTATTTTCAGGGAGAGGGAGATAAGGTGCATAGAAATAGGCTAGAAGGAAGAGATCATGTAATCTGGTTAGCACAAAGAAATTCACTTTCAAGAGGCAACCAGAGGCCAGTTAGAGTATATATACTGACCTTTCTGAACTGGCAGGTTAATAGAGTTTTGAACCAAAGCCCTCAGTACCAGGAGATGGCACTGTTTACTGCTCTGTGCCAGGGGCAGCTTGGAGTTCTGTATGTTTTGGAGTCAACAGGTAAGTGATTGTACTGGATCCATATTTCAAGTGTTTTTGCCAGGTTGTCCCCACTTAAACCAAGCATTTTCAGATATTTCTAGTGATTAGGTAAGAAAATTGGTGGAAGTGTAACGTGGCAGTATGATGTATTACCTTTGCCTAAACATAGGTCAAATCTCCTGTTGTATTATATTACTTTCTGCTAGGTATTCCAAATCCCTTCTCATCCTTTAAGGACCCGAGAGAATAAATTTATGTTATGCATGGCACTATCTTGAGGTTCTGCTGTACTTGCAAGTATGTCATAAATGACATTGTCTGATGGTTTCTACATATTGGGGAGGTACTTATCTCCTATAAAGTCCCACTAGTAGTTTTTCAGCATAAAAAGCAGTATTATCTTTTCTGTGGGGATAAGACTGTACATTGTCTCTGGCATTGAAGGATGTGAAGACAGAAGTAGACCTGCTTAAATCGTCCAGTTAAGACTTGCTTTTGCATTTCTGCCGCTGTGATAAGACTTAATTCTGCTTTACCTCTTGGTTTTCTTCAGGGTCAGCTATTTATACACGTTTCTGTGGGAATGTTTCTCCAACACAAATAAGATTACATGTGCAGTGCAGTGTACTGTTCTGTGGTACATGTACAATCTCATTAGGATGCCAGAAGCGGTCACTCCCTTGAGAGTTTCTTGATCATTCTTTTCATTACATTAAGTTGGCAGTGATGAAGCAAAGAATACTGTGTCCTGCCATGATGTGATTCATAAAATTAATCTGGCAGCAATGTTTTAGCAGCAGTGTGGCTCAAAACACCATTTAGGAAGATTGCTTTAAACTTTTATTTTAAGGTAGTTGGCAGCTTTCTCTTTGTGCCGATTCTTAATTGCTTCCAGTATAATTGCCATGTGAGTTGTTTGCAAATCCTGAGCTCTTTCAGCCAAAACACTTTGCCTTTTTTGGGTATAAGGATAGAAGAATATATGCTTGCTGTTGTTAAAATATTCTGGTAGGTTCTAGCATCTCTATGTTTAGGGCAGGGATCTTAAATCTTTCAGGGATGTGTCTTCTGCCTAACTTAAATCACACTAGCTAAACTGAGCTACATACGTCATGGAAAACTTGCAGGAAGGGACTTGGTAGCATTTTCCATCTGCTCTGGCCCTGACACAGGCTGCTGGTGCATTTTCTAGGCTGAGCCCTGGTGACTGAACTGCACTGCAAAACGCATTGAGCCAACGTCATTTGTTAGCTCAAGTGCTTGAGAACTTTGGCAAACAGAATTCATTTGCTGCTGATGCATGTTTGTGTTGCATCTGTGTGATAGCACAGAAATGTGGATTTCCAGTTTTCTTTTAAGCCCTTAAACTATCCACCTACCTACCTCCTACCTTCACAAAAATCTGGTCATCAAAGACCATGCAGGTTGCAGAAGGTGACAACTGAGATTACCCAAGTTCGCTTTTTGCTTAATTTCAGTTTGCATTGGATGGTAGAATAAATAAATCAAAAGGAAACAAAAAGGGCAGTAATCACGCATTTTTAATCCACAAATATGATAATACATCATATACTTAAGGTGACCTGAACATTGCCCATAGTTTAGCAATGTTATTACATACCAAGCTACAAGTACAAAAGTGAACAATGGATATACAGGATATGCAAGTATGAGAAATACTTGAAAGCATCTCTTTCCTTAAGGCTACTCAGATTTATAAATAAAACACAGATGTTCAGCTGGTGTATCTAAAATACCAGAATCTGAATATTGATACTTGCAACACACAAACAGAAAGTCACAGAGATTCCTCTCCTTTGGACATCTTGAATGTTAAATAATCCTTTCTTCTGGCTTTAAAAAACAAAAGATCTTAAATTTGTTTGCCACAAGTGAAACAAGCACACAAAAATCTGAAATGGGCACTGAGACAGGAGTGTTGGATACAATAAATACCGTTCAAAAGCATCGACTGACAAGTACGTGCTTGGAAAAAATGTGGCTAATGGTGCATGTGTGTATGGCTCTGCAAATGGCTGAGCTTGCAACTCCAGATGTTGGTATTTCGTTACTGTGCTGCGTTGCAAAGGAGTTGTCCACCTTCACTGACGCTGATTTTAATTTTTATGGTTAAGGGAAAGATGAGCGGGAAAATTTACGCCGTTACAAGCTGCTCTGCTAATATCTTGTGCTGCCATTATTACTGTGCTCCAAATGATTTCTCCTGGGAACAGATAAAAATCCATGTAGCACAACCCAAGTGAATATGATCTGGGTATGTGTATTCTCTATGTAAAGGTGTGACAGTCAGAACTGTTGTTGTAAGAGGTAAAATACAGTTATGGTGAGGAAAGACAGAAGAATAAAGTTTTGAACAGTTTTCTCTACCATCATAGTGTTTAAAAATTTAAATGAGAAACATGATTTTTTTTAATCCTAGAGTAATAAATTATCAACACTGGAAGTTTTCCGTAGAGGAATGGCTTTCAAGTGTATTTTCTTGTCTTTGTCTATTTTCAAACACATGCATCTCTATTACACGTGATATGGAAGGTGTTATCTCCAGATAATGGGATTGTCTGCTATCTGTGTCAACTAAAAGTAGTTAGTACATGACACTGAAACGCCAGCAGATGGAGGTGAGGCAGGAGGATAACATGTAGAGGGTGAGGACAGATTTCTGAACACACTTCCTTTAGCGTCAGCACCTTCCCAGCTGCAGGATCCTACAAGTGCCCAGCTCATCTATCCGTTCGCTTCCTGTTCTCCCTTAATCCTAACAAAACTGGACAGAAACCAATATTTCTTTGCAAAATGTTTCCAGACTGAAGACATTGGTATATTTTGTGTAAAAAAGGGGAAAAAAGAAAGTCACTGACAACATTCTGAAGAAAAAAAATCATTCATGAAGCTCCACGGAGTGGCTAAGACTGTTCTCTTCAGGCTGCTGCAGATGTACTACCTTTGGTTGGCACTGCAAGCATGAATGGGGCTTCCTTTATCACACCTGGTTTACTGTAGGCACAAATTAACGTGGTGGACACGTTAAACTGAGTGTTTTATCTAAGCTGAATGTTTTGAGGATAGGGAATGTAAATGTTGCTCCATTGGTGTCACTCCACTGGTGTCTTCGTCATGTTCTTCTTCACAAGTGCAATTTCAAAATCCTCACTAAGAAAGTTTTGTTCTGTCAGTCAAAACAGTAAGAGCACAAAGAACAGCACAACCTTTGGCCTAAACTTGCCTAATGTTATCAGATACACAAGCCCTGAGAGTGGGGAAACTGATGTACTTCTTTATCTAGTTTTCTGATTACCTTTGAGCTTGAAGCATTGAGCTGCTTTTCCAATTTAAAATGAAACCTTCCCTCTGTTAGCGGGTATGAACCAAAACTCTCTAATGAAAACATAGCTTTATCGAGCAGTTCTTTAAATTTTCTCCCAATTCTACTCAGTTTGTATTATTTGTTATTCTCCTATCAGACTTAAATACCATGCAAAATCAGAGATGGCTTCTCATATTGATTTCTGATCCTTCTGAAAGAAGTGAGCTTAATCCGTTACAGCCCTACTTTCTGTCTAAGCTTTTTCATGGAGATAATAAAAACAGGTGCACCAAGGGCCTGGGGGTTAATTCCATGTGTTGCTCTTTAGCCTTCACCTGTCTAGTTTTACACTTGAATTTACTTTCTTTTCCCATGTTCAGCCTTGTATGCAAAGATAGTAAGATCATGGTGTGTAGCAATCTCTTTCTCAACAATATCAGCAGCCTTGTTCACTCTGCTTCTTGGAAAAGACTGAGTTATTGGAATAAAACATTAAAATTTATAGCTTTCTGATTGAAGTTCATCATGAGCTTGGTGAGCACTTTCTGGCCCTTGCTGGAGACTGTACTAAGAGGCCAGTGGGAAGGAAGCTCACTTGCTCACCGTGGCTCATGAAGGGTGGCCAGTTCTAGAGAGAAGTTTTTGGTTGGCTTATTGGTTTGGAGCGTAGTTTCAAAGGACCTTCTCGTCAAGTAGCTTGTTGATGCCATCACAGATCTTTTTGAGGTATGGCCGACAATCCCCATCAAGACTGTACAGAGCAGTTAGAAACTCCACATCCGCAAAGTGGTTGAAGACGTGGTTGATGCGCCCGTGGGATCTTGGTGTCAGGTGTCGATCTACCAGTTCATGCACAAGGTCTTTACATTCATTCAGAAGTTCTGCAAGAACATTTCTGTCAAAAGTGTACTCTACCTCATAGAAACTGACAATTGTCATGGCAGTTTGGTTCAGCTTCTTCCTGAACTTGTCTACGATTTCCAGCTCTTCTTGGTTGAACTGATTATTTCGATACAGGATCCCAATTTTTATTGCCACTTTAATCAGGTCTTTCATAATTTTATGGGCTTCCTTTTTGTTTCTCGTATGTTCCTTCGTTACTTTGTACAGCTCATCGAAGATTTCACTGCTTGTGTCATCTATGAGCATGTTAGCCATGGTTTTGGTTGCCATTTTACTCAGGATCTTTTTCTGGGCTTGCAGTGCGAGGTTCTTGGAACTGAAATAATCAGGACCTGTTCCAGAATAGGAGAGAAGAGGGAAAAGGTTAATTTTATTTGGTGAATAATTTTCACAAGCACTTAAGAAAGTAGTACCTATGTGCTTAACTGAAACATTTTGTGTAACACTGATCATTATATATAGTCATGGCTGCAGTAGCAGGAACACTTCCAACACTATTTCCAGGTATCCTTGGGGTCTCAGACATCCATGTTTCAGGTCTTGCTGTCACTGAGGTTTTTTGCTTACAAAGTAAGAACAGAACATTCTGGCAGGGGATATCTTGTGCTGGTTCTTTGCTAGGCTTTTAATTTCGAAGTTCAATATTGAAGCTTTCTTGGCAGAGAGATCCCTTGAGATGTTGCAGTCAAAATAATACATAAGCTATCAGAGACCAGCAAAATGAGATAGTGACAAATAAATACATGACCCTGAAAGGGTTATACTTTCGGTCATTGGGAGGCACTGTTGTTCCACTGTTAGACCAAGCAGCATCTCAGCTAAGGACTAGCAAGGCAGATTCAATTCATCAGCGTGTGCTCGGGACATGGTTTAGTGATGGACTTTGCAGTGCTGGGTTAATGGATGGACTTGATAATCTTAAAGGTCTTTCATAACCTGACCGATTCTATGATTTATTTTGCTTTAATCACTAGTAGCGATGCCTTTCCTGATTGTTACAGGTTTGCAAAGTTACAGAATGTGATTTTTGTGACATGTTGATACTTCAGCGCATGCAGTCCCACCAGATGAAAGCGCCCGAGCTATTTGCTCTACATTTATCAAATTAATATCTTGGATTTTTTATCTTTTACCCATCTGTGTAAGTTTCACTTCAGCATAGCACCCGAGTGAGCATGTGGCTACTCCGGCTGGACTCTATCCAATGAGCTTCTATAATTATTGCTGGAGGTTAATTTGACCTTCCTCTGGTTTTCACATTAATGTTGGTTTATAACTGACTCTGTATGGAGAAAGTAAATGAAACAGAAAGCTTTTGTATGAAATAATCATCCAGTTTAATAGTAGGGTACTGAAGTCTCTGCTGTATCAAAGGGCATTTTGTCACTGTAGCCAAATGCTGGGGAGCATATGTACTTGGGCTTACAGCTAATGAGGTGGGCGCTGAGTGCCAGCAGAGAGGCCTCTTTGGTACCAGATACCTTCCTCGCCTTTCCCTCACACCTCCTCTCAGTGTTTGCTCACGCAGAGGAGATGCCCATCTTTCTCTGCCAGCTGTAGACCTCACTCTGCTCACTGGGAGACCGGAACCTTGGCTGGTGCAAAAGGAATGGAGGTAACGGATGGAGGTAACCACCAGCAGGTTATGGATAACAGTGACAATCACGGTTTCCAGTGTTGATTTGATTTTGGAGCCTGGGTGGGTTGAAGCTGGTTGGGTGAGCTCTGGGGGCCCTTTCCACCCTTCAGCATGGGAATGCTGTCACCCCACTGCGCAGCTGCCATCTGTCACATGTGTCCATGGCTCTGTCTGCCCTGCAGCCTAGCTCATGCTGCCATGGGTTCACCCTCTCTTTCCTCCCCATGCTCCCTACATCCTCTCGTGAGGAAAAAGGGGTGCTGGGTGTCTGTGCTCACTTTGAATAAGTAACCCTGTGAATTTCAAGTCTTCTGTTTGAATCCTGTTTTTCAAGTTAGCTGGAATATTAAAGTTGTCATCTTTCTTTGTGTGCTACAGCTGTACTACTGCACAGTATGAAAGAGTAATGTTTAATTGCAAATGAACCACCACCTGGAAAAAATAATTCAATGTGCTTAAAAGAATTGTCTGTCATTTGAGAGAAAATTGTGGGGCTGAGCTGCCGACTGGAGGAAATGGAAAAAACTGTGATTTAATCTAGAAATGATAAAACCAGGATGAAAGCATTCTTTCACTTAGCAGTACGTGGGTATATAAATAGTATCAGTGATGAATAATTATATGCATTTGATACAGTAAAATGGAAGATTAATATTAGCATCTGTTCCTGTAGTGTTTGCTATTAATCAAGTGGATGCAGTTGTTCAGTATCTGTTTTGATCAAAACCTGCAAATAACTGCAGTTAGAATATTGACTTTTCTAATGTTCATGACACTTGTGTGCCACTGTCACCAGGTCACAGACCCGATGGCTCCTGCTCTGCCCAGCTCCACTGCAGGGAGAGCTCTGCCGAGTCATGGCAATTCCACAGCTGGAGCCAAAGCAGCAGTTGTGGAGCACAGAAAGTGGTGGCTGGCAAAGCACCGTGTTCCCATCATGCGTCTCTGGTGTGCCAGCACATCTGTGTGGGAGCCAGGACCAGCACAACCACCAGCACGTTCTCACACACACAGGCATGCAGCTGCCCTCGCATTTATGTGCTTTCTGAGAGGCATTTGATGCTATATGAGCACATCAAAGCTTCTAGTAAACTTAGCAGAAGCGAGGTTTGTCTGGCCCCAAATGAGTAGTTCTGAGGTATGTTCCTGTATTCAAAGTCTTGGCTGTCATCCATGAAACTGAACAGAGCATGATCTTCAAAGGTAGGTTTCTTCCCCCAAGACAGCCCTGGGTTTGGTACCTTAAATGACAGTAACAGCTCCCAGTGAAAGGTGCACAAGCTATGAAATGGGCAGCGCAGCTAGAGAGCATCAGGAGGAGATTAACTGAATGTTAGGGCTGGAGCATTTTTCCATGGCAAATCCCAAGAGTGGTATCTGCTATTTAACAGCATGAGACTGAGCTCCTTCTCACCTTTCTAGAAGTGAAATAAAATAATCTGTTATTTCATTGGCACTGCTAAACTTTTTTTCTAGAAGCTGTATTCCCCTTTCCTCTATCTTTTCCTTTACCAGGCCCTAATACTATATCCATCTCCTCCTCTCATGTCTCTTGCTCTCTTCTGCTTAAACCAGGACCCCAGTTTCATGGCTCCTATCCTTCCTGTGGCCCCCTTCACCACTCTGTACTCTTGTCTCTCCAGTCTCTTTCACCATGGTAGCTCTACACGTAAGCTGTGCCAGCCATCGGTGCTCAGAGCTCTCAGAAACCAGGTAGACACAAATACTTTGTGCACAGTCCTTTCCGCTGCCTCCTTCCACTATTTGTGCTGCTGTATTGTCGTGGTTTAAGCCTCTCAGCCACGCAGCCCGTTCTCTCACTCACTTCCCCCTCTTTCTTCCCCCCGCTCCCAGAGGGATGGGAAGGAGAATCGAAAAGAATGCAACTCCCACAGGTTGAGATAGAAACAGTTTAGTAACCAAAGTATAACATAAATCACTACTGCTACCACCAATAATAATAATGACAAGGCAAATACAAGGAAAGAGTACAATTCTCACCATCTAACACCAAGCCCGACCATGCAGTGCACCCCCCACCCTTCCTGGGTCTCTGCTCTCTGCTTTTCATCCTGGGCATGCCGTGCTGTGGTATGGAATAACCTCTTTGGTCAGTTTGGGTCAGGTGTCCTGTCTCTGCTTCCTCCCGGCTTCCCCTCCTCCCTGGCACAGCATGAGGCTCAGAAAGTCCTTGGTCAGACCAAAACATCACTAAGCAGTAACCGAAACACTCGTGTTATCAGTGCTGTTCCCAGGCCAAAAGTTAAAAACACAGCGCTGCACCAGCTACCAAGGAGGAGAAAAATGACTGCTGCTGCTGAACCCATGACATGTATTGTAAAATCTGTGATAGCTGGTAATTAGTTTCACCACCATGACTGCCATGCACTTCTCCCAATCAACTGTCCCATGCAGACAAGGTCCCAGGGGAGAAGGGCAGTGCTTGGTATACAATTTTGGCTACACAGCACCTGTAGCATAGGATGGTGCTGTATGTTAATCCAGAAGCTGCAGCCTGCTGCCACAGTGCCTCCGCCACATCAAGAAACAGCTGAAAGCTCAGGGAGGAGGAGAACTGGTGCATCCCAGCTGCACAAGCAAGCGGCCAACCTGGACTCTGGGATCAGCACTCTGCAGAGCCTCAGCCCCTGGTCTCCAGCTGCCTGAGTGCCTGCTGGTGGGGCCAGGCAATGTGCATGCAGTGAGGAGGAGGTAGATCGCAGTCATCAGCCCCATTGTGCAGCCCAGACAATGGTGTGGGGGCTGTTTGTAAAGGGCTGTGCTCAGGTTTGCTTATATTGGGAGCAAGCACAGCTTTACAGCAGGGTATGCTGGAAGGTGTGAGAGAGACTGTTTGGACCCCTGCCTCCAAAATCACGTCGTGTTCAGACACCAAGGTGATGCTTTGCCTTTCCAAGATCACAAGTAGTTAGCCACATGATTAAATCCAGGCTTTCATGGGGACTGCAGGTTTACTGTGGCAGTCTTTTCTCGCTGCAGCACGTTGCTCATTACACACAAAAACAACATCTTTGCCTCCTACATACAGCAATTCTATTTTCTGCTTGCTTTCATACAGCAAAACAAATCAGCAACAACATTATAGATGCCATTAGCTTTCAGGAACATTACACCAAAGCTAAAAATGAAAACCCAACCTTTGAGTGTACTGCTTTGCTGGGTAATGATTAGCTTCCATTATAGAAAGTCTGGCATATTATTTTTTACTGAAGTAAGGACCAGTTCTGCCTTCAGAGCTGTTCTTTCCCTCTCTCTCTGTCATCTAGAGAGTTGTGTATGAGAAAAGCTAATAAAAAAGGCCCTCGTGATGGGATTGGTCCCATAGCAAGCTTCCATCCTCCAGAAAGTGCAGTTCTTCAGCTGTGGTGCCTGAAGAGGGAATGGCACAGACACAGCTTCATGAGGGACCAAAGAGAGAGGCTCCCCATGCCTGGGCAGTCCTGTGGTCAGGATGCTACAGCACTCCCTGCCAGTGACAGCCCCGCTTCTGGCACAGGGTGCTGAGTATGACAAAGATGTCTCACATCCACTAAACTTAATAACAGGATTGCTTAATAATAGAGTTGCCTAATAACAGAAGTGTGGAAAAAGTTTGGCAACTGTAGAGGGTTGATGTAGAAGTTTTGTATTTTAAAAGTTTTTCTGAAAAAAATGCAAGAGCATCTGTAATATTCTTGAAACATTTTGGTTCCAGATGGCTGTACCGAGTACAAAATGGTTAGAACTAAATGCTCAGCAATACTATTTTCATGTAAATATCCATTCAGCCACTCTGTACAAAACACATGGCAGAACCAGTGAACCAGAACATGCTCCCACTATGCCCAGGAGAGAGCCTGGTCAATGTTTTCTGGAAGCAATTATGCAGACATAGAATAAAACCCCTGATATGAATCCATTTCCCTCCCAGTCAGCTACTCCTTAGTCAAAGCCTTAATAAAGTTTTGCAGCCAGGGTATTTTCTCCGCTGGCAAAGGGCTGAAAGACGTGTTGAAGTGAGCTCTGGAGGGAGTGCTGCTTCACAGGTGAAAATGAGCAGAGTAGGAGTTAATCTGAAGTGTCTCTGTGGGGTTTGTCTAGTGCAGTTTTAATTGTATTAGCAGGCTTGCTTGGAGAGGAGGGATGCAAAGCAAACTCCTTGGTTCTGTGGAGTTACATCTGACACTGGGAGTTGTTTCCGTAGTGCCTGCTGCAGCTTGCACTAATTAATCAATTATCTCAACCATTGACTTCACCTGGTCTAAAGTGAATCACAGTTGGAGCTGTGTCTGATCTCCCACATGCTGCGAGTACAACCCCAGCTCCCAGAGGTTAGTGATGGGCTGTTTTCAAGCCATTGTCAAGCAGTGTATAGGACAGGGGTTTAGCTTGAGAGCATCTTGGAAAGGCAAGTTGAGCTGTAGTAAGTTAAAGGACTGAGCTAAAGATATGAAGAGGATGCAGGACTGCAGTGGGATTCTGCAGCCTGACAGGAATGGGAGGTGATGCAAATGTGAAAAGGTCCCTGCATCTGTGCTCCAGTTGTGCTGTAAGTAGGCAAAGGGCTGAATCTTAACAAGTGAGAAATACACCAGAAAGAAAAGATGATGTAAGGCTGAAATACTTTTAATGCTCCTGAATCCTCAATTTTCAAATGCAGAACAGCCTCTGCAGCAAAAGACAGGCTTTAAGGAGTCAGCAGTGCTGTTGGAAATGCAGGCATCCCTCCAGCCGCTAGCAGTTGCTCAAGCTTGTGGGAGATGGACTAAGCCAGGGGACAGGCACACTCGAAGGACTCTGCCACAGTATGGGATAGCTGGGTTGTGAACACTGGTGTAGGAATGTGCTGTTTTAGTGATTTGTGTGACCCAGTTTGTATTTTAACCTAGTGCCTACCTGCTTCTGAGCCTGGAGAGTCTGGACAGCCAAGACGAAGGAAGGAGGCAGCTGCATGATAAAGCTCTTGCAGAGAGCTAAATGAGCAGTGGATATCTGCATGGTTATTCCAGTGTTGCTGCTGGTAATTTAGAAGGCTGGTAGCTTGTTTCATTATAACCTGGAGTGATCTGTGATGTGTCTTTTTCTTGACATAAATAGTTAAGAAAGCATAAATAACATTTGAGAAAAGTAAGAGCAAGGAGTTTTATTAAGCTGATATGCAAAGCTATAAGGAAAAGAAAAATCTAGTGCAGAGTTGGAAAGGAGAGTGTACAAAAACAAACAGCAAAAAGATCTAGTTGTTTTGTTTGCAGCACTTGGGCAAAATAGAAGCAATGAGCTGCAAACCTGCGTGTTTCATTTATCCTTTAAGAATCCCTTACATGCTGTAAGACTGACTAGAAAAGTAAACCACAGAACTCAGGATTTCAAAATAGCTCTAAAAGCAGGCAGGAAAAAAAGCACACTAAAAGCACTTCTTCCATAGCATTTAGCATGGCGGCCAGGGTGTTAGTTCTAAGTGTGTGTGTTGCTCTTGGACAGCTACAGGATCACTGTAGAAGAAACATTCAGTGTTTCCAGTAACTTTAAGCCAAGAAATCCAATAGACCAGATGGAATATATCAGCTTTCTGGGAGGGCCAATGTAAACATGTGTAAGCACCAGGGGCTGGGTGCTCAAACTCTTAACACTTCTATATTGTTACTATGAACATAAAAGGGTTGCTCATTTCCATAGTGGAACAGGAGATTACAGACTGATAATTATATGATCCTGGGAGAATGTACTGGTATCCAAAAGTCTGAAGGCAAAACTTGCACGTGCTGGAAATGGCAGCAATAGCCCTGTACAGAGGGAACATGAGTGAATGGAAAAAAGAAAAAGACCATTTTTCCCTTCAGTGCTTTATATGAGCAGCAATAATGCTGCAAAAAGGCAGTGCCTGGGAATCTAGCAACTGGAGATTTGTTGTGATAGTCTTATTTCAGCAGCTGGTTTTTATTTAGCATTTACTTTATTAACAATCCTTGTTGCTACATACTTGAACGTGCCTTTCAGTACCTGGCAGAGGTGGCAGTAGGCTGGGGAGCCCCTGCTGTAAAGAGAAGAGGCACAACGCGGAACAAACCTTGAAACCATTGTCATTGTCTTGGTAATGCCTCCAGAGATTATACCAAGGGGGAGAGGAGCTCAGCTGCAGTTTCCATCGGCTCTGCTGGTGCTGCCAAGAAAGGGTTTGGCTAAGATGTTCTCCTGCTACCCCCAGTAGCTGGCTGGGGATTGAACTACACTGCTGTACTCTTCTACCCTGTCTAAACACAGTAGTTGGCAAGTGGTGTCTGGGTGACAGTGCTGTCCCATGGCTGAAACTGGCCCATGGTGTGGAAACCTTCACAAAAGCTCCCTTGGTTATATGGCACAGCTGACCTTATGCCATGTTTTTTATGGCTGCTATTTGACACTAATACACTTGGTCATATCCTGGAAACTCACATCCAGCATGTGAGAGAGGAAACCACTCCCTGACAAAAAGGCTCAGTGAGGATCATCTCCATGTGTTGTGTCCCGGTACCAGGCAGCAACTGTTTTGCTAACAACCCAGCCCTTGGGTCTGGCCTGCCAAGTACGAGCTTGGCACATGCAAGCAGGAAAGTCACCTCTCCAAGAGCAGTTACTTCAGATCCTAATTTTACCCTGATAGCATATATCAGAACCAAACCTAAACCCAGCTGCAGCCCCGGGAATGGCATCTTTGAGGACTGACTTACAGGTGTTCAGTTTAAACTTTGCACTTCCCATTTTGTAGCATGCAGGGAAGCTCTGCCAAGGCAGCAAACACATCTGGTTAGCTTCTGGCAGCTGGTGGTGAGGGTAAACAATGCAGAGCTTGCTTAAACAGCACACACAGGGGACACACCAAGTATGATGAAGGCTTTGCTCTTATCTGAAAGTGCTCAGGTGTTACAGAATTAAGTAAGTCTGTCTGCCAGGAGTGATAGCAAAATACTGTGGTGTTTGGGTTGTTTAAGCTTTCCTATGCAACTAAAACAGATTTTAAACTGAACACTCTATTTCATAAAGCAGTTTGAAGTCTTTCAGTGTCAGCTCATTATGCTTATAGCAAGTGCAAGCTCCATTGAAAAGACTGAACACCCCTACCCCAGAAGCTGCTGATTTAACTCTGCCTGGACACCGCAAGACAAAGCTTGCACACTGATGGCAAAGGTTTGACAAGGGAGGAATGTGCAATGGATGGAGACATAACAGACCAAGGCATTGCCTGGGCTGATCTTTAGGGAATGGGAATGTGGGAGGATTGGTTACTACCTATTGTATTGACCTATTTATCCTGTTGCTATATTTTGAGATAGGTATTTATGATTATATTGTGGGTTTTTCTTTAAATGCTAACTTTGATCAAAAAAAGTCTTCTAGAGCAGAGAGGCATGCTGATATATCTAAAATACTACAGCAGGATCTTAGGACAGTGCTTTGGTGGCAACAGGTGAGGATTTTTTGGCCTTCAAACTGTCAGTGACTTCTCCCCCACCCCCTAATATATGCTATTTAGCAAATCCTGGACAGTAACTGCTGAAGAGTGGAACTTCAGTCTCTGTTGGTGTTTAATCTCCTTTATCTTCTCCACAATTACCACATTTCTTAGACTTTCCTTTTAAAGATACTTCATTTAAGAATAAGATATCATGATGACTATGCAGTAAAAATACCTAATTAGACAAATAATTATTATCTCTATAGGAAAATTATGCTTGTTTTAATGTCTGGCCATGTAATTTTCACAACAGGACAGTAATGAGTTCTTTGATATGTGCTAAGGAACTGTTTATTGCTTAGATGGGACAAAGTCTCTGGGGAAGCAGCAGGCATATAATGAATGATAAACCAATTATCTTGTTAAGGTAAAAAGCCTCACAGGCTTCTTTAAAGGGACTCTGCCATCACATTCTTCCACATAAAAGTAACAATTATCTAGAAAAGACTTCTTGCCAAAGTGTTATTTGCTAGGGTGACTCTTAGAAGTCATGAGAAACCCTTCAAGATCTTGCAGCTATTCTGGTTTTATCCAGATGCAATTATTGTAGCAACTTCTCTTTGTAGATGATCTGTAAAACATGCTTGCAGTTTTACTTTATGATTGGTTTCTAAACCAGTAAATTCTGTTTTGAACAAAGACTTGAAGAGGTAAACAAAAAACAAACTTGCAAGCACTGAATCATAGACAATCCAGCCTGTGTTATCTAAGCATGGGGAATACAGCTACGCATCCTGGAAGCCAGCAGCTAGAATTGCCTAAAGCTGCTGCAGCTTTCTGATTTCAGTACATACAATCTTTCTGGATCCAAAAATGTAGTAACAATTCTGTCTCTCCTCTTGCCCCTCTAAAACAAACACATCACCACCTGCCTCAGATCACACACACACAGAAAACAGAATCAGGGCAGGCAGCTGTATGGTAGATGCTTCCTGCTGGCTATATCTGTGCACAGTGACCACCTGCAGAAGCACATCTCCTGGTTCAAGCTCTGGCTGTTTTCCTGCTGTAGATGGGGGATTTGGTGCCCAGGATCAGCTATTCCCTTTTTCTGATGTTTGACTGTTTGACCAATACGACAGTTGCAACAGATCTTGGGGGGTTTGAGTCCATGTTCATGAATTACTTGGATTCCTGATCAGGCTGCATAAGCTTTTCTGTGTATTCTTGCATACCCTCTCTGATGGGAAAGATGAGGGCTGTAGAAGCATCTGTGCTTTTGTGGGCTCGATGCTTGGCAATCGCCACAGCCATCACTCCTGGTTAACAGGAGGTGCAGATTTCCTTGTGCTTCTGCAGCTCAAATGCTTTCTATTCCTTCCACATAAGTCTCTTTAGCATGCAGGAGCCACTTGTTCCCAGTAGGAACATCATAATATGCTGTTAGTAAAGCAAGGCTTGGCAGTATCAGCCCTAAATATTAAACAACCTCTGTGTAATATGTGTGCTTTAAACAGGTAAAAGTGCAGCTAAGAAACAGGCTATTGGGTACTGGTTCACAGATTTCTTCTCTCTCTCCCCCACCTCTCATTTCTCATCCCCCTCAAGGAGAAAATTGAGAGTTTATTTTTGTGCCTTAAAGTTGCCTGTTGTTGTAGTTCATTATTCTTTCTCCAGAGTTACAACGTCCTTGCCTTTTACATAGAGTAATTCTATTTTTAACTCTAATATATTAAGAGTGGCATGAAAAATAACCACATCTATGCTCCAGGGATGTACAAAATTCCATGAGAAAGCAAGCAATTGAGACCCAAGGGGAGCTGGTCTGAAGATGCTCTGAAACTCCAAGCTGGCATTTCTCTACAGCTTAATAGGAGGCTTAAAAATAGGGGGAAAAGTATTTCTGCTAAAGCAGGTCAAGGTGAATAAACTTTCAAAACCCCCACAACAGGCTCTAACTGCAGAGAGTGTCAACCTGCTGCTGACCAAGCGGGCTCCCAGCTGCACAAGTCTGAGCTCCGTTACATCCAGGGGAGAGGATGGGGGTTGGCAGCTCCAGCACTGCATCCCTGCAGAACTACACCAGTATCTATCTCTGCTGAGCATATGGTTCTGTTCACCATCCTCCAGTGTGCTGTTCAGATACACCCAAAATAGCCCACCTTGTCCCACAGAGGGGAGTGACTGGAAGCAACATTAAAATTCACTCTTGTCATGTGTTTTTGTCTTGTTTTTTAAAACAAAAAACCCATGACAGTACTGTTTAGCCTTCTGTGCTTGAAATGCTTTGAGTACACTGACACAGTGCAAGTGTTGGATGGGTAGGGGTAACACTGAACAGTGTGTATGTAAATGGGAAGAAGCCAAGGGAATATGGGGGTGAAGGAGAAAGGCAGGCTGTTTAACTTTGGAATTGATTTAAGTTAATCGCATTTGTGTATCTTGTTTGGTTGTTTTGGGTTTTATGAACACCATGTGCTATATTGTTTTGCTACCTTGGTATTTAGTTGCTTGACCAGTAGGTTTTAAGAAGGTGATGCATACAAGGGGAATAAATCAATTGCAAAGATCATGTACATCTGGAAAAACATACTATGGTCCCTAAATAAAATACCAGAGGAGCTGTTAATTTTTCCAGTTAGCACCAGCCATGCTTCCAAACTCTGTTTTTAAACCAGAGAAGAAAATCAAATGAGGGAAAGACGAAGCAGGCAACAGTGGCAAGAAGTGTGACAGCAGCTATCTTTTCCAAGCCAGGAACAGGCACTCTAGACTGATCAAAACATTTAAAACTCTAAAGAAAGCTTAATTAACCTTAAGCATAGACTGTTGTCTCCTTTTTAATCTTTGCTTATGTGCATTGGGGGAGTGAATTAAAAGAAAAAATGTCATGCCTACTTATAATACTTGCTGTGTTAAAGCATCATTACTTACAAGGTATGTGGGTGCTACCTATGCCTGTGTACTTAACAACAGTTTTCATCCCCTCCGTAAATGCAAAGCCTAGATTTGTAAAGGCACCTGATGTATCACTAACCGCAGTCCAAAATACTAATTCCTAGTCTGAGAATATTCAGGAGGGAGAGGAGGACTACATAAAGTCTTGTTACTGCAAGTTGTAAAGTCTTCTGGGGTAAAGGAAATGCTCCCGGTTAATTCACCACTTGCCCTACCAGTGATCCTCCTGGCTGCAGAGCATCCCTTGTTCTCTTTGCCCCATGCCCTTCTGCCCCAGTGTGCAGTGCCTTAGTAGGTGGCCATGCATTACCCTGGCTCTGCGTCTGCCTGCTGGATGGAGGGACCATCAGCTTTTCAGACCCAGGTTTTAACTTAGCATAGTAGTTTTCAGCAAACAGGTCCTTGCTCCACCCACACAAACACTGCAGTGTGAATTTCATTGCCATTTGAAGCAGACAGTTTTGTTTCCCCCAGCTCAAATTATCTGATGGTCTGTGGCACAGCTTTACACTACTGGCGCAACACCAGATGGGAATGTTGCTTGTGCAGGTCCATAAAAGACCTGAGGGCATCCTCCCTCTCTGAGTAAGAACTGCTGATAATATCAGTGCCTGAATGGTGCCTGCTCTGATTTCTTTTAACTCATCTGAAGCATTTATTTGTTTTTTCCCACTAGAATTATAAAGATTTCTTTAGAGACTTCCAACAGACAATCCCACTCTGGCCTTGCTGAAACAAAACCAGTTTGCTGTTTGTTTATAACCATCAGAAATGATACTGTAGAATCCATCTTCAATGAGTTAGTTCAGTGGTATAGTTATAGATGAATCAATGGTGTCACAAGTTAAAATATATATCTATATATTTAAAATGTCATCTGCTTATCCTGGCTGACAAGCAAGTAAGTAAATTCCTTTTCCTTGTAGTTTAGGGTTTTTCCCCATTCTTCAACAGAGAACAGATTAGGTGTGTGCTATGCAGGAATAGCTGCCCATGCACAAACACGGGTGCTCTGAGCACCTTTACAAGAAAAACCTAAACTGATTGTGTCAATACTGTTAATCCAGGGTGAAAACAATGTCTTATTTTAAGCCTGAAAATGTTAGAAAAGTATTTCTTAGCAGCAAAGCTGAAACTGGAAAGGCAAAAGACATGAATACTTCAAAACAGACTCTGCTTATGCCTGTTTATTGTCGCTCCCAAAAAAGGACAACAAAACTAGAGGAGTCTTCATTTACCTGTTGTTTTAAACAATTCTTTACTGTTCCCCTGGTGATTTTTTTCCCCTGCCTCTAGAGAAGGATTAGCTGCTGGGGAGATGGCCAGCCCTGATTCTAAATGGCAAACTCCTGAGCAAAGGAAAAATTAACACTGGTCAATGCAGCTGGGATTCATCATGCTCTGCACCTTTTACAAGTTTTTGTGCATTTGATTGGACATTTATTGGTAGGAGGAAAGCACATATTGCCTCATGTCTCAGATGTGATCTATAACTTGTTTTTCTTTAAGATGAAGCCTGATTCAGACTTTAATATATCCTCAGGTTGATCTGCTCTGCCCTGCTCATCTGCACTGTCGGGTCAAGCATCCAATCCAGATGCACAAAACACTAAGAATGGAATATGTGATGGATTCCATCCCCATGGCAAAAAAAAAGACATAGATTACTTATCTGTCCATCCCACATGAAGTAGGACACCTGCTGTATTCTCTATATTCATTCTCTTTAATCCAGTCATGAAGAATGACCACTGGTTATCCAGAATTTTCTTTACTAAAAGGAATAGTTTTTAAGCCATGAAAACCTTACTACAGCCTAATGAAAACATATGTTGAGTCTTACTGTAAAAGCAAAAGTTTATTTCCCATGAAGGATGCAAGACTCAGTAAGGTGGATTTGCAGATCAGTTCTGTTCCCCCTGGGTTTAAGGTCTGCATGAATAGTATCTGCTGAGAATTACAGTGTCTCGCTGTCTTAGACTAAGGAAAGAAAAAATTTTGAGGTCATACTGGAAAAGAAGGAGGAGAAACTAGACTATAAATGACAATGTCCTTTTTATGGGTTTAAGCTAAAGTTCTAAGCATATAATCAATACTTTCACAGGGTGTAACTGACCCAAGCAGCATAAAAAACATCTTACAGTCAAAACTCCTTTAGAGAATAAACGCTAATGAAATAATCTGGTTTTGCACTTTATCTTGTTCATGGTGTGTATATATATTGCAAAACATATCATGTCAGGAGGAGTATCCTGATAACAGGGATGCTTTCTCTGTCATCAGTGAGTCTAGTAACAGTTTAACAGCAGTTGCTGTAACCCCCCCTGGTGCAGAAGTTCACCCTAAGTGCAACTCTTTATTTCAGGAAAGCAGAAATGGAAGAGATGCTGGACAAGTACTGAAATGGTCAAGGCAGCTCTTAGGAGGTCTGCTTCATTATTCTGAGGCATGTGAATAACAGCAATGTGTTGTGGGTGTGTTGTTTCTTGTTAATATACATATATGTATCCTCATCATACGATACTGCAGCTATAAGGAGTGAGGATTGAATCTGCAGAGGAAACATGAAAAAAATCACTACCTTTAAGTTACCTAAAGAAAACCCTAAAAGGACAAGTCTCAGTGATAAGCACAGACAAGCAGAATGGGGCACCCCTCCTGAGGTGTCAATTCTGAGAAATGTCTGAGTACATATGTACTGAGGGTATACGTGCTGATACCTACACCTGTATGGAAAGCATCAGCTGAATCCAGTGTAATGCAGAATTGCTACCTCTGAATACAGCAGTAACAACAGTCTCTAGAGAGACTCCACATGAACTGAATCAGGCCCTGCTTGATATTAACAGAAAGAGATGTAGCACAGCCCACAGGCTGTTATCATCTTGCTGTTTCAGATACCAGCAAAACCGCTGCTGCATTTAGATCTGGTTAATGGTACCAGAACAATAGAAAATTCTGTTAAAAAACTGTGCTCGGGAACAAAAAAATCATTCCACCAAAACTTGTAATTCGGTCAACTTTGCCATTTCTTAATCTCAAGCATGTTTTTTTAGTGTCTGTAGTACATGCTGAAGAAACAGAGCTACTTTTCCTTCTGGAGCCATTCTAAGTATAGGCAACTTTTGAGGCTTACCAAGAAAGTGACAAAGATGAATTTAGACCCATCTTATCTCTCCTGGATTTTGAAATGGTATTCAAAGAGTGAACACCCTGTGGAGTTTCCTCAGATAGTCTAGCAGTTGCCTGAGGGGACATAATGCTTAGTTTCTTACCACTGCTTTTTAGGGAGGTAAGCCCTTCTTTTTCATAGAGACCTAACATTGCATTTCTTAGTCCTGTTCTAAGGCTCTCTGGATTCAGTGCTCTTTCTGCCTGACGAAGCATGACAAAATCTATTTGTTGCTCAGGTCTCACCAGTCCCACAGGAACAAAACAAATTCTGCCCTATCTCATGTTTCCCATTCAACTTTTTAGACAATGAAGAAAAAGAATTCCTTTCTCGAAGAGGGACATATCATAGAACCATAGAATGGCTTGGGTTGGAAAGGATGTTAAGATCATCAAGTTCCAATCCCCTGCCATGGACGACTCACACTAGACCATGTCGCCCAAGGCTCTGTCCAACTTGGCCTTGGACACAGCCAGGAATGGAGCATTCACAGCTTCTGTGGGCAATCTGTTCCAGTGCCTCACCACCCTCACAGTAAAGAGCTTCTTCCATACATCTAACCTGAACTTCTCCTGTTTAAGTTTAAGCCCATTCATCCTTCTCCTGTTGCTATAGTCCCTAATGAATAGTCCATCCCCAGCATCTCTATAGCCCCCCTTCAGATCCTGGAAGGCTGCTATGAGGTCTCCACGCAGCCTTCTCTTCTCCAGGCTGAACAGCCCCAACTTTCTCAGCCTATCTTCACACGGGAGGTGCTCCAGTCCCCCGATCATCCTCGTGGCTCTCCTCTGGACTTGTTCCAACAGCTCCATTCCTTCTTATATTCAGGACGCCAGAACTGCACACAGCCCTAGAGAGTGGAGGGGCAGGATCACCTCTATCTGTATGTTCCCCACTGTGTCATGTTTATGTGAACTGGATTACAGACTGCTATGCTCATGTGTTTTGCAGGGTTTAGCTTTTCCTGAAACGTCTGTCTGTAGTTCCTGCTCTGTGCTCCTGCAGTAGCATAACCCAGGGACATTCACATCTGCTAAACAATTAGCAGAAAGCAACCACTGCCGTGCAGAGCCTTTAATCAAATGATACATTTGTATGCTTTTAAATGGAGACTGGAGCCTTAAAAAGGAATGACTGTGTACCTGTCATTTATTACTATTTTTTCAAATACCAAAAAATTGCAAGAGATTCCTATGAGTTTGCAACACAAAGCCTAGAGGATGATAATCCAGTGTTAGTGCTCTGAATATAGGCATTACTATACTGCTCATAGGGAATAACTGTTAGCAGAAACATCAAGTTGAATGATGCTCTAAAATAATTTAACTTTTACCAACAGTCATTATTAATTCAACGGAACTTCCCAGGATGATTTAAGCCAAAAGAGACACATTTCACAGTCCTCCCCATAGAGACAGTACATTATCTATTCAACATGAAAGGTCTGGAAGAGGAGCCCTTTGGTTTATTCTTCATTTTAATTAATGCAAATTTGGGTTGCTAGTGTTATGCTATTAGGCTTTACACTACAATCTGTTTGAAGCTTCCTTTGGCAAATAACTGAGCAGATTTGTAACTCAGCTGGGCTCACCTTAGTGGAGCTGGGTTTGCTGCCAAACTCAAGAGCTGGCATGCTTTTTTTTTCTCTTTTTTCCCACCCAAGTCTATTCAAACAGTTTCTTTTGCAGCAATCTGTTTTCTTCCTCTGGGCCTCATGATGTGCTGCTGAGGACCCCTTGGCATAGTGCTAACTATTCAGGCCTGCCTTTGCCTTTGAGGTGAACTTGCTCACCTGCATTTCTTCAGCTCCTGACAGCACTGGGCCATCCCTAGCTACAGTCCTCTCCAGGTTTGTTGTAGAAGATGTTATCAGCATCTCCCCATCAGCTAGCTGTCTGTCTTGTCTTCAAGCCTAAAGCCTGAATATGATTTACCACTCATTGCTTTTCAATATTCTCTCCCTAAATATTAAATACGCTCATGCTTACAGAGAAAACACTGCAGAAGCTTTACCCTTCCAGCATGCTTAACAACCATCCCTCCAATGCAAAATATGCTCATGATAAAATCACATTTTCTCACAGCAAATGGGCACCCCAGTGAGCCTCTCAGATTAGCTTCCCATTATGTGAACTCTCATCAAGTACAGCCCAGTGGTGCTAGCATGATGTTGCATCAGTGGACACTTATTTGACTTTCATATGCACAGAAATTGCTTGTGAAAAGCTTTTATCAAAGAAATAAAACTCCAAATGACAGAAATCTCTCTCTCATATAGTGAGGGACTGCCTCGAAACCCAAGCAGCATGCTACAGCTTGCAAAATTTCTGACAAATAGAAACAGTCACTTAAAAAGAAAAGAGTAGTCAGCTGTCACTGCCCACATTTTGGTCCCATGTTCATGCCCATGGCTGGCTGATGCACCTTCTCCTGGAACTCACATAGAGGATACATCCTCCCTGTGTAGGAGCATTTTCTATATGAGGCTCTGTCCCTGAAATACATATAGATCCTAAGGTTGTATATGAACAAGCTGATTTAGGACATGATCCTACCTCCTTCTGCATAGATCAGAATTCTTTTGCTATATTCAGCGTTTCATGAAAGAAAGTCTCTACTGATACCAGTGATAATGGCCTAAACTGGCCATCTGAAATTATGATGTCATGTATGATGACGGGGAGATTATTTTTCCGAAGATGCTTCCTTATTTTCCATGACGTACTTTGGTTTGCCTCCAGCCATTTCTCATCCAAGACTGACTTAATATCCAGCAGGTGCTCCTTCCTAATCCTTTTTGAGGGAACTCGCTATTCAAAGGGGACATATTCCAATCAACCATATTTTTTTGAGATTCCTTGCATCATGTTTCTCACTGTATTGTCTCTGTACAGGATACCTGGTGTTATTGTTCTAATTTACCCCAGGTACTAGAGGATAGCCAGGCTTTGCGCACTGGTTACTGCCTGATTTAGTGTCCTGAACACAAACAGTATGTGTTTCACACACTCTCAACCTCTGGGCTGGGGACTGGATCAGTAAGTGCAGGGAAGGACTGTTTTCTGATTTCTCTTAGTTATGTTTATTTTTCACTATGACAACTTCTCAAACAGAGAACAAGCTGAAATCTTACTGGGTCTGTTCTATCCTCATTCCTCCTTCTTTTTTTTGTCTTTTCATACAGTAATTATGCAATTCATCTCAAATATGGGAATCTAAATTATTTCAGTCAATGGCTAGAGTTACGAGTGACTTTTAATGACATTATCTTTGCTTTAGCTGCAGAAGTAAAGAGACAAAAGGCATAGGTCACCAAAGCAGTAAATGAAAAAAAACAGCTTCAGAGACAGGAATGGATAAATGTGTGCAGTGAATGATTAGAACCTCCAAAGTGTTGAAATATTATAGGCTAGTTCTACCAAGCTCTCATGATTTATAAGATCTCTGGAACTCTTAGTTCTGTGTTATTTCTTGGCTGTCATTCTTATCACATATGCTAGTTAATGTGTTTTGTTAAATATGGGCAACTGTAATCACACTCTGTTCTCTGTTCAAGGCCTGCTTGTGTAATCTTTTCCCCTTTCTTTGTTATACAAGAAAAATGGACTTCAAATAAAAATACATGCCAAAACCAGGTTAGATCTCCGACAATGTCTAGCATGGTCTAAATGAAATGGGTACATTTCTATGGATTTTGATTTTATTTACTTTCCCAGTTGTTTGTAGGTACTCACTTGACATGGAAAATCTACAACACACACCTACTCAGGTAAGGAAAGATTAGATGGAGAGTGCAGAACACCACATAGTGCATTAATTCACTCTTTGTTGTTTAATAGACATTTTGTATTGCATTAATAGCAGTATCTCCTGTTTTGCTCAAGCCCATTGCAAAACATACCTGGTTTGCTTTTCTTTAGTGGCAAAGGTGCAAGCTAAATGGACTTTTCCTTCCTCCCTCATTTCTACAAAATAATGTCCTTTCAGATATCTTGTTTTATAATAATAATCCAGTAGGCACACAAACACCCCCCTGCTCTCCTCCATGCTTCCGAATAGGTTTATCTCTGTGCTGCTCAGTACATGAGTAGCAGTGACGCAGAGGTGGAAACTGTTCATCAAACACAGGACTGTGATTATGACAATGTGGTTTCAGCTCCTCCTGCCATGAGAATGAGCTGTGCTGTCATGCTAGGGGCTGAGGAGATTAATGTGGCCAGGAACTGTTGTGGATAATATTTTTTTAGCAGGTAAGTACAGGGCTGTATGAGGTTTCTTGATTAAAAGAAGGTATCTTTCATAAAGACCTCCTCATGTCCTTGAGGCACTGCTTTCTTGGTTTCCCCAGATAAGATACAAAGCCTGCATAGAATCTAACAAACAGGCCATTCCCTGCACTTCTGTACCTCTGGAGCACTGACACAGCAAAGGAGCCAGTTGTTAGCATGGCAAACAGGCTCATAGATATAACCCTTGGGATAACATGGATGTAAAGCACCAAATTCAGTAGCGTTATCATTTCTCTTTCACAACTACATTTTTCTTACTCATGCAATATCAAGTGAGGTATTTCCCAGCAGAAGTGATCTGTAATTATAGCAATTCCTAAAGTGTCAGTTAGTTTTAATTGCTGCCTTCTGCTGTATTTTTGGACTTGCAGCTTATGATGTTCACTGTTGGCTTAATGTTTCAGACTTAAGTGTTTACTTGGGAGGGGAAAATGCTTAGCTAAATTTTATAGTAACAGACAGGTTTATGTGGAACCTTTAAAAGATTCAGTGGGAAAAGTTTCCTCTGATTCATTGCAGGATTTGCAATGTTACGTTACAGCACAGTTCATGAATGAATCCCTGAGAGTAAAGCTGTTTGGTCAGCTTCCCCTAATTGAGATGCACAGGAATAAACTGAATTATCTAAGTGGTAAGTGGAGCAAAGTAACACTTTTGAAGCCCTAACTAACTGTGAGAGGTCAGTAACACCAGCAAAGCCACCTCCATGTTGAAAATATAAAATCCTTATCCTTTGAACAGTTACAATAATGAGCCCATTCTACTCGCTTAGTCCTGACTAACCCACTGAAGTGGGAAGAAAATGAATGAAAAGCCGGTTCTTTCCCCATTGCCAGAGAACAGCTCTCCAAACACCGCTTTTCAGCGGTACCCTGATTAGAATGGCAGGCGGCTCGGGGGACTCCCAGTTGCCAGCCTCGGCACCTCGCTGATTTTCAGCACTATTTGTTACTTTTTTTAAACCCTAAGCAAGTTGAAACTAATCAAAACACGTTTCTTTAACAGCCAGGGATTTCACACCCAAGCCCCGCCTAAACTTACTCGTGTAAATAGCTTTGTCATTTTATAGGGTATATTCTGGTGAAATAAACAGACCTTCGTGTAAAATTGAATTTAAAAAAGAATTAATTTCTCTCCCCCCCCCCCCCCCCCCCCTCTTTCCAAATATGTCCTAAGATTTTGCCTGTACTAAGGTAACCTGGTTCATGGATCTAATGTTTAATAGTCATATTGAATAATATCCCAAAGATGAGTCAGAACATTGCTGAAATTTGCACTGAAGTCATAAACCCTGAAGCAAAAAGAATTTGTGGTCTTTTCATCCCAAAGTACAGATCCAGCCTCTGAAACTATTTGCTCTTTTTCAATCTAAGAAGCTCAATCCTCTGGTGTACACTGGCACAGTTCCACCTGCAGTGACAAACCACTGCGGTTTTATGCCAAGCAAGGGAGCACTCCCCTCATCACATATATAGGTTTTACTGAGGAACAATAATCACTCTGGACCTAAAGAGACTTAAGACTAGACAGATACTATGGTTGTATTTACTGTATCTACTTATGCAATTAAGAACAGGGAAACTCATAAATTATAGGTTATACCTGGCATTAATATAAGCTGGAAATGTTGTTATTAAGCTATTTTGATGGAAAATATTGACTGGTTGAAATATTGTTGGAAATGTGTGTACTATTTATAAAATTCCATATGTTTTCCCGTCAATCTCCCAAGCTGTCAGACAGCCCTTTCCTCCTGTGTCTGCCATTTGCATTAGCTTTGCTGTATAGATTTTAGCTGAAAAAATGAGTTGTTCTTGTTGCGTGATAGGGAACCAGGTCTCTGCTTCTGTTCAAACAGAGCTGATATTGATCTTGGTCTTGTAGACTCAGTATTGTTTTGAGGAAAAAACCTAACCAACCAACCAAAACCCAAAACCAACCACCACCCCCCTCGTGTATATACGCATGAATATGTATAGACACACATATTTTTACATTTTCTCAGGAAATTAGTGACAACACAGCACCACTGGATTTTGTTAGTCTTTCTAAAACTGCCTTTTAATCAGGCCTAATCTTGCACACACTTATGTAGATTTCCCTAATGATATTGTAATTTCATCTCTATGACACCACAGGACTGACAATAATGATTTGTTCAGCATTTGTTATTTCCTACTGTCCAAAGCCTTTGTCGTTTCATAGACTACCAAATGCATTTATTAGGTTACCCTACTTCTAATGGGAGTAATACAATGGAAGAATTATTGTTGTCGTAAAATGTTCTAAATGTATTTTTGTCTGAAGGGAACAGCCCTATTTCTCATCAGATCAGTAGGATTAAATCACATTCTTTGGGAACACTGTTGCTTATTAAGAAATTATTTATGAGTTGAAATATATTGCTTCTAAATATATAAAGAGTTGGGATGGCTTCCAACAATTATTCAAGAAGGCAGACGAGTGATGCTTTCCAATTAAATCAGTTTGACTTTTTTTTAACTTCTTAGTGTCCTGTGTTCTTTCTTCTGTTTTTTCATGATTGAAGTAGATAATGTATTAACCTCCTACCACTGAAGTCTTGCACATCTCCTCTTTGGTATCCTTTCATGTGGTGGTGATCAGTAGGAGTCTCTCTGTAGGTACTCACTACATGAAAGGTTTCTTTCTTGTCCATATGCTGCTGGTGGTGCTTAAGTTCTTCCTTTTATTCAGGACCAGTTGTTATACAGAGCTTCAAAGCTTATAACTTCTGATGGCTCATTTATATTTGTATTGTTCATTCTTTGATAGTGATCATGTTAAAAAAACCTGCTGAAAACAGTGCAGCACAGAAAACATTGGCTTCCGTGGTAGCACCTGTGCTATTCAAGTTATGCAAGGAGATAGGTGTAACTCCATGGCCTAATTTATTATCACAGGAATAAAGACACATTAATTAAAAACAAAAATGTGAAACACACAAAAGAAAAAATCCACTAAACCATAAAGCATTCCCTTTCCCACTTGTAATGGATGAAACTCTATAGAGAAAAAAAATCACAGCTCTCCTCAGAGGTTTATCTCCTACGTAAACCATATTACAGAAACTTACTTATCTAGGCTGAGTCTTAGACTGTGGGCCTGGGTGGGATACACCCAGACCAGCGCAGCCCATGAACTTTTCCCAAGATGTCAGTGAAAAAGATAACAAAGAAACCCTTGTCAATTATCTGTAAACTTAAATTTACTATATAAGCACTCTCAACTGAAGAAAAGTGAAATAATCTGCAAAATAAGACACAGAAAATCACTGGAGCAGACTATTGAGTGCTTATTCCTTGGCAGATCAGCCTTCCCATAGCTGGCTATAGTCATCGCTGCTGCAGAGTTCACTTTGTTCTATGCTGAAGGAGTACGTCTGCTCCAGAGTACACGAGGCTTGCCTTTATTGCTGGGGTTGGAAGTGTGCCACTCGAAGAACCAATCAGAATCATTTATTTTTTCCAGTACTTCGGAGTAGATAGCAAGCTCATTTGGGTATCTGGCATATTTATTTAGCTCTGTTACAGGTTCATCTAGTTACTGATGCTCATTTGCAAGATTTAAATAAAGGTTTCTTCTCCATTAGTGCTGGAAAATGAAACCAGATTGCGTTACTTGGAAAAATGATTTAAAATTATGGAAATTATTCTCATACAAGGAGGACAGAAATAGCCCTACACAAGCGTACTTTGCAGTTGCCAGTTGAAACAGCAGCCTATTTTGTGCTAAGCCTTTCACTGATTCATTTCTAGGGTTGCTCCCTAAAAAGACTCTACAGTTAGTGGGTCTGAACTGCTGCTTTCTGTCAAGGGGAAACCGAGTGGCTATTCCATAGCCCTTTTCCAAAAGCTCCTTTTGAAAGCTGAAACACTGGAGCACAGAGATCTGCCAGAGCACACCACTGGGAACAGAGGAACAGAGCCCTTGCCTAGTGTCAGTACATCCTGCCAGCTCCTCCCGTTCTGCTACAACTCATATGCCATAACAGCGGCTATTGCTGCTTGTGCCATAAGTAGGAGTTTTAGCCAGAGGATTCATGAAGTCAAATCCATTTTTAACTTGTCCACATCTCCACCAGCCTTTACAAGAACTTCCCGGAAGCAATGTTGATCAGTGCTTGGACTTGTAGGTAGAGCACAGCTTGACACAAACTGCTTTCCTTCCTACAGAGTGGAATTACCCTGACATGCTGTTCCATATAACTGAATGTTAAGGCACTGGCACTTACAGACCTATCTACTGGTTGAGTTTCAGGACTTCAAGTTTTCTAGGCACAGAACTGTCATCTAAATTGATGCTTTTAGGACATGGCATTCATCTCTGTGTGGGAGACAACACATTGGTAGTTTTTGACGGGACTGATAGAATTAAGGTAGTGATTGATGTGTTTTGCATTGGGGGAGGACAGTTTCTGACCATATGCCAAATGCCTCTGCTTTTCCTTTACATTGTATACAGGCAGCCAGAACCCTGGCTACTCCTAGTGAATGCAGTTGTTGCTCTAAAAGTCCTTTGGAGCAAATCAGAACAGAGTTAGTCTGTGAGGCATTACCAAAGAGGACTCACAAGAGAGTGGGTGAATTTGTGATTATTATAGTTGAGCTACTCTAACTCATGGTTAATTTTATTCACAGATTAATCTCATAAAAGATAATTTAATGCCACTGTGCTACACTCAGGTAGGACTGTCAGTCCCTTGGGTAACATTCCTTACAATCAAATGATGCATTAGATTTGGGATTTGGCAACAAAACTCAGCATCTCATTGAATTATACCACACCTCACTATGTTTTCGCAATGACATTCGAAGAGTAACGGCACACTAAAATACAGTTATGTACTTTAAACACATGCCCTTAAACAGACTTTTGTGGAATGTGCACTCTGCTTTTTAAACTGCATTCTCAAAAGCCAGCTTCTGTAAACCACCATCAACCATGGATAATCTTTTATGGCTAGAATTGAAGATTTTCTTAATACTATATTGTCTTGTGGTAATGGAACATATAAAGAAGCCCTGCAAAACTCTGCAAATTGCTTAAGGCCAACCATAAGATCTCAGCAGTATACGGACCTTAGGTCCTCATCTATGTGTATCTTATGGAGATCTTTTTCACCCATATGAATTCTAGTCAGAATTGGGATGGATAGAGGAAGGAATGGGAGAAAGGGAAGCCTTACCCCCCTTTGATCCCCAGTTCTGCCCAATTCATTCACTGGTTTTGTTATGTGCTTGTGGCTGTAAAATGCATCCTCCTCTCCTAGGTCAGGGCTGCATCCATCCCTGCTGATTGTCTGCTCTAACTTTCTTCTCCCCCTCTGACAACAGCTAGTTGTTCAGCCACTTCCAAAATAGCACTTTGCTGCTCCAAAAATTATCATAGCTTCTCTTTTGGGTCACAGCCTCTGTCAAACTGTTTATTTACAACACATCTTAAAAGCCCCCTGACATCCCAACCAGTAGTAAAATGAAATAATCGTTGATTTCTTACAAGATGTATCAATCTTTATACCATTATGTAGAGGAAGTAAAATAGAGGCTTGAGAGATAATCAGAGTAATAACTTTTGAATCTTAGTCTGGAAATAGCAACACACACACATATTTTAAATATAAGGATTTTAAACATATTTTTCTACATTGCTTTATAATTTGAAAGCTCTCAAAGCATACTGAACAAAAATATCTTTCAGGTTTCTGTTACAGATTTTATCTTGCTTAATAAAGTATCCTGTATAGCATGTTGGCTCTTAAAAATACGCACTAAAATGAAGGCTAACAGTGTAGATATAGAAGGTTTTTAACGTTAACACTTAGCACCTACATAGTCTATGAGAGTCTCTGCTCAGTGAGAAGTCCTTTGCATTTGTGCTAGAAAGGTCATTCTGTAACTGTAACATCCCTATTTGAAAAACTAAAAAAACTTTTTCTTTTCCTCTCCACCAGGAAGTTATGAAAATTCTCTCCATATAAAATTGTATAGAGAATTAAAATAACGGCTTTCATAGCCATCAGTTTCTGAGGTATTTAAAATTCCCATAGCAGACTGAGTTAAAAAGTGGTATTAGTAATACCACAAATTTGCTAGAAAGATAATGACAGATTTGTCCTGAGCTTCAGGCACTTGTTCATTGTCCTTTAGTAATGAAATACCAAATTCTCACTCATGTTTGGAAATCAAGTGATAAAAAATCCTTTGACTACAGCTCCGTACAACAAAGGCACTCATTAGAAAATTCTTTGGCAAATGACAAGACCAAGACATCTCTGTTCAAGACCAGGATGTTTAAATTTGTTCAGATAAAAAAGACATGCAGAAGACACGGATAATCAGATACATATGTGTAACCTAAACATGTTTATTCCTCAATAATTTGTACCAGATTCTTTTTTATTTCCATATAAAAATTATACCTGCACATTTTTACTTCTCACCTTCTCCTAAGCTGTAAACCTCCTCCTGCTGTATATGCTATACATGTCCAATCACACCATCTTTGTCTTTGTACCCATCAGATTTCACACTCAAGCTGAGAGTTTTTATTAAGGTCTGCAAAGCACAGACTTTGGGATGCAGCTAATCATGATTCCTTTTTTCTACCCAGCTATTAGAAAACATTCTGGGACATGTGAACTTCCCAAGGCTTGTTGCCATTTGAATATTTTGATTTAGAATGAATCCTCAGTTGTTCAGTAGTATCAGTTTGTGCATTTAAACATAAACTTTCTCTCTTCTCATGCTAGGAATCCCACTTCAAACAGAGGCTAATTAGCTACAATTTCGAATGGAGTAGGAATGATTACTCTACTGTAATGCTGCTGTTTCTTAGCAACTGTGAAAGATATAGTGAAGGATGTGAGAGAGAGACACAAATAACATCTTTTCCAGAGTGAGAACTTCCACCTAAACTACCCCGCTAGTGGGATAGTAAATCAATTTGAAATTTTGCCTACTTCTGTGCTATGTCCCTTGCAGGCTCTAACAGTGTGATTTTCACAGTCCAAGATGGCACTGAAGTATTTCATTTCCACAGAGCTGGTAATACCAGCTACCTACTCCAACCAACTTGTAAAAGTTCATTAGGAAAGTATTTTCCTGCTTCCTTCCCACATGTCTAGCACTAACCCCTCACTTGATGGGAGTTTTACCAAAGTAAAACTGCAAGATCAGGCATTGCTTCAGGCCTAATAAAATTAATTTAATTAAGAGCAAAATTGGTGATCATGTTTTTCACCATAATACTAACAAAGTATCTTTGAGCTTTTAAATTGCCTTACTGTACTCTGAAGATACTTATTTCATAGAGTAACTGGTTTTACACTGCAAGACAAACACTGCTGGCACTGCTTTGCAAAAATACTAATAGAACTTTAAAAACAGTCAATAGTTGAACATCCAATTAAAAATTAAACTCCTTTAATACTTTCAGAATCTTTCTATGCCTTGCTATGCAGTCCTACTCAGCAATTGCTACTTGCATATGGCATTGTCAATACTGCAGACTTAATTTGTATTCTGGAAGGGCTGGAAGATTGGTCTCTACAATCCTCTTTGTAATTTGCTTTTTGAGTATGGGAATGCCTGAAATGGAAAACCACACAGTAGACTTCAAAGCACCAAAGTGAGGATAAAAATTAATTAATGGCTCAAAATCACATAAACCATGGAGTCAGATTTTGGTCTATGCATCTCAGATGTGTAGTAATGGGAGATACACATGGCAATACTGCATTGCTGCTATCTCACCCATAGCACAAGGTGCTCCTCATCAGCAAATCAAGGGTTTCACTGACCAGCTTCACCTGCTGCTTGAAATGGGACAGAGGCAGGGTAGAGAGTATGTTATTCACTTCAGGGTAGCATGGAGGAGAAGGCAGTTATAGAAGGCTGAAACACAGGATGCATAGCTTGCAAGGTAGGTGTGTAGCTCCTTGGTGTTGCTGGTCTGTCTTTGAACTTGGAATATCTCAGTGCTGTTGCTGGAGGCTGTGGGAAACTCTTCTGGTATTACAATGTTCTTGTCTGGGCGTTTGCTGCTGTAAGAAGCTGTGTACTGGGCTGAAAGGAGCCTTGGTCTAACTTAGTGACTCTTCTGTGCAGCCTGCAATAGTATAGTGGAGTCTGTGTGGAAAAACTTCTGCAGGACAGTAGCTTTTCCACAGCACTACAGGGTATGTGTATAGGGTAGAATTTCTGTGGTCCTTTTATGGTGCTCTGGCACAAGGCACACGTGGAACTGGAGTTTAGGTGGCCACTACAGTTTCGTTTCATTATTTCATGGAACTAAGAATGGTTTCAACTGCTTGTGTAAGTTATTGATTTTTTTTGCTGGAAGAAGCCAAGCTAAACATATAAAAATGTGAAGCTGTAATTCTGTAGCCATAAACTCACAGTGGAGTCTGGCAGGGCATTCTGCAAAGTCCTGTCCGAATGAAGGACTCAACTCTGTTGGCACTATGTGCAGTAACACATCCACCAGCCTGTTTGACAATGTATTTAAAGGGCTCTTGTTTACTCTTGAGTTTAAGGTTAGTTTAGCAGAGTTTATATTTTTGCTTGTGTAGTTTGTGTAGTTTTCTGTTTGTTTTTTGTTGTTTGTTCCTTCCCCCCCCCCTTTTTTTTTTCTTAAAGTAGAGATATTCTGTAGTAGTCTGAAAGAAAGAGAGAAAGCTGTTGGGCTAACCAGTATAAGCAAATACATACTCCATACTCAAGTGGTGTTCACAGAAATGGTGTTTTCTTCCATGGTGAGCTCAAAGGGTCTCTGGGAATACTGTTCTATTAGATTTAAATGCTTTCTGTTGAGGTATTTTCATCTAAGATGTAGATGAATGTTTAACTCCTTTAATATTCAAAAGAGTATCATCAAGGCTTGATTAGCTTATTTCTGGTAGGAGAACAGCTGAGCATTATGCCAACTGCTTTCTGTAGTAGTTTTATTCATGCATTGTATTTCAGTCATTTTGTTCTGATGTGCTTTCTTTGCATAGCCCAGAGTGACTTTGTGGCACGCTCATTGAAGGGAAAAATTACTTTTCCCTTGTCTCCCTCCTGTGATTAAACTTAAGAAAATCTTTGTGCTCACAAGTTCCAAACTTGCAGCTCCTAAAGGCTGGCTTGCAGGTAGATGGAAGGCAAGACTGTACTTGGTTTGGACTCCTGTCTTTGTAAGGCAGCCTGTATCTCTTTCTCCTTCTGTAGTCTGGAACTGCAGCGTCTGTTTTCTCAGCCTTGTCATATTTTGAATTAATATAAATTGAATGAAAGATTTGGTGTTCCTGGCTACAGACTTGACAGAGCAACTCAAGACCTGGTCCTCACAGTGACCACCAGGAAGGCATCTCTCCTCCCTTACTTTGCATAGAAACCAAAGCCTGTGGGAGAAAGGTTAAAGTTTCTCAAGTCTCTCCTTTAATGAGCCAGGATGAGGTTGGAATTCACAACAGGATTCTGGAATATTCCAGTATTTTCCCCCTCCTTCAGTCTGCTTAGATTTTTCCAGGGGAAGTTTCAGCTCTACAAAGAAAGGAATAAGGCTAGCTATAATTCCTAGCTTTTAACATTGCTTTTTGCTTAATTTTTTCCTGGGTAAAACTCAGATTCCTAAGATGGATGAGTACTTAGTCTGTCTTGGTTCACATGAGGAACAGTTCTATTTTTTCCCCCCTCTCCCCCTCCCTGCTATATATGGCATTGTTATAACAAGATTAAAATGGGAACTTGAATGTTTAATGTATAAAATACGCTTTCTGGCAAAGTTAATGTCATCTGCTCTTCAGCAACACACTTGGTGTTATGTTTTGGTCTAATTTGCCTCCTGGTCTCACTGCAGTGTTAAGCAACACCTAATCAGTATGTAGGCTGGGAGAGGATGGTGTAATTTAATGGAGCAGAAATCCACCTTCCTTTTCTCCAGGTGTAATTTACACCTACAAAATGCTTCTAGTGGGCATTAGGCAAGATGCATCTACAATACCTACAGGAGATATATTTTTAGTATTATTTAAGATTGCCATTAGGTGTCAATAATGGCTAGTGGCTACATGGTATGTAAATACAAGATACCACTGACAGACCTCCAGGAATAGTTTGCTGATGACCTAGACTGTCTCTTTTTCTGCTTTCCAAGCTGGCTGGCACAGAGGGTGGCTGCACCTGGTATCTGGAGAGGTGAGGGCAGTCTACAGTCTACAGGGCAGTGCCTGCTGTAGCAATTAAGCATCAGTAATACCTGAGGTGATGCTGTGAGGGGTTAATCTGAATTGAATCTAGGGAGATGAGAATGGAGGGTGAATGTGATCTGACAGCTTAAGGTACACACAAGTGGTGCACCCTGATCTCGTGGTTTAACATAGTCTATGATTTTTCAGCTTGTGGAGAAGAAAGGATAAGAATAATCAAGTGGTTTTCTCCTTTTCTTTTTCTTTTTTTTTTTTTTTTCAATCTGTGTCTTATGAGCCTTGGCAACTCAGCAGTCTGCATTTATACTTTAGAAATCAATGTTTGTTAACTGCCTGCAACCTAGTGATTAGGCAACCGGTCAGTGATCAAGGCTCAGAAGCTCTAAAGTTGAAGCCAGCAAGGGTTGTTTGGCTAATGTTAGGACTGGTGGACTGTCTATGCAGATATTAACTGAAGTGAGCACTCTACAGGAAGATTGGAGGTTTTATCTGCAAGGCTATCAGTGTCGAAAATGAGATAGAGTTAGGGACCAATTTTTGGCAGAGGTTATTCTGTCCGCTCACACAGAAAGCGAAGTCAGGACAGAAGCGGTTTGAGGTAGAAAATAGCTCATATCACTGAGCTAACCTTCAAATTGCTGTCTATTGTTTCAGTATTGCAGAGGCATGAGGATGAAGGAAGGTTTTAACAGCCATTCAATCAATTCCTTTCTCTGAAAAAAGACCAGCAGGCTGGAAGACATAATTGTCTAATCTGTTCCTGAAGACTAACATCTCTTCATAGCTTAATGCAGTGCTTGTAACTCCTACAGCTAGAAAGATTTTTCTAATGTCAGACTCTATCTCCCTGGCTGCAAGTATGCTAAATATGCTGAGTGCTTCTTGTTCTGTCTCCAACAGACATTGATCCCTGCGTGCATTAACTAACTTTAGCAATATTCCAGTGTGTGTGTGTGTGTGGGAAATGTTCTTTAGTGATCTCATTTCTAGATTGAATGAACTGATCTTGAGATGTAAGAGAAGGAAATAATGTTATCCACTACAACTGTTCACTACTAAAACCTCAACCTGGGTTTCTACAGGCAAGATTAGTGTTAGAGCTCTATTAATGAAAAGCTATGCCTCAGATGGATCCGATTTTGGAGTTTGTTATATTTCAGGCCAGGATTCATTTGGATTTCTAGAATTTGAGGTTTAGTGACAGGTTACCAGATTTTGTCATCTTACGGAGGATTTATTATTCCTTCCACTAAGGCATTGCCTGAGATGAAGCAATGGAAGGTGAACGGTTTTAAAGCACAAATTCAGTATCCTAGAAAGCCATCTTCTGGCAGCAAAGTCTGAACAGACAGGACTGGAAAATGTCCATATTCCTTGGGCTGCACACAAGTGAGCGTGGCAGCAAGCAACCTCTTGGAGATTATGGTGTAGGTGGCTTACATATGTAGAGTCAACACACAACATTTTATGTGGAAGAACTGAAACTGGAGTTATGAAGAAAACAGTGACTCTACATGCTGTAGGGAATGCTCTTCACTCTGTGACTTAGAGTGGGTTTCTTTGTGTGACCGTGTTCTTAGACTGTGGTTTATCACAGTCGTGGAAGGACATCTGTGTCCTATCACTTGATTAGGATATCTCTGTGCTTGATCCCACCCTGTATTTTGGAAGACTTGTATCAGAAAATATGCCAAAATATGAGCATGCTAATTCTGCCAAGCTGCTTTTGTTCTGGTAAGTTCTCTTTGGGTGAAACTTTCCTCATTTCAGTCAGAGGCTCACGTATTAAAAGGGAAAAGCAAAACAAAGAAGTTTCAAATTGTGGGTTCTAGTTTTTTCTAAACATGCTTTCACTGCCAGAGAGCTGGACAGCCAGAATTGGAAGCAAATGGAAAAATGAGGGGGGGAAAAGTGTGTTCTCTTTGGTTTAATTACTAAAAAATACTAAATTTCTACTTCTGTTTGTAGACAGAAGTAGACATATCTTATGGTATGTCACAAGACATCATAGTCTCATGATATGCAGTAGCTCTGCTTATTAGAGAAAAAATAATCACAGTAATGTGTTTAATATGGCAAAGTCAACTGTGATGAATTAGTGCTCTAATGGCAGCCTTCTCTGAAAGGCTTCTGAAAGACCATATTGAATGCATATGGAGCTTTCGTATTTAAGATGGTATTGAAGTGCTAACTGCAGAGGTTCAGCTTCTTTCTCAGGGTTGGAAGTTATACCTATAAAAGTACCAGTAGTGACCATGCACTGCATTGATATTAGTATTTACTAGCTTTTAATAAAACATCTTGGGGTTCTTACTGCACAAACTCAGACACTCTGACCTAAAAATAGTAAAAGTAAACAGACAAAAACAGACCAGGAATGGGAGGAGAAATAGATGAACTGAAATACTTGCTTAAGGCTATGATTAAGACCCTGCTGTCAGTCCAGTACTTCACCCATCAGATTTTAAAGGATATGATATGGGAGGTTGCACAAGGAAATTAGACCAATATCTTTACAATGTCCTTAAATTTCAAATCCTATTTGATTTGAAATTCAGAAAGGTGTTATTTAATCCAAAGTGGCAAAGTTTAAGAAGATATGCATATGACACATACCTTTTACAGTGTATTAAATTGGTGGACAAACTGTTAATATGGAAGTCCACACTTAATATGAATACAGTATTACTAGCGCACCCACCTGCAGGGATGTTATATGGGGAAAGGAATCCTGCCATTGTTTGGTGCTTTTTTTTTTTTTTTTTGTGATGAAAAAAATAAATAAAAAAAAAAGGTAACCTGGAAAACCAGGATATTTTCTTTCCATCTTCTTCCAAATGAGCATGTGGAAACATGAGGAAGCTGCTTAATACTGCCAGTTTCTGTTCTGCACATGTCTATCCCTCTGTACTCTGTTAGAATTATGTAAACGCCAAATCAGCATTCCATCTGTTGAAATCTGACATAGTTGAGCATGTAATAGAATGATTTGGGTTGGAAGGCCTTAAGATCACCTAGTTCCAACCCCTCCTGCCACAGGCAGGAATGCCTCACACTAGACCAGGTTGCTCAAAGCCCTGCCCAGTGTTCACACTGCCAAGGATGGAGCACTTACGACTTCTTTGGGCAATGTTTTCCAGTGCCTCACCACCCTCACAGTAAAGAACCTCTTCCTTACACCTAACCTGAACTTCCCCTGTTCAAGTTTGAAGCCATTATCTCTTGTTCTATGAACTGTAGCTATCTAATGTCACCTCTACCTGAGTAACTGTGCTATTGCAAAATTGGTCACCCTGCTTTCACTGGCTTGGATAGGACTGTTCTGAGATTAATTTTTACTTGCCATTTCAGTGTGAATTATTTTAGGCAGCCAGGGTCCATTTCCCCTTAACATCATGAAAACCATGTGTGTGTATATATATGAGTCTAAGTGAAGTAACCTTAAATATAAATTTCATGTGTCTCTGTGTATATGAACCTTTGTATTGCGGATCTGCAAGAAACAAACCAGGAAAAAAACACATCAAGAGAGCCTGCTCCAGCTGCTGGCATAATGCAGGTGTGCTACCCTCAAAGCCTGAGAAAGAGCTGCAAAAGGTCAAAATGCAGGGTTTTTTTTCCACTGCAGCAGCATTGTGTGCAGTTCTCCCTAGGGAGGCAGCTTCCCAGCCACAGTGCTCCCCAGGGGCAACTATGGGGAGGCAGAGATTGATTTATAAAAGTCTGCAAATTTGATGGCACAAAAACGCTCAGTAGCATTCTTTTCTTTCTCAGAGCTGTTATTCCACACTGTACCTCCTGAGTGGCAGAGCGTGCACCTTCTATGATTTATTCAGCTCTTGACATTTGTTAAAAATACTCAAAACTTGGCTCTAAAGTCTTGCCTACTGATGTGTGTGCATTTGTGGTAACAGGACATGGTCATTGCTAGAGTGAAAAATGTGAGCCAACAGGATGAAGACTTCCATTCTGCAGGACACTTCTCTTTACTTACTAAGCTGTTCCTGGTGCTCTGTGTATTTTCATGAAGGAAACTGCTTTTATATTGTTTGTTTGTATTTCTGCCTCTCTGGGGATGATGTCAAAAAAACCTACTGAAGTCTAGGACTTGAAAGTATTTAGCTTCTCTATATATAGCATTTCCTTAAGGAAAATTAGTTTTGTCCACTTTACATAAGGATTAAAAACAAAAATCTCAGTTTCATTCAGACACGTGCTCTTTGTAGAGGGGAAAAAAAAAAAAAAAGAAAAAGGAAAAAAAGAAGTTAGGCCAAAGCCAAGTTTCAAACCAAAAAGAATTCAAGTGAATAACTGTCAATTGCAGCAACAAAACCGCTGTGAGTTTTATGAGCTTTATGATGCTGTGTATCACTTCATCATGGTAAAGAAGCCACATTGCTTTCAAAGTTGAGTCCTTATTTAAAGATGTTTTTTCCCCCAATCTTTTCAGTAGCACATGATCCATAGAGCAGACAGTCTATATGACATTGATGAAGTGATATAAACACAGGCATCAACTGTCCCTAAATTATAATCCCTGTTAAGTGTAACTACTGCTTTGTTTCTTTCTTCACTTTCACAGATAACAAAGTACTCCAGAATTAGCACATGTGCCATTATGTTAAGCAAGTATCTGAATTCCCATCAAATGTAGCTGAGGAAAAAGAACTCTACCAATACAGAAAAGCTGTTTCAATAGCAAGTAAATTAATACAAAAACCACTCACAGCCTGTGGTTGCCTGCATTGGTTATTTGGTATGTCTAGTTATTTTTTATTTCAGTGCACAGCCAGGGGTATTTGTCATGTACCTTTCTACCTGCTTGTCATTGACTGTGTTAACTTCAAGGAAATTAAATTCTTTTCTGTGAAAATATGGAAAACATTGAATAATGGTTCCCCCCACCATCACCTTAAATTTTCTTCCTACACATCACCTGTCTCGGTCTCAATACTGTTCAGCTGTTGCTAAGGCAATATTTTCCTAGAGAAGTTCTAAAAGGTAAATACACTGAGCTCTAAGCAGTGCAAGAGCAACTGTTACTCATCTTCTGTACATGGATGGGACAAGCGTAGACACAGCTCTTGCGAATTTGAAGGCTACACAGGCATCCTGGCTGCAAAATCATATTGTGCAATGTTAATGTCTCTCCTCTGGTGCTGCACCGTGCAAATGGAGAATGGCTGCACCAGAGCAAAGCAGTGCTCTTCCTGTCACCCAACTTGCTGGGAAGGACTGTGTGTCCTTGTGTGTTCCGGCAAATCGCACACAAGATGCTGCTGATTGAGGACGAATGAGGTGGGCCTGGCATTAAGAGTTAGCGATCTAGAGAGACGCTGTCATGGAGAATGAGGATCCTGTTTCTAGCCACCCTGGAGGTGGCAGATGAAACCTGGGTGTCAGGGAAGCTGCTAGCCCTGCAATGGACAGACTGCTTTGATCTGTGTTTGATTCAACTCAGCCAGGCCAGCAATGGAGTGGAAAGGTGGATGCAGGTGCTGTGTTGGTGTTCTGGTGAACCTGCATCTTCTTGGCAATTCTTCTGTTTCAGGTCGTTTCTCTAAAGCCTCCTTGGGTGTATTTCTATGCACTCATCCTTGTCTCAATGGCAGAAGAACAGTGGAAGAGGCATTTTCATCCTAAGAGATGATGAGTTTAGTTTCTAGAAGCATATCTCACCTTTGCTACCTCTTCACTGCTGTTTAAAGCTTTTGCTTGATTTCTAGAGGCAGCCTCTGTGAATTCTCTTACAATATCTCTTAATGAAAAATTATTAGCACTTTTCAGAAAATATATTGGTAAACTTGGGGGGGGGGGGGAGAGGAGAAGATCTGCATGCTGTGGTTCACCACAGTACTCTGCAAAAGGGCTACACTCTTGTTTTCCTTTATTCCCTGTAAGTAAGCTATGTCACTAGAAAGCAGTGTCCTCCTCTGACCTCATTTTATCAATGACAGTCACAGGCTTCTGTGTCTGGAGAGAAATGCAATTTCTTCCCTGGATCTGCTATTCAAGCCCAATGATTTGATCTTACAGGGGAGAGGCTATACTGTTTCTCCAAGTAGTTGTTTTGTTCAGGAATGAACTTGGAAATAACAGGGAAGCTCTTGCTATCTGTGGAGATGCTTGTGTTCTCACTCTGGCAAATATTGGATCTGTTTCAGTATTTCAAGATGAAATTAACTTTCCTGTTCTCGGCATGCTTTACTAATCAAGATGACACCAATCTCATTTTCAAACCCACTGCCTGTACTGTTTGTTTGCCAGAGGAGGCAGGTTGGTTCCTCTAGCAAGGCAAATCTGTTTCTAATACCTCTAATTACAAAGACAAGACAGAATCTTACTCCCATCAGTTTTCTCTTTCATTAAATATAACCTGACAGCATTTACTCCCTCTTACAGTGGCAGAAATCATAAACCTGAGAGTATTTGAGAAGAAATGAGTGGAGGAAGAAAAATCAGATCAATATGGGAACAATTTGGGCTTGCAAAGAATAGCGTATTGACCCAGGCATGGGGAAATGAGACATCAGTTACATGCTAGAAAGATGTGAATACCTGGAAAAGGAGCACAAATTGTTAGTGTTAAAAGGTGAGGATAGGTGGAAAAAGAAGGAATTGAAATTGACTGTAGAGGTTAGAAGATGGAGAATACAGACAAAATCTTGGTATCTGTCTTCCTGCAAGGGACTTGGCCTCTCTGGTATCATGTGGCATTCAAAGAGAGGGTTCAGGAAGTCTTTTGACCTTCCTTGCCTTTTGAAAGCCAGGGTGTGCTGCATGTGCCAAGCCTCTTTTCAAAGCATGAGGCATTTCTGCCTGCTCTCCCAGGGAGCAGTTTCACTCACTGTTCTTGATGTAGTCAAAATAACCATTTTTACCAGCATGAGCTGCTGCGTATAGCAACGTACACTGGAAGTGGCTGTTTTCAGGCTCTTTAGAGCTATGTTTTTGAATGCCTAGCATGGAGTAAAATCACCACAGCTTTCTCTTGAAGTTGTTGAAGTGAATGATACCAACTAGATAAAAAGAACCCTAGTTCACAGTTTGGAAGTCAGCCTCAAAATTACGGAAGAGATCCTGGTTTGGAGGATAAACAGATACCAGCTGATTAACAGCTAAATATTGGAACTGCTCTAAGCCCCCAGACATGATGGAATTAAGGAGAACATTGGTATTTATCTGTCCTTCAGATGATTCCTCCCCCTCCCCCCCTTATTTTTCCACCAGTTCTGTATTATTTCTGTAGGGGAAAGTGTTTTGTGGAGAAATGCCATTTGGATGAACATACTGGTCTCTGGGGGGTTGGGTTGTGTAGGGGTCTTCTTGTGTTGCGGATTGGTTTGGTTTGTTTGGTTTAGGATCTTTCTCCCCTGAGGGTTGCCAGGCAAGGAGGTAGGTGTAAAATCTCAGCCATATCTGCCCCAAGGGGACACACAGTGTGATGGCATTCCTTCTTATGCAGGATAATATCTGATACCAACCTTTAACAACTGCTGTGGAAACAGACTCTTAAATACAGGTAAGAGAGAAGATAGACACACATCATAGCTGAGCTCAGGTAAGATTTAGAATCATAGAATACTTTTGGTTGGAAGGGACTCCAAAGATCATTTAGTTCCCCCACCACCCCCTGCCACGGGTAGAGACACCTTTATACAATAGAAGCTGGTTTCTGATAGAGATGAGGTTTAATCACTGAACAGAACCTTCCTCTTGTATAAAGACCTTGCTGGATTAACTGGTGCCCTGCAAAAATGAATTGTAGAGTGCCACTATATTTCTACCGATGTTTGTGGAAGTGGTCTTTACATATACATAGGCTTTAACTTCTTATCCCATTTGCAAATCTGTAATCCAGGTCAAAATTTTTCTTCATAGATTCTTTATTTTCTAAGAAATCCAGTAGCGGTGCATCATAATAACTACTTATTTTTTTTTTTTTGCCTCTACTACTAAACAGAGTAGTAGAGAGTAGAGAGAGTAGTTGGAGTTCTGCTAACAGCTATCATTGATGAAATAATGTATCAAAGTGCTGATGAGTATCAAAATAGCAAGGCACCAAGTATAGCCTGCTTTGAAGTGAACATGAAGGTTGCTCTCGATACCTTTAACCTACTTGCTTCTGAATTCTGGGAGTTAAAGTGAAACGATGCACGAACAGAGAAAGTAAAAATTAAATACAAGTAAACAAAACCCAGACATTCACCTGTCATAACATTATATGGCGCATAGGTTTTGTTGAAAGAATCATCTGGAAGATAGTTATTTTAATTAACAAACAAATAAATGAAACAAAGAGCAACTTTCTTTCAAGTTCAAGAAACCTGTATTTGATCTGCATATGTCAGTGACTGGACCATGTAAACTATGTGCTCTAAAAGTAAACAGAAAACTGCTTGGAAAGGAAACAGTAACACAATAATAGTGTTAATGCATTTCTTCAAAGAGAGAAAATTTAGCTTTTCCTGTAACACAAGCTGCTTGGATAAACAAAGTTAATGCCAGAAATGAGATGCTCATTGGTGGTAGCATGGTATTCTCCTAATTTTTAGAATTTGTGTTTCAGAAGATTACCTTTCATATTGAACTAGCATCAGTAGGAAGACCAAAAGAAATGTCTTAATGGTGAAGTGTGTTTCATATCATAGATGGAAACAATCTTGCTTTAATTTCTGTTGTTACATCAGCACATGTGAAACAAAATCCACGTCTGTACGGAGAGGCTAGTTCCTCTGCAGGAAGGCTAGACAGAACCAACTGATAAAACTTGACTTCAAACAGAATCTCTAGCAAGGAGGGATTGGTGACTACTGGAAAGGACAGCAAAGTGACTTTTGCTCTTTCTCAGCCTTTTTCATTAAAGATGGTTGCCTTAAAAGGCAGGAAAATCGTGGGCTACCAGCCAGTGTCTGAGCAAACTTGGCTTTTCCAGATGATGTTTGAGTCTTGAGTATAAAGTCATAATTATTACAGCGAGATAATCTTAGCTTCCTGTAAGTCTCCTTCAGTCAGACTTATCAGCCTATAAGGTGCCCTCCCAAACTTAACTGGCAGATTGATTTCTGCAGACAAACAGCAAGCAACACATTTCTGATTGGGCAAGTCTCCAAACCCAGGTCTTGGCCCAAGGCAGCTGCCCTGAGAGTGGTCCACAAGCAGTCTAGCAGCTGGACAACCTTGGGCAGCGCACTGGAAGTCATGGTAATAGCGAAGAATCTCTGCACCCTGCTCTGACCACAGGCTCTATGTAAATAAACTGGGACAGAACCTGTTGTACATGCATTGTATGGCCATCTGGATTCAAGCTGAATTCTTTCCCACACTCCAAATGTTGTTTAATTCATACTGGCCACTGTTATCCTCTGTCTCATGCCAGGACATTCTGTGGGAGGCTATCTGGCATGGGCTGAAACAGTGCCAGGAAGTATATTAATAGATAAACAGTTTAGAGGATTGTGTACCACTGCTTGGGCTCACAGCTAGGTCCTGCTTAGTTTACCAGAAAAGACAATGAGTGCCATGAAAAAGTTACAAGGTTCTCCTGCTTTCCTGGGAGGGTCTGTTACCACAAGGCTGATGCTGTGGGTAAAATGCGAATATCAATGGCTTCTCATGCAGACTAGGTCTTCAGGAGCTTTCTCATCTTTCTGGCCCACTGCTTTCCTTTTTATCTGAGCTTTATAGCTTTGTTCTTCTGTTACCAACAGTCAGGTGACAGTCTTCCTACCATGACATCTCAGTCTTTGGTGCAGATGAGAAGAAAAGATGAAAGATTGATTTCTTCAAAGGAGAAGTGTGAGGTTTTTGAGGAGATGTACTCGTTGCCTCGTACAGGCAACCACTTTTGCCAAAATATCACATCAAATAGAACTCACTCCCATTCCAGGCCTTTGGCAAGGCAGACAGGACTGGCTGATGATTGCTATGTGTCAGGATATTGCTTTGTATTCCTGTCTATGAACTTCATCTGGCATCATAAATTCCTGTACCAAGGATTGTCCATATTCACCTATTAGAAAAAGTAGAGGCTTTCTGGTCACTGACTGCTAACAACATCATAATTTTGGGTGGGAACAGCTCAGTTTGGGTCTATGGAGAGCTCCTTATGACCATCATTCACATTAAGTGTAAAATCAACCACTATGCCTTAGAAACAGGTTATCCCTGACCTGGTAAATCTGTGGATGTCTTCTGCATGCTGTATGTGTATCTAGGTGGCATTAGCATGTCCTGTCCTGAAAATGAGTAGTTCTGATCAAGAGTATCAAATATTTATACACTAAAGTAACTTAATACAACATCCTTTGTGTGCCTGCTATCCTTACCTGGGAGTCAGAGTGTGCTTCACCCATGAAGACAAATCCTCTTGAGGCCCCATGTTTCAATATGCCATCCTCAAAAGTAGGAAGAAACTATTAAAGCTACTGAAAAGTGATATTGGCTATTGTTGCTTAGCAGTTACTATTGGCTGCTGCACAGGCAGGTGAGCTCAGGCTTCAAACCAGTGCTTCATGACGTTCATAATTCCACTTGATTTACAAAAAAAAGAAAAAACCCAACCCAGAAGCCTGAGCAAGTTGACTTGTTCAACTCAACTGTCTATTCTGCTTGTCCAAGTTGTTTTTTCAACTTGCCAGAAGCAGGTTTTTTCCAGTTGGACAATCTGACAGTCACTGTGCTAAAGAGGGGTCTATGTGTAAATCAGCAGCCCAGGTGTTTCCTGGAGGGAATAGCAAAGAGATCCAAAGAAAATTCACCCAACCAGGCTCTTGGCTCATGTGCTTGCCCTAGCTGCTGCTCTTACAGGCAGTTGCTCCTTGCTCATCCTGATGTGTCTCTTGCCCGTGCTCTTGGCAGAGAAACTTGGACACATGCTTGCCTCAGTTTGCAGTGTGAGCCAAAAAGCCCTGTAAGAGAGTTTGGAGCATGGTTTCCCATGATGTGCTTATTCATGTCTGTCATCTGCCCATCTTTTTTCAACTTTGTTTTTCCTTTGTTTTCCAGCAGAAGGGAAAGGAAAGCCCTTTATTAGATAGGTGCTAGAAAACGCTTCATAACAGAAGCATCCAGTAGAGTCTGCACCTTCCACTCCAAACAGGTTTTATTGGTTTGTGGTTTATTTATTTTCTAATTTCCATACTTACAACATGCTGTTATCTACCATTTCTGCTGGCTTGTCTGAAGTCTGATAAATATTATTGCTTTTCTGAGCTGGAACTTCCTATGTAGAATCAAAATACAGCTTTGTTAAATCAAGACCCTCCTTGTTCAAATACTGTGGGGCAAAATATACCTTTTGTCATGACAAATGTTATTCAAATGACCAGTGTAATACTGCAAAAAGAGTTATAAAATGTCTACTTGTGTTTTATGTCAAGGAAGTATATTACTGATGCCTCAAATAATTGTGCTAAATACCTTACGGTACACTTTCTAATTAATTTCAACAAGAACACATTAGCTTTTCAGTGGCATTTAACTTTGTAAAACAGTGATTAAAATATGCAACAGGCTTAAAAGATTAATATCACCAAAGTACAGGCAGGATGTGCAGCATGAAAAATGATCTGAAGGAAAATTATTTGCTAACCAATACAAATCACATAACTTTTCTGTAGCTGTAATATTATTTGTGTCTTTTGGGGCTGTTTTACAACTGTAAATAATGGCTAAGCCTATTCTTGATTTTACTAAGAATATGTTTTCTGTCCAGGGTAGAGTTCAGATAATTTATTAAAAATCTGAAATGCATTAATATGCTTGTGCCAGGAGTTTCAGGGTAAGATCTTGGCCCTCTTGAACACAATAATAAAACTCCCACTGCCATTATGGATGCAAGCCTGGTGATGATGTTGTCTTCATTTTGTTAACCCTGGCATCAGACAAAGTTGCATGCTCCACAGTGCTAATGCTTCAAATACAAAAATCAAAACTCTTGTCACCAGTTTAGAGCTGCACTTAGAGTGCAAGCTGTAGTCTTTCCTAGGCCAAATGTCTGTTGACTTCAGCAGGGTGAAAGCCAGAAGGCACCAGCTCTCCAAGATATGTTAAGGTTCATAAAAACAAAGTCTTTTTTTCAAAGACCATGCAGGCAATTTAGCTTCTAGTTATCATATATTAATAGTGTAACACAGAATTTCATGTTTATTTTTTTTAATGGAACTATTATATTCTGACTTAGGAGCTTGTAGAAAGGCTTAAATCAATATCGCCTAAAAGCTATATGGCTGAATTCCTGCTTGTTTCAGTCAGGGCACTTAGGGCAAGCCACATCAAATGAAGATCTGCTGCCTTCTTTCTCTTACATGCACAATCTCCAAACCCACTGCAAAATCACTGCTGTTGGTGATGACCTGGATTTTTGTGCAGTCTTACTCTGAAAGCTGGTACAGGTAATTCATGCTTTCATGCGTTAAGCTGCCTATGAAAGGGCTGGGAGCAAGTAGTCCAGTGCCCTACCAAAGAGTTCTTTTTAAAAAAACCACCTCTCAATAGGTGGACATTAAAAAATGAGAACAGTGTTCCATTTTTAAAATTACCTGTTCAGTTCTCAAAAGCTTATCTATAGGAAAAGAAATATGACCAGTTGCAGTGAAACCCAAGGAATTTCACTGAGGGGAGTGCTAGTAAGCATGTAACTTTTTTAGTTTGCAGTACAATATATATCTTTTTCAGAATCATGAAGACCTCTTTAATGCTTTTAATGGGGGGTTGTCTCATGAGTAACTTTTTTGGCAAAACCCAAACTTTTTTACTATATAGACAACTCAAAAGCAAAGCAGTAAAGGATGGGTGTGAGGAGATTGTGGAAGGCAAGGCCGTGGAGCTGGATGCTGTTGTGCACAGAGGTGTGGTGCTTTCTGTTTCTTTGTTTTAAAGTACAGCTAACATCTTGCACAACTCGAGTACAAGGAGCTTTTTGTTTGCACCAAAGAAATCTGAAGATGCTATCATGACAACATGTTCAAAATAAACACAGAAAAAGTAGTTCTGCCTCCTTGGAGACTCAGCTTTAAATTGGTTATTAAAGGAAATGAGGCTGCTGGGATCTTTGAGTAGGACTCCAGCAGGCTTTTGGAAGCCAAGCATGTGTGGCAGATGGTAGGGGCGTACAAGGTAGCCTGTCCTGTGAACACACATGTGAGTCCCAGGAATGGTATGGGTGGTGTCCCACCAGGACAGCAAAAGGCTGGATAAGTGCAGCACAAGTAGTACAAACCCTTAAATGAGACATGTTTTAAAACATCTGGATTGCATTAGCATCATGGAGCCCTAGTGATAAAGCAAACTGGATTACACTGGGCTTGAAGAATCAGCCCAAGAAGTGGACAATGGCTACAAGGAGTTTTAACTGTGTAAGCTGAAGTCACTGCTTCATGAACCTGAAAGCGCTGAAAATAATTAAGACAGTAAGATAAACATTCAAGCTGGTGTCACTTTCAGTACAAAATCCCAGCTAACCAAAGGCCAACACTGAACCACTACTAGGACTTTGTCCCAGATGCTGTTCTGACGCACTCTGCTTGCCCTATAAGCTGCAGGCAAAATGCTCCTGGTCACTGGGATCTCTGTGGTGTAGCACCTCCCAGAAGGTGGTGAGTGATTCCCACACCATAACCCCTCAGCTTCTGTGCCTGCAACAGTGACTGACAGCATGACTACTGAACACCCACATACAGGGAGATACAGCACTGTACATATGGCAGAGCACAGAAATAAGACCAAATGAAATTTAGCAAAAATGTATTTCTCAGAAGAGGATGTAGGATACAAATGGCAAGAAATTCTTTAGTGCAGAAAAAAATATTGCAACTGGTTAGGACAAAACCACCATGTTTTCACTCTGTTCTACTACATAGGCATCTGCCATGCATGGTCAAAATTCCAGATTTTTCTTGTCTTAGATAGTACAAAGCAGGAACAGAAAAGAGGAGAGGAGACTGATGAGCATCAACTCTTGGCAGCTAGCAAGTGATGACATAAAAAGCACTTATGGCAATCTCCAAGCATAGTTATTTTTAATTTATTTAAAAGAAAATCTTATTCAGAACAGGAGTAAGTTGTTGGCAGCAGCTAGTGCATTAATTTGTCTATAAATGTAATGTTTGTAACTTGTGCATCACATACTGCTTTGGATATTTGGATGAAAAAGTATAGCTGTTGGTGGTCTTTGTTACTAAGTTCAGCCTCATGGAGCTTTATGGATATAAGGAGCTCCGTGACCTGTTGCTAGTCTTATTTTTCTAGATAACAAGTAGGAAAATACAAAACAAGATAGCCCCTCATAGATTCCTTAATAGTTGAAACTGATTTGGATTTGACTGCTGTAAAATCCTGTTCTTGCTGAGAGACTAGCAAGATAACACCTATTGATCTTATGGCAAGGGTGGTGTTCATCCTATCATTGCTCATCACTGCTGTATTAATAGGACAGTTCATATATTTCACAAAATACCTGGCATTTTTTTCCTGTTGTAGTTAAAATATTGTTTGGTGTTGAAACCCTTCTTTTTGGGGATAGCAAGATGTCCCAGCTGGGACAAAGGACATGCCCAAACTGGAAAATTTTGGCAGAAAGATCTTTCTCGAAGATCTTGTAATGTAACATGGTAACTTTCTGTTGGGATTTATGATCATTAGGATTGTTTTAGACACTCCAACTACTCTTACTTGTGCCTGATGCAAGTTAAACAGCTTCTGAGAAGGTGCCTGTGACTTCCACCATGGGAAGCTGGAGGACAAGCAGGTCCCTTCTGCACCCATTGTCAGTAATGGCCCAGCATCCATCACATGCCAGCGTGTGTGGCACCACTGCAGCCTGCTCTGCTGAAGCCAGGTAACACCACTGTTGACAGAGGATGACTTAGAGACCTCATGTGCATGAGGAAGTGGGTGGCTTTGAGCCAACAGCAGCTCCCCGTGGACCGGCAGTGGGATGCATGGATGCACACTGTGCCCCAAGAGCAAACCTACCTCTGGGTATTCTGGCTTTCACATAAGTTTATTGTCCCCATTTACTGTTTGTGCAGGAGAGCCTTTAATTGCAGCTCACCAGCAGCGGCTTGTTTTGTGCAGGGCACAGGAATGTGGAGATTTGGAAATGGCAGGAGAGTTTCATGTTTTTTTTTCTTCTGTCTCATCTCAGAACTATGCGGCTGCAGCAGCTACACAAACAGCGTTATGGGTTTTGGTAACAAGTTAGGGCTTGAAAACAAAAGCGATGGGGCCCGAGGGCCTTGCATGCTGCCCGCTGAGGGGGACTCTCCCCTTATGCACAAGGGCAAACTGCTGTGTTCCTGGAGCAATAGCAAAATAGCCCTAACCAAACCCAAAAAACTTCGCAGCCTCTGGATGCAGAGCACAATGCATCCGCTCCACGCCAGCGCTGCTCATTCAACCGGCTGTCACGTCGCGGTTCAACCCTTCAGCGCGGCTCTCGCCCCTACCCGCGGCAGAGCAGAGCCCGGCGCCAGGCCGCACCCGTCCCGTTCCCTCGGTCTGTCTGCGCGGCAGCAGGCTCCGGAGCACGGGGCGCCGCTCGCAGCACCGCGGGGCGGGGGGGCAAGCGGAGGTTTCTGCCTCTGATAGTGCCCATCCTGCCGCGGGGCGCCCTTCGGGGCGGGCGGGACCTCTCGGCGGCAGCGGGACGGCGGCGCTGTCGCTTCGGCGCTGAGCCTCGCACTGCCCCGGAGGTAGGGTGTGTGGGGGGGGGAACTCATTCCTTCCCGTAGTCGCCCCCGACCTGTCGCTCGGGGGCCAGGCAGCAGCAGCCCCTCTTACCTGCGGGCGAGACCAGCTCGCCTTCGCTGAGCTCCGCGGAGTCCGAGTCCATGCTGCCGGAACCGGCGGGGCAGAAGCACCGAGGGGCGGCTCGGGGAGGGCGGCGTGCGGCTGGCCGCCGCTGGCAGGAGGAGTGCCCGCAGCCGGGGAGCGAGAGCCGGGAGCGAGCGGAAAGCAGAGCCGGCTGCCGCCTCCTCCTCTCCCAGCCCGGGCGCTGGGTCCGCGCCACCACATGCAGCCACCTCGCTTAGTGCCGCTGGCTGCAAAGGAGGAGTAGAGACGGGCGGGCTCCGGCGAGGGGAGGAGGGATCGGGGGCGCGGCGAGGAGCGTGTTGTTCCCCGAGCCTGTTACACAAGTTCTCGCAGCCGCCGCCGTCGGCCCAGCCGCCTCGGCTGAGCGGGGCGCGGGGCAGCGGGTGGCCGGCGGTGGCTGGGATGATGGTCAGACCCGCACCAAGGCCGCTCCTCAGAAAAGACTTAGACGACCGAAATGACAGTCTTTTACATTTGCTGTCATTGCATACCCTTTTATTTTGACTTGTGGGCATCTTCACTGACCTCCAGCCGTTGCCTTGCCACTTTTCACCAGCGCCCTCTCCTTAATGATCAGTGTCCACAAAACTTAGTCGTTAGAACAGCGGGGGGAAGAGTCAGTTTCCGTTGGACATTGGTGCCCAAAAAAGTACTGAAGGTGTGAGTTTTGCTGCTGCCTCTGTACATTATTCACAAGCTCAGGGTGAAAGTGTAATACTTGGTAAATGAAGGCTATGTTGGAAGATCGTTTTGAACTCTGAGTTTGAAAACTTGATAGCTTGAATGCAAAGCAGTCTTTGCTTGTGTCCTGCAAGCTACTACAGTCATGAGCTGTCCCTAATTCACCTGTTTGAGGCCATTTGTTCAGCTCTGAGGTTTGGTAGATCTTTCTTTCCCTTTGCATTTATTACTTTCTATTTTTTCCTGCCGTTATAGGCCAAAGATCACTTAAACTTTAGACCAAAAATGCCAGGAAGGCAGTAGTAAGAGTACTTTTCCAACAGGGAGCCAAATGTCATTCCAGACCAGACCTTGCAATCTAGCTGATCCACCCCTAAAAGCCAGCCAGTGCCTGAAACATTTACCTGCAGGTTACTGCAGTCTCCAGCCAGAGCCTTATACTTGTAGCTGTGGACCACGAATGTCTCTTCACTCTCTCTCCCCCAAAACCACATAGGTCCTCATTAATGGAAAAAGTGATGTCTGGACACTGCTTTGAAGCTGCATGTATGCAGTTATTTTGGTTGGAAGGGACTTTAAAGATCATCAAGTTCCAACCCCAGCTGGAACTGGTCTCGTTTTCTGTGTGGGCTTTTTTTCTGAGTGTATAACCCATGCTACAATTGCAATTAAACGTTAAACTCTCAACAGTCACACTTCTCTGCACTGATTATAGTTCAGTTGGTAAAAGGGCGCATTATTTTTCATGATTCTCTGAAGGACAAAGTTCTTGGCATGGAATAGTTTAAATGAAAACTGAATCCCACTTATTTCAATTCTTGCCTTTTTTAATTTATCCTTGTATTACCACAGTAATAATATATTCTGATAGAAATGGTGTAACTCAATCGGTATTGTATTGTGTCAGAGTTGTGATATATACAAGGAGCATTCTTACTAGTATGCTGTAATTACTTTCTATTCCACAGTAAATGCTGTTTCAAGATTACTTTCCCTCTTTATTGCTGCTAACTGTAAAGCAGTTATTAAAGTTTTCAGCTGTCACAGAATGAGCATATTGTTTCATTTCAGAACATATGGTTAGAAATTCAGTTTTTCTCCTTCCTAGTGTTCTCTGCCCAGCAGAGTCCAGCACTTGGTTTAACATGTGACCTGGAAAATTCCATATGTGTACAGCTCTGAACTACATAGTTTCCACTCATTACAATACTGGCGCAGAGAAAAGCATAAAAGGTTTAGTAACAGTAATGTATGTACTAGGTAGATGCATGTTAAATGAGACTCCACATGGAGAAAGTTGACATGTCATGGCTTTTTTTTAAATTTAGTGCAAATATTGCAATTAGATGCTCATTGTTATAATCTAAAGTTCTGTGTCTCTGGCTTTGTGACTGTTTTCCTTATTACTATGATAGACCTAAATTTTGTTGGGATATTTAGACACTGGAATGTTTTTTCTCAAGGCTCAGTTAATATATTTGCCTGCAAGTCTCTACAAATATGACTTACTAGGGAACCTGGCAACCCAGCTGACTGAAACTGTTGCATGTATTCCCAGTTCTATGATGCTGTCTATCCTGTAGTGGCTACATCACTGTGTGGCTCCTCTATTCACATTTTGGCTGCATCTGGTCTTGATCTTCATTGCATATGGAACTTATCTGAAATCCTCCTCTGCCCACTCATTGTATCTGAGCCCTGGAGAGCTTCTAGAATTCATGCTTTTTCACTGTTCTAGCTATAAATCATACTTGCATGTTCACACAAATACAATTTCATTGTATTCTAAGTAAGTAGGCCAACTACCATAGCATGTATGTCTAATATATTTATCCTTACAGGACTATTGTGAAATAAGATAACAGTATTTCTCACTTTCAGAGAGAGAGAAATGAGATACTGAGAAACTGTGATTTAAAGTCCAGCATAGAGCACAGACTTTCGCCTGTATTTAGAGCTGTACCTGAACTCTCAGGTTATCACCTTCTGCTAATTAGAAGATTGGCAAGATGCCTCTGCTTTGCTACTCAAGCTTTCCCCCTTCAAACTGAGCCTTAAAGCTTATCCCAGGAAGTCATGTCTCTTTTGTTTCCATTATTAAACGTACCAGAACTCACTTTGCACTACCACCTTTGTGTTTGACTTGCCTGGTTTAGACTGTAAAGACATGTGGGTAGGATTATGTTTTCTTTCTGGTCCCAAATGTAAAAATGTAAGATTATATTTTTTTCCCCTAGATAATTTAACATTATTTAAATAAAGGTCTGGCCTAGGATATACTATTTCTAACATTGTTGCCTAATGTTTTGCTTCACAGTTTATGATAGTATATCTTTCATATTCAAGTGCCATTGCTGCTGATTGCATTAAACAGAGAAGCATCTCCCACAGGCTGATACACTCATGAGATGTACTCTGGCAGATTTTCGATTTCTCTCCCCCACCCCTCCAGTTTTTTTGTGGGGTCAATGTAAGTTTTCTTCATGAAATATACACGCAGTCTTCACCATCATTGGCATAGCATGATTAACGATATCAAGGATCAGTAGATTCTCTGGTAACAACTTTATTGTGCCAGGAACTGAGACTCTTGCTGGTGACTGGAAGCTAGTCAGGGTGCATACACGTATGTGCGTTTTGCATATATTTTCAATAGATTTTAGTTGAAATAATGCACCTATTGGTAGTCTGCAAACACTCTTAATATTTGATTTATAATTCAAACAATGAGCAAGATGTCTGAATTATTTTAATTCCTACTCATGTGCTAGCATTGAAGAGTGCAGTATTTTCTGGCTCCAGGTGTTCTAAATATCTTCCATCGTATAGACATGTATTTAGCCACTAGTTTTGCTGAATTATGTTCTGCCTTTTTATAGTGTTTTGTCCAAGAAGAGCTGAGGAAGCAGTTACAGACTGAAACTGCCGTCTGGTACTGGTGCTAACCTATGCTGTGATGTTTTTGGAATACGGGATTTAAAGCTAGAACTGAAATTTAGCTGTGCTTGCTTCATTGCCTTGTTGGGTGCTCTTAGATACTTTAATCCCGTATGAAATAAAGTAGAATAGAAAAATATTGTACTCTGGTGCAACTTACGTCGTGCTGAACTGCTTACTCTTGGTAGGTTATCAGAAAGGATAATTTTTGTCAGAAACTAATATTTTCATCTGTTTAAGGAGGCTAGGACTGTGGGTTGACTCTCCCACATAAAGTTTAATAACAGTAAGTAACTGGTCTGATCCGATTTCTGACTGCTTATACTAAGAAAGGAAGAAAAACCAATAAATATCTTTGAGCTGATGCAACACTGAACAAAGGCAGTAACTTTTAAAGGACTAGTTAAACTGGGAGGCAAGCTTGCTGACATTTATATATACTAACACAGGAAGATAGCACAGCCAGAGTAGTGCATACTTCTTGTGTGGCATAGTTGGTTTTGCATATTGTTTTTTTTTTTTCCTAAAGTAGTAACTTACCTTATAGAAGCAGGCTCCTACAGGAATTGAATGACAGAAGTGTTCGTGTCCCCTTTTTGACCATGAGAATGTTGTTACTTTTCTGTTCCTTTGGAGTAGGATTTTGCTCATAGAGTAAGGTTTTCTATATTAAGCTGTAAATTGAATTGCCTGGGCATTTCAGTTTTGTGCTACTTTAGTGATATTTGAGTTTGTTTTTTTAAAGATGCTTTGCCGTTCTTTTTTGGGGATGATGATTTGTCCTGTGCTTGGGAGGATGCCTGTCTTATAAGTTATGTATGCAATTTGCTGTAGACTGGCAAACTCTTGCATTTAGAACCTTTCATTCTAAGCGATTTAAGAAATGAAAGCTACCTTCTCAAATGGAAAAACATGCCTGTTAGTTCTGATGGTGGAAAATTTCTGTTGAGGAAATTGTATGTGGAAATTTTACTGATTAGTCTGTGACCCTCACTTGTTTTTGTGAGCAGGGAGTTAGGCATTACTATTTTAAAGCCCTGATAGATGCTTATTTTACTTCCAATTTAAAGTGGGATACTAATAACATTGAAGACTGATTAGTCAAAACATGAACTTTGTTTCTGCTTTGTTTGTTCAGGGCTTGGGAAAATAAATCTTAAAGATTTGGTTTTTTTTTTTTTCTTGGGTATCACTGAAAAAATACAGGGTATGGTGGGGAATTGTCTCATGTTTTGTCCCCATTCTGATGCTGTCTGGAGAAAGCTCAAGAACAGCTGCAGTCAAAACCATTTTTAGTGTCTGCCACTGTTGTATTTTTAATCTTGTGGTGGTCACTGAAGGTCTGTTAAAATATGTCACGTGCCTTACTTTCAATATGTTGTTCAATTACGCTGTTCATTGTGAGGCTTGATAATCTGATGGCTACATATAAGCTTTTGAGCACGTCTGTGATGCAGGTAAAATACAGTTAAACCAACAACAGATGCTGCTTACTGAGCTGTGTTTCAGCAAGTTTGAAACAGTTTTCAGTTTCTAGTTTGGAAGATGGGTCATCCTTGTTTTCATCTGTGATTTCAATTTATGTGTAGGAGAAGTCTACAACTTCATGATACTCTGAGAGAGTAGAGAGAAATTTGTTGCTAGGAAACTATGGAGGACCTATACTGTATTGTCTTTCCAGAATGTTTTATAGTTAGCATCAGTTATTTTACTAACGTTTCTTAACCTGTTCTTTATGCAAACAACCCACATTTTTTTTCCTGGTCACAATGTTTGTTATACACTCATTTATACTAGAAAATGCATTCTTTCTGTGATTATTTCTATATTGCTTTCTTCAGCTCTTCAGCACACAAAACCCACCCCACCAAATATTTCAGATTGTGTTGTGTTTTGAAGGCTAATATTTATTCATGTGATAATGTAGCCTAGACATGCTGCATTATTACGATATCAGGCTTTCTAACAAAAGGCAAATGAGATCTGCAGTTGCACCTCCCCTATAGAAATTTAGTAATATTTTTCAAATTGGACACTATCAGGAGAAGTCTTAAAGCATACGGTGTTTTCCAGCTGACTAGGTCAGGTTGCTCTTTTACACTGGATGTTGTCACTCCCATTTTACAACCATAAGACATGTCTGCACATTGGAAAGGTGACTGAATTAATGCAGTGGATTTTGGTCCAGGAGTGATGTACCTGCAACTGAAGTAGTGATGCTACAGCTGAGATTAGTCTTGGTATAAAGTTTCTGCTAAAAACTGTTCTCTTTGACTAAAGGGAATCATAATCTCTGAGAGGCATTCACAGAGAGAGAAAACAATCTTTTGTGGAGCAATACACTAACATCCACAGGCTTCGCTCAAATGGCAGAATGCTAATCTACTCATTTGTGGTTTCTGTAGAGCTTGATGTGATTTTGAATATGGAAGCATCATCTTCATCTGACAGTGCGTGGGCATTACTTCATGACCGTTTCAAAGCATGGCAAAAGGTACTATGCTACCCACCTATCTATAAATGACTAAATATCATCCACACAGACATAAAATTGCATTTTATGGGTAGTCTTAAGAACACGCAATATAGGCAATTAGATTACATGTAGTCCTAGAACAGCTTCAGCAAAGAGAATGAAATTACTTAGAAGCTTGCTGTCCAGATCTCTTCCAGGTGAATTATTTCTCTTGCAAACATTGAGGGACTCAGAGTACTTATACAATATTTTCAAGACTTGAATTTAGCTTGGACAATGCAAATTTGACTGTAGATAGGTAGATCTACAGCCTTTATTTTTCTATGACTAAACTTTTGGATTGCAGATCTTGGATCCTCTTTCAGCTAAGGCATATAAACCCTTTATAGTACTGGTAGAACTTTGAAGAAAACAGAAAATGTAAAAGCTGTCAATACCTTCCCATAGTGCTTCAGTGAGCTCTACAAAGGACTTGCCACCAGCAACCACTAAGGATAACCTATCCCAGTACAAGAGGTAGCCTTCAAGCCAGATTTTTTTTTTTTTTCCAATAAAGCCCCTCCTTGATAGCTGTGTGTCTTTGGGCAGAATCCTTTGTTCAGCTGGCAAGCAAGCCCTACTGTTTCCTGAAAGGAGAATTAATGGAAAAGCTTGGATAAGAATTTTACTAGTTCCATCTTCCCTCTCTCCCACCTTTTTTTGAGGAAAAGCATTTGAGTGAGCATTAGGATTGTTGCAGTCATTATTAATGTTCTTCAGGAGTGGGTAGGAAGATATCTCATTGAGAAGGATTTAAAGGTTTTGGACTGTGGAAAAAGAGAACAAAAGCAAGTTGCAGCCTTAAACTACTTTTTAGGGCTTTCCTATTGGATCTAGATTGGTTCACCGTCCTCATTTGCCATATTGAAAGTGAAGACTTGAACCTAAACCTATCTGTTTATCTTGCATCATATGAAGCGTTTATGAGTTGTTCTGATTCATTGCATGTATATATAGCTATTCAAAGGGAATAGTTTTAGGAAGAGTGGCTACAGATGTAAATCAGCTGTTCTCTTGATAAATAATACCAAGACCCTCTTCCTTTGATATTGGTGAGGTCAGCACTGTGAGATGTGTCTGCTTAATGATGTCTACTCAAGAATTTTACGTAAATTCTACCTATTTCCAGCATATATAGGGGAAGAGTAATATTGAGAAGCAAAAACAGAGAATGCAGCAAGTAAGCATACCAAAGGATTAACAAGGAAAAGTGCTTATTAACACACCTGGTATTGTGTGATTTAGAACAAAACCAACTGGGTTCAGTACTTTGTGTGAACAAGGCTTAATACCGTAGTGCTGGTATGCTGATACAGAAACACCTGCAGCTGGCAAGTCACAGCAGATGTGCTTCTGTCCTAGGAGATACAGATTTCAGAATTATGAGGAAAATTGTTGGAAGGTAGAACAGGAGTATTGCATTAATGTGTCTTTGACTTTGCTTTTGTTAAAAAACAAGCTCAAGCTATCTTTCTCTGTCTTGTTCAAATAACTCTTAATACAATTAACCAGTTCCAAAAGGTCAGAAGAGGAAAGCGTGCCTCAAAAATGATTCAGTTTCTACAAACTGTGAAAACTGGGTCTCCCTCTTTCACTCAGCAACCAAACTGGTGTCTCTGCTAAAGGGAAATCTCATCTGTCGTTTGTTTGGCAGCAAGTGCCTGGGCAGTTGTCATGCATTTACTCAGGTCTAGCTAGTGTATCACATGCTGGCACTCTGTTGGTAGGTCTTTTGGAAAGTAAAGTTTGTAACTTACTGTGAGGAAGAAAATAGGAGTGACCCACATCTACAGGAAAGAAGGTATGTTAATTCCTGTGCATGTGGAACAGCATATTTGAAAGTGGAAATACAATTGTACTAGTGCACAAAATCAGTTTTATGACTCATTATGATCCATTCCACTTTTATTCTGACCAGAAGGCAGTTAATTGGAAAAAAAATCCGGAGAAATCCATGACCATGAAAACTGTAGTGAGATAAAACAATAATATGCTTCAATCATGAAACTGGAGTGCCCAGCAGATCAAAAGAGTACAAAATGCTGACAATCTGAAAATTGGGGTGGAGAATGCTAAGTAAAGGCACAGGAAGGCATAAGCATTTTCTGTTTTCAGGCAAGCGGGTAGAAACCGAGGCTCAGTATCTCACAGGAAGCACTGAGTGCCACAGAGGGACTGGACTCTGACAGGGGAACTGATGTGAAGGATGCTAGTGTGGGATGACTTGATGAGCAGCATGTGGAGCAAAATGTAGTTTAGAATGTGAGACTCCAAGACCTCTTTCTCTGTGTACTGCTAAGAAGCCCAGTTCATTATGGAGAACAAAAGTAAACCAACAAATTGAGCAGATTTCAGATAGTATCCGTGGGCTGGTTACATACCGCTTTCAGCTCTGTTTCAGCAGTTACAATGAGTAGCAAGCTGAGTCACTGCAGAGATTCATCATGGGTATTACAGACCCAAGGACAGATCAACTGCTGCAGCAAGTGTTATAATGAAAGAATTTGAAGAGTGATAGAAAGCCATCACAAAGTCTACGAACTGAAATGCTGCAGGGTACTAAAGCAAGCATGTTATTTCATTAGGTAAAGAAATGAGATAAGGTTCCCACTATTTTGAAGGACAATGAACTGTGACTGGACCCCATAATTAACCAGAAATCATGCAAAACAAACACCAGTTCTATTAATGAGACCACATATGTCTAAACAGAGTGTTTGGAGCTTTGCTGAAGTCAGCCATGTACCATGAAGTTCTAGCAGTGTATTGAGAATTTCAAGAGAAGGATTTGAAGTAGTTAGTAGCTGATGTCATTCTGGAGATAAAAAATTCTTTTCTGGGGTCTGGCTACTCATGTTTTTACTGAAGGACATTATTCTTTGTTCTATTGAGTTCTAGGAGTTTTCAGAATTCTAATAAGCGATGCTTAACACTGTGAAAGAGACATGGCGCCTGTGGTGCTCTCGCCTCCTCACAGCATCTACAGTGAGAATGAGGAATGATTCAAATTGTCACAGCTGAGATACCATTGCAACCAAATTTTGGTGTGAACTATTGGAACTGTTAGGAGACATGATCCTTAGTTCACCAATTATGTGCTGCTTAATTTTTTCCAAGTTAAGGATAGATACGAGGTGAAAATGAAAATAAACAGTAGTACAAGGATATACACAACTAGCACTGCAGAGCATGCATTATCAGACTGAACACTAGCCAAACCTACTTGGGATAACAGGTTCAGTTTCAGAAATGGACTTCTGTCTAAAATGAGATGCTTTTGGTACTGAAAAATACTATATGAAAAGGCAACGTTAAAAAGCATTGGCTAAAGCATGTGTGGGTTGGAGTTTAGTCCATTTGTTGTATCCCTCTTATGCTGTGATAAAATGAATCCTGAAATACCTTCTGTAATGACTCATCTGATATCAAGATGTCTGTTCATAAACAATGCTGTTCATCTTGTGTGTGTGCATGTGTAAGAGATGTAGGTGGAAGCTGAAGTTTTAGTTGTGATGACTCAGCCTTTATTCACTGTTTCTCTTATTTCTGACTTATGAAGAAATTCTTTTCTTCTCTGTACACTGAGATAGGTGAACTCCCATGGCTCAGTGAGGAGCACAGTGTGTTTGTTTCCTGGAACAAGCATGAGATTTTTGTCTTGGATATTTGGCTGCTAAAAATTCAACCTCTTGTCGCAGACGAGACTCTTTGGGTGGTTTATTTTTTTTTTTATTTTTTTCTTGTCCCTCATTTCTTCACTCACTTTCGTGGTAATCCACTCAATTTAATGGGGAAGTTCTACCTCTCCCCTCTTCTCCATCAGATTTTACATGCAATTATTAAGTGCTTTTGTAGGTAAAGCTTAAGAGAAATATGCCTTTTATGAATTTCGTCTTCTCAAAAGTAAATGTTCTCATTTTGTTACCTTGCCAGGCTATTTGATGATCCAGTGCCCAATTAGGATACAATGCAGAATGTTTACGTGCAAAATATGGGGAAAAGAACAAGCAATTTTGACAGTGATTTAGGTCACAATTAGTAAATGGGTGAAATAACCTATTAAAATGTCCAGTGTGGGGTTGTTTGGGTTTTTTGGTTGATTGGCATTTTTTGTTGTGGGTGTTTGGTTTTGTTTGGTTTGTTTTGGTTTTTTTTGTTCGTTGGTTTTTGGGGTTTTTTTGTTTTTTCTTATGAGGATTTGTATCATTATAAATTTTGGGTTCTGTGATTTGTATGATCTATCAGCCGATAAAATCTTCCTGAATAAAGTATGAAAAATGTGACTTGTCTTGTACAACTAAATTTAGCCTACGAGTTCCCATCTAAACTTTGTGTTAGTGACTTGCAAACCGCATACATGAAATGTAGCCAGAAGATGGAGGTGGCTGTACTATCTGATTAAACTTGTAATTTGGCTGCCCATGGCAGACACCTTATAAACATTCTGAAAGCTGTCACAGTTTTGGTGCTTCTTATTTCTTACAAAATAAGAGCCTGTGTTTTAAAAGACAAACTATTATAATTATTATGTTACAATTATTATATTATTATTATCATTATATTATAATTAACTGACTCCTTTCTTCACAATGATATATAGCTCCATTTGTGTCTTTTAAACCTTTGTGGATGGTGATGGCATTTAGAAACCAGGTGATCATTGCAAAGGTAGGACATTACACATATGTACATAAATATACATATGTGGGAGTTGAGGAGGTGGTCATCTGCATTTCTTTTTAACACCATGAAAACTCAAAGGTCTGTAACAGAAATGTACCTGCCATTCTTGATACACTGCAATGGTAAGTGGGCTTTTCTGTTTCTTGTTTTTTGGTAAATGTTGACCAGTATAATTCACCACACTAAATGCTCTCTTCTTATACAGCACATCAGGATATGGCTTGGTAACAGAGCTAAGTTGACCTCATGTCTCTTGAAAAGGGCAGGCCTGCTTCTCCACCCTCTCTCATCATAAATGATGGCACTCTACTTTTGCCATAATTGTTGTCCAACTTACCTGCCATCTCCTCCCATAAGCCAGTAAAGAGAGTTACACTGGCAGAAAAATAGCTTGTCAAAATGAAAGTTAGTAGTTTTCTACTGGTTTAAGTCCTTGAAAAATTTAACATGAAATCGCACAAGTGCTAGTGAGAAAGGGACAGACATGAACAGGGTAAGGAAAAGGAAAGCGGGACTTCCTAGTTTAGTTTTCTAAACTAAAGGTGTCATCAGGATGGCTTAGAATTAATGACGGTTTAGGAGGTTGCAGGAGCAGTATAAGTACATACATATATACCAGTAGTTGCAGTTTTCCCATAATGAAAGACAGATGTTGACTGCAGATGTTGTAGAACTTCTCAAGAGCATTGTTACACCCTGTCAAATGGATGCAGTGCTTGTTGATACAGTAATCCCTTCTTCTAAGGCATGATCAATATGGGACTTTCTCTTATATCTTTATTTTGTTATCTGCTTACTCCTTGAACAGCTAAATCAACTTCAGTGCAATAAACTTACAGAAGCTGTGGCAGTTTAAGCAGTGACAACAGCAGAAAGGAAAGAGGCAGTTGTGCCGAGTGTTGTTGGTATGTGAGTTGACCAGGGCTGCTGTTTTTTTTTGCCAATTTCCTCTTTGTTCTGACCCCTTGCACTTCAGGGAATAGGGGCAGCAGCAACAGAAGCAAGCTGTGTGTGATCCTCCCCCAAGTTTTTCTTCTTGTCTCCTCCATAATGGGTCTGCTGGACCATCTCCCTCTGTTTCTTTTTAGCTGGTCAGCCAACCCAGCATGACTTTTCCCTCTCTGCCTGCCATCTGCCTGTAGACTCTCTTCTCCTTTTGTTCCTTTTTAAAAGCTCACTCCTGTGAGGAACTGAGAGTCTCCAGTGAAATGCTAAACATGCACATTTCCTACTGATGTTGAGGTCAAATGATTGCTCAGGATCAGCTGAGAGAGTTAACATCTAGAGACAAGGTACAATGACTTGTAAAAAGGACCCACTGGCAACGGTAGTCAGCTTGAGCCATGTTTTTCAAAACCTTGCAGTGATATCCTAATGAATATTTATCATTATTTGTGACACCCTATTTTCAGCAGTTGTGTATGATAGCAACAGCTGACAAAATGTTCATTTTGGTTGCTAATGAAATTGTCTCTGTTTTAGCTGTTTATTATGATGGGGATGTCACTCCCATACCATTGTCTGCCATTGTAACACAACTGGATTATTGGCAGGATAGCAAGTTTAAAGGCATATCTGATTAGTTTGTTTCTTGTCCAGATGAAGGTCTCTGAGCGAAAATGTTAACTCTTTGCGCTATGCGTTTATCTGGTAGAACATGTGAACAAAGTCTAGTCAGGTTTGACAGGTTTTGTGTTGTTCTTTTTTTAGCACAAGAGAACTCTTCCAAAACTTTTCAAACTTTTTTTTTTTTTAGTAGCAGTCACTAAAATAAAATTCTTTCAGTAAGAAGCAGTACAAAAGTGCTCACTGTCAAGTAAATTCAATTGAATTAGACTTTTATCAACTTTAAATCAGTTGGAATAGACTATCCAACCCTATCTATTCTATGATTCTATAATGTTAGTACTGCAATAAGAAATGCTTATTACTTACATGCCACAAGAAAGCTGTGTATGCTGTTTGGCAAAGTCTTAAGTAGTATATTTTGAACAATAGTAAAGTCCTTAACTCATGTATCACACTTTGTACTTCACCTTTCTTGTGCATACATTGTCCTAAGTTCTCAGTTGTCTCATGCTCTTCTTCCTTTAGCCCCAACCAGCATATTAATTCAGTCAACTTAAAGGGCCTGGAATACAATCCCTAGTTTCATTCTTGTTAAAAAATGTATTTGAATCAAATAAAAGCTTTAAACTTCTTTTGTTCCTGGAATTTTAAAGTAACTTTCTATGCTTGTGTTCAATAATATCAGAATAAATATATGAAACTAATTATGGGTAAATCTCTCTTACATCAAAATAAGCATCCACAGAGAGTGTTCATGAGTGGCAGCTATTGTACTTTCAAGTCACACCCACTTTAAGCCATGCTTTTGCCTTCATGTTCTTTCTTTCACTGGGTAAGCAAGTTGACACAAAAGATAAATACCTGAGGAATCTAAAGAAAGACATTTTGCAAGCTAGGACCTTTCTTTTCTTTCCTACTGTGGTCCATTGACCTGAGGGCATTATTGATGCATTAGTAATAACCTATGCAGTATAAACTTGAACCTATTTTATCTGACGCACAGCCTTCAGTCTCGGCTACCAATACAATTCTTCTAGATATCAGTGAAAGATATTTGCAATGCTACACTGACATTTAGGAATCTGGTCAAAATATTTTGTCATTATTTTTCCTTGACTTGAGTTTTAGCACAGTCCATGCTAGTCTGGAAACCTTTCATTTTTTTAAACTATGAAACAAAAGATCATGGAAAAGCTCATTAGAGCAAAAACTTCAAGCTCATTTTTTGCCAACAGATAACAGTTTTAAATAAATCTTACTTTTGGGATTACCGTCTCCCTTTTCTTAAATAATGCTGTTGTTTCGAATATGCTTGGTTTGGGCAAATGACCTTTTCAGATAAAAGGATACTTTATTAGAAATTGGCAACTAGTTCTAACTTAATGCTGCACGATGGATTAAACCATAAGGTTGTCTTTTCAATGTTAATTTTAAAGCTCCAGATAAAATCTGGTTTGTGTTCAGCTTCAATTATATAAACAAATTCATTGACATTTGAGTAGAAAAGGAATCTGGGTGATTCCACCTTTAGCTGATTTCTTTTTCAATTAAAATTGACAATAAATGGGGTTGATTTTGCTGCAGAAGAGAATACCGCAGTTGGGTTTTGCCTCTTAAAAAAACTTGGAATGATTTGGACCTGGATCCCATTTATTGTTCACAAATTCCAAGGACTTAGCAGGAAGAAAGTATCTCTTATTTGTTCTGTATAATACAGACCAGTAAGTACCCTAAGTTTGTCGCTGCAGCACATGTTGCACTACATCTGGTTTGTTCTTACATCCTCAATTTAGAAAGAGATACTCAGCTGTTACCATAATGAAAGGAGAGAGCTGTGCTGGCATTTTAATTTTTAAAAAGGACATTCTAGAATACTTAAGTTAAAGCAGAGACATTCTTTCAAAATTATTGTTCATCTTCTGTGAGAGTATGTAGCAAGTGTCAACAATATGACACAGCACAGAAGAACAGATGTCCTATGGCAAAGTTTAAATAAAATTGGAAGAAATTAAAGACCAGTTTGCTGATGTGGAGCAATGGAAACTTTGTTCTACATATGGGGGCTCAAGCTAATGGATGCCTACATCCCTTCCCCTTCATTATTGAACAAAGAAGATAGGAACGCAATAAAAATAGAAACTCATAAAAAAAGCTCAATCGATGTGTCCATTTTTATCATGTAGCAGAGTTTCATTTGCTGATCTATTTTCCTTGTATAATTGCTGATGAATTGAGTTCACCTTTAATCTCTGAAGCACAACTCTAAATTGTACTAATGCAATATATAAAGGCATGAAACATAATCCTAGTTCCAGGACACTGTTACTTCGATCTTTCCTTGAGACATTATCTCATTAAATTCTTATCTCTCTGAAATTGTTTGAACTCAAAAAAACTTGGAAAATTTGGACATTTGTATAAATGATTTCAGATTTGACATGTCCTGTTTCAAGTAGAGAGGAGGAAAAAAGTCAGTATCAGATTGAATGAAGTCCACTGTATCTAGTTTCTGAAAAATTATGAGTAGTTTCACACAAGGTAGCTTTGTAAATTTACAGGGTTTTGCCTTCCTCACAGTTCAGAAACAAATTTATATACATATATAGTATCCAAAACTCTTCTTCCTTACTTGTTATTGAACTCTCATATCAGTGATATCACAGCAGACTGCTTAAGAGAAAATGCCACTAAAAGCCTTTTTTATATGTCAATTTTTGTTAACTTGTTGGGGGTTTTGTGTTTACACTTTGTGTTATTCTCAAGAGACAGTGAGCCGAGGACCACTCACAGGAGAAGGCTGTCTTTGACATGCAGGAAAACTCTCAGAGAGAGTCAAAGAAGTGTAATTAGTTTTACTCATTAGAATAAACTTATTTAACTATAGCAGTCCAGGATATCAGAATTTTGCAGCTTAATCCATGTATTATGGATTGTGTAACTGTATGTTAGTCTAAGAAGCTGGAATTTCTACTATGTTTGGTATGTGAGATAAAGCTGTGGAAGTTGTGTTGTGATGACTGACCAGCAAAGAAATTCTTCTAAGTAGATTATTCCAGGTGCAATTTATGGCTATTTCTTTACTACTTTTGATTTTAGAAAGATTTTGTCTTTTAACAAGGTTTATTGGAGTCCTACCCTTCAGTCTCTCAAGAATTATGGTTCTTTTTCTGAGTGCCAAGCATTAGGTATTGTTCTTTCTGATCCAGAAAGCAATAGATCAGTTTAATCAGTCAATTTAATCCTATGCCTCTGCTCCTCCGTTTCTAATAAAACTCAATTATCAAAAGATGCAATGCTCCTTTTATAGCAGTTACATTAATTAGATGTCCTCCTGGATATAATTGTTCTGAGCACTTCAGTGCTTTCAGTTTGATAACTCATTACATTCAAGCAGAGATTGTGCATCATTATGTATATTTTAACTTATCACAAAGAAGTTTCAGTTTTTCCCTTTTCAGAACTTTTGAACATCTGCCTGAAAATAAAATAAAATAATAATAAAAAAGAATACTGGGTAAGTTTGACATGTTGAGTTTTTGGTTTATATAGTTTTTGTTTGCCCATAAATGATCTGAAAAAAATTTCCCTTTGTGTGTCTGGTTCGAAGAAACAGATTTAAGTCCCTCCTTTCGCTATATCTGATTGTTGAGGAAGCACTGCTGAATAGGGCTTGAGAAAGGACTGATTCAGGCTACCTGAAAGGTAGATATTGCAGCGCTGACCTGTGTGTCTTTCTGTCCTCATGGGATCATTATCCTCTGTACCAAATATGTTTTTTTTCCCTTCCAAGATGACTGCAAGAGCCTAATTGCAGTTATTGTATTGCTATGCTCGAACTACCAAGTCCTGCTGGGAAGCATGTTTATTGTGGAGCTGCTGAAACTGCATGGTTCCCTCCCAGTTCAGAACCATGGACAAAGCATGCTCATACCTGCCTACAAGAACCTTGAGATAATGTAAAGAATAGGCAGTTAACTTCACAGGTTTTCACCTAGTAATTTAATGATGGGCACCCCATGAACAACGCCCCTACCATACAATTTTAAAACATAATACAATTGTCAGCTTGTTTTAATGGGGGGGGGAGTGGAAAGTTCTGAAACATTTTGGAGTAGTATATATTGAGTGAATGCCGGGTAGAAAAGAGATGTAGTTAGTAAAACCTTTAAACTGTGGTATGTACACTTGCTATTGTTCTATAAGGGGAAAATAGAAAAGAAAGATAAATTAGCCTGAAGGTCTTCACAGCTGCAGGAGTTTTGAATGCTACAGTGTTCTGTTTTCCTAGAATAACTAAAATGTGCTTTAAAAAGATATAAATTCTTCTTTATCATGTGGTAATATGGGAATTTTGAAATAACATGGGGGGTGGGGGGGAGAGAGGAGGAGAAAAAGCATCAAGCTTCTGGTACAAATGCAATACCACTTCAGTGAATCTTTGATTTCAATGAAACTGCACTGGACTAATTGTTAAATTCCTGATGATGAGTAAAATTTGATGAATTGAATAAATTATGTTTTAGCGTTTATCACTTATTAAAAAAGTGCGATGTGTAGTATTTGATGGCAATGTTTATATTCCATATTTGAAGTCTTTCACTTAAGGGCAAAATATTTCTATATTGTGACACAGGTGGTAAAGAGAAAGGGAAACTATTGATGGTCGCGTACTTGGTTCAGCAAGGTTTTCTACAGTCTAATCCATTTTTTTAATGTATTTTACCAGTCTTGTTTATGGAATTGTATAGAATTTTACATCCACCCCTGAGAATTATGTGAAACCTCACTTATTACTAGCTGCTATTATGGGACAATGTCCGAGGCTTGATGTGAGACAGAAGATTTAAACTACCAAACATCAGCTTTGATGAAAAGCAAAGGGAAGGTGTAGAGTCTCTGAAAACATCTCATCGAGTGACGGACTAGGACCAGGCAGTCAGGAGAGAAGAGATTTTTGGTTTTGTCTTTTTCTGAGACATTTTATCAATAGGACTCATAAGGGTTGCCTTTAATAATTTTGATAAAAGAACCTTTCATGACTTGCTGTGGTGATATAATGGCTCTGAATGCCATCTGACTTTGAGATCTGCACAATATGTCCTATATAATATCTAGTTTTGAGAACTACAGTGTCTGAAACATCTAAGTAGCAAAAGGGGGAACTTTGATAAGATGGGAAAGAGAACACTCCACAAGATTTCCTGGTACTGTTGAAAGCCAGCCAGTGTCTGCTGGCTGCTAGCTGAGTTGAACAAAGCAAAATAATACCTTATGTATTAAGCTATGCATAATAGCTTATGTATATTGTAGCACCTTTCCTATGTATACGCACAATTAATATAATCATTGTCCCATAATAATCAGTCCTTTGATATTCTTTAATAAGAAACTAACAGTATAGTTCTCATGGACAACTCTGTTGCTTATCAGCTATATGTCTTTTGCACAAACATCAGTCTACACAAGAATGATTACTTTTGTGAGTCATTGTTCTAGGCCCAAAGATATTATGCCCACTTGGCAAAAACATATTGCTATTAACATATGAAACCTGCTCTGAAAAATAATTTAGGCCAGTTTGAAAGTATTGCTTTGTTCTTGTTTGTCTTTAAAAGGTTTTTAATTCTGAAGAGATATTGCAGGCTGTGGATTTAGAATAGATCTGACAGAACTTGTTCCCTAATTAATTCTAAAAAGTCTTGATTAGCATCTTTTGGACAGTTAATTTTGAATGCACAACTAGCCCTACTTTACAGTCTAGATTTATTATCCGATATTTTTACTACTGAAGGATTATTAAACAGAAGATTATTTGGGAAGTATGTTGTCTAAGCATGGCTCTTGATGGCTGTATTTCATCCATGTGGTACTCTGTCATCTTCTGGGAGATAACAGATGGGTTCAAGTGATCCGTACAGTTTGTTCTCAATAAAAGCAATTCCGTTTTCTCAAGAATTTCAGTGATTTAAATCTAGCTATTCTGTTCTAGTTTTTGCTGCTTTTTGGGGTTTTCAAAAGCAGTTTCTCTGCCTAGCACTTGACTCCTGAAGAGCTGGAAGGAGGACACAAAAGTTCTGTTTGGTGAAACCAAACAGTTCTGTGGCATCAGAACTAGGAAACTCATATTCATTTCTTGAGCTTTTTCTAGTTTAATGAATTGGGAGCACCAAAATTGGATCTGTGTAAGAAGGCTCCATTGCATGTCCATTAGACATGTTCTGATGTCTAATAAATTAAAGGTGGCTTGATTGCTTTGTTGTTTTGGTGTGTTTTTTCTGAAGTTACAGCATTTCTCTCTTCTGTCTTGTTGGATGGTTCAGAAAACTTGTAAGATTGAAAATATTTTTTAATTATTTTCCTTTCCTTTCCTTTTTTTTTTTTTTTTTTTTTTTTTTTTTTTTTTTTTTTTGTTTTTTAGTGCAAAAGCTTTTGGGAAGAGCACACACAAAAACAATACATGACTGTATAATCCCTATTTCTGGATAAATGGGATTAGCAATGTATGTGTTATTCTTTGATTCCCACACTTATCTATGCATCTATAGTAGATAAAACAATCCACATTTCTCCATTTCATTATCCTACTAGGCTACGTACAAAAGATGTGATGCATCAGATGTTTTCTAATAACCTAGCAGAATCATCATTAGTAAGGGGAGGGCAATTATTTCTTTTCATTAAACTTGAGTGCTTATTTTAAAGTAATCAGGAGACCATATGCTTTATAGTCTTGCATAGCTAATGCATATCTATTTCTTCATTTTCTGTAACATCAAAGCTCAAAATTATAGTGAAGGGTTAGAACATATCTGTGGTCATATGGAGATTTCAGAAATGGCTGTTAAGAGGTGTTAATTAAATTCCTAGTTCTTTTAGATATGTTTTAAATTTTAAACAGATTAATATACATGTCTGGCTACTACAGGAACTTGTTAAAAGCGTGTCACTGATTGTAACCTGCAGTTAAATCTCCAGGAGTTGAAAAGGTTTAAATATTCTTTTATGTTTGTTTTACACACTGGAAATGGATTTGAAGCCAATATCATATCTGAGTTGCTTTTTCTCGAAGAGGGTTCAGAGTATAAACATATTTTATATGCTAATCTTAAATCTACTTTCAACCCAAACTGAAGAAAATAAACTAGGCTTAAATATAGAAGCTTGGGGTTTATTTGGTTCATTTTCTTCTTATAGGAAGCCACTTAAATGTAATTCAGTATGGGTGGGGAAGAAATAAAGCCTGGTAAACTATCATGGATTCCATTGAAAAGGAACTTCATCCTAAGAGTAACGAAACACCTTGAATACATCACAAAAGATGTATTTATTTCTTATCACATTCTTTCTGATGAATCCTATGGTTTCTTCCATTCACCATGCATTATTATGATTCTGAATGTTTACTTGTGCATCAGTAACTCCTTGATTTTAGGAACTGTCTGCTGCTAAATGAAAGTGCTAAGGAATGAGCTTGAGCGCTAGACCTCCTCTTGTTTGCCTGTGCTGCAGTAATGCTAATCTGTCCCTTGGCTGTAATTTGGAGACCTTTAACTAGCTCTCTCCAGGACAGAGGGACAGTGTAATAGGTCTCCTCCCGAATCCAAGAATCGTAAAGCCTGTTGGCATAATGGAGAAAACATTTCACATGATCTCATATTTATATCAAAGCATGCATTAAAACCTTTAGTTTTGTGTAGTTTTATGCATAAATTCATGCTGCATTGGAAGCCTCCCGTACATAACTTACGTTATTTCAGACATTCATAAGTGGAAAAAAGAGATCAAGGACTAAATGCTATGTAATATGTGACCTAAGTCTCTGCTTTGGAAAGTTTCTTCCCTGATAAATCAGTTAAGCTGTTGTAGCTGTATTTTGTCATGTTATTGCAAAATGGATGGAGAAGTGAGTGAAAGAGTTCAGAATGCTATAGAAAAAAAAATTAGTAGTGTAATAGCACAATGAAACTACAGCTAGGAAGGCTTAATCTCATATTGCTCTATTCGTGCTCTGTGACTATACTCTGTTCTACAGAGAACTCATTGATTTCCTGACGGAAAATTGGGATTTTAACATTTTAATTAAAAATAATAGCCAAACAATGAAAATAAATATAAAACATTTGTTTTAAATCTAAAATAATCTGTGGAAAGAGATTCACATTAGTAGACCTCAAACAAATTCAATAAATGCTTTGAAATTTAAGTGGGTATTATAGTCTAATATTATGCTTTAAGCTGCTCACAAATTGATGGTCTGTAATGACCACTTTAAAGGACATGGCAAACTTGGGTTTTCGGTAGTTTACAATGTTTGGGGACTTCCTGCACTTCAGTACTGCACACTGCATTATTGCCCTGTCTTTCAAAAAAAATGCAGTGGGTTGTGGTTGGTATTTTTGTTTATCTTTTACAATTGTCTCAACTCAGATTCTATTATCAGTGGTAGCAGCTAACCTGAAGAGCCTTGGCCTTCTTAAACTTGAGCTCTTCCACAGGGCTTTTAAGGACTAGTGCAGTTTCCAAAGAGTTTGGAGAAAGTCCAGGCGAGAATCCTCACCAGAGAGTATATCTTCTGTGTGTAGTCTGCATAAACTTCCATGTCCTGTGAACCACAACTCACTATCTCATGCCAATGTTTTTTACTAGCATGATATATGAAAACATTTTAACCCTGTAAGATGTAGTTCTCCAAAACAATTTATCCTTTGTTGGGTCCTGCTACAGTTCCCATGGCACTTTTCAGAAATGATTGATGGTAAATGACTCAACTTTAAGAGAATTACAACAGGCTTTTGTATTTGCAATGTGTCTTTCTCCTGTTATGACAAAGAGCTCTAGTGTGTAGCTGAAACTGAAAATGGGGAGTTGTCATTTCTTGATGTAATTTTAAGTAGCTGTTAAAACAACTAACCCAAAAAGCCTTGAGGTTCTTGCTTTTGTTTCATGCAGGGTACTTGCCCGCAAAGAAGGAAAACACATGGAAGAGGGTCAGTCAGTAGTTTACTGGTAACCTGGTTAATAAGCAAGCACTAATGAACCATAGCTGGTACATTTAGCAGGCTGTATATATCCCTTCTTCTGAAGTGTTCTCCTTGCATCTTGGTTATGTGTGGAGTCTAAAGGCTGATGGCTATTCTTCCTTAGGTAGAGTGTCACAAGACTTTAGTCTCCCCAGTCCTGACAAGGAGGCATTATATCTGATGGTTGTGTCATCTTGTTCACATGTAGACTCCCTGGAGCTGCATGCATGCCTTTACAGTAACAATTGGCTTACCTTCTCATTTTAATTTAATCTGCAACTTTCTGTTATCTCTGAGTTTTACTGTACATTCTAACCAAAGTATTGTCATTTATTGTGTATTTCATGCTCTACTAAACTCTGGAGAAATTATTAGATCATGTGATTTACATAGTGTTAGAGAAATTTTTACTGCATACGTGATCTTATTTACTTACACAATGCATGCATCCTCATAGATGCATGCCCTGGCCCTACATCTTGGTGTCTAAGCAAAGGCATTTTAACTGGATTATGGTTCTGATGTCCTGGGGTTTTGACCAAAGATTTTCATCTGAGTGAATTGGCTCTCAGGCCTTACTTAGTTCCTGAGCTACACAGTACATTGTTGACTTTTTTTTTTTAACTTTAAATGTTTTGTAGGGCATGAGTTTAGCAGGTCAGGTCTGTTTTGAAGACTTGTACTCTTAACATGCTTTGAGATACTTAGGTGCAGCAATATAATGGATTGATAACATTTCTGTAGTTTGAATGTATCTTTGCATTACTCTTCATGTAAGGAAAAAGACAAGACCCATGAATATAGCTTCATCTGTATTTATATATCTGAGCTGGTGAAACTTCATTTGAAAACATTTCACTTCACATCAAACAGAAAAAGATCCATTTGCAGCTGCTTTAGTATTCATTCAGTCACTTCTGCAAAATTTAATTATGTGCTCTCTGAAATGGAAGTGGCAATTTTCTTAATGCAGTTAGCGCCATACATACTTAATATTATAATAATACTGATTTGTGCTCTTCTCATGTCTTTCTCAAACTATTGTTTAATATTCAAAAATATCTTCTAACATTTGCTGGAATGAAAAAGGTGTCTGAATACAAATATGTGTATAGGTGTTACGAGATGCAGTTTCTGAATGTAGCTATTTTGATCTATAATTACTTGCAAGAATCTTTCAATGACTCTAAATGGAGAATGAAATTCAACTCCATCTACATATCATTACAAGGTAAGGGTAAGTTTATAAAGCATTAAGTGAGGTGCTAATCAACTCTTCTAAAACTGAAGAGGAATTAAATGATTGAAATCCGATGGGAGGTATTTTCAGGCCTAATCAGGCAGTTTAATGGAGTTGTGCATATCGTGCCAAATGTGTCCTTTTAGCAGCTGAATTAAGTGGTTTTGCTTTTGACCAGCAATAATTTCAAGAATAAAGAATTACTAAGAAGAACTGCTCAATTCTTGGACTGTGTTAATGAGTTAGTAAGTACTGTAGAATTGTGGTGAGGCTGCATGAAGTACTCGGAATTGCACTGCTCATTGAAGGATCAATATACAAAAATCAACTTTTCTTCATAGACTCTAATATTTCATTAGAGAATCCTGCTTCACTGTGGACTATGGAAAAATGCCATAGAAGCACTAAATTAAATTAGCCAAGCGTCAGGGTGAAATATCATCTAAAAATATCATACTAAGAGAAAGTGAGTTAGTATCAATGCATCAAATTAATTAAGTAAGCTGAATTATTCTTAAAATACCATCAGAGCCTTACAATCTCTCAGCAATAATTTTGAAACTCACTAAGCAGGGTTCTATCAATCTTGATGCCAAATGGTACTTACAGGTTGCACTCAAGTAGGCAACTGAAGGTTTTTACTGAAAGGTGATATTTGAAAAAGCTGTTCTAATGCCAGGACTAATTGAAATAATACCTATAAATTCATCCACACTATTGGGGGTCAGTTTTCTCTCAACTTCTGCACTTTCAATGAGTCTAGAATGACTTCACCTCTTCCTAAAGGAGTGTCTAATAACTGAGTTTGTTGGCTCTTGGCTTTTGTGTATCAGCAGGGACTGTGGTAATATATAAGCTGTTCTTGTTGCATGAATAAATTTTCTGTGTGTGCCATCTACTGGACCCTGCTCAGAGTGCAGGGTTAACTTTTTTCAATTGTTTTTGTACCTAAATAACCTTATCTGCAACCAGAGAGATTATTGCAAAAATGAACAGCATAACGTCATATCTCACTTTATGAAAGCAGTAGGGTTTTTTGAGTGACTGTAATTCACAGTATACAAAGATGACAAATCTGGATTATGGTTTTAATGCATTGATGCATTTGAATAGAATTATTGCTACAGTAGTATAGATCTGTAGAATTGAGTGCTTGTCTATATCATAAAATTAAAAATTTGTGTTTGAAAACATTGAACTTGTAACAGTATGCAAACCCAGAACTTTTATAAATAGATACCGTAAGTTTAAGGCTCACAATCATAGTAAATAGGTAATGTTGTTTTGAGCTTTAAGTTTTAACCTCGCAAGTCCTTGGTAACTGCCCCATTAAAATCAGTATGTTAGCAACAAATTCCAGTTTTAGAGAAGGATTTTATATCACAATAGGTCAGAGCAGATTTGGCCCAACATATCAACTGTTTTTCTCTATCCAATAGAGATAAATTCCTTGCTCCTGTAAAATTTCAATTGGAATTTTCAAGTTAAGAATTTAATTTAATGGGATATTAACTGAGGCTATCACTGGATTGTGTTGGAGAATGCAGAAAGTAAACTAATAAAATGACAATTGTTTATTAATGTTTAAAAATTAGTAATAGAGGAAAATGTCCTCACTGAGTGAGTGTCATGATTGGTTACTGTCTGAAAAATGTATCCATTTCCTGCTGCTATGTCAGAGTCCCTGTGGGGTTTACTTTGATTGGTTTCGGTTTTGTTGGTCTTTTTTTGGGGTTTTTTTCTGGGGGGTGGCGGTTGGGTTTTTTTGGGTTTTTTGGTTTTTGGTTGTTTTATTTTTTAGTGTGCCATTCCTTACCTTCCAGTTTTGCCACTTCGCCAAATACAAGAATCATTACTCTGTAAGCTTTCATTTGAAAGTGAAATAAATTAGTTCTATAGATGCAAACTGAATGGGTCAGGCCATCATGATGTGAGTAGAAAGATGACATTTTCTTGGAACTATGTAGTCAGTTTATGTCTTTGCTTGGTTTTATTTTTTCATTACTTCAGATACTTTTTTCTTCCCCCCCCCCCCCCCCAAAAGCCAAGCTTTTTTGTTACATCCACAAATCCCTCTTATCTTAAGAATCCCCGAAACTTCCTCTTCCTTCTTCCCTTCTTTTAAAGCTTCAATAAAGTGCATTCCTAGGCAAACAGTCTTGTATGAACTTAAATTACTTCTATTTCTGCTTTCCTACTACTATTAAAAATCTGCAATACTATATCCCCCGACAGCAGTGGTAAATTTGATTTTGGAATATCCCAGGTTTCATCCTTGTATCTAATAATTCAATAATCAGTTCACACATGCATGCACACACATTTAAGTACTTTTTTGTGATTCTTAGGTTGGGAAGACACAGTGAAATGTGTTTTAAAACTTGGTTTTGTGAATACAGTTTTTATTAGATAATTAGATTATTTTCTAACAACATCCGTGTTTATGTGCTATGAGCAGCCCATAATCACAGTGAAGTATAAAACATAGTCATCAGGTTTGGTCTGTGTTGATGTATTGAATATTAATGGAAAAGTCACTTGCTAATAGTTCACTTGATGTAGTTTTAAAAGTCACTTAAATTTTTACAGTACCTGGTAAAAATCAGAGCTCTGTTTTATGCAATGGCATATATACATTGGAAAGATTTAAACTGTTTATATCCACATGGCAAGCTTTGACACAGTACTTCACCAGTTGCAGTTCTCAAACATATGTTAAGTATGTGAGGAGTAGAAATGGACCTTATCGTGCAAACATTCATGCAAATAGACCACTGTGCAACAGCCATAATACAGATCTGGAGGACAGGGCTCAGATTAGCTAATAGCTCAAATCAGCTAACAGCTTGGATTAACAGGTCTATTGTCCAAATGTGGACAAAATTAAGTACTGTTGAAACTTGAGGACCAGAAACACTATGTGCAAAGCATATCAGAAAGAATATACTTAAAATACAACAGGAAATAATTCTGCAGGCTTGCTTACAAAAAATAAAAAACGATACTGCTTTTTTTTCTTCCATAGAATAATTATGGTAACCATGTTTCTGAAATTCCAGCCTACTAATTCAACAATATATAATACATTAAAAGAATCAGAGCAGCATGCATGTTCCATATATCTACATGATTTTGTATAATTATTTCAAAATTTGAATGATAAAAGTAATGTATTAATTCCAACCTTGTGAAAAAACTTACTCAGGGAGAGACCTATAATTATGAGATGGAGAATCAGAGAGCAAATTATCACTATGAAAATGCTTTTCTGTGTGAAATAAGCAAAGATACATACTGTGTATAAAAGAGTATTTTATTCCCAAGAAAAAAGACCCTTCAGTGTATTCCTTCTTAAAGTTCTCGTACAAATGAGAAATGCATGTCCAGTGAAGTGCCCTTTTTGGTGTTTAATGATACAGAATGAATAAGAATGAGATTTAACCCTTTTTTTTGGGGGGGGGGTGGGGCTGGGAGATTCTCTTTGGGCATTTTTTGTGTTAGTTTGTTTTTTCTTTTCCCAACAGCTCTAACAATTTTCTAGTTTAAAGGTTATGGAGATGGTAGAAGTAGAAGTTACATTAGATATTCCAAAGGTTTATACTGCTATGTCACTGAGGTGAGGTGGGAATTTTCCACTTTTAACCAGATGAGGTGGAGATGTGTGTTGCCCCCTGGCTCCTGTGTAATACTAGTGGTAATGTTACATATTCATTATCTTATTCTCAAATGGTCTTTACCAGGATGTTTACAGATCTTCTCTAGCATACTCTGTAGCACAATGTTGGCTTTTAAAAACAGTTGTCTCAACTATTGTTTCTACCCAGTACTCTGAAAATTATTACCCTTGGTGAAAGCTATCTGATGCTGTAAGTCTTTGGTATCAAGCAGCATGTTATGACAGCAAAACACAGTAAAGAAGAATGTTTGAATGTCTTCTTATAGAAACATTTTTTATAACTTAGATAAGTCCTAAATATTTTAAACTGTTTCATAGTCTTAAAATCAACTTTGATATTATTCCTACAGATGTTTTCAAAAAAAGATAATTAGAGTTGTTGCAATGGTCAAATGCTGCTAGATCCAGCTTCGGGGAGGTGAGGGAGAGGGGGACGCATGTAGTCCTGGAATTAAACGCACGTCAGGCATGTTCTTTTGTTGACCCCCAAACCTTTCAATTTGCACTGTTTGAAAAGCAAAGCATAACATTATCTGAACTTGGTTTTAAAAAGTAGCCAGGAATCCTGCATATATTGTGGCATCACCTAGCAACAGGATTATTTTGTAATTTTAGTCTTTCTTTATTACTTTGAAGTTGTGGCCAGAACCTCGTTCTGCTGTGCAGGCAGAACAAGTTGTCAGTGGAAGCTGTAGCCATTTAGGGGCAACAAAATGTTTTATTCTATATCTTTCCCTAGAAATAATGCATATTTCTTAGTTGCTGTGAATAAGAAAGCCCTGTAACTTTAATGCTGATCCATTTTAGTCACCCTGGTTCTTGTTTGTGTTTCTTCTTGGTGTGAAAACCATCTCCAGCAGTGGTTGCCTTTCTATTGGGTGCATGGATAGGTCATTGTTTTTCTGGATGTTGTTAAGGCCTCTTCCTTTCATTGTCTGTACTCTGCACCGCCTCAGAAGAGTCACCAGAATTGCTTTCATCATTACCATGGCAATAAACTTTCCTACACAGCCCCGAGGGCCAAATCCAAAGGGTTGGAAATAGCGTGAAGGAACCTGCACAGAATAACATGGGGAATAAATTTTAAGATGATTTTTTCTTTATAAAACTTGTGGAAATTATGATTTAAATTTGTAGCAGAAAAATTCTGAAAAACTTGTGGAAAGAATCTCTTAAGAGCAATTACTTCTTTCCTTTGCACTGAACAACCCCTCCCATCCAGGTCAGATGAAAACAGAGGCACGCCTAGGAAAAGCATACCATTTGAAATGCTAAGATAGCAGTGACTGTAGGGTTAAGCGGTTGAATTCTCCCTCTGTACTTCAGTCTGTTCATCCTGTGAACTACAGGGATTTTTTTCCACAAGCTGTGAAATAGAGTGAAGCTTTTTGCTCTTCAACCCATATTGAAGTTCATTAAAAACATTTTTTCCAGAAAATGTTCATTACAAAGCTCATAAATATCTGAGAAACAGTCTGATGCCTTGTCTAAAGATCCTCATAAAGCACTGAACCTACAACAGTTGCCATTGAAAACCTAGTGTTCCTGAGAATTAATTTGTCACAAAACGTAATGGTGAGAATTTTATTTGATACCTAATAGAGAGATAACACAAAATTATCTCCTGTCCTATCAACCAAAATGTGAAATGCAGGGTTCCCAGAACGGTTGAAGAATGCACAGCCAGTTTCTCCTACTTTTGTTGACATTGAGTAGATCAGTCATCCAGAGCAGCTAACAGCATGAATAGTACTGCTAATGATTTGCAAAGATAATTGTTATAAGTAAGAAAAAGGAACTCTGGCTATAAATAAATTCTTTATCTGTGTAGTTTTCTTTTAAAAAGTAAGATATGGGCTGTCTTCTGACTTCCTATTTAACCCAAGAATAGCGAAGAAAAGGTTGCTTTATATAAAATTGTCTAGAAAAGTGTCCTTTTTTTCTCATTTTCAGACTGAAAAGCATTCTTCTTTAAAAGTTTTTCAAATAAACTGAGCTGTACTTTTAAAAAAATGATAGGTAAATACAAGTGTTTATAATGCAGAGCAAGTACAGCAGCTGGCAGTACAGCACAATGGCAAATGCGCAGCCTGGGAAAATGGAAAAATGTTTGGATTCTAACAATGCCCATCTTATCATAAATAATGGTGTGGGTTGCTATTCACTTACAAAACAGTGTGAAAATTGTGCCTGCTAGAATAATTATGTGGCAAACAGAATGCATCAAGTCAGATAGAAAATGTGTGGCTAAACATTTGGTCAAGGGGAAATATTTTTAGAAGCAAAATGTACTTATAAAATGAGCAGGAAATCCATTTTGCTAGAAATACTTGCAATGAAAATAATGGGTAGCAAAATGGAAACAATTCACAGTGAGTAGTTATTTCAATGAACTTAATCACTTCCTCTTTTCTTGAATTTTCGACTATGACTTTGCTCTTGATCTGTTGTTTTCAATACTGAGTGCAGAGTTTGCTATGGGTAATCACACAGGAGTTTAGAGAAGTTAACCAGGTTGTTTAGTGCTCATTTCTGTGTGTGGCATACATGGTACTCCGAGATGTTTGATAGGATTGCACATAGGTAAAAAAATTCACACGTTGCTTTTGATACCGGACTTGGTAATGTAGACTAAAGAAAATTCTCATTCTTTGGGGAGTTAGGATGTGACTTAAATTGTAATGCTGAGCTGAACTGGGACTGAGTTACTCAACATCTGCAGTTCTGATTTGGTTCATATTTAGGATTTTAATTTTGGTCTATATGTGTGTTTTTATTTAGGATTTAAAAAAAATGGGTGCTAGATTCTCACTCTCTCAAGAATTACTATACTGCTTCATCTCTCCAGAGAATCCCCGCATGGCCTCAGTGTTTCGTGCTACTTGCATGTCTCTAGCTCCTGAAAGTCTCTTTATTTTGTCTAGCGTTAGGGGATATAACGGGAACTATGTGTATCTTTGACAAATTAATCAGAAATTTCAATTAAAATTAAGATGTTTGGGAAAATTTTGGGTTTTGATATCATAATTATTTTTTAATTAAAGGGCACTTTGATAGGAAAATATCTGCCCAGCTTCAATAATAATGACGTGCAGCTAACTAGGCACTTAGACAAAGGGGAAGCAGTCTTATGGTCACAAAATTCCTGATCAAAATAAGAGGAAGAGACATTATCAATAAATAATACCCAATTTTCTGTAGGGAATAAGGTAGGAAACTTACATTTTTCTCAAAATTTTCAAGAGAAAACTCATTTGGCTTTGGGAAGAATTCGAGCTTATGCATACGTCCAATATTGAGAATAATGTTTGTCCCCTTTTTCACAGGATAGCCATCAATTACATCATCTTGTAAAGCTTTTCGCATGATCAAGTCCACAACTGGCTGGTACCTCATGCTCTCATAAATGAAATTCTCCACAACTTTTAAGTTCGGCATGTCATCACTCTGTATGTCTCTGTCACCTTGTGGAAGAAAAGAGGTGGTGAAGAAGTTGGTTTGGAATTTAATAGCTTCATTGTACAACTACAAAACATTTTTGGGAGGTTCTCAGGTCCTGAAAGGTAGGAAGGATCCAGCAGCTTCTAACAAGTTTTATGTAGCCTTACATGTTTGGAAATCTGGTATATTATTCGTCAGCATAACCCCTAGTTCATTAATTTATTATCTTCTTACCTTCTTAAGACCAGTTTTGTTTTGCCTTCTTGTCAGTGACAAAACTCTGAAAGTCTTTCCCTGACTTTTGTATGACTGAGAACAAGACACACCAAAGAAATCTTCTGAGAGCTGACAGCAAACAGAATCTGGGAATACTCTTCAGATAGGAGAGAACTGTATGGGGACCTCCGATTTTCACCATGTGGTTGAGTTTGGCTGGAGGTATAGCAAGGTACTACTATGGACTGACTACTTCAGTTACCCTGAGTAACTTCCTCCCAGTTTGATGCCATCAGCAGCAGTGTCAGTGCCACAACGGACTGCTAGTGGCAGCCTTACTTTAAGTTTCAAGCCACAAGCAGTTCAAGAGCTACAGGGAAGTTTACCTCAGTGGTAGATTTCCAACATAAAAGGCAGCTTTGCTACCTCAGTTGTTGTGTTTGCTTAAGGAAAAAGGAACAATATGCTACTGCCTTAGAAATCAAAGCTATCAAAAGGAAATAGGAAAGATGAGTACTTAACTCTCATGAGGACAATAAAATAAGGCTTATTAAAAGCACCTTGTAAAAGGAGTAAATGAGTTGTTACACATTTTTCAGTGTTTAACTGACCAGAAGTAAATCTTGAATAAGAATGGATGAGATTAGATTCTATATTACTCCAGTGCAGGCTTTGAATGAAGTCTAGAGAAGGGGATGAATCAAATTTTGGAATATCTTGTGTTTTGAATAGATAATAATTAGTACTTGGAAGAGACCACTTTGATATACAAATGGATGACAGCAGAATACAGTTTTAATTTTTCTGTAATCTTTCCCTGCTGCAGTCATAGTGAAACATTAGACAGGTTTTGGACATGCACAGAGAAATATTGGTGAAGTACTTGAAATTAGTGTCCCCTTTTGCTATTTCAAAGTAAATGGAAAATTTCAGTGAAACTTAATGGGCTGAAACTTATGAGCTCTGATTTTCTGTGCTGTTGCTGAAGAGTAAATATAGCACATTCTTTCTAATAGATTGTCAGTTCCAATTTGAAATTATCTTGTGAATTCTCATTTCCTTTCCTTTGACCTTGAATAAAATCTATTTCTTAAAGTGGTAGTTGATGTATTTTACAGCAAATGCTTCTGATAAAATAAAGCAGAATTTTCAGCCTTTGAATACTCAAAATCTGATCACTGCTGAAGCAAAATCATATTCCCACATCACTGACTTTGCATCTCCTGCTTACCCGTAACAGTTTCAATTTCTCTCATCATCTCCTCTTCCACTGTGGGGTGCTCTGCAATCAGTATTAGCATAAAGAAGAGAGTCACAGACAGAGTATCAGGAGCAGCAATCATCATCTCCAGCACACACTGGTTCACATTCTCAGCAGTCAGATCCCCTCTGTTCTGAAAAAATTTTGGAGAAAACATGGATTGCTGACCTCTGATGCCAACAAAGGTCCTATAGCAATAGAGTGGGAAGGATGCAGAGTATCTGTTTTAAGCAAAAGTAAAAATCCTTACAGTCTATCTCAGATTCATTTTTTTTTTCTTTTGGAGAAAAACAGAAACCTCATGTTTTGATGGGTGTGTATTATCTCACTGAAAAACAAGAGTTTGCTTTTAGCTTGTATTCTTACCAATTTATTGCCTTTCCTCACACAGTTGGTGAGCTGTCAGAGATTATACAGGATAGGATTTACACAGCATTTAAAGCCTTTGCAACAAAATGCAATAAATCAAGATAAAACACAAGGGTTAGGGAAAGAGTGGAGGACATTCAGGGACAGATGCAAGAGTTTAAAGGATGTTGTTTAAGCCATGAAAAAAAAAAAATCAGAAAAGCACCTGTCCCCAAAATGCAAGTATTCAATGTTTGAATCACTGTTAAGGACTCTACAGAACCAGCTAATTTCTATATCCCCTTATGAAGACATGACTTTCAGATAGATACATAAAATTTAAGTGGCAAAGCCTGTGTTGTTATTGCCAGGAATGTCAGAAAAATCAAAGTTAACCATATTTTGAGTACATTGCCAATACCTGTGCAAAAATCAACTGGGATGCAAAATCCATGTGTTCATCCAGCTTTTCAACAGTGGAAAGCATTTGTCGTTTCTGTTCTATTAAGATTTCCATTGCTCCTTTCAGATCCTTGCTGAAAACAGATGAAATCCAACATATTGATAAATATCTGCAGACTTCTATTGTGCACTAGGGTATGATCAGAAGCATAAAGATTATACCAAGGAAAATATCTAAGGATGGTAGAAATGAAATATTCTGAAGAGTGGTGACGTGGCTCTCTGCAAAAGGAATAATACTAAGGGAAGGTGTATTTTCTTCTTTCTTATTAAGTAATTGCTTACTAGTTTGGGCTAAAATCTTTTTATAGGACAGGCTGAAAAGGATGAAAGTATGTCTGTGTATGCTATTAATGGAGTTTTTAAGGATTTATAAACTATTTCCAAAGAATTTGTTTGCTTCCTTCTATTTATACTGTAGTTTATCAGCTCATAAAATGAACTTAGAAAACATGAGGAATAATTGTTAGAAAATCTTGAAAGTAAGGTTGATCCAAATTTTTCATATTTAAATAATACCGTGTCAACAGTTCGTATTTCAGAGGTGAAAACAAAGCAATGTCCAACGGTTTTTTATAATTGGATTTTCAATTAGCAATAGATGTGTAAGCAATGCTTTTTAAAAAGTAATTTGAAAAGTTTTTGAATTAAATCCTCAGGCCTTCCATTTCTGCTTGTTATTGTTGGGATAGAAAAATTTACTGGCTTTGAAAGGGTAAATACAAACAAAACCTTAAAACTTGTAAAGCTGTCATTATTTCTAACATCTTCTATATATTAGAAATAGCAAGCAGTCCTTTTTGCAAACTTCATCAGAAGAATGTCAGAAGTCATCATGCCCTGAGGTAATTTTTTGTATTGTATGAAGTCTAGTGATTTTTATAATTTTTATGCAATAGCAATTTATGAATGTCTGCTTTTGAAACATCAATATTTGTCTGCAGGGGCTTCTAGTAATAACTGGGCCACCACAGTTAGCTATTATTAGAATCACAGGGTAAAGCACTAACCGGTGCCATAATAAAACTAAGAAGCAAATGTTAGGGAAGCGATCTTGTGTCTAGCTGGTAAGAGTTGTCAGTTATTTTATATGAACCTCCGTCTTTCCTTTAAAGACTTTATGTTATATAGCGCTATCAAAACAATTTATTACACATGCTTTATAAGTAGTAGTTTCTCTCACTAGATGTAATCCAAATCCAAAATGAACAAACTGGTTGCCAGCTCTTTTTATAGCCAGTCCTCTTTTGGCAGAAGACAGAAAATGGGATCATAAAAATAGAAGATGCATTTCGTATGTTTGAAAAGAGTAAGATTGCAAAATGTAGTTGTTCCTTATTTAGGATTAAAAAAAACCCCTTGAAATGGGTTATCATGCTGAGTACCAGGTTTTAACTAAAAAATGAGTGGTTGGCTCAAAAATGCATGCTGAGGGAACCAATAAATAGAATCATATTCAGGGATGAACTCTTCTGGGACACAGTCAATGGGCATAGATGGTTTTCTTGTTTGGATGAGCTGTAGCTTACTATTTGACTGTCTAACTCAATGACAAATGGTAACTTCACACCATATGATGGCTTTTCAATATCTGTTTGAACTTAACCAGTGGTTTCAATTTAATTTCACTTTTGAACTGGTATTAACTAATATTTTGGTGAGTAAAATAGGGCTAAATAGACAACGGCCTTAACTTGTCCCGAGATAAGCACATTTAGCATTGTGGCAAAACTTATTCTGATCTTATCTTAGGTCTGCAGACAGGGAACTTCCTCCAGCCACCTTTGCAAGTTTCATGATTTATTTTCTGAAAGTCAGAGGAAAACATCAAGGAAAATCTTCGTAGAAAGAAAGAATCCTATGCAAATGATTTGTAAAACTGCTGATACTTACGCTGCCTCTTCATATTTCTTGCACAGCCAAGAAATCTTAAAAAAGAAGTCTGGCTTTAATAGAAGTGCTTGCCAAGCATCAAAGTAATTTTGAATCTTGAGGACAATGGCACTTTCTGAAAAGAAATGTTAACAAAAAGCAGTATAAAATACAAGCCTCAATAGTCAAATATCAAAATGCTCAAAAAAAATAATTAATAAGGCCCAGTTCCCTACTCATGGGAATTTGATAAACAGTTGTTTTTAATGGTGGTAAAGAGTATTAGGAAACATTTGTAGCACACTGTAGAAAAAGTGTAGATCTTTGTAAAACCTCTTCATAGCTAGTTAAAAGGAGACAGTGGTGTGTCAACCAAAGCCAAATGCCCTCCCACAAGGGAGCAGAAGCAGAACTCTTACAGCATGTTGAAATGGGGTAATTAAACATCACTATAATGTTATTTCTGTCACATGGTTTTGAGGATGAAGAAATCACAGAAGACATAAATTGTCAGGCAAACTTTTCAAGGAAATAATTTAGTTTGATGGAAAGACTTCCTGTTCTTATATGCATACAATATTGGTATTGCACCAACTCAGTGCATAAAAACAACCTCTCTAAACGGTGGTATTTAAGGTGAGTGTGACAAGCTAATGTATTTTTTTTATTCGTATAAAATTCTTTCTATAACTAAAATAATTCATTTATTTCAATCAATAATATGGTGATATTAATGTCTGTTCTTGCTCTGTTTTCTGGAACAAAACTGGTGAGTGAAGTCAGTGAGTTTTCCTTGGACATGCATTTTAGATCCACCATAAAGTATAAAAATAAAGTTGTTGGTACCATCCAAAGGAATCCCAAGAAAAAGCTTGTTAGATGTGTCAAGCATGATCCGTCTCATAAGATTCAACACATTGATGTTTCCTACTTCAGTGGTTACTTCCTCCAATTTGTCCAGGTGATTAATTGTTGATTCAACACAAATTGCTATCATGCGCACAAGACCAGGACCAGACAGAGCTGAAATACATGTGCAAAATGATCAAAAGATTAGTTAACTTTTGAACCTTCTTTATAATTAATCAATTGGTGATAAAGCTATCAATACATGACTTCTGATATTCTTCTGATAAAACATTATCATGTGAATGACTGATTTAAAATCATTCTGAAACTTAGTGTTTTATCATCTTTTGAAAGAAAAATGTAAGTATTTTGAGTTAAAATGGCAATAAACCTGATGCCCAAACGTGCCTTGCATCCAGCTACTTTATCTCACAAATTTAATTCTAGGCCCACACCACATTAAGGGAAGATATTTGCCTCCAGAACATTATCCAGTATATGTTGAGAAGGATTGAATGTTGGTAACTGAGAAGAGAGGAGGTCTGTTCTGTAAATGGAAAGGACTGGTAGTTCTAGGAATAAGGAGAAAAATAAATTGAAAAATTCAAGTCATGTGCAACCAGTACAAAGTTGCTGATATTTTTCAATAGCAAAATCAAATAGAAAGGCCAAGTGTCATGGAGGACCACAGATATATCCACAAAATAATATAAAAAATTTAAACCAATGGATAATTGATTTCCACTGGGTATGGCTTTATTTTTATTTTCAGATCCTGGAATCACTGTCAGAAACTACTGCAGTCTCAGCTGGTGAGAATCTTTTCTAAACTGTGGAGCTTGCAGCACAAGTGTGGCAGTTTTGTTAGGAAGGAAATAGTTCTAACTAATTGCTGAAAACCCTTAGTCTGGGGAAAGGAGGAGTTAATGCAGTTTCCTATTTGATTTCAATTTAGTGATGTCAATTAATTCTTTTTCTCTGTTACTACATTGATTCCTAGTATATTAAAGGATTTATAAATAGATTTCCTGTGAAACCTTCTAAATTAATTTTGAAATGAAAGCTTTTTTTTTTTTTTTTTCTTATTTATTTTTTTCCCCACTTAGAACTGAAGCTAGAGCTAGGATAGGGGATAGGAACACCCAACTATATTTATGGAAGCACAGTTGAGCTAATATACATGCTGGACTTGAAATGTAAAAACATTTAAAAACACAGCTTGTAGGTACCATTAAATTGAATGAGATTAAAAAGCGAAACTATTTCAGGAGCATTTCAAATAGCACAACAAGCAGGGTAAGTGTGAAAGAAGGTGCAATAAAATAATTCTATGGGATATATAAAGAGAACTGATTTCTGTAATCTAAGTTTGCAAAGGACAAAAAGCATTTCAGAAAAGATAGTGATACAGTGAATTAATGCACGCTGATTTACCTTTGGTGAAAAAGGGTCGAATTTCTTTCCAGTGTGCTGGGTTGTTATTGAATATGATCCCATTTTCATACATGCCAATGCATTGTAATCCAAGCTTGCTCCCAAATCGAGAAACATAATGCCAGTGTTTCATTACATGGAACACACTTGAGGATCTGGGAAAGAAATACAGGGAGAAAAAAGCCCAAACCAAAAATACTGCTTCATAGATTGTACACAGACCTCTCCTACTGTCATCCTATAGCTCTGAAGTAGACTTGCATTCTTAATTTAGTACGACACATAATGCTTGACCTTAAATGTTGTTCCTTCTACATAATTAAGAATCTTACTGAGAAATGCCTTTGGATTTTATATAAAGCAATAATGTATTCTGTTCAGATTTGAAACTATTTTTCAGTTAAAATGCAAATTGTTTAAAAACTATTTTAATCTGAATAGAGCATATACACAGAAATATATAGATATGATATATTCAAGCAGTGACCAGTGTCACATATTTCAGAAGATAAGGTGTAAGTATTTGACAGTTGCTGATTTCATTATGATGTATATTAAATTACAGCTACACTTTTATATCTATTTGGTCATTCCCAGACACATACAGAAAGTGTAAATGCATATATACCATTTAAATATGCAGGATCACACTACGATTATATGTGTGGGATAAATAATCCTAGACATGTTAGGGAAATCAGTGATATGTAAATTTCTTTTTACAGTTGACTGGGTTTATTTACACATGCTGGCAAACAGATTGTGACCAGCATTATTGCTTCAAGATACAATCTCTTTTAGAGGGACATAGCTTTTTAAAAACATTGACATGGTAAAAGCCTGATCAAATGAAATCCAAGAAAAAGAAAGAAAAACAGAACAGAGATTGAAATGAAACAATACCCTACTTTCTTTACCATGTAGCGTATTCTATGGATCAAATCCCAGGCTTCTTACATGGGTTTAATTTATTTTTTCAGTCAAGCAGAGTACATGGGACTTTTGCTATTGGCTTGGGCAGTGCTGGGTTTTTACCCTAGTTTTGCATGACTAGAGGTAAAGTTAACCTTAAAGGCTTTTTGTACATTCAGGGGCATGCATGAACATGAGAAGATGATGTTGAATTATGACAGCTGTGCTGAGGAATGGAAAGGTGCAGGATGCTCATTTTGCATCCCTCTATTCCACACATCTACATAGGAGGTGCAAAATAACCTTTTAAGGGAGGATTTTGGCATATGACCTTGTATACGCATATCTTCCTTACAAAACTATTTAATTAAGTCTTCCAAAAGACAGTATCTCCTGTTAACTAAGACTGCGAGTCTTTCTCTCTGTGCATTAGTATCTCAGTATGATTAGATTTCATGGTCAAAGTTCAGATGGCATTGAGGGAAAATAGTATACTTCTACAAAATTCAGGTTTAGTTTTGTAGTGCATTAGTTGATATTTGCAATACTTGTGTAGAATAAGAATGTAAATAGTTTTTTTTGTCATGTTTACCTCTTTTTACTGAGGTAAAACCAGAGATGAAGCTGACTTGCTTCACATGGCAAATCCTGTGCTAGTCCTCTATACTATAGTGTCTTTCAAAGCTTTTACATAATGAAAACTGAGTACAGATTGACTGACATTGCTAACGAAAAGTTTGTGATTCTTTATCAGTTACACATAGTAAATGTTTTTATTTTTTTGGGTGTGTTTTTCTTTTTCATGGCATAGCTCATGTGCACCCAGAAGATCACTACAGCTAATAAAATGACAGACTGCAGTCACGTTTAATACTGTGTATAATTGAAGTCTATGAGTAATCCTATTAACCGGGTGGAATTACTTTTAATCCTATAACACTGCATTTGCTTAATTAACTTGCTGAATTGGAGCCATAGTCTTCAAGCATTACGCCCATTGTGAGGAGAAATTTAAGAACCCAGAAAACTAAAATTTGGCTTAATCCTGCATTGCATAACTTTAGGTCCCTATGTAATACATAATCCTAATGTTAAATGGAATAATAAAAGAGATGGTAAACATTTCTTATGATTCAACCACAGTGCTTAATCTTCCTTTCCGCAAGGAAAATGAGAGAATTCCCATAGACTTCAATAGCAGAATCTTTAATGAAACAACAGATTAGGAAAAAGTCTGTGAACAGCAGGAAGTAAAAGGATGATGTTGCGATAATTTTGAAAATAACTTCAATATTACTTTAGGAAAAAAGTAGCAAAGAGGGTGTAAAAATAGGAAAAAGCTCTTCATATTATCAAGGATAGAAAATAAGGATTTACTTGCTAATTATAAATGTTTCTTCACCGCTGATCCAAACTCTCACAAATTCTCCATATGTCTTATTGTAGTAGTTGCAGGCATTACCTACTCCCATCCAAAGAAATCTTCCATGTGAAATGAGGGGACCGATTCCCATACAGTATCCTGGCCCTAAGAAATAGGGTAAGAAAAGTTTGGTCTCAGAAGTGGTTACTGACAAGAATAAACCTCTGAGCATCATCCATTTGAAAGGAGCTTTTAGACATGACAGTCAAGATCTGCACTGGAGAAACTTGCCCCTGCATTGTATACAACTAATGGCATTCATCACTTCCTACAATTTCAAACTGCTGCTTTGAGATTGCTTACGTTTTTGTTTTATGGTTACATATTAGAAAGAAGATATGACCTAGAAATATGAAGAGGCAGCATGCCAGCAGTTTTACAAATAGGGTTTCATATGGTTTCTATATTTTTATTTTAATAAATCCTTAACTTTTGAAGAGTTTTAATACATTGAAGGATGTTTGGAAAGGATCTTCTTTCAGAATTTCATTCAGTTGCCTCTGCATTGGTTTAGGACTATTCTTGTCAAGCACCTTTGTGAGATGTGTACACTGCTCTCATTCATGGAGTATGTAATTGCATTGAGTCTAATGAAATATAAGCTGAATCAGTAAGGTCTACCATAAACCCCCCAGATTAGAGAAGGGGCCCTCAGAAAAGGAAAACCCTTGATGTTTTTCTGTTCTTTGGGGTCTTTGGTGCCAAACATGGAGAGAAAAATTTATAATCTCTTAAAATCTGAACAATTTCCTAGATAATAGTTTGTATCTAGTAAAGATAATTTAGAAAGCTTTAAACTTAGTGTGTAAAATCAGTTTATAATGCACATGAAAATATGAACATCTAGAATTTGTAAAATGGTATGGTATCTTTCTAGCATATACATAATAAATCAGAAAAATGAATATCATATACTTACATAACCAAGCCAGGTTTATTATGGAAGTTCTGAGGTTAGAGTGAGCCTGATTTATTAATTATCTGAAAAACTGTGTTATTGAAACTGACTCTTAGTAAATTTTGTTGGCATGCAGTCATTACTCAGCATTACTTTCCCACTCAAATTCAAGAAACAAAAAAGGTAATTTACCTGGTATTGATGAAGTTTCTTCATGATTCCATATTAGAAACAGAAAGCACATGAGAATGAGTACAGGCACTGTGGCCACTGGCATTGTATCTGGTACTAGGCTTGTGATGTTGTAGTGCATTGGATTCAGAGTTTCCAGTACCATCTTTTCCAAGAGATTCTGCTTTTCTTTAGGGAGAGAGAAAGGGGAAAGAGGCAGAGTTTTTGAAAGCTTTATATTTTCAAAGATATATTCAGCTTCAGTTGGTACCTCTCAACCCCTTTGTAGGTCTTGTAAATGAGCAAATTAGTACTTGAGGTAGCCTCATTTTATACTGAGAGTGACGACTGCCGCCTGGACTGCTTGCCAGGACAAGCTGCGTCACAAGTCAAAACAGACATGCAGCAGAGACACTCTTTTTGTTTGGACAAAGCTTTCCTGACCTTGATGTTGAAGCATAGTTTTGGATACTTTGGTTGACAGATCTCTTATCTGTGATACTGACTTGGCTGGCCAATACTGAGGTTTACTCCTTGAAATTTTGAACCAAAACACAAGAAATTAAGCTTTTAGCACGTGTGGAAGCCTTGAATGAATTAATTCGCAAGCTTTTGTCTCTGTTAGCTTTTTTCTTCCGACATGCCTATAGTGTCAGAGCCCTTGACTTTTCAGAATGACTACAGTAGTTTTTTATGATGCATATAAAGAGTATCCCAGGTTTTTGTTTGAAACAACGTGTTATGGTGGTGGGGTTTTTGGTTGGTTGGTTGTGGGGTTTTTTGTAATGGTCAACCTTTGTATATAATGTATTGCTGTATGGTTCTACTAAATGATTTGAAAAATATAGTGTATGCCATGAAAAAAAAAAAAAAAAACAAAAAAAAAAAAAACCAAAAAAACAGAAAAAAACCCCCAACAAAAAACCAGGATCATGGAATGTCTGGTACCATATTTTTCCTGAGGCAGTAACCAGCACTTGGCACAGGATAAAAAAAACCAAACAAATGGACAGGTCTGTTAATGCAGGAGTAGAAGGATTCCTTCAAAGTTTTTTTGCATGTTTTTGACTTAAATCATAAAATATGAGAAATGACTGTACCTGAGAAAAAGGTGTTATTTTATCAATGATAAGTCACATTGAATCATAGAATGGTTTGGGTTGGGAAAGACTTTAAGATCATCTGGTTCCAACCCCCCTGCCATGGGTAAGGTTGCCTCACACTAGATTATGTCTCTCAAGGCTTTGTCCAACTTGGCCTTGGACACTGCCAGGGATGGAGCATTTACCACTTCTTGGGGCAACCTATTCTAGTGCTTCACCACCCTCACATATACCTAACCTGAACTTCCCCTGTTTAAGTTTAAACCCATTACCTCTTGTCTTATCACTGCAGTCTCTGATGAAGAGTCCCTCTCCATAACCACAGACAGATTCTTTTTAAATCTGCTCAGTAATTTAACAAAACATCTTCTTAGTTTTGCTCTGACAGCAATTAAGAATAGATTTGCCTTGGTCCTTGCAAAATTGAAGGATGTGTTCACTTAATGTTCACTTAATAGGAAGCTTTCAGTTACAGTTTAACTTCAGCAAGTGTTTTCTTGTTTATCTTGTGCTTTGGTCTCAGCTTGTAGAGTAAAGTAGAGCTTACTTTATAGTAACTGTCAGTGTTATAATTGTATTAAACTAAGCCAAGTATGTGATGGATGCTTTTTAAATAGTGAGAAGATTGGAAATTGTGGTCAAAGTAGAAAGTCAATAGTGTACAGGCAAAACCCTGGGGAAGGGAGTAAACCAGTGGCTCAAAACTTTTCAAGTGCATGCAATGCTCCAGTATTTTGGATGATTGCTATTCAAAGCTGCTGGTATTGATGTGATCCAAAATGAACATGACACAATATGCCAGGTGAACTTTTAGAAACATGTGCTATTCCAATAGCTAGCAGTACACCTCTTGTGATAACGTACATGGAGACTCCTGTATCTTGTCCATTGCATTGTCTTGCATGTTGTAAAAAATGTTTTTGTAATCACAAGCATTTTTTAATCCTATAATGGGATTTATTAGTTTGACTGATGTGCTGTGGTGCACTGATGAGGCTTGTTCAACAAGGAAAAATGCTAGCTTTAAATTTTCTTCAGTGCTATCTATTACCACAACAAACATGTGCCTGTATGTATATTTGAATGCTTGTATTAGTTTCAGTGCCTTTCACATGAGCTTACAGCATTATTGAAGGGAATAACTACACTTAGGGCACTTTTTTTTATTTTTTTGCTGCTTTCTCTCTGGATCTGGATGAACTTCATCTTTGTACTTCATTGCAATAGATAGGCTTTAATGTTTGTTGGCTTTGTTGTTTGTTTCGTCTCCAAGACATTCTGGTCTGTCTGTACAGTACTTTCTCTGCCTCATATTCCCTATGAAGAGAAGTATTTAGGTGGTTATGCATTTGGTACGAAATAAAACCACCTATGTGTACAAACATGAATGCATGAATATTATATTTGTAGGTTAAGCCCTGCTTAGAGTTCAAGGTGCTGGTATGTTTGCATGGTGTACTTTGCAAGCATGAGTCTCCCCCTTTTATTTACTAAAAACTGACCCTGAGTTTTGATCTTGCTCAGTTCTTAGTTATTCACAGCTAAAGCTTATCTTTGCTTTGACAGAGAATGTTTTTAGTAAAGGAATAAAATATTTTTTGCTGTTATATGATATCCAATACATCAGTGCTGTTAAATTTATAATTTTTATATGCAGGTTCATGCGCTCATGTAGATAAAAGGTATTAAAGGCACTGTATTTAATCTAAGTCCTTTTTATACTCTTGAACTGATGTAAAGCAGTCTCACTTTTCATTAAAGTGGCTCCTCAAGCTCTTAAACAATTGGCATTTCTTGTATGGCAAGTTCTTTGCCTCCTCTCAATGAGTATGAACCAAGCACTTTCAGGGTTTGCATTTCTAATGCTTTTTTGTTTTAATTGCAAAAGCCAACCAGGCCATGAAAAATTCACCTTAAAACTATTTCAACTGAACAGCTCATCCTGCTTTTACCTATTGTATTTTTTAAGAACTGTCCAATTGCTCCTAATAAAAACTCAGCCAAGTAAGTTAACACTGAATGGATTGCAGTTTAGAAATGGAACAAACCTAGAGTGCCCATTGTTCATAAAAGAAGCTTTAATTATTCTTTCTCATTTTGTCTTGAAATCTTTTGCACATAATTTTCCTTTCCTTGCCGCTGCTTGAGGTATTGTTTGATCAGAGGGATTTGTTGGTTCTGTTATTTATATAATAAAGGGGGATGGAGATGGGATGAAAAAGCTTTTAAAATCAAATTTTAAAAGAGAAAAGAGACTTATACTAAGGAAGTGCTTTTGTGACAAAATACAGGTGATGTGCACAGGCTGCCTGACCTGACAAGAACTGTGGACCTTAACAGCTGGAAAAGCATCTGCCAGCCGAGTGCCTTTTAGGTTACTGGTCTGTAAGTCTTGACTATAAAGCTCTGTGAGGAAATTCTAGGCTCTTATATGTTTTCTTACAAAAAGTGATACGATGAATTATGACAGTCCCCATGAAAGAAAAAGTGCATGGATCTAAAGGACAACTCTGTTTGATCCCTTTTATTCCAGTTTAAGCTTTGTACTTAATCATTGTGTCAATGAAAGAGAAAATTATGTACCGTATTTTATAATTGGAGCTGAAAACTACTCATAATTTTGAGCAGGCCCTCATAAAACAGTCTGAAAATTCTCGAAGAATCATTTTTGGTTCTTTTCTCTGTAGCAGTTCCTCTGTCAGGAGAGACACAGGGAAAAAATCTGCTACTTGTTATAAATCCCCAAATGGTAGTGACCAATACTAGCAGTATCCGAAGAAGTGACATAGATTTATTTAAACAGTTTGGAGAAGTAAAGTTTTAAATAGACTGATTTCACATGAAAATAAATCTATTGGCTTACGTAAGTCCAGTAAATCTTTATTTTTCCAGGTAAATGTTGTAGTCTTCCTCTCTTTTTAGAACATGATTCTACATATTGTCTGTTTTCCCTCAGTTAAGATTGATGGTTTCATGCATAATGTAAAGGTTCAGCCTTTTACATGTAAGTATGTAAACAGCTTTTGGTGTGCATTCAACAACTAGAAGGCTAGCTAGGTAAATAGTGGTTTTCTTGTATTTGTTCCTTCATGCTGCCTGATGTTGCAATAGTCCAGGAGGACTTGGACAAACTGGAGTCTTTTGGGATGAAAATAAACAAAGTAATGTTCTCCAAAGCTGTCTCTCAAGGACACCAGGGATTTTAATGGGAATTCAAATGGCAAACTCAGTTTAGTTCTATATCAGAGTGAATTCCCATGAAATGTGTATAGTGTAGGGAGTAAATCATCACCAACTGTTTTGCTTGGCAGATCTGCTCTCATTGTACCACTGTGTTTGCTAATGTTGATATAGCCTAAAAGGAACACAGTATCTTTTGACAAATAAAATAGTTGATTTTAATTAGTTTTAGATATGTAACTGTCTTGCTGTATTGGGAATATAGCAGTTAACATAGAGCTGTCTCTGATTCTTAACTGCATGTCAGACTTGTGTAATGGAGCTCGTGCTGAAAGAGTTCCACAGAGCTATTTTAACATTGCCTTTAAATTGTGGATTTTATTGCAAACTCAGACATTCTGTTCCCAGCTGTTGAGTAAGTCATATGTGGAACTACTGTAAAATTAATTGCATATGTATGGAACCTATTGTAACAGCCACTAAAAAAAAAAAAAAATCTACCTTTTGTTACATAGTTACATTCCTTTTAAGCAATTAATTAATTTGAAGTGGATAATTATCACCAGGTGTACAGCATATGTCACATAAACCTTGACACAGAGATTGTCTTGTTCCCTTGAAAGTCTGTGGGGTTTAAAGTTAAGAACAGATCAAAAGACATTTTTAAACTTGGGAGTGCTTACTGCTCCTTGCAAACTGAGCTGTGCAGTTACTCTGTAAGCATCAGATTGCATTTTTACTTAGCAACACCCAAGAAATTGCTCTCTGATACTCTGTGGCCTCTTCTAATGCTGTAATTCTTTCAGGATGGAATGGGGATGTCACAGAGAGATTTGTATCATAATTTAGCGGTCATCTGATGTTGTGTTAGTCTTGTTCTGATGTTCTTGACTATAATATTTTTTTTCTTATTCATTTTTCACTTGCTCTGAATCCATGCTTTAGTGAGCTGATCCTTTGGTCCAGAAGATATCTGTCTTCCTATAGATGTTTTCATTTGCAACCACAATGTGGAGAGCAGCCTTTTAAACTTAGATGTTTGTACTACTCTGCTTTTGAAAGCACTCTGACTGTTTTAGGTCTGTTTCCTACTTTTAATTCAGTCCTTTGCAACTCAAAAAAAAAGATGGTTATGGTAGATGTGAACATTAGGGAATGAATACACTATATGTAATTATCTTTCTCAGACATTTCTAGAGTTTGAGTCAGTGGGCTAGAATTTGTGTATTTGTAGAGGTCTAGCATACGTAAGTGCTAAGGAAATGTATTCTAGCAAGGTTGAATGATTATTATAGCCTTGTAGAATAATCCCATACCACTTGCTTACTATGAAACCTGATCTAGAAGGCACTTAAGATTTTATCTGTTGTTTAGGTTAGAGGAGGAGGAAGAGGGGAAGGAAGGGGTGACAGCTTTCAGCAGAAGCTTAGAAGTGGGAGTATAATAATGGTCATCCTGGCAATCTAAAAGGGCTTTTCACAGGTAAAGGAGGAGGTGGGAGCCTAAGGTTGTGTCAGAGGGCAGGTGAGATGGAAATGCAGAAATATCCATGACTATGCAGTTGTCCTGGGTTGAAAAAATGTCTGTACTGTAGATAAGAAGAATTGTTAGATTTGATGACGCTGCTATTATTTGAAATTGCAATTTTCTTTATTTTAGTTGAGCCTTCTTATGAAATTGTTATCTTGTTTCATAGCTGGATAGGATCTATCCCTTGAGTATGTTTCTCTGATTTTTTTTTTTAAGTTCTGTCAGCTGCCTTCAGTATCACTTCTAAAATGCTACTGCATATTTGTTATGTGTTAATGGTGGCCACCAGAGGCTCATACACAACTGTAAACAATAGCGGGCTTTTCTTATCTCCCTCATCGGCCACAGAAATCAACTTCTTGTCACCTCTCCTACTTAGTGTACTGTAAGCTTTCAAGGTGCAGACAAAGTTGTAGTTGCAGTCCTGTTGTAAATGCTGACATTCCTATTGTTTGGAGTCTGTTTGCTCAGTTAATTTTCTGAGCACCAGCTAGTACCAACATGTGTATGAAACTTAACTGGTCAATGCAGGTTGAACCCACTGACAGGGAAACAAATACATTAAAAGTATCTTCTATGACTGTAGGACTCTATTTGAATATTACTGTTTGTTTGGATAACTGTAGTAAAGGCCTCTTTTCTGTGCCCTTACATGGTGGTACAGCCTTCATCTCGTGAACTCAAGGCATCTTTGTGCCTACCATTCCAGATCATCTACTGAGATATGTTTTGGGTTAAATTAGAATTTGTAGCAGGGATTCATTTTTACACACATTCAGGTATCATGGAGGAGCCATTTGAAGCCACTGTAATGAACTTGGAGCTGTAATTTCTGCAAGGTGATAGTCAAATACATGTTCTACAGGCTGCTCTTCTTGTTAGATTTTATGTAAATGATTTTTCTGGTACTATGGAGCTCCAAGTCCTGCCTTTAAACATTGCAAAGAAGTTACTGGATCGTTTTAGTGATCCTTAATGCCCAAGATCTGATGTTTCTGACATACAACCAAGAACTGTCTGAGATGATGAGTTATTGCTCAAATGGCTAAATAAGCTTTTTATGTTGCTGTTGATCTTAGAGCTTAGTGAGCTGCCAAAATAGAGTATATATAATATCCTGTCAGGTTGGTTTGGATGTTGTCTTTGGGACTAGTCAGTGAAAGTTCTGATATTCTGAAAGTCTTGGTTCAGATGTATCATTCTAGAAATTTCTAGTTACTTTAGATGTCTAAATTGATCTTCAGAGGATAAATATTCACATCCTGAAATATCACTTTCCACTGGAGTGTTAAGCCTTCAAAATAACCAGCAGTTTGTAAAACCATGATTGCCTGTAGTGAGCAAGACTTGGAGTGAAAAACCTGTAACTAAAAATCTGTAGTCATTTCTCTCCTTTTTGATCAGTGTCCATACTATTTTCCTGTAGCTATTTACACAGCATGGATGTGTGAGGCAAGGTACTCTATGTGCTTCCCAAATAACTGTACAATAAGGGGTTTTGCTTTCTGAACAGTCTGTGATTATATGGTAATTTTTCTTTCACAAGTCTGAAATTAGAATTTGGACTATGCCCTCTTCTGAGGTTTTAATTGCAGTCTGGTGTGTGATTTGGAAAAATAACTTGCCAGTTTAGTACCTTTCACAAGAGGTCTCATTGTTGCTTAGGAACCAACATAATGTCCATGAAAAGTACTATCCATGCTATTAAAAAGGTTTCATCTGAAACATATATCTATTCTGCTTTGGGAGATGTATCAGTGCTTGTAAGACATCTAAAAGAGCTATGGAGATATGCAAACTTCTGCAGTATTGGTAAAAATATACTGCATGTCTACCTCAGTGTTTCCTTAGAACAACATCAGCTCTAATTAACTCAAAACTAACCAGAAAATGAGTTGTGGATAGAGAGCAGGAACTTCTCTCTAACATGTTTTTATCAGACTTCCTTGTTATGAGTATGACACAGCACACCTGTATGAGGAAGCTTTCCTGTATGTAGTTACTATCACTTTGCTAGTACTATAGGGGTGGTGGTTTTGTTTCTAATTTGGCTAATAGAAGTCAGCTCTCGCTGCCATAATTATGCCTTTGCTATAGTATTTGTTATTGCTAGCGAATACTTTGACCAACTTCAGCAGAAGTTAATTGACACAGAAGGGATCACTCTATAAGAAATGTAATGCTATCAAAGTGTATAAATTAACCCCGAAACAAATTTATCTGGGAATTTGAAAAAACAACACTTAGGAAGAATGCATGACTATTCTCAAACTATTCTTCCTGAAAATTATTTTATTAATCAGAAATTATTACAAACTAAGATGTAGTAGCCTAAAGAAAGATAACCCTTTTCCACAGGAAGCATCAAATGAGAGAGATCAAGCTATGAGAGAATTAAAAGATTATCTGGGTCAGTTCCAAACTTGTTCTACCAGATGAACTTTTTTTAACCTCACTCATGATCCATTTTTTCCTGCTGCAAAAATGATGCTTGGAAATGTTGATTTGTCCAAATTCACTCACTTTCCAACTAATTCTGCACCACTGTACATCATAAACAGTTGGCAGTGTCCATTCAATGCTATGAATGGTCATGGTCACATCTTTTGCATGAAATGTAGTGAATGGAACAAAATCCACTTTAGAGTAGCTAGAATGAAATCGGAGACCACAGAAACACTGATCAGGTTAGATTTTTTAAAATCAGTGGAGCCTGTATCTATAAAACCTAAAAAGTTTTCTTATTTCTTGATGTAATATGAAACAGTACAAAAGGTTGTATGAAGAGAGCACTAAGGAGGACTATTCTGCAATTGCCATTAAAAAAAAAAAAAAAAAACAACCTTTGTAGAATACTTATAAGTTATACAACACGTTATTGCTATTATAATAACCAGAATTTATTTTAAGACCTGCAGGTATTTTACTAAGAAACCCTCCCATTTATTTAGTACATTTTTATACAGTAAATTACAGTAACTCACATCAAAGCAGCTCTAGAAGGTATACTTCCCACTCAAAAACAAAATAAAAAACATTTCAGTAATGTCCTGCTCACACTGTTTGAAGAATAATGGTAGAATATGAATAAAAATTTTACCTGTGTTCTCTTGTTACTTCTCGGTTTTTACCAGTGAAGAGTGCTATCTTTGTTACTGATGTGCTCCTTTTGAAGATATGAATAGGTTTTCTGGTGATCACTCTCTGTGGCATCTTTTATGCAGGTGCTTCTTGTTGCTAAGAGATCAGTTGCTTAGAGATGGAAGTTTGTGGCTTTTTGTAATATATCAGGGGGCATTGCTATTGAAAAAAATTTTGTAATTTCACCTCTACAGCTCAATATATCTGCTGCAAAATAGCCCATGACAGAAGTCTACCTGCCTGATGCAGATTAGAATTGTAACTGAAGAGTAAACCAGGAAAGTAAATGAAGTTTATTATTAGGTTCACTGACTCTGAGTATCAGAAGAGATTTGTCATTTAGCTGCAGGTGCAACTAGAAGAAATGTTAATTCTTTGCCTAGCATATCTAAATGCACTTTCAATTTCCAACAGAAAGGAAGAGAAGTCCAAAAGTTTTCTCTAAAATTGAGGCGCACAATATTGTTAATAACCTTTTTTTTTTAAGATGCAGTCCTGGACTGACATTGGAAAGGTCTTACTGACTATCCTGAATATTTTTGTATGTAGCTTCATTTATATTCCCAGTTGGTTTGTTACTATGAAATTACTTTGCAAGCTAAAGGCTGGATATTGTGCTTTTTGATATTTCTCTTTGTTGCTGTAGCCTTGGTCGACTTGAACAAACTTAATTTATGAAAATCCAAATATTTTCAAGAACTGCATCAAGCAATTACAGGAATCATTGAAAAAAATGACCAGATATCTATAGAAAAAGACGATGCTGCTGTTAAAAGATGAGAATTACACAGGAGTATGAATAAGGTACTTGTGCCTGTTACTTACTGTTTTGAAACACCAAAAGAAGTCCAAATTTCCTGAATTTCTGCTGTGGGAAATCTTTTGCTGATTTGGCTGCCTCTTCTATAAATATACCCCTATGAGTCCAAAGAGACTGCTTTATGAAATAGAACAGAAACATCTTTTTGCTTGTTGCACTCAAGTTTAGAAAATCCAGTCATTCGAGTCTGTTTTCAGCAAGGCCATGTTATGTCCTGTGGGAGGAAGACATTCTGCATCCTTGTCTTTGACTATCAAGCCACAAATGTAAAAGATTCCCGTAAAATGTTTCCATTCTTCTTTTTCCAAATTCACTCAATGCTTCTGTATTAGCATTTAAAAAGAATAAATAAAACAAATTAGAGTACTTATAATAAGAAAACCCAGCTAATGTATAAAAGGGTCTTATATCTGAAGGACTACGATATCATGATCTCACTTGGAACAAAAGTTATTTAAGAGTTACATACAATAGGTCTAGTGACGAAATATCTTTAAGTCAGTGAAGGATGGGGAGAGGCCTAGGATTTTACTGAATGTTCAATCTATCTCTTTTGAGAAGCCTTTCCGAAAGTCAGTCAGCCAATAAATAAATAATGCAGACAGTTTGGGGAGAATAAGGACTGAATTCATGTGGAAATGCTTCCGGCATTACCGCAACCTCATTAAAGATACACAGCTTACAAAACCAGAAGCCAGCATAATTTCAGTCCGAGAACTGAACTCTTTTGTTCTTCTTCCACGTGCACACACTCTTCCATATCTATTTATTATGCATAGACTTGTTTGCAGTACAAGCAGAAATGAGCAGAACTTTAGTGAACAATTCTGTTCTGTCCTGTGTTTAGAGCTTGTTACAGTAATGGTTAAAGCCTGTTGTATAATATCTGATGTTTTGAAAGCACTGAAATTACTTTGGTTTATTTCAAAAAGAGGTGATAGCTGATTTTAATTTTTTAAGCCTACCTAAACTTTTGGGGGAAGTCACGCATGAATATTTTCTAACAACCCAGCTGTATGTTTTTGCTGCCTGTAGACTGGGATATTTACATTCTGGAGGAAATATATTCTTAGCCTAGTTTTGGTCCATTTCATGGTATATTTCTCATAGGTTCTTAATGTGGACAAACTAATATAAACGATCAGTTCTGAAGTAGATGGATAATTGTTTCATGGATGCCACTTTCAGCTGCTGAGATGAAACTTCTGTTGAACTTTGCTTGCTAGTTTTCTCATGTTTTTCTTTGCGTTCCCCACGTATTTTTATTAAAAGTCAAACTCAGCATTTGTTGCCACTGCAAACACCTCATTGCTTTGGTGTTCTGCTTAGGATATAAAGGGAAATTATGATAACTCCAACCTTTGTGTGGTTGCAGCTGTCACTCGCTGATTTTGGAGATAATATATTGTTTTATAGGCGTTGGCTCAGGCTGTAGTATTAGTATTATTCATATTAGTAGTATTAATAACATGGCTATTAAAAAAGAGCTCTGGGACGCATTACCTTTATTATTGCTGAATTGCAATTAAAACAAAACTTAGTTTAACTTAATAAGCATCTATACCCTTAGATATGCCTTATTATACATGCAAATGGTAAGAATTAAACTACTTAGCTACTCATATTATTTTTAAAAGTCTCAGAATGAAGTTTGGTAAAATAGGAAATTAATATGAGGAATGTGAAACCAACAAATTTCTTTGTCAGCATGTGTTGCTTGAAGTTTAGGGGAGTCCAAGAATGATCTGGCCAGTTTCCCACACAAACACATTTTGCTATCCTTGCTCCATGATAATTTATTTACTCCAAAGTACTAATTTCTAAAAATGAAAAATCTGCTAAAGTGTTTTTGGAGCTGCTTCTTCTGTCAGTGCTATGTATCTGTTTAGTGATACGAAGAATTTGTGCCTGAATCGTATTTCAGGGGCAAGAAACCAGTTGAATTGGCCATGAAGATGTCACAAAAGTGGTTAAATAATGTGAGAATACTGTTTATAGTTAAACTAGGCTTTGTAAAGACTGACTTTTGTGAGATATATCTTTAAATCAAATGTTATTTCCATATGCCAGGGAAAATGTATTTAAGTTCTTTCATGCCAAAGAATTCCCAGAACTTTGTATAATGAAACCAGAATAATGGGACTTGTTGTTCACTACAAAGATCTGTGGTTGAATATTACAAATTCTTCAGAGCCTGAGTAGGCATTCACTGAATTAACAAAGTTCTTTTTTATACCATTAAAAATAATGCAGAATTTTTTTCCTAAATATTTTACAATAGACTTTTGGGGGAAAAGGATGCAAAATGCTCTTGATAGTTAAGCAGATGGGTAGCCAACCCTGTAAGGACCCAGTTGCTCATGTGATAAAATTGATTACAGTTTTAATAATAAAGGTTTGAATCAGAGATCATGATTTTTCTTCTATGCATTGGTTTAGAAGATTTATATAGCTTGCAGTTCTAACACCAAGCTGATCTGGAGATTCTGAAATCTTTACAACTCACGTTTTAGGATATATTCCAAACCCCTCAAACTTCAGAGGTTGTTGGAAAGTGCTCTGTGTGGATCTTTAACATTTAGAGATGCCCAGAGAAGCTGTGAGAGCCTCATCCCTGGCAGTGTTCAAAGCCAGGTTGGACAGGGCTTGGAGCAGCCTGGTCTAGCAGAAGGCATCCCTGTCTGTGGCAGGGGTCGATACTAGATGGTCTTTAAGGTCCCTTCCAACCCACACAATTCTATGGTTCTAGAGTGTCATGGACTTCACTGTCCTTTTCAGTGAAGTACATTTGCTGTTATTCTGAATGTTGGACATTAATAGGAAATTAATTTTATTTATGAATTTGGGGCATTGTTTTTTTTTTTTAGTTCTGGGTGAACTGAGTAATGAAGGCAAAAGATACACATATTTTAAAGGAAAATTTTGGTTTTAGGGAATTTCATTTCCCTCAGTAAACTCTAAAATCCCTGGCCAGGGCTCTGCGAAAAAGAATTAGGGTGCCTGAATCCAGACTTGTTTGTGTGGTATCTTACTATAGATCAGGAAATACATTGCTTCAACCCACCAGGTGAATTCTTGAGAGTAAGAGCAGATCATGCAGTGGGAAGCCAGAAGAGTTCCTCTCATTTCATCAAACTTGATCAAAATCAAACCATCTGCTTTAACACTGATGGAGAAATCCTACTGGAAAACATTCTTGGTGGAATCTCTCTGCTTGGCTTACTAAACTAGTTGTGAGCGAGTCATTTGTAATCACCTCCTTCCTGGCCTCTGGGCAAAGCTTTTTGGTGGGAACACAGAAAATGAAAATTTTTAATTAATTTAATTAAGAATTAAAAAATGAAAAAAAGAAAACCACCACAGGTGGGTGACCTTGACTTGTCATGTGTTCTACCTCAACTAGACACAATAGATTTGGTGTGTGTGGTGATTGCTAGCCAGGTTTATGCAATCTGCCAATTGTAGTAAAATAAAAGTAGTCTACCTTGTAAATTACATTAACAAAGAATGGGCTAGATGTATGCATAAGCCACTTGTTTTCGCTCTCTCCATGGAAGAACAGTTGTTTCCATAACATGTTAGCCAAAACTGCTTTCTGCCTTTTATGTTTCTATTTTGCATTTAAAAGGGCTAGAAAAAAGCCCAGATCAGCCAAAGACATTGGATAAATATGCATCTTTTTGTCTCCCCTTGAAAAATAATTAAAAACAGATGAAACAATCCCAGGTTTCTCTGCTGCCCACTGGGTAATCTGCATCCACTGTGGCATGGAAAGAAGGCTATATTGGAACAAGAGGCAATCCAGAACCTGTTTCCTTTTGCTCCCTGATCTGATGAAGCTGCTCTATACAGTGGTGGGTTCTGTGAAGTGTAAAAACATCCTAGAGTAACCACATTTTTCTCAGATAACAGCTGTCCCCGTGCAAAGGAAGAGGCTGAGGTCCATTTCTACCTTCATTTTTCTGCCATCCTATTCATCTGACATCTTCTCAGCTGCTTTTTTGATCCCAGTCCAACCTGTCTCAACCTTATAGCAGTGACATTGAGATAAAGGGTTTTTGAGATCCCACTTTTCTGTCATCCGTAATTCAAGAATCTACTTAGTCAATAATTTTGACTATCATCTGCTCCATCCTCTTTAACTGACAAAGTGAAAATTTCTGCATAAGCTTGCTGTCACACTGCTGTGCATAGCAGCTACACATCTGTGGCAGCTACTACTCTGTTAACACATTATATAAAAATCTAAATATCTGTGTGCTCAGTGTGTGTTCTTAAGTAGGGCTTCCACATGCTTCCACTAGCTACAGGATGCTTCCCCAGAATCTCTCCTTGCTGAAAATTGTTTAGAAATGTTTAAGGAGTACCAAAAGAAAGAAAAGCTTTTGGAGATGCTCACTATACAATTGGGTACAAAACAGTCAGTAAGTGCCTCTTGAAACCCTTTCTATCTGTACTGCCTTGAGATAGGTTCAAGTCTTCAGAATTGTCACTTCTTGGGACTTGAGGTTTGGTGTTTGCTGAGGTTTTTTGTTGTTTATGTTGCTGATGGAAAGAGCTTTATAAAAGAAGTTCTATGTGGGCTTGAACACTCAAAAAGATCTCAGTAATTTCATTTATCTGGAACAGACGCAGCTGCAGGAAAAACTGTAAGTGGTATGGCTGAGAGCCATTACTTAAGAGCCATTTCTGTACATATGTTTTTATTAAAAACAGGTTTCAATGTTTTGGGTACTCTGTGCTTCATTACAAACATTCTTTCCCTGAATAATAGATACATGTGTAGCTGCACAAGAGCCAGTGGACTCTTCCAGCTTTTCTTTTGAGAGCCATTTTCCCCCCAGACCTATAGGACTTAGCTTATAGGAGTTGCTGTACACATCACACTGCATTTTTGGTTAATAAGTATTTCAATGATCTATATTGATAAAAATCTGTAATTCACTGTGGTATATTAATATAAGAATGTTTACTGTTACTTGAGAATTGTCTACTTCAACTGCTACCGCATGAGGTGATTGCTATTTTGGAGTGTACTTGGGAGTATTTTGACTAGATTTTGAAAAACATTTAAACACCTGACAGCCCTTCTGTGAAGTGTCTGGTGGTGGCATTCGTTGATAAGTCTTTTAGAAATATCTGTAAAGAAAAACTGGCTTTTGCTTGGGATTAGTTTGTCTGTAGGAGGTGGTGATTGTCAGGCCTCCAAAAGCACCAAAAAAGGTAAAAAAGATTATTATAGGGTTATGTGGCTATTGCCTTTTGAAACAGGCATTATATAGCTGTTCAGCACTGTTCTTGCCTATTCAGAGGATTGAAATCTTGTAATAATATTAAGCTGTATTTTCTTGGCGACTCCCCTTCAAATTGTTCTTCTCATTCTGTCTACACCAGGTTGGTAGAAGAGCATTTAAAAACTCCTAATAATAGTCAAACTGGAAAGAGTTAACAGCATGGATTTTTTTCCTCTATTAGTCTGCCTGCATAAGTTCAGGTCTTCAAACTATCTATACTTGTTAATTCAAGAAGTACTTCTTATTTTGAAGATGGGGACAGTGTGTTCTTGTCACAGGCAGAAGCAGCTATAATCAAGCGTTACAGGAACAGGTCACAGACATGCTATCTCAAACTAACTTTATATTAAGTATCTGAGTGCCTACAGTTTCAGGTCGTTAGCTGTTCAACTTGTTTACTTTTTTTCTTCTTCTCCCGAACTGGTATTGCAGCTGGTGAGAAAAAGGAAGAGTGTGTGAAGACTTCTTTATCCTTGATGTGCGGAACCAGTGAGAGCTATCTCAGATTTTCTCTCTTTGTCCATGGATATAAGATAATTAGAGAGCAGTACTTTGGGGTCTGGGGAAAGATGTTTTGAGAGGCAGCCTCTTCCCTTGCAATGATAAAATGTGCAGGCTATTCAGAGTAGTTTAGGACGAGTGTTCAGATTGTTACAGGCTTCTCTGACATCTAAATACTTTTTTTTTTTTCCTCTCTCTGCAAGTCCTGTGCAGCGTTCTCTTACGTAATGACTGCAGTAAAAGTGATGCAGAACTTTTACTTGATGGTGCTGCTGCTGAAGCGAAGGATAGGATGAGAAAGTTGGGGCTGTTCAGCCTGGAGAAGAGAAGGCTGCATGGAGACCTCATAGCAGCCTTCCAGTATCTGAAGGGGGCCTATAGGGATGCTGGGGAGGGACTTCATTAGGGACTGTAGTGACAGGACAAGGGGTAATGGCTTCAAACTTAAAGAGGGGAAGCTTAGATTGGATATGAGGAAGAAATTCTTTACTGTAAGGGTGGTGAGGCACTGGAATGGGTTGCCCAGGGAAGTTGTGAATGCTCCATCGCTGGCAGTGTTCAAGGCCAGGTTGGACAGAGCCTTGGGTGACATGGTTTAGTGTGAGGTGTCCCTGCCCATGGCAGGGGGATTGGAACTTAATGATCTTAAGGTCCTTTCCAACCCTAACTATTCTATAATTCTATGATTCTATATTCCATTAAACTTTTAATCCACTTCCCCTATTCTTCTCCATTTCATTTTTTTTGAATATGCATGCTATACAAGTATGTGCTGTTATTGTGTATAAGAACCTGATATACTCAGGATTTTATCACACTGATTTAGTGTTAGTGTTATCTACTTTACATTGTAATTCTTTGGATGCCTGAGTAGTTCATGCCAGTAAATTCATTTCTTCTTTTGCACATGAGGTTAAAAGTAATTCTTCATCTGAGAGATGGAAAATGTAAAAGCTGAAAAATCTTTTTATTAGAACTTTAATGTCTTATAGTCAGCTTCTTTTGATTTATAAAATGGTATGCATGTATGTGGGAACGTATGTGATTTGCAGATCTGCGTTGCACTAATACAACTGAACATATATATATGTGGGCCCACTACAATGGCTGCAGCCTCGTTTCCTGTAATACGTAGTCTGAATATATTTCTCTCAACTTGCTTGCATGATTCATGTTCTTCTGTCTTCCTTTGAAGGAAAGTTCCCAAATAGACAACACACACTGCTGCTACGTATTGTTTTTTTCCATTGTTAACATTTTTCCTTACTTCTCGGGCTTGTCTGTTGATGCTTCTATCTTCACAAGTTTAAATTACTAAGCACTGTTTTTGTTGCTCTAATTATTTCTACTTGTTGGATGTGTGAACAAACATCCTCCTTTAATTAACTCCTACCACTTTATCCTGTAGAGAAGTAGAGAAGGTTGAGAGTATCTGCCTGTCTGAGCTTTCTTTGCACTGTAAGGGGAAAGGTAGGATTGCAGACTTGAATGAATACTAAAGAATAATTTCTTGCTATTTGGCCAGATAATCACTGTGTATTGGCCAAGTGCTGGCACCACCCTCCTACTCCTTGGAGTTGTTCCAGGTATGGTAGGAGGCTATGGGTCCACTAAGGCCACTGGACTTTGTGTTTTTTTGTGGGGTGACTTCAGCAGCTTGAATACACTTGCTGTCTATTGGTGCCGCTTTTAGAAAAAAGCTCCAGTATCCCCTTGATTTTCCAAAGCAGATTGCTGTTATTGGCCATTCCATCCAAGTGGGAACAGGAGTCCCCTGTGCTGTTATTGTATCACATAGAATTCTTTCTAATGGTCACTTAGGTATATTGTGGGATGTTTAAGGCACTTTTTTTTTTTTTTTTTTTAACAAATAGGGATGATTTCCACCAAGAGTTCAAAACAAAAATGTTAAACTTTTGCTGACAGTGTAGCCAAACCTGTAGTGCATGTAATCCCAACCAGTCAAAGTAGTCATTGTAAAAGTTCTTTCAGAATGATTTTCAGGGCTGAAGGTGCTGCAATAGAATTAAAAAGCTCAACACAACACTCAAGTACAGCTTGGAAAGAAGGTACACAGTAATCAAATGAAAATGCCACTAACCACTTCTAGTTGTCCTGAATCATCTAAACTGCTGCTTCAAGTGCTGTTGGCTATTTTACTAATAGTACTGATTTCTCTGTCAAGACAGCCTTGGCTGCATAAGCTCTGAAGTGGGAGGGGATTCAGAGGTTTCTCAGAAAGTTCTTTTTTACTGTTATATAAATTTGCCTGGTCGTCAGCCCAAGTTCAAAAGTATTTTGTGACTGATCGGCTTATAAAATGCCTTTTTTTTTTTTTTTTCCCCATGTGTGCTGCTTTGGCAAATTCAACAATATTTAGAAATGGTTTATGGAAGAGAAAAATACCATGAACATTAAACTTACGGCTGTGTAGAATTTCAGGTAAAAGTACTCCTTTGAAATAATTGCCTCTGTGTTGAAATGTATTGTTCTAAGCTGCTGTCTTACCTTTACCTTTTAAAGGCTGAAAGCCAGTTTGTAAAAACACGCATGTTGTATGTTTGGACCCTGTCATGTAAGTGTTTGGGGGAATATTACAGCTTCATCTTATACAACACTGCAATACTGCAGAAGAAACTGCTGGCAAGGCCAAAAAGTTACATGTGATAATGTACCAAAACAGTCATATTTGTCCTTTGGTTGTGAGCTCAGATTTCATGAACTCTGAGGGAATAATCTAGCTTGTGACCCAGAATATATCCCAAACTTTATATGATGTGTGTGTTTAATACAGGTCCCTTCTGATAAGCTATGAAATGCAAACAAAGAAGAATTTATCATCACCTACATAGGTAAGACTTGTGAATCATTTGTAATTACATTTATCAGCTAGCCCTACACCAAAATATTAACTTGTCCATTACAAAATTACTCACAATTACAGTTTCTGTACACAAGTAAAATGCAATATGTTTTCTAAAAACCTAGTTGTGACAAGCTAAACCCAAATTGAAGATGCAGTGCTGAAATCATTTCACCTGAAGAGATGTTTGCTGAAGATTATGTCTAAGAAACAGTGCAAAATCCCCTCTGCAGACTCAGTGTTTGGTGGAATCCAGTCAGTTTTAACACCTGAAACACTTTGGATTATTAGCAGTTCTAAATGAAGCTTTTGTAAGTAGTGCACAAGGCACTACTCCACAGTAGTACTTAAGATTACCAAAGGAAATTCCTTGGGGGCTGCTAGCAGAATGACCATGTTAGTTTGGTGCTCTGCCCACGATAATTCACTCTGCTTGTTAGTAAATGTTCTCAGATGGAAGTTTCTCTGCTGCAGTTGGGTGCTGTGGTTGGATGACTGAAACCTCTGGATTTGCTGTTCAAGGTGAAATGGCTGGTATAGGTAATCAAAAGCAAATCTCCTGGTCCATATTTTTCTTAAAGATAGATTATATTTGTAGGCTCAGGAGATGCCAGGTCCAGTAGACCTTCTATACCTACTAAGAAAATAATTGATCAAAGGCTTGAGTGATAAGCAGTACAAATGAGGTTGAAATGTTCTAGATTATGAATGTTCTCTTCTAATGAGTAAATAAATCAGTCATTGCGGCTTTTACTTCATATACAAATTGATATATTCAGTAATCCTTAATGTCTGCATGCCAGTAGACTCCCCACATACTTATAATAGATGCTGATCTAATTCTGAATGATATAAAAGATAATCGCATTAAGAGCATTAATTTTAAAATTAGTACCTAAATAGACAAACCAGGCAGCATTTTGTAGTCATTTGGCTATGTAAAAACATTCATCAGCCTCCAAACTCTACAAAAGAAAAAAAGCCACAGTCAGGCCACATCTGATCTCTGCAATGCATCATTAGAATCACAGAATGGTTTGGGTTGGAAAGGACCTTAAGATCATCTAGTTTCAACCCCCCTGCCATGGGCAGGGACACCACACACTGAACCATGTCACCCAAGACTCTGTCCAACCCAGCCTTTAACACTGCTAGGGATGGAGCATTCAGAACTTCTTTGGGCAACACACAACTTTAGGAAACAGTATTGTGGTTAATCACTCTGGAACTGTCAATTTATTTGTTTGGGTTTCTTTTTAGTAGCAAATTCAGCTGGGGAGATGCTGCAGTTCTTCACTGCTAAACTTCCTTTACCTAACTTAAGTACTGATATCCAGCTTTCCTATCTGAAAGAACTGTGTAACCATGTTTCATTGCATTGATATTAAACCTATCCTAACGTTACTTGTAAAATCTGTATTTACATACAGATAAGAAATACACTGAATTTTGTACTCCTTTCTGTTATGGAGGAAAGGCTAAAGTTTGGTTTTTTTTTTTTTTTGTTTGGTTGGTTTTTGTTTGGTTGGTTTTGGTGGTATTTTTTTTACCCCTTGTCCTATCACTACAGTCCCTAATGAAGAGTCCCTCCCCAGCATCCTTGTAGACTCCCTCAGATACCGGAAGGCTGCTATGAGGTCTCCACGCAGCCTTCTCTTCACTAGGTTGAATAGCCCCAACTTGCTCATTCTATCTTCATACAGGAGGTGCTCCAGTCCCCTGATCATCCTCATGGACCTCCTCTGAACTTGCTCCAACAGTTCCATGTCCTTTTTATGTTGAGGACGCCAGAACTGCACACAGTACTCCAAGTGAGATCTCATGAGAGCAGAGTAGAGGGGCAGGATCACCTCCTTCAACCTGCTGGTCACGCTCCTATTTATGCAGCCCAGGATGCGGTTGGCTTTCTAGGCTGCGAGCGCACACTGCAGCCAGCTCATATTCTTTTTCTCATTGACCAACACCCCCAAGTCCTTCTCCACAGGGCTGCTCTGAATCTCTTCTCTGCCCAACCTGTAGCTATGCTCGGGACTGCCCTGACCCAGGTGTAGGACCTTACTTTATTGAACTTCATGAGGCTGACATTGGCCCACCTCTCAAGTGTGTCAAGGTCTCTCTGGATGGCATCCGTTTCCTCCAGTGTATAAACTGAGCCACACAGCTTGGTGTCATTGGCAAACTTGCCAGTGAAATAAATAAATGTGGGATTTTTTCTGTCTGAATAGGCAGTTCAGATTGCTTTCTTTATAAATAGCAGGATACAAATACAAGGCCCTAGGTCAGTGACAGTACTGTTTTTCTGTATTTTTGCTAATGCTGCTTTGTTAAGACAAAAAGTCAGTATCACATCCTGTAAACAGATTCTTGTTTAAACAAACAAGAAAAACAAACAAAAAACAATACAGGGGGCATGCTCGCACCAAAGAAGGTTTAACTGCAGTATGTGCATAAACTAACTTATGCAGGACAATGCACAATTTTCAAAGTGACAGGGCAAGAATAACCACAGGAGGAGGGGAAATCTTTAAGTTAATTTGCCATTGTTGGCACAAAGATGAGAATCTTGATTTTCAAGCAAGAAGGAAAGGGGAAAGAGCATGCGATTTCATACCATGGTGACAAAAACTGTAGAAGAAGAAAAGACAATTTATCAGTATGTTTCTGAGAATCATAAACCTACTTGGCAGTGACCTCCACTGAAGTATTTCCTAAATGATCTACTAATTGGCTGTTACCTTAGAAAATATTATGGTAGTACATACGTAGAAATCAACATAAATTGTGTTGCTGTGCCAGTTCCTTTATTCTGTAATTAAATCCTTAGCTTGTAATTTTATGTTAAACTTTAAATACATCCATTTTACGTCTTGGTTGTTGAGATGCTGAACTAAGAGTGACAGCTATGCTTAGCTGTCTGGTTCTTCTTTTATAGAAACAATGAATAGGTTACAGTGTACAGGTTACACAGCAAGAAAATGTTAGCTTAATATAATAGCAGAAAAGTTGGAGCTCAGTTGCCCAAATGTTCTGTTGTCTGTCATATAAAATGTACCTACCAATACAATCTCTTGTTTCTATCAAGAATATTGTTACATCTGATTATTACTCCCAACCTCTTTCTTATGACAGGATCTCTACCCCTGAAGAAAGTATAGAAAGCGCCTTTGAGACTGCAGTCCTGTAGCATCCAGACTGTCACGCATTTCACAAGTCTGATAAAATTACTCTTTTATTTGAAGATCTACTTGTTTATAATTTTTTTTCTTTGAGTCATGATTTGTACCATTTCTTATCCTTTTGTGGTATCTTTGGATCTTTTAATATGGAGACAAGAAACATAAATTCAGACAGTGAAATCTGAGGGGGATCTTCCCAGACATGGAATGTGCCAAATTGCTTGAGTGTTGACGTGGGATGTAGCTACAATGCCTGTGAAGGAACTAAGTATTCTGCCAGAGTGCCCCCTCCATCCTGTATTCCCAGAACAATTTGAATGTTGTGTCATAGCCATGTGCCGTTTTGAGATCTGCACAGACTTGCACATTTTCTGCTCTGCTAGTTAGGACATACACAGATCTTAAATAAGGGTGTGTGGAGAAAGGGAGGGAATATGCTTCTTCTTCCCCCCTTCAGAAAAGCCTCGGTGCCTTCCACACTTTTTCCCTAAATAAGGCAAGCTATTAAAAATACAGTTTTATGTGTATACATTCTATTATTGAGTTATATGTGCACCTTTCCTCCAAATTGTGCATCTAGAAAATTTATATTAAAAAACCTTACTTTGAATTTAAAGTCGAACCTAATAATAAAAGTCTTATATATAAAGACTCCATCTCTTGCTTCTTTGCTTGGTTCCAGTTTCTGCTGCGTATAAAATCTTTGAAATAGAGACAGTCTTTTAGGAAATGGGTTTTAATACGATCTGTCTTAGTATCCCCCTTTCCCTGAGTGGTAATACTGCTATGGATACAGTTCATTTTCCTAAATGTCAGGCATGTCTGTCTAAACCTGTCTTCTGGACTTGCTTTGTTAGCAGTAGAGGAAAAGCAGTCATTTCTAGGATGTGATTCACCTTGTTCTCAGGTAGAAGTCTGTGGTCACTTGGTTTTCATGCCTGTCTGTGAAAGGCACTGAGGTGTCATAGATAAATTGATTAAAGGTTTGTCTTCAGTTAATCCAGTGTATGTGATTTTTCTCCTGGCTATGTGTAAATAGCAGATTACTGATAGAAGCTATAACTCTTCTGTCTGAAGAAAATGCCATTCTAGATTATTAGTAGACTTTAAAGTTTAAAATGGAAGGTTAAATTGCTTTAATATAGTTATTTTGAATGTCATTCTACTGCATGATTTTACTGCCATCTTTAATATAATCTTTCAGTTACCTTTCAGTTATCTCTCTGTCTTTAAAATTACAATGTGTTTTACCATCAGGACCTCAGAGAATATGTTCTGAGGTTTTTACTTGAGTTGATATATAGTGCTTATAATAACCTGCTGAATACAGCTAGCAGTTCTCTTTATCTTGTGAATGTTCTGAGATCACATTACCATCTTCTCCAATTATCAAATATCCCAGTGCATTTCTTTTGCAGCTGTCTTTGTGGCTATTACTGCCTTTAGCTTTCTGAAAGCTGTAGATACTTAATAATTTACTAATAGTAAATTCAGTATAGAAAATTTCTCCTGTATGATTTCTCAAACAGCTTATATACTGCTATTTATTTTTTCTGCTTTATAATTAGTCTTACAATGTATGTTTATGGTGTGTATAGTGATAAAGCAAATTAATGTGTTAAAAAATTAATTCCCTGTGAATGAAAATGATAACTAAATTGAATGACAAAGTTGTGGGGAAAGGAGCTAGAACGCTATTTCTATTCAGTACTTCTTGAGTGAAAATTGCCAAGTGATACAGATTGCTTTAATCAACTCTTTGTTAGATTGCACTATGTGCAATACTACCTGTAAGAGGGATGGATGCAATCTACACCTGATATAATGTGGAGAGAGAGAGAGGAATTTCTGAAGTAGAGGCAACCTTAATACTACTCTACTTTATATCCAGATATTTTTCTTTTTCAACTTTGGCATCCTTGTGCCACAGAGACAACCACACTTTCTCCTTGGACAGATCCTGGAAAGTGGGTGATGTAAGAGAGATCCCATAATATAAAATCTCTGAATATTTCCTATGCTGTTGGAAAACCTTTACCAAAAAATGTTTATTGTTTTGTGTGCCACTTTCAATATATACACAATTAAGGTTTGAGATTTTATTTGATAATGAATACTCAGTATTTACTTCCTGGCTGGGTTATGTAGTGGTTGAGGAGTGTTCTCTTCTTCCTTTTATCCCTTACTGAAATGCAGGATCCTTTACAAAAAGCAAGGACTATTTCTTAAGGTCTGTGGATTTCTGCACTTCTATTCATTGTTTTCAGATTCCAGTGGTGTTACAAAGATGTGATATACGTGTTGAGCCGCTTAGCATTTGTCATGTGTTTTGATCAGTTGCTTTTATTCCCATAGATTAAATTATGAATGGGTGGTTGTAGCTATGATGTTTGAATTGAACTGTTTGACTTCACTCCTTAAGTCATCTTTCTCTATGATTCAGCTTTGATTTTTGTCTAACGCACATGTATTGAAGGAATTCTGAGCAGTTTTCTGGGAAAATAGTCTTTAGCTGCCAGTGCCTTAATGATGCTTCTCTAAGGCATCTTCCTCCAAGACTACTGAACATTTATTCAAAGACAATGAAACATTCTGTTGATGCTGCTGAATAGTACTCTTTGTGCTGCACCACTTGCAGATATTTATGGTTTTATTTTGATATTTAAACACCCGTGTGGCTCACCTAATGCAAAATTGTTTTTCATTGGTTCTTAATTTATGATTCAGCATTAAGGCTGGTTATTAAAAAATAGCAGCTGGTACATCCTTTGCTCTGCAAAAATTTATTTAATCTTGCATCTCGGTACTACGTAGGAACTTCCTGAAATCAGATGTGGTACTTAGGGTGTATGTTGCTGATTCCTTAAGGAGCTTTACATCCTTGTCCGAATGCAAGACACAATAGAAACTAGAAGGAGTTGGGGAATAGCTTCAGCTTTTTCAGATAGTATTTTGATAAACATTACCTAGCAATTCCAACTGTTTCAGTGCAGAATTTGTATTTGTCTGTAAAGTGTTGCTTAAAAGAATGTTACCCTATCTCTAATGAAATATTTTTTATCATTAATTTCACTTATTCCAGTACTGTTCAGTCTGTAACTTTCCTTTTTTTTATTGGCTGCTGTTTTGGTGGTAATATACATTTGCTTAGGGCACATCCATTGCTGGAACCAAATTAATGATTAATTCTTCCTGCCAAAGTATAGCAGTGAAGAAATAATTCCACACACCTTTCATCCTACTTTGATATATATAACTTAATTAAATAACCTTTCTGGAGTACTCTATAGCAGCATATAAGGCTTCTTTTCATGACAAAAAAACCCCACCTCCTGGGACATAAAATGGTCAGAATTGTACTATTTTCTGTACATTTGATCTTCCTCTAATTCTTAAAAATACTTACTTGGTTTTTCTTCTTCTTTTCTTTTCTTTTTTCTTTTTTTTTTTCCCCTTCTAACTTGAAAAGCAAGCCTTGTGTATCCAATGTGCTATATAATCTGTGTGGAATGTATGTACAGAAATAGAGTGGGTTGCATTGTGGTGTCTGTCATAGGATACAATCCTGAAGTAATTCTGTGGGGTGAGGTTAATCGTGGAGATTCGTGTAGTCTGAATCACAGTAAGTCTGCTATTCTGGCTGACCTACAGTTAATGCAAAGACATTTCAAACCTACATATTCCATTTTTTCTGAACGTGAATAGTCTAGAACCTAATATGAATTTCAAAATCAAGCCTTCTTTTTGCATATGGCAAAACCAAAGCATTTTAACATTTCAAAGCTAAGCCTTTGCTATCGAAACAATGTTGGTTTCAGTGCCAATATTGAATTGCAACTGTGATTTGGATAGAGGAGCTCTGCAGCTGGTTGGCTGCTAGCGCGCTACATGGTTGGAGCAGAGGTAATAGAGATGAAGAAAAAGGGCCTTTGAAGCTCATTGTGGTTTGCTTTCCTGAGTACATCCATGCTGAACATACAGTTGCAACAGTTTCCAGTATCCGCCATTGCAAGGAAAAGCATGCCAAACTTAATCACAGAATCATGGAATAGTTAGGGTTGGAAAGGACCTTAAGATCATCTAGTTCCAACCCCCCTGCCAGGGACAGGGACACCTCACACTAAACCATGTCACCCAAGGCTCTGTCCAACCCGGTCTTGAACACCGCCAGCGATGAAGCATTCACAACTTCCCCCGGCAACCTGTTCCAGTGCCTCACCACCCTTACAGGAAAGAATTTCTTCCTCATATCCAATCTAAGCTTCCCCTGTTTAAGTTTGAAGCCATTACCCCTTGTCCTATCACTACAGTTCCTCATGAAGAGTCCCTCCCCAGCATCCCTATAGGCCCCCTTGAGATATTGGAAGGCTGCTATGAGGTCTCCACACAGCCTTCTGTTCTCCAGGCTGAACAGCCTCAACTTTCTCATCCTATCTTCATACGGGAGGTGCTCCAGTCCCCTGATCATCCTCATGGCCTCCTCTGGACTTGTTCCAACAGTTCCATGTCCTTTTTATGTTGAGGACGCCAGAACTGCACACAATACTCCAAGTGAGGTCTCACGAGAGCAGAGTAGAGGGGCAGGATCACCTCCCTCGACCTGCTGGTCACGCTCCTATTTATGCAGCCCAGGATACGGTTGGCTTTCTGGGCTGTGAGCACACACTGCAGCCGGCTCATGTTCATTTTCTCATCAACCAACACCCACAAGTCCTTCTCCACAGGGCTGCTCTGACTCTCTTCTCTGCCCAGCCTGGAGCTGTGCCTGGGATTGCTCTGAGCCAGGTGGAGGACCTTGCACTTGGCATGGTTAAACTTCATCAGGGTGGCATCAGCCCACCTCACAAGTGTGTCAAGGTCCTTCTGGATGGCGTTCCTTCCCTCAAAGGTACCAACCAAACCACACAGCTTGGTGTCATGAAAGCATTAACTTTCATCAGTTTGAGAGTCCAAAGAATGATCTTCTTCTTCTACTTTGTAGGCCTGGAGAGTAGAGTAGATTTGGAATCCCAAAACAAATATATTAATCCTGTATCATATTTCCTGAGAAGAAGGGGATTCAATAAAATCTGTCAGTTGTCATGGGAAGTTATGAGAGCTTATAAGTTTATTTAATTTTAACTAGTTTGGGAAAAGAGATTACCTTCTTTCTAATAGCATTCAAAAGGATTATAAGCTATATAACCTTTAAATGGCCTCACCAGAGAAAATTTGCTTGTCTGTCTTTAAGAGCATCATCCTCAGCAAGTCAATCCTTCTTTAACATCAGTTAGCCAAGTGAAAATAACATGCCATATAATATATAATAACCTGCCAATCTCCAACATGCTTGATCCCTGCAACAACTGCCTAAACAGATGAGATTTCAGTAATAACAATTTTTGCAAAGTAAGACATCAGTGCTAACATTAGTTAAATGTAACCTATCTGAATACATTCTCAGCCTCAGAATAATCAAGCGATAATCTGCATTATACACGTAGAGTGTGATGTAGATACAAAAATACCTCTTGTGGTAAAGCTGTGGTTTACCTTCTAACAATTTATTTCAATTGTGTGACTATGTGAATAGCATAAACATGATGATACATCTGTAGTTTGCGTATTTATATTGATAGTTTTTATCTAGTTCCTGTATAACTTGGGCAGATTTACATCATCTTTGTGTGCCGTGCTTCACTACGTCAGTTTTGATGCACATTTGTGTTAGGACATGCTTTAGAGAAACAAATTCTAAAATGACAGGAAATAATTGAAGTGCTGCTTGCTGGTGTTCTGCCTACCTAAAAAAATGACTGATGGGTTTATGGGATAACAGTTTCTCACATTGGTTTAGACTGCTTCTGAGCATATTTCTTCTGTAAGCATATTCCTTTGGGTAAGGAAACAGGAGTGAAAGTTTCCAGAATTTATCATCAGCATTCCCAAGCTTCCATTCTGCTTTGCTGATCGCCAGTCTCCATTTCATCATGGAGAAGGAACAGAGCCATAAGGCATAAAGCTGCATTGCACTTGAAAACAAGTGATGTATGGACAGACCAAAATTTCAGATGTGTTATATAGGGACAAAAGATCTAGAAGGAGACATAGGATTGTAGGGCAGTAGCAGAGGATGAGATGATACAGAGACACTTGGATGAACTGCTGATTATATGGTGTGGGGGGAGACTCAGTAGAAAGTTGGGAAAGGCACGTCCACAGCCCAGTGAGACAGCTACTTCTGCTGCTGGAGTAGCTTAATGGGACTTTCCAAGCAGTTTAAGCTTGGGAGCCCCTTTGCCACAAAACTCTGCTGTCAACTGATTCCCGACTTTCAAGACATGGCAATTTCTTGATGGAGGTGAAACGCCTTGTGTCCTAGCAAACTGATCACAGCACTGCACGGACTGCCATGTAACTTGTGGTGTAGGTAGCAGCTCTGGAGCGATTAACAGCCTAGGTAAGAATCCTGCTAACTCTGTCAACTAAGCAGGTTCTGTAGCCTTGGATAGGATTTTCATAGTGATCCAATGGCCCATTTTTTTAAATGAACAATATTCAAATTATTTTTGATTGTAATGCAAAGAAAGCCCTGCAAGATTAGACAGATGGGGAAACAAGAACGTTCTATTGCTTCTGTTATTCTCTTGATGGTAGCTCATGATTATTACACTCTTTTAACTCAATCATTATGCTCTGAAATGGACGATAAACATGAAGAATTGCTGTTTCTTATGCTGTCTGGTCTCTAGAGTGCAGTTCTATTTATGTTCTCAGAAAGAAAGCCTTAGTTTGCTGTTATGGTAATACTTACTAGTTTTATTGTATCTATGAAATTATAAACTAAGCTGTGTCTTCTGGGAATTCCTATGCAAGGTCATAGCTCTTTTTTTCTTTTCTTCCCTGCCGAAGTTTAATAGTATAAGCAAAACTCAAATATGTACTTGCTTAGTTCAATGTCCTAGTTTTCTCTGTGATAAAGTTAATTTTCTCCTTAGTAGCTGGTACATTGCTGTGTTTTGGATTTAGTATGAGAATAGTGTTGATAAAACATGGATGTTTTAGTTGTTACTAAGTAGTGCTTACCCTCATCAAGGACTTGTCAGTTTCCTATGCTCTGAACAAGAAGCCAGGAGGCAGCATGGCCAGGACAGCTGATGCCAACTAGCCAAGGTGGGGTATTTCATACCACAGAGCATCCTGCTCAACGTATAAACTGTGGTGAGTGGGTGGCTGCATGGTACTTAGTTGTTGACTGTTAAACCATGACACAGAGTAAACAATTAGTCCTGTTATTTTCGTTGGCGTCAGAAAGACTATTTGTATATAAGTAGAACTTTGTGATAGCTTCAGAATAGTCTGCCAAGGCCTCAGAAACAATTTCTCATGAGGTATTTGCATTTCTTGTTTTGTTGTTATTCCTTAGAATGTCAATATTTTACTGGTGGAACCCTTTTTATGACTGCATTTTTTCAGGAGGTTTTTACATTTTTGGTTTTGTTATTATTCTTTAGAATGTCAATATTTTACTGGTGGAACCCATTCTAAGACTATTCATCCTGCAGAAAGATATGTACATCTGTGTGATGTTAGTAGTCTTACATAAAATGCATTATCTGCAATATACGGTGAATTGCTCAAGCAGTAATTTAAGCTTCAGTGAGACTCAGTTTTTGGTGAACATTTCACTGGAGGCTAGTAGTGGGAATATATTTAGATAAAGAGGTTGTAGTTCTGTCAATATTTGTTTCGGTTTGGGTTGGTTTTTGAATTAAGTTTTAAATGGCGCAAAAAAAAAAAAAAAAAGCTGAAAAACTTCCTGTGATATGGCAGAATTTGAGCAGAAAAATCTGCTTTCCCTGATTCTGTGGTGGTGAGCCTTGTACTTTTGAACGTGTGATGATTTGCATTTCTCATCTGTCATTATGGGATGAGATGGAATGATGTTTGTCCCCTCTACTTTCACCCTGCTCTACCCAAACCCATCATGACAGTTTCAGAAGGAAAGTCTCCAATGCGATGCTGAGGACACCACCGCTTTTTGCAGTAAATTTTTATTTCAGAGAGATGAGAACTTGAATGTGACTCATTTGTTTTCCTGTTGCTTCTTCTTTTCTATGTTTAATCTACAGCAGCAGAACCACATGTATTCAATTCAAATGTGATTTGGCCTAATGGTTCACCCTTCAGAGCACTGTGGGATGCGCATGAATTGCAGATCCACGGCATAGGTAGAATGGAGACAAAACGTACCTGATCAGCTGCACAGATCTGCAGACTACTGTCACTTTGATAAAGTTAGGATCAAGAACCGTCTCTTGTAGGAACCCTAGCATTCAAAAGCTGTGAATGTCTTGAGATAGATTTGAAATAGTAACAATGTACGAAAGCACACTGCTTTGTCTTTGAAAGTAAAATGCCAGCATTTAAAATAACATTTCTAAAAATGTTCTGAGTTTAGTAACTTCCATATTCTTCATTAAGTCTTTATATGCAGTCAAATTCTGCTGCTCACAAGAGTGAAATTCTGGATTGCTCATTTTTGTGTCTTTACTATGAATTAATTGGGAGCAAAATATTAAAGATAGCCCATGTCACAGAAGGTTTGCAGAAGAAATTTGGGAAAAGTCAGCGCATGACCATCTGAAGCAACAGGTGAAGCGCTACTAGTGAATGGCGTACGATGTTTTTAAACTGATTGTATGAGCAGAATGACAGTGTATGTACGAAGGAAGGATTATTACTTTCGTACCATAGCTTTGGGGAATGGAGTAAACGAGAATCGTGATACCTGGAGGAAGTCATGTGCAATCTGAGCCATTTAAAACTACACCGTGACTACCGGCAGTCAGCTGAAGGCTGTCCTAGGCGTTCGCCTCTGGAAAGGGACGACTCGGAGCAGTTTCCGCGCCACGTCCAGCCCGACTTTGCTGGGCGGTGGGAACCTGCCCCGAGGCGCACGGTTCAGGTGCGGAAGCGGGGAGCAGGCGCCGGGCAGCGGTCCTTGTCGTAGGCGCTGCCGCCCCTCACCCCCGGCCCCTGCCTCGTCCCTTCTCTCTGCCCGCTGCGCTCCGCACCCCGTCCCTCCGCTCCGGCGGCTCCCGGCCAGCCGCCACTCCCCTCCGCCCAGCCAGCGTCCCACGGCGCCGGGGGGACATAAATCCCTCCCCGCCGACGGGCGCCGTTCCGCGGCACCCCGCGGCGATGGCGGCTGCGGCGGGCGGGCGGGCGCTGCGCTGCGCGCTGGCGGCCGTGGGGCTGCTGTCGGCGCTCAGCGCCGCCGGGACGCTGTTCCTGCTGGCGCAGTGGCGGGAGCTGGGAGCGGCGCTGCGGGAGCTGGAGGCGGCCCGGCCCCCGGAGGGCAACGGCTCCCTGCGGGATTTGCTGGGCTCCGGCGCGGCGCCCGCCCGCAGCAAGCGGAGCCACCGCGGCGAGCGCACCCGCGGACACGTGCGGGCCGAGAACGACGAGATGCTGATGATGATGACCTACTCCATGGTGCCGGTACGGCGGAGCGCACGTCCCGCCGGGGCTGGGGCGGGAAGGGAGCCGGCAGCGGCGGCCTTGACCCTTGGTACCCGCCTCTAGCACCAAGGGGCTGCGGGACTGGGAGATACTGGAGCTGAGGCTTGCCCCAGCTCCGGCCCCATGGTTCCCCTAAATGGGCGATGCTGATATTCAGGTCTGAGCCACTCTTGCTGCTGCTGAGTTAGCGTTGTGCAAAAATACCCACTTGATGCTATCAAAGTGTGGTGCCTAAGGAACAGCGCCTGTTATCTGTAAATGATGAGGTCCTAGAGTTGATGTGCCATCTAGGTTACAGGTTATGATCAAACTTCTAAAATGATAGTTACATAGATAAACAGAGTGAAGTTGTTTGTTAGAAGCATGGGTTTAATGAAGCTTCAAAAATATAACTGTAATAGGGTCAGCCTTCTGGTTTTACGGTTTTGGATCTTAAAATCACTGCACCGCTAGTAGAGCCCGCATGTGTTTCCTGCTAAGTATCTCAAGGTGAGGTACTTGACATCACTTTACCAGCACGTCTCTAAAGCTGATAGGACCCTTTCAGTACGTATTAAATTTAAAAGTAGTACTCGATGGGTCAGTAGAGAACTTTGTCTTTAGCAAAATTGCATGGTTTTTTGCACTTCAGTGAAAAGATTATCCTTACTTGGTATTAACTAGATTGTGTAGTTGAGAAGATATACAGGTCGTATAGTTTAAAAAGTCTAAATAGATTGAAAAGCTTTTAAGTTCTGAGTCAGAAGTACAAGAAAAGTATTACTATTGAGGGAAGCTTAGTGGAAATTCTGTCCCAGTGAGGGCTGCAGGCCTTGGCCCACAAAAAAGCAGGAGAGGCTGACTCCAGCTCCTACTGGTGTCACCAGTATTACTGGTTTAAAACATCACTTACAGAAAATGCCTTTTCAGTATTGTTCCACTGGCATTTTTGTTAATAAACCATTGCAATGATGGTCTTGCAGTGATGGCATCTCCATCAGTATTCAAGCTAATGATATTGTAGAGTACAGGTGTTCATAGCATAGCATTTTGATAATGCAGTTGTTGGGACTTTAGGATAAATAATTATTTCAGATCAAAGTGAAATGTTCATCATTATTTTTTGGAACCATAATTCTCAAGTTACTGCTACTGAGCAGGGCTCTTCCAAATTTGAAAACTGAAATGACTTTCTAGAAACATAAAAAAAAAACCCTGGAAAATGACAGTACATTTTCTTTAGATTTTTTTTGGATCAGATAACATTAAAAAATTTGATGACCCAGTGAAATATTTTCATGTGCTGTAACTAAGCTTTTCATCAAAACATTTAGTCAAAACTACTTCTTGTTTCTTTTATGAAACCATCTTTGTGTTTGGCAGCTGCAGCTCATTTTGTTCCAGCTGATGTGAACTGCTGCTTTGAGTCTAAGGAATCCACAAATAAGTTTATCAGAGAAAAGGTTCAGATCCTGACGGGGACTGAACGCTGCTGATGCTCTCTGTTAGGTGCTCAGGCTTAAATCTTTAGTGGCAGTTGGATGTCTGGATAATCTTGACAGTGGCAGTTAAATATGCTACTCTGCTGTCATTAGGTAGCATGCATGGATTGAATGACTTTTATCATCCTCTTCAAATACCACCGAGTGACACGGTGTATATTTTATCAGCATGTGGCAAGGCTATTCACTTGTGCAGTGTCTCCATTTAAATCACCCCTGTGACTATTGCTGTGTGTGATGTGCTTCATATAAATATGTGTATTCTGTAGGGAGCTGCTTGGGTGCTTTTTGTCCTCTTTTGTTCTTACAACGTTTCCATTGAATGTTTTTCATTCTGGCTGTTGCTCAGGGTGTATCTGTGTGCAGACCCAATTGATCAAGGGGGAAAGTCCTCAGAAAAAATTTCAAGCACCCCCCTCCCACTCTTTCATTTCTCCATTTTGTGCCTAACTCCCACTAATGTAATACGAAGATTTGAATGCTTCTTTGTTTCACTTGTAGTGTGAGATAAAGTTACTTATAGTTGGTGAGATGATCTTTACTACACCGGCCGGCCTTAGAGCAGTATTCAGGCCTCTGTTGAATGTGGGCCCTGAATGGAGGTTTCCCCTGAGCAAGATCTCTCCTGTAGCAGAGGCACAGGTTTCTGCAGGTTGGTGCTGTAGGTATCAATATCCTACAGCTCTACACAATTGCTGGTCAGGGGAGGTCTGTTGTGGCCACTGCTCAAGAGTCTTTGAAATAGCTTTACGTATCAAAAGTCATATTTTATCTTTAATAAAATGAGTATAGTTTTTTTGGTTCTGGGCCTTTTGTATATGTATTTATAAATATATTTACTTTGTAAAAGAATAAAAATAGGAAGTTGGCAAATCTGCTGCTCTAGAAAGGCTGCGAAGAGGGTAATAGCCCAATAAATTTGAGAGTAAGAAGTTTGAAAGTGAGATTTAAAACAGTGCAAGAGATGATGGCTTACGGCTATCTAAGTATTCGAGTTGTTGCTTCATAACTTTGGTTGTCTTATTTTCTTTCTTTCACTCTTAGTGAGAAAACTAATCTTTTATTTTTTAAATAATATACTCTTATCTGTAGCTTTTCTTCATGGTGGCGCTGGCTGATTGGACGGCTGGTTCATAGCTAATCAGGAGGTTCTGCTGTAGGCTATTTGCTAACACACTTCGAGTGCCATGGTTTTTAATTGTCACCTGAATTGCACTGATTGGTAAAATAATACCGCTGAGATAATTGGAGGGCCTCAAAGCAAGTTGCAATCACTTCAGCAACCTCAACAAAACCGTTTAGATTAAAATGCAGTTTGAATTAGAGCATGGATGGATGATGTGTGTTTTACAAGTTACATAGTGAAAGCCAGGTGTTTTGGAGGGGTGTGAGGGGAAAGAGGACAAGCAAATTCTGATATTCAAAACTAGTTAGCTCTTTTCAGTTAATTTAAATTGAGTCTGAAACTTGTAAATAGAAGAGCTGTTCCAGTACGATCTAGAATCCAGTAAATTCTCCAGATGTATCTGAGTTAAAATCCTTCGTTTCATTTTGCAGCAAAAGAGTACTTTCATCAAAACAGTTGTCCTTTATTTGAGTCCATTACATTTGTCGCTTGAAGCTAACAATGCATTAGTTTTAAAAGTAAAGATTAACAGCAGCAAATAACCTTGCTAGGATTAAACATCAGTCTGCCTTTCAGATTGACTTGCACTTGTTTGTTCTCTTTTGGGACCTGTGCATTCCATTATTTGTAAATAGAGTAGTTGTATAAAGATGAATAAATGAGCAACTCTGGGTAAATAGTTCCTAAATTATCATATATTGCACAGCTCTGAAATAATGATCTTTTTAATTTCTGACTATAAACATTAGACTTGCCCATGAAGAGCTGAGGCACGTCCAGTGCTTGGGTTCGTAATGTTTTCATTTCTGCTTGGTGTTTTGATGAGCTGCAAAACATTTTATGGCGCTGACTCTCACTTTCAGCAAGCAGGACATGTGAAATGAATCTCTCTCAGCCAAACCCCACATGTTTTGTAAAGATGACTTTTTGATTGATAAACGTTATTCTATTCTAGATTAAAAGCATCTGTATGAATGTGTTTTTCAGCTTGGTTTTTATAAAGTCAGTCATTGCTGGAATGAAGTATTCTGAATGGACAAAAGTCCATTCCAAATTAGTAGATCTTGGTTATTGCAAGATAAGAAATCACTTAAGTCGTATTTCTCACTGGATATGTTATGTTGGACAAGTATTCATCATTTGCTATAAATTTAAAATAAAATTGAATTTAACTTTTATTGGCTGATGTTGGCTTTTAATACCTTCTAGTGATAGAGTCAATGCATGGACAACCACGCAGGTTTAACAATAAAGTATGAACTTTAATGCTAGATGACGTATGGAGTAGTCTGCCAAATATTTTCATCCTACCTTCAGTAAGATTTAAAATGAGGTATATTAAACAGATTCCTATGAGAATCACAGCCTGAAGAGATGGATGGAGCCACAGTATTAAGGTAGTTTATTCTTACAAGCACAGAGTGGACAGTTTTATCTTTGTTTTTGGAATTATTTCTGCAGGCAAAGTAAACCAAATACTTTTATGGTATGCATTGTCTTCATCTTCACTTTCTTTGCAATTTTAGGTCCGAGTGATGGTGGATTTATGTAACAGCACAAAGGGGATATGCTTAACAGGTATGTTTATTGCCTTAAGGACTACACCTATGTTACCTTCAGGAATAAAGAATTAGAGAGTCTTCAAAGAAACTGAGGTTGGTGACTATGTCGAAGAGCTGTGCTGTTTACTGAGAATGTATATATCAATTATGCTACTTATTTCAAAAAGATAATAGGTGCTACTTTGGGTTTTACCTGTGCCAACTTAATATAAATGTTGGAATTTAAGCAGCTCAGTTGATGTTAGTTGTAGCTATTTCTTTCCAAAGTAATTTTCATAAGCAAATCTTACAGACTTGGGTGTTTAAAATACTAGCTGAGGTTTAGTCTTGGTATTTTTGGTGAAAAGAATGTCAGGACATAGCCGTTTTAAGGGCTATGGTCCAGCTTTGAATTCTGTGACGACTGAGTTGTATTCTTTTTTGAAGATGAGAAGATTAGAAATAAGCCACTTTATATGTGTTTTAAGAAAATGCTTCACTTACTGTATGGTTTGTGTTTTCAAATAGCTATCGGGTCCATTTGGCTGAACCGATTTCAACAAAAATGAGTGTTGTACTATTGCCATAGTACACACAGATGCTAAATACTGCTTCTGAAAATGCAGATCAGTTCTGACTGCAACTGAAGCTGAATCACAGACAACATAGGAGTTTGTTTCTTTGGGCTCCAGACTTCTGAATTCATGCTGCTTGGTGCCTTCTGCACGTTTTTGCTCTCTTGACACCATTAAACTTTGTCTCCGTTACTGGTTTTCTCTGCTATAGGCCTTTGTGACAATTGCTGTTTTTTCAAGTCCCTTTCTTATTACATTATGCTTATACAAGGATAATAAAGATCCTCAGTTTTTGAGATAAGGAGGTAATTGAACACACTGATGGATGTAACATTGTAGTGTGGAAAAAATGGTCATTTACTGGAAAATTGGCAGAAAGATGTTAAGTGACGTTACTGCCTGTACTGATTAAAAGGGATAATTGTTGTAATGGTATTATAAAATAGTTTTCACTTTACTCATAATGCTTTCTAATTAATGCTGAAAATTGTCATCGTTAGGGAAATCTAGTAATTACTGTTATTTTCTGTTGTAGAGTTATGTTGAAACAAGACTACTTTGTTGGCTAGATGAAAATGCTCACAGAACTAATTTGGTTCTTTAATTGCGACTGCCACCTTTCTTTGTATTCTCCTAATCTGCTTTTCCTGTGTTTTTTTTTTGTGGCTCTTTTTTTTAATATGTATGGGTGATAGATCTTATTGCAGAAACATTTTTGGTTTATCCTTGCTTTACTCTTGCCTGCTTTTCTTTCTTCTCATTGAGGTGCTATACCTGAACTAAGTCAGAGAGAGTGAGACAGATTTTATTGCATGGCATGCTGCTGAACAACTGAGCCAAGGCCAGTTTCTAATACACCAACCAGGGCCTGTGGGAAGCTTGGGTTCCAGACTGGAGAACAAATACATGTGAAAAGCCTGACTGTGATTTAGATGTAGTTAATAATAATGACATGACTTTAATTTTTTTCCCTATTTAAATAGTTTGAATCCTGAACTGAAATGAACTATAACACATGAGAAATATAGCATATATTTTTAATGTGTATTTTCAACAGGATTTTTAATTGTGACATTCATCAGTATTGTTAAATCTATTCTTCTGCAGTAGGATTGTGGAGAGCAATATGAAGATGTGATGATTGTTAAATGCTTGCATCCATCCACCTAAGCCTGTGACAGTGAGATTACATTGTAGAGGTGGCTTGCCAAACCTTTATCAACAGAAATTTGCAAAAAGCAATATGTATGTGTCTATGTAATTGTTTTTAAGGATACTCTTTCAGTTAATGAGTTTCTGCTAATGTTTAAATTGTTATTTATAATACGAACCAGCTAAACCCATAGGTGTTCATTTTGAAATCTGGGGTGTTTCCTCCCATTTTACTGTTCTGATTTAATCCTAGTAAATTCAGTTTGGAATTGTTTTTTGTTTCTTACTAGCTTAAACTCATAATTTCTTCTTTCTTGTTCTTCTTGTAGGCCCCCCAGGTCCCCCAGGTAAGATACTTGGTACAATTGCACTGACATTTTTGGATAATTGAAACAGTTGCTGGTACAAAACCTTGAAATGTAGAAGTGTATCTTTTATGGCACAGACTCCCTTTGCTAATTAGAGTGAGAGGGTTAAATGACTGCCTGCCCTTCCTGCCTTTATAAATACTGTATTTAGGTCAATTCGTGCCCCTTCTGGGGGGGGGGGGGGGGGGGGGGGGCGGAGTTTAGACATTATACTTTTCTAGTGGAGGGAATGCAATTGTTTCATGTTTGGCAAAACTGATTTGATCAAAACCAGATGAAATGAAGAGTGTTTAAGTAGCATTTAGCTGAAGACATGAATGTATGTATATAAAAACCCCAAAAACCCGAGTAAATTGATATTATGATTTAAGGCTAAAAGCATCACTTAAAAAAATGTTGGTTAATGATTCCACCCTCCCACCTCCCACATAACTTTTCCTCCTTGCTTATTTAATTCTTTCTGTTCTCCTTCATGGGTTGCTAGGCTATGTGAATGGTTACTTGCTTGCTTTCTGTGCTGCTTTAGCTGTGGGTCTGCTTAGAATAATTCTCTGTACCAGAAAAGCATCAGGTACATTTTGTTTGTTGGGGTTCAAATAGCAGTGAAGAGGCAGTGATGTCTTCTCAATCAACCAGTCATGGTTTGGCACTGCAGTATTCTGGACAAAGTAGGTAAATGTTGTTCTTGTGTTAGATTAGTCCAGCAGATACCATGAGCAACATTAAATCCTATGTGGCTTGTGGAAGGTACTACAGTCACTGCCAAATTCAGAAATAAATGGGTTCCACAGTGCTTGTCATTGAAGGGGAATTCAAAAACCTGATCTGTGCTGGCCTTAATGCAAATTGTGGGCAGTATTAATTTCCGTCAGTTTTATTATGCACAGGCTGGGGCAAAAAAGCATCTTACCTTTAAGTCTGGTTTCATAGCTTTTTGTTGTTTGCTGTGGGTGGGTGTCTTTGTTTGTATTGGTTTGGTTTGGTGGTGTGGTGGGGGTTTGTTGTTGTTGGTTTTTTTGTTTGTTTATTTTAGGAGGACACTCTATTGGCATGAAGAACATAATGGCCTAATAGAGGATTTTATATGTCATATGTGTTATATATATATAAACTTACTATATGTAACTATAGCAGAATTAAGGATAAATTGCATTTAACAGTGCAAACATTTATTATTTACACTGTTTGGTTTGTTCAGGGCCTCCCGGACTTGATGGACGACCTGGCTACAATGGATCAGATGGACTCCCGGGTATACCAGGACAGAAGGGAGAACCAGGAATAAATGGAAAAAGAGGAAAAATAGGTATATATATTTTTTTTTTTTGGTGGTGGTTTAAAAAATAAATCCTTTCTTACTATTGTTTTCAGATGTAGTTACTTTTAGACCTTTGTACAGGGAGAGGGGTTTCAGTGTTTACAAAGAAGCTGCACGTAACAGAATTCTGTAGATTCACATGTAGGTCTTACACTAAGGTTTGGTAGATTACTTCAGATTTAATCCACGGTAAGGGAGATGATACAATATTGCAAATTAAAGTTACTGAATGCACTTAATTGGGTCTTATTATTCTGAACGTGCTAGTGAATACTGTTACTGGAAGAATATTTCCATTCACTCACCTGCCTACATAATGACCCTTAGACTTCAGATGTCTTAAAAAAGGAAAGACAGAGTTTGGGGGTAGAATCTGTTATATATAACCACAATTTTGATTCCAGATCCATAATAACTATGGCAGGAGCTGTATATTTGCATATTTTGCTTCTTTTCTATATTGTTTATTTAGGCTGGAAACTTTCATATTTTAGTCTCGGGTACGCTTTGTAATGCGTTTAGCCCACATGGGATTTTTTCATGGTGGTTGAGAAAGCTATTTAGCCCAGCTTAACTGATTTCACCACAACATGTTTCTGCTAAAAACAAGAGAATCAACAGCAGAAGTGCTGTTGTTTCTTAGCTGTCCAGCTCACCCTGAGGAAATGGGACAGGGAAAGGCTGACTATAGAGAACAGAAGTAGACCTGACAAGCTAGGTTCAACAGATCACTGCACAGTACCTGAGGCAGTTACTTCAGGCAGAGCCTGCAAACTACTGTGAAGTTGTAAAGTGGCAGCAACTGGTTTATCCACTGACTTATCTGGTGCTCAATAGCAATGTACAAGCACTGATGGATAATTGGTGCCTTCAAGGCAGAATGATAAAGCATTTGGGTTGTGCATGGTAGAAGGATAAGGAGACAAAAGGGCATCAGAATGGTAAACTTGAGAGGGGCAGAGAAGAGGGAAGGGTATGCCCATGAGTGAACCGGCTGACATTAGCAGGTTGGTATTTATAGTGGCCCATCTATTACTCTGGCTTTTGAACATAGCTGTGTGGGTTTGCTGCCAGGTACAAGTGGAACAATTGCCTACTATGTCTCGAGACACAGCATGATCTGTCACTGCAGTATCCCCAGTAAATCTTTAAAATTGGAAATGAAAGTGAGAACCAGACTTCAGAGAGTCAGGTGGCAATTGTGCCAAAGGCACACTTCAGATTTCACCCCAAAACTGTAATTGTTTCAGATTTCACAAAATCAATTTAAATAGTAAAATCATGAGTAGAAAACTAAGCATTTTATTCTCAAGTATTAACAAATGTAATTCAGTTGAAACCTATGGCTGCAAGAACACGTACATTTCTACTTGTGCAACTGTTAAGATTCCCTCTTTTAAAGCAAGAAAATACAAATTGCCATGGAAGTAGAGAGTGCAAGCTTCTGATGTGTCAGTTGTGCAAACACACCATTGTTTTTGTTATTGCAAAACTAAATCACACAGGACAAAGGAATGAATACCTTGCTAAATATATTAGTTTACTAAACAATGAAGTGCAAAAAGTACCTGGACTGATGCTTTCTCCAAGTGTAGAGGGAGGGTTATATTAGCCATGTGAAAATGTTACCAGGAAGCCGTTTCTGTTCTCTGTTGGGACACTGGAAAATGTTAGAAGTGCGGTGTGTTGTAATGTTTAGTAATTGCTTTAAGGAAAAGCCTAGAACTATGAAAACGTCATTCTTCAGTGCCTTATAAACGTGAGGTGAATATAGTACTTCACATCTTCCCTTACCCTGAAATTTTCTAGCCAGTGATAACAATGCCCAGGTCTGTATATTTCATGCTCAAACCTCAGAGATCACTAGGTAAAGAATGTATTATTAGCACCAAACAGATTGTACCAACTTTTCCTTCATATTAGGTTACGGTGTTGTTTTGGAATCAGACATATTACAGCTACCCACTTAAATACAGGTGAAAAAACCGACTAGAGTGATTATGTTTTGTATTTAAAAGTGTATTGATTGATGCTTAATACTGGAACAGTACTCTTGGTACTGAATCGCTTTTTATTTCTAGGTGTGCCAGGACCAAAAGGTGATCAAGGGCAGAAAGGAGAACCTGGAGAAATGGGTTTACCTGGCAAGGATGGTATGCCAGGAGGAAAAGGTGCAAGAGGAGCAAAGGGTGAAAAGGGGGATGCAAACAATGATGTGATATTAGAAGGTAAGAAGAAGTGCTCTTAGGAGCTCTCTTGCAACAGTGTGCTTGATAAAGATGTACTGTGGTTCTGAAGCATGAATGTGATCTGCAGGAGTAGGACCAACCAGTACAAACATGTTATCCACAGTGAAGTTCAAGTGTTTCTCTGTGCACAAGAAAATGTTCTCTCTTTAGTGCAAGTCTTCACAAAAACTTTTCTGCTTGGGCTTTGAGTTGAGGTGTACATGGATTCTGACCTTTCCAGTACACTTCCAGCCACTTGACCTCCTCCTGCTCATTCTTGCAGTGTTATTTGTCTATTAGAAAACGAAGGGCAGGTTTCCTCTCAGGAATATTTGAAGGAGCCATAAATATAAGCTGTGTAAAATCACAGCATTGTAAGATCTGATGTTGAAGTCTCAGAATACAGTAAGTAAAAGCCAACAGTGCTTTGTAACTCTCTAATGCGCTTGTAATCCAGACAGATAAATCGCACTGACGTCGTACAACTTGTGAAGTTTTGTATGGTTCATCTTCTAACAAACAGCACCACCAGACTTCTGTATGCAGATACCTCTTAAGAAGGGAGGGGCTGTTTTACAGATCTCTGAAAGTCCATCATGTGAACATATACATTTCTCTGCACGTTGCTTGTTCCCTAGAGCACCTGTGACATTGTACTCTGTTCTGTACATAGGTGCAAAAGGTGAACCTGGACCCCCAGGGCCCCCTGGACCACCTGGACCCCCAGGGCCTCCAGGAAAACGTAAAGGCAAAGGTAAAGCACAGGTTCAGGAGAACATATACAGCAGCAAATGCACAGGTTAGTTCTTTCCACTGTTCTTTTTAGTGTAGTAAAGTCTCATAAACCAGTAAGCATGTGTTTAATTTTGCTGACATTAATAAGACTGTACAAAGTTAAAGCTGAGCATGTGGTTAGGTGTTTTTGCTGAAATATAATTTGGATAAGGCAGCAAATTATCTCCAGTATAATAGTAGTCTTTCAGTCATGCTATGCAAAGTACTTCATTGTGCTCAGGCAAAGTATTTATACATGGGGTTTTCTGTTGGATAAGATACACTTGGATAGTAAGAGAAATGCAGTTGAAATTTTTTGCTTTTAAATGCTGAATTTTAATTTTATGTGTATCTGTAACACCTATTAACCAGGCTACATTTCAGTGTACTCTAAAAAATGAAATTGCCTGTTATTGGCAGAAGTGAAGCAAGCGTGAATGAGCTAAGGCTTTTAAAAGCTGGAGGAATACAAAAGGATTCGCAGAGACTTTGTGTCCATTTGAAAATGTAAATTTTGGAACAGGGTGATCTTGAGTTCTTTTCTACTGTTGTTGTTCATTGTTATTGTATCCCGAATGACAGGTGGATCATGAGTCTCTTTTATTTCATTTACTGTAGCTGTGCTGGTGAAATATATGGCTAATTTTAATATTCATAAAGAAAAAATGAAAGAGTAGATTCCCTCAAAACCATGTCTGCAAACTGCACAGCAGATACTGTTAGAACCAAAATATGAGCATCCAGACTGCTGGTTCACAGATTGTATGCTGAGGTGTAGGAGCAGCTATGCTTTAAGGCCCTGATCAGGTGCTGATAAAGAGTTTGCCATCTCTGGCGTGATTTCCAGGTGTTCTGGGTACTAGTAAATCCTCATGGATTTAACTTGATATTGTGGACTGTTGAAAAATCATTTCAGGATTGTATTTTTAGCTTACTCCATCTTGAGAGTGGAAGCAAACTCTTGGGTTTGTATCTGCATAGTAGATCTGGCTGTCCTTGTCCCTTACCCCTGGATGGTATTGCATTCAACAGGATGGCAGCTTTCAGTGACTGCTGCTACCCTTAGAGTTCTGGGATGGATTTTCCTCCCAGCTGTATTTTCAGGGGAGGTCAGAGTGATCCTATAAACTTAGGAATAGCAAAGGACGTCTCAGTTACTATTCTTACATGTTTCTGGAAGAGAGTTATTTGCAGCACTGCTTGGTAAAGTGGGATTTCTTTCATAATTGGGAATATAGTTTCTTGATAGGCATACTGGAAGGGAATAGCTTCCCCTTTGGGAACTGAAGAACTACATACAATTATTAAGTGTGAAACAAGCAGAGCAATTTGTATGTCGCACCATTAATAGGGTGATATCTTTTTATGTCACCATCATTCAGCACAGTTTGCTGAGATGACTTTTTTATTATTATAAATGCATTAATTAACACTAATGTAAAAAAGTGACAAAATTAGCAAGTGAATATTTAATACTGGGTGAAAAAACATACCAACTATTTCTACCTCTTATTATAGCATTTAATTGTGGTAACATATAAGAACCTCAATCAAGAGATTCTGGGTGTTGATGTATCAGAACAGAGCCCAAAGAGCCTCCTTACAATGGAAAGTAGATAGCTGGAGCAGAAATCTCATCCTGTTTGAAATTCAGAAATGCATGAACTATTGTACAAGATATAATTGGACCATTTACTCAGGTACCCTCTTTTCAAGTGTTGAAACAGACTGAAGTGCTTTGGAGGATAAGCTATCTGATGGATCTCTGATGGATTTTAAATCCCAGTGTGCAAGTAGGAGTTATACTCAAATAACTCTGCAAAGATGAGCTCTTCCTCAGTGAGCATTTACTTCTTATGAGTTAGTAGGCAGTGAGATTTTATTACCAAAATTCAAAGATTAAAACTGCTTTGTAATTAAATATTCATACCCTTTTGAAGAAAAAAGAATACACATGCTGATTTACAACTGCAGTTAACTTACTACATAGAATACAAGAACAGTTTCTTTAAATTTTGTATCAGGTAAAACTTTAAGAGAACAGTTAGTTGAAAGCTCAGGTGTATTTGTTCTCAATGGTACTGTTAGCTAACTCTAAAAGAAACAAAACATCACCGCTCCACACTCCCTTGCTCCATCCTTCCCACCCTCCCAGACAGCTCAAATCAATAGTTTTAATGTCTTGTAAACTCCATTAATTCTCAGCTAAAGTATTTCAGATTTTTTTCTTTTTTTTTGAAAGAAAGCAGAGAAAATTCCACATAAGAATCTCTGATGGAAAACCATCTTTTTAATCTTAGTCACTTTCCGTTTCATGCAGCTGAAAGTGCTCAGTATTGCAGATATTCTCAAATGCAAGTAGTGCACTCAGCTTCACTTCAAACACTGACCTAGTCCTTGACTACTCTATAGTTTTAGATAAACTGCTGTATAGGGCACTGCTCATTCAGTTCACTGCATTTGTTAGACTTAGTCCAAGAAAATTAACTTGTGCATTGCAACTTATAATTTATACTGAGTAGGTTCCTTTTCTGAGATATTTTAACACTATTTTGAGATCAGAATCTGGAAAGGGATCTAGAAGGATTGCTGGATTCTAGCTATAGGCATTCATCTTCCCCTGGTTGGACTGACTGTGCCTTATTTTGGAGATATGCTTTGATCACTTACAAACTTTTAATGTCACTAAATGTCCTAGATAAATGGGTGGGAGAAATATGCGTAGTTCTTGTTCTATCTTGGAGTAATTTTGTTCTTCATGAACAAAGAGTGAATATAACCTAAAGGAGAAAAAAACAATGCAGTATAATCTGTCCTTTCTTTCCTAAATGTCACAGTAACCTTTCAGCGTTATTTGATAGTTATTTCATATTTTTACTATCTTTCTCATTTAAACTTCAGCATAGCCATGCAAGTCCTAGAAATACACTGGAAGGCAACAGTGAAAAATACATGTCCAAAACAATTTGCTGCCTCCATGTCAAGCAGTGTGAAATGTGTAAGGAGATGAAAGTTAAGAATGGAATTAGAAAACAAAGCTACAGTTAAATCAGGGTATCTTCTGAAAAGAACTGAGAACTGTTCTCTGTGGTTATTCATTCTATGCAAACTGAAATGTGTTGCATTGTTTTAAAGGCAGAAGAGGTATCTGGGTTTATAGAAAAAGTTCATAATTAATATTATTCAGGCATTGTTTTAACAGTAAATGCTAAGAATAAACCCAACCCAATTTAGAATTTAGTTACTCTAAATTGTTGAGGGATGGGGAAAACCATTCCCAGGTGTTTGTTTCTAATGTGAGCCATTTCTATGTATATAAGGAATATAATGTAAAATTCCCCGTAGTCTTTCATACTGATTAATAGCATGGATGACTGACCTGCATTCTTATGCGTTACGTGTTAGTGTGTGTGTGTGTGTTTTCAAACTTTATTACTGTCTTGGGCATTAACAGCATAAGCAAAACTTCTAGTATTGCCTAAAAAGTACACCCCCTCTGCTGATGTATGTATATTTGGGCATGAAGCTTTTGAGTTTAGCCTTCACTCACTCCCAAGAACATGTTTTTGGCATTGCTGCTAAATCAGTGAGCTGCCAGCTATCTCAGTTGTCTGGTTATCTAAGGAAAGGGGCAACTCTGCCTTTCTAAGCAGCTACTCAGAAATTCACAGCTCAGGAATTGAATCTACTGAGTAAAATCAGTTACTCCTCAAAGTTGACTGTCTAATGACTTCAAGGAAAAAAAAAATAGCCTGAACACTTAATTTCCTTGGTGGAAGTGAGAGCAAGTCTTTTTATCTTTTTTTTGACCAGACTAACCTAAGCTTTTTGTCCCAGATAAAACAAAATCCCAGTTGTCATTCCATGAATTTACTGGAGTCACTTATGTGTATATGCCATGTCAGATACAGAAAAGTGACGTATTTGACCCTTTCTCTCTCAACGCTAGGTGAGACGTGTGCTGTACCAAATGATGATACCCTGGCTGGAAAAGCTGAAGACAGAACCCCTGCTCCTTCAAAAAAAGCTGGTAACCTGCTACAAAGTGCGACTATCTGCTACTTACTGTTTTAATGTCACAGATAATGGACATGTGCTTTTTCTCTACTAGCATGTGTCATAACATCTGTAGGAAGTCCTGTTCACTTTGTCAGTGTACAGCAAACATTTGGAACTTGGATGCGGGAACCTGCAAATATAAGTGATGAAAGGATTTGGCTTACCATGCACTTTTCAGGTACACTAGGAGTAGTCACTCACCAAAAACCAGTTGTTATACTAACATTGCTTTCTGAATGCCTTCAGAACCCTAAACCAATAATTCTAATGAAGAATGGTGGGGTTTGTACCCACATCTTTTTCAGAATATTTTCTGTATTACCCAGGCAATACTTGACCATATGGTTATAGACATTTGCAGTACCTTTAGATGTTTTCAGAGTCAACATCAGAGTTTGAAAATAGTTTTGAGGATTTTAGTTGGGTTTTTTTTGTTTGCTTTTTTGTTTTTTTAACCAATCCAAGTTTAAATAGCTGTTGTTCATGCCTTTTTGTGTATTCTTTCAACAGTTTCCTATGGTTTTACTTCCCTAAACTGTAGCTAGTTTTGCCTTTTCGTTTAGCAAGGCATGAAAATGAATCAGATGCTGCTTGAGCTAAATTTAGTGCAGGACCTAAGTGGAAAAAGAAAATGTTTCTGTATATTTACCAACTGTGTTCAGAATTAGGGTCCATCAGCTCTGTGAAAAGCAGCCTTTGAACACCATCTCTATAGATTTTTATTTTTTTGGTTTGTGTGCTTGGATTGTTTTATCACTTTCCAGCAAGTTGAATCACTCCTGAAAACACAAATACAATTGTCTGTCAGATATTTGATTTGAGATTGACTTTCACTAGAGGTTGAACTTTAGGATAAAGATTTCAAAATTAGATGAAATAAATGATAGTTCTCTTTTCATGTTTTTCCCATTGTTTAGGAAACTCTATAAAAGAATATGAGAATTCCAATGCCTTGCTGAATGACAGCTACAGGATCATTAACATCACAGGATTCTTTTATGGATGTGGTCATGCAGTACGAAACAATCATCTGTACTATCAAAAGGGAGGAACCAATGTCATTCTGAAGTAAGTCACACATAGTTGGCTAAAGGCGAATGACAATGTGGAAGGAGGAGCAATGGGCTACAGTGACAGAAGTGAACCTCAGAAAAGCAGACCACTTGTACCGTTTTATATTTAATTTTGATCCTGTCCAGAATAGGAAGAACAGAGGAATGGTTCAGAATTCTTTCCAGAATAGAACTATGAATGCTTTCCAATCTGAACTAGAATGGGGGTCACCAGACTTCCCTCTGTGTGTGTAGATGCTGTGGAAGGAGAGAAGCTGGGAGGGTAGTCCACGTTCTTTACTCTGCTGTGACAGTCAGTTTGTTAAGCATTAAGTTACCTGAGTGGTTACTGCACAGTAGGATAATGGAACCTCCAGATAAACGAGATGCCATGTGCAGAAGTGAAGAGATTTTTCTTTTGGCTATAGTGAGATCCAACAGGTTTCTATTCTAAGTTACATTGCTGTGGGTGTTCTTGCACTTGGATTTGCTGTGCTCATAATTGCGATAAAGAAATAGGAATAAAAGAATTTGGTGGTTAGAAACAAGTATTTGATTGAAAAAAAAAAAAATAAAGCAGCTGTACATCCACCCCCATCAGAGTAAGAATTGGTTCAGCTGCAGCTTGGGGGACACGATGAGCAATTCCGTGACTGGAGCCCACCTGTGGAGCTTAGCTTTCCAGAGCTTACTGCTGGATTGATGCACATGGTTTGCTCTTGGATAGCACTGTTCTTAGCTTAGGGGTTCTTAGGCAGGGGTTGATTTTATGCTGCTAGTGCAAAGGAATGCACTAAGACACCAGCTGGTGACCTGGTGGATTGTGCATCTCGTTGTGGAGTGGCTCCACTGTTTGATTCCTTTGCAGTAAGTTACAATTCTCCAAATGCATCTCTCTGAATTGGAACTGGAAATTCCATCTCCCTCTTCAGTTTCTACTGAGGACAAAGACAGACAATACAAACCAAAACTGAACTCTCATCTTGTGGGAAGAGCCAAAGAAAGACAGCCCAAGGGCAAGTGAAAGATTGCATCTGCTTTCAAATTCTCTTACATGACTCTGATGTTCGAGCCAAGAACATTAGTATACTTTGATGTCTATTCTTGAGCAGGTGTGAGTGCTGCCTTCCTATATTCATTTAGATGCCAAGGAATGTGGACAAGCTGCTTGGATTCTATAATGCTGTGGTGGTTTAAGCCAGGTTTATTCTGCCAAAGACAAGCACACTTTCTGGCAACCTCCTTTAAATATCTTTTGGGCTTTTTGTTTATACAAATACAACACACAGTGATAGCACAGAGGTTCCTCACTTTAGCTTGGGTACTGTTAATTGGGAAATGCCTTCATGTACGGATGAGCACAAACTATTTGTGGAATTTTCAGAATCTCCCTCAGAAGTTGCCAAGACGTGGCCTTTCTGTTCAGTTATTCACTCTTCAGATTATTTACCTTCAGCACAGTTAGAACGAGGCACTATGTGACAGTACAGTCCTTGACTTTCGGCTGCAGAAAAGCTTCTGGGAGTTTTTGTATTGATTTAATGGAAAGAATAGGTGAGGACCTGGTTGGTTCATCTTGCACATGTTGACAAATATAGTTAAAGAAAGTTTCCCGTCATATTTAAAAGCTGGTAGAACTAGGTTTGACTTTTGACAGGTTTTCTCATGATGGTCAGATCCTTGACATGAGATTGCTTCATCCTTTCATCCATTGTTTCATCACATGCTTTTCCACCTCTTTTTAATTTTGGTTGACTTCATTCATATTAGCAATCAAAAATTGTTTGTAGGTTTAATTCCCTGCAGCTGATGAAAATATTACACTGCATCTTGTCATTTACCCCAGTGTGCCAGAAGATTAAGGGATTTTTGAACTGTTTGAAGTTCTAGGCTAGACCGTCTTTGATGGGGGGAACGGAAAAGAACCTCAGGAACGAAACCTCACTTATGTGTTCCCTTCAGGATTTTCATGTAAATGACAAAAAGATAGGGTGGTTTTTGTTGCAGTTTTTGCACATTTCTAATGAATCCTAGATGCTTTTTATCTTGTTGGCTCTTTATAGAAAGAAGTCCTGAAGAAAATCTGCCTTTCTGTGTGACTGCTCCTGCTAAGGGCTGTCCTTCTAGCCCTTGCAAGGTTATTTACAAATATGAAACAACCAGCAAGATCAACTGCATTGACACACATGTTGCTCAGAAACCCCCTCCTGCTTGGAAGCCTTTTTGTATTGCCCATACATGCTGCTGGAATACAGAGTTGCTGCAGACATGAGTTTTACAAAAGCTGAGGGGAATCATCTAGTTAGTCAGTCTCGACTTTTCTTACCATGATTTTTCTAAAGTATGCTATCAACACCACTTCCACAGAAAAATTATTTTTCCAGTATTTGTCCTTTCATTGTAAGTTCCTGGATTTGAAATGTTCCTGTCATTAAGCCTGTCTTTTCAGAAACCTTTTGTATCAGTAGCATAGCGTACTCCTGTATTGAGTAATGTTTTTCCTCTATTTGAGGAATGGAGCTATACAGTTAGATAAACATCAGACAATGAAATGTGCTTTATACAGAAGGCATTGCTTAAAGCACTACTCTCTCTGCCTTTGCTAAAACACTGCATTTTTCAGTGATTAAATGCTAACTGCAAACGTGTCTTGATAGTAGCTGATTACCCGCTTAAACTACTAAAGGAACTCAATCTAGCTGCTCAATTCTGCTGTCCTCAGATGATCGTCCTATTAAGGAATTTCAAGGAATAAAAACAATTTTATATATCAGAGATGAGATGTACAGTCTGTCCTGCTGGAGGCCAGCATAAGGTCAGGATTTTGGCTCTGCAAAAGTAGGATTTTTATTTGTTTGATGTTCACTTGAGCACTATATTATCTGAACTGTTTTCAAAAGGAACTCTAAGACTAGGTGATTCTGCCCAGAATTCATGCTGGTTTGCTCAATCACATTTTCTTGCTTTAGTTCTTGCCTAGTAGAAAGTAAACTTCTGTACAGATTTCATTTCATAAGTTTGGGCCTTCACTGGTATCTTATTCTTTTTCATACACATTCCTTTCAGTTGCTGCTTTCATCCTAGTGATAATAAAGCTTATAGACTAAATAAAGTGAAACCTACCAAAGTGAGTTCATGCTCTTGTGCACTTTTTAGATTGGTTATTGCTTTGGAATTTTCTCTTGGTGTTTTTGAAGGTGATTTGAGTGGAGTACATAATCTTAAAAGACATCAGAATGGTCCTTGAGGACAAGTATTTTCAGCAATGCTTTTATCAGTAATAATACACTCTGAATTGATTCAACCAGTGTGTATAAAAATGAATTTCTAACACAGCAATCCAAATACTTTATCTCATTTCAGACTTGGGCTTGACAAAGCATCGCTGGGCACACTGCTAATTGAAAACGCATTACATCATGGTCGTAACTACCTCTTTTCTAACTCAAAGACATATTTCAAAGTAGCAGTGGATGAGAAGGGACTTTGGATTATATATGCCTCAAGCACTGATGAAAATATTATAGTTGCACATATTGAGGAAGAAACCTTTTCAGTCATTCGGCGTATCAATACCACATACCCCAAGTCCAAGGCGGGTAATGCATTCATAGCATGTGGCATTATGTATGTTACTGATACTAAGGACATGACAGTAAGTTTTGCTTTTGATTTACTGAAAGAGAAGCAGATTGACGCAAGGTTTGAGTTACGGTCTTCACAGTCTGTTCTTTCCATGCTTTCATACAGTCTAAGAGATAAGAATTTGTATACATGGGAGAATGGAAGCTTAATGGTATACCCTGTACATTTTGGGGAGATGAATATATTTTAAAATTTCAAGTATGGGAGCTGTGTTTGACTAAATAGATTATTTAATGCTGTATGGTATACACAGAGGGGACTCTTCACTTGGGATAATTCTCTGTTCACTGATGGTGGTTTCTGAGTGTGTATAGAAGGGAGAGCAGGTGCCTTTGCATAAACGCACTTCAATTATACAGGCCATTCTCATCTCTTTATAAGAATAGCTGTTCAATATTGCAGCTGGCACACAGCACAGACTTGCTTTTGTTTTCCCCTTGTTATTCAGCTGATAATTATATCTAATGTACATTGATTCCATGGTCATGTGCTCAGCAGAGACTATTTATAACTTTCAGTTGCAATCATCTTATCTGCAGTCATTTTCTCGTCAGTGATTATGGTTTAGCAGAAATAATGATCTGTTGTGTACAAATACCTTTGTCACTTTCACTTAATACTTTTCACTGATTCTCTGTGAGCTTTTTATGGACAAAGGTATAGAGCTATTAAAAACGGAGATGGAAATAGTTGTTTAGATAGAAAAAAAGGAGATAGCTTTGAATTTGACAGACCCAGTGAACTGTTATGTAATCAAAAGAAAAACCCAGCCCAAGTACAAGGAAATGGGAATAACTATGTTGTTTAATATTGAATATACATGGAAAATCGCATTTAGTAGATTGAGCAAGGGGAAAAATAATGAGGTATAAAATTGAAGAGAAGATGTAAAATTTATGATTAAAATTTCTCTTTTAACAGTGTTTGTATTGCTGCAGACTCTTCCTTACTCCTCACTTGCCACGTAAACTATACCACTACAACTTGCTTATACCTATACTTAATTATATCTACAAAAAAATTCCCCACATTTATCCATACAAACAAAGTCATAACATGAAGGGTATACATTTTTGCTGCTACTAGAAAAATAAAATATCTCATGCAGGAATACATGTGTTTATCGTAGTGCTTAGTGACTTCAGCTACTGCTAATCTTCATTCAGAGATTGCCCACTAACCTTCAAAAGGTGAGAAACAGGAATTTTTTGATTTTAATTTTGTTCTGGTATTTCCGATTTCTGATTTTAACATTGAAACATAAATCTCTGGTGCTGCTTTGTGTATCCATATTCAAAATCATGACGTCTAAGCTGTCTGTATATACTGGCAAAGTTCACAGAGCTCATTTAAATATTTAGAAGCAAAGCATCACTACTGCACTGAGCTCTTTAACACTTCAGACATCCAGGCACCAAAGGGATTGTAAAACGTGGGAATGTCTATGCCTGCAGAACCTTGTCTAGCCGATGTGCAGGAGAAATACTTCGGCTGAAGCTAGGCTTCAGTGTGTGTGATACAGTGATGGATAGGCCTGGGCTGCATCATCTCTCCTCAACATACTTTCTGGTTTCTCTAAGGCCAAGAGTCAGGCCTTGCTTGCTAAGAGAGATGCAGAGGGAAACCAAACAGCATAATTAATACCTTCAACTAGTATATACATCAAAACTTATATATCAGAGCTATGGCTTTGTGCACATGGGCTTCTTGGGACACTTGTGGGGTGTGGGTGTTAAGGCTGGGGTTCTTTTTGTTAATTTTGTTTTTATAATTGAATTTGGAATTTATAATTGAATTATAATATTTTTTTTTATAATTGAAGTGAATTTATAACTGAATTGAGACTTTTGGCTAAAAGAATTCCCCACCTCAGCAACAGACTTGGGCAAATACAGTTCAAGCCTGATGTGACAGTTTCTAGATAATGCGTCTATCTTAAATCATCTTAAATTTCTGAATGTCATTGTTGAACCACTTGGATCAAGCTCTTGGAGAAGGAAGGCTAGCAAAGCCTGCCTCTTTTCTCAGTGACAGACCCAGGCTGTGTTTCCTGCAGCTGCCTTTGTTGGAGATGAGGATCTACATCCTGTTAACCTTATGCTTTTCTAGGACAGCTGACAATAAAATGCAAACAGCTCATCCTTTTTATACCAGTACAATCTGAGGTCAAGTTAAAGATAGCTCAGCAGTATCCAGTCAGTCCACTGGAGGTTTAGTAAAATCCATTTAAATATATGGAAGAGTTCTGCAATGGACTGTTCCATGAAATAAAAGTAATTTATTTAACTTACAAAGGGAAAACTAAACAGTGACATTTACTCTTCTTTCTTTTCATACTTCTTGTACTTCACAGCCTGCAATTTAAAATCACCTTGGGAGAAAGGTGCTTTTTATTCTAGTATATTTTACAATACAGCACAGACATTAAAATTTTCATTGGAGGAATAAGACAGTTTGTTAACATTTAAATACGCAGACATCCGTTCCAGTCTCTTAAGAACATATTTTTTGTTTACAACAGAAAAATACATCTGACAACAGTAGCTAGTTATATTACAAGCAAACAATATTGAACTCTGCATAGTTTATACAATATACTGTGGTAATAATTTAATTACCAGTTTTATCCACTATTTACTAGCTGGCCACATAAAGCCTGACATTCATCTGAAATGTGGCATTGTATGCTCCATTGGTGTTCTCTTAACAGCTTCATTTAATGAAGTATTTTTCAGGACAAATAAATTTCAAAACTAAAAGCTGACTAGAATCATGGATGTCTTCACTACAAACATTTAGTGCTTACAATACATTCCTAAAGTAAAGGCAGGTGTCCAATAGAAAACATAGCTGTTCTGAAGAAAGGAAAATAGTGTGCAAATTAAAAAACACTGCGTTTAAAAATGTGTTGATGTGCGAGTTGCAGTATCAACTGTGTATTAATACTCACTAGGAAAAAAAACCTCAGCATAAAATGATACATGTCTCACAGTACGTTCTTGATTGCACTTGTTCCACGGCATTTGCATCCATTACACTTTCTTGCGAAAATCAAAATACACCACGTACTCTTAATTAAAAATAAACTATTTTACAATGAGAAGTTGTACACATGCTTCAATTAGTGCGAAAAATTGGAATAAAATTAATCAGAATCACATCAGAAATGCTTACTGACTTGTAGAGCCACAGTGCTTGTGAAGTGACTGACAATTGTCAATCTTTGCAATATGCTTACTAAATGCAGCTTGTGGGTTACTGAGCAATAACCCTGCCTGTGACTGACTGTACTGGGTTTAATTCTTTGTTTTTACAATACAGTACATGCATTTCCACCCCAGTGATCCTAATGGGCATACTCAAAATACACCTGTTGTAAAAGTGTTGTGGGTTGGTTTGTTTTTTTTGTTGTTTTTTTCTTTTTTTAATGTTTTTTCCCCCATAATACTTAATGCTGCAGTAACTGCTTTGAGAGGAAACAGAATGTTTCCTTTCCACAGTGCTTTTCACTGTGTTTTTAGCTACTTAAAGGGACATTATATAAAACTAAGATTAGCTTACGTGATGCTACAGAGTGTCAGAAATGCTTGAAGGTACATTGAAAGCACGGGGAAGAACCCTCATTTTCAGTGTGCCATCTGCTCCACAGGAGAAAATACGATTGCCTTGCACAGATTCAATCTGGGTGACACCAGCACCAATGTTTCTGAAAATGGACTGCTTAGCATGTTCATTTTTAAATGAATGAATTAAATTATAGCCAGTCAGTCTCCACACCTGTATCAAAAGAATGACAAATGACAAAAGGAGATTAAAATTAGGATTTGTATTTTTTCCTTGATATTTCAGATTCCTGGCTGTTCTAAATGCTATTCAGCAACAATAAAGGGTTATTTTTTGTTGTCTGTTAGCATCAATTAGAAATCATAGAGTCTTGAGAGGCTCCTGATGAAGGAAAATGTGAGACAGCAGAAAGCTACCTTAATGTGGACCAGCTGGTTATTGGGCAGAGTGAAGCTTGTGTTACCTGGTCAGTAGTGCCCCTCCCAGCTTCTCCCCATGAAATCTGCAGAAATGGACAGGCTGCATTTTCATCCAAGATGACTACTGTCAGCTTTCCAGCAGCTGGGAAAGCTTTTCTGCTAAGGAATGCTGCACAAAGTAAGCTGTATAACTAATAAGCAAGCAGAGTGGTAGCAGAGATGAGCTGTCTGTTCTTGTCCTAAGTTTTAGAAGCCCAGTAAGTGCACGGAGGCACAGAAAGCACCTACTAAACAGTATGCAGTCCAGCTAAAAGGAGGGAAACTGTATTCTCCTTCTTTTACCATGTTCTTTTATTTTCCTCCTTTAGTATTCAGGAAATATGCCATTTAAAACAGGGACTGTTCTCTTTTGTTGTTTTTTGTTTCTTACTGCTATGACAGCTCAATAGCTGTGTCGGGCTCCAGCACCAAGATTAAACAGAATTGTTTAATCTTGGTGTTACAAAAACTCCACATGTTGTTGAAGTTACTGAGTACCCCCTGTATTGGAGGGAGAAGTAGCCAAAGGCAAAGCCAGACCATTTTAACTGAGAAAAATAAAGCTAAGGTTTCAGAATCATAAACTTTCCACTTAAATATCACTCACACAACTTTAAAAAGACTGTTTAAGTGGAGAGCAAAACCTACTTGCTTTAGAAAGATATTAGTACATTTAAGTTTACGTTATAAATGTAAAGCAAGCATCCTGTGTGTCAAATGTGGGTTTGGGTTTTGGGGGTTTGTTTTGTTATTGCTTTCATCTGGCTATCATCTGCAGCATGCCCATCAACGTGTGTCAATACGCTACTTCAGCTAAATGCTATATACAACTCGGCCCATCCAATACCTTACCTTCATATTGCCTTCTGCTGAGCCTGTGACAAAATAGTCCTCAGAAGGGTCCAGGGCAAGGGCCTTCACAGCTGACTCGTGTGCATGGAAGGTGTAAAGGGTTTGCCTCTGTCTGATGTCAAAGATGCAGATGTATCCCTTCCTGCCTCCAGAAATTAGCAGTTGATGTTTAGGTGCATACTGAAGTACTGTGGCACCATGATCATGACAAGTGAAGGCTGAAGAAGGAGGATGTCAGAAATTAATAGATTTGAAACTGTAAGTAGCTTTCGATCTTTAAATGCATTTCTTCTATATAGTGTTATCTGAGTATTTTCTAACTTGACAGGTACATTGCTTCACACAGGTAATGTCACACCAGCTGACAGCTTGTTGCTCCCCTAAGAGCTATGCAGATCTAATGCACAAGAAAACATGATATGAAGTCTAATTCATTTTATAATACAGGCACACACCTGGATTTTTCTTCTGTGCTCCTTTTTCTTTCACAGTCTTTTCTTCTGTGCTCCAAAAGAGTACTGGATATATTAAGTGCCACTTTTAAGTGGTAAGCCTGCATACACCTAAGTGTTCAATAAAGCAGCCTTACTAGTTGGGGTTTTTTTTAGGACTGTATTCAGATATTTCAGTCTTTATTAATACTGGCACAAAAACAGCTTTGTGAATAACCTTCTTTCTTCATACTTTCTTATATAGAACTGATGGACATCATGCTAGAGACTAAGCAGTACCAGTTCTGGTGTATGCATTAGTGTACAATATACATTTAGACCAGTTCCCCAGTGCAAATTTTTCCCCTTAGCCCAAATGAATACACATGCTTTATTTCCTTAGTCAGTAAGTAGCAGAGGTTTAATTTTCACTGCCTTACTTACCATGTATAAGATTGTTACCAGATGAAGCCAAACTGTCCCAGAGGCACACATTTCTGAGGGGGGAAAAAAGTCATTATGGCTTGTTGCTAAGTGATTCATGGGGTGACATGACTCAGAAAGCATTTACATTTTATGTCAAAGCCTAGAAGGCAGAACTGAATAAGGAGTCCTTGACACTGCAGTCATCAGAGAGCATAAGCAAAGAGTTATGAGCTTTAATTCTTCCTATGCTCTTTCATGCTTCTTAGCAGACCTATACTTTCTGTCTTTAAGATGTGTAATCCTAAACTGTATTAAGAAATTATAGAAGTTGTTCTTTTCAGAGAAAAAGAATTATCTTGTCTTTGCTGAACAATTTTTCCCCCCAGCAACAGCATCATGTCAGACTAGCTGCATTTGGAATACACCTTGGAAAAACTGGCTGTTGACCCCTTCTCACAAAAACCAAATTTGCGAAACCAGCTAATGAAGGAATATGTTCAAAGAAATCATCTGTAAGTTCAAATATAGCAAAGCTTAGAACAGTGAGCCTTAAGATAAGATGTCAGCCACACATTAATGCACAAGCACTAGCAAGTTAATGAGATGAATAGGTAAATTTGGTGAAATTCCTCAATGTTTCTTTAAACACACCTGTTGTCATTGGACTGTCCCGATGTAGCAACTAGACTTGAGGAGGTTATAAATGCAAAGTCACTTGTGGTTTTACTGTGGCACTGCCAACTCTATTAAAAAGAAAACAAACAAAACAGATGCAATCTTACCAGTTCAGTTCTGCATCAAAAGTTACTATCAGTCTGATGTCACTGACAGCATAACACAAGCAGTCTTTTAGACAAAGTTTAAAAATTGATAGGTAACGCAGTTTGAAGCCATAGAGAACAGACCGATGGATTAAAAATCCAGTATAAAATCAAAAGATACTAAATAAGTGAAGTGTAACAAATTCACAATATAGTGTATCACCATAGCCTGAATTTCAAGGTAAGCACGGTCTAGTCTTCATGTACTGCTAAGCAGCAGTGAAAAGAACTGAAGGGTGTATTTTTACTAAGTCTTGGGTTGTTACTGTCAGCTCTGATTTTTAATTTAATCAAGAGTAGCACTGAAGTAGTATTTGTAATTACACTGCAGCTTATGGTTATTGTAGAATTAGTTTTCCAAAGACTTATCATTGAAACGCTACAGCTGTTTTGCTAAAATATGCTAATTAAAAAGCAGCAAAATCAAAACATCTCAGTGAAACCTTACATTCTTGGCCTGTTTGAAGTCTCAAAGACTGAACTTTCCTCTATAAAAAGAAAAATAAAAAATGTAAAAAATACTGTGTACTTACCAGATAGGGCTTAGGATTTGAGGTGGTTTGATTTACTTGCCAAATACTTAGAAATCCTTCACCATCAGCAACACCGCACTGCAAGGAATAAACTGCATTTATTAGCACAATGTACTGGTTACTGGACGCTTACTTCCTGAGAGTAAACAGCTGACCAGGAAAAAACTCACCTAAACCACCAAACCATATTAAATAACAATTGTCAGGTACAAAAAAGTAGTTTAGAAGCCAAATGAGTTCAGTGTGAATTGTTTAATGATTATTTAATGATTCATGCTTTCCTACATACCTAACTCTTTTCTGGAAATTGAGGCTTTTTAAGTGTGGAAGCTTATCTTTCAAATCCCAGTGTTAAATGTTCAAGTTTACACAGGCATGATTCCTCCATAACTCTACTTCAAAATGCTTAGTGAAGTAAGATGCATGACAGAGAGCCATAAAAGCATGATAACAGTTATGGAAGGACTGTACCCTATCATGAATGTTAAAATGACTGAGTTATATCTATTAACCAAAATGCATAACAAGTAATACTGTATATGCTATACAGTATATTCTATACCTGCAAGCATTCTTAAAGCTTTTTTTAGAAAAGGTTAGAAATATTTTTTATATTCTCTTTTTAGTTAAGTTTCATGAGTCCAGCCGGAGTAACCCCAATGTGAAACACTGGGAACAGCTAATACATCTCAATTTCTTGCTTAAAATTGATTCCCATGTGATATTAAGATTGCAATAGCTCAAAATATAATCAAACCACTAATCTTTTTTTTTTAAAGTTTAAATGAGATTTTATGCTACCTGAAAATAAGTATGCTGGGAGATACTTTATGTTTCCAGCTATTTCTAAATGTTGATCTTGACTGTTTTATAGCTACCTTGCAGTCATGCCCAAAGTCCTTTAATTCACTTTTTATGGCTTTTAACTATAACAAGGTTAAATAGTTAGACAGTAAAAGTGCAGACAAGACCTGCTAAAATAACAGAATGGGCAACATGAAAAACTGAAGAGGTGGATATTCCTCCCAGTTTCTTTCTTCGGCCACTCTGCTTTCTGCATCTCATATACCTTGAAGTCATTTCTGGCCAAAGCATATGGTGCAATCTCTTTCTGCTCTCCCTTGTCCTGGAGTATATATATTCTTCAAAATAACACACTGTATTATATGTATCTCCTAGGTAATGTATTCTGTCAAAACTTGGTCTTGGCCAGAATGCAAAGCGTGAAGCACTTCTTGAAGATCTGTGCCTAGATTGATACACGCTTGCTTCTACAAAATATGTAAACTCACTATTTTTTTAATGTTTAATTGCAAAAGGTCACCACATATGAATACAGATCTCAGAGCAGCGAGAACAAAGTCTGAAAATGCAGCAAATGGGATGTGGGGCAGCAGTGTAAAGCTGGCAGAAAAGAAAGGAGAATAAGGGCCAGAATTTATTACAAAGCTTCCGCAGACAAAATGAATGGTATGACACTGTTTGTGATATCATGTTATGACATCTTAACAGTTTGGTGCACCACCAGTTAAAACTGCTTTTGAGGTTACAGCACAACCAAATTTTTCTTAAGAATAAAAATAAACAATTCTAAAAAAAAAAAAACCAACCCAAAAAAAGGGTAAAAAGGGAAAAATTCCGAACATTGTACTTACTTTATTGCCCTGGGAATTGAAATACATTCTTGTAACCCTGGCATTCCCAGCCTGCTGGAAGCACACCAATTGCTGTGGCCTTGTCCACTCAAACATTCGAACGCTACCATCTTGTGCTCCTGTAAGATCTAAGATTAAGATAGATGTTCATTCATTAATACTACAGTATTTTATAGAAAATTATCTAATCTCTACTAGTAAATATGATTCACTTACAGTACTGATGGACTGGATGTGAAGCCATTCTCTTGACGTTATTCAGATTTCTTTTAATAAGCTTCATGTAAGACAAATAAAAATTAACATTATTTTGAAAAGAAGACAAACATACTCTTCAATTTTGTTTATACTACTACATGGTGAGTGTCCCCCAGTTAAAAAAAGCCTGTTAAGCTAAATTTATTTGCATCTAATTATGTTTAGTGGCGGTATAGTAATTAAAGCCTGTTCATGACGTAACTTTTTAGACATGAGAGTTCAAGTAGTATTAATGCTATCTTCTATTATACAAAGAACTTTAGCACATGCTGATGTGTATGCTTTTGATATTAGTCCCAGTGCAAGAATTTAAAGTTTGGGCTCGTTCTGGTTTCAGTTGGCCTTTGTTGTTTGTTTGTCTCCAGAAACTAAAGGTTTTTTTACCTCAAAGTTTCCATAAGAAAAACCCGACTGCCCCATTATTTTTTATGTCACAATAATTCTATGCCACAATAAACAAGAAAATGCTTAGTTTGGCCTTCTTTTGGGCTGGGTTTGGGTCACTGTAGGCCCTTTATATGTCAACACTGAATTAACAGTATGATGACTTGTGCACACTAGGGGTCTCTACTAAATAATACACTAAAAAAAGTAAGTCTTGAGCAGCATGCAACAGAAGTACTTACCACACCAGCTCCAGTGCTAGTTTGACCACTGCCTAACCATGGCATAGATGAAGATGGCTGTATCTGAGTTGCTCCAAAAGATGATGCAGCAGACTGAGCTAGTGTTGTGGTAGAACCACGAAAGTCAATATCATCAGAACTGTAAAAGAAGAGCAGTGCTATGCTTTAAACAAGTGTTTGTTTTCTACCAATACTGTTTGGTTATCTCATTGTCAAGTGCTTAATGGAAGTGGATAGACAAGTGATTATAACTAGACTATAAATTGATTAATTACTGCACTTACATTGTACAAATGCTTTCCACATGTTCCAAAACTATCAGTGTTTTAACTTCAATAGATGGTCCTAACTGTGGTAGACAGATGTTACAAACATAAGCTCTTTTGAGAACAATATTGTTGGAATATGCCTGACCTGTATGTCTTTATGTAGACCTATTCTGTTAAATGGAGCATGGTAAAGATGAGTGCTTGGTGCAGTTGATATATTCATACTTCTCAGCACAGTAATGGAGGAGGCAGTAATTCTGGCCATTGCATTATACAATTAGCATTAGCTACTACAACTAGCCTCAACACTGCAATGATGCAACTGCAGTGTTTCGAAGGTAGCACTTCCTTTATTAGCTCATGCGCCATAGAACTTTTACTTCACGGTGCAGAAATGCCAAAAATACTCAAACCCCTCAAAACCTTAGTTTCTCCATTTGTAAAGCAAAGACAGTAATTATTCTATGGTCTTTCCTCACTCCTTTATAAAGCAATCTGAAACCTAGTGAAGAATCATAGAATCATAGAATAGTTAGGGTTGGAAGAAGAGTAATTTACTTTTTTTTTTATGACCCACTTGCGCTTACACAAGTATTATATATGCATCCTTACAGTAAATCAGTACTCTTAATAAAAGCACAAAGAAGCAATCCTACCTTTTAGACTCTCTGTCATATTCTTCCCCAATCCATATAAATGACTGAGCAGCCAGTAGAGCTGAAATATCAAGTTCTTGAACATCATGTGTAGATGCCAGAACAATTTCACTGCTGTTTGCCTATGCAGCACAAAGAGAAAGTTTATACTAACTACAATTAAGATATTTTTATTATGCTTATTGTAGCATTTGAGGGCTTACCTTATTAACTGCAAATGCCATTATCATATCTGACTCTTTGTGAATGATTTTTGCTTTTCCTCCAGGGTAGCCAAGATCTGCTTCAACCTACAAAACATGTGTAAGACATTGCTATTAGCATAAAAATCCATTTTGTAGTGGTACATTCAGACTGCAAAAATCTAAACAAAATTCATGCAAGAAAAGTTCAGTGGCCTCAGCATTGTTTAGGAAGCTAAACTTTAGACTTCTCATACTCTTTAGTGTTCTAAAAGCCAAAAGTTATAGTTGAGTGTAATAAACACAAAGCTATTTACAGGGTGTTCACTCATCCCAATTATCAAGACATCCAAAGTTAATTCACGGATTAAAAGCCTGTCACACAGACTACAAAGAACATAGAGCTTCTGTTAGTCACATTAGAGAAAGAAAAGCCAGTTCCACAGAACTTTTAAGAATGTGCTAGAGGTTTGGGAGAAGGGATACTACCTTGTTTTTGTGATCTTCTGCTACGCAGTTTTGTTTGACCTGCTCCACACGATCTTCTACAGACTACATAACATCACACAGTCACAAACACAAAACACATGCACAAACAAATATAAAAAAAGAATGAAACATTCCAAACTAGATTTTAAAGGCCACTCTGTCAGTAAATGATGACAAATGTATTTTTAACTTTTTATAAAAGGCACAGAAACTAAGACAGGAATCTAAACAAGCTCACTTAAAATGTAATGCCTCCTAGATGAACATAAAATGTATGATATAGTAAATAAATGAGGAGTAATACACACACAAACTCCATACTTACAGGAATTCTTAAAGATACTAAGTAGTATACTTATTCCCACGGTAGTTATGTGTTGGTTTAAATTTTCAGTTAGAACTCATTACAGTTATAACGGGTACAATTTGTAAAGACCTGTATTACTATATAATATTATTTTTATATGTATATATTACTCATGCATATATACATATACAGAAAGCAATAGCTCATTTAAATTTCTTTTTCAATATGATACACAAAAATATATGAATACTCAAATTTATTATTACTTATTGTAAATGTTGTTTCTTTACAAGGACAGTATTCAAAAACATGTAAGGTGAGCCATGTCTTGTCTAAATTATCTGGTTCAGTTGATATTTCAATAAACAACATGACAGTCATGTTGATTTAAAAAAAAAATCCATAGACTACTAAATGAAAGGAAATTGAAATACCAACAAAAATGGAAAGAAAAATTAAAAGAAATACTGAAGAGACTGTGGAACAGTTATAACTGAAGGGTTTTTTTTTTTGTTTGGTTTTTTTTTTTTTTTTTTTTTTTTTAAGAAAAAAAGTTACATCCTTTGTTTACCTCACTTTGTTTTCTTTTCTTTGTGAATATGTATCTTATGAAAGTATCCTGAAGAATTTCTTGCTTCACAAGAAAATGCCAGAGCCTTTTTGCTGGAAGTGCTGAATAATCCTTTGATCTGGATAGAACAAAAGAAGGGGGGGGGGGGGGAAAGGAGGGCAGTGGGAAGATAAAGTTTCAATGTAACTACAGCTGGACAGAAAACAAAAAAATCTAAACAAAGACTCAATGACTTTAGATGAAATTCTGAAGAAAAAAAACCAACCAAAGTTTAAGATCTAATTTGCTTTACGCAAATATCGAGATACTTTTTTCTTGCATTTATTTTTAAATCCACACTATGTTACTAACTTCCAAGTACTACACTTTAATCAGCTGACTTGCATTTATGTCTGTATTTGCACTCTACTATTTCTGCTTTTATGTTGAAATTATGCTGGCCCTATAGAATTTCCTTAGATATTTCTTTCAGTATTCAAAAGAATTCACAAATATTTAGCTCATGAACCAATAAAATTCATTGCCTCATGTTTGAGAATGAACACTTCTAAAGAAGCAGCGTATGTTTGTAAGAATTTTTTAAATAAAATCCTATAGCAGTATCAACCATAAGAATCCAAAGTCATTTATAGTGAGGAAACCTAAAATTGCATGTTAGTATACTGATAAAAGCAAGCTATGTTTGAGTTGAAAACACAGCTCACTATCTGCCTTTAGGGATACCTGCAAGCATGACATTGACCTAAACACAGGAGGACTGGCATTACAAGCACTACACTACAACTTGCTTTCTCTGTTCCTCCTGACATCTTGCATGCAGAATCATAGAATCATAGAATAGTCAGGGTTGGAAAGGACCTTAAGATCATCTAGTTTCAAGCCCCCTGCCAGGGGCAGGGACACCTCACACTAAACCATGCCACCCAAGGCTCTGTCCAACCTGGCCTGGAACACCGCCAGCGATGGAGCATTCACAACTTCCCTGGGCAACCCATTCCAGTGCCTCACCACCCTTACAGTAAAGAATTTCTTCCTCATATCCAATCTAAACTATCTTCTTTTGTTGCTAAGGTAAGATTGGAAACAGCTGCTACTGGAGGAATTGTAAAAGAGGTTGAATAGGGTCTTCCCTGTAGCAGCCATTGCCCTTGTCCTCCAAGTTCTGCTCTTCCTATTTTTTCTTGCTGCAGTTCTGAAAGGTGCGGCAGAATAAATATAGGCTGTTGCAGAAGTCAGCTCTGTAAGAAGGGTCAAGGAGACATGGGAAAGTGGTTTCTGTAAAGCATTGGTTAGAACCTTTACTTGGCTGTTTAGGTGGAAATTTTAATATTCATATGATCAAAGAACGTGGTTTTGCCAGAAAAAAAATGCTTACTTGAATGGCGTGTTTTCTGGCTCAATCATTGCTTTATTGCGGAGAATAGCTGGTCCCGCACTTACGCCAACGTCACTAGGGTAAGTATTGATGTAGTTTGGTGGTGGGCCTTCAAACCGGTCCATTCTATCTTGAAGAATCTGTTCCCAGTGTTCCAAATTTTTTATTACAGCAATGCCCAATGGTGATGTTACAGGCAGATCTAAACAGAAATATTAGTAAAGTAAGGCTTAGAGAAAAAAAAAAAAAATCAATGAAGTTACAGTATGTATAAAAATCCCCAGAATAATACAACCATAAAAAAATGAAAGGAAATGTACTTGCATTTGTAAAAAATAATGTATTACTTAAATTTAAAAAAGAAAATAAAAAGCAAAGTCTGACAGAAAGCCACTTGTACAGAAAACTAAGATGTAAAGCAGAATTTAGCGTACCAGCGATTTCCAGACCAGCAATGGGGAAGAAGTTCTTAATATTGTGCAGAACTAATTTTACCATTGTCAGATGCAGAAGAGCCCAGCTGTATAAAAAGAACAGATTTAGTTGTATTAAAACATTAACACTGTCACCTGCAGAACTTTTTTCTCCTTCTACTGAATACACAGATTAGAAGAACACTATAGCTGTCACTGAGGTTTACCAGACAAATATATCAACTATGCAGTTCTTACAGATGCCTCCGAGAGCACCTTGCTCTGACAAGCAGTGTCCCCTTCTCTCTTTTACAAATCCCAGATTACTGTACTCTTTTCCCAGATAAAAGAGTGTGCACGTGCAAGCCTCTGTATGACTTAGAATTAAGTACAAGCTTCCTGAAATGCCTCCTGAAATTCTCCATGAAATCATGATGAATACAAGACATTACCTGAGTTTGGTATTCATGGCAGAAACTTTCACACAGAAAGAGTCTCACAGATATTAAAGATGCAAATCCTATACAGTATAGCTGTTATGACTAATAAGAGACTTGAAGAACACATAAAAGAACTATCATTTTTCTCCATTTTTATAATGATGAAGTGATACATTTTATTTCATTTTATCTTGCAATATTTAATCTTTTAAGCATTCTATTCAGTCTGCCCCTCATTCAAAAGCTAAAAAGCATGTTTGAATTGGGTCTTTGTGTCTTAAAAATGAAGATTTTTTTGACTTTTGACTTCATAATCCTGTTTTTTTAGGCAAGTAAATTCAGAACTGTTACTTTGATGAGAAATTGTCACTTCTGTAATCTCATTGCCACAGAGGTCTACCCACAATACTAGAATTATTTGACTTAAACTGGGTGGTGCAGAGGACCTGTGTTTTCTTTAATTTGGAAGCAAAGGTAAGCACTTGATGTAACTATTCTGAAATAGTGGTATTTTCTGCTAACCTGTAAGAATTGGCATCTTTGTGTTCCTGGATCTGTGTATCAGACAGGAAAGCATCCTCTTCTTCCTCCTCATCACTGTGAAAGCTTTCATCGGAGTCATATATAACACCACTGTCTGACAGAGGAAGAAATGGCTGCAACACAAAATAAAAAGTCTGCCATAAAAGCAACTTTCTGTTCTCTCAATATTCAATTCTTACTTAAGTAATCACTGTCAAGATACTACTTAACTGATAAGTAAGTTTTCCTAAAACACAAGTGGCAAGGGGAAAAGTGTTAATCTCTTCTTGACAAGAGATATGTTTCGAAAGTTGAGTAATAGACTTGCAGGCTCTTTTATTATAAAGATAATACTCAATGAAAAGCACTCAAAAATTTCATGTTATTTTTATACTTTAAAACTTAATAAGAAGAAATAAGCTTTTATAAACTTAATTTTTCCATTTTTAATTACCTTTGCCATAAAGTAGTCCCACATGCTGAGTTCTGGAGGGATAAACTTTTCTTTGTAAAAGGGTCTTTCTGCAGGTACAGGTGGTGGTACAGTGCTATCTTTTACTGGTCTTCCAGGCACCAGCATTCTCATATTAAACCGCCGGCGATGTTTATCCATTTCTTCTGATGGAAGAGGTGGTGCTAATTCAAGTAATTTGAAAAGCTGATGTTACTACTGCATCTTTAGAAATGGCTGTATTTTCTAATTGAAGCAACTAAAACCACTGTTATAGGTACTGGTTTCTACCATTTCAGAAATCAAAGCCAGCCTAAATAAAGTAAGTGTAATTATAGAAAAAGTTCATTTACGATGAATTCAATAACTGTGGCATTTAAACATTAGATATATCATGAGAAATAAATTTTATTATCTGGATTGAGTTCTCAAGAGATGCAGCTTCTAAATAAAAAACTTTTAGCTGAAAGATTTTTAATTAAAAAATGAAAGAATTTAAGAAATTTTGTTGAGAAATAAGTGTAATGTATAAAATTTCACTAAACTGTAAACTGCAAAAGTAGCAGTAGTTATTCAAAAGACAAGCCAAGGAATTTATGGCAAAAAAAAATTGAATAGAAAGACAGGCTTTTTGACAACTGCAGTCTATTTAAAGTGATATGATTTAAAATGTCTGAAGAGTTATCAAAATATTAATGTGGAATTTGGTTTTCAAAGTGTTATTGACCAGGCAACATTGAAAATTACACTTACTTTATTAAAAAGGAGCTAAATACTTAAAATTTGTTTTTCTTTTTAAAAAGCCACTACTAACATTCATCTGCACTGCAAGTTTTTACAAACCTTCATTACCATCCTCTGAGACATCAGAAGCTGTAGCAGCTTGTAGGTTAAAGGAAAACAGAATACATCTCAAATGAACACATGGCTTTATACAAGTTATTCATGTTAACATCTTTTGAGAATAACTACCCTAAATGAGTGTAAGTTACTGAATGGATGCCAAATATCTATTGTGCATACTTATAATGGTGCATTGCCTTATTATTGTTTTGCTTTATATTTCCGATATGGAACATTATTTTTTGCCTAAGTTTTACGCCTGTCAGTATTTTGAAAGTCTGTGTGACATGGTTTTCCGTATTGTTGCAGTGTGAAGCCTATGGCAAATGGCTGCATTTGCTTTTGTCTCCAGAGCCTGAATTCAATCTTCATTGTTGCTTTTTGTTGTGCAGTATATTAAGACATGCTCATCCATCCTTGCAAGATTTCCTAGGTTTAATGGAGCTTACATATGCATGAACTATTTTCCAACAGATGAAGTTGATATTTCTTCTCTGTTGTCTTGTGCAGGGTGAAACCATATCTTGCAATGGAAACTGGTTCCAGAAATATTGCTTCCAAGTTACTGCAGTTGTTACACACTCATCTCTCACATATAGAAAACCATAGATACACTAACACTGATTTATACTGTTTGTTTTTTCACTAAAAAATGGTGACTGAAGGGCCTGAAAAGTGTTATAAGTAAGCATCTCATAGTAACATCATCAATATAATAACTGTACAGTTTTTAATGGAAAATTAAAAATGTGCTGGGTGCCATTACAAAGGACAACTGCAAGACTAATTTTTTCTGCTCTTCAATTTATGTAACAGTTTTCTTGCCAGTAAATATTTAAATTCTGCTTGCTTGGTTTTTGTCTTTAAAAGGAAAGAAATCTGTCCTACTAGGCTACTAAAAGGAACAGAATGCAAATCATTAGTGTGACCTTCAGAGATCAAGGTACCTGGAATATTTTCTGACTGCCTTCGAGGTTTTACAAGAAGCTTCACTCCTCCACCAAAAACGGCAGCCCACATTCGATTGTTCAAAGGATGAGCTGCTAGTCGGAATAATTCGTTACATGAATTAGTTGCAAAGGCATGTATAAGGAGACTCAGGTAGACAGCTACAACAGCTTCACAAAGTAGGATGTTTAACTTTGGTTGATCTTCATCCTGAGCTGAACTTAAGAGATTTATAAGTGAACTCACGCCTGGCAAGAGAAAAGAGGAAAAGTTCTCTGTTAAATAAGAGAATAAACGGAAAAAAATGTTTCACCTCTGCATTTTTTGATAAACATATGTTAATAGCCACAAATATTTTTATTCAGGTGAAATGTATTATGAATACTTTCCTAAAATGTACTATTGATACTTTTCTTAAAAATCATAAAGATCAAAATTAGAAAAAGCCTTCTTGGGTCTGGGTCTTCTGTGTTGTTGTACCCCTCTGCAAATATGGGCAATTCAGTTTGCCTATGAAATTCCTGCGCTGTTTCCACAGTTGACCTCAAAAAACTAAACTTATGCTCATATATATTGGGAGTAGTTGTTTTGATAGCTATACCATGTATATAGCTGGTACATATATAGATGTAAGACAGTACTGTGGAAACAGCTACAGAATTAGCTTTGTTGGGGGTGAGGCAGACTGGTAGAAAACATATTAGGATGACAAATTATCAGCTTTCTGAGTTTATCTTACAGATTGCGGTCTCTCCTTCAAGCAAGATGTTTGCCACGTAGAAAGTTTATTTTTGTTTGTTTTGGTAGGTGAAAAAGTTAAAGGCCATTATTACTTCGAAATCTAAATCAGAAACACTTATACATCACTGACCATCCATCATGTTATAGGGGAGTGAAATTATTTTGAAATGTGGAGCTGATCCAGTGGTGCCAGAAGGAACCTTATTTTTGTCTCACCAGGCCACTGAGCAGGAGATGAGTTTGGAGTTGCATGCTCTTCAATGCTTTCTGTCCTCAGTCTGCGTCGATCACTCAGAAGCAGTCCTTGATAAACCATCCCTGTAAACTGATTTGTATCTGCTTGAAGGCTAAATACAAATTAATTTTTTTCTGATGAGAAAGGATTTATAGAATGTTTTTGTAATAAAGTACAGTATATATACATTCTTGTCATTTTAATCAGAAGATGCAACATGTAAAATTCTATGGGACTAAGTCAAGAGTTTTAGAATTTCACAGTATACAAAATACATTGTTTATTAAAACTTGAAATGTTTCCATGTGGCATTATCAATTTTAATATGTTTTGTGCATGGCTCCAAGTATGAAAAACGCCTTTTCAAAAACTTTAGTGATGTATTTGTTCTGAATATTTTTTTTTTTAAATGTATTTATAGCATTCTGTTCCAGTTTGGAATATAAACTGCCTGAAACCTGACTTCAGTTAGGTTTCAAGTGTTTTCCCTGCACCACTAAACAGCAATGAATGTGCCATGGAAAGCCAGCATTCAGTTACTTTTCAGAAGCTTCCCAAGTGAGAGTTACACCATATTTTCCTACTATTTATTGGAAAAAATCCAAATGATTAGCGTTATTTAATCTATGTAAAACTGATCTGGCATATCAAAGCTAGCAATGTGTTAACTGTGTAAGTATCTATACCCATACACAGATATTTAATCCCTTTTTTCAACATGTCCATGAAGAATTTCTGTTTTGGATACACAAAGTATATTCCAAATATAGAACTGTAAGAAAACTTCCATTTTTACCTGTAGCTGTGGCTGTCACATAATGCCTGATAAATGGATGCAGAAAGTGAAGCTGCTAAAGAATGAAGCGTGTACACCTAAAATAAAACGAGCCAATAGGGTATATATTAAAGGTGAGTAAACTTCAATTCTTTTGAAACAGCACTGGAAATGTGTGCATATAGGAACGTCCTAGTTTTAAACCAAGTGCAGGAAATAGAAGTTGAATGTTCCTTTAAGTTTACAATACAGTACTTTGAAAAATCACAACTGCTTGTTCAAGCTCATCTGATTGCAGTCAAAACCTTCTAATGTGTCAAGTTAATTAACTTGATTCTAACACAGAACTGCTGCATTGAATGAGTATATGGAAAGAGTTATTAAGTATGTCCTATTATGATAATGAATTTGATGAGATGATTCCTGGAAGCCATATTATTTAACATCACAGTCCAATGTAGTAGTAGTTACTCAAAATGCATAAAATACAAAAGTTTGTGTAATCATTGTATGATTATTTTATCTATTATCTTTTTTTTACCTCAGGTCTCTGCTTACAAATTTCCAGAAGTCTCCAGGAATAACAAGCAAAATACTTCGTTATTGCCTCACAATGCAACAGAAATACTCCAGTTCTTAAACAGTAGAAATTCAAGGATTTTTTGGAAAGTCTGGTGAAATCCACAGTGTGAAGAAAACGGTACTGTCACACTGTTAAAAATGTGAACTTTTTTTAAACTGACCATGTGTTCTTTTCTATCTTTTCCTACCATCTTTCTGTTTAATCAAATGTTAAACCTTAGACTAAAGCTATGAATTATTTAAATTGTTGTTTTGCAGTTAGGAAGTGTCAGCTCTTCTTTCTCTATTGTCTATTAAAAGAAAATACATGTGAAGTAGGAGTTTCTAGAGTAAGAAAGATGCTTGCTGTAGTACAACGCAGGATGGAAAAAGAGTTAACAAATACAAGAGAAAATGAGTTTTAAATAAGCTTGGGTTACAGTTTTAGAAACTTTACTTCCTTGAAGTGGGACGGCTCATTTAGTTTCCTAGTTTTTCCTTACTTTCATCTCATCAATAGAAATTCAAATTAATGACTAGGAATACTGATCTAAATGTACAAAGTAATGATTTAGCTTCTTACTAATTTACCTTGTCAGTCTCAGGATCTTTGACATCCCCAACCCCCAAATTTACTGACTCTGAATAGAATTCAGTGTTTTAGTGAACATTCACATTTAGAATAGTTTCCTGAGAATGGCCAGAATTTGGACGATCTAACTGGATTCAAAAAAGGTGTCAGAAAGCAAGTGGTTAACTAGCATTTTCAGTTCACCAGACTTAAGGGAGAAGGTCAGTATTGTGAAAGGGTAAGTTGAAAATTTAACTCAAAACACCACATTTTCTTTTTCATGTGCCCACTCCTCATTTTATAAAAAAATCATTTAGCATTTCCGGAAAGCTTTTCATTACCTTGACATCTTCAATATGAGGATGTGGTGGTGATTTCATCTGCACAATAGTGTGAAGAATATCATGGATGTGGTTTTTTAAATATAGCACAGGATTAGCTATCACCGTTTTTGTGGATGCTATGCTCGCAGAAAGCAAGGGTAGTGTTGTGGGTAGTGGAAGAGGAGACTGAAGCTGTTTTACAGTAGTTTCCTGTTTAAAACAAAAGATTGTATTTAATGATACTGCTGAGGGAAAAAAAATAAAAAAAAAAAAGGAAGATAATTTTACATCTTAAATGTTCTTCCGGGGTTATTTATCCTCTTCTATTGCTGTCTACCCAGTGCAGACAAGATTTTACTGTGACTGATGTCAAAAATATCTTATTTACTATAACAACACGGATCAGACCTGACAGCCACATTTGCTGAAACAACTTTTAATTCAGTACAGGAAGACTATTTTTCTGTTGTTCATTTGGAAATATTGGGATTGTCTAATAAGAAACATCAACTAAAAACGCACTTGCAGTAGATTAAGTTGACATAATACTCACTGGTCTGAGTTTAGTAACAAAATCATATTTGCACTAATCTGAGTTTCTCAAGTGGAAACAGAATTTTTTTATTTTATCCTTCAAAGTACACACTAAGCTTAGTACCACCGAGAAGAGTTGTCTACTGCTCCTACGAAGTGTGAGAAATCTAGGACTTGAACAGATAATCTGATACTGCCTGGTATCAGATTATCTACTGGAGCTTAGATTAGCCATTAACATTTGCTGGAAAGTATCTCTTTTTCTGTGAATGTAGAGAATGCCATAGTAAAAGGGAGCACTACCCTGTCTTAGTATTATCTGTTGAGTCTTGCAGCTAATATCCCTTTCCTTGCAGCTCCCTTGAATGACTTGCAGAGGTGCAGGGAATCAGGTTTTGTCATATTTCAGTAACTGTGAATTTAATTTAGTGTGATCAAAATTAGAATTTCATTGGAACACCTATATAATGATGCAGCTATAATATAAACAACAGCATTTCTATTCCATAATTATAGGTAGCCTATTTTTCAGTGTGACATAACAGATTCTTAAGGACCAAATAATCAGGATGATGTGTAAAGTAATACACTTAAATATGAAGTTCTTTCTCCAAGAACATTAAAATGATCATGAACATAAGACTTGCAGAACATGAGAAACATCTAGGCAAAAACTTCAGCACTTGCCAAAAACCTGACAGTCCAGAACTATTCTTACTTGTGAATAGAAATTAGTTGAATGTTTTACCTGCTGTGACTCTTGCAGCAAGAACTTCAGCTCCATTCTTACAGATGCTAAACCACCACCTTGTGCTCCGTGAAGACTACAGTAACTTAGAAAAACTCTTAGAAGAGCTTGGTTCTTCTGCAGCCACCACTTCCGTCTTTCAGCATGTTCTCGTTTTGCTTGTAACCTGCGTCTTTCTATCTGGTGCCGTTCATATGAACCAATGTCTGGCTTATCCATCTCATCATGATCAAGTAGATCCCCATTTACTTTGGTATACATTTTACAATAGTCTTTGCCCTCTGTATCATGGTTACATATTTCATGCATAGCAGCAATCTCTTTTTCAAGCCAGTTGTACAGCTGAAATCTGAGCTTTCCTCCATCTACTTCATAACCTGTAGCCAAAGTCCTCAGTTCAGTCATAAGGATCTTCAAACAGGCTCTGAACTTCAGTTGCTCAGCAATAACATCAACCTCAGTGTCTCCTGCATCACAAATCTTCCCATGTGGTGTTTGCGGGATGTTGGTGTTTGAGGTTCTCTCATCATCTTCTCCACTCTTCAAATCAGATTTTGAGTTTTTCATCATTATACCAACATCCTTGTCCTCTTCATCTGACTCATTTTTGTCTTCACCCCAGTCAAGGGTAAGGGGCTCATCATCAAATTTTACTGCTGGCTGACTCCAGTCAAACTGTGCTGAAGACTCAACAGTATTTTCCAGTGCAAAGGAAGTTGAAATTGGCTTTGACCAGTCTATATCACCACTTCCAGCACCATCCCTTAGTGCTTTGGAATCTGAAACACCAGCCTGTGTTGGAGTACTAGGTGACTCTTTCTCTGCATCTACAGTAGACTTTTTTCTTACTTTTGGAATTTTGGAAAGGACTTCAAGAGCTAGTACAGGGCAGCCCACTTTAAAATGAGCATTTGCAGTAGTGAAGAATAATTTTCTTTCTATAAGATTAATTTTATCAACAAAGTTTTTCTCAGTTTTTAGACCTAAGGTGGCCAAAGTCCCTTCTGGTGAACTGAAGTACCTTCGGATGAGCAAAGGATGTGTCCGAAGATAATTGTAAAAACTGAACACCACAGGATTGCATGACTTGATGATAACTAAGGAATTAAACAGATATGACAGCTATTGAAAATGGCTTTAAAATGGCATTATTCTGTTTTGCACTATTTCCTGCATTACAGAGACTTGTCATAGCACAAAAACCAAGACACTTTTTGGTCTAGTTGCCAAAAGAAAATGAAGAATTACTTATTCCCCACAAAAAGATTAAAGGCATGAGCTGGATGAGTAGAAAGATACTAAATTCCCTCATTTGCCTTGCTGTTATATTTTACTCAGTTAAGCCTAAAAATAAGCTGGGGTGATCAGTCAGGTAGTTTTCCCCAAGGGAGGGAATATGCCACAGAAACCCATGTAGCTACCTGTCCCTTAACATTAATCTTGAAAGAGACAGGATAGGAAATCCTGCTAGAACACTGTGAATTCCTAGAAGCAAGAATGAGAATTTAAGTCCATTGGACAAGACCTTGGAAGAAATGCAGAAAAGATGGTTGGTGTGTGCTTGTTTTCTTTTTTTTTTTTCTTAAGTAAAAATTGAGTGGGCCAGTACATAAGGCAATTAATGATTTCAGTATAATGGCATCTTAGGAAAGGAAGTACATAAATACATAGGAAGTATTCCTCTTTCCCTACTCTGCCTTAATAAGTTTGTCCCATCAGACTAAGGTTTTTCCCTTACCTGGGTTTTCATCATCATCTTTAGGGGTTTGCTCCAATAACGTGTCCAGTGCTCTAGTGTAATCTTTCATTATCCAGTATGCAATGCTTCTCAGAAATGGATCAGAATGCAATTTAGTACAGCTGAACCCAGTTCCATCCTTTTGGCAGCCTAAAATCTTTTCATAAAGAATGGAAGTGTATGTGATGGAGGTTTCAAATTCTGATTCATACAGACGAGCAATAACCATAGCCAACTGGATGTCTTCCATTTTCTCAAGGCAAACCTACGATGAGAAATGGGGAAAAGGTTGCTTTACAAGGGAAAGGTAGTTCTTTAAAATAACAATTAAGTGGATAGCAATAAATATTTACAGAACAGATTGGTTTGTTTTTTTTTCCCCTCATCGTACCTGTTCTTTAAGTACATATATATCTCTGGGTCAAAACCATGGTGATAGATATCTAATTAATATATTTTATTTCATGTTTGGAAAGAGGTGTGCTTTCTTCTGTTCCAGGAATTATCATATGAATACCTGTACATCAGCATGTCAAAGATTAATATAGCAGAAGTAAAGATGTTTATTCTACCTAGTAGAACAAAGATAACGTCCAACTTTAATGTTAATACATCACTGGTAAGATACTCTTCACACTGTCTCATCTGCAAAATTGCATCTCTCAGGAAAATTCTTTACATTCTTAGGTAAAGACAAACATACTGCATATAAGTAGGCAGGAGAACTAAAGGTTCTCTAACTCCCATTCTCTTCTGAGGTACTGCTTGGGTTATGATCCTGCTTACAGCTCTCACCTCCCTTGTGGCAGGCAACATCACAGCTTCACTAAAAAGGAATCCTAGGGTTGCTTCAGAAAAGAACTCTGACTTCCTTTTTTTTTTTACTTAATGTTGTAACAATAGGTCATACAAAATAGCTAGAGGCTGAGCTCCAACTTAACTGTTGTTACCAAATTTTGCCAGAAGGATCATGACTGTTATTCCCAAAAGTGCTTCCACTGAGAGCTGATGTATCTGAAAAATTATTCTGGCCTTCAAATCAGCTTTCAGTCTGCTTTTTACAGTAGTGTGGAGGTAAATGGTATGTCTGCAGAGCACAAGGAGGTCTTGTGTGGGTACACAATACCATTTGGGCTGCCACAATTTATGGAAAACATGAGCAAAGAACAGCTTGTAAGGATGCAGTTACATAGGTCAAATTAGGAACTGAAACTTAATTTCTCAAAAATGGATACCTCTATAGCATCTTTCAGTGAACCTGCTAGCAGGAAAAATGCAGCTGATTGTTCAAAGCGTTGTTTTCCCAACAAAGCAAAAGCATTTTTTAAAGCAGCTTTGCGCCATCTATCTTCACTGAAGTTGTGGCTGAAAAAGGCAGTCATCTTCTCATCTTTCTGGGACCTGGATAAGTAAATGCCACACATACAACTACTTATTATATCATCTTAGCATACAATCACTTGAATAATTAATCACTTAAATTTAAACTCTAATCTGGATGAGTTCCACTTTGCATTCACGATTCAATTAAGATTAATCAAACTTACAGTTAACAGAACTTACCTAAACAGACCCCATACCACTGCCTTTTTCTTCATAGCAAGGTAAAAAAGTGCAGCATCTAAGGCATCATTGTTCCTCTGAAATGAAGCTTTTGCAACCTGCAGTAAGCAAAACTTACTGTTATTACTGAAAATATAGAAGCTGCTTTTAGCTAAATAACGTATGTTTTCTGTCACAAAGGATGGTATAGGTGACTGTGATATTTCTACAAAACAAAAGTAATTTCTGTCAGAATGTTTTATTCATATGTTACAACTCTCTATTCACTATAAACATTCTTAAGACTCAGAAAAACAGCACTATTGCAGATATAACCCCTCTCAATCACAGTGGTACATTACAACTATGCAAATAAGTCTTTTCTTAGAAAGTGTTAAGGTAACTCCTACTATCACATGAAATTCTTCTTGCATTCCATTATTTACAAATACCTAAGTTCATACAGGTATTCCCTTAACGAACACTGTTTTTTGTATAGGACTTGGAGATGTAGTTTGGAATACTAGGCTAATTAAGTTTTACTCCTGGATTCCAGTAACCTGTAATTTTTCAAACTGAATTTTTACAGCATAATTAGTAAGTACTTCTGTTCCACAGACGTTTCAGAGATTGCATTATTTGTTTGCTGTAATTCAAAGTAAAATCTAGTAATTATTCAAATCCCCTCAAACTTCAAGTTATAAAAACCCTGAAATTCTTATTAAAGCAAGGATTTAAATCTTATTGGTACCTATGGGAAAATTTAGGTATCTCAAAAATATTTTGCATTTTATCGATTATTACACCTCCCATAAGAAAAATGCATGTAAATGTGACTTTGGTTTCACACAATATACGTGCATGCTTCTATAAAATAGTAATTTTATAACTCTTTAGAAGAGTAAAAGCTGCACTTAGTTGCAATTCAGATCTTTTATGTTCTACAATACTCCATTATAAAAAATACAAAAATGGCAAAAAGACCCTTTATATATTTTTACTAATATTTATATATATTTCTTAAATAAAACTCACTACTGAATTCAAAGCATAATTCCCTGTTTAATACTGACTCTATCGGAAAACAAGATTCTTATTAGAGTAGTTAATATGATCTTTAACATACTGTAGAATATTGGGGGGTGGGGGGGGAGGGAAATCAGGTGCTTCAGAAATGGTTTTACCCTAGAAAAATCGTATTACATCTTACTACTGAATAATGATATTTTTAAGCCAAGAGTGCCAATGTCAGTTGGCATAGAAAAAAACTAGTTATACTATCTCCTGGCTGAGCTGGAATACAAAGGAATCTGCTATAGGCAAATCATGTGCGTATCTGTTAAGGCATACCTAACAGCATGTTAACTGTAACATGTAAGTAGTGAAACGTACCTTCTCAATGCACCTTCGGAGTGTGTTGATATTCCTGACCCACCAACCAATACCCATAGCTCTTAATTCAGACCACTGTGGGTCTCCCTTCTGGATAGCGGGAATCATACTGATCAACTCCTCCTCAGCCTCAGAATGAAAAGCCCATGCAAAATGGCAAGTAGAAAGGCCTAAACAGTAACATAATAAAATTGAGAAGATTAAGCCTTGTTAATATAAGCAAATGAAGTATGTCAGAGATCGAAGTGGAATCTCCAACCCAAGAGTTAGGTAGATCTGAGTGAGGCTGTTTGCCTCAACAGGAAGTAGAGCTGCTAAAGGAACAGCTCAAATATCTTTTTACTTGCTAGGGATGTCCTCTTCTCAGTGCTTCTTATGTAATTTCCCAGTACACCATTCCTATATGGATAAGTTATATAGCGAAAGACCAAAGGAAAAATATTTTGGTATTGCAGAGGCAGACCTATTCTGTGCCAGAAACCTTTCTGTCTTTTGCTTAGGGGGTAACTGCTTTTATTTCCTGTATTTCACAACAGCATGTACTCAGATTGAGCAGAGAAAAAACCTGCTGTGATGAAAACAACAGAAGAATCTTTAAGGTAAGATAAAGCCATCCTATGTAAAGCAGTATCTTCGTTCTCCAGCAGAAACAATATATACTGTTTGTCTGTTATCTAGTTGGAGAACTTATTCATGCCTGAAACTGAATGGGGCAGAATCTTTGTTCTGTTCTACTGTTTTTTGGCTATTCACAGTACGTGCAAGGAAGCCTGTATTAAATCTTTGCAAAGTAAGGGCTTAATGAAATAGAGAGCATCTAAAATGAATATGCAGATAATGTAAATAACAGAAATAAAAAAAAAAAAAATAACCAGACCCTATCAGCTCAAGTAGATCAAATGAAAGCAAAACTTCACTCTAAGAATTACCTTGGTGAAGCAGCTGAACTCGATACAGAGGTGGGAGTGATGTCAGGAGGCAGGTGTGCAAGCGCATAGCCAACAAGTATCTTAAGCCACATTCATCTAAGGTATCTCTTCCTGTGAAATATAAATGCTAATTTTTGAACATGCAGATGACTACAAGAGCATATATACAGCTTACCATATGCAGTGTGAGGAATGTATGTTTCAGAACTTGCTGAAAACTGAACTACAAGTTATTATGTATGAAATATAAGTAGAGATTTATATTTAAGTTTTTCTTTCTTGCTGCATCTAATCTGAATAACTGATACTAGCTTTGGTATCCCAAATACCCAAGGATTAAGTCTACCTTTGCTGAGAAGAACAAGAATGTTAATTCAATATGTCAGTTACTAACCTGAGTAATTCTTATCTCTGTTCTCATCTAGTTCAGTGCTTGTTGTGGCCACAGTGTCTGCCAAAGCTACAAGGAACATCTGCTCCAGTCGAGTGAGGCCTGGCAGACTTGAGTGCATCAGGTGGCTTGACAGAACACTAGCATGTTCTCGGCCAAAGTAAGTCGGACCATACTGTGACAGATTAATAACTTTGGATTTACTCTCCCTTTTCTCCGGCTCAAAATCAATAAAGTCTTCAGTTGTAACAGATGGAATTTGGAATAGGTCTGAGTACTGATCTTCTGTTTTTCTCTTAGCATGATGTTCAGAGCCCTGAGGTATTTTAGCAGTTTCTTCAGAAACAAAAGTGGCATCTTGATCTGCAGCAAGCAACGCATACAGTGGCAATGGGGGAATTGAGTCTATCTCTGTGTAGTCTCGAGTACCTTCTTTTCCAGCTGTGATGGTATCCTTTGCAGTACTACCACTTACGCTAATGGTGCGAGAAAGATGGCGTTTAGGACCAGTTCCTTCTCCAGCTTCTGTGTCTTTAACAATTGCAACTTCTCCTGCAATACATTTAACTAAATGCGATAGAATGGCTTTGGCTCGGCGAACTTTACCCAGATCCATTAGTTCTAATAACTGGGTTGGATGATACTGGGGTAGAGTAGGTGAAAGAACATGAGCAGCTTCAAAAAGGCCACCATCCTGTATTACAGTTGGAGTGCCAAAAACATCATCCACAATACCTGCCCTATCAATTACACTGGACTTCTTTGCTATCAGGCTTGTTTTGAGTGGCTCTTGTGTTGTTGAGTCTTCAGTAGTAAAAACATCACTTTCTCCATCACCAAACCTGATAGTGTGTTTCCACTGGGCATAAACATGCATTTCACAGTCCATTCCCACTACCAGTATACCATCTCTCACCCAGGACAGAGAAACAGGCAGTGAAGGAGTGCCATCTACAGATGATACCAAATCAATTGATCTAAGCAACACCCACTTCGACTTTATACCTTGTTTTATGCTACCACCTAGTGGTAAAGTAATGACAGCTACTCCATCTTTGCTGCTAGTTTGATCTGTTACAATCCCTGAAAGTCTCCCGTACATGTAGATGTTGGCACCAACTCCAACTGTCAATATATGTGAACCATCTTCTTTTGATACCCAGTCTAAATGCACCAAATGCTTGATACTAGGCACCAGGTATTTGTCTTTATTCAAAAAACCATCTGATTTACTGTAAACAAACAGATTACTATCTACACTGACTCTTGAATCAAGTACACTTCCAACCTTAACTAAATCATCCAGATGAATCGTCTGTTCCAAAACCCATTCTGATCCTCCTGTAGACTCGCATTCAAGTATACAAACATGCATGGAAAATTCTTTGGAAACAAAACCATTATGCTGTATGGGTTGTTTGTATGCTACTGCAAGACGTCCTGTGTAAGAACAGCTAACGGCAACTGGCCTTCCTACAATGCTCACTGTACTGCTGTTGTCTTCTCCTTCATCATTCATTAAAGGCCATTTCCTCCAATGATACATTTCCCTTTCTTCATTTTTGCTGTTTAGGTCTGTCTCTACAGTACATCTCCAGAACCGCACCCTGTTGTCTGAACATGATGTGACTATCAGATAAGGCGCAAGGCAGACTGGGTATATTGATGAAGAACTCAGGTGACCTGAAGTTAGAACACATTACATTTTTACTTTTAGTAATATGAAGTACAATGCCTCTATGAAAAAAAATGAAACCAAAGAAGGGGAGGGAGCAGGAAGTACAGGAGGGACAAGAAGACAGACAAACAGAAGAAGGTGTAAGGGCATCAGGTAAAAAAAGCATTATATACCCAACATGCTAATATTGGCAGATGACATAAAGCAGGTATAAATTGTTCATTAATAAATTAAGGCTAGAAGTTAAGTTTCCAACCATTAAAGTAGTAAGTTTCAGGACCACCTTTCCTGTGGGAATTCGAAATATTTATGGAAGGGTAATATGACATGGACACAATTATTTGAGAGAGCATTTTTAGTCTGGTGTTCCCTGTATCAGTAAATAAGAATGTGATAGGCTGAGGAGATACAATCCTATAAACTTGGAGTTAAATTAGTGGACAAACTGGATAGAAAAAAAAGTTACATTTACCTGCTGAAGGAGTTGCTCTTATTACTTCTATACCAGCAGGAAGATCCAGAGGTTGGCTATACACAAGTTTGGAGCTCAGAATGAGTTTGCTAGCAGTCTGAAGATTAGCAATTGATGAAGATCGTGGAATGGGACTTATGCCAGGTGATACATTTGGAGCAGAAACCACACTCTTTTGCACAGGTACACTAAGCTTATTCTCTGGTGAAGTATCTTCAGTTGGCTTTGCTATATTAAAAAAATTGACAACAGTGTTAAAAAAATTAAGGATAAGGCATGAATATCCTACAATATCATATCTATTTTTAGCTATGCTTAAGTTACACAGAAAATAATTATAAGATGTGTGCAGGCTGTGTTTACTTTTACTGCATACTATGACTATTCATTTTGGGATACCCATAACATTGAAACGAACCACCAATCTCTAAGTTTTATTTTAAAATAATATTAAAGAAATGTCTGTCTCTAAGAAAATTACAGTCACTTACCTAAACAGGCCTGCACAGATTTGAGATGAAGATGCCACATCTGAAGAACAGAGCACCCATTACTATCTTTCTCAATTACTACTAGGTAGAACTTCTCTGAGAAAGGTGGTGGACGATACCCTGTAATTTGAACATCATTATCATGAAATATATCTTCCACATAAATTATTTTCAGTAACAGAAGACTCTCAAAAAATTATTTATACTAAAACCCCGCTTTCTTCTTTGAAAGAAATTGCTTGATTAGAAACAAAATATTCAAACAGTATGATTTACAACTTTTTAAACATTGATAACATTTGTTTACTCATGGCCTCAGAACAATTACAAAAATAGACTGACTTACAGACAACCTGAGTACTAGTAGCAAACCTAATCTATTAGATATATTTGCCTTCCAGATCAGTTTGAACTACCTTGCTGTATTGTAAAGACCCTCTTCTATCTGCCTGCTTTCTTCTTTTTAAAATTTTAAGTCTACAACCAAATCCCCAAGTTACTTTCTATTGTATTAACTTGGAAGTCAAATATGTTCATCTTATCGCCTGGAACTACATATTGATGCAGAAATTATACTTCTGTTCTATTTTGTACACATTTATATATACAACATACAGCATTTTGAAAAATGGACTTTGTCATATAGGTTAAAATGTTTCACTTTAAGCAAATTAGAATGTCTTTGTTTATTGCTGTTACCATGTGAACTAGAACTCATAGGAGCAACATGAAACAGCCATTTTAGTGAATTCTACAGATTCTCATAAAAAGAAAACTAACAGATGCTGGCTATTTCTGTATTCTTAAAAAACATTTCTAGTAACTACATTTCATTCATATTACGGATTTTTATTCTGTACCTTGTGATGGCTGGAAAAATATCTCAGTTTCCTTCCCTTCCACATCTTCCTTATGTGGTTTGTATCCCAAAATGAAGTCTTCTTGAAAGACATGAAGCAATTGTGTGTTTGAGCCACACTGAAATATTAAGCAATAGTTATGCTTCCATAAAAATAAGGCAACATTTAGTACTAATGCAATTATTTCTTTCCTGCAATCTAGCTACCAATGAGGATCTCACTTTCTTTTATCATGTTAAAAGTTATTTTAATGCACCCAAAACCGGGAATGTTTTCCTTTTATGTTAAGAACAGCATATTCTAGAACCTATTGTTTGTATATGCAAATCATTTCACTGAGATCTACTCTGCTAGACACATTCTGTAATAACATTTTTGCTGCAGTTGTTGACAGATGCACTAGTACCTGATTGGTTTTTATTGCTTTAGGTGTTGAATAAATGACAGTGGGAAAAACTCTTAAGACTTTTATCCCTTTTCAGTGGGAAGACATGTCTGCAGTGAACTGCTTAGGAAATCTAAAAAAAGGGAATGATTTGCAGATTTTCTTTCTCTTGTATATCTCAACAGCTGTCCTTCCTGACAGCAACAGATTTCCATGCAGTACCTTCACCTCTCTACAAAGGAGACTACTGGCAGTGAAATCCTTTTCTGCAGGCAAGCAAAAATATGTCCCCAAAGACAGAGATGGCTAAATCTTCATGCTGCAAAACACCCTCTTTTTCCAGAGAAACATGGAAATAGTATTTTCTGTACTCATCTATAAAAATTCTAGACAAGTATTTTGTAAATTTGAACTTAAGATTGAAGATCCCATGTGATTAATACTTAAAAGCATGGAAATTTATTGACAAATAGAGAACTACTTCTTTATATGTGTCAAAAACATTCAGATACCTAATTAAGAAATGGTAAAACACTGTTTTCACAGGCTGCTTCCTAACAGAAAACAGCACTGGAACATGTCTGGTCAAAATAACTGTGAGTAAGAACAAGGTGTAATGCTGCTACCTCCTCAATGTTTAAAATGGATAGCTGTATTAGAGTTAGGAGAGACAGAAAAAAAAAGAGGTAGTAATTCATAGCTACAATTCCTACATTTTGGAATTGTTAGCAGCTAAAAGCAAGCTGTCTGACTAATGTTCAAGGAATCCTAACACTAAAAGTTAAAGGCAGTCATCACCATAGAGAAATGTCTTATCTCTTTTCAACTAATTAGGTTAATTGACAGAGATACTAAACACCTTTATGCGAAACCCTTAGAGAGTTAACCATTTACTTACTTTGTTAGTTATTGCATCAAGTTCAATAATGCATCCTGGTCGAGCAGTAGATTGTTGACTCACAATATTAAACACTTCCCCAATAAGTTTCTGAAACAGAAAAAAAATAAATTAGAGGAGTTAGTATATTTTTCCTTCAGACAGAAGGAAATTGCAGTCACAATACACTGATACTTTAATTTTCCTCGTAGGCACAAGCTGTAACAGAGTTCTTACTGTTGTCACTTAAAAAGCATACCTTAAGTCATTGGCACTGTTGTGTCTGTAGCTATTCAGGGGGACAGCGCATCACTTTTAATGTCAACTAAATAGTGTTTATTTAAAGACTTATCCTTTAATAACATAACTTGGTATCTGTGCCATGAGAAAGTCAAATATACTGCTTCACTTCTGTTTAAAGCTTCAGGTTTTGTCACAACACGTAAAAAAAAAAATCAGTATAGCTTATGCATAAACTGAAGGCTCTATTGATTTTTGCTAGAATATTCACAATTACTGCTCTTGGAACAGATTCCTCAGGCAGATCTGAATATTGTCAGGCTCTACCTTGCAGGATAGCTTAGAAAATAACAAAAGAATGAAAAAAAGGAAAGATGTGCTTCTTTATATGATAACAATGCAAGATCAGGATTTACTTTGCTTAAAGTTACAGAAATTAAATATTAAAGAGGGACGAAAAAATAAGACCTGATATTACCCTTGGCAGTAACCTGCCAATTCCCTCTTATCCCACCATATCTGCCCTTCCTCATATACAGATATAACTTTGGTGGATTCATCTAAGTCTGCTCTACTGTCTTCACCTTCCCACTTACTCTGACTTCCCCTCTTTTAAGTAAACAAAGAAATACTGTTTTTCCTTTCCCCACCTGCTACAGGCTGGGAAAGCCTGTCAGGGAAATTTTGTTCCAGTGCAGCCACTTTTAGTAGTAATAGCTGTATTTCTGACTGCTGATGTTTAGAGAGAGATGCAAACCATAAAATTATGTAAGGTATAAGGCATAAGATCCTATACACAGAATGGCAAAAAAATTATACAGAACCAAGTGAAGACAAATTCCCTACTAAAGAGAGGAGTTACCTTAAGTAGTTTAATACTTTCAAAGCATTGCTACAGAAAACTTACAGATGATTCAGGGTCAGATAATTCATCTAGAAGTTTTCGTGCATCTACAACAGCTTGATAGAGTCTCAAGTTTTTGCCATCAGATGCAACAAAGCAAGCACTAGCAGAGTTGCAGTACGTGCCTAATAGAAAACACAAAAACTTCATAGTTAAAACAAAGTGGCAGTGAAATGGCATTGGGTAATCTATCACGTTCTACACCACTGTATCTGAATACATTTCTAACATAATTTCCATAAAGTATCGAAGCAAAAAACCTAAGAAAATGTGTGCATTAAACTACATTATCTGAATTTTTAAACAACTCCCTTTCTGCTCATTTATTTAACTCCTCATAAAAGCTGAATAATCTAAGCAGAACTCATATTTACAAATAATGGTTTACATGCAAAAAAACATTATGTAGTACACCTGAAGGAATGTTGCCATTCCTTAAGGGAAGCAGGTAGTTATTTGTGTTTAGAAGACTGTGGGATTTAGACAGCACAGAATATTACTATGTGGGCAGAGAAAATAACTTATTTTAAATAGAAGACATGTTACACACTTATTAAGTATACTTAGGATTTTTGAAGTTGTACAACATCTTTGACACCTATTTTATCATTGCAAAGGTCAGATTGGCCTTAGCATAATAAAATAACTTGGCAATATTAATAGAAGACAATGTTACATCCATTGCAAAAATGACATTTTTAGTACTGTATGCAAAGATGACAACTTACTACAACAGCATCCTTGTGATCATTCAAAAATAATTATCTGAGCGGCTGAGGAGAGTCATAGTTGTAGAGACTATTTTGTCTTACCAGTACTGGAAACTATTTTGCTAACTGCAGTAGAAAGAACTAAAATACAAAACCTGGAGAGTCATCCTAGGGCATTAGACATCAGATGATGTACTGCCTTACCTCTGAAAAAGTATTTGCAGTTCTCTAAAGTTCATGTAGCCTGTTTCTTTAAAAGTACTCTGTTCTAATGGGGCTTTTGTAAAACACTGGCAGCCTGAAGAATTTGGGCATCATTTCAGGACCTTCTAAGAAGAGTTTTTAGCCAGCATGTTAAAAGATTTTGATATTTTGTATCAAAATTACATAAAAATGTAAATTTTGGCTGAAAACCTTTCCCAACTAATCAGATGTTCTAGTGGGCCAAATACTATTTCTTCTCAACCCACTGCCTCCTGCAGCTGTATGTGACCACCAGCCCAGATGCCCAAGTTGTCAGAACATCTGCATTATTAATAAGATGGCAATGCAGAGAACACTCAGTGAAGCTGCCTAAAGCACTGAGGAAAGGGATCATCTTGTTCTTTGTGAGAGCAATGATTACTTACTCTCACAAAGAAGTTACTGAGTGTCAGCTGATTCACAGTAACTACAGGCACACTCAGACCAGATGAAATGTTTTGAAGCTGTTTAGCCTCAAATGAAATAAAAATACTTAATTTGCATAATACAAGTAAATTGATGAAAAGTGAATATAAATATACTCCAAATTATAATAGTAATTTATTTTGACAAATTAATTCTACAACTCATAGTGTTAACTCTATATGGAAACATGCTAAGTATACTCACCAAGGCAATAGCTGGGAATAAGTGTTGGAAGCCAGGCTACGTTAGAGAAAGCGGAGGTATGAAGAGAGTTAATTCGAGCCAATTCAGATACTCCTCCAGTGTATGATAAAGGTCCTATAGGGTCTACACGCCACAGAATCAGCTCACTATAGATTGCGTTTGGATCATGGAATGTACGGGTTGCTGCATTTTTAAGCTGCTGCCTGGAAGAACCTTTCACATGTTTAATTGGATCCATTTTTCTGTTTATCCTATCAGAGTCCCAGGAACTGTCTGATTCAGGAGTTAATAGAGCATTATGATGAGAAGACGTTAGAAGTAATGGTAAAACAGAATGGCAAGCTAGATCATTGAGATGAAAACGGTGACCGCAGTACCTAAATTTATGTGATACAGTTAGCACAGAAGTGAAAGCTGATTTATCAATGAAAGTAACTGCCCACTGATTTAGAGAGCCATCCATATGTTTGGAAACCATCATTACTTTTGGAGAAATTATATTCACATTTGCACTATCCTGGTCAAAGCTTGATCCTTTATTTGCTAGAGTCTTATCTGGAAAGTCCATTGTCTTCTGATAGACAGCACTACTATCATCTTTTACAAAGATGGGGCAAGCATACATCATAATATTTTTGCTAAGGGAGCTAGCATCTCCTGATGGAAATGCGACAGGAATCCTAGAAGAAAATGAAACCTAAAAAAAAAAAAAATAATAAAAAAAAAATTAGAATTTAACACCACAGCTTAAGTCTAAATACATATTAGCTGTTTCACAGGAAGTACTTAAACTCATACGAATGTTCAGGTATAAAAGAAAGGACACAATGATTGTTGATTAAGATCATAAATAATAAAACATTTTCAAATATACAATACCTGAACTTGCCGAAAGATGCCTGGAGTGTATTCATCTAAGTATTTCACATGCCACAACAAAAAGGTACCATCAATGGGATGGATAGTAAAAAGCATATCTGGATTTCTGTTCCATTCAGTTACAAGCAACTCAATTTTCTGATCTAACAAAACTGTTGGAAGAGGCATGCATGGACCTCTCAGTAGTGATGTTTTGGGGCTTCCCTCTCTTTCTCCATCTTCATGTTCTGAAGAGCCTGTACCAGTCCCTGTCTCTGATTCTCTATCTATAGACAAGTCTGCAACAGAAAAGAAATGTGCCATTTAATGCATTAAAAAGATTTCCCCAGCAGTTTCTGTTCAAAACAACATATTTCTTATCTGCTAAGAGTAGTGTCTGATAAGAACATTCATGTGCATTGAGGGTAGAAACATCTTTCTTTGTCTGCTGAAAAATGTGAGGGTCTGGCCCTTAACTATTGCTTCTAACTATGCAATACAAGTAATAATAAATAAAACCATACAAATGCAGATACTTAACAGTAATGCCCTGCCTAAGATTATTCCGGTCAACTATAAACCCACATATTTCATATGAATGCTGGTTTCAAACTAATGTGGGTGGTTGTTTGTATTTAGAAGGTAATAATGAAATATCACTGATCACAGTGATCATTGATAAAGTAGTATGTATTGCATGTTCAGTAAGAATTATCATATACTTAACTACTGCATTGGTGATCTATATTTTAAGAACCTAAGCATTATAAATAACAAAATATATCATCAGTTTCCTGTCACTAATTGGTCTTCCTGGTTTCGGTAAACAGATGTAAATTTTTACACATGCTTACTGACCAAGTGACGCTCCTACAGCAATGTAAGGTATTTCTGGTAGGACACTTTTTCACCATTAATTTCAAAATAGTCTCTCTGTTGCTTTGTGAACAGCTACAATTGGCATCATCACATGATGCAAAGCTTAAGATGTAAATCTTACCAGTAGTGGAAACACTGCAGTTGCATTAAAATGGAGCTATGTCCAACCCTACTTAAAGCTTGCCATATATTGGTTTGTCATTACAGACAACCAGATAGTAAGGTAAATACAGAGCAGGTCTTAGTCATGATTTCATAGCTCAGTGGAATATATGCAAAATGGAAATGAAAGACCAAAGCTACCTTTCTTTTTCACTCTGTATGTCACTATTGCATTCCAACAGAGTAAATCACTGCATTTTTCATGCCCACAATTACAGCACTTAAAATTTCAGCAGTAAATGCCCATTTCAGATTAATGATGTTAGCACTTTCATTCTTGTGGTAAATAAATGCATTAATTATTGCATTAATGCACTTTAAAGTAACTCTCGTGCTACATATCTCAGTATTACTAACCGTGATCTAATTTCATATGTAAACCTTTCTCTTTTTCTTCCATTTCTTCTTCCTCTTCAGCCTCAACATCAAAATCTTGTTCTACTTGTTGTTCAGAAATTTTTCTTAGATGCTGCATAAACACTTCAATAGAGGATGTAAAATTAAATTCTTTATTATTCAACCAGTGAACAACGAAGCCTCCGTTTCCTTCATCTATATTAAAAGCTGTTCCAGCCAAGACTGATGGAATATCTGTGGACATTTTTAAACAAAAAAAAAAAGCTATATATTAAACTGCTCACCTTTAAAATATATATATATATATACATACATACATACATATTTCTTAAGACATTTAGGTTACTTCAGGTAGAACCTAAAAATTATTAATAATTTGTGCCTGTAGTATCAGAAAAGGTAGGACACAGATCAAGTTTTTACATGAACTTGAAATTAAAATAAAAAATATAAGATATTTTAAAGTCAATAAACTTACATGAAAATTAATACTTATGTGAATGGCAAATGATAATAGTTCTAACTGCGCAATTTCTTACGTTGCTGTATTGTCATTTCACATACTGATTTTAGGTAACAAACATGACTGCTCTTTAGTCTTTCACTTGTTTATAATATTCTGCATTATTCTATAAAAAGCAGCTGGTTTCCTGCCAAAAAATCTGGTATAGTTTTTTTTTTTAATTCACTATCTATTCTGTAGGACACAAATACTCTATTCATCATATACCATTGCCTCCCAAAACCCAACAATCTAACACCAAGCAGACATGCACCTTAGATTTCCTTTGCTTTCTAACATGCAAAGATGAATTCAATTGGCTTTTAGAAGTTCTGAACCTCATTTGTCTTACAAAATTCTGTGAGAAATAACAGGCTTTTGAAATAAGTCTTCCTGCAAATTCCCTGTATTCAATTAGGTAAAGCAAAGCAAACAATGTACATCCCTGTCCCCTCTTTCCCCCCTCCCCATTTTTTTTCCATTTTGTGTAAATATATTATTACAGTTTAATAAATGGTTGTAATATTTTACCTGTATTAGGGTTGATGCTTGCTGCTATGTGGAAGTGACCAAGTGCATTCGCGTGATGTGAAATGTGACGCTGAACTTCGTGAGTACCCTGTTGATCTGGCAATACATCTGTATGGGTAACGAGAACTGATGACCTCCTTTGTCCTTTTCTCATATTTTTCAACTCATGAATTGTCTGGTATATTTATAAAAAAAAATAAAATTAAACTGTAAGGCAAAAATTCACACTTAGTAAAGCCTAAAGCTTTTTAATTTCTTTCTACCTAAGATGTGAAGATTAATTTGAAAAGGATTACTTAAAATATATTTCAGCAGAGGTTAGTAACACTTGTGTACATCAGTTCTAGGTAAAGGCAAAGCTCTTCTAACAGTCTTCTGAAAGTTACATTAATATCTGCTAAAACAACAACAAAAAATACACACTATTTTGTGTAACTTTCATAGATGAGATTATAGCAATCTAAAAGCAGTAACCTTTCTAATGTAATTTGATAATGAATTATTTTTGTGAATAGAAAATTGCTGAGAGCATAACTGACTGAACAGCCCAAAACATATTTGGTTCCGCTTTCCCTATTTGTTGATAGTCATGATACATAAGAAGTAAAAACTTCATCAGACTGTAACAGTCTACAGATGAGTAGCGGGGTGTTTGTTTTTTCGTTTTGTTTTCTTGGTTTTATATTGATAGGTTTTCTCTAACTGTAAATTTAATAGACTTGATATGACTGCCACTGAAATTTTGAGCCCTATAGTACCACTTTCTGGAAATGCAGTTATCAAATCAGATAACTAAAAATTAAAAGATTTTATTTACTGCTTCCTCTGTTTCTATAATTACAGACTTTCAGAGGCAATCAGAATGAAACTCTCACTATTCCATATTAAACATTGTCTCATCACTATTAGTTAGCTATAGAAAAAGTAGATTGAGTTTTAAGAACACAGAGCTTGGGTGCAGAGTTGCAAAGTCTGATTTCTTCATTGTTTAGTAATAAACTTCAAAAACTGATATGTAATAATTCAGACTATTTTTATCCTTATAAGAACTAGATAATACACATTCATAGAGTTCTACATCCTTTAAGCATTTAAATTTTAAGACTCTTGAAATAAAAAAGTGACAAGTATTTACTTGTACCTCTAGTGCATGTTGTATACTGTCCTTTTGCTTTCCAGATTGAGAGACGGTGCTGCTAATGCTGGAAGTGCTGGTTTCACAGATCTGCTCACCAAGAAGAGTATCTTCTGGTAACAGTGTCTCTGACCACAGTCGACAGATGCCATCAAGACAAGATGTGAGTAACACATTACAGACCAAACCCCTAAGAACAGACATGTCAAGGTTACTGCCCAATGTAATTAAATTAGCTATATGGACACAGTGGAAATTAGGGGAGAGTAGCTGTTGTTTCATCCAAATTTCTGCCTCTCTGCTAACTAAAGGTTTTATATCAGTAATGATTTTTGGCATGCTGGTAAACTCGTATTAGATTTGGCAAAACCCATATTGATTGTTGGCAAAAGTACATGTAAAAGTACATGATGAATGCAACAGTTATTATAAAACTGCAGTTATCAAACTGCCTAAACTCTCTGACTCGTTGGACTATGTGAAGAATGCATAATTTTTACTAAATAACTAGAAGTGAAATTGAACAACTGATTAATAACCAGTATATACAATACAAATTAGCTTACTAAATGCTGACCATTTAAATAAATATTTTATTTCCAATGTCATAGCACCAATTGGTGAAGACAAAGCTTTATATTCATGCTTCCTGGCATACCTTGAGAAGGCACTAAAGTTTAGACTATATTTTAGAATAAATCTCACCTGTTAATGTGACTATCACTATTGTACTAGGTAATACAAAAGCTTATGGGAAGATGTTCATATGTTTTATTTCCTCAAAGCATAAGCAGAGAAATCTAATCATGTTGTTGATTGCCAAACTTTAACCAAAGTGTTAAAAATATATTTATTCAAAGCCTTGCCTGGCTTTTATTGAAAAGGAAACTTTCAAACCTGGGCATGTACTTGCTAATGTTACGCCATGAAAATCCTGTCACTGCTCGAGGATGCGCCAAATAAACAAATGCGAAGTTGACGATCTCTGAGCTTTTTTTCTTTTCTTCATTCTCCTGGGGCAGAAGAGATGACTTCCAACCAGTCATAGGATACCAAACCTTTAACAGGCAGTCATTCTAGGTAAAGCAATAAAAAACATGGGGTTAGCTAGCTATAATTAAAAATATCACAAAAATAAAGTCCCAAATAATGAAGAAACTGCTGTTCTGGTACTATTTGCAGTTTTTCAGACAACCCATTTCTGAAACCACTTATTTCACTGATGGTCCTCCTGGAATAAGCTACAGGACTGAAGAAATATTCTGCTGGCAATATTCCATTCCTATAAGGACTTTTTCTTGCAGTCCAGTTGGCCCCCTACTTTTCTCTTGGTTCACTGTGCATTTTCTGCTAGGCAAATATGCATGTTTTAAATGCCACGTCCATCTCCCAGCAAAGATAGAAGCCAGAAACAGGCCGCTACTAACACGACAATATTAAGCTCATCAACAGTCAGTTTCTCCACTGAGACAACTCATGTTGGTTCCCATGCACAGGAAGCCTGACTTTCATGGAAAGCCCTGTACCTACTGAGTACAGGCACAGAATGGAGGAGCAGATGCATATTACAACCTTACCCTCCACTATCACAGCCTTTGCTACCTTCCTGGTTTAAATGGTTGGGGACCACTGATGTGATTAATTGAAAAAGTAGTGAAATGCTGAAACAGCAATACTATAAATGCTGTTAAGTGAGACTGGAGTATGACTATACTGATGTGAGCTAAGGACCACATTACTAATACGGCTACAGTAATTGTACACAGCTGGATGCCACATCCCTGGATATCAGGACTTGCTGCTGGAACGGTGATACAGAATAAAATAAATATATGAATGACAAACCTCTGAGAGTGTAGATGTAAGATAGTATTTCCTGACAAGCATCAAAAAGTACAGTATCTGACCACAGACTCTGCAAGGAGGAAGTCTGACAGGCAGCCCTGTTAAGAATTATGATCAAAGCTGTGCATCTCATGAAACAACTAACATAGAACTGTCCTTCAGACAGAAAATTCTGGAACCATCCGCCTCGTCTAATTCACCAAATATTTAGCTATATAAAAGTATATTCATGGGAAATACAGAACAAAGCAAATTTTTTATAGTTTTCTAACCACAATGATTCTATATGTAGTAATTATTAAGGAGTTGAAAGTAAGAGTTTAGTCATAAAACAACACAGCTCATGATTCAGTTGTCCTCCTTAGTAACTGTAGGAAAACAAAGGTTCTTAAAATTCATCTAATTGTTCAATCAACATTAAGTGCAAGCAATAAATGCTTACCTAATTAGGCTTGAAATCCAAAGGGAATCAGTCAAATAAGAGGGTGACATTAAAGAGAATTACTAATTGAAAACTTAGCTTGAATAGCAATTTGACAGAATATACTGCAAACTGAAATGGAAGTTAGGAACTGAGAACTGAATCTAGAATTCACTACAGAAAATCTTTTCTAATTTGTGCACTGAGCTGCAGGTATTATCAGTTCAAAAGGTATAGTTTTGTCAAACAAATAAAAAACATTGCAACCACTTATTCAGTTCTTCTTTTTTTGTCCTTACTTTCCCAGCTGTTGCAAAGTATTCACCATCAGGAGACCATGCCATCAAATGTACTGATACTGCAGTCCTAAAGAATACAAGAGCAAAGTTTCAAGTTGTAAGTAAAGTCTATTTATTCCATAGTATTATTCCATATATATTCAGTTGATTAAATATTACTGTTCATTATTTAAATTAAATGTATGTGTTTTATAGTTGTTGCTTTAAGCATACTTTAGAAATGGCAGAATCATAAGAAGTATTTTCTACAATGAAACAAAGTAATTAGTATTTTCAAAATTTTACAGAAAACAGCCCATAAAATACCCTGTTTAAAGTATAGCAAGCCTAGGCTACATCCAATGAGATCACAGAAGTGAAGTTTGTCCCACCTACTCCTCTACTCCCAGTGAAGACAAATAGTAGGAAGAAATGAAAGTGAAGATCATCTAGATAATTTGTGATACTATTTGTCTGTGAGTACAGCTTAAGGGTCTGCTGCGTGAAAGAGGAAACTAGCCTATACAGCTCTTTGTGGGCACAAAATCTAAAATGGCTTATAAAAAGTCAAGAGAAAACAGGTTTATAGGCAGCTGCTTCCCAAGTCTGCATGTATATTTATAGAAATGGCTGATCATGAAGCACTTCTGTAACATGGATCTCAAATAGAACTGGGCAAAAAGTTTCGGGACCTTCTGGCTAGCATTCAAAAAGCAGCTCTCATCTTTATCAGTGTAGCATATCTGCCTGCTACTGCTCCTCTGCTCAGCCTCATCCAATATCTCAACACTACTTTGGGAGAAAAAGGCAACAATTTTGATACATTGCCAGTGCTACCGTTTGAGTAAGCCTCTGACTAGCTTGTCTGGTGATAGGTCACTTGCAAAAGTGAGGAATTTTTATTTGGAATAACTTACATCATTTGGATTTTTATGGTATTTTAAGCTGATTTAAAAGCATATTTTAAAATGTGGTTTTGGAAAGAAGATAGGGTTGATAAATGAGGTGGCACTGCAATTTGTCTTAAAATAAAAATTATCTCACTCACTTGCACTGCCAGACGCATTTCCAGTCATTTAGAACTGGAAGAACTTTATCATCTTTGGCCTGATTGTCAGGATCATCATCATCTTCTTCTAGAATGTCACTAGATGGAGGGGCCCACAATTGCAAAAAGTCTGTTGCTGTCAGCAGCCTGTTACCTGAAAGTGAGTAACAGCAAAGCTGTGAAGGCAAGACGATGCATGTATATTGAGAGATTAAGCCTGTCATCATGTTTTGCTGAGAATTATTCAAAACAGGTTGAAACCCCAGCTTTATAAAGTCAGTTCTAAATATGATAGGGTATTCAATCATATTATACAGCTATTTTTATTAAAACATTTCGAATTTATAATATGTTTTAAGAAAGAACATCAGTGTTTTTTTGTGACTTCAAATGATAAATCATTAAATAATCAATGTTACATCTCAAATATGCATCTTATAAAAATCTGTGTCTGGGTACACTGCTGATTTTAATTGTGATAAAATTATGTCTAAATGATTATCTATGGTAATTCAAATCAGTTAACAGCTTAATACTGTGATTCCCAAACTAAGATCTTGCATAAGAGATTCAAACACTTGGCACAACATCTTCACTTAATGTTAAATGTAGCCTTGTATTTTATGCAACCTCGCCTGAGAACAGATAATCTAAAATTTCCATATTCATGTTCTCACTTTACTACAATAACAACAGTTTGTGTACAAGTTCTCCTAACTACAAATGTTGAACAAATACTTCACAAACTTCACATTACCTTGAGGATCCCATGCCAGGTTATAAGTCATAGAACTGAGGAAGAATTGCCCAGTTTTAAGCCACTGACACTTTAGTTGCTGTGGTTTAAAAACAGTAAAGGATTAATTCTCACATCAACAGCAAAATACAAGGTACTGGTATTTCATTCTTTCCCTATGAAACTGCTATTAAGCCTGTAGCAAAAACATTCAGGATACCATGGCAGATGGCTAAATCTAATTCTAATAATTTCTTTAATTGTTTTATAAAAATTAAAATGCTCTATGAATCACACCAGGACCTGTCACAGATATAAATATGTATGTAGATTACTTTAGCTAGGTCATATATTTATAACAGTATACAGGATGTCAGTATAGATGGAACAAAGATTGTGAAACCTGCTTGAGAATCACATAATAGTTAGGGCTGGAAAGGACCTTAAGATCATCCAGTTCCAACCCCCCTGCCATGGGCAGAGACACCTCACGCTAGACCATATAGCCCAAGACTGTGCAACTGGCCTGGAACACTGCCAGGGATGGAGCATTTACCATACCAAGAACATACTTAATGCTTGAGTGCTCCGTCATGGCTGTGCAGTTAATACAAGCCTGTGTACATGTATACAAGTCTAAGTAATATTTCTGTACCACAAATCCGATAATCTCTTCATGTCACTGTGTCATTCTAGTATGAGATTCAAGAACAAGATGTTATTGTGAACTTAGCAGATGTGCAGAGCACAGCTTGATTCATGCAGTGGAAGACTCTACACATCCAATTTTATCACGGATGGTGGAAAACGTTTATCCATTAGTCTTCCATATGCCAATGTAATTTAATAACTGGCAGACAGACTTTTGCCTCTTCTAAGAGCCTACACCAAATTACAATAATGAAATACATACTTACACTATTTCTTTTATGAGAATTTATACCAAGAGGTTCAAAAATGCAAACAGCATTTCCATATGACGCTGCAATCTGGAAAGAAAAAAGTAAAATTGAAGACTCAAACTGTAAGGTTAGAAGATAAGTATAACCACTCCTCAGTATTCCAAAATAGCTAAAGAACTTCCAGTACCTCTTCTATGTGTCATTGTTCAAGAAAAATAAAATTAATCCAAATGTCATTAATTATGTTACATGTCTACTTTCTTAAGGAAGTTGAGAAATACATCTTTCTGAACAAACCCATCTTTAAGATTTTAACTCTGAGTAGGGAAGACACTTCGGTCAGTGGGATAACACTGTCAGTCAGATCTAACACATTCTTCTAGGGTAACTACCGTTAATGCATATGGGAAAGCTGAAGCCTTCACACTTCTGCATGTTCTGTCTACTTCACAGCAAACTAATGAATGAATTATTAGTGACTGGGTCTCTGTGTTCCCAGATTCCATTCTGTACCACTGAACAATAATTATGAGAAATGGGAAGAAATGTAATTCTATTTTGAATGCTTGAGTATGTTTTGAGGGAGGCAAATGGTAAATGGAAAAACTGAAGTACTTGCACCACTGAACCCCTCCGTTTCTTTTACCCACTTATTTCACAGAAACCTCCCTACACAAAATGGTCTTTATTAGGAATCTGTCTGGTTGGGTTGCTAATACTCATGTGCTTATGAGTACTTTTGACTATCTTTAAAAATCCTTTTTTCTTCCTTAAAAGATTCTTAAAAGACTGTCTCAGCTCTTCCCACTCGGGATCTGGTTTCCTCAATACAGAAATGATGTAAAAGTTTCAAAATATTTATTATGAAATCTTATTTCCTCTTCAGGGCAGGGTAAGGAGGCTGACACAACACACTTCTACAAAAAACAACAGTCCTTGAGTTCAGAGTCCTGAATGCAGAACCACCCAGGGGGTCATGATGATCTTGCAGGGGCCACCTGTGCAGCTGGAATCTCTCTTCCAGTCCTACTGGGACTGCCTGGCTGCAGTGCCAGCTAAACCTGCCCAAACCCTAACTAGGGCTTTCTCAATACTGCAACTAACTTTTAGCTAGCTAATATTAGTAGGCAGTGACAACTGACACACAAAATTTATCAGTGCATTACCATAAGTTTTTCCCAGTAACATGAACTGTCTCTTTAGCATTGTTTAGGGATTAAAAATAAAACCATACAGCCAGGCGAGGGTCCTCCGAGTTGTGACTGCTAATACTGTAGCACTTCTAAACACATTAAACATGCCTAAGCTTTTCTGAAAAATAAAGTGTTTTTAATTCATTGCTTTGCAGGACACAAACACCCACTCACACATATGTGTGTATATATCTGTATACACGAATATTTATCTGTATATTCTCTAGCTAGATGAAAGCATACAATAGTGGAAACAATAACAACCATTTCAGTACCATTCCAGTTCTGATACTATACTATAACTAATATGTATTTCCACATTTTGTTAGACTTGTTATTGTAAGTCCCGGAAAGAAATAAACCCCATTGTTACAAAATGTCTGCTCTCTCCTTCCCTCCTCCCCCCCCAATACTATTAAATTGAAACAATTCTCTGAGTAACACAAACCTCAAAGTGTTACTAAAAGTTACAGATCAGTAAAATAAGATCCTTGCCATGAAATTAACTCATTAACAACATTAATGTATTATATTGCTGTTTATTTCATTTAGAGTATTCCATTAAAAAAATAAAACTACAGAAATTTATTAAAATCCTTACCCTGCCTTGTTGCTGGGAGCACTCCACACAACTGACCTGGATATTTCCATGTTTAGCACCAGGAATAATTTGCACACATTCAAAGTCATCTGCCAGAATAACAATATCACAACCAGAGCCATATGCCTGAAATATTCGAAAAAGAAATACAATTAAAAAATTAATTTAAAAAACTGAATGCATATCAGACAACTTTGAGAGCCCTGTGAAAATCTATTGAAACAAGAAGTTATTATGTAGCAGGTTTATTCTAACCAATTAAGTAGTACTGGGAGAATTATCAACAAGTAGCAAAGGAGGCCTCAAATCTTCCAGGGCTTAAATCACAGCAAACAAAGCCAGTACAAAACCCAATCAAACAAAGCCTCAAACTTACTCTAGAACTCAAGCTCAGTTTGTACTTTCATACATTCATTTGTTTTGTGGACTTTTTTTCCCCCCAGGTTTTAGCTGTTTGGGTTTTTTAATCCCCTCCAATTCTTGTTGCCTCTTAGAGCAAGGCAGCCAAGAGTCTGCTGTTCAGGTGGACTAACTGAATTTGCATATAAATTTCTTAAATATGTGTGCCCCCCACTTTATTTTTTTTTTTAAGAATAAGTTATAGAACAATGAAAGCTTGCAGCTACTGGGAGAATAAATTACATATATCTGCCTGCCAACCTTCACCTGTCCTAGTGTGTCAGAGTATAAAAAGTTAATCGCTCCAGATGATCTGTTCCACTGACTCCCACATTCAGGCAGAGAAATCCTCTCTCGCATCTGTCTACCAATAAGCCTTTCTAAAGTAAACATTTATAGCTACAATTCTCTTTAAGTTTTCCGCCGATTTCAATATAGTAGGCAGAAATTTTAGAAGAGATTAATTAAGCAGAGGGTGCAAGTCCTCAACAGTCAATTTCAGATAGTACAAAATTACTTTGGCATTTTAACTTGTCCCCTGCTTCTTTCACAGGGGAATTTCCAATTTCCTGAGTCCTAGGCCTTTCCTTTAAGGTCAATCAGTTTAAAGGCTACCTGTATTATTTTTTAGAAGTTCATGAGAAGTTGTATTTCTATAGATTTACAGGATCAATGCCCATTCATGTGTACATGAAGAGTATAGTGCAAAATGGAACTAGAATGCACAATTTAGGTCTCATGACCTTCTACGTCTACTTCTAGTCCTCCTGGGAAGGAGCAACAAGTGAGAAAGTCTGAAGAAAAAGGTTTAATTTACTTAAAGTACAGTCACTGCTAAAACCAAGAAAGGAACAGCAATACAAGCAATGAAGCAGAAACTCAGGCCTCAGAAATTAACACACCATACAGCTGCACAAAAAAAATGAAAACTGTTCAAAACATAGATTGTCTAGAAGATTTCCAAGGTCATCTCATAAAAACAAAAAGTAACAGTGTTGTCTGAGTCCTCAAGCTCACAGCCCTTGCTCTGGGAAGGTCTGAGGAATTGATACTTGAGTTATTCACAGTGTAAGCAGGAAAGGTGAAAAAAAATAACTGCTGTTAGAGGGAGATTATCTATGTAACAGAATATCCTAGCTCTCTGATGATTGGGTATGCAATTATTGGATCCAATTGGAAGGGAATCAATTATTATTAAAGTGGAATAGGATTATTTCCAAAAAGTAAGAGAAAGAAAAACGGGATTCTGGCATTGAACAGAAAGTCTTTTTGTGTTCTTGTTTTCCTATCTTTTTAATACTGGAATTTGTTGCAAAACAAACTCCATCAGTGGCATGGAGTGTTGGACAGGCCAGCAAATGTACACAAGTACAGAGGAAAATAATGGAGACCAGGATGTGAATGTCCATAAGCAGACAGAAAAATAAAAGCAGGTCTTCTTGTTCCAGTAACTTATTCAGAATTTTAATGTTAAAAAGCAATTGATTCTCCCATTTATTTCAAAGGCTGAATAATTAAAAGAGCAAAGGATTGAAAGACCTTTTTTTCAACAGTCTGTCTCATAACTACTAATACAAATCTACTAAAAGACATGATTTAAATTGTTATCTAATACAGTAAAAAAAGGTACAGATCCACTTCAAGCAAGGTCTTAAACCTTTCTGATACCCTATCTTTTCACTGTCAGTTTTGATAACTTGATTGGCAAATTTCAAACTAAACTAAATATAATTTACCTCTAGTTTCAATCCTGTTAGCAGGAGACATGGACATGTGTCTCAGAAATGACACAGGCAAAGGCAAAGACTTCTCAACTTTAACTGGCTTATGCTTACTATTCTCAAACATGCATGTTTTTATGTGTGTATATGGTTAACAACACATGAAAACAGAAAATACCCCATTATGTCTGTTGACTCGGTGAGGCAAAACAATTCAATGTCTTCCTTTTAAAACATTTTAGTTTCCCTCCTGTCCCCTATATGCACTTTGTATTACAGTGACAAAGCGTATTTTTTTTTCTAATTATACTATTTAGCACATTTTTACAAAGTTTAGTAAGAAAAATGGTTGCAAACTAAAAATATGGTTTACAGTAGTTTGGTTTTTTTTCTTCTTAAAGAATCATCGAGATGCAGAGATCTCTTTCCGGAGGGTACTTTTATTACTGCCATCTATATCCCTCCTACTCTTTGCCTGTGTTTGGCAGTGCACCAACAAGTGACTCAGCACACCTAAGTGTCATGCCAACAGAGAGGATCCAGTCTGTTAGGGAGCTTAGTCGGAACACATTTCCAACAGTAGGGTATCAGCCTTCAGCAAGCTGAGGCAATTTTCTCAGTGTAGATATTTATTCTGATAATGTGTCTCATTTCTTGAAAGTATATTAAAGTATATTTACCTTAAACCTTAAATTTACTTTAAGAAGTACATTTACTATAACTTTTAAGAAAAGGTGCCCCCTCATTTTAATGTGCCCACTTTTTCACATTTATAGTCTCCGAATTTCTCAAAACAAAAAAATATCAATATACTTTTATGTACTGGAAGATATTTATGTATTTTATATGTCTAAAAACAAGTTTTCCATTTGATTACTTTCATGAGGCTTTTCTTATATACTCAATATATTGAACATGTTTATACTTGAACAGAACACATTTCTATTAAATCCTCTTTTCATTTTGTCCTTTCACTCCTTAAGCTGGTAATGCAGGAGAAGCACCCTACAGTGGCAAAGAACAGGGAAGTGTCATAATATTTAACATCATTACTTCCTTTTAAGGATTCAGCTGACAACATCTTCCAGAAGATCATTCATGCCACTACAGACATCTCCTGCCAAAAATAACAGTGGCCACAATACTTGTGGCAGCAATTTGCATAGCCTGATGAAAGGAATGGAAAATTAGTAAGCTATACAAAAAGGGAAGATGGAAAATAAGATGCTGAGATACTGTTGTGGATGAGAGCAGCATAGAGTTCTTAAATAAACAGAATTATAAGCAGTCACTGAATGAAACAATTGCAGTAAAACCCACCCACATGGAGTATCTGCCAAACTCCATTTCTAATGTCACTGATAACTTCTAAGAGAAAATTAAATGGAGTTGCAAAACAGCCAGAATGCAAGGATGACTTGCAGGATCCATAAGCAACTAATAAGCTGTAGTGTGCCAATGTCTGCTCTAACTCAAAATCTGGAACCACTAAAATGAACAACAACAAAGCTATAATTGAATGCAGGAGCACCAGATGGAAGTAGGACATTGTGTCCTAAGAGTTTATGCTATATCTTCAATTTTCAAATAATACAGAAGCAGCATTTGCATCTCTCATTTTCAGCTGCCCATATTTTCTGGTGTGGTTGTCTAATTTTAATGTTGAACACTGGAACTAACAGAAAGGGCAACAATTATTCCTTCACATTCTCATCTTGTTTTTCTCTTTATGTATTTTTCACTGTGTGTACACACACACACACATATACATATATATACCCACACACTTACAGACAGATTCTTTTCTTTCTATAACCCACAACTCTTTACAAATTTGGTGTAAATGAAATAGACTAGACGTCTTCAAGCTCCAATGTGTGCTATCTGGGGTACTGAGGCACTTCAAGAAGGTAAATGATGTGGAGGAAACAAAACCAGCCCACACTGGTATATAAAAAAACCTCAGAAATTCATAAACATCTAAAATTACATAAATTAATTAAAATATATATTAAAACCTGCATTAAAACATGTGTTGTCCTTATAGTACTCCTCCAGTATAACAACACTTGTCTTTAAGTTTCTGGCTACGGATAGTAAATGTAATATGCAGAAATTCCTTCACCTTCCTACCTGTGATGAAGACACCTGAATTCTGAAACATTTCCATACTCTCATAATGGATACAACATGTACACTTGCCCCCTCCCATGGCTAAGTATTAGTACAATTACACACATTAATGCAAACTGGCAAAAAAAAACCCAAACAAAAAACCAAACAACCAACAAAATCAACCCAACCCACTGCTAGCTTGTGACCTGTAGAACACTTTCCTAAATTGACATTCGAGACAAACTCATGACGAAACACTTTACAATATGCTTACACACAGACTACAGAGAAAAGTAAGGATTCAGATGTTAAGTGTATGTAATCCAGTTCACATAAACATGACACAGTGGAGAACATACAGATGGAGGTGATCCTGCCCCTCCATCATTCTGCTCTTGTGAGGCCTCACTGGGAGCACTTGTGTGCAGTTCTGGTGTCCTCAATGTAAGAAGAACATGGAGCTGTTGGAGCAAGTCCAGAGGAGGCCACAGGGATGATAAGGGGCTGGAGCACTTCCTGTAGGAAGACAGACTGAGAAAGTTGGGGCTGTTCAGCCTGGAGAAGCTGCGTGGTGAACTCATAGCAGCCTTCCAGTATCTGAAGGGGGCCTACAAGGATGCTTCAGAGGGACTCTTCATCAGAGACTGTAGCGATAGGACAAGAGGTAATGGGTTTCAACTTAAACAGAGGAAGTTCAGGTTAGATATATGGAAGAAGTTCTTTACTATGAGGGTGGTGAGGCCCTGGAACAGGTTGCCCAAAGAAGTGGTGAATGCTCCATCCCAGGCAGTGTCCAAGGTCAGGCTGGACAGAGCCTTAGGTGACGTGGTCCAGTGTGAGGCATCCCTGCCCATGGCAGGGGGTTTGGAACTAGATGATCTTAAAGTCCTTCCCAACCGCAACCATTCTATGACTCTATGTACAGGTGTATATATGTAAGTATAATAAATAAATGACAAGGATTTACAAATACAGGTTTTAATAAATAATTTTTCAAGAAGGATGACGTAGAGGAGAACCCTATATAGCAGAGGCAACCTATTCTCACTTACTGTATTTTATGGACATAATGCTTTGGATGAAGAATTTGCTATTTTCAATTATAATAACAGCTTCTGAAATGCACTACACGCAGGTCCAGGCCAAGTGTTAGTGCTCGCATGGAAGATGCCATGAAGCTTGTCCTTTTTAAAACTAAGAAAAAAACCCCAACCCCCCAAAATTTCCCTTTTGTCAGCAAAGCTCTTCTGTAAAGGTAAGTCTGAAATCCAACATTCCGATTTTTCATCAACAATGTTTAGCTTTCCATATTTACCTTTTACAAGAGGTAAGTATTCATTAATCTTCTCTTTGTGGGTGCTCAGAGTTTTTACATTTATAGGATCTAGCCTGCAGGTAACTGCCACACTTATGGATTTTTTTTTCATTTTTTAATTTTTTTATAGCTAGATTGATCTTAGAAACAGCTACATATTCCCCTCAAAGTTTCAGGGGAAGGAAAAAACAATCCTGAGCTTAGACAAAGGGCAGAAGTCAAATAAGCAGAATCAGAACAGCTCATCATCTTTATCTGAAAACATCTTACACCACATCACAGAAAGTCAGGTTATAAACATACATCCCACTTGGAGTTAGGGTGGGTGACTAAAAGCAGCTCAACATAAAATGCCTGCTTAACAACAAGAGCTAAGTGAAATCGACTGTGATTTGACAAAAGCAGTTTACTACCTTTAAAAAGTTGTTAGCTGCCAGTTAGACTATGAGGTTCAAATAACACACCCTTCTGTCTAGGCAGGGTGTGCTGTAAGGCCCTTCTGTAAAAAGCCCAACTCTGACCTTTTGTAAACTCACTTGTGAAACATAGTTTACAATATTTGCTGTAAAGAGAACATGAAGCAACAGCAAGTTGAATAGTGCACAGGATTATTACCAGAACTTCTCTCATTTGATACTTAAACCGTTTACAGTGTTCTTTTTGGAGCTCAAATGAAGGGAGGCTGAAGAGACTGCTTGATAGAACACAGCACTGTGAAGCTATTTTTCTTCTAATTGCCCTTCAAACCTTTTTTCCTGTGTACTACTTACCCTAATAGACCAAGCACAATACAGCTATAACATCCACAAGCCAGTTTATTAACCAAAAATCTCTATGCTTCATCCCTTATTTGGGAAATGATAGATACATGTCTGGATTACTTCAGGCAGACTGTGGGAGCACAGTGGGGAAAGAACACTATGTGCATTTCAGATAAAGGACTGACAAAAACTTTTTCGCCAATCAACAGCAATTGTCTCTGTTTCTCTGAATTTGTTTTGCTTATGGAGTCACCCCACTACTTGGGGTTTAGGAATTGTAGAAAAATTAATGGCAAAATTATTTCTTTTCCTTTTCTTCTTCTCAGAATAACTAGATGACTTTCACCAAAGCTTTAAAAAAGTTGAGGCAGAACATGTCCTCATCTTAGTTCTAGCTACACTGACTTGGAAATTAAAAGCTTACCATAGAAAAAAGGAAGGATGAAGAACCTTCAGAATTGCAGGGTCCCTAATCAGGACAGAAAAAAATGTGTTCCTTCTCTCAGAATCCTAAGATTGCTGGAGATTGCTTGCATCTAAAGCAATAAAGCGAGTTCATTTTAAGGCCTTTCTGCTCCTCAAAAAAAAAAAGGGGGGGGGAGAGGGAGAAAAAGGAAATCCATCCCAAACTATCAAATAGCGAATGCATATTTATGTGTACCCAAGCCATTATTCGGTTAAGTGGAGTATCTTCAACATGAGTGATTAATTTCTGCACACAAAAAGCTGTATCTTCTAGTCCCTATGATGAATCAGTTCCAGCAATTCTGAACTATTTCTCACCCATTTTAAATGAATGCCCTAACATCAACCAAAAGACAAGCATACATGCACACAAACAAAGGCTCCTCTGCCACAGCCTAACTTCACATGGATTCATAAAGTACAGCACATACTGTGTAGATCTCCCTTCACCACTTGCCCTTTCACTGCTCTGCTTCTGCTCTGTTCTAGAGGCTGACTTGGATCTTAAGAGCATATCTAGACAGTCAGACCCTGTCACGAATACAGATGATCTCTAAACTGCAAGTCCTGCTTCATGACCTGAAGTTGACTTCAAACAGCTTAATGGTTTGGGGGGGGGGGGGGGGGGGGGGGGGGGGCAAAGCTATGTCAATACAGCATGTTGACCAACAGAATTTAAGGATAGGCACTAACAAATGTGACACCTGCATTTGAGGGTAGACTGAAGCTACTGAGAGTCATATAGGTGACTAATTTCCTAAGAATTTGCATATAAGACCCCAAACTGTTGGCAACCAGATGTTTTTACCCATACTGTTTACTATAGGATCAAGGTCTATCTTAGCAGTAAATAATACCACAGAGAAAGAAGAAAAGGGAAGAACAACATTACAGCTGTGGAAATCCAGAATATACATTTATTAAGATATACTTATCCTTTTAGTTCCTTCTTTACTATATGATAAAAAATTGGATGCAGCAGCCAGAGAAGACAGTGAGGTCTGTTATCACATGCAGCTCCATAATTAACATGTTACCAAATGATTCTGCATTTCTTTTTATGTAAAATGTGACTTTTGTTCTTGGGTAATTCTTGTGTAAACAATGTAATATATATTATTCATTATAGATGTTATAAAATATATACACTATTATGAGAATAAGCATAAGGTTGTCTTTTGTATTACAAACTGACAGACTTTTCAAATTGTCACAGTAAAAAGAAACACATTAGGATATGAATATAACTAAGTTATTTCTTATATAAATATAAAAAGCAGCAGAGGTCCCTTTAATAGTATGGCTGCATAGCACCAGAGCAAGGAAAATAAAGACAGAGATGGCACCTATTTTTTTCCTAAAGACTTTGAAGCATTCATTACTGAAATTAGACATCTGTGATGATCTAAAGTAAGCTTTAAATGTTTGACAAGTCTGCTAACAGTTATCTTGGACTAAAAATGATGCTCTGTATCATTTAGCTGGGAATTGGTTTGTGCTTGGGATATAGTCTTGTAAATGTTAATAAAAAAAAAATCTAATGAGACAGTTTATTCCCAAATAATAATGTACTGATTAGACCACAGTACGCAAAACACTGCAGGGGCTCATCACACCTGAGGGTCCGAGAAGCATATCATAAACTGAGAAAATGGAAATTAACACTGAAATAGACAAAACCAGCCAGTGGATGGTAAACAGATTTTATTATGTAAACTACTGGAATCCTGAAATTTACTTAGTGTATTTCCTTCAATTTCTTTCCGCCTCCAGTTTAAAAGGACCATTTGACAAATTTGTGTTTTATTAACCACAGTAATTGAAGCCAGACGCTGTGGACGGGCTTCTTAAAAAGCCTAGTGCAACACTATTTTCTCTTCGCAGGAGGGCCGTATACACACAAAAACCAACCCAAGCACACATCAAGATCTGGGGACGCCCTGCTCGGGGTTTCCCAGGTACCTCCCCGAACCCGGAGCATCCCCAGAGCCCTAACCGGAGGTGACGGCTGCACCCGCGGCCCCCGGCCCGCCCCATCGGCGGCACGCCGCAGGCGGCGGGGTCGCGGCCTGCACCCCACCCATAAACATGCCGGCTGTCACCGCCCCGCCGCTCGTAATCCCGTTTTAGCCACACCGGTATTCCCCGCCTCGGTATTCCCAACCGCGGTAAGAGGGCCGCAGAGATCCTGCCCGTCCCCCGCCCCGCAGGTTGATCCTCTGCAGCCCCTCCCACCGCTCTCCTCGGGCCTACACGACACCCCCCTTCCCTGCCCCCGCCTGGCTCTCCTCTCGCACCGCCACCATTACCGTGAAGGGGATGTCCTCCACGCTGCCCACCGAGTAGCAGTTGTCCCCGGGGTTGACGGCGCCGGTGAGCACCTGGTGCAGATGCATCGCGGCGCCGCCGGCAGCGAGCGCACCAGACCCGGATGGCTCCGCGCGGAGCCGAGGCCCTGCCCACTGCCCCCGCGGGCGGGCGGGCGCGCGCCGGGGAGGCGGCGCACGCGCCGGGCCGAGCGCGAGTCAGGTGAGGCGCGCGCACAGGCACCGCCCCCGCGCGAGCAGCGGCCGTCGTGCGCGCGCCCGCGAGGCATTTAAAGGCGCGGGGGGTGGCCGGGGAGGGTCATTGCTCGTCCCGTCAGCGCCAGGTCCGGCCGCGGGGCGGGGCGGGGCGGAGGAGAGCGCCGGGGTTGAAAGAGGAGAGGGAGGGACGGCCGAGGATGCGCAGCGCTCGGCTGGTGCCGTCAGGTGAGGGAGTGGCAGGGCGCCTTATGGGGCGGCTGGGGAGGTGTGTCCCCGGTTCCGGAGCGGTGTCCCATCAGAGGAGGGGCTGGCAGCTCCTCCCTGGCTGCAGGCACGCAGGTGCAGTCGCCGCTGCACTTCTATTGGTTACGTGCAGTCTTTCTGGGGATGGTTTGGGTTCTCGTTAAGGATCCTTGCGTTTGGTCGTGAAGCTCTTTACGAAGCTCTTGGGAATCTGCCAGTGGAGACCACCAGCGGCTGCTGGCTGGTGTGCAGTAGTTGATCCCTGAGGGGCTGTACTTAACTGTTGATTCAAGAATGGGGCCGACGTTAAGTCAGACTGCTTTGTGTCGGTGAGAAATAGACCATGTTTCAGGGTCGTTGTAAATACCCATTTACTAGGAGTTGGTAAGAAAATGACCAGTACTTTACCCTAAAAGCATAGCATGAGGAGGTGGGGGACAGCCGTTGTTCAAGGTGCGTGGTTGCATTTTAGGCACGTTGTGTGATCTCACACAAATTATCGTGGGGCTCGTGCTGCTTTGTGTTAACTGCCAACCACTGTTGAAAACAAAGGCCTTTAAATGTGTGTATCTTTTTCTGTCTCAGAAGTGTGAAGAAGGCTGGTTCTTGAAAAGTGCTTGGAAGGGATTCTAAACTCTGAAGGGGGGAAAAAAATACTTTGTAGGCTGTTTGTCATGATATGAGGAAAGTTCTTCAGTTTTGTGTACTAGGTGAATGCGGTAGTCTTGTTATTGTACCACTGGTGCTGATGATTGAACCCGCAAAGGTCAGTCTTTTAAAGTCTATAGCAATTCTCCTGCAAGATTCATCTTGCCTTACTCCTCTTCTTGAAAGTGTACATCTCTTACTGAATAAATGAGTGCTTGGAATGTAGAGGCCAATGAAGACATAACTAAGTTGCCTTTCACGGGGAAAAAAACGTCGTAGCATTTATGGTTTTATTGACTGCTGCGCTTGTTAAAGGCTATTATTTTTTTTTTTTTTTTAATGGGAACAGTATCTCTACCTGGGGTGAAAGGGAAAAAAATACTTTGATCTTCAGTTGACCTGATTTCATGTGAAACCACTATGTAATGTTCATATGTTTCCACTGATTAGTGTTCCATAACTTCTTTGATTGAAGACTTTTCCATATAAAATGTATGCTACTTTACAGTTGGTTTTTATTTTGGGTAAGATTTTTTTTCCTGAATTCATGCAACAGGACTTAGAGGCAAAAGCAGTGTCATGAAGCTTTTTGTTTGGCTTGGGTTTTTTTGTTTGGGGTTGTGTCTGTTTTTTTCAATAAGTGAAACAAAGTCCAACTAATGTGATGTGAGGAATAGTAACAGTCTAAGGAAAGGGTTAAGAGTTTGAAGAAAACTGTGTATTGATTGTCTTAACTTATGGAGAATGTGGTTGGTTGAAGAATAGGGTTGTCAACGAGTAACCTCTAGGATGTTAGGCTTTGTTAGCAGCTATAGAGAAAAGGAAATTACTAAGATAAGCTTTGCCAGAACCTCCTGGTGGTTACTGATATGACAAGGATCCTAAACCAAAGTGATGGAGAAATAACCACCAGGGGTCCAAAAGCCCGCTACCATATTTTTGTGTGCATACGGGAGGCATTCTCTAAAAGTATGATGTAATGTATGTAATCTACTGAATATGTATGTTTAAGGACAGTATAGTCACAACTTGGCTGATGCTTGGGAGGGACACGCTTGGAGGAGCTATCCCCTGTGTCTCCCGGCCCCGCGATAAAGAATACCTGATTGTCAACTTAAAGCTTTGTTGGCGAGTTCCTGGAGTTTTCTCCAAATCACTTAGTATAGGGAACAGGTATGTTCTTGTTCTGGCTAGTCTTGTAGTTTAACTGTAACCCAGAATAGAATAGGTAACCGAAACGCATTGTTTGAAATCAGGGACCCTTTTCCATCAAGAAGATGAATGCCTGACAGGAACTTATTTCAACTAGTCTCTGAAAGACTTGAGGTTGCCAGCTGGGGAAACTGTGCCAAGGGTGAAAAGTGCATAGTGAGGAAGACCTATTACTTCATCCAGAAGACCTCAGCCCAAGACCACCAGATGGCAGTGTGCAGGCGTAGAGGGGACGGGAATGGTATTAATGAGTTCTTGCAACTAATTGTAATAAACTCCTCCTATGTTTGTGAAATCTAATGAATATGTATGATTGTGTGTAACAAATATCTAGCTTATTGAACTCTTGCTGTGTGAGTTAGGAGGAGTGATCCCCCTCGCAGCTGGCACCACAATAAACATACCTGCTTTATAAGTCTTTGTGATTTGTGAAGTTCTATTCCGTAAATCAAATGCCTGAAAAGAAAGCTAGCTTTTGAATTGGCACAGTCAGTCATAATATTAAGTAGGATGTTAGGAGAATAGTATGATCCAAAGGAAAGCATTTTCCTTTCTTAGGTGTAGTAAAGTTTCTTGGTTTTAATGGTGAGAAGTCTCAAGCAAAGGTGGAGTACCTGCAAGGATCTGTTATTTCCTGGGTAACAGACATGATGAGGAGGAGTTTTGGTCTTCGGCCCAGTCTTGTCACCTAAGCAGCCTAAGACTGCCAGTAACTGTTGGGCATGCCAACTGTGAGAAAGGCTTCCATATTATTGCTTGGATTGGTGAGAAGCTTTTTGCAGCTTTTGGCTTGTGTGGTACTCTGATTTCATTGAGACTTTGCTGTGGGACAGAAAACTGCATGTTGTCCTGAAGCAGATAAAGTTCCTCTTTAAAAAAGGTAAAATTAGGGGTTCAGTAGTAAGATACTCCTGTTTGTGGCTGTGGAAACCTGCAGACGCTGCTAGCTCTGTGCACAAAGCTTTGAGCAAGAATCAGTCTGTAAGCATCTGCAGATAAGGCCTTTGTGTTCTTCCTGAAAACAAGTATTTTCACCTGAGGTTTGCTGGCAGGTTGTTTTATTTACCTTAATTGATTCTTCCTTATTAGAGATCTAAAGACCTCTCATTAAAGGAATTTGTGATATATGTAACAGTGATTTCTGTGCCCAAGAGCATGAAGCAATTTCGTATATATACAATAATAATGCTTAAAAAAAAAAAAAAGACTAAAAGGCCTTCATTCTCTTCATTTTTCTTTTCATTCCTGACTATCTTGCTGCTTTGTTCAATTACTTTCTTTTTATCCCTGAGAAAAGGTATTTTTAATTTATGCTGATAAGCTGAAGCTGCCTTAGGTGGAGTTTTAAGAATCTGTTAGGAAGGCTGAGGATACTTGACTCTTGGCTTGCTCTAGTAAGGATGGATTAGGTGACCTCTTAAGACCTTGCCTGCATCATGTATAAGGTTGACTACAGTTTTGCTTTCTGCTTCTCCAGCTACAGGGGAGAAAACATCTATAGGTATTCAAAGGTTGGGACTTTACTTAAATAAATCTTTGCTGCTGCTTCCAAAAAGAGATGGAGTCAAAGGAAAGCGGTCCTCATTTAACAGGCACTTGATGACACGGATACCATGGATAACTAATGTAGTTCCACTTGCTGTAAGAAAAAGTGTTTTTACTTGGCAAAACAAGGTGGTATTATACAAAATAATCAGAAGGAAATACCATGTTTTGATATAGCAACCATGATTATAGATAGGAAAATCTTTGGTTTTTTTCATTACAGTTTTGCTTAGGGGTAAAATATGGATTTCTGATTTTGGCAAAAGAGAGAGGCTTTTATGGGATGGGAGAAAATGCAAAAAAGACTTTGCTCTGAAATCTGCATAGGGAAGAAATCTTAAAGCATGTGCAAAAGCAATGTGCTGCACACAGCCTAAAGAAAGCAAGCAAGACTCACAAAAGTCATCATGCAAGATAAATACCTATGCAGGACTGCTTTTCATTTTGAAAGTGAAATACTGCAGTCCAGCTTGGTATCTTGAAAGCTAAAGAACACACCCCATTTCAAACACTGTCAGCTTTTCATGCTCCTCTGGAAGGCCTTTTACCTTTGCAAAAAAAAAAGACCTTGTGAGCATAATGCTTTTAGGTTTCTGTGAATGATTGTCTCAAATCCTCACTCGGTTCTTCAAGTATTTTTTTGTGTTTTTCAAATTTTCTGAAGAAAAATTACTTGCCTGTTTTCTCTAGAACTCAAATTCAGCTATTAGCTTTGCTTAGAGAAAATCCTGTTCTTTGATCCATAAGATGCAACACCTGTTCTTTCATATTGATTTCTGAACTGCAATGTAGGTTTTCTCCCAAGCTTTGTTATTACTGCCAGAACAAGGTAGTTGCCAAAAAGGTATTAACTTGTAAACATTGTCCCCATAATGGTCTTATTTTTGTGAAGTGTTGCTCACTGTGTGTTTCTGTAGAAAGCCTTAAAGCCTTTGTGAAGGATGGTCACCTCTTATATACTTCTGAAAAGTTCTTGCTACAACACAATTTTTGCTTGGATATTTTTAAAAGATTGTGTTTATGGAAACTGACAGTCTTGCTTCCCAAGGGATATCTAAATGCTGAATGCTTTTGGTAGTGTGTAGGTGTCTTAACATCTTCCCCTGTTTGGACTCTTACTGTCCTGTAGAATAATCACCTGTACTCCCTATTTTACAGAAGACAAAAAAAGGGCATTAAAAATGAGACTTTTTGATAATTCTTTTAAACCACAATTGGGTACTTGTGGAGGAGGTAACTAATGATTAAAAATGCCAATTCATTAAGTGGTGAAGTAGGAAAAAGGACAGGCAGTTTAAACAGCATAGAGGAGTTGAGGCACTTTATTTGAAGCTACTGACTTTCTGTGGCTAAGGAAGAAGCTGTATCTAGGAGTGCTGTCTCAATTCTCTTCAGAAGCTTCAAGGCTTTTGTTTTCTTGCCTTGTATAATTGTGAGGGCAGTTGCAGACTAGTAGAGTTTTTTGTGGGGAGTGGGTTAAGATTTTTTTATTTTCTAATTTTTTATTTTTAGGAAATGACTGAGTAGATACTAGACAAGCAGAGGCAGAGTAAACATAAATTACTCCTAGTAGTGATATGTGGCATGAAGTTGTACATGATGTTGTACTTTAATGACATAAGATTAACGGGTTCAGTTGCCTGGATTTGTGTGCTGTATGCCAAATTCTTATATTATACAGAAGCTTAGTGAAACTTCTACTGAACAAGCAAGTTTAGCATGATTTTCTGAGTGTCTGGGTCCTAATATATGGTAGGAGGCACTGTTTTAATGTAAATATTTTTCTTCAGGTGGGAGAATACTTTGTACTTTTGCAGTTCTGATCATCTTTGTATCTTGCTTTTCTATGCATATCTTTCAAGTACCTGGAAACCAGAATTCCTCCAGTGAAGTCACAAATGGCCATATACATAGAGTTCTTTAACTTCTACTCTAAATGATGACTTAGTAGAATGACAAATGATTTTATTGTCAGTTGCACACAGATAACTTCATAACACAAGAGAAGGCATTCTCTATCAGGCCAGGTGTTCTGATGGCACTAAATGTAAATGAAAGGTGTCCTGGGAATTTCCCTATGTCATCTTTATTGGGGTAAAAGCAAACAAACAAATCTCAGATGCATACTGAGTCAAAGGCAGATGTTTCTGTCCTTAAGGAGGACATGAATGGTGTTGCATGGGGTTATTTACAGCACAGACTCGTATCCTGGAACTTGAGGACACCAGAAGAGGATTCCACTTATGAACAGCTGATGACTGTTTTCAGGCTCAGACCACATCTTCAACACCAACCGTTATATAAGCACCACAGCGAAGACTGAGGAAGACTTAAATTAAAAACCCTTCTGGGTAACTTAAGCCAAAATATTTTGGACTGACATTTGCAAAGGCTGTCATCAGTTTAAGTTTGTGTTGCTTTCTTAGTAGCTCTTGTACTGTGTATTTCTTCAATTTCAAGGTGCTGTGTCACTAATAACTTTTAACTTTGTAAGATAACTCTTATTCTTCCAATAAGAAAAAAAAAATCTGTAAGGGAAGAATTTTTCTCCTGTGTTGTTTTCATGCTTGCTTTCTGCATGATACCCTTCTTGAATTTTACTGGTATCTATGTAGACTTTTAAGAACATGTGCATCTCGATGGTATTTTGCCTAGCTTAATTTTTAAAGGTATCTGAATGTATCCTAAACCATCATATGACTTACTGGCTTTTAGTAAGACCTTAACTAGCTTAAGCCTGCTACAATAAAAGAATAGATAATTATGCTTCAAAAGATCATAGTATGGGTTTTTAAGTTGTAAATAAAATCAACCAAGCTTGTAACATTATAGCTGTCACTTTTGCTTCCTTTGAACGGAAGGTGTAAATAAAGTATGCAAAAATTGATGGATTTAGCTGTTAAAAGTCACTATGAACTTACTATTTTCTTCTGTCTGCAGTATTAAAAACCAATAAACACTATTTTTCTCTCTGTAAGTATACTGAGTGACAAAGAGGAGTGGAAACAATTTCCACACTGTTTATTTTTGTTCTTTATGTGCTCAGCAAAATCTCTGCAGAGCATATGTATAGTACCTAGATAGGTATTTCAGGCTGCCCTCCAGAACATCTTACTAGTTTGTTGACTACAAAGGGAGTTCATGAGAAGAGGTGTGTTTTCCCCTTATGCAAGCAATCTCAGGCACAGCTACAGGTTGGGCAAAGAAGAGATTCAGAGCAGCCCTACAGAGAAGGACTTGGGGGTGTTGATCGATAAGAAAATGAACATGAGCCGGCAGTGTGCACTTGCAGCCCAGAAAGCCAACCGTATCCTGGGCTGCATCAAAAGGAGCGAGACCAGCAGGTTGAGGGAGGTGATCCTGCCCTTCTACTCTGCTCTTGTGAGGGATGATCAGGGGACTGGAACACCTCCCGTATGAAGATAGGCTGAGAAAGTTGGGGCTGTTCAGCCTGGAGAAGAGAAGGCTGTGTGGAGACCTCAGAGCAGCCTTCCAGTATCTGAAGGGGGCCTATAGGGATGATGGGGAGGGACTCTTCATTAGGGACTGTAGTGAGAGAACAAGGGGTAATGGGTTCAAACTTAAACAGGGGAAGTTTAGATTGGATATGAGGAAGAAATTCTTTCCTGTAAGGGTGGTGAGGCACTGGGATGGGTTGTCCAGGGAAGTTGTGAATGCTCCATTGCTGGCAGTGTTCAAGGCTGGGTTGGATAGAGCCTTGGGTGGCATGGTTTAGTGTGAGGTGTCCCTGCCCATGGCAGGGGAGTTGGAACTAGATGATCTTAAGGTCCTTTCCAACACTAACTATTCTATGATTCTATCATTCTAAGTATACCACTGTTCAGTGTAATTGATGTACTGTGTGCTAATTGCTGGGGTTTAGTTTGATTAGCTGATTTTTTTTTTTGAGGCTCTAATCATCAACTCTTAAGTATTCATGTCTATAGCATAAATGTTGTGACCTTGTTGACACTTGACCTGAACTATTGCTAATTAACCCAATGTAATTTTCTTATGCTGAGAACAACATTGCAATGTATCTATATGGGCTGTGGCTTAGGCAGTACCTGTGTGTCTACTGTAAGTAAATTTGGGATCCCAGTATTTAGCCTGTTGGCAGATATGAATTGTTTGAAGTCAAGTAAAATAGTTATCAATATTTGTTCTTACTAACATAACTCTGAGGCATCTCTCACCAACTTGACTTAGTGGTGAAATTTATTTTTAATACTTGAGGAAGGTTCTTGTGTCCAATTGACTTTTAAAAAGCTGGGGATATATTTAGTAGTGTCTGAGACAACATGAGTCTGATATTCTTCCCCCTCATCGATCAGTAAACAGTTGAAAATACAAAATCTACTGTGAAATGGAAAATTAAAAAAAAAAAATTCCCCCAAGTACCTCTACTTTAGATGCTTTGCCCTGATATGCTTGTCCAACTGAAAACTAAGTTAATTAGAATCAGGTCCTCTGAATAGCCTTTAGTTGTTTTTTATCCATTGTAAAACAGTCTTAGTGAAGGAAACTTTAGCTGGTAGTGAGCAACAGTATCACCAATGAGCAGTATTTCAATGAGTTAAATTTTAATTACTGACATTTTCTTAATGAAAGGTAAAAGTATAATTTGTATTGTATTTTTAGATGAAAAAGCTCACCCAAACAATGTTTTAGAGGTACAGAGTCCTGTGTTCAATTAGAATTGAGTTGCCTGATTAGGAAATGGACTGACAAATATTTGCTTGATATGTGACTTAATGACTTCTGATGAATGGGAGAGACTTACTCAGAAAAATGGACTGGGATTTTACTTGTCTTTGCTCTTCTGACAGGGAACATATATGTTCTGTGGAACTTGAAGTTGATATCTTGATTTATATGGTTTCTGTGGTTTGGTTTTTGTTTTTTTGGTGTGGGTTTTGTGCGTGTGTGCTGGTGGTGTTTTCTTTTTTTCTTTTTCTTCATGTGTTTTTTTTTTTTGTTTGTTTTTTGGGGTTTTTTGGTGTGGGTTTTTTTTTTGTCCCCCCCCCCCCAAAGTACTGAGAAGCTGTGCAACCAAGACTTCCAGATACCCTTTCGTACTGGGCCTATTTTGTCATAGGGTATTTTATGTAGAAATTTTGCTATCCTGATTTCTTTCTCAGGAAGACAGAGGTTCGTCATCTTTGCGTGGTGGAGTTAGTGAGCCATAACTGCCATGGAATTTGCTGAACTTCAGATGTTCAGATGTTTCTTGGTTTAACACCTCATAATCTGTGTTCACAGAAAAACCTTTGAGAATTGCTTGCAGTAATACATAAAGAACATTAATATTGAAGGTATATGCACTATATATTTGTAAATTGCATGCTAGAAGTGGCATCTAAGGAGCAGATCTCAAGAACAAAACGCTGTCAATGTATTCAGTTGCTAAAATTGTGCATCATGAGTCTTTTTTTTTTTTTTTGGAGGCAGTAAATTGAAAGATGAAATGTGATTTGCAAAGTTCGATGGACTTCATAGTTTTGAACTGGTGACTGACTCTTGTGGACTTCTTGCTACTCATCATAAGTAATAAAAAACAAATTCCTGTTGACAATAAACTAAATCTATTTCCCAGAATGTTGCATATAGAACAACTCAGTTGTTTGTAGCTTTTCTGCAGGGAGTGCTAGGAGTCCGTAAAGGTTTTGAACTGCGGAGATTTGCGATGTGGGAACAATTAAGGATTGTTGATACCTATGTCAACATATTGATAAAGAATATGTTGATTTTACTGTAGTTTTCAAATTGATCTGCAGAATGCTACAGGACGTGCTAAAGTAAAATTCGCCTGACTGCTCGTGTTATTGTGAGTCTCTAAGATTATTTTGGGATGCGAACTGTGAGTTCTTATCTTGCAGACAATTCTGTGATTATAATAAAGATGTAAGCTTGTGGAAAGACATTCACTTGGTTCCTACAACTACAAACAGGATATGAGAAATAAACCAAATGCTAGCTGTCATTAATTATGCGATGAAACAAATTCACTGAAAGAGCACTCTAGCTATCCAGTCATAGACCTCAAATGAAGTCAAGATAAAAGGTAAAATTTGGGCCTAAGTAAACAAATAGTTTTTGCCAGTGACTTGGTGGGAAGAGTGTTTCTGGTGTTCTTTAATTTGTGTATATTTCTTTGAGGTTTTGTTGTGCTATCTTAGCTTGTGTCTCGCCTGCTCATTACCACTGACTTAAGTGTCACGTGCCAAACACCTCTGACAGGTCAGTGATGTGTACGTGTGTTCTGAGGGTGTGCACAGGAGTAAGTAATTTAAATGATGGTGATATTTGCCAGCAGCGTGATATGGAATGCTGCCTACTGCATCACACAAAACTGCTACCATCTGTTCACAAAGGTTTGCTGCATTGAGGGGAGCACAAAATTGTATAATTTTTCTTAAGTTAAAGCCTGTGGAAAAAACTTGCTTTCATTTTTTTTTCCTCTCTGAATATTTATTTTCTCTGAATTCAAGTAAAGTCTCTTCTTTCTTTTTTTTTAATATTTTGAAATTTCCTTGGATCTTATGAATTTAAGAGTCTTTAGCTATGTAAATAATATTTTCTTCCATATCTGATCAACAATGATTTTTGTGTGTGTGTGTGTTTTGCTTTGCTGTTCCAACAAATACGTAAACCCAGTAATTGAGGTGTCAGGACTAGCAGTCTGTTATGTGGATCATATAGTATTTATTACATCTTAATAATAATGTACTCAAAACGGGATCACTTAACAATGACCGTGTAGTCATAGTTATCAGACAGTCTGTATTTTCCTTTTCGGAGTTAAGCAGATCAAATAGACTAATCACAATTGCTGCCATATTTGTTACTCATGGGTGTTTGCCATTATTTTTGGCCAAATAACTTATTTAAAACAGTTTTATTTTTAGTACTGACCGTGCACCCCAACATACAACCAGCAGTGGGGTGGTCTGTAAAGGATCTCAGACTACTGGTGTTTAGTGTCAGGTACTATATTGTCTAAGGGCAGCTGGTCTTAAATACAAGTGTTTATTAAGAAGGCCAGCAAGCCTGAGTAGGACCATTCAGCATCTTTGACTATTTTCCCATCTGCAAATAGCCATTTGGACACCAGCTGTGCTGTATTACTGAACTGTACTGAACAATCTGACATAAGGCATAGGGGATCTGTAAGCAGTGTATTCTGATGTTCAAATGGTCTCCAGTTTTCTCTATCCCAACACCTCTTTGTGCCTCATTAGCCTGTTCTGGAGTCATAAGCTTTCACTTAGCTAAAGAATCTGTTAGTGTTTTGCTGGTGATGACTCCTCTTACCTTCTGTCTCTCCTCTTTGGGAATCTCTGGAGCAGGAGACATCCAGGCTGAACTTCTATGTTTCCCAACTGGTTTTTACAAGTAGCACTGCAGTACACCTTGCCAGTTGCTCCAAATAGTGGATTATGTCAAACTTGAATGTTGCCTGCTTTGTATCAAAAAGCCAAAATAAATCTGACAAGCTTGAGAGCAGCCAACTGCTCTCCATTTTGTTCTTGAACTGAGCCTCATGCCAGCACAAAGATTAATTATGTCTTGGTCCTAAATCAATAAATGAAACGGAGAAGGAGAGATGCCTAGGATAGATGTTTCAGCATTGCAAATGACTGGATTATTTGGTTCTGCCATGATCAAGAAATGCACTAGCTATAAATCAGCTGTTTTGTAATCTAGCTGTATGATACTTTACTATGGTTTATACAGCTTAATTTGTTGTTTGGTTGCTTAAATCTCTAGTACCAGTGCAAATTCTCCATCTGTGCAGTTGTACTAATGAAGTAAAGAACTTGGAATAATTTTTAGTGCTGGCTGTTGACTGGAATCCCTGTTCTGAAGAAAACTGAAGCATTTTACTGAAAAATAGAAACCAGAATAACTATGAAGGTGGAATAAAAAAAAAAAAAAATTAAAGAAATGTGGGGTGGGTTTTTTGTTCCTTTTTTTTCCCCCCCTCTCTCCTCATTCCCCCCACCCTCAAGGTGGTTAACTTCGGAAACCTGGAAGCTTTTGCTTTCCAGTGCCAACTGCAGAGAATGAAAGTGCCTCTAATATTATTATTTCTTTTTTTTCTGATGGGGAAGGGATGAGTGGGTTTGTGTTTTGCTACACAGAGCCCAAAGTCCTAAGGAAATTATCCTACTATCTGCACTTCTGTTAGGTCATTTTGCGGTCATGTTGACAGAACCATACAATTTTTTTTTTTGGTGTTAGACAAATGCAATATATATAAATTGCCAATGGGTCTAAAACATATCTACAATATGGGTCCATTTCTAGACTTTGGTCTCTTGGCTCCTTCAACTTCCAAGGCACAGAGTGGTTGAATGTTGTTGGTTTTTTCTCTTGCTTCCAGCTGAAAAAAACTGAACAGATGGTAGTGGGAGAAAAAATGACAAGCCAGTGCTGACTGTGATTAATTTATTGGGGGTTTAGGTGGTTTTTTTACTTCTGTGGGTTTTTGTTTGTTTGTTTGGGAGGGTAGTGCACATACTACAGAAAAGGTAGCAAAAATATACAGGTATGTTTGGGCATTGTTATCCATGCCTCAAAAATTCTTCAGTTGCTGGAGGAAGATGCAGTGAGAAAGGAGCTAGTCTGTGCTCCTATGTTTAGAAAAGGGCTGCACCCATCAGGTAATGTTTCAGTGTTTCATAACTCTGCCAGATGGTGTTAGCTGTGAGAAAGTTCTGTGATTCATTTGGTAAAATGTTTGTTGTGGCAGATGAGGAGCTTCAGACTTGTAGGTCCAGCCAATGGTAGAAACCACCATTGGTCTCACCAGATGTGATGCTGGATGTAAAGGAAACTTCTCATGATGCTACTTTTAAACCCAGTTGCTTTCTTCAATGAGATGCAATTGTAAATTGTTTTTGCTTGCAGCTCCATCTGAGGGTTCAGCAGACCTTAAATTTGCTATTTCAAAACCCTAAGACAGCTACTCAGAAATATAAAAAATTTTCACTGACTTTTCCTTTGTGTTGTGTTTACAGTAACTGATCAGCGGAGAAATGAGTTTTCACTTAGATTAAATTCTCTCCTCCCCACTTTAGAATAAGAAGTAGGAATATTAGCCCAGGAATGGGGTTTCTAGTAGAACAATAAAAAAGAAGGGGTGGGGGAAGGCTGGAACAACATTTTTCAAATAACTCTCTGGGGACAAGAACTGCAAGGCAGTATTCTGATTATCTACACTAGCAAAAAAACTCTCCAACACCTTTGTATAGCTCGTTGTCAGTTTGCTGTTCAGAAATATTTACTATTCATTTCCTAGTTTAGTGTCTCAAAGTTCAAATCTGTCCCTCCTTGCTGGTAATTAGCAAGCAGCAACGCTGCAAAGTAGGTCAGAGTAATTTCCTGAGGAATAATCTGATAGCTGCCTTGGAGAAAATGACTAAGCATCCTCAAAGGCAACATCACATAACACGTTATATTACAGGAAGGGCACATACTGACAGAATGGATTTGTAGAGAAAAACAACAGAAGCCTTTTAGTTTTCTTATATGTTTCTGTAAGTTAAAGAAAATATCTCCAGGTTATAGATAGTTGTAAACGAACTCCCCTCCCACCTGTAAAACTGAGAAAGCATGCAAACCATGGAACATCCAAAGCTATTGCAATTTACATAGTCAGAATCACCTATTCAGGAATAGGGCTTCATGTGTCAAGAAGTGATTATGGAAGAATTCTGCCTTCCTCAGTCTCAAGAGACAGGATCTTCAACTTTAATAGTGCAAGTCAGGCTTTTAGCTGTAATGGGGTGGTTTTTGTGTTTGTGGTGGTTTTGTTTTTTTTTTGGTGGTTTTTTTTTTTGTGTGTGTTTGCTTTTTGTTTTGTTTTGTTTTCCCAGAAGTGTGTTTTTCTGTTGTGCAATTGACAGATGCCAGAGAACTTATGAAGTAAGCTTTCTGATCCCAGAATATTTTTATTGATACTATAATAAAGACAAGTGTATTTAAAAAGAGCCTGTGCCAATGAGATACTTTGAACCTTAACTGATGTAACCCAGCACTGCTGTGCTGTCTTTAACAGATCTGTATCTGCTGACACCATTTCAGGATCCTTCTCAATCTCATTGCAATATGTTTTCTTCATGCATATATGTATCTTCCTTGTAATAAAAACATCAAATACGTATTTTATTATCTAATGAAAAAGTATGGGGACAAATAACAAGGTAACTTTGCTAGCTTGTCTGTGCTGTATTTTGACCACATTGTTTCTGTTCATGTCATTTTGTCAGCCTTCTTGGAATGATGCATGCTGAGTACTCAAGCTGCATAGCACTGGAGAAAGGAAAGCAGTAATGTGTCTTGTGTACATACACATTACATATGAGTTGCATGTTAAATATCTGGCTTTAAAAGGGAAACAAACATGCTATCTTCTGTCAGTCAGCATACAGTTTTCACAAAGGGAAGCCTTCACTGAGTGGGACATGATGAGTTTTGGATGATGTGTGAAAGAAATGGAGCCATTGGTGATGATATAAAACTTTAATGAGATGTACTGTTATTAGCATAACGTTTTTTTATGTTCCTTAAACTTAGTGTTTCCTATCACGATTGCATAATAGTAGTAGAAAACTTACTCTTTTTGAATAGTAAGCATTTTTTGAGGAAATGGGCAATACTCTAATTTTATAAAGGATAAATGTGTTCTCAGTAGTTTGAGTTTTAAAATTACGTTTTTTTTTTTTTTTTTTTATAGCTGATCCTTCCCATTGAAAAGAATCAGAAGAACTACTTGGGTATTTCATTTAGAAAACTGTATGTTAAATATTGTTATACTGAATACCTAAACAATATCTTATAGTGAAAACAAAAAGGTTAATTTTGTCCTGAATATTTTATTGTATGTACATCTTTTGTGAAGTTATTAGAAAGCTGACAACATCTTTTGTGAGGTGATTAAAAGCTGACAACTTTACAAGTGCTTTTGCTAAACCTGATGAAGGAAAATATTTTTAATTAATTTGCTTTATTGAGGCTAAAATAGAGCATTGCTTGTGAAAAGTTAATTTACTTGCAGAAAAAAAAAGTATATAGCATTCTCACCTGTAAACCTCACTTACAGATCAGCCATAAAGACACAAAAAGCACACGGAAAAGTTCTTGTCAATGCTGTATTTTTATTATCAGTTGCTAAAAAATTATTACAAAGGCGCTGTTGATTTTTACCATAGGAGCATATTGGCTTTTTTGTTCTCTTTGACATCAGCTGATTAGCTTGGTTTGTTCTCAGAACGACTGCACAGAAACAGTTGCTTTCATTTATTGTTGCTATATGCCAGGATTTCCTTACTTGCTAAATTGGAAGCTATGCAGTTAAGAGTCGAGGCAGAAAATAGTATTGATTCTTGGGAAAACACATGGACCTCATGAGATTGTGTACTATCATTTATTCATCTGCTTAAAATTAATGTGGTCCTAAATATGTAGGTATTTTATGAAGACTTGAGAATTACCAAAGCATGTGGAAATATTTCCATCCGAAAACGCGTGTAAAATGCAGTAGCTTGCTACCTTTTTGTAGAGCATTAGTGACACCCAGTGGTTATATTCTGCTATGGATTAATGTACATTTTAAAGCTTACTCTAAGCTTTTCTCGCTTATAAAAGCTGGAGCTCAGAGAACCTATGGGAAAACTGTTTGAGATCCATGTGCCTTTGTTAGGTATGTATTTTGCTCGTACTTTGGTTTCACAAATTTGAATGAACTTAAGTAAAGAGATTAAAGGGGGGGAAAAAGGACTGAAAACTAGCTTTGAAATGGTTCTCACTTTATCACTTCTAATGACAACGGGGAAAGTGTTCTGTGCTTCCCTACATCCCCTTTTTTTTTTTTTTTTTTTTTTTTCACATTTTTAAAATGGTTCACTGTAACATTTTATTTACACTGTAACATTTTATTTACTCTTCTGTTCCACTGATTTAAGTAACTCAACAGAAAAAACTACTGTCATCCCCCTTCTGTACCCTGCTTGTTTTGCTATGACTTGATTTGTTGTTTTGCAAATACGTTTAATAAGTGATGAATGTTGGCAAGGTATTTTGAGATTATGGGTCAACTGTTGCCTATTCAAAAGCAAAATGTACTGTTGAAGTCGCTGAGAGTTTTGTCCTAGTAAGTTCCTTAGGATTAATTTTTTTCTGTTGTTGTTCAACCTGTAGCAAGAGGTCTGAGTGTTTAAATACTCAGGCTTGGAACTAAGTCTTCTTAATATGGATGGTCCCCAAGGTAATGATTCTAGCAGAGGATATGAGAAGGCCAGGCAGCAAGACTTCATACCTCAGTGACATACAGAGGTGATATGCTCTTACTAGTACCTTTCTGGGCTTTAGAAAGTTGCAGTAAGAAAGGAAAAGAAGACTTGAGAGAGATGGAGGGTGGGGGGAAGAAGGTAATCTAATGCATATAGAACCTTAGATTATGAACTTATCTGTGTTCAACTAGGGGATGATGTGAACTTTAAGCTTCATGAGGAAGATTTGGGTACAATTCCTTACTTTTACATGTACTTGGGCAAGTCATATAGTTCTAAATGCATCTTCATCTGTACAGTGGTGATATTGGTGTTTTCTTCTTCTCTAGGAGAGATATACTCAAGATTAGTGATAGTATTTTTTTTATGGGAGCCAGGCCAGTGCAGTATGCAGGAACAGAAAGCCTGTTAGCATTGACTAATCAGGATAAAATCCTACTCTCTTCAAAGGTAGGCATCATTTACCAAGCATGTTAAACCATTTTAGAAGGTAAACTGAGCTTACCTTCATCTAAAGAATGATTTATGACTTTACTTCAGTGTCATTGTGTTTGTATGAATTTGTTCAAAGCTTCTATTCCCTCTGTTTCATAAAATGAAACCTGGGTATGTTTCTTGCCTGGCAGTGTGCTCGTCCTTTTTCTGAAGATGCTAAGGGTAATTAGAGAGCATGGCTGCAGTCCTTCAGCATCTGTTTCACAAGAGATGCTGCTGTTGTGAAGCGGCTGGTTTGGGTCTTGCAATGAGCAGCAAAAGGAACTGACCATAAACCTGAAAATAGTCACTCAGCCCTCAAAGTTTCTCTTGATCATGTAGTATCTACAGCCTTTACTGGCCAATAATTCCAATACACACAATATTTCTGTGTAATATTGATCAATTTAGAGCAGCTAATATTTCCATTCAGGTTGGCTAGTACTCTGCTTTATGCTTGCAGAGGAAAATCCATGAAATTGAAATGAGACCAGCGGTGGAATTGTTTTTCTCGTATCTGTATTTCTTTATCAAGACTTGAGCTGAAATATTAAAATATAATGTTGGATTTTTTCAGATATGTGCATTTAACTACAGAATATATTCATCATATCTCCCAGAGAAATGAATAATACCATGAGGAGCTATTTAATCATGAGCATGGAGATTGCTCTGCAGATTGCTGTGCTCTGACAGTGCCAGTCAAGATGGAATAAGAAAAATTATGCTGGGAAATAAGGTGTCAGGTTCATAGTTACTTAAAAAACAGTAAACATAGCCTGTACTTTCTTAACAACAGAGAAAAATGTACAGAGGGAAGCAACAACATCTGTTCTTATTAACTAAATTTAACAATACAAAATTAAAAGTATAATTTATAGTTCTTTGTCTGATACATCTTGTGTTATCAATACTGGGAGACGCTCTTGCTGAGGAGACTGGAATTAAGAATATTCTGGTGGAGACTGAGTTATTTAACTCTCTTTCATACTTAAAGTGCTGAGCATATATTCAGTTAGGCTATGAAGCTTGGTAGGCTTCTAAAAAATCATTATCTTAAGCCTAATCTGTGTTTTAGTGCTGCTTCTTTGTCTAGTTGCATAATGTATTTTGTTTTGCTGCTGGATAAAGTTCAGCTGGTGTCAGCTGAACTTGTGAAGGTGTGACATATATTGTGTATATGTGTTCCAGTGTGACAGCATTAACATAGCTGTGATGAAGCATGTTTCTTTCACATAGATGTGCCCTTAAGCTACTAGCGTTTAGCTTATAGATGTGAGGACACCTATACACAACAGGAATTTTAGTGGAAGAGATGGTGCCATGTGGAGACTGCTTAAAGACAGGAGACAAGTGAATGGGAGAAGATCAAGTGAGAGATCAAGTGTAACAACATGACTGCACACCTCAGCAAGATGAAGCAGTGATGCTTCACAGTGACAGCTATAGGACTTCTGTTGCTCAGTGTGACATTTGAGTGTTACAGACAGTCTGTGTTCTGATTGTCTACAAATCCCATCTGCTTTAGTGACAGGTCTTCCAAGGAAGGACTTTATAATTGACATATCTGCCTGTTGTTGTTCACTTGACATCACCAGAAGAGCATGGTGATGTCTAGAGTAATGAACTGGAGGCCCACCAGTTTTGTGGGCTTAACTGTTTTTGCCTTATTCAGCAGTTGAGTCCAGGTATGTACTGAGAGAGTATAGATACAAGGCAAAGTTCGGATGGGAGCACAGGTAGCACACAGTTATTGCCATTAATGAAATTATGTGATTTGCTTTGGCTGATTGTGTATGCACTTTGTAGGTTTAAGTCACATTTTAATCTCTAAATAAGCGCCTTTTAAAATCATGGCTGATAACAATAACTTCTATAAACTGACATGGGAATTTCTTCTGCTTTTCATGGAAAAACCTACAGCTGAGGGGATGGATCTAAAAATCTTGGTTAGGCTCAGCTTTTTAGAAGAATGGAGTGTGGATAGGAGAGACTTTAGGAGACAATCTGCACCCACAAAAGCCTGTAAGAAATACAGGAACATCCATGTGAGGAGGAACAGCTGCTGGGAGCTGTAGGCATGTTCAACAGCACCTCTGCAATAGCCACTTTCTCTTTAATATAGTACCACATCTTAGTGGCATGGTCTGAATATAAGGTGGTTGTGGGTTATTTCGAGAATTTACTAGACTCTAGCAAAATTTTAAGACTTAACAAATGAACACTCGGAACATAGTTTTTTATGCCTTGTAATTTAATTTGTTTTACAAATCAGACATAGACACCAGCCAATAGATGTGATGAGGTTGGTACCAAGGATCCAATTTTCAAGCAGTGGTATTGTTCTGTTGAGAAGTGTTTGCACTTTCTTGGCACTAGCAGGCAGATAAGGGAAATGGTTGAGGCAGTGTGGTGTTTGTGGAGGTTTTTTTGTTAGGTTGTTTTTGTTCATTTTTGCATAGAGAGAATGTTTCAAAAATTGCCATCCCAGGTTATGTGTTTCAAAAAATGTGTGTAAGAAATGTGGTATGTAAATAGAGTGGGTGGATTCATTCTGCTGGGTTATGGCGAACGCAAGGCAGTCTTTTCAAGCTGTTTGAATTTTAAACAGCTGTTTGGTTTGGTCTTGAATAAGACATTTCATTTTGTTATTCCTCTCTTTGGATATAGGATCTTCCAGTCCTTATTGTAGGAAGAAGAAACACATGTGCATGGAACTTTGGTTGGTTACCTTGTATTTGAAACTATTTTTCCTACTTTTTTTCTGAATTCAAAAGAATAAATCATACTATTGAGGGGCAAATTAGGTAAGTTACACCACAGTAAAAGGGGAAGAATGACAAATGCAGTTCTTGATCAACCTGTTAGCTCACTTGTATTCATGCAAATATTCATTATTCCCAGTTCATATTTGCTCAAATTAATAATTTTCAGCATGAACAATTCTGGAAAAGGAAAATGGGCTCAACTTAGCAAAGTATTTATTTATTACAAATAATAGTAGGTTTAATTTCAGATGAATAGAAAAATAGAAAACATAACAGTTCACTGCCAGAGACTGCTGCAGTATTTCGTTACATTTAATATGTACTTCTCAATGTTAGGTTATAAAATTACAGGTTTATGTATATTTAAGAAATACTAACACTTACAAAAGACAGCATTAAATTGAAGCTAAATGTGTCTGTGATAAAACTAAAAATCAACCTCAGGAGTTAGAGGTGAAGTAGTCCTTAAAAAAATTAAGAAATTCTAAAACTGTTGGTGCATACACAATCTCCCACTGGAGTTAATAATTATGGAATGAGCCCTGCTGCTGGTTCTGAGTTCCTTCTGTGCATGATATGAAAAAAAGGACAAAACCACAAGAAAATGAGATTTAGACATGCATAGTCAGAGACTTACCCAGCATGAGAGTAGGAGCTGAGTGCACAAGTACTTTTATGGAGGAAAAAAAAAGCTCCAGATTAAAAAATGTGGCCTAGGAAGCAAAATGATGACACTTGCAATTGAGGTAACATTTATACATATTCTATGATTAAATAATATAGTCGACAAATTGTTTGTTTGTATTTAAAATATTTACGGAACCTGTTGAAAGCACCTATCAACAGGACAAAATCCATCAATGTGATGTATCTCATTGCACATGCTAACGCATTTTACAATGGTGTCAGGAAAAAACTCAGCAACTTCTTTATATCGGAGCTTGATCCAAAACCTGAAAGATTGATTAGTCATTTGATAAGACTGTCTTTAATACTTTAATTTCTGGCATCACCCCAGAAATTAAAAGCTCTAAAAACACCATTTTATGAAAGATATAACTGAAATACGGTATTTGAATGGCATATTACTTATTTGAATGGAAGGGCTGCCAATATAATATTCTCTTGAAAATAACCATACTTGTAATAAATAGAGTGCTTATACAGCTTTGCTAAATGGATTGAACTGCTAACAACTCATGGCTATTTTAAGTCGTTCAAAAAAGACTCCTTGGGAAAAAGAGCTTGAGTCAAAGTAGACCATCTCTTCTCATTTGTTTATCTCCTGGCCTTGCTTTAAGGTTGTCCTGGGTTCAGCAGTAGCAGTCACTTTTCTCCTCCTTAGTAGCTGGTGCAGTGCTGTGTTTTTGACTTTCAGCCTGGGAACTGAGCTGATAACACCGATGTTTTCAGTTACTGCTTGGTAATGTTTTGGTATGACCAAGGACTTTCTGAGCCTCATGCTCTGCCAGGGAGGAGGGGAAGCCGGGTAGAAGTAGAGACGGGACACCTGACCCAAACTAACCAAAGAGGTATTCCATACCACAGCACATCATGCCCAGGATGTAAAAACAGAGGGCAGGGACCCGGAAGGTGGGGGTTTGCTGCTGGGTCGGGCTGGGTATCGAGTGGTGAGCAGTTGTATTCTTGTCCCTTGTATTTCTCTTTTCATTATTATTATTGGTGGTAGCAGCAGTGGTTTGTGTTATACCTTAGTTACTAAACTGTTCTTATCTCAACCTGTGGCAGTTGCATTCTTTCAATTCTCCTCCCCATCCCCCCGGGAGCAGGGGGAAGAAAGAGAGGGGGAGTGAGTGAGCAAACTGGGTGGCTAACTGCGTGAGTTATAGTGGCTTAAACCATGACAAAAGTAAAACCCTTTAAGAAGGGGTCATCTACAGAAAATGTTTGATTACTACTTGGGAGTAGATCTGTGCTATTTATGCAATTTGAAGAAGATTGCTTTGAAGGAAAAGATACAGAAAATTTTGTAGTTTGGTGGGGTTTTTTTAACATATATAATGAAACTTTGGAGCAATGTATGGAAACAAGTTATTGTAAAAAAAGCAAACCTGACGTAAGGAAGCATTGACTTGATTGTTTTTTTTGTTTGTTTGTTTGTTTTTGCTTTGTTTTGTTTGTTTGGGTTTTTTTTTTAAGTGCTGTACATCATTGCTGGGCTCAGGAGATGTTCCATGAAGAAAAAGGTTGATGAAAGTTCTTGTGTGTTCAGGTCTTGCTGTAGTAAGACAGTGCAGAAGTGAAAAGAATCTTAGTGCTTCTGACAGTCTCAAGAGAAGCTTAAGGCATAGGATAGGACAAATTTGAAAGCTTCTGCATTGTTACTTACAATCCAGCTTAATCCACAAGATCTGGATGGTACAGAATCCCTATCATCCTTGATGCTCCTTTTCCATTCCCCTCCTTGCCCATGCTTACGCTGTGTCTTCACACATTCAGGTGATTATTTTCTTGCTGATGAATGTTGCAGAAATGAGTCATCATCTTCATTTGAAGAGGTTGCCTTTTTTTTTTTTTTTTTTTTTCTTTGTGAAAATTGTTAGGTCATTGTAGCTGACAGCCATAGTCAGCATAGTGACTCATTGGGAAATGCAGGAAAAGATTAGAGCAGCTGTGTTTCCCAGGTACTGTTTTAAGTATCTTTTCTGTTCTTGGGTTTATATGTATTTTAGTCAAAGATCTATGGCAGCCTAATGCATGCTGTCAAGGCACTTAAAATGTTTAATGAATTTTGATTCCCAGTCCAATACCTTACTTCAACAAAACTGTGGTGATGTCATTTGAAAAAGGAGACTGCCCTGAAGAGCAACTATAACAATATATCACATTTTAAAGTGGCCAAAAAATGCTCGATTCTCTTATCTTCTTTATTTTGAAACTGTAAAATTCTAACCCACAAAATGCTGCAGAGAAATCTGCCACCTGGGATTCAATCTGAGACAGCTTTGCAGACGTATCCCTGACTCTGAGCTTCCTTTTTTATTATTGATTGTGCAGCTGTGTGTGAAACTTGCAGGGTAATTTGTTTCCTGTTCCTCTCTGGTTTGGTTTCCTTTGCATATTTCTGTTGATATTATCTCAATTTTCAAATCTTCTGCATTATTTTTTATGTTCCCCTAACTATTTCTCCTGAGTTGAATGAATCTCTGAATACCTTTTCATTTGTCGTTTCTTATTTTCCAGTAACTTATCATGTATGTCCAAAATTCATCAGTTGAAACTCATTCTTAAGAGCCCTTGCCTGGATTGAAAAAGTAATAATTCCAAAGATGCTATCATTCTTTGATGTTCACAGGGATGACTTCTGATATAGCTTATGTGTTTTGGGTTGACCTTTTTTGTCAGAAGGCAGTCTTCAGCACCGCTTACCATGCGTGCCTTGTGTGGGTCAGTCACTTGCAAAGGAAAGCCACCAATTCAGGCAGGTTTTAAAATGTAATTTTGCAGTGTTTAATGGTTATTGCTGGACAAGATTTTTACTCTAAGGCTTCTGGTGCAGAGATCAGCTGGCTTAAGTTGAACAGGATCACTATGCTAAGTTAGCCTTCATCTGAAGGATCATGGTAGTCTGTGATAGAAAACTGTGAATGTGTCAGCAGGAGCTGAGACACTGACATGTCCCTACTGTTTAGCTGTTTGTATGCTTCCTGCCATGGTTCATGCTAGCTGGCATTTGCCCTGTGTTCATGGGGATAGCACAGGTAGGTGCTGTTTGCAGTAAGCAGCATTGATAAAGCTTGGCAGTGTGAACATAGGCTGTGCTGTGCTGAAGAGTGCAGGCCTTTTTTATATGCTAGAATCTTACAGGCTTGCGTAATGGTTGGGGGACACAAGATTTGGGCTCCGAAAGTGTAATAGTTTTGTTGTGTTTGTAAATGGCTGCATTGCAATAATATTGCCTGTGGATAGAACCTTATCCTAAATGGATAACTGTGTAAAATCCTTTTGCATTCTAATTCTGCTAATGCATGAGCTGGTTTTGATGTAAATAGACATGGGACAAGTTTGCATCTGAGCACCCAAATGCACTTGATTTGGGAACATTTTCCAAGTTCATCCCCTGTCCAGAAACTTGGGATTGTCACAAGAGTTGTGTTGATTCAGCTTGATTTTTTTTTTTTGAGAAGTTGACAATATTGAGACTAGAGAAAGATGAAAATAATCTTTGCATAATACTTGAATTATTTGTCCGTTAGGGCCATGGGAACAAGAGTTGTAGCAAGGCCCTTCTACCCTTTTAACCTCTTGGTAACAAACCTGACACTGCCCTTTATCTCAGCTGGCTGCATACCAGCTACACATGGGTGCAAACAAAAAAATTTAAAATACTGTAGAGCTGGAAGGAGAATACGTTATTTTTGTGTCACAGGAGCAGACTCAGCACAGGAGGGTGTATGAATCAGGCCTTGCTGGCAGAAAGCAGTTCTCAGGATTTCATGGGTACTACTCCTCCATTTAATAAGACCATATTTTTTTGACTTGCAACTCATTACAGTTTGTTCTTTTCAGAAAATGTGTTCCATCATGATGTAATTTAGATAACTAAGTTGAATACTGTCATCCTGAAGTGTATGATGCAGCTATTAAACAAAATAAATGCCTCATTTAAGAAAATGCTTTTTGATGTGTTATTCGCTCATTTTCCCGATAGCTCTTCTGATGACTTCAGTGGAATTTTGGTAATTGGTTCTTGGAAACACTGCAGTGGTTTGAATCTGGGTAGGTATCCAACCCAAATTCATCACTGTGTCAACTGTATTTTGGCAGCAGATATTTTCAGCAGCATGGATGGGTATTAAAAAAGTAATGTCTGCGTATGTATTTCCTTGGTACAGAGGTTTGCTTGCACGTGCTTACCTCAGAACCTTTCTACTCCAATATGTTAGGGAAACCTCTTTGCAATGTTATGGTGGCATGAGTTATGCTAGTTGTGAAATATTTATACAGAGCAACTAATTCCATTGGTTCTTCATCTTTGCAGGCAGTTTTCTTCTAATTATGTTGGTTATTTGCTACACTGTTACTGGTTTTAACCAGTGTTTGGCACCTAAGCATTCATTTGAGCATCACTAGAACCTAAAATTTGTTTATGTATCTGTGTATGGATGTTCTTACAAAGTACTTACTTACTGACTCATTGTTTTCTCTTTGAGAAACAATGGGCTCCTACAATTTTGTTCAAACACATTTCTTCCCTCCTTTAAAAAAAAAAAAAGTTCCTAGAAGGAAACAATGTATGATCCTGAAAATTCATTTTTAAAGTTGTCATCAACTGAGATTTTAAATAACAACTGTTATAATCCTTTGATTTAGGATTCCAACTAATTCACAAAAATGAAGCACTCTACTCAAATTAATAAATTAAGGAAATGTAGCATTCATTCCAAAAGCACTGAGCTGTGTTTACGTTAAAGTCTCGACCTCTCCCAGCAGGAGGAGTCAGAAGTATGTTATAATAATGCTTCATCTTTATGATTTTTTGCATTGTGTAGTAGGATGGATTTTCCAGCAGAGGGAGCAGTACACTGGGTTATTGGGAACTGAGCTGCAGCTTTGCAGCCCCCAGTTCAGCAAAGCTGAAGCCCGTAAAGCTGAGAATTCCTATTCCTTTGCTTAGAAGTCATACTTGTTCGGACTGATATTATTTTGAAATGTCAATGTATCTTTATGCCAAATATGTTGCCAATAATTTTTATATCATCATTATTTTGGTATTTTTTTAACATAATCAAGTAGCTGTGTCTGTTTTATCGAGTTCTTTTCCCACATCTGTAATAGTCTGGGCTAATGAGTTGCACTTTTTACTGATTACAGTAGTAGCTGTTCCTTAATTCTTACTTAAACTATGTTAAAATATGCTTTAAGGGACGTGTGATAATGATGTTCATCTAGTTATTATCAGAGTAAACTATGGATAATAGCTGTTAAAAAAAGGGAGGGGACCCCCCCCCAAACCCATCCTCAAACCAAGCCAGAAAACCTCAAACAATAATCCAACAAACCCTAGAGCACTCCTTGTTAGAATAGCATGTTATTTGAAGAGAAATGTAAATGAAGAGTACAGTGTGCTCCAAATAAGAGCAAATCCTGTGATGTGCCACACTTGGCATGTTTTGTCATCACTGGTCTTTCCTTACTGGCCTCAAATCTGTTCTCTTCCTTGCATAAAGAACTTCAGCCATGTGCCAGTGCTACTGATGGTTAGTGACTTGCTGGTGCATGGTTTGAAGTACGTATTTCAGTTTGTGGAGCTACCGTACAATGTCTTTTAGGTGCTATTTTATGACAAAGTAGTGTCATCCACAGAGACTTTTAAGCCCTTTTAAGCCATAGAACATTTTGTTGCAGAACATGATAAATTTTGATCATTGCCATTTTTGGCAGTTTCACCTTTGTTTTAGGAGACTTAAAAAGAGAGAGGGTGGTAGAAGTTGTTTAAGCTTTAGTGAGGCCACTTTTATTCTTAGTAACAAAATTAACCAATATGGAAATAATTACTCTGCAATAACTACATCCTCTGTCCTTCTTGTGAAAGTGGCCATGTTCAGCAGTGAAACTAATGGCATAGGGAATATTACTGGATAACTTGTCTTCAGAGACCAATTCATGTAACACTGTCAAATTACACAATGTCAGTGCAAGGTATTGAAGAACACATTACAGTGACAAATTAGAAGTGCAAGGTCTTTTGAATAATGTAGCTCCTGTGAAGGTGGAAACTCATTACAGAGTAGCTCTTGGGACTCCACAAGCTATCTGGGATTTATGGATATGGCAGGTATTTTGGTTTTAGGGTCTGGGGGAAGAGAGACTGTAGCTCTATAGTAAGGCTTTTGCATGAGCTGAACTTGCTTGTTAAAGTGTGATGCAGTATATCCTGCTGCCTCCCTTCTACAGGGAATTTGCATGTAACAATTGTTTAGGTAATTCTTTAACTCGCAGAGCAAGAATTGAAAATTTAATTTATTGCAATGAGGAATTACTGCAGCTCTGTTAGTAGAATCAATGATGTATAGAAAAGGACAGTTATAATTCTAAGCCTTTGCAGGGATATAGCATGCTTTAGCTGACGCTGAGTATAGTGTCAGCTTTTTGGGGAAGTACTCCTTGTCTGCTCCTTTCTAAAAAAAAGAACATGCATCAATTCTTTGGCCTTCTCCTTTCCCCATGGCAAAAGGCACACTAAACAACATGATGCTGTTAAGCTGTTATAGTAGGTGGGCCAAGTGAGGGATAAATTATGTCAGAGAAACTTTAAACAGGGACATGTATGCAGGGAGTTAACTAAGACCTGCCACAGTTATCACTCCAACAAGTAGGTGCAGTCAGCCCTTGGGGATTGGACACTTGCTCTGACTTGTCTCAGTGTAAGGTGGTGTCAGCTCAACACCAATCCATAACTGGTTTGCCTTCCACACTCTGATTCCATGTGGTGACAGGTATATGCATACATTAGTCCATGCTGGTATCAATTCCAGCAATTTCAGGTATTCTCCTGTCACTTGTTAACCCAGAAATTCTACCACAGCTTGTGTCACCCCGTTGCCCACGGCTTCTTATTCTGAAATCCTCTTTGCATTGTCCTGTCAACTGTGGATCACTCAGTAACTCAACTCTTCATGCAGACAAACAGGAGCAATGTTAAGACTGTGCAGATGTAAGTAGAAGTATGTAGTTTTGGGGCTGCATTTTTTTTTTCCACTGGAAATAGATATTACCTTGTAGATTGTTGGCCAGACCCACATCTTCAATCATTCAAGTAACATATCTATATAGATATTATTTAGGTGATTGTAGGAAATATTGGTTATTAGTTTCAACAAGAGAAACTATATTGAGGTAGAAATGATGTGTAAATCAAACTTGTTGTAAGATGAGGAAAATATGGGAGAACATAAGAATTTTAGTGTAGCCCCAGACCAGCAGCATCTAAAGGTCAACTGAGGGATGTGTACAATAGAAAAATCCTTTTCTCTTTGAATTATTAGTAATATTTACCAACTAATTTCAGAAGAACTGTATTTTATGTAGTGGAACAGCTGACTGGATACTAATGACAATATCATCCTTGATGTGTGGGCAGTTCATATTACTAACAAAGTTTTATATCTTTTTGGGGTTCTGTGCAGCAATGTTGGTTTGCAATGCAGTCTTGTGAGAAGTGGAAGTTTTGTTAGTGGACTGGTATAAGAATAAGAGAAACAAAACTGCTTTAGTCAACAACAATGTTTTATTTAATTTAACCTTTGGAACCCTGCTAAAATTTTTAGATTAAAGTGTTTGACATGGTATTTTCATTTCTAGGCTATTCAGACTATCCTTTTCCCCCTTCTTTAGCCAAAAATATTTGCTTCCTTCATGAATAGTTCTGTTTCAAAATTGGGTTTACCAGTAATTCTCTTCCCTTGTGCAGTGGGTTTCAGTACTGATTTCATTCAGCCTGCTCAACAAGAGCGTGGGCTCGTACAGAGACAATCTTGGCCTAAATGCACCTCTGGCAAGCTAGTTCCCTTTAGGACCCGCCTGCACAACTGTAAATTTAGAGGGAAAACCAAAACCCAAAAAAACCTCCCACAAAATAGGAGGAAAGGAAGCAAGTAAAGGAGAAATTCTGTCTGCGTTCAGTACTTTTTAGCATGCTTACTGCTGCCTTCAACACTTGGTAGGCATTGCCAGGAAGTGGAAGTGCTTGAATGCCTTGGTAATACTCAAAGAAGATAGATGTGCATGTCTCAGAACTCCTCTTTTATTCTTTTTCTCCCCCCCCAGCTTTTATTTAAGCCCAGTTTCTTCTGCCAGGGCTTGCTGAGCTCATCATTTGATCTCACATTCTCTCTCTCCCTCTTCCATTACAGCACAGTTTCACTAACAATAAAATCCTGTTTCATCAGGCTGTACTGAATATGGTGGCATGCATGACATGCACACAGGTTACGTGTAAAGGTGTGATTGCATAGTCACTTGCTTACCCTAGCATGCTGTGGGTGTGAAAAACACTGAGGTCATGGTAAGGTTTTGATATTTTTGTCAGGCATTGCCTGGTTTCCTCTGAACTTCCAGTCCATTCTCATAACTGCTGTTATTACAATTACTACTTATTTAGTGTTACTAATAAATTACTGTATCTGGATTTACAGTTGTGCCTGGGAATGTTGCCGTGCTTTCATTTTGCAAGTCTGCTTTTATATTTTTGCTTTTGCTGCTTTTATTTCTTGCACAGTATGATACAACCTGCAGATATTTCTACCCAGGATCATACTGACTGTTGACCAATTAAACTTTGGCAGTTTTATGCTAGTTATCTAGTTATGTGATGTCATATTTTGTACATCTAAATCTGTATTGTAGTTTGACCCAGAATATTCTTAGATTATTTGGCTTTTTAATACATGAATGGATGTACTTGCCACCTTGATCTGCAGCGAGTTACAGTACCTGGCATTTGCATTTTGAAGTCTTGACTAAAAAGGCATAGTGAACACTTAACCAGATTGTCCACTAGACACATCAGACATGGCTCTGAGAAGAGCCCTTGCTTTCTCTCTTATGAGGAGACACAAAGATCTCTGACATTGCCAGTCTGACTACCAACTGGTAGTATAATCCTATCACCCCAGTTCAAGTGAACTTCAATGTGCCTTGTTAATGCTTTGTGCCTTCCCTCCTATTTGAGTAACTGTCATGTAACTGTTTTTTTGCATACTGTAGCATTGAGAAGCACCTGCAGGTACCTCTTCTTAAAAATGCATTTTATATAGGAATTCTGAAAATAATCCCTGCAACAGGTTTCCTCTGTACTAATCTCCCATTCCTGCTTCCCCAGTGGGAAAGCGAAGGGGAGGGATGCAGAATGGGGAAAGGTCAATGGTTCCTGTGGCCAGTGATTCTGGACGGAACGGGTGACCACATGAGCTAGGCTGGCAGTTGGGTGTAAGAGGAAGTGTTTTGTGGACTGTCCTTGGCTAGAACAAACTCTTCCCTGCTCCTTCTGGGGAAGACCTCAGGAAAGCAGTAAAGTCATTCTGAGCTGCAGGACCTTATGAAGTCCCTGCCACTTTATTCAGACCTCATCTCTGTTCTTGTGTACTGAGTGATTCTGGGAGAACTGAATAGGGACTGGAAAGGGCTTACGCCGTGTGATAATCTGGACCTATTATAAACAGCTTAAGGTCTGATTTTATGCATTGTGTCTATTTGGAATCAGAATAATCTGTTTTGGTGTACACACAACTGTGGTGACTGCAATTTGTATTAATTTACCTGAATTGTCTTGGATTACAGCTGTGTGGCAGCAGAGAGCTCAAGGCAGGCTACATGCTATTTAACCATTTTATTAGTTCATTTTCCTGCACTAATTCTGCACTCACACTCAGGCATTTAGCTGTTGCAGGAACTGAGCTCTAGGTATCTACCAGGTTACTACATGTGCTGGCTGTAGAATTAGCTCTGTGCTAGATAGGAATTTCTTTTATGCTACAGGAATGCTCAGGCTTGAGAGCTTTGAATGCATTTGTAGCTTTTTGCCATTCTGTGCAAGGTAAAACTCTTGGAAACAATTGAGTCTTGTACTTGTGCAATTTTGTTGCTGCTGTGAGCAGAGCAAGTCTCCTTAGCTTAAATTCAAACTAGACAAAGATTTTACAGTAAGGGAAAGGCAAGCTTTTCAATAGAATTGCTTAGTCTAAATTTTAATGAGATATTTTACTCTTGCATACAGCTGAATAGATATTAAAAGCTGGGAGGTATGAAAGTATGAATGATATAATTTTGACTGTTAGAGCTATGTTAGGGGCAGGCTATCAAGTTGTATTCCTCAAGAAAATGATTAAGTTGAGGAGAAAAGCGAGGCATGATGAAGTTGATATCTCAATTGATAAAGTGATAGTTGGTGCAAAATTTCTTTTTCAATTACTTTTGCAAATTTGTGTGTGTGTGCTGGATTACCCCTGCACATAATCCCTTTCTGTAATTTCTTCATACAAGGCTCAGAAGCTGTGGGTATATTCTGCATGGGATAGAAGGAGGTAGATTTTAGACAAGTGTAGCATAAGAGAACCTGGAGGAGGGTGTGGTGTTGGTATTTCTATCACTGACATAATACTTCTGGTTAGTGAGCAAATTAAATCTAATTAGTTGTCTAATGTACCAGTTTACCATGTGAAATTGTCCACACCTTGCATATGACAAGATAAAGATAATGTGCCTTTGAAGTAGCCAGCTATTGTGATTTAGGCAGAATTGTCTCTGGAGTCATAACATACTCCATTATACTTGTTGCAAAATAAACTTCTATAGTGCCTTATTTTTGAGGGTGCCCACTCCTTTGTTCAGCTGAGGGGGAATACCTCTGAATCAAATTAGATTGCTCTTTCTCATGTTTTTCCAGATAACATTTGAAGAATAGAGGAGAACAGTGATAACTGGAAGAAAAAATGTGAGAGAGATTAATAAAGAAAATGAAAAATGAGAAGTTTGCTCATGACAAATGCATGGACTAGTTATGTCAATGCTTAAGTTCATTTCTCACTGGCACCATGGAAAGAGCAGGGAATATGGCTAAGGAATTGCTCTAGGAGCAGTTATTCTGGTGCAGATGTGGTATAAGCAAGATGATAATGCTTGCCTTTACTTAGCTCAGGTCCTTGAGCAAAAGGATGGCCAACAGATGAATCATATTGTTAGCAGTGCCTTCGGCACTCCTTGGTCTGAAAGACAAAGTGATCAAAAAGGCAGAAATGTGGAAGCAAGCAGACAATGAATGGGGTGGAACCATGAAGCAAGAAACACTTTGCTAAAAGCAATCAATACCTAAATGTAAATTTCAGTTAATTTAAAGGTGCTGGACCTTGGGAAAGCAGAAAACCTGAATACCTGACAGTTTACTATTAGTCTGATGGTGTTGTCTCTCTGAAGCAGCTGGTCTTTTGCTGTGCCAGAGTTTGTGATGTGACCTGCCTCTGTTGAAAAATGTTCCCTGTACAATTATGTATCACAAGCCAATTTTCATATAACAAGATCTGCATTTCAAGTGCATCTGAAGGGCTGTGTTGTTTGAATGTATTTAAATGACCCTTCATCTATAATTTATGTACATTGCTTTTGTCAGGTATGTATTGATTACCATTCTATTGAATGTTTGTTCCCTCTCTCCAGAGATGCATGGAGCAAAGCAGAGAGCTGGTCCTTCTGTTAGAGGTCTATTAAGGTGTAATGATTTGCAGCCTTGCATACAACAGAAGATGTGTAAGGTCACAGATCCTGGGACTAGAGCAAGCTGACCTATGTGGAGTTTGGCCTCTTTGTGGAAACACTTTGCTGTTTCTTTTCACATATCAGCCTCACAGATCTGTAGGGGAATTCTGCTCTGGAAACTCAGTTGTGATACATACCTGTGTTACTTGAAAATTTTGGAAGTGGGCAGCTACTCGTTGGAGTTCTGGGATTGCGCATGTGCCAAGGCAGGTTTATGACCTGGGTCAAATCTGTGGCTTTGTTTTTAAAAATAATCAGCACGCACATCCTTTCCACTCCTCTTCCCTGGGTAGTTAAAAGACGTGAGATCAACAGTCTTGGGTTATGTTTTGGTTTTTGTTTTTTGTTTTTCACTTCAAAGGCAGTAAAGGTCAAACATCCTCAAGACAGTATTTATTTTAAAACTTTTTTTTTTTAAGGTGATATATCTTTAACTGCTATTACTGGCCCTCATTGCAGGGCTTAAATGAATATCAGGGATCCAATGTGTGAACTTTTGTATAAACACAAAGCAAAACTCAGCTGATTACCTTTAAAGCATTTACTATCAGGATAGAATTACAAGTTGACATTGGAGGCGCTCTTCACATACAGATGTTACAAACCAGTCTGTTGCCAGCTGCATGTATTCAATGTGCCCACTATATAGCTATAGCAGGCTACTGCAGTTCTGGTTTTCTTTGCATTGTTCTGAGGGTACATCAAAGGAACCAAACTAAGCCTGTGTGTCAGGTGCGCCTAAAGTGGAAGGAGGTATTATGATAGAAATTCTGGATGGGGCAGTAGTTTAACATATCCCATTATGCCAGGGGGAGAACAATTTTCAATGTCTTTTTATACTCTTTAACTAAGCTGGATAGGTATTTCTGAACAAGCTTCTTTTGCAGTGGGAGTTGTGCAGTTGATAGCCTGCAGAGCTCAGCAGGACCTGTTACCTTGAGTGCAAAATGGCACTAATGTTCTCTTTCAGAGCAGTACTGCGGTATGCAGTGTAGAAGTACTGCTTGGATCAGCTCATGCTTGATCAGCTCAATTGGCTGTCTATCCCATGTAAACAGTCTTAGCTTTCTGTTCCTCATTGCTACAAGTCCATTAAGAATTTTCTCAGACTCAGCTTGGCAAATAAGAAAGCAGGCCTCATCAGGTGTTTGTGAACACTTTGTGCCTTTCCACAGGTGAATTTTAGCATCTGTAGTGCTTTGTCATGCAGCTTGGTAGCTTGGTACAATCAAAGTTAATTTTGTTTTGCCTCCAGTCTTGACTGCCATCCTGAAAAGAGACTGAATTAAAAAAACTTTTCAAAAACATATCCAGAGGGAACAAATGCCACTGATTACCTTAATAGGTGAATGAGCATCTTTGCGCTACAGAAATACATCTCTAAATCGGATTCTCAGTGCAAGAAATCAAAAAGAAGCAGCTTGACAATGACAGATATTTCTTTGTATGGTTTACTTGTAGACAACGAAGCAGTTGGTTACGATTTTTTTTTGTCATCTTTTGTTGTTGTTGTTTTGTTTTTATTTGTTTTCTTATTATTACTATTTTCCCCCTAAATAGCTAGGGAAAGCCTGGGTATCTTTATTAATTTTTATTCACTCATTTATGCTTTAGATAGTCAAGGTCTGGGAGACTGTTACTTAAAATGGAATAGATTCAGTGGTGGGTATAGGGAAAGTGGGGAAAATGCCCTTTTTCCTTCAGTGCCATTTTTGATGCCTGAGACCTGCATATTTCCCTGCAGCATGCTTGCTAGGACTGGTTTTGTGTTAAAGTTGCTGATCCTCTTTTGTTGGCTCTTTCTTCTATACTTGGCAGCAGAGCTCATGATCCAGCTTTCTTGGATCCATTTGATAAGCCACCCAGGAATGCAACATAAGTTTGCAAGTATTGGCCTGTGCTATATGTACAGCTACATCATAGACACACTGGGATCATGCTTTTGTCAAAAAAAAGTCATAGAAGCAGAGCCCTAACTTTGCAAATCCACACGTTTGTTGGCTTCCTAAAGACAAAAGGATGTCTCTTTTCTGTGTTTCAGAAGGATTGGAGGCAGGAGGCAAGTATGTACTTATCACACGTGTTCTGACATCGGCATACAGGGTATCAAGTAAAACAGGAAGGCTGTTAGGTTATTATAGGGTTATGTACTAAGTCAAGATCTGACTTCTGAGCTTCTGAGACTTCCTTTACTGCATCTAGCCTTTCATCTCCTATAAAAAGTAAACTATATGCACTGAGACATGTTGCAATTTTTTAATTTTCAATACTTTTTACCTTAGCTTGGATGCTACTGACCTATTTCAGAGATAGGTTGTCTATATATTTAATGTCTATTTTTTTCCCAGATATGATTGTAAATACCTGTATAATGATCAATGATACTGAAATTTTTGTTTCTGCTACACTCTACTGAAGTATCGCTGCTTGTTACCGTGATCAACAAAACCTTTATTTCGTGCCTGAATGACTGGAACAACTCACATGAGAATTGCTAACATAGTTCTTATTTGTTCAAGATTTGCCCTTGACTTTTTGTTATACATCTACAGGCAGTTTTCTCTGCTTTGGAGAACTCAAGTAAGTGGCTTCTAGAAATTAAAGTTTTTTGTCTTTCACACTAAGCTGTTAGGATAATGTACATTATATTTGTGTAAATCCAGTGAGGAATTTCTCTTTTTGCCTTGTAAATTATCCTGCAGCTTACCTGAGCAAAGATGTATATTGATAATTTCTGGTATTTCTGCACTGGTAAGCACTCTAGTTAATGTTGCAAACAGACTTTCATTATAGCCCTTTTTTTATCCTCACCATCTACATTTTTGAAAAATTCTGCTGTCTCAGAACTGTCATCATTAGTCTCAGCTCAAAAGTTTTCAGGAAGGTTTCAATTAAATGCAGTCAGCTATTATGCAAGTGGGAGGAGAATACAAAATTACCATTCCTTTAGTTTTGCACATAATAGTTTGAAAATAGTTATGTATGTACTTAAAATGTGGTGAAACATGATTTGCACATGCAGAACTGTTCATCATTTTTAAGCTTGGAGTTGGACTTTGTTTTTTCCTATCATTATAATTGGAACCTATGCTAACCTAAAATCCTGTCAGCTTGGTTTTCCTACATTTTAGAAGCATTTTTAGAGAATGGCAAATTGCTTGTGCTTTCTATTGCACAGGTATATTAGGCATTTATCTGTTTATCCAACAGACTCTAACTATGATTTTAACTCTGTAGGATACTTTATCAGTGGACACATAAAAGCACTGATTTCATTTGAAGCAGTATGTCATTGCTGTTAAATGTATTTTTTTTGTTATAAAATCAGGTCAGTTACAAAGAAACATCTTAATCCCCTCTCCCTTCAATGCTTTCAGTTGAAAAATTAAGTTTAGTTCCAATATTTTTTAAATGTCAATTTACTTTCAGTAGTATGCTATTAAGTTACAAGTACTAGGGCAGGAGATCATATACTTTGTCTTCAATGATTTCCTAAGATGTCAGCAGTATTGGTGCACAGGAGAAGATGCACCTTGTTATACAGGTGTATGCTATGTCCTGTTACTGACGTTTCCTGACCAAGAAACAGGCGAGCTAATGTTTTTCTTTTTTTTATTTTATTAAAAAAAAAAATCTTATTGATGGCCACGGTGTAGCATTCACTGCAACATCCTCTAATGGAAATCAGGGTCTTGTGTTTGTAATCACAAAATCTGATATTTTGACACTTGTTGGAAAACTAGAAACTGACCACTCCATAAACTAGACAAAGTGGTCTTTAAAACCTTTGTACTAGTCCATAATATTCTAAAATTTGAGGCAACTTTTTTTCAGAAAAGCATTACATATTAAACTTTATTTCTGAAATGGTATTTATTTTTCAGGTTTACTCTAGTTTGGGAAATTTTTCAGTTCTGACTTCTCTTGGTGGGGAAGCAAAAGGGCAGGTTTTGAGCAACTCTTTGTAGCACTAATGTGGATAAAATGTATTCCATAGTTTGGAGTTATTTTATCCATAATATGGCCACAAAATTCATAAGCCTTGCACTTTGCAAAGGTCACACTAGTATTAAGCTCTTCCAATGGTACATTATGAGGAATACAGGTGAAGGATTGATGTAACTTCATTTTTAATGAGATCATTGTTGATGATGATAGTGGAGTATTCCATTTCTTTGCTTTAAAAATAATACTATTTAAATTATTATAATTTGAGTTTTTGTTTTTGTTAGTTTTTGTTTGCTTGGGTGTTTTTGTGGTTTTTTGTTGGGTTTTTTTTTTGAGAAAGTATGTTTCCAGTAAGAATTAAAACCTTTCATTAATCTTGAATATATTTTTATGGTTTTAATATATAGTGTATACCTATGTAACCAGTACACATTTTTAAATCTGCAGTGTTTTCTATAATGCCCAAAACCTGCTGCAAGAACAGCATGGTAGTCAAGTGAGGGAAGGAACCTATGTGAATCTTTGCAATGTATGACATACACCTTGTTCAGTACAGTCATGAGCGGAGAGCACCTTCAGATATAGAATGCTGAAGGTGTTTGCAGTCCAGGTCTTTCCCTGTTTCAGCACCTGCCTGCCTTTTTGTTGTTTTTTTTTTTTTTTTGCTTTACACTGTGGCCAGTCCCTATCTTCAGCGATGGCAACATTCTTCTGCTCATCTGACATCGTCTTACGTTCAATTTTCAGTGCCCTAGATCCAGTATCAAAACTTTCTATCAGTTGCTGTCTTTGGACTCTTAAGTGAAAGCAAGTATTGCCTATCTGCCAGCAGTGCTTTTCCCCAGGACTTGCTGAAGAAATCTGCCACATGGCAAAAGCAATTTGTATTAACCATGTGCAGATTTACAGTGAGTCTTGAGGGAGCAGGGCTTACCCCCTCAGTGCTCCTGCAGCCCTGAGTGAACCAAAGGCCACTGGGTTGTTGTCTGGCAAGGAAAACCTTCTCAATGTGTCCATCAACCTGTCAAATATTTCTCGGCCTGTTACAGACAAGCACTGAGCCATGTCCAGAAAACTAATACATGGAGTTAGTCTGCTTTTTGTTTAAAGACGAGCTAATACTTCCTGCAGGTTTTGAGCTTCACTCTGTATAGCTAATACCTACTTCTGTTGGATACAGCATTTGCATCCCTTTATTCTTTCAATTCAGGGCTAGGAGAAGCAGTGCTGTTAGAAGTTTCATATGTAATTTCTGCTCTATACATCTTCTAGAATTGCCTAATGAAATTTGACTTGCAAAAATAAAATTGTACTTCATTAATACATTTAAAAATATGTCTTGGTGGTCTAGCACTTTCAAATGAATCTGCATTTTAAGTAGACCTAAACGAAGTTTTTTCCAGATGCAGTAGATTTCTGGAGATCAGGCAGTCCACAGGTCCACTGCCAAAATAGCTCCCACATGCTGGGACTGGTGTTTCTCTTGTCACTCAAGGCCACCCAGTTGACATCTGATTTCCAGATGTTCTAAAATACTACTTTATAATAGTCTATTTCATGCAGTCCTGCTCTCATGTTCTTATCTTTTATTAGGTGCTTTCAGGACACATTAGTTTCCTCTGACCAAAAAAAAAGTGATGGATTTGAAATGAGCTCATGTACCTTTCCAAAGTTATAGGAGATATATATGACCAAGTTTACATCAGGTTGTAACTTGGAAACTTATTTCTGTGGCTACAAATGATAATACTCATGAGGTGGACATCTCAGCAACGCTTACCTACAAGCTTGTAATTTAATCTGTGTGATTAGTACTGTTTAATTTTTCTCCAGACCCCCTGTTACTTTTCTAGCTTTTACCTGCCTTTGTCCTTTTGTATGTCCCTAATTTCTTCCAATATTCTTGACATCTCCAGCAGGTTTCTTTGGACTGAATGCTCCTCAACACCTGCTGCCTTCTTCCGCATTTTCTTTTAATAAGCATTTCAACTGCTACATATTGGGGAGAAAGGTAATTGCTTATGTATTATGTTAAGAGTCATGACTTTTTTTATTTTAAACAGGCAAATCTTCCAGTGAAAAGAACAGATCCTATTCTTCTATTCTTTTTCCCTTATTTTTGCAGTTGTGGTTTGGGACTTTTTCCTTTATTTTTTTAACCACCCTCCCCAATCCCCACCCACACCCCCACCATGTGTGTATGTGGAAAACCGCAATAGCTTCCATTGGTGTGGTTTAAACCCAGGCAGTACGTCAGCACTGTGGAGCCATTCGCTTCCCTCCGTCTTTGCCCCTCCTCCCAGGCTGGCATGGAGAGGAGAGTCAAAAGAATGTAAACCCCACAGATTGAGATAAGAACAGTCCAATAGCTAAAATAGAATATAAAACTGCTACTACCAATAATAATAAGGGAAATAACAAGGGGAGAGAGTATAAAACTAAAACTGGAAATGGGAAAAAAAAAAAAAAAACAAACCAAAACCAAAGTCCACAGGTGCTGCACAATACTACTGACCACCACCCACTGACTGATACCCAGCCTGGCCCCAGCAGTGATCTGGGCCTTCCAGGTGACTCCCCACAGTTTTTGTACTGGACGTGATGTGCTGTGGTATGGAATACCTCTTTGGCTAGTTCGGGTCAGGTGTCCTGTCTCTGCTTTTTCCGGGCTTCCCCTCCTCCCTGGCAGAGCACAAGACTGAAAAGTCCTTGATCAGCGTAAGCGCTACTTAGTAACAACTAAAGCATCAGTGTGTTATCACCGATCACTGTTGTTCTCAGACTAAAGCCAAAACACTGTGCTGCCAGCTACTAACAAGGAGAAAAATAACTGCTACAGCTGAACTTGGGAAAATCCTACTAAATAAATGGGCAATGACCAATGGGAATGATGTAAGATGCAGAGAAAGACTTTCTTACCTTCTGAAGGAATGAAATGTCAGCATTACTTTATGTTGCCTTTTCGTGTTTGAGAAAAAATGTAAAGCATACAAGTTCTTGAAATGCCTTTTGCAAGTATTGCAGTAGGTGAAGAATCAAAAAGCTGAAGCATTGGTATTTTTCCATGCTAATAATAAACACTACAATTGTGCGACAGTGGGAGGGTTATATTACCCTGAAATTCTGAATATATAGTTGGTTCTCTATGAAAGTAGAAGATATCAAAAGAAAGTTACTGAAGATTCAAAGCATGGTACTAAAGTTGTGTCACTGATGGCCTAAGATTTAAGAAATGAAGCATTCACAGGCACAGATAGTCTTTTATGAGGAAAACAGAATATTTTCCTTTTGTCTGCCTCTCATAACTGATCTAATAAAAGATTGTTATTACAAAGTTCATGTCTCTGGACTTAGGCCTTTTTCCATTTTTTTCTTTTCCACCATCCTCCTTTATCACTGGATTCAACACGTTATGAACCTGTTCTCTCACAGCAATATTTTTCAGATAGAGTGAGCTATGATGACTACCATTGATTTCTGTGAGAACTGTGTATGTCCATCATCTTTGAGAAGCAGTTTTGTCTTAGGCTGGCCACTTGGGAGTCCAGACCTGATTCTCCTCAGTTTGAGAATGATGACATTCCTTTCTATTGGAAAATTTCCCTCTTGGAGGAATCCCAACCTTCCAATATCCTCAAGCTATTAATCTACCTGGGGACAGTCAACTTCAAAGTAAACTTGATCTGGAATTAATTGTAATGATACATGTATATAAATAATTGCATGTCTTAAGTTTAAGAGTTCTCATTTCTGGGTCCTTGAGCTTTGAGGGTAATATGTTTTTTGAAGATGGGGCATATACAAATAACTGGGGTCACAAAGAAAGTATTGTGTGGTTTTTTGTTCTTCTGCTTTGAATACTTAATCTGTAATCTGGGCCCAATCCCTGTTCTCCTTGACAAACCAAAGCATGAGTTTCAGCAGGCAAGTTTGCAACATGGAGATGGGCACCTTTTATTTTTATCTGACTCATCCAGCTTTATGGCAACCTGTTACAGAGTTTTTGGAGTCTCTCACGGGGCATATTTCCATTCACAACAGTATGACTTGCATCAGGACTGGTATATGTATCATTGCGTATGTTCCCTTTTATCTGTTAATCAAGTTCTTGTTTGCCCTGGGAGAAAGTAAGTCTATGAATTTCATATGTTCACTGAAAAAGGTCAATGTGATATTTTAGATAGAGAAGTGCAGGAGTACAGTTGTAGAGAGAAAAGGAATGGGGAAAGTAGGGGGAAAAATCTACTTCATAATAGTGCTGTGGTTTGAGCAACATGTTTGACTGGTATCCTTGTACTAAATAAATACTTTGTCTCTTCAGAATGTCTGCGGAGAAGTAACATAGCTGATTTATTTTGTGAAGCCACTGTGGTTGCTCTACCTTGTCATCCGAATCCACATGGACATGCAATACTAGGTCATGAATCAAGAGTGTTTTCTGATGGACCTTGAAGGAAAACAAAACAAACAAAAGAACCCAACAGTGTTTGGTTTGCGCCTTTGGAAGGTCTGAGCTCAGTGAGATGTCATTTTAAAATATTTCCTGTGTTTTCTTTTACTTAGTCTCAATACGTCAGCCTCAGCTAAACGAAGAACTAAATTAAAACTGTCATTTCAGCTCATAAATAACAGATGTCTCACCCATTTAATTATTTATAGTCTTGAATCTTTCAAAAATGAAAATGGCTATATACACATTTTTAATGTAGTTCTTGGTAATTTGCTGCATGAATGATAAGACTTGAGATAATCCCAGCACACAAACATGAAAAATAAAACTTTGACTGAGTCGCTTATCTTATGTGACTGCTTTTTTGATCCCCTGTGACTTTTTTAAAATTAAAATTTAAGTGAAATCTAATCACAACAAAATGATGTTCATACACTTGCATTAATAATGTATCTACTAGAGATCACAGCACAGGTCTATGGACATCAGAGATTTGTTTTCTGCCTGAAAATCAATGCTTTCTCTTTTTTGTAAGATTCAGCTTTTCAGCTGTGTGAACTATGTTTGGAGGGATCGTAAGTCTGAAATAACAATGTTGCAAGAAATTGAGACTGTGCCAACATTAAAAAAACACCCTCCCCCCCCCCCAACACCAAACTAAACTACACTTTCCTGTGTTCCTTAGCTAATGATAAAATTATGTCACTTGGCTTAATGACTTTAGCTGTCTTCATAAAAATAGAGTATCTAGTAATAGATGAACTTACTGGGTTGACAAAGATTCACCAGAACTGCCCACAAATCAAGCACAATATGTGTGAGCTGAAAAAGGAAACACATGGCTGTGAATGCTATAATTCCTTTTGGAGAACAGCAATCCCCCCCAAGAAAACACACCTGTTCCTCTTGCCTCCTAAGTGTCACACTCTAAGTTTCTTTGTGAGAAACAAAAGGAAATCAATGTCAGTCATCAAATGAGGAGAAAGTGTTTGAATTGTCTGGAATCTATGTTATGTGGCCTAAGACTTATTTTATTTTAGAGCTGAAGAGGTGCAGATATTGGTTCGTGGTTGGAAGAAGGGCTCTTTTGAGAGTGGGTAAGCTGAGGGAAGCACAAACTCCAAAATGTGATGCTGAAGGAATTATATGTGTAGTTAGAAAAGCATTTGCAGAGCAACTCTGGAGAGGAAAAAAAAAAAAAAAAGAGTGGGAGTTTGCATCTTGGCAAGTTGCAGGCTGTCAAAAGGCTTAGAACAAAGAAATGCTGTTTGGTTAATACTGTGTTCAGGAACACAAAATCTGTTTACACCCTTTAGTAAACAGGAGCAATATCCAACAGCTGTTTGGATATTTGCTTCTAGTTGAAGTAATCTTTGAGACCCAAATCTGTAAAAATGCTTGAAGATGAAAAATGTTGCATACAGGTGGCTTTGGTAGCTAAGGCAAAATGTTAATACAAATAAAAAGAAGGAGATCTGCTTCACTCTACCAATTTTCTGCCGAAAAGGAATTGTTTTGCTACTGCTACTTGGGTACAGCAGCATTTATTAGCGAGGCATTTGTTAACAACCTTTGCAGACAGAAATCAACATAGATCCTTTGGATTAATGGAATTGCTGTAAACTGCCTGCTAAAGTCCAGTGTTTTCTATCAGGAACTGCTCCTTTGAGTTGGAGCAGTTAAACCGGACCACTTAAAATGGAGAGTGTGCAGGTATTTGGCCTTGAAGGCTGACTAAAAGAAATAACTTGTAGCTGCAGTGTATTAAGGGCAGGCATAACTACTTACTGTCTGTTGGTTTACTACAAAGAATAAGAAAAACAATCTAGCACTATCTACCGTTTTGGTGATTGATCAGGCTAAACACTTTGATATTTGCAAGGAAGAATTGTGTGTTTGCAGTCTGTCATCATGATGCATCTAGGGGAATGTACTGAGAAGTTCTGCTTTGGAGGAGAAGGTAGGCTGACTGTAATCTGGGTTTGAGGGAAGTGATGGGTAAGGAACCCAGGGTGAAGCTGAGTACATTTAAGCACTGATGTTCCTGTTGGCAGGGAGAAGGGGCTGCATGGTTTGGGGAGAGAAGTAGAGGATGGGAGAACAGAACTGCTGTGGCTGTGAGAAAAATGGATAAGAAATGCTTCTGGTATGTTCAGTAAGGATTTAGGTATATAAGATGGTAGCCAAACTGTGGCCTCCTTAAGCATCAGAAGGAACAAACTGCATGGCAGGGAAGAAAAGTGAAAGAAGCAGTCTGTTGAAGTGACTACGTAGCCTGCGTGCTATGAAGAAGGGAGGATTGCCAAGGACAGGAGGAAGATATTAGGTCAGGGAGGTGGGGAGAGCTGCTAGGCCTGGGTTGTTGATGTGAAAGGCATCTTAAGTTAACATGTGCATTCCAGTCACTCCTATTCAAAACATAAGTCTTCCTTGGTGCTTAATAGGCTGAACCAATATTGGTAAATAAATGTACAGAAGCATTTTTATACATGCTAGGTGACAGAGCCAGGAAAATAATTTGTTTTGCAAACACCACGCATCCAAACTTGGCTTCCATCTCAATGTGTTTTGTAAATATTTTCTCAACATGAGACTGTATAACAAAGAAAAAGAGTATCCTGGCATCCATTTTCTCAGGCGCATGGAAATCTAAATGGCTATTGTAATTGGAGAATGACAGATCGGGATTACAAACAGATTTCTGTTCTCAGTTTACACTTTGTAAAGATTGACAAAGGTAGGCAAAGTAATGATTTTAAAAATCTGCTTTAAGCCGTGGCAGTGTCCCTTTAATGATGTTTCGCGCCGCTGCAGAATTACATATAGCAGCTTTTTACTAGACACTGCCCTTTGCAAACTTTCTGGAAAATATTTTCCATCATTTTGACATTTCATTTAAAATGAAATATAGAAGATATTAGAAATTCATGTTCATGACAGGTATTATTTGTTTGACTTTGAAATATACAGAGAACACACATTAATGCACAGTGACTGAAGTGTTACAGGGGTGTGTGTCTGCATATTCATGGGACACTTCTTTACTCCACGAGAAAGCATTGCAGAATCGGAAGAGGAGTGACCTTTTCTAGTACTAAAAATCTGTGTGTGCAACAATGAATAATTTAAAAAGGGGCCAGCTGGAATGACCTTCTTCCCAATATATATATGTGTGTGTATAACCAAGAAATAAAAAATGTTATTTTCCCATGCAAAGGTGCACAAGTCCAGAATTGTTTCTGATTTGCTTCTGTTTACACATTCAGCACAGAAATTCTTATCCAAACTGCTATGTTCATATAGATATATCTGTGTTTTAGTTATATATCCTAGATACATATTTAGGGACTTGTACAAATATGCCTGCTGTGAATGCTGCTTCAAAGAGGGAAAGCCAGGACCAGAACACTGTCATTGTATGTGATCTGCAAATCAGCTGAGGAGATGTCTCCTTTACAGTCATCTTTCTGGAGTTCTTCTTGGGGAATATGACGGTATTATGTCTCAGGACTGGGAAAGGGGCTACCATAACTTTATATTGAAGTGCAAACTGAGAGCTAGTAAGGTAGAAGTTCATGTCAATTCTGTTTTTCTTTTTAATTCTTTGAGAAAGTTTACTTGCTTAGGAGTCCTTTTAACATGAGGCACATTCTATTTCTACTAGAGAGAAAACAGAGACACTGAATGGGATTTTAATTGAAATACTCCTATGCACATCTATGATCAAAGCAGTGAATAAGTTGTACAGTGGTTGAAATGGTTATACATGCAACAGAGTATTGATTGACAGTCCTGTTTGTTGTCCAGTCAAGGATAAAATTCATTTGAATTGACAGTTGCCTTCCTTTGTTTTAACTGTTATGTAAAGAACTACTCGTCATGGTTTTTTGGTGACCCAGTTAGCTGTTTTACAAACCCAACATACCCTGCAGGTGTGCTGAGGAAGGCATTTTCGTGTTTTTCTTTTTTCCATATCAAACATTTCCGAAATTATAAATTGTCACTGAGGATTTATACAACTTTTTCTGAGGTGGGGTTTGTCAACAGTTTGTATTTAAAGTTTGGCTTAGCAGACTTCTGTATTTAATGTAGTTACAAACTTTACTATCTAATAGTAAAGCTTTCATATTTCTAATCTTGAGCTTGTATCTTGTGGGTGTCAAAATGTGTGGTATAGCATCTGTACTTTTGATAAAATTGAGAGCTAGTATGTTTAAAGTTTTAGACAGCTGGAAGAATGAAGGGCTTTCTTCCTCTGATGAGGTGGTTTTACTTTTCCCTCCCTCTGACCTATTGACAGGAAAATTCTAATTGTAACAGATCTGTGCTAAAAAATTCATTTAAATTCTGTTTCCTCTTAACTACCTGCATTAGAACTTTATTAGCTCCCAGAAGTGGTACAAGATGTTGTTTGGAATGGGAATTAACTCAACCTGGAGACATATCTTATTCTTTGGTCCTCAAACTTCTATTTAATTGTAATGAATGTCATATTTTTAATGAGGCCCAGTTTTACCTGTTGTTGCTTGTGCACTCATTGCAAGTGCACATGAATATAAGAAAATTACCTATTCTCTAAGTCAATTATTAACTGTTTATTGCAGTTAAGTGCAATCACTGAATTTACATGTGCAATTGTACAGTTAGGCAATACCCAGGTTTTGGTAATGTAGATAACTTTTGTTGGTGATGTGCATTGCAGGAGGTAGCATATGCATCTACTGCAGAATAACTTGAGTATAGTGTTAGGAGGATGTAAAGTCCTTCTCAAACAGTATTAGTAAGTGGACGTTTTGTAAGTAGATATTAGAAAGTAGATAATTTGCAACTAAAATCCGCAGACCAAAGCATCTGATTAAGTAAATAATTCCTTCTCAGTCTGAAGTATATAAAAATTTTGTGATCTGTGCCTGGGAAAATCTTGGAGCAAATCTTCCTGGAAGGCATGCTAAGGCACATGAAAAACAACAAGGTGCTTGGTGACAGCCACTATGGCTCCTCTTAAGGAGAAATCCTGCCTGACCAATTCGGTGGCCTTCTATGCTGGGGCTACGGAACTGATGGACAGGGGTAGAGCAGTTGATGTCATCTACCTGGACTTTTGCAAAGCATTTGACAGTGTCTCACACGACATCATAGAATCATAGAATAGTTAGGGTTGGAAAGGACCTTAAGATCATCTAGTTCCAACCCCCCTGTCAGGGGCAGGGACACCTCACACTAAACCATGCCACCCAAGGCTCTGTCCAGCCTGGCCTTGAACACTGCCAGCGATGGAGCATTCACAACTTCCCTGGGCAACCCATTCCAGTGCCAAACCACCCTTACAGTAAAGAATTTCTTCCTCATATCCAATCTAAACTTCCCCTGTTTAAGCTTGAAGCCATTACCCCTTGTCCTATCACTACAGTCCCTAATGAAGAGTCCCTCCCCATCATCCCTATAGGCCCCCTTCAGGTACTGGAAGGCTGCTATGAGGTCTCCACGCAGCCTTCTCTTCTCCAGGCTGAACAGCCTCAACTTTCTCTGCCTATCTTCATATGGGAGGTGTTCCAGTCCCCTGATCATCCCTCATGAGAGCAGAGGGGCAGGATCACCTCCCTCGACCTGCTGGTCACGCTCCTTTTGATGCGGCCCTGGATATGGTTGGCTTTCTGGGCTGCAAGCGCACACTGCCGGCTCATGTTCATTTTCCCATCGACCAACACCCCCAAGTCCTTCTCTGCAGGGCTGCTCTGAATCTCTTCTTTGCCCAACCTGTGGCTATGCCTGGGATTGCTCTGAGCCAGGTGTAGGACCTGGCACTTGTCATGGTTAAACTTCATCAGGTTGGCATCAGCCCACCTCACAAGTGTGTCAAGGTCCCTCTGGATGGCATTCCTTCCCTCCAACGTATCAACCGACCCACACGGCTTGGTGTCATCGGCAAACTTGCTGAGGGCGCACTCAACCCCGCTGTCTATGTCACCAACAAAGACGTTGAACAAGACCGGTCCCAGTACCGATCCCTGAGGGACACCACTCGTTACTAGTCTCCAGCTGGACATTGAGCCATTGCGTGTGGCCATCCAGCCAGTTCTTTATCTCCCAAGTGGTCCACCTATCAAATTGATGTCCCTCTAACCTACAGATAAGGCGAAGATTTGTGCTCAATGATTCTATGATTGTAGTGTTTTATTCAAAATCAAATATTTTTCCAACTTCCCTTTGATATTTTCCCTATAACTTTAGTTTTCAGTTACAATTGTTGCAGTAACTGAACAATTGAATGCCAGCACTGGATTGTTTTCTCATGCAAAGTGGTCTCTGATCAAGTGCAGCTGATTATGTACTCTTCCCACATGCATCAGATTTTGATTATGTGAAATCTCATGAAGAATTACAGTCCATGCCAATCACTGTCTAACTGAAGGTCAAATTTTAAATTCCTCTACTGATGTCATATTTTTTTTCTATACTAATCTATAAACCATGTGAGGAATCCTTGGGTACATGTTCTTAAAATATATTTAAATTTTCAACTAGTGTTTTAGCATGCAAACCAGGGCTCTGTTATTGTTCAGCATGCTATTCCTATAATGTTTATTGATATTGGAAAGAAAAGAAACACAAAGAGAGCCCCAGGGTAAAGAGTATTTAAAGCTGAAGAGAGGGATGCTTAGCTATTATGCCTGCTTTGTGCAAGGTCTGCATATGGCTACTACAGAGGGGCATATCTATGCTCAGTGCAATTCCTGTATTAATAGTCACATTCATTGTTGAGTCTGCTTCTGCTGTTTTAGCATCTGGATAGGGTCAGCATAGCAGATGATGCTTTGAGGTGGTTGGTACTATTTTTGTACTCTAGAAGTCTCAGAAGCACAGCCTACTGGCTCAAAATAGATTGGTTAAGAAAAATATTTTGTTCATTTATCAGTGCTGTGTCTTTTCTGATTTACATCATTTGCATTTAACATATCTGATTAATTGCTTCCCAGTGATTGCTTTGTATTAGGCTTCCACATGAAGTAGTCATTTATCTGGCAGATGTAGGCAATCAACAAACACTTCAATAAGCTTGATCAATATATGGGCATCTTTGTCTGAGATCAGATACCAGCTATGGAAGTAGCCATGCAGTTTAGTAAGCCAGTGTTAGCTCAAGAAATGTTTGCCCAGTTAAGCTTGTAGTAAATATAAGTTGGAACCCCCCCCTGCATAATAATAATAAATGGAAAAATATTAACAGTATTCATTTCATGTCAGTGCCCTGCATTTGAAATGTCAAGGCCAGATATTTTGAGAAGTCAGCTAAGCTATATCATATGTGTAATAACTGCTTGTTATTTGCAAACAGCTTATTTTACGTTAATATTGTTAATATTTTGCTATCACTTTTCCGAACATGAAATAAGGAAATTAATTTTTGAATTTTTTTCATAATGCTATGCTAATTCCACTGTCTGCATTTTAGAAATGCAATATTTTCTGTAGCAAATAGATATGTGTCTGTTTGCTTTCTGTCCTCAAGTACAGCTGTGTACAACAGGAGCTGATTTATAGGGCTAGCTGAAAACTACTTCCTAACAAGACTATGTAAGGCTAAAACCTTTGTGCTCAGAATCATGTCTTTGAACGTATAGGGGCATTCACATTGAAGAATGCGAATGGAAAAGGTAGCAATCAATTTTTGCAGTGGGGTATGATGAATTTGGCAGCTGAGAAACCAGATGTGAATAAAGATTATTATGCATAGTACTGCTGTGGAATCCACACGTCTCAGTCAGAAATGGAATTTTAGTCAGCCTTTGTCTTCCTCTAGATAAGGCAAGTATGAAAAAGATTGGAATGGCCTGACTAGTATTTCATTAGCAGATCATTGCCATAAATTTTTGGGTTAGACGCTTTAACATTGCTAACAAGGGAGAAGTTTGGAGTATTTGAAAGGTTTCCTTTGAAATGGAGGAATGGAGGGTTTTTTAATTTGCATTTTAAGATAATTTGCAGTATGTGCTGGAAGTAAACTTAAAAAAAAAAAAAGTAAAAAGAAAAAAAATGGCTAGAGAGGCTTTTTAAACTTTGCTTATAGTGAAACCTGATGGCCATTTGAATTGTGCCTGACTGTTGCTCTAAGATATTGAAATTTTAAGTTGATTTTTTTTTGTCCACACTGGATTTTGTTTCTTAGGATTCAGTATGATTAGAGCCCTAGTCACTGATTTCCCTTAGTAGAAGGGAATGTATTGTTGTGTGTTTGGTTACATACGCTAACAGTACGTGTAGCACACTGGTGGTGGTGCTGTAATGAATATTTTTCCAGCACTCAGTAATGGAAATGAAGAGATATTTTGATGAACAGTAGAAATTTTATCAGGAAGAGACTTTTCCTTACAAATTCTAGATCTAGCAGGTCTTGTGGTGTTACTTAAAGGAGAACACCATGAGAGAAATAGTTGTGTATTATTTTTCTGGAACCAAAGTCCCAGAAATACAGGCTCTGCTCTTCTTTGGCAGCCTTGGCCAGATTAATGCCCAAACGGGTTTCCTGCAGTTTTATATGTAAACTAAGATTTTACCAATGCGTGTATACATTTACAGAGCTTTTTCCTGATGTGATTTATGCCAGTGTGAGTCTTAGCATTGAATTGATTTTCAGTGGAGAATCTCTTTTCCTGTTACTATTTAATGCTAGTTATGAAAGGAAGGCAGAAAGAGTATTTCTCATTCATTAACTTGTGTAGTCAAATTGGTGCCGTTCTAAGAAAGATGACATTTCTCATTTAATTTTTTTATTTGCATAATTTAGATATAACTAGTAATATGATAAAGAGTGCGGTACCCTGTTGTGGTCTCATTTGGGACTGCTCTGTTCAGTGTCTTTATGAGGTTATATGAAAATGTTCCTTGTATATTTCCATTTTAACTTGAATTACATATATTTGACTTATATTATATCCACATTCACTACAAAATCTAGTGCTCTACCTTGGCATGAACATACAACTGTGTTTTGCAAGATGAGATTTTGCTCAATGTCCAGTATTTTTATTTTTGAAGGTATGTAATGAAGGTTGTAGGAAGCTCATGTATCCTCAACTCTTAATCTTTTCTTTGAGAGTTTAGTATATTCTTTAATTTGGCTAATGAAGTTGACTCATGATACCTCTGCATCTGGGTTTATGAAAACTGCAGCAAGAATCTTCAGTCTCACCCCAAATGAATCTTTTTTGAGTCCCTATCCTTAGACAATGTAGTTTTTTAAGCAGCTCTGTTATCTACTTAGGTCCATGTCTAGCAAGTTCATTGTGTAGGACAACATTCCCTTTTGTGTTCTCATGCAGTTTTGTTGTTAAGCAATAACATGTGCAAACATGTTTCAGAATAATGTGCCAGATTTTGTCTACAGTTAATTTTTGAATGTCAGTCAGCAACACTTTTAATGTCTAGACATATTTAGGAGCAGATTAACTTTTATGCCATCCAATTTGGTTATGTGAGTTTTCTTTGGATCCCTGAGATGTTTGTTTAGATTCATATCATCTAAACCTGTCCTTTTTTTTTTTTTTTCTTATTAAAGGAAGCTATCTCATCAGGGTATATCAACGATTGTCATGTCCAACAAGGAAACATTGCATATGAGCTTCTGAAAAATCAATCTGTAAATATGCAATTAATATATTTTTCTCCAGGGTTAAGCAAGTCACAAATATATCATTTGATTGTTAGAAAACCAAGAAATAGAAGAGCAGTCTATGCATACTATGCCTGTAAACAATACAGTAAGCCAGCTACATTATTAAGTTATTTAATCAAAAAATATTTATTTATGGGAATTTAAAACTGCTGCTTCTGCGCTGTAAATGAGCATGTGCATACCTTGTGGTTTCATGAGTACAATTAAAAGAAAGGTAGTGAAGATGCTCTATCCCTGGCAGTGTCCAAGGCCAGGCTGGACAGAGCCTTGGGTGACATGGTCTACTGTGAGGCATCCCCACCCACGGCAGGGGGTGTGAAACTATATGATCTTAAGGTCTTTTCCAACCCAAACCATTCTGTGGTTCTATTCTATCATGACTCTTAAGGATGAAGGTCTGCGAATTCAGAGAGATTATGAAAACAATGTCTGTGATTTGCATATTGATAAGTATGCATAACTTTATTGCATTAAAAGCTGTAAGCTGCATATTTACACAGTAAACATTCTTTGATGATTGTCCCCCGGGTCACTTCATCCCCACAGCCAATCAGATAGTTTTGAGTGGACAGATATTTCCTTTAAGCATTCTTTCTTGCAGATGCACAAGTTTTGTTTCCTGAGGCATTATTTTTCTCTTGAGGTTGCTTTCCCTCATAGAAGAACTTATTCATGGTTACTATAGTTTTGATGAGTGTTAATGGTATATACTGCTTTAATATGATGCCTTTCTTTCTTATTCACAAGACATTTCAGGATAAATTGTTCATAGCTCCAAAGATCCCTACTATACAGGCTTATTGCTGGCTTTGGCATGAATGACTGCTTCTGTACTTTTCAGATGGAATCAAAGGATTCTTATTCCATTCTAGAGCATTAATAGTGACTTGTAAGTGGGAGTTTATCAAAATAACACCGTACCTGGAATATGTAGCAAATGCCCTAGTAGGCAAAACAGTGTCTGTTGCAATAATTTTAAACTTTCAATGTATTTTTTCTCATTTTTTTCATATGATATGCCCATGCTTCTAACTAAAAAATGTTTCATTTCTAGCATTGTGTGTGTATGCATAATATCTCATCTGAGATGTAGAGAGCCACTGACTTTTGCTACATATGGTCTAAAATTTCAGTTTCAATGTAATCAAATTTATCTGTGGATTTTTCTTTTTCTCACTTAATTCCCCCCCCCCCCGTAGTGCATGGGTTTTTTATTTCTTTTGTTTGGCAGTTTTGGTTGTTCCATATATTACTTCATAATCCAGGCATTTTGAGAAATAGTTAAATCATAGAATGGTTAGAGTTGGAAGTGAACTTAAAGCTCATCCAGTTCCAACCCCCTGCCATGGGCAAGGACACCTTCCACTAGACCAGGTTGCTCCAAACCCCTTCCAACCTGGCTTTGCACACTGCCAGAGATGAGGCAGCTGCAGCTTCTCTAAGCAACCTGTGCCGGTGTCTAGTTCCTGTTCCAGTCAAGTTAACATAATCTTTACATTTTGAGAAGTACAGATGGGAGCTGTATAGTAATATTGTGGCAGCATGGAACAAAGAGTGAATTAAAAAGTCTGAATTTAAAATAAGTTAATCACTCAGTGTCTGTGCTTTGCTAGTGGGTCATTTGAAACATTATTTATTTATTGCCATAATAATTTATTAATACAAATTTTATTTATTTATGATGCATCCACGCATGTGCTAGGCAACTCATAAAATAAAGCTGATATTTACCAAGAAGGGCTTACATACTTAGAGGGGATAAGATCTCACCATGATTAATGGCAATATGTCTCTTGTTAAGTCTCAGATTTTGATGATGTAAGACTCTGGAAAATGTAGGAAAATTGTGGGATTTTTTTCCTACACATTATATTGGAATTCTTTTAGTTTACTTTTGGGTTTCTACTTCATCACTTTCTTTTTCTTCTCATTTGAGCTCTTCTCACATTTTTCCTAATATCTGTAGTTGACTGTCATCTTTACAGTATACATTTTGGGGACATATTAAAGAAGAACAGCCGTTTTTATATTAAGGCTAGAAATGCCTTAAATTTCTACATGTGATGAAAAGTGAGTTCAAGTGATATTTTATCCCATACTTTTAAATCTTATCACTTTGGGCAAAATTGTATGAGCACATGTGTTCATATTCTGTTCAAAACAACAGTTGTTTATTTTGGATAAATTACTAGAAAAGTGGAATTAAATGCATATGATTTTGATTGTTTTGTTATTCCAGTAAATACAGTTGTTGGCTTTGTGCTTGGGTTGTTTGTTTTGATTTTGGTTTTTCTTTTTTTTTTTTTTTTTTTTTTTTTATTATGAAGCCAGCTTTGGTTCAGTGAAATGAATGCTGTGGAGTATACTTGGATTTTACATGTCTGTTGTTTTCAACTGATAAGAACACTGGGACCGCTAAAATAAAACTTCCATTCCTGTGGCTTTAAATATATCCAGTAACAACAGTTTTCTACCTTGATCTTTAGATAATTAAATTTGTCTGTTTCAAAAATCCCATTAGAAAATACTCTTTGTTTCAAACTAAGGTTCTCAGTAAGAATGCAAGTTTTGGTTTTTTTTTCAGAAGGGTTTCTTAAATCCACAGTGCAACTTCTGGTGAAAAGTAGTAGACCACAGGATGGAGTAGTCAGTAGCTGTCTGATTAGGATACTAATATATAGGCTCTGGGATCAAACCGTATTATTTCTGCCTTGTTTAAAAATCTCTACCCCAGATCTCCACATGCCAGGTAAATTCTACAAGACTGGGGCTGTAAAGTCAGTTTCTGTTTTTATAGACACACTGAAGGAATAGTTTGTCTGATCTACTCTAAATGTTTATTTTAGAATGAAATGAATACTAGACTCCATTGACTTTCAACTAGATTTCTATTGATTATTAAGGGAGCCTAGGGTGAATAAGTCTGTAGCCTGTAACAGAATATTAAAGATATTCTTTAAAGTGTGACCAGTAAGTCTCAAACTGTGAGTTTTATTGTGTAAGAAACATAATGTATTTTAAATCTTATAAATCTCCCATTTCTTTCAGGTACACAACAAAGTAAGTATCCAGAAATGTCCTGTATATACAGAAACATTGTTAATTCAGCAGTGGCAACCTGATGACATGTTGACTGGATCAAATCCTTATTGTTTCATCAATCCCATGACCTGCTTCCCAGTGTCTTGTAGTCCAGGAATCCTCTTCTGTAAGATAACCAAAATCAAGGATTTCATGGCATGGGCACACCCATATGTTGATGATATAGTTGGAAAGCTGTAACCTTCAGCTATGGAGTGACGCAGTGCTTGCTCATATTCTGGCAATGTGAGCAACCACATCTGGCCACATAATAGCATGGTACCTTGATGTGGTACCTTCAATTCAGGACAGCTCATAGGAGACTTTCTGCCAAGGCCTGGAAAGGAAATGAAAGATATTACTTTGCTTTTGAAAGAGACTTGAGGATGGAGGTTATTGAATCAGCATCGAACTGTCCTTTAGTAGGTATTTAGTGATATGGCAATTGTTTGCCCTGTTTTTCATCTGTCATTGTGGAAAATAGTTTTTATGTTTTATTTTCTTTAAATTACATGATAAAACTAATTTAAGTCAACTGATTCTTTCCTTGCTTTTTTTTTCTCCTTTCCTAAAGTGATCAAGAACTGAAAAGATTGACAGTTAAATGCAATCCTATTCTATATTCAAAATGCTTTTACAAATAGGTATTTGTTTCCATGACCATAGTGGCTGCCTGAAGCCCAAGCTAATCATAATCTGAAATCAAAGACTAGTTAGATCCTTTCTTGCTGAGATGGGGATTCATCAACACTATTAATAGACTTAGCTGCTGTCCGGCGTTCAGCAGTAGCAGTCATTTTTATCCTTCTTAGTAGCTGGTGCAGTGCTGTGTTTTTGACTTTCAGCCTGGGAACAGCACTGATAACACCAATGTTTTTAGTTGCTCAGTAGTGTTCACACTGACCAAGGACTTTCTGAGTCTCATGCTCTGCCAGGGAGGGGGGGAAGCCGGGAGGAAGCAGAGGCAGGACACCTGACCCAAACTAACCAAAGAGGTATTCCATACCACAGCACATCATGCCCAGTATATAAACTGGGGGCAGTTACCTGGAAGGGTTAGATCACCGTTTGGGTCAGGCTGGGTATCGGTCTGCGGGTGGTGAGTGGTTGTATTCTCTTCCCTTGTTATTTCCCTTATCATTATTATTATTGATGGTAGCAGCAGTGGTTTGTGTTATACTTTAGTTACTGGACTGTTCTTATCCAAACCTGTGGGAGTTACGTTCTTTCAATTCTCCTCCTCATCCCTCCAGGAGCGGGGTGGGGAGGAAGAGGGGGAGTGAGCAAGTGGCTGCATGGTTCTGAGTGACAGGCTGGGCTTAAACTACAACAGCTGCCTACTAACCTTACTCTAAAACTGTAAATTCTTCTAAATGCTTTCCTTAACCTATGAATGCATGACGTAATCTGACTTTAAAGGCATTATAGTGAAAGAAAATTCTTGTCCACTAGATAATATCATGTGAGCAAGTGACTATAATAAATTGATGTATATTGCATGGCTTTAAATAACTGTACCATTAAGGTCCTTTCCAACCCTATTCTATGATCCTATGAGTATGAAATTAGTTAGAGCCCAAGTGAAGGAGAAAACAATGTTAAGGGATAGGAAAAGAAAAGTATCATCAGTGTCAGAGAAAGAAGGAATGCACATGTTGGGTAGCTTTCTTAAATTTGACAGAGATTTTGATTGTTTTCTGACACTTATGTAGCTTCCAGCCACCTCATGTTATTTAGAATGTAACACTTGATTGAGTATTTATATAATAAATGCACTTCATTTTATCATTGACTATGCTAATACCAAAACAAATCCACCTTAAAACTCTGATTCACAAGCCCACTGGGATATATCAATCTATCGCTGCCACAAATGCTCACAGAAAAGATGGCCTTTGCAAAGTGCCTTGAATATTAATGACTCAAGCCCTGAATTTTACAAAGCTAGAGAAATTGGAAATGAACATCATCCTTGACTGACATAAATCTGTTCAGCCTTAGAAGTCCATCCTCACCAAATGAGAATTTGACTCTCTGAACATGGCTTGTGACCTAACATATCATGTGCTGAATAAAAAAATCAGTATCTTGCCCTCCTGGTGCCAGGATTTACCTGTTTATCTTTTCCTGATATAATTCTCATCTTCAAATACTTATAGGCAGACCCAAATAATCTCATTTGGTCTAAAGACATTATGGAATCCTTCCCTGGCAATTGTTAAAACCAATATTAATTCTCATTTTAAACAGCAGTGGAGAAATTAAATAGAAAGAAGGGGATTCACTGGTCTTGTGTAGTGCTACAACGTACTTCAGGGGAGAGTTTGACGTAAAAAGAAAAGAGGAAAAACTGCAGCTGTATAGGTCTTAAGGTGCAAAAGAATAGCAAATGTAAAAGTATGCAAAAGATTTCTACCCTGTCCTCATAAGATGTAAAATTCATTAAATGTCAGCATGATTCAGAATTCTGCTATCAAAGCGTTCTTTCATGTTGGCTCTGTGGACTGGGGTGTTCATTACTGCCAAAAAGGCAGTGGTACTTGGCCTATGTGATGAGCTTGGCCAAAGTATGTATAGGGTGGAGGAAACTATCCCTCATTAGACACTTAAGTTCAACTTGCAGAGTTGTTTCCTGGTGGTTTCTACTTTCCTGCAATCAGCATAGGATCATGAGGTAACTTTTAAAGGTGTTAGTTTGTGAGGTGGATTCTTCCTAGTCTGAGAAGAACTTATCTGTATTTAAAAACAGCTGTCTTAATAATAATATATAGTTTATTTGTGGTATTTTTGCAGCCATTCTATTTTCCTTGGCTGTTAATTTCTGTGCTAGAATGACAGCCCTGTCTGTGATGTAAATTAAATGCACAGGAAGTAAAGCATGATTTCTGAATTGCTGACTGGTAAGAAGAGTAATAATGTAGGGGGTCTTAGCCTTTGGTCCGAAATCTGGACAGAACTGGGAGGTACATAAGAATTAAACCAGTCAGCTTCTCCATGGTTGAGCCATGGTACCATGGTAAGATTTTAAATAATCTTTGATCTTCTTGCTTCATGTAGGGTTTTATACTGCATTCATCCTTGTTCAGTCTGACTGCATAGAGGATGTACTCATGTAGAACATAGACAGTGATCATGGATGACAGAAGTGTGTGATGAGAAGGTGTGCACCTTAATGGAAACAAACCTGCCCTCGGAAGTCAAGCAAGTGCAAAATAACAGCTGGTGATGTAAACTTTTTTTTTTTTTTGGTAATTGTTCAGTCACAACCATGGGCAAACTGGCAGAGCCAGGGATAAGGGCCAGGATATACAGGAAGACAGGATGTTAACAAAGACATTGCAAAAGCTTTTCCCCCCCACCCTTCATCTTTGCACAGTCACACTATTAGGCTGGCCCTTGTATTGTTTTTAGGCACGTAGGAAGATGGTTTGTCAGTAGAGCATAGACATGTTCAATTTTCCAGTTATCATAAAATTGCCAATTTGTTCTTTCTGGAAATTCTCTGCTCGTTTTTTTTTCTGCAAGGCGTGTTTGGGACATTTCTGTCAGTGGTCACAAAATCCTGTGAAACATTGTGGTAACAAGAGCCTTCTGCCTCAAAGCATTCGGAGTTCAGAGTAACAAATACCAGCGTAACTACCCTGAAGACACTTTAGAGCTTCCTCCTTTTTAGGACCCATACAATGACAGAAGGTCAAACTACGCGCTGCTAATCTTTGCTTTCTCACCTGAATGAGTGACATCTCTAATGTGAGCAGCAATGGCAATGTTAAAATTATTACAATTAAACAGTCATTCAATCAGTGCTGAAGGAGAGAAGGCAATTCAGAGGAAAAGGGAGAAAACAGAATGTGAGGGTGCCCAGAACTGAGGACACAGCTTCATTGAGTGACCTTATCTAAGAATCCTATGTATAGTGGAAATGCACCCCACTGCATGAGAGGCAGTATCTGAAGTTTTCCTGATCAGCAATTCGCCAGATAAGGAACTGTTACTAGTTTTTGTGTAATACCTTCAGCTTTCCAGCTTTGATGCTTGTCATACTTTTGTATTATTAAGAGGCCTGAATCAGCATAACAATTACAGTAGATACTTATACACAGGCATAATCCCCCCCCCCCCTTTTTTTTTTTTTCTTCTTCAGTAAAGTATGAAAGGCCTGGAAGGGATGTCCTATGGGGAGCAGCTAAGGACTTTGGGCTTGTCTAGTTTGGACAAAAGGAGGCTAAGGAGCAACCTCATTGCTTACTACAGCTTCTTGAGGTGAGGAAGTGAGGAGGGAGATGGTGGTATCCAGTGATAGGACACTTGGGCAAAGTTCAAAGCTGCATCATGGGAGGTTCAGACTGGACATTAGGAAACATTTCTTTGCCAAGAGGGTGGTCCAGCACTGGAACAGGCTTCCTAGAGACCACCTTCCTAGAGAGGTGGTCGATGCCCCAAGCCTGTCAGAGTTTGAGGCATTTGAACAATGCCCGTAACATGCTTCAACTTGGTCAGCCCTGAGTTGGTCTGCCAGTAGGACTAGGTGATGCTTGCATGTGCCTTCCAACTGAGACAGTTTAATCTGCTGGCTCACATAAGATAGATTAGAGGTCTGCAAAGAAGAGACACAATAGCAGTCAGTCTCTTATGACAGTTGTCATAGTTCACTGTTAGCCTAATCATCGTGCATCCCTCTGCAGCCCTCTGAGCAAATGAGGTGTTTAGGAAGAGACTGGGAGGAAAACAATAACATTGCTTGGTTTATGTGGTGGACATAAGGAATCTCTTCTGTCAGAGAAAGGCAAAGCTCAGTGGTTCTTTATTTCAAATTTGATGAGGAGATAGAGGAAGATGGCATTCCTCACTGAAGATGGAAGAAACCTCCCAAAGCAAACTGCAAGATGATGAAGGCAGAAATATTACAGTATATGAGATGCTAGGAAAAGAGAGCCTGGAAAGAGAATTTGACTGAGAAGATAAGCAGGAAAAATATATCCTGGTTATGTTATGTAGATGCAAGTCTGTCAAATATCACTGAACAGTTGTGCATTTCCCTAAAAAATTTCTGGCCTGAATGAATTCCTATGGAATATCTTAATTTTTTTTTTTTTTTTTTTGTCTCAGAGCAACAAAACGTTGTAGCTGTAATCAGCATTGTAGCTAAAATTAATCAGCCAGCTCTCCCTGCTATTGCTGCAAAATAATTTATCACTTTTGCCTATCCTCAGGACATATTCTGTGATGTGATTTCGGTGCTACTGCAGCGATACTGTTTGCAGTGGAATGCAGCATAATGCAACTAAATCTGGTTTAAAATGTAATGCAGAACTTGCCAATTAAGAATATCCACAAACAGCAGCAGATGTTAACTCTTTCCTATCAAGAAAGTTCACCTCAGAATTTTCCCATTTTTTGGAATTTTTTTGGGGTTTTCTAATTACCCATGCTTCATAAGAAGCTGAATGTGTGCTGCCATACTATACTATTTTAACAATACCCACTGAAATGCACATTCAGTTCCCTTTGTCAGCATTGTTTGCAAAGCATGGTTCCCTTTGTATCGCTGCACTTTCCCAGTTGGTCTGAGTTGGTCAGCAAATAAACCTTACGGCAGCCTTCAATTTCTTCTTGTTTTCTGTGATGTGCTTTTCCCTGACTAATCTGACTTTATTGCTGGATTCCCTCTGCTACTGTTACAGGGCACCTTGGAGCCCACAGGTGAAAATGCATTATGGAAATTAAGTTACAGTCCCAGAGTACTGTCACATCTTCTTTTGAGCTGAGTGGAGGTTTTGTGGATTTCTTTCTTTTTTTTAATTTAAAAATAAGTGGGTTTATTTAATTATTTTTTTTTTATAATATCCCGTTGGTGCTTTCAGTTTGTGTGGTTCCTCTTGAGATCTGGCTGTGCAGTTTTGTAGGTTACTCATTTTATTTTAATTCCTTTGTACTTGGCATATCCTAAGGGTGCTCTCTCTGTGGGAAAGGAACATCCTACAGCATCACAAATGAGATCGCCATTTGCCACGAATTCTTGGATGATTTCCAGCATCACTTCTCTGTAAAGAATTACTCTACCCCCAAATTGAAGTGCCCAGGTAACTCTTTTGGGATACTGAAGTAATAGCTTATTCAGGAATTTAAGATCTGAATCAAGCAGTAATATTGTACATATAGATGAATGTCACGTGCACTACTTTTCTCAGCAGGAGCCTAAATTCTGCTGAGGTCTTTAGTTGTAGTGGCAGTTTCCCTTACTACAGCTACACAGCCTGTTAATACGCCTGCTCATGTCATGCCTTTCACATCTGAAGTTTTGTCCACTTTTAAGCCTTAAGCACATTATGTAGATGAAGACTCTTTTTAAAAGAAGAGTTGGTAGTGGGTGGTATTCCAGGAGGTCACAGTTTTTGAACATCCAGAGCATTATGCCTCCAGCTGTCTTCTGACGGAATTGCTTGGTCAACCTTGAAGGGTCAATGGACTGGATGATCAACATCAGCTGGAGATGTGGCTGAGTGGAATGTTTTACAACACTCTCATCTCCTGCAAAAATGAGAATGCAGTACATTCTCATGTGTAGGGTGTAGGTGAGCAGAAGTAGTCTCTTCATTTCTGCATTGAGTCTATCTTGTCTGTTTTGTTTCCTGAGTTAACTCATTCATTGCCTTTGTAACCTAATGTCTTTCTATTTTTAAGCCAGATATCATGTGCTTGCACCTCTGTAGCAAATAAGAATGTTAAGTGGGGAGATCAACTTTTTATCCTCATACACTCCTCCTTCCCACCCTTTTTATCCACTCCTGTTGTAGTGAATATTCAGAACATTCAGAAATATTCCAACATATGGTCAAGGACAAAAAAGTTAGAAGCTTGATGTGTCTAGATAGTCATCCAGTTTATGAAGCTACTTTCTATAGTCCACATTTTCAGCTCCTTCCCTCAGTTGCTTGGAGGTTGGATGACCTGTATCGTGAACTGTGGTGGTCTTATTAGTCAGCATTAACCTTAGTCTTTTCTGGTAGTAAGGCATCTACTATGCAACACTTCATAATGTGAAATCAGCTCAGAGCTCTTTTTGCAGAGACCACTCTATTATTTTATCTTTATTTCACAAACTAGATGTTTTTTATATAAAATCCACTTAGAGCAAGCTATTATAATGCTTGCTGTATATTTTGGAGTTTAGTTCTCTGGCCATATGATTGGATTTCCTAAATAATTCTATAATTATGTAATCGGGGTTTAGGAATGCCTTCAAAAAGCTGCATCAACATATATAAAGGGGGAATGTTTGCTTATTTAGATATCACCAGAATCCCCATTGTAGCTATAGGCAGAGTCTTAGATATAATCTGAAATTGCTTATGACCTTGTTGGGGAGAAAGGGGGGGGGGGAGGGAAGAAAAAAGCAAATGAGTGTTGTTATTAGTTCACCAAGAACAGCAGCCTGGTGTCTCTCAAATTAATAATGTAAAAAAATGAGAACTCTGATTTTTTTTCAAGTTTTTTTTTTTTTCCTTAGTGTTTCAGTGTCACCTTCAGTGACTGATTGCAGGAAAAATGCCAGATGCCCAGCAAGTAAATAATGTAGCTCAGGCTGTGATTGTTAATTATAATCACTACTAAAGAATTTGGTGGTGATGATGATCTCTTCAACCCATGAGGAGAAAAAAAAAATAAATCAAAAGGATTAGTCAAAGAATGTTCAGATAAGGAGAGTAAAGGAAAAAGAGAAACTTCCATCTGTGAAAAATTATTGCAATGAACTTGTTTATTATAAAAAACTGAGGGGCAAGTGTTAAGGGGTAATTTCCTGAAGGACTGCTCCTGAACTCTGTATTCTTTATGCAGAAGATAGTGCTAGAAGGTAATAATTAATCATTTCCATTTAAATCTTCCAGGCATTGCATGAATGAGATTTAGCTGCATAGCTCCTGTGGCTAAATCCCATGCACTGCAGAAAATGTAGATGATAATATCTCCATCAAAAAACTCAGTGTCATGGCAGAAATATTGGAGCCAGTCCCCGTGGGAAAATGGTGATAATCTAAAGGCTGTCAGCTGCTATAAGATATCGTTCTTGTTTTTGTGTCCTTGCATTACTCTCAGGTTTTGGCTACTGAACAATGTGGTTCATGCTTGCTGTTTACTGACTAGCATTTGATCACACAAGAAAAGGAAAGTACACTAGTAAAGATAAGGTGGACCCCTGCTTGACTAGACCATCAATTATTGGGTGGAGTAATCACATTAACAATGACTGTTTCATCATTTGACTATGTGTGAAAGATTCATGTCATCAGGTTGGACAGGGCCTTGGGTGGCATGGTTTAGTGGGAGGTGTCCCTGCCCATGGCAGGGGGGTTGGAACTAGATGATCTTTAGGTCCTTTCCAACCCTAACTATTCTATCATTCTGTGATTCTATGTGATCTCAGAAGTGCCTGAAATTCCATAACATGAAACTGGGACTTTGCTATTATGAACTGTAATTTTTCCTTTTAAAGTGGTGATTTTGTTTGTTACATTTTAAGCCAAACATGAAATTTAATATCACAGTTAAAATATCTATAAGTAATGTTCCTGACATGTTCCTGGCTGTCATCTGTGCAACTGCTGTAGTAGAATAATTCTGCTTTCATTTGTTAAAATGTCATCTTCTATTAACAAAAGAGAAGCCTATTTTCTATTGCCTATACCTTCATTATCCCTACATAATCATGAGGAAGGTGGTAGTATCTCCAGAGAAAACCTAGAGGTAGTGGACTTGTTCTCACAAACATGGATGTATTACCTTGTTGTTTGAAGTAACGTGGAGAAGTAATTGCATCTTACTGCTATTCATGCAGATGTTTATCCTGGTATGAATACATACTTGGCTAGCACCATAAAGACTGATTTTATTAGGAAGGAGCATTTGTAAAGTGTGTGCTTTTTGTAAGGACTTGGACTGGTTAAGATCAATGTTGTTCGTAAGTGGTCTAGGAGCTGCTGAGCTTCAATGTGATATGAATATATGTTTCAGAAATGACAAAGGCAAAATGCATTATAGCAGAAGAGCAGGTCTAGAACAGCCCAGAAACTTTCAGTTGTTTGGAGGAGATCTGTCCTACAACAAAGATTTAAATAGAAGTGTCTCTTGCAAGGAGAGACTGGGTTTAAAACTTCTTTAACGTGTACATATTAGAGTTAGTAAAACCTGAGTATTTGTGAGAATGATGGCTGCTTTATCTGAACATGTGATATGACTTTGGTATCAGAGGCTATGCCAGGGTGTAAGGAGCAAAGGGGAATTCTTCTTGCCAACAACTGACCGTCCTTTTACAATGAGAAGTGTCCCATCTGTATCGTCTCTAAAGCTAAGTTACAAACCTAGGTAACCCTGTGTACAAAGATCAGAAAGGTGAAAGCGAGTACTTAAATTTGGGGCCACTGTTTCCTTTACAAGAATAAAACTAGGATTTTTGAAGTTAATGAATTTAGGTCTCCATCCCAGCAATGAACTTAAAGGTAATCTGAGATGTGGAGTTCCTGTACCCTGTCATGAGATTGGGACAGTCCCTCTCCAAATGATATAATTAGCCTTTTAAAATTGTGGTATTACATCACCAAATTAGCTGGAAAAGATTATGCTACTTAGAAAATAGTGTACACAGTTAATACGTTATACAGGCTGAACTTTGGGTCCAGAGGATCTTAAAATCCCTATGAAATGTCAGCTTAATATTAGTGTCTGACTGCTAATTGCTTACTTAGTATTGAAGTATAGCCTTGATTATAGATTTCAGTATTTAAAATTACGTAAATGCGAGAGAAATAATAATGAGGCTAGTAATGGTGACTAGCCCAGTTAACCCCACTAAGAGTATGCACCTTATCTTGGTGTAACAGTTAAAATGAGAACAAATTTCCTCACCATGCCTCCCAAACAACAATTCTTTCTTCTTTGAAGCAATTATTAACTTTATTTACAGCTGTCATTACATTTCTAGATGTATATTGTTCTGTTTCTTATTTGACATACCTTATTTTTATGAAGGAAATGAATAATAAACAGCAATTTTGTATGTTCTTTAAGTATGCTAATATGTTTGACCTCAGTGCTTCTGCTTAGGTATCTGCTTCACCTGTACTATATTGTAGTGACAGAGGGGACTATTTTTACCTCAATTTAACCATAGCGCACTGAATGATTTGATTCTGTGTTGCTGTCCTTAGTGTGCATGAGCAGGTGAGAGTGGGCATATTAAAAAATTACAACACACATACTATTGGCATGGTTCCTTATCTGCCCTTAAATAAAGCTTCTTATCACATGAAGACTGACTGGCATAGAATCATAGAATAGTTAGGGTTGGAAAGGTCCTTAAGATCATTTAGTTCCAACCCCACTGCCATGGGCAGGGACGCCTCACACTAAACCATGTCAACCAAGGCTCTGTCCAACCTGGCCTTGAACACCGCCAGGGATGGAGCATTCACAACTTCCTTGTTGTCCTGGGTTCAGCAGTAGCAGTCATTTTTCTCCTTCTTAGTAGCTGGTGCAGTGCTGTGTTTTTGATTTTTCAGCCTGGGAACAGCGCTGATAACACTGATGTTTTTAGTTACTGCTCAGTAATGTTTAGTCTGACCAAGGACTTTCTGAGTCTCACGCTCTGCCAGGGAGGAGGGGAAGCCGGGAGGAAGCAGAGACAGGACACCTGACCCAAACTAACCAAAGAGGTATTCCATACCACAGCACATCATGCCCAGTATATAAACTGGGGGCAGTTACCTGGAAGGGTTAGATCACCGTTTGGGTCAGGCTGGGTATCGGTCTGCGGGTGGTGAGTGGTTGTATTCTCTTCCCTTGTTATTTCCCTTATCATTATTATTATTGGTGGTAGCAGCAGTGATTTGTGTTATACCTTAGTTACTGGACTGTTCTTATCCAAATCTGTGGGAGTTACATTCTTTCGATTCTCCTCCCTATCCCTCCAGGAGCATGGGGGAGGAAAGGGGGGAAGTGAGTGAATGGCTGCATGGTTCTGAGTGACAGGCTGCACTTAAACCACGACACTTGGACAACCCATTCCAGTACCTTACCGCCCTTACAGTAAAGAACTTGTTCATTATATCCAATGTAAACTTCCCCTGTTTAAGTTTGAACCCGTCACCCCTTGTCCTGTCACTACAGTACCTAATGAAGAGTCCCTCTCCAGCATCCCTATAGGCCCCCTTCAGATACTGAAAGGCTGCTATGAGGCCTCCACGCGGCCTTCTCCAGGCTGAACAGCCCCAACTTTCTCATCCTATCTTCATACAGGAGGTGCTCCAGTCCCCTGAGCATCCTTGTGGCCCTCCTCTGGACTTGTTCCAAGAGTTCCATGTCCTTTTTATGTTGAGGACACCAGAACTGCACACAATACTCCAAGTGAGGTCTCACGAGAGCAGAGTAGAGGGGCAGGATCACCTCCTTTGACTTGCTCATCATGCTCCTTTAGATGCAGCCCAGGATACGGTTTGCTTTCTGGGCTGTGAGTGCACACAGCCGGCTCATGTTCATTTTTTCATTCACCAACACCCCAAGTCCTTCTCTGCTGGGCTGCTCTGACTCTCTTCTCTGCCCAAGCTGTATCTGTGCCTGGGATTGCTCCAACCCAGGTGTAGGACCTTGCACTTGTCATGGTTAAACTTCATCAGATTGGCATCGGCCCACCTCAGGCTTCATAGCTGTGTGTCCTTTTCTTCTTGGGATGCTGTTAACAGTACTTTTCACTTTGCTGCTTAAGAGCTGGTGGACAGCCAGAATTGGTCCATTTGCCATTGTATGTTCTTGGAACTGGCACACAGCTGACATTGCTTCATAAATGGTGCTTTGTGTTTAATAGCCACCCAGGGATCTGCTGAGATTTTAGGTGGTTTTGAAATGAAAGATCAAAGGGAGCCTGTTCTAGAGGCTGTTGCAAAAGTGATGAATGAGAAGGGCATGATGCTAGTGGGCTGAGATTCCTGTGTAGGAAAGCAAATCTGGATCTCTAGCAGAAAAAGCACTAATTGGTGACACTCCATCCTGTCCCTCATCTAGCTCCGCTAGAGTGTAGCTACATACTGCCCTTCACATGAAGCAAATTGCAGAGTGCTAGAAGCTGGACCAAGCTTCAAAGTTTTGACTATCACAGTAGAAAGCATTGCCCTGAACAGTCATCCATTTGTTTAAGTGGAACATGTGGTCTGTAAAGTTGCATTTTTTCTTTTATAAAGTTCTGGTCTGTGGATATGTTCTTTAAAGAAGTGCCATGCAGTATGGTGATAGCTGCTGGCACAGCAAGAGAGTTCAGATTTAAGTCCTCAAGTAAAAGAAAACAATCTAGTAGAAAATCTCTAATGGCACTTTTTAATTCATAAGAAGGAAAATGCTGTTTTAGCACTTCTAAAATTGTATTTTTGAGAGGATATCAGGAAACAGGCTAGGATTATTTCTGCAGGTTCTTTCAGAGTAAGTTGTGGATGACTTTGGGCAGATAAAAGAAATGTGTCTCCATTGTCTAAATGTTGTAAAAATATGGAATTTAAATTTGAAGTCAATTTCACATTGAGTGCTTTAGATAAGAAAGTATGTTAAATTTAAAGTAGCACGATTGGTTATGACTTCAAACCTTGAGGACCTGAGAGAGTGCGTAAAATATTTCTCATGGAGTTTTGTGTAAAGTTACTGTCTGTCCTTTTGGTACCTCCTTTCTTCTCTATTTAGGCTCTTGAAGAACATCCTCTGAATCTAGGATATCCTGTATTTCTGAATTATTTGAAAACACATAATTATGTATGCAATGAGTGCATATAATTGGGTCTGAATGTTCATCTCAAGAAAGTTCTGTCAGGTCTTCTCTTTGACAGTTTTTCATACTTAGTTTCAGAGAATATGTATGGGAAAGGATCCAGCTACGCTCCTGCTCCAGTGAGATGCTGCTCCAGAAAGCAGAATCTTGGTTTTACAGTCCTTGTGACTTCACAAGCTCTGCAGGGTTCAGTTTCTGTTGCTATTTGAGGACTAGCGTTTGGAGCCAAGATAATGCTGAAGAGCCATGAGGATTACTGATCAGTCCTGGCAGAACTGAAAGTCAGAATTTACTGCTTGCATCAGCCATACAGTATGTGTCTTCTTGCCATCCTCATGAGCTCTATCAACCTAATAAAATGAGAAAAAAATCTCACTGTATTGCTCAGTCATAGCAAGTTTGAAGCTTTCTGAACATTCAAAGGTCATGGTTTTCCATTGCTTGATTGGTAGCCAGTTCTCATTTATGCCTCTGAAAGTATCCTAAGAATGCCTTAAGCACTTTTAGTTAGACTGTTCCAATATGTTATTTCTGTTTAATCAGAAGATTTGGGTAATGAGGGCCGTAAACCTGTGCAGAGGTGCACGATGGTAATTGCAACATACCCACTGGCAGTTTGATACTGCTTCTGTCTTTACCTGTGTACTAAGCCTCATTTCTTTCAAAGAAATTAGACCTGCAGATTCCCAATTTGTAGTAACTGAAATAACCAGCTTGTGGAAAGCAAAATAACAAGAATTTAATAGGTAATCATTTAGCTGAAAAGTTTTAATTGTCAATTGTTTTAGGCCAAAGTTTGCCAGTGCCTGAAAGACTAACAAAATACACCTTAGACTTTTGAATGGCAGGTTCTTTTGAAGAGTAGGTCTGAAAATCAGACTATGGATTTGCAAAAAAAAAAAAGAAAAGGCAGTTATTCAGAAAATCCTGGCATTGCTCAAAATAAAAGTGCAGAAGTACTCAGGACCTTATTAATAAAGCTCATATCCAAAAGAATGGTACCTGTGACTGAGTGATCTGTATTACTCAGGTTTTTTTTAACCATATCTCTTCTGTAGACAAGTGTCCCTGTAAAATGGATGATGTCAGTATGGCAAATATTAGACAGTTTCTGTACCTGCAGAGTAGTGATTTCTGTTCTGAATGGCTAGGACCATTTCCATTGTGTCCAGTGTATTTTTACTTCTGAACTTTATTGTCCTACATCAAGAATAACTGAAATTGCAGAAATAAGGACATGGACATAAATGTTATTAAAGCACTTTCTAAGCTTCTGGTAAACTGATTTACATGCAGCATCAGTGGGGTAAACTGAAACAGTAATTGACCCCATTGCCCTCTCCTGGTTATTCAAGGTGGAGTAATCTCAGGGGGACCTGTTAATCTCTGTGCCACAGTGCTAGATGACTGCAGAGTAATTACAAGGAATTCAGGTTTAGACTTGCAAAGATTCATCACTAGCCAGCGGATATCACTGGGCTCAATAAAATCAACAAGCTTATAATTAGTCTGAACTATCTAACAGTAACCCAATTTAAAAATGCAAATAATAAAAACATCTACCGAAACACTAAAAAAGCCATAAAATATTACAAATTCCAGTCACAGAAGAGAGTGCTGATCTTGAAAAGCTTGATGCCAATTATGTGCTTCACTGAATTAAAATGAACTCATGTTATTAATAAAGACTCAAATGATCTAGTCTGCTCATCCAGCCTTTCACCACCTCACATTTTCATTGGAAATGAACTTTTCAATTAAGACCTGTCTTCCAAAACTTAGTACTGAGTTCCAAAAGTAAGTTTTCCAGAGTGTGATTCAGTCACATGAACTTAAGTAATACAGAACAATCTTGAAAAATTTGATACTGTGACATGTCATTCTCTCATACTGCTTCATGGGTCCTTTCACATTAAGTGATCATCTTGTTCAGGCCATTGACAGTGAAAACTAGATCCAGCTGAGTGGTTACTTTAGAAGAATAAGGCTCAGAAATAAGGCAGATGTGTACAAAGCATACCTATGAAAGGGAATATTGAAATCTGAAAATTGATATGCGGCTGTCAGAGCTCTTCTGATGAGTGCCAGAAGCAATGGATGCAATGAAAAACATTAAAGAAAACTTTGTGCTTTTGTTTTTTTAATATATATGTATAGTTCAAAGAACATTTTCTCATTGGAATCTTTTATTCTAATAATCCTTAAGGAAATCCCATTGATTAACTTGTTAATGAAATGCAAATGCTGTGAGCGTTGGCATGTTTTCACTTTTTAAAAAATAGTCTTTGGACTTAGCCTTTGCTACCTATTAATTAAAGTTTTATCTTGGGGAGCATTTAGTTTCAGAAATCTTGAGAAAATAGGCTTTTGGGGGCAGCTGGAAACAGGCTGTTCTGGGTATTGGAGTGTGAGCATTAGGTTCGCAGGAATCCTGAGGCTGGGGGGAGTAAGGTCTGAAGACCACAGTTTGGAAGCTGTTTCATTCATCAGAATTCTCAGTGGGGTGTAAAATTCCAAAATAATTTTTCTTCACAAAAGATGAGGACCAAGACAAAGCCCAAGTTCCATAGATGAGCATGGAATGAAACCTGGTGGGGTTTTTTTCTCTCTCCACTGAATTTTCATCAAGGTCAAGAATGTGAACAGTTGCCCTTAGAAAAAAAACCCAGTGTCCTGGATGGCCAAATCTCTTGTTACTTAGGATGAGAGTCTTAAAAAACATCTCAGCATAAATAATATAGCAGATTGGTTTGGATTTGTTACTGTCCAGTAATAGCCTGGAGACTGGAGGAGTCCCTACAGTTACTTCAGTTGTAGTGAAAAAAAATACCTGATAATATTATCAAACCATTTGTAACATGTTTGGGAGTGGAAATTGAACCTAATTTTTCTTGATGTGTGCAGAATATTTAAAGCATAATTAGTTTGTCTGAATGTTTTATTCTGCTGTTGCACCTGTGATGAATTTGAAAGCTTTTGTAAACCTTCTCCCACCCCTCCTTTTGCAGGTGTAATTAAATTCTCACCCTCTAATACACTTGCATGGTCTGCTGAACCACTACATTCCCTACCCCTTAGAACTCAATATGTTGGTCCTGAAAATATCTCTACCTGCCGTAGAAACAGTATTTGTCTTAATCTCTGTACTAATGATGCTAACAGCTTTTGGCAGATACAAGGTCATTGTGGAAAGTTGTGTGAGGAGTAACTCTGGCCTTTATGTCTTCTGTTTGATACACAGAACATGGAGGGAAAAGTGTATTCTTGGAGTGAGGAATTATTTTGCTCATTTAAAACTACAGGTGCAGCTATAAAGTTGTTTTTATAATTGGCTACCACTACTGCTCTCTGCATATCAAATTCCTCCTAGCACTTTGAGGTTCAATTCCCTGCAGACACAGAAGAACTTTAACAGAGGAAGGCAAAAAAGAATAGTAAAAGACTGAGTAAATGACAGATTTTCTGAAATCATCATCTGATAGAGTGCACTGATAAAATTCTTCCCTGAACTTTTTTCTTTTTCTATACCTGGGGAAGCTAAACAATTCATAACTAAGTGCCCACACCACAGCCCAGCAGTACTGAAGAATTTACTAGGGCTTAAAGCAGCTATATCTGCCAAAGGCTTGGAAATCACAGAGGCACAGGTAGAGAAGTTTTGGAATCTTAGCCTCAGAGGGAAGTAGTTAAATTATGTAAATAATTAATGTAATAGGAAATCAGAGAAACAACAACAAAAAAAAAAAAGATTTCTTATATAAGACCTTTTAGTCTTCATGAAGCAGATTTTTCACATGCATTGTCCGTATTTTATGCGACCTGGCTTATTTACCTGGCTACAGTGTCTGACTTCCATATCTTCACTTTTGTCTTTCTTTTGCTCCTCCAGCCTCACTCCCAGATATCTCCTAACTGGGAGTTGTTCTTCAACTTTGTCTCCCCTTCAGCTTCTCTGGATCCTACCCTAGTCTGTCTGTTTAGCACTCTACATGCTTCTGAGTAGATCTAATTCTATTTGCTGTCTGTTGTCCTTCTGGGCCTCAATCTGTCTTTTCCTCATTCTCCAATCTCTCTTTTTTTACTCTTCAAGGTTGTCTGTCCAGTGTGTTCCCCTGAAGGATTGGTCATCCCGCTTTGTATCTGAGTTTGAGGGCTTGAGAGCTGCCTCTTCTGTCTTGCTTGGACTTGGTGTGGAAAGTATTGAAACAGCAGCAAAGACCACTGGCCTTAATTCAGATCATTAGACTCCAGTTTGGCACTAAACTAAAATTGCAGAGAAAGACCTTCTCAGGCCTCTGGAGCATGTCCAGTACAAACAGAAAGGTTGGGAAGTACAGCAGCTGAAGCGCAGGAGGTACTGTCAGTGCACAAACCACAGGCTTGCAAGTTGGACACTTTTGAGTGGCTTTTCATTGAGGGTGCAAAAGGCCCAAGATCTCTGCCAGATTGCAAGGACTTATTCTAAAACATGGTATTTCTTAAAGATCTTCAGAATCTTTGAACATTCTAAGAGTGCTATTTCCACAGCCTTTTTCTCAGGAGTGGCTGCAGTATTTTGACTGAAATTTTCCAGGAAAATTCAGGGCAAAGCAGAGAGATGGCACAGATGATCAGAGCTTTTTCACTGGTAGAACTGATTGAAAATATGGTCTTTAGTAGAGGCACTACTTCAACCTTAGCTTCATAGTATTCTTTCAGGGGAAGCTTTTTCTGTCCTTCAGGTGTGTATTTCTTAATTCTTCTACTTTTTAATACCTGTTCCTTAAAGCTTGTTAATCAATTCATCTTTATCATTATGGTTTTAATACTCCATTAAGCAAGCAAGGACATGAGAAACTTGACATTTGACGTCTGACCATAGGTACATACTCCTCTGAGAGTATATAATTTGCGTTCTTCCTAATGTTTCATACTATTCTTATATAAATGAACTAAAAATCCAAGTGAATGTCTGTTGAATAAATTTAATAAATGAGAAGAATAGCATTTTGATTTCTTTGTATTGGAAGTGAATTGAGCAAAGATGTAAATAACTTCATCTTTCCTAGAGTCAGGTAAGAGAAATTAGAAGTAAAGTATTCTGTGCTGAACCTCTTCCTTTTCCTCCCTCTCCCCTCCCACCTTGATTTTTCACGGAGGTTTTAGCTCGATGCTGTAGTTGGCAAACTCAAGACTTCCGAAGATATTCAACCTCAAAAAGTTTGTAAGAACTCCATAACTGTAGACACTAGATCAGAGATTCCTAACCAAGACCATGTGTTTAAGAACTCACATTCAAAGGGATTTTGAAAAGTTATGCTGACCTGATTCGTGGTCCTCGTTGTGTCACATTATCACATTATTACATTCCTATCACAGTTCCATTTGAAATCCAGCAGAGGTAACATAGTTACCAGAGTCTTTTTTAGTAAAAATTATTATTATGTAGAAAGAGCCCAACTTGATTGCCAAGCTTTGTAGAAAATTCATCTGTGTTTGCAAAACAACAAAATTGATGTTGAACTTTGCGATATTTAACAAAGAACTGTCTTTTCCCCAGTCTCTTTTGATGCAGAATTTTCCTGTTGTCTATATTTCATTAGAAGCTGAATGATTGCCTGTGTTTTTTAGTTATTTCAGACAATGTAAAAGATCATATTGGAGAAGATTTTTTTTGGTCTGGATTTTAGGTTTGTTTATAGCACCTTGCTTCAGAGTTGCCATTTTCATGCTTGGCAAGCTAGTGTTTCTAAAACTATATTAGAAATATTTTAATTAAATTTTAATTCACTAATTCTGCAGGGAGCCATGGAATCCTTACTATGCATGGTATTTTTTTTAGAGAGGTCCTGGATATCTGTTAGGCATTTAGAATATACTGTGCAGCATTGCCCATTGCTTCTGAAATATTGTGAACACTTGAAATCAGTCCTAGATATAGTTGTAATGAAAATATACATGAACTAGTATAAATTAATAGATCTTGCCTTTATGAATGGAGTGCTATATTTTAAACCTGGTTGTATCCAATGATGTAGTTGCATTTTTGAGGGGAAGTTGGGGGAGCAAGAGGTTGAAAAGATGAAAGTAATTCTGAAATCATGGAAATGGTTTTGTCCCCTAACTTTGAAAAGTGTTCTCTGAGCCTGTAAAAAGCTGGCATGTTTGTTTCTACTGTGATAAAAGCAACGGAGTATTTCAAGCTGGTGTGGTGTACATTGTTCAGTGTGTGGCTGCGTGAAACATTCAGTGCTCTTCTACCAAATGTGAAGTATGTGAAACACTTTTAGGGAAAGATTAAATGTAAAAAGTTTCTGATTACCATTTATAAAGTTTTAATGTTTTTTTTCTGCATAATCTTATTTGTCTTTCCCTGGACTTGGAATAACAAAAAAGACTGAGCATGCACAAAGAATTTGGAGGCACAAGAACTGAAAATATCTTCGTTTTTAAAGTGCAGATTGAAGATTCGGCAGTGGCACATGGGCCTTTATTTCCAGATACTGCCTTGAGTTAAGGCAGGGCTGGTAGTGATTTAGATTGGTTATACTTCTTGTCCTCATTTTGTGTAGTCGAGCAGTCAAATGAAGACCAGATCTCGGTTTAATTGAGAGGTCTAGGATGAGTGAGTGTGGAGGCTGACCTCTCCATAGGGCCCATACAGCAGAGCTTTTTGATTGTTCTGTATTGGAGACGAGGCATAAAGCTTGTCATTCTGTACATCTTAAGCAGCTAAATGAAATATTTTGTCCTCCAGATCTCATGATGGCATTAATGAAAATAGAAGTATTTTCACTGTTTGTCCAGTTATTAGCAAAGCCTTGCTCATCTGCCCTATTAGCTGTTACATTATGATGAACAGTCCAGAAAAGGGGCTCTGTTTTATCCTGTGTGCATACTGTGTTTTCCTGTTATCAAAATGTACCCTAGCACCATTTTAAATGGAAGATAAAGACGGAAAAGGAAGCACTTCTATTAGTTTTGTAAATGGCTGAAGACATTTGGTGATATTTACTACATGTGAAAGAACTTGGAACTGGGGAAGGATGTTAACAGAGCATGGAAAGCACATATGCATCATAAACTGTTTCATAATTTAATGTCTGTCATTTAGGGGAGTCCATCATATAATTTAATGCCATGCAGACTGCAACAGCAAACCGCTCCCGTTTTCTTCATTAAAATGTTTGTGCTTTAATAGCAAGTGGCTGTGATGACAAGTTCTAGATCTCCTAGGAAACTATGGTACGATCCAGTAATGTCTGTCACTCACTGCAGTCTTGCTTATGGTCTGTGGTTTTCTTTTTCTGTAGGAATGACATTTATCTGGGATAGCTATGCTAATAAGCCCCTTCAGAAGGGATATGGATATGGTGTTCTAGCATTTATTTGCAATTACTTGTAATAAAACATTTATTGCAGCATTTACTATATCAAAAGCACTAAACAGAATTATCAGGGAAAAAGTTCATTATTCACAAAAAACTATTTTTGGAGATGTTTATGGTCAACAGAATTTACATTAGAAATGAAGTTTGATTTTTAAAATCTATGGCTGTCTGTGTTTTCTGTCTACAGCCTTTAATGACTGCTTAACCCTAAAATGACAAATTCATTTCTGCTTCTTGGTACATGCTTGAAAGGTACCATGTCATGTAAATTGATGGTTTCCAATAGCTAGCAGTGCAAAAAGGAGCAAGAGTGTTTGTATCACCCCCCTGCCTCCATCACGAACTGCTTCTGCATACTTAGTTTTTCGTTCTTGTCTCATAACTCTGAACTGCCAGACTGATAATTTAAATTGTAACTGCCAGTTGATAGGCAGAAAGAAGGTTGTGTCCATATGAATTATTACATAGCATACCAAGATGTTGCCTCGTAACATTTTGTTAAAATGCCATGATATCCTAAACATTTCAACTATCCTTAAAAGAGTATTGAAAATGAATGCATTTGCAAGTGTATAGACATCTATAAATGGGTATTGCTGATAAATTACAATTAATAATTCAGTTGATGAATTGCACCTTTTTCTTAGTGAAATATCTTCTAGGACCTGCAACTCTCTCAGATTAATATTTTTTTCTTTTTATTTAAGACGTGTTTGTGTGATTTGAGCTGAGTGAGGGTGCTCCCTTACTGCTTTTTCTGTTCTGAGGTTGGGTACTCGTAAGAGTATTGCCATATAAGTTTGCATTGTTGTTTTGTGCAGCACAGCAAAGCCTGCCTTTTATCATAGTGTACGAGCACACAGGTCACTCTGGGATAATTTTGAGTTGGTTTGCTACATGGGAAACATCCTTGTGCATGTTCATACCCTGATAAATCCAAGAAAAAATACAAGATTAATCACATTTTTTTTGCTGAGTGATTAACTACCTCACCCTTTTATGAGCTAAAATAATACAGAGTTACCATGGAATAATTGATGAAACTTAACTTGCTCTGCAATGAAGTGTGCATGTGTTTAGTGTCTCTCATAAACTTGCTTCAGAACGTAGTATCATCAAGCAATTTCTGGAACAAATATGGGAAGTAAAAGTTTCTCCGTAGTCTGTGTCAGATGTTATTTATAGAGCTAAGGGTATCCATTCTGGATTTGTTTTGCTAATGCTTTGAAGCATCAGGATGCATGCTTTTTATTCAGTTATCACTAATAAAATTGTATTTCTCCTCATTAGCCATAGGGGTCTAACCTGCCTAGTTTCTGGTATGAATACTTGAAAGAAGCAAATTAAAAATTCACATTCTATGTTCATTCATGCTGATGAAAATCAATGAAATGAATATTCATGTAAAGCCAATATAAGAAAGTAGTAAATGTAGCCAGGACAAATGCATTTAAAATTTCTTTTTTTTTTTTTTCTTTTGCAGTATTTGCTGTCTCTTTCAGAAATCCCAAGAGAACGTATGAGTTATCAGAAAATGGATGAATGAGTACCCTCTAGAGGCAGAGTTCAGTTAGGGAAAATTTCAAGATACCAAGATATGGAGAACAGGTATCAGTGAACATTAACAACACTGCAGTGTGGAGAAGAGAGTTGGGATTACTCAATGCTCACATAACAACATACAGTAAGTACAGTTTGAAAGTTAAAGGGGCTCCCTTAGGCAGAAAATCTTTGAATACTGTAGCTTTAAACAAAGTAATTTTCATACATATTGAATCTGAATCTCAAAGCAAACTTGGTCTGCATAAAATTCAGCCAGAGGGTCTACTAATAAGTTCAAAGTAAGGCTTAATGGAATTATACCTTGATGCAGAAACCTTTGGCATTTTTTGTGACTAACAGTATTTTAGGAGCTATGTGGAATTGAAATAAAATCATTGTGAAGGCAATGACCATTGGGAGTTGTGGAATATTCTGTTATTTGGCAACACTGAAAAGCAGGTGTGAAAAACATGGCTGAGTTAAGCTAAAATTGGCATTACTTGGTGTCTTGGTCTTGAGGTTTTGTTTTTTTTTGTTAATTAATTTATTTAAATAAAAAGAAATTAAACCTTTTGGGGGGAGTCAGCTGAAAATCAACTCAGGTCAGTTCTGTAAAAGAATACAAAGATGAGATGCTTTGCTTGGAACAAGTCATACATTCAAAAATAAGCCGTTCTATTTAGAAATGCTAGGAATTAGTTTTCAGCATTTCTTGATATTTCCCTCTTAATTTTTTAGGCTGTCACATGCTTTTTCAATCAAGTCACTGTTCAGTGGGTATTTTTCCAATTTTTTGTTGATTGGCATATGAGGAAACATGTATATTACTAATATAAGTTAGCAAGTTAACTTTAATAGTTAACTTTGTTAGTTCCCTAGCACTCAAATTCATACTCAGCAGTACAGATCTATGCCTTTCAGTTTGAAAAGCAGTGGTCTATGATCTTGTACTTTGTGATCTAAAACCACTTTGTGGTCTGTAGTCTTTAAAACTTTTATGTATTTTGAAACTCAAGTAGGACAAAACATCTGTTTTCAGCCTTTTGAACAGTGAACTCGGTCTCTGTTCTCTTTAACTGTTATGATATCAAACCAGTCAGAACTCAGTGAACTGTGATAATATACTGATAAAGTCATCAAAAGTGCCAGATTATGTGATTTCTTACCATTTTTTATATCAGAACTGTCATTTGAAGGTCTAACGGAATATTTGCCTTCCATTAGATGATCATGTTCTGTTTGTTTCCTATGGGATACCTGTTTGTTTTCGTAATCTGTTTGCATCTGTTATAAAGTGATTATGTATTTAGGGCCTGTTTCATGTCAGAGTAAATTAGTAATTATTCTAAAGGTGTCATTGACACTCTGGCAGTGTTAAACTGGCATGTGGAAAGAGTACCAAAATACCTGTTCTGATAAGTACAGTGCATGATCTGCTGCTTTTTGTTACTGAAGAACCTCAGGCTTTTGTATTGGCTTTGTACCAGTCATACATGTTTAGAAGACCTTTTTTTGCCTCATGGTTAGCTTTTATAATTAGAATATAGAGATAACAATGCAAAATATATTTTCTGTGTATATTCTTCTGTGCAACTGCAGCACTTCTACTGGTTTAGATTCTACTAGAGTACGAACTTAGGGAGTAGATTTACCTTAGGATGTCCGTTAGTATTTCCCAAAGCAATCTGTGGCCTTTCTTGTGTGGTATTGATCAACTGCCTAGTAAGTTAAATGGTGGCAGCTTAATCATGTAAACTTCTGCTTTCCCTGGGGATTGTGTGTTCTACTTCTGGGAGTCAATGCTGTAATATATCTCTACTTTTGACAGGGAAATCAGCATCCTGATTTCTGACAGTCTTTCAGTCGATTTTTCTAAGCTTTCTATTACAGAGCAGTACACAGTTATGGAATCCTTAAGAGATTTTGTTGCTGTAATTTTTTCTTGCTGCTGTGATTTCTGTAGCCTATACAGGCTTGCCCTTCACTTGTTTTATGTTAGCTGTTCTGAGAAGTCAGAGAGCCTTCCTATTGCTAAGCCAGTTATCTGCACAGGTGATCTATCTGTAGATTTCTGAGGAAAAGTCAAATGACAACATGTCAGCTTCTCAGTTCTGGAGAAATTATCCCACATTACCTTGGCAGTGCTAATAGTTTACAACATTCATGGTCTGTAATGGGCTGTTTGCCTTAAATGGCTTTGACAGTTCTGTTGAACTTAACATGTATTCAGCTAAGAGATGATCTCTCTTTACTACATCACTTGCCATTTGAATAGGTCACATTTTGATAAGATATGTTTGATTTGCAGACTGTGAAACTGCTGTATAAATCTTCCTTTATGCTTACACATTTCTCAAAAGATCCGCTATACTATTCTGAGCAAATATCTAAGTCTTTGCTGCTGAAAGGTGTGTAAGAACACCTTTCTCTATTTCTGAAATCCTTTGGTGACATCTGCCACAGTAGGTTTGCATCCAAAGTGAATAGTGCAGTGGTGATTTCATTCTGTGGTCTTATTGAACTGAAGTCTGGCTTTGTGACAAGTGGAAAAAAAAAAGTGAAGCCAGAGTACCTGCTGGGAGGTCTTTGGCTTTTTGAAGGTTATGCTATCGTGCATGAGGAAGTGAAGATCTACTGTATGCATTGGCTTCTTTGACTGCGTTATATCCAGGTCTGGAAGTGAGCATGTGTTAATGTCATTGGTATCAGGTCAAGCTGTACAGGCACTTCTACACCTCTCAAACAGGCCTCCTGAGAGATTGCCTCTGAAACCGATTCTTCTTACAATGTTATGTCTTTCAATCACACACTGGAATAAAATTGGAGGAAATAATATTTAGAAGAAAAAACCCAACTGCTGGTTTGATGGATGGAGCTTGCTTATGCTCTACTAGTATCACCATGATTGTATTTGTAGGGCTGCAAGGAAGAAATGTTCTCATTAAGTGACACACTGCAGAATGATCTGGGCTTTTCTGCAGGATTAGGATGTCTCCTACCAGCTGTCTTGAGACAGTAGGTGTTGGCTGTGACAGTGCAGGCCAGCAGAGTTAGGTGATGAATCATCAGCATTGTGATGTCTGTTATTTTGACAGCAGTGCACCTGTACTAGTATCTCTGTATAGAGTTCAAGGCCTATAAAAGGTTGTGCAAAGAGAAAAAAGCAAATTATGTGTTATGGGTTCAGCAGTAGCAGTCATTTTTCTCCTCCTTGGTAGCTGGTGCAGCACCGTGTTTTTGACTTTCAGCCTGGGAACAGCGCTGATAACACCAGTGTTTCAGTTACTGCTTAGTGATGTTTTGGTCTGACCAAGGACTTTCTGAATTTCATGCTCCGCCAGGGAGGAGGGGAAGCCGGGAGGAAGCAGAGACGGGACACCTGACCCAAACTGACCAAAGAGGTTATTCCATACCACAACACGTCATGCCCAGGATGGAGAGCAGAGAGCAGGGACCCAGAAGGGTGGGGGGTGCGCTGTGTGGTCGGGATTGGTATTAGGTGGTGAGAATTGTATTCTTTCCTTGTATTTGCCTTGTCATTATTATTATGGGTGGTAGCAGTAGTGATTTGTGTTATACTTTAGTTACTAAACTGTTCTTATCTCAACCTGTGGGAGTTGCATTCTTTTCGATTCTCCTTCCCATCCCTCTGGGAGTGGGGGGAAGAAAGAGGGGGAAGTGAGTGAGAGAGAGAGACTGTGTGAGTTAGTCTTAAACCACGACAATATGTTTAAGAACAAGTACTGTCAAGTAAAATTCTCTAATGGTCAATATAAGGTTAAAACAAAGCTGTTCACACACATAAGAATTTGAAGCCTGCCCTGAAGCTGCAGCAAAGTTGTCTGAAACTGTTATGACAACACTAAGCTCCAGAGTGGTTCACTTTCTGTTTGCGTTTTGAAGATTATCTTAACTGGACTCCACCATACTGTGAATGTATGGTCAAAAATAATGTGACATGAACATGCTGCACAAGAAAAGGTAATGAATATTTTAATGCTTAAGGTTAATGAACAAGGTAATGAAAAAGTTTTACAATAGAAACTGATTCCCTGAGTTGGCACCTGAATTCTATGCATAGCTCTCTGGCTGTGTCTTTGGCTATCCTTCAACTGGCAAAGCTACTTGTGAATTGTAGTTCTTTGGTTTTGAAATGTGTATAAAGTCCGTATAGAAACCATTGTATATGCAAGCACAGCAGCCAAGTGTATCAGCCCTGTTGTCTGAGCATCTGACAATGCCCATTAAGTGTCTTATGAATATCATGCTAACTTTATTTTACCTCTTATTTAGATCTATGAAGGGTAATTTTCTTAAATTGGGCATTCAGCCATCAGTGCTTATGTCTGAAAAGTGGTAACAGGCATTCTGTTTATCACTTGTAATGCTTGCCAGTATGCCCCATGTCAGGTGTCAGATGGAGGTATCCTTACTTCTCTGCATCATAGGAAGAAATACTGTGGATTTAACCTGGCTATATTCATAACCCACTGAGTGCGTTCATTTGGCCAGAGGGCAGCCCATTAAGCGGCATAAGGACAGTCTCCAGCAATCATTAAAGATTTTTTCCCTGCTGATCCTGGGAATCTGAGGTGGGAACTGAAACCATCTTTTTTGGCTTTGCACGGTTCTGTGACAGTGCCTCCAGGCATCATCAGGCCACTGATATATTATAGAAAAATTCTACCAGGCTTTTCATGAAGTAACATTTTCTTTCATAAATATGCCAGCTGGGTTTAATGACAGTTGTGAGATACTTTTGCAGAAAGTCACTATGGCAGAATCTTACTTTGTTCATGAGTGGCTGATGAATAGCTTTAATTCCAGCTGTTTAGAAAGCTTAGAAAACATCTAAACAATCAGAAAGATTTGCCGACAAATTAAGCACCTGGCCTTCCCTTCCACTTTTTTTCATGATGCCTGTAATAATCTGATATTTGCTCTACCAGGTAGGTCCCTGAGAGCTGCTGGGGGAATTATTTATCCATATATCCATTCACAGTTCTGCACCTCTTGTCAGCTATGGTACATTGTATGCTCCTTCTTGTTGGGATGTTTTATTCCATACCAGTCTAGCGCTTCTGTAGTCATCAGGAGTATCTGTAACCTCAGATACAGGCCACTTTAGTTGTGCTTTGAGAAATAATTAATAAATAATCCATCAAGTGTTGGCATCTTGCTTTACCCAGTTGAATTATATAGGGAAAACTTTAAATGTAGTAAATATTAATTCACGGATGATTCTGGGTTTATTATCTGTTTCAATATCCACAGCTGTCCTGCATCTGATTAGATGGGATATTTCCGTTGTGAAAATGACCAGTGATATTCATGTGTTTGTTTTAATTTCTTCTGTGTTTTGCCACTGGTCACTATTCTTTCATAACAAAGCTGTCCCCCAGTTTGCTTTTTCGTGTTTCAGATCACATAAAGGTGGTGACATTCAACTGAGAGATAATACTTTTTTTTAATGTTCAGTTTACTGAATGCATCTACATCTTGAGGTGCATAAATTTCAGTAAGTGGAAAAACGAAACAGAATATTGAGCATATGAAGAACAGTGGTACAGCAAGAGGTCACAAAATCACTTGTGCCACAACTAATGGGATGCCCTTGAAAGTATACTGACAAAAGGGCTGTTTTAAGTCCTGCACTAGTTGCGCTACCACAAGCCATGCTGACTGTGGGGTGACAGCCTCTGTAAGCCACAGGCAAATGCTCAATATGCTAGGGCAAGCTGTAGTTACCTACTGCAGCGACTTGCAGCTGCATCCATTGATTTCCTAGTGCACAAATGAGAGATGACATCAGATGAGCTTTGTGCTAGAGACTTGATTAAATTGAATGCTGCACCAGACAGAAAGGATTACAGTGATGTTAGAGGTTCTAAGAAAACATGTAGCACAGAACGCTAGGCTGTACCTCTGTAAGCTGAACCTGACAGCATTGCTCTGTAAAGAAAACCTTTGAAGGTAAAGACTAGTCTGATGTACTTTGTTTACATCAGACTTGCTTATGGTTGTTTAAAATCTGTTTTCAGTGCTGCATATTTTTGGATAGAGCAAGTGGCCAACATATAATATTTCAGATCTTACACTGATTTATCTTCTTATTGCATATGCACAATATGCCAAGTGCACATTTCTTTTGAGTTACTATAAATTAGCTACAGTATATGAATCTCGGCATGTAATCTGATAGCATTTTATTCATGTTGGAAGTAATGATTGTATTATGTATTTTGTGCCCAAAGAGAAATAGCATGACTTCAGGCAACAGAAATTAACAGTATGAAACATTATTGTTTGTGGTGTTGTTGATGTTTTAATTGCTGATCATTAATCTGTGTTCAACTCCAGTGTTGGTGAAATTATAATTAGTCCAGTGTGTTTTACTGAAATGTAGAAAACAATCAGTCTGCCACTAATGATAGGGCATGTGGGACTTCAGAACTGAGTATCAAGTCAGTACTTCAGTTCCACAGTGCATATTTTTTTTATATTAATATTTTTGGAGATAATTGTACTTATGAGGAAAAAAACCTTAAAACTTACAGAACTTGAAAAAAATGATGAAGACTTTCATATTTTATTTATTTCAATCTAAATGCTAATTACATAATGATGTAATAATTGTATCATGGTACAGTGGAAAAAACTTTATACATACAAGTTTCTGTAAATGTAGATGATGTCATTGTAGTTGATCATTTCTGTGGCTTTCACTGCCTTGTATGTATTTTTGACTAGTCAGTTAGAACTATGTGCACTCCATTTATTGTTACTTTTTCAGGCAGAGTTCAGTTACATCATAAATTGACATTCGTATGATAATATGTGTCCACATATGCCTTCATGAAATTTGAAAACCCTGTGTTTCAGGATTACTTATGTTGTAGATCCGAATCTAACTCTGCTCTTGGACCAAGCTCACTTTAAGTTTAAGAATAATTTCTGTCCCTTTTTCACCTTTTCTCTCAGGTGGGGGAAAAAAACCAAAACCAAAACTGTTAATGCCGTTTAAAAAAAAAAAAAAAAACAACAACAAACAGGAAACCAACCAACCAACCAAAAAAACCCCAAACCAAGCCACCACCATAACACATTTTTACATCGATGCAAAATGAGCTGAAGAATTGCAAAATTAGTTGTATGCTTAGACAACTTGTTCATTATGGCAGATGTTCACTAGAGTAAAATATCTAAGGGTTATAAATCGACTTTTATGATTTTGCATTGTCTGCAGTAGCAGAGCTTTGTCTGCTTCTGTCTCTGCTAACTTTGTGTAGGAAAGATGCTGCAGCAAACCAAGGTATGACTGTAAACTTCCAAAATTGAGTCCAAGTATGGAAGATCCTTATTTCATTTTCTCTCACTTCAGCTAAAATCAACTGGAAAAAAGTTTTAGTTAAACAAAAAGAAGAGCCCTTTGGAAGTGACTGATGAGTGGCCCACTGAGGGTTTTGCACACTATAACTACGCTGACTTCAAATGCATTTAGGTCACACTGATCCATTTAACTTTTAAAGGGTCTATAACCTGATCTGGTTCTAGATGAAGTCAGTGAGATATTGCTACTTACTACAAGAGGGAGAATTGAATCATTCTTTTAATGAGGCAGGGCCAGTTCCCATTTGGCATAAATAAGTGTTTAAATAATTTATCCTGGCTAAGAATCCATCCCCTTCTGTTTAAAGAATAAACCCATTTCCTTGTTAGCACCGATGCTGTAAAATGTCATTAATCTACATTTTCCACTTTAAAAAAAATAATAAAAAATTGTTTTCAGATTTAGCACAGATGCAAAGAGGTGTTTATTTAGAAATTATTTGGTATAATTCTAAAACCAGATGTTGTTTCCACACTAATCTCTATAATCAATGATGACATTCTTATTGCCAGCGGACAGCTGAATGTCAGCCTCTTAATGACTGAATTTTCAACAGGGCTCCATTTCAGTTTCAGGTGCAGTGGGACAGCAAAATTATGAAAGTTTCATGATTGAATGAAGTACACATCTCATTATAGCTGTAATGGTGGACAAAGTTTTGCATTTAATGTCACTTCCCTTTGACCATCAGTCTAACAGTGCTAGCATTAATTTATGATGAATAACCTGCATGTGTGCAAGATTAAGAAATAGATGGCTTAAAATCTGGAATCTACTTTTATAACACAACTGCCAAGTTTTAAGGTGTGTTAATTTATAACTAGCATGTGATCCTAAATCAGTTTGTGGTAACATATTCTAAATGGGGATACCTGCTTAGCTAGTTTGGAATATACCCAACTTTTAAACCAGAAATAAAAGAAAGACAGGATTATACATTTATCCACAAAGAGAATAATAAATAATAATATATTACAGTGACTTAAACCACTCCCAGAATATGGTAAATTTAAGTAATAACACTTAGCTTGACTTTTCTCTGTTGCCCAACAATGAAAGGTTTAAAGTTGAGGTAAGATGTGATGAATGAAGCCAATGAATACTTTACAAATCCTTCAAAAGAAATAGAGAAATACTCGCACTTCAGAATCAGCTGCGTGATGAATTTGTGTAATAGTGACAACCCAGAGAAACTCCCAGAGGGGATTTTGTTACAAAGAATTTTGTGGGAATTTGTTCAAATTCTGATATGCTCTGGTTTGACGTGTCAAAGGTGGGTAATAAATGGCACTAGCTAGCATGTGACGTAGGAGTTGTTAAAAGTTGCCCACTGTTATTGTTAATCTTTCCCAACTGCAAAGCAGATTGAGAATGTGTAGCTCTTAAAATGAAAATTGATGTTGGAACAAAACCTGACAGCTGTATGACTTTTGCTGGTATTAAGACAACACTCATTTCATTGAATCATTCAAGATTATCATGCTGATTATAAATCCCGCAGAACATCTGCACAACCTAATCAGTCTTTCTTTCTTTGTTGAGTACATTTGCTGTGTTTGTGTGAGATTATCCAGCTCTCTGAGTGCTGTACAGTGGCATTTCTTGGCAGAATGTGTCATTGCTTTTAATAAGATATACTTCAAAGTATTGTGCCACACTGCACCAAACTGCACTCTAAACCAGTATAAATCCTTACACTTTCATTTCTTTGCTTTTCATTCTTTACACCTTATCTGGGAAGCATTAAAGGCAACCAGCTTTTTGGCTTTCATGCCTGCATGAAGGTGTAAGTACAACAACGCTGGTGCCAAAATGACTAAAGAATCAGAATGAGAAAATCCCTGAATGGAAAAGGGGTAGGAGGGAAGCAGGAAAATGAGCAAAGAAGATGAAAGAAGAGCACTGAGGAGAAAAAATATTTCTTAATTACACTACGAACTTTCTCTTGCAAGTCTTGGATCTCACCCTAATTAAAGTAATTGGCATGTGGCAGTGTGATACAGATGGAATTCAGACACATTCTGTACTGGGCAAAGAGAGTTTAAATTTTCATTTGCTAGCTTGTGAAAAGGCTGTGTTTGTTTTTTGTTTTGTTTGGTTTGCTGTTGGTGGGGTTTTTAATTTTGGTTGGTTTCTGGTTGGGGGTTTTTTTGTGGTTTTTTTTTTGGTTGGTTGGTTGGGTATTTTTTGTTCTTCTCTCCTTTCTTTGTGTGCAAAAGGAAGAGAGGGATTACATGTCTGTTAAGAAAGCACATGAATACAAAGGTCTGTGTGCCTCTTTAGGCTCACTAATGCTTGCCTTATATTCACAAGGAGTTGGAGCTCCTGCAGGGATGTCCCTATGATATATCTTCAGAATGTCTTAGATAGTTGTTTGGGTGAGATTTTGTCTAGTCTGGAAGCAGACAGGAATTAGGGACATCCCGGAGTAATCTAAATCCTTTTAAAATGACTGGAGAGAAACTGGATAAAAATCTGTCCTCTTACTCCTTCTTCCTACTCAGTGAATTCTCATCAGTTTTGAGGTTTAAAAGATAAAAGTATGGTAAAGGATAATGGGTTTGCAAGAGAGAATTTAGCTTCCATTAATGGCAAAAAGCAGCACACACAGATCAAATGGTTCATGAAAGCAAAGTACTTCCTCCCTGCTTCCCTACAGATCACAGCTCTGTAAAGTTTGATCTGGGTCTAGAGACTTTCTTCACACATCCCTTGGTCTTTGAGAAAACCCAAGATCAGTTCAATTCAGTTAGTAACAGAGTTGGCACAAAATACTGCCAATGGCACTGTAGAAGCCATAAAAAACCTGGATGATTTGACTGAGGTTGATTTAGCCCCTATGCAGGACAGCTGTGTCTGGTCTAGCTGCCTGGAAGTATCTGGAGAATGGGCAGTAAAGTGAAGTCACAAACTCTTAGGACACCAATTCTCACTGTGGTCTTTGAGACAAAATTTCAAGTTTTCTAATGCAGGTTCCAGCTGAGGAAGTGCAAAGTTTGCTCCATGATTTCAAAACACACTGTGGGTTCTCAGCACAGCTGTCCATCAGGACATGCCTGGATAGGTGGGTTTGAAAGAAAGGCAAATTTCCTTTGTCCTGTTTCGAGATCTGTAAATCTAGAATGGTAGAAGGTCCTGTCTACAGTCTTCCTTTGAGGAAAAAAATGCCAGCTTCCAAAGGGACTGTATTATTTCTCAAGAAAACAAGTCTGTTCTCACAACAGAGAAAAGACTGATGAAACATAAATGGAATTCCTATTCAGAAGACTAAGCTTGCTCTCTCAGGGCTTAGTGTTCCCTAATTGTCTTGTTTACAGTCTGAGGATCAGAGTGAGTGAACCTTTAGGGACGATGGCAAACCTTGACTTTTCCCTGGAAAAGAAAGTAATATTCAGTTATCCTGACTGTTTCAGGTGTCAGTGTGTTCCAATTACATGTAAACAACATGCCACCAGTGGTGTGTAGTGCTGGAATATGCACAGCCTACTCTGCAGTATGAGCTTTATTGACTTTCTGGTATTCATAAGGATGTCATTGATTAACAGGCAGTGGTGGTTTTGAAATCTAAGTTTTGTAACATATTTTTGAGTTTTAAGGTTGAAATTTTCTGTGTGTACCAATAGGAGAGTTCAGAGCCTCAGAAAACAGCTGATGTATGTCTTGAACACTGTTGTCGGGGGTGTCTGTGTTCTAGTAACAAGTGCCTGTCCTCTGCAAATTGGTATGTCTGTCTGTGCTTGCATGACATTTCAATCCTGAAAGGTTTCTCATCATGATTATTGCAGTCTGCCTAAATAGGCCCAAGAATCATAGAATAGTTAGGGTTGGAAAAGACCTTAAGATCATCTAGTTCCAGCCCCCCCGCCAGGGGCAGGGACACCTCCCACTAAACCATGTCACCCAAGGCTATGTCCAACCCAGCCTTGAACACCACCAGCGATGGAGCATTCACAACTTCCCTGGGCAACCCATTCCAGTGCCTCACCACCCTTACAGTAAAGAATTTCTTCCTCATATCCAATCTAAACTTCCCCTGTTTAAGTTTGAACCCGTTACCGCTTGTCCTCTCTTGTTCTGTCATTACAGTCCCTAAAGAAGAGTCCCTCCCCAGCATCCCTATAGGCCCCCTTCAGGACATTATGCTGTTGATTGATGAACAAGGTGTTTGAAGGCCGCCTCCTGCCCTCAGTGTTTTTGATTTGTCTTCAATTTCTATAAGGTAATTAATTTTCCAAGGGCAAACATAATACTTAGTTTATCTCTGCCCATTGCTTAAACACAAAAATTGTGACCAAAGCCACTGCTGAGTTTAATGGTAAGAAAGGATCATTCTCATAGGTGACAGTATCTTTTCTCTTCACCTTTCTTGGAGATAACAACAGTTGGAACAATGCAGTGAATCCTTTGTAAGGATTTTAAATATGCGTACGCTACTTCATTTCATCCTGTCACGCAAGTAGGGGTTGCACCATTTTCTCCTTCTCTTCTCAACTCCTCTGTCTCTCCGGAATCAAAGAAAACCTTAACTTGCTCTTCTTCCTGTGAGTCATTATCAGTCTTTCTTTCACTAAACCTGTTGTGAGATTAAAGGTAGGGGTCATTGGATGGGAGAGCTGCTACTGTGCAAGCTCAGCAATGGAGCAAAAGCAAGAGTAGCATGGTTTCACTCCGCTCAGTGTCCTATCTGCCAGAGGTAAGATCAAGGAACTTGACGTATTTGTAGATGTACAAAGCCAAAAGGAGAGCTTGTTTTGGAGTACCTGCAAGGAGGCTCAGCTCTCACCCCTACTTATTGGGAGCAGTTGCTCTGCTGGACCCTAGTGCAGCTTAACCAGATACTTTAATTAAAATAATGCTAATTTAACAAGCTACAAATTCTGATTGAGTCAAAAAACTGTATGCAAATCATTATAAAATTTTATTGTCTCAGGCATTATTCATTATTAAATATTTTCTAGACTTCTGTGGTGAAACAGAACCAACTGTGATTAGTTGTGGAGGTCATATATGCTCTGAATATATTGAGCATATTAGAACTACAAATAGGCCTAAACTTAGAGTCAGTGAGACACAGGCTCAGGTGTACTTTTAAATGTTTTCCTGGGCTGGAGCTGCATATAAAAGTGAGCTTTTCCTCTGGTCATGCCACACAGATTTTTGTAATTGCCTTAAAGGTTGGCACTGAAAATTGTTTTATTTTAAAAAGCTTGAAGTGAGTTGAACAGTTATTACTAGAATGCTCCATGATCCTTTCAGGAAGTAGTTGCTGACTTATTCATGATGTGTTATTGCTGTGTGCCTTTGCTTGGGCATCTACAGGTGTAAGCAAAGCCATGCTGTTTAAAAGGTGCCATCTCTTATGTGCAAAATTGGGCATATAACATTCTGTAGGGTGGGTTTGTTAGTTCGGGGGTTTTGTTTGTTGTTTTTTAAGTAGGCTGTTTATAGCACTCAGAGTTCTGAATATAAGCAGAAAGCTGTGAGATAAATACATGGTGCTCAGTGCTTAGAGCTGCATTTCCTGTCATCATCCTTTTGTGTGTCTAAAAGATCTTATTTTATGGTGGAAAAAGTTATAATTTCTTTAAATTAGGAAAATAAGTCCAATGAATCATGCTAAAAGGCAGTCTTGTACTGTTGTCATTAGTGGCTTCCCCTGAGAAACTGGCAAATTGATAAATTAAGCTTTCCTCCTGTGACAGCCTTTCACACACTTAAGATGTAGTCCTACTTTTGTCTTCAGTAGCATTAAATCAATCTACTACAGAAAGACTTTGTCTTGTTAGCTAGGTACAAAATAAATCTAGAGACTTCGTGCATCATTTCACTCTGTTTAGCTCTATGTCAGTCTTTTGGCAATCACAAGAGGCTTAAATTTTGTATTTGTGTTGAAATGCATCCCTAATTAAGATGTCTATACTTCTTCAAGCCTCTCTTCTTGAAAGCCAATTAATACATATCACACTAGAACACAGTCTTTTTATTAAGACTCAATTAAGGAAGCTATAATGAGGCCAAACAAGGTAAAGCTTTTAGTGTGCATTATACACAGTAGATCTTGAAAGATAGATGCAAAGTCAAATCTCACTTTGGACCTGCTTTCATCTAGTAGTATTAGTAAAAAATTCTATATGGTGTCTGTACTAACAAGAAGCTCATAAATAAAAAAACTAAGCAAACTAAAATACTCTTCCATAAATAAGAGATGAATTTTAGTTGTGTCCCCTGTGAACATGGGAAACTGATATTTTTGTTGCAAACTTTTTTATGAAGGCTTATAGTTTGTTTCATTAACTATTACCAGATGCTACTAAATTGTTACTCTTTGTCAGCATCTCCTTTTGTGTATTTCTTTCTTTTTATTTCCTCCAACTGTAAAGAATTTTTGTTAAGCCAAAGTGTCTTCATATAAATACCAAGAGGTAGTTTTTCAGCACTGCATGTAATATGTTGCTTTAGTTTCTCAGGATTCCAAGTGCTAAGTTGCTTTAAAAATGCAGAGAGTGATACTTTGAAAGACCTCTGTGATACTGTTGATTACTGTGTTTTGTGATACCTGCCGAACTGAGAATCTCTGTTGTGTGAGATTTGCAGTGACAGCTGGTACTGATTGGTCTTTGCAGTCTGTTGGCCAGACTGATAGAAAACATGGTAAATTTGACTAAGCATTTGTCATAAATCTGAACTCAGGCTTCAGTATTTAAGAAAGTTGAAAATAGTGTAGTTGATTATGATGTCATTAATGTTTTTAGGCAGAATGTGGCTGAATTAAACACAGGTTTATATATTATAATCTGGTTTACAGTATATGTATTACCAATGCAGGCTGTGATTAAGAAGAATAAGAAAGATGATGAAAAACTTATAATAAAAGAAGATAAGATGGAAGGAAAATTGCATAGGTCATCTTTACAAAAAAGAATCTTAAATGATGTAATTGTTGTGGACACAATGAATCTGACAGCATCTGTCTTGTTGAATGAAGGGCTCAATTGTTCAGCTTTTGACTGCTCTTCTTCTGTCATATTTATAAAGAAAACTAACTGGTTTGTGTCACTTTTAAAAAGATAAATATGATCCTTAGGATTTGAGACAACTTTGTTCCCCATTACTGTTGCTAAGTACTATTATTCTCAAAATACAAAATCTAAAGAAATTAGCAGAATGCCTTCATCTTTATTGATCAATACAATACATAAAACCAGTAACTCATAACCAGAATAATACTGTTTGTCAGAAGTGGTAATGCCAGGAAAATCTGAGTATTGAGATGAATCTTTTTATTTGACTATGCATGTGGCTCTCAGATTCTGTCTTGGCACAAATTTGATCAGTCTGGCCCTCTGCTAATATAGTATGTCAATTTGGTCATATCTTGAAATATTTGCAGCATCCAGATGCTAGAAGGAATGCATGAGAAACCAAAGTCATGTTCTAGTGCCTTAACCTCCATAGGTTAATTACTGGCTTGTTTCAATAAGGGAAAGCATTGAGTAATAACTGACGGATCTCCATTCACCTCCATCTTTACATTCATTGCTTCTCCTAGCAAGTTCATTATCTCCTTTTAGTTCATTATCATCTTCATTTCCTATGGATCCTTTAGCATTTTAGAAGTCATTAACACACAAAGGGCTACTCTTCTGTGTTGGCATCATGAGCTTTGTCCCAGTCACAGGTGGTAATTATTGTCCATTAGTTTTCTTTGTTTAGTCACCAAATTGTACATCACATCCTATTCCTGTCAAGCACCTCACCTTTGGGGGCCTCTCATTAGGTTTTTATGTCTTTGTGCATCTAGCTATGCTTGGAGAACATATGTGTTCTAGCATATTACCAGGTTCTCAAAGTATTGATTTTAATTATATTCAAGTCCACATTCGATTCTTAGGCACAGCCCTTGACTTCTATTTTAGGAAATGAAAACCACAGATTTCATCTGCAGTGTAACAAAATACTCAAAAGTATTCAAGAAAATACCATTATTAATTCAATGTCTTAAAAGCTGGTGAAGGCTGAGTAAATTCCAGGAAGGAGAAGGAAGGAGTTGTATTTGTGTGCTGCTGGGATACCAGGAGACTTTTTCACTAAGAAATGGGCAGGGGGTAAATATTTCAGGGAAAAAGGATGAAGGTTGATGGCTCCCTTCTCTCTTCAGTTTTACAAATGAATGAATGAATTTAATTTTGTACAGAACATTGCATTCAAAACAGCTTTCCATGAGGCTTCTCTCTGACAATATCTGTTAATCTATTTAACAAGATTTGGGAGCAAGCACTTTGGCCAGGTTCCTGAGCTGTAGTTCCTTTGTCTTGTTGTGTTACAGATTTTAGAAAATTTGATTTGTTTCCTCAGGTCTAATTTGGTATTGACTTATTGTTAGGACTCTTGATGACATATCTCCTAACTATCACAAGATTTTGAGTCATTTTTGTACAGGTGAACCCAGGCTGTGTGTTTTCTGAAGAGGTTATTCCAAATATCAATATGGAAGACAATGTGTGTGGCTGTAAAGAAAGAGGAGATGGGGATTTTGGGTTTTAGCATTAAATATTCAGTTCTCAAGTATAACTTTATTCATTTGTTAGATTTAGCTAGACTGTAGTCCAAAAAAGTGGTCATTGGGCCTTCATCCAGTAAGACACTTAAACACATTCGTAACTTTAAATCATGAGTGACTGGATTCAAATAATGACCCTAAGTGTTTTATTTGACTGGCTATACATTGATTGCTTTTTGGCACCAATCTCATTCTTTCTTTAAATGAAGTTAGCCAAGAAATTAGAAGCCTTAGTTCACTTTCTTGTTCAGAGAACAATACCAAATACAGGGCTCTGAGGATGGAGCTTTGGAAGACTGAGCAAGATCTATTTTATATTGAAGAAAATACTATTGTACATGAGTTCTGTTAATTGCTGCTTGATTTGAAGATCCTTATAGTTCTCTCAGCTTAGTCTCGTCCCATCACATGAAGAAGAATATACTCATTTAATGTTCTTTTCAAACTCATTTCAGCATTTACTCTCACCTTATCCTTTGAGACTTCCTGTAGACTGTGCATGGCAATCAGTTCATGTAAGTGTTTCTGGCTGCAGGTGTCAATAGTTTGATAACTGGGGCCAGAAAGTAATTTTGAGTCAGTGAGTGGATCTTTACAGTTGTAAAAATCATAGCAAAAATGGGCTGTTCTATACAAGAGTTGGCCATCCTCCCTCAGCCATGTTCCAGATTGTTTGTGGAGAGGAGAGGGGTTGTGGTGGTGAGTTAGCTCATACAGCAGAGCTTCATGGAGATGAGCAGCTATCTCCTATGTTACAGGAAAGGTCATGCAGCTCTGTTCCAGAGCTCACCATAGTGCAGAAATCGGTTTCTTTCAGCTCCTGAGCTCCAGCCAGCTTGTACCCTGATCATCATTCCTATAATATCTCCTTTGGTGATTGTAGGATGCATAATGTAGCTGCTATATTTGTGATGGTCTGCTTGGCTTCTTTTTCTGATATTCCCTCTTTACCTTTCTTTAAACAGCTTTAGTTAATTACCTAAATAGTCCATGTGAATCAGACAAGAGAACTTGAGAATCTTTCTGTATGGCAGAATGTCTGCTTATTTCTCAGTAAGATCAGACAATTTTTCTCAGAATTCTTAATTTTCTGCAAAAAGCACTCACTTTCCTTTTAGGCTAAAGTGTTACAATTCCCCAGCTGCTGTGAGTATATACTGCTTTGTATCCCTTTGCTGCTCCTCAGAAGCCCAGCATTGCTTTCTGCACATGTATATATATAGGTTGGAGCCCCAGACAGGGTGCAAGACCCTCATTATAGAAACAGAGTAAAATCAAAGGATTCATTTTCTTTGCAGTATACATTGCTGGTTAAGAAATAAAAGTTTATTAGATCTCTTGCTATTTTGAGAGTGATATAGAAAAAACAATACAGGGCAAGTGAAAGCACGTACATCGGCAGCACATTAGAATGCTTTGTGCATGACTTAACACATTTTTGCTAGTTTTACCATTTCTGGTTCTGAAGCTGAGAATCAAAAGAAGCAGTGTCCTAAAGTTTCATTGCAGGAAACTCATTTCATGACTCTATATATTTCCTGTGATTATCCCCATTATTCCTACAGAAGTGTACTTCTTGACAGAAACTACTCATGGCTGTCTCAAGGATGAGCAGGAAATGAAGATGTGGTGCTTGGTCTCAGACACCAAGATATCAATTAAAAGGCAGGAACCCTTGTGGGAAATTCATCCCAGAGGAAACTTGGAAATGCTGTAATAGCCAATTTCTGTTGCAGATTTCCTGAGGAGAATCTTCTCTGTTTAGATAGGGAAGATGGTTTCATTAGAAAGCTGAAGAATGATTGCAAGAAAGTTTCCCATGAGAAGGTCACATTTACCTCTTTAAAATTAAGCACATCATTAAAAGGTCTTGGCTGAATCAAGGCTAAGGGAACTCAGATCAGTAACTCTACTTTCACACCTGAATACTTATGAAGCAAAATGTGTGAGGCTTCTGAAGCTTTATTCTCAATTTCTGCTTTCAGTGGACTGGTTTGCAGATAACTAAATTCCTTTCTCTCCCAAGATTAATTTTTTTAAGATGTGGGAGCATCCTAACTGGAGAAGAAAAAACCCCCATACTTATTAATGCATTGAAGTGTTTGCCAAAAGTGTTTTCTTAGACAAATGGGAAAATACAGGACCTAGAGAAGCTGTGCTCACTGAATGTGTTTGCCAAATGAGTAAGATAAGTATATTTGGAAGACAAGGTGGATAGTGCTAAGTGCATTATTGGTGTGACTGGGGACATAGCACAGACAATAATGACAACCTGTCAAGAATGGAAGGTAGAGGGGCATTGGAACTTTATTATGGAGTTGAAGTTGTGTAAAATCATGGCTATTTTAGTCAGCATCTCAGTCATGCTGGACAATCTGGATACCTACCTGCTTCATCAGGCTGTTTTCAGATGATTTATAAATGTCTGCCAAAGTTGAAAATTGTAAAGGATTCATTTTGACTGGATGAAAGGAAGAGCCTTTTCACTTTAAGGACAGTCAAGCATTGGAACAGGTTGTTTGGAAGACTCTATAGTCCCAAATTGTATGAATTCTTGGGGGTTTTCAAAAGCTGACTGGAAAAAGGGCTAAGCTTATAGCTGACTGTGCTTTTCAGCAGAAGGCTGGACTATGGCCTTTCAGATGAGGTCTTTTCCAGCCTGAATAAACCTGGGATCCTTATGTTTTGTCTATGTGCATGGTGAATCATATTCCTGGCCATGGGTACTCTTCTTTAAAATAATCTAAGGTCAAAGAAGGAACTCTAAAATTGTGACAAGTAAAATAGAATCATCTGTCTCTGTACGTAGAGAGCTAAATAAATGCCTTTTCTTAAAACGTTTAGCCATGCACTGGTTCTGTTGAAAAGTAGCCTATGAAATAATTAATGAAACTACACTAGCACTAAGCCAGAAGATTCAAGTTAGTTTTTTAATCAGAGCTGGGAAACATTTAAACTGAAGAGATTAGAGGAACTAATATAATTGGGTAGTCAGGTTTTAAGACATTCACAGAGGACTCCACTAGGGAAGCTAAATTTTTCCACACTTACTTGCTTGCATTTGAGCATAGTCAGAATCCCTGCTCAGTCTGGGAGACTCGCTTGGGAGAAATTAAAAAGAAAAAGAAAAAAACCCCAGAAGTTCTGAAAAAGCATCTTTGGATAAATTTGTTATTTATGAAAAATTGACTTTTATATTTGGTTGGTTGTGGAGGTGGAATATAATGGCAGACATTTCAACAATAAGTTGCCTTTTAGATTCTGGACAGCAGATCAGCTGTTCAGTCCCACTTCTGCACATCAAATTTGTGCTAAAGTGGGCAGTCAATGTCATAAGCCACTCTGGACACTTATGTAGAAGAAATGACAATGGAAAATATTTTTCCTTTTACCCCCCACTCCCTTTCCCTTCATGATGACTGCTGAGAGGTTTTTAAAAGCCTGTCACCATCATAAGCACATGGTTGGGTTTTACCTTTATCAGACACAGAGGAGGCAGGCCAGCCTTTTGAAACTTCTCAGCAGTCAGCAAGAATAAAGTGGGCATCACAGTGGCAAGAGTAATTTTCAGCTTCCTGACAACAATTGGCAGAATGCTGGGAAAAGCTATTAAAAATGAAGTTCAATCACCAAAGTCTGTTTTGGCCTATATTTAATGAGATGTGTCAGCTAGAATTTACAGTAAGTGGCTAATTGTTAATAATAGGCCTGCCTAAGACACTGTGACTTCAGCAGGTCTGCACAATACAACCCCATGTGCTTGCTGGGTTTTTCTTTATTGGGTATCACAGGTCAACTTACCACTGTAGTGAAAGAACAGGATGTGATGGGAACAAACGCATTGTTAACTTTATAAAAGTTTATTATATATTACTGAACATGTTATATGGGTAAATTACAACAAATAATTTAAAAATTAAAAATTCTGTGAAATGTGACCCTCAGTACAAGTGAAATTTCATCTCCCTTCCTACTTGTGCTCAGGAGCAAGGCAACAGGTCAGTGGTGAGCAATGTTTGTGTTTAAGGCACTGTGCTGCTTGTTTTCAAAGGTTGCATTGTTGCTCTGGGAAGTTATTACATTTCTTTGTGCTTTAGTCTTTTATACGTAGAAGGAAATGACTCTGCCTTCTCTAGCAGAAGTGCATATGCACACTGAAGTGACTGTGAGGGATAGTCTTAAGATCCTATAAAAGGATTTAAGATATAATGACTTAATATGAACAAATCTAAACCTCACGTTCTTAGCCTTTTGAATACTAAAGTTTGGAAGTCAGCTATATCTATTAAATTAAACCATACTCAAGCTTCAGAAAAACATATAGGAACGTTGTTTCCCAATGTGTTTGTAGTTTGCTTGAAACTTTTTAAGTATGACTTTGGCCCTTTGAGTGCATTTGGCTAGTGCTCAATGCTCTGACATCCCAATGTAATGTGTGGCTGTACAGGTAGCCAGGACTACTGTACTAAGGCCACCTCCTGACTGTACCATGTTCTTAGGGAAGTTGCTGCCTGAGATATTTAATGCTTCAAGTTTGCTTTTAGAAGGTATTCAGAGTTTTGCTTTCCTTCTGCCCTTGTCTAGTTCAGTAGAGTTTTCAGGGAAGCATGATATCTTTCATTAAACTAACAGTTGAAGAAAACAGAAAAACTTTAAGACAAAGTCTTAAATCGGGCCTTGTTTTAATCCCTTCACCATCATGTAAAAAGTTGCTATTGTTTCTGGCTTTGCTTCTTGACAATCATTTTCCTCATATGAAAAAAGAAACTACATATAAAGTTTATCTACTTCCCAGGCCTTTTTTAGCTGACTTTTGCAGTTTCTGGTAGTGAACAAAACCTTTCCTCATGTTTCCAAAATGCATTCTGAGGATATAGGGTAACTTCCACAATCCTGTACATTGTAAAAAATCTTAGAAAATATGGTGTAAATGATCAAACACAAGTAACAAACATTGATTGGAAAAACCAGAACTGTTTGTTCAAGTGGTTGTAAAACTGGTAGAAACTTTTTTAACAGTACCTGGTGGAACAAGGCAGGCACCAGGTCTAGCAGTGCATACATTGAACAGGCACCCAGACGTTAAAGATGCTACAAAATCATCAACTGTGTTAATGGGCTTATGGTGGGTGTGCATGCCAAATAAATGGCTTGCATTGGAAAGTGAGCTTGGAAGATGGATAGCACATCCTTATGGAGAGCTGCACGTTGGAATGGATCTTCTTAGTTGATCATGAGGTCCAATATTTCAGTGGTTTTGTTTGTATAAAAGGGATTTTTCTTGGTAGATTGGGTAATTTCTTAGCAATGAGCTTTTATCCCTTCTTTCCACCTTCTTTAGCTGCCAGTTTCCTCTTGAAGATTTTATAAACGTATGAAATGCAGATGAAAGGGAAAAGACTTAGAAATTGAAGTTAAAAGGGAGGTGTCCAGCCTTGGAGCAAGTCTCCCCAAGTCTTACTTTTCAGCTGCTCTCACTGGGTCTAAATAACATTTCTCTTTCTGCTGATTTCTCAGAGCGTAATGAAGTAGGGTACAGACACCTCACTTTGGTCTACAGAATGAAGTAAGAGACACAGAAGCAGTGCTCCTTCTGTATCTGTTACTCTCATTGCATGTGACAGATTCTGAGGAGTTTTTAATACTTTATTTACTTCCTTAATTTTAATTCTTTATTTTCTTACCACAGACACCACTTTTTCTCCCCTTTTCCCTTCTCTAAGAAAAAAAAAAAATAAAGGAAGATTTTGAAAACATCTGAGTAAAATAATCAACCATCCTCCATGCTTACAATGATAAAAATAAATCTGGTTTCTTAGACTATCATCTTGGGCTTGTGCATTGAGCATTTTATTCCTTATTACAGAAACAAATGGTTAGTCATTCACGCACCACCTGTCTTTGCAAATTAGTCATTTTATGAGTATTGTTAGAGGAAATATCCAGGAATTCCTTACCATCCTTCTGAAAGCATCATTCTCAGCTCTACAATTAATGTATTTAAAATGGAAATAAAGTTTGCTACCTTCTCTATTCGCTTTGATATTTTGAAATTGAAAATATTAAATCAAGTAAGTTTTTTGCTTTCTAAATTATTTTTTTTCTTTTCCTTCTTTAAATGTTTAAAAGTATTGTAGGATTCTTTGTATGCTTGCTGGGTGAGAAAAGTCTACATGAAGGCTCTTGTTGACTTAAAGTTTTCCTATCATAAATATCCTCTTGGGAATCTGATGAACTTCTTAACTCCAAGAGTAGCCAAATGAAACAAATCTAACAAAGGCAATAGTAGTCTTAAAAGGTTATGCGTTTGTCACCTAGCAACTTTTAATGCAGATAGACTGATGTTCCTCAGGGACCTCAGTACTTCTAGACCCTAATAATGAAAATTATTTTTCAGAAGCTCTTTTGTTGTAGTCAACTAGGTTACTGGCCAGGTTAGCAGTCAGTACAGCATCACATCACACAGTGGTGGACTAAGCAAATGCATTTGAAATGCATTTAAATGATGTTGCTGGAACAAAGTTTATATTGGCAGTGTTTTGGTAAACTGTAATTTCTGTGATGGAGTATTTTTAGTTTGTTTTCTGGCAAGCTGTGTTATAGCATGTCCTCTCTGCATTGGTGACTAAGCTCATATTGGTTTTTAGCTGGAAAGATATTCTAATGACGCATATGGTGGACATATACATGGTGTCCTTATGGCATAGGGATGAGTCAAGAATCATTAGTACTAGGTGACAGTAGTCTTCTGAGTTCTCCTTGTCAATTTTTGTCTTGAAGGAGGCAATAACATGTACTATTCATATAGAAAAAATACTTAAATAGAGAGCTTAGATGATTTTTCTTTTTAATTAGGACTATTTTAGTGTGGAAGATAATGTAAATGATGTCTACTTAAAGGAAAAGATAGTGATTCTCCTTGAATAGTGTTTTGAAAATGTGTAATCCTTGTATCGCCATCTAGTCATGTGAAATTGGGGCGCACTTTTATTCGAAACTGCTGTGAAGTTGTGGAGGATATCTGGCTAATTTCCAAGTCAAGCATGATTAGAATGCTGTGTCTTCAACAAATTTCACAGAACTAATTTAGCCTTCAAAAGAGTGAGAGGTTAAAGCTGGGTCAACTGACATCCTCCTTTTGCAAAAGCATGTCTTCAGTTAATTATGTTGCATCTAAATGTGTGTTCTGTGTTGTCATATTAACTAAACTAAGCCTAAAAATACTATAGAAGAAAAAATATAACTGATGAAGATGAATGCACAGACTGCCAGCATGGCTTAGTTAATAGCTTCTTCAAATGTATTAGCAAGGAGTTTCAGCTCAGAGCCCATTGTCCAGTACCACAGCTGATCTGTCCTACAAGAAAAATCTTACCAAGTGTTAATAGATAATGTTTTTCAGGCTAAGCTCTTCTGACACGTGTATGAAACCATTAGAATGTATCAATTCAGCTTGAGTTAGACTTCTAAGTGTCTGCAGAATTACATATTTGTTATTTTACTACATCAGATAGATTATAGTGGGAATCATAGAGCTTTTTGTTAGCAATTAATCCAGTACATAGACAGTTAAAAACTATAACAATGCCGCATCATTTAGACATTGTTGAGCACTCTAGAAATAGAAGGTAATGTAATGAATTACATCTAGGTGATGTAAGGAAGGATGTAGGAAATAACAATATAGGTAACACTATACAGTTGTATATGCAGTGTGTATAAAGACATACTCTAGACAAATCTTGTGGCACTACTGGTTTCTTCTTTGTATGAATCCTCATATCACAAATTCTTTCATGCTCATACTTGTCTGAAAGTGAATAAACACAGCAGTATCTACTCAAAAGCATCAGATTAACTGATCTCTCTACTCCTGTTTGTTCTTTAGGAAATATGCTTACAGCAATCATTAGGTGCTTGTTCAGGTTTGTGTGTGAAATCCTTTCATACCAGTAAAAGGGCCTGTAAGCCCTGCACAATTTCTAGTTATGTAATTGTGTCACTCATCATATGTTTTTCTACCTGAAAATGAGGTTTGCAACCTCATTGAAACATAGCTGCGCACTGTGGGACATGAATCCTGCACAGTTAATCCTATAATTCTACCTTTCTGTGTTTGCCATCCTGCCTAAAGCTATACCATACCTACCTTATTGCCAGCAGCGGTCCTGCTAAGGATTGTTATCCATCTTTGTCTTTCAGTTGTGCAGTATCATCCCAATGTCAGCCAGAAGAAAACAGCTTCATGCTGGAGAGGTATCTGGAAGAAGCACTGCAAGGAAACAGCAACTGCAGTTTCTCACCTGCAGACACACCGGACTAATTTAAATTGATAAGACAAGATGAATATGATCCAGAGGCCTGAGAATTTTCTAGCTATATTTTTCTGCTGTGAAGAGCTAGAGATTTCTTGGCACAGTTTCGGATACTCCTGGTTAGAGCCCCAAACACGAAGCTGCTTGCCTGCCACAACCCTGTTCACAAAGAAGGTGAATTTTTAGATACAAGAAAAAGGAAAAAAACACCCTGAAGTTGAGAAGTCCCAGAATATGCCTGAGGACTCTTTAAAAACCTGGGGTGTCAGACAAATCTGCATAGAATGTACTCTGGGAATGAAATTCATTCTGGGCATTCTGGGAAAGAAATCCAAAAGACCTGTTCAGCAGTGCTTCCATGGTTGCCTTCACAACAGGAGACTTCAGCTAGCTGGAGCATCAGTTCAGTAAGTAATGTTTAATATTTTCATAGTTTTGTGAGACATTTCTATGTTAACAACTCCACTGGTGAATGACTGTGAATGACTGCAAGGAGAAATTCTGGCTTCTCAGGGAAAAATTAACTCTGATTTAGAGCAGAAGCTGTAGGAGGGGTTTGTTCCGAGGCTTCTACTAGCTGTGCCCCTGCCATGTGCTTGTCAAGATGGGTACTAGCTGTGGGGACTTAGGACAGAGGGTAGTGTATTTGGAAGTACTGTATTTGTATTTCTGATCATATTGCATGGCCAGGTGTCCTTCAGTGGCTGATGCTTTTTAAATGTGTATTTCTTATTATCTATGTATAGTATCTATGGATCAAAGTAGAAGATTCTCAAAAATGCTAACAAAATATTAATATAAAAATATTAATATTAATAAATCTAACATTATTTGGAACTGTTAGCTGAATAAAAGCTTGCTACTGTGATCCAGTGGAAGCCATGCTAAGTGCAGGGTGACTGTTCTTACTGGTAAACAGCACATTAATGGATTGCTGGAATGTGTATATTCATGGTGGATCAATCAATGTGGAAAAATACCAAATGCTCTTAAAGAACCTTACCTTACTAAAATGTTTTCCTTTCTCTGCTTCCCACACCTCTGGGAAGGTATCTAAAACACCAAAAGACTAACTGATTTTATTTTTCTCCTCCCCCAAGTAAAGGACCTTTAAAAAAAATCCAGGAAAAAAATTATACCTCAGAGTCGATGTGAATTCATACACTGTTGCCACAGCAAATGTTCTCCTCTGTGACCTAGTGATTGTGCAAAAGAGCAAGAATAGCGTGCCTGAATGACAGAAATGGGAACTACTGGCCTTGTAACTCAGGCAGTGGGTGTGGAGGAAAATGAGTTGTAACACTTTGCAAAGGGGAGATGAAGAAAGCTGATAGCAAAAGTAAACATAATCGATCTACTTTAAGGAAAACACTGTGGACTTCTTGCAAAATTCCGAATTTGTTTTTCAAACCTTGAGAAATGTCTTTTCTATGTGTAAAAGCTTTCCATAGCCAATTGTAATATGCAAGAGCAAATTCATGTGAAGATACTTCAAGATTAATTAATGTTGGGCTGCAGTCTCCAAACCATCAATGTAACTGCATGTCATTGATGTCATTGCAAATGGGGGTGACTTGATGTTGCCTCCTCTGTGTCCCATTTTGCTGTGTTTTTTCATGTTATCCAGTGAGACAATAACGACAGAAACCAAATGCATGGTTTAGCAAGTACCTAATCTGTAAATAACAGCTTTTGCAAGTTATTCTCAGACAATTTGAATAACTGAGCAGTTTCCTAGCCACATAACTGCAATATGAGGAATTCTGCAATTAATTTCATCCTAAATCACTTCACTGTGATAGATATGTTTTATTTTACAGATAATTGACAATAGGTGGCTTTAGCTTAGTGATGTAAAATACAGTGATATTTTATTCTTTTAGGTAGTAAAGTGTGCAGTAATACTTGTTGTGGTTTAAGCCCAGCTGGCAACTCAGCCACGCAGCCCTCGCTTACTCCCCCCCCCCCCCCCCAGCTCCCAGAGGGATGGGGAGGAGAATCGAAAGAATGTAACTCCCAGGGGTTAAGAACAGTCCAGTAACTAAAGTATAACACAAACCACTGCTGCTACCACCAATAATAATAATGATAAGGGAAATAACAAGGGAAGAGAATGCAATCACTCACCACCCGCAGACCGATACCCAGCCCAACCCAAGAGGTGATCTAACCCTTCTGGGTAACTGCCCCCAGTTTATATACTGGCCATGATGTGCTGTGGTATGGAATACCTCTTTGGTTAGTTTGGGTCAGGTGTCCTGTCTCTGCTTCCTCCTGGCTTCCCCTCCTCCCTGGCAGAGCATGAGACTCAGAAAGTCCTTGGTCGGAGTAAACATTACTGAGCAGCAACTAAAAACACTGGTGTTATCAGCGCTGTTCCCAGGCTGAAAGTCAAAAACACAGCACTGCACCAGCTACTAAGAAGGAGAAAAATGACTGCTACTGCTGAACCCAGGACAATACTTGCTTTCAAAATCCTGGAGCATCTCCTGTGCACAGCAAGCCAAAGCTACCTCCAGAAACTGAAAAGTAATAATTTCACTGGGACCCTCATGGAGTATTGTGGCATAAGTATCCTATGTTGTGTAACACATAGAAAACTTAAAAGTTTTCTTGTAAGTCTTTTTTTCACTGTGCTAAGACAGTTATTTTAAGGTTGGTTTGGATCCTACCTTTTCTTTTTGTGTTGTTCAAGTGTGCTAACATTATTTATTTAGGGTAGGCAGTTACAGAATTGACAAAGCCAGACATGAAAAGCAAGTAGTATCAGAGGCTACTGCATAGCTGCCCCTAGTTTCACAAAAACTCAAAATAATAGGGAATGAAATCTATCAAACTTGTTAATTTGTTTTGGCAAGTGCTATGTGGAAACACATCTTATAAAATATGTATTCTCTGGGTCTTCCCCACTTTTCTCGGTGATGAAGAACATCACATGTAGAACTAAAAGTTTAGAAAACAGAAGGTTTTGGATGAACACGATTTAAAATTATATCCCTGCCATAGTTTATACATCTATAAATATATATTATATCTGTATAGAATTCTCTAGGTCTTGAGCCTCTGGTTACAATTCTATTTTACTTCATTTCATACCATTCATTTTTATTATTAGCTTCTGCTTGAAAAAGTGCATTTTTAACTTTTATTTTCATATAAGCCTCATGTGTTGGACTTTTCTGTTTCATTTGTCAAGATCTCTCCAAGGGCACTACCTGGAAATGGTCAACATGCTCGAGTGACAAAAAAAAAAGCTAAGAAATGTACAAGTTCTGGGAAGATGTTCCAATAGGGTGAGCTGCTTCTGTGTGTCATCCATGAATAGCTGAGTTGCTGTTCAGTGGATTTCAATACAGTATTTGGCCTTCCTAACTGAATAAACAGTTCTGTAGTAGACATCCCAAAATACACAGCTGGGACAGCCCGAGTGATACATGGCAATGGGGGACATAAAAGGAAATCATGTTTTATGGCAAGGTCATGCACATTATATGAATGTTTCAGGGGTAACTGTGCATATATTTAAATTCACTTGACCCCCTCCTCCTTTAAAGAGTAGCAAGTAGTCAATTTAATTAGTACTGCTTGGGCTCATAGATTTCACTATCAGCAAATTATATTTGTCTCAAGGATTGAGTGATGCCTCAGTATAGTATCTATTATTTTCTTATGCATAATTTAATTATAATTAGTTCACTGTTGCATAAGATGTGTGAAGTCATTCAGTCTGTTTTTCTGTTACAAGGTACCTGCTCTGTATCATAGAGATGACCACATATGTATTTTTGGCTGTTATTTTTGCTAAAAATTCGGATTAATTTTTTTGGTGCTTCGGTCCAAAAATATTCCTGCAAAAAAGTTCGGATAACTCTTTTAGCACTTTCAAAACAAACCTCTCTTTTGTTCATTAGTTGTTTTTTCTCCAAATATATTTTAATGTTTGGTACTATTTTACTATTTAAATTTATTCAAATAACTGTTGGAAATATTTATACTCTGGGGTGAAATTAAATAGTCATTTTCAAAAGAAAAGTTTACGTAACAGCTTGGTTCACTGAAACACATCTGTTTGAATAAACACAAGCTTTCTTATGACAGGAACAACAAAAGAAAACCAACAAAAAACAAACCCTCAAATTTTATAAGTCATAAACAGTAAAAGAGTAGATCATTGTACCAGTCTGGTTTGTATCTTTCAAGATTTTCCTGAAACCTAGATCAGCTGCTTCAGTGAGTGACACCATGGAACTTCCTATGTTTGCCAGTATTTCTTCTGCCTGAATCATGGGCTTGAGCCAGTGAGTGAGAAAGTTAAAAACCTAGATAATTTAGAGCAAGAGCCTGCTTTGCTGTGGTAGGGGGAGCTGGGTTAACAAGCTGCAGATGCTGAGTTAATGAGTGTGTTTAATAAGCAGAAGGGTGCTGGGAGTGGTTCTGTGTCTGTTCAGGAAGAAGAGGGCCCTAGGAAAGACAGACAGCAACATGGCTGTGCCTGACTGTATAGCTGGTATGTAGTTATTACTTGCCTTGGAGTAATCTACTAGCATGCAAGCTTTTTTTTTTTTTTTTTGGAATGTTTTGTTAAAAATATTATTATTACTTGATTTTCATGTTGCAATGAGAGTAGTTTGGAGATTATTTAGGACACTGATAAAATAAAAATCTAAAATGATTCTCAGTGGAAAAACCAAGGGCTGATTTGAGCCTAGGGACTGAATGAGCCTTAAAATTGAAACAATACAACTAATCCTGTTTGAACTTTGTTATGCAGGGAGCTCTGATAGAACACATTTTAAGAAGAAATCTTGCTGAGGAAAGTAGGGATGGCTAAGTCTCATTTGCTACTGAAAGGGAAGATGTTGAAAAAGGCACTGTATGATGTGAAAACTCCTGCTAACCTCCAGGAGGTCTTCACCCAGGTGATGAATCTGAAGATGTGACTGGCTACCCGAACCCATAATGTAGGACTTAGGACCTGCAAGAAAGCATCTCTCTTCTGACTGATAGTCTCTACCATAAATTGGTGTGTATGACCATGTCAGGTATCTGCTCATATAACTATCATATAACTACAAAATGAGTGCAGGTTTGAAATCTGAGTAGTATTTCTAGTAAAAGTTTTTTGGTTGGGCTTTTTTGTTTTGTTTTGCTTTGTTTGTGTTTTTTTTTTGGGGGGGGTGTTTCTTGTGTCAGAACTCAGAAACATGACAGCACAAATCCAGGAAGTCATTGAATGGGGGTGCTCTCCTGTTCAAATACAAAAATCTATGACTAAATTATTTTTTGATTTTGATTTGTTACATGAAGGTGGTTTGGGTTTTTTGTGTTGTTTGTGGTTGGGTTTTGGTGTTTCTTGTTTGGGGTGTTTTGGTTTGGTTTGTTTTTTTTTAAATGGGAGGAAAGAATGAACAACACAGAGGCAGAATAAATGGTAGAAGGAAGACACAACCACATTTTCAGTAGTAGCATTGCTTTATAGTCAGGAGAAAATGCAAAGTCTATAATCATGGTAATTATTTAAAGCAAGAAAAAATAAATTTTGCCTTAAGAGACAGGAGATTTCTACCAAAGCATTCATATTTTGTAAGCTGTTTGGATTGATGTCACTTTGTAATTTATTTGGGTACCACATGTGATGAGTGAAGCATGGAATATTTAGTCTGTATTTCCTGATAAAGTCTTTCCAGGCAGGGAAAGGGCTTTCAGCCATCCAAAGAAGGGATGCAATTTAAAAACCAACCAAACAAAATATCAGAACTTGGAAAGTGTTTGGTTTGATTTGTACACTGTAGTTCCAAATAAAACACAAAGAAAGACTTTCTTTTTAACGTTGCTGCTTTCTCTCCTTATAGAGCAAATAGATTCATAGAAGAACAATATTTATATCAACAGCATGCATTAAATAACCTTAAATAGTGCTATGTTTCATGTTTTGAATAAGGAAATACAGGTTGGGTTCCTTGACTGTGTTTGTAACTACAGTATTGATGTGGCCAAATGCGCAGTGAGTTACCTGTTTGCTAGTTTCCTCTTAATTCATAATAGGACAATACTGCCATTAAGCTTATACTATTGCAAGGCACCAAATAGTTTTGCAGAATAGTTATTAAATTCAGAGGATTCACCCGACTAAATCAAATAGTGTAGAACAGGATATGGCTTTGACAGGCTTAAATTCAAAATGACTGAAACTGGCTGATCCTCCCACATGTCTATCCTAAGAACATGCCTTTTGATGTAAAATAATTATCTGTTTACTTCAAGACTATAGGACAGCTTATATAAAACCACTACTGCAAAATTCATATTCCGCTGTAGAAGAAGTCATCTGAATGGGTGCTTAGAAAGAAGCACAGAGATTAAAGGATTTGGGATACCATCTCTGTAAACTATAATTTAGAGAGCTGCAAGCTGTGTTCTGTAATCAGTGAAATTATAGACACACAATTACAGTTTTCTTTATTAAAGCTTATATTTCAGTGTACTGTTGCAAATCCATCTTGTTCTCCAAATAATATCAACAACTCATCCATCCCACTGGTACTCATCAGGACAGTATTCAAATTCAGTACTGTTGAGGTCTTATGGCAGGTTTGTCTGGAAAGACACGAGGACAGGAGTCCTGCAGTGTGAGAGCATATGCTGTATGCTGCCAAGTGCACCGAACCAGCTGAGAAGTCCCAGAAGTGGGACAGTGAGGAAATCTCGTTATAATGTCTAGTGGCCATGAATTCAAACCATCATGGTAGAATGTGTAGATAGTTATTCTTCAATTTGGCTGCAGGCATGCATCTCTGTCCAGGTTTGCCTGAAGTGGTTGAATATATTTGTTTTCATAGCACAGGTGGGGAAAGTGCTTTAATCTGCTGTAATCAACTTCATTAGCTCAAACCATCTTCAGTGGTGCACTATAAGAACTATGTGGAGAAAAATGTTATTGGACACGGCTAATTATTACAGCCTTCTGCTGCCTCTTCAAAACTGCCTGCAAGTCTTGGTATGGTTGTGCTCCATAATGGGTTTCCACCAAAGTAAACTTTGCAGACACAGGGACTTTAACTTGTTTGATAAACTGGCTGACCTAACCCAAAGTAAATTAAAAAGTTATTCTGCTACAAACTGGAAGCAAGTATCTTTGCTCCAGATACACCTGAAAGAGCAGTTCTGTGTACAGCCTGAGAAATCATATTCCTAAGACAACCTCTTGAAGGTCAAAATCTATGTGGCTCAAGTCTTCATATCCAGCACTAAGTCTCCCTCAGACTTCTCACAGAAGTGACTGTAGGTGACACTAAATAGTATACTACCTTTGAGGGAACTTAGCAAAATCAGACAGGTTTTGTAATCATTGTCACAGGCATTTCTTCAGTATTGGTTAAGAGATAAGGTCTGAGGCACTTCTGGAAATTCCTTACAAGATGTCCTGAATTGAGCAACCAATAAACAAGACGCTTAAGGCTAATGAATGCTTCTAAATGCTGGTGGTTTGTATCCTCCGGAAAGAGGGCTATGCCTGCCAAAGACTGAGGCAGCTCCGGGATGCCTGGCATACAGAGCATATGTAGTATTTCCTAAGAATGATGCACACCAGCAACTTGGACTAATGCTGGTTTTACCAAATGCCTATGTGGTTTGATTTTGTTAGCTGCAGTCTTTCGGAAATGCTTTTGAAATCCTCATCTACAGGAGTCAGTTTGTGCTTTCAATTTCTTCCGCATACATTAGCCACTAGATTGTTACTTTAAATTTCCAAACAGGCGGCTTCCATTCATATGCAAACTAAATTAGGGGCTGAGGCATGAGAACATACCACTTCTTTTTGCATTGAACTTTCAGGCCTGAGAAATCCTAATGTGCACAAGAATATCTCGGAAGTGTTCCTAACTGCACCCGCTGGGAGAATGGTTAATCGGAGATTCAATCTGCAATAAGTTCTTCTGCTATCAGCCTTTGCTTTAGAAGACTTATTTTAACAGGCTGGTGGCAGAGTTCCAAGCGTAGTTAAAATCTAGAATATATATAAATATAAAAAAATGCTACAGGCTTAAGGAATCCTAGAAAATATCCTGATAGTTCACCAGTTTTGTCATTCTGTCCTCCAACTCCAAATAACAATTTTCTCTTTAGAAAAATGTGCTTCTGTTATGATGCAAATGAAATAGATGTTTGCAGTGTTAGATAGTACTTATCAGTTGGCATACAGTGGGGAGCTTCTAGCTTTTGAATGACAGCAGTAACAATACTTAGTGTTGCATCAAACTGCTCCCTGAAGGACTGTTATAAATGCAGTTTGAAATAAAGGGAAGAAGGAAATGCAGATGTGAGTTAAAAAAATGGCTAGCTTTGCTGCCCTGTCAAGTTTTGCATGCCTAAGTAGGAATGGCTTGGGTTCGCATAACATCAACTTGAAACGTATGCATTTAGGCAAGTTTTGAAATTTTGAATGTATTGATCAAATGCTAGGGTCTGTTAACTTGTTCCTGGTTTTGCAAGGGTATATTGATTTCTTCGGAAAGCATGTTTATATTTAGATTTTTTAATTGTCATATTCCACCAAAAGTTATCTGTTATTCTTATTTGTACTTAATTCTACTTGCGGTTGGCAGGTTGGTGTTTCTAAATAGGCTGGAGTTTGATCTAAACGAGAACCCCAGAAGCAATTAATTCGGACTGTTTACCTCAATTGTGCAAACAGCCGGATCCCAACTGTCTTGTATCCTAGAATTTAGGTGTGTTTCTCTACAGTACCCCTTGTTTTTTTTAAGGCTAAACACAGCCAATGTGAATGAAACATGGTTGATATTTCATTTCATAACAATGCATTTCTCAAGTTCTCATTTTCTGCTTTGAAATAAGTTTCCATTTTTTCTCATCTTCTTTCATGAAAATTTTCAGAAGATAATATTTACAAGAATACAATCTGGACTTGTTAAATTATATTTTTGATTGGTGTCAGAGGCATTTTAAAAGATTAGTGTGTCGTTCATGGTGCTTGCTCTCTGGTTACGGCAAACATCTTTGCTTTGATTGTGTGCTTGTGGAATCTTGTTTGGTTTATCGTGTGTCTGGAGGACATTCCCAAGAGCAAACAGAAGTGTTGAAAGCTGAGATTGTGGCCTTAATTTAATGTCCTTTTCAAGCCATGTCCTGAAAAGTGGTTCTCAGGCTTTTTTGTTTTGTTCCTTGGTTTGGTTGTTTCCTTCTCAACAGCATTTCTTTTGCGCCTTGGTGGGTTTTTCTGTAGCTGTAGCTTACTTTCTATGTTTCTTGTTCCTAATAAAGTACCATCTTTAATATTTGACTTTATGAAACTGGTCTCAGCTACGCTGTAGCATATGAGGAATGCAAATATTCCCACTCCCCACACGTAAAATTCTGTGCACAGGTTGACATCAAATGCACAGGGGAGTCATAAAATAACTGACTCTTTTGTGGATATGTGACAATTCAGAAGCATATGCATATACTATGATCTTTGGCTGCCTGCATTTGTCAGAATGGAGGTAGTTCAAGCTTGTTCCATTGTGGCTATTCTTAGGTAGAGAGGGAAACAGAACGACTTTTTCTACAAACAGCATTAGAAAATGTGCTTAATTCTGGTGGTTTCAAAAGTTATTGTAATGTATCTTTTTCTCTTCAGTTAAAACAATTTGAGGAATGGAGAAAATGCTACACTATTAAGAGATTTAATCTCAAGGTAACTTAGTTACAATATATGTAATTTCTCCATGAGTGAAAAATCAGTTCAACCCAGCAGAAAATGGTGAAAAAAAGTCATTGAGAGCTGAAACTAAGTTGATTCACATTGGATGCTAAGTATAAAATATCTAAGGGGGAGTGGGTTATTAAATGTTGGAAGAGGCAGTTGAAGCTCTGGGGTATGGCAGATTCTCCATTGATATTTCCAAAGCAAGATTGAAAATCTTGCTTTAATCACATCCAAGTTATTTGGCTCAGTGCAGGAATAACTGTGTAAGATTTAATGGTCTGTGGTGTAGACGAGGCCAGCATGCGTGATCTAATGGTTTCTTCTGGCTTTAAATTCTGTGAATGAGAGTTATAAAAAAATCTATAGATTCAAGTCTCTGTATATCAAAATAAGGTAACTTCCTATTCTGTGTTTGGTTCACATTCGAAATGGCTTTTTTTTTTTTTTTTTGTTTTCTTTTATCCCTCCTCTACAGGGACAGCACTGCTCTCAGATTTATATATCTGTAAGATGTGTATTAAACACAGAAGTAGCCTGAGGTCAGTAGCTTTTGATATTTCTTTTAGACCCTGGTGGTCTCTACAGGAGGCATCTGAGACCTTAGTAGACCTAATAGGCTTGACCCAAGCATGAAATGTAACTTCTGGCACCAAAGGCTTATTAGCCAGTGGATTATATAGTTATAAACCTTTTTGTTTACTGCTTGTTAACCCATTTGTGTCATAAGAGAAGTTTGTGGGTTTTATCCCCAATACAGTCTCTGTATTATCAGAAGGCCTGAAACTAATACATATATTTACAAATATGGAAGAAGACTTGGTATATTAAATAAAAATCATGCAGCTTGTAAGGGTGGCTGATCCTTCTCCATTCTTTTCATCAAGAAAACAATCAGGAAAGTGAAAATGGAAATATACCCTTTTTTACTAAACAGCACGTTGTTTGTCACTGAAAGCTAAAACAGAGCGGCTCAAGAGATGTCATCGCTCAGGTAAAACTGCTGTGAATTGTTTTTAAGTTTCTCCTCCTGTTTTATCCTATTTTGAGGTTAGCAAAGACAAGCTATGAAATAACATTCATATTGCTACATTTTAACAGCACTTTCTCACCCATTAGCATGGCTTGCTTGTTAGCTTACTAGGAACGGAAACACTGGCATTGCTCTATTATTATGGCTCTATTGCTGTAGTTATGATAATATAGTTCATGCGAACACACTATTCTGAATTATAAAGATGAATTCTGAACCCTTCCTAAAAGGAAACTGCCAGTATTAGTCATTTGGTATGTATGATTGTGCCCATTTCATCATGAAAGTGAGTTTTGCTGTGTGATGAATTTACCATGCTTTTACTCTTGTTGGACATCCTCATCATTTCAGTACAGATGTGCTGTCCAAACAAAACATGAGGAACTATTCTAATTTGTCTAGGGTTTTCAGGTACTTATCTGATGTATCATGATTTGTTGGAGCTAATGCAAGGAGGGAGGAGAGCAGCACTGCAATTGTCTGATGTATACCAGATAGTTTAATTTCGATGTGCATATGCTACATCATTAAATATTAGAATCAGACATCTGAGCCTGGGAAATCCTGTAGGAAACTGAATTGTGAGATTAATTCTTCTGCAGAGTGTAGATGGGGGGTTATTGTATGTCCTGTATGAGCACAGGAGGGAGATATTAGGAGTTTAATGATGCTCTGAAGATGCTCACCACATTCATTCTGCAGAGGAGCTCTGATTTTCTGTGCTACTTTGATCTATGGGCCTTGGACTAAAAGGTGAGAGTTCTACATGCAGATGTAGGCTGAGTTAGGGTTATATTCAAGTTAACTTTACAATTGAGACATATTCTAAGTATCTTTTTTATGATTTCTAATAAAAAGAAAAAAACTAATTATATATACTGTCAGACTGGGAGAATAAACTTCAACTTTATCCCACTGCATGCTTTCCCATAAGGTTACTTTTTGACTTTGGAAGTGGATAGTTTAATCTGCTGACAGATAACAGTTATAATGATGGCATTTTGCTAGGGACATCTGACCAATGGAGAATCTAGTCTATGAATTAATATCATGTAAGCCACTCTACGTTGGTATTTATTTCTGGGATAAGCATCAGGTCTTGGTTTAAACTAATAATCTGGAGAGAAAATTCTTCCTGCATCCTTACTAAATTCTTGAAAATGCAAATGGCCCCTGATAGAATGGTCTTTAGCACTTTTAGGTTTTCGATATGTTTTATGCTACTAACTTTCTCACACTAAATGGAATAGACATGCTGACAAAATAATTGGTAGTAATTGTTGCACCGGAGTCAGTTGTAATAAACTGTTCAAGTAGAAAATATTTTACAAATCCAGCCATTTCCTGTGTGTTGCCAGAAAAAACTTTCACATCCTTCAGCGTGTGGATCTTAATGCTTGTATTTTTCTTTCCGGCTATATTTTTTTTTTCTTGTTAATAATAGAGCTGTCATTTCTAATAAAATATGAAACAACCATCCAGGGAAATAACACTGGTGATATATAGAGCAGGCTGAAACACTAGACTGAGTGAACGCAAATGCTCAATAGCTCAGAATATAATTCTGTCATTAAACTGAACCTGTAGAGGGACTACGACTGAATGCACTGGGGTGAAAATGCTTTACGCTTAGGAGACTGATTCAGTTTCAGTTGAGACTGTTCAGGTCACTGGAGTCAGATTGGGTTCTGAGAGTTGAGTCCTGCAGTAAAGGAAGAAGTGCTGTCAACAATTGGGCAGACTGGCTGGAGGGAGAGCCCATAGAAACATGCATCAAGGGTACATCAGCCTCTCTGCAAAAGATTTCCTCTATTTATCACCCATCTTATTGAAGAAAAGGATGTCAAGTCCAATCAGAAAATTTGCACACAAAGGGATCACAGGTAGCTCAACAGATCTTTTTTATTTTTATATTAGTAACTAGGATTCAAGGCAACAGGAACAGTGCAGTACAGAGAACCCAGTCTCCCTGCTCTGCTTGAAATGGATGTATGTAGGAAAGATTTCCTTTGCATGTGGATCTGGGGACTGTGTTTTCTTTCTTTCAGCACTTCTTAGTAAGGTTTGTCCAGTAACTTGAGGTATACACTGTCAGTGACTTGGCAGATTGTTTCTCCTCTCTGTGTTTGTTTCGTCCTTTCCAAAAATGGAAATGCATCTGTTTCTTTTCTGCCTTTGCAAAACACTGTGACAGTTCTGCGTGGACAGTGCATTAGGAGACTTCAGTATCACTGTTATTGTAAACAATGTTGTTTCTTTGTCCCCAAATATGGAAGGCAAGTATTTTTGGGGGGCATTCCAAGTGGATAAGAAAAGTAAAGCTGCCTATTTAAATGATAATTATGCGCTTTTCATCCTCCAAATAACAGCTAAAATGGCTGTGTTTTTCTCATTGAGCAGTCTGGTTGGCTAATGGACAATGTCTATTTGCAGTTAAAGCTATTGCAATGTTGACAATTAAGCATATACGTGGAACAGGATAATCAGTATGAATGCGGTTTTATCACCAATGTTAATTATCTAATATTTTCCAGCTTACAATAATGTGAAAATTCCTTAGGCATAAAAGAAAATGAACCCATCAGTTACAATTTTTCTCAAGATAATGGCTGACAGAACATTTGCTGCCCCACAAAAAATGGAAGCAAGAGGAAAATTAACAAAATTAACAACTTAGTTGTTTGGGCTCTATAATATATAAATGTAGTCATATGTTACATGATGTGCATTCTCATTTCCTCATGGGGGGAAATTTCCAAGTCGGTGGCTGGAATTACTCATGCAAATCTTTCTTTTCAAGAGGTTTGTATATGCAGCCATTTCTAAAATTTCTAAAGAAAACACTTATAAAATCAGCCGAACAAACCCTGGTCTTGTTCGTAGGTTGTGAATGAGAGCAGAATTGATCTAAAAGCTGTTGTTTACTTTAATAATTGTCAGAAATGCACTACATCAGTGCCTGGGAGACTACGTGCTGCTTTGTGCAGAAACAAGGCAAATACTCTCTGGCATGTCTCCTTTATATTCCTGAACAACTTGCCCTTTTAATTTTATTTCTCGTCAGCTGAAGACTAATCTCAGTTACAATCATTCCAATCAGACATTCTCAAATGACCTTTAAATACTGAGGAGAGCTGCTGAAGGTTATTTGTTAAACTCCATACTCCAGACTTGAATAAGCATCCTAAGTTAACAGGGAGTGAGACAAACCATGAATAAGCAGTGATTTTCAGGAAAACTAATCTTGGCAGTTTTACATGCCTTGTCATCAGTTTTCATTTTGAAGTTTATCTTCAAATGGAAAGTGGAAGAAACCAATTTACACTTGGGGAAAATAAATAAATAAATACATAAATAAAGGTTGGTAGTACCAATGACTTTTTGCATTTCAAAAACTGGGGGACACAGCGATGGGTTTGCCGAGATCCAAACGGAAGTGTAGAAATATATACACTATGTTGCATGATATAAATATTTGGATCTTAATTTTCTGTCTATAGCTAATCTTCTTTAAGTATTTAGGGTTTTGAGCAAACTGCAGGGAATGGGCTTGCTGTTAACAAAAGCCCCAGGCAGTGAGCTTTTTCTGCTCCTGAAACTCATTTTAGGAACCTACACCACAAGTGTAGGTCTTGCATTCACTATGTGCCGCAAGTTGAAATATCTTAAATACCTGAAATATGTTCCTTCAGTTGCAGAAGAGGATTAAGATTGCATCAAGTTTGTGGCAGAATAAAAGTAAGCTGCCTCCTCTTGGTCTTCTGTGATAAGTCACATGTCAGGTTTAGCTCCATTACTGACTGATGTAGAAATTCCAGGGCCCTTCTGTATATTTATAGAACGAAGAGATAGTTATTAAATCCGATACCTGAAATAAGGAAAGTTAAAGCCACTCTCAGCTATTTACCAGCAATGTTAACTGTTAATGTAGCTCATTATACCACTCTTTTGCATCTGACCAAACTGAAACAGAAAGCACGTTAGCAGTTACATATTCTATGGCTTCCTTTGGCTTTCAAGCTCATGAAACTTGCTGGACTGTATTCTCTGCCTTGCAGGTCAAGGGGTTGAGGTTTATTGAAACATTTCTTTATACTGACCTTATACTTTAAAAAATATCAGTTTCTATTTTTTTCTGCCCAACATCAACAGTTCTGTATCTGTGCCCTGTTTTTCTCCAATGGATTTTGGTCTAACACAGTACTGAACTGAAAGAAATGTGTAACTCTTTCTTCTCTGAGCAAGCTAATCAACTTATTAGAGATCTTCACTTCCATGGCTGGAAGATCATTTAAGCTCTAGAAGGCTAGGATTTCAAAGTGTCAATGTTCTGTTTGTAAGTGCAGCAACTTCCCTCACACTTGCCACAGTAGTAACCTATTAGACATCTGCACATTTTCAGCATCATCGCAAAATAAAAATGGAGGTGGGGTTGATGGAATTATGCTGTTATTAATCATTACATTCATGACTGTAGGTTATGGAAGGTGAGCCACTGCACAGTAGGAGGGCATGGGTTTATGCATCTTGCCACTAATCCTGGTCTCTGGAAGATCATGTATTATCTTCACTAGAGGAATACCAGCATGTGCTAAAGCTCACCAAGGAAATCTCATTTCCTTGCCATGGAAATGGATGCTGCTGCTTAACACAGTTTGAAGGTTCTAATTTTAATGGAGATTCTGTCAGTGTATTATAGAACTGCATGGCTGTGTCAGAGCTCTGGTGCTAATATTGCCTGACACATGGAAATGGAGATTTGATGAAGGCATTCCTTGCAGTGACTCTCATCATAAAGCCTGATTGTTTTAATTCCTTTAATCAAAAGTTTCAATCAGGTTATCATGTGGCTACACTGTGGCTGTGACTGCATCTACGGATTTATGTGCAGCACATCAGAAATCTTGCAACAGACCCAACAATTAAAAACCTTTCTTTTCATAGAGGAATAGTTTTCTAGATTTCTGCTGTTACACAATTGAATGTAATTGCCTTTCAGTAGGAATCTCCTTAGGAAACATTGCCCCAGAATTCTAGGGAAAGAAAAAGGAAAACAATTGCAGCTGGCATTAAGCACAGAAAACCAGCAAGCCAGGCAGGACTCTAACTTAAAAATGTTACAAACTTCCAAATGAATATACTGATTGCCTACATATGGTATGTTGTGGCTTTAATTACACTGTCTGATAAAAGAACAGTATATTGTGGGTTTTTTTTTTTTTATATACTAACAAAAAGCAGGAATTCTTTCTCATAAAGTCTAGATCTTACAGTCAGGCATTTCTGCATATTCCACAACACTGTGTTCTGTTTTCTCTCCCACTGAATATAATTGTACCTGTATATATGTGATAATTAGGTTTGTTAGACACTTTTAAGTGTCTGCCAAAACTAAATATTGCCTTCCAAGAATGGGATGTTTTGGCCCATAATCTTTTTCCTTTCCCTTACCTCATGCCACATAATATAAAGAAAATTCAGTATACTTTTTCTAATATTTATTCCATTTTCTGTAAAAACAAAAAAAAAAAAAAGGAAGAACCATACTCCCAAACTTGTTTTTGCTATAAAACAGTATTAACAGTTTAGCTGAAACACAGCGCACTCTAAGACTTAGAAAAATTCTCATTTGAAAATGTTGTGTAAATTGAGTCCTCTATGGGACAAGAAACAGCCTTAATAATCTGGTTGATGCTCCTGTAAATATAGGCTTATTCCCCACAGAACATTTTCTTGTGTTTTTTACGTATCATACCTTTAAATACCTCAGACGGTGAACCACATTTCCCTTGGAGACTAATTTACAGGCTTAAATATTCAGTGAAAAAGGTCAGTTGTGGTTATAAATTATTCTTGGTATTACTTGTACTGTGGTAGGCAATAGGGTTTGTTGTGCTAGTCAATGTTAAAAAATATAACGAAGAGGTAGCCCTTTGTTTCCCCGAGACAAGTGACTTCTGTAAATCATCAGCTTTTCTCAGCATTAGGACTGGTGCTCAGAAACAGAAGGGTTATACTAGAAACACCACATCAGACTCTGTCTGGGTCTGTCTTGCTACCGTGAGTGAAGAAGCTCTGCTTTCTCTGTTGTATCAGGTGCTGCCTGCAGCTCTTGCTTCAGTTTGCCACACTGACTTTGCCACACGATAAAGTTACAGTTGGGTAGGTCTGTGAAGCTGTATGGAAGCTTTTCAGGTTTTTGCTGCTGTTTTGAATTGTTTTCTCCCCAGTATATGGAAGTGTCTTTTTCTGGTCTCTCTAGTATCTCCAGTCTCTACTAGTATCGTAGGTGTTAGTGATCAAAAATATCCCTTGAATCTTAAAATAAATATATACATTAAAAAATCATAACTATCTGCACATTTGAACAGTGCCAGGTACCTTATAGCACCATTTCTGGTTGTGGCCTATGGACAATGATGTCATAAAAATTTACTTTGCGTAATACTAAATAAAATTATTAAGCTTGGAAAGTTTCTGATTTCCATCACAGTGTCACTTGGATAATTATAGGACATGATGGCAAAATGAAGGTAAATATGGTTTGTATTGATAATTTCATATGGTTCAATCAAGATAAATAGTAAACCATTAGTGTTATAAAGTGAGTTGCAGTTTTTATCAGAACCCACAAAGTTCAAAGGAATTTAATCCCTGTTGATTTCTTTGTAGGTAGATTGACATTTCTTCTGTACAAAGATCTGTCCCTTAAGGTGCAGAATTTTTCATTAAATCAGGGTAAAAATACTAAACAAAAGTAATTTGGACTGTATTCTTTGAGAAGCAGTTCCTTAATCTCTTTTTGAGTTTTCAGCTCATGTTTTAGTCAGCAAAACAAATACACTGCTCAATGTTGTAGGCAATGATAACACCAGGGTAAACACAGGAAATGCTTTTATTAATATGATCTAAGCATTTAATTGCCTTCCTTGTACTTTAATCTTGTCTTTACACATTGAAGCAGTACATGTTGTATGTTTCTGATCCTCAAAGGACAGCTTTTCATATGGCATTGTAGAGTAAGACATTATCACCAGAAACCTGACAGGCCTGTTGCTTGTCAGCTGAGGGGCTGGAAAGTTTGTTATAACTATGAAGGAGGTGTATAAAAGATCATGTTTTGCAAGAGGCAATGCTGAATACCATATTATAATTACAGAGAATGGGTAAAAGTCAAGATGTGCCATAAATGCTGGGTTCCTATGAGAAATGAAGTGTCAGACTTCAATAAGCCCCAAAGCAGAGTTCAGTTTCCAGATGATACATTTACAATAAGGTTAAAATTAAAGAAACAAAACTTTGAATTCTGAGTGATAAAAGGACTACAATTAAGAAGCTTAATCCCACATTTTAGGAGCCATGTTTATGATAAACTGATTGTCTAGAGCAACAGTTTTTGTGTTGTTCAGCTTAAAATTTTCCGATTAGAACCTCACCTCTGTACTTGCATGTGTAAAGGAACATAAACTGAACTAAGAAGGGAAGCTCGGGTTTTTCTCTAGCTTTTTTAGTTTCCTCTCTTAAGGCAGGTGATACAATGCCTGGAGCCTCCAGTTGTAGATTAGTTTTTTCTTGTTTAAATGTGAATAGCTAGGATTGCAGGCAGTTTAGTTTTCACATCTAGTTCCACTCACCTTAATATGTTACTCTCAGTCTTTTTCTCTTTTCATGTTGGGAATGTATCTCCTAATATATTTTAGAACTACACTTGCATTTTTTTTTTGTGGTAGCAATGTAGCGCCATAGTAATGTCTGAATTTCAAATGTCTTTGTGAAAGTTTATTGAGAGTCTTCTATAATTACAGAATTCATTACTTTAACACAGAATCTGCTCAGACTTCCTGTCACTCATATGATCTATTTCCATAAATATGGCTAGCATTTATTCCATTTTTTCTTTATTTACTTTTACTACTTCTTTTGCTTCTTTGAAAATGTGCTGTAAAGCACTTTATGCCATAGAGAACCCAGAAAAAAGACATGAAAGGCATAAATTGTCACTCTGCTGTTAGGCTGTACTAACTTACAGCTTGCCTTGAGATGTGTTGCTATTTAGGCTGCTAAAGCCAAGAAGCCAGGATACATTGCTGTACCCCTGTATATACTCTCTCAAAATACTGTTTCAATCTGCATGGCAAATGGTAAGAGAGTAGGTAACATGAATACAGCTACATGCATAAGTCCAGAATTAATATGCCATTATGCAGAGAAGTGTTTAAGTAACTAAATATTTTTCCCCTCTCTCCTTCAAACTTTTATGAAACAAAGTACAAGTCAAATACTGTGAGCATATTTCTTTCAAAACCCAATGCCTTTCCCAATCCTCTAAGCACCATTTTGAGGTCTGTCTTAGAAATACTGTACTAGGTAGCTAAAAAATATTTTAATAGAATGTGCATTATATATGTCCTTAGCTCTTCATGCATATATCTCTTCCAAAGGCAATATTGTATGGTACATTTGTTTTAACTAAAATCTGCTACAGGCCAATATGCTAAGTTTAGACAATTGACAGTATATTTTGACTGTAACTAATTCATTTGACGTAACAATAAACTTACATTGTCTCAGTAAAGAGTATGTCGGAGAAATTTCTACAAGGCTTCTGATATAATATACATTACAGAATGAATCTTGTTTTATCCTTTGCTGTTTTTAACAAACAGTTAAGAATTGGGATCTCCTTTTCTGTCTTGAATTTCTTAGGGATTATAGGCTTTAAAAGTAAATATGATCAAGTGCACAGATATCCTTCAAATATTACTCAGTTTCTTTGTAGCTTTTGAAGCTGGCAATGAGTTTCCTCATGTCATTTGTAAGACCGTAATTCATCTGTATATTTTGGACTATTATCTAAATGGTGTTCTACATTAATTCTTGCAAGTAGATCTTCAACTGGACTCTCATTAACTTTTACAAAAGCAAATGATATGAAAAAATGCAATTTTAGTACCGCGTAGTCATATTCCACTTCAACTTTCTCAAGGCCAGGAGCCCTGTTTCTTCTTTCTGAGTTTCACGTGAACATGGTACTGTTGCTTTTAGAGGAATCACTTCTAATATACTGTGGTCGAAACCAGGCTTTAGGGTAGAATAATTGACTTGGTAACAATGTGAAACAATAAGCGTCTGCTCTGGTCCTTTCTGTGTAGATTTATATATGATAAGGATGAGTGCTTGGGAAAGGTGAAGACAATATTAATATTATTGTGTGTGTTTTTTTCTATATGCCTTCTGCTTGGTTTTTGAACTTGAGGGGTCTATTGGGAAATTTAAGAACTCTTATCAATTACTCTAATAATAAATTCATCAAGACACAGCTTTTGCAGTACTTCGTTCTTAGTTTTGATTCAATTATTTTGACGTTACTGAAATGAACCTAGAAATGCCTCTCCACTAGGGAATACAAAGGCAAAAAGAACAACATAATAAAGAAGTCATGAAGAAAGCTTTGTGAAGAGCCAAGTGATTCAAGAAACAGACAGGTGGAATGTTTCTCATTTCCTGCTGTCCCATCTCAATATACTTCAGCAAGTGAACCGTATTTTACCATTAGCGTCTTCCATACCACTACAGCAGTTTTGCTCTGATCAGTGATCCTTTGCCTTCACAGATTTTGAAGAGGGGATGGGGAAAAGAAAAGCTAAGGATTTCTTCTGGAACAGATAATCTTAAAAAAAAAAAAGTGAAAGGTATTTTAGGGGATTACTGGAAAGGCTTGTCTGCTTTTATCTGCTTTTGATGCTATTTGGTGGAATGTAAAGAAATTATACTGGAATGAAATAAGGGTGATAAAAATATTAAGAGACTATGTATATGTTTTGTCACTTATGAATGTGGGACTGAAAAGCTTTGTAACTTTTCACATTATTAATACAATTACCTTGTATTATTGCAATTGTTAAGTGTTAGTTTCTTGTGTTCTGTCTTCTGCTTATATCACAGCCTTAATTCAGATCCTGAATACCTTAATTTAACAGACAGATGACACTTATATGGGAATTAGTCTGCATAATGAAATGCTTACCTGTACTTTTTCTATCTCAGTGGAGAAATCTGACACTTTTGTTGATGACCTGAATAACTTCATGGGTGTTTAGACCACATTCTAGTTTTATTGTGCATGGTCCTTTACATCTTGGCCTCTTTGAGGAAGGAAAAAATGTCTGCTCTAGCCCATCTGCATTTCCCATATGATGGTACTGTAATTTTATCATGGAGTTTTATTATGTTAGTGTCTGATTTGCAAGCAGTAGTTTCATTTTGGGTTATTTATCCTTTGTTTTCAATTGTCTTATGTTGACTTTATTAATTAGTTCTGATAAGCAATCCTGCACTGCCTTGGGCAAGGCTACTGTACTGCTGGCTTTCCTGGAAATGTTGCCTTTCCTGAAGTGAGAAATTCTGCTAGCTTATCAGTTTGGCAATATTTGACCAGGATTTCTGGGAATCTCACAGCATAAGCCATGCTGTTTTTCTGTGGCTGTATGTTAGAGGAAGTCTGTAAATATTGGTATTGTCTAGTTTCTGCTTGAATGCTTTCTCTTGTTCATGGACAGTAGCTGGTCTGCTCTGAGCACACCCTGCAGATCTGCCATCCACTTTGGAGGGAGTACACACAGCAAAGCTGTTGCTGTTGTGAAATGCACTAACCCTGTGGTTTACCTGGGCTGCAAGTGTGGGGTCATGTCCTAGGTTCACAGGTTTCACTGAACCTATGCTGCATAGTGCATGAGCGTGAATTTGTGTCTAGGGCATCTTGAATTATTTTATGAACAATATTTTTAGGTTCTAATATGCTTTGACATGCACAGCCTCGTGTATTATGTAAGGTTAGTGACTTGCAGGATCCCATAAAGTGTTACTCTGGGAGAAAACCCAACCCTTCTCAGGTTTGACATTATACGTAAATCAGGGTATCTAATATAGTGATTTATGCCTGTAGATGTCGGAGCAATCCCAGGCACAGCTACAGGTTGGGCAGGGAAGAGATTCAGAGCAGTCCTGCAGAGAAGGACTTGGGGGTGTTGGTCAATGAGAAAATGAACATGAGCCGGCTGCAGTGTGCGCTCGCAGCCCAGAAAGCCAACCGTATCCTGGGCTGCATCAAAAGGAGCGTGACCAGCAGGTCGAGGGAGGTGATCCTGCCCCTCTCCTCTGCTCTTGTGAGACCTCACTTGGAGTATTGTGTTCAGTTCTGGTGTCCTCAACATAAAAAGGACATGGAACTGTTGGAACAAGTCCAGAGGAGGGCCACGAGGATGATCAGGGGACTGCAGCACCTCTCGTATGAAGATAGGCTGAGAAAGTTGGGGCTGTTCAGCGTGGAGAAGAGAAGGCTGCGTGGAGACCTCATAGCAGCCTTCCAGTATCTGAAGGGGGCCTATAGAGATGCTGGGGAGGGACTCTTCATGAGGAACCGTAGTGAGAGGACAAGGGGTAAGGGTTCAAACTTAAACAGGGGAAGTTTAGACTGGATATGAGGAAGAAATTCTTTACTGTAAGGGTGATGAGGCACTGGAATGGGTTGCCCAGGGAAGTTGTGAATGCTCCATCGCTGGCGGTGTTCAAGGCTGGATTGTACAGAGCCTTGGGTGGCATGGTTTAGTGTGAGGTGTCCCTGCCCGTGGCAGGGGGGTTGGAACTAGATGATCTTAATGTCCTTTCCATCCCTAACTATACTATGATTCTACGATTCTATGATATATCAGCATACTTCTAGCTTTTCAAGTGAAATGAGAATTTATTGGCAAAGATTTAAGTTTTCCCACTAGTAGCCTGACTGTACCTCTACATTTAAGTTGTCTAGGGAAGAATTATGTTTGAAAAAACAACAGCTTTAATTGAAAAGAGGATACTGTCAGGATCCTCTAGCATAATGAAAATCATAAAATAAAGGACAGATCTATGTCCATGGTGAAAAACTCTTCCAATCATAAACCTGTTATGCATAGCTCAGTATAGTTTGGTACTGCTGTCAGTATTTTGGTGGGATGTGCACTGAGCTCTCAGAGATAAAATTCTTCATTCTTTCTATTTTCTATGCATGTCATCTCCATATCAGGTTAAGGTTTGAAGACAGCCCAGGGGATCCTGTATTGTGGCTGTGCGTACATACAGCTGACCTATTGATAAGCAGGAGGGCCTGGTCCTTAGATGTGCCAGTCTGTGGTTGTAAAAATATTTACTGAGAAATGGAAATCAAAACAATACATTGTGCTTTTATTTCTTTTGGGACTTACTTCTTGTCTTCTTTTGGAAAACTCCATTAAAAGCTTTTCTTCCACGGAGGATACTGATGATGCAGTGAGTAAGTCAGATCAGAGTGCACATCTAACAACTGGAAAAAATTATTCTGGCTGACAGCTGAGAATTGTTAGAGTGATAGTGAGCTATGGTTAGTGTCATGGCAAACCTACAGATCATCTGCAGCAAATGCAGATCAATTCACCTAGGGAGCTGTTATTTCTTCACATAACCATTACAAGAAGTGCACTTTGCTATTCACTAGTGTGTAGTGTATGAAGATAGCAGAAATCACTGGCAGTGGATACAGGTTATCTGCTTTTCAGATCAGCAAAACCCTGTGCATTTCCTACTTGATCTAAAGAGTTGGTACCCAATGGCTCTGTAGCTGCAACAATTAATACTTCATTCTAGTCATGTTCTGCAGTATTACATCAGTGTCTTTGAGTGAATATAGTTAGGTATTGTAGACTCATCCAATTTCTGGCAAAGTAGCATAATTCCAAATAATTTGCTATTCATTAACATTATTAATTTAAGAAGGGGTTTTATTATTTTTGAAATTAAATACAAGTAAATATTTTGACATGTTGAAGCTGTTGGAGCTTTTAAAATTCCTTTGGGAAAGTGCCGTACACTTTCCCCAAATCAAATCCTGAGGGGGTAGTTTGCTGCTAAGTGCTAATGGTTCTAGACATATCTATGCAACTGTTCTTCATTTTCCTCAGGATAAGTAGAGCTCCTTTCTTCAAGGAGGACACACTGGAAATAAATGATGTGTCTCTTGTGTCTTGTGTGACATCTATCAAGCTGTTCTATTGGGCCAGTCTAATTTCATAGATTATGTCTGACTCACTGTGTCAGATCTATATAAGAAAATTTGAGAACATTTTTTTCATATCCCTCTGATTTGCACTCTCAATCGCTCTCTTCCAGTTATACTTGAAAAAATCAGAATGCTATAGTATCAGACAGATTAATTTCCTGATGGATGCATAATTATTTTATGCAGGGTAGTCATGTGTGTGTTGTAACTTTTTTATCACTGTCTTGCTTCTCACAGTCTTCATGCAATGACTTTGACAAAGAAAAAAAATTGCAGAAAACACTAAAGAGTCTATAAATCATTTCAAAGCCAAATCTTCTTATAAACAAGCTTATAAGAAATCAGGAGATTATTTCTGTCCTTAGATGTTTGGCATAATGATTTGCTCCCAATGAGCTATTACTTGTGCCTCTGGAGTTCCCATACTGGAAATTAAGCATTACACTTATTGTGCTCATTTTTTTCTTTTTCACTGCAATCTTAATAGCAATTTTCAAAGTTTACTTCCAGTGAGAATGGAAACTATAGGTTAAAATAGAAAGAGTTAAAATTAGTACAACTAGGGGTCACAACTTGGCCCTAATAGGGAGTGGTTGGAGTTGAAGCAGAGACAGTTATGTTAGGACTGAATCCTGCTGCCTAAAAATAAAGGAAAATTATTTGAGAAGGAATTTTCTGCAGATGTAAGATTTGAAACTCCTTCAGTCCAGCTCAGGATCCACTTTGCAGCACACTAACCTATGGATGAATCTTAAAAGTAACCAGTGAGGAGGAATTGACAGAGTCAGGCTGGAAATTAGGTACTTTGTGGTGTTCTCTACTGCATCTTGGGCTGGGACCTTGGTATTTGCTTTCTATCTGCTCTCAAGTTACCTCAGGAACAAGAAGGCAGCAGGGCTGCATGAATTGATCTAGGAACTGCAGCCTTCTCCAGGCTGTTTTATTTCTTGGGAGGGCACTGGAACTTGGTCTTGTGTTATGTCCTGAATATACCGAACTGGTGGGAGTCTAGAAGTGTTAAACCTGTGTGCGGAATTGCCTCAGTGGAAGAAATGTCAGGAGCAGGTCTGAGTAGCAGAACCGGGCTGTAGTTTATGAATGAGCCTGATACTTGAAAGTGCTTTCATTGGTATATAAGTAGATTTATCAAAAGTAATGACTTTAGGATTTGACTTATTATCTTTTTTTCACCTGAGATTTCTTCCATTGTTATCACTCAACCAGTTATTCTTGCAGTAACACAGATCTGCATAAATTATTTTGGGGGTTTTGCTTGTTTGTTTCTTATAATACTTTTGGCCTTAACTGCTGTATTAGCAAGAGAGCTTACTGACCCTGTACCAAAAAAGTTGGGTCTTATGAAGTTTCTTGAAGACCTGTGTACTGTTGCAGGTATGTAATGGTTAAGGGTTGAGATTGATAGTACTCATGATCAGTTATAAAGAGAATCCCTGTTTCTTTTTCCTTTGAAATGAAGATAAACCAGTTCTTGCTTCACAGTGATTTGGTGCCATAATGGAATTATATGCTCGATATTTTAAGCAAGACACTGAGATTTGTTAGGTTACTTTTGCTTGTTTGGGTTTAGAGGATGGGCAAGATGAAGCAGATATAAGCATTTCCTGGTTCTACTGTCTGCTGTCAGATTCTGTCCTGCAAGAATGAATTTTGGTAGCAAGCACACCCTAATCAATCATTTCATGCACTGAACGAAAGACTGGCACAGAGTGCTTGGTAGATGATGGGTGATCCTTATAACAGCTCTGTAAAACAGGAAATCAAAGGTACCATTAGTCACATGTCAAGTGCGGAAGTAGGTCCCTGAGGCACCTGCTGGTGCAACTCTGTGTTCCATCTAAAGCAGCCTGTCTGAGTTTGTACTTGCTGAGTTGTACTTTCTATAAAGTTTAGGTGGGTTTTGGTGATTTTTCTTTTTTTCTCATCAAGGCAGTAGTGGTTTCCAATAATTTTGGTTTCTTAAGAGTTGGAGGCATTGGAAGAAAGACAAAAATTAAACAGTAATTAAAATAAAAGAAAACACATAATCCAAGTTTTCTTCTGTGAATCTTCTGAGGGTGAAATATGTCTGAGGTGGCTTAAAAGTTTAGGGAACTGTCCTTTAAAATCCAGTTTAAAAGTAATACCTTTCTCTCTCATTCTCGTAAAACAGCATTATTCCAGCAAACTCCATTTCCCAAGCGGTAGGATGCAATTTTCCAGAGACATGTAGCACTTCCCATCCAAACCAGCAGCAGTGGGGTTGCAAGCCCAAGCAATGAGCGTTGCTGTAAACTAGGCTAAATGGTTCAGTAAATGGAGATTGCTTGAGTGACACGAACAGAGGTTCACCCTGTGTGCCCAGTACACTGTGAGACCAATAAATGTATCTTAGTATATCTTAATACTGGCCCAGGGATCTTTTCTGATTCTTTTTGTCTTTGTTTCTTCCTGAATTAGGTACTGGAGAGGTCTGAATATGTATGAATATGGAATTCAATGGCCTCTTTAAAAAAAGAGCTTGCCTGTTCCCTTTCTTGTTGCCCAAATTTCTGAGAGATTTTGGAAATGTGCAGCTAAAATTAACAACGTTCACACTTTAGGTGTTAAATTTAATATGCGTGTCATGTTTGAAAATGTCAGCAGAAAAGACTGAATAATACTTGTTGCGTATAAATCTGAAGTACATAATTACTCCAGCTGACATGTATGAATGCACTTTCATTATCATGTCAAGAGGACACTTTCTGCTTGCAAATGAACAATGTTTGGGGTTGGCAATAAAACGGGAAGCACTTGCTTAAATAAAGTTTATTACAGCTTTTTAGAAAAACGTAATTATGAAGTGCTCATACTGAATGAGAACACTGTTTTTGAAGTGTTTAATAGGAAAATGGAGTTATGGTTTAAAGGGGAAGACTGCATGGTGTTTAGGGTTTGCTAAAGTGAGCACAGTACAAATGTGAAATAATGCTATTTGATTTGAATGCCCACACAATAGTCAGGGGGGTATGTGAGCTGGTTCCACAAACTAGCCAAGGACTGGCAACTTCCTACACTTTCTTAAGTCAATCCACTTCATTTGATGAGCACAAGTGGAAAATACATATATAAATACAGAGATCAAATCTGAGAATCCAAGGTAAGGTGTCTAATGCTGCAGTTAATACCTCACTTGCAGAAAAGATTCTGTGTTTAAAAACTAAAAAAAGCCAAAACAAAACAAACGACCAAAGAACCAAACAAGAAAATCCCAAATTACCAAAAAATTGTACTGAACAAAGGTGAAATAAAGTAGTGCTAAAAGTTTCATTCAGTATCCATTATCTATACACTGCCTTATCTTACAGACAGGGAAACTGAGGAAGAATAGTAAAGCAAGGATTTTTTACACTGGGATGTTCATTAAAAGTTGTTTGGAAACTTCTAATATTCACTGGTACTAATGGGCCTCTGTCCTGTTTCATAGCTCTCTGTAAATATGACACATTACAGAGAACTAAATAGAGATTTCTATGTCTAACATAATCCAACAAATGAATTTGAGTTCTAAATGTAGTGTTCCAACTTGCATGGGACAATTGCGTTTGAAACTTGTGTATTGCAGGACATCAGAGGTGGTACTCAAACTAATGAGCTGCTGGCTACCATGCTTGTGACTAATCTATTTATTATACAGAACACATGAAATAGGCTATGGTTTTTGGCTGGTGTGTTGCTCTTGGTTTAAATCAAGAACTGTTGAATTATGGGTTGCTATCTCTGGAGAAGCACTGGATGAGTCTCCTGTGTAATCTGTTAATGTCATCTCTGCTGCAGAGTTAGGAAGTGCAGGGAAACGTAGGATGTGAAGCGCCAGCTGGATGAAGCAAGTAGGAGAGGTGCTGGAGGGTGTAGTCTCAGCTGGTGGTGAACGTAGCAGTCAGTAGCAGCTGGCAGTACCTGGAGATGCACCCATCTGGGGGCTGGAGACAGAGTTTAGCCTGGAAAGCTGGAAAATATATTGATTCATCAACTCCACAGATGCTTTCTGCCAGCAAGACTGTGGTGGAGCTTCTGTCATCAAATGAAAGCTGAAGCCCTGAGAGAGTGCAGGTGGCAGTAGTATTCTTCATGGTGATGAATTCCCTCTTGTATGTACTTTTTGCACAGGAGTGGATTTGATCCATTCTGCATTCAGGAGTCAACAGGAGCTTGTTGGTGTCTTTTGTTTGTTCAGTATTTCAATTGTTTTGTAAAGATAAGTTACTACTCTTAAAAGCATACCCTCCAAACAAGAGTTTCCCTATTTTACTTTGTTATTTAAGAGTTTTTCAGTAGCTGCAGCTCTGCTGCTGTATTTAAAAGAATAATAATTATCCCAGCAGTGAGGGCAATTTTGCACAAAGCAAGTTATGATTCAAATCATATGGAAACTTCTCTGTCCATTTACAGAAATAGTTTAGATGGATTTCCCTGTAGCTCTTGTAATTTTTTTCCATTTAAAAAACAGTGCAACTTTAGTGTGTCTCCTACTCGTCTGCAGTCACATTTCTGCTGTTTATTTTCTTTATTTTTTTTTTCTTTAGGAAATAATAAAAATAAAATCAAGCCAGTTTAGAAGTCTTTCCTCCTCTTTGGGCAGGAACTTTTCAATGAAATCTTGTTTGCTCTGCAACTTCCCTCTAATGAGCTTTCTCTGGTTTCAGCAGCCTATTGGAGGTTTAGAGATACTTATGTAAGTTTTTTTCTGCGACTCCTCGTGCCTGCAAAGTGGCACTTGCAGTATGAGTGCTGCCATTCAGTTGAGATTCTCATAAGAAAATGTTTCTTGTGATGTCCATAGAATTGCATATCTTCCAATAACCTCAAACCTGTAGGCTATCGAGGAGTCCTAGAAAGGTGAAATGCTGCATAGTGCTGCGTGGGATCACCTTTTCATTTTCAAGCTGTTAAACTACCAACAAAGAATTCTAGTTCCTATCTGTTTCTTTTTGTCTGCTGTTTCCTTCTGGTGTGCTAAAACATCACTCTCTAGTGACAGTTGATGGTAGCAAATCAAGAAAAATTGTTTAACATAACTTAAAAATTATTATACTTTTTTCCCTTTCATAAGTAATTACCTGTGCAACTAAAGAGAGGCAATCCTCTCATAGAGCTGATTTTATTTCCCTTGTCAAATCAAGCAGTAGATGCAGAGATAGAAAATACAATAATCCCCTTAATGAAATTTGGGGTTTATGACTAAACATGTAATAATTTCCAAGATTGTGTACTAAGTATCTAATTTAAATTGGTTATAGCAAAACTATGTAGCACTGGAGCTCTCTCTCCATCCTCAACTTGCATGTATTTGTCCTGAGATCTCCAGTAGTATTTGTACTATGGGTTCTAAGCACAGGAATGAGAAGTAAAGATAGAGCCACAGCTAGCTCTCAGTGTTACTGGTATTTTTGGATTAGATAGCACTTCTGAAGACTACCAAGTTTTGTGTGCATTGCCAACTATTGCATGTTAGCTTAAATTAAAATGAAGGAGGCAGTAGGATGGGCCTCTATTGAGGTGTGCTCTCATGAGGCCAATGAGCTGCAAAAAAATTGTATTGATCTAATAATGTTCGTGCAGTTTGGAAGGAAAGCTGATCCCCAAAGTCTGGTTTTAAACTGATGAGCCACTTTTCTGTTGTGTTTATTTTATTTGTTTGTTTTCTTGTGCACACAGACATACCTTCACATTCTAAAGACTGACAGGGATTTGCTGTGGTGTTGGTGTGAATGCTAGAGGAGGCACTTTCACCTCAGAAAAGGGGGGGAAATTCTGCTGGCTTTACATAGTGGCTCATTGGACGTGACGTCTTACTGCTTATGATATAATGTCAGTGGAATTCAAATGCTTCCAGTTAAACAGGCACTGACACAATGCTAACTCAGCACTACGGTTCCAATTATACAGGCACAGCTACCGATTGGGCAGAGAAGAGAGTCAGAGCAGACCTGCAGAGAAGGACTTGGGGTGTTGGTTGATGTGAAAATGAACATGAGCCGGCAGTGTGTGCTTGCAGCCCAGAAAGCCAGCCATATCCTGGGCTGCATCTAAAGGAGCATGACCAGCAGGTCGAGGGAGGTGATCCTGCCCCTCTCCTCTGCTCTTGTGAGACCTCACTTGGAGTATTGTGTGCAGTTCTGGTGTCCTCAACATAAAAAGGACATGGAACTGTTGGAACAAGTCCAGAGAAGGGCCACAAGGATGATCAGGGGACTGGAGCACCTCCCGTATGAAGATAGGCTGAGAAAGTTGGGGCTGTTCAGCCTGGAGAAGAGAAGGCTGCGTGGAGGCCTCATAGCAGCCTTCCAGTATCTCAAGGGGGCCTATAGGGATGCTGGGGAGGGACTCTTCATGAGGGACTGTAGTGATAGGACAAGGGGTAATGGGTTCAAACTTAAACAGGGGAAGTTTAGATTGGATATGAGGAAGAAGTTCTTTCCTGTGAGGGTGATGAGGCACTGGAATGGGTTGCCCAGGGAAGTTGTGAATGCTCCATTGCTGGCGGTGTTCAAGGCCAGATTGGACAGAGCCTTGGGTGGCATGGTTTAGTGGGAGGTGTCCCTGCCCCTGGCAGGGGGGTTGGAACTAGATGATCTTAAGGTCCTTTCCAACCCTAACTATTCTATGATTCTGTACAACAGCAACCTGTGTTATTAGTCTGATGGTAAGGAGTGCTTGTATCTACTTTTAAAACTGGATGATAGACAACTGAGTTTCACTTTTAATTTAAAGAAGGAGGTGGTTTGTTTGGCATGGACTAAATATGCTCCAGATTATATTTTGACAAAACCAGACCTAGTAGACAGGAAATATTGGGAATATAATAGTCATCAAGAAAGAATGGCTGGACCACTAGGCATTAGCTTAATGACTATTTGTGTGTTTAATTATTTCATTATTAGCCCCTGCTGTGCACTCAACATTTGTGGGAAGAGTGAGAAATTCATGGATATTTCTTTATGTCTTTCACCTCCCACTAATGAAGAAAGAATTACACTTCCTCAAAATTTAGTTAGTTTGCTGCACATAGACCCGTATGGAAAATAAGAGGTATCACGTGCAATGCTCCATTGGCAGAAAAGGGAGAAGGCAATGACCATTTTCCTCTGGGACAGAAGAAACTGGAAGCACACAATCTCTATAGATATGTAAATAATCTGTTTATTTCATCCGCAAGAACACTTATGAAAGTGTAACTAAGTTATAGCTGGTATTCTGTGTGGATTTAATTACAAAATGATTAGGGGTTTGCAGATGATTTGTTCAGTTCTTTATTATTTTAAAGTGCTATTTTAGATTGTTTTAATAAGTTCTGTCATGGCAAAAGCAGATATGAAAATGTCAGTCATAGCTCAGCTTTTTGCGAAGTCAGATATGTTTTTAGTTTTTTTTAAATGTGAATTCAGCACACTCTTATTGTTAATCTCACCATTGGGTAATGTTTTAGATAAATAAAAGGATTATTAGAAAAGGTTAAAATTAAAGTAGAACAAGTGATATCTAAGCAAGATTGTTTTGAGAATGGAGCCAGGTAATTGCTATAGTTTGTTCTTAATACTGTTTTGCATCCACATTTCAGAGAGAATGAGAATGAGACGACCATCATCTCATAGCTGTTGTGTCAACACTGAGTAGCCTGTGTCCATTGCCAATGAAGAGTTTATCCAAAAGAGTTATCTTATTCAGTTGGGCTGAATGTTTGCTTGTGGAGTTTTGATTTTTTGTTTGTTTTTAAATTTATTTGTTTGTTTTTTTTTTGTTGTTGTTTTTGTTTTTACTTTTATTTAAATTTTTTATTCAGGAGTTTTGATTAATTTTTATTTGGCTGAATTTTGAAGATCTGGAATATGCCAACTTTCTGTTCCATCAAGAATATGAAACCATATAGTTATCAGTTCAGCTTTTCACCACAAAACCCCAACAGGAAGATAACCAAATTGGAAAGTGTCGAATCTTAACATGATGATAAATTCAGAATTTGAGGACAAAACACGCTTTTATAAACAAACACTGATCAAATTAAAACAGTTTTGTGGAAATGTGTCAGAGGTGTTGAACTTCTGTCTCAGTGCAGATTGCTTTCTGACAGAAATCTTCATGGTTTTCTCAAGTTTTTCTGTAGGGCCAAATAGCCCAGGAACGTTCTTTGACAGTGGGTGGAAACCATTAGCAGGAGGTAAGTAAAAATTCCAATAACTCCAGTCTTTCTGAAATGAAAAGAATTACAGTTCATGGAAGAAGTCTGAAAAATCTATTTCATATTCAACTAGCATAAGATCGGATTCCAAGTATTGAATAATGTGAATCAGAAAATCATAGGTCAGGCTTTTATCTTTTGTTTATTTATGTGCAGAAGAGGTACACTGTGACTTCTAAACTCCTTATCGTTTTCCTAACGTTGTTTCATGTGATCATTTCCGTGACACTTGGTCTGCTCACCTGTTCTCTGCTGACCTAGTTAGAATAATGGTTTAAATTTGGTATATTGTTTGATATATCTGATTAGCTGGGATGTAATCACTCCTTGAACAAATCTCATGAAGTGACTCAAGAATGAGTTGCATTTAGCTTGAACAAACAAAGAATAAATCTGTGTCTCTGATTTCATTTTAATCATTCCTTTGACCTGAATCCAGTACTAGTTTGCCCTATTGAAGTACTCTTTCATTTTGAGTCAGAGGCTGCTCAGCTCATATGTAATTGAATAAAAATACCAAACTCTAAAGTAGACATGGGTAAGAATTCTAAACCTGTTCACCCCTGAAGTTCCTGGGGTGAGAAGAACATTTAAACTTGAATTAATTCCTCCCCATGTTTAGAGATCCAAAACTGTTACTACTTTTCCCCTCAATTTAATAGTAGGAATGAGGCCTCTGACATTTCATTTGCAGTTCAGCCTGATGCTTTGCCAAACGTAGGGAGTGTTATTCAGTCTTGTAAAGAAAAGACTTTAATTTCTTGTGTCCCATGCCCAGTCAACAATATCTCCTTGTTGTGTAGTCATAGCCAAGCACTTGTTAGTAATTGTACTAGTGACTCTTAAGTACAAAACCCAACTGAATGATGTCAGGTATATTTGGCTTGCTGAGCACTTTATATCAATGATAATGCACAATGACGCAAACCTGTTAATCTTGAACTCATATTGTCGGCTCTTTTCAGCACTCTGAAAATACTGTCCCATGTTGCATGCATTTGTTTTAAAGGCATTTTAAATTTCTAACTGTACAGTGGTGTGTATCTGTACGAAGGTTTTTGTGTATGAGACTGATTTGTTCTCATTGAATGAATGGGCAATTATGTTCTCAAAAGAGGATTTAGAGAGAGATAAAGTATTAGACAAGATTGGAAATAACACATTGGTAGTGAAGGATATTGAATTACACAACTTGGCTCCCAACGTGTATTCCTGCATAATGATTTTGCCCATTACAATGAAATAGTATATTAGGTGAATAAAAGATTGTCAGAAAGGTATTTAAGCCACTGCTGTTGAACCTAGAATACTTATATTTTACCTTTTAATAGTGAATAAAATATTTGACTTTATCAAACTGCAATAAATTAGGAGCAAAACTGTTCCTTTTGTGTTTTATATCAGCCTTAGGCTGAAGGTGGGATTAAATTCCTCTGCCTAATACACATTTGTTCTCATCATAAAGCTAATCTTGTAATTTCTCACAAGGCTGGCAATCTTGGGAGAAATGAGCTAGTACTGAGGTTATATTACCTTTCACCCTAAAGAAGGCAAAAGATATTCTTGGATGAATGGCTCAGTATGATACACATTATAGATAACTATGGTGTTGCATAATGTAAGTCTTAGCTTTCGGCTGTGGAAAGAGCTTTAGTCCTGCTTCTAGTAATATAACTGTCTGGAAAAAAATTCAAGTCTTTTTGGAATAATTTAGTTTTGCTGGTAGTCTTTAAAATCAGACTGTCCCATTTTATATTACCTGTTGACTACTGATCTCAGCATTTTTAGTAACAGCTGGAGCCATTAATGCAGTGACTTTCTTGTTGAAGAATGTACAGTGCTGACTTTTTTGATTGAATGTGCAGTATATTGGAATTTAAGTTCTCTTTTTGATTTATACAAAAATAAGCGATAAAATCCCTTTTTTCAACAGAGCAATCGATCTAAAATTTTTAAAACCCTCACATGGATGCTTACAGATTTAAAGACAAGAAACTTTGTAATGCTTTCAGTGATTACTTAAAATTATTTAAATGAACGAATCTAAGAAAATGCAGATAAAACCCACAAATATGTTTATAAAACAGATTTCGGAATCTTTCTTGATTATTGTTTCTTGAAAGCACTGACTCCTCTTTTCTGGAGCATACTAAATTATAATGAAGTCAAGAGTCATAGAAGGGGTTGAATAATAATCCTTGAACAACTTATTTAATGACTCTACACAATTACTTTTATCTCATAGTAGATTATTTTTCATTATTTTCAACCAGTCCATCCAGGAGCAGTATGAATTGAAAGAAATTAGAATGCTTATTAAAATTACTAAGATAACATAATTTTAAAAGTGGAATGTTTCCTGAGACTGTAATGTGCCTTCATTTGCAAGAACTAAGGGGGCGGGAGATCCACTTTATTTGGTGTTCTTTGATGTATCTTTAAAAAAATTGGATGAATTCAGGTTTTTTGGAGATGTTTTTGATTGAAGATGGAAGACGGTGCTCAAAATGGCAGAAAATTTAATAGAGAGACAAGATGAATGAGATTCTGAACCAGCGAAATTACAACATTATAAAATAGGCTATAGGCTGGTAAGAAGTTCTTACACAGTAGCTGACAATCAGAGATACTAGCAACTTTTGTATAAATGTATAGGAACTCCAATTACAAGTAATAGTTTGAGTGTAAATTAAGGATCTTGAATGTATTGATGTTGATTTTAATCTCTTGATTAGTTCTGAATCACTTTTGGAAAATCATTAACTACAGATATATTCTTACATTGACAGTCTGATCTACAATTTTATGTTGATGCGAGACTTTGATACTTCTTAAGAAGTTGTAATAAAATCCATTGTAGAATCTAGTATTGAGGTGAATTCTGGTACCAGTAAAGGCTCAAGTAAAAATAAGAGTAATAAGGAATTGAATTTCTGTTAAGAACTAAATAATAATTGTACTGAAATGGCAGAAAATCCGATGAACAAGATGATAAATAGAAGACACTTATTTGTGAGAGTGGCCTAAACAGTTGCCCAGGAAAAGGACAGAATAACTTACTTTGGCCAAAAGAAGAGCTCTTGGTATGAATGTTCAGCATCAATAAAGAAATGCCTTTAAATCAAAAATGTCCATTCACTGTATGAGGAAAGAATGTTGCAGGCAAGCAGAGAGGAAGAGGAGAAAGCAGAAATGCTTTTCTGTTCCCTATCCCTTGGTGATCCCCAATTTCCATTGTGGAGAGAAGGTGGAAAATGGAAGGCGGGTGGGGAGTGAGGAAGGTAAAGATCAACAAGTAGTGCATGTGGTTTCTTTCTTTTTCCGCATTGCGTGACTATGAAAGGCTTTTCTCCATGATCTATTTTGTAAAAATCTGCTTTATATTAGTAAACATAAATAGTAAATAGTACTAGTAGATGCAGTAGTAAATGTTAGAGTAAGTTTCAGTGCAAGGTACAAAATATCATTTGCATTTCTGAAATAGAATCATAAGCACATAATTTTCCAATAGTAGTCTGAGGCTGAAGTAGGCTATGCTTGGCATTTCCACTCCTTTTGAGGTTTTTTTGGGTGGGTTTTGGTTTGTTGTTTTTTTTTTTTTTTTTTGTCTGTTTGTTTGAATATATATTTTATTTTAATCTGGGCTCTTTCTTCCTGTATAGGGGAAAACTTGGCTTCTGTGGCACCTGTTACAGGAGTGAAACTGAATTTCACCAATTACTTCCAACATTTGGGATTTGTATGGAATGGTGTGTAGACATTTGAGTTAGATAAAGAATACATTTACTGAGTTTCTTAATTCTTTGATCTACATGATTAGAGGCATTAATAGAAATGGCTGAAGGACAGATGCTTGATAATATATGGATAATGTTAAACAGTTGTAGTAGGATGTTCTTAAAAAGGTAATAATAGCAATGATGATAAATCTGGGAAGGTCAAGAAATTATTACCATCAACAAGAATAGATTTTATGGAGTTACTGGCATCATTGTTCTTGTTCTGACTGTTGTTTGTATCATGTACTGTTAATATGAGGAAGTAAAAGCTCCTTGAGTGGAGCCTCTATCTTCTGTGTCTGTTGCCTGCAGACGTACGTAATGTGAATAAGCTGCCCAAGTTCTACATTATCAATTAATCAATTTCATAGGGCTTAATAAGGATCTTTGCACGCAGATTGCTGGTGTTGTCATGGCATCCAAACACTTCCTTTCTCTTTCAGATTTTGCTAATTTGAGTTATGTCTCAGATTTCTTTTCTGCCATGTGCAGCAGATAGGAAATGACAGGGAACCCCCATCACAATGTTAAATGTCTTCAGACACAAGAAGGACAGTTAATAATGAAACTCCTCCACACCTGCTTTAGATCCATCATTACCCCTTGAACCGCCTGACATGCTGATTGTGTGGGCAATCCAAATAGCTGCCTTACCCTGAGAGCCAGCAACCCCATTCCCAGAGGAGCCAAGTTTTCATAACAGCTTCAGTTACTCTGTGCAACTCTCTTGCTTGCTCTATTTTTAAAATGAGATTCTTTGTGTCTGTCACCTCCAAGCTACATGTAGATTGTGTGTCAGGGGGCTGACACACAAAAGGCCTCAATCTCTTAAGAACCTGCCACTAGAACACCTAATAGACTGTCAGTTTGAATGTTTAAATGAGACACAGCAAGGGAGGGGAAAATGCTTTTAACAAAAGAATGGTAGACTAGAAAAAAAAAACAGCTTCACTGACAAGGTAACTGGAGGTGTAGTACTTGCAATAGAAGGGAGGCATTGATGAATGCGTTAGTAACAGGTGAAAAATGGTGCTCGGATTAGGGCTACTAACAGGAAATAGAGAAAGCATTTATGGGTGTAAAAAGAAGCTGGTAAGGAATCAGGTTAGGATTAGAATTACATTAAGCAGATTGTCTCCTCTGTAGGATTCAATGATGTCTTGTCTACCCTTGTGATGACTTGTTTGAGCGGTATTTTAAAGCTACATCTGTGTGCGTAGTACAGATTTGTGCATGACTGAGCCCTGCAAATTAGTGTTTGTACATCTTGCAGATGCTTTATGCCAGTACAGGTAGGTACATCTTCAAAACTATACATGGCATTATTTGGGTTAGGGATTCAGAACCTAATTCCTATATGTCAGCAGCATCTCAAATTGCTTTGCTCAAGAATGAAACAGAGAAAGGTTAGAAATTGCAGGAAAAGTTTTGTTCTACTTTGTACAAGTGATGTATCTGAGCATTGCCACTGTGAAAGCACATTTGCTTTGGTACTTGTTTCTTTTTTGGTAAGGCCTGTTTCTTTAACGCTGTGAATTATAATTTGATCCTCATTTTTCATTTACCGCATTTGCCAGTTTTTCCTGCCTAGAAATTATAAGCAAATACTTCTTGATTTTATTTTATTATTTTATTTTATTTATATTTAAAACAACTAGTTATAAAAAATGACCTCATACTCTGCTCAAATAGTTTCACAAAGTGGCAGGTTTCTCTTGTACTGTATGTTTGACTGTTGTTCACTGATACTCAGAGATTAGTTACATAAATTGCATGTTATCATTTCAGTTCTAGTGGCTGACAGCAGTCAATGGTTGGCTGACAGCAGTCAACAGTCACAAGCAGTGGGAAGGCCTTTTTGGCATGAGTAGAAAAGCACTGTGTAATCACAAATGAGAAGTCTGCTAGAGGAAAAGTTATCTTCCATGAACTTTTGTTCCTATGTGTATAGAAAAGTGTGCGAAAAAGAGCATATACAGGTGAGAACTACTCGTCTCTGTCATGACGTTGAGAATGTGCCACAAATTGTATGTTGCTTCCTCTTTATGGTTATCTTACCTATTTGATGTGGTGTTAATATTGTGAAGGTGACTGCAATCTCTCACATGTGACTTCTGCATCTCTTTGCATCATAATTGGGTATCCAGTTCAGTCATAGCGTGGGGCAGTTAGAAAAACATTTCCAAATTTCATTTTACAGGGATGAGTGCTCTATAGATAATTGTGTAGGAATTGCAGTATTTCATCTGGTTTTAAAAAAGAAAATAGGAATGCAGAAAGTTTTTAAAGGGCACCAATTCCAGAATTGCAGCCTTATGACTGACTTCTGGTATTTGCGGAAGTCGGGTGGGTTTGAAAAACCTGTGTGGGCTCCCTTTTTAAAAGCTGTTTTGTGTAGTGTTACTGAAAATGTACCTGAAGATTATTTTCTTTCTTTGTTTTTTTTGGTTTTTTTCCCCTCTTTTGGAGGGGAGAGAACTCAAAAATAGTTGATTCTCTAGTCAGAGAAAGGACTGGTGAACAGTTGAAGTCTTGAAAATTCAATTTGATGATACCTAGTAGTTCCAAGATGGGCCTTCTTGCCAAGCTGGGGACTTGTGTGAATTAGCTTTATATTAGTTTCCTGATTTTGCGGTGAGATTTCTCTTGTTACTTTTCTTTACATTATGAATATAGTCATGAGTGTCTTTACTTTTAAAAACTACATGTATGCACTTAATATTGTGATCCAAGATACTCTAGAGAATGTATGACATAATAAGGGAAATATAGAAGTTTTCTGGCTTGCTTGAGAACAGGTGTATAAAGCAACCATCAGTGTTGGTGTAACGTAGCATGATTTTTTTTTTTCCTGTGTCTTATTTCTCTCTCACTACTGAGAAGTCTTTAAGATAACAGGATTTTCAGTGCACTAGAAAGTCCTGTAGGATTCCAACTGAAACATATTCCTACACACACTACCTCATTATAGCAGCTTTTTCTGATTCCATCTTAAACCTATTCACTCATGAATAGTACTGCTACCTTTAACTCAGTTTAAATGTACGAGGTGCTGTCACAATTACTGTGACAGGCAGTGATCCTGGAAGTAGAAGGTAGAGATGAATCTCAGACTTTAATGCAGGATTAAAGAAGCATGGCAGCCATTAGTCGGAATTGCTGTTAATATGCAAATGTAAGTTGCTGTATGGAAAGGAGAAGGGCCTCCAGCATTTTTGTCTGCTCTGAACTTTTAACATTTCCTAGTATGATGTTAATATTCAAAGTAAACGTATCCAAACTGATCATTTATTTTTTCAATTATCTACTTTCCCATTCTGTGTTCCGAATGAGGAGTCTGATAAATTCCAGCATTGAAGTTTGAGTGTATCAGTCATACAACTCTACAAGGAAAATGCAAGTCATTTTCTCTGTGTTGCTCCCATAATGCCAAATACTGGTGGTGAGCAGGCTTACTTTGCAGTCGTACATCATGCCTGAGACAGGAGCTAGATGATGTGGTAATAAAATAATTGCACTTGGTCTATTCTTGCACTACTTGTTACCAGCACCAAAGAGGTCTTCATTGGTTCTAGGCAAAGTTTTATACTTCAGAAGTAGGTGGAGGTATAGTTCCTCAGCTAGAGCAGTCCAGTGCAGCTTTGTCCAGACAGGTGCAGGGCTGTAGGAAAAGTATTTTTGTTGTAGTGAGGAATTTGCTGTTGTGAGACAAGACAGACAATAATGTTTCCTGTTTACTGCTGTTTGCTGTGTATACAAGTTGTTTTTAGAGTTTAAAGACTGAAGTGGCAGGCTGGGAATGCAGGCAGAAGCTGTTGGTGTGTTCTCTAATGACTTAAACCCTATTTCAAATGTAACCTAAAATCCTCACAGAATTTCTTTCATCTAACTTGGTTGCAGACAGAATTTCTGTACAGATGCAATATATGTTAGATCCTAAATATGTATTTATTGAATGGAGATTCCAGCTCATGCTCTATTCTGTGCTATATCCCTTTTTCTGGCCACCTAGTTTTGAAAAAAGATTTCTGTGCTTGGAACACTGTTTGGGCTGTGAGCACAGAACATAAATCATGTCTTGAAAGGACTAATTTCAGATGCGTTTACTACAAGAAGGCTATTTCAGAAAATGCTTGGCCTCAGGGGAAAGATTTCTAGGAAGTTAATTAGCATTCACATGCCACCTCATAGAGTTGCTCTAAATTGTCAAGCTTGTTTGAGTGTCTCTCTATACTGCTATAGATTGATGTGTGCTGGAGAGGAAGAGCCTCCCAAGCTCTCAATAAATGATCTAAGGAGCTTGCAGCAAGATCAAGCTTTTGGCTTTTGTCATGCGTTCATTTTGGAACCTCTAACCAAAGACACTTCCGGTTTCTTCAAGAAAGGTGGCAAGGTCTGTTTCTGCCTGAGACAGTAAAATAACTTCCCAATGCTTGGTTTTATTCCAGGATGTTTTTCAATGGAAATTGGACTGTTTTTTTTTTTAAAAATGAGTGGCTCAAAAAGGAAACCATTATAAGTCAGTCACTGTCTCTTCCTGCCTATCCCTGAATGATGGGTCCTCTCATGCCTTTGGCTACCTGTTTTGCTGACAACTTGCCAGTTTACCAGGTGGCAAGTCCCATGTTGATGGATGTTATTAAATAAACAGTTTTCCAGATGGCTATAATATCACATCTTTGAATAAAAGTACACAAGCTTAGTGTCAGCATCTTATTTATGGAATACTTTTGGCTCTTGAAATGCTTGTTGAAATTGTTGTAAGCCATTTGGTCACTGAGAAGTTATTGTGTATTACTGTAGACAACAAGCTGTTTGCATTAATTAGCAATCAAAGCATATTGCCAAATGGGGAATAACATGTCTTTGACATCTCTGCAGATCCTGGTAACTGAACCAGTGCAAAATCATAGATTCTCCTTTGCCGCATGTTTATAGTATGAACTTCCAGTCCATCTGCCCATATAGCCATCTGCAAAATCAATAGGGCAACAGCTGGTAGAAATAAAACCTAAAGTTGGAGAAACAGCATATGAAGGTGCAAGGGAGTTTGCAAGACATTGTCTTTTGCAGTAAAAGTAGCTTTTGTGAGCATTTCATTCAGTTTCCAAAAAGGAAAAACTCTGAATATTGTCTTGCTTATAAGCATGGTCTTTTCACCAGTTAAGGAAGAGATGTAGTAAGTGTGATCATAAATAACTTTAACCAGCTTCAGAGAAACACAGTAAAGCATGATAGAAGGACAAACCTTCTGAAGACAGAACAGTAAGCTGCCTTAGATGGGGCAATGTGCAGATCGCTCAGCCAGCTTTCCAGTATCTGAAGAGGGCCTACAAGGATCCTGGAGAGAGACTCTTCATTAGGGACTGTAGTGATAGCACAAGGGGTAACAGGTTCAAACTTAAACAGGGGAAGTTTAGGTGAGATATAAGGAAGTTTTTTACTGTGAGGGTGGTGAAGTACTGGAGTGGGTTGCCCAAAGAAGTGGTAAATGCTCTGTCCCTGACAGTGTTCAAGGCCAGGTTGGACAGAGCCTTGGGTGACATGGTCTAGTGTGAGGTGTCCCTGTCCATAGGAGGGGTTTGGAAGTAGCCGATCTTAAGGTCCTTTCCAACCCTAACTATTCTATGATTCTATGATAACCTCAGAATTTATTGACATTTTTCCTTTCTCTGTCTCTTCCACAGTATTTTTGAAGGCAGGAGAGTTAAAGCTGTTTGTCTTAGAACAGCAGTACCTCCACAGAAGCAAATTGGGATGTAGAAGGAGCCCTTAGCTTGAACAGCTAGTTGTGATAGCTATTTATTTTTTTTTTTTTTTCCTGTTAAAAATAGTTGAGAGAGCATTAAGAGACTGGGAACAACTTTGCAAGAGATCAGGAGCTTTGTCCCATGTGGACAAAGACGCGTGAGGATAAAAAATCATCTAGACTTGACACTACAAATAATGATAAGGGTGTTTTTTCCCCTTTAGCTTGTTAACTTTTCCCTTCCCTTGTAAATATGAATATTATGCAATATCAAGTGCATTCTAAACAGCAACTGTACGTATTATACATTCAGAAAAACCTGACATTCTTAGCATTTCTTGTGTAGAGCTCTTTTAATTCCTCCTCAAGGCTTTTTGAAAGTGTTCTTCTTAGTAGTGAAGTATCACATGAAAAACTAGAAGGAAAGAACCCAGAGCAGTCTGGACCTACTTTGTTTCAAAGTCATTCATATGGAGGGAGAGAGCTGCGGGTTTAAAAGTTTAGAACTCCAGAGCTTCACATGCCTCCTTGCTTGGCAGTCCCAGCTGCAATTTTTGGTCAGGTGTTCTTGTTTACCCTGTTTTTGTCTGATGACCAGAGGAATCTTTGGTGACAAAGATTATCAAGATGTGTACGTTTCTAGGAAAAATGAAATGTTAACAATCAAATTAATTGTAGAAGCTTAAAGTGGATTTAAGAATTATCTTCCTGGACCTATGCAAAATAACTGCATGTGTCACTGTGAACTGTTGTGCTGCTGTGGTGGGTTGGAATAATAATCTAGAAGTGTTTTGTAGTGCGAGTGTTAAGTGACTCCAGTGTGCATATTTGTACCTAGCTAGTAAATATGGTTATTTGAACCCCAGCTGTGCCTGTGTGGTTTCTGCCTATTCTTTTGTGTTGCTTACAGAGCAAAGGCACAATGGGAGAGAGGAGGGAAAAATATGCTCAAGTGCAGACCAGTTCTTTGTGTTTCAACTTAATTTTTTTGAGGAATGCATGTATCAGGAAATGCATTTATTCATTTATGCTATGCTTAAGAATTAAAAATATTTGCTACTAAAATTGCCAGGTTCCCCAAGTTATTAAGCACAGTATAATGAACCCTTTGCAGAAAATAACTAGAATGTGATCTATGTCTGCAGAGGAAGCAAAGGAGCAAAACACATTAAAAAATAAATTAATGTAATGCAAAATAACCTTAGTTCCACTGCACAGAAATCTATAATTGCACTGATCTTGTTAAGCTCTTCTTCCAGAAGATGCTGCACATTTTATGCAGAAGTGCAGAATGATGATGAAGTGACATTCAAAATTGGGATCTTTCCTAGTTTCACACATATATTTCATGTGTGCACGTAGGGGCATTTAAGTGAAGCAAGATATATTCTAGGCAGAAAATCTAACAAACTGCTCCCACCAGGTTTTGGAGTGTTTCTTCTGAGTTTTGGCACCTTTTTTTTAACTTTATTTTTTAAATTATTTTCTTTAAGATGTATTGCTTTCTTGTTTACTTTTGAAGGACAGTGCACTGGCATAATCTTTTAGGATCTTATTCATGCCCCTGGGTTACACTGGAGGCCTTGGCTGCATTCTCCACCCTTAGTGGCTTGTGACAGGTATGGCTGAATTGATTCTGGAACAACTGAACAAATTTCTGTGATAAGATAAGCGAAGCTAAAGCATCTTCACCAAAAGGTATAAACTCAGCATAACTGGCCAAAAACCAACAAAAATTCTCCTTTGCTGTGCTGTCTTTCAGGATAGCATTTCTTCTAGAATGTTTTTCACAACTTCAGAGAATTCATAAGCCTTAGCTGAACTAGACTTCAGTTACAGATTTGAGACTTGGTGTTCTTAGACAGCTTCTTGGGGAAACCAGTGCTCTGTTTATTCCCAAATAAAAAATGCAAACGAAAGTGAGAAGAGGAACAGTGTATGATGATGAAGGACATTTAATGGGGCATCATTTAGAGGGAGTATTCTGCCAGTAATACATGCATCGAAGGAAGGTCGTGGATTCAGGCAGCTTTCTTACCTGTTCAGGGAGATGTATGCAGCTATGTATGTGCTTATGAAGTCTGAGGAAAAGTCGAATGTGTCCATGAGAGGTAACGGGGTAACTCAACACCACACTGGCTGCAAAATTATAGTAGTAGCTGACAAGAGTGTAAGGCACAAAGGGAGGAGACTGGAGTGGGAAGGCTGGGCAACTTTGATCTGGGCACTGGCTGGGGCCATTGTGTTTGGGGTAGTTGTCGTATTGGCAGGCTGTCCTTGGAGGTGAAGCAGTACTAAAAGACGTTTGTTTACATGCATAAGTAAGCTAATCAAACTGTCAGTCCTACCTTGATATTGCAGACATATATTCATAAAGATGGGTTGAATTAAGAATGCGATGGTACCTGGAAAAAAACACGTTTTTCTAGGGCTTGTAAAAGAAGAGGGCTTGGGGATTTTTTTTTCATGTTGTGTAAGAAATGTTTGCCTTTTGTTATTTTGGAAAATAAGTTGGACATTTTCAGAATAACTTCATTTGCTCACTATTTTGTTTGAACAATGAACGAAATTAAAAGGAAAAAAATAAAATGAAATAAAGGGATTTAAAAATGCTTCCAAAGTAAGCAAACTGAACTTTTAATTTTGGTCAAAGCAAAAGTCTTAGGCTTTGTTTCACTAATTTATGAAGGTACTCTTTTTACTAAAGGCATGCTTATTTGCATGAAGGCTGAGTTGGAAAGGGGGAAGGTGGGTCTAGGAATGAAGTTGAGGGAGTTGCTTACAGCTTGCCTGGCTTTGGTTACTTGTGAGCCGCAGAACTAGAGAGAAGTGCCCCTGCTAACTTGCACTGTGTGACGGGTGCAATTTTGCTTTTGAACCTGGTATGATATTTTAATTATTTATCAGTGTAGTATTTTGATCTTATACTAATCTTCTTGGCATTGTTCTTCAGACAGGAAGATTTTAGCCTTAAACAATTAATTCAGTAGTTGAGATATTTTGTAAAACCAAGGCCTGCTTACTTTTGTTCCTCTTTAGGTTTTTTTTCTTGTCACACCTCATTGCAGTGAAAGCAATTTATTCACTGCTCTTTCTAGCATATGTTGGTTCGGCAGTGAAAATAAGATGTCATTTTCAGTGTCTCATTTGATTATCAACATAGACAGCCATCAACAAAATATTTACGTCTTTCAGTGATGATTATGGATGAGGATACATGAATCAAGGATGCTTTACATTTTATAAGCTAAATTGACAAAGAAGAATTGAATCTGAAGTTTTGTTAGGATTAGAGAGTGCCAAAATGACTTGGTGATCTCTAAGCAAAGCAATAACCACTGGAAACAGTCAAAATCAAGGCTTTATCTCTTTATATTAATTAATTTTCACTACTTTCCAGTTAATTCTTGCTGGTACCTCCTATTGATGCTAGGCATAAAATAAAGTGTACCAGTTATCTTGCTATCTAGACTAACGAAATGCTCAGTAATTTTCCAAAAATTGTTAAAACCAATTGTTAGCATACTGCTGCTTTGCACCACTGACTTGGGCTTAGTTCTAACTGTTGGTTTGGTTTTTTTTCTTATAGTCTAGATTTCTGGATTGGGCATATTAGAAAAGACTTGCTGATGGGTAAAGTTCAATCTGCTTTTAGTTTATCAGCATTGTTAAAAACCCATTCAGCCGTTTTATATATTAGCCACAGTTTGGCATATCTCTGTGAATTAGTTCATGCTCTTAATTATTTTATGAGGCCTTCTTCCCTCCTACCTACTTTGAAAACTTTAATTTAGGACAAATGTCTGTTTAGGTATATACTCTACCAGACACTGAGTTACTAGACACTTGTAATAACTTTGGTGGTTGCAATGGTGTCTACTTCCTTTAAACTCTTATATATGCTTTTATAACTATTTCATGTTTTCACAGGTGTTTTAATAGCATCCTTAAAACCTGGGTCTCTTTTTTTTAATAAGCGATAAAGACGTAATTGTAGAATGGTCAAAAGTACACAACAAAAGAAAATTAGATACTGTATATATTAGTCTTAATAATTCTTTGAGGATTATTCAGCCACTATCTCCCATTCAGCAATCCTGTACGCATGGGTATAACCAGCTGCTTCTCATAAACTAGCTCACTTTTCATTTTGGTGTTGGAAGTGCTTTCCCACAATAGAAAAGCAGTTTTCAAGACAGATATTTGTGTAATTTGTGATAAAGTACAGTAAACAGACAGTGCTGAGTGGCTATGCATTGTTTGTCACACTAAGCTGTTGGTCTTGTGGGGGGTGGAGGAAAAAAAAAAAAGCTGGGTAAAAGAAACTAATTTTTTTTACACATTAAAAATGCCTTTTTAAAAAAACCCTTTTGCTTATGTTGTTGTTTTTTTAACCTATATTTTAATGCCTGAGTTGGCAGTGTCTGCTGATGGGAAAGCTCAATTAATGTATTTATACTACTGTTGAATCCATAAGCAATACATGGTGTTGACGCAAGCTAGGTCTTCCTCCATTGTGACTTACTCAAATAATTCTACTCAAGTGCTCTGTCACCTTTACTTTGTATACTTATGCTATGGGCTGAGACTTATGTGGCTTTGGAACAGCTTCATGGATGCAGATGGACATCTGCATAAATGTATCCCAGCTCTATTTCCTTAAATTGTTCCAGTGTTTCTCAGGGAAGGATATAGGCTGTATGCCCCCAGATACCCTAAAACTTATGCTTTAAATCAGTATTATTTTAACACCTCTTCTGAAATGAGAACCTTTCCTACACTGGGAGTTAAAAGCAAGTACATGGGATCTGAATCTGGAATTTCCTGCGTCCAAAGAAATGATAGCATAGAGTGAGCAGAAAACCATATTTCTGAGTGTGACAGGCTCATATATTGCATGAGATGAAGTATGAAACTTTTTCAGGCTGGTGACCTTTTCCATTGAGGGTGGAAAGGTGTAAAACCTGACATTTTTTCCTCTAATCACCTTTCAAAGCATTGAAGCCCCCCTTTATTTGGATAAGGAGAAAAGCTCTTTGGTTTTGAAATGTTCTACATTTGATTGTACACACCAACTTAGAAAAAATAGAAACTTGGAAAAATTACTACAGAGCCAAGAATGCCAGGATTTCTCTGAAATTATGTAGAATTGTTTTCAATATGCTTTATAAGCATAAGAGATTATTTAAAGGTTTCACTGTTGTTAGATAGGAGGGAATTACTTCTTACTGCTGGTAATTGTAGCTGGTAATTATTGTCAGGGAAATAAAAAATGCCTCCTGTGTCTTTTGGTCACAGCTATGTCTTCCGATATGTCCCCTTAATGCTTCCTTTTCTTCAATCAGAGCTGTGTTTAGCATGGCAACACTATGCACAGTATCAGTATGCTCAACTAGCATCAGTTTTATAAAGTGTCTCATTGATGAGCCACATTGAAACCCAAACTGTAGAAAAAATAAGATTATTTTGATACAAGACAACTTGTGGCAGGCTACCTTCTGTCCTTCCTGCAGTAAAGTAATGGCTTTTGTCACTTGTTTTTAATTTCAAATTCGCATACTGGAAGTATCTATTTCAAAGATTAAGGAGAAGTAAGACAAAGAGATTGTTACTTCCCCAAATTGGTTTGATTTCTGTCATTACAAAACAATGCCTTTACAGAAGATGACTTTGAAAATCAGCCAGCACTATGACAGGTAAGTTTTAGCTGGTCTGATTATAAATGCAGATATCAGCAGGTTATTCCAAGAGGGCTTTATTTCATATTGTTAAAGCTGTTCTCTAAAAGAAACAGTAATCTTTTTGATGAGTATGGGGAACAATTTCTTCAATACCAATCCAATTTATTTGGACCCTCTGATTGGTGCTTTCAGCTAGATCTCCAAGCACAATATTAATTATTCATTAAGGTACTTGAAAGGAGAATATTTGCATAGCCATACTGTCAGAATTGATGAGGCTTTACATATGCACCATAGGAATAGCTTTCATCCTAGTGCTAAAACTAGAGATGATAGTAATAAAATTCATTTAAAAAAAATCTAAAAAGCCAACAATAATTTGAACTTTCTCATAACCACAGCGCATTTATTTTTATAGCACCCTCATGTCTTATTGAGAGATCATGAAAATATTCTTCCTAAAGCTGGTCATGTTGGCATAGAATAAAAAAACCAACCCCAAACCTCAAGAACATTTGTATAATGAAAGGTCATAATGGGGATAATAGATGATAAAAAGGAAGAAAGAAGTTTTGTATGAGTTGTGGGAAAGAGTAAACCTAACATTTAATGTATCCACCTGGAAGCACACAAACAGTTTTTATGGGAGATTGTAGTGTTCTGTCAATATGTGCATACATAGGTGGGCAGAGGGTCACCTGGCTACTTAAAAAATGGGTTAATTCTGTGTGTGTGAGAGTGTTAAGGAGCAGTTACATCAAAAAGGCAAATTAAAAAAAAATAAGTAAAAATATCTAAAAATATCATGGTGATGGGGAAAGCTGTGAAGTGGCTACACTATGAGTTGGCTGTAATTCCCACAGCTCTCTTTCAGGTGAGGAGACCAGGCTGGACCATGCTTGAGCTTCTAATCTTATCTTAATCCTTTCTCCCAGACCTTGAGCTGTGCAGGGGTCTTACTTCATACCACAAAAAGAGAGAAGGGAGTGACTTGCTCGAGTCCTGAAGTATTTTTATTCCCTTTCTCAGTATCCAGTCACAGTAGCAATGCTCAGTTACTCTGTGTGAAACTCTGACTGGTTCATACTTCCTAAAATGGCACCCTGGCTAGCAGAGAAGAATCTTCCAAGTCCTTGAGCTCAGAGTTCTTAAATTTTAGTAAACATTGAACTAGAATTGCTTGGTTTGCCAAAATCAGGCTTAGCAGCCTCTGAAGTAGATAGCTAAAACTCTCATATCAGAGAGGTGAATTTTTGCTCAGAAGGATGTAATAATGTTTGCAATATCATCTTTCGGAAGGTGCTGACAGACAGAAAAAAGTTGACCGCTTGTTAACTACTACTCAAGTTATTTCTTTTGATGAAGCAATGCGAGATTTTAAATTTGTTGCTGAAGTTCTGCTTTTGCAGTTACTCTAAAGGTTGTATTGCCCGTACCTTTCTGGGATCTGGCAGCAAACAGTGTGCTGGCCTGTGATCTCAGAAATAGCCTGTACTCAAAGGGGGCATCATAATGAACATGTGTCCCTTATGTGCCTTTCTTCCACATAAAACTTTATCTTTCACAGACCCTCTTTCCATATTGATATCAACAGAAGCGTAGCCCAAAAGGTTATATAGCTGTCCCTTTTCAGAGTTAAAACACTGGAAACGCCAACAGTGGATCAAGAACTTTGTGATTTATTACATATCCGGAGCAACCAATATCTGCAGTTTTATTGAGTCTTAAGATATTGTGCTTTATTTAGAACTAAAGGTCTGAACTAGAGAGTCATATGCACATGACTTTCTTGCTTATTTTTAAATGAGCTGAACTCCGCACCTTCATGATAAACTTCAGCCATAGTTATTAAAAGCAGAAGGCAGATATTTTTAAAGCTCATTATTTTAAAGCCAATGGAGACAGATGCAGACAGCTGTATTGCATTGCATACTTAAAAAAATTTTTACCTTTATCTGTATGAGTTTATTTGTACCTCTATGAAGAGTAAACCTTTTTACTCAAAACACAAAAATTATACCAGAAACTGTTTACTAAATAAGGGATGAAAACTACAGAAATAGTTGCTCAATAACTTCAGTGTTTGTGCATTATGGATTTTTTTTTTTAATTCTAAGTTTAATCTTACTTCAGCACTTTTTGAAACAATCACGAATTTGGAATATTAAAACCATTTGAAAACTACAGTATAGTACTGTAACAAGCTCAGATCAGTTTTAGTACAAATCTATTGAATCTTAAAGTGTGTGATTACAACAGAAAACCAATTTTAGTGCAGATCTATGGAGAAACCATTACAATATAAGATGTTGTCAAATCAATTATGCTTTCATTATAAAAATGAACTAAATTAAACTGAAATAATACGCTTAGGTAATGTTGTAGTTCAGAAGTAAACCTAGAAATTAAAGTAATTCCTATTAGAGTGCCACAGGGTTTTTAAGCTCAGCTTTTTCATGTCTCAGATACTGCAGAGCAAATATATTTGATGATGCAAGGTTTGGAAATTTCTTAATACGCCAAGATACAAAAGATCAGAGGCCAGATACTGCAGCAGGTCAACTTTAATTTCAAGTTTCCTGCTTTTGTACATAAGTCTGAAGTTTTCAGTTTCATGGAAGGAATTTGGATGTTCAATTTGCATTGTAACTAAGGGCAGTTCAGCATCTCGCTCCCTTGAGAGTCTTTGAAAATATGATAATCTTATCTAAAATCTCATTTGCTTTGTTTTTACCTTTAACAGTTTTATACACAACCTGAGAATTATTAAAATGCACTTTAAAGTGAGCCTGACAATATTGGGATTCCATTTCAAAACAAGGGATGAATATAATTGAAGAAATTAGTGGAGAGAGAGGGAGAAAGAGAGGCTGTCTGTAATGAATGTTAGAAAAGGCATCTCTACAAGTCCTGTGCTAGAATTGAAAGGCACCAAACAATGGAATTGGAAAAATGCGATGCTACATTATAAGAGAATATGAATTTCATCAGTATTCATAACATATGCTGATATTCTATCAGTGAAATGCTGCTGTAAGCATCAGCCCTATTTGCATGCAGAGCAATGCTCTCTTAAATAGGAAAATAAATGAGGAGTTAGTCCTGATATGAGAAATGTTTCAGGCTGTTTCCTTACATTGAAATTTCAGCAGCCTTGGTATGATTGTTGATTTCTGAATTTTTAAAGAAATAACCATGAGATGAAGTAAGTAACCACAAAAGAAATAAAAATAAATATTTCAAGGAAGTTTTGGTAATAATTTGGGATTTCATCTGAATGCAATATTAGACCTCAAAGTTGTTACACTGCATGTTCTCCTTATCTTTTCCTTTCTCCCTTTCCCCTCTCCTTTCTCTCAACTTAAAGACATTAGAAAACATGCCTCCACAAGATATTGCAAACAACCTGAAATATCCAAAAGGTCCTGGATCACCTGTACTTGGGTTGGACAATTTAAGCTGAATTTACCTATCTGATCCACACTGATTGAAATGTACAAACCAGTTGTTTGTGGCAGTCCTCCTGACTGCCCATCTATGCTTCTCTAAGAAGAAATATTTTTCTTGGATCAAGGATGAGGAAATACTTATTTTTCTGTGGGCTTCTTTTGTGGCAAAAGTCACCTTGGACTTTGTGGAGACATATTACGGTAATATCATCCTGAGCTTTTACTCAGTCAACCCTTACATTAACTACCTGTAGTTCAATGCTGTGCTGATTAGGCTATGGTTGCTAACAGATTCTAATAGCGTACTTCAAAATTTAAGCTGAGCTTCACCTGCATCGTTGATTTCACCTATTGAAAGAGCAACAACCACTGCAGCTGAAATTGAACCTGACCTCAAAAGTTATCCAGATTCCTGTTAGGTAATAGAGAGTGTGAACCAAGTTTACCAGAGAGCAAAAGGCATATGCTTAGAAACAAATGCTACAGATCTATCCTTTAGCTTTAATAAAATGGTGTTTTAGGACAAAATCCACCACAAGTACCTAAAGATGTGCCTGTAATAGTAATGAGCAGCAATTTCAATGTTTCCTTTTGACTGTGTGGTAGAAGCATTTATAAAATTGGTATAATTTAACAGAGAAAAGGAGTTGTTTCAGTTTGCATCTTGTTCCTTCCACTTAATAGAGTGCACCTACAGGCTAGTACTTTAACTGAGGAATTGACTATTATCTTTAAGCAAGATGTTTTGTTGAAGAGAATTCGTTTTCTGCTGAGATATTTGGTACACTTTTTCCTGAGGAAGATTAAATAGATCTTTTTTTTTTTTTTTTTTCCCAACTGATAAAGTTAATGATTGTGTTTATGGAAGGAAAGAGTTTTAACACCTGCTAACCATCTAGGTGAAATGGATATGATTTGACATGAGCTCATTTGGGTATTTCTGTACAGTTCTATACTGTATCTCCAAATCGTACACTCCCAGTGGAACCTCAAAAGTGGAAATACACTTTTCTGGAAATAATGTGAATGTTGGAACATCCCTATCTTTTGTAGTTGTGGTTTGGTGAAACGTCTTTGTCCAGAAGGGTAAAAATCCTGGATGAAGAGCTTTAATTCGTAATTAATTTTACTGCTGCCAAATGTCAATACAAGCCCCAGTCTCAGGTATGCTTCAAATCTAAATTCTCATTTAAATCTAATGTTCTCTGGGCCTGTGCTGCCTCCTTGACTGATTTGACATAACTACCAAATGTGACTCAAATGTTTAATATTTCAAGGTACTTTGATTTGAGAAAAAAAACCCGAAACAGTCAAACATGTGAAACATAACAGGAAATATCTGCACTGAGCAGATTTCCTCTTTAAAACAATAAGATTTTCATTTAAATGAACCTGGAAGTATGTCTGGTCAGCCAGTACTTTGCAATTTCCACTAAGGAAATTGTAGCATTATAATTAAAAAATATTTAGTAACCAAAAGGTGGAGGAGTTAACCTCTGCGAGTAGCTTGGCATATTTTCAGATAAGTGCTTGGGACTTGCTGGGAAAAAAAAATGGAAGGCTAAAATAGCCTGGTCTGCAGCTAGAACAGTTGGCGTTTCCTTACAGATGACCTACACTTTCAACACTACCCTATTTTTCCTTTCTCTTGGCAGAAGCTGAAGAAAGCCGCCCATTATTTAACTGAATGCTCAAGAGAGCTTGGTTGTGATCTTTTAAATGAGTTTCTTAGTCAGAAGAATCTGACAGAGTTTATATACTGAAAGCATGTTCCCCTAATAACTTTGTGTAATGGTACTGGTATGATGGTCTCTGTTGATGCCTGAATCTATCTTGCTGTTGTTTCCAAAGCCAGCGCTGCTTTGGAACTTTCAGATAACATTTACATGGACAATTGACTTTGTGTCATCATGCAGTAGCAAGTTAAATAGGTTAATTAGTTTCTGCATATATCGTTACTGCTTTACAGCAAGTACTTATCAGTATTTGAACAGAAGGAACTTGAAATCACAAATGCAGTTAGTCAAAATACATGTGGGAAGGAGGGTATTTTCAGGAAGAGCTTTCTTGTTCACAGTACTGACTAGTATGCTCAAATAGAATTTATCTAGAAGTTACCTCTTAATGCTGCTGACTTGAAGACTGTTCATTTTGGTAGACATGGATCATGATGGTGTTTCAAGGGACTATTTTACTGGTTCTCTAAAATATATATTCTTTTCTCCATGCTTCCCTCACAAGTATGCTACTAGGTAATATTGCAGCCATTCTTTGCCAGGATCATTGTAACCTCCACAAGATTAGGGTTTTGTACTTTTCTAGGTTACAGAACTCTCAGATTGTACAGATCTCTCAAGCCACAAATGCTGACATAGGTTAATTTTTTTTTAATCTGCCCTAGGTGATTATTTCCTATTCCTTAAATCCATTTATCCAAGCAAAATAATAGAACCATAGAACAGTTAGGGTTGGAAAGGACCTTAGGATCATCTAGTTCCAACCCCCCTGCCAGGGGCAGGGACACCTCCCACTAAACCATGCCATCCAAGGCTCTGTCCAATCTGGCCTTGAACACCGCCAGCAATGGAGCATTCACAACTTCCCTGGGCAACCCATTCTACTGCCTCACCACTGTCATAGTAAAGAACTCCCTCCTTATATCCAATCTAAACTTCCCCTGTTTAAGTTTGAACCCATTACCCCTTGTCCTCTCACTACAGTCCCTAATGAAGAGTCCTTCCCCAGCATCCCTATAGCCCCCCTTCAGATACTGGAAGGCTGCTCTGAGGTCTCCATGCAGCCTTCTCTTCTCCAGGCTGAACAGCCCCAACTTTCTCAGCCTATCTTCATACGGGATGTGCTGCAGTCCCCTGATCATCCTCGTGGCCCTCCTCTGGACTTGTTCCAACAGTTCCATGCCCTTTTTATGTTGAGGACACCAGAACTGCACACAGTACTCCAAGTGAGGTCCCACAGGAGCAAAGAGGGGCAGGATCACCTCCTTTCACCTGCTGGTCACGTTCCTTTTGGTGCAGCCCAGGATTCTGCTCTTACTGAACTCCTGTAAATTAGAAGGCATTATGGAGAAACAGGTAGGAGGCAGTAACAGTTTTATGAGTTTAACAATATCAGTTTACTGTTAAAATAGTAAAACCCAAATGGGAATAATGCATGCTATGCATTTTGCAATACATATGTAGTTTCCCTTAATGTTATCAGTTTGAATTAATGCATCATAACAAAAAGATACCGTATGTTTTTTAATATGCCAGTGGCTTATTGGCATTTAGTTTATTGTCATTTATCATTAGAAGTTACCCTATAAAATATTTTTCAGTTTATTTCTTTCAATCTTTTCTGTCGAAGCTGTTTGTTCTATGAATAATGATTTTTGGAGTCAGGTCTCTACTCACCTGCAGCACAGTTGAACTCCCTAAAAGTCTGCACTTCTCTCTGTGGTACAATAAATATTTTTTCGATCTCATCCTCTGAGATATGGGAGATTTGTGTTTGGTTTCTGTCGCCAGCATCAAATAAAGGAACCTTTATTCTCTGGGATTTGGAAATATGGGAAATATAGAAAGCGTGTTTCAAAAGGCCTGCCTGACTATGTATTTGGCCCAATAGGGAAGTTGGATGGTAGACTATCTAACCTCTGAATACTGTTCTCATCCTTGGCATGGGAGAAACAATAAGCAGCTTAGTATTGAGCAGCCTCCGGTGCTCTGTGCTTCACTGACTGAAATGTAAACGACTTTATTGGCAAAAACTAAAGTGAGGTAAGTGTGCCCCCAGGGTCTAACAAGGGATCTGAGGGACTAAGGTTTTGCACCCAAGTGTTATGGGTGATGGTACAGAATGTGTCTCCTGTGATGAAAGGTGATAAGCTGGTAGTTGAAATTTTTTTCTAGGTTTGTAGTTCTCTGTGATTATTTTTGGGGCATGATACTTTGCTTTTCCTATTTGTTTTTTTTTTTCCTGCAACTCGTCCTAATGCTTCACATCTGAGTGTGGTATCTGAAAATGCTGTTGTGATGCCAGGAGACATTTTATTTCCAGATTCTGTGTTAACATTTCTGGAAATATTCAGCCAAAGGCAGTAATTAACATACTCAAGCAATCTACTGCATGCATCAGCGAGCTGAAATAGTTTGCTGTATTCATTTCCCCGATTTAATGGGTCTGCCCAAGATCCCTGGAGGATGGTTAAAATAGCTGCCTTTTGATTCGGGCTCTCAGTATTGCTTCTTAGTAGACTGGATTAATTTAATCTGAGGTAGGAGAAAGGCACAAACAAGTAACCTTGGGAGAAGCCAAGGAATGGCTGTATGTGATAACCAATCAGCTGATTTGCCATGAGCTACCTCCTCCCCTCACGAACATGAAGAAGCTGCATGAAGAGTAAGCCTGTCCTCTCCTTTTTTTGTAGTGTGAGAGCCTATTCACAGGCATTGTGTAGTAGATAGTCTTTACATCCATTCTTAGCTTAATCTGGAGTTTCTTGTCCATATGTCCACATCAACAAGTGCATATTGATTACTGATGGTCTAAAAATTACCCAGACAAAAGAAGTCATATTGTATTTATAAATACACGCACTTAGAAGAAGTATTTTCTCTCTTCTCATGCGGAATAGATCATGCATTGGGAATGATGAGGAAAGTATATGGGATCTAAACTGGATAGAGGACTCTTGGACACAAATCCAACCAAGAAGCAAAGTTGTTAAAGCATGACAAAGCCTCTAGCCTGTTTCTGTTCCAAAGAAAAATGTTTTATTGTCATTTCCAGGTACTTGACTTTGCAGATTTACTAATGTTCTTTCTTTTGTATGATTTAGTATGTTTTCTTTCCTTGCCTAGATAAATGTAATGATAGAGTCTCTGACTGTCCATGTATTATAGTAAAAAGTGTGGGGGCACAATGTCATATTTCTACAATACCCTCTTGTCTTAATGCTCCCCCTCTGATCCTACATTAGTCAATTTAAGACTGTGTTGCCAGTGAGACGGGAAGTCCTGTCTTGTCCTCTCCACCATTTATCTCTGGCTGCAGATTCCTGTCTACTTCCCTTGCACTAGCATTAGTATTTGTATGGCTGCTCAGTATGTCAAATCAGCACTTCGACAGATGGTTTTTTTCTTATTTGATTTCTGGTCTGACCATAGTCAACTATGATGCTACATCCTGAATGATCTGTATTTAAGTAAGAACTAAAATTTGTCTTCAGCCCACCTACAGGAAATCTGCAGTTGCTCACACCTCATTCTTAATCTAAAAGGTAAAAATTTAAAACCTCCAGTTAGTAGATATCAGACTTAGTCAGCAATCTTCCTCTCCTTCCTTGGTGGGCAGGTTTTAAAGGAAATGACTCAAAGAAAGCAGCCATAAGGAAATGTAGAAAACTAACCTGGGTAAGGCAGGCAGAGAGTTTTGAAAATGAAGGATGCTGGCAGAAACGATAGCCCACTTCCTGAATTACAGATGAGGAATCCATCTCTGAGACTTCTCACAACTGAGATCAGTTACCAAATTATGCTGTTGGTTTCTCCAGATTGATCGTATCGTTAAAGTGCTGTGATAGCTGGGCCCAGTTTCCTTGTTGGAAAGTGCATGAAGCAACTCCACTCCAGACATATGTGTGTGCCTGGCCAGCTGGGGGGATGATTCATTAAAGTCTGCAAAGCAGACAGACTTCATGAGCAGGAAGACCTGTGTGGCACACTGTGACTGTGACAACCTCAAAGTGTCACTTTTTCTAGAAGAACCAAGAAGGGATACTGTCTTTGCACTTTGCCTTGAAATCCTTCTCCTTTAAATGTAAAGCAACATAAGTATCATAGCCTCAGGTGCGATTTGAGATTGAAGAAACTTGATGTGGCTGTGCTGAAACAGCAATCTGAACACATAAGCAGCAATAAATACATTTGGCAGTATACAAGCTATGAACTGCAACTGGACAGTTGAGTTTGTATCTTAAATTTACATTGCTGAACTCTTTCATGACACATGCTTACTCATCAAGAGTTCCACTGTCTTGTGAGCCTGTGATGCATCTGCTGAAATCAGGTCTGGATCTGTCTGTAGGTCAGCTATGCTATGTTGGTATAAACAAGGGGGGTGGCTTTCATTTGTGGGGAGTCACTTCTTATTCTTACTTCCAGTTTGGTCAGTAGTAGAAAATTTTCACTCTCACAGGAAAATTGTTTAATACATTCTTACAAAAAATTTAAAATGGAAGTTTATCCACTATTTTTTACTTAAAAAGGTGCATTGAAAGATAATCTGTGTAAGTAGCTGTGTGATACCAGGAGTAACACAAATTCAATTACTTGCATCACTTTTAATTCTGCACAGAAGGAAGCTCTGATACAGAAGTACAGGACTGTTGGCAGAGTTTGGAGAAACAGTTCCTTTGCTGTTAAATTGCAACTTTTTCTAAATCTGTTCTTTCAAAAAAAAAAAAAAACAACACAAAAGTAAAAAAGTGAAAGCAGGGAGAACTTTATGACTAAAAATACAATCTTGCAGATTGGTCAGTCAAACAATACTAGAGAAGAGAGTGGGATAATCAGAGTTTATGTTCAAACTGTCCTAACTTTCTGCTTCTCAGGAGAACAACCCTCTCAAAATATCCCAACTGATGGTGCTGTTCACACTCTGAAAGCAATCTATAATGAGACAATGTATGACAATGAGTAGAATTTTGAAGAGCTGCAATAGATCACATTACTTTGCAGAAGCTTGCAAATGGTTTCGAGTGCGCATAGGTTAGTTAAAGGGCTTAATGATGGCCTCTTTAGCTCAGAGTAATTCCTTCATTAAATCAGTGGGCACCATTGTAGCAGGTGATGAATAGACTACCAGTCTGAACATAAATGGCACAGTTGCTAACTTTAAATTGGACATAAGTGCTGAAGTCAAATGTTGTACCAGAGAGTATATACAAGAATACATACATCAACAAGAATGTTGTTGGAATTCTGAAGAAAAAAATGCAGTAGAAGTTGAGGCAATAAAACCCAAGACTGGGGCCTTGACTACTCAGACGCTAATGAAAAAACTATACGAGAAAGTATAAAAAGTAAGGAAATAAAATATTATAAAACAGAAAGGGACAAGACAACTGAAAGAGAGTTTGAGGACACTTTCATAAGAAAGGGAAGCTTCCACAAGAATACTGCAGTGGTCTAGATGAGCCCATTCACACTTTATTCTTTTAGCACAGGTAAAAAGTTCTTGAAAATCTTATATATTGAGAACTGAAGGAGAAATAAAAGTCTAACTTCCTGGGAAGAGTGTCGTGGATAGTATACCCTGTCAACTATCTGAGTGCTGATTAGTTAATGAATATCACAGTTGCCACTTTTGCTTGTAAACTGTGTTCTCTTGGATTAAAGAAAAAAATAAAGGGCAACCTTAAGCCTTTTAAGATAAGATATAATAGGGTTTTTATGCAGAAAAAAATTATATATGCCTCGGCATCCAGTCTTTTTGGAAAACACCCATCAGTGCTGTAAAATTCATACTACCAACAAAGTATTGAAGAAAGTCCTGTTAATTACCTCCAACTCCACAAGATACTACCATGATACTTAGTTCCTTTTCAGCTGAGATATCAGACAGAAGATACGAACCTGGAGGATATCTACTTGTTCTTAGAAAAAGACAAATTAGCTATAGATCTTTTGCTGCCTGTCTTTGCAGCATTTGATAGAGACAGCTATGAATTCCCGCTATCCTCTCTCCAATATGTGACAAGAAAATATCTTTCTCATTGTGTTGAATATGAATTCTTTTAATAGACATATTCATTGCTGGGATATCTTAATGCCTAGTCTCTGACCTTTTCTTTTTTTTTCTCCCAATAGGGTTCTATTCTTGCTTGGCTACAGATAAAAGATTAAACACTGTTTATGAAGCTTAACCTTCCTCTGTAGGATGCTCTGACTTCCAAAATATTGTGTTCTTCTAGTGTGTGCTTCAGATTGAGTAATGGATGTGAGTAGAATAGTATCAGAGAAGAAGGAGAAGCATCCCTTTGTCTTTCAGCTGGAACTATGGCTTTTCATTGCCTTGGAAGTCTCCCTGTGGTAGGGAAAAATTATATACTGATGAACTGATAATGCTTTTGCTCACATGGATATGGGCAAAACACAGAAACATAAACATTTTCTTAACAGCGTGATCATAACTTTGAAGAATGATCTTTGCTATTAAGGCATGCAAACCAAATGTTTCCCTATAAATAAGAAAAGATACCATTTTTTTATATATTTGTGTAATGGTTTTGGGGAATATTTGCATATAGACAATGTTTTATGATTTACATGTAGTTAGGAGATATGATATCTGCATTAAATCTATATTTACAATGGATTTAGGATGTGCATCTCCAAACATTTCTTTCTGTGCATCAGTTGGTATACTTTTTTCATTCATATTAGGGAGTTGTGTGATCAAAATTTGCTGAACTGTGGTTTATAGCAGACAATTAACAGCTGTTAAATAGGATTATTGCAGGCTGTTATCTTCAGGTAGCATCGATTCAAATGCTAATTTCACTCAATTTACTGCTCATAAGGCTACCCTACTGCCAGGTATGCTGAACTCATGATGAATGAAAAAAATTATCTGAAAAGAATGTAACCTATTTAAAATATGTATCAGTAGGTTTTATTGCCTGGTTTGCAGCTTCTTGACACAGGTGAGAATGCTGTGCATGGCAGGAAAATGTAGAGTCAGGCTTAGCCCAAAAGAACTGCTAGAAAATAACATTACCTTGTATTTCTTTGGCTGTGATTATAAATGCAATTTTGGTAATGAAAACAAATCATGCTTTTTACCCTTTGGTTGTTTCACCTCTTAAAGAATGCCACGCATGCTGGGAGATACAGGAGAATAAGAGTAATCTTTGAGTGATGTGCTGTGTCTAAATGAGGCACACCTTAAGAGCCATAGTTTAAAATTCAGTGTACACCTTTTTCATGTGAAGTTAACTATAATTTCCTTCTCCCTATCAACCTTTTCTTCTTCTCATAGTGCAGGAATAGCCAACAGTAGATGCTTCACTCTTTCCAGGTTAACTTCAGGATTCAGCAGTAATTTTCTAAGCTTTGCTGTTGGGATGATCTTGTTGTGGGAAGGCAATATTCCCCTTCCTCCCGTTTACTGTATATTTCTGCTCTCAGCCTTCAGCTGACAGTAGCAGTCATACATATTGATTCAATCTGACAGGAAAATAATGCCTGAGAAAGGCATTTCTGGTGAAATAAGTTCCCTGCCTTAGGTCTCTGTGCAGCCACAAGTTAGTCAATAAGAAAGTACAGTGGTTGGACATTGGGATTGCTGGTTTGGAGCTGTACAGGTTTAGACTGGCCCCTCAGAACCAACTGGAAAGTTATACCCTTAAGCTGTGATTTCTCATTAAATTTTGTTTCATCTTTACAGACGGTATATGTGGTCCCTTGGTACCTACTGTAAGATCTTGGCAATTTTTCTTTGAATGCTCCTACACAAAGGAATACTGGGTATTTTAAAGGAGAGTTTGTGAAGATTATGCAGAAAAATTGTATATTAAAAATTCTTCTACTTGCCTTTAATGCTTGTGAAGGCAACAAGATACTTTTAAGAGGTATTTCTCTTAGGTTAAACTTCTTTACTGTTGTGCCTGTTGATTGGTAAATCCCTACATATACTGGTCAGTCAGTACTGTCAAATGTTGCATGAGGAGAATTTGTACTGTCTGATTAGGAGTAAAATGAAGAAAGAAAAAAGATTGCCTTGCACTTTCAGTTTCATTGCTGTCTCACAGTGTCTATGGGGAAAATTATCTTTCATACTTAAGCATATAAAAAGTATGTCTAAAGTAATGAGCTTGCTGCTACCGCAGTGCAAGGCCATATAATAAAATAGGATATATTACAAATTCTATCCAGTCTAATTCATAGAATCATAGAATAGTTAGGGTTGGAAAGGATATTAAGATCATCTAGTTCCAACCCCCTGCCAGAGACAGGGACACCTCCTACTAAACCATGCCACCCAAGGCTATGTCCAATCCAGCCTTGAACACCGCCAGCGATGGAGCATTCACAACTTCCCTGGGCAACCCATTCCAGTGCCTCACCACCCTTACAGTAAAGAATTTCTTCCTCATATCCAATCTAAACTTCCCCTGTTTAAGTTTGAACCCGTTACCCCTTGTCCTATCACTACAGCTCCTCATGAAGAGTCCCTCCCCAGCATCCCTATAGGCCCCCTTGAGATACTGGAAGGCTGCTATGAGGTCTCCACGCAGCCTTCTCTTCTCCAGGCTGAACAGCCCCAACTTTCTCTTCCTGTCTTCATACGGAAGGTTCTCCAGCCCCCTGATCATCCTCGTGGCCCTCCTCTGGACTTGTTCCAACAGTTCCATGTCCTTTTTATGTTGAGGACACCAGAACTGCACACAATACTCCAAGTGAGGTCTCATGAGAGCAGAGGAGAGGGGCAGGATCACCTTCCTCCACCTGCTGGTCACGTTCCTTTTGATGCAGCCCAGGATACGGTTGGCTTTCTGGGCTGCAAGTGCACACACTGCCGGCTCATGTTCATGTTTTCATCGACCAACACCCCCAAGTCCTTCTCCGCAGGGCTGCTCTGACTCTCTTCTCTGCTCAACCTGTAGTTGTGCCTGGGATTGCTCTGAGCCAGGTGGAGGACCTTGCACTTGGCATGGTTAAACTTCATCAGGTTGGCATCAGCCCACCTCACAAGCGTGTCAAGGTCCCTCTGGATGGCATTCCTTCCCTCCAACGTATCAACCGAACCACACAGCTTGGTGTCATCGGCAAACTTGCTGAGGGCGCACTCAATCCCACTGTCCATGTCACTGACAAAGATGTTGAACAAGACCGATCCCTGAGGGACACCACTCATTACTGGTCTCCAGCTGGACATTGAGCCATTGACCACAAGTCTTTGCATGTGGCCATCCAGACAGTTCTTTATCTACCAAGTGGCCCACCTATCAAAGCGATGTCTCTCCAACTTAGAGACAAGGATGTCATGCGAGACAGTGTCAAACGCTTTGCACAAGTCCAGGTAGATGACATCAACTGCTCTACCCCTGTCCATCAGTTCCGTAGCCCCATCATAGAAGGCCACTAAATTGGTCAGGCAGGATTTCCCCTTAGTGAAGCCATGCTGGCTGTCACCAGCCACCTTGTTGTTTTTCATGTGCCTCAGCATGCCTTCCAGGAGAATTCTCTCCAAGATTTTGCCAGGCACAGAGGTGAGACTGACTGCTCTGTAGTTCCCTGGCTCATCCATTATCCCCTTCTTGAAAATGAGGGTTATATTCCCCTTTTTCCAGTCGTCAGGAACTTCACCTGACCATCATGATTTTTCAAATATGATGGACAGTGGCTTAGCAACTTCATTTGCCAGCTCCTTCAGGACCCGCAAATGGATTTCCTCAGGTCCCATGGACTTGTGTACGTTCAGGTTCTTAAGATGGTCTCGAACCAGATCCTTTCCTACAGCACGCCTAGGGTCTTCATTCTCACTGTCCCTGTGTCTGCCTTCCAAGACTTGGGTGGTATGGTCAGAGCATTTTCCGGTGAAGACTGAGGCAAAGAAGTCGTTAAGAGCCTCAGCCTTCTCCAAATCCAGGGTAGCCAGTTCTCCCAATAGCTTCTGGAGAGGGCCCACGTTGTCCCTCACCTGTCTTTTATTTGCAATGTACCTATAGAATCCCTTCTTGTTATCCTTAACATCCCTAGCTAAGTTTAATTCTAAGTGGGCCTTAGCTTTCCTAACCTGGTCCCTAGCTTCCTGGACAACATCCCTGTATTCTTCCCAGGCTGCCTGTCCTTGCTTCCACCTTTTATGAGCCTCTTTTTTCCTTCGAATTTTCCTCAGCAGCTCCTTATCTATCCAACGAGGTCTCCTGGCCCTCCTGCAGTACTTCCTTCTAGTAGGGATGTATCACTCCTGAGATTGCAGCAGGTGATCCTTGAATATCAACCAAGAGTCTTGGGCCCCCCTGCCTTCTAGGGCTATATCCCATGGGACCTTACTAAACAGGTTCCTGAAGAGGCCAAAGTCTGCTCTCTTGAAGTCCAGGGCAATGAGCTTGCTGCACGCTTTTCTCACTGTCTTGAGGATCTCGAATTCAACCATCTCATGATCTCTGCAATCAAGGCTGCCCTGGAGCGTCGCATTTCCAGCCAGCCCTTCCCTGTTGGTGAGGACGAGGTCAAGCATGGCCCCTCTCCTTGTCAGCTCCTCTATTACTTGCAGAAGGAAGTTGTCAGCTCCTCTATTACTTGCAGAAGGAAGTTGTCTTCCACACAATCGAGGAACCTCCTGGATTGCTTGTGCCGTGCCGTACCCTCCCTCCAACAGATATCAGGGTGGTTGAAGTCCCACATGAGAGCAAGGGCTTGTGAGCATGAGGCTGTTCCAGTCTGTCTGTAGAGCGCTTCATCCACAGAGTCCTCTTGGTCAGGCAGTCTGTAACAGATCCCCACAATAATGTCTCCCATCGCTGTTCTCCCTTTAACCCTGACCCACAAACTCTCTATTGACTGCTCACCTGTTCCCAGACAGAGTTCCATACTCTCCAGCCTATCCCTAACATAAATAGCAACTCCCCCTCCCTGCCTGCTGGGCCTGTCTTTCCTAAAGAGCCTGTAACCTTCCATTCCAACACACCAGTCATAGGAGCCATCCCACCATGTTTCTGTGATGCCTGTGATATCTTACACCCGTAGACGTATACACATCTGTAACTCCTCTTGTTTGTTCCCCATGCTACTGGCATTTGTATACAGGCATCTGAGCCGAGCTCCAATTGAAGCCGGCTCATTGGCTGGAGCAGCTGGAATATCTCTACACTGCTCTGAAAGTTTACTATAGGTGCTGGCAAGTGACTGGGTGTGTTGGGATGGAATGATTCCCCCCTCCCCCAGCACATCTAGTTTAAAGCATCCTTGACCAGTCTGTCAAGCCTCCTACCAAATCCACTCTTCCCTTTCTTTGTCAGACCAGCTCCACCAGCCCCCAGTAGACCTGGCCTACTAAATTGAGTCCCATGTTCAAGGTATCCAAACCCCTGACTATAGCACCACCCTTCTAAGCATTTATTAACCTGGCCAATCCTCCTAGCCTTTTTGAGGTCCTGCCCTGTATCCTGGAGAATTGAGGAAAAGACAGTCTGTGCTCCAGAGCCCCTAACCACCTCTCCCAGAGCTCTGTAGTCCTTATTTATGTTCTCCGAGGTACTGCTATCCATATCAGTAGCACCCACATGGATCACTAGAAGTGGGTAATAGTCAGTGGGACGACTAATTCTTCTGGTCATTAGCAGCGTCTTGTCATAAGGTATGTATCAGATGTTTTATAATTATGGTTTAGACTTGGCTTTCTAAATAAATCCTTGACAATAGTAAGTGAAAATATTAAACCTGATTTAATTTTCACTAGACTTATATAGCCCAGAGACCCACAGAACTCCTATATCAATATTCTTTCATTTAATGCTTCTCAGATTCTTCTTTAGTTCTATTTAAGTGGGTCACAACAGGGGAAATGAAAAGCTTATCTTGATGCCTAAAATATTAATAAAAATTGAATGAAGTATCACTGCAAAGTGTCAGACATCTCCAATTTAAATAAACATAATCAATCACGTCAGCATGACATTTTCTTCACCACATAGGCAGCAATGCATTGTTCTTAATTACATCCAGATTTGAAACATGGGAAAATTAATGGCTAAGGGATTAGAGTTGCTATTTAATGCTAAGAAAGTCTTATTAGGATAAAGGGTTTAAGATCATCTTGTTTTCGTATGGGTCATAATTTATTGTGGTCTTGTGCCAGTGTGTCTTACACTTGCATTACAAACAACATTCATGCTTTTTCAGTACAATGGTAAAGTAAAGCATCTATTGTTTTGTGGATTTTCAACAGTTAAAAACTGAAACATATGATAGCATGATGAATGTATGGCTGTTTGATTATAATTAGTGTAAAAGGAGTATATTTTATGTACAATTTTGCAGAAATTCTCACTTGCTCTGCATGGTAACAATGTTATGTTAAATAAAAAATATTTTAAAGTAGCCTGTAACGTAGAGGACATAAATAATCATGTTTTAGAATTGTGCCACTTGTTAAGCACAAGAGGTAGGTAAATTATTATTAAACCAACAATTTTCTGGTAAATTGAGTCTGTTTTCTGTTCATGAAATATCCAAAAATAGACTTTGTTTGTAATCATTTGAAAAATACTTTCTTCCATCTGTGGATTGATTTTAAAGTATTTGCTTTATTTAGAAGCTACATTTTATTTATAACAAGTGGCCAGTTTTGGTAAGGATCCCTTATTTTCCTCTGCTTGTGGAAGACAAACTTTTTACGCTAAAGGGGAGCAAAATTATCACTAATGACAGATAACCATATTCTTCTCTAAGTCCCCCTTTTATGTCTGAAATATGAAAAGAGGAATAGCTATTCTCCAATATGTTTTGACCAGAAACTCCCATCTGCATTCCTGGTGAAACAAACAAAGCTAAGTTCAGGTATAGCTGAGTAGAAAATGTCTGGCAACTGTGGGAACTGACCACAGGACTTGCAGGTAGTTATTCCCTATAATTCTATTGGTTCTGCTACTAACTCCACAGGGTTTATTAATGTTGCCATTGAAATTATCTGAAATTTCATTGGTGAGAGAGCCTCCATGGAAATGGCTCATAGCCTGATCAAGTGTCTCTTGGTGATGGTGAAATTCCTGCAGAGAGCCTTGCCAAAGGCTGTGTGTAGGGGAGCAGCATGTGACGCTTTACCTATCCTGATGCAGGCAAAAATAGCTGTCTTGAAATACAGTTTATATTCCTGTGCCTTTTTGAGTGACATCTTGCCCAGTTGGTTTTAGAGCTTAGTGCAAAATTCTGATGGAAACTTTGAGGGCCTAGAGCCTGCGTTCAGATATTTGCCCATGGGTTCCACTGACTTAGTAGTCTTGAAAATTCTCGCCTTTCCTAACGTGCAAGTCAGACATTTTTACTAGGATAGGCACATAAGCTCTGGCAGCAGCAGAGATTTGTAGAGAAAATGTTGTATTCTTTAGCACCATAAACAGCTCTAAAACCTTTTTGAACCAATGGAGGAAGTCATAAATACAGCTCCACAGAAATTCAGCTGCCTCTTCAATCTGCAAGCAAAGACATCTTTCACTCAACTAATATAGATACAGTGCAAATAAGCTTTATACTCAGCACTAGATCCCATGTTTATTAAGATCTATGCCATAGGTGAAACAGGTTTCATGTGAGGAAGTAATCTTTTGAATCTTAGCAATAACTGGACTGCAGCAATATGATTCTGGAAGCACTAACTGTAAGTGTAATTAGAAACATTTTATTGTACGTGTTTGCATGAGGTGGTGTATGGCACAGTACATAGAGAAAATAACAATTGAAAATACTGGGAGACTAGAGGCAGAGTGGAGGAATAGTGCTGGCAGTGAGAGCCTGAGGAAAAAGCCACTTGAAGTCTGGATTCATGCTTATTCTTTGACCTGTGTAATTAAAAAATCCCAAACCAACTATTTTTAATATATAATTAATAGGAATGATAAGTGTTTTTCCTTTACTTGGAAATATCTGTTTGAAACTTGTCAGAACACTGATTATTTCCATTACACATGTTTGTACAAATCTGAAAAAAGAAAGGGTCATGCTACTGTAATTTCCAAATTAAAGACAGTCTTTGTTAGAGGCACTGAACACAATCCTAGAAAAAAAATGCAGATTGCATGTTTCAGTGATAGCCAGCAGAGTAAAGCTTAAGGAATAAACTCCACCTCAGGTGACTATTGTCAAAGCACACAATGATTTCAAGGTGGCCAAGATTCCAGTGTGCATATTTCAGAAGTGTCCTGGACACCTCAGGCTCTTATCACAAAATTAATAGTGGTGTTTATATGTCTTATTGGTGAAGGAAGGCCACAGACACCATCGCTTTTATTTGTATTTATGTGATAAAGTGCATATTGTATAGATGAGTAATTACTATGATTAATCAATTTATCTTTGAAATTGTTCTTTTTCTGTGCAAGGAAGGGAGTGCAGAATTCAAAACAGAAGTGGAATTAAATAGAAAAGGACATGATATGACTGCAATCATAGAAAAAGCACACTGTAATTTATGAGCAAAGCATTTCTGTGCCAAGTTCTGGGCCATTTGTATTGATATTCATGAATAAAGTGAAATTGATATGGCAGTATAACAATCATGCAATATACACGTTCAGGCTCCTGCTTATTTTAGAACAGCCAATAAAAAATAATGGAGTAGTAAAAGAGTGTTTTTTCTTGGTTAAAGAATTTTAGAATAAGGGTATTTGTAAGTGGATTTGTCTGGGTTTATGGTCTCAGGGATGTTAGAGAAGGTGGAGAGATTTTGTTTAGGAAGCATTTCTTCTCTACTGATTATTTAAAGAGCCTAATAACATGCATCTGCCCCCAGCACACCCAGAAAGTCTTACCAATGTTCTTTGTTTATTATGTCTACGGCTCTTGTTACACCATGCACAGGTGTCCATGCAGAAATCTTTGTTCATGTTCAATAACAAGCCTATTGCATATCCAGCCTGTGGCCCTCATTGCATTGTGCTTCAGTGTACAATTAAACCCAGCGTTTATTCCCAGCGCTCTGGACTTAGTGTTCAGGATTGTTGCATGCTGAAACCATGTGGTGTTTACCGGTACTACAATCACTCAAGTGATTTTGCTTGTAAGGAAAAGAAGATATAGCCATAGAGCAGGATGTTCCAAAATTCCCTTTTCCTAGTCGTTTTTCAGAAGCTATTTAATAGAATGCAACGTAATAAGGCTTTTAAACCACTATCATTTTTTAAAAAGGTGACTCTGACCGACACTTTAACTGGGTTTTGAAAACTATAGAAGAAACCAGGTTTGAATTTGAATTGCTAACTGGCATCTAATCAGTGTTTAGTATCACTGTAATAGCACAGAAAAAGAGAACTGAAGATAAAAATTATACACTGAAACAAGGGAAACATAATTTGCAAGTATCATTGTGGATTTTTCTCTTCTTTCTGGATCCATTCATACTCAATAAGGCAAATGGCATATGAAAGGATCAGCAGTGATTCATATGGCATTGTATGTAGCTGGTTTGAGTGTGCTAGATGATGTATTTGCTATTTATGTAGTCAACAGACAGAGTTCTAGGAAGCTTCTAAAGTGGTTAAGAGACAAAGAATGATTTGTCTTTTCACTAATGACAATCAGTGTCTTATATAACAGCTTCATAGCTCAGGCAAATGGACTAATCTCATTCATTCCTTTCAGAGTCTTATCATTAGGTTGTCTGGAAAGTATAAATTATTTTTATGTAGTAAGGCCCAGGAAAAAATAAAGTAGGTATTAAAGTAACTTTGTTAATGTTAGAAATAGGCAACAAATAAAAGTCAGGAGAAGCTGGCACTTCAGATGCCAGCACAAAAGGACTGAACAAAAATCCCATCTACAAATGCTTTCAAACTTTACAAAAATCTGGATCAAATATTACGAGTTGAACCAATTTTCAGCCAGCTGCATACCTGCTCAAATAACCAAGATCAGTCTAGAAATAAATGGTTGTTTAAAAACCAAACCCAAAGCATTTCTTTTTATTGTTTTGTGAAGTAGAAGTATTTGGTTATGATGTAAAGAAATTTTTAAATTTGAACTTTCAGTGGGTTTATATGTATTTAAAATTTTCTGGTTTTCAGTGTATAAAGTGATAGTACAGGTGGTAATTTTTTCCTATTTTGTCTAATCTGCATCTTCATAACACTTGAAAGCAAATTCACTGCTTTTAGAGGAAAATGTGACAGGCAGTCAATTTGTAGGCTTCTTTTTCAAAGATAAAGAAGTTTTGGAAAATTGCTCAGTAAGGAAAATGGATGAAAAAAAGTTTTAATTTTTGGTATGTTCCATGGAACCTTTTGGGCATATTTACTCGATAATTGATCTTTGTTAGCTGTTTCTTTTAAGCTCTAGAAATAAAGAAGCTTGTCCTTGTGTCTTGGGAGAAAAATCACCCTTAAGTTTTCTTGTATGTCACTCTTGTCCTGCTGGGTGAAATAGCTTCTTTTTGTGCTTTCACATGCTTGTATCTTAGTCTTCTTAGAGGATTTTAAGAGAAGCAGAATGTGTGATAGGACGTTGGCTGGTAAAAAATAAGAAAGGAATGGCCTAAATCTTGCTTTAAATCTTGAAAACTTAGAAATTTTTCTGTTTCAAAATAGTCCATGCCAAAGCATCTATAATTACTTTTCAAGAAATAATATGCTCTAGACCTCTTCTGAAATTAAAAAAGTCATCTGAGGAAGAGAAGTGTGATTATTGAAAGAAAAACCCACCCCTATCTCAAAATTGCTTAAGATTCAGGCTTAAATTAATAGTTTATTAAAACCAGATAAATTTACTAAATGATGGAGTATCCTCTTTTCTACATGAAAGGTTTTATTCTGTAAAAGTTGAAAACATTGCAACTTTTGTGAAAGACTTTACAAATCTTTTTGCTGTGCAACTGAGATTTCCCCAAAAGTGACAATTGTGGTAGGGGGAAAAAAGGAAACAGAGACTTTTACTATCTTAAATCTCCTTAGAAGTTCTTCCTAAGAATAGAAAACCACCATGGAGTAGTCAACCTGAAATTGTTTTTCTTCTAAAACCCTGCAAGTTCCCTCACTATTTTAGGGTGACCTGATTTTTCTATTTCTATGTGTGAAAGATGGAGTTTCACCCCTGAAATTGAAAACCCATAATTGTAAAGCTCACACCTTTGGGTGCTCTTGCCCTTGGATGCTCTTGCCCCTTCCTTGGCCACTTGTTTGTCTGTCTGTGGGTCACAGGCGAGTTCCTTGAGAGTATGTGAAACCTTTCAGTGAGGCTCTTTCCTTTGAGAAATCAATTATCCTCAAAGTTTCTTGGGATTTTGCCCTGTTCTGTCCAACTGGGAAAACACAGAACATAATCTGACAACTAATTTCCACAGCAAATTATGTGTCTGCTGTTCCACATTACATATTGGAAGGAGACTGCGTGAGATTCTGCCCTTTAGGTAGATTGAACTTGTCTTTAATTTGTTGGGCTTTTTTCTTTCGCTGCAGTGTAATGACAAATCTTGCTTAAAATGATGAAATGTTGGTTCCTAGCCAAAAATTTAAAGCAACGTGTGTATTTTCTGCTAGGAAAGTTGATATTAGCTCATTAGCATCTTTCACAGCTGAAATAACACAGTGAGCCAATGTGAATCAAACGTTCCCAGGGGGCTGATTTCCTCCCACTGATTGGAGAGTGATGAAAACAAAGAATAAGAGGTCAGCCTGCATCTAATTTCAAAAAGTGCCCTATTGATGGGGAAAACATCCAAGATCAAAAGACCGTCATCCAAGCGTAATCTATACTAACCTGGTTCGTGATAAACAGTGAAATCAACCATTATGACAGTATGACCATTCATTATTATAACTGATAGCTTTCCCATATTGCCTTTTTTGCACTCTACACAAAATCCATATTTGTATTGTTAGATTTATATTGATATTTGAGTTGATGAGCATCCTACCTGGCAGTTGCTTTGCAGCTATGAACTGTAACCAGAGTCACAACTGTTGAGTTACCTGCCTGATGAACACAGAGCCTGTCTTCACATTACAGGTTGCCAAATAGTTTTTTTTCCTCCTAAAGCCCAGACCCTCTCTGCTATACTGCATTTTTGGTACAGTTCCTCTGAAAGCAGAACAAAAATAAAATTAAAGACTGAAATTCAGAACAACAGATGCAAAAATGAATGGTGAGATGAATACAGCATGAGCTCAGAAGTTAACTGTCTTCACTCCCCATTGCATTTTTGTCTGTTCCATGTGCTGTGCACCTGTGGCTTGCAGACAATGGATGTGATTGCACGATAGAAAAACTGGCAGCCAAGTTGAAGCTGCTGCTGCCTGTTGATGTGTCTTTGTTCTCTCCTGTGAGTTCTTTGCAAGCTTTTCTTCTGCTTTTTATTTTCTTTTGGTTTTTACATTACCTCTGTGTGGTCTTTTATTTTTTTATTAGTACACTTTGCTGCTGCTTTTGAGATACTATAAATGTAGCAAAGAAAAAACATGGTTAAGTGAAGGCATTGTAGATAGTAGGCAAAAGAAAACAGCTATTCAGAAGTCTATGAAGTACATAGGAATAGGACCAGTGGCATAGTGGCTTGAGACCACCAGGCAGTAGAAATGAATTAACAGCAGACTATTCCTCCCCCCAGATCCTATCATCAAAATTAAGTGAACACCTGCACTAAATAAAATTGAGCTGAACCACCATGAATATTAAATTCTGAGCTTGATTTACTGCTATATTACTCCAGGTTTATGCTGGCATAAATTCCCTTTAAAGCAACAGTTACATGTTTACGAACTGGGAGTAATGTGGTTGTGAATCAAGTTGTTCAGTTTCTTTCCTGTGATGTCAGATCTTGTTCTGTTTGGAGTGTTGATGCAGGTGCCACGTTATGTCCTTTCTGATGGAACATAGTGCTAGAGATGCACTGAGGACTGTATGGTTTGTGAAGAATACATCTTTTCTAAAAATCTTCCATTGCATTGTTTCACAAGATTATTCAGTGTTGTAGTGGCTTGTTGGGTCTAGGAGAAGCACCATTTCTCTAGTGGCTTATTACCAAAGGACTTGCTCATCCACTTGTTAACTATATGTTGTTTTCCGATACATTTCCTGTGGAAGGGCTGGCCTGGCCATTGTTGGGCACTGTGTCCTTATGCAACCATTTGTTGTACATATGTGTGCAGTTCTTTTTTGGCCATGCTACAGGATGGCAAAGGAACTTGCATAGAATGCAGAATGCCATACAAAATTAAATAGAGCATGGAGTATATGTGGAGAGCTATACAAGTAGCTCACATGTTTTTATTACACTGTCTTCACAGATCCACCTGGCGCGAGTGTGCTCAGTTTCAAGTCCATGTGTGGACACCATGTTCATTGCTAAATGCTGACTGGTGGAAGCACTGAAGTGTAAGCAGATGGCAGATAGTGTGACTTTGTAGGATAGAGCAAAATAATTGCTCTTTGCTTGGCAAAGGCTCTTACTCAGCTTGAGCAGGCTCAGTGTGCCTGAGAAGCCAGGATGCTCAGTGGGAGAGAGAAGCCCTTCTCAGACTCATCTAGTTTTGATTTTCTAGAAAAGATTTGGGCTAATTATTTTGTTAGAGCTATTTTGTCCATTCTAATGATGAATTGCATAATTTCCCAAGTCGTCATATCCAGCCTAGCCACTTGATCTTAGGTACACATCATATTTTCCTGTATTTTCTTTGTGATTGAGCTGGGTGTTTTTAAGGAGACAAGTGGTAAAAAATTAGACTGTGAAAGATGCAAGCAGATACAGACAGAGGAATGCAGCTGTAAGTAAAAATGCTACAAGATAAATAAGATGAGAACCTAACCTCAGTTCCCTATCTGATAGGGCTCAACCTAAGAGCTCTTAAAAACTTACATGGACTTTAGTAGGCATTGGATTAAGCCTTTAATCCTTTATTTTAAACTTAAACCTAAATAGTTGTTTACACCTAAGTAGTTGTTTAACCTAAATAGTTGTTTAGTTTTTCAGGAAATCTGTGTAATATTTGTTTTGTTTTGTTCTTTTTCCTTCCAGTTGCTGGGTAAATAATTTCAGAACTCAAGATTACCTTATCCTCTTATTGAACCATACATTGGTGGTTTCTCTGTTTCTTATGAGTTTCTTGCTATCCTTGGTAATTTCTAACAAGGTAATACTTTATTCTGGGAAATTATTTGCAATAAACAGTCATCCTGAAAGAAACCCTCATTCCCTTTTATAGCTTTTCTGCTACAGCTTGCATTCCAAATTTTTTTCTAGAAAATGTTCCTATGTTGAACAGATCTTTTTAGATCATTGACCTAACTGCTCTATTATTAATTCCAAAGTTCTCCTGTGAATTCTTGCTGTGCTAGTATAGGAAAATTTTAGTAAACCATCCTGTCAGTAGCATTGAGCTTTCTATTGATATTTTAGATGATAGCAGGCAGAATGCTGCAATAATTATTCTGCCATTTCTTAATATTCTACCATTCAGCATTCCTCTTTTTCACAGACATTATTGACTGTATGTTAAAGTCTTCTGTCAGTGCCTGTTGTTGCATGAGACAATGAATTTTTAGGGTAAAAGATGGCTTTCTCACAGATGTTATCCTGGTCCCTACATACTCAAATGTGTGTCCCTTGTTTCAAAGGCTTTGGAGTTTTTGCTTTGAAATACAGAAGGCATCTTAGATACAGGAATAAAGGATTGCAGTTTTTAAGGTAGAGAATGCAGCACGAGATTGGCAAAAGTAAATTGAAAATTCAAACTGAAAATGGAAAAAACATCAGCTGAACAGAACGTGTCAGAAAGTACAAAACTTTTGATGACATTATGGTTTGACTTTTTGGAAAGAAATTAAGATTTTGCTTGAAACAGATTTTGTTTCAAATCTGGGCTCCAAAAAAATCCGTCTGTAAAAATAAAATGTTCCTTGCATAATTATTTCATTGTGTGCACACACAAATTTAAGGTGTTCCAGAACTTTTAATTGTTCATCAGACTTGCTCTTGAACTCTTCAGACACTTTCTCTAATAGGAGCAGCCAGCAGGTGTTCCAGGTAGGATCACCCTTAACTATTCCTGCTATTGGTTATCCAAGCTGTAAGTGAAGGCACCAAGGACTACAAACACTGCATCCAGTTTTGCACAAAGCAGCAAGCAGAAGTGTGGCAGAGTCACTGACCATGTTGTTAAGCCAGAAGATTATTTTCTGAATACCAACATATTACCAAAGTGATAAATGTGAGCAGCAAACAATATGAAGACAATCTGTCCTCTAATGAGCTAGTTTAATGGGTTAAACAAACAACTGAAAAATATAAGCAGTGATATGTAGTCCCTGTCCACAAGCTCTTACTAGTCAGTTATCCAGGTATCTTGGGATCTGCGGAGACTGTACACTTTCAAAGAGAGCTTTTGTTTGTTCTGGGTGTCCACAGGTTCTTTGTTCTGGTTGCCTTCTATATTTTGTCTTTATTTGGGGCTAGTAACTCTTCCGTTTACTTCAGCACTTGCTTCTTGTCCTCCAGCTATCCTTGCTTTAGTCTTCTTTAAGGAATCTTAAGTTAGGCAGTGGCAGCTGCTCAGCTCATTCTTGGGATTGTTTAGGGATCACTAATAGATTGCTTATGTTCACTGTTGTCTGTTGTTGCTCTTGTCTGAGTGTTAGGCTTCCATCTTCTAGTCTCTTTGGCTGTTATGGCTACACTAGGGAGGAGCAAAGGGAGGATGAATTCCATATCTAAGCTGGGAACTGTAGCAGGAAAAATGTGTACATGTGTGCCCAGATCATGCATTAAATTTCCATATTCATGCCAGCGTAGGATAATTTGGAGTTTGTATCCAGATATTTGTTTGCCTATGAGATTGGGTTTTGGAAGTAGTATTGAATTGTGTGATTTTATAAGCTTAACAGCCAAGCAAAGGATACAGAGTGTAATGCTCACATAATCAAACTTCTCTTCTTGCCGAAATAAGTGTTTTTCTGAGCGCAGAATAGTAGGAAGTAGTTATAGAGTTCCTTTATGAATTAACAGAAATGTAATTGGGGTCATCTGTGTATCAGCAGTCTTCTTTAGTGAATAATTATCTAAAAATAAATTTGAAATGACCTAATTCTGTAACAAATGCTTAATTTTCACATAGGCATTTTATGTGCACTGGTCTGCAGTGGAAGTTTATCCTGGTTCTGGTACTTACCAGGTAGCTGTTGGTGGGGACTGCAGCAATCTGATGCAAAGATGGGCATTTGTGCTTGAAATGTTACCCAAAATGAGGGCATGATTGGGCTTAGAGCAGTAGCTGAAAGTTGTCAACAGGTGGGATTTTAATTGAAACATTGTAGTAGAGCAGCTTTTGTTGCTATGGTTGGTATGCTATCTTCCTTGTCCATAAATAAAGGGCCTTACTCCTTGGAGCTGTCAATCCTGAACATTTTCTAAGAACCATTTTACACATAAACATTTTTTCTCCTAAAGGAAGTAGTGAACATAATGGGAATATCATCATTGTATAGCAAGTATTTAGCATTTTAATTTCGACAATGCTGATTTAATGAAAATTAGCTCATGCTGCTGAGAGCTGAAGAGTCCCTCCTGCTTGACTGCTGGTGGGTTTCAACTTGTTAGTCTCAAAGCAGATACTAATACTGACTGTCAATTTCTAGTTAAAAGGAAATTGTTATCAGCCCCCTTTATACTTTCTGCCTGACAGCTGATCTACTTCCTCAGAGAGGTTATATATATACAACCTCTTTGATCTGTATGTGTATATATATAAGCAGATATATATATAACTAAGTAGTAAATACCCAATGAAAGATCACAGTGCTTTACAAAAAATCGTAAAGAGAGAGAAAGGCATAACCTACAACACACTGAAAATTGGTTTTCTTTAGTAATTTAGAATTATGAATTACAACCGATTTTCTGAAGTTACATGCACCTTGCAGGGTAAAAATGCTTCATGCTGCTACTGCCAGTTAATGGGAGCTCCCATTCACCTCCATTTTAGGAGGACTTTAGTGGCAGTGCACGCTGCAGGTGGCTTTTGCCTTGGAGACCAGTGCAAGACTTCCTTACGCCATTTAATTTCATCAGATGTGTTATGCCAGGCATTGGAGGCTGAACAGAGGAGCTGAAATGCTCTTTGCCTGCTGGCTGCTGCACTCCTGAGGTACAAGGATTCTCCCTCTTGGGCTGGCAACACAGGCTGTATGGGAGCAAACCAGCCAGTGTAAGAGTAGCTGATGATGATGCTGGGGTGAGGCTGACCAAAAATCATTAAGAATACTCTGGGAGAGTTGCGGGCAGAGTGCTAGTGGGGAGAATCTTACTTGTTGGTGCTCTCATGCTGTTCAGCTGTCTTGGATGAATTGATGTTGCTCTTAGGTCAAATTTAAGAATCCTGGCTTCTCAAGCTATAGGTGGGTAAAATAGGCTTCACCTTACTGAAGATGTACTGGAGGTAAATTACTTCTTTGTGGCTTCTTTTTCAAAACTAAAGATGAGATGGTAAATTCACTGACAGTCTAACCTTGGTAACAGTGTACTATGACTGTGCTTGGTTGTGTGGCTTACAGCAGATTCTCAGAAGTATGCAGCTAGTCATAATCACTGTAAAATATGTGCATATAGACAACTGTTATGCATGAACTTGCATCAGCAAATTAGATGTATAGGTGTAGGAGATTGTGAAAGCATGGGGAGATAAGGTAGGCCCGTGGATTCCCTGACTGGAGACAGGAAGTTAGAGCTCAGTCTCAAAGAGGTTAAAGTGTATCCATGAGAAATGAGGCACCAGAGGCGTCGGAGTGGGAAAACAGAAGGCATCTGGAGGAGCAAGTCAGATAAGGGGAGTAACTAACTACAAAGGAAGAACTTGGCAAAACAACGGACGTTAGTAAAAAATTTTTGAACCGGCAACAACAACCAATCATGAATAGAATAACAACCTATTGACCTATAAATTTGTATTATGCTATGCTATGTTTGACCAATAAGTTTATGTTATGCTTGACCAATAAGTTTGTATTATGTTCTTCTACGCTTGACCTATAAGTTTGTATTATGCCACGCTTAACCAATGAGATTGTACCAAGCTATGTAGAAGGATATATCAGCAGGAGCTCCTCGTAATAAAGGACACTTGCTGCTGGAACTCTCTTCCTTCCCTTCCTTCCCTTCCTCTTTCCTTCCTCTTTCCTTCCTCTTTCCTTCCTTTCCTTCCCCTATCCTTCCCCTATCCTTCCCCTATCCTTCCCCTATCCTTCCCCTTTCCTTCCCCTTTCCTTCCCCTTTCCTTCCCCTTTCCTTCCCCTTTCCTTCCCCTTTCCTTCCCCTTTCCTTCCCCTTTCCTTCCCCTTTCCTTCCCCTTTCCTTCCCCTTTCCTTCCCCTTTCCTTCCTTTTCCTTCTTACTTACGTGTGGCTGTTTTAGCTGTCCCAACTAACTACACAGCCACACATAGGTTTTACATGATTTGTAAAAACAAGTGGCAAGTATATTTTATGTGGTGAATATATCTGAGTTTCCTATGGTGTACATCAAAAACCAAAACTAAAGTATCCATTAACCTTTTTTAGCTACTCTAGAAAGGGACATGTTGCTTTTGATAGTAAGACAGTGTTTTTCAAGCAGTGTTTAGATATTATATATTCAATTAAATAGACTAACAGTCAGCATAAACCCACAGCAATTTGGAGGCAATGGCAAAGATTTCTGGATCTGAAGTAGGTTCTGTAGTTCAGCCACGGCAGTGAAGGCTTACAGCTGTGATTACCCACTGCTCAAAGAATGAATAGCTAGTTCAGAGATTCCGTGAACATCAGAAATTACATGATTTGACCTTAAGCCACCTCCTGAGAAGTTCCATTCCCATTGCTGTAGTTGATTAGAAAAAATAGGAAAGCCCCATTGCTAGTGTTTCCATCAAAGCACCAGAGAGGTTGAAATTTGTCCCCAGAATGCCAGACACAGTTAATTTTATAAACACAAGTGACGTTTTCAGTGAGTCTTATCCATTTAGATGGTAACTGATAACCCACAATTGCATTCAGGCTGGCAGTGCAAAGCAGACCAAATACCAGGTTACTTCTGACGGGGAAAGAGTAAAAATCTGAAGGAAACCTGTCTGTTAAATGTGTTTTTCAGTGACACTGCTGCGTATTTTTTATATATTATTTAAATATTTCCTTGACAATGAAAGAAAGCAGGGATTTCTTGGCACTTGAAAGGCTCTTAAAGGTATATTAAAGATTTTACCAGAATTTAATCTCATAGGTGATCAAGGACATGCAGCCGTAAGAAAGTGTATTGGAAGACACTAAAGGGACTGTTTAGTCCAAACAGAAGCATTGGGTTATTTGTAAAATCTGTAACATGAACTTGCACTTTTATGGACAAAATGTTTAAAAATAGTTAAAGTATGGAAAAAAAAAATCTTTCCTCTAAATTGCCAGGTTATGATCTTCTAATGATAGAGAGCTGTCAGTAGTATATGGGAGCACTGTGTGTTCCAGGGAGTGATTAGACTTACATCATTAAGCATTTAGTGTAATTGGAATAGAACGCAGACAGAGAATAAATGTCTTCTGCTCTGAAAATCAGTATCTTAGCTTCTCATTAATGTGTATTGAAATGGATACTTCTAATGACAAGATGACTGAATAAATTCTTTAAAAAAACATTTTAAACATTTCTTTTCCATAGATGAGAAAAAGAAACTTTTCCAAGAAGGCAGGATCTCTACTATGCCAAAGTCAGTTTGAGTGTAAAGATGATTCAGCCCTTGAATAAATGGGTGTGTGATGGGAACATTTGTTTGGCTGTAACTAATTACAGTGGTACGGTTGGGTGCTTGCATTTTAATCACAAAATACCCTCACAGGAGTAAAACCATGGACAGTAAGGAGTTTGCAGAAGTGAGCAAAGGAGTGGTGTTCAGAAAAGAATTTAGGAGTGCAATGATTCACTGACAGTCACTGGCTACCTTCTGTGACAAAAAAGCCGAAGAACTCATTCTGAAGCCTTAACCATGCTACTATGAAACCAGAAAGAATTAGGGCAAGGAGACCTCCATGGATGGATAAGGACCTGCTGAGGAAAATTCAAAGGAAAAAAGAGGCTTATAAAAGGTGGAAGCAAGGACAGGCAGCCTGGGAAGAATACAGGGATGTTGTCCAGGAAGCTAGGGACCAGGTTAGGAAAGCTAAGGCCCACTTAGAATTAAACTTGGCTAGGGATGTTAAAGATAACAGGAGGGGATTCTATAGGTACATTGCAAATAAAAGACAGGCGAGGGACAACGTGGGCCCTCTCCAGAAGCTATCGGGAGAACTGGCTACCCTGGATTTGGAGAAGGCTGAGGTTCTTTGGCTCGGCCTTCACCTGCAAAAGCCCTGACCACACCACCCAAGTCTTGGAAGGCAGACGCAGGGACAGTGAGAATGAAGACCCTGGGCCCACTGTAGGAGAGGATCTGGTTCAAGACCATCTTAGGAACCTGAATGTATACAAGTCCATGGGACCTGAGGAAATCCATTTGCGGGTCCTGAAGGAGCTGGCAAATGAAGTTGCTAAGCCACTGTCCATCATATTTGAAACATCATGACAGTCAGGTGGAGTTCCCAATGACTGGAAAAAGGGAAATATAACCCTCATTTTCAAGAAGGGGAAAATGGATGAGCCGGGGAACTACAGACCAGTCAGCCTCACCTCTGTGCGTGGCAAAATCTTGGAGCGAATTCTCCTGGAAGGCATGCTGAGGCACATGAAAAACAACAAGGTGCTTGGTGACAGCCAGCATGGCTTCACTAAGGGGAAATCCTGCCTGACCAATCTGGTGGCCTTCTGTGATGGGGCTACAGAACTGATGGACAGGGGTAGAGCAGTTGATGTCATCTACCTGGACTTATGCAAAGCGTTTGACACTGTCTCGCATGATATCCTTGTCTCTAAGTTGGAGAGACATCACTTTGATAGGTGGACCACTTGGTAGATAAAGAACTGTCTGGATGGCCACATGCAAAGACTTGTGGCCAATGGCTCAATGCCCAGCTGGAGACCAGTAATGAGTGGTGTCCCTCAGGGATTGGTGTTGGGACTGGTCTTGTTCAAGATCTTTGTTGGTGACATGGACAGTGGGATTGAGTGCACCCTCAGCAAGTTTGCCGATGACACCAAGCTGTGTGGTTCGGTTGATATGTTGGAGGGAAGGAATGCCATCCAGAGGGACCTTGACACGCTTGTGAGGTGGGCTGATGCCAACCTGATGAAGTTTAACCATGCCAAGTGCAAGGTCCTCCACCTGGCTCAGAGCAATCCCAGGCACAGCTACAGGTTGGGCAGAGAAGAGATTCAGAGCAGCCCTGCAGAGAAGGACTTGGGGGTGTTGGTCGATGAAAACATGAACATGAGCCGGCTGCAGTGTGCACTCACAGCCCCGAAAGCCAACCGCATCCTGGGCTGTATCAAAAGGAACGTGACCAGCAGGTGGAGGGAGGTGATCCTGCCCCTCTCCTCTGCTCTCGTGAGACCTCACTTGGAGTATTGTGTGCAGTTCTGGTGTCCTCAACATAAAAAAGACATGGAACTGTTGGAACAAGTCCAGAGGAGGGCCACGAGGATGATCAGGGGACTGGAGCACCTCCCGTATGAAGACAGGAAGAGAAAGTTGGGGCTGTTCAGCCTGGAGAAGAGAAGGCTGTGTGGAGACCTCATAGCAACCTTCCAATATCTGAAGGGGGCCTATAGGGATGCTGGGGAGGGACTCTTCATGAGGAGCTGTAGTGATAGGACAAGGGGTAACGGGTTCAAACTTAAACAGGGGAAGTTTAGATTGGATTTGAGGAAGAAATTCTTTCCTGTAAGGGTGGTGAGGCACTGGAATGGGTTGCCCAGGGAAGTTGTGAATGTTCCATTGCTGGTGGGGTTCAAGGCCAGGTTCGGCATAGCCTTGGGTGGCATGGTTTATTGTAAGGTGTCCCTGCCCATGGTAGGGGGGTTGGAACTAGATGATCTTAATATCCTTTCCAACCCTAACTATTCTATGATTCTATGATCCCTGACAGTCTGCTATACTCACCAGGCAACTGTGCAGGGACTCTGGGCTGAGTTCTTCATACGTCAAACCAAAATCTTGTGATATTTTTGAGCATTTTCCATCTGCTCTATGTCAGAAGAGACTTTGATGTCAACATGAATTGCTGAAAAGCATGAAAACACACAGAAAATCTCATCTCATGGATTAATCTTCTTAGTAAAGTTGAGGTAAAGTATGAAACCCTGAAAATCCCACTAAGCAAGCAACAAACCCGGCCAGGACAAACGCCGTCACTCCAAATATCCCCCTTTCTTCTTCTTCCCACAGCTTTATATACTGACTTCATGGCGTCATATGGTATAGAATATCCCTTGGGTCAGTTGGGGTCAGCTGTCCCAGATGTGTACCCTCCCAGCTTCTTGTGTGCCCCCAGCCTACTCACTGGTGGGGTGAGAGGCAGAAAAGGCGTTAGTCCTAAGGGCATCAGAAATGGCCCATGTCAGCTTGCACTCAGACAATTTTATTCCAGCAAGAGGTGGGTTGAATTTGTCAAAGTTATTTCTGAGGCACTTCAGATGTGTTACTTGAAAAATGTGAGTTTGCTGTTTAGTGGATATGACATTGCTGTTTGGAGGAGGGGATATATTTTTTGATAGGTATGAAATTGACCACCTCCTGGGAAGTTTTAGTCAGGTATATAGGCTATTTTTCACAGGTAATCCAGCAGGTTTTGTTTATGTTCCCAATAACCAAAAGGAGACGTTGAAGCTTCAATACTAAATCACTTCTGAGCCCATGACAGTTATTTTCTACTTTGAAACAATACGGCTAAGAACTGGTCATTGCTCACATACCATCTAATCTTTTCGCATTTGGCAAGAAGAAGAGCCATTCTTTATTCCTTTTGAATCTTTTTTAATTCTGCAGGCTTTTACTTAATTTCAAAATGTGTAGATGGCTTTAAAATATTGCAAGCTCATATTCATCTAATCCTAGGGCAAACAAGTTTGAAGAATCCATCTGCCTTTAGTAACTGAATATAATCCCAAGAATATAAATTTTGCTCCACTTAGAAAACAGAATGGGCATGTAACATCTCTAATCTAGGTTAGCTTGTGGAATCTGGTAAACTGTATGAAAATGAGGAATGCTGAACCAAGAAGCAATCTGTGTTCACACATCATGTTCTTAATCACATTAGTCTCAAATATGCATTGATGATTTTTGTACTTCAAGCTGCTGCTGTTGTTTATTTTTCAATTTCTTCATTAATGCCAGATTCATACTGCATTAGGCAATAATTTGCTGAGGTACTGGCATATATTTTATTGCAAAAATGTAATCATGCCTGTCAATTATAAAACTGATTGCATTACGTGTCCAAGTTACTCTTACTTCTTATAATTTAAATAAAAAGAGGGTCTTTAAATCTTCCTGCAGCAGAACAGCTTAAAAAAATGTTTAAATTATTTATTAGTCACACTAACATTAATAGCATCCAATGATTGACAAAGCTATGTCCTGTAACAATGTGCAACTGTTCGTTACTAAAAAAGATGCGATTCTGAGACATCTGTCACTTGATAAGCAAAACTTTATTTGTGTGCCTTGGATCCACATTTGCAAGGTTCTGTTCTGCTTGTTGAAACCCTTGCAATGGGATAAAAAGCTTTTACTATGTATGCTGGGAGTGGTATAGCCACCCCAAAGTGATCATTGTCCGGGTCATTCCAAAGGGCACATGTGCCTGGTACATTGTTGTGCATTATGCTGCGTTAGACAGAAAATCCAATTTATAAAATGTTTTAGGACATTTTCAACGAATTTATTTGAAAATAAGCTCCATTGTTCTTGTGCTTTATGATTCTTACTATACAAGGCTCACAGAGGTGAATGTTAAAAATTTGAGCTTTGTAATGTGAATTCTTAGGAGCAGTATAAGCATTTCCAGGAAAACTGGAAATTTTTATTTTATGAGAATAAGTTTCCTGGAAGGTGTTTTTAAAGTTATCTATGGGACATCAGAATTCTGAGCTCAGGTTTAAGCTTCAGACTGAGGCCTTTCTGGTTAGGTAGTGAAAGGGAATGAAGAAAGGGCGGATACAGCTAATGTGACTGTAGAATTGGAAGGGTAGAATAAAACATTACTGGTGGAAGTCCACAGTAGAAATAGTCCCTATGTAAATTTGCTGTCCTTATGCAGTGGATTAGGGGGTAAAGCCCAAGAGAACCTATGTGTATTTGTATTTCATGTTCTGAAATATGTTTTTTTGTATTTCATATTTTGAATATGTTCTTGTGTGGTTTTCTCCAAAGGGAAAAGAAGGTTGGGGAGGGTGACCACGTCAAAACGCAGGGCAGAGTAACTCAGAAGGGGCCAGACTCACTGAGAAATCTCATGCCCTGAAACTAGAAAGAAAGTTCACATTGCAGGTGAGCTGCACTCCTGAACTCAAGAGTGCAGCACAGAGGAAAGATTCACAGTGTAGAACAGATAGGTAATAGATATTGAATGTGTCCCAAAGCTTGTATGGCTCTAAATAGTCATGTAAACAATTGCAGCTTAGCATACAAAGAAAAGCCTTTCCTTTGAGAGATCTTGGTCCATGCTGATGTGTTAAAGACCTAGAAAAGCGGTTGGAAGTGAAGCCTTTCCCCGGCACAGCTATAGGTTATTTGCAACTGAAGAGCTGTATTTAAAATTGCAATTCTATCTCTCAAAAGACAGGCAAGGAAGACTGGATGAACTTAAACTTTCTTGTGACTTACTGAAGAGAATAGAGTGTTTGGAGAAATGGATGTCAATATGTGGATCTCAAAGCCTGGGTCATTAATTCCTCCGTAGTGCTTAATATGTTACATGGTGCTGTGCCATACAAAGTGAATATTCAGGCACTCTGGCAGGGATAGATCTTGCTGGTTTGAGAAAGTGTCATTATTTATGGCTGTGACTTTTGTATTGTAACAAGAGATTCTTTCCAAACATCGCATGAGTTTTCTTAGAAATGATGGGCTTTGTATTTCCCATTGGGAAAGCATCTGAAATGGCTTATACCAAACATGTTCTTTTTCTTAGGGAATCAATCCACAAGATAAAGAATAAAAAGGAAAACAAAAATCTTGCAGCTGTACGTTCCTTGATGTGAAAGTTTTGCACAAAAGCATGTGGAGAAGACTTTTGTTCCATGACTTGGGTCAGATGCAAGCCTCTTCCTGAAAACTGAAAAAGATACAGTTACGAGTGAGTGGTTACTATACACATGTTTACACAAAATGTGGAAATTATATGCTACTTCCAGTCTCATCTTCCCTACTGATAGCTTGCTGCTGGCAAAGCAGATGTTTTTCACAGGGTATTGCTTGACTGTTTGTAAACAGCTTCTTTCAGAGACATTCCCAAGAGCATAAACTTCACCTGTGCACTGGTACTGTTCTCCAGTAGCCCTTGTCACCTTTTGTGACCCGAACTGCTGCAAAGCTTATTTGAAAGTTTCATTTCTTCTGAGCTAATTGCTTCTGGTTTAATTTTTATAATTAGCTCTGCAGCATGAGTTTATTTAAAACTATTTTTAATTGTTTCTGGACGTATCTAAAGTAATAATGTTTAGTAACTGGCTTTTTTTTTTCACTGTAGCATCAGCACAGATACTTTCTTCTGGAAAAATATTCAGTATATATTAGGAGATAGCTGCTTTTGTAGGTCTAAAGCAACAGAAAAATAAGAACATGTCATGTTACATCAAGACGCTACTATTAAAAGGGAAAAAGTAAAAATTTAAATACAATATGAACCTATTAAAATCCTTAGACATTTAGGAAGCAGAGTAGGATAGGATTTATTATTATTATTTAAATGAATACAAATGTGATTTTTCTCTGTGTAATGGGAATTCTAGGTTTTAGCTAGCTTTAACAATGAGATATGCATTCTCTTTGAGTTTCATCACTTTTACAACATCCTGTTTAATGTCCTGCTTTCCTTCTGTCTAAGATCAGGATAAGATCTCCCTGTGTTACCACCATGTGAGATATTTTACTAAGACAGCGAGCAATTACGTGTGTCAAATTAAGCTCTACAAGTACTTTGAACTTCTCATGTGGAAGCTCCTATTGAAATATGGGCATTGTTTTTCTGAGCAGGTGGGACAGTAGAAGGCTGGTTGAATTTTTAAGCTGTTTAGCAAGGAAAACCAATTCTTCACAACACTTCTACTACCAGCTACTAGTTAGAAAACTTGGAACAATAGCTATATTATAGATTTGCTGTTGGACCCTTGACTTCAGGCTTCTGTTCTTGCTGGTTTTATAGTCTCAGAAATAATGGTCTCTGTATTGTTTCCCTAAAGTCTCTATTAGAACAAAGTGTAATAACATCGGTGCTCAATTCTGAGCGTAGTAAGGCATCCATGCCTGCGAGCGTTATTGAGTGTGAACTCTATATCTGGTGCTGACTAGATGCTACTATATCACCAAGTGACAGCAAGCTTACTTGGCTACAGTTGATCTAAAACAGCTGTTTGAGCAGAGTCCTACAGGAAAGCACAGAAAACTGTGGTTTGTGATTGTGATTAATGTTAACTAGTTTTGATTAGCGATGATTTATATAAGTAGATGAGGAATAAACAAGGAATAAGCAAGTTGGGGCTGTTCATCCTGGAGAAGGCTGCGTGGAGACCTCATAGGAGCCTTCCAGTATCTGAATGAAGGCGGCCTACAAGGATGCTGGAGAATGACTATAGCAGTAGGACAAGAGGTAATGGGTTTAAACTTAAACAGGGGAAGTTCAGGTTATATATAAGGAAGCTCTTTACTGTGAGGCTGGTAAGGCACTGGAACAGGTTGCCCGGAGAAGTGGTAAATGCCCCATCCCTGGCAGTGTTCAAGGCCAGGTTTGACAGAGCCTTGGATGAGATGGTCTAGTCTGAGGCCAGGATCTTTAGGTCGTGATGATCTTTAGGTCCTTCCCAACCCAGGCCACTCTATGATTCTATGCTCTATCAGTTACTTTTAGGAGATCAAATATTTATTTTTAAAATTTTCTCACCTTTATATAACTTTGAGTATTTTGAAGAAATATCAGAATGTGGTTACAGAATCTTTTCAAGACATCTTAGCTCCCAAAACAGCTCATGGGGAATAGTCAGCTTACTGTTCCTTTTGGATGGATAACTGGCATAATGCAAAGGAGATACATGCAATCAAGGAGGCAGTAAGATCCTTAGCCAAATATGAAGACTGAGTCCTATGACAATTAAAGTAAACAATGTTTTATGACAAACTGATTCTCGATATTTCACAGTTTGCCCTTTTAAAGCATCATAAAGCATCCCCAATTTGCTCCCAATGAAATCAGTAGCCTGCCATTGATTTGCATCAAATCGGAGCAGGCATATATTGTAACGAGAGTTTCATTCTGTTTCTGGAAGTAGTTCTAAAGCACAGCGTGTATTTGCCTTCCCTATGTGTATGTCACTGCAGCCTCAAAGCCTCAACAATTGTTAGATTTGTGTGGAGGAAGAATTGGAGAGTGGGTTTGGCAGAACTACCTCAGAAAAGTTACTGGTAACTATTGTAAGTTTTTGGCTATTTTTGGGGGGATAATTCATTCTCACCATTTCCTTGAGAGCTGTCTGTCCCTTCAGAGCAGTGCAATCTGCTTAAAATCATGCCTGAATCCTCCACATCGTTCCAGCATCCATCAAAACTCCTTTTGATTCTATATATTTACATTTTTTTGGCCCATGAACAAGGCTGCACTATTTCATAAAACATATTTCAGGGTTTAGTTTCCACGGTGGCAAGAAGATATGTGCTCCAGATTCCTAATTTAGTTTTAGGGTGCCTTCAGCTGAGCTGGCAAGAAACAACTATCAAACCATGTAAAACCCAATCCCTTTCAGCCTTGTTTGCTCATTCAGGATAAGGGAAAATCAAATCTAAATGATACAGGCCAAACATATTCATGACCGAAGGCCATAAAAATGACTTGAAACCTTGGACCTACAGGACAAGACATGGGATACACTTTGGCATTACTGGGGAATGAGGAAGCTGTTAAGGAGAATTACAAGAAACAACTGGAGGAGATACAGGAATGTTTTCTTTCTCATGTAAGTTAATTGAGTGAGGTTGTGGAAACCTTTTTCTTGTGTAGAAAAAAAGAAATACTCTAAAAATGACATTTCTAATTTTCTTCAGTAAGAAGCAATTGCTTCTGTGTGTGTATGTGTGTCCCAGTAGTCCCAAAGTCTCTATAGACAGCCAGAAGAGAGTTATATTTGAGTGAAAGCCACTGCATCACACACAGGAGCTTGCGAAAGTACAGTAAACATCCTTCAAACAAATTCTTATGTGCCCTGACTACAAAGTAAATGAAAAGCAATACACAGGGTTGGAAAGCAACCACATTTCTAGGTTGGTTTCAATAGACTCTTAGTTTTCCCAGTGTATTAGTACTCACTCCGAGTCTGCTGCATCCTGCTTTCTCCCTCACAACACAGCTGAACTGCACTTTGTCTACCACTGTGCCATTTTATGGAAAACCAACATATCAAGAAGGTTTATCTTTAAAAGAGTAAAAATAATAACTCCTGGTACATGTGTGGGGCCTTGTTAATTTAATCATTTAAAATATACTCAGTACAGACACAAAAATAACTGTTTTCTCCACATGCTAAAGCAGGAGGAAAGAAAGTAGATTAAAGCAGATTCCAGGGTTAATTTAAATACCATGAGCCATACTGTGCCATTGATTTTTGAACAGAAATCCCCATTGAGCTCAGTGGAGATTTCCGCTTAAAAATCAATGGTGCAAAATGACACCCTCAGATTAAGATACAAAGATGGAGGATGAGGCGTAATTGATATGTTCTTGTTGGGATGGATTTCCCCTTTAGAGGGAGTTGCTGCTCTTTTAGTTAAATAGTAAAACCTGGAGAAGTTTTCATGAAAGAGGATTGTTATTCTAACATTATTCCTATTACTAATCTTAACATATATTTGATTTCACTAATTTCATTAAAATACATATTGAATACTTCTTTCATTATTATTATTTTAGGTAATGTGAAGCATCTCAATTAGGAACTACAGTGTAGTGCAGGCAGAAGAGTGTAGTACATGCTGGAGTCCTCTACACACCTAATAGGCTCAAAACCAAACTGACTTTTTTTGTGGCGTTTTCTGCAATATGAGTCATTTCACACCCATTACTTAATGTATGTCAGATTCTGTAGGAGGAAGCAATTACTTGGCTTCACGTCACAGATGCAGAAATAAAGCACGGCATCACTGCGTGACTTGCCTGTGTTCTTTGAGGGAGGGGATGCCAGTGGTGAAAACTATGTCCCCTTCCCCAGAGGCACAGTTACAGAATCTGCTGTCTTCTCCTTGCAGGAATGCATGACTGCTTTTTAAGAGGACATGTTTTGGTTAAGGAATGAATATGGTCGCATAATACATTTTAGGAAAACTAACTGCAACTATTGTAGTTAAAAAGTGGATTAGCTGATGAAAGGCCTTTCTGAAAATTCTACAGTGAAAGAGGGAAAAGGAGGATATATTTGAAGAAAAAAGTTCATGCAAATGGTTGTCAGGCAATGAGATAAAAGCTGACAGTAGTATTCCAGGTAGAATACCTATGACTTTTGCCTATTCTTATCTGATTGTAATTAAACAGGTAGCAATGGTGCTTTGAATTATTGCTATGATTCATTTTGTTGGTCCATAGGGAAAACAAAAATTTTGGCGACTTTTATTGCCATTGCAAAAAGCAGTTCTGGGTGTTCCTCAGACAAAAAATCTGTTGTGCTATTGTAAAGGAAAAAGAAGCTCACAGATGCTGAAACAAACTTTGACTTGAGGCTTGTCCTGCTGAAACAGCATCATTTGAATGCTCTTGACCTGAAAAAACAAAACCAAAACCAAACAAAAGACCCACAAAAAAAAAAACCCAAACACAAAACCAAACACACAAACAAGAAACCAAACCAAAACCCCTAACAAACAAAACCAAAACAAACAAAACAAAACCAAAAACCAAAAGAACTACAACCAAACCAAACAAACAAAACCCCAACAACGCCTTCTCCTCCCACCTCTCCCCAAACCGTTACTTTCCTGAAAATGAATTAAGACAAATTCGATGGAAGTCATGCAGTTGTTATAATGTAGTGATGGACATTTTGAGACATTGCTGATTCTTTCATAGCCAAGTCAGATATGCTCAGGATTTATTTCCGTTAGAAATGTCAATCCTTTTTTCTTAAAAGAAAACATCTCACATAAAAGGTGCCTTTTTGTCTCGGCCTTCCACAGCGTGAATGTGAAAACTCAAACCTCTTTTTTCCTGAAAATAAAAAATAGGGGAAATACAACCTTATTTGTTAAAAACAAAACAAAGAAATAGGTATAAAAAAATTAAGGGTTTTATTTTTTTTCTTTCAGTCTTATCCATACTTTAATGCTCCAAAGCATCTGTAGGGTGCATATGTTGTTTAATTTATTAATAATAATAAATACATGTCTCAGACACTTTCTGCTGTGGGGGCAGATGGTGTTTCAGACTAGTTGCATTGTCTGAGGTGTGACTGTACTGCAGGGAGAAGTTTTTCTACTCCTCGGCTGGATGGTTTTGTTTACGCAGTGTCTTTTGTTTTGTATAAATTAGTTTTAACTGGTGATGGAAGAGGAACTTATTCAATGGGAAAAAATGCCTCCTTAACTGTGCTTTTGACAGTGGCTCTGATGCATCCCAGTTTAGTCTAAGTGAGGTGGCTATTATTTGGCAGGTCTGCATACAGCTCAGCAGTAGTTGATGTGTCTGTGCCCATTTGGCACTCAGGTTTTTAAGTTTGCACTTGGTAGCTGTCCAGTAACAACCAGTTCTGTGTTTTCTTGCAAATAGGTGGGGAAGGAGTGACCCGCGGTTGCTGTATATGTGCAGAACAAGCAACGATGCTGGGATTGTAGCCATAGTCATCCTACTGATGGCTTTAAGCATTACAGAGGGGAAGATGATGTGGTCTAGGAATTGGTAGGTGTAAGGATTGGAATACATACCTGATTTCTCTTAATTCCTCCTGTGAAGGGTGTTTCTTAGGTGTTTAGCAGCTGACTGAAGAAACTTCAGGATGTGATAGTATGTCTATGTGCTTTTTAACTGTCATAGATTTTTCTAAGGTCCTTTGAAAGACCAGACATTTTCCAGACAGTTTCCTTATGAAATTGCGTAAGATTTCAGGAAAAAACTTATGTACTTAAGGAAGTATAGAATAAAAATCTGAGGAGTGCCAAGACTACATTGTGATGTTATCTAAACAATGCATACTAGATCTGGTGTTTAGGACTATGTGAGTCTGTGTTGGAGGCTGCTTCTGTCCAGAACAGATCTCCAGCCATGTGTTATAGCTGTTATTGTACTTTTTCAGTGTTCCTGTAGGCAGCACATTTTCCGTTTCCTTTTCATACTCTGAATACAGCCATCTTTTCATTTTACTGAATGTCTCAGCAAAGTATTATTGCTACGAGAAGCATGCTCAATGGAAAAGTAAAAAAGTAAAAGATTACTTATGCAGGGGATATTGGGTGTTTGCTTCCTCGCAGAAGAGATGTGATGACTTGAAGCATGTGTCTGAAACTGCGTCACTCCAAATGTGGGGGTAGACAGTCAGTGTGTGCCAGAAGAAAGGGTGCAACTGTGTTGTGGCATAAAATCTTCATCAAAAAAACTTGATCAGTTGTCTGTTAGAGGCAAAGAGTCAAAATCTAGGGATCTGGATACCCTGTCTGTCAGCCGCAGTTTGTGAGATAGAGAAAGCCATATATTCTCTATATTTCAGGCGCTGAGCACTGATTAACTTTTGATTGTTATTTATTGCTGTCCTCAAGCATGGATTAATTTTTGAAGGTGCAGTGTCTTTTCTAAACCTTTGTTTTATTGGAAAGAAAAGTTATTCTACTGACTTCACTCTGCTTGTGTTCCTTCTCTTAGCCTTGCTGGTACTCATAAAAAGACTTGAAGCTGTGAAAATGCTTTTTTTTAAAGTTAATTCCGTTCTGAGTCATGATGTCGTTTCAATCTCCTTGGCACTTGAGCCCCAGGTCACAGTGCAGAGATAAAAAATATGTATGTTCATAATTAGCTTATAAATAATGCAGTGTTCTCATTCAGACTTCATCCTTTCAACGTGCCCATGGATTATTGTTCTCTGTGCAGTTTAAATTTCTGAGCACTCTGTGACCCAATTTTTCTACAATTTGGTAGGTTAATTCTCTATTACAACACACTCAAAGCCCAAAGAATGCAGTGGTGGGGAGTCTGGGTAGGCATTATTTTGTGTTTTATTTGTTTTTCTGTCAAGAATGTAACAGGTAAATGCTATGGTGCTTGACTTCAGGTATGAGTTTGTATAGCTGGAGTCTGAACTGTTGATGCCGTTCAGACTCATGCTTCACTCCTCCCTAGTCTCAAAGGTTTTATACTATAGATAGTACTAGATTGAGGTTGTTTGAGGCTGGGATGCACTAATAGGTGGTTTAATAGAATAAAGGAGCATGAAAAAGGTAAAGTTCATGTGAAATATTTGAACATAAAAGCAAAAACACCCTTCAGTTTCTTAGTAAACAACCTCCCTTACTCTTAAAAAACCTGAAAGGTTAGCCCATTTGAGGGGAAAATTAAAAAAGCCCACAACATTTATTAAAGAGATACCTTTTCTTTGACAGATGTTTGCTGCTCAGATTTAATAAACCAGAATGTTTTTAATGGCTACTGGCAATTTTCACAGGGAAAGAAAGGGTACATGAGAAAATTTGCCCTAATTACCAGTCTGCTTATATTTTTGTTAAAGAGGTGCTGCTGTTCCTCTCTGAGCATGGATCATGCTGTTATATTCAAATGGGATTTCTGTGGCAAAAGTGCAGAGGGTCAGAAAAACTCCTTGATGAAACACCTAGAGGTTTTTATTATGCATCCTCCCAAAGGAAAAGTCATTAAAAAGAGGGATAAAAAAAGAAAGAGATGTCCTATCAAAAGCAAGAATTTGTAATCTCTCTCTCTGCCTCCACTCCTCAATACCTCCCACACAACTCTCTGGTGACCTTTTCCCCCTGGAACTCAAGTGTCACACGTACCCAGAAGCATTCTATAAATACAGAAGCCTTCCTCCTGCTCGAGTGTACTTGCAGAACAGACAACTACCATTGATAGGAGACTGAAAACTAGCAACACTTTTGCATAGATAGAAAGGTGTGAGATCTGGTCTAGAATAGGAATACTACTACAGCCTCAGACTGTTACTTTGAACAGTTACCGAGAATGAGTGCAGCTCTAGAAGACTGGAAAAGAAGAAATATGAAACATCTCATGAAAATGAAGGGGGGGCAGGAAAAGGAGCCCATAAGCGATATTCCAGTTCTGCTTTGTAAGCATCTAAAATAAAACAAAAGATGAAAAACTGTGTGGGTAAGATATCCATAGGATAGTTACCAAAGAATAGTTCATGGTGAAAATAAAACAAGTATTGCTTGAAATCCCATTTCACACTGCCTTAATTTGGTTTTACTCACTAAAAAACAAGGAATAATGATGCAATGAGAGACCTGAGTGATGGAACAAGGAGTAAGTTTGTAAGACTTGCTGGAAGGAAACAAAAGTGTGGAAAGAAGCTGACATTTTGCAGGACAGGATTAAAACTCAAAACAATTCAGTTGAATAAAGACTGGTCTGAAAAGATAGGATGAAATTCAGCAGGGATAAATGGTGCTGTGTTCTCCCATTTACACCGAAGTAATCAACTACACAAAGACAAGAGAAGCCCCTGATTTAGGAGAATTTAATTTTTTTACTTATTTTTCAGAATGAAGCAGTGGGTCTGTGGTGGTTTATGAACTGCTCAAGAGTCAGAGGTTTTGTGCTTCTGTAAAAAAGATCAAACACAAGTCTGGAATGAAAAGAGCATATCTAAACCACGCGCTTTACTAGCCTTGAATGAAGAGGTTACGGCTATGCTGTACACAGTACAAACCTGCTGTTCTCCAGTTTGGAGACAAGACATTTCAAACCATCATTTACAGAGGGCCTAAAGAGAAGCAAGATTTATCTGAAAACATGAAATATGAGGAAAGATTTAAAAATGTCAGGATTTTCAGGTTGAAGAGGACTCTGAGAGGGGCATAATAATAATTATGTATAGAAATAATATTGTAAAATAGCAAAGTTTACGTAGGAGTCTGTGGTGACTATAATAGGTAATAGACTTACATCATAGCAAGAAAGTCTTTAGGGAATGCTTTCTGAAGCAAAGATGATAAGTGCTGTTTGGGGAGTTCTGAAGTTTCAGTTGTTGGAGCTCTCAAAGAAAGGGATGGGAAAGTATTTCAGCAATGATGGAAGTATAATTGATCCTGCCTTTGGTAGTGCAGCAATACGTTCAGTGCAGTGACCTCTCAAACCCCCTGGAGCTCTGTGGCTTTATGTTTTTATGCAATAGTTTAGCCACAGCAGCTCATCCATTTCTAAAAGATAATCTGCATTGTTCAGAAAGCATGTAAGTGTCCTACGTTCCCACTATTCAAATTACTAGTGAATGGTTCATTGCATTGTTCAGCATAATCATCGTTTCTGATAAAATATTTCATCTCAGTGTTCCTTTAAGTTTATTATTGTATGATGGAAGACTAATTCATGGCTTAATTCCCAGATTAAGCAGCACTCAGTAATGGAATTCCTTGAATGTGTGAGCGACACTAATGTGTTTACTCTGTTGGTGTAAGCATTCATTGGGAGATTGTTTTGCATTATGTAGTCTGTACACAGAGTATATTGCGTTTTTTGCGGGGATTTCATAGGGATGAACAAAACCTGAATGCTCACACAGTAGTAAGTGATGGTGAATAAGAAATAGCATTCTTCTGCATTCTTTGGTTTAATAGGAAATACTTCTTTTTTTTCATTGTTTTAGATAATTTGAAAGTTTATTTAATCTTTTCATTAAGTGACCAACTATAAACAGAAGACAAAATGTTTCTGTTGTTGCACTGGGATAATTCATTCATTAATAAAATTTACAAAATAGATTAAAGTAAGTGCAAATACTAAGTTATTCATTTGTACAGAGAAGCATTCAAAGCATACTTTAACTTCTAGTTTGGGTATTGAAGTTACATACTATATAAAACTGCTTTAGATTACACTGTGGACCGGGTCTAGACCTTTCAGTCATCTGCTGGTTTTGTCCAGCAGTTCATTGTGCTTCTATTTGAATTGAGGTTAAGGCTGAATGTGCATTCACAGGAAGTCCAGATTTTGGTTTGAAATATCTGAGCCAGTAAAAATCAAAACTTTTATCTCAGTAGTCTGATTTAAACCTCTCATCTTTAGACTTGTCGGTGATCAGGAAGTTCCGGGTGGCATAACGTAGGCTGAAGTTAAATTTTGGGGGGGTTTCTTGCTAATTATGTGTATCTTGCTGCTTGTATGAGAAAAAACGGTACTAATAAACTTGTAGTCTGTTTCACATCAGTATGGAGATGGCAATGTGCTCCTTATGTGCTCCATACATCTAAAGTCAAATGTTGAACTCCCCCTGGCTGCCTGATTACTTTCCCTGGCTGAGGTGGACTAAACATTTCACAGAACACTTAGAGTTAAAAACAGTGATACTGGGGTGGGGGAGATACAGGGGACCAACAACAACAAAACCCAGTAGCAAGGCAATACTGGGTAGCCTTTGCGAATAGCAAATGTGGAATAACATTCTGATAATCTAAGATGATATTTTGCTGTTAAGTTCTTTGATCTGCCTTGTTTTTTTAATTGCACTATTTTATTTCTGAAAGAACTTTCACAGACAAGAAACTTCCATAGGAAGTTTATTTTCTTTGGCTATCCTTGGAGGCTCTTTTGTCAATTTATTATCACAATAGCACATACAGTGAGTTAACTTTTTGATAGGAAAGGTATTCTACATTTCTGACATCAGTTTGTTTCTTCTTTCAATTATAATGTCTCTCACTGGGCTTAAACGTTTGTCTGGTAGGTGTGCTTATTGGAGACAACTTAATATTCAAAGGTCAAACTGCAAAGATCTGGCCAGTGTGATGGCATCTTTGCTCTTTAATAATCAGATAGGATGTCTGTGATGTCTTGAAGTGCTTCTTCTAGGTGGCAGCGTACCACTGTAGTAGTTAATTGCCTGTTAGCTTCTTGGATCAATGTAAAAGAGAGATGTGAAGATTTTTCCAAAGTCTGTTTCCTTTTTTCCTCCCAACACAGCTCTATTTGAGCACTTTCCTCTGATTTATCCAAGAATAACCTGAGTATGTGAGAGGAAACGTCAATACTCAATTTAGGTAGCTGCCTAGGAGTTTTTTCCCTAGAGATGGGGGGAGGAAAAGGGGAAATTTTATGTTTTCTACACCAAAGGTTGGTGATTATTCACTACGTAGGGTCACTGAGAAGAGGTTCTGTTTTTAATCACCTGCTCCACCATGCCTCTGTGCTGTGCCTCCAGTGGGGTCAGTGATTCTGTGTCATTCTTTAAGGTTTCTCCCATGGGGAGCTGAATTAATTACTAATACTTTCTGCAAATGATTTGGAGTTAATAGAACTTATATATGCCAATTGATGAAGATTTTAAACAGTACTTGTTCCAGTATGGACCCCTGAGGGACACTACTTGTCACCAATCTCCATCTGGACATTGAGCCAATTGACCACTACCCTCTGGATGCAACCATCCAACCAATTCTTCGTCCACCTAATCATGAAATGTTTATGGCTGGAAAGGACATTAAGGTCATGTAGTTCCAAATTCCCTCCATATCTCTCCAGTTCAGAGAGAACACTGTGTAGTGTGACACTGTATGTCAAAGGCCTTACAGAAGTCCACATATAGGACATATGTGGCTCTTCCATGGTGCACTGATGTAGTCATTCCATCACAGAAGGTCACTAGGTTGGTTAGGCAGGACTTGCCCTTGAACAAGCCCTGATGGCTGTTCCGAACTACCTACCTGTCCTCCATGTGCCTTAGCATATATTCTAGGAGGATCCATGGTCTTTCCAGACACAGAGGTGAGGCTGACAGGTTGGTAGTTCCCAGCCTCCTCCTTTCTACCCTTTTTAAAAATTGATGTAATATTGACTTTCAGATATCATGGTGAATGGCTCAGTAACCTCATCACATCTAATTCCTTAGGCATTTGGGATGCATCTTGTCAGTTCCCATTGACTTAAACATGTTCAGGTTCCCCAGGTGTCAGAAATCTGGGCTTGTGTATATATGCCATGAAGCTGGCTTTCTAATGTACCTCTCTGAGAATCTAACAACTGTGGAATCCAAAAACTAAGAATCCTCATCTCTTTCTTTTCTTCTTGATGCGAACTTTAACCTTGAAGCAAGACAGAAATAAGGAAAAAAAAATGTGTAAAAAGTGTATCCTGGCTTTTTTTTTTCTTTAAAGATTTTCTTCTGTCATAGTCATAATTCCCAGAAGGCTGCAAACAACACAATTTCTCATATCAGCTTTCACCCTGTTGGAATTTTTTGGCCAAGGTCATGTCATAATATCCAGTGTAAATGTTGACATCGATTTGGGAGAGTTCCAGTAGCTCACCTGTCTCCCTGCAAAATCAAGGAGCTCTGAAACAGAAGAAATGAAGCACTGTGATTTGCTAATTTAGGGATTTATTTCACCACTTCAGCATTATAGGGAAAAAGGTAATCATTGCCTCACAACACATTTTCATCTTTCCTTTTCACTAGCTGTCAGGATGCTATGGCTTACCAAACTATGGTCAGTATTGTAACAACAGTTCTTACCAGGATGCCTTTGAATGCCTTTCCATCCTAAATGACCATATCTTTCCAAATACCTATGACTCAGTGGAGAAAGCATAATTTAAAGTGAATCTAGTGTACTTACAAGGATGTGCTACACCTATAAAAGTAAAGTAACTTTTGGTTATCTTATCACTGTGAAACTGGTCAAGTACTTTCAGCGAAAGACTCCAGACACATCACTGTACCTATGTGAAAGCTTTTGAAAAATTAAGGCTGATGTGTTGACAGCTGTAATACCACTAGCTTTTAATCCTTGGTTTCTTTTCTTCATTATTAGGGATTCCAGAACATGGGTAGCAGAAGATTAGGTTTATCCACTAGCAATATAAAATCCTGTAATCCCTTGAAAATTTAAAATCTTCCTTGGACTGGAGAAGGAACACTTTATCAATATGTACAGCTAGTGGCCTCTTTAAAGGATAAAAACCACATCTTCTAGCTTAAGGAAGAATCATTTTATATTGGCCTAAAGGATTTCAATTTTGAACCTGTGCTTCAATTCATGAAAAAGGTTTGGGTGAAGCTACTATTTTTTGGTCATATTTTCTCTCCAGTAGGTATTATTTTGATTCAGAGAAATATATGTCATTGTTTATTTTTTCATACATTGCTTCCTCTCTGTAGCTTTCTAAGAGGTTTTTAGGGGTCAATAAATATTCTGTAAGCCTTCTGCCAGACATTGGCTGTCTGCAATGGGAGCATCTGGAGGTCCTTACTAAATATGAATGCACAAAGATATAAGCACCATCCAGAAACCCAGGATATTGAATTTGATTGTCCTGTGTCTTCTAAATGATACAGTCATCACTCACAAGTGATGAGTTAATCAAATGAGCCTAAGCAAAAGGAACTTCTGGAGTGCTGGAAAAATGAGAACATGTTATGAAGAACTGCCACAAGACAAACAACCTACCCCCAACATCTAATAAGCTACTTGTTGCTGTCTTTCTTCTCCAGTCATGACACACTCACACATTGTCTCTGAGAGGGGTGTTGAGTTTCTGTGACCTTTAGAAAGCTGGTGAGAGAGATGGGACCAGACCCTGAATCAGCTAGAGCATGGAGGTAATGCTAACTTGCTTTCCCTCTTAAAGTGAAGCTCAAACCAGCAGGACTGGTGAGTCTCTAAAATGATGCTTCATAAATCATAGAATTAGCAAATCAGTTAGGTTGGAAAAGATCTTTAAGATCATCGAGTCCAAGTGTTACCCCAGGACTGCCAAGTCCACCACTAAACCATGTTACTAACGGCCTCATCTATACAGTATTTGGACACTTCCAGGGACGGTGGTTTCACCGCTTCCCGGGGCAGCCTGTTCCAATGCCTGAGCACCCTTTGGCTGAAGAAATTTTTCCTAATATCCAATCTAGAGATGTGCTGTAATGAGATGAAAGAACTTCAGGCTGCCAGAGCCAGAGGAAAAGAAAAGCTTCTTAAACAGCTTTCCTCCTACCTTCTCTCAGTGAGAATCCTGTCCACTCACATTTTGGGATGATGTTCCACTTTCTGTCCTGATCTGGAAGTCTTTTGGTGCCTGTTGGTGCTGCAACAAACTCTAAGGATTCCTGTGGGTCACTAGGGAAAGTACCTTTTGAACCCCTTAGTTTTGGCCATGTCTACAGTTTAGGGTGCACTCTTACTACTCAGGCTTGTTTACTGCATCCCCTGCACCTTTTCCATCTAATTTGCTCTTTGCTGTAGAAGTTCTCACAGCAGTTCTACCTGCTGAGTTTCTCTCTGGGAAGACATGCTACATCCATCCTTCCTCTTCCTCTCCTTTCTGAAGGGACAGCAGTCACTTGAAAGTGACCAAGCAACCTTCCTCTCAGTGACTAGACTTAGCTGTTTTTAATACAGCATGCAATAGTGATACACTAAATGGCAAATAACCAAGTAAAAGACATAGCACACATGGCTGGAGACTTCTCCAGACTTTTTCTTGTCCTGGTATTTCTCATTAGCCACTGCCTCTTGCTGCCCCTCATCAGCTTTCCCACCAGCTCCCACCAGATGAGTTTGTTGTTAACTGCTCCTGTTCCTGCTGGCTTTGTGCCCTCGTGGCTGCTCCCACTAGCTGCATTCGTTGCTAGGGTCCGTCGTCCCCCCCCCCCCCCCCCCCTGCTTTCTCTGTGAGCTGCTTCAGTCATGGCCCTGCATGGCTCTGTCCATCACTGTGAGGACACCGAGTTTGCTTTCCCACAGCGCCCATCTGCTGATCCACAACTCAGGTAGCCCTGAAGGTACTTCAGTTCTTGCAGATCAGTGCAGTGTCAAGCAGGAAATGTCCAGTATTTCTTGTCACAAAGCAGAGGCTTTCTGGATGGAATCTTTTCTGATTCATCCTGAGATTTTTGGCACAGTTAATTTGTCACAAAGCTGCATGTTGCAGTACTAAATCCAACTGACTCCTTCCCCTGAAGCACATCTGGCACCATTGAGGTTTTATGCTTTGCACAATGTGATTACAAATAAAATCATTCCTTCAAATTCACAGTTTAGATATTTCTAACACAGAATTCCCAAAATATCGTCTGTAAGTAGGTGAGGAAAATGCTCCTGTTAGTACTGTTTTCTTTTGTTTCTGCTTAAAGCCAGTAAATATGTCCTGTCCACATCCTCTACCCTTTGGGCATGGTTTTTTTGCTAATATCTCTGTCCTACTTTAAGAGAGACATAAGTCATTTGTCCAATGAACATAGTTAACAGCCAAATACACAAGAGATACCAAATCTTATGACTTTTCAGCATGTCTTTTTAGCTGAAATACTTGGAGGCAGATCTCAGAAGCATTCATCAGTTTAATCTGTATAGTAGAAAAACGTAACTAGCAACCAGTGCTGCTGGGACCTGACAGCCACTCTGTATAAAACAAGAACAGTCAGCCATCAATTGTTTGAGAGCAAAATACATCCCTTTCTGCAGCACAGCACCATTGCCTATGTGCCCGAAGCTAACTGAGCCTGCTTATCTGCCTGCTGCTGTTGAAGTGACCTTTATTCTTTATAGAAACCAACTTGACAGATGAATGTAATCAAAATGCTCTGATAGCCTCATTTAGACATATTTTGCTATCTCTTTGCTTTACTGAAGCTATCCCATATGCTCTGTAACTAAAAGCTGACCCTATTTGTGCAAATGCAGAATGCTAACTGAATTAACTGAGGGGAACCCAATTTTTATGCATTTTTCCCAAGAGTGTGAAAAACGTATATACAGCTTGATTGGTGAAAAACTAGATTTGATAATTGTTTTCTTTTTTAAATGTAGGGGTTTTTTTAAAAATATAACTTCATGTACAGTTACTGAGATGAGCTTCCATGTTAAAATTATCAAGCACCCCCAATAGTTGTACATATTCTTAGCTTTGCCAATTATTTAGTAGTAAGTCAGCCACTGGGTCAGGAAAGGCAAGACCATGTAATCCCTTCCATGGAACAATTCTCCTTTTGGTTACTTATAAAGTTTAAACTGAGATTTTTCAAGAAATCTACTCAGTCTTAATACTGTACTATTACAAATGCAGCTCCTGGAATACAGAGATTAAAGTATTTACTTTGAACCTAGACTAACAGCAGCAATAAATTTATGTGCACATCAGAACTTATTTCTCCTTATTCTTGTAGATAAGCATGTGGTTACTTTGCTAAGACAATGCCTCAGGCCCAGAGCTTGCTACTGTATTGTGTTCAAAGCTTGTTTTACTGTGACTTTCTGAGGAGCTAGGGCTTTGGGGAGAAAAAAACGTTAAAATCTTTTATAACTGGCCTCCTACAAATGCAGGGAACAGGTATATACTTTTCTGCCTCAGGAGATTCTAAAAGCCTTATAGGTTATGTTGTGGGGTTTTTTTTGGTGCATGTATTTGTCATTAAAGGAGCAATAGCTACAGAAGGAGAGGTAAGAGAAAATTCAAAGTCAGCTCACAAAAAAGTGATAGATTTTTTATTCTGGAATCTGGAAGTTTTAATTAACATCAGTATTCATCATATGCGTGTGTGTATAAATACATTTGTAGGTACATTTATAGATATATTTATATGGTTTGGTTTTATCTTAGAGAAAAATATTTAATGCATTATAACTCAAATTGAAAAGTTTGCTGGTGTCCTAACACAAATTGCTGAACCTATCCTTAGAAGTCAGCTTTTGTTTGGTTTTGAGTTGGTTTTCTGGCAGGGGGTGTGGGCTTTGAGATTCTTGGAAATAAGACCTGATTAATACCTATTGGAGTCTTTCCAATAACTGCAGTGGACACTGAAATTTCATTTGAATCTCTACTTTGCAGCACATTAATTCTTTTTTCAATTTAGTGAACTAATGTGTCTCAGTTTGGGAAGTGTAACAATAACAATGAGCCAAGCCCGCGAATGATTACATCTATACCTTCAGAGATGTGAACAGTTCTGCTGAGTTCTGAGGGTTATCTGTATGCATTAAAATCAATGCATGCACTTTGATTTTTGAGGGCTTGGGACTCTAAATACATAAAAAGAATGAGGAAAAGTTATTTAGCAACACAATTGCTTAGTTTTGTTCTGTGACATATGGTCCTAGTGGCCAGTTCAGCTGAAATTTTCTCAGATAATAACTAGGGAGAATTCTTCTCAGATAATAACTAGAAACACTGCACCTCTAAATAAAGTTGCTCAGTAGAACCATTCCAAGAACCTCTGAAGATATTTAGAGCAAAACTGAAATTTCAGTATGAACCTCCTGAATCTCTTTCCCTGTGAGGCTTTGACACTGTATTTTTAAAGCCTTATGATTTTGTTGTGGTTCTCCCCAATGTGTCTGAAAACCAGGTAAACTCTATAATTGCCTCAACATAGCACTCTGTGATTTAAAAAATAGAAGAATATCTATAGTTATCACTTCAGTTTTTCTGGGTCCTCAAAAATTAGGATCTATGGTGAGATTGCAATATATGCTTTGTCTTTACTTTTCTGGGTATGCCACATATTTTTATGTACTGCCCTTCACAGAGAAAATCATCATCAGAAGAATGGCTTGACACTTAGTAGGACTGCGCTATGGGTATCTCTAAGTATTTTGTCCTCTAGTTCTGGCTGTAGAATAAAAATCGGAATAAAAGAGCTTGAAATTTCAATGGAATAATTATATCTTTCTCCATCTTTGTCATTGTAAGTGACACCATAAACTATACTGCCCAAAATGTTCCACCCTGTGTACTGCTTAAAGTTCTGACAAATTGTATTTACTTGTTTTCATCAACAGAGGAAATGCTTGTTTCCATTTCTTATTTTCTTGTTTCTCAACTTGGCATGCATGGTATTATTTTGCTATAGTGTGTGATATATACAGACATGCACATGCTTACATGCCTATAATCCTTATATATCCCATTTCCCCTGAAAGCTTCATTTCTCTTCTCAAACTTCCTGTGGTTTAAAACTCACTTATTTTTCTTATGCCTTTATTGGGCTCTTGTTATTTCTTTGAACACTGATATACTGATGTGCTGGGTGGGTAATAAGAACAGCAATCCATCAGGTCTGCAGTGCACAGACTGCCATCTTCACCACCCTCAGAAATCATGAGTCAAGGCCCAGAAAAAATGTAGAATAGTTTTAAATATTTTGTCATTTCAGAAAAATCACGCATTTGTGGCTCTCTTGCACTGCCTCTGTTTCTTAAATTATGCATTTGTGGATCTCTTGCACTGCCTCTGTTTCTTGTGGTATGCAGCATCATGTTTTTATAGCTTCTCCTTGCAAGCAAGACACTTAGCATTGGTCTCCCAGTCATTATTAATGATGGTTGAGGTTATGTTATACTGATTCCCAGTAGTGGCGCTATGGTGCAAGCATTGCCTATCTTGAACTGAAAATACTGTGTGCCTTCCCCTCCTGGGGCCTGCCTGTAATGTCCTATAATTGCTAGCCCCTGTTCAGCCAAGCACACAAGCATATGCTTCTTTTCATTGTAGCTCTGCTTAAGTGTTCTCTCATTCAAGCAATTACTGCTACCATTTAAAGACTTGACTGTATTTTGGTAGCATACGCATTTTTCTAGACATCTTCCAAATATAGGTGAAAAGGATATATATGGCCTTCAAAGCACTTGAATCATAAGGCCAAGATTCACAGTTTTCATGTCAAGAAATATTCTTGTCTTAGCTAAGTAGAAAAAAAGGCAGAGAGATATTTTTTAATTATCTTGCCTTTTTGTAGTTTATCCTAAGCAAATGTTTGAGCATCTGAGACATTTCTATTTTTGGTGAGTAATAGTGTCAGTCTTTTTTGCTTCATTTGCTTTTCATGGGATATTCTTGCCAGGCAGGAGCAAAATATTCAGGTCTCATTTACATTGAAAATGACTCTGTCATGGTTTAGGGGAAAAGAGAGTTGTTTTTTTCTGACAGGTGTTCTTTTGTTGATGATACTGATTGCAGCTATAAAGTGATGTTCTATAAGGCTTTAATGCCTTCTATAAGTGCAGACCTGGTCTTTAAAGACTGTAAATGTTAAAAACCTTTTCTCCAGGAGAACAAAAAAAAAAGAGAGGCAATGTCTTTGGGGGAGGAAGTGACCTGTGATAGCAGAGTACTTGAGTTGTGCAAGTTCAAATCTTTGGCGGATTCAATCATATGAGAAAGGAAAGAAGAAGGTATAGGTAAATTTTGTAATTTTTTCAGGCTGAGCATCTAAAAAGTCAGGTGGTTATCAGCCATTTCTTTTCGTGTAATTGCATGAGAGAAAACTTTAGTGGGTTTCGTCTCAGTGATGCAAGAGAATGAAGAATTCATGTACTTTTGGAAGAGATTTCAATGGCAGGCTGTGACCAAAATAATGGAATGTTTTCTAATAGTATTTTAAACCTTCAGCTGTTTCAAATCTTGAGTGATGTTTGGTTTGATGGGCTTAAATTTTGAGTTTGGTGCATTTATCTGTTCTTTCAGAATGTCAGATATTTACATAATTTGTCTTATTCTTAAAACGCCATCCTGCCACTGCAGAGGGTTTTTTTCTTCAATGGAATTTCCAAGCCTGAAAACTCTACAGAACATTCAAATGAAACTTTTCAGTGATAGAAATGCATCCAAGTATCTTTCACGTGATTTTCCAGACAATCATCACAGCTTGTGGAGTCTCAAGGGTGTCATTTGCTGGTTGTCGGTACTAGATACCAGAAACCAGAAAGTGAAAGGGAAGTGATAAGACAAGTTGAAGGAGAAGAATACCAGTGCACAGAGGTGTTCAGGGAGTTCAGAAGTTCTGGAGAACATTGATTGGCATGGGGATTGATTTTATGAGTGGGAAAGGTTTGACGCTGAGTAACAGAAAATCTGAGGGAGATCTTTGCAAAATACAAATCCTTTGGGACTGGAAAAAGCAGGAAAGGGGATAGATCATGCAGCACTAACTTTATTTGTACTTTAAAACTGTGAACTTTTGTCACTACCTATTGATTGTAGTGCTTTGAGTTCCCCTGTTGTGCTGTCATCAGCTGCTCATATCTTCCTGTATTATCCTGCTTGTCACATAAATTGTTTGATCTCTTCTTCAACTTTTGTCATAAAAGCCACTATGAACTGGACTGAACATGTGCAGTGATCCTGCCAAGCTGTGTGCAGATGACAAGGCCAGATAGTGACAAGCTCACTTGATTTGGTCCCTGTGCAATAGTACAGAAGTTCAGTCTGGAGTAATTTATTGGATCTTAAAATGCTTGAACAGAGGTGATAAGCAGGCTGTTGCATCTAAATCCATAAGCTGTAAACAAACAAGTTTCATTTGGTTCATAAAACTATCACCTTTATGTCAGTTGAAGAAGTGAAGGTGGTATGTGTTGCTGAAATTAAGAAAGACTAATGATGATGATAAAAAAACTACAGACTCACCCAATGCCTGAGGCTTTGTTATGATGTGAACTGTTTTGTTCTAGCACATGAAGAAAAATCTTATACTCCAAACTACAGCCATTTTATTACCTTATCTGCAACATACTGTTTTTGAAAGAGAAATCGTGCTGAAATGGGTCTTAGCAGCTACCACCAGGTTCTACCAACTTCCTTCATCTGTGTTTAATAAACAAAGCAGCATAAACTGAATTAACTCAGAAGTAAAGAGAGCTAGCTGCTCTGCTGTAGATCTACAATGTTCACTTCCAGTGACTTGTAACACTGCTCTCTATTTCAACTGTAAGCATCATATCTTTAGCGGCTGAGTAGCAGATGTTTTGGACTGTCAGTGCTCTTCACACATGTATGGGGTATGAAATCAGACTGATCATGTGCTATGGAACCATGGCATTTGTCTTGCTCAACCTAGTACTTAACTTTTCACTTGATGTATAATGCGTCTTACTGACTAGGTCTGCATCATTATTCACGCACAATGTGTTAATGTCACTGCATGCTTGGTATTTTCAGGTTTTCTCTGTGTATTGTTTGAAACATTTGAATGCTCTGTTGCTACCTAATGTATACTAAGAAAATACTAATGATCAGCTAGTTATGGCAAACTTAGTTTTTATGCATTATTATGTTTTACCCTGTCGATATATTTTGTGATGTTCATGTTCTATTATTTTGCCTCTCCAGCTGCTGCTACTGAGGAAAATGACACAGCCACTGCATTAAGCCCTTTAGGGAGCACTGCAAAAGACTTAAGCAGCTGGAAAATGGAGTGGCATTCACAGTGCTCAGGCAGTCTTTCCATACATGGGTGACAGGCACTTAATTATAGATAAAGGGTCTTTAGATAAAATCCTAGAATGAACAGTGATAGCTAACAGTTGGTAGTACTAAGGCAATAAAAAGGACGTGGGTGAATCTCACTGTTGGCTTCTAGTAACTTTATAACAGCGCACAAATTGAAGGTTATCTGTGAGAGTATTTTACCTGTGCTAAATATCTTTCTCCACTGTTTGTTTCCATTTTAGTGTCCTGTTTAGGAGAATGAAGTGACGTCTCTGCAGAGTCTGATTTCAGGATGAGCCGGTCTTGGACACTCTTGTCTTCCTCTCTGCGCCTGACTTATTCTGAGACCTAACTGTTGGCCCTTGAGACACTGATATATTTAATTGTATTGTGAAACATGACAGAAGTTCATTTTTCAGGCTTTAATCTTGGGAAGTTTCCAATGTGTATGCGGACAGAGTTGTAACTCTCAGTTGTTCCAGAGGCCTAACAGATCCTAAAATCATTAACATTATGTTCTTTACAGCACACGGTTTGGCCATGAGTTATGGTAGTGTGCGCTTGAACAGAACTTTCAGAGCTGAATTCTGCTGAGGCCCTCAAACCTTGTGCTGCTACAGTTGTAAGCAGGGATACAGGAACTAATTAAAAGGAGAAATTCCAACACCAGTGCAATTTTTCAATAGAATCTGGTAGTTCAGTGGAAATAAAGCTCCTTTAAATTGCTTTTTGCTATCATTCTGTTCTAAGGCAGTTTATTTTTATTTTTATACGTATATATTTTTGGTTTATTTCTGCTTGGTTTTGTTTGCTTGTGAAATGCTTGTACGTCACATGGCTTTCCGGTGATGCTACACATTAGTAGAAAAATTTGGGCTGCTAGTTGCTCTTTGAAAAATAGGTCATTCCTAGTTGTGTTTAGTTTTGTTGTTATTTTTTTCCTAAGGATAGAGCCTGCTTTTAGATTAGTTTTTGTAAAGGGTAAGGATTAGTGCCTGTTTATTAATGTTGCCTATATCCTTACTCTATATGCTTTATTATAACTGCTAGAAGGTGCTTCTCAAAACTGAGTTCTGGAGCTGTAAAATCAAGCTTCCAAAATCTGAGCAAAATTGAAGTGTCATTCTCTAAATGGAGTTTTAGGAGTTAGACTGAGCATTTACCTCAACAAGACCATCCATTCTGGTGCCTAGTTTTGAAACATTCAGAATAAATTTAGAATCTTTTCTTTATAGGTTTCATATCCTTTAAATCTCCTATTTTTTAATTTCATATTATTACTGAATTGCTGTGACCAGAGGAACATTTGTGAAAGACATTGATTTGTTAGCTGCCGTGACTACTGTTCTTCCTTCCTCTGCTGTACCAGGCACAAATCAGATGCAGAACTTCAGGTTTTGCCAGATGCATTAGGCTGTTGTTCTGTTTGTCAGACAATTCCTCATATCCATAGGACTACGAACACTCTTCAAGGCCAAATTAGTTTTATGTGGAATGTTAGCTGAGCTAGCAGCATTATATACTTCTAAGTGACTATGTTAATAAGCAACTGAAACATAAATAGTAGCATCTCTGCAGGAGAATACTGGCATGCTAACTACATCTGTGGCAAATTGAATTAAGAGAAATCCCATTATCTTGCTTGGGATTCTGTGTTCTACTGACGCCATGCTTCAGTGTTACTGCAGGCCAGTTACAGCAGAGATATTTCATTACTCTAATATGTTGTCTTAGAACAAAGCATGGAGCCTTAAAAATTAAAACCAATCCCTAGGAATGCTACTAAGATTGTTATTTACAGTTAAACTAAATAAATGGATTGCCCTTCTTCCTCTGTATTGCTCAGGTGAGATGATGGAGTCACCAAAAGCATGTAGTATGCTTGTAATTTTAATGCTGTATCTAAATGCCTGCGTTTATGTGCTGTTATCATGATAATACCAGTGAGCTCTTTCAAAGATGAATATTTTTCATAGTACTTATAACTTTGTCTTGCTCTGGGGCTTGTTTTTAGCAGTTTATGAACATTCTTATAGGAACAAAGTATATTCAGCCATCTATGCATCTCTTACTTTATAATCTTCCATTATATTCTGCAAAGACTATACAAATGAAATTTTCAGTCCTATGATAAAAGTAAGATAAAAGCCTGAGAGTGAAGGGCATGCACACAAATAAAAGCAAACATACACATTTCTTACATACAGTAATGCTGGGGTTAGGGGAAAATAAAAACAAACAGAAACATGTATTTATCCCTTTGCACCTTCGCTAAACTAGAATCATTATATTCAGTTTGATGGGCAAGATCTGGCAATTAAGTTGCATATTTAGCTCAGCTTTGGCACTGACATTTTCCAGCAAGGAATAAGAGAATGATTAGATTTTCAGTATGTAGCATTGCTATTTTAAACATTAAAGATAATGTTGGGGGTTTTATGCATTAGAAGCAAAATACCCTCAGAGGGACATAAGCTCAGATATCAACTACTTTGCCTTACTAAATTTTAATTAGGGAAACCTGAAAATAAATCCAGCTAGTTTTTTCCATCCCCTTTCCCCTTTGTATTAAAGCTTTACCAATGAATAAGAGTCTAATATGTTTCTGAAAAAGGCAAGTAGTTTTATTAAAGACTGTAGCAAACCAACCATATTATTTCAAATATCCTAACTTTGCGAACTGCTGGGGATACCTTCTTCCACAGAGCTTCAGTTGAGTTCATGACAGATATTTTAGCAATTTCTCTCTGTTCTGATCCAGATTTTAAATTATGTTCATGTGTGCTATCCTGGCTTTTTCCTTCTTTCACTTTTAATTTGAATGAGAAAAATTATAATAATTTTAGAAGAGGAACATATTTATACATGAGAAAGCAGACCCTTTCCATCTTCCTGGTATGGGCTGTGTACTGAACTACTGTATTAGGTACTCTGGTTTTATTCTGTCACTATGAAGTGTGTGGAGTCAAACAACAATGTTGAAAAAAATATATCATCATGTTTGTTATATTTATTTACCTTTATTTAAAGGGAATATTTCATTTTCACAAAAATACCAGTGCAAGAGCACTTAAAACCGACAACACCTGAACAGACCCCCAGACTTTTGGTGCCAGCTTCATGTCTGATTCTGGGGGCTTATCTATTAAGAGCAAGGAGGTGTAATAGCCAGGAGTGTTTGCCAGCTGCTGCTATGCATCAATCTCTTAGATACTTTTCTTTGCTATGCTGAGTACGGCACAGTACATGTCGTTCAATAGTGTGGTACGTGACGTTGTTGGAAATGAGCTCTTTTCTTGTATTGACTATTTGTTTTCAGTTCTTATGTCCATTTGATATTTGGCCCTTGCTTAAACTGCTAATGATAAATAAAAATTGCTGTTACCAACTGTACTGGTGAGAGCAATTTCACATCACCGTTCTAAAAATAAAAAAGTGATAGGTACATGCTGCACCTCTCCAACAAGTTTTGTCAGTGCCGTAGAGTAAGTTTGTTCTGCCCCACTGCATTCTTTCTGAAGTCGTGTGTAAAATCCCACTCATAGGGCAGACGTGCTTTGCAGCCAAGGGCACTACTTTGGTAGGAAACATCCAAGCAATGTGCTTTTATATCAGAGAATTTGGAATCCTTCCTTTTCAGGAACAAGCTAGGATTTAGTTGTGAGCAGTAACCATGTGCTACGGAGAGTAGATCTCTTCAGCTTTTAGAGTATCCTGTGGTCCTGGAATTTTGTTACCATTCAGGTTTGGGGTTTTGGTTGTGTGTGGTTGTTTTTGTTTTGTTGGTTTTTTTTTTCTGTAAATCTTTTATTATTGAAATGTTCTCTGTGTCACCTTTTACTGCTGTGAGAGTATTTGGATGCTGTCTTGAATGAACGCAGGTGCAAAAACCAGACTTTCTTTGGGAAAGGCAGGATGCCCTTGTTCTGCCTTGATTATTTGTTGATCACAGCAGCTTTTTTTTTTTTTTTTTTGGCTTTTTTCCTTTTTTTTTAATGCATTTAGATGTGAGGTTTACTTTTTTGATGAATGTTGTTTTACTGCTAATAATTCTACTAGCTTAACTTGATTCTCCTTTCAGGCTTTAATGCCTGATATACATTTACTCTGAGACTTTAATATGATATGTTTAAACAATGTCTGTGCTGATTGCAAGAATTTTACTTTCAGATGTTCTCGTTAATGAGCCTTCTCTCTGTTATATGGCTGAAGTGTCACTGATTTGGGTTTTTTTTTCCATCTGCTGCATACGATGGCATTCATTTGTCATTACAGAGCTAACCTCCATAGTTTGCTTGCAAGCCATGGTCTTTCCCTGACTGTGGCTAAATCAAAAGCCATTTCTTTCCATAAGACTTGCCCCTTATGGGTCAGGTTCTTCTAGTCATCAGTACACAGGCCTTTTAGACAGATGATGTGTTCTCTGAACCTTGTCTGTTCTTTCTGGAATATTTGAAAAAAATTGGCAAAATCCATACCTATCCTTTCCAAATTTTGGATGGGATGTTTCAAGAGGACATTCTCAGTCTGTGTGTAGTGGTGGTTGCCTGAGAGCTATTGTCATCTCACAAGCCCTGCTAAAAATACTTCTAAACACAACACACTTGTATCAGTCACTTGAGTATTTCAAACTAATTGTGCACACTAACCAAGGTGGAAGCAACCAGTACTCTACCCACCACATAGCCACTACTATGCCTGCGTCACTCACATTTGCAGCAGGTGACTGTAGGCTGCACTGAAGCTGGGGAGCACATGTCCTGCCAGAGCCTGTAGAAATCCCTCACTGAAGGTAAAATCTCCACTTCTGTATAGTCAGGGTTCTGTCTTTGCCATCAGTGCTTGGTGCACGAACGGTCATTGACCATGCACGCTCCTGGACTGGAGCGGAGGAGTTGTCCTCCTCAAAGTACGAAGGGACTAAGGAGAGGAAGCCAGAAAGGTGAATATGTTTAAAACTGATCTGTAATGCCTGATTACATCAGTTAATGTGCAGTCTTGTGAAGAATTGTTGTAAGTACTCAAAGTTATATTCAGCATGATGTATGTGTACATATGAAGATTCAGAATAATCAGCCAGATGTCTGCAGGAAATCCAATTTCCCAAGACCAGCCACGAACACTTTGTAAGTGGCAGGTGTCATAACCTTTGTGCATCTGAACTATGTAAAGGTCAATAATATTCCACTCACTGCAACTATGGTTGCATTCATGGGACTTTGTACTTGATGCTGCTCTTCAACTAATGTGTCACTGTAGAGGTGAATTATATTAATGCAGAACTGAGATTATTGTCATCAACCACAGTAAGTTATTATACTGAAAAAGTAGGGATAGGAAACATATTTGTTATAAATGATCATGTATTTTTTGTGTTGCAAATATTTCTGTAAATTTTCTTCATTTTCTGATAGTGCATGTGCTGTTTTTTTAATATGTCTTTGCTTGTCTGGACAGATAAGTTTCAGCCTGTGGGTTGTGATAAGTAAACTTGGACTATTTCTTAATTTCTGCCTATTTTTTGTAATGTTATTTTTATAGACCAGTTAGAAGAGCTGAGCTTTCAAAAAAATTATTGAATGAAATATTTTGTGGGTATGGGCAAGTTATCCTCTGTACCCACAGTTACTTGTGTGGTGCTTAATATTAGTGTTATCTAGATGATTGAACAAAAGTTAATGCCTTTAAAATGAACTTCCAAACAGGTTTTGATTATTTTGCTACACTCTTTAGAAATTTTTGCTATACATCTTTAGGGTGGCTCAGTCTAAAGGAAATGGTAGATCACATCAACTGATTTCTTAGAGGCTTAAACACTTCCTGCAGGTTTTCTGTATTTCATGTATGAGGTTGTTTCAAAAAGGAAGTTGGGTGTTCTTTTACAACTCTGGCTTTATCACTTTGAAGTTATGTATTACCACCTCTCTGTTGAGCTGACAACATTAGGCAGAACACTCTGTGATTTTTTACTTAAAATCCTGCAGAAAGGTGCCGATATTTCCCACTGCTGCTGGAAACTAGGTAGATGTGGTCACCAATTAAGTAGAAAAAACAAAAAAGTTCTCCCTTCAAAAGTGCTGTGACTTGGCAGAATTAAGAGGAGCAGGCTCCTTATAGATTAAAGTGCTGCAATTTAGCTAAAACCTTGAGGGTGGCTTGCCAAGTTAGAAGCTGCTTTTACATGATCAGGTATTAACGCAGACAAAGAAAGCAGAGTCCAGACCCCTCCCATCACAGGAACCTGTTGCTCACCACCCCCAAGTTGTTCTCCTCAGGGCTGCTCTCAATCCATTCTCCACCAGCCTGTATTTGTCCTTTTTATTTATACTTTGTTTTATTGTAGCAACTGTCTTAAATAGACAAAATCCTACCTGTTCGAGAGTACGTTTTAGTGGCACAATAGGGAAAATCAAGCAGGTAAAAGAGCAGCTACCTGTGGAGATAATAACCATGATTAAAAGGAACTGTACTTGTAGCTAAGGCAGGTGCTATTGTTAAGTGTATCTGTGGCTCTGCTTTCCAGAATCCCTGTATGTGCTTTTCCTTTAGGAATGCTTCTCTTTTGGTCTTAGCCAATTCATTGGTAATTACTAGGCATTCTGTTATGTCATGTGAAATATCAGAGCTCACTCCTGTGATCATGCTGCTACTACATGTTCACTTGGACACTTAAATTACCACAGACTGGTTCATGACATCTGTAAGTGTTTCAATATTAGAGGAAGATATATATACAGACATTGAACAAGCAGCATTGGTTAGCAGAGATGCAGGGCCTTGGAGCATCTTTACAGGGAGCAGTTAGTTCATGACTCTATCCATTTACAGTAATGTCTTCTACCAAAACTCCTTTCTCTGTTTCTAGAGCTAATCTGAAGGTTATTGTTGGTAAACTCCTTAAGGAATCATGGTGAATGAGAATAGAGTATGAGCTTGAGCCATCTTATTGTGTGTTAGTGCTAAAGAGATTAGCTCTTCATAGAATCATAGAATAGTTAGGGTTGGAAAGGACCTTAAGATCATCTAGTTCCAGCCCCCTGCCAGGGGCAGGGACACCTCCCACTAAACCATGCCACCCAAGGCTCTGTCCAACCTGGTCTTGAACACCACCAGCGATGGAGCATTCGAAACTTCCCTGGGCAACCCATTCCAGTGCCAAACCACCCTTACAGGAAAGAATTTCTTCCTCATATCCAATCTAAACTTCCCCTGTTTAAGTTTGAACCCATTACCCCTTGTCCTCTCACTACAGTCCCTCATGAAGAGTCCCTCCCCAGCATCCCTATAGGCCCCCTTCAGATCCTGGAAGGCTGCTATGAGGTCTCCACGCAGCCTTCTCTTCTCCAGGCTGAACAGCCCCAACTTTCTCAGCCTATCTTTATATGGGAGGTGCTCCAGACCCCTGATCATCCTCATGGCCCTCCTCTGGACTTGTTCCAACAGTTCCATGTCCTTTTTATGTTGAGGACACCAGAACTACACACAATACTCCGAATGAGGTCTCACGGGAGCAGAGGAGAGGGGCAGGATCACCTCCTTCAACCTGCTGGTCACGCTCCTTTTGATGCAGGCCAGGATGCGGTTGGCTTTCTGGGCTGTGAGTGCACACTGCCGGCTCATGTTCATTTTCCCATCAACCAACACCCCCAAGCCCTTCTCTGCAGGGCTGCTCTGAATCTCTTCTCTGCCCAACCTGGAGCTGTGCCTGGGATTGCTCCGACCCAGGTGGAGGACCTTGCACTTGGCATGATTGAACTTCATCAGGTTGGCATCAGCCTACCTCACAAGCGTGTCAAGGTGTCCCTCTGGATGGCATTCCTTCCCTCCAACGTATCAACCGAACCACACAGCTTGGTGTCATTGGCAAACTTGCTGAGGGCGCACTCAATCCCACTGTCCATGTCACTGACAAAGATGTTGAACAAGACTGGTCCCAACACCGATCCCTGAGGGACACCACTTGTTACGGGTCTCCAGCTGGACATTGAGCCATTGGCCACAAGTCTTTGCATGTGGCCATCCAGCCAGTTCTTTATCCACCGAGTGGTCCACCTATCAAAGTGATGTCTCTCCAACTTAGAGACAAGGATGTTGTGTGAGACAGTGTCAAACGCTTTGCACAAGTCCAGGTAGATGACATCAACTGCTCTACCCCTGTCCATCAGTTCCGTAGCCCCATCATAGAAGGCCACCAGATTGGTCAGGCAGGATTTGCCCTTAGTGAAGCCATGCTGGCTGTCACCAAGCACCTTGTTGTTTTTCATGTGCCTCAGCATGCCTTCCAGGAGAATCCGCTCCAAGATTTTGCCAGGCACAGAGGTGAGGCTGACTGGTCTATAGTTCCCTGGCTCATCCATTATCCCCTTCTTGAAAATGAGGGTTATATTCCCCTTTTTCCAGTCGTTGGGAACTCCACCTGACTGTCATGATGTTTCAAATATGATGGACAGTGGCTTAGCAACTTCATTTGCCAGCTCCTTCAGGACCTGCAGATGGATTTCATCAGGTCCCATGGACTTGTATACTTTCAGGTTCCTAAGATGGTCTCAAACCAGATCTTCTCCTACAGTGGGCCCAGGGTCTTAATTTTCACAGTCCCTGCATCTGGCAAGACTTGGGTGGTGTGGTCAGAGCATTTTCTGGTGAAGACTGAGGCAAAGTAGTCATTAGGAACCTCAGCCTTCTCCAAATCCAGGGTAGCCAGTTCTCCTGATAGCTTCTGGAGAGGGCCCACGTTGTCCCTAGCCTGTCTTTTATTTGCAATGTACCTATGGTGAATCTGTACATAGTTATCAAATGGCTGGTGATATTCTGAATAGCTTGATATCAAATCCTACACTTAGGGCAATTGCTGTCAGGACTCCGAGATGCATCCTGGTACTTCTGTTGCAGTATTTCTTCTGCCACAACTGCTGTGAGGTCTAAACTGGAACAAAAGCCACACAATATAGCTCTAAGTGGCAGAGGCTGCAATTGCTTTCAAGGCATAAGAATTAGGTTACGCCGGAGAACTGGTAAAGTAGAATAATGCTGGTGTACTCTTGACCACACTGCAATTCCTGTACTGCTTTAGTTTAAAACATTTTTGTCTGAATACTTGTGTTTGCTAACATACAAGAAATACAATAACAACATACAAGAAGAACAACATACAAGAAACTTCCTCACAGTTTTTCTATAGTAGATATTTTTCCTATTTACATGTATATAGCTGCTAAAAACTCAATCAGTTTCACTGGTAGAATCCTTTCTCAAATGTTAATGAAACTGTTTCTTTGATAAGAAAGTAGTTTTTGCATACCTGTGCCTTGAAGAAGCTGCTGCAGTAAGTCAGCTATATTCATAGCGAAGCGTAGACTTTTTATGCAGTAACATTTGTGGACTGGGTTAAACTCAGAACTTTCCCTGATTTTGTGGTTGGTTTTTGCTACATTTCTTGCAGGATGCTGGCTAGTATTGCGCTGCATGTTATGCCTGTAAACTTCATGGGATCCGCTCCTCAAATTCCTTCCTAGACTAGGTGCTCCTCAAAAGCAAGTTGCCTGGAGGGAGCAGTTTCCCTGTGAAAAAGCTACAGTGTCGAACGGTATCAAACCTCTTAAGTGTTGCTTTAAAAAGAGACACCAAAGAGAATGAGGAGATGTAACAAAACTGAACAAGTTGACCAGCTGATACGAACCTTAAGAACCAAAGTTTTTACCTTTAAACAGTACATAAAATCTGCACTTTGCCCTGGTTTTGATTGTTACCTACACAATCTAATTATGAAGGAACCTGAATTCAGTGGTAACAGCATGAGAAGAATCAGAATCTGAATTCATCCTATTGTGCTGAGGCAACAACTTGGACTTCAGCTTTGTTAGTCATGCATCCTGTGTGGCAGGAACATGTTTTTACAGGATACCTTATGGTGATACAGTTTGGAGTTTCTTCCTGCCATTATGCTAAAACACACATTCCTGGTGATCTTTCTGAATGATCATAAACTATGCAGTCACTATAATGCAGTATCACTATTTCAAATGTCCTGTATGAGATGCATGTTGAATGCTATGAAACTCTGCTAGGGTGCAGGTCTACGTGTGGAGTAAGCTTATGTATAGGCATAACATATTGAATTGGATGATCTAAATCCCCAGTTCTCCCATCAAAATTTTCATAAATGGATCTACATGTTTTCTATAATAGATCAAATCTCCTTCACTTTGCTTTAATTACACACCTCTCAGTTTAGGAGCAATGAAACAGATTTCTTGCAAAGATGAAAATAAGTTGAATGCAGTGAGTGGCTTCTGATTTCTCAAAGATGTTAAGCTGGCATATCCCCAGAGGACCAAATTCTGATCTCAGCTGTTGTGTGTTGTTCTACAGCTACTACATCAGGTTGCCTGGATTTACTCCTGCCTTTCACTGGTGTGCATGAGAAAAGCCAGACCCTTTCTGTATTAGATGTAACTGTTGCGGTTGTTTGTGCAGTGTAAAATGGCTGAATGACTGATGGTTCACCATTCATTTTTGGTATCAGGCAGTCTGGGAGTCTGTGGCATTCTAGTCACGATATGTAACAGAACCCGAAAGACAGATTATGCAGTCACAACGATGAAAATTGATTACTAAGCACTCAATGAGTCATCTGCCTCAGGAAGTAACTACTTCAATCTGTTATTGTCGATATCCTGATGGGTCAACCAGGACATGAAAAGGAATTTGCATTAAATTGATTTGAGTATTTTTTTTCTAGAAATAACATCACTCAATCAAAGGAAACATTCAGACAGAGCTAGGGAGAACTGACCAGATTTGATTTGGGAAGGCAGAGCAGCAAGGGATGAGCAGGCTGATTCAGATAAAAATACAAATGGGATTTAGAGCTCCATAAATCTCACATTACAGAATGAAGAGTTGGAACAATTCGTAATAATTTATGCAATGCAGATTGGGCTGCACATTTTGAAAATCCTTTATTTGCCTACTGATCTGTGTGTGTGCATATCCATATAGACACATCACAAGGTTAAGTGAATAGTGTGTTTATGCAAATAGTATGCTTATATATGCACTCACCATAACAAATTGCCATCAGGTAACATAATAATCTGTCCAGTTTCCAGTTATTTTGGATGATTTTGCTGTATTGAACTCATGAAAACCGTAATGTTTTTCTTCAAATATTTTTTTCTTCTCAGAGCTGAAGACTTTCAGAATGAGCAGCCCACCACTCAATAAAATTCAGTAAGTGATGAATCATGCTCAAATGTCACTTCCTTCTCATCAGTCTTAGTCTTAAAGCAATTCATCCTCTCTCATGCTTGTAGTGTCATGTGTGTGTGCAGGCATGTTAAATTGTAGTGGGTTTCTGCTACCATGTTATTCCCAGTAGCTTTGTGTCTTCTTCCAAGATCATTACTTATATCATCTAAGAGTCCAATTAAAATCACATAAAGAACTCACTCCGTACACGGTTTGTGAATTGTTCTTATTGATTTTTATAGTCAGTCTTTATGTCCATCCCAATAACTTTTACCTGAGTGATGATTTTGTGATTTGGCCTAAGAAATTACAGCAATATCTTAAAAAAAAATAATTAACTCACCTGATTTGTTTCAGTTTTGGTTTTCCACCAGGAGGTGTTTAAAAAGCTGTGATAGTTGAGGGACTATATTGCTGTAACTGTTTCAGAGCATCGGGCCTCTCAGAAATTCCTACAGAAAACCCGCAAAATTTTGGTGTTCACAATCATTGTCACAGTTGAAACACACTGGCTTTAATAAATGAGGCTTAACTCTGAGGCAGTGCAAGGGTGAAAAGGGATAGAGACGAATGATTGGAGAGGCATATGCTAATCTGGTAGTGAACCTGTACAACTGTCACAGTGTGTGAGCACCAACTCAGTGTGCTGGATATAGGACGAGCAAAATCTCTAATATAATAAAGGAAGGACTACATTCACAATTCCCTTTGGCTAATCTATAAATGTCATCTCATTCTTAAGTGGACTTAGCCTTATCCTGCCTGTTTCAGACAGGCACAAGGAAAGCAGAGAAAGTGTCTTGTAGGGGAAGGAATTAGGGAGCTGCCCATTATTTCAGACCAACTGCTCAAAAGACCAAATTATATCACAGTTCTCATTAGGAACCTGAAGATCACATGAAAGGTTTTGTTGTTCAAAGGGCTGTATCATCTGGATATGTTACGTAATTAAATATTGAGGTTTTCCTGTCTGAGTCATGATATACATATAATGAATATATAGAAATGTGTATTTTATTTAATAAAGCCTATATTGCTTTAGCAGTCAGGAGCCTAGGAGGCAGCAAAAAGTGATTGTGCTATCATCAGGTAAATCATTCAGCCATGATATTCACTGTTTTTCCTGACAAAACCAAAACATGCCAATTAGAATTTTTGATGCCTTGATGGCATATGTTGCTACTAAGTAAGGGAGAAAAAAAGCAAGTGTGAACCAACTTTTCTTGTGTTCTTGCTTTATTTCACTCCTCATTTGTTCTGGTAATAGAATTAATATGCTGCTTCTCCTCTCCTCCTTTCCAAATACAGGGGTGCATGTTTCTCCTTCCGGCAGTTAATTGGTTGATATTGATGAAGATGTAACATTAATATATTTTTTATATTTTCTCCTGATGGGCAGGCGGGTGACACTAGATGATCTTTCAGTTCCCTTCCAACCCAAACCAGTCTGTGATTCTGTGAAATGGAAAGTCATTGTCAAGCTGCTTAAAATATATGGTGGTCCACTGATTACTGGGTAGTTCTGAAAAGACTAACATTGCCACTACTACCTGCCATGGCTGCATTACTTCATTTCTGAAAGCATGTTACACAAGCTGAAGTTCCTCTCTCTAATAGTCTATCCAAATAGCCAGTTCTGCTGTGTTTATTAAACCTAAATAGTAGCCATTGAAGGAAGATCTTGGAGAAGACCTTATAATTTCATTTTGTGCTAAGTGTTTTACCAATCTGTGACTGGAGACAGTGTCTGTCTGGCATTGCATTATATATCTTAAAAACAGCATTTGAGCTTAAGAGCCCAATCACTGTATTAAGTTAACCGTATAATAATCACTTTTGAAATCTTAACCTCCATAGAATAAATTTGGAAAAATGTAGGAAAAGGAAATAGTAATGATTCTTTCCTACACTGGTGAGCCTAAAAGTGTGTCTACATTAGTGTGTGAGTTTGGATCAGAAGAAGAATCTCCTGATTGCTCCCATTTAGCATGTTTTGTTTCACATTGGAGGATGGCCTCGCAGTGAACTCAGATTTCACTTCAGTGAAACTGGACTGAAAAAGTGTTTCAGAAATGTACCTTACTCACTCCAACTACTAATGAGCATTAAATCCTTGCGGCCAGACTAAACCTAGTCCAAAGTAAATCCCTGAAACATGCAGTGCAATATTAAATCCTGGGAACATTTGTTTCACTCTAAAGAAGCACTTTTGCTGGCCTGCAGTACCTACTCATTTAGATATATCATGAGGTTGCACAGAAACTTATGTCCCAGTTCAGCAAAACAATTAAGCCCATGTCTAATTTAACATGTTTGATGTACAATGGTTGCTGGTTAAGGTTCCTGGCAAGAATCGGAATGTGCAGGAGCCAAAATTGAAAAATGCTTGAATTTTAACAGAGAATGACAGGGAGTCAAGGCAGACAGTAATCTAAGGCTGAGCACAAGCTCCAAGATGGAACAGAGGCATTGATCAGTTCCTATAAATAACATGGATGAGAGGCCTGAAGTACCTTGAACATAATGAGTAAAACTTTTAAATTACATCCCTGATCTCAAAAAAAAAAAAAAAAATTTTGAAAAAAAGTCTTAATCCAAGAGGTAACATGATCAAAATGAATTCCAGGACAGCTCAGTCAGGGCACAACATGACAAGTAGCTTGAGCGTGACAGACTGAAATGAAAGTAGGTCAAGCAGGAGGGCTGTGATACAGGAAAGGGAGAATCCTTACAGAGGTTTGGACCTGGAATTTTTATTTTCCTGCAAGTATTTCCTCAGTTTAAAAATGCTGTTAATTGAGGCTTGGTTTGTTTGGTGGGAGAATTTACAGCGACTCAAATTCCCCTGTAAAAGCATTGTTTTGCTGCCTCTACCCAAGACTTCTAATAAACAACAGGATCCTGTAAGAACTACTTGAGAAAAGGGGCAGTGAAAGGCAGACAGGATCTGATACCTTCTTCAGATACAGTGATGGAAACAGAGGGAATGTCCCAAAGTCAAGGAGGTGCATCTCTGCCAGGGTAGTCTATGAGAGTGCTAATTCTGAACTGCTTTATGGTCTTTCTTAAGTGCATGGTGTAAAGATCAGTTGCCATCTGAAAGCTGCAGTTGGCTCTTGAGTAAGGCCAAAGTTGTGGAAGAACACAAAGACAAGTAATATCTTTTCTTTCCCCAGCCCCACTGTACTGCACATACAAATACAGCAGAATAGAAGCCTTACAGTATTCTGTTTAAAATCATACTCTTGTAAACCCATTTACTCTGGAATTCCTTTTAAATTCTCTTCAGCCTGTGCTTGTGGGGCATAACTTAAATCATGCACCCCTGCCTGCACTATTTAATGTGCCAGACATGCCAATTAATGCAATAGACTTTCTTAATGAAGTGAGCATTAAATTTGCAGAGTAACAAATCTGTCGTGCAAGAATTAGTACTTCAAAATTATGCACACTCGTATTTACAAGAATAGAGTTGCCCATGTATATGAGAAGACTGCTTGCTGAAAACTGGACTGATAAGTCATAAGAATTAATATTTTCATTACAATTATTTCTAAAATAAGTAACTCACTGGTATAACTGCTGGCTTCAAAGAAGGCAATTCTTCGTTAAAAATGAGCAGTAAGGGGTTTTATAGCATATTCTTTGTGGAAAACATTATTCCCCAGTTATCTAGACTGAGCCACAAATGAGATGATCCAGAAGAGACTCATACAGAATCTCTGCAGTGTTCCTCTCTACTGAAGGGTCATAATTGTGTTAGTTAGATCTATTAGCATCAGAGTTGAAGAAATTGCAAAAAAGAGAACATTTGTCACTACCAAAAGTTTTAGTACTGAATGTCTACAAATTGTGGCACTCTATATGAAGAGCTTGGTAAAATTTGAATAAATTATTCAAAATAAATGGATTTATCATTCTCTCATATAAGCAATGCAATTAGAAGCGCATAACCATAACTTTGTAAGGGCTAAAGTATGAACACTGATGAATTTTAAATTATGCAATTTGAAACCAGCAAATGGGTATTACTTTACATGATTCCTGAAATAAAGCATGATTTAAATTCTGTCATTAAATGTGCACAGGTGCTGTCCAGTCAAGTTAATAAAATCATCAGCTACCTGATGCTAATAAGTGCATTGGTAAGCAGAAAAATGGACTAGAGATATAAATTAGGATGAGGCGAACTATCCTAAATTTTCTTGTCCTCTCGCTCATGTAAGTATGGCCAGCCTTTGTGTGGTCCTGTATACTGTCTCTGATTTAATATTAGCAGATGCCCAATAAGGACAAAAGAAGCATACACAGTTGCTGTCCCGGAATATTCTCTTAGTATTCATAATTTGTGTCTCTGGGCCTTCCTAAACCAGAAAGGTGTCTTTGATGGACAATTCTGCTAGTTCTCGTTATCTACATTGCGACTACAATGAGTTATTCTTGGAAAACAGAAATGGTTCCATAGTTGTCACAGAATGTAAAGGAGGAAGATGATAGTCCAGAAGCAACACAACTGAGTTAGGAAATCTTTTGGCAATTTTAGCTATGACCTTGAAAAAGTGAGGGTGGAATGACTAATACATAGTTTTGTCATAACAGCTCATGAGTTACGCAGCAACTTCAGGATTTCTGAGTTTCAGATTGTCACTTCTGTCAGCAAACCTAGTGGAAGATGAAACAGATCTTGATCTGCACTCACTCTGAATTGGCTTGAAGAAGGAACTGGGGGGAGGTTTGTGTGGTCATAGAAACAAAAAATAACAAACTTAAGTAACTGAAACACTGAAGTTGTTTTCTGTATTTAGTCTGTAAAGACCACTGTTAAGAGAAATAAATATTATTTCCATAAGGTGGAGAATGCTAAATGAGGCTGACAATACTTAAAGATCTAAAGAAAAAAGCATTTGTTTGAGATACTGTGCGGTAAAAATCAATGATAACAGAGAGGCCACAGTAAGGGAGCCATATCAATTATTCTGTGGCTGTCCATTGTCATCCAAAGTGCACACATTGTCCCAAGCACTGGCTAAGTGAAGATTCTTGGTACCTGTATAAGCATCAGAACCACCAACACATCAGTTATCTGGAAGCATTGTAGCAGGACCTGCGGTACAATAGAAATGTCCACAGAGTAAAATACAAGAGTGAACTAATATTTTTTAATTTTCCTTTTAAGAAAAGCTCAGGAAACCATATCTAGTGTACATTTATGGCTAGCCTGAAATGTAAATGCTTAATGTCAGCTTAAAGAGAAAGTAAAGTTCTTCTTCAGTTTACACTCTTAAATTGGCAGGATTCCTATTCTCATAAACATGTGAATCAATTCCCATTTTCCAGATTGTATCTTATAGCATCTAGATTTCCCAAAGGCAAGCAACAGTTTCCCATAAAGATAGCTCAAGTGGTGCTATTTCAGCATTTCCTGATGAAGAAAAGCTCTCCAAGTTTTGAACCATCACAAGCGAAAAAAACAACTAGGAAGCAGCAGATCAGATTATTCCCATGTACTTAATTATGTTGTTTGACTTTCTTTGAGAGCATCCCTGATGGGTTACCCTAACCCTAGCCAAGACTGAATTGGCTAATCCCACCCTGGTGGAGTTCACAGACCTGAGAGATATGGGTCAGGTGAAGATTAAAGTCAGGACCCTGAATTTTAGGAATGCAAACTTTCAGCTGTTCAAGGAATTACTCAATAGAATACTCTGGGAAACTGCCTTCAGGGACAAGGGAGCAGAACAGAGCTGGCAGGTCTTTAAGGATGCTTTCCACAGAATGCAAGAGCTCTCAATCTCCTGCTGTAAGAAATCATGCAAGGAAGGCAAGCAATACCCTTTTTATAGATACAGTCTTTCAATTTTCTGTTTCAGTAGCTCAGTTTTAGAAATTTTTCAGTTCTCTTTCTCCAGGAGGAGGAAGTCTGAAGTTCTGGGCAAGTTCATTTTTGCAGTTGTGCTCTCTAAAGTATGGGAGGATTATCCAAAACCTCATTGTTAGCTTACAGAATTGTATTTTTTAAATGACTGACCTGAGGCTGAAAACAGGTAACAATTGCCAAGTTATATGTAAGGATACAGTTTAACCTTTTGGAGAGGCCATTCCAAATTCAAAAGGTCAGAGTAATTTGCTATTTATTGTTTCACAGAAAAACTATGAAAAACGTCTTGGAACTACAGAATAGGTCTTCATGGTCACTTTGTACTTGAGCAAAGAGCATAAAAAGTGATAGATAAATTGTATGTCTTATAAGAAGTAATACAGTAGTGCTTGGTACTGGCTTGGTTTTAGCAGATGTTTTTCCTATTAAAAGCTAGAATATTTGGCTCCAGTAAACATATGGAAGTATTTAATTTACTCTTTTCATACAGAATGAAGTCTGTGAACATGTCTCTAATGTATTAATTGCATTGTTTTAGAACAATCCAGCAACTTTTAGGGAATACAGATGCTCTAGTAAATAAACAGCACAGAAATAGTAGTATTACTAGTGCCATGGTAATAAGGGAAGAAAAGGGAATTTTTATTTGACCTTTCAGAAGAATTTGCTTAAATTGTAGTCAAACCTTTCTTACATTAAGTTTTTCCTATCAATTGAATCTGATTTTACATTAAACATCCTCAGAAATATCTGCATCTTCCAGGTCCCTTCAGCAATATTCTGTTCTGGGAACTATATTTTGAAAATAATGCTTTGCTAACACAATTACTGAGTCAAGGAAGAGAAAATATGCCAAAGGGCTTGACTAAGCAAAACTGTCCAGATGGTAAATACACTCCATTTTTAAAGTAGAAGATTAAAATCTTCCCCTGCTGTTCTATAAAAAGAAAAAGAGACAGTTTCTTGAATGATACATTTCTGTGAAATATTCATTCCACTTCAATTATAAATAGATTTAACCTGTGAGTTTCAGGGCACACAGATGTCATTGTCTATAGAGAAGAGAGCTGTAAGAAATCTGTAACATAGGAAGAAATGAGATGTTAATATCACTGTTAATACTCTTGGATATAAAAAAATGCTCTCACCCAGTGGGGAAAAAAAACCAAAAAAACCCTTTTTTTTAGCAGTATAAGCTTCTACTTGAAAGCCATCCTAAAATTGCCTTAATGTGGAATGAGTTTCATTTTTCTGTGGTTTTTTTTAATTGTAATTTAAGGCTTTCTTTTACGGTGTGTGTCTGCCTTACAATTTCTTCATGGGCATGGTTCAAGGGAGGTAAGGCTAGTTAAGCAAAATACCAAGTATTACCAAGTATGACCAAGGGAAGGGCCATTATAGTGTAGCTAAACTCAAGAAGTGTTGTTCTTCAGACACCACCCTCAGAACACTGGAGGAGCTGAAAGGGGGGTTAAGTTATTGTCCTATTCTACTTATCGTAACCACATCGGTAAAAATGGTTTATCTGCTATTTATGTGCTTGCAGGGCTACTTCTTGCAGTGATAAATGGTGAGCAGCTGATTCCCTTTTCCTTCCCACCACTCATTAAGCATTTGAGACATATGAGAGTAAGTTTCTGCGGAGGCCTGGCTCCATAAATAACCTCACAGCTTCTGGCCCTTCAAGCTTAGAAATGTTATCTATGAGATTATGAGGTTATTGTAAAAATTAAAGACTGATATGTAAAAGCTTTTGTTTTTAGGAGGCCTTTGGCTGCACCGCCAGCCTACTTTTTCTAGTTATGCAGGTTCAGAATTGTATTCTGGCTGAAAGGTGTTATGTTTTACTTTTGAACAGGATTGCTCGTAGCATTCTCTAGATGATTAATGAAAGGTTGTTATTACATATAGATATCAAGAGTTCCGAAGCTTGCTGTCAACATCTGTACAGAGGCAACTGATATTGAGAAAATAATATGAATATTCTCTTCTGTGATGTTGCTCTTAATAGGAATTATTTCGGGATGTTTAATGCACAGGTTTGGATTTGCATACATATCGAAGGGATTGGTTTGTGCTGGCAAAATGTCAGAGCAAAATTAGTCTAGATATATAAAATGAAATTCCTGTTATGGCTGTGCTTCTGCTTAATGATCTTAGTATTAATATAGTGCTATAGCAAGTAATGCAACTGAAGTGATTGAATTAGAAAGCAAACTGGTCTTTCCTGCTGATTTCTTAAATATGCTTTAATCTCCTAGTTGCTTCAGCTTAAGTAGTTTATATCTATATAGAACTCAGAGGGATACTTTCCATTTTGGTGAAAAGGGTACTTTGTTGCAATCAGAAGAGGCAGTTGGAAATATAAATGTACCAATGCAGTTAATCTGTCTCAGCAGATTTCTTCATGTAACATATGAGGTTGTCAAATCCCCTGTCATCTTTGGGACAAAGCAGTTAATAGTTGAGTCTAGACCTCTTAATGTGATGGGGGGGTACACTGTGATGAATCTGGAGGGCAGAGCTAATATTTCCAGAGATGTCCAGAGGATATGTGAAACAAAAAAGGTGAATAAATATATAGTATGTTGTCAAGTCAAAGCCCCTTAGCTTTTATGCTCATTGAAACTTCACAGAAAGATCTCTTACTGAAGAAGCTCATGTTAATATTGTCTAATGGGATAAAGGCAGAGCATCATAATCAGCACATGATTTTTTTTTTGTTTTGTTATAATATATTATATATCCATGAATCCATGGGTATTTATACAGGTTTGTGAGAGTGCACTGCTCACCTCTAGTAGAATCACAGAATAGTTAGGGTTGGAAAGGACCTTGAGATCATCTAGTTCCAACCCCCCTGCCAGGGGCAGGGACACCTCCCACTAAACCATGCCACCCAAGGCTATGTCCAACCTGGTCTTGAACACCGCCAGCAATGGAGCATTCACAACTTCCCTGGGCAACCCATTCCAGTGCCTCACCACCCTTACAGTAAAGAATTTCTTCCTCATATCCAATCTAAACTTCCCCTGTTAAACCTATAGCAATTTATAGTAAGAATGTAATATTGCAAAACCAAAATTCTGAGATAAACACTGCAAGTCAGTTGGCTTTACTATTCGCAGTATGGCTCTGATGAAACCAAAATAATTTAATTCATCTGAATCCTTTGATTTTATATTTTAATACCACATTTTCTTTTAGATGTTATTGACTGAGTTTCCAGAAACCAGTTAAAATTGAGGTAAAATATTTATAGCTCTAGTGTGAGACAATGCAGGGTCAAAACAGACGAGTACAAAAACTTGCAAGTAGGTGAGCTAGCAGATGTTCCTGAGGTTTTATCTGCTCTGTTAGCAATAACAAATATCTTGTCAAGTGTTATAATACCTCTTTAGCATGTTCCTGGCAAAAAGTTCTCACTTCAGTTTCTTTTTTGGAATAAAGGCAGACTAAAGTTTATATGCAGTGGTAATACTAATATTGTCTCTATGCTGCAGATAAAAATAGATTCCAGTTTATGTTGTATTTGTGTATCGGGTGGATTGGGAAAATAGTTTGTCTTCTCCATTTCTTTATCCAGTATTTATTGTTGGTACAGGAAAGATACATACTTTTATCAATGACAAAATTGCTGAATATTGTAGAAAACCTTTAAAAATACCTATGGCTCCAAAGATGTTGCAATACTTTAAAAAGAAACATTTCTTTTTAACAAAGGAGTGATTATTTTATGAAGGTTTTCATGTCTATTAGGGCTTCTAATCACATGTCAAAATTAAATAACTACTGTGTGATTAAAGACCTCTGTTGTGGTATTCCTTCTGCAAGAAAAGATTGAGATTACAAATGAAACATTGGAAAAGTATTGTTGAACAAAGGGATGCTGGAACTATCTCTCTAATCTGGAATTCATGGAATGTGACATATTTTTTCTTAAATTATTATAAAATCTTTGCTGTGGAAGAGGATATTTGCATCTTTTGGATCTCTATTTTTGTCTTTGCTTTAATCTAGCTTTGTTCTTCCAGAGGATTATAATGTTGTTATTTTATAGTAGGTTGTAAGATAACCGCGGACTACAGGGGTATCAAGGGTGGGTTTCATATGGCCACAAAATGAGCCAGTTGTCTAGATTCCCTTTACAGTAGGTAGGTTTACCTCATTCAGAAATGGACGTCTAAAATAGGTCAGATGAACTGATCCTTTAAAAAGTATATATATTTCCAAATTGAGCCATAAACAGATCCTGGTCTGATTAGTTTAACTGTAGATGCCTGCATAGGAAATGTCTTCATGCTAAGTGAAACACATCTTACCCCTGCTGGCAAGTGATAATTCCATTATCTTACTCTATGAAGCTCTCTTACAATGAAATTCAGCCTAATTTGGCTGGTCAGGTCAAGCTTCCCTAGGGTATGTTGAAGTGCAGGAGTTTATTTCTGGCCTTTTTGCTGCAATATGAATTTTACGCCTTCTGTCTTTTGGCTGGTGGCTGCTACACCTGGAAAAGGTTAATCCATACAGTTTAAGATTATATTACCTCTGAGAGTTTATTTTTAAACTTTGCAAGAAATTAGAAATATGGGGCTATATTTATTTAGCTATGCATTCCTGTTATTCAAAAAGAGTGAGGTATTCTTCTATTTCATTTTGTATTTTGTCCTGCACAGATTCACAGTTCTAATTTTCTCTATGAAAAATCAGACCTTATATGAATAAAGTGATTATTTAATTTTCTTCATGGTGCTTCCATCCCCTTTAAAATGCTAAAGCTTTTTAATGGCAAAAACACTTGACATGTATTTTATAAGAAGAATAGTAAAAATATCAAGTTGCAATGGGATTTGGAGTTTTTCAAGAACTGATTATATACAATCCAAAAGTATGGTTGAACAGTCTTCATTAGAATTGCTCAGCAGTCTGAACTATAGCAACAGACTGTGATTCTTAAATCTTTTTCATCTTTTTAAGACTGTTAGTTGTTTTTAGATCTTTTCTTTTGGCATCCATCTGTCGCTAACATTCTCCTTCTGGCTAGCCACAGCAATGGACCATTATCATTTCATTATATGCTAGGACAGAAAGGAAAAGTGAATCTTTTGTACTTATTTTTCAGGTATCCTTCAAATCCTTAGTGCACTTCATATGCCAAAGGCCTATGTATCTTGAGTACTACAATGCAAGGATTATGGAAGTAAAGGGAGGAGTTGGAAGGTTTTATATAGATAATAATACAGATAAATATTAATTGTTCAGGAGGAAAGGCAAAGGAAGTTTTGCCTTGAATACTGAAGAGGAGTTATTTAACAAAAAAAAAAAGAGGCAAGGAAATGAACTATTGGGGAAAATCGGATATAATGATTAATTATATAGGGATATTTAATGCACAGTGCTCTGATGAGTGGAATGTAGCAAGAGAGACATCCAGAGACTTCCATCGGGTGTCTTACTATCTTATATTTCTAATGATCAAAAGAATACTAAGCCAGCCAAGGTTGTTCAAAGTGCTGTTGAGCAGTAACGTGGGTCATGAACTAGCAACCTCTCTGATAGAAAGGATCCTGATGGCCCAATATCTGCTTAAAATATTTTGCAGACATTTTCCAGGTTTTGGGGATTGAAGAAAGAGTTAAAGGTGGGCTCATGGATTGTGTTGTGATGGTTAAAAGTGAAGAGGTGAAATGCAAAAATGAAAGGTGGGATGAGTGACAAAGATTATGAAATATTGATGTTTCTGATACAGAAGAGGGAGATAATTTGACCTAAAGAAGGGATATTTGATATCCCTAAGTTACTGATATAGATACAGTGTCAGAGCAAGAGAAAAGTTGTTCAAGAGAATTGACAGGTCCTCAGAGAATGCAGGCAGTAGCTATCCTTACGTGAGGGGCAGCTAAAACATGAACTCTTCCAGGACTTACACCTCAAGAAGGAACTGTATAAAAAATGGAAAGTAGGTTGAATTGCTAAGAACGGCTGCCAAAGAGTATTTGCAGGGAAAATATGACAAAAGCTAAGAAGAACCAATCAGCTTGGAGCATAAAATATTAGAAGAAAGCCCTCTGCATGCCAGTACCAAGGGATTGCTTATTTCACTGCTTAACAGGAAGGAGAGATTGTAGCAGACACTGTCCATAAGACTGATATCTACTTTTTACCTTGTTTTTCACCAAGATGTGTTTTAATCCTGTGATCAAAACTAATATAAAAGAAGTCATGGTAGATCCTGACCTGATCTGTGGCCTTCTATCTGGTGTATAGTTTCAAAATATATAGGTCTGCAGACATTTTTTTTTTGAGGCATTTACAGCACCAGTTAGAAAATCTTGGAGCCATTTGTCATTGTGTATGAGAACTTAGAAAGGAGGAATGAGGTTCCAAAGGCCAGATATAAAGCTCTAGAGCAATTCTAATCAAAGAGTAGTTATTAATGGCTTTGCTGAACAGGAATCAGTGGGCCTCTCAAGCAGTCTGCACAGGGTTTGGGGCTACTAGTACATTTATTAAATTTGCAGATGACACCAGGTGAGGATGAGCTTCAAAACTGCAGCTGAATTGGTCAGTTCTTTGGAATGATGTTAACAAGCTGGAAGAATACTTCAGAACAAGCAAAAGAAAGGTATAATTAAATATAGTAAAATGAAAAGTTCTCCTTTCTGGTAGGAATACTACTGAAGTGCAAGAATGACTGATCTGTAGAAGATGATCAGGCCTATACTGACTGAACATGAGTCAGCAGTGTCATATGGTTGTGAGAAATGTAAAGCTGTGATGTGTGAACAGACACTTGTATAAAAAGCAGATAAAGAATCTCTTTCGTGCTGTTGACAACAATCTGCTTGGCTGGAAATATGGGTGTTTATTCAACCTGCCAAAATTAGTGGTTTCATTTTCTTTCCCCCATCCTTTCTGTGCTGGGCAAGATGATACCTAGTAATGATCTTTGGAGAAGCTTTTTGCAGTGCTCCCTGTCTTTATAGACTGTAATTACAGATTAGCATCAGCCAGAAGGGAACATGTTTAGAATGTGTTTGGAATGCCTGGTGTTGGTAATCTAATGTGTCAAAGTTGTTCTTCCTATCACCTTCTGATGCAGACTTTTCATTAGGTAACAAAAATAATTTTAATTTTAGATTGAATTATGCTTTTGAGGAAAGGATGTGGAGGCAACAAAAATAACCTGAACTTGCAGGGAAAAATAGGAATTTTAGCCTAATATTGAAAATAGAGAGCTTGGGATCTCTTCAGATCTTTCAGCATCTTGGGACTTGCCTGTTCCTGACTGCTGTTTGCTGGGTTTGTTCCAAGGAGGTTTTGGCAGGTGAAAGTTGCCATTTTACGCAATCAGGCAGGGGATGCTTTTGTTTCTCTCAGTCTGGGTGTTGCTGTGTAAAAGTTTCTATTCCTTTCCAGACTAAGCCCCAAAACTGCCATATTTCATGTTTGTTTGGTTCTTCAGAATATATTTGTTACAAAATTACCCCCAAGATAGTCTGTTATCAAAATTAAATTGCATTTGATTGTCAACAGGTTAAATCCTGAGGGAGAAACATCAATTGAAACGAACCTTGTTATAGCACTGTAATGGCTCTATACTGTATTTTCTGCTGATTTTACCTACAATAAGTCAAATGACTTCTTTTATTGTTGTATCTAGCAAATGTTTTATGTAAAAAATGCTGCCTTTATATTGCTTTTTTAATTTAATTTGTTTTTATCTCTTAATCCTTTAGAGCTCTTCCCCCAGGAAGCATATCTCGCTCACAGTAATTTGACTGGCAGAGTGGTAAATGCAAGTGCTTTCCATTGGAGCAAGAACAAATGCATGTGTACATATTTATTGTCCATCTTTCTTTTCAGTGACATAGCTGCAACACAGACAAATAGTGAATAGAAGACTTTTTTTTCTGTAAGAATGCTAGTGAAGACTTCAGAATTAAAATAGCATTCTTGGCAACTGTCTTTTCCAGAAAACTATTTTGAGAATGAGTTACCGAGTGATAATTAGATATTGAAATGCACCCAGTTTCACATTTCAGTGCTCCTTTCCAATTAGAATGGCATTAGAGTGAACGTGTAGCTATATAATTGTATGAAGAATAGATCCAATTTTCTCAATGTCACTGCAATATCACCTTTCAGTAGTAATGCACTGAATGATTATGCATATCATTTAGTAACAGTATTTTATCCATTTCACAGAGAGAAATTTTTATTTTATTTTGAAGTGGACATGCAATCAGATTGTAAATGGGCATACAAAGAGGAGGCCATGCCACATACGAACATGTCTGTGTTAATGTTACTACATCCTGAACTGCTGAGAGCAACATGATACCCTGTTTAGTAGCATGCAACATTTGCAGGCAGAGTACATCTTAACTGGCTTTTTAATGGTTAAAGAAAGCAATTGCAAAAGCCTCTTATCCCACAAGTTAAGGAATAGATCTTTACAATTTCTGTTTGGTCAGCTACTGTATGTGGCTACAAAATGAACTCTGATGTAGGTTTAGGATGAAATATTCCCATTAGCCTTGCTCATTAGCAGGCTTTGTGTATGCATCTTTCCTTCTTGGTCTCTATCATTCCATCTTGCTGCAGAGCAAAACAGACTGCAAAATAGATAATCCCTGTGAGAAGGTAGTGCTATAGAACTCAAATCAATCATGCCGAATGCTACTAGAAATATTTCTTATAGGTCATGATTGGTAATTTATCCACTAATTTGCATTTAAATGGCAGCTGCTAGAAGTAGAATGTACAGAAATAAGTATATCATGTTTAGGCTTTAAGATACCTCCGTTAGGACTCTGGGAAAACATGGGACTCCTTAATACCATAAATATTAGTACAGCAGTGCCTTGCACAGTTGAAAAAACCTTATCAGGTTAATTGGAGCACCTGAGAAGGTTAAATTAGATACAGTATGTTTGTTCATGGGTATTTCCAAGTTTTGGACATCTGTGGATCTTTTGCTTTAACAGCTGATGCAAAAGCATATTAAGATTTAACATTGCAAGTAAGATTTCACATTTCTGTGGTATTTATTTCTCTCTCTCTGGTCACATCGACTTCTCATGCCTTCCTTTTAAATACACAGATTCACTGGAGGCAGAAGCAGTCTGTAATTACATGTGTGCTTGTTCCTGCAATTGCCATGACCCATCTGAATATATTCTATCTCAGTGTTAATTCTTATTCTTCTATTGGATCTCTGATGCCACTAAAGTAAGTCAGGTGTGAAGGTTGTCCTGGCTGTACCCCAAATTTCTATAACAACACTTTGGCTAGTCCTGCTTATGCTTTATTGATTTAAATCTCCCTTAAGTCATATCCTATGTTACTAGTACAAAACAAATGGACCATTTCTGGTGGTATTTTGATATACTAAACCAAATTATAAATAAATATATATAAGCCCTGCGGAGAAGGACTTGGGGGTGTTGGTCGATGAGAAAATGAACATGACCCAGCAGTGTTCACTTGCAACCCAGAAAGCCAACCGCATCCTGGGCTGCATCAAAAGGAGCGTGACCAGCAGGTCGAGGGAGGTGATCCTGCCCCTCTCCTCTGCTCTCGTGAGACCTCACTTGGAGTATTGTGTGCAGTTCTGGTGTCCTCAACATAAAAAGGACATGGAACTGTTGGAACAAGTCCAGAGGAGGGCCACGAGGATGATCAAGGGACTGATAGGCTGAGAAAGTTGGGGCTGTTCAGCCTGGAGAAGAGAAGGCTGCGTGGAGACCTCAGAGCAGCCTTCCAGGATCTGAAGAGGGCCTATAGGGATGCTGGGGAGGGACTCAACATGAAGGACTGTAGTGATAGGACAAGAGGTAACGGGTTCGAACTTAAACAGGGGAAGTTTAGATTGGATATGAGGAAGAAATTCTTTCCTGTAAGGGTGGTGAGGCAGTAGAATGGGTTGCCCAGGGAAGTTGTGAATGCTCCGTTGCTGACAGTGTTCAAGGCTGGATTGGACATAGCCTTGGGTGGCATGGTTTAGTGGGAGGTGTCCCTGCCCATGGCAGGGGGTTGGAACTAGATGATCTTAAGGTTCTTTCCAGCCCTAACTATTCTATGATTCTGTGATTCTATAAAGGCCATATTACGGTTTTAAGCAAGGACTTCAAAAAGTGTCTTTTGCATGAGTCTAGTAGATTGTTTTGAAAGGCCAAAGCATGCCTAATGGGCCTTCTGTTGGCTCTCTCTGAAGAGGAAAACATTCCTGTAAATGATATCTCATTATTTACTGTAATTATGAATGAAATAAATAAGAGGATTCTGAAGGATGTTTTCAGAAAATAATAGTCCTTGCTTTTCAAGAAGTTGAAACAATTAAGATGATTCTCAGCTCTAGGGTGTAATGGTATCTCACAGACAACAAAATTAGAGAGGAAAAAAGAAAGAACACTAAATATATATTTATAAAATACTTTTTAAAAACCCAGGGAATTAAAATAAAAATCGACACTCCAGTTTAACTGCAGCTGCTATTGGTTCTTTACACAACAGCAGGTTGATCATATGATAGTAAACGATACACTGTCTAACCTGCATGAGTTTTCCACCTTTTCTATTCCTGACCAGTGATTTGCCTTTTCTATCTGTCTGGCTTGGTGTTTCTTTTTTTAAAATTATGATCATTACAAATTAAAATATAACGTAAGCAAATGGAAATAGCAGCAGGGTTCTGACATCACTGATGTTGGCTTGCATTTCGCATTGAGAAATAAAATATTTTCAAAGCACAGTGTTCTCAAAGCCTACTATAAATTCTAAAGGAAAGTATTTTGATGCATGGAGATCTTCCACCTTGATGTCAGGCAGAAACATGGCAAGTGATTGTGCCAAATTCATATTAAATATAGCAGTTACATACTTCAGTATGGTCCCTTAAAAATACTAATATCGTTCTCTTAGCAATTCCTTTTATTTGTGGAAATAAATTTGCAGTTTATTCCAGCCAGGGCAAGCCTGGACTTCCAGCAGCATTTGCCTCTTTGGAAATGCTGTGTCAGAAGCAAGGTTTCAAAATGTGTTACTGTATTGCTGCCAGAAGTAATTCTTGTACTTATCATTCTAGACATCCTTGAACTAACAACAGAAAGGACAGATGGGCAGTGAAGGGGACTGTCTGATTTGAACAAATTGAAACCTCTTAAGACTGTGTTGATTTGGTTTTTATTTTTATGGTCATATTTTCTGTCATTTGTGATGGAAATGAGGAATGCAAACCAACCTGAATATAGTTATGTATCATGGCCCATCAGAGGAATGTAGATTATAGTATATAAATTGCCCCTCATGTAACAAGGGATTTTCCCAGATAAAAAGTAGGTGTGGGTGTGTTATCGTGCTTTGCACGCTGCTTTTGCTGATTGCCAGAGTTAATATGGGCTTGAAAATTCTATTCGTCAGTATTTCCTCCCAGTGGAGCCTGTCCAATGTGCTTTACCTTAATGTATTCTAAACATCTGCATTCAAATAATTTATTCATAGGCTGCAACCTCTAATCCCAGTTTGAGGTTTAGAAATGTTTACTTGGTCACTTATACTCTGTTAATCTGGAACAGTGACAGGCAGGTCACACCACGTTGTCCTTTTCCATACAACTTTCTGAACAATGAATTGTTCATCATTTTATCAAAGAGCTAGAGGTAGCAGTCTGTGTAGATGTATTGAGAATCAGCTAATGGACAGAAAGTACCTGCTCCGACACATTAATTCCCTTTCCTGTCAGCCTGCATCATTGTAGAGTGTGCATGATGGGAAGCAAGGTCCCATTGCACTATGGCACCTGCTGCTTTTCCATCTGCTGAGCGCGAAAGCTTCTTTGATTGCTCATTTTTCAGCCTAATGACTTTATTCCTTTTCTTTTTGTAAAGTTTTTACGTTTTTTTATTGTTCTTTCAATAGTCATGGTTTGTAGGGGATATTTTTATTTCCTCCTCTCCAGTGGGCACTTAGTGTGTGGATAAAGGAATAACTAACAAAATAATATTCCAAACCTGTGCCCAAATTCTGCGTGCCCCAAGTGTTGTGTTTCATAATTTATTCTGATAAAGTTGTCATGGTGATAATGTCTCTTGAGAATGAAAGTGCCATGTGCCTGGCTGATTACAGGAAACAGCTCAGATGGTACATAAACTGGTAAATATTGAACCCATGGGCAATAACATTAGCCGTATTTTGTCCATTTATTTATTTATTTAATGCAGATCTGGTCAGCTTGATTATGGGAAGAGTGTGACAATTCATATTTTACTTTCTGTACATTTAGATTTATGAGGCTGGGAGACAGGATTTTGCTGGGTTATTTGGAAATCCAGTGACATAAATGTTGGCGGAGTTCCCCGAAATAGCCTTTGAATTCTGTCTAAAGCTGTTGATTTGGCTGGATTAGTCAAAGGAGCAGATCATTAATACATATTGAACATCTGTCAGAAATAGAACTTGGAATTAACAGATGTATCGTCTGTAAGTTGTGGCTTCAGATTTTATGTGAAAGAAGTACCTTCAGGATTCCCGATGAATGCTGATTTTATTTCAAATGTGGAGATAAAAGCCACAATTTTAAATATAATTCTTTTCCATCAAGGAGAATAACATGGATTTCATTCTAAACACTGCTCATGTTAAAATCAAAGCATGCTAATGTACTCCTCGGAGTTCCTCTAGAAAAGAATCTTTCAGTAATGAAGTTTGAATTGCACACTCCAGCAGGGAAATTTTAGCTTCTGGTGTGTTTTTTTTTTTTTTGTGCATTTCTTGCATGGTGTAGTCTTTAGTCTATATTTAAGAAATTCCAGAAAATAGCATGCAATTTTTTATATAGATATACACTGTTAGTTGCCATCAGTTTTTCAGTTCTTACTTTATGTCTTTGTGCATAATACTTTTGTTTATTTCTATGAAGAGGTTTAGAAAGGCGTCAGCTCCGTTTGAGCGTGCTGGTCTGGCGAGACTTCACTGGAGTTTTTAAAATATTTCTCACTTCTAACTCTTGTGTATAGAATTTTTCAAATAGTCCGAATGAGCTTTCCCCAGGGCCCTTTAAGCCCCTTGAGAAAAAAAACTGGCCTTACAGATAGAAATTTAGGGCCTGGCACAACTATTTGAATGATATATGTCAGCACAGATTTGAACAAGATCTGTAACTTATTCAAAACAAGATCAGATTATACAGGGACATGGAACTGGTTGGAGATTCCCCTGAGCAGATGGGAAGTGGTATTAGTGTAGTGTTTTAATCAGTGTAGCGTGCATGAGCCGAGAACTGCTGGCCAAACCCGAAGGAGCTGGTGGGCTTGCGGGTGGTAAAAAAGCAGCTTCTGAGAATGCTTTTCAGTAGTGGTAACCGTTTGAATTGGCAGGAATGTATGGTCACAGGTTGTGCAGGGAAGATGAGTCACTCAAGGACACATCTGATGCTAGACTCAGACCCAGGCTTACGTCTGCTCTCTGTATGTATCAAGGAAACAAAGCAGACCAACAGTTTTTCCAGGTAAGTGCTGTCTAGCAGAGCAGCAGCAGGGATGCCAAAGATACGACACTGGAATCTGTCAAGGTAATGTTGATATGAGCACAGACTGCAGTATCATGTGATGGACATCTGTGAGAGGCAACAGATCACAGTTTCTAGTATGTACTGAATTCCTAGAAAGGGTCTAGATCCTGATCTTTCTGCAACTTCAATTACTAAGGACCCCTCTCCTGGTAAGCAATAATTTATTAATGAAGGTTAGCACCAGAGACTCTGACCCAATCAGCAGCTTGTTTAACATGGCTTTTTACACAAGGTGCATGCTAACAAGAGAGAGGGGTCTGGAATGCACTAAACCAGCAGGTCACTGTATCATTTGGGGGTCTGTGAATCTCTATGCAGTTTTGGTTATGCAGGCTGGGTGATCTGGCTCTATCCACCTGCTGTGCTGCTTCTCTGTGGCTGAGTGACTTAAGATGTCACAGCAACCACAGTACTAAGGCACTCAGAAAGTGCCTTCAGGATCACAAAACTGATGCAGAGCAGGAGGTGTCTACCCTCCGGCTGAAACACCCATATTGTGTTTGTGGCTTGGAGCAACACAGTGCTTTAGCAGATCTATTTGCTTCCACAGGACAGGTGGTATCAAGCAGATACATGTTCATCATTCAGCACCTGTCCTCATGTACTCCTTCCTTCAGCTGTTGCATGCTTTGCTATAAATTCAGAGGTGAGCCAGTTCCTTACTACTCTTATCACGAGTACTTATGAAGCCCTGTTCTGGGGATGGCTGTTATTATACAGCATGGATGTATCACACAAGTAGCAGAGAGTGCCTTATGTATGACTGGCTCAGTTGCAAATTCTTTGGTGCACCGTGGCAGGACTATATTGCAGAATTATGTGGGAAGATAATGAAGCAGAGAGGAGGAACAAGGAACTGAACTTGGGAAATAAAAGGCTTCTGTAATAAATGTGAAATGAATTCTTAAAAGGAATGTGAGGGTTGACCTTAAAAACTTCAAAGAATTTCCTTCCCCCCCCCCCCCCCCCCCCCATCTATCTTTTCTTTTGTTTTCATCATGGGTCTGAATAGGGTCACTTGTTGACCACTTGCTCTGGCACTAGAATAGATACTTAGAACAGGCAATTCTCATCTACCCATCACTGTGTAGAGCAGGATTTTAAATAGCTCTCATATCCTTCAGCGTTATCTTTCCCATGCTGAAGAGATTCAACCTGCTTCCTATCATTCCTTGATACACATCTGGCTGTGTGTTTCAATTGCAAAATTGAAATCCCTAATTTGAAGAAGAGAAATGCAGTTTGGCGCATCATCATAGAAGGACCTGGGTATCATTGCTGTGAGCTGCATCTCTGTCATGGAATACAGAACTTGCCAGCTCTGTGACAGGCAGCCTGAAGGGCCTCTCTTTATTTCCCAGACTTACTACTACAGGCATGAGAGGTTCATCTTACAATTCTTTTAATTCCTCTTGCTGAAAATCGCCATAATTTTGCCAGAACTAAAGGTGTAATTGTTATGCGTCCTGTTTGCAACTTTATGTTTTTTAAAAAAATTAATATATTTCCTTTTTTAACCAAAATATTGCCTACTAATGGATATTTCACTTCCTCTTCTATGACAGAACTATTAATTTCTTGTTAGAAACTTGGAGTTTCTGTCTTCAAGATAGTCCGCTTTTCAACAGTCCTTTCCCACCATTGGTCAAGTCAGTAATCCTTCCATGACATGTAAGGTAATGTGTGATGTTTGGAATTCAACCAAATCCCCTCATCTTTTAACACTCAAAGGAACTCATAGCTTCTGCCCTCCCGAGGTGTCAGTCACAAACTTCCACTGGACTAGGATTTTTCAGTAGAGGCAGGATTTCACCTCTGTCTGTGCAAGAACAAATTGATTCACAACCCTGAGCTACTGCACCAGAGGGGAAAATTAACTGCTTCTGCAAGCCATCAAATTGTTATTAAAGAAAAAAAAAAAGGAAACTTATTATAAAGTCAGTGTGAAAGTCTTCAGTCCCTGACACTTCTCTGTTTCTTGTGAGAACTTGCAGTATATTTAGCTCTTTGACAAGGTTATACATTACACCTAAAAAGAAAAGGGAAGGAAATGCTCCACACTGCAGACAAAGCCTAGAATTATCTTTCATAGGTGAAAGACAGCTGTGACCCCAGCTCACTGCTGTGATGGAGAGCTGCCAGCGTGACAGCTCCTTTCTGCGCTCTCTGATACAATGAGACAGATGGAAGCAGAGTGGCATTCTCCTACCTCCCATTCTACAGGAATCAGAGAAAGAGTCAAACTTGGTAAAAGCAGAATGAAATGCTTTCAAGGTACTTTCAAGTAACTTGAAGAATTCGAAAGACTTGAGTTTCTATGTTATCTGACCACCATTGACAGGAGAACGAGGAAAAGGGGCAAAGCTGTTACATTTCTTCCTACAAATGATCCAAAATGTGGAGTTCACTTTTATTTTTTTGTGCTTAGCTGAAAGTTTGAGAATAGCTCTGTACACGTGTTCTACAGAGAAATGGGAGAAGGGGAGAAGCATCACCCAAGATACAAAAACTGAATGCAGTAAAAAGATACCAAAGCGTCTCTCAGCTAATTCAATGGCCCTCAAATCCCCTTCCCAGCATTCCCAGCCTTTAAATGCAGTCTGTTAAAAGTCATAACCAATAACTGTGATCCCTAAAGCAGAGCTGCCAAACAGGCTCATCATGCACACACCCCAGCTGCCAGAACAAACCAGCTGGATTTGTAAAGGCCTGTGACAATGTTAACAACATTTATGAGAGCTCAGGTAATATGCTAATTATAAAGCCATGAAATTGGTTTAGGACAGTTCATCATTTAAAGATGTGCAGATGTTAAAAGCAGTGGAGAGAAAGTTTTGAGGGCTTAAAATTATTTTCAGGCAAAAATTAAATAGCCCTGAACTTACATAAAAAACATACATAAAGCACACATAAAACTTCATCAAACTCGTGCGTGTGATAATACACATGTAACACATAGCTCAAGTGACACATTTCCTGTGGGTTTCTTTAGGAGCTGAGGTTCTAGCCCTCCATAGTTTAAACCCTTTGGTCTTGAAGCTCTTGTTTAGTATTTGAATCAATTCAGTTGGTGTTGCAGACTTGAACACATTGTTCCCAACAAGTTTCTAGCAGGTTTTGAATCCCAGAGCAGATGCCCCTAGGACATTTTGATTTTCAGTGGTCATAGCAACAAAATGCCCTCCTTGGCCTTCTTGAAGAAAACCTCCATAGGAAAAGCATTTTAATTAAGAAAATATACTAATTAGCTACCACCTGAAGTGACGATAAGAGCTTCACTTCATTAGAGAGGCTGGGTGTGTTGGAGAAACTCACCTGGCAACAAGGGAACTAATTTTTCAGGTTATTTTCAATATTTCTCTTCCTGCAGGGAGAAAGCAATCTTAATTAAAACCTGTGAAAAGCAGGGCATTTTTAGCTGGTAATTTACAGAAGTTTGAGTAAGTCAGAAGAGGAAAAGACACCTTTTGGCAAATGGTGCGTATAGATGTCTGCCAGCAAGCCTGCACTTAGCAACAGGAGCTTTTTATAAATGTGAGAGAAGCTGTTGTGTTGCTGGAACTACAGAGTTCTTCTGAGATGAAGGCTGGGGTCAGTGGTGTTCATGAGCACGTACCACCTGACCCAGACAGGGCCTTTAAACGCTTCCATCCCATACAATTTATAATACACACTATCTGTCTACTGGTCAGGAACCATCTGTGCTCCTACAAACCAGAGTATCATGGTCCCATGCGTAGTCTGTGCACCCAGCTAGGGGCTATTCAGCCTAAATCCAAGATCTTTCTGCCTTTGCCCCCAGCTTTTTTTCCCAGCTATATTCAGAGATTCTTGAAAGATGGACAGAAAAAAAAAGTTTGTTTTCAGTATTTAATGCTTGATTTGTGGCCTTTGCTCTTTCAGTCTCTTACACTGACACACATATAAACCCAGCTTCAGGCACAGCTCAAACACCCACTATTCAACCCCCATGCCTACAATGAGATCGCAATGCAGTGTGATCTCATTCTGGGCAATTCTTTCATGTCAATAGCTCTATTTAGTGCTTGCTCCTAGATCAGCTTGAATTTTTTCACTTGTGTGGGTTTCAATGATTTGTGTTCATGGGTTTTTTCTTCCTCCCCCTTTTGTGTCAATTAGAAAGACTTTGTTGTCCTTTCCAGCCAGATGAGCCCATTCAGGTGCATGATGGGGGACTTGTGGTCCACAGTCACCATGTTTTGACAAGCTTAACTGTTGGATTAGAAGGACTGGCAGCCCTTTCAGGAGGCTTATTAAGAAGCCTGATTGAAAATTTGTGCTACACTGGTAGTGCTAGATTAAATGAGGGTCTTTAAATACTGACTTGCTTTGCAGATAATTAGGGAGGTACAGGCAAGCAGTGGTGGTTGGGTAGATGCTGAAGGTGGAAATTTAATGGGAGACTTCTGAACTGACAAGACTGGAGCTTTCTGGAGGAGAATGGAACTGGCCATGCCACTGATTTGAGGTTTGGTGAGCCTCAAGATTTGATTGCAGAAGAACTAGAATTCCTCTGTGCTCTACCCTACCTATACTACTGGCAAATCCTTTGATTTAATCATTTTCTGACATGACATCATGATGTTGTCATTGGTGTTCATCTAACACAACCCTCTTATTCTCCTTTTTTCATGAGTATTACTTTTGAAATAACTGGGAAAAAAAAAAGAGTTGGCAGCAGTTTAGATGTCTGCAAAAAACCATAAATAGGAACATCCTTATTATGTGGGTGATGACTTGAGTCGGATTATTTTGGCAATGGTATTTATAGTAAAGTTTTTCTCCTTAAAATTGTTTAATTGATGCGAACTGCTGGCCTGATACATTCTCTCCATTTAAAGAAGGGAAAATGGGAATTTTTTTTTTAAGCATCAGTCAAATGAGCCAGATGCACAGACACTGAAGAAAAAATAGTGCTGACATTTCTATATGCATTCTGGATTCCGTCTTCAACAAATATCAGCTACAGCCAAGCAGTGTGGTATTTTGGCCCCTAGCCAGCCAGTCCCCAATGCTTTAAAGTCAAGCCATGTATACACAGTTTGACAGTAGTAGCAAACAGCAACATACACCGAGCCTTAATCTTTCCTTCCTCATGGTTCCAGAGAAGGGCCACAAAGGGTGCTCAGAGTGCTGGAGCACCTCTCCTATGAATACAGGCTGAGAGGAGTTGTTCACTCTGGAGAAGAGAAGGCTCTGAGGAGACCTTAGAGCAGCTTCCAGGGCCTAAAAGGGCTACAAGAAATCTGGAGGGGCATTTTACAAGGGCCTGTAGGAACAGGACAAGGGGTGATGTTTTCAAACTGATAGACAAGAGACTGAGATCAGACATTAGGAATAAATTCTTTGCTGTGAGGGTGGTGAGGTACTGGCACAGGTTGCCCAGGGAAGCTGTTGCTGCTCCATCCCTGGCAGTGTTCAAGGCCAGCTTAGACAGGGCTTTGAGTAACCTGGTCTAGTGGAAGGTGTCCCTGGAAGGTTTGGAAATTGGTGAGCTTTCAGGTCCCTTCCAACCCAAACCATTCTGTGATTCTATTGAGGGCACTTATGTGATGTTTATTGTAAATGCAAAATCTGATTAGGTTGTAGAGTTCTTCCTGCTTCCAGAAATGTGTTGCTGCTTAAGCTTCACCACTCATCTCTATCTGAGGGTGATTTAAAAGTTTTATGTATTTGTATATCCATCTCTATTTGTAACACAGAAAATCTAGGAAAAATATAAAAAATGTAAGGCCATGAATCAAGCAGTGGATATGAAGAATCCAGTATTTAATATTTTTAACATCTGAGTTGTCTTTCTTTCTCTTTTTCTCTTTAAGGTCTCTCCAAGTAGGTAGTAAGCAAGGCTTTTTCCATTCTCCTCCATTTCTGAGAGATATTCCATGCACATATACTTTTCCTTGTTTAGAGAGACAGGGCTACCTGCTGCAGCCTGTCTCTCTCTCAATGGGCATCAGCTCTGTAGTTTAGACATGAGCCTAAAGAGTTGATTGTTTCCTGGTGTGATGTGTCAAACATCATAGCAATGAAAATGCCCACATTTTACAGGATGCATAGTTGCAAGGCAGCCATGCCTGTTAAGCATGCAATCCATCTTATTCTAAGATACTCCATCAGCTCAAGCACTTTAGATGCTTTTGCAAGGTCAGGATAATATTCAGGATAATATAATGGAAACATAACTTGCCCAAGGACCAACAATAACTAAAATACCTTGAAATTATGCATGTTGATGACTCTTGGAATAGCAGAGTCTGTATATTGCTAAGTAAGTGAGTACTGTTCTGCTTTTCTTCCTTCAGAGGAAGCTGTTATGCACATCCCTATTGCTTAACAGAAACAAATAATAATTTTGCATATTGCCTAAGTATTCTTGACAGGACTGGTTAGATGATGCACTGTGCCCTTAAATCAGCTGTTTCCACTTAATGGGTAATTGAAATCTTTTATGGGCATAAAATACAAAGGCAGTTTGAAAAAGCAAGTCACTGAGTTTCCTTAGTCTCCATATGACTAATTTTGTTTCACTGCGAGTAATATAGCTTTGCTGAAAGCTCATGTTGGAAGTTAGGAGGATATTAGCATAAATTGTTTGAAAAATCTCCCTGCTCTTAACCTTATTTCTTCTCTCTGTTCTTACAATTTCCATATCTAAGCATAAACCCATCCGAGCACAATTTTTCACTATTTTAAGTGAAGCAAGTTTTATGAGCAAGGTTAATATCTTTTATTTGCCTAACTGATACAGTTAGGGGAAAACCAGTTCCTCAGATCATTGGATATACTCTTGGGTTCCTGAAATCTTTGGGGTTTTTTTCTAAATATGTTCTTCTAATAAAAAGGTATTCAATCTCTCTACATGCTTGTTTAGATCCTTAGACTATAACAACATTATTATTTTAATACATCATAATTGTACATGAATAGTACATTATTGACAAATTATCCTTGATTTTCTTGCAGAATATATTTTCTGGAAGCCAGAGAAAGTGAAAGCTAACCTAATTTATTCTCTCTCAGTGGAAGAGCAATAATTCTCTAGTCAGCCCAAACTGTAAGATTTTATCTCATGTAAGACTTTATGCCATATACCAAACCTCTGTCCATAATCAGCACAGGTAATTTAAGGCTGCAGGTGGCATTGTTTCCAAATATATTTTTGTTCAAAGTATTCTTAAACTTTCAAGTTATGATGGTGAACACCAGTCAAGGATAACATACAGCAAGATTCCAAACATGTCCAGTTCTTTTCAACTAAAGGGCAGCCAGAGGCAAACCTGCTTGCCTCCACTTACACGAGGTTGGGGCTTAGGGTGTTTTGTCGCTCTGGGAGCCACAGCTTGGTATAAATGAGAACTTATTCCATGTTTCCATCTCTGAGAGGAAGTTCATTGACAGGAATTAGGACATAGCCCAATTAAGCACACTGGTATTGCTAAGCTTGTTACTGGACTTTCATTATAAAGTACTTTTTTCCATAATAATGTATAGTTATTGGCAAATTTTGACAAAGTCGCCCTCATCACTCTCCTTCCCTGATTGTGGAAGATTTGTCATTATTTCCTCACCCCCCAGAAAAGTAGAATTCCTCTTCTGAACAGGAAAGCAAAAGAAATATTGTGTAGTAGTAAAACTGAAGTTTTGTTTCCGGATAAATTGAAATTATATTTTGTTTCAGCTGTATCAAAATGTTTCAGCAAGGTCAAAACCAATACTGATTCAACTTTTTAAACTTCATTCAGTTATAAGATGTAATGAGAATGCTTCAGGAGTATAGTAGTATTCATAATATGTAAAATACTTTAACTGTTATTTAAATTTTACCTATTTCAATCTACCATTTTCCTTCCTTGCAAGAGGATTGCTAAGGTTTGCTGAAGGTATCTACCACAGTCTGTTAGTTTTATCATCAGTGTTTTTCATATAAGAACAACAATGTCACCATGTTCTTGTTACAGAAATCCTCTAATCATGAAGTCTTAAGTGTGTCTTTAATAAAGAGACTTGCTAGTTCTTTGTCTAAACAGCATTTAAGTTATTGGCTGTCTTAAAATGGTTGTGGAGGGACATAAACCTCAGTGAAGAGTGCAAAGTAGTTTTCTTTGTCTAGTTTTTTATCTAATCTGACATTTGTTAACTACCTTTGCATGACAATAAGAAGAGTGACTATGCAAGTGCTATGCAATTGCATTTTAACTGATTCTACTTTTTATGATGACTGCTGAAATAGAACTCTCACAGGCAGTTGTGTAAATATGCTTTGCTATATTTGCCAAAGTCTTTTTGTGTCAACAAGGCTAAGGTAGTGTGACCACCTTCTTGGTGATTGGTGAGATGAGACTTACTATGTTATGGATGAACCCAGAATGCATTCACTACCTTCCTGCCATTGCCTCAAGATTGCCATAGTAAATTTTCTTGTTCCTTATATGTAAACCTAAAAGAAATAATATGGTCATCTCCGTGGCAGAGAAAGTGTCATTAGAATAAACATGATTATGGCAGATATAGTATCAAAATTCTGTATTCCAGGGAATTTTGGCTTCTACATGTGTGTGAACTTCAGGACTTTGTACATCCTTTGAGGGCACAGATGCAAAACAGGGTGGGATTTGTTGGTTTGGGTTTTTTTTTATTCGAAAAGATTCAACTGGTTGGACTGATTACTTTGCTGTACGTAGGAAGATTTAAGTGGGACTCAGGTTTAAATGGACAATGCCTCCTTAAATTCTATAGGAGAATATCTGTACATTTGTAAGAACTGGCTGTGCTGTATAACGGTATCATTTGGTGACTGGCTGTAGTAATTTGGTAAATCAGTTAGATGGTGATTCAGTTCAGGTTCACTGTTAATCCACTGATTTTTATTGACTCCATTTCAGTTTTGACCTTTGCTTATATCATCTAATTTCAGTTCAGTGAAAGTTTAGAGAACTGTAGCAATATATTAGAACTCTGGTTTTCTCTTTTATCAGGTCTTAAAAAAGCCTATGAAAAATAAACAGAACCAGTTATTCTTCCAGTGAAGCAGCTTGAATGAACTTCAAGTATCTAAACAAATGAGACAAGGAATCTGCTGGCCACTTGGATTTTTGTCAAAGGATGTAAAATTTGGTATAACTGGGTAATCAGATCAGAGGCTTACTGTCCAAATCAAATGTAGGAGAAGATACCTTCTGTGGCCCCAGAGCTAAATCAGAAAGGTTTAGGCTGTTATGAATTTATGAGGGGTTTAGAGGGATGTAAATCAGGTTTACAAAACTTATTTCCAACTGTAATTACTTCATAAAAACAAATGATACAGTAGTGCACCTAGGCAACAATGCCAAACTAACGGGCAGAATAAAGCCTGCAAAAGAGAATGACACAAAAGAGATAAGTAGTCATAATTTGTTTGCAGGTTTTCTTTCATGGTTCTGTAGCATGTTTATCGTCGAAAAAGCAGAGAGATTTCAAAGCAACTATTCTGGGCACTTCTCCAGAATTAAGTGCAGCTGTTTATGCCTTAAAGTCAATTATTCTTCATGTTTGTTCTCTAATCATTTGTTATTTGTAGATGCCACAAAACAATCCATGAAGAACTGGCAGAACAAACATTATTCCCTGTAGATCTTTTTAATATGCATCATATGCTTCAATTTTGTGTTAAGGTAGTTCTCTGAACTCAGCAGTACTGAGGGTGGAGAGGGCAGCAATGTGTGAATTTAAAGCTTTTTAGCATTATTAAAAATCAAAGTCTTATTTACTTTTAAAATCATTTGGTTTATGTTTTCCTTCTGGCACATGTTACTGTTGGGATAAACCCATTAAAATATGGGCTGAGTTGATGTGAATCTATCACACTGTGATTCTTTTTAAATTAATATTTCAAACAAGGTTCTATCTGTTGCTGTAGTGGTATAAATAACTTTGTCCATCCGATGCTAGCTTGCTTGATGCTGGATCTTCACCTTGAGAATTTCAATTGTAGCTTAATTATTAATAGAGGGCAGATATGATCCTTAGTTACAGTGAAAGAAAGTTTCAATGAAGAATGTTCTCAGCAATCATTATGGTTTTCAATTAAGGATTGTGAGGTTTGGGTAGCCTGAGCAAAAGCCCAAGTCGTCCACATTTCTACAAACATTAATCTCAGAAAATTGTGTTAAACTTGTGGCCTGTAATATGTATAAAAATAGCTGTGATGAATCCCTGTGGATCCATAGCAGTTAAATAAACTGTACCTGCCAAAAAACATTTCAGGTACTACTAGGTGACCTCTCCTGCAATAGTTAGAGTAGGATTTCCAGTACTAGTATATGAAATCCTCCAGATACGATATTATACGACTGGCTGACTGAATAATGCACATTATGAAAACCTTCTGTTTCGTTTCCTGCTGCCTCTGGTTCTGTAGAAGTGAAGGGAAGCAGGGAGAATAAACAGCCTAGTTGTGCCTGTTAAAATTTACCACTCTTCGTAGTAGAAGAGAGGAGAAATACAGACACAAGGGCCAGAGCCACTAGTGGAACAAGAGCAGCTGTAGCATTGTAGAAGAAAAGAAAAGAGGAAGGGGTAGTACAAGAATAAAACAAAACAAAAAAATCATGGGGAGAGAAAGAAAAGATGTCCAGTAATAGAAAAACGTGTAAGAGAACAAGGGGGACAGCAGGGAGTCACCTACAAAAGGCCTGTTTTCTACTTGGCTGCCCTTGTTTTGGATGCAGGCTGCTTTCATGCAATAAGACACTGGCATTTAGAAATAGAGTTCAATAGGACTTAAAGGCAGCTTGCATTTGAAAAGCTTTACGATGAACCCAGTCCTTCTTTCCTATTTCAATTTTGATTATTCCCGAGGAGAGCCTGATCTTGCTTTTTGTTTGGGTATGGGGCAAGCAGAAAACTTTTACTGGAGTAATCAGTCCATCAGTAGCACTGAAGGTGCCAAATTCAACTTGTATTTTCCAACATAAATCAGGAAAGATGCGGATAAAATAAAATGAGTGTGAGAGGAGAATAAGAGCCTGATCCATTGCCCTTGTAGAGGCAAAGAATAGGAGTCAGTGTGCTCTTGTCTGCACATCTCTGCTAATGTGTAAATCCAAGTGACTTAATAGATGGACAGCTATAGGCCATAGCCTCTTTATTTTTTTGGAAGGGGGAGGAGGTTGGGGGGGTGATGCTGTTTCATATTCAAACTCGTTTTTCATTTTTTAAAGCTATTTGTGGTGACATCTTCAACCATAATTGGCCCATTCTCTTTCAGTTTAAATCAAGGACATAACTTCTGTTCCATTTACAGTTTACCCTTCTTAGGTCTTTAGGTTCTGCTAGATAATATGATAGATATCTAGGACACATACATGCAAGTTGTTTTATTTTGTATCTTCTACTATTAAAACAGGAAATGTAGCGGAATGCTAAATACATGCAGATTGCATGTTTTCTGGAGTATTATTCCATTAGCCCCCAGCATATTCAGCTTTGAAAATAAGCTGGGGATAGCTTGTGTCCGTGGGAATTTTCTTACAATTGAAAGTGATTGTACCTTGATTAAAATATTTTTTAAGATGTTTTTTAAAGATGAGTATTTAGAGGACAGCCTAATAATTCACCCAGCCAGCTTAGTCCTCTCTATCCCTCACAAATTCCAAAAAAAGAAATGCCCATAAAGTACAAGTCTAAGAAATGTCATTACAGGATCGACTAACATAAATTGCTTGATGCAGCAATGACAGTCTAGGAATGAGTGATTGCTCTGTAGACAAGTGTTTTCATGACTGAAATAAAGAGGTACTGGGGGCCGAAGCACCTGCGAAATGATAGGTGGATTGAGTACTTATATGCCAGCCTGAGTCTGGTATATACCTAGGAATAAGAAATTATATCACTAGGTAAAGTGAAGTATTACAAGAGCACTTGACCTTTGCAGACCTATGGTTAAGTCCACTGGAAAGGACACCATTTATTATAATAATTCTCATTAAACACAAGTTTCTATTTTTCACCCAATATGAACATTAACGTGGGTGTATAAATACAGCAAATTAGCACACAATGAAATGTAATTCAGAACAGAGTCTGCATGAAAGACGGTGCTGCTACCTTTTCTCTACCTTTAGGTTTTGACTTCTGGTTTGATCCCACAACTGTGAACCTACCACCTTTCATAAATGCTAATTTCATTTAAAAGTAACAGCTTTTGGAGAGAAAAAAAAAAAAAAGAAAAAACCACACAAACCCCCACCATCAATTAATCGATTTGGTTGAAATAGTAGCTATATTTGTGCAACGCTGATTTTGTTTTCTGACAAGGTGTAAGCACAGAGACTATGGATGCAATTCTGCTTATGCTTTTGTGTCAAAGAAGGTACAATCCAAATAACTTGGATGAAACAAATTCTGGCCTCAGTGCACTGAAACTGGAGATACTGATCAATATTAAGAGAGCAACTGCAGGTGTACACTTGTGTAAGCAGAGAATAAGCAGAGAATTCAGCTAAGGAGATCTGTAAAATTATAAAAGAATGTGTAAAAGTGATTAAAACCAGGTTCAGTGTGTAGTGTAGTGTTCAGCTAAGCTCAGTTTCTATACATACTCCTGAGGTCCTAACCACAAAGATAATGCACAGAATGTCCATCTTAACTCTGAATTTCTTTGATTTGCTGGCAGGAGTCATGATGACCTGAATATCATTTAAGCTGAAAAGAGGGGGGTTTCATGTACGTTAGTCTCCTGTGGTGTTACTGTACATTGTATATATCATTCTAAATATGGAGCGATTTATCTATTTTTATAGAGGTAGTAACATTAATTTTAGCATTAGCCTTTGGTATGACATGGTCTCTGTCTTCATTATGCTGAAATATTGTTTAAAAAACCACCACAAATCCATTTATGTTTTCAATTTGCTTTGAACTATTTTTCAACAACTCAGGTCAAGACCTAATTTCTACAGCAATCTTCACTGTATTTTATTGTTCACCAGCGACTTGTACATGATTAAGGAATCCATCAGGAAAATTCTCTTTTTATTCTTTCTATAGCATCTCTTTTCCCCATGTCCTACTACCAGGTTTTGGGTTGGTTTTTTTTTGAGTATGGGAGCCGGAATAAAATTTGAGGATGAAAACTGGAAGCTGTACTTCAGAAACTGGCAAGTTCGTTTCAATTACCTCCTTTGTAATTTTGCATTTTGTAACACAACATGATATTTCAATCTTGTACAAATGTACAAAATGTGGAAAAACTTCATTAAAATGTTTGCAATATGGTGTCTGCTGGAGTTCTAATAAGGCACTATTGTTTGCTTTCTAGCCTAAGAATCCTGCCAAAACTATTCATGCTGACAAATGCTGAGTGACCAGATTCATCAATTCATCTGTTCATAAATATATACCGATTTAAAGAAATACATCCATATATTTATACAGGTATGCATGTCTGCACTTGCAACTATACATATGTATGTCTCAAACACAGAAGCCAGTCAGATTTTTGAGTCTTAAAATTGGATACCTCTGATATAATGTTTTTCTGAGTTAGGAAGTAGCCAAGTTGTCCAAAAGTTTAGTCCTTGCTGGTATGTGATGGAAAAGAGTGTGTACATGTGTTCAGAAGGAGCACTTTAATGGATGCCTTGATTTATGAGTAAGTTCACAAAAATTCTTACGTTGATAATGTGCTCTTTGCTGTTGATTGTATAATGTATAGAGTCAAAATTGCCATCCTAGATTTACCTCTGCAAACATTATTATACTGTGATTTATGCAGTTGAAATGAACTGTAAGGATACAAACTTCAATTAGCAGTAAGATTACTAAAATTTTTATAATCCTAGAAGGCATTAAAATTCAGATTTTTCAACTGAAAAAGTATGTCAGTCTATTAAACTTCATTAACAATACCTGTAGTATCTGACTTACTCATAGTGAAAGGTCTTAGATGTGCTGCTGTAGCAAAGTGCTTAATATACAGATATACTGCACAGACATGTCCATACATACATATAGTCCACTAACACAAAGCCTAAATAGATTAAATTGTAGGTGGTCCATGGAAAATGAGCTGTGTGCCAATTTCTGTACTCTGATATTACCTTTCTGGTTTTGTCCCAAGAAGTGTCACTGCATGTTATTACACAGGAATCAGCCTTTACAGACCCATTGCAGACTTGTTTGATAATGTGAGCAAGTAGGGGTTGTCATCTTTAATCTATGGGTTCCCACACAATTAAAGGTATAAGAGCAGACAGAAGGTTGGACTCAGACTGATGCCCCAGTCAAGGTAATTAGGATTGTAAAAGATGTTTTTGTGGGCTAGGACCCAGCACAGAAAGCTCAGGATTCACAGAAATTTGTCTGGGGGTAAGTTATCAGGAGCTAGAACCTGCCATCGAAAGAACACTTCTGGTGGTAGCAGTATGTCGAGTATGCAGGAATGATGTTGTTAAATCCTGGGAAAAAGCATGCCAGTTTTGGCACAGGCAGTAGGCAAAGCAAGGAGGAAGCTGTGCCATTCACAGACAGGAACAAGGCATAGTAATGCATTAGGAATGATGGCTGAGACAGCAGGGAGATTCATCACCCACTGTTTTCCAAGCTCCAGGAGATTTTTAAATGCTTATGACTTCATGGAGTCGGATTTAATTTTAGTAGTCTGTAGAACAGAGAACTTTTTCTTTTCTCTTTTTGAGTTCTTGTTACTCAGCAGTCATCAGCTAACTTCCATCACTTGCATATCTCGGAAGGCTTATGTTCCCAACAGTGCTCCCAGGATGATACTTCCTTGAAATTGCAATAATGCAAAGCAGTTGGTACCAGCACAGCATTTATCAAGGTTAAGGTGAAAAATCCCTTCTTGGAATTTCTCTGAGAATACACCAGGTGGTGCCACGGGTGTTTGCTGAGACAATGTGTAATTACTTTTCTTGTTCTGTGAGAAAAGCTTTAAAAGGCCACAAGTTCTACTTTATCACTTGCCTCCTCTTTTTACTCATGCTGCCTGTGACTCACTTGGACTCTGTTCTGGAAATGTCTCTGTGCTCAGGGATGTGACCCCAATTACTCCTCTTTGCTTTCCTCCTTTTCTTTCCCACCCTAAATGCTACTGGATTTTCTACTTTATATTATGACTAAGAGAAATAACCCCCTGCCCTTCCCAATAACTCGATATATGAATCTGCAATCTGCCATCTGATATGAAACATTTTAAGCCCTATAGAGCTGCTCTGATCTTGTTGTCTGTTAACAGAACTGAGTGGACAAGGTTGAAAATAGAGCAGTATCTTAAAGCAACAATAGTTTCATTTTAAATTTAAAAAAAGAAGTTTACATTGATTCTGCCATTAGCATGCTGGAGCCTTCTGAATTTATATTTGTCTAAAAGTAATGCAAGTAAAAGGCTTTTTTGAATAGTGATGTGTTTTCCACCACTGCTCCTTGCCTACCTCATCTTTGGTTGTCATGATGATCTTGTGGGGTCGCTGTCCAGTCTGCCACTGTTCCTGCTTCTATGCAGCGAAATGTGAAACTGCAGTCTTGTGCACCAGGAGTGTGAATAGCCTGCAGTAAAGTGAGTGCTGGTGCATATAATGGCAATGGCTGTGAAAAGGAAGCTTGCAGCAAGTTGCCCTGTGCACAAGACATGGGGAAAGGTCTTATTATAGGACTGATACTCAGGGTGTGAAAAAGACTCTTTTCTCAGACTCAAGGCTGAAGCTGACAGTCATTCCCTCTTAGAAGCTCTTCACCAGATAGGGTGAAGGTCATGTTCGTATCACTGATCATTTCTTGACTGATGATCTCAATGATCAATTATGTATTTTTAATAGCATACTTGTGTGCATCCAGCCATCTAGCTATAACTTTCTCTAATCCAAATGTCAACTGTAACAGACTTGCCATACATAGATTTTTTTTTTTAGGACATTGAATTGCACAAGTATTTAGTAAGCAGTGATTTGGATTATCTTACCTAAATGTTTTAGCTCCAAATTGTTCTTGAGAAAGGTTTGTAAGTTTCAAGATTATTTAAAGTTTCTGATACATAGCAATTTGTGATACCAGGAAAGACCTGAAGAGAAGACTTCTAAAGGGCAATTTTGTCATCACTCAGAAACCATTTAAGGAAATTCCTATATTTCTCTTTCTGGAACTTTACGTCTTTTCAAAAAGTATTTCAGTTTGGAAAAAAACAAAACCAAACAAACCACACATCAAGAAACAAAAATTCCCAAACCCTGTTTTGACTTCAAATTGCATATTTTTAAGACCACAATTGTGGTCCGAAATCCCCTCTCTCACTTTTCCTCCCTCTCCCCCCGGTCTTTTCTCTCTAACTCAGTTTTATAACCCATTTTGCTTGTGTTATTTACTCTTTTTCTGATCCTTTCTCAGCAATCTCTTCCAAATGGAGCTCAAACCAAGGGCAGTTTACTTAGAAATCAAACCTTCAAATTCACAGACTCCCAGTGGTTTTTAACATTAGTTTAAATGAACTCACACAACCCTAACCAGCAATATTTTGAAGCGGTATGTTCACCTCATGCACAGTTTAGCCTCGTAACGAGGAGTAAAATAATGTTTTGAGCCACCTTTAAAAAAAACCCATGCCTGTGACCAGGATTTCATTCAGCTATGCTCAGGATAAGTGGCAGCTGGAGTCACTGTCTGCTGCCATAGACAGTGCAAATGAATGCATCGCAGTCCCTTTGTGAAACCATGCGTACTTGTAAAGATATAAACTCATAAGCACAAGTTGGCAGAAGACAAAGAAAGAATCTATTGATGTGCTTAGAATTACATGTGTATGTAGCTACTGTATGTAGCACAGAGGAGATATCTGTGCTGCATTGGTGGCACAAATATATTTTTTGGTATATGTGCTCATTTGGCTGACAGCGCAAAGTTCAACACACAAGTGGTGTTAGGGAAGGGGAGCTGACAATAGATGACACAATGAGAAAGAAGTATTGTCCTTGAGATAAACTGTAGGTGAGATGATAGTGTTTGTATGTCATGCTCAGCGAAGAGATACACATACTTTAACATGGAGTATGGAAGTTTGTTTAGAGAGGCAAAGAGAATAAGAGCTGAATTTTATGTCTTCTGTGCTTCTAATCTCTTTCTCAGCTCACACAACCCAAACTAGTTCTTCAAGAAGCATTACTTTTTCAGCATAAGTCTTGGGGCTCATTTGTCTCCAGGCAGTATCAATCAGTATTTGCCAAGATATGCCAATCACGGATGTCTGGGACAGATCTGCTGTTATAGCACATAAGACTAGGTTCAAAAAAGTACCAAGGCATGAAACTTCCTTGCCAAGGTGAACTGCGCCACAGGCTTTGGGTTGGTATCACTTAAAGAAGTGAAGTGTTCAGTGGGGCCGTGGAGCTGCAACAATGGCTTCTGTAGCATGTATATGACAGAGGTGCTCTTTTCTAAACTTGCTGCTGTTATTGTTTAGCTAATAATTTGGAGCTTGCTTCAGTCAGTGGGGTCCCTAGTTGGAAAAAGTGCAGAACAGCAAAGAGCCAAGAGCAAAGGGGTGGGGCAGATCACATTATTAGCAAATAACCAAGTCCCCCCCCAGTTTGTACCAAATAACCAAGCATGCAAATTCAACCAAGCTTTAAATAGCCTTTTTTTTTTTTATTTCTTCTGAAGAGAGTAGAAGATATTAGGCCATGATGACAGTCTCTAGAAAAATATAAAATCTAATAACACTGACTTGCCCTCCAGCCTCTCACACATGTATCAGAGAAAAATGTCCCTTGCTAAATACAAAGAAAGTTCGGTTGGGCAGAGTTATTTATTTTCATTTTAACACAACAATTCCCACGCATGAGTATACTTATTCTATCTGTGCATGTATCTGCATAGATGATATGTCACTAGGATTCATAATTCACAGGGGCTTCGTGCAAAAGCTAAACAATTTTTTTAATTCAGGGCTAGTTTTCAAAACTGAAAATGAGCCACCCCAGTGCCATCTGCAAAGGTTTTCTCTTAATATGTCTAGGAATGTAGGTGGGCTTTCAACTTCTCTGGCCATTATTACAAGGCTCCAAGGTTTTCTTTCTGCCTATGAAAACTGTCTTGTGGAATAATACACCTTTAGATGCACAGCATTATGTGAAACATACTTCTAGGATGCAAGGACTGAAGGGAAACCTGCATCACTTGTTTCTCAAATTCTCCTGAGATGAGAAACTTCGCTGTGGGCTACTTAAGGAGCTGTGGGCCAGCAGTGTCTCTGGACACTGCTTTGCTATCCACATTATTTTGTCCCTGAATTCCCCATCTTCCCAGTTTTATGAAGCTGTTTCCACAGTGCAGGAACTGCATCTCTCTGGGTACATATGTATAGATGATACCCCTGTGTCTGCCTAAGTGAGGTGGGAAATTTGTCTCACAGCATTCACCAGTGTAGGTTTAAGAGAATTTTTGTTAGTGCAGTGGGTGTAAGAAATGGGATTTTTATAATATACTGTTGTAAGCAGGTGTCTTTAGAATCCAAGTCTGTTGTGTTTGTTGGGTTTTTTTTTTGTTCATGTGTAAGTTTACTTAGAAACTTGTATTAATTGAAAGGAATGCTATTACTCAGCCAGGAGTTATTGACCACTTTAACCAAAACCCCCGTGTACTCTACAGAACTTCAATTACAGAATTATTCAAGAAGGACTAGTACCTCCTGTGGCATCTTTACTTAGAGGATAGAGAGAGTTGCATTAATCAGGACTTCTGAGGACGCTGATAACGATGATTCTTTTCTAATGTACTGATATAACTCTCAATTGTTTCATATTAAGCTGAGAAAACGGGAAGAGTTAGAAGATGGTAGACATTTTAATAGAAGCAATAATTCTGCTTGAAGGGTTGTCTGAATGCTGTGCTGGGAAAATGAAACCAATAGATCCCATTTTACTGAATATAGCAGTGTAGGAAAAAAGAATTCTGGGCCTAATTCTGTTACCTTTTTAAAGCTGATGTTAGTATTTTTCAATTTGTTTTGTGGTTTTAAAATGAGGATGAACATATAAATGTAATAATTACTGCAAACTACAAAAGCTTTTCTTTGTTTGAATCATATTCTGTATGGTTATTAACCAGTGTGACTCACCTGCCTTCCACTCTCCTCAGTTACATCAGTTTGCAGCAGGTAAAGATCCAGCTCACAATATTTCGCTCCTGCTGATGATTATTTTGTGCTGATGGGCTATTAGCTATTATGGACTACTCAGCAATCTAACACACATCGCATTCATACCCAGAAGTCTTGCTAAGTGAGTAGTAACAAGTAACTGCCTTTGAATTTTCATGAGCTAAGCATTGTGGGTCAGATTCTCATTTAGTCGAAAGCACCTCTAGATGCTGTGGCATTATAAAGTGGCCTTATTGTGGACATAAAATAATCATAGCCTTTTGAAGAATGTTGCCGTGTGATTTCTCATAGCTCTTTCATTCACCCTAAGCACTTTGCAGTCTGATCCCATTTTCCTTTATATTGTTTCTTTTTGGGAAGTCCAAGCAGTGAAATCCTTAATGCAGGCTGGTAGCCTCTGAACCTCAGAGGACGCTGATCCCTGCCAAACCTCAATAGCACTGTCTGTTAGTAAGTACTATGTCATCAGGTTGTCATTGCTATTAAAAAATCTGGACTTATTTTACTGCTGTACCTACTAGAGATAATGTTTAATAAAAAATACGTTACTGATCAAACCGCTAGTTGAGGAGATATGTACAGCTTTTAATTAGTGTCTTCCAGTATGCTCCTCGTGATTAAAAAGGAGTCCAGAGCTCAATTACGATTTATAGAAGAATTGAAAATCCTGGAAAAACCTCAGTCATCATTTTCATGCAACCAAAAATCTGCCCAGTTTAGCTAATTTAGAGTCAAAGGTATGTAAAATAATCACAGCCAATAACTAGAACATTTTTGGCTGACAATACCCTACTCTCAGTGACAAGCTATATAGAACAATAAGAAAGATTTTAGAGTTACTAGGGTTAATAGACCTGGCATAGTGTACATAATTCCTCAAGGAAATTCTTCCTTTCTTTAATTCTAAAATAGTGCTGTTGTATACCTCTTGCCATTTATAAGGCAGTGTTGTCTAATTGTTTTCTATGGGAACAAGCCTCCAGAACTGCTGGATTCAAATCCCTTGTCTATTCCTAGCCCATTCTGAGTTTTGGGGGAAACTCAGTACTTGGGTTTTACCTGGGAAAAAGAAGAGCTACTTAACCCAATTCAAAAGGCTTTGCAAAAATCACTTTTGAAAGAAAGAACAATAAAAAAGACAACATACTAGAAGTGCTGGCTGTTCTATAATAGCATCTACAGCAGTGTTGTAAGCTTGAGTAGGGAAAAAAGCCAAGTAGATACCATTAGAACTTGTGTTTCCTTAAACTGAGAGAGAGATTATTTTTTAAAAAAATATTCCTGTGTTTTTCTTTTGGGCCATTTTCTACCCCCATTGGGGTCTGCACTCTACAGGCTTTTCCATTACTCTAGAGCTCTACCACCTACTTTCCAAAGGGGTCTAGGAAACTCTGGTTCAAAAAAAAAAGTGCTGCCACTAACACTTCTGTATCTAGTTCTGTGACTAACAGAGGACTTCATTCTTCTGGAATATTAATCTACTTCTTTTCATAAGCATCAACATGAAATTAATATTTGCAAAGGTCAAGTTACAGTATATGGCAAGAAAAACATGCCAAAACCAATTAAAATTACTATGTCTGCATAGGCAAGTCACACACACCACATATTGCTCACAGGTGCTCTGTGTGAAGTCCAATCCAATAAATGTCAGTCCAGTCATTTACACTAGGAGAGTGCCAGTCATGTAAAAAGAAACAGAAAAACAGATGTTTTATAAGAAACAAACCGAATACAAATAAACTCAAAACTGATTATACAAAATTCACACTAAACAAATATTAAAATGCATGTGAACTACATTTGGGATTAATCAAGTGTGTTGTCTACATGTGGGATGTAGTAGCTGATTTGTAAAGCAAGAGGCAAGTAATTTTTAGTGCGTTGTAAGTCTTTTGAAACTTTGTCTCTGCATTTCTGTGAGATTTAATTTTATTAATTCCTCTGTCTTTCCATATTCTTTGAACTTTGGTTTTCAAAAGGCCAGAATGTCCACTAAATTATAGTGAAATTAAAAAATTTAATCTATGGGGGTGTTTGTTTGGCTTTGTTTAAGTGCTAAAGACTAAAGGTTTGATTTTAGTATGTAGTTTTGAAAAGTTTACACAGACCTGACTTTTTGGGAACTAGGATTAGCTTTAAAATCTGCTAAAAGAGTTATGTAGGTTTAGTGTTTATTGTAAACATTTCATGGTTAAAGATCTTATCACCAACAAGAGTGAGCCAGGTTCATCAGCTACCCATGCTTTCCTTCCCTATTGGCAGATATTGTCTGTATGTGCCACAGTCATAGGTGGAGAATCTAGCACAGGTTGAGAACAACTTGAGTATTAGAGTATTATATACTACTTGAGTGGAAGAGTTTGTAACATGTTAAATAAATGTGTGTAGAGCCACTTTTTTGTATAAGCCAAAGATCTTGTAAGAGGCGATGGATTCTGATCTGGTGATATTTTCAATGGTCCAATTTCATGCAAGTCACAACCACCTCTGGATACAAGCATCATAACCAGACCCAGTTTACAGTGCTGCTGGCCACTTCTGGCTTGATGAGAGTTCTGAATAACTGGAATAAAAGACAGCTGAGCTGAATAATTTTTTAAGGGCAAGTCAGATGTGGATTCCATTCTTTTTCTCTTTTAACCAAAATAAATGTAGGAGCCCTAAAGGTTCTGCAATGCGTAGACCTCAAGCTTGAACTTTTATACTCATAAAGACTAGCGCAGAGCAAGCAGCAGTAAAACTCACCAGATAAATTGTCTCAACTTTGACCAGAGAGACCACCCTTTTCGGTAAAAAGCTACCTTGTGTTCTTTACTCGCTTAATTCCTACTTTTCTGCTGAAAGTGCCTACTAGGGACTCATTCCCACTAGTAACTGGGCTGAAGCCACACATTCATTTCATATATGCCGCAGAACACATCTGTGGGATTACTGATATTCAGAGTCTATGAACTGTGGTTGGATCTGACCCTGTGACCAGCAGGTTAAAGGCTCCAAATCCAATTACTGAAACCCAGAGATACCAAGTTACTTTTGCTTAAAAATGACATCAGCACTGCTGAAAACAGTAGTGAACTGTTGTATTCGGACAGGTACACCAGCAACATGAAGGCAAGTTGCTAGGATATGCTCCTTTCAGGCAGCATATTTCATCTCTTCTCCTTTTCCAGACATGACATTGATTTTTCTTCAGAAAGGAAATGTTGAGTAGTTGAGAAGGGTTCTGTGGACACGAAATAGACAGTCCCATCCTTGGCACCATGCATATGTTCAGTATTTGAAAATACTGGATGGTTCCCAAGTGAAAAATTGGCTACTGCACATCATTTATTCATGGCCTATCTACAGCTGACATTTGATATTCAAGATTCATGCTTAGCAGCTGGTTGATGTCACCTCTTGCCAATCTTCCTTCTTCTGGTGCCACTGTTCTGTCACAGCTGAGAGTGACACACACATGCACACAGGAGAGCAGTAGCAGACAAAATGAAAATGCACAGGGCAAGAGAATGAACAGTTCTGCTTCTGAGTCATCCTTGGTCACCTTCATCCCTGTTCAAAGGCCCAATTTATGTACAAGGAAGATCTCAGATATAGGTAAGTTCTGTGGTACTGGTGAGCAAGGCGTTGTTTTACTGGAGCTAGACTTTGGTTGGCAATTTGGGAAGAGCAGAGAGGGTTAAATAGGGAAGAATGAGAAACACAAGGCAAGACAGGGAAAGTTTAAAGATTAACAGTAGTAGAACCATTGAACTGATAAATTATTTTGATTTCTGTGACGGAGGTGGAGGAGAAGAACTAGAGTTCAGACATATTTTATACACAGTTACAACTTTTCTTGAGGATTTCCTATAGACCTCTTATGTTGTTAGGAATGTTTGAGGTTTGTGGAAGGAAATTTAACTCCCTAAAATTAACTAATAAATGTGACTTTATGACTGTTATGACTGAGAGGAAATATTGTGCAAAATTACTGGAGAGCCCAGAACAGGATGCAGTACTACAGGTGCGACCTCACCAGTGCCAAGTAGAGAGAAAGGATCACTGCCCTTGACCTACTGGCAGTGGTCTTCCAAATGCAGCCAGGATGCTGCATTCGGAAGGATGCTCAGCAGGATATTCAGCAACCTTGCTGAGGGTGTACTCTGCCCCGTCATCCAGGTCATTAATGAAGCTGTTAGACAGCATTGACCCCAGGGAGTCTTGCTTCCCGCTGAACTTTTATCAACTGATCACAAGATTCTGGGCCTGGTTGTTCAGCTAGTTTTTACTTGACCTCACAGTATATTTTAGATTGGAGAGGAATTGGATAAGGGACTAATATCTCATGTTACCTCAGAGCTGAAGGTATTCAGAATGCAAAAGCATTTTCCTTTTTTCAGGGAGGGTTCTTTCTTTAACAAGATGACCTCCCCAGGAAACTATAAAATCAACGAATAGTAAATTTCTGAACTCCTCTTAGAAATGTCTAATAACACACATTGCATTGCTGTTGAGCGCATTCTCTTTGCTGAGAGATGACACGTAAATATCAATAATTATAATTTAACTACTGCTATAAATAGTACTGTATTCAGTTTTGTTTTATAAAATAATTTTAACATCTGTGGACACAGGAGCATTCTATGTGTGTTTATGATATCACTACCCATTATTCTGAGTTAAGATAAAGTTTTGTTCCTCCCTGGGTGAAAATCACTTGGCCAGTTTCTTATCTGGAGAACCATAGAAACATAGAATTATAGAATAGTTAGGGTTGGAAAGGACATTAAGATCACCCAGTTCCAACCCCCCTGACATGGGCAGGGACACCTCACACTAAACCATGCCACCCAAGGCTCTGTCCAGCCCGGCCTTGAACACCGCCAGCGATGGAGCATTCACAACTTCCCTGGGCAACCCATTCCAGGGCCTCACCACCCTTACAGGAAAGAATTTCTTCCTCATATCCAATCTAAACTTCCCCTGTTTAAGTTTGAACCCATTACCCCTTGTCCTCTCACTACAGTCCTTCATGTTGAGTCCCTCCCCAGCATCCCTATAGGCCCCCTTCAGATACTGGAAGGCTGCTATGAGGTCTCCACGCAGCCTTCTCTTCTCCAGGCTGAACAGCCCCAACTTTCTCATCCTGTCTTCATACGGGAGGTGCTCCAGTCCCCTGATCATCCTCGTGGCCCTCCTCTGGACTTGTTCCAACAGTTCCATGTCCTTTTTATGTTGAGGACACCAGAACTGGGCACAATACTCCAAGTGAGGTCTCACGAGGGGCAGGATCACCTCCTTTGACCTGCTGGTCACACTCCTTTTGATGCAGCCCAGTCTCACCACAACCTCTACTGGTATATATGTTGTATGAAAAGAAAGAAGGACAAAGGAGCATTATGTTAGGGAGATAGGACACAAAGAGATGAAGGGTAGAAGCCAGAAAGGAGATGTGGTTAAAAGGCAGTATTTAAAAAAACCTTTTAGCTAAGGAGGGTGATTTCTTTCCTGCCCCAAGCAAAAGCAGAAACAGTAGGCTCAGGGTGTCTCATGTATAATCCTTCTCAGAAACAAGCTTGTTCTTTGAATGAGTTCTGCTCCACTGGTAGTGCTTATTTCCACTGCCAATGGGCACAACTGGGAACTACATGGACTGCAGGACACTGGAATGTCAAAGAATATCAGCTGTGACTGTAATGTCAGATGAACTTCTTTAAAACTTACATCTTATTTAAGTGAAGGTCTCAAATATTTTACTGTGTTCAAGTCTTCAGTGACAATTCTATTCTTCATATGCATTTCTTCGCTTCATGTGCTCTACGATTGAGTAGAATCATTTAGGTTGGAAAAGACCTTTAAGATCATCGAATCCAACAGTAGACCTGTCACTGGCACGTTCACCACTAAACCATGTCCTTAAGTGCCACACCTACACGTCTTTTAAATTCCTCATGTTCCCAGGAGTTGAGCATGGTCTCTCATAGCAGCAAAATTGCAACAGCAACTGTATGCACTGCTTGTCAGAATGGAATGCTGCATGATAGGAAAAGCTTTTGTAAGCCAATTAAAGTAAATGCATCTGATATAAATTTTCACACCATAAGGACTTCAGTGATGGCTGTTTGGAGTGAATATTGCACATGGAATAACCTATTCTTACTTAATCTATACTGTTAAAAAAAATAAAATAGAATGCTGTCTTGAAGAGGCTCATTTTTAGACAAACTAGAAAACAAAGCTATTTCCTAGGCAAAACTGGAATTAGGCATCCATTTTCAGAAGAGAAAGGGATAAATTTCGTATATTGTGTGCCTGTATGTATTTCCCACTGGAACAGATTTCAAACAGAACAATGTAAAAAAAGTTGTTTTAAAGAGCTAAAAGAGGGTGGAGGTGGGAATAGGAGGTGAACATGTCTGGGCTTGGTTTCTTGGTTTGGGGGTTTAATGTTAGATACAGCCTAGAGGCTCCTGGGGATTATGAAAAATTGAATTTTTGTGATGACAGATTTTATGGCATTTCTGAAGTATGAAATGTTCTCAACCATTGCTGCAAGCTTAGGCAAGCTTCACCTCCTCAGCATGATCGGCTATTTCATTATGCAACAGAGGAGCAATGGAATTTGCTTAAGATTTAAAAAGAAAGCTTCATATGCAAGGGGCAATTTACACGGATTTAAATGTCTCTAAAGGAAAGATTTAAATCTGTATATGAAAATATAGGCACATTTTCTGTATTACCATTTCTAACTCTTCATATATACACTGTTAATCTCAAGAGGAACACGTGCAGGACTTCATTCTAGAGAGGTGTACACAGTAGGTTGGTATTTTGGTTTTTGCCCATGAGAAAAAGTGAAAAGGACACTATTGCCTTCGAAAGGCATTGTGCTGAATTAATGACTTCAGTGTTCTTACAAGTACTGGTGCAACCAGTGAAAGAGAAAATTATATTTATTTGTTAAATGCCTTCTCTCTAAAGTGTAATTAGAAAAAAAATCAAAGGTGCTGATGTTCACATTTTTGTCATCAACTTAGGTTTTGCACACCTAACATCATCACTTGTTAGGTTTTGCACTTGGAGAAGTGCCAGCTCCTGTGCCCATCTCTGTTTTAATTTGCATGTTGTGTGTGGGGCAGTCTCTTTAGGTAAGGCAGTTTTTAATGAGCAAACAAACTGTTCCTGAGGTCCTCTAGATCTTATGGGTTACACTGTGTCTATTCAATGTGCCAATTCCAATGCATCTCATTTGACTAACCAGTACAAAGTATGGTCATCTACAGGTATAGAGAGCAGACGTATTGCAGCTGGTAATAGGTTAGGATATAAACTGCTGAGTGTGAGTTAGGTGGTCACTGCTGCACTTCATTATAAAGTCCTACTACTGAACAATTAACAAACTTTCTTTCATGCCCAGGACTTTAAACATGTAACAGCCACATAACAGGATCACAGTAAAATCCACATTCCCTTTAGTGCGAAATACCAGCATTGGTTAGGTTAGCAATCCCAAACACAGTTATCTGAGAGTTTAAAATAGGAAAGACTGTTTGATCAGAGGTGCATGGAGAGATGAATGAGCTGAGCTGGAAACCAGGATGACTAATATTGCCTGCAGATATTGGGGGATCTTTCTGCAGATGGCTGGTGATGCCAGATCCCTGGTAGGGCAGGTATCACCTGTAGGCATGGCTTTTAGACACATTGAATCCCTGTGAAATAAAGGTGGGAGAGTTGTGAGACTGATTCAGAAACAAGATAGAGAATGTCTTTTTTGCTAATATAAGCAAAATATTTTAGGAGGGGGAGAAAGGGGTTTTCTTTTGTAGTATGAAATAAAAATCTTGCACAGGATGATTGAAATTAGAATTAGCATAGAAGGCTCACTGAGAAATGAACCTGTACCTTTTTTTTCCTCTCCCTTTCTCTTTTGAACACCTGGCTGATGAAAAATGTTTCTTTTACACTGTATGAACTGTGGGGTTTAAAGATCTTAATTAAAACTAGTGTTTTGATGCTATGGCACAGGCTACTTAATCAATTAGCTGTATTTGCAACACACTTTTAAGGATTAATTACTGCCAAATAAGTGGGGTTCTTTTGTTAACTTTCAGAAATAGAGGATGCCAAGAGAAGAGGAGCCTTGTGTCAGAGCTCAGCAGGCAGCTTCTGATCCTCTCTCATTCTGATTCAACAAGAGCCAGCAGGTTAGAGTACTGACACAGCAGTAGGTTTTGTGTAAAGTAGGGCAGTTACACACGTAATAGTTGTTAGGTTTTGCACTTGGAGAAATGCTATTTCTTTTTTGTCCATATGGACTTGGTTTTGCGTAGGTTAGATGAGGCAGCCTGTTCCTATTCCCGGGAGCATGTGGTTCAGACCTTTAAGCCTGTGTTCAGTTGTGTGCCTGGTTTGCTGCAGGATCAGCACTGTGCTAGTGAGGCAGTGGCATGACGCTGACATGCTGGTACTGTTGCTCAAGTGAGCAAACAGGAGGATTCCTGAAGGACTCAAACCATTCCTTGTTCCCTCCGCTCAACACTGCTCTTCACCACCTGTAGTGGTGACAGACCACAAGAAACACATTTGACAGGCTCCAGTCACGGTCCATTTTCCTTTCTGGAAAAAAACCAATAGAATTTCACAGTGCATTAGATCCAAACTGATGGGCATCGGAGAATGAGGTATTCTTCATTTAGGTACTAATATCAACAGTGCATAATGTGGACATGAATGATTTCTGGACAGTCAGGTTACTGAACCATTGTCAGAAATGTTAGAAGCAGAGTTTGAATGAGAGTGCTGGTGAAAATAATGGAGAAATTGCATGGCAGTTTGTGGCTAAGAGGGGTCTAGTCTTGGTTGAATAATATTTATTTGACTTACCCGATGCTAAGCTCATAGTGTCTTTCTTGAAAGGAATGAAATAGAAAGCTCCTGGGGATGTACATGGTGGGTGCCTTTGCAATATAATGCAAGCAGCTACAGGCAGAAACTTTTCAGATCTCAAGAGAGAAGGATGCTGTTGCTGTGAGCATGCAATAATTCTGCAAAGGAGCTATGTCCTTAAACTTGAATAGAACTTACATCATTAAATTAAGGCCTAAAGATCTAATCCTATCTTTGGTAGATACAACAGCAGAAAGCTAGGTGGTACTTATAGTCCTCAATAGTTGTATTGACTTCAGTAGGACTCTTTGGAAGACTTATCTCTAACTTTGGTTAAAAAAATAATGCAGGACAAGACTCCAAGCATGCTAGAGGTGCAGAATAAAGATATCACAATTTTTGGTCCCCTGTTATTCTGGTGTCATCCACAATGGCATATAGGAAAAGGGGAGGTTTTGAAGAAATCTTAGAAATAAAATAATGTATTACAAGTCTCCCTTTTTTTTTAGAGTATTATCTATGTAATTAGAAAGAATATAAAATTGAGGGTGGTGCATTCACTTCTCTGCTAAAATATGTTTTGTGTATAAGAAAATCTGTGTTCGTAGCTCAGTTTTTTAACCTTAACATGCAATTTTGTGTGTTAGTAGGAAGATTAACGTCTCTTAGATGCATCTACTGTGCTTGTTAGCCTGTTGCCTCTTTTAAGGCATGAAGAAATAAAACCATAAAAGAATATGAAAAGAACAATATACCTTGTGGTGAAAATTAAGATCATATGTTAACATGTTGTCGTGGTTTAAGCCTCTATAACTCACGCAGTTTTGCTCACTCACTCCCCCCTCTTTCTTGCCCCCCACTCCCGAAGGGATGGGAAGGAGAATCGAAAAGAATGCAGCTCTCACAGGTTGAGATAAGAACAGTTCAGTAACTAAAGTATAACACAAATCACTACTGCTACCACCAATAATAATAATGACAAGGCAAATACAAGGAAAGAATACAATTTCTCACCACCTAAAACCAAACCCGACCACGCAGTGCACCCCCCACCCTTCTGGGTCTCTCCTCTCCGTCCTCCATTTTTGGGCATGACGTGCTGTGGTATGGAATAACCTCTTTGGTCAGTTTGGGTCAGGTGTCCTGTCTCTGCTTCCTCCCGGCTTCCCCTCCTCCCTGGCAGAGCATGAAACTCAGAAAGTCCTTGGCCAGACCAAAACATCACTAAGCAGTAACCGAAACACTGGTGTTATCAGCGCTGTTCCCAGGCCCAAAATCAAAAAACACAGTGCCACACCAGCTACCAAGGAGGAGAAAAATGACTGCTGCTGCTGAACCCATGACACATGTCGATACAGTAAGGTTACTGAGGAACTGAACTATTCAAATTAATAGTATCAAAACCCTTCCAGACAGGTAGTGGCCTAGTTGCTGTGATGTATTACATCCGTTTGTGCTATGCCAGCAGCACTAAAGAGCAAGTAACTTCACAGAAACACCTGAGGATATCTTCTGAATGCTCTTTTTTAACTATCCACTAGAACTTTGTAGTTTCGACACGGTAAATACAGTGTCTATCCCAGATAGTTAACTGTCACACTAGAGTTTTAGGCAGCAGTAATTTTGCGCACCTGTGCTCCTTCTCTAACTTATGGTCTCATTTTAGCAAATCATATCAAGATATAAAAACTAGAAAAATTTATTTCTGTAAATTTCTCATTTCAGTATTTCTACTGTTTCGTACTTCGACCAAGTCTAGAACCCCCTGTTCTTCTATTAATTAATAGTATGTCTGGGGGGGGCTGCTTTTTGCATGAATATGATCTCAGTTTCTATTAATGGATATTGTGCATGCTAGACAGTAATTGCTCAGTAAAAGAAAAAAGGTAACTTGGAAAGCTGGTGTTTCTGAGATTGCTGTCTGCCTGGCTGAGCATAAACCCACGGCTCATTTCATCTAATGGTCCTCTTGAAGAACCACATATTCCCATTTTCATGGAATCCACGCATGCCAGATTTCAGCCTAAAACACGCCTTTAAGCACAGATTGTAATGCCCGAGAGACATACTCCCATTGACTAGAACAGTGTGAATTGTGCTCATCTTGGATTTAAGTGCTGCTATTTATAAATGTCTCAGCACCTGATGCATCCTTCCATTAAGAGAGATGTGAAGCAAAAGTAGTTGAATGGATCAGAGAGGGTGTAAAGAGAGAATCAGTTCCGCAGGCTGATGAAAGGCTGGATATGAGAAAATGCACAAGAAACCCTTGCACTGAAACTCAGTTGGTGTCATCTTACATGGACTTTGAGAGTCTGTAAAAACAAGATTGATATTTGATCTCCTAGAATTACAAAATCCTTGTTCAGTATCTTGCATTTGACCCACATATTAATCAAGATTTCATACTGCCTTTGGAAAATGGGTATCTAGAACTCTCTTTGTTTCTTTGGAGGGAAATGGTGTTTTAGACATTTGCAAGTGCTGGTCATCTTTTTTCTCATTCTCTTATCCACAGCCCCCATGACAATAATAACCATGGTGACTTCTGACAGATACATTCACAGTAGGTTTTCTTTTCACTTTCTAACTAGAAAAATGAAGCTATTACCTTAAAGTAGAAAAGGGATGTTCCCCTGAATTCTGTTGACTGGAGTGCAAACAGTAAAAACATTTTAAAGCTTTGGATGCTTTTAATGTGGGAAAAAAATAAAGAACATGCAAACTTGTTGTCTTCAACATTATGTTTGTAAAAGACACTGTTATGGAAGATATCCCTCCTTGGAATGTATTCAGTTTTTTAATAGGCAATAGTGAAGAGAAAAATCTTTTTAAAATATGGGGGGGTAATGTGGTAGGAACAGTACCTGAAATTGCTGTTTAACATATTGACTTTAAAAGCAGTGTCAACTTCACTAGCAAGTAAATACAGAGTGGATGAGGGGAAGAAAACTAAAGACTTTGAATATTCCATATAGCCCTCTCTGCAGTCCATATGGGTTACTTTACCCATCACTGAATTCAAATGCAATGAGGAACATGAGGAAGCCCAATGGCAAAAGGCTCATCCTGCGATCAGATGATTAGAGGATGGCGTATATCTAATCATAAGGCATTTGATTCAGGAAAGACAGGGAAAAAAATCCAGGCACTTGGTTCTCATAAACTTTGAATTATGTATGTTTCCAAAAGACAAAATTTGGTACTTCACATTCATAGTGTAGCAATTGAACTTGGATTTGTGTTCAGAGAAAATTGTAATTCATTGTTAACAGCCAGTGCTTACTATTAGATACTGCAGAATAACCAGGACTACCTCCTATTGCAAAGATCTGTAGGTAAACATCCTTCTTTGGAGCTGGTGTTTCTTGTCTTGCTCTAATGCAGTACTTCTGAGGATAGCACGTAATTGATTGTTTCTTTCCTCAAATGTAAAGATTTTTATTGTTACTTAGAATTGCAATTCCCTACTGCCTTTGGTTTCTTTCTTCCACAAAGTAGCTTGATAAGAAACATGGAACTTTGGATTATGATTTCCTCTCCATAGAAAGCCAGAGACATACTTCCAGAAGGTATGAATTAATTGCTTACATCACCGACTCTCTGGAAAGGAATATGGATTCTGATAACCTTGTCTTTAATAAAAACAGATTCTCAGTTACTATAGGCAGGAAAACTGGCACTGTCCTGCCTTTTGAAGCCCAGGTGATTTCAGTTTACCTGTTTCTAGTTGTTTCTACTAAGATTGTATTAAAAATCTAAACTTACAAACTGTTATTATTTTTGTTCCAACCTGACTAGCAACATTAATAGCAGAGCCTCATTTACATGATCTGTTACTGGCAATCTGCATCTTGGAAAACTTGGACTCTGAACAGCCCTAATTAACAGCAAAATGGAGCTGGAATTAATTGGCATCAGACTAGGTGGAGAATAGAACTCAGAAAGAACTGTCTTACCGTCTGGTTCCTGACTCACAAATCTGTATGCACAGCAAATATTTCTTTCTTACCTAGATTAGAATAAGATTTCCACCTGCAGTGTGGATTTTTCCTGGCTTTACTTTTGAGAACTTTTTACTAACTTTTTGATATTTAGTGACCTTTAAGCATAGCCAATAATGTTTTATGTATTTCATTAAACAGTACATTATAGTCATAACAGGAAAGCTGGCTGGGAACCATTTCCTCTTTTTCATTTCTCTAAGTTGTGTTTGGTGTTTTATTTCTTGCCTGAATGTATGTTAACATTAAGTGCAAGGCAGAGAAAGAAGCTTGTAAATATTGTACTACAATACTATTTGGGATGGAAGTAATATCTATGAGAGGATGTTCAGACCAAAAACTGTGATGAGTTTGGCTGTTAATTATTTCTCTAAAGGGAGTGAAGATTAATCTTTATTGTTTACTAAGGACAAAGATCAGTCATGGAAGTGATGTTAATTGGCTCAAACTGCTTTCTTGGGAGAGGTAGGACCTGATTTTCTAAAAAAACCCCTAGCATTTCAGAGGCCTAGAAGTTTGAGGTTTAGCATCTGTCTATTCAAAGCGCAAATTCCACAGACTTGCTCTGTAGCATTTACATTGTGATGTGGTCTAACATCTGGCACTAGCTGAATGCTTGCATTTGAAAGAGCAAGGGTCTGAGGCTGAGGTGTGACTGAGCCAGTGATCATCAAATCTAAATTGGTTTATGTTTGCTGACTGCTGACATTTTTCATGTCCATCCATTCTCTAGCCATTTTGGTTGCTTACTGTCACTTTTAATGTAACCCATTAAATTTGTTATCTCCACTGCAAAAATTTATGGTTAGAGACTAGCATCATTTCATTCAAAAGCAGTTTTAATAAAACTCCTAAAGTGCAACATTTTCTTTTCTGCTTCATATAAAAACCTGATACTTTTAAGTTTCTTTATGTAAGCACAATTTGAAATTTAGTAGGAAATGGAACTATTGGGAGATTAGTTATAAAGATGGAAGTCTGATACAATCACATTTTAAGATGTATGTTATTTCCTGTGAGTGGAATTTTAGCATTGCCTGGAGTGCTTCATTCATGGGAATGATTGAGGAAGTAATTAGAGTGAGCTAGCTCTATGAGAGTGTCTGAAAACACTGGGATTGTACTACCAGATTAAAATTACATTTAGGTCTCAGAAATTAATACCATTTTAGAAGAAAAAAGCTATAGATTGTAGGGAGTAAATACTACAAACCAATCCACATGTTTAGTATAATTTTATTCATGTATGAAAAAATATTCTAGCCATTTATGTATTGTTATAAGAAATATCTCAACATATTATCTCACTATATCAGTATTGCAATGTATTTCAATAGTTATTGCCTATGGCAGAATCCTGCCTGTTGTAAGAAAGTAGCTACTAGTCTGAAGATTACTTTCCAAGAAGTTTCTCAGCATTTTTTAGTCCATCTCAATTAAAAAGCACAAATCCCTTGATGAAGAGTCTGCTTTTGGGCAGCAGAAGGGAGAAAGGGAGTCAAGGTTATTGGAAAATAAAAGAAGCAATCCACAAAAAATCTATAACTTTATCTTCCTGTGCTCACCTTAGCACTGTGAGATACTCACTTTTCTTTTTTATCAGGGGTAAAGCTGGTCTCAGCAGTAATCACCCTTTTGTTGAATAAAGGGATTATTAAGAACCTGAAAGTAGAGGAGCTTGGCAGGGGAATTGGTGTTCCCCTGCCAGGTTGGTTCAGTGCAGCCACACACTTAAGAAGCAAATATTACTTCATTTGCTTAAATATAAGTGAGCAAGTTTGGATGTAATTCTTGCTTTTACATCAGAAATGCCCAACCCTATCTGTATGTGGGCAAGGTGGATATTTAAAGGAAAGAAAAAAGCCCTCAGACTTCTGGGATGTTGAATCATCGAGATTTGCTGTGACTGATTAAATCACCCCTTTCCTGAGCACAAGAACTCTGCTCTCTTACTGTGTAAATGTTGGATGCAGCCAGGCACCATAATGCAACAATGGGCCATTAAATAAGGCACTTCTAAAAAGGTCATTTTTTTTCCAAATCACTGTGCTTTCACTGTGGACAAAATTAATTATAATAAATACAGTGGTCATAAATTTGTTTTTATAACCTCTTGTCTTCAACCTAGAATAAATTAGTCATCAACATAACAGTCTATGATATTGAGATTTATGGTCTGTCTTAATCCCCAGTGTTATTTCAGTGTTACACCATGAGTCCCTTTGATCTAAGTGTCTATCCAGTGAATTATAGAAGATGGGGAGCCGCCTTCTTCCTTTCCATTATTAATCACACTGTATTGCCTCCATGTAGAGAAAATCTGTCTTTTTACTGTGGTTACTCTTTTTCTTTCAAGCATTCTTTCCACTGTGCTTATGAACTTTCACACTATCCTATGTCATTTTGCCTTTAAGGTGAAGGCCCTGTGATAAAAATTCTAATCCTTGAGCTTTCTCTACAAAGTATTTCAGCAGTAAGTTTGAGGTGCACTGCTGAACCGTACATAGTTAAATACTTCCTACCTGTCACCTGAAAGAACACCAGTAGACTTAGTATTTCAGTGCTTATTTAACAGCAGTCTTTGTCCCTTTTTTACTGATCTTCAAGAGCAGAAGGCAGAAGAAAGATGACCTTCTAACCTGCCTGGAAGCAAGCTGTTTTGGACCACTTGGGATTACTGGTGTTTTGTTCTTTATGTTTAGCCTTTTTTGTGACTCAGCACCTTGTAGAAGTCTTTCTATACACATATCCAGGAAGGTAATGAGTAGTTCAGGTAGTGGCAACTAAGACTCAACTTTTTTTATCAAAATTGATTGTCCTGGCTATACAATCTGTTATTTTTAGTGAGAAAGAGAATGTATTTTGTTTCCACTGCTTCCTTTTAGGTGCATCTGGTTGGTAAAGCAGTATTTCCCATGAACGTTTTCAAGAAGGATTTTTTTCCTTTCAACGTTTTATATTTTTTAAAAAAATCTACTTTCTTAAACCTTAAAAGTTGTTTTGTTTTGTTTTTAATTGGGAAATTTCTTATAAAACAGTTTTCATGAAGGTATTCTTTTCCATAATGAGGTTTGAATGGAAACATTCTATTATGTCTGCTTCTGAAGTATCTGCTTAATTGTGGGTTGGTATAGATTTGAAGAGCAAATCAGATGATAGGACAAAATTGCATTTGTACTATTAATATTAACTATATAATGCTACTTGTCAATTTTGGGCAACATAAAAGAAGTTGTGGTAATCTACCCTAACAGCCCTGAGAAAGGTAAAGTTGGTAGTTAAGAACACTGGGTGAAACTGCTCTGTAACAACAATATGACAAGTTTGATGTCCTTATAGTGAACTGCAGGAAAATTATTCCCTTTTAGATTTCGTAATCCAGGTAATACACTAAGTGTGGTTATAACAGAACCATCTAGATACTTCATTTTTGCTAATATTCAGATTTTCTGCATAAATCTGTATTCTCAGCAAAGAATTAGTAATGCTAAAAATACTTTTAATAATTAAATGTGTGATTACACCAAAGCAAAACCTTTATGGATTTATAGGATTGTTTATCTGTGGAAATTCTAATATGATTTCTATTTTTTCTTTCTCTTAAAAAGATGTGAAGGAGTAGGGGGAGTCTCTTTGTTTCATAACCTATTTAGGCCAGCCTACATTACATGCCCAGATCAGCTCTAGCTGAGCATTTTGCTTAACACTTTTACTCCTCTTTCATGATTTTCCTGGGACCTTTGCCACTATGTTGATTAATATGTCAAACCAAATGTTGTGAGTGAGACTTTTGCTACCTGGAGTGTGAGACATACTGGCACAAGTTACAGAAATGAACTTTAAAGTTCAGATTGTTTATTAGCTATTTTTGTGGAAGTGAAATATCAAGATGTGGTGGTGAGAAAGAGACTAATTTCATCAAATTATCCTTTAACCAGTGCTGAGCAAAAAGCAGACCCACAGATGGGAGCTACTGCTAATCTGAATGTTAAGACTATCACTGTAAATCACACAGAAGAAAATCCAATGGGAAGAAGACCCTAATGTTCAGGACTGGAGTTAAGGTCCTTTAGTTAAATTAAAAGATTTTTCTTCCTCTTGAGAAAGGTTATAATTAGCTGTTTTCTGATAACTATTTGACCTGCAGATGCTTGCATCAGCAGCTAGAGAAGTGCCTTGAGAAGTACTAGAAGATTATAATTATGACATTTTGGGAAACATTCATTATTTATGTGACATCTTGTTTTCTAACTGCTGGGATAATAAGGTAGTAAACAAGAATCAGCATCATATGTAATAATAAAGATGTGTTTTAGATTGGTTATTAGGATCTAGGGCTGGCTTCAGGAAAGCAGATGCCACGTGTTCAGTTCACTGTTACTGTCCTTGCATGTGGTACCAACTATATTCCAAAATAGCAAGCAGCTAGAAAGAATTTTATGAAGTAACGTAATGCGGGTATGTCTGCATTAACCTTAAGGAGACCCTAATTAAAGTAATATGGTCAGTGCATAACTCTTTATGACCCTTCTAAGTTAAGTTAAATCGGAAGCCATTTTGGTCCCTGAGCTTTGGCCGCACATGACACATTCTAATTTTGTTTATTCAGCAAGTAAGCCTGTTACTTCATTTCACCTTGGCATTTGATACACTATATGCTAATCTCTTCAGTCTCTTTGTGCTGCAAAGGCAGCAGATACTGATGCACAGAGACAACAAGAGTTGGAAGCCCTTATGCATATAGCATAAACCCAGCAGGGAATAGAATGTAACTAAGTAGGTGGAGAAACTGGACGCATGTTCCTCAGAACAACAGGACAGGCTGTTCTTTTTGTGAGTCAGATTTGCTACGAAACCCATTAATTTATGCATATCTTAATTTGTATTCTGTCTTGGTAGCTATCAGTGGCCATTTGGCCTCCAGCATAACTATGGGACTCATATATTCATGCAGTGTGGAGGGGAAAATAATTCTGAAGGTTTTTGGAATTATTCTTGCAGGAACTGCTGTACACTAGTGGAAAGCATTATAAATATTTTGCTCTGTAGAAATGAGAGCTATGTTTCATCATCTCTGAACTACTCTCTTTAGAGACACAAGAAAGTACAGTACACTCGGAGAATGCCAAAAGAGATGTATTCCAAAGCAGAACATCTTCCAAGAAGTCAAATGATTAAGGTAGCAGAGGTTGCTGTTGATTGCTGCATATGCTGGAAATTCTTTGAAATGAGCTACATTTAAGCAGGTACAGTAGTGGTTTTATTCTAAGTGCTTGAAAAAGGAGGTGGTTTGTTTATGGAATAAATTCACAGCTACTCTCATTTTAATCCTGAAAAATTGGTTTGGAAAAGGCACCTGGTCTTTCCAGTGTGCAGATAAAAAATGTGAAGAAGCAATTACAGATACCTTCTCCTTTCAGCAGGGGTAAAGTGAAGCCTCTTTTTGGAAGGCTTCTGAAGACACAAACCTTACAAGACAAATTTGTTATCTTATTTTGGTCTTAAATGCCTGGGTAAGGGTATTAGAGGTCTCTTCATCTCCATTCCCACTCTGGTGAAGGGCTTCAAGCTTTCATAGTTTAAGTTTCTCTCTATTAAAAAAATAGAAAAAAGGTAGGTGTCATTCAATCTCAAGTACAAAATACTGAAGCAAAATTACAGCTCTGAACCTGCACTGGTAGACAACTGCTTAGCTGTTAGACACACTACTCCAGGGCAGAGCTGAGAAGTTTACTGCCAGATTAGTCAGCTTTGGCACAACTGCTGTCTGCTATATCTGCTCCTTGATGGGATCAGTAACTAGCTGCCAGTGGGCAGGGGGGGAAACACCACAATTTTTCAAGGCTTTTACCTTCCCCTCACCATTGTCCACAAATTTGGATTTGCACAGAGAAGCCATCCTATGGCTGTACTGTTCTCTAGTAGAATGTTACAGGCAACCAGAATAGGAGCATTCAAATTACCTCGCAAGTACACATCTATGGATTTTTATGAGCAAGCCAATTACTCAAGATCTATTTTTTGCCTGAATACAGAGATTAGTGTAAAACACACATGCACACAGCTAAGGGATTGTTTTCAATCTCTGCCTAAAGGCCCAGATTGGCACATATTATCTGTGTATGGACATACCCTTCATTTAATTTGAGCGAGAGCTGTGAAATAAGTGATGTTTCAGTAAGTTGACTTAGTTTTCATGCATTTGTACTACAGCAATTTTACAGTCTCTGTATACTTAGGCTTAAAGGAATGAGAAGACTAGTAGGAGCAATTGACTTAGTTCCATTGGCTTCTCTGTGGCCAGATAGAGAAAAAAAACCAAACATTCACAAGTCTTTTCTGGGGGTTGAGAATAATGTATTTTCCTGGCTAAGTGCTAAAGGCTGTAGTAGAAATAAGATCCTAATCTAAATTTGACAGTCAGATTGTAGTGGTAAAACATTTAACATGTTATCTCTAGGTAATGTTTAAATGCCAACCATGAGCAAATTTTTAACGGAAGGCCATGAACATATGGAAAAAAGACATTTTAAGTGAATGCTATTTTTTTCAAATATCCAGAGCATTCATTTTGCCCTGGTTGCCATGAGTCATCTCCTTAACAAATAAAGAACAGATTCTCAAAGTTGTGTTTCAGATGTAGAACTTGAAATCATTACAGTTTGTTGATTACATGTTCTCTGTTAGATAACTTTGCATCCCTGTTTTTATGCCCTGTGTTTCAACAGTATGTAGTGAAAACTGGCGCACCCTCATGACTCACCACTTGTATGAATTCTGCTCTCTTGGCACCTTACAACTCCTGTAGTAGCCAAGGTGTTTCTAAATCTGCTGAGTATAGATGGTTATTGTCAGTGTATCTGCCCTCTGCTCAGGCGTGCATTCATGCCTGCAGCACATGCACATCTATTATCTTTTTAGCCTGCAAGCACTGCGGCTTGCTTCCTAGAATCAGTCTTAAAGCTCTCTGTATGTTACTTGCTTATATGAATTTGTCAAACTTGTTTAATAAGAACTGCCAAAAGTTTTGTCTTCTAATTTATCTCCTTGAGAGATCATGTGGCAGAAGGACATTGAACAGAAACAAATGAATCTTTTAGTGATTTGGTTTTGTAAAACCAGTTTCAGGACTGTGGAAAACAAAAAGCTACTGATCTCAGATCACTGCTATCTGAATGACAAGTTTGAAGCGAATTGTTAGGAGATAGCCTTGCCAATCTGCTTTGCTGATCTTGCTTTTAAATTTGGTATAATTTCTGTGTCATTCAGATGTGCTCCTTTTACAAGGTAATAGCTTTCCTTCAGTTGCTTGTTTCTACTATGGAAATAACAAACTTTAGCTCTGATAGTGATTAAAATAAGCATGAAGTGAGCATGAAGGTGCTAGGCTCATTCTCAACTAGGATGCCTTACTAACAATAAAACCAAGCACAAGGATAGGATTCTTCAACCTTACACTGTGAAGTTTCCTTGAGAGGGGAGATTTTTTTTTTATTCAGCAGATCATGCACATCCACAGAGGATGCCTGTGTACACTGCACTGAAAGGATAAAAGAATCACAAGATCTTTAGATCTTAGATCTTTAGAACCACAAGATCTGCATTAATGGTTGTAGAAACAAAAGAAGGTAATAATGTCACTTCTGGGTGCCAGCCTTTCACGACACCTATATAGTTGTGTGGAAGGGTAGACTCGTCAACACAGTGATTTAATTTTCTAAACTTGCTGCATCAGGGAGCCAGCCACCTTATTATTTGTTTTGTGATCAGAGAAGGTACTGGAAAATGTTCTATTTTATATTCAGTTTCTTTTTTTGACTATCAGGTCTTTGGTAGGAATATTTGCAAAGCAGCAATAAAAATTAAAATGCCCTCTAGTACTCTGCACTCACCATTAACTTCTGGAATACTGTTGTGCATTAATTTTAACAGTTACTTTAACAATCACTTACCAAAACCTTGGATGCCAGAAAATGGTAAAATGCTGTTGATATTATGCAAGAGCTTCCCGCACATTGGTTCTTGATGTGGACCAGCCCACTTCACTCCTTTCCTGATGCAGCATCCACCCACAGTGCTTTTCTTCTAAAGAGAGCAAACAGCTGGAAAACACTAATGTTATTCTGTTTAAAATTTAAGTTACATTTAACCAGTTGCCTGCGCTCTCAGACAGCTTCAGATTGAGAAAAATAAAAATATGGTACAGGAGTGATGCTGAGTTTAACAAGGATTTTCAAAAGAAAAGAGTGTTTATTTTTTTAGTGAGTATGTGTAATAGCTTTCTAATTTTTCCACTCAAATAATACCTAGTAGCTGCTGGTCCAATCATAATAAACATATGCATCTGCCATTTTGTTTTACCAATAGCAGTGCATTGTTATTCAGAAAACAGAGCTGCAAAGAAACTCAGTTATTTAACTAAAGCCTCATTTCGTATCTTAAATATCACTGGCCTCTTCATTGCTATGCCCTTATTGACCACTGCCGCTTCTGGTCAAACTGCACAATTTTGGCATAAGCAAAATTCCATGCTGTATAGGGTCTGCCAAGAACCTGTGTAGCACCTGTGACTTTGATGTACAGAGTCAAGAAAGACCCTTTGCCTCAGATAACTCTTTATGAGGACAGTAAAACTATGGAGGATGCAAACTAAAAAGCCAAGTGGATTGTATATTTTACACTTGATGTCTGCTTTAGGAAAGGTCTGTGTATCAGCCTCATTTTAGGGTAATGCCTCCTCCTTTTGTCAGACCTAGTGGTGCAATACATGTACTGAATAGTGTGGCCAGCTGTGAGTAGGTGGGTTTTTCTCACCTCACGTTCAGCTTAGCAATAAGGACATTTACCAGAGAATTTGCCTTGATTGCAGAAAGCCTTGGAAAACAGAATGAGCAATTCTTCAGTTGCCCTGAAAACGATACTACTCCTGGTAATTCTTAGAAGCTCAGTAAGCCCGTAGCTGTATGTGCTAGAAGACTGGCTCAGGCTAGAAAACACGTGACTATCCAAAGGAGCTCCTTGTAGTACTAGAGAATCAGAGCGAAAACAGAGTACTGAGGTATATTTAAATTAATAAGTTGGGGAAAGGGGAAAAAAAAATTAAAATAGAAGAAACAAATTGATGCAATATTTAAACCAGAAAATCACTATAATGACAAATGATAACCTTGTAGCTTGCAAAATCTGCTAATAAAGTGTCTGCTGTGGTTGTTTCTAAAACTAAACTTATGATCTGTAATTATCAAACTATTAAGCATAAGTGGGGGCTAAACTGGATATCTGTGTCAATGATATCTCCGTGCTGTCTGGGCTGAGAAAATTACTCATCAAATTTGATTTCTGATGCCTCCCTTCTCTGAAGATTAGCCCCCTAAGGAGTTTACAGGCATTTAGAATGATTCCTTCCTCCCTCCCTTTGTCCCCTTTCTCTCCAGTAATTATATTGTAAGCTTCCTTTAAGTTTAATTTGTAAAGCTTTGAAAATGGCTTACATAGAATAGCTGTGCTATGGTGAAGTGGCTGACCACAGAGCAATTCTGCATTGCCAGAGGAGAATCAGTCCTACTTGTGTGTAATTATTTTTGTCCAGGTTAAATTTGCTGGACCTATAGCAGCAATAGTGTAGGTGCATCCCTCAGTCAGGTTATTTTGAATATATGGGTATTTTTGACAGAGTTACGTCAGCTAAAATAATGTCCAGAAAAAAGGCACATTCAACTGAGATAGTCGGAACATTAGAGTTTCTTTTTGATTGATGTATGATCCATTTTTTGTTGTCAAGAAAATTGTTTACACCATTTGACTAATGGGATGGATGGCTTGTTTAGCAGAGAAAACAGACACATATAGCAATGGAAAAAAAACCCTCTCATTTTGTTGGATTACTACCCCCATACCAAAAAGATGCTGCATATGTCTTTAGTTCCAGCATCAACTGGCTTACACTGTAGCCAACAGGACCTGAAAATGGTGTAAGTGGTTATGGCAAGAATGGAGCATTACTTACTGAGACCAGCAAATTGCACGAGTACTGTGCATTTGCCTTTATTCCTGCTCTTACAATGGGATGAAGTAAGGTCAGTGTATGCTCTCTTAATTTATGTGTGGCTCCACACCAGCTGATTTCTTTTTAGAGGCTAAGGTTTTTTCTTCTGTTAGCAAATATCCCATTAGCAAAAAAAACCCAGATCTGACCTTCAGCTGATGAGGTTGAAATCGTAAAACCCAATCCCTCTTTCACCAATGTGTGAAAAAGTGTCATATTAAGTACTAAATGCAGAATATTAAAGCACCTGCAAGTAACAGGAAGGTAGATTTTCTAGACAGCTCAGTCATCTACTGGTCTGCTTAATGTACGCCGTGGTTTAAACCCAGCTGTACCTCAGAAAAAACCACACAGTCTCTGGAGTCTTCCCTCCCCTTCCTCCCCCCTGCTCCTAGAGGGATGGGGAGGCGAATCGACAAAATGTAACTCCCATGGGCTGAGATAAGAACAGTCCAGTAACTAAGGTATAACACAAACCACTGCTGCTACCACCAATAATAATAATGATAAGGGAAATACAAGGGAAGAGAATGCAACTGCTCACCACCCAACGACTGAGCCGTGAACTAACTTGTCAGGGTTCCTTCCCTCAGTTTTTACATCCTAGGCATGACGTGCTGTGGCATGGAATACCTCTTTGGTCAGTTTGGGTCAGGTGTCCTGTCTCTGCTTCCTCCCAGCTTCCCCTCCTCCCTGGCAGAGCATGAGACTCAGAAAGTCCTTGGTCAGACTAAACATTTGAGCAGTAACTGAAAACATCGGTGTTATCAGCGCTGTTCCTAGGCCAAAAGTCAAAAACACAGCGCTGCACCAGCTACCAAGAAGGACAAAAACGACTGCTACTGCTGAACCCAAAAATATTGGACAATGATTTTTTTTTTCCCACTTCCCTGAAAACCATCAGAAATTAGTAAATTGTATTACATGGCTCAGTAGCAGCGCCAGCTCTTGGCTAATCTCTGCCTTCTGTTAGCAGTGTAAACAGGAGGCTGGAGAGGGTTCTTTACTAATAAAGTTATGTTCTGCTGCAGACTTTTATCTGCTGAGACCTAAGATGGATTGACAAAGACTCCATCCACAGGTCACTTAACAGGGTAACAATTTTCAGCCAAAGCTAACCCAAGCAGCTCTGAGCAGGTAGCTTGGAGAAAAAAGTCTCTGCCTGCATTATATTACACCCTGAAACCATTCAAATTTGTTCTCCAATTTCTGTACAGCAATCATCCAAATTACAGAGCAAAAGGTTTTGTGAATAATGTGCCAAGCACAGCCAGGATTCTTTTAAAAATCTAACAGTCAATAAAGTATTCATGCTTTCTGGAATGAAGTTGGGCCTCTATATGTCATTGATCCTTTATTAATGATTTCATTTTAAATACTGCTATCCTGATTCACAAAGGAAGCATTTTCCATTTTCCATTGCTCTTCTGTTAAATATCCAAAGGGGGAATATTCTGCTTGCAGAAAAAGTAATTTCACAGATGACCAAAATTGCTGAGGGCCACATTCTGAAAATTATCATCTTCTACTCTCTTCCTCTAAAAGTTCCTGTCCTTGTTCATCAGCCGTGCACAGCAAGAGGTGAAGCAGTCTGTATTAAACATTGTAACTGAGCGTCTCCCATTGATGCCACACTAATGTCATTAGAGTAATATCTTTTGCTAACACACAGGTATGATTTTCAGAACAGATCAAGAAGCCTGACAAGCTGGGTACTGTATTTTAAAAGACTAAAATGATTTATGCAGTTCTTATTTAAAAACTTATCAGTTCTCAGGGTTCCTTAAAATCTGGCTGAGACCCTACCATGTTATCACATCACTATGGAGAGCAGGTTGCCAAAAATACGTGAAGAGCAGTGGGTCACAATAGTGGTAGTGCTAAGAAGTCCAAATGAAAATAGTACATAGAGCTTTCTCTAAGCTCTGAAAGTGAATACTCTATATATTCCCTGCAAGTGGGTTGTCTACAGTGTAACTGCAGCATGTACTGCATCTCTATGGGCAGTTAGTTTTTCGGAGGCCAGGATTCATTTTCTAAGGGTTTAGCTACCTGAACAAGCCTGCTGTTGGGCCAGACAAGTACTGGAGCAGTCAGGTGAACAGGAGAGATGTGGAAGTAGGTTAGCTTAGTTCTAATGTCACATTTTACTGTGGGTTGGAAATAGGTCCTCAGTATTTGGTGGTGAGAGCCAGACCCTTCTAAAAAGTAGGCAGGTCTCAGGCTGGTTACAAGGCCCCTTCTTTATTGACTACAGAGGAAGAATAAGGTGAAAATATTTTTCTAATATAGCCTTCTCTATTTATTGCCTAAAGTTATATAGGTTTAATCTAGGATAAACCAAGTCTTGTTTAAATGAGAAGTATGTATTTGCCTTGGTTTTGTAGGATTTAAGTTAAAGAGGACTATTGCTATTTCTCTTGAGCTTTAAATCAAAAACTAGCATTTAAAACATTCATCAGGTTTTCTTTGAAAGCTATTTAAACATCTGAATAAAAGGAAGAAGTCGTATTATTATTTAGAGCTCCTTGGAGAAACTCCAAGCTTTAATTGCACTTCACTTTAATTTCACTAAGAATGAATCTGAATGAAAGTATCTCTGTCCTGCGGTGCTTTTTCATTCCCCATCTTAGTTCCTGTGGAAACAGTAAACTGGTGCAGCCAAACTCAGCCAGGAGCCCTCCTGCTGTTGATTTAGGCATCTCTTTTGGCTCCTCACTGATTTTCTCTTGTTTTGAGAATAAATTAAAAGCACATTTGAAAGTAGTGATGTCAGTATTCCTAATTACCTGAGACGTGGTGACTCTAAGTACCACACTACCTATTAAATATATTCAAGAAAGTTCAGTGGATGATATCCTGACAAATTGATTTTTTACAGGGAATCCAATGATTTTCTCTGAGATTTTCGGGCCGGATAATGTGTGCATACTGGATGCAACATGGTTTTTCTAGGTTTGTTGGACTTATATTTGCATACATGAGAAACTTAACATGAGCCAGCAGTGTGCACTTGCAGCCCAGAAAGCCAACCATATCCTGGGCTGCATCAAAAGGAACGTGACCAGCAGGTCGAAGGAGGCGATCCTGCCCCTCTCCTCTGCTCTCGTGAGACCTCACTTGGAGTATTGTGCCCAGTTCTGGTGTCCTCAACATAAAAAGGACATGGAACTGTTGGAACAAGTCCAGAGGAGGGCCATGAGGATGATCAGGGGACTGGAGCACCTCCCGTATGAAGACAGGATGAGAAAGTTGGAGCTGTTCAGCCTGGAGAAGAGAAGGCTGCATGGAGACCTCATAGCAGCCTTCCAGTATCTGAAGGGGGCCTATAGGGATGCTGGAGAGGGACTCTTCATTAGGGACTGTAGTGATAGGACAAGGGGTAACGGGTTCAAACTTAAACAGGGGAAGTTTAGATTGGATATGAGGAAGAAATTCTTTCCTGTAAGGGTGGTGAGGCCCTGGAATGGGTTGCCCAGGGAAGTTGTGAATGCTCCATCGCTGTCAGTGTTCAAGGCCAGGCTGGACATAGCCTTGGGTGGCATGGTTTAGTGGGATGTGTCCCTGCCCATGGCAGGGGGATTGGAACTTGATGATCTTAAGGTCCTTTCCAACCCTAACTATTCTATGATTCTATGATTCTACATGCACAGAAAAATGACCTTGTTTCCTAAGAACTTGCTGGACATGTTCACTGGAGCCCCTCTGTGCGTTGGCTCACTCACTGATATCTCCAGATGACACAGCAACCCAAAAAAAAAAAAAAAAAAAAAAAAAAAAAAAGAAAATTAAAAAAATTTTCCTTTCAGAAATCATAAGTTAAAACATAAAATGGTTCGGGAGAAACCCAGGCCAGTTTATCTTTTCTATGCCTAATGAGAGAAGTCCTTTCTGTTTTACATCTAAGCACATTTGCTGAGACCTTTGGCAATACACTTAAAACAGCTTCCAGAGGAAAGCTGATGGCTGAGTTTATCTTAATTTTTGCAGCCTTTAATTGGTGAGCTCTACATGTGTTTTGGTACAGTGTCAGGAGTTCTTCATCAGCTGAGTAAGGAATGCTTGATGTTCCTTGATGATGTTCTTTTATTCCCAGGCCTGTTGCTAGATTTCCTCTTCCCTTGTACAAAGTATACCAGATTTTCTACTATTTTCAATGTCTTCTGACATATGAAGTTTCTTGAAATACAGCTGATGGATATTTGAATATGCAGATATTTCCCGTAATATATGCTGCTTTTCTAGTTCTAAACTAAACACACATTAGAATTTTTTCTGGCAAGACAGTCAAATTTGGGGAACATTCATGAGATATTGCATGTTTAAGCCTTGCTTTAACTTCATTTACTTTTACTTTGTTTGCATTTTTTTTTTTTACATTTGCTTACTATTTAAGACTTTTGGGGCCAGATTATTCAACCATTGCATAATCCTAGCAATGACTATGTTCATGAAAGTAAGAATGGAAGGACGGGATGACGGAACTGTAAATTGCGTTGCTATAAGGATGGACGTGGTTGTTTAGTATATGTAGGCCACTAAAACTTTGACCTAAATTTAAACAGACGTTAGGAACTGTGGGAAGAGGTACTCTGGAGTCAGATTTTGTGTGCTTTGTTATAAGTAGATCCTAAATGTGTGTAAAAACTGCAAGGTAGGGGAAAATTGGATATATCTGTATCTGTCATTTTAACTTTATAAAGAAAATAAAGGGTTTATATCTTATAAAAAGTGAGGTTCTTTTTTCTGAAATCAGCTCATAGTCCCAATTATATTGCATTTGAATTTCACACACTTAAAGCACTTTAAAAGTTTTCAAATCAAATAAAGAACCTGATGAAAAAATCTATACTGGAAACGTTTGGCTTTTTCAGAAACATAATCTTTCTGAATCACTGATAAACTTGCCTAAATTTAAAAGAGAGTGGTATGATAAGTTATAGTTAAAGTTAAAAGTAGTACTGACAGTGACCTTTACAGTCAACAACAAAAATGGTTTAATTCTTGTATTTATTTTCCTATGTTCTATGAAAGACCAATGATAAATCTTGTATCTTTCTGCCTTGTGGCATGAGGTTGTAGACCAACGTATTTCATCATATGAGTAGTAAAGGAATACAGGGAATATTTCCCATTTCTTTTTAAGGCTCTGTAAGTGATCATGGGGGAATGAAGAAATCAAGAAATAGGGATATTGTACTTTTGAGCATCTCATTTGGACACAATCTGTTCAGAGAAGTTTTTTGCTAGTGTATATTGTGAGGAAACTAGAGCATTCACCATCGACAGGCTATGGGACTTAAGTTTATCATATAGGCATTTTTTAGCTTTTATTTTTAACAGTATTGCTTAAGGTATTCTCGCATGTGTGAGGAAGTATTGATGCTATTAGACCTTAAATACTGTGTGTATACAGTTCTCTGCTAACCTTGCTCAGGAAAACAAAATCTGGTGTAAAGAATGGCTACAGGGTAGTAGAAGCCTGCCTTATAAAAGAAAGCCAACAGCTTCTTTGGACTAGCAGAACAAAAGCTGAAAGAGCTTAAACTGCTCTCCCTGACAGTCATGAAGGTTGAACGTAAAGCTCCTCATGAAATTTAATGTATGTCTTTGCATTGAGATGCTGTGAGCCTACAGACCAGCTTAGATTTATGCAACTCCTAATTTTGCAGTTTGCTCATTACAGACTGAAAAAAAGCCTTCTAAAATGCACCTACACTGTCAGATACCTTACAAAGATTTTAGTGTGCCATCAAATTACGGGATGTTTTCTGTATGCCTCACAAAACTTGAACCCAAATATATAGAGTGTCAATGTATATAGAGCCAACAGATATATTTGATTTTCATTATACAGTTGTTTTCCTATTATTTTTTCTAGTTGCCCTGCTTGGTAATCTCATTCTTCTTCCAGCCTTCCTAAAGCTAAAGCTTTCTCATTGTCAAAAGTTATTTCTAAACGAAATGGGTTTGCTGAAATTTTATATGAAAAATATTTTTTAACATCTAATATTATCATCACCTGTGAATGAAAGAAATTAATTTTTTGCAAAATCTTAATGCAAAACTACAAAGCTGTAGATAGCAGCTCTTTTATAATCTATCAATTTATTGCTCAGTTCATCTACATGCAGAGCTGGGGTACTGGTATTCAAGAGGCATATGTGTGGGCTAATTAAATTTTCCATTTTACGTTACTTCATTGTTGACTATGTGCAGGCTTAAAAGATTCAGGATAATAAAACTAGCATATTGCTACATGTATATGATTACCTCTGTCTTCTTGATGACTTAATCCCAGAGTTAGTGTCATTTACTTTTCAGATGTGAGCATGTCCCATCATCTATTAAAATATTAAACTGACTCTCACACTACAGTATCAATTGGCAGAACTAGGAGCGTCCTTAAAGATTTTATTTTTTTACCAGTTTGAAAATTAATGCAACAAGATCTAGTTGAATATTGGTAGTCCATGGCTTTTATCCTGTGGTGTGTCAGAGCAACAGGATGGATGATGGTAGCTAGGGAATGTTTCTAAAGTTGTCCTTTTTGTTAAATGTCTTAGTAACTGAACATTACTAGCAGTTAGGACTTGGGATTCTGTTGTCAGAGCACTGATTTGCCTTAATTCTCTCTTAATGACTACAACTTGTTAAAATGCACAGCTCATGCAGAAAAACCCACCACATATAAAAGGGAAAAATAGACTAGGAGAATTCAGATAGACTTAGAGATTCAGGCACGTATTTCCACTGAATTCAGTATCTATATGGCTTGGACACCAGAATTCAGTAGAAACCTTTGAAGATGCTCCCCACCTTTGCAGTATTCCCTATTTTAAAGGTAGTAGAAGGATCGGTACTGGATATCAGCGCAACAAAGAACCTTATCCAGCAGTGAAAAATGGATGGAAGAGTGTCAATATGAGAGTAGAGCTGCTTACTCTGTATAGCAATTACAGTAGGGAAAGATGTTGGTTTTGCCTTTAGCATTGTCTAACGAAATATTAGACCTGGAGTCTCGAAACACACTTGCAGTTTTTTCTGCCGCTTTCTTTGTCTTGTATCCCTATTTTCTTTTCCCTCTCTGAAGCGAAGTTGCTTACCCATGGTATAATCATAGCTTTGTTTTATTGTGGTAAGGCTGTCAAGTAATACACCAACAAGAGTCCAGAAATATCCCCACCAGAGAAATATAGCCACCCAGAGCATTTGTGCAAGTAATCAACAGTGATAAATTTAGCATGAAACATTTGGCCATGTAAGCTGCAGATTGAGAACAATGGATTTCTCCAGCTATGATAGTAGGGACTAGCTGCCCTCATGTCCAATAATTGTCTGTGAAAACGAGGGTTAGGGATTGCTAGCAGGATTAATTACTTTTCAACTGCTGAAAATGACGGTGGTTTTGAGAAAGTAGCAGTCAAAGAGAATGCCTGTACATGTTTGACAAAAATAGCACAGCTAATGCCAGGCCATGTTTTAAAGTTTTGAGCAAAATTTGTCCTACCATTTCAGTATTGCTTGAATGCTAAACAAGTGAACAAGCACATGAGCACTAGCAACATGACGATGAATATGTCAGCCTACTCAAGTAGTAAAACCCCTCAGAAGATGCTTGAAGATGTCAAAGCATCTATGTTTTCCCCACTTATTTTGTGCATTTATGAGAGACAGAGGCCATGTCATGGAGCTGGTCTGTCTATGCAGATGTGGCAGTCTTCCACCATTTCCTTGAGATGTGCTAATATGGGGATCAGAGGCGATGGGAGATGAACAGTGAAAATACTACAGAGGTTCGCTTACCAGGGGAGATTTTCTATGAAAGATGATAATGTGGCCCCATATTCTGTTCTTATATGTGCTGGAATTTTTTTGACGTTGTGTAAAGAATAGGGATGGTATCAATGGTCTCATTGATTGTAAATTTTACTCTATCAGTTTTAAGCAAAACCATGGTCATCCCATTTGCTGTCTAGAATATGCAATTTCTCCAGTAGATATTTAGCTTTGCTAATTCAGGAAAAGGGAAAAAATGGAAGCAAACTGAGAAATGTTCAGGTCTTTATGGGCCTGCTCTTTTGTGGAGGCTGCTCACCTAAAAGTGCCTCCTGTCAGTTGGTAATTTCCAGGTTTTCCTCCTGGATGGGTATCATAGCACAATTATTCTAACGGCTTTTGGGAAAGATTTGTGCACAGCATACTCAGTGCTTTGTTTTATAGCAACCTGTTATCACAAAATGAACATAGCCTCAGATACTTAGTAAAAGTATATTTTTTTAGAAAACAATAAAGTCTGAAGAAGATAAGAAGACTGCAGATATTCATAGCTCCCTTAGTGATGGTCTTGAAAAAATTCAACAGTGTCTCTTTATATTACACTGTGCAACCTTTGAGGCAGCCATCTCTGTCACATGCAGACCACAGTATATTAGACAGTGCACTGAATTCTGCATTAATGACTTTAAAACAGTCCTCACAACTCATGATATTGCTCAAGCTGTGGGAACAGTTTTCTGTGAGGCTTGCTGCCAAATCTTTCACTTTTGTTATTTTCTTATGAAACTGTGGCAATTTAGCACAAGCCTATACTAAAAGCTCACATTTTATATACTCAAGAAGTGCAAAAATCAATGCATGAGCAAGCAGAGAAATACTAAAATGCTTGTAGTCTGCAAAGGGGCTACCTGCAAATCCATTTCATCAGTCTGGCTAAGTACCCCAAAGTCAGGAAGCTTATCTGATCAATCTAGACTTCTTGGTGATGAAAATCTCACAAAAACAAAGGATTTCTAAGACTATGTGATTTCAGTTATTCGGAAAATATCACGAGAAGCACTTACGCTTCTCTCATATTGCATTTTTGTGCTGTCTGCAGACAAATCAGAAAATGGAAACACTGAACAACTCTCAGAAAAGTAACCTTTATTAAAATCCCTAATGGTTTTGCCTTGTGTCTAATGACAAAAATGAAGTAATTTTGTTCCTGCTTTTGACACAGCTGACTGATCCCTGCTGAAAATGAGTGTTCACACTTGCTTGCTTCAATAAGTAAGACATGAAAAGGATGTCAGGGACAAAATTTCAGCCAGGTGTAAATAGGTGTAATTCTACTGAGAATGAGAGAATTTTACCCCAGAGATTTTTAGTCTTTTACAGATGAAAATTAAATAGCGTTTCTGGTTTCCCTTTACAAATGTTTTGTAATGAAAACAGAATTTGTATGAAACTTCATTATTATAGCAAAGCATTTCTTACCGTGACAATCCAGCTCCCTTCAGACAGAATAAATGCAAGACATTGTCCAAATTAAATGGCAAAACCACCTATTTCTGAGGGGGTTTCACCCTGAGTTTCTTGACTATGGGATGTTTCCTGATCTGCCTACCTCCCAGTAGGCCCTCAGCTTGTCAATACAAGTGTTTTGGCATCCTGTCATTTTCCTTAGAGACAGTCTTTTGCATTCCAACTTTCCTTATATACTGTAGTGCTTAAATAAAGATTTTTCAAAAGCCATACTCCAGCGAATAAATAAGGATAACAATGACCACTTTCAAAATGTGCTATAGTTCCAGAGGAATTACTGGTTCTGACTGTGCTGTCCACACACAGGGTGTAGGGAAATCTTTGAAACCACTGCTGTCTCAGAAAAGAGCATCAATCATTTAACTGTGCCCAGGCTTCTGATGCAGAACCTTGATTGCAGTGGGATAGAGAACCACAAGAAATGGTTCACAATCATTGACACATGGTATGCTACTCCCCTCCTGTCACCCACCACAAGAGCAAATCCTGGTAACTAAACTGTCCGTTTTCACAGGATTTCTGAATATGAAATATTTCTTCAAATAATCCACAATTCAGCTCAATAGATTCTTAGCTAGAACAGTCCCCTCAAACTGAAACTAAACTTTAAACAGAAAATAAGTTCCCAAATTGCATTTGCTTTAAATTGTGTTGCCATTTACGTGTCTCTGCATGAATTTATTAAATTTAATAACTTAAAAATATTAACAGCTTAATGATATTAAAATGAATCAGTAGCTTGGAGAACTATGCTGAAGCATCCAGAGTCATCGTTAACATTTTTACTTTTCAAAGGAAGGTTCAAGCCAGATCCCAAACATAAAGAGTTAGAACACTTGTAAGAAAATGACTCATCACATTGTGTCCCAAAATAAAGCGTTTGCATACTTAATGTCTTCTGCTAGAAATGTGCCCTGTAAATTCCCCCGACTAGATTTTTTACATGTGCCTTGAACTCAAAGAAGCACCTGAACTACTGTTTGCTGGTCAAAACCAGAGCAAAGCTCTGTTTGCAGTTCCTTTTAATTTTTTTAATTTTAAAGGACTTAATTTTAAAGGACTTTTGAAAGGGTGAACAAAGCACATGTGGCTAAGACGAAGCACTTGTCAACTCAAGAGAGTAATCCAACAGTTGCAAGCCAGAGTCAATCTGTTCCTTGCATGACAGCACAGATACAGCCGCAAGCAAAGGCCATTCAATTTACTGAGAAATGTGGAGTCAGCTATGACCAGTTCAGGGAAATGCGATCCTTTGTGTTTCAGGTACCTGCTAGGAAGAACTTGTGCCATGGCTGTATTTAATGCTCCAGGTGGCATAGTTTCTCGTGAACTGATGTTGCTGTAAGCCCTTCACATTCACCCTGCGACACATAGCTATATTATACCTCCCGCAGTAATGCTTTCTTCAGCCAGAAAAACGGAGTTTTTAAATGATGCTGAAACTATTAAGAAAGGCAAGCATAGATGACTATTTCATATGATGAAATACAAACAAAAATGCCATTACCAAGGACAGATTACAGAGGCAAAACCAGCATTCAGGCTTTCCAGAGCCAGCGTTGCTGTCCAGCTTTAATGCTGTATGCATCCTCCTCAGGCATATGCATTTTGATTTACTGTAATATTTTTACTGCTGGTCCCCAGCCACTCCTAGAGCAGTGAATGTGAATAGCTGTTCAGCGCTTTGTTCTGTCCTCATGGCTGACACTTGTGTCCAGACCCTGCTCTGGAGATAAAATAAATCATTATCCTTTAGGCTTTCCTATGCTACAGATCACCTGGCAAATAAAATTTCAGACTAAATGGTTAAAGTTTGGCAGGCTTAAGTTGTATTTGAAAATGAGGTGTTAAAATGGGAAGCATCAGCATAAGTAATAGAAGGCACTACCATTCCCACCTGTCCTAAAATTCTGCCTTTAAAATGTGTTTAAAGTGACTTCAAATATAGCCAGCTGATTTGCCCGTTCCAGAATAGATCAGCAGGGGTAACTGATCAGCAGCAGTGTTTAAGGATAGCAGAGAACTACTGTCTAGGGATTACCTTCAATCAGACTTAAAACTCATACGCATGAAAACATTTATCAGCTAATTCCTGAAGTACTTGATGAGATAAAAATGCGTGCTTTCAAATGAGTTATGGCTGAGAAAGTGGCTGTAGAACAGAGGCAGTTTTTAAGAAGATACAGGCAGACATATCCTTTGATGGGAATGCCCGTTCAGTGTCATCATAATGTAAAGATATCTTCTGTGATTGTGGCATAATGAAGATAGTCTAAACATTATCAGTAGTGTGTACAGAACTGTGAAATGCCAACTATGAAGACAAAATGCCTGTTTCAAGCAAAGTTACATAAAGAAGTGGGGAGCTTTAGTGCTATGAACTAGGTCTGTCTGAGCCTAGCCGGAGGAGGAAGTTAATCCCCCAAATCCAAAGAGAGTGTAGTCTAAAAATCAGCCTTCCAAAGTCTTGCTGTTAATGGTGCAGCCTAGACAGAGCACTTATTTCTCCTTGCTCTTTGTCTGTAATAATTCACCTCTAGAGCAGTATTATAGATCAGCCACTGTGAATCAATAATATTTGCATGCACTTATGTGTAATTCATGCTAAGGAGGGTAAGCCAGAGCTAATCAAGCTAAAACATCATTTGTACACTTGGCAGCTCCCTGCTAACTTTGAACAGTCCAGTACATAAAAGCATAAGGATCAAAAGATCTAGAACTGAAATAGTGAGGACAGCTGATTTTTTAATGGAATGACTATAAAATGCAAGTGCCTCATGAAAGCATATAGGTTTCTACGAAGCTAAATGACAGATCTTGCTAATACGCAAATGCAGGCAGTAAATTTCCCACAACCAGCCGGTAGTTCTCAGATCTCTGACTAACAGTATCTGAACACCTCCCATGTATTTAAAGCCAAAATAATTCTTTTTCAGTACCTGGAGGAAGAACAGCTTGATGGATATCTATTATTTGTTTGATCACAAGTAAGAGCAAAGATCAGCCTCTATGCTAATCAGGGTTTTCTAGTCTGTGAAGAGATAATATTTCAGATCAGCTTGATTTATTTTAAGAACCTCACACCAGGATACCAGATACCTACATCAAGCTGCAGCTATATTTTGTTTCACGTTTATAAAATGTGGTAGCATCAACAATGATTCGAATAAGGGCATCTCACTAAAGATGTAAAATGTATATGCAATTATGTAGGTCCTAGATTTGAGAGGAGGGAGGTAAATTAAGTGTGTCTCCATTTATCCATGGTACACTTACATGTAAAGAGCCTCTCCTTATCACTTGCAGATATTTATAATGTATTTGTGCATAAACTATTTAACCCTTTGTGTCATTTTTGGCTGGGCTGGATTTAATTTTCTTCATAGTAGATGGTATTGGGCTATGTTTTGAATTTGTGCTGAGAACAGTGTTGGTAACAGGGAAGTTTCACTTACGGTTGAGCAGTGCTTACACAGAATCAAGGCTTTTCTGCTTCTCACCCCACCCCACCAGCAAGCAGGCTGGGGTGCACAAGAACTTGGGAGGGGACACAGATGGGACAGCTGACCCCAACTGACCCAAGGAATACTCTACATTGTATGAAATCATGCTCAGTATACAAAGCTGGGAAGAAGGAAATGGGGGATTTTCAGAGTGATGGCATTTGTCTTCCCAAGAAATCATTACACATGATAGAGCCCTGCTTTCCTGTAGATGGCTGAACACCTGCCCAACAATGGGAAGTGGAGAATTAATTCCTTGTTTTGCTTTGCTTGTGTGTGCAGTTTTTTCTTTACTTATTAAACTGTCTTTATCTCAACCCACGAGTTTTCTCACTTCTATGCTTCCAGTTCTCTTCCTCATTCCACCTGGGGGGAGTGAGCTAGTGGCTGGGTGGTGCTTAGTTACCGGCTGGGGTTAAATGATGACACCCTCCTGAAACTAATCTAAATTTGCCATCTCTCCGTAGAGAACTCACAGCTTTTTTTCTGTATTCCAGACCTGTCTCATTCTGCTCAAAATAAAATTGGTCTGTCTTCTTAGCATTGCCTTGTGGTTGTCTGGCCATCAGCTTGAACTGAAGAGAACTAAGAGAGCTTTTAATCTTTCTCTCCAGGCTACCTCCCTGTCTTGTCCTTCTTCAATCACTAGGGACAACATTGCAATCCTGCTAGTTACTTAGTCCGGTCGGATATCATACTTGTCTTGTAATGCTTTCTCTTCACAGTCACGTTACATCAAAATCCTGCGATGTTGGTTGGGAATTTTTGTTTGGTTTGGAGTTCTTTTTGTTTGTTTGTTTTAATCTTAGATACAATCCTACCCACACAGCTAAAATGCTCATCCAGAGATTGTTCATCTTACATCCTGAAATATCCTTTTTATAGGCATTGCAAATGGATTTTGCTCTGTCCATATCCATCTAGTATGTTGTTGTCAACACTATTTTCCTAGCTTGTTGCTTTAACTGTATCCTTGCAGGACAAATGCAGGCAGTGAAGTTTAGTTTGGGCAGCAAAGAATTCCTTTATATCTCATTTACGCCAAGTAAATGAAGGTACCCTGTTTTATTTAGAACTACTTAACTAACTTCCTTCTACTAACACACCCAGAACAGTTTGCATTCACTTCCAGCACGTCTTGCTTCCTTCTACAGGCTCACTTGTGGTGGTTCACCCCTTCTTTTCAAATGAACACCCAGTGTGCTTCTTTTTGTTCTTTTCATGCACGTTACATGGTCAAAAGCACTTCACAGAGCTGCTTCATTGTTCTGCTCAAATACCTGAATTGCCATCTATACAAAGATAAAATCTTGTTCTTAGTGTATGATGCTGTCACTGATCATACTGACAAGTATCACTTCCTGAACATCTGCCTTCACTCTGCCTGACACCACCTCAACTCTTTCCTTAGACACAGATTGTATGCTACTTGGGGTAAGGACTATGTTTGAGATACTGTTAATGGAGTAGAGCACCCACTTGTGACAATAACAAAAGCTCTGCCAACAATGTACTGGTATATATGTTCCTATTTTAGTGTTCTGTGACTCTGGATATGCAAAACATGCAATCCATCATCACATGTATGCCAAGTGTTAAGTTTATGCCACATCCAAGCCCACCTACTTTGGTAGTGCTTATAGAATAGTGCTTTGGCATTTACACACTTGAAAAATTGAGCATTTTCAACATGTATGCTTAGAGGATTGTGGATACAGCAGCAATGAATAGTAAACTGGATATATAGACAGGTGGAGAGAATTTTGGTGGGAGAAGAAAACCTATCTCTATTTGTATATATAATAGTTCTTTTTTTATGATTTTCAGTATCAGATACAGTTATAGCAATGATTATGAATCTCAAGAAAATATTTTTTCATTAAGGAGAGGAGAAAAGAGAGATGGAAAACTTCAATCTTTTGCCAGCATTCACTACAGTATTCAACTAATCTGATCTGGGGAGAAATCCAAAATTAATACTGTCAAACTGAGCAGCAGATGTTGAAAAAGAATCAGGCACTGCAAGAAACTTAATGTGCCAATGAAAATTAGAGAGACAGGAAATTCTCACTAAATAAAACTCAGCAGGTTACAGGGGCACAAAAAAAAAAATTAGCTTAGATCATCCAGCCAGTTAATTTTCATGTAACCATATTAATAGGGTTATCTTTTTTTTTATTTGTTATGTGTATATTTGTATAATAAAAAGAAATCTTCTGTATGCTGTTTTAACCTTCTGCAAAGCACCTTTTCTCTGTTCACTGGAGTCTCAGCCGGATTGGCTTCACATTACTTGCAAGACGTTGTGTTCTGTCCTCTAACTCGTCAGCACTCACTTCTCTTCAGCACCCCTTGTTTGCCTTTGTATCTGGGTGTAGATAAAGAGGCTTTAGCTGCTTGTTTGCAAGAATACGAAATAAATTTACATTCAGAAGAGTAATGGGTTTCCATTTCAAGAGGCTAAGCCAAGGAACAGCTGAATTTAGAAGCAGGCTTGTTTGCAGGATGGCTGCAGCATCAGTCTGTAAGTGGTTATGCACAGCACAGGTACTTTTAGGGTGTAGAGTTTATGTATCCCTAGATTGTTCAGGCAAGAGCCCAAGTATTGGAAAATTGTGTCTGCAGATCTGGAGATTCTTTTGCCAGCTACAGCTGCTGGGCCTCTCATTTAAGTCGTTAAAACAGATGTGATTAGGTCAAACATTTTTGAGCCAAAAGCTTGACAAACATAATAATTTGAAGACTAGAAAAGACTAATCTTCTGTGTCTTCTAACTCATCTTGTGTTTCCTCTCAGATAGCAGCTGCTGCTTTAAGTTGCACACAGCATTATTATTTTTGTTTCCCTGGCTTGACTCATTTCATTTGGAAATAGATCTCTTAGCTTGTTTTTGGCAAGCAGAATTCTGGCCCAACTGTGGATTTTTCTCTTGCTCTCATTCACTCACACATACTCTGCTTCCTTTGCTGTTTTTCCAGCTTTTTAGCTGTTCCTCCCTCTGCCATACTTCCTCCAAGCTCTGGGGACTCATGCATTAGCATCAGGCAGTATCTATGGACTGTGTCCTGGTAATTAAGTACTGACTTGGTTAACACAGTAACAAATAAAGGCATGTGAAGAGATTATTTTGTTTTCAGGGATATGAAAAATAATAACAAAATAAATTGTTGCACCCTGATTTGTGTGTGTGTGCATGTATTAGAACTGTGAATTAATTTTACTGGAATTGCGGTTAATGTTACTTTCTTTGGACTGAGTACACTTGCTGTATGTGAGCCAAGACCCTTACCCGATGGCAAACCTTTCATCTGAGATGGATAAGGATAGGTAATCGGCAGCGTGCAGATTAACTGTTGCACTGGCAAGTTTCTGAGCTTTCCTGTACTGGTTTAACTGATCTCTTGTTTTCTTGGGTTATGGATGAGTATAGATCAAAGTGGTGCAGACTTTGATACGCCTTTCAGAGATGGACACAGGAATCCACACAGAACTGTGTACAGTTTTCCTTTGGTGGCAACACAGTGGAAGTTTTTAATCAGTGAGGAGCAAGTAGGGACTGTGCCACTGCACCAGTAGATGCTTAGCAGAGCAAGGGCACAGGGAGGTTTTTCTGGGTAGTCTTAAATTCTTCACACATGTATTGTGCCAATAGCATTCTACTATTTCTATTATCTGATAATTATCCAGAAGTTTCTCTTCAGAAATTATAATTCCATAGATTCAGCTACATGCCATTCCCTTCTTCCCGGGCCCATCACGCCATTCCATGCAACTTAGAGCAACTCTTAGACAAAACTTAACACAAAAGGGAAGTAGAAATCACTAAAGAGAAACTAATCCCTGTGTTTAGAGTCAAAGGTCTCTATGGGAATAAGGAACCAAATCCAGATCTCACTGGGTTCTGAGAAAGGTTCACCAGCATTCTTTCCAGATCTCGTCCCTCCCTCTGGCTCAGGGGTAGCAAAACAAAGGCAAACATAGCAGGTTTTGTTACAAACCAGATACAACTCAATGGGTATTTTGCCTGTATTTTGCTTTTTATGAAGTGGAGTCACATCTTAGTTCTACTAATATTTAACTGACACAAAATTTTGGGCTCAGATCTGAGTTTTTAATTTGGATGAGCCTGGAACAGCAGGTGAAAGAGATGGTATCTGGGGGCAGCTGTAGATACCCACAGTGTAATGCAGGACAAAGTGGATAATTACGAAAACTCTGCCAGACAATCAGGCTCTGAAGTTGCTGTCAAGCATGGAGAATGCCAGGGTGAGTGGATGATATCAATACTTTCTTTATTTTTCATTACAGGATGTTTTCCTGAATTGATTACAACCTGGTGGAACTGCAGGGTAAGTTAATGAATTTAGTGGGGTAGGGAAAGCACAGTTTTTGTGTATCCAACTTCAAATATCATAATAGATCTGATTTTCCCAGTCTGAGATTCAGGCCACTGAATCTAGAACAGAGCTGACTAAAAAAGCATATATTTTGCTAAAAGTGTTGCTTTGTGTTAAGCATGTAGTTAAGTGTTTTCCCAAACTGGTACTTCTCTCAGTTTTTATTAGTACTCTTAGCACCCTAAATAAGATTGGAGTAAAGAAAGAAAGCAAAATTTCTCTGACAAATATGTCAGCTAAATGTCTTTCTTTTTCCCTGAAGAAGGTTATAATGGGTTTGTTTTTTTTCAGATCTGCAGAGGAACTGAAGTGATACATGAGCACTTAGCAATAAACATTTTTAATGGAGACCCCTATCCCCAGCTTAATTTCTGCCCTCAGTCATATTGCATTAATCAATACTAGTGATGTTCCTAGTGGTTTCATTGCACCCTGTGAACAATTTTGCTGCTTGGCATTACTGAAATGTGCCTTGAGTGTATTTTGATACTCAGATTTAATAACAGGGGATCCAATATTGATTTAAAATGGGAAATTGTTTGCGTATGTGTACGCACATCTCTGTTTTTCTGTGCACCAGTTTCCTGTGCACTGAACAGTTATACTCCCATCCAGCACTTGTGACTGTTACAATACTGAAAAGTTATCTGAAATGGTACAGACCATGACAGTAGTGATTAGAGGGAAGGGATTAACTGACTAGTATGACCTTGCTTCACTGCAAATTTATGTAAGTTTTCCCCTGATGTCACATTCAGTGTTACTCACACGCATGTAATTTTTACTAAGTATTCTTGGCAGTGTGAGTATTCACAAAATTTAGTCTGTAATACTATCTGTCAAATGATAGTATTACTCTTTGTGTGAATGGGTGCAGGTCTTAAATCTGAACTTCTTTCTAGTTACCCACAATTCCTTTCCTGAGCAAAATGTATCCATGGGCAAAAAGGAAAGTGGAACCTTAAACAGGCAAATGACATTTACAGGCTTAGAATGGAGTTCCTGCTGATGGTATTTATCATTCTTCAAAACTGCATAGTTGAATTTGATTTTCAGTGAAGTGTACTACTTCACCATCAGCCAGAAAGAGACATATGTGCTATTCAAACCCATTTCAAGCCATTTTTAGAGGGCTTATATGTGCCATTAGGACTTCTAGGGATTTCGATCTTCCTGGGAACAGACTTTACATGTTTTTGCACTTTAACCTACACAGAACAAAGGCATTGGGCTATGCAGGGGCCCTAACTTTTAGCTGAGATTCATCAGAACACAAGTGAAAAGTAATTTCAAAAGATCTCTAGAAGCTATTTTAGCATTGTATTTAAGTATTTTAAGATGTTTTCTCAAACCATACTTCTAACTGCTAACTCAAGCCATGGCACTGAAATGTTTATGTGTACTCATGGTTCAAGAAAAAATATGCCTCTGACATTCACAGAAAATTCAGTCTAAATTTTTCACAGGCCAGTGAGTTGCAGTATTAAAAGAAAGGTTAGGTGTTCTTGAGTTTAGAGGTAGCCAAAATAAGGAACAAAATGAAAGTGGCTGGTCAACTTTAATTTTTAACACTTCATAAATTTCCAGGCAATACACACACTTTTTTTAATTTAGAGCAGATTATTCCGTGGCATATGGGATGTAAAGGCTCCTACACATACTCTTACAGTAACTTTCTATTTCCATTAAACAATATAATTCTGTTGGGACACTTTCATACAGTCCTCCAGCGACCTGCTCACCAATACACACCAGCTCAACACACCCTTTGAGTAGGTCAGGAAAATATCACTGCCTTTCTTCTCCCACTACTGGGTGACATGAGAGCAGACAAGGAGCACTGTACTGAAGCTGATGATCTATCACAGGAGTATGGCCTTAGACCTTCTGCTTTCTATGTAGGTTAATTGAAACCTCTTCTTGCAGGTGACTGCCTTTTTATGTAAGAGAATTTTCTATTATTTAGTAACAAAACCAGATATTCAAAAGCTATTATCTATATAAATTAATACACACTGCTTCTATAAACATCCTTAAATTAAACTACAGCATGGATAACTATGTCCTTTAATAGCAATACCTTCCATTTATTGAGCATGTTTCTAGTTACCAAAGCTTTCTGTGATTTTTCTCAGCCACAAGCCTTCAGCAAAAAAGATGATAGCCATAATATATGTACGTCCATCATATGGATAAAGTGTTTGTATTCAATTTAGAAACTATTTTTAAAATGATTTCACAATGAGGGTGCATAAATCACTGGAGTTTTTGGTATCACACTACACATATACAAGATTTGCAAAGGGGTTACTTTCAGTATTCACAAAATTAAAGAAAATATTATTAAATCACAACAGCTCTACTACGATGAAGATAAAGAGCTTTGTCTTGAGGAGTATGTACAGATGCATATTTTTATATAGACAGAGAGGATGACATTAATCTGTAGACTTTTGGATAATGCATAACACAGATTGTCTTCCATGGAATTGAATTCTGCCATTTTTCATAACACATATAGAGCCAGACATATGTATCCAGGGGGGCTAGTTAACACTTGCTCTGTATTTGCCACTGTTGTGTTGTTGCAGCAGCAGGAGCTGCCACTAAGAGAGGTTTGTGTATGTTTGTCCATGCTGGGCAGCCAGCCTGTCACGTGGCCTGGGTCCATGTACACAAGACACTCTGATGGCTGATCACACAGACATGACCAGTATTTTACTGGAAGCTGTAAAAATAAAGGAGTTAAACTCTCTTCCACAAGTCCTCTGTATTGCAAAAAGGTCTAATGTGTCGTTCTTGCAAGTGAATTTGGGCATAGGGAAACATCTTCTAATACTAAAGATAAGTAAGCACTAAAAGTGGTTACCTGGGGATGTTACAGAAAACGGAACATCACAGGCTTCTAAGATCATTTTGGATAAATGATTCTCTGGCATGGTGGAAGAAGAGATCTTTCTGTGATTTGACTTAAGGATGAAATTAGAGCACTCTCAGTGTCTTTTGTAGTTTCTGTTCTGTGAGTTCCAGTCCAAGAAAGACAAGCTGGAGTGCACTGGCATGCATGGAGGGCCTATCTCCTCTTCTTCACTCCTAGCTCATGTTTAGTTGGTCAGATGTGTATGTACACAGACAGAAAAGGGGTAGAAAAGGATTTTGGACCTCATGGTGTAAAACATGACTCATGGTAGTTGAGAGGAGAGTAGCATACATAACAAGACTGATCATCAGGAGGTGAAGCTAATTATTACTGCTTTGGTTGAAACTTGAGTCAGCAGAGCACATCCAGAGAGCAGCCGTTGGTCTGCTGCCAACAGTAAAACAGGCCCCAGTCGGGGTCACCTTTTCCCCCAGACCCAGCAGCACGTAGAAGAGGTGACCCTCTCCGGGAGCACAAGGGATCATAGAGCATCTGCTCTCCCCCACACCATCTGGGCTGGGGAAGCGCTAATCGGAGGCTGGAGCCAGCACACTGGCTGCTCGCACCAGTGTCAGGTTGGTAAGGACGTCACCACAGCCCTTCCTTCACCTCGCTGAAGTGTCCTGGCTCTGTGAGCACATAAGGCGCAGTCAGAGGAGGGCTTCTGTTCCTATTTTATCTGTATAAAGCATGGCTGCGCCCCTGGGCAGATCTGTGGTAAATGGTAACCTGTTCGATCCTGTTTGGTTATCAGACAGGCCCTGCTGCCCTAAGGCAGGCCCTGGCCTGGCTCTGCTGCCTCAGGAAAGGCTTCCAGCCCCTCACATGATGTTGATGAGAAGCTGCAAGACAACTTCTCCAGAGGTGAAGCAGCCCTGGCAGGCGATCCACACTCTGTGAGAGACTCAGCAATGTGGAGTTCAGTTAGTGCCTCTTGGCGCTTTCCTCAGGCTGACACAGGTGCTGGGTTTGAAGGACAGACTCTGTCGCCTGAGCTGTACCCGCGGGCAGCTCCTGCTTCCCTGGCACTTCGCTGGGCCTTAGTGGTGGGCACCCTGCCTCTTCTGCAGGGTTCTCATGGGCTCTACCAGGACAACATAGTGACTTGCGGGACCATAAATCAGGAAAGTGTGAGGTGCCCTGTGGATCCTGAAGCCAGTGAAGTGCTGTTTCACCCCAAGGGCATGGATGCTTCTGGTCCCTTCTCCTCAGAGAGGTCCCTGGCACAGGGCAGGCTGGAAGTGGCACACAGACCTCCCCTCACTGTCACCTCCTGTGGGGCCAGCAGTGTCCCTTCCCATGTGGTAGGGAAGGAAGGAATAAAAGCTGCCTTTTAGCCTGCCACAGCAGAGGATCGTGGAGAAACTCTCCCAGTGTTGCAGCCATGTTGCACTGCAGCCTGTCCCTGTGCCCCTCAGCCCCGCGGCTTGGCTACATGCTGCAGGCAGCCTCATCCATCAGGGACTGTGCCAGTCGTGTTTACCTGCAAGAGTTGGCCAACTGCGAACATCCAACAAATGAGGTGTTTTAACAGCAGAAATTAAAATTTGGGGCAAGAACACAGTGTTAAAGCCCAGGAATTCATGGGGGCTTCAGTAAATGAAGAAAGGCCAAATCTTCAGCAAAACAATGTGCGTTCATCGCCACACTGCTTTGCCTCTGCTTTGCCAGCATCTGGTATGACAAAATACTGCAGAATAAGATGTCCTTGCAGCCTTTTCATCCACACACTGGGCATCTTCACATTTCATAAGCTCCAAACACCTCTAAATATTTAGCTGCTTACACAAAGTACTTAACTTCAAGAAATGAACTTATGCTGTCATTGGTACTATCAAAAAAGAATGGGGAAACTCAGACTATACGCAGGTAAAATTTGAGTTATTAACCTACAGGTTATGTTTCTCAGAATGAAGAAGCAGCATGAATTACAACTAATTCCTTTTTTTGCAGCCTTACCCTTGGCAATATCACTATCTGCTGACCATCAGTATAAGCCTATCCCAGCAAGGCTAGACTGGGATCTTTCAAGATTCCATGTAAATCAAATAAATGTAATTCTCGGTGTGATGCTATTATCTCACATCTATTCTTTGTGTTATGTACCTTTTATTTTTCCTAGCAAGTCCTCCTATTATTTAGTATGAGTTATTTTTCTTACTGTAATCTGAAATGATGGCTACCTTGTACCTAATTTGTAGGTGGCTTTTGTCCCACCTTATTATTTCTTGATGCCAGGGGGACTAGTGTTTGTTAACAATTTTTTTTTAATAAATCTCTTTCTTTTCACTCCCACAGCATGCAATTCCTATGACTGCTGTGTCATTCCTATCCCTTAGGTCTCTTGGTAACAAAACCCAAGTGATGATTTTTCTTGATGAATAGTAAATTCACAATTGTTTATTAAGGAGATCAACCTACTTCCAGTTTCAGGTTGAATTCAGAGAATAGTTTAGGGCAGAAACTGATTAGCATATAGAAAAGCTGAAGTGTTTTAAAAGAATTTTGAGATTTTTGGTTTAGGTTTTTGTTGAAAAATTGACCCAACTCAAAGACTAAACAAAGTTTTAAGTCAGTGCAGAAGATTCCATATTAGGGCTAACGGAATGTTTCATAAGGACCACAGAAAATTCTTCCATGCACCGTCATACCCAAAATGAGGTACCAATTTGACCAGACACCATTTTGGAGGGAAGGTGCTATACATGAAAGCAAAACAGAAAAGTCAGCTGTGCTTGTAATTCCTGTTTACCAGCTGTTGTGGCTGGGGAGAGGAGGAAGGTCTGTTTTAAAAAGTACCTCCTTAGTCTGCCATTGTCTAGTGGGGTATTACCCAGAGACAGTTGGCCTTGCATCACTTCTCTCACACAGTGATTTCCCTCTGCCTTTCCAGCTATTTTTCAAACCCAGCATGCAGCATTTGTTCTCTCACATGTATTACTGGTGTCACCATAATTCTGGTCAGCATATTTATCAATATAACACACCTGTCTTAATGTCTGATAGATCATGTAAGTCTATTAATACTGTATTGCAAAATATACTGTTACTTGTTGTCAGCAGTTTTGTATGTTTGGAGGCATTTACACCAGAGCAAAATCAGGATAAAATGAAACTAAGACTGTTAAATTGGTCTGTGTTTTAGTCTTTCACTCCAGGTAAAGGTCCTTAGTGGTACAATGTGGCTGCAATGTATTAGAGTCCAGCTACATGGCTATTATGTTAAAGTATTTTGCAATCAGTGGAGTGATGCTGTTATGCTCTGGTGGAGAATCTGGTTGGTTTTTGCCATCATTTGCTCTGCTGAGCTGAGTAAATATGGCAATTTCTTGGATTGTCAGTAAGAAGGTTACTTTTACTGTTCAATTCCTTCTCGTCCACTCTAATTCAATCATTCAGTTTCAACTTTCAAACTTTTTCTCTTTAGATTTGACTTTATGGCCAATGAAGGTTAGAACAAAAATCACCAGTACATGTAAAATGTATATATGTGCTCATGGAAAACAAAGGCACTGCTGTTTCTGCTGCCAGCAGCAAACAAGGGCTGCTGCTGCTGCTGCCTTTGACTTCCTAGTCCAGATGCATGTTGCTCATGTATGGTCCAATAAAGAGCTGTCTTCAGATCAAGACATAACTTGCAGACAAGGCCAAACTTCATGTCTCTCCATGAAGAGCCACATACTCCCTCCAAGGCTCCTTGTATGGCATTCAATCACCTCAATATATGCATTTTGTGAGCCCTAGGTGGAGTTGTTTGGCCTCCAACTTTTATCCCAGAAATGTGTGGATTTCCTCTGGGTCTTGTGCCATGTCTGCTAGTTACATCCATATGGTTTGAATACTCTAGGACATATAAATGACACTTCTGGTTGGGTTTGGTTTGGTTTTATTTTTTTTTTCCTTAAATTAAGTCTTTATGTTCTTGCAGGTTTTGGTACAACATACTGTCAGCTGTCTGCAATAGTCTTATCATCTTCACAGGTGCATGCAATCGTTCTTGCTCCTGACTTCAAAGCCCATGTGCTCTGCAGTGTCCCACTTCATTTTCTCTCGCTCTCTTCACATTCTGTACAGAACTGCAGGTTGCTTTGCAATCTCCATCTGGCTAGCACAGAGGAGGAGAATGGCAGGGTTAATCCTTTTCCTTCACTCCTTATTGAGCAATTAGGCAACTAAAAAAGATCTTGTTTACAGATACTCAAAGAGGCTGTAACTCTCTAGATCTTGTAATAAATTTACATCCATGAGGATGGAGCCAGAGGCAAGTCTGGAGTTTCATCAGTGGCTGATTCATAGCTTCACTGTTGGGATAGGAACAAAATTTTAAAAGTTCCCAATACTGGAGCACTTTGTTGAAATCCTTAGTCACAAAAAAAAAAAAAAACAAAAAAAACAACCAACAAACACACACACAAAAAAAACCTCTTGCTTTAAAAAGCTGCCTGAAAATGAAATTCCTCACTTAGCATCCATCCTTAATTGAAATGGGATAATTAACAGACTGGTACAATTTACCCAGCATGCCTCTATGTGGGCTGTGCCTTTAAATTTGGCATAGACAAGCAGCTGTGTTTCTCAAAGTGCTGCTGCAAAGCTGGTTTCAACACTGCTGCTTCATTTTGGTAAGACTTTTTAGCTCTTGTTCTGAAATTTTCTGTTTGGGGCAGAAGTTGATCACTTCTTACATGGTATTCCTACAAAGATTTGGCATACTGGATAGCAGCTACTGAATGAGTTATAAATAGCTGTATACTTTTTGCGGGACATAAATAGTGATATGTTGTTGTTGTGTTTTTAAACTTTCACCTTGTAAAGAAGTCTTCTCTAGAATTATTGTTTTGAATATCTCCTAGTAAATGCTGACTGTGTATGGTGTGTTTTAATCCTATGCACTTTTAGTAGAAGACCTCAAATTGATCTGTTGGCTAGAAAGTGGATTTAGTATCCAATTTGAAGCAGCTGCTTATTCAACTCTGAGACAAGAACAATAATGACTGAAGGTTGTTATCAGTTGATTGTTACTGAGTGGTTTAAACTAAATGAGGTTTTGCAGTATCAATCAATTTTTCTATGGACTGTTTTCTATGTATACTTGGCACCCTTGTTGGCCTTTGCTAGTGAAGTGTTCAATGTACCACAGAAAATCGAGCTCTTGTGTCAGGTGTGAGGTATATTGGCAGGATCAAGGGGGAGGGAGGCATAGGGGAGATCTGTGTTATTTTTGCCTGTATTTTATTTGTTGTTTCTATGCCTAAAGTCCTTTAGCAACCTTAAAGCATCACTCACAAAGACTACATTAATGTAAGGTATTTCCAAACTGAAGAAACTCTGCTTCTAGAGTTGTTTTGGAAATGTTATTAATGGTGATATGTAAATAAATCAGGAAGCAACCAAAAGAACAAGAAGATCAGATGATTTCCATTTAATTGAAGGTAACACTAAAAAAGGGGGAGGGGGCATAGTTATTGAAGAGAAAAGGTCTAAAAAGATTAAAAAATTATGGTAGTTGTAAACTGCTGTGAAATAACACAGAATGAAGAAAATTGCTTTTTAAATCTTTGGTTTGTTTGGCTGGTTTATTGGGTTTATAATGAATCACGCAGAAATACAAGTGAGAAAACAATAGCAAAGACCTGAGGTGAAATATTGTGGAGATTTATAATGGTGTGGAAATGCACAAGTGCTCAAATACATTGTCCCATTTTGATCGAAGGTTCATGTCTACAACCTGGTTTATCTCCTTGCATCTCACACCAGTGGATTTAAGTCAGCAGAATATAAAAATGACTGTGCATTTTGCTTGAGCACACTTGCAATCCATCTTGTAAAATAAAAACCAAACCACTAAAACCTCTCAGCTATGGGAATATTCAACAGTCTTGTTAATTTTCAGAAGTCTCCAGTGGGACATCATTTTCTTTTATCTTCTCACAAATAGCCTATAGAATCATATGCATCTTGTGCTGGTTTGGTATTGAGTGTGCTATAGTTATGTATTATTTAATATTTTGGCCAAGGTTTGGTTTAATGAACAATTTATCTTCTGCTGTGCGTTTGTTCCCTTGTGATTAATGTAGGTTACCAGCCTATGATTGCAAAGTGCCCTGGGTTCTCTCCCTTACCTAATCCTATTTAAGTGCATTTTGGTCTTATTTTTTCTAGTCTTTCCTTTGAGCTAATAATTCTTCTCACAGGTGCTAAATAATGTCTTCTGGTTACATATTGCTATGCTGGTGTCCATAGGGAGGCTACAAAGCTCACTGATGCTGTCATACCCTGTATTTATTGTTAGGACTTCTGGTAACACAAAGTGGGGTCAAAGGGGCTACAGCTTTTAGTTTATATTTACAGAGATTCTACTAGCTTTTCTGATTTATTGACTTTTGTGATCAGTTTGACAAATGAAGACATACTGGAATCATACAAGAAGTAATGATATTTTCAGTTTCATCATAAACCTTTCCTAGTGTTAAGGTGCTGTATAATAGTCTGTTGTTCAGCTATTCCCCAGTTTCCACAGGAGAAAATAATTAGTATTTTAAGACTAACTGTAGGCTCTTTTTTAATATGGGAAGTATATTTGCCTAGGTTTCACAGCTCAGAATTTTCAAAGGATTTGACAGAACAAAATAGACCTGTATAAAACAACATCTACAGTGAGCAATTCCTAACCTGTGAAGAATGGTGATGTGTGATGTTTTTAGGGGGGAAGGAGGAGGTTAAGTGCAGATGTGGGTTTTGGGGTTTATATGGTTTTGCCTAAGTAGGTGGGGCTTTTTGCTCTGTTTGATCGAGTTCCTCAGTTACCTCAGTAACAATATATACTCTGCTCTTCTGAAACCCTACCTGGAGTGCTGCTGAGGCCCCTAGCACAGGGGGGACATGGACCTGCTTGAGCAAGTCCAGAGGAGGCCACGAAATTCTCAGAGAGGGCTGCAGCACCTCTGCTATGGGGACAGACTGAGAGAGCTGGGCTTGTTCAGCCTGGAGAAGAGAAGGCTTCAGGAAGACCTTAGAGCAGCTTCCAGTACCTAAAGGGGCCAACAAGGAAACTGGAGAGGGACTTTTTACAAAGGCATGTAGTGATAGGACAAGGGGAAATGGCTTTAAGCTGAAAGAGGGGAGATTAAGTTTAGACATCAGGAAGAAATTCTTTACTGATGTTGGTGGTGAAGCACTGGCACAGGTTGCTCAGAGAAGCTGTGGATGCCCCATCTCTTGAAGTGTTTAAGGGCAGGTTGGATGGGACTTTGAGGAATGTGGTCTAGTGGCAGGGTGGGGTGGAACTAGATGATCTTTAAGGTCCCTTCCAACTCTAACCATTCTGTTTGCTGCTGTGCAGGAGTTTTCCATGAGATTGTTATGTAGGTTTTTCCCCTTTGAGAATGAAATATCAAGCTGGGACTGAACTGTAAAAATAATGTTTAAGTCCAATTATGACAGATTTCACCTGTGTCTTATTGGTTAAATTGTAGGAAAGTCATGTCCAGCTTGTACTTCTCTAGAGTGATCTTGTGCATCTCACTTAAAATGAATGAAACTACTTTGATCTGTGCATGTTGGGAACTGGGCCTGTGCCCACAGGTCTTGATGAGTCTGACACTGTGAATTGGCTGCAGAGAGCAGGGAGGAGTTAATCTTCATTTCATTAGTGGCCAGTGTCACTTTGCGGAGTCCAGAAATGATAGGGAGTGATTGTGCGACCATTGCATGCAATACAATGACCATGAGAGTTGTAGTACTGTGCCGCTGTCTGTTTTTGTTTTCCATTTCTTGTTTTTATATCAACATAACACCAACACATGCACATGCAAACACGTATACACATATGCAGTGTATGCCTGTTTTATGAAGCTGTAGGAAAATTACAGTTTGGCTTAAAAGTAGGTGGAAATGCATGTATCCACACCATCATCTGTTAGGAAGATGGGAATTCCAGTCTTTTCATTTTATAAGTCAATTTTTACTCTCCTTTGAACAGTTTTGGGATTTTGTTTTTTATTTTTTTAATAATAATCTCATGCCACTGTGTGAGATGATGTTCAGTGCAGCATAGACTGTTCTAATGGCTGATTTCAATAATAAAAGACAACAGGGGACTAAAAGGTGCAGTGCAGGAAGCTGGGAAACACATTCCTTTCCCCAGAGGGTGTACTTAGCTTTGTGCCTTTGATCAATTGAGAAGTATCATTAGAGTACAAAATGGCAGGCACTAGGGAACATTACAGCAATTATAATGTGATAGTTTAAAAAAAAAAATCAAAAGAAGTTTGAACTTATTTAGAAGTTTACTCCCATAAAGGGCTGATCACAGCTGAAGGATAAGATGCTCTAATAGATAAAATGTAGACGCTCCAGTGGGACTTTTCTTCAGATATTGACTCCAAAGTTAGCTCTGGTGAAGAACAGTCTGTACAGAACAGACTATATTTACAAGTTCAATAAATCTAATCTGGGTACACACTTTAACATTACTTATACTTTGTACTGCACTAGCACCTGCAAGCCCTTATTACTCACCTAGTTCCCACTGTGCTAAGAACTGTACAAACATGGAACAAAATAAACTCAGGCCATGGAATGAGAAAAGTCTCAGAAAGACTTTGGACAATGAGGCTGCAATGTAGTTGTTGGCACTTGGAAAATCAAAGTATTTGTCGAATACCTTGCAAATCACTATACAAATATTGTTGTAGCTTACTGCATATTGTTATGAAGTGGGTTTGTATTTTATTTCCTCTTAAAGAACAGAGGAATTTAAATGGCAGTGTTTTATCAAGTTTTTTAGTAGCACCTTGGCAATAGGGAGACAGACTTTGCTTTGTGACCTTAAAGAAACCACTTTTTCTGTCAGAGGAATTGCTGTTGGTTGGGACAGCATGCCAGATTAGTTAACATTTGTATATATTTCTGCTGTGCCCAAAGCCTTGGGCGTAAACTTACAGGAAAAGCTACTTCCGCTTTCTTCTTCTCTATAGGACCAATGGTGAATCATGCCAATTCTAGCAGCTAGGGGCATATGTGTGCGTATGTGTGAACAGGAACATGAGCTAGAGATTTTCACACAACTTCAACCATTAACTTCAGTGTCTTGAAAGCGTATTGTATGGTGTTCAGTAAAAATGCTAGGTGAGTAATAGAGTAAAATGTAAGACTTCAATGTAAAACAAGAAGACTATGGACTTAGAGATGTTCTGTGCTTCATACTTAAACTGCCTAGATAAAACCAGCTCAAGTACTAACTAATGCAGTAGTATTGTGTCTCCTGTACTACCTTTGTACTGCACAAAATCCAATAACAAGCATAGCTTTTAAATATGCCTTTTGCTACTTCGTCACAAGCTGTATTGATCGTGCTCACATACAACAGCCTTAACATAAAATACAATAGGTAAAAAGAGAGAAATAACCTAATTTGTGTGTGCAGGGGGAATGGTGAATTTCCAGTTGGACATTTACAGAATAAATCTTGTGGTAATCTAGCAAAAGAACTTCAAACTGTCTTACCATCATCATCATCAACAACCAAAACAGGAAGCCCACACAACATTGGCATTTCAATTTTCTGCTAATTTTCTTTTGTTCGCATCAGATGCATTGCCTATTTTCCTTAGTTCATGGATGTCTTGCTGTGATAGGAGCTTGGAGAGCAGTAAGCACAGCTCATTTTCATAAATGGCAATTACAGTGGAAAAGGAAAATGTAATAAAATGATCCAGATTCTACAAATTATTCTATAAAAACCGAGTTAAAATTGTTTTTCCTTTTACTGGTCTTCCACCCTGCCCCTTTCTTTTTGCAGCAATTTAAACATTATGGGGTTTGTGGCATATATAGATAGCTACATAACACTTATCTCCTGGCTTATTTTATATGACTGAGAAGGCTTCCTGCTGTAGAAACAGCATTTTGTAGGGAAGAGCTGTCTTTGAGTAGTAGTACTCTGTTTATCTGGATGAAAGGCCAGAGGGTTATGTAATCCTTTTATGCTGACTCCAAGGACTATTTCAGCTTTTGTTATTTTTCTTTGTAATTCTTAATGGTAAATGCATATAGTTGGTTGGTATATAATAAATTTTAAAAGAGCATGTTTTACTGAATAGAGAAAAACTGAAGAAGAAGTCATTAGATATGGAGCATAATAAGCACCAGATAAAGGAGGAGACTACTATGTTTTCTGAGGCAATGGGCTTTCCAAACCTCTATTGTCATGGCAAGTTACTTGATTCTCTTGGCTTTGCTTCTGGTTTTTATGAATGGGATATGATTCTTTTCTTTGCCTTTGGTAGTGGGAACCTATGTGTGCCCTAGGTTGTGAGTGTCTCTTATTCATTTATTTATGTATTTTCATTTGTCTGAGATCTGCAAAGGTCTTTAAACACTGAGCTTCTGTTTTGGTGTCTAGCTTACCACGTGTTTCAGTGGTGAATTAATTGCCTCTATATCTTTACAGGCCTTGTACTAAATGATTTGCCCAAAGAGACATAGGAAAATACAGTGAGCTAGTTCTCCAAGCTGTTATCTCTTAAATTAAAGACTGGATCACCACTCCCAATATTACACTAAGTCTTAATTCAGGTTTTGTAAACCTCTTAGGAGCACCGCTTTATGAGTACAAAATGCTATTACGCAATCTTTTGTATCACAGAGGGCAACAGTGAAACTAGCCTAAGAAAGGTAAAGAAAAGCTACGCTGCTATGTTGCCTGTACAAAAATCCAGTTTATTTCAATCTAAAGTATTTTCATGTGAGTTCACTTCTCCTACCATGTTTTTCTGGCCATGAGAACTTGGGCCAAAGCAGTCTAACAGTTTCCCTCAATGCAGAAAACATATCCTTTGACATTGCACCTTCTACATTGGAATAGTTGAAAGAAAAAGGAATTGAAGCTCAGGAGTGCTGTTTTCAGAGTACCAGAACAGAGTAAAATAAAAGAGACCATGGGGAAAGCCTTCAAAACCAGAGATCCTAGAAGAACAGGAACCAATAACAAACACATCCACATCCTTTGGAAGGTGGAGAGGGTGTAATCCTAAATCTTGGGAAAGATGTTTTTCCTCAGCATTTCCTACTTGTATATAGTTTACCATAACCTGTTCTTTGAAAACCATCCCAGTCTTTCAAAACAAATACTCCAAGATGCCTTTTGTGGCAGGCTACAATAGGAAAAATTGATAGGAAAAAATCCTAAGCACAATTAATGCTATCTTTATTCTTTAACTATACTCTTTCTTTAAACCTAATGGGCTGTTCTTCGATATATGGAACTGTTTGATATAGGCTGCTGCAGATTCTCATTTGGAGTACATCAGCACTGCCTGATTTCATGCAGGAATGCTCATTTGTACTAACTGCAGATAGGTACTTCACTGTGCAGAGATGAAACTGTGGGATGAAATTCCACCCTGGAGTAGTATTTTTCAACACTTTACATTTTGGGAGTTATCAAAAGAGTGAACATTCATAGAGAGAAAAGCCAATTAGAAAAATGGGATTCAGGTATGAATGCCCCATTTCACACTGTAGCATTGGCTCATTCCTATCTATTGCTCTAAGGAAAACTGAGTGACTTTAAGGTCACTTCATTACATGTAGTATATAGACTCCAGATTACATGCTGGATAGCAGTTTCAGACAGATTGGAGAATGTACCAATCTGTCAATTGTGCCTTGTCCTTTTCCAAGTTTGTTGTCACTGAGAACAGTTTAGCTTCATTTATAAAAGGCTTTGAAATAGATCACATTGCAGTTCACTTCCAAAGTTCCAGCATCTGCCTGGAGTGATCTTCATGCCCATACTTGCCTCTTGGATTCACTTTTGTCAGCAAAGTTGATGTTGTCAGCATCATCATAAAATAAAAGTAGTGGCAACAATTCTTCATTATACTTTGTAATTTAAACTTGGTTGTCTATAATAGCCTGCATCACTAATCGTAGAACAAAAATATGTTCCTGGTGTCGTATGTGAGGTATGGCTGCTTTGACTAATAGCCAGAATGGCAGAAAGAATTCTATCTCTGAAATGAGGTGCTTGTGGTGGGAGCTCAGCCAGCATACCAAATCGAGCGGGAGGTCTGAATGCAGTGTAAACTGGTGTTCCATATGCTCAAGAGACTTTTGGAATCAGCCCAGCCTACATATGCTTCAGTTGGCAAGCTCTCGAATAGAAAGGAAGATATTGTCCTCACTCTACCTAACATACCTCCCACTCATTTGAAATGCTCATTTGCAAATGAAGAGCATTCAAACCTGAGAATGACAATGGCACAAACCCAATGTAGATACAGCTGGATAGGAGACAAAAAAAAAAAAAAGTAGATTTTAAACCAGAAAAGGTATGGATGTAAGGCATTGGTAAAAACAAAATCTGAAATGCTCTCCTGTCCACAATCTGGAGCACAATAACTCTTGCTATTGTACTAAGGTGCACAGACTTCATTAGCCAGTCCATGGAACTGTAGTTTGCTGGAAGATATTCTAGTGAACAAAACATTCAATATCATCTTCCACTGCTTATCTGTGGTTGCAGTGAAAAAGCTATAGTAAAAAATGGTCCAAGTTAAGGCAATAAAGAGGATAAACAACATATATAGAGAGGATTTTAAGCATGTAGCAGAGAAGAAATGGGAGAGAAAGAATCACTGGATAGAGGGATTTGAGGAGATTAAGAAGCAGAGTGCTGGGTAGGGGAAGAAATGATGGAGCAAGCTTATTAAGTAAACAGGTTCTCCACTGGGCTGTCATCTGTGTCATAAAGCAGGTGTAAATGTTTTCTCCTCCTTCCTTTTTCAGTTAATTCTCATGTCTCCAAACATATTTTTTTCCTTTTCTTCAGTACCACCATGCTCAGCTGCTCCAATCATGTGAATGCCAGGCATGCAAACTCTGGCCTTGCTCTGAAATCTCCCACTTTCCCCTTCACTCTATGAATCCAGCCTGCATATAAAAGAGCTGTGGGATAATGGTGGGTAGAGCTTTAATGTATAATGCTATCTTGCCACAAGTGACACAGATCAGCCACAGAAACATCCTTGATTAAATTGCAAAGCAAGAGCTGAGCTGGAATGGCATTTACTCCATATCTATTCCTAGACAGTCCCCACTGAATGCTTTTGCCTTTCCAAATGTTTCTGAAATATTAGGTTTTTGGCAAGTGGTAGACAGGTCTTCTATAGGTCTGGCCTATCACACACCTCTGACACCACTGGTGCAGGTGGCTAGGAAGGAATTAATAGCTCTCAACTCACTCCAGATACCTTTATCACTGATATATACAAGAACTGGATTGCTTCTCCTCCTCCTCTGCTGCACTACTGCCTTGCTGATGATTTGTAGAGGGATGGTAGGAAGCTTTCCAGTAGATCTGGTTTGCAGCACAAACCTTTCTTCTCTTAAATATGTTCTCTGAGGCTTTTCAATGCTGAATGCAATTGTATTTCCACTTTCAGCAATGATGTTCCCTGCCACAGAAAAGTTCCATTATGTGCTCTTGCTCCCTGCTTATTCTTGTGCCTTGTACCCATCACAAAGTCTCTTTCCCCTGCCTTCTTTTCATGGCAATAGTTGCCACTGGTAGAAGTTTGATAAAGTTTGAAGAGTTTGGCTATAAGTTCTCCTTAGTAACCCTCAAACCTTCAATTCCCCTACCCCTTTTTTCCTACATGTCTCTGCAACTGATAGGTGGTTATATAGCAAGTGTGGAAAGTTTCACCATGTAGCTTGAATTTCACAAGCTTTAGTCTTTTAATGGTAACTTTGAGTAAATTTATATGAATACTCTCTATTTCTGTTGAAAAGCATCAAAAGATGTAATTTACTTTAAAGAAAAAAAAAACAAACAAAAAAACACAACAAAAATCAAACTCAACCAACCAAATCAAAACCCAAATAAACCCTGTCTTGGAGGCAATTAATATTTTTGAGAAAAACTTTTAGTACAAAATTTGATTAACACATGAAGAGATCCCAACAGAGAGCAATTTCAATTATGAAAAGACTTCAAACAGTGTTGTTCTTGCACTGTGAGACTTGTGTGTTTGATATCTCTTTAAACCTCATGTGACACCCACCACATCAGTTTCTTGGGCATCACAGTGACTGCTATCTATCACTACAGCTCTCCTATGAAATGAAGCTATCACCATAGCATAAGTGGCAATGTAAGGCACAAAATGATCAAGGGGGAGGTCTGTAAATCCAATGAGTTTCCTCTAGATTTCATTGGTATGGGGAATAGAGTGATCCTCCACTCGCTCTGAAAACACTTACGCTGTCTAGCCTTACTGATATGAATAGCTGTGCTGGAAGTGTGATTCAGAGTAATAATATTAAATGTGTACATATGTGTTTATGGCACTGGGCCTTGCGCCAGAAGTTCTTGGGGAGGGTGTTGCATTGTGTAAACCATCTTCAAAAACACTTAAATTTTCTTTTAACAACTGGAATGAAATGACCAAAGCTGTATTTACTTGAAATGACTGAAAAATAGTTGTTTGACTGCTTTCATTTTCTGTGAATAATCTTTTATTTTTCTTTTTTTTTTTTTTTTTTTTCCCTGTTTATCCCCCCTGCCACTGGACTGGAATAAATAAAAGTTGGTGCGATTGAAAGGGCTGTGAGAAAACAGAGAGGTGTTTACTTCTGTGAGCTTACTGCAATCAGCAGCAAATCTGGCATGGAACCATCTCTGGTGTGATTGCTGTTGCTTTGTTTGAATTTTTATTTTTTTTTTCTTCATACTTCTAACATTTAGGAGTTGGAGAAACTCTTGGGAGTTGGTTTCTTGAGACTGGCCTCTTATGAATAAGGTGGGAGTGTGTGTGTATATATATGCATATGTGTGCATACACACATGCACACACAGACATCTTACATGAAGTCCTCCTACTCACCACTACCTCTTTCCTCTTTATACTTTGCCCTTGTTTATCCTTTTCTTCAGAAAAACAAAAATGAAACCATTTGGAGCTTCATAACTCTTCCACTCAAAAGCAGAAGGCTTTGGCCTGCTGTTCCTCCTCCTCCCCACTGCCTGAGACTTCCCATTCTGGGAGTGAGACATGCAAACATATGTCACATAAAAGCAGCATAAATACCATATGCAAACAGATTCTTCTATGTGGGTGGCAAGTACAAGATCCAGCTTCCAGCACCAAAAAACACCACCCCAGTCCTCTGGAAAATTCTAAGAAGAAAAATTGCACCAGGTGAGGGTAATATCCAATAAAATGCAGCTCTGTCAGGTTTGCAACATGAATAGCACTGAGGGATTCCTGTGGAGTTTGGGGGTTTTCAAGCCTCCTGAACCACCACTGAATTTCACAAGGTCTGCAAAAAGATTTCACATACATGCTATATTTTTCTTCCTCTTTCCCTGAACTTATAAACCCTCATGGTTTCCAAGGACGATTCAATGTAAAAGGAGAAAAGCACAAGCTAATGGGAGAGCTCCATTGAATAGGGATGGAAGGGCAAACCGAAAAAAAATAGAAAGCTCTGGCATGAGTTTATGGCCTATGTATACATGGGATTTATACTGACAAGCAGACTTATCCCTGCTGGCACGAATCCCAGAAACCACAGTGGCTGGCAAGTCTGCCCAGAAATGGATTGTGCCAGTAGTGTGAAATGCCTGTTCCCCCATCTCCGGGGGAGGACTCAAAACATAATAACTGCTGAGTAACAGGATTTGTCTGGAGAAATTAAAAATGATGCCCTCCCAAGGGAGAAGGACGGGGATATTTGCAGTAGCAAATTCAAGCTGTTTAGTCTTTTTCCTAACTTGAAAGTTTTCTTCACTCTTCCTTTCTTTCTATGCTTTCTGTCAGCACTTTTCATGAGATCTGCTCATTGCTAATCTGGTTTCGCACTTCAGTTTTTGTTGTCATGGCCTCCCCTAACTGTAACAGCCCTGCTGAGCATTAACTTTGTACCCTACAGCATCACCAGGTTTAAAAATGGATCAACCTTTTGATAATGGAAAATTTTATCATGAGAAATTATGGTGTCGCCTTCTCTTATTTCTTCCCCTGTCCAAATGTAGCATCTAGGTCTTGGTTTGTAGTTTTGAATTATAGAATAATTTCTCAGGGTGTTAAGTAAAAAAAAAAACCAACCCCACCCTGTACTAAACACTGCAATGGTTCCTAACTTTTTTTTTTTAATCCTCTTGTCAATGAGATTAGGAAAAAAATCACTTTAAAAGTGTGAAAGTAGTCATTTTAGTAAGAATATTCAAGTTAGATGTGACATTGTACCTTCAATGAATACAGCTCCAGTGCTCACTCATAGAAGTGAGTTTTGGGCAGCCCTCTCCAGTACATAAAGTGCTTGATTTACTCAGTTGCTCTCCCCTCAGTAGAAATGCCTGCATCTTGCAATGCTTATCTGTATATTTGGATGCCAGTAGCACCTGTGTATGATTATTTCTCACATCTCTAATTTTGTCACAATCCTTTCATAACAGTGTGGTAACTAGACCAGTTCCTTATTAGAAATGGATTTTACAGTGCCACTGATCCTATTCTGCAAAATGAGAACTGTTGATCCAGCTGCTTAGGTGTGTAGTTGGGGACTTTGAAGATTTTAGTAAAAGAGAAAGTTCAGTTGCAGGCTTTTGCAACTAACTTTTTTCTTTCTTCGTCCCTCACACTCTTCCCACCACCACAGTTATAACATTTCAAGTATTTTTTTCATTAAATAACATGATATTCTTGTGTTTGGACTGAAGAAAAATGGCGCGAGGTCTCTTGTCTTTGCTAGATTTTCAGTACTCAATGACATTTCCAAAGTTCAGCAGATAACAAGAAGATACGATTAATTCTTCCAGAACTTGGACAGCTTTGAAGTCTCCTGCTGCTGTCTGTCAGGCATGGCATCATCTATTCTATCTTTCTTGCTGCCTTCTGTTTTAGACTTAGCACAGCTGCCTGCTCCTCTGCAGCCATGTGAAGCAACTAAGAGTTAAATGTTGCACAGGTGACCATCATCTTTGTTTACACACCTCCAAGTGAGAGTACTGATGACATCTATTTCTAGGGTATTAAGAAAAGATTTCAAAGATTTTCAAGAAAAGATATCCTCCATGCAAATGCCCGTAGCATGGGGAACAAACGAGGAGTTACAGATGTGTGCACATCTACTGGGGTATGATACAATAGGAACCACAGAAACATGGGATGGAGTGTTGGAATGGAAGGTTACAGCCTCTTTAGGAAAGACAGGCTCAGCAGGTGGGGAGGGGCAGTTGCTATTTATGTTAGGGATAGGCTGGAGAGTATGGAACTCTGTCTGGGAACAGGTGAGCAGTCAATAGAGAGCTTGTGGGTCAGGGTTAAAGGGAGAACAGCGATGGGAGACATTATTGTGAGGATCTGTTACAGACCGCCTGACCAAGAGGACTCTGTGGATGAAGCGCTCTACAGACAGACTGGAACAGCCTCACACTCGCAGGCCCTCACTCTCATGTGGGACTTCAACCACCCTGATATCTGTTGGAAGGACGGTACTGCCCGGCACAAGCAATCCAGGAGGTTCCTCGATTGTGTGGAAGGCAACTTCCTTCTGCAAGTAATAGAGGAGCTGACAAGGAGAGGGGCCATGCTTGACCTCATCCTCACCAACACGGAAGGGCTGGTTGGAAATGCAACACTCCAGGGCAGCCTTGATTGCAGAGATCATGAGATGGTTGAATTCGAGATCCTCAAGACAGTGAGAAAAGCGTGCAGCAAGCTCATTGCCCTGGACTTCAAGAGAGCAGACTTTGGCCTCTTCAGGAACCTGCTTAGTAAGGTTCCATGAGATATAGCTCTAGAGGGCAGGGGGGCCCAGGACTCTTGGTTGATATTCAAGGATCACCTGCTACAAGCTCAGGAGTGTTGCATCCCAACCAGAAGGAAGTGATGCAGGAGGGCCAGGAGACTTCCTTGGATGGATAAGGAGCTGCTGAGGAAAATTCAAAGGAAAAAAGAGGCTTATAAAAGGTGGAAGCAAGGACAGGCAGCCTGGGAAGAATACAGGGATGTTGTCCAGGGAAGCTAGGGACCAGGTTAGGAAAGCTAAGGCCCACTTAGAATTAAACTTGGCTGGGGATGTTAAGGATAACAGGAAGGGATTCTATAGGTACATTGCAAATAAAAGACAGGCTAGGGACAACATGGGCCCCCTCCAGAAGCTATTGGGAGAGCTGGCTACCCTGGATTTGGAGAAGGCTGAGGTTCTTAATGACTTCTTTGCCTCAGTCTTCACTGGCAAACACCCTGACCACACCACCCAAGTCTTGGAAGACAGACACAGGGACTGTGAGAATGAAGACCCTGAGCCCACTGTAGGAGAGGATCTGGTTCGAGACCATCTTAAGAACCTGGAAGTATACAAGTCCATGGGACCTGATGAAATCCATTTGCGGGTCCTGAAGGAGCTGGCAAATGAAGTTGCTAAGCCACTGTCCATCATATTTGAAAATTCATGACAGTCAGGTGGAGTTCCCGATGACTGGAAAAAGGGGAATATAACTCCCATTTTCAAGAAGGGGAAAATGGATGAGCCAGGGAACTACAGACCAGTCAGCCTCACCTCTGTGCCTGGCAAAATCTTGGAGCAGATTCTCCTGGAAGGCATGCTGAGGCACATGAAAAACAACAAGGTGCTTGGTGACAGCCAGCATGGCTTCACTAAGGGCAAATCCTGCCTGACCAATTTAGTGGCCTACTATGATGGGGCTACGGAACTGATGGACAGGGGTAGAGCAGTTGATGTCATCTACCTGGACTTGTGCAAAGCGTTTGACGCTGTCTCACACAACATCCTTGTCTCTAAGTTGGAGAGACATCAGTTTGATAGGTGGACCACTCGATGGATAAAGAACTGGCTGGATGGCCACATGCAAAGACTTGTGGCCAATGGCTCAATGTCCAGCTGGAGACCCGTAACAAGTGGTGTCCCTCAGGGATCGGTGTTGGGACCAGTCTTGTTCAACATCTTTGTCAGTGACATGGACAGTGGGATTGAGTGCGCCCTCAGCAAGTTTGCCAATGACACCAAGCTGTGTGGTTCGGTTGATACGTTGGAGGGAAGGAATGCCATCCAGAGGGACCTTGACATGCTTGTGAGGTGGGCTGATGCCAACCTGATGAAGTTTAACCATGCCAAGTGCAAGGTCCTCCACCTGGGTGGGAGCAATCCCAGGCACAGCTATAGGTTGGGCAGAGAAGAGATTCAGAGCAGCCCTGCAGAGAAGGACTTGGGGGTGTTGGTTGATGAAAAAATGAACATGAGCCGGCTGTGTGCACTCACAGCCCAGAAAGCCAACCATATCCTGGGCTGCATCAAAAGGAATGTGACCAGCAGGTGGAGGGAGGTGATCCTGCCCCTCTCCTCTGCTCTCGTGAGGCCTCATTCGGAGTATTGTGTGCAGTTCTGGTGTCCTCAACATAAAAAGGACATGGAACTGTTGGAACAAGTCCAGAGGAGGGCCACGAGGACGGTCAGGGGACTGCAGCACCTCCCCTATGAAGCAGGATGAGACAGTTGGGGCTGTTCAGCCTGGAGAAGAGAAGGCTGTGTGGAGACCTCATAGCAGCATTCCAGGATCTGAAGGGGGCCTATAGGGATGCTGAGGAAGGATTCTTCATGAGGGACTGTAGTGATAGGACAAGGGGTAATGGGTTCAAACTTAAACAGGGGAAATTTAGATTGGATATAAGGAAGAAATTCTTTCCTGTAAGGGTGGTGAGGCACTGGAATGGGTTGCCCAGGGAAGTTGTGAATGCTCCGTCGCTGGCAGTGTTCAAGGCTGGATTGGACAGAGCCTTGGGTGGCATGGTTTAGTGTGAGGTGTCCCTGCCCCTGACAGGGGGGTTGGAACTAGATGATCTTAAGGTCCTTTCCAACCCTAACTATTCTATGATTCTATAATTGGAGTAGAGCATGAATAACATCTCAAATGCAAAGATCCCTTTCTAATCAAGGGATGATTCATAGAATGAAAAATGCTACATGAAAAGAAAGCCTGAATCTGTTAACACTATGTAGGCTGTGCTCCAGATTGTTCCTTTCATGTGGTGCAGACATACTGGCCAGCATAATGACTGAATCTTCAATCTGTGATCCAGTCCTGTGTACTGAGAAAATGCTGGGGTTTGTTTATTCTCATCTGTCTTCTCTTTTGGCACTCTTTGATCTTACCTTTCACTAAGAGAAAATTAATGATTTATTTGTAAGCTTTGTGTATGCTGAAGTGAAAGGAATCTACCTGCAGAAAGTGTCTGAGAGTAGATATTTTCAGAAGAGGTAAAATACGTCTGTCAGTCAGGTGTATCAGACCTTGAACCATAGTGAGAGATGCCTACTTCCTAGAAATACTCATTTTGCTTACAAGCTTTTATGGTAAGGCTTGAATAGAGGAATTACGAAGAGGTCTATTATTACACTATTATATCCACCTTGCTTTTTTTATCCATACATCATTATAGGTTTTTAATTTTTTCTTTTTTTTTTATTTTTTCTTTTTTTTTTTACCCCAAAATCATGGGCTTCTTAATTTAATTTCATGTTTTTGCTTATTTTCTTAAAAGATGTGTTTGATAACTGTTTTAGTCACCCATGCTTTCTTTTGCCTGAACTGGATGACTTTAGTTTTTCCTAATGTGATTGCAACTTCAATTTGCTTCCATGGGACACTGTTCATAAAGTTCCTGCTCCAGTGAATTTTGAATCAACCAAGGTAATTCAAATCTAGTGAACAAACAAACAAAAGGTTAATTTCTGGTTTTAGTAATTTCTCCTATAAGAAATTATTCCTGGCTGTGTGGAGGTGAATGATAACATCCATGAAACTGTTTTCCTCTGAAATTAGGGTAACTACTCCAGAAGTAATTATTAGATGATAGCTTTGTTGGGATTGACCTTTTCCTCTGTAGTAGTGCAGTCAGGGGATATCTGAAAAATGCTTTTAAGCGCTAGCTGGATGTTCCAAACTTGCCAAGTTTCACTTAGAGCTGTGAAAATACCAGAGAGAAGAGCTTCCTCATGCTATTAGGTTTTCATCAGAATTTCAGATGATTTTTATGCACTTTTTGCTAATGTCATTCAGAAATAATTATATATTTTTTTAATTTTGCTCTTAGTTCAAAATTTTTTCCATCATGGACCTTGATGGCTGGAATGAGGTACAAGTCAGGTTTGCTGATTGTCATGAATGAGTTTGAAGAATCACTACAAGTCTTATACCTCAATCACTTAGAAGTCTTAATACTACAAGTATTAGCAAAACAGGTTTTCTTATGTTTTTGTAAAACCTTCATGGCAAGGTTCACTCTATTACTTACTAGATGGAAGAAACACAAAAAGAAAAATTGATTTACAATCAAGTTAGAATGAATTACACAGAGCCTGGAGATGTAAAAGAGTAAGAGAGACCCTGGCACTGGCTCACAAGGTTTAGAGTGGATCCCCTTGCTTTCTAAACTCTTGATGGAGCGTAGATGAAGATAGGTCCAATCTTAGCCCAGTCAGACTTGGATAACAGTTCATGTCTAATACACTTAACTACATGGATTTCATTAGTAGTAATTTAGCATGGTATCAGTTGCTTACTGAGAATTTGTTGAAAACAACAGGTCTTTCTGCCTTGGGTATGTAGGGATTTCTAAGTCTCAGGTAAGGAATTTCAAGAATTGACATCTCTCCCAGCTCACGGGGGGGGGGGGATCACAGCAGTAGAGCCACATTGCCTAGCAGGAAGAGCTCAAAGAATGCTCACTTGAGCTGTCATGTTTATGGAGTGAAAGTGGTTGGCTTGTAGTCAAATTGCATATAATGGAAAGGTATGCATGAGACTCCTTGTACCTCCAGCTGTCTCTGTTCCTTGATAAATGAGTCTTGGAAAAGCCACCTGCTATTCATGTGTTATAGTCTGATCACTGTTCCAAGCTCATGTGCATCAATGTTCACAGTGTTACTCTGCTCCTTTGTGGATTACCTGGAGGAGTTCTTAGCCCCACTGCAGATCAGGCCTTTACCTCGTTTTGGAGCCCATAACAAAATTACCTAGTTTGGTTAAGGGGATTGAGTGCATCCATCAGACCCCACTCTGTGACTACAGTCAACTCATTTCATCAACTCAGAGTGCTGGTAAGGTTACCTCTTGCCTCTGTCATAAATACATGGAATATTGCAGATCAGTGGAAAGTGTCCAGTTATTTGAGAAGCTGTTTAGTTTAAGTGCCAAAATTAATGTTGATTATATACTGTGTTGGCACACTTGCAGATCAAAGGTAAGAAAACAGCTTTCAATATAAAATATTACTATTAATTAAAGTATTGGGAGATTCCTCATGATGAAAAAGGAGTATTTGCTTCAATAAGTACCAAACCTTTACATATAAAATAATTATAAATTATAAATAATAAGCATAATATTGTTAGAACTAACAAAAAAAAAAAAGCCAGGATGAAGCATTCACAGTTGCTCTTGCTGTTGATGACCATCTGAATAAGATATCCTGCCAATTACGTTCATCATCCTTTTTCACCATTTCTAGGCATATTGTATCTTTTCTGCATCACAATGTATGATAATTAGTGTTCTTTGTCCATTGTTCTGGATCTGATGGGAACAATTTTAGAACTTTAAGGGGACAGAAATTTTATATCTTCTACAGTCAGGGCAGATGTGAAGTAAGGAGCGGTGGATGCTGTTGTGCTAGATTCAGAAATGCCTGTTTTAAATTTCAGTGATAGTCCTGAGTCCCAGTGAACCCAGAGGCATATTACAAAACTAGGTTATACCAATGCAAAATTGTACTGAAAGTCCAGTGCTTCAGAGGCACAATGTTTCATATCTTTGGTGCTTGGTGTAATGTTGTGGACAGTAATCCTAGTTGTCTTCTCATAGGTAGAGCCGTTGATCATCCAACATCCTATTTTTATTTCTTTTCCTGCTGTCCCCCGAAGTCAGTGAACTTTATTAACTATTAACCTCTGTTTTGTTTCTATACCAGCTCCATTGATTTTTAATAAGCACACTTTTGTTCTGTGCATAATCACGATTCAAATTTCTCCTGTTACAGTATGTTACCATACTTCTGGGGTACTTAACATGAGCTTGAGACCATGGCCACTGTAGGGGTTCTTCAGTTAGACTTCTTGATGAAAGTGGGAGAGTAGTCAAAGTGGGTACTGACATCATTGTGAGAGGTTTAGTGATTCTGAGAGGTACTGATCCTCTTATTATATTGCGTCCTATTAGAGTGTTCCATCTGTGTAATATTTCAATATCAGTGTTCCTTCACTATTTCGTATAATGAGCAATGGCTTATGTTATATAATTTCTTTTATGTGGCATATAAGAGTTATTTTGAATAATCATAACATATATATGTTTGTTAATAACAAGATGTGTGGCTTATGCTGACACAAGATCACCACTGGTTTCCTGATTGACGATTAAATTGAGACAGGTGGGCATTTTTGGGGAAACAAGTATTATAGGAGTCTTCAACAGCAGAGGGTGACGTATTTTACTTTCATCTTGGAGGAGGCTGCAAGACAAAAGGGCAAAAGAGTCTGGTCTTGCTGGGGTTTTCAGTCAGGTTATCCTGTCAGAAAGAAGGAAAAATCCACTGTGCACTTGTTCTATGTTTTGCCCCACTAAGAGTATTTTCCTAGGCAAGTGCGCCATGAGGTTTATTTAGTCATAGGTACGGTTCCCATCTGTATTAAATTTACCATGGCAGGTTTTCCAGGCTGTAATGCTATAAAATCTTTTCTTTCATCAGAAGGCGGAGCATTAGACTTAGCTTTTGCAAAGAAAGCTCTGCTCCCAGTGGGCCCATGCTTATTGTTAAATTGATGAAGTACGTTGGAAAGTCCAGTATCCCACTAGGCCTCATGTGGCTTAAGGCTCTTTTTCAGTAAGTCATTAGCTCTTTCGACCTCCCCACTTGATTGAGGGTTATATGGAGTGTGGAAAACCTGTCGAATTTCTTCTTGTTTTCCCCATGCTTGCACTTCCTTGTATGAGAAGTTTGAGCTATTATCACTTTGGATGGCATCGGGAGTACATAGACTTGAGAACGAAGATGACAGCCCTTGTACTGTGTGTTGTCCATCAGCCTTTCAGCACTTACCATGAGACTACTTCTGCTCCTGTGAGGATATATTGATAACCTGCAGAGGGCTTGAATGGCCTGATATAATCAACTTGCATTGTAGACCACCAGGTTTTCCCCTAATTGATACTTAGGGTGATTTGTTTGTAATTTGAACCTATAATGAGGACGTTTTTCAGAATAACTTCACAAGTTTTCCTGTGTAGGGGCCACCCTTTTGTCTGTGCAGAAAAAAAGAAGTGTTACTTTAACTCTGTGACCCAATTTTTGATGTAGCTGTTCTCCCAACCAGTACTGCTCAGGATTTAAGGAGTTTCATATTTTTATTTTCTTAATTTCAGTCAATTCATCCACCTTTTGGATCCAGTTTGTGGATAGTTTGTTGTCTTTGGTGTGATCTTGAATGGTGTTTAGAAAAACAGCTGTTATTCATATGTTAATGGAATGATCATTGCTGTTTCTAGCTCATATGTATTGAATCCTGCTTTTCTCCTTTGTGGGTTTCCTGGAGGAGTTCTTGGCCTGGCTACAGCTCAGACCTTTACCTTCTCTGGGGCCTGTAACCAACCTGTATATTTTATTTAAGGGTGTTGAGTGCATCAGGCACACTGAACTCAGACTTGGAAATTGTGAGACTTGAAAGTTGCTGCACAGAGATAAGGTGGGCATTCCTGTAGGGTAGGCTGTTTGTGTCTAACCACTGTCCAGGTATCCAGGAATGCAAACTGACAAACCATTGAGAAACTGGGAGACTTAGTTTGGGGGGCAAAGGGGGGGGGAGAATTCTTTTTTTTCCTCTCTTCTCATGACTGTTTTTTTTGATCACCAGTTTGGTGGGAACAGTAACATTTCCCCAACAAGGCTGTTTTGGTTTATGCAACTACAGGTAATTGAATGCCCCAGTCCTTATTATGAAGATGACACTGTCAAGTTTTTACAGAAGTTTAGCTATGTGTGCCACTTTCTATCTGTTGTTGGCTTTGAGGCAGTTTGTACTATAAATGCTTGCTCTTATAATGAATAACAGAACAGCCTGTCTGCTGTTTCAGCTGTTGAATCTATAGTCTTCTGTTTCTGGACCTAAACCATTTTGCTTCCTGGGCTAAAATCTAGACTGCTTAATGTTCAAGCTGCTTCTCTTAACAGCAGGCTTCCTAGGAAATGTATTTATTTCTCTTGAAGCATATAGGTCACTTACCTTTGTCGATATAAGATTGCGTAATGTCTACTTTCCCAAGAACATTAGTCCTAATTTTCCATCATATAATTTATTACATTTGCTGTGACTAAGAGATGACTAGAATAAAGTAGTACTGTTAAGCAGTCTACAAACAGAGTAGTGACTGGTCCTTGCCCCAGTGCCATTGTCATCTGTGTGTGCTATATGGCTTATTCATTGCTCAGTATTGGTGCTGAAAGCCATTCATGCCTCAGGATGTCTTGGAAGGGGAAAGATTGCCACCAATATTGACTCTACAGGGCTCTATTTTCTTAGGAAAATTTCTTCCTCTGATCAGGCTTGAATAGTCTGGCTGCCAGTATTAATTAACTCCTGGTGTTTCTTCCTATATTCCACAAACTATGGATGAGATAAGATTAAGGTATACTTGTTTCTCTGTTGTTTCAAAGGGTTCTGTATCTAAACTCTGTGTAATTCCTTTGTGGTAGGATTTCTATGTGTGCCTGCCTCTTCAGCATTCTTTTAGTGCTCTGTATATGGTTCAGCCTATGTTAGGGTGTTGTAGGGTTGGTTGTTGTTTTTTTTTATCAATAGATACCCTGAATTGCTCCAGCAGTTCTTATACTTTAAATGAGTAACATTTTGACATACAAGATTACCAAAAGAAACTAGGCCGTTGAAGAGTACTAAGGGGCAGTCTATTTGTTACCTTTTTGGTGATTAGTCAGAGATACTTTTCCAACAAATCTTATGTATATTCAAATTTGTTTGCTTTTGAATACCCTTTAATTTCATTTTTTCTTCTCTCTTGTTCTTATGTACTTGTGTCTCTGCATACATATTGTTTTAATTGGGGATGTCTTTTTTTGCTCTTGAAAAAATGTTTTGTTGGGCTTTAAGTTCTGAAATTATTATCTAGCCCTCTGTGTGTGCCTAAAAAGAAAACAGATTGTGAATCTATTCCTATTTGGATAAATTGTGTTTGGATCCCAATATACCCAATGTTTGAAAACTTCTGTAATTTAGAGACCAATAGGTTTAGTTTGGGTACTGCACGCACACACACACACACACACAAGCAAAAGGTATTTAGTGCTTTCTCTTGCTTTCTTGAAGTCAGTGATAGATTTACTATTGATCTCAAGAACAGCAGGAGTAAGAATATAAATGCATTAATTTCGGGTAGTAGATTATACAACAGATGACAGAACTGCCATGGGATCATTGTTCAGCTTAACATTCAAATGAGAAAATACCTCAGAAGTTGTTGCAAGTCTGAAATAATTGTGATTTTGTTCTTTAGTTATGGAGTTTTGTGGGTTTATTGTGGTTTTTTTTTTGTTTTGTTTTTTGTTTGTGTTTTTTTGGTTTTTTTTTTTTGTTTGTTTGTTTCTTTGTTTCATAAAGATCCTTGTGATTAAACCTGGTCTATCAGTGCATTATTGCATCTCCTGGCACCACTGAGCAAATAGGCTGACACAGCACAGCTCCCTGCTGACCTCCCAGCAACGGCTGATTGACTTTGCAAGGATTTTTCATTTCAGAAACATTTGCAATTTCCTGAAATGACTCCGAAGAATCACATCATCTATTTCGTATTCATGTTTGCTTGCATCAGTTATTTTGGGGGTAGAAGAGAAGGGGATGAAATTGTTTCATATAAATAAGTAGGATGAATTTCATAACAAGCTATGTTCTGACCCTAGCACTATTGTTTCTCTACTCACTTATATTGAAATAAGGTTTCATTATGCTAGGATATCACAGGTTACCCAGAATCCCACCCATTTTATTTGTTCTGTTATGAAGCATCAGTATAACTCTTACTATAATTATAATCAATATAACTCTTATAAACCTTTTATTAAGAATTAGCACAGTTGAGAATCAAAACATGATGAAGATGTGAATATTGAGAAGACAAATGATTGCAGGTATTACAATGAATTGTCCACCCACAGGCTCAGCAGTTTCTGGAGCAAGCAGCTAGGAAATGGAGTTTTCTGGTACACAGAGTGCAGGCACTTTGGTTGCTTAGTTTCATTAGAATCTTGTTCAGAAAAGAATGACAGTGAAAGGACTTTGCTGACCCCATGCCTGTTATAACCTGTTAAAGACCTTAGAATTTCCCAAATCATCCTGTTTTTCCAGGGGACAAATTGTATAGACCATGAAAAACACTTTATAATATGCAGTGGGCTTGGGCACAGAGGTTTCCAGTTCATCAAAGCTGTTTCTTTCTAACTGGTTGCTTCCAGAGGGAGATCTGAAGCACAGGTAAATGCATGTGTGATTTTTCTTTATAAGACACACTCTGCTCTGTTCATCTTCTGCTCTCTCCATTGATTCTAATTACTTTTCAAGCTGTGGTTTTGTCCCCTGTCATGGCTGTCATCTCAAAGTTTGGTCAGTTTGATTAAGTACATTGAAAGAAATCCCAGCATTGCTGCTTCAGGGGGTATGAGACTCAGAGAAGTTGACTGCTGCTTCTACTTCAGACAGTGATTTCTGTTCCCCCCTTGGTAGTGTCACAAATGTAATCCTGGGAGAATTTAGCTAGCTTGCATATATTGGATGGAAAATAAGATGTGAGAGCATAATTGGAAAAGGACTTTTTTTTCTTCTCCCTAGTGACTTTTAAAATTGAGGCATCCTTGGGGAAGTTTTCTCCTGTTCATCACTACAGGCAGTGAATCTTTTCTCTGATCTACTTATCTATCTTAGGGTGACAAGTGACCTGTCAATTTGAAGGTGCATTTTCTAGCTAGATGGACCTGTCATCTGGCTAGAATCTCTTATGTTGGATTTGGCCTTTCAACCTGAATTTCTGAGCTGAAATACTAGATATGTCATAGTTATGAAATATGGTTGGAAGTCCTCAGTTTCTGTAGATGTGAATGCTGCTTATAACCTGGACTTTGATGTTTTGCTGCAGAAATTCTAGAGGACTGAGAAGTAGGAGTCCTTCTTTCATTTATGGAACTTGCAATGTCTTGATGCCATATCTCATATAATTCCATGCAAAGCACTTGCCATTTGCAAACCTGATAGAAAGTTGCCCCCTCACGATCATGGCTGTAAGGAGATTATAATGTTACATGGGCTTGGCACAGAGTGACAAAGGTCATATAGCAGATGAGAAGCAGAAATGAAAACCCAATTGCTCGCTTTAAGGATGGAATGAAAATTATTACTTAAAGAGGAAATGAATGAGGCCTTCAGCTGAAATAAATTTAGGTAAAGAAACCTGACTGTTCAGACCCTTGCATGATAAAGTCCTAATGCATGCAAACCTCAGAACTGTACTATGACATTTTATGTTCTAAACACTATGACAACTCAGGTGATAGTAGAACTTTGTCTTCTGGTATTTAAAACAAGAATGTTGTCTATGACCATTATAATTTTTCTGTATGTTATACTTATTGCCAGAAGTTGCACAAGGTATTTTAATCAGCTGGAGTCAGCTAAAGCATAAGAAAAAGAGGCACTTTCCACTTATGATATTGACTCTTTCTTTATTCAGAGTCTTATTAAAATGCATGGAACGTGAAGAGGAATCCTGGTGTTCTTTGTGTCCATGACATCATTTAGTAGCATGGGATTTCAGAATAACCTTCCAGTGGTCGTTTAGCAGTGACCAGACACAACCCCATGTGCCACACTTAAGGAGCTGAAAAGTTTTTTTCCAAATTGAGCAAGTTGTGGAGCAAATTTTCTGACCAGATGGTAATCAGATCTTACTATATCATTGTGAGGATGCAGAAATTGGAATGGACCTCAGTCTTCCTATTTACATCTAGGCAGCATTCTTTCCCTCATGGTAGCACAAGAGCTGTCTTGTTCAGAGTCATGTGACTTGATAACATGGGACTCGGCAGCAGCCCCAGCAGTTCTTCACACCCCTACCAATGGTGCTCCATCCCCTCATCCCACTGGCACTCATTGATGGACTGAACTGTTACCTGGAGTGGAGGACAAGGATTTTATGGAGATCAAATTGTCAAACCAATGCTTTTGGTAGATGAATTACAGTTAATATGTGATTATCATTTTATTAATTAAATCTCAGCTACTTCAACTTGGTGTCAGTTAATGTCATCGTGTGGTAATTCAGGCAAAACCTGAATGGTGTGTTTCACATCTGAATGGAAGTCCATACCAGAGTTCTGTTTAAAAAAATAAGGGGGGGTGAGGGGGGTGAGTAGGAAGCAAAATACAACCAAAGCAACCAGCCACAAGAAAAACCCCAAATGTCAAAACCCTCCACACACATCAGTTATTAAATTAGTTCTAAGGGTAAACTGGACTAACTCTTCTGAGTACCTCTGTGTGGACAAAATCAGTCACTGACATCATGTTAGCTCATTAGCAGATGATTCCTGTGCTAGTAAGTTACACCCAACTTTACATGCCACCATAGCTGCTTGCCCTTTTGGGGATAATAGTCTTGGTGTCATTAAGGTCAGAGAAGCAACAGTGGCACATCTGTATTGGCTTTGCTTGGGGGGGCATGATGTGAACCTCACCTGATGTGCCTCACCCAATAGCTTTGTTCTTGACAGTGATTTCATGTTCAAACTGAGCTGGCACGGCAGCTGTTCTCGGAGATGCTTTTGCTCCCAGGATGAGTTGGAGAGGTCCTGGCACCATCTCTCCCAGTACCGTAGTTTGAAAACCTGAGACTATTTTGCAGATTTAAACCATTTCCTAGATGTGGCAAGCCTGTTCTTTCAGTTGCATTGCTTAAAACTTTCTGCTCAATCTGTTTTCCTTATTCAGCTTCTATTTTGTGGTTCTACTGATGCTACAAGAATTCCATGAAATAGTAATAGAGGTGCAGACCTGGGATCTGATAGCAAAATTGTAACTTTTTATTTGTAAAGCCCTCAGAGTACTGGATGCAGATTTTCCAGGGCAGACCCTCACCTATGCCTCTCTGGAAGCCTGTGGAATTATGCTGGTTTATACCAGGTGAAAATCCAATCTTCTCTATATGAACCTTTCTTGATATGAGTTCATCTCAGTTCCCTGTTCATTTTTTGGGTTGGTCTTGGGGTTGGTTTTATTGTGGACTTTTGGGGTTTTTTTTGGTGGTTGTTTTTTGGTGTGGTTTTTGTTTGTTTGTTTTTTGTGTTTGTGGGGTTTTTTTTTTTTTTTCCTGTTTCTTTTTAAACATATAACTTTGTTATAGACGCTTAGCTAATCCTTGTTAGGGGAATTGCAGAAAGCATCAGTAAGCACAGCAAATAAGCACTCCCTTGTGTAAATTATGTCTTCAATCTTACCACCATTTGGAAAAGCCTTGTTGGACCTTACTCAAAAGCCAAAGTCCGCATGTTGTAGCACAGCGGACAAATGCAGCACATTTTATGATTCTTTTTTTTTTTTTTTTTTGTTTCATAACCTTGTGTCCAAAATATTCATAGTGCAAGCAAGTGTATTGGATTTTTTGGGGTGTGAGGATGGTTTTGTTTGTAATGTGCTATGTTGCAGTTTGGTCAAAATCAATGGACGAAGCCAAAAGCAGAAGGATGAGTCACTTTTGCTGAAATGAAGGAACTGGATAAAAACGTGAAGACTTAATGGTAATAGCAAAAGTACTGAAGTAATAGCTAGGGCATATTACAGCTGCCTTCCAGGATACACAGGAAATCTGGGGTCAGAGAGTGAGTAAGAATTGAGTAAGGGAGAAAAAACACTAAAATGTTAGTAATAAAAAAGCTTTTATATGCAGGAATACAATTGTGGAGTGTGTTGGAAACAGCTTGGTGCTGTGTGTTCCAGTCACTCAAGTTTTAGAAATGTAATAATTTCTGTTGCTAATTCTAAATACCTATCAACTCTGCATGCATATGTACAGTGAAGCTTCAATCAAGCAGAAGCACTGTTTCCACTGAGCAGCAGGCCAGAGAGGCTTGTCTCCTTCTGAAGGTTTAGGAAAGGAGTTTGGGATATCTTCTGGTACACAACTGGCAAAATGCCTGGTGCATGGGGGGTGTAATTTTAGACATGAAGAGAATACAGTACACAGATTGTTCAGATTTTATGACATCTGGCCAGGAAGGAGCATGAAGAACTGGGAGAGTGAACTAGTGAGAAACAAAAGCTAGAGCATGGCCTATCCACTTTGACAGACATGGTCTTAAGTCTGCTCAGGTTGAAACCAGGTCTCCCATATCACTGTGCTCTGACCACAGTGCCATTGAATACAAAAGTAACAGGACCATCTCCTTCCCTGACTCCTATTCAGTCTTTTTAAACAGTCTGGTTTATGTGCTGATGTGGCGAAAGAATTCAGGGCTTAGAATGCCAATTTGACACTAGTACCTCTCCAAGGCCAGTATCTTTCTATGTAGAGAGGGCAAGATTTAAAACAAACTCCTCCCTTCTCAGCATATTGTCTGCTGTCAAGCTGTGTTCTGCAGTGGTATGGGCCTTATGAATTCTGCTCTTGTGTGAATACCCGCTGGATTCATTGCATAGGGACTATGCACATCACTTTGCTTAGATTTCTGTGTTACACCAGGGTCTAAACCCTTAAAAGTATTAGATACTGACATAGCTGGAGCCTAAGCCAGCCTTGGGATGCAAATGTTCCTGCACTTACAGTATGGTTTCCCAGATCACCAAGTAATGGACACAGCAAAAGAACCTCTGATCTGAAAGAAATAAATTGGCTGGTAATTATTTATAGAGAAAGTCCAGCTAAATATTAATTGGAATCAATGGCAATTACTGTGCTAGGAAGAAACTACTTAAGATTAAATCAATTAAAGGTAATGCCTAGAAGGAAGGACAATGATATTTAATTTAAATTGTTTTAAAGGTTATTTCACACTTTTAAGTTGTTATTTCCATTAAGACATTTTAAACATTTTACATTAAAAATTGCATTTCATTTTCTCCTCGAAGGCAGAGAGCAAAAGGGAATATTGGCAGCTTTTTATTTGATAAGGTAGGTTAGGCATTACAGAAACCACTTAGCTTCCAAGGACCTGTAAGAAAAAAAAAAAACCCTAAGTGCTTTGGAGGGGAGGGTGTCTAAATAGTGAATAACATACGTTATTTTTAAATGAATATAGTTTATTTTTTTGGTCACCCTTTATTTTGTTTTTTCTTTCCTTAAATTGTCACTCCAACAAAAAGTCATTTCATCAGAAGCCTGTTTGGTTTTGGGGTTTTGTTTTGTGTTTTGTTGGTGTGTGGGTTTGGGGTTTTTTTGGGGGGAGGGAAGGAAGAGAAGGGATATTTCTTTCTTTCTTAACCCCTGCCCCCTCCCCCCCCCCCCAAATCTTCTCTTCAGATACAGTATGTACTAAGGTCTATATAGTCCCTATATTTTCAGTTTCTCATACTTAGAGCTGAAGCTTCCAAGGTAACATAGTTTTCTTTTTGTTGTTGTCGTTTAGCTTCTAAGCGTGGAAACCTGGAATACTAGTAGACAAAAATATTTCTTTTCTTTTTTATGTATATTTTTTTAAGGGCGTGTAGGGGGATGGAGAAAGCTATGAACTGCAAGTGTTCTGTAAGGTTTGTAGTATCTGAGGTCCTGAAAAAGAGCCATGTTTCACAGCTGATCCTTGGGTATGACTAGCTCCAGTCTGGAGCTAAGTTTTTTTCAAAATGTGTTAACTACTGCCATCCCATGGTCCCTTTGCAGAGATTTTAACGCTGCCTATGTAAGCAGTGTAGCATGTGCCATATAATGTGTCTGCATCCATAATATGATCTCTTTTCTTTAGCTTTCTGCTTGTACAAATTGGAGGACTGGTCTTGTAGCAATAATCTCAAAGTAAATGTTTCTTGAATGGTATGGTATGTGTGCTGCTTAATACTTTATGTTCTTTCTCTTTTAATGACAATACCCTACCTGAGTTCCATGGGGGATTATAAAACCAACCTCCCATTATAACCTGTCTTACATATGGATTAAAACTTATTTACGCACATGTGTGTACGGAAGTATTTTCTTCAGCCCCTGTGCTGAGTATGAACACAGTGTTTGGAACATTGTATAGCAGATGCATTAGTGTAATATGCGCTGGTTGCAGTGGTTTGACACTGTCTGGAATTCTGATGGGAGAGGAAAGGGAGGAAACTCCCAGCAGAACTTGGTCTGTTTATGAGACCAGGATTTGCAGCAGCTCAACCTTCAATATGGGTTGAAGTGAGGACAGTTGAGTAAAGGGCATCTCATGTTATCCAGGGCTTTGCCAGATGTGGCATTGCATGGAGAAGCTTGGGAATCTTTGGTGTAAGGCATATCCAGTGCCCCTTTATAAGACTTGTTTTGCACAGTTAATCAATCTTCAGTAAAGTAATCAGAGCAATCATCTCACAGAAAAACTGTAATTGTGGATATCCTTTTTTTGAAGCTTTACATATTCTCTGAATGATGCACATTATGAATGTGTCAGGCCATCTGCTTGGGGGATCCCAGCAGCTCAAGCTGCTTCATGGCTTGCATTACTTCAAGTTATTATTTATAATTTTGCAGCCGTCTGGATGTCAGTGACACTGTAGAGGTTTAAAGTTGCATCTGTAGCAAGTGCTGTGTTTCTGACATTTCCTTCCTTTGCTAGCACCTTCTCTGTGGAGCCCTTCCTCTCCCTGTCTCCCTCCTTAAACCCAGACAACATTCAGCCACCTATCACTGCAGGGCCAGAGGAACACTGCTGTCCTTAACTGACAGTTACTTTGTCTAATGCAGACAAACTGGTGTTTGGGCTATTTGATCAGCTTCAAGACACAGACTGTGCAGATTAGTACTGTGTAATTAGTTGTTTATAGCAGTGCAGCAACACTGTATTGGTTTTGGCTGCATTCAGGAAAATGGTTTCCTTGTTTATTTGAGAAGGGGAAAAAAAAAGTTCATTAGATATTTCATACCTTCCTCCTTTTGGATGAGCTTTACCAAGGTACTACTTTTCATTTACTTTTCATACTAAGTTTTCATCTAGCACTGTTGACATGTGAAGAAATTACTTTTGAAAGTTTGAAGACAGTTCCCTTTAATTCAGGAAATAGAAATGCCATGAGTACAGCTGGGAAAGTGACTCCTAATTCTGTTGTGCTTTGGGGTGTAACCTCTAGAATATCCACAATTTAGTCTTAAAGAAAGAATGCACGCTATTTCTGGAGCTCAGAGCAGATTTTCTCTGGTGCAGTCTAAGAACTTCACTGAGTTGTTTTGTAGTGGTAAGAAATCTGGTCTTTATAACATCACATAGTTGGAGGTTTTCCGTTTCACTTAAGCTAGAGTTTCAGGGACGTAGGTGCCCAAAATTAATTGGTTTTGCTGATTTAAGCATTGCTTGAATTCAAGCATAGTGTGGTATGAGGTCTGCATGAAAATTGCAGTGACCTTTCTTTAAGCAGGTTCAGCGAGGTGTTCATCAAACTTTCTCAGTAAGCAGCCATTAGATAACAAACCATTTCACAGAATAATCTGTCATAAAAGTCTTATTGCCGTAAGTATTGAAGATTTGCCCACACCTTTGGGAAAACATTTGCAATAGATTTGAATGGGGTTTGCATTTACTGTGTGCAAGAAAAGTGATGTTTACTGCCTGCACAAGCCTCCAGAGAAACATTCTGTGTCGCTCTAATTCAAACTAGACCAGCTGGGCAGATAAATTGTAATGTAAGAATACATAATTTCTATTAGAATATTTCACAGAAATGAACAAAACTAGGTATGTTTCCCTTCATGAGTTTTCCCTAAAATGCTGAATTTACTGTAATTAGTTTTGTTCTCTACAGAAACCATCACTTAGTGGTAACACTATTAAACAAGTGAAATACAAATTACAAGTGACATTTATACGATCATCATCACTCCTTCTTGGCTGCCAGGAATATTTTTTCAGAGAGGAACCTGCATTTTTGCAGATGGCATGGAAAAAAAATGAAGCTTGCAGAACACACTATTATTCCTGTGAGGCCGTCAGTTTGTTAGTTGAAGCAGCCAAGTCTTGACGAGCTGCAACTGATCAGCAAATGGGAAATGAGCAGGAGTATAAATTCCCAGCAAACTGAATCATTAACATTTGCTGCCTGCATCCTGGAAACACTGTAAATCAAAAATGTCATGATATATCAAGACAAAATATCATTACAAATTGGGATTAATTTGCTGCTGTGGGATTGCTGACCTTTGCTGAAAGAAAAAAACCCACCTGCTCATTAACTCTTGTTACTTAATTTCCTCTTTTCTTTGAGGGTGTAGTAAGATTTCAGGATACAGGCTCTTCTAAAAAGTACCATTCTTGTTGCATTTTTTTCTGGTTTGATGGGCAAATATGGAATTTTCATTAAAGAAATAACCTTCTTTTGGATGTGTGTGTGCAGAGGGAATATTAGATAACAAAGATGAATTTTTGTATAACCTTAAGCAGTGTTAGACTGACTTTATTTTTTTATTCAGTTGTGGAATGAAGGAAGATCTACTGCCAGCTTCATTGAGCACTTGTTAATGTCTCCCAAAATGCTCATTGATATTTCCAGAGGTTTCTCAGGTGCTCTCATCTCAAAGCATACTGCAAGCCAGGCTTTGGGTGACTGGAGCAGGGAGTGCCCTGAGGGGCTGGAGGGGCACCTTAAGCCCACTGCACTCTGCAGCCACCGGCCAGAGACAGGCCTGAGGAAATGCTGGCTGATTGATGCAGCCTTTAACCTGTGCATACCTAGTGGGGAAGCATGAGTGTAGGACAGGCTTGCCAAAAGGCCAGTCCTCAACCCTGTGGTTTACTGATACACTAGAATAAGATATCATGATTTGAGGTTATTTTTAACTCCTCTGTACTTAGACAAGATGAAGGGCACCAGAGACAAGCTGGGTCTTAAAGGGGAAAGAGGCAATTAGACCAGCTTGATAGAAGCTGTAGCAGCATATTAGTTTTCAGAAAAGATAGATCGTGTCTGAGCAAGGCAGGGGGTGAATAGTTGTGTATGGATAAGATGTCAGACTGCCCAGTACATTCTGACTGCATAGGAGTATTGTTTAGGTCAAAAACTGGCTTAACCCAGTTGACCTTCCTCCTTTTTGCATGCTTCATACCTATTTATGGTAAGGAACCAGGAATAGGAGAGAAAGAAAAGTGTGCCAAGGAACAGAACAGCATACCTGAGAATGGAGATTTCCTAACTCATCTACTTACAACCTCAACATTTCAAATCAGTTTTCCTCTAGTTATCTCTGTCAGCCTGCCTGCAGCGGAGAATTAAGGGGTTGTTGCAGGCTTGGCTATTCAGACTGGCCACATAACATTTTCCATCCTTGTCCTCATGCTCTGAAAAGAGAATGCATAGTTAGTTAAACTGACAAAATAATCTTCTTGCTCTTAACACCATTAGACTTTTTGGCACCTGTTTCAATGCAAAGTCGCCATATTCTTGGCACCTTCCTGATGATGAGCTGCTCCCTAGATCTTCCTTAATATGTCCCCAAGATCTCACCAAATTTTAGTTAGGCATCTATTTAGTCTGCCAGATTTATTCACATTCTTCATTAATTTCTGATGCTGGCTCCTTTGTAATGATTTCTTGACTCTCCTACACAGACTAAATCATTATGCCTCTGTAAATACAAGACAACATGAAGTTGTTATAGAGCTTCATGACTGTGATGGAAGTAGAGAACGGTACAGTTGTGACATTTCTCATGTGATTTAGGTTTCTAATTTTGTAACCCTCCTCTTTTACTGTTTCATAAACTATAGTGACACAAAAATCTTTTACCACTTTCTTCCATTTCTTTTGGTGGGGGGTCATTACCCTGTGTTTATGTCCAAGAAAGAAATAATTTTTTTCCCTATTTTTTTTCCCTGTTATAAGCAATCCTCTCCCCCTCTTTGTTTTGTTTGTTTTGTTGTTGTTGTTGTTGGTTGTTTTTTGTTTTTGTTTTGGGGTTTTTTATTTTTTTTTAAGGAGGGGGAGAAGGTGGATTGTGTGCAGAGATCAAATACACCATAAACTGATATCCCCAGGTTCTTGCATCACTGTGAGACAATGTTACTAGAACTGTTATATCGACTGTAATAATCCAAACATCTATACTGACACTAAAAAGGGAAAAGAACAATGGTCCATAAATAATTAAGAGAAAAAAATCATTTGTTCTCTGTTTAATGCTCAGAGATAAGCTCCCATTTCAGCTTGAGACATGTTGCTGCCAAAACTGATAGGACAAGGTTAATCTCAGTTTCACACAGAGCTGCTTGTGAAATAATATTCTCTTGTTCAGAGAAAGGGCCTAAGCACAGCTTTGGTGTAAAGCCAATGCTATAACCAGTGGGGTTTGATTTAGCTGGTGCCTGTATAGGCTCTGACTTTCAGTTCTGTTGATGTGTCTTGTATCCTCACTTAGATACATCCACAGTGGTGTCTGCAGAAAATATAAGAAATGCCAGGATTAAAAAAACTCCCATGGCAGAAGTTGGATTGGGCCAGTACACATGCACTACTGTTTCTTCAAGTACTATAAAGGGCGAATATTAGCTAGAAAAGGAAAGGCATATATGAGAAATGTGAGAAGGTACTTGTCCTGGTTTCAGCAGTAGCAGTCATTTTTTCTCCTTAGTAGCTGGTGCAGTGCTGTGGTTTTGACTTTCAGCCTGGGAACAGCACTGATAACACCAATATTTTTAGTTGCTGCTCAGTAATGTTTACTCCGACCAAGGACTTTCTGAGTCTCATGCTCTGCCAGGGAGGAGGGGAAGCCGGGAGGAAGCAGAGATGGGACACCTGACCCAAACTAACCAAAGAGGTATTCCATACCACAGCATGTCATGCCCAGGTGTATAAACTGGGGGCAGTTACCTGGAAGGGTTAGATCACTGCTGGGTTGGGCTGGGTATTGGTCTGCGGGTGGTGAGTGGTTATATTCTCTTCCCTTGTTATTTCCCTTATCGTTATTATTATTGTTGGTAGCAGCAGTGGTTTGTGTTATACCTCAGTTACTGGACTGTTCTTATCTCAACCCGTGGGAGTTACATTCTTTCAATTCACCTCCCCATCCCCCTGGGAGTGGGGGCGAGGAAGGAGAGGGGGGAGTGAGAGAGGCTGTGTGGCTGACTGAGCTTAAACCACGACAGTACTGTAATAATTTGAGGCCACTTGTAGTTTTGAATTCTTGTTTGGCTGTGCCTTCAAAGGACAGAAAAGAGTTTGGACTGATGTGGGTCTTTTTCAAGAATTCTCAAGTAGAGGAAGGCAAGTGATACATTCAGCCAGGAAAAATAAGTTTATTGGGAAGTTAAAAGTCCACAGACTAAGTAGTGTGGCAGGGGAAAAAAAAAGGGGGCAACCATTGACTTCTGTTGCATATTTGACTGTGGCGTGAATGATTGTGGCGTGAATGATATGTTGGATATGGTATATGTTTGGATGACATTGCTGTTCACAAATGGCAGTGGGCTTATCAAAATCGAAGACAGATATTGAGAAATCCTGTGCTTCTATCAATGACTACATGAAAACAAAACAAAACAAAAAAATCACTTCCTTATGAAGCACTGCATTACACTTATGGTTCAGATCTTGTGACTTCTTTCTTCAACATGTGTATAGTGTGGATTCAGGTGCATGATAAACTACCAGCTTGTCTACTGAGCTCAAGCTGACCTTATTAACACCATCATTAAAAGCAAATACACAGTGTTCCATGAATTTAAAAGAAATAAGCTGCTTTAATTAGTGGAACTCAGCTTAAAGTTCCCTATACCTAAATTCAGGTTCAGTCACCTGAGAAGCGTACCTGTACCAAGAACTGTAAAATGGCTTATTTGAGATACACAGCGAAACCCTCCAGTGTGCCCTATTGTGCTTTTAGGTTCAGAGTCACATAAATACAGTTATGTATTAGAAAGACTTTAAACCACCTCAGTTACAGTTTAACTGAGCTGATAGTGCTTCATTATATGTAACACAGTTTGTTAAGGTAGATGGTGTATTCCATGGTTGTCACTTCTAGTTTTTCCTCTCAATCACTTAAAATACATATGCACATACTATAGGTATATGCATATGGAAACAATTTCACATAATTGATGAACTAGGCTATTTAAAATCTTTGTCATGGACATTCTTCCTTTCACAGAAGCATAGCTGTTGACACAAGCTATGTTTTCCACCTGATTTCTGCCATATCAAACAATGGCAAATGGCAGCAGCTGAACACTGCTCTGGGCTGGGAAGGGTGCTGGCATAGCAAAGCCTTATCTGTCTGCTCTCACTTCAAGTTTCAGAAGCTTATGCTGAAAAATGAATCTATCCACTTCGAATGTACTCACCTTTCTTGTCTGTTTGAGCAGCTTGTCATATTGCACTTAATATGTCAAAGATGACTCTTGTTTGTAGTGTAGTTCCACTTGGACTCTTTTGTATACCTGTATGTTCTGGTCTTCACACTACCTTTGCATCATAGTTCCTGTTGACCTCACTGACATCTTGCAGCTACTGTGTTATTATCAGGCCTGGGTTTTTAAAGTCAATGAGAAATCAAGACCTTATGAACAAACAATCCTTCATGTGTTCGTTTAATGCATCTTCCTTTTCCAACTTGAAATAGTGCCAAGTTTTACACTGACACCTTTACTGAAAGCTTCATTTCTCAAGATGAGCTGTCAGGCTCATTGTTTTTCATAAATTGATAACAATGGATAAGGAAGTACTGACCACTCATAGTATTTCATGCAGCTGCCTGGTCAGTTCTAATCAAGAACAGCAACCACTGAAATACAGCGTGCCAAAGTGAAGGAAAGTCGCAGGGTCGAACTCAGGCAGACTTTTAAACACCTAGGATATGTGGCTGTTTATATTTTTCATAAATGAAAAGAAACTCTACATCGTCATTATGACCTTTGTTATTAAGGAAAAGACCCCTATAAAAAACATGCGAATCCAGCTGAGTCCATTGAGAATTGAAGAGTAACAATGAAAATGCAAGTAATGATGACTGCATAAGATAAAATGAAAGACAGAAACCGTGGGGTTTTTTAGTTCTAATCATTTGTTGTTAATAAACTTTCACATTTCTACCTCAGAATCTGTGGTAAATAGTTTTACCAAGATTTTTAAATCATTGCACTTTAACAAAATGACCAGTATAATAAAACGCAAAGGGGAAATTTTTCAGAGATTACTGTGCGTGCGTACATTACAGTATGCAGGCAGCAGCCTCCTAGTAATTGGATGAATTCGTGTTTAGAACTCAGCATATAACTGTGAATGATTATGTGGTTCTCTATGGTAAAAATTAATTGGTGCCACATGCAGCACACATCTTGTCTCCTAGCAGAAGGGGAAAAGTCTGTGTTTTGCTTCATGACACAATGCAGAGGATCCATGCAAAATTTGAAGCATTTTCCCTAGCACCACAGTAAGTGCAGCACTGAGTTGCCCAGCTTGCTTAAAAATGGTGGAATAATTGGCTGAGTACAGAGAGACTCCACCAATAATTACGCTCACTGAGCAGTCAGCATAAAATGCTTTTGATTTTCTTGGAATGTTTTCTGGAAAATCTCCTTGAAAAGCAAGAAAGAATTAAATCTCCTGCCTAAGAGTCTTGGGATTGGGTTTGGGGGGTGTGTGTGTGTGTGTGTGTGTGTGTGTGTGTGTGTGTGTGTGTGTGTGTGTGTGTGTGTGTCCCGTCCCCCCCCACCTTTTGGTTTGTGTGTGGATGAAGAAATGTTTGCTTCCTCCCTAAGATTAGGGTTTGCTCTGCCCTCTGTTACAGGGTTGCATATGTCTCCCTTTGTAAATTGTGTTCAAAGGAAGGATTCCCCTTGAAGAATTTCACACTTCCAGCTGTGACCACAAATACTGCGGACTCATTCATAAAATGGTTCATGAATGAATATAGGGGGATATCTTCTAACCCCACATTCGTAGCAGATGAGAACCAGGAAATGAAAGCAGGTTCATCTACTGGAACTTCCCAGAGGTTCCCCACAGTGACATATTCCCTCTATTAGAAAATTACATTTCTTTTATTTCCCCTCCCCCATTATTTACATAAATTAAAGTTAATCCAAAGAGGATATGAAGCTAGGGATAAAATAAGTGTCATAGTTGATAGCGTGTTTCTAAATTAATAATGTTAAATATATTTCAGTAATCTTTAAGGCTACTTCTGAACACAAGATTGCACTATCGCACTTGGAAACCCCATCTGAAAAGTACTGACTGTAAATGCATACTAAAACCGCACGTACTATTTGTGAGCCCAGGCTCCTAGATCCAGAGAGTTGCACTGGTGGATTGATTTTTGCACATGCTCAGCCAAACAAGTGGCTTAACCTTTCTAACATCTTCCTTCATCCTCTCCACTTGGCATGCTATATAAATATATGTAAACACCGGTATATTTATACCTAAGTACACGCATGCATTATGCATACGTAGCGATACATGTACGTGTGTATGTATTTCACAGTACTTCTTAGTATCCAGGTCAGTTGTTATATGATTTTACTTGCAGTGTATCCTTACAGCCTTAAAGGATACTTCATTGAACTAGCTGAAACTCACTTGAAACCTTGAATTCTTGCTTTGAAAATACAACGTTGCTATTCATTTTTCAATTGCTTTAGGTCAAGCTACAACAAAGGAAAAGGGCAGGTGTTAACAAGAGGGAATGTGCTACAGAACAAGCAAATTTTTTTGCAATATCTTGTCAGTGCTTTCAACAGCACTATTGTTTCAAGCACAAAGCCTTGCTAGGAAAATGCAAGAGATCTGGTAATACATTTTTGGTAGCACTTCTGTTTCTGCAGCTGTATCCTAATTGTGGAGCATTTAAACATTATGATTAGAAATAAAAATACTTATTTTCTACAAAGTGATGTCAGGTAATTTTTTCATTGTTAACTACTTGAGGAGTGATCTGTCTTCAAGATGTGTTAGTAATTGCTGGCCTTCAAAACAAACTTCTTAAGTTTTGGCAAAAATTGAAATTGCAAAGGTTTTTAGAAGTAGGCAACAAACTTCTTCATCAAAACCTATTATTCACACACACACACACACACACACACACACACACACAGTGCTTTCCTATTCAGTGAAGCACTTGCATATGTTAAATGAAATGCATGCTGAAATTACCACAAGTATATTCTTTGTTGTCTTTAGGTAAATGTGAGGAAAATGGTGAGGAGATAGTATGGGGAGGATTTGGGTTGTTTTGTTTTGGGTTTGTTGGGGGTGTGTGTTTCTTTGTCTTGATAACCAAGATAGTTCCAAGCATACCGGGAGTTAGCTTTATTAGATGAAGACCTTCGAAATAAGCTCAACCTAAACAACAAGGGCATTTCAAGTCCACTTCTTGCTGATCTTGAGTAGGAGCTGGTTGAGGGGTTGAATTGCTTTACCGATGTCTAATCCAGAACATGTTGGACTTTCCTGTGAAAGCTTTACCTGGAACCTACATTCACAAATCCTATTGCACAAGTGCTTTGCCAGCAAGTTTCCATTACACTCTGTGGTAACCATATGGCTAAGCCTTACACAATTAGGTGAAAGTTTATATGTTTCTCAACACTTTTATATGAAGACCTGACATTTATAATGACTTCTTTAAAGTCAGGTAATTCTGGTGTTTAGGTAATATGTACCACTCTGTTTCTAAAGGGAAAAGATGACATGTTGTTAATGGTGCTTCAGCATCTCTAAGTGCTGTAGCTTATCCTAGTAGAGTGGTTGCTGCTTTAGGACCTGCTACTACTTTTGCTGTGGGTTCCATTTGCTTTGTAAGTTTCTCTTGCATACTATGTACTGTGCTGAATAGGGGGTTTCACTAAATTCTTATTCCCTAGAAATTAGGGAGCTGCTCCTGGCTTAGCGAAGTCACAAAAGTTTTACCATTATTTTAACTGGATTTCATTCTCACTGGAGAAAACAAATAGTGTATCCCTTTGGGTTTTACAAATGAAAACAAACCAAAAAATAAGAAAGGAATTATTAGACCAACCAATCTGTTTGCGGTTGCTGGAAAACATGAGAGTTTTTATGGTGATGCACATTTTGTAATATGTCAGCTACTTGAAGTGCTTTATGTGTGATTTAAGGCTTTTACTTGTATAATTCAATCACTGTACAATTTCCTCATGTTATTAATTTGCATTCATGTCTAATGCCTTCCCATTTAGTTCATTGTTGTCAGTGGTATCTCTGAGTGAAAATCAGGAGTTCTGAGTGTAGATGAAAATGTTCATTGTGCAGTAGCAACATATTAATATTATCACCAAAAATAATAGATATTAGCACTACAGAAGATTCTCCTCTTCAGAAAGTGCAGTGTAATCCCACTCTATTGTCTTTTGTTCTATATCATCCTTATATCAGGTAATAAGAGCTCAAATAATTGTTACGGCCTTCAAATGGGGCATAATTTCATACAATACAGAAAATAGTAAATGACAATTTTCTCCACATTTTGAGGTATTCGTGTTACATTTCTGTCAACCATAGGTCATTTGAGGGACAAATTGCTTTTGGAAATGTGTTTGCCAATAGATACTATAAAGAAGAATGTACCTCTGTTACTCTGCTATATATAAACATGCATTAAAAAAGAATAATAATTATAGCCCATAATTATCTGCTTTTGCCACTATATGTAATGAACTTCCATCAAAGTCTGTGACCAGAGCACCAAAAACCAGATTAAAATGATTATCCAAGTTTTTAAATTATGAAATTCCTACCTCAACCTCTTGACTAGCTTCACAGGAGTATTTTATTTTATTGGTACTGCATGAGGAACTCTTTGGAGATAGAGCTTGTAGGTAAGGGAAGAACAATACCAAGAAGGGAGCAAATGCACCACTAGAGACTATCTGTGAAAAATGTGGCTCCCAGTTTTGCACAGTGGATGTAAGGCACCTGGAGAAAAGGGCAGGGCATGCAGGAGGTGACAACTAGAGAATTATCACTGATTTCTGCAGAAAGAAGACATAAAAGGAAAATAAAAATTACTTCACTTTTCCCAGAGTTTCAGTGCTGTTAATGCAAAGGGCTATTCTTCAAGTTTTAGATTAGATAAATTGTATATTATTAAGGGATTTATTTTTAATTTGTTAGAAGGAGCAGGGGGTTTTACCCTGACAAGTTAATTGTGTGTTAATTTTTCATTATTGCTATATAGGTTAGGCCAGTTGTAACAAGAGGGAGTATTTTCTGCTTTGATTTGTCAGCAAACGGGAATTGATGATGCTGTTAGTAAATGTGATGTTAATCTGGGTTTCCCAAAGACATTCTCATTAATGGTGAATCCTAAATAGGTACAAAAGGTGACTTGGAAAACCCCTTTCAACAGGTGACTGGTTGTGGTCAGTGCTGCTGTGCAGGTTGTGCTGTGATTCCAGCCAGTCCTATCTGATGTGAATAAGTCTTTTTTTATTCTATTCTCTATATAAGAATATACATATTTTTATATATAATATTTTCTATATTCTATTCTCACAGCCCTAGCAGTGTAGGCTGTTAGATATTTATAAGTCTTTTACATATTCCTGGTTGAATACTTATGATTCAGTATCTTAAAGTCATGTTCCTTTCTAATATTGTTACAACATCTTCCTCATCACAGGGAAACTGGTATTCCTTTTCTATCCCATTTATCGCTTCTGCAAGGTGGTTCTTTTATCACCCCTGTTCTCTGAGAATAATTTTAAAGTGTTGACCTCCTCTTACAATTTTGGTTGCTGGCTTTGACTCAAAGCATGAAAAAGTTTTGATTTCCTGGGAGTCAAGCTAAAACCTCAGAGCTTTATACAAACTTACAGTTGAGCTTAGTATTTTAGTATGTGCTTGAGTATGTTTTTAAGATTTTGGGGCAAATATATTTGGAAGAAGACCATTTCCTAAAGCCTACAAGGAATGCACTAATGCTAAGCCACGTCTGTACTACCTCCAATTCTGTAGTACCAATGTCTGTTGTCACTCATTTTTCACCATATTTTTTGTTGTCCCTTTGCAAAGTATGTACCATGGATACAAATGAAACCCACTCTGACCAGTAACCATCAGTGGCCTCATACTTGAACTAATAATTGCAGTGGAGAACTCCGAACATTTTGAAAATATCTGTGTTGCTATGAGTTTAAAACTTGTCTTTAGCTCCTGTAATTCCCTGAGCTCAGATTTTCTAATGAACTAACACTTAATGTAAGGATAAAGTCTCCTCACAAAGCACAGCTCATAACTGTTTAAGTTCAGTTTGTGGTCTGTTGGTTGGCTAAGGCTGAGTTAATTGAAAGTAATTATAAATAGACAATTTGCAAACCATGAAAAGGAAAATCACGGTGAAAAATTAAGCCTCCATGGTACAATTCAGGGACTCTTATGGTCGGAGAAAAGAAACAATAATGCAAACGTAATTCCTCAGCTACAGCATTCTTCCCACTAACATTATTTGAAAAATAAATGCAAAGAGATACACAACTTTTCGCTGAGCATAGGTCCTGTTGCCACTAAATCTTTCTTCCTAGACTTGCCCTAAGTGAGATACCACACTCTGCACCCAAAGCTACAGCTGGAAAAAACACAGATCTTAATAAATAAAAAAATAAATATTTATTTCAGTGTGATTGTATTAATATTGCCTATGGCTCATGTCCCTGTTTATTTAAGGTAGCTCTTTGGAACTGGTTATTCAAATGGCAGACTGTTTTTGTATTAGGGAAGGTGATGAGCACTTATCTCACAGTGCAAATGGGCTCTGGGTTGATCTTTGAGAGGCATTTATCCATTATAGGATTGAGCATTTCAGAGGGAACAAAGTGCAGTTAGAGATGGGGCTTGGCACTGTTTATGTGCTCAACTTGAGACATGAGGACCTGGTGGTCATAGTGCTACACTTGAAACCAGTCAGTGTGTTGTCTGCCATGAATCCAGGATGAGACCTTTTGCAGATTGCATCATTTCTCATTCTTTTCCCTTATCTCAACCTGAAAGTGTCAATTTTAAAACTCTTAAGATAATGGGATTGCTTTTTTTCTGTTGCTCTGACATTCAGATACCCGCATCTTGGATTTGGCCACAGTCTGTGGGAACTGTGTAAAGTAAATAATGCTACTGGAGAAGATGACTCTGGTCATCTTCTCAATGCTTGTAAAGCTTCAGACATAGCCTTGGTGTGATGGAAAATAATACAATGGCATAGAGCATGTAATCCAATGGCATAAAGTGCTATCTAGACTCCAGTAGTTACTACAGAAAACAATTCACAGTATATACTTACTTTCCCTACAAAGTGATCTTAAAAGAACTTTCTACCCACTCAACTTTTCATGTTGACTACCAAACCATTAGCATGAATTTTAATTACATAAAACTTGCATGAAGTCTCAGGGGCACTTGTCTTCCTACTTTCATCAAAAGTCATCATAAATAGAGAGAAATTTTATTAACAGTGACCATCTACCCAGATGTCTACAGCACCGCATAATGTCTTCCTACAGCAAGGCTGCCTTCCAAATTAATCTATTATCCTTGCTATCACACAGACACCAAAGCATTGGCTTACTTCCATGGCTGTTCCCATAAACATTGCTACTTCTAAAAGAAACAATATTATTCTACAAGAATAATTTAAAAATCTAGGAGCATTTTTAACTGTTAGCCTATCAGTCCAGCCTTAAAGAAAACAACTTTACATATAGAAGAGCTCCCTCAGTGGACTCTACATATCTGGCATTGACAGAGACTGAAAGAAAACCAATGTATTTTGCAGGCTATAAGATGGTTTTTTTGCAGGTCAGCACTGAGCCCAGAGCCACAGATATTCTGTAGGTGAGATCAGACCTCTAATTGTAACTGCAGAGTACTAATGGAAAACTTTGGGAAGATTTGCAACAGATCCTGAATTCATCTGAAAATATTATTTGTAAGTTTTCACAACTGAGAGCTATGCATCAGCTTTCCCTTTGTGAGATGCATCCCTGCACTGCTGCATCTGTATCTCCCCACCTCCCGCTGTCCTCATAAGCAAACAAATAGAAGCTCCCCAGAAAAAGAATTTCAAACTTTATAGACCCTAATCAAAACCACACTGTGTAAATCAGTAAGCTATATATACAGCTTTAGAATTTAATGTATTTTCATCTTTCTTCCTTCTTGCAGCCCATGGAGGATTTGCACAGCCCCTGTGTCAACTAGTTATTCAAAGGCAAAAATCCAAATGCTGCACTTTGGAATATTTCAAAAGCTTTGTATTACAGATTTTCTAAAAAATTAATCTTACAAATAAATTGCACAGCATGAGGAAATCATGTAATTGCTGGAGTGCATCAAGACTGATTTTCAGAAATCCAAGGAAAAGTACAGAACAGAGTCTGCCTAGCTTGTGCTTGGCTGTATTAATATGAGAGCTGCTACTAGCAAACCAGGAACACACAGCTGTCATGGTTTAAGTCCAGTCAGCCACACAGTTTGCTCACTCACTCCCACCTCTTTCTTCTCCCCTGTCCTGGAGGGATGGGGAGGAGAATTGAAAGAATGCAACTCCCACAGTTTGAGATAAGAACAGTTCAGTAACTAAGGTATAACACAAATCGCTACTGCTACCACCAATAATAAGAATGACCAGGGAAATACAAGGGAAGAGAATACAACTGCTCACTACCCGATACCCACCCTGACCCAGCAGCGAACCCCCCTCTCCCGGGTCCCTGCCCTCTGTTTTTACATCCTGGGCATGATGTGCTGTGATATGGAATACCTCTTTGGTCAGTTTGGGTCAGGTGTCCCGTCTCTACTTCTTCCCGGCTTCCCCTCCTCCCTGGCAGAGCATGAGGCTCAGAAAGTCCTTGGTCAGACCAAAACATTACCAAGCAGTAACTGAAAACATCAGTGTTATCAGCGCTGTTCCCAGGCTGAAAGACAAAAACACAGTGCTGCACCAGCTACTAAGAAGGAGAAAAATGACCGCTACTGCTGAACCCAGGACAACAGCTCACTCCTAATTTGAATCCACGAACACACAGCTCACTCCTAATTTAAAATCAGATGCTTGTCACAGTCAGTGAGGATATTTGTATAAGTAAAAGTAAAAATGTCTGAAAAAATCTCTTATAGGTGATAATCTCTTTACTGTGAGGGTGGTGAGAGGCTGTAACAGGTTGTCTAGAGAAGCTGTGGATGCCCCATGCCTGAAAGTGTTCTAAGCTGACCAGGTCTACTGGAAGGTGTCCCTGCCTGTGGCAGGGGAGTTGGAACTAGATGAGCTTTAAGGTCCCTTCCAACCCAAGCCACTAAGTGATTCTATGATTTTATTGATATATTTACCATCTTTTCCTCTTTATGGAATAATATTCCATATTCCATTTCATTCATGCTGGTAGAATTCATCAAATTTAGGCTGCTTTTTTATCTTTTGGTAAATGGTTTTGGCAATTTTCTCCTTAACAAAGTTTCCTTGGGCAGCTGAAGTTCATGAATTGAGGGCTTAAACTTACCAATGTTTGTTAACACATAGCATAGATAATCATTGTATGTAGAACTGGTCAAAATTATTTGTGGACAGAAGACTTATTGTAAAACATAACATTTGAGACTTTTTTTTCTGAACAGGAAAGAGGTGGGTTACTATTAACAGTATGCTATTTAGGCATTATGGGACTAAAGATTTTCTGAACCAATTTACTGCGGCATGCTAGAAAACACAATTTAGCTGTAGTCTAATTTGAAAGGAAGCACCATACAGTTCCAATCCACACAAGAGCAATCAGCATTTTGGCATGGCTTTTGGTTTTTTGTTTGTTCCCCAGAACCTACCCAAGAAAAATGTAGATATCTGAGCATTGTACCCAATTCAAGAGAAAAACCGTTGTAGGATGTTGAAATGTACCATAACGCAGAAAACCTTGGTTTCATCGAACTCTGTAACAAACATGTCTAAAATACAGATTGTTGGGCAATCACCAAACACACACTTCTTATGACAGAACTATTACTGTTATGAGAACTAAATAAGGACTTTGACAATAGCTCACTTTTGGGAAAATACATAGTGATGTACATTAAGGGATGGTAAGAAGCATTTTATATCATCTAGAGATTAAAGATGTGGGTTTAAAGCATCAATCTGCAAATAAGGCCATCTAATAGCAAGTGAAATGAGAAAGGTGATAAGTGTCATGATTCATGGCATGAGCCAACTGCATTATGGACTATTGGTGAACATTATCATCAGAACAATGTCATATTCTTACAATTATGGTGCATCATAAATGCAAATATAATTGCTTAGTATGTAATGAAATACAAAAGCCATATTTAAATAATAATGTTAAGGTTGTGATCCAAATTGGCAAAAACCTTGAATAGTCTGCTAAGCTGACATGATCTCATTCTTAATCTTTTTACTGCTGTCAGAACAGAAATGGGTTTAGAGAAAGTGTGTTTAGGAAACATCAGAATTTGCTGATGACATTAGAAATGTGTGTTCTTGGTAGGTGGGAGGCCAGAGCAAATAGATACAAGTTCTTCTCCTCTAGTTTGAGGTCATCTTACTGATTTTGCAGTTGCTTCTATGTAGCTAAGAGAAGAGGTGAGCCAAGTTATAATGCAGTTGGTTATGCAGGGGGGGGGGGGGGGGGAGAACAGAGACTGCAAGAATTACAGTGCAACAACAGAACTAACAGTAAGAAAAAAGGTAGCAGACACCAAATATCACTGTGTACATCCAGTGAGTTTTTGTTAATTTTTCATACCAGTGCAGACATCATAGTGCTAGAAATGGATAAAGTGATATTTCAGTTGTTAGTTTATCACTTACTTGAAGTGTGCAGTGGTATACAGGAGTATATATGCTCTGCAGTTTACTTGGTTCTGACACATACATCAGCAGGGAGGCAGTAAGGCCTTAAGTTTTTGTGCCACTTCTTAAAAAAGCCATTGTACGTGTTTCTATTATTAGCTAGTGTAAATAATCCACCACATGGAGAGGGAGATGCAGTCAGCTGTGCAGAGGCCAGGTGTATTCTATTCCTTCTTTTTAAGGAGTGTGAAGGACTAAGGAATGTGGCACAGATTAAATCTTGTCATCGCGGGTAATCAACAGCAAAGCTGATTTGAACAGAATCAAGAATTCATCTCAACAACCATTCCTGAATGGTACTTTCTTGTGATGGAGTCACTATGTGACTTAGTAAATGTTGATACTGTCGTTCTTTGCATTCCTCAAGTCATTGTGAGTTCCCCTTTCCTGGTTTACTCTGATATAAGTATAAAGTAATATTTCATTTGAAGGTAGAAGTACCCATATGTTTCTAGAAAGTCTGTATGCTATAATGGCTTACAGTTCCCTGGTTTCTTGACAGAACCAGTTATTAAAAAAGGTCATATTTGCCTCATCTGGTTGAGGACCGGCAGCGGCAGCTGCTATATTCACACCATTCAGCAGGAGAATAATGATGTCACACTTCAAAACATGTATTTTGTCAGATTGTCCAGGAACTATGGCAACGTACAAAGTTCCTATCTGCTATAAATGGTTCCACGTACACAAATATCATAAGTTAGTCTACTTATTGCTATGAGTTTTAATAGGAATGGTATATCAAAATTTTTTTATATGCAAATATATACAAACCTAGTGAAGGGCCAAACCACCAAATTTATCAAAGATTCTCCCTAATCTTCTGTCTTTAATCTTTTAAAGACTTAAAATGTCTTTAAAAACAAACAAGGTCTTTTATGACCTGATGCTGTAAGAGTAGATATCAGTGTAGTTTTCATGTACAGTCAGAACCAGTGGAATGCTGCCTGTTAGAAACATGGTTCATAAAAAATCAGAGCTCAGATGGCTGGGCTGCCTTTCAGGGCATTAGTGCAGTATGTTAAATTGTCAAAAAGTCTCCATTAAACTCTGCATGAAAACACTTGACCCTTTATTATTATTAAAACCTATTGGATTTTCAGCATGCCAATGGCAGAGCTGGAATAAGTAGTTAAGTTAGGACAAGGCCTTGCATGAAGATAATACCTCTATCTATAAAGTACCAGGAACATAAAGACTGCATACGGTAATGAAGTGCTTGACCCTTTTAGTCTTGCAGTTTCCCAAAGTTTGTAGTTCCAACATTAATAAGAGCATTGTCATTACTAAGAATATTTTATTTCTGGGCAACTTTAGTTTGGTTTAGAATGTAGTCATAAAATATTAGAAAGTTTTCATTCCTATAATTGTACTCTAATAGTGCAATTTACATATCTCTTAATATGCAATTTCTGTTAATAATACTTTCTTAAATTTGCAAGATATGATTCCAAGCTAGTTGCCCGTGATGGGAATCTTGTGACAACGAGAGGTATGAAAATTCTATAAATGTCTTGGCTATATATCCCAAAGTGATTGTGAGCTGAAACTGGTAGGTATTTAAAAACCTGACATGGGTTAGGGTTATTTATGGGACAAAGGCACCCCTTGCTGTACTAGAGTATTCTGGGTGGGTCAAACTCTTCTAGGATGAAACTATTGAGAGACATAGGTGAGTGTCAAAGCTAGAGTTATACTTAATGACTTATCCTACAGAGGCTATAGTTGAGGTGTCCATAAACAGCAGTTACTGTTGATAAATGAAAAATAACAAGTCTCAGCATGTTTAGTCATCAGATCTACAAGATACAAAACATGGGACTACAAAGATCTCTTGCATTTTCAGGTCATTAAATCCATATGTATATCAAGCTCTTGCTTAAAACAAATGAGGTTTTGCCACAGTCCTGTTGTTGGATTGCTTGGGTATACGGGTGTCACAGCTCTGCCTTCGTATTCTAATTTCTAAGTTAGATGTTCATAAGCCATTTAAATCTACCTGCTGTTCTACCAGCATTTCCTTCTCAGATCAAGCAGTTGCACTGCTTTAGCAGTGTTAATCCCCTGTGTATTGACTGAATATTATTATTCCCTTATTTCTGATTTGTTAGGTTTTGGTTAAGCCCGTGTCAGATCTGAGTTAGCTCTAGAACAAGAAGCGGAACAATTCCAGGAGTGTGAAGCCCCAGGTTATTACAGTTCTACTTTCAGTGCTGAAGTTAGCGCAGTGTTGTGCCATGATGGCTAATGTGTTTAACATGGATGATTACACCTGATCAGAATATATATTTGTGAAACTTTGTGTGGTATAGGTACCATTTATGTCATGTTCTTGTTACAATGCGTATCATATGCAGGGGCATTTCAAGCATTCAGAAGCAGGCTATCATCCGGGAAGCTTGCAGACAACTGTCCTGATTCTGAGTGAGGCTAAGCAGTTTTTGATGGCGCTGGCTGATTCTTGCAGGAACCCAGGAGGACACAGATTTTTACTGGCAATACACACTGAAGGGCAGCTGCATAGACAGGCTGAGGCATTAGGAATAGAACCAAAAATAGCCAAGATAATAATGAACAAATGAACTTGATTTTCTTTAGGTTTAAAAAAGAATTTTCAGAGGCAATTGTATAATGATAATAATTTCAGATAAGAGAAAGAGGAAATGTAGCAGAAAGAATAACTGTGGTAGGATTATGTTCAGCTTTTCAGATGTTATATGACTAATGAAAAAGTTATTAATGCATACATAATATACATCAGATGCAATCACATGTGATCTCTTTCTCTCCTAATTGATAGCAGATAGAGGTGTGTGTACGTGTGGGATTTGTTTGCTTCTGTTGCACAGTGTGTAGTTCTGTAGGCCGCAGTCAGGCAATCTTTGTTCATTTTTGTCAACAGCTGTTTCTATGTACCATTCCTTGCCTTCAAAGATGAAAACTTATAAGGAAAAAAGTAGAAGTTAGTGAAGGCAAAATCTGATCAACTCAGTAATCCCCAGTAGCAATAAAACATTGTGATTATTCTCTCTCTTAGAACAATCACAAAATGTGCTTCTTGCATAAGATTTTTGCATGGAAAAGAGGAGGCAGACTGTTCCCTGCACACCCGCTGGTTTCCAGGGCGAGCCTCATGCAGCTCTCTGGATTCAGGAGGAAAGGTCAACTTCCTATGAAATCAGGACTCACAAAGACTGGGGTTAGAGTTGCAACTGTCAGCTGTAAGTGGTGCACTTCTGTTACTCTTGTGATTTTGTAGGTTGTGACCAAAAGCCCCATACTTCTGTATGCTTTAAAATATTTCTGCTTCAAACAGCCGGGCAGGGCCATGAGGATGATCAGGGGACTGGAGCACCTCCCGTACGAAGATAGGCTGAGAAAGTTGGGGCTGTTCATCCTGGAGAAGAGAAGGCTGCGTGGAGACCTCATAGCAGCATTCCAGTATCTGAAGGGGGCCTATAGGGATGCTGTGGAGGGACTCTTCATGAGGGACTGTAGTGATAGGACAAGGGGTGATGCATTCAAACTTAAACAGGGGAAGTTTAGGTTAGATGTAAGGAAGAAGTTCTTTACTGTGAGGGTGGTGAGGCACTGGAATGGGTTGCCCAGGGAAGTTGTGAATGCTCCATTGCTGCCAGTGTTCAAGGCCGGGTTGGACAGAACCTTGGGTGACATGGTTGGTTCAGTGGCAGGTGTCCCTGCACCGGGCAGGGGGGTTGGAACTAGATGATCTTAAGGTCCTTTCCAACCCTAACTGTTCTATGATTCTGTGATTCTGTGTGCCACCTTCTCACCTGCCCCAGAGGTACAGATACTGCCAATACGTTTGGGGGTTTTGTTAGGTCTTTTTTTCTTTCTTTCCTTCTTCTTGTGACATATTTTGTGTCATGCTTCACGGTATGTCCTGATGCTTGAGTACAAAAGAATTACTGCAGCAAGCTTTGAAATTACATATGAACTGCAAAATCCATCTATACAGGAAGAAAGTGTGTGGAAGTGCACAAAGGCAGATACTTGCCATAGGCTTCAAAAAGCTTAAGCTTTCTTTGTGGGTTTCTTTTATTTTGGATTTTTAGTATTTTGGGGTTGGGTTGTTTTTTTTTTTTGTTTCTTTTTTTTTTTTGGGCGGGGGTTGTTAGTTTTTGGCTGGGAGTGAGCAGGAGCTTAGCAAGGTGAGCCCAACATGCTCCTGAAACACCTTTTTCCTGAAAAACTCCTGAAAACCCCTTTCAAACCATGTACTTTGAGGGAACAGCATACTGATGCTTCTCTAAGGAAAAATGCACATTCTGCTCCTATCATGTGCCATCCCTTTTCTTCCTTGTTGCTTTTTCTGCTTCATCGGGATGACATGGCTAGACTGAGAATACATTAGCTGTCTTTGGGGCTGAAGAATCCCAGACAGCGAAGTGCTGTGAGAGGAACTATTTGTGATACACCATAGCATCTACCTTACCTTTCTCTGAATATATCACTTTCTACTTAAAGACAGATATTGCAAATTGCCTATAGAGTTTACCCTTCATCACTTCGTGCAATGAATGCTTTTTTTTCTTCCAGACCCTTTTTTGATTTTTTAATGGCTTTTGATTTGAGGTGGTGGTTGTTGTTAGTCCTTGCTGCTCAAATGCTGGTTTTTTTTAATCAGATGTCCCAGAACTGGAAATGTCCTTTCTCCCCACATCTGGAGGGGGAAGGGTTTTGGTGTCCATAGCGCTGATATGAGGAGAGAGGTAGAAGGGCTGTTCCACAGTGTCAAATACTAAAGGGAAAAAGCCCTGTTTTAAACATTATAAGGTCCCTATAGCAGAGGTAGTGCTGCACTTCCACAGGAACCTATGATTTGGATCATAAATCTGTGGTACCACTTTATAAGTCATTCACAGAATTTGCACTGTGATTCATTCCTTTCCTTATGGAGAATATTATGAGAGAATATGAAAAAAATATGTTTTTAATAGGGTCTGATAGTGGGAGCATCATCTCTTCAGGAGAGACCAGAGAACCAAAATAAATCCCCGCTTGCCTGTGTGTTAATTAAGCTGGCCTACCTCCTTTGTCTCTACTTCCCTTCTACCCGTTACACTGATAATTGGCTGCTGGGACTTGAAAATGAAATTGGAAGCTAGTGAATGTTGTGAGGGATAGAATAAACTGTGTTCACGCATAGTGAAGTGAGGGGGGAGAGGCGGAGATGCCATCTTTATATATTTTTGTGTAGTCTGTCATGAGTTCTTTCTTTTCTTACTTTCCTCTCTTTGTTACTATTCCATGGTACTGTGAGACAGGCTATTCTCCTGGTGGTCTGGGTTCTGCTATATTCAAGAATTTTCACAAAGAAGCTGAATTTTCAGCCTAGAGACTCTTGGGTGACTTAAGGTAAATCTGACCTAGAAGTATTTAAAAGATGTTTATCTAATGTCAGCCTATAAATCTCTGCAGCTTTTAACTGTTGCTACCCAAGCTCTGTATGGTAAGCTGCTGCAGACTGGATCTCCTGCTTCATTTACTTTTGGGAGTCAGTATCCTAAAGGTCATAGTTTTGTGGTCAGTATCCTAAATGTCATAGTTTTGTGGATGTGCTTGCGTGATCTAAAAGTAATAAATTGCACCCACAGCTATTTATGCCCAAGGTTTCTGTGTTTTCAGAAATTCAGGCCCCAAAACCTGAGTCAGAGTCTTAAGTACAGTTCATGATGCTTCATCCCCTTGTGTGTGATAGTTGTTTAAACTGAGATAAATTTCACTTGTGAATCTATACAGTTCCATGACAGTGAGTGACTCTTATTCCTTGGCATTGCTATTCATCAGGTAAGGGTTGTATCTGAACAGCCATAATTTTGTATAACAGAACTCAAGTCAGTAAAGTACTGAATTACCAGAGCCTCTGAAAACCAGCTGTCTTTGGCATGTATATAGAAACACAGAAGTATAATCTACTGACAGTATTCTACTTATTATTGCTATATCTTCATTATCATAACTGGCATCTGTATTACTCTTTCAGATTGTTATATGCCTGACATGCTTTTATTATTACTTTCATTCAAGGAATTGAACTTCCAGAAAAAGAAATCTTAAAATTCTGCCATCATGATATTTGTGACTTAACTTCCAACATTAAACAGCATGTTATGTCCTAACACAGTCCCAAATCTGTATATTTAGTGCCTGATCTAAAGCCTGTTCAAACCCATGAAAGTCTCTGTGGAACTGGGATGCTGCTAAAATATAGTACCTGATTGAAGATGTCTCTGAGCAGTAATTACTGAGGAGGAATTGCAGTGACTGAAGGCTGGTCAGAAACACCTGGGGTTCATTTGAAGCTACTGCAACATTCATTACTTATTGTGGGGAAGGGCTATACTCCCCAGGTTACAAGCAGACTTAGATTTCATTGTTTAATGAGGTCTTTGAAATTGTACAGCAGATTTCTGTAAATGGATGAAGTTCTTAATTAAATGAGCAAAAGTGTGCTGCAATTGGCAGAGTGGCTGCTGCGCTGTTTTGGCATCTGCTAAATAGAATCAGTTTTATCCTTCCCCATTGTTGATGCTGGTGTGTCTCAGGCATTTGGAAATAATTTTTCTGCCACAGAAGTTGCTGAAAGGAGACAGAAGATTCATGAGGTGGGGAGGTTGGTATCTGAGGGGATGTAGAGTTGCCATGGAATTGTAAGTATGCACACAGACCAAATGTTTCCTCAAAATAATTAACACTGAAACAGTTAATAGTGTAGGGAAGGGGGGACCTCAGTTTGAAACAAATGGACTATTTTCTGCTTCCCAGGGCAATCATTTCAAGCAGCATGCAGGCTATGGAGGAGAAAGCTGGATGAGTTTACATGCAGTTCATGTTTTTGAGGTTGCTCTTAGAGCTGCAGGGTCTGGAATATGCCTAAAATAAGCAGTTTTATAGACTGATTTTGTGGCAAGGAAAGAGTTTTGCCCACAAGTTCCAGATGGATAGAATGAAGCACTACAACTGGCTTCATTCACAGCGTCATTTCCATAGGCCCTCAGATTATGTCATAGTGAGTACAAAAGATGTTCTTCCACAGCAGTGATTTTTCTTCATAGCTGGAAGATACTGGCTTTTAATATCCTATACCCTGTGGCTTGCAAATCAACTTAAGGGCACAGCTATACAAACAGTACAATTAGACTGGGAAAAAAGGGGTATCCTTCTCAACCCCCTGTGAAGGATTTACAGGGTGAGGCAACCTTAAGGATTTTAGGCTGGAAGGGAGTTCAGCTAGTCCAGCCACCTGATGCTGCAACAAGGATGAGTGCTGCTGACATTCCCTTATGAAGCTTTTGGGAGGCAACATTCCTTACTGTCTGTGAGAGAGACTGCAAGACTGAATCAGGTATTGCAATCACCAAAACTTTTCATCCAAATCTCTCACTCCTTAGGATAAAGCCAGTATTTTACATAGAATCATAGAATAGTTAGGGTTGGAAAGGACCTTCAGATCATCTAGTTCCAACCCCCCTGCCATGGGCAGGGACACCTCCCACTAAACCATGCCACCCAAGGCTCTGTCCAGCCTGGCCTTGAACACTGCCAGCAATGGAGCATTCGCGATTTCCCTGGGCAGCCCATTCCAGTGTCCCACCACTACATAGCTCTCTTTAATTTGTCTCATCAGCTTGGCAAAATCTGAATAACCTAATTCCTGTCTCTTAATAGATTGCTTGGTTAAGCAAAGTAAATCTGAGTAGCAAGTAATGTAAATAAAATAAATAAGTAAATAATAATAAATAAACAGGTACATGTAAGGAAAATCCAGCATGAATTCTATGACTGCTACAGCTGTTGCTCCCTTTCTTTTTAGTGCTACATTTTCTTTGCCTGACTGAAAAACCTGTCTTTGGTTTGACCCTAATGAATTCTAAAACAAGTTGTAAGAAACAAGACCACCAATACTAGTTTTAATTCCAAAACAGGTGAAGAGCTATTCATTAAATTCGATTAGCAAACAGATGAAGTGGCTACTTTGAACAATTGCAGGAATTAATAAATTGAGAAGATGGATGCTATAGTAGAAAACAGTTATCTCATTTTAGTCCTGAACTCTATTTACCTAAAGTAATTTAAGAGCACAAGTTTTAAAAGACTGAAGAATCACTAGGAAGTAGCAGTGAGTCCATTTTACAGAAGTTATGTCGAGAAGGAGATAAGGAATTGTTGTATTAAATAAATAGACTTAACTGACAACTGGATTTAAGAGGAACTCTTTTGCAGGCACTAGTTTAATTCTTCAAATTCACTCCTTTCTGATATATATATATATACACACACACACATATGTGTGTGTATTTGGAAGGGTTTTTCTTTTGGGGGGTGTGTGTTTTGTTTTTATTAAAGCTGAATATTTTTGAAGAAAATATTTTTACAGGGCGTTTGCTGGGGTATTGTGGGCTTTTTTGGGGGGTGGGTTTTTTTGGTTTTGAGTTTTGGGGTTTGGTGGTGGTTTTTTGTGGGGGGTGGGTTTTGTTTTGGGGGTTTTAGTATTTGTTGTTGTTGTTTGTTTGTTTTCTGGTTGTTGCGGGGGGGGTTGGGTTTATTTTTAATGTCTCCAAACTTTTGGAATCCCCCCACTAAACTTTCAATAATTTCGCACACTTTTTTTTATCGTTATTTATTTATTTAATGAGTTTTTTAATATTCTTATATCTGAATTTTTGAGCTTTTTCCTTTTTAAGCACTTCTGCTTCACATCTTTATGTAAAAGCAAAAGCAAATATAATAAAATTAGAAGAGAAGCATGTTCTACCCAGCCTTTCCTGATGCAATTAATAATTAAGATCAAATGGCTTGTAAAATACCTACCAGTACGATTAAAATTCTATGAAAAGGTTGCTGTAAGAATAATTGCATTCTGTTGAATATAACCAAAAAACAAATCCATGGTTCAATATCTTGTGTTGTATGTTTTCTGTTTTTAAAATTAATGTGACATAAGGCATTCTTTATGCTAATGTTATAGCTCCTTGGATGAGTTTAACACCATTATCTTCTTTAATGAATAATTCATTCCCTGTTGAAAACCCAACTATATCATTTTTACAGTGTGTAAATGAAACTTTGAAGTGCAATTTAACTTTAAAGAACTTCAGATTGTTGAGAATTCTCATAAACCAACAAAAAGTGCTGTGCTTGTAGTATTGTCTTGTACTGAAGTGTGAGCACGTTGTGGTGAGCAGGTTTGCAATTCTTAATTTCACTGCTGCTTTTAAAGAATCTTGGAAAGGATTCCTGCTTGGTTTTACTTTATTGGCATTTTTATACACTTTTAGCTATGTCTTTTTGAACATAAAAATAATATTTGTGGGTACAGCAAAGCTCATCTCCTCATTGTCCTTGACTATTGAGGAAGAACCTCTGTGGGAAGGTGGTGAAATGGGAGCAATACTCTTTTTCCCACACCAGATCCTAGACTTTCTGTAAGTCAAACAAAGTCCTTGATGCAAATGAGAGGAAAGACAGAAAGATCCTAGGAACTTCTTGGACTTCTGTTTGTGTCCAGTATTTTTCCCTACCTAAGAAGGTGAAGGCTGCAGTTTCATGTGGGTTAAATTGTCTCCCCGTAGTGATACCTAAATGTTAACTGGAACATTAGGCCTTGTGATTCTGTGCAGCTTCCCCATCTCCAAGAAAGCTGGGCTCTGACTCTAAACTTTTTTCCCTCCCTAAAAATGAGATTGTTGGTTTTTAGTTAATGTGGGTATGGAAGAAACAAAATGGGGCATGCTTTAGCTGAATAATGGTCAGCCGAGTAATCACAATATCATGTTGACCCTAAAGCTTAATCACAGTGCCTAATAATATATTTCACGTTTTAGGAGGACCATTCAGTTTATAGGTCAGTCCCATGCCATCATGGGAAGTTTAGATTGCATATGAGGAAGAAATTCTTTACTGTGAGGGTGGTGAGGCACTGGAACGGGTTGCCCAGGGAAGTTGTGAATGCTCCATCGCTGGCAATGTTCGAGGCCGGGTTGGACAGAGCCTTGGGTGGCATGGTTTAGTGGAAGGTGTCCCTGCCCCTGGCAGGGGGGTGGGAACTAGATGATCTTAAGGTCCTTTTGAACCCTAACTATTCCATGATTCTGTGATCCTATATGTGTTTATGTGTCACACTTGAATTTAATTACGGGGGGGTTATTTTATTACATATAAGTAAGTTCATGTAAATTCTGGTATCTGAAGAATTATACTGTGCCATTGAGCTCTTATTTTTGAGCCTGTTGGATGACTGTATCTAAAGCAAGAGCAAGACAGTTAACCAGAATATGTATTTATATCATGTAACAGTGACTTGTTTCCTGACGCTTATTGAGTGTCACCTATAGTGAGGCATGATTGATTGCTGTGCTTTGATAATAATGTGACTGAATGGGGCACTGCAGGGCTGGGGGATCAGATATGAGTCCTCCTGGGTAAAGAGGTAAATGATAAAACAGGGGTCTGTTTCCAGAGATGCATTTTCCATGCACTAATTTCATGCTAAGCCATGCCTAGTTTGAAAGTTTCCTGATATCTCTAAATCAACTCTGGAAGCTGGGAATGCATCTTCTATGTAAGTTATTTTTATTCTCAGTGGAAATAATGGCTTTTGGGTACCAGGGAGCAGCATGTGCTGCTTCTTCCTAGGGGAGCACATTATCAGCTTTATTTTTATTATGTCCTTGCAATAGATTTTCATTTTAGACATTTTAAGACTGAGAGCTGCAATACTTTATAAAATGCCACTTAGCAAGTGCATTTGTGCTTCTTTTTCACTCTGCTCTCCCCTTCCTTCCTTTCTTCCTTCCAAGCTCTCTGACTTGCAAGTCAAAGGAATCTAGGGAGTATTTATCTTAAGTCAGGAAACAAACTGGTCAAAATCAAACAGCTATACTTATTTAATTTATTTATTTATTGTATTTCTTTTCCCTGTGTTAAGATTTTCTGTATCTTTAACTGATGATGTCCTCAGAGAAAACAAGCACATGTACAAACCTGTATTGTTTTATTGCCCTGTATGCCCTTTCCTTTGGCAAAGAGTTCCTTGGGCATATCTTTCTAGGACTCTGAATGTTACAAATCTGTGGCACTGTTGTTCTCTGCTAAAGATAAATCATAGAATCATAGCATAGTTAGGGTTAGAAAAGACCTTAAGATCGTCTAGTTCCAGCCACCCTGCCAGGGGCAGGGACACCTCCCACTAAACCATGCCACCCAAGGCTATGTCAAATCCAGCCTTGAACACTGCCAGTGATGGAGCATATGCACAGAATAGAGTAAGACTGGGGCAGGAGGAGGTATGAATCATAGCACTTTGCATAATAGGCTATCCTTCTGAACATATCTAGCTGTGGACAGAGAACAGTATTTTTTCAAATGAAAACATAAATCCTGTGGTATTATAGGCTCCTAACAATGGCAATTCTGCCGTCTTCACTTGGCATCTGGAGTTGTGATATTTTTGTTTTATTTCCATGAGCTATCATTACTGAAAGCTTTGCACTTTTCCATCTGCACATTGCAAAACGTAGGCATTTTCATTTTCCTCTCAAATCAATTGTTTAGGATAAGAAATGCTTTATATTTTTCTAACAACTTTGTATTGTACAATACATTGAAATAATCAGAGTTTATCCTCCTTTTCAATTCAGAGTTCATGCACTTGTCTCCTCCTTTATGTTAGTTTCTCTTTTTGTCAAATGATACCCTTTGAAGTTGAGCACATAGAGAAATTCATTTTTTGCCTGGAATAACACAGGTAGTCATCACCATCAACTATTACATAGGAGATTAGCTTTGTCATTAAGAGGCATAATCCCTATAATACTCTTATTTATCAGGTAACATTTAAATGAAGAAAATGTGCACTATTTAATCCATGGTCCTGGTAATTGCTATTAGAATGTTGTACCGAATGTGGGTAGGCTGAGTGAAAAAATAATTTGCACACTATTTTACTCTTTGCCATTATTTAGTTTAAGATGCTTAAATGTAATTTATAATTACACTTCAATAGCTGTGTTTTCCAAACCATTATTGGGCATTTGCTGGTCATAATGGTGTATTTGTCTCTCCCTATTCAGTGAATTTATTGATCTGTGATGCAGCTCAACATTTTCTCAAATGTAAGCTAAGGCAATACAAATCTGAGATTATGTAAGATAATTTTTTTCCTGCAGTCATTGTTCTGATACCAAAAATATGCATTCACTTGAATCTAAAGGTGACATATTTGTTTTCTGCCAAAGATCTCTGCTCTAATAATATGGGCTATATAATTTCCTCCTAAAACTATAGCAAAGTATTCAGTGAGTCAAGGTAAATGCGTGTTGATGAAACACATACTCAGAAGATGGGCTAGCAAGAGCTACAGCAGCCAAACAGCAAGACTGCATATAAATTGTTCAGAACAAGATCTGAACTGAGGCACTGTGCAGACTCAATAGTGGTGAGGCTTTTGCATGCCTGCTGCCCATCTGTCCCTGATAACTTTTGAATTCGATGGTCAGTTTTAACCCAGCACTGAAGGAAGAGTCAAAGTCTTAAAGGTCATGAAGTTCTTATATAAGACTTTAAAATCAGCAGGTAAATATAAGAGGGAGATCCAAATTGGATGTTTCCTCCAAAAGCAGCTGGCAGATTTCAGACTTCATACGTTCTGCTTGGCAGCAGTCAGGCAGTGACTGGCGTTTGCACAGCCAAGACAAGCCACAGAGCGCCCTGCCCTACGGCTGGAGCATGCTTCAAAAACAGTGGAAAACTGCAGAGGGAAGAGAGATGTGAAAGAGCAGAATCTGTAGAGTACAAATCCACAGGGAAACTGGGAAATGATGTTCCTACTGTCTATTTGTTTCATTGTATGCGCTCTGTGTATTGGCAAAAGTCTTGAGCAAGATTTAACGCAGACCTGAATAACAGCAAAGCAAACAGCGTAGGGCTGTACACTGTACATAAGCAACATGGTAGTTTTACAAGGAATTTCACACAGCTTATATCACCCTGGAGTTCCAATTAAGTGTAAAATAATTGCACGTAAGGAAGAGTAGTTCAACAATAGCAGTCCTTGTGATTGAGAACCTAGCTGGTTGAATCAAAACTCGGCCCTGTTGATTGAGGCGTAAGAGGGTTCTATACAAGGTATGAATTTGAGACCCATCTGAAGAACAGAGGGGACATATCATGAACCCAAGTAACCAAAAATTGCAGACATACACATTTTAACAGTTGCCTACAGAGAAATGGTCATTGTGAAGTAGGAAGGACAGGGAGGAGGCACATCTGTTAAAATGGAAATATAATAAGAAACTTTGTCTCAGGACTTTAGGAGAGAGGAGGTTTCATATCTGGTGATCAGGAAAATAAAGTCAGTGCTGCTATTTTCCTCCTATTTCTGTCTCATGGCTGCTGATGGTATATTGCTGTGTGACTGAGTACCTTCTAGCTGAAAAGTGATCTTTCACTGTTGATTCATAAGGAAGACACTAATTGGAAAAAAAGTTGGCAAGGTGTCTCAGTGGATGGGAAGGGATTCATCTGTTATGCTCTGATGTAAGCCCTGGCAGAACTAGTTGCATTATCATTATGTTCCTGGTGTCAAACAGCCAGTTTTTAAATTTTCTGACCCTATTGGTATTTTTTGTTTATTGAGAGTTATGTATGGCTTGTTGATTGAGTTCAACAGCAGGAAAAGCAGTAGTGATCACTTCCGCCCTAGCTGAGAATCATTGCAGTCAATGGGAATTTCTGCACGAGGTTTCCAGGGACAATCTGCTAGCCAAAAGGCAAAGGCAGAACTAAATTATCATAGGAAATTGCAGCAGGCCTAGTTAAGCTAGGTTTGTGGAGAGATATATCTTTTTTAACCACATGAATATCTATTATCTGCAGTCACTAAAGATGTTTACAGCACAGCCCTCGATAGCAAATCATGCAGTACCTAGCTAAAATCTGTAAGGACTCTCTTTTAGGTGCCTCCATATGGTACAAGATATTTAATATTAATCCTTAAAATTGCAAGTTTTTGTGACACTTGAAAAATGCTCACATATGCTCATGGTGAGTACCAATATGGCTGCAAACCATTTGTGCAGCTTGGATGACACAGCAATCTGCTTTCCCAAACAGTGGTTCTGCAACATGGAAAGATCAGAGAAGCATTTGCTGAGCAAATGCAGAATGCAAAATACTGTTCCTTCAGGAACTGGCATATAGCACACAGTAAGAATCCCATATACCATTCATCATAGGCCTTCTCTGCTGGGAAGGGAAGGGAGTAAAATTCCATTGTAGTATTTTCATTAAGGCAGATGACAAAAGAGATGACATGACCTTATCCTAGTCAGAAAAGACTCTTATCAGTGCCACATGGGCCCAACCAGACTCTTTGCTGAGTGAAGAATTGATTCTCTTCTGCCCCTTTTCCCTCTGGCTGGGATTAGTATCATTATTGATTAATGATCATTATGAAAATGTTGTCCAGAGACCCCAGTGAAGGTCAGAGCCCCATTGCTAGGGATTATTCAGTCCTGATGATTTTACAGATGTCAGAAAACTGGCTTTGTTCTTATTATGCACTGCTATATATTGTGCACAGGCAGGAGTCCTTCAACGAGTGGTTGTCAGCCATTTTTGTGGTGTTTTTCCCCAATATATTTATACTGGTCCAGTCATAGCAGATTTGCTATTCTGAGAGGTAGGAAGGAGGGTTACTAAAACTAGTTAGTTACTGAAGTGCTAATATGACTTTCACAAGTTTTATAGGAGGATGTCTTGGGCTTTTCACATTAGGAAGATTTTCTGGAGTGAGTGTTGTCTCCTTTTTGTTACACACAACTTCTGGAGATGAAACTCCAAGTCATTCCCGGAGTTTGGGAAATTTCCCAAAAAGCCCAACAAAATTTTGTGGGCCTAGACTTAAATCTTTACAAAGAGGTAAACATGGTTTACTACTATGTGGTGAAAGAGCTAACGTTAGCCATTGGGTGACACAATGAAAATCTTTCTGTGCCTTCCAACTATGCACATGAGAGTTAATATGTCAGCATAGCCCTGAAAAGACCTCTAGTATCTTGAAGACAGGCAGTTTGGTTCAAAATGCATCTAAGGTAAAATACACACGATATGCTGGCCAAATGAATAAAAGATCTACATTGGTTTACCCTCTCCCACATATCTTTGTTTCTCTATAAAGATTGCCCCCATATCTTCATTTTTACTTGATTTCAGACATGAATTCCCATTAAAGACTCACTGAATTTTAATGAGCATATATTTTGCAGTCAACCATTGGATTTTACAGTGCAGTTTATGATACAGTTTTGACAATGTAGAGTTATTTCTTTGTTAATTGAACAGTCACATTAAACAAATCTTAGACCTTTAATACAAAATGAGTGTATAAATATGTGAATGTAAATATCTGAATACTAGACATTGTGTCTGCAGAGAAATATATCTGTACAAGAGAGGAAGAACTAGAGGCCTTTTTATGGTCTGTCTTCTAAAAAAAGTGTACAAGATCATACTTAGAACAGTTCAGCTGGAAGGGACTTACAGTGATCATTAGCTCAAGGGCCTGACCACTTCGGGGCTGACCAAAAGTAAAGGCACGTTATTAAGGGCATACTCCAAATGCCTCTTAAACACTGACAGGCATGGGGCATCAGCCACCTGTCCGGGAGCCTTTTCCAGTGCCTGATCACCCTCCCAGTGAAGAAACATTTTCTAATCTCTGGTCTGATCCTCCCTTGATGCAGCTGTGAACCAGACCTGCCACTGGATCCAGGGGAGAGCTCAGCACCTCCCTCCCCTTGCCCCTCCTCAGGGAGCCATGAGGTCACCCCTCAGCCTCCTTTTCTCCAAACTAGACAAAACAAAATATGAGACAAAACTTACAGGGCCATCCAATAAAAAGCTGCTATTTGGCAGCATATGTTTAATAAACACACTGGGCTATATAAATATAGGTGAGGCGAAAAGATAGCTTATGAGATATCTCAGTGGGAGCCTGATTGCAAGTACAATCAGAGGTCTCTTATATGTGCTGCTGAGGGCAAAACTGTTCTGTTGTGCTCAAGCTGAATGATGAGATAAGGTGATTTTAGCTTCCTGAAGGATTTTATCTCAGCTGAACTTCATCTCTGTTAGGACTTTGTCTTAAAAGACATGTATAAACAGCCACTGTCACATTGAAGACAATAGCTGTTAAAAGGGAATCAAAGACCAACCTTTTTTAATGATTTATTTTTTAATGGAACTCATGTCATTATATCAGCATTTGCCAAATAGGAGACTTGTATCAAAATACAAGCAACTTATGAGGACACGTGTGAAAGGCAGTAATTACAGGTCAGTTTGCTGAAGACTGTTAGGAAAATACATGAAGTGAATGGCAGACATATTGTTACTAAACATTAGGGGCTTTTCTAAATACAAGTTTTTCTGCCAAAATACAAAGGACTCTCGACCAGCCTCTCAAACTTAAAGGCCAAAACATGTGGAGTACAGAGAGAAAGTGGTGACCTTTTTGAGGTATATAAAATTCCGAAGGGATTTGAGAGGATAGATGCTACAAGATTATTTGAATTTGTGTCAAACAGAAGAACAGGAGACATGAACTGAAGCCAAGGAAGGATCAAATCCTAAAGGAATAAGAGTAGAGTGTGTCTGTGCACCGAGAATAACTATGCTGTATTAAAAATAAGGCAATGATATGAACAGTCTTGGAAGAAATAGGTTTAGGCAAATGTCTAGGGAACAAACATAGTTGTGGAATGTTGCAACATTAGCTACAGACAATGCAGTGATGTTGAGAGGATCTGATTGCTGCTTCTGGTTTCATATTTCCCTTGCAGTTTGTGTATGAGCAGTTTCTGTTAAGCAAGAACTGCTCTTCCTGCTAGGAGACATTGCCATATGTGCAATGCTGGAAGCAACAACAGTGTGTTTGTGCTGCTTAATAAAACATTAACCTTCATATGAATGCTGCTGTTTGATAGAACGTATGTATGAGTAAACTCTTCATGCAGAATGTGTCCATAATTGCCACTCCTTGGATGCATTAATTACTTCATTAGGGTTCTTTATTGCAGCTGGTTAACTGCTGCAATACAGTGCAGTGGAATAATACTGCATGTTCTCTACACCACCACCCCCCACGTGTTATGCTGAATGTAGGAAAGAAAACTAGGTAACTCCCTAGGAAACTAGGGAACTCTTATTTTTATGAAGAACTCATTTCCAGCAGACTTCCAGTGACCTTAGAGTTCCTTTAACTTACAATATAATGGCTATCTCCAGTGTCACTCCCACATCCTTCCTCAGTATCTTAGAACTCACTAGAGTTCAACTGAAAAATGGCTTGTTTGCTATTCCTATGTGTGAAGTTAGAGATTCCTTCTCCATGCGTTTGTCTTGAGATGTGCAAAGGCGGCAGGTTGGCAGACTGCAGAACAATTGAGTGCTTTGTGGATTACTAACTTTGTAACAAATTATTTCTAACATTTATAATAAGTGAAATCAAAGTAATTATGAAGATCTTTCAAGAAAAAACTATTTTCCAAAGGCTGACTGTACTAACAAAAACACTGTGAAACAAATTTCATCTCTGAGCATAGACTGTCCAGTTTAATGATTAATTTGCACTAAACATCTCATTAATAGCACAGATTGTTTTGCCAATTTTTCTGAACAAATATAATTAGAAAATTTGTCAATTTTTTTAATGTATTTAGTGCTGCAAAAGAGAAAATAGGTAAATTAATGGCAGTAGCTAATGATTTATTTGCATGTTATGGTGTCTTATTTTGTGGTTGGGATCAGAGCTGTAGACCTGTAGAGCTTGCCAGTTCCAGCAGTGGGTTTTCTCCTAGCAGTGTTTTAATGTACCCCACACTCCTGTGTGAAGCAAGTCTTGAACTTGAAACTGAAAGAAGTTTCCATTATCTCAAGGAATGCATAAGAAATGCATTCAGAATAAGAAAGCTGCACAAAGTGAACTGGTTAGTGCCCAAAGCAGAGCCCTGCTCCTCTAGTTAGTAATCTCACTACAAAACACAGCTCCAGCATGGGTCCCTTCTGTGGGGTGCAGTCCATCAGGAACTGATGGCTCCAGCATGGGACCCCATAGGGCCACAAGTCCTGCCATTAAACCTGCTCCAGTGTGCGTTTGCTACAGGACCGCAGCCTCCTTCAGGCATTCCCCTGTCGCTGACAGGCTTGGTCTTGGCCAGTGATAGGTCAGTCTTGGAGTTGGCTGGCATTGGCCAGCCACACACTGGGGGAGCTTCTAGCAGCTTCCCACAGAAGCCACCCTTGTAGTGTCCCAGCTACCAAAACCTTGCCCTGCAAGCCCAGTACAACTTTGGATTGATCCTATTCATTACTCTAATGTTTAAAGAAATAATTTATTGAGGGTTTTAGATCTCTGGTACCTTGCTGGGGTGTTTTGGGGAGGTGGTGGTGGGGATGGAGGGAAGGGGGAGGGAGGGAAGGAGGGAACAAGGGTTGGGTTTTGTGTGTTTTCTTTTCTTAATTGGAGTAGTTTTGTGAGTATTCAGTAGTGGCCCTTCAGCCTGTAGGATTCATATCTCATGAGCCAGCAATTCATATTCCTCCCAGGTTGCAGAAATTTGCAAATTATTCCATCACGACCTCTGGCTTACTTTAGTCGAGCATGTGGTTTCCATGAACACTTTTACATGGAACTTTCAACCATTTTTCAGTGGCTTTCCGTGTAAACAAAATTTAGTTTCTGTTGTAACAGGATAAAGCACGCACTGAAGTGTCAACAACAGAGCTGAAGAGAAGCTGTCTTTGTAGAAAAACTGTGCCAACTTCTCTGGTAGATATTGCTGTAGGTGAATGTGCTTTCGTTTTTCTATTTTTTTTAAGAACCAAATTTTTTAAGGAAATAAGCTTTGTAATAATAGTGTCCTTTTAAGTTTTACAGATTGACAACACCAAACATTCTATGCCTGGTCTGAAACACGTATGAATAAACTAATCAAATGTATGTGCGCTCGCACAATGCTATATGCTATTGTGTGAGTTGTATTTATAGATTTATTTTTATAAATATAATTTTAATATTTAAAATAAGTTATTGTAAACCTATAAATCTGTGTATTTACATACATAGAAATACGAACTGTGACTACTAACAAAATCAAAAATGCATTTTGGAAACAGAGGAATCCCTTTTTAATTCTTAAAAAGAGTTATAAACAATGTTTGCAACTCCTTCAGATGTTCTCTGAACTAAGATGGATATCTTAACGTATGTGTTTCAAATGCCTGTGCTCCACACTTCAGTAACTAATGTTATTTCTTGACTGTTAAAATTGCATTGTTTGGTGCCAGCATAGAACATCCATGCCAATTTTAACAGCAGCTTCATACTACGGTTTGGGGTTTTTTTATTTTTTCCCCAGAAACTAGAAGAAGGTTTAGGTCACACACCATGTTTCAAACAGCTGAATAGCACACTGAAGTTTTATGTGGACAGAGCTATTCACATACCCTAATTTGTATAACCATTTTAGAGTCTGAATTTTCCTCTAGCTGGGATTATTAGCTTAGGTGCAATGTCACACTCATATGCCTCTTTCTCTGTTAAAGTCAGCTCAGTATAAAGCAATGTACCTGTGCTCTGTGTTGAATTGAACACTACAGATGCATCCCAGAAGTTGTTGATTCAATTCTTGCCTCTCCTGCAAAAGAACTTGTGTCTGATTTCTGTTTTGCCTTGGTTTCACATCTGCAAATAGGACTACATACCTTTGTTGCTGGCTTTTCTCCTTTATGCGTTTTAAGTACTGTGGGACAGGGATAGTCTTTTGGTACATATTGTACAGAACTCCACAAGACATCAATCCAGCTTGATTTTATTGTATCCTATTGTAGGATGCATAATTTTACTCAGTAATACACTTAATAAACAAAAGTGGGCTTTTGCAGATTATAACTTTTGGGATATGTTCTAAAACTAATGCAAAAGTGACTGCACCAGTTAATCACATTGACTGATATTTTGCAGAGCTGAAGATACATTTCATTATGGTTGGGGACTATTATAAACAGCCTATCTGTTAGTGCACCCATCTTAAAGTTCACAAAGGATCCCAGTTCTAAAGTGACAGCAACTATCGCATCTGTGTCATTTGATGCACTATTTGCATTTGGCAACTATTGCATCAATGCAATTTTCAGATTTTATTCTCCTTGCCGAAGAGTATTCCACGTTGTATTTCACCTGCTAGCCAGAGACCAGCACAGTATCATCTTGATGTGTTCGGTACTGTGGCTTAGATACAGAAAATGAAGATTTAAGTTAATAGCAAACTCTGTAGCTCCTTTAAAAATCAATGGACTGTCTAAGCTGACACGTGTCTCAGCTGATGGTCTGTCCTTGATGCATTTTCTGACATGGTTTTGACATGTTGTCATTGGACAAATTTTCCAAGTAGTTTATTTTACAGCAGTTGTGTCATAAAGCTGCTGATGACTTTACAAAATAGTTTTTGAAGTTCCAACATCATCAAAGCAGTATTTGAATGACTTTTGCAAATTTATGGGGGTTTATGAACAAGCCAGCCTGTAGTTTTCCTCTTCAGCTAGAGTTTATGAGATTTTATGTTGTGTGCTGTAGAAAGACAGTTTATTAAATCTGCTTCTCATGAGAGCATACGACTCTAAACTTACGGATGGGTATATAACTAACTAGCATCCTTGTGTCAGGTTAAGAGTCGAGGACCATGTTAGTGGAATGCCGCAGTATCAACACGTGTAATTTTAGTAGAATCCCTCTATATTGTATGTCAATAGTAAACTGAAAACCAGAAGTCACATAGCTGCTTACAAATAGACTTACCTCCTGGGAACAGCAACCAATAAAACACCAATCCAAGCATGGTATGAGGACAGTAAGACACCCCTTTTTCTTCAAGAAAGCTAGGCAGAGATACACCATGTCTGTATTTTGCATTAACAATTCATTAAATATGGAGCATCATCTAACAAAGATTTCTCACAAAGAATGTCCATCAATCAGTGCACTGAACAAATAATAGCTAATAACAATAAGCTCCTTTCCTTGCTATTTCTAAGTAGCAGTATCAGATTTGTAGGGAAAAAAAAAACCACAATAAAACCCTCAAGACCCCCCCCCAAAAAAAAAAAAATCAAACCCAAACAAAACAAAAAACCCATATCAGAAAACAAACTAACAAAAAAAAAAAAAAAAAAAAAAAACACACAAACCCTGTCACTTGAAAATCAGACACAAAAGAAAGCCATTATCTCTAAACTGGAGAGTGATTCTTCAGCCTTATCTTTACTGGCCTTTCTCCAAATACTTCAGATGATTGTCCCCTCTCTGCAAAAACAATAACCAGGAAGTGTTGAGAATGCATTCTTTTCAGTAAAACCTAAAAAAGCAGTTTTACTTAATTAGAAAAGATGGAATAATTTTTCCTCAAAAAGCATCAGGTGTCTGGGTTTCCTTTAATTTCATTGTGCCACCTTCCATGCCTTGATTCTGCTCATTATAAAGATAAGGCTGAAATAGGAATTCAGTACTGACATTTTGGAGATGGACTTTGGTTCTGCTTTTGCAGTCAAGCTGTATCTGCAAGAGTGAAATTCAATTTGCCTTACATTTCCTAACACTATAGAAAAAATCATGTGAATCCTACATTAAAAATAAAAAAGGGGGATCTTGAACTTAATTGAAATGGATGCTATGGGCATTGGGTAGAGCTCCTTCTAGCTTTTGGTGCTGTGACTGCACATTTTGCACATAGTTAAATGATCACACATGAATTGTAAGGGTGGGTGGTCCTTCCAGGAAGAATAGATGGAGTTGTAGACCTTATTAATATTGTCCAGTGAAATGCACATTTTGTCATGTGTGTCTGGAGAATTGTGCTGATGCCCTCCTTCATTATAGCAGCAACATCCTTCAGCCCCAGCTGTGCCCATGGTTGTTTCCACACGTTGATCCAGGAGCACAGGAAATAGGACAAATACAAAAATATGTGATGTTATACCTTTTCTTAAACATGATGATGCAACAGAATTGTATTATTAGTGGATATTTTGGGGGAGGAGGGGGGAGGATAAAATTATGTACATCATTTAGATCTGCAATTTGAACCTTCCAGAGAGACTGCATAATTATTCCTTTAGTTACATTTATCTATTTGGAAGCATCTTTTTTCCAGTTGACCAGTATACACCTTTCATCTCTACCCTTACTATACTTATTCCTTCTTCTTTTAATGAAATGCACTCATCAAGTCTTTACTCCAGGTGATTCTTTAAACTTATAGCATGAGGGGAAAGAAAGAATATTTCACAGTGGTATTTTATCGCACTTGTTCCTTAAAATGTTCAAGCCTGTAATATTGTTCAGCCCCCAGGTGTAGAACATGAACTCCTGAGGTTGAACAGAATGATTCACTTGTTTCACTATGAATTCAAAGTGGATATGAAGCATAAATCCCCTTTTTTCCCTCTGTAATATAGTAGCCATGAATCACAATGTCACGCTGAGTCGATCATAATCTAACACTTCACGCCTCAGCCAACAACTTGATTTGTCAAGAGAACAGGCCTGCAAGATGCCAATAGCGTCGATTCCCATTGGAAAAGAAAGGATAATTAAGCCCTCAGTGAGCTAATTTCTTCTTGCTTTTATAAAAATAACATTTACTTTTATCTTTTAAGTAAACAGAAATGAAGAAATGTTACATGTGTATGGAATCAGCTAAGTGTTTACTTTCCCTAAATCACTAGTATGAGGTTCTGTTCCATTTCTGCCTGATAAAATGTGTCCAGGAGGCCATGAGGGGTAAAGGAAGATCATGAGGGGAAAGGAGAGGGTGGCCACAAGGAGTGAGGGGAGATCGTGAAGGGTGAGGGGCTGCCGTGGGGCATGAGGAGTGGCCATAAGGAAAGATCTTTAGGAGTGATGAGCTATGGCCATGAGGGCTATGGGCAATTGCGAGGGGAGATTATGAGGGAAGATCATGAGTGAGCATGGGGTGTGAAGGATGGCCGTGAGGGGAGAGCAGGGGCAGCCATGGGATGTGAGGAGTGGCAGTGGGGTGTGAGGGTGAATGTTCCATTGCTGGCGGTGTTCAAGGCCAGGTTGGACAGAGCCTTGGGTGGCATGGTTTAGTGGGAGGTGTCCCTGCCCCTGGCAGGAGGGTTGTAACTAGATGATCTTAAGGTCCTTTCCAACCCTAACTATCCTATGATTCTATGAGGGGAGATCTTAAGGAGAGATGAGGGGTGGCCATGGGAAATCATGAGGGAAGAGCAGGGGTGGCTATGAATGGTAAGGGGAGATCATGAAAGGTGAGGGGCAGCCATGAGGGGAGATCTTCAGGGAAGATGAGGGGTGGCCACGAGGAGTAGGGGCAGTCATGAGGGGAGATCATGAGTGGCTATGGCAATAGGGTGTGAAGGGTGGCTGTGAGGCATGAGGGCACCTTGTGAGGGGAGATCTTTAGGGAAAGAGCAGAGGTAGCCATGGGATGTGAGGGGTGTCCATGAGAGGGAGATCTTCAGAGGAGATTATGAGTGGCCTCGGGGTGTGAAGGATGGCCATGAGGCATGAGAGGAGAGCAGGGGCAGCTATAGGGGTAGACATGAGGGGGAATCTTAAGGGGATATGAGGCGTGGCCATGATGGGGAGGGGCAGCAGCTATACAGTGCGGGCCACTGTGGGGAAGGGATGAGGGCTGGCTTTGAGGGGAGATCACAAGGGGCAGCCATGAGGGGAGAGCTTGAGGGGATATCAGTTTGCCCTTAGTGACATGGTTTACTGAATGGTCTTGGCAATCCTGGGGTAACAGTTGGACTTGATGATCTTAAAGGTCTTTACCAACCTAGCCAATTCTGTGATTTTAGCTCAACTTACAGTCATACATTGCGCTACATCTCAATTATGAAACTGAAGCTAAAATTAAAGACATGCAATGTGCATGTTAACTGGCCTGCCAGAGGATGCCACTATTTCTGAGTACAAGTGTGAAGCAGCAGTCTATCTGTGAGCTTCGTGATGAGCATGAATGTTGTTTCGCTGGAATTCCAGGCCGTTGCACAGAGGTAATGAACCGAATGTGCTTGGAGGCCTAAATATGTACGAAGGTTACCATCTATATTTCTAATATACCATGATATGTTTCCCATATGGAGATGTGGTACATGAAGAGATCAGTTTGTTATGAGCAAAAATTGCTGTTATTTTAGGAAGAAGGATGCCTTGATGCTTGATTTTTACTGCTTGTGAATTTAGCCAACAAGTGGAGGCTTCTTTTCCATGCAGGGGAAATTCTGATGCAAATAAATACCATACCGGCATGCAGTATTTATTTGATTATGCTTATGAATATTTACATTAAAATTAGATTTAGTTCTTGCATTTGTATCCCCTGGGTGCTTAGAAATTTATGAAACACCTAATAGTCAATGCAGAGCCTGGATAAACCCATTGATCAGACTGTAATAGATCTTTCCACTGTTTTTACTTTTCATTGTAGAATAGAACAGCCGGTATTTATCCATCAGGGCCAAATCGCTCCATCCTTACTTTCGAAGGTTTGTGTTTGGCAGCACAACAGAAAAAGAGAAGCACAGACTTTCCAGGCATAAGGTTGGAAGGTTCAATCTTGTCATCAAGTCCAATTTCCTATACTCATAAGTAATATTGCAGGAGACTCCTAGACTACTGGAGTCCCTGCTTGCTGTAGCCACAAAGAACTCCCCAGCATCTTTGGAGCAAACTCTGCCCTTACCATGAATGCTTAGACTAGCCGTCGAGGTGGAAAGGAGTTTAAGTAGTACAGAGCAATCTGCATCTCTTTCTTCTATGGCTCATACGTAATGTGGCTGCAACACTCTCTGCTGTGCTATTGTATTTTTCAGTCACAGGCATTTCCAATAGGCTGTGTCAGAGGGAAGGAACTGTTTGTATCTTTGTTATCTCTGGGCATCACATAGTCCTAAGAGACAAGACATAAAATGTTCTGCTCGTTTCTCCCAGCTCCTCTCCTAGCAGCAGAAAATACAGACCGAAAAAGTGCCATCATTTACAACCTTATAGCAAAACCTGACTTACTTGGTTCTGCACAGGTATTAAAATATTTCTGGTGATTTAGGGCCCAATCCTTTATTTCCTACTACGCTGAAATTTATTATAGTTACAAAATCATGTAAATAAGTGAGTTTTGCCCTCCTAGACATTTCTTGTTTCTTCCTATAGCTGTCTCTCTCAACAACCACACCCTGGTTTTCCTATTATGTGTTCTATAGTTGCTGGGGTACATGCCAGACATAAGACTCCTGAAACAAACTCTTTTTCTGGCATTGATGGAACTTAATATGGTCTAATGGTACCTGGTTTTCCCAAGTATTTGCTAGGGTTGAATTGCTAAGATACCATGGCTCTGCCCCCTCTTCTCTCCTTCCCTGGAACAGAATGCAGGCAGCCTCTTTGAATATGGTTGCTTTTCCACTAATATGTTATCTTTATTTCAGGTTTTTTCTTTAAAAATAAAACGCTTCCTCAGCAGCCCAGCTGCTATTCAAATTAAGCGATATGCAAACTATGCTTGGGAAGGGAATTTAAGTAGAAATTTATTCTGATATCTGTTTACATTTTCTCAGATTTTGTTTGCAGCTAAAAGCACTTTAAAAGTCTGTCCAAAGACAAAAAAAAAAAAGAAAAAAAAGAGGGGAAGGAAAAAAGCCCCAAACCAAACAAGCTCACCCCAAAACTAAATCCTTCTGCTTTAAGTGTCCATGTTACTGAGGTAAAGCGACATAAGTTAAAGAAGATTTATGAGCTGTGACCACCATGTGTTTGGTGCTTGGAAGCTGTAAAGTATATTTTTAAATGCTACCTACATGTTGTCAACTTAAGGTCATTTTATCCTTACAAAGCAAATTGTTCCTAGCTCTGTGTCCTTACTCTGTCTACCCATCTGTGTGATCAGTGTGCTGTTTTGGGGAGGGTACCCTCTTTAGTACATACTTATAAAGTACCTAAGACAGTCTGGTGCTGATTGCTAAGAGGCCCTCCAAATGTTAATGCATGTATTGAGTATGCATTGTCCAGCACAAGAGCTTAGTTTCCTATTACATTACTAATAAATTATAATAATACAGGATTGAAGGACTTCTCCCAGTTATCTACATAGAAAGTGCAGTACCTAAAACACCCATAAATGTTTGTTGTTTTTTAGAGGTATGTGTATTGTTATGTAGAGATTACGTACACAAGAGAATGGGAGGAGAAAGATAAGTTAAAATCCAAACTTTTTAATTATTCCCTGTTCTATTAAAATCCCCTGGGCAAACTCAGATTTATCCCTGTCTTCCAATAGTCTTTGTAAGATCTTGTAATAAATGGGTTTTGTTTTAACTCTCCTGTGACATTTGTAGCACATTTGTCTCTTCTTGACACATTCCAGCATAAAAGTCCTTCAGAACTGGAGCATCTTCACTTTTCTTGCTTGTCAGGTTTGATGCTATTGTGTCAATAAAGACAATGTTGTCTGATGCTTTTCCAGGACAACACTCTTTCAAAACTGATTTTGAACCACATGGTAGTTAAGGTATACCATGCAGTATCTGTGGGATTGCTTAAAGCACTTTTTTACCTCTTTTAGTTCTGCACAAGGAGGCTTTGTGGCAGATAGAAAATGGTAACTTGCAGCTGTTCATGTAGGAAGTGAGCAGCAGCTTAAGGGGAACATGATTCCATTTGATTCAGTAATGTCACCATGGTGAGCTAGATGAGGAGTAGCCTAAAACATGTTAGAAAAATCGCATCTCGGAACTGATATTTCCATTTTGAGTCACCTTACAGAAGATCTGACCATTGCAGTGGGGAATCTGATAATTCATAACTTTTAGAAGATATTTTCAAGCAATATATACAAAATATTTTGTACCAAAACCATCTTTTATGTATCACTTGACAACTACAAATGTTGGTTTTGTTTTCATTTAGCTATCTCTGATTTTTAACTAAGATCAAAACACTAGTACTGCATAATTCTAGCAAAAGAGCATTTAATAATAACCAGGTTCACATCTCGTATAAAGACATTTTGGTTCCCTTAATCCATGAATCTCTCCATAGAAGATAACAGGAACTTGAAGAGAGATGTGCTAGAATGGGGACAGAGGATTTTTATCTCCTGTATTTTGTGGCTTGACTTTTGTGTAACATCACCAACATTTATAGCTTTTGTCATCTGGGAAAAAGCTATATAAGTTTGTTCAGTGCAAAATTTCGAGGAACATTAGTATGCAAGAACAAAATTGAATTACACGGAAGTACCCTTCAGTGTCTTTGCTTGTTGAATGTGGGTTTAGATTAAGAAAATATCAACATTTGATCAAAGTATCATTTAGCTAAAATTATATTTCTTTTTCTCCCCCACAAGAAAACCAGCATTTTGTCACTCTATAACACAACTTAACAGTGTAGAACACATCAATATCACCATATTGACTCTCTTGACATACATTTATAATATTATTTATACTTATTTTCATCTGGGAAAACCACTCAACTCACATAAAGGACTCCCAATATACAAAGTGACAGTAAACCTGTAAAACCTAAATATACTAGAAACCTGAACATGATATTTTAATTAATAAGCTAGCTCATTTGTAGCTTACATCAGTTAAAAGTGGTTGTAATCCCCAAGGAATGTAAAAGGGCATAGAGTACTATGAATCCTTATACTTCAACTCTTCCTGGTTTTTCTCCTGGTCAGGCAGAGAACATACTTCTGTAAATAACAAAGAGGATGTCTGAAAGGTCTCAAAGATCATGGAAGTTCTGTAACTACAAATATCATACTGACCTGGAGAAGAGATTCTTTGGGTATGAAGATCATGTCTTTGAGTGAGCTCCAGAGAGGGAAGAATAAAAGGCCAGAGAAGATACCACATAACTGAAAACAGTAGGAAGAAGAATTAAAGCTGGGCATCCATGATGAGACATGCAGTTTCCATTATTTTAATAATTTTATTTAGACTGCATTTGACTCTTCTTTTATGGAGCCTTGAACAGTTACTGGAATATCAGATTGAAGTACTTCACAGAAAGCCTCAAACCTGAGGAAACTAAACCTTGTATTGTCGGATTTAGACACAAAATGTGAACAGCAAAGAGCTCTGCAATGACCAAAGGGGCTAAAGACTTGATTCTGACTGAGCAGTCTGGCCTTAATACAGTAAAGCACCTAAACTAATGCTTATCTTTAAGCATGTGAGTAGTCCTATCAAGTTTAAGCAGTCGTATGCTTGAATGCTTTCCTGATTTGAGGCCAGAGTGCTCTGAACCTTGCAGGATTAAGCCCTAACCCAACAGTTTCTCTGTCAAAACTTTCATTTTTAAGAGCTCTCACCAGTTCTTGCAATTCTTTATGCATTTGGATTAGGGGGGAATCTGCTTGAAGTAAGAATGAGTAGGAATTTGTAGGACTGAGCCGTCCAAGGAGAAGCTGGACAATGTTTGTCTATGAAAGCTGTTACTGCATAGTAATGTTACAGTGTTTCTTCAAAAGGTTTCTGCTGTCAGGAGCAGTGTAAGCTTTGTTATTCACAACCATGATGAAGAGTGAAGAATAATTTGTATTTAAAAAAAAAAAAAAAACAAAAAAACAAGCAAAGAAAAAGGCTCTTACGGCCTTAATTTTGCCATTGAATCAAAAGGAATCTAGATCACATTCCATAATGGAATGTGATAGTCAGAAGTGCTATCTATTTTTGACGATTCTTTGATCACGCTGGACAAGTTTCACTGTTGATTTCAATAAGATTATGATTTCCACACAAGGTTCATTCTGTAGCTTTTTAAAATCAGAGCACAGTGTATGTGTGGAATATTTAGCTAAATCCTTTAGGGGGTTTCATCTGCAGTCTCCTCATTGTGTTTACAGTTTTATTTACCTGGAATAAGCTGCTTTTGCCTCTTACAATGCCTCTGTTCTTTCTCTAAGGGGTCAATGTGACTTGTGGGGAGCTTTAACCCAATGAAATCAATGAATGCCATTTCTGAAATCTCTGCAGTACTTCCTGATCTCATGTTGGAATAAATGAACTCATGTTGTTTTAACAGTAGTATGTCAATATTAATAAATGTGTAACACTGGAGGAAAAGATGCCAAAGCAAGCCACCCCTAGACATGAGAATCAGAATTCCACATTTGCGAGCTGGGACTGATCTTTAAGATGTCCTCACAAAGCTTGTTCCAGCCAGAATTATGGGCTGCATAGAGTGATGTATAGTCTTTAAATATCCACTAGTGATCTACACTCATGAGCGCTACAGAGGCCCTATAGAATACAATTTCCTGGCATATTTTCATGATATTAATGCCATGGAGTCAGAATCTCTGACAATATGTATTGTGGGCCTCTTTTCCCATAAAAGCAGTTAAGATGATTTAACTATGTTCAAAGTTCCGCTGAGGACAAGAAAGACATAAAAGTCATACGTGGCCCATTTTCTAAACTTTGGAGCAGAGGAGGAGAGACTAAATTCAGACAGATAAAAATGTTCCCAGTTCTTCTTTTAAATCTCATCTTATTCCATAGATTCTGCAAGGTGAGTTTGGGTTTGCATTGTCATAATTGAAAACAGAATATAGAACATAGGTAAAAGGAGGCAAAAAGGGGTATGAAAGATGATTCTTAAATATCTTTTAATAGACTTCTAATGAAAGGGACTTTGGCTGAACCTTACAATTACTATAAGCACATTCTGTCATGGGGCTATAGCTCTAATACAGCAAACAGATTGTGGAAGTTATTAATCACTTCAGTCCTTCAGCTCCTGTTTATGTGACTAGTCTTTGTGGAGATTTTCTCCACAGCATGTGGAGATTTTCCTCTGTTTGGATTGCTCAGACAGGGAGTGCATCAGGCACTAGATCTAGATTCATCATACATTTGTGAGAGAGTTCTTACAGCTGTAAGAATCAACTGCAGTTTCTTCTCTGTAATAACATAGATAAGTAGTGATAGAACAAGAGGTTAGTTCAGTATCAAAATATGAAGAATCTTCATTTCAGAAAGATGAATTACAGTATTAATTCAATTAAAAGAACATTGTGAACAGCTATTGACAATTTTCCCCCTCTCTCTATTAAATATACTTGAATGGTAAGCCAAATTCTGCTTTCAAGCCAGATTTATACCTGAGTAACTGCATTGATATCCATGAAATTACTTCTAATTTGAATCGGAGCCAACAAGATCAAATAAAGATTAAAAGTTCTCTCACTAACAGCTCTATCGGTATTTGGTGAGCTTATTATTTTATTATGGCTCTATTATAGTAAGCCTATTTTAAGTTGCCTATTTTATTTCTGCTTTGTGTGCTACAGAATAGGGCTGCCTTCTGCTTATCTCTTTCCAAATAACACCACTACTGCCCAAGTCCACACACAGACTCGCTTCTGAAAGTAAATTTGCCAGATAAAGTATTGCCATCAGGACAAGTGCTGCAGAATCATTATTCTGCAAAGTATACATGGCAAGAGATTGCCTCGTGGCCTGTGTTTTTACAGTACTTAGTATACTAACTATGTATGTGGAAATAGGGGTCCTAAACATGTTTTTCTTTCACAGTTAAATGTAGTATACTAATTTCCTCAGACCAGATACCTCCTTTAATCACATTTTATTTAGACAAGACTATCCATATTGGTGTTATGCCAATAGATATGTAAAGAAGCTCATCTGGTTATCCTTCTCTGATTATTGCAATAAGGTCTTATACGCTAAATAGTCTCCTTTTGGTTTAGGCACCTTAAATAATGGAGAAAAATTACTGATGAGTAAACAGGACTCCCCAGTTACAAATTTTTGGGGCGAGAAAATGAAAAACCCTGAAAGTTGTAATTTGATTCCTTTTGAGAACTAAATACAGTCAGGTCTGGAAACTGAAAAAGCAACAGCTGAAAAAGTAAATACAGCCAAACCTCTCTGAGGAGATACAGTGCTTCAGCTGCCTGAAGAAACCACATAGTGATAGTTGTAGACTTGGCAAAACCTTGGACAGAATAAGTCAATGATCTTAGTTATACGGATGAGAGGGGGAAAATGAAATTGTGAAAACAACTACACATTTTTCCCTGGATGGCAAAATAAAAAAGTTACTGTTTGCATTGAAACACAGACTTCTACTGTGTTGGGTATAATGTGCTTGTAATAACTTACCTGAATCTTTCAAAAATGCAGTGTAGTTTGTTCAGCATTTGTGTAGCAGCCAAAAATTATTTTGATTTTTTTTCTATTCCTTGCATACATAGAGCTTCACTGAAGACAATAATGCTGAGAGGTATCACCGAAATAAATCAAGTACTTTGATTTAATGCTTAAGTTCAAAATCATCTAGTTCCAGTTTCTACTTCTAGACATCATTGCCCTCCAATTCAAGTGAAGCAATATGATTTAGAGGTGATACTGCCACCTTCTCAGTACATCATCTGATTTAGAACAGGTCCTTGAAGTTACAGTGCAGTTGATGTTACATTTTCACTGATGTCTAGCCTAGTAGCAAGATCCATCCTACCATGTTGATATTCTTGATATCAAGAGATTCTTGATATAGATCTACAAGGCTATTCTAAATTAAAATTTATTTATAACTTTCTTCAGGATCATGAGAAAAGAAACAAAAATCCATGTACAATGGGATGATTTAAAAATTCCTCTCTGCACTCAGGAGCAAAAGTGCAAAGGTTTATGTTGACCTGAAGTCCATAATACATGGCTTCAATTTTACATTAGTATAAAAGAGGTCACAACCGGGTCTCGGTACATAACAGTGACATAGATTAATTTATGCAAGTTAAAGTTGGGTGTCCTCTGAAACTGTCACAGAACCAAACTGAATAAGGAAAAGCCTCGGGACATGATATTTGATAAGATGTCAAAGTATAAATTCATCACCATTGACTCTGATAACAGAATATGAGAGGAACTTCTCTACCACTCACCCCCAAGTCAGGGGATTCTAATTCTTGTCTGCAATAAGGAGAGATCAGGCTTTGTACCTAGTTAACTTGATGATGTTTTGATTGTCTAAAGGAAATAGCTTGTTTTGGAAACAGCCTCCAAGAGGCTATTAACATTTTTAATTACATAGATTGAGTTTAATGTCACCCTATTTCTACTTCCCATTCTTCTCATCCTCTTTATTCCCTTGTGTGGAAATAGCATCTCCTTCTGCTCAGATGCCTTGTTTGTGCGTTCTTAACTCTCCTACTATTGCCCAGAATTAGTCTCTGTCCTTACTCTACAAGTCTTTTAGTTTCTGTCGGATTTTGTTATACATGTCTATGCAGTGCTTTCATCAAACTGATCTTAAAAGTCAGCTGTGTACATAAAGGTATGCCTGTTTTCAGTTTCTTCACCATCGTCATCTGCTGTGCAACTAACATGTTCTCTTAGGAATGAAAATAAAACTCCTGGTTCACTTGTTTTATTCTGGCATGTTGTTTGTCATGGCTCTCCACTTTCTAATTGTAGGCTGCCATTAATGTCCTGGCGTTCTGATATCTCATTAGAATTCATTGTTTTCAAGCACTGCAATGATGTTGGAAACCAGAAAACAAGGAAGGGTAAGTCAGCCAATATGGTGGGTAAAGCTGCATTACTGATGCTGCTGACAACTTACTGAATCAAACTAAGAAAAAGGGAAAAATATTAAGAAAAAAAAACTTGTGTGGACTGTCTTCTGTTTTCTTAGCTCTTCATGTCAGTGGGTATCTCTCAGACATTTGCTGTTGTGTAGGCATGTTATAAAGAACGATGTACCAAATGCTTCTGCAAGTGCTAGGGAGGGAATCCAAGTACCCCAGCGCATCTATAGCGCTGTGCAGTTGTGAACATGTCACATGAGAGCAAAGTTTCTCCTCTTCTCTGTTTCTTCTCCAGGCACATTTCCCTCGAGCAGGTTAGTGGTGGATTATTTGAAGTGCATCTGAAAGAAGCACATGCATCCTGAGTGCTGTGTAGAAATTTTTCTTCTCTGCTTTGAGAGACCATATTCAATTGGGTTTTTATCATGAGAGATGCCATGTTCCCAAAATACCACTGATAGAGGGACTTAGTTCTGAGTAATAGGGAGAGGTTTAAAAACAACAAAACCCGAACAAATAAACCAAAAAATTCCTCAACCAACAAAAAAACCCAAAAACCCACAAAACAAAAACCAACCAAAAACCCCCAAACAAGCACTGCTGTTGTCCTGTCTCCATTGTGATAAATGGTCAGCTGAATTAGTCAGTTATTGGAAATCAAAAGAGTTGGTTGTTTCCCCAGTGTTTAAGATGCCAGCTACTGAGGAAGGGCATTTCAAGGAAGGTGGCTAATAAAAGAACTGAAAACAGATCGAAGTGGTTAGATACCAAGAGACAGACAATGTGTGATTAGTGATGTTAAGACTGTACTGGGACACAAGTTCTTAGAATTCTAAGCATTTAGAAACTGCTGACATCCTTTTGGAATTAAAGTCTAAATACCCAAAGTTAGTTCCACAATGAAGGAATTCTGTACACATTGTTGGTGTGTGTGTGTGTGCGTTTATTTTCTCAGAATAACTTTTCTTTTTGTGGAAAGAACCTATTCTCAGAGTTTTCTACAGAAGTGCTTGGGCTTCTCATGTTTTCAGTTCACCAGCCTGAAGCTGTGTGAAGCATCAAACTGGGTAAATAGGCAGATACAACTTAAACTGCCTTTTCCATGAGCAGTCCTGTCAGACTTCGCTTGCCAACTGTTCCACAGAAGTACACCCCAGTGACACTCTGAGCTTGTGTGTTAATAATAGTCAAAGGAGAAGCCTTTGTTAGTGCCATAACTGGAAACAGATGTTAGCTGCAGACAGTCACCAAAGAAAATGAGCAAGAACTGCTCTGCAAGCTGATAATTTGAAGGCTTAATTTGCTGTAGGCATTCATCTGTGCATTGGTGGTGATCATTGATTCTGGTCCAATGTTTTACTTGATTCCCGATAATGCAAGGAGAATACATCAGCATCTGTAAGTGCTTCCATGCAGTCTTCCAGATGTGGAAATAAACTGCGATCAAAATGGCCTCTTTTGATGCTGCACAAAGCACTTCAAGCCATTCTACATTTCATAAAGACTGTTCATCCCAAATTTGACAATGGAGGCAGCATGAGTAAAGAAAAGAAAGGGAGGCAATCTGTGAAATACTGAGGATAATGGAATTAGAAACCTGTAGTTACATCTAAAAGAGACCATGTAGATGAGTGCCAGCCTTCAGAAGTCTATTGTTTACAATGCGTGCCTTATTTAAAAGGTTCATTTAGATGCAGCAATGGGCCTGTTTTCTGGGTCTGTCTCAAGATGGCAGACTAAGAGTAATTACTCACATCAAGAAAACAAATGCTGTGCAAGAAGATTTCTAGAAGCAAAGGACAAGAATAAAAGAAACAGCAGTTTGCCTGGATGAAAACAAACTTGTTCATCTGTATCTAATAAGATTGGTTTAGAATGATACTGTTTCAAATTATAAAGAACTCAAGTGAATATGTGCATACATCTGTTTTCTTTAAGGGGAAATTTGTGATTTAAAATATTCAAAATGCGTTCCAAATCTGGATCCCAGGAGTCATTGTCACAACTCACAAAGCATTAGGAAATAGGCAAAACTTGGAGAGCTTTCCATTTGGTTTCAGTTCAGATAAGCCTGAAAAAGTCTGGGGGATTGCAGTTGGTACTGTTAAAAAGTTTGGATTTGTGAAAGCTCTGATTCAGCAAAACACTGGGTTCAGTGAAGTACTTCAAGTTAAGCAAAATTTTAATTACTTTGCTAAAAAGAAATAGGCTTAATCAGGTGTTTCATAGTTTTTCTCCTTTGCCCAGGTTACTATACAATACAATCTGAAATATCTCAGTTTCTCCCTCATCTGTATCAGGGAAGAAATGTAGTTGAATAAAATCTATTAATTTTATTAATTGTATTTTAAGGGGAAAAATGCATTCAGGGTTAAATTTTGAAGGCAACTTGTGCAGTGAAGGTGCTCTGCGATATTGTAAGGGACCCATCAAATCTCATTGGATTGAAGGATCTGGTCCAGTGTTTTCTCCTTCATTTGGTATCGGTCTTGTTTTCATTGAAGTATTTCATCCGTCTCCTCTCAAATCTGCCTTCTGCATGATGCATTTTAGTGTAATGAATCAGGATGCTGCTGATATGCTCTGTTCTTTGTTGTTGTGGTCAGTCTTTTTGAAGAAATCTGCTGGTAACAGTGATTCAAATATATTTGATAAGGTGATAAAATTGTGCCTCTAGGTATCCTGCATTTCTGACCTCTGGAATAAAATTGTCAGCCATATCACTGGGATGTTTCATTGGCAGTAACTAAAAGCTGAATTTTCCTTCTTTCCGACGTTTTTGACGTTGGGAAGCTTTGTTTAACCTTGAGACTTCAACTTGCTCTTTCAGCTCTTGCTCTCTTCTTTTTTTCCCCTTTCTGATAAATGTTGTCAAAAATAAGCCATGCAATATCTGTGGCCTAACAATTGTGTCTTCTCACTTGTCATCTCAGTATAAAAATGTTGCTGCATCTGGGTGAAATCTAGCTCAATAAGCAAGTAATTTCTGAAGCCTTCAAAGTGACTTAGTTCCTTACGTAGAGAACACAAGGTATTTTTGGCATTTGTGCCAGCATGGTTTAAAGAACTTTATTGTTAGTCAGGAGGTGTCCCTCTCTTGAGGAGTGAATGTATTCTTGTTAAAAAAATAAATATGTATTAATCATTCCTTCTGTGATAGTAAATCTTTTAATTGGATTGTTTACTGAGTATAATTTCCTATGGCTTTCTTTCTGAGACTAAAGAATGGTTATTATTGTATTCCATTCATTAAAAATGTTTAAATATTTAAGATATTCTTCATCAACATAAAAACTACCATTTTAATTCAGGTGCATCATTAGAAGAAAAATACTTCATGATACTGGAAAATACCATACACCCCCAGGAACAATCTCTGCTTAATTACTAAAGAATAATCTCCATCTGGTAGATCTATCTTCCCAGTTCAATCTAAAATATGTCTCCAGATAATCTCTGAAACAGTCTCCTTAACACACTAAGGTGTCTATGGTTATTAGTAGTAATTGTGTTGCACAACCAGGGGAATTTTATTTAGCAGGGTGGAGGAAGCAATGTCATTATTAGTTGATTAGTGTGAACAATCTCTGACAATATGTACTACCAGCTATGGTTTCAACCACTGACACCTCATTATTCTGATTGCAGTTTGATTTGCAGTGTTAAGAGGCAACAGGAAAAAAGCAATCATCCAAATCTACCTCCTTCAGCTGAGAACAATAGGAGGGGGTGTGTTGTGCTTCATGGTATTCTATAAATTTCCTTCTCACAAGAATATAAACCCACTGATTGACAGGTGACTGACACTGGTTAGTAATTAGCATGGGTGCTGCCATGTTTCTGACACACCCTGTTGTTATGTGTGCTTTGCTGTGTTGGGAATTGAGAACAGGTTTATAAGTGGATATTACTGTATATGTTGTATTTTCTTGAAGTGTGTATCATTTAAAGAAAAGGCAGTGGATCTCAAGATGTTAAAAATCATCCATTTTTTTATTTGGAGTTAGCATTAAACTTAAACTAAAATCCTTTGGGCCAAGCTCAGCACTCCACATGGGAATGTGGGTGGCATAAACCCTATTTACGGTAACCTTTGCCTTGTGGTCATGGGGAGCAGACTTTCTGCCTGTGTCTTAGTAGTGACAGTAGCAATAGGAATCTGTAGGGCACTGTGCAAAAGGAAGATATTTTAGTTTGCTTGTATTCCTCTTAGTACATTCTCAGGAATAATTCACAGGTTGTCATGTCTATTAGTCGAACGTGATAAAAAAGCTACTTGTATCTCCTCTGTGGAGGAAACTGTCTCGCACCAAAAGCTCCCAGGCTTTTGGTGACTGCAGCGTGTGGCTACTGCAGAAGGGTCAGCAGCTCCTGGGTGCTCCTGGGGCTGCGCTCACCTGTCCACACCACTGAGGTTATGTGAACACATGTGCATGTTGTCCCACTATGGTTTCTTGGCTATCTGGGACAAGGCTTTAATTCTGTGACATTGCTATGTTTGATGGAGTCGCACTGTTTGTTTTTTCGCCACAGCATTTGAAAAAAAAAAAGTAACAGTTTATGTTGGATACTTATACGGGTACTTATGTGTAAGCCCATGGGGCAGGGAGAGCTATGTTTTTCTTGGTTCACTGTAGGCAGTGCTTCTCATATTAGCTTTCTCTTTACAAATTCCCTGGGCTCTAGGGGATGTAAATTGACCTGTTTAGAGCTCAACGTTCTAAAAGCTGTTCTGAGGTTTTATTTTAACCCAGGATGACATTTTTGCTAAATGAAAATTCTCAAAAGTTATGCTAATTTTAGGACTAATTTAGTAATTAATAACTGCCTCCAATGCTTGTCTTTCACTCTTCAAAGAGCACTGATTTAAATGCTGTTTAATACTTGTTTAATGTGTTTGCCATCATTGAAACAAGTAATTACAGCACATGGTACAATCAGTAGCCAAGCAATTGACTCTTTATCAGTAATCTTGGGGGAAAAGGAGAATGAGGACAAGGTGCTTGTATTACTGTCTGTACTAATTTGGACTTGGGAAAATTAGCATCTGTTCAACCTATATGTATTGGCAGGAAGTACAAGTGAGCTGGGAAGCAGTGGTAGCTTATAAGAAGAGATCCGGGAATGTGTTCTTCCACTAAGGACAAGATGACTGCTAAAAGACATGATGTTAAAATGCTAAAGCGTGTCTCTCAACTTTGGGATTTGTTTATGGGGTTAAATTCTCCTCTCTGTTGTGTAGCAGGAACATCAAGCCCACTCCGTTAAATTAAACAGACTCACTCTGCCCTGAGCTGCCAAAATAAGCAATGGCATCATTTGGACACACTTCTAAATGAGGTAGAGCACTGGCCTTGTTCTCACAAGTGTCTTCTGGATTCTTAAGACACCTGTAGGCTGCGACTGCACTTAGCACAACTAGAGAAGGCTTTTTTCTGCTAGAATTGGACTGTCTGTAGTAATAGCTACAGTTACAAGGATTTAGACAATCAATTGTGTTAAGTTAGTTATTCTTTCCCTAAATTCTATTGATTAGGAGGTACTTGCGATAAAGAAATATATTCAAGTGTACACAGCATGCTTAACAGCATCTTGGTTCAGTGAGTCTTAGCCACCACTGCAAAATAAAAGTTTATTAATTTGACAGCTATTTCGTTAATAAGTTGCACATGGGGGCATCTTTCGGATTTAAAGACAAGATGGGAAGAACTGTTTTGTTTTAATTTACTTCATACAGTGCAGAAGGCCATCAGAGCTTTTGCAAGCAGCTGCCTGCCAGTAGTCCTGAGTTGCATTCTGAGAGGCCAGGGTTTCTCTGAAAGCAGCATGCACTCTGTCACCTCTGATGTTAAGCCAGGCTGGATCCTGGTTGAAAACTGGTGGTGGTTTTGCATATCTGTTGTTCTTACAGACCTGTGGTGAGTAGAGGAGAAGGAAAGGAACCAATATATATATTCCTGGCAGTCAGTGACTTACTCTAGAATCATGGAAAGTCTTTCCTATCATGCACCCTACTCCTCTGGACTGTTTTCTCCAGCTTCAGGATGGTTAGATGATCTTTTTGTCAATGAGACTCTGTTTGACTGCTTTAATTTATATTAAGAAAGTGGTTTGACTTCTACTGACAAACTGTGTAAAATAACAGGTATAAAAATCATTTGGAGATATTTTTAAACTGTGAGAAATTTTTAAGGGTAGCATTTCTGACTGGCTGATAGTGGCATTATGCCCATATCAAATGTTTCCTGCTTCTTGTTTTTATGAGCATAAATTCTATTCTAGAATAAGATATCCCACTCTGTGCATTTCCACAGGATTACTGCACTTCTCAGGTGGTGAAGTACTCTGGCCTCCAGCATCATACTGCATAACAGCACCAGGAGAGTACAATAATCACTCATTCACCTCTGCCTGGTGCAGCTTATTGCTTAAATATGGAGTTTAGATTTAGAAGAATGGAGGAAGAAAGAAAAAAAGGAGTTCCTGGGTCCAAACACATAATGCAGTTTATTGGTTAAAATTGATTGAACACACTCGGAGGATGGCACTTGAAAGGCAACAGAAAGAGGCTGGCAGAGTAAGGAAAGCAAGAAAAAGTGGCAGTCTCGGAACTTGTACTCTCCTGCAGGTGAACACAGCAATGAGCTCTGGTTAACTGTCCTGGGACACTTGGGCACCTCTGAAGTGCTGCAGAGCCCCTGTACTGAATTCTGGAGGTTAAGTGCAAGTCTTATAACAATCTTATAACAATCCTGGTTCTTTTTGTCACATTTGAAGAAGTGTACGTTGGGTTTTTTTCATTTCTTTACATGACATCAAACCCACTTGGGGTCACACATTGCTTTTTGAAACCTGTGTTTTTCTTTGTGCAGTTTGCTAACATTTTCAGGTTTTTTACAACGTGGGCTTTAGGGACTCCTGGATTTTGCAAATGCATACTCCTAGCTGCTGCAGGACAAGAGGGTTGTTCAGAAAGGGTTTGCTGTCATCCAAATATCAAGTGATCCCAAGTTTACATTTGTTGGTGGACCTGGAAACTATGACAAGGTCTTTGGTTTTGGTTGAAACTAAGCCAAACTTAGATTTTTACTGTGCAGTAACTCTGGCCATCAGAAAAAATATGCATAGAGACAAACCTCCCATTATGAGGCCACACAGACACCAACCTCCCCCTACCTCCAGAAAATAAAAAAGCTGTATTTGGCAGGACCATGACTTGCCATAATCCCCACCAGCCCATTTCTGTGGCTGTAGCATTTAGGCCTATTAAGAACTTTGCTCTCTCTCTGCCCCAACCCTGCCCTGTGTTAGTAACCAGCCTTCAAGGTGGCCACGCTAGTTCAGGCCCAAACTGCAACCACCTATGAAGTCCTTCCAGCACTTCTGCTACTCTCAGCACTAGTGGAGGAGCTGTAAGGTTGAAGGAAATGTCGCAGACCAGTATCCTGTTTGCTGTTGTGTAGCCCCACTCAGGGTCCAGGGAGCACCCACTGATTCACACCCCTTGGAGGCTGCGAAGGGCTTGGGATGGACACAGAGTTGTGCTGACTTTGGGTATAAATCAAATTTCCCTACCTGAGAGGTCAGGCTTTGCAGCTTTGATACAGGCTGGGGGGGGGGGTCAGACTTTTTTTTTCTGCACATTTTATTATCGCAACAAAAGTCAGGGTGTGTAGTTGTATTTTTTGCTGGATCTGGGTATGTGTTCCCAGAAACCTGGCAATCAAAGCAACATGGATTGGGGAATGCAGACAATCAGAGCTACCAAACATGCCATGGAAGAGAGAATTGCTACTGTATTGTTACATGTATTGCTTTTTATTTTTTTTTTTTTTTGACAAACTGCACTTTTTGCTCAGCTGTATGGTACTTGATGAAATTAAGGGCAAAAGGTGAAACATTGATCACACATTACTGATCACGTCATCTGCTGATGTTCCCTGAGAATTCAATTCCAGGTACTAATAAACCCCACTTGCTATTTGCATCCTTTCAAGGATGTGAAAAAAGGATCAGCGCATTCATGTTTGGAAAGAATAACGAAATGTTTTATTGTCAGGAAAGCCCATGCTGTAGAGCATGAGTCAGAGAATGCTGCATTTGCTATGTTGGATGCATAATAAATAGCAGGTTAGGTATGTTCCAGCTGAAATGTGAAATGTCAGTTTTTATTAATGAAAGCCCTAGTGCAACAGGAGTGATGAATACTGACTGTCCGGGTGTCCTGGGCTGTGGGTGCTGCTTTTAGAACAAGTATGATTCAATCGAGGGATGTGCACTGGCTGCAGAATTTGTGATCTGGGGAAAAACGCAGATTTAAACCTTGTGATAAAGAAAGAGAAGAACATAAAAAAGAGCTCTTAAGTTGGAAATAAAGGATATAATTCACAGCCCGTTGAAATCAGTAGGCATTATCTCACCTCAGTAGGCACTGGATTAGGCCTCAAAAGGGTTGAAGCAACATAGTGTTATTCAAGCAAGTTTCCATTAGTACCAGAGCATGAGAGCTGCAGTGCTCAAAATGAGAGTGCTTTGGAGTGAGCCAAAGCACAAACATAGCCATGCGATCTTGGTCTGAGTCTCCTTCGGTTCATTTCTGCTTGCTTGGAGTTCAGAATATGCCATGCCAATTTGGACAGGCTCCAGCATGGCTGGAGCACGGAGGTGGTCCTTCCCCACTGTTTATTGGAACTGAGAAGGTCCAAAAGGATTCTCAAGTCTTTAAATCTGCATTTTATTAGAAAACAAAAGTGATACATGGCAAAAAGGGAATTGTTTAAACAGAGAAAACTCAGATGTGCTTGGTGAGAAATATTAAATAAAAGGCTTGCAGGTATATTTACCCTTAGCCAGCTGTGTCCTTGCTGAGGGCAAAAGAGTGAACCCTTTCCTTCATCTTTGTTTTTCGGTCTATCAAGTTTCATTTTGTTTCTGAATTGCAAAAATTCTGCCATCCCTTTGGAGAGACCTTTGCAGACCTTTTGATCCTTCAGGAAGATTTGGTCTATCAATGACACTTCCAGGCACTGCTAGAGCTGTTTCCAGCAGTCTCCTCTGCATTTCCTAGGAGTCTCTGTGTCTGTTCTTACATTTGAGGTTTCTTGCATGTTGGTTCTTACATGTTGGTTCTTACCCTTTCACAGCTTAGCTTAGCCTCTACTCCAGAAGGATGTGCAAAGGCATGTATTCTTAATTGCTCTTCAGTAAGGTTTACTGTCATCCCTTCCTCCAGACAGATCCTCTTGACCCAGACTGCAACAGGGAGGAAAAATATAAGCACTCTGATCTTTTTCTTCCTGACCATCTTTTTAGCAGAATATACTTTGTCCAGTGTCAAACTGTAATTTGTGAACAAACAAATCATTGGCCTCAGACTAAGCTTTCCTGCACATACATGTGTGAGACGTACGTTAGGTGACATGTAATATATGTGACAGGCAATGGAGAAGTAGAATATTGTTTCTCTTTGCCCCTTGACATGACATACCTTATCAGCATAGGCATGTGTGTGAAGAGCTGTTTGTTAGTAGAACCCAGTAGTGTGGTTTTCCTGTATTACAAATTGCCTCAGTATTAGGATGGGAAGCATAGAGCCATTCCCAGCTTAGTGATAATCCACCTTGATGGTTTCATTTCTGCATTGCAAGTGCTAATAAATTCCACACCCAGCTGTGTCGTTACTAAGGTGTCATTCAGATGGAAGTGTCTTGCCACAGGTGATAGATGCTGTTGATCCTAATGTCTTTCAAATGTTGAAGCTAAGGAAATGGAATATCTATGAGAAATGAGCTGTGATGAAATTTCATTTGTTACAAGCTAGATAGTTTCCTTTTCAACTCTGGGCAAGTTTATGGTGGTTGCCATGTGTCTTTTATGCATACTGTATGTGCAAGCATATATGCAGCATTGCTACTGACCTACAGATTATTGCTAAGAGCAACAAAAAAATAATTTCTCTTAGCTCTGTTAAGTAATATCTAGGCCAGATCTGCCTGCACGAAGTTTCTTGTTGCCAAATGCCATCTCAAAGTAATGGGGGCACCATCGTGTACCATTTCCCTTGCATTTAGCAGACAGTCTTAGATTTACTTCTCACTGGTCTCGTTTCAAGAGCAGTATTTCTGCAACTGGTGCTGAGGTAACAGAAACAGAATTGCTTTCTGATCTCAAGACAGGGTTCGTACAACTGCCATGATGAGACAGCATTCTGAAGACAGATTATGCCAATGTGTTTGTTGGATCAAAGACCAGGCCAGGTCATGGAGTAATATTCTAACCCTAATTACAATCTATGCCACTTTTTGAAGGGCTATAAAGTTACCTACTTTTGACTATGACATCATATAGAGCATGTGTGGCCCACAGCTAAGATACTAACCATAGGGCACTTACATAGCTGGCACTGAAAGCTGAGGGTGCACTTTGCTTATGTGAACTTGTAGATTTTCTTCCAGATCAGATAAAAACAAATGAGCAATGATCTGAGGATGTGGCGAGGGAGAAATGAGTATCACTAGGCTGCATCACTTTCTAAGGGAAAGGAAATAATGAACTTAAACTGAAATAAATTATTTTTATAACTATCCTGGAGAAGGTTTTCAAATATGTGGAGGGAGTGCACAGTCAGAGTTGCCAGCGCTGTCAGTGCTCTGACAGCTAAAATGACTAAAAAAGCTCAGCTCCCACCTATGAAAGCATAAGGAAGGGTTCATAAGTTGCTTACAGTAGAACAAGTGACAAATAAATGAAGTACAGGAGCTTTCTTCTTTTGAGGTACAGTAGGCACACAAATCACACTCTTTTTCTAACATCATTTTACACACACCTCTCCCTCGCCACCTTGAAACTCATTTGAGCAGCTCATACAGCTTGGAAAATGCACTCTCTGGTTGTCTGGGGTGAGAGGTCCATCTGATTTACTTAGCTGCATTAGTCAAAAGAATCAGGACAAATGGTTCTTGGTATTTTCAGCAGATATTTGGGTTCTTCTCTGTACCTGATTTTATATATAAATATATACATTTAAAGGGGAGAGTTTTGGGTTTTTTGTTGTGGTGGTTTTTTCCTTTTTTTTTTTTTTTTTTTTTAAGTTTCAGGTCTAAAAGCCTGAGAAGAGAATCCACAGGTTCCTCCGTCTTTAATCATTCAGTGTGCTCATGAATAAGCCAGTGAAAAATAGAGATAAATTATTGCTTTACAGATGGGTTCAAGCATGTGTTAAGTATTCAAGGGGGTTCAAATGAGTTCTAATACATTTAAATGCAATTTTATCCATGTCTTTCTCGTCTGCACTGTACGCTGTTCTTCATATGGCCTTGTAGGTGAATTAGCAACCATAGGATAAAATCTGTATGAAAAGCTGGAATTATTAGATCGTATGCAAATAGCATGATTTACATTTCAGTAAGTTTCACAGGTTGCCTCATACATAGAAACTTCCAGTTGTGAGTCTCAATGTATTTTTAGTCCTTGGAAATCCTTTGGTTACAGCTCAGTTTTCTCTTTAAGTGGCATAATGAGTGCCATACGATTTGACTGCCTGTGTAGCCTCCTTTCTTGGAGGGCACATCCTTGTCCTATAACTCTCTTGCCACACTTAGGATGGCTCTGCTGAAAAGCTGTCACTACAAATTGTCATTGACTTCTGCAGAGGGATGATTTTTATCCCTTTTTCATTTCCATAATGGGATTACAAAGATTTAAAGAGTTCTATTGTTCTGAGACCTGATAGCTGGACTAGCATCAGGTCCCTCCACGGATATGCTGTGAGCTTTGTCACAGTTTTAATAATTGCCATAGTACTTTAAATTAGGATAAAGCACTGTATTCCTGTGAAACCACAGAAAACGTCTTGAGGATGCAGTAAGTTTCAGCCAATGCCTGCTGATTATTCTTATTCAAATCCTTCCAGACTGGGAAGGAAAATTTGCAGAGGATTGTAGTATCAGCCAGTTTCACACAGCTAGAAGATCTCTGTGCAAGAAATTAATGATTTGTGCTAACAAGGGTTACTTAACATCAATTTCTTTTAATTTTTCTTTTTGGTAAGTGTAAGTGGTCTACAGAGCCAACTTTAGGCACTTCTGATGTTTCTGGACTATTTTGACCTCACTTAATTGGGTATGGGTAAGAACAGAAATGTGTGGAGATAGCTCCACACATTTGTCCAGTGTTTGGTTTGTTCTGCTGCTTCTTTTAGGACTCTGTGTTTTGCTGTGAAAAGGTCTCTTACCGACAAAATATCTAGTTGCCAAAAAAACTTGGCATAGGAACTGATGAGCTACCTGTTCCACTGAGCTGGCTGAGACCCCCAGGAGCAGTGCTTTAAGTCACCCTTCTTCCCCTGGAGTCACATCCTGACAACAGGACATGGCATGTGACTTCAGTGCCTTGCATTGTGCAAGCCTTTTCCCCATTACTCCCTCACTACAGCGCAGCATAAGGCCCACACCTGCCCAGGGAAAATGCACTTTTTCTTTCACTACCTCTGCTTTGATTGCCGAGCCTCTTTTCAAAACAGTCCTAATCTCTGAGCACTTTAATACTGCCTGGTTTTGGGACACAGTGCAGAAATCGTGTGGTTTCAGTAGTAACTTAGATGAGTACTGTCACAGAGATGTGGGGTCTGGCTGAGTTACTGATGTGAGTGTGATACAATGAGCTTTTAAGGGAAAAGCAGCCAATATAGTGCGTGTCTGACATACTTGGATTGTCTAGGCCTACTCTGTACCAGAGAATTCTGCACCAGCTGCATGATAAAATGGTGTATTTAGGATAGAAAACCTACACCTAGAGGGCACCTCTCCACTTACAAGACAGAAAATCAGAACCCAGTGGCTGAGCAACAACTATTGTCCCCATTTAGCAGAAAAAGACACTGTTTCCTGTCTATTTGGAAGCAATGTAAAGGCACCCCTTGTCACACAACACACACAAACATGTTCCATTTCAAATCAGGGGACGAGTTACCTCAGTGAAAACGAGGCACATAAGCATCACCAGCTCAAAGCCAGAAGTCTTACTGAAATGCCTTGTTGTTATCTGTAGCCATTGCCACTTGGTCTGAACATGAATAGAGCTGTCAAAAGCAGCAGAACTCTATCAGCATCCTACTGGTGCTGTCTCAGGATTTAAGTGCTATTGGTTTTGATTAACACAGCATCTTCTGCATTTGTTTCCCTAAATTATTTACTACCAAAGTAATAAACACAGATAGATGTTATGGACTCTCTTGTCAAGAACAAAAAAATCTGTACAATAGAAGTCCACATTTTAACTAGGGAAACTAGAACAGCTCTACTTCCCAAGTATTGTTTAATGGTAATGAAGGGAGCATAAGATGAGCTATATTGGAAAAGCAATAACAGCCAAATTGCTGAACTTGACATCTAATTTCTGTATCAATTGATTTACCTGCTATTGATATCCTACAGTATTTATATATCCAGCCCCAAAAATGAAACATGTATGGCAGACTGCTCCTCCTTGCTGAACACCAATGCAGAGCCTGGGTTCTTTTTTATTTACCTTGCTAACAGGGTAGTCTAAGCAGCATGTTTTCCCCTTAATCTGGAAATACCTATAAACAATTAGGGCTGTCAGCAAGCATATGGCAGTAAATTTCCAGAGAAGCTGTGATAAACCCTGTTTTGTGTGAGGGGACTGCATTTCAATTTGTGTGTGCATTTCAAGGAGGGTCCTCAAAAGCACTTGTTCTTGGCCTTGCCCTCATTGAGGTTGCTGGAAGTTGTTGGGTTACCACTGAAAACAGCTAGAAAGCATCTTTCATCTTTGCTCTGTAAATGGCAAGGAACTGCGCAGCTGAGGGGAGTTTTGGTCCTGTGTCACTGATGAAAATATGATTCAGAGCCTTCGGAACTGACAACTCATTGCTGCCCAACCGCTCTCGAGCAGGTTTTGGTCTCATTCTGGTATCTACTGGCTAGTAAAAGTTGACAAGAGATCTTGCTAAGTGCTACCAGACAGGATCTCCTCTTGGTCGTCACAGCAAAGAAGCAGAGGTTGAAAAGCAGCAAGAAAGCATGAAGCTTAAATCTCTCCCTCTGCTAGGTTATCATGAAGGTGAAGCTAAGGCATATTACTAGGCAGCATGAGGGCAGCTTGGCTTACTGATGAATCTGCTTTGCAAATAGGCAGTGACATCTACTTATCACACTGTCCCACTGATATCCCTTACATGTACCAGAGCCACTTGCTTTCTAAATGTAAGAAACTTTTTTCTTTTTACTCAAATATTCCCACTTCTGTTACAACAACATTTAAAGTACAATTGTTCTACAAGTCAGAGTTGTCTGCCCGCAGCAAAGGCATATGCAGTTCTGGTTTAAATGATAGCATGTCCATCGGAGAACTTCGATCATAATCACATACTTAGTGATACATATCATATCACATACTTAGAAGTGTGTACTTCTCTGCCAACTGCTGTGGAGAGGAGGGGTAACTAAACATCCTCAGCCTGTTGCAGCATGTCCAGCCTATTCCCCAGATTCAAATCAGGGCATATAGTGATATTGTTCTTCTCAAAACAAAAATACAGTTATAGCAAATGCAGCAGTTGGTTTGATATAGACCAAAAATTAAGCGTTTCAAAATAACAAGACTTAATTTGTCGCCATTAATTTCAAAATACATGTTCTAAAATGGTTCAAGCAGGAGGCTCATGGCTCCTGAAGTCAGGACACCACTGGACCAAGTTCACTTTAAAAGTTCCATTATGACTTTCTAAACTAGCCAGTGAAATAGCTTATTAGCCACTATTACACCAGATCAGATCCCTGTCACATGACTGTAAATTTCAGAAATTTACTTTTGGCTAATCAAGAACTTAAGGCTGCAGTAATGAGAGCTTCATTGTAGAAGCAGAGGTGGATTTCCAAACTTAAACAGCAGAAGTTTAGATTGGATATGAGGAAGAAATTCTTTACTGTAAGGATGGTGAGGCACTGGAATGGGTTGCCCAGGGAAGTTGTGAATGCTCCATCCCTGGCGGTGTTCAAGGCTGGGTTGGACAGAGTCTTGGGTGGCATGGTTTAGTGGGAGGTGTCCCTGCCCATGACAGAGGGGTTGGAACTGGATGATCTTAAGGTCCTTTCCAGCCCTAACTATTCTATGACTCTATGATTTTAGCACTGCCTACACTGTTCAGCATCTGGCACTCACTGAGAAATTACAGGCTGTGTGTTTAGAGGTGTAGATGCTGTGCAGTTTTTCATAGCTTACTAAGAATTATATTTTTTTTTTCGGTTCAGGAGAGCAAATAGCTTACACTGGCTTGTTCTATCAAATTCAAGCTGACACAGTGACTCCATAAAGAATATCCATGTTTCTGATATATTTATGCCTGAATGTTTCAAATGCCATGATCAGAAAATGTAAAATAATTCACTTAAAAGACAACACAATTGGGAAGTGTTCCAGCTCTGTGCTGGCAGAGGTTACTGGAGATTATGTATGGACACGCACAGCTAGCAGTGCTGCTGTTCTAATGAAAAGATAAGAAAGGGCCTTTAAATAGCCTGCAATACTTGAATGATCTAAAACCAAACAAAAACATTTTGGAAAAACAATGGATTGAAAATATCAAAGTGAAACGTCACTGGGCCTGTGCGGAGGCCAAGACTTGGCACAAGGAACGAAAAGCAGCTTTCAGGGTGGCATTCAACTTTTCTGATGCAGATTTTTTTCCTGATCTGGTGTAAAAACTGCAGACTTTGCTGTCCCCATGCATCTGGCATTTCCTTGTCAGGTACCAGGCATTTCACCATGCCTTTACATACATCTTTGTACATCAGTTCTGCGCTGAATTCCTGAATTCCTGCCCCTGTACCTTCATTAGGTATGTTGAGAAATAGCACTAATTTACATTATCTTTTTTTAAGGAGGCTATACTCAAAGCTGATCTGGACAACTTTAAATCATTCAAATTGTCTTTAATTAGGGCTGTATTTTTATAGAATAGCTATTTTAATATATTACATACTGCAGTATACAGTTGTATTAGCGTAACTTTAATCTTTATTCCTACAGGAATAAGCAACATTTCTCTCTATATATATTTTTTTAATATACCAATAGAGGGAGATATACAGCTCTGACTATAAGGATGTATTGAGGCAGCCCAGCATGTGTGTATGCATAAGGCTGAGATCCATGAAGGCAATTAAATATGTTTGATTTCAATAAAAGCCCAGTGCCTAAACACTGTGATAGCATCTAAGTCATCTATAAATTTTTCTCATCTTTTACAGCACCTGAAAAGTTGTGAAAATTGCCACAAATGAGGAACAATGAGTTTTCTGCTGGTTTCAGGAAATTATTACAATAGACAGTTTACTTATCCTTTTTCTATCAACAGCACACATGCTTTGTGCTCTGCAGCATGTCATCAAATGCTTCAGTTAATTACTCAGTAATTATAACGCTGTTGAATGGCTACACTGTGGCAACCATATAATTATGGAGCATAAAAATACTGAGCAGTTGCAAGACTGAGCATATTGACTGATTACAATAAATCCCCTGCTTATTGTCGATATTTTTCACCTGCTTAACAATTCTAATGTTTGCCTATCATGTGCTCAAACTCAGAGCAATATATGGTGTGTTAGTAGCAGAAGTTAATTAAAGTTAAAAGCAGGTAAACTGTATTGAAATGGTGGTGTATGATGACAGATGTGTGTTGAAACACAAAACCTGGAGATGGCCCTTCACAGCTGCCAGGGCACAGCATTCTGCTCATACCCACAGTATAACACTCTCACTGAATCAGGGAAAAGGAGAAAAGAAGTCACTAATGTTTTGCAAATACAGTGTGGTTAGTCAAAATCTCGGGGCAGCTCAGAGGCAGGGAGGGAGTTCAGCTTGTGTGTGCTTCCGGGCTTCCAACATCACCAGGGGGGAGAACCCATTGAAAGAGCTGCTGGAAACCTTGCCAGCTAATGAGCCCTACAGGGACTCTCCTGGCACGTTGGGTCTGGCTGGAACACCACGTGCTCCCGCGTTACCAGTGGGTTCCCCATCTCTCTCTGGCAGGAAGCAGATGATGCACAGCTGGCTGAGGTTATACTTCCCAAACAGTTGCTTACATCACAGGAAATGTCAAATAACCATCTTAGGACAGCTGCCCAGGCTGCTTTATGCTTGCTGGTACAAAGAACATGTAAGGACCTTCATCTACCCTTTCTTATGTTTAAAGAAAGAAAAAAAAAATCCAGCACTAGAACAAGATATTTTTCTCCTTGTGCTTTTCACAAATCGTTTTCTTCTGGCCCCTCAAATATTCTTTCAGGATCTGGGAAAGTGTATACTAAGCTGTCACTGCCATTCATATCTTACACTGTAGCCAAGAACAAGATACAAAGCTGTTCAGCAAAACACGCTAATTCATTAAAACTCAATGAAAGCATTGCTTGCTCATGCTGCTACAAGTAGTTCTTACTTTGTTCTCAGAAGGGAATGGCAAAGCAGGAAATGTCTGATCAAAGAGTTTTCAACTTCACATTTAGGAAAGTGAGTCACTCACCACTTGTGTGGTTCTTCATTCACTAACAATGCCACCTGCTGTATAAATATGCACTTGGAGGAAAGCTCAGCGATTGTCATGTGCAGAATATCTAAGTGGTCCATCCTCAACTTTTCCCTTCTAAGTAAATGTGGATTTGTTTCCACAAAGAGAAACCTTTCTTGTACTGTACTGGTAGTTCCTTCCCTGTGAAGAGAGGGTGACTCTTGAAGTGGCCTTGCCTTTTCTCTATACTTAAGAGTTCTGAAAGTTGACAGGAAGCCTGCAGTGACTATGTGAGCTACTAGCATAAAAGGACTGACCGTTCATGTTGAAGCTTCTGTCTTTATTGGTGGTGTTCATTATCAAAAAGAATAAAATGTTTTAGCAAGATGTGATAAATTAATGCCATATTGAAGACTGAAACAACTGGTGGGTCTGGATTTGGACTACAGCAGGAAAAGATAATTGCTGGTGTAATTACATACAGTTCCAGACAGTGGTGTATATGACCCATGGTCATTTTTATGTCTGTACTAAAATGACAGTAATAATCCGGCCACAGAATGTCACGCCATTTTCCTCTCTGAATCCTCTTAGTACTGTTACAGCTGATAATGCATCTGCAGTCTGTACATTTTTCTCAGTGTTCAGTTTGTTTTGGAAATGTTCCATTCCTCAAGCATCATATAAACTTCAGCGTAAGTGATAGCCTGAACCTGGAAGAATTTCAGGACACCACAAGGGAGGGCATTTACTGCTTCTCAATGCCCATTGAGAATGATAGACCGGTAGAGTCTTCTGTTTATTCAGTACATTTAAAAAAGCAGGTTACTAAAAAGAGGGCTCTAGAGAAACAGCCAGACTCTTCACTCTTTCTGCTTTAACCTACCATAGTTCTGGTTTCTCCTTTTTGTTGTTGGTAGTGGTGGTGGTGTTGTGTGTGTGCGTCTGAATTTAGTCACATCTTCTGCATTGTTGTAACTGGGCCAAATTCTGACCAATCTGCTATGAATTCTCTGTGATATATGTACATCTTTGTGCTTTTTTTTCTCATTCAAGGCAGCATTTCCCTTGGAATTTCAAAGTGATTTGTCCTTGGGATAATTTTCTTGCATTCATTTCTTTGACATCTGCACAGTAGCATCAGGGAAAAGTTTGACCCCTTTCTTTTCAGTGTATCTCTTAGAAAAATATGACTCATGGCTTTTAAAACTCCTTTACTTTTGTGAAGATGTGACCATCAGAACATTGTCAAGATGAGGCCAGGTAATCAGCTGGGAACAAGGAAGGACAAACAGGTTTCCCTTTACCATTCTTGTGCCTTCAGTTTTACAGCCTTTTTTGAAAGGCTAATATGAATCTTGTTTCCCCTCCTTCCAAATTCTTTTTGATCCTCAGAAGCTCTTACAAACAGAAGTCTTGGGCAGTTTCCCTAGTTTTGGGAGCAGGAATTATCAGACAGAAAAACATTCAGGCTTTGATTTTGTAGAATGAGGTGCAGGAAAATGTGTTTGAGATCATGGGACACAAGGAAAGCTGCTGCATTGCCACCCTGCACTGACCCATGTGGAGTGCTGGAGATAGTGGCTCCATTTAGCGTGAGGTCAAGTCAGTTGGAAAGCACTACATAATACTATGGAGTCAATCCAGTACTGCTGCAAAAAAATGGGAGCTTTGTAGTTTATTCCCATGTCTTAACCTCACAACATGCAGAAGCAGTAAGAACACTAGACCAAAACACAGCTTTTTGATTCCTGTTCCATGAACTGTTGATATCAGTCAAGTGCTGTTATGAGCTCTGAAAAGTTCAGTAGTCTGAACTTTTGCTAATTGTACAATTCAACGAAGGCTGTGCTTGTCAAGAAAGGAGCCAGAGGCATACGCGATGTAAATCTGCAGTTCCATTGATTTCAGCAGAACCAAACAGGCTTGTACTACATCAAGAACTATGATGGGAAATGATCAACAAATAATGGGAAATGAATCACTTTAACCCCTAAAAAGCTATTTCAGCATGCAAAAAATCTCAGTGAAACATATGTGAACCATAGACACATAGATTTGAGCGCATGGCTGAGGGTACCTGTGATGTAGTTTAGACTCTTAATTATCTAGAAGAATGAATACATAAGTGTTAGAAAGGTGATGTGTGGTTGTGCTGTGGGTGCTGGAATTTCACTAGGGCCCCACTCTTCACTCAGGTTCTTTTCACACTGAAGATGCAGTTCTAGGGAATGAGAGGAGCTGGAACAGAGGAATTTGGCTCTTTTCAGGTCATGGAGAAGACTGATTTTCTTTATAAAGACTTTTTCCTTTAACTGTGCCAAGGATCATTTGCTGATTTAAAAGAACATTTCCCTCTTTGAAAGGGAACAAACAGCAGCTCTGTTTCATCTATATCAAGAGGTACAGCAGTGTGCAAGGGTAGCCAGGTGACAAATAGGCAGCCTGTGCCTGAGCACTCCCATTGTTACATGTGCACATGGAGCTGAACCCATGTCAGGAGCTGCAGAAAGCAAATGTTTGTTGCACATGCTCTGTTAGTCCCATTATCAGCTTTGTAATGAACAAACGAAAAGGAGCTGGTTTGTGACATAGCTACTAACACTAACACACAGTGTCGTTCATGAAGGGAATTTAATCTTGTGCTTGCAATTTAATTCAGAGTTATCTGTTAATCACTTTTTCCTCCCCAGATACTGCCATTGCATATATGTACATATGCAGCTGTACATAGCAGGCTCAGCTGGGCACATGGGCACATGTAGTGAGCACAGGCAGTGGCCGGGCAGAGGAGATGGTGCTGACCTTCCTGCACACAAGGCTCATTGCTGCCCAGAGCTCTGCTGGCACTTTCAGTAGCCAGCTTCTGTTATTCTTAATGCACTCATCTATCAACCAAGCTGATAATGTTGCAGGAAACCGTAGCTCTCCCAAGCCTACAGCTGTGGTTTAACAAATGTGAATTAACTCATAGGCTTTCCCCCAGCCATCCATCCCTGGACACTGTACAGCATCCAGCAGGGGATGCACGCATCCAGGCAAGGGCACAGGGTTACTGAGAGCAGAGGTATCAGCAGAGGTGGTTCTTTCAGGGCTCTTTATCTCAGAAATAAAGGTGGCACTGAAAGAAAAAGCAGTTTTATGACCTTCTCTATCCCAGGCAGCAACATATGGGTTGATTTATCCCTGACCTAACATACACCTGAGCACTGGCACAGGGGCAGACTTGCCTCCAAACTTGCAGAAGCTGTCTGGGGCTACTGGGGAACCTCACCAGGGGTGAACTAAGTCCAGTGCAGAAATTCAAAGCTCAGCTCCAGCTGCTGGGAGCTGTGTGCAGCACAGACTCCAGCCTGAAGGGTTTGACCAGCTTTTGCCCACTCGTAAATGGCTGAGGGGGTGTAACGTTACAGCAGGGTGGATTTTCTTTTATTTCAGCAAGTAACAGAGTTTTTGAGGAATAAAACTAAAATTGGGGACAAGGTGAGAAATTCTTAAAAGACCCAAAGTCGTGTCCGTCCCCCCCCCCCCCCCCCCCCGAAAAAAAAACAAAGCAAAACAAACAAAAAAAACCCAAAGCAACAACAACTACAAACAAAAACCACAAAACACCGAAACTTTTCAACTTTCTTCTTTGATTAAATACTTCTTGTGAGAACACAAACATCTGTTTACAATACAAGAGGTAAGCTGGCTGAGTTAGATTAAATCAATCATTTTTTCTTGCCTCAAAGCAAGTGGTTTTTGATTTATCTGGAGTCTTACAATGTATCATAGAAGAAATGGCATAAAAGGGAATCTTGCTGGTTTGGTTTGATCTGGTTGCAGTTTTTTCAGCTTTTCCTTTCTTTTTTTCTGTTTCTTTTTTTGTTCACAAGCTTTCCTCTCCAGTGACTCTTCTCTTTCCTCAAAATCACTCTGTGTTTGTTTTAGGCTTATGTCTGGAGTTGGCACAGAGCAAGCAGAGCTGGTTCTTTGACCTGCATAGAGACTTTTGATGCCAAGGGTATTCTTTAATGAGACTTATGTCTGCCCAGTGACCCATCTGTGCACTGAGTCAGCTGGTACTACAGGGCCTTAGGGCAATGATGGAATAGGCATAGTGTGCTAATCCACATCCTTGGCTACATTTCACCATGTGCATGTCAGAGAAAATACAACATCAGCTCCTCTCTACCCTGAAATTCAGACAGCAGAGCTACACTGCAATCATGTAATTCTCGTTTTCCTTCCTAACAAAGCAGGAATGGGAGACATACTTCCCTCTAACCTGTCTTCAGTTTGACACTATTTGCTAATTTATGATAAATGCTTTGGGTTTGCTTGTGCCAGGAGGATCTAGGCTGCCTAATGACCAAAAGGGACAAGAGACAAATTGCTGCCATTCTGTGCAGTTTTCCTTTTGTTCTTTAAATTTGCAAAATTATTTTTCACATTTCTACCAATGAAAACAATCTCAAACTGGTTGAACTGTAAAGAACAGAGCCTCTTGCAATAGGAAAGGGGGAAAAACATAATAGATGACTGGGCTGCCTTCTTTCATTTTTGACCTTTAATTGAAAGATTGAAGATAAGTAGTTCCTGGGAGAAAGCAAAAGGCTGATTCACTTACCCTGTAGCTTTGAGTGAAAATGCTTCCTGGAAGCCTTGCTGTGTATTATGAATCATCCTCTTGTCATTCCAAGAAGTTCATAGCCAAGTAAAATGTTAGAACTGGATTGATAGTGGAGTGATGGGCAGTAGGACCTAAGCGAGAGGTTAAAGGTCAGAAGATAATGCATTCAGGCATCCCTCAGGACATTTTTGTAAAGCTGATGTTTCTGACCTCAGGAATCCTTGTCTCACTGTATTAGAATTCACTGCTCTCTTAGAATAATGTCATTTTGAAAAGTTCACTTGCTGCATATGAAGTTTTAAAAATGAAGACTGTCTCAGTTTTCTTTCAAGGAAATCAGATGGAGCTGTCATTGCTTTATGCTTATGGGATTGTAGAGCATGTGGGCTTGACTGACGATCAGTGTGCCATTTCAAACCCTGTAACAAATGAGAGTAGCTATGAAACAGGTGTGATCACAGTAAGCACAAAGGAGTCAATTATTAAATCCTTGAGGGTGGTACAGTGTACTATAGGTGGAAGAGTACAAGCTTTTGCATCTTTTGAGGAGGCAGAACAGAGGTAAGAAAAGTAACAGCTCCTCTCCTTGGGATGGGGGTCAAGTGTTTTGCAAGAATTTAATTGACCTTGATCCTTTTACCATTTTTCAGAACCATCCTCCCAAGGTGCTCATTAGAATGTCTAATCCTCACTGTCAACTGCAAGTTTGCTATATATTCTTTCTAAAATGTATCTGCTTCCCTTTTTTAAGATGCATTTTTAATCAATGTTGTAACTTAGTGGCCGTTTCTTAAGCTGATTACGAAAAAGCTGAGTGCCAGAGGAGCAATGTTCCTATATACAATACTTGTATGGCTTCATGTAAGTGAAGATTGAGGAATGGTACATTTTCTATAGTTGTTCACTTTTAACCAAAAGAGAGCACAGGAAATGAACACACCTTTTTGCTCTGCTCTTATCATTTCCATCAGAAACTTTTGACCACTGTACAGTGCTTCCAGATCTCCACATGGACAGTCGCACTAGCCCTAGTTCTCTGCCGTAAGAGATGAGGAAGAACTAGTGCATTGTTACCAGTTTATTCAAAGGGCAAAAATACCCAGATGTTTTAATGCCTTTTTTAAAGGCTTGATACTCCAGACTGGCATAGTGGTACCATTTTTGCCATATTCCTTTTACATGAGAGCTGAAAGAGACTGTGAGGTGTTTCTTAGATTGAGCAGTAGCATTTAGAATTACTGTGGCTTGGCTCTGAAATGAGCACTTCACTGGGGTGAGTATGGATACTGAAGAGTGAAGGCTTCTATGCCTTTTTCTGCTGATATTGTTTATCTGGAGACAGCTTTCTGCAAGACTGGATTACTAGGGCAGGAGTGCATTGATTTACATTCTGAAGGTTATCTTTCCAGTGGAAAAAGGCATGACAGTGTGTGTGAGGTTTTTTAAAGTGAAGATTTTGAGGGAAAATATATGCTGAAATAAAACAGAAGTTGAGGAGGAATAGTACTGTGTGGATACCTAAACAGTGAACTTTAATACTGGAGGAGTGAGGGGTTTCTATTTTGGCTGACTTCGTTGTTCCTACTTGTATGCTGGTATGCATCACAATAATGTATTCTCACCCTTGCTTTTTACTTTAGCCATTGACTCATTGACTTGTTTGTTGATAAAAGGCAGTCAGCTGGATGAATCCCAGGAGGGGATGACCAGAATTTTGATCACTAATGGCATGGTACCTCAGACCCCTCTATAGAGAATGTCATTTGATTTGATTTATACAGTGAAGAGTTAATATAATATTATCTAAAGTGCTTTTTAGGATTGATTTATATGCTCCTACTTTAACATTAATTGGAAAGTATCTCTTGTTATCTCTCCAAAGGTCTGCTTCTCCTCTGCTTACTCACATGAGTAATGTAATCACTTGCAGTGCATCTGCTCATGAGAATAAGGAGACCTGATTTGATGCCATATTGAATGGGAATAGCTCCAGTAAGTCTGCATGTACATGTTGAACAGTGCCACTTCAGAGCAATATACCTTATTTCTTTCATGTATTAGTGTTGCTTCCTTTCTTATTTTGTTTGGCTAGAACATTATAAAGTGTAAATTTGGACCCCAAGTGTACTTGTAAAGAGATAATCTTGGTCAGTCTCAAACCCTTCACCAAATATTCTGCTGCTTGGTCACCATCTGCTTAAAGCTGTACTGGACAAGTAGTTGGTTGGGGTTTTTGTTCCAGCTCTGGGTACTTCATTTCTTGTGCCAGTTGTTCTGTCACAGTAAGGTAACTCAGAAATGGCATTTCTCCATCACTCAGCATTATGCATGTTGTCAAGCCTTGAAATTTCAGCACAATACAAAAGGAAAATCAAGTTTGAAATTTCAAATATAGATATATAAAGAAGAATGGAAAAATATTGTTTATTAGAGCTAGGTCTTTACCTGTATCTGCGCTTTTGAAAATCATTCCTATAATTCTGCCAACCTGTCATTCTTTTGAAGTGAATGATGTCCATATGCTTGCTTCTGTTCAATTATTTTTGACAGTGTGTATTTCTGACACATTAACGAATTGCTTGTAGTCACAATTACCTCAAAGATCTGGAATTAACATTTTAATAACATATAATCTGCTTCCATTCATAACTTTTGAGTTTTAAATTATAACACATATAATACTTTAGTGCTGAATCATTTGAGAGGCTCTACAAAATATAGAGATAGTTGAAATGAGTATTTAAACTGGGATTATTGAAAGGAGGATTAAATTCAATCTGTGAACAGCTGGGAATGTTATGTTAATACAAACACAAAAATTCTGACAGATTTAGAGCATAGAGCTTACTGTTAATTGGGAAACAAGAAATAGATGTGTTTTACTTCTTGATTTGAAATATGTTAGAACTGTAAAGAGGAAAAAGGAGATTTTATTCACAGATGTGGAACTGTAAAATGAATGACATGTAGGGGTTTAGGAAATCTTGTGCCAGTTAATAGAGTTCCTTGAGTTGTAGAGGATTAAGGCTAAAAGGTACCTCAATATGTCTTCTGGTCCATCTTCCTTCTCCAGAGCAGGATGTGCAGGATACTTCTGCCAGTCCTGTGAGGTGCTTATCTAACTTCATGCTATGGACTTCCAGTAGTAAGGCCTTTGCAGTTTCCCTAGACAAGCTATTCCAAAACTTTACTATCTTTCATATTAGGAAAACATCTTCCTTCCTATAAATGCTCACAAATATATGCCCTGTTTGTCTTTATTTTGTTCCTTCCAGAAACTGTTGGATGCTTCAAGACTGTAGTGTTCCTCGAACACCCTCTCCCCCCATCATTTCTGTCCCTGGGCTAGCCTACCCAAATTCCTTGTCCTTAGGTTATGTTCCCTGTGGGTGTTTCTGGTATAATCCAGGTAGTTGCTGCTGGGCTTTTTTTTCGGCTGCATGATAGAGTTGACTCACACTCATTTTGTAATCTGTTGTCTGGCTGTTTACTCTCCTCAGCCTTGAATTTCTGCCTCTGACTGTTCCTGCATGACCAGGAACAAGTGCTAATCTTTGGCCCTAATAATAATAATAATTTTGCTATATTTTTTTCCACATCACTGCTTCAGTTAGTCAAAATAATTTTGATTTCTGTTCCTGTTCTATAGTATACCTGCAGGCCCTCCCTCTTTGACGTCACCTGCGAATTTAGAAAGCATCTGTCCTAACCCAGGATAGATTCAGCTTCTTCCTTACGTGGTTGCCTTCTTATCCTGCCATTGAAGGCTATGAGATTTACTTTTTTTTTTACACTATATATTTTTACATTATATATTTTACACTATATATTATATTATATTTATATATTATATTATGTTTTTACACTATGTATTATATTATATATATTTTTACACTATATATTATAGAACAGTTAGGGTTGGAAAGAACCTTAAGATCATCTAGTTCCAACCCCCCTGCCAGGGGCAGGGACACCTCCCACTAAACCATGCCACCCAAGGCTCTGTCCAACCTGGCCTTGAACACCACCAGCGATGGAGCATTCACAACTTCCCTGGGTAACCCATTCCAGTGCCTCACCACCCTTACAGTAAAGAATTTCTTCCTTATATCAAACCTAAACTTCCCCTGTTTAAGTTTGAACCCATTACCCCTTGTCCTCTCACTACAGTCCCTAACGAAGAGTCCCTCCCCAGCATCCCTATAGGCCCCCTTCAGGTACTGGAAGGCTGCTATGAGGTCTCCATGCAGCCTTCTCTCCTCCAGGCTGAACAGCCCCAACTCTCTCAGCCTGTCTTCATACAGGAGGTGCTCCAGCCCCCTGATCATCCTCGTGGCCCTCCTCTGGACTTGTTCCAACAGTTCCCTGTTCTTTATGTATCAAAATGTCAGCCTTTACCTTCTTGTCATCTTCCAAGTGCTTACAAATAGTTGTGTTACTTCCAATTTTTCCCCAATGGTTCAAGGTTAGCTATCTATCTAATAAAATTTTCCAGCTACTCTTTACACCCATTTTTTAATATTAGGCCTGGATTTATCATTCTAGTAAACTCTTCTCTCTCCAGGTTCCAATAGATGATCACTTCCGAGACTTCTTCAGCTTGTTCTCTGAATATTTTATGATGAAAATCTTCAGGCCTAGACTGTTTGAAATCACCCTAATTACCTAAATATCCTCTAACCTATTCACTCCTCCTTCTCCCCTGAGATCTTACTGTGTTTTTTGGTATTTAAAACAACTGACTCCTACTCATAGTTGATTTTTCTGTTAATTTAAGGTGTGGACCCCTCTGCCAGGTCTGTGAACAAGGTACACTCGATGTAGTTTTGCTAAAACAGAATTGAAGAGCTTATAAAGATTATGCAGCAAAAAATTTATATGCCTTATATGTCTCTAAAGAATCTCCAAGTTTCAGAGCAGAAGAATATAACTCGGCTCCATCGCAGCTGCAGCTGCACGTATCTGCCAGGCCATGGACTGGCAGCTTAGACCTCACGCTGGTGCCACTGAGTCTTGGAAGACAGATCTGGTGACAAGACTTCCCTGAAGGTCTGCTCTGCTTTTACAGACAATGCAGTCCTGGCAATTCTGCTGCCTTTGAGGGACTTTCATGTGCTTCAGTATAAAAGCAGAATTTTAACTTGGTTATGTTGCATTATTGCAGTTTCTTCCTGTAACACGCCTAGTTAGTATGTGATCTGTTCATTAATCATAGAATCCTGGCCAGCAGGCACATGGAGAGGCATCCTAGCCAAATCCCTGGGCAGGGACTAAAATAAAAATGGAAGTGTTTCTGGCAGATGTTTGCCTTATCTGTTCTTAAAAGCTCTTCAACCCTCCTAAGTAGTTCTTTCAATGTCTAACTGTCCTAATAGCCAGGAAGTGTTTGCTTGTGTGGTCTAAATAATTGTTGCATTGTAAGACTTTTATTTTCTATCTTGTCCTATCTTAGTGGAAAAGCAGAGAAGTTCATTATCTTTCTCTCTGTAGCAGTCATGTATGTACTAGCAAATAGCTGTCTCATGTCCAGGCAAGGTGGTTCTTCAATATTTACACCATTTCCCCTGAAATATGTTTTAAATAAGTTGGGAACAGAGAACAGCTTGTTCAGTTTCAGAGCTGGCACAATGTGAAATCATGGATTGATTCTGTTATTAGCCTAATATATGTTTGATCAGCTTTTCTTGCTTTTTACTGCCCAATCCCCTGTAATGCTATATTTTATTTTTTATTACATTTTTATATTGTCAAAGTTACAGGTTTATCCAGGATAAAAACAGAACCTATGGAATATTGACACATCAAAGCAAATATTTGATTTTTGTATAGTTTCCAGAAACAGGAAGTTATCCCTAGTGTGAGCAGACGCAATTCTTCGGACTTAATGGGGATATGTGGGATTATCATGAGTCTGAACTGGGTTTCACTGCAATATTGGTTATTGTGTATGTACAGGAGACACAAAACTCTTGTCAGTAATATTCAGTAAAAATATAAGGTATATAAGGACACATATATATGATTCCATGTTAATTTTGTTAGAACAGAAACTAAAACTAATGCAGTTAGAACAGTAATAGGTACCAGATTTCTGTTTGCATAATTAATGAAACAAACTGTATTCATAAACCAGTTCATAGGGCATTGGCTTTGCAGGATTTTCTGGACTGTTGGTCAGATAAATTGTTTCATGTTTAACAAGACACATGTGAAGATTTCAAGCTGTGACTGCAAGACACAAGGTCAACCCCTTGTCAAACCAAGAGGAAGAAATATTAGGATAAACAGAGTTACATCTTGACATTTATAAATTGATGGAGTGACTTTGTGGAAGGAAGAGAGGAAGGATAGTATCAAACAGCAAGAATATTATTCATCAGAAGCAGTAAAAAATAATGATATTGGGAAACCAGGATTAATACATTCTTATTAAAGATCAGATATTGATCCTTCACCTTGTAAAGGGTGAAACTGGAGTCTAGATGGCTCAGTCAGAGGAGCTGAGGACATGTATAGTGATATTTTCATATGGTTTCATCATCTCACAGTTACAAAACTGAGCATTCTCAGTGGTATCAATGCCTTGCAGAAAACATCATGACTTTGAGAAAGAAAGAGAAGGGACAGATAACAAAGGAAGTGATGGTGGAATAGGCTACATCAGCATCAAATTTGCAAAGGTGTTGCTTTTCACTTGGCATGAATCCTACACTGAGCCCATATTCACTTTCAGAATGTTCCCTCTCTGACACGAAAGGCAGAGTGGCGCAATGCACAACTACTATTTGCATTTTCATAATATCCATGCAAATATAGTTTTTATTATATTTGTCTTCCCATAACTACATGACAATCGGGATATGTGAGTGCACACACATGTGCAGAGCACCTTCTCAGTTACTGCCTAGGCATAGCATCTGAGGTGGCTTCTAATCAAAATCCATAACAGCATCATGCTGTGTGAATTCTCACACTTTCCAAGGTCCTGAGGCTTAGCAGTAACATTGGAATTAAAAATGAAAGGTATAAAAAAATTTAGTTCTCGTGTATAATTAAAGTGAAACTGGAACTCACGTAAAGACTTTTGTCAAGAGTCAGCAGTTGACTTTTTGCAGGATACACATCTTCATGGAATGACAAGAATGTCTATACCTTCTGTTTCTTCTGCATTCTGAGTTTTCTTACTTATGTTTTATCTCTGAGTAATATCAATCAGACTACACGGCATGAATTGGATGTTGCTCTTAAAATACGACATCTCAGTCAGATGCGAGAGGTGGTACAAAAGATCTTGGCAATAACTACCATATGTAAACTATGCTGGGCCTGAAGAGCAGCAGAAACTTATAAGACCCTTTTTGTGATATGCATATGAGAGCATTCCCAAACTTGTATGTGGGAGAAGAGCTTTGTGGGGAAAAGGATGTAGCCATTGGCATATTTTAGATGATTGAAACCAATGACCAAATGCTTGTTCAAAGTTAGTTATTAATATTTATGCCAAGATTTTCAAAGGAGCCTAAGAGAAATGTATGCTCCTGACTCATTGAAATTCAGAAGAAGCTGAGTGCCTAACTCCCTTAGCTTCTGCTGAAAATCCCAGCCTTAATCTCTGTGTGACAATCTGATTTTGATGTTTTACAAACCGTACTCCCAGTAATAAGGATATGCTCAGGAAGCTGGAAAAGTGCTCCAAGTGCTTACGTTTAGTGCCTTTATTTTGACATAATTGTTTAAAGGACTTTAGATGAAAATTTGTAAAGTGAAGCAATTTCCAGCTGAAAGCCTCATAACAGAAACTTCAGTCTGTATTACTGATGTAAACATATGCATTAAACTTTACAATGGAATTTATGAAACTTAATGAGTAAAATTTTATTGTGCTGCAATACTGTGTTGAAGCTGTTCTTCCTTCTTTGATTTTCTTTGCCTACAGCTACAGATAAATTTGACATGCAGTATTAATATGTTGTCCTAGTTCACCGTAAGTTTATAGTACTACCTAAAACCAGAACCTTTATTTGAAATTGCTGGCAGAAGTGATTTTGCATCATGCTTTTCACTCAGAATGATATCCCAAATGCACCCAGTCATTTGAAAAATAAGTTGATAGCATATTTTTTTATCATATTTATTTGTAATGTTATTGCAACTGTGAATCTTCAACTAACCAAGACAGCCCAGTCAGCTTATTTCTTCAAAAACTCACTGTAGCATTGTGAACAAATACAAACAGGTAATGATAGTTTAACTGCCAAATGACTGCAGTTGTTTAAAGACAGCAAGATCTGTGCGACTTAGCAAATTCAGTCCTTGGTTATACTCCTGCAATCCTACTGTCATCAAACTAATTGCGGAAGTGTAACCCAAAGGAAAAAGTTTCGCTCATATGTCTGTGAGCCTGACTCTGTAATCCTAAACTATTTTATGGTACCCAAGTGTGGAAATAATCTAACATTTCAGCATGTTTCAGCTGATTGGCTTCCCAAGAATGAAGTAACCCACAAAGTCCAGCTCTTTCTGCAGAACTGGAAATTTTGCGTAAGTCCTTACTATTGGAACAGGTGGAGGATTCCTAGCTGCACCAGCAACCTCCACTGCTAGTAGCTCAGCTTCTTCCACATTATTGTTAGTGTAACCTATCGCCTAAACGGCAGGTCAAGTGTGCTTATAGACTCATAGGAATATACTGTAAAAACTAAACTGACTGCTAATCAGTAAACTGTTGTAATTAAGGTACACTGAGTAGTATACTGGAATAGGATGATTTCCATCTTTCAAATTATAGGCAGTATTTTCACAATGATATTTCTTTTAGCTGAAAGCCGTATTTTGAACCTCAAGAGCTGTAGGAAAGCAGAAGCAAAATATGTATAATTTAACATTGTGTTAATGTTTAGAGGTGTAAATAGTAAGCTGACCATCTAGATGTAAACACTACATCCTGTGAGAGATGAATCACTTTATCACTCTTCTCATGTATACTGAACAATGGGCCCTAACTCAGGCCCACTGACCCAAGGAGTTTGGCTCTGGTGCCATGTATGATAATATTGGTAATACTCTGTAGTATCACGCTTCACTGTTCAATGGAAAAAAGAAGATTCCTTACTTGTTTAAAGAAAGATTTACTGAAACAGACCTTAAAGTTAATCTTACTGTATGTTTGAAGGACTCAATACCTCTTCTGTCTTCTAGAGTACATTCAGTGAAGGCAGTGTGTTACTAGCATAGCTAAGGGTCCACTTGGCTCAGACTTCACAGGCATCTCAACCAAGGCTTTGTTTTACTGAGAAAGAATGCAGTGTTCTGGGGCTTAGAGCACAATCAGCTGTGGGATTTTAATATTCTTATGCCCGATTAGGAGTCCAGGTAAGAAGCAGAGCTGGTAGAACTTATTTCCACATGAAAACGTAGGAAGAAAATAATTAAACTGAAGAGAAATGACAACTTTTTTTGTCAATGCTTCTACCCTGTCCTCTTTGGTTACTTATGAAGCTCTCCTTTTTCAAACTTGAAAGATCAAAACAACAAAAGAAAAATTTATTCCACCATTTCATAGTTCTTCCATCTTCCTTTTAAACAACTCTAGAAATGAACCTTTTTCTTCTTACTGTGATTTAAGTTTCTCTGCCTGAGGCATAAGAACACATGATTTCATAGTGACCACAAATGAATAACGTTGGTTAACTTGGCTTCAGGAGCTTCTTTCAGCTTCTCTTGTCAAAAAAAATTCTGGTACTCAGAGATCACATAGTGAAATTCTAGCCTCACCAAAGGCTCCAGGAAACTCAGCTGCATTTATTGATAACAGAGTTTAGCATCTATTTTTATGATAAATATGCCCCAAACCTGTATCTGTGCAGGTTTTCTTTATAAACTTTTAAAAATCTAATTATTCAACAAGACATTATCCAAGTTGTAAAGAACCTGTTAAGCATTGCCAATCCTGTTAACATCATTGTGATGAACACAAGTGCAGTAGGAGTCATCTGACAACAGACAGCAGGACTAACCCTCATCTTCCAAAGCAATTCACAAAAAGTGTAAAACAATCTTTTCATCTTTTTTTGCAAGTGGAATGACACCTTTTGTCTTCAGAAACGTGTAAACTGTCACTGCCTGAAACATCAAGCTGAGCCTTGTCATGCCTGTATGAGACCAATTGTGTACTACTAATCTACAGGCTTTGAAAGTGCTTCACTTGCTAAATCCAGTTGAAGACTGAAAAGTGCTTGATAAAGCCTCTGAGTTCTTTAACTTTGAAGAATTCTTTTGCACCCGAGACAAACAGGATTAGTACATGTGGCCTCCCATAAGGGAGCTCTGGATCTGCCTTTCACTGACAGAGCACCCTTGCCATTTTTCCTCCCATTGGCACCTCTTGATGAGAAAGGTAAAGAGATCAGTAGGTTTGTAAAAGCATCTGTTTAGCGTGACCCTAATAAAATATCCATTGAGCTCTATGTGTTATAAATTGTGATTCAGAGCTTCCTAATGTAGCTGTAAAGCATGTTCTGGGCAACATTTTCTGATGGGAAAGTGTGCTGAAGTCAGCGGAACACTTTCTAATAAATTCCAGAAGCTCTGGATCAGGTTATAAAATTTTATCCTGTTGTTTTTTGTTCTTTCCCTCCTACCCCCCTTCATTTTTCTTTGCTGTTGAGGTTACAGCTCCATCACTGAATATGTTCTATTAAAAAATACAGAGAAACCAAAACTTACATGATTGCTGTAATTAAGGGTTTAGTGATTGATTGGCTCTCATAAGTACTTTAAATGACTTTTTAAAATGAAACCTTACAAGCTGCTAAAGGCTAAGCAGTCTGTGGTCCCTTTGCAGGTGCTTTTACCTATGTTCATAAATGGCTTTTACTTGCCATTTGCTGAGAGTCCTGGGAACCACCTACCCTTGTATTCAGAGGGGAAGCAAACTCTGCTCTGGCAGCTGGGAGGTGCGAGCAGGGTTGAAAAGCAAGACCCTTTACACACCACTCCTTCCAATGTACATGTCATTGTGACCCAGTTTGTAAAAGCAATGGAGAACCATCCTGTATCCTGAACATTGTCTGCAAAGCTGAGAGGGATTTTGCTGCCAGGGAAAATGCCTGGCAGGTTAAAGTGCCTGGAAATTTAGCTCATTCATTTTGGAAGCGTTTTAAGTCCATCAAAAAGAATTCTGTCCTAGGACATGGAAATGCAAGTGACTGAATTGCACAAAAGCCCTGCTCAGCCCCTTCAGTGCCTAGGGAGCTTGGCTCCTTTTGAAAGACAGTCTGCCCATTTTGGCTGAGCTTCCCCCTGCAGCCATTCTGGGACAACAGACAAGGCGTTCTTGCACTTGAGTGTCCAAAATGTAGACCTCTGCAAAACACAGGAGCACGCACCTTCAATACTGAGTTCAGTAGTGATAGACACTGGTGTAAAAAGCTCTGGTATTAGTATGGCTGCTCCCAGCCTCTACATGACATTTGAGCAGCTAAGAGCATTGCTTTGGGAAGTGTAAGATTATTCCCTATGCCCTTTTCAGGCTGAAGAAGATCAGAGACACATTGTCAAAGAAAACACTACCAGCATCCACACTGCGGGCTCTTTCCAAAGCAGAGGTGCCCTTCACCCTCAGCTGTATGGAAAGGTTTCACAAGGATTAGGCCCAGAGAAGCCAGGAGGAAAATGAAGTGGGTATACTTGGGCAAAACACTAACCGTGCCAAGAATAGCTCAACTACCAAAAGTAGCATAGCTGTGATGCTTCTCAGCAGAATGGTTTGATGCAGGTGAACTGATGCATGGAAGACTCACAGCCTTTCCTGGTATCATACTGTATGGAATAGATACAGACAAAGGCAACATATCAGAAACAGTTCTCTGTTTATCATTCCCTATTACTTTACTTAGGTGTCTTGCATCTCACTTAGTCTCTCTCTCCAGTGTATTCCCTTAATAACCATGGTTAGTGAATCCTGCTGCCAGGATTGAGGGCATTTGTATCAGGGCCTTACTTTTCTGCTTGTCTGTCTGGTTTTTAGCATACGGTTCCTTGCAAATAACAGCAAATGCTTTGGCTCGCAATGTTTTTCAAATCATATTTAGCACAGAGGAAAAGCATCTTTGACAGCTCTGCAAACTTAATCTTGAGATACAATAGACTTTTACATTGCTGTAGTTTAAAAGTTAATAGTATGCAGTTTATAAACTGCATGCCCAGATAGTAACATGACAGGTTTTAAGCAGCTTTAAGCCTCTCTAAAGTAAACAGTACTAATACTAAAAAAAATTGTTATTTCAAGCTCTTTCCCTTTTTTTTTTTTTTTTTTTTTTTGTAAGGGGAAACCCTGCAAAGATGGCAAATGTGTATCGTTTCTGTCACTGCATAGAAAAGCAGCAAAACATACAGAAGAAAAGCCTTTCTCTCTGGCTGATTTCCCAAATGTACTTTGAGTTACCAAGCACATTTAAGAAGCTGCTGGAGCTTCTTTGTACAGGGAGAAAGTACTGAAACAGAAAAAGCATTGAGCAGAATATGCAATGACTTTGTCACAATTATGGGCATCAAACACAGGGTTTTCAGACACAATCCTTTATCCTGCAGATGTTTCAGTTCAGTGTGTTGATCAGCACATTGCCCCAGGAAATTGCCTTGCTGATCAAAACGTGTCTGTGTGTGCTCCCCTTGCACATATCCAGCATAGTCTTTTCAGGATAACTACTAGCTTGAATATACAGGAGCTAGCAAAATTGTAGACAAACGGTTGAAAAACTCCACTGGTGCATCTTGATTCGTTAGAAATGCTGCATCTGTAGTAATCAAAAATATTTCCTTCACATGTAACATTCAGCACTTATGATATATGTCGACCGTAAACTTTGCCTCTTTGTTTAATGCTCTCATTTGGGAAACAAGTGCCTTTTGAGATATCAGGAAATGCAAGCTCAGTCATGGTAACATTTAGTTTTCCTTTCAGCATGCTGTATATAAAATCTGCCAGTGCGTGAGAGTTTTCGTGATACTATGGTCAGGAGGTCAAATCCTTTCCTGTTATTATCTCGTTCACTTAGTTGAAATGATGTGAGAAGAAAACTTAGTTTTATCTCTGCATTGTCTTTCTTGCTAGAATTGTGGTCACTATATAAAGCTGGCTACGTGTTGCTTGTTTCTGTGCCAGGAAATAGCTTTCCTTCTTCGCTCAGGTGATCACTGAATTTGTGCCTTTTCTTTGTCAGATGCCCATGTTGTGCCATTTTGCATGTGAGTTTTGAAGATACCAGGGACCAGCTGCTTTGAACTTCACTGACAACTGGAAGGACTTCACAGTAAGATTCCACCTTATGGGTGAGCACTCAGAAATGGAGCTTCCATTATGTCTTGCTAGTGATGAGACTTCAAACCACACTCTGCCTCCCCCATCAGTCTAATGATTAAGCGCTCAACATTTGGATCTGGGTTCACCCACTTAGGTCTCTGAGCATTTACCCAGCACATTAGGTTGTTTGTTCAATGCCCAGAAAACCACTGCTATAGGGAAGGTTACTTAGTGGCAGGCAAAATTGCCTATCAGAAGCAGCTCTTTCCTATTCCCTATCCTCCTCCATGCTGGCATCTCAGACTGGGGCCTAGTATTATTAAGAAGACTCTACTTTAACAGTGTGTTAGTGAAAACAGATTTATGGCAAGGAGACACAAGCAGGTACATTGGTTAAACAGCCTCCTGTGGACAGGGGAACAGTGTGTCTGTACTTGCCTCTTAAGAGGCAAAGGAGAAAAAGGAAGGATTGGGTCCTTCTCCCCAGTGTCCTCACCTAATTTTCTTCCAACCCAGCTAAGCCAAACCAGAGGGAAAAATAAGGAAGCAAAATATTTCTGTGTTTTGCAAAGGGAAGAACCAAGTGTGATTGTTCAATCTGCTGTTTCATAGAGAAGCAACATGTGGCCATAATTCAATCAAGTGTTCAGTCATTAGCTCTACAAAGCATTTGTACTTTTATTTAGAAATTGGATTTGGTAAATCTGACATGTTCTACTGTGGACCAGGAGGGAAGTTCATTAGAGAAATTGCAAGGCTAAGGCCTTTTTACCTCAGAACAGGCCTTTGGATTTTGTTAATCAGGTACATTTGTCATTTAGACTGATGATAAATGTTTGACAAGTAATCAGCTTTGGGAGGAACATGATTTACTGCTGCAATCTGAGTTTGTGCTGTTAATAACAATAATAATGTTTGACACCAGTATAGCCAGTGTAAGCAAAGGATTGAACAGATTTCCCAGACTCTAGCTGGCTTAATGTGGTTTTCCATGTCCTGCTGAGAAGGGTTTGCCAAGGACAGGCCTGTTGGGATCAAAAGAACATGGGAAAACAAGAACAGAGGCTTGGTGCAAGTTGCTGTTGTATTTGAGGATGGATTACTGGGTTTGCTAGGATTTCTCTCATTTTATTTCTCTCAGATGGATTTAATTTAAGACTGATCTTTTCAATGCAGTGGTGGGAAAGGATTTAATTTTTGAGGAGAAATTTGAGTAGGATTCTGAATAAACTGTTGAAAACCTTATCTTCCACTTTTCCTCACAGAAGATTAAGCATTTGTTGAAGTACTGGTTGTTTTTTGGTTTGTTTGATTTTTCCTGTCATAGAAGGTATTTGTTTCCCTTCAAAAGTAAAGGAGATGTGTTTTCATTGAAAGAATGAAAGCCTGCAAGCATAAAACATTTGTTTTCACTGTGAAATGCCATCCCCTCCCCTAATAATCCAAGTTCAGTCATTCAAATTTATAGCATTTTCGGAGAAGTGGGAAGGAAGATCCAAGAAAGGAATTTCCAGAGACATGTGGTATCTGTGCACGTTTCCAGAACGTCACCCTGCCTTGGATCTGTACATGATTTCCTCTGTTGCTGAACTGTCTTTTGTCCAGATATGTAACTATTTGGAGTGACAATAATTCCTGTGGGGTCCATTTCTGCATTTCTGGGTAGCTGTTAGGTTGTGCTGTAGTTAGGATACAAAGAATCAGCGCAGTTTCCTTTTTACCTTAGTTATTATGCAAAGGGTCCAGACAAGATTAAGAGCTGTTTGACTGACAGAAGAGCAACTTTGCCATTAAACAGAAGTGAAACACTCACATACATGAGAGCCCTTATCCTCCTGAACAGGAGCAGGTATTCACTAACTTGTGCACTGACGCAGTGTTTCTTTTTTATGGCTGATTGCTTAAATAGCGCAGCTGAGCCCCCCACAGCCCTGCTGGTGCAACGTGATAGGTCTCAGAGGGCAGCAAAGGTTACACGCCACTTTGATGATTTTATTCAGCTTGATTCCTGGCTTTCTGAAGCTGCAGCCCAGCCCTTTTCTGAAATCTTCCTGATAGCTGCGTCACCTCAAAGACCTGTCGCCCACATTTTGTTCATGTATTACTTCTTTATTGAAGAACTGTTTTCTTTCAGACATACCTGTTTTGAGTTGAAAATACAATTTTTGTAACATTTGAGTGGGTTTTGTTTTGTGTGAATACAAAGTTTGGACTCTCATTTCATCCTTTCTATTGCAACTTTTGCAATATATTTGATTGATAGATTTTATTACTATGGTTACTCCAATTTTATACAGGAGGTTTTATTTGTGAGAGTAGTATCATGCTCTGCCCTCATTCAGCCTGCTTTGTTTATTAGTGTTTATTGTGGGGGTTTTTCCACTGCTTTCCTTGAAAACAAGCTTTCCTCAAAATAAGTAGCTTCCACTAAGTTCTGCACTGCTATCTTATAAAGACATGAATCTTATATACTGCCGGACCAAGAAATTCCGCTGTCTGCAAGAGTTCAGAAATCAGAATCATACAAAAAGCTTCCATCTTATAGCATGGTGCTCTTTTTCTTTTTTTTTTCCCCTTAATTTTTATTTGAAAAAAAACATTTTGCAGGGCAAGTCACAGTGATTTACTTGCATGCTGCAGGCTGATTTAGGATGCTTATTTGATCAGTCTGCTTCTAATGACACTAGAAATACCGTAATGGATGGAACATTCCTGGCCTGCTCTAAATTGGATTAGATGGTTTACTAATGTAATACCAGTAAGGCAAATCAGCCTGTGATGCCATGGGGATTAATCTATAGGGAATATTTGATCTCTAATGCCCAAGTGCTAGTTGAAGTGCAGTCATATCTTTTGATTTAATAAACCATTTTTGTATTTCCCAACAGTATCTCTGTGTTTCAGCAGAATGAGCTAATTGGTAGAATTACCCTTTTTAAATGGAACTTCATAACTTGCTGCTAAATGGAAAAATACCAAGTACTTCAGTCTTAAAAGGTTTGACTGTTGTTTATGCAATTTCTTCTTGATAGCTTAAATGCTAAGGACCACACAAGGATTTGGTGGTCTCGGTTAAGAGACAAAGCTTACAGTCCTGATATGTATTGTAAAGAATTCATTTGTTACTGAACAAAAGATATCTATCCCAGTAAGTCCAGTATATTAGATCAGGTTTTATTCTGGTCATCACATTCTTCTTCTAAAAATTAAACCTTGATACACAGACCATTGCAAATTGCCCAAATAAATTATTAGGAAATATGTTTAGAAATAAAGAATAATTACACAGTGCCACTTTTTTGGGTGTCAGTTTTTGGTACAGTACTGTTTGTTGAGATGTTCACTGCAGATCTGTCCAACCTTTGGCTGGCAGATGGCTCGTGCAGGCAGTAAAGAGAGGCACAGGGGAAAGAATAAGAGACCTACAGAATTACAAAGCCAAAACTTGCTCTCCATTTAGGTGTGTGCATCTTAGTGCACTTGTACTAATTGATAGCTTTTACTAAAGCGGATGTAAAATGTCTGCATTATGCCCAAGTACCTTTGCCGTTAAAGAAGTCATCCTATACCAACTGAAATTTGCTGTAACTTTGTAATTGATTTTGATAGCAGAGCAAATCTTTTGGTGAAATTAATAAACTAATGCATATATATGTGTGTGTATACATATATATGTATGTTTCTTTATATAATTGCCTTAATTCACATAGTTATAACATAGTGTACAGAGACCTGAAGTAAAATCTATCCTCTTCACTTTGCCATCTGATTAACTGCTTCTATGGCTAATATTTCAGACTTCCATGTGGATGATGTAAACATTAAACAGCACTTACTACATTATGAAAATATGTGATTTTCCCCACCAAATTTTGCATGCCGCACGTCCAAGACAGATACATCTTTCCCCTTCCTGGGACTGTGACAGATCCTAATTGAATATCCTGACTAAAACCTGGGTTTGACGCACTTAACTAAATTCTTTATCACAGCTAGGATTATAGGATTTCCAGTTATATGTTTTGAACTATGTACCACACAGAAGTAAATGTTTCTAACCTTGGCCCTTCACAAAATATCAGATCATAAAATTATTACATGCTAGTATATAGGAACAAGATTTTAGATATTTGTAATAGTATAAATAATTCATTATTACTAATATTTCTGTCATACCAGGTCTTTTTCACAGTGAGTAAATCTATTTGAAAACTGTTTTGAGAAATAGTACTATAAAAACAACAGGTTCCTACATTTCTGTCTGAAATCTTTTTCCAGGAAGCAGCACGAACAAAAATCAGGATAGGATTTGTTAGTCTGTATCAGTCTGTTTTGCTGGTAATTAAAGAGGGCTTTCAGGTATTTTACTTCAAATTATAATCAATCAAATATATCAAACAAGCAGACCATATGTTTAGCTTCCCTTCTGTTTTATGTGTCAAAGATGTTTGATCTTTTGGTTGCCATTGAAAATTGTTCTTCCAAACAAATCTCCAAATATTACCATATGAGCTGAAGTACGTTTACTTGCTGGAGTTGTCTTATCCTTCATTAGACCAGTTCTCTTTAGCTGGCATTTTTAAAAGAGAGTGTTTTTCACTGGTAGTGAGTCATCATGAGTTGAATACCTCATGCCTTTAGGTTTCTGTGAAAGTCTTGTCTCACTATAATGTTCTGTATCTTTCTTTCTCACTTTGTCTTGGTATGTGGGCCAGAATCTCACTATATGATAGTCTGGATGTATAAGGAGACATAATGTTACGGAAACAACTGTAGAAATTAGTTCCTGTGGCTAGGTTGGTCATTCATTACTTTTGTCCAGCAGGGAGCTTTCTGACAGATGTGGACAGCTGTTCTTTGAATTACACTGTTAGCTATAAAATTTCCAGCAATGGTAAGACACTTGTAATAAATCAAGTTTGGAAGAACCAGCATTCATTACCTGTTGTGTTTCTGTGTTACTGACATGAAGGGACACCTTTCCAAACACAATTGCTTGAATCGTGCCTAAGTATTTCCATGCAAGAACAGAGATCGAGTTTTGCAATTGACCAGGCCTTTGCATTTGTTTGTGCATGAACACATGCTTTCTGTTCTGTCTTGAGGAAGTGCATCTGAGATGTTGATATACTTGGAAATTTTACACTGGAAGATATATATCATATCTGACGTGACTGTTGCTGTTATGCTGTAAATTTCAGTAGAGTTAGTCAATTTAGAAGAGGACTATAGTTAGAAATAGAATTATTAACTAACATTTAGAAAACATGCCAGATGTAATCATGAAATAAAAGTGTTTGACTTTTGAATAATGAAGAATAACCTAAATAATAGAAATGGAGTCACGTTATGCCTTGGAGTATCTAAATGTACTTCTGTCTGTTGGCATACCTCTGCATAGTGCAAACATTCCTGGTACTGTGACAGAGTAGGGGGTACACAGGCTTTGTATCATAACTATATGGAGCCCAAGAGTCTGTCTTGTTCTTGATACCTAAAATCTGCTGAAGACAATTTAGAAATGCAGCTATATAATTTTTTATCCAATGTACAGTGTTTATAAACATTCCATGAATGTATTTATTCAGCTTGTCATGTAGTGAGTTGCAAATAATAATGACTTTGACAGTAGATGAAAATAAGAGACAGAAGAAGTGCTAGAGTATTTCCAAATGCCCCAGCAATACTGAGATCCTGTGTAGCCAATTCAGTGACTAGGACATACTGTATCTAATAACTCCACAAAACCTGTTATTTCAAGGGCATGTTTTACAAGAATTTTAACTTCTGATCATCTGGGTTATGTCCAGCTCAAAATGAAAGATCACTATGTTCTGGACAGTTATAGAGACTTCTTGCACTTCTAATAAAAATATATATATAAAGATGTAGCCATTACACAGCTATAAGTATGTAAAAGATATTTACTTTGAATTTGGAATTCATTTCCCTGTGTATTAGCCAAGACACTTCAAACATTTTAAAGATTCTGCAATAAATGCATCCCCGCTCTTTTCCACAACTGTGGAAAGTCGTGAAAAAACAGGCTTTGAAACCTTTGCTCATCAGTGCATGCATATAAGCTGTCTGAAATTTCTTTTAACTTTTCCCACTGTCAAGCCGTATAACTGCATCCAAAGACACCTGACTAAAGAAGAGCTATAATAAATTGTTCCAATAAAAATAAACATTTCCAGAAATGTTCTGATGACACTCAGATCCACATAAAGATAGAGTCAGTAAAGAGCAACAAACAAGCAGTACTTTACCGTTGCTGTAATGCCAGCAAGGAAAGCACACTGCTTCTGAGAACTTTATAGTATATGTTATGAAGCATACCCTGTCTTATGCAAGACAAGAAAAACTGTAGGATGATGATGATGACTTGAAACAGCCCAAGAATAATGTTCTGGTTTTGTATTCCACCACTTTGCACTCCTTGACTTTCAGAAGTGACCATTTCATTAAAGTTGTATTTGCTTTCCTTTGATTTACAATTATTGAAATTTTAATAAGGATTGTGCAGCGACACCAGACATCACATATTGTCAGTGAGAAATTATAACTTTATTGCAGCGCACACTGACAGCCAACTCATAAAAATGAATGACATTCTATATCATAACATCTCGTAGGCTGTTCAGCATGTTAATAGCTCACTTCATCTTTCTTTAGCATAATGAGGCAGACAGTGTACCAATATTCAACGTGAAAATGAAGATTAAGAAAATTTGAATTGAAGCAGGAAAGTAGCATTTAGCAGAGGTTCAGGCAACATTCAGATAAAAAGTTTCAATTAAAGTACTGTTAGGGAACCTTTTATCACTGGAGCAAGGCTTTGCTACCAAAGACCAACACTTACTACAAAAAATGTCATTTCAAAATGGCTTTTGAAATACTACTTTTGAAAAGATCTGTAGTCTTTCTTTTATCCCATATAGTACATTTTTCTGTAGACTCAATTGTATAAGGTTAGATTGATTTATAGTAAGCTATTTTTTCATAATAGATCAAACTGAAAAATTGAAGCAATACTTAGGAAAGCGAGTAGACGTTTTTAGGACTTAGATGATACTTTTCTTTATGCTGTTCTACAAGCTAAAAATATTTAGTAGCCAACCTACAAACTACTGATATATAAAGTACTGATTACAACATATGAGTGTCTCTGAAAAGGATATTCATAGATCTACTTCAAGAGGTGCAGTTACAGCACCAATATTTATGATACAGAAGTAGTACTTAAAAATATGCTTAAAGAAATGTAAAACAAAACATAATGGTTGATAATCTGTCAGGTTATATTACAGATTTTTGCTACTTTCATTAGCTGTTCCCTGTGTATCTGCCTAAACTTGGATAAAACTATCCATTCACTGTCCCTAATCTAGGGATGTTATTAGTCAAAAACTCCATAGTCATTGAGAGCCCTGCTTAAAACACCCCTGTAGACTCACTGCAGTCAACTATGAACATATTCTTCACAGTATGAACCTGAATCAACTAGCTGTAACTACTTACATGAGTAAAAATATCAAGTAAAATTATGCAGCTGAAGTTGCTGCTTCTGGCTTTAATTTTGCTGATGATCAATGACAAACACTCACTTTAGCCTTGTGAAGCTTCTACTTCATCTTTAGACATACAAAAATTAGAGAAATGTAAAATCTTGGAAAATTCCTAAAACAAAATATTTACTGTTTCTTTTAAAAATACATGCCCTTTTGAAACAGTTTTACAGGTTTGCATTATCTAATGCAGCATCTGAGCCAAATTTAACTTTCTTGATATGGAAATCTCTGTTGTAGCTGTTGGAAGGGAATGCATCCCATCATCTGGATAGAGCACAGTTAGATGGATATTTCCTCTTGGAAGAGGATGGCAGACTTGGTCCTTTATCACTCTAGAGGGGTCTTTCAGTGGAATCTCTGTGACAAAAAATGTTAGGTCAGTACAATGTTTCATCCATCTCAGAAATATCTGTGATCAACCATCTTACTTTGGGATCTACAGCCACCAGTGGTGAAGGTCACTGGTGCTTCAGGGCACCGAGCCCCACCAGACTGCCTGCCATCAAGAGCCCTCTGCTGTTGGAAGTGGCCACTGGTCTAGAACAAAGTGATTGATATTTTATTGTTTTCACATCCCAGTTGTAAAGGGGCTGACTTAATCTTCAGATTTGTTTTTTACCATTATTCTAACCAAAAAGTGAGCATTCCCATAACATCTGACACCTGCATTGTTGTCAGCTGAGGTACATGAAATAACAGTAACATCCTGGAAGCATTACTAAGGACCCATCGAATTTTCAGCTAGTTTAATTGAATTCTCTATCCGCGTTCCAAGTACAAAGAAATTAGCACTGTGTGTTCCAGCTGTAAAAGACACTCTAGTGATGTATGCTGTCTGTGGAGATCTGTCTACCCAAATTTAATGGTCCTTCTCTGTTTGTCTGAACTGCTTTGGCTACTGCTTTTTTCAGCCTTTTGATTTTAAACTGTTATTTCTTCAGAATGCTTTTCAGTTCATGCCATTTGGATTTTCTATCACCAACTAACTATTCATTCCGATTTGTTAGTTAATGGCCTAAGCTGACTCCTGATTTGATTATTCACTCATTAAGACTTTTCATTATGGGCGATTTTAAAATTTATGCTGATGTTTTGGAACATCTACTCTTACAAAGGTTTAATGTTTTGTTGAATCTCCTCAGTTTATCACATTATGTTAATTTTCCTTCTTGCAAAATAGACCATACATTAGAATTGGGTATGTTACTTAATCTTCATCACAGTAATATACTATTCTTTCTTTTCCATTCGCATTTGTTTCCTCATTGTGGACTAGCTGAAGATTTCCCTCCCTTTCCTTGCTTTTCCTGTTGTATTCACCAGCTGCTCGGAGATCAATAAATAACTTGCATGTAGACAGTTCTCACAGCCAGCCAAAGCCCCTTCCCAGGTCCTTCTGTCTCCCTCTTGGTTGACCCCTCTATGTCTTCTCCTTCCCTCAGCAGTACGGGATTCTGGCTTGCAACTCCTTTCCCTTCATTCATTTGGTTCCATGTACTGTCAAGCACACAGAGACCATATTGATATTTATTGCTTTTTTTCCCATGAAATTAAGATTCACATGTCTGTATTTCTGCAAACAAAAAAAGATTAGACTACTTCATTCTCTTTTGCTGATTTGCTTTGTTTTAACTACACTGTATCTATTCCTAAGGCTAATCTACCTTCTGCTGAGTATTTCTTTTCACTCAAGGTCAGCTCCTAGCTTGCTAGAATAAACTTGCAATTACTTCTAGAATTAAGAAGGCTTAGCTAGTCTGACTAAACATAGTGAGTTTTAATCCAAACTATACCATTCCTTTTATTTCACTGACAGCTGAGAAGGTGGTAGTGAAATAGCTTTTGCAGCAGCTTCCTATATTTGATTTTATCAGTAAGTCTTAGTTCACAGATCTGATTGTTCATTGGAAAAACTCAGAAGTAGTTCTCTGAAGCAAGTGAGTTTAATTTATCCCTATATCATAAGTGAGTTCAGCTTAGGACTGGAGGTCTGATGCAGATAAGTACTGCTTTAAAGGTTATCTGGCTTTCTCTAGGGTTTAGAAAGTATAGCTGCAGTGAAGAGTAACCGGAATGCAACCACTGCCTGGCAATGTCATGGGTACCAACAAAAATTTCTTGAAGGAAGTACAGAGCCAGCCATATACATCAGCTGATGACATGTAAAGATTGTCTCCCAGGTTGATGGAATCACTTCTCACACCTAAGATATGAATGTGCCATGTACTTCAGCCTATGACAGGTAGGGACCATCTCCCGGGTTGATGAAGTCACTCTTACTCTCATAATAAAAATATATGTTAAAATAGAAAATATCTGGGCAAAACTAGCACATGGGAGGGCTTCCTGTGCCACGTTACTTCATATGAAGATAATTGTCTTGAATTCATGAGAGTTCAGTGATGTAAATCTGGTGCAATCTTGGTAAAATTATATGTACTGGTTTATTTTGCGACGAGTCATAGAGTTCAAACTTCTCAACTGGTAGTGTGCTGCCAAATAATTGCTCTACCTGATATCTCTGTTTTCCCATTTATCAAACTTCTTTTTTGAAGATCCAGGTATCTGTGATCTTTTTCTCTCCACTTTGGGTATGGGCTGGTTTATAAAATGTCTTCTGTTATTATTTAGCTAATGCCATTTGTCTGAAGAATTATTATTGCAACTGCTGAATGCTTTTGTGGTCAAAACACAAAGGTAGCATTATTCATATACATTGTCTGTGGTGTCACTGGCATGCAGAAAATACTCAGATATGCTTTCCAGTCTTCACAGATCTTGAAAAGCAGTTGATGTTTCGCATAATTTTCTGAGGCATACTTATAGATAGATGGCTTCATATTCATTTAAACCTAGTGCGTAAAGTCAAGCTCCTGTTGAATTTCTGGTTTCCAAAAGATCATTCAAGGTAAAAACAGCAGCTTTCTGCACTTGATTTTTTCCCTATTAAATATATCTGTACCTAATATTAAAGTTATCTGCAGGTGATATGGGCTTTTTAGTTTGGTCTAACATTTCAGCGTGCAAATATCTTATTTATAGTTTTTATGTCATCTTTTCTGAAGAAAATGCTCCCACTTACATGTGTACATATATATATGTATGATTTCCCAAGGAAATGCCTGAGTTCTTCTACAATTCCTGTAGTCTATTCACAATTACTTGCTTTTAGTGCTATGCTGTTTCCAGATTGTTTTCTTCTTTGATTCAACTTCTCAGAGGAATGGAGATTGATGAAGAATAGGTGAAATTAAACACTCCTTTTATTAATAAGGCTTTTTAAGCACAGAGCCTGCTCTCTGCAGTTCAGCTCAACATGCAGAGAGTAAGAGCCAGTACTCTACACAGACTCCTTATGCATCTCTTAAAGAACCAGTGCCCTCAACAAACTTTTGAAAATTCTTCTGCAAAACAGTAGAAATTCAGTCACATCCTTAGCAGTATCCTTCTGTAGCATCAGCTTTGAGAATGTACATGACATGATGGAGAAGGAACAGTTGAGCCACCTGGGATCAGGTCTGCTACTGGTAGCTGGATAGAGAACTTAGGTAGCAATTAATTGTCAAATAGCTGAGATATGGTAGTGAACCTATTTTTTTTTTTTTTTTTTTTTTTTTGGTAAGAAGAAACAAGATGGCTTTACTTCTTCTCCAGGCTGAGAAAGTTGGGGCTGTTCAGCCTGGAGACCTCATAGCCGCCTTCCAGTATCTGAAGGGGGCCTATAAGGATGCTAGGGAGGGACTCTTCGTTAGGGGCTGTAGTGATAGGACAAGGGGTAATGGGTTCAAAACTTAAACAGGGGAAGTTTAGATTGGATATGAAGAAGAAGTTCTTTACTGTAAGGGTGGTGAGGCACTGGAATGGGTTGCCCAAGGAAGTTGTGAATGCTCCATTGCTGGTGGTGTTCAAGGCCAGGTTGGACAGAGCCTTGAGTGATGTTGTTTAGAGTGAGGTGTTTCTGCTCATGGCAGGGGGTTTGGAACTAAATGATCTTAAGGTCCTTTCCAACCCTAACTGTTCCATGATTCTATGAAAGATTTTGAAGCTACACAGGGCAGCATATAGGAATATTTCAAATTAGCCAGCCACTTATATTCTAATTATTCTTAGTGAACTTCCAACTTATTGCATTCATGGTTGAAGTATGTATAAGGGCAGTGAATGATTTATACCAGTTAGAGTAATAGCATTGAAACATTAGCAAAGATAATGTATGATGCCATGCATCACTTATTTTAGCTCCTTTATTTAAAAAAAAAAAAAAAAAAAAATGAAAGAAAGCATCTAATACAGCTATTTTACAAACTCTCCTTCATTGAGTCTGCAGCTCTCCATCCATTCAAGGTGTATTTGGCCTGGCTGAGATGGCGTTAATTTCCCCTCTAGCAGCCTTCATAGTTCTGTGCTTTGTATTGGTATCTAGAAAGGTGTTGATAACACACCAAGTTTGGCTACTGCTGAGCAGTGCTCCACAGCATCAAGGCTGTCTCTCTGATATCCCACTCACCAGTAGCCTGGGGGTGGGCATGATCTTGGGGAGGGGACATAGCCCAGGGAGCTGACCCAAACTGACCAAAGGGATATTCCATACCATATGATGTCTGCTCAGCAATAAAAGCTATGGAGGAATGCATTGTTTACCTTGTTTGTCTTCTGGAGCAACTGTTAAGTATACTGAAGCTCCGCTTCCCAGGCAATGGCTGGATGTCATCTACTGATGAGAAGTTGAGCATAAATTCTGTTTTCCTTTGCTTCCACATGCAACTTTTGCTTTATTAAACTGCTTTTATCTTTACCTACAAGGGGATTTTTTCTGTCTTATTTTCTCTTCCCCCATCCTGCTGACAAGGAGAGTTATAGAGCAGCTTGGTGGGCACCTGGCATCCAGTCAAGGTCAATCCACCACAGAAGGGTGTATTTCTAACTCTTATTTTAGATACTTCAAATTGTGCTGTTATCCTCAAAAGCATTGGATAAAACTTCAACTGTGTGCCTTACCCATTGCCTTGTCCCTTTCCTCCTCTTTTCTGTCAAAATCAAAGCTCTTCCTGTTCCCATTTAAAGGATCATTTAAATACAGACGAAAGAGGATCTTCTCTTTGTTTTGAAGATACAATTTTATTCATTTAAAAAAAATCACAAAAACATTTGGCTGGCATGTGCTGATCAAATATGTCTGTGCATTTACACAGCATCCAACAACAAAAAGAGAGCTGCCAGATAGTTGCATAAAATCAGTAATAGATGTCCAAATGGAATGTATTGCCTGGAAGAATCTGAAGGTAATTTTTCTGATTTTGAAACATCTGGAGTGAAACTGAGACCCTCTCAATGGATGTCCTTGTCTGTCCATGTCTGTTTCCTCATGTGTAAGACAGAAATAATAATATTTTCCTCTCCAATATGGTGTTACAGATCTCAATTAACATGCTTTCATTGCCTCAGCACTGAAATATTTTGTTCTGTTGGTCTAAATCCAGTGTAAAAGCTACACATGGGCGACTGCAGAATTGGACTCTATGGTATTATTAGAGTCCTAATAACCATAACTCCAATCATAGTTAATTCCACTTAGGGATTTAAATTTACAAAATATAAATATGAAGCCACTGTTGTCCACAATCTGAGAAGGGACAATAGGAGAAGTGTGAGATTAACCACTTGCTAAATTATCAATTAACAAGTGCAAACTTCATCATGCTGAGAAAGCATTAGAGTAGCCTGGAACTATTAAATTATAGTCTTCAAAATGTTTGCTAGGTAGACAAAAAAAAAAAAAAAAAGGCTTTTGTGGGTTATTGCGAGGGAATCAAAATTATGTCACCCTTTCTAAGACAGACTCCATGAGCACAGGGAGACAATATACTGACCTTAAGTCTGAAGATAGGAGAGTTGTTATAGCTCTAGTGTTGTAAAATTGCTTTTGATTCATGGCACATATTCTGTGTTTCTCCCATAAATTTCTGGAGCTAATTTTATTTAAATCACTTTTATCTGAATGGAGCATATCTTACAAACCAGAACACAATGACTTTCAATTGAAAGGACATATTCATTATCCAACTGGGATTATCCTATCTTGAATGTTCATAAGAAAACAGAATCTAAAAACTATATAATTTCTCCAGAAAAATAATGTTTATTGTATCTGAAATGCTCTTCTGACTCTGCTCTTGTTACTTCTACTGTTGTCAACTCTCTGATGTTAGATGCTGTCTTTCCATTATGGCTTAAATAATGCTATAGACTCAGTTAAAATTGTTGCGCACAGTAAGATGCTCTGATAATTCTGTTACAGGTTTTCTAGAGGTGACATCATATTTTCTAATTTTCTGATACCAAAATATCACCTTGAATCTTTTTTTCCTCTCTTCATTTAAAACCTTATAGATTATATGGAACTTGCATTACCACAGTAATGAAAGTGCTAATCTTTTTCTTTCTTTTTTTTTTTTAAGCAAGTTTTCATGTGGGATGCTTTCAAAACTTGCTAGGCTAGTTCTTTTTATTTATTAAATTCCTACTTGGCATAGCACAGCGGATAGCAAAGAAAAGTATCAGCCAGCGTTACAGCTCCTCACATCCCAACTTGTCTGCAGCCCAAAGTAAGACAAATCCTTCAGACCTAATTTACAGTAATAAAATTAGACTGCTAGCCTGTGTGGAGGCCTATCAGGCCCTACAACTGCTGGTTTCTGTCATTTCCAGTGTATGTCCATTTTCAGACAGTGAATTCAACTATCCCAGCTTTGTTCCTAGTTGATGTCCTGGTTTCAGCAGTCGCAGTCATTTTTCTCCTTCTTAGTAGCTGGTGCAGCTCTGTGGTTTTGACTTTCAGCCTGGGAACAGTGCTGATAACACCAGTGTTTTCAGTTGCTGCTCAGTAATGTTTACTCCAACCAAGGACTTTCTGAGTCTCACGCTCTGCAGGGAGCACGGGAAGCCGGGAGGAAGCAGAGACAGGACACCTGACCCAAACTAACCAAAGAGGTATTCCATACCACAGCACGACATGCCCACTATATAAACTGGGGGCAATTACCTGGAAGGGTTAGATCACTGCTGGGTCGGGCTGGGTATCGGTCTGCGGGTGGTGAGTTGTATTCTCTTCCCTTGTTATTTCCCTTATTATTATTATTGGTGGTACCAGTAGTGGTTTTGTGTTATACCTTAATTAATTAGTTGATTTTCTGGCTATCTCTGTGTTGCAATACATAGGGGATTCAAACAAGACCGAGTGTTATGACCATTCTATATATTTCCTGGCACAGTCAAATATATGCATACTTTAGTTTTGCTCCAGTTCCCTTAATTTTTGGCTGAGGGGTTCTATTTCAGCATCACAGTTGACATTTAGTTCTGATTGGAGAAAAATAAAATGTCTGAGACCAGGTTTTGTCTGGAGTTTGATTTGAATCCCAGACTCGCTTCTGCTCTAACCACCAAGCTATTGTGTCCATTCTTCTTTCTCTGAGTTAGTAAATATTTCTAAAGTAAAAGATTGGCAGCTGTCCCATGTGGCTGATTGCGATACTTACCTGGATTATTATCCCTGTTCTACATAATCCAAAGCAGAGGCATAGTCTGGGTCTCATCTGGGTATCTCAGCCACTCAGCTATTTACTATTTGGGTCTTTCCTGCCTTTTTTTCCAGGACATATATTCCATACCCAACTTCAGAAATCATTCTAGTGAAAATATAACCTAGCAAATACCCTTAGCCAGGTTTAACCTTCAGCCACAACAGTGACTGAATATTCAGAAACCCCTCGACCTTTGCAAACTGCTGAGGACAGGCAGCCTCACATGATACCCTTGATAAATCCCTCCAGAAGTGCTTTCCTTAAAATCATTATTTCTGTCCTACCTTGAGCAGGCCTGAGGCTCTGACCTTCTGTTCAGAACCTTTTCTGGAAGAAATTAGAGACTGAAGAATCTAGGTTTGATTAAAAGATGTAGAGCTGAGTCATTTCAGCGAACTGGTAACACTCAGGCTTAACAGTCATCTCCTTTGGCATCATATCAGCTTTAGTCAAGTTGGTGTGCAGAGAGTGGGAAGAGCCCTTTGAACGAGTTTTTTAGTTCTGTGAACCAGTAGCTATACTTCTGATATCGTAGAACTCAGTTTTCAGCTTAGTGGAGCTGAAAGTTTTTATTTTTACAGCTTTCCACTCTACTGAGCTTCTTGCTAAGTCATAAAATCTAAGGTACTGCAATATTTAGTCTATTAATGTGCATATAGAGAGCTTATATCTGCAATATCCCACATAAAGGTGGCTTTGCATAACTCCTACTTTAGCAGACACTTGGGGATCCCCACAAAATGCTCCCCACAAGAGAGTTTAAGAATCATCATCCTTTGGTTAACTGCTTGAGAAGGTGTAATGCATCTCTTTCTGACATTCAGGCATCTTTAAATGCTGATTATTCCTGATTGTCAGCATGGCCTGTTGTAACCACAGGTGTTGGCTATAATTGAGAGCATCCATCAGACATCTAGGAATTCTAGCACAGTACTATGCCTGATCAAAATTAAAACTGGTAAAAAGAGAAAAATATAATGGAAAATGCATTTCCCACTGGAAAATGCAGATTTACCAGAGCATTTCAGAGTAATCTATTTGCTTTATCAATTTTTTTTACGGGTAAGAGCAAAATTCAGCTTAAAAAAATAACAAGACATTTAATTTATGTAATAGAATATAATGAACTTCAAGTAACAGCAAACCAATAATGAAATGGAAAGCATCATTGGGATGTACTGTTTTTATAAAATTATTTGACAGTTCTCTAAAACATTCTTCTAGACAGACATTTAGCAGCTCTTAAGGATGGATATAAGGTTGGCCACAGGAATCACAAGACTAAGCCAGAGGCAAAAGCAGATCCAGGATTTGGGGGCTGAACAGGCAGGAGCGAGAATGCAAGATGAATGCAAGAGCTAATGCATTGCTGAATTACAGCTTGAGCAAAAGGCAAGAACACTGGTAGATTTGAAAGTTTTGTTCCTGTGTGGTGTCAAGAGGTGGGCACTGTGGGAGGTTCCAAGGCAAGAGCCATTATTCTAGCTCTTGCAATCACAATGTCCAGCAACAGCATGAGACAGTCCCTGAGTGAACCTGGGTTGATTCATTGCCTGTCACCTACTGCTGACTCCCAGTACATCATCACAGGGGAAGTGTCCCTTCTTAGCAAATGTCCTTGTATTAAAGGCTACTATGATATACATTAAATAAATAGAAGGAGTTAAGAGGCAGAGTACCTAGATTGGCTACTCTTGAGCTCTGAAAGGGAAGGGACCAGTAACTACCCCGGTAGTAGCAGAATGCCCTGGAAATAAATTTTAAATAATACCACTAATAGCAGCTAAAAGCTAACAAAAAACCAAAAACAGTCCTATAATGTCACTTACACCAATAAACACCATCGTTACAGACCCACACATCTGTGAATAGTGAATCTGCTAAAAGCTTGGCTTTGCTTTTCAGAAAAAGTAAGCAATGATGAAAAGAATGGTTCAAAATAACTGCGTCTTTACAATTACCTGCAAAATTGGAAAGGATAATCTCAAGACTATTCATTTTGACGATTTTGCCTCTTTGCTAGATCCAGCTGGTTTAAATAAGCTCAGGAGAGAGAATCAGGACCTGATCCTGAAGGGACAGTGGGGAGAGGGACTTCTGCAGGGGCTGTGGCAATCCTCTCTTTAAAAAAAACAACAAACCCACCATTGCTGCATTTCAGTTTCTGTAAAGCTGAAGACTTTTTTTCAAAGTACTTGCTGAAACTTTAATCTTGATTTGATTGTGTCTGGGTTCCTTTTATTTGTGAATATTCCAACATCCAGCCTTTGATGTTACCTTTGAGCGGAGCCTTATCAGATCCTGAAAACAGCTTCACAGATGAAGATTTTTTTTTCTATTGTATTAGCCTGGTTTGACAAGAACCTAATTGACCTGCTCTAATAATAGGTGTGACTTTAAAGTTTGATCCCAGCTTACAAGGGTTTGCATCTCTTGGTTCTGTCTTTTGAACACTTATCAAGAGACATTTTTCAGCTTCTAAAAGGCTTTTAGCTTGTCCACATGTATGGACAGTACCTAATGGACGCTATCCATTTATTCACTGGTCTCCACAACTGTGAAATGTGATTCTTTTATGTTTTACAACATCAAAACGTTTTCTATTTTTAGGTTAAAATGAAAAATCCATTTGTCTTATTTAGCTTTTTAAATATTTATTTTATGGTATTTTACATTCTTTGTGCTTTTGCCTTGAGGCATTTGTACATAACGTGCTTTAAAATGTGCACATGATTGATTTGATTTTTGAGGCTGGCAACAGGAGTCAGGTTTCACTCCTTCTGAAACTGCAGGAAAGTGATGGGATCTTATTAGAGAAAGGGGCTCTTACGTTTGCCTTGCAAAGAAGAAGGAAAGTTATATTGAAAAGAATGACCATGAGGAGGCTTTAAAAGGAATGGGCTGGATTGTTTCCTGGATCTCTGCTGGCTCTGCCAGGTGAGAAATCTGGCCCAATATTTTTTTCTGTAGTCTTTAACTTCAGAGAACCGTGAAAATTCAAGCCCACAACATTTTATTGTCCCTACATCTTACTGCCTCAATGGAGAAATATGATGATTTATCACAGAGAGGCAGAAATAGATTCTGTATTTGCAATGTCTCTCCCATTTCCACTCCATAGGCCAGCTTAATCGAACATGTCAGGTCAAAGGATGCAAAACCTTCCTCCTGGAGGAAGGCACTGATTGAACTGTTGAAGCCTGATTCTGCAGATTGCACTCAGGTGCAGTGATTCCTGCTCACTTAAACAGGCCTATTGATGAGAACTGGAGCTTTACACTCTACAGACGCTGGGCTGGATCTAAACATCCTGACTCCAAGTTTATGCAGTCAGAATTCTTACATCATTTAATGGGAACTGTGTGAGAACAAGAATTTAGTAAAAAGTGAGGATGGCAGGATTTGGATCTGTACCAAACGCCTAGGAGAAGGCTGCGCTTCCTGCCCTCTCAGTTAGAAGTTGGGTGTTCTGAAACTGCCAGCAATGCCAAGACAGTTGGCAAGTGAGCAAGACAAAAACAATAGAATTAAAGGGGAGAAGAACTTTTTGCAATTAAAATTGCATGTACTGGCATTTCTAGTATGTGGCAGAGATCCTGCACATTTTACTCCTGAGTAACAAAGAACAGAGCTATGTATGTCACTATGGAAATGTAAATGGAGCTCCTTTGACAAACAGAGAAATGTATGCCATTCCTTTATGCTCAAATGAACTGTTAGTAGTGGGATGCAAGAAAAGAAAGGGATGTCTGTTAGAGAAAAGACATGAAAATTCAATTGTAGTACCTTGTTCTCTGTTCTATTTTTATTAGGAGTTTAAAAAATACAGGGGGGAGGGAGGGAAGACTGATTTTTCTAACTAATTCATTAACACAGTTTTTTTAGCGGGCAATATAAAATAGCAGTAATCAAACATGTAGCAAAGAACACAGGCGAAAATAGTGTTGTATGCTGCGGTGCTTCTACCTGGGCTATATATCTGCTTATTTAAAATAAATAAATGAAAAAAAATGACTATTTATGAATGAAAGGAAATTTACAAAGGGGTGGGCAGTTGTGTTCCAACATTGCAAAATTATTTGGAGAGATTTTTTTTTGTTTAGTTTTTATGGTCAACAGATGTTTGATAATTTCTGTTCTAACTCTGACTGCGTCATTCCTTTCTTCTTGAGGCATGAGTATGTGTGGAGTATCAGGCAAAAATGATGAACAGCAACCTGTATTGGGAGCTCAAGAACTCATAACTTTTCTGATATTCTGAAGATACCTGCTTAAATTTTTGCTATGTGCATTTGGAACAGAGCTAAGTAAATAGCATCAAATATTTTCTGGCTTCTGTGTTGCTGCTCTAATATATGCTTGTGCTTGATTCTTCCAAATACATCTGAGTTCAACTCCCACAGTAACTGTGAGAATCGGGTGTCTAGTTCACATGTTTGGGTATTTGAACTAAAAATGGTTTAGGAGACAAGTAAGGGAGATGGAGTTGCCAAGCCAGTTTCTTTAGACTCAAAAACTTAAAGGCAAAGAAAACAGAGAAGGATTTAAATCCAAACACTTTATTTACCTTTTAACTCCTTCTGGAGTTAGGTTTTATGACTGTCATAAGATGAAGTAACTTTAAACTCTATAGCAGGCCAATAAACATTATAGTATCCTGTTTTCCTCTTAGGAATAAGGCCTTGGATGAGGCTTCTGCAGCTCAGAAAGGAAAAGCTTTAATGGTATCTATTGTTCACCTAATTTTGCTTATTTTTATTGCCTTCTAACAAAAACCCAGTACCTTCTTTAATCCATCTTCCTGATTTAAATTCATTCAGAGTAGCAATGGTGCTCCACCCAGCTCATGTTTTGAATATGGAATTTGAATGTAATCAGGGAAGTTTGTCATCAAGATACAGGGCACTTTTTGTAAGTTACAGAAGAGATTTTTGAGTAAAATTAATTGACAAATTAATGGAAATCTTGAGCAACCTGAAGATTTTCTAGGAACAGAAATGGTCAGTAAATTACTAATCACCTCTGAAATATAACCATAAAGATTGTCTTGTGACTAAATTGGCTTGTTAAAATATGCTCAGGAGTGACTATTACCATATTCTTTATATGTTATGAATTAAGTCTCATTTTTTTTAATTTGGAAGAAACCTATGATTTTAAGGAAATCAGGGAAAATGCAATGCATTCAAAGATAATGGTACTCACATAATTTTTATAGACATTTTTCTTCCCCAAGTAACCTAAGGTGATGCTTTTTGTTTCCTTGGTACTAAAATGCAACTGATTTTGAAATGGAAGTGATACCAGGCAGCAACATTTCACAGCAATCTGGGACAGAAAGTGCACAGCTGACAATGCCAGATCACTTTAGAGAGACAGACTATTGTATGGCCAGAGTGAAAACAGTGCTGGGGAAAGTACCGTCATAGATTGTGTCAGCACTTTTCTCAAGGTATCTAATTTTCCTTTAAAAGTTAGTGTTTCCTTTAAAAGTTGGTACTCCACACCTAGGATAATAGTCCTTTAGGATAACTTTAAGGTATTTGGTTCACAAGTACCTCATGAAGGGTCTAGTACTACTTTCTCCTTTCTGACCTTGGTGTCTCACAGCCTAGCTTTTGTCGTGGGTCCTCCTGAATAACAGGATTTCGTATAGCTTCGTGTGCCAAGAGACTGCAGCTTCCTCTTCCCCCGCCATAACTATATACTACTTTGTATGCCCTGCTGTTGTCCTTTCGGCTTGTCTTGATGGAGAATTTACATGAGATCGGCTTGTTTCTTCTTCACACAATGTTTAACTCTACAGAAAATGTAGTACCATTCTCTCTTACTTCAGTAAAAAGGCTTCAGTAGCTTGCCTGCCAGCCAGTACAAACTTCTGTACTGGCCAGCAAGAACCAGTGAGACATGAGACCTTTATGGCCTAGGAAATGTCTCATGATGCAATTTTTTCTGATCTGCTCCATATTCTGTTTTTCAGGGATGATACTGCTGGTTTCTTTCACCATAAGCATATCATGACATGCTTATGGGGAAGAATACAAATTCTAGAATGAGACAGAATCAAACTACCAAGTGATTCTTCTCACAAAATCCAGTAGTAGTTATGAGATGGGTTTTGAGCTGCTATCTGGTAGCACAGAGAAGCACTGTGACCATGACAATTCCTGTATGAATAGCGCTTGGAGTCTCATGACCAGCTGGAATTTCGTGTTGCAGTTATTTGTGGGATGAGGATACTGTGGGGGTGAGGTTATAGCAGGAGCAGGAAGAGCAAGTAAGTAAATTTGAAGAAATAGGTTTGCAGGCCTTTATATGGAGCAGTTACAATCAGCTGCTTTTAAAGTACACTCCAGTTATACTGACGTTCTAAGGGAGCTGCTTTGCCTTGCATTGTGCATGCCAAAATGAATGCTCTTCATCTCAAGTTCTTTTTTTACGACACCTACAGTTCAGCATAAAGCACACTGCAAAATTAATAGCATTTTGAAGTAGTTGTTCTCAACCAAAGGGGTTCAAGCATCCCTGGATGCATATAACACCTTAAAATCTCTATGCTGCTTGAAATGTCTCTGTAGCCTAATTTGGGCTACTCGGTTCATAAAACCTCATCTTAACACAAAATTGAATGAATAACTGAAACTGATAGTCAGTTTTAATATCCCTTTTCCTGTATCTGTGGCTGCAATAAACATGTTTGCTTTGCAGTATAGTTGAATTTTGCACCCATCTTCCCCCATCTTGTGCTGTTTTGCAATAGGAAGATGAGAGCTGGCATGCATTTGGGAGCAGAGAAACAGGTTTGGGAAGCAGCTCAAGAAGAGGGACGCTAAGAAAAAGTGTGCCTCCTGCGTTTAGAATTTGTTACTGCAGGGACATAAAACTTCGCAGCATTAGGTTTATGGCACTTTCATGCGTTAGTGAGTGACTTGGGAATGAGAGGATTAAAAGACAGCAGGCAGAAGGAGAGCTGTAGCTTTTAACTCTTCCCAAAATGGTAATGAAGAGCTGGATACAGAAAAATGAGATTTAAATTCCTCCCTGTGCAGTTTATAAGATAATACAGTTCATTATATTTAATAATAGATGTCCTTCTGTTGTATAGATTTGTACACAAGGACTGGGTGAGCTGTGTGAATGCACACAGCTTGTCACTGCCTGCAGGCTGCAAGAGCTGTGCAGGGCTGCGGGAGCTGGGCCAGCAACAGCAGGGAGCCTGTGGGAGCAGGTAGGGAATGGTCATCTACAGCACTCTGTTGTTCATTCCTAGCAGTATACAGTAAAAGTTTCCAGTGCCTTTTGCTGTGGCCTGCTGAAGAAGAGTTTTAGTGCAGTTCTTCTTCCCTTTAGCTCTTGGGTTTTTTTGCCAAATCTTTTCTGCTTTGGCTCACTACTGAGGTCAGATTTGGATGTCTGGTTTTCATTTATTTGTACTGAATCTCACAGGTGTCTTCATTCTTTAGACAGGACTGGTTGTGCAATTTACCACAGAGAGAAATTAAATTTAGGGCTTCTAGTGCACACAGGAGCACCTGAAAAACAACAGTTTTAAAGGGGATGTGACACTGGTTATATGAACTCAGTTCTGCCTAGGGGTCTAAAAAGAACTTCTGTCTGTCTAACAGCCTTGGAGGAGAGACAAGAAAATGAATCCATATGAGCCCAGAATTGCTGTGAGTGTTTGATGCACAGATTTGTGATATAATACAGTGAGAGGATCATCAAAATAGAGTAGAACGTGGTTTTTGTTGGCCAAGAACAAAGAGATGTATACAGTGTTACTCCTGTTCCAGAAGGATTACTCACATAGAAATAATATGCCAGTGATAGGGCTTAGATTGAAAGGATTTTAAAGATGACAAAGAAAAATCAACTCCCCAACTGTATGGGAAATAAACTGGTAGTTTTAATATAGTTCCTGGGATCTCAATGTCATATCACAAAAATTAATAGAATTTATACCAGTTGCATTTCAGCTGCCAGATTCATCAGAGAAAGTCACTCACAAACTTAACCAGTGCCTGATCCACAGTAGGGAGCTCTACTGAACCAGCATGGACATGGTGTGTGGGTCGCTATGGGCAATCTCACACTACAAACTTTGAGTGTGAATTTGCTTTCTATATAAAGAAAAATTGAGCTTTCAGGGCTGTCAGTCAGGCACCGTTCAAAAGGAAAGACTTCATTTCAGAAAAGGAGAAAGGAACCTGCTCAGAAAAGACTGGTTTGGAGAGACAAAAAGAGCAGCCAATTTTGTGTATTGTCTGCTAAGCAAGAATATGGTAAATGAATCAATGATATTGTTTTCTGCTAATTGTGGGGAAGGCAGCATTATGACATGAGTCTTAGCAAATTTTGTGTTGGTTCTTTTTTAAAAAATTAGTTCTGATAATGATGGTATTCAAAAGAAACAGCAAGATCATTCTCTATATTTCAAAACACCATTTTCAGCTAAATCTCATTCTAGTCATAGTAGGAAAAGGACAGAGGGAAATTACAGGACTAGAAGAACTCAAGCTATCTCAAAAACTTCATATAGTATGAATCAAACTATGAAAGCTGTCTGTATCAATTTTGATAACATGGCTCTCACGGACCTCTGAAGTCTCACAGAGAAAACAGTACCATAAAATATATGAGAGTCCAGAACAGTTGCATCCAGGAGAAAAACTGTACAGCAGATCTCTCTGAGAAGAACTAAAGAAAAATTCTAACATAATCTTTCTAATTTCTTAAAGATTATAGTTTTTGCCATCTTGGTAATCTGCATGGCTATGCTTGCAGGAGACCTGCTGTGTGTAGAATTTATAATAATAGTAATAATAATAATAATACCAGAATATCAGGTATAGATGTGAACAGATAGTGCTGCTGAAGCTAGACAGAAAAATTATACTACAATGAATAACATTTTGCCTGATATTTTCTAGAAAGCTTGTGAATCAGATAAAGATTTTAATTTTCAAAAATCATGTTACTTCAAAAATAAAGCACAAGCAATTTTCTCTTTGATCTGCTCTCTGAATGGGAATTACCTACATATGTTATCTGCCCATCAGCAGGATAAGGTGCAGTATGCGGCACACAGCTCATTTCCAACTTGTTCTTTCTCAATATCAGAAAGGTAATGTTAGGCACTAAGTTTAGAGGCGTAGACGCATCTGTGAATGACCACCTATTCTACATTCAGAAAGCTAGAAAATTCTCTGTGAAGCAGACAGCTCGAGAGCTTTTCACAGAATTATTATATGAAAAGGTTCCAATTTACTGAATCTTTTTTCCCATATGCTTGAACATCTGGAATACAGATGAGCTTTCTATATGTGTACATATGTAGCTAGACAAAATGTTATACTGACTTCTACCTACTAGCAATTGGTATCTCATTTGTTCTATTTAAATGCCCAAGGGAAACACTACCATCAGGAGCTGATAGATACCAAGGATCTACAAAGATCTGTAGAGAAGAGCTGAACAAATGCTTGAAAATAATGAATCAAAAAAGAGAGAGAGATTTAAGAGCAAACTTGAACAGTTATAGTGTTCAAATGAAGAAAGGTTGAGAAACATGGCATTGGTAATATCCTGTTAGGCCAGTGAGACACACTAAAACCATTCTGTTCTGATTTACATCTGTGTACATCTGAGATAATTTATGGCAATCATAGAAGGATTCTAGATTTGTATTTTGAGTTGTTAGATCAACGTAGGCTACGCCAATCACACTATAAAGTTCTAAACCTTAGCTATTACAAGTTATTAAAAAAAAAGTATTTCTATAGTGTTATTCACAAATAGATGCTAAAGTTGCTACCTTCCACAGGTTTTTTAACCAATTTTCCAGCATAAAAAGGCCAGTGTACTGATTCACAGAGAATCATTTATAAGATAAAAATACAGCACAGTATTCTTTTTTGGTGCCAGAGCTGCATAGCAGTGCTCTTCACAAGAGGGTGTTCCTTCCTGATGAAAGATTACACAACTAAATTCATTCATAAAATGAAGATTGAACAATTTTCTTGTATCTCTTCTTTCTGGAATGGTCATGACAGCACTAATGAAGGTTAAGTAGACTAAGGAATGACTTGTAGAATATCTGTGGAAGGTCTCAGATGCATGTAGCTTATAGAGAAAGCACTGTAGCACCTACCACAGCATGTGCCATGTCAAGTGAAAATCTTTCTCCAGCTCCCCAGCCATTTCAAACATAATTACTCTAAATACAATGGGTGAAGAACCTTGTGTAAGTGCTCAAGCTTGTTCTTTTCTCTCCTTCTGTTTCACTATATTTGGCTGGCTTTTGCACTATCACTTTTTAAAGTACAATTGTATTGAGCCCTTAATAATTGAAACAGAAGCTATAGGAACGTATAAGGCATGCAGTGCCCCAAGTCAGTTGGCTATGCATGAGCAGGGCAGCAGGCAAGGAGCCTTCTTCTGCTAGATGCATGATCCGGGCTCAATCTGCACCCTTTGGTGTTAAGATCAAGGCAGTGCTAAGACTCTTAGGTGACAAAGGAAAAGAAAAAGCTTTGACTTGCCCCTACATCCATTCATGCACTTGGCCAAAGTGAGGAAGGACATGTTGTGGATTTTAAGAGTATTTCAAAAAATTTGGAGTAATCCCGTGAGAATTTATGAGGCTGGCCATGTTATATCTCTACTGTATAGGGAGTACAGTTACCTTAGTTGTGAAATGTCTGCGATACCCACAGGAAGGAAAAGAATAGCTTGTGATAGCCATCTCTTTGCAAAGACTTGAGTTAAAGGGTTACATCCAAACTATTAATTTTGCTATTTTTGCTATGGCTGTGAGCCTCCAAATTTGCTTTGTCCCGCAATGGAAAAAGCCCATGACAGAGATTAATAAAAATTTGACCGCGGCTGAAGGAAATCAATTAATTTATTGCAGAAAAATGGCTATCAAGGAACCAAACTAAAATATATATTGTTTGAATGTGCATGAAGAAATTAGCCTTGCCTCCGTTGCCATCAAGCTGGCAAGGTGTAAGTACACTAGGCAAGCACATATAATGCTGCTAATCTCAGAAACCTGTGATTATATGTTTTAATTCCACTGCTAATGTATCTGGTGTTTTGTTGTTTAAATGATTTTTCTGACCAATATACACATCTCTCAAATGGGATAACACCACCAGTGCTTGAATTCAGGTGAAGAGAGTCCGCAGTTTATAGCTGTATGCAGGGTTTGGCAGTTTCTCAGCAGTTTTGACATTTCTTCATATGACAAAAGGTCTGACAGCTGGGGTGAATGCAATCTGAAAACTCTGAAAGGAAGCATGTCCAGCTAATTGCATAGCCACAATGTGTCTATTTTATGAGCTCTCTGTAGCTGTGTTCAGATCCCATCCTGAGTGCCTATCTCCAAGCTCTAAATGGCGGAGGGAGGGCCTGTTCTGTTATACATGAGTTTTTCATTAGATTAAAGACAATGTTTCTTTTGCCCAGAGCAGGAGTATTTCAACCCTGGAAACTGTGGGCCCAAACTTATAAAAGACTGATGTCTATTCTTTTCACTGTTGGAAAGAAAGTCATAGACACTATACCATTATCAATCATTAGGTCAATTTATGAAGGAAGACACACAAAACCAGTCAAAAAGGGCAGTCCAGCAGATTAAAATCACTGATGCTAAAACAAAATCCTTCAAGTTCAGATGCCAGGCAAAATAGTCACATTGGAAAGCAAAATACCATAGCACTCATAATAGCTAACAGAGAATTCAAGAGGAGTCATATGAAAAATAGGAAAGATGTTTGTAGCAGAAAATAGAAATGTAGCAAAATATGTAAAAATCAAAGCCATATAGCACTACAACAAGAGTGAGAGTTTTAAACTCAAGTGCAGGCTCGGTGCTAACATATGGCAGTGAGAGTTAGAGCTACCCAAAGTGTAAAATCAGACACCCTAAAAAGTAGATTTATAGAAAATATTCTGATTCCAGATAAACATACTTTTAACCAACATGGAGAGATGAGAAATCAAAATCACCAGCCAGCAGCTTATCCCCACCAGTATGAAGAGTGCACTCTGTAGATGCAGTGTGTACTTCAGATACCAGGGCACAGACACTCATCCAGAGCTGCCAAATGCAAAACAATCAGTGTCATGAAGGAGCTGTGTGAGAAAAGCCCTTGGAAAGCCCATTAGCAAATACGATGCATCAGCAATGCAGTCACAGCTCAATAGCACACTTGGAGATGGCAGCAAATGACAGAAGTAGAGAAGACTGGTTTCTGACCCATTCACTCACAATGGCAAGGAGTTATTAAACCAAAAGTACAATTGTTAAAAGTGACCACATCATCAGGTCAAAATAGCCCATTTCTTGATTAATTCAAGTGAACAGAATCTTCTACTATAACCTGGAAATCTCTGGCACTTGCAGAAAATCAAAGCTATCTAATGGCAACTGCGTCATTTGTACAGCTATTTTCTACTGAGAACAGAACTTGTCAGAAACCGCAAGATGCTTCAGTAGTATGTGGAAGATTAGGAAAGGGCCATGGGTTCAGTGTATCCCTGTATACTTGCTATGTGTATTGTGAAATGCATTCCTTCTCATGGCTTTGAGAGACCAGCAATTTATGTGAAAAATACAAAATGTGACCTTCCCTTTTCACTGTTTTGAAAATTGGTGTATTACAAGGACTGTGCTTAGTTCCTGTGTGTAGGGGGAGAGAAAATTCTCCCATCCTCCACTTGAAGAGCTCTGCTCCAGTATATCTTCTGCAGAGTAGGCAGTTGGGGAAGCTGTGGCAAGAGGATGGTGTATAGGGAAGACTTCAGCAAGATGGATGTTATATGCCTACTACAGGTTTGGACATCTGGTCTGTGGTTACAAAGGAAATACCTAGGCTGTGATCACAAAAGAGAGCACTTTCTTTGAATCCGGGTGCCTTTGATCTTTGTGGTCCCATGTATTTTCAATTTCTTAATTAGATGTACATAAAGATATCAGTACAAGACTCTGTTGCCTTTAGAAGCTATGCTAAGTAATTCTGCTTTGGAAGGATTTATTCTGTGAAGTAAATAAATAAATAAACCTGACAAACACGTTTTTCAAAACTGAGGAACTGCACATTGCCTGCTGGCACTTTTGAATTTAGTGTGCTGCATATCGAATTGTTTCTGCTCTCCTCTCTTTGCTTCCCTTTCAAAAGCTTTTTCTATTGCAATTGGTAAACCATCTTGTGGGCAATTCCTCTGCTTGCAGCCTTGCCTGACACATTGCTTTTCCTTCACTAATAGTATAAAGAAATAGAGAATTCCTATATGGGATGATATAGAATAGAATCGTAGAATCAACTAGGTTGGAAAAGACCTTTAAGGTGATCAAACCATTACCCCAGGACTGCCAAGACCACCACTAAACCATGACACTAAGGGCCTCATTTACACAGTTTTTTAACACTTCCAGGGACGGTGATTCCACCACTGCCCTGGGCAGCCTGTTCCAATGCCTGAGCACCCTCTCTGTGAAGAACCTTTTCCTAATACCCAATCTAAACCTCCCCTGGCACAGCCTGAGGCTGTTACCTCTTGTCCTACTGCTTGTTACTTGGGAGAAGAGACTGATCCCCACCTCACTACAACCTCCTTTCAGGTAGTTGTAGAGAGTGAAATGTAGAGATTCTTTTGTTGCTATTACATATGGACAGACTTGTGTTGTCAACTGGTTGCCACCTGTTTTCTTCTGAAAATAGAAAAGCAATTTTCTTCTTTCTTATAAAATACAGGAAATGCCTAATTAATTTTGCTCATATCTACTCATTTACATAATAAATCCTCATAGGACTGCATGCTGAAATCTTAGTCAAAATTCACAGTAATCCATTAAGACTTTGTGTGTGTTTAATAGTAATGTTTTCATCATTTGGAAAGGGGTGGGGAGGGCTGGATAGTGTCACATTGCGATAATAAATCCAAGAAATCCTGCAAAGTATTCATACTCAGTTTTCAAGTGACAACTCTGTTGCATTGATGTATATGTTCTCAGATCAAGTCTTTCAGAACGTCTGCTTCTCAGCTCTTAGGACTTGAATGTTTGGTACCATTGAGTTGTTCCTCTTGCAGATGGGTTGAGCAGCATTGCTTCCAGTCTTCATACATGTGTTTCTTCCAGTGAATTTGGAGTTTGGTTGCATTGTAGAGACCAGGAGTGTGTAGTAACTCCCTGCTCTGCAAAATCAATGGGCTCTCTTTTAGAGAGACTGAAGACTTGCTGATAACTTTTGAAATCTGAAGTTTTTTACTCTTCACTCTTTCACTTTTAATCTCCCACCAATGCACAAAACATGAGTAAACAGATTTGCTTCCTTCTGCTGCATCAAAATGTTACAAACTCTTTTTGCACTGTCTCAATAAAATATTTATCATATTGTGAGCTGTTCGACATTTGTGCCAGAAACACTGTTCTTACTGCTTTTATTCTTTGATCAGGGAAGTATCAAGACAACAGCATTCATATTTTGTTTCCAGTGGGACACTGAACATAATGGCACTGGTGAGCCATTTAGCCCCAAAAGAAGTTAGGGCTTAATTATAACTAAATTCAGACATTTCAAACTTTCTGTCCTTTCTAAAATCCTTGGGTTTTTCTTTAGATCAGTCAGTCAGTACTTCCTTAGGTATGTTCTATTTCTCAGCAGCTTGTAATTTGTGATAATAAAATACACGGTTATGAATCTGCCTAAAGAAGTTTTTATATAATCTGTGTATATTTATAAATTCAGGTGAACATATAATTCTTAATGTCCTGCATATTTGCATGATACATAATTGTCATTGACTTCTCTCATTTTTAATTTCAGTGACAAAAGGCTTGTTGCCATACATTTGAAGAGCAGAGTAACAAGGCACAGCAGAATACAATATCAAGTTGGATGTTGAATAAATTTTTACACCTTAAAATTAACTGTAATATGTAAAATGTGATGTTTAGTTATTCTCTTTAGTCAGTGGCATACTGGGAATATGGGTCTGAGGGATGCCAGCCAGATAGTGCAGCCTTGAGAAAAGCTTTGAATGGGTGCATTTTTTCATGTCCAAGGAAACTGATGTTGGGAGCAGAGAGGACTGGCTCTGTCATCACTTGCCTGGGGCTGATAATGCAGGGAAATGATCACCCTCTGGGCAGTGGTCTCTGGTGTAGGTGATTTGCATTTCAAATGGAACTGGAAGTGCTTAGCACCTTGAAGGACCAAACAGTAGTTTATGAACTGGACAAATAGACAGTTTAGTTAATAATTGGTCTCAAATCAAAAAAAGCTGGAAGAAAAGCTGTGTGGCAGTGAAGGCGGACCACAGATAGATTGAGTTGAACCATTTACAGGAGCCTCCCTGGGGACTGTGATGGATTTTAGAGGAGACCATTTGTGACCATTACATTGGCTTCAACAAACCAAAATTATCTGTAGCAAAATTTGATTTTTCATTGAAAATCTATTTTTTGTCTAAAGCACGCCATTTTTTTTCAGATAAGTGGAAAACGAACTGTCAGTTTAGGACAGAAAGCTGATTTTTTTCACAGAAAGTAGCTGCCTCCTACATTTTTTTTTCCCTAAAACTATTATTCTCCCATTAAAAAGACTGTCAATAATGAAACATAAACCAGCAATTTTGCCTAATTTTTTTGTTCATTCAAATTCTGAGGTGGTGCAGCATTGTATTGACTGGGTCTGAGTCTTATACCTCTTCAAAGGACTGCTTTGAAAGAGCAGGTAAGATGAGCTTGGTTCTTGTTAAGTGACTTGTTTTCATCAAGTTTTACCCTTTCTTGGGGATAAAAGGACCTGTGGTATTTATCTTTTTTCACTGTAGTGGCTAATGCTCTGAGTTTTCCAGCCCCACTACTCTCAGACCCCCATGAGATTCCACATCTCAACATTTGTTGCAGTGAATTGATAATACTCTAACAATTCAGACTAAGAAACAGGGCTTTATTGTGGCAACTACTAAGATAGCATATGTATCAGAGCCATTATGGTATAAGCAGGCTATATCTATAGGCAGGGAAACAGGCACATGTGTGAGAGAGTTCAGTCGCAGAGATGCTTGGTAGATCAGCCTGGCTTCACTCTGGAACAAATCACAGTCTTGCACACTAAGTCCTCCATTTCCTGCCAAGAGAATCTGCACAGATTGTGACTTTAGCAGCCATCTTCTGAATTGCCAAGAAAATTATTAAATAGGTGCTCCCTGAGTGCAAGTAAATATCCTTTAGTATCCCGTATTATGTAGCTACCAAGTTCTGGCCAGTTCTGTTTAATAACTTTATCAATGTTCTGGATGAGTGTGTCAAGTGCACCCTCAGCAAATTTGCAGACAACACCGAGTTGGGCAGGGGTGTTGTTCTGCTTGGGAGTCAGAAGGGATTGTCCTCCTGTATTCAGCACTGGTGAGGCTGCACCACAAATGCTGTGTTCAGTTTTGGGTCCCCACTGCAAGAAAGACCCAGAGGTGCTGGGATCTGTCCAAAGAAGAGCGTACAAGCTTGTGATGAGGAGTCAAGAGCACATGTCTTGAGGAGTAGCTTAGGGAACTGGGGTTGTTTAGCCTGGAGAAAAGGAGGCTCAGAGGTGACCTTCTCACTCTCTACAACTACCTGAAAGGGGTTTGTAGCAAGGTGGGTGTCGGACTTTTCTCCCAAGTAACACATGACAGGACAAGAGGAAATGGCCTTGAGTTGTTCCAGGGGAGGTTTAGATTGGATATCAGGAAAAATTTCTTCATAGAAAGGGTTGACAGGCATTGGAACAGGCTGCCCAGGTGGAGTCACCATCCTTGGAGGTATTTAAAAGACACATAGATATGGTGCTAAGGGACATCTTTAGTGGTGGACTCGGCAGTGCTACATTAATGATTGGACTCAGTGATCTTAAAGGTCTTTTCCAACATAAACAATTCTGTGACTCTACCCTAAAGTAATACCAACAAGGTAACCAGTTAATTACGTGTTTCTAACTAAATAGTTGTGTAACCTTAAAGTATTTTTCCTAAGGTTGTAATAAATCGCAAAGATAGATAACATTTGGCAATTAACATTTTGAAGAGCAGATGTCACCATTAAAAGTGGGTAGTTAGGGCATATAATATCAGTGTCACATTTGTGACAATATCTAAGAGATGGGATGCTTAAATGCAATGCAAAGGCTATTAATCCAGAAATGTTTTAAGATTGCCATCAGATCTCTTGTAGTCAGTACTGGTGCTTCACATAAAAATTGCTTGCACTGATGATAAGGTTAACTAGACTGAGCTCAGATCATTGGAAAACAATCAAATATGAAAAATCATTGCCAGCTGCTGCCATTTTCAAAGTGGAGACACAAACTTAAGATAATACAGCTGAAACAATTCAAAGAAACTTCAAGGGGGTGACCCCTCCAAGTATTGTACAATTCCTCATACTCAGTCAATGTAAACGATACCCAGTTTCTAGAGGCAATAATAGATTTATTTTCAATACATCCAAAGCATCTATCTATATGCAGCACACACAACCTATACTGAAAACCAGAATTATGTATCTAACTTACCCATAATTATTATTAAGAATAGCTACACTCATTACAGACTCCTATAAAATATTATCAGACTATCTGTACTGAGTAATTGCAGTTGCTGTTAAATTTGCTCATGGTCAATGATGCACAGCACTGCTGTAGATGATGCCCAAGTGAAGTTCAAATTCAATGCATTAGCAGAGTAGACAGTTAAAGTGAAGTATAATTTTGGCTTTATAATACAAAATTGTTATGAATATTGTATACTTTTCTGTTCAGGAAATTTCCATCAACTCACATGGAACAGGGTGAAAATATACCCAATTCTTTCAGAAAGAAAGGAAACACCTGTTTGCGGACCAATTATGAACTTCATAAAACTATCAGTCCTAATTACTAAATAGCTACAGGATTCTCATTTAAGCAAAATTAACCATACTTGAAAACTAAACTTAGAATGTAAATTATGCAATCATTCATAATTCATTCTGCCACAGTACACAAAAGCAGAGCCTACAGTAGGCTGTTTTCAAATCTTTTGTGCAAATTTATACAGCAAATACTAGATATTCGAAAGTTATTAAGGAGAAGTAGATTTTTTTAAGAGTATTATTTTTTATCCAGCATTTTAAAACCAATCTTAAACATGAATGCATCTGCTTTAATAGCAAGACTTAGCAGAAAACCCGATGTTATAAGCAGTCTGTCTGTAAGGAGAATGATCTACAATTGCTGCTCATCAGAAATATTAGTGCTCATTAAAGAATCTTGTATTACCATTTGCAACACCTATACTTACTTGTAACTGCTAGGTTAAATCTTAAATCTGGCAGTAGATAATATCTACTGCCCATACATTACTGGAATCAGTGATCCAAGGTAATCCAAGGATAATTTCTCAGGCAAGATAACTGAGGGCAAGACCTCAAGATCTCAAATACAGCTACAGCTCTCCTGGGGAAGAAGAGAAGACTCTCAATATCTTGATTTGCAGGTCTCAGCCTATTTGCAGGCTAGAATGACCACACAAATTAGTTGTTCAAGCGGAGGTTGAGGTTTGCTGCTGGTACCCTTATCAATGGAAACTCATTATGACAACTGAATAACAATTCATTACATGTCATCCTTATGTGAAATTACCTTTGCACACAAATAAATACCACCCTATGAATGCATAAATATTAACCACACAGAAAGTTGGTTAGGTAGTACAATACATTCCAAAGCAGCAGTTCTGTAGTTTGTAGTGTTATTCACTTATCACATGTAAAGTTGAGCCGGAGCTGAGAAGTTTAATGCCTATGGTATTTCTGTGTACCAGTACTAAATACTGTGTAAGCCACTAGTAATCCTGTGAGTAGCTTGGGAAAGAATTTGCAGTAAAAAATGTCAATCAAATTTAGTCCTTCTTTATGTTTGCAAATTGCTTGAACAGATTGTGAGATCTTCTTATTTGTTTGCCATCGGTTATTCTTTATCAAATATTATGGTGAGGAAAACCGAAAATACGGATTGATCAAGAATTATTTGCTGATGCTGTAAATATATATATAAATATAATGTACTCCTGTAAGTGTAATAATTTCATATGCCATCTGTGCGATCCGTCACTTCAGAAAATGTTATTAAATTCCGTGTGCCTTAACCTTTTTTCAACACAAAATATTACATTTCTCCAAAATCCCTTTTCACAGACATTCTTAGCAATAAAACTGTTTTTTGAGTGGATTCTACACTCTCTAACCACCTGGAGTCGGTCTGTTTATCTCACAGTGACAGTGTCCAATGCAGTGTTGGTCAGATTCATCGTGGGCTGGCAGTCTCAATGGTCCATGTGTATATACCACTCACAATGATGACTGGATACATACTCTCCTGAAAAATTTCTTACTCATTAAAGGTGATCTAGGACCTTCTGTTTACTCTTGTTTTCTCCTGAGTTTATGTGTGGTAATATCAGGTATTGATCCATCTTTGTATTCACACTGGTAAATCGTATTAAACAGGACCTTCTTGTCCCTGTATGAGTACATCTTTGGTTGAAGATAGATGGTAAAGGAAGCTCCAGATTGCAGTAAACTATGGATTCTTGTCCCTCCTGTCATATTGAATACCTATATATCCACCCATGCTTTTAATGAAAGTAAGGTTTGGGAAGGGTTGAACTCCCTGGAGGGTGTGCTGAGATTTTTAATGTAACTCTGATTACTTCAATGAACACAATGCATTTACATTTTCAGGGCAGAAAAAGCAATGCTTACATGAAACTTAATCTCATATTTTGAAAATCTGCAAACGATTTGAACCCTGTTACTGGACGCTTTAAATTTCGTTAAAGAATAATGGCATGAAAAAACAGCAAGCCACAGTATTCCTTCATAACTTGAAAATATAACATTACAGATAATCGAATATGATTGTCCAGAGGTTCAAGGAAGTGTTTCCACAGGCAATAATTTATATAACAAGAAAGAAAACCCTCTTGTCCACTTAGAGGGGTTAAAGGTGAGGAAGTGGGAATATAAAGTATGCTATGCAATCAAATTCTTGTCATAATTGCATTTGGTTTTGTGCGCAAAAGCCACATAAAATCGTGTTCCAAGACTAGCATTTAAAGAGATCTTCCTGCACGTGTATTAGAAAGCATCAAAAACTATCTAAAAGTTCAAGCATTCAGCATGTTTAACTGTTGATGAGTTGTTTATTAATATCTTATTCACTATTGCTTTAAAGAATAGGAAAAACGCCACTTCACAGAAAAGTAAATGATCTTTGTTCAGTGATTTAACATATAAGCTTTATAAAATTATGAAACATGCTGGTTACTGTGGTACACATGGTATAGATGGGAAAGTAACAACACACATTGCATTCTCTTGCGTGAAGAATATTGTTCCTTCTGGATCCTTTTGCATTCATCCAACTTCTTTCTCATGCAGACTTAATTTCCCGCCTTTACTCTTTCTTACTGAATAGCATTCTTTGCATCCAGCAATTGAATCACTCCCTTTTTGAACATGGACAACTTTGTGATGCACTTTTTAAATTATCTGTTGCATTTACAGCAGTTGAACTGTGACATATTCTGTAAGATTGTAAAAAAAAGTGCCATTTCTGCCAGCAGGAATTGTTTCATGAATGCAAAAGCTGTACAGAAAATTGAGCTCAAATGCATACAGTACAGGATATTTTTACCACCTTGTATATAATATACTATACATCATAATCTCTCCCTAATTTTTGTCTTTACAGGATATATACACTTTCATGAAATATTCATAATAATAACTAAAAACTAGTGGTTATTTTGACTGTGAGTGGTCTAAAATGTCAGATAAGTCTAACAGACTGTGTTGTTTGTGTAAGCTCTGAAACAAATTCTCAGTAAAGGGGGTACAGATGAAGTTACTGAAAATTATCAATTTGTGTGACTGGAACGATAAAATCTGATGGTAGCCTAAGAGATATAAAGTTGGCAGAAAAAAATCAAAGAGGATGGCATGAAATAGTACAGACATTTAAATGTATAGACAGCTCGGAAGAGAAGAACCTGGGAATATTACAGATAAATGCATTAGCTAGGAACATCCAAAGGCAAAGCTTTGGCAACGCATATGGATCATCAAATCCAACTAAGGAAGAAATGAACACAGCACAGAACCGAAGAATAAAACTAAGGGTTGTGTGGGTGAATCAGTTTGGGAGCAAAATTCTGGAAGTAGCATGCAAACAGTAACAAGAGTTATTACTAAAGTTCCTGATAGTTTTCTATTAAAAAGACAGTTCGCCCAAAACTGAGAATTTCTATTTTTTTACCTGAAACTTTTAGTGTGTACAAATAGAAGAATCCAAACAGTTATATTTCAAAAAGGGAAAATTTTTCATAGGTGGAAAATCTGATCAGGACCCAAAAAAATTACAGCATGTGAATGAAAATTCATCATCAAATGAGGATACTGGCAGTGAGTTTTGGTAGGGCTGATGGGGAAGCCTAATTCTTTTGTATAAAGGTGTAGGTATATGTATAAAATACCTAGCACTAAAATTCATGGATGAGCTGAAGACTGGGAGAACAGCAACAATGAAGACAGGATTAGAACCACAGAATCATAGAATGGTTCACATAAAAATAAATAGCCTGTAGAACTTCTTTAAAGAAGTGCTTTGAGTCAGTCAGATGCAAAGTTACTCATCCTGAGATGCAGAAAGTTGGCTGAAATACATACAAGACCTAATCTTTAGAAGACTACAAATGTTTATATCCTTCAGGCAAAGTGTGCTTTGGAGATATCCAAACAGGCTGCAAACAAGCCAGCTCTCCCTGCCTATACTAGAACTATGGCAAGACTCCTAAACAACGTAATTTATCCTGCCAAGAAGTTTGGTAAAAGCTAGCTGGAGTACCTTTGTGAAGCACTGTGGTTTATGATACTGACACTGATATACTCATGTATTTGTAGATATGATTAGAAGAGATATTTTCTTAATGATGGTTTGGGTTTGGTTGTTTACTAGGCTTTCTTAAAGTTCTGCACTTAGTCTTCTCTTCCTCTAGGCAAGAAGATTGAAATTGATAACTTTCATCTTCAGAAATCTACCCCAGTTTTCTGCTTCTGCCGAGACTTTGTACAAGGCCTGGAATCTATACCAGCGTTGTGGGTAACTATTGTTTTCTCTGTGAATTTATCCCTTTGCTTTGTACGCATAAAGTAGTCCACACGCAGACAGAGAAAAGGCTAACTTTTAGCAATGTAGCCTAAAATATAGTTGCTCCTATTTCCTTTGATCTGTGTGTATACTTAGAGTAGGACTATTGGCCTCCAGTTACAATGCTAGCATCCAAGTTCTAATTCAGGGCTTCTGTCATCTAACTTGTCCAAGTGTATGTATTGCACCTAACACAGTAGATATCTTTTTTCTGAGATCTTAGCTGCCACTTCTTTCATGGTTTATATCAGATAATATTAATGTTTGATGTCTTTATTTAGATCACATGAATCAGCTCATGTCTGTGCTCATTTGGTTTTGCAGTAACAACTGTAGAACAAAACATGTTTGTAGGCTCATTTGCCTTTTAAATATCTCTCAGTTCTTATATGTATCAAATTCTTTTTTATATTTGCCTCTTGAGAGATGCTTTTTCTTAGCGTCTAGTTCACCAGCCTAGCTAATTTGTCCTCTGTAATGGAGTGTTCTCCTTTAAAAGTTTGAGAATAGAGAATTTTGAGCATTTTCCAGTGTTCGCTATCTTGTGGAATTCCGGCAAGAATTTTTTAAACTATCTTCATGTCTAGTCAGGTATTATTCTAAAACTGGTCATATATCATCATTTACTATTTGGATTATTATTAAGTGGCACTGTCTTTTAAAACAAGACAGAATAGTTAGTTCCCCTTTTACTGGTATTTTATACCCTGAATATGAAATAAGTCTTGGCTTCCACTTTTGTACCCTTTTTTAATCCGAACTGTTATCACAATAACAAGCCATTGTGTGTCATTATCTGCTTGGAAACAATTCTGCTATTAATGTCTAGTTGCATTCTGCAATCTGAAGCAGTTTCATGTGCATTCACTGAGCCTGATTTTCTAGGACTCCGAGTTTGGTATAATCAGAATAGTATGTCATGACAACTTTGCTTAAGGGTATATTATGGTAGTTACAGGTAAATAAAATGTACATTAGGAAAGAATCAGACCTTTCAACTCTCTTTGAAAATCTTTCTTGTATTCCATTTTTTCCAGATATTCTGTCTTCTGCTTACTTTACGTATTTGGGCCAATGTTGCAACTCTAAGAACTACACAGTTCACATTTTTTAAATTAAAGATGAAATTTGCAAGCATTATTCTGTAAAAAGATATAAAAATAAAAATCCATTGTATCAAAGCACTTAGAGGTTCACTTATATGTTGCCTATTCTAAGATGGAATTTTTAAAATGCAAATATTTTTCTGCTATGACAAGGGATGACGTTTGAGACACTGAAATGGCCAGTGTCGCTAGAAGGTTCAAGATCAGTTATTTCCGGATGCCAACAAGGAGAAATAATGAGGCAATAGATTTTTAAATTACAGACCTATAATTCTGCCATCCTCACTTAAAAGCATGGAGATACTAAAATTCTCTACTTAGAGATAAGATTGTCTGTGGTGCACCTGTTTCCTGGTTAAAGTAGAGGAGGTTTGGATTGCTTTGGGTTACTATTAAGACAAGATGGGTTCTAAAGCAATGCAAACCCAAGGTCAGCTAAATTTTTCGGATAAAAGTTCACATCAAACACAACAATCAGTGCACTGCAAAGAAATTTGGGTAGCAGGACAGAAACACAAGGCCTACACCTGTGTAACTGCAGTAGAGAGAAAGAAAAAAATTGCTTACAGGAGATGAAGAGTCTTGGGCAAAACCAAGGACTTCATATTCCACTGCAATAACTATCCAAAAAAAGAAAGGGAAAATGAGCAGCATCTACAGTGTTTAAGAATATTGACAATTCCAGGGAGCAAGAGGATATCTGCCATATGACCTGAACTGCTTCACAGCCTCTTGATTGAAATGCTGTGCAGGAAAACAGGCTGCTATATTTGCAATTGAGCTATTAGATCATAGACCAATTCAACTGCAGCTGAATCAAGGGACCAGCTGCAACATGAGCCCCAGAAATATTGATAATATTACAAATGTTACAGTAGAGAAATGTAGCAGAGAGCTGGTGATATTCAATATATGTACTCTGAGTCCTGTAAGCAAAACCAAGCTGTTAATAAGAAATCTGTGAAACAAGGAACATTATCTCCTGGAGTCTGTAGCAGCTGACAGGCAGAAATACCGTGCTGAGCAACACTGTAGCATGAAAAAGAGCAATTTGCCCACCAAGTGCCGTCAAAGATACTCCAAACTGAAAGAGGGAGGACAACAGCATCCTGATATGATGGGGATCATCCATTCTTCCAGCAGCCCTAACAAAACAACTGAAAAAGGAACAGGCTTCAGAGAAAAGGTGTTACATCTTCTGAAACAAGAACAGTGTGGATCTGCCTCCAGCCAGCAGCGATGAAGTTTTTTGGTGAATCAGAGATTGGCATTGGCTCAGAAACACTTCCCAGTGAAGAATAACATTGCTCCTGAACTGCCTTTGCGGGGCTCTTGCCTGCTTTGCTAACATTCAGGAGTGACTGTTTTGTGTTATATTATCACCTGGCAAAGTTTTCTTCATCCTGTGGTAAGTACCTCTGAAAAAGGGTAACTATGGGTGCTTCCAGGAAGCATTACAGTTTACACTGAGCTTAGTATAAGACAAATGAGGCACTTTCCAGTTGTTAAAATCAGAGCAGATAATAGTTTTATTTTAGAAAATGGAAATGTCAAAGGGAAAGTTATGCAGCGCTATGACATCAAGTTACAGTGACTTCTAAGAAAAGAAAGAACAAAAGGCTGAGTGTAGAAAAACTGATAAGTTTCCCTGCTTTGGAGAGACAATTTCTACATCCATCCAAATCCCCAAAAGGGTGCGAAGAGTAGCATCACCACAAGAGTTAAAAACACCTTAACACTCTGGGCTCAGATCACTTTTCTTTTTAGCTATTTGCATCCACATTCCTATATCCAGGGTGAGTGTCATCCACAAGGCTGCAAAGCAGCGCTCCTCCATCTTCTCTTGCTGGAGCCCTGGTGAGCTCCATGTGGAAATAAATGCTGATTGAGAAGTATGAGCAGGACTTTGAGTCTCCTGGTTCTCACCTGGGAGAAGACTGATCCAATTCTCACTCCAGTTAATGTTATTTGTACATATTGAAATAGTATTGGCAGGAAAATAATCTCCTCTTCCCTCTTCTTACACCCCCAAATTAACCTACAGTTGAGTAGTTAAAAAATGAGGATTCAAATTCATTCAGGCAAAGAACAGAACTAGACCTGGATCTCCTACATGCTTCAAAATTTACCCAGCCTTTAAGATACTGGAAGAGGAAAGCTTGATGAAAACTACTCTGGCCCATTTGTGAATCTTATTCTGAAAATACCACAAAACTATTCAGCAAAGGCAAACCAAATCTGTAGCTATGTGAGAGAACTAAGTGAAGCTGCATCTTTGTTGAATTTAGTGCATGGAAAAATAATTCACCGAGCATTTCTCTAGATTTTTGTTTAAAGGGGACTAAGCATAAATTCTAGACAATTTAATCACTGACACTATAAGATACATGCTCATAACTTGAAACAGCAATATATTCTCAAGAAGAAGCAAGAGAGAGGAGTGTGTTCTATTTTCCAGTAATGAATGTTAATTGAGATCATTTATGAGACAGTAAGGGAAGTGCAAAGAGTATAGTAATTGACAGTAAAAGCCCCATCCAGCCCCAGCACTCACAAAAACACTACCACAATGTCAAGCACAGCTCTCCTGCTCCTCGCTGGGTCTGGTTCATGGCAGCAATGATAAAGATATCAAACACAGTTGCAATATAGTGGCCAACAGTGAGTCTATTCCCAAAACTAAAGACAGGACAGGGAGCCTTAATGCTTCAGCTCCTTGCTTGGAGCCACCAAGCAAGATGCCACCAAGAAGAATTAAAGCAGCAACAGCACTGAGGTAAATCCCCACCACAACTGCTAACACAGTGGCAGACTGGACCAGCACACTTGTTTTCACAGGAGAGAGTGCCCAACAGCGTGAGGGCTGTGGGAAGGTCTGTTCCTCAAGTGGGCTCCAGGCTGTGGGCGACACTCAGCCGAACACAGTGGCAGAAGCTGTGGTGCTGGACCGGCTGCACAGGCTGCTGGAGGGCAAAGAGGGAGAGAAAGACTGGGAGATCTCAGTCAGCACCCCCGCTTATGGCTGGAAGCCAAGCTGCTGGTGCAGGGGCTGAGAAACATGGCTATCATTTCAGGACCTCCAGTGGGAAAAAAATTTAGTACGTATTAGCTCCCTCATCCCAGCACAAGTGTCAGTGTCCTCTGCAGCAATCTCCTTCCTCATCTGTAGAGAAACCCTTACCTGGAGAAGGTGTGATTTTACTTCAATAGATTGTACCTGAATTTATGTTGCAAAATTAGTTCTTTTGTATGTTTCAGCTTCCAGCTATTTCCAAAGGGACTATCTAGATTCTGAACTCAGGTTACAACTACCCAAATCATCAGTTTAGTGGCTTGTTTGTTTGTTTGTTCTGCAGTGAAAATGACAGCAAAACAAAGAGATTCAGACTGGACATTATGTTGCAACTCCCCAAATATGAGATTTTAATAAACAGCAGCAAAACAAAACAAAAAAACCAAACAAACCCAAACTTGAATTTATCTTTAAGTTTCAAATTTAAAGCCAACTTTTTCTAATGTTGGTTGAGAAAGAGTATTCTGAAAAGGCATCGTTGCAAAATCTGCAAGGACACCAGACCAAACGACTTCTGTTTCGTGCCAACTGAGGCTTTTGTCGATGATCTCGGACCCGTGGGAACGAACCCGGGCTCTGCTCTAACTCGTACAGGTACAAACCGGAGCAGCGGCGCGCTCGGGAGCCGGGTGAGCAGAGGGAAGCAGCCCCACACACCCCTAACGGGAAGTTCGGCGGGATGCGAAGCACCAAAAGTAAATCTGTTTACTTTTCAGAGGGAAATCTCTGCTTGGCACCTTTCCCCGCAGCTGAGCCGAGCGGCTCCGTTACGGGTTGCTGAGGAGCAGCGTTTGCAGGGCCGGGCGGGAGGTGGATGGGGCGGCTGCGAGCTCCCGGCAGACCAGCGCCTCAGGGCGCCCCATTACCGCCGCTGCCCCCCCCCCCCGCAGCGGGAGAACAACACCGGGGGAGCGGGACTGCGCTAGCGGGGGAGCAGGGGACAAAGGCGCGGGAAGGACGCGAGAGGGGCCCTGCGGGGAGCGGGGATGCGGCAACAGGCCCGAGCGGGGACCGCCGCGAGCAGGTGCGCGGGCCCGGGCGGGGCCGCCGGCGGACAATGGTGCGCGCGGGGCAGGGGCGGGAGCAGGTGCGGGGCGGGGCCGCGGGCGGGCAGTGAGGCGGGGCGGGCCCCGCCGCCAGCCGGGCACCACCGCACCCGCGCCGCGGAGTTCGCTGCGCCGTCAGCCGCGCCCGGAGCCGCTCCCCTGCGGCCTGCCTAGACCCCGTAAGTCCGCCCGTCCTTCATCCCTCCCGGCGCCGCCGAGCTGGCTCTGGCCGCCCCCTCCCGCGGTGTCATTGCCCGGCGCGCCGGGTCTCGCATCCCGCCCATTGTTCGCGGAGCCCCGGGGCTGGGGGAGCGCGGTGGGGCTGAGGTGGGGCGGCCGCGAGCGGTTACGCGGGCGCTCCCGCGGCGCTCTGGCGGCGGTAAGTGTGTCTCCTCGGGCGCCGGGAGCTCGGTGCTGCCCGGCCGCTGTCGCTGCTCGTTCCCCTCAGATGTTCTTACTTTCCAATTATTCTCCCAGCTGGAGGCTCAGCCCTTTCTACTCGGCGCACTGACGAAATATTTATTTATTTGTTTTAAATGATGGTATCCCCTCCTCGGTTGTCTCGCAGCAGAAATGGGCATGCTGTGAAAGGTCTCTGCAGCATTCATGAACCCCCTTTGCCATGTATATTCAGAGCAGGGTAAATCAGGGAGGGAGCTGGGGCAAATGTGTGCTGACAGCCTCCAGGTGAACACAAGCTCTTGGGAGCGCTCTTTCTTCTTTCAAGTCCGCGTCCTGATCACTTCGTTTGCTGCACCTTCCACAGAGGAGTATTTCTTCAGCTGTGGAAGGCAGCAACAATTTAAAATCTCCCCGGTAAAAGCTGGTACAGTTCCTGACCCTAAACGACTGGTGTGCATCGTGTGGTGCTGGGTGTTAATCTCGGCGGACCCAGCACACCTGGCTGCCTCGAATGCTTTTTGTTTGATGGTCCTTGATGGACTTGCTAAGTGCGTTAGTCTGCTGAGGCTTAGAGTTTGCTAGCTCCCGGGAGCAATACATTCTGTGAACACCCCTGTCTAATGTGGAGCTTGATTTCAAGGGGAAAACTCATGATACAGAACTGGTGTTGTGATTATGAAAAGTGATATATAATTTCTTTGAAGAAAGAAGATATCTTGAAGCAATTAATAAAATGGAGTATAAGGTTTTTGCAGGAATAGAATATTTGCATTATCCATCATCAATTTACCTATTTAATCTCTCTCTGCTATACTGGCAGTTTGTTTTCATTTTCTGTTTTTATTGCCCTTTCCATAATGATTTTCTATTTATTGTATTCCTTTTCTTTCCTATCGCTGTGAATGCTAGTCCCTAATCCAATTCTTAACAGCGTTTGTAACTACAGTTCAGTTTCTGCTCTCATCTTAAGGAAAAGAAAATAAAAATAATGTGGGCAGTGTCCTTGCTCGTTTCACAACTTTGAATTTATGGCATTCACACAGTATTGATCCGTTTATTGTTTGTTGGTGTTCTCTTTCAAATGTTAATGAAACTTGGCCTATTTCAGGCAGGTCTTGATTGAGAACGTGAAATAAAAATGCGTTGGGTGCCTTTAACTATAATTTTGGCTACTCCCATTGTGTGTTCTCCAATAACAACGTGATGCAAGTTGTGTGTACATCTTATCTTCCCCCCCCTTCTCCCTATTTTCCCCTTCTTACATTTTTAGTCTTCATTAGAATGTTTGGTTATCAGCAAGCCCATTTTTTTACATAACTCAAATTTGGTTAAATGTGGTGCTAAAATACACAAGATTACTATATTTTTTTTTTCTTTTTTTCCTGCCCTAAGAAAATAAAAAAGGAGTTAAGATGTGTATAAGGAAAGGTTTAACAGACAGTGGAGAACCAGAGATTTCTTTCTTTTGGAAAAGAACCCTTACCAATGTTTATTGAATTTGCTCGTCTGCATGAAGAAAAGAACTCTTGTTTTGTTATCTAGCAGCTGTAGGAAGATTGACAGCTACAAATTGCAAATCTATGAAGGATCTGTCCATGACACAATCTTTAGTTCATTTAGATCGTTATCCTGCACATCTTGTCATTTGCAAAATTATATAAACAAGATCAGTAAGTTTGTGGAGAAGATACAAATGCAGTGAATATACTGCAAAGATTTTGAAGCTGTTTGGGATAATTAGCAGAGCATAGTCTTGCCTGAAATATGACATTAATACAGTTAATTTAAATTTGGATATGAACACAGTTGTAAACATTATACTGTAGAGAAGAAATACATATTTTGAAACATGCTAGCTCTGTCAGAAGAACATTAAGTGTAATAGTCTTTTTGTTAAGATAAAGAGAGCATCACTGATGTCGTGGTGTGCTTTGCATTTTTAAACAGAATCTAATGAATTACAAACATTCATTACACTACAAGCAATCGCTGAAACTTCTCAGTACCCCAAAATAGAGAGTTATTTGTATAGTCATACTGGTGTGTTTTCTGATTATGATTTCACTGTAAAAACCAGAAATAAAAACCCAAGCTATTGTTCTGAAATGAATTCTCTGCAAGTTCCAAATGGTTTTTTGCTCTACTTCTATCTTGTAAATTTATGTTTAAATACCTCAGTCTATTCAGGTTATGGAACTTTTTGGGAAGTGTGGGAAAGCTGCAGGAGGGGCTGGGAGCAGCCTTTGTTGGGTCTTGGAACTCTTAAGGGCATATAATCTGCTGTGGAAGGTCAGGCTTACTGAGTGGCTAAGAGAGAAGATAGCTGAAATTTGCAAAGGTCAAAAAGAGTGATGTGCTAATTTTAAAGGATATCTTGTGTAATTATTGCTTATGTTAACATGTCAAGATGTAAAAAAATAAATATTTCCTGGTGTGTGGTTTTATCTAGATTTTTAGCCATTAACTTTCTTAAGCATGATATCTGTAACACAGTTGCTGTTCTTCTAATGCTATGTCATTCTCCATGACAGTGGAAATGGGCTGTACGAGCAGGCTTATACCAACTTACAACTCTTGAATACCTCAGTTCCTGACTGGTCTTGGCACTGCACATTGTGGGCTGTCACTTTCCAGAAATTGATTTCTTTTAAACATGTGGGTCTCTGGAGTTAAGTTTCATTTTACCTCTATCCGTTTCCCATGTGTGCATGGCAGAGGTGATGGTCACAGTCAGCAGGCAGGTGACATGGAGCTCATCCCTCCTGTTTGCATTGATCACCAGCACTGTAGGTTGGCTTGGGTCAGTACAGAAAAAGCTGGGTGGTTCCTTTGGGAAGGTGGGTGGATGAGGAGGCTGACATCCTCTGCTGTTCACCAAGGGTAGGTGCTGAGAGTTTTCTACTGAACTCTCCTGCTATTTGCAGTTGGCTTTAAGTTATTTTTAAATGCTGTCTCTTAAGTGTTTATCTTGTGAATTAATTCCTGCCATGGCACTGTATTTTTAAATTAACTCAAACCCAAATGGGTTCAAAATGCATTTTCATAAATTGCAGTGTTAATGACAACTTCCCATGCCATACTATAAAAGCACTGGCTATTCTTGATGCTCCAGGTGATTGTCCTTGAATGAATTGTGGTGGAACTGACGTGGGAATTGCATCAGAGTGTGCATCTGCAGGAACTCCAGGTCATAAAACAAGTCCTAGGTTTGATCTGAAGTAATCAAGTATTGTTGATCCTCCAATGAAGTGCTTGATGCTCATCTCTTTTTTTCCAGACAAGAAAGCAGTCAGTAAGGATGCCTATTACATGGGGAGTGAAGTTTTAGTGGGGAAAAATCTGTGTCTCAAACTAGGTGGTGATATGAATGATTTAATTGTGAACCAATGTAAATGGTGTATAGAAAACCAGGCAAATCTTCAAAATGTAATTGTAATTCAAAATAAGAGAAAAGAAAGATGTAGTATTTTCAAAGGCTGGTACCTAGTAATGTTTCAGGGCTAGAAGCAAATGTTCTAAAAAAGAACTAGGGATTCCTTTTTTTCTGATGGTATAAAACACCTGTTTCTTCCATTGTAAGCTGAAGATCACTTGACTTTATCACACAATTCAGATGTTTAAGACAGCTTTCTTTGGCGAGGAAGAGTCATTGTATTTCTTGGTGTGTTCTGCTCCCGTGGCAGGCCTGCAAACACAGTGTGTGCTTGCAATGCTGTTAGCAAAGGGACTGTTCTTTTAGCTCAAGTAGCAAAGATCTCCACTTGGAAGAAAGGTTTTTCAGTCCTTTATTCCAGAGTAGGAGGAGTTCCTACCAGTTTTGCAGCAGTATTTTTAAGCAGCTTCAATTATGTATTCTTAACTTTGGTTCACTAATGGGAGCTCACCTTTCAGTCTCTCTGACCTTTTTCAGTGAGGTTAGTTTCTGCTGAATCCACCCTGTCTGTTCTGTTCGGTTGTAATTCCCTTTACAAAGTCAACTTTTGCCTTTCTTTATCCTGTCACTTCTGGTTTTGATCATCTTCCCTCAGTTCTCAGAAGTATTTTGTATTCATTAATCCTTACCTTTCCCACTGATATACCACTTCTGTCTCCCTTAGTCGATCCAAAGAACCCAATTCCTTTTACTCCAACTGCTTCGTTTGCTCACTAGCTCGAAGATCTCTTTACACCTACAACTTTTTCTCCCACTTCAAAGCTAGTCATGACAATGTGACAGCACACATTTTCTTTCTCCAGCTGTAGCATGTATCTGTAAGTCTAGTATTATGTTTCTGAACTTGAATTTTTTCATGCCGCTAACACTGCACGCAAAGTTGTCGCTGTGAAGGGAGTTCATCCTTACAAGTAGCTGTACACTGGAAATTGGTGATCTGTCCATGGTTTTGAAAGCCAGCAGAATCGATGCTTAAGAGCATGCATTGTGTGTGTGAGAGAGATGGTCTGCACAATGGTTCTGCTCGGAGACATACGTGATTCTAGTTTTCTTGGTTAAAAAGTTAACTGATAAACTCCTGATGGATTCTATTTTTTCCCAGAACAAAAAGTAGCAGTCTTCTTGAGTCAATGGCCTGTGCCTCTTTCCCTCTCTAGTCTTCCAAGGTTCAGAATTCTCTCTCAAGATCTATTCCCTTCTATAGAGTTAGGATTTGCCTACAAACTGTATTAGAAGGTTCTTTGTGTGATTACAGAATTCTGCTTTATTGCAGCTGCTCTAGAAAGGAGTAATTTAGCCCTGCACTTTCTTCATGGGTGGTAGCTTCTTGCTAGCTCCTCATGAGAAATATTATTGTAATTCCAATCCTAGCCAAATTTAAAAAATCTACTTTAAAAATGCTTTAACCTCATTTATTTGTGGGATAAGGAAGTGAAAGAGTTCTTCCATTTAATGGAAATTCCCAGTACTGAGCCAGATATAGTCAACCTGAAAATGTCAGATCATAAAGTTCAGCGTTTTCAAATTGGGGTTGAAGTGAGGGAGACCCACTTATACTTTGTCATTTCAGGCAAGTATTACTTTTTTCACTTTCCCGTAATTCAAAGAACAGGTGAATGAACCTGTCTAAGGCTGTAAAATTAAAAAGAAAAATCACCTTCAGAAGGAAGAAAACCAAGCATTTCACAAAGCAAAAGATCAAGATGGGACATTTCAGCTATAAATGAGAAAATGCACAGACATAATTAGCATGAGAATGTGGGTTTACAGTGCAAAGTCTAATGAAGTAATTAAGTTCCTCTTTGTTTCATACATAGGAAGTGAAAATCCAAGATATGAACAGTCATGAAGCCAAGTATCTAAAATTTTTCTAAACTAGAACTTAGGTTTTCTAGACAGTCTCCAATTAGATTGCACAATTGCATCATGACATTTAAAAGAGAAAATTAATCTTTGAAGTGTCCAGATCGAGAGATCTTTGCATTATCCAATATCCATCCTATTCTGCATGTCATTCCCCCATTTACTGATTAATATGACCCAGCTATGAGATCAGAGGTTTTAATAGTAAAATCTATTTTCTTAGTGTGCTTCACAGCTTTCTAATGATTTTTTTCAGAGTAGCAGCACTATGTGGTTTTCTGTTGATACCTTGTAGCAGATACAACTATTAAAGCTTCTGCAGGTTGGATCGTGGGCTGTCATGCTGGTCACTGAAGAAATAAGGAGCATGCAATTGTTAGTCATATCTATTAAGGCTGTTCTTTGCATTTCTATTGTAGAGACAGTAATAGAATTCAGTTCTCTGGAGCAGCTTTACAATTGCATTTATCAGTGAAATCTTCCTTCACTCTTCTGTCTCTTTCATTGCAAACCTCTCAGCTTTACTACAAAAAAAAGGTTGGGGATTGTATATAAACTTGCTTTTTCCCCAGTAAGTTGCTGTCTAAGTCTTCATTACGTTTAGACAAGATTAAACAGGCTGAAACTACCAGCAGGCTTGTTATTCCCACCTTGTAAATGCATAGCACCACAGTATTTATTTGGGTTTTTTTTTTTTTTTAAACACTGCTTTTATATTGCTTTGTGTGTTAATACCATCCTATGCTGCTAAGATGTAAAGGCACTGTGTCTGCTTCCATGGTCTGTGAGCAATGTTTGAACCTTTGGTTCACCAGGCACCTGAACTAATGAAGTGTTAAGGAAAGTAGCTGGTTCTGCTTGAACTATGTTAGTGGAGAACATGATACATGCTTAGCCAGATCTACCATTATTCTGTCATTGTCCCTAGCAATCTTGGATCTTATTCAGATCTGGAAGAGTATTCTAATTCATTCATCTAAATTCACATCCTGGTAACTGGCCATCTCTTTGCTCTAGTGCCCCACATAAGTCTGACCTGGTTTCTTGTTTCTCTTTTCCACTGCTTACCTTCATCCCAGTTTTGTTTCCCATTCCCAGGCTTCTTCTCCAGACATCTTGCCCAGTCACTGATTTCTGTTAACAGCCCTCTTCCTCTTCCCCTTCCTATACAGGTTCACTGATTTTGGTTTTTCTTCATTGCTCTCATTTTCACTTGCCACACAATCTCACTTGTCTGCTCTGTAGTTTCCTTACTCCTATTCTATTCTGGTAGCGAGTCAACTATTTTTCCCATTTGAAAAATGGCAAAACCTCGTTCTTTCTCCAAATTGCTTGAGGTTGTGAGGAGAGAAGCTTTACCTGCTGGTTGCCTTGGTAGCCAAAGTTGTGCTGGCTCCACCAAATAATACAAAGAAAAATCTGGGGGGAGTTTTACCAGGTCCCCGCACATGTAAGATAAAATATGTTGAAAACATGCTGAAGTTCCAGAGAACACAACTGTTAAACTTTAAACCCCTACAGAGAATTTCACACACTTATAAGGTAGGCAAGCTTCTCTTCTTCCATGTGAAGAATGTCATTAGGACATGATAGAAATGTTTTGATCGAAGTCTTTCCACCAGTGCAGGAAAGCCTTTGGACTTTCTCAGGAAAACATGGGTTTGTCCATGTTGAGGCATTCCCATTTTGTCCTCACAAACTGTACATGTAGCAAACTATGTAATTCTAATGAAGCATTTATAGAATAACCATAAGAAAACATTTTTTTCCCAAGGTAAATCATAAGCGTAATGACATTTGTGCAAAACTGAACCAACGCCTACTTGTAACCGCAACGTGTAGCAGGACATGTTGAGCAGCCTTAGGCAGGCAAACAGCTCCCATCCCACCTTTGACTCTGCACAGGTAGTCTAGAATATTTGTGTGTGTGCAGATCCCAGGCCTGCTGGGGTGTGGCTGTGCTTGCACTGTGCAGTACCACGCTGAAATGAAAGCCAGTTAAGTAAGAAAAACAGTGTGAATTAACGTAAGCAGAGTCCTCTGCTACGAGGTCTCCTGCATACAGAGTAGTTCAAGAATTCCTACAAAATACTGCTGTACACATTATAGCTGTGAGTGCTTTGGAGGATAGAGCTACACACTGAAAAGCCATTACATCTGTGGGAATACAGCTGGCATGCCTACAAGTGTACGGGTGGGAGGGAGGAAATACGTGATAAAGTTGGCATTGGAGATTTCAGTAGCAATCCAACTTAAGATGATTGTGTTACTCACAATTGAAAGAGACTTATATGTTGATTGATAGATGCAGAGAATAAGAGATTGGTGTCTATGTTGGTATGTATCTGCTTGAAAATAAGATGAAGTGAAGATAAAATGCAGTTAAATCTTAAAGCACTGCAATCTGAGAAGTAACACTGTTCTATAACCATTTTGCCCTGTAGAAATGTTCACATGCATGGCTCAGCTCATTATCTGTGAGTATGGAGATGGCAATTAATTGCCAAATGGGGATTTACCTTGTTAGGCTATCAACTGTTTAGAGAAAAAAGAAAAAAAAGTTCTACAATTTAATTTTGTATGTGATGAGGAAATGCATAATTTTCATGGGGCTTTTTGCTTTGTTTAAACTGTAAAATTCAAATTCTTCTTACCCGTGCATTATTTCAGTGTGCTGTGAGCATCTAACAGACATACTCGTTGAGAATTTGTCAGGAATGTTGTTACCACTTTGCTTTCTGGCAGACAGTCTATAATCCAGTTTGTCAAATGAATTTTCTTGATTGCCTTGCAGCATATGCAAAGTACTTAAAAATGTCATAATTACCTCTCTGAAGAGCTGGGGTGGGGGGAGAAGAGAAAGATACAAAAGAAAACAGGCAAAAATTCAGCTTTCTATTCTTTTACAAGTATAAAGAAAATGGTACTGTATAAAGGCAGCACAAAAGATGTAACAAATGTTGTAATGAGAGCAATCAAGTCCTTCAAAATGCTGGGTGGTGGTTGTATCATGGTGGGGTGGAAAACAGATTGTTGTGTAAAACATTTAACATTTGTTTGTTTTAATTCAGCAAGCTAAACTTAAAGTGTCAAATGCACCTGGGTCTGACTTTCACCTGAATATAAAGATTTGAGATGTCAGTTTTGCAGGACTTTTCAATGGAGGGCACTTGCTATAGTCAGTGGATGTCCCTCTGCCTCTAAGTCCACTGTTCAAAATTGCTATAAGGATCAAAAATAACTTCTTTCACTTCTACTACTCTGATATTTCATGTGTTTCAGAATGCATGGAACAATTGTCATTGCTGGCTTTCTGCAGAATTAACGATTTACATTGACTTTGTTACCTACACTGAAGCGCGGAGAAACGTTTTTCCTAAGTATTATTATGTTTGCGTTATAGGTAGTCTTAAGCTATTGTTTCTTCTATGCTAACTTATATTCTTCTGACCAAAATCACACTTACAATATTTGCCAGGAATCTGTGGAGGGCAAAGATATAAACCCTTAGCAAACAGCCAAGGTTTCGCAGAGAAGTGAGAAAACACTTTGCAAGATTCATGGTATGAATTAAGCTGCTAGTTGATCAGCTTTTGCAGCTATTTGTCCTACCACTCGAGAAAGGCCAGTGTGTGGTACAATGAATCTGGAGATCTTAGAGGCTGATATTCCTGTATCTCAGCCTCTCGATTTCTAAAATGTCAGTAGTGCTTATAAATCGGAAGAGTCTGCTTGTTATTCTGGGCGATGCACTTGCGAAGCCAGGCTAGAGGGAGCACCATGATTGTTGCCTTTTCACTGAAACCCCCAAGAGTTGTTTGGAGAAAAGATTCTCTTATGTGGAAAAAGGCCTTCTCGGTCTGTTGCCAGGAGGTGTCACTACAGCTCAGGAGTAACTGTATTGTCCCCTGAGACACACTTGAATAGTTTCAAGGTCTCATTTAAGTGCTGGTGTTACCAGGTGCATTATTGCACTGCCCTTTATCATATGCCTGAAGAACGAACACTGAAATTGTGCAGTGTACTAATTAATATATAGAAAAGTAAAAAGATTATGCTAATGTGTGCTAAGTGTATTGTCCCTCAAAAATACCCTTACTGCATTGATACTGAAATATGCATGCGATGAGAGCTGTGTGCATCTTTCCTTTGGGGAATTAGTGCTTACACAGAGCTATCTGATGCAGTTGTTTGTACTCACTTGGTCCTGTTCACATCTCAGGGTTGTAGCAAAATCTCAGCAATCACTCATCTAATGTATTATGCTAGAATTAGCATGGCAAGATATCTGCAAAAACCATGAGGGTGAACGTGTAAGTCTGAAGGAGATAGAGCCATGAATTGATCTGGGAGTCATGTCCTTAAATGCTACTGATACCAGTCTTCCAAAACAATTTAAATCACTTATTTTAATGCATGAGATTAATGCACAAGAAGCTTTTTATTCTCAATCAGTTTTGCACAGCATATTATATGTATTTTATACAGCCTGCTAATGAGCTGAAGACTTGTTAATTATATGTTGCTAATATGTGTGTGGAATGACATAGCTGCTGAATTATGCACATTATTTTTCTTTACAAGGAAGCCTTCCTCTTAACTGTGTCTATCCTGGTTGAAAATGTACACCTGACGTTGCCACTACTAACTTACCTCTGTCACTTCATTATCATCAATCTTAGGGGTTTGGGGGTAAGAAGAGTTGGCCTGAAAGCTGGAAGACTTGGCTAGGCAGTAAAAAAAAATATAGTGCTTAAAAGCAGCTTCCTATGTCGCATAAAACAGCTGTTGTGAATTTTATGTCCTCTGAAATAAAAGAAAAAAAGTCTAATAAAGGAGTGTAAAATCTGCAATGGTTCATTTAATTTTCTTCCTTCAGCTGTCTGGTTTGTAATTCATTACAGTTTTCCTACTTAATATTGTCCTCTTGATGCAGAAAAACCAACCAGCATCCTCCACATACCCCACCCTCCCCCAGAACCACAACCAAACCTGAAGTTATACATGTTATTTGCAGCAAAATGTTCTATTACACGAGATCAGTGTTGTGAGAATAGGAATCTCAGTATAGATAGGTCCGGAATCTCTCACCCTTACAAAGAGTATAAAATGTAATGGTAAAGCTGATCAGCTGCTTCTTGCCTTGGAAAATTCCAGAAAGCTATGAAAATTTACAATGCTGGTGATACAAGTTACTTACTAAACAGTGTGCTTTTATGTAAACTTGGTGTCTAGCATAGAATTTAAATCATTACGTGGAAATAAGATTTTCAAAATCCCTGTGTCTTTTACTATGAATTATTCATGTAAATGAATACTGATACCTCTCTCAGTATGTGTTGAATGGGGATGATGTTTAATTTACATGTATTGGAGGTCATTTTAATGGATCTAGGGGAAACATGGATGATAAAAGTGAACTGGTGTACCTTTGCTTTTATGGAGAGCTCTAACCTCCATTCGTATGTACACTGTGAGGTCGCTGTTAAAGTGGCCATGTAGTGCTCTTTAGTGTGTGTATGTGATCTGAACAGTGTGAGTGCACCTTCGAAGCCTTCACTGGTGAAAGATATGCAAAAAGAAGAGAAAACCTGTATGAAAAACTTGCAAAATTATGTCACTTGGATGTTCTGTGTCTCTCACTTCTTAATCTTTCTTTGGTGACTTTGAGTTTCGTTCTGACATTTAAAGTGGTGATTTTGATTTAGGAGCCTTAAGTGGATGGAGATCAGCTTATGTTAGCAGTTTTCTCAAGTCAGTATCGCACTACCCATTTTGGAAGCTTCAGATGTTCTGGGAATTGCTGCTTGGTTACTTGTCCTTTAAAGAACACTTTAATTTCTCATGCTCTGTCCTGTGGGCTATGGGGTCTGCCCCAGGCTGATGAAACACTCCTGTGTTGTTCAGGTGCTGTTGGAAAGCAGAGGTAGTTTAAACCAGGATTTCTGTCACCTGGAAAACTGTGAACTTAAACAATGTCATGATTGCAGCAGGCCTGGTAAGCTGAAAGTCTGAATTGCTTTTCAGTGGCAAATTCCGTGTTGATTCTTTCAAAAGCAAAACAAGCAAAAACCAGACACCCAGCAAACCCACCAAACAAATGAAACCAAACGGAAAAACCACCCCAACAAAAATCTCATAGTTTTTAGTTTCAAAAATGTGAGCTTATTTCTATTCCTGACTGTAATTGTCTTGTGAAGGTTAAAGGTTTGTGGAAAGTAAAAATGGATAGTGCAAAGTCATTTTGCTGAACATTTCTGATACTTTGTGGGGGAGGTAGTAGAAATATTCTACTTGCAATAAAAGGAACCACAGCTTTATTTGATATCTCTGATTTCTAAGTTTGTCATTCTAGATGAAGGACTCGTATATGGCTAAAATAAGCAGAGGAGTCATTGGACCCTCTTGATCACAGGCCCTGGCTGCATTAACTTGGCATTCCCACAAAGAAACCAAGTATTTCTAAGACTGTCACTTGAAAACCTGATCAGCAGTTGTGTGTTCACGCTCAGAGCTGTGTTATTGAACTTCAGGCTAAGGGTCTTCTGTGTTTTTCTTCTAGTTATTGGGTATTTTTTGTGGTTCATGAGGAATTTACAGAAAAAGAAAAAAGCCGCAGTGTGTCAGAGTATGTGCATCTTGAACACAGAGTCATGGGGGGGGGGAAGAGGTCCAAGGGAGAAAAGGAAGATCCTGTATTAGCTTGAAGGCTTCTTCTGTCTTTGTTGTTGTTCTTTATGCAGAAGGCAAGAGGTTTTATTTGTCGTGCTAACGTCAGCTTGTTTCAAATAAGCCATGAAATGACTATCAGATTATCAGCCTTAAAGGATTATCTGCATCTTTCATCTTAGTTCCTGCTGCAATATACACAAAATAACAATAATCAGCTTAGTTAAGTTCCAGCAGGTGGTCTAAAAGGAAAAATGTGTTTTCCCTCCATCTTCAACAGCAGAGCATGTGATTATGTAGACAATAATTAGGGAAATTTCTTAGAGGCATTTTGAAGTCATGTTCTAAGTAACCAGGGTTGGTTTGTTTTTCTGGGTATTCTTTTAACCTACTGGTTTCATGCCATGACATGGCCATGAAGAGCTTTAGTTTTTCTTATCTGCCTTGCATAGGAGAGTGCTGTATCAGGGCAGATGGTGAGTGGATTTCCCTTCCTGTCTAGCTGATGACCTTGCAGTCATCCAATTTTGATCAATGACTCAAATTCTGTTTTATTTTTTTCCTCTTTTCCATACACGTTATTGTTTTTTTCTTTTCTTGCTTTTGAAGCATAGTACCTTTGCAAATAAAGGGACTCTGATCACTTCCTTTCATGGCATGGAAAGTGGTGGTAGAAGTAGAGCTGATCTGGTGGTTCTTGGTGGCTTCTTTGTATTCTCCCTTGGGTTAACTGCATCTTTGTAGTTAAGACTGAGGGTTAGGTCCAAAATAACTTTTAACCACAGTACATTTCCCAGTAACTTGGGATTTGCCCTTCCATATCAGACACCTTATTTTTTCCTCAAGTTGTTAAATGTAAATTAGTTTATTTCTTTGAAATAAATTACTGGCTATTTGTAGTAGTAAATGTATATGCCAAGTTCTTAAAGTGATGTTGATACTATACCAAATATTTTTATACCTGGAAATAACTGTAAAACCAAAAAAGGAAAATGGAGCTGTACAATTACTTGTTGGGATTCAGGGACTGAATTAATTCTTTTAAGTGTTTCATTACAGAGCTTAATTAACTGCTTGCCAAACTTTGTAGCTTAAAGTCAATTGTACATAAACAATTTGGAGTACAGTTTATTGTACTGTCTTGGAGAAAATCCATGTGGCCAAGAAAGTGTTTGAGGTAAGCAATCATTTCTGTTGTCACTTAAAACATTTTCCTTTCTGCAGAACTCCTTTGGCTGTTTTCTATGAGTGATGTAAAACCATGATAGCTTTAATTTTGTCAAAAGATATTGTAGCTACTAAAAACACTCATGGCAAAATACGGTAAAATATAGCTACAGAAGTAAACATGTGAAAGAGGCACAGTTTTAAGACTTTGAAATAATGCCATAGAAGCTATGGTTAACTGGAGACTTTCAAAAGCCCTTTTGTGGTTCTGTATTTTTAATAATGGTTTAAGCCTAGTTTAGAAAATGACATGGAAATCCCTTGACCTACGGATCAAAAATTAAGTGCAATGAGGTGCTGTAGTAGTAATTGCTACAATTGACCAGATCAGTGCTGTGGGGCAGAGAACAGAGGAAGCAATTGGAAGGAGAAGGCCACCTAAAAGACTATTGCACAATCTCTAGTGAAGGTGGTCTTTCCTGCATATGCCTAAAAATTCCTTTTTTACCCCATGTGTTCAGAGGAAAGCTTCCTAATTTATTTCCAGGCACTTTGTTTCTACATTTTGTGGCTTTGTTTAGGACAATACCTAAAAGACTATTCAAGTCTGAATATTAAACTCCCCACAAAGTAAGCTTAAAAGTAGGAACCGAGAAAGAATAAATAGTATGTTATAAGAAGCCCCTTTGTATGCCTGTGTGTATGGCAACAAGATTATTTAGTACAATATCATAAGCTAATTGATTGATTTCATTTGGCTGAGATGAAAGTATATTTAGGACAGTGCATTTGCAGAGTTTTTGCCATGACCTTGGTTTTGATTCTTCTTTATGGATTGTCCAGATAGAAGTGTCAGTGTGGTGTTATATTGCAGAGAGCACCAATATTTAAGAAGTGCAGGAGAAAAAAATCTTTATTTTTTTTCTCCATTCTGTGCCACAAATAAATTGCAAGCAGAATGAACAGGAGACTGATTCCACTTGAATTGTGGTTGAACGAGGACATTTCATCCTTCTGTCTCATGTAAATCCAATTTGATTTTTTTGGAAGTGCGATGCTCTTTACCCTCATAAAAAATCTGTACCAGCTTTCCTCGTTGCAATAGGTTTTGCTTATAATAATGCACAGCATCCTGTATATTTTGCCACAGATTGATCTGCTGGGGATGGAGTGGAAACATACATTAGTGAGACAATGTAAAGATTTCACACTTCTGCTGCTTCTGTAGTGCTTGTGTTTGAGATAAATGACAGACTCCAGGACATCAATTCTCCTCCTCATTTGCACTTTCTCTAGGCTCCAAGGAAAAGATTCAGAAGCCTAAACATAGACATCTAATGCCATTTTAGATGCTTTGGGTACCTGAGACATCTGTCAGGGCTAGCAGGTGTGACAGATGACTTAATGCCTTCTTTAGCAGCAGTTGAAAGCCGTGGTGGGATGCCCTTAGGCATCTAAAATAGCACTAAATGTCTGTGTTTAGGTATCTACATTTCTCCTTAATCCTCTGTTGTAAAATGAAATAAATTGGATAAAGATGACTTAATCAATTTTATAGGATATTTGTATGTGTTTAAGAAATTACCTGGGGTAATTTTATAGTAGAAGTAATAAAAATGAGATTTAAGCTACATTTGCTTTTGTATCAGTTTAAATAGTTTTAAAAATTCCTCGTAGTAAAACCTCTATACAAATTGCAATTGTACAACAAGTGAGGTGGGGGCTTTGTTTTTTAAATGATCACTTACAAAGCTCTAGATAATAATTCATATTAAACTTGGTGTATATTGAACTACTGAACTTGCCGCTTGTAAGATAACTAGCGTCAAACTGACATCACTAGATTCAGGGAGATTTCCAGTACTTTGGTTAGAAAATGCCTGTTTCCATCTAATGGGTGCCATTGTGGAGATCAGACTGTAGTTTCTTCAGTGCAACTCTGAATTGGGCAGAGCCTTTGGCCAGGGGTACATGTGGCAGTGAAGCTGTACTGCTTGCAGCAGTCTTACTTTGTTTTTAGAGTGCCTTCACACATCCAGACTGGTACCTGTGTGTTTCTGTGATCCTTCTGCTTTTATCACAGACAAAAATTCATGGATAGGGAGAACTGAGATTCAAATCCTCTCTTGCAGCGGACTAGAAATGAAGAGCCTCTCTGCCACCTCAAAGACTGTGCTGTAGATGTGCAGTTAGTGTCTCATATTTTGAGTCATGATTGTTGGGTACTGTAAATATTGAATTAGATTCAATAAATTCTAAATAGCAGCATTCTGGAAGTGGTAGTTACTCAAAAAGCTCTATTATCAAAATGGAATTCTGAGCATTCCAGTATTATATTATGTATTTATGTTCTCTGTAGTCAATGTATAGTTAAACAATAAGGCACAACAGGCATTAATCCCTTTGAAATATACTCCTGATGTCAGAGGTATTGTTTGGAATGGGCTGAAGGGTATGTTACTTTAACTACCTGAGTGGTACAGTAATCTTTCATGAATTCATTACCTGGGGCATCTCATTACTGTTATGAAATAAATAAATAAAATCCCCAAGGAGCTGCTCCTCAATTTAGAGGGAATTTTAACAGAAGTTAAACCTTAATGGTAGCTGGTAAGGAAAATTGTATTTATGTCCTGTGTTCTGAAGATGTTGGTTTCATTCACATCAAGCCTAGCATGTGACACGGTCATAGCTGCCGAAACTAGCAAAACTTCAAAGTATATACAGAATTGCAGTCAGTAGCCCAAGTAACTTTTCTTATACATGCTGTCCATAATTTATTCTAAGTAAAGCCAGAAATGATTTGTGCCTGGAACAACAGCTGGAGTGGTGAAAACCATACTGCAGTGTGAGCCAATTTTTTTTCTAAGAATGATGGAAAACAAATTGCATGACTGACTTTTTTTTTTTAATAGTGCTTCATGCTTTCCAGTGTGGAACATCTAGTTAAACAGAACATTATTGCAGAGCACCGGAGGAGCAAACAAAAGTAGGAGCAGACTCCTTGTTTCTTTCTAGTTTAATATGCAATCACAGTTAGTACAAGATGCTTTTATTTTAAAACATGCAAGTGTATATATTCATAGGTTTTAACATCTGTTCTTTCTCAATTGTTTTCTTACCACCTATTCTTAAATATTTCAGAGAAAACCCAGGGGCTTATTAAAATTTTAGTAAGAAAGCTTATTTTTTTTCAGGGCACACAAGATGTTACCTCTAAAGAAATATTAGTGAATTACTTCTTTCCCTTGACTGTAATGATTTTATAATTATACTCTGTCATAAAGGAAATCTACACAGGTTTGTTGTTTCTCATCTTTTCTCGGTAAAAGCTCATCTTGCCCTGGAATGTGGGCAGATGGGAATAACCATTGCAAGCATTAGTTGTGATGATTTCTGTGCAAAAATTAGTTTAGGTTTTTTATCTTGATTTTGGGGGGGGGGGGGGGGGAAGAAAAAACAAACAAAATCCATACATATCCCCCCATGTTCTGATCAGTCTCTGTACAGAGATAAACTGGAGAACAGTGACATAGAGTACTTGTATAGCCTGGAAACGATGACTGCAAATTTATATGGAAAAGGAATGCTGTACTATGAGATTTCACAATAAGAAGGAGGCAATAATGTATTTACTTATTACACATTCATTTTCTTATGGAGTAATATCTTGCAAGATATGGACTTGGGAAGGACCTTTTCTGTTAGGACCACTGGGATCTTAATCTTGTCATCTTTATTGTGGGGTATGGTCTGTTTCCTAGAGCTGTTTGGAATATTTCTTTCAATTGGTTATTTGTATGTGAACATAAAATATGGACAAAGCCTTTGGTTTATTCCATATAATGTTGTTTCTGACATTGTGGCTTTCAGTGCTAAAAAAAAATTCTTTTTAATTAGGATTGAGTTATCGTGTTTTGAGGTAGGCAAAGGAGGCTGAGGAAGGGGGTCCCCTTGTGGAACTGGCTTGATAATGTCTGTTACAAGCTATGTGAGATCCTATGAATTCAGTTATTTCTCATCCTACTTTTGTACTCTAGTGCTTCAGCATTTCGTAAACATGATTTAAAACCACCAAAAGCAAAGTAGCCTGCAATACTGTGACTCTCCTCAGTGTGAAGAATGCAAGACACAAATTTTCACCTCAAATCTAATAGCAAACTAATATCTAAAAATTTGCAATATTTTGTAATAGATGGCTAATCCAAAATAATTAAAAGTGAACAAAATGTATTTCTTACACCTCTCAGTAAACAGCTGACTGAAGTGTAAGGACTTATACACAGTCCTCTGTGTCCAACTAAGCTCCTGGCTGCAAGTTTTTCCTGTAGCAAACTCCCCAAGTTAGTCACACACTGTGTAAAAATACTGTCTTTGCTCAATTTTGCATTTTTGCCTTTTGGTTTTGTGGTATCTCTTCTTTACCCTGGGAGAAATGTCTGGCTTGGCTTCTCTGTACAATTATTCTTCTGCATTGCTTTATTTTATCAAATCTTGTGTATTCATCTCTTACGGAAATGAAATATTCCTAGTTTCTGAAGCCTTCTTCCATGCCTCTTATCGTTTTCATTGCCCATCCCTGGCCCTCCTTAATGTTTTCTAGTGTTGACTTGTGTAATTGCATTATTGTATTTTCAATGTTTATTCTATTTCTGTATGTACTAATACTTTTCCCCTGCATGTTTGCAGTTCAGATTGAAGCAAAGCAAGACCATGCAGGAGATTGTTCCATTATATGGTGCAGAACCTCCTTTAAAAATGGTTTTAAAACATAGCTGTAACAAACTGTGCTGCCTTTCAGGTCTTCCTTGCTCCCTCTTTCTTCTGACTTGAGTGAGGACCCAAAAGAACTTAACTCCAGTACAGGAGGGAGCTAATTCTTGATTCCTGACTCTTAGACCCTGGTGGTGTCACTGACAAGTCTGTCCAGTGCACTACAGCAGGTAAACTGGTGTACTGCCTAGGAGCCGTCACAAGGAATTCTCTTAATCTGTCTTCTCTGCTTCTTGCTGCTCATAGATGCATTGTGAGCTACCTCCAGGACTTTATGGAAAACTGACACATGGAAAGAAAAAGAGGGTTTTTTTAGCTTGTTCCTATCCCTGAACTGGATTAACTGCAGAGGTCACGCCAGGGGAGGGCTGAATAACCTTACTGATAACAGCTACTTGTTAAAGCTTGCTTGTATTGTCCAGCTGCACCCAAAGAGAAGTCTGTATTGTTCCTTCTGGAGTGCCCTGCCTTGTGTTTGAGCTTATTAATTTGCTATGCTGGTTTGTATTGCAACTTACCATGTCTTCTATAGAGACAGTTCATTATGTCACTGCCTCTTTTTTTGCCTTGATAACCACACTGGGTGGAAGGGAGAGACCTAGTAGCACATTTCCTGAAAGTCTGGACAGTAAACCAGGAAACCAGTTAGATCTTTAAAGCTGGTGATCATTAATATCTGTGTGCTTTTGCTCACTGACTCCAGTCACTGGGGGGCTGGGGTTTTTTTTAGTTTTGTTTTGTTTTTCCTTCATTCTTTTGAGAACAAAAATGTCCTTTGGTGTAGTTTAGACCTTTCAGATCCTTTCGTAGCTGCATGTGTAGATGAATTAATGCTTGTAAAACTTAAAATAGTTTGTCTTTCAGGATGACAGAAACCAGATAAGTGGCAGAATTTTACTACAGACTCTACCTTAGACCTGATTAAAGCCGTCCAAATCTGTGGCTGCAGACACTCTTTGAGAGGGTAAGCAGCAAATCAGTTTTATATAAACCTTAAGACCCATATTTCAGTAAACCAGAAATGCTTTTTTGTAGCTGTTGTGTGAGAAGCGAGTTCCAAATAATTACAAAAAAGGCCACTGTAATATATATACTGACACACGTCAAATTAATCCTTTAAAGTGGTTGAGCACTATTAAAATTGTTCTTCACTTTCCATATCAGGTATTTCTTTCAGGAAATAAAAACATAAAGGGCTGAAATTTATTGAATGTAATTAGCCATAGCTTGCAGTGCTAGCTGTTTGCTTTTCTTCAGCAAGCTCTAATTCATTTACCCCACACCTGATGATACTACAGATGCTGAAGGAACTTAAGAGGAACTTGCATATTATGAAGTGCTTGAGTGGTGAGAGGTTTTGAAGCATTTAAAAAAGAAAAACTGTAAGAGGAAAAAGAATTTCCTGAGCATTTTTGCAAATATGTTGGTAAAAGCATCCTACACAATCCATCCTGTAGTGTTCTGCTGTTGTTTAACTATACAATGAATTACATGGCATGCTCCCCAAGGGACATGAGAATTTGTAAGAAATTCTTCTTATGGCATGATGCTGCCCTTTCTAAAATTGATTTTAAGATGCAAGGTACTATACATTATTCCTGCTGTAAATGTAAAATTACTAACTGTTGGATCTTTCTATTTTGGCAGATGTACTGTTATTCAGCAGTTTCTTTATATTATTTGTGTAAATGTACATAGCAACAGGAAAAATCTGAATAATAATTGTGAATAATATGCTAGAGGCTTTCTGAGCCTGTCATTGCAGTATTTATTGAAGTAGGAGACATACAGAAGCTCTTTTAGCCTTTGAGTATGAATCTTCCATATTTTAAGTCTGTCTGAACTGTATTTTATTTTTCGTGTATACATAAACCAGTCTCAGGGAGAAAAGGGTGAAGGCCTTATTTAAAGCACAAAATAATACTTCTTCCATATGGCAAGAATGATCTTAAGGGGGAAAAGGAGCCATATTTGGAGTAGGGGAATAAATATTCTGTTCTTCTAACTTAGTGCACTGAACTGGCCTCTCTCATGACTGCTTGACTCACGGCAGAAATGGCTTGTGTGGTGCACTGGGTCTATGTAACATACATGCTCTGGTAACTGAGGGTGAAAATTCAGTGATCAACAGGCAATGCCATGGACCACTTAGAAATGTAATAATTTTTAGGTTTGTAGGTCTTGAATATTTTTTTAATCAGACTTGCATAGTACTTCTGATTGATCTGCTAAAGAACTAATAAAAAGAATTTGGATCCTAGACTAAAGTATGGAAATTGTAATCATACACTTTGGATGCAGTCAATAGGTGCCTTTCAACATTTGCTGAAAGCAAGTGTGCTGTGTCACACAGTTCTAACTTCTCTGCATAGGGATTGCATTCAGTACAAGCTAGTAAGGAAGTACTTTTATAAAGGGAGGGAGCTGAATACAAGGAGGTTACAGGTGTATTATAAGGTCAGTGATGATCTGTGCAAAGCACTACATAGCATCTAGACTATTGCATGCTTCTTGTCCTCATCTGGGAGGAAATTAGGCTGTAAACACTTAAGTAACCCCTGAAGACAACAGATCAAAATCATTATTTGCGTAAGCAGATACAGTCCCACTGACATGTCTATTGTGCTCTGTAGTTTTGAGGCTTGGGGTTACCTTTAAAAGGAGATAATAAAGCCAGATGGGTAGAAACCAGGATGGCACATAAAATTGATTTTTGACAAGTGAAAAACTGCTCATACTGGAAGAACTTCATGTCCACATTGCTTCTCTCTCTTCAACATCACGTACAGCAGTGCTCAACCGTCAGCTTTCTTTCAGGTGATAAATCATTTTGAGGTCTCATCTACTTACTGACTTCTGGTGTATGTGGAATAAGATAGCAGAATCTATCCCTGGTAAACCTAATTATATCTCTCTGTGACTGTGAGAAATCATCTCTTTGTCTCAGGAAAGATTGCCTGTATCTAAGACAACCCTATAAAACCACAGAAAAAACGGTGTGGGGGAGGAGGGAAGGAAACAAGTTTGCGTGCAGAAGCTTAATGCTGCCATTTGAAGGAATTTGCCATCCACTTAAGGAAGGAGATTCGCACTGGCAAGTCTCAATGTTTGTGTCTCCTTCTTGTTCTCACAGTAACTCAGAAACATCCAGGTATTGTCGGAAGTCTATGACCGAATGTGTCCTTTTCTAAAGACTGGTTCAGCAAATGTGAACTTCATGGAACTTAAGATCTTAATTGAAAAAATACTTCACATGCCATAAATCACTTTGATTGTATTTGCTAAATAAATTCCATGCTGTAGGATAGGATAGCACAGATGATAAAAATCAGAGTTGAGATCTTACCTGTAAGGAGAGTGGCAAAAATTACTTCAATTGGGTAATTTTTCACAGTGAATCTCTGGGGTGCTGGAAAGGGAGAAAAATTGTTTCTAGGGAAAAAAGCCTATACCCAAAAAGCAGTACTGTATTTGGAGCTGATGGTGATCCAGTCTTAGTGTTGCAACAATTGATGGAGTTCTCTGATACTTTTCTTCCCTGTGTTTTCTAGAGATGTTTTTCCTTTTTTAAAATTTGCCTTTGGCCCCATTAGTGTGTTGTATTGGTTCTAGACTGGTGGAATTGTGTAACTTGCATTTTTGTTTATTGATGAGAATTAAGTTAAAATACAACTGCACAGAGTAAAATATAGATTCTTGAATTACTAGAATTGAAATTCTAATAATTCTATATAATTTTATATATATATGCTGTTGTTGGGGTTTTTTTTAATCAAGAGGTAGCTTAATCTTATGCCTCTCTCCTGTCTATCAGTTGTCCTCATGCTTCTACTGTCAGTCGTCACATGTGTGATCTTTGGTCTACTATTATGGAAGAAAATTGTTACATTCAAGGGACAAAATGAACTGGTTGATATTGTCTAAACATTTGTCAATTTTTCACATTAGGTGCAAATTAAAAGAAGTATTTTGCTAAGCAGAGCTAATAATAGCAGCTATACTAATAATGAAAGATAATTTAATAGCATGGCTGCACAAGCAGAACAAGCCTTTGAAAATGTCTGAACTTATGACTGTGACTGAATAGACCCATTAATTCCCTGCACATTTCCATTCTCATTCCAGGTAATTGTAATGAAAATATGCAACTCTTTGTTATAGAGAGGGAAGATGTGCTGTATTCCGAATATCATAGTACATATATGGTTTCTTATAAAACGTCATGCAGATTGGGAATAGCGTAATTTTAGATCATAAAAAAGGCATGTATTCTGTGGTGTTTTGCTTACAGAACTCCTCTTACTGATCATGGTTCAGGTGCATCATACTGAAAACATTTAAATTGGAGTAAATAATTAAAAAAGAAGAAACCCATGCCATCTTGCTGATTTCTGATGTGCAGTGAGAAAACAAATAAAGGTACTCAAGCATTAAAGCTTTTGTTCTACTGTTGATCAAACTACTCTTGCATGTTTTTAAATATGCCAGTGTGATGGCAGAGGAGTCACTCAAATGCATTAATGTATAATTGAGAGGTGCTGCTGTGATATGTTGATTTGTCACTTTTTTGAAAAGCCTTTTTCGAGAAGTTCTGTCATTAGGCAGTAGACCAGAAAGAATGGATCTTGCTTAAAAACAAAAGGTCTGATGAATGGCTAGGGCAATGAAAGAGTAGGGGTAGATAAAGAGACCTGTAACTAGTTCCTTAATCCTTCATTGTCTATTTCTGACCTGGTTTAACTGAGCTGAGGTCTTAAATGGTGAAGCATAAGGGCTATGCTACTATTCTCTCTCAGTGTAATGTAGGGGAAAAAGTCTAGTACAGCTCTTCCTTATTGCTACTCACAACAACTTTACAAATGAATGGGAATTCTTCCCTTGAGCTCCCTGGCCACACAAGTACAGAAATATCTGATAGAAGAAGTTGCCTGAATGCTTGGTAGATGTGAATAATTTTGATATGATGGGGAAATAGGGGGAAAGAAGACAGAGAACAAGAAGAATTATTTTGAGGGAAGAAATGAGGTATAGGGGAGCAAATGAGATGTAAGGAAAAGAATTGTACAATGGAGTTAGAGAAGATAAGGTGGTAATGGTAGGAGATACACTTTTTCAAGAGCTGTAGGAAGAATTCTACGTTGAAACCTGTGTGAAGTGAAGGAAGGCAAGAAAAAACAGACATTGAAAGAGGATGGTCATTTTACCCTCCTAAACTAATAACTTCTCAACCTCTTCCTTTAAAACCTCCTTTTAATGTCAAGGAAATAAGAGAACACATCAAAAAGACTTGCTGTGAAAGTGACTGAAGGCAATCAGGAAAGTCAGTATTAATGCTCCCACTCTCTGTACTAGCTGCTATTGTATTGCTTTGTTACTGGGGTGGCTTCCACTTGTTGTCCTAATCTTTAATACAAGATGTATTGTGCTTCCTGTCAGAAATAGGACACAGTATTGAAATTTATACACCAATTACTTCTCTTATCATTCCCTGTTTAGACTTTGCTTCAGGTACTTTTAAATGAGAATTTCTGAAATCTTGAAATTAAACCTCTAGTTATTAGACATGATCCTTCAGACCTTGTGTAGAGAGGAACTCCTTTTTATTCTGCATTTGATAGGCACTTCCCTGCATATATAATAGAATGGCCCTGAATGAATTCATGTAGGCTTTTGCCTCAGGGAGAACAACAAGCTTAGGTAGATGACTCTGAGTATGAACCTTTGCCTGTTGATGTTCTTTTTAAACTTTTCCCTAGGGTGTAGTAATGTGTACTAAATAACTGATAAACATCACACCTAACAAAGCACGTGCTAACCATTTGAACTACAGGGGGTGCTTTCTAGGTAGCTGGGAGGTGTGTGTGTGTGTATTATTTATTTGGGAGAGAGGGACCGGATGGTGTTATCCTGTCACCAGTTTTCCCAAAATAGTGGTTTCAGGTACTTGTCAGTGGGGATGGATAGTTTCTAGTGTATTTAAAAAATAAATAAAAGTCACTACAATTCACTATTGCATTGTCTGAACCATCCAGCTGGTATCATGATCTGAAAATGGGAGAAATTGCCGGTTGTCCAAGTACCTGTATTGCTAGTCCTTCAGCAGTCTGTCCTGGTAAAACATAGGACTGGTAATGGCAAAAGTGCTAATTTCTTCTCTGAACAAACAGGTATACTAACCGATGAAATACTCGGAACTGATGACAGGTGCTTGCAAAGGCCAGTTTTATTGCTTGCTTCCAGTAAACGTAATATTTATATTCAGGGACATAACACATATAGAAAACAATTTTTGTGAAAAAAATACAGTGGCCTGACTCCAGCTTAAACTGTAAAGAGAATATTATGTGTATGCGGGATGTGGGTGTTCTTATTCTGTGGCTGCCAAAGCAATTAATATAATTTGCTCACTTGCTGCTTTTAGAGCAAAAGAGAAGTTTCAGATGAAACAGTGATAACTCTGTTGTCCTCATTCTGAAGTTGATCCATGAAACTGAGAGAAAGCCTGTCTGGAGGGTCACTTGGAGAAAGGAAGCACATTGACCAGTTTAGGTTTATGCTGCTGGAAGAACCAGTTATGAAGGTGGAGCTGAAATGACTTCTGAGTCCAAGAGGATTGATTATTCCACAGTTTCTGCCTTCTATGTTTTATGTGTTGTGCTGTAAATATTTATTATTATTTTGCTTGCTGTTTCTAAGCATAATGAGTTTTTGTATCATAAGCAACCTCCCTGCTCTGCCAGCCCAGAAAGAGACAGTGAGAGCAAGGAAGTGTCAGGAGAAACCCAGCATGCCTATGATGTGACACTTTGACTAATACATTGCCACGTTATTCCTGCAGAAGTTTGCTAATTAGTCATTAAACTCAAGCTACCCCTACAATCTTGTCCAAAATGCCACATGAATCACATTCATTCAGAACCAACAGACAAAGTTGATAGTTTTTTTCGAGCTGTCTGCATAATATTGCATTATTTTATGTGGTGCCTTCAATCTCTGCGCGTAGTATGTGCCTTTTTTAGCAAGTGGCATGAATTGGATTTGAAAACAGTCCTAGGACTTGAGTGCTAAAATAAGAGACCAGCATGTAGCCAGGTTTCCTGTGTATGTATCCTTCAAGTGCTGATATGTTTTACAATCTTCCATAGATTGCTTGCAAGATCTGTATGGAGAGATGACTGGGACAGTACTCTGGGTGTGCTAAGGTTAGAGAAATGGCATACGTTTCACACTGTCTTCTGCTGTACCTTTGAAAAGTGTTGCTAAATTATTTTATATGATACGGTGAACAAGTACTGCTTGGGAGGAAGGTGGACCTATGTACCTGCCTTGTGACCTAGCTGCAGAGAGGCTCAGGATTTGTAGAGATTCAGTAGCAGACACATGGTGTCTACACTTAATGGAACTTCTCTCTGGTCCAAGTGCTATTTTTAACTGAATTAATAGCCAGTTAACTTGCTGCAAGCTACAAACATTTGTGGTCTGCCCTAGGGCACGGACATTTGGACAGTGCCCAGAATAACCTTCAGAGAGATGTTAACTGTTCTTAATTACTTGGCTGTAACAGAGAAACGTAAGACTCGCTAGACCCCTGAGAACCAGTGGGCACCTCTGTCTGAGTGAGCATGCAGGGACTCTCGTGGCTAGCCAGGAGGTTCTTCTCCCCACAGACTTGTGTCCAAACCTCCTTCAGTTTCAGGACCGTTGTCAAGGGGCAGTGAACTTCCCCAATCATCTCAACAAAAGTCTCACATTTGGCACAGCTTTGTGCATTTTTCTTTTTTTCTTTTTTTTTTTTTTTCCTGTGAGAAATTTTGAATTCTTGTCTCCAAGTGCAAAGTTAAACTGTTTCCTCAGTTGTGCCTTTACAGTGCTTGGCTGGATGACTACATGTTATGGGTTGAGTATGGAATAGCTACTGGATTCTTTTTTTGTTGTTTTGTTAAGACAAAACCAAAACACATCTCCATCCTCCCACCCCCAAGAAAAAAAAAAATCTATAAACCATCCCCCTCAACTGTCATTGGTTGAGGTAATTCTTAATGGGGGCTCTATACCATAGAGCAGCAAGCAGGTATTGAATGTATAACCATTTCTTGCCTTCCAAAAATGGAAGTTGTAAAATGTTAAATGGTGTATCAGAGACCCATAGATTTATTTGAGGAGTGGAGAAAACACCTGCAGTGAGAGATTTGATGAGCCAAGCCAGCACATTTGACCAACAGTTTATTAGGCGATAACTAGATTAAGATGCCTACATTTGTAGGCATGAAAACAATATACAGAAAGGGTACCTCAGTTCAGTGAAAGAGTTCACATCTGAAAGAGGACTCTTTGTGTGTGTTTATTTAAGTAGTGGATCTGATTGTCCACTGAAACAAGATATTGACAGATGCAGTGAACTTTGTAGGTTGTGATGATGTTGATTTGGAAGCAATGCTTGTGAAAATTCCCGAACTTTAAAGTGAGTTGGCTGCTGTCAATACTTTTAATTCTTAGGGATGACCCTTTCCCCAAACTTGTAATTGAAAATACAGAAAGGATGTTATAATTAAAAAGAAAATACTAGGCTTTGTATATTACCTAAGATCTGCTTTTTCATGGCCTTCTAGATCACAGCAGAAGACCCATTGTGTTACTCAGAATTAAGACCTGGCTTAATTGGAAAGCAGTTATTTTCATTTTTAGACTCAGTTGAATTAAATGAAGGTCAGGTTTAAATAGCTAGTGGTCTTTCTGACTTTAAACTCTTGTAAGATGAGTAGTAGTCTCTCTCTGTCATGGTTTCAGCAGTAGCAGTCACTTTTCTCCTCCTTGGTAGCTGGTGCAGCGCTGTATTTTTGATTTTCGGCCTGGGAACAGCACTGATAACACCAGTGTTTTCAGTTACTGCTTGGTAATGTTTTGGTTTGACCAAGGACTTTCTGAGCCTCATGCTCTGCCAGGGAGGAGGGGAAGCTGGGAGGAAGCAGAGACAGGACACCTGACCCAAACTAGCCAAAGAGGTATTCCATGTCACAGCACGTCATGCCCAGGATGTAAAACAGAGAACAGAGACCCAGAAGGGTGGGGGTGCACTGCGTGGTGGGGCTGGGTACAGGTGGTGAGCAGTTGTATTCTTATCCCTTGTATTTCTCTTGTCATTATTATTATTGGTGGTAGCAGTAGCGATTTGTGTTATACTTTAGTTACTAAACTGTTCTTATCTCAACCTGTGGGAGTTGCATTCTTTCGATTCTCCTTCCCATCCCTCTGGGAGCAGGGGAAGAAAGAGGTGGGAGTGAGTGAGCAAACTGAGTGAGTTATAGAAGCTTAAACCACGACACTCTCAAATTAAAAAGAAGTAATGAGAATGTGCAAGTCCTAAAATCTAGGAAGATCTAAGTGGAATGACTGTATAAACTGTTCAACGTTCTCTGGCCTTAGTTATCGAGCAGTTGAGAAACCTGTCGGTTGCAGCCAGAAACTCTTACAGTAAAACAGATGTGACTGAGAGATTGAAACAGATCATCCCATGGGCAAAGATGTAAAATTAGACACTGTTGAGAATACATGGAAGTGATCAGGTTTATATGGGAAATGTTCATGTGGACGTATGTTTCTTTTCATAGATTTTGAGGATTCCACAGAACTTGGAGGAGTAACATCCTTGTCTTCTCAGTCTTTCATCAAGAGGAAGCAGCATACTAATGTCTTAATTGATTGAGAAGTGCTCAGATGGACTTAAAATTCACAGGCAATCTACTGACGAAAGCATTTCAGCTGACACCATATTGCTGAGTTTGCAATACAGCAATGCAGTTGGTGCAATCAGTTTTGACAACTTGCTTGGGCAGACAGTAGGTTGCCAGTTTTCTGCTTTCTTGGCTTGTGCCTTTTAGCAGTATCATGGGTATGACTGTGTCAATATTTCACACTTTCATCTTTTAAAATAGCTGCTTATTGCTGGTGTGTCCGTTGTGAATCCCTGGATATGGTAATATTCCTGTCAGGCTGTGGTCTCTTGCACACTGTGTCTTTCATCCAGTGGTGGGCCCATGCTGGACAAATGCTCCCTTGTCTGCCTTTCACTTCCAGGAAAGCTTTGGTCCAGCAATCCTGCTCATAAAAGGAAAACTTTGGCAGCTGAATTATTTTTATTTTAAGAGACCCTCTCTGGTAATAGATGATCTTAAGGTCCTTTCCAACCCTAACTATTCTATGAGTCTATGATTCTATAGTATTTCATTAAGAAAATTAAAACAAATTTTGTTTTTAAACCTATTTTATTTCATTTCATTTTTGATTGAACTATATTCAAGTGAGATACTGACTCTTCATTGGATTTGACATAAGAGAAAAAGCTGAGGGCAGTTGTAACCCACATTTTAAGACAAGTTGGATCCTGAAAACTACTTATGTGAGTGATCGGCTGTTGTGGTAGGCAGGGTCTTTACAGAGATTTTGAGATCTGCCATTGCAGAAAAATTGTGCATTTAATGTGTATTAATATATGATAAAGTCAATATTTCTCAGTGCTCTCTGTATGCTTTATTTAGTGTCTGGTAGGTAGCCATTAGGCCCTACGGTTTGCTCTTTTAGAGTTTCAGCATCACCTTCAGCAAGAACAGAAGTAGGTCCTTTGTGCATCATCATTTTGCTATTTATCAAAAGGCTTGAGTAGTCATTTGGGCATCTGACTTCAGCAGATGGTTATGGAATGTGAAACTTGCAATGCATTTCCAGTATTGCTTTCAAAATCAGAGTCAATTTATTGTTCAGTGACAATACTATGCTCTTTACACAATTACTTCTGGGCCTCAACCAACAGCCATTAAGTATGTGGAAAAGCTCCCATTGACTTTAATTAGGGCTGGCTGAGTTGCACACTGAAGAAGACTTAATTGCTGTCTGAACTTAAGACGTAAGTGAGAGGTGCTTTATAACCACTAGAGATAATCAGACATTATTAGAATAATTTTATTTGTATGTAAGTAGGAAGTACAATTGTCTGTATAAGTCATCTTACGATTTTTATTACATGTATTTACCAATAAATAAAATAAACTCTAATTTAAACTGTTGAATAACTGCACCATGGCTGTAGTTTGTTTAACATGAGGGTGATGCTGTCATAGCACCTGGTTTTAATTTTTAGAGACGGAACTTCAAGACATTCTTTTATTTTGTTTTTGGCTATGTATTAAGTTTTTAAAGGGTACAATGTGTGTAGCTCCAGATACTGCTAAACTTGACCTTTTCATTACTTGCATTATTGCTTTCAATGACTTTTTTTTATTAGAAATATTAAAGACGGGCAATAATTTGTAGCGCAGTGGAAAAGACTGGTAATTCTGAGGAGTTCTCTGAGTACCCAGAATGAAGTCTGGGATGTACCTTTGGATAGCATAAGGCCTTCCTCAATTAAATTCTGTGAGGAGGAGACTTCTCCCACAGCATGTGACAGCTGAACAGACTGTGGGGTCTTATGAGTGTTAAATTCCTGTTAACATTAATCAGAATTACATGTGCACATTCTGAAATTAATAAACTCGCTGATGTTGCCTCAGATAGCTTTAGTTTATTTTCACATTTTATACTCTTCCAGAACTGTCTCAAACTTCTGCACGGTACCCGTTTCTCTGAAGTGTGCATTCATGTAGAACTGGATGTGGCCAAGAAAGGAAAACTAGGTAGTGAATGCAAAGAACAGAGTAGAATCACCTAAGCACAAAGCAAGCGAAATTATTATTTCTGGAGTTTTTAATGACTAAATTCAGAGATGGCTTATATCCATCAGGAAGAGAAATGATGCAAAATGGGAGTCTGAGGCCAAATTTTTAGATTAGTGGATAAGAAACAGCATGTACTAGATACTGCATTAAACTTTTATGTGACTTTGGTTTAGGAAGAGGTTTTGGCTGGTAATAATGGTTAGATTTTGTCATTTGAGTCTGGATGAGGGTAGATTTTCTTTCTTGTTGGTTGAAAGACTCTGGAGCAGGGTAGTTTATTTGTGACTCATTGGAGCAGGTATGGTCACCTCACCCCCAAGTGCAGAGGTAATTATTCAAAAACAAGATGTAGAAGAAGAGATCCAAAGGTTGAACTGTGAAGTTCTTGTGAACAATTTATTGAATACAATTAGAGAGCTAGAGGGAGAACTGAGAGAAAACAGGGCTTAGTCAGGGAAATATACTGAACAGCCCATGATCACTGCTTTTAAGCCAGTTTCGAGGGTGAAACAGGAGTCTGGAATATTGACTGTCACTAAGCTTTTTGCTAGGAATTGTGTTACAATCCAAGAGCTGGGTGTATTAGAATACAGATGTGACATTGGGGAAAATCGTATGGGATGGCAGTGAGATTGAGGAGGAAGAGTTAGTGGAGCAAATGGTGGATAAAGTATGAAGAGTGATGGAAAAACTTATGTATTGTTGACAGCAAAGAAGTGGAAAATACTGATGGCATAAGGAAAATCAGCTTATGTTTTGCATATATTCTCTGAAGAAATCATTAGATGCACAGAAAAAGAAAGAGAAAAGGTTACAAAAGAAAGAGAAAAGGTTTCGAAACAACAAAGATAAAAATAGCAGAAAGAAGCCTAGGATTACAAACATAGCATTCTGCTAGGGCAGAGAACTGAAGTATTTTAACTAGGAAGATGTCAGAGCTGAAGGGCAAAAACATTTATAGACAAAGATGTCAAATTGGTCAGTTCTTTCCTGCCAGGAATGCCCACAGCAACACATAACAGTAGAGAAATGAAATGCTGTGGATGAACTGGGTCTGTAGGTTGGCAAACCAGGCATTGCTTTTGTAGGAAAGGAAGCGAGAGTGGTGGTTAGGAGTGCGGCCTGGAGGAAATCAGAAGTTTGCAGAAATAGACCTGAAGAAATGGAGAAAAGGTAATTTTGGGATTAGAAGAGAGGTCAGCTTTGTGCATAAGCTGGAAGTCGTTGCACAGCTATGTATGAAAGGGGGGCAACTCAAAAACGTTTTGGGTATTAAGCAAGACTTGGTAATTTTGTTGGAACCCTTTTAATTTGAGGATGTTGTGTGTTAACATACGCACTCAAAAAGAAATGTGAAATTGGAGCCACTTTTATGGGACAAAAAAAAAAGTAGTTGTGTGTTACAGTGAAGGTATATTTATTTAGTACCTTTTGGCTATATAAAATTGCTTTTGGACTGTTTTTAGGATTCTTCATAAAACAAAGACTTATTAAATTTACTTGGCAGCTGTGGGGTAAGGTAAAAATGAAATAAGCTGTGCTTGGTTGTTGGCTTTTTTGTTGTTGTTTGGTTTTTTTGTTGTGTTTTTTTCTTTTTTCCTTTTAAACAGACTTTGGCAGTTCTCCAGCATTTATTTTAAGCAGATTAGACTCAAAACCAGTGATTACATTTAACATCTTTGGAAACTTTTGATCATATTTGGCTATCACAAATTGTAGTGGCCAGTGTTCTGGAGTCCAGTTTGTGACCTAATTCAATGTAGGGTTAGTGAATGAGGTCTGCTGTCGGGGTTAGATGTGGCTGCAGTGGTAATTAAGGCACTAAGAGGTGGCTCCTTTATTGTGCACCATGGAGAGCGTGCCATACTGAGGAGTGTTAAGGAGACAGGAGCTGTGCTGTCTAAATTACTGCTGTTAAGCCTTGTGAGCTAAAATAGAATTCTAAGCAATAGTTAAGTTTTTGAAATGTCACTCTATGGGGATTTTAAAAATGAATGGTGCATTGACAGGACAAAATATTGATCTTTATTGTTTAGTGGTTTTTTGGAGGTTTTTTTAAAACTTTCTTATTTTACTGTTATATCTCAGTATGTTTTTATTCAGCCCCAAGGGAGTCTCATCAGCTTTCCCTTTTTCCTTCTTTGTCCCATTTGAGGTCATTGCAGGTTCTTTTTCTCTACTCAAAGCAGTTAGCAAGGCTATAAACCATGGTTTATGCACAGGGAGCAGGCCAGTCCTTTTTTATTTTGTTGGGGAAAATAATTGACTTACTTTCACTTGTTTCAGCAGTTCCTTAATTCTGTTTATCTTTATTTGCTGACAGTAGTTTTGCTCTCTCTGCTCCTGAGTGTGATATAGCCATTCAGTTAAACTTTTCCATGCTGATGACTACAGTTGCTGGTTTCTGCACCCATCTTTGGGGCAGCATCACTCAGAAATAGGTGTAGGCAGCCTCTTCCAGCCGTACCTGCCTGAACGGTGTATGCATATTCCTGTTCATTCTCCTCTCTTTTCATGTCTAAAACCACATCTTCTGTTTCCTTGTCACTTGTAATAACTTCATGTATTCTGAATTTGTTTGGACTGTGCTTTATTTTTCTCCTTGAGACTGCTGTCCATTTGTCATAATGTAATACATTAGATAAAATATCGTCTGGCTGTCAGTTCCAGACATTGTTTTTTAGAGTAATGACCAGAGGAATCACTATAACATCTAAAAGCATTGTGCAACCAGTGGAGGGTTTTTTCTGAACTGTTTTTTAGGGCTAATTAGTCATTTCCACTCATTATTTTAATGAAGAAGTTAAGATTTAAAGAGTATTTGTTCAATTCCTGTGATTGGCAAAGCTTTTTTCTATAAGCAGTATTTGAAATAATGTTACCATTTCCAGTAGGTATAGTATCTAATAAATAATATCCTTGACGTTAAAACTGGAAAAATAAAGCAAATACTATATTATAAATAGGGACCAGTATATTCATTTCAGAGGAATAAAAGTAGTAGGCAAAATATGCACTAATGAGGAATTATCTGAAGCAAGATCCTTAGTGATAATTCTCAGTATTGCTACTCATGTAAAAATATCTTTTTCTGTGAAGTTTTGGATTCCTTATTGAATTTTGAATGTTGAAATATTTTCCATCTTCAGTAAACTTTATTCTAGAGCTATGACTTCTTTTTCTGGCAAACTTTGACCGTTTCAGCATAGTTTAATTTTGGATACTTATGAGATTCTCCTGAAAATTTCAAATTCAGTCTTTCCTTTTACTGGAGTCTTAGCTCAAACCTCAGAAGTTACATGTTCTTCTGTTCCATTTGTCATCTTTACCCTATGACTCAAAGCAAATATTTCATCTGGTTTTTGTTCTTTATTTTTTGGTTGGGTTTTTTTTCCCCATTGTATGCCAGATTCTGATTTTTGTACCAAATTTACCCTGTCCTACCTGTATTTACCAAAGGCTACACACTGCTGTAGCTGACTTCTCTGCAGACCTGACTGCTGTCAGCTGGTTACCTGAATGCTTCCTTTGAATACAAAGCAACCTAGTACCTTCTTTGATGTTAAAAGTGAAACTTCTGGGAAAGTGCATAAGTGAAGAAGTCGCTGTTAACCTGGAACTACACTAATGCTTTGTGATCATAAACGTGGTGTATGGAGTTACTGGTTTTCTTTGGGTTGTTCTGGAGTCGCTTTCCAAATGCTCTAAGGGCAGGCTTAGCATTACTGTTTGCTGCTTCATTACAAGTGCTCGTCTTGCATTGGTGAAGTTAAACAGGGTCAGTAGTTAGAATTGTTGGCAGAACGCAGCAAATCAGACTTCCGGTTTATTGTGGATTTAATTTAAATTAAATCTAAGTATTCTTGCCTCATTTCTTCTTATCTACCTTAGCAGTTCAATTGTCTTTCAGCAGCCTTTAAAATTATTCTGTACTCTCTTCTTTGCCCTTCAGGTCTGCCCATTGTAGTTTGATATGAATTTTATTATTATTTTCAAACCCTCTTTAGCAAAGTTCTTGTAGATTGTTTTACTCACAGGTATGTTGTTATGTTGCACTTTTCAAGGGGAATCTATTTCTCTTCAAATAGAAATATAGCCTTTGATTTGTTTACAAAAGAGAGGAAAATACACCGAACACTTGAGACGTACTTACAGTTATAATGACAGTTATAAAGAGATTTTTGTTAAAGTTGATTTGGTCTGTGCTTAGAAAATAGTTTGTTGCTTATGTATTAGAAGTTCTAGAACATGAGACAAGCAAATTGAAAGAAGGAGCTAGGGAAAATTGAAGCTAACAGAATTCTGCATTGCTACATTTAAATAAATTGCACTGAGTCTGTTATGTTCTATTCATTATGATCTGAACCTTAAATATTTATGCCTATGAGTAAATGTTTATTTCCATAAGGGTTCCCACTGGCAAGAAAAGATAGCTGGATGTCACAAGATCTTTACAGAATTGTGGTGCAGTTCTCTGTTCATAATGTAGTATGCGGCCTTTCTTGACATGTGCTAATTGTTTTGGATTCTTGCATTTTTAAGGGTTAATCTTTTCCAGGTATAAGTGCACATCCTTCACCCTGGAGAAGATTTATCACAGGACAAGTTGAAAACTTTGTAACTTGATATTCTTTACACTTGGCTATTTTGCTCTAAACACTTAAAATGCAAGGAGCAAATGTAAGGATGGGCTCACTGAATAATGGCCTCCAGCTCCTGAAGAAAATAATTCTGAGGGCTATGTTACTGAAACAAGAATGGGATTCTAGAACTGAGTCAACACCCCAGACAGCATATAATTCAGAAAAGGTATCTGTGAGGAAGGAACAGATGTCATGAAAGGGAGGCAGGAAAAAAACCCAAGAGTGGTGCAAGCATGCCACTGAGGAGCTAGGACAGTGATGAAGTACTTGTTTATACTAAACATTTGAAGATAGAGCTGTGGTATACCTTAGTAGCATAATGTCTCTATATGTATGCAGCCTTCATACTAAAAATTATGTATGACCTATTAAAAGTGAGAGAGCTGATAGAATGCCCAGCGGAAATCCATCTAGAAATTCCGACAGTGAAGAAGCAATCATCTGGAAATTGCCTGATGTAAGGGAGATTAAAGAAAAATGTTTTCTCAAAGAAATCAGGATTTGTTTTTCTCTCCACATAGGCCCATTATGCACAAAAAGAGGTGAACCTTAGTTCCAATAAAGAGTCATAGTCAAGAAAGCTCACAATGGGCTCTTTCTCCTCATCCATTTGTCAGCTGGCTGTAACCAACTGAGCAATGAGCACACAACCAACACAAAATGTTATCAGCCCAGGACTGTGAATGTTCAGGAAGACTGGCACATTTATTTAAAAATGGAGAAAAGCACTGTCCTGGCAAGCATGCCAGGCACTTCTGGCCTTTAGAGTTTGAAAAGATGAAACTTTGATAGTTGCCTCACATGGTACCTTAAATGCAAAAATCTGAAAGATTGAGTCAGCTGTATCAGTCAGTACTCTGTTCTGCCAATGCATTTCTTACACTGAAGAAGGAATATGTACAAACAGCAGATTTCTATTCAGCAAATCTCCCCTCCTATAGATGTATTTTTCACTCCTCTACTTTGGTGGGGTAGGCAGAGAGAGACTGCTGTGTATAGCTGTTATTATGCCAGGTGATTCTGGGCGTGTAAAACAGACTAATAGCTTCTGTATCCCTGAGAATAGTTGTTGGTAGCTGCTTTGCTCTTCCAGGCTCACCTGTAAAGCCCTTTCTTAGTTCATGCCTTTAGTGACATTGGAGATAGTGGGGGTTTAATTGTGTCATTTGGGGATGTAGGAGCAGCTCAGAGTAACTGAGAGTCTGAAAGTTCTGATATTGATGAGATTTGAAGAACCCAAATTGTCTTCCCTGGTTTAGTTTAATTTTGAGACCTACTAATTAACGGATGGGGAAAGGAAGTTGGGGAGCAGTGCAGGCACAAGCAGAAATCACCTCCTTAGCTGGTTACATCTGAACATTTTTGAGGGACACCAGGCATGGAACCATATGTGGCTGTTCTTAAACAAGTATTTTTCTACATGGAACAGTACTTCATAGGTAATCAGCATCGAAATTACTGTCTGGATGTGTAAGCCTGGATTTCTAGAGAGGTTCTGCTCTATTTTGCACCACATTTAGAATTTGTTATCTTTTTATTATATAAATGATAATAAACTAAACTAGAAGCAATGGCAGAAATGAATGGTAAGCAATATAATACTGTAGCAGTAGGGAAAGGTAACATTACTTCTGGTATTTACCCTCCTGTCGTGGTTTTTAAGGGGAGGGGGGAGCTAACGAACTGTGTGGCTGATTTACTGCTGGGCTTAAACCACGACACCTCCTAAGGTTTTGATGCTTTAAATGTGCAGCTTTATCGTTGCGTTAACATAGTTCTCTTACTTAACTCTAAAAAGAGTAGGGAAAAGTTGCCTGTGCATATAAATGCAAATTAGTTTAAATAGTTAATGTTTCCTATTGGATATAGCATGTTCTACTGAATTCCAGCCATTCTTTTCCATGGAAACTATCAGTTTATACTGGGGGCCAAGGGTGGTGGTAGCATCTGTTTAAGAAACAGGGTTTTTTTTATTTCACACGATTGATGTAGGTAACTGAAATATGATGAACTTGAAAAACATGTATGCAAACACATCAGTGTTGTATTCCTTTCCCCTCACAAGACTGTGTATGCCAAACTCGCGTCAGTGGATTTTGGATGCTTAAAGCATACAGGGTCAAATCCCCTTTTCAGAGTACAGCTAAATATGAAAGTATCAGTTATAATATATATAGAAAGTTGGGGCTGTTCAGCCTGGAGAAGAGAAGCTACTTGGAGACCTCGTAGCAGCCTTCCAGTATCTGGAGGGGGCCTATAAGAATGCTTCAGAGGGACTCTTCATCAGGGACTGTAGTGATAGGACAAGGGGTGATGTGTTCAAACTTAAACAGGGGAAGTTTAGGTTAGATGTAAGGAAGTTCTTCACTGTGATGGTGGTGAGGCACTGGAATGGGTTGCCCAGGGAAGTTGTGAATGCTCCATCGCTGGCGGTGTTCAAGGCCAGGCTGGACAGAGCCTTGGATGACATGGTTTAGTGGGAGGTGTCCCTGCCCCTGGCAGGGGGGTTGGAACTAGATGATCTTAAGGTCCTTTCCAACCCTAACTATTCTATGATTCTATGGTTAACAGCCCTTACACTAGTGGGTGCAAAACCATGACAGAACACAAATTTTCCATTAGTCTTTTTATTCTAATTATTTTAAATCCTGTGACTTGAAATTAAGTTACTACTATATTGCTAATGATGGTCAGCATCTGTCACCTCTCGATCTCTATAAAGAAGTTCAGTTTGCAATAGCTTACATTATAGATTAGATGCTACAAATAAAAACATTTGTCAGATCTGAATGGGGTCTTCCACTTTCTGGAAATGTTTTATGAGCAGAAAATTAAATGGGCCTGAGCTTCTGGCTGTACATTAAGACCAAGAGAGATTCCAAACAAACTTTGTACTTCTTATAGCAGAGAAAGCCTAGTAGCTGCACAGCCACATAGTATGTAATTGTAATTCACTGAAACTTGAGTAGGTGAATAGAAAATGATGTGAGACAAAAATGTTAATTGAGAAACAATTTCTGTGTCTCTATATAGTTGATAGCAACAAATCCAAAGCTGCATGCAATATTTTAATGGGTATGTTCTTTTAGAACAAAATAATATATTGCTGTGGTAGTATTTTATCAAAATGCAAGACTTGTGAGAGGAAATAATGGCTTTTATTTAACAGATGAGTAAATAGTGCAGTAAATACCTTCACAAACTGTCATCAAGTGTTACTTAGAAACGTATGGCAGACAATTATCCTTACAGGGTTTTTTTAGCACCCTTCTTTTTCTATTAACACACATGAACCTAGTAAATTATAAGGAAGTTGAACTATGAGGAAGGGGGAGGATGCTGAAAATACTAAAACGCCTTTTTTTTTTTTTGCCCCTAAGTAGTAATGAGAAATCTAATAAGTAGTAAGAAACAGGAGACACTGTAGTCATGTAATCAAGCTTTACAGGTCATGAGTAATAATCTCAAGACACATTGATAAAATCCTTTATTATTCTGAGTTCTCCAAGACATCTCAGTCTACACAGCTTTCAAGATATTAAGGCATTGCTGACTGTCACACAGCACATCTGTGCAAGGCTATGAGGGGACGGGGAACACTCTCCCCTGTAGTCTTGGGGCAATTACTTAACCACATGACCAGCAAGGAGTCCTGCATAATAGGAGCTCCCCCACAAGGTGATGTAACTCTGCCAGAGCTGCCTGTAATCTGCAGGGGACACTAGGTGATGTCCTGCCCACTCAAGTGCTCTGTGGTGGGTGTGTAACAGGTACCCAGGCTGGGATCTGTGTGGGGACTGTGTGTGGCATCGAGACCCTAACTTTCCAAACCACGTCTGTTATGCGTAACCATAATGTAAAACTTGGCCAGGGCTGGAGTACAAACATATTAGTTTGTACCCTCATTTGTGCACTGAGAGGTTCACTGCAACGTGTCCTACATTAAGATTTCCAGGAAAATAATGTTCATAAATACTGTTGGAATTGGTTCAGGGGCAGAATTGGTTGAGCAGTCAACAGTGAAAGGAGAGACCTGTGCTTTGAACCATGAGGGATAAAACTAAATGAAAGCGGTCCATTGGATCCTCAGCGTATGAACAGAATTACAGAAGTTGCAGAACAATGTTTTTCAATGTAAATATTTTATTTACTTCCAGAGCACAATTTTTTAGGCAGAGCTGAATGTCAACAACAAAAAAAATTCTTTCTGTAGAAGCAGAGCTGTATTTTAATTACTGAGAAAGGCAGATGCATACTGGCATTGTGGAAACTTAAAGGCTACTTTTATAAAACTACCACTAACACGAGTATGTAATCTTCAAAGGCTGCATTTACTCAAATTAAAGAACAAATGATGCACATCCAGAATTTTATTCAGTGAAGTTTTGATTGCTTTGGGATATTTAGCTTTGGCAATAAGAGTAAAGTTGAACAGCACAGCCAAAACCAAGAGGTTTTTCTGTTTTATCAGCAGGAGAGATTTGCTATGGGCAACAGCTTTAAAAATTATCTCAGGAGGTGGGATTAATCTGGGGAAATGAAACTGGTTAAACTGAGCTTTAATGAGGTTCAGGTAAATCAAAGTCAGGAAATGATTTTATTCTTCCAGATTATGTAGCAGTTTTGTTCTTATAATATGGAACTGGAAAGAAACATGACTCCTTGTATTGTCTAAAAAGGTCTGCTTATATTTTGTGACGTGTTAGTTAACAAAAGCAATCATGCAAAAACAGAGTACATTAATGCCAGCCAGATAACTTCTTATTGTGTACAGCTGTACAGGAAACAAATACAAAGTTAATGTTTGAATTTATCAGATATTTTCCATTAACTGTCTATTTAACAAATGATCAGCTATTGTATGTAATATCCAGTCTCCAGAAGTCTTAATGATCATGGATACGCACAGTAAGAGATTAGCATAAAATTAGCACTGATGCAGCTATTAAAGAATCTCAAAAGATTCTGATATCCTGGTACATAAATTGGGCTGCAGAACATATCTGAGCTTTGCCAAACCCCCCAGGCTGAGTTCAAGCAGACTTATGTTCCCCTGGGGTGTATGGTCCCCATATTCATATCCCCTGTTTATTACTTGTACTAATCTTCAAATTCAACAGAATAATTTACAAAGCTGTAGGGGACGTGCTTCCAGCTGATGCATCTTTTAGGATTAAACCTCAGAAAGGGTGCAAGTTGTTGAGTGAGTCCTGGGCATGGGGTACTAAGTGATTTCATATCCATATTTGCTTTTTCAGCACAATGCTCAGGGCAGGGGAAGTTGGAAGGTGTCATTGAGGCTTTTGGGTTTGAGTTTGGTTGTCGATGGGTATTTTTTAACTTTCTGAAGTTTGCACTTCTTGCAAAGGTGTGCAACAGTCACATTGTATATCATGTCAGGATATCCAAGTATGTAATGGCTTGATGTTGTCTGGTACTTACTGTAAATCAGTCTTTTTAATATGAGAAACAAATCAACTATTTTGTGGTAATGTTCTGTTTCAGTGATTTCCCTCACCCCTGCTCTTGTCAGAGGGTCACACTGAATTGCAACTCTTTACCCGATTTCCTCACTCTGCTGAATGCGTCAATTTTTAAGATATTGGCTCAGAGAGCCAAGCATATTTTTAAAAGAATCTGTTAGCCCTGTAGGGAATACTGTCACTAAAATGAAATATTTCCAAGATGAAGCAAACTCTTTAAATAGTCTGAAATTAATTCTGAATCTTTTCAGCACCAGAGTTTGGGATGATGTGTTTTCTTTCATATTCCTCCCCCACCTCTTCAAACTGGCTCGTTTGTCCCTACTGGATACAACTTCCTGCTACTTGCAAAGCAGTAATTATCCTAATTATGCTTCAGCATTTAAAGCCATCTTCTGGAAGATGATTTACAAGAATTACATAAAAGAGATCTATATACAATGACACACTTGCTTGTTTGGCCCGAAGCGTTTTATGTTTTCCAGCTTAATCGGAATTCTTATGATGAGTGGAGAAGTTCTAATGAGTTTCTGTGTGAGTCTGTGCCTGAAGATGCATTCAGAATTGTACTTGGTTAGTTTTTTTCTCTCTGAACAGCTGAGGTGGTAAAGCAATACTTTATTACTCTGACTTTCTAGGTGTTTTTTGTGACCACTTGAGATCGCAGTTGCCACCAGTGTGTGCAATGGTTTCTACTGGTTGAAAAGTTAAAAATGAGAAAATACTGAGTGGAAGCTAAAAATAGTGTCAACAGGTCTGTTGGTGTGAACCAACACATGAGTCTTTTTTCCAAGAGGAGAATTTAAAGAAAACATAAAAATGAGATATAATTATAAAAAGCTCTGAAGGATTTCGACCTCTTCTTTTTTTGTTTTGTTCACCTGTGGGAACAGCTGAAGCTTGGACATGGATTTAGAGGTCTGGGTGGTGGGAGGGGAAACGGCTGTGTGATATTTTGATGAAGACACTATGGCAGCATTTGGTGGTTCTTTCTATCTGTTTAACAGATATGCTTATCGGAACAGCTGAAAATGAATGGTGGGGCAAGGTATGGCAGTAATTTGATTTATGCCCATTTGGAGTTTTGTAGTGAATACCCAAAAATTAATCTCAACTTTGTTCTTCATGTGTATCTCAGAGAATTGGCTGCTGACCCATAGAAAACATGCACAGTAAACTGATACTCCATGATAGCACAGTAATGAGAGTCATGATTCAGTAAGCTTGAATCAGTCCTGAAAAGCCCACAGGAACATGGTAATATGCGTGATGGTTTAAATTAGAAGCCCATTTCAAAACACTTCAGTTGTAGATAGAATGCTTTCAATGCAAAACGTTTTCTGAGCAATTTTCTAAGCTTCCAAACTATAATTCTTGTATTTCTGATGTACAGTGTTTACTATGGTGCCGTACTAAAAGGAAAGGATAGTCTTTAAAAGCTGATTACTCTTCACTCTTCAGAAGTCTCATGAAAATTTAGAATGCATCCCAATGCTGTTTTACTCATTACATCTCCATATACACTACTAAGAGTACGGTAATTAGCATACAGTAGGGTAATATAAATTTTAAACTGATTATAGAATCATTTAGGACCTTTGCTTCTCATAGCTTTTGCCTCTGCCTCTAAAATAGTGATGGGAAAATGATTCAGTACAGAAAATCTGGTGGCTTCTTGTGATGAGACTGTTATGCCGGAAGTGGTTTTAAGGAAGAGGAAAGTAATGCCTCTACCATAACATCAGCATTTTGAAAGTAAAATATGTTATGATGATAGTCAACCTTGTTCTATAGAACAGTTAAGTATTTTCTTTAGATGAAACAGGATATGCCAAGCTCTTCTATTAAGAGAAATGCCCTTCTCAAATGCCTTACCATGTGTTACTGCTAGCACTGGGGAATGGCTCATAAAACAAATGAGAGATTGGCTGATGCTGTCTTATAACTTTCTGTCAAGCATAGAGTGACTCGGTTATTTCTCATTACCTTTAACAGTGAAAGGGCATTGCGTCTAGTTTTTCACATGCTGCTTATTATCAAATATTAAACTTTTCTTACAGGGCAGATTTTTTGAACGGGTATTTTAAGTGAATTTATAGGAAATAGTTCAGCTACTGACCAAGCAACTGAAAACTTTCACCTACATTTCAGTATTACTTCAAATCCCATTCTTCCTGACCTTATGTTGCTGGGTGGGGATAGTTCAGAAACCGTTACAGGGTAAAGTTGTTGCCACGGCTGAGTTTCTGACCGCTCCATATTCCCATGCCAGGCAAGGATGATACTACTAATTCTCTCATCATATTAATACCTCTTAATAAAGTCTGCAAAGTAGTTGAGATGTGAACATACAGATTTCATGGATATGGATTTCATATAGACACACATCTTATGTTTTGAGAGGCAAAGTGTAAAAGGAAGACTTCTGTCTATAGGAAGACATATGAACACTAAATTGGTTTGGAAAAGGATTAGGTCTTCTCATTAGTGTGCAATATTTTTCAAGTCAAATATGACCTCAGAAAATTAGCACCCAAATTGCTTTCCAATTCCTTACTCTTTAGCTTGCTCAGATGCTCATGCATATTATTTGCCTACGGTGGGTTGCAGTTTCTTTTATTGTGGAAAAAAAGTAGGCAACAATTAATGAATTTTTAGATTATGCATATATTTAGGAAAATTAAGACTGAAGAAAATTGCATAGCTTAAAGCTTAGCTAGTGGTCAGCATAATGGAAGGTGAAATGTGGTATTGGCCAATGCAAAGTAATGTACATTAAAATAATTTCAACTGCTTACAGAAATTACAGGCATGTAATAAACTGTAATCACTCATTAGAAGAAGGCCTAGGTATGTTTGTGGAAAGATTAAATATATATCCCTTTGAAGCAGAACACGATGGTCAGAAAAGTTCATAAAGTTGGATAAGCCTAAAGAATGGGATTTGAGAAAATCAAAAATATTGTAATTCTGTATTTGGAATCAATTGTTACCACAGTTAAGTATTGTATTAGGTTCTGATCGGCCATTCTAAAAACAGTACTGCAAAGAAGATAAGGATTGGTGGATTCATATTCACTGCTGTAGGATGATATTGTAGCAAAAAGCTTAGCAGGATTCAAGAAAGGATTAGACATTTCCTTTTAAGATGAGAACACCCACGTTTACAAAAAAAAAGGATAAAAACATTTGTAAGAAATATACCCTAAAGCTGCAAGACTGAGAAGGCAGCCACTGACTGGAGGTAAATAGAAAGCAATTTCTCTTTAAGACAGTTTCTCTGTTGTAGGATTTCTCTTGCATTTGCTGGAGCTACTCTAGGAAGTAGCATTGTGGACAAAATATTAGTGGTGTTTAGTACAGCACAGGTTGTGTCTAACTCCCTCCCTCCAGCATATGGAAGATGTACATCTGTGACAGCGTTCATTGTGAAGAAAAATACTTCCTCTTGACTTGCTGATATTATATGTTTACATTTAAAACCCAAAGTCAAGCTTGCATTCTTCATTGTAGGGTTTATCAGCGCAGTCAAAGGAACTCATAAAGGAGCTCAAGTTTCCCCGTGGGTTTGGAGGTCTCTTGCTGACGGTTTCAGTGGTATTAGTACTATAGTTGGGCATAAATTTTAGCCAAGAAAATTCAACGAAAAATGGTGTCAGCATGAAATCAGAGCACCCAGATCCTCTGTTTCAGTGCTTAGCCGCCAATTTTATTTTTTGTTATACTGATTTAAGTTTCTTGTATTTACAAAATGTATATTCTTTAGTGTAGGCAGCAGCAAAACTTAAGAGACAAACACAGGCTGTATTGATACTTTTTTCTTGGAACTTTTAAAAATATTTATGCATTGGATTTGCTTACTGAACAAACTCTCAAGAGACAAAGTTTTAACACTTCTTTATTGTCCTATTTTTTCCTCACAATCTCACACTTCATTTTTGAGAAAGACAATTAGTCAGTGTGAGTTTGTTTGAAGACGCATGGTTCATCTGTCTAGAAATACGTCAGAACACAGAGCATTACACTTCATATCCTGCATTTGTCTCTGTCATGATGCCAGGGGAGTTCAAACCCACAAAATTAATTTGAGCTACGAGTTCCATTGGCATAAAGTCTTCAGCCCTTCACTGAACGTGCCAACCTTGCTGCAGAGATACCAGACTCTGGGAGAGGTGGGAAAGCACAGCTGTGGCTATTCCAAGGTGCTCTACAGTCCCCATAGGAACTTGATGCGTTCAAAAAACTTTAGGGTTGAGACCCAGGCCAAAAAAACAGCTTGTTTGCCTTTTGTTTCCACCCAGCTCGGTTGGCCTGGCAAGTTCCTGCTGTAAGCCAGTGGGCTTGTATTCCCCTACCTGGGGTTTTCCTTTCCTTCTACAAAATCTTTAGCTCCATACAGCACCAGAAGAGGGGGAAAAAGTGGCCTCAGTGAACAGACGTATTTCTGCTCGAGACTGTGTGAAGTCATTAATATCTGGGCCTCAAAGTAGAAAGTGGAGGTACTTTGCTTATACTTTTCCTGTTTTCTTCATATGGAAAAAGTGCTTGTATCAAAGTAGAGATTTTATCACTTGGCACTGCATATGGAGGGAGGTGACTGATTAAATGATCTTTTGTAGTGTTTTTGTTTATCGTATTTGTGCCTGTTTGAAGAGACCTCCCATCCCCCTTTTTTATTTCTTCTGAATTAGCTTTCCTGGAAACAATAAGCTTCCTGTCAGTCAACTGGCAGGAGGTGTTGTTGCTGAGGGTGCTGATTAAGCAGCACATGGAACCAGAGCCTATAAGAATCACTCAGGAAAAAAAAAATCAATAAGAATGTTTTGCAAAAATACTTTTGGTGGGTTTGAGTTTTAAAAGGAATTGTGAGGGGAGGACACAGTGGATGGCAATGCCTGAAAACATAAGAGAAATGAGATGGCAACGGGGAGAGTTGATTTAATCTTTCTCTCTTAAGGTAAGTTTACTCTTACCTTATACAAGTCCTTATGTCTCAAAAGTTGAAGATTCCTGTCTCCCCAAAGCTGTTATGTATTTTTTGCTTTTCTTTTTAACAATATTGTTATCTTTCTGGAAGTCGATCAGCACCCTGATAACATCACACCACAGGCTGACACTCTACCAGAAATCAATGTGCAGAACTTTTGTAACTTATTACATGCAAATTCACAAGCTGTGGGAAAAGAGGCAGCTGCAAACACCACACAGGCACTTCTGTCTTCCAGAAATTTCAGCTCCTAACATCCAATTCCCAGGAATTGCTTCCAAGTACAGAGACTAACACAGAGAATAATTCTTCTCTCTGCCACCAATTTTACATTAATAATAATTAAAAAACCCAAAACTGAGCAAAGCCAGCCATTTGCCTTTGTAGAAACTAAAAACTTGTCCATAGTGTGAATCTAGATCTGTGTATAATAACACTTTTTTTAATTCCTTAGAACTGAGTTTATGCTCAATGTAATATTAAGTAAGGCAGCTGTATGGAGCTCAACTAGAAAATTGCATCTAAATTATTCAGTATTGTAGCCATGCTTATCTTTTTCCAAAGGTACTGGTAAAAACCTAATCTCGCAAACTACAACTGCTGTGTGCCAACTACCTTTACCTCCCTACCTTTAAAAACGCATGCACATGTTTTCATGTTGTCCTCAAATTACAATCCTCAGACATGCACCCACATAAAGCATTTTATCACTCATATTTTGGCTTCATGCCACAGCTGCTCAAATAGTTAAAGTGCTGCTCAATGTTGGCACTGGTCTGTAATCAAGAAAGCACTTGAAGGGAGCACAAACCAAGAATTCCCAGGGTGGGAGGGAGATCAACACTGTGCCAGGAGCAGGGACACTGAGCTCTCAGTGTGGCGAAGTCAGTTTGGTGTTGAAAGCTTCTCAGGGGAAGGCGGGACAAATGGAGTTATTGAAAATTGCAGCAGGCAAAGGCAGAAACATAGCAACTAAGAGAAAGCCTCTTCCACCACTTCTCTATTCTCAGGGTTTTGATTTCATGACCTGAGCAGCTGGAGCTGATGAGGCTGTAATTTCTTTTGTGCAAGTAGGCTAAGAACTTGTCACAATCTATACCACATTTGTATTTCCTTAGCAGTTTAATAGAGCAGGAATAGGACATAAGACTTGCCAGAGTAGGAATGGGAGTGGAACTGTTTCCTCTTTAGCATCATGCTGAAGTGGCTTGTTGTAGAAGCAAAAATGTTGGCCTTTTGGGGGCTTCTGAAATGAAGTGTGGTGAGGGCTTTTCTGAAGTTGAAGAGTTTGGAAAATACCAGATTTCAGAAGGTTTTATTTGGACATGGAAAGCTTTCAGTAAGTAGAGCCTTCAATAGCCAGGAGCGTCACTTCTGTGGAACTGTAAGTTCAGCAAACCTGTAACTGAACTGCCAAGGGGCTTGATACCTGCTGCGTTGAGAAGCACGGAGTTTTAGTACACTGATTTGTGAAGTATTGTGTAGCAGAGCTCCAGACAATGCAAATCCACAGGCCACAAACCCACCTGCTATTCAGTCAAGGTGCAATTGATATGAGTTTGGAAAATCATCACTGCATTAGTCTTCAAAATGGGGTTAACAATGGAGTATTGCCTGTCTACAAAATCAGAGGAAACAAGAAGCATCTACCACTGAATAAGTATCCAAGGCTTTCATTTTGTGTCCTTCTTACAAAGCTAATTCCTTTTCCAAGCTTAAATCCGCAATATCAAATAAGTTACAATTGCCAGAAGTCCAGGCTGTTGAAGTATTCGATAAAATCCTGTAGAATTATTAGAGTGAGCAGGGTCTTTTTTAAACAAGTTATATGTAATGACAGCATTATTTACCCTTGCACAGGGAGACCTACTCTTTTCACAGATCAGCCATTTAGTTTTGTTTCCCTGGGGGAGAAGAATAACGGGTGTTTGTTTTTTATGGAAAAATCAGAACTGTTTCTCAGTCCTTGGGTAAAGAGGAGCTGATGCCAGATGCGTGACAGGTTTGGCTTTAAATGGATAAGGACCCTTGGCTTTTTATTGGGAACTGAGGGAGCCCAGAACTAGCCTCAAACCAGGTCTTGATATTGAGTGATAGATGATTCTGTCTGAAGTGCCTGCAGCTTCTCCTGTGCTTTCCCTGCAACAACAGAGAGAACATTAATTTTCTGAAAGTGTATTGCTGCAAATATGACTTTAATGTAATTCTCAGATGTTTGAGTAAAACCCTAATATCTTCCAGTAATTCTCTTCTATAATCCTGTATCACTGATGATTATAGACAGTGACAAATGCTGGACGTGTCTGATTGCTGTTTTCTTTGTCTCCTGTCTCCAGTTACCTGGATAATGCAATATTCCTTGTTAGGCCATTCTAAGTTTATTATCTTTCATATGAAAGCAATATAGGGGCTTGATGGATAGGCATATCCAAGAGTAGATCTAAGGAGCTGCTAACCACCAGAAAAGGATGAACATGGAGGTGGAGGCAGTGACCGCTGCAGCTGAAGGCATAAATGAATGTGTACTTGTGGCTTATATGTGTGTGTTTTTTTCTCAGAACCATCACTTTGCAGAAGCTAGCCTTTTTTTAACATTTCTTTCTCGTGCACGTACTTAGTACACAGGTATCTTGCTGCTGCTCTTCTGCTGCATCACTAACCTTCATTTACTTTATTTACACTTCCCACTACTGAAATCCGGATCATGACCCGTGTGCCATGGTAGAGTCTTGATGTCCCCTTGCTATCCAAAGTTGCCCTTGCATTTCTGTTCATTCCTGTACTTGTGTTTCAGCTTATACTTATCTCCCTTTTGTTTAGTGTCTGTAACTGGCAAAGTAAATGTAGAAGAGGGGCAGATTTGCAGTGAAGAAGTTTATCTGCTGTGGTGGTTTTATTTTATTAGCATTTCTGATGGAGAAAAATACTCAAACGTGCTGCATTTGTGGCTTTAAACAGTGCCTCAGATACCAAGAGAATGCTCGTATAGTCACTTATTAGTCTCTATTAGTCCCTACTAGTGTAATTGAATTTGGGTTTGTAGGGAATTTTGAAGGCTTTCAGGAATGGTAGCTGACATTAAATTACTTTGAACATTAGGAATACAAGCAAGTGCAGCTGACCATTTGCCATTATGAAAACCCTCTGTTAGCAGTACAGCAGACACTTGCTCTCTCACATGGGTACATCCCCCTACCCGGGAGGCAGAGGCAGTCAAAAGGGAATGTATGGGCTGTGGCTGCTGGCAGAAGCCAGAGCAGCTTTGAGCTTTGACAGGTATGCTGTAAACCTGTTCATAACTCAGAATGCAGGAAAGACTGCAGTTCATTAAGAGAATGAATGAGAACAACCTGGTCTAGTGGAAGGTGTCCCTGCCAGTGGCACGGGGCTTGAACTGGATGAGATTTAAGGTCTCTTCCAACCAAACCATTCTATGATTCTGTGAATGAAACAGCTAATCAAATTTCTGGCAAGGAAGGAATGTTCCCTTACTACCCATTAGCAGTGGCAGTGTCTTTCCTTTCCAGAAATCCTATGGATAGTTCCAGTTTTATGGCTTCATATTTTAGGGATAGGTGGGGATCTTGTCTAGATAACACAGGCTTTTTTCACTGGTAACAGTAGAACTGCAGCTGGTTTTGTATTCATCTAAAAGGACAATGTCTTTTTTTTGTTGTTTGTTCTTGTGATGATTGTCTTGCCATTGCTTTTGTTGTACTTTTTTTGTCTTGAGATTAAAGAAGTCCATCACCTTACTGTTTACTGTTATCCTAACACTGGTCTCGATATCTCTGAATGCCTTACAGACATTGTTTTCTTGGCATAGGACTGCTCCCAGAAAATTGGAATAATCATGCCATGGTTGAATATAGGTTGCAGTCCCTTAATTTCCATGAGCTGGCGAACAATAGCCCTTTGCAAATTGAGATGCATAATTTACTTCAAAACATATCTTCTGTAGAGTTGACATGTAGTGTAAGTACTGCAGTTGATAGTCTTTTGGAAGACCATTTTAGTGATTCTATGGGTGTGTATATTAGTGCTGTCACTGTTCTACTGAATAGCATTTTCTTATGCATGTAGTCCTATTGTATTTAATTGAATAATCTGATGAAGGGGAGGGAAAGAGCTATCTTCAGGAGGACTGAAATGGCAGCATCAAGAACATGCATTAAGCAATGGTGCTTCAGGGAGGAGCATTAGACCTTAATATTTATGTTATCACCACTGAGATAAGTATCTTAAGCTAAATTCTCAAAGGTCTGCAAAGGGTTTAACCACACGTGCCGTTCAAATCAAGGGAGTCACAGAGCTAAAACCCCATGTAATGTTTTGAGAATGTATCTCCTGGGTGTTAATTTCATCATCTAAAATATATAGTGTAATGGATAGTGTCTGCATGAATACAAAGTTTTAAGTCCCTCTAGGGGCTCTGCTAACAGCACAAACCATGAGAGTGTATCTGAGTTGTTTATGAACAGAAACAGAGTCCCAAGAGTGATACACAGCTATAAATTCACTCCAGTCTGTGCCTATCTATTGTTATTTGTAATAACAGAGAGAGCAGTTTTCCTCTAAAATAACTTCCTTTAAGAGCTTAACTGAGGAGCTTTGCTTGAAAATCAGTTCTGGTAGCTGAGGAGCTTTGCTGGCAAAAAGACTCCATTTTCTCTATCAGTATTTGTGTATTTTGTCGCACTTTGGTTTTGTACTTACCATAGTTATTTAGTCAGTTCACATGACTGTGCCATTTATTTGCAAATAACTTTATGAATTAATTTTATTTGCTGGACCTTATTTGTTAAGAGATATTCTATGAAGTCGATTCTATGTTTTGTTAAAATATACGGTTAATGCACAAGCTATAATGATGTGCTTAAAAGACCTCTTTACACAACTAAAATGTTTAAAAAGCTTAATGAACTTAGGAGGGTTCAGTTACATCTGGCACCAAACCCATCTTAGGCTTAGACACAGCAAAAGTATAACACATTGGAGATTAGAAATTAGGTTTTTAACCTTGGAATTTTCTACAGCAAATTTCTGACAATAGTTTTATGAGCATAGAATTTTACGTAAGATCTAATTTATATTTAAATGATCAAATGTTGTTATATATGTCATCCTGAGTAGTAGCATATATATCATAGGTCATGTGTGACCTAAATATTAGCATATTATTACCTTAACTTCTCTTATATTTCGATACAAAAAAAGATACTTATTCAGTGTGTGGCAGCATGCATGAATGCTGCCTAAATGGATAACACTGGCTGACAGGCATAGCTTTATAAACCATCAGATTGAAAAGTTAGGAAAACAAGGACTCTTGGTAGCAAAGGAATCTTATAGCGCTCATGAGGACTCTGGTATCTCAAGTCCCTCAGAGAAACAAGCAGGACATTTTACCCACAGCTTCTGGTTTTGGTTAGTAATAGGCCCTTTGTCCTTATCCTGCACTGGTTTGGGTTGCTCTCTGGAAGAATTTACTACTTCTTGCATTTTACAGTATTTTGTGGAGATATAGTCCTGATGGTACCAGCATAATTCTTCTGATAAAGCATTTGGATCATGAGCAATTACTCTTGCTCACTTTATACCCTTTTTGATTGGTTTGGCTTTGTTGTTTCTTTTCTTTGAAAGATTACTGAGCAGTATTTTACACACACTTTGGGGGGGTGAGGAGGTCTCTCCCCAAACAGTCAGAATTGGTACCTCAGAAACAGGAAGGACTGGCTCAGAATTTCATACCTTCAACAAGTATAGCAGGGAAAGGATGCACCCTGAGGCTGCTGGGGTTCAAGAAATCTGGGTGGTCGAGTGTGACACATAAGAAAACGGGGATTATACTTACTAAAATAAATAAATAAATAGAACCACAAACAAAAAGACAGAAAACCCAACCAAAACATAAACAAACAAACCCAAACTTGCAGCATTTCTTGAGATCATGAACTGGGATCATACTGGGTTTTTTTAACACAGAAACACAGTCATCAGGCCCTGTCATCAGTGGCTTTAAGAGAGGAGGCTTTAAGTTCATTCTTGGGTCTGCAGCAATAAGAAACTTGTGTGTTTTAGACTAAACATGACTGTGTTTGGACTTCAATTTCATCAATACTTGAGTATTTGGTAAAATGTATCTCTGCCGTAATTCTTGAAAATCATTTAAGTTATGATTCTGTGATGGTAGTAGTTATCAAAACTTTCTGTTAATGTAAAGCTGCATAGTAGGAACCAACTTGTAAACACTTCTGTTCATGTTTCCTGGCAGTTGGTTTTTGAAGACTAGCTGGAAAGGGTTTCATCACCTGTTATTTCTTAAAGAAATGTTATTCCATTGAAAAAAGCAAGCAGGCCTAAAATTCAGTCTTTTTCAAACTTATTTTGTTTAGTTTGATGGAGAGAGATTTTCCTAAAGGGGCTTCTGAGATTGTGCCACAGTTGAGTTGAGTACATGATGTAGGCAGTCGGTCTTTTAAGTGGTTGACTTTATTGCGCACACAGCAGCTTTCCCTTCACCCCACCCACCAAGAACAGGCCATGGGAAAAGTGTAAAAGTGGTAATTCAAAAGGGCAAGTTGGCATAATATACATTGCAGTCAAAATAGATGCCATGAAGTTTCATATCTATAGAGACATGCAGACTGTCCAAAATCAGTAGTAAAGTGAAAAATGTGGCACAGAATCCTTCTTCTCAAATTCCAAGTGCCTGAGCAACCAGGAGAGGAGCTATCCTTTTCATCTTGGCTCTGTCTTGCCTGGGATCTTACTTAAAAAAAAATATAGCTATTCAGAGGAGCCAGCTCAGACAATTACATCACCAAAGATGCAGTCAGCAAAAAACATTCCAACTGAAGTCTTCCCATTTTATTTCTATGCTTGTCAGATTGGGCTGCATAATACTTGGCGTCTTGCCTTTATGAAACCCAGAAGGCAAGTAAATTTCACAAACTTGTAGGAATCACATAATCTTTAAAAGTAATACTCATTTTCAGCTGTGTGGTATTTCTGCATACTCACAGCTTTAATGCTGTGTTACTGTGTTCTTACCTGATGGCTGTTGTAGAGGAAGCCTTGTCTGGAGGACATCACAGAATATTTAAATATGTATGTCCTGAACAGCTCCACCAGTGAAGCAGGGGGTTTGAGGCAAAGGTTCTGTTTTGTATTGTTCAAGAAGGAACACAAAAAAAGCCTTCCAGTGTCTTCATGGTGTGAGGGAGGAAGTGTCTGCTCAGTTCCTGTGAACTCCTGCAAAGTCTGGGAACTGGGCAAAACAAATAAATTGGATCTTGGGTTTGATGACTATAAAACTTGTGCTGCCAAAGCTGTGCAATTGATGTGAGACACAGAGTGTTCATCTCTAAACCATTGCATTCAAATTTACTTCTCATAATTTAGGCCATTCGCATAGTGAAAAAGTTAAGCTGATTATTCTGAATAGCAGATCTCAAGAACACGTGTTCCAAAGGCTATTTGAAAGTCTACAAAATGTGGCTTAAAGGAGACAATTCATAAAATATTATTTGGTGTGTTTCCATGGGATTCTTGGAAGTATTTCCCACTGATAACTATTCTTTGTTTACAGTTTCTAAGACAGTTTTCACTCTCTTGGAGCTCTTTCACAGTCCTTTGTGCTTCTATTTTTAAATAAGTTTTTTTTCTTCCCCTGCTTTTTTTTTCCCCCTTTTGTTGAAGGAAAATTCCTTTTGAAAACCCAGTAGGAGACAACAGGGAAGAGTTTGCATCTCTCAGCATAAGGTGATTTCTGACCTTAAAAAAACGCTGTTTACTTTTAATTATGTTTTTTCAACTTTTGCTGGCTATTGTATGATAACCTTTGTTTTGCACAAACAATTTCCTGTTGAGTTGGCTAAGGAAAGCTTCCAATAGTATTCACTACAGTGACAGTACAGTGATTGGCACGAAGCAGGAAGTGAGACTGTACAGCAGAACTAAGAAGTGGCACAGCATTTGCCAATATGCAGTCTTTTGATTCATCAGACTTAGAAAAAATAATGTTCTGCTCTACTGCTCATTTCTTTCACATGACACTAAAATCTTAAAGAAGGTAATAACTTTCTGGTTTTTGTTTTGTCTTGAACAGATGTAGTACTGAACATCATTAATAATAATAGTAAATGTAGACTGTAGATGAATATATAAACAAAGTGACAGAAATAGGATTTTTTGAGAAACATATCTAAGCATAGGAGCTCATTTCTGCAGGAACTTGTTCTGGAAGTAAATAGTCTGAGTTCTTTGTACAATTTTGTAACTGATTGAATAGAAAAGTTACTTTTGAGGGAAAATTATAGGTTTTGTCCAGCAGTATATAAATAGCAACTCATAGCATTCTCTGATCTCTGTGATATGATTTTGATCTCTACTTATGCAATCTTTTTAATGTAAAGAAAGTATTTATTGTGCAATTATACTTTGCACATGAAATATGCCAAAAACTGCACATCTAAAAATTATACTTTTTAAAGATCTCTCTTGCCTGTTTTTCTTAAATTTTACCAGAGGGCACAGAAAGATTTACCTCAAATACGTTATTTCCTGCTAAAGTGTTGACTGTTAGGACTTAATGTTTACCCAGGAGATGTCTTGTATGGTTGTCATCTGATACAAAGGCAGATAGTAGTTATATTTAGAAATGGCTGCCTGCCATTCTGTTTAAAAAGAAGAAATTGTGTGATTTTTCTAAAGGGCTTAAGTTCCACATTGAACCAACCTCTAAGGCTGGCAGCATCAGTATAGAAAAGAGAAACCAAGTAGGTTTATTTAACAGTTTAATCTGCCTAAAATGTGTGTCCAATTGTCCATTCCCTTGGAATGAAAATACACTGAGAAAAGGTTCTGAATTCATTCTGAGTTTATTGTCAATATTCTGCACATCCCTTAAAACCTATTTAAGCTAAGAAATGGCAGGAATGAAAACAGAGTTTGATCTGATTAAAGGTGGCAAAGGTTTAGAATTTTCCCATGAAGAATAGAGAGTCTACCCTGATTTGCTAACAATTGTTCTATACTCTCTTCTTCCATGCAGAAATGATCTCAAATATGCATAAAAAGTAAGTTTGTGATAAGGTAGACCTTTGCCGAGGACAAAATCTCAAGGTTTCTAGTATTAATATTTTTACCGAATTAAGTCTCCCTTGCAATTTCTATCCATTTTAAGATTTATTGTACTCTTTTTTTTCCTCTCCTTAGTTCTTCTGGAACAAAAGGAAAATCATTTTATTTGTCAGTGATCGTTTTCCCACATTGAACAGTATCTCACTCTGTGAAATTGTCATATTGAAATTAGAATCCAACCTGAAAAATATGCAGTGAGAGCAAGCCTGGAAAAATCTATTTTTATACTTATTCTAATCAGTTAAAGAAGTATGACTTAATCTGTGATCCATTGATCATAGGCAGCCCAGTGAGGCAACAAATTCACTGTATGGTTGTGCTTACAAAAATTAACCCCATTTCTGCAAGTAAGCAAACTGTGCTGGAAATGAAAGCAATCAATGAATAATCAAAGATGAGGCTAATCTTCACCTGGCTGTCAATGAAGACCATTGTATAAAATGGTCCAAAGATTTTTGTTACACAGACTACAAAACAGTGACTTGAACTATGCCTACTGTTGAAATGTCTAGGTATTGCAGTATTATTTGAGAATAAGAAAAAATCCCGTAAGCTTCAAAAATTGCTCATTCTCACGGGTCACTGACTAAATGCTGACTGTTTTTTATTATTTTTGATCCATAAATTTTGGTTATGGGGCTGTATTGGTGTGCTAGTTGGGAGATCTCAGGGTGCGGCTGCATTAGCATTTCATTTCAGAAGTGTACTTTAAATGTGACTCTGACAATTGTTCTTCATGTGCTTTGATTTGCTGATAAAGCAGCTGTGAAGTACGAGTCTCTTGCATGAAACTAACAGGAGGAGGCACTGCAGGATTAGATCTTATGCCTTCCAGCTTCCCCTGTGATCCATGGGACCAGACTGGAAAGACTCAAGTGAAACAACCCAAAATATCCCATGTGTAGATGTTAGGTTCTCACCAAACTTATAGCTCTGGTTTCCATGATTAGACTGTGCTTTCTCCGATTCTGCTTCCATGACTCCAGGTGCACCATGGATTTGTCCCTTGGTTGTGTTCCTTCTTGGAACATGTAAATTACCTGGAAAGCCACACTGAAAAAAAGAAAAAAGTAATTTAAACACCCCCAGACATAAATTCCCATGGAAGTGTATGTGAGTTGAACGCATATGGTTTCTTGTTTCTCTACAGCTTAAGGAATAAAAAACCAGAAAGTAGGCTTTTATCAGAACTAATTTTGTTTTGATGAAAATTCAACTTAATAAACAGTTTTTCTGTATCTTTTTTAGCAATCCATCTAGTTACACGTCAAGGTAAATGATACTCAGACACTGTAGTTTCACGCTCATTGCACTATCAACAATAGAAATGCTGGATCTTGTGTAGAGTTTCCTTTATCTGAGTCTTACTGTGAAGGCAGTGATTTACATGAATTGTCCTGATTTAGGCAGTTCTCTGGCTTTCATAATGGGGGCATGTTTGGTTGCTTGGTTACCCATTTGAGATGACTGTATTTCAGATAATCATTGATGGAAATGTTACCCAGAAGGTAAGTGAGCAGCATGATGCAGATTTTCAACAGGCCACAAATGTAAAAATAGATCTCTGCAAGCAGAAGAGAAATCGTAATAAATAATTTACATATTTGCTTACACTTACTGAACACGTTTACACAGTCTTTATATGCTATTTTGTTGTTGGTTTTGCATCCTTAAGCTGAAACAAAGTAGAAATTACAGAAGTGTGTGCTTTAGATCAGCAGGAATGGTGGTAATGGATATCCCATAAGATGTTGAGAGAAGAAATCAAGAAGGTGCACAGAGAAATCAGACTCTTGTAGCTGATTTCTACAAGAAAATCCATTTATTCTGAAGTCTGCAGCAGCTCACCCAATTTCTGTTTTGTAAGGAAAAGATAATTTGTTTATAAAACATGAGAAGTGCAATTTTGAGTATGTGAACTAAAAGATTCATTAAAATGTTTTTTCTGATGAGAGGTGCCAGCTGTTTGACATGACATGGGGCAGCAGTTTAATATTAAGCCTGTTTACAAGTGAAGTCATGCTCTGTAACGTAGTGACAGGGAGTGTTTAAATGTCTCACATCTGTTTAATTCTTTTGATATTTAAGAAAAAAGAAATGAAAGAAAAAAACTCCAAATGTACGAAAACACAACTTCTAATTTTGCTGTTACGATGGAATTTCTACTAGGATGACTTGAAAAATTGAGAAGAATTATGCAAATATTCCAGGTGATTGTTTTAAACTGCTTCATCTCCATTAGACCTCAGAACACCAGCGTGGTGAGTGCTTGTGATAGTGTTTCTCTCTCCTGAAGGTAATTGTATTAGATCAAAACTGGGATGCATGTTCCTTTGTGCACAGACAAGAACGGTAGCTAATTCAGATGTGTGCAGCTTGATTTTTTGTCACTGCTTGGACAGAGTGATGTCTTGTTGGCAGTGTTTGAATAGTTTATGTTCACATTCCATTTTAGGAAGGGTTGAAAACAGAAGGGGATGTAAATTGGAGCTGAATATAGCCAGCACAATACATCATCTTCAGATATGCCTGAATCTTTGCAACCTACTTCTGTTATGTTAATCTTTTTTCTTCCTTGTTTAAAAACATGTAATAATCCACTCTCCTTGTTGGCATGTGATACCTTGTTTTCGTTTCACTCTGTACTAAGGGAGGAAGAGATTTCTGTTAAAAACACATCTCTCTAGTCATTAGAAACCCTACTGCCATACAGCAGCTATTTAGTGTTTTAACTGGAATAGTACTTCTGCCTTATGGGTCTTTGTATTGATTTTCCTTGTGGGAAATTTAACCCCATCATTCAAGAGTAAATAGTGGAATCAGCTGTTTATAGAGTGAACGAGCAACTTTTCTGACATTAGAAAGGGCAGCATACATTGTGGCTGGCCTCCTGCTAGTTTTATTACAGTCTGGGAGAGTGATGGCTTTTATGTGCAGGTATCAGGGACAGCAAATAAAATGCCTTTGCAAGTGCATCTGACATGCACTTTGCATTATTACATGGCATACCGTACTGAGGAGTGCTGCCACTGGGGCACGTGACAGCCCTGATCCTGGTAAAAAGTTTGGTTATAATCATGTGCGTATGGACAAAGGTGGGGTGTTCATCTTTACCTTTATTTATGATGCAAACTTCTGCTGTGTAATTTTGAATCAGTGCCTGTTACCATATTAACATTGCATAGCTAATCCAGCTCCACAAGTGAGGATTCCATCTGCGAAAACGTTCCTCATAGGTAGTCCTCTGTTTACAATGGCAGCAGTAAAATCCTCATTGACCTTAGTGCAAGAACAGGTGGACTAGCATCACGTCCTTGCTCTTTTCTAAATATACGGTCTTTGTGAATTGGTGAAGTGGTAAACTTCTGCAGTGATATAATAGTGATAATCTGCCTACCAAAAGAGGAGATACAGAGGATCTGAAATCACATTCTCCATCAAAATTCTAGTCCTGTGGCAAGATTCTTGATCTTGGAAAATATCTGGAATTTTGAAGGGAGTCCTGAAACCATTAGTTCAGCAAATTCCCAGTGATTATGTTAGAGCTGCACTTTGCTGGCCTTTGCTCTTATTTTGGTACTTATGTTTTGGAGATTACCTATATGCAGGCTTCCAAGTTTTAAATATTCTGTCTTTGTATTTCAACAGAACATCTAACAGATGTCATTTGTTTTCCATACCAGTGTGGTAACAAACATATGCCATCATTTTTTAGTAAGGGAATATTAGTATATTTATACATGTGTGATATTAGATGAAGCGATTTTGTTGTGACAAAAGCACACTTCACTTTTGCTTTAAACTTTTATCTGATTTTAAAGCCTGAATTTACCCATAATTCAAGTCATCATGGAAAAGACTTTACCTAGGATTTGAGTCCTTTGGGCTGTATAAAAACAGGATTATAGAACATCTGGCTGCACAGTAGGAATATCTCACTCTGAAGTACTAAAATAAAACTGCAAAAGATAAAGAGAAAAACATTCCTAGCAAGGTATTATCCTTTCTTTATGTTTCTTGTGTCCACTAAGCACTAGCATCTTAGAGATGGAAGGCAAGGCAACAACGAAAGAAAAATTGAGAGAATTTAAGAGCCACATTATATCATTAATACTTTGGTAGTTTTGAGAGCCATGATTGCAATGAAAAACACTGCTGTTCCAAAGTCTGCGATCAAGGGGGAAGTCGGCAGGTTCTCAGAAGTCGGGCCCTCAGTTCAGATTCACTGAAATGAGCATCCCGCACTGGTGCTGGATGGTGGTGTACTTAAGAGTGAAAAATTTAAATGATCAAATGTGTTTATGAAATAATCCTGAAAGAATGTATTTTGGAAAGTCTGTGACTAGAACTTGTAGGTTTTTAAAGGAAAATTTGTGTGTTTGGGGTTTTTTAAACAGTCTTTCAGGAGTCATTTGTTCACATCTGTGTCTCGGTTAAAAACCCAAAGGGAGCATATATTGAAGCTGAACAAATGCCTTTATTCTCTTATTTCTATCTTTCGCTAATCATAAGGATATCACATAGATCTGTGGTCTGTTGTATTTTCATTAACACCTCGTCAATCAAAGAGTAACTTGTCATGACAGTTGTTGATAGCATAAAATAGTAGCTAATGTCTTTGATATTACTTAACTATTAGTTATATGGGAATGGAGCACAGAATGATGTTAATTATTACAAAAATTATTGCTTAATTCCAAGATATAAAACCCTATAAAAATGCGAAATATCTTAAAACTTTTAATTAAAGCTTTGAAATAGGCCTTTGAATTAAATGAGTGGTATTTTTACATTGTGAATGAAAAGCATTTATCAGTAGATGTGTTAGATATACAAAGAGGCAGCTAGATAATATATTTCATAATTAGAAAGGTATTTTACACCTCAGAGTTGCACAAAAATCTGGTCAACAAAGATGAGCTTGCAAATGAGAGGTACTTTAAGACAATATAGCCCAACAGTATCATATAACAAAGCCATTGAATATACCATGATTTAAATAAAAAAAAATTAAATAAATTCAGCTTAGAAAAACAAAACCCCACAAAAACCACCCCAGACCCCAAGCATCCTCTGTACTCATGTAACTGTGAAGCTGTGCTCCACAACCCAGACTGAAAACATGGCTTGACACATGAAAGCGATGCAGGGATTAGTTTCCCTGTACATTTTCTTGCCTGTTGAGATGACATTCGCCACCTTTAGCTGGTACATGTATTTAAACACATTCTGAAGCTTCACTTGCAGACAGGCTGCTGCTGGTTGTGCTGTCTCCCTCAGGTGGTTTTCTGTCTGCTTCTGCTGTCTGTGTAGCAAAAAGAATGAAATGCTGTAACTCAGTCTGATGACATGTGACAGTATTTTCAGTGTTAAGGTACTGCAAAATTGCAGTGTTAGATGGCCATTTGCTCTGAGTTTGCTAATACTTCAGAAACTATGATCAATTATGATTCTTGTTTTTAATGCAAATTCTTCTAGAATTGGGTCATCTCAGCATTTGTGCTCATGCAATGCTGGCTGGTTTACTGATTGTCTACTTTGAATTAAAGGGAGATTAGAAGATATCAGCAAGTATTTATGTGGTGTTCTTCAGTGTCTTTATTTTTAGCAAGTGGGAAGCTGAAGCTGGGCTCTATCACATTCCTCTGTTGTTTAATGTCCACTGTCTTCAGGGAAGTAGGAACGTCTTCCCAGTTTTGTGTTGACAGACTAATATCTATTAAACATTTCAATTAAATAAGTTGAAAGCAGTCCTGTGTTTCTCTCTTACATGGCTGGTGACAAGCTTTTGGCTCTCAACCTCTTCCATTTGACAAGATGAGATCTCCTACTTCTAAGAACAGGAATCTCTGGTAGTTTGATGTTCAGCTTTTCCTGCACTGTTATGTTTACTGCCTGCCAGCAACTACTTGGGTGTAATTCAGGCTAATAGGAAGGTTGCAGAGGACTTCAGCAGAACCATTCTTCTTCTTTCCACAGTGATGCTTTGGTAGTAAAAAGTGAGACTTAAGCAAAACGTCTTCCTCATCTTAGACAAGCCACCATTATTCCTAGAATAGATAGGATCTTTTAGAATTATAAGGCATTATATGTAATTTCTTTCAAATTGTTTGACACCTTTACAATATATTAAAGACTTGCTAAGGAAAGACAATAATAATTTGTAATAGATGTAATACCTTCTTAGCAAATTTCCTCCCCACTGATTTTAATTTTCCATGATGTTTCACCCACAGTACTTAGAGAGCAAAATCTAGAACTGCAGTTGTGATTCGAAATTCTTTTCAACTGAAGCTGAAAAGCTAGGGTGTTTTTTTTTTTTTTCTTCAATACTAAAAGATGGCAATTATCTTGAAACGAGGTTCAGACTGAATCTTGCTGATTATTACAGTAATCAGACTGCATTTTAATGCAAACATAAAAGTTAGCATATTAGAACACTTCTTTGGATCTCACTTATGTCCTAAAACACTAAATAAGAAACAGAAAAGTGTTTTGGCTTCTTATTGGTTTGGTTTTTTCTATTTGTTTGTTGTTTTTTTAAGGTGGTTTTCATTATTAGAGCTTTTTCCTGTTAGCAGCAGTAGGGTCTTAAGTATTTAGTTACTGTACACGTTGGCCTGGATGCATGTGTAGGTTATGTATCTCACCAGAAGGGTTTGTGATGCATCAATACAGTGATGAGAAGATATTTTGCTGGTTTTTCACTTATTCTCTTGATAGTAATTATTTTCTATATTAAATATCATTGCAATCTTACCTGTTCTAACTCTAAGGACTTGTCTGCAAGGGAAGGCTCTGTGGAATAGGTGAGAGCACAGCCATTTCCCAGCTGAATGCTCTTGTACCTGCTAAGCTATTCTGTATGAAGGGTGTTTATTCTAGACAGAGATTGTTGCATGGGATTTTCATGCAAGTTGGTAATTTACTGTGCATAAAAAATACTTATTCCACATTAAGTGTTAGCTACTCAATACAGACAAGCTTTGGATTTTTTTTTAACAATTTATACTACAACAGCTTCCAGAAGTCTAACTGGGATTGGTGTCCAGATGACCTAGATAACTGTGTAAAACTGTAGTAAGCGATGATCTTTACTCATAATCACATGAAAGGTAAATGAGCCATAAAGACAGATGGGATACAAAGATATCAAATGTCCTGTTCAGAGGTATACTGGAAACATGTGAAATAGTCAGTAATTTTGGATTCCTGTAATACAGTCCAGTGCTGTAGGCAGACTCCTCTTTGCCCCAGATAGACAACCTAACATTGCTTTGTGTTGTGTACCCACAGTTTTTTGCAATGGCCTTCTGAAAATATGAGCCTTGTGAAAGCATACTGTCTGCATCTGTCTGTCTCCTTCTGCCCTAGTAACTTCTGAACCAATGGGCCAATTTCAGTGAAATTAAGCAAAGAAGTAGAGAACTTCAGGGCAAGTTAGTTCTCAGTTCTTTAGACAGGTAAAAGAGAGACTCTGTCACGCTAAGTGAAAAGCTGTGGAAGCAATTCCTACTCAAAAGACAGAGAGGTGTTTCATGAGATCTGTGCCTAACTTACAGGAGGGATCAGTCAGCAATTGCAGTGTGGTGAAATGGTCCTGGGATAAATTCTCACCATCATGCTGAAGTGCACTGGGGTTGGAGATCTGGGAGAGGATCTGTCACATAATTCAGAGAGCTGTAAATTAGAACTGCTCAGTAAAACTCTTAATGCTCAACTTGTGTTCCTGTATTCATTTTTTCCAGCTTCTGTATTAATCTAGTTAAGTGAATATCGCAAAGAACTATGTTATTCACTTATAGAAGTAATATTAATGGGGAAAATGTGTGTGACTAAGCAGGTAATAAAAAATGTACTTCGAAGCAGCTTCTTCAAGACAACCATCTAAATTATCATTAACAGCTGTCACATTTCTGTTTTAAGTATTTGTCAAGAAAGCCTTTAGCATCATGTACTGTATTCAATTTATTTATTTTTATCCTCTGCTGTTATTTGCAATTAAATTCTAAAAAGAACAGACGTTACTGTTCAAGGGCTGAGTGCTAATCCTGTATTTAAAGGGGCTTTTTTTCCTTGGCAATTGAGTAAGTTCAGCCAGACGTAGGATGCTGTAAAATTTCCGGAGCATCTACTCCATGTCATAGTTTTTGTATAACTCTGCTTTTATGGTTTTTAAACCTAGAAATGACATGTTTTATATCAAAGAAACTGCACAATTCAGGGGTATACAGAATGCTAAAAAGAACTTGCTGAAAAGTTGAATACATGTTGCAGCACTGATACCATACGTTTGCCAAGTGTTGGGGGAAGCTCTCAGTCCCCCATACTGTTGTTTCTAATCGCTTCTACCAAAACTTTTAGTAGTCGTACAGAGCAATTGCCAGCCTGGCTGCAATAATGATCACATCATGGTATACATGTCTTCTACTGGACATGTCAGAATTAGTTTATGGATATAGTTACTTTAGCCTTCTCTCCTCTTTCGCCTTCTGTAGAGGCAGTATGCTATTATGATGTGGCTTTCCATAATATGTAAGCTGCTGTTTCTAGTTCAGTTGAAGTATTGTTAACAGATACCTTGGAGATGCCTAAAAGGGGTAAATAGAATCATAGAATCATAAAATCATTGAATAGTTAAGGTTGGAAAGGACCTTAAGATCATCTAGTTCCAACTCGATCTTTCCTGCAGCCCTTTACAGTTACAGACTCTTAATCTAACATGGACCTGAATGGAAAATCTTGAGGCAATTAAGTTGCTGCCAAGAAAGAATTTTTGTGACACCCCCCACACCCCCTTCCATTTCTAACCAACTTAGATCCACTAATCTTACAAACATTCTGTGGTATTTGTGTCTGTTTTTTTCTTGAGGCTTTGGCTTTGTAGGGAGTTACTCAATGACAGGCATTTCTGAATACTGATTGCAGTCTAAACATTTTGGTTAACTTGGGGCATCTGTGAAAGAGTAGGAATAGATTTTAGGCATCATTTACAGAGGGAGAGGAGATTGGCACCATCTTTTGCTCTCTGCAGAAATGAAAGGATGGTCTGGTAGCTTAGAAGTGAAGACAGTAATTTCTCATAACATCTGGACGTCAGCATCTGATTCTGTGACTGTTCAAATGTTTTGTGTGGAGACGAGTGCCTTTCAGAGAACAGCTAAAGGGAAAAAATAAACAGCTCCATTCCTCTATTATCTTAACATGAGGTCTCAGCTTGCTTCTAGGCCCTGTCCCAGGTCAGGAAAGAAGGGACTTTATGATGTGTTTTCTCCATCCAGCATGATTACCCTGAGCACAAGCCTAAAGAAAATACTGGAAGGAGCCCTGATTGCACTTCCAGGCTAGTCTGGCACCTAGGCTGCAATGGGAGATGGGAGGTTAGCAAGGCTAGCTCGAAAAGTCACACTCTGCCTGACATGCAGTGCAAAGACACATCACCATTCCCAGAAATGTGTTTTTATTTCTGTGGCTCTGGACTGATCCATGCTGGGATGATCCCAGCACAACTGGAACAGTGTGTGGGCTTGCATGAGCTCTTGGAACCAAGGGCTGTTAGGCCTGCTGACTGCCTGCGGGACATGTGGAAGTCAATGGCATGTTAACAGCTCAGAGCATTGTGAACCTTCTGCTGTGGTTGGTTAGCCCAGCTTCAGGATAGCATTGTATTTAGAAGGGATGCACGAGTATTCATGTTGAAACTCAGATCATGTCTTTTCTTGTTGCAAATATTTATTATTACTAATGTTAGTAATATTTATTTAGATATTCTTGTTTAAATCATGAGCATAACTAAGTTGTGAGCGTAGAAATGAGAGCTGATAAAGCCCTCAGCTGAACATGTTTAGGTTGAAAGCAGGCTTTGTTGTTGTGAGGAGGTCAGAGATGCAGAAATCCTGTTGGTTCAGAAGTGACGCCAGATCCCTAGATAATGTCTGCCCACATAAAATGCGAGATGCATCTGAGCAGGACGACAACAAAGTGCAGCAGAGATAAAGAATTGACAGTGGCTTGAAAGGGCTCTCCAGTATCATTTTCTAAAAGACTAGATAACATTAGCTTCAAGCTAAACACGAAAGATAGCAATCTTTTTTTTTTTTTAGAGGTGACCATGTGTTTAATAGCTGATCAATTCGATACAATACAGAGAATTAGTAGGAGGAAATTAAGAAAAGCAGAGAAGCTTTGTTGGCTAATCTATGTTCTTTTTGTGTGCCTTTCCAATTCAGATTGCATTTTCTGTTACTCTTTATTTCCAATTTGTTGCTCTTTACTGCGCTGTTACCTTTATTTCAATATCATTAATTCATTTTGATCTTGAGCACAGTTGGTTGCAAACTGCTGTCTCTGTTACAAATTGATTTGTCCTTTAAAAAAAAAAAGGGAGACAGAAATGTCAAGCTTGTTTCACAACGGAAATGCTGAACATAAGAGTTGGCTCCAATACAGTGTCCACCCAGTGGTTCCATGAATAAGTGTTTATAGATTGTACTGAAGTTTCTAGCCAACTCCTAGTGTCTCCTATAATTGCTACTGTAGGAAACAAAAATGTTCATCTGAAAAACAAAACTCTTCATTCGAGCTGGGTAAAGCTATTATTCTAGTTTCTGTGTAGTTTGCTGAAGGACAATAAAGTTATGTTCAAAGGATACAGAAATATGAGAGTTCACTCGTTGCTGATTTCTTTCCAGCTTCAGTGATGACTGACAATAACCCTCTGGTTTCCTTGACTTCTTTTGGGGCCTTTCTGGTTTTTGATATTTTGATGGGATTGAAAGGGTGGTCAGTTTAAAAATGTCTGGACTTTCTGGTGAAATTCTTGGGTTTACTCAAAAACCTTGTATCATCCTCTCAGTGTCTACGTGCATTCTTCCCACTGTTTCTCTTGTTGATTAAAAAGGTAAAGGAGATTAATTCAGAGCAAATGAAAAAAATAAGTTGTGACTGTATTGGCAAAAGTAAGCATTTGCGCAGGCGATGTAGTCAGGAACAGCTATAAAAGGTCTATCTCATAGCCCTTAGAAGAATGTGCAAAAGCACCTACTTGTGTCTCGTGTACAGGATCGTGCAAGTGATGAAGTTTTTCTTTTCCTCATTTGTGTTAAGCAGGTGCACGTGAGTTGGTCTGTATTGCATTAGGTGATTGATGCTGGTAATTTTTTCTTTGAATGTATTAATGTGGGACATATGCTAAAGCTTTCAGTAGCTCAAAGTTATAATTTCTCTAAGTAAAACAGTGTCTAAATGGGACACAGATGAGAGCCATGAAAAACTCTGGAACATACACTGTAGAAGCTGGCATTGTTCTACAGCGCCACTCTGCTGCTGCTTTCTATATAAGATGGGTCCTATCTATACTCACAAAATACCATACAGCAAAAAGAGGGAAAAAATAAGGAAAAATTGTATACCACCTGCTGATGTGTGAATTGGATAGCAGTGCAGGAAATGACATGTGTTAAATTACTCTGATGATAGAAGGAAGAAAAGTAAGAAAGTAAATGATTTATTTTAAACCACCGAATTAGAACATAGCATGTGTTCAATTTGAAATACAAAAGCTGAATTCAATGTAATATTGACCACTGACATTTAAAGTTTGAACAAATGCAATGCTTCTAAAATTTAGAGGTGAAGTAATACTCAGACCATACTGCTATAATGTATGCAAAAGATTAAAGATTATACTTTATTAAATTTGAATCACGAATCTGAAATCCTTTCAGCCTTAAAGTCCATTTGTGTAGGAGTATGCGAGCATGGATGAGTGTACTTGTACATATGGAATATAATCAGATTTTTCTAAAGCTCCATGGACAATACACTTGTGGTTTCTATATGCTGAATGTCAGATATAGATCTTTCTGCTATATGCTTTATAAACAGGAAAGGTAAACTTTTAACTTGACCATTTGGATGTGGTATTTGGCACAAAAACTGGAAGGAGAAGTCCAGAAGCTAATATTCTCATTCATGTAATGTGATTCCCTCTGTTTTATGATCCTTTAATTGAGACATATTGCTGTGTATCCAAAATGTCAAACTCCTGTTTTATGTTAGAAATATTAATTGCAAAACTTGGCAGCTTCTGATATCACGTCACTGAAGGAGGCAGTCTTGGTCATAGAAAAACCTCTCTTCAAAGTCTGTCTTAGGGGGGGCTGGGCATGGTGGGACAACACATAACAAAAGCAGTAGTTTTACTTAGGAAGAATACATTTAATGGCCAGAAAGCCCCAAGTGCTCTTTCAAGAATGAGGGAAGCTTTGGCTTAAAGGCTTCTCTCACTTTGGTCTGAAATGAAGACTGGAACTGACAAGAAATTAACAACAAACATTGTAACAATAGAAAAAAATACAGCAATCCCTATGAAGAAGCGTGAAACAGAAAACTGAAATGGAAAGGTAGAAAAGGAGAAAATATATAGTCAAGAGACAAAATATAATCGATATAACTACAAAAAATGGGTAAATTAGGAACAGATCGCATCCTGGCTGTAGTTTTGACCTGTAAGTAGACACGGGTGGCAAGATCACCAGCAAAATTACAAAGTAGACTGAAGTGTGCATTTGCTACTTATTTTCTGTACTGGGAAGGATGCAGGGTATTGCACATTGATTACATTAGGAAAGCAAATAGTTTGAAGTCCCTTAGCAAGCAAGGAAAATATTAACCATCTTTTAGGTCTAAATATTTTATACAAGATCTGTGAATCTGCTATTTGAATGTTCTATCCAGTTCAGAGGTGCAAATTTTTAAGTGATGCTGATAAATCCAGGAAGGTGCTGAAAAGAAAGATGAGGTGATTATAGTGTTTCCTCTCCATAAGAAAGACTTTATTCTGTGTAGTTATTTTATCCAGGAGGTAAAATCATAGCAAGAATCATCCGTTGGAAACTGAAACATAATAAATTCAAATGAGAAATCAAACCGAAGGTGAGCAGTGGTGCTGATTAACCTTGAACAAACCCAAGGGAGTGTGGAGGTTTTCCAGCTCTCAATAGACTGAGGTCAGGACTAGGTGCCTTTTTGGAAGGTCACTCAAGATTTTAAGCTTGATGCTGGAACAACAAATGAAACGTAATGACCTGTGGTATACAAGAGGTCCCATTAATGCCTGTGACGTAAAATGTTCAAATTTATTAATCTTGGAGAGACTGATGAATCTTGACAGAGATCTTGAGTGAAGTTAAAACTCTGTATTGGTCCCTGTAAGACAGTGGGACAAAGCCAAGAGCTCAGCCTTCAAGCAGCAAGCTATGCTCTGATGAAGGTAGGCAGTGGGGGGTGCCTGGCATAGGGGTTGTGGGGTGGCAGCCCAGGGGCAATGCCTGCTAAGCTGGCACTGCAAGGACAAGAAGCAGTTGGTGCTTTGACATGTGATCTTCAGAAGCCTTTCTCTTAGTGACTGTCCCAGAGTTGCTCCTCTGACTGCAGCTCTTGGCATACTGAGAAAGCTGCTCTTATGCATAGTCAGTTGTGGAAAACTTTATAACAAACATCTGCCAGCAACACATCATTTCCTGTGGTTGTCCTAGCCATGAATTTTTTACATTGCTCTGCCTTCCCTCTTGCACATTGCTAATCTCTGATAATGCTTTTTTCTCCACTCTTGCTCAGTGGAGTCCAGGCTGGCTTTAATGTACAGACCAGCTTGCACTGCTGATTACTGCGCTTTTTTGTCTTTCTTTTTTCTTCTGACCTGTTTGGAAAGCTTAGGTCAAGTTGTTACTCCAGCACTGGCTAGTTATGCTCAGTATGTAACATCCCTCTACAGCTGTTCTGATTATGCCACATCCTACTTCATTCCTCAGACTGTGTGCAGAGCCAGATTTGAATAGTCTCTTTTTCGTATGTCTTGTTTTATTCGGACAAGCAGATCTGCCCATCCTTTTAGATGGTAAGTACTGACATATCTAGAGCGCTAGTAATCGGGCTTTTTACTGCTGTCAGCAGCCAGTATCATCTAACACTGTTTTGCTGTGCACCCAGCAATAAGAAAATGAGAAAACCACAGAAATACAGCTGTGTTCCAAGTAACTCTTGTTTACTACTGTGTATAAACACGAAAGGCTTTTCTATTTAGATATGCTGTGTTTCTCCAGCATTTTGGTAATTTCTACAGCAGATTATAGGAAGAGCACTTTGAATTGTGTAAGTAAAAATGATTTTTCACTTCTAGCACATGAAATGATCTAAAGTAAAGTTTATTTCTGACAAATCATTATGTATATAAATATATTCGTGCAGGCTGCTGGGTCTCTTTTGTTTGTTTTGGTTTGGCTTTTTTAACCTAGAATTAAATGTTTTGAGGCAGTTTTACCAAAAAATTTGGAAAAAGAAAGGAATATTTGACTGGATTCCAGTTCTTCTGGAAAAGTGGTAAAGAAGGTACTCTCCACCCCATTGAGCTCAGTGATTCAATGCTTAACACAAAAAGCAGACTGTGAAATTTTATTTACACAGATACTGGGAGCAAGTTTGGGGGAATTATATTTTTTTCTTATCCCTCTTCTTGGGAGCTTGTGTCCAAGAAGGAAAGATGGATTGACACTGAGAGAACGATAAACTGAGGAATGCATAGTCCTCTGAACCTCTGCAGTATTGCACTCTTAGCATGAGAAAGTATATAGGCTGCTTAATAAACAGAAGGAAATGGGAAACACACATAAAGGGATAAACAATTGAGAAGCAGGTACACCAAAGCAGTAATGACAACGGTGCTGTCCTAGGGAGATGAGAAAGTAAACTGTAATTTTGATACCACCACAAAATTATTGAAATAATAGAGCCAGAAACAGTGGTGGGTTTGGTGCTTGGGGTTCTTTTTGTGGGTGGGGGGAGTGGAAGGAGGAGGGTGCAAAATATATTGGAAGTTATTGAATCATTCAGAGGTTAATGCTGGTCCACTGGCTGTACTGATGGTTTAAAAAAGGTATTACATGTGGAGGTTTTTATTGAAAAGGTGATTGGGGTGTTGCTCCCTACAAAATGGCTGTGTTTCCTTTTGTTAGTGACAGAACACGTAGGTTCCTGCTTCACAATACTCAGCTCAGGAGGGGGCCTGTGCATCTTAATTTAATTTTTTTTTAGTACCGTAATAATCCAGTCTAAGATAGCAATTCATGTTTAGCAATTCTGATTTAATTTACAACTCAGCTAGAATATAATTATTTTCTGATTATACTTTAGATTTTTTGATAAAAGACTAGTTTTGAAGTTTGTAGGAACAGTAAGGACCCACAAGGTTTTATGAATCTACATTTATTTCTATTTTTATTTCTATATTTATACTTATTTTTCAGTTTTGTACAGTAGGTGATGAATTTTTCTGAGTTCTTTCTAATCCTAATGTCAGAATTTATTTCAAGCTGCAGATAGTCAAGGGTTAATGGATTTCTGTATTACAAATTTTAAATCTTAATGCCCACACAACAGAGTTCTGTTAATTTCATAGAATCATAGAATGGTTTGGGTTGGAAGGGACCTTAAAGCTCATCCAGTTCTAACCCCCTGCCACAGGCAGGGACACCTTCTGCTAGACCAGGTTGCTCCAAGCCCTGTCCAACCTGGCCTTGAACACTGCCAGGGATGGGGCAGCCACAGCTTCTTTGGGCAACTTGTGCCAGGGCCTCACCAGTCTCACAGGGAAGAATTTCTTCCTAATGTCTAATCTAAATCTCCCCTCTGTCAGTTTAAAGCCATTCCCCCTTGTCCTGTCACTACATGGCCCTGTAAAAAGTCCCTCTCCAGATTTCTTGTAGGTCCCCTATAGGTATTGGAAAATAAGGTCTCCTCGGAGCCTTCTGTTTTCCAGGCTGACCAAGCCCAGCTCTCTCAAACCCACTCCATAGTAGAGGTGCTCCAGCCGTCCAAGCATCTTTGTGGCCTCCTCTGGACTTGCTCAAGCAGGTCCAAGTCCGTCTTGTGCTGGTGGTCCCAGAGCTGGAAGCAGTACTGCAGGTGGGGTCACACAGGGGCAGAGTAGAGAAGGAGAATCACCTCCTTTGACCTGTTGGTCACACTTCTTTTGACGCAGCCCAGCACATGGCTGGTTTCTGGGCTGTGAGCACATGCTGCCAGCTCACGTTGAGCTTCTCATCAACGAACACCCCCAAGTCCTTCTCCTCAGGGCTGCTCTCAATTTGTGCTGATGACTGAAAGATTTGCAAATTAGCTAGTAAATATGATTAGAAAAACCACAATACTATGCATTATAAAGGTCAATGCATTCATTGGCAGACACTGCATAGGATTTGGATATTTGTTACAAAGCTACTGTATTAGCAAACATAGGAAATAGAGGCTTAAGAGACATCAGTTTAGCATCATGTTTCTACTTCAAGTAGTTGTTATATTCCTGTACCTCTACTAGTGCATATGTTGTGTGGTTTTCCTCTTGAATACTTCTCAGCAGTATCCCTGAGGGACTCATTCAGCCTTATGGACTGCCTACATCCCACAGGAAATGTGGAAGACCAAGCATGCCTCCTGTGCACTGGCAGCTCTCACCTATCACTTTGTCCAGGCCTTTTACTGCCTGTGTCAGGACTTTGAAAATGCCATTGCTTTACTGTGCAAATTCGCTCTCTCAATCACCACTAATTTAATACAGTGAATATATTCAGTTCCTTTCTTTCCCTTTGTAAATCTCATTAGATCTATGATAGCATTACCAAGGCTACAAGTCTTGTCCTTTCAAAATGGCTGCACCAGTTCAAAGAAGATGCTTGTCATGGGTTCAGCAGCAGCAGTATCCCTGCTTTCGGGGAGAAGCATCTATCCCTGGTGGCTGAATAGCACATTCATCTGATAGGCAGGAGGCATCAGGCAAAACTGTAGAACTCCCCCACCGGTCTCTCAGGAGTCAAAGGTACAAGCACAGGCTTATTATCTTATGAAGAGCCAGCATCTGCTCTAGTGTACTGTGGATCAGTATGGCTGAGAAATCTTCATTAGAGGTGGTAAAGAACAGATGGATTTTCTGAGACAGACCCTTCTGGAGTTCCTCTTCTGGGGCATGATTCCTCCCTCCTCACACTGATCCTGGTGGTGTGTCTCTGTCCCAGATCATTCCTGGGGAATGGTGCATGCTGCAGTGCCAGGAACTGTCACTGCAGCTCCTGCTCCGAAGCAGTAACCACTGCTGGCACAAGCTCTTGAGACAGCATAGACTCTTACAGAGTTAATTCATCTGTTAATTCCTCTGCAATCATATTCCACATGTTAGCCTGCAGAAATGAGAAAACACAACACTGGCAGACATGTTCCCTGCTCAAAAACCTGATTTCATGCTGTTTTTCTGGCTTAGTCTTGCCTCTGATGCCAGGGTTGCAAGTCCTGGACTAGCAGGTTTTTGTATTTACTGATAGAACTGCAGTATGCAGAACAAGAGGCAGGGGTGTTGCTCACTGGGAACATATTCATCTCAGTACCTCCCTGACCTGAAAGGGCTTAGGAGACTGTGAAGCCTCTAACACTGGTGCTGGGTTTGGTGAAGAGATGCTCCTCACAGTGGGCAATATTATACCTTTCTAATCATCAGTTGTAGAATATGTGTGTGGATAGTTGTTCAAGAGTTAGGGCACAGTTATTTATACTAACTTGCAATTTCTGCGAGGGTTTATTGGGGGTTTTGGCACATAAAATTCTGCATCTGAAAATAGAAGTAGGTTTATGGAGGCATTGGCCATGTGCTTCACCCTTAAAAAACCATGAACTGAATGACCAAAGAGAATCATTGGGGTGGTGAGGCTAGACAAATGTCTGAGTTACCATATCACAGACATGTGATACATGTCTGTGATAAAAGAGCAGCTTGTCATTTTAAAGCTCTTCTTTAAGCAGGGAAAGGAGAGGACCAGTTTTGGGGGGTGATTATTTTATAGCAGTAACTATCAGCGTTACCCGAGGCACAGGTTTCCTGGGTCACTGAAGAGGTTTTAATCATAGCGCTGCATTGGGTGCAGGTGGTGAGGGGCTGAGGGTGCCTCTGTGAGGACAGGGCAGGGCTGCCTGAGCCAGACACAGCCGGTTCACAGCAGCCACAGCTGGGCCCGTTAGAGAAGCAGGTGGCACCTGTGTGGAAATGCACTTGAGAGTGGGCACAACCCCACACGGACAGTGAGGCGTGAGGAGGACATGAAGAAGACATGAAGAAGACATGAAGAAGACATGAAGAAGACATGAAGAAGACATGAAGAAGACATGAAGAAGACATGAAGAAGACATGAAGAAGACATGAAGAAGACATGAAGAAGACATGAGGAACCGCTCTGCAGCACTCAAGTGAGAGGAGAAGCAGAGGGAGGAAGGTGGTTTTACCTTTGTTTCTTACATCAATTCTATTTTAATTACCAAAATGTTAATTTTCCCAAAGTTCTGTTCTGCTTATGGTGGTAGCTGGTAAGAGATCTCCCTGTCTGTATGCCAAATCATGAGCTCTTCCATCTTATTTTCTTCTGGGCCCTGCTGAGGTGGAGAATGAGAAAGCAGCTGGGTAGGTGGCTGAAGAAAGTCAGCCCACCATGGCTGTTTTAACATGGGGCTCTAAAATGTTCCGACTTTGCATCAAAATATGGCCATGGTTTCTGCTGAAACTACAAAGAGTGTTTGGGTTTTACCACTTCATTCAAAGCATCATAAGATGCTTTTACAGTAAACTGTAAAATCCTTATGCTGCTGAAGTGTTCTGGGGTGAGGGATCATGAGGAGAGCTGCTGCCTGGCTCGTGTAGCTGCAGTTTGCCTAGAGGAATGAGTCGATCATATTGGTTACAGTCCATGTGGGAAATGGCTGTATTTGGATCTGGGTCTGCTCTTTGAGAGATCAAACCACAGCGTGTCTGGGAATAGCACTGTCAGACAGGCGTTTAACAGAAGAGTTAGCTTTTGTCTGGTGTACTTGAAATGGAGTCAGTGATAAAAGCAAAAGCTGTTGCATTTGAAGAGCCACGTTTATGTGCACTAACAATGTATCTTCTCTGTGAGTTGGTGCTGAGGGAGGTTTGCAAGGCACACTAATGCTTACTGCCGGCGCTCTCTCCTTGGTCCAACGAAGTTCATTGGTCAGTCTTCAGTGCAATGCCCCATTGCAGAAGCTGAGGGAAGACTTTAGTTGCAAGGATAAAATTCACCCTTGTGCAGCATCCAAGTGGAATTTGAGGCCGTTCTTTACAGAGCTGAACTTACCCTGGAGGAATAATAGCTTCAAAGATAATGCCAAACTGATTTTTTTTCAGACCATGTAGTTGTTACAGGGAAGCAAAGTAGTTAGAGGGATGAAAATAGCAAGCTATGGGAATGGCTTTTACATTAAAAAAGTGGTTAGTAGTGTTGCTGTGTACATGAGATACAACTTCCTGATGATAACGTAATCCCATATTTAATTAATATTTTTAAGAGTATTACTATGTTTGGCACTTACAGGTTTCTAATAGTTCCTTAGGAATAGGACAGCTAGCTAAATGAGCAGATCTTCCTCAGCTGGGCTCCCATTTCATATCAGTGTTGGAGCTTCTGTGTTGCAGATATTACATATGCAGTTCAATCCATGTAAGGAGGGAATGGCTAGTCGTCATGTACTTCCTGTTGATTTGCATGGAAAAATGGTAAGGATTAGAGAGAAAACTTAGAGAAATTACTTAACTTTACTATTCATGCAAGCGTCTCAAATTTCTTAATTTATGTATTTGTGACAGATAAACTTGATTAAAATTTTCAATGTATGACTTTGAATCGTATAAACAAGTTGATTTTATAAAGTACATATTTACATATTTTAGTGAAACTGATGTCAGTGGGCAAAAAATATCACCTATCATTGAATACATTACTCTTAAAATAATTTTAATTTTCAGAGACATGGTGTTAGAAGTTAGTAGATGCCAGAATTCCTTCTATTTTGGTAATGTTAGCCTTTTCCTTTTCCTCTATTTAAAATGGTGGAATTAGATTACTGATGTCCCTCAAAGGGTACTTAAACTAATCAGGAAGTATCTGAAAGAGCTTCTCTCCTCTCAAAAGGACTTGTTAGGGTTGTCCCATCTGCCATGTATTATTTGCAATAGCAAAGAGGCTTCTAGGACTACTCAGTGAGAAAGGATAATGGAATATATATATATATATATTAATGGTCAAAGCCTGAGTAAGAGCTGATGCCATCTGAAACAAGTTCTAAATATGTCCTTTGGGAAACATTTCCTGCGCAGATCCCTATTATTTTTTTAATGTATGAGGACAATACACCAGGCAGTACCACTTCAAGCATTAGGGGCATCAGATGCACTTGTCAGTAGTGAAGGCCAAATCCTGACACATGCAGCACCCACAGCCTAGAGTTTCTGCCAGTTTCATTGAAGGCAGAAGGTTTCGTTCCAGCTACATAACCAGATCCAATCTCCTTGTGTATGATAAATTGTTGCATTCCACTTGATATAGCAACGTGAGTTTTAGTAGGTTTTTTAAACTGAAACAAATTGCTGAACCATACCCAATATAACTTGCGAGTTTCTAATAGTTAAGAAAAAGAGAGCTGCATTCTTCACTTCACCTTGTTTCAGCTTCTAGCAATTAGTTCTTGTTATCCCTTTCTGCATGGTATTAAAGAATCTCTTTGTAACAAGTATTCTCTCAGTTATGGTCACTTCTCAATCTTCTTTGCAATAAACTTTACAGATAAAGCTCTTGGAATACTGGACTGGACCTTCTCTCTGTAGTCCTCAAAACAGTTCTCTGATTCTCTTTTTCACTTCGTTCTGAGTTAGGGTTCCTTAACAATGGATTCCTCTTTAAGAGGAAAAATATCTAATTCTTTAGATACAAATTCAATTTTTTTTTAATTGGTCACCTCAGACTCCCACAATAGAGACTTATCAGAACTGATTATCATTTATGCTGAGTAAACATAAATAGTTTCAAAACTAAGAATACTTGTTCTCATAGCAGATGTTTCATGATGTTTTTTGAGTTCTGTTCATTTAAAAACATTTTTACGTACCAAAAGAACATAAAGACTGTGAAGCTGAGCACTCAAATGGCAATAGATGCTGTAACATAGGTTGCCTTATCCTACTTCTTTTCTTCTCCTCTAAGTTAAATGAGGTTTTTCAGACTTGTATTTTGGGTGTAGACACTAAAGTCCCTTACAGATTTTGTTATAAGTGTCCTGAAAAAACCCCAAAACAATCTCAAATCTACAGAATCAGCTTTGTAATGAAATTCTAGCTGATAAAGTGTGGATGATTCATGGTTTTTACAAACCACTTGGCTTCTCACACCTCCTTAGTCATTCCCTGTAATTTCATAGGACAGAAAAAAAATCCTCTTCCCAAGGGAAACAGTTGATGGAGTCCCAGATGAAATACATAATTAGAACACTAGTAACATATATGGCCTACTGTTCTTTCACCATTTGTCTGCTTCCAAATTGCAATTGGGTAGTAAAGTTATTTTCGTTTCTTCAATGTGGTCTCTACCTTGTGGCAGTTGATTTGTTCTTTCCCCTTTCAGCTGAGTTTTAGAACACTTTGGCTGTGACAGTAGTAGGAGTTCTCACAGAATAGTTTAAGTAATGATATCAATCATTTAGTTAGACCCAATTCTCAGACAACCAGAGTTGCAGAACAGTGACCAGGTTTGTAGTGCAGGATTAAAAATCATGCAAAACTTCCAAGTATTAGACAGGGATGGATTTTTATTAATTGTAACAATAACTTGTCCAGTTATTTCCATTACAGATAGAGTTTTGAATAAAGAATTAAAAAGTTATTAAGAAGTAATGTCTTAAAATTGATCAGTAAAATTATGTATTTTATTAAAGGTTTCAGAAAGTATGCTTTTAATTTACTTTCTTAAAATGTGCGTATCTGATCATGAGGCCCCTTTAGTGAATATAGCACTCCCTTTCAGAGAAAGGCAAGGAAAACCAATTTTTGGCATCAGAAATTGGGAAACGATGGATCTGTGCAGAGTGCTTCCATTCTATAAAGCCCTTCCTGTATATAGGTACTAGACTGCCCCTGTGCAGAATGTCCTGTGATGATAAGTATAGTTCAGTGGCATGTTCTTTACTGTAAGGGTGGTGAGGCACTGGAATGGGTTACCCAGGGAAGTTGTGAATGCTCCATTGCTGGCGGTGTTCAAGGCCAGATTGGACAGAGCCTTGGGTGGCATGGTTTAGTGGGAGGTGTCCCTGCCCCTGGCAGGGGGGTTGGAACTAGATGATCTTAAGGTCCTTTCTAACCCTAACTATTCTATGATGCTGCTTCCCTTTGTAATTTGCAGTAGCTGCCATGATTTTCTTTTGCAGTTTGTCTTCCAGCCCTTCAATGATGGGTGGGTGAAATATGGCAAAACTTCTTTTTTTAATTTTTTTATTTTTATTTTTATTTTTTTAACTCTTGAGTTTTGTTTCCCAGGCCAGCATGTGCCACTGCCTTGCAAATGTCATATACATCTGTTTCTTTGTGTAGCAAATCTCAAGACTTACGTAAGTAATAGCTTTCAGCATTCTTGATGCTACAACAATGTACAAATATGATGGAAACTGGTGAACTAAAAATTGTATTTGACTGTCCTGTTGTGAATAATGATTTAAAGGACTGAGAATAAATGATTTCAGGGTAACGTCTTTATGCTGAGATGATTAGAATAACAGGTTGAGCTGGTATGCCATACTGTGAAGATACAATACAGCTACAGTTACAGCTTTCTTATTAGGAGAAATATCCACTGCTACCTGGTCATGGAATTTGTCTATTTTCTTCCTGCCTTTCCAGCAGCTATCTGTTGCCTTTTCTTTTTTTATTTTTTTTTTCCCATCTTTTTTTCATCTGTTCTTTAGAAGGTTAATTTAAGAGATGATGCCTTTAATGGTGCTCAGAAGGCATGGGACGCTACTAGGGATAACACATAATGATGATAATCAGCCCCAGAACTTGAAATGATGTGATAGTAAATGTGAAGCCTGTAGATTCCCCATTCCTCTAAAACCTGTTGGTTACCTTTAATGTTTAAGTAGAAGATCTGAACTGTAAAAAGAGCTTACTGTGAAAGTTGCAGCATGGAAATGAATGCCTGGCTATTAAAATGAATAGGTGTACAACAGCAAGTTATTTTAAGGATATGAAAAGAAATAATAATAAAAAAAGAAGCAACTGTTTACAAGTCCATTTTAGCAAGACTCTTATTTAGACTCGTGGTACTTTATCAGTGCCATATATACCAAAACGTGTGCATGTGACCCATATTATGATTTTTCTGGTAATTACTTTCAGTTACTTTTTAATTATACATAACCCTTTACTTAAGCACTTCATAAAAATAGAGGTCTTTGGAAAAAAAACAACTGGAAAGGTACCAGAAGGAGTAAATAAATTGTTCGGTAAGTTCAGCCTTTAGCATAATGTGCAACCTCTTGGATTAAAAGCAGTAGGTATCACAAGTCAACTGCACTCACTAATCACTGCCTCAGCAGAAGAGATCAACTTTGTTGCTGGCTGGCTGCAGTATGAATACTAAATCACTTCATAGACTTGATTCAGTTCACAGCTTGAGCACTACGGTTTCACCTTTCCCCTGAAAAACAGTAATGCTCTTTGCTTTGTCCAGGAAATAGAATTTGCTCTTGGAATCTCCTAACTATTTGTTTTACGTGAATGAGCAATACAGCTTATGCCCACTGGTTCCTGAACAGAGGCACTGTCGTAGAAAGGTGTTTGCAATGAGTATATTGAAAATTGAGGGGAGGGACTTTGGCTGGGTTTTTTTTATTCTTGTTAGACCGCATCTGACAGATGATTGTGCTGCTTTATGCATTACAGTTTCTGTACTTTATTGCCTGTGAAGACTACCATAATATAACTTTGCAGGTAGAACTGCAGGCAGGCATCTTGTGAAAGATGAGCCTCCTGGGATACTGATTGCATTACCATGCTAAACAAAATTGCTGCAACAAAAATGTTCAACCAGATCTCCGTAGAAAAGGGAAACGTTCTTCATTCAAATGCATTTTCAAAGGGAATCTTCTGAAATGGAGGAAGTATCTAAATATGTCTTTAAAATTACTAAGTATGCAGATGGAAGATCAAAAGTGTTTGACATACTGTTTTGCTTTCAAGCTGTAAAGTTTTAATTTTATTAAGAATGAAAGTGTCGTCCTAAATACTTACTGACACCAATATGCCTCTGTGCCAAAAGTGTTTTTGTCTAGAGCCAGGTTTGAAAAGATAGATTTAGGGAAAAACTGGTCCTTCAGCAAAGAACTGTCATGTTGGGGGCTGTGGGACAAATGGTTTCTGCAGGAGGGACATAGAAATCCAGGCATGTTCTTGTTGGAGCAAATACCCTTCTCCATTGACTTCATTGGTTTGGGCTTACATCTTTCAAAAGGTAAAGACTGCCTCAAATGTGCACTACAGACAGCTGTAATGCCAAGTTTTGTAGCTGCTAGTACATCCTTTTGTAGCAAATCATCAGATAAAAATAAGTTTAAATGCTTTTCTTTGGTAGTGGGTGTTTCTTACCTAGCTCTTAGCCGAATACCTTCTGAGAGATAATTTGAATGCAATTATTGTTCCAGCTCACAAAATGGGTTTTGGAAGGTGCTGAATTCTTGTCTGCATACATGTTTCAGATGCTGTTAACAGAGTAACATACTGCTATTAAATAATTAAATCAAAGGTTTATGATAGTTTTTTGTAAATCAATGGCAAGAAAAATGAATTACAATAGTACAACAAACTATTAATTTAAGCCAGAGTTTCCAAAACTGTCATGCATACAGTTGCATTTAAATGAGTATGTTCTAAATGTGCAATTAAGTTGCTTGTGGTGCAGCTAATGAAATACAAGGATTGGTTTTCACATACATCCTCCTGAGCATTCAGACTTTAATATATTACTGTGCTTAAGGCAGGGTCTTGAAATATGAGGGAAGGAGGGGGAGTTGTTATTGCCTGTTAGTCTCAAATGTAGGAAAGCATAATGCTATAAAATGCAATGGATATTTTGATACAAAGGTGATAAAAGAAAAGCTGTTCAATTAGCTATTATTTTCAGTGTTAAATTATAGCATATCACTGTAACAAAGTAACCAATTTGCAGCCATTCATAAGTGTTATGTGTCATTATCATTGGGTTTTTCATGCTTTTTAAAATTGGCATACTGTTCGTGAATACTTTCTGAGGAGTTTTCCTTTGTAAAGAGGTTTCTCTGTCTTGATGACTGGCTGGCCAATGAGTCGCATTGATAGTCAGAAGGTCTGAAGTCTCCATCCTTTTGTAACAGAGGCTAGGTAGATGTGACAGCTAAATAAGCTGCATTATTTTGGAAAGGGTGAATTCTTGGAGAACTGGGGATAGATATGCTGTGAAAAGAGACTATGAGTACTTGAATGGGAAAGAATACAGCTTCAAACAGGTTCAGCTGTACCTGGCCTGAGGTATTAGCTGCTTGATGCTATCAGACAGCATAGCAGAGAACTTGGGCATTTTTCCACATGCATCTGTAGTAGATGAGCCAAACGCTAGAATCATTTTATGTAACAGTGAATGAATATCTATTCATCTTTTTATATATATAGATAAATGGGTTTTAAGAATAATGTGAGATACAAATGCATAGGATGTTTACAGGTGTGTTATAATGAATATTTAGATCATTAATAACTCCATCCTAGTAAAAGCATGCCCAGGTAGAAAAACATCCTTGGAGAACAGAAACAGGCCTGCACATTGTCCTCTCCTTGCAATTGCCCTGTCCATTGACTTTGTACAGGCTCCTCTTCTGCTGTAGCAGATCTTCTCTGGCTTAGCACCCCTTACACCCTACTATGAGAAATCCAGTACCTCATTGATGTTGTGTCCTTTCAGGGGAGTCCAGATGCTCTTGCTTGAAGTCTGTCTCTGAAAAGCACATGCTTTTCTCTAGAGTGATGATGCAATAGTCAATAAAAAACCTTCATTTAAAGGGAAATGGGAGACTTACTACTTTCTGGGTGGGAAGAAAAAGTAATCTATAAAATGTTTCCACGGTAGTGGTTTTCTATCTCTCTCCCAGGCCTTCAGAATATTCCAGTTTAGCAATACCTATTATCTGCTTCTAATTCTTCATTTCTTCAACTCATGTGCATTGAAAATGTTCACTTATCCACCTGGGCTCAATGGAGCTTTATACACCGTATGTACTCCTGTTAAAGGCTGAACTTATTTTTATGTTACTTCAGGTTTTCAATTAACCTTGCTTCCACACATTTCACAGCATTGAGAGCAATTTAGTATTGAACAGAACTTGCATCTCCTCACACCTCCTCTCCTCCCCCCATAAGACTTTAAAATGCAGCTTTTCTATGCTGCATGAAACCTTGTGATAATCTGAGTTACACAACCAGTTCAACACTGGATTTACATTTCTAGGAAATAACACCAGTGGTAATTTTCCCGTGTTAGAGGTTAGCAGGTGTTGCCACATTGAGCTGCATTCCTTAGTAAAGCATGGACATCACTTTTTATTCAAGGTGGATAGGTAGATGTATCTTTTTAATGTATGTGTATACATCTAAAGAAAAAAACATTGTTTTGGAAATTTCTGTGAAATTCAGTGCGTTTACATGGAAATGGGCGAAGAGAAGATTCATGATAGAGAGCAGAAATGATGAGAAATCCCTTTCTAAAATATTGTATTTGGTACTACTGGTTTTCTTTTGTTGTCACACATACTTTACACAAACTAATCTAATGGATGTGTAAATTAATGAGTCTTTTATGTTCATCCAGTCAGACAACTGCGCTGTAATAAGATATAAAATAAAGCATTGGTTTCATAGCTAATTTTAGGGCATTATCAGTTCAGTCATTTGTTACCCTTTGTCATCCCTAAATTTTTGAAAGTGCTTGTCAGTGTTTGGTCAGGATTAATGCTCTCTTTGCTAAGGCCTCTGTTGTGCTTGATAATATCTGAGATATGCTACTTAGCAAGCTGAAGTCATGGGTGCCATCACAGACCCTTGTGATCTGCAGTATAAATTCAATCTTCAGGGAATCATCAATTCTATCCTCTGGCTAATTGTTCCCCTCTGAATGCACATTTGGATGTCACTTGAGAATATATTTCTTAAAGCTTTTTACCTTAGAATTTTGACTTTTTTTTCCCCTCATTCTCACTCTTTTAATCTCATCTCCTGACTTTGCCAAAACTCTAAAATTTCATCCAAATCAAGAAAATATCTTCATCCAGAAAAATCCATTCTCACTGTCTTACAAGAGTTTACTTTCACTGAACTTTTTGGAGCATAAGTGCTCATATTATGCCGAAACTCTCTTTGCTTCCTGGGACTATGTATTTGCCTTATAGAAATCATAACGTAGTTTTTTTCAGGCGTTCTATTAGCCATTTGTCTGCCAATGCTTTGAGCGGCCTGGTGCTGCCTCTGCTCAAAACTATATTTGCTGAAATTCTTGTGTATTACCACGCTTCCATGACACTATCTTTTCCTCTTTGTGCTTTTTGGTGAATCTGCCTTATCAAGTCTCCAGTTGGAGGAGTTTACAGGGAAGTCAGGTTTTTACTTCCTTCCTAGTTTATCCATGAGATCTCTCACATTAACACAGTGGCTTGATCTGTGCTTTTATGAGGCTGATTAGGAAGTATGTGGACCTCTGTACTTCAAACCTAACCTATCTAAAATCTTAGTCTTTCTGTATAAATATTGAAGTGTTACCTCAAACTGAAACACTGGTCCATACTCTTTCTGCAGATGCCCCCTCAGTTACATTCTCATGATGTCTATTAACAGTCTGTCACCTCATCTGTCACCCAAATTCATTATCTGAGTATTGTCTTCAACTGAGTTTCCTCTTTTTTACCTTGCACCTGTCTGACATGTGAAGTCAGACTTGTGGTCTTCCCTGGCCATCTATATTGGCTGTTAGATTTCTTGCACTGTAAATCTGTTTTCTCAAATCTCAACAAATATGATCACTCAACTCAAATAATGCTGTCAAAACAATTGTTTTCCTAGTTTCTTTTGGTTTTGGCCATAGTGCTTTCAGACAATCACACTCATGATATGTGGCTCTTCCTTTTATCTTTGAAGCAGTTTATTTGTTGTTCCTCTGCTCTGTCATCTTAGTATAAAAACAGCAACTTCAACCTCAGTTTCAGTCATGATGTCCATTTTCTTCTCAGTTCTTGTTTTCGAGCCAGCATCTTCATGCTTTGTCCCATCAGAACTCTTCAGATGCTTCTGCAAAACTGGTTCTTCAGATCTCTCCTCAAAATGTGCCTTTGCAGGGCTGCCTACAAAAAATACTGCTTGCCCTAATGGCTATTATTTTCATTTTTTTTCATTTGTTTTTGCCTCCCCTCACACTGACCTGTTGTGTTTAGTCCTCCATCCACTATGTAAGTTTTTAAAGGCTTTTTTTCTGCTGTGCATTTCAGTAGGGCTAATACTGTGAAGTGCAGGTCCATGAGTAGAACTCAAAGGTGCTATGCTAAACATCACTGAAGAGAACAGTAAAGGCCAGGAAGAGTTGAAGTCATGACTGTGTCCCTGCGGAATGGGCCTGGCACACTGTTCTAACAGTTAATATTTTTGGCAAAAACACAGATATGGAAACTATGTCCATAGCCAGATGTGCACAGAGAGCTGCCAAAACAGAGAAGTATACACTGTAAGTTATACTGTTTTCCCCAATAACGTACACAGAGATGCTAGTTCTTACCTTGGAAAAAGTGAAACACTGAATAAACTCTGGGATCTGCAGCTCCGGTTCTGGGGTGATGTAAAGTATTGCAAACTGATGCTTAACCAGCTAAGTCATTCCCTCCAGCACCCTTTTGTTGTAATCTCTCTCAAAAGATATTAAAAATACAGAAACCTTGGCCAGGTTGTAGTTGATCTAATTTATAAAACATTTTCTGGGTATTAAAAGCTAGGGCAATACACTAGTAGTTTTTAAATTGTGTTAAATATACTGTAAGCTCCCAGAAAGATCCCTTCATTGAAGATTATTGCATGAAGATTTGAAGATGAAAGTGTCTAGATTAAAGATTAATGTGAAGTGCACTGGGAAATTGTTTGATGTATAAGGAGCTATATAGTATATTAATTGTGCACTTTTCAAAACTGCCTGAGGAAATTAAACACCCAGTTCTCTTACATGTCTTTGAAAATCTCACTCTAAGGAATTTCTTGTTACACAGTGAAAATGGTAATGTTTTCACTGGGAGCTTGATGAAAAGAGGAAAGGAGAGATGTGGAGACCCTCTGTGTTCATATAGGGCTTGATGTTGGCTCCTTACATTTTTTTCCTGCTTTGAATTTGTTCTGTTATTGTATAGAAGCAACCTGCCTTTGAGTGCTATGAGTTCATAAAACTAGTCTGACCCAAGAACACTGCTTCACCTGCCTGTGTATTTCTAGTCATTTGTTGTCAATTTCTTCTTTGCTTTCACTTCAAGCTAGCTTACATGTTCTCCTGAACAGAAGTAGCTTGAATAATTTTTAAAATACCCATATGAAAACCTTAATGAAACAAATGTATACATGTACATATTTGTATTTACAGTATAATATGCATTAGTTAAAAATACATAACAAAAATAATTGTTATACATGTCTTTTGTAAAATAATCCTTTTGCTGGGTTTTTCCTCAGTCATGTTTTTTTGCATAGAAATTTCAATACTTTAATGAAAGAAACGTTCCACATATGGTAAAAATTACACTTGCTTGTCCCTGAAGTGCCGCAATACAAATAAGCTGTTAAATGCCAACTCTGAATGTTATTTTTCAGATGTTGGGAGATAATCCTGTACTAAAACTATTAGGAGGCAAATTTATTTGAACTTCAAAACCTCTTTGATGTGAAAGGAAAATGAACTGTGTGTGAGTGTGTGCTTCATTAATTTGGGCTTGGCCAATTGTGTGCATTCTCATTTATTTGTTTTTTTTTCCATGAGGCATCTTTCTAATGCAGTTTATTAAACCTAATAATGCAATATACTGTTATTTTTCCTGGTAAACTCTGCTGCATTGCTTTCTTAAAAGGACAGTTTCTCTATTGAAAGTACCCTGTGGAAATCAATATTCAGGTTCACAGTCACTCGAAAAATCAGTGTGTTGGTGTGTTGCATTCAGATCTATTCTAGTGGTGTTATCATTAAACCTGCAGTTGGCTTTTATAAAGTAAGGCCTCCATAGGTACTGGGAGAGTGTGATTAAAAATAATCATCTGTCTGATGGATATTTTCCCCTGTATTTTGGCAGGATCACTCTCTGAATTTGTGCCAGACTCCGTAGGAACACTGATGCCAGCAGTTTGAGGATCTTCACATTCAGTCTCAGTGGTAAGATCTAAAGTTGCAGTAGTTAAACCATATTAGAATATTACTGGTTTCTGTTATGTTACACTGAAACTGAATCTATGCGGATAGTGAAGTATTTCTCCTTGACCCATGCAAGGGTAGAGAAGATAAGAACATTTATTGATCAGCAAGCGATTGAGCTCAGGACACAATTTCTGAGTAATTTTCATCAGGCTAAAGTCAGAAAGGCCGTTTCTATTGTCCTCTCTACTAACGTAACTGCTCTTGGAAGGTTTGACATTGTACGTTTGAAGAATGTAACCATTTAGAGAAGGGCGGTGGACAAGCTCTAAAGAGGAAGTGAAATGCACAAAAAGGAAATTCAGTAGTTTCCTCCTTGATGAAAATGAAGCAATAAGTTGTAAAATTACAAATTGTTTTCCCCCCTAATGCTGTCTTTGTTGTAACTAGTCTGATCACTCAGACCTTGAGCCAGATTCTCAAATACTGCTGTGGAGACCTTGTAAAGGGCTGTAATCTATCTGCATCTTGAAGCTCAGAATTTTTGCTGCAGAGAAAATTTTTCAGCTTTTGTAAAAGAAAAAAGGGAGGACACAGCTGAGTCCCACCATACTTTTGTATCTACTGGGAATATGTTCCCTAGAAACTACAGTTGGGTAACTTGGAGCAGCTCTTTAACCAGAACTTACTTTGGTGTGGAAGTGTTCAGCTTTTGAGGGAAGAAAGATCTAATTTTTAGCTTATAATACTGTCTGTGATGATATTGTGGTCAGAATTAGTATCTCCATTATGCCACATACCACATTTCATATTTTGATAGCTGAGGAAGTAGGAGGCCAGGGAAGGCATACCACTGTGTGCTATGCTCTTCCACTTAGCAGCGCCTAATGGCCACTCTTAGAGGCAGGATATAGACAGCCCTTTGATCTCACCCTAAAACCATGCTCATGCTGGTTTTAGATCGCTGGTACATATGTCAAGTGTCACCACTTCCAAGTCCTGCTGATTCCATGCTATTGAAGTATATATGTTTTTAAATTAGATTACACCACAAAACCTAGAATTCTTCTGACATGGAAACAAAACCTGTATTCCTCTAGCAGTTTATCATCATTAACCAAGTACTTCAATAAAATCTCAGCTTTAGTTTAAAGATGTGTTGAACAATAAGACTCCTATCTAATCTTCTCATACAAAAATGAGCTTTATAATGTGTTATCATGAATCCTTAAGACAGATTGCATTTCATTATTGCTGGGTAACTCTTGGAATGTGTTCCTAATAAAGGACAGCATCTCAGGGCATACTGTACTAGCAATGCTCTTTGTTAGAAATAAAATAATACAGCATTCATATCATGTTACTTGATCACATAACCAAGGTGCAGAACAACAAATTATCAAGGCGGTTTTGTGAGGAAATATGATCCTAATGACACTATTCTAAACCTTTCAAATTGTTGTTTGACACTACTACATTTTGTATGTGCTGCAAGTTGAAGAGCTGAAACTCAGTGCTGTTCTGCCAGAAATCATGGAAGCTAGTAGTGACTGGTACTGAACGATTTGATTTTTTTTCCACTGGAAACAAAAGACACTAATGACCTAGTAATGGAAAGCAAGAGAGCCTCATTTTTTGTGTCTTAACTAAAGCAAATTAAAATCCTAATACAAGTCATCCAAGTCCCAGCTCTGTGACAAAACACCCATTCACTTCAGCAGGAGTTACTCAGGTAACGAACATTTAATTGTTAAGAAATGTAAGTGGGTTTGGATAAAATTCTTTAGGATCTAGGATAAAAAAAATGACTAATTATAATTACATACAGGGGGAGAGAGTTCTGAATTTGTATTATTGGTAAATATGTGGCATATGCCTTGGAAAGAGTAATGACCTTCAGGGCATACAGATGATGAGTCTAATCATTCCACTGTTAGAGTCAAAAAATAGTTCAAAAAAATAAAAAAGAAAAATGTGTGTATATACACATATATGGTAAAAGGAGGAAAAAAGTTTTTCTTCTTTCTGCATTTATTTGACCATCCCTTCACACTTCATTTCAGCCTTTATATAGGTTTTGTGTTCATACTTTATTATATTTTCTTGAGGCAATAGAGGTTTTCAATGAGAAGGTGATGAATGTCCATATTAAATTGGACCCCTTTTTTAATTAAGTTCATCTAATTTTAATTTTGCAATTTTACTTCAGTAAACTCGTCTGACTCCAGATGTTGAATGTGCTTTTCCTATTTCTACTCTTGCATAATTGTACCTGTAAAAGATTTATAACTTAGGCATTTCTGAACACTTTTGAGTATTTTCAGCACATGTTTCATAGATGGCTAGTAACATGACCAATTAGCAGCCAAAAAATATGGCTCTGCACCCAGGTTTTCTTTTAATAGGATGTTACTTTTATTAGCTTGAACTTTAAATAAATATTCAGTTTAAAAGCAGCAGCATTATCAAAGCATTTCAGATGATAGGAGTCATATTGTGTTCTACAGGAATTTTAAAAGTGAAAGAGAAGTCTTCAGAAGCTTACAGGATGCCATGAGAAAAAACATAACTAAGAATTAGTCACTTTGATTAAAGAAAACCCCAAACAATTTGTAGGTGTAGGGACCCCTTTCTTTCATTACAACTGTGGTGGTGAATTGTTTGGTGCTGTCAGCATGTTACTTGAACTTTGTCAACATGGGAAATACATGCTCAAGTGCTTATTAGTCTTAAGGATATAAAAGTGCTTTCACTAATTTTGCTAACCTGCGCAATGACTGCAGATTAACTGTCACCACATACTTTTCATATTCTGTCATGATATCTGGAGCAGTGTGAATGGCTCTTATTTTAAGAATTACCTAGAATTCACTTCTTAAATCTGGACATATCTAGTAACATTGCATGTGACACATATGAGGCATTGTATCATGAAGGCTCTGGTTCTCATCAAAGAAACAGATATCTCACTTGAACTCAGATACTATTAGAAAGAAAATAGTCCAATTGTAAACAAAAAGATGGTTGCATTCTTTTTCTATACACAAAAATCACTTTCCTTGAGATTTTTTTGCTGATGTAAAGCTTTTTGATATATTAATTTGAAATATTTATCCATGCAGCCAACAAATCCAGTTTTGAACATTTGTGTCAATTCAAGGCTCACAGGATGCATACTGCTCTAGGCATGATTGGCAATCTGTCACTTTAGGTTTATTTAGAGGTTTCTTCAGAACAAGTAGAATTAACAGTACCAAACGTCAGAAATGCTAATACGAATCAATTCATCTGTTTTCTTCTTTTATATTCCTACAAGCCTCCATAATATAACTTGGCACTTACTAAAGAATTCAAAGAGGCGTTACTCCTGTGGTCCATGCTTCAGGAAAGGGAAGAAGTGAACAGTAGGTCCTGTTTGCGTGACAGATATCAGTGAAGGCAGGCTGTAGAGCAGTGTCTTTTTAATGACTTTCCATAGGCAGTTGAGGAAGTGAGTTGGGGGAGTTTCCTCAGTCAGAGCATGCCCATAAGCCCTGGAAATTTACCTCAGATTGTATCTTTCTAGTGAAAGATAAACTTCCAGAGACAATCTCAGTTCTGTGAGAGCTAGACTTGTGCATCTTTCTTGTGTCATATTTTACTGTCTTTATTTTAGTTCATCTGTGTTTCCTAAAAGGGCTTTTCTCCATTCATAAGTAGAAGGTGTGATTTTGCATAATTTTCATTTCCCCTAGGATTCTTACTAATCCTGTGTTAAAGTAGCTACAATACATAATGCAAAGCAAGTATACACTTGTGAAGGTTTTAGCAAAGAGACTCAAGTAGCTCTAGCTATTGAGCTATTTGCTCTATTTCTAGTGAAAGAGAGAAACAAAATAATCTTCCACTGGGTGAAACGCTTCTGAGCTTTAAAGGATTCATGTGAGAGTCTGGATGGGACCCAAAGAAGGAACCACTTTGAAATTACAAAATGACACAGCTTATGTTGTTGTTAAATTGTAAAGATTTGCTATATATTTGCTGGGATGGTGACCATCCAGGGTTTTTTCAAAGATACTAACTACACAAAGGTATGTTAAACCTCCAAAGTATTAAGAATGCCTAATGACTGCCTGCCAATACAGCTGAGTCCTGCTGGGTAATGGGGGAATGCCTACCATGTAAATATAAAGGGGGCTATTTAGGAGACCTAGTGAGCTGTGAATTATTGCCTAAGTTGTCACAAAAAAAAAAATGAAAATGAGTTGTGAAGAGGGAAAAACGTGTACTGAGTTCTGAACAGCTTTGTGAGACTTTGAGATAGATGGCGAAACTTATATACAGTCTCTGCAAAAAGAGATATCTGTTTTGTCAGATGGCAGATGCACCAGCCACCTAGATTACAGTGAAAAACCCATTAAAGAAACAAAACTGTTATTTTTATGTCTGACAAATGCATGAATCAAAAGAAAATAATATTTATTCAATAACTGAATTTAAGATCTGTATTGATCCATCTTCCACAGAAGTCAGTGGGAACATTTCCACTGGCTTTAATGGGACTTGGGCTGGATGGGTGGGGAGTTCGAGTTAAGAGTTAGATTGACAGGAGAGGTAGTAGGGAATTCCTTCCAAGCCCGCTTTTATTATGCATCGTTAGCACAAAGCAGTTGAAATTATGAACTTGGAAATATTTTTAAAAAAAGTCTATCACGTACTGTGCTGCAGCTCATAATCTGAATCCCAAATGAAAAGTCTGAAAACCCATGCTGTGTGTTCTATAAGGTTACATATTCGCTAACAAACTTTTACAAATGGGAAGAATTTCACCTAATGATGAAGCTCATCTTTCAGCTCCCCTCAAGCACTTCATCATAGACTGAGGCAAAAAATACCAGGGTAGCAGGATCTAAACAGCCTCTTGGTTTTATTCTATTAAACTCATAGAATCTCTGTATTTTCTGTTCCATTATGTAGTAACAGGAACTTGCTTATTTTCACCTTATCTCCATAAATGGAGTATGTGAGTTTATAAGTATGGTGTCAGAAGGAGCATAGGAAATTAAAGTAACTTATGTCAGCTGTGTTAATTTTTTACTGCTAGTTCTTTAAACAAATCTAGCTGGAAATAGTCTTGCTTTTCAAAACTGTTAATGGCTTTTCAAATTAAAGCTCTTTTTAAAATTCTGCTTTCAACACAGTAAATAAAATTTGGTACAAACAAAGACTGAATAAAAGGAGAAGACTAAGACCATGCGAAAGAGTCTTTTTCAAGGTGGTTACCTCATTTTTCAGTAAAAAAATATTTGAGATTTTATTGCTGAAAATGAGCAGCTGAAATTAACAGGAAAACTAAATGTGTTTTCATCTGCATTTGAAGGTGGAGTAGAATTCTTCAGATCTCTCAGTAATTGTTGGTAAGGACTCTGCTGAATTGAGTGATTCTAAATTAAATGATTTGGTTTTCAATATGAATAAGATTTTCTTATCAGTCACCTTACATGTAATCAACTTAAATGCAGTTTTAGGAAGAGATGAACCATGTCAGTGTAATTCCCAAGATGAGAAATGAATACCTGATGAACTTCATTCTTCTAAGATAAAAAATAATGCATTACTTCAGCATTTTTTTTTCCTGGTGATTCTGTTAAGTAGCAGTTATGGGGGGGGTTCCTCTTACATACAGAATATTCCTCATATAACATATGCACATACTTGCTCTTCTTGTACCAGAATTCCATTAGCGGTGAAATATAGGAAGATTGGGCTTTGAAAAAAAAAAAAGAACAGTGGTGGTCAAATGTGAAGTATGGACCCATGCTTTGAACCATTGTCTTATTTTTGTTAGGTTTCACCTGACAAAAGTGACTGGGAAACAATAGTCTGAAAGTAAACTGGACCTCAGAAAGCAGGGAGATATTTGTGGTAGTAAGACAAAGTGAGGTAGTACAGATGATCTGGTGTTAAGCTGAGTTGAATTTCCTTCAAATAGGCTGTGAGATGACAGCACAAAGTCAAAGAGAGGTCTTGGAAGGGAATGTAGGCAGTTGTTTGGGTGCCTTCCAGGCAATGTGGGTTAGTCCTTAACCGTGCTGTTAAGAGAAATACAAAAAAATGCTATTTGGGAAAGAGTATAATATAAAAGAAGGTCAGCAAGAAATCTTGCATGACATTATGGTGCTTCATGACTATATGTTACATGTGCAGGAGGAACCTCTTCAAAAACAATTTCCATTTTTAGCCAGGTCTGAGCAGATGGCCCACTGGATTACTGTGTTGTGGAGCGATGGGATGTTACTGTACCCCATAAAAATCGAGTAATTCTTCATTCATGAGAATTAATAATACACAGTACAATACACTCAACTAATTTATTTATTTATTTTTTCACTAAATGTTCATAGTTAATGTGCAAACAATAGATAGTAATTTAGAAAATAAATTAAACAAAAAACCCACAAAACCCTCTTGGTCTTCCAATTGTATCTGCTACATGCTAGTGCAGAATTACTGATGAGAGCATATTTAAGTATAAATAAATCTTTTATCCTCATTATGACTCCACTGTGTTCCTACAGTGAAGTCATCCACACAGAGCTGCTTATGGGTTGAAAGCCTCAATAGCCTCTTTTATTTATAATAAACATTGCATACTAATGTTAACAATGTCATTGTGTGATGTCTCAATAGAGGATTATGACTTCATGTAATGTTAGCTTGATGTCTTGTCTCTCATGTAATGGAGTCAATTTTCCTTACAAAGGATATGAGAATCACTTATTCGCAAACCCTATAACGAATATTCCATGTACCTATTATGTTAACCCAATATTAAGGTGGCATAATTAAGCTCAAAGCCAGAAAACAATGTTCAGTTCTTAATTACCCCTGTTGGGTGCACAGAAATACATTTTAAAGTTAGAAATATGTATTTCCCCTAAAATAATATTTGAAGTTCGATTTACTGCATTTTCAGGTGTAATTCCACATACAGGTACAAGGATATTCCTGAAATGTGCATGACTATAAATAACATAATCATAAAAAATTATTTTGTGGCACATAGCTAGTGCAAAGAGAGGATAAAATGGTTTTATATTAATGAGCAAAGAGTAAAGCAATCTTCCATCATCTACCAGAGACAGACAGCACTTTGGAGAATAGGGTCCTATCTCAAACAGCACTTACACACATGCTTAACCTCAATTATGGCATCAACGGGACTTAGTACAATCTTAAACACCAGGGGGAAAAAGGAACTAATGCACTGGCATAAAGACTCATATTTATATAATAATGCAAAATATTAAGTAAACTATAGCACAGTCATTTGTGATGTTATGAATATAGATATCGTGTAATATTAACATAATACAATTGGATGCTTAGCTCCTGATTGCCTTCAAAATAATTTATCTGAACGCTCATGAGAGAAGTTCAGGCTAAGATGAAAAGCATACATCCACCTAACAGCTAGCAAATGCTTCACGTAATTGTCTAAAAACGCGTTCAGAATATGGGATTTTCTGGTAACAGAAGGGCAGAATATTACAGCTTTTGTGGAAATACCAGCTCTTACTAGTGCAAGTTTGCAGCTTTACATGAAAAATAACATTAACCAAGAGTTATCCCAAACGAAAACTCAAATAGAAATGAATCCTATTTAGAGGAATAGGATGTCTCTGGTAGAAAACAGTTTCAGAACTGATGCTATCACCCCATTTTTCATATCTGTACAAAAAAAAAAAAGTAGATGTCATATTGTATCGGCCAGTGCAGGTACTGGAAATATATGGATGCTGCTTATGGGGAAAAAAAAAAACCTGTGTAATACTTGAGAAAAAATTATTCCTCACTTAAAACTAAACTCATGTCTATATTTTCATCAGAATATCACTTATCTGCAGTGTAATGCTGCCTAATTTGGGAATCTGCAAGGTGCTAATTTTTATCTGTGTTACTCATATTCAAGAGCTATTATTTCACTTAGTAATTTGGACTAAGCTGTTAGCTAGATTGTCTTTTTTCTGTCAGTATAAATTTGGAGATACTCCACCCATATCAGCAGTCCACTTCGCATTATCACTGATGTATCTGTACAGGACTAAGCATTTGCCCTCCAGTCTATGTTTTCTAAGTTTAGCTGCATGTTCATAACTTTGTTTGGAGTTTCTTTTTATTTTCATTAGAGTACTAATTGGGAATAACTGCAAACTACAAAATTATGTGGATTGTGTTGGAACGAATGAAACAGAGGATGTGTATATGACACCCTCTGGCTGGGAGAGATGATCGGTTCCTGTGTGCACAAAGGAAATTGCTTAGGAATCACCTGATATTTTTGCCTGTAGTCACTGGGATGACATAGGTTTGAAATGTGTGTGAAATGAGGGAAGCAATGAACAGATGTAGTTTCAGCTTGTTGTTGACAAGGTGAGTGTCAGCAGGTATCATTTCAGGAGCAGTGAGCAATGCTTTTGGTGCTCAAGTGGTGTAGATGTGTTTACCTGTGGAATTTGTTCTCTCTGTGGTGATGGTTCACCGAAAAAACCCTAGACTTTGCTCAGTTAACTCCAAACAAACAGGGCTCTGGCTCTGTGCAGGGCTCGCTAGGACTAGTTTGGAGTCTCCAAACTTTACCTCTGAGTTAATTTTGTGTTGCTTTACTTCAGTGAGGACTGTTCCACCCCTCTTACAGTCCAGCATGTTGTATGTGTCTGCAGGATCAGAGCATCAGATCATAGCTCTTTAGGACACAATACAGTGCTCAGTGCAGGAGAGGTCAGGCATAACAGTGAGCATGATGTAAATAATCAAGAGAAACGTGAGGCTCTAAACTTCAGCCAGCTTTTGAATTATCTAAATGTATTTATAAAACAGGAAAACCATTATAATGATCTCATTTTCATAACCTAAAAATTCTAAAGGGGTTTTCCTTTGAACTTTACAAATATCTCCTGAGAGCATGTAACAGCCTAGTACAAAAGCTGCAGGTTTTGAGGATTAGAAATGAGTGAAAACAGGATTTCTGCTGAGACAATCTTTCTAGTTTAGGGATGCATTTCTAACTGGATTTCTGCCTATCATAACTAACAAGGGCCAAAACCTTCGTATCTGTGAGGGAATTCTCCATTTGTGCAGGTTCACTCTGGTCACCTTGGAGGCCATGAAAGGAAGAGCCTCCATGAAATGGTCTGGAGCACTTGGCAACCAAGTCTTGCTTCTGCTGGAGATGCTTTTAGGATCACCTCTCTTCACACTGCAGGGCTGTGGTACATGCAGTAGCTGTTCTGCCTGGCAGCAGTGTCAGTGCTGGGCTCAGATTACAGCCTGACTGCACAGTCTCTTTGCAGTGAAAGCCATGCATTAAAAGAATCCTTGTAAACAGATAATTAACTTCATGTTTAATTATATGTCCAAAAATTGTCTGGAAATTGCAGTTCCAAAAATTAAAAATTAAAAACTAATTCAGATTTTTTAGCTGCTCTCTCCACTCATTACAAAAATCCTCCAAAAAATTGTCTCTTGAATAAATAAGCCTCCACTTACATAAATAAGGGAGCCATATTTAGACCCCAGTTCGACATGCAGGACAAATTTGGCAAATCTGATGTTTTTCCAAATCAATTTGGTATGTGTTATGAGAATAATGTCACTGGAAAGGTTACTTTTCAAATTTTTTTATCTTTAAAAATGTAAAAGAGAAAGAAGAAAGTTGGCTTTGATAAACAGACAGGCAGTGCTTTAAATAGAGCAGTGATAAGGCAGAGAGCTTCTAAATAAATGAGGCATGAACGTTTATTTTTTTTTTTAACTCCAAATGAAAATTGTGTGTTCACCAGAACAGCTTTAAATTTAGTGAAACAGGACAGCAATATATCATATATTTTACAGTTTCAAGCACAGAAGCAGGGACTCTTGCTGTAGTAGAATATGTACTACATTCCTGAAAAGCAGTAAAAAAAATAGCTGAAATGCTTTCACCTTGACGAGAGAAATTCTATAAGGTAGAATAATTTTGATTCAGAGTTTGATAAAGCTGTTCTGTTGGCTGGAAGTTTGCCTTTCAACTGTGTTTGATGTGATATTCAGTTCATTTTGCAAAAATATTTTATGCCAAGTATTGCTATTAAACCTTTTATGTTGCAGAGATTTTTGTCAACAGACGCACAAGGATTAGGTTTTAAGTGGAGTTAATCATTGAACATGGAGAAGAGAAACACTGGGGGAGTACTTCACTTACACAAACAAACCACCACCATGCAAAGCTTCAGCCATTTTTTCAATTATTACCCTGTTTTCAGAATAGTGTAGGTAAAATATAAAATCTGGCTCCCCTTCTAATCTCTATTCATGTTTAAGACTTGTAGAACCTATTAGAGAAAGTGGATAATTAACATGGAAAAGGCTATGTAGCTGCTGCAGCTGCTAGCGTACCAAACCTTTGAAGTCTACTTTAAGCCATTATATCTGAGCACTTATTTTGGAAGCCTAAGAAATAACACAGAACTTTCTAAGATGGTGTTGTTTTTGTTTTCTGACTCTTTCACTTCTTGGTAAATAGGACATATCATTAAAATGCAAAATGGATTAACATTTAATCTAGTCTTCAAAAAAAAAAAAACAAACCTGAAAGGCAAAAAGGGTGCCATAGAATGAAGTAGCACCCTGCCTTTTTTCCCTGTACCATCCAGCATATCCAAAACAGTCCCATTTTTATAGAATATTTTTAATTGGTGTTTGTGTTTTCATTTTACTATTTGATTTACATTGTAAATTTGGGCATCTCTTAAACATAAAAGTAAATATATACCGCAAAGGTGTGGTTCAGTGTTTGTTATTACTGTGCACTCAGGTGATGTAATCACTGACTGTAGATAAGACCTGTAATGGGAGCTGCTAATAACTAGATATTCGGTAAGTGGTCCTTTTCCATACCAGAAAGAAGTAAGGGTGTACTTGAAGATGGATAGTACTGAGTAATGTTTAGCAGATATTACTGTAGTATTACTGAAGTTTAGTTTACAATTCAAAAAGCAAGATCTACCCTACATCATCAAAGCAGTGAGGTGTGGTAGTCAACTGTGATTGGGATGTGGGACAGGAAATCCATGACACAATCTAATACAAGAAATAGATCATAGCCTAACAACAGAGCAGCTCCTGCTACCTAATGAAGCTACAGTTCCCAATAAGCTTGTCCTCCTGAGCCACAGAGGATAATGAATCTGCAGTTCTAGACTACTTTCCCCTTTTCACAGAGCCCAGGTTCAACTGGGAGGCACTGTGGCATAAAAGGATGGCTGCCATATTCCATTGCTGTCTCTTCAGTTAAATGATTTGTCCTTGTGTTTCTTAATTTCCATAGTAATCACTACCATAACTGTGTCAAGTGGCATCTGACTGTGAAAGTGACACCTACACTAGGGAATAGGACTGATGGATTTGAAGCACTCTATCCTAAACAGGGACAAAAACATACAATGTGGACCAAACAGCCTGCTCAGGCCCAGTAGTTTTGCAGGGTCAGCTGCAGGCCATCCCCAGTTTGGATTTTGAATAAGGTGGTAGGCATTGGTTCTGTCTTCCTTAACATCTCCTGGAGAAGGACCATGGAGGGTTGAAGTGCAAGGTGGAATATCAGGTATTGTTTAGGAACTGTTGGCATGGTATAACAAAACATGCTGATGTTCATTGACTTTCTTTCGGAATACTAATAGCTCCTCCCTGGCATGCATTAGGGGTGGCTTCGTGGTGCAACACAAAAGCCTAGTATGGATGCCACAAGTAGTCTTTCCTCCTCGATGATGGGAGTATTACAGTAACAGCTCTAGTCTGGCCTGAAATATTAGGGAAAAAACAATCCTGCCGGCAGAGGCGTGTCTGTTGCAAGTAATTAAAACCAGATCCCAAGCCGACATTTCCAAATGGAAAGTTTTATTTCAAAATAAAACGCCCTAGTGCATGGTTTTTTTCTGAGGAAACTGATCATTTAGACCCTCCACTAACCTGTTTCTGCTGTAATGGCAGTGCCAGGTGTGGAAAGGTGATTCTTACCATGCAGCGGGTGGCTCCAGCAGATGGAGCTGAAGAGCAGCAGGATGAAGGAAGAACTCATCTTCCTGCCCACCTAAAGGAGCTGCAGCTTGTGTGAGCCCTGGGGCTTTAGTTTAAAGAGTATTTCTTTTGAGGGAGCTACCCATGAGCTCCTGCATCCGACGTTACTTTGTTGTGCACAGAGCAACTGTTTGTGTGGCCTGTGTTAAAGGAGTAAAACAGTCCCATTTACTGCTCATTCCCACAAGTATCTGTTTTGGAAACAGTACAAGGGCAGAAATAAGGATGATGATGCAGAAAATGTATGGTTGTTTTTTACCCAGGAACATTTTCATCTAGGTACATGATGTGGTCTTCAAATAATTTTAGCCCAGCTGGGGAGAACACTGGGGTACAGGGGCACAGCATGTGGCCAAAGCTCCTTCAGCTGTCACTGTTGTGGAAGGAGTATGGAATGTAAACCCTGGATTCAAGTCTTGAGAAGCTTAAGCAACCCAGGAGTGGCTGGGTCTCACACCCTTTTAAGCTCACAGAAATCAAGACTTGTGTCCATCACCAAGACCTGTTACTGGTATGTTCATTTTTTGCCTGTATCATAACAGTCAGGAGTCCAGCAGATACAGCAGTGATAGGCTAGCATGGATAGGTAAGCAATTTTTTTCTAAACAGAAGTGCAAACAGCTGCTCTGTAATGGTTCTGAGTTAACTTGAATCAAGAGCCAGAGAAAATGCAATGTGTCCCTTGCCTATAAAGTCACTCTGAGGCTTTAACTTTGTACACATAAAAAGGTTTTACTCTCCAAAAAATACTCCTCAGTTAAAAAGAGGAAAGATGCCCTTTGCTGCTTTTGCCTAGAGCCCAGTGTCTTCCAACATTCTATGGCAGCTGTGGCAATGCTCTGCTTAATGCAAAGAACATCTGGGCTGCCTGCAATTCTGGGAGAGAAGTGTCAGAAGTGTCATAGACATCCTTGAGCAAAGAAGGATCTTCACTTTTATTACACAGAAGTGTCAAAAACAGCCTTATTGAACATCAGGCTGCAATTTGGCACACAGAATGTAAGTCTGAATAGAAGTGACAAAACCCCTTCTAGGAAATTGCTAGTTGGTGTTAGTTTTTCATAGTTTCAAATTAGCATGTAAAGGAACAGAACAAATGGTGAGCAGCTAGGTAACCCTGCTGGTGAAAGATCCTAGCATTGTGGTTTTGGTGCTTACTTCACAACCTCGTGGCTGTCCGCTGGGTGACTGAAATTGATTAAGTCATTGTCATCATCAGTGAAGTGCCATTGATCCGGCCTTACTCACTTACGAAGCCAGCCTATGTGATGCATCTAATTTAGCATTATTGAAAGTTTTAGCTCCAGAAGGTGACAGAGCTGGACTCAGGACACTAGTTATTGTTTTATCCTTGGAACAGGGTCAACTCTCCTGATCAAATACAATGGCTTTGTGTCACACTCTTAATTGCTTTTTCATGGTTTGTGTCAGATGAACCCATGCTTTCATATTTTGATTGAATTTTTATGGTGGGCAGAAGATAATTATCACCTCTTTAGGGTTGGTTGGGGTTTGTTTGGTTGTTTTTGTTTTTTTTTTTAAAGGGAAGGGATTGAGCTCTTGTTTCTTACTCAAGTACAAGTCTACTAAGAAAATCTTCAATAAGTATAGCAAATGTCTTTAGAGAAGGACAGCAGTGCGATACACATCATTAAGTATTTAATTTACAAAGGAAAATATGGCACTAGTTAAAATTTTGTGGAGCTTAAGGTGATGCTCTTCTGTTACCATATCTCTGTTTCCCACCTTCCTCTCTTTATCCATTTTCTGCTGTTCTTTCCTGGAGCTTGAGTGCTGCTGTGGAAATCTGAGGCTGAACCAAGTTTGTGACCATGGAGTTAAGTAGACTCAAAGGTCACACACAGTCAGAGAACAGAGTTGCCACATAAAGACATGCAGACAGACATCAAGACTGGGTTGTCAACTCCTGTAATGCCAAGTGTTTCAGCTGAAACCCCTCTGAACAGGGTCCAATTTCCTGATGAAAGCTTGTGCCTTTAGGAAAATGGCTATCAGGGCATTTGCTTCATTCTTTAAGATGGACACTGAAATCCCACACCACTTTCAAGATATGTGGTTTATGTCAGTAGTACAATATCAATATGCATGCGTAAAAACTGTTTCTCATCAAAAAATACCAGTCAAATACTGAAGTGTTTGGAAAAAATTCTTTCTTTGTACTTTACAGAATTCAGGGGGCAAAATTAGGAATTCAAACAGGTCTTACAAGCTGCGTAATTGTTTTGTTGGCCCTTTGCTCACAGTGAAATTAGCCGCATATCTTTTATTTCTTCCCCTGTGTTTGCTGTTAAAAAGTCAGCGTATCCTAATAGCTCCCATTGCTTCCCATTCCAAGTGCAGGTCAAATGCCAGCTTTCTAATGGTGAATGTCATGTATAATTTATCATTGAAAAAAGTACTTGATAAAATCTCTGCAATAGTTTCTTCTTGCTTTGTTATTCAGATTATGTTTTGTGTGTGTGTGTGTTTGTTGGTTGGGTGTTGTGTATGTTGCTTGAATTTTTGGTCTCTTTTTGGAAGCATGCCTTCTATCAGCTATAAAGCAAGCAGGGGGGTGAAAAAAAGGCACCAAAATGCTGATGTACTGGTAAATAAGTTAAAAGGACAGAAGGGCAGCTGTGCTACTCTTGTGAGACAATAGCTTGACACAACTTTTTTGTAATGAATTAGTATATCTTTAATTTCTGAGTTATTCAAGACTCGTGGGGATTTTCATAAAGCAAGCAGCATAGAATTGGCATGAGTTTGGTGATACAACTTTTCTTTTTATGCTGATGAACGAAACAGTGAGTTGATAATTGCCTTATTGAAAAGTGTAAGACATAAAAAGCAAATCTTTCTATAAAGTTTGAAAAAAATAATCTAATGTTTTCTTATCTGCATAGAAGTAGGAGGTACCTCTATATCATTATGCATACCTGTCTTCAAAAACAAAGGTCTAATCTAGGCCAAAGGGAAACAAGCCATAATGCAATAGCTCTGATTGGCTTATGTTTAGTAAGTCTTTCAAAAGTTTAATCTTAGCAGCTTTTAAAACAAAACTTGCAATAGACAAATCCCACTGGGCTCCTATTTATAGTATCCTAATTTTCAAAGAAAGCAAATCAGGCAACTTTTTTTAACATGAGTAATATTGCTCCCAGCATTCTGCCTGCAGCCCACACGTTGTGGGTTTTGGCATGAGCGTGGCAATTAAAAAAAATAAACAGCTCTCTTTCATATTTTTTATGCATAAGCTATTAGAGTCAGCGCTGACACAGCTGGCAAAGAAACTCAGTGAAAGGTAAACATTCTGCTCCTAATGTAATGCAACATATTGTTGTGTTTGGTTGGTAAAATGTAAGCTTCCTGAAAGAGTATTTTAAAAGTAAGTTTGGTTTTTCAGGGGGTTTTTGGTTGCTTTTTTTTTTTTTGGGGGGGGGGGGTGGAGTGTACAGAATTTCTAGTGTATTGCTGTTTGAGTTAAAAGAATAGTAACCTTTTAAAGAAACGACACTTCTGGCACTGGGTGTTTCAGTCAACAGCTTATTGAATTTTAAAAAATATTCTTACCAAAAATCAGGACAGAAAATGAGCTCTGATGTTTTCTCCTTCGGCAGAATGTAATAGTCTGAGCGAGTAAAATCAATTTCTTTTAATAAAATTCTGTCCAAAGAAGGAGGTTCAATAATAAATGTCATACTGTTTAAAAGGAATAAAACTTCCAACTGTATTAGGAGTAGTTTGTGACTTGCTTCAGCAACAAAAGATTGTTTAGTTCCTTCTCCTAATTACCACAACTACGTTTAAAGTGAGATTATGGAATGATACATATTTCACTAGAGAAAGCACATGAAGGTGTTTCTTTGAGGTAAGGGCCATCAGTAAGTAATTATGTGTAGCATATGTCCAGAAGTTCTCAAAATACTGGTGTTTGGGTTTTTTTTAAAATAATGACTTTGTGTGATTGCTTATGATTAAGATGCTGCGCTTCCCACATGTCATGCCCTGTTGGAGGCAAATGCAGAGACAGCCAAGCAGAGCTGGGTGCATGCAGGATCCTGGTGCTCTCTGCAAGGCTTTGGAAGATCTTTAGCTGGAGCTGGGTGGTGCCCATGTGTTACAAACTCTACCTCTGCCTCAAAGTATGCTGGCGTTCACAGGGTGGATTTGTGGGGAGCATAAACAGATGCAGAAAGCACTGAGTGTAACCACTGCAGAAACTTATGGACACATTAGAGCTACATGCACTCCATATTGAGTGACAGCTCAGCAGTTATTGAAAATCCTGATTGATGTTGGGTGGCCTGACATGGAAGAATTAAGAGATGCTGGTTTGTGCTAGCTGGGCTGCGAAACAGCATTCTGTCTGCAGCCATCTGAGTGTCCACCATAAATGGTATCCCTGTCAGATTGCCTGTCACACTTCAGTTACCTTTGAAAGGAATTTTTTAAAAGATCCAACTTCTCCTTTTACCAGTTTTCAGCACATCCTTTGAATTGGAGTTCCAAATCCCAGTTGTTTCTCATCTCAGACTGAATTATAAAAAGGGCAGGTGTGCTGCAAACCAGATATCTGCCCTTTTATATATAAATCTAGTAAATAGCCCTCTGGGTAAAAAGTTGGAGTATATGATTTTGAGTTTATAAAAACAACTGAATAATCCTTTTTAATGTATATAACATGAGCTGAAGAGAAGCATTTAAACTTTAGAACAACTTTTCAGTAGAGAAGGAAATTATCTGCTGAATCCTATTGTTGATCTTGGAATGTGTTTCAGATGTTAGGTGTGGACTTCATATTACCCTCAGGACAGTTCATAGCAACTAAACAAGCATTTACCCTGCTGAAGTCAGTGGAGTTGTATCAGTGTGAATCCAGAGGAATTGTTGTCTTCATCTCTCATCACAAAATAAATTCAAATAATCATGCAGCAAAAGCAGTGTGGCAGAAATGTTCTGAGATCTGATTTTCCAGTCATTCTGAACTGTTACACCAGGACAATTGTGAACCAGCGCAATTGTGACTGGGGCAGTTGTGAACTCAACTTGTCCTCTCTGACTGGGACAAACATGCTGCAAATGATTTTGATTACATGGATTTTTTTTTTTTTCCAGTGGAAATACCACAATTAAAAGAGGAAGAGGGCTTTTTGAGGGCAGGAGCTAATCCCAGAATTTCTGTCTAACTAGACTTCTAATAACCTGTGTTCTCTCTGTTCATGGAGATGGTCATAAATGGCATCATAAAGTGAAAATAATGAAAGACTAGGAGCATGATGCATTTTGTGTGAAAATTCAGTTGCCCTGATCTGATCCTTGTATAAGTAAAGAGGAGAAGCATTTCCAGATTAATGAGGTTTCAGTACAGTTTAAACTGTTAGAATATGAGTATTTGGGGGGATCCCATATCAAGTGCTCTATTGATTTCTCAATCTTGATAGGTTTGCCTCACACAGCTGTCCCAGTGTGCGTCTTGTGTTTGGGAAAAGTCATATACTCCTGACTGGGGCCAGTCTCTTACTGTTCTTACTGAGTTTCAGAGTAAAACCCGAACAGGATGCTTAAATAAAGTAAGCTATATTATATCAATCAATTACACCATAGACAGACCCTCCAGGATCAGAGCAAATGAAAGTTTCCTGTGCCCCTATCTGCTATTGGCGTTACGTTTGGTTTAGGCTTATGGAACCATGGATACATGTTCATCTGCTCTGTGCTAGTGTTCTTAGCAGCTCACACAGCTGTACATAGTGAAAGGTCACCTCTAGTTGGTGCAGATCATCACCTGTACCTCTTCCCTGAGATTTCCAGGTGAGCAGGATGGAGCTCTGTGTGGGGCTGTTGGTGTTCACATGCCCATGATGGACAGCAGGCTCTGCATCTTCAGTCTAGTCCAAAGTCGATAGGAAAAGAAATACTGTGATATGAAAGAATTTAAGTCTTTTGTAATATACAGCACTATGGTTATTACTATGGAGCCTGTATTAGGCCCATGTAAAATGAAGCTGTTGATGGTAAACACAAATGTGTCCAAGATAATTTTATGTCCTTTCGAAACAGAAGGGGTTGAGGGGGAATAAAAGAGGGAAAATGCAAGGGGTCGATATTTGCTTAATAGAAAAGACAGCATCTGTAGGGAGAAAATTATAATTCTGAGTTTTTTAAAACTCTTGCAAAGAATAGAGGATAAAAATAGTGCTGGAAAAAGCAATAAAATCTATGAGCATTAATTCATAGCATGCTTTTTTGAAGTATATGACTTTTTTTTCCACAAACCCACTAATAGGATTCTAAATATGAGTGAGAATAGCAAATTGCTTTTTTCATCTCTGGGATCTATAGCTTCACCTCTATACTTGAATAGAAATATTAACCAAGAGGCAGATACTTATTTCTTTTGTTTATGCTCAGCCTCAGGAATTTTTCAGATGAAATCAATAATTAAAATGTTTATTAGCAATTGTAAGTGTTATAAATGCAACTTTGCTGAACACAAATGTATATATATCTCAGATAACTGAGATATTTATATCCAGATTTTTTTAGCCAAGTAGCAGAACCTGTGAGAAGAGACAATGTAGATACTGTGTTAACTTAGGAGATTCAAACAATTTGGTATCTTTTCATTTTCTTTACATAATAGAAATCAGTAGTTGGTTCTTAAGAAGAAACAGATTCTGACAGGCTTTATTTCAAGGGTAATATAGCAAGCATGGGACTTAATGTAAAAGCTCCTAAAAGATCACAGGAGAACTGTACGAACTGATTGCAGGAAGTAGAACTCCTGGTGCAACCAGAATTTCAAACACTCTTCTGAATGAATCGAAGTCTCCAATTAATCAAAAATACTTATAATGCCTACCTGAGGTTACATATGTAGTTTTATATATGCATGTGGAGCGAGACAATTTGGGTATGTACTTGAAAAGAGAAAATGAGACCTTAGTATTACAATACATATCTTGGCTTCTGGTATCTCTACTGTTGTCTGTTTCTTTCCTGTTTGCTATCTCTACTCTTGTCACTGGTACTTAGGAAAGAGAACTCTTACATTAGATATTTCATAACAAATTAGCCAAACACTATCTCCGTGTCACAATAACAAGGTATCAGCTCATGAACTGATATTTGAACTGGGTGTTTGAGTGCATGTTTTGGATAGAAGAGGGCTCATGTGCCCACTCACATCACTTTGCTGTGGAGGGGCAAAGGTTAAATAAACCCACACTTCTGTTCTGCCTCTTCGAATGGGCACTCTGACCATGACTGGTTTCATTGCTAAGGCAATGGTCTTGTTTGTTAAACTCTTGGGATTATAACACTGAATATAGTTAACTAAGACTAAAGGTTTGGAAAGCTGGGAAGCTTTCTTCAGATACAAAACAAACACACTTTCTTCTCTTTGCTCCCTCTGAGCCTACCAAGCTCTGAAGTGGAGCTGCACATCCAGCTGGTGAGGTGCAGGTGAGGGAGTGCCCCTGCTCCAGAGGGCTGCTGCTGCCCTTTGTGTTCACCTCAGTCCTTTAGTAAAAGTCAATCAAGCTCTGCAGGATTCTTCCTCCTAGCCACAGATCTAAATCCACAAAGCAAAATAGTTCAAAATGGTTCAGAATGCTATGTTGTTCCCTTGCTCTTCTCCTTACACTAGTGGTGCTAGCTTGGAGTACTGCATTCTCATGTGCATCTCTATTTTTCACTCCATAGTTTTCTAATAAAATAACTTACTTTAATGAAAACATGAAATGCTGCTTTTCTCTCTATCTCCCCTCAAAGCAATGTCTGCTATGATATCACAAGTAGTCACTTAAACCCAGGAACAGCAGGGGTTCTGTGCCAACCAGAATGAGAGCTGGGTATTTTTGTTAAAAACTTTCAGATGACTTTGGAATCATTAAACTGTGAAATAGCTATTTTGTTAGCTTACATTTTTTCTATAGGTAACATTTATTCCTCTTCATCGTTCCCTGTTTTTGCTTCTCATAGCTATTTGTTGCCTGTTGCTTCAGATGAAAGTGTAAACTCTGAATAAGCCTCATACATTCTTGCTCATTGACCTAGCGCAGTGAAGCCAATGACAACATCCACATCACTGCAAATAGTAGTCAGCGCCTTCAAAGGTGGCATAGATAAGAAATACCCTTCTCAGTGTGCACAGTCACCAGGCATAGGTATGGTTCAAATTGTAGTCCAGGACATTTCTTAGAAATTCTATTCTGTGGTCTGTACTTTAATATGCATTTCTTAAGATAAAGCTATTATATTGTAGGCTAAATTAATGTGTCCACCTTTTAAAGTGAAACTAATAATTTGGAACTAAATGCTGTCTTACATTTATAAGGGTGCAGAAAATTGACCCTAATAGAAAACTCATGATTTTTTATCTGGTGTAATAAACACTAATAAATTTCTGAAGACTATCCAGAACATGCAATAATATGCCCTCTATTTTGTTCTCTTTTATGGCTGCGATAATACAAACGTAGTCCTTACAACCGTGTGAGTGGTCTTTCTCTGAGTTGTGATCAGAACTGGGCCTTTGGTTTGTATTGATGCTGACCTGCCAAAGGTTGACTGGTGAGGAGCTCCTTCAAGTTTTGCAAAGTACTGGAGGATGGACAGTACAAGTACAGTCCTGTCTTTCTGCAGTCGAAGTCACCGTGTAGTCACTGGCTCCTTGTAGCAAGCAGTGACATGTTGAAGTTTGTACCCTTTAGTTTCTGGTTAGATTTCTGTAAGTATTTAGAGGAATAAGTTTTAAATTATGTGTGTTTTGTTAGAAGCTGAGCATGCCAAATACGCCCTTCTCTGTGCTTTATTCACTGTTGCACTGTTGTAGCTCAGCTAAAAATGTTGGCTATTTGGATACTGATGAAGGGTAAGTATCATGGAAGAGCAAGGTTATTATTTGTGTGTTTTTCATTTAATTGCCAAAAAGTTTAGCCAGAATGAAGCAAAAGTATTCATACTGCATGGAGGCTGTGAGATGAGTGTCACTTTAAATACTCATTTCCTCTTTTTCATCTCAGCTCTAAAGAATGGGCTTGGGGTAGGGAAGGAAAGTGTGAGGCTGGTAGACTCAGCTGTGATTTCAGAATACGGGATGCACTGTATACAGCCTGGCACACAAGCAAAAGCATTGGAAAAAATAACCAAAAAAAAAAAGCCAAAAGATAAACAGCCATTCTAACAAAAAAAATAATAATTCTCAGCTAGAGAAAGGAAGCATATCTGGTGAAACTACAAGATAGTTAGGATATTGAACTCCTGCTCCACCAGATTGAAAGAAGATGGGGTTTGGATCCATCATGGCTGTCTACACTTGGCCTGGAAAGTGCAATGCTGTGTGTGTAACAGCCAGTTTGTTGGTGAGTTCTCATGCCAGGGCCTCTCTTGAAACTGCTCAAAAAACAAAACACTTACTTAAATGAAAATAAAAAGACAGGACCCCAAAAATATGGTCAAATACCCTCAATGTGTTAGTCTATCATAAATACCATAGGAACTCTTTAGGACAAGAAAGGTATCTTACTCCCCAGCCCACCATCTCAATACAAAGCCTGAGCAAGGGAAGATTAATCCTGAACATTGATGCCCAGTTAATTTTGAGATACCATGGTAGGGAGCAACTCATTCCAGCCTAATCTTGTTTAGATTACAATAATTTAGATGACAATAAGTCCACATTGAAGAGCTGGACTGCTTCTCATCCAGCAAAACTCAGTTAAGTTTGCAGATTCAGTGGGGGAGATACTTCTCCTAGAGAACTGGTTAGGACTGGGACTTTTCAGTATTACAGTAATACAAATACTACATTATGCTAGGAGGCTTTGAAAGAGAAATGTTTGACTGCATTGAGCAAGTGATGATGTTTGATGTACCTCCAAGGTGGCAGTCAGTGGGTGAGCCTTGCAAAACTCAGCTGCTTCTCTCTCAGCAAGTTTCTGCCTTGTAAACAGTGCCTTTGTTTTCTGTCTATGTGGGCTCTGATGCCTTAGATTTCCCTTTGAAGTATGAATGAATCCAGTGCTTCAAAACAAAACTCAAAATAGAGCTGGAAAAGCACGGAGGGAGAAACGAAAGAAGGGAAAAGGAAAATGTAGTTTTAAATATCCACATTAATAAAGCTGGCGAAATGATCTGTGTAGTCAGGGTGATCGTGTACTTGCTGTTTGTGACCATGTGGGGCAGTTGAGGCTTGTGGATAAACTTAAGGTTGCATGAAGCTTTTTCTGTTTGCTGGCACCTATGTGCATGTGTGCAGTGGCAACATAAAACAATAAAAATTATGACCACTCACTCACCAGAGGCTGATTTACATGGGCTATTTGAAGAATTTGCAGTTGTGCAGGCAGTGCATAAATGGCAACAGCAAGCTCTCTGTGAGAGGCTCAGAGGCAGAACTTTGTTTATACAAAGTATCTGTCAAATCGCTCAATGCAGCAGCTGATTCAGGTGAAAGCAGTAACCTGGTCTTGCACAAACTGTGAGTGGGCAAACCAGCCAAACACAAGGCTGCTGGGACCTGCCTCTCCTGATGGGGAGGGAGGGTGCGTCTTTCTTTGCACCTGTCCATCATATGGCTCTGGATCTCTACAGATCTTTTAGCTGTTTGGGTATTCCATATGGAAGTGGAAAAGAGGAGATATGCCCCCTCTTGCTATTGCATGTCTGTCGGTAAGAGTGTGAGATGAGGCTGTTTCCTAGGTTCATAGTCTGGTGAGGCCACACAGGGTAGCGTGCAGGACAGGCTGCACTTCTCCTTTATGTCTCAGAATTGTGAAACAGAGCCCAGCTATACTGGCCCTCAGTTTGTCTAATAAAGTTGTGTACTATAAATGGATCAGCCAGTTGGGACTGGAACCACAATCCTCAGGGAACCTCTCAACAAATCTGGTTTGAGTTTCAAGTTGCAGTGAAATATGAAATGAGGTGGGTTTCATGTGGTTTCAGGTTTTGCTGAAAACCTTTCAACCAGCTCTAGTCAGTAGCTGTTACTTTTTCAGTTTTCTCCCTCTAATGTGTCTGTGATATTCCTAGTTGAATGTGCCTCAGATTATGGGCAGTTAGGAGAGGAGAAAATAAAAGGCCCTAAATGTGACTCAGTGCACTGGGAATTGAGTAAAGGGGGGGGGGGGGGGGGGGGAGGTGCCCTTTCCTTGTTGAACTTCCCTTTTGGTCCCCTTTCTTGTGGAGTTTTACCAAAACTTTATTTTCGCATGGAGATTTTTTGACTGTTTAGTTCACTGTGATAATAGCACTATAGATCACCTCCTAACTGGCTGGGGTGAGTGGAAAAGGAGCCTTGCAGACTCTGTTTGGCAACTGGACAGCAGACCTGGAGAAGCAGTCAGATTCCCAGCTGGCCTGTGGCGCTCGCAGCCGGGAAAGCAGAATGCATGCTGCCTGCCACGGAGCTGGGAGGCGAGGAGGTGCTCAACTTCCCAGCTGGCAAGGAGAGTGCGAGGCCTGGAGAAATGGGCTGCTTTCCGTTTGGCTTTACAGGTTGAGCGAGAGGCCAAGAAATGAGGTTCAGTTCCCATTAGCCTGTCTGGTTCTTGATTTGCTTCCTTTAGTTAAAAGAGGCAGAGAATACTGATGATGTTTTGCCAGGCACAGGATTGAAGCTGAGTGGCATGGAAGAATAGAGACTTAAATGAGCACAGCTCGCTGTCTCCACTTGCTTTTGTCAGTTCATGTAACCCCCCTGCTGCCAGCAACCTTCCCTACGAAACGAAGAAAAACCCAGGGGTCACTGGGAGGTGATTGTGCAGTTCTGTGTTTGTTACTTAAGGTTGTTTTAAATTATTACAGAACCATTTATATGGGTAGAGACTCATTGTTGGCCCAGGCAGTATATTGATGGCTTAAATATTTAGGAAAAGGTTAGTATTTAGTGATTCATTCCCTTGTATATTGGAAAATGCACTTAATAGTTTGCCTGTTAAAAGGTTATTTAAATACATCACAGCTACTTTATGTGCAGATAATTTGAGTTCATCTCCTCTAAAAGCATATTTGTGGCGCATTTTTTTTTTTACTACACAGTAGTTATGAGAAGGGCAACAATGTATCTTCTGTTAATATGTGGCTAGCTTCATTGTAAAACCTGATTTCCTCCTCCCTCCCCACCTCTCCCCTGCTACCCCACCTCCCCTTTGCCTGTAGTTATTCCTTTGGAATTTGCAGCCTGTTTTTAAAAATCATACCTGATTTCTGTGCCAATCTTCACTGGAGTTTGTAATAACACACTGTAATTTAGGCAGCTCTCTGAAGTCCCATGTGTAAAGTTATCTGTGTAGTGCTTGCCTGATCAGAATCCAAGACAGCCCCATTTTCAGTGAGTGCAAGATATTAACATTTTGAAATTACTTCAGATCCATAATTCAGTAAAAGCCAGTGGAACCTGAACTTCAGGGCTCTTCTCAGCAGGCAGTAGCACATCTGTTATCTCACTTGTAACATAGCGCTAATAGCCAAGGCTGTGGCAGCACATGCTTCAGCTGAGAAGCACCCAAAGCTTTGGAAGGTGTGAGCAGCCTGCGCAGAAGTTCGTGCTGATGCAGCTTCCCTCTTAGTATCCGAGTTGGCCAGTGAGTCTCATCCAGTGCCTTCACAGGTGCAGCTTTTATTACACGTCTGGTTCCACTATAGCAACAGCATGAGTTGCTTCTGGGTTTTACTATAGGTTTTTAGCAGGTAACATCCATACGTGTACATAGCAAGGGCTCTTTATTGAATGCCCTTTACAGTAAATATAGTTTTTTTGAACTAGTCTCTCCATCTCATCACACCTCACCCAAAGCCAGGAATGTGAATGAACAAATCCAGTGCAGTGAATTAGTGGGGCAGTCCTAATCTACCAGCACATCTTGGGAACCACGTGTATTATCTAAGAACATTTTTTCAGTGTGCACCACAGGGTTCCACAAGGATAATTCAAGCTAGTTCAGGTGCTACAAACAGTATGACCAGCTTTCTCTGGCAGTCAGTCCCCCTGGACTCATTAATTGCATGGTACCATTTTATCTGTGGGTCCTGAGTGTGCTACTGCACCCACATCTTGGGGATGAGTCACTGGTGAGGAGCTGTGAGCTTATCCATCAAACCCCAGTGTCTTGAAGCAGTTTATCAAGGAAAGCTGCTCAACCAGCCACCATCTTTGACACCAAGCTGTGTGGTTCGGTTGATACGTTGGAGGGAAGGAATGCCATCCAGAGGGACCTTGACATGCTTGTGAGGTGGGCTGATGCCAACCTGATGAAGTTTAACCATGACAAGTGCAAGGTCCTCCACCTGGGTCGGAGCAATCCCAGGCACAGCTACAGGTTGGGCAGAGAAGAGATTCAGAGCAGCCCTGCAGAGAAGGACTTGAGGTGTTGGTTGATGAAAAAATGAACATGAGCCAGCAGTGTGCACTCACAGCCCAGAAAGCCAACCGTATCCTGGGCTGCATCAAAAGGAGTGTGACCAGCAGGTCAAGGGAGGTGATCCTGCCCCTCTCCTCTGCTCTCGTGAGACCTCACCTGGAGTATTGTGTGCAGTTCTGGTGTCCTCAACATAAAAAGGACATGGAACTCTTGGAACAAGTCCAGAGGAGGGCCACGAGGATGATCAGGGGACTGGAGCACCTGCCGTATGAAGATAGGCTGAGAAAGTTGGGGCTGTTCATCCTGGAGAAGAGAAGGCTGCGTGGAGACCTCATAGCAGCCTTCCAGTATCTGAAGGGGGCCCGTAAGGATGCTGGGGAGGGACTCTTCATGAGGAACTGTAGTGAGAGGACAAGGGGTAACAGGTTCAAACTTAAACAGGGGAAGTTTAGACTGGATATGAGGAGGAAGTTCTTTACTGTGAGGGTGATGAGGCACTGGAATGGGTTACCCAGGGAAGTTGTGAATGCTCCATCGCTGTCAGTGTTCAAGGCTGGGTTGGATAGAGCCTTGGGTGGCATGGTTTAGTGGGAGGTGTCCCTGCCCCTGGCAGGGGGGTTGGAACTGGATGATCTTAAAGTCCTTTCCAGCCCTAACTATTCTATGATTCTATGATTCTGTCTTCTGAGCCGTGAAAGGGTGTGGCAGAGTGCCTCAAAACGTAACACTGTGTGGCTAAGTAAAACAAAAGAAAGGTAATTGACTCATAACTAAGTTATGGATAGAAGACCTAGTAAAGAGGATAAAGCACAGTCCATAACAGGCACTCTCAAGCCTTCACTGAACCTCATTAATATACTTTTATTGAAATGCGCAACATCCATGAGGTGCATGAGCAGCCTTCCCTTTGAAAGCATTTGTGCTCACCTCTTTTTCTAGGAAGACAACTACAATGGCATTATTCACCAAGGTTTTATGCATCCCAGGATGGACTCCCGCATCTGCCTGGGGAAAATAGGTTTGTATATATAACTCAGCATGTTCTCAGTGTACAACATGCAGCTCACCCACACAAAGAGGCATGTATTTGGCCTGCCTTTACTGTCACAAAATTCCACGTTTCCCATAATGAGTCTTAATCATAGCATTTATAAGTTGGTTCATTTTACTTTTTTTTTTTTTTAAATAACAGTTTATTGCCATATTATGTAGGCAATAACCTACAAACTGGAATTGTTTTACACTCATAAAGGCTTAAAATAGCAAGTCTAATTTGTTTATAAAAAAGTGATAAAAAAAGACAGTGCCCCATGCTGAGACTTGTACACCGCCTTTCATTCTGTAGGACATCTTTATAGCTGTGTGATAAACCCCCTCATAAATGGGTTTTGTAGTAAAAATGCTGACACAACTTTAACTATAGAATCTTGAACAGCAGCAATGCAATAAAAGATCAAACTGTAATGCTAGAATATAAAGAAAGAATCATGATATGCAAAAAAGAGCAAAAAGTTTTCAGAAGTAATCAATCCTAAAACAAAGATCGTAGCTATGGATAAAAGAAATAATCTGACAAAGTCTTAAACCAGCCCTTGGAACATTTATCATTTGGTTTTTAGACAGGCACTGGGCTGTGGTATATGTCGATCAGAGCCAGAAAACTGCTGAAGCTCAGCTCACTCTTGTGGGTTTCTCTTGTCCATTTCTGGCATGAACAGCTGACTGTTCATGAACAATAGTCAGTTTGCACTGTGCTAAGCAATCAGTAAACTAGTGACCTGAGACAAATGTGCTTCTGTAAGGGGTCTTTAGTGAGACAAAACCAGTGTAAGACATTCCTGCAGCAGTGTAAGCTAGTCACTGTCCATCCATGTTCTTCACAGCAGCTAAAACAGCATCCAAGTCAATAGCAGCTGTCTGTGTTATAAGAGAATCCTTCTGGGGTATCATATGCCAAACAAATTTTTACTGTTGCTTCGCATTTGTCAGCTTTCAGGTCTCTTTGAATTAGCAGGGATCATAATAAAAATTATGTATTTAGCCAAAGAAAAATATGTAGCTATTGTGTATTGTAATTGAAATGGCTGGGGGTCCCTTTTGGAAATGGTCTGACTACGTCAAGTCGCTGTTGTTGTTCAGCTTGGATATACCTGTAATGTATTTTACGTCATGCAACTGAAAATCAATTTGTTCTCTCACAATTCTATGCTGCCTCTTAAATTAAGCCCTATAAAACATTTCAAACAGAACAAAGAAAGCTGACTGAAATAATATTTCATCTTCTGAAATATAAGGATTTGTCAAAGCCAGTCACATTACTTGTGGCCAAGAAGGACACTGCTCATTTGAAAGGCTATTGAAAATGTGAGAGCTCATAAGTTCGAGTGCGTCTGCCGCAGACTTCATGCACTACTAGCTATTACAGTAGTTTGACAATAATCTCAGCATCATCTTTTATTCCGGTCATAAAGGGCTGTCAAAAACCAAATAGTAAGAATTACTATAAACAGCAATGATTCAGTCTCAATGGCAAGGGCTTTTCTATATTCTAGCAATGTAATCTACCACTCTACCCTTAAATTGGATATAGCATGTGAAGTCTGTCAGCCATGCAAAAAGTGGAAATGTATATTGTCAAGGCCTTTGCTGTCTGCAAAACTGCTGATGAAGAGTCACAAAAGGAGTTTTAAATGCCCTAGAAGAAATTCCAAGTAACATTAAAGTCACAAATAGCAAATTTGACAACTCCCTCTGGACTAAGAAACTGCCTTCAAAAGTTTTATTAGCTTCATGCATCATTGTTATAATTTATTAATGTACAATTTTTAGTTTTTTTCAGACTGCATGGCTGGGGAATGGTAACTGTAACTTCTTTTTCATGATAAACAGCTGTTGAAAGATTTGCCAATATTCCTTCCTCTTATAATTCAAAAATGCATGCATTGCTTTTCATATTTCAGTTCCCCCCAAAGCATAATAAGGTACTCTATTTATGAGTTAATCGATGAAACCTGTTCTCTGTTGATATTACTTCATTGTTTATTTTGCTAATGTGCACATTTGCACCTACTCTACTAAAAATCAGGTGTCTGGCTGAATTAGGGCATATACTGGGTGAAAGCCACCTTTAAAAAACTTTGACTTTTACAGTGTTCAGCAATTCTCTGGCAATTCCTATTCATCTTTGATTACAATCTCAGGAGCTTGGAAGAAAGAGTCAAAATTGATAGGCAGTAAAAATGCAGAATTTTGAAAAGGTCACCTGCTAGCAGGATTAAAACTTTGATTCCACCTGCTCATTATAAAGAATGTACCAAACATGAAATGGCATTACTTGAATCTGTTCTTCCAGCAGCAGTTGGTAGATAGGACTAGCAAATGCCATATACCATTCTTATGGCAGGCTGTGTGCAGAGAAATTTTTGCCCTGGCTGGGTATTGCGTACTCCAACAGCTGATGTATGTGCTATTCTAGGGGAGAATGGGTTAGACTGTCCAGCTCCAGTAGCTGCTGAAATTTGTAATGCATGTCTGTTCCTGCCGCTTACAAGTACAGTGCCTGTCTTGCTGATTTGCATCTGAGTTTCTCCATGACCCATACAACACCGTTTCCAGGGCCCATAGGTGTACAGTATGTGCTTGATCTTTGTTCATCTCCGTGTAGCATGACAGCCAAAAGACCATGGCATTGTTTATGTGAAATATTTTTGAATTACAGGAACCTTAATTTAATCATACAATAAAACTCAACACTGGAGGTATTTGCCATATTCCTTCAAAAGGAGAAAGCATTGTTCAGTCAGAGGCCTGACTAAAATACTTTGAAAGTTAATTAAATGTAATGATCTTCTTAATATTTATTATGGCCAAATTCTTCATTTGATCTTAAGCAACTCTCAGGGTGGAGTCAAGTAAATGGGAAGAGAGAAATCATTCGGGAAAAATCTACAATTTTCACTTAAATTCCACCTAAAGTATTGTAAAGGCTCGATAGTACATGTCTCAGATTGTTCCCAAAAAGCTCAATGACAAAATTCTTGATTTTATTTCATCTTTTGCATGCCAGTTATTACAAACAATATACTTTTTGATAATAGTTATTTGAAATCCTTATCTATTCCTGAAATAGAGTGCTGTAACTGGCAGTAGTTGATCCATGGTATAGTGTGATTTAGTTACTGATACAAAAATGTAACACTTTTCTGCTTCCCTGCATCGCTGCACATAACACTTTCCGCTTCCTCTTGTGCCTCCGTGAAGGATGGATTCTTGTGTTCTTGCAACCTCTTACAAATATAAGAAAGTTCAGGTGATAGCCTTGAAGATTCTGCATTACAAACTCTGTATACCAGCTCACATTGCCCTTAGATATGGACTGAAATTTATCTGTATCAGAGAAGCATACGCAAGAAGGCTTCAAAAGACAATTGAAGGAGAAACGGAATCACTGCAAGAGGAAATATGCAGTAGAAGTGTGTGAAATATGAATAGGGTGGCAAATATTTTTCATGATTTATGTGCTTGTTTTTTGAATAGCTTTCATTTTGTGATATCATTACAAAAAACAAGAGGTGGCACAACCCCTATTTTGGAGTTTGACACTAAGTTATTGTTTTGTAACAGCAGTTAACTAATATTCCCACCCCAGGCTGTTTCAGCACATATCATTCCAATGATACTAGAGAACAAAGATAGAAGTCATTTTGGCTTCTATTCTGCCATAAATGAAGCAATTCACAATGTTTCAAATACCTTTAGTGATCAGCACAGTAACAGCAACTATCTCAATAGTTATTCAGGGACAGATAAATTAGCGGCACAAGCAAATGTTGGCTGTATAGGCACGTAGGCAATGGTACTGGTAAGTTACAATAAGATAAAGTGACATTAGGTTTTGTTTTCATGGTACTGACCCCTGGAATTGGTGTTTCACCCTGCAACTCCATCCACTACCTGTTCACTCACCCTAGTGCATCAGGTCTACTCATTTGGCAGGTACAGCCAAGACGTGCTGTTCATGTCCTTTTTACACTGACCCAAATTTGAGGTAATCCCACTGATTTCTCTGGCCCAACAGTGATTAAAACTGAATGAATTCTCCAGAAGTTTAGCTTTGGATCAGTGACTTGGCAATGTCAAGAAAAATGCTTAAGAAATATATGGATGTTGCATCCATTAACACTATCAGGAACCCAGCAAGTTTTGGATTGAAGTGGCTTAAGTGGGAGAGGAAAGATACCATTTCAGTTTTACCATGGATTCTTAGAGACTGTGTCTTGTGTAGGGACTACCCAAATCTGAACATAGCATGGAAATCAGAAGGGGTTTTAATTGTGTCACTGTAAAGCATCCTAGTCAGGAATGGGATTCTCCTGACAGCCCGGCTATGTAGGAAATTAATATTTTTTATTTTCTTGAGGATATGGGGAAATCACAGAGAAGCCAATAGGGATGCGCAACTGGGGACAGTTTGGCATTTTGTTTTCCACATGTTCTGGCTGTTTATTGTCTTGGACCTCATTGCTTCCTTTCTTTCTAGCATATGTTACCACTTTAGAGGGACAGGAAGCACAGTCGGCTTTGATATGAGCTCCATTCTGTCTTTGTTTTAGAAATTGCTACATCACCAGTGGATGCAAAAGAAATGAAGGTCATAATCTGTTCACAGTTGCAAGTTAGGTAAAAATGACTGATACTATTCATATAAAAGAAGGTGGCTTTGGCCCTATAATGAAGTAATAAAAAAATTTGAGGAAGTGAAAGGGAAATTAGATATTTAGATAACAATCTGGAATATTTATCTGTAGGAGTAAGAAAAAAGCGATCACATCAGATTTAGTGAAAACAGGATGAGAATCTGAGCTCGACTGACATGAATTCTGTAATCTGTAAATGCAATTATTCCTTTACTGTTGAAGGGGCATCTGACCCTGCCTCCTTATTTTACCTTTCACCACCCTCCACCCACTTCACAAGTCAGACAATGCATAGCTCACACCCCCACATAACTGGAGATCTAGAACGTGTCAGGAATACCTCTGTTGTATTTCTGAAACTTTCTGAAGTGTCTGTCACTCTTTAGTACATGTATCCTTCTCTTGTGATAGCAGAACAAATAATTAAGTGCACTAATTGGTATTGTGACAATGCTTTTATTTAAATATTTTTAAATATAATAAGTAGTGCTTTAAAGTTCTCCTTTGATTCGCTCCATTCTTCTTCTTTTCCCTCTCCCTAAAATAACTTTTGCTGCTTACTCTTCATTTATTTTCCTCTCATCCACAGTGCTCAACCTCCTTCCTCTCATTCTCATCTTCATCCAGTTCACTTTGATGGTTGCTGCCTGTGCTACTCTCCAAGTAGTGAGAGGGGGCTGTATTTTGACAGTGTGTGTACATTTACAGTGTGCTCCTAGGGAAGGCTGGGATGAATGGTATTATCTGTCACAGGCAGAACTGGGCACCTTTTGATGCAGGGTTAGCTGGGTGTCCAGCCTCACAGGACATTTGAAAGTAGAGGAAAGATTTACATCAAATACGCAGTCTCTCAAAATAATGATAGTTTTAGGGGAGATTAATTTTCTCAGACAATTCTTTCTTCCGTTCAGCTTCTCAGTCCTGCCTGATTGAAGTCTAGCCACCCATATGGCATGAAGATGTCTGGCTGGGCATAGTTGCGCACAGCTGGAGATTGGTTCGTCTTTTCTCACCTACTTTTAGAAGTTTCATGCTGATAATGAATAACCTGGGAAGTCCTGTACCAGGTGAGGGCTGTCAGGATCAAGACGCAGATGCTCAGGAGGAGCCCTCATTAAATATGAACAGAGCAAAACTTTTCTATGAATTAAATTAAAAGTCCACATAAACATCAGGGCCTGATTAGTGGTGAAAGAAACACAATAACAGCTTCTTTGCACATCTTTGATGCGGAGTGCAGCCACACAGCTCACAGCATTAGAGCCAGGATCCTGTTCCATGAATCCAGTGTTCAGTAAGAAACCTTAGAATAGACCCTGCTCTTAGCTTTCCACATTAAGAATTTTATTTGTTTGGGGTGGGCAGCTGAACCTATATACATCTTTGGGCCTTTTTTAAGCTTTGTATCAATGCAACATACAAGATAGAGATTGACCATGCCACAGAGAGAAGGTTTGGAGAGTGACTCACTGTTTTATTTCTAATTTGGTAATGTATCATTTTCCCCCCCACCTGCACTGGGGTGCCATTGCAAGCAGCTGAAACGGTTGCCTGAATGAACAGGCTGATGTCAGATTTCCAGAGTTAATTCATGGAAATCTGCAGTGAAGTCTTGGTTCTAGAGCACGAATCATGCAGGAGAAAATATGATCTCCCCTTAATTGAATTATTTTTTTGAGAACCAGGATCCAGGAAAGAGTATCACCCAGTTATCCAGCCATAGGCCTGTCTTTGGTCACCTCTCATGGTCTCCCAACTGTGTAGGCAAAAAGCTGTGAGCCAGTTAGTGTGGTTTCAAAAGCTGTAAGATTTTAGAGCACATTGTTCCTTTTCATATGGTTTTATTCTAGGTGAGTGCACATGAGCAATTACCTTTCTTTCTGCAGATAATTGACATTAATGGTATTCTTAGTTGTAATTATGAAACAGCACTTTGACTGCTTGTACAGTGACTACTGTAGGTACAGGAGTGTCAAGAATCCTCTAATCTGGCTCTAAAGCAATGCTTTCAAGCTAAGCTTTCATGGTCGCTATGCCTGTACATTGTTTGCTCATCTTCTACCATGTAAAAAAAAAGGAAGAATCCACTGGGTTGTAGTCTTAGTCATTCACAGAGTAAAAACTATTTGTTCATCTTAAATGAATGTTGTTCTCATATTGGCTTACACTATACATAACTGACTGTAACTGCTTTACTACATTTCAAACGCCTATTTCATTAGGTATGAATCACAGAAAGTACTGACAACTTGTTAGAATTGGGCCTATAAACAATGGTTTGGTTTTAACCAGGCGTTTGGAGGAGAAGATACAAATAATACAAAGTGAAAACCCTTTATATGTCTTTCTCAACTTACCCTGAATAACACCCAAGCGAATATCACTTCTTATTATTTCCAGTTGTTTTACACAAAGGCTGTTATGTTTAAGGCCAGAATATGTGCAGCATATGTTAAGCTATTTATAGATTTACAATTACCTCATCAGACAGAATCAGGCAGATGGTAAACATTACTACTAGGCATAAGTACATTTAGAATCAGACATTTAAATAAATTCAGATCTGTCTCAAGCTTATTTAAAGGGGTTTATCTCTTAAGCCATTTGAGGTGTCTGGTTCTCCTGAGTATATTTGTATCACATTCAGATATCAGGCTGCATGACCATCAGCCTATAGATAGCAGTAGAAATCAGATTACATTAATTCTTGGGGTTTTTTAACCTTGCACAGGCAATTGAACTAGTAAGTGAAATTAATCTGAGAATAAAGAGAATAAAACTTTGAGATTGAAAATGACAATGGCTGACTTCTTTTATGGTGTTGAAAGAATATGCATGCCTCAGAGAACATCAATTGGTCTCTCTTTAAAGCTGAAAGACTTCATATAGAGATTAAAAAACTGACAAAGATACATGCCAGAAGGCCAAATTATAATCTTTCAACTTCAAAACCCCAGGCTATGGTGGCTTTTCACATGAATCTTACAGATGAACAAAAATAAGACTTCAGACTAGATCTGAGAGTTGAGTGAGCACTTCAGTTAATGTGATTGAAGTTCCTCTGGACTGCTTAAAAACATCTTTAGGTTCTTCAAAATTGTTATTTTTAGCCAATTTAAAAATATATGTACAGTTAAATGGTGTTGACAAATGAAACCAAGCAGTCAGAAAAGCAGACTTTGTCATGTGAATTGAGCTGCTTGGGCTTGGGGGTTCTTTTTTTAGCTATCATTTTTTTAACTCATTTTCTGTTTCTCCAAAACTCTTTGCCTGATGCTCTGTGATACAAATCTCTTAACCTGCTTTTTCTTTGGATGGCAAGGAAAGAATGTAGTGAGCCAGATTCCACCCTTTGTTACCACAGTGCTAATCCAAAGCAAGCAATGAAAGTCAAAGTAATTCCTTCAAAACAGCTGCACTGTAGCTGAAAACAGAATTTGGCCTGAAGTCTCTTCAAGACAGTCTGACCCAGGGACCTAAAAATACAAACCAGAGGAAATATGAAATTACGTCTCCAGAAATCCACTCCTTTAAGGTAGATAGCATCCCAAATGCTGGCTGCAGCAGAGATGTGTCTTCCACCTGTAACATCCTCCTCCATACAGAAGCAAAAACTGTGGGCAAGGTCCGGGCCAGTGGGAGCTTGTGGATGCCCTTGGGCACAGTGTCTTAGCCCTTCCAGCATGGTCCAGCCATCCAGCACGGACAATCTCACAGATGCTTGTCAAAGTATCTTTGGGTTCTCCCAAAGGACTATACCAGTCCCACCCCTGACCAGACCCAACAAGCTGCTGACACCTACTAGCATTTTTTTAAAGCAACAACTGAGTTAATCTACAAAGTGCCTTTAACCACTACCCTGAGCACGGAGTAACAGAGAAGTGCTGTGTGAGCCAGTAGTGCAGCCCACACAGCATCTCTATACTGCCTGTACTGGGAACAGGGATAAAGATGTGCACAATTTCCACCTCCATGAAACAGTTCATGCAGTTGCATCTGCTGTGTCAGCCTGTGCTACTACAGTCAGTCCTCTTTGCTTGCCTCAGATAATATGTTTCATGCTGGTAGCTTACCAATAGAACAGAGATCCACTAGGACATGCCCATGGGCTGGAGGTATATCCAAATGGACATTCAAATCTCCCAGTCTTTTGAGACACCCTGTGGATTTTTTCAGTGCTGGCGTTCACTGTCTGCTTGAGATGTAATTCTTGTACATGTCATAGTTTTCTTCAATTATTTCCTGGGACTTCAGTTGCTCTTTGAAAGGTCGCATTGGTATCCCAGAATTATCAGACACAGGGTAATTCTGCACACCTAGAAGAAAAGTAACAGTGATGTATTTGCAACCATTTCCAAAATGATTATGGTAATTTGCCATGGTAATTGCCACAGAACTGCCATGTAATTATATTCCAGAACCTAAGCTTTTCCTGTAAGTCTAGGCCAGTAGCTTTTACAGTTGAAAAGTGAATCTTTGAAACACTAAAGAAGACAGTAGCGCTATGGTGATTGTACAGGGGTTGGTTTGAGAAGGGTCATGAGGAATAAGAGCAGGAGTGAGGCCTCTGCTTTGTGATGCAGAGGTCTCTGCATCTCTGCCCCTTACTGTGGATAGCTGCAGAGCATTATCACTAACAATATTACAGAAACATAGAACAGCCCTGGTTGGAATGGGCCGTGGAAGACCAGCTGGTCTAACCTTTTGTAGTAAGGGGAGCCTAGATAAGATTTTTCTAGCAGCCTGTCCAATCACATCTTGAAAACCTTAAGTGACAGGGACTGTCACCATGGCCTGGGGAGGTTGTTCCTATGAATGATTGCTCTCGCTGTAAAAAATGTATTTCTTGTATCAAGATTAAATATATTTGTGTTATATGTTGATACAGGCTGCGTAGGACACAAAGCCATCCAGACACCCTCTGGACTTAAACATTCAACACCAGATACATATTACTATCACTCTTTCTGCATATTATGAGATAACAAACAAGATATCTTTATTTGGTCCATGAGTGCATTAAATCCTAGACAGAATTGTGTCTGAATACAAATAATCTTCATACTGCAGCAAGTGATAAATATAAATTGTTTGTCCAGCACTGTCATATCTCTCAAACTCTATTGTTAAAATTGCAAAGTAGAGTTAGTGTGGAACTCACTAATGTGTTTAGATGTTATGTCTCATGTTGTTAAAAGACTTGCAGGTCTGTCTTCAGATATACAGAATTGTCTGGAGGCTTTAAACTATTTTATCCCATACAGCATTAGCATGCTAAACCTAATCTCTGCTGCCAAAGACGAAGAATGTATATAACTCTCTTATTGCAGGTGGCCCAATCCTGATTTTTTTGCTGAAATTCACTCTGGTCTTGTATTGCTGTTTTTTGCAACTTCCCCTTCTTTTTCCAATGCCTTTTTAATAACTGAAACCATATCGAGTGGCAAAAAACAGATTAATAGAGCTTCTACAGATACAAGGAAAAATAATAAGCTTTCCTTCAAAAAGTTGCCTTATAATACTGATAAATTATGGAGAAACAAAAAGCATAGTATAGTCTCACTAATTGTAAGTGAATTGATACTGCATGTAGTCAAACCCTAAATATTTGGGTTTGTGATCACACTAAAATGCAATTACTTCTACTGCAGTTTGTTGCTATGGAATCAGCAGGATCACTGTACTAATATACAGAAAGCTTTGAGAGATGTAGTTTAGAGAGTCATGTTTTGTAGTGGTCAAGTTATTTCTGATAAGAATGCTGCTTTTGCTTTGCTAGTAGGAAGATCTTGCTAAATAACTAAACCATCATTTCTTCTTGTAAATATAAAAATCTCTAATTTGGAAAAAGCTGGTCTGTAATACACAGTCATGCTTTAGTAAGTTGTCAAAATAATTGCTAAATGTAAATTAATCATTTAGGTCCTTGATGTGTTTAGCCTGTTTCTTATTAGTGGCTTTAATTTGTTTCTAGGTAGTTAAGAGCAGGCTCCTTTGATCTGAGATTGCTCTATTTCATTCAGTATCTTTAACTTCTAATGAGTGTAATTTTAGTGATAAAAGTGGTGCTTAGCCAAAGGGTTGTATCAAAGACTTTATAAGGAAATAAAGGAATTTACTGTTTGTGAAGAGAGCTAATCTTAGTTTTCTTTATGAATCTGGAAAAGAAAGGGAAGTTACTCTAGCTGTCAGTAAACTGGCAAGGGCTGTTTTATCTGAGCTTTTGAATAAGAACTCTGAGGACTACAGTAAGGAAACTTTTTATAGATTCAGAAGTTTTATGAGGAATGCATAAAAGCTATTCATAGAGAAATTTAAGGAAGCATTTGTATTTTATCAAGTAATTATCCATAGTGTAGTGCCTGGACTATATTCAATACAATACAGTTTTGAAGCGTCCAAAACCAATAACCGTTTTCAAAGGAGTTCAGCTTGCTTCTAGGTCCTTAAGTGAGTGGAAAGTTTGGAAATCCGGCCAGTAGTGTCACACTGAGAACTTCAAGTGGCTAAATGCTTTGAAAAGACTGTCCTTAATCTTGTGCCAAATGGGAGGTGAGCTCTTTTGATAATTTGGCCCAGGGTTTTGTAGTTAAAAGTTTGCTTGCAAATTCATTTGGAAAAGTGGCTTTTAATGAATTTCCTAAACTTACTTCCTAAGTTTTCTCTGTTACCATATGCAGTGATGGGAACAGGAATCTTCTTTAATGCTGAGATTTAAAACTAGGGTTGTTGAAAAAAAGTTGTGTTTCTTTTCAGTTTTTCTTACAAGCTACACACTGTTCCAGTGGGGGCAGCAGTAAGATGCTGTGGAATCATTTTCAAACAGTGTACATTGCTTTCTGAACTTCAAGGAAAAGTACATTTATTTTTTTTCCACAATTATAGTGGCTCCATGTAGAGCAGAAAGCATAAATCAGGGGAAGAGTTTGCATATTTCATATGTCAGCTGCAGACATGTGCAAGAACAAAATTCTGGGAAAAGCCAGAAAATAGAACTTTTGCCTCCAGCAAAAGTGTTTGATTCTAAATGAAAATTGGTGAGAAGAGATGAAGGAACAAAAGAGCTATGAGCAATCTCTCCGCACACTGCCGCAGAATCTAGGGAAAGTCCCTAGAGATACAAAAAGATATTGCATATCTTTGTACTACTATGCGCAGCCTTTTGGTTGTTGCTGCTGAAATTCTTGGTGCTATCTTTTTGCTAAAAAAGTTCTTGTAGAATAAAAATGAGTTACTACTCCCCTACTCACCAAAAGTAACATTGCTTGGTGCTGGCAGAAGAAAGCTGATGCTTACCATATAGGCACCTCACATATGAATTAGGTTGTATGTCTATGATGCAATGTAGATTACACAACACTAGCTGTGTGTTGAAAAATGTAACATGGCATACACCTCAATTTGTGTCAAAAAAAGCCTGATGCCATTTCATTTTCAGATGTAATAACTCACGGCGCAGGTGCAAACCAAATGTTTTTAGCAATAAGCAAATCTGCACTACTTTTCAAGGCTGAATGGTAACTTCAAGATTAACAGTAAGGCTATCTCCTGAATATATTTATCATGATATTTCAGTGATGATACTGGAGTCATCAAGAAAGGGAAATATTCAGCCTGCTGTAAGGAAAAATATGTGACAGGAACATGTCTTGCAACAGAGAGATTTCACAGCTGAGGAAAGTTGAGCACAGTTCCCAGAGGCACAGCTTCTTTTCAGAGACCTGTAGACTACAAGGCTGCTGCTTCTTGTCCCGGGAAGCTGCACATGCAGCAATAAATTCAGCCCTAGGATGGGTGATTCTGTTAATTGGGATTGGCAGGCACAATGGGGCTATGATCACAGTCACATTAAAATGATGCATACTGACTGAGCTGAAAAAACACCCACATTAGGACAACCCTCTAGGGACATTCCTCGTTTTTAAGGATATCTGAGAGCACACCAGTAAATGTGTTCCTATATTTCCATCATGATTACCAAAGAAGCTAATTAGAAATATTAAAGGTAGGCTATTTAATTGCTACAGATTTAACAGCACCTGCAAGTAACCGCGTGAATAAAGGCATGTGTTAGCTTGCCGTATGTATACAGTAAACAGTAACCAGAACCTTTATATGCAATATGCAATCACTGAATTTTAGCTGGATAAGGAATTTATGCCTACATCTTAAATGGTCATCAAGGAAAACATAGAATGGTTTGGGAGCCCATCTTTTGCATACTTTTTTCCGTGAGGAAGCCTGAAGTGTCCTGACAGTTAGAATAGTCTTCCACATGAGTTTTTCCAGGGCATTTTTCTTTAGAACTCGAGTTACTGGGTGATACCACAAGCGGATGTATCTGTAGAATTTCTGAAGGGATGGAAATTGCAACACCAAGGGCATGACTGCATAGTGGTTCAGGAGAGGGGAGGTGGAAATCTCTGAAGCTGGCCTTGCCTGTGGAAACAGTGTCACCTGAGGCCCACTCTGAGGCTCAAAGCAAAGTACAATTTGACATTTGAAAATGCGCATTTCATTAACAGAAATGCAAACTCTACTAATACATCTTGCTAAAAAAAATGTGATTCACAGAGATAAAAGCAATAAAATTACAGATAATTTATTTGGAAAGTAAGGTAAAAATAGCTAATTTGTCATGATATTTAGGTACGTATCATCAAACTAGTTAGCTGTAGGTCCGCACATGATAGCTATGTTACAGGATTTCTCTACAGGAAGAAGTAATTTTATAAATAGACCGGTGCCTTTTCAGCATTATTACTTGACAAGTGCGGAAATTTGCAGAGCACGTGGTAAGTTCTCAAGTGATGGCAAGTTCTGCCTCCCCGGGAATGTTTATTACAGCAGGCCCCTTGCTGCATGATCAGGCAGTGACTCAATCTACTGAGCAATATTTGTTCTTACTGTTATTCCACTCTTTAAGCGAAAGGGCCACCACTTTTGTCACTTTCACGTGCCCATAAAATTAGTATTAGATGACCATGGCAGCACCCAGGGCTTTGTGAACACCACTGTGCATCTGACTGTTCACGGCGCATGGTGAGTTGGCCACACAATGAGCCCCAGTGATGAGCTGGTACTTCTAGGCAGCCACAGACCTCTCGCAGCCAAGGTACAAGTGTCATTCTGGGGATAAAAATGCCTGAAGATGGGTCAGGCTACCAAGGCGGGCGGCCAAGAGTATATAGCATGTGGTTACTCTTAGAGACATCTGTCAGCAAAGCTGATCCCAGAAGGATCTGGGATCCTTCTGCAGGGTTCTGGTTGAGCCTAGAGACCTACAGTTCTCTCTACTCCAGCATGGCCATAAACAGGGAAGGACCTTGGCTTCTGTAACACAACATTAATGTGCTGATGTTCTTTTCAGTTGCAATAGCAGATTGCAATTGCACCACAGAATAAATTAGACTGCATTGTAAATTAATCTCATTCCTAATTTCAAGCACACGAGTAATCCTGGTGATTTTCAGTGCTTTGCAGAATAGGGGTCTTAAAGAGGTTTGTTTTTCTGGGAAAGTTTCTGCTGTTTCATCTGTAAAGTTAGCTTGATTCACTGATGTGAGAACAATGGAACAACTGTAACTTATTCCAAGTAAGGACAGCAGTGTATAGTGCACAATCACACTGATCCTTAAACACCAAAGTGATTATGTCAGGGGCTAAAAATCAAGATGTTACAATCTGTCCCCCTCCCAGAGAAGATAATTCAAAGGAAGCTGAATGGTTTTGCTTCTGACTTTCTCCAGGCTATGGCCAAGTAAAAAAAAATCAGCATAAAAGGTTTCTTGAAGGTGTTTTAGAATGTGCAAAGTGACAAGGTAGAATGAAAGTGCCATCTCAGCCTTAACTCTCAAGTCTTTATTTCTTGAATTTCTTTTTAATTTCTGCTAACTGTAAAGTGTCAATGTTGGAGCTTTAAATTATAAATAAAATGTTTAGTTTGACATATTTAATAAGATCTCATATCAACAGCCTGTCTGAATTGTTAATAGTTACCATAGCAACGTCACAATTTTTCTCTCTATCATTATTTGCAGCCTTTGGTCACATCATTTTAAAAGTTTGGTTTCTGTGATAGCATAGCTTAGCTGCAAATTTATTCATACCATTCTTTTTTTTTAAAGGGCTACCCATTTCTGTCTCTCTGGAGAAGTGTCAAAGTTCCTGGCAGTTAAAGGCAAACTTGCTGTCACTTTTACAGCGTTACACAGGCAGTGGCTAAACTAGTGAGCTGGGATTTAAGCAGGAAATGAACTGAGGCCATGGTTGATAACTAGGTTGTGCTTAACTTTGAGAACCTTGAAAAAGGCCCAAGTCTGAACTAGGTGATTATCAGCTTTAGGCTTTAACATCTATAGATTTCATTTTTCCAATATTTAAACAAATAACTCTCTGTATGGATGACAGGTTTTTGGTGGGGTTTGTTTGGTTTTTTTTTTTGTTTTGGTTTTGTTTTTTTTTTTTCCCTGTGCTCAGTGTTTTGTGCCTTAAATGGGATATTTCAGAGAAAGAAAAACTATTTTTGTATGTAAGTACAGCACCCGCTTTATATGCTGTACCTACATGTTCATGTTTGAGTCATGTGCGCCTCACTTCAGCCTCTTCTCTGGGTCCCTCTCTAGGTTCTCCATCTTTCAATTCAAGGTCCAGCTACCCAAGATAAGATATTTTTTTTTCTCTCCATGAGGGCTCATGGCAGTTAAGTTTTGATACTCAGGACTATTTGTCACAGGTGATAAAAGGGTAGAGATTTTGCTGTAATTAAAAAACACATGTGTTAGTAAACTACTTTTGTCTCAGGACAGTTGTTTCATGCCATCTGAGAGACTTCCAAGTGAGTTGACCTTTATGGGATGTGTTGTAGTCAAGATTTCTTCTTCTGTTTTGTTTTGTTTTTTGGAGTAGGTAAAGGTAGTGGGTTTTCTTGTTTTGAAGCATTTTTTGGGGAGGCAGTCTTGGTAATTATGATGCATTGATTGACTAAGGAAGGATTTAATAATTCATCAGTAAGATTCACAGATTTTTCTTTGGGCACATGCCGACTGTAAATAGATGGCTGGAACTAAGAGTATGTGAAGCAAGTAAATGGCACAGTCAGTAAGCTTTGCTTGCTATTTCACCTCAAGTGACCCTTTCTTTGGCTGTGTTCCACTCCTTGGGGTGACAGCACACTCAATCCGTTTCGTCCTTAGATTTTTCAAACCCTCCATCCCCCGAAATGTGTTAGTACTTATATCTAAGTAATACAGTTCTGTATCCATACTGCTTCTGGTGTGTCCACAAAATCCCTCTGTATGAATTTACTCTTGCCTTTTATTCTGTGTCCTTTCATCTATGCCTGCCATCTTTCAATAATGACCTCAACATCCATCCACCTCTTATCTACTCCATCCACTTCTCTCCCAAATATTTTTGTGCTTTTAGATAAAATGATCACAACAAGAGTATATGAAGTCTTCAACTGAGCCACATGGACAGTCCTATTCTATTGATCCCAGATTTTCTTTAGAGCTCTGACTTAGCAACATTTAACCACTTTTATAATTAGCAATGGGTAAAGTCCATAAATAGTGATAAATGCATTATATTTTCTTTGGCTTTTTTTCTCTACACGTTTGCCTACACACCAATCCCTTGCTTGTGAGTCTTAAGGTAAGATTAAATCTTGTAATAAGCAGCAATTGCCTAAGACACAAAAATAATAACGCAAATACAAATACTTTCAAGTTACATTCTCTGCTATATACAGTAACAAATATTTTTATGTTCGAAAATGCTCCTAGAAGCATCTAAAAGAAACTCAAATGTCCTGCATTAAATGTTGTACCTGTTAGCACATGTTGCAGTGAACTTTCATTGCTCAGCTGGTTTTTATTGGCCTCTTACTGACACATTAGATAAAACAAAAAGCAGAATGAGTTCCACTTTACCAAGTTTATCAGAATTGTAAGGTCAGGTACTGCTTTTTAGAAGGGGTATTGTACTGGAAGGAAAAACCCAGAACAACCTTGAACTGCATTGCCTGTTGCTCACTGATTCTGTTCCTCCCCTGGCAGAAGTCCATCTCAGCATCATTGCAGTCTACCAGTGGGTGCTGCTATGGACACAAGTAGAAAAGAGCCAAGTGTGAGATAGAGAAAAGGCAAAGACAAAAAAAGGGAAACCCTTAAGTGAAACAAAGAGGAAAAATGTGATGGGTACTATGGGTACTAGTGGAACAGCTCTACAATTTCAGTGTAAGTCCTGCCGCAAAAAAGATTTTCTAATGCCCTTCCAAAAATATTGTAAAAAAATGTAGTCTTTAAATAGCTAAATGTTACATCTGCAAATCATCTGTGGAAATAATCCATCTGTATTTTAAATTGGAGAAGTGTTTCAAGAGCTCAGGCTTTAAACTGTTTTAAACTACAGCTGTATCCTCCTAGTCCTCCAAGAGAACAACCAAGAATGAAATGGGACAAATGGACTTGAGTTTGGTTTGCATGTATTTTGTAAAGTGCTGCTCTGAGTATTGACACAGAAGTGTATCAGAGTATTTTAACAGATCAGATCTTCTTTCTGAGTATCTCCATTCTTAGAGCTGCTTTCCTTTTAAAATCCTCACATAAGAAATACTTTCCATGTCCATTGAAATCTGTTTCCTTCTACACCCTCACTCACAAGCCCTTTGAGGGATTTGTTGCTTAAATTGCTATGCAGTAATTACTCTTTTTGCTACAATACTGTGATGGATGAGGCTGTGTGTAGCTCCCATACAGATTCACCACAGAAAAGTACCATTCATATTCGAGGACATTTTGAAGATTGGTTTCCAAGTGTAAAATCCCACATTGCTCCATGTATCGTCTTGTAATTTCGTGCCTTAAAATAGTTTTGACCAAAAAATATTTGACGTAGATCAGCTTGCCTGCACCACCCGGGAGAGGACTATCAGCAGTCTGCTCTGCCTTGCCTCGCCTCATGTGAAAACAGGAAGATGGGGCTAGAGTAGCAGGGACAGTCGTGGCTGCAGACACCAGCTATGCAGAAGCCATAAACAGGGGATGAACAATCAGAGAGCTGCCTGGTAGCCATGGTTCCTGTAGGAGTCGGTACTCCCTCCCCAGTGGGCCCAGGTGGGGTGTGAGTGGAAGACAGAACCTCAGGGCATGCTTGAACCACTGCCCTTCCCTGAGAGCTGCTGTGCTGCAGCAGCCCTGCTGTCCTGTGCAGTGTTACTGCCCAGACATGATGCTTCGCACTTGGGATCACAACAAAGTGCTGTTAGAAGCTAATGGGATGGGTTTGTGGGACAGGAGGGCTGCAGGTTGTCTCTTGTTCAGATCTGCCTGCACTGCAGTCATTTCTTTGAGTGATAAAGAGAAGAAAATTCACATGTTGCAATTCCTACTCATCTGTATGTCCAAACTCCTCCATAGTACCATCATCCTAGTGTCAGGCAGCATCCAGGGATACCTAAAAGTGAATTTGCAGGCACAGTCATTTAAACACTAACACCTTGCTAGTGCTAGTACTGTCTTGGGCCTTTTTCTTCCTTTCCCTGGGGAGCTAACCCAGTGCAAAGCTAGTGCTAGGTCTGAGGAGCTCAAACACAGTTTGAAGCAATGTGTGCAGGCATGGTGTAGGGTCTTCTCCATGCAGGCGGGGCTGGCAGTTCCCACTGTGCTTCAGTCTGTTCTGGTCTGAAAGTGATTTTTTTGTTTTGTTTTTGTTTTAAAAAAATAATGTTGGAAATCAATTTGCAAATTAAGGTAAATCCCGTTGGCCTGCTATATTATCCATCACTGTGGATAAAGTGGTCATATATTGATTTACATTGTATTGTCTGGTAGCTCTTCACAAATCTCTATGTAACTGGGTAGTAGGTATCCTGTTCTTGAGGATTTAAGTTCTTCTTTAGGCTTTTCATATCTTGTGCTGTTGATTGCCTTCTATCACATCCCTTCATGTTACATCAATTCCTGTGCCAATGTGACTGAAGGTCAACAAAATAATATTACACAGCGGTAAAATGAGGAGGCAAATACACCTGTCTTTGGATGAAATATTGTAACTACTATCAGCTCTGATAGTGAACAGGCAATCCCAGTTTAATGCAGATAGTTAGGATTCTGTTATCTGCTAAAAGTGGGTAATTTTCTCTAACCTTGAACCATCCATGGAGACTGAATACGAGTCCTCTCTACCTCTAACTGGTGTGCTGCAGATGTGGCCAGTAGTTTTGTACATTTTTTTCCCCATAAGATAAAGGAAAAAGAGTTATTGCATAACAATAACCATTCTACCCTCTATCTCCAGCTTCCCAGGAAGCTACTGAGCACATGTGCAGTACAGCCCAGGCAGCATGAAGATGGCTGAGTGTAAGAGAGGGGGAATCAGTCCCTTTCTGCCAGCAAAAGAACAGGAAATTGGGCAGAATGTTGTCATAAATACATACTGGAAATGGAAAACAGTTTGCAGTGATGCTTCCACCATTAGACCTCATTCAGGAGCAATCTATAACACAAAAGTCATTTTGGATGATTGCTGACTTATTTTTCTGCTGTGTGTACATTAGCCAGAATTTTTAATGTGTGCATGGTGGGTTCTCTGGGGTTGGGCTTCTTTCTTTGTGCTCTTGATTTGTTTTGTTTCGTTGTTTTTTCTGGGGGAAATATGTTTGGTTGCTTCTTTGCTGTGGCCAGGGCTTTGAAATAATGCAAACAAGTCTAATGGGCTTGTTCGTAGTACACGTAGGTCCCTATAGTGTAGTGCCCGTGGGCAGCCCTCAAGCCCAACAACACGTAACACCACAGCTCCAGGAGTCAGAATATTTTTCAAACTTAGTAAAATCTAATTTCAGCCCTTTTCTCCCCTCAGCCAAAACAGACTTCACTCCCACTCCACATGCAGTCCCTCAGCTTTTATAGGAACCACCTGACCACTTCCCACCTGGACCTGATAATTGGAAAGAGCTGGCTAGCCCCAGGTCCTGGGGCTCTTTATGAGGCAGACCACCCCTGATACACATGCCTTGTTCTCAAAGCAACAGACATTTTTTGGAGGGGAATGGAACAGTTTAATGAAAGATGGCAAACACTGTAAAAAATACCAAGCTCCAAAACCATGTATATATTTTTAGAAGTTGTAAGATCTTCACAGATGTTTTTTGAAAAGTAGACGTATGCTGCATCTGTGCATATGTATCCATGTAGATACAGGCATGTCCTGGTTCCAGTTTAAACCACAACAAAGCACAACTGCTTGACTACACTTGTCAGGTTTCCCACAAGGAGACATAAGGGGGAAAAAATGTAGGAATTGTATAATCCTCTTGGTGTTTCGGGCACATAGATGTGAACCTGCTCATCTCTTTCAATTTTGTACTGCTGTAATACAATGTTACAAAAGGATTCAGAGAAATGGAGTCCAAATGATGGAAATTTGATGACCTGTCCCACTCATTCACTCTGCTTCTGATGCCTCTTAGCACTGTCTTTCATGGCATCAGTATGGATTGGGAATGCTGGTTTTAGATATAAAGAGCACAATCATCTCCCTTTTCTAACCTAGTGATTTTCCTATTTCAGCCTTAGTGATTTCCTCTTTGTATGCACCTTCATCTGTATGAGAAAAAAATAAAACAAAAACCAACCCTCTAATTTCTATATCTAATTTGTAAAATAGAAACAGCCACAGTTAGAAAACTCTCAGAGGGGTTCTGATTCTGGTAATGCTCTGCTAAAATACCAAAGAATCCAGTAAAAGGACAAGTTTAACAAGGCCATTTGCTAAGTCTAAGAAAAAAGAAAAGGCAACTAAAAGACAGCATCCAAAATTAAGTTAAAATTACTTCCAAAGTGCAAAGAAGACAGGAGGTCAATAATCAACAAAATGACGTTTTGGCTCTAAAGAGTCGTTACTGCACATTACTTCTGTAACACATGAGGAATTATAAGGGACCTTTTCAATGGGAATGTCATCTTTGCTTCTCTCTCTCCTTTTTTCACCTTGTTTTAAGTGCTTCTCTGCTGTGATTCTTCCATGGAGGAGCCTTAAGTTGTCCCTGATTACTAGCTGATATAACTTTGCCTCACATCATTTCTTTCCTGGCCTCTGAATCCAGAGCACCCTCGAGGTTATGTGTGAAATGAAAAGATTTCTACTATCCTTCTTCCCCTTTTCCAGTAGTCTAATATTGCATAAGGCCTTATGAAGGTATCATAGAGCGTACTTCATCAGGGTCTCTGTAACACTTGCTAAGAAAAAAAGTAAGAGATCAAGCAGGAATATGACGGAGATCCTCAGTTAACTCATACTGGAACATCTTGGGTTTTTTTGCTGTCAAAGTCAACAATAGCCAGTTGTCACTTGTTCCTTCCCCCCCCCCAAAGGAAATCAAATGTAAAAGATATATTAGCACTGCCTTAAAGCTGATGTTCAGACATGTTTTGCAATATTCTGATTCCCACAGAAACTGTAATTTGACTTCACTGCACATTCTACAGTCAAGCTTAGAAATTAACATCACACTGTATACAGCAGAAGATATTACCATAGCACTCTGTGAAATACTGTAGCAATTTGAGAACAGCATTAAGTTGTGTCTACTCCAAGCTCTTGAGTGTGTAACTTTAAGTATTAATATAGAGGTTATTTGGGTTATGTTTAAAGTCCACACTCCCAGGCTAGCAAGATTTTGTACCTACATGTAACTTGCAGCACATGATTTGTGATTTTTTGTTTCTTAGGGATTACTCAAGTGCTTAAAATCACATGCCAGCTTAAATTCCTAGCTCCTGAGAGCAAGGCTGTTTCTACTTAGGGGTTGTTTGAGCAGCTGCTTATATCTTTTGAATCTTTCACTTTTCAAGCAAAAATTTCCCATCCTCAGTGACTCCTTTTTTATTACATTTAAAAATTAATTTTAATAAAGCTTAAGCAGAAAAAGAAGAAAAAGGTTCATTGGTTTTGAGAATGAGGTGGAGAAAAAAGTTCACTTTCCCATTATAAAAATTGCATGCGACTGGCATTGAACAATTCAAACCCCACGACGGCTGGGTTAGGAAGCTGGAATTTGGCAGGCAGACAGGTGTTTGGGGAAGAGGTGCCTCCCCCTGTTGCGGGAAAAATCTGTTTTGCCTTGCTGAGCGCTTGGAAACCGTTGTGCAGTCACACTGGGTAGTCCTTGAACAGCAGTGCTCTTTCTCTGCTGATGTTCCAAAAGCAAATGGGCTCCATGGCCAGTGAATGATGAGTCAATTAATGACGCAGGGAAAATATGGTAAATTTATGTACTGGAAGAAGTAGAGATGTCTGTCATTGCACCCACTTTTACTACTTCTGCAGCTCTCTCTTCCACTCTTAATCTACTCTGGCATCAGGCCTTATGCTAAGTATGATTTTACACTTCATAACCACTCCTGGAAGGTTGCTACCACTAGAAGTGTATAAAACATCATAGAATGAAAGTTTCTTTAGAAGCCACTACTGTACTGCTCTATCAGACTGAACTTAAAAGTACTCTTTTATTTTGCATCAGTAAACTGTGTGGTAATTCAGAAGCACAGATATGGTTGTAGGCAGTCTGTAGACCAGTGTGTATTTTTGTACTTCGTACACAAGATAGGGAAGCCCAGGTTTATAGAGCAGGGCTTATTACTGCAGTGCATGGGGCCAGCTGGTGCTCTGCTGAAAGGACTGCTGCTTTCTGTGCCTTGTATTATCATAGAATACATACTGTAGCCAGAAACACGTCTGCCTGGACTAACTTCCTTTTTGTTCTGGCCTCTTCATTCTTGAAGTATATGAATATCCTAGGGAATGCGCACACATGGCAGCTAAGAGAGCTGTACATATGACTAACACTTGGTTGTTAGGCTTTTTCCAGCAGTACTGGGGGTGACTGAGCCATGCGGGGCCAGCAGTCTCACTGATCCTCTAAAGGATGGAGCAGCCTCCTGAGACAGTGTGAGGCTCACAGCCGTGCTGGGTCAGCTCCCCCACTTCTGTGGCTGTGAGGACACAGGGAGAGCTCACCCTCTGTGAAACCCAGTGCCAGCTGTTTCATGGTTACAACCTCACATAGGCCTAGTTAGGAAGACCAAAATGAAGGAAGGAGCACAACTGTTTCTGCAGAGAATCTTATTACAGTAGATTCAGAATCATAATCCTGAAAGTACAAGGCAAGAGGATTGTTGGGTCTTGGTAAAAGATGACATGAATCCTTTCGCATTTGCAAAAGCAGCTCCCTCTATAATGATTACCAGCAAACAAATAATTCAAATATTGCCTCATGTATTGTTTAAAAAATTATAGCATTTAATATTAAAATAGTGAAGTTTGTTTGGAGGGCCACAAGGATGATCAGGGGACTGGAGCACCTCCCATATGAAGATAGGCTGAGAAAGTTGGGGCTGTTCAGCCTGGAGAAGAGAAGGCTGTGTGGAGACCTCAGAGCAGCCTTCCAATATCTGAAGGGGGCCTATAAGGAGGCTGGGGAGGGACTCTTAATGAGGGACTGTAGTGAGAGGACAAGGGGTAATGGATTAAAACTTAAACAGGGGAAGTTTAGATTGGATATAAGGAGGAAGCTCTTTACTGTAAGGGTGGCGAGGCACTGGAATGGGTTGTCCATGGAAGTTGTGAGTGCTCCATCGCTGGCAGTGTCCAAGGCCAGGCTGGACAGCGCCTTGGGTGGCATGGTTTAGTGGGAGGTGTCCCTGCCCCTGGCAGGGGGGCTGGAACTAGATGATCTTAAGGTCCTTTCCAACCCTAACTATTCTATGATTCTGTGATTCTATGAAGTGAAAAATTAGCAGGTTTTAGTTAGATTTTTCCACAAAAATGAGGAGGAACAGGCAAAGGGTTTCAGCAATATTTTAGCCCCCCGGTAAACCTACAGACTCCAGACTTCACAAATAGATGAACAAACAGTTCTTCCACAGTGGAATACAATGTTTTTGGAATTACAATAACATATGAAGTTAATATCTCTAAGAATAACACATTTTCATTACTGAGTGGATATTGAGAATCTGTATTTCTCAGAAAGGGCTGAGAATATGATGTATAAAAGAACAGGCTTGGAAAGGAGGTTTGTAGAGCTACAGGCAGTTTACTCTGGAGACTCCTCAGTGTTTGCTCCTGACAATAGTGGTAAATACCTTATGATTAAATACATGCCAGTTTGAACCCTGTTGAGGCTGATAAAGTTAAATAATTGTTGTGATTTGGGTTGTTGTTGGTCTTATCTGCAGCAGGCAATCCCTAGCTTCATATGCCAAACATCTGTTTAAGGAGCCAGGTGCTCTGAGGGCTCCCAGTGCTCATTGCTGGGGATGAGCCCAGCACGTAAGGAGAAGCTTTCCAAGGAAGCTCTCATTGTGGCACCCATATATCAAAGACAGGAAAGCTCCGGATTCTACTCAGCTTTCCAGGGGATGAAATCAGAAGAGATAATTATAGTCAGGCAAAATAGTTGTGACTCCAGATGAGAATAGTTTGCAGCTTTAAACTGTTTTCTTACTAGCTACTCTGCAGTCTCTTGAATCTGTATCGACTGAGAGAAAATTGTTCAATCATGGCATGCTAGATCAGATCAGTAATCCAGTTCCGATGTTTGAGCAAGGAGTTGCCAAATCATCTAAGGGGGGAAAAAAAGTGACACTTTTATTACGGATTTTTGCACATTTCTGGTGTTCAAATTATTGTTCTTCTCTCCAAACTAGAATCAGGAAATCATGACCAATAACACTGTCCAAAAAGTTATGTGAAGTTAAACTTTTATCTGCTCCATGTTTTGAGGAAAGCTGAGGAATCGGAGACTTTTGTCCATGTGTGTCAGTTCTATTACAAGCCAGAGTACTTACAGGCATCTACTGTTAGTTCTGTGAGTTAGGCATTAAACTCAGGTAGCGCCTCTGTATTGTTGGTTTGAGTCTTTTCTTAGAAGCTTTTTTGACATCACCTGTATTTTGAAGAGATTCTGTCTGAAAGATTTCTTGCAGCAGCATTTATACTGTAAGTCAGTGTTTATTACATGGTGCTCTAATACAGAGTTTTCAAATTTGTATTTCTTATTAGTGTTGGATGTGCAGTGAGTGGGGCAGACTCAGAATCATTAGATTTAGGGAGTCTTCGATATTTAGGCCCCTGAATAAACAGCTGCACTCTTCAGCAGATTATTATAATAATAAATACAGTTTTATGGAACATCTGTGCCCAAAGGCCTCTTCAAAAGCACATTTAAAATGTTAGCATATTGCAATCTTTTCTGCTTCTCATCACATTGCTTTAACTGAATTGGGAAAGAACTGCCCACAAAATAGTCCTGCCAAAATGTCACAATAATCAGAGTTTACAGGGAAAATGGTAAGGGAAGAGAATAATGGATAAAATATGTATGATTATAGAAAAATTTTGGTTTCCATATAAACACACTTTATCAATGTAAAGTACCCAAAAATAATGCTAATGTAGACTTGAGGTTGTGATTGTAATTCTACTGCCTTTCTGGGAGCAGGACAGCTGGCTGGAGAGCAAGGACAAGGGAACTGAGCTTTCCCTTCTACTTGGCATTTCTGAGATTGCGTCTTACAGAGTGGTTTGGTCTGGAACATTGCAGCTCGTTTGGGGTGCCTGAGGACAGCAGGAGAGCTGCTGAGGTGGTCAGGGGCTGGACCATATAATGTATGAGGTTTGTTTAACCTGGAGAAGGCTCAGGAGGATACAGTCAGTCTTTCACTACCTAAAGAGGGGGTTACAGAAAAAACGGAGAGAGGGCCTTCTCAGAAGTGCACAGGGAGAAGACAAGAAGCTATAAACACAAGTTGCAACGAGAGAAACTTTAGTTGGATATAAGGAAATAATTTTTCACTGTAAGAGCAGTGCAGCAGGGAGCAGGATGCGCAGAGAGGCTGCAGGATCTCCATGCAAGGAGGTTTTTAAAACAGAGCTGGACAAATCCTTGAGAAACATGATCCAACTCTGAAGTGGCATGGTTTAGTGGGAGGTGTCCCTGCCCATGTCAGGGGGGTTGGAACTAGATGATCTTTAGGTCCTTTCCAACCCTAACTATTCCATGATTCTAAGTTAGACTTGCTTTGAACAAGAGTTTGTACTAGATGGAGATCTGCAGTGGTCACTTCAAACCTCAGTTTTTCTCTTCTGTGGATCAATATAGTTAAGGTACAAACTGACCCCCTTAGCTGTACACCCTCTGGCATTCCCTAAAGTGGCAAGACTCCCCACAAATTGTTCAGTAGATGAAGTGTCAGAAATTACAGAGAAGGAAACAGTGTGAACAAACACCATTGCATATGTTGTCTTGAATACTTGCATTATCTGGATGCAGTCCAGGGGTTCGTGTAGCCAGCTGGGAGCTGTTTGACCAGAAGATGAACACTGAGGTATTCCTATCTTAAAGGAGTACACTTCAAGGTTGAGTTCACAGTCAACCAAGATTTGATTTAGTAAAGAGAGGTTAGACTTCATTCCATAGTACTCATGCAAAATGGTAGACATTTATTGATTCCATGGTCTTATGCTAAATGTTATAATACAGATTTAAGTAACAGGTAACAGTTAAGAAATCTTAAGCTTTAAGTACTCTAATTCTTTATTGCCTGATGTCCAAGATTTAAATTTAAAAGTATATGATACTCTGTGAGAACTGGTGGCACAGTAGTGAGCCTTAACTCTGTTGTAATGATTATTTGGGGTAGTAGATATAACAGAAAGATGTAGGGGGGTACTTCAAACTCATCTGTCATGTCTGACTTTTTTCATGTTGCTGTCTCTTCTGCTTCTGTAAATGAAAAACATTATAGTTTTATCATGCTTCAGATTGCACTTCAGATTTCACTTTTGCAGCTTTCTTTTGTGCATATGAGGGTGTAAATATTTGGTTTTCTCTGAGATTTTGCTGCTGATAACTACCTACCAGCTAATTTGTTTGAACCTTGACTTCTAAAAATTTTATGGCAAGAATAGCTTGGTGGAATAGTGCAGTCTATCAAAGGTTTTGGGTCATAGCAATATTTACTGACTTTTCATTACTATTTTTGTGCTATAGCCATGTTAGTAACATAATCACAGGGCGAGCTTAACATCTTATCACTAGAATGCTATCATACTCGAGACTGAGAATTAAAGAAGACTGCATATAATAAGTGATTTTTAGCAGTCAGTTTTAACTGACAGTAGGGGATGTTGTCTCCTTTCAAACATCATGTCCAACTCTGAAGTATAACTTCAAAATATTTTGAATTTCTCATTGCTAAAATAAAGTTTTTCTGATCAGCAGTGAAAGGAGAGCCTGTATATCATCACGCATACACCCAAGCTAGTATCAGACTAACCAGATAAGACTTAAACCCAAAAAGGGCTCCAAACGCAGCCAGGGCTTTGTTCCACTGCTAAACATCCCTCTAAGTTGCCGCAACACTACTGTTGGAAATGTCTGTACCTAAGTGATCTCATAGATGGTTTGTTACATTAAGACCAGTTGACATGGTTTCTTTCAGGAAACATAAACATAAATATACTATGATAATGCATGTGCATTGCCAACATCTTTATTTGAGTGGGCTTTAATAAAAATGTTCATGGTTTGTGGAGTCTTTGGGATAAAACAGGTAACTGTAATTAAGGTTGCGTGGGCCAGCCTCCATCAACTTAGAGATCCCAAATCATTACAGTATACCTTATAATCTTATAGAAATAAATGCATAGGGTTCTAACTCTGATCTGATGGCCTTTGACACTGGCTTTGCACTAGGATCGATAGCTGCAGTGGCAGGGGGGTGATGAGTTAGTCTCCCGGTGTTTTTTGATGGACTGGAGTTACATAGGGCCATTAAATCAATTAGCTAAAGAGACTGTATTTCACTGAAAACTCCTTTAATTAAGAACATAGCTAGGTGAAACTTGCTTAAAATTTATCATGTTCACTTATCTGCTTCATCCACTAAATCCCTAATAATCACAATGCCATATACATAAGAGAGATGCAATAAACACGGCAGAGAAAAATACAAGATCTCTAAAACTATTACTGTGTGGAAAGCTTGGGGTTTTTTGTGTTTGATTTTGGGTTTGTTTTTTTTAAACACAGCAAGTTCCATGTGGCAGGCTGGCTTTCAGGGGGCTGTGTTGTACCTTCCACTGCAGGATACAATATTTTCAAACACTCAAATGAAAGGAAAAAGGGCTGAGGATCTTCTGTTTCACTTGGAGAATCATCTATAGACATGTAGATAAGCTTTTGCTTAAAAACGAAGCCATGCCTGCTGCCTCATTGAGTACAGCTAGTATGAGCACTGCATTAACTGGCTAATGCACAGCAGAATGCTAAATGGAGTCTAATCAGAGTGGATTCCAATTTATAGAAGAGATAAGCCAGCGACTTGAGGTTGCCCTCGTCAAAGAGTGCCGATATTGTCATTAAGTCCTATTTCCTCATCTCTGACATTAAATTATAATCTGAACTATGTTGTTTTCTCTGTTTTTTTGAAGGGGATCAGATATGGTTTGGACGTACTTGCACTTTTTAATTGTGCTTCCTTGCTGAAAACTGAGTTTACGAACCTCTGATCATGAAACAAAAAGCAGTGGCTCTAGGAACTAGGAAATGTTTCTGCTTAAACTGCATAGTTAATGCACTAGCTTGCACCTAACACAAGGTGCATGTATGTGTGCACACTATGTACATACATTAAAGAGCATGAATGAAAGAGAGATGTCTATAAGCAGAGTGTTGGAAAGGACCAGAAATGTGATACCCATCTCAGACTTTATTTTTGTCATGGTGTAGTATTACCAGTCACCCAAATTTGGCAGTTCATAAATGGTCCCTGTAGCCACAGATACTGAGAGCACAGAATACCTCCTAATGGGTCACGACAGGCTGTCAGTTTTCCAGTAGGAAAACTTGATTAATCTCTTTTTACACAGCACATTATGTTTGCATTAGCATGACCTGTTAAGCAGGCTATGTTATTGCCCTCTTGAGCTATTACACTGATATATTTAGTGCATCTTACATGCAAACTTTTACAACTTGAGTTTTACCTTTCCTTGAAAAGGTCGTAAGTTCATTTCCCAGTGAGAATGACTTTTCAACCCACCTACATGAAATATGGTGTTGCCATTTTTTAGCTGCACTGCCATGTTCATTCCACCAGAGAGAAAACCATCTTGGAAAAGCACTTAGAAACAAAACTAAGAGCTGACCTTACTATATTCTGCTTTGTAGGGGCATACCTGGTGTCTGTGTAAATGGTCCCTATAGCCACAGCCATTGAGAGCACAGAATGCCTCCTAACAGGTCACAATAGGTTGTCAGATTTCCAGCAGGATGCTAATTGATTATAGAGCTTTCAGACTCACAATATGTTCCTCCGAAGCTCAGCATTCTACCTTGTTGAGTTGAATGCTTTTCAGCTACACCGTGCTGGTTTTGTGCTTTTGGAGCCAGAAAACAGACGGAGGTGCATTTCAGGATTTTTAAAAAGTATATATTATTTGGACCTAAATTACGTGTTTTTACAGTCAGCTGCTGTGAAACTAATTATAAGGAGTCTATGTGTGTTCAGTTCTGCTTCTTTAAACATGCAAATAGCTCCCTTGTCATTATTATGGTTCAGTGAAAAGGAACAGGGGTAAGGAGGGAGTTTAGCTATTGATTTTTGTGGGGCAGGAACTTCACTACAGAGCTTTTGCTTTTCTGACTTGGGTGGATGTAAGACCATGACAGTAATTATTTTCATCTCTGCTACTTCAGCAATGTTTAAACCTGGACTTCAGGTTCCCTAATTGCATAATGGGGATGGAGAGCTATGCATCCTGCTGAGAAAGGGTTAGGAATGATGGATGATTTTTGTATACATGCCAGTGGTTACTACTCAGGTGAACAAGGTGAGCAGGATACTTAATTACTCAATGTGCAATGGCAGACTTGTATTGTCTGACTAGCTGTTTCTTAGTAGTGTGGTGCCAATGCTATCCCTTGCCATATACAATCAAAAGATGCTGCAAATTAAATACAGTCATCATAGCAGCCACAGTTAATTCAATTTGCATGTTGTTTCCTAAGAATTTCTTCTGGGGATTTTTATTTTCAGCAGCCTTTAACTTTATCATTACTTCCACAAACCTGGCATGGACCAGAGCGCATGCAAAATTCCTACTGGTCCCTAATAGGGGAGCAGGCAATGGGAACTGAAGCCTATCCCTGGCTGAGATCCCACGCTGCAGCTCTACCTCCCTCAGCTGACCCCTTTGCATTTTTCAAGTATTGGGTTTTCTAGTGTGAATTTTTTCAAACCAGAATGGGCTTTACTGACCCAGTAATACCCATGTTGGAAATTAATTGAGAACTTTGATTCCTGCTAGAGATAGAACTGGTACTGCAAAACCTCCTGGTTTGCCTGGAGAAAGCCTTTCATACAAAATGCATATATTTTAAAAACTCTCTTGTAAGCTCTGTATTTATGTGTTCTGATGCAAAGTAGTATGGAAATATTACAGTATAACCACACTTAAGGACTAGAATTCTTAGTGACCATTTTTTCTGTGTATCAAGCTAAAGGAAAATGAAAGCACTATGATAAATATACAGTACAGAACAATAGTTAAACCCAAATAATAAGACCATGTGGTCTTTCTTTGATTCCATATTACTAAATGTTCTTGGCTTTGTCTTTTGCATCTGTTTATGTCAGCTCTGAGCTATTGCCTGAAGGAAGTCTGATGTGACATGACACAATGCAATGTTCATGTCACCTGGTAATGCACTCTGAAGGGACCCTGATTTCTGAATGTGTTATACTTGGAGATTATTAATTGTGATGCTTAGCTGCTGTATTGTTCTGCTGCTAGGAACAGCTGTAACAAAAGCATCCACAATTTTATGGCCAGTACTATTCAGCTTTAAATTTATACGTTCTATAAATGCCATAATACTGTTATTTTAATCTGTAAATCAGGTTTGTCATAGGCTATACATTACAAGTGGCTCCTGTGTCCAATATAATTCCTAGCAGCCCCAATTTTGGTGGCTAAGTGTTGATTTTAAGAGGACTCTTATGCCCTGAGCTCATCATACTCCTTACTGCCACAGAGCAGCCATGCTACAGAAGATCAAGAGGGAAAAATATTTCTGTTAGTGAAACATTTGTTCTTGGCAGGCATTGAAATTCAGCTCCATTTTCAGTCCTACCATTACCAGAACGAAGACATTAATCATCTTTTTTTAAAGCTGAAACAAGTGGGATTGGTGGGGCCGGCCCAGGCAATTCTGTGCTATTTCATGAAACAGCTTGAGTCCTCCTCAAGGAACTGTGAGACTGGGGGCATGCCATGAGCAACCCCATGCTGGCCAGTTGCAACCCAGCTCCACTCTGAAAGATCTCAGCAGAGTGCTAAACCCAGAGAAAGGACCTTTGTTTTAAGGCTAGCAAAAGAGCCTCAGCATTGCACTGACATTGGTACGAAGCCTTGAGACTAGAGCTGGCCTGAGTGCCACCAGCCAGCAGCGCAGAGGGCATTGATCTGAACAGAGTGGCATTCAGCAGCAAGGGTAAAAACCACCTTCAGTAATTTCATACAGACATGGGCCAGAGGAGGGTCAAAAAGGGCAGCACAGGAGCCATAGGAACCTCCTGTGGCAGAGCTCATAGGCAGAGGGTGAAAATTCACCCTCTACTTGCAGAGGCAAGGCCAGGGAGAAGAGGTCTGGATACCAAAAGAATGAGCCAGGGAACACAGGTTAACTCAGATTTTTCAAGCTGCCTTTTAAGCCTTGGCAGGTGGCTGCACAGCCACAGCAATCTGTGTGTGAGCATGTTGGGTTTGTGATCTGAGATGGGACCCATCAGACTGACAACAGAGACCTGCAGGAGAGGAGTCTGGCAGGAAAGAGCAAATGGCCAGGCGCAGTATGAGGATGTGTGTTTGTTGGTACTTGATTTGTGTTGCCTGTCCTTAGAGAGCATGACGTCCAGGGGTTGCTGATGCATGTCCTCTTGGTTCTTTGTTTCAGCCCATCACTGTCTTGACACTGAGGCCAACCTAAAGAAAAGTAGTTTGAAGTTTCTTGACTTAGATGTCATTATATCTGAGAAAGGCAATGGGAAATGTATCCCAGTGTGAGACACCTGCACTGAGGGATCAGTATGGCCAGAGTTGAGCGAGTGGCCAGTGTTCTCTTTTGCCATCAGATCTAGGTGACTATATCCACAATTGCAGAGGTTCTTTCAGGTGCCTCCATTAGTATTTTAAGATGCTCCTGAATTAATTTAGCATACTATCTGTTCAGAAGGGGTTACTTATGAAAACAGGCTGGTTCATGGAAAGTTGGTGTGAATCAACAAACTCACAGGTAAGAGCTGATCATACATTTTCAAAACTTTCAGGGACCCATGAAGTTTGAAAAACTTCAGTCTGTGTTTTTCTATTATTGATATGTCCTTTTTCTGTCTTGTCAAGAAACAGCAATTTTACCTGGTAAGACCAGCAGCTTTCTCTTTTTTAAGGAAAAAATAATACTTTTCAGCTGGTATTTTTTCTGATAAGAGTTGTGGAAATGGAAAGAGGATCTTGGGAAACAAAAATTAGTGTCATTTTCCCTTGATTTCCTGTTGTACATGGCTTTAGTTACTGGAGAAAAGTTCCACTTAGTCTGATTGTTTCCTTCCCTAGAAGGACAAAGGAGGTGCTTTGCAGTTGCTGATGAATTTTGCTCTGGTCACAGCTGAATAGAGCAGGACACCATTCATTGGAGCAGTGAAGCTAATGCTGTTGTTCGGTACAAGGGCCCTTCATCACTCGGGCTGAAGGAAGGTTCCCCAGACCTTGATTCCTCTCCCACACATACAAAACTGGGACTGCGGCAGCCACAGGACTCCAGACCTGAGTCTGGAGTGAGGTGTTGCTGCCTGTACCCCGAAGTGATTCAGTGAGAAGCCCTGGGCATGGGACCACTTTCCCTTTCTGCAGATCTTATTAGTTATTTTCCATTCAGGCACTGCTTTCCTGGCTAAAGACAAAAGCACTTATTTCTTCCTATGTAATTTAATCAGTTCTCCAATTTAGGTAAAATTTCAGCAGCAGTGAATGCAAACAAGTAGCACCTTTGGGGTAGGCTGTTACTGGAAAGGAAACAAAACCCCTGTTCCTGATGTAGGACAGATTTTAGATGTTTCAAACTAGGAAAAAAGAAAACCCTGAGTTGCCTCTTTGTAACATGTTGAAAAAAGAAAGCTCTGTGCCTTTCCAATAGCCTGCCTTTGCAAAGGTTCTGATCATAAGATGTAGTAATAAAACAGATTGTGCCCTGCTTCTGCACCTATTTCTCAAATGCTTTATGATTGTTTGTCTTCTGATGCCAGCATTCCCTAACCTAGAAATCTTTCTCCTCCATCCTGATTTCTGAGCAGGCTGTAAGACATGGTAGGCGCACTATTAACTCTATTTACACACTAATGTCTGCTTGAATGTTTGAGCAAGAAACATGCAGCTCTGTTGTGTGGTAGTTAGTGAAAAATTTTGAATGGACACATGTAGTGTTTGGCCAGAGAAGAGAGTGAGAGACTCCAGGAGTCTCACCCTAATGAGATCTTTGCCAAAACCCCAAACGTGTGCATGCTGGCTCGCAGTGTGAGGAAGCGTGTAACCTGCATTGCTCTGCTCTGTAGTCATTATGGTCAAATCTCCTTCCCTTTGACTTAAGTGTAATTAGCACGAGGAAAAATTAGCCTCTGAACTGCAGAAACCCATGCGTGGTAGTCTTTTTAAAAAACCTTGTATCTGTATTTGTGGATAATTTTGATATTGTAACACTGTATATTTCTGTGTTCCATTACTGGAAGATGTGTCTGACCTTAGCCCTCTAATTGTGCAGTAATTAGCATCTAAATACCATGCAGAACTCCCTGCAAATCAACCAATTGGAATATTAATTCTTAATCTAAATATATCCTAAAAAAATTGTACAAGTGCAAATTCAGTCGGTAGAAAACTGTTTTATCTGCATCCAGTATTTCTGTGCAGTGAGGGAGTTTGTGTTTTGAGTGTATCTAAAGGCACGGGAAAGTGCCTTTGGAACTGAGCGTGAGACATCTGATGCTCCCCATAGTCTCATGGGTTTAGGCCCAGAGCCCCAAATAGTGTTATTCTGTGGGTTCATTCCAAGCAAGAAAATCAAAATGTGCATTAAGTCAGATCTGAGATTCCATTACTATTGACCATAACCATATGGCCTATCTCAAGTCTCTTTTTGATTTAGTAGAACATTGTCAGTGGTAGCAATACATTTTATCTAGACAGCTCTGTGACAAGTTATAGTCACAAGTACCACTCTCCCAGGGTATATTCAAGTAATAAATAATTAAAAGTAGGACTCCACATCTCACAGAGCATAGAAAGGTTGCCATGTCCTTCTTACCACCTACCCAAGAGCTAGAGGAGCTCTCACCTGGTAGATGGCCTGGGTCTTTGTGTAGTCTGGATTCAAATAACACCACATGTGCTTTGTTTTAGTACTGGAAAGGCAAAATTTAATCTTATTAAAAATATTAAAATGATAATTTTATGAGCAGAGAATTTAAATTCTGCATTTTAGTTTTGATTTTTAAAAAGACTGACTTTTCAACTGTTCAGACAAAAGCTATCAAAGGTATTGGAAAGGCAAGGACATGGGGGAAAAAAATTAACCAAAAAGGTGAATCAGCCTCAGAACAGATGGTGCCTGAGGGAATTTTCCTCAATGAAAGCAAGGTTAATTCAGAAATCTACACTTGAAAATAGAGAGAAAAAGTGACAAATGTCAAACTGTAAATAAGAATATTCTATTTTGGGCACATGCTGCTATTTTATCAGGAGACGCACCTAAGATTCATTGCCATTTACACAACGCACACACTCCCCAAAAGCTGTGCAAAAACATTGATCTATATGTACACTATGATAATCAGCAGGGTTTGGGAACTGGTCACTTTAATAATTTGATTGTATTTAATATATGCAAAACTGAAAGCTTTATGTCATCAGTAGCAAAACATGAAATAATATATGAATTAGGAAAAATCCAATAACAAACAGCAGGATGCTCAATGCATACATATCACTGTTGCGGTTATGAGCAAATACAAGACTGTACATGATTAACCACGATTTATTCTTGCTATAAACTCGGCAGACGGATGCAGAAGACATGCTATAATTGCATACACATTTCCTCCCAGAGCTTGGAACCAATAAAAATATGGTAATTTTGTATAACTCAAGACACATTCTTTACCATTTTTTAAATAAATAATAGGGGTTAACATGCTTCCACGGTTTTGCCTTTTCAGTTTTTGAAATAAAACTGATACATATTGAATTAGAAACAATATTACCTACAGGGACACTGATATTGTTGTAGAGAAAGATTTTCTGAATTAAACTTAGCAACATATAGGGGGTTTATTATGTGCAGTCCCAGCTATTTTAACACTTTCTGGTTTATCCAGTAGTCAGAGTTTTGACTGAAGTAGGTTTTTTACATCCCATTTTGCCATCTTTAGAAAAGACATTTTCAATTGCACAAAGTGTCTCTGAATAAAGACAAAACAAATATCCAAGCCAAAATCAGCCTCCAGAGAGCAGAAAGTGGATACAAATTTTGACAGTAATTAAAACTACGGAAACATCAATTGTCTCCGTGTTATTTAAAACCAAACATTTCTATACAGCCTCCAAAAGTGTAATAAGAGTATATCTAAATATACAGTTAATTGCATCAAAATAGTGCATCCATCTGTGAGCTTTGTTCTGAGCTTGCTGAGCGAGTTGAAAATACAGAATGTGATCTGCAAACCAAGCAAGTTACTAAGTAGCTGTGGAAAACTTATCTAAAGAAGTTAGTTCGCTGAAGTTTCCCACTGCTGTTCTCACTGCAGCTGTAATGAAGCAATTTCAGGACAGTCTCAACAATTCAACCTGTACAACAGAAGTTATTACATGAACTTGACCCTCTTCCCTCTCCTTTCCCCTTTCCAATTTCCTTTAAAATCTTGTCCTCTTGGTAAGGTAAGCAGCTCTTGAATATTCATTGCCTTGGGCCAGTGCAGATGAGAAACTTTCATCAGCCATCCATGTCTTTCTACCGTGACAAAAAGGATCTCTTCACAAGGCATTAGGGTGAGACTTCTGGAGTCCACAAGGTTACTTTTCTTGTTTGTGTTTGTGAACTGGGAATCCAAACAAATCAAATGGAATGCAGTTTCTGAATACTCAGATCTTCAGCTGGAAAAAGCCAGTTTTTGTCTTTGGTTTTCCAGTCTGATTAATCCTTTTATGAACCTGAAAGCGGCTAACCTCTGTAGCTGGATCACATGGCAGCAATCTTTTGTCTGTCCCTCTAAAGCCACAGTGCACCTTCAGGAAAGCCTGTTCTTCAGGGAGGGTTAAAGCAGGTTGCCTCCACAGATCACTGTAATGTTCTATTTTAATTATGGTTAGCAGTGCACTTCAGCCACTCCAGCAGGACTGCCTCATTAACAAGGTTGTTCAGTTTTCACATAGTATCAATCAGCTAGTTGCTGAAAATGTCTTGATCTCATTTTCTGAGATTAAAGTATAAACGAAGGGCACTTTGCTCCATTGTTACTAAAGTAAGGCACTACCATCTGGTTTGCAAATGTGATATTAAAATCTCTGGAAATGTCGGAGGCCCCAGCTCAACAAAGCAGTAAGCAAATGCTTACCTTTGAGTATGTGAGTAGGACCATTTATTTCAAGGGAATCAAGTGCTTTAGGTTGAATGTGTGCTGAGGCAATTTCTTCTAATCAGGATTTCACAGACTCACTTTTAAATACAATACCAAACTTTTCAAAATAGACAACAGTGAAGTAACCCATTTGTAACATTAGGGAAATCATTGCTTAAGCAGCTGAAATAAATTTAATATTGCCAATAGCTTGTATCATATGAGGCTCAGTAACGCTGCCTGATAAGATAATGTAATTTTAATTCAGAAATCTTTCACAGTACTTTATAAAGTCAAACTGTTAAAAAAAAGGTAATTGCAAGTTATACACAGAAAAATGAGTGAAAGAAAATAGCTATAATTAGAAATCATTTTTATCCAGACTGTATGCTATCCAAATATTTGCTTTTAATATCTATTTGAAACAGTGAAATTGCATTGAGGATTGTTATTGAGTTTTGCATAGATTCAAACTAGGTTTGAGCTGAACTGTAAAACTCACTTCTTCCTTTTCCCCTCCTGGTTTGCTATATTATTTGGAAAATTCTTACTTGTGAAATCAACAGAATAGATTATTTCCAAAAAAATCTGGCAGCAGTTTCTGGATTTGCCACTAGCCCCAGGAGGCAGTGCACTGGCTCTGAAGAGCAGGAAATCAGTTTAGTTCTGGACACTCGGTTGCTGTAAAGGAGGGTTAATGTGCACCTGCACTTTTCCTGGCACAGGTCCTTACTGTGGTGAGTCAAAACTTTGCGGCCCTGCCCCAGCCGCTGCTCTGCACCATGCAGGCCTTGAGATGAGTTGCAGAGGCAGCAGCAAGAGTAGGAGCCTCCTGCAAGGACCACTCTTTCTTCCCACTGTAAAGCATTGCATGGAAAGCACATGCAGTGGAGACAGATGGTGCTTGCTCTCTCTGCAGTGCCATCACTTGGCACTTCCAAAGGAGAATGTGATGGCTGCACGAATGCAAAACGGCGGATTTCAATACTAGAAACTCAAATTCACTTCTCTGCAAAAAGCAGGAGCAAGACCCCACTAACACACCACTTCAGTTCTGTTGTGATGGCATATATGTGAACCTAACTAGTGCTCAGGGACAGATTTTACTCATAAAATCATAAATGGATTTCATTAAAGCTACGTGGTCTTTAATATATCAAGCATAGTTGAGCCTCGGGAGTTAAAAAAAAAAAAAAAGAAAGAAAAGAAGATTGCCTTCTCCCCCAAACATGAATCATAGTTATTTCTAAATTAGCTCTGAAAAATAAGCAAAATTAGAAGAACAGCTGCATAGATACAAGGTGAAGTGGCCTTCCTGGGAAACAGAAGTAATACATGTATGTAGATGTGGTTTCAAACGTTTTTAAACCTAATTAAAAAAGTATATAATCCTCCCTCTTTGGAGCCATCAAGAAAAGCCAAAACAAGAGTCCATGACCACAGGAGGCTGAATATGCAGTGAAGCAGAAGAGGATATTGTCTTTAATAGTTTCATTAGATTTGAAAATAAATGTTACAGCATCCTCTTCTTACTTTCCAATATGCTTCTTTCCTTCAAGTTACATTGATTGTTGATGTCTTGCAAACCTAAAGCAAAGGCCAAATGCGTATAGTTTCCTTATTCCTTGTCCTTGTTCTTTGAACAAGTTTTTAGAGGCGTAGCATGTGTTTCCATACCACACTGGACTTTAAAGAAATTTGAAGAATTATTCCTATATTTAATCCATGGTTTTGAAAGGAGAGCTTTTTCTTATAAACACTAATATTTTATTCCTGCACATGAATATTGGAGCACATACTGGCAGTTGTAATGTGCTGAATAGTCAGTAACTACTTAGGTTAAAAAAACCCTTCTGTGCTTCTGTAGTGTGGTTATCTTGAAAAACCACGTAGCACTAAAGCTTTGTGGATTAATGCCTTTGAATCAGCAAAGCTGCTTCAGATTTACAATTCTTTAAGCTGGTGCCATATTTTTTTATTCTATATAATAACAAACATGATTAGCACAGAAGTACTGTGCTCTCTATAACCCGTTTGTAATTGGGCAAATCTACAGTGTGTATTCTACAGTCCAGCTCACACTGAAGATTGAAGTGTAATTACAGTACAGGCAATCTCATCTCTAGTAATTACAGCTGTCACCATCGATCCAGTTAACCAGGATAACTAACTCTGCTGAGCCAGAGTTGACAAAGCTTTCTGCCTAAACCCTGATTGCTGTATAAGACTTTTCATTGCATTTTTGAGACTTTTTGATTGCCAAAATGTTGGTGCTTGGAAAAGTAGATAACAAATATTGTGGATTGTGGATTATGGGTTAGGAAATGGAAAGCAAAATCTGATTCAGCTTCATTCTTAGGATTGAAAATTGTAAACACACCTTGCAAGGCAAACAACAAAAATGCAAACCAAACCCTTACATAAATGAGCTCGATTTAGAAAAGGGCAGGACTGCTTCTTGATGTAGAGATCAGGGATGTGTTTGGTCCCCACAAGTATAATAGAGTGCAGAGTAGGAGGCATTGCCTGCCGGAGAGCATGTCTGCAGTGTCCAGTGAGGGGTGCAGAGAGCCCTAAGCCCCTGAGGCCTGTAGCTCTGGGTCTTCTACAGTTCAGCTGCAGGGCTGTGTCAGCACAGCTAGTTTCCAGTTTTTGTATTAGCCTTGCCTTACTTGACAGCATTGAAATGCAGGAATGTGCCAGCTCAGCTAGGTAGCAGACCTAAGATCCCTGCTTCCTGCTGCAGCCCTCAGAGATGTACATGCAGGTTTGATGCTACACCAACATGGAATTCTTCCAGCCTTGCTGTGCTGTGACTGGTAGCTGGGTCTGGTCCAATTCATGGACCAACACTACCTCTCTCTCCTCACACAGATTTCTTACAGATGCTTTTAGGTACTCATCAGAAGTACACCACAGTCTAAATAGTTTAAAGAGGAAGACAGACCTCAGTGTGTGGTTCAGAGTCCTAATGTGTAGGTCTTAAGCTTGGGTGGAAAATAAAATCTAGTTCTGACCAGGAAAGGAAATATTCAGATGGCCCTTTAAAAGCACGTGAGCATTTTACAGAAGTTTACTAACAAAGAAGTTATGTCCTCCACTATACTGCAATAGAATTGTTTGTTCCTATTTGTGCTACAACCCAAAACTCCCCTGTATGCAGCTTGACTAAGCCACTACTCTAGATTCTGCCGTATTGCAAACCGTTGCCCTGCCACATACTCGGTTGTTCAGATTTAGGGCAAGATTGTGAAATTTTATGTAACTAGGTAACACTTCCTTCACAGGTGTCAGTAGTGAGTTCACTGGGACCATGTGAGGTATAAAGTATTCTTCTGTGGGTTTAGACTAGATTTTCGATAACAGAAGACTTTCACGTTCTTTATGTCAGGCTCTGTTCCAAACCCAAACTGGACTGTTAAAATATGATGTAACTTGGCTGCCTGACTTTTTATAAAAATGAGGCATGAAGATGTGAGTGAGCAATAAGATTTGGTACTTGCTTGTTCCGGAAGACTGCAGTATTACTATGGTAGGCTAAAGGCTTCTGTGTTACGTTTCTGTGCCTCTGGCTTTTTAGGAAAAAACACAGGTTTTGAGGGGGTTTTCTGTTTTCAAAATTCTTCCTGGATTCCAAAAGTATGACTTGACAGAAGGTTTTGAACAAAACAGAAATTTACTGTTTTTCTCACACAGTTTTGTCTAGATCTTACCTGACCTTACCAACACTCTGAAATATGCAAAATGGCCATAATGCCAATGTTAGCAATGAGAGTGACAACTGTAAACTGTGAAGTTGGAAAGTTCCTAATAGTTCACCATCAGGTTTAACACATGTAAGGAAACTTCTTCCTAAAATGTCACTAGGAGAAACCAGAAGGTGATGGCAGATCTTACTACAATTTATCTTCACTGCATCCCAGACCATAGTGATAAGAAGGCAAAAAGTCCCATAGATATGCAGTTTAATTGATGCCCTAGAGAATTTTTGGAACACGTTCACCATGGAGAAATTCACCTTTCCATGAACAGATATCAATTTATTTAGGATGCTGTAAGAGAGAATGAATCCATCCAAACAATCAAAATCCACGGCATCTTTCACTCCTCACTAAAGCAATATATAGGCACCTTATGTGCAGTACTTTGCTTTTACTTGTATTTATAGCCCCATTGAAGAAAAAAGTCTATTGGATGTATTCACCATGGGACCATATATACTCCAGCATCTGAGCAGGATATAAAATTGTCCACCAGATGCAGTGACTGGCTGTGCACTACACATTGCTCTCTGTGTAATGTCAAAAAAAGTAAAATATAAGAAACAGAATTGTGAAGCCATGTCCCATCAATAATACAATGTACTGTAAAAGGGCCATAAATTGAGAAGACAGCTTGTTGGCTTGGGCTTTGGTTTTGTTTCTTCGGTGAATGTGTTTGTCCAAGAAAAACCTTGCAGTGAATCAGTGTTGTGGTGCTAGCTGTTTTTAATGTTTTCTAGCTTTTCTCTGTGCAGCAAAACTAACAGCTGGGTTTAATGAGTAGGTGTTTTAGCATCCATTCAAGTCTTCTAAGTTTTCTACATTTGCATATAGAAGACTTCTAATAAGAACACCTTAGAGGTGTGTTTGCTGTCAACTATGAACTGCAGTTTTTCCTTCCCCTGTTCAATCCTTTGCTGTTTTGCTGCAGCATCAACCAGTGGGTCTTCAAGTCTTTGGGGAACACTGATTAATCCTACCAGAGGAGAAGGATGGCAGCTGCTAAAGCAGAGGAGTTAGTTCTGCTGTCATGAAAGTCAATGGTTAAACTCCCATTGACTCAAGCAGAAATTGGGGCATGCTTAGTATGGTGGAATATCCTCTTCCAAATAGAAAGAAAACAGATTCATGAACTTAGTCCCTTTCATAAATGACTGTGTAGAGACAGTGATAGATTAAGCAAAAAAAATGTGACTAAACAGCTTAACCTGTGCTAATGTCATACTTTAACCACCATCTCAGAGATATCCAGAGCTCTGGATGTCCAAATCCAGTTGTCTTTATTTCCTCTGGTTTAGGTTCACTTTTTTTAACATGGGCTGACCCTGTTCAGTGACACCTTTTCTCATGCTTGAGTGTCTACATATGCACCTGCATCTTAGACTTTTTCAGGTATATTGTTCTACATAATGTTAGTGGAGCATAGCTAGCACATTAAACTGCCTCTGCAATGCCATGCTCCACTGTGCATGTTTTCTGGCTGTACAGCTTAGTATGCAGGTTTTATTAATCTTCAGAATTAGATCTGTAAACATCTTAGCAAATTCGGGGGGGAGGCGAGGGGAAATGTGATCCAATACCTCTTTGTTCAGGTTTTCATTAGAGAAGAAAGATCTATGACTTTTCTTTCTCCCAAAATGTAGATCCATAGCCTCTGTGAAAAAATACTGTCTTTCCCTGTTCTGCACAGCTCATTAGCACTTCCCTCTGTACACTTATTTCTGTTGCCATTTATTTCTTCTGATATCATATTATGCAAATGTAATACACAGCCTTGCTGTATAAATAAGAAGCCTTCCTTAGCACTTATTCCTATTTTTTCAAGCTCTACAAAGTGCATTCGCAAGCACAGTTGCTCTACAATAATTGCACGAATTGGATAACAGATTAAAAATATGTGTGAGAAGAAAATCCCTGAACAGTTAATCTTAAAGGTCATAGACTAGAGTAGTTTAACTTCATAAAATGGGACCCTGTGTCCTGAAGGCTGGCCAGGAGAACCTTGGAACGTCTTATGTGAGGACAAGTGAAAGTCGTTGCATGTCTAATGGCAGATTTATGGTCAGACAAACTCTAAGGAAGTCTGTGGCTGTTTTTTTGTAATCCTAAACACAGCTGTTTTGTTAATTGGAAAGACCTTTTAATAAAACTGAATGGTGGGTGCTTTTCAAGTAACCCAATTCAACAGCTACAAAAGCTGAAACCGCAACGCTGCTTTTCCCAGTAGCATAAGTATTTGGAAACAGTTGTTCGGGTTTATACATTTACCGGGATCTGTCAAAACTAGAGTTGGATTTTTTTCTGCTCATGCCTAGCCTGGAAAATATGTATTTAAATATCAGTCTTAGCTGATGCAAAACATTTTGCCTGACCTGAGACAAAGATCTTTATTTTGTAAGAGGGTTATTTACCTTTTTTTCATCCCCCAAACCAACTGGGTCTGTCAGTTTCAAAATGCAATGTCATTTTGGAACAAAAAGTCAAAATATTTCACCTAGAAAATGTCAGTGAATAACATTTATACTTCTCTGATTCTACTCTTTTGGTCAAACTATTTTACAACATGACCTGACTTTCTGAATAGTTTAATTCCCTCTGAAACTATATATCTGTAAATTTCATGTACCCTGCAAACATTTTCAACCTCCTCTAGTTACCATGCAGGTACTGCTAAGATTTGCATTAACTTCAGTATCACTCTGTATAGGCACATCTCTAAGTCGTGAGGTCTCACCTGGGCTGCCCACAGGGGTAGGGCTGAGGGCAAGCCCTAGAACAGCTCATCTGCAGCCAGGAGGGATCAGGCACAGGTCAGGATCGCTTGCTTTCAGAACACATGTGCCAGCTTGCTCTGTGACTCTGACCCTGTTATCTCCAGCCAAAGTTTTGTTTTCACTCATATCTACACATATCTAGGGGCTCATCCTGGAAATTCTTGCTCATACCAGAGAATTTCATTGCCAGGAGATTCCCTTTGAAGGCAAAGCAACTGTTTCCAATATGCCCAGAAGTATGTGCAGGCAGGATCAGGCCTATAATCAATACACACCCCCTTGTACAGTCAAACACTGTATTTGTATATGTTAATCTTTTACAATGTTAAGGAAGTTGTGCTAGAAAAGCTCATTTTCCCTGAAGATTGTCAGCCTTAATAAGAACTAAGAAACTAGAACAAAGTCATCGTGAATTCTAATGTATTTGAACATATGGCCCTAGGACCTGTTATTACCATATCAGTCAGATAAAGGAGTGGGAGAGTGGTTGCAACAGCACAGAAGGAAAAATGTTAACACGGCAAAAGGAATCTTTTAATTTTAAAGAAATAGTCTGTGAATTTAGTTTCCAGTTCTAAGAAAGTCTTGTGGATAGTACACAGTTCTTACAATTCTTGTTTAAAAATTATTCTTGTCATTATTGCTGAAGCATTCATTTTCTGTTTAAAGTTGAGTTTTTCCTGTAAATCTCCCTTTAGATTGAATGAAGGTTTTTGAAATACTGTATTTGCTGGTTGTTTGTGGTAGCCCAGGAGGGTAGGTAAAATAATCTTATGCAGAGCAAAGTAAATTCAGATCAGAGTCCATTTCCAAGGCACATCTAAAAACCTAATCAGTTCATTTAGTCTCCATCCTCCAGCTCTCAAATGTGTATCAGCATAGGCAAAGGTACAGTTCCCAGGTCTCCAAGCAGCAATCTGCCAGTTGCATATGTGCGTGTGTGAGAGAGAGGGAAAAGTATGAAACCACTTAATTATATGTATCTGGAGCAAGAACTGGACCTAGGGTTGCTGCGTGCTTAATGCCAGATTTAATCAGGTTTACCTGTAACTCAAGATCATCTAGACACGTACATTGTGACTTTTTGGCTGTTAATTCATTGTACGCATTACAATATTTACAGATTTTTTTGAGGAAGCAAAAAAGGCTTTCTAAATGCATTTGATAATTTTGTACAATTTGCTGTAGGCATGGATGCCTGGCAGCAGGTTAGTGAGTCAGGATAAGAGGTCTGGTTAACTTTCACGAATGCAGATGGTGCAGAGCCAGGATGGATGGTAGTGTCTTGTGATGAACAACTACCACCACGTTCCAAAGCATATTGCACCATCTGGATTGTGATCATTTGAAAATTTCTTGGTTTATATGTCATTAAAACATTTCTAAAGCTTTTCTTGAGTTTTACACCAATCTTTCTACTAACTTTACAGCTGAGCAAATGTAGAAACATTTGGATAATTGCTTTTAATACTTGTCTTAGCTTCCATCAGCTTTTTTTTAAGAAGCATTTTTGACAGTGTTCCAGTGTCTTCTGTCTTTCCTTCCACAGATAACAACATAAATGTGTTTGCTAGAATTTGTCCTGTGTCAAGAACTGTCACAAAGTCTGTACCGTTTAAGAACCATGTTTGTCTTTGAAATAAGGACAGGAAAGAGCTGAAGTAGTTCTTGCATTAGAGCTGCTTATTCAACAGCTACAACAGGAAAGAGAGGTGATGGTGGAGTCTGGTTCTGGGTTTGCCATGCTTGCTGGGGACTGTGTCTGGCATCACCTGGGGTTTTCCAGCATAGCCACATCTGTCGCTACAGAGTGTAACTTCTGCACTGAAATATTCTTGCCCAGTCAGTCCTAGCTTTTGTCACTGGGATTTTGGTTTATGTCATAAGGAATGTGATTTTAGCTTGGGAAGGGAAAATATGAGTTGGTTTTTGCTATACTGAGGGTCACACTGAATAGCTAAGCACTTCCTTCTGCTAAAATTTAGTCCGGTAGGATTTACTACAGGCTGAAACCTTGCTCTAGGAAACACCCTTATGCTACAAGCCTGTCTTCTTGCTTGTGACTCAATTTTGCAGTTAAATCTAAGCGCAGTGGTCACTGGTTTTGTTGAGCTTTTTTTTTTCCTTTAGTGGCTGCTTTTGTAATGTACATTTGTGCCTTCATAAAGTTTTAAGGAAAGATTTCACATTGCACCTCAAAAAAGGCAGGTGGAAACTTCTGTGGAATGCTGAATATGAACGAGCTTAGTACTAATTGTTATCTAGTCAAAAGAAAGGGATAGAAACCCGTGCCTCCATGAAAATTTGTTAATACCTCTTGAGACCCAAATATTCCAAAGACCTGATAAATACTCAACACACACAAGTACAGGATTATTCACCGAAATGCTTTGCCAAAAGATTTTGAATTATGAATGAAGCAAAGCAAGCTGTAAACTGTTCTCCGACACATCACAAACAGAATGAGAGGCTAAATTTGTGCACTATAAATTCACTATAATTTATTTACTCAGCTTTAGCCAGTTTATAGGTTGTGCTGGAAATTTGCCAGGTCCTGGTACAGCTGAGGCTCAGTAATTCAAGAAGAAGGCCTGTTACCGCTTATGATAAGAGGTGCTCAGTACTCATGATGGAAAGGCAAATGAAATGAAAGTAGATCTTGATATACTCCACACTGAATTTCAATACTGCTTGTGAGCAATTAGGTCAAAACATCATCACTGGATGTGTGCCACCACTAGGGCCTGTAAGCCAGGCTAAGGGATAGTATCGTATGTCAAACACTAATGTCCAGGAAAGAACGATGCTACCCACACAGAAGCCACAGTAGCAAGAGCCTGATGACAAGGAATGGACTGGAATGTTTCCTAGAAGATTATTATGGGGCTACATGACTCAAAAAAACTGCGGCCACAAATTGTTGAGAAATTTCTCTTTATGCCCTTGAATTGTGCCTGGTTTCTGCACATGCTGGAGAACAGATTGCTGATGATACAGTAGAGGGCAGCAATGGAAAATGACCCTTTGAGATTCCACACTCAGTCTATTTTGCAAACAATAAACAGGCACAGGGTAAATAAAACATAAAAAGACCAGACCAGAACCAACACTAAATAGATCCTCTAGGAGTAATCCTCCAAAAGCTGAACACCAGGCAATGATACAGTTTAAAAAATGTCAGTGTAAATATCATCCTTTTCTCCTTATTCTCAGCATTAAGCAAATCTTCTGCTAAAAAAGTAGGGGGTTTACTACAGACATCAGGAAAAGGGGTGCCAAAAATCAAATTGCTTCTGGGGCACTTTGAAGCCCAGCAGTTAGTATCATGCTGTTGCATGAAAAATACCATGTGGAAAAGACCATTCACTTTCCATTGTCTGAACAAGAAAGCATATCCATAGCAATGTGAAGCAGAAATTCAGTGTTTAAGGTCCTTGCGCAGTAATAATTGAGTAGGATGTTGACACAGATGACCAGCTGAAGCAGCCTCTGTAGCTCTGGTGGTTTTAGTGGCTGTTTGCTGAGGAGCTACCCCAGTGCTGTTGCTGTGTCCTTAAAACTCCATTCTTTTGAACAAGACATCCTTTGGTTAATTAAAAGAAATTAAGTTCATTCTAACAAAGTGATAAGGTTTCAAAGACACTCCTGTGTCTAAAACCCAGAGCTTTAGGGTTAAACAAATTTCTGTGAGTCAGCTAAGAGTAATCTCTTGCTACAATCAGAGCTCTGGGTAATGGCTATATTTCAGACATACATTATGTGCACTCTAAGCAGGTAAGTGTTAGAAAACGAAGTTGAAATAGCCTTCTTGTGAACTGTGCTAATACTGAATGGCAAAGATGGTCTAACTCTGAAACTTGAACAAAGGGGGAAAAGAGATCACTGGAAAATCTTTATTCTGAAATGGAAATTGTGTGTGAGGGACACAGGAAGGCAGAATTATTACTATGTCCAAGCACTTCATGCCCTGAAGAAGCAAAGAGGGTAATTTGGATCCATTTTCATTTACCAGTCGTGCCTTTTGCAGTGATAGAGTTTGGCAAGGATGTTTATGACTTGTTTAACAATTACTAAGCGAGCCTTTCTGTTAAAAAAAATAATCAAGCTGATTGAAATGGACTCACCTTTCTTTCAGACTTGACTGCTCTTTGATTATATTAGATGGAATAATGTGTTGAGACTAGAATAGCCCTCAGAGAACTGTCACTTACAGTATTTAACATTTATTCAATGAACAAAGATTAAGCTGATCTAGAAAACAGTAAGCAAAAAAAATCCTGGGTGATTATAAAAATAAGCGTACCAGAATTTGATTTGGAGAGCTCTGATCTGTCTTCTCTGACATGCAGTGGAGATTTACCCTTCCTCCCCAGTTGTTCTTTTGGAGATATTTACTGTACCTACAGCAGGCTTTGCTGAAACTGTGTTCTAAAGGATACATGTAATGTGATTTGAAATCAATAAGACAACTCCAGGGCTTCATTTTAAAGATGAAACTTTATGAATTTTAAATAAATTCTAAGTAAAACACACTTATGCCGCAAATACTGCATAAATTGTCCCCCAATTTTATCTTGATTGGATGGCAACTTGTTACCATCAGTATTTCCCAACACATTTGTTTCATAACCATATGAATGACAGAGGCAAATGATGCTTGTTAAATATATACATTGATATTTTTTACCTTCTGTTGCTACTTGAGGTAATCTTAAAATACATGCCTCACCTTCAAATGTGACAGCTGTTCCGTTTTGTTTCTTTTAAGAGCTTCAACCCATATTAGACTAGTCAGTCTTTGATGTTATGCAGAAGCTGTCTGCGTTTCAGGCTGCTAAAACAAAGAGTATTTTGTATTTAGCATACTAAATTCAGCATATTAAAAAAATCAGGCACAGTATCATCATTACAATGTAAAACGTGAATCATTTATACACTTTTTGCTGTCAAATGACGTTTGACAATCATCATATGATAATGAAATGTATAATTAATAATAAAAATGCCAACATCTGTTGGCTTGCTATTACAGACTGATTCTAAGTGTACTACTTGGAATATGTCATCATTAACTTAATTAATATTAAAATTCTTTAAAAACAATTTGTTTTCATTAGTTGCTAATTTAGGTAGGTACAAGGCATACAGAGGAGGTTCTATTTTTTCTCTTTGTCAATAACTAAATTCCACAAATGCTTTTAAAACTGTTAAATTAATATAAATGCCCTATTAGGAGATGAATCCATTTAGATGAATGCATAGTGTTCAGCTGTGATTGACTCAGCTTTTGCCTTAGCTAGGGGTACCTGTTCAGGGAGACCCTGTCTGTGGAGGGGTAGTGGTTTCCCTGGTATCCTGTACACTCACGTCTTCAGTTGTCCTGCTTTCTTGCTGCCAAAGTAAAACATACCCAGGTGCTCATGGGATTCAGAGCTGCAAGATGCAGTCCCTTGAGCTAACTGTATGCAGTTATACCATGTATGTTTATAGCCCTGAGACAACTTCCTGCTCATTGAGGCAAAAAGGGTCTTAGGTCAGGCTTCTCTGGAGGCCAGATCAGCAACAGATGCCTTCAATGAATGAAGAAAATATCCCACTGAATTTATACATACATACATACATATATATATTTGTACACTTACGTACATAGTGTGTGTATTTAGTACATTAACACTTGCCAAGAGAAATATTGGACACTTGAGAAGCTGTATGGTGAACAAAGGGAGGCTGTTGCAGAGAAGAAATTGCCATTTCTGCTATCATCCCATCTGCCGGGAAGGTTTTACCTATGAAGCAAACTGTGAGGGACTGCAGCAAAGCAACCTATAAAGCAAGTCCGCCTATCTTTTAACATGCAAATTAAAGTCATCTTCCAGTAGTCTGAAAACACCCTAGGGATTTGCAGAGACCATCTGAAAGCTGCTAAGCTTCTCAATAATGGGGGTGAAAACATCTGGCTATGGAGGAAATTCCCCCAGAAACATTCCATTCTTCTGGTCACAGCTGAATTGGGAGGCATTTTGTCATTTTTGTGCTTGGAGTCTGTTGGTGTTGTGTGTCCCTATAGTCTTTCTCTGAAAAGTTATTAAGTCTATTGAAAAACAGCAGAACCAGCAGCCCAGGACATGGATGCACATCATTTTGCTTTATAAAGCTGTTATCTAAATATTTGTGATAAATTATAATTGTTCTTAAATAATCCCTACATTCTTGCAACAGTGGATGTTGGAAATTTTCATAGGAAAAATGCATACAGCAGAGATTGATTACATTCATCTTGTCATCATGCAATTAAAGCCGTCCACAAAAACTGTCCAGTTATCCATTTTCTGCCTGGGAAGGGCTTGAGCTGAAATGAGTAAGAAGCCAGGTTGTTTTTTCACATCCTTTTTCTCTTCCTTAAATTGTCCATCTACCATTATAAGCAGTTCTGCTTTAGTGAACACAATAGAAAGCAACTATTGATGGGTTTGATGAGTTACAACATACAAATCACAAGTTAGAATTAATGTATTGTAAAAATACACTAATTATAAAAATGAGATAAAAAAGGAAAACCAGCATTTATGCTGACCACAGAGATGAGACAGCTTTATTCAGTTCACAGTGATGTTATGGAAATTAAAATAATCAGGTTTTGTACGTAATTTAACAAGAAAAGCAATGCTGTATTTCAATATGATCTGTAATAGTTCAGTTTCCTACAGTATCTTCTATTTTGTAGCCTTCTTCCATCTGCAGCAGAAAGAGGCTGATACTTTCTAATATGAAATTTTTCAAGCTTACCTGGTTCCATTTGGCATAAATTTGGGGACGCTCCCATATGTCACTGAGCTGGCTAAGCTGAGGGAGCAGTAACTTCCAGGAGACGGAAAGTAATGACCAGTGGTATGGACTGAGGGTACTCATCCCTTCAGGCAGAAGGAGGAGACCTCTAGGTTTCTAAAATTCCTTCAACTGAATGATCAGTCCAAATGCCTATGGCTGAAGTTAGGTGAGATAAATCACATAATTTGTCTTTATTGTTCATGTGAAGAGTGACTGATTTCTCCTATCATCACTGCGAGCTGCATGTACGCAGCCCAGATAATTTTAAGACCCAGATAATTTGTAACAGCTTTTCTGAACATTAAAACAAAACCCCAACACTAAAAACAAACAAAAGAAATGAATGCAACAAGCAGGTTGCTCCTAGGCTTTGTTTTCACATGAGCAGCTTCTTGTTGCATGATTTGTATGTGGCAGTAGGATGGAATAATATTTTCAGGCGAGCTGATGCTGTGTTATTAGCAGCAGGCCAGAGGTTTGGGGTTGGTTCCACTCCAGAAACTTTTAATACTGGATCATGATTCAGTCCTGGATATGCAGACTGCCTGATTCAGTGATTACTGAAGCTATTTACTTTAATGAACTTCGGAGTGGATTTTTCATATGAAAATATGGAGAATATTTTTTTTCTTTTTTCCATTTAGTTTTTTTCCAATCCTGATTTAACAAAACAAAACAAAAAAAAAAAAAAAAAAAAACCACCACAATTCTGGGCACACAATCTCTGTTGCCTCCAGCATTTTGTTACAGCCTGCCTGCAAGAAGTTACTGTTTGCTCCAGGCTGCCAGTTGAACTGCTGTGGCAATGCCTCCCTCCTTCCTTTCAGCCAAAGCAAATCCTCGCTATGCAAAATGTGCACACTTGAAAGGTTAGAAGTGGGAGCTGACCGCTGCAGAAGCTCAGCAGGCTGAGCAGAGTGAGCCCTTACCTCCTGAACCAGAAATGGAAGCATGTCCATGTCTAAGGGAACAGACCAGAGACATGCTGAGGATGTGTGATTCTCCCTGTGCCAAACCCAGTTAGTCCTTTATCCTTCGGTTTCTCACTCCCATCATTTTATTCAAGTTGGTATGCAGCAGTTGATGTGGGATTGCTACAGTTCTGGTATTTGTGTGCGTTAAAAAAATGAAGAAACTAAGACTGACATTTCTAAAATCTCTGGTATTGCTAAATATATTTTGGCATATTTGATATATTACCCTTTAAACAGTTTAGCCAATAAAACATGCTCATTTCTACTAGAGATGAGCACCCTTTAGCTGACCACATATTTTATGCAGAGGAGATCAATAGTTTTTACTGAACTGAGAAAACTGGTTAAATACAGTGTTCTAGTGGGACAGTGTGCTGGGACTGCACCCAGATGCCACTGAAGTCAGAATCAAAATATACTGATTTTAATAGGAACAAGTTCTGACCCTTGAGAAATAGAAATAAACGCAAAGCCAAATCTTTTAGATATTTTTCAAAGAATAAGTATTATAAAACATAACATTTACTGTAAAATAAAAAAGTAATAATATTCCTTCCACAACTGTATTATATTCCATAGCAAGTGGAATATACTAATGGAAATACAATGTTTCCATTGGCCCACGTAGCCACTTTATCTCAGACATACAAAAACTGCACATGCCTAATAACCTTTTTTAGTATGAGAGAAACTGTGTATGGTCTGGCTTCTTTCTTGCTGAAGATGATCTAGGCATGCATTTATGCCACTATCATTATTGCTTGTCTATCAAGTGAAATGAAAAATGCAAGCAAAAGCGTTTTTTATTTCTACATTCTATATACAGAACTCTGCTTCCTCTACCCTTTCCCTATTCCAGTTATGATTGTTACATTAGATACTATTGTTTAATCAGTGATTGAAATGTAAATAAATCACATTTTCCCTTTGTGCTGTTAATGCTTAGAGTGCATCTTTGCAGAGTTTTAGCACTTCAGAAGCTGCAGGAAGTGAAGCCTGGCACTTTGAGGATGTATCATTAGCAGTTTGAGGATATGTCATAAAGCATCCATGAGGTCTGAAGGAGAAAGCCCATCACATGAAGGACTGTAACCAATATATCAGTTTTCATTTGTGGGTGTTTTGCAAACCACCCCAGATCTCTAGATTCCTGCATCCTGGCAGTTCCAGAGCATTTGTATGATTGGTTTATTTTTCTTTTCTAGCACCTCGTACCGTTCTAAGATTTGTTATTCTATATATATATAGTCTCATATAACAAAAAAACCTTAGTGTTCAGACTGAAGGAACCAAAAGTATGCATTTACTAAGAATTCTCCTGTGTGTCAGAAGTTTTGCTAAGGAGACAGACATTTACAGGAGCAGGGCAAAGTGGACAGCCATGGCATTAAGAAATAGGCATTGCTTGTTTATAAAATACAAACCATTTGTGGTTCTCTAGCTCTTGCCTGTATGCACAGCGATTCCCAACCAATGTTGTAGAATAAAGCATACCAATGGACTAGCAGCTAAAATTAGTAATTTTGAGAAAAACTTCACCCTGCAGATCCTTCCTGCAAGATTTTCAGATCTGGCTTCCCTGGAAGCAGGTTTACAGCATGATTGCAGTTCTCCTGCTAGAAACTATGCAATATTAAAAGAAAGGGACCTCTAAATGACCCACTCCCACTCTTGAAATACCCCATCACCCTGTCTCCTTCTCTCCCTCCCAAAGTAGATGTAGCTCATATATTTCTATTGCTGAATGTATTCAAATTGAAGACACCAATTTTCTAGGGCTTTTAGGAATTACCTCTGCTCTGAAAGGAGTCAGATCACATGCTTAAGTGGTAAAGGTTCAGCTATTTTGAGAGACAGCACAAAGTCCTACAGAGAGGTGAATGTGAATGCAATCAGGGAAATCAGCAGCGAGATATGCTAGTGCCAGGCAAAGTTTCTGTCTGGCATCACAGTATGTGTTGCCCCTCAGTACATGGGCTCCAGGAATGAATCTTAACTCATCTGGTAATTGGAAGACCCCCCTCTGATCAAATTTTGAAAACCATAACCCAGTAATAGCTGTGTGGGTAGATGAGAGGTTGGACATGCATTAAAGTAAGACTTCTTGCGTGTTTTGATGTTTCATAACAAAAGCAGCAAGTGTAGCAAACCACATCAAACTCATACAGCTGAACCAATTAAAAACAGCAGCAAGTCATCTGGGCACTCAAGTCCCTAAAGGTTAGTGAGGTGAATTATTTCCTTCTGGGTTTTAAGGACCACCACAAGTTGGAGGAAATTGGTTCATAAACAGGACACACGCTAAGAATATTTTCTGTACTGCTGAGTTGGCATGGCAGCATGGAGCTGAAAGAGGCAGGAAGAAGGAGTAAAGAGTGCCAGTGTTCATCACTATGGATTTATTTATTGTTTTGCTAGGCCAATGTACACCCTTCGCATGAAAGTGGTATTAACTGAGGGAAGTATTCATCATCTTCTTTGTTTGACATAAGATACGAAACTGGTCTTAAGACTGCTTAAAGGAAATTATTTGAGGATTAGGTAAAAGAAGTCTTGGTTTGGTTTTCATCAGGGCTGTAGTTACGGCCACAAACAGCTGAGCAGAATATCATTTAATTGGGCTGTAACTGACAGCCCATTATATTCCCCTGGTTCCAAACCTGTGTCTTCTGGTACTCGTTCTGATTCAGTCACACACATCAATCTTGGAATGGCTATTCAAAGGCTGGATAAAACAGTTAGCATTACTGTATTTTCTGAGTCTAAACTTTGTGATTACGGTTTTCCTAAGAGAGTAGTATTTTCTATGTAAAGTATACTTTACAATGTATTGGAATTTAACTACAAAGATATACACCTTCATAAGTACAGGCCATTAAAACAATTTACTAGTATGTCAACAAGTACCAATATATACATAAAACCAGAATAATTTGGTTTGTTTTAATGCACTGAGCCAATCCAGCAGTGTGCCGTCAAGTGCTATTGAGAATCACTTTGCACTAACAGGATGACATGACTGGAATCACATTCACTGCACATCTTAGTTCTGTTGAATGATCCGGAGTTGAAATGAATGACTGACACTTTGTGAATAAAAGAATAAAGAGACTGTGCCATTCACACTGCACTGAGGGTGAAAATTTACTTTCATTATGTTGGGTATTAAGATTCACTGTATTAGAGTTCATTAAAGTAGGTGGGAGAATAGGACTCAGTGAATAATTAACAATAAGTCGTTTATCAGGGAAGTCTAGTTTTTCCTTCTGCTTGTAGGTAATCCATAAGCAGATCACAGCAGCTTCAGAAGTGTTTGCTCATCAAACCTATTCTAGAAATAGGACTTTTTTTTTTTCCAGTTCTTAGTAGTTTGATTGCAATTTGTCTTTGAGGCTGTAACATATTTGTAAGTCATGTAGCATTAACTAGCTATACTTTGTCATATAGGTACACGGTTACATCATTATCTGTCTTTCTCCTAGTTGGAAGCATTTGCCTACTTTTCCAGAGCAAATATCAGCAAGGAGACATGCAAATGTAATTTGTTTTCTCCAGCAAATCTCTTCAGTGAAGTCCATTTACCATGATGCTGGTGCAAAAAGAATGAATTTCTATAATATACAAACAAAACCAAATCTGGTGTACAAGTAAATCAGTTTGAAATAATGGCAATATTTGCAGAATATTTTTGCAATATTTCACTTAACTAAGTTATATCAAGGGATATTAAAATTTAAAATAAATTAGGTAGACAAGGTAGTCAAAACCAGTAAGTCAGATATGCAAGATATGCGACAGACAGCAAACATCTGCATTAGAGTTTGCAGTGCTTTGCTACACAGGGCATATTCTGAGTACAGAGACCATGACCATATTTTTCACAACACTTTTTTGCGTTTATGGCTCCACTGAAGTTATTTTGCTATTAAGTGCAGAGAGATCAGTATGTTACCCACTACAACTGACCATTGTCCTCTGTAATGGCCCAGTGCACAGTGTTTTGCAGGCTTCCTTCTTCAAATGATAGGATCCCTCATGCCACATATTTAGCTTTCCTCTAGTAGTAAGTGCCGGTATCTGGTATGAGATCAGTGGATTAAAAGCTTTACAGGAGTGCTGAGAATTATTATTATCTTAGTTATCACTATTTTTCAGAAGTGCAGAAAGTCTGGGCCCTTAGATTGCAGGGTCAGACAGTGCTGACTGCCTGACACTATAATAACGAGAGAATTCATTCAAATGGAAATGGTGGTTGCCTCCTACTAGTTCTGATAGCACTCAGGTAAAGGAAGGATGTCAGAGGATGCCTGTGAGAAGAGATCCATCTCTAATCAAAAGCCTTCCAGAATGTCAACAAAATTAATTTCTCATTCACAGCTGAGGCTGTGATGTGAAAAGGTGCATTTACAGTAAAATACAGATACTGAATCCCCTTAGTAAAACACACACCTCATACTTAAAAATACATAAAGCTCTCTTTGAATGCCTTTCCAGAGCTCGTGTTGCCAGTGGTTATGCCTTACCTCTTTTATATGACAAACATGCCTGCACACCTGGCAAGTAGCACTGTGCTCTCGGGCAGAGGTGGATTGGGTTACAAGGAGGGGGCAGCGCCAGGAAGGTCTCAGGAGGGATGTCTGAATTATTTTTAAGAAGAAAAGCTTCAAATGGAAAGTGTAACCCAATGCTTTCTCAATGTGGAGGCATGCTTAGGGAGCAGTGCTATTTGGTTTCTCTCTACTTTAGAGAAATTTAAATCCTCGGTAAATAAATCCTGCTCTTCAAGTACTGAACAAATGAAAATCACCTGATGAAAATTTAGAGAGGCTTCTGCTGCACTTTCTGAGAGCAGGAGGGATAGAGAAGGAGCCAAACTTGCTGAAGGAGAGCTAAAGCTCAACCTCTAGCACCGGAGATTGCAAGGAGATAAATTCTGTCCTTGAGTCAAACTCACTGGAGCTGGGATAGGCTGGGTGTAAGCTGAGAGCAGAGCCTCACCTTGTTGGAAGAAGATCACAGCCAAAGTGAATGTGCTTTCCCTTAGTAGAAACAGCTACCTTCAGAATGAGGGGCTTTCTCACTTTGCAGCCTTCATCCATAACAAGCAGCGGCTTAGCAAAAATAGACAGGGAAAAACAGGAAAACAGAAAATTGTTGGGAAATTCTTAAAGCCCCTAATGTGTGTGGCAAAAATCCTTCCTGTTCTTGTGCAGTTGTGATCTCTAGGCACAGGTGTGAGCACAAACACACTCCCCCACAGTGGAGGCTGTTGGCATAGGAGAGGAAATAAAACTGTTCATGCTGAGGAAATGCTCTTCTGAAACACTGCTGGCTGGGACACGTTCTCATAATATTTTTGCTAGAGTACGATCAGGTCTGTGGTCAGAGAAGTAGCAGGCATGTGGTAGGGCTCATGCAGAGCTGGTCGGGCCTCTTTCAACAAACAGTTTGGTTTAGGGTTTCTTTCTTTTTCCTGGAAAATTTCTGTCAAGCAAAAGCAATCCCAGTACAGCAATTCAGCTGTGCCTGTTTGCTCTGAGGAGTCATTGGAGCAGAGACTTCAACCTGCATCAGTGACACCTGAGGTGAATGCCCAAACTTGCTGGACTGTAGAATCCATCTCTCATTAAGTTTAATGAGCATTTAATTATTCATACAAATTGGAACAGCTCAGGAGTGACAGAGAAATATGCTTTTTGAGTGACCAGTTCCTAGCAGTTAAACCAGGAATGTCAGATGTAAAAGTTCAGGTTTTGAGTCTGTCCTGGTTTCAACTTTGACTCATTCTGGGCACAGTTGAGACTATGAGGCAGAAGATCCTAATCATGACGCTCACTAGCTAATGCACTGTCAGGCCTTTTCTCTGCTCCTTTAGGAATAAACAAATACAGAAGATGTACCTCCTCCTTATACAGTAGAGGATCATTTGGAATGTCCCAAATAACTGATAAGTAGAAAATCTTTTACACTGCCCTTATTCTAGGCAGGAGCACAAATACCTGTTACACTAAGCACTAATAAGTGCTTCAGATGCAGGGTAGCTAGGACAAATGCAAGGGCCCATCTTGTGAAAACCATACTTATTCATCAGGGTTAAACTCAGCCTTGTGTAGAAGGCTAAGAAAATGGCTTCTATGCTATTTGCTTCATCTTTAAAGCCAAATAGGGGTTTAACTTTTTCACAGCAGGATCTTCTCCCCCAATCCCATTCCCATTTCACCTTCAATAGCAATTCTCTTCTTCTTTTAATATGAGATGAAGAGCCTCTTCTCTTATTTTATCTGCTATCACTGCCTAAGATGGAAGTAGTTAGGGATTAAAACCAGGAAAGATGAAGAGGCATATAATAGTGCTACAAGGCACACACAAGCAAAGCTTATTCTGCATCCTCTTATGGCCCTTAAAGACTACTGAAAGAGGGCCAAAAGAGATCCCACAAGAGTAAGGGGCCTTTAGTGTATTCTTCATGTTTCTCCCACAGATGATTTGGAAGAAATACAGTGTACTTTTGTGTGCCCCCAAAGTAAAATTACAACCAGCTGATAGAACTATCTCAGCAGCAACGAGAGTCAACTCAGAAAGACAGGGTTTGTTGCCAAATAACACAGATTGTTTATAATGAATATAAACAGTTACACTGCTGACCAGATTCCCAGTACACTTCTATCCACAGAATATACAAAACACTACTCTGGCACTGGTCTCCCAAATATCTGCCATATATTGAGCATTTTCAGTGAATGAAATTCAGTGGAAATGCAACAGAGGGAAATCCACACCACACTGTTCCCACTCCCCAGCATTTTTTGTTCCACATACTTATTTTCTTTCATATTATAATCCTATGTAGACAAAATGCTTCTTGATCCACCATGATCTGTCCCTAATTCTTTGATCCCACATTGATTTTTCTTGTCTTTTCATGTAACAAGTTTAACGTTGAGCACAAACAAGAAGACAAGGGGAGGGATGGTGTGGGAGCAGATACCATCACACTGCAGCTTCCTCGGCCATACTGATAGGTCTTGCCATTTTCCTTCTTACCTCTTTCTCTGTCACATCTTGGTGCAGATCTTGACAAGTCCTGTCTTTCCAGACCTGAGACTATATGTAAGCTGGTGATAGTATGGAAAAAGGGCTTTCCACTGTAATACCCACCTAAGTGGACTGAGCAATTTACCTGAAAGCAGGAGTTCAAGAGCTTTCTAGTGCACTGTAAAATTTAAACCCTCCTATGGGACAGTATTAAGGGAACAAAAGTATCCACAGCAAAAAAGAGAAGACTCTTGCAAAAGAAAACTCCTTTTAAAGGTCTAGTGATAGAAATATATTATGTATGATGTTAACATAGGTAATTTGCAAGAAAGGTGCATAAATCATCATTTCAATGGGTCATGAACTTCAAACTGTGCATTCAGCTCAGCAGTTTCATTAGAGCAGAATGACCCTATTTCCATACAAAGAGCAGTCATGGTGCTAATTCTAAAGTAATAAATTGTTCTTTTGTTTCAAAACTTATTAGTACTATCACTGACAGATGGGGGGGGAATAGAATAAAAACACAACAAGAAAAGCTGGCCTTTCCAATGTTATCCACAGAGAGGAAGTTGAATGACAGAGACGATGGCCTACTCACAGCAAGTTTCTCTTGGCATCAAAGGAATGTGTCTTGTTGGCAAAAAATAATTTGCATTAATTATTACTGGAGTCAAAAGCAAACTCTGCATATACCAGTTTGGAGCACAACTTCTATTAGCTGCTTGCAGACTTCAGTACTGTAGTTGCTAAGTCACACTGAGATGCAGACACCTATCAGCCAGTACTAGTCCACACAACTTGCAAAAATAATACTCCTTACTCATAAGTGTCTGGTGAAGTTTTATAAATAATAAACAAGCTCATGTTTCCCAGTTCCTCTCTATATAAAATAATTATAGAATCACAAGAATAGCTGAGGTGGGAAGACAGCTCTGGACATCCCCACTGCTCAGAGCTGTATCAGCCAGAACAGGCTGCCAAAGGACTGTGTCCAATTCGGTCTTGAGCACCTCCAGGGAGGGAGACTCCACAACCTCTCTGGGTAACCTGTTCCAGTGTTTGAACATGCTCAGAGTAAAAAATAAATAAATAAATAAATGTTTTCCTTATGTTTAAATGGAATTTCTTGTATTTCTATTTGTGCCAATTGCCTCTTCTCCTTGGGCACTGCTGAAAATAGTCTGGCTCTGTTTTCCTTACATCCCCCAGCTGCTAATCTTAACCAGTAAGATCCTGTCAAACATTCTCTTCTCAAAGCTGAACAAACTCAGCTCTCTCCTTGTCTGAGAGAGATGCTCTGAGACCTCAGTCATCTTCTTGCTGTTTCACTGGACTCAGTCCAGCATATCTATGTCTTCCTTTTACTGGGGACCCCAGTAAAACACTGGACACAACTCCAAACACGTGTCTCATAAACAAAATACATCTGTTAACTACTGTGTCCTTATACAGTATTCACATATAGCCCTATATTATCTTCCTTTTTTTCCCCTTAGAAAGCTGCTTTTATCTCCAGAATGTTTTTCTTGTAAGGAACAAGAATTAATGTAGCACAATTATGCAAAAGATAGCTTTTCTCTGGGATTTCCTCAAACCACTCCCACAAACTTTATCATGAGTGTTAGGAAGATATCTGTGGGTGAGTTGTGGATTAAAGCTGCATCTGTCTTTCTAGAAAGCTGTGTTTCTGGTGCTGGCCATCATCTTAGTGCTACCCCTGTCCTTGCCCATTTCCACCTGCCAACCCATTGAGGCCAAGCAGTCAGCAACAGGCCGTGAAGTTCTGACCCTTGTCTCAGCTAAACTCTTAATACTGAAAAGCTTTCCCAGTTTTCAGTTTTATCAAGTGCAGGCCCAGTTGTGCACTTACCAAAGCTGATGATACTGACACTGACTTTATCAAAACCAGGACTGGGCCTGTGATGCTGTGATTAAAGTTTAGAGTGAAATTACAAACTCTCATGAAAACAATGAACTGTCATACAATATTGAGTGCCAACCAATCAGTCAAGTTATTTCCTTGGGTTCCCTGTAAAACACTGTATGGCCTTGGGTACAGCAAATATGAAAACTAATGATAAAGTATGATACATTTCAGTCTGGCCTTGAAAATCTGCAGCTGTGGGTGTCTTACACTAACTGCATCCTGTTTATAGACAGCCAGCACAAAAATGTAATTTTTCTGATTTGAAGCTGTTTGCTGTAGCCAAATACGTGTTTCATGATAACAAAAGTATCTTAGCCAGTTAGGATTCATTTCTCTGCCCCTGCAAATGAACAGTAATCAGCTCTCCCATTGGTGGCAGTCACTCACTTTGTATATGCAGCTACATCTCGCTATGAATATGCAGATCTCTCCACTCTTACTAGTTTCTGAAGTGCCCCTGCTCACCCTGCTTGCTGTAGCCGGCACTGGGTGACAATCCCACAGTTTATCACTCTCTGCCAAAGACAAAGATAATGTTAAAATGTATATAAAGGAAAAAAGATGCCACAAATAAAGTTGATTGCTGAATTTTATCACTTAACAATGGATTTTCTATGCTACGAAAGAGTGGTAAGGAAACGCCTCTTACAGGTCAGTGGCTCTTATCTGTAAGGACTGGATCAGGCAGTAACTCTGTCCCATGCCACTAAGTGTGGTCAAGTGTGTTTGCAGGGCTGAGTCTGAGTAAGGCACGTTCTCATAAACTAAGTTGGTTCAATGCAAGAGCACAGGCTCTCGCTCTCAGTATAATAGTCTGCTTTCACAACACTGACTGATGCTATGCCTTCTATGTTGTTCTGATTTATTTTTAAATAGAAGGTAGTGTAGTCGACTGCATTATGTTCCAAAGTTGAAGTCCCAAAAACTATATTTGTGTTAATAAGAAAAACCTGAATCAACAGCTCCTCGTAAGCTTTATGCAGGCTGCATGAGCAGGTTTGTGAAGGGTATGTACATGCTGATCTTGCAAAGATGTACGTGTGAGTGTAACCCCTTTCTCCCTCCCTCCCCAAACCCCCTAACAGCCCCAGAGAAGTGGTTGTGAAACCACAATATCAGTTAACAAACCACTACTGTGGTTTAAGACACCACTGCTTCACTTTCCCCAGTTACCAGGCTAGTATAAGAAATTTCCCCACATTTGTTCAGCAGAATGGTCTCCAAGACTTCTCCCTGTTTTTCCTCTAGGCTGTCATGGACTGAAAACTGCATTAGGTTTAAATAGTTTAAGCAGGCGGTTAGGCCAGCTGTCTGATTTTGCCCAGGGAGCCCAAGGAGGAGGTATATTACCCATTCTGCATCCCAGTTATGGGGCAGCAATGGTTGGCAGAGGGGCAGTGTAAAGCAGCTGGGCCTCATAATGAGCATCAGCACGCATGAGGGAATGCGTGTGCTTGGCCTGAGCACCTGGTCCTGCACCAGCACTGGTGTTGGTAGCTTCTGTGCCCAAGCACAACCCCAGTGGCTGCATGGGACAGGTTTGGAAGTCCTCTGGCATATCTCATCACAGGACCTGGGATGCTGGTTTCAATCAGGAAAACTGCTCAGATCATTCATAACTGCAGTCTACATCAGTGGCCCTGAAATGCATGTTCGAGCTTAGCCATCTGTAGGTAGAAGGGAATGTGTCCAGGGAATTTCACTAAGGCACAGGACTTTGCACTGAAGCAGCTACCGAACGCTCACACGCTCTGCTCCATGCACTCCTTGGAGGGACAGCGTCTTACTAGCAGGTGGTAACAAACAGCTTGAGGAAATTGCTGCATCTGCTTTGTTAAGTGAGCATGTGTCTGAGCCCTGAATCCATCTTTCAATCAAGCTTTTAATAGGAAAATGCAATCCTGAAAATGAGATTTCTGAATGGGACCCAGTAAGGAGTAGATGGGAACGTGAGCATGGTTTAGAGTGAAATCAAAACAAAAAATCTGACAAAGTGCTGTAAAAAAGTCACATGGTGCCAAAAGCAATTGATTATGAAACTGTAAACTGACGTTTGAAACTGGCCAATCTCCTGTCTAGTTTCACTTGCTAGGTTCAGTCTAGCTTGAAGAAACAAAACCAACAGTAAACCAAAGAAAAGTCATGGGCAGACACAGATCCAGTGTTTACATTGCATCCCGTCCACTGGGCTGTGCCAAGAGAGAGTCTAGAAAAACACAGATCATAAAATACAAATCTTATCCTGCTTATTCCCCTTTCAGGATTGATGAGTAATAAAAGCAATTAGCCAGAAATGTTTTTTAAACTTGTCAGATACATTATTTGTCAAATATATTCATTAATCCTGTATCTAGTCACAAACTGTGTGAGCTCTGAAAACTACCTCATCATTTTAAAAGAACTTGAAAATCTCATTTCATCCACTGATGAATCACCTGCCCACATTAGCAATAAACTGGCACAAGCAAGACAGACATTTTTATCCTTCACATCATAAGAAGTGCATTTCAGGATACTTAACATTTTGCTGAATTTGAGCAAAGGCAAAAAAGACACAAGAGTCTGTGTGTGGAGACAGTGGATACACACTCAGAGGGTTAAAGCAGTTCTCTACATCTGTGAAAGTTCCTACTCTGGTTTATCTGCAAGCATTCTCCTTGGCATAAGGACCTGTAGAGGCCCATAGGCATAGGGAAAGCTGAATCTCTCCCCTCAAGTGATCCCCAGCCAACCTGCAGCTTCTGAACTGGGAAGAGAGCCATTGAGTCCTTTAGGCAGCCAGAAAAATAAATTATTATAGATCAGACTTTACATTCTTATAAGCAGCAACTTTAATCTTAAGAGGTCAGGTAGCTCTCTGCAGACAGCTCACGCAAAGAACTTGTGTCACCTCCTGTAACCCAAATACATTCCTTTAGATGAAGGCCCTCCCTCTACCCGCTCACATGGCACTTGATGAGGTTGAGAAGCTCTCTGCCCTCTCATTCACCTTCCTCCCTCTTGCTGTAGGCATTGACAGCAGCTGAATTTGATAAAGTGGGAAGAACTTTAAAATCCATATTTATTTAACTGTTTGTGTAATTGCAAGAGTGCATGTCCTGCACAGTTAACTGATAGTGGCTTTCAGACCTGGTGGATGCTTTATCTGCCAAATGCTTTTTGCCTTGTATACAGCTCACGGCCATATATTGTCACTTAATTAGGTTGCAGTTAAGTAAACACATCTGATCCAATTCTCCAAGGTTATGGGCTCACATCTGTGTGTTGGATTGTAGTAACTGGTTGCTTTGCACTGTCTGGGATGTAAATTGTGTGCTTGGTTTGGTGCCTACACAGCGTGTACTGAACTGCATGCTTCTCAGGGAGCCCCCAAGCCGTGGCCAAACCCAGCTTCACCAGGTACTTCTCCAAGAGAGAAGTTAAATTCTCAGTTCCTTGCAGTCTAAAATAGAGTCATTCACAATACATCTCTGAATCACGCTCAGTTCATGGTGCTTCTGTTTCCATTATCAGTAAGCTGATGACACTGTTGTGCCTTTTCTTGCCATGTACTCAGTGACATTTGCAGATGAGCTGGCTGGAAATACACCTTGGTGAGGGAGGAACAGTTCACTGTTTTCCTGATGCACTGGTTTTCTCAAAAAATTCAGCTGCAAAAGATTTGAGTCTAGAAAGAACAGAAAGAGAGGAATTAAAAAGGAAAAGAAGCCCTTTATTCAAAATGAAACATCCAAAAGCATTGCTTTCAGTGCAGAGCTGAGTGGGAACCCACTACTAAGCCTCTGAAGTTGTTGCAAAATGGAAGTATTTCCTGTTGGACCATTTTGTCCATTTCACAGACTGGGAGTGTCAGGTCATAGCTGAAAAAGGAACCCAAGTCTTCCCATCTTGACATCAAGGTACACACTCTCTTTCTTTCTCCAGAGCATTGTTCCAGCTCATGTCTATTAATTCACAAGAAGCCATACCATATATTAATAGACAACTTGGCCTTCAAAATTATTTTGCAGTAGATTATTTTATTGCCTCATAAACACAGAGCTCCCTTAAATTATCATCAAAGTACATCACCGTAAAATTACTGAAGCAATAGATGAAAAAGCCTACAGCATTACTTCACCAAATTCTGCTACAAGTATTATGCTGCTCTTCTCTGAAATTCACTGTACTTGCAGGGATCTAACAGCTTTGCCATATTATTTCACTGATATGGGTAGTCCAAAAGAAGCAATCACACTTTCAGCAAAAAATGATTTAATTTCCTTGGGACTGTGGCCTCCAATCTAGTAGGGCCATCTTAACTCTTCTTAGATGTGGCCAGGACTAACTGCTGTTCTTCGCTACTTTGCACCTTAGTAGACATTTATGTCTGAGTAAAGTAGCTGTAATATATATCTGAGTAAAGCAGGGCTCTTGATTTGGAAGCACTTCCCATGGGTGTAAATGACAAGCCCAAGGCAGCAGCAAATCCAGCCCAGGAGATACAGTTAGTCCATTTCTGGGAGGAGCGGAAATGACGCTTTGATTATTGTGATCAGTACTGGGTAGATGTTAAAGGCTGTGTGACACTGCAGGAGAGGAGGGGTTTGCTTTCTCTGAGCCTTGTTTCTCACACTTGGTGTGCAACATGCCATGCAGGCAAGGAACCCTGCACACGCCACCCGTGAGAGCATTCCCACCGGGCTTCCTGCACCTCACATTGTGAAGGGGTTTGGGAACCTCCCAGATCTGCAGACACAGATGATATTGTGATATGAGCCCTGCAATTCTCAGTAAATAAACTGTTAGAAAATGGCAGTACCAAATTAAATGTCAATAAAGCTTTTGTTGTTTCAGTTTTATGCAGGGTTTGAGACAGAATCTGTGATGAACTGATTCCTGTATGTTTGCACCAAAATAAAGAGCGGAGCACGGCTTATAAATAAGCTTAGCATTAGACCAGTATCTCTTTCAAATTATGACTCACTAACAGAGTTTTACAGATTGCAATTTCACTGCATGGAGGACTCTTTTGCATCTGTTTCAGATACCCACCTTTTAAATTTTATTTAATTTTTATTGATTTTCCCCGCACTTTCATAAGCAGACATCACACATCTGAGCACACACAAAAATGATTACTTAAGTGATGATTTAAAAATAATGGATGTACATTAGCACATGAATGATTAATTCCTTTTTGTGAGTACAAGCATCAAGGCTATGGCTGAGTAAAATATTGATGGTACAAAGGAAACGAGCTGTTGCTTAATTTAGTTTTGTTCTGGTAATGTGTAACTAATGTTGTTTCCTTTTAACAGTATGCATTTAGTGACCCTTTTAAATTTTAATACCTAGTGATAGCTAAACTAATAGCTTCATGGGACATATAAGGGGGAATTTTGAAAAGATGCAGATATAGTTTACATGCATTAATTTGAGACACTCTGTAACACATTAATACAAATAGGTGGCACAGAAGAATAGTCTCCACACACAGGCTGGCATTTCACTAGAAAGCTGAGGCTTTTTTTGCACCAAACACATTGAAAGGTGGAGGTTTCATTGTTGTATTAGTCTCACGAGGCTGTGGCATGTGAATCCCAGTTCATCAAGGCCTGATGCTCTTGTGATGCACTTAAGAGTAGGAGGATTTGTGAGACTAGTACAAAATGAGAGCAGAACTGCTCTTACCACCTGAATCTTGGGTGTACGTTTACATTAATGTAGGGAGACCTAAGCACTGAGATTAACCCTGTATTGGACTCCTACAGCTCGAGACAGAGATACCTCCTTTGTAGCTTCTCACTGTTCCCACAGCTGTTGAGGTGTTTAGGGGCATTTCTGCTATGATTACAGCATCCTGAAGTGTTTTCCCACATACTTGCTGGGAAACGTCACAATGGGGAGAAAGGCACTGAAAGGCAAGTGCTACTCACATGGTCCTGCCCACACCTTCATTGCTGAGCATGGCAGGCCAGGCTCACCCACCCAAAACTTAAACCTGGTGCACAGTCGAGCAGAGCAGTATGGGCTCCAAATTAAATAGAAGTGGTTTAAATTACTCTGTAGATGTGGTTGGGCAGCAACACATGTAAAGACACAGGTTATGGTAGAGCACGGCTACAGGCTTTGACGTTCTCTGGTGGGAATACAACCTTGTTACTCAAGGTTGAAATACAGACTGAATCACTGGCACTGCCTACCCACTGTCCATCTGTTAGAATGGCACTTTGCCCACCAACGTGGTGACATGCCAGGTTTCATTTGAAGTAGGTGCCTTCTAACAATGGGTTTAGAAAGCAGCCTGTTGAAGACAGCAACTGACACTTCTTTCTTCAATAGGCTATTTTTGGAGTGGGAACACTTGCTGCCAGCAAGTGCAAAGGGCCTAAATCGGCTTCTGTTAGTCAGCTGCAAAAAAAAATCTCATTTGCTACAGTAACAGAAGGTTTGGGCTAAAAAGTAAAGCGATTGCTTCCATTTGCACTTGCTGGCCTCACATGGGTGTGTTTATTGTGGCTACTTAATCCGCTTTACTAAACTGCACGGCAATCTGCAGGTGAGAAAGGAAAAGGAGGAAGAGGAACAGTGTGTTGCTTTTGAGACAAGAAAGGGTGCTTTTTTTGTTTAACTTTAAACCATGATCCTTTGATATTTTCCACTGCTGCAATGGATATTATATGGTAATCCTGCCAGGACATTTTATATGTGAGGAAGAGTTTGAGGGTTGGTTCCCTTGGATGACATTTGACAAATATAGTTCACATTCTTTTCCTTTGGCAACTAAGGGATCTTCCTGCAGTCCCAACAAAAATCAACAGGCTTTCTGTCATCAGGTCTTTCTGAAAGGGTTTTGAAGATCCTAGGGAAAACATGGACTTTGACTTTGTCGAAAGTCCAGGAAGGGGTGTAGACCACAGAGCAAGTTAACACACGCAGTTGTCTGGTGACATTCTGGATACAGATACATGCCTGAAATGTGGGCAGAGTGTAAAAGCACACAGCTTTAAGAGCAACCCAGATGGCCAGCAACCCCAGGAACACATGCACACATGCACACATGCTATCCTGATCCTTCTAGGAAGGAGTTTCTATCTAAATTATCAGCCTGACATCAGTGCCATAACATTACTGATTGGCAGGAATGATACATGATCCACCTTGCAGTTAGCTACTCACTTGGGTCTGTAGTAAAGAGTCAGATGGCCTAACATCCCTGTTCTGACATGTCCAAAACTCACCTGGCAATGGGGTGTTACAGGAGTCTGAGCTTGACCATGGCTCCAACCCGCTCTCAGAATCACCTGGCTGAGCACTGGACTGCTTTCCTTCCCCTCTACTGCCTTCTGACTGCACTCCCCTCTCCACATCTCTGCTAGGATAAAGCGCTGTCCTACCTGGCAAAGCACAGCTAAGCCTGTCCCCAAACCACATACAGAGAGTGTTTCTGTATGGTCTGGCTACACAGGGAGGTGGAGATCCTTCCACTCCTCTCTGGTTTAGTGTTGAGCTCTTGGCCTGATGCACATATATGGCTAATGATGATAGGAGAGAAAGGACCAACTGGGCATTCTCTGCCAGCATGCAGCATACACACAAAATAAACAACCACTGAGATTCTTCTGAACACGGGAAGTTATTCAGGCAGCCTCTGAAGTACTCAGATAAAATATCCAACTCTGAAGCAGCTTTTGATAGGAAAGCTGAGAATAACCCGTAGTTATCTTTGGCTACTGGACAGTAGGGGCTTTATTATAAAATTACTTATTTGCTGTAACATGGCTGCTAAAATCCTGGCACCTTGTTATGCAAATAAGTAAAGAAGTGAAATCTATAAAAGGAGCTGGAAGCCTTTGGCTGGAGCCACAAGTACTGTTTCTTCCACCACTTCCCAGATAGAGAGCTGCTTTTCATGCTCTCCTCTTATCCAGATAGACACAGGAAAGAGGAGATCTGTAACTAACAGCCATAGCAGCTACAGCTGCATCACTCCAAGCTGCAGAGGGAATAGAGTGCCTGCAGCAGTCTGTGTTTTGCCAAGAATGGAGATGTCATGGCATACTTTTTTTTCTGAGCCACGTCACATAATAGTGTTGGCATTCCTACCTGAGCCTGTTATCCCAAGTTAAGCACCATCCAGAGGATTTAGCAATAACTTGATGATCACTGGTTGCTGCTTTGTTGTATGTTTTTGCTATGTTAATTCTTCCACTTTGTGCTGCAAACAGGAGATCTTGTGGGGTAGAATAGGTGCCACTGCTAATTTATACTGCCTTGGATCCAAAGTGATTTCTGCACTTTTGACCCCACACACCCCTCTTCTAGAGCAAGCCTTCGCCCTGACAGCTCCTTTGCATGGCTGTTTCCTGCATGACTTGTCACAGACAATGGTATTTCCCCAGACTCCATGGAGCTTTGCATCACTCAAGATTAGTGGGCTGACTGCACAGTCATCAAGCAGCTGGCAGACTGTGATCAGTGAAACAATGTGGGGATGAAATGGGCCACCTATCTCATTGTCACCTACTGTCACCTCAAAGGTGAAAATATGTCATCTTGCACCCACTAAAGCAAAGTAGGAAGATGTGTTCCAGGATCAGTAATAATGAGTGGCACTCAGACGTGGTGCACCATTTCAAATGGTTGATGGGGAGGAAGGAGTAGCAGTAACTCCAAAGGATCACAGCCACCCGCACTCACTTTTTGTCTCTTTAGGTTTGATAATGTTTTATACAGGGAATAATAATTGTTTGTACTCGCTCACCTTCTGTAAGTGGAATTTTTTCTTCTCCACAAACATGCAAAGCACAGAACAGAGAAAAGCAAACCTTTCATGGATGGCTCTGTTACAGCTACTCAGTAGAAAGGATTTTGCAGCCCACAGCTAGCTCACAAAAGGAACAGTGAAGTACACCAAAGCTAGAAGTCATTTTTTTTAACAAGCTGTATTATTAGATAAGGCCATAAGTGTTGAAAAACATAATTAAAGGTACCTACCTTTGCCTCAAGAACAAAACATCCTAGGCTGAAGTCAGACACTAAGATGTCAAGGGGCATACACTGCACAGAAACTCAAGTTAACATGTCAAAGGCAGCAACTCCTGTCATTACTGATTGTGTGTGGGCTATGAACTTTCTGTATTTGTCACAGAGGTAAAAGTAAATAGTTTTATCACCTTTCTTTCAAACCTAGACTGGGAATCTACCCTATTGCTAGATTAGGAATGCACTGGAGAAATGTGGTAAGAATTTATTTCAGAGTTCAAGCAGATACAAGTTTACATGCAGTTTGTTTACCTTTCTATTCTTAGTGATTACTGGTATTGGCTATTTTCTAAGCACCCTCCCTCCACCAGTCATGAATAATGTCTGTCTGATCCTTTACAACTGTTTTACTGTCACCCAAATGAGGCAGGTTTTTGGCTCCTGAGCCAGTGCGAGGCTGGACAGCTGCTTAGCTGTGACAGCCCAAGGAGCTACCTCAGGCTTGCCCAAGGGAGATTCAGACTGTACTAAATTACATTCTTAGAGTCTTATTTAAGGCCTTAATCCATGGAGTTATATTTGGTGGGACAGTGAAGGAGCAAGGTTTATGTGTGTCTGTGGATGTGTCTGTGTGAGTCTCCATGTGCACGCATGCCTAATAGCTTGTTTCTGTAATACTAAAACCTGTAGGACTATAAAATGTCATCAGCTGGTACCTGTGGACTCACCTTTGTGTAGGAAGTGGTTGTTGGTATATGAAGCCAAGCTGATTCATGTTTGATTTCATGGGCTCTGGAATGAGTAATGTGATACTAATCTATAGATAACTAATCTGCTGGTATTTATAGCCAGTGAGCAATTGCCTCACCCCTTAACTGCAGGTTTTGAGATGTGACAGTTACAGTAGATAGTAACTTTACAGTAGCTCTGAGCTGTTTGGGAACCAGTATGATTGGCTAAATTTCTAAGGGAACATTTGATTTACGTAAAAGAAAATGTCAGTCTTGTCTTTGGTCATTCTTACTGATAGGGAGCAATTTTCCTTCTGGGCTGGAACATAAAACAATTCAAGTCTGAACCCACTGAAGTAAATAAAAAGATAAAATTATCATCTGTTCCCATCCTATATTATCTTGTAATTTATACATAAATAACAGTGAAATAATAGAATGTTTTCAGGCCTGCTCCTGTTCTGAAGGTCACTGGGTCTCCATAGGACAAGGGGGACTCATCATACAGAATCAATTACAGGATTAGGTAATCCCCTAAAATGGGACTGAAAAGTGATTTTGCGTAACAGAAGTTGCTATATATAATATAAATAGCATTAAGTGTCTTGTCATCTTGTGATTATATGCCATGAACATAGATTTGTTCCTAATACATCTTTTCATCTGCCTATGCCTGAAAAAGGCAGCACATTTTACAAGTTGTGAGGAAAAGTGTAGGTAAACACTGTGGATGGTGTAGGTGAGCACTGCAGAGTAGCACTATGACAAATGAAATTTTGGGAATTAAAATTGTAGGCTGTGAGGAAGATCACCTATTAATCTTGGGACTTTGTCATTAAATCTAATTACAGTATTTTGTTGATATTACCTTAGATGTTTGAAATGAATTCCCTATCAAAAGACAGGGGATGAAATACACCTAACTGAAAAGCTAATCATTGTACAGAAAATGGAGTTTTCTTGCTTGCAATGATGCCTGTAGACGTTTAAGGTGCTGAGGAGAGTTAGCAACACCTACCACTCTATACTTGGCCTCAAAGGGCACCATAGCAAAGCCTTCAGCTTGGCTTTTCTGTTCCCAGCTCTCTGCCCTGTACAGCTGTCTCTCTCTGAGTTTTTTTTACAGGATTATTATTTTGCAAGGGCCAGGAATTAATCACATTTTACTGCTGCCATGATCTTTGCCGGAAAGTGCCATGGTCAGAACCGTCGGCCTGAAAGAGCTGGCCTTTCCAAGTTAAGCCTGATGGGGAGCTTGCAGGCGGGAAAGACCAGTTTTACAAGACTGTGCCCAGTTACGTTTATTGCTTGACTCCCTTTTATTAGCTTCGACATAAAGTCATCCAGATTTCACTCTAAGCGCATCTCAAGTAGTAAAATACACAGGACAACACATTACAAACATTGTGTCCATGTCTGCTGATGCAGAGTTGTCTCTGCCAGCCCCACAGCCTCAGCAGAGGAGTTGTTTCTGGCCTTCCTTGCCTCAGGTTCATCTGCACAGGATCCCATATGGTCCCTGCTGGCTGACCCACGCAGTGCACTACCAAAGCATAAAGAAAAATATTTGGTTTCCTATTATTTTTATTAATTATTGGCACATTTCCATCACCTCCCCAGGGTGGATGGGGGAACTGGAGAGCCAGCATACTGAATTTCAGTCAGACTAAGTAAGAATTGAGAGCAGCTATTAGATTTATCACTTAAATATTCAATATAGAGATAGTGTTCTGAATGCTTCTCATGGTAAACTGATGTCAGATGATCGTGTGTAGGCATGGAACAGCAGTGTGGACCCATTTCTTACATCAGCTGGAAAGATGAATAACAACAGTGAAAGCATATGCACTGCTGGCCCTATACAGAACCAGGATAAAGTTGCCAAGTTCAGATGCACAGCCCATCACTGTTAGCAGAAAATTATCACTACGCCTTCAAGTGTCAGGCATACAACCTGAGCTATCTACACATCCCTCTAAATAAGGAGGCAGATTGGAAAGATATAAAAAGGAGAAAACAATGATGTTAAATTGAAGTTTTGACAGAAATACTTTTAAACCAACTCTTAATACAGTACCCAAGAAGATGGTAAAAGAAAGTGTTGAAATTGTTTTACGTCTTCCTATACTTTACAAAATACTAATTGCTTAAAAGCTCCTCCTATAACTTTCTGACATCTGACAAGGGTGAAAAAGGGGTTTCACATCACTTAGAAAACATGAGAAAATTATTCTCTTTCCTTTAGGTGTTATAAAGAACTAGACTTATGCGCTACTTGAATTGGATGCTATTTACAGGGATAAAATGATGATGTCTTTTCTTAAACTTACCACTCTTCATACAGTACTTGACTTATAACCAATTATTTGCCTGTATCAACACAGCACAGGCTTGTTTTATTAGCAGTTTGCTATTTTTAGCCTATTGGTGTAAATCATGAGTGACAGTGTTCTGAAATGTCTCACTTCTAACTTGCGTTGATACTGACACAAGCTCAGAACTCAGAGAAGGAAAATGGTTGGTTCAGTTTTATTGCTTCGCCAGCCAAACACTGGGATTTTCACCTGTATTTCCCCAGGCAACAAGGTTTAGGGTGGTTGAACAGGGACAGGATCTCAATGCACTCCAAGCAGATTAAAGACCCATCTTCTTGAGATCTAAATCATGGGGTATTGGGTGAATAAGCGGCTACAAATAGGGCAATAACGACAGTAAGGGTTCATGGAGACTGGGTGCTAAAGCGAGGAACAGCAGGCATCCATCTCACAGAGGTGAGCATCAGAAAACATACAACTCTTCACTGTGCTTGCTAACAGTGGAATACCATAATGAGCTATCCGCTTCAGCTTACGTGGCTTTAAGCCTGTTCTGGTGATGGGCTGTGAAGCATTATAGCTTGAGCTTCCTATTTTCTACAGTTTTGTTCTTAGAAATCCAAAGGAGAGAATTCTTCACCAGTCAATAGGGATGAAAAGCCTGGTTTTCTTGGAAATTGTTCTACATTTATTCACATGTTGTACTGCCTGCCCTGCCCCATGCAATGACTCCCTGGATACTGACAAGGCACGAAGGCACATAAAACCAGAGCTGTATGAAAATAACTTTTCTAGGTTGTTAATAGAAACTAGTATCATCAGGCAGACTAATATTTACCCCTGCAATGGGAGCATTACTCATTGAATACCACCTCAAATTGTCCCAACTAATTTTATCTGCTCATAATAAATGAATTGTATTCTCTTTTATTATCAAACATAATTACAGTCAAGGTAAGTCATAACATCTACACTTTGCAACTTAGATTGAAAGACAGCAAATGTAAAACTGTGCATGTCTACTTAATCAGAAATTGTACTTCTGATCATATTAATCACCTACCAATTCCCCTATACAGTGCCATGCAGTGGGCAGAGGCCTGCATGCGTTGGTGAAATGTGGCACTTTCTGGAGGAAAAAAAAAGGAGGGAGGAAGAACATATTTAGCTAAAATATAACTTAGCTATAGCTTAGGTTATAACATCATCATATTCTGGCACTGCTGTGATTTGACCATCCTTCTGTAACTGACGTTTGCTGTTTCTATTGGAAATGACACAGCCTAAATGAATACGTCCTCAAAATGTAAGCTTCCCATTTCATTCAGAAGCCATCGTGTCCCCGCGTTACTGTGCTGAGTCACTGATTCAGCTCTGGCTGAAGCAGAGGGAAGCCATCAATACCATTTTCTTCAGCACTTAGCATTTTCTAGGGATGCACCTTTGGAGCAAACTTTCCTGGGTGACAGTGCTCTGACGGTGGTTTCCCAAGAGTGCAAACTGCCCTGCACTGTGTGCACTTGCACTTTCTTACCAAATCACATGCTGAAGTAGGGATTTCAAGGAATGCTTCTCCTTGCTGGAATCAGTTCAGCCTTGGTTACAAACCCAATGGAGGCATCCAAGCCGAATGAAATGTCTGGTTTAAACACATATTAGTTTAGTATTATCTGTATTTAAATGAAGCAAAAACTCAATTTGTTGTTCTAACAGATGGTGGTTCTTTGTATGTAAATTTTGAATATTTTGCTTACATTTTCACATTCATGAATGAGTTGTTGCTTGAGTCTGTAAAACACTCAGAGGGTGAAAAGTCCTTTAGGCAAGAGGAATAATCCATAAAATATACCTAGGAGATGGGGAGTGAGTACTCTCATTACCATCCCATACACAGAGACAGTCTCATTGGAGCCAGAGCAGGTCCTCTTGGGCTAACAGTCCATTTTATTGTGCCTCTGTACTTTCACATTCTGCTGATGTGTTTCTTTTACAAATCAATCATTCTAGGAGTAATTAACATTTAAAAGCCAGGTTTATTTTAATTCCATTAGTATTTTTTTGACAAGAAATGTGTTGGCAGAATCCAAAGGTTAAGAGTTACAATGAAGAACAAGTTTTAGGATAAATGAAAGTTAAGGCCTAAAATAGCCTGACAATAGCCCATTAATCTGCACACTATTGACACAATAGTGGTCTGTTGTGTCAATGAGGATTTAAGAAGCTTTGCAGCACATGTTCCTGATAGTTTATCATATCAATAGGAGCCTGCATATATTTGTGTTTAAAAACCTGTGGCTGTGTAATTCCCTGACTGCGCACATATTTTAGGTGCACATACTTTAAATCCTTACATAAAGTGGTTTCTAGCCATGCAGCACATTTTGAAGCTATAATAAACTACCATATTTAAGCGTAGACACAAGATATTAGTCTTGGCTATACCAAAATCCGCTGAAATGCTGTACTTCAAACTGAAACCCTTTGCCCCAGAGGAATGCGATACGATTCTGAACATTGTGTCATCTGCCTAATTGAAGCAGAAGGAGATTTAAACCATATTAATCTCTCATCCTGATATATGGAAGCCTTGAGACAGCTTGTGGCTGGGATGGATAGCAGGGAAGAAAGGTCCCTTCCCACAGGCAGCCCCTCTCCAGGCAGAGGGAAGCATGCAGCCACAGCCCAAGCAGATGCCACAGGCTGAGTGCTTCTCATGCCCCCGTTGCAGCGATAACCAAGCAGCATTGCCGAGGAATTTCTACATGCCAGTCACAAGACGGATGTATTGAATGAAAAGATGGGTGCCTGTTCTGGGGCTGCAGTTCCTCTGGCTGGCACCACCATCAGGCATTTAAAAACCCAAGAAGTAAATCCCACATTTTCACTGCAGTGGCGCGGGCAGCTTGCACCGAGGTACCCGCACCCTCCACAAATCCACATGGCAGCAGGGCTACTCCCGGTGTTTGACTCCATGGCAGCAGGGCTACTCCCGGTGTTTGACTCCCAGAGGAGAGGCCAAGGAGCTGTTCCCGGATCCAAACAAATCCTTCTCTCTGAGGGACTCCTGAGCTTTTTGTCCTCAGGTTGCAATTTGATTCCTAACCAAGCGAGCAGTCTCGATCGCAGCATTTTCACGCACTCTGCAGATTTTGATGGTTTTCAGATGAGGGCTGCTCCTGAGAAACTACTGTCCTTGCACCTTGAACCAGGCAGCAGCTCCTGGGGTGCAACACAGCCGCGCTGTGTCTGCTCCGAGGAAGCCCATAATGATCTCGCCTTTAGCCTGTCACCACCAGGAAACATCAGAGGGAGACGGCCAAGGGACAGACTTGCCAAAAACGTCCAATTCCCATGGCTGAGGGATTCTGTTGGCACCATCTCTAAAGAGAATTTACTATGGGCCAAACCCTGGCGCCCTTGCTCAGATGAATCAGTTCTCAAGAGGCAATGCTCCCGCGGTGAGAGGTGCTGGTATGGACTAAGAACCGGCCAGAGCAGCCCAAATCCCTGCTCGGGAGCACCGAGTGCAGGGCAGGAGTGACCTGCCCAGGGACCTGCGGGAGGCAGGCAGTGCAGAGCTGAGGGACTGCATGTGACTGACAAGAGATGGCTCCCCAGCAAAAATTCTACTTGGAATTATTCCCATTTCCCATAAAACAAGCACGGATTATACAGTTTGGTGAGGAATCCTTTTTGTTGCAGGGGCATCCAAAATATTTCGTGGCACTTTAAGCCTTAATTAATTTATCTTTCATGTGAAGATAAATGAATTAGCGACAGCTATTTCCTGGACTTCATTTCTGGGATTAAACCTTTTGTTTCTGGACCATCTGAGGGGATGTTGGTCAGGCACTTAAAAGATGTCATTTCAAGGACACCCCTCACCACCACCACCACATACGAAGTACTCGGCTGCAAAATTGATTCTCATTAGCCTGCAGAATTGCACTGCTCGCAGTGGCTTCGTCTTTCCAAGTAGAAATGAACATTTCTCTATTAAGTAACGAAGGCGGCGCCGCCGATGAACCACCCAAACTGCCTCCCCGTGGCTTCGCCCCAGCGGTGTACCTCCGCACCCGCGGAAGCGGGGCGGGCGCGGAGCCCGGGGCAGCTTTACCGCCGTGGGCCGGGAGGGGGAAAACTACGGGCGAAGTTTGCCCGAGCTCCGCGCCCGGTGCTGCCCGTGGCGGGGGAGGGAACGAAGGAGGGGGCCGGAGCGGTGCTGGTGGCCCCCGCCGCGCCATGGTGCGGCTCAGCACGGGGCTCCGCTGCCTCCCGCGGGCCGCGCTGCGGATGCGGTGCGAGCCACGGCGGGCCGCGGCGGCGGGAGCCGAAAAGTTGGCAGCGGTAGTGGCGCGGCGCGGGGTTTGCGCGGAGGCGGAGGGCGGAGCGGGGCCGGGCGCGGCGAGACGGTGAGGGGCGGGCGGGAACAAGCACATTAAAGGGAGGGGAGGGGCGGCCAGGAGGCGGGGGGAAGGCTGGGGGTGGGCTCTGTGGGGCGCGTCTCCCCGTGCTGGCTCGGCCCCGAGCTGAAGCGCCGGGATGGGGCGCCCGGCGGGGTACAGCGGGCGGAGCAGGCGGCCCCGCCGGCGGGCGGCGGCCGTGGGCAGAGGCGCAGCGTCAGGTACGGGGGGCCGCGGCTGGTGCGCGGCGGCGCTGCCGAGCGGAGCGGGCGGCCGCGGTGGGAGCCAGCGCTGGCCCGAGAGGGGGGAGCCGAAGCGGAGCTGTTTGGTTTATACCCGGAGAAACCACCCCGGGGCACTTGGGGTGAGTTTGGGCTGGCGCTGGGTCGGGGGCTGAGCTGGCTCGGTGCGGGCGCTCGGCGAGGCGTGATTTACGGGCTCCCCGGCAGGCGCCGGGCGCTGGGAGGCAGAGGGAGCTGTGTTTCAAGCTCCCCATCAATTATGGATGGAAACAAATACTAGAGTCGGTTCTGAATTACCCCTGTGCAGAGGTAGGGATCGCTCCTCTCCGTTCTCTCGCTTCGTGGTGACAACAATGCTCAGGTGTGGAGAGGGGAAACTTTCTTTTTTTTTTAGAGGGGGGAGGAGGGCGTTTCAGCACCGCAGAAACCGATACAGCTGCTTTGAGGGAGTAATTAGAAAGGGTTTAAAGCCTTCTTTATTATTTATAAACGCTGGATGGAAATGAAAGGGCACACAAATATTTCTAGGTGGATATTATGCCTGTGTTTTGAAGAGCTGTGGGCTTTTGTTGTGCTGGGTTTTTTTTATGATCGTCATTGTGTTTCATCTTGCGAGTTGAAAAATGCTATTAAGTGCGCTTTAGGTCGATGTATTGGAAATACTGTAGTTCCGGTAGATATCCCACTTCTTAGCGTTAATACAGCTGGTCTCAAATTAAGGGGCGGTTTTGCCAGCCTGAGTTGTTTCTTCTGGTCAAGACTGCCTATATCGCAGGCATTGCGAGTAATTTGAGCAAAAATCAGACCCTGGTGTGTGGAGTCGTTTGTATTTATATGTGTGTGTGGCTCAGAATACATTTACTTTTGAGCATAGCAGCAGCAATGATGGTTCATAATGCTCACATATGTGGCACTTGCTGTACAGATGGTATTGTAGCTTATCCGTGTACACACATGCTTCGCACATAATGTGCAGGAATTACAGTAAACTTCCTCCAAAATACCGTTTGGTGCTCTGTAAACGTGGGGCATTTTTCCCCCTGATTATTTCCTTTGGCAAAAAACATGCGTCTTTATTGGGATACCTTTGTGTTCTAAGTAGCTAGTCTTTCCTTAATAATGTTTATGAATTCACTTAAATATTATCTGACTGAACAGCTTCCTACTGTCTGAGAGGCTTTTGCTGCTGGTCTATTGCTCCCACATACAAATACTTTCACAGTGCATTTTCTGAGGTTCTCTCCTTTTTCCAAGTCCAACAGGAAGCTCATTGTAAAGCTTTGCAATCACTTTTATGGCAAAAGAGAATAGACGTTTTTCCTGCTTTATTCACGCTATGAAATTCCATGGACCTCTAAAGTCTGCTTAAGTTATTAGTTGGTAAATTAAGCTATATGTAATCATGTTTAATGTAGAAAGTGGCAGGCATGTTTTGTTATGTTGGCAGATGCTGTATAAACATTTACTCTGGCTTAGATAAATACAAATTGCCAGTTGAGTGCTCTGATTTCTATATCATCATGAACTTCAACACTTTTTATATTAACTAATATAAAGCTCAGCTGTTTTAAAAACAGGAAGAGAAAGTTTGTAGTAGGAATTTATTAGCATTCTGAATTATGGAGCTCAGATTTGTCTTCAAAAGGACAGCCAAACGAGTATAACCCAGAGGCTCTAAACAGGTTTATTTAACCAGCTTCTCACTTCCATCTGCACTTTTAGTTACAGTGAACAGCTACCTTCCTCCCTCATATCCTGCAGTCTGTCACTATCTGCTCTCTTCTATGGCAGAGATGCAACAAAGATAACATCATTTTCTAAACGTGCTTTGTGTGATGCAGGAGTGTGTGCCAGGAATACAGTGATGGCTCTGTCAAAGCTCTACAAACCAGCTGTGTGGCTGAGGGTTCCCCCCAGCCTGTCGCGCCCTTCGAGCTGGACCATCCGAACGCTTCTACCTCTGCTGTGTGGCTGGTCTGAGCTGATATTAAAGCAGGTACTTTAGCCCTTGGAGCCACCATAACTTTGATGTAGGCTTGTGAAGAACACACATTTAGATAGAATGCTTAATTATATATGCAATTGATTCTGACTAAATTGGTCTTTGATCTGATCAGTCCTGTCATGAGGTGTGTGAAGGTAGAGAAACATACGTCATAGAAGCTCTCACTTCAAAGCGTATATTAGGTATTTGTAATAACATATCGTCTTGTCTTTTTGCAGTTGGTCTCACACAGATTGCAGCTCTTGATTTCTATGCATTTTAAGTTCTTTTTAAGACATTGCACTTAACACAGGATTTGACATCCTCTGAAGTTGGCGAAGCCCAGTTAGGTAGCCAGAACCTGTATAGAAATGTTGAAATGGTTTAGTTATGCTTCCTTCTGAAAAGAAAAAGTGAAATCTGAAGTCAAGTGGAGATCATATGTGAATACGGTCAGTTTTCATCAAGTGCCATGACAGAGGCTGTTTCGGTTCTAGTCTGTAAGACAAAGGAAATAGTTATATCAACAACTTCTGTGCATGTATAAGCTTATGTTGAGCTTGTTTACATTGCAGTCTCTGATATTTTTCAAGGAATACACTGTGTTTGCTTTGCTTACTGACCAGAGGAGGTGGCAGTAGATTTCATACCTGTGTGATAAACATACCTATAATTCCAGTTTGCGAAAATCATGTCTATCCATTGGATGAAGTAACAATTTACTCCACAAGTAATTAAGAAAAGATGGAAGGCATTTAACTTGCATTGGGTACTACAAGTTATTTTCAGTCTTAGCAGCTCTGTATGTAATTAAAACAGTTCAAACGTTGCTTTCGCCAAAACTGCTGTTAGAACAGATGATCTCTTTCCTTACGCATCAGATAAGCTACTGAAGTTGCCATTAAAATCCATCTAAGCCGTTTTATTAAGTTGTTACTTGTTCTGTGAATAGCTGCCAGCCTTGAGTTCAGGCGAAAGTAGGTTCTGATTTGTTCCCATGTCACAAGGAAGAGGTATGCAGTGGAAATCGTGTTGCTGCCCTTCCGATGCTGTTTTCCGGAGCTCTGTGTGTTGTCTGCTGTAGCCCACTTTCCCTTGCCATTGCTCGACAGTAATTACAGTACAGCTAATATCAGAAGTTGATTCAGTTTATTCAAACAGGAAGACTGTTGAATTGTCCTGCTTCCAAAGTCAAATGTTTGTGTTAACCACAGAGATCAGATCTGTAGTGCACATATATAACACATGAGGAGTGTTTATTTCCCTAACTTTTCTGTTCCATTCTGCTTTTGTTAACTAACCCAGATTAGCATTTTAACAACCCTGAAGTGAACTTCTGCCATTCTCTTTGCTTGGACAGTGTGTGTAGACCATCCATCATCCTGTCCCTGGCCACAACGGGCTACTGGCTCCACAACCATTTGGAGCTACACAGAAACCATCCGACTGTGAACTGCACAGCTGGCTACAGCAATTTTTTCTTCCACCCCACTGGCAGTATTGTCTGGCTATGGTAACTAAAGTTAACATCCAGAATGTGAAGTTTCTTTAGTTCTGGCACCCCAGCCCCACTGCAGCTCAGTGGGCACACCTGCACAAGGGCTACAAAATGGCTGCGAGGAGGAGGAGGGAGGCCAGACTCCTTCTGTTCAAGGCTCCAGTTTGGAGACAGCAACCTGTTGTTTGGAGTGCGGTTACATTAACTCCATACGTACTGGAAGGGGAGTAAGTTGCTAGTTGAGCCCTGTGTTCTTTCAGTTTGCAAATCTGGGTGTGCTTTGGGAGCCACCAGCGAAAGAAACAGAACTTGCCGCTTTAACTTAGCCACGCAAACTGCCAGGGAGCACAGAAAGAAATGGAGAGTTTCGGCTGTGTATTTCACACATTCTTGTAGAAGCCTTTTTAGTTCCACAACGGAAACCATGTGATTTCACAGGATCTGTGCCCAGACTCTAATACTTGCTACAGATGCTTTCCTTGGTTTGTTTTGCAGATCTATGAATGCAGTAGGAAAGAAGTTGTTGCAGGATTTATTGTTTTAACTCTGATGTGCGCTGTGGATGGCAGGTAACCAGCAGGTGAATGTGCTGATTTGATTGAGATTTTTTGTACAGTTTAACTAAATTGGCCTACCTCATGTGTGAGCCACAGCCTTCTTGCTGGAAGAGAGCTCTTGCTTTCAAGAGCAAAGGAGGTCAAGAGGTATTGCCAGGCAGGGAGGGGCTGGGTGGAAGTGGAGGAGCAGAGCAGTGGTGGCGAAGAGGAGGAGCAAGGAGCTCAAGCAAGCAACACCCATTTGTTCTGTCCAGAATGGTTACAAACCTTGTAAATGAAATCAGTCCCTGGACAGCTTTGATTTATATTCTCTTACAGCAGATTGGCCTTGGTCTGCCTGACCTTGGTAGCATTACAGAGGTCATATTTGCACACACATGCTCTTGCAAAAAGCTTTGTTGTTGCTGTTATTTTTTTAACTGTTGCATCTAAGAGCCAAATTGCAGCCCAGGTTTCTAATTCAATAGGCCCTGGATAAACACAGAACAGAAAGGATGGATCCTGTTTCCCACAGTGGATGGTTTAAGAGAAGAGACAGCAGATGGGTACAGTCAGGCGGTGGCCTCTAGAAGCAGGAGTCCGCATTGGCCTGCATAATCAGCAGCCGTGTTAGCACGCAAGTGCCTAAGCATAGCCAAGCTGCGTGTGTTGGGGAAAGGGGCACGCATGCTTGCAGGCATCAGAGGCAAAGAAGAGCTTTGAAGAGGGCTTGGGATAAGAATGAGGAGTTAATTGGCAGATGCGTGCTGGGGGGCTCTTCAAGTGCATGAGGGACAGCTGGGAAGCAAACACAGAGGTGCTCATTTGGAAAGATAACGAGTGAGCAGTGGGGACCAGCGTCACAGACTGGATGCCCACCAGAGGTGGGAGTGAAACCTCACAAGAGATGAGAGGTGATCAGCTGGTCACTCAGCTCAGCTATTACTGCAATAATAGGCTTTTCTTGATGTGAGCCACATAGTTCATCTCTCTTGTGCCAAATGGTCATGACAGCTGGGTCTCTTGCTTTCCTAAGCAGCAGTAAGGTAAGCAGTAAGCTCACATCTCTGTTGGGTGGAACCTTCCTCAGAGCTTTATTGTGGTATGAAACAAAAGGTATTTCCCTCCAATGCTGCTGCCATGCTTCCCAGGCATGTTTATAGCTGTTGGGGGTGGACAGGCACTGAGGCAGCTACAGCACCAGCAGAAAGTGTTGCTGCTATTTCTGTGTCTTTGTATCATGACAGATGCACTTTGGGGTCAAAAGAAAATTCTCATGCTTGTATTTCAAGCCCTTGTCTAGATATCCCTCCACTTGGGTACTCCCGTCCCATGCTGTGTGAACACTTGTGTCCTGTTAGGGTGTGTAACTGTCCTGTCTTGGGAGACTACAGAGAAGAAGAATGTGTGTTTAACTTACAGAAGCCTTAGTGTATAGTTAAGCCTACAGTATTAAAATTTTAGATGGTGTCTGAATGTAGCTGTGTGTCTGCCTGTTAGTGCAATGGTAATTAAACAAAAAAGGGCTGTAAACAGTCTGCGTGTTCCTGAGTGATACAGTGCGCTTGTGTTAAATATCTGTGTCCTGTATGGTGGGTCAGGGAAGTGCAAGGCCCTCTGGAAGCAACTTGAAAAAGCCAAGCTGCAAGGCAGGAGAGGGCTCTTTGGCTTTCCAACAGTTGTCCAAGCGCCAGCATTGGCACCCCTTACAAATATAGCTCTTTTGTGTATTGCCACCTGGAGATGAGTGCCGAAGAGAAGGTTAAGGATAATGGAGGAAAAGCAGTGGTGTGAAAGCAGTCAACAGTGTGTGAACAATGTCCCCAGGTGTCTCATGAGAGGAGTAATAAGGGGAGGGGGGAATCATCTTGCAGAGTTGAATGGTTTCTTTCAATTTTCAAACTTCTGCTCTTGATGATGGGTTCTTTGACCAGCACGTGTTTGTCAAAGATTGACAGTGAAAAGCAGGTAATGTTTTGCTCAGTAAATCGTATTTTCTTCATAAAATAAATGCTGTATGGATATTTTTAGCATTATATAGGGTTTTCTTCTTTAATGATAACTTCAGACAAAAATAATCAAATCCAATGCTTTGGGGATTAATCTGATTCCCTGCAAGGGTATGGATAGGATTTTTTTTTTCTACGTGTGTACCGCTGTGCAGGTTTTACTGCAAGTGGATTGTGGCTTTTCCTTCCCCTAGAGCATCAGAGTTTCATCCTCATCAAAGATATAACAAGCACTGCTCATGACTGAACAGTGGTCTTACATGGCAAACTGTGCCAACACAAAGCTAAATGTATTTGGTGCAGCTGTAGAGGAAAAATAGACCTGCAGACATACACAGTGTGGGGATCTGATATGATTATTTAATCACATTCTTATACTGGCCCAGTATTACTGGTGATAACACAAGGATTTAGGGAAACAGTGTAATTGTACTGTGATTCTCGGGAGGCTGGTGTGGAGGAGGGAATGGGACAGGCTGTAATGTAAAGCTGTAAGTCTTGTTCCCTAATTTGCCACAGATTTCCTTGTGACCTTGATTCAAGCACTTGCAGTCCATATGTTACAGAGTTGAACCATTTTTTTACTTCCAAACATCTGATCCGTGGCTTTTCTGTGGCTCACTAGTCAAAATGCCAAAAGTATGGTGATGCATATACCGCCCTGCTTTGCAGGGTGAATGTTATCGTGAGATGATGTACCAAAGGGAGAGCTGATGTCCAGCTGGTGGCTGGATGCTATTCCAGACAACTTTCTGGAATACACAGATCAGTGTGGGCTCTGCAGATTGCATTTGGCCTGTGGAAAGTGGGCAGATCTGTGGTGCAGCACAGGGACATGCCCAAGCTTGGGACCCAGAGCAGGATAGCTAGGGTTTCACATTGCACCAATCCTGCTTCCAACCCCAAAGTGGTAACAGCGTGGGTATAATTTACCTTAACTGCATTTGCATCAGTTCAGTAACTTCAGCAGACTGTAGGATAAGGAATCAGCTGGATCAAATCCTGCACTAATACATCTGCTGTTTAACTAAATTAAAGTTTCCACCACTACCCCAGTGTGTGAAGCCAGCTGCTCCCAGAAGACCCTCAGGATGGGCACCTCTCTCAAGGCATACATCTGCCCCTCCAACTGTCCCCAGGGTCTTGCAGCATGAGCATCAGTGTTTCCTCTGTCCCCTGTGAGTATGTATATACATACATTTACAAATACACACTTGGAGACTACAAAAGCAGCAAATGTAATAATGTGATCCAACTGTTCAGTGCTAGGCTAGAAAGAAGTGTTTTTCTGCCATTATGTGAAAATTTAGCGTGACTGGAACAGAGTCTGCATTTGATTAGGCAATTTAAGAAATGTAAGAGACTTCATACTGTAGGGCAGTGCTGCAAAACAATTGCTCAGAACATGTTCTAAAATTGGTTTGCCTTCACCAGATTTCCATGTGTTTCTGCACGACATTGGAAATAAAAATATGAGCAGTCACGTGGCAAGCAACTACACTTTGGTATTATGGTAAATAAAAGCAGCAGTTTAAACAATTATTCCAAATTCTGAGTAGCCTTTGAGATGAAAGAACACAAAACTCTCCCTTTATTTACTTTCCAGCCTGGGAAAAACATTTCATAACATATCCTTTCACTGGCATAGTTAATCTTTAATGCTTAACAAGATAATAGTAATTGTTAACTTTAAGCTCAGGCTTCCTCCAAGTTTTCATGCCTGCATTTTGTACATGTAATTGATTGTGCCCAGGAAAGTGGCAGAGCACATGCTTTGCATATACAAGTAGGTGACTGGGTGGCCAGCTAGCAGATTTGTCTATGCAGAAAAACCAAGACTAGTTAAAAACATGTTGTTCCTCAGTCTCTATAGGCAGTATTCTTGTGGGCAAGGCTTGCTGACTGTTCCAGTTCCGAGAATGGCATACTGATAATGCTAGCTCAGTGCTTAAGATGCTCTGATGTGTTCCTTGCCAGTTGATAGTCTTCCTCTGTGTCTCTGCTCTCATTTTCCAGCAGCCATTTACTTTCTCTTTGAAGTGAAAGCAGGGGCAATGTGGCAGCCTTTACCCTAGCAGCAGCACTCAAGCCAGCAAGCCCCATGCTCCAGCAAGCACTGTGCTGAGATGCTGGAGGGTTTTTTATAGCAGGGGAGAGCAGTGGGTGGGAAGAAGGGATGCTTTCTGGAGTGAGGTTGACAGCAATGTTGTCTGGGGCACAGCCTGTTGAATAGCAGATGTGCCCTCTCCACAGTACAGATACCTTTTTATTCCTTCAGCTGTCCTGCTTGTTGGTGTGTATTCTTTCCCACCCCCCAAGCCTCCCTTCCATGTCAAAACATCCCATTCACTTCATCCTGTAGGCAAACCCTGACCTCCTGGGCTTCAGCCAGGTCTAAAATGGGCAGTGCTTATCTCAGGGATCAGGGTTGGAGCACTGCTCAAGGCAAAGGGTGCTTTCTCCTCTGCTGGGAGACAGCAGGGCCTGCAGACAGGAGACCCAGGGGTGCTGCCAGCAGCTCACCATGTCTGCGGCGTCGGTTGGACTTGTGCAAGTTGTGTCCAAGACCTTCATTATGTCCTTACCTGCAAATTCTGGTTTATACCTGTCCCAGAGCTGCCTTATCAGATGATGCCTAATCATGCTGAAATGAGTGGCAGTTTTGCTATGTAAATTGTGGACTGCAGGATTGCAGGAAGAATACTTAGTTACTTCATTTAGGGCACTCACCCATCTTTGTAGCTAACCCTCATTGAGGGAGGAGAAGGTAATACTTTGTTCTAGGTTCTAGGCTTTCATTTGGCTGTTTCCTAACCTACATCTAAGCATATATGTACTACTGCACATAATTAGATCTTTGCCATCACAGCTTAAGAGTTCTCTCTAGTTTTCAGGATAAAAGTATTTTGGACTAAAAACCACTGTTGAAAGACCCCTCTGGCACAGCTGTGAGCTGGAGCATGCAGGAGTTCACCCTGATGAGGTACATCTGCTCAACCCAGCAGGGTGGCAAGGTTTTCCTTGTGTTGGATCAGGGCAGGACCTCATGCTGCCAGTAGCCAGGAATTAGCAGAGGATCAGTGCTGGGAGTATAGAACAAACCCTGAACATCACTGTATTGACATTCTCTGCACCAGTCCTTGGACAGTTCCACAAATAAAGTTAGTATTTCCTAGGGCAGTCTCAGTTGGGCAACGAGCAGTTTGAATTAATAAAATGCAGGCCTGCTAAAATGGTGAATCCAGAGCACTGCTTAAGTTAAACTTCCTTGCACCGACAGCTCAACCCTGGCACACTTTCAAGGGGAGCATGTGCTGCAGGGGCTTTGTAAAACAGAACAGATTTGACCACGGATGTGGCTGAAATCAAAGGTTGGCTTCAGTTGGAGGACTTCTGTATCTCCCTGGTAAGGGAAGGTAGTTAACATTCACTTTCAAAAGTTAACTTAAAATAAACATAATTGAAGCAATCACAGTTTGCTCAGCATTTTATTTCTTTTCCTGCTGAAACTACCTTGTGCTCAAGTAAATTTTTGATCACAGTAGAATTTAGCCTTCAAAGTGCCTCTAATCAGCCACTAAACACTTGCGTCATTAAAAATCACCCTATCCATTTTGCAGGCGTTCTGGCAGCTTGTTCTAGAGCAAGAAGGGTGCGCTTTCTGTAATGCTGAAAGGCTGCAAACAACTGAAGTGTAGCTAGCAGTGCCATAAGCCAATTAAGATGAAATCTGTGATATTCAGTGGTAGGGTTTCATCACTTTAATATTAAACTATCTTTTTTGCTTAGGCATAGATCAAGAGGTGTTAATGCAGAATCCTTAGAAGAAGTCAAGTATTATCTTAAAATAACAGACCTGTTATTTGCACTTTCATGCTCAATTAACATCATGGCTCCAAATATCCTGTGTGTTAGAGCTGCAGATTTTAAAGTTGTTTCAGAAAGAAAGGATGGCTGTGTACATCTTGGTACATAAATTTGAGTGTACCTTTATAAGACAAAACCAGTTCTTACAGCATCATTTTGTATGAGTAAATAGGTAGTTTCTAAAAGGGACTGCAAGAATTAAGTATGTCTCTTTTGTTATTACCACAAATATTTTCCTGTGTTATTTGATAATTAGCTGAAACAATCTGTCATGAAACTCCACAATACGGATTTATCACATCACAGACAATCGCTGAGATTTGTACGTACAGTAAACTTTTATGTCAGGCATTGCCTTCAGGAACTTCACTGAAGTCAGCCTTCATTAGAAGGAACACATTTGTGCTGGAATGCCATTTGAAAAAAATAAAAACTAAAAAGAAAATTGCACTTGCATTGATGCTGGCTGTTGTACCCTTGTTTTGGGAGGGCTTACCACACTAAAGCTATTGCATCATTGGAAAACCTATGTATAGATATGACCTAAAATGGGAATCTCATCCCCCGCTTCTCATATGATAGATACTGATACAGATTTTTAAGGCAAATGTTGTATTCTATGTGGAATACTTTCTGGCTTGTAAGCAAATTACTCATTATACCCGTTTCACACAATGAGACATAGTAAAAAGGACCAAGACCAAAAAAAATAGAGGTAGCCCAAAGAATTGTTTGCTCCCTCTCTAGAGTTCAAGCCGCCATACCCTGGGCCTTGCTGGTCCTGTATTTTGATTTGGATGATTGGAAAATGCTTCATTTTCAGGTTTTGATTACCAAAACACACTATGACCTGGTTCCCTTAGTGTTTGGCTCTACTGTAGAGTTATTACTCCATGCACAACAGGGGTAAGATGCTGTTCTGAGTGAACATTGCTGTGCATACATGGTTGCCAATGCATGCATTTCTACAGCAGGCCTAGGACACCACTGAAGGTGGCCTGTACCACCTCTGTATGTTTTCTTTTAAATGTTTTGTCTTCTGAGAAGACTGACCTGCTTGATGATCCAAAATTCAGCAACAACCTACCTTTCTGTGCTGTACACTAGTGAACTACAGCTCCTGTACCAGTACCTTACCGGCAAGATGGATTAGCAATTGAACTTCTCCCACCTGGTAGTAGTTACCATCAGCAAGTAAATTCATGTGTGAATCCTTAGCCTTATAAAGCAGAGTCACTGCCAACAGCCTTTTAACTTCATGAAGCCCAGAATTTGAACCATATCCTTTTCAGCTAGTGTTTTTCAGCCTGCTGATAGTTGATCATAAGCGATTTGTACATCAAAAGATAATTCCCAAGGCTGTAGTAAACAGTATTTTTAACCCTTTTTACACTAGTCCTCTCTATCCCTGAAAAAGGGGGCTGGGGCTGGTGCTAAAGCACAAGTTTGTTCCCATTTGGAAACTAACATAACTTTGGTTGCGAGTGAAATCTGTGACTTGCTCTAACCCAGCCAGAAGATCTTTTGTTGTTTGGGTGGTCTTCTGGTTAAAGAGCTTCGAAGCACTGATTTGGCCAACTGCTCAGTGCCCTGAAGCCGCTGCCCAGGGATGCACTGTGACCTTCACCAGGGGGTTGTCTCAAAGGCTGAGATGAGTGGAAGTTGTTGAGTGTTGCACAGGATCTGCTTTGCTCTCTGACAGAAAGAGGAACTGAAGTCTCAGCTGTAGGTCCTGAGAAACTTTGGTGTTTGTGAACAAGCAGCAGTAAAGGATGTTTTGTTTTGTTTCAGCTTTTATTATTGGAGTGGTTTCATGCTCAAATTTTCAGGAGGTAGCATCTCAGAAATGCACTACTTGGTGCATTTGCTCTAATTGGTGCCCTAAGGGAGCCATTTGCATGCAGGAAGGAGCAGAGGACAACAGCGATTTCCTCATCTGTCAAAGTCCAGTCAGTTGGGATTGTGGGAAACCATATCACATAAACTGACTAAGCTCAGCATATTATTAATCAGTTCTGCCTGTCCCCCCTCAACGTTATTGTTAACATATACCTCCAAGCACAGAGCAGATACTTGATCTCACCTAACAGCCTGATTTTGTCTTATGTTTGGTGGAGAAGGAAGGCGATGTAGTCTTGTAAAGTTACAGGCCGGCTTTTCGGCTTTTATTGTTGCAGCCCTTTTCTCCTTTGCCTCACCAAGCTGTCCACAAGTGAATTAACTTTGAGGACGTATCTTTTGTTCTGACCTATCTTGAGCTTTAGCCTGGATTTACCATACCACATTCCTGCCTGCCCTTAGCCTCTCCAGGAGCATTAATTGTGTTCAGGAGAGTTTTAAGTTTATTTATTTATTTATTTTAGTGACTAGAAGATGCTAGAATAGACTTGAAGCTATTTTATGTATTGCTTCTCTCCAGCTGGCTGAATGCCCTTTCCCTTCCCCCCTCCTCTTTTACATGGCAGTGCATGGAAAGATGATTGATGGAGTGTCACCAGTGTGTTGTCAAAGGCTGGAGTAGATTAATGGGCAAGAAACACCAGCCTGTTCCCCTTCATGTGTGATTGTTTGAAGCCAGACTCATATTTTAGCAGAAATTATGTCCTGCTTCTCTGGATTCCCCCAATCAGGAATTGAAGGATAGGATTTGTATCTGAGATTGAAAGGTGCCAGCCACAAAGAACCAGTTTATTACTTGGGACAACTGCCTGCCTTCCACTTGAGCAGCAGCAATTGCCCCAAAGCCTGTTCAGTCAGGCTGCTGCCCTCTTTATGGATGTGGATTTGTTCCAGCAGTTACCATTTATACCTCCTGTTTCTTTGTGTTTGCAGGCACAACTAGATATGGTATAGACCAAATGGCCGGAAGATCTGTGGTCTGTTACTAGCTCTTCCACTTGGGTGACACTGGCCAATTTGCCTGTGCTCCAAGGAATGAGTATGTATGACCCAGTGCAGCTCAGATCCTTTGAAAAGGCTTTTTTTGGTGGTGGGCCTTGGTTGCAAGTTCAGCTTTGATGTGTGCCTCAATTCCCCAGCTGCAAAGCAGGGATAGCAGCAGGGTAATTTCCAAACCTTGCACTCCCCATGATTTGTTTTCTAGCTGAAGTGCTAGGAATGCAATTTATAAGAGAAATTAATCAAAGACTGGTTTGAATCCTGGCTGGGGAAAAATAATCAGACCCAGAGTATGATTGTTTTCTGGCTTTTCTTGAAGGTAGACATTGCCAGCATTTCATAATCTGCTATTCTGGTCCAAACAGATACTTCAGCGTTGTTATTTGTAGTCCCCAGTAGTGGCCTCCATTAGAAGGTTTGAATGTGGCAAGAATTATCTTTCACATAAGCCTATCTGTGCCTACCAGACGCATACACCTGGCTGTCATAAACCCCTGTTCCAGGGGCTAGATGGAAGCCCATTTTCTGATTATCCAGGGAACAACTGTTCCTCCAAGTTCATTCTTTTTTCTGTGGTTCTCAAGCCTGTGTCCAGCCAGCTAAAAGGTGCATTTTAATGTCTCTTAAAGCGGGTGCATTTTCTTTTCATATGTAGCTGGAAATCAGAAGTACTGTTCATTTTCTTGTACGGTCTTAACAAGCAAAGTGATAATGAATGCACTCCTTACCTGCCTGGTAAGAAGTGATTGCCTGTGGTTTGCTGATCCAGCCCAGCACTCTGTCTGCTTTTCTTGTGTCATGACAAAGGTCTTTGCTTCATGCAGATGTAGACATTTTCTTTGTAGAGACTTGTGACAGGTGCTGTGTATTTAAAAGAGATTGCTGAACATAACTGCTTCCACCTTTATGTTCTCAGAGTTCATCTCTGGAGTATATTCAGAGGTTTGAGGGGTTTCAGAATGAGTTTGTTTCTGCTCTGGGTGTAATCTCTAGGAAGATGCATCCTGTGGTTTTACATGTACAAACTTTGCCTTGTTTTAGGCAGCATGATACACCCCCTGAAATCTGACTCTGAGAGGACCAATACTGCGTGTGTTTACCTGGCATTTCAGTCCCTTCTTTTTGGGTTTGTGACAGTTTGGGTTTAGGTCACGATTGTTCTGGCCAATATGCAGCAATTTGTCTTTTTATTCTCTGCAGCCATTTCCTCACGGTAGGAGACAGTGTCTGCCTTTGTAAGGCGGGTTACATTGAAGTTTCGTATTTGTTGCCCTGGTGAATTCTTCCTAGATAGGATACTGGAAGGAAAGAGGAAGAAAGAAACTCCCTAATACATGCCCCTGCTTGATACTGGCAGAACTAGTACAGTTTGCAGGCTGGGTGCGTTTTGCAGCCAGGCCAAGGGTCTTTGAGTCATGATGTGTGGGCCATGAACAGCCTCATCTTCTATGCTAACTAAGGCCTACATGGCTGGGAGAGCTTCTTGCTCTTTTGGCAATTTGTATTCATTTGTTCTCCAAGAAAATGAGGCTTCGGGGAGGACTTTTACTAAGCACCTTACAGATGTTGCTGTGCACTGGTTCAGTGTACAGTTTATGTGCCTCCCCTCTCTCTTCTTTCACTGGGACAGCAGTGGGTTGGCTATTTGGAGCCTTCTTTCCTTGGGAAAAAGGAGAAAGATTGTGTAACCATTCATGATTTGTTATTGTGTCTGGGAGCCACTGTGCTGCAGGACTTTGTTCTAATGGTGCTTGCAGCAGAAAGAACAAATTTGACTAACTATTAATTCCAGTTTGGTTTAAGTTTGCTCATTAGTAATTTAACGCAAGATGCTTCAGCTGAAGAGGCCATGTCAGGATAAGGAAGAGCAGAGGGAAAGTGCCAGGAATCATTAGTGTTTATTAACCACTGCACTCGTCAGTCTTGACTAAGAGCACAGCCCATTCGTTCTGGACTGGTGGACTGAGATACAGAAATATCAGTAACAGTGGAAAATGCCTCTTTTCAGGTCAGTCTGTAATGGACAGGCATTCAGACAACACCCCCATCACCAGATGTTATCAGCCTTTTAAGCTGGCCTCCTCACAGACCAGCCTGAGCTGAGATAGCTCAGCAGCCTTGTGGAAGGAAGAAGCCCTGCGCCTAGCAGAATATCAATTAACAAATGCAGTATTTTCATCCCCAGTAAACATGACTGAAAGGTCAAGTGCTGTTATGAAGGGTTTTTTTTAATTGCTTTTCAAATTATTAAATAATTAATACTTATGTGCTTTGCTGGGTCAGGCCTGACACTTTGTGCTGGCAACACGTACATCTCGCAGCCAGTCTTGAAACCTTCAAATGGAAAGGCTTCGTTGTTTCTGTTTAGACAGGGTTTAATAACCAATTTCAGCAACTGCAAGGCATTGAGCTGGTGACTCAAAGCTCTGACCTGTGAATCAGGGCTGAATGAATGCTTCCAAAAGGTTGGAGGAGGGAACAGTACTACATTTGCCAGGTTTCTAATGAGAAATATGACCCCTGCCCAGACCAGTTGTGGTCATTAAGGATTGCATTTCACTTTGAGATGTGTTTTCTTGCATCCTACCCAAATTGCAACTTGAGTACATTCTTGCAACTTACATTCTGCTCACTAAAATATCGCTGTGGTTTAATTGGAGAAGTTATGTTTCCCTTCACCTTTAAAAAGCTTTGTTGTATAATGTTGCAGTGCTATCATAATATGTGCTGTATAATCTATAGACATGAAAGTCTCAGAAGTTGCTAGCTTTTCACAGTAACAAATAGAATTAAAGTGGCATCTTGGGAACCCAGTTCAGCCCCATTAGAGGCTGTTGCCACCCTTGCAAGGCACGTGGCAAGCACTGTCACACTGCAGAGGCAGCAGTTTTGCATTTACTTCACATATGTGTAAATCACTACACAAGTCAAAATATGGAGTGTCTGGTCCTAGACATTAGGTCTCTCACCATGAGCATGTTAGGGTTAGTATTATGATGGCACTGCCTGGAAAGAAGTAATAATTCTAAAACATGGCATGGATGTTGAGACAGATTGTGTGTGTCATGACGTTTTGTGGATAAGATTTAGGTATTTTATGGGGAAAGGGCTTTATTGGATGACATTCAGTGATAGAGGGGATGGAAAGAGATTGCAGTTTAATTAAAACTCTAATCCCAAGTTTGACAATTTTTCTTGCCAGGTCAGCAGCCTGCATGTTCTGTTGGTGATTCCTGTGAATTAAATGGGCTGACAGTCGTCAGCTTTTTTGGAAATGTGTGTAAATCCAGCTAAAAATTAGCAAACATCAATATGTTTCAGAGCAGCTTTGAGTAGGATATGTCACGCAGTAGTTTTCCATCAGTGTACATAGAGGAGCCTTTCGTAAGCACCAATTTAGTCCACTGCTGCCAGTGCTCAAATACAAATGAAAAAACTTCTTCTGCAGTAGGAAGTCATATTTACTGTCCTGTGCTGCTGAAATCCATTGCCATGTTTCTGTTTTGCAGGTAGTTAAACGGTGTTGCCACAAAGGTAGTACTCATCTTCCACCAGCCATGAGGCTTCCTCTGCTTTGTGCCTCCATGATGCTGATGAGTCTGTCCCAGTGCTGGGCTGTCAGCTTCCCTGAAGATGAGGACCCTATTAATGTTGTTGACTACCACTGTAAGTACCCTGCAAATGGTGCTAGCCCCTGTGGAAAAAGTTTTAATGCTTGGGTTTTTTACTTGGGAAGTTAAAAAAAAAAGTCTGCTTCCTTTCAAATTGCAATGTGTTTACAGGCTTGTATCTTTAATAGAACACTTAATCATTTTCTTTAAAAAGCAATCAGAAATACAGCAATAACTTCAGGAAAAAGAACATTTGCTGACATTAGCCGTCTTTTTCTCATTTATATTCAAGACATTACTCAAGGAATTTAGTTTAAACCCTTCTACACCTAGTATATACAGCTAATCAATGCCATATATTGATTCTTTAGCTCTATAATCCTGAGTGATGGTGTAGCCCATTTTTACTTGCAGATTCAAGGCAATATCCAGTATTTAGAGGACGCCCTTCAGGCAATGAATCTCAGCACAGGCTGGACTTCCAACTGATGTTGAAAATTCGAGACACACTTTATATCGCTGGCAGGTAATTTTCCTTCACTCAGTTCATTAGATTAAAATTCTTTTCTCTTCTGGTTTTGCATTTATGTGTAAAAATCATTTAGAAAAATCTGCAGAATAAGATAAATATTAGAATTGGGGAAGGACTTCCCAGAGAAATACTCTGTATCTATGGCCAGGGCATGAAAATTGGATTTGAAGGTTGCAGTTACTGTAGTTATGCTAAAACCAATGATCAAATACTCTCTTCCCTCTTTCATATTACTGCCCTGATGAAAACCTCTCCTGATCGTTTTAAGCTTGAACTGACACATTCGGATGTAGGAAGTGAGGATACAACACTTAAATATTTACAGTCTGGGTTAGTATTCAACAGAATGGAAAGACAGAGGTGGATGACTGGACACTGAGATGCTGTCTAAGGACCACACCAATAAAAAAATCAAAGCCACCCCATGTTGCCCATGACCAACCTTCTCCAATTGGTATTAAACACAGAAAATCCATAAGCATTTTGTAAAGTTTCTGGTCTAACAAAACACTCTAAAAATAGAGATAGTATATAAAAATAAGGCCAGTGAATTAAATAATTTTCTTGTGTCTTTCTACTTGCAAACAGGGACCAAGTTTACACTGTAAACTTAAATGAAGTTCCAAAATCAGAAGTTACCCCAAGCAAGGTGAGTAGATACAGGAGCTGGCAAAGGAGAGGTATTTTGGGTTTACTTTTTTTTGTGGAAAGGAAGTCAAATGCTTTTTCCTCGTTTGCTTCAACAGAAATTAACATGGAGGTCCAGGCAGCAGGACCGAGAGAACTGTGCTATGAAAGGCAAACATAAAGTAAGTTTAGCTTATAACATTGTAGAAAAACAACACTAATATGCATTGTGAAGTCTGCCATTAATACATCTTACTCTCTTTTCAGGATGAATGCCATAACTTCATAAAAGTCTTTGTTCCAAGAAATGATGAGATGGTGTTTGTCTGTGGAACAAATGCATTTAACCCTATGTGCAGATACTATCGGGTAAGACTACTGAAACTGTCATTAATCCATTAGTGGGTTTGCTTGCACTAATCATACTATAGCAAATACATCCAGTGTGATTGGAGAGTGCTTCAAGGTGAAATAAAAGCAGACAGAAGCCAATGTGCTGAATTAAGTATTGTGAAAAGACAATGTTATGCTATTGTGCCAGCGTACAAAATAGAAATGACACTATCACCCATTTATTTTTCTTCTCTAGCTGAATACCTTGGAGTATGATGGGGAAGAAATTAGTGGTTTGGCAAGATGCCCATTTGATGCCAGACAAACCAATGTCGCCCTTTTTGCTGGTAAGAACTCTTGCTTGTAATGAGCCTAAATGATTAATGGCACCAAAGGAGCCAGAGGGTTTTTAACAAGAGCACAGGAAAGCCAAAGGTGTCATGGTGCCCCTGCTCTTAAATTTTTTAAAGGGCCTCCAAAGGATTAGAAGCTGACCTGCTAATAAATAGGTTACAGCAATCTGGGGAAGAGTGGCAGTAAAGAAATGGGGAAAAATACAGGCTGGTCAGAATTCTGTAGATTATGGAAGGCCTCTTAATACCAGGTTCTCAACTTCTATTTTAGATGGAAAATTGTATTCGGCAACAGTAGCAGATTTCCTGGCAAGTGATGCTGTTATTTATCGCAGCATGGGGGATGGATCTGCCCTAAGAACAATAAAGTATGATTCCAAATGGATAAAAGGTAATTTGGGGGAGTATTTTCCCATACACATGGCAAATGCTATTTCGGTGGCGCAAAGGGTCAGTGTGCTTTACATGTATGTTACAACGACAGTGTAATGCAGCTTTCAGCAGAGTGTGAGTACAATAAAAAAGCAGTTTAATACAAATGAAGCCAAATTCTTCTTAAATGCATCAATGGATGAATCTGCAATAACAAAATACCTCAACTGAAATGCAATTTCAGTGAGCCCTTTTTACAGTCCATTAGCCAACATTAAAGATTTCAAGTCCATTTAAGCTCTAGTGCACCCATATTTGTATATCCTGAAGTGTCTGGAAGACTGGAGCTCATGTTAGCTGGTATGGAGCTGTGGAGAAGCTGCCAAGTCACATAGCATAGTCGGTGTTATATGCCCATTGAGAATTTCTTTGGAGTAACTGTCTCCTTGCTCTTTCTTACAGAACCGCACTTCCTCCATGCCATAGAATACGGGAACTATGTTTATTTTTTCTTCCGAGAAATTGCTGTAGAGCACAATAATTTAGGCAAGGTGGGTACCATCACAGCGAGCTGTCAGGTAGCCATGAGTCATAGCAGGATGAGGCCATTCTAAAGCAGTGTCAGTAACAAGCACAGTTTACAATATGAAGCAGGGACTAGTACAAAGTCCACACAGTTTTCACATCATTATACTTTATGGGGGTGTGGGGGGAAAATAGAAAGAACAATGTATTCTTCAACCAAAAAGTTGTCTCTGTTCTCTGCCTCACTGGTAGGTGAGATCATGACAGGTATCTTCTAGTGTTGCTGTTAACACTTGTTGCAAGTAATGGAAAATTCAAGGGGATTTTTTCTCATGCTTATTAAAGAAACAAAGGAGAACAATACAAAAGAAGAGTTTCAAAGATGTTGTCCTAACTTCCCTGCATATTGAATAATTCACTCATGCCAGTACAGAGTATAATACTCATGCCTCACCATGGAAAGATATTCTATAATAAGTTATTAAATCCTTTACACATGGTTAATCAAAGTCTTTAAGTCTCACACAGTATGATTTTGAAGGAGAAAAAAAGGTGGGTACAAGCTTCAAAGTTGCATTTGCTTGGTGATACATTAAGATGCCTGTGCACTATGAGCTAAACATCCTTTCTGTGCAGATAAATGGCAGCTTCTTGTTAGCAAAATTATCTTTGGTTTATTAACAGCTCATCAACAAAGCACTCTTTTCCTTGCTTCTCTCAAGCCTTTCTCCCTTTTCTTGTTTTCCCTTGACAGGCTGTGTATTCCCGTGTGGCACGAATATGCAAAAATGACATGGGGGGATCCCAGAGAGTCCTGGAGAAACACTGGACATCCTTCCTGAAAGCTCGGCTCAACTGCTCAGTTCCTGGGGATTCATTCTTCTACTTTGATGTTCTGCAGTCTATCACAGACATAATAGAAATCAGTGGCATCCCCACGGTTGTCGGTGTATTCACCACACAGCTTAACAGGTGAGCGATGAGCAGTCTGACATCAAAGGTAGCTCTCTGGTTCTCTCTTACCCTGAGATTGGTGCCATTGTAGTCTGAGCTTTTGCAACTATTTGTCTAATTTTACAGCATCCCTGGTTCAGCAGTGTGTGCTTTCAGCATGGATGACATCGAGAAAGTCTTCAAAGGGAGATTTAAAGAACAAAAGACTCCTGACTCTGTTTGGACAGCTGTACCTGAAGACAAAGTACCAAAGCCAAGGTAAAAGGTTCTTACTCATGATGATGTAATACTGTTCTTGTAAAGAGCTACCTTAAATCAGCTGCACTCTTGTCTTGTCAGGTGAGAACCAGAGCAGAGCTTAACACTTAAGCCATAAGGATGCTCATTAGCAGGCTGCCTTCTCTCATTAACCAAAATACCAAGAGGAAAACAATGTTGTTCTCCTTTCAGACCTGGCTGCTGTGCAAAACATGGCCTGGCAGAGGCTTACAAAACCTCCATTGATTTCCCAGATGAAACCCTCTCCTTCATCAAATCTCATCCTTTGATGGATTCAGCTGTTCCCTCAGTCATTGAGGAGCCTTGGTTTACCAAAACACGTGTCAGGTATGAACACTGTTCAAAAGTAACACATGTGAAAAGGAAAACAGAAAATGTGCTGTTAATGATGCGCCTTTTGCTCTTGATAGATACAGATTGACAGCAATTGCTGTAGACCACGCTGCTGGACCCTACCAGAACTACACAGTCATATTTGTTGGCTCCGAAGCAGGAGTAGTACTTAAAATCTTGGCAAAGACCAGGCCTTTCTCTTTAAATGACAGTGTATTGCTGGAAGAGATTGAAGCCTATAATCATGCAAAGTAAGTATTACCAGAACACTGAAGCTCTTCATCTAGTCCTTAGTAACCAGCTAAGAGAAATTATGGTAAATGAAAACCAACTCCCTATCACCAACATCACCACTTGTTTGTCATTTCACAGTGTTCCTCATGTTGAATAACCTGAAAATAGTTGGTCACTTGCCATCTTGCATGGGTTGAGTGAACAACCTAATTCCGCTCAAGTGACGTCAGTGATACAGTCTAATTCTCCTGTAAATAGATACACTTCTTCCTGAATATGAAATGTCAGAACTACCTGCTACAGTAAAAAGAAATGATGTGAGCTTATCTTGAGGGTCTCTCAAGGGTGACCAGTAATGTATAAACTATGTCTAATCATTGTAAACTTGTTCTGGTGCAAAGAATTTAGGAATGGAAGCATTCCAGTTAGACTCTACAGGTGTCCAGTGCAGGATTCCTGTTCTGCTCTGTTGAGATATATATGCCGAGAGAACAAAGAGAATGGATTTGGATTTTTTTTCCTATGTAGTTCAGCAAACGTGTCACCTATCTGTAAATAGGAGCTAGAAGTTGTCATTTGATAACCCCCAGGTTTGTTTAAAAATCACTCAGCAAAGACTAACAAGTTACATTTATATGTATATATATAGTCTCTTAAGTATCTACAGACAGTAAATAGAATGTTTACAGTGTAAGTGCTGCACAAAGTACTACAGTTACTAAAATAATGGCCTCCCATTATTTTTGCTGGGCAGGTGTAATGCTGAGAGCGAGGAGGACAGAAGAGTCATTGCCCTTCAGTTGGACAGAGACCACCATGCTCTGTTCGTGGCATTCTCCAGCTGCGTCATTAGAATTCCTCTGAGCCGGTGTGAGCGTCACGGGTCATGTAAAAAGTACGGCGCCTTTCCCAAACTCCCCCTTAAAGGAAGAGCACCAACATCTCTTGGGAAGGAAGTAAAAAATGCATGATTTTTTGGGGTTTTTCTTTTGCAAGGGCATGTATTGCTTCACGGGACCCGTACTGTGGCTGGTTAGACCATGAGGCATGCGGAAGAGTGACACCAGGCATGCCGTAAGTACTCCTTTCCAAATTAGCCCAGCACCTCCATATGCTTTATAGACCACACAAGCTCTTATCCTATGGCTGTTCCCTTGCACTCACTTAATAAATCTGCGTTTTTTAAAGATGCTTTTTCAGTGTATGGTATATGTAAGTTGACAGAACGCTAAAGTCTGACCCAGTTCTGCAATCTCTAGGTGAAAACTTGCTTTCAGGGTGAGGTTTACATGTGTGAGGGAGGACAAGCAGACCTGTAGGAAGAGCATGGGAAGCAGGAAGGCAAGAAATTGCTGCCTGCAAACCTGAGCAGCTCAGAGAGGACAGTACACAGTCTCCTCTCCCAGGCGTGCTCACAGCCAGGGCACAGTCAATTGCAAATACAAAAGCACAGGATTCACAGTGGGAAGAGAGTAAGATTTGCCTCCACACTGGAGCTTGGGTGATATATATGCATACCAAAGGCATTTTGCACAAATCAAGTCTGTAATATACAGTGCATTGGCAGCTGTATCTTAAAAAGAGGCCTTTGTAGCAGGCCAGTGCAAACTTTAACTAGTATAATTGGACAGTTGTATCTAAAACCAAGAGCATGCCCAATATAGAAGACATGATGAAATTGCTGAAAAAGGGGATTTTTTTTTTTTCCCCATCATTTTATCATTTATTTCCTGGCATAAGCACATATATAGTGTGGTTATAACTAACCTGTGCATTTTGTAAAACACTTCTTTGGGCCATACACTGGCTCTTGTTCTTGTTTCCATTTGCTGCTTCCAGAAAAAGAAAAAAAATCACCCTTTGTTTCCCTACTGATACTGTTAATTGCAGGTTCTCTTTGTTTGTTTCATACAACCACAGCACTGGAGGATATGTACAAGATGTCGAATACGGCAACACAGCCCAGCTTGGGGACTGCCACGGTAAGGCACAGTCGTTGCTGCTCTTCTGCGATGTCTCGCCAGTAGTCTGTGGCCACACCTCACTGTGGATGTTAAATTTATGATGAGCTTTTCAGTAAGATGATGAACACATCACTGTGATTGTTCACAAAGCTGAACTTTTTGGTCCTGGGTGGCAGAGTTTTGTCTTTCCTTCGCCAGTTTACAGCTATTTGGGGTCTGCAGCAAAGTACTGAAGAATTTATTTTTGTAAGCAGTAATATTTTAGTTCTTATTTTCCATTACTCAGGTTTGAGATCTTTTGCTTTCTTTTTGTTACTTTTTACTGATTACTTGTTCCTTTAATTCTTTTAGAAATTTTGCCTACTACAGCTACACCAGGTTACAAAATATTTGGCGACCCAACATCTGGTTAGTTTTTTTTAATTTTTTTGAATTAATGACCTTTACTTTCCTTCAGTTCAGCATTTTCAGCCCTTTTTTCCTTCCTTTTGCACAGTTGGCAATCCTCCATTTTTGTGCTTTTACTCATGTTCCCACTGATGGTAAAGATAGTCAGACTCTTCTCACTCAGCACTTCACCCTGTGTAGCTGCATGTTAACAGCTCATTATTTATTGGGACATCTTTTATTAAAGAGCTTGATTAACATAGATGACATCTTCACTGCTCGAAAGTCCACTAAGCTTTACTCTTTATCCCCAGCCATGCATTTGTGAATGCCCCTACTGGTCATCTCTAGTAGATGAATGGCAGAATTTCATCATCTTCCTCCTTGCCTTTCCTTTCCTCTTTGCCTTCGTTCCCAGCAAGCTTTTTGCACAAATACACATTTTCTACAATGTGTATTTCTATATTTTTGAGATGTTTTAAGTAGCTTATGCTAACGGAAAAAATTTAACATCACAAACTGTGTAGCTGAATGAGGACTTGAGTAGACAGAGGTGGCTTAGAAGAAACTTTATGCATTATTGTCAGATGGACTTTCACGTCTTTTCCTCCTTCGCTGTTTTTTCAAATGGTGTTTTCAATGTCAGCCCCTGGTGTGAAGGGAGGTGGGACCCAGTACTCCTCCATGGAATTCAAAAAGCAGAACCTGTGTTGACTTCAAGAGGAGTAAGACTGAGCCCTTAGTTTCCAGTCTTTGCTCCTTGGAACTTGGGTCTCTGCTCGGGGGCATGTTTGTGATTGACAAATATGAAAACAATATTTGTACATTAAGTAGGTAAGAGTGCAACACGAACAAGACCACTGTTTTGTATTTGGATTTCTGATATTTGCACTTCTGTAACTTAACAAGAATTAATGCTTGAGACAAATATTTTCCAGATATATTTACCCATAATGTAAGTTAGAGACTCATTTAGGAAAGCAAAACAAACCAAAACTGTTACATGGAAATGCTGCCCTGCTTGCACAAGTGTTTACTTTATCAGCTGAATTTTCAAAGTGATATTTTAGGACACAGATACAACTGAGCCTTATTTTCAAGTAAGTAAGTGTGCTTTTGAAGTACATTTCTCAGTCAGATCTCGAGCCATAGACATTCATGCCTAAACCTGCTGGGGCAGCGAACACAAAGTACTTGGGTGTGCAAAGCGGACTTTAGATTGTAACCCAAATTTGATGTGTTTACTCCTCACGTGCATTTTCAAGTAGGCTGTGGTGATTCTGTTCAGCAAATGTACTACAGAGGAGCCAGAATCTATGCAACACTGTTCCTTAGGAACCATTACAAAACAGGGGTTAAAACATTCCTTTCATCCCCACCTGTAGAAATGGCTCATTCAGCAGTTCCTGGTATAACCTAATAGCACTACTGGAGCCGATCTGGTTTCTCAGGAGTAACCTGTCAGGAGCATGGATCTTTCCAAGTAACTTTTTTTTGATGTTTCGAAGGCAGCCAAGTGTGTTGTCTCCAGTGAGGAATGTGGCAATTAAATAGAATAAGTTGTGCTTTTCACCTGCACCAGTTGCTTACTTTAACTTTTGCACTGCTTTCGTGTTTGACTTCTGGCTTTTTTGGCTAGCAGCTGTTGATGTTTTAATGTGTTGTTTTTTTTTTTGTGTTGAAGCAATTGATTTTGATCAGCCCTTGGTACCTGTGCAGAGTGTAGGGGGTCACGTTTTGCTCTGACTTGTAACTCCCTTTACATACTGTCTCCAGCTCTAGCTTAGATGTGCCATGAAACACATTAATAAAAATCTGTTTGCCACCACAGACATGAAGTTCTCCTCAGCTTCCATTACCACAATGGCAAGTATCCCAGTTATATCACCCAAAGTGATTGGTTCCTGGAAACCTAAAGTGACTGGCTCTCGGAAATTTGTAGTTCAAGATGGCCCAAACACTTCTGATTATTCTGATCCATTATCAGGTGTCCCAAAGGGTAAGGCCTTACCAGGGAATACATTACAGCTGAATGGAAACCTGATAGTCTCAGCATTGTCTAAGGCTAAAATGTAATAGCCATGATTGTTAGGCTATATTTTACACCCATTTCCTGTGAATATGCAGACAGTGCAATCATGTTTTTCTTACCTACTTATCCGGTGTACAAAATGCTGCTTAGAGCTTATAATGGGAAATACAGATAATAAGCTCAGCCTTTTATTCCTGGGGTGCTCCAAAGCTCCCATTAAAATCAGTAGGAGTTCTGGATGCATTAAAAAAATTACATTCAAGACTTTCTCTGCAGCTCTGGTGGTTGTTTTCAGACCAGTCTCGTTTGGATAAGACTATTGGTGCTCATGAATGGTTGCTTACAAGAGCTTAAGGGAGGGTTGGTTCTTTGGTTGGTTTGGAGTGGCGGAACAGAAAACAAAGCACAGGTCCATGGGAGATCCATGTATTAAGTGGGGTGCATCCCAAACGCTGCCTGCCTGCACCACCTTTCTGAAGAACATGGGTCAGATCTGAGTAAGCATGTGCTGAAATTTTAAGCTGTGGCTATGAGCATCCTTTTAGAGATGATCTCAGCACATAGTGAGATACACACAGGTTTTAACCTGAACATAAGAAGAAACATATTCTACTTATAACTCATCTTTCTTTAGGCATTCTTTCAGATAAGTGAACCTTTGATTAGGCTCTTGCAGCAACAAAGGTTTTAATTCAGCAGAACTACTGCGGTCAACCAAAGAATCAAGAAGCTTCCACTCCAATAACAGAAATTTAACCCAAGTCTTCATCAGTACACAGCATCGCCAGGTGACAGACATGTTTGCACAATTCTGTATTTACTGAAAATCTCACCAGCCAAAACCCATTTGTGTTTTATTACCATTCACCAAAACATATCAGGTTTCCTATCAGCCATTCTGGCAGTGCATTTGTCATTTTAATTTGTTGCAGTTATTTTCCATTTTGCTTTAAGTTTTTGTTATCATTTGCTCTCCTGTCATAGCTAATAGTGAACTTCATTCATGTTTTCTTTCTTCTGCACCATGCCATTAAAACCTATAACCCTGAACATTAACAATGTTCAAAGGCCTTGCCTGTAACAAAAGTGAACCTGTTCCTTCCTCTTGCTCTTTCATTTTAACATGCCTTAGTTAACAGAATTACTTCCATTAAAAACTAACATTGTGTTAGCTGCAAGATGTCTGTGGTTGCTTTAAAAAATCTCAGAAAACAAAGGGAGCTTGTTAATACACAAATAAAAAACTAATCCAATATTCAAGTTTTTGGTCTAAGCTAAAAGTTTTCTAAATTTTAACATTCTCTAATAATTTAACCTTGCAATTTGAGGTTTTTTAATGTTATACAAGTATTTATGTTCGTTATTGACTAAAAAGAAAAATTAGTGCTCTAATAATATGGAACTTCCACAGTTGCACATTTATGTAATGCAAGGTGTGCCACTGCAAGACTAGCAACCTGGGGCTGTGCTAGTTCACAAGTTCTACACCGTAGCAGATTAACGTAGTTATCACAATGCGATATATACATGATACAGTGTTACACAACATTTGCATAATCCTGTCTCTCTTGCTACTGATTTGTGAGTCGGGCAGAAACTTGAGAGAGAAATCCATCCATGAGTTACTGTTTTCTGGCCCAGTAGCACCTTCCAACCTCAATTTTCCAGATGAAATATTAATGTTAATAACATACAGGCCCCTATTTATGAGCCTTAAAGGAAATTTGGGGACAAGCTAAACAGAAAGTCATGCAAGGAGCGAAGCTTGGACAAGAATTTCTTCTTATAAAAGAAAATAGACAGTCTTTGTTTAGACTGCTCAATGCTCACGCATTTTTATTTAGAAAAGTATTTGCATTCAGCAGTGCAGGATCCAGCTGAGTTACACAGAGCACCTTACAAACACTTCATAGACACAGCCCTGAGGGAGGCTACATCCTTCTCAATGTATCCATATGAACTGCGTGTAGATTTATGATATACTGCATGTCTTTTGCAGGTGTAAGGTGGGAAGTACAATCAGGAGAGTCCAACCAAATGGTACATATGAATGTCCTTATCACTTGTGTCTTTGCCGCTTTTGTCCTGGGAGCCTTTATTGCGGGAGTGGCCGTTTACTGTTACCGGGATATATTTGTACGGAAATCCAGAAAAATACACAAAGATGCAGAATCTGCTCAGTCCTGTACTGACTCCAGTGGGAGCTTTGCTAAACTGAATGGGCTCTTTGATAGTCCTGTTAAGGAGTATCAACAAAACATTGATTCACCTAAACTTTACACAAACCTGCTGACTAGCAGGAAGGAATTGCCACCGAACAGTGATACAAAGTCCATGATGATGGACCACAGGGGCCAGCCTCCGGAATTAGCTGCGCTTCCAACTCCTGAATCTACACCAGTTCTTCAACAAAAGACTCTGCAGGCTATGAAGAGTCAGTCGGACAAAGCGCTTGGTAACCTCAATGCTTCACGAAAGGAAACGCCTCTAAAAAGCCCTCAGTTTTTTCCTTCCAGTCCTCCACCACACTCTCCTCTAAGTCACGGACATATCCCTAGTGCTATTGTTCTTCCCAATGCTACCCATGATTACAATACATCTTTCTCAAATTCTAATGCACACAAGGCAGACAAAAAGATGCAGCATATTGATCACCCACTTACAAAACCGTCCAGCAAAAGAGACCACAGGAGATCTGTTGATTCCAGGAACACCCTGAATGATTTTCTGAAACACTTAAATGAAACTACTGGTAATCCCAAAGCAATTATGGGAGATATTCAAGTGGCCCACCAGACTTTAATGTTGGATCCAATGGGAAATATGTCTGAGATCCCACCTAAGGTTCCCAACAGGGAGGCATCTTTATACTCTCCTCCATCAACTCTACCAAGAAACAGCCCCACAAAACGAGTGGATGTTCCCACCACTCCTGGAGTACCAATGACCTCTTTGGAAAGGCAGAGAGGTTATCACAAAAATTCTTCACAGAGGCATTCAATATCTGCCCTTCCTAAAAACTTAAACTCACCAAATGGTGTTTTGTTATCTCGACAGCCTAGTATTAATCGTGGGGGGTACATACCTCCTGCGGCAGGCACAAAGATGGACTATATGCAAGGGACGCCTGTTAGCGTTCACCTCCAGCCTTCCTTGTCCAGGCAAAGCAGTTACACGAGCAATGGCACCCTTCCTCGTACAGGAATAAAGAGGACATCCTCCTTAAAACCCGACGTGCCACCAAAACCCTCATTCGTTCCTCAGACAACTTCAGTCAGACCACTGAACAAGTACAGTTACTAGGACATGTCTGTGCTAAAAATGAGTGTGGCGTGGACCTGTACAGGTTGTGAGATGATGTTGTGGTAGACACAGAAGACAGAGACTTACTTGCTTGTTATTACAGAGAACAAAGTGGCCAAAGAAACTGTCTTTACTTCAGCAACATTTGTGTCTTGCCACACGTAGCTATAGCAAGACTTCACGTACTTGCTAAGAGCAAACACAAAAAAAACAAAGGAAAGTGCTGGTCATTACATTTCTTTTGTTTGGAGCTAAGGAGACATGTAGCACAATCGGGTTGGGGCTACTTTACTGTTCTGAATAGCTAAAAAAGTTACTGGGAAAAAAATCAGTAAGCAAATACTTGAAAAATGGGTTCCATTTTAGACTGCCATTAAGCGTGGTCCTTCCCATTAAATGTGAACGTTTTACTATGTATGCATTCACCTTGCCTCTTGCACAAATGTCAGAAAATGGTAATGTCTCAATGACTATCTGGGTTAACAATCAATTTTCTGGAATTCAGTCTCTGGCCCAACTGTAGCATTATTATTTTTTTCTCTCCATGTGTGTGGCATTTTGTTTGTGCCACAGATGAAGCTGTGCGTGTGCGTGGATGTGCGTGTGCACTGTACACACTAGGATGTACTTAGATTCCCATTGCATCTTTTATGCTATGGAATTGTTTACATTGAGCATGACTGAACAAACAGATGACTCTGCCTTCTGCAGCCCGTTGGGTTCTGTTCGGAGACAGCTAAGGATGAATTGCGCATCTCTGCCAACCTTCTGAACACTACCACCTCGATGAGCTAGTCACCCAGTGAAAGAGCGCAGATTGTTTAATTCTTTATAACTCTGTTATGCTGCTATTGATTCAGAGCTGTGCATTTCAAATCTAGTGTTTTGGGCTGGAGCGGAAGAGTTGCGCTGTGTTTCCACAGTGCCTCCGTCCAGTACCTGGCCACTGTGAACCTGTGACCCTGTACTTCTCATTGAGGGCAGCTAATAATCCATCCACTCAGCAAAGGCCTGTGTAACTAGAGAAGGTTACGTTTTTGTTGCATTTAATAATGCCCTACACGCTGATAGACTCTTGTCAATAAAAAAGAAGAAACATTAATTGGCCTGGCAGAAGCAGTCTGTGAAAACTCAACAGTAGTGCAATCAATTTGTTTTTGTTGTGTAATGTAAGGTTGTTTTTTTTCCGAAGTCATGCAGGTAATGACAATATTCTGTAAATATTATGTGTGAGTTTACCTGAATCTGTGCATTTTGTGCCTTATTCATGCAAATGATAAAAGTACTAAAAAAATAAATGAATCTGTCAAGTGTTCTCACTGTAGCACATATCTCCCGAGTGCCAGTTGTAAAACCTCTCAACAGCACCCAAAAAATATGAAAGATAAAGAGCAAGAATAATTAATGGTAACTAAAGGCAGCCTACAATCCAAGAAGACAGCAGCATTAAATCACCTTACCATGATAAACATTCCACTCCAGCTCTCCGAAGGATCAAACACATATAATGTGAAATCAAATGAGGTTTCTAGGGTAATGGAACACCTGCTAAAGTTGTGTAAGCTATTTAGTAGGTTTTACAGTATCCACTTGCAGCTGATGTTCAACACAGATGGCTATTTTAGCTTACAAACTACACACTACCGCATTGTTTATTGAACATAACTATAGAAATAACCACGGCAGAGGAATATTCATGAATTAGTGGGACAAATAACTGCAATGGGTTTCAGAGATGGTGGAGATTTATATTATGTGTTCAAGGGGGAGAAAAGGTTAGTCACTGAAGAGAGGATCTCTGTTACAGAACAAAGAATAGAGGATAGAAGTAGTCATTTTTTTCTTATAAGGCTGTAAGGGACATTTATTTCCCGAGACCTCTGGATCCAAAAATCAATGATCTCTCTTCCTAAACACTTCTGTCCTGCAACTAAAACACTACAGATTAATAACTATTAAAAATGTACTTGGTTGTCAAAAGACACAAACTGATCTGACTTCACTTCACAAATATTAATACAGACTTGTGTGAAACCGAACAATAAATGTATGTGAACCCTGATAACCTCCTGTAACATTGTGCTGCCTTGTAGATGGTAATGTGAGTTCTCTCAGTATTTATGTTGAAATTTCTAACATTCGACCTAGTCCTTATTCTGTTAATTTAATAATAAAAGATGCTTTATCCATTTGTGCAAAGGTAAACGCAGATTGTATCTTTTTTAATGGTACGGCATAAAAAAAGTAACCCTTAAGTGAAGCTGCTCTATACTATAGAGTACTTTAACATGTATAGATATCTTGTAAACTTGTATTGTGGATGTGTAAATAATACGTTCTTTGGGTTTTTAACACCGCATGTAAAGTCAAAATAAAATATTCCCATGTACTCAGTGTTCAATTTCATTATTAATTAAGGAAGCTGGTTTTGTTGTTGGGATTACAATGGAGAAGCTCTACCTGCCTTTGGTAGCCGTGTGGCTGGACAAAGAACATGCTCTCATCAGCCTCTCCAGAGACTTGCAGAGGTGGGCAGCGATGTGCGCAGAGGTCCTGCCTTTTCCCCGCAACCAGGTGCTGCCACACGTGGTCTCAAGGGACCGTGACTCTCTGTAGGTGACTTTCGGCCTCCTGCATTAAATATAAGATGTCAAAGTAAACCGGCATGCAGTCAGAGTGTAGCACAGCATCAGGGGTGCCCAAATGATACACCAAACACAGTACATGCCCAACAGGGCACCTTTATTGGTGCTTGAGCCAGGTGTCATGTGGGTTCCGGTTCCTACAAACCTTCCTTGTTAAGGTTAGAAAAATACCAATTTTGTGCAAATACAGTACAGTTTGGAAAGAAGATCATGCGCTCGTTATAAAATACAGGCTACAAAAAGAGATAATTCCTGGCAAAATTAACTGCAGACCCTAAGCATTCCTAAACACTTACTAATGCTTGATAACTGAAATTCACGTTTCAGGCAGACAATAAAGCCCAACAGAAATATACTGAGCATGTGCCAACATCACAATTTTAAAATAATCAGGGTAATTTAGGCTCAGAAAACAAATATAATGTATTCTTTTAATTAAAAGTTGATTTTAGATAATGGATAAAAGTGATTTATTATGAGATGATGCTGTCAGGATGTAATAATTTGAAATTACAGTGCATGTTTTAACAATATAATGGCACCCAGTTGTATCTTACTAAAAATGTGCATATATAGCTTTTAAAGAGAAAAGGAACATAGAGCTAAGAAAAAACCCACCCCCAAACCTCTAATGTGTATTTTTTTGTGCAGAAACAAATTTCAATTTGTTTTTATTGGGGGAGAGGAGGGGGGAGAGTATTATTAATGTCTTTAAAAATGAACTTTAGATGTGCTCCTGTGTATGAACTGAACAGCTATTGCTGTCATATGCTGCAACCCTGTGCTGCTTTTCCACATCAAAATTAGCCATGCTTGTGCCATGAAAGTGCCAGCCATAAAGCTAACAGGGTTCCCTCTGGGAATGGGAAGTTCCTTTTGGAGCACACCCACTTGAATAATTTTCAGGCAGGCATGAAGGGTGATAATGAGAAATTACCAATAGTTGGGTTTTTTAGTGACAAAGCAGTGGGCAGCTACAACACAAATGGAATATTTTTGTTCAGAAAAAAAACTGTATTTATTTTACCTGAAAAGTATCAAGTGACCACTGTCTGCTGTTAGTTGCTGTGGTCTGTATTGAACCAGCCTTGCCTTGACCGGAGTGCTGTGAGCTGGTCTCTCCTGACATGCTCTGCCCAGCTGCCTGGTTGGCGGCAGAAGTCTGTGAAAACAAATACTTACCCTTTGGTAGAAAAATAAGTACAAGAAAAACTCTCCCTTTACTAAAAGAGGGACCATGGCAGCCAAAGGCTAACCAGCTATAACAGCAGCTTTTAAACCGCTTTGTCTTCGGAGATGATGCCAAAGCAGCCACCTGCAGACTCTCTGTTCTGAAAGGGAACTGCAACAGCAAGGAGAAGCTTAGCAAGAAAAGAAATGAAAGCAATTTCAGATTTTAACCCTGAGGTGCTCTCCTGGGTCGATTGGTTGGTTTTAAGTGCCCTAAATTCTCTTGAAGAACACTCTGTAGCCACAGTGCTAGCTGATGAGCAAGCACATGAGGGTGCTTGATGCTGGCGGGCAAGAACATGCTGGCCAGGGGAGGTTGGCCTGAGCACTCAGGGCTGTGGGAGGCATACAGTGGTGTGTGAAGATGGAGGCAAGGCTCCTGCTCATCTCTGCCTTGTTTTGTGTTTTCTTGTAGGGAAAAACATAATTTGGTACATAGCACGCACAGGTAAAAAGACAACACATAAAACAGCTGCAGGCCCCCAGCAGTGAGGTGACTGCAAGAAAACCAATTTGTAAAGCCGTCAGCAGTTATCTCTCTGCCTGTGCTGCCAGCACAAACCTATGGCCTTTTAAATTGGGGTCTTGAAGTAATCAGAGTAGTTACAAAAATCAGGCTGCCTCTGTCTTAGTGCTGTGTCACTAATGCTCACTGTGCCACCCTGGGAAGATGACACAGGGTTTATTCAGTACAATGGACCCTCACTAGGCTCTCAGTTGGAGCATGTGCAGTCGGTCTGTTTGTGATGTTTTCCACTTATAAAGGTTTTCTTATTTTTCCTTCTCTCTCCGTGATTCCGAACATCAGCAAGGACATCTTGCAGGTAAATAGAGGGAAAGAGAAATCCCTTCCCACCCGGGAAAGGCTGGTATTTGCCGGAGAGCAGAGGAGCCGCTCGGTATTTCCCCAGGTGCCTCTTAATTTCATGGGATGGAAAAATGTTTTTTTAAAAATTGATCACGACAAAGTACCTCATAAATGTGGCATCTGGGCTTCAGCTGCGGCAAGCGAGCTGCTCGCATGAGCAGCAGTACCAGGAGACCAAGCTACCAAGCCTGCATTTGTTCAAATGTCATCATATCACAGTGCGAAAGAGCAAGAAACCAAAGGATTTGGGAGGAAAAAAGAACATTCAATATTTAATTAGCTTGAGCTTTGTTCAGAGAACTGGAGACTGTCTCCTTCTCATTCAGTCCTAGAGAAGTGGAGCTGGTGTGGGGGCCTGCCTCTGGACCAGCCGCTGCTGCCTGCAGATGCTTTTGTAGGCAAATTACATTGGCCTGACACACATCTGAAATTATAATCTGGCCTGGAGTCTTGACTGAGGAACTGTTTCTGCTCTGCCTGAAATGAAATTCATTGGGAGCTCTCATTTTATTAGTGCATTCTGAATACATCCTATGACCTGATTTATGGGCTGCTCGCTTGCTGTTTTCCTACAGTCACCAACAACTTTTCTGAGCTCTAATCACTGAAATCCCAACCAGATTCAAGTCTGTGCCCTACAGTGAAGGCTGCTGACAAAAGCAGAGATAGCAGGGGGTCACCATGTTTAGGTGCAGTCTGTGAATTCCTTGGGCTGTATCCTTTCTGCCAGGCTGGTGCCTATTCCCCTCATGCCAGCCAGAAGAGTGTTGCTCAGGCTCCTGTAATACTTTATGGGTAGGGAAGGAGAAGAAAATCTACCACATGGACAAGGTGTCCTGACCATCACCAGGAATGGTCCCCATTTATCAACAAAAAAGTCATCTTACAACAGGAAAATTTGACTGGCACAAAAAAAGAAAAAACCCAAATGCAGCCCCTCCTGCCCCCATCTTGCTGTGCTTGCTTTGTGAATCACAGCCTGTTTTTCTAGGGCAGCATCTCTCTGACTTGCACAAAAATAACAGTCCTCAGTGAAGGCCCTTCTGCAGGGTTATACCTGGCTGGAAGAGCTGGTTTGTAACTTTTTCCAGTAGCTGACCTTAAACACTGGCAAAGGGAGCCCATGAGCTAACTGGTTTGCTCCTGCAGCTGAATGACAGCCTTTAACATATGTCTGTTCCTGCACAGAAATGGACGGCTGCCTAGCGAGAGAAGAAAGGTGGCAATTGGCTTTTAATTTGGGTCACTTGAAGCACAGGCTTATTTCTCAAATCTTTGATTTACACCACTGGCCTCACACAAGGGAAAAATAATCAAAAGTAAATCAGAGCAGATGAATCATAAAAGCCATGCACAAGCTGGCTGTGCCTTCCCTTTCTGCGCAGTGAATATCCATCTGATTATGCCGATTTCCTCAGGAATACACGTTGGTCAATTAACAGCTTGAGGTTTTTTTGTTACGGACTAATGGCAAATTCTTATAATCGGGCCATGCTGTATGAGCGTGAATGGCCATTAGTCACAGGTTATTGTGCCTGGCCAACGATGAGGTGAGCGAGAACCACTTCCAATGTTAATGCTGGATGTGAGAATTGATTTCTGTGAGAGTTTGTGCATGCAGCTCTGCCATTCAGTCTCTGTCACTGTTAGCAAGGTGAAATACTGACTCCATCGAATGAGATGGCAGAGCTGCATGGGGCCAGGCCTTTACCCTCCATCACTCAGACATTCCCAGAAAACAAATGCTAAGGAGGTGTGGGCAAGGCCAAAGCAAAATGGGATGCACATCTGCAGAAAAGCATTTGCTGGAACAAGACACAGCCCCAACATCATCTCTGGCCACATTTGTTTGACAAGGACATCAAGGCTTCAGAGTAAGAAAAATGTCTCTGCTTTCTTGGGTTTTGGAGGGGTTTCCTTCAGGTAAAGCAATAGGAGCTGAACAGGTTTGCTTGGGCCAGCTGAAATTTTATGTATGGAGGCCTCCTGCCACCCCTGGACTACAGAATGTGTGGTTGTAAGTTTGCCTGGGTTTAAATTCACCAGAAAAGCCCAACATCTATTAAACTCAGCTGGGACATAAGGCACCAAACATCAGACTCCCAGGCACGAGAGTAAAGCTATGTAAGGGTGCTCACTGAGCTCACGGAGACTATCCAGTGGGGAGCTGCTTGTGCTAACAGAAGCAGAAGAGGCTCTTTGTGGTGTCAGTTTCACTTCTATTGGTAACAAAACACCAGAATCACAGCATGGTTTAGGTTGAAAGGGACCTCTGGAGTTCACCTGGTCCAATTCCCCTGCTCAAGCAGGGCTACCTGGAGCCACTCAAGCATTCAGGAAATTACTGAGCTGAAAGACAGTGAAAATGACAACTCATCCTTAAAATCCTTTCTAGGAGAACTTTCAGATGAAGCAGGTCTTTTTACATCAAGGTGAAGGCCTCCTCCTACCCAGACTGAGGCGAGTTTGAATATCTGACGACTATCTTTACTGCAGCGCTTTTCTTTGACAAGCATAGAGAGCACACCTCAAATAGTCCTTCACTGCTGAGATCCCACAGGATATCAGCTGATCCCAGCACAGAACCTACCACTCTCCAAGCGAGGCTTTCATCTGAAGTGACATCACGATCAAAGGCGAGGTTATACAGAGCAGCACACTGAGAAGGTCACGCGGTGTTTCAGAGCTGCTTCATTACTGGGATGGGTAGTTCAGAAAGCACTTGAAAATGACATTTCACTGTACACGATCTGCTCCGTATTACAAGCATTCCCTGCTAGTTCCTGCTGCTTCAGTTGAATTGGAGTACTTGGTAAAAGGCTGGATTTCCTCTTCCACAGGAAAAAAACTCCAGGTAGAATTTCTGCTCCTACTCTGAGGGAGCGGATGTGCCTCAGTAGGCTCTAATGACCCTAACTATTCTATGATTCTATGACATAAGGTACTGCAGGCCAGGAGGGACAGAATATTCCATAGGACACAAAGCAAGATTAGTTGCCAAAAATCACATCTCAGACTAAAACTACTTAGAAACCTAACATCTCAATTCGATGGGTGTGGTAGGAGGGTGGATGGAAATGTTTGCCCTGAAACTGGTTGTTGGACAATGGACTGCTTTATGATGTTGGCTTCTAAAAAATGTTGCTCAAATGCCACAGAGCCAACAGCGTCAGCAGTTTCTACCTAAATCCAGCACTAGAGTTTTTCTACTCCTCCCTGTGTTCTCCAAAACACAGTTTCACTTGTCCTGCACAGGGCAATAACCGCCCTGTCCTGAAACCTCACTTTTTGGTGTTTCAGTGCTCTGCTGTTTTCTCATAGAGTCCTTCCAGTGAAGGCTTCTCTTTCTGGCTGCTGCTTCATAGGGTATACCCCCACTGCCCTCTGCTTCAGATTCAAGGTCAATTCATGGTGAGAGTAACCCAGCTTCAAAAAGTCAGACTGCACTTTTGTTATGGCACCTGACCTCACCCCCAAGCTCATCACAGCATGGGGGACTAGAACCTTCTCTAGGATGGTTCTCCATTAGCTCTTTCCCACCAAGCGTGGGCTCCTCCATCCCATCAGTGTAACTTGGGTGTTGCCATTCGTACCTCTGAAAACTTCCCCAGATCTCATCAAACACCCATAAGTAGTTTGCCCACAACAGTCAGGGAGAGCAGTGGGGAGACAGATCCACACCAAACCAGGAATCTCAAAGCAAGTCTGGAAAACCGATAGAAACCAGCAGGAGATACATGTTGGAATACCACTCATGCCTTTGAAAATCCCCTCAGCTGTTAGGCCTATTTAATCCTCTCTCTTCTGTTCAGACATTAACAAAGACGCCAGCTATGATGTGTATCTTTCACCCTGTAGGCACAGGGAAGAACCATGACGTCTCTGGAAAACATACCAAATCCCCTAATTCCAAGCTGAAGAAGCTGCAGACACCAACTAGCTAACACCTTGTGATGGACACTGGGTTTCAGCCAGTAACCACAGACCTACGAAGTCCCCGAAACCTTATTTAAGTATTTCTGAACTACCCGAAGTTGCAGAATGTGTTCTCATTCTGAGGGTAGTCTCTGTTCTTTGTTGAGTTGTTTGGCTGTTATGGCTGTTGTTTTAAAATAAAGCAATTCTGGAATACTAATAAATCTGAGTGGATTTTTCCCCAAGAATATTACAAAAGTTGACATTAAATGCACCAGCCTGAGCTCAGTTTCTGTCTGATTTAATGAATTTATGCCAGCCAACCGGCAATATTTTTTTTATCATTAACCCTGGAGGTTAAATGGAAGTTTACTAGAACCAGAATATGTTAAATGAATAATTGCTCTTGGCTTCTTTCAGGAAGTCTCTCTCTTACCCCAATAATCAGTTCAGCTGCAAAGAGATCAATAAGGTCTTTCAATTCAGTGAGTAGAAGGCATACATTAGAAAGTTGGAAACAAACCTGATGATAGACTGGAGGAGATATTGCAGTCTGTTACGGGGAGGTTTGACACTAAATCTATCTGCTAAAAATTCTTGAGAAAAGGTTACTGCCCATACACTAATGTTGCTAAATGGAATAATTTGTTAGTGTTGCTTGAGAAGATTTCCTGGCATTTATCCACAAACACAAGACTTGTCTGTTAAATCCTCATTACAGGAGAAACCAGACTTTTAATCCTGAAACCCAAAATAGCTTCAGAAGCCAACCATGGCTGGGCCTTCCAGTCCCATAAATGGATAAAGCAGGTTATCATTTCCTTAGACGACAAGATACCAGTTAAGAATTCTCTCCCTGCCCATTCAGGAGACTCCCAGCATAAGAGCTCACTAGGTACACTGCACGCACTCCTTTGCCACTTGCCTTAGGAAGCTGTCTCATAGCATCTGGGGTTTGTTAGCCCCAGCAATGGTCACTCAAGACAGTTCAGTGCAGGTTATGCTTGTGAGCAAAGACTGAATTCAAGGTGATTTAGTGTCGGTCTAACTGAAGTATATGTAACAGTATAAACCCCCACAGTTGCATCCTCTTTTGAGCTGCAATTATACCGATAGTTTTAGATCAGTAAATGTAGCCATCATCATATTTTTCTATCAATCTCTTAAGCCAAATGTGCAGGCTCACAGAGAAAATGAGTGAGTTTTAAGAGCTGCACTGTAACGAGAGCTCAGTGGCAGTGTCCTCAGCAGTGCACTGGAGCTTAGCTACGCTTCCCAGCAGAGCAGCATTTCTGCATCCCTCGCTAATGTGTTAGAAGAATTTCATGCTGCAGAATTCCCTCCATGGATTTAAACCCTCAGAGAGAGAAATGCCTTGGTTTACTCCCATGATGTTTCTGCATGCCAGAAATCACCTGGCAAATTACTTCTGGTCATGTTAGCCAGGGATTTACCACCAGTCGTTCAGTTCTCATCTCAGAGTTTTCCTCAGTGGCTCCATTTTCCTCTTGTTAAGTAAACAAGACTAGCACTCAGAAAAGTGCTCAAAGTAAAGCACTTCCTATTAGGTGCCTGACTGAAATAAGCATTTCAATTAGATTCATTAAGGAAGTTATTACTTGTTAATTGAATAGCAACAGACTGCTAAGGATCACTTATTGAGGTCTAATAAGTATATACAAGTGAAATCTACTCTTCATGTAATTCCATCAGCAATAAACTAGTATAATTAGCTTCTTACTAACAAACCTCAATTGTGGGGAATTTTGAGGCAGCTAATTGGCACTTAGGAAGATACCTATAGTAAGTTAGTGCAGTATCAATTAACATACTTATGAAATGTCAGTTTAAACTCCGAACAAATAATTGATACCAATGGGCTGTGGGTTACTTGGTTAAATGCTGCTTAAATGCTTAAACTTTTAGATTCAGAAAGAATTAAAACCAGTCCTCTCACTGCTCTTTCTAAAAGTTAGTTCCTGTGCCTCATTTCCAGGTGTATAACCTGTGAATTACCTGCACTAACCATCAGTAAAGGCTCTGGTGCTGGCTGTGCACACTGACACATGTGGGTGATTCAAGGACTCGCTCACCCAGGTTGCTGCCTGCTTGGAAGCCTGCTTGCCCCTGGCCCCTCACACTGTGCGCTGCTTGTTTGGCAAGTTAATTTCACAGAACTGTACTTCTAAAGCAGTGTGAGCAGCCTGACAACCAGGTAATCCCCGCTCCTTGTGCTTCAGCAGGCTCAGGAACCACAGGACCTGACCCATGACCAGTCTGACCAAATTAAGGTTCATGCCTCATGGCTGTGAAGTCTCATTTTATACATGAAGAATCTGAGGCACCAAAGCAGTAACTTTGGCCCAAAGGTGACTCAGGAAAATCACAGTAGCTCTGGGATCAATTCCTTCCCCAGATGATGCTTTCATGTGCTACTTGGACACCATAGCCACCCTGAGCTGATGAAATAAGGTAAACATCAGTAATTGTCTGGTCAGAACAAGCAGCAACACAACCAGCCTTCATGGCTCTAGTCCTGTGATCTTATCACAGCTCAGCCTCTTCCTCCAAATATCCTCCAGATGTTCTGGAAAGGCTCTGCCTGCCTGCTCAAAATGCAAATCCCTCTGCTCTCTCTTTGACTTAACATGCAGTTTGGCTTCAGGAAATGAAACATTTTGCAATTGCATGGAGCTTATGGAAGACTTCTGTTTGTATGCAAAGCCTGAGCCTTCATGCCCAACAGGAGTCATTGGGACCAGCAGCAGGAGAGGAAGGTAAGAAACGCACACTGCAGGGAGCAGAGCCCTCTGTGACAGAGGCCATGGACTGGAGCTTCAGTGAAGGCGTTTGAAGAGGCAGAGGCTCAGAGGTGGGATGCTACCAGTGCAAACACCAGGCAAGAGAACTGAGGACAGCAGTGAGGGTGCCCCATCCATGGGGTGAACCCACCAGGTGCAGGGTAGGCAAGATGAGAGTGGAGTGTAGCACAGGGCTGGGGTCTGAGCCCAGGCAAGGAGGGCCGGAGAGGCAGGGGGCAGGAAGCTGTTGGCAGGGGCAGTACTTGCCATTTTAAGGGTATCTGCACAAACCAATTTTAGAACGTTCTATTTTAAAGCAGGTTCACCCCTCCCCCTGCGCACACACAAACACTGATCCATCGTGTGGAAATATTTCAGACTCATCTGTTTAAAAAAATTGACAGCATATCCCTGTCAGCTATGAGTGTGATGGGTTTTCTCAGCTACGCCAGCGGAAGCCCTAATGTAGACACAGCCGTAATATGAGCAAAAGGGGGAAAAAGTTTCTTTTTGCCAATACAGCTCCTTTTGCTCAGCCAACTGATAGAAGCTATATTTTTTGCAAGCTTTTTCGTAGCGTAAGCCTCTGCACTCTGAGTAACTGTGCTGGGCTCAAAAAAGGTGCCCGTAAGACCTTAAATGTGTCGGAGGAAGGACAGCACCAAGCACTGCAACACCTTGTCAGGACCGGGAGCTGGTCGGCTGGATGCAATAAAAATACAAAGTAACAATGAATTCTGAGCCCAACTTTCCCAAGCTCCAGAGCAATGGCAGCCAAATCCTTCTCACTCTCCCAGCTTTCCTAACAAGCAGCTCTAACCCACTGCAGTACTGCAGGTAATCAATGTCTGCTTAGAGTAAATCATATCCCAAAACTTGGAGCTGACTCAGCATCCACAAAGCCCTGGGAAGATGAGAAGTATGAGAAGGACTTTTCTGTTCTGTATGAATGGAACAAAACTCAAGCATTTGGGGGGAAAGGCAATCTCAAATAATAAATAATGCAGAAACTCCAACATACTTTTTAAAGCTTCAGTCTCCTTATAATTTAATGTTTGAAATGCTATGCTATTCCTTTGGAAGCCTTTTCTCCACTGTGGCTGATGGGCTGTCGTCTTAGACACTTGAATAATGTCCCTCTTCCTCTTGTAACATCTTCTTTCACTACTCCTCATGCATAGTAATGCTAATAATCTTGCAGCTTTCAGCAACATTTTTCTTCCTTTAAATGAATGTCTGGTTTTATGCAGGGCTGTTTTGTTCAGCACCTTGTCTCCTGCATGACTCTTTTCACTGCACAGTGTACCTGTGTACATACAAATGTCTATTTACTGCTGCCCATTATGAGCTGTTCATGTTCCATTTAGCAGCATGCAGAAGAATCAGTCTAATTGATTACCTATATTGTATAAATTGTAGCAAAGCATAAATGACACCATCAAGATTAGCTTGCTATTATGTTGAATATTGTACAAATACATACGTAAGTATAATCCCTCCCAAAAGAACTTATACCATCATTAACTAGGGACCTTTTGCATGTGAAATGGACTTTATACTCAGCAAATTATGCAGCTGGTAATACTATGTGGATAATACTATGTGCAGTCATGTGGAAGGACATATTTCATACTACCTGACCACCACAGAGTTTTACAGTTCTTTCCTCTGGGAAGTTGAATTCAGATACTATCACCTCCTAAACAGAGTAATGTAAATATGGACACTAGATAAGTACTAAGCTCATTTATCAAGGAGAACCAGACAATTCATCTCAGATTATGAAGCAAGAAAGGACAAGAAATGCAAATACAATCCAAAATTTAACTGCTAGTCCAGTCCTGAAACCACTATAGAGCACACTAATGTGCTTTGTGCTTCTAAGTTATTTTTAAGCACCTTCTCAGTCATCATTAAATGTTAAAAGGATCTTGTATCTTTTGGAAAGGGTGCAGTTGAAGATCCTGGCTGTTTCCAAAGCTTCCTGAAATAGAAATCCTCACGTGTAAATGGGCAATATAGGATTTCAAATGCATTTTATATAAATAATTCTGGTAGGAAACCTGGACTAAGATCATTCTAATGGCTTTGATACAAGTGCACAGTTGGTCTATGAACTTGCAGCCACTGCAAAAAGTAATCACATTAATCTGAACACTATTTCAATGGCAGCTGCCAAAGAAATGAACACCAAATAAGTCAGCTCAGGCCCCTCCTGCTCATTTAACCAGTCCTCCTGCTGCACTTACTTAATATTATCACTGCAAAATCCAGAGAGAACCCTTCTACTAAAATACTGCCTTGAAACAAAGTAGTACACTGCATTCTCGGAAACAGTTACACACGATTAAACAGAAGAAGCAAATTCTGAGCAAAAGCCTAGAATAAAGGTGAAACACACAGACATCTTCAGAACATTGAACATGATTACAGCAAATGTCATCCTTCGCTTTTCCTTTGAATTGATGTTAACAAGTAAAACATTTTACTTGTCTTTGTTTACCAGGAGAACATAAATACTGCATAAACTACATCTTCTTGCCAATTAGGCTTTGTCTGCAAGATGGCAGCTTGTTCTAACTATACTTTCAAAGAGCTGAAAGCTCAGTGGTTGTGCAGGAGCAATGTGAAATGCTATATACATATGAAATGTGGTTTTCATTAAATAAGTACTTAATAAAACCTTAAATGTCTCAGTCTGAGATTGCCTAAAGATCTGCAGCACTGCTCAAAAGGATCTATCTCCAGTAAGTATTTCATGAAACACCTGAAGTGCTGTGGGAGCCTACACCCTAGTCTAAATAGCAGCTTCCTAAGGGATTTAGAGTCACCTTTCCTAGGAAGAGGACCACAAAAGCACTCAGATCTTTCTGAGGTGCTAATGCATTACTTGGCAACCCAGCAACACCCTGCCTAGGCCTTCTACATGTTCCAGCTTCCCTAATTTTGCCCATGGAAGCCCCTATTGCTTGTGTGCTGAGCTGATGCTCAGAACCCTACAGACTCCTTTCAGTAAGCCAGCTGTCCCATGCCCTGGTATTGTAAAGCCAGAGTTCCCAGTGCTGGGATCCTGATGAAGCCTTCCTGTCATGGGTTTATTGTACTCCAGAAGTACAGCATAGACAGGCAGAGCTGTGTATGAACAGTGTATGGACACTTACAGAGCTGCCAGGGCCATACAGCTCGTTTGAGGGAATTTTATACACAAAAGCTTCAAGGCCTCTGAATGCCAGCATAGGTACAGTGCTGGGTGGGCTCCTCATGGCTATTCTTGCAGAGCAAACACTGAGTGATGTTGCAGTGGAAGCATCTTGCAGTATTGTGTGCTGCTCAGTGGGGATAGAAAAAAGCCCTTGTCCTTAGTCTCCCACCAGGCAAGTGCAGGGACTTTTGCCAATTCAGCATGAGCTGATCTAAACTTAACTTTCAATCTGCCTATGATGGGCTGGTTCTGCCTCCAAAGCTGCAAGCTGGATGGAGACCTGTTGTTAGGATGCATGAATTGCGAGGTAACTGGAACAGTTTCCAGTGGTTTTGTGCAAAGCTGGAGCCTGGTTTGTGAAAGAAATGACAGTGTAATATCAAAGAGTATCTTTCAGTCAGCCCAAGGATGAAACACCCTGGGTGCTTCTGCCTTGCTTGAACACCCCAATTCCAATTTCCCATTTCACACGGAAGCAAAACATGAAAATTATATGCCTAAGCGTGGTTGCTCTGTCTAATATAAACTGGGCTGTGCTCCATAGATTACGGAATGAAATATTAGCATCAAGTACCACCATGCAGTGTGCAACATCTGGAAGGAAGTTACAGAGCCATTTCCATTACTTTTATAGAAGAGAAACTGCAAATGGTAGAAGGTATAAGAGGGAATTCTAACAGATTGTACATTGCCGGAGACTCTCTTTCCAGCTGTGGCAAACCTGATAATAAACCACAGAATGATCTCGAAGCTCAAACATCAGCAAAAACAAAGCAGCCCCCATGGAGAGCTTCCATGCAAGGCAGGCTTTCAAAATGGCAGCTCTCCATATGTAAGAGGCAGGCTGGAGGCTTTGGAGAAAATCTGAAAACATTTAAAGGATCAAAGTATAGCCTTGAGTGAGATATTCCTTTTTTTGTTTCTTTGGGGTAGGTTTTTCTTGGTTCGTGCATTAAATAATAAAGAGAGCAGACACTTTACTTCCAACAACATCCTCAATGGCATACATTCTTAGGAGAATAAAGCGAAGATGATTAGAAAGCAAAAACAAAGGAGACAGGAGGAATTCTAGGGACAAAATGTTCTTGACTGGCTATGGGGGAAAAAAGAAATCAAGAGCTGCAAACCAGCAGCCCCTGTTATTTGCAAACACGTACCAAGGAGGCTGAGAATAGATCCAATGACAGCTGCAGCCTAATTGATAGGAGACTCGCCTAACAGGTTGTCAGACTGCTGCGTGGCTCCAGTCCAGGCCACGTTGCTGGAGGCACAATGTTAGAAACACTGACAAACGTTTACTAAAAATAAATAAAATAATATTCCAGGGCGAAGGGAACGATTGCTCCGAGTCACTGCCCGGAAAACCGCGCCAGATCTCGAGGAAAGGGGAAAATCAGCGGCAAAACGTGTCAGAGCCCCCCAGGGCCTGCAGGACGGACACAGGCAGCCTGCCAAGGCACTCCAGGATTGCGCTGCCTGTCAGGAGCGCTGGCTCTGGGTGTGCTGAGAGCAGACCTCCACAGCAACACCGAAAATAACCACCAGATCAGCAAAGAGCACAATCAGGAGAGTTGACTGGCTGCGAAAGAAAATGGTGTTTGATGTATAGAGATGGATCTGTTTAATGGTAGGAAGGAAACCACAGGGCAGGTCTTTGAACCCTTTTATTTACCAGGAAAAGGATGTATGGCTTCTTTGGCCAGTGGGGATGGGAAGCACTGTGAGAGAGTTGAAAGTAGCTTCGATCCAGCCCTCAGCCCATCCCATGCAACACACTCACAGCCAGAGAGTCACATTTGGGATTCAGCCACATGCTAGGACAGAAAGCTTGAAAGCTTGAAAGCTTGAGCTCCCAATTCAGCAATGCATCCAAGCAAGCTGCAGAGCAGACAGGTGAACAAGAGAAAGCCAAAGTGGGAAAGGGGGGGGGGGGGGGGGGGAGAGAAGCCATATGGATGAAAGCCTGCAAGGACTATGAAGGCTGCTCTCTTTGAAGGAGATCCAGCCTTGCTAAAGCTGAGACTGTATGTGGGAGGGAAACAATCTTCTGAAGGTAACACCTAACACTATAAACAGCACTTAGGGCAGGAATATTGCAGTTTATGCATGGGCAGGGGGACCTTGGGCAATGAGTTCACAGTCCCTCTGGATTTACTAGCACTAACAAACAGACAGCTCAAGTCGATGCTGAAGAGACCCCTTCCACAGCAAGGGGAACAGAGTAAAGAAAATCAGTACTAGCTGGCTGTCTTCCATTGCTCTCCCCTCTCCCCCATGGTTTGGGATTAGTGAACTTGACACTTCTCTGTCAATTTCTGGTTAATAGTGAAGATGATCAGCAAATTAACACATTCATTCCTAGGATTACTTCATTAATTTCTATAGAAAGGAACTTCAGAAGAAGCACTTTCTGTACTTGGTCACACCATGAAATTAATTTCTGTCTCTGAGAATGTCCAAAAAGGTTGTGAAATATCCGTAAACAATGCTTTGCACAACTAACCAAGTGATGTTACATAACAAAGTCATAAACCTCCCTGTCCTCACATGCTGCAAAACAAGGACAAAATGCACCGAGGAATCATTTGCTGCTCTCTCCTTTACGGAAAAGTGATATTAGGTCTTTGTGATCCTAAAATTAAATCTCAGAGGGTATTTTTTTTCCCACAGCAACATACAGATGCCACAGGGCCACTGCAAAAATTAATGGAGCAGCCATATGGCTAACCACCCTCTGTGGTACTTCAGTATATGCTATTCAGCACTTAGCAAGTCTGTGGGTAGCTACAGGGGAACACCACAGCCAAGGGTGCTGCTGCATGAGGATGATTTACTGTTAGAAATGGGTTTCAGAGGTAGGCTTCTGCAGCGTTCTCTGAAATCCCAGCCTGCTCATCACTATCTCCCCCTGAAGTGCAACTATCAGCAGACACTTCTCCTTTATTAGGTGAGTTCAGCAACATGGTTTACAGTATAGTAAATAGGGAATAACAAATAAGAAATTCAGAGCAACGATCATGAAACAAAAACTCACCAATAATGGGAGCCAAAATTCTCAAGAGACTTGTGCTTGGTGGATGTATGTGTGCATACAAATATCCAGCTCATGCGTGCAGATGGATCAGAAGTCTTTCTGATAATCACTGTAGGAGGTGAGTCTATTCCAGAGCTTTACAACCAGGCACCTCTGGATTGTGCACATTCTGAGAGTATCAAATAAAGAAAACTAAATCAGCCACAACTCTGCTACCCATTCACAGCCTCAGATCTGGCTTAAAATATTAACTACCCCATGTCCTATTAACTGTAATGAAAACTTTGTCCCTGGACTATGGGGAGAATAAAATCCTGTTGAAGGTTAGCCTTCACTTCGTAAGGCCCAGTACTCAATTCCTTTCAAGGTGCTGTGTGGGAGAAAAGGTGGTAGACAGAACCACTAGTTTGTGTTGTTTATTAAATAAACTCCCCGAAGAGCACACTTGCATTGCATTACTGCAAGAGCAGAATTACTGCTTGTGCTGGAAACCAAGCACCTCAATTTTTCATACAGAAACTTTTTGCCCCCTATAAAAGACCCTGACCCACGCTGGGTGAAATTTAGAAGCATGATCCCCTTATTGACTTTAATAGAAACAGGATTGAGCTCTATAAACAGCTTTTATTTAAGGCAGGCATGCTCTTTTGTACCATGTTTTTGTAACTTCAGTAGACCCTAGAAAGCATTAACCTGTTTTGAATTCACAACACTATTCCTTAAATAGTGGACTCTCACCCCAGAAACTAAGGACACTGCAACACTGACCTCCTGCATCCAGTGATTTTGATCATGAGCTTGCATCCCAGAACTGCAGGTCAGTTTTAGATCCCAGCTCAGTATATGAGCACATAGTGGGAGTGAGGAGTTATTTTCTAGGGCACATAAGTCAAATGTTCCATGCTGATAGAGAAAATTGTATGGTTACTGAATGTAAAAGAGCTGCTGCTTCTTTACAGCCAGCCCACTTCAGCAGAAACCTCTGTAGGAAATAATGTAGAATCACTTCCTTACTGAGAAAAGCACTGAAAAATCTCACTTACTGACAGGGAGCAAGAGATGGGAGATAGAAGAGCATAGGAATATTCAAATGCAGTTTGGGGTTTTACAATAAAAACAACTTTCTGCTTTTAAATAGAACAAACTGTACTTAGTCCATTTCCCCAGACAGCAAAATCAGAATTTTTGGAATGCCGTAAATTATGCTTAAGTTGCATCTGTGTCATCCCAAGAAGCCCATGTAGCCACAATGTTCAAGATTCAGAAAAGGGCTGAGCATGTCAGAAGCAGATCCAAAGCCCCATACACCAAACCAACATAGTGAGCATCAGCAAAGAAGTGCACTTTTGAAATCATTCTTTGCTGGAACATAAATCCTGGGCAAAGGCTGCAGGCTTCTCAGCAGAGCTTCATCCCCCCAGATGCCACAGCCACCTTCTCTATACTTACTTGAACTTTCAGACACTCACCCAGGCTCCAGCTATGCTGCAACCAACCAGCCTTTGATTCACCTATCAGGTAAAGAAAAGTAGTTCCTGCTCTGGTCTCAGTACTGTGGTTTATAATTCATTGCTCACTCAAATTCAAGTGATTTGAGTTTCAGTTAACATTATTCAAGGCTGACATACAGCAGGAGTTGGGACCATAGGTCAAGGCCATTTGTTGACCATTCCCAATGCTCTCCAACATAGCAACAGAATTGCTCAAGTACATCCTCTTTGCAATTTGAGAACTGCAATCACCAACTGTGTTCCTTTAGCAGGGTCACACTTTCCTTCTGCTACAATAGTAAAACTCATCCCTGTGGGATACTATCCAGGGCAAGACTGTGCGAAGAACTCCCAAGAGCCACAGTGCTTTACATCCCCATCATCCGTGCCAAGCATATTTCTAGCATTAAAACCAAATCCCAGCACAGATGACAAGAGCAACAAAAAACCCCAATTCCCTGCTATGAAACCCCTACACAGCCCTCTGTGCTCCAAGTGACTGCTGCGGGGAGGCAATACATGATACAATTAACTGTTTGTGACAGGCAATGATTTCAGACACTACTTGGAGCTACATGGAGTCAGGGCAAAAATGTGGCAGAGCAGAGCTCTGCTACTGAATCTGCTACCTATAACATCACTACCATGCTATGTTAATGCTCTATGCCTGCACTTTAGCATTTTTCAGGATCAATTCCTCAAAAGCAAAGTGACCTCAAAACAAAGCCCAAACCAAGTCCCCACTCACCATCACATACATTTCCATGTACACACACTTTCTTCCACCACGGGGAAAGAAGTGCTGTATTACCAACGACACCAAAATAAGAGCTCAGGTGCAGCCTGACTGCCAAGCACCCCGATCAGCAAGCCACCATCTCTTTGCACCACTTTGAGTGCACCACTCTTCTTGAGTAGCCTCAAAGAAGAAATAAGCAGTGCTGGATCAGAGCCATTCTTCATTCATCTACAGTCCTGTATGAAGTGATTGAAAGTTGTATATTGTCCATCAATATTTCAGCATTAACTGCAGGGCTGGAGACAAAGGGCTTTTGTTTGGCTGCTGTTCACCACTCCTCAATTAGCAGTTTTGCTAATCACGTGAGGAATAGTTGTTTTGTCAAGAATTTCTTAATCTCTGTCACTTTAAATAAGACTCTGCTAACCCTCAAAGCCACAGAAAACAGGCAGGTCACAATCATTTTAGGGAAACCTTTTATATTTCAATGCTATCAGGAAATACCTGAATTAGTCAGTATTAGAACTCTTCCTGTTCAAAATGTTCAGCTAGGTGCTATCTTGCCCACAGGTGCTCCAAAACTAGAGATTACATGTTGGTTGCCCATTAATAAACAAGTTGTAACTATTATTGTTTACTGAAAGCAAACGCTGTAATATGACACAAAGTGAGATAAGATGTACCCCTTACCCCAGTAAGTTGCAAAGATTCAGTCACTTGCTTTCACTGAAGAACTCAAAGGGGCTAAGGAAAAAAATGGCTGACATTTGCTGGAGACCATGCATGGAAAAAATGAGTGGCAAAGACTGCCTTGGGAAGTTGTAAAGCTGTAAAAACAGAGATGATATTTCTGCTGTAACCTTCAATGCATAGTAATTGTAACCAGTTAGACTTAACCTGATAAGAAATATGAGGCATTGACAAAGCAACAAGCCTGAAACTTTGTGAGAAGACAAACGAGCCCTTACCAATCTGCCTGGTGCAGCTTACTAGATTTTAACCACAACACTTGTAAGACTTTGTGATGGCCCAGGTTGACTGTCTTTGAGAATAGTGCTCATGACTTAGGCAGACATTAGATAGTAGAAGAAGGTCAGTAATAACAACAACCACCTAATTTCCAACAGGACCACCAGCTATTGCTTTTGCTTGGCACTGTTTCAGCAGGATCACCATGTACAGGAACAGCACAGACAGTTAGCAAACAAAAGATAACCATGAAATTGAGATCCCTTCTGCATGGCCTTCATAAAGTTTCCTGCCCCTTTGTGTGATTTTTTTGTGTGATCCCTCATTAGTAAACAAGAGGCAACCAGCAGGAAAAAGTACTATGTGATAACCTAGTAAGCAAACCATCATTTTGAAGGTGTCTTGCAAATGAAAGCATATTGTAACATAACCTCTTTAACATAAAAAGTTTAATTTTGTTTCAAATATTTATGTTTTTTCACTGTCTAACATAACAGTACGATTATGGATCATCACTTTACCACATGAATACATTCCATCATTCTGGATCACAGCAGTAACTTATTATGAATAGTATGACAATTCAGTCATAACTCTCTGAAAATTACGACTGTATTTCTCAGAAAGATTCACAAAGAACAAAAGCCTGTTTATTATTGAAATTATTTTCTCCACATGTGTCAATTCACTTAATCCTGTGTACAATTCAGCAAGTTTTAATCCTTCTGCCTATTTCCAATTCAGTAATACCACCCTTTTAGCTACCGCATTTGTTCTTAATAGAAATTTTCCCCTGTGGTTCATTTATATTCAAGAGACTATTCAGGTCACCCAGTGCAAATATTTTTGGATCATTGGTGATGTCATTGTCCAGAATCATATTCACTCTATTTCCTCCATTCCCAGAATGAATTTACTAGATATGGGATGCTGAAAAAAGCTCTCGCTCTCATTCATCTCATACTTAACTGAAAAAGCAAAACAGAAAATAAATGAGGTCTGATTTGCATGAAATTGTGCATTCTGTATCCTAGTGTCGAACAAGAACACAGACATTCCTTGAGCTCTGGCATGTCTAGTTTCTATATTTAATTCATCTTCTCGTCACCTTCTGCTGAATTAAGAGAATGATACAGTAAGGTTTCCATAACTTAGTATTTGCCATTTTATCTGGCTACTAACCCCACCCTAACACTACTACCTTCCTTCCATTTGCAGATGCTGCATTTGTCTCTCTCAGTACTTGGAATCCTTAACAACCAAATCCAACTTAACCTGTTGAAAAATCCACAGAACGAGGGAAAGAAGGGAAACACATCCTCCCTGCTGGCTTCGCAGCTGAGAGCAGCACTGCATTTGCATTTTGCAGCTCCTGCTTCAAACTGAGAACATCACGGCCCTTTGCTCTCCAGTGCACTTTGATCGCCTGGGCTGAGCAGTGCCTTGCTCAGCCACTTCCAAACTCTGCTGTGGGGATAGCCCCAGACAAGCCTGCCTCTAAGATCTGCCAAGTGACAGATCAAAGCTAGAAAATTGCCTTTAGAGTGATTTCCAATGTTCTTCCTGCATTTAACACTTTGCGTTCTCCCCTCCAGGCACCCAAGAGGCCTCTCTGGCTCCTCCAAGTTAAACCTGGAGCCTGAAGTCCTCTTGGTGGGAGAGGCAGCACCGAACAGACCCCCAAGGGCCCAGCGATCAGAGGATGTGCCAAGTTAGATGAAATTAGCTCCCTTGTTTCTCTTTTAAGAGACAAAGAAATGAAAGATGAGCTCGAAGCAAGGCCATGTGTCCCACCCCCTGTTCCTTACCGGGCTCCTCCTAGACATTATTTACAGCAGCACTGGAAGTGCTGGAGCCTGCCTTTCCGAGCTCACTGAAGAAGTCAGTGGGAACCTTTCCAGTGACTCTGTGGCCTTGCTGAAAATCACTGAGGTTTGGTCTGTGCTCCTTTAAGGCTGCAGCCAGGGTATGAGTGGTGGGACACAACCTAAACTGAATCTGCTGCGGGGGGGGGGGGGGGGGGGGGGCACGATGCGACACTGATTATTCTCCAAGCTGAGAAAATAATATATTTTAAAAAAACCCTTTCCGAGCAGCTTTATTGCAACTTTAAAGAGCAGCTGCAGCTGGAGGGGGGCCAACTGTGCAGCCTCGCTCAGCAGACACAGGCTGAACATCACAATAGCTTCGGGTATTGATGGTTTTAAGACATGAGGAGCCTCCTCCAGCCCTTTAACCCTCAACATACTGCTGTAATTTCAGAGCTCTGGTTTCAGGATTGTTTCATAGTCCCAAGCGTGGGCCCAGGAATAGCTACTGCCACAAGAAGCACAGGTTTAATCCTGGTACTGCCAGCTCAGCTCTTCGTCTAGCACAGGCAGACAACTTGAACACCACACAATTTGTTGAGCATAGCCTGCTCAGACACAGCATTAAAAATGGAGAGAAATGGCTTTACAGCCTTTCTGTAAGTGCAGCAATCTGCTGTAGCAGTCCCGAGCTAGACACTCCCTTTCTCCCTGTTCCTTTGTGACATGCTGGATGAGACACTTGCTGTTACTGCCATGTGGCGGATTTCTGTGGCCTATCAGGAGGGAAACAGCTGCACAAAGGTAAAATGACAGATAATCACAAATGCCTGCAATCTTCAGATAAAGGCAACACACAGAATAATACAACTCGCTTAAATAATACGACTGCGATTTAAAAAATGCAGCTTCTTTTCGCCTGACGCTGCTGTTCAGATGGACAAACTTTATTCAAAGGCAATCTGTTCTTGGTGGGACTATGTGTGCCCGTGTTTTTATCTGAAAAATACCTTACTATCCTTAAGTATCCTCGCTTCACATCTGGAACAAAAGAGGGCTTGTCTGGTACCGCTGTCACCCTGCTGTGAACAAGAATCCTCACAAATGGCCGTATAGGAGGAGCAGCACTGCAAGTCCTGCAATTAGCACAGCCTTTAGCTACAGAGGGATTTCAGGGGCACATTTATTAAGTCTCTCCAAGCAAGGGTAGAGTGACGTGATGCTGTGATGTCCACCCTAGCAAACCAGGGATGACCAGCACAGTGCTGCTGGACTGGTGTGGGCTTCAGTGAAGAGTTTGATGTATGTTTTCCTGCTGCAGTCAGACAAACAGGAATAGTGTTTCCTGTATCACTTCCTCTGCTTGGAAGATGGTGTGGGAACTTCAGCTGCTTTTTCCTGATATATAATGTGTAGTGAGACAAGGAGAGGAATACCCAGAGAGTGGGCAGAAGTACAGTAATCAAAAAATAAAAGCAAGAGTAAAGCAAGGAGGTATCCAGGGCAAAAACAGACAGAATGGCACCACCTTGCAGACAGTGGTCAGTTAACTGAATCAGGTACTGTAAGACTTACTGAAAAGGGAGTGGAAATATGCTTTAAAACAGCTTTGTGTGGTTAACACATGCAATGCAAGGCCCTAAAAGAAGAGTCTTCTATAGGTGGCTTTGTTTCCCGCTTCCAGGAGAACCAGCAGACCTCTGGTGGATAGGGCAGCAAGGGAGCAGAGATTTGCATCTTGAACAAAGCAAAAAGGCAGGGGGTAGAAAAGAAGGAGATGGATGAGGAAGGGAATATTATTTTGTAGAGCAATACAGTACTTTGCTGGGTCACAGCCAGCCTCTGAATGCACCTTAAACTCTTATTTCCCATTCTCTCCCAGCTGGATAGATAATTGCCTGACTATAGAAATATATTAATCATTTTTATGTCTATGATCTCCAATGCCAGCACAAGGAGGGCTGTTAGACAAAGCTATGTCTCACCATAAGCTACAAGAACAGAACAGGACCCCCTTCCCCTCCTGCATTTGAGATCAGTCTCTAAGAAAAGCACAGGAAACATCAGGAATTCACAAGGATTGATGGGGTAAGATATTCCTATGGTTTCAGGCATATATATTGTATTCCTTCCCCAAGCCTTTCATACGCAGCCTGATTTATTAGCCTTAGTCAGCATTCTGTCTTGTAGACCTGCCAGAAAAGCGCAGTGGGATGAAACATCTGGTAAATTTGCTCAAATTCTATTATGAAATATCTTCAATTCAAGTTTTAATAAAAAGTAAACAAGCAGTTGTCTTTAAAAAGTGATACGTTTTGCTGTCAGGAAACACTGGCAATCAGCAGTAGGCATTAGTTCCCTTTTCAGGGCTGTCAAGGGAGAATAGCTCCAATTGCAAACCACTCTGGGCCAGGTAGCAGATCATACGTATCATTGCTGGTTCAGTGAAATTTGACTTGTTCACCATTGTCTTCTGTCTCATTGCCACACACTGACATTTGCTTACATTTTAAGTGTACCTCGGTTTGCATAGAGACCACAGGACACAGCAGGCTTGCATCTCCCCTGCAGGGCAGGGTGCTGCAGAGACTCCCACTTCAGTCAGCGCTGAACTGACTCCAGAGATGCATGCAGTTTAGCGAAGTATTAGGTATAAGCCTTCCCAGAGCCAGCCTGGGCATTTTGAAGATAGTCCAGCACAGTGCCTTGCAGATGTTACCAAGTGTGAAAACACAAACTGTGGTGGAAAACAGGTACAGCCTGTTGAGCTGCAGTCAAGAAGGTACTTAACAAATGCCCTCTATTACATTTCTCCAAGCTGGTTCCATACTTACGCAAATCCGCTGGCCCAACACACCCACATTATCCTCCCGTGTAGGGCAGGCACCAGACCCCACCATTTCAATCTCTAAAACACCTATGAAGAGGCTGCTGTTAGTTTCTGCAGGTGAATCCCAGCTGCCCTAAATCACTTGGGCTGTTTGTGGAGAGAGGTGAATGTCCCCCACCAAAAGACTCTTCAGTGGTAGTTTAATTTCTACAGAAAGGCATTCCTCTCTTATAATCAGCAGCTTTAATAAGTGGATGTGCTGCTGGAAAAGAATCTATTGGTGGGTCAAACTACAGCACTTGACTGTATTCATCCACAGGGGATATTTTTTAATTGGTGAGGAGCCCTTATAGAGCCATCTGACTTTCCTACATACCTGTGGTGCATGGTATATTTGAGGCAGATTTAGCTAGAAAAAGATCAAAAAGACAGTGAGCACATTATGGATCATTATAGAACACAGAACTGCACTAAGAACTAGTCCATCTGTAAAGGAGCAGATACATGCATTTAGGGCAAGTTGTGCTCTGAAAGATGGTATAGCAGAGAATATGCTTATCTGTGCAATCCACACAACATGCTCTGCAGTCAACACATTCCTACGTGCACTGGCTTGAGCCATTTGAAACTGATTTTCCATTTGTGCCAATTCTCACGTTACACCGTGCCAGGGTGCTGGAGCTTGGACACTGAATGAGGCAAGTCCCTGCTGCCCTCTTCGGCTCAGGGTGACTTCAGGACAACACAAAGTACTTGGAGTAAAACAAGATAAGACATAAAGTGAAAAAAACAAACCAATTAGAAGTGCCATCAGAGCTGGAATTTCTCTGGGAATGTGTGATACAACTGGAGAAGGTTTAAAAGTGCTGCAGACAGTAATGTGGCTGCCAAAAGGAGAGCAACTGTCAGAGCACAGAACTTTTTTCAGGCCAGGGCTAGTCCTGAAGAAGACAACAGTTTTCACAGCTCTTATTCGATCTGGGCAAAGAAGGCTGAGTGGGGAGAGCTAATGCAGAGACAGGAGCAGAGCTGAAGCCACAAAAGATTAAAACATCTCAGAGACATGTTTAGAAACAGAGTCTGCAAAAGAGGCTTCTGGCAACAGAGAGAAATTTTAGACCGATCTAATAGCAAGGCACCAGTCTCAGTTGTAAGGGGCACTTCTGAGAAAGCCTTTTGGACCTGCCAAGCAGAGGAAATCAGACAGTCCAGACCAGAACTGATGGGGAGATGACAGACCTCTTTTGTTGCAGGCAGGAGAGAATATAAACCACCACAAAATTACAAAAAAAAGAGACTGGAAGCAAAAAGGTGCAAGGAGCTCATAGTTGGAGCTGACTGAAAACAACACATCAAGCGATGGACAATGCCTATCATTTGGGGAAGAGGCACAAGAATGTCAAGGGGCTCATTTGAACAAGGTCACAGCATGGAAATCACAGCAATGCCAGAAATAGTGACTTCAGCAATGAAAGAACCACCACAGATAAAAAGCAAATGGGTAAAAACCCCTCCCATTTACCAAGCAGGACCCTTTGCTAGTGCCCACTGTGGGAGGCTGTGAACTGCATGCTTGAATAAATATTGTACTGCAAAAGAAAGAATATGTGATAAATAGTACCATGGAGAAAAGTACACACCCCAGGGTGAAATAGATGCTAAGGCCCTGGTCCCAACAGGGTGGACCAAACATGGAGGTAGGGGAGCAGAGCAGCTTGGGGGAGCTGGGCAGAGCAGGCTTACTGCTGGGGCTGGCAGGCAATTCCAGAGCTCTGCCGGAAACAGGACAGCAAAACAGGGAGGAGGAGGAGGGATGAGACAGAGAACAAAGCCATTGAAGACTCTGTGTATGGGGAAGAGCCAGGACTGGAGGCACAGTGGTCAGCCAGTACACAAACTAGATGGAAATCTTTCACTCCTCCAGTGAAGCATGTAACTAAAGTCACCACAAAGCTAACAGAAAATGAGATTAAAATACTGCCCATTTCACATTCTAGTGAATTGTGTTTAAAATGAAGGGTTTTTTCCTATTTTTCTTGTTTTCAAAAGAAAATAGGTAGCAACTGCTGCATCTACCATTACACTTCACTTGAGTAATGTGTCCCAATCATCACATTTGGAGGAGGTAGGGCACTGCACGAGCAGACACTAGCTCCCTGCAAACGTGTAACAGAGTGCACTTTTGAAATGTTAAAATTAAACAAAGGGCTATTGCCTTGTTCAAGATAACATAATGCCCCTCTGCCAAGAAGTAGTAAGGGAGCAGATCAGGTCTGTCACCTACTTGCCCACTCCGATATGGCAAGCGAAAGTTACAGTCACACTGCCCCAGGCAGTCTGCAGGAGCCTCCATCTTCCTGTCCCTCTTTCTCACCTTTCCGCCCTGTTAGGAAGAAAAGGCCACAAGGTAAACCAGCAGAAACAGTACAAGCTGTCAGATGCCTCCCTCACAGGACTCCCAGAATTCACCCTGATCCGATAGATCAGCAGAAAGCCAATATCTTCCAAGCTCAGAGACTCTGGGAAAAAGCAGCAGGGAGAAGGAGATGGATACAGGGTGGGGAGTTAATAACTGTGAGAAGGTTGGGAGCCACAGAGAACAGCTCTTCTCTGTGGATCCCACTGATATGGGAGCTACCTTCTCACTCCAGTCGTCAGACTGGATTCCTTTTTTGCTTTGTCTAGCTGCTATCGCAACAGAACATTTTTTCATTACTTTCTCTATAATACCAGTTTATACTATCAATAAAGCTAATGATGAATGATCAAGAAAATACAGCAGAAAAGAGAGGAGAAAGCCGTTTTCTACTCTGAATGGGTTTTGGCCATCATCGGCAGACAGCTCAGGAGCTGAGCCCCAGCCATGAGAAAGCAGCCCCCAGCTGTCGCACACCTTCTACACTCCACTCTTCAGTTCCCTTTGTCATCCTCAGCTTGCAAAAGCCTCTGGTATTGGGTACTCATTGCCATAAGTAGTGACAATGCAAGCGCGAGGCACGATCGAGAACAGAAGGGATAGACAAGCTGTGTTTACTCTTTCCTCGAAAAGCCACCATTGCCTTGCTCTTCATCTGCCCCCTCTCCCCTCCCTCCCTCTGTGACTTAGAAACAGCAAGATTTGAACAAGAGGGAAAAATGTTTTTAAATGCTTTAGGGATATAATCAATATAAATTAATGGATTTTTTTCCCCCAGGGAAACACAGGCTCCACACTTCCTTCTGTCTTTCTTGCAGCCCCAGGCCTTTTGTTCTCTGGCAAAAGCTCCCCGCTGAAGTGCATGGCATTTTCTGGGCACTATATCTTCAGTATATTCTTTGCAGCAGTGTAATTTCTTTGATAGTCACTTGAATAATCAGTCAGTGTTAAAATACAGCATTGTACATTGACACCCCTAACTCCCAGGACCCAGCAGAAGATGAAGAGGGGAGCCTGCAGTTTTTACTGGCTTCATTTTCTCTCCTTGAGAACTAGCTCTTTCTTTCCTACATACAAGTATCCCATACAGTTAAAGCCAGCCCTAGTTATCCATAGCCAGCTCTTGTTCCCATCCCTAATATCATACAACTGGAGTATGGAGCTGATTAGGCTAGTAAGGGAATAACGCGGGCTGCTGAAGTTGTCCCAGGCTGAGTTGTTTGTACAACAGCGCTCTGTGTTTCTAACCTGAACACCTCCTCAGGTGTGGCAAGACTTAAAAAGAGCTATAGAAATTTTCCATTTGCAGCTCTCAGTTAGTTTGCTAAACACTGACCACAAGGCCAGTAAAGAAGGTGGCTGCTTCAGGTCCCACCCTTTCAATACTAGGATGCATTCTATAAATAATTTAACAAGACAGAAGAAATTAAGGAAGGAAACATCGAGCCAAGTCTGAAGGAAGGAAAGGCTGTTCTCTTATCACAGCTGAAACCATTTACTTTTGTTACATGTCGTTATATTATTTTGTAAGTACTCAGCTTTTTTAATGCTAATTCAAGCTTGCTGTTCCTTGCTGACAGCCTGCCATATGTGACCCTCTGTTCTTTATAAACATCACACACCACATAAGGATATTATGTGGTTGCAGACAATGGGATTTTTTCCTTCCTGTAAAACTAAGTTCTGTCAGCCTGAACCACTGGCTTGCTGTCTCCATTCTCCTCTCCTGCTCTGAACTTCCAGCATCAGGGGCTTAGACATAAAAGATTTTTCAGTGAGGCATGTCTCTTATTGGAAGCTCCTTCTGCTTCCCTGCAATTTCAGCCTGTTGTTTTATCCTTGTCCTTTTCCAAGAGTATAACTGCTGCCACTGAAAGTTAAATTGAAAAGCAGGAGAGCTGGTAATCTCACCTGAGACCATGTCATGACTTTCAGAAGGCTTGTGGAAGTATTATCATCCTCCTTTCGTCTTCTCTACCAGGTAAGCAGGAGCAGTTCTGAAGTCCTCAAACCATGCTTAATCAGCTGCATTAGTGTGCTTGTGGCCCACTGTGACAGATTTAAAGAGAACAGAGTCACAAAGAATGCCATAGTGGCATTTTTAACTCGGGGGTTTCTGACTTTGCTTTTGGGCAATGCTGCGCCGTTAAATGATGGCTCTCTAAACACATATGGAGGCCTGATCAGGAGAGACGCTGAAGTGCCCAGCAGCACAGTGAAACAGGATGCTCTGGGCAAGTCACTGCATTCCAACAGAAGCTGACCCAGAAATCACAGTGATAAGGCTTAGGCTGAAACCAAGTGGTGAAACAAGGCCAAATGGAAACTCTCCCTTACCACAGTTGATAGATGCACTCTTAGGCTCAAAACAGAACATCTTGGGAGAGAGGAAGGAGAAGCAGCTTTGGAGAAATAAATCTAAAGGCAAATTGTGGGTTTGCCATGAAAGACTCTGGGGGTGTGATTCCAATAACAGCATTGGTCCTATCTAATTCTTAGAGCAGGCAACCCCCAGAAACAAGGGCCACCCTATGTCCTTAAGAGCAAGTGCTGTAGTTTAGCTTTAAACATGAAAGCAGTTTTGCAGAGGACAAGCACCACCAAGGGTCTACTGCTTGCTGAAACACTGCCAATCCTTCTGAAGGTGTTCCCTTTAGATATACAACACATACCAAGCCTTCACTATTTCCTTGCTGTCAAGTTTGTTACTTGGCCTTGGAAAAGCCAAAAATGGACTGACGTATTTTGTGATTCAGCAGATTAAGAAGAATGAAGGCAATCAAGTGAAGTAAATCACTGGGAGAAAGGACACAAAAAGAGAAATGAATGTAACTGAAAGGAATAATAACAGGTATCTGAGACAAGAGGTGGACAACGAATTGCAGGAATCAAGCTCAAAGAATAAAACTTGGCTAGGAAAGGCTGAAAGGGAGAGTGGAAAAAGATTTTCAAGAAATAAAGGCAAATAAGAATTTTTGAAGTATATAAGAAGCAAAACATTAGGGGGGCATCTAAGAGAGTGCCAGGACTATTTAGTAAGAGAAGAGACTGCAGAAAACTGAGATGAAATCCTTCATTAGAAATGATGTAGGACTGAGGCAGGAGAGAAAACTAGTTTTGCCATGAAAGGAGAAAAATACTCAAGGAACCGCAGGTCACAAGTAGAAAGAATAAATAAATATCATCTCTGCATAGCACAGACACTCCCTCCCCCAGTTAGACATGAGGCGGGGAGGTCTCCTAAGAGTGAATTTTAAATGTATTCTTTGAGAACCAAGAGCAGAAGAAAAATTGGTTACTATTGTATTCAACCATTGCACTCATTTGTCCTACATGAGGCAGAAATCTATATAACCTCCCAACCTTAGGTACTGTGAGGGCAGAGATCAGCTTCAAGAAACCATCCTTATGCTATTTTAGTGCCTCTGATGCTGCAATGGCCTCACAGGGAAAGACAGGTTTTGTGTGTGCAAACAACAGCTCACAGCTGCCCCTGATTGTACCCCAGAACTGCTGTGGGACCAACAACCAGCAGCAACAGCTCAATCCTTTCTCAATGTTTGTAACTCAGGAAGGATTTCTGGTGTTACAAGGTGGACCACGCTCACCTATGGGTGCAGTCAGCGACTTGGTCTGGGAGCATTCACCTGACAAATAATGAGCCAGATAAATAATGAGCTGCAAATAGAAAACCATGAGGAACAAAGTGAGAAAGGGAGTAGCATCTCTGAGACAGCGAAGGTTTCAGACAAAAATGGTTAGAACTCCATAATCAAACTCTACCCACTGTTTTCACTCCTAAATAACATTTATTTATTTATTAGATTTAAGGACAGTGTATTCACCAGGCACGTAAGCATATGACAAGAAAAGGACCTCCTCTTGTGTCCCCTCTTTGAGAGAGTTACAAAGTGCCATGGCTGATGTGCTTCAAACAAAACTCATCTGGATGCTCATCCCAAAGGACAAACGTTGCCAAACGGATGTCAACAACGTGTACTCTTTGAGGTGCCTAGCCCTTACCTCGTATTCACTCTCGTACCTGCTTCCAAAAACAAAACGTATGGGCAGAGGGTTGGAATCAATGTACTGCAGCATCTTGGGGAGCACTAAAGAAATAATAAATATTGTCAGTGCTGACGCTTCTTCCTTAAGGTGTTTTTGCTCAAACTTGGATTTTCTCTCTGCTATCTTTCCAAGCTTCCTGTTAGAATACAAGGTGACCTTTCCATGCTTAATTGCCCAAACAAAGTACACAGAACATTAATGCCAAAAATGCCCCTTGTGCATTCTACTATGTTTGCAGATGTTTGAAATAATCTAACCTAATCTGTTCTTTTTCAGGTTAGGGTGAATGTTGTGTGAAATAACCAAGGAAAGGAAACAAGAGAAAGGAGGATGGACAAACACATGTTGACAAATACAAGCTAAGAGATACAATCTGTGTATGCATGCACAATAAACTGTCCCCCAGAAGAATTTGACTCAATTCTGAAACAGATGATTGATTAGAGTGCTTTGTCTTTATATAGCAATGTTCATGCAAGAATCTCAAGGCATCCCTCAAACAGCCACAGACAGCACAGTGTGGCAATCAGAAACTACCAGCATAATAATTTTACAGGAGAGCAAATTGGTTCATTTGGTCTGGATGATTTATTCTTGTTCATCACAAAAAATCAGTGAAGAAGCTGGGAGTACAACATGGAAATCAGCGCTCATGAAGTTCTAATTATCATCTCTGCTCCACAGTCCTCACCCTTGCAGACTGCTAAAATTGCAGTGAGAATTCCCCCACTGCACACCTGGGGGGGATGCGCGCCTTTCGCCAGGAGCTGACGTCTGCCTGAACACAGAGTACACGGTCACTGATGCACCTTTGCTAGCAGGGGCTGAAGCACTGCCTGCTCACCTCACTACCTGTGATTCGGGGCACATTCAGACAGCCTCTGGTATCTGAAAATTTCACCTATTGCTCATGTGATGAGGCTACTTTAGGTGACTGGCAGTTCAGCTGTGCTGGTACAGGGGCACATGGGGCTTCAAATCCATTCTTCTAGGAAGAAGTGAGACTGCAGGTACCCTGAAACCCGGCTGGACCCAACCTGTCTATGCCACACCATAATAGGAGAAATAGGAGCCATTGCCATGTCCCATCCATGGACTGCGTTCAGAGCTCCCCCATGATCAGGTTCTGAGGTAGGGATGCACCTTTGGGCTCCCAGCTAGATGAAGTGTTAGGTCATAGCTCAACTCATCATGAGGTCTTCAAGGAGAGGACTAAGAAAACTCTTCAATAGGCTGGGAGTACAGGAAACCTCAGGCACACTTTGGAGGAGCTAAACTGTGGCAAAGAAAATGTTAAAACCCATTTCTATATGACAAGGCACTTAAGTAGTTCTGCCAATTAGACTGCTTGATTGGCTGACATTCCTAACACTATCATTTTGCACGCAGGGTGCCTCATGCATGAATGAAGATGGTGTTTGAAGGCTTTGAATTTTTGTCTGTGATTTTATATTTCTTTGTGGAATAAGCAAGTTCATATTCATTTCCATAGCATTTTGAATATAAATGCTCTGGGCACCTAATAAATTAAATTACCATTTATTTAGTTACTGTTTGGTTATTTAAGAACTGAATAACAAACATATGTAGTGACCTGAACTTGAATTACAGAATTCCTCATTTGCACTTCAGATATCAAGATAGAATAGCTCAGCTTCACTTCACAGCCCTGTAGCCTGGCACCCAAGTGGACACAGAAGCAATTGAGATCATTCAAATGGAGATACCCCCAGGGTGCCATATGCATTGAGAGAGAACAATTGGAAATAAGAGGAACATTCAATACACGAGAAAAATGTCCCTTAGGCGAAGATTTCACTAGGCGCTAGAGACATGTGGGATAATCCCTTTCCTGCACAAACCACACAGTTCAGTCTTCAGCTCCCTGTTGTGCAAGCAGCCCTAGAAGCATTTCCAAACCTGCCCACTGTCCTGCATGCAAGACTTAAGATGCTCTAATTATACAAATAATTTCTTTTGTCTTTCACTAAAATTCTACTATTTATACAATATCCTTCACCTAAGGCACTCATACCACATCCAGAAGTAGGCAGTCACTAGCTCTCTTTCCTGAATGACAAGAGGTATGGGAAAGACAGAGCTAGATTAGGAGTTACCCTTGAGAGTTTTTATGCTGGACTCAAAACAATTAAGGTCATCTTCTCATTCCTAATGCAAGGAGATCTGTATTTTAAATCTCAGCCATTTCACAAGGGAATGTGATTTTGCCTAAGTGATGTACCCGAATTCCCAGAGGAGCTCTTGGGTACACTGCTATACACACAGGTTTACACAGACTTCCTCTATTTGTGCTCTGCAGTCATTGGATAAGAGCCTGATGCAATTTGGACACTAGTTCACATTAGTTACATCTAGTACATATTGCACTGCAAGCAGCACTAGCTCCGTGAACCTCTGAGAGTGTGATGTACCATGTGCCAGCTAATGGCTTAGCAACCCACATGAACTACATCTTTCTTCTCTGATTGAAATAAGAGTCTTGAAAAACTCATTTTTTTTCATGAGAACTTAATTTCAGTCCTTGGAGCAGCACAGATCCTAAAGGTGATGATGAATCTCTCCTGATCAACAATTTCAGATTATGTACAGAGGCTTAAGAATAATTAGCTTGATTCATGTTTAAGTCCATTTCTATGTTGGTAAAAAGGCACTGGCTTCAGCGCCACTACCATCTTAGAGCTGAAACAAGACAGAGCTCTTCTCTGGCATAAATCTGGAATAACATGGAATTTTGGGAGGATTAGTAAGCAAAAGCAATCAGTCAGTTGTGCCAGGATTTGAATGGTCCTTGTTCAGGTCTCAAGTTCTTTGAAGGGTCAGAACGCCACAGAATTGCAGAGGCAGAGAGGAGCTCCAGAAATCATCTGCTGCCCTCCTGCACAGCAGCACCAATGCACCTATGACACTCTCGACAGTTTTTGTCCAGTCTGTTCAGCAGTGCTCTAAGCCAGCTGAGAACTTGGCCCTTGACTTTATCTCAACCCCCAAGATAAGTGAGAAATCAGGCATGTTTTCTGTATACACTGACATGTCAGAGAAATTAAAAACACGATGGGTTTTCATATCAGACTGGTGAGGACTAATTACAACAGTGCTTTCCAGCAAACCAGTGATTGTAAGCTAATTTTCTGTTATGAAACAGAAACCAGGGTTAATGAGGCTAATTGTGTCTACCAGTGTTTCAAACGAAAAGGAAGCCAACTCAATTTTGAAGCAAGTTCTTTGTCAGGAACAAATTGAGGAAAATTGCTACAGTTGTACCAGCATTTCCTAAAATTACTTAGTAGCATGCCTGGGAAGCTAACGCTATAGAACACAGGCTAGTGGTACAGAAAATGAAGCTTATTAGACAGTAACTATATTGAGTTTCAAATGCAGGGCTGTGTGACGTACAGTGATGGTTGAGCTGTTGAAAGCAATGCAACAGGGAGTCATTAATAAAGTGACCAACCCTCATTCCAGCTCTATTGAGGTACTACAAAGAGAAAAAAAATTAAGAAATCAAGGTATGTAGCAATATCTGTCAGAGAAACAAAAGCTTCAGGTTCTACGTCTCCTCCATCACTGATTAATTAATTACAAAAGCTGAACTGTTACAAAATGAATGCTTTGCTGCAAAGCAAAATTCACAAGCAGTTAGAAGTCCTCCAGAAAAAAAAAATCAGTTTAGGCTGCCTTGCTACAAGCTGATAATTCTAATAATTACTCAGAAGAGACAAGTGACTTCAGTGACAAAAGACATAAGTAATATCTGCAGCACAGTACAAGCAGCTGTGCTGGGGAAGCCTCATCCCTGCCAAACACAGCACAGAATTAGCGCCCCTGCTATTCCCTTCCCAGTTGCTGTTGAATCCCCAGCCAGGCCAAATAGCAGGGCTTTGGTTTTGCAATGTAACCAACTGGAACTAAAATGCAGCCATGTTCATTTGCTGGTGCCCAAATCAAGCTGATGTGTGCTAGAAAGAATATGAGGTCTTTCAGCTGCAAAACACACAGGCACAATGTCTGTGGTTTGAACTTACTGCAAAATCCAGCCTCTCTTGCCCTCTGCGTGCCCAAGGCAGAAGCACCCTGGGATTTACTTGAGGGCCTTACTTTGCTGCAGGGGAGAGCTTATGTGGGAGAGGATCTCAATAAAATCCAAATCCATACCTATGACTGTGCAAAGAGGAGCTCCTTAGGAGGACAGTGAGTAAGAAAAAATTTATAGTGGGCCAGACAGCAAAGACAGCAAGCAAGAAAACAGACAAGCGGAAGAGGTCCTGCGGGGGAAAATGTGGAGCGAAGGAAGGAAAGGAATTAATGTGATAATACATCAACATAAGAGAGAATAAAAAACATATGGAAGAAAGGTGGAAACTAAAGATTAAGCACAAACAGACACGCTGGCTAAAACAGGCAACAAAAACATGCACAACAAGATCAGTAAAGGTTACCAAGTCCTTGGCCTAATATCTCCTATCAGAAAAACTGTTCTGGAAGAAAACGCGCTAGGGGAAACAAAGGGAGTCTCAAGACAGTGGAGAGCACCTGGCTGAGATCTCAACTTTTATACTGAAAAGCACATTTGATGTCTTTCAGTTTAAAGTTACAGCCAGTGGCTATCCAGCTCCAGCAGCTCTCCTGATATGGGGCCTTTTGAAAACTGCAATGTGTTCCCTGGAATTGAAGTTCCCTGTTAGAAAACTGATGTTTGCCGCCCTTCTGGTTTGCCAGGATATAGCCTTCACTATGTAAACCAATGCTCTGCTATCTTGTTGAAGCTACAGCCTGAGGTATGAACATCTCCCATTAATCTTTTTGGGACATTAACCTCAAAGCTTCATTGTGATTTTCTGCATGCTAATACTATATTAAATAAGTTGTTTAATGTAGAAATAAGTCTAAGTCACTCACATTTGTACAGAAGAGCTGGATCTGACTTTGATCCAGGACCTACAGAAAAACAACCAGAACAAAACAAATACCTGAGTTTCCAGTCTCTGGTCTTCTCTGCAGATCAGTTATATTTTGATTTAGAGATGCAGGGATTAGGTTTGAATGACTGCTGGTTTTCCCTATTTACCATGTGCAAGTAGGCAGGTGATTCTTCAGTTTGCTTCCAGAATTTCTATTCCCTCTCCCAAAGCTGGTGTCAGTACTACTTGGGTTTACAAAACCTTTTGATTCACTTTTTTGGGCTAGCCTCTGCCTTCTTTATTCATGTTCTTTGCTCTTGAGAAGACCTTGATAAGGACATGAAAGGAAGAGCTCAATGATGAGACACATCAGAAGGCATCAAGCACCTCATGTGCAGACTAACCATGCCACTGCGTGGGCAGAAAGAGACCTGGTGTCTCGAGGCAGTGCATACAAGGGATGAAAATTCCAGGTTTCCAGAAGTGGCTGGCAGTTACCAACGCTTCCATTGTTCAGCTTTCAAGAGGAATCACCTGAAATTTGGAAATTGCTAATACCCACCCTGAAAAACCTTTGGAAGCCTCACCATTAAGTAACCAACATCTCTGGTGCCCAAGTTGCCCCGTAGCTCTAGGAAAGCATAGGTAAGAGCATTACCCACAAGTCACACTCAAGCCCCCACACTTTGGCCTTGAATAAAGATCTTAGTACCGAGCTTGCTACTAGAAGTGAATGCACATCCATTAAGAAATAGATCAAAAGACAAATGAAACTGCCTGCTCAGATAAAGCCCTTTTCAAAAAGTTACAAGGGGAGGGAGGAGAACCACGTGAGAAAGAGGATTTAAAGAAGTGTCTGTTGAAAGATAAAATAAGCAAGATACTGTGATGAAGAAAGTGAACAATGAAACAGAATCCAGTACAGACAGATCAAGTGAAAGAAAACCACATTACTATTTACAGTAAAGATCACTTGTCTAACATGTATAATTAGAAATCCACACACAAAGATGAAAGTGATCAGTGAATGCTGCTGTAATCAAAAATAATACAGCATTGTATATATTTTTAAAAAAATCTAACACTCTCCAAAAATAGCTACAATGGGTCTCATTAATAGAGTCTTCATCTGAACTAAACAAGTTCCCTTTATTCACATCGTAATTTTTCCTAGCCTGCCAAAAGAAACCCTCACCATAAGTCATCACAGTGCAGCCCCCCCACCCCACACATCTGTGCCTAGCTGAAGTTTAGTTGCAGACAGGACAATGATACCCAAAGAAACCCATTCATGTTTCAAAGACTTCCATTTTCACATGAGCTTGTGTTGCTTGGGCTATATCTGAAAATACAGCAGTGCACCTGGGCTTTTCTCATTGTGAAAAACAATGGCTCACAACACTTCTGCACTGCACTCAGGCCACACACACATCATGAGATACGAATGCTCAATGGATACGTGGGACAACACACCACAGTGGAAAATCTTGAAGTGCAAGAAGTAGTGAGAGGAAGCATCAACATTCCAGTAAAATTTGGAAGGTTTAAAATACCTGTTTAGGTATTTGTTTTCTTAAAATAAACAAATAAAAAGCCCACAACACAAACAACAACAAAAAAACCCCAAACAGATCCCGAAACAGAACAAAAAAGCCTTCCAGCAATTGAGGTGGGTTCTTTTTTCTTGGTTTCTTCGAAGTTCTATCAATATCTATTATTATTTGCATGCCAGTATCCCAAGCAGACGCACAGTCAGAGATGTTTGCTATTTTGAACTTGTAATTGGTTACAGAATCAGACTTCCATGCTGGTGACAAGCAACAGGATTTGTACCCAGCTAGAGTCCCAGGAGACCCACAAACTTCAGCCATGAAAGCAAGCAAATCTACAAAAGAGGGCATGATCAGGTTGCAGCTATACTATCATAACACCAAAAAATTACAACTGAGTATGTTATTTACTACTATTTCCAAATCTGATAACATACTACCAATATCCTGTCCTTAACAAGGTACTCCTAAGGGCATTCATGACTGCTGATGCTGGACTGTTCAGTCTCTACAGAGTGAAATTACTCTGGAAAGGCCATAACCCACTAAGCTGGATTGTTTTTCTCTCCCTGGACTGTAAGCCTACCAGAAACAGTATGACCTGGAAACCTGTCCCTGAGCAGCTGCCACCTCTTCCTGTTGTCTTTCAAAGGACAATAAATATGGTTACATTGCCCTAGATTTATCCTTATTATGTCTCTTAGGTGCTATTTAATTCCATATGGAAAAACACTCATTGAGAAAAAGGATGGGAAAAATATGAGAGATAAAATACCTCTATGGATTTTAGTTTGACTTTACTACCTATGGAGGGTTTGCATTTTTGCTGGGGTTTTTCAACATAAGAAGCAAAGTGTTCTGTGAATTCATGTGTGGAGCAAAGAGAGATGTCAGTGCCCAGCACCTCTGAAAAGCTAACTTAATAAGCCAGCTCAAGTCCTACAGGTTTAATATTCCAGACATTACCAAAAAAATTCAGTATAAATAAGTCTCCTCCTCTTCTTAAGATAGTTCCGATTTTAAACTCAACTTTCTTTTATTCCCCCAAAGTGGTAATTAATAATTGCATAACTAGTGGAAAACAGAGGCAAACATAAGACAGAAACTGAAGTCCAAAACTCTCCAGCTATTGTATTTGTGTTATTAAATACACATTATACTGCAGGCACTTTCTCTCATTATTATTATTCACAAGCAGCCAGCCTAACAAATATTCACTGAATTCACACCTCAAAAAAAAAGAGGAAAAAAAAAAGAAAAAAGGGAGTGAGCAGAGAGGCAGACAGATGGAATGCATCAGTGAGTCAGGAAAACAGCTATCTCGAAACAAGCTCTTTTTTTTATTGGAAACAAAAAAAAGAGTTTTTAATTTCCAAAACTGTTTACAGCATACTAGCAATCGTCAGCGAACTTGCTGCACAATAAGCTCTTATAAATGTTTTCTTCACCTTTGAAAGACTATGAGCCATCTATTGTGAAAAATAATAACGAAGGACAATGAGAAGTGTATGAAGAAGGGCATGGAAGTTTTATATGCTCTCTTAGTGGATGGGTTCGATGTAACTGAGTAGGAAATGCCGGAAGGTGCATATATGCACAAGAAATATCAAAAAATCTAAATAGCCACATTATGAAGATAATAGGACTCATACTTTTCTTACTGAAGTCAACAGTAGTTTTACCACTGACATCAGCAGGAGCATGACTAGGACCAATACGCTAGGACTAGGGCCAAAAAAGTACCATAGACAACCCTGAGAGAAGCATTTCCAACAACTGCATGTAGTGGTTTGTAGGAGCAGCTCTGGGAGAAGACCTTATTCTTCCAAGTAACCTGCCCTAGAAAGTCAAATACAGTATTTCACTGGGATAGAAAAAAAAGCTCTAAGTCATTAAAATAGCTATCTCCAAAGAACAAAAATCAGATTTCCTTTACATTCTTCATGCTGGGGGGGGGGGACGGGGACGGGGGGGGGGGGGGGGAACGGACCAAAACAAAAACCCAGAAAAAATATTTCAAATCCATTTGCTAATTTTTTTTGTCACCATGCTGAAACATTTCCCCATGTTGTTCTGAATTTACACATACAATGTGAGTTTAAATTAGCATATGATCAGTCACCAAAGATGTCAAGTACATTATCAAGATTAGTCAAGTATGAAATACTATAGGGGGAAAAACATTTCAAAGAAGATGTAAACTGACCTAGTTTCCCAGCCTGTTGTTCCAAATTATCAGGCTTTCACTAAAGACTCTATTTGTTTCATCTTGTCAGAATGACTTGCAGCTTATAAAGTGCATTGATCTACTGGTGAGAATTAATTGTAGAACCCAGTAACTTCTGTCAAAGTAATATACTTAGTTAAAACCTTTTCGTTGTATATCTTTGTTGATGTCTCCAAAATTAAAATTCAAAACTTAGCAACAGCAGAATTCCTGAGGAATCTCAAAGCATTGACTGGAACTTAACAATTCTTTCTCATTTTGCATTCCACACTAAACCCTAGGTCAGTTAACAAAATACATTCTGTGAAGAAAAGCATAAGTATTAGCGTAATTTGCAGTGCAAATGAAAGAAAATCATTACTGCTTAATTAGCAGTACATGTGTCAAGAATTCAGTAAGAGAAATATTTAGAAGTAAAATAACAATAATCTTAAAACCTAGAAGCTTTTTATCTTCTGCTCTGAACAGAAACCACAAGCAAGCCCTATATATTGCCTGATTTCTTTTATAAATAACTCACTCGAAATTGTGGACGTTTTCCATAGCAGACATTTAAACCTCAAGAAGGCTTAGTGCTCTAAGTAAGAGGAGCTTCATTAATCGTTCTTTATTCCTCAAAGCTAATTTTTAACTATGGCTTCTTGCTGAAGAAAATATTTTGTTATTATAAAGTTCTGTATGAGAACCATTGGTAACATCTCCTCTGGCATGTCTGAGATCCTTTTAGATATTTTTCTTTTTTAAAAAATTAGTCCTTTTCAACAGAACATTTCCAAAAATTCTTTAAAATATTCTGGGATGCAATTCTAGTAAAGTCAGTGTGTTCTAATGGAGGCTGGACCCAGCCCAGAGGGTTCAATTCTTGTCATCACTACACTGGGATTCCACTTACTTCAGTAGGAGATTAGGAATGAGTACCTGGTTCAGTTCAGAACAGTCAAAGAAAGCACGTAGGGAGCTGAACAGAGAAGGCATCTTATTGTGCAGAGGTAGAATTAGTCACACAAGCTCCACCCATCTGCTCTGGTGTGAAGTGGCTCATTTTCAGCATCATTGCTCTACCTGCCCGCATTGCAGTGCCTTGCTTGGAGCTCTTGATCAAGGTACCATTTCACATAGCTGTCAACAAACCACACATTCATCAGCAGGACAACTTCCAAAGTTAAGGCAGTTCCAAGCAGTGGCTTTTTCAAATCAAAAACAATAACAAAAACATGGCTGTAAAATTAAGACACAAAGGGCTAGTACAGAATGTGCCTGTAAACTCTCGGCTAGAGAAATATGGTCTGTCAGTAATCTCATAGCAAAGAGTGTGCATTTAGGGTAAAACATACAAATTTTCTCAATTTACAGGACCTGTCCCAAAACTGACATACTTTAAAAAATAAATCAATCAATCAAAGAAAACATAGTTTTCAAGTACAGAAAAAACAGTTACACAGCTGATTTCTTTGACAACCTTTGAGAGATCGTATTTGCATCAATTGTTTTGTTTCAGGTATTAGAGAAGTTGTTTATATGTAGAGATACACGACTTTAAAATGAAAATTTCCCAGGCACCCTAACAATATGAAGTTCTAGACTAAGTTGATCTAATAAAAAGCCACAGCTACAGGTATCACCATTACTAAGTTACGATGGCAGTGTATCAGTAAACAGGAGTTATTAAAGTTAATATATTCCCATCAGCATACAAGTTATTTAAGGTTTGCTTTCCTATCGCATGTCCTGAGGACTCCACTGATACTGAGCACCATGGGGACTGGAACACTATATAATCAATTCCCGCATGTAGGTAAATGTTTGGGATATTTTTTCTATTTTTAGGTTTCCCACTCAACATGTCAAAAGCTTGTATACAGAGAGTGTGAAGAAAACAGAGACAATAGAAAGTACAGTTCTGAAACAAAACAAAGACTATTTCAAACCACCCACCCAACTTCACCATAGCAGATGTGACATGCCACGGAGCAGGAGAAGAGTGCAGACTCAGGAACAGCTTATTACAAACTGGCCTGAAGAGGCAATATTCCCTGGGTGAAACCACAGGGTGGCTGTGGATTGTTAAAGCCTTGCCTAGAGATATTGAACTCTTCAGAGGACAGACACAGCTTAGGAATAATTAACTGCATTAACATTCACTACACTGCCAAGCATTGTTCATCCCCTAGTAAAATGAACTTTGGTTTTTGCCTTGATTAGCCGCCACAATCAAGGAAAACATGTCTGAAATTTGCAGACAATTTTCATGCTTGAGGAGAGAGCACTGTCTTATTCTGCAGCACAAGTGCTGTATTATCCTTCACTTCTACAGAAGAAGATGTCAGTATGAGACACACTATATGTGACAATTTAAATGCATGCCCTGGGGCTTAAATCAGCACAGTGCCAAAGTCTAGAGATGCTCGCAATCACAGATGGGCTGACCTCAACTGCAAGACTCAGAAAATAGGCTACATTTCCTAAATTCTGAGCTGGACAAGGCCTCTTTATAAGAGGGCCTGGGAAGAAGCTCATTTCTTTTTTTAAATTTCATAGTCTGTCAATAACTTCTCAAAAGACTGAAAGTAAACACAAAATTCTCTTGCCTAAATCCACTGGTTTTCTTCTAACAAAACCCATATTGTTTAACAATTTTTTAGTAGTGGCTCTGTTCAAACAAGGTATAATACACACTAATGCACACATGACATGCTCAGGTACCATGGAGCAGAGCAAGCATAAGAAGGAAAGTCAACTGCTAACCACAATTCAAACTTCTCCAAGGTGCTTTGGGGAGTGGGGATGTATTGAGACGGTAGGTGAGGCCATCTGAGTGATTCAGGGGTGACCTTTGTTAGCATTAAAGGCAAACTCCCTGTGATTTCAGCAGAAGCTAGAGCTGCAGTCACAGCATCTGAGTGCAAATGGATGGAGCCCCCTGAGCAGCAGCCCCCCCCCCAGTGACTGGTGCTCACCACTGCTGCAGTGCAGACCCACTTTTCATGCTGGGTGTTTGCTTTGTCTGCAGGCATCTTCTCTACAAACACAGCTATTGCAGTTAGGTATGCAATCCAGAGCAGCAGCGTAACAGCATCTCCCAACACAGAAACAGTGCTATATTGATAGAAAAATGGCCTTAAACTGTCATCACATCTCATTCTCCTCAAATCAGCTCTTTAAGTGTGAGATCGCCATGTAGACACACAGTGTTACTAAGGTGGTAGAAGCCTGTTAGCACACTCACAGCTATGTAGCTACTGCAATATGCTCCAGCTATTCTCACTCAAGAATCAGGTGGTGTCTTTCCAAAGCAAAACCTTTCTAACTCAACCATCCATCCATGTCACACTCTCAGATGTCTGTAATCAAATACTGCTCATTTTGCTTTGCACTGTGAATAGAGTTTGGATAAACTTTTCCCTGCATTTTCGTCACGTCTGTACTTGCCTATACCTCAAAGAGGGGACCTATACCTACTCATGTTATTTCTGCCAGAGGGGTCACATCTCTTCCAGCTTGCCAGTGAATATGCTGATATCTGAATCCCATGACCAGTCCCGCAGTGGGCTTTCCCTTTGCTGCTATTTCATGGGTATTTGCAAATGCTTGTTAAAGAATATGAGCTGGGGTCATCAGAAGAAAACTTCTCATCCTTAATCTGCTATTGTCAGCTCCTGATGTACGAAATATGCAACACAAGGAGCCACACTGGAGAAGGGCTCTTTGACTCCAAAACAACAGCTCTGGACACAAAATGTAAACCTGTGTCAACACAGAGATGAAAAACATTCTGATTTATCCTTCGGCCAGGTTCTAGAGGCATTTGGAAATCAGAACGCAGCAACTGGAGCTTTCAGACTGTGTTCTGCTTTCACAAGCCCCCAGCACTGTTTCTCACACATGTACCCATCTCACCAGGCACTGCAGGAACTGGCACGCAATTCTGCATTCTGTAGGTTCCTCCGATGCAAACTCCTGCCATGGACCACACTTGTCCTTGGCTGCACAGCTATGTGAAACGCCCATCACTGGGGGCTGAGTCCTACGCAGCACAGTGATGCTATGAAGCCAAAGTGCTCAACACTTTCCAGAAGACAGCCATTACTATTCCGTTATTTTAAGACACTGTTGCCGACAGGCTTGGCCACTTCCATGCTCCGAGACAAACGGGCTGCCTGCGCTGCATTCCTGCTGTTCTTGCCAGCCTCTGTCTATCATCTGTTTTCCATTTCATTCCTTTACCTCCCATTCTTTAAAAGTATCTGTAGGGTTGAAAAGTATCCGCTGGCTTCCTGGTCTCTGCTGCTGGAAGCAGAGTCGTTTTTGTTACTTGTTCCAGGGAGCAGGCCAGAAGCAGGCAGCCAGGGAGAGCATCAAGCCAAGAGATTGGGTTTTAAGGGGATTGTGGGTTGTTTTTTTCCTTCTTGTAATCTCTGCCCCCTGCCTTGAGGTTTTCCAAGCATACCCAGAGCTGCAGGGCCTGTCTATGAAATGCACTCACTGCTAGGTCACAGTGGTCATGGTCACAGGCTGCTGTGAACCACTGAGCTGAGAATGACTCCCTCCTTCCTGCACACAGTGTTGCCCTGAATCCAGTTAAGAAATTTAATTGATTTTAATTAAAATAATGCAAACTCCTGCATGACGCTCTCAATTTAGTCTAAGAATAGCTTATTTAGATTTACTTTACACTTGTGCCGAATTGATTAAACCGAAATAAGTCATGTTCATGCTAGAATCAGTGCATATGTTTAACTAGCCCAGAGCTTGTTTGTCCTTCCAAATGTGTGCAATAACAAAGAGCATAGGAAGGCATGCAGTGAGTATTAGCTTGAACTGTGAAACACAACATTAATCTGTCACCCGCTGACCCTGCGCTGTATTGCCAATACGTCAAACATCTTCACTCTGCTTAGCCCAAGCACATTCCATGCACTGTGCTCTTTGTCAATAACCGTTCAAATACTTCTCTGCCAGTAAAAGTCACAACATTTTCCTGCCCCTCCAGCATCAGCAGAGTTTCTTAGCTCTTCATGAAAATTCAAATGAAAAATATCGACAAGTTTTCATTGCTTTTAAGTGCACACAAAAAGCAACTCCATCTGCTTTTCCCTTTCTTTGCAAAGGGAATGCAATGCCTGTGGATTTTTAATTCCACCTTCATCTTCAAGGCAGACTTGAAAAACTGAGAACCTATTTTTATGTGGGCTTTAGGAGAACAATTTGAGAGCTTCTCAAGAACAGCTTAACTGAATTTCAGCAGCCCTATATGTGAACTGTTTTGTGAAGAGCTTTGGAATCCTTTCAGTAGAGAAGATGCTATGCAAATGGACATTTATCATTTGCACAATGTGCACACAAACAGAAAACTGACAGAAAAGATCTCTTATCTGTAAGCCAGGACACTATCCACTTCTAAAGTGGATACTTCACAGCCATCCCTCAGCACACTCTATTGACTCCCACCAGAGCAAAAATGCTAGCCTGGGTGGGAGGGCTGAGGTCAGCTTTCAGCAGCTTTTGGCTAGAAAGAACTTGTTTAAATATTAGTGAGCAAAAGTGTTAATAGCAAAAGCAATTGGCATCATTGGATACCTTTGCAGTGTGGGGAAAACCAGCAGCAATGTCCTGGCAGGATTAAGTATGGATTCCTGCATGCGAGATGCCTCAGCAAGCTACAGGTAGCAGAGGCATGTACCTCTGGGCAGCTGAGATGTACCTCTGGGCATCTATGAATAGTAGACATTTTCAAAAGCAAATGAAGGAAGGTCAGTATGATAATATCACCAGAGTAAGCTATTTGGGAACAGGGTTTTTAATGAGTCTTCTGATAGTTTTGTTGTTTCGGGGAAAGGAGAGGGAACACTTCTGACTCTTTTTGGAAGTGCAGTGAAACTCCTCATTCTCAACAGCCTCTTCCAAATGTAGTCTCATGTTATTTCTGGGACATCCTCCCAGAGGTACTTGGTTTTATTCATGTTCTAGACTCAGTCTCATGACAGATGTCTGCAAAGTCATGTTGACTTCAGTGGGACATGGCAAGTGGGTGATACAGGTGTGCTATCTGACTGCTCCGGGACAAAGATTCTAGAGAATTATTTGCTCTACTGACACTATATATAGTAATTTCTAAATCAATCATGCAAATTATTCTGCTCCTCAAAGCATTTGCAATTGTACAGACATTCATTTCCTTTGACCTTTCACACTCCCTTTGTAAAGGGACTGCTTTTTGAACTCTGAATAGTTATTGGTCTCAGTCTTATGGTATGTTCATGGTATTACTAACTTCAAAGAGGTCAGAATAAAGTAATGAGGGAAAAGCCACAAGTTATATATCCCTGCACCCCTTGAGTTTTTATTTTAGCTCCCTTAACTCCAGCATTTTCTCTCAAGAAGCTTCTTTTTGTCTTTTTGTACTTTTCTCCCCAGATAGAAAACCTCTCACAGCAGCTCAAGTGGCTCTGCCTTGCAGGCTGCCCTGGAGTTTCCAGCCCCAGAATAACTTCTGACTAGCCATGATTTATCTGGCTGGTCAGAGGTTACTGTACACAGAAATGCAATTTCTTCCTCACACTCGGTCTATCCTTCTTTGGCAACTCCAGGTGTCATCAACAATCTGCTGTATGCCATTTTATGTCCTTTCCTCCAGTATTTTATTCAACTGATATCCCTTTTGCTGACCAACACTGCCTAGAAAGGGCTAGAGCCCTTATATATATAAATAAATATAGATAGATTACATTAGTGTAACTGCTGATTGATGTACTGAAGAGTTGAGAATTCATTTGCAATAGCTCTGTCCTTGCAATGCAGTCAGTGTGTTGCTTAACTTGACATTTGAAGAAAATGTCTTTTTATTCCTGACTGCATTCCGGTCTGGGATGATGCTCCTCTCTGGAAATTAGTGTTCAAAATCACCTGGTTTCTCCACAGTATCCCAATTTTGAGTTACATTAAATACCATTAAGGTTTTGCATTTAAGCTTTCTTAGTTCTGTGCTTTGATGACCCACTTGAGCCTAGGAACTGACAACCTCAAAGTCTCCTTAATTCTCACAAAATAAATGAATTTTCCCATGCTCCTGATACTGTCCTGAACAGAAGGCAGAAAAACTGTATTAAATAAGCCTTCACTTTCTTTGCAAATCTGTTGCTATACTGCTTCCTCTCTTCTGTTTTTTCATCAAGACCTCACAATCATCTACAGCAAAGGACTCAAAACAGATCATTACCTACCTCTGCTGCCTGATAGTTTCCTCCCCCTTCCCCCCCCCCCCCCCCCCCCAGTTGGGGAAAAGTCTGCAGCACAGATAAGTCAAGTCTAGTCCAGAGTCAGAGAAAATACATGGAATTTACTTTTTTTTAATTCCCTTTTTATAATATTTGCAGTGACAAGGACAAATTATTGTCCTTTACTTCATCTTATTTGGTAGCAGCAGTGCTGCTCTTCCTAATATAAACTTTTGAAAATATTTCCATCACCAGCCCATAGTTTTAAGGATTAACAGGAATAGAGAAAACTGAAAGAACATAAAATACAAAGTAGCTTTCATTAAATACTTTTAATTGGGAAAGCTTTGAGGATTTGCAGATTATATAGAAGACTGTTTCACCCACAAACACTGCTACTGTACTAGCTACGGTCTAGACCTGTGCTCCTGGAGAGAATGGGAATTGTTAGTTATATTCAGTGTGAGCACAATCAGGCTTGGTATAGCCAAGAACGCAGCGCTGATCTATGATCAAAAGGGCAGTTCAGAGTAAGGAAAAGCATTTCCTCCAAATAAAGAAGATATAGCTTTCATTTTTCTTACTAGGTGCTCTAAGATAGTCCAAAGCCTGATTTATGGCACTTAAGATTTACAGCATTCAAAAATCCTATGTACCCAGGTATATTTTTTTCTTTTTTGAGTCCTTTTTTCACCTATTTGAATAAACCCAGTGTTTGATTATCATCTGCAGCAATCTACATGGCAGCATTCATCAGATTAGGCCACTAGGTACACTGTTAGCTCATTTTTAAAATGCTTCCAGCTTGGGTTGCCTAGTGCTTCCACCAAAGCAGATGGATGATTACAGCTTTATAAGGCTAATTTTTAAGCACCAAGGACTGAAAATATTCGCCTAACAAAAGTCAAGAATAGTATCCCCTGTCAGCTAGAGTTAGCAGAATAAGAATGAAGGTGGCACAAAGAAGTTAGCATGCCAGTGATCACATTAAAGAAGATGATCCTGTTACAGGAATACATGATAGGAGAAACAGAAACAGGCTCTGAGCACTGCTAAACCACTGAAGAAACAACAGCACTGAATATCATTATATTTTTTAATACTTAAATTTAAAGCCTGCTTTAATCTGACATGTAGTTCAGAAAATAGCTTCCAAGACACAGAGTTTTCTCTGGGTCTCCCTAGGAAAACAACAAAGGTCAACCCAGTTTGTATTGGGCATAATTTTGCAGTGGGTCAAAAGATCAAGTAAGAACTTGGACAAACGAGATGTTCTAAAACTGATTAATTTCATAAGGCCCAACATTACCATTAACTGTTTTAGCTAAAGTAATGTCAATAAATGTATTCGGCAATACCTTCAAACAACAAATCTCCTCAGAAATGCATATAAACAGCTCTCTATATTAAAAACTCCAAAGAGTGCAATTGATAGCCAGTGCTCCCATGGCATGGTCACAGTTCTATTGTGGTTGTTGTGGAGTCAAGGGGGACAACAATGTCTTTTAGTAAGTGAGCTGCAGACCCATACTAAACTGATTAGTATCTATCTAACTCTCATTGAAAGACTTATCTAGCTTTTGACCCTCTTCTTTCTCCCTGTTGTTTTTGGTTGTTAGCTTGAACACATGCAGCTCAGACTGCCTTGAGGAACAGAAGGTAGTTCCATACACCACACTATCCGAACCTTTTGCTATGTTCACAGATAATAACTTCAGATTAACATTAAGCACATGATACATTGTCTCACATTACATTACTTCAACTGTAGCATGTCACATTATGTCAGCCAAGGTCAACATTCAGTGTGACATGATATGATCTAACACGATACAGGGTTATTGCCTCCTGTGTTAGGAATCTCAGGCTAAGAAACAGAAATAGAATGAGCAGATGCACATAACAGATCACTTTATAATACTCCTGGGAAAAAGAATCATTATTAAATTCATTGCACATTTTGCCAGGATCTTTCTTACTGCATTCAGCTGGGCCTCCAAGCTACCATAACATGTCTTTTTCTTTTAAAGTAAGACCCAAAGCTTGGCAAATCAGTCAGATTGGTACTTGGACCTCATCACAGGAGGAATTTCAAATATTTCAGCACACTCACAAGCTCTGATCACTCTACCAATACTTTCTGCTCTCTTAGACTTCAGAGACCTCTGTTTCATGAATAATGTGACAGTACTGAAAGTCCCAGAGGATCTTGATTCCACTGAGCAACGTGGCATTTTGGCCTGCAGACTGATAAGCCATAGGAAAGAAATGTTTAGCTGCTGTACCAGGCTCAGTATGTATCAGAGAAGGATAAAACTTTAAAAGAACCAGTAAGTCTTCTGGAGTTTTAACTTGTTTTCACACACTGTATAGCTTCCAAGTTACAAGCTCTGTTCCCTCCTCAGTTAACACCCAAAGAGCTACATCTGTGCTTTAAGGACAGAGCGAGACCGAAGTTAAACTCAGCCGTATGAGTCAAAGGGGTTGGTTATATTCATGCAGTTCTGCTGTATGGCTATAACCTCCCTGATTTTATTCTTTGTACCTACTGTAAGCATAGCCAACATATGCAGTGTAAGGATGATAGCATTCAGCTTCACTCATGCAAAAGCTAGCCAGATTCCCAAAGAATAAAAATGGGAAATTCTCATATAAGGTTAAACCTTTAGTTTTAAATTAGAAGTAATAAACCCTCATAAACTACAACAGAGTTATCAGTGGCCACTGAGATCATTTAATATCTGGCAAAACAAAAAGCAGAGCTTGCAGAGCCCATCCTGTCTCTGCTATAACACAAGGATGTATCATTTTTAGAACAAAGGCTAAGCTAATCGCAGGTGACTTCACATTTTTCTATTTTCTGTTCACTTTTGTAAACATGAAGGTAATGTTTTTCTCTTTAGTATTCTGTGACAACAGAAAACACAAGCACCATTTTATTAACCTTTAAATGCAATTTGGTTGTTCTCTTTCCATTTTAGCTCTGGAGCTTTGATGTCTGAGTGACATTGGATATACCTTAAGGGCTCAAAAAAAAAGTTCAATAAGCTTCATAGCCTCAGCATAAAATACAGAATAGAGAGAAAATAAATAAATTAGTACAAACACACATATTTCTCTCTTTTATAACTTTGAAAAGCCACAGCTGTCATTTGGTTCCTCGCTCTTTCCTCAGGGTAAAGATCATCTGATGAGATAGGAATAAGCATAGTAGAGTCCTTAGATCGGATGCAGAAAAGCTGGGATTTTACCTAGTCAGCTAGCATAATAAAAAAACCCCAACACCCCCTCCCCCAAACCCCAAAACAAACAACACCACAAAAAAAAAAGCCTCAGAAGTCCTTAGCTATATCCTCAGATGTACCCAGAAAACTGTTCTCCAAACTCAGGAAACACTGATGTCAGCATTTACCTGCACCAGCCACCTCCCATTTCTGTGTACTCTCCAGAGTCCAGTAAGAAAAAGGAATCTTGAACCCTGATTTTCCAGAATTGACCCCAAATTTGTCAAAAGATTGACCCAAAACACAAAGTAAACATTAATTCAGGCCAGAAAAATAAATTCTTAGAGTAAAACATAAGGCATTGTTCACTATGTTGAGACACCTTCAGCACCACAGTACCAAACCTTAATCCTAAATCTAACCCTATAATTACATCAAAACAACCTACCGAGACAGAAAACAGAATGTAGGTTTAGACCCCTGTTGACAGCAGCCGTTTCTAACACAAGCAATAAAATGGGTTATTGACCCTTTCAATATCTAAGTCTCTAACAGAAATGCTGTTATGAAATATCCAAATTTTCAGTTCAGAAGTGGAGCTGACCACACACCAAAAGTCAAGATGAGACACTGCTCTCTACTAACATCAGTTTTCCTGAATTCTGTGACCTGTGCCTTGAAGGGTAAAATGAGCTCTGCCACCTAAACCATCAGCATAGCTCCTCATTTAGGTAACAGACCTATTGCTTTTGCAAAAGACAGGATCAGGCTTACCAACACCTGCTGTTTTAACACATCCCCTCCTTTTACAAGCTCTCTCTTGAGGGCTCCTTACACAGTGGGCTCTTTACACAGTCAGTCTAGCAGAGATTAAAATGTCTATTTTTTTTTTTCTCAAATTACAGATCTCATGAAAACCTGCCCAAGCTTTAGAACAAACATAATACGACTTGTTATTGTTCTGGATTAAGGCTTCAGTAGCAGGACTGTGGCGATACCTCTTAGATCTTACCATGGCTGGGAGCTTTGTTTTGTTGTCTGTGTTCCTGATATTCAAAACAGAGCTTATGTTTACCACATACTAATGCATCCACCTCCACAGAAAACAAATAAATAAAAACCTGGATCATGCCCTGACATTGGTAACTCAGTTTATTTTCACAAACAGCACAAGCTCCTGAAATGGGAATGGCAGAGCGATGTAAGCCAGGCTGGCAGGTGTCACTGCAGAGGTGGCAAACCTCCACTGCTTGATCTTTAAAACAAGGTTGCATTACTTAGGTCAAGATATGAAACAGTTCAAATAAGTTTGAATTGTGGATCAGAAATGAGGGGTTGAGCTTGTCCCAGATTACCTGATCGCACTGACCCTCCTTTCCTCTGTTTGTATTGTGCTAGGAAAGAAAAAAATCACTTTAATCCTCCCCTTATCAAAACAAACAGAGCCAAGTTGCATGTTGCTTGTACTGCTCTGTCATTTGTCAGTGAGCAAAGGCAGAAAGCAAAGCAGCAGGGTGATGTAGTGACTATAACTAATGTTGCTAAATATCACAACTTTTTTAACAAGTCTGTCTTCTCTCTTCAGTAAACAAGAGACAGTCACTGAGCTTAGTGACAATGAAGAAAAATCTGCTTCTTTGTGGAGGTGGGTGTATTTCGCTGCCAGAATTATAGAAGATCCAGCATCAGCGAAGTATTCTGACTCAAGCTAAAGGCAATTCTCTCCCAAGAGCTGGTAAATTCCCAAGTACTATATACAAAGGCAAAAGCTAATGTAATGGACAGTTCCATTTCTTTCAAGGGCTTCTAGAGAGGAAATGGACATTTATATTTCAATCCCACAACAATATTCACTGCAAGCCTTTGTTCTCTTGAAAAAACCTGACACACGCTTATTTTTTTCTCCCACCAGATCTAAGAGGCTGTAATTTTCAAAGAACATACTGAGCCTCTAGAAACATTTTGTAAAAATCTGGACTACAAAATACTGTTCAGGAAAACCACAAAGCTACAAGAACTCAGGTTAAAGCATAAATGGAAAAAGAGCTAGTAAAGAAAAGCTGCAACAAAGAGGCAAAAGGGACAAAAGCACTGGCCATCCAAAAGGGAAAAATCCCAGTGGTCGTATTATCTGCGCTGTTAATTAGGTGGGGCAGTGTCAGCGCAGAAGTGAACAGGAATATCACTGCTAAGTGCCTGCCTGAACAACTTAGCATACTAAAAATATTCAAAATCCATTTCACTTTGAATTAAGAGCATTTTTTAACCTACAGAAGGCTTCAAGAAGGAATGAATAATCATGGTACACTTTGCCTGTGAATAGAATTTTTTGGCTCGTACACCATATACCCTAAATCTCTATTTTCTCATCTGTCAATCTTTATTACAGAAATTCCCATTCAAGCTGAATAGCTGTCTTCCAAGACCTCATCTGCTCATGGCATTGATTCTCCAATTGAAGCCAGGCCTTTTCTAGAGATGTCATCTGCACACCAAACTGCAATGTCATATGCAAAGGATTATAACTTCCAGTAGGAGACTGGAAGATGCTATAGATGTATTTAAGGAACAGAAAATTTATTTGCATGCGAATGTCCCAGGTGAATGGACGGTAAGTATAGACAGACACAGATCAGATAAGCAAGTATGTACAGGAGGATTTCAAAACAAATTTATGTTTTTCAAAACTAACATTGAAAATAAGCAATCTTTAAATAAAAGTGCTTGATAAAACATACCTCGCTCCAGGCAAGATTTAAATTTGGGTTTTTAGGTTACAGGGAGAGACAATACAAGAAAATAAGAAATCATGTGTGATTCAGATGGAGCTACTCTTGATGTCATTTTGGATAAGGTTATTGGCAAATACATGAAGATATTTTAGTCCTGTGGGAATTGAGTCTTGTGCTGTCTTTCCAGTCATTAATTGTGCTAAGAAATTTTGATATTGGTTTGACTGATATTTGATATAATGATCTTCAAAGCAGTAAAAACATTCTTAACCAAGGCTGCTTAAGTGAAAGGAGCATTGTTAGAGGAAATGCTGCAAGGCAGCAACAACCTCTGGGTCATTTCACCTAATGAGGACCATCCTGTAGCAGTAACTAGCCTGTAAAGGGTTGCAGCATTCTGATATGTCAAGAGAACCATCGTGCTGGCCTTCAAGCGTAAAACTGAAGCAGTGCCATGAGCAAGCCTTAGATTGGTCAAGGAGGGGAGAGATGGGGGATTCCAAGAATTGGATTAGCTTTATTAGAATCCTTTCACATCACCAGGATAGATGTATAAGCAGAAAACCAGAAATTGGGTAAACTCTTCCAAAACCCCTCCTGCCCTAGAAGCAATCTGCACAGTAAACTTGACACTCCTGCTTCATCATACATTTTCCAATTCTAGTATCATTAAATAGTAATTGTTCTGCTCTACTTCCTGTTTTGAAAAATGCTGCTTTTTGCTCCGCTTTCACAACAGCCTCTTAAGTCATTTAAGTTTTAATACTCTCACAATGAATGGCTGTGAGAAGCAACCTTGCTGAACTGTATAAATTCATTACAGGACTTTGAAGATGCCATCATTTATATTAGTTCATAATTATTGTAGCAGTCACTGGCAACTGCCTCATAACGCCTCCGTGAAAAGGGAAAATATTAAAACGAAAAAATTCAGACAGATTCAAAGCTCCTATTGTGGTTGCTGGATACAGCCAGCTACCACATTTAAGTGGCTCAAGAAAAAGCAGAGATCTCTTTTAAGAGAGTGACCATGAATGACTTGTTCATATGGACATCTGTGCCAGAACTGAGAACAGACCATGCATCCACATCAGGGAAAGGACCACTTTTTAACCTCAACTTATAACTCATGTAAGATAGGGAACAGCAGTACAGTTTGTAACATCCCAGCATTTTACCTCTGCAGGATACATGTTCCTAATCCAAGTTCAAAAATGTCAAGTGAGGGCATGCAAATTCAGGTGATGGCAATGCCTTTAGTTTGTAGAACACAAAGTATATGCTATATTCAGAGGTGGGAAAGAGAGAAGTAAGAGGTGGTAAGAAAATGACACAATAAAAGTAGGACTGAGCAAGCAAGAGATAATTCTGGTAAGACAGGGAGGCAAGAGAAAGAGAAGGCGTCCAGACAAGTAAGCAATCTTTCACAGCACCTTAGTATCCAGATACTCTCCCTATGCTCTGTGTTTTGTACATTCCAGTCCTATAAAGCAGGCTCTCTGGTTGATGGTACACTTTCCTACTGAACTCCACTGTGCACATGAATGTGTTGTTCTTTGCTGCACTTGATAAAAAAGGTTTTGTTTCCTATGTAGAAAAAAAAAAGAAAGAATCAGGCACAGCAACAGGAGGTAAAATGCACCATGGCTGCATTACACCCTCAGTACCCTTCTGGTTGCTCAGACAGTGTTTGAAGAACATAACCAGAGCAGAAACCAGCATACCAAAAGATTCTTCGGTCGTTGCATTCAGGAGGTTTATAATCACCTTGCACTGATGTACCCTTTATACCTACGCTGCTTTGCAGCTGTTTTCTCCAAGCAATACTGGGCAATGGGCACATGTCAGCATGGCTCTCCTCCACTGGAGTGACCATTGGCCCACCCACAGCAAGCTCTATGCCTGGTGACCTTGCCAGCAGTTTGAGCCCCCAGTCACAAGTTCAATGATGGGAGGCTGAAGTTGCTGCCGAGAGGGCTGTTGCACCCACTTCAGCAGTGGCATCTGATTGCTGGACTAAGCACACATGTTTGACAGATAGCTGCCTGCTGTTCTGAGCTCTCTGAGTGGAGATTTTGTGGCATCCCAACCTGCAGGACTTAATGAAAAGGCAGAAAGCCCCAAAGTCCTCTTTGGTGTGCTCCCTGCAGAGCCCCCAGCTTGTCAGTGATGGGTCTGTAACACAAAGGGGGTTCACAAGCTGCAGAGGAAGGTAAAAGATCTGTTATCATAGCCGCCCTGCAGTCAGCAGCAGGGTTCAAAACTGCAAAAGAGGACCCAGGAGCAGGACCTAAGGCTGCAAAACCTGGAATAAGATGTGGGTATTTATTTGAAAGAATATATAGACCAAAGTGTAAGTTCAGATCACCCCAGGTATTACCTCAAATCTCAAAAAATTAACAGCAGTGCATGTGCAGAAACTCTCTGCACACCACCAAAGCATGCACCATAAACCCCTCATGAGCTTTGAGAGCAGGGTAATTACCTCAAAATTTGGAAACCCTGTCTTCAGCATGAAGGTCACTGACATTGTGCTATCTTATTTTCTGCAGTGTTTTTAAGAGCTGTTAGTGAGACTGGGTCACGCATTCTCACACCAGCGTGTTCACGCTCACTGAGACAAGGAGGAGTTGCTAAAAGCCTGCATAGTGAAAACCTCTCTGCCAAAAGGACATTGCCCCAGAGGCTGGAAGCCCCACACGTGGGGCCTTCTGCCAGGCCACCTTTCCCTTATCTCCCCATTACTGCACTTCCTGGCATCAGTAGGTGCTCTGGGAGAATGAAGACCAGATTTCCACAGATGTAAGCCACACAGGGCACAGCTGAGCTCATCAGAGAAGCTGGTACCACCTGTATGGAAACGTATTTTAGAGCAGTCAAAACCTCACATAGACAGTGAGGTGTGAGGAACACCCTTGCCAGCGTACAGGTAAGAGAAGGAGGAGGGAAGGAGCAGCTCCAGGCACTGAAGTAGGAATTCTTCTGCCACCCTTGGAAAGCCTGTTACTGAAGCAGGTGTATCCTGAAGGACTGCTGCCCATGGAGGTTGGTTTCTCACCACCCAACTCTATTTTAACTGGTGATAGATTAAGTTTCCCCAAGTCAAATCTATTGTGCCTGGAAGGGTGATTGGTGAGGGATCTCCTTGTCTTTACCTCACCCCACAACCTCCCCCATCATATTACTGAGGAGGAAAGTGAGGGGGGTAGCTGACAGCTCGACATGCCAACCCACCATACCTTGTGAATAATTTCAAGGGAAATAGTTAATATATTCAGTGGAATGTCATTATTCCCACCCAGAAATAAAATTAATTCTAATCAGTTACTCCTGGAAAACCCAGGTCTATCAGTGCTGTTACTGCATCTGTGTGCTTCTTGACAAAAGTAAAATATCAAGCTGAAAAAAAACAAAAAGAGCACCTAAGCAGAGATTTCAACTAAAAATGGTGAAAAGATAATGGCTCAAGGAAGTATATAAGGGGCCAGAAATTAATTCAATGCTCATTTTCTTCTAATTGCTAATAGTGTGATGTTTCACCAGTATCTCTAGTTGCTTCAAATATAATATTGGCCCTGGTTTTACAACAGAAGACTGCCCCAGTAAGCACTTTTACTCTCAGAGCATCTTAGACAGTGGACAGTCATTTGCAATTACAAGTCAAATTTAACTGCTAGAGACAAGCCAACAGAAAATACCTTCTAAAGGAATAACACAATTGTGAAAATGTATTTCTGTTCAGGAGACAGGCTGTCTAGATCAGAGTCCTTGGACAGGCAAAACATCCATAGGCCCTCCACCCTGCTGCTTGGGTTACTGGGGATTAGGAGGCAGTGGGGTCCCTGATCTTACAGTGCAGAAAAAGTGGAAGAGGAAGAATCAGAGGCTGCAGGACAGCCTTTAAGAGAAGGGCTTGCTCTCCCTGCTGTTGCTGAGGTGGAAGCTGATGGCAACTGCTGCACAGAGGAGCTGCTCTTGCTGCAGTAAAACTGGTCCCCGCATTGCCACTCCTTCTGTCCTTTCCCTGCACAAGCCAAAAGAGCTGATCATCATCTTGTCATCCCCACGCAGACCTGGCAGGCAGCTGCAGGGTAACAAAGAGCCAGTGGCCTGTTCTTCCAAGGCCTGGAGCTGGCTCTGCTGTTTGCCTCTTGGAAAGCAAGTGCAGACACCTGAGTGCTAGCAATTAAAATGATGCAATATATGACATGTATCAGTCAGAACAAACCTAGCAGTTGGGTGCTTGCATGCTCTGCAGCAGATAAGCCGGTGCTGATAATACTTGAACTTTTATGTGTCTCACGGAGATATTTGCCACAATACGTATTTTGTTCTCTGCTCTTAAATCTGTATGTTGAATTAGTCTTATCGCTGATCGTGGGAATCCTGTGTGGACAGACGGGATTTGACAAATCCAGGAAAATGCAACTTATGTTTGAAGATGCATTTTCATGGGTTCTTTTCATTAATCCTGGAAGTTACGCAATAATATTAAGAACTGAGCCATCCCAAACAGCATCGTAAGGTAGACTGAAGGAACAGGCAGAACCTGGATAATCCACTTCATAAGCTCTTTTAAGACCTTGTCTGCAGCGCAAAGGATATTAGCACAACTTTTAAACACCATTCAGGGTTCTGACAGAAGGCAAGAAGTTCAGTGGAGCACTCACCACAAGCTGGTTATGATACACTGTAGTGTGAGGCACTGACAGAGGCAAGAGGCTGAGCAGGTACAGCACCTGGCTGAACCAGAGACCAGGTGCTCTCGCAGGTAAAGCCATGCTGCATGATGTGGGGTAGGCAGCTCTTCCTTGCAATACCAGGCATGTCTGCACAGCACAAGGTGTAACCAAGCAAAGAAACATGACTCAATCTCTGCAAAACTCATTCACAGCTATCTTGGATCCTAAAAACAACAGTCATGTTAACATGATGCTCCTGCCTGGGCATGGCTAATCAGCCTTCCTGAATATTGTGCAATGCAGCTATTCCACTGCCTGTTCCACAAGAACCAGTCGAACAAATAAATCTCATTCCCTTGTTCTGCCTTGTGAGTTTTGGTCTGAAGCACCTTCAGAGAAGGTCTGCTAGACTTTGTAAGAGTGCCAGGTCGCAGCCTCAGGACTGTCAGCAAGATAAACCAAGATAAAAGGCAGCCAGGACCCCAACAGTGCTTGGAGGAGAAAGGCTGACTGAGGGTTTTGCAGTCTGATTATGGTTACATGTCCCAGGAGTTACAAGAAAGTTCAAAATTATGCAATTGTACAAAAAATGCATGAAGAACCTCAGATCTGCACATGAATGGACAATTATACATCAGAGAAGCAGGTGGCTGAAGAGGTTTCTACGTGCTATATAACAATGGCTTGATTTCTGCCAGAGTAACCCACGTGAAAAATAGATGCAAGTTCCCTCAGGTTATATCTACTCATGTTCCCACTTCAAGTAAAACACCCACAACAGGTATTTTTGGAAATAAGTTACCTGTATGTATTTGGCGTCCTACTAGTATTTTACACTTAGAAATCCTGGCAATGCCTCCCTGTCAAACACTGTCTATGGGTCTTACCCAGAAAAATTTTCCTTATGCACATAAGGCTTAGTCATGCTCAGCAGTCACATGGATTTGAATGACAGATTTGTGCAAGTTCAGGTTTGCAAGAAAGGATCTTAAAGTGGTGATGGAGCAGTCAGTACTTTCATACCTAATTAAATTAATTTGGAAAGGTATATTTATAGATAGGATTAGACTACTATTAATACAGCAGATTGGCAATGGAAGCATATCTTTTAATTACCGAGGAGCTTTTGGATAGGATTTAGTAACCATAGAAATTCTGTACTTTGATATATTGCATGCTGTCAGAATGGTTTTGCTTTTTCTTTGCGTAGGTCAACCAACTACATACCATGCCTCTAGCAAAAAGTAGCCATTGAACTGATCACTCCTTAAATTTCAATTCCTAGTCACACTTAATAACTGTCTATCCCAAATCCCTGTGAGGGACAGGAGGGTATCACAATGATACAGGGCTCACATCAATTTCTATGACACTGACTCGCGTCCTGCTGGCATTGGAAACACACTGCTTTCAGATGGTGCACCTACAATCCCAGAGTACAGTTTAGGGAATATAAAGATTAATTAAGGGAAATGTAGGGAACTGGGACTCTGCTTATTCAGGTACTTTTTACTTCTTTTTTTGCTTTTTACTCTGACTTCAAACACAAGTATCTGATACTTTTAAAGGTAAGAAAATGACAAAGAGGCGCTATTGATAGATACACTCCATACCTATGCTTCAGGTACTTCCTCGAGTTCTACAAAACAAATTTTGACAAATCTAGTCACGTGCATGCACAACTTCAATTCAGCTCTTTCCAAAAGTGAGTAAGTCTGTCACTATGCAGTTTGCAGGCAGTCTTTAATGCGTCTTATCGCACCTGCTTGTTAGGAGAAGTGAGTGATCCTTCCATAGTCCCGAGCACTGGACAATGCATTTTGGTCAGGAAAAAGTGATGGCTTTGAACTAAATTTTCTCCCTCCTGGTTTATAAGAAATCGTATTTTAATTATTTTTAAATATCAATTGAAGTATAAACTACTGAATATCTCCTAACATCGTAACAGTGACTTTGCTACGAAAAGTAACAGTAAGTCAAGTGTGTCCAGGGAACACTGGACTGCCTTCAAACAAGCTTTTTGGCAGCTTAAAGGCTCCTGAACATTATGATGTTAATACAGCTGTATTAGCTTGTTCACATTAATAAACACATGTGGGGGAAGGTTTAACTCTCTGCATCACAAAGTAGTTCTGCCTCTTTGGTTTCCAGTGGGACATTGTTTTAGGCTCAGTCCTGAAAGGAGATCAAAGTGGGTGAAAGCCTCAGAGTAGGTGTTCGGTGCCTGCTGGTGGGCTGTGCTTCCAGCTGCTGTTGCAGAGAAAAGGCATCTTGCAAAGAATTGACACTGTATATCATCGATGTCATTCATAATCCCTTTTAACAGATTAAAATTATGGGCTGTCTGGTTTTCAAACACAGCATCATCCAATTTGCATGGTCCAGGTCCTCTTCCACAATGAATGATGGGCTCAGTAAGTGATATTTACCACTCCATCATGCCACTGCACTGCTGCTAATATGCACTGAACCTTCAGAAAGGCAGTGCGGAATTAATTCTCAAAAGCAATCAACATTCATTTGACTCTTTTCCTATTTTACCTCTTCAACTCTGACTCCAGTGATTTCACATCAGGAGAAATAGGCAAACCCTTAAGCACTCTCAACAAACATAAAAATGTGAACTGCTAAAATACATATATGGAGACTGCCAAAGGCACCAAATGGCAGCCAGGAATTTAACTTTCACTGATGATCCAGATGTCAACAAGAATGGGGTAACTCTGCTGGCATTTTTATTTTTGAGGATCTCCCCCTGTGGCCACTTACGTGCGTCTACAAATTCACATTGTAAAGCCAAATGCCACTCTAAAGAGTACACCCATACAAATGCACACACACACGTGTTACAGACTTACAACATAGATCAAATGACTGATTTTGCCTTCCAGGAGTCTCAAGGGCTTTTAACTACTGAAATTAACCCTTGTTCTTCAGTGAACACAAGCCTGTAGTTCTACAACTCTCCACAGCATCTAAGACAATGTGACTATTTAAGTTCCTTAAAATACTGAGGTTGCAGAAAGACCACTTCAGAAATCACATCGAAACCATTCCTCATGACAACACAGGAGTATCAAAAACACATGCAGTACATAACAAAGAAACCATCACAACTCGTCTGACGCTGACATCTGCCTGAAGGATTTGTGGATCCTATGTTGTGCCGAAAGTGACATTTATCTATACAAATGCATGTCTTTAAGTTTTGCTTGTTTGTAAACACACACAGGTAATATATACACTGTACTCCCACATAAAGAGTTCCCTGTGGAACCAAAATATTATGAATGTAACTGCCATTTCAATGTCAGTGGAGCCAGAAGCTTACCTGCAATATGTAATACACTGAATCCAGTCCAAGGCATTGCCTGCAGCTGCCCTGAGCAGTAGGCTATTGCTCCGAGTACCTGCAATACAGCCCCAATGCAGCCTGAGGTCTGGGAGTCACAAGGTGGTTGCCATCCTGTGCCCAAGCAATTCCCCAAGCAGGTGGCAGGGGAAACAGGCAGCGTGGTCCCCTGTGCAATACAGATACTGACATTTCGCACAGAAGGGAGCTGTTTTTAAGCAATTAGTGCTTCATTTACATAACTTCAGAACACAATTGAGCCTGAAAGCACCGGCTCCCCAGCTCCAAGACTCCTGGCTCAGCAATGAGTACAAGTGCTGCTGGGCTCCACCTGACCCATCAGCCCAAATGAACCAAGAAGAAGCGCAAAGCTCTGGGAGCCATCAGAGGGCAAGAAACCACAGAGCCTGGGAATCATGGCCCTTATGCTTCCAGTTTAGTGGCACTCTGCCCAGAAGCCCTCAAAGAACCTATGGTATATGCCAGAACGTTGGGGATCTCTGGAGGCATCCAGCATGTCAAGGCTATCCTGGAGCCACAGACCTCACAGCTTGCCAGGAGCCATGAAATCAGGCATGAAACCTGTCAGAACCTATCCTGTGTCTTTGCAGAAAGTCACTAAAACTGATGCTTTTGCAAAATATTTTGGTACCAATGAATTTGCCTTTCCTGATGGAAAACTGTTTTGTCAGAAAGTTCCCAGCTAGCTGCAGTCCATAGATCGCTTAAGCAGGTCAAAAATCAGTAGTGCTGTTACACTAATGTCCAAAGTTCTTGTATAAAATTATTTAGAGAATTAAAATTGTGCAAAAAAATCAGACTTCTATTGGAACATTCAGAAAACGCAACTGCTCTGTGAATGAAGTGTTAGACTGGACCTGCATTTCATTCTCCACTTCGGGATCACGTTCATATGCAGTGCCCCACTGCACTCTTAACATTTTCCCTTTCTTTGTCCTGACTACAAGCTCCTTGAGGCAGAGGTCTTTTCCTGACCAGCAGTTTGCGCTATCATGTAAACAACAAGTTCATATCAATAGCAACCCGGGCATTTTCTGTTTCAGAGGAGTGACCTCAGCAATATGCTTCCAGAGTGTCTTTGTCCTTCAGTACAAAACACTTGCAAACAAATAACACTGCCTATAAATTTAAGGTATTTTGCATAGAAAATACTCTCTTTTAAGGTTCACACAGAAACTCCTCACATGTAAGGTTCTGGGTCCTTTTAAGGTACACGTAGAATTTGAGTCAAGAAAGGGTGTTTTTATAAAATGAATTCCACCAATACAATATTTCACCCTAAAGTAAGATCTTGCTTATTAAACATGAAATGGATGGTTTCCTGCTGTCACCACTGCACTGTCATTGACTATATTTTGCATGTTTTCTATAAATGACACAAGCATTCAAGCAACATCAGGTAGGAAAACTCCCCCCTAAAATGTTTAAGTATGAGTGTGGAAGAACATTATCCATTTGTTCTAATGAAAGCCATATAAAGGTTCTAAACAATATTTTCTAAACCCTGATTTTTCCATACAAAAACATCTAATGCTTTAAGTAACATCACAGGGTATCATTTAAAAGCTTACCTAGCAAGCCCAAGCTACATAAACTAGCTTTAAAGCTTTTAATTTGTCTAAAGAGATAATTAGGCTGGATCAAGAGTACTCAGGTGTCACAACTCAACAAAGGAGTTGCTTGGCAATTATTCCTTTGAGAAACTAGGAACTGCGCTTACCAGTATCACTTTTGTGTCAAGTGATCCAACATGAATTCTTAGATTTTTAGAATAGAATAATTACAGTTTGAGATTTTTTTTATTCTATTTTTAGAACAATTTGTCCTGCTTTGCCTAAATTGCACACAACAAATATTTGCCATGAGATCAAATCCTTGTACATAATTATAGATCTTTTTTTGTGTGCAACTTATTCATGCAAGCTACCTGAAATTTTACTTCTGTTTCCAACTTCCTGCTGAATCGAAATGGAATAGCATCATTTGTTATGCCAAAATATTCATAGCTCAGAAAGTGAGATTAGTTAGTAATTTATAGCCTCAGTCACCTCCTTCAGACAATTACTTCATGGGCAGGAAGGCAGAGCTAATAAAAGCAGACAGAGTTCGAAACATACTGCAGAGTCTGAGCTAATATACACTGAAATGAGTTGCAGAAAATTCATTTGACTCCCAGAATTTAAGATGTGGAAATATATTGATATTAACCATTGCTTCCTGTTCTTTTTAAATTTCACATTAGCAGTTGGATACAGTTTTCCAAGGTTTATTTCAATAAAAATCTTTTTCAGTTGTTGAGACACAAAAGAGAACATGGAATTTAATTGTCTCTGGCAAAACAGGATCCCAACAGTTTCAGATATTCCATGGCCTGAATTTAGCTGAAGTCTCCAGCAAGACCTGAATAGCCACATTCTTGTTACCATCTGACAGAAACTTCTAGGTTGGCATACACCTACAATGTTGCTCCTTGTTTTACAGTTCAGACTAGGCTCTACATTATTTACTGTAAAGAACTGTCAACCTACTAACCAGAACCTTTAAATTTCATGCATGGTGTGCTTTACCACTGGCAGCAAAAGCTGTTTCAGAGTTCATCCTAAATGACTGGCAATCAACATCTGCAGAAAGCTACCATCTTTTATTTTTTTCTCTTCCAACCTGATAACGAATTTTGTTACTACTTTACATTTCAACCCCTTTCAAACTTATTTGAAAGATAAGCAGTACCCACCTATTCCAGACAATAGCATTACACTGCCTATATATTTAAACACCAACTATCTCCTGTCCTTATACCCTTAATGTCAAAAGATTCATGACTTTAACCATGGTTGAAGAGCTGGCAAGCTGCCACCACTGTTTTCTACAGCCTGACACAGTTTTCCTGACTCCTTCCCTTCCCACACCTGTACCTTGTGGCTGCCTCTTGTCACATCCTCACTTGAGCTTGTACACACCTGACACTGGGGGTTATGGTCAAGAACCAGGGCTCCTTGTTACTGCTAGACTGCAGAATAACTAAACACGTGATTCCAGATGGATGCACAAGCTTCTTTATATAGAAAAGGATTTAGAGTTTGTTGTTATTTTCATTTTATACTGGTTGGTAAAATTTTTGTCAACTGCAAAAACCTTCTTAGGAAGAAACAGCTCAATGAAATGCTGATTTGATGACTCATTAGAAACCACATAACCCCATCTGGTATGAAAAGAATACTTTTATGGATACAAATAAGGGGACCCTTCAAATCTCAGCTATAGAATGAAAGCTGGCCATATTCTGAGCTGTATCGAACAATATTTGTGAAGTAGAGAAGAAGCATAGTCATAGGGTAAGTAAACACTCCACTGATTCAAAATCATACGTTTCAGATATTAACCTGACCAAGAATTCCAAAGAGTAAGACAAAACATGCGGCTACAACACTGTGAAAAACAGATAGAACTCCACTCATTGTAGTTAAAGCCAGTAAAAAATGCTTCTAGTTGCAGTTCCACATAATGAAAGGAAAAGATTATACTGTGTTAGAAGAATTAGGTTTCTTAATGATTCTAAAATCTATATAGCAGCATAGGTCACAGAGAGCTTTCCACTGAATTTAGTGACTGGAAAATTTGATATCCCATTTAATTTGATTTGAAGATCTGGAACCAAAGCATTTGTGTGTGCAACTATTTCCAGCCTTTTGTTTTGATCAGTTTTCAGCACTTGTTCCAACAGTACCTGCTTCACAATTGCAATTCAGTCACTGATTTGTAAAAAGAAGACTTTTAATTAAAAAATGCCAATATTAAAAGAGTACAAGAACAGACCATTGCAAGTTACATTATTTGGGTCACTGGTGCCATTACAGATACTTTCCTGCTGTTAAACAGGTTGTGTGGAGCAACTTCATGCCTGAACATGGAAAAAACAAATCAGCCGCTTCTACTAATCAATGAAATTGGAGCAGATGTTTTCAAAGCAGCAGAAAATACGAAGGTACACATAGAAATTGAGTTATCCCAGCATACTGAGATCTATTCCTGCACTGTATGGGCTTGTTTTCTGAGAATTTGACAGCTGTTATACTGGCCAATACACATTTGCTGCTGCAGTGTCCTGGATCTGTTTTCCTGAGTGAGAATTTGACAGCTGTACAATTATTTCTAGTGCAGAACAAGGAAACGCACTGATTACTGCCTTCATCTAGCTTTATGAAATTCAGTTTCAATATGATGCAACATAGCTGCTATGCTTCCACATCAGCTACTTGCTGGAAGTGGAACTTGGCAATGAAAACATAAAAGATAGGCCTTAAGTTAACCAAAAAGAAATAAGAAGTCTTGTTAATTATCTGAAAGACCTGTTTTTTCCATCCAGGCAGAATGAGCTCAAGAGGCGCTGCTTTTCTGGAAATGAGGTTGATGTGACCTCAGTCCAATGGATTTCTCATTGGTCTTATCATTCCAATTAATATTCTAATTCCCGGTTCTTTACTGGTAATGCCCCTCAGATGGCTTGACCAAGAAATGCCTCATTCCTATTTCCCAATGAACAATTACTAAAGTATCTCTGTGTCTCACACTCCCTCTCTACCTCTGCTCCTTCCAGAGGGCGGGAGGGAGGTTTGTGTATTGTTTATTGTTCTGCTATTAGATATCTGTCCTCTGCAGTGACTACTCCCTCTGTCCCTGACACCTCCTTGAGTCCTTCCTCTTACTCCGACTCAAAAGGAGCTGCATGTTGCAACTGGTGAAACTCTGGTGTGGTTAATGGCTGTGCCAAGGGCTCTGGAGAGAAGAATAGAAGCTGAGACTGGCAAGAAGATGGAAGCTGGATGATTTTCAAGAAGCTGACTACCATTTTATTCATAACAGAGAAGAATTGATTACAGGGTTACTGCCAGCTATTCTCTAATGTGGCTTTTCCCAGGTCCAAGCCCACCCACTCCCTCTCCCCCCAAAAAAAATACAACTGGGTATTTGCATAGTTTTCCTAAATCCACAGATCTCATAAAAAATACCATCACCCCTTCACTCAGAAGGAAAATCAAGTCACTGAAAGGTTAGATGTTTTTCCCATACAGTAAGGAAAGGACAGATCCTGGCGAGGATCTGGTTCCCAGTGTCACAGTGACCCCACAAGGTCCCTACAAGATTCCTCTGCTCATGACAGCTTATAACAAAAAACCTCTGCAGCACAGCCATGGTAGAACAAAGCTCCAGCACAAGACGAGTGGCTTAGCCATCAACCCAGTTCATGGTGAATTCACTGGCTGTTACATGGAGGTTTCCTAGATTTCCTGTCGGGAAAAGATAAGAAACTGCAACAAACAAATAGATTTCCCAAATCACCGGGTGACTCTTTTCTAAAGGATTATTCAGGAACTGTCATCAATTTACTGCCTGCCTCTGTCTAAAATTGTGCATGATTACTTTGTTTCGTTTTGCTGACATTTGTGTTTTGTTTAAGGGTCTTTGTGCAATCTTCTGTGTCTGCTTTAAATAAACACTCTTCCTGTGCTTGTAGCAGCATGCTTGGGTTCAGTAAGATGTCTATCACTTAATAACCAAATGAAAAGTTTAATCACCCAAAAGCTCGCTTTCAACCTGCAGTTAACAAAACAGAAAAGCTAGAGGTGTTCCATATGCATTTTTCTCTCTATTTCCTCTGTTATCACATTTGCCAGTCCAAGCAAGTTTGGTGTTGTGTATTTAGTCCTGTAAATATCAGCTTAGCGTGTGGAAACAGGCAGCACGTATTCTTACTTTGCAGTCAGAATCAGTCCAATAAAGAAAAACAATTACTCATTGCAGTCCTTCAAAAATAGTTGGGTTTTGTTACTAATTGCTGAGAATGTATGAAACAGAAAGAATATACACTAATGGCTTGCTGAGCACATCAACTGCACAAAATTGGGCAAGGCTATCTGAACAAAACATGACACGGAAACCAAAGAGGAAAAATACAAGTCATGCCAAGGTGCCATTTTTACAAAGTGACTTTTTTAAAAAAACAGAGACAAGTTAATGTCCCAGCGTGGGACAATAAAGCTATGTTAAAAACACTTGCCATTAACAGCCATCTGCTCTCTGCAATTTGGGGGTAATTTTTATGTACAGCTGACAGCTTTGCATCATCTTTCCTCCTTCATGAAGGATTGCCTCTGCCTCTAGTGTACAAAGCTTCTGAGAAACAGGACCTGCCCATTACACTGTGGCTCTTGATAAGCTTGTGCTGCTAATAAACACGCAGCATTCTGCACCGAATTTCCAAATAAATAGAAGTAAAACATAAGATTTGGAAATACATATATGCTAATAATATTCCAGTTCTGCCTAATAATATTCTGCTCATGTCAGCATTGCCTGTAAAATCAAGAGGCAAAGTGTGCCCTTGACGTATTGTGATGGTAAGAAAAATCAAGACTGCTTTCTCACTGTTCTCTGCGTACGAGGATAGATCTCATCTTAAGCCTATCTTCCTTGGTCAGAATGTCTCCAGTGTCCTTACGCCTTTTCCTCCTGTTCGAACTTGTCTTTTCAAAATGTTCAGTAAATGCAATTCATGTTCACACCTAGAGTAAAGCTACCTTCTTTTGTTTTGTTATGTGTTAGAAGTCTTAAAATACACAGGCACAACAAATGGCAGGGTCACACTTCCCTCACTTGCAATCCTTGCAAAAAACACTTATGCAAGGGAAGTGAAGAGAAAACAAAAATTCTATTAACATTCAAATCATACTCTGACTGTCATTTCCATTCCTCAGATCTGATATAATTTTAATGTACATTAGCAATGATACCAGAAAAAAAGGAACTGAAGTAGCTAAAAGAGATTTGCCTATTGCCTTGTAGTGCTTCCTTGATACACAAGACATGGTGGTCAGATTCTTCTGCCAAACCCAGATCAACTCCATAACTATATCCCACCAACCAGCCACTCTGTAAACACAAGGCACATTTATGCAGTATCTAATGCTGGACTACACAAATCAAATTCTCTTTGCTACAGTCATGAGATGTCAATGGAGCTACACTCAACTTGATCCTATTCCATGTTTCAGACATCCCAAAGTTAAGGGGTTGGGTTTCATGCAGTTGAACAGAAAAAAAAAAGGATGATTTTCACAAGTATCATTAAGGCTCAAATTACAAATATCTTCAGCTACCAAAGATAAGCCTTGAGTATTGGTTCATCTGGACTCACTTAAAATAAAGCTAGCTCAGCATCTTTTCCTCTCAAAGAAACCATATCTGCTTAAATAAGCCCTTTGAGTAGGAATTTAGGCTTCCATGTACACACTTCAGGTATATTTTTGACCTGAACTTTCTTCAGCTTGTTGTGAACTTCAAAACGGGATCCACATCATCATGTTAGTTTGTTTCATGCCTTCAACTTCCTTAAACTTGGGTCTGATCCAAGAAGTATAACAATGGAAAGACATGCAATTTTGACTTGAATTCATTCCAGATCAGTATCAGATCTAGTATTTTTCTTCTGTGTCACACCTGAACCTTGCTGCAGATGACTTAAGAGGAGTTTTCAAGAGATAATTCCCCATGCAAACTGGGAGCCTGATGTTCAACAACTGTGAAACAGACACCATATTACTGCCTGTCATATCACTGAGAAGATACATAGCTTAACTACAGCACACACCTTAGACCTTACCCTTTCTTCAGATAGATTTTTTTGTTTTGCTGTAAAAGCAGCCATTCCCGTGGTACAATCTGTCACACACCTCACCTCTGAACTGCATTGCACAAGTACTGCAAATGCTCCTGAATCATGATAAGACCACTCCATAAGGTCCCCTTTATGAATATTTTACCCTTCTATCCCTACACACTATTAGAATCAGCCTTAACAAGATTCAATCAATTCAGGTAAGCCCTTATTCCCCTACTCGTTTGCTAAATCTGTAGGCATAGAATAAATAAGAATCATACATGTGTTTCTCATTAGGCTGTTATGAATATTTACTTAGCCATCCATTCTAGCAATCCATATACCTTACATCCTTAGGTCTCTTATTAACTACCCACTAGAACTGAAGGACTCACTACTTTTCACTGATGAAAATTACGCATTGTGTTTTAGTGTACCATTCAGTTCCTGTCTCCCACTCAAATCAGAAACATCAGAAACTATTTCTTACCAGATTTGCAGTATATGGAAAAATTTCAACGGTCTTTGCAAAGCCCAAGATGAGGAGTACAGCTGGTACAGGCAAACCATTTAGATTTTGCAAAAAGCTTATCAGCTAAGCTGTGATTCTGCAGACTAAAACAGATCTGAAGTCCATTGAACCTAAACAGAATATCCTCCGCAGTTTCAGATAACTGACTCCTATTTGGCCCTTTTCTACACAGAATTATAAGTGTATGAATGACTGAATTGGGTTAAAAAACTAACCTTAACCCACGTCTTCCCCAGAATTAATTTCAGAGTTTACATGTCCATTTTTCCTGAGATTTTCTTACTGTTCTCATCAGCTTCTTCCTGTGGGGCCTGCACACACACTCCAGGAAAGGAGCCTGCCAGGATATAAGAGAAATCTCACGAGAAATTCTGTTGTTGGTTCACTTCCAGGAAAATCCTGCAGACTCAAGACATACAAGTAAATTTCCCCGAACTGGGGAGACAATACCTGTGAAATCTCCAACAGCAACAGTGATCACTTCCTGAAAGTTGCTTTTAATAGTCTCATTTCTCAGACCCCTCTTGGATGTGAAAATGTCATTTCCAGTCTGAGCAGCACACTCATAACCAAGATTTAATGTAAAATAATGAATTGGTGTTCTACAGAGGGCTGCAGATAGCTCACTTGGAATTCAAAGAAAATTAGAGCAAGAAAAGCCTTTACTGTTCCTCCTTCCCTTATTTTCTTGGGGATAAGACCCAGATGTTTGTGGGTGTAACAGAAACTGGTTGTTCTGTTTGGGCCCAAGTCTGTGGTTCAATGAACATTTCTTTAGCAGCACCATTAACCTAATTGGGTGCCATGCTAGGAAGAAGGCCTGTCTCCTGAGACTGTGTATGAGGACAAACAATGGTATCAGAAAAATTACCACATTAAACAGTGAGCACTTCAGCACAGTCAACCAGAAACTCCATAGTACTAGCACAAAGGAAAAGAGAGAGCAGGAAGGCACCTGAAATCCAGTAAAGCTTTTGTCAGGAGTGAAACAGAAGTTAAATCTCTCTCTGTGATTCACAGCTCAGAACGCTCTTGCAACACCAGAATGCCATCTTCCATCTCAACAAGACTTACCTGAAAAAAAAGAACAAAGACCACCATTTTAATGACCATTAAAATGGGTCACTACATAAAATCCTGTTTGGGATTTGTAGCCACAATTCAAGTTTCCCTAAACCTAATACCAATACAAAGCTCTGTTACTCTGCCTAGCAAACTGAACCATCCACAGACATCCTTTTCTAGCTGCATCAGGAGTGAGCTTACTGCTCGCAGCTGCTGTTACTGCCCTCCGCACCATCACTACCTTGGTTCAGCTAACATTGCAGATCATACCTGGCAACAATTAGAAAATAATCCCATGAACAGCCCTCTTTCCCCAGTCAAGAACTTCACTGACTTCCTTAGTGCACAGGCAGCAAGCTCAGCAGAGAGCCCAGAACTCTCACTGTACATGTGCCACAGCCACCAACCAAAGTTCAGGGGAGGCAAATGGAGGAATTCCACCATCTGCTCCAAACTGTGTTTGGATGAGTCCTGAGCAGTGCACTGCTCTGATTTGGAGCTTTTTAGATGTTTACAATGCATTTCAAGAAGCTTAGAAATGTCAGTACTAAAAACATATTCATGGAACTGATGCCAGCTGTAGGACTAGGTGAGCTGGATCATGAGGTATTTGTCTTTTCATTTAAATCCAACTTCAGGTGCAGACAGCTGTTATAAAATCTACTTCCAAATCACACACCTTATCTGCTATACTTGGATAAGGTGAGAGAAATGCTTCCTTGTTCAGTATTCTTAAGCTATTTGCATAAAATACACACTAAATAATTCAGGAGACTGACTTGTAAAAGATGAAGTCTTTACAAATAAGAAAGGGTAGAAATAGAATTCACAGAAAACACTCCAGAGTCCCCTAGTTCTGCTGTTGAGCCTCAAATACTCTTTTTTAGTTATTGCCATTCAAGGAAGAAAGGAGTTTTCATCTCTGGGACAGGTACTAATCTTTCAGAACACACCCATTGGATACACATACCTCAGTACCCCATTAGGCAAACAAGGTCAAATTTTCCTATCTATGAAACATTTTCTTTGCCTCTAGTTGGTGATTTTTTCCCAGTTGCTAGCCCTAAGTGTAAAACATCATTTTACTCTCAATGGCCACAACACAGCATTCCCATTCATGACAAAATTAACATTTGACCTGATGTCCACTGAACCCACAAGAAAGAGATCCCTAATTTCAGTAGGGTGAGGAAAAGAGCAGATAGCAAAGTGCTGTGCTGACATTTGCTGACTAAATCCATACAGTTTACTTCAAGGGTTAAATGTACGCTGTGTTATAGAAGGTTAAACCCTTGGCACAATCAAAGAATCCAGATATCCAGATCAACCAAATCACACAAACGTTCTGATTTATAAACTATAAACTAGTGTGGCCAAAGAGTTTGTTGAGTCAAGACAAAAAAGCCAGCCTTTTATGCTCTCTTTTGACTTCTTCAAAATGACTTTTTGTTGTTTTATAGTGGGATAACTGTCGAGTCCACCAAATCAGAGAACTGTATGAAGTTGCCGATCTAACCCTAACCACTGTAGCCCACAGTCACACATAGTTTTGTCAACTGAAAGCAGTTTGTGTGCAATTCCCAGCAAGAAAGCCATCACAGCTACACAGGCCCCCTGCTCATGGGTGTCTGTTTTTAACCTGGATCTTTTGCAAAGTGTGGTAACCACATCTCAACAGTAAAACTTCTGGAGGTAATTTGATTTTACGCTGCCAGCCAGCACTTCATTGCTAATAGCTATGATGCATTACGTATTTGTCTGTGAACATTAGCTCTCAGATAATGAACTCTTCTGCTGGCTGTCCAGTTTATGCTCTTCAGTGAAAACACACTGCTCCCACAGAAACATGCCTCGCATATAAGCAAATTTAATCCCTAAATCTCTCATGTGGTCAGTAAATTAAAACCTCAGTTGTAGCAGTTAAACGAATTCCCTTTTCCCTCCTTTTTTTTTTTTCTTCTTTTTTTGGCACTTTCTAGCAAAACAGTTCACATACAATCACTCAATGGCTGGAAAACAGGCTTGGCAGACAAAGCCGAGGCTCAGCATGGCTCCAGTCAAGACAAATGGCTGAATTATTGTGACGTTAGTAAACAGGTAATTAGTTTTGCATGTCATTGTTCACCACCTCAAGCTCATTACCAAAGTCTTACAACACTCTTTTTTAGAATTCAGACCTGTTTGACCTGCTACCAGCTACAGTGCATTTTAAGCACTCATGGATAAAGTGCAATCTTGTCAAACTGAAGACACCTGCTCCCAGCAGGAACACTGCTTATGAACTGCCAAGTCTTTTGTTACAGTACCTTGAGATGCAATGATCTTTCCATCTGGAATAGCCAGCATTAACTTGGCTGCAACCACTGTAAAGCAACCTTTGAATATTTATTACATGAAGTACACACAGGTATAAAAGTAGGACATACATAAATGTAAAAAGGGAGAAGACTAATCATGATAACTTTTCCTGTTTGCCACACAAGATTTTGAAGTTAATTTTCTTTGGAATTGCTCCTGGCAACAACTTTCAATTCTTTTTTTCTCTATCACCAAGTCTGTCAGAGTGAAGATCCCCCTGTATATAATTCACTTCACAGGTATCAGAATAAACATATCTCCCCTTTCTGTATTTCTTGCACTCAAATTTTATCATCTGTTGCTGATCTAGGGGTGAATAATTCATGCTACGGATTAATCAAGCTCTGTTCTTGTCTCTCCCCCAAACCCCTGCTGCAACCCAGTGTCATGCCAGCGTGGCACACTGCTTTAGGCTCCACTCTGCCAATGCTGTTTAAAGCTTCCGCTACTCCTTTCTTCACAAGCTTTGCAGAGGAGCATACACTGAACTGTTTCTCTTTCCTTAGTGTTTTGCTTGATCGCGTTCCTTAGCTATTCATTCGCCTGGATAGTGGTCTGTGTTCCCGAGTTTACTTCTGATTAACAGCCATGTTTAATCCATTTTGTTCCAAGAAAATCACTAGCACTGGATAATTCTTCCCTTCTTTATTTTGTGAGGGTACAAGTGGTAATTTAAGCTAATTACATTTTAGTACTGTGGTCATTAAAAATCCAGTAAAAGCACAATCTAGGGCTTGGGTGAAGGTGTCATAGAATTTAGGTTTATTTCCAGCATTTTCTTTGCTTCAGTGCCTTTCACAAGGGCAATGAAAAGCCTAATCAGGAGCTCAGTGCTCCTCACACTTCCAAAGGCAGATTAATTCAACAACATGTTCCTTACTATCTTCTCTGCCCTTAAGAGACCTCAATGAGCAAAGTCCTTTCTGTGGCACTTAATAATATATATGCAAATGTTGCATTTGGAATTTGGAGCCCAATGTGAGCCTATTCTTCCTGAGCTATTATTTTAAAATGTGCTTTAAATCAATTTTGCAGTAAACATAGGGTATGTTTCAGTAACAACCATTTTTCTCCTGATTAGTAAATTACTGTTGTTTCCAATGTTTCATTCTAACTACTACTTGCTCAGAGTCACAGGAAAACAGAGCACTTAGTCAAGACAAACTTCCCTTTATTTCCATCTCAGCAAAGCACGATCTAGATTACTTTTGGAAAAACAGTTTTCAGCTGACAAAGTGAAAAATGTTGCATAACGGCAAACTTATAACATAGTAAGAAAGTTTTAATAGAAGGATTACCACTTTCTGTTGTAACTAGTTTAAAAGTCCTTTAAGACTTTCTGCTAAGAACAGATGATTATATTTGCAGTATTTATGTAATTTCTATTGGCTGGCTGTGTAATAATTTATGAAAGTTGTGACAGCACAGTGCTTTAATACAGATTAAACTATATTGAGAGAGGAAAATACAGCAAAATGCCAGTGTGCTACACAGAATACGAATCCCAGGATCATCTAGAATTTTAAAACAACTCAGTTTGAAAATATAAATTGCGTTTTCCCAGCCATTGGACAACCTCTCTCAAGCACATATTTTTCTGTGTGAGCATGTATTAAATCTATCTCTTTACATGATGCTCTCTGTATTTCAGACCCCCATTATACAAGCTTAGGAAGACAAAAGAAAGTAGTTCATACCATCTTCATCAAGAGACAACACATCTCTTAATGTTACATCATTGGGAATTCAGAATGGGCCATGTGTCTTAAAACTGTTATCAGTGCTATTTGTATGCATTTCTGTTTGTAATGCTTGGCATCATAATGCAAATCTTAGAGGCAGATGAAGGTTTTAACTTTCTAATTCATGGTAAAACTATCAACCAACTTCAAACAGTCCATACAGAATGACTGTGATTGTACCAGGGTATTGCAGTGTGAAAACAAGTGATGTTTGTCCTATAGATAGCTAGATCACCTCTCTGCAATGACACTGCTCTATTCCATAAACGTAATACAGGAAATAGGTTTCTCATGCAGGATTTGTATTTAGGACAGTAATTGAAGGATATGTTAGGTTTTACTTCGGTTTGAGGCTGATAAAGAATTTTGATGTCCAGGAATTGACCAGAAGTAAAGCGTAAATGCAGCTGATGACAAAGTTTTCATATTCATATATGTATTCATATTCATATATATTTTCTATACCTGTGGATGCACATGAAAATGTACATGTGAACACATAAATCCTGTAGATCTGCCTTTTGCATTTGCAAAGTCCCCATGTTAATTAACATTGACTATAATCGTATGGTAAACTAGGCATAATAACAGTAATTAAGACCTTGGCCTCTTAAAACTCATCAGACATACACACAAAGGCAAAATCCAATTTGGAGAAATATATGGAGCATTCAAAGGTCAGTATTGAGATTCTATCTAGGATACCTAAATAAACAGGCGAATCAACCCTATTTAACATTGAAAGTGTTTTTCTTGAGATCTCAAGAGGATTTCCAATTATTCACAAATGGCTAACCGTGCACTCCTTCCCCGAACTACAAACGAGTCACCAGAAAATAGCAAGTTTGACGAAATTGTCCAACAGCCCATTAACTATACAACTGTGCTAAATAGCCAGAGACAAGTCTAAATCTGCCAGAACCAGTGTCTCTCGACTCTGCCAAGGGGATACACATTTCAGTTGCAGAAATATCCATTTGCAGCTTGCCACCATATGGACCTTGCAAACTAAGCACTGAAGTGATGGGCTGGCTCATCCCTCTCAGGAGTGGACTTCTAGTTCTTAGGAAAATCTTTACAGGTAAAGATGGTCGCACTGAAAGGCTTGCTTGCTTGAGATAGGTATTTATATACATAAAAGATGATTTCATTACCTGTATTTCTTCAAAGTCTATTTGGTATGTAATCCTAAATATTAACTAAACACACTGACAGTTTTAGTTGTTCCCTCACCTCATCTGACTTCAAGGAGTTCATTCACCCAAATTACACAACACACAGATCCAAACAGATCATCTGGAACGAGGCCTGTAAGCAGCTATATGAAGTTAGACCAGACACATAGGGAAGACCTGAACACAGTGAACAAGGATGTGCCACACTGGGGCAGCAATCTTTACTCAAGTTTCAAAAGCCAGGATAACCACTGATGCTGTAACCCATGTAAAACTGCCCAGAGAAGGTCACATCTGTAACATGTTCCAGCCAATAAACAAACTAAGCACATGTTTCAAGGTACAAGTTTCAAAACTCCACTGAAGCTTTTCAAAAAGCATAACAAATTGGCCAAGAAGTCTCTATCTCTTAAAGCACTTGTTTTCTACAGTGAGGAAGGGGGAAAACCCCAACTCACAACTTTCATTTTTTGGAAGAAAATTTAACACTGCATGCTTTGAGTTAAAGCAATATATGGGAGTGAAAAAAGGGGACGCAATATCTACAGCCTATATTAGGAAATATTACTATTTTTTAGTTTAATTACTAGGATTTTTTACAAAAAACCATAGTGTTGGATATTTTTTAGCAATGCACATGTTTGGTTTACTCCTATGAATAAAGGCCCATGAGACCATGCTTATCACCTTCTTCTATTGGCTGAATGCAAATACTTCTTTAGGTCAGTGTTGCACCCTTCAAGCATAGAGCTCTCTGAAGCTTATTCTTGTTTGCAATAGCCCTGGAGAAAATTAACACACAGAATACTGTTTTGAGGTTATGTTGCAGCAACAGGACACACTCCGAGTTGTGAGTCTGCAAATTGGTTTTTGTTCATGTAATGTAAGATGATTCATAAACAATTACGGTTCTTATATCAAAGGCTTCTGGTCGTCTTCAAACCATCAGAGAAGGAGCCATTACCATCAGCAGCAGGCATGCTTAGAGTTCTTCTTTTTAAGTCTTATGAAATCAAACCTATTTCTACTTGTTATCTCCTGAAAAAGCAGAATATTCTGCCTCCTTTGAGACTCATGCTTGACCCTGACACCAAGGAAACAAGAAGAAATCCTTCAGTTACACCTGAAGTTTCTTCTCAAACCATCAGACAAGTCCTGCTGAGTTGAATACTATCAAACAACATCACTTATCTCTGCTCTGGAGGAGGCATACATAAAAATGTGGGTCAGGTTCTTAGCTGTAGGAATATTATCCCAGATTCACTTCCTTGAGCGCTACAGGTCTTCAGAATTGTCATTACAGTTCTGGAGGTGTTTCTGCATTTGCATTCACTTGTTTACAAGCTAGACTGTTGAGCATTCCTTACTCACCTAAATTAATTAACTGCTTTTCTGATTATGCCTTTCTACTCACTAGCAAATTCTTAGATTTGTAAAGTTTTTAGAAATCAAGTTCCAGATAAATCCACAGGACTTCAAACTTCTGAAAGTGAGCCATGGCCTTAAGAAGGGCTAAGCACAAGATCCTACACCAGATGATAGCACTCACACAGTGGCTAGTATATGGAGATTAAACCTTTTCCTGACTTTAAGAAGCATTTCTTAATTTATTGGCAAATGCTAAGCAGTGATTGAAAGGAACTCTTTAGGGCCCTTTGGCCTTCCTCTAAAGACATATTATCAATTTCTTTAATTATCACAGTGACAGGAAAACTTAGTGAAATATTTAGAAGGGGGGGGGGGAGGAAAACACGTGTTTATGTTCATTTAAAACTACTTGAAAACAGATTATTCTGAAGATGGAAAGAGAATCATTGGACATTTAAATAATTAATTACAGCAAATCCATTAAATGGGAACCAGTGCAACATTTTGACTGATTCAGCACAACCAGCTTTCACTGATCAGCTTCTAAATTGCTATTCCTAAATTGCCACTTGCAGGAATTTTAGCATAGCACAATATAAATCACTAGTCAGTCATGTGCCCTGTGTTCCAGAGAACTAAGTGAGAAATAGTCTGGTAACAGGCTGGCTATGATAATTAGATAAAAATCATGCAAATGAACACAGACCTTCATCATTTTCATCTCTGCAAGCAGCTCCTCTTTTATAAAATATTAAACCCTGGACATTTATTTTAGATAGGTAAGATTTACAGCAAATCTTATGACATATTGTTGAGCACTAATAGGTTTCTGTAGGTGAAAAGCAGAAAGCATAATTTCTCAAACCTCATTGTTTTGCTAGACAATGAGAAAATTAGAAGCAATAGTCTGGTTAAGACCGCTCTTCCCAGTATTTTTATCCGAGCAATGAGGCAGGATGAGAAGCTTCAGATGAGCTGCATCAATTCTCTGCTACAGAGAGCATAAAGAGTCAAAAGGAGGTAAGGGCAAAAGGTCAAAAGTAAAAGAAAGACCTTCTTAAAAAACAGTCAACATTTCTCCATGCTTTTTTCACCTGAGATTAAATACATTTGTAAAACATCTACTTTTATTTTTTTTTAATGTAAGTGATATCAAACATGTAGTGCAATCTCAGCTCAATCAAGCTGAGTAAGGTTAAAGAAGGGAGCACCTTCCAAAGACATTGCTGCTGTAAGCGATCCACACAATCTGGTAAGCAACACTTTTTTGTCAACGATGTAACAGCTTAAAATGCATGGGTTTTGTGATGTTATGCTGACAAGCAGGCAGTTGTGATTCTTTTGTATGAAGCATTATTTAACCTGCATCCCAGCAAATTGCTTGTCCCTGGAGTTGCAATTTTTCACACAAGCCATAAACGCATTTCTGAGCCTTTCAGTTCAGATCCCAATTCACATGGTACATTTTATGGGAAAAGAAGCTGCACCTCCCAATTTCCTGACAGGTCCCAGCTGACAATTACTTTCTCTCTGACTACATTCTCCCAGTATTTTGAGTTTAACATTGTGTTTTTCCATTTTGATTTCTATCACATGTTGTTTTGCTCCACTGTGTTCTGCCAAACAGTGCCCTAACTTGACAGAGCTGCTATAATCTATATATAGTTTGCATATTGATTCCTGTAGTACTTTGAGATCCTTCAGATAGAAGGTTATCACAATATAAGGGTCCTTCATCTGTCATTTAAGGTAACCTTTAAAAGAGAGTTCAGTTCAATCCAGCTGTTTATCCAAACTGTTCTAAGTCTCTGGTGTCTGGAAATACAGAAGGAACAGGGCTTTTGAGAGACTTTCAGTACCACTTAATACCAATTCAGGCAAACTACCATATCATCCTGTCACTGTAATCACATGGGATGCTAATAATGCCTACCATTTCTGTAGAACTTGATAAAGATGAATCACCACAACACAGTCCTTTGCAGTATTATCCCCATTTTATTACTGAGGAAACAGTGTGTCTGCTATTATGTTACACCATTAAGTGACCCGCTCTTTCAATATAGCAAGAATAGCAATGAAAGATGAAGAAACTATTACTGTAATTTTCCCACCTTTTGTGGGGTGAAATGCTGTTTAAATATTTAGATCTCACAAATTCTTTTACCATCATAGCACATTTTTAGAAAAGCAGGCTTCTGAATAATCATTCCATTTTGACTGTGCTGTGCCTTAGCAGCAATATCTCATTTATTGTAATTTTTATCATGGTAGACAACTCAGCTGAATGTAAAAATAAAGACACATGTCACTGTTCACTATTTTCTCATGTAGCCTTGAATGTGCATTTAGATATCATTTAGATAAGTCATCAAATTCTTGAAATCAGAACAATTCTCCAAAGAAAAAACAACAATGTATGTACTAGAGACTACAATACAGTCCACCGTTTAATCTATGGAAATACTTCCTAGTTCCTGGTTTCCATGAAAGGTCGGTGGTGTTGGAAAGTTTGCAGGTTGTTTTTGTTTGGGGTTTTTGTGTACTTTGAAAATCTCAGCCTTTGTGACTAACACCATGGGTACTAAAGACCCTAGAGGAAAGCACTGTATGAAGGATATTTTTGTATCTCTATCAGAAATCTTAAGAACCTAAAGCAGAAGATGCTGTGTTAGCTTCACTGATAGAATCATAGAATAGTTAGGGTTGGAAAGGACCTTAAGATCACCTAGTTCCAACCCCCCTACCAGGGGCAGGGACACCTCCCACTTTTTATGTTGAGGACACCAGAACTGCACACAGTACTTCAAGTGAGGTCTCATGAGAGCAGAGGAGAGGGGCAGGATCACCTCCCTCCACCTGCTGGTCACACTCCTTTTGATGCAGCCCAGGATATGGTTGGCTTTCTGGGCTGCAAGCGCACACTGCCAGCTCATGTTAAGTTTCTCATCGACCAATACCCCCAAGTCCTTCTCTGCAGGGCTGCTCTGAATCTCTTCTCTGCCCAACCTGGAGCTGTGCCTGGGATTGCTCTGACCCAGGTGGAGGACCTTGCACTTGGCATGGTTAAACTTCATCAGGTTGGCATCAGCCCACCTCACAAGCGTGTCAAGGTCCCTCTGGATGGCATTCCTTCCCTCCAACGTATCAACCGACCCACACAGCTTGGTGTCATCGGCAAACTTGCTGAGGGCGCACTCAATCCCACTGTCCATGTCACCGACAAAGATGTTGAACAACACTGGTTCCAACATCCACCCCTGAGGGACACCACTCGTTACTGGTCTCCAGCTGGACATTGAGCCATTGACCACAACTCTTTGCATGCGGCCATCCAGCCAGTTCTCACAGAACCCAGAAAGAACAAACCAAAAAAGTGCATAGTACCATAATGGACTCACTTCCAACTGAATATTTACATGTCATATAAACCTAATTGTACACAACACTAAAATAGACTGTGCAAAATTAATCAAGTGCCAGTTTGGCCCTGCTTCCTATTCAGCAGAGACACTTAAGGAAAAACTGTTGAAGAAAAATCTGACACAATTCCACTTCCAACTCCCAGAAGTCACAACCTTCGACTTATCCCAAAACATTTTGGCATGGGTTTCATGCTAACTGCACTTCAAATTGTGAAAGACGCAGTTTCCCTATGAACAGTGTTCTGCATTGATGGGAACCATCACTGCTGAGTTGGGATTTTCTGGTGAAAAACCCTTCAGCCAAGACCATTTCGAGATTTTACCTAATGGAAGAAAACAGTTCACAAGAAACGGGTCTCCACATCCCAGTTCAGCTCTCTGCAGCAAACTGGTGAGGTACCAAAAAGAACTTTCATTGTACTAGTTCTGTAACTGGATAGAGAAATTAGCGTTATGCGTTATATATCTAAATGTAAGTGAAAAGAAATTGCACTTTTATCTGGATTTTACCAAGAAATCGTAATTCAGAATGAATTCACATGACAGTTGATCAAAAACAATAACTAAAGTACTAAATATTGTATCACACTGTGTAAAAAAACCACCCCAAAACATTAAGTATGATTAGTAAAGAAATAATATGACATTTTCCACAAAATGCTTCTATTTCAAATATGTTCACCACTTTTGTATAGCAACTCTGAGACCAAAACACAGCAAAAGCAGAGTAGCCTCAGCTCCATCAAAGTCTGGCCCATCCTCACATCTCAATAGTCATAGCAAGAGTAGCTTTTTCCCTTTTACATTGAATTTGTGGAAGACAGGCTTTATCAAAAATGACCACTCCCACACTAAAAGCTGTATTTTGGGTATTCTTTTTGTTTGTATGTGCAGATACGGTGTTATGCATAATTAGCAAAAGAAGTTTACATGAACTCAACATCAAAAGAGAAGCAGAAAAGTCAAAGGTGGCAAGATGAACTTGAGAGCTTCATTAGCAGGATTACATGATACAGTGGCTGCAAAGGACTAGATTCCATCAAGGAGCCTGGTCTAGCTATTCCTACTTTACATCCCTGTGATAAAATGCTGATGCTGAGAGTACAACAAATTATGGAAGGGTACTGAAAGAGGCAAAGATTACGGGACCCTTATGCACTATTCTAGCCAAATCTTAATTCTTTTCATCACTCAACAGTTGCATCTTTTGCTCTCTACTCAGAGTATGCGATACAAAGGAACTAGACACAAACAGTGATGTTCAAATAGCCACAGCTAATAACTATATTCATCCTTCAAGACTGCACACATACTGCTGTCCCTGGGGGGTACTGGGAGCTTTGAAGAATCAAGATAGAGAGGCGGAAGATAAGCCTTGTAGATTCTCCAACTTTAATAGCAAATAATGAAGGATTTTCCCTGTTAAAGATAACTAGGAATTAACCCATAACAGCGGTTGTTCCTGCTTCCTAACCTGAATCAGAACATGACAAACTATAGCTAACCATATGGAGTCCCACTACTGGGCATCTACACACAGTCACACAGTGAACAGATGTATCATTGCAATATTACTGTATGACCAAGGAGGACACCAGGCTCTCCAGCTCTGTTTTCATTAAGGAGTCATTAAGGTGCCTGGAGGGGTTAGCTTTTGACAACTGTACTAACATGACAGGAGAGAGTTTCATCTTGTCAAGTACCTTTACAGTCACTTCACCACCAAACAGGAAAATGGATACTTCTCAATTTCTTTTCTGTTCTGGAAGAGATACCAACAATCAGTTTATGTACAAGTAAAAAATAAAACCACCTTGCAAATATAAAGCAAAGCAAACCCTCAAACAGTGCATATGTGTTAACTTCAATGTCAATTCTTTGTGGCAGGATACATCCCCATGTGCAATGTATTTTCTAGGCGCAACAATAAAACTGGCCATGGGTATTATTTCAATTTCTAGAGAGGGCAGTTGATATAGATGAAGGTCAGTGCTGTTAGCAGAGAAGACAGCAGCACTGACCCACATATTTTAACAAGGATGTGTGCACATGCAGGATAATTTTGGTAATTCACATCAAAGTTACACACACAAGAGGTGTGGAACTGAGCAAATGATGGTAATTGAACATGAAGACTAGAGCAGAACATTTTCATAGTGTGTTTGAAGACATTAGAATAAGAGGCTTTAAATACATGGATGGCGAGGGAGCTCCTATTTTAATCACCTTCCCTAGGATTCTACAGTCTGTGTCTGAAGCCAAATTTCAAATCTGTTACAGCCTAGATTGAGTTGCATTGGACAGAAATGCCTTCTATCCACAACCAGGGTTTTGATGTGTACCATTCAGCTTCCTAGCAGGGATGGCACTTGAATTTTGTGGGCTGAACTTGTGCCACTGTCACAAATGTACTGCCATTTCCTGGTAGCATGAACAATGTATTTTGAATTTTATTAAGAAAGATGAGTTAGACATTCAAAACTATGGCGTTTCTTAATTTCATCTAAGCTGTAGAGGAGAATTATGAATCCTTTGAACAAGGAAAAGTACTATTCATATTCCCTTTGAGAAATGATTTAGTATATATGATATAATCCTTGATACAGGTATAGAGAACACACATGGGCCTCATTTTCCAATGCAATGGGCAATTCTAAAGATGCAGTTTGATATCATTGTCCAGACAAGCAGCAGTTACTGGGCAGCAGCCAGGCAGATAAAGCTAGAGTATTACGCAAAGCAATACTGGTAGTGCCCTTCTGGAGCAGTGACTTTACCTGCCATCAGTAAAGAAACACAATAGACTGAATACCTGTCTAGCTGCTTCAAGCACTGGAAGGCTGCTCTAATCAAAAGGGAATCCCTGGGCAAAGGAAACCAATACAAGAGATATCAGATATCTGCTTCCATCTCTTCCTTGGCTGATTGGCCTTATTGTGAGTGGTTGTGTGAACATCTTTCCATCCCCTCTGTCTCTGGGCATTGTCTACACTTGGTACTCTTACAGACTCCATTTTAAGCACCCAGTGATGAGGTGCAGCAGCAGCTGTCCTGTGTCTTTGCTGGAAGATGATTCTTACAACAGCATGCCCCAGTGGTACAAGTGGACTCTCCCTGAAGACAAGCTAGAGATCCGATTTGATGTTCTAATGAAAAAGTAGCCTCAGTTTAAGAGCAGTTCATGGAGTTAGATTTTTTTAAATCCTCACTCCTCTCAGTATTTTCCAGAACAAGTTCTCTCACTATTTTGATTTATCCCACTTCCTTTTGCTCTGTTGGCTTTTTATCTTACTGGAACAAATTTAAGACTTTTTTTTTTTTTTACTTAATTGTTCTTATTAATATTCACACATTAATGCAACACATTTATTATTCAGGTTGATAACAACGTCTCTTTTCTAACAGCCCTAATTCAGAGAATGAAGATCCTAAGGAAATCAGAATGACATTGCTAAAAGTCAAAACACTACTTGATTTATTTCCAGCTATTTTGGACCTTTTTAGGCTCCAACGACATTACATATATTTGAATAGGAGTAGAAATGATGCATAGTTTTCTCAAGACCCATTATCTGCTCTTCCTCATCAAGACGCCAATAGAGCATTTCAGAGAGCTGTTCTCCCAGCCCCTGCTTCTATCTTGAAACAGATCTTAGGCTTTGGAAGTCTGAGAACAGAGTGGATTAAAATACAAGGAGAAAAATTGACTCAGAACCTAAGGGAGAAGCCATGTCTAAAGTGATGGACAAAGAACAAGCCAGTCTGACAGAGGTGTCAAACAAGCCGTGCCTCACACTTACATTGTTGCAAAGGAGAGTATCTTGAAAAGGGGAGTGGGACGATCTAGCTTTTAATTTTCAGTTTCCCAATCACACTGGAAACCTGGGAACGGGCCACTACATCCCATAGAACAGGAAGATGCTGCCACCTACAGGTGTGAGTGCCAGGGAGGCACCAAATCACACCCGCTGGGTCCCCACTACGGGCAGAAAATAACACCGTAGTCCAAAGTCCAGAAACCCATAGATGCATGGTGCTTGCCACAGTGACACTTCATCCTATTTCTTAACCTTCGTTCGTTATTCTTATTGCTCAGAGAGTAATAAAGGCACATAAACCAGCGCCTTCAGCGCAGAAAAAACTAAGAGGTCTTGCTTTGTAGCAAGGACCCACTGCAGGAACTACAAGACCTCTTAGAAACTCACCGCATGACACTTCCACTCCCAGGATGCAAAGATTAAAATAAGTTATTCTTGTAAATAAATCCACAGATCCTGATCGAAGACCACCATGTCAACAGAGAGGTCAAAATACCTCACACGGCTGTGCTCTTCGCTTGCAAGTTACACAAATTTTCATATTTAGCCTTATGATGCTTACTCTTAGTTCCATGGTGGGTTTATAAATATAGTTCTTTATAACAAGAGCTCACAAAAAGTTAAACTGAGACAAAGTTTTGGAGAGGCTTGAAACAATACAAAAAAGCTTTGCATGGTGGAAGAGGAAAGTAGTCCCTAATCATGGCTCACACAGAATCAGGGGTTTGGCTGCAGATAGTTTAGAAGTTTATATTCCTATGGCCATGCAATTCTAGTCATAAATATAAAACCAAAGAAATCAGGAAGACTTAGGAAAACAGGTGGGGTTTTTTCAGAGCTTTTTTCTCCAAACAGTGTATTTGACTATTTTTTTTAAACCATGGTGCAAATCCTGTACTATGTTTATTCAAAAATATTCCCCATCAGTGTGCCAACCAGCACAGCTTTTTGACTAGGGACACAGTAGACCTACAATGTCTGCCAAACTTTACTTCCTTAAGGCATTAGGGAGTCTCTTGAAAGTTGTGCTTTGAACTTCTCAACTCCTGTGGGTCCTGAATAATTGATATTTTACATAACACTTGTGACTATCACCACAGTGAAAGAAAATAAAACAAGTAATCTACAAATGCAGAGGGCACCTTCTTCTCACATTGCCTGTTTCAAACTAACACAGCCAAATTACTCTGTTCTGTGTAAGGAGTGATGGATCTAGGACAGCCACTGCAGCTTGCTCTGCTACAACAGCCACACCTTGTGCCCCAAGTCTTCATTTTATGATGTAAACAAACCTAGCCCTAGTCCTAATTTCTATGGGGGCCAAGAGACTCCAAAGTTTGAATGACACTTACCTGCAAAGGCAACCTGGACTTTACAAGCACTCCAGAGACTAACAGCATTAGAGCAATCCTGCACGGAGATGAACTTGTGGAACAGGTCATTTACCTGCATGATGAGCTGGGCAAGCAGCAGCCAGATCTGCTCCAAAACCTACAGGTACTTAGAGCATCCTGAGGATGCTCCCCTGGGTGCACCCCCAGGATGATCTGCACAAATGCCAGGACATCAGTTGTGTATCAGTTTGCAACATGCTCACATTTTGTTTACTGGTTTCAGTTTACTAGTGCAAAAGCTGAAGTAACATTCAATAAATATATTTCTTGACCTATACTTCAGTGTTCCCCTCTTACGAAAATATCTGGCACCAGTAAGAAAAATGCCACCCACATGCAGCACACTAGGGATCTCCACAGCTAAAAGCATGTCATGCACCAACTTGAATAAAGCACCAACGCTTGTTTCTAGCGGCTGTAATAATTCAAGCCTTCTGTATCAGATGCAAAAGGCTACCTAAAATACATTCATTCCAGTGGGCTACACATGCAAATTATACTTGCTAGGCAAAGAGATTAAGCCTACAGCAGTTGTGGGTGTTTTATTCTCATACACAACCTTTATCTCACTGCATTTATCAAGATCCAGACAAATGCATCAGTGCTATTAACACACCAGCAAGGTGAATATATGTATTACAGTAGGGAGAAAACAGACACTTTGCTGTTTCTCATCAAACTAATTACTGATGGGTGAACTCTGGACTGAGTGAAGGTGCCAGTTACATTGGCATGAAGTCAAAAAGAATCAGGCTTGATGCATAGAAATACAACACACTAAAATTCAGGATAACAAATTCCACCTTTAAAAATTCAGTGATCGCTTTCTTAATATAAACTCACCTACACTGTATTGGAACAAAACAGCAGCTTGCACATCAGCAATGCTGAAAACAGCTCAGAGATTTGGGGTAAGAAAATTCCTACTTGGATACCATTCTCCTCATCTTGTCCAGCTGAGCAGAGCTGGAAAGTACCTCTGCAAATGAAATGCAAGAAAGTGAATCCATTCATCTCAGCAAATATAAAAATACAACGCTATTACATTGGTCAGACTTTCCCCCATATGCAACAAGCAATACATTCTATTTTCAATCTAGGGGATTTATTTTCAATTATGGAAGACAAAATGAAAAAATACAGGTCCTGGTATTGCAAGCAGCTCTATGCAGACACAGCAGTGTCTGCATGTGTCTCCTGCTAGAATTGCAGTCAAAAAGTCTAACAGAAAGTGTAAAACCAGCTTTGACTTATTCTCAGCCTGGAATGCCTGGGACATGATCATCTCAAAAGACATCCCAATGAATTCACCTAGGTTTAGATCTGCAGCAGAACAAAACAACCCCCTGCAAAAAGGCAGCCCTTCCACACTCCCCCAAGGAAAAGGATTTTCTTTTGCTCCTATTTCTACACACCACATATTCCATCAGACATAAGAATTCAACACTGGTCCAATTCATTGCTGTACATCACTGAGTGCTTTCATCCTTTGTAACCAATTGTAGAAAGAAAACATCCTTGTTTGCTTCTTATGATACCTACTGTAGCCAAAAATCAATTGCTTTTGATCCCAGCAGCCAGTCAGTGTGTCATCTAAAGCTCCAAAGAGCTTAACCATCCTTTGTAAATTCAGTGAGAGACACTAAAATATCCAAACTTCTTTATTCTACCATTTAGCACCATTTAATAACATGGGAACATCTAAGTGTTGCTATTGCAGTAAAAGATGGCATCAGTAGTTTTCCATGTAGTGATGTTCCATGAGTAAAAGCTTATCAGTCATCCCCAACTAAGCAGCAAACTGGATGCTTGATCATGACTGTCCAAGATTCAGTCTTCCCCTTACAGTTTGGCATCTTCTGAACTATGAGACTGACAAAACAAAGTCAGAAAACCTCCATTCATCCAAACTTTGGAAGTGCAGTTGGGAAGTCTCAGCAGATAGTTATTTTGAGAAGCAAAACCCAGTTCAACCCTCAACTTTATGGATGCAAGAGGCTTCTGGAGTTGGGGAAGATCTATCTACAGAGACAGCCCTGGACTTCACAAGCACTTGCAACAGCCCACAGCACAGACCCCCACACAGCATTAACCTTGCACCCATGGGAAATGCACAGATACACACATGCCAAACTAGCCAGGCAGGAGCTAGCTTGGCTGTGAAAATTGAGATGCATTCAGGGAGGCTGCACACAAGCTAAATAACAGCAGCTTAGAGCTACTGGTGCTTTCCTCGGACAGTTTGCATAGATGCCAAGAAATCAGTTGCTGCTGCTAAAGAGTCAGGTCTTTAGTAACTAGAAAGCACAGGAAACAATTCTGTCTTGATTAAGATTGCTTCAATATTTAATCAGTACCAATTGTCCTTTAAAGTCTCACAGATAAATAGCCAGAATCTGAAAGCTTTGGATTTTAAGCTCTGGATGCAGTGGGGGCTGAGGAAGTATTCCTGCATCTTTTTCTTCATACTGCTGAACTTGAGCATTCCTTGCCACTCACACATAATACATTTCTGCTCATCCCTCCCCACTGTACAACTGGATCAAAAACTTGTCTGAACTGTCCCTCAACTGTAATAGAGAATCTCCCCATTCTGTATGTGTGTTTTGCAATGGGACTCTAAGTTTCAATAGGTTGGTCCATAATGTCTGTGTCAGCTGATAAATGATTGAATGCCTAGGGAAGAGTGAGTGGCATACAGAGGGAGACTTACTGTTTTAATACTGGGGTTGTGTCCTGAGGCTTATACTGTCTGAAAGAGCTTTCATTTTGGCAATATGAACAAAGTTAAAACACTACCTTGCCACATTTCTCAGTTGCCAGAACTAACATAGAAGGTGAAGTCACAGCAATACAAAGCACCTCTGCAGCGGTAAAAGTTAAGCTGTTTTTCACTCCATAGCCATATCAGGAAAATGGGGTAAACCAGATCCTGATTTGCCCTTGAGTAAAGGGCAGGGAAGTGATACTGAGAAGTCTCCAGCTGGATCTAATAGGTCCCCTGGGGAAGTCATCTGAGTCTTATCTTTAACTCAGTTGAACCATAAAATGGGATGAAAGCAGACCTGAACAGAAGAGGGATTCTGTATCTATGTTGCTTGTTATGAAGTCCTATTACAAAATTTCAATATCAATTTGTGTGTCAATATTTTGAAAAACAAAAGGAGCTGGATAGAGGCACAAAATGCCACTCAATGGGGATCACAGCAAAACAGCTGCTAGAAATGAGATCTTCTTCACTCATTGCTTTCCACTGCAATCTTCATTAAAGATTTTGAAAAGGTTTAAGATCTGAAAAATCGAGTTCAGATATATCATTGTCAGTAGCTTTTCACCGATTGAAATCCTACTAATGCTAAGAAAGAAAAATAATTTTACACACCTTTCAGAACCTCCTTGCATGAATCCATTCAGGGTCTGCAGTTCAGGACCTTGCTTATATGTGTATCTCCACAGGCACAATTTTCCTGTTGGAGATCCAGTGGCAGCTTGCATGGTCCAATGCTGTCCCAGTTGCTCTCCCATGCAAATTAGAGCTTGGGCAGATATTACAGGTTAGGTCTTGGCAGGTTAGATCAAGGATATGCTATGCCTCTTTCCATCTAAAAGGGGGTTTTCTATTGAAAGCTCTATAGTGGCTTCCCTGCCCACTGCCCTTGTGCCATCCACTAAAGGATCTAATCTTCAAATGTGCCTAAGTGAAGCCCACTTTGCATAAAGAACTTAAAGTAAATGAAGCTGTCTAGCCCAGAATTTTTAGTAACATTACTTTAAAGCTCAGAAATAAAGACTTAAGTCTAGACTTGTATTTAAAAACACCCTCAATGGCAGAGCATTTCAAAAGAATAAAACCTGAAAGTAGTAGTCAAGACACAGGAGAATACCCTTTCCCCAATTACCCCTTCAAGGCAACACCTGGTGATGTTCTAATGAAGATTATCACCTCGTTGACAAATTACTTATAAATTATATAACCCACATGAAGTTTTTCACTTCTTGTTCATACCGTAGAAAAGAAAACCTCTGCTGATGCACACAAATGAGAAGCAGAAGAATAAGCTAGTACAAACTCTGTCAATAAATACACACTTTGAGAAATGGCTTCCTAGTTTATAGCAGATTTATAGTTCTTATCTCAAGTTTCCAAAGTTCATCTGAATCTCCAATACAGGGAATTTCAATGTATCAGTAAATCTTCTAAGCCATGAAGAAAACTCAAAGGAGCAATGTCCCTTATCAGTGGAAGAAGTGATAAATCTGAAATAATATATAATTCATGATGACACATATCAAGACATTACAGCAAACACTGACACAAGACCTATTTATGGTATTGCTTTTCTAAGTGTATTCCCTACAGAACAATCTCCTCTCTTATTCTGAACCAAACACCTGCTTTGATAATGCACATCTCTTCAGAGCTGGGGAAAAAAGCAAATCTAATTCAGCAACCATTTTTCATGATAGAAAATTAGTGGCCTTCAGCCAGCAACATATAAAAGGAAATGAAAATTTAAGTACAGATCAAAAAGAAATGTGACATACTATGGCTACTTTAAAAAATTTATGACCCCAGACATCAAGCTATCCATTGTCTAAAACATGCTAATATGAACATTAAACTGTCCTTGGCTGGGGGGCAAAGTTTTAGTTTGGTTCTTTCACAACAGCTTCCTCAGTCTGCATGGTTTAATACAGACACAGATTCACGAGCTCTGAAGAAATAAAGAGTCTTCCCAATCTTTCTAATATGGTCCAAGGAGTTAAGTGTCACAGACGTCCAGTTCAGGAGGCATTTATGTTGTCACCCTGAAACTGAGAATCTGGAAATACTCTGAAAATATCAACTAGAACTTGCAACAGCCTTGGGAGCGAGATCGCTCTCTACCAGACAAATTTGAGAAGTGCATTAAATGTAGTGACTACAGGTGACATGACTGGCAATAACATACCACACGCATCAGTGTCACAATCTTTAAATAGTAAAAATAGCTTTTGAATAGTTAAAATGTCATTCAACAAAACTACCAGGGACAATGTAGAGTTTGGGAAGAAAACATAGGTATATATTTGGAAAAACAAGAAAGAGAAACTATTTCCCTGCAAATGCCATTACTGCAGTTCACCTTTGAATTTAATATAAAGTAATAAAAAAATAAAAGTAGCTTTGCTTGCACAAACGTGTCCTGAAGAACCTGAAGAATAGACACCATCTTCTGAAAACAGAGCAGGGATGCATATATTCCCCTAATCCTCCCCACACCATCAAACCTTGCCTCAGGCATTAACTAAACAGCATGGCTACAATGGTTGGAAAATCAGAATTAAACTAAGAAGAAACCAAAAGTTGGCACAGATGCTGCACATGAGTTTCACACCGTTTCACCCATGATGAGATTTCCTCTCATCTTCTTAGGTGAGTCATACAGAAAAACATAATCTCAAATGTTAATATACTTGGTCTGAACAGAGAAAATTATTCCAAGCCTGGCTGTGGTGCAGTCACAACAGCACTGTGTTCTGAACCCACTGAACAGCAGCAGATGTGCTGCTTGCAAAGCCTGCTCAGAGCACCCTGTGAGATACCAGGACATTCAAAGAACAGACAGGGCATTTAGGGACTGAGCAGTTTTACAGTTTAATGAAATGGTTTCCAATGTATTTTTTGTAAGGATGAGGAAGGTGCCCGGATGGGTTTAGGCTGATGAAACAAAGACATGCAGACTGGAAACCTTTACAGAGAATTCACACAAGGAGAAGAATAAAACCAGTCATATATGCACTTAGGTAAACACCACAGTGGTTACATTGAAGTGGGGCAGCAGGAAGCACTATGATGTCTGCAAATACAGGATAATACTTTTATGCATACATACATTTTACATATACCTACACTTGTCCCTCTTAGTTTGGTTAAAGGCTGTCTGAATCTGACAATGCTTCTCACCTCACTATCCCCCCCCCCCCAAAAAAAAAAAAGTATGAAAAGATGATTCCCCAAAGACACGCTGCAAACACAACAGCAGGCCAGCAATTCATTGCCTCATTCTATACCAGACTGCCACTGTGAAGGGGGATTCTCACCCATCTCCTTCCTGAAGGCAAATGTAAACGTTTAATTTGGAAATCTGCATTCACTGAACATTTCTGTTCCCCAGCACCCTGGGCTGCTTTGAGTGCCTTTGCTGTGAGGAGTCAAAATCTCTATGACATCCATTGTAATCCAGTCCAGATTCCTCTAAAGCTTAGTGAAAGCCTGGTAATTTCTGGCAGGCTCTTGTGAAACATCTCCTCTGACTAGCATGGGCCACACTGATTTTTTTCTATACTCAAAAAAAAATAAATTAACAAAATTGGCAATTTGTTGTCACCCTAATAGATCAACCTGCAGCTTTGAGGACAGCCAGAGGAAAACCTCAGCACAAAGTTTCACTCATGATATGGAAAACCAAAACATAATATATGCATATCACTACTGTAGGAAACACCCTGCACTTTGCTAGGGCAACATAACCAGACAACCCCATCCTCCTGCTTGATATTACAAAATAAAGCTAGACGTGAGGGGTCTTTACCAGATAAGATGGATGTTCTGACATTCATAGACACATACTCAGGGTCAAGCCTTTGTTCCATCAAGAGATGTGGCCGAGACTGAGGTCAAGGCACTGGTCAGACCATGAACTGAAGCTTTCTCACTCAAGTGTCACTACAGAAAGCTTTCAGAACCCAAAGCAACCTTCCACTTGAGACCACCAGACCTTGGCTCCCCAGTTTGTTACTTGCCTTTCAGATAGTCTAGGTCTGGAATTTTCAATCACCAGTTGCTTTCCTGCACTTAAATTCAGTATTACTTGGCATACCTAAACTAGACACAGCTATTAGGTGATCCAAGCTTGTCCCTTAATCAGTCAAGTGATCCTGTTTTCCATCCTTATAGTGGCCTCACAAACAGTAAAAACAGTCCTTGAGTAAGTATGCATCATTTAGATCCTGGGATAATGGAAGTTGTATAATAAAGCTAAGAAGAGAAGACACATGATAGCAATGAAACTGTCTACCTCATTCAGAAACAGAAAAATCTCTCAGCTAAGTATATCAGACAACTCTCACTAAACCCAAAACATTTTCCAGCGCAATTTTAACAGTGGATTACAACTCATCTTCCATTCCCAGATGTTTACAGTTTTAAACTGGCACAAAATTACCCGTATCAGTATAACCCATCCTACTTCAGTCCAGGAACCATGAATAAAAGGGAATGTTAAACTATAAAACCAAAAATCAGGCCAGTAAAACTTATGTAAACCAGCCCATAGCTAACCTTAGAGGGGAAGTGAAGGAACCCGCCCACATCTCCAGCTAATCTTAATGTGTCCCTGGAGAAATTCACCTTACTGTCTTCTTCCTTAGTCAGCTGAACCATAAAGGAGAATAATTGCCCCTGAATAAAATGTTTTCTGTATTCAAGCTGCTTTATATCATATTAGGAATTTTAAATATGCAACTATACATAGCATATTACAGAATAAATGGAGCTAGAAAATTAGGAAGAAATATTAATCTGGCACCTATAGAAACAGAGGACCAAGTGACAGATGGAAAGGGGAATCAGCTCAAACACTAGGTAACCTTGGCTGTCACAGCCTCAGAAGCACAACCTGCAATTAAAGCGTTCTCAACAGCAAAAAATAAAGATTGCACTCACAAATACAGTTTCATTGGCAGCAATAATTTCGAGACAAGGACAACAACTAATTATACTGATTCTGTTCCTCAGATGTATTATTCTATTCAATTTTTTTCCCTACAGGATAAACAGACTCCAGAGAATCACCCCATAAATTACTCCTATTCTTGAGAGAAAAAACAGCAACGATTCTCTTGACTTCCAGCAATACAGGGTTGACTTCTTACATATGTGATGTGCCTAGTTTAGTCAGTATGCAATCATGGATTGAAACTTTGGAGATCTCTATTTTCTAAACCAGTTAAAAATCATAAAGAATGATTACTTAATGTCTTGTTTTTAAACAACACTTTCCTTTTAAGATTATGATAACAAATGACCTTTCCAGAATGTCCAAGGAAAACTGGGAAGTGCTGGAAAAGAAACTTCTGAGAGCTCTCAGCACTATGTTTATGACTGTAAGATCATCCTTTCATGCCAAGGGTCAGACAGGAATGGCTTGATAATGGGACACAAAGTGTTGTCCACTAGTGTTATTGTAAAGCCAGATGGGTTTTGTAAGATAATAACATTGCTTTCTTTCAAACTGGATGTTTTAAGGACTTTGTCAAGAGATAGCATTCCCTGCATCTTCTCTCTCACAAAAACAAAAGCCAACTACCAAAAACCAAAAAACCCCGAACACATAAAACCCTCAGAATAATTTGATTAAAATGAATGAACATTACCACTGAAATCACTATGATAGATTTGAAATATAATGCTCTAAACCTGGCTAATTTTCAGCAAACCTTGTGCAGATGATACATAGATGATACATTCCTTACACCATCATAAAAATTATACAAGGCCCACAATTCAAACAAACAATAACAAGAGATCACCTTCACTACAGACTGGGAGAGACTTTTCATTTTGGACAGTTATTTACATGCAAGGGAATGAACTAGAACTAAACTAATATGAAATAGATTTGAGATAAAGACTACATTAAACAGTGCAAAGACATTCAAGCCATTTTCCTGTAGCTTCATGAACATGGGATGATTCTCTTTTTCTTATTGATCTGCTTGTCCCTCTGATATAATAAAGTCACACTAATTCACACTAACAACTGGGAGGCAAATCGCAAATTACCAGACCTTGCAAATTAGCAAGGAAGCAAACAAACACTATTAAAAAGCCCAGTCAAGGGTATCACAGCACATCATTTACTTTGCTCATTTGTTTTTCAGAAGTGTAACTTAGTCCCCTAAAGCTCCACAGCACACCAGCAGTGGGCAGAACAAGCACAGAAGCCCCCACCATCGATGTCTGTTTATTGGGGTTGGCAATCTTATCCACTCAGCCTGTTTGAAGAGCTAAGGCTGTGGTCCTAGAGACTTTCAGGAGTAAAAAAACCCATGATGGCATCACTACTGTGTGCTGGTGTCTGCACATCTGGGGTGCAGCCACATTGACTGTCTGCAGATAAGTAAGGTGCCTTCCAGTCCACAAGCAGACCTGGTGCCTGCCAGGTGCCCTGTTCACCCAACAGCAATCAGTATTTGCCGTAAGCAATTAATTATTTGTAAAATACAAGTTCATACTGACAGTGGGCTAATAATTACCTGCACTAAGGCACTATTGTACCACCAAAGGTCACATGGGAAATCTTTTGCCAGCATTCCTGTAGACAGGATGAAGGAAAAGAGTTTGAGTTTTCCTCTCTTTTGGTAAATCTAATGGCTACAGTAGCCCTTTTAGACAACTATTCTACTCCCGGACCCTGGAAACCAGGCTGGTATAGATCAGCCCAGCAAGCAGCAAAAGGGTGCTTTGTGTTGAGGACCTCCCAGTCGCAAGATGACACATGACTCATTAGAGGCACTTCCCTCAACTTGAGTTAGAACCCAGGGCTCAGCCTCTCCCTCTGCTAATTTTTTCCACAGCAGATTACTGTTCTGCACACATCTTCCTTCTGAAAGGGCCAGGTTAACTTTTCTGCTTTTCTCCACTTCCACAATGGAGTGCCTCACTTGAGGAATCCTACAGTGCACACCTTTCCTTTACACCTTTCTGTTCAGGGGCCCAGACCAAGACCCTGAGTGGTTTAAAATTTCTTAGCCCCTCGTAGGTAGGTGAGGAGCTTCCGCATCTGTGTGCACTTCAGGAAAGGAAGCAGAAATAACTGAAGCCAGACTTTACTCCATTCTTTGCTGTCTTCCTCCTTTGTCCCCTCTCCTCTTCCCCTTTTCCTTACTGTATTCTCAACATGCATTGTTTCCTCTTTTGGTCATCTTTTGACCACTTCTCTCTTTTGACCTTTCCAGTCTAAAACAAGAGCTATTCTGCTATCTTAGGGCTTTCACAACACCCACACCACTCAGCCTTTCCTGCCTTCTATAGTCCATATTAGAACAGGCAACTCTCTCCTTTTAGTCAACTTCCCACTATTTGACCCCACTTTTTAAGATCAAGAGAGCCACCAGGATGACTTGGTCCTTCTGATCTCTTGGTGAGCCTCTGATCTCTTGGTCCTTCTTGATTCATACCACAGTGCTCCACTAGTCTACTGCATAGATGCTAAATGTGCCATAATATCTACTTTCAGGAAACCATTTTCTATGATAAGTGCTTCCTTTGTGGCGTCTCCCTTTTCCTCCTGCTTAGATATTCCACTGCCTTTGGAGCATGTAGCATTAAGTTTCAAATTAAAGCATTTTAACACTGATTTTCAAAACCTCCTGCAAAAAAATAGCACCTGTAACCCCACATCCATAAACCAAATAAATATGGAACTTTTAGAACAGAACAGTATTAGGCATTGCCTGAACTGAATTAAATCGGAGGTAGAGGTTAATCCCTCCATCAACCCAATCCAGTCATCTACTCTAAACTCTCTCTTTTCCAGACTGATAGTACAGCTAGGATGAAAATTACTGCTAAGATTGACTCTCAAGCAAAATTGCAACCTACTCTGAAGAAATTTTCTGCTAGACCAGAGTGAGCTGTTTGTAACTACAAAAGTTATTCTCTAATCATATTATCCACAAAGTTTGATCACTTTTCCCCTACTCTGAAGAAACTTACACCAAAGCAGAATTGGACACACGTCAAGAAGTATAAAATATTAGTGTTACTTTGGATGAAAAACTCTTCCAGTTGTGTCAAATCCAGAACTCCAGCAACTTTCCTGAGAAATCCTGCAGCAGATCCTCACTGCTTTTATGCTTATAGATTTTTTTAAATTATTGTTAAAGACGAAAATAAAATTGTCCAGAATGTGCTTTAAAAGTCAGGTTTCTTTTTCAGGACTTGCAAAATAGCTGAAAAAACCTTGGTAAAATAAATAAATAAATAAATAAAAAGCAAAGGGCAAATCCTGTACCTTTAAAGCCTTTTTATGGGTCCCCTGTGCCCAAAGTCATCTGCCTTCAAAACCATTCCAGTGTGAAGTCCCCCTCCCCCAGTGTCTGGTAGCATATACTTCAAACAAGCTGACACGTTTCATATGTCATCTCTTTTACAAACACATACCTATACAGTTGTCACTAAAGCCCTGCACACTTTCAAAATGAAACAGCCCTACATGATTCTGTCAAATAAAGTCTCTTGCTATGGTACTCCAGCAGCTGTTTCATGTAAGTTGAAAACACTGTCTCTCCTCTCCCACTTTTTTGTCCTTCAACTCACCGAATTTTTACATCATCAACAACACCCTGAAGTACTTATTTCTGTCGCTTATATCTTGGTCACCTCAAAAAGAAAAGCCAAGGGACAGCCTCTTTCCCTGTACCTCTCCTACAACATCCAGTCACCCTCCAAGGGCCCATGTGGGGAGCCAGCAACAGGAGATCTCTGGCCCATACGACACTTCATTATCTGCAACTTAAAGTAGATACGAAATCTGCTTGGCGTTCCTTGAACTTTTAAACCTGTGGTCTTTAGGCTTTCTTATTCCTTAGAAGCCCACCACATGTCAACAGATGAACAGTGTTTTCTTCTTAAAACGCACCCAGGGACTCTACCCGGCAGCAAGGACTTTAGTAATGAAATAGTATTGAGTTATACTTCCTACCTCCTCACAGGTCTCTCAACTACATTGGATTTTTATGCAACTGTAAGAGAAAACCAGAACCTCTGGGAACTAAGATAACATTAATTAATATTATCATCTATTTACCATTCACAACATTTACAAATATATATATATACATAAACTAAAATTCAAACAGGGACTCCATTTTACAAAGGGGCATTTAAATTATCACCAGCAGCTTCTGAACTTTGTGATCAGTAGGTAATACAGCAGACATATATGCATGTCGTGGTTTAAGCCTCTCTAACTCATGCAGCCCGTTCTCTCACTCACTTTCCCCTCTTTCTTCCCCCCGCTCCCGGAGGGATGAGAAGGAGAATAGAAAAGAATGCAACTCCCACAGGTTGAGATAAGAACAGTTTAGTAACTAAAGTATAACACAAATCACTACTGCTACCACCAATAATAATAATGACAAGGCAAATACAAGGAAAGAATACAATTCTCACCACCTAATACCAAGCCCGACCAAGCAGTGCACCCCCACCCTTCCGGGTCTCTGCTCTCTGCTCTTTTCATCCTGGGCATGACGTGCTGTGGCATGGAATAACGTCTTGGGTCAGTTTGGGTCAGGTGTCCTGTCTCTGCTTCCTCATGGCTTCTCCTCCTCCCTGGCAGAGCATGAGACTCAGAAAGTCCTTGGCCAGACCAAAACATCACTAAGCAGTAACCGAAACACTGGTGTTATCAGCGCTGTTCCTAGGCCCAAAATCAAAAGCACAGCACTGCACCAGCTACCAAAAAGGAGAAAAATGACTGCTGCTGCTGAACCCATGACAATGCACTTCTGGAGAAAGTCTTAAAATTAGCATGGTTTGTCATTCCCGTTTAATTGGGCCAGATCCTTGACCTAATACAGGTGTACTGACTTAAATTAGTGTCATGGGTTCAGCAGTAGCAGTCTTATCCACAGGTTGAGACCTGTGGGAGTTGCATTCTTTTTGATTCTCCTTCCCATCCCTCCGGGAGTGGGGGGAAGAAAGAGGGGGAAGTGAGTGAGAGAACAGGCTGCGTGGCTGACTGGACTTAAACCACGACAATTAGTCTACAGAAATGGGCACAGCTTCAGTTATTCCACTGACAGAAGGGGTCCATTAAGCATTTCCAAGTTCTTTTTATGACATGCCTGAGGAGAATAGAGATTAATTTCTTCATCAAGCCAAATAAAATGTTCTTCTTACACTATCCTAGGGTCTGGCTTACATGTAAGTGGTACTGAAGTCCACTAAAATGAAAGACTGATGCCACTTTCCCAGTTTATACAGAGCATGAACCCTCATATCACAGAAGGCAAAAGAGGCAGCAAGGGCTCCCAGCCTAATCCTCCCTTTTCTCTCATAATGTTTCCCTATGCTGTACTATTCACATTCCTTCTGCCAGCCAGTCCTGAAGAGAGGAAACAGCAATCTGCCACAAAAGGAGTCCCAGATGAATGAAGCGTGACTTCATTTCAGCCCACAAGCTGCCCAGCAGCACTGTAGCTGCTGTGCAATTGTCTAGTTGCTTCTTCAGGGACACCTGTAATAGATATTCTTCTTCAGCCATTTCTGCAAAGATCCCAGGCTTTGTTGGACTTGCTTCAAGAGCTGACTATGGATATCCCCTTGGAAGAAGCTATGCTGCAAAGGGAAGCTCAGGATGCACAGCATCTTCTAGTGCCTCAATACTTACAGCCAAGGCAGGACAATTGCGGTGCAGAGGGCACAATTTCATTCAGCTCATACAGTAAATTGAGTCAGGTTCAAGGAGTCGGGTGGTTATTTTTGGAGCAGATGCTAGGATGATAGTGCATGTCTTGTCTGTATGTTACAGTCTGACCTGTGGGTCTATCTTTCCAGCACTATATTCATCCAATATGATAACAATACTGAAGTCAACCAGGGAAAGTTTTTTAAATATATATTGGATTCCTGATATCCTTGAGGAAATTATTTTGACCTTATACTGCCGAAAGTTCTCCCACAGTTACACTGCCAGAGCCCCTTTGTGGCATATAAGTTTATTAAAAAAAATGCCTGTTGCAGATTTTCTGATCAGAACCTAGTAATGCAAGTCAGAGGCTTCTGTTCAGCTGATTCAGTGATAGCTCTCTTCAGTAGGGAGAAATTACTTTTGTGTAAGAAGCAATACCCAGCTTGTTTCAAACTTCAGCCTCTGGCAAATCTGTCATAGCAGGAGACATTCCCTGTTTCTTTGACAGATTGGCCTGCGGCTGAAAGTTAATCTAATATGTCAGAAAAAGTATACAGTAGGTAAAGAAAAAAGCCAAAGCTAACCCTCTCAGCATTTTACATCAGGGCATATTTGAAAGAAACGCTCATTTAGAGACAGCAAAAGCATTGCTCTAAGTCTTCAAATTAAAAGAAAACTAAGGCATAAAGATATGCTAGCAATAAAAGTAACCTTACAGAATGAATGGACTGGCATCCGTAACTTACAGATGCCAGGGTTGAAAAAATACTACCATCAGCTAAGATCCAAGACCGCTCATTTGTGCTATTATAGATCAATTTTTCTCTCTTCCTGTCACTCAGAGGGCCAAATTAATAACTGGTTTAACTATCATGATGCATAAAATCATCAATTTTGGCTACTACAATAAAAAAAAAAAAGTCACACTTGTCAATGCTATCAATATGTAATTTTGTTGTTGTCATTGGTTTATATATCCTCCAATCAACAGCCCAAATTTGCTTCAGTTTCTCTATTCTTTCTTGCTGATAATGTCCCTGAAGTCATAGAAAGCATCATTCTCAGAAATACACAAACATATAAATACACTAAAGTGTTTGCTTTAAACTGCAGCTCAGATCTTAGGGCAAAGTCAACAGGATTGCTGCTGGCTAGCACTAGCCTGAGAAAGCCAAAGAGAGCCAGAACTGTGTTCTCGGTGGGAAATGTAGTTTTATCAAAAGTCTAAACACTTTGCGAGAATAGTTCAATGAGTGAGCTCCCTTGACAGGTACTGAAGCAAGATATTCTTATGTTATTTTGCTCCTGTGATTTGATTTTCATACCAGAACTGTAAGGTTATAGTGATGATTTTACATTAGTAGAATGAAAATACTGAATGCCTCAAAAATTACTTTCCTTTCAAAGAAAAACCTTAGATTTGAGGGGAGAAGTTTGCAGAGAAGAAGGGTCTGATATAGAATGAAAACACATTTAGCAGTGTGAGATTTTCCCAGGGGGTTGTACTTCCAGGCAGCCACAGCCAGACCATTAAAATGGGAAGAAATACTTCATGCTTATTGCTATTCTAAACGTGTAAGGAAAATTTCATCAAAACTTTTCATCCTGCCAACTTTCTTAGCCAAAGCAACACTCCTGATTCATCTGTACAGTGTTTATAGTAAATGGCTAAAGCTGTGAGAAACGAGTGCGTCAATCTTTAATCTCTGTATCATTTTATAAGCTGAAAAGAATACAAAGAATGAAGCAACTCACCAACCAGTCTAAAAGTTTGTGTAAAGGTTCTGAAAGCCTTTTCTCATTGTCACCTGAAGTATCATTTTCCACTTTTCAGGTCTTTAACTTCCTGTTCCAATACCCTGACAGTTTTTCTCCTAATCCATTAATGCCAAAATAAGGGCAATTGTTAAAGCAAAGTGTGTTTTGTATCAGACGTCATTTGACACAGCTCGGTTATTTTTCATTCACCGGTACGCTGCAATGGAAGGTGCAAGGGAAGGTCAGCCCAACCCTCAGCTCTGCTCCCTGCTGGACACTTCCGCACTCACACAGCTACGGACAAAGCAGTTCGCATGCAACTTCTGTTCTCAGCACAGATCACTTTGCTGAAACAACAGAAGCAGTAGATATGGGCTGTATCTGGAAGGAGGCAGCAGAGCCAAGCCAGAAAATGAAGCAGCCAAGGCAAAAGGTAGCAGGGAATATAGGGAACATCTAGAGGTGAAGGCACCACCTCAAGCCCCTTCACTGCTTTTGCCACTCATGTACTTCATGGTGTGGTAGCATCCCAAGTCCCTTCTGACCTCATGTGATGGAGTGGCTCCCTGCACCACCACCTGCCCCCGTGCCTTAGTCCTAGGTGAAAGACAAACTGGAAAATGAAGAAATGAGTGAGTCTAAGGCAAGAGCGAAGCAGAGCACTACTGGCTCAGGCAAGCCTGGGGGGCCACTCCAGACTACATAGAAACAGGCAACCAGGCCAAGCTGGACAAAGAGCCTTCAGGCCAAGAAGGATGAAGAGTGGGGGAAAGGAGGAAGAAAGTTACAAATGTTTGAGAACCAGCATCTTAACTGTTTTCTACAATGACTAAATAAATCCTGAATTAAATATTTTTCCAAATTCTGCTTAAGCACATCTTTTGTATCTCTGAGGATGATTCCATAAATGGCTGAAAGCACCCTGAACACATGCAACACTTAAGCATTGTTCTTTTGCTAATGTACGTTTTGAAAAATTGACCAGGCTCATATTAATCTAATAAATGGCAGCTTTCGAGCCTGATAGCTTCATAATGGGTATCTTGGCCTTTTGAGAGTCTTTTTTTTTAATCCCTCAGAGATTATAAATGTGCAATTGCATGCGAACCATCAGGCTTGGGAAAGAGGAGGTTCCACATCATGTTTTGCCGTTAGCAAACTGCGTTTCCTAACAACTGCACCAATCTTCATCCTTGCCATTATGATTTTCAGGGGAGTATTTGTGACAGCAGGCATGAAGAATCATATCTGCTTTGGGCATCTTTGGTTCCCCGAAGTTTAGGAAGAAGCTACAATATATGAATAAAGAACAGTGAGATTTCTTCTTCACACAAAAAGAGAAATATGAGTATTAATAGTCACCCATCAATGTAGCTCCCATAACAGTCATGGAATGAGTTCCACTTGCATACTGTGTGAAAAAACACTCACAAGCTAAGTCCAAGTTTTAACAGACAAGATTCCACAGACTTCAGTAGTACAGAAGGTCAACTTCAGTTCCTTTTTCAGATGAATTCTCCTGTGGTGCACTTGTAGGACTGCACTAGCAGAAGACTTGAATGAGCCTATAGGGTTGACAGTAGGAATTTCTCCAACTTCATTTCATATCACTGCTCAAAATAATCACTAAATACTTCATTCATCCTCCAAGTATGACAGTCAGTAATTTCAGCAGTCACCAGCAAGCAACAGGATCATAGTATCAGCTAATCATTACTGCCAAACCTCAGAATCACACAAGTGAAACTACAGGTGTTCTTGTGGAGAGGACCAGACATGTCACACTAGGCTGAAGCCTTTGCTGATTCTCACATGTATTCCTCCCTGCAGTATACTGCAATAATCTAGGTGGGATCCACTGTGGGGACAAGCATGAAAGCTGTGTGAAGAACTGAGGTTTGGTTTCATGAAAGACCCTGATCTTTCAAACCTTTGGCTTTCTGACAAATCCAAATGGAAATTTATGAAATAGTTTCCCGTAAAATGATTACACCTCGATCTAAACGTCTGGTTTTCACTTCAGTTATGTGCTGTACATGCACCAAAAAAGGCTTTAAAATGAAAAGCTGCTTCCAATTTAGAAGTAAAAAGAAGAGAGAGAGACAGAAAAGAGAAAAAACCCCAAAGTCAATTACTTTCAATTCCCAGGTGAAATGGGAATGACATCACCAGAATTTTTCTTATTTTCTTCCAAAACAAGATCCCTACTCAACCTAATTTGGCAAGGTATTTTGGTTCCTGTGAAGGACTTACCCCAGGAAAACACACTTCTGTCAGAATTTTGGATGAGCTTTGGCAGGCCCACTACTCCCCAGAAAGAAGAACTTATACACTACTGCCATGAACACTGTGGCTGTTGGTTACTGGGGAGAAGAAACCACATGAGCTACATAAACCCAAATAAGCAAGAAGAAATTAAAACAAGACCCTCCATCTAGAAGCATAGTCCAGACAAGATCATTGGCTGTGCAGTGCTCCTGCTCCACACGGAGTTTCCAACCACTGAATCAGAGGAAAAGAGAAGCCGATGGCCAGGGAGCTATGCAGTATTCACAAGTGCTGTAACATGAGGGTGTCTCTTAAAGGAATAACCACTGAGTGCAACCTCAAAACTAGTGTTTTTTAGCATTCATCTTATACTTAGGAATGGGCTACAGCCTCTGGCACTTTATGAGCAATCTGTTAGCATTTTACAGATCAGATATACAACAGGCACAATCTGGTTACTGCATCCCACTTCCTCATGTGAGAAAAAGAGACTAAAACAAACTCCACAAAGGTCCTGGTCCTTTCATTCAGAAATACCAGCTTTTAGAAACTGCTGCCATCTACAAAAGCAAGTCAGATTGGCATCAACAGAAGAAAAAAAATATTACCCCTAGGATATTTTTCCCGAACACTCCCAGCAAAAGCCTTTTTCTTCTAAAGGCTTCCTCTTGGGATGAAGTAAGTCCAGAGCTTTGTTCCCTCTGGGCTAGCATTTACAGCAAGAGCAGAGGAGCTTATATGAGGAGTCCTTTGATTCCAGGAGAACAGTTGCAGTGCTGTCAGCACAGCGCATGTGACTTCACATGTGTCTGAGTAAGAAGGGAGCAACAGATATGAAGAAGAGATCACTGCAATAAGGAAAGGATCCTGTTTCTAGTCTGAATGCACAGAAGGTGTCACAGTGCAGCTTGCCCTCTGTCTCAACACTCCTTGATTTTGGTTTCTAACATCACAAGCTAAATCAATTTCCCCCTTCTGGACTAGAACTGGAAGAAAACCTTAAGTAAGATGTCTTTGTCATAAAGGATATTACTCCCCTGCAGTGCCAGATGGGTCCACAGACATCCAATTTATCCAATATCAGGAGGTGAATATGGGGTTAGCAAAACCATTTTCTCACTAGTCTCTTAAGTCTTTTTTGCTTTTGCTATCCCAGGCTAAGGTTCCCCGATTTCAGGCTTTTCCCATATTGAGAGAACTAAAATCCTGAGTGTACAGGACAGGAAGGGAAGAACACACACTGAAGAATATTAACCTGAATTAGCTTTCAAAATTGAATCATTAAACAGAGCCCTCTGCAAACACTCTCGATCAAAAGGAAAGTATTAACATACTTGCAAACGGAACTCTATCAAATTAAAACCACTTTAATTCTGAATGAGTAATTAACTAGATCTGCATGAGCTGAGCAGCCCATAACTAACAGTAGGCAATCTGGTGAGAGGGCTTCCAGAGGAAATTGGATAGGCTTTTCCACACAGAGGGAGGGAGACTTTGTTAAGAACATGGTATAGATACACATGAAAGGGGTCTGCACCACTCATAACCTGTCCAGAATAACCTGGCACCTTTAGGATCACAGCCATATGCCTCTAGTGCATAACAGATAACAGAGCAGATGCAAACTGTCCCTCAGACTCCGACAGCCAGTGGCTTGGGCTAAACCAGGGAGTAGGCATCGTTTCTTCTGGGAGAGAGATCAGATGGGTTAAGCCAGCCAACATTACAGATTTGTGACCCAGTCTTCAAGGCACACAAACTGGCTGTGGACTCCTCTTCAGGTGATTTAGAAAGACAGAGGGACTTTACAGAACTTCATGACAGTTCAGAACAAGTAATTTAAGACCAGATCTCTGATTAATTGTGATCTCTTCCTTGAATGCATAATTCCCCCTCTTGATACAGTAGGCACAATTCCTTTGCTGGAGTTTGTTTTGTCCAGCACAAGGTCTTATTATTTTCCAGAATTTGTAGAAGACAGAACACCCACACATGTTGAAGTATGAAGTCTCATCATTATCAAAGAACCTGTGCTCTCATCTGCACAGAGGAAGAAGCTCCACTGAATATTTGAGTATATCAAGAACTAGAGAGAAAAAGAGGGAAAAGACTTTTCTTGGACTCCCACTACTGCAACAGGAATACACCATCTATACTGCTCCTACTCTGAGCCACTTTTCTGGCTTCTGAGGGCCAAGTAGCTAAACACCTTTTCCATGCAGGAAGATAACAGTCCTTATTTTCTAGACTCCCTAGACAACAAAGGGGATAAACTAAAACTGTTCTTTGGTTTGAAAACCACCACATCTAGTGAAATACCAGCAAAGATACCATGGGAAGACCCTGCTGGGTCAGATCCTGCACACACCTGGAAGGTGTTCCTGCATGTCTAAGGAGCAGATGTGTTGCGGTTAGAGAAAACATCCCATGCAGGTAAATAGCACTCATCTGAATAGACATCCTGCTCCTCACTGGCGGACAAAAAGACGTTTACCCTAGTTATATTTTCACTGTTTTGCTGGAATTTCAGAAGAGCAGTAAAATTTGATGCACATCCTGGTTAAGCCCCATTGCTTGTAAGTAGTCAGAGGAACATCAGAAGTCATCTAACCCAGTCCAGTTTTGCCCAGCCATTACAAGACACTAATTAAAAGCAGGGCCACATGCTTCAGCCTTCCCTTCCCCATCACAAACAAATATACTGCACAAACAATAACATGATAAGGGGGAAAGACAGAAGAAAGGAGATAGCTAGGAGCAGGCTATCCCAAATAAAGAAACACTTCTTTTGCCTACAGACCTCTTCCAAATTATCCTGGGAAGCTGGCCAGATTAATTACCCTGGTAGACCACACACAGCCCATGGGTAAGCAGCCTTTGCCTTGAAAAACTGACGTGAATTATGAAACTCCCTCTTGAAAGCACTGTCAAAGGTGCCAAGCTTGAAAAATAATGCTGCACAACCCTACCTTCATTCAGCTGCTATGTTTTGAGTTGTACTAGTTTAGGATGCAGCCTATTGCACCATGTTAGCAGACTGCTGTTTGAGGGGAAGTGCAGCACTGTAGGACAGAATTACAAAAGTCTTGAGACCCTCGCCTGCAGGCTGGATGATGTCCAGCATACGGACTCTGTTTTAATCACAGGCACATGTATGCATTTCCCACCACACTCTGAATCTCCCTGCCAGGTCCACTTTTTATGAATGAGTAAGGAATTGAAACCAGCAGGAATCCTGTTTCACGAGGTCCAGAAATGGGGGAATTCTTGTGAATCTCAAATCCTCCAGCTAGGAGAAGCTGAGGGACCACACATTGCACACTGGCTGGTGGCTGAGATTCCTGTTAACTCAACAGCTCCTGGGGAGGCAGAATTTTGCCAGTCACACTTCAGTATTCGTTTCTGGAGGCATCCTTTGAATATCACACAGAAGGGAGTGTAAATTGACTGCAATGCAAAGTTGTGCTTTCTTTGGTTATCCAAAGCGCTAAATGACCTTGCAAGTACCCAAAGCAGCACAGCTGTACAACCAGTGCCTCCCAAGTGTCTTACTATGGCAGTGCTCCTGTTCCTCTACAACCACACAGCTTATAGGCACCAGCTGATCTGGTACATGCTGGAGCTGCTTTAAGTTGGATCTCCCTGTTTCAACCCTTTGTCCCTATACTGTAGTCCACGGAACACCACATACATCTGTGTATGAAACATGGATGTGAATTAGTTTGACCTAAAAGTGAGTTGTTCTGAGGTGCTGGACTGTGAAATGGAGTCCCTGCATTCCAGCTCTGATGCAGAAAGGCAACCTCTAGCACATGGTCAGTAGCAAATTGCTGCAGCTCTTTGCTCAAGCCCACACAGGCCACAGCAGTCAGTGAGCTGCAGTGGAATGAGCTGCAATGGTTTGATGACTTAGCAGTGAGCGCTTCAGGCCACAGAGGAAGAGTGAATCAAACCATCCCAAGAAAGAGAAGTATTAAACAAAATCAAGGAAATTTGGGATCCAAAAAGCAGTTTGGATGAGAGGAGGAGATTCAGTCCAAGGCAGTAACCTGCAAGTCTGTCATCAGTAAAACGACATTTTCCAATGTTGCTGTCTTAAACATGGAAAAAGATTGCTGCTGGGGACACATGGACCATTTCTAATCTTCATGTTCTGCTCCTTTCAGGAATGTCTTCCGCTTGTCTATCTAAATTAATTTTCACAAAGTACTTGACAGTCTGGCATAAGCTTAGTATACTTATTTTAGTTATTGCTAATTACATAGCACCTCAGCAATTGACTGTACACTATTCAAATATATCCAGAAAGGAGTTGTCTCAGTAAGAAATTGTTTTCAGCAAACCAATGAGGAAAACATTTAATTTTCTTACTGCTGGTGAAATTACAGACAACTTAATTAAGACTACCTTGCTAAAACCAAGCAAAATCCTCTGCCAGAAAGAAGGCTTGAAGGTAGGTAGGAGAAATTGTCATATGAGAAAAGCAGTACTGGTCTTTTGGCTACCTACCATGAGAGGGTAGGTAGCCAAACTGTTTAGGAAAGGAAAGCTGTTTTCTAAAGACGAAAACTCTTTCCCATGCCATAAACATCCTCCAAGAAAGTGTTGCTTAATAAAAGTGCAAATGCAGTGAAAGCCCACGCTATCTTCCTGACAGGGCATTAAACGTCTTAAGTTTTCAAGGGGAGTCACCAGAAAACAGTCACTGCAATGATTTTTAACTGTCAGAACTTAAGTTAAAATAGCCCCTTTCCATCTCTAAACTGGAATCAAGGTTGCCAAAAGCTGACTAAAAGGCTCAACAAATACATATCCTCTCTGGAATAATGGAAGAAAACAAAACAAAGCTAATCAAGCCAAAAATCACACAGCCAAAACCATAGTCGAGAGGCCAAGCTAAGCAAGACGTGGCTTAGCTTCAACCTTGATGACAGCCAAGCATGACCATTATCAGTACTACACACCTTGAACAATATTTCAAGCACCTGGCATCAACCCACCACTCAAAGGACCCACTTTCACTGACCTTGAGTAGAATACAGCAACAAAAATATGGGATTCTTGAACTTCCAGCCACAGACAAGAAAAAAAACCCAGTAAAAGCACAACTGAGTACAACTGTTCTTACATAAACAAAATATAATGGATTACATAATTTTTTGTTGCTAAACATCCTTTTAAGAATGTACTAAATATTTATATTCAAAAAAGTCACCATCAAATAAAAGCCATTTTCTTTAAATATGTGTCTATGCCTCATCTATAGGTAAATATCTCTCTTTTATGTGGGCTAATTTAGAAATTATATTTAGAAAGAAATGCAGATGCAATAAATTCTAATAGAAAATGCACCTTCACCTGGCTGTGAAATATTCAAGAGGAAGTGTTCAGGGCCAGGTTGGACGGGGCTTTGGGCAACCTGGTCTAGCGGAAGGTGTTCCTGCCCACGGCAGGGTATTGGAACTTGATGAGCTTTAAGGTCCCTTCCAACCCAAACCATTCCATTATGCTAGGAAAACACAGCCCTGTATGTGCAACACACAGCTTCAGAGTTCCTCACAAAGCTTTGAACCAGCTCAATCACCAACTCCTCTGCATCACATTGCAGGATTAAGGCCTATTTTTAAAATCTCTAAACAAAGCAGCCTGTCGTGTAATCTCAACCAGAACCAAGAGGAACCCAAATTTAGGTTTGAATAGGAAAGTACTTTTTAGGCAGAAAAAAAGGCAAGGCTCTGTTACTCATTCAGGCATGCAATATACCACTACACATTAACGGTGAAATGAAGGGAAAGCATGATGTATATCACCTCTGAGCTCTAGGATTGTAATCTCACAGTGAACACCTAAATCCACATTTGTTTGAAACCACCTCTAATTCCACAATGTCTGGAGGGGTTAAAGCCATCTGAGCTGGTTTCAGAAATGGATGTCAGCAGTAAGAACTAGACCCCTAGACTGCTTAGTCACTGATAGCTAATCTCTTGCCTCCTGCCTTTTTCCCCCTTAATTCTCTCAAGGATCAGCTTCAAAGGGTGAAAATGAATCATTTCACAGGCTTCAGTGCTGCTTTCTCCACATCAGATTAAAATAGTGGCATGTCCAGAGCTCAGAAAAAAATGTTGTACAACAAAAAAGGGATGTTTAAGCTCTATTGCTACAAAACTTTCTGTCCAGTTCTGAATTATGTTCCAAATATTGAAATATTTGATACAGCATTAGAGATTGAGAAAAATAAAAATTGTATGAAACTTCGCAGATACAGTGGTGCTTTGAAACAAAATAGGGTAAGTGCTTCTAAGTACATTATCATGTGTTTGCAGCACTCAGTATGTAGTAGTTCAGAGAGACAATTGACACACGCAAGAGGAAACAGCCAGCATTTACATTGCTAGTTACTAAGATCAAAACCAAGCATGCATGAGTTTTCCACTATAACCAATAATTGATAATAACAATAATAACAACAACAAAAAAACCCACAACCACCACACATAACAAAAGCTTTAGAGCTACATTCAGCTGCTTAGATACTCAAGTCCCCCTGACCACAGAGCAGTTCACTGGTTTTCAAACCCAGGTAAAACCATATAACAGAATGAGACTGCTTCCTCAAACATACACAACTTGTGTGTAAGTAGCTAAGTACACTGGTACTGCTTTGGCCCTTTGTTCAACTTGACAAAAGAAGGAAACCTGTCCACATGTCTACTGTAAATATTTACAGAAGGTGCACATTCTGTAGGCAACAGAAACCAAACAATAATTCTATGATATGCAGCTCACCAAGGCTGTACACACTTTCAAAGCAAGATTCTGAGAATACAGTTTTTGACAGGTTTGAAGATATCAACAACCATCCAACTAGTTCAGCTTATATGGGAAAAGGAAATGAAAGCAGAGCAAAAGAATTACTTACCAATACTACTGACTGCTTCTGTCTTAAAAATTAATATCCTTTAGGACCCAGAAGGTGTGTTAGGCAAGTTCTGGCACGCATCCACTGTGCTGGCCAACTGGGAATTAGCAACACTTAGTCATCCACATCAAATCAGGGTTTTTTTTTTTTTCCCCAGAGGTAAGGCCCACTATTTAAACAAACCACAGCCATATTTTATGTAACAGTACTGATGCTGCTATATCTGCTATGTGTTTTTAATCAGTTCTCAACCACTTGTATCTATAAGGAATCTGTAAGGTGATAGCAAGTGATGCTCTCTTGCACATGTAATTAACAAAGCCCTGATTCTTCTCAGTTACAAATACATATTGTACAGAATAGAGAGTGAGAGTGGAGGGGGAGTGCAGTGAGGAGGAAAGAATGAATTATAAATGCATCTAATTTGGCTGCACATGTGGACTGAGAAGAGTCCATGGCCCACAGTGTGTAAGCCGTCACCAAATTGCATTTTGCTAATAATTCATATCTGCAGCCAGCAAATTAAGCCAGCCAAAGTGTCACCTACCCAGGTAGCTGTGCTGACTGTGTTCAGATGTTAGTTAAACAGCTACAGCTTGGCTTTGCTTAATATGGCTTCTCTTAAAATTTTGACAGCTGGCTGAATGCTCTAGTGGGCTTTTGCTAAATTATCACAAGGTTTCAATTTTCATCTTAAGCCTTGCAAATAGGTACGTAATCATATTGTGCTAATAAATAACCAGTGTTTCAAGGTCAATAGAGGAAAGGGATCAAAAAATTGTACAAATCAAAAACATAAAGAAAAGTCTTAAGCAGGCTCAAGTTCTAATTTATTTCACATTGATGTTCACCACTGTTGGTCAAATAAATGCTGTTTTGCTTTCATTTCTACCACTCATTTTGATATCCCAAAGTATTGTCACTAGCAGGAGGAGAATATCAGTTGTGAAGGAATATTTGCTTTCCGAGAGGTCTTAAATTCCCCAAATGTCCTCACTGCCTATTTGCGTATGCAAAGGTAGAGATACACCTGAAGCAAACAGAAACCTCAGAAAAACCTTATCTGTTTTCCATACGCAAACTTACTGTCTATTCAAACAAGATAGAAAGAACAAAATATTTAAGAGTATCTGGCCATGAATGTTGCTATGTCAGAATATTACAATAGTATCATTTACAAACATAAATAAATTGATAGATCCACAATGACCTAGAAACCTAAATATTCTATTAACAGAGTAGATTATGTCCCTTCAGAACCTGATGCAACATCAGAGCGTGGCTTTTTCTGCTGCAAATGCACAGGACCTATCACTTCAGTTAAAGGCGGATGTACTCATAATGTCAGAGTCTGATACACACATGTACTGTAAGATTCCAGGCAACAGAGGAGACCAGTATTCCCACAGTGGTCAGCTTACAAATCATATTACTGTCCAAACTAAAAAGCTTTGCTGTCTCTATTAATCCAATGTGGTTACAAATTCTTTTACGACTTTACAAATGTTCATAAGCACAGCTGCTGCTTAATAACCACTCTGCTTGCACCTGAGATTTGTCTACAGTTGCATATGGCTTCCAAGCATCTGGATCTCTATTGGCAGCTTTTTGATTAGGAAATAAAGGTTGCCAGGATTTGGTTTGTAAAATTTTCTCTCAGAAATATTTTAGTTATAGAATCATAGAATAGTTCGGGTTGGAAAGGACCTTAAGATCATCTACTTCCAACCCCCTGCCATGGGCAGGGACAGTGCTGGAGAAGAAAATCAAAGTAAGGTACTCAAATGCATGAATCTGATCATCTGTTTTATTCATTGTATATTCTAGCTCTATGAAAGTATACATGTGTAAGTGACTGCGTCTATATATATGTATCTATCACCAACACTGGGATGGAACTAAAAACTTTAGTTTTTCCTTAAAACTGTTAATAGTAATTGAATCTCATTTCCACACTTGCACTTGCATGTGCTCCCGTAGGGAACACAGAATGAAGCAGCACGCAACAGCAGCAAACTCCAGGGTTATTCCACTAATAAATCCACCTGGACTTCAACAGATGCCATCTCTTGTTAAAAGTTATTAGAAAATACTTGATCATTTGCTCCTATTTTGTTTGCCATGCACAGCAAAATCAAGAAAGTTACTTCTCAAGTAACACATATCTTTAGATATTACAATTTTTATCCCTACACAGAACATTGGCTCTCCTCATTTTAAGCCCCACAGATACAGGAGGGATTTGCTAAACTCACCCAGCCAGGCATTAGCAGACCCAACTAACTATGCTTATGGGTCCCATCCAGCAACGGTGCAGTCATTTATCACACTGCTCTGTCCTTCACATGGTCACTGTCTCCAGATAGCTGTGAAGTATCCACCCGCACACATGTACAGACTCACACAGCACATACCTGTGTAGCAGCTGTATAACAAAACTGTGGGGTGAGCTGCCGAAGGTCTCACCAAAGGAGAAACCAGATCTGCTCAGGAATAAACAATACAATACATGTACTTGGAGCAAGTATCAAATGGCTACTGCACAGCACCACTTCAGAGAGCCACTTCCCACCATTCATCTGCCAACTGAAGACTGCTAATAGCACAAACCCTAGAAATCACAGTGGATGTAGAAGAGTATGAATTATTTTTCACCCGCTCCAAGTCATCACAAATCTTCAATACAAGAAACTCTTCCCATCTTATGAAAGTCAACATACACTAATTATAATAACAGACACATTCACCATACACTGTTGCTTTACCTGTCATAAGTCTCTACTCCCACCACTGTATTTTAAAGACATGGTTGGCATGACTGCTCAACAAGATCTGGCTGAAGATCTTGACACACACATTGTGCACAAATACCAGCTGAAGAGAAATTTCAGCCACAGAACTCAGCCAAACATGAGTTGTGCCCATCACACTTTGAGCTTGCTCTGTTCAAAAAGACAAAATTGCAATAACCTTGTGCCTTTAACACAACAAATACTAATCACCAGCTGACACCAGCAAGTCCTGATTTCTAGCAAAGTGCTTCCATTTTTGTACATGTCATCTCAAGAATCATCACATTTTTAATTGCTTCATTCACTGTAATGATGGTGCCAAGGACCCTTATCTTGAACTTGTAAATCACTGGTCTTGCTATGCAATATCACAAGGAGATGTTGCTAACCAGGGCTAAACGCTCCCCACAGTACAGCTGTCAGACAGAAACATAATTTCAATATTTTATATGAAGCAAGAACAAATTTATTGAGAAAAATGGAAACTGTAGAGCTTTATTGCTTCATATTCATTTTCTGCTATCTGATTCTTTCCTGTTTGACTACACACACAACTGCCTATAAACATCAACGGGAAGTACATGACAATGACTTGGGGAGAAGGAGGAACAACCTTCACTAATCTTCCAACAGCTTTTAAAGTAACACTTTTTTCCCTTGTTTTTGAACAATCTATGTTGGCATTAATTATCTGTAAAACAGCTGTAACCTTTAAACTCTCACATTGTAAGCTGGTGTGTATTTCCTTATAGCACAGGGTACTAACTCATTTAACTAGTTTTTAGACCAGCAAACACTGATGCCAGCAAATATTGCAAAGAGGGCAGATGATGCAGTCAGTGACATTAATAGGCACTAGGGAATTGTAAAACATAAGGAAAGCACAACTGCTCTAGAATTAACAGTTTGCACCTAACCACAAACACCTGGATAAGAGATTTTCTCAACCCTGGGAAACAAGTCGCCAAAACAAGGAAGCTCCCCAAAAAAACCCAAACCAGCAAAGAACAGGGCAGCTGTTCTACATCTGAACTAGACTCAGCTTGATTTATCACAAGACACCAGGTGGCATCAAAAACATGTAAAAACATAGTAAAAAATGGAAGAGGGTGATTAGCCTGCGTTGCACAGATGCACAAGGTGTCATGCACTGGCTTATGCAAGATAAAGACAGGCACAGGGCACTCTGAAAGAGCATGCGGCTCACAGATGATACACTAAGGGCATCCACATCACTGGGAAAATTATTCCCCAGTAGGTACCATTTCAGATTGATAACACAGGTGCAATTCTGAGAGAGGTTTGTGGCTGGCTATCTTTTACGTCTCAATTCCAATACAAATAAAAGTTACAGTTTTCTATCCCTGTGACTGATGTGGGTTTCACGTGGGTCCAATATTCAACAAGACCTGACAAAGTGGGAAATATCTGTACCGCTTTGTAAATATTTTGCATAGCTCTGCTTGACTGTTTGAGACAGATAGCTTGCTGTAGGTAAGATCAAAGAGGAGTGCAGAAGGAAACTGACAGGAAAGAAAAACTATGACCTAGATAAGAAGCATCCCATCAAACATTCAAACTACAAGAGACAGGCTATTAACTGTGAAGAAACAACCTGCCTGAAGCCAGCAGTTACATGGGTGCTTTTCCAAAGCTGAAGGAAGAGACACAAGGTAAATAAACAAATAAACATAACATAGGTCTGTTAAAGGAAGGGATGAGCAGAGCCAACACACTGATACTTTCAGAGAATGCAGCAGTCAGCAACAAATGCAACCTGCAAGAGCTGGAGTCAGCTGGCATGCAAACACCACAAAGAAAGGTAAAAGATGCAGTAAACGCAGAGGCATTTTTTTCCTTTGGTTACTTTTTACTATTGGGTGAAGAAATAAACCAATGGTTTAGGTTTTGCATGGATAAATCACTTTGTTTACACTACTGGGAAAAACTGCTCTAGCAACAGCTGGCAGGGCACCTAGGCAGATGAGAAAGGTAGTCTTTGCTATAATGCAAGAGCATATTAGCACTACAGACAGCATCACAACAGCGCATTAGCAACCAGGCTTGAGACCCCGAGGCAGTCCGGCCATGCAGAGCAGAGCTCAGCCACAGCCAGCTAATGTGAAATACTGCCCTCACATGTACCAAGGCTGGGCTGTGCAAGCCAGTCCAACCCACAGCATATCCCAGGAGCTGGTCAGAAACTAAACTGTCTTTGTAGGTACCCAGCTGGGTCCTTGCAACTCTCTCCGTACAAGCTGTCAGAGAAGGGGGAGGGCAACATTGACCTCATTTCTTACCCATTTCCAAGAAGGTGCAAGAAGCGTATGGATGTCAACTGCTCTCTTCCCTACCTGCTTGCCTTCTGCACTGGAAAATACTATGCAATGACCGCTTCATGCCTCCCTTGGCTCAGAAGCAACATGATGACTATTATCTGACCAACAGGATTAGTTTAGCACATCCTAGAAACCTCTTGAGTGCTTCTCAATGCAGCGCAGACTGATGCTGCCCAGGACAGCCCAAAGTTTAGCCAGTTTCATGCTTGCATAATACAAATCTAATAAAATGAAATATGAAAAAAATTAAAAAATTAAAATCATATATATATATGTGAGGTTCTATTGAAATGCACTTTCTTGTCATGTACTTCCCCTACCATTCTCTTTGCTGCTGGGCCCAGGGCCAGAATGGTTCTGCTTTCCAGATTACAATCTTGTTTTTCTTTGGATGAATATCAGAGTGAGCACATCGACAAAGGACAACACAGTGAAAACCTCTTTAGGAGGCATGAAGGTCAAAGCATTGCGTGGCAGCAAGTTTTCTGCTCCGCCAGCAGTAGTGGAAACATTATGACATGTTCTGCATAGATAATGATTGCAGTTTATATTCACATATTCACATTTGCAAACACTGTCCTGGTAATATGATGAAGAACATATGCAGTTCCCCTCAACAAACTATGCTTTGAAAGCTGCCCTCTCTGAACAGCTGGAGGAACTCTCGTCTCCCAGTCCCTCAGGCAGGCCGTAAAACATAAGACTTACCAACAGCCTAAGAAAACCTCCATTGCTGTACTACACAACAGTCAGCTTCTTACAATCCATTGCCAGTGCCGTGTTGCAGGGAGATTTTTATGCTGTCAACTCAATAATGCAATAAAAGGCAGAGGAGAGCTTTAGTTGTAAGTATCAAAATATAAAATTCTACCACAGATAGTGCTGGGAAGATACAGTCTCTTCTCACAGACTAGAAGTGACAGCTTTGCATTAGAAAGCGGCAGGATATTCAAAAGCTCCAGGAAAACCTGCAGTAAAGGCACCAAAAATCAAAGTGCAGCTGCTCTTTTTACTGTTTAAATCATTATATATTAGCAACAAATCTTGTTGTTGGCCAACACTCAGAAATGGCATATGGCCAATAAAAGGTTCAGTGGAGTTTTCCATCTGTCACTGAAATCAGCTATGGCTCCAGCTCATACATAGTAAGTTTAGTGTCATAATTATTTGTGTACTAGACGTCAACCATTCAGTCTAACATAATCATTTGACTACACAATTTGCTAAATATACTGCCCAAGCAAAGCACTATATAACCACATAACTGAAATGCATGAGATGCATTTATAGTATATAACACTAGCACTAACAGGAGGTAAGCATGCAAATAGAGAGTGCTGTCTTGCCACAACAGGCTTTGCAAATAGAAACACACTAATGTCTCCTCTTGATATGTAACAAAAACAGTAAGAGGCAATGATGCTCTTATTAAAATCCAAGTCAAATGTATGCAAGATACCCAGTGAGTGGTCACCACATCTTCTTTGTACCCTTGCTTTTTTATTACAAACACTAAGCATATGGAATTACTTTGCTGTCTTCACAGTCCTGCCCTCAGAAGAAGGCTGTCAAACTAAGCTTTAAACTATTTTGTTTCACTACAGATTCAGGAAATACCTTAGTAAGAGCACTGTCTGAGGCTCTTTAGAGTTCTTTCTACAGTGTTCTCCATCAGTTTTCAGCAACTATGGAAAAACCAATGATATTTTTTCTCTCTCCCCCACAGCACTGCATTGCTATGAATCCTGCACTGATAGGTCTTTAGGGCTGTATTTAGATCTGGATTTTCCAGACACCAGGATTTATATTTCTATCAGCCAAGAGTCACAGTCTGCTTGGCCCCAGATTTGGGTGCAGGCACAAGCGTATTTCTATTTTCTATTTCAGTCAGAAAAATGTGTAACATTCCCAAATGCAGAACCTTAACAAAGGAAAGGGGGGAAAAGTGTTTTAAACTGTGCTGGAAGTCAAAAGCAAGAACATTCTTGGTTGTGCAAGTTTGCCACAGTACTCTTTCTGCTCCCTATGCCTCAGTGCTCTGCATCTGCTCCAAGAGAACTGCCAAACTAGTTTAGAGCTACTGGATCCAACCTGTGGTTGGTTTTTAACATTAAGAAGCTGGGAAGCTGGAAGCATGATGAAGAGGGATGCATGAATTCACTGAGACTTTTTATATTTAATAATAAGGCCTCTGTGGTTTGGTCAGAACTGGCACAACTTCACAGAAATAAGCTCGTTTGCACAGAAATGGGCTTATGGTCCCAACAGATGATAGCAGTTCACAAGAACCATTTTTTTGCTGCAGACAAGGTTCTATCAGTAGTGCTGTTTTGCTCATCAGAACACGGAGGAGAGTAAAAACATATTAACTTAAAAAACAAACAAACCCACAAAACCACCTCAAATAAGGGTAATAAGTGCTCAACTCAGATGCTTAGATGCCAGTTATCTTGATTAGCAATGGAACATTAGAGTACCCAAGACACTCACATGAGGCTAGCAGACATAGTAGGACCAATTCCAGAGCAGCAGATGGAGAACAGGTAGGATATCCTCGAGCATCCAAATGTCAAGCACCCACAGCTATGGAAATGGACTGGGTTCTATAGCATTCAAATTCTTGGTCAGCCGATACCCCATTAAGCAGATCCAGTATTCAATATCTCAAGGACAATTAAATTGAACATTTTTAAAGCCTGTTTAAATTTGCATAATTTTTTTTATTGCCTCTGTAAAGTTGAAAGAAATATTTAAATCACAAAGCACATGAAAAAAGCATTTCCAATCAGGGCTTTTGAAAACGTTGAGTCTTGCATTACCAATTGTTTGTTCTGTCTTGAAGGTCAGAGATTGTGCAAGGTATCTTACCAACAGCATCAACGCATCAGGCAAGAAGGAGATTAAACTAGGATAAAAGTTCAAGGAAGTCCTTCAAGAGCAGACAGCCTTAAACAGATCCCAGAAAGGAAATGGGGAATACACAGTTCATGCTATAAGGACAGTGTCCCTCACCTCAAATTAGAGGGGTCTTCAAAACTAGGAATTTAATAAACTGAGCACATCCAATGGTCACTTCAAGAGGGAAAATCTACATGAAAATGGTGAGTTCTGAGACAGCTGGATATTGCCAAATACTCTTCTACTCTTCATTCATTAGCAGAATTCAGGTCAGTGTCCCTAAATTCCAAGGGAGCATGGATGTACAATCTTCTCTAGGAGACACTGCCTCCTCCTCCATGTTAACCAGAGGATTGTATTTGACACCTCAAAGTTTTCACAGGAAACACAAGAACTCACCTAAAGCCATTCCTTGATTCCAAGTAATTTTGCCTTGGCTTCAGTGGGCATAAACACCAGAAAAGCACAGTTAGAAGATCCACACAGACTTAGCCCAGCCCAAGCTCTTCAAACATTAACAAATAAAGATGTATTTCCAGCTAATAGAAATTATATAGTTGGGGAAAGTGTGGAGGTGGTTCACAAAGCTGAAGCTGTTGCCACTGCTTCTGCTCAAACAGATGGGAAATTAGGGTGAAAAAAATCCTATCCATTTAACTACAAATTCCTCAGTGTGGTATATGAAATTCAGCAGCAACAGACTTGAGAAAGGAAAATACTTGCTTTACATCTATAATGCCCTCTGAATCAGTTATTCTCATTCAAGTTGAGAGGGCAGAGGTTCAGCAGTGTACATAACACATTAGAGCGAAAAGATCTGAAAGTAGATCCACTGGCTTCACCAGTTGTTACCTACAGAGTGCCTATTCCATTTCCAGCTGACCTGCTTCCTTATTTCCCCACCATTTTTTATTCCCTGCTGGTGGCTTGCAGCCTGTTATGCTGAATCAGCTATTCATTCAGTCAAGCTCTGGCTGCAAAATCTTTGGCAATAGACGGGAACATCTAAAAGTGATCCAGGAAAAGGTAAGCCAGGAACTGCTTGTAAAAAATGTTTATCAGTAAATCAGAGTATTGAAACAGCTTTCCTGGAAACCAAGAACAGGACAGCAGCTGGAGACCTGGCTGCCATTTCTATCCCCTGCTTACAAGGAGAATGTTCCATGGAAGAAGCCATGTAAACCTGCACATACTACGCACACCATCTCCACAGCTGATGATTATGTTCATTAGTGACAAATGACCACAATGAAATTATGCTTCTAGTGGCCAGGGAACAGATGCATAAGCTAGAAGCTTTTAAAATGGATGAGAAGACCCTAATTCATAGAGTTCGTTATAGGTGAGAATATGAGAAACTAGTTTTAGTGACATAAGGATATACTAATTGTTCTACCCTGAGGGGAAAAAGTTTCAGCTCTATCACATCAGTTCCCCTGTCAGCACAACCTGCTTCTTGTGAAAGATACAGTATTATCGATATATTCTGTGCTAGCAATTAAGACATCAATATGTTCATTTTTTTAAGGTCTGATAAAAACTTAGATGTTGCCTTAGAATATTAAAAATGTTATGTTCCAGCATATGCAGCAATGACAGAATTACTATTAAATGTGTGAGGTTCTAAATACCCTCCATTTCACAGTGGAGCTTTTTAAAGCTAGCATTGTGAAGGAATAATCAGTGGTAACTCGCCAACAGTTTATGTGAGCTTGGGAGAAGCTAAGTCCTCTGGCCAAACACAAACTGCATTCTGGTGATGAGATTATCTCATGAGGAAGCAGTGGGGGACTGCACCAAAGCTCTCTAATGAGACACATTCTCAGAGTTTGCAAGAATTTTATGCTGCAGTTGCCTGCACTGCTCAGTTTGAGCAGTAATAGTTCTGTCATCTCCTCAGCAGAAGCACAGAATTGATTTTGCTCCTTCGTCCTCATGTAAAGCCTACAGTGTTTCAGAGGAAAGGCAGCTGTTTGCACACATGTGTAACTGGTATATTAGCCTGGATACAGTTTACATGAACTCTACACCAAGCATAAACTGGGAGAAACAATTTATCAAGAAGTTCCAGCTGAATTTCGGTGTTTTCATAAACTCCATGTTCACAGAGCTATCTACCCAGACCATCTTTCTGGCATGCAGATGCCCAGCTATGTTTACCAGCAGCTTCTGCTCTTCTATTTGTTGCCCCCCCTCTTCACTGCACAAGACACAACAGGCTTATGCTTCACTGACTAGCCAGGCTGCCACAAAGACCCCAGCTCCTGAGAAAACTGTTCTCCACTCTCCCCCTTTTTTCCTCTTCAGCAAAAGCACAGCCAAAAAGCAACCAAGCTTTTTCCCTTCTGGCCGGCCTCACCCCTAAGGCTGCACAGGGTTGAAGGGAGGAGGAGAGTCTTTCTAGGAGCATATCATAACATGCACAAAGTGACAAAAGGTTAGCATCACAGATGCTGCACCAAAACCTGGAGATACTTTAAAATGCAAGGAGTTGCCTCCAGGCTGATGCACAGTAACATAATGCAACACACACAAGTAGTATTTTGCAACACACCTTTAGCAATCAATTTTTGAAACAGAGGAACATCCTCAAATCAACAATACCTATAACATTGTAAATAACATTAGCACATGCTGATGTTATCTGGTGAAACGACCTTGTAGCCTATAGCATAGAATTAAATGTATCTCTTCTCTAGTATGTCAATAATAATTATTTTTCTAATGCTTGTTCAGTTATAGGAATACATGAAAAGAAGCAATTGCATTGGAGAAAGCATGATTTGATGTTGTTTATATAGATACGTATTGTTACATAGAGTTTATCTCCTGAGATATCACTGAGGTTACAAAACTTGCAGGCAGTAGCCATAAGAATAATACTATAATCATAAGAATACTGATTTGCATTTTCTTTATGTAGAATGTAAATTCCTAAGTACTTGCAAATTCAAGGTCAGCTGAAAGTTACCAGAGCAGCCAGACTGTTTCATTAGCAATGTGATGAAAAACAACAGCAAAACTTTAACAAACCCAGCAGCCCCTCTGAAACCACAGAGGCTGTGGCACAGAGCTGCAACACGCATCTTGGTCTCCCAATCGGTTCAGGAGAGGTACACTGAAAGGATGGCAGGCAGCGGATGAAGCCAGACCTCAAGACAGCCAGAGTGAGAGCTAAAGTAAAGAAAGCCATAGGAACCCAGACTTGAAAGAGTGGGAATAACAAGTGTACACACCAGCGTAAGTACAAGTGCAACTGTTTGTGAAGTGTCTGTGTCAACAGTAAGAGGAAATAAAACAAGTGGAAGCAAAAGTAACTTGAGAGGGACCAGAACTCCTTGGTGCAAGGAAAGACAAGTTTAGAAGCTGCAGGAAAGGAAGCAGTTTTCTGCTCTTTGGTCCAACTTTGTCCACAGAAACAAACCTTGCATAACAGGGGGGAGGACGCACAAGGGGATGAGGACAACACACAAGCTTTTATCAAAGAAATACATGACTCATTGCCAGCTTGTACTCTCACATATGTTTTGTGATGTATTTACCTGCACCACCAACATAACAGTGTATTAGAAATAGAAGAGGTGTATGTGTATTTGGTCTATAACATAAATGGCTGGAGGGATGGAACAGAGCAACCTCAACTGGTCATGGTGAAATGTTAGTATTATCCATAGGACTCCCCTCACAAACAGAACATTTTGCTCCATTCTTTGGCCATTCTCCATGCATCACCTGACTTACATGCTGAAGCACATTGGCTCTGTTTGCCACAGCATTCACAATTTTCTCTCCTTTTTAGAATATGCGCAGCCTTCTGAGCTTCAGAGCCTCAAGATGTTCTAAAGGCAGTGGGTATATTGAGACACCAAACAAAGGAGTTTCTCTACAGCACTATTACTGGCTAGTAACAGCCCTGCTCTCCTGGTATCTATAGGTGCATTCATATATATATGCAAGATATACACCCGTATCTAGCCTTCCAGTTTCATGATACCACAAACACTGACAGTTACGATACATTCTAATTGTCTTAATGAGGACTTTTAATCACAGGAAAGCAGTTAACACGGAGGATCATTCACATAAAACTGGATAAGTTCTTACTTGCTTAAATCCTAAAAGCATTTAATCTGGGACATGTTTCATCTTCAGTCTGAGAGATTCCTTCACTGTCCTGAACAGATGACCAAACCACCCAGTGAGCAAGCTAAGACCATGAGAACTACTGTTAGAGCTTCACCAAAGAGACAGCAGGTGGAGTGAGAGAGGTCTTCAGCCCGACAATGGAAGCACAATTCTGTGTGCTTGAATTACTGGGAAAATAGAAATCCCCAGGTACCAGAATTAACAGATTGGATCTTCTCCAACTAACAATAGCACACTGTCCTTTCAGATGGCATTCACTTGAGAACAAGCAGGCAAAAAATCCTGCCAACTAGGTTTCTACCTTTTTTGTCTTTGTGAGTAGCCCTAAGTCAAGCTAATGCCTTTGTCAGGCTCAACCCACACTGTCACAGGGAGTGACTTTACTCCACAGTTTACATGAAAATTATTCCACAACTGCAATCCCCACTGAAGAGAGCAGCCTCACAACTCCCCACCCTCACCTGCCTCCCTTAACTATGCAACCTGGAAGCATCCATGGTCTGCCTGCCAAAAATAACCTTGTCACTCACTCTTAGTGACTGAAATACAGCTGGAGGCAGCCAGACAGCACAACAGAAAAGCTAGAAGCTTCCTGCATTTAGCTCACAGATGCATTAACACTGAAGTCTATTTATGGACCATCTAAAACAAACACTATTCACAACTTCACAGCTTAGAGTCAATAAAACCATATCACTGCATGTGCAAGGTTGGGACTTGAAGGCCAAGAGTCCTAGAATAAACTTGACTCACACAAGCTACCACACACCATTCCGTCACAGCTCAGCAGCTTTCCTGGTTGTTACCAGCGATTGCAGTTGAGTTGCATACTCTAATGATCTTCAGAGGCATTCACACCAAGAGCATTTGGCTCTTGCGTACTTCAGGGAGTTAAGGGTCAGAAACCAAATCCTTCCATTTAACATTGTTCTAAAGCTATGAATTAATGTATCACCCCTTCAAGTCATGAGATTAGCCTGAAAATAATACTGTCATGTGTTTATTTGCCTCCGGTATTAGACATTCAGATTGACATCCAATTTTCAAGCTTTCTCTAAAACTATTTATTTGAAAGAAAGAGAAAGCAAGCGAGGAATCTTGTGTGGATAATGTACATCAAGCTGATGCTTGAAGAAAAAGAGCTGCCATCATGAGAGTTGGCAACTCTCAAATCGCTGGTTATGGAGGAAAGAATATTAAACAGCTATCATCAATCTATCTAGATCCAGGAAGTGAGCCATGAAATGCTGACAAAGGGGAATATCTGGTGTGACAATGACAGTATATTTATCTTTTAAATGAAGAATAATGGAGTTACACTGGAGAGACTCATTTTAACTTTGCAACAGTAAAGTATCTATCTCATCACCTTAGGGTGATATCTGAGCACCTCATGGTGAGAGAATTTATTCTATCAGTTCTTTTAGAGACCACCATTTTACACAGATAGTTACTGCAGCCTCCAAAGAAGCCACACAAGCAGCACGAACAGAAGAGAGTGTGGAAACACTGACCTTCTGAACAGCACTTAGCACAACCTCCCATCTCAGCAGTAGGTCAGCTCCATTTTCATCCTCAGCTTCTTTTCTGCTAAATAGGGATAACACCAGACTATCACACAAATGTTTGGGTTTGGGGCTTTTTAATAAACCTACACTTATATGGTTTTCCAGCACATTAGGCCTTGTGATTGGGAACATAAATGGTGTATACATGCACAGACCACCACAAAAGAAACACACAGCCATGCACAGGGTCCATGTGCTGGGACACTAGAGTACAGTGAACACCAAGCTGCACTCCTATCAGCCCTGGGGCTCTCTGAGCATACCCATCAAACCCAGTATGGGCTAATTTTCTCCAAGCCACTACCAGAACAAACAAATACAAAAAGCCAAAACACAAGGAGAGGATGACACAGACACTGAACTGTGATTGAAACAGTAGGTAGCAGCTTGAGTTAGAAGAAAAAATGCAAGTTCATTTATAACTAAGGAAGCCAGAGAAACTGAGCATTCTTCTCCAGGTACCTACGATCACCTACACCTAAGCTATCTACAGATCCTTTACTAGAATCTCTACTTCACTAGAAGCTGAACACATACAGAAAAAAAATGACGTTGTTGTTTAAAGCTAGTCATGGACTAATCATGCCAACCCCACGTCTTTTCTACCTGAGGAATGGATCCTACCAACAAAGACTCACGCTCCCCTTAAGTTCTAATAAACTCACCTGCTTTTTTCCTCACTATGCATGTCCTGTCTGCTGAAATTACGAAGAAAGTGGGAGAGAAAGATCTCAAACAACAATAAGCAAATTCACTGCATATAGAATAACTCCAACTTGACAGAAGTGCTGAAGTGCCACTCCACTCACAAAGAAACGAGTACCTGCTGTGTGCAGACACACAGCTGCTCACAATGAACATTTTCTCCCACCTGCCTCTAAACAGCACACAGGTGGAACCAGACATGGGGACAGCCCAACTCTTTTTGCTTTAAGAGGCAGCAAAACAAGTCCCTGCCCTCGGTCGAACGGGGCATTCAGATATAGTCAGTTCACACTGGAATGTGGTCACTAAGAAAGTAGCTGCAGCTGCTACCTCACACTTTTTAAGCAGTTTGTGCTTGGGCACCCATAGGAACCTTCTAGCACATCCCTGTGGGTGACAGAGCATTAGTATTAGCAACCTGAGTAGCAAACAGCTGTCCTTCTCCCTCAGAAGCGTCAACAAAATTTATCCATCTATTATTTTTACTGCTAAGGAGAGTTGGGTTTTATCTTAACAGCAGCCAAAAAAATGCAGCCGTGAGCATTGGATCTGTGCTATTAGTTGACTCACCTCAGCTTTGCAGAATGCCCTCCCAGGCTGAAATAGCCCAGGCCAGGCAGCCAGCCATGCAGAGGCTTTCAGTACTTCTGCGCTAGGTCAAGCATGCAGATATGTAACACGTGGTTCCTCGTGCTGGGAGACTATGGGGTTTTCTGCTTCTGGCTCTCTCCACGGGTGTGCTTGGCAAAGAGGGCATGAGCACAGCAACCTCACTCACAACTTCTCAACAAACTAAGTGGGCTTCATTCTTCAGCAAGATCAAAGCTCTGGCTCTGCTTAAGCTATGCATGGAGAGGGGGTGCCTATAGAAAGGAATTAGAGCTTGAATACAGAGCAAGAGCAGAGCATAGTGAAACCTTCAAATCCTGAAAGCACATGACTGAGCTTTCCTAACTACACAGCAAGAACGTTGCTGTCCCAGAGAACCCATTCCCATCAGAATGGTAGGCATGTAATTCAAAGCAATAAAAAAAGAGCACGCCATCAAAAACATATCTAAATTGAAATGAAGCAGCTGATATTAGAACACTGTGCTGAGGTTTTAAGGGCAGGCAAATGATAAGCTTTAAGTAAGAGAGGCAGTGGCAAGGAAACTGCTTACCTTGATAACAAAACCCTTCATGTTGACCTGTGTAAGGGGAGAGCCACCATTAATTTATACAGGAAAATTCATAGTGTTGTACTCTGCTGAAAAGTGGGATTCCGAAGAAAATCCTTAAATCTTTCAAGACCAAAATGATTTATTTCCTCCTGCAAAGCAGGAGACGAAGCAGCAGCTGCCATAACTCTGCAGCAGTCTGTTTTTCAGGAAGGATGGAGAACTCGTGTCTGAATGTCAGTTCTCACCCCAAAAAATCTTCATCATGACAATAATTTCTGCTCTGCTAGAAGTCATTCAGGGCCACAGAGGGCTTAGAAATAGGCAACAGCAACTGTGAGAGGATTTGTTGTTCCAGAAGTTCTTTTCTGAGAGCTAATGTCCGTACTCTAATGATGGCCATATGATTGTTTGAATTAATACTGAAGAAAAGAATCCACTTTTTCACCTTATCTCATCTCCTGTATCCTAGAGAGAGGCTGATCACATACTAAGCCAAGCACCACGGCTGCAAGGAACACAAAGAGTTCAGAGGGATTAGATGAACTGAAGCAAACAGTATTTTTCAATTTGCACTTCCTTCTCATCAGCCCTGCGCCTCACAAACGGTCAGTACTAACATGGGCACTGCCAAATGCCATTTGGCATAATGGGGTTGAAAACGTTTATGGGGACATGTCAGCGAGTGATCCGATGGGAGCACAACTTTGTCTGAGAAACAAACCAGGGGCTGGGGAGGCGCCGCCTTGCTGAAAGACTGCATTTTTCTGCTTAATCCCCAGTTATACACATGACTTCACCGTGGAAAGGCCACCAGACAAAGAAGTGCAGTGAGCAGGGACTGAAGGGAGGGATTGTGCGGAAGGTCCCAGCTTTGCCCATGCTGAATCCTCCAGCTCCATAGCACGAACATCTCCCGCTCGGTATCCACGCGGCCCAGCACGGGGGCTGAGGTGCTCCGGTGGGAATAGACACAAACTGTCACAGCACAAAGAAAGGCTCAGGGCAACATAACCTGAAATTCACCTTTCACCGCTCCGGACGCTCGCTGGGCACCACAGCACCCTGGCGCGCTCCCTCACGAACACAGGGGGGGATGGCGGCAGCCGGCACATCCCACGCGCAGAAACGCAGCCTGAGGCAAAGACGCCCTCGGCCGCGCCGGGGAGCGGAGCGGGGGGCATGGCTGCCCCCTCAGGGCCCGCTAAGGGGAGCGGGGCGGCCGCGGGAGGGCGGAGGAGGCTGTGCGAGGCGAGGGGGGAGCACGAGCCCCCACGTGACGGGCCCGGCCCCGGCGGCGGCCGCGGCCCCGCGCTCAGAGCGGTCCCGGCGCGGCGAGATGCGGGTGGGCGCGCGGACGGCGCTGCTGCTGCTGCTGCTGCTGCTGGTGTGGGGTCGGCAGCGCCCCCGGGCAGCGCGGGCCCAGCGCCCCGCCGCGGACGCAGGTAGGGGCGGGAGGCGTCGGGGGTCTGGCTCAGGCCGACCCGCGGCGGACACCGTCACCCCGAGGTGTGCTGCGCGGCCGAGACCTGCTCCAGTTACGGCTCTAACCCGCACAACTCCCGCAGGGAAGCGAAAGGTGCGAGCACGTGTAACACCTCTGAACTCCATTTCCAGGCAACGGGACGGGTTGTGTCCGTTCTTCGTCAGAGTTTCCTGAAGGATTTTTTACACCGCAGGAGCAAAAGGATGGAGGAATAGTTATCTACTTCCTAATTATACTTTACATGTTTTTGGCTGTGTCCATCGTGTGCGATGAGTACTTCCTACCTTCTCTAGAGATCCTCAGTGAATGTAAGTGAACATCCTCTTACTTGTGCTGTAAAACTAACCCGCTTAGTGCAGAACATCCTCTTTAAAAAAAAGCTTCATAGGTAAGACACAGAGTTTGGAAACAAAACTAAAGCCATTCCAGACTCTGTGCATAGACTTATCAATACAGCATTTAACCTCATACAGTGTAGCAATATTATATTGTCAAAACCATACTCTGGTAACACTTTGCACAAGCATTCATTTAGAATTTGCTTTCCTTGTGCACGGAGGGCAAGCTGAAATGTTGCTCAGTATCAGCTAACCTGGCACTAAAACTCTGGGTCGAGCAGTTGCACATCCAGCTTATTAGTAGAAGGGTGGTGGGAACCAAAGCAAGAAGAGCTCTGCTCTATTAAAACATGGGAGTTAAGTACCTTCCTTGAGTTTCTGTAATTCTCTCAAAGTACTGGACAAGTTTCAGGATGAGCTACCATTTACCCATTAAAGGTATGACACAGGAGGGGAAGGAGTACCACAGTTAAAATGCTTCTATGAAATCTAATTAACCTGCAGTAATTCCCCTGGCTTCAGCAGACCACTGAATTAAAGAGATGGTCTTGGCTGAGAGTTCAGGTTTTCATTGCCAAGAATTAAGAAACAATTCCCTAAGGAAAACACTTTCCAGACCAGAACGCTTACAGAAAATGTAAGCTTAAACACTGCCGCAGGGCTGATATTTTTTATTGATGATAAATAAGCATTTGTCAGACTTTCTCCATAGTTAGCCACACATCCCTGTTCTCAGTGTGCAGAACCTGATCCAGAGTGAGTTACATTTCAGAAACAGTCCACTTACCAGAACAAAAATCTCATTCATTCAGGCAAGACACAGGCTCTTACATTGTCCATACAAAGTGAAATTATGATTTTAAGATCGCAGTACTGGTTTGAATTTAACTAGTATTTCTGGTATGTGAAGACACAGTAGCATTGATTTCCCTGGAAGACAGACAGACTTGACATGGAGCATGTAGCAACATCACACTCGAGTCCAAGGAACTTCCCCACAATTACCCAGCAGTAAAAACCCACATACATATGCCTATTTTACATTTGCAGATCATGGCCAATCTCTTGTATTATCAGTACTTCATTTCTGATATTTAAACTAATTCCTGTAATAAAGTTAGAAATAAATTAGCCCATTAAATGAGGCTATATTTTCAATGTATTATTTTACCAATTTCAAATGCATTAACAGTATGAAAGTAAGCAAAGTTCATTCTATTAAACAGTAGCAGCTTCTAACATTATATACTAATGCAAGTAAAGGGAACAGACTGCTGAAGTATTTATTTTTCCAAGCAATTCTTTTGCTCTATCTCAGGCCTTGGTCTTTCTCAAGATGTTGCTGGAGCAACTTTTATGGCTGCTGGAAGCTCTGCTCCAGAGCTTGTCACTGCTTTTCTAGGTAAGCAACACAGGGTTTGACTCCTCAGAATCTAGAACTCTTTTCTGTGTATGCCAAACTGAAACATACCAGAGAGTCATCTCCCTTACAGGGGTCTTCGTGACCAAGGGAGATATCGGCATCAGCACCATCCTTGGATCAGCAAACTATAATCTTCTTGGTATTTCTGCAGCTTGTGGGCTGTTTTCCAGCGTGGTATGTATCAATCTTGATAGTTCTGCTCGTAAGAGCCAGTTACCCTTTCTGATTTGCCAACAAAAGCCAAGAGAGACTTACTATGACAACTGCCAAGTTTATTATTTAGTAGCAAAACCAGCATGTAATCAGTTTTAAGGTAACTTGCTATGAAAGTTTTTAAAAACATTAACTTGTTAAATATCATACTCAAGTCATTCCTAAGAATCTTAAATTTTTACATTATATAGAAACAACATATTGATGCAGCATTTACAGCACTTAGTGAAAGTATTACAGACAAGTTTAAGAAAAGGAAATGAATCTGTGTTCTGCAGGTTTCAAAGCTATCCTGTTGGCCGCTGTTTAGAGACTGCCTGGCATATACAATTAGTGTGGCAGCAGTCCTTGCGATGATATCTGACAACAGAATTTACTGGTAAGAGCACAAGTAGTGTTGAATTCGTGTTGACTGGAGATTAGTGAGACAGTGGTTTGAAAAACAAACAAAAAACCCCAAGCCCCAAACTTCAGGTAGCCTGAACTACCATTCACTAACAGAAATAAACATCCTGTTGGCAGATCAAAACCAAAACCAAAACCAAAACACAACCAAGAAACTCACAATGCTTATACAGATTATTACCTAAACATTCAAACCCTGCATATTTATAGAGTTTAATCTGCATAGGTTTGTCTGTAGAGACTTCACAATTTCTATTGCCACTGTTTTGGCATAGCAATTAGTCTTCATACTCTACTCTTTTTGAGCCTTTATCTACTAGAAGCAGATCATGAACTCCTGAGATTTCAACTCTCTTCCAGGAACACTGCAACTCCTGTTGCCTCAACAACTCAGTCATGTCTCACACAAAGTCTGCTGGTTTTAACTCAAAATAGCACATACTATCCCCTCTTTAACCATTGCATGAAGACTCAATTTCACAAACATCAGTAAGATACTGGTTCAGTAAGATCTCCTGGAAGACAGGCAGCTATACAATACATAGACAATATTCTGCAGGGGAGTGGAATCAATCCAACTGCTGAAAGACATAGGAACACCCATGAATTTTCATGAGATCAACCATACAACTGCAAACAGATGTTTTGGGTGTTTTCCTTTTGCTACTCACAAATTTTCTCTCTCCTTACACCAGCCATTTTAATGAGTCAAACAGTTGTGAGTTTTTTATACTACATGTTATGTAAAACCTGTTTTTCATTCTAGGTATGAAAGTGCATCCTTATTATTGATATACGGGTGTTATATTCTCATACTATGTTTTGACATTAAAATCAATCAATACCTCATGAAAAAGTTCAGTCCCTGCTGTGCGTGTTTTACAAAAGCTATGGAAGAGAATGCTGAGCAGCAGCCACTGGTTGGGTGGAGGGAAGAGAGTGGACCTCTAATCAGACAACAGTCAAGAACAGATAGTGGCATTTTTCAAGATGAGCTGGACTACTCTCAGCTTTCAACAAGCTTGCATGGGCTTGATGAAATCTCTGAAGGTAGAAGTATTATTACAATTGTCTTTATACTCTGCATGCCTGTCTGCATCATTTCTAATAAAGAGTAGATTCTGAGATAGTATTAAGATTTTGTTCACAAAAGAACTCCAGCATAGTATTTAAATAAAGCATTATTCTTCCCTGGAACACAACATCAAGTAAAATCAGAGTGGTGGTATTTAAATGAAGTTAGTTTCTAGAGGAATGCTAAGATAGTAATTCATTTGTGTCATATTAGAACAGCAGACTTCCATCAGTCTTTGCTGTGCACATTAGAAACTTTCCTGCAATGCTGCTTGTAAGATGCAATCAGCTGAAAGACACACTGGTACTGTACTAATACTGTTTTCTTAATGACAATGGCAGGTTCATAGCCCAAAACATGCATTACATCAGAAGTACAGAAATCGCTATGATGTGGCCACAGATCACCAGTTTCCTCTTCACTTAGGCAAAAACCAGCAGTTGGTACTTATTCTTGGTAAACCTTTTGTGTAGACCTTTATAGAAAAGTTCACCCACCTTAGTTCTCTCCTACTTGACATGGTAACAAAGAACATTTGATTTCAGAGTTTTGTCCAGTGTGATGTAGGTACTGGATAAGACTACAGCTTGATGTATTTTTAACTCGTTTTCAGTATTCTTATAAGTAGATGCCAGTAACACGACTATGCTATGGATTCAAACCATGCTGCAATTTAAAATAGTGTTTTTCCTCAACAGATCATCCAAGTGTCTTCACCGTGCCTGAAGCAGATATGAAGAGAATTGTGTGGGTGTTATCCCTTCCTATTATTACACTACTCTATTTGACTATACCAGATTGCAGAAGACAGTTTTGGAGGAACTGGTTCATGGTGACATTTTTAATGTCAGCAGCATGGATTTCTGCCATAACTTACGTCCTAGTATGGATGATAACAATAGCAGGTAGGTACCTGAAGTGCTGCTGCTAGACACAGACTCAACCAATTGAGAATCACTGAAAAAAAGTTTTCCCCCCTATGAAGAGTTTTCCTTTCCACAATTAACAGTCAGTTTAGCAACACATACTTTGCTTAAAACAACAAACCCAACAAAAACACGTTTGACTGCTTAACTTGCCACCTTCTTCTATCTAATGAAAACCACTTTAGAATTTAGCTGCTTCAGACTGTTTACCAGCAAATGAATGAGGAAAATTTGTTTATATAGCTGTAAAAAAAACCAGCTTGTATTTAAAAAGATAAAGTTTCATGAAACTTCTTCATTAAGTGAAATGATTAAATACACAGAAATAGACTTGTCAAGCTGAAGTCTGACAAACAAGTAATCCACCAAGACTGGAATTAAAGGTACAGAGTTCTGTAAAAGAACCATTATTTCTATACCTGTATTATTCTTGAGCACTACAGTAAGGGATTTGGTATTAACTGCCAAAAACATCTCCCAGATTTTTGTAGTATTTTATTACAACTATAGCATCACAGGTTTATTAAACATTTTTGGTGTGTATGTATACCTCTTATAAATCTTAATCATAACATAGTAAAAGAACTGCACTGGAGTGAGATAAGGGGTAAGAAAACTTCCGTGTAAAAACATTGTCTTAAAAGTATTTTCAGGTATTAAAGATCTCATTTCACTGTTTCTCCAGTCAGCTTGGAAAAAAAAAATCCAGTTTTTAATTTTAAGAGCAAGCAGCAAATAAATCTCTAAACAAGAAAGGTTACAAAGCTTGCTATTTCCACATTACAGCTCACTAACCTTCCTCAAGTATTCTGCTAGTTCAGCATCCTAAACTTGTTTTCAACTTAAGTATGATGAATAACTCCTTGTTCAGTGCAGAAACAGACACATTTGGTAAACCTTTGAGTAATGACTAGTAGATCACTGGATATAACACCCACCAGGTTAACTCCCTGGTCAAATAATTTTCCATTTGTATCTAGAGAGCAAAGGTTTATTGTCTGAATGCTAAAAGCCTTCAGAACAGGACTCAAATGAAAGTTATTGCTGTGCTAGAAGACAAAGCACTAATCCATGTGAAAACAGGTACACTGAAGATTCTGATAGTGTATTAGTGTTAGTCCACTTTGAACAGTCATCACAAGCAGTATTGGGGTCTTTAGCCCACTACTTCTAGGTCCAATATATTCTATTTACATGTTAAAACAGTAAATCACACACATTCTATTCAGGTTCTTTTATGAAGGGTCACTCAAAGATTCTGTTGTGGCATAACAGCCTATCAGAACATCACAAAGATATTGTAACTGGGGACTGAATTTTGACCATCAAGAACAAACCTTAGTAACTTTTTTGTTGCTAGCAAAAAAAAAAAAAAATAGAAGACTACTACTTATAGCAAGATATTGCTACTAATACACAAAATAAAGGCTAGAAAAATAAAACCATTCTCTATTTATGTCAGTTGCCACAAAAAACCAAACAACCCTTCACATTAAATAGAAGATAAATCTATCTAAAATAAAAAGAAAAAATTTAGATTCACCTGAGTTTAAATTCTATCTGATAACCTTCAGAGGGCTAGAAACCACTGTTGGGTACAACACGGAAGGTTCATTCATATTTCACATTGGTCTGCTTGGATGAAGCATTATCTTCCACTTGGATGGTTTATAAAAGCTGATCTTGTTGGTCCCTCATCCTATCAATCTCTTACATTAGGAGTGATGGGAGAATAAATACCAGTACACATTGTGCAACAGGATCGTATTTAGTCCCTCTGAACCAACAGTTTCAAACATAAATTTCCTTAAGTGATCCAGACTAAGCTGGGAGGTACAGGCAAGCATTGCTGACCTAGCTCCCAAGCGCTGCCTCTTACTTTAAGAAAACTGCTCTTATTAGTGTCCACATATTGCAAATAAGAATTCAGATTTCAACCTTCCCCCCCCCCAAAAAAAAAAAGTCAAGATGCTTTTAGTGAACAAAAGAGTTTAAGAAAAACTAGTTACTTAATAGTTTGAATAGAGATATCAAACACTTCTGCATACTAAAGCCATGTAGTTGAGACAGGATTGTAGTAATGATCGATCCTCCTCCCAAGAAAATTCATGTGCTTTTTTCCTACCACTATAGAGAGGGTGACTGTAAGAGTTATTGCTTCATAAGACTTTTGAGCACCAATCATAATATGCCCAAACCCAGAAAACTATTCTATTTCCTAGAAGTTGGGGGGGGTGAAAGAGTAAATTGTTGGATATTTAAACTTCTACTGTACCCAAAATAAAATATACCATAATTGGTATTGTCTTGACCACTATAAACATTCCACTCAGGGTTTCAAGATACTTGTTAAGCAAGATGGTTACTACACTACAGTTCCTTTGTTATTTCATTGAAGAACATGGACAGGATGCTATTTCTTTGTTGTTATTCTTAACTATTCATGGTTCAGTCACTTCCTGTTTAGTCAAGTTAGCTGACACATTCCTTTTAAAATTACTGTATGATTACTAATTCTTTCTCCCCAGCAAATAAAGTCCAAAGCAATTTCTTTGGATGAAACTTGAACTAAAAACATACTTGCATTTTCTAATGTTATTTATCAACTGCAGGTGAAACACTGGGAATTCCAGAGTCAGTAATGGGTCTCACATTACTAGCAGCAGGAACAAGTGTACCAGATACAGTTGCAAGTGTGCTGGTGGCTAGAAAAGGTAAAGATTTTAGTATTCAGACTCATTCAGATGGATGTGTTTAAGTTACTGTGAAAAAGAAAGAATTTTGAGTCAACACTTCCACGAAATTCAAGAAGTAACTTCAAAGTTTCTGCTCCAGATTCTAGAGCTGAAGTTTACTAATAATAAATAAATAGCTTACCTGAAGAAGCTGTGGCTCAGACATTCAAAAACCTCTCAGAGTATCTCAGAGAAGTATTCTAGGTTGGTTTGATATGTTGTTGATCAAGTGTTACACTTTTACTGCAAAACACAACTGTAGGTCTTGGGATTTTTAACATGACTGGACTTTACAACAGACTGTCTAGCTTATTTTAAGTGCAACTGTGCAGATGCTGGTGATTTAGGGAGACTTTTTTTAATGCTTGTGGTACCCAAAACCATGTTCTGGAGAATCATGACTATAGTTCTTTCAATGAAAAGTCTGAAAAGGGTGCTCCGTGAGAGACTGAGGGCTGACAGTCTGTTCCTCCAAAACAGTTTTGCAATTTTATACAGTACAATTACACAGACTTATTTATATTTCTTCTTTTACAGGAAATGGAGATATGGCTATGTCTAACATTGTAGGATCCAACGTATTTGATATGCTCTGTTTGGGAATACCCTGGTTTATAAGAACTGCCTTCATAAATACATCAGGACCCATAGAATTAAACAGCAGTGGTTTGACATACACAGCCATTTCTCTTATCTGTTCTGTTGTTTTTATTTTTCTGGCAGTTCACCTGAATGGGTGGAAAATAGATAAAAAGTTGGGAGCAATTTGTCTTGCACTGTACTTAGTATTTACTGTATTATCAATTTTATATGAACTTGGTATCATAGGGAACAATCCTACAAGGGTCTGTGGGAACTAGCTTTAATCAGAGATTATACTGATAAAAAAAAAAAAGAAAAAGATAAAGACCAGTTTCTTCATTTAGTCAAAATAATAATAATAAAAAAAATCCAAACTCCCATTGGGCTCTAACTCTTATTTACAGAAATAAGTCATGTCATTAAAGTCATATTAAGTAAAACAAAAACATCACAGCCTAATCGGAGCCCTTTCTTTTAGAGTCAAGAATTACAGTATGAGAACAACGTACATGTAAAACCAAAATTCTGGAAAAATAAAAGAAAAAGACATCTAGTTTTTACATTACAATGTTGATACACACTGGGGGGATTAAAATAAGACGACACTAAACAAATCCCACTATGCATCTTGAGATTAACAGAGAAAATGGCTTATTTTATTAAAAACAGTATAACCATTCATTTAAACTGAATGACTAGAGACACTTGGCCTAATTTTCCAAAGGCACTGAGCATCCAAAGCTTCCATGGCCTACAGGGACCTGCAGGTGCTCAGTGCCTCTAAAAAAACAACAAAAATCAGGCAAATTGTCTTTAAAAACCAAACATTGTAAGATTCAGCTAACAAGTATCACAGTATATTAAACACTATACTGTTAAAGGCTGGTGGGATTTAAAAGTTCCTTTTTACAGCTTTTGTAAGCATACAATGTTACTAAAAATGACTTACTAGGATAGAGAAGCTAAACAGACATAGGAATGTTCCTGAACACACAGTTTTAAGTTATGCATTGCGATCCAAGCGTACATCAATTTCTCTGCCACTGATTTTTATGCCGTTCATTATCCTACAGGCCTTTTCAGCAGATTCTGGTGAGTCAAATCTGACTGTTCCACAGCCCTTTGATTTTCCATTCTCCATTTTTATTTCTGCAAACATTACATGACCTGAATAAATAAGTTAAACAGCAGTTATTTCAAGTGTTCGGTGCACTAACAACTTAAAGAACTCATCAGAAGTGATACAAAGCAGTTTAAAATATTATCTAGGGAGACACATAAAATTAGCACTTTCAGACTAATGGTACATTCACTCATTCAGGGAAGGTGACACAGGTCAAAACAGCAGCGAAAGATCCAAATTAGGATCCACCGTTTCAAATCTTTCCGTCACACTACTGCAAGACGAAGCATACCTGTATTTAACCTCAAGTTTGAAACAAAGTGCCCTATCAAGCTAAGGGAAAGTTTTGCATTTCATTTACAGGCACTGCCAGAGGTGTGACTACTGACAGGCATTAACTGCATTATAGTTCAGTCCAGTTCCCCACGTTCATCACAACAACCTATCAAGCAATCACAACCAGCAGGCAATTTTGTAAAGAAGATGCAGAGCAAAATTAGAGCCTTTAAACCAGTAAATTTCCCAGGTTAGGAGTGATAGAAAAGTAGCATGCACTATTCAATTCCTGCAGTGTTTTCTTGAGGTTGGACACAACTCGGGAAGCAACGATTTTATGTAGGTATCTTGGTACCTCAGAGAATGGAGTTTGAGTGTTCATTTATGGTATGTTATAGCACATCACTCCTGAGCCCCTAAAATGCCACTATAAACAACAAACTTTTCCCTAAAATACACAGCTTTTTATTTTTAAATATATAATAGAGCTGGACTTTCACAGAAAGAAATTGAACATATGGAGAAATGGTCTTTGTATTTCATAATGACATGACATGAAAACAATCTGTTGTTTGTATTTGTGCTCATGATTCTTAAAAACAATGCAACATAATGGCTACATCTGTTAAGTTGCCAAGGAGATAATGGAAAAAATAATTCTGAACTATGTGAAAGTTGCCCACCAGGCAGTTAAGACTTAAAACCAGAAAAAACCTGTCTCACTGTATCCTCCAGCTACAAAAACACACATCTGTGAACACCCAAAAAATTGTCATGGTTGAATTGCAAGCTTTAATTTATTATTAATTATCTACAAAGTGCTGTATGAAGACTGTCTTAGGTATCAGTAATATGTTTTAAATAACTTATCTTTTCTGTCTCTCCAAATAAGACAAGACATCCTGAAACTCAGTTAAAGCTTTTTGTTCTGAAAGTGCATTTTCAAAACAAAGTAATCACGTATGCCTACATGCAAGCTTCATTCTTCATTCACTTCTGTGAAATGACAACTTTTCTGAATTTAATAAAAAGAATTATTGGATATTCGTAGAAATCCTTTATCTCACATAAAAAGGGCCTTTATTTCTTAACATAAAGGGGAAGCATTAGAGCCTGCAAATATGCTAATCAGGATCATCTATTTGCATAAAAAACTATCTGCTCGTTTGGCAAAATTGCTAACTCTGATTTGATGCAGCACCATTTCTGGAAGGAATGTGTAACCAGGACAGGCCCAGGGCCCTGTATGCATTTGTCTCAACATAAATGCTACACTACATACTTTGTATTGGGCAGAAGATACATAATACCTGCCTCAAAAAGGAAAAAGCTCCAAGAGTAATTTTATTAATGGAATGGGTTAAAGTTTATAGCAGATGAGCACTCATAGCCTACATAACCTGTACTGTACCTTGGTCTCACGTGTTATGTCATGCCTAATTACTTATACAGCTCAGAAAAGCTGGGGAAGTAAGAAAGATTAGGCTAGCCAGACTCTTCTTCAGGGTAAGGCATCAACCTTTTGTTCCTGTCCTTATCTAATGAACACTATATAAAAGTAGTTGATGGAGCTGAGCAGCGATAGGATTCATGTACATACCACACTGACTGAATTTCTCCTTTAGCTTCTGCCAGGTCAAGTCAAAAGGAAGCTGGAATAGAATAGGATTATAAATAACAAAGTATGTTACAAAGTGCAAAAGAGCATGTAACCAAACATGCATGCAATATAAGCTCATGATTTTTATGCATTCAGATGCTTACGTTTCTCACAAATATCTGGTTGCCTTTATTGCTTAATCTCTCTCTCATGCCACTTCCCATTGGCCCAGGCACAAATCCTCGATCAATATCAATGTTCCTGTCCAAGCCTCCACCCATAGCTGGTCCCATTCGATCAAAACCAGAACTCATCCGATCCATTCCCATTCCTCCAGGCATATTGTTCATACCACCCATTCCACCACCTACACAGAGAAAGGAAAGGAGGATAACATTAGAATGTTTCTAGTAATAAACACACAAGTATTTTGTCGTGTAAAAAAAAAAAAATCAAAAAATGTTTTGTGTCAGGAGAAAAATAACTTTAATACAATTGCTGTAGCACAAAACAACTTCATACATGCACAGTGATTTATGTAGTAGCATGGCTGATATTTTAAGGTGAAGTATTAGAAGATACAAAGTGTCAGTTCTAAAAGAAAAGTAAAAACCACACCACATCAAGCTATTAGTCACACCATCTAATGAAGTAAAATGTTGAACGCAAGAATTAAGACTTAAAGGCTGTCCAGTTTTATTAATAAAAATATGATACTCTGTACCAAAAAAGAGATCAAGTAAATAACTGTGGCAACATTACAATACAGATAATTTGGCCATATACACTCATTTATTTTGCTTCGCACATTCACATTCAGCTTTATTTAATGCAACCATACCCACACTTAATGACACAATCTTCTAGAGAAAGCATATTTTGCAGAGAACAGATGTTATTGCAAGTGCTGTGAAGAACATGGAGCTTACTATGATACATGCAAGGAAATATATTAGTGCATATTACATAAAGAACTAAGATCAATGGCATTCAAATATCCTATAAGAATATTTCTGTATTCATAATTAAAAAATAATGTAAAGCAAAACTATCAACATCATTCATGAGGGGCCTTCTTTTTAAGTCTTATGCTTCTCAAGATTGCCACTAGCAAGATTTTAGCTTCTCATCTGCTCTAGCCTGAGGAACTCAGACATTTGCTGTAAGACTAACTCGGCTTTGGAGCTTTGCACAAAATTAAACTGAGTAATAATCTGAAATTCAAGGCTTATTTTTTATTTCAATGATGAGAGATTACTCCTGTTCAGCTTCATGATGTTCACACAAATAGCTGTGCCTATTTTGTCTTTTTACTAGAACACAAGTTTACTTAAATCACTTCCCCCTCCAAACCAGAAGTTAAAACCATTTCAAAAGTAAGACTAAGGGAAGGACCATATTAGCAAATTTTCATCTGAGTTTTTATCTCAACAAAACAGCTTTAAAAATTATTAGACTTGCAGTCACACGTAACAGAATTCTATGTCTTCCAACACTGGCAAGACACTATGCTACAAGGAAACCCCCTGATATAATTACATGTACACCGTATCAATACATTGCTATGCATTTACATTCTATTGAAACGAGTTAACCTACTCATTCCAGATCTTACTGGGCCCATGCTAGGTGCTCCCATTCCTCCTGCAAAAACACCAATCATTGCACCACCTAAACAGAAAAAAATAATATAGTGATATACAACGAAACCACCCATTACTGACAACAACAAAGCACACACTGATGGAGTACACTGTTCTCTGTGTTACCTGGCAATTCTTTTCTACACAACGCTTTAACATGTGCCTTTATTATACAAATCAAATAGGAAACCTAGTAAGTAACATCAGCCCTCCTTCTTTATTATGTGATTTAAGTTACTCTAATTCCTTCCTATCTTTTCTCCCCTCTGACAGTCCACCAGCAGCACAAACATCTTAAAACTAAATAAGCCGTTTCCCACAATGGGAAGAAGAGCCTCAAAACTGAATGTTTCATCTTATTTGAACTTCATAGTACAAAAATGTCCCAGTTTCTTCCATTTTTAAGAAACCAATGCAAAAGCTAGGAGATGCTCTCCCAGTGTCTGTCTTTACTGCATATGAAGGTGAACTGATGGAATCTGGTGGGGGAAAAGGGAGAAAGAAAGTGAATTAATGCTTAATAAAACCTGCTCATCAGAACCATGGAATCTCCAGAATGGTATCAGACTGAGTCTATAGTGAGGTCAAAATAATTCTTTTTATTGAAGTGCTAATATTCAGGAAAGTAATCTCAAGGGAGCTTGTAGAATTTTAAAAACTCAAAAGAACTACGTAAGAACTACATTCCTGTCACTGCAGAACACAGTGCAACTGTCAGATGCACTTTTCTTGATTTTCATACCTAAAGAAACATGTCAGTCTTTACTTATGGCAAAATAGACCAATAACTGCCGTATTTAGGATAAACACCATTGCTTTAATATCTAAAAGGTCACTGCTGAGTCATATTTCATTAGAAGAAAACCTTAACTGTTTGAATTATTGTCTCTTAAAAAGAAAGAAAACCCCAAGTCTCCCCAACAGTCTAGAGAAGCACTTCAAAAAAACACAACCCAAAACAAACCCCACAATCTGAAAGCTCAAATAAACCTGACAAGCAGGATTTCAGCTGGTTCTGATCTTAGAGACATCCTTTGCCTGTACCTATTCTATCTGTAAATCCCTACAATTTCCTTCCATTATATAACGATAAGTTGAAAAATTCTTGTTTCTCAGAACCATGTTTAAATCTAACACTGCTGACAGATAATGGAGTTGAAGCTTGCTGGCTCTACTGAATGAACGAACTCCCACATCAGTTTCTCACAGTGGCCACGTTCACGCATTTCAAAACCAGCATGTGTTACCAGAAAACTCAAAACTCTATTGCTTGCATGAATATTTATAACTGAGGGGCTCTGAATATTCATTCAGGAAAAAGATGTTTATCCTATGCTGCAAATAGAGTGAAAGCATACACTTGATTTCTAAGACACTAATTCCAAGGCAGTAACACTAAGTTTATTACGTTATCACTTCTACACAATTACCAGTGCTCAAAGAGAAGCACACAAGCATTGCCCTATTATGACCAGCCCAAATAACAAAAAAAAAAAAAAAAAAAAAACCAAAAAAAACCAAACCCAAACCAAAAACCCACAAACAAAAACAAGACACACAAAAAACCCCCACTAAAACCCATATCAACAAGTTTTAGATCAGATGATTGGGAAAGGAACAAAAATGTGGAGGGGGTAAAAGAAAACCTGTCTCCTATAATGCATTCATTCAGGTAACAGTATAATCAGAAAGTGCAAGAAGGCTCTACTGTTAAGCACTTTCAGGCACATTAAGATAGAAAAGTATCTCATTTGGGGGAACCCAAAAATAAGAAAAAGGGAATCTGTCAACAAGACATCATCTATTAACTAAAGAAAGCTGGCTCAGTTAAAGTAGAGGCAAATAACTCCCATTCTGATCTGCTTGAGCTTTGAAGGCAGGAAAAAAAAAGAGGCCACCAAAATTCACAGTTCCTAAGAATGCTACCTGATTTGCAGTAAGAACAGTTTTCCAGAATGCACTTACAAAAGCAAGCTCCTGGAATTTACAAAGGTGGTACATAGGCAGATTGTTCCAAGATCACCAGAAGCATTTACTTTAATATCCAAAAAACTTAGTACCTCACAAAGTTAACAGTATGAAGCTAAATGCTCTCCTCAAATAGTCTTGTTTTTATTTTACAGATAGGGGAAAAAAAAAAAAAAAAAACCAAAACAACCCCAAAACCCACTTTATTCTCCATCCTAAGTAATGGCTCTAATAAGCACTCAGATTACATCCTTAATAACTCGAGGAAAGTGAACAGAGAGATGACCAAATGAAACTGAGTTCTTCTAGTAAAACTATTCAAATATTATACTGCAATTTGCCAAAGGAAACTTAAGTTACCATACCCATCCTTCCAAAAGAATCTCCAAAACCACGGTTCAATGCCATTTCACCACGACCAAATTCTCTGTCCATGTTTCCTCCCATTCCACCACGGAACATTTCTATAGACAACAAAGCAAAAAAAAAAATCTAAGTATTAATATATGTAAAATATGCATGTAAAATAGTTCATACAATACTTGTTTCACAGCTGCTTGCTCAAACAGAAGTGGGTTTAATGCACAAGTCAGAGACACTTTTGCCAGTTCCTATGCCTCCACTCATACCACTGATAGGATTTCCTCTGAACTCATCTACATTACCCATCCCTAAAGGAAAGGTTTTTAATACATAAATATAAGCAAACTAATAAGTGCGTGGGAACAGTGTTCACTGACCTCCCATTCGGTTAACTCCAAATCCTCCCATATTAGGCATTCCTTCCATTCCACGAAGTCCAGCAAGTCCTGTAAAATAAGGAAGTGTATTCTATACAGTATTTTAAAAATACTGAATGCAAAAAATCTCACTGCACTTACCGCCTCCCATCCTGTTCATTCCGCCAAATCCTGGACCATCTATTCCCATACCTTTAAACCAAAAACACAAACACCGTTTAGAAGACAGGTAAGATCCTAATGGACTCGAAAAAAAAATGCAGAGACAGTTAACATCAATAGCATGCTACACAAGACTTGTTTTGTCAAGAGTACGTTGTTCTTCCAAACACAGAAACAATGATTTTAAGCTTAAAGATCTGTAAAACGTATAAACGAAGAACACAGATTTACCTCCTGGACCCATGCTCCCCATTCCACTGCCCATGCTCAACTGTGTTGCACTGATAGGCTGTCCACCTGGTCCAAGTCCCATACCAATACCACCAAGACCACCTTGAAAACAAAAGTAAGTATTACCAAAAGATTTTCTTCTGTATCATAAAGAGACCACAGTAAGCAAAAGCACTACTAAACTGTTCTAAGACTCTATATCAACATATAGTAAGTGCAATAAGTAGAAAGCAGAGTGTGCACTCACGAGGTAATTGCGAAGTTTTGCTGTCTGCAGCACGGAAGTCTTCATGAGGAACTGATTTGTCATCCTGATAAAATACAGTGATGTCATGCTATGATCCTTTCAGTGCTTTAGCAGAGATGGGCAAGGTAGAAAAAACGTAAGCAACTCACCATTTTTACATGCATGGGTCTATCAAACAGGAATTGTCCATTGAACATAGCTGCAGAAATACAAGTCAAGGAATCTAGCTACAGAAGACAATCTAACTATTTCAGAAGAATCACTGTAATAACTTATTTTACTTCTGTACCATTTTGGGGGCCTTATCTTTCCTTATCTAATCCTTAGAAGGCCAATTCAAAGGCCAGAAGAGACCATACAAGCCATCAGTATATAAAAGTTTCATGCATGTCATATTCCCACATATTTTAACCTTGTCCAACATTAGCAGGAAAACCTTTTTAGATTATAGCAGTAAATTCAGTCACTATTAAAAATGTAATCTGCACAGTATTACACTCTAGCCCCTACAGACTAGCTACAACGCAAATAAGCACTACCTGCGAAACTATACTATCAGAAGCCATTCTAAGTCTAACCCATATTTGATCAATTATTTTTCAAACCCAAGGATACATATTGCTTGAACAGCTTCAATTGCTTGTTCAAAGGTAACTGTTCCCATCCCTCGACTCTTGCCATCCTTATCTTCTTTGATGTCTGCACGCTTTACAGTTCCTGCAATGCTGAATACCTCCTTCAGTTTCTTCCAGCCAACTTTAAAGTCAAGCTTGCACACAGGAAAAACATTAGTGATTTTGGTGCACATTTCTGTTCTGCCATTACATTCGGACAAGATTTTCTGCCTTGTTGTAACTCTTCAGCTTTACAAAATGCTTGATACACGTAAATAGTAAGGATTTTCTAATATACACACACACTAAACCAAAGTCCAAAAATGTCAGTTAAAAGCAACAATTTGTACTACATATATGTATTTTACTTTAACATACAAACACTGGGAAATGGATGTGTTCTTATCAAGAGCAGCTGTACTCCCACAAGTCCTCTTGCAGACATAGTACTCTTTTGTGCAAATACTGAACTTAAGTTCCAACAAATACAATAGCTCAAGTTAAAGTAACTAGCAAGATAACCTGAAGTGTACATTTAATTAAAATAAGAAATGCAATTGTAATTTCTGAATGCAATTACATGTAACATAATCTGAATACATATCCAGCATTTTTTGTCCCTGCCCCTGGCAGGGGGGTTGGAACTAGATGATCTTAAGGTCCTTTCCAAGCCTAACTATTCTATGATTCTATGATTTTTAGTTGAACATACTAATTGTGAACTAATTTCCAATCTTCTCTTTATATTAAAACTGACCTATGCAGGAATGTCAGATGCTTTACAAAGATTAAATATTACAGTCATAAAATACATTTTTAAACTTACATTAGCAACAAAAATAGTGGACCCAAGCCTGCCCGCCTGCAAGTTACTGATAACCTCAGGAGGAATGTTTGGATTATTCAGAATAGAAGGTGGTAAATTCATTATTCCAGGTGCCACATCAGGTCCATGTCCTCCTGGAAACTGTCCTCCTCCACGCTGTAATGCCCTACGAGCATGTTCGCCTTCAGGATCCTGAAACACGGGCAAAAAATAAATCCAAGTTAATCATCAAGAGGACTGACAACAACAAGTAGGTACTATTAGAAATTCTACATAAACCCATCAAAATTATCAACTAACATCCTTGTCTGTGTCAGAGGGATCAAGAACTGAATTAGCCTGGAGACCTAACTCCCTCACCTCTAGAGGTGAGTCCTCTAGAGTGGGTCCTTTCAGATGGGGGTTGAGGCATATAGGCAAAGCACTTGTTGAGGAAGCATGCACTGCCACTTCATATGCTGTACCTAGCCTACGGACAAGTAGAAAAGATTTCAATCTAAAGGACTGTCAGTCTGGCACCTTCTTCCAAGAGCCGAATTAATTCAATTACGCTTTTTAAGAATTTATTAATGCTATTATCAAAGTTGTAACAGGACAAAAAGAACTGCATCAGACTCAATCATATACGACAATGCTACGATAAAAATGTTGACATTAATTTCACTCTCCAGTCAGCACAATTTCTCTACTTCCAGCCCCATTTTTGCACATATGTAGTAGTCTGATACATGGCTCATTCTGTGTTGTATTTTGAAGCAGGTAAACTATGCAAACATAGAATCATTTAGGTTGAAAAAGACCTGATGACAACTAAGGTAAGAATGTGAAGTTAAAGAAAAAGTTGTTTCAAAGAAAAAACAATGTTAGATTATTTTGGTTTTAGGACATACTTGTTGGCGGTTCATGTGGTATAGTATCAAGAACTTCTGCAAGCCAATAGACGCATTAGCCCATTAAAAAAAGGTCATTAAAAAACTAAACTGGAAATTACAAAGCTAAGATGCTCAAAATGCTGTATCGCCATCTCAGTAGTTACAGTATCTTCACTTTTTCAAATTAAAGCTAGAAGCAATAATCATACCTCTTTAATATTCAAGGGTCTTCCACTAAGGTCGTATTTGTTCATAGCGTCTAACGCTTTCTTAACAAATTCTTCATCTTTGAATTCAACCACACTTCAAGAGAACAAAGTACAAAGTATTAAAATAAAGTTCAAATTGATAAAATTAACAGCATGGCTGGATAGCAGTGTGTTTCTACACACATATAAAAAGATACTTACCCGCAACCCTACATCCATGATGATTTGTCATCATAAAGAGAGGAGAAAAAAAAAACAAGAAAAAAGACAGTCAGCACACATGACAGATCATTTAAGATTCCAGTTAAAGATCCCAGCTCACTGTTAAATAACTACTCAAGTTATTTTCAGTTTCAAAATCCATAATACATGCTCTTTACTGGTAGCCAATCTGAACTTATCTTACTTTCTCAACATACATACCTTTCAAGTGCAAGAAAATACATTATCTTTTATTCTCTTTGAGCCAAACCAGAATTGGAAAAATGCCACACAGATCCATGTAAGGACAATTGGGGATAGAAAGGTTGCAGGGAGCGGGGGAAGGAGGGCAGAAAGAAAACCATAACCAAATGCCAATCAAGACACTCACTGTGCCATAAAAAGCTGTCCACTGACTGCAAAGTTCAAATCTACCTACATCATCAAGTATACCAGTACAATGAACAAGGAGTCTGAATACTTCTTCCGTATTAACAGCATAATTGAGAAATTACTTTGTAAGAAAACCTTACTGACTGCACCAGTACCCTTCTAATAAAGTAAAGAGTTGAGGATTGCTTTAAGTAAAGCAAAGCTGACAGCATGTTTTAGTTTTAACAAGCATTAAAGGAAGTAATTTACAACAAAATTGATACAACCTAAGTTAAGACACAAACCTGCATTTCTCATGGCCTCACTGCAGGTTCAGAGCTACTATTGGCCCAACTTTTTTTACTATTTTTAAGAAGACAAAGGAGCTTTAACAATCTTCACTCTTAGTGCCTCATTGCTGGCACTCTGTTGGCTACTAACCATTTCCATCCAGTTAGTTTTAAGAAGGCAAATACACTAATCCAGTGTTTTAGAGTACAAACCAAGCAAAGCTGTCAAATCAGGCACTTCAAACAGTATATTCTTAGCTAAAATTTTATGCTCATTGGCCCCGAGAATACTACACTAACAAAATTTAAATAAAATCACTGGGTTATTGAACAACCTTTGTAAGAAACAGATTTGTACCAAAACAAAGACATTGGCTAAAAAGAATTAATTAAATGCCATTTGTTAACATTAACAAAAGTATTTTGTCCTTTACAGCCAACTAGTCTGAGCTGCTTAGAAGTGTCAGACTACTTCTAATACAGAATCCTCAAGACTATCTTAATGAAAATCCATGTAAAAATGAAACTTAGTTTCCAATAACTGGTACAGGTATGATACAAAAATAAAACTGCTGAGGAACTTTTAAGCCTCTAGCAGATTGTTGCCCACGGCACTTACCCTTGATTTTCCTTCAGCATCCTTAAACAGCTCCACGTATGTAACCTCACCAACTACATAAGACATACAAAGGGAAAATACCAAGAGACAATGCATTTAAACACCAGTATCTTTCTTTACTGTGCCCCTGTGCACAACTCTACAGAAAAACACCTATTATTCACCAACAATCAAAACCAGACCAACATACCTCCTGTCAATGGCTATATAATTTAGCTAATTTTCAGAAATATGCAGCAGCCACATTCTCAAAAGCTAAAAGCAAACAACTATATTTAACCTAATTCATACTACAGATCATATTTTGGCCAGTATGATATAGTTGGTGAACAAATTCAGATATACACCCTTAACCTAACAAATGAAACGCCAACGTTCACTGGGAAGTGTTACATTTATCATCCTACTCACAACACCTGTTTTAAGGTGACTTTCTACCTGAATGTCTCCAATCATAAGTTTGCCTTCAATAATAACCAAATTTACACATCAAATATTTCACAGCAAGCCACTCACTTTCTAAAGGAGGAAGTTTCAGTAAATAAACCAATCAAATAGTCGCGTCACCTTACAACAGATAAACCAGCAGTTATGCGGGGGTTTGGCATTTTTCACAGCCTAAAAGCCAAGTGTGCTTTGCATTGCTTTTGAAGAATCAATTTTTCAAGGAAAACACAGAACTAACTTTTTACAGAATTCATGTATTAGCATTATTTTACCCCAAACTTAAATAAAGTAAAACATTTGGGGTAGTGAGATTACTCTATCAGAACTGCAACAATAGTAACAAGCTTTTTAATACAAGTCTCCAGACAGTCATGGCAGTAGTGACAATGCAGACAAAGTTAATTCCACAGCCAGATTCCACCAAAGAAATACAAAACAACTTTTGAAAGACACCCTTTATTATTCATGTTAACACACTAAATGTGTTGCTTAAATACAATAACCCTTTAAAAAAAATCGCAAAGACTACAACTAGACAAAACACAATCTCTTTAAGAAGTCATGAGGTCATGCATGTACTCTCTACTGTCACACTAGAATGGCAGAAGATTGTAAGCACTTCATTTACCCATCCTACCCTGCAATGCAATTGTCTCAGATGAAAGAGGGGAAAGGGAGATAGATGTACCAAGTAAAGGCCAAAACCAAAAAAAGCCAAGTCAAATCTGTGTGGCTCAAAGGAGATACACGTGGCATTTAACTTCTACCCCTGTCTGTGTAAAGTGTATTATAACAAGTAAGTTACCTTTCTCTCTCATAAGATCTTTAATAGCTTGCCATTTCATGTCATATGGGATGTTGCTAATAAAAACTCTATTACGATTAATAGCCTTCTTCTCTCCAGTGCCCGCATTCTTGTCCTTGGAATAGGGGTGGAATCTATTCTTGTTTCCAAGAGAAGGGATTGCCTTTGGTTTTGCAACATACTTTTCTTTAGCAGGTGCTTTCTCTTCTTTTGCTGTCTCATCATTACCCCTACATTAAAAAAACAAATCCAAACAAAAAAATATTAGTTATGTGTTGGATCATCAGCCTGTTATACCTCCTATAAATACAGCTGTATACCTCCTATACTACTGGAACTCCCAGGATGGCAAATGCTGCTTTTCAAATTAGGAAAAATAAATTCACATTACCAATCTAATTCCAAAATACGATGCTTTAGCTAGGACAAAAAATAATGTTATCATAGATTTATTCACTATTGTGAGTGAAGAAAGTACATCTTGCTGCTTCAGTTACATTCCACTTCCATTATGTCTGTCAAGACGGAGCAAGACAGTACTCTGAAACTACTACAAACAGGCAAAATGGAATGACTTAGCTACAGCACCCATGATTTGGTGCTTCAATAATTTTTACATCAGGCTCAGTTGTGCGATATTCACGACCACAGAAGTGAGAGTTGAAACTGTCTACCTTATGGAAGGAAATGTCCTACAGGACTGTCAGAAGTGATTGACTGTGAACCCTCCTTAGATTGCATCACTATCTTTACAGTTTTCCCCCACGTTTCAGAAGGCTTAGGTTTTAATCTTACTTTGACACTTTGGAAGGTTTTTGGTGTAAAATTAGCTGAAACAGGCATTTCAGTTTTACAACCACAACATATGGCAAGATCACTGATTCTCATTAACTGCAATGAGTATTTTCAGCTCTCTGCACATTTATTAACAAAACAGTGAGTAAGTGGCAGTCTTAAACCCAAAAGCGCATGCAAGTAGCCTTTCATGAAGCTAAATATATTATCTACTCCAGCCTGCACACTTGTCAGGGAGGAATAAATTCAAATACATCCATATTTCTCACATGACTTTTCCCCAAATTCTGAAGTATTCAAATGATACAAACTTCACAGTCCTTGTGTTTACAAGTGGATCAAGAGAGGATTCGCAATTGAAAAACACACAAGCACTCTACTGGGCCAAGTATTTGTAGAATTTAAAACATTCAAAGTCAACAACACATTATCTGGTTCAAGCACCCTCCAGCTTCCCCTAGCATCATTCCTCCTTCACACCAGCATCCTGTCTGTTGTAGCAATATAATTGTGTGGCTGTGTAATGAAGGGAACAATACATAGAACTGGAGGGAACCAGAGGGAGAGAATGAAAGAGCAGAGTATCAGGTTTTCCAGTCAGATCAGTCCCTTCCAATCCAGTCACATATGCAAAAGCAAAACTCCTGCCCAATTAGACTCCTAGTAAAATCTGAGTTCTTCCTTAAATTTTAGGATTAGAGCAACGGATTCTCTTTAGCCTTTTAAGCTCTTTCCTGCTTAAAGGATTATGAACAGCCTCTGGGTGCTCAATATAGCACACAGGAAGAGCCAGGTCTCCACATACGGAATCCACAGGCTCTGTAAGACCTGGCTGTACAAACAAGTAAAGCACAGTCAGTCTCCTGAAAATAGAAGATTATTTAAAAAAACCAATCCTTCTTGCAGAAATCATCTGCCAAAAACCAACACAGGCCACTGAACGAGCGGGAGCCAGAGGTCTTTTTGTGGATGCAGCTCTTATCCTCCTCCTGGAGTATTAAACATGATTTCAATCAAGTAAGTTCAAAGCAATGTCATGCTAGTGACCTGCAGAGCACAGAAGAGTCTCCCAAACTATGAATTGACATATTCTTGGAGGAATAACAAGAGTGATTTCTACTCTTTACCTTATGTATGAGCCAATAATTTGACACATTTCATTAACATGTGCCTGTGAAATCACTAGAAAATTTCTAGGGTTGAAAAAAGATGTCTACATTAATTTTTTTTTTTTTTTTAAAGACATAACAAGCCTATCCTCATAGATTAGAAAGAGCAATCTTTACCTTTTGAAAAATAATGTCTCTGAACTTCCATGAAGTTTCAGAAACAAAAGACAAGGTTTCCATACACAAAACTAAAAGCCTAAAAAATAATAAGCATGAGATAATTCTACATGAAAGCCCTAAAAGCTGGTATTTTTATTAAGCAGACTTCTCCTCTCTGCTCACTAGTCACCATACAAATAATGACATCAGCAGAGACAGAAACACAAAAAGTCCACGTGTGATTCCAAAGCACACAGATCAGTTCAGCCTTCTTATGCTGAGCAATTCCATTCCTCAGCACAATGAAAGTCAGGAAGCACTCCAGATCAGGATTCCCCTTCAATGCAATCTGAGTGCTAAGTAAACCTAGTTACTGAAATACTTTTTAAAGTAGTACATTTCACCTGCACACTGAGAGCTTAATCAGTTGTACACCGGTTATGGGGAAGACTGGAAATTGCAGTGAAAGAACAAGATCTGTAACTCTCTTACCAAGAACTCTGTATTACTTTCAAACTACAATTGTGACTTCTATCACACAGAATGACTGGGATTTTTCATTTGCTTGCGATCTGGTTTGGAGGGAAAAGAAGAAAATTGCTGACAGGAGGAGGGGTACAGAGAAATTGAGTCATTATTTTAACAGTAATGACTCCAAAAGCCAATAAAACGTTATATGCTTCAAAGGTGCAAAAGGTTCACAAACTTCCTGTGAAAATCTATTGTAATTTGTGTAGTGTGGAAGCTGAGGACATGGCTTAGGGGAAAAAAAAAAAAAAAAAAACATAACCGCAGTTTTAAGGTAATGTAAAATTTATAACTTGTAAACTATTTGCATTTCACAGGAAGTCAAGTAAAGGCATGAAGTATGCGTTTATTCCTCTAGCTCTATATTGAACTTGATCCCATGTGCATTTTTCAAAACCAACGGTATCAGACTGGGCTGCTTAGAACATGTTAAAACTTCACAGCTCTCAACAGCTTTGATGCACTGCAACAGCAAGTCTACCATACATGCATCACAGAATTGTTAGGGTTGGAAGGGACCTCTGGAGGTATCTAGTCTTCCCTCCAAGATCTGAATGAGATTAGAAGAGACTGAAATTAAAATCATATAAGGTCAAAAGCTAGTTCACATGAAGAGTGACAACCCTCAAAGCCAGACATCAAGAACAAACAAATACATAAAGTTATTCACAGCCCTGCTCCAGACAGCAGGTACTTCCAGCTCACCTACGCTCCAGTAAAAGTCCTTTTAGGCCTGCTATGTAAGGCAGTTTACAAATTCCATATATGACAACATCACAATGTACAAGAAGAGTTTGTACATATATGTGGGGCTTTCAGTTTACTTGTTTTTGAAAGTAAACTGCTACAGGACTGTCATACCATTCTCACATAAACATATGACTAGCTCGAAGGCTTTGCAAAACACACCGCTACGGTAAGAAGCGGCAACGTAAACAAGAGCCAGAGCACTTCTAGGAGCGCACCCCGTGAGAACTGGCCTGACCAGGGCGCGCTACAGTAGCCCGAGGGCTCACCCCAGCGCTGCGGCTGCCGCTCAGCCCGCGCCCGAAGCGAACTTCACCCTCCCTCGTGGCCAGCCCACCGGGCGGGAGCCACCTGCCCCGCCGCCCCACCGCCTCAGCCGCCCGCCGCGCTCAGGCCGCGCAGCACGGACCGACTCCATCTCCGACAGGGGAGGAGCCCAAAGGGGCATGGGGAGGAGGGGACCGGCCGCCCTGCCCCCGCCGCGGCCTAGGCGGGCCCGCCGCACCCCCGCGCTCCCCCGCCCGCGCTGCCCCCGCCGTCCGGCCCAGCACACACATTTTGACGCCATTAGCGCTGCCTCCGCCGCTCTCGGTGACCGCCGCTGCGGCTGCTGCTGCCGCCGCCGCCTCCTCATCCCGCGGCGGCTGTTGTTGCGGTGGCGGCTGTTGCTGCGGCGGCTGTTGCTGCGGCGGACGGCCGGCGCCAGCGGCCTCCTCGGCTCCGCGCTGCGGCGCGGCGGGCGCAGCCTCGGGCTTGTCGTTCTCCGCCATTTCGTGGCCGGGCCGCAGCCCCGCTACCGCTGGGTTTGAAAAGGGCCCGGAGCGCCTCGGCCTCGCCGCGCCGGGCCGGGAGAGGTCTCGCGAGAACGGGACCTCCGGCGGAGGGAGGGGACGCGCTAGGCGGCTTTACGGGTTGCCATGGAGACGCCGGTGGGCTGCCGGGCCTGCGGCCGCCGCGCGAGTCGGGCTGAGGCGGTGCTGCCCGCCGCTGGGCAGCTCTGGTCCCGGTGAGTCTGTCATTCCCACCCCAGGCAGGCAATCCCCTAAATGGCACTACCTGCCACGGGGAAACCCCCTAACTTGAAACCAGCCTCCTCTCGCAGTGCCCAGCCAGCCCGGCCCGGAGCAGCTGCAGGGCAACGGGGCCCAAGGCAAGCGGCTGGTTGGGGAGCACAGACACCTCACAGAAACCAGCTTCATAAACCTAACAAATACTGTAAGGTTGTAGGGTGCTAACCAAATAACCTGCTGCACCTTTACGATTCTAACACCACTATCAACTCCAGCAACCGGCTGCTTAGCCCTTAATTTAGTTGAGGAGCATGCCATCCGTCGCTTGGAGACCACCTGCATTCCAAAGAAAGCACTTTGGAATGGTCACTGCTTCCACTCTACTTCAGAAAATGGACTGTAATTTACTATTCAAACTTTATGCTAAGAATACTCAACGAATTGAAGTAATGATATCTTAAAATTTGCCTTGTATTTTTCCTACGTTTATAGTCTTCTTCCTTCAAAAATCAGTGTAGTAACAAATAAAGTACTCCTGCCTATGAGATGTTGTATGGCCTTTTTCCAAGCATTTCAGTATCATCAAGAAGATTCGCACCTTCATGAGGACATGAAGGCTCCCGAATCCTGAAGCTCCTGGTGGACTCAAATCACCCCTTAAACTCACAGACCAAATACAGGGACAGTGTTATACGCAGCCTGCTTGGGGTGCTGGTACACTCTCCTGGTATTGGCTAAAATACTCCCACTGCAGGTGTCTGCTTATTTATAAACATACAAAACCACGGGTCAGGTTAAGCTGCAAATTCAATTATAGTTAGAGCACTGGGAGCTTCTAGATGGACATTTATTTTTAAATATAATTAACAATGAAATATGAATAGCTTGAAATATGAATAGCTTTAAATATGAATAGTAATTCTGCTATAAAATTTCAAAATCACAGAGGTCCATGCCACACACTCAACATTTTGCATTCTCTCTCACTCATCCTGGAAGATGTTCATTTATTTGTGAGGTAGAATCTGTGACTTAGTCCTCTCAGCCTCCATTGGCTTCTTTGATCCTAATTTGCCTCTGTCACTAGTGGAGGGGAAAAGGTTTTCACTAGTATTTTTAAAAGAAAAAAAAATCTGTCTTTTGGACAAAGTTTAATCACTTCACTAACCACAGGTACCAAATTATTTGTAAAGGGGTCACCAAATGGTGTATCAACATCTATGATATAAGGAAAACCACTCAGTCCCCTGCAGTGGCTTTAGATCAGTGGCTTCTGGTTGCTGACCCGCAGGAATCCACACACTAATTTTAAGAAAACTATCATTGAATGTTAGTAAAAGCTGAGCAGTTTTCATTAACAGGGCAATAGAGGCTCCAAACCTCCATCTTTCTGCAAGAGACAGTTAAGAGTCACTGACCTGGACAAATATGGGTTTTGGAAGTTAACTCCTTATGAGCTGCTGGGACTGTTTGTCCTCATGACTGTCACACCAGCTATTGGTAACACCTGAGATTTTGGAGAAAGTTCAAAGACACTATGAAACACCCTAAAAACCTAGTAACTTACATCCCGGATGAAGGTAGAAAGGCATTTCTAGAGGTCTGATAAAGAAGTGTAATTCTGTTCACACATTAACCATAATTAGACAAATAACTTGGTATTTGCGATAATCATCATCACTGAAATGGTAAATGTCTACTTGAAGTTGCTGCCATTACATTTACAGCTCTCACTTCTCCAGGAGGAAAGGAAGTAATTTGCATGTTCAAGTTAGTAAACCCCTTTACCAGACCTCTGTTGAATTGTGCTTCACACAAGGCACCTCAAGTGTTGGAATCCTATACTCCCTAACCCAGTATAATGTCACCAAACAGCTGATGCTAAGTTCCTATGCCCATGGGCCTGTGGATGCTAGTAACAGGAAGAATTATTGACTTTCTTACACACAGTTTTGCCTACTTGTTTCAAATAATCTACTGGCTATTTCAGCTGCTGCCTTCTCAAATTTGTATGCCTTTTTGGCGCATGTATTGGGAGGCTGAGATTGAGTTAATTTTCCCACAGCAGCCCTCATAGTGCTGTGCTTTGTATAGGTATCTAGAAAGGTGTTGATAACGCACCACATTTGGCTACTGCTGAGCAGTGCTCCAGTGCTCCACAGCATCAAGGCTGTCTCTTCAATATCCCACTCACCAGCAGGGTGGGGTGTGGACAAGATCTTGGGAGGGGACATAGCCAGAACAGCTGACCCCAACTGACCAAAAGGGTATTCCATACCATATGATGTCTGCTGATGGGAAGTTGAGAATGAATCTTTCTTTGCTTCCACATGCAAACTTTGCTTTTGCTTTATTAAACTGCATTTATCTTGACCCATGAGTTTTTTCCATCTTATTTTCTATCCCTTCCATCCTGCTGAGGAGGGGAGTGATAAAGTGGCTTGGTGGGCAACTGATCAGCCAAGGTCAACCCGCCACAGCCCAGCATACACACAGTTTTGTATCAGTAAAATTAGATGTCACTCAATATGCTTTGTAATAAATACTGGTAACTGTACAAGCCATACAGTGACAGATCTATAAATGTAGAGGTGTTTTGTATGAGAGTTGTGTAGGGAGATAGTTTAGGTTAAAGCCTGCAGGAGTGCTACTAGCTCTGCCCTGTCCCACTCGCACCACAACTCCTACTTACAGCATTTTGTTTCCCTCGGTTGCCTGTGTCAGGATTTTTATGGGAGTCTTGATCCTTTTCCAGAAGTCACACACATAATCACTCAGTGTATCTGTCTTCAAAGAACAATAAAAAAATGGGAGAACGATACCACAAAGAGCTGTTTTAGAGAGCTGATGGGTGAATTGGGATTAAAAAGTGGGATTTCTTTGGTCTTCAGAACTATGTTGAAAGAAGTTTAAGTTTTTCCCTAGGAGGATTCCTGTGTACAAAATGACTGAAATAATAATAAAAATCTCCATGGCATAGTAAGTGGAAAAAGGAAAAATCGTACCTCTCTGTGCTTGTGTTTGTGCTGAGAAAGCCTCCTGGTTACACACCACTGATCCCTCCTGGGAATATTTGAAAATTATCTCTTGATATATAGGCTTCCGACATCTCTTCCACCTCTGCTCATGTCTGTACAGGAGACAGATGTGGTCTCTGAGGAATGTTCCTGTTAAAAGGGGATCCCTCATTTAGTACAGAACTGTTAAAAGCGTTCTTGATCTACTATCCTAATAAATTCCTTTCGTTGTCCTTTAATGTAAATAGTGTTTCTCAGTTATGGGTAGAGTATATGACATTATGGCTGTATATTCTTGGCAAGCAGAGTTGGCAGCACTAATTTACACAGGGAGTTGAGGATAATGGAATATTATCAGTGTTCTGCATATATATGTAAATATAAGCAACTGTAAAGGAACTACTCTTGGAAGTCTCTTGTCCAAGTAGTAGTTACTGAGTTAAAATAATTACATGTGTTCTAAGTATCAGCATTCTTTTCCATACAGAAAATTAAAAGTCTCAAGTCTTCGCTGACAATTCGTTGCTCTCAACTTGCTAATGACTAAATATGCATCACCATCCTTTTATTTGGTTAATCTCAATATTGTTTTTCATTTGTTTCCAGTTAAGTCATGATCAAAAGCTGTTCATCAACACATATGTCAGGTGGGACTTGTGAAGAAATTCTATCTTCTTTAAAGTCCGTTTGTATGGAACTTGAGAGGATGGGATTTCTGAGCCTCATGTTTTAAATGCATTGACTCTTATTGGTAAATGACTGTTTTCAGTCAGACATTGTTCTCACCTATACAGTGCTGGCATGGTGAATATGTTGCACGTATTTGTTCTTGTTTAGTTTGCAATGTCACCTAAATGTGCTTAGCATTTTCTAGACACTGTCCCTTCTTCAGGAAGTGCAGCTGGAGAAGGGTTGCTTTAACAACAGATTTGCTTTGTAAATCATCTGACTTTTGCAGCTCATTTAAAGATTGCTTTTTGCACAACCACAGGCATTTCCAAACCAGTCTGCACTGCCTAAGGCTGCTCCCAACCTACACTGTTTTACTTTGTGCTACAAGAGAATTAACCCTACTCTGCAACTGGCTCCCTCTTTCACACAGCTATACTGAACCTGTAGTAAAGCAAACACTATCTTCCTCAAACACTCTCTTTGCAATTAAACATTTTATTTCCAGTCTGAGGAATTTTTGGCTTTTTAACTTTGGAAAATAAACCATTTTATGCTTCAAAAGGGCAAACTACCAAGTGCAGCAGCCTGCCTGGCGCCAGGCATCTCCCAGTCTCACTGCAGCAGAGCTCAGTCATCTCACACCAGAGCCTTCGCACCTGCCGTTGTGGCGCCAATTGCTTCTTCCATTGCTCCCAAGTGGTTTTGACACCTTTCCAGTGTCCTGCTCTCCCTCCCCTATACTGAGTAAATCTTTAACAGCATGAACTGGCTCAGCTCACCCCAGATAAAAGATTGTGCAGACACCGGCTACAACAATGAAACTGTGTTGAGGCTTTTTTTCTGTGTGGTATATGTGTATAACCAGAAAAACTGTGCAGCATCCTGTACCCACACAGCATGGGATGCATCACACGGGAGACCTGCTCCACTTGACCTGTAGGGACCTTTTCCCCCACTGAAGGCTTAATTCTCCCTAAATCTCATCTTTTTTTTTTTTTCTTTTTTTCAGTGTTCTGCAACCCTTGACCAAAGCTTTAAAGCCTAAAACCCCTAAAAGGCTGCACAACACCAGACTTTTGGGAGCACTTTTACAGGTCCTATGTTTTATAAATCACATTACCCTCTCTTCCTCCATATCATTACTTTATTTGCTGACGTTACAGAAAAAAAGAGCAACCTGCTTGCATTTTGGTCCTTCCTTCCATAACACATGTGGTCCTAACAACAGGCTGAGAACCCCTAACATACCCATCACCTCCCCGCTTCACAGCAAGGCAGTAAACATCTCCCTCCTGCATCTCTAAAGAGAATCCATCCATCCTAAGGCCTTGGAAGCCTTTTGCCCTCTGGCCGTGGGCTTCCTCAAACCTTAAAGTGGAGGAGCTGGGGGCACACCTGGGGACATTTGCCCCCCTCATGGACCAACTCTCCTGTTCCATTCACACCAGGTGGCACTGTTGGTTTTCACTGTATGTGCACACTCTTCCACCTTCCCCAACACTGACACTCATGGATGCTGAACTTAAAAGCCATGATTCTCAGTCTTCGGTTCTGAATCCCTAAGCTTTTCCTATTTGAAGAGTGGGCCTATTCAGATATTTAACATGGGGAGACTGCTCTGTAGAACCTGTTTTTCTGACTGCATTCCTGGCAGTCACCAGAGGAGTACCCTATGGACGCTCAGGACTGTATACAGCCATATGTTTAAGCTGGTGAAGTCAGTATCTAATAAAAGCATGGTCTTTGGACAAGCACAAAGAGAGATTCAGATCTTTTAAGACTACAGAAAAAAACCCACCATGCTGGAACAGAGGTCTTTATCCTTCTTAAGATGTTAAATACCCTGACCTAAATTACATTAAAAAATTCCCACTTGCAACTCTTATCAATACATAAATTAATACATAATCCTCCCTCTCTCACTGTGACCTCTGTTACTGCTTTTATCTCCTCCATAAACTATTGCCTTCTGAAGATGCATGTTCTCATAAGCTTGCTTTGACTTGCTTAAATTTGTTTGGGGGGGGAGTTTCAACTTGATCTGTTTCTTCTGTGCACAGTGTTCTTCATTGACTCTACCCTTGTCAGCCCACTTTGAATTTCTAGCAACTGAAGGGACAGTTTGTTTGCTTGTGAAGGAACACCCAAAGAGCTGTTTAAAGCTAAACTGAAAAGCAGGTTACTTATCACTAAAAATAGTTACATTTCCTTGACACTTACACCGCTCAGATGATGCTTAAACATGAAAAGCATTCACCAGCTAATATCCCTAAGAGTCCCCTATTGCCGGTCACCCTGGCACCCACTTGGATTAAGCGTCTTGCCCAACCTTAAACTAGGCCAGTTGAATTTGCAAGGTCAATGAACTGAATTACTAGATAATTATAAAATCTCTATTTTTGTTCAAGGGCTCTCCTTTGAGGAAACACAACACTCCTTAAAATAACGATGAAATCAACAGCAAATGTGATTGAAGTGGAAGTAATAGTTATTGTTCCATTAAACACAAGGAAGATGGAGCCTGATAAAGAAATGGAAAGTGAAGAGTAGTGAATCATAGAATCATAGAATAGTTAGGGTTGGAAAGGACCTTAAGATCATCTAGTTCCAACCCCCTTGCCAGGGACATCATTTGTCCACATATCCAGAACAGTTTCACATACACTGCTATTGCATTTGTCTTACAAAATATCACTGTTCCTGTGCAAGAGCAAAACTTGACTTTCAAGTGAAAAAGCAATGAAATACAAGAAAAGATTAAGCCATTCCATCCCTTTTCCATTTTAAAATATAACATCTTAAACAGAATCAAACGGTGCTACTTGTCTGCTGACAACTGTTAGCTGAGAAGGAGGCTTATTCCCTCTTGCTGGTTGCCAGTTTCTTTTCCAGTCTCATTTCCATGAAAAGTAGATCTCCAATACATGAAAACAGAAGTAAAGTCTTTAACAAAGCACATGAGTGTCAGATTCCTAGGAATAATCACGATTTCACCAACCTCTGCTATGCCATAGTACAACAGAGGCAATTATTTCACAGTTAAAAAAAGGGATCTCTTAACATTCAATCCTACAGGAATAACAAGAGGAAAGGATAATATATCTATGGGGAGGAAGATCCCCAAACCTTTTCCAGGAAAAATTGTAATGAAAGACCCACTGTCCATACCCAAAATCTGACAGAAGAGGCAAGATGCATCCACTCAAAGGTTATTTATTTCTACTGTCAATATTGCCCCTCATTCCTAGCTAGAGCAAACATAGTGGTCCTGGCTACTTCCAAGACCCACTTTCAGTAAAGTTTTCCAAGTACAGCAATGCTCAGCACTGATCCGAAAAGCCTGGATTTAGGTCACTCTCCCAAACAGTTGTGCTAGGCTGAGGGGGTATTGTGAAATTCTGAGCCTTTGTGTGTTTGTTAATCCCCAAATCCCAAACCATAGCTGTTTCCCTCCACTGAGAAACCTTCTTGAGGCCCCCAGGTGAATCAGGGTCAGGGCTAGAAAAGAGAAAACCGGAGCTCCTTAGGAGAGGCTCCTTTTATACATATTCTGAAAGCACAATCTCACACTATTTAAAACAAGCTATTTATAAAGTCTTCATAGATCTTTAAATATGAGAGGCACTTCAAAAATTAGCTTGACTTATAATTTCAGCACCAAACATTGTTTATGACATGACTGATGCTACAAAATTAGAAGATCAAACTAATAACTTTTAGTGAGTACATAGTTAACCATCAGTTTAACCATTATTTCTACTAGCAGGGGAAAGCCTTTTATTGAGACTACCCAGAGCTGAGAAGCCCACTGCAGACAGAAGAATCAGGCATTAAAATGGCAGGCAACGCGAACCCCATTTCCCAGTTCATATTGGGAAGAAAAAGCTTTAACCTACCCCAGCGTTATTGCATTTAGCAAGAAACATGTGGAGCTTTTAAATTATTTTCTACAGAACAAATTCTGCTAGTAGCTCTACAGATGCCTCAAAAACCTCATGATGCATGGCACAATGATACAGTCCTGTTCCGCTGCCCCATGTGCATCCCTGCAGAGGTGCATTCACCAGGGTGGCATACAAATATGGAATTGCTGTCATTTAAAACAGATTTGGTGTATATTAGTGTGACACACAGATCCTGCCTTGGGAAAAGAAATCCGTTTTCCTTATCCACCTTAAACACCTGCTGTTGTGGCAAATGGAAGCCTCACTAGAATATAACCAGTATCAGCTAAGCATAGCTAATGAAAGGTATAAAGCGAGGTCTGAATTCCGCATCGGCCGGCTCCCAGCCGCATGTCACCGTACGCTCAATGCTCCAACATTATTACTGTACAAGCTCCTAGAAGGACCCGAGGCCACGCTGCTGGCTCAGGCTCGGAAGCGTTCAGCTCACCCCGCGAAGTAGCCCGGCTCTGCCGGGCAGACCCCGCTCGCTGATGGCGCGGTGACCGCTACAGGGCGACGCGCACCCAGCGCGGCTCTACAGGTCCCGCTCCATACCGGCGGCGGGCTTGGGGCTCCGGGCGGGCGGGCGGGCGGGAGCCCTCCTCTTGCGGGCTCCACGCAGCCTCCGAGCCCGCGCTGCCCGGCCCGGGGGGAGGAGGAGGGCTGCTCCCGCGGCCGGCCGGGCCTTTACCGATGCGCCGCACGTAGTGTTTTGTAGGAAGTTTCCACGCTGCCCGGTTTAATCCGTGCACAGGCGGGTTGGAGAGGAGCGCGGCTGAATAGCGGTGGAAGGGGGCGGGCGGGGAGGAGCAGGCGGCAGCAGGAGCGGCTGTGCCGAGTGTTTTAGGGCGGCTTGAACATCTCCCGGCGGGGTCGCAGCGAGGGGAGCCCGGGCGGGCCGTCGGGGCTGCAGCCTGGGCTCCCGACAGCCGGCGAACCGGGCCCGGAGCCGCGGGGAGCTCCGCGCTCCGCCACCATGGGCAGCAGCGCGGGCGCGGAGGACACGGGTTGGTAGTGCGGGCGGCGCGGGGCGGGGGGCGGCGGGTCTGACCTTGCGGCACCGCCCGGCCCGCACTCGCGGGGGCAGCGCTGGGGACGGCCAGGGCGGGGGGTGAACGCGGGAATGTGCCCTCCCAGGGGAGCCGGGCCGGTGGGAGCGAGGTTGTGCGTGCGAGCCCACAGCAACAATTGCTTTGCAGGCGCTCAGCCTCTCGAAGGCTCCATCCCCGGGGAAGCAGGCACCACCGGTCCACGTTCACAAGTTAAGCATGATGCGAGTGAACGAACGTTTCATTCTCCTGCCTCTCTGTATTATCTAAACCTAGACCACAAACATGAATTCACAGCACAGGAGCTCTTGTAGAATGAAGACTCCAGGCTTGTGCTTTTACGGAGGATACAGTCTCATTTCTGCAATCCATTGCTTGCCTGAAGCTGGAACTGTCCCTGTCTGCCTGCTGCGTTGCAGGGGAATGCCGTTTATGAGAAAAAGTGTTGCTTGCATGCTGAGCTACCATACCACACAAACACTGCCTGTTTCTGTGTGGATCTGCTCTCCTTGCAGAGCAGTTCACCATGCCTTCATTTGCCAGACATCCATGCCCAGGCCTTCCTATCTTATACCTCCCTATATGTTTTCTTAGAAATCTTACCCTGAAGAAATGGTCTTGTCCCCAGCAATTTAGAGAATACAGGCAAGCAATGTAAACCTGAGCATGACAGGTTGGCTGTGTGGTAACAGAGCTGGCTTTGCAGCCCTTCTAGCCATGTTTTATTAACTCAGCTCAGACTCTTAGGAGAATTCCAAATTCATGCTGATTCCTATTTCATTACATCTTCTGCATTGTCTAACCCTTTCACCTCCTATGCCCAATTCCTGTAACAGCAGTCCTGGAATATAGTTCACTTTCCTTGACCAGATTGTTAAGGACAAATGAGGTGCTTCTGAAACTCCCAAAGGATGCCTGTTTATGTGCCTAACCACACCACCTTTTAAGTCAGGTTTGCTGTCACTCACACACAAGCCTGGGACTGACGCTATTTCAAGTACCTTCAGAATGACCATGCACCAGCAGCTGGGCTGCAGACATCCAAGGGGAGAACAGATGGCAACTGATTTGGTCCATTTTGTTACACGCTATTGTTTATGAAGTGAGCTTTCAGGCACCTGAGGCTTAATCATGCCAAGAGGATGAATGCTCCCAGCTCAAGCAGACATTTAAGGTACTCGTCTCCAGTACTGAGCCATTACAAAAAAAACTCCATGATGGGTTCTGTGAGAGAAGGAAACCCAAAATACAAGAAAAATCACTGAGGAAGCCTTTCTTTAACACTTACTGGATACTTTCTGAATCTCAATATTTCTGAAAACATAAGGGTGAAAGCTAGGTCTGAAAAAAGTGACACCCAAACCACCAAAGAGCCGGGTCTGGGATCTTCAATCCACACCAAACAAACACTGGCAGAGCTGGGCTGGTGATGCTTCTAGAATAAGAATTTTGTCATCTTTCTTCTACCTGCCTTACAATATTTAGTGGCCATGGTTGCTCCCTTTCACCTTCCGTAGGTGCAGCCACCACCCCTAGCTCATACCTCCATTCTCCTTACCTCAGTGGTCTGTGTGCTAAGATATTTTCCTCATTCCTATTTTCCCTAGGACTCAGATTGTTACTTCTGGCCTCACAAGGCCTCCAAAGGCCTTTTATTTCACAGCAGGATGTTAAGTAGCCTTTCTTTATGCCAGTGTTTTTATATGGGCAATGAATCAAAGGATGGCTAGAGTCTGACCTATAAAAAACATCAACAGAGATTAGTCTGAGGCTAGCACCTACAAAATGACTCTGCAGATTCTAACTGATACAATGCCTGTCCTCATCATACCGCCCTAAAGGTTATCCTCAAGGATTTCTGGATCCAGGCCATGTTAGTTAGCATTCAGTCTTCTGACTCACAACTTGACACAAACATTGCAGCAAATGAAAGGATATCTGACTATCTGGGAGAGGACATCGAACCTGTATGCAGCACTGAAATGTGAAAACAAAAGGCACTCAAGGTCAGTCCTGGTACCACAGTAACTACAGCAAAAAGTTTTGTAAACTTTAAGCCTTTAATTACAATTTCTGAAATTTAGGACAAGGAAGAGAAGAACACAAAGCTGTATATCAGAGTTCCCCAGAACCAATCCCATCCACCCCCAGCAAAGTGGCCACTGATTTCTGATGCAGCTGTTTTAACCAAACTGTTGCCAAATAAGACTAACATATCTATTTCTTACCAGTCCATGTTTCAGCATCAGTCAAGCTTTGCTCAGAGATCTGTCCCGTAACATCTCCTGACAAGCACATCATGTACAAGCAAATCTACTAATCCCAGTGTGTAACCTGCAAAAGTAGTAAGACTGGAAGTCATATTCTTGGAATACGATGGTGAAGAAATATCACCTCAAACACATACATATTTCTCTGGACTCAGCTCAAATGTGGCGTTCTCCATGGCCAGCCTGTCCCTAAGATTTCTCTGTCTTTCAAGACAGCAATTGTTGGGTTTTGGGTCTGGTTTCACCAGGTAGTGTCTAAATATTATTTTCCCGTCTAAGCCTTTAATTTAATTTTTACCACCCAGTGTCCAGGACTTTTGGAAAGTATTTTTCCCCTTAACTGGCTCTTGTTCAGGTGAACTGATTTGTGACATAAATTTGTGCTATTGAACCTTCTGTGATTTCTTTTGTTTCCTACAGAAGGTCAAACTTAAAAGAAACACCGGAAGTATGCCCAATACAAACCTGTACAGCAGGTGGCCTTGATCTGTGATATGTTTTCAAAAAGTAAATACTGATTGGTTTTGACATTACTCCTAATTCCCATAGGCCATATCTGTGTCTTTTCTCCAACTTAACAGGACTTACAACAGCAAGAGAAAAATAAAGGATCTCATACACAGCTCTATAGAATAAACAGAACACTGGGGTTTATGCTGTAGTAAATGTGTAAAGAATGTGATAGGAAACCATATTATTTAATACCTTATATAATGAGGGTTATTGCAAGAAGATACTTGTCTTGCCGTTTTAATACTTGTTTTAAAATTTTCATTATTTAGGATAAAATTCAGAAATCTCACAAATTCTGAAGTGAGACAAGAGACACCAAATGAGATAAAAGTTCTGTCCATTTCTGTCTTCTTAGGAATACCAAATCCTATTCTTACTTTCTCTGTTGCTCTTAATTGCAGGCTTTCTCAGGATATGGCTACTTTCAGCTATGACTGCAGTGCAGAGTAGAGATACTGAAACTCCCTTTAAACTGGCTGGCAGTGCAGGTACCTGAAGCGGTGTAGCCATGGCAGCAAAGAGGTCTGACTGGCCTAATTACTCTGCCAAGAAATAAACGGATACTGGGAATTCCCTGGGGGAAAGACGGTTGACTTGTTAACAGAAAGAATTTTCCCCTGAGGCACGTTTGTTAAATAGGTGTTAACAGCCAAAAAACCTCAAGCTCCAGCCTTGGACTAAAAATGCCTTTGTCCTTTGGCACTTCTGATGTCCCAGTCCTTCCAATTCTCCTCCTGTCTATAGAGACAAAATAAACATGTGCTTTCAATATCTGATAGAAAACCTGAAATCAAAATTATTCCCACCCCAACGAAAATCTATACGTAAGATCTCCTTAAAAAGACAAAAATAAAAGTCTCCTGGATGGAAGCATACACAGCTCTCCTGGTGACAGTGGCAAGGTGGACATCTTGCCTCCATTAATACACAGGCTCAGTCTCCAGAGGTTCATGAGGAGCATGTGTTTACTATGCCTGTAAAAATGGCAGGATATGGATGTGTTTAATGGGGAAGACCAAGCAGAAGAAACAAATGAGAACAAGATTTAGGGGAAGGGAAATCCCTTCTATTATCTCTTTTCCCACCAAGTTTTCCTCATACACAAAAGCGGACATATATAGAGGAAGGTGAAGGAGCAATTTTACCAATATGCTCACTTTCTTACAAGCTCAAAATGCACACAGCATTTTTCTGAAAATGGAGCCCAAGACTTCACTAAAATTGCACACACAGTGTTTTGTTTTACAAGTTGCATTTATTTATTTAGCTTTATAAGCTAAATTACATAACCAAAGACCACATTCTTTGGCTGAAATTCCCTCTGAGGTCAATGCAAGTTTAATTAGTTTACGGACTGAGGTGTAAAGCCATTTCAGAATTTCTCCAGGTGGAGACCTTGGTGAGTATTGCTAAATCAGAATTTGTAGGTTTGTGCCCAAATCTGACAGAATGCTGTTTGAAACAGCCAGGTACTGAAATCACTCTGTTTTGAGGAGACAGAGAGCCAGAAAGCTGTGAGTTTGCTGTCTCATAACAGAGGCCAGTAAGCGGATGGTGTGTGGAGGCTAAAAGTTGCAACTTTATCACATTAATTTAAATGTGAAAAAGCAACAGGACATTGCTGAAATCCAAACTGCTTTTCATTTCCAAACGTTCATATGCTACAGATCAGATATACACCCCATTCAAATCTAACCAAAACTATTCTACTTTTCTATGCAGGCAAAGAAGCAATAGAGGTGAAAATCCCACAGAGTCACCAGGATGTGATGCCCAACAATGAGCACTAATTACTGCAGCAACAGTTCAGCCAGCATGAGTGTCAACGAAATGTCTGCCTTCTCTCTGACTTTAGAACAAAAAACTGGCTTTGCCTTTGTGGGGATTTTGTGTGTTTTCTTGGGACTTCTAATTATCAGATGCTTCAAAATTCTGTTAGACCCCTACAGTAGTATGCCTTCATCTACATGGGAAGATGAAGTTGAGGGGTTGGATAAAGGAACATTCGATTATGCTCTTGCATGAAAACTCACAGAATATCCTGCCTTATATTTGATGTTGATTTCATTTTGGAAACCAACTGTTGTTACGTTTGTTATACATACCTGAGTTTTGGAGATATGTTGGTGCCATCCATTTTGTTAAATAAATATTTGTTGCAGACTCAAAGGGCACTGCGTGTTGCTTTTGTTTGAGTAACAGTTAAAGGATAGATCAGAAATGGTTAACAGCAAATAAATACTACAATAAACAATTCACTAGAAAGTTACCATGGTCAAAAAGTATTTTCAGAATCAAATGATACCTGCCTCTTCAGAGGAGGATCTCATTTCTACTGTGTCTCATGATCAGCTGTGAAAGTTGAAGGATAAAAGACATTCATGAATGGTGAATGCTTAAGCGTAATTCCTTCCCCGTCTCATCTGACACAATTTTTCTGAAGTTCACAGGCTGTGCTTGTATACTGAGAATATAAAAGTGGAGGACAACAACTGGCTGTGGCTCAGAGGAGGTGCTTGAAAGAGGTGTGCGTCCATGTTGCTGAGATGAAAGGAACGAGGGCTGTTCTATGCAGTACAAACAACAAGGAACTAATGGGGAAGCTAAAGATCACATCAACTAACTCACCTCTCACCTTCCAAGAAGAGCAGGTGCTGTACTAGTGACTGTTTATAAGGAAAGTGTACATTGCTTCTCCTGTATGAAACTTGATGTAGTCCTCTGCAAACAGCGCGTAGCTCATATGAGAGTATTTTTTGATACTCCCTTCTACTCTATAGCAACAGAAAGTCAAGCAGAATTAGTGGAAGGGAAACAAACATCATCAAGGAGGTTTTTGATTCTACAAATATTCTGCAATACAAAATATATTACCTGCTTAGATCTCCATTCTGAACCAACACCACTACAGTAGTGAAAGAGAAAAAATGAATGTTAGGTAAATTCTTACAGTCTGAATTGGTCAAAGCATGGCACTTTTTTACTCCACTTGGTTATGGGAGAAGATTCAGTTGAAACTTGAGCTTAACCTGTCTGGTTTACAGCTCCCAGCAGTAATTACACTAGCTTGGCAAGGCCAAAGCAGAGAGAGTCATGCTGAACACCCATCTGTACCCCTGAGAGGGGCAGGGGTCTAGAGCTGACTGGAGATCTCTGTACTCTCCAGCCTCTCACCACAGTTGGTTCTTCTATTCATGCTCCTGTAACTGTGCACAGGGTATGATCCAGATTGTCAGACTGAAGAATCAGTCGTAGGAGCTTCTGTCAAGGCAAAACTAACAGTGAAAGCAGAGACTCAAATCTTGGTATTCAAGGTCACCCTCACATACACAGCTGTTTAGCAAATATGACTACCTGACACAAATTCAATTCAGATTTTAAGAAGGGTGGCATTAGAATTTTAAGCAGTCACTTTTGCTAAACACCTCTGTTTGCAATGAGGAACAAAGACAAGGAGATCAGTTACAGCAATTAGTTTCTTTTGCATTCTGAAAAATGCATATTGTCCCATCTGACCTATATACTAGGCAGAGGCAGACAGTGGAATAGAAGACCTCAACTGCCATTTGGAACATGAAATACTTGCTTGTACAGGGAAGGACATGAATCTCCTGTCTGAAGAATATGAAAGAGGAACAGCCAACACTAATATACACTGGTCCATTTGAATTATAAAACAATTTTGTGAATGTAAGAGCTTTGAACCTGCTTCAGATTCTGCACAAGAAAAAATGCCAGATCTTCAGAGATTCGGTATTTATCTTAGTTAATCTAACTGCAACATCAAAGGTAGGTTTCAGTACACTGATTCATGTGACCTGTTAATGCTGGATAGGATCATCCACTACAGAGACCTGACACTGCCATTCTTTTTACACGCACCTAATCAGCACAGCTGAGCTCTGTGCTGTCAGGTTAGAGTCCTGAAGGTATTTATGTTATCTGGGTTAAATATAGTTTGGTTATCTCTAAACTACACAGCAAACATACCCAAAGAACCCCAATACTGCTGTACTACTTTTCTTCTTAACCCAGTCTGTTGCTGGAAGCAATTATCAAATTCTCTTATGGTTAGAAAGCTTTATCATTTCCTGCCTATCCTCCTCTGCACCCCCAAAAGACAAGGGAGTCAGGCTTCCCAGTAAGAATACACAAAACATACTTTTTCAAAGGTTTTCCATAAATCTACAGAGTAAAACTTTGAACAGGGTTAAGCATAAATGATTTAAAACTGCATGTAGGACAAGGTGACCCACCAATGACTGATCCACCGAATTTTCTGGAATCTCTTCTGCATAAAATTCTTTGAGCAGAAGCCTGAACTCTTATTATCTCCATTATTATATACGCAGAACTGAAAAATAGAGAGATCATTATCTGTGCACAGAATGAGGCATAGCTGGGAGGGAAATGGAGATAACAAAAGTATTTTCAGTCCCCCTTAGAAATTTTGCAATACCATAAACCCAGTAATTGTAATGGATAGGAACATTTGCTTGTTAATAGTTAACAAACTAGAATGGCTCTCTAAATCACCATCCAGAAATGTTTTGAGCAAGAGGGATTGGATGGTCTATTCAGTATATTAAGCAGGAGAAAAATCTGGCCAATAAGGCAGAGTCTGTAATACCTCAAATAGAGGGACACGCTATACGCATGAATAAAAGAGGCAGATTGTCCTTCCCTAAAAACACAGGATTGATGGTAAGTTAAATTATCTTGAATAAGGTAAACTTGATTATTTATGCATAATGCTAGAATGCTAAACACAAAATTAATGGCAAATAACAGTTGAGACACCTCTGGAAATACAGTGTGAAAATCAAAGCATTATTTTCAAGAACCGCAGAAAGGTAAGAGACTTTTCTTTTCCTAACAGAATAGTAATATTATGGAAATAAAATAGTGAAATTACAGAATCATTTTACTTGGTAGCAAAAAGCTCATTGTCATCAAAGAATCAGCATTTCATTCAGTCATGGAGATGGAAACAAACCTACTTTCACTGACCCTAATGACAACAGATTTGTTTTTGCTCCTTCATGCTTGAAGATGAAACACTTCCTTACAACTTTAAAAGGCTGAAGGAAGCAGACTACTGTCTATGATCAAAAATGTGTAGTAGTAGTAACGATAATACTGATTATCCAAATCCAACAGAAGCAAAAGAAACTAAATAAATGTAACATGTTGCTGTGAGGCTTATGAAATATTTAACAAGAAAACTGTCATAAATATGAGGGGGTATAAAGTGATATCATAGCAGAGAGGTGACAGCAGAATACTATCTGTAGCTGATGGAAGTAGCCAGAAAATATGCTTTAGCTATACCTTATACTGAAGATGGAGGACATTCAATTATCAGCTGTCGACATTTATTTTGAGATGTGATTTTAGAAAAAATGTACATTGCTGAGGCATAACTATCGATGCAGTATTTTATCTTCCAGTGTCAAACGGCCAAATGCATTTCACAAAATTATTGAGAAATTTAGACTGGAAAAAATCTCTGGGGGATCATCTAGTCTAACCTCTTGTGAAAAAACAAATGCCTCTAATGGACTTATTTAACTAGATTTTGAGTTCATATATTCTTTATATAGATAACTCTAAAAATTTCTGGGTTTACATATATTTGCAGAGTTTCAGTGTCTAAGCATGCTCTGTTTTAGTCAGTTTGAACAGACCTGGACTTCTACTGAGTTATACAGGTCTATACAATCACACTCCTTTATCCTCCTTAGAAGCATGTTTCAAGACACATGGATTACCATTGTTTTGATAGCTTATTTCAAAGCCACCTAGGCCATCCTCGTAAGTTGCTGCAAAGGTACTTAACCTACTAAAGGCCTCAAATGTGAGTACCCCTTTTGCTTTTGGGGTTTTTATTTGCTTATTTTTTTGAGGGGGCTGTGTGGGAAAGCGAAGGTGAGAAGCAGATTGCACAGCTATCGTATGCTCACCTTTCTATGGGGTGCCGCTCAGAGGGACCTAGAGAGGCTAGAAGAACAGGCCAACAGCAATCTCATGATATTCCTCAAGGACGAATGCAAATCAGACTCAACTCCTCCACTATACAGGCTGGGGTCTCACTGGGAGGGAGCAACTCTCCCAGAAGAGACCTGGTGACCAGCAAGCTACAGAAGAGTCAGCACCGTGCCCTGGGAGCAATGAAGGTGAACAGTGTCCTGGGCTGTGTTAACAGGACCATAGCCAGTAGATCAAGAAAAGTGATCATTCCCCTCTAAAAACCCTGTTTCTAAGTTTATCTACCTGTTCTGCCCTTCCCTGCCCTTACTTCCAAGATATGGATAAACATGTGTGTCTGACATAGGGCCACCAAGATGGTCAGGGGTAGGAGTATTTGCCCTATAAGGAAATGGGGCTTGTTTAAGCACAAGAAAAGGCATTAGGGAAACCTAAGCAGCCCCCCAGTACTTACAAGGAGGTTACTGGAAAGGTAAAACCTTGGCCTTTACTGAAGTGCACAGAAGGAGGGTGAGAGAGGATCATAGAGTGAAACACAGAAGGTTCCAACCAGATATACATAAAAAAACCCAAAACCAAACCCACTTTGAGGACAATTAAGTATTATAATAGGCTGACAAGGCAGGTTGTGGAATCTGTCCTTGGAGGACGTCAAGACCTGACTGTTAAAAGCTCTAAATAACCTGATTTACATTCAATGTTCCCTCTGCTTTGAGTGGGAGGTTAAAACAGTGTGGTTTAAGCCCAGCCGTTGTGCTTGTTGCTTGGGATGGAGCAGCCGCATTGTCTGTTGTTTTGCCATCAGATCCAGAGACATCTTTTACCTGCTCCTTACAGAGCAGGGCTCTGTAGGTGTCGGCCAAGCCCCAGCACATTGCAGTGAGTTTTCCCTCTCTGGTATTGCCAGGACAACAGGACACCTTGTCTAAGTGTTTTACTAGTTTTTCTGGATTTCATACTTGTTCAGGGGTGAAGTTTCAAAGCACTGGAGGGGCCCACTGGCCCAGATGCTTGCCCATATAGAATCATAGAATCATAGAATAGTTAGGGTTGGAAAGGACCTTAAGATCATCTAGTTCCAACCCCCCTGCCAGGGGCAGGGACACCTCCCACTAAACCATGCCACCCAAGGCTCTGTCCAATCCAGCCTTGAATACTGCCAGGGATGGAGCATTCACAACTTCCCTGGCAACCCATTCCAGTGCCTCACCACCCTTACAGTAAAGAATTTCTTCCTCATATCCAGTCTAAACTTCCCCTGCTTAAGTTTGAACCCGTTACCCCTTGTCCTCTCACTACAGTCCCTAATGAAGAGTCCCTCCCCAGCATCCCTATAGGCCCCCTTCAGATACTGGAAGGCTGCTCTGAGGTCTCCACGCAGCCTTCTCTTCTCCAGGCTGAACAGCCCCAATATAATCTCACACACCCAGCCACTCATGACTGTCCAGCCTCAGGGAAGATCTCCTGGTGGCATTCTTAGATAGTTGTTTAACCTTAGACAAGACCCAAGCCCAACACTGCTTAGCTTCTGAGATCAGACACGGTCAGGTGTTCTCGAGGTGGTATGGCCGTAGGTAAAACACATGCAGCATACGCAGCAACATGCTAGCTCCCAGAAAAAGGAGCAGGCTGGCTTCAAGGGCATTAAAAGAATACTCAAAATCTTTAACATTCTCAAATGCTGCTGGAAATAGCCTGGTGGGGAGTGAAGGGTGTGAGAGGATGTCTCCTCCATAGGTTGACCCTCCAAGGGGGGAAAAAAAGAGGTGTAACATTAACAATTCCTATTATATGCCTCCCATACTACAGAGGTAATGGCCATGCCAAGAACACATGCCAGACCAGTTTTATGATCAATAATTCTATTGTATTACAAGCCATTATCATAAAGTACAGCAAAATGAGAACCTTAGCCCAGGCCCCAAAGCCAACAAACACTAAACCAGCAAATACTGACTGCAAGTAAGGTGTGACATAATGGAACTCTGAGACCAAGCACAACAACCCCAAGAGCAAATACATCAATATTGTCATGAGTGACTATTAGCCCAAAACAATGAATGCTTATCATAAATACGATTAGACACACTGTGCTCAGATCTGTCGTTATCTCAACCCTTCGTGCCCCACACCGGGCGCCACAAAGAACTGTCATGGTTTAAGCCCAGCCGCTCGCTCATTCCTCCACTTCTCCCTCCCCCTGCTCCTGCAGGGATGGGGAGGAGAGTCAAAAGAATGTAAATACACAGGTTGAGATAAGAACAGTCCAGTAAGTAAGGTATAACACAAAACCACTGCTGCTACCACCAATAATAATAATGATAAAAAATAACAAGGGAAGAGACTATAAAGCTAAAAAGGGAAGGAAAAAAACTCAATAAACACAAGTGATGCACAATACAATTTCTCACCACATGCTGACTGATACCCAGCGACCGACCTGAGCAGCGATCTGGGCCTTCCGGGTGACTCCCCCCAGTTTATATACTGGGCATGATGTGCTGTGGTATGGAATACCCCTTTGGCTAGTTTGGGGCAGGGGTCCTGTCTTTGCTTCCTCCTGGCTTCCTGTGTGCCTCCTGTCAGAGCATGAGAGGCTGAAAAAGGCCTTGATCAGGGTAAGCATCACATAGCGACAACTAAAACATTGGTGTGTTATCAGCACTGTTCTCAGACTGAAGCCAAAACACAGCACTGCACCAACTAAAGAGAAAAACAACTGTTACAGCTGAACCCAGGACACCCAGGACAACTAGATAAGCTCACAACCTTCATGATTCTATGACTTGCTACTATTTCTTTCAAATCATCTTTTTGAGTGTATAAATGTGAAACTGACTGTAAAATTCTATGAACTTTACAATGCCCAGGACTACTGTTAGTACTTCTCAATAATTACTACTTTACCGTAGTCTTTTATTTCTGCCATTACAATTTAGGAAGCCCAATGCTATTTTGGATCTGTTTCAGGTGTTTATTATTTCATACTACATCAGTTTATTTACATGAAAGATGAACAATTTGCTACATCTTAATTGCTTGCTCATAAATTGTCACCACCCTGTAACTACTGAAAACTTAGTTGAGCTTTTGTAGTTAATTTTTTAACAATGTATTTGATTCAAGCTTCTCATGCAAATTTAATTCAAGTTTATGAGACAAATACACATGGTATCATAATACTTAAGTGAAACATAAACAGTAAATGGACTTCATGGAATCTTATCTCTTTTTCTGTGGCTTAGTAAGCATACGTTTTCTCTGGCTTCAATTAAACATTGTGTTATAAAAAGAAATACCACATTTGGAAATCAATTTTATGTACTTAAATCTGATCCAAAGCCCATTTTATGTAGATGGCATGATGAATCCTGGTTTAGGATCCTGCCAACTATGCGAGTTTGTCACAAATGGGTGATTTAGACTGCTTAAAGAATCACTTTCAAGGTATTAGCAAACATGATTTTAATATGGTGTTGTAAAAGTTACCATACTACAAGGTTATGCAAGGTATCGGTCACTTACGACCAAACTATCATCGGTAAAAGGTTCCTCTGCCTCAAAGAACAACATTGAGAGGTATCCCAGCTTGAGTGGAGGTCAAAACTATGCAGCCACACTGCCAAGCAGGAAAAACTCAAAGGAAGCTCATTTAGGCTGTCATATTTATGGAATGTAGTGGTTGACTTGTAATTGAATTACATGTGATGGAAAAGGTATGCATGAGACTCCTTGTACCCACAACTTTCTTTGTTCCTTCATAATTCAGCCTTGGAAAAGCCACCTACAATTCATGTGTTAACTGCATGAAGGCTATTACAAGCCCACCTGCATCGATGTTCACTGTGTTACTCTGCTCCTTATTGAGTTTTCAGAGAACACATTGAACCTATAGGAGTTCTTGGCCCATTTACAACTTAGGCCTCTCCTCCTTTGGAGCCTGTTCCAAACTACCGCTAGTTTGGTTAAGAGGTCAAACACATCCGTCATAGATGGAAACAGCCCCACAAACTCAGTCTTTGTCTCAACTAGTTTTTTACTCAACAAGTCATAGGATTACAGCCTCATGGATATTTGATGAGGCAGCGAAGAGCTTATGGTAGAAAACATATCTAACTGTGCAAGTTAATAGAAATGTTTTATTTATATTTTTTATGGCAGAAACACAGCGGACAACATTAGGAAGATTGCTTAGAGGTTTAAAGAAAAATATCTCAGAACTTCATTGCTTGAGGAGCACAGATTCCATATGCAACAGCACTAAACCCTTTGCTGTAGCTGCAACTAACTAGCTGCAGCCACAGAAGAGTAAACGGATCACTGACCTAAAAACCATAGCATCCCTCAAGATGTCGATGAATAATTCGCCAAATGTATTTTTGGATCCAAATGCAAATCGGTTTCAAGTTAACATAATTAACGAAAGCCATGACAACAATGAAACATCCCAAGAGGATGTGGGCTCTGACCCACCACATTATGAAGAAACATCTTTTACTGACGAAGCACATAACAGACTGAGAATCAGTTACAGACCAGGAAAAAGAGAATTATATGACAACTTTCTTCAAAACGGGGAGAAAACAGAAGCTAGTTTACATCCCTACGATACTCACAATAAAATGTATTATCTACAAACTTTTGGCCATAACACAATGGACCCAGTTCCCAAAATTGATTATTATAGAAACACCGGCAGCGTCAGTGGGAATAAGCTGAGCAGACCAAGCTTATTAGAAATTCATGAACAACTGGCAAAGGTAAGTGGAAAGGAAAGATACAAATTTTCTCTATTCCATTTCCAGGCTGTTAATTCTGTTTATTAATATGAAAAAGTCCTTAAATTCATGGACCTTGCCCAAGAGAAAAATCACAGGTAATCACTTACCATATTTCCTTTGGTAGCTGCAGTATGTTTTCTGCCCTGTACCCTGCTCAAAGCAGAGATTGTTATTACAAGGTGATAGTAATGTTCTTGATTAACAGGAAATCATAGCTGAATCTTGCCTAAATGTATAAAACTACTGAGTTTCTTCTGTTTCACATTGTTACGATGGCAGATGATGAATATCAATTCATAATCTAACCAAGTTACACAATTCACACTTCTACTGAACTTGACTTTATGCATCAATGCATAATGTAAGTTTCATAGATTCCTCAGTAGTATTCTTTTTTCATATATGCATATGAATATTATAAAAAAAATTATGTGCAACAAATGCAATTTAAACTAATCAGAAATCCAAAGCACTACCTGCTTATTGCTGCAATGAACCATTCAAACAGCAAGAAAGAACCCAGAACAAGGGTGTTGAGGTTGAAGTGTTTGCTCAGAAAACGGATAGCAGGCAATAGTTTCCAAGTACTGACTCAGTGAATGAATTTAGGCATTCACGCTCATTATACCAATGAATTTGGAGAAAATCTGAGGAGTCTCTTGAATGACTACACAGAAAGCCATTATGGAGGAATGATTTGGCTAGATTCCTCCTCATCTATTACACAGAAGAGCTATTTAGACTTTGCTCATGTAATAGATGGGACAATATCCATGTAAAATATACTCACAGAGAGAACTACTGAACGGGATACAACTGGCTAACCTGCCTTTGAAAGATTTTCTAGGGCCGTTTCTCCTCTCCCCTTCTGAGTTGACCTACTTTTGGTTAATACAATGTAAGAGTTTACTACTGATGCATATGACCAATGGATTTTGTGGAAAAAACTTCCCCTTAGCAGATTCCTCCTGTTTGCCCAACTTTTTTTTCCACAAACACACACTACAGTAAATGAATAATGAAATACCAAAACATGTCCTTTATCATGATAATCCTCACTTTTGTCACCCTGTAATAAGAACTTGTGGGGACAGGAAAAACTAGATTAAGCACTTTGATACAGTTAAGCTATTCAAAAACTTACTGCAAAACAGTGGAATAACATGACACTCTACTGATTTTGGTAAAATTAGACTCTTCCCCCTTAAGCCACAAGACCAAGTTTTCTGTAAAAAGCAGAGAAGAGACACAGGATACACCTACTTACAGAATTAATATCAAACCTTTCCTGAGGTTCTTAATTGTGCATTTGTCAGGGCAGGGCTGGGAAGAGGGAGATCACCTCATACTAGAAGTGTCAATATGCAGCAAAAAACCCTATACTTTTTCTGTATTAGGTAAGAGAGAAATAAGATATCTCCAGAGAAAACACACTCTCATCACCATTCCACTCATACTTCTGAGGTCAGAATAATTTGGACAAGCATCTGATTTTTGGATGCTGGTCCAGATCTTGTTCAAACTCCAGTTTCTCTGGAGATTCACCTGTCCTAAGGAGGTTTAATATAAAGTAATGAAATCAAGCAAAAAATAGCCATTAAGAAAGTAGGACCTGATTCTTTATGATCTTATTAGGACAGATTCCTAGTTTGGGCCTGAGTTGTTTAAATGAAGGTCTCTGCAGACCTGCCTAAAATGGCTTACATAGAAAGGAGAAACAGGTTACCTGGGTCATCATTTATTTCCAAAAATTAATGCAAAGTGGATGTGAAAAGTAAGGAATACAAATTGGGTATCCCTACTCATTTGCAGATGCATAAGCTGCTACTCAAGGGACTAAACACATTTCCATGCCCAGAAGAAACTTCCTCTCATAGAAATAATTTACTTTAATAGTGGCCAGAGAGGAGAAAAATAGTGTGTTGCCTTTGAATGTTATGCTGAATGAACATGTACTGAACATTAGCATATTGAGGGATTTTCAGTTTTAACTATTATTAGAAAATTAAGGGATTTTGCTGTTGCATCTCTCGGTTTATTTTTAAAAAGTTTAGAAAAATTTGTTTAGGTTTTTTTAAGGCTTTCACTTAGAGAATATCAAAAAGAAGGCTGATTCCTTCCCAGAATAAAATGGATGAAAAATTGCTTCACAGGTTGGGATTGTTAGGGAAAAGAGCATCATCTGGCTTGGTCATTCTGACTTTTCCCAGTATCCATCTTAAAGAAGGATAATCTTATGCCTCACAAAATAGGAAGGTGAATGTCAGAGGTAATGGAATTTTTATTACACTGACAATGCGCTGTGCTCTTAAGTGAGTTGTGGCCCAGGTCTACAAGCCGCTAACCAGAGCACTGGAACAACAGACCCACCATTACTATGGCTGGAGTTTATTCCTGGCTGTCCCATGGACTCACTTCATGACCTTGGACAAATCACTTTGGGCTACAGAGCTTGTTCTGAAGAATAAACAAACATGCGGTCATTAAATAGTAGATTAGTAAAGAAGGGAATTAAGATGGTAAGAAAAGCTTGAGCTTCTATCAAGAGGCAAAAGCATTACATGCAGCTGGATCAGATGCCTATCCACCATCCCCAACATGCAGCAAGCTCTCTAGCCATCACTAAGGGGATGAAATGCCACACTGGATGTGTATGAGGGCTAGACTAGTAACCCAAGATGCAGTTCTGGAAAATATGCTTTATTTCTTTTTACTTAACACTCAAATCTGGCCTTACTACACCATAGCCCAAGGCAATCCCACCTCCTTCACCCCAAGCTTTTTTGATACTCAAAACTTTGACAACTGTCCTGTCAAAGTCCATTACCAGATTCTGATACGAAGCGACATATGTTTGACTTTGGATTGCTAAACATCACATAAGCATTCCCATTGTGCTTTGATGCTGGTCTTAACATCAGAAGATAAATATTAATATTTAATACATTTTGTTAATATGTAATTTTTCAAATGTCAGACCATAAAGCAGGCTAAAATAACCTCAAATATCCAGTTCCCACACTGCTGGAGTCAAATTTGTGTCATCTTTTAGCAAGATGTGTCATTTTTTACACATACTAAGCCACAAATCACCAATTAAATCCCTAAAAAATTGTCTAAGTGCTATTTCACAGCTGATGGCTGGTGATAATTATGTGGGCTTAATATTTACTGTACGTAAGAAATAATCTAACCTTTCTTCATTCTGGCTATCCTCCACACTTGTTAAGGGGCCTCGATGAGCTCACCATCTTTAACCCCATGGGAAATGAAGACAAAACTGCTCTGAAACAAGGAAGGGATTTATTTTTTTTTAAAGACAGCAGTTAACTTTTTATTTTGGTAGCTTTTCAAAATGTTCTGTCACTTTTATTCCACATCCTTAATGCATGAGTAGCACGAGTAGAGCTGCCTGGTAAATAACCAATCATTCACTAAAGCACACCAATTTAAAATGCATTTATGGAAGGTTTAAGGCCATAATTTATGATAATGGCATAGAGAGCACAAATTAATTCAAAGTACATAGGAAATGACTTGTTTTAACTACAAGGACCAACACCCCCCCCTTTCTTTTTTGTCTTCAGAATTCTAACCACTGTAGCAAAAACCCCTCACATTATTCTGCTTATCTTCTTTAAATACTCTATTTAAGCAAACACAGCCATTATTATTTTAGGGTAAGAATTGTCAAAATTATCTGAGTAATTGAGGCTCTCAAAGTCACAGCTTTCAACAGATCTCGTATTCCCATTTCCCTTAGAGCCAAAAGGGACATAGGCGCCAAGTTTAATCCATGTTGAAATGTATTATCCAGTCACTTTTTTCTCATTTGTGAGCACAATCCTAGATTTACTGTGTCAAAGGCATTCTACAACCTTGCATCATAGTGACTAGAGCCTGCTCCATGAGGGGGAATGCCAAATATTAGCATAAGCATCACATACAGTTGGTCTTTATGTTGGTTTTGGTTTTGTTTGTTGATTTTTAAGTCCATGGACAAAAAAACATAGAAACAGTCTTGAAGACTAAACAAGATGAAAAAAATCTCATATTTTTCACAGAATCACAGATGTTTCCCTTCCTTGACCTGTTTAGCTAGCCTGGAAATATCTTCATCCCCTTCTAAACCCTAAAAGCACCTTGATTCCTTTCTAGAAGTGACACACGCTCCTGACCGCCTGGCAGACTATAGCAAAGTATGTGGCCCTTCCTGAAGGTCTTCATAGAGGACCCAGACAATACCTGGCAGTTGTTAACTTAATGCCAACTCCTTGCAAAACCAGTCAGAACTTTGTATTAAAAAAAGAAAAGAAAACAAATCAAAACACTAACCCAACTCCCCCCCCCCATAAAGCAACAATGATAACACATATCAACCTCAGACCTGTGACTGATTTCTATTCAAGCCACAGGAAACATATCATGATGCTAAATTACCTCAAAGATTCTGGGGCAGTAGAGCTGAAGAGAAAATAGATTTATGTCTGCAACTGCATGTGAACAATCTAAAATTCTGGGCTATTTATTCTGGTTACACCACAGATGTGGCAATTCTTAAACCTATCTACTATGGTTATACCAGAATTGGACAAACCACAAAAAGAATTTTTGATTCTGACTGTTTTCAAGACTATGTTACCATTTGCTGCTGCAATTATGTTTGTACTTCGTTCAGCAGAAAGCATCACAGTTCATCACATAACTTTGCCATACAGCACTCAGCTAGGTCGCTCTTCGCTAGTGAGCAATTATCTCTATTTCTACACTTAGCATTATTCATAAATTGTTGCAGCAGCGTATAAAGGCAAACACAAGACCCTCATTATGCTAGATGCTGTACTAACATATCAACACAACATATATGTTGAATACAGTTTACAATAAAACCAATTTAGTATCAGATAATAATTTATTTACTCTGCTTAAGCAATTCTTTAATCTTTTCTTGATGTTAGCAAGCACACCTGCTGATGCCTGGTGTGAGCAGAATATAGCACTCTTCTCCAAAGACAGTAAAATCTGATCTTCATTGAAATTCCTTTATTCCATGCCTCTCTTATGCAGCCAGGTGTCCTCCGCTTGACACAAAACTGTCTTTGTTTTCTGTGTGACTCTTCAGAACATAGCCGTGAGCACCAGCTCGGTCGAGAGAGTGGTCAATGGAGAAAGCACCACTGGAGATGAGCCAGCAGACAGCAAGGAAGAAGAAAACAAAACAGGATTTGTCAAGTTTGGATGGGTGAAGGGTGTGCTGGTGAGAAACTTACCTGCATTTCTAAAAGAAACAGAAGAAAAACATCAAGATTAGTTTTGCAACACCAAGGTCTCTTAAGAAGTGGGAGGGAGACAGACTTCAGGGATGTTGGGGTGCTTTTTAAAAGCCTGCAAAGCAAGCTACTACCCTTCTGGTTGTTAGCACTACCTTAACGTTGCACTAATGAAGTATTTTTTTGATTAAAACCTAGGTAAGATGTATGCTTAACATTTGGGGTGTGATGCTTTTTATTCGACTTTCCTGGATTGTAGGTCAAGCAGGAATTGGTATGTATCTTATTTAATATCATTTTCAACAGTGAAAGGGATAAAGAGGATAAACTATACATGATCATGATTAATACATAATCCGAGATGTGCATTTGCATGTTGAACTAAATAATGTTTTCAAATGCTTGCCAGGGTAAAAGATGTTAATCCTCCAAACTCTTGGAATTTTCCAGACTCACAGCCAAATTACTGCTTAGAGGCACGGATCTGTTAACTATGCATATGATCATCACATTTGAGTATTTCTAAGCTTTAGTGAAATTTGTATTTAGATCCTGTAACAGATGTAAACCTCATGACTAGGGCCAATTTCTAATATGTACGTACAAAATTAACCTTTAAGAGTTCACACTTCACTTATCTGTGAATCCCAAACCTTGGCATCTACATATTAAAAACAACACTTCTTCACACCTCTCAGCAAAGATGAAAACAGAACTGGAAGGAGGTCTCATCTCATCAGGATTTCGTTATTTTTAACTCTAGCACAGTACTAGATACTACTGTATTATGAAACGCGAAGTTTTAAAAGTTCTGTTACAGTTTTCACATAACTATGTACACTTCATTGTGTGCTGTATCTTTGCTGCAGTAGCAGTGTCACTCTGTGTTACATGATAATACAGTCTAGAATAATGGGCCCTAATCTTTGACTAGCACCCAAATGCTATGAAAACCAGCAATTCAAAGGGTGGATGCAAGTATTCCACTTTGGATTCTCACAGAATGGAAATATTAAGTAGACACAAGCTGAAGTCTAATCTTCGGCATCAGGGCAGTAACTTTCCTTAGTGTTGCAAGGCCTTGGATCAAACTCAGTGCCCAAATTCAGATTGCATATAAATATCATTCACTTCCTTGTTAACGGAAGTCAAATGAAACACTGAATCAAAACATCTCCAGGATTCTGCATGGTTGAAGTCTCATTTCCAACAAAACACAGAAACTTTACAAGAAGTTTCACTTGAGCAAGAATGAGCTTTTAAAAAGAGAAACAAATAAAATGCTTATTAAGAAAAATAATCCAGCCACAAACTTACAGAGACATACACGATTAAGAAAAAAAAACAAACCAATAAAAAACCTCAACACCAAAGCAAAAACCAAACCAATAAAAGATCCAAAACTAAGCGGAAGAACTTTATTACTTCTGCAGTGCTCCATGCGTGGCTCTAGCACTGTGCCTGACAAAGGGGGGCTTGCTGATTTTATGATGCATACCAAATGAGAGCATATAGCCCAGGGCACTCATAAGTATATGCCTTGCCATGAAAATTCTGCATCTTAATATTGCCAAGATTTCGCTCTGGGGTTTCATGCAAAATTAGTTTTTAAGGGCAGTTTAGTAACTTATTGAGATCATCAAGAAGTATTATTTTGTTTTGAGGTGTGAGAATAGCCATAGGCAAGAGTAATCCATTTTAGAACAACTTACTTAGCAGCCATATGCTTGGTTTTCAACCTAAACTTTAATCAGATTTTAACATTAATTTGCACCACCATCAGTTACAGCCTTTCTGCTTTCACATTTAATTTTACCATTTTAATTCATTGATAAGCAGGCTCTCCTTTCTTATGGTTTATGGCTCTGCTGTTGCTTTTTAAAATTGCATGCCTTATGTAAGGAGGTTAACTTTACTTCTGAAAATGAGACATCAAATTCCATTTGAATAATTTCTCAATGCATTTTCTGAATGTCTTATAAGTAATGAGCTTTAAGTCCCTAGTCAAGCTGCTTAAGGAGAAAAGTGATGGAAGCTCATCATCACAAAGGCTCAGGGATTTCACTAGGTAATGCTACTAACATGGAAATTAAATGAGTCAGTTAAACCACCATCTGGGCACCATTTATATCCCCATCATTTGAGGGCCAAAGAGAGAAACCCCAATTATTTCCATATCCTGATGGGCTGTCTTGGGTAAAAGCTCTTACAAGGGGAAGAAAAATAACATTCCAACAAGGTTCTCCACCTATCATCAGTTGGGAAAAGAGGGACAGTATGATCCTGACAAGGTTTCAGGTCCAAAACTAGTTTGGTATGTCCACCTAATCTGGGGACTCTCTAAAGTCTGTATTTGTACTTGTACATGGAATGGTTAGCCAAAGGCAGGAAACCACCAAGTTTCTGTTAACTGAAAATACGGCCCTGAATATTACAATTCTGTTACATTGTTATATTACAATGATGTTTTGGTCAAGTCACTTCATTTTATGCACTTGTCTTCATAAATGTTAAAATATTTTTTTCATTAACATTAAATCCTCCCCAAGCAGCTCTAACTCATCAAATTAGCAGAATATCTGACCCTATGTAGCATATATATACAAACAACATGAGTTGTGAAATGCAATAGAAAATCCTGGAAAAATACTCCTTAGGATGCAACATCCAGTATGAACCAAAGTAAGGAATCTGATCTGGAAGCCAGAAGATAGAAATAGAGCAGATAAAGCAATATGTTTGTAGTTGCAGGATCAAAGTTTTAATTTGCACAAGCCCTGGCCAATAAATATTGCTACAAGCAGTGTATGATCTTCAGTTCCTCACTGAAGACCTATGCATTTTATGGAAACAAGAGAGCTATTACGTAAGTGCTAATAGGTTTAGATAAAACTAAGAACCGATTCCATATTTGACACCAAACTGTAACTGTTTCAATTTTTTTTTCCCCCTTCTCACATAGAAACGGGAATAGAAGCAATAAAGTTGAGAGGAAAAAGTCATATTATTTCTTCACCTGGCTTGGAACAAGAAAGTATTTGGTTCTGTAGTTCCAAAACCCTTCTTGGTAGTGCCAGAAAATGTTACAGAAGCAATGGCTGCAATTGTAGCTTCGGATGTCCAGTTTATACACAAAGGAATATTTTTCACTGGGCAGGTAGTATAGCCCTGGAGCAAGTAATCCAAAGAGGCTATGAGATCTTTGTTCACGGAGGTTTTCAAGATCCAGCTAGCCAAAGTCATCACTGATTTAATCCTGTGTTGGCAATAGATAGCTCTGCTATGACTGGGAGACTGTTTCAGACCTTCAGAAGTCACTTCCAGCCAATGTTTCTATGATTCTAAATCATACTAGGCACCTTCCACCCATTTCTAGCACAGTTTCACAAAGTTAACAGAAACCTGACTATATAGCCAAAGACTGGAAACACTCAGATTTCAGACGCTACTCAAACTGAAACCCAGCTCACCTATAACTAATCACCTGTCACTGATCTTCAGGTGCTTGGTTATTTCTGTTTAATGATACAATTTTGTGATATTAGCTAAAAAAAAAAAACAACCCCCAAAAAACTCTAAGATTATATATTCCAGGTCACCTGTTAAAGCAATACTGGCATCTTCATTTATGTTAAGAGTAAAATCACTTTGTGCAAGAAAGAGGGAGATGAGAGAGTGGGGAAGCACAACACTCGATAGCTTGGCATGTAAGGATATAGAAGGCTCGCACTCAAACCTAGTCTCTCTACCTGATAGACTCTGTCCTGGTGCACTATGAAACTATACAGTCAGTCTTTCTCTGATTCAATACCTAATTAACTGATGAAAGACAGCAGCATTCTTACAAGAGCTGAGGTTAATGTGTCGATCTCTCCACTTAAACAGCCCAGAAGTATATTAAAGGGAGATATAAGCATCCATGCCAAGGGACACTTGTTTGCCCATTTCCTCCAGCCTTCAAAAATCATGAGATCCTTTGGCTAGGCTACTCCTCTCAGAAAGAATCACTGCTTCAACACTGATGGGAATAATTTACTACTGTGACATGAACTCCTTGGATATTTTCTGAAACTGCAAGTGGTCAACAAACCATCTTTTCAGTTTATTGCTCTAATTCTGGCCTGAAAATTCAATTTAAAGAGAGTGATTTGTAGGAATCATAGAACATGAGTAAAATATTTTATCTTCTTATTACTGACAGGTCTTGGAGTAATCATAATTCTTCTCGCTACGATGGTAACCTCAATTACTGGGTTGTCAACTTCTGCAATAGCAACTAATGGGTTTATCCGTGGAGGTAAAAATCTTAGGGTTACTAATGCTTTCAAGCCCAAAAAGGTCTTTATGTATTATTTTCATGTAAGGCAAACCAGAAGGATGATAAACCAAATGGTACAACTAAAGGAACCAGAAGGTAACAATCCTAGCCACCTCTAATCACAATTTATGGCATGTCTGAGTTGTCACTTTTAATAACCCCAGATTTCAGTTCAGTCTGTGAAGTACATTTCAGACGTTCCTGCCTACTGCTGAGTGAGAGATGGCTTCTGGCTTTTCAAGTTCTTTTCTTACCTTTCAGCAGGTCTTTCTTATTCAGAGCATTTCAGGTTGGACATCCTTGGACAAACTGAGCCTGAGGCATCTCTTCCTCTCATTTTAAAGACTGATGCAGATCAGCGGATACCTTCAATTTAACACTTTCTTTATAAAACTCCTTACGTTTCAGCCATTCCTTGGAAGATGAGTAAATAATTTTGCTGGGAAAGTGCGTGTCAGGTACTTTATGAAACAAAGTTTTAGTGCATTTCAGATCCTTAAAGTTATAACTGGTCTGCTCTAGTCTCTCTGGGAAATGACAAGTTCTTACTACGTCGCTTAAGGAGAACAGGTATTTGAATATACTTGAATACACTTTCTTTTCGGATCTTTCAGGTCTTGGAATCATAGTTATTGGTCTGAGTGTAGTAGTAACAACATTAACAGGTATCTCCATGTCTGCCATTTGCACTAATGGAGTAGTAAGAGGAGGTAAGTAATATGATCTCATGAAAAATAAAAAAAACTGCAGATTTGGATTAGGAAAAGAAAAAAGAAATTGAGATAACTGTTATAAGCAAAGCAATAATAAATATCTTTGGAGTGATCTCTTTCAATGGGTTAACAGTAAATTAAAACGTATATAATCTTAAACACTTCCTGAAAATAAAGTATCAGTGAGATAAGATGAAATAATTAAATGACAAAGTAATATGCTCCATTCATGGTGTTACGCAAAAAAGATTCACTGTATCACTATGCAGGAGCTTAACAATGTGCCACAGAATATGATCTTTCATGCTAACATTGGGATAGATCCAAGTAAGTTAGAATCTGTCTGAAAGTAAGGTTCTTTCTGCTGTTACTACATTATGTATCATGAAAAATTATTTGAAGGTCTGGTTTTGCATGCTAATAAAAGATTTTTGCAATAGAAAGGCATACAGAAAGGTCTGGAGGCAGAACCAGTACAAAGCAAATTCCTTTTATTAATCAGTGTTCCCTATTACTATAGGGCAAATAATGGTTATGTTTGTTAGGCTAAAAGTAGAGATTCCTGAGGCATTATTTATGTGAGAAAAATGAGCAGAACCTGAACATTCAGTTGTGCTGAAATAGCAATCATTTCTGTCTGCAGGTGGAGCATACTATTTGATCTCCAGAAGTCTAGGCCCAGAGTTTGGTGGATCTATAGGACTTATCTTTGCGTTTGCGAATGCAGTGGCAGTTGCTATGTATGTAGTTGGATTTGCTGAAACAGTTGTAGAACTTCTTAAGGTAAATGTAAATGTTTCATGTATATGACTAAACTGGGGGGGTTGTTTTGTGGAGGATTTTTTTGTTGCTTGAGATTTTTGGGGTTTTGGAGGGGTTGGGGTTGGTTTTTTTTGAGGGGGGCTTTATTTCCCTGCCCATGGCAGGGTGGTTGGAACTAGCTGATCTTAAGGTCCTTTCCAACCCTAACTGTTCTATGATTCTATGATTTCTAGGTTTTTGTTTGGGTTTTGCTTGTTTGGTTGGTTTATACAATAGATTTAAGTGGTGGTACTTTTTAGCTGAGGCTTGAGGGACATCTTTAGCAAGGAAGAAGCTAGTCTGTCTAAATGTGCCAGAGTGCTTCTCCATTACTTCTACCTTACAAATATATTTCACACATTTCTCAACAAGAACCTCAAAATCAGAAAAGGAACAGACACCTAATTAGGCAGCCAAACAACCCCAGCTGCAAAGAGCCAGCCAGAACACAAAATCCAAACACTTGGTTTCACAGATCTCAGAAACTTTGACAGCTCACTGCTTTCTATTTCACCTTATTACCTGATCCCACCAGTAGGGCAGAGAAAGACTGATTCTAATAACATTTATTGCTGCTTTCAGGAGAGTGATACACTGATGGTAGATGAGTCCAATGACATCCGAATTATAGGTACCATAACTGTTGTCTGTCTTCTCGGCATCTCTGTTGCTGGCATGGAATGGGAAGCAAAGGTAAACCTTTAAAAGTACATAAAAACAACCAGTATATTAGAATACTGTAAAGAAATTGTGCATGAGGAATGGTATACAACAGGTGGAATTTTCAAAAGCACTGTTTCAGTTTATGCTTAATCTTTCTAGAAGCAATAGTAGTTTAATTATTGCTTTCAACGAAAGCACAATTACTCCATGCTCTTCCCTGTATATACATTTAGAAGGGAAGAGAAAGTCTGTGTTCTGCTGACAGCTTGATTATATTGATTTTTATAATTCATGGCATCATTTAGTGTCTTGGGTAAGTGCCTCTTTTGTCCTTATTTTTGATGCAGCTTGACAGAATAAACAGTAGTAAAAACAATACATGGTTTTATCACTGTACTCACTCAACTGTACTCACTCTAATCAGCAGAAGAGTGCTATTTGGTATCCATTCCTTAACCACTAATGATTTCTGTTATTCCTTTACCTGTAAAAAGAAAAGTTCAAAATGGAAATACTTTAGAGGGTGAAATACAGCTATCGAAAGCAGGTCCAGAATAGCACCCTTATGTAAATTCTGCTGTGATGAAGACTAGAACTACTTGTAAAAGAGATCAGAAAAATAATTAGATATTATAATCCTTGAAGTGACAACCCACTGCAACCAAATTTTATAATAATATAAAAATGCCTTACACTTGATAGCAATGCCCTAGCTGCTTTATTTTGCCTTTTCTTGTAAGGAAACTAACATAGAATTAAATTATAACTATTTATTCCATACAGTTATATAGCCCCCTAGTAAAATCTGCTGTTTTCATTAGCTGATTCAGCTGTCTTGATTCCTGGTATTTTTAAAAACTACAGAAATTAGTAATCTGTCGTAGGAAACACATGCAGATAACTTTCTATAAAGTCATCTCCATAGTCAATGCAAATTAAAATAATAAGGAACATGGTTTTGTTTCTATTGATAGGCTCAAGTTATTCTTCTAATTGTGCTCCTTGTTGCCATTGCAAACTTCTTTATTGGCACAATCATTCCTACCAACAATGAAAAGAAGGCAAGAGGCTTTTTCAATTACCAAGGTAAGTAACCTCACTGTCTATCATAAAATAGTAAGTCTGCATTCTTTTTGGCTTCATACCAAATTAAGAATTCCACTGAAAAAGGTGACAAGATCAGCATCTTCTACCCGAGTTTAAGTAAGCCTGCAAACCAAGGGACTTTATTTCATCTTTAATTTCGAGTCTGTCTCTCTGCTGCTGAAGCTGACAGCACAGTTAGCTGCAGCCTGAGTCACTTATATATCAGCAGACCACAGACAAACCTTTACACAGAGCTAAGTGCAAGTGATGTAGTGACACTCCTGTCACTTCAATACAGATCCGTAGCTCTAAGATGCAGACAAGCACATTCTACTGGGGACCAGACTAAGGAAATCAAATTCACTTGGCTTATGATAAGAGACAGTTTCAAACCCAGTTGTCCAGACATGAAAGACTAGCTTATTCACCTCCTTCATTAAGGAACTTTGGAATCAAATCACGGTGATACGTTTCATTTTCACCTATATTTGCAGCATCAATATTTGCAGAAAACTTTGGACCAGGTTTCAGAAGTGGAGAAGGATTTTTCTCGGTGTTTGCCATCTTTTTCCCAGCTGCCACTGGCATTCTTGCAGGAGCCAATATCTCAGGAGATCTGAAAGTATGTATTTCATTATCTTCATAATACTAGCCGTAGGCTGAAAAAAGAACAAGAAAACAAATTATGAATCAACACTGTATTCAGTTTTAAATCATGTCTTATTCTGGGAAGCAAAATTCTCCCTTTAAAGTACCTGCTTTATTATTTAAAAAAATCAGTTCACATTTTCTCTCATAATGCCTTATGGCTATTTACAGAAATTACTGCATTTAGGTTTGGGTTGCTGCATCATTTAAAAACATGTTTCAATAACCTGTAATAGTACATTGTTAATGGTCCATTAGCAGCACACGACATAAGAGAAATTACATGTGTATCTCTTGGCACTCTTTTGCAAAATATCATAGAATCATAGAATAGTTAGGGTTGGAAAGGACCTTAAGATTAGTTCCATCCCCCCTGCCATGGGCAGGGACACCTCCCACTAAACCATGCCACCCAAGGCTCTGTCCAACCCAGCCTTGAACACTGCCAGCGATGAAGCATTCACAACTTCCCTGGGCAACCCATTCCAGTGCCTCACTACCCTTACAGTAAAGAATTTCTTCCTCATATCCAATCTAAACTTCTCCTGTTTAAGTTTGAACCCATTACCCCTTGTCCTCTCACTACAGTTCTTAATGAAGAGTCCCTCCCCAGCATCCCTGTAGGCCCCCTTCAGATACTGGAAGGCTGCTCTGAGGTCTCCACACAGCCTTCTCTTCTCCAGGCTGAACAGCCCCAACTTTCTCACCCTATCTTCATACGGGAGGTGCTCCAGTCCCCTGATCATCCTTGTGGGCTTCCTTTGGACTTGTTCCAACAGTTCTATGTCCTTTTTATCCTATAGCATCATCCAAAAAAGCATACCTGTTAAGCCCACATTTGTACTCACAAGAATCAGCAGAGACTGGCTTTTTCTATTCAGGGTCATAGCAAGGGCAGAGCAAACAGAGCATGTAATGAAAGCAAGTATGTCCCAATCCCATGTCACTACCGCTGCTCCAAGTAAAAGCTGCTGATTTGCAGATGTGACAAAAGAAAAGAGTCAAAGAGGAAGGGAAAGAAGGTCCAAAGGTGCCCAATTCTGTTGCTGTGGCCATTCTGCCAGGCCCCCACTCTCTTCTTGCTGTAAAGCAGTGGTAAAATGGTATTTCCAATATCTAAACATACTGCTAAATTAGAGACAGCAATTTAGTTTTACCTTTGAGTGCCCTCTAGTTTTCATGACTTTCCACAGTGTACTTAATGCAAAAAGCATTTAAAGCTAAATGCAAAGGTGAAGTAATTCAAAGTTCAGTAAAACACTGGGTAAAATATCTCCAGTAAATGTGAGGCAATACTTTGTACTATTACAAGAAATTCAGAAAGGCACCAGGGGTATCCATAACTCAAATCTTGCAATCTAATAGTAAAAAAAAAAAAAAAAAACCAAAAAAAAAAAAACCACCAACAAAAGCCAAACAAACAAAAACACACACAAAGAAAAATAAAGTCACTGAAAAGTTGTAGCTTATACCTAGATAACCCCAGCATGTCAAATGAAGTTATCTGGTTTTATCATACAGATCCATTGTCTTGTAGAACTTGTGGATTCAACCAAAGGTCTGTTATTTCTGTAGTGGCACAGTAATCAAGTTCACCAGATTCTACCAAGCCTGACAGTTAGTTCTGTTTCTCTTCCTCACACTCAGTTGCATGCCTTATCTCCTTTGTTTTCAGAGGACTGCTTTTGAAACGGAGCAGAGAGAAATGTGTAGAAACTGAGCTACTAAGAGCATCTTTGAGATTCCATTTTTAATTAAAAAACCCCAAAACGTTGCACTTCTGCCCAGTGAGACTGAATCAGCCTCACACAATCTCCACCCTTTTATCAAATAAAAATAATTCTTTTCCCACATACAGTGCTCTCTATACATAGCAAGTTCCCAAACCAGCAGCACTTCCTTCATAAGCTATTTGAAAGAGGCTGAGCAGACCAAGGGAAGCAGTTCTTCTGTTGGCTGTCCGCAGTTGTTTCAGTCTGGCAATAAGTGGATTTCTATTACCAAGTCCTCCAGGCTGCAGGCTCCCCACCGAGCATGTTTAGATGCACCAGACACATCTAATTAAATTAACCAGCCTCTCCAGAAATCTAAAAGACAAGCTAAGAAGTATTTTAAAAGTTTAACATTTACCAATCAAACTTTCTTTATAATTTGCTGTGAATAGCTATGTAAACGCTTCAGTAGCCACTACACACTCAAGCAGTGGCCTGGTCGAAAGCCTGCTTTCAGACACAGCTAGTCTTTCTAGTGACTTCAGTGGGTTTTGGAGCAGGCCCTAAAGTGCTAACAGCATATTAAATATGTGTTTAATTATTGATAAAATTTAAAAGTTGTTAAGCTGCAAGAAGTTAAGATTTAATGTCGCAGTGTTTAAGATTGCAGCATGAGACTCCACAAAAACAATGACCTAAGACATGCACATCAGAACTGTACAAATTAAAGTTACCATGATCTGGGGGTAAAAGGTCTTATGCAGCTGAAGTAAGTGATTTTGCAATTATTTTTCAGCTCAACAAATCCCTACTTATTTAAAAGTCATATAAAGTTACCTTCAACTCATAGTGTGGCAGGACTCCCTAGCATGCAAATGCAATCAGACTGCAGCATCCAGGCTCACAGTGTTTTCTGGATCACTACTTTGTTTTCAGGATCCTCAAAGTGCGATACCCAAAGGAACAATGCTGGCCATTGTTATTACAACAGTTGCTTACATTGGCGTTGCAATATGTGTAGGTAAGTACAGAATCTGCTTCATGTTTTAATTTATACAGTTAAAGTTTGAAAACCTGGTAAACAAACGAATGATTAACCTCTCTGCTTTTTCACCTTGTGGATTTATTATTTAGAGAGATAGTTGTCTTGATTCTACTGTACGTAAAAACACTAGGGAGTAAGCAGCAGAAACAGAAGTTCCTGTTTGGCAGGTGGACTTTCGTATAACTTGTATGGTTACTTTTACATTCTGTGCAAAAGATTTAGCGACAAAGGCCACTAGCATATAGTATCCATGAACATACTAAAGATTAAAGGAACCTCTGATCGATCTGCTGATCTTTTGTTCCTCATTCACACTGAAAATTCACATGGCTTCTACTTTGCTCTCACTTGTCTTAATGAGTACTCATGAGTAACAGGGCAACACATAGTTTGTACGTTATATGTCAAAGACAGAAATCAACTGCCTGTCTTAGAGAAGAGGCACTATATTATTAGGTACTTTACAATGTTAGAATGCGATGTAACAGAACGGACACAAAAGTAAAATGGAGACTTGTACTGAAGCCATGAACTGTGTTGAAGGAACATGCAATTAAATTCTCATTACAAGGGTTAAAGAAAAAGTTGGGATTTTTTCCTATTTTAGTAGCTCAGTAAGAAACAGTGTTGTAAATGACACTCTTCCTTATGAGCAAATACCTCAATGCTGCATGAAAGCCCTGCGGGGAACTCCCTTTTCTGGGAGACGAATCTCAAGTCTTCCTGACTTTTGTGGTTCTTGTACTCAAGTCAAGCTGCAGCTCAGGTTATTGCATTATTTGGACCTAAATTTTGCCTACAATTAAAGTTGAAGTAGTCATTCTTCATTTTCTATTATAAATCTGTGTTAATGCATTGTTCTGTTCTCACAGGCCATAGATGTATTTCAACTTCAGAACTGTTCATTTTTCAGTGCAATAGTTTGATGGTTTTTGTTTCTGTTTGCATATGGGTTTGCTAAACAGGTAATGATTACTTTGGGACTCAATAGCAACATTTTTGTCACATTTGAAGATACCATATTAATTTATATTTTGGCCACTAAAGATGTTAAGATTAACGCTCTAAGTTAACTCCATATGATTCTTCTGGTGGCAAGCAGATAAAGACAACATCAATATTAATAAAACCAAAAAAATATAGGCAATTCCTCCTGTTTAAAGTTTTTCTAACCATTCTGATATTAGCAGGGCTATGACAATTTGAACGGCTGAGGATCTGGGTCTCTAAAGCAACTGTGCGTCCTTGTTAAACAAAGAAGTGTATGCCTATACCTAAGTCCCTCACTGAACTCTTTCCTCTGAATACTGGCACTTGTAAAAGTGATCACAGGCAGACAGTATACTTCTGAGTCAGTTAATTTATTATTGATCTCTGTCTGGTTCTCTAGTCTCAGAAATCTGCTAGTTCTCATTAGTCAACTAGCTGTTTATTTTGAAAGTAATAGAAGTAAATACTTATTTACAGATAACTTGAGAAATTAAGCCACACTAGAGTAAGTAATCTCTACCCAACATGAAATGTTGGTCTTTGGGATGAGACTATGGCAGCAGTTGTACAAAATGTGTGCAGACTAAAAGTCAAAATGTGTCAAGAACATTCATCCTATGTCACAAGGAAGGAAAATAATAATATATCATTGTTTCCACAGCTTCCTGTGTTGTACGAGATGCAACTGGGAACATCAATGATACGGTTGTACTTGGAATGAGCTGCAATGGATCATCTGCCTGTGGCTTAGGCTATGATTTTTCCAGATGTGCAAGTCAGCCATGTGATTATGGGCTGATGAATAATTTTCAGGTTTTAAGGAGATAATACATATATATTCATGCATTGCTTATGATTATAAATACAAACATGCAAAACCATTGTTTGCTGACAACTAAGTGCAACAGAACATCCATTTCTGTCTAAAAAAAGTAAAAATCTACAGGAATAATCAAAGGGAAAAGTCCCCTGCATTCCACATTACCTCCATACTGCCCATCACTAGACTTACCAGCACTGTGGTAAAATCTTTACCTTCTCTTTCAACAAGTACCACCCTGCAGTGTATGTTGTAACATCTTCAAACTCAAAATCTAGACTTAACAGAGACCTCAGAGATCCTGTTAGATGAGCAACTCATCTCACTGCTCTCTACACATGGATGTGATTTTACCGCAGGGGTGCCGTGGTGACTGTTAAAGGCTTGGGCCACAGTACAAAACATAGAACTCTGACTTCCTCAAAAAATAAAGTATCCAAAGATAGTTGAGTGAAAAATCAACTGAGAAGTAAAGGGGTCTTTCTCCTAGGCCAGAGAGAGACTATCTGCCATTTTTATTCTTCACAATAAAGCTCAGGCAAAGCATCAAAGTAAAGCAGTTCTTCTGCAGCCTGACAACCCAAGATGTCTGTTCAGCCCCTGTGCTTCAGGGCCTGCGAGGAGCTCACCACCCACCTGCACTTGCTTTTTCAAGTAGTCATTTGTAGTGTTTAAAGCCACTTGCTTTTTTCCCAGCTGGCTCTGCTAAATGACAGGGCTGGGTAGCCACCTTAAAAGGGATATGCTGCCCCTGCCATAGACTGTTTTTCCTTCCTTTCTTTGCCACTTGTCGTGCCCACTCCCACCTCAGCTCAGCTGCCTAGGCCCAGGGTGATCCTTAAAATAGGTGACCTCCCTACAGCCAAAGAGTTTTAACTTTGTGCATTTATCTTTGCCAGACTAAAGCCAGAAAACAAATATGTCTTCATCTGACAGATTTGCAGCATGAACTGGTTTCTTTCCTGGAGTACTTCCTAAGCACCAAAAAGCATCTGGCAATCACATCTGTCCACTTCATCTTTTAGCTTCCTTGTCTGGTGTTTCTCAACAACTCTTTTGCTTCAGTAGTTGCAGAGGCCAGTGCAGCCCCTCTGGGAGGGCTGAGGGAGGCCGGACAGTGGCCTGACAGTGGCCATCATTGCTGTATCCAGCACTACACATTCAAGCATTTTCTCTCTTTTTTAGCCATGTTAAATAATCAAGAAAAAAAAACCCACCAAACCAAAGCAAGGGCCTTCAACCACATTTTATAGTTTGGTGCTTTTTCCTGCCATTTCCATTTACACTTCTTGCTACAAGCTATTTACCCATCAAGTAGAGGCTGTTATTTACAGCAACCAGTTAGTAAAGGAGGTGAGAAAATCTCAGAGAGTACTCATCTGCCCCAGCAGACAGCTGTATACTTGTACAAAAATTTGGCTATGCCTCCATTGCTTTTTACTAAAACAGGAATAATAATATTTCCCTACTTCACAGCTGATTTGTAGTATATTTAGAACTGTGAAAAGCAGAAACATGTAGAAACTGAGTACTTAAATGGGTCTGTGATCAAAAGGTGTATCCAAATGCAAGCCTGACTATTCTCTTTTTTTTTGCTTAAAGGTGATGAGCATGGTGTCTGGTTTTGGTCCTCTCATCACAGCTGGCATCTTTTCTGCTACTCTGTCATCAGCTCTAGCATCTCTCGTCAGTGCACCCAAAGTTTTCCAGGTAAATTAAATTATCCATTTAATTTTACTCTGTTTTCTTCAAATACATACAATTTAGTTGAAGTCTATGTGCCAAATGTGATATATGTTTAAACACTTACAGACTTGGGAGGAAGAGGCAGGGAAAACAGTATGCAGAATGTTCTTCTACAGAAATAGGCAATTCTTATCACCCCCATAGGGTGATAATGTTCCTTTAGTCAGAGCTCAGCTTTGCTACAGGATATATGTGTGCTTGTTATGGATAGTTTCAAGGATACTTTCAGGACCACTTCTATCTTCTTACAGAAAACCATCCTGTAAGCACAGGAGTGCCAGCAATATGCAGGAGACCTCAAGCCCATAAAATTCAAATGCTGGCATATATGCTCAAACAGGCTGTCCAGAAGCTGTGTGGGCAGCAGCAATGTGGACAGAATGGGAACAGAGGGCATGGGACAGAAAGATAACTTCACAACTTATAAACCACTGAAATGTGCTTCAGTTTCCCCCAGTTTAGATTCTCTTTAGCTATTCAGTTGATCTTTTCTTTAAAGCACTGAATAAATATGGAGTGGCTGTGATTCTGTTTTCCCACTATATAATAATATAGTAGGATATCACCTTATTTGAATGTTTACATGCCATAGCAGTAGATGTACTTGAAACACCAAGATAGTCTTAATTTTTGTTTAGCAAAAGCTTAGCAAACTGTCACTCTCAGACAGCAAACAACTTCTGATGCAAGAAAGCACTGCCTAACAGACTTAAGTTCTGGTTTGTCTACCAGGCTCTTTGCAAGGACAACGTCTACACAGGGCTCCACTTCTTTGCCAAAGGATATGGAAAAAACAACGAGCCCATCAGAGGATATGTTCTCACTTTCGTGATCGCTATGGCATTCATTTTGATTGGTCTGTATATTGTTACACAACCACTATGGTCTCATGTTCTTAAATGGTATGAACTGATAATTTAATGCAATTATTAGCTATGGTTTGGCAAAATTTCCAGTCAGGTAAGGTCTGACATAAACCCACGCGCACTCAGAGCCTTGGTAGCAATGCCATTATTCTTACACAGGACAAAAAAACCCCAAAAAGCAGGGAGTCTAGTAACATCCCTAGTAATGCCACCACAGCCTCATTTTCAAAGATGCAGAATACGTGCAATTCCTGTTCACTCACTGGAAGACAGCAGTGCTTAGAACTGTATCACATAAGGCAAAGTCACCAACTTTGAAAGTAGTTTTCCAGTTTGTATTGCACAAAGCTCTAAGGTAATTCTGAGCTAATTAGGAAGCCTACTCTGCCAAGCCTTCCTCACAGTCAGCCCCAAAGCAAATCCCAGTTTGCCAGCAGTGGTGGTAGAAAATCCCAGCTATCATATTTAGGAGATTTTTAAGATTAGTTTTTCCAAGATTTGAAATGCAAACTCTGTGACACTAAGCAAATGGGAAGTTTAGTATAGAAAATTCAGATTACCATTTAAAAGGCAAAACAGTAAGTTTTAACTCTGTCTTTTGTAAAATGCATCTGTCCTCTCCATTAAAAATGAATTACTTCTGAAATTTACAGCAACTCTACATCATTAAGAGCCAGTCTGTAGAATCAGAGTATCAAGTATAACTTTGCATAGCACATCATGTTATTAAAATCAGCATCAGCAGACACTACTCAATATGAATGAGGATATATCAAGGTGGCCTTAAATTAGTACCACAGGAAAATACCCAAGTTGTTCCTGGAAGACAAATTCTGACAGTGCCCAAAAATCTGACAGATTTAATACATCATCAGGAAAAAGCTATCCATAGTCTAGGAAACTGGTGCCTATGTCTGACTTGTGTCTCTCTTGCAGCTGAACTGAATACCATTGCTCCCATCATCTCCAATTTCTTCCTGGCTTCATATGCTTTGATTAATTTCTCCTGCTTTCACGCCTCATACGCAAAATCTCCAGGTGAGTCTGCATTCACCAGTGATTTAGATGTCAGCTTCATAGCCTGATCTCTGCAAGGTTTTGACTGTGTGTCAGAGAAAGCTGCAGTCCCTGTAAAATACCTAAGCTATGTGATCTGAGGTTTTACTGCTCTCATGGAATATGATGAGATTTTATTTATGTCCAAAAGATAAAAAATAATGGCTCTAGTCCGTACATTCCTTACAGTTGTACAGGATGAAAAGACTTTGGTGGATCCCACTGCAGCAGCAAATTTCCTCCTCCGGGTGTTTTTAACTCCTCACTATCACACAACGTGGGTGGATAAAAACCTATGCCAACTCTAGCCACATAAAGAAAGCAAGGTATAGTGGGGACCTGTTATGCCCTTCTCCAAATCTACAGTGAAATTTACAGGAAGGTTCACAAGAACAGTAATCACATTAGAAGTGAGACTGTCTGGAACATGTAGAACAAGACCAGGTCCACCAAAAAGCATCAGCAGAGCTCCGCAGTTGCTAGTAGCAGAATTGTAAGGTGAGGTGCAATGAGGTCCTGTTCAAGGCTAGCACATCTGTGCAGCAAAGGAACATACTGGCTTTCAGGCTTGTGCATCACCACAGCAGAACAATTCTCATCATCTTCATGAATGAAGGGGTGACACCTTAAGGACTAAAGTCAATCATCAGAGCAACACTTGTCTTAACACACAGGAAAGACAATTTCCTGCCATTGTGAATCAATTATTCAAATCAAGGAGCGAGGAATATGTTTTTGACTTCCAGTGTGAAGAAACTGCAGTAGTGACATTAACACCTCCATCAACTTCCTTCCTATAGATCTGCATGGTGCCATTTGTTCACAGGGCAGAAAAGCTGAACACTTCTACTAATTACCTGCACAGCTGAACAAATGCAGATTTGCTCCAGACAGCCTTGGAGACGAGTAAAAATTACCTCTGTAGACTTCATCTGTGTGCATCCGACTCTACTCTGCCACTACTTAACATTTCAGACAAAACTGCAGCCATTTTTCTTTTCTCATTTCCTCCAGTTATTTTCTGCCAATTCACAGTGATAGATTATCATAATTGCAAGGCTGCAGGACAGCAAATTTCTTCACAGCAGGACCTTCCCATTCCCTCATTACAAAGATGATCCAAGACAGGGTTGCTCAGCCTCTTGTTGTTTCTTCTGTGTTTTTTCCCTTCTCCAAAGAGTGTGCTCTGTAGAACACCTGGCAGAGACCTGCAACCCATGGAGGCTCACTGCTTGCCTCATCATTTTAATTGCTAGCAGGGGATGGATTCAGTACTGCAGCTGAAGAGCAGCAGGAATAACATCTTTTTAAAGTCAACTGCAAATGATTTTATTTTTCTGCAGTGAGGCCAGGCAATTTCCAGGTTTAAGGCAGGTGCACTTACAGTATTGGGATAAAACTCTCCTCTCAGCAAGTGTTAACTCCCATCAAGAAGTTTTATGTATATGCATCAAAAGGACACAGTAGCCAATTACCTGGAGTTACAGGAAAATCTATTTTCAGTTCTGAACCAGTGATCTTTAATTTGGCAAAAAAATACATAAAGCCAGAATGGCTACTCACAGCCAGGCTGGACAATGCAGTTGGAAAAGGTTTGTAGTAAAAAGCTTGTAAGACGCAGTATTTCATACGTATAGAAATCTACATCAGCAAACACCTGAAAGTATCTGTCGATACTCACAATGCCCAAAAATGTGTACATATCACTCCCACCCCTCCTGACAGAGCCTGAAACAAATTGCACGTGGGTTTGTATATGCAAAAGAATCAAAGGATCATCATTTGATCTATGTATTTTATGCTCTTCCAATTTTCTCAATTCTCTTTAAACAGGCTGGAGACCTGCATTCAGATATTATAACATGTGGGTGTCACTCTTTGGAGCACTGCTGTGCTGTGGTGTCATGTTTGTCATCAACTGGTGGGCAGCTCTCATCACTTATGCCATTGAGCTCTTTCTATATATTTATGTAACATATAAGAAACCAGGTAAGGGCACAGATCACTATTGTTTTGTGTATGTGTTATACAGACAGACTGAATTTTATAGGAATTAATTCTGCTTACAGAGTAAGACATTACTTTTTCTCTGATACTTTCTTTATATCCCATTAAATCCCACTGTATATAATACAGATTAAGATGATAGTATGGTGAATTTTGCCTATTTAACAGACACTTTGAGTATGGTTCAGGAGGTTGTGTAAACATTACAGCACACCAGTTTATTTCTACCATGTCTTCACTACATTTGAGCTTTTACTTGAGTATCACTCATAATATTTTTCCATCCACACACCTGAATTTTGCTGTGTTCTTAGCTGACTTATCTGGGGCCCTCACTCAAAATGTAAACCTGCTGCCCATTATACAACAAAAATGCAAGCTGAAGTATTCATGAACTGATTGTCCTCCAGCACCTCCTTACGATTCCTCAGTAAATCAAAAACGATAGGCACACTTTACTACCAGAAAAAACTGCTTAGTAGCTCAACAGATAACAGGAGCTGTCCTCAGAAATCTGTGTGGCAATACAACACTAGTACAGGATTAGATAGAGTGGTTATCCATATCTAGGACAAGACTAACCCATGTCCAGATGTCAGTGCTAACCATCTGAATTACTTCTACAGTAGAAAAAAATAATACAAATAAAAGAGGCAAGTTTCCCAGCAAAAGATATGCTTTCACTGCACCCAGGCTTGGGACAGCAACACCTGGTCTGAGCTTGTGTTATTCTTTTTTGTGTATAATGCTGCACTATCTGTGCTCTCATACCCACTGGCATGGTCTATGGTTCTCTTGCAGTAAATGTCATCAGCTGTAGGAGAATGCACCTGTGACAAGACAGTTGTCAAAAGCATTTGAGGATATCTACCCTTTCCTACTATATTACCAGTGTCCTTGCTGCAAAGTAGCAGCTTAAAGCTTGGTTAAATTCACTAAAGACACTGTACAAAAGCTATCTATCTCCTGCTCTCTAAGAAAGTGACTTTTGCTCAGCACTTATTTACCAGCAACTGAAGGGTTCAGAAAAGACTAATAACCCTTAGATAAGATGACTTGTACACAAACCTCCACTTGCACTAAGTATTAGCTTTGTATCATAGCATAATGGGACTTGAGCTGCATTCATGTAGATCTCAAAGCACGGAAAGCTGTTTCTTATCTGTCTCCATCCATCCAACAACTGCACAATAATGAGAAAATATGTATATGTCAAACAATTTTAGACCTTAATAGAACAGAGCTAATTTGACCTAGCAGTGTTCATCCTACTGGTTTAATTTGACCTTCCTGAAATTCCACACCAAATACATGATTTTGTACATGGGAAAAGGATGCAAAATTACTGGGACAGAGAAGGAAACAGTTTTTAAGCAGAGGAAGAACATTCCCCCCAATTTTTACATAAAGCATGAAATTATTTATTTGTGGGGGTTTTTTTGCATCACAAAAGCAAAGCCCATTCTATTATGAAGCAAAAATGAAGCTCTGTATGAAGCACAAGAGAACATACCCTGCTTTGGCTCCCATGTAACATGATTGCTGATCTTTGCAATAGAACATAGGGAAAAAGCCCATGGTTTAATATGTATTCTTTATCTTTACTATATGCAGATGTAAATTGGGGCTCTTCTACACAGGCTCTTTACTATGTTAATGCCCTAGACAGCGCTCTGGCATTAACTACAGTGGAAGATCATGTGAAAAACTTCAGGTAAGATTTCCAGTGAACAGTAGAATGGCTTATTCTGAATAAGTACATCACCCAAGTAAACACAACCTCTTTTTCCATCCTAACAGACCCCAGTGCATAGCACTAACAGGAGCTCCTATGATCAGGCCTGCTCTGCTAGACATCACACATACTTTCACAAAGAACAACGGGCTGTGCATCTGCTGTGAAGTGTACACGGTAAGGTCAACTCATATAAAACTGAAAATCCAGCACCAGTGGGTGCTGCAGATCTCCATTACACATTCCACTCTCACTCAGCACACGTTCTCACTGGTGCTGACGGGAGGCAGTGCAGACCAGGAAAGAGATTTGCATTAAGAATTAATTTTGTCATAAGTCTTGACAAGAAAGCTATCTGCTGATACAGAGCCTGCTGGCAAATGCCTCATTGAGATGTATTTCAGAGCTCACAGTAGATGGACCAAAAATTGTTTGAAAAAAAAATAAAGCATTATAAAGGAAAGATTGGTTTGGGTTTTTTTAAACAGACACAGCAAGGCTTAAAAACCCAACCCAACAAAAGCAACTACAAAAAATACACAACAGAAAAACCCCAAAACACAAAACCAACTTAAAGGATTCTAGTGCAGGAGTCCAGTTACCCAAGCTCTTATTTTCAGCTTTGTCACTGCTTTGCAGCATTGGGGTTTGAAAAGTATAGGATCATAGAATGGTTTGGGTTGGAAAGGACTTTAAAGCTCATCCAATTCCAACCCCCTGCCACGGACAGGGACACCCTCCTCTAGACAAGGTTGCTCCAAGCCCTGTCCAACCTGGCCTTGAACACTGCCAGGGATGGGGCAGCCACAGCTTCTCTGGGCACCCTGTGACAGTGTCTCACTATCCTCACAGTAGAGAATTTCTTCATAAGCTAATCTAAGTCTCCCTCTTTTAGTTTAAAGTCATCACCCCTTGTCCTACCCCTACATGCCCTTGTAAAAAGTCCTTCTCCAGATTTCTTGTAGCCATGCTTAAGGTATTGAAAGGCCACAGTAAGTCTCACTCGAGCCTTCTCTTCTCCAGACTGAACAACCCCAGCTCTCTCAGCCTGTGTTCATAGAACAGGTGCTCCAGCCCTCTGATCATATTCATAGCCCTTCTCTGGACTCACTCCAACAGGTCCACATCCTTACCCTGAAGGCCCCAGAGCTGAACGCATTGGATTTTTGTCTCATTAAACTATCAGATGACCACTGGAAGAACCTCGTGACAAAGGCATTTGCATGTTTAATTGTATGGCAACAACCCTTTTCTCTTACTATCAGTAGAAAGGAGTATAACCATGTGTATTTAGATCTGCTGAGACTTGTTTACATAGTCAGGTCAGGGAACGACCTTATTCACACCAGGATGCGTCATTGTACCTTAGATATTTTTCTAAGATGTTAAAATCCATAGTAGTCCTTCTTTCTGTCAAAATCACTACATTTAAGTAGCATTAGCAGCCTCAGCCCTCTTGAACAGAATGTGAATTATGGTAGCTGCACAGTTCTTTTCAAAGGGCTGAATCTCTGCGGACCCTTTTTGGAAATGTATTTTTCTGACTCTCTTCATTTTCTCCCATAGCAGACTAGGTAACTCCTTCAAAATCACTGTGTGATGTACAATACAAAGCCTTCTTAATAGTATTTTATTGTATCATGCAGGGACCACGCAAGCTGTGTGTTAAGGAGATGAACAGCGGCATGGCAAAAAAGCAGGCTTGGCTCACAAAGAACAAAAGAAAAGCCTTTTATACAGCAGTGGCAGCTGACAGCTTCAGAGATGGAGTCAAAAGTCTACTTCAAGTAAGCTTTTTGTTTACAGAACACACAGATGAGTGTTACATCAAAGCATCCCTTCATGTAAAGCATTACTGTTTACTTGTTAAGAAGCCCTGTGTGTACGTGAATAATGTTATAAACAGAAAGGCCATTCTGGGGTACATGTATATTATATTACAGGTTATTTCATAAAGATGTCTCATTCTCGGCTATGGAAGTATGAGACAAGGCAGACTGATTCTCTCCTAAATGAACAAAACGCTATTATAAAAAAAAAAAAAAAATAGAAGAGAGGCAGCTACAGGGCAACATTTGAAGGTCTACGCAGCAAACACTTGATACACTTCAAATCAAGTCTATTGTTTGGTATTATGCAGCATATTAAATGTCTGAGAATATTTTTGCATTAATTGAAGACTGAAAATATGTAATATACATTTTCTGCAAAACAGAGAAAAGGCCATCTAAATAAAAGACTCTGCAATATTTTTCTATTACTGTAAGAACACAGCAGATCATTTCCAACAGTCCATTTAGAAAGGCCTTAATGAAGGCACAGAGGCGCTGTTTTCATATTTCCCATCTCCCTCTCTCACATATATGAATATTTAAATATGCAGGTACTGAGGCAAAATGTAGAGAAAATTCCCATCCTTTGCACAAAATACACTGCTGAAAAGATATCAGTGAAAACTGAGACAGTAGGGAATTGACTAAAATACTCTGGGCAACAGTCACCCACTGATAGCCTACCAGGGCTCTTTGTACACTTGCTGAATGAACAGTACAATTGAGCAAGATACAATATTATTAATAAAGATCCCTTTGTTCTATCAAAGCCTCACAAAGACACTTCTTCTTGGGTTTATACATTCTCTCAATAGGAGATCCTTCTGATGTTTTTGAGAACTGTTACAGTCTGATGACCTCTTCCTTTCCATTACTACTTGAACGCTATTGCCAAAGTGAACTACTGGACCACAGATAATTCCCTTCCAGCAAACAGAGGAAAGCCACATCATAATTATTGTATCTTAAGGACATCTGCACTGCTCTGCCAACCAATTATTCATTTCAGTGTAAATAGTGCAGATGTATCAGTGCTACTCAAAAAAACCCAAAACCCACCAAGGTTCCAACAGTTTTTACCTATTTTCTTTTTGCTTGTAGTAAAAATTGGCAAGTGTAACAACTTGACAAGCTGGTGTATTTGTGGGTCTCCTCCTGAAGGTTCCCAGTATGTTGAGTATTTAGATTTTTGTAAAAATCAGGTTAGCTGAATCTAGATTTGACAACTCTCACTTGTTTAGGTTTTAGCATCCAGGCCCAGTTTTGGAAACAATCTAATGTCTTGACAAACCATTTGTTCTTCCCGATTAGAAACTTTACCTGTAAAACATGCTCAGCTGACTTTGAATAATCTTTTGGAAAGAATACAGCAAACAGAACAGCAACACTTCCTAAGTTCAAGGCAAAAAAAACCCAACTTTATATGTTTAAAAGGATGTGCCTTCTCTGCATATCTGAAGTGTTTTAAGAGACTTCAGACCCAGTTCATCTATTGAGTATTCCAAATCTGATAAGAGCTTTATGCTATTATGTTAGAATGAGCATACAAACAGTGCTTGAACTCTCTCTTGATTCCAAGTTATTGAACCATTTTAATGAGAGCATGTCAGAAGAAATGCAAATGAATGCTAATTTAGCAAAACTACATTTCTGTCATCTAAAATCATTTATAGTTGGAATGATTTAGAGCTAATCTTTCTGCTTTCTGCATGGGTATGAGCATGAAGGACATTCATGAAATGCAATCTTATTGTAAGTGTCTCCAGAACATTGCTTCAGTTATCTTTTGTCATTACTTTTCATTTACAGTAAAAGCATGTGTGTATACCTTCTCAAGCAGTGTTTTAATATTGCTAGGCCTCAGGGTTGGGTAGAATGAAACCAAATACCTTGGTGATTGGATTTAAGAAGGACTGGAGAAATGCCACTCCTACGCAAGTTGAAAACTATGTGGGTGTTATACAGTAAGTCCCTTTTTTACTCCTCTTAGACTAGATTAATATAGCATTTACATACAGAATTTGATATGTAGAAACAATGTAAGCAAATGACTACAAATCTGGGTTCACATGTTAGCTCTGTAACAGAGGTTTCTGCCCATAATAAAGGCTTCTTGGCTTCACACACCTAGCAAGACCTGCTTAGCAAACACCTGGCCCTGTCAGAGATGATGTGGTTTGACAATGCTACATAAAGAAGCTGCACTGCTGTTAGCAGTGCTTTTGCAGAACTGCATTTTCTCATTTTTAGTCAGCAGGAGCTCAGAGAAAAACAACTCATAATGTACATAAATTCTCTTAGGGAATAAGAGAACATCATGGAATTCTTTTAAGCCTAGGAGACAGAGGAAGAGCCTTGCTTCGAATCTCATGTGTGCCTATGGCTCAGCAGGCTCTGTAGGTTGGGATTTAGCTGGGAAACAGTCATTTAGAAACAGGCTTCTCTTGGATTCTTCTTCAAAATTCAGCTGTAAAGCTGCATTGAGTGAAAGAATAACTAAACCCAGCCCAGCTTCATTACGTCCTTTGAGAAAGGAGAAAAAAAAATATCCAATGGCAACCTAGATCCTAAAAAGCATTGTCAGAAAGACCCATTTCAGCAATAGCCTACCTGTTCCCATGCCCAGCGACACCCTTCTTTTGAGTAAGGGAATAAAGTTTATAGTACTTAAGCTTAGGCAGCTCCTTCTGCAATTCTACCTACAGCAGCCTAATACTTGGCAGTAACACCTCCCTGGGACTGATCTGCTCAAAGTAGCTTTCCTCACTGACATGAATAATGCTAAAGAATATTTACTTTTATTTTTCTTCCTTTTCAGTGATGCCTTTGATTTCGAGCTTGGAATGATTATTGTCAGAATTAGCCAAGGATTTGATATATCCCAGGTCCTCCAGGTTCAAGGTATGTGGTGACTCAGCAGCTGAATATCTACGCAGATTACATGCTTAGCATAAGAAGGAATCTGACCAAAACTCTTTACAGTCAGTGCCTGGTTTCTACATCCATAACTTCCATAGTTGCTGCTTCTGCAGTTTCAATCCTGCCTGAAATCCTTGCTGAATCACTGGCAGTGACAGAAGGTGAAAAGCTTCATGTATTAAGGGGCTCTGCACACTAGAGAACTCAATTCCCAAAGCACTTCCAGCACAGGCAGAGACTAAAGCAGTAAAATCATGCTGTGCCACAGCAACCAGTCACTCTGGCATGCTTCCTTCCTGCTCTTGGCACATCCTCCTTCCTCTGCCTACACGAGATCTCTGGGAATAGTGGGAATCAGGAAGCTGCACTTTTGGTACCACATCTGTGAAATGCTGAGACCCAGAAAATTCCCACCCATGCAAAAATTTGGAATCCACAGAAAACATCAGTTCTATTTTTCACCTTTTTATTCATCCTTCCTTAGGTGAGTGGTGCATATCTGCGGGGGAAAGGAAAAACCTCCCACCACACCACAGCCAGTCAGGGAGACATGCCATTTGGGTGGGCAAAGACAGAGCATGCAGGAAGCTGCACCTAAATGAAGGGCTTCCAAGAGTGACAGACAATGGTGGCCTTCGATTTTCCTTTTCAGGACACAGAGTTATTGCTACTGGTAACTGGCTCCTCAGGTACCCTGGGGAGAGCATGACTCCTTAGAAAAAAACCATCAGAACAATTCTCTAGGTTTTCAGTACAATAATTTTCCCACTTCTCAAAAGTTTGCCCACTTGAGCAGACAGATACCGCCTAAACCCGCACATTATTCCTAGCATCCCTTGTCCTCCACAGCAGATAAATGTTCTGTATTATAAATGAATTAGATAAAATCTGCAGACCAGGAACACAGGCGGGCATAAAAAGACTGGCGACTCTTTGCTGCCGCCTGCTGCAAACCTGCCTCCAGCTTATCCCGTTTCCCAGAGACAGACCACGCTCATACCTGCTGGGGAGAACACGCAGAAAGGACGTAAGTGCCTTTGCTAATTATAATCAAAACTAACTCCCCGTTAAAGAGGACAGATTCCAGGCTGAGGCAACTCTTAAAAGCAAATCACCTCTTAGAATTAAAAGGCGCCAGAGACTCCTTTAAGAAACAAGGGTAAATGAACATTCACCCAGGAGACTGGCAGCTTGCTGTGTGTGCAGAGTTATGGGGCAAAACTACAGGGATGTAAATAAAAAAATCCAAACTAACCATGGTTTTTTTTTCTCTCTTCCCTCTTGATACCTGAAAGAGATCTGCGTGTCTCTTTTGCTTGATTTGAGAATCTGACTTCTCAGAAGGCACAGATATCAGAATACCAACTCTGCAAATTAACAAATGTTCTCAAAGCATTAAGACAAAATGAATTAGAAAGAATTAGGATTATGGGGGGTGGGACAGTATTCTATTATACTTGTTAGAGCATTCTGCTTAATAGAGAAACTGAAATTTTAGTTTTGAGTAACCATCATCATGTCTAATAATCAGAAGCACATGGCTGTCATGGATGCTAAAGTAAAAGAAATTAGATTGCCAACAGAGCTAACAGTGCCTAGTTAGTGAGGGCTTAGTTTTTTTAAAACCACAATGTCTTAAATGAACTAACCTCACTCTGAGTTCAGGTATTACTCAAATAGAAGCTTCCCTTATTACAAAAAAAAAAAAAAAAAAAAAAAAAAGGTTTCTGCAGGCAAATGCCTGGATCATATTAATTAATGTCTCACATGCATATATTCCACAGCAACACATGATACCTTTTGCTCAACAGAAGTCTAATAATGCTAAGATTAAACTGTTCGTTTATATTACTGAATTTACAGAATTGGTTAGCTAAATCTTATATTTTCGCAGCAACTGCCAAAAAAAAAAAAAAAAAAAAAAAAAAACCAACCCTAAATCATTAGAAACATTTCAACACAGAAACTGATTGCATCTTCAGGATCCTTACATATTTCCAAGTCTCAAAGTTCAACAGAAGTCAATAACTCAGCTTTCTCACTTTAGAAAAACAGCTTTCCTACTGTGTTTTCAAATTCTTGGGGAAAGAAACCAACCAACCAAATCCACAAACATGACTCAATAAATAGCATCTGCCATAACAATAAAAGAGTAATATTGAACTTGATTTGGAAGAGGAAATCTGAGAGCAGCTGAATTTGCCCCTCTACTCTGCTCTTGTGAGACCTCACTTGGAGTACTGTGCGTAGTTCTGGTGCCCTCAGCGTATAAAGGACATGGAACTGTTGGAACAAGTCCAAAGAAGGGTCACGAGGATGATCAGGGGACTGGAGCACCTCCTGTATGAAGATAGGGTGAGAAAGTTGGGGCTGTTCAGCCTGGAGAAGAGAAGGCTGCATGAAGACCTCAGAGCAGCCTTCCAATATCTCAAGGGGGCGTATAGGGATGCTGGGGAGGGACTCTTCATTAGGGACTGTAGTGAGAGGACAAGGGGTAACAGGTTCAAACTTAAACAGAGGAAGTTTAGATTGGATATGAGGAAGAAATTCTTTACTGTGGGGGTGGTGAGGCACCGGAATGGGTTGCCCAGGAAAGCTGTGAATGCTCCATCCCTGGCGGTCTTCAAGGCTGGGTTGGACAGAGCGCCTTGGGTGGCATGGTTTAGTGGGAGGTGTCCCTGCCCATGGCAGGGGGGTTGGAACTGGATGATCTTAAGGTCCTTTCCAACCCTAACTATTCTATGATTCTATGAATAGCACTTCAGTATACAACACTGCTGTAGGTGGGGGAACCCTAAGGTAGGGTTTCCAGAGATGAATTCAGCATCCTCCTCCCTATTGCTTTGCAAGGAAAAAGCATTTTAAAATAGTTTTTCCTCCCAGCAGCTTTATGTTATGTACAAAGTACCACAACAATTACATCACCACCATTATTTCAGTAAGTGATTTAATTTAAAACAGAAAATTATTTGTTACCAGTTCCCTTACTTTTCCCAATATACAGAGGAGTTAGAGAAGCTGGAGCAGGAGAGATTGGCACTGGAAGCTACTATTAAAGAAAATGATTTTGAAGAAGGAAAAAGTGGCATCTGTGGATTCTTCAGGAAAGCCAGGACACTCAATATCTCAAAACATGAAACAAAAAAGGGTAAGTTCCAAAATGAAAACTTCTCCCTGACCCTTCAGTGCATCAGATTGTCACCAATATGTAAACTGGACTTTGACTCCAAGGCAAAAACTCCTGAGCATCATATAAGCCCCTGGAACAGGACCTACTCAGTGCCAACCTGACTTGGTGGCAACAACAATGTAATGCAGAACAGAGTGAGTCCTCTGCTGGTGGGACATGGTATCTCATACAAGACAATTGTATTTTCCCCCTCATCTGCTAGATGAGCTTCTCAGCTCAGCTTATGTTAAACTCCATTTGTCAAAAATAGCACATGGTTATTAAAGTTTGAGGACTACAGAACAGGTTGGGGTTTGTTTTGTTGGGGTTTTTTAATAGCAAGTTATCAGTTTTTAAACAGAAGCCTTTTTTCCCCCTTTTTAAAGGAAACAGGAACATATGCACAATAATCAGGAAACAAGCAATCTCACTTTCCTCAACATACACACACACAAACCCAGCACCCAGCTGAAAAACAGGTAAAAATAGCATTACTGCTCTATGTCCTAAGCATAATTTCCTAAAAATGCACAAATGAAGGTGGCAAAAGGACTGAAAGCACATATACAACATGCTGTGAAATAACTAATTAACACATAAATGTATAGGCTATGAAATCAAAATTACATTTCAGATATAGTAAAATGATACAGAAATACAGCCAGAATTAAAGGTCTCATTTCACAACTGCTGGGCTGCAATGATAATGACCCACCTGAAGCCATGCCTGCATGCAGGCAAGTGTTTTCCGAATTTTCACCTGCAGAGACTATTACCTCTGGCTGTGCACGCAGCTCCCACGGGTATCAAGAAGATCTACAGACTGAAAACATAAAATGTCATCATTCTTTACTTGGCAGACTCCAGTTCATTTTCCAGGCTTCAGTAGAATATATTTTTATAACAATACCACAAGAATGTGCAACTCTGTTTCAACTACCCTTTTTAATTTCGTTCAGAAAGGCATAAAGGAAACACATATTACACACTTTGGCTCTATATATGAGATAGATGATGTTAATAAATATCTCTGCCTCTCCATTTTACTTATACATTCATCCTACCCAGAGTTGTTGCATCTCCTAGCCCAGATGCTAGAACTGTAGAGGAAAACCAGTAACTGCTTCAGAACTATCCTGTCCACACTCTAGAAATACAGGAAATGCAAACAAAGTATTTTCAGAACCTAGCAGATCAGAGCAAAACCTCTAAAGAAGCCTGTCTGCTCCATTTAAAATACTGCTCTGACACAGTCTCTTTGAAATCATCAAAACAGAAGCAGTAATAAAGCAGCAGTCTTCAAAAGGTGGAATGAGAGAAGATATTATTAGCACATAGGCAAGACTGTACCTTTTAGAGCCCACCAAGCAAACAGCAAGAATCAAAGTTTATTTTCAATTAACAACAATCCTCTCAAGCACAGGGAAGTTGCCATATATATTTATGTTTTCTGCCTTTCAGTCTTAGCTTCACCTGCGCTCTTGCTGTACCCCATTAGCTCTTTCTTCACCATTATTGTGCATTTCAGGGAGATCTGTATTTTACAAGACAGCTGAGCTTGTAAATGATGCAAAATGATGCCATTTCCTTCTAAAATCTCTCAGATATTTCCCAACTGTTTTTTAAGGCCCCCATGAACTTTGGGTTTACTAAAAAGATCCAGAAAACAAATAATCAGGTAACCCTTCTCAAGATGTTACAGTCTAGTGAGAATGTGTTACACAAGCTTTGGTTTCTGTGTGTGTTGGTGTATTGGAAGTCCACAGCATTTGCACTGTAATTTTTTTTTCAGATTTAAAGTACAGAAATTCCCAGAAACAGTTCATTTTCCTAAAGCTTTCTCTCCACTTGGCTCCCTAAAGCTACTTGTTGCCTCACTTGTCAGAAATCCTTCCATGTATTTTCTTTCTCATTACAGACAGCACCATTAACACAATACAGTCAATGCATGTGGGTGAATTCAATCAGAAGCTGCTAGAAGCCAGCACTCAATTTAAAAAGAAGCAAGGAAAAGGTTCAATTGACATTTGGTGGCTGTTCGATGATGGAGGTAAGGAACTGGAATAAGAATTGCAGGGAAGAGATTTTTGTTACCAAATACAAAAACAGACTTGGCAACTTGCACAGAACTGTTTGAAGATCACGCAGTCAATTTTCTATCTGCCTTAAATGTTTTATGAATAACCTATGTCCAACACTGTCAAAGTGAAGGATGGAATTTTTACCACACAATGCACTAATATGATCTTCCTGCAATTTTCTATGTTCTTCCAGGTCTAACAATCCTAATTCCTTACATTCTAACTATCAGGAAGAAGTGGAGAAATTGCAAACTAAGGATCTTCACTGGAGGAAAAGTTAATAGGATTGAAGAAGAAAAACTAGTGTAAATATAACTATATCTTACCATTTAAAGAGTTTGAATTGATGAATATAACGTGTATACAGCAGGAAGCTGGGAATTTCTCAGCACAACTGGTTTGTTGTACTGTGCACAGCATGAAAAAAGTTATGTACTTGATAGAAAGGTGCTGAGCTTATGGCACAGCCCTCAAGGCTCAGTGTAAATGGCAATTACCAAAGGAAACTCACATCCAGCAATTTTTCCCACTAATAGCTCATATTCCCTTCTCTAGAGCAGTGGTCTGCACTCTGTAATGAGAATATAATTAGTTTTATGGGATTTACATGAGATTGTCCAGTTAATAATAAGTGAAATTGCATATGAAGTTTCTCATATGCAAATACCATAGACAGATAGCTCACATAAATGTGATTAGCCATGGTAAAATGGAAAGAAGTTAAAGAGCAAGTTAATGAACTTTAAGACCAAGTTGATTTGACTTAGCTTTTTAAAGAAAGCCTAGATTTCATCATCATCATTCATATCCAAGCAAATGAAAGGTACTAATATAAACTTATTTTCATCATCACAGTTTGGGATGGAAATCAGTAACTGCTTAATGAAGAGCAGGAGTACCATGTAGTGAGTTAAAAACCAACACATCCAACTAAAATTCCAGTGGAAAACAAGAGCGATGGGTGCAAGGACAGGAGTTAGAATTTAGCCAGCATCACTACGATTATGACACAGTGTCTCAAAGACAGCTGCCACAGGGATGCTCCCTTAAGCTTTTGCTTTCACCTAAAGCAAACTTTACTCCACTGTTGTTCTGCCAGTTGCAAAGATTACCCTAAAGTTAACATATTTCTGTAGAAGAGATCCACAAGTGTTTGTACGGGCTATTCTTATCATTGGGTAAAAAAAGCCTGGCAGCTGCTCAAGCACCTGCAGGGAAGCATTCTCTGCTCCCTGCCACAGCCTGCCCACACTCAACTGTTCAGGACTGACCTGGCTCCTAGATCTACGAACTCAAGTCACCAGAGTTCGAGAGACATTAGGAGGTTTTGACATGCAATGGGATTTGTCAAAACATGACAGATCTTCACTGAGGCAGTTCTGGCACCTGCATACACTGCTTGTCCTACAAAAGCCAGAGTGAAGAGCAGCCAGTACAATTGACAAAAACCTTGTTTGTCTCCAGAAACACGGAAGTGTATGCATTTCTACCTAAGTACTAGCTTTCCTCAACAGCATATGCTACCCACCACACATAGAAGCCTTCAAAGAGACAAATCTGGAGGCCAGGTGACTATTCCATTCCATAGGTACATTTGACACAATAAAATCCAACTATAGTTTCATCCGTTGTATTTCCAATTCAGAAATTAAATTTATCTGGACTCTTGCTAACATGGAATTCCTCAAATATTAAAAACTTTCCATAGAAGTTGAGACTGCTCTTTTTGATGTTCAAAACAAGGATTGCCCCAAGGGACATCAAAATTTGTATAAGCAGTATATTGTTCTTCTATAAAAAACCAAGTAAATGCTCAGGTCATGTAAGCTTATCATGGTTTGCTCCTAGGAACTTTCTGACCTTTTCAAATTCCAAAGCTTACATGCAAAAGCAAACAAGCAAACCAACCCACAAGAAAAGCCTCTCCCCCAAAGAAAGGAGAGGGGGGAATACAAGTCCCCTACTGTGCTTCAACCAAAGGCAAAACTGACATGACTAAACCCCTCTATCCTCAGCACAAACACATACAAAGCTATAAACTGTTCCTCCTACCAACTGGGGCAGAAAAGCAAACTATTTAGTTTGATGACAATACGTAAAGACAACATGTGAATAGATCAATACAAATTCATAAATGAAGAAGATTTGTTAAGCATTGCACATCAACCTTCCAGACCCAATTTTCACCAGCACATACCAGTGCTGTACATACTCCATGCACAGAATTCTGATAAGATAACAAGAGAAGCCCTTTGCAAGTGTGGGAGAATTCTGTCCTCCCATATTTTGAGTATTTTTTCCTTTATAATTCAAGGCTTTGCAAATACTTGAAGCACCATTTTTTCCCAAAATGTAAACACTGTTCCCTCTATTTATTTCAATTTTTTGTGATTTTCATCGATTGTCAGTTAAATGAATTATACTACAGCAATCACATCAATCCAGCTCTGTAATCAGAAACTGAAACACTAAGGCATTTAAAATAATTTGTCATATAGTTGCAGATAATGAGACAAACGCATTTGATATCTTAACTCATTTATGAGTGCTTTTTGATGCAAAACACTCAAATACAGTTATCTCTTTTGAGATAAAATGTTCTCTCTTTTGTTTTCAGGATGGCTTCACTTCTAAGCAAATTCAGAATAAAATTTGCTGATATTAATATCATTTGTGATATCAATATAAAGCCCAGCAAAGAGAGGTAAGAAACATTACCCAAACCCATTCTTTAGCAGCTGGCCTTTATCAGGAGCTTGTTTCTTTTATGTTGAGCATTTGAAAAAAAAAATTAAACAATCCACAAAGAATAATACCGACAACTTATTACAATCATTTTCTAAAGGACCTTGAGCAGGAGAAACAAACAGAACCACAACCCAAAAGGTCAAAACTAGAGGCAGCCTTTTTCTTTATGATTTGATAAGACTTAATTTTCATACACACTAATTAAATACCATACTTATGAGCCACAAAATTTAACAGGCATTTTATTATGGCTTTTCATATCTATTTAGGTTGCAACAGACTTCTCTTCATCATACCATTCAGTCAGTCACAGTTCTCTTGTAAACTCACCATCTTTGCCAACTTAGCCTTCTGGGTTTTACCAAGAATTCATAAACTTAATATTTTTCTGGCCAAACATAAGCATGCTTCTCCTTTCCCATGAGGACATTATTATAATACTCCCCAACAGTGAAATATAATGAAGTTTCAATGTTTTTAAAAATTAAATTATCTACAGAATCAATGGTGTCAGGCAGAGGTTAGGAAGTTGGTAGAACAGAGAACAGGAAGCTCCACTCCAACTATATTAGCTAAATAAAAAAATAAAATCTATATGCCCTTGTTTTAGAAAACATATCATTATAGAAATCACCTAATTCTTCTGCTTTATGTAGACAAAAGTAGGTGCTAGATACCTAAAGTTACTTATTAGTGCCCTCCATCTCTCAGTTAATATTTTTAAATATATAAAGAACTGTGAAGAACACTTCTTTTTTCTAGTACTATGCAGTGATTTTACATAAATAAAAGCTATCAAAAAGAGTCTGTATCTGATATTAACAAACATATTTGCTGCATCAGCACTATCTGAACATAACAAGCAAATATAATGCCACACACATGCTAGACCACTGTATCTCTCTCCCAGCTGGCATCCCATTTATTTCACTCATAATAAGGGGATTATCACTATTTTACATACTGAAACAGATATACTAAGGATGTTGACAAAGTCTCTGGCAACTTAGCAGCAGCAACATTAAATGCTGCATGTCACAACCTTTAACCCATCTCTTGACTTCCTGGCCATACAGCAAAGTCCAGCCTGTGCCCAGCCTCCTGTTTCAATTCACAGTGAAACCTGTCAGCATAAAGTGCACATGGAAATAGATTTACAATAATATGAAAGAAACTCCTGATGTCTCTGTGGGACGATATAAACTTCCAACAAAGGGGCAAGAAGGGAAGAACAGAAGGATGATAAGCTCCTCTGGATGATGACAGTCAAAAGCTTCAAGAAACAAATTGAAATTAAGAGAGAAAAGTCTGTGGAGAAATGTGGAAATTAACACAAATCTCAGCCTCCTTATAGCAAAAAATCTACAGCATCTCCTTCAGCCCCTTGCCACAGTAGATACGGTTTTACTGAAATGGAGAAACAGGTGATATGTATCAGACAGCTAATGCTAAAACAATAATAAAAGCTCAGTATTTATGAGGAAACCCACACTCATTGTTAACATTAGTACCAATATTCTGCAATTTGGAGTTACTGTAGAACTTATTTCAGTATTTTTGCTACAATTTGAGGAAAATGCAGAAAAATCTCTGTAACTAGAATAGGCCAAATACAGTGTTTAATTAGCCTCAAATAACCTTTTAAATGTCCTCGAATAACCCCAACATACTGAAGTGGCACAGATATAACTTAGGGCACAATGTAGCAAAGAACAGTTAAAAGATTTTGCACATTTTTGTGATATAATTATTGTCAGCGAGGCCTGCCACACACAATGTCTGAAATAAGTTAGTGAGTTCATACCCTGCAGCAAGGCCTCCTCTGTAATTCCTGTTTCAGCTGGAAATTCTTTGAAGAGATGATTGAACCATATCGCCTCCATGAAAGCTGCAAAGATATAACAACTGCTGAGAAATTAAAGCGAGAGACTCCATGGAAAATTACAGATGCAGAGCTGGAAGCATTCAAGGAGAAGGTAAAGCTTTGCCTACCTTTTTACATCTTTACCTTTTTTACACTCCAGATGTTTGAAGCGATTAGTAAGAAAACGTGAAATACCAGATACAGAATTAGAAACATGACACGTACAAACCTGTACTTGATATTTACAAATTGGATTTATATTGTAAACATTGCGGAGGTGTGTTTTGATTGCATTATTCAGCACTCTGTAAGACCTTGGCATGTTTACACAGTATTTTCCAGGCTGATGAGAAGCTCTGCCCACATCAGAGCCAGCCAGACAAAAGCCACCTCTGAACCAGAAGCCACACAATACTGTACTAAGCCTGAGCTAATAAAATCTGCTGAGAGGTTTATTAAATGACTCCACTGTTCTAGAGCTTGAAGGTCTTAAAGAGTGCAATTCCAAACATGAGCCACTTCTGGACATTTAGAGCTGAATCCAGACCCTACCACTGCCTCTAGGAATTTTTCCAAAGGCGAGATTTAACATGGATTCTTACCTCAATGGCAGAGTGAAGACTAAACCTGCCCTCAACACAGGAGCTCTCCCGCAGTTCAGAGGCGCTCTAAGGCTGATTTTGGCTGACCCACTGGGTGAATTCAAGCCTGGGCTGCTCTTTTAATTTTGTTGGAACATGCCCTTTTAGTAATGAACTGCAAGGCTTCATCAGGCTGATGCCAAAAGGATACTGCAAACTCTTCCACCTCTAAGAGACAAGTTCTCCTGTAACTCACAGAGAATTAATCTAGCAGTTTTATTTATGGTTCCTGTTGGATTAACCTGAGCGCATTGAGAGTTTAGTTACCTCCACTCTATGGTGCTCGTTAACTTCCTCAGTGGAGCAAGGATTGTGAGCCTGAGCTCAGAGCCACTACAGGTCACAGCCTGACATATTAACATAAGCTGAAATCAATGGTGATTTAAGATAACACACTATACTACTGTCTGCAGCAGCTGGGAAGCTGACTGCTCACTGTATTACCCTTTTCATACATTTGATAACCAGAATAAAGCTAGGGTAGTTTGCTGTGGGCAGAAAGCTTTTAAAGTACTCTCAGCATAAATCATCAAAACTTGGGAGTCAGAGCCCTTAGAACACCTCAGTATAAAAGACATCAGGAATATAACCCCTGATAGACTCACTTGTGTGCAGAACCAGTGAGGATTACAACAGTGAAAAAAAAAAATACATGATTAAACCTGGTCTTGTCTGGGTCACTAAGGAACTAGGAAAAAACCCATAGGTTGAAAGCAGTCAGCAATATGAAAATGCCAAATCTCTTATAAAATAAGAACAGCAACAAAAAGTTCAGCTTACACACCTGGAAAAATATGCCCCTTATCTTCAGAAGTAAGGCAGTTCTGGGAATTTCACGAAGAACATTAGAACACATCTGACATTCAAGACAGAAAACCCCTGAAGCACAGATAAAGGGTGATGTTATAGGATGACTCTCATGAGATAACCACTGGCTAAACTGCAAAGATTCTTACCTATATAACACATTTCTTTAGAGAAGGGAAATCTAAGGTCTGGAGGGAGAAAAAACAGCTTTTTACCTTCTCCAGGGAAAGAGAGAATAATTTATAAGACTAGTTAAGATACATCCATCTCCCATGCTGCAATCTCACTGTACACAAACTTGCCCCAGTCTCTTGCTCCTTATGACTTGTGTTAAGTTAAAACACTCCGAGGGCCTAAGCCTGACCATCAGGTAATCTTGCTGAATGTCAAAGTAACAGCCATTTATGTGATCTGTAGAAGTCCATGCAGATACACAATACATAAAGCAGCTAAGTCTTACTCCAAACTCCTGGTCTTTTGTTCAAGAGGTGAATTTCTGGCAAGATGCTCATTTACACACTGACTTTCAGCTCTATCAGCATGGTGGCTGGACACTTAGAAAACAGATAATTAATACATTAACTACTGTCAAACAATAGCACAAAAGAGTCTCTGTCTAGTTCCTATACCCCATCGACAAAGAAATACTTAAAAACTACATCTGAGCCAGCTCTGGTACTGCATCATTACAAAAATAATTCCCATTCCCAGGAAATCTTACACAGTGGGGAACAACTCTGCCCCCCACATAACTACAGTAAGCAAGAAGCATGGCTTAGCCTCATATTTTGACATCTTTATCACTCTGGACCACAGAGCAGACCTGGCTTTCAGTGATGCCAAAGCCACAACAGAAAGCAATGGGTACTGCAGCAGTGCACAAGGCACCAGAACTGAAGATCACTGGCCTAACCATTTTTTTTCCTTCTTTTCCTGTTTTGTTTCAGAGTTACCGCCAAGTCCGTCTGAATGAACTCTTACAAGAGCACTCGAGGGCAGCTAACCTCATCGTCCTGTGAGTTGCAAGATTTTGGTTCTAGCTTAGAGAATAATCTAATGTGTAAATGTATCCTGGACTAGAGCAACAGAAACACTTGTGTTAATTCATTGAGGGCAAAAATATTCTTTTAAGTATGTTTTGACTGACAGTTCTCTGATACTACACTGAATATGACTCTTTCTTTAGTAGATCTTCATATCTTAAAACAAAGCTCTACTCATGTCAAAAATTTAACACTCAACATGTAGATTTGGATGTGAAGATTACATCTGCTTACTTACCTGCAGAAAATACACATTTTCCATTATTTTCCCCAACTATTAACAACCTGAAGTTAGAGAAAGGATTATTTTGGTTTGCAAATAATAAATGGAGTTGTTAGCCAAGTTCTGCTTGGAACTTTGTAGAACTGAACAAGGATGGTGCAATTGCATAAAATTACAAAATAAAACAGAAGCCATTTTCAGGTTCAATGTTTTGTTAGAGCCATATTTTTTTATACACATTTTCAATAGATTAGTATTTGTGATGCACAGATAAACCTCTTTAGCTCTATTAATTCAGTCTCCAAAGAAAGAGGTGATCAGAAAACGTTCACCATAAATTGACCCATACTTTAAAACTTCCATCTCACAGTAATTACAGATCAGAAAATAAACTGATGGACTGCAACACTGTGAATGTACTGTATTTTTTCCTTTAAAAAAATATCATATTATGCATGGGTTTTAAGCCTCAAAAAATGCTTCCTTACCATTTTAGGGTTATAATCACAAGCAGTCCATGTCCAGTAAAACTAGCCACATTAATGACACTAACCAGGTGAACAAGAGCTTGCAGGATTAAGGCCTAATAGTAGCTTTGTGCTGTATAAGATTAACAATCATGTAGTCTAATTATGAACATTAAGAGCTGTAAATGAATAGCTGATATTTCCTCGTTAATACTTAGTGACATGCATGTTATCAGAGCTACCCCCATCTTCATAATGCTAATTTTATTTTTCTCTTTCTAAACAGGAGCCTTCCAGTGGCAAGAAAAGGAGCAGTGTCTGACTACCTGTACATGGCTTGGCTAGAAATTCTCACCAAGAACCTTCCTCCAGTCTTAATGGTCAGGGGCAACCACAAAAACGTATTGACCTTCTATTCTTAGAAAAATATCAGTGCCTAGAATATCCTGTGCTTGATTTTAACATCTATGTTTTTAATAGCAGTGATTTATTAAAGATGCACTTATCTAATACAGATCTAAAAACTAATTACTTGACAGAAAGCTTTTCAAAGATCCAAAGCAACACAGTAAGGAATTAGACAAAAACAAAAAAGTAAATGGTCCCTGCTGATGCTACACCAATAGAGGAAAAAGAAAGAAAATCTACATACATATATATATATATCTCACATGAGACAGCAAATATTTTGAACACACAAAGAAGAAATTCCATTAATTTTGAGAGGTATTGAAAATGCTTTTGATATTTATCCTAGAAAGCCAAAATTCAGTGCTACAATACAAAAAGCATTGAATCTATGAATAAATACTTTCAAATTGCACTGTCATAGTTGCTAACAGACACACAGGAGGATTCCAGTGAAATGCACCAACCTGGGAGAGAGAAAAAGAACCTATATGGTATCCATCAGGTCAAAGTCATAAACTGATACAATGCAAGTAGAATACCCATGATACTGTTTAATTCTAATATTGCGAAATTAAGACCTATGCCTACAGCAGATGCTTTTATCTAAATTGTTATGCTAATTTATGTTAATTCAAATGCTTCTAATTAATTGACAAACAAAAAAGTTATATATAAAAATACAGACTCTATATGACAAGACGATAATTTTCAAGCTCTGACATGGCATAGAATGCATGATTGTAATTAAATGTGATAAGTAAATTTCACAAAGAAAATAGTGAAATACTAAATACTCTCACAATTTTTGCTATGAATGTTAGGGTTAATGCAGTCTGACATTATACCTTGGGGTAATATGTACAGTGATTTATGTGATTAGAAAACAACAAAAACTCCATTAGCTGAGTTGAATGCCTTATTTTTTGATTTATATAAAGTATTTCTTTTAATTTTAGACTTTCTAAATAATATTCATTATACACTAACTTAAAATAAAGGAAATCTATTAAGTTGTGTAAGTTTTCTATTTTCTATTCTGCAACATTGTAGTACTTTATAATTTCAGCTGTCAATAAAAGCAGCTTCTCTTTTTAATGGGGAAAGCTATATCCTGTGTGTAAGCATTATTTAAATTAAAGACCAATAAAGAATGCAGCTATTTAATTACTATAATTCTGTAACTCCTTTGCAGAGATCGACTGAAATCTAAGACCCAGGAAGGCCAGGGGACCCTGAATTTCACTACATGTTTATTTTCAAGCAGGCCTCACTTCCATCTTTGCTTGAATTATTAGAACTTAACCTGTGGAGGATCTAGCACTCCAACTCCAAAAAAGACAAATATTTGACACTCATATTTTTCCAAGTTCAACAGCAGCAATTCAGCATAACATGGTAATGTAGCCTAATAATCCATGCTTTATTTTCTCCATCTATTAAAAGTGGGATATAAATTACTGATATTTTCTCATAATGCTCTTCCTTCTCTCCTTCTTGCACATCTACAACCAGGTTGAAGGATCTTTTTGCAGTTTAACAGCATGATATAGACATACAAGATACACAAGTTCCCTAGAGATACTGTGCTTCCTGCACAGCTTTGAGCAAGCCAAACTTCACATTCTGCACCTGCAAAACAAGGAAATTACTCTCGTCCTTTGTAGTGATGCTAGCAACAATACAGGAGCTTGTTGCATGCTGTCAGGTCCTTCCACCTTTGTAGAACTGCAACTGCCACCACCATTTCCATCTCACTTCCAACACCAAACAGTCTGCATGTGGTACCCAGACAGTCAATGCAAAGAAGAAGAGCTTTTATGGAGACTCCATTTAGGCCTTCTGTGAGTGTGTTTCTTATCTTCAGAAGGATCTGGGAGAATTACACACCTGCATTAAGCTCTTCAATCATGTACATGAGCAGGTATTGTTTCCTAAATATTCCCAAATACTGTAATTCTCAATCTACAGGGAACATCAACCCAAACTGATTTGGGAGAACTACGCAGATTCAAAATATGAAACAGCAAAGGCACTTTCAATAGCATTTGCAATTCTCTCTCACAAACACATCACTTGTTTGTGATGTGGGCATTACAAGAATAAATCTCAAGAGATACATTTTTTAATTAACAGCATCAAAAACTAAGTACTAACATACACATCTGTGTAAATTCCTTGCTTTTTTCACCATGACTAATTAGAAGATGTATCCATACAACCTTCTAGGATTTATAATGAGCATCACAAACTCTAGACACAAGAGCACCTATCTGAAAGTGTTATTTCCACAAATTCACAAGAAATCTCAACACAGCAGTTTCTTAGGAGCTTCTATTTCTTGTTCCTCACCATAATTTCCGAAGCATGTGCACAACCACTTTGGAGAGCATACTAATTACGGACTATTGTAAATTGCAACTTCAATTGCAAAATTTAGTTAGTCCACCTACCTCCTTTCCCACTCTGTAACAGACACTTCCTCTTTTATATAAATTATGTATAAAACAACTGCTGAATTTTAATCACCATGTTAGTAACTGAATTCTAATTACAAGTTTGACATCTCTAGAAAAAAATATGACTAAAGCTGTCTAGCACATTTTGAGCTCGTATCACACTACCAACTCTGCGGGTTTATGTAATCTAGGGTTGATTTGATCAGCCACGACACAGGTAAGAGTTGATAAAGCAACCAGGGACATTAAAGTGTGAAAATACTATTGCAATGAAGCAAGAACAAAGAATATTTTGTCTCTTCCTCAAAAGCCTAAGCATTCTGCACAGCTAAGCTTGTGCCTAAAGGCCTGTTAAAATGATCCACTGCTGCTCCTCTCATCCGTGAATCCTACCTTTCCCTCCAGGAGCTCCAACAGGTATCACAGAAAGCATTTCACTACAGTTTAGAGAATATATTTTCCTTAAATCTTTTTGCAACCACTGGCAAGTTGCCCATCTTGATCACATACCCCTCAGGCACAGTGCTTAGGAAGGGTAATAAGTGTCCCCACCTAGGCTCCAGAACAGCTTTCTTCCAACTTTTACTAGGTTTTCAGTCCCCAACAGAGATTAGTTTGGGGGAAAAAAGTTGTTTGTTAGTTTTATTTTTAAAATCAGCAACCCAAGAGCACAAGTATAAAATCTACCTAACAAAAAAGGCATCACATTCTGAAGATAAATAGCTGCAACTGCTGAAGCCACACTGTGCAAAGTGCATGCCACTACCATCCTTCATATCCAAAAGAGTTCTCAACCTAACGATCATAATTACAAACTACAAACTCCAGCCCCTTACATAGTAAATTTCACTAGTTTTAAACCTCTGAAATTTTCACTACACCTTTGAAAAGACCTACCAAAAGCCTTCTTGGCCAAGCAGAATGTATCAGACTGCCCTTCATTCTCAGAAAACCTGGCCATTCCTCAGCTTCTATCTTTTAAAACAATTCCATGATCTCCTTAAAGACAAAAGCAGTTTCAGCAACTAATTAGCAGTTTAAAAGCAACAGACACCCAACAGGTAACACAAATTAGCACTCAAGTTATAGATAGGGGGCAAACAGCTCCAGAGTATTACTGACTCACTTAATTCCCCATAACTGTTCATCACCTCCCCTCTGGCAGAGGTCCCTGATTTACCAGCAGGGCTGGGAGAACAGAATTTGAGTAACCCCCAGCCTCTTCAGCTTGAGGCTCAGTGGTGTCCCTCAAGCTGCTGCCACACATAGTTTGGCTGTCATTGGATTTCAATCAAGTGACTGAGGACCACTGTCAGGACCTGATCTTTCTCTCCCCAGCAACCAGATTGTAACTTTTGTCAGAAGGACACTAAACCCTTAAAGTGGCGCAAATGAGTGGCTCAGCTCTCAAGTTACAGGTGAGGAAACCAAGGGTTTGTAACAGTGTGGTTCAGCATAGATCAAACCACTGTAAACATCTATTCATTGTGGTACCTGGTTGGCACGGTCCATTTGCAGCTATGTAACCCATCAAGACTGCATGGCCAGCGCTGCTGAGGGAACATCTCACACTGAGCCTGACTCTGCTAGGAAAAATGTAAAATGTAGCTGTGCCAGTGCAAAACCAAACAAATATAACAAGTTGTAGCTCACATTCTGCACAAACAACAGGAACAATAACCCACAGTCATGCCACTGCTGGAATTCCATCAGAGGAAATTCAGTTTCAAATGAAATAAAGCAGGAAGGTTTTTCTGGAACAGAGTAAAAAGCAACGGCAAAATTTCACAGCCCCCACACTGTACAGCAAAACACACAATCAAAAATAGAGCTTCATTACAAGTAAACACCCTCACAGCAGCCTTTTAAATCACAAGCCTTAATCACTGTGAGAAAGACAGCTGTTCTAAGTTAGACTGGGTGGGCAATCTGTCTGTTAAAGCCACAGTTTTCTTCTAAGAAAAATTCTCATTCTAACACCAAAACTTCAGTGGGGAGAATTTTATGGATTGTTATCCTGGAGAGAAGGTCTGTGTTTCTTTCTGTGCACAACAAAGCAGCCTCCATTCCAGCTCTTAATCTAGGTAAAGGGCAGATAATTTCAGTTTGTCTCATTGTTTTTCAAAGTCTTCAAAGTCTTCAAAGTCGTGAGGAAATGCCCAGTGGAGAGCAACACTAATCAGCAACCAAGAAGGCAGGAATGTTGACCAAGTGACTATTTATCTACAGAGGAAACAGCACATTCCCAGGACCCACACAAACTCACCCAGACTTCAAGCATCTGGGTTTTTTTCCTTGTAAAGATCTGTGGGAAAAAGAAGTGTCACTCAGCTGAGACCTTTCTCCTTGACAACATGTTTGGAGGAGTCCTCCTATCTACTTTTCATGGGCTTTCAGGGTACCTTAGAAGCAGTTTAGAACCCATCCTGCCCCACTGAGCCAAGCTATTCATAAAATTAGTCCTGTACACTATAAGGCAGGTTGCAGTTGTAACCTCTATGAAGTTCTGCTTGTATAAATAACCATTTATAATTAGATATTCATGTGATACAACTTAAATTCTTATAATCTGTGGATGGCTTACCTCAGAATTCATAAAATATTCTAAGTATCTTTATCACATGGGTCTATGATACATACACATCCCCATTCAAGCAGTGCACACTATTAAGACTGAAGAATGGCAATAAGAGAAACCCCAAATTGGGGTGAATATTTTTCACAATTGGACTGCAATATGTGGCAATGGTTTCACTGCCATCTGGCTGCATTTGAAACACGTAACATAGCAAGGAAACAATCACATACACTTGAATCTTTAAAAAGTCAAAGAATAGTTGCTTAACCAAATTTAGACTGCTCCAGTCTGTGGCTACTTTGCACGAAGAAACATACTGCTATCAGAGGGCTGAAGGCCAATGAGGAGGAATAAGAGGGGCAGCTGAAAGAGTGAGGGGAGATCATGAGGGGAGATCAAGGGTGGCCATGGGGGCAGATCTTGAGGGGAGGTGAAGGGTGACCATGAGGGGCAGCGGCGGCAGCTATGCAGTGTGGGTCACTATGGGGAAGAGATAAGGGGTGGGGGTGCCTGTGAGAGATCACTAGGGGCATTTTTCATAGATTGGATGGCAAAAGAGATCAGCCAATGCCAACATCAAAGATGGTGAAATCATTAAAGTATTCTGCTGTGAGACTGAAGAACAAGACGTGGCTCATTGATGGGTTTTCCTATCTGCAGCCTCGACAAGGAGGGGAAGCAGTTGTTTTGCTTTCCTATGGCAAACGCTTCTGCCACTGCCGGAGTGTTTGTGCAGGTTATTTCAGAAAGACGCAGTGCAGCACTGCCAAACGCCACACATGCCTGCTGTGCGGATCAAAAACGGGGCTGCGGGACCGGGCAGCTCCGAGGGGCTGTAACAGCCCCGGACGCAACGAAGGCGCCTCCGCGCTTCTCCCCGGCACCTCAGCACGGTGACACGACCACGCTCCCGCAAGGAGCCCGTGCCCCAGCCCCGCCCGCCGTGCAGCCTCAATTGCGTCCCTCTACAACGAGGAACGCTCCGCGGGGTCCGCCCGCAGGACAAGCACCGACGTGTCCCGCGGAGGCCAGCGGAGCCGGACCACGGGAGGAGGGACTGCATCGCGCCGCATGACAGGTACAGCCCGGGCAGGCGGGGAAGCGGGGAGAAGGGACCGCCACCGCCCTCCGCCCCGCGAGCCTGTTACTGCCGGACCGCCGCGGGGAGCGCCGGGCGGCAGACGGCGGCACGGCCCCCCACGGCGCGGCGTTATGCTGGCCCGGAGCATGAAGCCGTTCTGGCGGCCCAGCTGGCGCAGTAAGGGAGGCGCGGGGGGACCACACGCTGCCCGGGCGCATCGCGGCCCAGCCGCGACCAGGACGCGCCACGGGTGGCCGGCACCGCGCGTCCCGCCCGCTGCCACGGGGAAGTGACCGGTGCCGTCAGCGGCACCTCGGCGAGGGAGGGTTTGGGCGCTGAGGAGGAGCCGGGCGAGGCCATTCTCACCGGCGAGGGGTGGCGAGGATGCACCCCGCAGAGAGCGGCCGGGGAGGAAGCGATTTCCCCCTCTGCTTCAGCCTTCAGTGGACTGCGCCGCGTTTTCGCGGGCTTTTCCTCGCGGAGGGTCTCTGTTGCCTTCCCGTCTCTGCCAGCGATGCCCTCCTCCGAGGCCGTGCTACAGCCATCCCCCGACAAGAGGCAGAAGGGCTCGGTGCCCGGGGAGCCCACCGTACGGCTCCGCTTCACTAAGCTGTCTGAGAACGCCTTCTCCCCCTCCAAGGGTTCTGCTCGGGCTGCGGGCTACGATCTGTACAGGTGAGGGTACCCGCCGCGAAGAGGGGAACGCGGTACGCTTTGGCCCGACCCGGCCCGCTTCCTCCCGGACACAAGCGCTGCCACCCCGCTTAGCGAGCCCCCATGACTCGGAGGTCCGGCGGCTGAGGGTCCTCATGAGGCAGGTCCTCATGCTGGGCGGAGCCCCCCGGAGAGGCTCGCCGGCCCTGCGAAGAGGAGGCCAGAGCTGGCTTGCTCGTTAGCTCCCTTGCTTCTCCATCCACCTCCCTTGGTTTCCAGAGACCTGTGGTCCAGTCATGGTGCAGCATCGAGTTCATCAGGTAGCGATGCAGCCATTGGCTAAAAGTCAGGCTTGACACATCAGCCTGAGTTGCTGTTGGCATCAACATAGTGCCGTCCTGGGTAGTGCATGCGGCCCTCCCTGCCAGCGCTTATGCTTTTCTGCTTTCCTCGTGGCTGTTGGGTGCTGCCTGCCAAAGAACGTTGTGGCAGTTTGATAATGCTGGTAACCACCTGGGTTGCTGTGTACAGGCTTAAGGTTGGGTTTGCTTGAACTTAAAATAACCATTGTCCAGTAATATCTACAGTTAGGTATGCAGTTGTTTGCATAGGGCTTCTGTGATCAGGTACAATCATTAATTATATCTGAACCTCACTGTGACCACTTCTAACCTTCCTTTTTTCAGTATTAAAATAATCCGACCTTTTCTTCCTTTGCCCAACTTCCTTCCTGAAGTTTTGCTGCACCACACTTGGCACTGTAGTACTTTTGCCGTTACATCTGGGGTTTTTTTGCCCTTGTTCCAGTGATGCACTATACACCTGGAAAAAGTCCATTTAATAAGGAAACATTTCAGTTACAGAGAAAATTTTCAGAATACTCCCTGTATAAACTAGTGTGTGTTTCTTTAATATAGTGCTTATGACTGTGAGATACCACCCATGGGAAGGGCTGTAGTGAAAACAGACATTCAAGTTGCACTTCCTTCTGGATGCTATGGCCGAGTAGGTAAGTAAACAGACTATAAAAAGGCTGCAGAGGAGTTGTAGCACTGGTTTGACACCATCCTCACCTTTCGATTCTGCCTAAAACTTTTAGAATTAGTTTATACAAAAGAAGTCTCACAGGCTGCATGATTTATTATTAAGCTTTGTAATAGACATTTGCTGTCAAATACACTTGAGGTTTGTATGTCAAATGACAAAAAAAAATAACTAGCAAAAATCGTAATCTACATACAACTTAATAGGCTAATCAGTAGTTCATGATATCTCCGCAGTTTCAGAATTCAAATCACAAAGATCAATAGATAATGGACATACAGAAAACACACACTTGGGTGTTTAAAAACTAATCCTGAAGGAAGAGTACTATTATAGTAGCATTTGACTGCTTTTTGTGACAGGATATTTGAGAGAATTTGAGGATATTTGAGACAAGATATTGTATTAGTTTTGTGCATTGTTTCCAAATTATGTATAAATTCTCAAAAAAACCAAAAAGCAATAGTCACTACAATGGAAGAGCATGATCAGAATTCGTGTGTTCTTGCATCGAAAGGGAAAATGCATGTATCTAATCCCAAACAAAAGTTTGAAGAAAGGTGAATTTTAGCACCTCAGAGTAGGTTAAGTAATAAAAATAAAGCCCTGTACCTAATTTGTGTCTATTTCTTAGTAAAAATTCTTGCCAAATACTGTTTTCCATCATCACTTGAATGGACTGACCTAATAATCTTTTGAGGTTATGCCAAACCAGTGGTAGTGCCAAAAATAAACCAAGATTAGACAGTTGTTGTCTGCTCCAGCTGCCTGCCTTGGAGAAACCTACTGTGCACATGGTGGTCTAAACAAAGATATGCTTATATCACTTAAAGATAGATTGCATTTTTATTGTAGCCTGTAGCAGCTGTCATTTTGTTTAATATGTACATTAACACTTACAATAGTTCCTGTAAAATCATGTTTATTTTAGAAACACTGGGGAAACAGTTCTTGCTGCCACAACTGTGTAAACGTACTGTGTAACCTATAAGTACTGTGTAAGAGTTCTAAAAGAAATAAGTTCTTGTACTTACAAAACAATTCTTGTTTTCTAGCACCACGTTCTGGTTTAGCTGCAAAGCACTTCATAGATGTTGGTGGTAAGATTTTTGTTCTTTTCACTAAGACTTTGTAAATCTTGATTGCAGAAGTGCTTAATTTCACATTGTAATACATGCAAATAAATAAGTGGTGGTCTGGCAAAAGGAGGTAAGTGGATGATACCTCATAGAACCACTGCATTGTAATTGTTTTAAGACCTGCTGAATTAGAAAAAATACTACTTTTTCAAAAAAGAAAAACAAAACACCCCAAAAAAACAAAACAAAAAAACACCAAACCAAAACCAAAAAACAGTATTGTATCTTTGTAGGCAATTCCTGGCATGGAAGTTGCTTTTTGATTTAGGCTTTAAAGATGACTTTTTACATTCTTTCTGCATTTTGACTAAGTATGTGATTCTTTTCAGTCTAGTGTATAATCTGAATGAACTAAATCAATAAAACATAGATATTCTTTTACACAGAGACTGGTAACGATATTCAAAAGGAATGAAGGCACTGGAATACACCATTACTGTGGGCATAATTGATTATTAGGATGAAAAGAGCTTCAGTTTTCTCTTACTGATGAAAATGTAGCAAATTACTTAAAGCAAATTAAATTTAAACTCATAACTTTTTACATTAATTGACTAAAAAATTGAAAGTGATTTGAAACAAAACTAAAATCCCACTTTTACAAGTCTTTACTGTTTGGGGTGTTTTGTTCAGTACTACCAACAGCTTTGGTTTGCACAACAGGGTGTTTCTTTAAAATGTTTTGACCTTCTCATTAATCTTGCTTAGAAATTCATAGATATCTCCTCAAAAGCAATTGTTACAGGCATATCTATAATCAGAGGCCTTCATTAAAGTCCCACTGTGCTTTTGCCATATAACTGCAACATGAAGTAAATGATGTTGAAAGTTCTATTCCACTTTTGCAGTGGGGCTGATCAGAGCGCAGGCAGATTTTCTTTAACTATTGTATTATAAAATGGCATCTACATTGCACAGAAGTTGTCACCACTAAAATGACTGTAGAGTTATTCTGAGCACAGATGTAACCACAGCAATTTAACTAGCACTAAATGCGTGTTACGTGGTTCTAATTGTACAAGAATACAGTTCTAAGTTAAATAAAATGTGTTTTGCCACCTAAAGCTCTAAGCAGTTCATTTTTCTGACAATAAAGTGTAGGAAAAGAACTCAAAACTACATTTCTGATGTGATGATATAAAGAAGATTGATCTAATGGATATCTTCAGAAGTGCTGAGTGGCTGAGAGAATGCATTTTTTCTAAGCACATTATAATTCGAGTTATAATGGAAGTTGACAAGAAAAGCATTTTACTTACCCTTCGGAAGTATTTTTGTCACAATGAGGGCATTATCTGGCATTATCCATCTAAGCAGAAATACACTGCCAGAAGACCTAAGGATCAGGGAGAAAATTTGGGATCATACAAGAGTATATTCAGAATTCACATCTGCTAGGTGTGGATGCTTTCCCAGCAAGTGCCATGCCAAACTTCTGACAGAATAAAACAGAATGTCAGACTGTCAGTTCCAATGCATGCTTTTTTCCAAAAATCACTTAGATTATTTCCACCCAATACACCTAGTGCCTTAGTTGTTAGCAATGTGTGTATTTATTGCAACTTGCTGTTCCAGAATAACATGATGCCAAGGATGTTAATATGTTTTGCCAGTACATCTAGTTACATAGAACAAGTCTGTGACCCTGTACAGAAGGAAAACTCATCAGGTCTTCCTCGGTCATATTTTCTTCTTTCTTTAATACAAATAGTGAAATTTGAACTCAAAATCCACATGGTGGTTAAACTTGGTAAGACTGTGTCAGTGGAGGTATAATACATTTAAAGAGAAAATGATTGGTAGGGAATTCATTTCACAAAATCTTTAACTAGCTGTGCCTTTAATGGAATTTGAAATTATCATGGCTTTGACACCATGTCAAACAGCAGTCACTCAGCACAGCATGAGACTAATTGTTTTGGCCACAACATCTTTTTAAATGTTCTTTTCTTAATACATAATTTTAATTGTTTAAAGTTCTGTTTGTATCAGCTTTGCTTTTAAGGAAGAAGACTGCTTTTCCTCTCTGACATCCTCTGGACATATCCTCAGAAGTGTGCAGAAAGTACAATTCTTGTCTGCTAGAAAATACATCCAATACGATCTGTAGAACCATTGCAAGGTGTTTATTTTATAGCTAAGCTTAGAAAACTAGAGAGTTGTAGTGAGAGCCTTTTTTCCCCTCTAGCAAATAATACAAGTGACTTGAGTTTTCAGTATGGCTTTCAGTTCAGCCACAGAAATATTCATCTGTCTTTTCCATCTTTACTTACCTGATAGTTTTCAGGTCCTAGAAAGCTAGTCTCTAGCAATAGTCATATAGGTGATCAAACATATTTGGTGTCTGTTTATAGAGCTATCTGTTGATGACAGCCTTTTCAACAATCCTCATAAAATTTGTGTCTATGCATAAAGCTGAGATTGTGCTAATGCAATTGTTTAAAGGTCAAGGAAGCATCTGACTAGATTCATTGTAAATCAGTATAGATCAATTGCAATACTCCTTTCCAGGGGAGAAAAACGAAAAAACCAACCAAACAAACAAAAAAAAAAGGTTTGGGGTTTAACAAAGGGTAGAAATACTAATATGCTGTTAAGCTCCAGTTACTCCAATACAAGTGAAGTTTCAGATACTACCGAGATTTCTCTCACAGAAAATAGCAGCAACATCTGGTAGATCAAAAAGCCTCATTAGTGGTTGAGTACTAACGAATACATCAAGTGCAATTTTTGTCATTATGTAGAAATAAACTTGCTTTCTGTCAGAGACATGAAGGCAGAAAAGCCAATTTAGAATGACTTCAAGTAGCCCCAGTTGTTCTGTTCTGTAAATTTTCTTCAGATAATTCCAGAACCACTGACATGCAAGACTTTCTTCTAACCGTACTACTTTAATTGGTACATTTTATACATATAAAATCATAATTTCTATTTAAATAGAACTAGTAATCTAATCAGTTTTGAGTATTGTCTTAGAGCAGAATACTGTCTTATAAAAGAAATAAAGCGGTCCCTCGTTATTTTACATTAGCAAATTCCATTATCAATCTCTAATGCATAGTAATATATATCCCAGCTTATGGTCTAGGAAAATGTCTTAGCTGTAGAGGAACACTTGAGAATGGATAAATTCTTAATCTGACAAACCGAAGAGCTAATGATTTTTTTTAATGCATTTATGAGCATGTGTACTTATTTTTTATGTGCCAAATCTGAATTCCGGCCTTCAGTTCTCCAGCTGATTGCCTCATATGAGCAAATACACCAAATTAACATGAAACTGAATTCAGAATTTGAATGATGCTTAAAATTATCTGTGATGCTATTACAAGTTTGTTGATTCTCTCTTTGTAATGCATCCATGTAGCATGGACTCAACATCTACTGTTGTATAAAACAGCAAATTATCTGTGTAGGAGTCTTTAGCTAACACATTGTGTCACCTCTGGTTTAGCAATTAATGTAAGGGCTGTAAGTTTTCTGATATATTAAAAATTAAGGAATAAGTACTTCCCTAGCAGTAAGAAGGCAAAAAAAATTCATGTTATTTTATGGTTCAGCCTTTTTTGCTTATACACTTGACACTTGCACATAGGATTTTATTTTTAATATTTTAAGTATTCAGTTGCATCACTGAGCTGTGGTAGAAATCGCGCAAAGAATCTGTGATCACCAGTGGAAGTGGTGTCCTGTGATCCTCAATTTAACTGATGACATAGTTGACTTTCTGAAGGCTGGTCTAACCTAAACCAGATGAACAGCATGACACCTGTGCATGTAGGTTCTGTACATCAGGCTCTCTGAATCAGCTGAACTGAGTGTTACACTCAATAATTTTAATATTTTTATTTTTTTCTTGTATTGTGCACTGTTACTATTGACAGTGCTCTGTAATTAGGTTCCCTTCAAGCACTTGCATGCAGTTAAATACCTGCAAATTAACTGGAAAACTGTTTGTTTTTTTTTTTTTTTCCTGAATTTTCAGAACTCAGGAGATACTCCCAGTATTACTAGCACCTTAATTAGGAAGCTGTTCAGAAATGTGATTGGATTAACCTATAATATTGCAAGAGAGAACTGTGTAAATGCTTGTGCAGAACTTGTACACTTAACGATGGACCATATGTACTGCAATATTGTCACACAGCTGAAGAAAAAAAAAACACCTCAGTTTTCTATTCTTAAGTGTGTATGTTGTGGTAAAACATTAAAACTTCAAGGTATAGTCATGCTACGATTTCTTCTGGGGTTTATAGTATCTAAAGGTAGTACTTTGTATGATAGTCTGGGAGCCTTGGAATGACATGTAATTCTAGAATACGAATTATTACTGCAAGGAGACTTCAAAATACATACAGTCTGCAAGGAAGCCCAAACTCCAGTTTTCCTACTGCATATATGCTTCCTGTATCTGGGAGAAAAACTCCAAAGAAGCAGAATATGATTATTTTATTGTGTATTCATAGATAATCTCCTGAACTATGTATTAATAATTAAATAAAATATAAGAGCAAGGTTTTTTTACAGTATTTATACTTGAATGTAGCTGAATGACAATTCCTTAAAGCTTTTGTTCTGTTACCCTGCCTGAGGTCCAGGATTTGGATCTGCACAAATCCATAGCTCTCAAATAAAATGTTAGAGTTTAAAAACAGATTTTTGCTTGACACACAAAAAGCTGACGTTAGCAGAACAAATGGAGCCTGAATTTGGTCCAGCTGTCTTGATTTCAGATAGTGTATTACAACTAAAATTAGTAGTACAGTGGTAAAACACTTCTTGATATGCGATTGTGTTTTTTCAGTTCTTTTTGCAAGACTGATTAGCATTTCTAGATATTTCACTATTTTCATATGTATTGTTTAATTGTGCATGAGCAATTGTGCAAAGGATGTCAATACAAGATACTACAATCATCTGCTAATCTGAGCCTTATCTATCTACTTACCTATTATACTAACAACATTTATTAATTGGTTACCCCTCTGAATTCTTTATGACAGCTGGTGTTATTGATGAGGATTACAGGGGAAATGTTGGTGTGGTACTCTTCAACTTTGGCAAGGAGACTTTTGAAGGTAAGTGTTAAGCTTGGCAGAGCCTGTTTTCAGCCATCTGACTGGAAATGAGAAAGTAATTTTTCTTTAAAAGTCTCTGAAGAGTTACAGCTAGCTGAGAACAATTTTCTTCTTACAGTTAATAAAACCATAGAAACTTAATGATGTCCTGTCAAGGAAAGAAAAAAAGATTCCACAAACCACCCAAAAAACCCCAAAACACACCATCACCACCACACCAAACCAACCCGACTTAGCTAAGCTTTAGATTCATGAGCTGTAGTGAAGCACAACTTTCTGTTAAGCTGCTTTCTTGCTCCACAAAAGAAAAAAAAAAAAAACAAACATTTAGCTGAGCTAAAATGAGATGAGATTTATGTGAGATAAAAACTTATCAGGATTCTTGGAAACATGAATAATAAAGGTATGATTTTTCCCTTAATCATGCTATCTGTCTGCAAACAGTCAGTTTCAAGGCTCAGGGCCAGTGGTTTTGCAGCCTTTTCTGTCGCTTCACATCACAAGCTGCTTCTGGCAGTTCTGTGAACCAGTTTGAGTGCTAATCAGAAAATTTGTTTTCCTTTTATCAGTTCGGGATTTTTCCCCCCCATAGAAATCACTTCCTGGGACTAGTTCACAAAAGGAGTTGCATCATATATAGAGTTCTCTTTATCTCTGCAGTAATTATGCATAATGACATTTAATATACCACAGTATGGCTGGCAGCAGGAATGAGGGGGGATGCCTTGAGCTGATACTGCTCCTGAAACTTCACCTTGAAAGGACTTAAAAACAAGTTTATCATATCCTGTATTTTTCTGTCACTATTAATTTCTGCCTAACTATGTTTCAAGTAAGTGTTTGTACTTTAGTACATTCTGATACTCTCAAAAGAGGATTGTCTAAACTTTTCATAGCTGGTTTACTTTTTTGAAGCAACTAATAACATTTTAATTTCATTGCAGTCAAAAAAGGGGATAGGATTGCTCAGCTCATCTGTGAACGCATTTACTATCCTGAGCTAGAAGAAGTTCAAGTAAGTTGCCAAAAGAAAATATTTCTGCTATTTTCAGTAATTAATAGTTGTAGATAGTTCTACAGAAGCTGAGATTTATGGCCTAAATACTTTGCTTTAAAACTGCGTAGTAGCATTGCTACTTGAATAAGTCTCGTTGCTTTGCATATATTTATATTGAATTTTTTTTTCCTGTAGTTTTCAGAGTCAACAGGTACTTGGGAAACACTCAGTATACCCTATAAACAGTTGTCTTGCCATGTAGGATTTGTTTAAACTTGTACAAAAGGTATTCTGAAGTCTTTAACAACATGTTTTTGGTTTAATTTCTCAATTATACCTATTGTTATGAGTAAATAATGTTTTCTGTTGTGTAGAAACAAAAAACAAGTTAAGACACTAAACCAACTTACCATAATTGATGTCTTTCAGGCTCTGGATGACACCGAACGTGGTGAAGGTGGCTTTGGTTCTACTGGAAAGAACTGAAAATTATTTGAATACGTATTCTTTTTTTTTTTTTTTTTTTAAGTTATTTCTAAATTTTCATTTGAAACGGAAGTGGGATTTTGGTGTACATGTGAAAAAAAGTTTCATTCAGACTTCTTTGTATCTGTCCTGTCCATTTTAACAGGCAGTGAATTCATCTGCATTACGAGTAAATGTGCATGACTAACTTGATTAATTGATGTATTATTCTTTCCTTTTAGATGTACAGTCCTTGGTAATAAAAACTCATTGCATATGTTCTGATTATACTCTAATAAACTTAAAAATAAATTATTTGATTTTATTTTACTCACCTAAATTAAAATGGCTGATTGTTCCTGTGCTAGTTTGTGTTAGTCTTCTAAAAGCTATCTTCTGTGTAGCTCAGTATTTCATGCTGAGGGCTTATTTCTTACCAACTCAGTGATAATGCATGTATCAATATGACTTCCCACTTTGACCCCTAAATCAGAATAAGGCAAAGATCTTTAATATTGCATCTTCTACAGCCTGTGAAAATACTTGTGTTTCTGTTCAAACCCAAAGTTCTGTCTTTGATCCTTTGCTGATCCTCAAACAGCTGTTTTTTCAGCTCTCTATTAAAAGAGCAGGAATAGTGATAGAGCTAAGTAACACAACTCATCCGGAAATAACATATATAGTAAACAAATGCCATGAAATATGCTGTTGAAATATACGTTGACAAATTCATTAATAACTTACTGTATGGAAGAAAGATTCTGAATTACTGAAGCAGTACACAAACTGATTTTTTTAGTTCTGTTTTGACCGCTTAACATAGAACTCTCTTGGAATTTGTTCTGAACTCAATTGCTTCTCTAAGTGTAAGAATCCCTTAATGACTCAAACTCTCAGATGGAAGAACATTCACACAAGAGAAGGGACAAAAAGAAAGAATCTTGAGTATTTGGCCACTTTACAGAAAAGTATTAGAAAAGGCTGTGATGCTCACAAATGTATTTTTCCCCCTGCATCTGTCTGTATTCTCTTTTTAGATTTCCTTAGCTGAAAGGTCACAACAGTGGAAATGTAGGCCTTTCCGTAGATTAAGATGTTCACACCAGTCTTCTCCTCGGTAGTCTCAGATTTTAATAATCTTGTTGGTATTAGCTTCATGTCCTTGTGAAGTATGCCCAAAATACTGCATTTTTGATACATTTGCCACCAAGGAGATGGAAAATAAAGTGTAATAAATATGGAAAAATTGAGATTCCTTTAATCCTAGGATAGTCATTACAATGACTTGACAGTGCTGAAAGAAGTCATCTTTGACTAGGGTAGAAGTCCTTCCTTCCATGTGCGTTGTATGCTTATCAGCATTTTCTTTTTCCCCTCCACTCCTACCGCAACACTGTACTTCTGTCTGCATACTCAGACCTTCACAAGCAGGTTTAGCATGCTAAAGCCTATTGTAAGCAAGAAGCACATCCTACCAGTGATGTTTTAAATGAATTGGAAAAGCTGATCTTGACACTGAGTTTTTTCTGTTCTATAACCTGCCAAAAAGGAATTTCAATTACCAAAAGATATTAAAATAGCTATTATCCCTTTTGTGTAGAAGGGTTTCATTTAGCTGCAGTAAGTTGAGAACAAGTTCAGGCTCCTCTTTTGTTCCCTCTCTATCCCCAAAGCAAAAAACCGGCAGGGGCTACGCTGGTGAAAGTCCTTAAAATATACTACAAGATGATCTCACTTGAAATAGCAACCTACAAGGAAAAAGTTGATACTTATCTGTTGTACCTGTTGGAAACAGATCTTATTTCCATTTTGAAAGTAATACTCCCGATTTTAATGTAAGAAGGGATAGTATTTCCTAGAAAAAGCACCCTCTCAGAAGCTATCTCAGATGGTAAGAAGGGATAGTATTTCCTAGAAAAAGCACTCTCTCAGAAGCTATCTCAGATGCACAAGGAAGAAGCATAAATTTACAAATCCATGCCTGCTGTAAGTCGTCAGCATACAGACTTATTTAAGTGTCATTACCAAAAAAGGCTCCCTTATTTTGACAATTGGTATAGTTGAGCTCCATTCCACCATTTCTCAATACTTGCCTATAGAACCATGAAATGAGTTTTAAGAGTTTTGCAAGGTTTTTGCCAGTAGGACCCTGGAAAAGCCTCTCCATCTGACACAACAGATGCTTTCAAGCTCACCTCCACACTGAACTCCCTGTGCATCAAACCATTGCACGAGGGTAACAAATTCTGATAGCTCCTTTTAGTGTTGGGATTTTGCTTCAATAAGAGTAGCAAATCTATAGGAGAGAAATATTTCTAACCAGGCAACAAGAATTACATACCAATGTATTGACAGTTCTTAAGTCAATACTTGCTACTGCAGACCAGGATCTGTATTGAAATCTGGAGAAACTTTTTGTACTGGCAGTGAGCAGTGAATTCTAACAACAGTATTTGCTACTTTCTGGTTCAAACTATGCTGCCTCTTCTCCCCTTTTTTTTTTCTTGGTTTTTTTGTTTGTTTGTTTAAAAGAAAGTCCCAGGATTTTATTAGTATGAAATTATTTTGGTGTTCCCTTTTTCCATCAATATTACCTATGCTACAAAAGCATTTTACCTTGGTGTCTGGCAACATACACAGGAGGCACAAAACAGTATCTGTTGTAAAAGTGAACTTTCCCTGGCTCCGACTCATAAAAATCACCCTCTCCCTATACGTGAGGAAAAAAAAGATAAAAGGGCACTTCTTCAGCAAGGTTTAAGTCTTGCCTCTTTATTCTGGTACATTTTAAGCTCCAATTAGCACGTTTGATCCTCTTAAACAGAAATCAGAATGTGTAAAATCTTTATATTAGCAGAAAGAAGAGACCTGGGAAACACATGGATCTTGTTCATTGCTATATCTGAGATCTATCCTTCTCAATTAATTAGTTGCAAATTAGTTTTGTAATTCAATGAAAACCTGAACATGCTTGAGCGAGCAACCTCCTGAGAAGCTAGACACTAACATGCGTAGATCACAGTTCTATCTAGAGAGATTTCTGTCTCCAGAACTTGTCAGTAGGGTGTAATCCCCAGGGCTCGCTATAGGTATGAAACTGAAGAGATGTAAAGCTCCAAAGTACAGTGCTATTTGCAAAAAACCCCAGAATGAATATTACATTAAATAATAATTATGCTGGGCTGCTTTCCATTACCACTGAACAGGTTCAGACAAAGCTACTGCTGGAGAACGGACACATCTCCCAAGAGAAGTTACTTAAAGCGTGGGGAATGATCTTGTGGGATGTCCTCTGTAAATGGAACATGGAGCTTTTACAGTGGAAAAATAATTTGATGGGAATTCTCATCTAAAGCAGAAAATAGCTTTTTCCTGCAGGAAAATGAAAAGAACATTGCTAACTCACAATCTGCTCCCTTTCTTTTAGGAATGGATTTGACTTGTTACAAGCAGAGAGAGAAATTCTGGCCTTTGACCCCAGGTGAATTTAGAGAAAGTAACTTCTGAATTCAGATGCTCAAGCTCCAGATTCACCCCTATGGCTTGGGTTCTATTTCGAGACCTGAAAAGTTCTATTTTCTGACTTAGACTGAAATAAATACAACTTGTATTTCCTTAGCAAGCCAGAAACTGATAAGCTGATGAGGGTCTTGAAGGAACAGGTAATCACTGTACAATTCCTACCAATTGAACTCCCCACTTAGGGGCAAAAGAAAAAAGAATTATGGTAACGATGCTGTTGGTCTTTAGTCCTTTTCTTGGTTCCCCAAGTATTAACCTAGTCTTTAGCAGTCGTGAATTTAAGCACTGCTTCCTCAGTTCAGCTACATCTGTATTACCATTTGTCATGTTAAGAATTTTTTGGATCTATTCAATGTCTTTAGTAGATGAGCCACTAGATGGCACTTAAAGTTTGCTTTCTTTTCCACTTTTTTTTTCTTTCCAGAGGTATTTTTCAAAGATCTGTTCATCTATAATTAAGAGTTGATGACTCCCATTGGGACTATGCTGGCAGAAAGCAAGATGCAGCAATATTTGAGTGAAAGCAGGCAAAAGTATAACCATTAAAGGGGGAACAATGACTATAATCTAAATAAGATTTGGGTGGTTGCAGTGTTTGCATAATCCCTCCTGGCATGCAAGAGCAGTAGAGAAGCCTGTGGCTTTGCTCTCCTGCTGCGCTTCAACAAAAATGGAAAATTGTAATGAACAGCAACATTTTTCCTATCTTTCATATTCACTCTCTTCTTAGTCCTCCTTCCTCCAGTCCTTTAAGTGGAATGCAGTCTGCTTAAGGATTGTATTTTAATGAAAGTAGTGTATAGCTTTGTAAATGGCAATGGATTCTCCAAATCAGATGCCTCTTGCTGCAAGTTCAGGACATAAATTAAAACTTACTTAATATGTGTTAACCCACTAAAGGCAGGTGATACATAGTAACCTGAATTATGTGAATTTTTATTAAGGTTCTCTAGTTTCTGTATCGGTTGCTACTCCTGTAATAGCACAGTGTGGTGCTCTTGTATTCTTGTCTTCCCCCTCCCCTTCTAATTTTTATTTAAATAACTATCATTGTATTTTGGCTTAAAGATGGTTAAATAAGTTTCGGTATTAAGTAAACTTCTATGACCCTGCCTATTTCCTGTCCTGTCAAACCTTTCCTTGTAAGAATAACAGTGTCCTTTTATTTGGTGGAGTGTAGCATGATGTTTTTGGCAGGCCCAGCATTTTTGACTTGCATAAATTTGTGACCTCAAGTGCAAGAAAAGTGAATGCTTGTTTCAGTGCCTCATGGTTTTCTGCCTAAAAAGAAAAGTGTCCACATCGCTAACCATTACAATTTCTGAAGGAAAATTATCAGCACACTTATTCCACCTGATTGCACATGACTGCACTTCCAAAGAAAAGAATCAGAGATACAAGTGTTTTGCACCTAGTTATTTAAGGTACCAAAACTCTGAAAATACAGGGCAGACTGTACTGCCTTACTGGTTTCTAGAACTGGCACACATGGCACTTCCCTCACCAACAGCTCTTTGGCAACCTCTATGTCAGTGTGGATGTGATTCTGCAAAGTGTAAATCCGGGTCCGCTGCTGGGCAAAGAATGTCATTGCGTGGTAAAAGGTTGCAGGATCAGGGCTGAAGTGAATTAACATAATTATTTTACTAAACTTTCCCTCCATTAACTTTGTAGTTATTTTAGCTCTTTACCACTGAAGTGATGCTTTCACTTTTCTCTGTTAGAAGACAGCAAGAAAACCTTTTACCCTGCCAACTCTGAAAACTTGCCAGATTAATTTTATAATTTGAAAACCCTCATCCAGAAAGTAACTACTGTATTTTAATATGTAAAATATGCTTGAACAAACATGTGAGCTGCAAAGGCATACTTACTTCTTTCCCTTAAACTTTGATTTTTTTTCCCATTATGTCACAAAAATGTAATAATCATCATTGGCTTTTTACAGAACATTTGTACAGTAGATTTTGTAACAGAAATATGAGGTTTATATCAATTAATATCGATTGCAGCCTTAACATTTAAAGCCAATATCCTTGAACTGAAGCAAGCTATCTTTTGACTACTATTGATTACAGCAAAGCAATTTCCTTTTGTTTTGTAAAAGGAAAAAGAAAAAACAAACAGTCATGAATGTAGTACCTTTGGCCACATTCTTTTAACATGAGTATTTTGTGGTTTATGGATTCCTAGTCTGAAAGGTTGTCTCCAAGTGTCCAAGACAAAATAACTATGTGTCCTAGTTGGAAGAAAACTTGCTTTTTCCTTTGCAGCCAAGCTAATTGTGCCATGTCTAGCAAGCATGGCAGTGTGCAGTATCCAGTGCTGCCTTGCTAATACACTTCAGTCCCGACCACAAACTTTTTGCTGTCATTAGTTTGCACCCTGACCACTGCCAAGTTGCAGGTACCCTTCTTTAGGGTGCAGTAACACAACAAGGAACACCACTTACTCGGTTTTCACAGCAGCAAACGCAAAACACGAGTCTCACTTTCCTATGCTTCTGTGTAGAAGTTACTGCTGGCAGCAAGCTGAAGTGTCAGCAGTACAGGTAAGTCAAGCCATTCAAATTCTGCAAGAATGATTTTTCTATCCTATGACACTGTATCATAGCAATACATAGGCTGGCAGCAGTCTTAAAGAAAAGGAGGAGGTTCTTGTTAGGGGAAAAGGTATGTTGTTTCAATCCTGTTCTTACCTTTCTTAACTTGCATTAAGGTATTAACATTGTGAGAAAACTGAAAAAGGAGCTGTGACAATGCCAGAAAATCATGGATCCAGCAACAGAGAAAACTCATTGCCCTCCCTGGATTTGAAGAGGAGACAGCTGAGTCAGAATGGACTGAGCTCACATTTCATCATCTTGGTGAGGGTTTTTTTGTTTGGGATGGGATTTTTTTTGGTTGATTTGGTGGTTTGTGGGTTTTTGGGTTTTTTGAGGTGTTTGAGGTTCTTTTTTTCTTATTAGTTTAATTGATATGGTTAATATTAAAAGTTATCCAGGAAAAAATGGGATAAACCTCACTGCCTGGAAGACCGCTGCCAAATGAAAAGCCAAACTGCTGCGCCAGGGCGGCAGCTAGGTACTGGTATTTTTAAGAGAACATAATTCATCACCTAAGTGCATCACTGTACATCTTGATATCAGTTTCTCGCTGAGAGAGGCTTTAAGAGCAGCTTTAAAAAGGGCGTCACATTTCTGGAAGCAAGACATACGTTGTGTCCCACCCCAGGTCACCTGCACAGAGCCTCCCAACTGCTGTTCATAACTTTCCCAAATACCAGCTGACTAAGCCTGACTAATAGTCCAAAGAGGCAAGCTTTCACCATTGTATCTTGAGCAGGCTAGAAGTCTGCTGTGTGGGAGAAGTAGCCCCTGTTTGCATTTACTTTTTATTTGGATAACCTTTGAGATGCTTAGGATTTATGGGACAGCCTAGACTGAGCAGAAAAGCACAGCTCAGGCACTTCTGAGTAGTCTAAAGGATTCTGGGTTTTTAAGTCCTGTCTACTCCTGGGCACCTGCTTGCCAACAGGACCTGCCTATTTATTTTTACATCATTATTTTCTGTTAATCAAGTTGATTTTAAAACTGTAATAATCTACACTAATAACAATAATAACAAATTAGACTCCACCTCTGTCCCCCTGCTCCTGAAGTTTGTTGTTCGAATGTTCAGAACATGTGTTGAAGGCATGGCTATATATATATATTAAAACATGCAAATGATCACTGATGCCAGGATTGCATACAAGCTAAATGAAAAATTATTACTCATTTGCAATTATTCCAAGAAATTTTGAGTAGCGGCCAAAACAATAGAACAGTTCGATGAGGAGAGGGCTAGGCTCTGTTTAAGCTGGCATTCAGACTGAAGAAATTCATGCAAAGTCACGGCAATGGTTGTCTGGAAAAGTCAACCTTCTCTCAGCGTTGGTGTGGTGCACAACAACATGCACTGATAACGCAGCATGCATCCACATCTGCCCAGCAAATTGGTTACTTTTCCAGCTTCTGATATAGTGGAGCTGTTGGAGAACACCGAGTGCCTCTAGAGCCACAGATTAGGAAAAAACAATACAACATTGACATCATGGCTGTCTGGCTGTGGTAGGATTGTTAATCATGACACTGCTGTTGGTACTAACCCGGGTTAGGAATGATACTGGGGTTTATTACTGTACAAATAGAATAGATGTGGAGAAAGCCAAGGCTTAATTCATACCTTATGATCCCTTAAGGTCTCCCTGGATAGGACATTTTTCCCTCATGCCTTTGCTCATTGATCTCTGCCTTCTGGTTTGCCAAACTTTCATTTTCCAGGTGCACCATCAGCTAGCAGGCAATGGTAGGAGTGTTTAAATAGGAGGTTAGAAGATTCATGTGAAACTTGCTCACTTCTAATGAACAGTAGAGAGATAATTTAAGGTCTATTTAACTGGTGCAAAGGAAAAATGCTTACAAATTAGCTCTAATTTTAATTCTAATGCCTAAGAGCAAAAGTCCTGGTTTAGCACTATAAAGTATATGCCGATAGCCTAGGAAAAACCCTTTTGTTACAACTCCATTGGGTCTATTAAGGTGCGTCTTCTACTGCTGCCTTATGATACAGTAAGTTATATAGTCTCACTGGCCTGTGTGTGTTCATAAAGCCTGGTGCTGTTGCTGGCAAAGCTTTATTATAATCCTACATTACACAGAGCGCTGTGCAAAGCTAAACAAAAGAAAGTGACATCCAACTGCTAACAAAGACATGTTGGGTATTCAGATTCCCCCCTATTCCCCATAGCCAAAGTGGCAGACAAAGGCTTTTTCTGAATCCTTATTGTGTGAAGTGAAACTCAGTTGCAAAATGGTACTTGTCATGGCCTTCCATAGCTCTATAACTAGCATTTTTAAAGTTATCCTGCATGCTAAATGTAATTTTCAGTGGCTGAGAGCTGTGAAACTGATGTAGCCCTCATAAGAATACCAAGGGTACTGGCATTGCTTTAAAACTATCACCATAGTCAACTTCAGTTTACATACACATGGATCTTCAAGAACAGAGGACTTCATGTTTTAATGGCTATGGAAGTATTTTATTCCCTCTGAAAAAAAAAAAATTGGATTCATGGTTGTTAATGCCCAATACCCAAGGTCAAAAATCACATTCATATATTTGGCCAGAAGCATTTCCTTGCAAGAGATCAAGATGCCAGAAAGTTACGAATTAACAACAGTAAGTGCCCAAGGGATTTGAATGAAAACATTTGGAAGTCTTAAATCAATAGCTGTCAGGAGTCCTGTATCTATAACTGCAGTTGTTTTTAGTAAACATCTGTTGAGTGGTTTTAATTCACCTAAAGAAAATACGCTGGAATTAATTTTTATGGGTTTCTGGGATATCAGATCACCAATTGCCAAAGAACTTTGGCACAATTAAAAGGAGTGAGAGTCAGACAAAACACTTCAAACACTAGTTAGGGCAAATTCCAAACGTTTGCCAAGTGAAATGCAATTGTTCATGGTTTGTGCACTACTTACTACTGAAAGATGACAAAATATGTCTAGGGAATAATTACTGAAAGAGACAGCTGTGGGGTGGGACACACTTCGCCTCATATGATCTATATACAAGAAGTGATCAACACAGAATTATATGTAAGATACAATACAGTCATAAGGCTCAGGGTCCTGCTCTCAGAGTTCCTTTCCTCCACCAAAATTAAACATAGAATGCTTCTGTTATTTCACAGACTCAAAGTCATTCCTAAGGGCAAGAACTAGTCTGCTATGTCACAGTCTCCTGGGAAGCTGTGGAAACCCCTTTGGCTTGATGCAGACAAAGAAGGGAAAAAGAACACCACAGAGAACAGCCCTGCATTGGCTGATGGGGTGAGTAGATGACCTAACGGGTCTTTTCCATCTATAATTTTATTCTGTGGCTTTGAGGCTGAAGGCCCTGTTGACATCCACCATGCTGTTGTTTTCCTGGAAGCTTTAATAAAGATATGGTTTGGAATTCAGACTAACTAACCCCACTGAACAAACAACACTAGTATGGGGTGACAGGCAACAAAAATGCCAGTGGGAACATGCCCCATCGTGCCAGTCAGGTTTATCACAACCCTTAACACCAGGTTCCCTGAAACACTTGCATCAATATATATAGTAACTGGAATGTATGTCAGCATGCTGCATACTTCAGTGCAGAAGAAATGCAGTACATGACCACTTATTGTACTGTTTACCCAAGTTATTGTTTGGATTTAAGCTCTGGCCTGAAGATGTTAGCTCATCAAGAGATGCAAGAACACACTTAGAAATCCTCACTCAGCAACAAACCTGTCAGTATTTCTTTTCTGTTCTTCACCTAGTCTGTTACTATCAGAAGCCTACTTCCTCTTCATTGCGGCATATCCTTACGTTAAGATTGATACAAGCTCACAAAAGCCATTTTCTCACATTTATTCCTCAGTCAAAAGACCAGACTTTCTACTTTACTCTGTTGCCACTGGGTTGCTTCTGGGGCAGACAATTACGTTTCTAGCTCAAAGTACAGCAGGAAGATTCAAAATACCTCTTGTCATCCAAAACTTGGAGAATCAAGCCTTGTCACTTTGCCTATGTGAGATACAACATAAGCCTTGAGGGCAGAACCAGTTTGTGATCAATTTCTGTTAGTCTGTAGAGCAGAGCTCCTCAGCTAGCAGTCAGGTTTCCAGCATTTTGCAAAGTCTATAGACACTTTGCCAGTACAGTGACTAAATGAAACATGGTAGAATGCAGCCTACAGCAACCCAGATCTGAATTTAGATATCTAGCCTTCAGAGGCATGGTGGTACCAGAGGAATATTCTGACTCAGCTGGAGCAACTTCTCAGATCTGAAAGAAACTTTGCCCAATGGGAACTCACAGCAGGTCACAGCTCTGTTTCTCATGAGGCTGGCTACATCTGTTCCCTTTTATGCAAGAGAAACACTTCATTAGGGCCCTATGTAACCTTATGTTGGGCAATACTGGGCACTCCTGGTTTCATCAAATGATGAATCAGTGGGTCCCATTATTGCTTCATACCTCATACAGTAAAGTTTTGGGTGGGTTCTTGGACAAGAATTTTGGCTCTGAAAGACATGTTTGATATGGTAGCCTTGGACACAGCCATACAATAATTCAAGCACTTCTTAAGAAGCGTTCACTTACATCACTAAGCATAAAATTAAAGCCATCTTTTTTGCTATTGTATAAAATAAAAAAAAAAACAACCTATACCGTTCTATCTCTTGGAACGCAGGGACACACACACACAAAAATGATATCTTAGATTCCAGACCTTTCCATCTACTGCAGAATGGCCCTGAAGAGAAAACCTTCTCCAGAGCTGAAAGCTGACTGTAAGGGGTTCACACAGGCCAACATCCCCAATATTTAGTAAATCAAATTGCACAGGTAAGCAAAGCAGAACAGAGTCTGCCACTTGGTAACAAATAAATTGTTGGTATCTTTTGATTTTTTCGTATGACCTCATCAGATTATTACTTGGCTTTATCACAATCCAATTTTGCCCCTAATTTCCAGAGTAAATTTGAATTGTGAATGTGTTAGAAAACACGAAGAAGCACCAGGCTGTTATGTAAGTACTGAAGGTACTGCAACTTTCAAAAATACAGTGGGAGCCTGACTGCTGAAGTCAGGGGCACCCAGGCAGGAATTTAACAACAGAACTACTTTTAGAGTGCTAAGAGACATATTCTGAGTCATGGGCCCTTAGATGTCATCCCTCCTCTTCCTTCAGTCTGCATTTACATGGGCATGGTGGGCTAAAACAGTTACCCTAACCCAGCACTAGGTTAAGTCCAGCACAAGTGTAAGTGTAAGAGAACACCAGGACTAAGACTTGCTTCTGCCACAAGTCAGGATTAGTTTCTTTCACTCATCCCACAAAAAACGGAATAGTCTTTTCCAGTGACCTATACTGGGTCCTGTAAAACTTTCAAGCATGGAGTTGCAGGTGCAGACAGGACATTGGTCATCACAAGTCCACTCTCAAACCTTTCACATCTAAACCTAAAATAGTCATTAATAAAACATGTAATTGAACACCATGTCAACGGAAAGCCTGTTTAACCAACGAGCTGACCACTACCGAGAAATGTTCCTGGTGGTGAAATAATCTGCTTGTTCCCATTCTTACTCTAATGGAATACTGCTGCTATGTTTTGTCCTCCAGAAAGCACTAGACTCTGGCTTCGCAGCTTTTTCTTTCCGCTAAGTGCCTCACACAGATGACACACCCTACCAGTGCTGGGCCTGAGCTTGGGAACATCAGCCTGTTCCAAAAACCAGAGTTCCCACATAACTGCATAATTCACTGCTATCAAGTTACTGGGCTAGCCACAAATTGACTAACGTAATACTCACTAAGGATCAAGAGGTCGTAGCATGAGTGCTTAATTTCCAGGGGAGGGTGATTTGTCCTTCAGTATCACAAACACTTTAATTATTAGCACACAAATAAGTACTAAATCCCCTTCTGGCAGCCAGGCATAGTGCAGAAAGAAAAGGGAATCCACAACCTCTAACTTGCAGTGTATCTAGACATTAGGGCCCTCTGAAATCTGTCAGTGAAGTTCATGCCATGCGTGCTTTCCCATTGGTGGGGAACAGGCCAAGGACAGGAGAGAAGCTGTGACTTAGCACTGCAAAGCATTGCTTGCCTTACTGTGACTGAGGAATGTCATTCTCAGGTTGGATATCATGCCTTCTCAATTGCTGTTTTCAGCCCATAAACCAAACAGCAGCAGCAATCATGAGCAATTCCTTTCTCACTACATGCCTGATAGAACGAAGCTCTCCCTGAGAAATCATTTCAGTCTCAGAAAGATCAGATTAGCCTTTTTCTAAGCTAGAAGGCTCTTTTGAATTGATCCTTGAACTTAGGCTTCACATGACTCATTTTTATTTCTCATATTCTTTTAGCAACTAAACTGCTTCAAAACTCGCAAAGAAAGACTTCTCTCCAGCTATCTTTTCAACATCTTAGAATAGAAGACAGGACCCACTTGCATCTTCTTCAGTAGCAAGAAATCCTGACCACGCTGATCATGTTTTCTTCACCAGACCAGCTCAACAATACCACAAATCCTCACAAAGTAGGGGAATGAGAACAGGCTGTAATTATTGCCTGCAAGTGTTCACACCAGCCAGTCTGCTGCTAACTACCTTTAATAGCCAGGGTCATAGAATCAGAATCATAGACAAGTCTGGGTTGGAAGGAACCTTAAAGCTCATCCAGTTCCAACTCCCCTGCCATGGGCAGGGACACCTTCCACTAGACCAGGTTACTCCAAGCCCTGGCCGACCTGGCCTTGAACTGCCAGAGTTGGGACAGCCACAGCTTCTCTGGGCACCCTGTGCCAGCGCCTCATCACCCTCACAGTGAAGAGTTTCTTCTTCTTTCAGTTTAAAGCCATTCCCCCTTGTCCTGTCACTACATGCCTCTGTAAAAAGCCCCTCTCTGGCTTTCCTGTAGGGCCCTTTTTAGGTCCTGGAAGGCTGCTCCAAGGTAATTTCTTGCTTATGCAATTAGCTAAGGCTATATAAAGACTTTTTTTTATTTTTTTAACCAAGCAGGAAATATTTGCACTACAAAATGTTAAAAGCAACCCTCAGTTATCATCATGAATATACCAGACAAATGACAGCAAAATAAAAGACAGTTTGAATGCAATGACTGGAAACTTGCAGGGAACGTTCACTGAAAGTCTCCCTACCCTCTCTGCTAGGGCTGCTAGTCCTCTCTAACAACCTGCTTTCTGAAACAGGTTTCAAAGTGTTAAACTATAAAACCTAAGCTAGGAAGTTATTTTACAGTAGATCATCGTTCTCTGAATATTGCAATACCAGCAATCTTTCTTGGTATGTGATTTGCACAGTAATCAGTGAAGAATTTAGTTCTAGCACTGTTGCATCTCCAGCTAGCTGTTATATTCACTACATTATCTTATTTGAAAATGGTTATTCTTCAGTCTAGAATGATTTTATTCAGTTTATAACTACAACTCATCCTAGTAGCATCTGTAAAAAAAGTGAATTAATTTTGGAAGAAACAACTTTTTAAACACCACTGGACTGCTACTCTGTGGGACAGAGATTTTTCTTGCTTGAGATGAGCAAAGAAACACATTCAGCTTCCAAAATCAGGTAGGTATGATAGAGTCACAAGGGTTACACGTACTTACTAAGGACTTAATGGAATATGTTTCTTTCTATTTAACCCCTCACTCTCTCACACTTTGCAATTACCTCTCAACTTCAGAGCTAGCAGTAAGATCTATTTCATACAGCAGCTCGAATTAAATGAGTTATTTGAGCTCCTCCAGCTCCAGGTGCCATTAAGCAGAGCTCACCCTTTCCTACCCACAAATGTGGCAAGCATAGATGTTAACTGGTTTCTGTCTTAACACCCTGAAAATCAGGTGGGACCAAAAAGAAAAATCAGGTCCCAGAGTAAATTACACAGGGGGCTCCTTCCTGCCAGCTCTGCAAAGGAGAAGAAGCAAGTGCTTTTTGTTTAGTGCTTATACTAGACCACACAGTACTGAGAGTCAATAGGTCAGTTTATATGTCTATCCTTCCTGAAAAGAAATTTGACTTTATGCCACTGGCTTCTTCTGGCCTGAAGGGACTGGGTGATGTGGAAAAGTATGAAGGAGTTCACATGCTAGGCTAGGTGGCATAAGTCTGGGCACCATTTCATTCCCTGGAGCAATGATTCTAATGCCATGTAACAGTCAGTGAAATGACTTTAAAAAGCAGAAAGAAACTGTGCATTCAAAGGAGCAAAAAGGGAAATAAGAATAATGGACTGATTTTCAGAGTCCACCCTCATATGTATTTGGCTCTAAATGAGAGCCTCTGTAGTATCTCAGCACAAGGTGGTCAAAGGACACTTTTTTCTTTTCAAAGAGACATCTATCTACAGCACTTTAACAGAAAAAAAAAAAAAAGGAGGAAACAATTTCCTAATTAGCTTCTATAATGAGAGGGAGAAGTGGAAAGGAACCCCTCATACAGCCTAGACTGAAATTGAGCCAAGTGCTGTACAGCTGAACTTTTTCAGCAACTATAAGCCATGAGCTAACTTTAATACTCACAGTTGCTTTCTCCATATGCGTGCTTGAATGTCTTCTAGTAGAAGTACAAAGCCAGTAGTCAGCCTCAGCCAACTGAACCAAGCAGTAAATGTCTAACAGCTCCTGAGCTCATGTATGCCTTTGAGGAAAGCAGTCAGTGAAGGAGAGGTTGGATTAGTTGCCACCCAAATGAAAGGATGCATCATGAGCTTCACCTGGATTAGACTGCAGCAAATGGGAAGGAGCTGCTATTGATGCTCTGCCCATGTGGGGACTAAACCTGGCTGAACTTTGGCTTTTCCTAGATGTCAAAAATATCCACGTACAATCCATGCCTTTAGGGTGCTAGTCTGCTTTTATTTCAGATTTGAACTCCCACCCCAATATCAGTGTTGAAAGAACTCCAAATATCAGAAACCCCACAGCACAGCTTAGAGATGAGCTCACCTGTGATCAGTGGGAGGGGGACTGAAGCAGCTGTCAAAGAAAAAGCTTTGCTTGAATCCAAACATGGAGAAAACCTTTTGGTCAGCTTAGCAAATGGTAAGGTATGGGAGAGTTAGCAAAACAAGAAGACACCACTCAAACAGCTATTAAATAAAAGCAATTAACTTCCTTAGCTCTGTTTGTGGAATAAAATGCTGACCTTGTTAATTTACTCTGGTAGATGGGAAAATATTGTCACCAGGGGTCATGTGTGCTGGGATGATGGGAAAGTGTATGAGCAGAAAGCAATTAAGTTGTTGTAAAAGAGCTGGAGAGAATATGAAATAGCACACCAGGTCCAGCTAATGAACCTGCCCGAATTTATAGGTGGATAAAACATGTTAAGCTACGGGTCATTTGAGTTCTCAAGTGACAGGTCAGATCTGTGGAGTGGCAAGCATAGCATCATTATTCAAATAAGCATTGTCGAGTATTATGAGTCTGTCCTTACGTTTAATAACGTTTAATTTTATAAGTGGTTCTGGATGATATCAAGTAGCTGTTGAGTCAATTAAAAGCACACAGAGAAGCGCCTATGGATTACTGGCACAGGGTCAAGGCACTCCTGGGCGGGTGGGACATCATCCATAGAAATTGTTATTTGTTTGTTACTTATGCTCTGGCCCTCTGAGAGCTCAGGGCAAAACTCCACTGACTTATAAAGCTCTGCTTCTGTGCCAAAGTATCTCCATCAGCCACTTCAGCTGCATGACACCTATCTCACACCCAGGCCTGTCAGCATTGCCAAAGTGATATTCTCCACACATCTGTCTGAGCAGGACCCGTGTGCAGCTGAGGGAGCGCCAAGGCCCATCTTTGCTCTCTGCTTTCCTTCCCCTCACTGGAGCTGTGTATGGCTGTGATGAGCATGGGTGGGATCCCAGGGGCACTTTGAGGATTCTGAGTGAATCTTGTTGCAGTGAAATCAATGGGAGTTTTGCCATTGACTTTGGTGGGGCCGGACTTCATTCATAAAGCGTTGGCTGTTATAATAGATTTACCAGCCCCGCAGGCAGCCCATGCAGAAGTGTAATAGATCTCACACTCTTGCTTCTAGAAATGAATCCCCTGGCTCATGACAAGGTCTGCAGGGAGCAGCTTCCCTGAGCCAAGCCCTGGGAAACCTACCACATGGTTCTCCACTGTACGTACACGCAGGGCAGAGCAGGGCTGACTGTGCCTCCAACATGGATGGATATACGTGCATGCCATCCAGCTCTGGGAGAAGCCAAAAGCCCCCCAGAGGTGTGGCCTGGGTAGTTCTGCATCACAGTGAGCTGGTCCCTTGAGCAATAACAGCAAGGGTGGACTTCCCCTGCTTGCACTGTGTCCAAGCTGGCCTGAGCAGCCTCAGCACAGAAGCGGCACAAGCCACTGCACGAGCCAGCATCTGTACAAGCAAAGGGATGAATTCTGTCTGTTACAGAGCAGGGAAACTGCTGCAGCAGCCAGCACTGACCCTGTGCTACAGCTGTGGAGAGAGCTGTGAGCTGAGTGCTGCTGCCCATGTGTACTGCCTGCTCACTTGACTTAAATAGAAAGAAGGGAGACAGAGAATCCTGCTCCATTGTCCTACTGCAAGTGGGAAAGGGCTGAACTAATTCAAACCAAACTCAGCACAGAACCTCCTCCCAGGCGGAGACATTTTTCTGTCAGGTTCCAGCCCTGGGAGAATTTTTACAGCTGAGCAATAAACTCTTGAAGCAGAGGTGAAGGCCTCGCTAGCTCCAGGCTCCTAACACAGGGAGCAGCACAGAGCAACGGGCACCGTTTAAATCTGTGGGATTGTGTCAGGCTCTGCGGGAGCTGGAGGGTACCGGGTGAAGGAGGGGGTTAATCACCGCAATTGCCCAACGAACATTTCCTAATATTGTCAATTTTACCCACAAGTTACAATTTCTCTGTTACTATAGAGGCGAGATGTTGATACTGGATCCATTTTCTGGGTTTTATTCCATTTTGTCATTTTTCCCATGAACTAATAAGCCACAGTGGATTTGAAAGTATGAGCAAATGCGAACACTATACAAAGCACTTTTATGTTCTATTGACATTTTCTTCCCACCCTAATAATTTAGAGCTGTTAACATAAAAAAAAAAATTAAGATGATCATACTTCCCATCACTTTCATTTCCCAAGTTTATGAAGGAAGAATCATGAGTAATTTCCCATAGTTATTGTTTGCAGCACAACACATGGTCTCAATTACTGGGATAAGAAACATAGAGAGGGTATTGGTGAGGATAAATGATTTATCTGAGCATTTCATTCAAAATTCATTTTCCATGCCATAGTTTATATTACTCTGATCAGCCATCATCTTTCTTATTGCACTTTATAAACTTAATCCAACTCTTCGAGCAGGACCCTGGGTCATGAGAGATCAGTTTGCTGACATATTTTTGGAGCAGTGAAGCACATGCAGAGTGACCCTCCAGAAAACCTTGCTGCTAAGGGTATCTACATAAGAAGGGCAGATCTGGACAAATCGAGACTAACGGAACACAAAATAACTCTTGGATTCCACTTTTGTTCTAATTCCAGGGAAAGACAAAGAGGCAACAGCTAGTATCAGGATCCATGCCCACAAGGAACAGAATTTGTGCATTAACATGCAGTCTCTTTCTGGCAGTTGAAGGTATTTTGCTTTCCTTTATGCTGTAGCAGTAGATTTGAAGAGCATGGCTGGGACAGGCTGGTGGCACCGCCAAGACACAGCAAATGGAGTTTGGCTGCTTGCAGCTTTTGCAGAGGTGGGTGTTCAGCTGACATCACAGCCAGCATTTCTTTCTCTTTCGCCCTGCCTTCCCATCTGGTGCTCAAAGCACAGTGTTCAGCTGCTTCTCTTGTAGGACTGCTCCTGGTTAGAGATCATGCAGGACATGAGGTATTTCATGCTTAGGGGGCTGGTGGAGAGGACTCCCTGCTTAAATCCTTTACCAGTTCTCTGGTTTTAAGCAAATTCCAGGCTGGTCTGTGGGGAGCTCAAGGCTGCGCTCTTTGTTAGCACAAACGAGCCCAAGGCAAATAATTGGCCTTTTCACCAGGGGGTTGTGCAACTCCTGCCAGGCTTGGGCCTGGCCATCACGCTGGGACCCACAATTTCCTCCCTTAGTTTTAACTGTGCTGTCACTGCGGAGCAGAAAACACTCTTGTTTCCAGTATATTTTGGGATACCGGAGCGCACAGCGGACATATGTAGGGGTGACAACGTGATTAATAAATTCATTTCCTCAATGACATAAATGGGCAAGTTCGCACCAAGCTGGCTTTGTTGAAGAGTGAACTTTTGAAATACAGCTCTGCTTCCTGGTACGCAGCATCTTGTCTTTGCTCTGAGAACACATGTAGCAGACATTGTTTAGCCTCTTTTGATCCCTTTCCTCTCATTGCTGGCTGCTGCTTTCTGTCTTAATCCGTGCAACACAGACATGATACACAATTTAAAAAACGAAGACCAGATCTCCTGGGGCCCTCCACCCATCCCTCAGCCAAGCTTTTCCATGCCACACAGCAGCTCCACTTGGGATTCTCCAGCTCTGACCTTATGATGTGTCACACCACAGTTGCATCCCAAGAGCAGAGACCATTGCTGGTCTAACACGTGGCAACGTCTAAACTCTTTGCTGCTTTGATGTAAGAGCTCTACTAATAGATAGAAGATCTCTGAGCTTTACATCCTTTGTTGTGACTACTTCTTCCCAGTGCTGTGAGGACACTGAGATCTTGAAAAAGTACTGGGACATCCTTTACAGGAGCAGATTTGAAAATTGGAGGCAAAAAACTGATAGTGAAGAGCTCGCAGTGAAGGGGATTTATGCCTTTGGCAGGTACAATTTAAACATGTGGAATGAGAAATCTGTTAAACTTTTTCTTTGGAGGTCAGTAAATGAGGAATTGTCTTTAAGAGCTTAATTGTCTACACTCAATACTTGCTAAAGTTTCATAATGATCTGGCCCCAGTAGGTCTTGGGCTCTTTCTCTCCTTACCAAAGTCCTGTGAACAGCTCTATGGTCCTTCTTAAAGTGCTGGTTGCCTCAGGAGTGCCAGCTGATGGGGAGGGCTTTGCACCAAGGCTGGTAGCCTTGTGTGCCTGGCTATGGCCAGGGCAGGTGACTGCTGATTGACATCAAATCCTTCGCGCAGCTGCCCTGCAAAGCCAGTGCTGCTCATTCCCTCTCTCCTTTCTCTCAGTTTCTTGTTGTTTCAGCCTTGCACTGATGTGAATACAGACTGACAGCGCAGTTCCCTTCGTATCCCCTGTCTGCTCAGTGCTGGCACCTTCCTCCTCTCTTCCTGCCCATCCCTCCTATCACATGTTTCTCAAAGCAGCAGCAACTTGTGCTATCACCTTCTTCTCTATATTCCCAGTTCAGCTGCTCATATTTTGCCTGAAAGTTGAAGCCAGCTCCTGCTCGAATATTTTCCATCCACAGTTTATGTTTGGCGCAAAAAGAATCTCATGATGAAGGGATTTAATGATGATATATATTTTTTATTTATAAAGACAAGTTTATGTCTGAATTTCCCTTTAAAGTCCCTGAATGAATCTAATGAAATCTGCATGAGAAATGCAGCTTCTTTCAGGTATCTTTTTGATCTCTTTTCCATCTTCAAGGTACCTGTGGCATGGCAGAGCTGGCAGCAGTGGCAAGCCAAGACCATAACCCTGTTAGGTACCTCTAGGCTGGACAACTGGTACCATGTCGCTCCGAATCTCAGGAATTCAGGTAGAAAGTCCATTTTCCCACCATGTGCTTGGATATGAGCCATGTTTAAATGCAGAGTGGGGATGAAGACAATGGGTCTTGTTCTCCTGTGTAGATTCCTTAGCTAACTTTACTCCTCAAAATGCAAACACACAGTATAGACCAGATCTTTGCTGCATAAGCCAAACCTGAAGTCACTGCACTCCAGGCTTGGAAATTGCACATGTGACTTCAAATTAGGAGCTTGGGAAAGGCTTAATTACTTGGAGGATTTGCTGGGGCAGCACAAGCCATGTCAGACTCCCAGCCAGATGTGCACAGCATCACCCGCACTGGGGGAATGCACCCCACTGCTGGTGCAGCATCACAGGCGTCTGCTCAGTGCATGCAGGGCTTTGGGCACCCACCCCGTGAAGCAGTTTCTGTGTGGTTTGTTCCTGGGACTTGCCTCTGATCTTTGTTTTTACAGTGAAAATTCAAAATCAAAGTGAAACTCAGCCAAAGTGCCAAGACTTCCTGGTTACAGATAGACACCAAGCAAAGAATCCATGGTTTATATGGTTTCAACCTAAAATCATAAATCATCTCTTATGCACCTAAAATTTGTTCCAAATTTGCTCAAAACCTGGCCTAGATTTGCCTGAATCTTGGTCCAGGAGTGCTTGAAACTGAGCCCAGCTTCAGAGAGAGGTTCATGAACCTCGACAAACCTGGCCCAAGAACTGAGGTTGTAATGAAACCCAAAACCAGGGGAGTTTCACCTGGTTTGGGTTTGGCTATAGACATTTCTCACGGCTCTCATATTATGATTACAATAACAACACATTCATGCGGAGCTGCGAGCATACACATAACCCTGCAAAGTGAAAGAGTCTAGACAGCTTTCCTACCTGTCCAAGCTTACCGCTGAGTAATGCACTGCCCTACAGCTCCACTCCAACTCAGTCCCACATGAACTGCTTAAAAACCCCAGTGTCTCCTGGGTTGTCGCAGGCCAGGGGAAAAAGGAAAATCACCCCGAAGCACCTCACATAGGAATGAGAGGAATAAAGGATCAACCTCCAAAGAAAACTAAGCAGTAGCCATGTTTTCCTGGCTGGTTGACCAGCAGCTTGAGAGATGAGCTGGGGAAGCTGGGAGAGCCCGGGTCCTGCTCACCAGCAGTGTCACTTCTAATTATCTCCACGCAGCCTGCTGACCTGGATCCTTGCTGCAGGTCTTTTTTGCCAGCACAGAACTACTGGACACTGTCACTCTGTTTTTTAAATCTATTAATTTTTAACTGGTGCTGCCGCATCTGCAGTGGCAGCGTCCTCTCTGTGTGGGTACCTAAGGACACAGCACCCCAGGGGATGCTGCTGGAGCATGGGGCCATGCCTCTGGCTTTCTGGAGAGCGCGGGGAGCATCTGGGGCTCCAACAGCCTCCATCTGGGACATGTTGTAGTGTAGTGGGGCAGTTCCCATGGCTTTGTGCCCATGTGGCTCCCTGTCTTCCTCTCCAGGTACACAACAGTACTTCGGGGCTGCTCTTGGCAGAACAGCCATTGCCTATGGCCTCTCCCAAACGAAACCATCTGGTTCTCAGTTCCTGCCCTGTAAAACAAGGATGACAAACACATCCCAACCTCAGAAGGGTGTAGCGAGGCCCAACACGAGTGTCTGCGAGGCGCTCACATCCTACAGCCCTGGGAGCCATAGAGAAGCTCATAAACAAACAAACCTGCAGATGTGAGAGCTGAGCCAGGGCAAGGGCTGGGCCTGCACTGCTGCCACGAGTGAGGGAAGGGTCCAGCCCAAGAGAGGGAAGGGGAAAAAGCCCTTCCTGGGTAGTCAGCAAAGGTTTAGCACAGTGTGACTTCAGCCTGGAAGTACTGAGATGTAGTTTCCTGACTAGACCCTTAAGAAAACCACATGCATTTCTACATACACATAAGTGTGTGACTAAGCAGGTCAAGGACTTGGATGAGAACAAGCAGCACTGGCACACGCGGGACTGTAGCACCAACACAGGGCTGCACCACAGCTTTGCCAGCACGGTCCCACCCAGCTGGGCAGCCCCGGCCCCCACAGCCGCTGCTGTGCTGTGCAGGGCTGTTAGAAATGGAAAGGTGAGCCTGAAATACAAAAACAAACACTTTGGTGACCCCTCTGGCCTCAAGGTTCCTCTGCTGAACTCAGTCGGAGGCTCATAACTGAGGAGTTGGCTTGGCCATGATATTCCTCAAAAGTGTTTGTTCTGAGGGTGTGAAATCTTTGGCAAGTTTTAAGGTCGAAGTAGATCGTTGGAATTTGTCAGAGCTGAAGTCATCGGCATCTTCAAGGTTTGCGGCACAGGAAGAGGGTCTCATCCTCAGGCAAACCAAAGCACACAGCCCACACCATTGTCTCCAAGCATTGCTCTCAGAGCCACTCTGGGGGCACCATGGACCTTGGTGAAGAGCACACTGAATGTGGCAGTGTCACAGAACCTGCCACTGACCACCTCCACCTTCCCAGCACCAGCAGTGCCCTGCCTATTCCGACAGCAGCGATGGTGCTTCCCCTGCTGCAGGGACACCGCTGCAGCACCTGCATGGGGACCTGCAAGCGACAGCTCAGGAGTAGCACGAGGCACCAGGGCTGGAGGAGGACCAGCACATCAAGTGAAGCAAAAGCCACATGCACTGTGGTGTTCTGGGCCATTAAGTGACTGCAGCATTCTCTCCCCTCCCACTTTCTTTCCCTCTTGCTACTACTGCAATCCCTGCCATCATTGGCATTTTCATTAGTGCAAAATGATGGCATATTTTGTCCCAAATAACAGCTGCTTGCCCTGTCCTAAGTTTTCACATCATCCACACCAGAGTGATTCTGCAGTTAGCAGGACGCCCTGGATCCACGCTGCCAGTGCAGTTTGCACACAGAGCCTCCGGTGTAACCATAGGAGCTCACACAGGGGCCACATGGGGTCCTGCGGGCATCCAACATGCTCAGGACACAGGAACGACTGAGAGCTCTGGGATTTTATGAACGGCAGAGTTTTAGCTGAGTGTTTTTCTGCTAAGATTGTGATAACATGCGGCTTACTCCGGGTGAATACTCTGGTAGGACACTGCCAACCTGGATTTACTGGATTAACCTGCTGTACATCGTATCTTGGCCTTAGCTGCTGGCCACTCCTGCAAGCATGAAGCCAACCAAAGCAGAAAAGCTTAGAGGCTTGCTCTAGAGGAAGGATGAAGTTGGAAAGACCCTAGGCCCAAGCTTCCTGGCTTTGGGATGCTGGTGTGTCCTGTTAGCTCCTGTCCTACCTGGCACAGGGCAGCTGTGGGCATTGGGATGGGTACAGAGCTCCTGCAGCTCTATAGGCAGCCCTGACCTTGCCAGCAGTTGAACTCAGGCTTCCCCAGCGTGACTGAAACCACAGAATTTTCCTGTCACAGCAGTGAAGTTAAAGAGAAGCTGTCTCCTCCTCTGGTGCCCACTCAGAAAGCTGCAGCATGATGTCAGTTCTTAAACCTGGCTCATTTTGGCAGAAACCATCAGATCCACAAGAGCACTGAGAGGCTTTAATGGTTCAAGCACAGCATCAGTTTAAAGGGGGAATCCTACAAACCCCATCACAACAAATGTCAGTTTCTAAAAGTGGTGAAAAGGGTTTTGCAGTGCCAGCACCACCACCCTCAGCCCAGCCTGGAGCAGCAGTGGGATGCCTTGTACTGCACTTACCTGTGTAGGAGACTGGCAGCACCCAAACTGGGTCCCAGGAGGGCTCAGGCAGCTGTGAGGCAATAGCCCTGGCGTCCTGCTCTTCAAACAGCTCAGGCCTCTCTGTGTGGAGAAGTCTTGACCAGATCAGCTCTCCCAGAGCACAAAGCTGAACTTCAATCACAGCGTGTTTATCTTAGAGAAAACCTGAGTCGGACCCTTTGGGACCTGCCGTAGGAAAGCAAACACCTCGGGTCCTTTGAAAGTCAGCTTAAAAGGGAGACTGTGGAAACGGTCATGTTCTGCCAAGATACATCAGCTGTCAAGTTTACAAGGCACTGCTACAACACACAACAAGAGAACGATCTGACATGTACAGTAACAAGCCATCTTTGTTAAACTCTGTTCATCAAAAATTCTATTTATCATCCACACATGAATCAACGAGCCCTGTGCACAGTCACAGTGAAGGGAAGCCACAGTTATTTCAAATAGTCGAAAATTAAACCATTTCCTTGAATTTGAGAAATATCCTTTAATTGCAAAAGGATCTGCATTCAGAGAGACGTCCGCTTCAGTCTGACTGGTGCTTAGAGCTGTTCTGGGATCCCACCATCAAATAAACACAGGGAATGATTTTAAGATCACACTGTAGGCTACAAACCACTCTTTAATGGTAGGTCTCACGCAATATTGTTCTGTGAGTTTGTGGTTCACTGAAACTCCAAAGAAACTGCAGAAATTCAGACTAATGTAAATAATTGTACACATACAGCAACTAAAACTGACAGGCAGAAATAACACATGAGTTAAAGGGCACTGCTGCTAACAGACAGATGAATAACTGAAGGAGAATATGGGGGTTTATGGGCAGATCAGTACAGCAAGACCGGGATTTCCATTTTGAATCGCTGAAAGAGACTGTCAAGATTTCTTGTTTCTGCAGGGTAACAAAGGCGATTTGCAGAACTGAGCAGGCAGCGCTGGGACTGCTGGAAAACAATCACAGAACCTTTGGCATGATAAGGTGTTACAGAGCAGCTTAAATGCTGAACCAGCTCCACTGGGCAGAGTTCTGACAGGGCTTTCTGAAACCACCCTTCTCAGCTCCCCTCAGCGTTTAAGGGCTGGAGAGAAAATACTCAAACCCTATGCTTCACTCTAAACCGCATGACCTTGCACACTGCCACTGGCACTAAAAATCACTCCCAACCTGCTGAAACAGGAGTGCCATTTACAACTGTGAAGTTCTGATTATATTTCACCATAGTTACACAACATGTGGAAAAAATACACTGTTCAGCATTTTGGCACACTAATAAATAAAATCCAGACATGGTCTATTAAAAATATCAAAGTAACCCTGTGCACAAGCTCCTTTTCATACAGTTGTATCTGTTATGCAGAAGAAATCAGAGAGCTGAAGTCTAATTACAGAAAATAATACAATTCCAGGTGAATTATTACAGTGCATTTCCCTTCCAGAGCTATTACATCTTGATGTATGTTCCCTCTATCAATACAGAGCAGTTGCAGTGACACCACTTGCTTCATTGCTTCTTCCAAATTTTATGTACAACATTCTGCTGCTGCTAAAAGATACACCATGGCACTTGTGTATACAAGAACACCCTCATCATCAAATAATTTACTTAATACAAAAACTCAGCTACAGCTTATGATGGTTTTTGGTATTCAATTTTCCCTTTGTTACCAGTCTTAGGTTACTTGACAATAGCCATTGAAATAGGGCTGAAAGAATGGAATATTTTTAAGTCAAGGCAGTTCTAGCAAACAAGACTTTTCAAATTAATTGTGTTGTCTGCATAACAATTTAACATCCACTTCTGCATGTTCTGGCTGTCAGTTACTTATTGACAGGATTATTCAGGTCAAGCCATTGGAAATGCTCTAACTTGCTCTCTGGAGCCAGACAGTAATTTGACAGAAGTCCACTGCCGCTCAGATCTGTGATGGTTTCTGGCTTTCTTCAGTTCTTCCTTTGCACGAAGAATGAGCAAATGGCAGCAGCAGGCTTTCAAGGAGACATCACCTGTGAACACAGTCAGATACAGCACCAATCCTACCAACAGTGCCTCCAACATGAGCATGCGGCTCCTCACACTTGTAGCAAGAACACAAGGCCACAGAATAAACAAAAAAAAAGACTGTTTTATTGTGACATTTATGACATTGAACCCTTGCTGATACGAATGGTTGTGGGTACTCCTGACACGTTACATAATGTCATGGTGTAGGATGGCACTGATTGTCATCTGACTTTTGAGAATGTTTAATGGTCCCTACTGACCTCAGTGCATTTTGGCAAGTCACAGAAACTTTATCATCAGGTTTGTGTATACAGTTAACAAGTAGTTGGTCTTACAAGCACCATTACAAACCCTCACATTAAGGGTATTATTAATCTAGTTTACAAATGCTTCATTGATAAAAATAGCATGATTACAGTATACACACACTTAATTTACATGTAATGTATTATAGGCATAACTGAGATAAACTACTGAGCTAACTTTGGTTGATTGAAGTATTTAGACTGAATAATGGCAATTTTGGCTTCTAAGTTGTGTAAATATTACAGTGCATTTATAAATCTAGGTTGAAAATTTACTAGCACCAAATGGATATCATAAATGGCGGACCTAGTAAGTTGTAGTTGGAGAAGCAAAGTTTAAGAATTACAAAAATAGAGCTGTCCATCAGTTGAAAGCACATTCTTGTACCTCTGCTGAAATGATGACGTGTCTCAGCATCAGTGGCCAACTTCCAAGGATAAAAGTCCCAGTTCTCAAGATTCAACATATCAAGGTAGCTCAGCTACACGTAAAAGCCTGAGAAAGTGGTTGTTTTGAGCTAGGGTAATTCATCCTGTACCTTGTTTATGTAATAATATAATAGTGCTCATTCATACAAATGTACTCATGTAAGACTGTACCTATGATATGGAGAATCTGATTGGGAGGAATATTCAGTCCTACCTATCTATCTTTGGTTTAATTATTTGGTCTTTGGTTGATGAATTAATGAAGCAATATCTGAATTTTCATTTTCAGGTTATCTCCCAGCTCACCACTGAGGTAGTCTTTGTCATGTTTCTCTTCAAGCTGGTTAAGTTCCTTCTTTTTATAGAGTGGAATACTACTGATTTGTAATGAATAGTTTCCAGGCACTGGCTTCTTCTTTGTGAAATGAAGGTAACTTATCCCGTCCTTCTTATTGATTCTAAAGAAACCATCTTCATTTCCAGAGTCAATTAAATATCGGTTATGGTTTGTCAGTGTTGTGAGGGCAGGAAGCAGTTCCAGGATACGGTCTTTGTTACTGAGATCCGAGATGTTGATGGAGAAGACTGCTGCTTTCTCAACATCCCAGCTGGCGAGACTGATGGGCGGCTGCAGCTCTTGCTGATCCTGCACAAGAACAAATGATGTCAGTTGGCTTTGTCAGAGCACGTTCCACACGTGCCTGTGTGCATGCGTTGCTCACCCAGCTCATTCATTATTAGTTAAATACTTTTCAGAAGGAGATTCTGTACTGTCATCTGTCAAATGCACTGCTATGGGCCTGGGACTTGTCAGGGTAAAGTAAAGTCTTTGCTGCTGCTCCGGCATGGGTAAGGAGCCTGAGATGTGATGAGAGCTTCTGTGTGTGGGTCCTGCTGCCTGACAAACCACCCTGCTCCATGCTTGGAGTCCGCCACCAGACTCCTACAAAGAGAGCAGCAAAGGCGCACTCCTCCTCCCTGTCAGGGGAGCCACAAGCTAACATGAACAGCAGTGTGCAGCAGAGAGCAGGGTCTGGGGAAGGCTGTCATTCAGGTGGGAGTTTTCTGCTTTGCAAGATTTGCTTTGTTTGGGTGTGAAGCCAGGAGGGGCCATGGGTTCAGTGGGGTGCTGGAAAAGCAGCATCACCCCTCACCTCCCAGTGATGGTAACTGGGCTCCCCCTGAGGCCTCTGTGCATGGGTCACTCTGCAGTGGCAGAATGATGACATTTCAGGCAGCATATCAGCTGTAACATTTTCATTTGGAAAGCAAGTGAAGCTCTATGTCACCCCTGAGACAAAAGTAGCACTAATTACAGAGTACTGAAACACACTGAAGAAACAGTTTACGACCCCACTCTGCCCAAAATCAAATGTCCACACTCTTCTGGGCAAAAGCACTCTCATGTCTTCCTGTATTAGCAGAGCACTATGCACTGAGCACCTAACGGAAACAGCTAACAGGATCCCAAATCCCCTGTATTTGTGCATGGAAAAGCAAGTCCTTCAGCACATACACAGGAGCAGAAGGTATGGATGACATTCAGCTCAGGGCAGTGACTGTGCGGCAACATTCTACAGGAGTGTTCAGCATCTCTTGATTACATTTAGAATGCAACACACACATTTGCACACCCAGACACGTACTTTCACCTGAATAGTCTAGAGACCTGCCATGATCTGCTGCTTCTGGGGTCAGGCCAGAGCAGATCCCTTCACTTGTAACATCACTGTCACCTTAGAGTGGATGGAGAAGTGAGAAGTTAAATGACTGTGGACTTGGAAACCCTTCTCCTACAGTTTGCTGAAGCCTGCATGTAACTAATGTGAACCACAAGGTTTTAAATCCAGTCACTTGTGACTGGATGACTGGACTGGGCAATTCTGATTTCATAGTACAAGAAGTGGAAATAAGCCAATGTGGGACTCCCCTGGTAATTCAAGGAGTTTGAATTTTGCAAAGGAGGATGACCTTTGCCTAATGACAGTGAACAACTTCAAAAAGCCCACACACAGACTACTCAACAGCTAAACCCAGTTGTCCAACGAGCTTTTCTACTTTGTTAGGGGTGTACATTTTTGCTGTGGGATTGTCCCCTGGTGCACCTCCTTCTTACACTGGCTTTCGTAAGGCAACCGCAAGCCCTTTCCCCCCAGAAGGGTCAGTTACCTCTGCTTCATTTGCAGTTTCATTAGTGCTTCTGCGCTTCCTTCCTCTCTTGGGATAGCCATTGATTTTACATTCGTAACAAGCTTCTGGAGAGAGGGAGTTGTCATCTACTTCTCCACTGAGCGAAAGCTCTTGTCCTTGACCTTTGCCTAGTCCCACTCCAGAAACACAGTGTCTGAGGAAGGAAGAAATCCAAAGTTAATTCCAGCGAGACACAGATCTTATCAAACCCTGGATTTGGGCAACTGTAAATACAAATAATAAAGCAATTATGTTGCACTGTTTTCCTCGGAAAATCTGCTGAAGTCAACAGGCAAAACTCTCACTGAATCACAACGCAGCTACCTCTGGTTTCAAGAACCTGGCTCCATAAGGCTTTGCCTAGGAGAGACCTGCCAATATTTAACAGTTCTGAAAACACAGGCTTAAGCTCTGAGAAGTTGTTAGTAATTCCTGTCATCCAACCTGGAACACATTGAAAGAGACCAATTTTCAGAAACTGCTGAAAAAATCTGAAAGGTGAGGTCTTGCTTAATAACCCCAAAGCTTTTAGTCACTTCTGAACTATAAGCCACAAGTTTTCTGCTTTCCATTTGAGTTGCTTGGTCCTAAAAGCTACACAGCCCTAACACTCCCACTGGGACAACTGAAAATTGGTTTCCTCGATAAAGCAGACATTTATTCAAAAAATGATTCATTTGGAACACAGAAGAATATGGAACACACAAGAACATAAAAGCGTACAGAATTGTTATTCCAGCCAGTGGGTGAAGCCACTTCTATAATATCATTTGTCTTTGGAGCAGGCAGGAGCCTGGGACTTGTGATACACCACAAGTCACAGCAAGGGGTATGAGCTCCCAGGTGGCAAGCTCAGAGAACTTGGCTGGATGCTGGGGTGTGCAGAAGGGAGGAGAAAGCAGTGGCTTAAAAGAGATGGTTGAACCTGGCTGCCCTGACCAAATTCCATTAAGCATTAAAACGACGTTGCTCCTTTCCCTTGGTTACTTTTCCCCTCTGTCATCTCCAAAATCACCATGTGCATCCAACTCTTGAGCACCTCCACAATCTTATCCCTCTTTCATTGGTGACAACCCCCCCGGTTCTGCTGCTCCACGCTACAGCAAAAGGAGCGGATTATGTCCCTTTTATGTCTGTTAGATTAAAATGAGAATCCCTTACCCTTGTCCTATTCTGAAGTAACCAGGTGGACATCCACAGACGTAGCCACCTTCTGTATTTGAACAACCATAACTGCATGGGGCTTGTGCAGAACCGCATTCATTGATATCTTGGCAACCTCCACTAAACTGTTCATACTGAAATCCAGTTGGGCACATACATTTATAGCTTCCCAAAGTATTGTGGCAAGATGCTCCTCCACAAATGTGTGCACTGAGACATTCATTTTCATCTGGAAAAGAAGCAGAACATACCACATGTTAACTTTTACTCTGAGGTGTAGTCCAGCCTACCCCTTCAGAAAGGTTGCGCTTGACTGTTGCTAAACACGCTGTCACATCAGATGGACAGACAGAGAGCAGGGCTTGGCCTCACCCTTGGCTAGGGCAGCGGTCGCTAGGAGATGACTACAACCACACAACAGAGCAACCGTTGGGCTACTCTACAGAAGATGTTTCATGCCACGTCAGCTCATGCTCTGGAAAGCAGAGGAGGTAACTTTTTTTTTGTTCCAGAAACAACTGAGAAGAATAAAACTCTGCACAGCCAACAATCTGGTCCAGTAATCCCATGTTCATAGTGCTGCTCAACGTTAAAGGAAAAGGAGCGAGGAATCAAGCTCTGACACCTTTTCCAGGCACTGAAAATCCCTCCCTACACACTCACATTTAAATATGAGGTACAGGTAAGGTACAGGAACAAGTAGTAAAGTGAAAATAAAAGCAGCAGTAGATACAAAAGACTGCCACATTCTGAGCCAGCCCTTTTCCAAACTTCCCAAGAGCAGCACTGTAGGAGTTTGAGGTCAGTTCAGGCTTATTTACTGTAAATGCTTCGTTTTTTAAATGTAGCTGCTCTGATTTTTTTGTCTGGTGTGGCAAATTGGTTTGAAACATTCTGAATGCTATTGTTCCCTGATTTCTGTGATAAAGCAACTGCATATGTGCACCAAGTGTGTGTGCACACTTGTAAGAAATGCCATCTGGACACTGTATGGATAAAATCTAAAGCACAGAGCAACATCTCTGAGCAAAGCATCTAAGTTATAGGAGAATAAGTACTAATTTGGAGCATTATTGTCTCTTTCCAAACAATGTGGCTGTTTGTTCTTTGTTTAAAATCAATGCCTGTGCTTCTTGCAGCCTGATTTACAGCATGATGCACTCCGGAATTGCCTGGGCAGGGGATGCAGTCACACACAGCACAAGACATGGGAGGAACCAAAGCATTCTTCAGTGATTATCTAAGCATGTGTTGCAGCAACATCAAAAGTCCCTGAACACTTCATTAAATAAGCTAAAAAAGACACAAACTGTTTGCAGAGCTGGGATTGCCAAGGAATATGAAGGAATTGTCATGGAAAAACCTATTACATGGATTCTTTCCCTGTGGTACACCCAGGAGATCTAGATAAGTATCTTAAGCACATACAGTTACAGATATTACATTGTGACTATGTGGAGACCACAAGGTACTAAAACCTGAGGCTGAATTCTGTGTCACTGAAGCCTGCAGGTTTGCACTTAACTCGGAATGATGCTTCCGTATTTTCCATACCTAACACAGAAATTATGTCAACATCATAAATGCATGTTTGGGCCACAGAAAGTTACTGCACCAAGAGGAGATGCTCATTTTAACTCGCTCCACAGCATCAAGAATGTGAACACAGCATCGAGAAAGTGTAACACACAGCTCTGTTGTGCTCAGCTTCAGTAGTAAGCAGAGATGCTATAAGGACAGAGGAAACAAAGTCTCCTTCCTTCAGTTTTGGGTTTCTGCTGGGACTGCCTCATGTCCAAAAAGGTGGAAGAAAGCCGAGGTGTGGCTCTCAGTGTAATTTTCCCTGGTGATCAGCATTGTGTTGCAGAGGTTGAAGCCTTTCTTTCCATTTGGGACACACCAGTGCTGGTGCATTTTGAAACTGGTATTCCCTGTATAAAATCTCAAAGGTAGCCAATGGGCTCAAAAGCTGGAGTAACAGTGTACACTCCCTTTGGAAATACACTTGGTTAAATGCTATTATGATCCAGGAAGGACTGGAAGCAGCCAAGATGTTTTGTAAAACAGAGCTGCGCTTCTTCTGATTCCACAGTGTCCTCCAGCAGCCAGACATGGCAGTGCTGTGGGGCTACGTTTGTTTGTCTGTTTTTACTTTCCTGTAGATTAAATTCTAATTTAACCCTAAGATCTGCTAGTTTAATTAATACTCAAAACCACCACGTGTTTGTGCTTCCTCCTTCTACTCTTGCAGGTAACAGGCATAGGGTACTGGAGCACAAGCAAGCAAACACCCCAGCAAGGACTGCATAAAATGTCATGAGTTTTGGTAAGCACAATTAAAAGCAGAGACCTCCTTAGAGCCCGACTGTGATAACAAGCAAAGGCATTTTTATGTTTCCAAAAGCAAAGAAAGCCAAACAAAAGAGTTATGAGGCCCTTTGTTCTCAAAGAGGTCATCAAACACATCTCCGGGTATCCACACAAGACTAGCTTGTATGAAGCCCATTAAATGTGATTAAAAATGACATAACTGTCACTAGAGCAAAATGATTCATGTTTTTCTTGTTTGAAGATGCTACATGCCATGTTGTTGAAACATGCAGAAGATCCAGTTCTGTCTGCTCAAGTCATATCCAGCATCAATGCCCTGCACATGCAGCCCCATCCATGAGGGCTCAGAGGCTTGGGACAGAACCAAGAGCACCGGCATTTGTACTTCTAACCAGAAGTGGCCTTTAAGCAATTGTTATAAACTGTATTCCAAAGCTGCAAGGAAGCATCTTTAGACATACAGCAGCAGCTTTGCTCAAATATAACGTATGTTACAGAGAAAAGGCAGCAGCCGTCCTGTAGGTGTAGTAAGAATGGTAAAAGCACAGATCAAGTAGGATTTTAATAGAATTTTAGATACTTTGGGCCAGAATTTTCCTTTTATAATTTAACAATCCAAACTTGCGGTTCTGAGCATGCCAAGTTCAACCCACCATCAGCTCTCAGACAGGACCTGTATCTGAGCAGAGACCGCTGCACAGCTGAATAAGAACCGCCTTTGTTCGGACCACAAAATACACCAGGAACACAACTTCCCTCAAAGTCAGTACAACTTCCAGCACTCTTGTAGGTAATTTTGTGCTTAAACACTTGTTGAACCAGGACACAGGCTGTTGGATGCTCCATATCCACTCTGCCTTTCACAGTTGCACACATTTGCAATGAAACTTTGCTGAACATACTAAATTATATTCAGAAAAAGAAAATAGGCCAAATGCACCACTGCCCTTCTTGCTGCTAACACAGGTCACATGCATTTTAATGTATAGATTTAAAAAAGTCACTTGCCAACACATTGGTTCCACTGGTAATGCTGGAGATATCCTTGAGGGCAGCTACACCTGTATCCTCCAATTATATTCTGGCAGCCATGCTGACACCGGTGGTTTCCATCACATTCATCAACATCTAAAAAGATGCGTTTTGGAGAAAAACTCAAATTATGCTACATTTGAAAAGTATGCTACCAATAATCATACTTATTCGTATATCATATACAGAGAGGTGTATTTCAGGATCTTCCAAAAACCTGACCAGTGCTGGGAGACCACTTCAGGCCTTCCAGTTTGGATTTCTGGCTCAACAACAAGCAACTTAGGGCTGAAAACCACTGCAAGATCAAATTCAGCCACAATTTTCAGACTTTTTTCTTTCTGCAATGGAGCAGACAGCAGAAAGCCATTTGAATAGGGGACCTCCTTAGGCTTTCTTGAGGCTCCCAGCTCCAAAGCAGACAGTCCCTTGCTTTTACACAGGCATCCAACCCAGGAATCCCAGGATCAATCTTTCCAAAGCAAACCAAACTCTATCACAGAAGAAGACCCTATGGACCCAGAGGAATAAAGCCTGCAGGCCTTCAACTCTCTCTTTGGCACTTCAGGACTTCCTGTCCTTGGCGAGTCCCTCAGAAATCCAATCAGGATTCAACAGAAGTTCACTGAATTTACGATGCTTAAACTGAAACATTCCAGGCAAAACTGAAGTCTCTTCAAAAAATATCTGCCCAACTCTTTAGCAGCAATATATCTATTTTTTCGGCCGATGGAGAGAAAAACCACCTTGTTGCTAAATTTCCATACCCCCCTCCCTTTCAGTCTACACATGCTTATTCTGTAGGTTTTGGTGCTTACTCCATTGGTCTCTCCTTGGATGACAGTACAGCTGAGAGAATACGATGGAAAACAAGAGAAGGCCAAGTTAAATGCACTGTGTGTTCTACCTACCTTCACAGCTAAGCCCAGTTTGATCGAGTGAGAAGCCACGTTGACACTCACAAACAAAACTTCCTGGTGTATTCTGGCAAATGCCCTTCGCCCCACATAAATTGATCTCAGTAGCACACTCATTATTATCTGAAGGAAACAAAAGCCTTAGTGTTACCTTTTATTTCTTGTTGTGAAGATGATCATTTAGCAATGCCAACAACGAACAGGCTGTGACAAGAGGTAAAGCAACACCAGTAACGTAGCTGTCTTACTGCCCTCTCCATTTTTCACTTTGCACTACAGAAGGAGAGCTTACGTTACGATTATGGCAGGAGGGCCTCTTTGCATCTTCTGCTCTGGTGGGACTGGGATCAGAACTTGGCCTGTGTTTCCATTTGGTTTCTCAGGAAGCCAATTTCGTCTCCCTGCTACCCTGCTTCTGGAGTAAGAGTCAGTTACAAATCCCAAATATGTGTCTACATTCCACGTCACTTACCAATGCAAGCTGTATGGTGCTGAGTGAATCCAGGAGGACATTTACAAGTGAAACCACCAATAGTGTTGACGCAAAGGAACTGGCAGTTGTGCTGCTTTGTTGCGCATTCATCAAGATCTAAAATACCCAAGAAAACATCTTTAACTTATGTTCCCCGTGGAGGATCTGAAAGTTCAGTTGGACTTGGAGACAAGTAATTGCATATAAAAAAAAGATTCAAATAAAGTCTTTTGAATCTACATCTCACTTTCCACAGTGGCTTCCAGTTCCTCTCACATGAAGCCTCAGATGCAAGGGATGGGACTTTGGAGCTACACTAGTGTCCATGCTAAGGGTGGATTACGGACATTGCTCTCATCTCCCTGAAAGATGTTGTTACATATGTTTGCTCTTACTGTAGTCAGTAAATGGGAAATTACCATCTTCATGAGAAGCAGTGGCAGACTGTAAAAGAGTACTGCACCGAAGCATGCTATTACCCCAAAAGAATTTCTCATGCTAAGATCAGAACTGCTGCTCTAACTTGTGTGGTTTCAGTCAGATCTTTGCTACCAAGAAAAATAAATAAATTAAATTATAACGAACATTTCAAAATCTCTCCTGAACTGCTGTCCCTTATTCAGCACACTGCAGAGGTGGTAGGTTAAAACTCTGTTGATGCTGGGCAATGCACTGCAAACCATGCTCATCTTTGCATATATTAGGATATATATATCACTGAAAAATACAACTTAAACCAACATGCTCACCAAAATAAGATCAATCACATATACTATTGGTTACAAAGTCTTTTAAGATCAGCTGCCATCAGCCTGCAAAAATTCCTGTGGATCTGTTGTTCATCCAGATTATCAAAGAACTAAGTGAAACACCAGTTCCATCCCGTGCAGACCAATTCCACTGTCTTTAGTGGAAATAAAGACAGTGGAATCAAGAAAACAGATTTACATCATTTAAATGTCCTTGGATTGGCATTTGCCTGTGAAGCATAGAGTTTCTGCAGTAAATTTTCTTGATTTTTACCTTTGCAGCTTCTCCCATCTTCTTGCAGGATGTACCCTTTTGGACATGAACACTGGAAGCTCCCCTCTGTGTTTTTACAGATGAAATTGCAAGGTTTGGGGGACTCATTACATTCATTCAGATCTAGAAGAAGCAAAACCAGATACTTCAGTGTTGATAACCAATAGTTGTGATAACGTTTTTCAAAATGCTCAGGAGATATCATAAGGAAATAAAAATTCCCAAAGCATTCTAATGAATGACATTTCATTTTCTCATTTTTCAAAAGCTCTGTATTTCCTTCTTCAAATCATCTCTTAGTAACAAACTTCATACACATACACCATAATGAAAAACCTACCTATGCAAAGAGTGCCAGTTATATCTGTAGTATAGCCAAGGTTGCAATGACAACGATAAGATCCCCTCTCATTGATGCATTCTCCATTACGGCAGACATCATGAATAACCTTGCACTCATCAATATCTGCAAGGAAATGAGGGTTAGTTCACAATGGAACAAGAACTGATTTTATGCAGCTTCAATAGATTGCTGTGACCTGACACAAAAAAAACCCACACTCTACATAAAATTAAAAAATTACATTAAATAATGAAATACTGCACAGATTTAGGAGAAATACTAAGTGGGAAAATAGCTAACTTTCAAATGAAATGAACAAGCGTTAAGTGGAAGTGAACAACTGGAGCTGATCATGTGTTAGCCGCCATCAATCAAACATCACTTTGCTATCATGTACAGAAATAGCTCTTAACCTGTACCTACAACATATTTAAATGTGAGAATGCAAATTCCCGTTCGAGCGCATGTCAATCAACCAGCATGCAAAATAAATATCTGCCGAGTTGGGATGGATGCTTTGTCATCCAGGGCCTTTGGCTACATACCCTCCTCCCAAAGGACTGTACTCTCTCAACATGAAACTCTCAGAAAATTTCAACTGATTTCCAAAATATTTAGGACCTCATAATGTGCAAATATGCAAAAAGAAAGTTTATAATTTATCACCTAATTTGGAATTGTGTAAGAGAGCCATTAATACAAAAGTCAGTACCTGCTCCATTAGACATGTATCCTCGGCCATGGGGGCAAAGCTTCTTGAAGGCCACAGTGCCTGGGAAGGGGCAGACCTCACAGTTTTGCCCCCAGCCTCGGCCACCATCGCAGCAGCATTCAGACTTGGTGACAGAGTTCCTGTTGCTTGATCCAATTTGACACATACTTTGTAAGACTTCAGTGAAGCAGTAGCCCTCCCTGTTGTCTGGAAAACAAATTATGCATCACAGAGAATCCTAATGGTGACGACCTCCAGAGGGTCATGAGATATTAGGAATTTAGTCAGAAATATAAAAGAAAGGGCATACTTCACCCTGGGACTGTGGAACTGAGAGTGAAAGACTACCAGCAGTAAGAAAGAGAGCACAATGTCTAAGGGAAACAAAGAAGACAGGAAATTTAACAAAAGGTGGGAGACAAGTTACATTACACTTATAAAGATATGTTTCTGTACAGGACCAGAAGAAAAGGACTGGCTGAAAATCAGGACCACAGACAAGGCAGAGCAATTCCCGGCTGACCAAAACCACCAACAGTTAGCTTTCACAGCAAATCAACCCAACCAGGCTGACTGAAGTAGGCACACGGCTAGCATGGGAAGACTGAACTTGCAGGAGGGCACCTACTTACAAAGGCTCCTTCCTAAAGGCATGTAAATTCAAGAGCATGTTTACTCACTATACAGTTCTAAATCCAATTTCGACCACAATTTCTGCTGGCAAAGTGATAGCTCATTAAGGTGTCACTGTGTGACTTACCAAGGCATTCGTTCTGGGTGTCACTGGCAGTGAATCCCTCGTTGCATTCACATCTGTAACTTCCCACCGTGTTCACACAACGTCCATTCTCACAGATCCCAGGTTTGGTCTGACATTCGTTCTCATCTGTGTTTTTGAAGTGATATGACAAAAATCAAGTCCATTACTGGATTCATACAGGTGAGAGAGGTTTGTATGGAGCTGTGCTTTCTGCCTGGTTAAACCTGTATCATTTTTCATTTTTTTTTTTAATGAAAAGTCTTGTATTCAATTTTCAGAGGCAAGATGACCATCTTGTTACTTCTTTTGGCCATCTTGTTACTTCTTTTGGCCATCTCGTCACTACCTTTTCAATGCAATATATTCCTCATTGGTTTTCAAAATTTTTCATAGTTACAGCTGCACTTCTGAATGCCATCCAAAGTTTAAAAACAATTCCTTTCTACCCTCATTTGTGCTAGCAGAGATAAACAAGCTTACATACAGCAAGGAGCTGATTTCTCTGCTTCCTTCATTCCAAGCAACTCAGCAGCAGCACAAACTGACTGTAAAGACAGCTACATCCAGATTTTCTACTTACTGCCCACATATGCACACCTGAACAGCAAAGCACAGTGTGTACACAGCACCAGTAGATCCATTACACTGGTAGTTGCGTAATTCTTCCCCTGAGTTCCTTAACACTTTGTTAAATCCAGAATTTTCAGCTCTGCTGAGGAACTGTGCATTTCAAGAGCATCAACACTTCAGTGTCACTCACCTACACAGCCTTCCCCATCTGGTCTGCGCTGATAACCTGGTCCACAGATACACATATAGGTGCCAATTAGGTTTTTGCACTCCATCTGTTTTGAGTCACAGTCATGAATTCCTTCTTCACACTCATTCTGATCTAAAACACAAGGTTTAGACTTCAATATATAGAGAGATGATCCCGGAAATTCACAACAGTAAATTCTGACTTTGGAATCTCAATCATAAACTCTATACATGCTTTTATTGTGCTAAACTGATATCCTACCCTCGAGCAAATCGATTTCTCCCAAATGCCCATTTTCAGGGCAAAGCAAAACCGTATCATCTGATATGACCTCATTTTATGCAGATGTCCAAATTTAACGGGTAGGACAGGGCTAATACAATCAAATGCATAATGCAAACCATAGAATTTAATCCCAAATTCTTTCTGACTCAGTTACTTTCTGGGATTAAAACTCTGGCCCAAAAGCGTAGTGAGTCAGAGACCTACCCCTGCCGGAATTTGAAATCATTATCTCTAACTGTGAGGGTCTGGTAGGAGCTTTACCTCTGCACATTCTCCGGTCCTCGCGCAGAACGTACCCTGCAGGGCACTTGCATTCATAGGATCCAAACGTGTTCACGCAGCGGAAAGCACAGAGCAGAGGGTTCTGAATGCACTCGTTGACATCTGGATTTGGAGAGACAAAGACCATGGGGGAAGTGAAACATGCTTTTGTAGAACTCAGCAGACTTGAGTGCACAGGCTTCACATACAGGCAATATCACAGATCCCAGGTTAGTGAGGGCTACATTTAATAGCTGGGGACCCAAGGTTCTGTTCATTGTGGATTTCTGCAGAAGAGCAGGCACCAGGCATGCCAGGATGTTTGCACAGCTACCTGAAGTTTCAATATCATCAGCAGCAAGCAGCCAATGGAAATAATTTCCAGATCCATGCTGCCAGAAGGGTCTCTTCAGTTCAAATTGCATCTTTTCCACATCTCACCTCCGTTTTTATGACTGATTATTTTTACATTCTAGATACACTAATTCAGCTTCTTCATAAACTGAATTCCATAAAACAACATCCTTACTAGAAACATTATTTTGAAGTCCATCTACATACGCTCTGGGCTACTTGAGTAATTACTGCTATACAATGATGTCTATGCACTCTGCTAACTCCTCCCCTGCAATTTGAGCTTTTACCCAAATTCCACAGGGAAGTGAATGAAGTGAATTAACTGCATATAAAACTAATGCAAGCTGATGCAAAAGTAGAAGCATTCATTTGTATGGGCTTGCAAACAAATAGATTGTGGCAGATAATTTAAGAACAGCTGTGTCAGGTCAGAGAAGAGTGTCAGAATGTCCTAGGACATTCTCCTTTCTCTGGTTGTAATAGGAGATGAGTATTAAAAAAGCTCCATACCATGTATGCAGAGATCTTTCCCCTGATAAAGCCTCTCAGTTTAAGGACTTCCATGGCCAAAAGCCACAACCAAACTATCAAGTTTAATTTCCACTGATGGATTCCCACACAAATTTGTACAATCTCTTTCTGGGTCAATTTATACTTGTGGCCTCACTAATATTCTGCAGCAAAGAGTTTCACAACTTCTGTAAGTACTATGAATATAAAAATGTTTGCTTTGGTTTGTCTAACATGTTCCCTCTATTTCTGGTACCTTTACCACTTGTGGCTTTACAAATTTAAATCGTATATCTCTTCAACCACATTTTCCACACTGAAAAATTCTCCCATCTTTGTTACTCCTCCCCTTCTTTGTGCATTTTAAAATTTTTATTTTTGAAATGAGAGACCAAAGCACGTAAAATATTCAACCATGGGGTGCTGTGGTAATTGTCTAGCACTGTATTTGTATTTTCTAGTTTGTTTCCTGTTTCTTTCCTAACAAACCCAAGCAGTCCATTTTCTATTTTCACCATCACTTCACTCTCTTCACTCAAAGGTCATCCAGGAGGTAAGCAAAAAACACACACATCATAAGCTGCATTTCTGGGGACTATTCTGGAGAGACCATACCCCAGCATGCTCCTCTCTGGGCAGTCCGTTAGCAGATACTACCTGAAATCCTGTTCACCCAATCTCCAGGTAGAAAAAGCATCCACAGCTCAAGATGGCTACAGGAAGGAGGAACCTATTTTTTAATTTCAGATAAAGATGTATTGTTCCAAATGTCCATATTTTTCTTTTTAAGCTGTTTTACCCTCTCAATTGTTTCTGAAATCAGGAGAGTGTTTCAGCACACAACTACAACACAACAGTCCTTTAACACATGGGAGTCTCACCTTCACAAGTCATCATTGGTCCAGGCTCAAATCCCTCAACACAGGTGCATTCAAAACCCCCCACCACATTCCTGCAAGTTCCGTTTCCACATGGGTTTCCAACAGCACATTCATCAGTATCTGCAAGCAGTTAGATCAAGACAAGAATACATGGTTATACTCAAACAAAAAGGTATAAAATCTATTCTGCTGATGTACAACCATGAAAATACAAAATCCAAGAACTCACCTAAGTACTGAATTAGTCACAGATTCAGCATAATTTGGGATTGCTAGAGGTTAGCTGGCTCAAAATCTCAGCCAGAGCAGGACCAGTTTGGAATAGATTGCTCAGGCCCTGCCCTATCAAGTTTTAAGCACCAGCAGGGATGGAAACTCCACAGCATTGGAGTAATGTAACCCCACTGCTCTTTACTCCATATTTAGCATTCAGGAGATTCTTTAAAATGGAAGATGAACAGCTCTACTTACCTACACACTGAGCTCCCTGTAGGATGTAACCATATGGACATTCACAGCGGAAAGACCCATCTGTGTTGATACACTGCCCAAATCTACAGTTATCTGGATCAAGGCACTCGTCCACATCTTAACCAGAAATACAAACAACACAGTAAGTGCAACTGATTCCATGTGCTTTTAGACTTTTTTCAAAGAACAAATGTTGTTCTGGTGAGAAATGTTCCTGAGACCTACTATTTGAATTCTGATGCATTAGGTTTAGGGCACAGAATCTGCCTTCCAGGCCAGCTTTCAATATGCAGAAAACAAACTGATTTTAAATGTCAGATAAAGAAACTCTCCAACTGGGGTTATAGGGAGAGGAGTAGATATGAAAAGCAGTAGTCATCCAGCGCTCCGTAAGTGAAAGCTTTTGCCAATACGGCTGAAGTGCTGTTTGTCTTGGGAGAGAACAGAATGTACTGAAGGGATCTGGGAAACTGTGGTTTGCACTTCTGGAGGATTAAAACCATTTACTGTAAACAGGCTACACAGATTGTATAAAGAAAAGACAGGTACGCTATGTGATCATTCTCTAGATCCTACATAAATTTCCTAGCAAGTCTGCTCAGCGTAAAATAAAGTGCCAAATATACTACTCTAAAAGAAGTTTGATTTATGAGAGCTGACATATTCAAGATTGAATTAAAAATTGGTATGAATAATTGGAAAAAAAAAAAAAAGACCATATAAGAGTTTCCACGGTTCATGGCTTCTGGAAATAGCTGCAGAGGTGTTATTCTCAACTAAAATGGAGAATGGCTTATGGGTAGAAAATGGCATACTGATGCAACAACAGCATTGCACAGCTCAGGCACTTACCCAGTCTTGCGTCACCAGGTCCAACAAGGATGCCAATTCCAAATGGACAAATCTGTCTGAATGCCTCTGTTACAAAAAAATTAAAATATCAAACCATATCGTGGTGATCAGAACTACCCACGAGCTATACATGTAACCATCGATACCAATTCATCCTCCTCATGTTCAAGTCCTGACAGATGGGACATAAACATATTAACTCATCATAGTAACCAGGTAGTAGCTCCTTACAGCATGCCAGTCTCTACTTCTAGAATAACTAATAAATTTTACTATAGGTAGGCTGAGAGCAGAATTTCTAGGTTCAGCTTAGAGTGAAGTCACCACTCAATTTCCCAGTCCACAAGATTTTGTGTGGTTTTTTTAAGATTTAAAGATGATGTAAGTCTTTCGAGAACAAGTCATTCTTTATGTTTTGTTGCAGAAAGCACATACTTCCTTACCTGTGCAAATCACCTGCTATATTCCTGATATTAGAATAAGTAAGAAATCCTAAATTTACACTCTGGTGGACCAAAATGCAACAGGGATTTTTTTTTACAGTGCAGCAGTACAAAACAGCCATAAACATAACATTACACTCTCTTTAGTTGAAATACTTTAGCTAATCTTTGCTGAGGTAGAACAAAATAGAACTAAACGTAGATGGTACACCTGCGCTGAAAGTGAAATGCACTGCTAGGCTCTGAGTGGGGACCCAGCTGCTGCTTAAGCCTTCAGAAGAAGACTCAGGTGGCAAATGGGCTTGAGCTTACCAGCCTGCACTCAGACAGCATTTGATGGAGAACATGTGTGAGACAACAACTGTGTACTTTAGTATTTTTTCAAGAAACAATTCCACTGCCCATGACTTGCCAAGACATAAATTTCCCAGACTCAGACAACGTAAAGCTATTTCTTTACTAAAAGATGAGAAAAATGACCTTGACATCATCCTTTGAGAACAGTTTGGACTGTAAAAAATAAAGGTGCTGATACTTCAAGAGAATGCCTTTCCAACTGACTTGCTCCAGGACAATGAAATGAAACATGCACAAGCAATAAGCCCAGGAGAAATATTGCAACTAGGACATCTGATTCTCTTTTCTTCTCTTGGCTTTTGTCTGCAAAACATCTACATCTACTTATTAATTAAATTAACTGTATTAATGTATTGCTGAAACCAGTAATGCTGTTAACCACAATTGTCAGCATGAATTAAAATCCATTCAGCAAATTGCACCATGATGGTACAAAGGCCTGTTGACTTGCTTGGTGCCTAGTTACTCAGTATTAAAAAGGGTACTAACAAAGGAAAGTGTCTCTTTAGCAACAGTCTAGGGAGACTTTCCTTCACTAAGGCCTGTGTTCTGTCACTCTGCTATTTTTGCAAGTCATTCATATTGACAAGATTGCAAATTTCGGATTTTTTTAATAACAAAATGTAGTCACAAATGTAACAGGGAGATTCAGATATGGATGTAGTTTGACTGCTTTCTATTCTTTTTTTTCATTAGATTTCATGTTTATGGCACCCCTTCCTATACTTATTTGCAATTAGACGAATTTCATTTGTACCTTGCAGGTATTTCCACTCACAGCTTATCAAGGACCTACTTACTACTTTCTGCTTCCTGTATGTGACACCTCCAGAGCAAAATACTCAGCTCCTAATCATACTAAGAAACCTACAAGCAAACAAGGAATAGACCTGAGACTGGACAATGGAAGGAATATGTTTTTTGAGACTGCAGTGGCCTCTACTTTACAGATGACAATTGTTAAACACCTCCACAAAATTATTTTTCCTAATTCCTTCTTATAAGAATCCAAATCTTTTTTCAGTTCTGAGAGGCTCTCATGACAGTAACGTAGCCTAGTCAATAACGCACCATCTGCTTCCTCTGGGCAGAGTTCACAGGGATCTCCCCATCCTTGTCCCTTTAAGGCGCAGCAACACTCTTGTTTGGAATGGTTTCGGGACTTCGGCACAGAACATTTTCCGTCTTCAAATTTGGTAAAGCAGTAACTCACCCTCAGATCTGCACAGAGAAAAAGATGTTAGGAGCAGTTAGGGTGACTTTGGCACAGTTTTTGCTTAGAGATGTTAACTGCAAAATTACATGACACTCCTCCCTCCTTCCCAAACACCCAACTTCCACCTGAGTCCATAAGGACAGATCATTATTGTCCCTAACTGGAGAAGATCTGGAGACAGAGGGGAGCTTCCTACCTCAGAAAAGGAAAGCAATGGAAAAGTCATGGAAAAGGACGGGTTTTTCTTTTTTTTTCTAACAGAGATGGGAGGGCTGTACTCCCCTCTCTTAACCTCACTCCTCTTTGTAAAAGCTGAATATTGGCTTAATTTATGTATATTTCATTATTAGTAAGGATCACTTGAGTCAAGAGATTTTAATCAACTTGCAATGTTAATACTGTGTAGTATTAAAATAAGAGGTAATTTTCAATAGCTTTTTTCCTTTCTCATTCTTCCCTGAGGCACACACAAAGAAAACTGGCCCAGTGGCACTATATTTTACTTCCTTAAGCTGGGTAACCAGGATGCTGGAGCAGAGCTGAGATCACAGACCACAAGCATCCAGCAGGCAAAGAGCTGGCAGCTCCCTGTGTTGGCAGCGGAACAGCAACAGCGCAGTTGTGGAAGCAGCTGCTCATCCAGTTTTCCGGCTGCAGCATCAATGCTGGGCAATGTCCAGATTCTACAGAAGTACGAGGTAATTGAAGTTCTAAACAAAACTTGGTTTGGCTTGAGATAGTTGGAAAAAACCCAACCCCAAATAAAACAATAAAACAACCAGTCTTCTCCAGGGGATGGGGAGAAGCCCACTTACAGTTCATACACCCAAGTATGCATTTTCCTCTGACACTACGTGTAAACAAAAGTCTGTTTTCATAAAGTAGAAGATCAGGCTGCATTCTTTTTTATGATTTTGTTTCTTTGGGAGGTATTTCGTGATTTTTTTTTCCTTACCTGAAGAAAACACCACTCTCAAACTGAAGAAACCTTATTTATACAAGCTACAAAAGCACAGCTAAAACAGCCATGCTGCTTTCTTGAAGTTGAGTGCAGTAACTGTGCCAAACTGCATGGTGGTTTGGAGTCTTGGACGAACGTTTACTGCAGGTTGGATTCATTTTTACCAAAACCACAGTTTCATTTAGCTCACTGTGAAGTGAAGAACTCACTATGGTGTCAACAAGCATCGCCGTTCTGTGCCAAGCATAACTACAGAGGTCCTTATAAAGGTCTTACTCATGAGTGGTTCCCACTGTGCACACTGTGTATAGGACATTTAATGATGCATCTATTTAATAATTTCCAAAGTCTTTAAAATAACTCCATAATTTGCTATGCTTATTCTTTATCCACAAAATAAACTAACCTGTGGATTTTCATTACTACATGTTTGGCTTCTAGCATCTGATCCCTGTCTTAGCACTCATGTTTAGACTCTGAACAGTCTATGTGGTAATCTAGAAGCCAAAATGTGCCTCAGACTTTTCTAAGCAGATGAGTGCTTATTGTCCACACAATACTGCTTGCAATTCTTTCCTATTGATCTTTTTTCCACCCACACACTTGAGGAGAGGAATGGCATATAACAAGTGCTATGGTGAATTTGATAAGTGCTAAGAACAGCCTTATTCCTGGAAATGCTGCCTTTAGCAGTGTGTTGCAGTAGTCTCCTGCCTGTGTTTGTAGTCCACCACCATGTCAGACCTGTTAAGTCTATACAGAGCCCAAGTAGTCTCAACATTTCTTTCAGGGGTGCAAGAAAGGGCTGAAGGGCAACACAATTTCCTCACTTAACCTGGTGTATTTAACATTATCTTCACCCCTTTTATTGCAATGTTCTCTTTAATGACTAACAGATGGTAGGGCAAGACAGAACCTGGCCCCAACTAAAGAATTATCATGTTTTCCTTGTGAAAAACACTGTTTGAGTCCAGAGTCTCCTTGTTATATTAGAAACAGACAGCTAATAAGGCTTTTATAAAACAGCAAACAAATTTTGAAATGCCAGAAAATAGGAATGAACTTACCTTGGCATCGCCTTCCTGTGGAAGACAACACAAAGCCTTCTGGACACAGACATTTGAAACTGCCTGGAGTGTTGCTGCATGTGCCCAGGGCACAAATTTCCGGCTGTTCCACACACTCGTCAATGTCTATAAGAAAAGTAATTAAAGAGATGAGAAATAAAACGTTTTCACTGGCAGCTGTACTACATAAAATGTAACCTTACATCATCATTGATATCTAACATATTTGACAAACAGAAAGGTCAAAAAAAAAAAAAAAAAGGAGCAGACAGAAAGAGGAATAAGAAATCCAGGTACAAAATCTAGGGTTAGTTTTCAAACCCTCACACAGTGGGCAAACCTCAGCAATGTATCATCAACCAAAAAATCTGGGATTAGATTTTTCTTGGGATCAAATAGCATAGCTCTGGTTCAAATAAAAATTGGAGGGACTTTTTCTGAGAAATGAGTGACTTATTAGTGGCTACAGTTCAGAACCATACACTGCCACAAAAGACATTATTTACATTCAGATGCAGAGGAAAGTGGCAACAACTGTAAGTAAAGGACAGAAGGAGGATTGTTCTGTACATACCTTCACATTTGTCATTCTGCAGGACGTATCCAGGAGGACAGATACATCTGAATGACCCGTCCAAGTTCTGACATGTGCCTGGTGAGCATTTTCCAGGATCCAGTGCACACTCATTGACGTCTAAAGGAAAAGAACGACAGTTTGAGATAATAGCTGTTAACTTCTAAGAAGCAGTAGAATCCTTTTCTCATTCTGTTGTCACTGTTTTCTTCTGCTAGGTACAATGACAACAGTGTGACAGTTCTCTCTGACCTCTTCTTCTGTTTTACTAAGAATATATCCATAAGGTTTCCTGCACTTTCTACCCTAAAAGAAAGCACTCACCAATACAAGTCCTTCCATCCAGAGCCACCTCATAGCCGTCATTGCAAAGACATTGGAAGGATCCGATTGTATTCACACACTGACCATTCCTGCAGAGCATTCCATTTCCACTTGCACATTCGTCCACATCTAAGAAAGATAATATTGAAAGATATATAAGAAACCTGCAGCAAGTGAAATTTGGTAGGTGAGATTTCTGTTTCAACTATATCGGCACAGTAGCTGATAATACATAAATAATCCCGTTTCAAAAGCAAGTGAGGGGAAAAAAACCCTCTGCTGGTCTGTGTTGTAAAATTGCCAAAGCAATAGTGAAAAAAGGAATGGCATATATATCACATGCACACATTTAAATAGCTACAGAAAGTGAGCAGTGAATAATCAGAGGCCTTCTCAGACTGAAGAAATAATTTTTTGCCTTTAATCCTGCAGATGTGCAAGGTGCGATCCTAACTTAGTAGAGAAGACATCACTAATGGTACTTGCATTAGAAGTAGAAAGTCTTAGAAACAGGTAACTGGTCTCAGCCAGCACTCCTTACCTATGCAGTCATTGTTGTGTGAGAGGATGAACCCTAAATTGCAGCGGCAGTTGAAAGAGCCAATGGTATTTCTGCAGGTTCCATTGCCACAGGCATCCCTCTCACACTCATTAATATCTATGAAGGAGAAAAAACAAGCAGCAAGAATTTTAACTACTGATGAAAGGAAAGTCTGTAGCTATCCCACTGCCAACACAGAAGGGAAAAAGACTGCTGCATCTCCTCGAGATTCTACATAGGTTCACACACTTGATATTAACATCTACAAAAATAATCAAGGGTCCAACAGTCATTTATCAAACTGTAGCTCCTCTCTAGCCCTTCCCAAAGTAAGTCTAAGCTATCTTTAACAATAAGCATTCTGAAATCTCATCTTGCTCAGACAACAGACACTATGCTAACAGCTGTGAATAGGTTAAATACAGAATGTCCTTCTTTATAAAGATGACTGTTTCTGAAAAGGGCATTTTTCTGGCAAGAAATCTATCCTTCACTTACTCTGTTAACAAGTAGGCTGCATACAATTGCTGCATTGCAATACTCATCTATTAAATTTCTCGCCTGAAGGAATAATTGGGACAAGATGGTTCAGAAAATTTGAAGAAGAATGGAACATTTTCCTGAAAAATGAAAGCATTAGCTGTTCATTTGACAGGAGAGTTCATTTCTTAAGGTTCACTCCACTGTAATGAGATGCTCTTCATTCACTACCAGTTTCCTATCATCTCTTAATTGCCACCTATTGGTGTTTCCAAACCTTTGCTGGTGGTAAATGGCTCACAATCTCAGTTCTTGTAATGCAACTCCTTATGACAGAGAGGATAGACTTAGTAACTATCTTAAGGGAAGCCTAAGTACAGCTTAATTTGATATACTTGCCTATACACATTGTTCTGTCATCATTGGTCTTGAAACCATTGTGACAAATGCAGTAGAAACTTCCAACAGTGTCAATACACTGCCCATGGCTGCAGATATTGGGAATTTCTTGACATTCATTCCGATCTGAAAAAGAAGAGGCACACTGGAAGTTAAGGTCTCTAAACTGCAGGGCTGGAAAGATGTATGAGCAACAACCATGACAGAATCAGTGCACAGCCCTAATTTAAAATAGGATTTTTAATTTACTAATGACAAAAGCATTAGTAAGTTAATACCAGAAAAGGGGTTATATGCTTGTAAATTACCTTTCATATTTGTGAAGCTGAAAGAAATTTAGCATAAAAATTATATATACCAAAACCAAATTCTCACTGGAGGGAAAGTGCGTTACACCATGGCTTTCAAAAGTAGAATTAGTGTCATGAAGGTTTCTGAGTGCTCTACATTGCAGTACATAAGAAAGCCACACACAAATCATAGTTTGCATCCTTCTCATGAAAGCAACTTCTTGCCTTCAGCTACGTTTGATTATAGCACAAATTGCTTGATTACCTCACAGAAATCACACAAAACAGAAAGGGAGATGAATGCCACTGTCCTGGGTTCAGCAGCAGCACTCATTTTTCTCCTTCTTGGTAGCTGGTGCAGCACTGTGTTTTTGATTTTGGGTCTGGGAACAGCGCTGATAACACCAGTGTTTTCAGTTACTGCTTGGTAATGTTTTGGTCTGACCAAGGACTTTCTGAGTCTCATGCTCTGCCAGGGAGGAGGGGAAGCCGGGAGGAAGCAGAGACAGGACACCTGACCCAAACTGGCCAAAGAGGTATTCCATGCCACGGCACGTCATACCCAGGATGTAAAGACAGAGAGCAGAGACCCGGAAGGGTGGGGGTGCACTGCATGGTCGGGCTTTGTATTGGGTGGTGAGCGATTGTATTCTTTCCTTGTATTTGCCTTGTCATTATTATTATAGGTGGTAGCAGTAGTGATTTGTGTTATACTTTAGTTACTAAACTGTTCTTATCTCAACCTGTGGGAGTTGCATTATTTCGATCCTCCTTCCCATCCCTCCAGGAGCAGGGAGAAGAAAGATGGGGAAGTGAGTGAGAGAGCGACTGCGTGAGTTATAGAGGCTTAAACCACGACAGCCACACTCTTCTTACTAAGCTTACAGAGAGATAAAATGCATTATAGATTATCTACTCATTCTGCAGAGATAAAATGGGTACATATATACACATGCTGTAGCATCCATGCCCCACAAAATGTGATGATCCTGTAAACAGGATCAAACAGCAAGAAGAGTTACTGTTATATGGGTTCATAAAATGATTTGCCAACATCAAACACTCAACTGCATGATTCTGTAAGAGGGATAGGGAAAGCTATCCTGCCAGCATGTGATATGCTGCCTTACAATGGCAAGGCATCTATTACACTTGCTTAACAGCTGACTGCTTCCTGCTACAAGTGCTTCCAGGCAGAATCCAGGATTCTATCAATAGTAAATGAAAAAAAAAATAATCAAAGAACAAAATGTTTGCTGCCCAGCACAATTTTCTCAGTGAAAAATTAGAAACATGAATCAAATGAGGTATTTCTGTTGACCTCTTTGCCAGCAAAAGCTGGTTTGATTCAATATGCTTCCTGGCATTTTGTCTGCTGCAGCTCTGAAATACAAGAACTGAGGTGCTGCCATAAGCCTGTATGAGAATTGATTAGATTTACTACTTCTTCTCTACACTCTACTTGGCACAGGGATAATCCTGATGGCCTCTATCACCAGGATTACTACACCGCAGATGGGGCCACTAGTAACATACTTTGGACAGATGTTCACTGAGGACCAAGTTCTCCCAACGTTATTAATGATACTGCTGCTAATTAGAGTCTAAAGGAGGCAGAAAGGAAACCATGCTGTTTTAAGAACTCCTAATCATCACGGCTCAGGAAAGCAGAGATGAAAGAAACACTAGAACTCTCTTTGGTGCTGTGTAGACAAATGAATAATGGATTAAAGTTCCAGGGAAAAGTCACTTCTGTTAGGATAAACAAAGAACACAGCAACTTTTTTAAAATTTGGGAGGCAGAATTGCCTTAAGTGCCAAAAAAGAGTTTATATGAAAAAGTATTATACCACAATAGACAGCACCAGAAGAACACTATTTTGATACGAAGATAAATGCACTACTCATAGTACCAGCGGCTGTGATACATTAGTTTTGATTACATAGGTTGTAACTACGGGAGTGTGATCAATTTGCGTGCAGTAACATGACTGACCCAGCACTGCAAGGCACTTAGCACTCTGCTCTCAGCAGAGGGTTGGGAATTTCCTTCCCTTGCTAGATCAAGTACTTTATCAACCACTTTTATTTTAACTCTAATTGTGTGACTTTATTTTCACTAAATATAAAATAAGAGCAAAATACAGGGAAGTATTACTGTTTGTGCCAATTCATGTGTGGTATTGTAACCCATATCAGAACCTTCCCTGGCTCTTCCTGTACTGCTGTAACGAGCCCATAACAACAATTGCATTAGGAACATATTGAATATTTACATGTGCCACTGCATAGTTTAACAAAACAAAGTTTTAGTTCTCATAGTAGTGTTCTGGTTGTTCCTACACCCTTTTCCCTAAAGGGTCACATGAAACAATGAAAAACTGTACTGCAGGGAAAAGTACACTTCCTAAAACTCAAGTACTCAGAAGCAAAAACCCAAGGAAAATGTTACCAGTTTCCGTTGTAACTATTATTTTGTTCAGAAACGTATATAATATTTACAGCTGCTTGGCCCACAGCAGTCTTTATTATCTCTGTAATTCTTCAAGTAATCAAGATAACATGAATGCCCCTTTAGACTACGATATTATAAGAAAAAAGCAGATAGATTAGTCTGCAGTCCCACTCAGTGGGCGTTTAAGAATAATATTCAGGGGGCTGTTTAAAACCACATAGAAGTAAGAAAGTTTAACAACAAGCTTTAAGTTATCTATTGCATATGGGCTAGCAGATAAGTCCACTTTATCAGCAGAAACCCCAGAAAGCAGAAAGTTATTTGTAAAAATACAAGTGGCAAAAAAATTACTAAAACATATCTAGCAAATTATAAAACCCAAAGAACTTCTAGAGAAAAAGGTCCCTGTCAGCACCACAGCTGAATTTTAAGTGTCAGAAAACAGTCAAAAGGCAGTGAATCAATTCATCTTTTTTCCCTAGACATGACATGGGCTAAAGAAAAATGCCTGCAATTGATGGATAAAGTGGAAGACAAACATCTTCTTGGGTGATTAACTGTCATTTATGCTTCTGTGGGATGGGTCCATTAGCCTTCCGGGAATTACCAGAACGTTTATGGGAGGCCCTAAAAGGCTTTAAGAGGGGAGTTCTTGGAGCCCTGATCATCTCCTGGTATACCATCCTTCTGAAGGGACTTTTAAAGTCTACTACTTTTTGCAGAGTCATGCCAGAAGTACTCACCAGTGCAGCGGCCAGTTGATGTGAACCTGTAGCCAGGTTTACAGTCACACCGGTAGCTACCAGCTGTGTTGACACATTCTGCATTTTGCTGACACACTGGTCCATTTTGGCATTCATCAATATCTGTCAATACAAAAAGGGAATTGGATTGTTATGGTAAGCTGGCACAAGAAAGACATCAAACCAATTTGGTTTTAGTGTAGGAGTATTACCTTACCCTGATAGAGGAATTTCTTTCTAATTTTGGGAAACAAAAAAACCAACCAACCTAACACATTGGGAGCATGTAGTTTTGGGAGCATGTATGTTTGGAAACATGAACAAACACCAATATATTGATGAAAGCAGGTATTTGGTTATGTTTCCAAACCTACATACTCCCAAAAGTACATGCTCCCAAACCTACATGATCCCAAAACTACATGCTCCACATTCCTTTCCACAGAATTTATATAATGGTTTTCTGAAGGAGGGTGCATGAAAGGCTTGTTGCAACACTTCACTTGAGCAGATTTCAGTCTTAAGACTGCAATCAGAATAAGCTGCTATGTCTGCAGAGATCTCCACTGGAGACTATGAGGATCTCCCTTGACCATAACAAAGAATCAAGATCCCTCTTGGATATCAGTAGACAAAAACTTTTGAACTACTTTTCTTACTTGAACTGCTGCAAAAAAGAGAACTTTATTCCTTAAAAATGTAACTGTTTCCCTTAGAAGCAGCATCCAGAAGATGCTTCTACTCAGAGCTCTCGATATCTTGCTTGCAGTACCTATGTTGTCAGTAGTCATAACCCACTCCAGAGAATGCCAGCATAGTGCTGTCTTCAGGTTCTCCATTAAACTGACTAATAGAATGCTAGGAAATGTGTGAATTGGAAAAAAGTACCATGTGTTTATATAATTTACAGAAATCTTTGCTCCATTAGAAAAAAGTATCTTGGAATTAAAAAACTGTGCTCATGCCCTGACTCAAGACTACATCTCTTTTCCTGGCTTTACTGTCAAATGTGAAAAATAATATTTCCTCCCATGACTGCTGACTCATGCTCCTTCAAGACCTTAGATATCTGATGGAAAATCTGGTATTTTCTATGCAAAAGAATTCAAAATGTCTGAATTAACATAGACTTGTTACACTGATAGCAGTATTTTCCCCTCATTAAGGGCGACTTGCAAGTGTACCAGATTCGTCAGTGTCTGAATTGCCAGCTGCTGGAATCCTGTTTCTCTGAATGAGCTCAGCACTCTACCTTCACAGATCAGTAGCTTGTCATTGTAGAAGAAACCCACAGGACATTCGCATCGGAAGCTGCCAACCATGTTTATACAGATCCCATTTTCACACACTCCAGGAATCTCTCTGCATTCATCAATATCTGTAAGAAGAAAGTTTTTTAAATACTTGTAAGCAGCACTTCACAAAATCTTCTGCTACAGAATATGTCCTTATGCATTTATCTTTAAGAGAATTATTAAATGTATAATGAGAGCATCAGAATCCTCCCAACTGCACTAGACACCGAGTCATTCCAAACTGTGGAAATATAAATATTTCCTATTTCCTCAGGTTCTGACTTTTCACTGTAGTAAAGATACATCCTGCCATACTGAAATGCAGAGGGTGGTACATGTCCTTCCTCTTGTTTCCCACCCACAGCTCTTGATGAACCTCCTCATCTTCCTGAGTATTACAGTGGAGTTATTGAGAAAAGCCAAATAGAGAGAATGTAACTGTCTTTGGTTTAACACAGGAGAGCACAACTGAACACAAACACTTGTCAGGGCCAGTTTTGCACAGTTTTACCCTTGTTAATCTAAAAAGTCTTTCATATTTTTATGTAACAGTTTGAAAGTGCCAATGCCAGGTAACATCTGAAGTGCTGCCAACATGCTATGAGATTGATTAAGCCAGGCAGCCAGAAATTGCCAATGCTCTATGTACACCTGGTTAAGTAACTGATTTTGGCAGATAAAAACCCCAGCTGCTATTACAATTAGAAGTCATGCCTATTTGGTCCCTAAGTTACACATCTTTAATATTCTGACAACATGAAAGAATTCAGAGACTTCTCCAAAATCTCTCCCTTTAGTGGAAATTGCCACAGTCCCATGCCCTGTGGCTACAGAATTAAGGGACATGAGCAACTCCTGTGCAAAAGCAGCAGGTTGAATCTCACTACAGCTAGTGAGACCTGCCAAGATCCCAAAGCAGCAGGGAAAACCTGCGATTTGCACAGTGTAAAGCGCTGTGTGCATCATTCCCACCATAATGCTGCATGCACTTGGATGGACTGGTGGCCTCTGTGGAATGGTGCTTCAGTTTGTTCCTGACTGCAGCACTCCTGGTACACATGTCAACTGCTACAGATGCAGCTTTTACCTACACATGTTAGCATGACCCAAGGTCTCCCTAGTGATGCCGATGAATGACACAATTTGCTTGAGTAGACTGAGCAACACTTTGGGCTAATGCTAAGAGCTAGAAGGGGGACTTTACTTCTAAGAAATGACCTGGTAAACAATAAATACTGTATATTTCTGTAACTTCTTCAGAAATTACATCCCCACTTTACTAGAAATATTTCCATCTAACTAGCTCAACACTGTATCACAGCAACAACTTAATGCTAAAGAACCTGATTACTGTCTATACGCTGCCTCTGTTTGTTACAGAGCACATTATCTGCTTCTTATTTGCATTTTTGTGTGAATAAAAACCAAGGAGTCTCATCAGGGATTTACTCAACTCCTTGTCTTAGAATTCCTCATTCTTTCCCTTTTTGTTTTGCAATTTGTTACTCATGATTCAAATGTTACACACAATAACATATGTGAGAAATATTCCAGCTGAGCAGAAAAAGGATTTTTGTGTCAAACCAATACACAGGGGGACTGATGTGAAATGCCAGATTAAATCTCTGCTTTAGTTTGAAGGAAAGACTCCTAATTCCTCTCAGACCAAATGCTGGTTGGCCTTACTCCAAGACCTCTTATTCTCGGTATCTGTGCCCTGTTCATGTAGGCCTGATTACAGTTTCTTTGGTGCTTTATGTTGCCTTGATTATAAGCAGCAATTGTCATTGCTGCCAGCTAGGAGGAGCTAGGCAGAACATTTGCAGGCTCAGACTTAAATGAAGGGTTGAACTCCTTTACACTGTTTAGTTGTTATTCCTCTGATGAAAAAAAAAACTGGGAAAACAAACCTCCCTCTCCCCTGGGCAGAGGTAGCATGGAATTTAGTTCAAAACAGAAACTACAACTCACCAACTGGTAATCCTGTATAAATGTCAATGAAGAAGCCAGGCCTTTGACTTCCACAGAGTGTGGAGAATTCATCTGCAACAGGAAAACGAGGCAGTGATTATAGTAGTTAGAATTAATCAACAGTCAAAATTCATTACATCTTTTGTCCAAGAAAATTCTCCTTCAGCACCTGCAGGGCATGCAGAGGTATAGAGACCCTTCCCCAAGGCTCACCATGAGATGCAGTTAGTACACACTTGGGTTCTCATTCAGAGGCCATTGAAATTAGCAAATAAAAAGATGTAGAGGGCTTGGGATCACATGCTGATTTTATTTTGCATATGCTTATCTCTGTGCATTACAGCTTTTGCACACAAGTGCAGATCTGACTTTTAAAAACCTGAACTCTAAGCTGGAAATTATTTGAATAAGTGTCTAGAAAGTTTGTTCTTGAAGCAAACCACCTTGTAAGAGGGTGGGATGTCCAGGGCTGAACTCTGCAGTCCTACCCGGTGTGGAGGAGTTCTGTATGCTCATGCAATTTGACCAAAACCTCCTACATTTTAACATTAAGCTGCTTGTCACAGACCATTCTCAGAGAAGACCAAGGTACCTCTGTAAACCCATGGCTATCAGTAGTTAAGGCACAGCAGATACCATATTTGCACGGCTCATCAGCATGAACACAAACCACTCCACATATGCCTTCATTGTGACTGGGGCTAATCACCTCCAGGCCAAAAAAGTAATCAATCCCTTCATTTTAGACACAAAAGAGCAGACAAAGACAAAGCATCCCTAAAAATATTACACCCACTAATATTAACTATGATGTTACCATGGCTTTGCAAAGCAAAAACGTACCAGTGCTCGGGATAGGACACTGTTCACAGGGCTTATTCCACGCACGTCCAATGTTGTAGGAACAGCAGCACATTTTCTTGGTCATGTTAAAGAGCAGCTCACCATCACAGGTTTGATTGTCAGCATAATAATTTCTGTAACACAGACTTCTCCTCATATCTGTGAAAATGAAGGAAACCCCAGGCCAATGCATTAGCAATTCTTATGGAAAATGAAGGGTTTAAGAGATGCCCCCTTCACACAGGTACTTTTTTGAGCCCTGTCAAGTAGATGGTGCAGCACTGTAGAATACTACAGAACAGCTTGTCCCTAGAAAATTACTCTAAATGTATGAAAAAATTAGCAATACAAATATTCAAGAGCAACCAACATGGCTGCTACACTGATCAGTCCCAAAGGATTTCATATTGGCCTTTTACCCAACACTGAAAACCACAAGCTAGTTCATGGTTCCCCCCAAGAACTGTACACAAATTGTGACTTCATTCTGTGAAGTCTGAGTAATTTTAGTAGTGTTTTTCATATACAAGCTTTTAAGGCTGAAGTGAAATTTGGAAGGGATAAACATGGAAAACATCAAATTAAAGGAGAAATTCTGATGAGGTACTGAAATATGTATTAAAAATGATCTGCCTTGTTTTATTTAATAAAATTTATCAAAGAGGCTTGATCTGCCATTTAGTTAATTCTTGTGTAACTAAATTCAGAGAAATAGTTCAGATTTGTTCCCAGTAAAGCTCTCGCCCAAAGCACCAAGATAAAGCTTTAAAAAACACACAACCCATACCCATGCAGTTGTTTCCTCCGTTGACTTGCATGTAATCAGGAGGACAGATGCAAGTGTAGTTTCCAACAGTATTGTAACATGTGCCAGGTCCACAAATGCCAGGTGTATCACACTCATTCACATCTAGAAGAGACCAATAGGCAGTGAGTGGCTATGGAAGCTTTCTCATTGTGCTTCTGAAAACAAAAATGCCTCACTAACACCTGAGGTAGGAAAGTACCAGTGGAGGAGAGCTGAAGGGGCTCTGAGTGATGTCATGGTGGAGCAATGCCCACAGAGAAAGAATTGGTGGCACAGGTGGCCATGGAAAGCCTGGCTCTGATGTGAAGGCGGGAATTCTAGTGTCAAGGCAGCCTTAGAGACAGCAATTTGGTTTTTGCATTTGTTGCACAAAAATAGCACTCGAGGATCCCATCCATTCTGGATTCCCCAGTCTGGGCAAGAACCAAAACTGTTCCGTGCAGAGTGCCCCTTTCAGTAAGTAATGCTAAAACAGTCTGTTTGACCAGGGAAAGTGAGTAACCTTCCCAACACAAGATGTCATGTTTAATTCATCAAGAGACTTTAACCTTTGTTTAAAAAACAAGAAACCAAACCCAAACAAAACACTGCCCCAAAAAACCTCAGTTCTTAACAGTTCAAAGGTATTTCATTAGCTTTACTGTTTTAAAGTATCTTTGACACACCACTAAGGAAAAATACAGAGGAAGATTTTTCTCTAACATTTGTTGAGCTACATAAGCACAATATGCATGAAGCACTTCAGCCTTAATTTAGGACCTGAGTCTTTTGTATTTCTGCAGTGTCTGGCACATTATGGTCATTATATTAACATTATTAACAGTCTAGAAGGATGAAGACAGCCTGCGCAATGGGAAATTTAAGGACTTGATGGGTTGCTTAAAGTTTTATACCCAGTACAACCTGACATGTTATAATGTGATAAACATGCACTACTGACTGTGCTAGTGGAAGGATAATGTTTTGCAGTACAGTATTTTCAACTGGACATTAAGATCAGCAGCAGAGAAAATAAGCAGTGGAAAAAAGTACTGACACACTGTAACCAGCCCAGCAGACTCTCAGGGCAAGTTTGCTTCTTATCTGACTGCTTATTCATTACTCATTACCAAACAGCTACTTTTTTATAGCTGGTTAGCAAATTACATTTTACTTAAAGAAAAATTGATAGATTTTGTGGTTTTGATCAAAATCTGATGATTTTAAACACAAATTTGTATATATTTCAAGATGGCCAAGAAGGAATTTTCTTTCTCTCAATGCAAAGCTTCAACTTGTTCCAATTTTCCCATCATTAAACTTTACACTGCTTAGTCTGGTTATATTCCTTTTCAAGGACAGATTAATTCTGCATATTGATCTGTAATCATTTTCTAAGAATGAAAGCAGAAGACTAGTAAAATGAATGCTACATACCATCGCATACTCGCGTCTCTTCATTCAAATAGTATCCTGATGGACACTGACACTGGAAGCTACCAAATGTATTAATACATTTTCCTCCTTGGCAAAGTCCAGGCAGTTCTTGACATTCATCAATATCTGTTCAAACAAAACCACAAACATTTAATTCATGCTTTTCCATGAAAAACAACACTCGCCAAAGAGTTTCATATTTTTAGATGTATGAATATAGGAAAATGTAAACAGTACCTTCTAATATAACCGTAATGGGATTTGGTCGGAATCCTTCACCTCCAGGGCACAGAACCTTATATTCAGCTGAAAACAAAATACATTTATGAACCTAAAACAGTAGAAACGTTTTCAGCACAATTATTTTAAAAATTTAATCAGATTATTGAAGGTAATTTTAATGTAAAGTAACAAATTAACCAGATATGAACATTAGGTTTTACTCTGTAATGTCAAATGCTACTCCATTCCATAATGTAGTTTTTTGTGTAACAGCAAACTTGCTCAGAAGTGACAATAATATTCTGACTAAATAATCTTTTCAAAAGACCAGTTAAGTTTTTGGTTAAGATAAGTGGAAACCTGTCCCCTGCATGTACACAATAAACGATTACACCAGTATTTGAGTTACCTGGCTAAATCAGAAAAAAATCCAAACAAACACACTATATTGTGTTTACCCAGGAAAGCTGACTTACTTGTGTTCACAAGCGGGCAGTGTTCACAGGGAACTCCCCAAGCTTTGCCCAGGGAGCAGCAACAGGAGGCCTTGGAAACACCTACTCCAATCTCATTGCTGCAGAAAGTGCCACCGTTATCTCCACGAGTCTTAATGTCCAGGTAACAGTTGCCAGATCGTGTATCTATTCAGAATGCACATAATGACAAACGCATCTTATGAGAGAAGAAAACACATCATGTCATCTCAGTATGAGGGATACCTTCAGATGGCTCTCATTTCTTGGAGGACAGCCAAAGCAAGTAACTTGCGCTGTCCAGGAGGGCCCAGCTTTTCCCACTTAGACAGGACAGTGGTGGCCCATTCCTTGGCTTTGTTGGACTTCTCACAAAGCAGAGAATTTATTCAGTGTGACCAAGAGCAGTAGCCAGACCTTTTCTTATTCTGATTCACACTTTCACCCACATTTGTACATCCTTCTGATTACAGAAACCCACTGCTTTCTCCTCTCCTTGAGGTTAAACACCATGAAAGCATCAACTAAATGTTATGAATTTCAAATACATTTGAATCTGAGGAGCATCCCTACACCCTCTTAAACAAGCAAAAGCCAAAAAATATCAGGGGATTACTAAGCAGCTGGAGCGTAAGACAAAAGCATTTCCATTGCTTGCGCAGCTGCACCTAGCCAAGCTGCGTTCAGTGCTCCAAGAGCACGGGTGGCTTTGGGCTGTAGCTCCATTTGCCCTCCATCTTGGGGCCAGCTGGATGTTGGTTTAAGTTTGTTGAAATTTAAACCTGACTCATGCCTGCTGCAAATTGTGGACAGCTGTAACAAGCCCCAGGGGGTTGGCTCTGGCAGCCGGGCACTGCTGGCATGCTACATCACTCTGGACATACTCCCGCTGCACTATTACAACTTCTAAGCCAGGGGCATTGGGGTGAGAGCTGGAGAGTCTATTCCAGCCTTTTCCATGACCTGGAACATTCTTCCTAAGCAGTTAGCCTTGCAGCCCCTCTGTGCAACTTCACTTACAAATAACATTTGTAAATGTAAGGAGTGGTCCCTTACCAACGCATCCAACGCGGGTGGGATTCAGCTCAAAATCAGGAGGGCACTCACAGGTGTAACTACCAGCAGTATTGATACAGGTGCCACTGATGCAGGTTGTGGGATCTGCACATTCATTAACATCTGCAAGAAAAAACAGCACGTGGTAAGCAAATATTCGAGGACACTGCAGATCATGACATATCAGGTATCATATGCTGGCCGCCACAAAGCCATTAGTTATGAGATACTGATTTCCAGAAATCTGTAAAAAATACAAACACACTTTAGAAGAACAGTAGTCTGAGATGAATTAATCATTTCATGGAAATAAAAACGAAAGAAAAAGAGTTTTTCCTGGAAAACCAATCTATGAACTGAAATTCACATAAAGTACTAAAAAAATACCTAAGGAAAAAATACACAACAAGGTCACAGCTTGCCATCCAGTAATGTGAATGGAAACTACAAGGCACAACACACCTTTGCCAGAGGGATTCTCTCTGCTCTGTTTTTCCCCTTCTTCTCTTCAGCCACTGGGATATCAGAGGTTGAAAAAGAAGGTGAAAGAGGACTATAGAAAAGGCAAGGAGGATAATCCTACATTACATAGTAGGGAAGACCATATTTTCCTATGCCCAGTTTGATTTGTATAGATTTTAAAAGGAGTTTCCTAAGGAACTGACCATGACACTCAAAGAAAGTTATAAAGCATGTTGTTCAAAATTGTCTTTACCTGTGCAGTTACCACCACTTCTGTCCAACTCGTAGCCCACTTCACACTCACATCGGAAAAGTCCAGGGAGGTTATGACAAGTACCATAGACACAGATGTTTGGAAGCGAGCATTCATCAATATCTGATAGAGGAATGGGAGGAGAAAAATATGAGGTTTCCTTATCTTTTTAAGATACAGACAGAGAACTGCAAAAAGGTTCAGAGAACATGGATCTGGAAGCCAACTGCTTCTACATGCCATGTAAGACCAGAAAAAAATAACATGCGAGATTTATGCTTGGAGTCTAAGAAATCTAACCCATAACCTCTTTTTGGGCAAAAGGCTCTTTTCAGTGTCTCTGCAAGCCATGCCAGAAACAAACTGAGCTTATTAGCGGGCTAATCTGACAAGTAGCAAAATTAAACATGGCAGGAGATATGCTTTAAAAAAATGAAGTTTATTCTAAGTGAGTAGTCATCTGCAGAAAGCTGGACAACAGCAAAGGAAGAGCTTTGGCCCAAAGGTGAACTTGATGCCAATCTTCACATTTCTGCATTTGACAGATCTTAGGTTTGGCAAGCTTTTGTGCCTACTGTCTAAATCATCGCATCTGATTCAGTATTTACTGAATGCCATATGCACTGCACAAAGAACAAACATTTGATACAATAAAAAAAAGTATGTGTTTACAAAGGGCCTTAAAATACTGCATTTAGTGTACACATCTGAGGCATTAAGGAAAGTCTGTTTTAGCAACAGGAGCTAGGCTCTACATAAGCTATTTAAAGTTAGCTAAAAGGTTTGAAAGTAAATTGTTTCATGAAACATTATGAAATCTAATATTGTTTTAGTTCACACAAAAATTCACTCTCATAAATTATTTCTCTTGGTAGAATACTAAAAAAATACACTTCTCAGGAAGAAAAAAATCCTATTTATAGTGATGCACTTAAGAACTCCATCAAATACCAGTTACTGAGAGTTATTACTATGTCAGATGATACAGCTGCTTTTTCTTAACTGACTTAACTGATCAGCATTATTAACTGAAGATTTCAAATGTTACAATCAAATACAATGACCTTAATCATGTTGGTATCATGCTTGTTATTTGCTTTTTTGTGAATCTTTGCATATGCAAAGCTCTTATGAATAAGTTGCAAACAGTTAACTGACAACTGACTTTCAAAATTGAACAAATACTCATGGGATTTATTCCTTTTTTTGGTGGTCATATAAACTTTCTGCAAAGTTTAAGCTTTCTTTCTTTCAAACTCCGATTCTACACCTTACAGAAACCCTCAAAGCACGTTCACTGTATTAGCTACCAAATCAGTGGTTTTCAGATTCATATATGCCAAGGCAAAGTAACAACTTTTTCTGTTCAACTATTATGAATAAAATGAAGAACTGGGTACAAATGATCAAGATAGAATGGCAGCTGACAGTGCTACTTGGATCGCCCACAAATAATGCACTATAAGATAGGCTCCAAAAAGCTGTACTTTATATATACAGTAGGTGTACGAACATCTAGACCCCCTTAATAAAATGAGAAAAAGCAAGTACTGTTGACAATTTTCATGGAGCTCTCAATACAAGCACAACTGCAACCAATTGTAAGATTTTTCAAACATAAAATACAATTAAGGCAGAATTTGCTGAGTGTTGTTTAAAGCTTACAGAGAATTACCTTCACATGCTTTCCCATCCGGACTTGGCAAAAATCCCATATCACATTCACAGCGATATCCTCCAGGGGCATTGAGACACTGCCCATTTTCACAGAGATTCAAGTTTTCTGAGCATTCATCGAGGTCTGTAAAAGGAAGAGAAGTTGTAGGTTTTCAGTAAACATAGCCTTCTCATCAACATTTGCTTCAGCTGAAGCATGCAGTGTTCCAAGGATTTTAATAATTCCATTAGCTCTGAACACTAGCAGAAGACACTGCAATCTAGTTATGTGCAGAGGCTATTACATGTAACAGCTTGGCATAATTCTGACATGTTGAAAATACTGCTTCTAATCAAAAGGAAAACTGGAGAGAGGCATAGACTCCTAAAGCAGCTACAGTTAATAACAATTGGAGGCAATACACAGGGTCAAATTTAGAGTCAGAATAAGCATGTGAATTTTATTATAGTTATTGTTTCTATTACAGCAAAGCCTAGAGGCAGCAATTGAAAAAAGAGGTTTACTGTGCAATGACCAAACATACGGTAATAGGTGGTCTCCATGCCAAACATACAAAACACTGACAAGAAGTGGCACTGAGGTGAAAATAACTTGATCAAAATTAAACTGCAGGTTAACAGCTTTGCTACTGGGCTACACTGCCCTTCAGACATATTATGGCTCTTGCTCTTCAGCTGAAGTTTTATACATCACAAAAACACCCTACTTTTTGCAACAGAATCTGGCTCTCACAGAATCTCACAAGCTTGTAGAAGTCCATGGCTAGCAAATCAAAGGTAGCACCTACCAGGGGGAATGCTGCAGAGGGCTTACAGAACACTTGTGTGCTCTAGTTTGAGTCCCAGCCATCTCTTGAATCCATGAACAATTAAGTATCCAAATTAAAAACAAAACAAAAAAGTTCTACTCTGCAAGCACTCTATTTGAAAGATGTAGTTTAAAGACTCCTGGAAATCATCATATGGGAAATTGACAAAGAGCACTGGGCTATGAAGGCCACTAAGGAAGCTGAATCAGATTCAAGAGTAAATTAGACAGAGAGAATTAAACAGAATCCCAGGGTCCATTTATAATTTGGAATGACTCAAATTCAGCCTTAAAGCTGCTGAGCCAGATTCTCAGATGCCATAAAAACCTGCTGTAGTTGACAGTGCTGCTGATTGGCACCAGCTGAAAACCTGGCCCATCAGCTGTCTATCAGAGCTTTATACCAAACAGGGTCACCCTCATGTAGCATCAGTAGCAACACTGATATCCTTAATGTAATATCAGGGTTCTTGATGACTAAGCTTACACGAGCTAATCTGTTCTAGAAAGCAAAAGACTGTAGTGTGGGCAGGAAATGTCTCTCTAGCAATGTTTTATAATCACATTTACAGCTTATAAAGCAAGGTTTCAGAAGCAGCTACTTGCATCTTTCTAAATGCCAGCACTGCATCCTGACACAGTGTCTCAGGATGATGCAGTAAAAGAGGACCCACACCACACACTTGCTTGAGGAAAGAACAAACATTTTTAGGCAGTTTTATGAAGCAATTTTAATGCATGTGCCCTATTATTTAAGTATTAAGGTGGGTAGCCAATGGACTGGTCTAGTAAGTAGTCAAATTATCTGACTCCAACTAAAGGAGAAGCTCAACAAAAACTTGCACTTTATCAACTGAAAAAAGTAACGGCTTTAGACTAGGTATAATACACAGTATTTCTTTCAACTTGTGACAACTTAGGTGAAGTAGAAGACAATGGAAGATGACATATTAAGAGAATAATTTCAAATGCTTAAAAGCTGTTTTCGTGTATTGAACTGTAGACTAACTTAGGTAGCAAGGGATCACCTGAGGTCATCCAATGTTCCTAAGAAAACCCACCTGTACAAGTGAAGCCATCCCCAGTATAACCTTCTTTACATAGGCAGCGGTAAGAGCCCATTGTATTCTTGCAGTCAGCATGTGGGCTGCACATGTGGGTTCCGTTGGAGCACTCATCCAGATCTTTAAAATAATAAAATTTAAGAAAAAAAAAAAAGCAGCATTAGTTAAAAAAATCACATAATGAACGCAAACTTTTACTAGCGTATGGCTCACAGAAGGTCTACTTTAAATAATCTTCCATAATAAAACACACACATATGTGGGGTCACCTGAGTGGAAAAGTGGGCACAGCTTATTTGCAGCCCAGCAAGGTAACTGTGAATGGGGAAACTGCAGGGCACTCTCAAAACTAAGACCTGCATCTCGTTTCCATGGGGAGCACCAGGAGACCTCTCTCTCACTGTCTCCCATCAGCTGCCCTCAAAAACACACTGTCTTCCTCCTTGACCCAGACTGTTTCATCAACTCACATGCCAAACATAAGATAATGCTAATTTCACAGTTACCATGGCAGAGAATTTGTCCTCCAACAGATCATGTCAAATCGACATAAAAAACCTTCATAACCATTTGCCTTCTCAATTTATAGTTGTATTGTTTTTTTCAGAATTGGTAAGACCTAGTCTTGGTCTGACCTTACAAATAAATACAAATGTGTATGACTCTCACCTGTGCACTTGATGCCATTTCCAATCCAGCCAGGGCTGCAGCTACATTTGAAGCTTCCTGCTGTATTTGTACATATGGCGTGTCTATCGCAGTTATGGGCTCCAATTTCACACTCATTGATATCTGTAAAAACAGAAAGATGTTTGAAGAGCTCATGGATCAAACTTTCTCACATCCAGCTGATACTGGAATTTCCCAAGAAAGACAGTGTGAGCATGAAAGTAAGCCTGTATTTCTTTAGAACATGACATTTAAAAATGAAGCAGAAGAGAAAAAAAATCGCAGTAACAAAAAGCAAAGAAGCATGTAGCATATTTCAAACATGTGCTGCCCTACTATCCATTTTTCTGACGGGCATATAAAGCAGCACCTCTGCAGTTCGCTCCAAAGCCTGGTAACTTTTATATTCAAGGAGAAAAAGAGTAACTCAGGTTTTCCTTCTTTTTCTAACTGCTGAGCTCAGAAAGAATGTGAGGCCACAGCCTTTGGGAAGAAGAGGACTAGCATTCATAAAGATTACCACTGCAGGTGTTCAGCATCCTGGGATGTGTTTGTCAAGCAGCTTTGCAATAGGCTGTGGGTCAAATTCGATAAATAAGTGGTGTGAAGACCTGTGCTTCTCTGACAACAGAAAGATACCATTACAATGTACTGGCTTGCATCTTGACCATGCTTTAACATGACTGAAGGAAAGAAGACAGCTTTCCCATCTGCCCATCCTGGAGTCCGCAGAGAGTGACTCGGCTCAGCACCACCTGCAAACTCCTGCTTGGATTATCTCTAGGTACTTAATAAAGCCAGGTTCTGTTTCGCCAGAGACTGTGTGGAAGGTGGAGGATGGAGCTTTACCATTGTATTTAATGTGATAGCTGATGAACACAAAGTTCATCAGGTATGCAGTTTATTAATAACTCAGGAAACCTAATACAGTGGAAAAAAGTCAGCATCCTTGGAGACACCAGGCAGCAAGTCATCTAATCTTCAACATATGAATTGGTGCCAGCACATTCTATTTCAGTACTTGCTATTTTCACCTTGTTTTCATTCTTGGGCATTCTCTGGCAATGCCAAAATGTATAGACAAAAAACCTCCAACCTGAACTCCATTCTTCCTTGTCACAAAACAGTATTAGCATCCCATATAAGCACTTGAAGAATGTATAAACTCAAAGGCAAAGTTTTCAGAAATTATACTGGTAACTAAAACAAAACTGGCAGGAATTTTCTTACACATCTGATCTATGGATTTCACAGTGTTTTCTACAACCAAATTCTTTCTAACTGTGTTTTACTTCTGTGCAGGATATAAATTATCTAGAATTCACATCAAACCACATAATATTTATAACCATCTTTTTCAGCCCTTCCAGGTGCCTTTGCTGCTGTAGTAAGCCGGAACTGATGAGATTCATTATCTAGAACAGCTGATGGAAAAGGAAAAAGGGCTCACAAACTCTGCGTGATTCCACAGATGAAAACCCAGCTCAGACCCTTCTTGAGAAGATGATTAAGAAAAGGCATCAGCCATTAACCAAGTAACAACCTTTGGGGTTCTCAGCCCCAAAACCATAGATTCCAGTTGCCGTACCATTGCACCTAAAAAACAATTAGCTGTTTAAAGAGGGCAAGAAAGAGGAACCATAGGTGAAAGAGTCCAGGTCCATCTTAACCATATTTTTCCTAACTCTTTCTTAAGTTTTTCTGTCCTCCCTTCTTTAGACAAAAGGCTCAGAGTCCTTTTTCCATGCTCTGTAAATATATTTTGTCTTTTCACAAAGGCTACATGTGACTCTGAGAAGCAGACAACATCCGTCATCTTACAATAAAAAACTCAAGTCCAGAAACTACCCAAACCCCCTGTTGGTTTGGGGATTTTTTTGTTGGTTGGTTTTGTGCTTGCTGGGTTGGGATTTCTTGTTTTGTTTTGTGGTGGTGGGTTTTTTTTAAAGCCTGTATAGCAAAATTGCATCAAAATCTTATTTTTCTGGTTTTCTTTCTAAATGAGGCATTGCTCTGAATCAAAACCCCAGACATGAGTATTCCCATGATCTGAATGCTGATGTCTAGATAGAGATCTAAATCTGGCAGCTGGAATCTACTAGTTATGAATGCTGACTGCACCAACAAGCCTGAAAACATGCAAATGGACACTTACATTTTAAAACTTAAAAAAAGGATCAGGAGCAGATAATCTCTGAGCATATTTGCCTTTAGCATGTGCAAAAACTCATACGAAGATAACATCACCCTAAACAGGAAACTAGTGTCTGTCAAAAATCTTTAGGGTGGTCAGAAAAAAAAACAACTCATTTTGGCTTGGACTGAAGGGAGAGACTAGATGGAATTTCAAGAGGTCAGCTACAGTATACATTGACATAAAAAAGCTGAGGCGAACACTCTATATTTTAACCTTTACGTGATTTTATCCCCAAACTGCGAAACCACTGCTAACATTAAGATTGCACTGTATTTGATTATTTGACGCTTTGGAAAGTACAAACAATCACATGCTTCCTTATACCCTGCAGAGCACAACGAAACACCGCAAAAACATCATCAGTGGAGAGACTGCTGCCAAGCTTTTTTTTTAAACCACCAGCAAACACAAACAGAAACTTGCATGCAACAGCTACACCACAGCAAAGTCATGCTCAGGCTCCAGTTTTGGGCAATCTAACCCAAATTCTCAACTCTACACAAAGCGACTGTGGATTCCAACCCATCACACCTCACACTGACCCACTTTGCTCCTGAGATCTCCCACTAACATCTCTCAGTGCAATAGCACTTGTTCCTCCATCACTATTTCACACACGCACACTGTGAAGCTTGGAATCTTCTGCGGGATGAAAGTTGCAAGCACAAATCCATATCCAAAAACATGGGTATTTATAATTGGATCAACTTTCTCAGAGATCATCCACTGAACTGCTATTCCACTTGCTTTGAACAAAATCCTGAAATCCTTTTCAGCTTTTCAGGAAAAAAATTCAATAGATTTAAATGCTTTTTGACTGGGTAAAGATCAAATAGGGAATGCAACGTACATATTCTAATACCATCTACCGCTACAGGGACATCAGAGGGCTTATTTCATTGATGCATGGAAAGTTTTTCAGATACTTAAATAAAAGCTGATTGAAGCATATAAAATACCATCCCTGGCTTCATCCCAGATTTTACTTATTTTCAAAGCTATCTGTGTTTAACTTCGATGTTATTTTGCTATAATTCCTATTCTCTCCTTTCATTGCACAGCTGAGTTATAAGTCTAAATTTATTGCATTGCAATTATTTCCAAGGCCAAAGAGATCTCAGACCAAACACAGTCCTGTGTAAACGGGGCAGTAAAATCAATGGAATTTATGCCTGCTTATACTGGAGCTTAATATGGATTTATATTGCCATAAGTGTTGAATTATGGCTTCACAGAATGAAACAGAAAGGAGAAGTTGAGCTCTGTAGGGGAAAAAATTAACTCAATATAAATATCTTTAATAAAAGCAAGAGTCCAGATTGTGCTGTCTGTACATGGCAGTACAAACAGTACTACACTCTTCAAACACTCCAACTATTTTTATATAATTGCTTGAAGACAAAGGCATTGCTCTGTCTGAGGAAAGGTATCATGACCCAAAAAGCACAGGAGGACACAGGGTTTCACACAATGATGGCCTATTCCCACTGACTTCAGGAGGATTTTCACTAAAGAGTAAAGGAGTGAGTCACTGATTTATATCAGCATTCTCCTTCTGCCTCCAGCATGAGGCCATGACAAGCCAAGGAAAATAAAGACATTCCAATGAGAGACTGACACTGCATCCTCAGCAGTCCCATTGTGTCCCGGTCCTGCTACACACATGTTCTCAGCTTTGTAATTGCACAACTCCCATTAATACTAAGGGAGTTGTCTGCCTACAACAGATGAGAATACGCATGATAAATAATATGCAGATCTGACATCATAATAATCCCAAGCACTCTGGGGAAAAATACCTGTCAGTCACCCTATTTTGTTGGCTCCTTCAGTTCTCTTCTCTGGACAAATATTTCTTCCCTCAAGCCTTTGGCAATTAATAAAGCATCTCTCCCATTAATGACAGAGGCACAAATTTTTAGGGCTGCGGATGTGCAGCAAAAATACATGTCACATATACCTGTCATGTTGGCACTATGCTTGCAAACATGACAACCAAAGGAAAGAAATAGCTAGCCAGTATCTGCACAGCGCATCCCTATGCAGTCTGGAAGTGGATCATTAAACTCAGTCAGAGAGCAGCATGGGGATAAATTGCTGTATTCTCACCTATACTCTAGAAACACCCAAGTCACTCTTCTGCATTCAAACAGAATGAGAGTGAAGATTAACCCACGAAAATTCACATGTTCATCACAAGGCATGAAATCCTCAGGGTACTCTATGTACCATTTGCATTTTCTGAGAATTTCATTTGGGTTTCAGTAGCCTATAAGGATCCTCAGCAAAGTGTGAATTTAATTCAGACTCTGCCTATAAATCAATAGTTTTGTCAGGAATTATGCAAATACCTTAAGCATTTTCTGACTTTTTTGGCCCTCTCTGCATATCTGTGCATTTCACCATAGTGACGTTTCATGGTATTTGAGGCCTGGGCCCAATTCCCACAGGGCCAGTTGTCTGGTGGAAGTCACAAGGCATTTCCTTCTCCTGGGTTGTTGCCCATGTAATCAGGCAGGTAAAAGGGAAGGCTTTACAGAGGGACAAGGCTATGAATTTCAACTTAGCATTCACGCAAGTACAGAAATATATGAAAGAATTTCCCTATTGTGATCTCTAAACCTGTAAAATTGTTTTCTCCCTTGGAATCACTGTTGGATTTTATTCAGCATACTGCACCGTAAGCATCTCTTGGAGTTTCACATGGGGCCATTCTGTTGTTGCCTGCTATCCCTCCTTACGTCATCAGCACACGGGGGCGCAGCATGTTATTGCTGGACAGGCGCCTACTCACAATACTCTCTTTCTGTAATACCCCATTTGGCGGGCAGCATCTTAATATTATTATCTTCTGGTATTTGGCCTGACGCAGCCAGCTCCCATATTCATAAGGGGAAATGTATTTGTTTCACTGATACCAGAACTCTCTTGTGCCATCAAGATTGAAACACAATGTGTTATTAATGGCCAGAAGCCAAAAGGCAGAGGAGACAGGCAAGCACATTATACAAGCCACAAAATGTTACAGACTTATTTCTGAGGGCGAATGACAGGGCTCACCTCTTCCTTTCACCATATCAGGTCCCCTCCTTATAACTGTTATTGGCAGCCATGCAAGCCTGCACTGTGCACTTACTCCTCCTTTATCAACTATCATCATCATTACTTGATGACAGTAAGTAACGCTGAAGATCAAACTCTAACCTCTCACCCCACACCAAGGCTGCAGCTGAACATCTTCCACTAGTCTTTCTCCAAACAGCAGCAGCATGGCCCTCTCAGAGTGAGAGCCCAGTCTCAGCCCTCCAACTCCCTGAGCCTGCTGTGCAGAAATCCAGCTGACTTTTCAAGCACGTTTATTTTTGATCTGAGAATCATCTTGGGCAACTTCAGTCCCCAAGTCCTTCTTGTTCAGTTTGACTTTGTGAAAAGTGCCCTAAGCACAGCTCCAACAGCAGCAAAAAACAGGTCTGCACATACAGCCATAACTGGCAAGGATAGATAGGAGAGAGTCAGAGAAGATCTTATTCCTCTATGAAAATACAAGAGCAAGTAAATCTAAGGCTCTACATTAACAGTGAAATAATCCAAATCTACAGGCAACACTCCAGAGTGGTGGTGAATCACTAAACAAAAATGCAAGTGCCAATACAGGATTTCATCTCTGCACAAGTACGTATATATTTTATTGACAGCAAAAGCAGAGATATGTCATAAAGCTGGGCAATTTGGAACTGGGAAGATTTGCAATCTTCTCTCTAGTGGCAAGGTACCACTGCCTGCCTAGAAAAATCTCAATAGAACTGCTCTAAGTCAGTCTTGCCACAGTGTGCCTTGCGAATGGAAATGAAACCATTCATAGCACACTGTCTAGGAAACCTGCATCTGCAACACATGGTTTTGCATCATTTTTTAAAAATTATATTTTTGTTACGAAAATCTATCCACATTCTTACTGAGAATCAAGGAGAAAGGAACTAACATCTGTGTGGGACGGGAATGTAAGTCAGTGGGTGGAATCTGAGTACTGTTGAATGATTGGGGAAAAACCATGTTTGTTTGTTGAAATGGAAACAATCAGTAATGACAAGGGAGCTGAAATATTTAGACAAAACTGTAATGGAACCCAGAGAACATTATTTAGTTGTTCTCATGAAACAGAGAACCTCCCATTGAAAGCATTGTACACATTTTTGTAATTTTTTTTCCTCGGGAGTTCCTAAAAACTGTGGATGCTTCTGATCAGTCTTTAAGACAGGAATTGAATCCTGGGGTTGAGGTGCTGTTGGCAAAGTCCCTCAAGAAGTCTTAAAGGATGCTCTCCTGGTCTGCAATACACGAGCACGGGAACTTCAGCTCTGCTCTAACACTGTGCAAATATTTGGTGGGGAATACACAAGTCTTCACCAGTAAATCACACCCTTTAAAGACCAGAATGCAAGAATCTGCACACTGTAGTCACAATGGGACCCATGTCTACAGAGTTTCTTCAGCATGAAACCAGCACAGAAAGTTCCTGCTCTGCTTCCTCTCTTATTTAAATAGAAAAGATTTTGGTGATTTGTGTATGTGATCCCATTTGAGCTGCATCAGTATCAACTGATACTTCACATTTTTGTCTTAGACCACTCCTTTCACATTACTGAGCCCTCTACAGCACCTCTTTTAATTAAGGTGTCCTGGTGGTTTTCCTGGGGAATGCCATCCTCCCTTGACACCAGCATAAAGCCAAAAGCAACAGAGGATAGGCTGAAGTAAAGATAAAGACGTGAGGTGGTAGGAAGAGCCCACATGGGATGGACACTGGGCTTGGCTGGGACCAAGAGAGAGGGATTTCCTTGTCTCTCCTTTAACAAAAGAGTATTGCTCGGGACGTTTGCCACTACTCTGCATTACATGAAGCCAAAAGGGTGGCTATTTCCAGGCACTTCCCCAGAAGCTGTATCTCAGATTCCTTCCCTACCGCCATGACTGTTCTCTGTCTTTTGCCTTCTACTAGCTGCTTCATATTCTTTGACTGCCCCTTAGCTGCGCCATGTGTAACTGATCAGCACAAGGGTTTTCAGGTCTAGAGTACTGAAGATCTTTATATAAGTTAGCACAGAAACAAAGAACACTGAAATGTTGGTCTACAGGGTACCATTAGGGATTTCTTGGATTTAGATCAGTTCATATGTAAGTCAAAGGCAGCTGTTACTAATGCACAAATATTCGTCCATGGTCCAATATGCAAAGTACAACTCCAGCTCTCAGACTGTTCTATGAGAGCTGTAAAAAAACAGCTTCATGTATTTGGGGCACTTACAGAAGAATATTATTAACTCTACAATAAGGACAGACTAGGAATAAAAGTTTGTCTCCAAGACATTGCCAGAAGAACGTTTACTCTAAGTCTACACTAAAAATTATATTAAACATATGTTTGCCTTCATATTTGGGCAAAGCCTCAGACTCTCAACACCTTGGCTAGAGAAACCCACACTAGGATTATTAATATCATGCCCTTGGAGCCTGTATGTTTGAATCTCGTTTCTGTTTCCTGGCAATACATGAAATAACGCAAATTCTGAATCTGCTGATATAATGTGGTTGAGTATCTGTGTTGTTGCCACTTTGCAAAAACTGAAAATATATTTTAGCATCTATTTCAAGTCATCTGTGTTTGCCAAAATAATGCTTGGACCAGATACCTGTTATTTGCATGTGTAGTGTACAATTAACTAATCCAAATGCACTGAGGTCCTCAGGAGCCTGTCAAGTTACAGCAATAGCATTTTCTGTTCTTTTAAATCGCCAACAACACAGTAATAAGCTCAAGCCACTGAAGTTCAGCAGAATGCAAGCTCAGCAAATTTGGATAAGAGATACAATACTTAGCACAACTAATTGGAAATCAGCACAGTGAGAAGAGCATTTGAACACTAGAGGAAAAAAAAAAAGAGGCATGCAGAATCAGAAGTTTAACTAAAAGTTACTAATTAAAAACATACCTGTGCAACCAGTTGTGCCTTTCTTGCCTGAATATCCCATATCACAATGACAGATAAATGAGCCCTTTGTATTTTCACAGGTTCCGCTCAGACAGATGTTTGGATGCAGATCACACTCGTTAACATCTAAAAAAACATTAATTAAGATTCATTAAATAAAATTCTTAAAAAGTAGCTGATGAAATCTCTTGAGATACAATGTTCTGATATGTAATTGGGTCTACATATGCAAAGAGAAAATTGCTTAGGTAAGTTATTCCATACCTAGCATACATTTTGAGATCTGGTTTAACACAGCTATGTTACCGTTTCTGTATCAATATACATATATTAATATTTCCATGGCATAATCTGCCTTTCTGCAAATACTTCCTTTCTGCAAGTATTCTTTCAGCTGAGCTGCATAAAAACCTCACTGGAAGAGGACCCAAAGATACGATACTACAGATCATGTTTGCATCCCAATCTATAGGAATATACAGAGATTACATCTGCATTTGATAAACACAGCTTGTGCAATGCGGCTGGTTCTATGGTCAGGTGGTCAAAATAAGGGCATAAGTGCAATACTCTTTAAATATCACTGTCTGCCTACTTAGAAATAGTGTCTTAATAAATAATTTTTCCCTAGTAAATGCAGTTTGGAATACATGTACTTTCACTCACCTATGCAAGTCTTCATGTCTTCAGATGCCATAAATCCATCATAGCAAAGACACCTGTATTCTCCTGGGATGTTTGTACACTGGCCTCCATCACAGATGTTAGGATTGTCTTCACATTCATCAATATCTACAGGCAAAAATCAGATTAAAATATGCTAACTTCATGCAATGCAATTAACCATAATCATGGCAAGCAAACATTTTAACGCTCTGGTTAGTACAATGAAGACTGAATCCTTGCAAATAACTGAATGGTACATTGCAGAATTGTCCTGATGAGTGAGCTCCTCATCTCCACCTGAAATGAGTGGCAAACATTCCCATCTGACAGGAATCGACTTTGTAGGTAAAAAAGTCATTGACATAAAAAAAAAAGCCCAACAACATAACAGAAAACCGCACGGTCACACACAGTTGGAAATTCTTGGATACAATCCATCATTGTTGAAGTCAATGGAAGCTCTGAACTCAAATTCAGTGACAAAAATATCAGACTTTACAGAGCTTAAAAAAGTCATCATACATGTAGAATACCTCCACACGTCTCCAGGTGTGAGACTGGGAACACAGAGTTGAACTCATGATGGGAATAATATTTCACTGAGACTTTTAATGGGTTTTTTTTTTAGCATTTCAACTGACTAGCCTGGCCAGCCACACACTTAACATCCTCTAGCATGAAAGTTGTTTTCTCAGTTCCTGAAATTAGCCATCACTAATTGGGGTCAAGCTGCAGAAGCAGATACTTTATAATATTAATGCAGCCATGCTAAGATCAGATTTTTTTTTCAGAGTCCCTGGGGTTCTATTAGTGTTCCTTCTAAAACTCCCTAGAATTGACCTGTGTAAGCGCCAGCATGGACCAGCAAGAGCAAGAATCAGAAACTCTGCCTAGTGATACCATGGGAAAAAAAGCAGCACAAAAAGGACAAGATTCAGGAACCCTCTCCAAGAGAAAGAGTGTAACTCATTATCAGACTGGTCTGCTGTGGATTGCAGTTATTATGCAGCTGCAGAAGATAAACTCGCTTTAATTCAAAATACTGTGTTCATTATTCTTCTGTATTTCTAGCAGCTAGCGCTTGTGTGGACACACAGCTTCTACAAGGAAAAAGGCTGACCAGTCCCTGTTGATCTTAACAAACAAATAATGTTGGCATGGACACTAGCCTGAAGATGTTAACTTGGAAGAGAATTTGAATTAACATGCAAAAGTAAGCTCTAGAAATGGGGATAATAATGACAGAAATAAAGAACTTTATTTACTAACCTGCCACTGCACTGATTTCACAGCTGGGGGAAAATCAGCTGACAAAGAACCTGTTGTTTCTCCTAATTGAGCTGATTATTTATGCATAACCTCACCAATTCAAACCTGACCTACAACTGAACTGAACTGCATTCTTACCAGTTCAATTATCAAGAAATATATTTTGCAATGGGTTCCAGCTCTGTGTGATGTTAAAGATAAAAGACATGTTCACACAACTGAAAAATAGGTGTTTCACTTACTCAGGTCACAGTGCCACTGTATTCTGTGCCATGCACAAACATCTAATACAGTAAAACCAGATATCCAGTGAAATGAGTAGAAAATGCCACAAAATATAATTTTTTTTCGTGTTTTCACTCAGTTTGGGCAGAGACAAAATTTCAGCATGTGGATTTTGAATATTCACCAGATGTTTCTGTATGTAATTAACATCTTTTCAGGAGAAAGGAGCAGCATTTTTAGGTACTAAAAAAGTGCTAAAAGTGACCCCTCACATCTCTGGATATTTTCTTAGGTATAGTTTGACTTGACATCCAAAGGTGTTCAGTGTTTTTGCTATTTAAGCCTTTTCATGTGTTGGCTATGGTATTCAAGTCTTTCTTAGAGAAGAGTACGAAAATTAATAGCTAATAGCTATTACTGGCTGGCCTATGAATGAAATATCATTTTTCAAAGTCAAGGATGGATATAAACATACAAAAATTCACAACTAAGATCAGATACTTTTTTATTCCTCGTCCTCATAAGATCTGACCACAGACTTCTATGGATATGTTTCTGGTCAAGTTAATGGGTGGACAAAACCACTGAAAACACATTCCCTTCCCAGACCAAAGGCAATTGTTTCCTCCCTTTTTCATTTTGAGAAGACAAATATTTTCTACTCCAAAGTTTTTACTTTAATAAGCAGTCAGGTGCTCTAAATGACCTGCTCTGTTTTGAGGTTTAGAGATGTCTCTGAGTGGCTACAGGCAAGCAGGAGAACACACAGATCTGTTTCTAGGCAGTAGACTTGAGAACCCTAAGACTGTCCAAGTATACACTTGGGTCATTCGGTCCCCAGTCAAGCCAAGAAGATGAAAAAAAGAGAGTGGCTCAGAGACCCCTGCTCACTCCCCTCCCTCCTTCCTTCCTTCTCATGTCCCTCCAAATCCTGTCACTTGAGTTTAGATTTTGCTGAGGCACAATTTTGATCTTCATTTTTGTATTGAAAAAGTGCCCAATGTTTGGGCAAGGTTTTTACTAACTTGCCTTTTCTAGAGACTTGACCTAAACCAAACTATACCTAATCTATGTATTTTTGGTTTTGTAATACTTAATTCTGGGGTCAAATTTACACTTTTATTAGTTGATTTCTTTCTTTGAGCAAGGGTCCAATGCTTGCTGAAGACTGGCTACTTTTACATCTTTCTGACAGTACAAGCTACCATGGGGAGACAAACTATATTTAACTATGCTTTAAGGCTCTTTTATCTTGTGGAAGGGTAGGAAATGGCCTCAGGGTAATTGAGACCCTGGTCAGAGGTCTATAAATATTCACAAATTCTAAATGTGAGCTCTCTCTATTAATTTGATATAAAAAACTCTCAATTTGTTCAACTATAAAGGCAATTCTATTCCAAGAGATTAACCCTCTTACATTTCTCATGCTCTTCAAGGAGCTCTTGGATGGAATTGGCAAACAGCTGGCAAACGTTCACATGCCTCAGCGGGCCAGGGGTTGTGCAGCAAGAAATCAGAGAAGAATAGGACAGAATTATCTTTCCAGTAACCTATGTGGAAATCACCAAGTACAATTCACTTACTGGGATTATGACTCCCAGACTCCCAAAGGAGAATACCCGTTACAGAACTCTGAACATTTTCTCACATTTCTAAAGTTTTCTTAGCTGTTTCCTAAGAAAGATTCATGCTATTCAGATTTCAAGTCAGTTTTGAAGTAATGCAGCATACTTACATTTGACAAAACAAAGAATTATAAGCAGGAATTTTCTAGCTTGCTTAAGAGCAGATACCACACAACCACAGAACAGGGCAATCAGCTCCTTTTCTAGCATTTGTCTATTCTCTCTCCAATATAACCATACAGCAGCACACATGCAGAGAGTATTTTGGCTTCTGTTTATGATGATTCTTTCCATTGACTTCAACACATTTTGGATTTTGATTCAATGTAATACTTTAAGGGAGAAAATTTATCTCCTACTGAAAAAAAAATTACAGCTTTTCATTATGAAACTCAGAATCAACCTATAAACTTTCTGCAATTTTGAAGAATCAATCACCTTCAAAGCAATTCAGTCTGCAGTTGTTAATTTCTGATACTTTGGAGATGCTTACTTTAGGAAAGGAACTTCACTTTCCATACATTAACTGCTGTTTGTTTTTTTTCCTTCTTTTTTTTACAGTATATTTGTTACAAAAGCTTTAATTTTAAAAAGAAGGTCCATTTTTAAACTACTGAAATAAACCCTTCCAGGGAAAAAGTTCCCAAAATCTCCCTTACCAGTGCATGTCCTGTGGTCTGGCATGAGTGCAAAGCCTTGTTTGCAGCTACATTCATAGCTGCCCTCCGAGTTTGTACAGAAGTTCTCACAGCCACCATTCATTATGCTGCACTCATCAATATCTAAAAAGGAGAAAATTACAGTTAACACCCACAATATCTTTTACTTTAAAGCATGTTTCAAGTACACACTTTGAGTCAGAGTCCTGGTTTCAGCTGTAACAGTTACTTTTCTTCCTAATAGGTTGGGTAGTGCTGTGTTTCAGCTTTAGTCTGGGAACAGCAATAACGCACTGATGTTTTAGTTGTTGCTAAGTAATGCTTACCCTGAACAAGGACTTTTCAGTCTCATGCTCTGTCAAGTGAGGAGGGGCACAAGAAGCTGGGAGGAAGCAGAGACAGGACACCTGACCCAAAGTAGCCAAAGGCATATTCCATACCACAGCACATCATGCCCAGCATAGAAACTGGGGGGAGTCACAAGGAAGAGACTGATCACCTCTCAGTTGAGCTGGATATCGGTCAGTGGGCGGTGAGCAACTGTATTGTGCATCACTTCAAGCTTTCATTTCTTCTCTTGTTGTTTCCTATTACCTTTATTATGGGTATTCTTTCTATTATCACTACATTTTACTTTATTTTAGTTACAAAATTTTTTTATTGTTCTTATCTCAACCTGTGGGATTTACATTCTTTTGATTCTCCTCCCCATCGCACCTGGATGGCGGGGGGGAACTGGAAGGGTGAGCAAATGGCTGCATGGTGCTGAGTTAGCAGCTGGGCTTAAACCACGACAGTCAGCTTTCCAGAACAGCATCAATCCAGAATGGACGCTCAATATTTGCACGCTCCATGAACATTCAAGTTTTTGCAAATATAGATATTGAGATGGATATTAGGCAAACCAGCGAGGGAAAGAGATGGTGTTAGCTGACTGCAAACAAATATTTCTGCAGTTCTTTTTCTACATATAAAAATACCACTGTTGGGTTACCACAGTACCATGAAGGCAACAAAGTTTTTGTAAGGATCAAGGGAAAAAACTATCTACTAGGCAGAATTAATGCCAGTGGGTTTTTCATGTATTTCTGTGCCACAATAAAATGTATGCGTATGAAGGAGTCCACGAGACATGATTTAAGCTAAATGTCATTAACAAAATACACCTTTGAGGAAACGTTGGAAAGGCCCTATATTTGAGAAAATTGAAGATCAAATTAGGAAAAATTCCGCTGAACCACATGAGTCTACTCCATGGTCTCTCAGGAATGTTGAGTTTTAATCAAATATAGAATTCAGGATTTAACAAGGTATTCCCTCTTAATGATCAAAGTCTGAAGTCTTAGGCCGCTTAAAATAATGTGCTATTTTATGCATCCTGACAGATTTACTAGAGAAAATAGGCTATTAGTTAGCCACAGCACCGCCAAATTTAATTCATTTCTTGCAATGGGTGTGCATTTAGGAGTTTTTGCATACTATTTTTGACAGGCTCTACTAGATTTTTGAATCACAGTTAAAAATGGCTTTATACAGCTACTAAAAATTAAACAATTATTTGTGGTATATCTTCCCTATTCATTAGAGATCCCATGTAGATTTTGTCCTTACCGACACAGTATAACTTGTCAGGTGTTGACTGATAGCCAGGGTTGCAAGCACACTGATACTTTCCAATCAGGTTCACACAACGTCCATTTCGGCACAGGTTGGTGCTTAATTCGCATTCATTAATGTCTGTTGCAAAAGAAAAAGAGGTATAGGGTTTAGGTCTGAATGAAAATGATACTGAAGCAAATGAAAACGCATGCGCAGCACAAGAGCCATATAAAAAGCTGAGCACAGTATTGATTTTGCCTGCACGTCTCACCTATACAAGCAGAGATATTTGGTGATATCTGATGGCCCGGAGGACAATCGCACCGAAAACTCCCCTCTGTGTTGATGCAGGTGCCTCCTCGGCAGAGAAGGGGGTTGCGCTGACACTCATCAATGTCTGTGGGGAGAAGAGAAGGCACATCACTGCAGAGGCCAGCACTGCCGCAGCAGCAGGTCCCTCCCCATAACCTGCTACCCGTCACAGGGCTTCCTTAGTCACCCCTTTCACCACAGTGCAGTTAATAAAACAAAACAAAATAAAATAAAACAAAACAAAATAAAATAAAATACATTCAAAAAAGGTTTTTTCTAAATTTTAATCTACTGTAACTTCAAAGTTCAGGATGGTGTCCCACTTAGTAAAATGGGGATTGCTGGGATAAATTTAACATCCTAAATTCCTGATCTTTGCTCATATATGCTTGGGCATCCTGCAGAAGCAGTGAATTCACATTTGGGGTGGAAATCAAGTTCAAGTGAGCCTTAATAAGACTCACAAAATGAGAGGGACCTCACTGCACCTAAATGAGGGACCTAAACCCAGATGCAATCAAACCTTACAAAAAAAATGAAATAAAAAGTAAACCATGCAGACCATACTAGCACACAGCACACTATTGCAGTTCTATGGTCTATAAAAAACATACCCATGCAGTTTTTCATCATCATAAATCCACTTTCATAGCCTTCAAAGCATTCACATTCAAAGTCTCCAGGAGTATTGACACAGATGCCTTGGCCACAAAGATCAGGAGAAATGCGGCATTCATCAATATCTGTAACACAAAACACATTCACGATATTTTTAAAGCATTTCAGTTTCTCCTTTTCAAATCATAGGTATAAGAGATACATGAATGCAGTTTACCTGTGCAATTCCTCTCTTCAGAATCAAGGGCAAATCCACTGTCACATCTACACTTAAAGCTGCCAATGGTATTTCTGCATTTTCCATGGGTACAAAGACTAGGGAACATTTTACATTCATTGATATCTAAAATGAAACAGTAAGGACATATGATGTTATCACTTCATGCAAAAACAGTGCACAAAAGAACAATGCTAACTTCAGAGCTCATTCTTTCTCATGACAATGACCTTTTCCCTTTTGGGAAAACTGTAGACCACACTACATTAACTGATAGTGACTTCCCCCTAACCAACAATGCAGACACTCTGCACTAGAACTGCCAAGAGCACTTTTCTGCCATAAAATATTATTAGTCTCCTCTTTGTCCTGCAGGATCTGATCTGCAGCTCACTGAAGTCAACAGTAAGATGTCAGTGGACAGAAGATCAAACCTACAAGGGCAAAGGGAGTTTTCAAAAGAACCACTCTGTCTTCTGGTTCCTGAGAAAAAAAAAACGAGACTTCCATGAGTCACAGAAAACATAACAAGCATAAATAAAATCACATGTTACTTTTCTTTATGGATAATTAATGTCTTAGTAACTGTTTATAAAACTAAGGCTGAAACTAACAACAGCAATTGTCATTCATACATATTTCCCCTCCTTTCAAACTTCAGAATGTTTATTTTTTGTGCAACTGGCTTTCTCTATAAACATATTCACATCCATTTCTGCTTCTGACATTGTCCAGCTTAACCCCAGTGGTAACCCTGGTAAGACAGCTTTCAGCACATGATGTTAGGGTGTCACTCTGTGATTCCCATTTAATGCTGGAAGTTTAGCAACAACAGTCATAACAAAGCATGGTTTACAGTAAATTAAATTCTGCTGATCTGAGCTATCATCCTGGAAATAATTTTTCTCTACTTCTCCATATAACTCCACAAGAAGTTGCCAAAATTATTCACCCTCCCTCTCTTGCTCCACAGTGGAATTGAAGTAACTACACCCTGTACAGGTAAAAAGGATTGTTCTTTCAAAAGATCCAAAGCTAAATGCTCAGTTTGTTCCAATTCTTGTACTATGAGGAGCCAGGTTTTCAAAGCTATTCCATCAGCCAGAGGTGCCATTAGATGCCACACAAGAGCAAAGTCAGGCACAATTTAACCTCTCCAGTAGACACATAAATTTACTGTTTTGAGGCTGCAGTATTATATGGTATTTAATGGTCTGTGACACAGAATAAATTATCTTGTGTTCTACTCTGGCTTTACTTTCCATAAAATATAACTGGATTTTCAAATGTGCCTTAAGGTGAGCGAAGTGCCTGACTCTCACTGAAATCTTCAAACCCACAGGAATTGCCTCAGGGAAGAGTGAAAGGAAAAGCCAGCAAGATTTGCTGGCAATGAACTACAAACAGATCACACACCTTTTGAGAAAGGCTTCCCAGTTATCTCTATCTTTGTAGAGAACCCAGATCCTCTTGGACAAAGAGCTTCAAATTCAGGTGATCCCTTCAGAGGACACTCCTCACACTCAAAGCCCCATGCTGCCCCCACTGAACAGCAGCAAGCATCCATTCGGTGTCGGCCTGGTATTTGTGAGGTGCACTGTTCATCTTCATGCTGCAGGTAGCAACTCTCCAAGCGAATGTCTGTTGGGCAATTGAACAATATGTTGAGAGAGAAAGAGAAAATTTAGTTCACCGCAGAAGAATCTTTTTCCAGAGCTTAAGGTAAATTTAAATCAACATTCTGAATAATGGTGCTCAATAAGAAGTTAATTTTGGAACAGAGAGGATTTTAAGTATTCCAGCTTACTAAACCTATACAAGGCCCTTTAATTACTACAAGCTATGCCTTGTTCTGAGACAAATCCTAGACATTTACTATCATAAAGGAATAAAGATGTTTTGGATGGACAAAACTATGATATTGTGTTGCACCCTCCATTAAGGTATACGGTGTAGTCAGGAACACCACATCCCTCCTCAGACACCCAAGTCCCAGCCCACAGTGGTACCCACTATCCCTTCTAATCTTGCTGATTTCAGTGGCTTTGTGGATGAAGAGTGCACAGATGAACTATAGGGATCTGTGAGATGAACAATCTGGAACTAAATCAATGCTATTCACCAGCTAGCAAATGGTAATGGGCTTTAGCCACTGAAATCTGTTTGTATTCCGGCTGAACTAAGTTCATGTCCCTGATTTATTCAATTTGAAAATTAGTTATGTGGAAAAAAATGATTTTCCTTAATTGTAAGAAAACATGCAGGGCACACACTGCTCACCACATAGATTTGCTCTTCCCTAGAAGACCTGTAAATGGAATTAATACCTACCAAGACATGTCCGTCCAGAAGCATCTAAAGTCATTCCATTGGGGCACTGGCAAACAAATGATCCCAAGGTATTGACACACTGCCCATTTGTACAGACTCCAGGAAACACCTCACATTCATTTACATCTATATCCAAAAAAACCATGAATAAAAGCAATCACTGCATGCTAAACATGAACAAATCAGAAATAATATAGACAATCTAATGTTTGGTTTTTAGGATAAAATAAAAAAACACTGGCCTGACAAAATTCCAAATATTTAGGACTTCATATTCAAGTTAGCCAGAACCAATTGATTACAGAAAAGATCAGAATATATATGTTGCTATTTGTCATTCCTACATATACTGAAATCAAACTCAAAAGTAACAAAAAAAGAGAGGGGCATTTAAAAATTGTATAAATTTTCATACTAACTGTGGGCCAGAGTTTTGAAGCAAATGGGCAAAGAAACAAAGGGAAGTGCATAATGAGAATATGCATTATTCCAACAGAATTAAATTCTGCTGTATTTTTTGTATTTTTAATGTTTGTATTTCAATGTTTGTCTCTTATCAGGCAAACCTCTGCATGTCTGAAACTACAACACCATTTATAATCTGGCCCTATGACTCTGTCAGCAATTTATAACTTCACATATAGATTAAAAGAAACTCCTTATGAGTGCACACAGAGTTCATTAAGTATATATTTCTATATTTAAGTTGCAAATTTAGCACTTTTGGGTAATGATAACTTGATTAACTGTGTTAGCTTGGCATGAGCATAAATAAATGTTTAGTAATCTAAGTGTGAGGTCCTGCTTGAAAAGCATATGCTTCACAACTGCCTTTAGGAAAAAGCCTCCAGCACTACATATGGCCCAAGATGAAGCATGACAATTTTTAAGACAGAGAGGATAAGAACAAGAAATGAGAAAAGAATGATAATCTGCAGCTGAGCACTCATGTATAGAGTAATCAAGAAGTGGGTAGACTGGACCTGCTAGGCCCCCAGACAAAACTCTCGGTGTGAACAGACGCTGCAACTCTCAAACTGCATGGAGCAGGATGGAGGATAAACTTGGGGTGGACATCAGAGGCATCTGCCGTGATTAGATATAAGTAAAAGGCCCACATTGACTGGAAGGCAGGAAGTAAAGCCACTGACTATTAGAAACCACTGAAACACCATTCACAGCCTGTGAGCAATATTCCCACTGACAATTCCAGGGCTCACCCGTAAACTAGAGGACCATTGCCAATTTAGTTTGCTTATTCCCTTGCACAAGGTCCATTACTCATTTTACATGGGCTGTATATTGAAGAACTGAATATCACCTTTTGGGAAGTAAACTTACTGCCTTGCTCTGTCTCCCACTTGCCAGTAAATTTCCTAGAGATCTTCCCCTGTCTTGAAAAATGCTTACATTGGTTGAAACCCAAATATGGCTTCAGTATGTTAGAAGCAGGGGAAACTACTCTAAAAAATCTGCGGCTATCCAGGTCCCATTCAAATGGGAAAGATTAAAGTATGTAATAGATGTAATCCGAAGTGCTGGTAAAGGAAATGCTGAAAACAGTTATGTCTACATCTTGGAAGGATAAACTTTCCATCGCAGCAGGGTTGAAAATGTTCTAAGACTTTCCTTGTGAAGAGAGATAGGTGGGGCCTTACACACTCCAGAAAGTGTTGCTGAGGTCAGATAAGTTATGTACAGTGGGTCTGCAGCCCAGACGTGCCAAGGTATTCAGTCATCATTTGGAAAGCAAAGAGTATGTGTGAGGGTGTTCCTCTCTTTTTTTATTTTATTTTTTGTTAAGGGAAAAAACAATGTTTCTTTATGGAAGCTGCATATGGGAGTAATTTTTAAAAAATATTTTAACTGCAGTGTCATGTCAGATGTTGTCAGTCAGGATGACCCACAGCAGTTTGAGACTCGCTGTGCTTCTGCATGTTATGGAAATATGCAGTACTTTTCCAGAGGTTCAAATCAATTCAAATGAAGATAGGGTGGGACCTTCAATTCTCACAGAATAGTATGGAGTCATCTCATACCAAGCAAAAAGCTACAAATTTAAGAAAACTTTAGCCTTTTCTTTAACCAAAGTTTAATTGTGTCCTGATGTATTTTTTCTTTTTTTTTTTTCATAATGAACCTATGCTTTGGAACGTGTCTGATTTCATATAATGTTGATGGAAGAAAGCCAAGGATAAGGAAAAAAAAAACCAAACCTAACTTTCATCTGAAATATAGTCTTTAAAAATTCTTTTTCTAAAGCATAGTAATGGCTTGTCATACCTGCGTATCAATAATGCCATGTTTTGTAATGTACATAAGATGCATACTTTGCCCAAATAGGTTATTCAGTTAACAGTATTTGAAGAGAGAGAACCATCTTCTTATACTGGTAGACACTATATTTGCAAGTGTGTGTACTTTGAGATAAACTGTGAGTATGTAGGAATGTTAAACAAACTGAAACCAAATTAATCTCTGACAAAACTCTAATGAAGTCAATGGAACTACACGAGGTAAGAATTTGGCATAGTGTGTGTCTATGCTAAATTAACCACTTAAATCAAAACACTGGCATTTTTCATTCAAGCTCTGATTTATGTTAAGGCAACAATAAATACCTTCACACAGTGTTCCTCTTATTCTTGAATATCCCTTCTGACATATTGGGTCTGTAAAACAAACAAAAGTGAACGTTTACAACGCTACAGTCCAAAACTCACCATTAACTTATTGTGCAAAACTGATCATGTGAACTATTATCTAGAGTTTGTTGCTATGAGAAGTCTGAGTGCTTAGACAGTATCTCAGTATTTTTTGAGATAATTAAGAGATAAGATGGGGCAACTACATAAACTATTTAGAGTGTCAGCCATTATCCTCTTCTGCTTCTCATGTGTCTTAGCTAGCTAACTCAGAAGTGGTTATACGATTCTTGCTTCATTCAAATCAATTAATTAATTTAACTTATTCTCAGCACATTACAGCCCTATTTACCATAGATGGATGAGGACAAATTTAGCTAAGATAGACAGAGGATGAATTTAACTAAAGAGTTGAGCAACACAGCAGCTTTCAGCATATAGAAATAACAACCCCCACACATTTCAGCATTCATCAGCTCATCCCTGGGTTCCCAGCTCATCCCACAGTTCAGTCTAATTATCAAGTGAATATGTGGAGACCTCAACACATTTTTTGATCAACTGTATGATTCTCTAGGTCACCAGTTAATCTACAGAGTATAATAGCAAGGGCTACTCCCTCTCCTCCCTCCATTACTACACCAAAGATCTATTTGTTCTATTTGTTGCAAACATTTTCTTGGGAGCTCTGGGGAATATGCTTCTATTGCTACGTCATTAGGAACTCTAGATCACTAATTATGACAAACCATGCTAAAGTAATGCTGCAAGTTACAGAGTGTAGGTGTGGTCCCTTCCCTTCAGAATATAAACTTGTAAAAATCTTCACTATAAAATCCAGAGTTAGATCTTTCTATAGGTACATGCTACCTCACAAAATTTAAGATTTCTCTTTTTTTAGACTGAATGAGTGCTTGGTAATGGAAAAAGTAAAGTTACTTGTCTAGCCTGTGCCCAAATTTCCACGACAATAATCTGGACCAACCTCTGAATAGGAAAAATCCTAGGTTCCTGAGGAAAATGAACAGCGTTACCTCGTTCACATGGTGTACATGGGCTTCCCCAAGCAGCACCCAGTGAGGAACAGCACTGGGACTTCAGAGTTGCTCCATTGATATTTATTTCGCATCTTCCATCCACTATGTTCTGCCAACAGGTACCCTTAACTGTTTCTGTTTGGGGAAAAACCCAATGTATTGTCATGCAAATCATTTAGCATTATACATTAGTATATCTGCAAACACACATGTATTTAACCATGAAAAAGAATCATCCTTTCATTATAACTTACCACATCAGATATGAATTCATTTTAAAAGCTCTTAACTTATCCTTCTCTATGCTGGACTGTAGCCCGAAATCATCCTAGCACAGCCCTTGCAATTCCTAGTTTATGTTTATTGACCTTAATAGGGAACATCTCAACACTGTTCAAGATCTGAGTCATTGTATTTATTATGACACAGATTAGAGGCACATGCAGAAAAACAGGGTAGATATGAACCCTTGCTAGGTATTCCATTAATCTATTCGATCCCTCAGACTGGATATCTGATCTTCCCACCCTGCGAGCGGCAGGAGACAGTTAAGGGTCAGACAGAGCTATAGTTCCACAGTTTTCCTCAGTGTCTCAGAAACAGCTATAAATAACTGTCCCTCCAAAACAGGTAATGGAAAAAAGTCCACAAAGTATCCGAGTCACAGCATTGTCCATGGCTGCTCTCCTACAGCAGTTGTACACAAAACCTACTCATGCTCCATCTCAAATAGAAAACTGGCCTTTCCAGAGAGCAGAACTTAACGAGAACCTGTCCATCCCTCTTGCAGGAGGAATTAAGTGGGTAAGCATAGTCCTGAAGAAGTAGTCTTAGCATTTTAGTATTTGTTACCAAAAAAAAATTATATCTCAAATTTGGCATGGAAGCACACCATGCTCCCCAGCGTTAGTCACGCTTTATGTACCCACAGTAATGCTGAGAACAAACACATTTTTAATGTTGTTTCTGTAATGTTTCCCACTAAATTTATCTACACAAGGGTTTGGGTTCTTTTGAACGTTTTCTAAACTTGGTGTACAATACTTGTATGTTGCTAGACATTTTCAACTAGCAAATATAAAATCTTCAGAAGAATAAATACCTATGCAGATGGTTCTGGTTGTATCCAAAGTACTTTCAGGAGAACATTCACAAGCGAAAGAGCCTGGTGTGTTTTTGCACACCCCATTAACACAGGGGTTAGATTCGCACTCATCAATATCTAGAAGAGAAACACACTGCTGTTAGTGCCAGGAAGTTTGAACAACAATACACATGGTCTTTTTTAGCTTAGGGAAAAATGGAGGATGCTTTCTTCATGACTAGCTTTCTTGGTATTCTGTTTATCTATTATGAGACTCATCAAAATAGACTAATGATGCCCTAAAGACACACTAACACATTAGGACATTAAAACATTGCACTAGGAAACAGCATCTCATTTTTCACTGATACCCAGCTATTGCAGTGCTTTTGATGATGGACTGTGTTGTTTAAATGATCTGATACACATCCTGTCTGTGGTTCAAAAAGGGTTCAAACTAGGAGCTGTCTGGCTCTGTTCTCCCCACAAGATAACAGATTTGTAGAACTTGGTTCTTCTCAAGTTTTTCTCACCCGTAGCACAGAATGGCCTCATTGGTAGTAGACAATAAGGAGAGAATTAGTACAGACCTAACACAGGCTATTCCATGAGGTTATCTAATGCTTTCATTTTGGCGTTGTCTCTCCTCATTGCCCTGCTTCCCCTTATAATGCCTTTACATAACTTTTTCTTTCCGTTTCTACACATTATATCCTTATCATAGTCCAAAGTATTTCTGGCACAATCTGAGAACAATCCAAATTAATAAAACCAGGAAGAAATGGAGTGTTACCAATTACCTTCACATGTCTTTAGGTCAGGAGTGTATACAAATCCTTTTGGACAGGTGCAGGTGAAACTTCCAGGGGTATTTCTGCATTGCCCATTGTCACAAAGCAGCATGTTTAGTGCACATTCATCAATGTCTATAATGAAAATCAGGAAGTTAAGAAAGAAAACATTTCTGGAATAGAAGCCAAGACAGAATTTCCCTCTCAACAGCCGCATTTCTCTGCATTAGATTATGGGGAGAGATGGAGGAGACAAAGAAGGGCAAGGGGGAGAAGAGACAGAGAGAGAGAATACTCACACACATGACTTGCACTAAAGAGTTTTGTAGATTCTTTCAGTAAACAGGCTTGGAATTATTTCAAATGGAAATTACCATTCCAAATAAACTAACAATAAAGAACCCACTTACTGCACCTTCCTCATGGAAACTATCATTAAAATGATGGAAACAATGATAGTTATATAAATTCAAACCACATAAATATTACCTAGAAAAAAGCTAATGTTTTCATTTTCTTTTTTAAACAGGGAAAAGTAAAAAACCAACAAAGCCATAGCCTTCTTGGTATATTTTTTGTTGACTTTTTCCTGAGCTTTATTCTTTTGCAGGCTGCTTTGCTTTTGTAAGAGCTCGTACTTCCTTTCTATACATAATATGTGACAGCCACACCATGGTTTAAAGTAAAGCTGGGAATCACACTTTCATCTTGCTTATATTGTGGAATAGGTCTATGCAGTCTCTGATTCCCCACAGTCCACACAGCAGCCACCACAGCCATGAAAGAAATGAAGAGAGGACTGGTTTGGAAAAGTCTGCTGATCATCCTGGTCTCTAAATCACCACTTTTTCCAAGCTGGCTTTGAACTGTCTTAGATGTTACGGTTAACAAGGCCAGTGTAAATCTACATTTGCTTCAGAGGTGAAAAATTTAAATAGAAATGCTAGTGCTAAATTTCAAGCACTTTGGAAAACCTGTATTCATTAAGAGAGAAGTTGCAAAAAGGCAGCAATAGCCGTGAATGACAGGTAAAGACCAGGAGAGACCCTGAGAGCAGACAGGAACAATTGGCTAGGTCAGAGAGGCCTCAGAAAGTGTTGAGAGAAGTTGGGAAGACTTGGAGGGTCAGCACAGCAGCTGGGAACAGCAAAAGTGCTAGGAAAAGCAGGGAGATCTGCAGAATAAAACAGACCATGTGGGAAGCTTCACAGGAGTTCAGAAAAATTGAGAGAGGGCCAGGTGGAACATTATGGAAGAATAGGAAACAGCTGTGATGGAGTATGGATGTGGGCTGCAACAGGGTGGGCTAGGGAGCAACTGGAAAACTCACAGATGGATGTGGAGAAGAGAAGGGATGCCATAAGCTATGGGCAGACACTGAAATGGGATGTGGATAATTAAAGCCAAAGAAGCAAATGGGAAAATGGGATGAATTACAGCATGACTTTGATAAAAGTTAGATCAACTCTTTTTTTTTTAAAAATAAGATAATGGATAGTTTAGACTGGGATAACACAGATGACTTAAACTATTTAGGTTTAAGTAGAGAATAGAGAACCCAAATAAAATTATTATGTAAGCTGGAAATACAGGAAGGAATTTAAGAACTTCAAGGTGGTTCCAGAGCTGGCTAAAGGAGAGATTACAGCAGGGTATATTAAAAAGGGGAGTAATCACAATGGAGAGAGGATATTAGCAATGTTTTCAGGAATCAGTCTTGGGACTGGTCCTATAAAATATTCTTGCAGTTCAGAAATAAGAAATGAATGGGATCAAACGCTGTGGACACACTAAGCTGGAAGTTATTACCAATATAGAGAATCATGCAAGACAAAATTAAACTTGACAATATGAATGAGGAAAGTAAGATGAAATATAATCACCAACACTCAAAACCTTGCAATTAGGGACCAATAACAATAATATGCTATAAAACAGAACTCATCAGTTGAAGGCTATGGAAAAGAAAAAACTCTGGATTTAACTCCCAATTAGTTTGACTTTGATCCCAAAGTATAACATGTATTTGAAGAAAAAAACGAATGGACTCTAGAATCAATTTAGGCAGGACATTCCTAGCAGCAATGGAGAATTGCTGGCACCACTACATGTGGCACTGGTCAGACCTCATCAGAACACTGTAGACTGGTCAGATCAGTTGTGTTCAAGAGAAGGCTGTAGCCTCTGCTTTTATGGAAAGACTGAAAGCATGGATTTGGATAGTTTCGCCAACAGTTTGACAAAGAATATGATGATTCTTTATAAATACTTTGGGGATAAGTGCTGACATGCTGCTAAGTCAAAGGATAATATTAATACAACATCAACTGGTAATAAAATGGTCACAAATAAATTTTAACAAGAAACCAGAAGAATTTTCTAATCAGTTGTGTAAAGGGGGCCTGGAGCAATGCACCAATGCAGGAGTAGGAGAAAGTAGAAAACTGAAAGAGTTTTAAGTTACAGGCTTTCAATAAGACTGTGCAATGGAACAAGAGAATTGCCAGAACTGAAGTTTTTAACAAGAGTCTGCAGGCATCTGATAGGGTTTTTTACACCCCAGATAGTGAGACAAGAGACTGGACTGCTACTTATTTGAATTCTTCTTATCTCATGCTACAGTGCTTCCCACAGGTCACCTCTAAGGAGCAAAAAGAAACTATTTCATGTTTTCTGTGATGAAAACTTTGGCATTCTTTTTTTTTTTTCCCCACTCGCACAGCACAAGAAATCAGCCCTAGCTAGAGATACTGCGCCTTCGGATGCTTCTAACGACAATGAATTTTCCTATGTCTGGCCAGTACAGTTAAGAGTTAAACCAATAGTCCTGTCTGAAAGTTGAAAGGGAGTTTTCCCCAAAGTCAGAGTTGGGAGAAACCACGTAAGCCTTCTGTAGCATTTAAGATGCTTATCTTTCTATGATCAGTTGGGGGTTTTACTTAAATCCCCTGGTCTTGGAGGCACCTAGCAGACTGGTTATCCTAGATCCCTACTGTCACAGATTATAATTGCAGAGTCTGGCTTCTTTTGATTTTTTAAAGCATTGGTACTGCAGAGTGCGTGTTCAGTGGACTTAACTGAACTGGATGTTTATTGCCTGCTTGCCAGTGATTTGAGTCACTGACAGCAATGATCCCTTACAGCCCCACAGTGGAGGATTTTATGAGCATTGCAAAGCACTGAAATTAAAACAAGACTTCAGTAGAAACATCCAGAAATATCAGAAGATCAGCTAGTGGATGTGATGAAATACTGAAAAAAAGAGGTGAAAGAGGATAAAAACAAGTAACAAACTGCAAAATAAAAAATAGGAAAATTCGTACCAATGCAGTTTTTCCCAGTTGAATCTACTTCATATCCAGGGTCACAAATACATTTGTATGTTCCATGCAGATTCTCACACCTTCCGTTTGGGCACAGATCAGTATCCAGTAAGCACTCATTAATATCTATAAAAAGGCAAAAAAACCCACATAAATATTGACACTCAAGTGAAAAAAAAGCATCCCTTTCACACCTGATTTAAAACAGTCTCTAGGCCAAAAACATTTAAGAGACTTGAAACTGTAGGTAAGAACTGGGTATTAAACTGGGGTCTTACATTTAGAGAGGCATGTGTACTAATAGGCCCCTGTATCTCCTGATTCCACAGCATTTCCAGATGGCATCACTCTCCAAAGCATCAACATCCCTCCTTTCTGAACATTTTTCCCTCTCTACTGCCAGCAAATCTACTGGTTAGCATTGACTGATTTGAGAGTTTGCAGTTTCACAGTTCTATGACTACAGAGCTTTTACTGCCATCATTTGCTCCTCCTCTGTAACTAACCAAACTTGGTCGGCTTGGCCTTTTTGACAGATGAAAATATGTCAGGAAGCTCAGTGCTCAACATGGCTTTACTCTTCAGGATGACTTCAGTTGGAATGTGCAAATATGACTTTGATATTTTATTTCTAAGTCATATAGGTAATAACACTTCTCAAAACTGTGTCATTATTTTGTAACAGTAATCACATACATTCCATGGCATAGAAAGGGCACACTGGTAAAATGGCCTGCTCCACTCATCGCACCCTAAATTATTCTAATGTGCTACAAACAGCCATCTGAATAAATCTTCCTCTCATTCTATTCTACTATCATCCCCACCAGCATGTCTAACAAATCAAGGACATCAAGGTAACACTTTCAGCCAGAACTCCAATAGTTTGAATTATATTAAGTGATCTTACCGTTTCCTCCTGCAGTCATACCAGTTCCACTGCTGCACAGGGCCTGATACTCAGCTGGAAAAATATTAAAATACTTAATGGAATATTCTTTCTTCGCTCATTGCTTTCAGCATCATCACTTACAATATGCCAATTAATTATCTGAATGAAATAACATGGCTTTCAATTATTCTGAAAACAATAATAGCCTCACAGTGTTCTGAACCTGTGAAACACTTTAGCAGATGCAGGGTCTGCATGTGTTCATGAAGATAGATGAGTAAAAACTTCACATCATGAATTTAGGAACAGACATAAACTTCATGCTAGCCCTCCTACAGAAACGAACCATAACATATTCACAGCGAGATTCTCCAGAACACACGTGTCCAAGACGTTGCTCAAGGTGCACATTCAAAGCAACCACAAAAGAGAAAAGGTTTTCCTATAAATCTAGCCCATATTTAACTCCATTTAGTAGGAGGACCTTCAGGAGTTCACAGCAGATCAAGGATCTCTTATCCTTAAAAAAATAATTAAATATGTATCCAAGTATCTCAAATGTCTCAATTACGCCTAAGTTCAAGCTCTTTTGAGTTTAGAACAATTAACAGAATAAACTGACAGGCAGATCAGCATTAACTGTTCTCACATAGGTCAGCATTTTCCAATATATTTGCACTTCAGTAGCACCCCAAATAATTAAATTGCTAAAATTAACACATAATAACTATATTTATAGAATTAGCTATCTTTTACTCAAGATGTTTCCATTACTAACTTAAGTTAAAAATTACATTTTTTGTTATCCACATCTATCAAAATTGAGTTTTTTGTTTGAAAATCTGTTAATGCATGTACCAGCTCTGGACCCAGACACTGACATACACTGTTGTTGCAAAAAATTCTCTCCTACACTCTTCCAACATGAAAAGAAGCAGATTGCTCAAAATATATAATGTTATACGACAATTTAACTGCCCTGATTTAGGGTGTAATGTTAACACCAAACTGTATTTTGCCTTTCTAAAATTAGTTTATCAACATAAAGCATAGATTAAAATATGTACCAGTAAATAACACCATACCTGAATTTTGTGCTGGGCAGGGCTGACAAGGCTCCCCAAAGGCATAGTCAGTGCTGGCACAACAGCACTCTGATTTTGTCACTGCACCAGTTAACGGTCTCACACACTGCCCTCTCTTATAGCCACCATAGCATGTGCTTCGCATGTGTGTATCTGAGGAAAGAAATCTCTCTTAATACTGCTATAGCCAACTGCCATAAATTACAAGTATTAAATATAGCTCAGGTGTCATGAACACTGTAAAATAGCTATCAAAACATAACATCTTTCAACATTTCTCTATGCTTTTCAGCCAACTATATCCTCACTCTACTTCGGACAGGAAATTCTTCTTTCTCATGCTCCAGAGAGTTCAGACATACAAACTAGCTACTGCATTTAACAACCTAACATGCGTTAGTGAACTACTAGGGGAAAAAAATCAATATTTAACCTTGAACTAGCAAGAAGACATGGGGAAAAGGGACAAAGACTCTGCCGCATGACAAGGACATTACCACTTGTAACTTGACAGGCCCAGCAGCGAGATCTTAGAGCTAGAACCAAGTATACCTCAAAACTTCCAAACCAACTCAGTACTGTTTACTTTATTCTCACAGTTAGAGGACTGATTTGATTTTAACAAGAAGTATGTTCTCTCCCACTTCCAACCTTATTAGTTGTCTCTGATTCATTGAGGTTAAAATCACCACTGGCACAACACCCTACATTCAAGTGTCTAAGATTTAAAGAGTTTATCTCTTCAGGTGCAGGTGTGACACTTCTCACTTTTTAAAAACTGGCCCTTAATGGCTGTCGGACACATTAGACTTTTAAAATCAAACAGCTCAAATATCTTTTGCTTGTAGAAAAATTGGCAGAAGCGAAAAATTGGCATCACCACTTTAAAAAGAGGTGAAACAGTAATTAAATCTTTAAGCTTAGTGACAAATGAGGAATCTTACACTGGCAGAAATGGGGCAAATTCTCACCTATTCACCTCCAGCAGCACCATGCTGTATAGTCTACCTGACTTTGTGATATGGCCCATATATTTTATTCTCTTTAAATGCAAAGGAAAAGAAAAAAGAGCAAAATGGGCTGTTACAGTAAATATCTACTAATCCACGAACAACGGTAAATTCCACATTCAAACTTGATCTGTCAATCAGTCTGGTTTAATGCCTTAATACTGGTTAATTGGGATTTGACACATGTTAAGCTTGTCTTACCAACACACACGCGCCCATCCAGTCCTACTGCAAGGCCAGGGAAGCATTCACATCTGAAAGAGCCATCAGTGTTCACACAGCGCCCGTTCATGCATATTCCAGCTGTCTCACACTCATCGATGTCTGTTGGAGAACAGAATGAGCTTTATTAGAAATTAAATTACATAGTATCCAATGCCTGGCTGAAACTTGCATTTGGGCAGCTTATTTTCAATGTATCCTATAGAAAAATACCAAGTGTAAGTGGAAACTAGTTCAAATAAAGGTTTTATTAGGAATAATGATTAATTCATTCTGTGAAATAGCAGAAGAACATGCAAAATTCAGGAGAAATAAACAGAACAATTTTACTCTCCTTGGAAATCGAAAAGGGAGTACAGTTTCCTAACTTGCTCCCAAGAGGTACGTATTCCGATTTAAGGATCATTCAGGCAAAAACATAATCAGAGGAAGGAGGAAATTGTGACTGCTAAGACAAAGGACTTCTGTAGTGTGTACCAGGACATTCTCTTTCTATATTAACAGTTAGTTCATGCTGTAAGAAACCAGTTCCAATAGCAAACTGACTCTTTCAGCCCATCTATTAGATGCCTCCACATGACCACCAAAGAATTTCCATTCTTCTTTCTGTGGGCTCAGTTTTTGGAAGTACCTCTGAATCTCCACAGTCAAACCCTGCTCGCACAGAGTGTCTCCTGGTGATCTGCATGACAATTGGGTTTTCCTATCAGATGCTCATTACAGCCCAATTCATAAACTTTCAATGGACAGAGTGCATGCCAGTCCAGAAAGGAATCTGTTAATGATTTGAGCCCTGAGTGATTGCTGAGCACAAGCTACCATCTTTGCCCAACAACAGCACATTAAACAATAAGGCCTTTTGCAATGAAATACAAGAATGAAGCCTTAGAATATTAGACTACCACAAAGGGATGTTAAATTAGTAAAAAAATTATATAGGATCACTATCGTGTTACTAGTAAGATCATTCTCCAGATACAGAGAGCATGCCATTATTTTAAGAGTGATTAAGAAAAGGAGTGTTTAAAATATTGTTTGGAATTATGTATAACCTTTATAAAATAATCACTTCATAACAACTCTCCATAATATATACAAGAGACAGTGTGTGTGACAATTTCCTTTCTTCTGACCTTAAAAGGGCAAATTGAGAGTGAAACACCTCTGTGTTTTACTTAGTTTGTGTTGTTTGGCATAAAACATGGCTTGTATGATCCAAGATTCCTTTTTCAAACTGCATTTTAAAATAGAAGTTAAATTTAAGTACATGGGCTCATTCATTTCTATTTCATCCTACAATCTTTTGTTCTGTTTCGGACAAATCTTAAATGCTTTTCCCCACTTTAAATTTAGTCCTTTACTCAGTGCAAGTAAAAACAGAGCTTGGACTTCAAAATGTGCTCATATGATTTAACAGTGTAAACAGTTATTTTGTTAGACAACACTGAGCTCCTTTGACAGATACAAGTTCTCCTGAAAGGAAAGAAGAAAAACAACCCAAAGCTTTCCTTTTTAAAGGTTACTAATAGAAACAGAGAGGCAGTTACTTTTTTCCTTTTCCTGTAGTTCGTTTGCAAAAAAGATTTTGTAAGCTAGTAAGGAGAGAAATGTGCGATCCATTTTCTTTTGCACCACTTCATAAATGTGTTGAAAATACTGTTATAGATGTTTTATAGAAAGGTAAAGTAGGTCACTTAGAATTGTGCTGATAGCTGAAAAACCGGCTCCAGTAAAGATGGAGTAAAAAGCCTCTGTTTTTACCAGGGCTGAAATTCCAGTAAATCAACTGCACACGCAGGCGTAAAGTCCAAATTTCTGACCTTGACAAGACTCTGCCATTTTCTGTGGTAAAAATCGTTTGGATAACTTCAAAAATACTCGTTTTCTGACTTTTGCCAGAATATCCCAACCAGATTCTGGAAAACCAACTAATGGACTCATTCTCCATGTCCAATGAGTTTTTGCCTTTTCTGCTTAGCTTGCTCAGTAGTGCCAGCTGGGTACATAAAGTTCTCTAATTTTAACCAGGAAAAATTTACTCAGACTACTAAACCGCCACTTCCAGTTGCCGTGCAATAGCTTTCAATTTGGGGAATTCCTGTTTGGTCTGAAGACGAAACAATGTATGGAACAGAAATAACGCTCTAAACCTCTGCCTGCTCTAACTATTGCTCAAAAATCATCAGCAAATCATTGGCCAAAGAAGCTAACGGTGAATAAGTTTAGTATGTTTTGTATTACAGGGAATACTCAAGACTATGGTGAAACATTCTTTTTTGGCATGTTACTTCATAAAGTCTGAGTGGAATTTTTTACCAGACAGCCAAGCATATTGCCTTGTACTTATTATACTTCAATTCCAATTTCATGGAACTAAGCGTCAATTATAGTATCACTAATTTTGGGTTAGAAATTCTTCTTAATAGTTCAAAATTCAGCTTAGCATGCATCAAATGAGATGTTTATACACACAATGCATTGCACACTGCAATTCTTATATTCCTTTATTGATCCCCTACAGGGTTTGCAAAAACACGTTCAGTTCTGTATCAAAATCACTCAGGCAGGTAGCCATTATGCTGCGGAAGTGTCAGTTTGTGCATGCACACGTTCCCAGTATGCATGAGCACTAACTTCATGGGCGAGCATGAGCTTAGAGTTTAAGCTTGTGTAAGATCTTAATGCATTCACTTCACAAACAAATTCAGGATAGGCAGTGTGAACACTGAGTGTTTCAAAGGCTAATCGTTCTGTAGGACAGAAATTATTTACTCTGCACATGTGATGTGTACAGAAAGGACTCAATAAGGAAAAACATAATGAATGGGAAAAGACATTATTAATGATCAATCTTTTAAAGTTTTACTAACGTAACTGGAGACATTCACCAGTTGTGCTCTCTGTAGGCACTATATTCCTGGGAATTGTTTCATAATACTGTGGGCAAGTGGAAGAAATGAGACAAATATGAAGTCGGGAAAAAGTCTAATTGGGGTGTCACGGTCTCAAAATCTGGTTTGATTTTGACCCAATAGCATTTTAAAATGTAATGAACGTTTGCATGCTCATTCACAGAGGACAAGGCTTACTGTAAGTGTTGAAAAGCAGTGGGAGAAATCCTTCATTATACTACAAGATCTGTTCCAACTTTCAGTAGGAATCAGTTGAGTTGCCTGCAATTCTGGATAATCTTCAAATATTCTTTCTTTGGTGCACAGAAGTAACATTTCTCTAGGGCCAGAAACCCCTTTTTGGCTGTATCCATACTCCTGTTTAGCCAGGAGGCACGAACCAGAGGCTGTGAAGTTGAGTACCATTGGTTTTACGTAGTCTGAAGCAATTTGCATACCATCTTCTTGGATGGCATTTCAGGGCACAGACTGATGTTAACGAAAAAAAAAAAATGACAGAAGATGCTCAGGAGAAAAATCAAAACAAGCATTTAGACTGAGCTTGCATCAGTGAATCGCATCCCTGCTAACAACACAGAGATCAACCAGTGGTTTTTGGGTATACAACTGGCTCATATGCCAAGGCCTGATGGGCATTGAGTTCTTCCATGCCATGTCTGAAAGCAAGTCTCACTGCTGGTACCACACACAGACAAGTTAGGACATAAGCTTTGGCAAAGCACAGATGTACACCTACCACTTGGAAAACACATAAGATCAGAAATAAAGCTGATTGCTCTATGTGTGCAGCCAACACAGCCAGTAGCTGTTAAGCTGTGGAGACACTTGTATGGATCTGCACATTTGTTCATTTGAGAAACTAAAGACCAATTCATTCTCCCAATCAAAACAACCCTATTAACAACCAGAATGGGGTCATCTCTCATTAGAAATACACAATTACCCCACCCGAAAACTGGGTTGTACTGTCCTGCATCCCTAGTGCAAAAGTTATCAAGAGAAGTTCTGGGTGCTTTACCGGACTTACTGGGCTGGTTTTGATCTAAAGTCTAAGTCTACACACCAGACAGTACAGACCTAAGACTGGTACAGTGTTCAAGAAGCAACAGGATACAAATTAATTCACCTTTCATGTCACTAACTCTCAAACCCAAATTATTTATTCAAACATATAGTTCTGTTAGTGGTCCACAACAAGATGCTGCTGTGTAACCCAGTGAGGCCTTTTTTGCAATTTGCCAAATTGTGCACAAGCATTTTTTCTGCCCTGATTCCAACAGTTAAAAGATTTCAAATTTTTCAAAAGAAAAACCGTAAGTAACTTGGCCCAGCACTTGTTTATTCCTTATTTCGACTGCTGCTTTGTGCCCATAAAACTTGTTGAAACATGAAGATTTATACACTCAAAACTTCCAGTTCCTGACAGGACTGAACGGAAACTGATGACATAACTAGCAATCAGAACACTGCAGTGTCTCCCACAGGGGGTATTGCTGAGCTAGTGCAGCAAATGGGAAAGACAATTTTGTTGTGGTGCTAATGTCTGCATCTCAGTCACACAGAGTGCCAGGCACTCCTTGGAGATGCTGTATTGACTAAGAACACCCAGGCAAGGAATGAGAGAAAAACCCAAAGAAGGCAATGAGCCAGGATGCTTGGGTGGCCAAAGGCAGAAAACTTTAAAAAGCCAAACACAAAAAGTGAGGTAGACTGGAGCCAAACTACATAAGACCTAATAGGTAAAATCCCCTGGAGTTTAACTAGATCAGAACACACAGTCTTCCATCAAAGAATGTTTCCCACTGGCTGGTTAGGGCAGTTAACACTGGAAAAGACTGAGTGCTGTCTTGCACAATGACAAATCAATTCAGCTGATTAAAAAAGCATATCTGATGAAGACTTGCCCAGTATTTCTTGTCCCCAAGGATCACAGTAAGGAAATGAAGTGATTCTTGAAGCTACCAGAGGGATATGACTCACAAACTTTCTTGTGCTCACCTCTGCAATAGCGTCCATCAGATGCTAACTGGAAGCCTGGCTTACAAATGCATTTAAAACTGCCATCTTCATTGATGCACATCCCATTAAGGCACATGTTCCTTATGCTGCACTCATCCATATCTGAAAAAGTACATTGTAGAAATAATGTTCAGAATGTGTAAGTAAAAGAACTCTTACTTATATGCTTTATATGCAAAATATAAACCTCGATTTCTTTCTCAGTTGTCAGAGGTACACGAGAATCAGAAACATATGATCACACAATGTGTCAAAGCAACAACTCCATTATTTCACAATGAATCATTAACATCAAAAGGTATGCATCCAAAAAGAGCAAAGAGAATGAAAAATGGATGAGAAGCTGAACAGTTAAGAACTGCCAGTTGGCAAAATCCATTAACAAAAAAAAAGTGAGAAAGGTACATAATTGAACAGGATTTGCAGTCTTGATGTAAACAAAAGCTAGGGTAGAAGCAGTCTCCCATTTGGAATGGCAAACACAATTCTGTTACTAAGGTCACCTGACAGGGGAGGAGCAGGCATTTGTGTTTGGAGTGAAAACTTTCATAACCTCCATTGGGTGAGTCTAAGAGTCACGATGTGGGAGAATTCCCGGCACCATGCTCAAGTGTTCATTCTGTGGGCGCTTCCATCATCCATCATCAACTTGTGTTTAAAATAAAACCTACCCCTTCCCTGGATTCAGCCTGACAGGTTACATGTGAGGGTACGGCACAGCATGAAGGATTCAAACAGGAAAAGGTGGAGGTCTCAGACAGTGCTATTCTGAACCCTATACATTTACACAACCAAAAGAGGTAGTAGGGGGAAAAAAAAAAAGCAAGTACCAAGACAACTGTACTTGATTTGAGTAAACTTTTATATCATTTTAGTCTTTATTTCATTCTGGCACAAATGAAATCAGTTTTGAATGTTACATTCAAAAAAATGAGCATTATTTACCAGTTTCGTATAAAGGAGTACACACAGTTACGTTAAGGTGTGGCACAATGCCATGGTCTTTAAAGATTAGTGTGTGGGCACATGTATTCCTAAGAACAAAACTCAATGCATTACAATGCCATAGATGAAACTGTTTCATAAGTAGATGCAACAGACATTCTGGCAACTTATGCAATGGAATTAAAAATGTTTTACCAGACTGCCGATGTCCTGGTTCTTATTACTATTAGCACATGGTATTTGGTGGGAAAGAAAGAAATCAGAATTGAGGGGTTTTTCCAAAACATATTAATTTCTAAATATATTTAGTCAATATAGTTCCATAATAAGGTATTTTAAAAGCAGCTTATAGTGCTAAACTGTATCTAAAAAAGAGTCAGGAAAACCAGAGTCTTAAAATGTCTGTCTCTACGAAGGATTAACAGAATCACTACTAGCACATAAAATCACTGGATCATAATGACATTACAATATATTCGGAATCGTGCTATTTTCCTTCATATTGCAGCTGTGTTGGACAGAAATTACACTCCTAGACACGGTGTGTTTTCTTTTTACTTACAGGCTAAGTCAGACAAAAATAATTTATGATTTAAAAAAAAAAAATTGTGTATCTATCCCAACCAGGATTTTTGGCCTGAAGTCTTTGAGCTGAATCACTGAGATAATATTCTGCCAAAAATGTTTCTAAGAACAGTGCTTGAAATTCCTTTAACATATGAATAGATCATTGGGAACCCTCCCAAGGACCTTGGGAAGCATGATAAAGAACATTCTTCTTTTTCCCCCCTTTACTAAAGGTCTGGGAGGTAGAAACACATCAATTATGTTTACAAATTTTTCTTAAAACAGTTTTTATGGCTCAGACCAGACTGCATCTACATAAAACACATTGCTAGTCACCCAGTAAGATCCCATAAAGCATGCTGTTAAACACACAGTAAAATGAGGCAGCATGTGACTTGTGCTCCGTTTTAAAATGTACCACTCCCATTAAAGAAACTGCATTTTGCGATAGTGGTATGTGCTATTTCTCCTGCTGGACAGACATCCCGTTGATGATTGCCAAGCCAAGGCTCCAGAACTGGCTGCAAAAGACAGTTTACTTGCCCTCCCAAATACAGCAAAAGGTATTTAGAAATGTGATGCCTTGCTCCTTCTCTTCCCCCCCACCAGAGGTCCTTTTCTTTTTCATTGACATGAATAACCTCTGGTAATTGCAATTACTGATACAGAATACACTCAGGAAAGCCTTACCTTCACAGTTTTTCCCATCAGCTGCCACCTGAAAGCCAGCATTACACACACAGTGAAAGCTGCCGTCTGTATTTATGCATCGTCCATTATTACAGATACGACCATTCTGTAAACATTCATCAATGTCTGAAAGCCAACCAAAAAGAAAAATAACATTTTGGGGGTTTTCTTTTTTATACTCAAGAGGAATTTTTCCCATTTCCCTTTCCCTTAGGTTTTTAACCCTACATGGAAACTATATTCACCTGAAAAATGAATTATTTTGATTTCCATAAGTGAACGTTACGGGTGTGGAAAATGTTCATCAGCTTGAAATTTTGAGTTGCTGTGCAAGAATGTCAGTGACTATTACCCTGCAGCTTGCTCAGACAAGAATCAGACCCTTTCAATGGCTTTTTTGCATTTTTGTTTGTCATGAAAATATTTTTACTGAAGTTTAACTCAACAATATCTAACTATGACGGAAAGATGGGGAAGCTTGTCTTTTGCTACTGCATTGTAAAATAACATGAAAGTTTGAGACTTTCCCACCTCAGAAGATATTTCTTCTGTGTATTTTGTATTTGAAACATCAGCTCCTCATTTCCCTGTCTCTGCAGGAGGTGCTTGGCAAGTGCTTTGGAGGACCTGAATAGTGATATCACACGAGGCTGGCAGCTCTCCCTCTCCTCCAAACGAGGGGAGAGGAGATGCTGAGACAGACTGTCTAGACATTTTTCAGATTGCTCAGTGTTCTCCATCAAGGCCTGGACCATCTCCCAGAGATTCCTGCACACAGGGGACTCTGCTCACAGCGATCTCAACCAGCCCATGCAGACCTATCTATCGTGCAACCATGCTGTCTTCCCAAATATCCTGCAGGTACCCTTCCTTAAGCCCTCTCTGCAGAAGGGCATTGCTGTGCTTCAGGAAGAAGCAGAGCACAGGGTATCCCCCCAAATGCTCCTGCTCTGTAAACACCTATCTGAGGGAAAACTAATGCCTCTCGACATTGTGAACCTGTATTTGCCTTCTTTGCAGTGCAATGGTTCTGGGAAGCTGCTAAGAAATCCCTGAAAATAACTGTTTTACAATGAAGAAACCAGGTCAGGAGAGGCAAGAGCTGCTCAAGTGATGGATCACTGTGGTGGCAGCTTGCAGTCCTCTTGACTTCCAGCAAAAGCATACAGGCTTGATAAACCTCCCCTCATTTGATAAACAAGCATTATCTTGTTTATTAAGCAATTCTCTCTGCTCAATCCCTCCCTTTCCCCCTACTTTTGTGGCACTCAGTTCTGCCTGAACCTGGCTTCAGCTACTCCACCAGCCTTAGGACAAGCAGAAATGCTACAGTATCTCAAGATTTTTCTGGCTTTTTAAAGAGTTTATTAGGTTTTGTATGCACATCTGATGCCATCTAAATCATGCTGCAGAAACTAATACAGCATCTTGTTGTTCTCTACATACACACAGCTGACTGGAGGCACGCTATTAGCTTATGTTACTTTTTTAGTTTTCTACTTATGAAATAACATCGTGGATTTTTTTTCCCCTCCTCAGAGAAATTTGCAAAAATTAAAGCTCCCCTCTTACTGAAATGTCCATGATCGCAGCCATCTCCATGTCAGGACTGACTTCCTCCTTCCAGAAGTACTGAGTAGATTACATTAAGCACTTTGCTATTAAAGCTTTGAGTCCTATACACTCCTAGCTAATCATCTTCTGCAACTGAAAAGCATTTTTTGTTTTGCTCACTAATCATAATGTGACAAACTTATTCATCTATGTCTCCAATTAACATATTCATTCAGCCAAAATCCTACTAGAATTATAAGGGATCTTAACAACAGTTGTATTAGTTGCTTGTGATAGAGACTGCAATGTTTAATCAGTCACCTATCAGACTCATCATGCAGAAAACACCCTCCCCTGGGACCTCAGAACAAGGAATAGATAAACATCTGGTCATTGTGGAGACACCATTTTTCAAGAATGGACGTAATGAATACATTTGCAAATGCGTGTGGGCACAGACACATTTGGGTATGCAAAAAATAAAACCTCAACATACAAAACAGTCATGCAAAGTAATTTTGCAGCAAATGCTGATTTTGGCAGGCGCCGGTGCTATAGGCATATTTTGCCAAATGCATCCCACCAGCCTTTTTCTTTTCCCTAAACTGATCCTAAAACTTTCTTCAGAAAACAAAGATTCTGCACATCATAGCATTTTCTGAACTGCCTGTCAAGCAAGCAGTTCCCATTGACTGCAAAGGAACTGCTAAGTGACCACACTTTAATGCCATTAAGCTACTGGGCTTCTGACAAGCATGTGTTTGTGTAATGAATCAGTCAAATTAAAAGCGTGTGACAAAAATGACTCATGAGTGAATTCATCACCGCTGAGACTCCACTTCAGCACTCCTTCACCACTAGTCAGCTGAGCTGTGAAGATGCTTTTGCAACATGGCTGTTTGGCAGCAATTAGGTCAAATACTCCCAGCAACACGCAGCAGCAGCGCTGGCTCTGCATGTCCTCCTGGACTGGAGTAAGCTTCTGTACCACAAATACCTTTCCAATTCACAAAGGGAAGAGAAAAAAAAAATCACACACTAATACAGATAGATTTCTTCTGGCTTTTTAGAAACACTGCTTCAGAATGAGTGCATGTTCAAAGAACCTTCCCCAGTGCAGAAAGCAAAATATAAAGACGAAGTGGGACTCTGATCATTCAGACATCCTGTTTCATTTAGATGCCTCATTTCTTAAGAAATTTTAAGTAATCATTCATTCTCCTGCCAGAAGTCTCTCATTATGACTTCACCATAAAGGACTGCATCTATCTTTAGTGTCAAATTCTCACCTCAGGACAGTTTCGGAGCCACAGAACCCTGACATAGGGCTGACCACCAAGAAACTACCCATCCCCCACTCCATAGAAAGACAGGATGAAGACTATCAGGACTATTGTTGAGCCTGGTTTTCAGAACACCAATAATGGGTATGCTAAAGCTTCCACACCTAGACCTTACCAGACCTTCACTACTTTTCCATATGTTATTTAAGTTTTTATTGCTGTAATTTATGTTTAGTTCTTTCTCTGACAGTGGGCAAGGACAACACATGGGCATTGTAATCTTCTATTTACCCACTGGAGGACTTTCCCTCCATTTCTCATTGTCTTTTAACTTTTAGAGGTAAAAGATTTCTCCAAAGGAGGGATGTTTAATTGTCCTCAAGATCATCAAGAATCAAAATTAAAAAATTAACAAAATAAGTCTCTTCCACTTCAAAGCCATAAATGGTGCCAAGATACTTTCAGCACAAGACAAAGTGTCTTTCTTCAGAAGCCAGTCTGAGAACAGCCAGCTCATGCAGGTTAATCATTTTTACTGCCATATCTGATTTATTTTTTTTTTAAACCCCTCATATTTAACACATCTGTTAAATTTTGCTTAAAAACTGTTCTCCCTCCTGGTATGTATACAATAGTATAGATACAGATGTAAAGTCATAATTTACCTCGGCACTCTGTTCTAGTTGCTGTGCTCTGATATCCTATACGACACTGGCATATGTAGGATCCCTGGGTGTTCACACAGTCTCCACTGATGCATGGATTCTTTTCGCATTCATCAACATCTGCAGACACAGTATATTTTTATTACAACACTGGTTGAAAGTTATTCAGATATGTAGAGGTATTTTATATGTTTTGTAGTGGAAGAAAGAGTATGCTTCAGTGTGAAAAGAAAGGGGACACCACTGAATTCCCAGTAAGAGGATGCCATGCTCTGAGCTAAGCAGGAGCTCGGAAAAAGGTACTCAGCAAGACAAGAGGCAGAGGCCTTATTCCTACACTTCCACATTTCCAGTCCCACTGGAGACACAGATTTTGACAGAAGCAAAATCTTATACATAGAAGACAGTTAATCCTTTCCCCTATCATCCAACTCTGGCTGAGTTCCAAAATTAAAGGACTCAAGAGCCCAGCATCAGGAACTCCTGATGAGCTGAAAGAGGACTTGTAAATCTTACTGAATGTGGGATCATGACTCCTTTTTTTAACAATAGGATGTCTGCATAATCAAAGAGCTGGTAGCATTTTGAAGAGATCATTTTCAATCACCAATAAACACATTATAGCACAGGCTGGAAAAATAACAAAACCTTCTGTATAATTTTGTGGCAAGTTACAAGATTTGTTAAATACTGTCTTAAAGGCAAAACTGCTGTAGGTTATTTTTGTCTGTTATTATTTTTTTGTTAAATGTTTGCAGTTGAAAGCAATTAGCTTGTTGAAGTCTATTGACTGGGGTTTTTTAGAGGGGGGCTGTTTTATTGAAGAATTCAGAGTTATTACATTTTGTGGAAAATAATTTTTTTTCTTCAAAACAAAATTTCCCTCTGTGATTTACAGCAGAAGCCCACATACCAATGCATTCCCCTCTAACATCCAGTTGGAATCCTTTGTTGCACTCGCAGCGGTAGCTCCCAGGAGTGGGAATACAGCGCCCATTAAGGCAGAGATGTCGGAACACTTGGCAATAGTCAGTGAAGTTCACCGGCAAGATCACTGAAATAACAGAGTTGGAGAAATATTTTAATAGTTCATCGTAATAATCTTTGGTAAACTGCAGCTGGTGCAGCATTTTCCACTGGAAGTCAACGTTTACCTTCCATCACAATGTGACTTACACAGTAAAATCAGTATTGGGAGAGAGAAAATGGCACTTTGACTCAGAGATTAATCTGAAAACAGCTAGCAACCACTGATTATTTTCGTTATGACAAATCAATCCTGTTTTCCTCTTTTGCAGGACAAGAGAGGACAGAGTCTGCTCATACCCAGTGGTAAAGTGGGTACATGGCCCTGCAAGGGCTCTACTAAAAGCCTACAGTAGCAGAAAGCAGGCAGACTGGTTCAGTTATCTCTGTTTTCATAGACAGCAGAGTGAGAGGAGGGCAGGGATAACCCTGGAAGGTGTGCCTATACGGTCTTTGGCAGGCAGGCATGAGCTGGCTCTGTCCATGCTCCCAGCTGATCAGAAGCTGTGCAGCTACGTCAGCACAGTGTCAGGCCTGAGTTAACATACTTTGCTTCTTGGGCTCATTAGCTCAGCTTGGTGCTGAACCAAGACTAAATAGTTTCAGTTCGTGCCAGTGCAAGCAGAGTCTGCCTGCATCTGCACAGAGCATGGGCGAAATGAGCTTGTATTTATGTGCAAAGGAGTATGCGGCTATGACAAACAATTTCAGGTGGCACATGCCGACTGCAGACTATATGGGCACGTAGCAAATTCCCTGAGCAAGGGACAGAATAAGGAATATATCACTATTGTGCTCTGGCTTCATCCTTGCTCTAGAGAAAACTAACCTATCCATGTGCATCTCAGAAAAAGTTATTTCGTCATGTTGGTCAGCCTCAGTTCTGCAGCACACTAGTATTCATATTGGTACATAAAATCCCAGTCTGGCTCTTTAGTGTAAGTAACTTATCACAACCTAGTCAAAGAGCTATTCATGTTCCTCAGCGTTAACATGCAGCAAAGCTCACCATAGCCTCAAAACAACAGTAATGTAACTACTACGATACATGGGCCGCGGTACAGACACTGAGGATGTAATTTTTAAATCCTGTCTCAACAGGGAAGACACTACCAATGAGGTACACATGCTGTAAGATACCATGGTAACCAGGCTATGTGTCCATATAGTAAGCAAAAGATACCAACAGCTGAAGGGAGCACATTGCTCCTGAGAAACTCATGCTTTTAAAGAGCCAAACGCAAGTGGTGAGGGGTAGGTTATGCTTTTCTTACCATGAGGTGGTGGAGCCCGAGATGGATAGATGATTTCTGGATGTTGAGGGGGGTAAACACCAGGAATGAGTGGTGGAGGGATGACATCAGGACGGCCTGGAGGAAGCTCAGGTCTTGCTGGCAGCAGAGCAGCTACTGTGCATAATTTGCGATACTCATCTGAAACATGAACACATTAATGACTCTCGTGGCCTTTCCACTTAATGCAATCCTCCCCTTTCTCACAGTGTTTCAGATTAGCAGTAGCAAACTTTCAGTAATCTGGAAAATCTGAGCCCATAAATTTGTTTCATAGTAGCAAGCTTTGTTCTGTGAATTGAGTCATTAATCTAGGAGGATATCAATACTGCTTGTCAGAAGACCGCCAGTAAAAAAGATAACATAACTGACATTCTGGATATGAAACTGAACAGCGAGGCAGAGGCCTGATCTTAATCTACTTAGTCTTCTTTCATGCAAAATCTCTGGTGAACTCAGTGGGAAGTCTACCTAAAGAAGGACTTTTGGACTTGATCTCTAATTTAATACAAAGCTTGCCACAGAGTTAGGAAAATTCTGAACAGGGAAAAAAGCCCAGTTTCAACTGGATTTCTTAAAATTTAACCTCCTAAAACAAAGAAATATAAATATAAGCAATGAGGCAAAACCAATTAGAGAATGAATACACTAACACTATTTCCCTGTGAAAATTAAGTTTGCCAATAAAAGCAGAAACCAAATGAGGTGCAGTCTAAGGAGCACAAAGAGAAACTAAGTCAGATCCCCACCAAGACAATTTTTTTCCAGATGATGGGAAAATGATCTATTTTGCTGTAAGCACAGTTTATACTGAGTGTTATGCATTCTCCTATTGTTTATCTCAATTAGTGGCATCTGCCCTACTGCCCCACTTTTCCTCCTGCCCCTGACTCTTTTGTCTTTGGGAAGTGTGGGTTTGGAACTTATTGATCCAAAGAATGCATGCAGAGTATCATAATTAAACACCACATTTCCAGCTGACCTGATTCATGTCCACAATTTGTTCATACACAAATAACTATTTTCACAGCCAACATCTTCGAACTTCAAAATTTTAAAGTTTATGGCACAACAGTGGAGAGGAATTATATAATGAAACCAAAATGCTAGAGAGATGCATGAATTCCCAAAACAACATAAAAATTGAGAACCAAAAAATAAATTCAGTGTTGGGAGAACTAAGCTGGATAGTTCAGCCTTCAACACTTTCATTTCACTTCTATTTCCACCTGTAAAACACATCAGAAGCTCTTCCTGAATCACACAGGACTTGTTAAATAAACACAGTAGCCTAAAGTTCTGTTTTTCCCAATTATGATCTTTGCATCTATTTTAATGCTCTTAGGTTATCAGTTTGTTTCATGTGTCACTGTATTTCTCTCTATAATTCCTTAGAGTGATTTTAATCTTTAAATCATTCCCAAGAAGATTTTATTGCATTATGTATTGTATTTCCTTCATTTGTTTTTTTTCTCCTAGTTTTCTATTTTGCTTCTCCACATGTAAGCTGAATCTACTCTCAGTCAGAGGTCTACCTGTGGATAAAACAGCATTCAGAAGACGCATATACAAATTCCAATATGCAGATGTTTGCTAATGATGGTGGATTTAATAGTCAATTCTCTGATCACACATTCTCTAGAATCCACTGATCAGTCTTTCTGAAAGAAACAATACTGCATTTCTTTTTTATTCTAGATGAGTAATACCCAATTATCCAAAGCCGATCCACCAGGAGCCCAGGCTTTCTGCGCAAAAAGAAGTCACAGCCTTAGGGGTGCCCACTGATTGAACAGAATTAGCAGATGCGAAGGGACTACTGAGGTGAGAACTGAACATACACACACACAGCTGGATGCCCGAGATGCCACTTTTGAAGTATTTATAGTGTCAATGGTAAAACCCTGTTATTCCACATAAACAATTATTGCTGTGTTACACAAAGAAATACAGTGCAAACCTTTTTTATTGCGACTTTAATTTCCATGCATAATTTCTAGCAATAAACAGCCTGTTTTATAGTAACATCTGGGTCTGTTGCCCACATTGAAAATGCAACCACTTGGTTACATTATACAGCTAGTGCTCCACTTTACATTGCAGTAAATTTCCATTTCAGAGTTAGACAGACTTTGGGCCACTGACAGCTCTAAATTCCTCATCTTGTTTTCTCAGGATACATTAAGGAATAACTGAACTAGATTAAATAATGACAGAAATGCCTTACATGCATGTAATGTCTTTCAAATAATTTTAAAGCATTTTTGAAAACAGTAATTTATAGTCTCAATTTATCCCAAGTTGGGGGAAAAGAAATAAAGAAAAAAGTGGAATGTAACAATGATCTGGAAGATCTTGCATGGATTTATGAGTCAGGAAGCCCTGGGTTCTAGCTCCTTCCCCACCACGTCTCAGTATGTGGCCTTGGCCAAATTACTTCACTTTTCCACCCAGTTTGTTCACCAGTTAGATATGGATAATTGGAAAGTATGTAAAGAAACAGGGACTGTGTTAAGACTGAAAGCTTTTTCCTTGTCTTCTCATTTTAGACGAGCATCAATAGATTATACTGTTTCATTAGAATTATTCTAGCCAGCTTTGGACATTTAACATGTTTAAATATTATTAATGAGATTGTGACAGAACCAGGAAGAGTCTTCCAACAGTTCTGATCACAGATCTCCTCTCCAGTATTACGCAGTTTCCCTCAAAGGATTAAAACCAAGAATAATAAACACTCCCATACATGACCTCTGACAACTTCTCCAGAATTTCACTGCTATAGTGTTATGACCCCCAGTCCTCCCTAAACTCTGCACCTCCTTTGAGCTCCTTTCATCAATCCTTAAGTTTCCTTTATTCATTTATTTCTAAAGCATTTCATTAGGCCTCCAGTCCTAAACAATCTCAAAAACATCTCTCCCCCACTCCCTCACACTTAGTTTCACAATCTGCTCATCATCTTCTTTAAATTCAAATCACATGTTATCTGAGGATCTCAACACACAGGGAGGTGGTAAAGTCCAGCACATTTTGGTAGCAGAGATCACATTCTGCGCCAAACCTCAGGAAATAAATGGCACCTCAGAAAACTGGATGTCAGATGCAGGAAACCTTATTTTTACAACAAGAATGAAACTGCAGCGGGAATAAGGATTTATTATAAGGCTGTGAAGGAAGTAACTTGAACCTGAAGAGGATGTTGATAACAGAATCTGGATCAGGTAATGTCAGAATAATGCAGCTACAAAACATTAATTAGCAACAGATAAAATCCTATGTTTATGTCTGCTTGCCCTATCCTCCTGGGGGTCCTGAGCAACCTACCATAGGAGGCTCTCTTTGAGAGCACAGGGCTTAGTCAAAATGACCTTCCTTGGTACCCTCCAGCCTCAGCCATTCTGTAATTTTCTTTAATGAAAACATTACTGATAAAAGAATACCACCCTAACTCGGTGTTCAACCACACTCATAAGCATATACAGGCAGATTCCTACCGGTGGATCTGATCGGGCACATTTCAGGGGCGGTGGCTGCTCCAGAGGACCAGCACCGGCCACTGTCACAGCAGCACTGCATTTTGGACATCGGCTGGGGGAGCTGGTTGTTGCACCGCCCGTTGGTCAGAGAGGAGAAGCAGTATCCAGGACGCACATCTACCAAGAGAAAGAAAGGGATATGTAATCATCAGTCCATCAAGGAGCACAGCTTTCACAGAAAGTAAAGGTCCCATTTTTCTTGGTTGATTACATTATTGAGGACATAGCACTTGCAACATTACAACAATAAAAAAACAAAAGGCAGAAAACCAGAAAAATTGAGATAAAGTTTGGGCTGCTTCGGATTCAGGTGTAACACCTCATGTGAGAAAGCTGAAATTAAGTATGGAGCAGCAACTACTTAATGGAGGCAAAAACAGAATTGAATATATTTTTACATTCAATTATATTCAATATATATAATTGAATTCAGAATATAATCGCCATCTCTATTAAAGATAGTACCAGATCAATTCTGTTTAAGCTTTGATTTGAAAGCCACTGATGTACAACAAAATACAGCATTCCAGCTCTAAAAGCATGCATTTTTCATTAGTCACAGCTTTCCCAGGTGAAGTATGTAGTGATTTGACAAGACACAGGCTTGCAGGCAAGAAACAACAACAAAGCTTTAATTGATGCCATTATATTTTTTTATGGAGATATTCTGGTTTCCTGTCTGAAAGGGGTAAGCACGTGCTGTACAAAGAACGTCCTGTACCCAGATTTCACACACTCAGCTCTAACAACATTGCACAGAGATTCCCCAGCTTAGAGAAAGGAGAGAAAATGTGGATGGCAGGAGAAAAAAAACCCTAAAAATCTTGTGATACAATCTGAAGCTCTGAGCAATTGTTTCACAATATGTCACATCATGTCCAACTCAGTATAAGCTGTGGTGTGATTTGATCCTGCACAATAAACCAGACCAAGTTTGTTTCTAAAATATACAAACATTTGCTGTCAAAATGCAGACGAAAAAGTTGCAGATACAGCCTTACAAAAGCAGACACCAGTCTCTAAAGAAACATTATCTCAGTTATCCAGGGCATGATGGAATCATCTGTCTAGTAATAGGGCTGTGCAGAGTTTACTAGCTACGGTAGCGGATATAAAAAAAAAGACTAGGGAAGTTTCTTATTATTTTGAGGAAATTGATATATACTGATATGTTGGGAGAGTCTGTGATGGTTCTGCCTTTTATTAGCTGGAACCCTGAACACGGATATTACTGGCAGTACAACTAACAGACTCAGTTAGCCTTTGCTTCTAAACTTTAGTTAGTTCACTCATACTGTCATACAATGGAAATTTGAAATGGAGAAAAAGACCCAAATCTACTCAGTTCTGTTACTGGTCCTCCATTTTCTCCTGGTACCCAACTAAACTGCCAAACGCGTACACTCCTTTATCTACTGTATTAAAAATCAAATAAAGCTCTGATGCAAATTGTTCCCCGGAGAGGAACCTGTTCTCCAAAATCCCTGGAGAGCTATTCAGATGCTTGGTATGATGGTGGGATGGATAATAGGAAGGAAGTCCCCTAACAGACCCTATCATCATCCCCTGTAATTCATCCTTCTCAGTTCTGGTCAGCACCAAGTTTCTAAACATTTAAAAGCAGTAATGGGCAGAAGTGTAAAAAGTATCTACATGGGATCTGTGCAAGAACACAACATGCCAGAAGAAGGTAAATACACAGCAAACATCTTTGTCTACCTACGGGTGTAAGAGCTTATCCAAAAGCCACATCATTTTCAGAAAAAGACAGCAAATTTGTGAGAAAAATGCCAAATCTTTCCATATTTCCCATCAGAAGTGAATGTTTTTTTCTTTTTCCTTCCTTTAATTTTCTGTTCCAAACGGTAAAACACATAAATAAGGGCAAGATGAGCAGGAAACAACTTTTTTACTGTTTCAGTTTTTAATATTCTAGTACTTTTCACTTAAAAAAATATAGTATTTTGAAAAGGCAAAAAATTGTCATGAAAATGCCTCAAGAAAAATGTGCCTCTTCTATAAAAAATAAAAAAAAAGTAGACTGACCAAAGACATCTATGCCAGCTGGAGCTAGTGGGTTTCTTCATAACACTCTTCATGCACTTGGGTTGAGATGTTCTGCTCTTGTTTCTGCCCTTCAGCTCTAGTAGGTATTATCTTTGCTTTGTCTATTTGAATTTTTAAGGTCTGTAATAATGGAACTCACAGTTCTTCCTCTGGATGATTGGCTCCAGTGCTGCTCAGTTTGAGTCCCATAAGGGATACATTTCTCAGAAGTACTTCCTCATCTCTAACAGAATAGACATGTTCAGCTAACACTTTTCACAAGACTGGCATGTTGTAATTAAATCAAGATTATGTGTTTTTCCCAGCTTGAATACAGATCTGGGCTCTGTCCTCGTTAATATTAGACACAAATCCAGTATATCTGCAGGTAATTAATAGTGCTTCCCATTTAGCACATTTTGCCTTGAACACAAAGCTAAAATTTTAATGATCGTTCACACTGGCATATTACTTAACAGAGCCTGTCAGCATTTAAATACCCAATTCTTTAGCTGAGCTATTTCAGCCTACATATACCATGGGTAAAAAAGGCTGAAAAAACTGCAGGAATATAACACGAGTGTGAATGTTGGGCAGTCTTGATGGAACAATGACCATAAAAAATAAAAAGCAAATGGAACTTGTGCATCTCTAGATTTTTTTTTTTTATTACAGAAAGGTGAATCTCCATAAATATTAAGTACAAGCAGCAAGCAATGATTTAATGATCCATAGTCATTTAGGAGCTATTAATTTGAAGCAACAGAAGCAATTCCCAGTGGCATCATAAGTGTACGGTATGGAACCAATCTACCAAAATCCTGTTATTGATAATGGAAGCAATATAGTTCATCTTTCACAACCTGCAGAAATAGAATGGCACCCTTCAAAATTAATCTTAACCCAAACTATTTCCAGATCTCTTGGGGAAGTGAATACCATTTGGTACTTGGGTCTGTAAAGTCATTTTCTTTCAATTTTTTCACAAAATATTTTCTACCAAAGTTACTAAACACAGGGTGCTCTCTGGAACCCCAATGCTGGCACTGTGTATGAGGCTTTACATAAACAAGCCAAAACTGAGGAAATAAACCTTCCATTTGATTCTCAAATAACAACAAAGCCACTCAAAATTCAGCACTGGAAGTGAAAAGAGAAATTACTGCATAAAACCAAAAAAAATAAAATTTGCATATTTGCCCTGCTTCAGAGCAGGCTCTATGCTTCCCAGAAGCACTAAGTGCTAACACTACTCTTTCATGGCTTTGGCACTGCAGTGGCATTTAGTTAATTCTCACAGTCCTTTGGTTTCTGGTCTGGCTTTTGGAAGACAGGCTCTGCTCTGCACAGTGAAAGCCTGAAAGAACAGCACTGCCAATTCATCATCATGAAAGCAGATACAAATGTCCCACACCCAGCTTATCACACTACTTCCTTTAATGAAAAATATCTGCATTAAGGTCATAACAGTTGGAATGAGGAGCTGTCTGGGGTGATTACTTTCTTTCTCAAGTATATTTGCTTTTCTAAATGACTGCTGAATATAACATGGACTAAATCAAAGGCAAACATGAAAACAAGAATATCAAGGCCAAGGCTGAGCCCATCAGCAAAAGTAGTAGCACCTCTGGGATAACATAGTTAAGAAGGGAAAAAACCACCTGAGCAATTGCACCCAGAGAGAGGACTGAAAATATGAGAGAAAAGCAGCTCTGCAGACCCCAAGGTATGTGAAGAAGGAGGGGAGGAGGTGGTCCAAGCACTGGAGCAAATTCCCCTGCAGCCTGTGATGCAGACCTTGGTGGGGCCAGCTGTTCCCTTGCAAACCATGGATGTTAATGGTGGAGTAGACATCCACCTGCAGCCCATGGAGGAACCCACACCGGAGCATTCTATTCTGAAGGATGCACCCTGTAGAAGAGACCCACACTGGAGCAGTTCATGAAGAACTGCAGCCCATGGGCAGGACTCATGTTGGAAAAGTCTGTGGAGGACTGTCTACTGTGCAAGGGACCTCAGCCTGGAGCAAGGAGGAGTGTGAAGAGTCTTCCCCTGAGGATGAAGGAGTGGCAGAGGCAACGTGTAACGAACTGACCACAACTGCCATTCCCCATCCCCTGTGCCTCTGGAAGAGAAGAGGTAGTGAATTTGTGAATAAAGTTGAGTCTGGGATGAAGGGAAGGGCAGAGGAATGGTACTTTTAAGATTTGGTTTACTTCTCATTATCCTACTCTGATATGATTGGAATAAATTAAAACTCATTTGCCCATTTGTTGAGTCTGTTTTGCTCGCAATGGTAATTGGGGAATGATCACTCCCTGTCCTTATCTCAACTTGTGGGCCTTTTGTTGTATTTTTTTTTCTCCCCTGTCCAGCTGAGGTGGAGTGATGGGGTGGCTTTGGCACTGGGCATCTAGCCAGGGTCAACCCACCATGCAAGCAGATGTGTTAAACAAGTTCTGCCTAGTTTAAGGCAACAAATATGACATGAGAGAAAAAGTGTAGTAAGAAAAATTAAAGGGAAGGTCACAGCAAAGAGGGAAAGAGAAAAAACATCCTGCAAGTGGAAAAGTCATTTCAGAATACATATATAGGCACATGATGTACTTCTATATAAAAGGAGGATTTCACGACCATGAGCTGAAATAAGTTTCTGGTACAGTTACCCATCTTAGATATTCATGAATGTTCACGACAACTACTGTCTTATTATTTACAGGATTGTACTCACCTATGCACTTTAAGCCATCAGGAGCTGTATAAAATCCTGGAGGACATTTGCAGAAGTAACTGCTAACTGTGTTTGAACACTCTCCTCCATCACAGATTCCAGGAATGGTGCTGCATTCATCAATATCTTCAAGGCAAAAAAAGAAGCAAGGGCAGGTTAGCTAAATTAGTTCTGGCATGAGAATAGGTATTTTGTAATTAGTCTTAATGATCAAATTCAGCATGGTCTGAAGCCCCTCCTAACTTATGTACTAGGGGCATAATCAGCAGTTTTGAAATAGGATCTTTTGTTAGGCATCTTAAACATAAGTGAAACAAAGCCTAAGAAAATATTGTATCTGTAAATTGCAAGAAGCCAGAGTTTGCTTTACTACCTAATAATGATGGATGAAAGCCTTAAACTGCAAAGGGGATTTACTAAGTAAACCATGACCCCTCCAGTTTGAATTCTGCATGCCAGAATTAAGAAAACTGTCATGGGACCTGTAATGACCAAAGCGATCAGGAGCTTAACTGTTATGTCTCAAGGTATCTCCAGCAGCACAGCATCTCCTGGCACCATACTGAGGCAATGTTTCAATACTGACTCAAAGGGAAGTGTAGCACCTACTGAACTGCCTGTCCTTACAGCACTTTGGTTTTTCTCGGAAATCCCCCATTAAAAAGGACTGGGCAGCTAGGCACTGTTTAACTAATACAATCCGACAGGATTATAGCTCAAAGGATGACTGCAGGCAACCAAAATTACCTTTCCTGGCTTTCTCCAATAAGCGAATGTTGTGAAGTTTCAACAGATTTTGAGACAGTAACTGAAATATCAACTGCAGAAGCTAGACAAAGTCCAGAATTCCCCTTAGATTTTGTCAGTGATTTTAAAATAAAAGTCCATATTGTGATGGTCTTCACTAAAGAATCCCAATTCAATACCAAATCATCATCACAGATCCAGTGCAGAAAAATTTTCAAAGACTGCAGAAAAAAAACCTTAACACATACCTTCTTATAGGTGATCATAGCTGCATACATGAACAGAGGGAATGTGAAAGGTTTCTTCTACAGCTTGGAATTTATGTTATCTACAGTCATGTGAATAACAACCTATGCCAGCCCCAATTGCTCCTTAATTACCATCAGTAGCCCACTTGTGATGTGTAGCTACTTTTCCCTTGGTTTCCAGTGACTGTCTTAACAATGCAGCTGTATTTACTTAGCATTGCTCTCATCTTCTAGGAACCTGGAGTCCAGCTGAGCTTAAAAACAGCTCGCTTTTTTCCATGGTACCTATGAGAAGAACCAGCAAAGCAGAGCAGAAAGGCAGGTTATTCTCTAGAGTGATCAATGGTAACTGCCTGTCACAGCCACCTACAATCACCCGCTTGCTCTCCTGACAGGGAGAACCCAGCCAGAAATAATGGCATCACAGGACTCTATTCAACCTCTCCTCCAGAGATCTACAAACAGATAGACACATGGCTGTAATAATGATTTCACCAACCACAAAAATTTCTGAGATGAAATACTGCAACACCACCCAACACGCCAAGGCAAGAAGTGAATAATATCATAGTCATTAAAATGGATTGGGGGAATTTAAATGGAACGCCTAAATTGGAATTTGGCCCCAACAGATGGGGGAACACCCAAAGTCCCACAGGACCATTAACAAGTGTTTTAGCAAGTAGAAAAGATCTCTGTTCTACTCTCCTGTAAAGAGAGCAATACAGAACTCAGTATTATAAAAATTATCAATTCCTCCTCCCCTAGGTAAAGCATTGGATGCTCCCACACCTTTGTGGCCCTTTGCCTTTGCAGGAAACAAGTGGAGGGGACTGTGCTGACACAGATAACCAGACTTTGGAAACCAACCCACCCTAAGCAGCGCAGGGCCTTGAGTCCCCTGTGCACACATTCTTCCCCATCAACTTGCTAGCTGTCGTGATGTGGGTCACATTCCTCGCTTGGGTGTGTGAGAGGGGTGTGACTTTTTGTTCAGTGCTACTTCGACAGTGTTGCCAAAGCCTTGAGTCCGAGTGCCCTGGGAGCCCTGCTAGGAGACTTCTGGCTCCTGTACCAGGATTATACTTCACAGGAGTCCCAAAAGTTTCAGTGACAAAAAATGTGGAAACTGAATTTTGGTCTGAATAAAGCCCTTGATTAACAGAGAAAAATGCAGTTGTAAATGGATCCGATTCAAGCATTTTCTGACTCAAATTCACCAATGTTTATCTTTTAAGTCACTGTTGCCACTGTTTATATAGAGTCTGACCTTTTTAAAAGCAAAATCATCACTCTTTATTTTAGGGTTGAGCCTAACCCAAACAGTATTTCACTATTTATATTAGTGTTGACATTCATATAAGCAACATTGTCATTGTTAAGTATGCAAGTTTTATAAAGGTAAGTATACTTGATGTACTTGCAGAATAAATGTCACTCCAGGAAAAATTACTGCCCCCTGATCACCACAGTAAAGCATTTACCTCAGCATTAATGTAACTGAAGATGAATGGTTATATGAAGCTGCAAAAATAATGTAACACTTAAAAAGTTTTGCACCAGCTATGCTAACAAAGAGAAATTTGGCCAATACACTTAATTTCCCATCTGCTTGCATTGTCTCACCGTATCGAATGATTTCTATCCTGATCTGACCTTAATGGGGACCTACTGAAAAAACAACTGGTAATTCAGCAGGTAATTCTGTAGCTGGTAATTTAGTACTTCAATAACTCAGTACTTCAATAATTCAATAGCTCCCAGTTCTACTGAATCGGTGACCAAGTACAGGTTACAGCTGGGAGAATCCTTACTTGCTGGATAAGAAGTTAAACCAAGTACATGATCGGATGTTAATTATTATGTATTAATTACAGTCAATTACTATAAGGCAAATGACTCGTTTTATACTGGAGACTTCAACTTAAAACTCAAAAGGACAATTTAAAGAAGCAAAATGGATAGGTTGCTCTTACATGACTATACTCAACTATTGAATCCCTGTCCTATCTCATGCTGCTGGTTCAAGGCTGTTACTTTTCATTCTTTCAATTGTATGAAGACCTACACAGTTCTAATTAAAATTGCTTGGTACGTGCAATATGAAGATGTACTGAAAGTTTCTGTCTGCTGAGGTTCAAAAATTTACAGGTATGGAACTGAAGAAAGAAAACTTTGTCTCATCTTTGCAGCCATGTGATCACTCCAAAGGGATTTCACAAAACAGGCCAGGAAATTTGCGGCAGGATTTAGGATTGAACCAAGCTATTGCAGGTTCTTGGGTCCAGTCCCTCAACTATTACCAAGCAGAGGCTCTAAACATGGTGGTGGTTTGTGGTTTTTTGTTTCACTTTAATTTGGTTTGGGTTGGGATTTGTTTGGTTGGTTGGTTTTGGTTTTTTACATGATTCAGCAACTGAAAACTACCATAAGAATGTTTCTACAATGCAGCCTATACAAGCCTACAGCTCTCAGGTTTTCCACATACTAATACTTAATAAGGCACATATGCAGTCTTTCCTATTCACCATGTCCTTCGTGTTTCATCCGCAGAAGGAAACACTCGCAATGTTCTACCATAACTTTCTAGTTTACTTTCTGACAAAACCACTGCCAGTCAATCTGAAAACCAGGCTGTGTACAAACTCTTCTGACATCGCCATTGCTTTCCCTAACCTGCAATTAAATTATAAAATTTTGCTTGAAATTGGAATTTTTCTTTTGAAAGGGTAAGTCAGAATTCTTCCCAAATGACTACAAAATTTTTAGTGCTTCCTTAAAGGCACCTGATGCAAGAAAGGGTGAAGGACGCACACCTTGCAGGCATACATGTTTATGACATTGAAAGTTGGCACTAGCCCCTTGTGAAACTTGTCTGCCTAAATGAATTTAATTTTTGTCTAACCACTGAAAAGAGGATCAGTTGTAAGACATTATCTGGACTTCACTGTAAAGAAGGTGAATGAAAACTGTGCAATTGACACCTTTTAGGCATGGTTTAGTGGGAGGTGTCCCAGCCCATGGCAGGGGGGTTGGAACTAGGTGATCTCAAGGTCCTTTCCAACCCTAACTATTCATGATTCTATGATTCTATGTTCCTTACATACCCAAAATTGTCTTAAAGCAAAGGAGACATCTATGCCTGATTACTATTACAGAAAGGAAAAAATACTATCAAATCACACTTAAAAATTAGCAAGATTCTATAATCATCACTGCAAATTTCCACACTAATATCTAGCACCTGCAGTACTTCCAAAACAGGAAGACCAATAAGGAAAGACAAAATGTTTGTCCTTCTTCAACATCTGCGACTGTAAGGATGATAGTACTGCAGTCTTCACTCAGCAGCATCAAACTCCCATTAATGTTAAAGGCAGTTTACATGAGTAGGTGGGCATGTTTACATGAGTGGGTGGGTGTGTTGAACCTTCCAATCATATACACCTTTTGGTTAAAAGGTCCACACAGAGAAATGTACCTCAAGCATTTCTAAAGCAACATATCAGTTATAAAGTATTTTTTGTCTTAATGTTTAATTTGTTTCAGGTTTACCTTTAAGTCTATAAAATGTTACATGAATACAAGGCTTGGAAAAACTGTAGGCCAATATTTAAGACTCTGGTTTAGAATGATAAATGACTATTATTCATATTTGTTGTGAAGCATGCTATTTGCATATTCAACACAAAAGAGACTGGAAAGCTTGTCACAATTACAATCAAAGTGATTTGATTCCAGTAAGATCAACTTGTCACAATCAAAGTTGGCTCCAGAAAGATGACTTTCCTCCTTTAATTTCAGAAGGAAGTTCTAGAAGTTTCTTACCGTCACATTTTTGTGTCACTTCATTAAACTTGTGTCCAGCTGGGCATTTGCACTCAAAAGATCCAACAGTATTAATGCAATTTCCCCCTTGACAGATTCCAGGGATGGCTTGGCATTCATCCACATCTATCATATAAAAAAGGAAAAAAACACCCACTTTCAATTCATTTCTCAAGAACAGCCATAATAATTTGTCTACTCAGAAATTACAGTAAATATGCCTAAATCCATGCTTCAACCATCATAATATTATGATACTTGCTTGTGAAGACAGACACTAATTTTGTAATTACTCTATGAAAGTATGATTAAGTACGGTACTCTAAATATTTTCTGCAAGAAATCACATGGTTATTATTGTTACAGACATTGAATATCTAACTGCTGTTGCTTTGTTTTTCCAAAACATCTGGGGAATGGTGTGCAGAGAACACAGTCTGTCAAAACTCAGGTTCCTTTAAAGTATCTAAATCTGGGCACCCAAAATCATTTGCCCCTTTGAAAATCTTGGCAACATAGCCCAACAGCACAGAGATGCATGAACCACAGAGCAGCAGTGTGCATGGAGGGGGCCTCACAGAGAGGCTTGGGGAACTGCAGACTCATTACTGATGTAAATTATTAACTCGTCACTCCAGTAAGAGCAGCACCAATGACCTTAGGCTGTGGTTAGGATCTGACTCAAGAAGTTTCATAGCCATAATTAATGTCTCAGGAGGAATTATTAATGACCTGCTTAGACATCCATAAATCTGGAGGTTTTTTTCCCTTTTATTTCTCTCTCTTTGCTTTTAGTTTTTTCACTCAAGAAAAATGAAACAACAAAGATGATCACAGGCTAGGTAGGAAGCTTAAGACAAACATTTTCAAGAGGCCCCAGATTTTAGCCTCACATCTATTTTAGCACAACAATGTGTATGTCATCACTTAACTGCAAAAGTGTTGCTATGGCTCAGTAACAGCTAAAGAAAAGAGACTAGAGGAGGAGTGGCACTGCAATAGGAGACAGCGGAGGTCTGGCTCACAGTCCCCAGGGCTGCCCTCCATCTGCTGCTCCCTGTCCTCCAGGAGCAAACAGAGCAGTCACCACTCTCCAACCCAAACACCTGTGCTTCCCCCATCACTCCGAGAAGTACCAGCTGTTGCCGGTAAAACCCAATTTCTTGACTTCTTGGGATTCATACTAGGATGGGTTCCAGTGCAGGGACACAGGCTGAAGGAGATGACTCCTTCAAATCTCCCTTTCTAAATCCCAGAGAGACAGCTGTAATGTGTCTTGTCATCTGAAAAGCAAAGTATTATGTCTGTACAAAAGGCCAAGAGGCAATTTCCCTGGGAGCCACAAGTAGGAAGTTTCAGGAACGCCAAGGGGCATTATCTGTACCACATCACAGAGCATTATGTAAAGATCCCCAGGCCAACCGAGTGGGGTCAAGGGCACAGCAGAGCTGGAGCAGAGCTGGGCTAGAGCTAAGCACAGTGCTGGGAGGCAGAGAACTAGCACAGCTACAGCACCCTCGACACAGTCACACTGCTGCTGGGACTCCAGCTACAACAATATGCACTGCTTTAGCAGCAGCAGCAGCAGTCAGCCAGATTTCATGGCACTGTACTGCCTATTTGAAAAAAATAAAAATATGAAACAAATAGAAATCATACTCCTGACTCACAATGGCTGCTTCAAAATCCCACCTTTTGGCTTCCATTTTCCTCCTTTGTATCTTTAAAAATCTCAGCTGTGATATTAATTTAACTTTCACCCAGACAAAGTCAAACTGTGAGCAGTGATATTTTATTTACTTTTTAAAATAAACTTGCCCTCCCCTCCACATTATTTTTTCTGACTTTTACACAATAATAACAGTTCTCTTTTCAGAGAACTTGGATTTTATTTAACCTCCTTTCCTTTATTTAGATTGAATATGGATGTGAAATCCCTGAAATGTCTTCAGTCTGAATGGATGTTATCTGATTTCAGAAGGACTGGATTTAGTACAATTGCATGAAAAATAAAGCTAATATGTGGTTCCATAGCAGATCTCTTGAAATTATGAACACATTACAAGAGAAGGGAAAACTGGAAAGTACAAGTCAAACATACAGGGCCAAAACTGCGTTGGCACCGCATACAGATTAGCATAAACGTAGCTGCATGCTAAGAAATGTGCAGCAAGCAGAAGTAGCTTTATTCTGAACTGCACAAACCCATTTGAGAGGTCACTGTAGCTTTTCCATGACACAAACAGGAGGGATATGACTAGGTGGGGCACAAATTCAGGGGTGTGGGCCACATACTTATACACATAAGATTTCAGAAGTGTCCAGAATCTCGATTCACAGATTTCTACACAACAGAATGGCTGAGGTCAAAATATGTGCACATTATGTGGCATACACAAACATGCCCATTTCAAAGTTCATCGTGACTGTCTGCAGGCACCAACCAGGACTTGGCCTGTGGCAGAGGATATCTGCATTTTTAATGCAATGGAATGCCTTGAAGTCCTTCATAATGATTTCACAATTAAATAAAATCACTGATAAATTTCTAATATTTATCTCAAAAATACTGTAACTTATTAGAAAACGCTAAGCAGATTGAAATAAACTAGCCCCAAAGATACTGTCCTGGGAACCTATAATCCACATCAGTTTAATACATAGCTGCCCCTGTTAACTTTCTCCTGTTTCCTGCCAGACATCCAGACAATAAAAGAATTTATACAGCTGGAAGTATTAGAATAAAAGCCAAAAGCAGTGTAAGGACTTTCTATGGTAAGGCATACTCTGAAGTAAAAAGTAAGCAACATCTGGGTGGATTTTACGATTTGAAACAAATGCAAATGTATTTCAAACTTGTATAAAATATATAATGGGGCATTTCAAATGGCATGACAGGCACTTTTTCCAGGTCAAAGCAGTGTAGCTTGAGAGATAAGACACCCAAGATGAATCCAAAATCAACAAATTTTAGCGAAAAAATCCCACATCGGATAAATGGAACATTATTGCCACAGACTTTTGATGTTTTGAGCACTTTTTGAAAACAGAATAAATTCCTCCACAGAATGATCAAGTGGCACACTCAGAAAAACACCATTACAGAACCAAGGGAAAGGGTTGCTGGCAGTGAGAAATTCATTAAGATGCTGGCTGCTCTCACATGACCTAAGTTACTAATGTACTCACTTGAACATCAGGCACTCACTGAACCATGAAGTAATTCATCTGACAATGTTTTTCCATTCTTCACACATATAACTGAGAATGGCTTAGGACAGGTTATTCATAGCAGCGTAACTCAATTAAGATTAATCCAGTAACAATTTCAGCAGCTTTTGGGGAAGTTCTGCTGCTAACTTACCTTGACAGGCTCCAGTTCGAATGTTTGGAATGAAACCTCGGCGGCAGGGATGCGGCTGGGCAGGACACATTTCACAGGGGTGGCCCCATGCTCTCCCAACTGTTGCACAGCAAAGGGTTTTTGTGCAGACTATTCCACTGAGCTGCCCTTGGCACATCTGGTTGGTTACTAGAGTAAAGCAAGGGCCGGTCCTGTAATCTGTGCCAAAGACAGGAAATCTAATCAGCATCACAATAAAAATACATAACAAAACTTGGAATAAATCAAAATACCAGCATATTTAGGCAAGTCTTCTGCACACAAATTGCCCACCAGCCCAACAATTTTCCTTAGCAGTATTCTGCACAGGATTTTCCTCAAGTTTTCTTCTCATTCAAATCCACTGAAAATAAGCAGCTCTATAAATCTATTGTGACTATTTTACAAGGAGTATTATATACTTAAGATTCTGCCGGTCCCCTTTTGCTGCTCAGTTTAATCTCTAGCAATACTCTTTGTGGGGTCTATTCATTGGTTTGTTTTAAATATTCAGTGTGTTAATTAAAATAATACTGAGTTAGGATACATTTATTTCCACAAGTTTTGTTCTCAAATGAGTCTCAAGAGAAGACAGTGCAGACTGCAAGTTGTTTTTTGAGGACTGTTTTCACTCTTATTCAGGCATACACTCTACCAGCTATGTGGGTAAGCTTTGCCTACAGCTGAATGGAGGGCATGTGGAACACATCTGCTTTGATTTGTTTATGGTAGGACAGGCCACTTAGCCAATAGACAAAATGAAACTAAGATGTTAATAAAATACTAGTAGCCTTTCTTTTGTTCCATTCTCCAAGGGCAAATGCCAAGCAGTGGTATTGCCAACCCCTGTTGTCTCCCGCTCATCCAGAGTGTGCATCCCTGTTAATTCTTCACAAGTGACCTTATATGTTTTTCTGTTATGGTGCACCAGGACAGAGTCCAGCATCCTGTAAGTGTAGCCAGCAAGTTATGAACCTGACAGTTGTCTGTACTGAAATGGTTCCCAGGTGCCTCAGCCAAGGTCACCAAGTAATCCACGCTACCTTATGACATTATAAATTCCTCCAGCTTTCATGCCACTTCCACACTTTGTTAACAATAATATGTTAGCACTAAACCACTGATAAGAAGTGTTAAATAGGGCAGAAGTAAGAATGGAGGCCTTTCCATTCTGCCCTATCTCCCCACTTTTCTACATTGAAACCTATAATTTAACTAATCTTTATTCCAAACCAGGGATACTGCATCCATATACTACAGTTCTGCTGATTAATCAAGCCACTCCTTGAGATAATAAATAAAATGGCTTAGAGAAGTCCTGTAAGCCATACAACAGTCTTATATTCTTACTATTATCTTCAACAATTAAACATGATTTTCTCAGGAAGGGCATCGAGTTAGTTTCAAAGATCTATTTCTGATAAACTTGTACTAAATGACACTAAATGCCATTTGCTCTTCATTAACTATGTATTACATTCTATAATTGCTATTCTATCTTTTGCCTGTTTAACAGACATATAATCACCTAGATCATCTCTTTTCCTTTTAAAGTATTGGAACAACAATAATTTTTTTTCAGCCTCTGGAAATTTGTCCTGTATTTCCAGAGTTATGGAGAATTAACCTGCATGATATGAGAACCCTTTAGCTAAATCTTCTCAGTTTCCCTCATGCTGGTTAGCTGGACTAGCTATATAAAAATACGTAAATGTAATTACTGCTATTTAATGTCATCCTTAAATGCTATCAGGTTGCAAATATGAAGTTTCTGTCCTATCCCCTCCAAACAGTTCAGCTACATTTATTGAACACTTCTCCCTCCTCTTCCCTAGTGATTCTGTCAGCCTGATCATGAATGGGTCAGAATCTCTGATAACATCTCTTTCTTTACCCTTTGTTACTTAATTCCTTTTCATCACCTTAACTCTTTTTGGCTTGGTATTTCTCACTGTGCCCCTTCACTTCCCATAGTAATTTCTCACTCTACAGCTTCTGTCAAGTTCTTTTCCCATTTTGAAGCATTTCTGTAACTAACTGCTTTCGTTTTCTTAGTTAGGCTTGGTTTGCTCTTATCAAAGCTTACATTGCCTTCTTTCTCATTTCTCATTGTAGAGATGCAGCTTTGGAAGCATATAGTACAAAACCAAATATTAACAACTCCTGACTTTATCTTACCCCTTCAATACACAAATGAATACAAATAAATCATGATCAATTATACCTATCAATTAAAGAAATTTCATTCTGTGATTGATTCTTCATCCTTGATACAAATCAGAACACATTACTTTGCGCAAAACTCACAATATTCAACCTCCCCCTATTAAAACAATAGAGGGCAATTTCTTTAGAAACACCACAGTTTTGTGTTGGCAACAGGAAATCTCCAGTGTATCTCTTCAGAATGAAATCCCTTATTGTAGATTGTCCCTATGCCATTTATACATAGACAGTTTAAAAAGGAGTCATTTTGTTCTCTGTTGTAGAGGGAAGCACGCGCCAGACAGTGGTGAATAACCCATCTTGTATTTTATGGTAGAATATGAATGGATCAGCATTTACGATTGTTTGCTTTCAAGCTATAAATGACTTAGCTGTGGCTAATACAACTTAGAAATCTGGTGCACCCAATGAAGTTAACTTTATAATCATGCAAATCTTTCTGCACGGTTTCAGTAACAAGTAGGTCAAATATGCACCCAAAACCAAGCAAATCCAGCTCCTATTTGTTATCATCCAAGTTCACAGCACTTTACTATGAATGATTATAGACTACATTTCACCTTATCTTTTCCCTTGATAAATTTTACCCTTAATACTCAGTTTTCTGCTTAGTACAACTTTCTTCTATTTTCTCAATACAATCATTCACCTTTTCACAAGAAAGATTTTCTTTTCTGTTCTTAATGAAAAATTCTAAAGGTCAGGAAATGCATAAGAAAAAGACCATTTGGATGTACCATTGATCTATGGCCACAAAGAAATCCACACTTCCAAATCCTTTTTTATTTGTACGGAGGCTTAGTAAGAGAATTCTAGAATTAAAGCATTCTTAATAGTGAGTTTAACATTTTCTGACGCATTACAAGATGAAGACCTATGAGAAGGAGACAGGATTCCACTAACTTGAAACAAGAAGAGAATGGTATCACATGTAAACAAATCTCCTTGAGTTACACCATTTTTCTTTGAAGGTGTTTGGTTTTATGAATCATGCAGATTTCAGAAAATGGGGTCTATGCTACAAGGCACTGACTTTGGATATGAGCTTAAAACTTCAATCTTTATTTTGTAACAGCAAAGTCTCCTTAGACATTTGTGTCATTTGCAATTATTCAATCTACTTTGATGACTAAAACTCAAACACAAGGTACCAAGTGATCAGTCAGGAGTTAAAAAGAAAGAAAGGGGAGAAGCATAGCCAGAAAAGCTCTTACACAGTTTGCTTGGTTGTTTTTTTCCCCAGAGGTAATTTCATTATACTGAAGAATTCGGAGACTGGAAATTATTTCAGTAAAATTATTTTTAAAGGATGTGCAACTGATAATCAAATGTTCTAAGTCACTTCTAATGCGAATTTCAGCATGTGCAAGCAGCCTTCAGTAGGCATAAGTCACAGCTATCTACAAGTTTATCTGCTTCTTCACATACTTCTTAGATATTTTGATAAGGAATAATTCCACAGGGAGCCTTAGACAACTGAGAAGATGGCAGAAACAGCAAAACCATATTAAGTTCCCATACCATCAAAAAGAGTACGAAAGCAATAGAATGAGGCTGGTTCAGACCATGCAAGAATCCTGCTTATTAAGTCCGCAGGAAAGAATAAAGCTGCATTTTGATCTACAGCTCATTCCTGTTTCAGCCACAATCATCAAATAATTTCAATTATCTTCTCAAAAGACCCTTTATGTTCCTAAAAGCACCAGAGAGGCTGCTGAAATGCATAGTACTGGCAGGCTTTGATCAGAACCAAGCACAGTAATAAATAATGGTAATTGTTCCAAGTAATGCTGGACAGCACCAAAGAGACTCCAAGCACCAGGCTAACACAAAGCTTTAGACACCAGATACACATCTTAAGCGCTCAGTTCATGTTAACTTCTGTTTGTTTTCAAGCACAATATAGTTTTTAATGTAAAAATACAGTTTAAAAAAATTCTGAACTAATGGAACCTAGATTAAACAATTCAGCTAATGCAAGGGTCCTGGATTAAATTCTGGGTTTTTTTCCTCCTTTCCTCCATGATTAATTTCTTATAAATCTCCTATGAAGAGTTCTTAATGTTTCAAAGTAAACAGCCTGATCTTGCAAACTGATAACCACCTGTTAAGGAGGTTGACAGACTCCTCCACCTCTGTTAAAATGAATGGAATCTGCATGGGCGCAAAGGTCAAAGGATGGGACCCTAGCAAGCCACCATTTATCTTATCATGACCAAGATCTCATTACTGAAAAGAGAAAAATTCCATCTCTTGCCATCATAAAGAAACAGATAACGGTAAAATGAGTGCTGTTTTTCTCAGCACACAGCATGCACAGCTCACACAGTACCCTGCGCTGCACATTGGCTGAGCAGCAAACCCAGACTGTTGCTTGGAGGAAGGAAACACTCCTGGTAGCTACTAGCACTCCACATGGGTAAATTCTGCATGAACCCCCAAATCCAGCCAAGACTGCTGTGTAACTGAAACCACCCTAAGCAACACAAACTGGCAACCTTCCCTTTCTTTAATACAGGAGAAAAGGGAAAGGAATATTCCATTATCGTACAATCAATGAAAGAAAGGTCAGAAAGGGCTCCAAGGCAAGTCAAGTACCTTAAAGCTGATCTTCATTATAGCTTACTTTCCTGCCTAGAAGCAGTTTTGTTTCTGCTGTTTGGTGGGCTGGTTGTGGTGTATTTACCAGCCGGGGATAAAAGAGGAACATTGGCAGGGAGACTGTAGAAGGCAGAAACACAGACTCATTTCTGCAAAGCCTACAGAGTGCTGCTCACCTGTGACCCACTGTGCTTTACAGCCTGTGCCCCTGCTTAGCCAGCCATCGGGCAGAGAATCGCAACTGGCTATACCAGAGAATGGTGTTTAGGAAACTGATCTCAAACAGCCAAAGAATAATGCTAACTAAAAGTTGGCAGTCCAAGTTTCAAGTAGCAGAATCCTTTTAGCACAGTACATGACTTCGGGCAAATTTAAACTATTTTTTCTCAAGCATCCAAAAAGTGTATTTCTGATGGGGAAAAAAAAAAGAATTTTATAGCAATTCTGTTTTTCAATGGCATTCCTAAAGTACAAAAAGGATTTTTAAATGGTGAGAAAACTAGTAACTATGCCGTTGCAAGCAGAAAAAAATACCGCGTAATTAAAATGCGACACTCCACAGTATGGCATGGGAACAGTATAAGAAGTCAGGGTGGTGACGCAGTGAAACAGGTTGGCCAGGGAAGCTGTGGCTGCCCCATCCCTGGCAGTGTTCAAGGACAGGTTGAACAGGGCTTGGAGCAACCTGGCCTAATGGAAGGTGTCCCTGCCTGTGGCAGGTGCTCGGAAACACGATCTCTAAGGTCCCTTCAAACACAAACCATTCTGTGATTCTATGATGCTATGACATTGAGCTTCCATCTTTCCCTGGTTGGAATAGCAAGTGCTGAAAATGCTGTAAGTAAGACAAGTTTTCACATCACTGCTATAGAGAGGGAAAATTCATCTTGAATGCAACTTTTAGATTAGAAAAAGTAAGATTAGGATTAGAAAAACAGATGATGGGATTTCCAAAGGAGTTTCCAAAAATGTCCAGTGGCTGGACACTTATATATGGGAAAATTTAATGTGGAAGAAGGGAACTCTGAATGTATCAAATGTCACCAATAAGAATGATATGAGAATGACATCAAGCTAATTATGGTTTTGGGACAGGGAAAAGGCAATGTTTAAAAAAATGAGCCATGAATGAAGAATCTTAAGTGAAATCTAAAAATACACACATATAATCATATTTAACTAAGCTGATTCAGGTATGCTTGCACAAACAAAACTCCAAACACTTTCCTGAGTTTAAAAACCAGGAATAGAAGAAATGTGTATTACGGCTATCATGAAATCATGTTTTGCATACAGGACTTTGTGGCTTTTAACTGCTGGTCAGAAAAGTGAATGACCATGCTCAGGATCCTGTGGGATAGCTATTATTTGCCTCTGTTTTTCCTAAGAGGAGACTTGTTGCATATCTCACTTTCCAGAACCGAGACCAGACACACAACACAACATTCCCATGTTAGCTCAATGCACTGACTTCCAACCATTTGAAAACTCAGACACAATAATTCTCCATCCACAGGTGACACCGAAATGCCCGTTGATAAATGCTTCCAATCACAACACTCTTTTTTCCACAGGGGCCATTTCCTTAAATAATTACTCACTGTTAAGCACTCCCTGTCCTCTCCTCCCCCCAGCCAGACACCATTACTCACCCCAGTCAGATCCCAATGTGTCATCACTGGAAAGTACATGGCAAAGATATCAGAGGGTGTTCAGAAGGAAAGAAAACAAAACTTTGTAAATGTTTTAAAGCTTATTTCCTATGATGTCTAACACTTCTTACCAATGAGCTTTGGTAGGTCTAGCTGTGGTATGTGAAGAAATTATCATCATGCCACTTCGGTCTGCTCCTTTTCAGTTCCAGAGATGGCTTCGCATACTAACAAGACCCTTTCCCAGCTGCTTCAGCACACAGTGCAGCACAGAGCTCAAATAGCTGAGATTTAACATTGGCTAGTGCTAAGATGTCATTGGAACTAGGACCTCGGAATGCAACCATTCAGGCACTGTTTCTGGCAGGGGTATATATCTGGCAGCAGCAATGTCTCAAAATACCACAGCTGTGCTGCGGACAGATCACAGCTCCAAGTTGTCTCTCGTTATTTTAACAAGAGCAAAAAACATCCACGGAAGCCTATCTAAGGCTTGCAATAAATAACTTCCACAGGTATCATAATTCTTCATTCTGTATTAGTCAGCCACAAAAGTTAATGCCTCATATATTTCAGCCCCAGGAATATTATCTTCTAATTCATGATTCTAATGACCCAATTTCTGCATGTCTTCCTCACCTTCGCTTGTTGAAAATTGTTCTCAAATATTGACTTGCTGGCACACTTCAGCCTAAAGTTATTTTCCATTCCGTAAGCTGCTTCACAAATCCATTTCTGCACAGATGATCTGTTTAACATGTCTATCTAGCAAATATTATCTAGTCTTCCTCGGATACTGGTTAAAGAGCAGGATTTCAATAATAGCTTACTTAACCATGTGAGACTAACATTATCAGTAGCATTTGATGCACAGAACAATTCAGACTGACTACTTTCGAAAGTATTTTGGCAATCCATTTCCCAGAACAAATATACAACTATTTTCATGCCAATTTTGTTCTTGCAACTGACCCAGTTCTCGAAGTCTGTAACTGAAAAGTAATAACATTACAGTAATAAAATAAAAAAATAATGTTCAAAAAATTATTACAGAATTTGAGTGATTTGTTGCACACATTTTAATCCAACACGCAGACTAAGCATTTCACCAAAATCAAGGCTTTAGCTCTGTTGTTCCCAATTATGTGCGGCAGCAGTCCAAATACAGAAAATTGTTACCACATTTTATTCTTTTCCATGATGAAGAAAACAGTAAGCAATGCAGCTAAATGCAGAATAACTCTCATTTCTGAATAATCAGTTACCTGACAAACTCTAACCCACCCTTCTTTGCCGTATAAGCTACAAAAGAACATTTCGTTGCAGATTTTAATTTTTCCAATTTTTTTTCACAGGCTAGCAACAATGAAATCAAATTCTGAGTCAATTTCCATCTCTCTTTTTGCAAAAAAGTAACTAACTTTGGTGACATATTTATTGTTAAGACCAGATGATTATGAAGGAGAATGGATTCAACTGAAGAACTCTGGAAGTTTTACCAAAAAAGAACAAGTTGGCTGAAGTATATTACTACTTTTTAAGAAGAGTTCTTAAGAAGTGCCACGTTATAGAAACTCTCTTAACATACCACAAAGTATTAACTATTAAATAGCAAGGTAAAGACAAAGCTAGTAGACGAGCTCTGTATATTTCTTTGGCTCCAGAAGACACTGACTATAAAATAACTGAGACTACCCAAAGTAGCGCAAACTGTGTAAGAAAAACAGATCTAATGACTTACAGTATACTAAATAGACCAACATCCGAATAAAGGGAAAATGCTTTCAGACAATGCAACAGGCAGGATTTAAACAGATACTGCTCACATTTTAAAAGGAGAGGGAACAGTGCAATACATTAGAAATAATATTTTTTTTCCCCAAAATATAAATGTTCCTCTGCAGTGTCATGAAACACAATACAATTGCAGAGCACTGGAATGAAACTCAGTCCAGAACTGAAAAGAGGTTATAAATAAAAAGGGAAGGTGAGAGGGAGGAGAGGAAAAGAGCCAATTTCACTGCTCAAGCTAAGTGAAATACAATGAGTAAACATGCAGCAAGAATGGTGAGAAGTCGACTCATTTTTACTGTAGATCACTTAAAGGAAAGGCAGTAAGTGTAATAGGGATGTCTGGGGTGTTGGTAAGTATATATTATCATAATGACACGTGGACAAATAACTTTGCGGTCCTAACAGAATGCAGAACTTCCAAAGCCCTGGCAACACTTTAACAAGGTAATTAAAGCAATCAACAATTTCTTCTCATTCCTTTTTAACAGCTGCCAGGAACCATCTGGCTTGTCTGAAGCAAACTCCTTCTTTGCCATAACCCAAAAGGACCAGCACTCCTGAGAAATTATGGCAGTGGAAAATTTCCACTGAAAGAAAGCAAAGGGCATGCAGGTTGTATTCCCATAAAGACTCTTCTCCACATGGCAGACAGCTCCCTGGTGAAATTTCCTAAGCCAGACACTTGCCAGGTTTTTGTGTTCTCAATACTTCTCATACACATGTATTTTTAGTGATACTGTCATGAGTGATGCCAGATTTGATACGACATAAATAGTGATTGTTTTTTTTTTACTTGCCTGAAGACTTGGAATAACTAATACTGTTCTTTTTGAGTAAGGTTTTAACACAGAATATTACATTGTAAATAGCCAACTAAAAAGACACAAAAAATATCTGAAAAACAATGACTGCATACAGCATTTTGATTTTCCCAGTAATATTTTAACCATTATTTCATGGTTGCACAATAATCAAAAAAAAATCTCAGGAAGTGTTACAAATTTAAGTCAACAACATACAAAAATTGCTTCAGACACCAGTTTCTCACCTCTAACTCTACAGTGAAACACATCAACTACTTAATTGAAATACCATGCAACTCTCTGTGTTACAGGATCAGATTCCTTCCGCAATGAAACCGTAGCATCATTCTGTGTGTACACCAGTGTAATCATGCCAGAATCTGGCTCACTTTGCATAACCATATATATGGGATTCGCATTAAGACTGTGATCCAAAAATGAACACAATAATAACATGTACTACTTTACTCTGAATGGTATCTCTGTTGAACTGTTATAGAATACATGCCATAATTCTGGAATTATCTCATGTATTGAATACCTACCGCTAGAAGTAGAAAACATCTCCTTCCAAGAAGGCAAATGATTTAACCTTGACTCACAAGTGTTTAACTAAACAAGTATAATTTTATTAAAGATATATATTATGCCCACCAATATAAAGTAGTTGAGATGCTAACACTCATGTTTCATTACACTTAATTTTCTGTACAATCACGGACACTATCTCTTCTGGTGATCTTTGGGTTTCAGTGAGCCTAGGGTTCTCTCATCTTTAACACTTTCCTGTGGTATTTACTGAAGTATTAAACTGCTTTGTTGCTAACTATGAATGATCTTCAGAAAATCTTAGATACTCACACAGATCTTCTAGACTTTTGTATTGATTGCAAAGAGCCAGTGAACATCACCTATAATTAGCATTTCATTTTAAAAAGTAAATTCCTATTTCTTCTTTAACGTCGACTGTTATTCCTGTCTTCATTGGCCACTTGGTTAAAGAAATCTTCTTGTTGCTTATCACTAATGGGTGGATGTCCCCCAAAGTCAATGAATGACTGACCTCAAGTGACTGAGGACTTTCTTCATCCATCACAGTTTTAATTTAAGGATTAGAGAAACTACTTATGACAACTGTCAATTAATTCTCTGTTAAAACCACATCAAAAGCCTGATTTTCCAAAGCAGTGAGAGAGTACAGAACTAATAAGGGAGAAAGATGAATCCACAATTATCAAACTCAGGGTCAAGTCTGCTTCTTACTTGCATACTGCAGGCAAGAGCAAAAGGTATTTACTGACTCTCCTGTTAGTGATGTAATGAAGAGCACAACATATTTTCTTTTCTAACTTCAGATATTAGTTGAGAACAATTGCAAGTCTTTCTAAAAGACTTGGAATTACCATAAATACTCTAGGCAAACATGGGAAACTTTTTGTGCTTTTACTCAAAATGCAAGCGACTCCCCATTCTGAGCATAATGTTTAACACTTCTTAATATTTTAATAACATCTGTGCTGATGCTTTTGGCCTTTTCTTATTTGTCACATTTACTGTGTATACACTATTGTAGTGTAACAGGTATTGCAGATCTATTTTTACCCCAGCACTGGAAACTGGCATCTCTTCTACCTGTTAATGGGAATATCAGGTCCTAAGATTTCATTCGCCCCCATACATGAACAAATCATTAAAACTGGGGAAACAGTCAACAGCCTGAGTGCCTTGACCATGAACATTCATACCCCAAGCCTGAAATCCTAACAGATTTCTGTTTCCTCCCTATTATATAGGACTTGCTGGTTTTGTAGGTGCCCAGACATGGACCATCAGTATGAAGTCCAGATCCTAGTTACAAGTGAAGGATTAGACTCATTCACTTTGACAACAGAATGACAATTCAGTGGGAGAATCCTGTTGCCTGTGACTATGCATCCACACACCCATACGTACAAAACAGACAGCGCTGGAGGGATGAGGGGAAGACAGAGATCCACCCAGCTTCAGAGGCTTTTTTCCAAAAGCTGGACCATACTGGCTCAACAGAAAGTGACACACTCTAATTGTATTTTACTAATTATATGCTCATGGGGAACGGCATCAGAAACTTGGAAACAATCATTTGTACTGAACGGTCCATTACACCAATCACTGTGCAGTTTTGGATGATTTCTCATGACTTATTTTAGAGTTTCTGGGTTGAATAACAAGGTTTCTCTCACCTCCACGCTGCCTGAATCCCAGTGGTCATTCAAGGCTGATTTATTTTTTTTTATTCTTTGCCATGACAATCACTGAAATTTATTGGTGTAAATGCACAGAACATCTGGAATTAATGGTTTCAATTAATGGAGTTCATAAAAGTGGTGCTCCAAAACGTACATCAGTGAAAATCAGATAAGTTTTATTTGGGGCATGTGGGAGAAAGGAATCAGGGGTTCAGCAAATGAGCCAAGTGTCTGTGAGTATCTAACTAGGGCACTGAGGGGAATGAACAGCTCTGGCCTCTTCTTTGTATACACTTCAACACAGAAAGGCTGGTTTCACACAGAAATAGGAGATCCCAGCTGAAAGAGGATGCTGGACATACATGCCTATTTATCCACACATGCTTGCACTTTTTTTTCTTTTCCATTTGAGGTACAAAAGATTAAAGCATAAGTTTTAGTATACTCTGGCTATATAGTGATTCTCAATAAGATAAATGCTCAACATAACAGGAATCACTCAGATTTAGGTCAACAAACCACCAGCCTCACTGACTCCCGAAACAAGAGTACGTAACCTTTGAGTAACAGGTGTACTGGCCCAGCATGTGACCTGAGCCTCCCTTTCTCAGTTTATACCACACCATGTAACACACTCCATATCCTGATGTAGCTACACATCGCTAATGCATCATTACATATGAGTAGCACCAGAATGTAAAACATATGAAAATTAGAGGCACAGAACACAGAAATCCTTTAAATACATTTTCCACCCTTAAAAAAAAATTAAAAAATACTGTGCCATTTATAGATAAAATAATAATAATTTATGTAAAATTTACAAAGCCTTTACAAGCGTTGCTTCTGTTTACAGATAAAAGTATCCGCAGAAACTGCTGTTGGTCCAGATGCCTGTCTAATACATAATACTTCACAGCCTTAGAAAATGCTGTGTATAAAAGGATGGAAACTACTTTTTGGCCTACTTTCTACACTGACATACTGAAGAGGAGGGATAGTCTTGTGGTTGAGACACTTGGCTGGGGCTGAGATGACCTGGGTTCAGTTTCAGACTCACTACAGACTCCCTGTACATCCTCACACAAGTGACTTAATCTCCCTATATATTAGCTCCTCACATGTAACATGGGGCTGCCAATACTTCTGGATGATGCAGTTGGGGCTTTTTTCCTCTTCAGACTACGCAGGCTTTGGGACACAGACTTGTATGTTTTGTGTAAGATAAAGGGAGCCTCAAGCTGAGTTCACGCCTCTTGGCATTACTGTAATAAAATGAGAAGATTGTTCCTGCAATGCTTTTTGTATTAAGACCCTTCAAGGGTTTTTTGTTTGTTTGCTTGAGTTTTATGTTGTTGTTGGTTTTTTTTTTATGCCCAGTTAATTGTCAGTTTCTAATAAAAGCCCAGAGGAATTAGCTCCCGAGATTTTCTTTGCTGGGCGAGTGCAACAGCAGCAGAACACATTCCACAGAGGAACTCATGCACAAGCAATTAGGTTGTCTAATTAATTTTCCAATTCAATAGATGCTATGAACTATTTTTACTTTTTCTTTTTTTTTTTTTTTTTTTTCTCAGAAATGTATCTATACTGGATACACATGTGTAAAAGCAATCCAAAAACTTTTAAAATCTTAAAGGAGGAGGACAGATGATATTCACTTGAAGGGAATGGGCTGCCACATGCGAACAATGCCCCCTCACATGGGATTCATATTTCTGTCATGAAAGAAAAAAATACATATGGGGGGATGAGAGTAGTTTCCAGCTGACAAGGCTGTGTAGTTACCATTAGGGACTGACTTGTTATTCAGTATTTAGAGTGATTTTTTATATTAAGTACCCCATAATTAGGATGAGTGGAAACACCGGCCATGTGCAAAAGAAGCACTTAGAAAATGTGTTTGAACCGAATCAAAATAGATACTTACAGGGTTTTTAATCACAGATTACATGAGGTACCCTATAGCATCTAACAACAGAGATCTGTTTCTCTAGTCTTAACTCAGAAAAAAATTCAATTAGCATCAACTGTGTCCGAATAAGGACTGTGGAATAAAGACTGAGACGAGCAGAAGAATGGACATAGAATTTTATGCCTTCTCTCACGGGGTATTCAGCAGCAAACTTTCAACTGCTATGAATCTTCCCCACACTTCCTTTCCCATCATTTTTGATCACCCAGAAGTACTTAGTCCAAGCTAACATAATGAAGTGTTTGTGAGGCTACAGTTGTAATTGTGATGTCCGGGCTAAAACAGGCAGCTGTGACTAAGAGAGATGACACTGAGTTACATAGATTACATAGATACTTGATAATCCACAGTTATGGGAAAGATGGCACAAAAGCACAACAAAGCACTTCAGCTGGGATTTTACCACAGGCATTTCTACATAAGCACAGACTAGATTTATAAAGGAATTTATAAAAAGGACTATGGAAAAAAAACATGATAAACATAACCATTTCCCCAGCCTATAACACTAACTGGTGTTCTGTTAGTAACTGTTTCAAATAACGTGGTTGGTAGATCAGATGAACAGACAAGAGTGAGACAGCAAGCTCTGGAAAAGATGCATGCTGCCAGTAGGTAGGGGAAAGCCAGAGCAGAAAGCCTTCAGGAACAAGTGAGAAGGAAACAAGGATACAAAGAAGCAAAATAGCAAAAGAGCAGGGGGAAGAAAAACAGGAAGGCAGCAAAACCGGGACGGATCAAAGCAAATCTAACAAACGAGTGGGAGGCACACAGACATGGAGAGATAAACAGCGGGAGCCAGCAGACACCATGTGTGAGAAGGGGAGGAAAAAAAGGAAAGGGAAGGGAAGGAGAAGGCCGGCCAGCCCGAGAGCTTCGCCAGCCTCCAGGAGAGGGAGGTTTGCCAGGACAGGCCGGCCAATTCACCAGTTAGAAAGGAGGTCCAGGGAGTCAACGAACAGAGTGCACCCAGCCAGGCACAGCCATCCAGGAGAGTATCTGCACATCCAGTAGAGTGGGAGCAGTCCCGGCTCCACCCAAGAGCTGGGTGATCTGCAGCAAGCACCACGCTTTGCAAGGGGGGGAAGGGGGGGGGGGCACACGCATTGGCAGTGCTTGCCTGCATGCTCCAAGAAGAAAAAAGAGGCCTGAGAATGTCGAGCAATGTGATGGGCACCTCACTGACACAGGAGACCACAGTATCCCAACTGCCCACGTGCTCTGAAATACTACCCACTGTTATCACTGTGTGACCAAATATGAACAAACAATTATTACATAAGCTGCAGATATTAACCATGCTTTTTACCAAAAGGCATTTTCTTCCTGTTGTTCCATATTTTTTTTCTACTTTGATATTTTCAAGCAGATAAGTTATAAATTATGTGCCCCAATATTATTTGTATAGTTCAATGTCAAAAACTTAAATTGGGAAAAAAAACAACACCAGGCCAGAGGATATGAGATAAAAATAGGAGTCACAAGCCACATGAAGAATGGCCTAATACAGCACTGACAAAATATTGCTTATCTATTAAATGAGGGAGCTCCTATTTGTTCACCTCAAATAAATGAAATTAGGTGTATTGAATTTGGAAACATTTAAAACTAACTTCTAATTTCTAATAGAATACTTACAATTTCTATTAGTAAGTACTTGTGTTGTCTTCTGAAAAAAACACTTGAACAATTGATTCAAGTAGAATGACCTATGGCAAGGCTTATTTTTAGTTTTAAAATTCATCTTTCAAAAAAAGAAACTAAATGAGCAATAGAAGAGACAGATTTTAATCATTCTTGAGAAGAACAAGCTCTGTTTCACAGACACCAGGCTGTAAAGCTCATCCTGCTCATTTTTACCTCCCCAGCAAGTTTTCCTGCTGTAAGTCAGCATCATACAAAGCAGGTACTGAGGTTAAGAGGTAGTCCTGTCAAGAAACCAGGACTCACAGAAAGAAGTGAGGTAACCCATGAGTGAGCAATGTCTCAATGCTTACCTTACCCTTCTGGATATAGAATGTCATCCACACCACTGAAACCCTGCGCATCTTTTTCCTTTAATTTCACTTGGCTATGAATGCAGTATTAAGCCGTTAGGAAGCTAGTAATCCAGTTCAACTCCCCTAGCCCCACAAGCCAAAAGCAGATTCACAGCTGAGACAGAGATTACTTTAGGTATTAAAAGTCAGTATCTGCCTGGGACTGACTGCAAGAGAATGGCACATAACAGCACCCTGGAGTTCCTGCAACCGGTAAGAGGAGACAGAGTAAGCGAAGCAGGAGGGAGCTCCCATCTACTGCTGAGGAGCAGCAAAGAGTTAAGAGGGGTAAGTGCACAGAGTGTGGCATAATGCAGTTTAAAGTTCCTCTGTGGGAGCTCTGGCATCTGCCTCAGCTGCAAGGTTTAGCAATTACAGTGCCAATTTAAACTTGTACTTAAAAATATAGGAAGTATTTCCTTTTAATTTTTAATAGAATGGGTACATTTAGGAATCCAGGTGGTCACCAATACACATGTGCATCACTCCCAGCAATGTTAGTGGAATAACAGGCTGTTCTGAGTGGTGTGTACAGTTTCAGCTGCTTGTAAACCAGCACAGTGGGAAAACCTTCAGGTGGCTTTAAAAAAAAATCCCATAAAACAGTAGAAAGCTCATAATTTAAGACACTTCAGTGGAAGAGAAAACTTCCTCCTGATTATCAGAGGTATTCTGCACTATAAAAGGTAAGACTTCTCCTGGAAATAATGTCTTTTATACACATCATTCTTGTCAGGAAAGTGCCTGAGTATCTATTTCATTAATTAAGTTTCAGGTTTCCACCACACTTGTGATAGATAACATTCACATTAGAAAAAATGTTTTTAAAGCATCAAATAGTTTAGTCTTATAAAATAAAATAAGCTTGCAGTGGTTTAACTGCCCTTACATAAAAACTTTTTATTAGTGTGTGAATATACTATAAGCTTAAATTATAACGGAATTTAGCCCACGTTTGAAATGAGATAGTCACAGGATTGGAACTCTTGCCTGGCAACATCTTTCCCCCATTTAATTTCACTCAGAACTTGAAATTGGATCAGCAACTTCTAAACAGCTGATTAGAAGTCCTGTTCATAAAAGTTACCTTGTATATTATTTACATGAGCATCAGGCTGCCCCTCTGCAGAACAGCAAGCCTGATGCCTGCCTGTGATCTGCTTCTGCCACATAAGAGGTGTAGAGAATCACTGGCATCCTGGGTACTCCATCTGCACCTCTGCATCAGTATCACACCACTGCAAACCACTCACAATACTGACCACTTAAAAAATAAAGCACACCCAAGCCAATAAAACCAAACCAACAACAAAACTAGTGAAAAAACACCACAAAGACATCTCAAGGAAAAAGGAAGGCCCAAAACTCTTCCACATCTGCTCAAATTTGAGTATACTCTAAATCCAACTAAACCAAATACAAAGATCTACTTTAAGAGGGCTACTTATACTTCATCAGAAGCTATTGGAGGACATGTATACAAATATCTCCATGTCTTAACCAATGTAATGTACATTAACACACCTGCATTCAAGAAACACATTAAAAATGAGAATAACACATGAAAGTTTGTACATGCAGCACAGAAGCCCAAAAGAAAAAGCACACTATGTTATAAAACTGCATTTTTTTGCTATTTAGTCTACTAGAATGTTTGTTATTTATCACCTTGAAATCTCAAATTGGTTTTAAATAAATACCATTCCATATAATGTTATTTCCTATAACTTACAGCCACAGATAAAGAGTGTCTTATGTGGTTTTTGCCTTTGGGCACTTCTCACTTTTATCCAAAATTACTTATTACTAACTGGCAGTACTGTGGTAACACAGCACAGCGCTAATTGCTTTCTCCATAACCTTGCACACTTTCTTGAAACCTGTCTGACAAGATCTGATCTTGACAACTCTTGACTCCCAATTCAAAGCCCACCCAAATCTTTGGGCATCCCTTTCTCTGACGTAAGTAGATTTTGGATCACTCCCATAGCTACTGAGAAGCTTCATCCAGGCTTCACTTCTCTGAACAATGTAAGAACTCTATCTCTGAGCTTAAAGTACTGCCCAAATGTTTGAATATACAAGTGATATGCATGTGAGCATGTGTGTGTGAGATGCGTGTATAATCTAACCTGTGGACATAGCAAAATGAAGAACTGTAAAATAAACGTAAGCTATTCCCTGCAGGGTTTTGGCAATAGTTTACAGTAACTGGCAAACCATTACTGCTTTTGATGTTCATTGTAATGTTAGCCATCTTGAGCTCTTTCAATACTTCCTTGGATGTAACAGGCAGTTGCCTAGCAATTTCATTTGTGGTGTTTAATGCAGAGTCAGTGCATAACATTTTACGATTACCCAAGTATATTTTTGAACAAGGAATAGAAGTTGCACGTGCATATGCACAAAACCCATCTAATTAGTTTAAATTATTTTAAACATTAAAAACCACAATTCTTATTCAAGAATTCTTTCAGCAGGCAAATACGAAGAACAGCAGCAGTCTCTCAGTAGCTGATGCCAATAAGGGCTCCTGTAGATGCATTTCAGACAACTACAATTAACGTGTCAAAACTATCTCAAGTATTTTAAGTCTCCCCTCCATTATACTGAATTCAACTGAAGTGTTGCCATTTATTTCAAACAGGACCAGGTTACCACTCCTGGTATGTTTTGGGGATAGTCAAACTATTGCAATAGCAGCAAAACTTTGTATCAGAGTAACAAAAAGAAATTCCTCCCAGCTTGAGACTGAAGCGGACATCAAGGCTGAAGGAAGTTGTTATTTCTACTCAAAATTCTAAACAGCTGTTTTCAAGGCAGATTAAAAGATTTTTCAATGTTTGGATTCAGCTCAAGAGCTTTATCTAATGCATACTTTGTATTTGAGTATTTGTTGAATTAGAAATTTAATAGAGCAGCTGAGTATTTTAAAATCTTTTGGAAGATGTGAAAAAGGGATGTGAACTCTAGCACACCCTGTAAAACATAAATTTCTTACCAAAAGAATATGTTATTCATGTGCTCTGTACATTAGGTCAATTATTACTCACTTTCTTTGGAGAACAACCAAGTGCCTCCACCCTTTACAACAGAGCACTGTAATCAACTGTAGTAAGAACAGCAGAATTATTCTAATACACATCAGTAGCTCAGGCCTCAGCTCAAGAAGGCTTGAACAATAAGAGACTAAGATGGATTTGCCATCATCTTTACTTTTTTTTTTTTGAAGAGCAGAAGGAATTAATGTTTTCTTGTACACCTTTATAAATAATTTCAATTTCACATAAATGGGAGGAAAAAAACTGTAAAAAGGAACACTTTAAAATGGTTCTCCAATTTAAACACTTCTGTTATTTAATGACAAATTCCATAAACATTCTGATACCAATACTTATTCCACTGCACATCCTTCATTTCCACTAACCCAATTTAACCTCTCATCTTCCTTGCAGTCAGCAGCTGTACAAAGCATTTGTTTTTGTACTGACATCAGCAAGTGGCTGAAGTGCTAGTGCTAGACTTAAAATACCTTCTAAACCCACAACTTTTCGTATTGAATTTGGAACTGACTTTGATACAACTTGTACTGTTAGTTTAATATAGTATCACCTTTCATGGAGCCATATCTTGTTGGGCTCCTGCTGGGATCTGAGAGCTGAAATAGCACAAGGTTTAATGCATGGCACTTCATTTTGCCCAGCCTGGCTCAGGCCAAGAGAAGCATTTCAAATTGTTAGATAACCACACAGATTAAATACCCAGCAAGATAGCTTGCTAAGTCATTCATCATTTGCCATGCCTGGTCTGTACTTGTGTCTAGCAATGTTTTTACTAGAAGAGCCATTCAGATGAATGGAATGCACATCTCCGCTGGGCTTCCCCTGCTCAAGCAGCAGCATAAACTTCTCAACCTGCCTTCAACTCTCAGTTCCTGAGATGTGTGAAAACTAGTCGGCTAGGTCTCCTCTGCCATCTTTTTCTCTCCTATCCTCCCCCCTCACCTGCTTCTCCTGCTTTTTCTACCCAATTCCAGCATATTAAAACATTATCCTCTCCTTATTTCAATCCCTCAAAAAGCTCACAAATTGTCCTCTTATTACTCCTTTAATTCTTCACCTCAAGAATCAAGTAATAGGAATAATTCACACCAGGTGCTACAATTCAATTTCAGATACAGTATCTGCATTGTTAAATTATATCTTAAAGATTACTGGAGGCCAAGTAATCTAACATTGCCTCTCCTTTCACAGCTATATATCACCTACCTCTTTTTAACTACCCATTTCAATGGTAGATCTTCCTGCCTTTAAAGCCTGCAGCCTGGAAGTAATTTTTGACCTGTGGTTTCTTTTGAAGCCTGTATTAATCCAACTGTAAAGCTGTCATACTACCATTTTACAAATCTTTCCAAGTTACCACCCATACTGTCCCACCGGGACATGAGTATTCTCACAAAGGCTTTCATCATATCCCAGCAGGACAATTACAATTCATTGCTCACTGGTTTTACTATTACCTCTTATAAACATTTCAAGCTCAAGTAGTATTCTGTCACTGTACTGCTCAACTGAACTAAGACCTCTGAATGTATTATTCCAGCACAGAGAATAGTCCAATGGCCCTTGAAGATGCAGTTCAAGGTGTCTCACTTTTAGATCTACTTGAAGAAAGTGCACAGCACGCTCTTTCCACTCTATCTTTACTGCTTCTTTCTTGCTGTAGATCTCATAAACATCAGCAGACATAGGAGCTTTTGGGATCCTGAAATCTCCCATCACTGAGGGACCCAGTTTCCTCCAAAACCAGGCGGAATTACCAGTTAAGTACACATTAGGTCTCTTCATCTTTTTGTTTTAAGTGACAAGCAAGTAAGTGCAGCCAGTGTCAAGTCCAAATAGCAAAATTTCCCTGACATTGAGTCTCTAGTTACTACTAACACTAGTTACTAGCGTTACTAGGCATTAAAACCATTCCCTATCCCACACCCCATGAACCACTGTGATTTTATCAGTTGATTTTACATTTTCAAACTAATTTTTGCTTTTTAGAATTTTATGGTCAAGTACACTAGAAATTACCAGCATAACACATGCTTTCATTTCACAGCACTCAATCATTTGCTACCACAGGACAAACACCCACTACATAGTAGGACACAATTAAGAAAAAACACAAAACATAGAATCATAGAATAGTTAGCGTTGGAAAGGACCTTAAGATCATCAAGTTCCAACCCCCCTGCCATGGGCAGGGACACCTCCCACTAAACCTGTCACCCAAGGCTCTGTCCAACCCAGCCTTGAACACCGCCAGCAATGGAGCATTCACAACTTCCCTGGGCAACCCACTCCAGTGCCTCACCACCCTTACAGTAAAGAATTTCTTCCTCATATCCAAGCTAAACTTCCCCTGTTTAAGTTTGAACCCATTACCCCTTGTCCTGTCACTACAGCCCCTAATGAAGAGTCCCTCCCCAGCATCCCTATAGGCCCCCTTCAGATACTGGTCTCCATGCAGCCTTCTCTTCTCCAGGATTATGAATGCTTAGACAATGTTAGCACTGGATCTTCCTTAAATGTCCAGCAAGTCTGAATGATACTGCTGGAAGTGTTAGAAATCACAGACTAATATATATTTTAACACACTTTCCACAAGGTGGCTGGACATAATTCCAGGCAACCTGCTCTAGCTGACCCTGCTTGAACAGGGGAGTTGGACCACAGGATCTCAAGAGGTCCTTTCCACCCTGAGCAATTCTGTAAGCTGAAATACTGTTACAAATTATCCTCTCTCTCCTGTAATTTTTATGGCTCTATATAAAACAAAAAAATAAAAAAAAATAGATACATTCTCTGTTGTCACCCCATTAAATAGCAGACATGCATTTCAGTGTGCGGGGTTTGCTGGAGATAAACTGATTTCCCCAGCCTTGCTGAAGACTCGTCTATCAATAGATTCAATGAAGCTACTGTAAGCAGTGGGACTGATGTAAAATGACTTATGGCAAAAGCTGGTGGTTTAGTCTTGAGACCAAAGAGCACCAAAAGACTGATGTATATACAGAAACAAGAGAGAAAATTGTAAGTCTAATAAAATACCACTGACTTTATTACACCTGCTGCAACGCCAGCAAAGACATTTCTGCTTCAGCATAGTGGAACAGAGGCTTTGTCCCATGCTGTGCATAGTGGTGCAGGATGAAAGCATCAGCCACCACTTCCCCAAGGAGGCAAGAACTGCAAACATATAGGCTTCTGCTAAGCTCCTGTTTCCCTATGACTGTCAGCACCTCTGTGTTGGAAGAAAAAGCATTACAGGGTCACAGCAGACCATTCATCCCAAGGAGTGAGGAGAAAATTAGGACAGTACTGAAACTCCTGGCAATCACTGGGTAAACTTCGCAAAAAACATAAATGATGAGGACAGGGCCATTATAAAACATGACCAAGATCATTTGGTAAGCCAGGCTTACTTGAGTTAAATACTTCTTAAAAACACAGACATATGCTTAGTTAAACATTCAGGATCAAGGAAAACGGTGCAGAGGCCACCAATTTGGAATGGGACCTATAATGTGAATTACATCACCATGAAAAGAAATTACAGCTATGGCACAGCAGACTGCAGTTACCTTAACCTACCCGTGCTAGCTTAGCCTGGGTAATACCTGCAATAGACACACAGTAAATGTAGAAGATACCCATCAAAAATGAGATGTTTACAAGGTTTTATATTTCTTAAAATATAAACCCACACACATATATATGAATGCAAACATAGAGAGGCACTTTTAAATAACTTCTATGCTTTTTTTTAATTACTTATACCTTGCCTTTGCACATCTTCCTACAAAGAAGAATACTGAATCTCGGTTTCTTTACATAAGGAAATTCCACCTTTTTCCAAAAGGAGTTTCTTCTGGAAAAGGAGTGGAAAGCAAGGCTCTGTTTTACAGCAGAGCAGAATTTGGAGAGCAATATTTCTCTTAGGGCGCCTTTCCTTTCAGACCTTATTTAGGCCTCTTTTCTTTTCCTACAGCGTTTCTCTGGAGTGCCAAACCGTACAAGCTGTCACTGACAAAAAATATAAAAACCACTCAGTCATTACTCCCGAACTTCTTAAGGGCAACTGGAAGCATGAATGTGACTGTCCTTACACTCTGCGCCTAGGCAGCTGCTTCCTACAACTTTTTGCAACTATTATGCTGAGAAAGGATACAGATCTCTGTCTAAACATAACAGTTTACTTGAGAAAAGTTTATTTTTTACATAGATTTCATCAACTCTGTTGCAAGTATGTTTCAAGGAAACTTACATCTGAAGAAACAGTGGCACTGACCATGTTGAGCACCTCTGCTTCACATGAATTTTCATTAGTAGCTTGCAGCTGACCTACATAAAATAATTGTTTTACTTGGAAATGCCAGTCAGTTTATCCTTGAATTAGGTATAATCTATGATGTTTTAAAAGAGGTTCTCTTTTCTTTGTTAGAACTGATCATCATGAAAATTTTAGATCACTTTAAAAAACAAACAAAAAAATGAAGTCTGTAACACAAACCTGACTGCGGCATTATACACTCTGATATTTGATTTTTCCTCATGCAACTGTAACAAATATTTTCAGCTTACCAGCTCAATAATTAAAAAAGGTAAGAATGGAAAATATTAATTTAAAATTTCAGGGTGATTCAAAAGTTAAAATTTGTTTAAAATGTAACAAATGGAGGAATTTCAGGTAGCTGCGCCACCTTCTATCTAGATAGACTGCAGCCCAGAGAAGGAACAATTTTCCCATAAATGGCTAAGTGGGCCCTGTTAGGTAAATTCTCAGCTGCGTTTATTCTTTCCCCTGTACTATAATCAACTCCAGGAGTCACCATTTTGAAAGCACCTTTTCTATGGAACGCTCCACAAGAAATTAGTTGTGCTGCGCTATTTTATGTTCTACAAGTTTTGTAATGACCCAGGAATAAGGAGATGGCTGAAATTAGAGAAATGAGCATGTCATAATGGCACTAACAGAGCACAAACAGCTTGAAGACACTCATTCTGAAGGCCTCAGATGCAACACCATGCTGCAACGACAACCAAAATCAAAAAAGGCTGACTCACTCTTTCTGCACACACAAAAAATATCTGACTCTCATGATGCAACACATCAGACAGATTCTTCCCAGTTACCCTTGGAGCTCCACGGAGCACAGATCTGGCACTGCAGATCATTCAAGGAAATTATATCTTGCAACTGCCTGCACTGTGTATATAAAAGTGATATCTGTATTAATGTAACATCCCATAACCAAACAAACATAGACATCTCTTTGTGTATATAACTTCAACAAAACCTCTTGATGAAAGCCCAGGCCTCCACTCTTCATTTCTTAAGAAGACATCACTAGGCAGATCATAAGTACTACGAGCAAGCAAAGCCAGTGCAAGATTCAGCCGTTGTCTGCAAGGAAAGTAGAACTGAGCTGCTGGCACAGCAAACCTGTGCCACAGGCTGCCAGTGCACCTGGTGGGAGGCATCAGGTTCAGCAACAAAGCTGCAGTACCAGGAGAATGATCTCAGTGGTTCTCCTGTGAGTCCCTTCAACATCCGATACAGAAGTATAAAATCTTACAGATTAGAACAATGCAGCTATTTCATTCTTATTTGTGTCATAATTTATATCAAAATACAGGCTCCTCAATTTGTGATTAAATTTGTTTGCATCTCCACTGCTATAAACCAAAATCAAAACAAAACCAAGTCCAAATAACACCTTACTGCACATCTAAAGGTCAGTGCCCTTAGCAGCCAATCAACAAGGGATGGAAATACAGAATGGACTGCCAAATAGTTGAATGAAAACTTTGGATTTGGATTTGACTGAAATCAAAACTCAGTTTGGAACAAAATGTAAGTGTTCAGCTTTGTGTACAAAAGTTGGAGCCCTCACATCTCACAAGAGACCTAAGCCCATATGTACTGAATCATTTATTGATCTTGATTAAGCTTTAAGCATTTATCTGAAGAAACATCTTAAAACTTGCTATGTGATGTTTTGAGATGCATAAAGCATAGAGCAAGCAACACAGGACTGGTTATTGGGTGTATGTGCAAGGAGCAGAACAATGGACAAAAGACTTCACATACACAAGATCCTAAAGATGCTTTTTGGCAGTAAATAACAGACTGAGCTTAACACTGAGTTTTATCCTGACATCTATTGATTATATTGCTAAGTATATAAACCAACTTTAATCACACACAGCTATTCTGCACAGTCTGGCTTCTCCACTATTAAGCCACAGCTTCAATTTTAAAAATTATAGAACTCCTCATCCATTTATCTCAACTTCTTCTATAGAGAAGATAATCCAAGACACTGATACTGAAGTTTTTGTTTTAAAAGTGAAAAACATCAACATATATTGTAATTGTTTTAAGGACAGTAAAACATCACTCTCTGAATATATGTATCTTCAGTCTGAAGCCATTTTTCACAATTTTTCAGGGCAAAAATGGTGTGCAAGAGTCCTCATTTCAGGCCTTCAAGCTTAGCCATCCTTTAGTTTCTTGCAATAATACTGGACATGCATTCATGTTACAGGGCTGCAGAAACTACATGTCTATGTCAACAGATGTGTTTCTTGGAAGACAGCTCCAGAAATCAAGTTTATTCAAATCTTTGCCAGCTACCATATGCTGCAATACTACTTTAAATGCAACATAAGGCTTTGGGAACATACTTTTACTGCTATCTACACTTTGTTATTTACTTTCCATTTAGACTAAATACCAGAGACGGGGCACACTTAGGGGTGCAGTGTCCTCTTTGGGAAAACATTCTACCCGTTGTAGTATTTAGAAAGGAAAAAATATACACAGCACTACACTACTCTGGACCACTTTCAGCGGCTGCACTTTCATACAGAGGATCTGGGAAAGACATTTTTACATATGGCATTAATTCTGGGAACTTTTAATAACGGCCAAATATAATTAAAAATTATGCAAAAATTCCTGCCATGAAGAGAGCAGTACAGAAACAACTTTGAAGAAAAAGCAATCATTTGCTCATATTCTGACTTCAGAAAAACACAAAACACACGTGGTACGTTTTTAATATGTGAACTACATCAGGCCAAATTCTGCTCCTATCTGAAGCACGTGGCAAAACTCCAAAATGCAGCAGGATTGAGCCCCTGATGTTGTCACAAGCATTCAAATAAACAAACAGGGCTGTAACACATTCTAAGCTTCCACTGTGTTCCTCTAAATGGATCCAGACAGAAAAAAAAAAAGCACATTTCACTGCATTTTTGCAATACATGGATAACAACAATGTACAATTTTATATTATATAGAATTCACCCTCTTAAAGTATAATTATCCAGATGCCCGAAGAGAAACAGATTCAGAGTCAAGAAAGCTTTTATGCACAAGTTTGGAGGACACAGTTCTACCAAATCTGATAAGCATGTCTGATCTCTCTGAGCTCCTAACAGCACTTCTTCCTCTGGACTCTCTTAAATCCATGACATAGGGATGTTTTCACATGACCCAAACGTGGGCATCTCATATAGCCAGCTAAATCCCCTAGGCTATTTTACAGAAAATAAAAAGAGCTGTCGATGTTCTGAATCATCCTCAGGGGACCATAAGCTAAGTGTGTGATCTCAATCTCTTCAGCAATAATAAAAGGAACTGCAGAATCTGTATCTCACTCAAGTCATTCAGCATTAGCCAAAGGGCGCAAAGTTGGCATCCAGTTATTAACCAACAGAAGAAATTTTGCTTTGCTTGCACGTGCATTTTCTGTTACCTGGGATTTCTTTTCATTAGCTATATGGCATAATATATAATGATATAATGATATGCTAAAAGTTGAGAGCACCTCTCAGATGTTAACTGATTCTGAAAACTTGGGCCAAAATCCAGCAAGGCCTTTAAGCACTCATGTAATTTTAGGCATATTGACATCTCAGGTTTGAATTTAAATGCATGTCAAAGCCCACCACTGGATCACAGCCAGAGAACTCAGCACCTTCCAGAAGGAATCTCTGAAGTTCAAATTTTAACTGAGCCAATATCCATGAAATATTTTCCTTTCTGGACTATGTAATTTAAATGTGTCTTAAATTGCTGTAAGAGGCATTTCTAACCCCACTGCACTTTTATGGTTTAGCTCATGTCAAGTTCACCTTTCTGATGAACATGATCCCACAGAAAAGCCAGGTATTTTCTACTTATGATACACCTGCATATACTTGACAGCAGGCCCAGGAGGCTTTCGCTGCTCGGAAAGGTGCCAAACACCCTGTACAACAGTTTAGGAGCTAATGATACACGAGAACCACTTCTGACCATGCTACAGCGACCAATCCAGTTCTGATGAAGCTTATATAAAACAGTGACATGGCACACACTCCCAGAACATAAAGAGGAACTCTAGTGATAATAATAAATCTAAGAATTATTTTTGCTCATTTTTATGGTGTTTTATATCATTATTAAAACTCCTAAGACACACAAAAAGCAATTTGTGTGCCAAAACTGTCCAAGGCCAGCTGCTGCCCTCTCAAAGAATGACTGAATACATACATAAAAATACCTGTGCCACAAATTTGACGGAGTTTGCTGCACTGTGAAAGCAGCAGGTTTTTCACCAGATAAAGCCCTTTCATTGTGCGTGTATTTGAAGCTACACAGAAGTGTTGTAGATCGTCATTATCAATCATATGGTCAGTATTTACTGAGGCAATACCAATCAGGCTAATCTGTACTATAACTATGGTCCAAATGTATGGAAAAACTACTTGAACCAGTAGACAAAACCATACAACTTGTCTCTGGATGTAAGGAACTGGCTCTAGCATAGCTACAACCACCTGCAACATTTTATTTTTCATATCAGATTACTGGAGTAACCCCCATGAATTTGGTTGCCTCAACACTGCTTTATTCAAGACAGTTCTAAGCTATGACATATGCAGCAAAGGCTGGAATCGTCTTTGGTCTGTGACATATGTGCCACAAACACTCTGTGACTGTTACTATTAGTTGATGCTTGTAGAGAAAACCACTGTGTGATACGCAGCAGTAAATTACTTACATTACTGTTAGCTTGTGGCATGGCATAACCTAGAAGTCAAACCACAGCCAAACAGATGAAGAACGTGCATGCCACAAAACTGTATCACTTCCCGTTACATTTATATCCAGAAGTAGAAATAATCTGCCTCTCCTGGTTCCCCCAGAAATGGGATTGTTTGAGAGACTATTTCTCTTCAGTAATTTTCTCCCTCATCCCCTCTATCCATAGAGATGCTTTGGGTTTGTTTTGGTTTCTCTCTCCCCTCCCCTTTTTTTTAACTCTCTAATAAAGACAGCTTTACTCTACAAGGCATGAATCTTGTCAATTTACTGGATAACATCCACATATACATCAGAAGCCCACCAGGGAGTGTCACAAATCCACATAGCTTTCCAAAACTAGATTCAAAATATGGACCTCTTACTTAGCTGACAGATGTGCAAAATCATTTGCAGCCAGACAACTCCCTAATGACTACACAGGTGCATGTGCTGAACAATGCAAGTTATTCTGACTAAGACCAACATTAGCTTACACTTGAAGAGTTATCTTCAGAAAAAGTTTTTCTGATGGCATAATGTGATTCTGGGACCAAAACCTACCACACCCTTGTTAGAGGAGGGGAATATATTAGCTCAGCTAGGTAGAGAGGATGCAGGAAATCTGTGAGAGAAGCCAAATTTCAGAGGTTTTCTAGGAAGATACGATTATCATTTGGCTCAGTACTGCAGTGAGCATTAGCCAGAAATACTACAGCCCTTTAAAGTCTGTTTTCTCTTTTATTGATAACTACAGAATCAAACACATGTTCTAAGTAAAAACTGCTGATGGACGAGGCATGTAAGTTACAAACTGCCACCTCAACTGTGCTCAGTAGCGTGCATGGGATTTCATAATGGCATGATTTGGCTCAAACAGCTCTGTGTCACCAGTTTCCCACTCCACCAGACACAAGACAGAAGCCCTGAGGGACAGGACTGAAGCTGTTAGAAGGCTTCAGCCCTGAAACTTTCCCCAACGAGGTGGAGTCAAACTGGTCCCAGATCAGGCAACATAAAAGCAGCACTGAACAATCTGCTGAATTTGCACTTTACACCTCCTCATTGGACTAAAGGCTCAAAACCTTCACCCATGGAGAACAGTCACTGCTTGAAATTCAAAGCTTTTGCAGTACTACTCAGTACATTCTTCACCTATAAAGCCTTCTCTTCAAACTTATGACTTTCAACTTAATTGTCCATTCCCCTCACTCCTCTCCAGAAGTGGGATCCCAAGATTCAGAACAGAGCTACTCTGAAGTAAAACTTCACCACCAGTTGGAACCACTTTTACACCATCTGAGTGGACAACCAGAAAGACTTCACACAGTGCCAATTTTATCTGCTCTAGGGAGTACAGAAAATACCGGATTCATCTTACCATCTGCTCTAGCACTGAACTAAAAGCTTTGGTCCCCTAGGATTTGTTGTTCTGCCATTACAAACCTATGCTGCCCATATGAAAAACCCAACCATTACTCCAGGTGCAGCACCAACAGCAGTGATCATCCAACACACTCACTGACCAAAATTCATGTGCTAAGCACATCCGCTACATGCAAGCACCAAATCAGGTTATTAATGTCCATTCTGTCCATGTTCATATATATGTAACACAATCTATTGCATGATAAGTATGCATGAATCTCCAACTAAACAGATAAATATATAGCTCTAGCAAATGAAAATGTTTTATTTTTAATACTACAAAATTCAACAGAAGGATTATACCTAAACATTGTTCACTATATGTCTTTCAAATGAACTGCTAAATTGGTATAATAACCCTGAAAAAATCCATACACCAGATCAGAGAGCGGTATAGCTCTGTTTTCATCTAGAAACAGCTGTGATTAGCACTATGTATATATGAATAAAATCTAAAATTGATAACAATAAATCTGTACAAAATGGGAAAAAGAATTTAATAAACTGTGCCAAAACCAAACATGCCAATGACAAAGGCAAGATGCTGCTTATCGTTGGTAAGCAAATGTGCCAGATATATAAAGAGCTTTTCTGATGACCCAGAAACTGAAGTTTAAGTAAAAACACTTATCAATATTTTTTCATATGCCACCTCTTCCATTGGAATATTTCCATAGCAAAAAAGCAAACAACAGAAAGACCTAAATCAATTGCATGTGTGTTTCATCTTGGCCTCTATCCTCACGAAGCTCACATATTGCTAGAAATGCTACTTAAAATTCATTTTTAGTCTTAAGACTAACAAAACCAAATCCAATCAGTTCAACTATAGATTAGAAAAGGTAATGGCTCAACAACCCTACTGTTAGAGTAAATAAATGAGGATTTTCGTCTCTGGAAAAGAAAACTACATTTGGTAAACGCACTGTGAACTGAAGAACTAACCATTAAAATCATTCCAATCAACACTTGTGATATACATAAAAATCACAAAAGAAGACTGAATGTTTGTTTTTAAAGCTATGCTAAAGTTTTCTTTCTCATTAAAGAAAATGAGCTGTTTAGGAAATGTTAAGGAATGTCGTTACCATTTTAATTTGTGTTATTCCGTAACTAATATCTCCACAATTTTCTTAGACTGGAGTTTTCCTTTCAGTAAAGCTTCTTTATCTACAAGAACATGAATTCTATTTTACCTTATTCAGAGACAGCAATAAAATATTACTATTTAAATATTTTATATTACTATTTAAATACTTTTTAGTTACTATTAACAAGTTGGAACATCCATTTTTTTTTCCCCACTATTTTAGTGCACATACCTCTTTCACACTGGGGTCCAGTAAAGCCATATGTGCAAGCACATCGGTTTGGAGCCACACATCTCCCTCCATTTAGACATCCATTTTCACAGACAGCTGTATCAGAGGGAAGATAAAAGAAATCCTTATTGAGCTATTTCCAGGAAGATATGAAGGTTTGTACTTAACAAGCTCAGGTAAACTTAGTAAAATGGTAAAAATGGTAAACAGAACAGAACAGGATTCTTCGTTTTCCAGAGTCTACTTACAATCTTTTCCCATTTCCTGGCCTCATTAGTATTATGAGCTCATCTTTTCAAGGGAGTAAAATATAAACACAGTAACAGTCACAGCTTCTCTGACCTCTCAAAGCCTTTCTCTTTGGGATGGCTAGACAATTCCATAACTCCAAAATAACATCTCTTCCAAACTTTCAACAAAGCAACACTGATACGGTAGAGACTGCAGACAGAAGGTGCAGGAAAAGAATTCATCTCTAAATTCTCAATTTTTTCCCTACTCTGAAGCAAATTTAAAATTTTATTTGTTCCTCTACCACAAAAGAGGAACAATGCAGTATTAAAGGACTGTTTGCTGATGTTAAATAATTCACGATATTAACTAGAACAGCAAAATGTAATCAATATCTATTTTGAGTACATTATTCCAAGATATACTTTCCCTGTATGATGCTGCCAACAGAGTCAGAACCCAGTTTTCCTCATAATGAACTCCAAAAGCAGTTGCTCTCAAAAATAATCATAAAATATAATATTGACATGAGAAAGGCTTTTAAATACATTTTTATGCTCATTGAGTAATGTTATTCTTCGTTCCATTTCACATTCACTTCAGTAGAAAGGTTTCCATTTATCCTCTTTTATCCACTTATTATTTCACAGAAAAGGCAGAAATACAATTCTTAATCCTTTCACCACATGACCCTTTTCCAGATTATTAGGGTAAATTCCTGGTCTCACTGAAGTTCATGTAAAGTGTGCCATTGATTTTGATAGAGCACAAAAGGTTTTCATTAAATGAGCTAAACACATTTTCTTTGTCAGACCAATAGTTCACTAGATAGCAACATGACAGCCCTGGTTAAAAGCAGTGTCTACATCCTTATTTGAGTTACTTCACAGCATTCCAGCAAAGCAGAGCAAGAGACCAGCAGACTCAGTTTGGGAGAGATTTCAAGCAGTGGATCCAGGAATGCTGTTGGCTCAGGATTGACTGAGGAAATCAAAAATATGTCAATCAACTCTAATGAGACAACATCAAAACGAGCAAAATTCCTTCAGCATGCTAAGTCTGAAGCAAACCCCTGAAATTAAACAAGGCTTTGTATTGAAAGCTTTACTGTATGTAAGATGAAAACTGAATCCTATGTAAATTCTAAATGTATGCTTACTGCTCTAGTGAGTGGAAAGCTCTGAGGTCAATGGGAATTACGGTAGTGTGAGAACTACAGGATCAAGTTGTATCCAATTATTATGAATTCACATGGTGTTTATTTTAATAGTCCTGATCAGAAAGAATTCACTCAGCATTCATTACAAAGTCATGTGTTTTCCTGTAAAATTCCACTGTACCTGATCAAAAACAAGCTCAACATAACTAGAAATTTACTGCTAAAGGGTGCCCGATCCACACACCCAAGAATTACTTAACTGTACCCAGTATCTACTTTAATAATAGTGTACTTACGCTGTCCACAGTGTGTTCCTGTATATCCCTTCTGACAGAGGCAATGGTCGTCACTGCAGCTACCTCCATTCATGCACCGGATGTTACAGTGTTGTACTGGAAAGAAAAAAAGATTCCCCTGAGTTAAATCAAATCTGTCAAAAATATTTAACTCTCTGCTAAGAGATTTTTTATTTTTAGGAATTGATTCTATGAACTAGAAACCACTATTAGAAACCAAGGATGTATACTTTAGATCAGATACTTAAAGTGGTAATAAGAAAACAATATTGATTTACAGTTTCTAAGGAATATAGGACAGGAATATAGGTGCAAGAAATTGACACCACCCTTATTCACTGAAGTCAACATCATTTCACATGAGCATAAATTCACAGGATTTGTCTCCTAGTTTGCCGTGATGAGAAAAGCCCATCAGTAAAGTAAAAGAACTAAATTTCTGGTAGCTACAACTAAGAAGAAAGGGAGTCTTATCATCTGGGCAATGGAGGATGGCAGTATAAAGGGGAAGTATTATAAGGAAGCTCTTAAAGACAGCCTGGTTCTACCAACACATGCAATACCAGAAGCAGATCTGTTCAGGTAGGACTTTTCTTGCACCCCATTTCCAGATAAACCTGCTTGGGGCTGTGGAGTTCACCAACAGCTTTTCCTCAGAGCCAACGCCTTCCCTTGCAAGCAGCAGAGACAGGAGAGCAGCAGCATGCTCTCCTCAGCCACAGCCCTGCCATTTATAATGGCTAACATGCAGCTGAAGTTCCATGCCACTAAAGCATAAAAGTCTGTGCTGCATTTTTCTAGTAATAAGGACAAATACATTTTTTAACTAGGCTCTTCATCAGGCATAGAAAGCAGGCAGACCTCCCAAACAAGTGAAGTCCTCCTTACAGGTCCTGCTGTCCCATACAGCTGTGAACCAGGGCACTCCAGTAAGCAGCCTGGAAATGGTTTCCCTCTTAATGGGAACCACATGAAAGGCTCCTCCCCAGATAGGATTATGGTCAGATCAGCATTTCAGTAGGTTGTGATGGAATACTGGATACCTACACCACGCTGTCTGAAATGCTCAGGACTGAAAATCAGAAATTGTATGTACCGCCAGAGCCTGTTGCTAGCAGGTGTTATGCCAACCACTGAATTCTTCCCATTGCACAAAGCCCTTAAACATCATTTGGCTTTTTACAGTCCAGAAGTATGTGAATGGAATTTTATTTTTAATTTCAAGTAAAAAATGATTTTAACTGTATTGCATTCTATAGCAATACGAATCCACAAAACAGAAGTTAAACATGCAATTGGAGAAAGGATTTAAAAACAATCTAACATTTAAAACACTCATACTCTTAATTCTTCAATTATAAAACTGTATCTTGTATTTCTTGTGTGTCTAATAGTTATGATACATCTTTGTTCTACTTTGCATGTGCTTCAGTACTTCAGGCAACAAAAATGTACTAACATTCCTCAACAAAAAGTAAAGTTGTCTGCAAATACAGAGTGAATATCTGGTGAAATTTTTGGACAATGTCCTAAGTAGGTCAGAAAAAGGTGTATAGTTACTTGAAAATGTGTAGTTCAACTTAGCTTTATACAATCTTAGAAAAACAGGGGGGATTACAAGAAGCATAGGAAATGATATCATCTGTCAAGCAGGGAAGGAACTTAAAAACCACAAAACTGATTTCAATTAGAGCAAGCTATGCCAAGAGCTAATTTCCATTCCCACATGAAGACCAAAGCCATTTAAATAGTTTGAACTACATTCGAGATAAAAAGGTTAACAGTAGCTTGTATGATGATTTTCATATTATTTGTTCAAGTAAAAGTAAAGTCTATTTCCCCGTTTTAGGATAAGGAGTGGTTTTACACATAACACACACACACAAAGTTTCCATAATTTGTCTTGCTGCTTCCTAAAGGAACTTTTCCAAGGTAAAATATTTCTTCTTCCTTCTTAAACTAAAACCATTACAGGAGACTGCTGGGACACCCAGTTATCTTTGTTAAAATGAGCCATTCAAATCAGTAAACTTTCTCCCAGGCAAGAAAATCAGTAACATACGGTCAATAAACTGCTAATTTTCTGCCTTCTTTTGAGGGTATATTGAAAATTGTATTTCCAAAATCATACAGACTATTCTGAAACATTATCCTTCCAAAAGTTTATAGAAACACATGCAAAGGCTGTCTAGAGCTCAGATTATGATTTTAAGACTGCATTTTTGAAAAGTAGCACATTAATGCAGGTCCAGAGTCTCTTTTCTCAGCTAAATCAACAATTCCATTAATGTCAGTGGAGATATTCCAGTAAGTGAAATAACCTGTTCCAAGGTATCACACTGACAGACACTCAGGAATTGCCGTAAGGCTAAATCAATGCATATAGCTTTGCCTTAACTCAGCATGCTCAGGTAATGATTAAAAATAATAATTTATTAATATTGTTAACAACTGTTTTTCTCATTCACATCCAATTTGTAAACAGTCTGCACTGGAAACTTCTGAAGTCAAAACAGGAATGACTTCAGGAACATAGCTTTATAAACCTGCAAAAGAGCCAGTGAGACCAGACACATCCACACGTGCTTTGTGTGTGGGCAATGTTTGCATTGCTTAGCAAAGCGAAACAAGCAGCTCCACGCTTGAGTGTAACAGTTCCTGACTTTGGAATAAACTCTCAGCAAAGCTGAGTAAAGCCTTCTTCACACCAAGAGCACCACAGCCGCTCACGAAACACGCGGGAGCTCACCAAGCAGATGAGGGATAACACACACGCTGTCTGTTCTGTGATTCCAAACTAGAAATCGTGAGGTGTGAGGGTCTGCAATCCCCAGGAGGGACAACCAAGCCAAGGGCACCCTGCAGGTACCCCGAGGAGAGGCTGCCTCTCGTCTCTCTGCGCCACCGCTGAGGAAACACTCCCAACCCCAGCCATGCATGACACAGGGCTTTGCCTGCCAGGAGCTGTAAACAAGGAATGACGGTCTCATCACATCCCAGATGCTCAGCAAGCTTTCTCTTTGAGAGACTGAGTCAGGAGAGAGATGGCAGCTAGCGCCAGGATGGGACGCGAGCTGCAGCCGCGTGTGGGGTGCTGAGAAAAGCCACAGCAGCCTTGAAATCCCTGGGAACATTTAGAATTCAAGACCTATTACCACCTCTGACAGCAGCAGAAGGGGCTGAGCTCCAGGTTCTACTGCCATTGGACGGTCACCACACCACCCTGAGGAGTGGGATCTCAGGGCGTGAAGCTGAGGGTCCAGGCCCTGGCCTCCCCTTGCAGCAACGCGGTCTCTGAGGAAAACCTCGGTCCTCGGGCAGCGCCTCTGAAGCTGCTGTAGCTGGGGACCACAGCAAGCCCCATTTTGCACTCACGAGGTGTAACCAACCTGCCAGGGGTGCAAACACTTGTCCCCACCAGCCACCAGCCCCAGCACCCTCCACAGCTCTCTAGTAAGCCTTTGCCACGGCTTCCTTCCTTCAGCGATGGTCCCATCAGCAAACGCCTTCCTGTTTAGACCAGCCCAAGCCAGTCTGACTAAAGCAGGTTGGAAGCAAAAGCAGTGGCTTGACCCATAGCAGCATCAGCCGGGGGTGCCTGATGTTGAAAGAGACACGCTCCTCCTCATTCTCATACCCTCTTTCCCAGCAGCAACATGGCAGGATTGCAGGGTGCGTCTGCAGCACAAACAGGGCACGACTGCAGCTCCAGCAGACAACACCAAAGCAGCCACAGCTCGTGTGGTTTGAGAGGCAGCAGCGGAGCAGCTGCCACAGAGCCAGCACAGCACAGGGTGTAAGACATCTCCTCACACACCAGGGCCAGCAGGGGGGGTGCCTCCACGCATGGCAACCTTATCTCCAAACCTACCATAAGCATACCCAAAAATTCACTAATTACACAGAAATGACCACTAGTCAGCCAGCAAGTTCACTCATGTCACAAATATCCCTGCTGAGAAAACCACCGGTTGATCTTTTCAACCACGAATCAGATTCCTAAAGCTGACTCGTAACCAGAAAAGTCCCAACACTGACCAGCATAAGAAAAGAACTTGAAGGCTTTGTTATGCTTTCCAATCTGCATTAATTGATTCTGACAGACAACCAGTCTATAAGAGTCACCATGAATTTGGTTTCTGTCTGTGGCTGTACATACTACAAAACCTGTGCCCATTACCGATTCCTTAGAGTACTAAAAAGGCACGCAGCTTAAAATATCTAAAAGACAACACAGACACATCTCGTCTATCAGAAGTCATGCATTTAATCCTGAGAAATCATGGGACTGTAACTCGTATTTTTAATTTGCATTTTGAGTGTGACAAACATATCATTTACTTTTGATTATTTTATATTTTAAAAAGAGTTTTCTCTCATTTTTAAAAACGTATAATTAAAGTAAGTATGAACGTATTCCGACAAAATATTAACTGTTATCAATGGGAGTTGATAGTAACCCTTTGATGTCAATCAGTACTTTTAATTAATGTTTATGTTTACTTTGTTTCGACATAGCAGATCTAAGTCATTGTGGTCTACTGTGTAGACCACTAATTCAGTTTTGATTTGGCAAAAAAGAGCATCCCCAATAGTTAGCCTCTGAGTCATTCTTCCGTTTCATCACAGGAGGCTACACTTTCTTTCCTGTGGTAAAAGTATGTCTGGTGACTCAGAGGTTATTTGTCTTAAACAATGACCACTGACCTTACATACTTCATTAGCTTCACAGACTCAGAAGAACAATATCAAAGACACAGAAGAAATACTTACTTGATTTTGAACCACAGGAGGGGGCTATCTGACCATTTGGGCATGTGCACATGTTTGGTCTAGAGCAAAATCCATCCCCACAGGAATGTCTGCAGATTGCTATAAAGAAAACATAAATGCCTTTAAAACATGTTTCCAAAACCCCAAACACATAAAAAAACACAGATAGAAAATTCAGTACCATAAATACCTACAAACTCTTCAAATTTCATACAACAGATTCCAAAACATCTCCTCCTCTTCCATCCTCATCTCTACAGAGGACAGATAAAACCTAGACCTTCACCGTTATGAAAAGGTCTGGGAACGTGCCACAGGCCACTCTAGATACAGGGAAATTTCTTTGGAGAAGTGAAGCTCATCCACTTTACCAGCCTACTCTTGGGGGAAGGATGGCACTGAGGCAGCAGTACAATGCCCCCTTTATTTCTGCACCAGACACACACATAAGCGTAATAATTCCCATCTGACAGCACGCTGCCTCAGTACTTCTGGAGACGTTCTTATCAGCCTTAGGCAAAGTGCCTTTAACAATTATTTCTGGTCCACTGTACCATTACATATGAATATGCATACCGCACTATGATTGATACACATATACATTTCAAGGATATGGTCCAAACAAGCACAGAAAATGTACTTGCTGGCCTGATGCTGTTGCTTCCTTCTATTTTACTTAAATAGATTAACATATTCTACAGCTACTCTCTCCTGAGAGTCCACACACCCTTTGGATCCCTTTACCACAGACTTAAACAGAACATGTGGATGAGATTAATCCTTTGTTAAATACTGGTATCACATCACTGTATTATAGCCCACAAAACTTTGTATATTAGCTTAATATATTTAAAATGGTAAAGAAATGATGTACAGCTGCTATTGAAACCATACAGAAACACACTTCAGTTCTGGTATACAATTAAAAGTACCCTGACATAGAGCGACAAAGATAAACCTCAGTCATAACACACAACTGGATTAACTTACGGACTATGCATTGGTTTCCACCAGGTAAAGTTTTCCATCCAGGGCAACAGTAAGCATTGTAACGTGATCCACACACATTTGGGCTGGAAAAAAAAAAAAAGGATGAATTCTTATTTTTACTCAGCAATATCTTGTAAAATTAGAGGCATAAAAACGTAAAAAGTAAATCGCTGCAATATACATTTCAATAATTAAATCTAGAAGTGTTGTATGTTTTTAGCAGAACTGTATGCCTTTGGTTGGGTTTTTTTAGGTAACATACACTTTCACAAATTTGAGATTACATTATACACCTGAAATCAAATCAGTAACATCTGAACAACAGGAACAGCATGGGCAAACCTGGTCTCATATCACTCCATATCTGGAAAAGTAGCATACAGGGGGGTGGAGCAAAACTCCCATTTCAATGCAAAATGAGGGATCACGCCCCTCATCATTGGTGAACACAGAGGAAATCTATTGCTCTCTGAATGGTAACTTTTAGGCTTCATGTTGCTTTCTATTCTTTACTCTAAAGTTCTATTACTGTTCCCTGTTCTGCCCATGAGCAAAACTATGTGCATATAACAAAAGAAACACGCCAACCATGACATTAGCCAAATAAATGAATTAGCCAAAATACGTAAATGGTTCATCAGCAAAAATTACTTACTATAAAAAACAAAAAAAATTCAAGGATGTTGGTGCATGTAGAGAGATAGGGCCCTGTGAAATGAATGAGGGGCCTACTGCCCTTCTTAAATGATGGATCCATGGGGATTTTTCTTTCCAACCCATTTCCCTCATCCAAATTTACCCTTTCAAATAACTGTATCACTAGAGTTTACAATGAAAGCCGACAGGACGTGACACTACTCCTATCATGATTTTATTGGTAAAAATAGAAAAGTTGAAAGTGTTCTATGCCCCTCACAGACGATATTTTTTTACTTTGTCCTATTTATTTAATGCAGCTATCCATGCAAGCAAAGCTAGTAAGAACAGCTCCAAAAACGGGAAAATGTACCCCTTCTGTTGTATGTTTAATGCCAGAGGAAAATTTTACAACCTCTATTAATATTGTGAGCAATTACTCAATAGATTAATGCATCTAAAGCTAACTATAAACTTCCTAGAAACCGCTTTATTAAAATACCATAGGCAGATTTGAGACAGATTTACAGTGTTTATTGTTTTAGGAAGGGGTTCCTATTATTATTGTCCTCGGTCTTTCAGAAAGTTCTTCATCCCTAGTATTGCAATGTCTAAGTAAACAATAGTTACTTCATAGGGTGAGGCAACTTAAGACAAACAATCTTGATATATACAAACATTTATTCATGCACATTTTTTAGCTATCAGACTTTTACACTCATGTATTTATCCAGGGATCTGCATTATGAATGCAATTTCAAGTATTCTGATTATACCTTTGATGACACCTTGTCTTTTCATTATCTGCTTGGCCAGAATCTACTTAAGTCAAAGCAAACACTACCATTACCTTCCACTCGTTCTGGGTAACTACAAAGTGGTAACCGAGGTGAATGAGAGCAACACAATTGGACTTGTTGCAGGGCCTTTTTCTGTTACAGACTCAAAGTCTTATTCATATAATTCCAATGTATTCAGTTTTAGTAATGTCAGCTACTTCCCTGCAGGGCTATAACCATGTAACTTTCCTAGAGTTCCCTGTTCATCAATGCCAAATGTTGCTCCACAATCATCTGCCAAGTAAGACTGGCAAGCAGACAAGTGAGATTGCTTTTCACCTTCTCCAGGCAGAAGAAATAATGGAATAGAAATAATGGAACTTATTAAGACAGACAGAATGAGTTTGTTGCTACCTGTTACAACCTACAGGCATAAACCACCCATTTCCAGTCTGGATTGGTAAGAATCTATAAATGGCTAACCATAAAGTGATGTTTAGGTACTCTGTCAATTTTCAGTCTCAGCAAGTACATGGCTTTGGGGACCATCTGGTCCAAGTTAAGAGTCAGGAGCAGATTTCTGTGCCACGGGGAAACCCAAGTTTTACAATCTGTTTCCAAAATGGGGCTCTGAAAAACACAGATGTGCCAGTAATCATGAAGTCAGAGACCCTGGAAGCTTTGAAGCTGTCCACAGGGTAGGCTAAGCTGTACACCCAAGAAGCTCCAACTCGGATGCAGCATGCTCAGCTTTAACATAGAAAAAAAAAAGTCATCAAACTGTACTTCCATGGAACAGTTTGAGCCTGACAAGTGCATTTTCCAGTGGAACACTTTTTCAGCAGAAAGCTGCTGTCTAGCCTATAAAAGAAACCTATATTGAAGTCTGAACACTACTTCTTTGAGAGGGAGGGAGTGTTCTTACTTGTGCCTATTTGTAAAATGTCTTTAAAAAGAATTAATTTTAAAAGGCGAAATTCATTGATATTTATGAGATAATCAGACGTTAGGGCAGTAAATCCCCACAAATAAATAAATTAAAGGGAATAACAATTTAGCTCATGTAAAGTCATGGAAAGCATCAATTAAATTGTAAAGGCTCTATCGCGGTACTTACTTTAAACAGCTGGCCACTGTTGTGTTTAATAGAGCATATTTTCCTGCTGATATTATAGGCTATGAATACTGAGGAAGCATTTTATATTCTTATAAAACTGTTTTCCTGAACAGCACTACAAACAGAGTTCAGTTATAAAACCTGATTTGTAATGGTAAAATAAGCAAAAATGCATCTATACAGCCCAAGCCACCTGTGGTGACCACAGAACCCTACTTTCACTACAAAGCTCAGAGGAGGGAGAGAGTATCTCAGGAACAAAGCTGCTCCCCCTGCAATTTAAAATAGACAGGTGTCCCACTTTAGAGTCACTTACAAACTTGTAAAGTATAAAAGGTTTTCTGTAAGGGTATGGTGCTGAGAGACAGTATGACTGATGCCCACAGTTTCATCAAGGATGTCCAAAATAAACAAGAAAGTATGTCTTTGATTAATGATATGCCAGTTTGCAGTAGCAAAATGAGCTGAATAATTACCAAAAGCCATTGGTCATCAACCAGAAAAGTCTTACAATGGCAGAGAGAAAAACATTCATCTGGAAATTCTGATAACTAACCCTTGAGAGTGATAGGTCTGGCTGACAGCATCTGCATGCACCAAACTAGAAGCTAGACTTCTTCAAGAACTATAGCAGGGAATCCACCACCCCCGTTACAAATTAAAGATTTGTCTGTCCTTTCCACCTGCATGGGGATGGAGCCTGGGCAAGACAGCAGCATCAGTCCCTTCAGGTGGACAACATGATCCTGCTCCAGGACAGCGCTGTGCTACCCCTGGGCTGTGGCTGCAGCACAGCCTCTGCCTGTCACCCATTCTCAGATAAATGGTCTCCTTTCTCCACAGGGCAACACTGACATTATTTCATGGAAAGGACCAACTGGGTCCATCCCTCCTTTGCTACTCCTGCCCATCTCAGCAAGGATAAATGGCTGCTTGGCTCTCCCAGATCGCACGCAATTACCCAGTGAGACTGGGGACGGATCTGTGGAGCAGGCACATAGATGTAAACGGATGGGAAGCAAATCATGATAAACTTGGCAGTGTCTTCTTATCAAATGTAACAGGCAGCGAGGGTACGTGACCACCAGACAAGGGAGGGAGGTGTTCAAAAGCCCCATGTGAAGCTCACAGAGGAACACCACCCAGCCCAGGAGCAGTGGGGGCACTCGCCACAGCATTGTGGCTGTTCTCCCCAGGGCCCTGGCAGACACAGCCTGCCCCGGGGTGTGCTAATTCTGCACATCCCTGCTCTGCCCTGCCTGTGACCCCTCGAGGAAATTACAGCCCTCTCCCAAAGAAAGTGTTGCCCATCTGCAAGCTCCCATGGGAGGAAGTTTCTGGCACTGCTGTGAGCAAGGCTTCAGGCAGAAAATTTTTCAGCAGCACTGCCATGCACCGGCCAACACTGGCGTAACCCAGGCTGAATCAAACACAAAGCATGGGTCTCAAATAAATCAGACACCAGACAGAGAGGGCAGAAACCAGCTGAGAGAAGCAGAGACAGCTGATCACCAGTTACAGCTGAGCTGAGATGTGACTAAAGGTTTCTAATCACTCAACTCACTTTTTCTCTCCTTCAAAGAACACACAGACTCTTCCTTGCAAGAAAATGCTTAATGAAGGACTTCTATTAACTATTTGGCTGCAATGGATAGCATATGTTTAACACAATATAAGGACCCAGTTTCCTAGCAGAAAAGATACAATTTAAAGCAACAACATCAGCCAACAGTTATTTTTTGAGAAGACTTTGCCTATTTTTCTTAAGTGGGTAACACTGGTACCTGCTAAAACTGATCATTATTTGCTGATCATTTCCACATAGAATTGGAGTGGTGCTTCCATGCCTGCACTAGGAGTTAAAAAGAAAGACAAACTGCACCTGAAATAATGGTATGCTTAAAAACTGTGGTTGTCAAAGTCTGAATGTAACCAATGCACTAAGACATAGTAGCTAAGGCTCTAAAATGTGAAGAGGAACAGCTTTTACTAGTCTTTTTCCAGAGACACACAATCACATCTATACCTTTTGCTGTAAAGCAGCTTTATGTACCTTCCTAAATTTCTCAGCATCTCAGAGTAAATGCTAAAATCACAGAGTGGCCCAGATCTGCTGTCTCCTCTGGAACTTCATTGAATCAAGAATTTCCATCCTCAAAAATACTCCAAACATTTGCAGACACCACAATGAGCAACCTGATTTATGTTCACCCTGCTCAGAGTAGGGGCAGGACCACACGGCCATCCAACCACCATCCCCACCTAAATGACAGAAGCCAGGTACATGGTGCACAAATTAGAAGTCAATACCAAAAGCACCTCCTTTTGCTAACACTGGTGCCTACCTGCTCCACCAGGGAGGGAGCAGCAAGCAAAGCAGAACTGGGAAGGGAAGGTCTGGTTTCCCATGGGATGCAGCAGCTAACAGCTACGGCACAGGATGGGCAGCCTTCCCAAGCCACCTGCCACCCTGACACATACCACTCTGCATATGACCTCACAACTTCCAGTGAGCTCATCCACAAACTGAGAAACTGCACTGTGTGGATGGCATAGAACACAAAACACAGACACAGACCTGCATTTAATGTGCGTTTCCAGGTACCCCAAATAATTTAAACAGGGATTGCTTCGCTGTTGTTTAGTTAAATTTTAGAAAACAGGATGCTGTTAGTCACTGCCCTTTTTCATCTTTCAGTGAAGATTTATTAAGAAGACTCTTGAAGCTATTTATTTCAATCCTATAAAAAGAAAATCCAGGAAATTATTCCAGACTCTGTGAGCAAACACAAAATTTAGCTTCTATTATCCCATAAAGGATAAGCAAGCATTTTTAAGCAAAACAGGTTTTTTTATATCCAAAGGATTTCATCTGATGTACTCATTTTTACCATGCACTAAGTGAGCCTGGATGTTTGTGCCATGCAGAGAGCCTAATATGATAACTATTTCTCACTCTGACAGTAAGGATACCGCTGTCCCAGAGTCCTGGCTCAGTTCAACTGAAAAAATAACATGCTGAGCAGCTCTACGGGTATCTTTGGCTCTGGCCTATGTGCAAGTCAAGAGTTCAAAATGACATGCAAGTTTCCTGCAGAAACACTGAACACTTTTCTAACCCCAACTTCCATCACACTGTGACAGCTAAATACAGCAATCCAACAACAGCATTTGATACTAAGTGAATTCTTCCGCACTTGCTCTGAAAATCTGACTGTGTCTTTCGCAGGGACAGACTCATCTAACCTGACAGCCAGGCATTGTTCTTATTCAGAGCCAGGGACAGACGAGTTTCTGGCTCATATTCCCTCATTGTTTCACTTGAGAATGTCAATGGGTCCAGTTCAACACCCGACCCATATGGCTGTATAAGACATCTAAAGTACACATACACCAACACAAAAACTATCTGTTAGGCTAGACCAGCGCAGCTGGTAAACAGGAGGGATTCAGCACATAATTCCTTAGAACAAACAAACAGAACTACCAAGAAAAAACAAGTAACAGAAAACCCCAAAGTACATTCAGGAGACAAGAAATCAATCTTTCTGTCTCCATGGCACTAAATAGCATCCCACAGGAAACAGATGTACCTGTGGGCTAGGGCAATGCTGAGCTCTCCAGCAGTCACTTCACCTGGGGAAACAGTTTACACCTCCAGCACCACTTCCCACACTCACCATGTACCTGCTGATGGCTATTGGTAAAGGTAGACCTCTAACAGTCTCCCAAAAGAAAGCACACAGGCAAACTCAGGACCTCTGCCAGCTCATACTGTGTACCAAGCAGAGCAGCAGTGCAAGGACTGTGTGGGGCACACTGGGCAGTCAAGCCCCAAGGCTAGCCAGCCGCTTGTCCAGGCTTTCCCAGAAGCTGCTGGGTAAACTGGTGCTACCCACTGCACCCCCCTTGGAGCAAATGCAAGCACTTAGGGAGTCTCACAAGGCTGAATATGTATCAATACTTGTCTGTGAATGCCCTTAGGTATTAAGCAATCCCATTAATTTGTATTTTAAACTGCTTTCCCTTAGGCTACTGGAAGATTACTTTTTTTGTTTTGTAAGACAGAAGCATTTCTCCCCTTCCCCTCACAACACACGGCATCCTACTCTCTTCCCTCTCCTTGCTGGGACAGTGACTCTGTGTTTTCAAAAGGGCGGCTACCTGCATGTGTATCATAAGGCAACAGGAAAACCCTGCTGATACGGAACCCACTGGTTTAGTTCACCTTTCTCCCTAGCAGCCACTGGTTAATACACTGTATACAGGGAAAAAAAAAAAGACGAAATATCCAAGGTAAAAACAAAGGAGAAAAGAAAGAAGGAAAAATGCTCCTGAAAGGAAAGAAATTTTAGTTTGAAACCTCAGATGAACATCACTGGATATTCTGATGTCCTCCAGCAAAACATGAGAGAGAGGGTTTTCATCCTCTTAAAAAAGAGGATGAAAATGATTAAGGCTGTAGACAAAAGAGCTGTGGCTTTCATTTGGTATTTCTGAGGCTTTAATGGTCATGAATCATTTCTTAAAATGAGAAGTAGAAAAGGAAAACAATGGATTCTCCAGCAAGTCAACATTCAAAGTACTCTTCCAGATAAAAGCTAGAACTCCTTCATACTTCAGTGAAGAACTATAAGCAAAACCAGAAGGCATAGGTTTTCATTTAACAGGCTACATTTTACCTCTCAATATACCTTCCCCAAAGATGAGCCCAACTTCTTTAGGCTCTTTAAATGCAACAAAAGCAAATTACTCTTCTCATGCCTCTACCTGCACACCGACCTTTGCATGGGCCTTAAAAAAATGAATAAATAAAACTGAAGTGGGAAAGTCAGAATGGATGAGAAAACAACGAAAGGAGACATCCACAATACAAGAGCAAAATGCTACAAACACATTTTCCAGCACAGTGTGATGGTTAATCAGAAACACTCCAGGCCACAATTGTTCCATTCTACAAAAATATTTACTGAGTCTGGGGAGTAAGACCAAAGTGACACACATGTATCTATATTCTCTTCATCTGCAGGGTTCCGCAGGGAGATGAAGAAGAGGAACAAGATGGAAGGTGATCTGATTGGAAAACAAAAAAGCTAATGCTTAATTTCTTACTATTCCCGTAAGTAAACTTTCCAAGATCCCTAGCTAAAGTCTGAAGTAGAGATGGCCACCTATTAGCCATGTCTACTACACTTTTACCAAGAGTAAGTTTTCCTGCTGATCTATGTGCCTAGATACCTTGGGTCTTGTGTTCTATGTCGTCCTATTCTAGTAATCACAGGCTGATGAGTCCATGAATGTACTTAAAGTGACCTTTGTCAAAACTTGTACTGAAGTTCATATACATCACATTCAAGTTTGCAGGGCGGAAGCTGAATGACAGTGAAATAGACTGTCCTAAGTGAGCAGCACTGCCGAAAAACACACCACAGGAAAGGAAAATAAGCATACAGGAAAAACAGAAGCTGCAGTTTTATTCAATGAGGATCACTGTAAATGAAGCTGACAGATGGACTGTCCCTGCCAAACCCTAACCCAGTGATGCTCCCATTGCTCCCAAATAAACTTAGAGCAGCCCTATGCTTACCTCAATTCTGCATCCTCAAGCCCAGTATAGCCCCAAAGGTTCTGGCACAGCAGTGTGAAGTTGCACACAGTGTAACAGCTTATGCAGTTAAGGCGGCAAACATAACCTAGATCAGACTGAATCTGGTGAACAACTTTTGGAACCACCACTGAACAAAATGTATCCTGTGCTGGCTAACAAAAAGGGAGAAGTCTACATTTATAAACCTTAAGCGGGCTCTTGACACAGGAAAGTGCAGCTGTGGTTAGTATCCCAGGCACATGCTGGAGGCTTCTTCTGCCTCCTCCAAAGAATTCTATCTGGAAACCTGCACTGCAACCTGCAAATTACTGCACCCTGCTACAACTAGACAAACTCTGTAGGTGCTGTTCTCCCCCCCAGCCCTTTATGCCTCCAGTTTCTAAAGACCGTGCCCCCTTAATAAAAGTTCAACTGAACACCAACAAACTGGCATCAGAAAGTTGAAGTCTCCTGAAAGACAACACAAAAGATTAGACAATTCCATCATAAATCCACAGAAGAAAATGATCACACAAGAAAACAAAGCTCAATCCATGACATCTCTTATTTTCTGAATAAGAGTAGCATCATAAATCTGTTCCTAACCTGCCAAGCAATTAAGTCATAGCCACAGTCAGCCTTACACAGGACCCCTCCTGGTGGATGTGGCAAACCCAATGTGAAATCCTCCATATACTTTGTACACAAAGTACAAACCCTCACAGGCCAGCTGTGACCCATCCTGCAGCATCTGGGTCAGCATATCAGGCCAGCCTGAAATAGCCAAGAGCTATGCAGACCAAAATAAATAAATAAAGTAATAAATAGAAGAGGAGAGGAAAGGAAAAGAACTACATCCAATCCCACCATCCTGATCTTCAACGTGACACCTAGGCAAAATGGAGTCTGGTGATAGGAAACCTGCTTCATCAAGAGTCCCCCGAGCCAATTTTACAGTATCTCAAGAATGCTGCTACATTGTTTATTGTGGCCTTTTCCCTCTATTTGTTCTATTTTTTACTTACTATCATCAAATGGGAAAAAAGTATTCCTCTAATATATCTTAGGGGAGGTAGTGGTCTGATTCAAATTTGAAACAACAGACATGTGGCGTTTCTAAACCATTTGTGTCCAGCTACAATATAATATGAGAAAAGATCACAGAGAGAAGACCGGCTAAACAGTTTGTAACAGAGTCACATGTACCTAAAAGCACTCATCAGTGAAAGAGAGATTACAGCAATACCCACCAAAAGTTTTAACCATAGGATAATTTCTCACTGGCATACCCAAAATTAATTGAGTTCTAATTCTGCACTACAAAGTATGTAGCCCCAGAAGCCTATTCCTATAAATTATAAACCAGAATTGGGATTAAAGCCGTGCTTTTTAAAGAGATCCTGTCTGAACAACAGGATTTGGAAATCTAAGTGTAGAGTGCAAGGACTAGGCCTGAAGATTATTTACTTTTTACTGTTTTCCTTCGGGCTGAAAAACAACATGGACCTATAACAAGAATGCTAGCACAGGAGCTTTGCATTGCTACTGGCTCTAGATAAAGCAATCCAGGGCAGACTACTGTCAGATATCTTTCATTAAATGCATTTAAAAAATTCCATATAGTATTTAAACAAGTATATTACAAAACACAATTAAAACCTATTGTGGTAGCCAGGAGAAGACATCTATATGATCAGAACTGAAAATAATGTGTTATTCCCCCTTTAAATATTAGCCCTTCAGCAAGTGTTAATAACAGCTACTGCCAGCCACAGAACAGATTCTGTGCTGGCTTCTTGCTTGAGTCTGTCTGCTTTCCCTACTCCTCATCCATACATCTTGCTCCCCAGAGAAAGTCACACCTACACCAAATCGCATCATGAAGTCCTACTGAAAGAAAAGAAACATATACATTAGTCACAGAGCCAAGATCTATGAACTCATTTCACTCTAGAACCAGATGTCCAAGGATAATGTAATAAAAGAATAGTATCACAGCCATCAGCAAATAAATTCAGAGGCACAGAATCTTAACACTATGCAGAGCTGCCAAAGACTTCAGGTTTTACATCAGGATGCGCTGGCATTAAAGTTCTTCATCCTTCACATAGGCTTTACCCTGTAAGATGCAGAGGGCTGGAATGAGGTGGGCCGTGCTGCCTGGAAGCCAGGTGAGTGCTCCAGCACATGAGGTATTAAGCATCTTGCCTCTACTCTTAATTAAGATTTTTGTTCCCAAGTATTCAGGCTGCCTCCTGCTCAGAGAGGGACACTGACAAGGTGTGGCAACAGCAGCTGGCCAGAGGTGTGCAGGCCAAAAGCGGTAAGAAAAATGTTTGCGGTTCTTCAGTATAAACCAATATTTACTGGTACGGAAAGTCTGCTTTTCTTCAGCAGGCTTTTAGTGGTAAATATTGGTTTAAAACGAAAACCAGAAGCCTTAATTATATAGTTGAATACTGGAATTATGCTATAGATTTATAAGATTTATTATATTTCATAGAGCAGTGATTTATAAAAAGGGTCAAATCCAACCAAGTTTATCCATGTAAGCATATTGGTAAACCTGTGGAGTTCATTTAAGATGACCAAAAGAAACTGGTCCGAAAAAAACCCCATGCAACCCCCTATTGAATAGCTTTACTCCAAGAGTTCTATGAATCATTTTGGAGCCAACTATTCTGTTCTGCAATATTCACTATCATTTCAGTGTGATAAAGACAAAGAAATTAAATCATTCTTGCACAAATGTATTTAATTAGTCTCTTAATTAGAGTCACATCACAATGCAGCTATCTTGAAGAAATTTTGGTTCTTTTAAAATTTCTGCTGACCTATTTGTTAGGCAAATAATTGCTTTCTTTGACCATTATACTGAGAAAAGACTAATAAACACAATAAACATCCCTTAAAGTATTATTAAGTACTGACTGAGCCTCATTAGAGTTTGAGGTCTTTGTCTAGCATCCTCAGAAAACGGGAAATCCTAATTAATTCTAAGATCTTTAAACACAATACTTCTTGTACTCAGTCAAGTACCAATCAAATCACCAGCAAATTCTTTTTTTTTACTTTATATTCAAATGATAGAAGCACATATAAATGGTTGACTTTAACTACATTGTGTTTATAAGGAACTTCCCATCCATGGCCAGTTTTGTAAGGTTTACTCCTTCAGAAGTTGATGCTATACCCTTCGGCATTTAACGGTGGCTCAGTAACAGCTTATTATTTTAACTTGCTGAATCACACTGGATTCCAGCAACATGAATGAAGAATCTAGTTATATTTTTAAATAATTATTGCCTTTATTCTGATTGCTTTCTGATCACTTGGAAGCACTAGCACATAAATATACATTGCCTTAGACCAAACATTACAAGGACTTCATTGCTAATGCCTCCAGAGCTGGAGCAATTTAATCTACATAAGCAGCAAGCTTGAAGCCTTAAAATAAGTACATAAAAAGCATTTTGAATAATTTCTAATTATTAAACTTAAAATATACTTCTAGATCACGTTATATGTTCAGACAGCTCACTGCACAAACAAGGAGGCAGAGGTCACAAGGACAAAAGCAAACATCTGCAATCAACAGCTTGCAGTAAAAAATGTTAAGTGGGAAAAACAATGAAAAATGAAACAGACTTCTTCATTTTAACATACAAGACCAATATGCACACCAAGACTAGCCTCAGTACTTTTAAATGCTAAGAGACTTTCAATAGTCATTACATTGAATCACACAAGAAGTCTAAATGTAAAGGGTTTTCTCCAAAAACCTATCCCCTTGCTTCCTACAATCAGAGCAAGATTTCATTGCAAAAAAGCCCTAGTCAACTACATTAACATGAAAATAAAAGTTTCCCAGCATCTGTTACGACTTGTGTTATAGCTCTCAGATTCCCAAATCTGCGTGTACTGATGAACGAGTTAAAAAAACAGTATGTCTTCTTGTGAAATCGTATTTTTAGTGGTTTAGCCCTTCAATAACCACGAATTCTCCTTGTCTAATGCATATACAGTTCCTGTACATGCAAAATATGTTTTCCATCTGGCTTTCCAAAGAATTAGTTCCAACCTTGTCTGTTGAAATGACAATTCTTTTTACTCATACTGTACAGTTCAGTACCACACCTAAGGACATGCTCACAGCTTCTAAACTGGAAATATCCAGGAGGATTCATCACCCAACAGTGATCAAGGTGACTGTGTTAATGATCTCCTCCAAACAAGCTGGGAACCCTACCCTCAGCCTCAAATGAGAGTTACAGAAAAAAGGTCTAACATGTAAGCAAACTAGTAATTTGTTTTGTCTTTACTGTACATTATTATATCCTTGTCAAGAACCTGCTTTCCAAGGGCACTCTTTCAGATATGTGATATTCAAAATAATTGACTAAGATATAAAATACTTAAAATTTGTATTGCCATTATGTCTAGATTTGCAGGATTCTAAGTAGATATGTAACTCATTGATAATACCCGATAAAAGAAATCATTGCAATGTACATAAATATGGAAGGCTTCTGTTAAACGTAAGAATCAACTCATAAGACAAACTCACTAATCCATTTCAGATTCCAAAAATAATTAACACTTGAACTATCATCTCTTCATGCACTATTACTACTGTCTAAACAGCACAGTTTTAGAGCAACAGTTGCATTCACCAAAGACACTTTATCCTCAGCTAATGTGCTTCTAACTCCCACAAAGTCCGTTAAGTCAGCGCACGTGTGCTAGCTGGCATACTCTGTCCCACTGGTCAGAAAATGGTGATTGTCACTTTGCTATTAACTCAGAGTTCTTTAAAGAGAAAGTTTATTAAAACATCCTATAAAATAAAGGCACCTTCTGAAAAGCATTTTTCCTTATCGTCTTTTACTGCTTCCAATTAGTCCTACAAACTTTACTGTACATCCTCCTCACCTCCTAGTTTTTGTCACAAGAAGAATCTGCTTTGTTCAACTATTTCTCTTGTGACTAGGTATAAGGAAATGAAATACAGCATCTAACCCTACAAAATCAGATCCTTAAAAAAAAAAGAGTTGCATCCATTTTTTGCAACATGGTGACCGAAAAACATCAGCCTTTACCAACCAGGCAAGCATAAGAAAGCATCAACATTGTAATTCTGAATATAAATAAAAAGTACTACACAAGTATGAGGAAGTTACCAAGAAACTAAAGCATATTCACCAAGGCCTCTAACAATAAAGTTGTAACAGCTCCTTTTTGAGGAAACCAGAAAATGAAAGAAAATAGCTTGGGTCCCTTACTGAAGGATAACTACCTCCGTATCATGTTTGCTACAGTTGCCCTCTGCCTGAGGAGTGAAAAATCTGGCTATGGGCTGAAAAGGTGCATCAGAAAACCTGAAAAAGGAAACCCAGCACTGCAAGCTTTTCACCTTTACAGAGAACTACATTTTCAACTGCACACACATGTGATGTCTTTCAGCCAACTTAAAAACTATTTTTGCATTGGAAAGGTGTTCCATTAGAACTGGGAAGTTTGCCTGATACATATTTACCCTTTTAAAAAAAACCACTTTACTAAGCATATGCAACAATATGTCATAATGATTTTAAACTTTTATATGCCTGTAGGTAGCTCTGATACAAAAAAAAATGGTCCTTCTTCTTCCCCTCTGCTTTCCCCAGATCACAAGCAACACCAAATGAGCTAAGTCGGTCCACTTGAGTGCAAGAAAGATGCACATCTAAAAAGGTTTAAGGTGGAGATGGAAGAGGGCAGCTAATGGAAAGGGCATGCTGTGGTCTCCGGGCCTCATTGCTATTCTGCTTTATGCAAAGCAGAAGTACGGGACGAGGGAGGAATGCACACGCCCGCGGTGTGCCTTTAGCTACGGCCTTCCTAGAAACTACATTTGCAACCTCAGAGCTGCAGCGGCTTATCCTCTCCAAGCATCACCCGCCAAAGACGAAGTAAGGCTGTAGCACGCAGGGGACCCAGCCCCGCGGGATGCTGCGGGTGGCTTCGGCGCCCCCAACTCACCCTGTCCATTGGCAGTGGCAGCCCCAAGGGGGGCTCTGCCCCGCCAGTTCCCACCCCAAAGGGGCAGTGGACATGGACGCAAACACACACGGAGCTCTACGCGGCTCCCCGCACCTACCCTTTAAGCGCGTCGTGCCCGCCGCCGCCCTGCCCTCGCCTCTTGGCCCGGCTGGCCCGGCTCTCCTTGCCGCTGCTCACCCCCTCGGCGTGCCCGGCGGCGGCAGCAGCGCCCGCCTGGGACATCCACAGCACAGCAACTCCCAGGGCGATCCCCAGCAGGCGACCCCGCCACATCGCGTCCCCCGAGCCCTCGGGCTGCGACCGGCCGCCGCCTCCTCTCTGCCGCCGAAGTCCGCCGGTCCCCGCCGCCCTGTCTCCGACCAGCCTCTCCAAGGCGAGCTGCAATGGGATAAAAGGGAAGGAAGGGGGGGAGTTAGGGACCGAGAAAAAGCGGGCGCGGCCGCCCCGCGCCCCTCGGCGCCTGCCCCCGCGCCCCGGAGCCGTCGGCCTCCGGCCAGCCCGGCGCTAGCCCGGCCAGCGGGAGGCGGCGGCCGCGGGAGATGGCGAGGGGCTGCCCGGAGCCTCGCGGACTCTACCTTCCCTCCAACAGCATCCGCGGGGGCTCCCGCTCCCGCACCGGGCAGCCCGCGGCAGCCGCCACCGCTCCCTGAGCCTCTCCGGGGCAGGAAGCACCTCCCGGGCATGAGCCCTCCCCGGCTCCCCGAACCGGGCACCGCTACGAGCTGCGGCGGCAGGAGCGCAGTGCCCGGCCGGGGCGCGCCGCGGGCAGGGAGCCCCACGCCCAGCCCGCCCGCCCCGGTGAAGCCCGCTGCGAGGGGCGCGCACCCGCTGGAGCCGCCGCCGCCGGCTGCCGTTCCCGCTGCTGTTCCAGCTGCGGCCGCTGCACCCACCGCTACTCCAGCTGCGGCTCCAGCTGCCCCCTCCCTCCCTCCTTCTCCTCCTCCTTTTTCCCCTCCTCTCTCCCCCCCCTCCTCTTCAAGTATCGCCCATGCAGCACTTTCTCGCGAGAGAGAGGTGAATAAAAACGTCCCCCCCCATCCTCGACCCGCCACCCCGGGGACTCCGGGCCGTCCCGGAGCGGCTGCTGCTGCGGGAGTCCCCGGCGAGCCCCGCAGCCCGTCACCTGTGGCCGGGCAGGGATGCGCTGCCCGAGGGGCCCGCAGGGAGCCGCGGTCCTGCCCGGGGGCTGCGGGGAACACGGCGGCCGAACGCTGCCTGCTCGGGGCGCCCCGCGGGTTCCCGGCGCCCGCGGAGCCAGAAGCGGCAGCGCTGAGGGCTGAGCAGCGGAGTAAGCGCGTAACACAGGACCGGAGGGGAGCTGAAGGAGGTGGACTCCTATGCCTCAGTCTAAGTATATATATACACAAGCCCCAGAGGTGCAGCATTTCGCATCTAGATAACGGCTTAAATAAAAACCAGAATAGTATCTGTTTCCCTTATAAGGAGAAACAGCATCGATGTTGGCTTCACCTTAGAGGCTGCTGCAGGATGAAGAACCCACTTTCTAGGAACTAGCATGGCACAGACACCAAGGCACCGGGCTGTTCTGTCCATACTTCTAAATCCCTACAGCCAGCTCCAGAACAAAGGCATGCCTCATCCTTAGCAAGGAAAACAAACAAACAAAAAAGCCCTGTAGTTTTACTTATGCTTTTGGATTGATTTGGAAATCCTGAAGAGCAAATTGCTATCCCGCCCCTTGAAAGGTAGGAAGGTCTATACTTAAATAATTTGCTGTGACAATAGAGTTCAAACCCAGAGCATATACTCCAGTCAAGTAGCTCTGCACCAGGATTATCCCATTTCAACATACACAGAGAATACAAAACCAAAAAAGCAAACCTATTAAACTGAAAAGAGATATGCATTCTGCCACTCCTCACTTACAAATATTTTGGCAGAAATGTTGGATTTCCTAATGTGCAGGTATTCTTATTTCTGATACTTTCAGGCAGCTTCTGATGGTGAAGGGGTCTGTGTTGCTGAATTCAGCTGCACGGTCTTATGAGCCAGCAGCTGCCAAACCACCCTGCCCAAAGATAAATGCATGGTGTAGTGTGCACCACTAACTCAATATGAGGGGAAAAAAAGGAAGTACTATGTAAGATTTCCTAGTACCAATCTGTGTTTACAGCTGAAATGTAACATTGAAACAAAATATGACAGATGCTACTTTAAATATATAGTTAAATCAAATCATAGTAGTTTTTATATTGCGTGTAAATATGCGTTATCCTTCTAAAGGTACATAGAAGTATTTAAACTAGTACAGGAAATGCTGTATTTGTGTGTGATCAGCACAATATCAGCACTAATAATTTTGGCTGATTTTTATCATCAAGCAAAGTGGTGGATTCTGCAAATTACAAAACAGTCATTTAATTTCGACCATTCCAATGCAACCATTCAAGAATTTAACCTGAAAACTTCCAGATGCTTAATATACAGGTAAAACGTAGATGTACAGTGAAATACTATGAGATACTGGCACAAGAAAGGAGTAATTTGATTTTTCAGTTTTTCTTTTTTGTCTGCCACAGATAGGAAATATTTTTTTCTCTGCTTATGCTTGTTGAAAAGGCAACCTAGCATTGGACAAAGGATTTTGTATTTCTTTTGCAGTGGCAAATTAAAATTGCTCACAAACGAAAAGAGACCAAGATAAAGGTGGTAGCAACTGCCCCTGCTATTAAGAAATCTCAGACATGCTGTATATGGATACACAATTCTCTTCCTTCACTCTCATCTATATGTACAGCAAAATCTAAACATTTATTTAGTGAATAGAGAAGGTATATATGTTCAAACCAAGCCACTGCAAAAAAATGTTGTCGGATGTTTACTGATTATGTTTATGATGTGAAGACAGAATTTAGCAGTAAACAAAAGTGAGTTATGAAAGGAATTCTGGGTTACTATTTACTCAAACATTCTTTTGGTTTCAACAGTTTCTGTTTCAACCACTTTAATTTTCTGGATGAGCTACCAGAAAAATATCCAGTCTGTGTCACAGGTTAATGGGATGATTCTCTCATATCTTTAAGGACATTTTATTACATATTATTTGGTATATTGCATGGTTGCAGAAATATGGATTACACTACATGAAATAATGTTACATGATATGTGGGCTGTCCGTTAATTAAGCTAGTGAAATATGTAGCACATCATCAACTTCTGGTGTGTCAGTTTAAAGAATATGCTTATATATTAGAAGTACTTCAATTGTTGACAACTTTAAAATAGTGCCCCACCTGGGCCCTCAAACCACTAGAAAAATACACTGTCACAAGCAAAAGGCTTAAAACAACTTCTGCTCTCTGCTGCTGAACAGAGCTACTAATAAGGGTCATCCACATGCTTTCCTACAGCCACTTGAGCCTTTGCAAACATCTGGACTCTGAAGAACATCTGGACAAACAGATTCCTGTATGGCCTTCAAAACACTTGTCATCCACTCAGAAGTTTCACTGAAGGGAAGAAAAAACCCAAAGAAGCAATTTCGATGATCCAGTGGAACACCATCTCCCATGACAAACACAAAGATGAGCTCTCAGATTAACTGAGATCCAGAAGCTCACTGATATTTTAGCTCCTTCATCAAACCCTGGAATCACGCCCAGAAATAAACACCACCACCAGGAACACGGCATACAACATCACTGCTACACGCATAGTGGAATTTGCTGTAACATGTAAGCAACCATTTTTCCGCAATTCTGATTCACCAGATGATACTGAGGAGCTTATAGCTGTATCTTGGAGCACGTAGATGGCATAGATTGTGGTGGCAGGGCCCAAAAATTAGGGGAGGATACTTACAGGTAGGTTCCTCTTATCAGGGAATGATAAAGAAAACATGAACCACCTTTTGCAGTTAGGTTTGAACTTGGAAGCCATGATCATAAACATTTACATAACCACACACGTACTTTAAATCAAGCCCAGTACATTCCTCTAGTAAAATAAGTTCTCCTTCCTAGCTATGACTTAGTGCACCTCCCTGTGCTTATCAACATCAGGTACACAAATCATTTTATGCAGTGGCTAAATTATTAAACTGTAACTGTCAGAGAAATACCTCTTTGTCCTGCTATTTGATTCCCATAAAAACATTGAGCTGAAGTTTGCAGAGCTGATGATCTTTGTGTTCAGCAGCAGTGATGTGAAGTACTGGTCTCCCTCCTTTCTGGCTTTTACCAAGCTGGTCCTTTTCATCTTCTGCAAACATTCCTCTTTCTTCTCCTATAGGATGCTTATCAGAATTTTCACATTTTAGACAAATTGTTTTGAACTGTTGCAAACAAACCCAAAAATATTATCATTGGAGGTACTGTGATGGAGTTGGAAGTTCATATCATTCAGTTTTTTTTAATTTTCATTTATATGAGCTTTTTCACTAATTGCATTTTTTGATCTGCAAATTTACTCCAACCCAAGTAAGCAAAAATAAGTATGTCCATCTTCCATATTTCTTTATTAAGAAAGCCTTGATTATGCCAATGAAAACAAATAGTGTGGGAAAGCTTTAATGTGTGTATTTTCTTAAGTACATTAAAAGCACAAACAGTAATTACATCCAGACAACCAATTAATTGGTTTAAACCTAAAAAAATAAAAAATAAAACAAGATATCACCCATTTTTATTAATGTTGGTTGGCCAGACAAGCTGATAACTAGCTATGAAATACATTAATGATAGCTTTTAGGATACAAACTTAAGACATTTACTTCATTTTTACAAATTGTTTTATTTGATGTTTTCATCTGTCAGCTGAGCTTATAATGATGGAGGAGGAAATCCAACCTACCTGAGCATGTAACTCCGTCATTTGTGATACTGCGCAAAGTGGTGGGGTAATATTTCTATAATATTATAAGAATTAAAAAGTCTCTCTTGGCTCAGACATTAGCGGCCTATGTGCTTCCGGGGAAATTCCCATATTTTCTCAGTTGTATCCTAGGTGACCATAAACCTATTACATTTTATACACATTCATAACACATCTCTCCTGTTTATGCCTGCATGAAATAGTTTAGGCACAGAACTTGTGTTGTTTTAAACAAAGCAATTCCTTTATTTACAAGAACAAGGTGAATTTGGTATCAGCCCACCAAAAGCTGTAAAAGTCAAACAATAATTGGATTTGTCCTTTCTAAGATCTGAATAAAACAGATGTTGTTACTCCTCTAAAACACCTGGATTCTTCAGTATTGATGACAAAGAAAGCACAAGAACATTCAAGAGATGCTTTGAATTCAGACACTATACCTTTCAGTACTATTTTTAGGGAAGTTTGTACCACATTCATAGCTGGTTTCTAAAACTAGGTCACATTTTAAATCAATCCTTAGCTTGTAAGGGTAAAACTGTTGTAGTATATCTCAATTTAACAAAGACATGAGATTACATTAACAGTTTTTCATGGGGGTCCTAAAGAAAACTTAAGCAGAAGAAATCCTATGACTTCTATTCTGTCCTCCAGGAAGGGGAAGCACAACCTATTTTTGTAAGACTAGACTGAATAGAAATACAACTAAAATACACTGGAATAGATTTTTTGTTTTTAATCCCAGTCTATCACAGTACATAGGTTGATATATTTAATTCTGTGCATACAGGTGGAAAACCTAAAGTTTAATAATAGCACTTGTTTCTTTGATTTAAAAAGAAAAATTTTAATCCAGCCTTAGTGCAAGAAAAGGAAATACATATACTACTACTTTCTGTCAGCTATACCCCTGTCAAATTCAATGGGAACCTTGCCAGAGTAACAGTTGCAAACTGAGTTTCCTCAGTCTTACATTTGTCCCAGATGACCTCTTAAATCCCACCTGTAAGCTCAAAAGCAAAGTGAAACAAATTTCAAGGCTTAGCATGAAATGCCAACTGCTGGGTGAATTTTCAGGCTAAGATAATAAGCAAAAGAGATACAGCTTTTTATTAGAATTAATACATTCCAAGTGGGTGGAAATCAGTAACTAGGAGCCTCTTCTTGTAGCTCTCATTTATGCAGAACTCCCTACTGACTCAAACAAAGACAGCTGAATCAGGCCCTACATTCCTTCAAACACTGTGTCAGCAAGGGATTGGGTGTCTCTGCCTCTGTTTTCCGTCCCAGTGTTCCTCTGGCTACGAGATGTCTCAGTTGATCGGGAGTTACCCCATGATGCAGTTGAAATAATAAAAAAGATAATAAGAGACCAGGGATTAGACTCTGAACCCACCACATTCCATTTGCAAGGCCTTTCCTTTGAGAAATAACATTATGAGAGCATTGCATACGGCTGTCATAGAATCAGTGATGAATTTAGGTCAGAAGGGACTTGCAGAGGTCATTTGGTCCAGTCCCCTGCTCAGAGCAGGACCAACTTAAGAGTAGGCTATTCAAGTCCTATCCAGCTGAGTTCTGAATATCTCCAAGAATGGACATTCCACTTTTCTGGACTAACCTATCTCACTGTTTTACAACCCTCATTGTGGTTATTTTTGCTTAATATTTAGCAGGAATTTTCCTTCTTAGAATTTTTGCCCATGCCTCTCGTCCTACCACTGCTCACTATCACAGAATCATAGAATAGTTAGGGTTGGAAAGGACCTTAAGACCATCAAGTTCCAACCCCCCTGCCAGGGGCAGGGACACCTCCCACTAAACCATGCCACCCAAGGCTTTGTCCAACCAGGCCTTGAACACCGCCAGCGATGGAGCATTCACAACTTCCCTGGGCAACCCACTCCAGTGCCTCACCACCCTTACAGGAAAGAATTTCTTCCTCATATCCAGTCTAAGCTTCCCCTGTTTAAGTTTGAACCCATTACCCTTTGTCCTATCACTACAGTCCCTCATGAAGAGTCCTTCCCCAGCATCCCTATAGGCCCCCTTGAGATATTGGAAGGCTGCTATGAGGTCTCCACACAGCCTTCTCTTCTCCAGGCTGAACAGCCCCAACTTTCTCAGCCTATGTTCATACGGGAGGTGCTCCAGTCCCCTGATCATCCTCATGGCCCTCCTCTGGACTTGTTCCAACAGTTCCATGTCCTTTTTATGTTGAGGACACCAGAACTGCACACAATACTCCAAGTGAGGTCTCACAAGAGCAGAGTAGAGGGGCAGGATCACCTCCCTCAACCTGCTGGTCACGCTCATTCTGACGCAGCCCAGGATACAGTTGGCTTTCTGGGCTGCAAGCGCACACTGCCAGCTCATGTTCATTTTTTCATCAACCAACACCCCCAAGTCCTTCTCTGCAGGGCTGCTCTGAATCTCTTCTCTGCCCAACCTGTAGCTGTGCCTGGGATTGCTCCAATCCAGGTGTAGGGTCCAGAGGACCAGAGTACCCAGAAGAGGCAGTCTCTATCTGTCCTCTCTATACCCCAAAGGCAGCAGTAAGATCCTCTTTAGCCTTTACTTCTTAAGTTTGAATAAACCCTCTTCTCAGAGAGTGTTGCTGTAGCCCCTAACCATCCTGGGGGCTCTCTGCCAGTGTTGCTGTAGGTGTCAATGCATTTGGGGTTTAGGAGTAGGGTTTTTGTTTTGGTTTAATTTTGTTCTTGTACCCTGATGCCCAGAGCTGCATACAGTACTGCAGATACAGTTTCTCAAGTACCAAAGGAGGGGCAGAACAGCTTCCCTCCACTGCCTGGTTACACTCCCACTAATACAGCCCCATATGCAGTTGGCCACCCTCACTGCAAGGGCACGCAGCTGACTCAGAAATGGCAGTAGTGAGTCTCCAGCCAGTGAATAGTTCAGTACGGCTCTGATCTGCACTTTCCTTTATTAGTAACTTTCCAAAGGCTGACTTCATTTCCTCAGGTTTTCTAGATACCAGTAAATTGAGACAACCTCATCTAGAGTCTGCAATTTCTTACCGGGTGTAAAATCATTTGGGGATTCCCCCACCCCATCTGTTGAAAGCATTAAAATTTACTTACGAGAATCACTGGGGCATTGCTTTATCAGGTTCATAAGTTTCAGCAGCCAGTCTTCTTGCCTCAAAATGGCCATCAGATGCAAGGTCTTTTATACACCACACTGGATAGAGCATGATCCATTTAGTATTGCATGTATCTTTTTATATTACATCTTGCACTTCCAGTGTTGTTATTTGGGTATATTCAGCCCATAAAACTCAGTCGGAAACTTCCCATTAACTTTAATTTTGGTTCATTATTAGCCCTTTCTCATTTCTGTATTGGCTCAACCCACAGCAAGCTGATTGTGTCCTAAAACAGATAGCTATAAAGCATATATATAATGCAAATAATCACACTGCCTTTCTTTATAAGAAAACAGGAAATAACGATTATAGTTAATTCAAAAATATATTCATTTTACAAGTAACCAAATGAAGTTAAGGAAGCTATTTGAGTAGGAAGTAGCAAGAGATTCCAAATACTGTGGCTCAAAGTGGGAATGAGAAGGGTCAGGAAGAAAGCTCTGTATATTTTGGTGGTTTGGGGTTTTTGGAAACCTTTTTTTTCTTCCCTGCAAAGAGAATTAACATATAAGGATAATTTATTATGTAGAACACTTGAAATGTGAGAAATGTAACTTCTACCACAGTTTCCAGTACAAATTAATCAGATTAAGATTTAAATGGGGGAAGCAATTCTAGCCTTAAAAAAAAATAATAACCTTTAAAGCTTTAATTTCTTCTTTTAATACTGCCTCTAAAGCATCCCTAATGGTTTGCAAATTACCAACACCAGATCCACCCAAAATTGTTATTACTGTGATGAATGGGGTGGAGTTCAGAAGAGATTGGTTTGCTGCATTTCTTTTTTAAAGGGGCAGGTTTTGACACTTTACAAAGTTTAAATGAAAATGTTGAGCACTGGTTTTAGCTTTGTGAACTCCCTTCAAGACCAAAAATAATACCACATAACTTGAGACGAATAAGAGCAGAGGTCAAACAGGCACACAGTCAGCAGAGGAAATGTCATCTGACACCCGTAAGGGAGAGCCAAGGAAAAATACTCATGGGCAGGAGATGCTTGGGAAAAAGGACATCTATATCTATCTGTCTATAGAAATTTGGATATATAGTAAGGCTGATTTTTCCCACTCCTGTTCATCAGTAAAGGAAGGAAGTCTAATTTCATGGATGAAACAGCGGGCGATGTAAATAAGTTTCATGCTGCCTTTTCAAGATAAGGAAGCCTTCCAGAGGCTCCAGTCTGGACACATTTTATGATAAACTATTAGGAAAACAAAGCTTCCCTGCACTGCAATGATCTGAAGAAACTTCCTTTGGCATTACAAGCCTAGTCCAAAGACTTGAGATAATTTTTTTCCCTTCCACATATTTCAGTGGACTTGAGAGCATGCCCTGACTTCACTGGGGTGAACACTGTTCCATCAGTTAAGCTAAGCCAGAGCAGTGAAGTTCCTGAAAATAGAATATTACTTGAATTCTAATGCATTATGGAGAACCAGAAACAATTCTTTCCATACAACTGGCAAACATGTCTTTCCTCCTTTCAAAATATGTGGTCCTCTGTCTTCTTTGGTCCACACACAAGGCTATTTACCTGCCTGAGTTTTTGTCACAAACAGCAGAACAGCAACAACTCTGTGCAGTGTTGCTGACTAAATACTCAGCCCTGCACAATGAAAATACAAAGAGAATTCTTGGCAGTGTTGTCTAAAACAAGGAATTATTGCTTTTTGAACTTACTCCAACTTGTAAAAAAGGTTTTAGAATTCGCATATGTATCATGCTCTAATACACATACTCAACACTGACAAATTCAGAGCTAAATGTGTTATAAAAACAACTGCGCCATTGTATCAGTTCAGTGTGTCACTGATATGCACGTGCTGACAATGGTCATTCCAAATGGAATCCTAAAAAACGTTGCTTTTTTGAGGGCATCTCAGTATTTGAAATCTTATTAGCCTTTTCCACTTTTTCCCTTCCCCTGAGTGGTATCATAAACTGCATTTTAAACGTAAGCTGACTGGATGAACCCTGGTAGCTACTTACCTTGCTTTTGACAGGTTTGTTTCACAAGCTGTCCTTCCTCTTCCTGCAGTCAAAACCTGTTTAATAGCATCTGAAAGAAAAAGAAAAGGGGAGGGGGGGATTAAACATTTAAAAAAGCCAAACATTATCATTTATGCCACTGGCTAAACCCATAATATGGGAAAAGTTAGCCCTGTGCTTAATCAAATTCCTGGAGAAGAGAGCTTTTATTATACATATGGAACTAAATTCTGTATTCTTTTAACTGTGATTGAAGGACCAGAGTAGAAAGAAAGTCTGAGAAACTTCTTCCACTCATGCAGAATGAAGTGGGATGTAGCCAGGGAAGATGCTGGGAAGTACAAAAGTGTGTTAATCTGCAAATCCCAGCGATAAACCTATCTGAGGCTGTACTACTCAGCCCTCCTCCTGAGCTATCAGCAGACAGCCTTGCTTCAAGAAAACGCTGTCTGACAGCTGCCAGGTGTAGAAGTTGCTGCTCCTCAGAAGATCAGCAAAATATGCTCCACAGTTGCCAGCACTTCTGCAAGAAAGCATTCAGCAGACAGTGTGGTGATTTAATTTATGAGGTTGCTCATATTCCGGAAGCTCTCAGAAACTCCAAGTGAGACTGTGGCCCTGTTGCAGTATACTAAAAGTACAGAAAGAAAGCTCCAGACAATTCGCCATTGCCATTCGACACCTGCTCTAGGCAAACGGTAGCAGTGGTGGAAAGACACTTTGACAGCAAGGCAGATGAAACATCTGCATCAAGTTCTCCATCTCTAGGATGACTCCAGGACTTCATTCACCATAACCAGATCTTACAGCTTTTTTATATGATCACTTGCATTTTTAAGATCTGATTTCCTTGTTTCAATCTTCTGGTACCATAAAAAGGGATAAGAATAATTACAAGGGGTAAAGTGGGGGAGGCAGTGCCCTCATTGCAGTGCTGGAGCAGCAGAGCTGGGACAGGCCCACCTGCAGAATTGCCCAATGTCAGGTAGGATGCCCCAAGCAGCAGTGGATGCTTCCCTACCCAGGCCCATGCATTCCCAAAGGCAGGCCCTGCCAACTTGTTTGAGTAAAGAAACTTCTGCACCAGCTGCCTGCTTGTGCGCTTCTTACAGCTGCACCCAATTTTATTTCAATATTATATATCTTACATGCTTCCTATATATGCACACATGAATGATTTTGATTTAGTTGGACTGTTGACACTGCTGCTTGAGAGAAGAGTTAAGAACAAGTTAAACTCCCTGGCTGATGAATTGGTCACAACTTCCCACAGGGACTGCTCAGACATCCGCAGTGATAAATAGAGTCAAAGCCTCTACTGGCTCAGCTCATGTTTATTAGAACTATCTGCTAATGACCTAAAGGGAATAATCTTGAGAAATGTAGCAAATAGTTTCCCCAGCTATTGGTTATTATAACATGCATCACTGACACCGGCAAATAATCTCTTCTAAGAATACAGCAGGAAGACAGGAGTTACATTTTATGAAGGATTTTACTTTTCACATTTGGTTTCCTTCCAGCTTGGAAACTGAGATACGTAAGTTTTCCACAAAAGAAAAATCATGCAGAAAAAAGGCCAGGTTTGGATCTCCTAAACTGTTTCATTTCAATTTTGACTTATTAGAGTTGCAAAAGTTTACAAACGAAGACTCATTTTAAAACAAAAGGTTTCACTCAAATAGTGTTAAAATGTTTTGATTCTTGGAGCCCTTTCATTTTTCTTCCACAACTGAATATGAACACAAGCACAATTTTGTGAACTATTTTAAGAGAACTGTATTTTCAAATGGAAAACTGTCAACATTTTCTTTATTGATCCCTTTTACTCCCCTTTCTTTTCTTCCAAACATTAGCCCAAGACATTCTAGAAGAAAACGGAAAAGTTACAAAGGGGTAGTTTGAAAAGAGCAGCTACCTACTGAACAGTGAATCCTCTAACTACATTTTCCTTAATATACTCTCTCTGAGCAGAAAAAGAAGAGAAGATACAAGCATCTTACGAGGAACCCCGTCTTCTCCAAGGACATTGTATTAGCAAATAATTTCCATACCTTTAAGATACAGAAGCAAAGAAAAATTTAGATGAGCACTTACCCATTAACTATTGCTAAATTAAGCCTGTGCTGCACACCTGTATAGCACTGATTACAACATCAGCAGCTTCAGCAAAGAACCAGGGGATTACTGGAAAAGTAGAAGTTTCCATTCTGATCCTGTAGGTTCTCATGTATTTTCCAGCTAGTGGAAGCCACATCCTACACAAAATGGCCAACTGGCAAGCTTAAAGGAGGAACCCAGTCATTCGACGGTCTCCATATGTCCCACAACTTGCACAAGCCCAGGCAGCATTAGACACGCACCAAAATTGGCATGTCCCAGAGCACAAACATAGAGCAGCACTACAGATGTGACTGAGTCCTGCTGATGTTTCTGCAGCCTTGGTTGCAGTTTGAGTCATCATGACATTGACACTAACACCCCTCATGAACAGATTTGAGGGCACAGGAAACAGAAGTTTACTACACAGCTTTAAGATTTTTCTGTACGCACTGACTTTAAAGCTGTGGGCACAGTTTGGCCTTCAGTTAAAGCCAATACATAAAAATCAGCATTGTTTAGAGAGTTACATTGGCAAGAATACCAGTCACTGAACAGGTTTCTCCATGCAAAGAGAAGATGAGCAGAAGGAAGGAGAAGGTACCAGTAGACTTGGGTTTTTTCTACAGAATATTAACACCATCCTCAGATCTATTGTGATAAAGTGTTACATAAAAGTACATATGGTATAAGACCACTAGAGGGGAGTAAAGTAACTTAAAAGTGGATGTTTCCTCTACTTCGTTTTGCTATACAAATTACATTTGTGCATGTTAATTAACAGCTATAGTAAAACCAGAGTATTAAAGAATTGCATTTGCTTAACATTCTAAGCAAAGTTGATTAGAAAATTACAGTATTTCTGTACCATTGTCCCCTCTCACTAGGCTGCAGGCTGACAGGGAACATTCATCATCTCGATGAAGCCAGAACACCAGAGGTGGCATTCAGCCAGAACATTTGGCAATAGACTTGAATTTCTTTACTTGTATTAAGATTTATAAAGAAGCAATTCTACATGATGAAAACAGACTCATTTTATCAAGTGTGAAAAACTCACCAGGCTTAAAAGCATGCTTGGTAGGTAAGCATGTACAAGAGGAAGGAGAATAAGAACCTTGGTTCTCACATAGATCACTGCCCAGGTTTACACAACAGTGAAATATTTACCCAAGCAACAAGAACAGAGAGAAAAGCATGATTAATTTGGAAGTGTGAAGTACTCTACATCAGAATGCTGGGGGAAATCTTGCTACAGCTGCAAGTAATGTGCTCCTGTATCACTGCCAGGTTACCATCGTCTCCATTGTAACCCATCTACACTGTGGGAGACAAGACTGTGCAGTGAATCTGCACAAAAGAGCAAACATTTTAAATAAATTTCAATGGGAAATCTTAGCAACTCCCACAGAACAAAGGGAAACATGAGAACACAGTTCCAACAGCAGAAGAATGGCTTTGACAGCAAATTTTAAGGACAAATGACTGAAATATATATATATCACTGCATATCTTAATACTTCTGGGAAGTATACCCAGCTTGAGATTTTATGGGAAAAGGGACACTATACAGTAGTAAGTAGTTATCCAAACTTCACTGGACAGTACCAACTATGAAGTAAAATAAGAGGTAAGGGGGTAATAAGATATGAAATTCCAGAGGTGTTAAGGAAAGCCTGGGAATGTAAGCAAGCCAGAGCTCTCTTTAGCTGCATATCCACAGGTTATGTTTAAGGAAGCTGGATTTAATCACAGCAGTCTTGAAAGGCTTTTACAACACCAGGTAGGGTGTTCTGCAAAGATTGTAGTAGTTGTGCAGAAGAATGGACAACCAGTTGAACCAGTCTGCAAATGATCAAGCATAGTAGGACCATGAGTGTTAGATCTAATTTTTTTCCATTTATCATTTACTGTCCTTTGGACTATTTCCACATTTGCAAGCAACAACAGACCTATGCATCTTAAAAGCTGACTTATGGAAAAAAGTATGAAAGCAATGGAGTTACCTAAGCAAAAGAGAACTGAAGAGGAGAATAGTAATTTTTCAGCATGACATAAAAGAAATCCCTATTTCATGTCCTTGGCACACTGGAAAAGCAGTTATGAGCTGAAATTGCAGCAGAAGAGTTCAGGTAAGACACAAAGAGAATGGGAAGGCAGCCTTCCATCAGTAATGATAATATTGGAATGGATTTGTCTGGGCAGTTGTAGAGTCTCTGTTTATTGGACCTTTTGGAACACATTGGACAAACATCCACTAGGACTAACATCAGCACAGGTGATTCTGCCTTGCAGGAGGAAAACAGGCTGCGTGACTTTCTTAGAAAGGTAAAGGTGGAACAGACCTGCAAAAGACCTATGATGATATGTAAATTCTAATTCATTAATATCATATAACATGATGAACCAGATAACACGAAGAAAAAATGGTAGCTGTCACTCTGAAGAGATATATACCAATGAATCAATTTCCTACCAGCAAAGGCTGAAGAGGGTGGGGAGAGCCACACCCACCTCTTAAACCAACATTAAGCTCAAAGTACTAGAAAAACCTGGGTTTAATTCCCCATTCATGCTTCCTAACTGTGTGAATAAGCCACCTAACCCCCTATGGCCTCAGTTCCTACTCACGTAACTGTTCACGTGCACAGCAAGTTGCTGTGATACAGGACAAGGTTTCAGATGTGCGTATGTCTACCAGAAATAAAGAATGTGAGAATTCAGTTTATGCACGACCTATTCTTAATTTTCTTTATTAATAGATACAGGTGCTTCTCTTTCCAGCTGAAAGATGCCACTGAAGAGAGAAGCTAAAACATTAGCATCTGATACCAACAGTTAACATATTCATTACTCAAAACATGCATGACTTAAACAAATCATGTGCATTCCTGTTCTGTACATCCCATATATAGCTAATTGCACATAAGATGTTTATAAAAGATGTTTGCAAAGTTAGCATTTAAACATAGCATTAAAAAATAATTTCAAAAGTCATTCTATCATATTTTAATATGAACTAGTGACACATTTTCACAAAGAGGTTGTTCCAAGAAGGAATGTACATAGATAAATCAGCTGAAGCAAATAAAGGTACATCAAGGAAAGAATATTGCTGCATTCTGCTACTTTGAGGATGGAGAAGAGAAGGCTGTGTGGAGACCTCAGAGCAGCCTTCCAGTATCTCAAGGGGGCCTGTGAGGATGCTGGGGAGGGTCTCTTCATTAGGGACAGTAGTGAGAGGACAAAGGGTAACGGGTTCAAACTTAAACAGGGGAAGTTTAGATTGGATATGAGGGAGAAATTCTTTACTGTAAGGGTGGTGAGGCACTGGAACGGGTTGCCCAGGGAAGTTGGGAATCCTCCATCGCTGGCAGTGTTCAAGGCTGGACTGGACATAGCCTTAGGTGGCATGGTTTAGTGTGAGGAGTCCCTGCCCATGGCAGGGGGGTTGGAACTAAATGATCTTAAGGTCCTTTCCAACCCTAACGATTCTACGATTTTACGATTCTATGACATGGGGTGCAGTTAAACAATGTTTAAGCTAAACTGCAGCATCACTAGAAAGAAATTAGATCTGTCTCGTACAGCATAAATGCAATATTAGACCAGGGAATTACCTGAACCAAAAAGACATGAGAGCAGGTAATGAATTCTTAACTAAAACAGGTAAGTTCATTCAGCAGTATAACCTAGTGGGTAAAAAAACATGGCAAATTTACTGCAAGAGACTCATCTAGTGGCTCTGTTACAATCTTGGCTCAACTATACAAGACCAACCACATATATTGCAACACTACATCCCCCCTTTCCGAGTGGTGTCGGCTGTCCAATTTCGAGTTGCCCCCCCTTACGCTAGCCTGCTATTGCTTCATTTTTCCCTGCTGACGTTGGAAAAAGGGCTGAGGAATGTTTTTGAGTAATTGTTAATTCTTGGGCTAAATATCTTCTTGTTCCTCAAACTGTACTCACCAGGGAATGATTGTTGCTGTTTGGGTATGGATCTTTCCTCCAGGATTCTGCAGTAGATTCTCATTAAGGAAAACTTGGCAGGTCTGGAGCTCTCTGGAGTTGTCAGTGCAACAAGACACACAATAAATGTTAGGTGAGCAAGGATTTCATTGAATCTCTACCTACATCCACCTTCTCACATGCACTGCAGTTTTGGTCACTGAAGTTCCCTAGTATGGTGATGCAATAAGATACGACTGAAATAGCAACCAAACCTAGTTGGGCACCTAATAGTCTACATTTAAATACTCTCCCTTTTACTTGCTGGGATTGGAAAGATTTCCCCCTTCCTCCCTCTTTTGCCCCACATGCATAACATCTTCCTGCTCCATAAGAGAGGAGGAACCCTCACAAGAGAACCTTTGCTCACGTCAGGTTATGGATCTGCTGAAGAAAACTCCCTGGTTTCCTCACTGTAGCTGGGATCTGCTGCACCTTTGGCTTTCTTCAGAGCAGCCAGTAATGAGGAAGATCCCTTCTCATCCCCGTGGAATCCCACCTTCTAAATTAAATACATAAAAATCATCAGCTGTTCAAAGCTTTAGCAGGACTAGAGTTATTAAAGTACTTCATATGCACTAAAACCACTGAGCTTTCAATTGCAGGAAATTCTTAAAGCTAGAGAACTGACGGCAGGTTCTGCACACCAACAACATTGAACAAGGTGACAGAAAGCAAATAAAGTGTTCTGCAAAAAAAAAAAACGTTTTCAAAACATCTTAAAAGCAGTTTGCACAGTGCACTGAGTGTGGCGTTTTGGGGAGCAACTACAGAGCAACTCTTGACCACACCGCAGATGAAGAATTACTTGGAAAAGTAGGTTTGGTCCACGCTGTGGAGATGGATGTTTAGTTTTACAGATGCAAGCTTTCTTCATCTGGGGAAGGTTTCTGGACTTGCCCAAGGAGTGAATTAATGTGGTGTATTGGTTTAAACACTTGTACAAGTACCTCTCACACAGGAATAAATGTGCTGCTTTTTTACCTTGTGCAATTTGGGGAAAAATGTTTACGCTAACCCAAAAAAGCCACTCATCATCGAAAAAAAAAAACCCTCCACGTGGGTCTTAGAGGACAACTAGTAAAAACTTTCCCCTGCAGACAAGGCCACAGCTATTTCCTCAGCTAAGAGCTTGGAATTTGGCCCTTGAACTTAACCACTGCCCATGTTTGTTTAGGCACAAGCAGTCTCTCATGGCTTGGTTCGCTCCCACTGACGATGACAAAACCCCACCTTCAGTAAAGAGGAAATGGGGTTGGATTTATGGGCAACATTAAAGGCCACCAAGAAATTCAGAAGTCTCTCATTAGCTCGCCCAAAAGAGTCTCAAGTCACAAACCAGTCCTGCGCATCAAGAGCTGTAATGCATTCTGCCTTGCCAGTTGGCCTGAAATATAAACACGCAGGATGTTTCTGTAAAGGAAGTTAAACACATTTTTCTTCAGAAGCTTTCTCTTGAATCTTGCACTATTTTCCTCTTATAACCCAAAAGATTCTCAGACCAAACTGTACTGTTCAACTCAAAGACCAAATGGGTACCCTTACAGCAGTTAAATGTTACATATGAGAGGTATATACATCATCTGAGAGAATATTCAGTCTTTTTTCTTCTTCTATCATCCAAGAATAGCAAGCAAAGCCTTTTTGCTTACATCTTCCACATTACTGCTGATGGGAATTGCTGGCCCATAACCAGAATTTTAATTGCAACAGGTATGATTTAATCATACCCTGCATAAACAAGCAGCAAACCACCTCTTCCTCACAGGAGCACTAGAAATTAAATGCCATTCCAAGGAAAGCAAATAGGCTAAAGGAAAACGATGCATTTTACAGTTCTTTTCAAGACATGAGCAGGCCTTTAAAACAGAAATTCCTAAGCATTGCTAAATCTTCAGTTTATATTGATAACCTATACTATTTAAGGAACACCTGCCAAATGTGGTTATTCTAATTTATACCTTTCTTCTGCCCAGTATCAGCTATTTGTTGCTGTACCAGAGGGAAAAATACTTGAAATGTGATTTGTTATAATAATATAATGAAAAAATGCAAGTAGGGTTGCTTTTATGGGGACACACACAGAGGCTTATGGGGGGGTCCTTCAAAAGGGGAAAGTCAATTCAAATACTGACTCAAATCCTAAAACCTCTCTCATTGAGCTCTGAAGTAATTTTCATAACCATTTAAAAAGACTACCACAAGTTACAGTACCCCTGTTTTAGATAAATACTGCACTGCAAGCAAAACTTACTATAAAAATAGACTATTTAATAAATTTGCATATAATACACTATAAAAATCAGTGTTATTACAAAGGTAAACAAAAGTCTGTATTAATATTTCAAGTAACTTTGTAGCATTTCTTCAAATTGTGTAATATTGATCACAAAATGGACACAGTAGAACAGGTTTTCCCCAATCCTCACACTTTTATTTTAAAAAATCCTTATCTTTTTCATCCTCCAAAGAAGGAATTGCTGCTATTGGTTTAGGTTATAAAGTGGGACATCAAAACCACTATCTTGTTGAAGAGACTGTAGATTCCACTGCATTTTTTTCCATGCATTTGTTGCAGGGTTTTCCTGCATTTGGATCCTGCAACACATTGAATTGTGTGACAGTGGAATTCGATCTGTCAGAGCTGAGGAATGAAGAATGTTCTGGGTTAGTTGTCAGGTGGCCTCTACTGAAAACTTCAGTCCTGCTTTTTATGCTGAGAATCTTGCCATTGCCATTAGAAATGTCTCTCCAAGAAGTAACACTTTCATCTGCCGGAGAAAATGACCTCACGTGAGGAAACTCCTCACAGTGCGCAGTCTGCGCTTGCACATTAGTACTGGCTTTTTGTTCAGGATACAAGAAAGGTGTATCACTACAATCCAGGCTTCCATTCACAGAACTCCATTCACTGCAGCTTTCTTCATCTCTTTCTGGAGTTTCTCGAAAATCATATTTCTGAGTTCTTTTAGATTTAGTTTTCCATTTTCCACATGACTGGATACATTTATCCTCTTTCAAGACCGTTCTTTCACCCTTGCTCTTAAGCATATGAGTTGGCCCAGAGATGGTATGGCCATTTGTAAAGCTAGGTGCATGCGTATTTTCTAACATTACTTGAAAAGCAGATGGAGAAGCACTCTGATGTGCTATATTACTAGCAGCACACAGGAGTCCTTTGTCTGCATTTACAACGGGGCCATATTTTTCTCTTCTTCCATCTTCATTTGAATAAAACTCTGGCACAGCATCTCTTGAAGCACCATCCAGATTTTTAGAATTATTCCCATTTTGAGTATTTGAAGTCACTGTTTCATGAAGCATATGTTGAGTTTCAGCCTGCACTGCATCAAAATGCTGTCTCAAGTCATGTGGTACACGTTTCTGGACAACTTTATCACCGGCTTTTTCGGTAATGCTTTCGCCACATGATTTGCTTTCCATATGGTTTGACCTAGTCTGAAGCACGCGATCTCTTTTTGTGTACTCAGCTTCAGGTGGCAGATCAGAATTTAACAGCAGAGCTAGGAGGGGAGGGAAGGAAATAGATTCATTAAAAGAAATGTTAATGCCAGAAAATAAAGTTCTTCTGTTTGTTTTTAATAAAGAATTATAAGTGCTGTCAAAACAAGCAGCTTATACTGACATTTCCATTAGTAAGCTTATAAATAAATAGTACTTCACTTTGCATCTGCATTTTCATTACTACATGCATTAAAGCAATATGATCAAGAAGAGAACAACTATAGAATCCAACATACCTGACCGGGTAGATTTGCTCTGGGGAATGTGTCGAAGAGGCATTTCAAGTCTTTTAGCCATTGTAGCAAGCTTGCTGGCAGCATTCATTATTTTCTTTTCAGCTCTGCCAAGAATTGCAGAACATGAAAAAAAACTAATGTTTAACGGTAATACCTTTTCAACTCTGCATTTTACTTCAAGGTAACGTTGGCGAGAGTCAAAGACTGAAAAGACAGTATGCCAGACTGCTCAGCAGTGACCCCATGCCAATCTGAGCAAACTGGCAAGACTTTAGGTCAGACACCATTTGCTCCAACATACCTCTTTCAAAGCCAACAGTATTTTCCAAACATACTTTAACATACCCTTCATGTTTCCCATGATCAGTAAGCAGTTCTTGAAGGCATGTCAAATAGTATTTGTGCATTTTCCTTGCCGTCTCTTGGCGCTCTCTTAAGATCTCCACTTTAATCATTTCAGCAGCTCGCTCCTTGCTTTCACGTATATAACAAAGCATATCATCTAGAAACACAATTAATTAGTAGCAGTTTTCCCCACAGAATGGGATTGTCTAGCAGACCTGGAGCAAGCCAGCAAAAGAGCCTGGATTTACCTGCCAACATTCCACCCAAATCTTTGTGCCAAGTGTTGCCTACTGGATTAATGCCATTGAAGACCACAGTGGGTCAATATGAAGCATCAGACAGGAATTCAGTTGTCTGATTTTGCATCATCAGCAGCAATAGAAAACACTAAGCACAGAGATCTGGGAGGAATGTTGGCTGGTAAAATGTGGATCTAGGAATTCTTCAGTGGCAGTGCAGCTGGCTTTGGCGACCTGCTGCATTCAAGTAAGACCCAGTGCTACACTTAACCCTCTCTCTTCAGCCACAAGGCTGCTGATCAAGACAGATGGCAGGATATAGGAGAAGAGAAAAGGAGGTTCTCTTTCAGAACAAGTTGCAGGGTAGATGGATTGTTTGCTGGATAAACAAGATCAGTTCTCAAAATATACTTTACTACCTTACAAGACATAATACAGGGCAACAAACCAAGGGTGGCATAACAAGGCTTCACCCGTCACAGTTAATCTTGTCTAAGATTATGGTGATAATTCCATTTCTCACATCCACTCTAGTAAGAGGGAAAAATTTACTTCTCATGCAATTTGGCTGTCAGATTCCTGTGCAAGTCGGCTGAAGGAGGAGGAAATGACAAAGTAAATTATTTTGCTCTCCTAACTTTTTTGCTAAGACTTCAGTACTTACATTTAATCTTGCTCACAGCTTTAATGTACTGAGCACGCATTTCTTCCAGCCCTTTCACAGAGTCAGAGGATGTACAAGGTTTTGAGATGCCTTCCTTCGACAGTGACCTGAAATGCATGTAAGTCACACTGCACAAACAAAGCAACCTACGTCTTACCAAGAAAAAAACCCCAGCAGCTTGTTTAGCTTTTTTCATTACCTTGGTGGTGTTCCCAGGTCTTTCAGTTTAGTCTTCATCCCAGAGTTTTCTGCAATTAGAGCTTCTAGAACCTTCTCATTTTCTATAAAAGAAAAAAGTGATGAACCATAATTCACTGCACTTCTCTAAATTCAAGCTGAGTTCGGCAGAAGTTATTACATAAAGTGCTCTCTGTTATAAGAGTTCAACGTCACAAAGCATCATTAGCAAATGTACAGCTGTTGCAGTAGCAAGCACTTAGGAATCGATCACAACATATTTCAGTGAAGTCTGGATATAAAAGTTCTCACACAGTAATTAAATAAACTTAAAGCCTTCATATGCCATTACTAACACTATGCTAGATGCAAAACTTCAGGAGGTACCAGGTGTACATGTAAAGAAAAGACAGGGGAAAAATATTAGGGTCATTTTGACAAACACTGGGAAAGAATTATTAGCTTATGGGTCAGCAATTGTGCCTTCTTTGGGCTGGAGAGATAAAAATAAAACTTGGTTGTTGCTGGGGTTTTTTTGCTTCGGGTTTTTAATAGCCAAAAGCCAGTATCACAGAGGAAGGCTGGATTTCCATGCTGAACAGTGCTCAGTGCTACTAAGTAGCATACAAATATTAAAATAAGCCACCACAGAGAATGAGAAGACAGTGGAGCTGAAAAAGTCCAAAGCATAGGACTTCAAGCTGATACTGAAGACTTTTGATCATGGCATACAGATAGGTCACCTGTGGGTCACCTGAAAGTAGAAACCTTAAAACCTATGCATTAGCTATGTAATCTAATTCAAATAAATGATTATTTTAAAAAAGGGTATGGGTATTTACTGTAACTTGAAGAATTGCTGGAGAGACCCATAAAAATCAAGAGTTGATTACCAGCTTTCCTGTTTTAGGAAAGAAAGCCAAGAAGAATACCTACAATGAATGCTGAAGGTACCTCCAGTGCACCCAGCCACAGAAGTTCTCACATGAACCATGGTCTAAGGGCAACAGACTGTCGCCACACAGTGGAAGGCATGTCTTAAAGACAAGTCTTCCTTCTGCAAGAATCAAGGCTTTCATGGGTAGAATATGAGGACCTGAGCCCCCAAAAAGGCATGGACAAGTTTGGCTTTCTTCCTTCTCTAGGATGGTGTGCAGAGAAAAGCAGAAAGTAAACAGCCATCCTGGAACACAGAAAGAAGTAAATTGTGGCCTTCAGGGATCCTCATTTGTGGTCCAAATCTCACTTTGAGCAGCTGCGAGTTGTATCCATGATGACCTTGTGAGACCAGTAGCCTCTGTTTTCACTAACAGACCTCCTATCATCCTTCAATCTTTCCTCCAGTCCCCAGGGAAGTTTACACACTCTATAGTTGTCAACAGAAGGAGCATAGAAATAATATTAGGCAAATTTTTGCGACTTGCCCACCTGGCCTTGCTCACACATCAGCAAGCTGGCAAGAACCTTTCACTTACCAGCATACAGCATTTTACTCCTCCTCACTGAGCACAAGATTTATTACAGCAGGCAAATGAGACTTCTCATTTAAAAAACAAAAGGAAAAACCCACCCCCACACACAAACCACAGTTTTTGGCAACTGAGGCTATTTAGTCACTTGGTACAAGCTACTACTCCACATCATCTCCCTCCAAGCTGACCATTTGTCAAACCTGCTTCCAGCAGCCACAGACTTTTCTACAGTTACTGTAGAATTGTTACAAAGGCAATTCTGCAGAGTTACTGACCCTTAGGATGCAGAACCTTCAGCAAGTCCAATTCCTGCCATGCTCAAGGACAGCCTTAAAAAAAAAATGCCCTGAACACTATTTTGTACAGCTTCAATTGATTAAAACACTGCAGGGAGAATGATCCTCTTATTCAATCATCAACATGTTTTCCTTCAGAGAAAACATCATTCTCTTTGTTCCAATCCTAAAAACAAAGGACCTCTCCTGACTTCAGTACAGCTGAACAAAAGGATAGAGTTCCTCAGATACCAACTGAATGGGAACTGTGCTTCATATGGTACATTATGCTCAATTAGGAAATAAAAAGTTCTTTAGCACAGGAATAAAAGAAAGCAGTCAAATTCTCCTACAAATCCTCTCAGAAATAAACCTAGACAAAAGGAATTCTTGTTGCTGTCAGACAGATGAATCAATATGACTTGTTCTGAGTGAAAAGCCTACACTCAGGGCCCATAGAAGGAGACCCAAACGGAGGAGTAGTTACAGGTATGGCAAAGGGATTTGGTATGCCAAAGATTTTTTCATCCTTGTCAGCCCAGATTTTACTATGGCCAGAGACTTCCACCAAGTTAATAAAGCAATAAAAGATGAAGTCTATTATCCTGAAAGGACAAGAGATGTATATGATTGTCCTGGGTTCAGCAGCAGCAGTCATTTTTCTCCTTCTTGGTAGCTGGTGCAGCGCTGTGTTTTTGACTTTCAGCCTGGGAACTGCGCTGATAACACCAGTGTTTTCAGTTACTGCTTGGTGATGTTTTGGTTTGACCAAGGACTTTCTGAGCCTCATGCTCTGCCAGGGAGGAGGGGAAGCCGGGAGGAAGCAGAGACAGGACACCTGACCCAAACTGACCAAAGAGGTATTCCATGCCACAGCACATCATGCCCAGGATGTAAAACAGAGGGCAGAGACCCGGAAGGGTGGGGGGGGGTGCACTGCGTGGTCGGGCTGGGAATAGGTGGTGAGCGATTGTATTCTTTCCTTGTATTTGCCTTGTCATTATTATTATTGGTGGTAACAGTAGTGATTTCTGTTATACCTTAGTTACTAAACTGTTCTTATCTCAACCTGTGGGAGTTGCATTATTTCGATCCTCCTTCCCATCCCTCCAGGAGCAGGGGGAAGAAAGAGGGGGGAGTGAGTGAGCAAAACTGCGTGGCTGACTGGACTTAAACCACGACAATGATGCAACATCATCCACAATAAACCTAGGTAGCGATATCAAGTCAGATAATTTGCAACTGACCAAGCTGATTCGTTTTTTAAGTATGCACACACGTACTCCGTCCACTGAAAACTAAATCATGCAACAGACAGACTTATGCAGCCAGCAAAGCAGAGCCACTCAAAGGTGTCTTGAGGTGACTAACAGTCCTAACCTTGGTTTTGCTCTAACTTAGCTACATGTTACTTCATAGCAAGCTGAAGAAGTCTGTGGGCTATCTCCAGCTCTCTTTTCAAGCCCTGGGACACAGCCTCTCTTTTTTTAAGCTCCTAGCAGCAGTGTTCACAGCAAAAACCTTCCTGAGATCCAATGTTCCTTTTTGTACATTTCTCACCTGCAACAGTAATTGCTAAGAGTTATACATCAACCATGAGACCCCAAAAAACCCAAGCCCCATCTTACTATTTCCTGTGCTCTGCTCAGTCTGTCTCTTGCTGGAAGTCATCTAACACATTAGTTTAATTAAAATAATCACAACTGTATTGTAGAAAGCACAGCAGCATCTATCAAGCAGCTCATCCCTCACAGCCCCAACGCATTCCCATCGGTGACAATTTGAGCCTTCACTCAGAGCTATGAGACCTGTAGGTTGAATGTTTTATTTTTAATTGTTTTTTTAAAGCGCAGCTGCCAAGCAGGGTCTGCTGCAGTCAGCTGAGGGACACTGTCCCAGCTGGGAAGCCTCACATGCGGCTCAGTCCAGTTAAGAAATTCACAAAGACTGGGCTACTTCCAGGAGGATGATGGCTGCTCTCTATAGACAGGATTGGGAGCTCTAGAGGCAGAAGCGCTGCACTGCCTGTATTGTTTTGTCTTAATAGATGGCTTGTTATTTTGACGTTGAAGGAATTCAAGCCATACTATAGGCACAAAGCCTAAGACTCTCTTGGGTTTTCTTGCTTTATGTTTTTCTCTTGCATAAGAATTCAAACTAAACAGAAAACCCCAGAGATTTCTGTGCCTCCCATGAAGTTTTCCCCAGTTAGACTGTCTCCAACTTTGCCACATAGTACAGATGATAGCTCTGGGAAGAGCTACAATGCTGAAATATGCACTGGGGGCGGGAGGAAGGGAAGGGGGAAGAAGAAGAAACACTCCCCCCCCCCAAAAAAAAAAAAAAAAAAAGAAAACCAACAACAACAAAAATCACCCAGGGATTTGAATTTTTTCAACTAAATTCCTGATCAAAAGAATCAGAAAATACAACCATGCCAGGTGAAATATAGTTCTTGACACAACAATATCTTCCACATGAATGCAGAATCCTTTGTCTTGTCTAATGGCAAGAGCAAGTAGTATAATCCAATCTTCAAAGCTCTGATTTAGTATCACCCATGGTTTAGACCGTACCCTGCTCATCATGATCAACACTGCCTTATTTATGAGCTGTTATACACCAAAGGTATTAGTGCTTATGTTCACAACCTCCAAAGAGTACCTGCAGCAGATATGGCAGCTACTTCTTTACTCCAGAAGGATGGCTTTAAAAAGCAGAATGCTACGAGCATTTAATAAAACTAAACCTCAAAGCCTAGCACTAAATCAGTAAGCAGGAGACCAGTACCATTTGTTGCACAGTTTGTGACTGTAACATAGTACAAGCTCATGCAATATTAAACAACCTTACAGTCAGAAGAACCTCATCTTACTCTATCACCCAGATATTCACCAATTAACTTTATATCAATAAGACATTAACTGTTAAAGACTTAAACAAGCTTAATAATACATAATTTGCCAGATTAAAACCAAACCCAATACCTTTGTCTGTTCCAGTTTCCTGCAAGGGCAGCTGTTGTCTTGGCCTCTTTCGTGCTTCTATTTGGTGTCCAGCACTAGACACTGGAGGTCTCACCATGTCCCCAGTTTCTCCTTCACCATGATGAAGGCATGAGTATGCTTGTTTATTTACATTACTCATTAGTTCTTCATATTTCTGCAATTAAAAAAAAACACTTCCTGAAAACCCAACATGCAGCAAAAACCTCAGGTGTCCTCACTATCTTAAAGTAGATAAGGAGTATATGTTATGCTTAAAAACAAGCAACCCTGGCCACTAAATAGCTTTAGTAACTGTAATGCAGGTGCTTTAAACCTGCAATAGAACTGTAAATCTCAAATCAAACTGTAATTCTCATGTTTTCCTCAAATCAGGAGGAAAACATGTACTCTAGCATATAGAAGTTTAACTTTGCATAATTCACTGCAACAGCAGTACCTGGCTATCTCAAGTTGTATTTTCAAAATGTCAGCAGCCCTTAACATTGCACAACTATAAAATGTCTTTGACTACTTGATGCTGACTTGTTCTTTAAAACATATCAAGCAGAAAAAAGGGCTGGACACATTTAGACCTTCTGCACAAATATGGGTAGTAGGACAGGATTATCTATATAAATGGAACTCCTTTATTTATTGTTATTATGGTAGCATAAGAGAAGACATTACTAAGAAATTACAGATATCACAGGATAAGGTGGTTTAAGCCAACCAATGTTTTGAAGTTCAAAGGCATTTTAAAAAGTTTACCATGAGAGATTCATACGTATTACAGAAGGCGCTTCAGGCATAAAAACTCCCCTTCTGATTCTCTTTGCCATTGTGAAAATAACTCATGCTAATAAAATCTGAAAGGACCACATACTGAACAGAATCATATTACCACTAAAAAACAGTTAACATTGTTATGAGAAATCACTTCCTTTTCTTGAAAAACATGACAATTTCTTTCTCTGTCCTATTCTTGGATAATTCCCCAGCTGCTAAATGCTGGGTGGCAATGGCATTTTCAGTGGGATGCTCCCCATAACTAAAAAGTTACTACAAGCAGAAGCATTGCAAAAAGAGGAATTTGCCAAAACAGGCGACAGAAGATTTTATACAGAATCCTACTTAGTCCCAGAGTCCTCTAGAAAAGGGTAAAATGTCATTCCTCATTTGGGCAGGCATATTGAAAAGTATTTCCTAGAGCCACAATAAAGTTAAGCAAGACTATTATTCTCGAGATAGATCAGTTTGTCAGTTGTTCAGTTCTACTACAGATAATTTGCAGATAAGATTTACTGCTTTAACTTTTTTCTTCCCCTTCTGATACAGAGTGACATGATCCACAGTTACTGTCCAGTCACCATTACGAACTGCTACATCTCCAAAAAACAAAACACAAAATAAAGAGCAGCTATGCAAAAATTCCACTTAAGAGGTCACAAGGGGCCTCAATAGGCTCTGAAGATGGTGGATTAATCTCCTTAATTATGAATCTTGACATTACAGAATGACACTTCAAACTAGGCTTTCTCTTTTTCAAAGACTGAAGAAATCAGAGCTACACCCATCCCTTTTCCCTTGCTAATGGTAGTTTTAGCCCTCTTTTGTAGTTTTACAGGACTATTGTGATCAATGAACTCAAATGACGGATTCTCCAATTTTCAGGATTACATGGATATTTTACTTTGGGAGGAAACACGTATGTGTGACTTCCCAAACTTTCTGGCTGTCAGTTATAATTTACAGAAATATTACCTCTTTCCATTCTTGCTCTCTCTTTTCCAAAATTGTGTAAAGTGAGGTGGTGTAGGCCTTCTGTAAGCAAGCCTTCAGCTTGTCTTTACACTGATGGCTTGATTGAACATGAATGTCAAAAAACTTCTTCCAAGAACACTTACTATGTGTACACTTGACAAGTGCTTCATGGATTTCACTCAACAAGTACTCAAGCTCAACCAGAGTCTTCTCCTCATACCGATTAATTTCATCCTGCAATCTCTTTGTCTCCTGAGCCTCCCATTCTCGCTGCTTTTGGTCTAGTAACATCTTTATTTCTGCTTCTTTCTGAATTGAGAGATCATACTTCTGCTTTGCAAGATCGTCCTTTGCTGTTGCAAGTATCTCTTTAATTCTGTTTCTGTGATCATCTAAGAATGATCGGTAGTCTTTCTCATTTTGCTCTTGTATCTGCAGGATTTCTTCTTGCTTTTCTTTGTTCCACTGAGCACGGGCTTTTGCTAGTTCTGCTTTGACAGCTGCAGGGATTTCTTCTTTCTTTAGCTCCAATTCCTTCTTGAGAGAAGTTACTTTTTCTTCAAGTTCTTTCACCCTTGGTCCAGATCTCTCTGTATTCTCATACTCTTTCTTCCATTTCTCTTCAGCAGCCGAGAGAACGAAGGCTAACTGGTGAATACATAACACAGTTGTTATAAATATATACATACATTTACATATACGTAAACTATCACCTTGGGTCACTATCTATTGGGAGATTATTCTCAAATTATTTAATGAAAGTATAATCCTATATAGAAAAAAAAAAACGGATCAAAACCAGAGTACACCAGAAACACCTTTTCCGAATGATTGCCCACCGATATCTACATTCATTCCTCAGAAATATACAAGTATTTTGGGCTACCTGCTTTGCTGCAGTCTCTTTGTGTTCTTTTTCCCATTTTTCTTGTTCTATCTTTAGATTTACTTTGTACTCTTTGAGGTTTGTTAGTCCTTGCAGCCACCTGGTATGAGCTTGGGTTAAAGCTGCATCTACCTATAAGCAGATTAAAAAAACCCCTACTTCAATCGCCATCCAATACATTTTATTATTACTTTCATGTAGCAATGAAAGAACAGACTTCAGCTGGGATAAGCCTATATTTACAGAAACTAAAAGAATCAGACCAGCAGCATCTGATGCATTTCTTGATGCAAAACTGATACCAAAATGATGAATACTAAATTTATCTTTAACAAAGTGATATAAACTAAGTCAGTGTTGCTCACTTTTGTTCAAACTCCTGCAAAGCTTGTCCAGCTATGTGAAAGCTAACAGCTAGAAAAAACAAGCAGCACGATATAGCTTCTGCAGAAATTTTTTTAGAATATATTTCTAATCTACCAAATAGCAACTACTGAGCTTAAGAGAAAGAGGAAGGCAACACTTTTTTTGTGACTTAATTGCACACAGCAGTTTCACAAGCTCCAGGCAGACAGAACAATTATTTGTTACCTGGCTGGCAAGTTTTTTACGGTATTTATTTTCCAGTTCTATTTCAAATTCTTTTAAGGTCTCTTCAGAGACCATCTTTTCTTTCAGAGCCTTCTGGATCTGCAGCCTGTCGACTTCAGCACCCCCTTCTAACTCTTTAGTTGAAACTTCATCCACAACTGTTACTTGGTCAGTTTGGCTGCCGCAGTCATTACATCCAACTACAGTTCTTCTCATTTCTTCCAGCCTACTTTGCCATTCTCTTTCTATTTTTGCAAAGACTTGTTCTTTATTCTAAGGAAAAAAATATCTTTCAGAAAACCTTCCAAATTAGTGCCCAAATGACTAGAATTTCACTGATTTTAACAAACAAAACTTTCTTTACATTAATAATCTTTCCAACAGAAGAGCAGGATCATGCTAAGATGAGAGAGTTTGGCAGTTATCACAGCTTTATTCCCTGGGATAGGATACAGAAAGAACTTTTATATGATAACTGAAAGAAACAATAGAAAGCATAACCACTCGCCCAGAGATCAGGGTGGAAAACTTCAGCTGTGACATTCAGGACATTCTGCATGTTACTTTACAAGATCTAGGTTGTTTTTTTCCTGAAATACTAAGCATTCGCAATACCTACTGACTTCTTCAGAGGCTCATAAAGTGACAGAACCCTAAAAGCCACTTCAAATGGCAGAATAACAGTGCACATTTACATAGAAGTTCTTTCTGAAAATAAATAGAAAAAAAATCAAAACAACCCCTGAAATGTTCCACACCTCTTTTTCTTCCTTCTCCCAGTGAACTTTGGCTAATGCAACTTCCTGTTCAACCTGCTGTTCCTTTTCTTCCAGCCACTGCCTCTTTGCTGCTATCATAGAACTGTGGTGTTTCTCTTCAAGCTCATTCCTCAGAAGCTTAAGAGAATCGTTTTTTTCTTCTAGAAGCTGTTTCTTGAGCTAGATTAAAAAAAAAAAAAAAAGAAAGTATTCTCCAAGGCATAATAAACTGGTCTGGCAGCAAGTGAGGAGAATGCATAAGGGACATGATTAACGCTCTAGAGCCTCTGCACTGATCTTCCTGAGGACACCTGAACACGAGATTCAGTTATCAAAAAGTGTTTTAAGGCATGATATCAGAGGTTATTATAGGCTATTGCTCTAAAATAAGTTCTCTCATCAAGCATCTTTATTCCCAGTATACTTTGAGATGCACCTCTTTCTGTACTTTCTTAGCAAGATAGTTCACCTACTTTAGTCATTTCACACTGATATCTTCAGAAAAAAAACAATATAGCAGCCAGAATTCATTATTACTTAAAATAACCACAGTATTTGCAGATCAGTTTTATACAGGAAGAAGAAAACTTGTTACATCATTCAGTTTTTTGGAAAACTGTCTCATGAATGTAAAACCTCACATTGAATGAGCAGCCCTCAAGCATCGGAATTAGGAAAGTTGACTACATGAAAGTGAATAGCTATTTGAAAGGTTATTTCTACAGTATTTTAAAACCAAGGACAATAGCATATTATCTTAGCCACCAATAGGTCATATTTATGAACTTTATGATATAGCTGCATGCCCTCCAAGTATCTTCCCCTAACAACTTCAAAGTTAAACACATTTATGGATATAACATCTTAAAAACAATCTGAAGTGATACAGTTTACAGATATTTCCATTAGTACCTTCTCTTCCTTCAGCTGCTGCTCTTGCTCAAATTTCTGCCTTAAAGTAGCTTCCAAGTTGTCCTTCTCCCCACAGACTCCAATGTAACATTCCTTCACTGCAGTCATCTCTCTGTTCAGCTCCTCTATGTTAGCCCTTCACAGGACAGATTATTTATTATCAATTAGTCTTTACATTCACAGCCCAGCAATTCTGGATTAAAAAAGCATAACTAGCACTGAAGGCCAGATAGGAAATGTTAAAGTTTCAGTAAAGTGGAAAAAAAAAATGGTAAGTCTTACTTTAACTGCAAGATTGTCTCTTCATAAGCTTTAATAAGCTGCTGCTTCTCTGCAGCATGTTTCGTCATCAGGTCTTTCTCGAAATGGGCTTTTGTATCCTCATGATGTTGCTGATAAGTTCTTTCACACCTACAATTTCAAGAAAGGAAAGTTACCTAGGCTTTTCTTCCCCTTTTAAACAGGGTTCAATTTTTCCTTAAGAAAGAAACTAGCTTTCTAATATTGATCTCCCCTTGTACCAGATTAGCTGGCACAAGGTTATACATGCAGGTAGAAGACCACAAATGGAACTAAACACAGTTAAGAGACTTACCTGTCAATGGCTTCTTGTTTATCCTGATCAAAATCCTGAACCATCTTCCTCATCTGACAGCAGAGATCTTGATTTAAGCTTTTCAGGTTTTCCTCATTTTCCTTCAGTTCTTCAATAGTTGAAGTACAGTTCTGGCCAAACAAGGGTCAGGTAATAGGTGAGTTGTAAAGAACCCTGATTGCAGGATTTGGCACCGGTGTGTGTGCATGTATTTTTATAGGGATAAAAGCAGCATCTCTCTTACCTCAACTTCTTTTAGCAAAGTTTCATTAGCCTTTCTGAGTCTCAAAACTTCTTCGTTGAGATTACCAGAAACTGAAGTATCATACAGATTTGCAACAGGCTAAAAACACAACAAAATTAAGATGACGTCTTTTGAGATATATATGATTAAGATGCTGATGCTTTCAGAAATTAAAGCTGCCAAATAAAAATTGAATTTAGAAGAAATAAATAAACAACACAAAAGGTAAATATTGCAGTGGAATAATAGAATAATATCACTGTTACACTAGAGGAATTCTTGAAACTCATAGCACCAAGAAGGCTCAGAGTAGCTCACACATTTGATGTTGAGCTTGCAAGCTGAATGACTACTATCATCCAACAGACAGCACACTTCTCAACGTACTAGATTCCTATCTCACACCCAGGTCATAATATGTAGATTACAAGAGCAGATGTTACAAGTCTGATCAATTTGTAAGAGGGAAAGTAATAATGGGGTGAAGAGAGATACAGTATCAAAGAGATTCCCTATTGATCAAGTTACATAGTGGAGGTCATCTGAAGGCAGTCTGCTTAATGTTCCATTATATAACTTTATGATACTACCCACTTTCCCACAGAAATCACGAAGGGTTTTTGGCTAAAGAAAACCTATTTTCTCCACTGAAATTTAATTCTGAAAAAACAGAGCAGCCATTAAGTTCTATCAAGCAAATAAGCCATTGTATCAGAACTCACCTAATAACACTGTTAACACACAATAATACCAAGTTCCACGATTCAGTTTGTTTCTTTTGCACCAAATATACAAATCACAGCACCATCTAAATGGCAATACTTTCCTTAAGATCAACGACAGATTTACTTAGTTGCTATGAATACTCAGCTGTAATTTTTTCATCAATTTTCATAAGAAGTTCGCTAAATTCCAGCACATCCTAAATTTTTAAAAAGTGTAAATAAACCAACCTCTGACTCTTTGGATGCTTTTTCTGCTTTCAACAACTGCTTGTATTCCTCTAAAGTCTTCTGGTAATCTTTAAGATTATTTTGTAATTGAGTAATTTGGTTTCTCTTCATTTTATTACTGCTCAATAAACGTTCCAGCTCAGCTTTTAATTCTACAATGACTTCATCTTTAGAGAGCTCTTTCTCCATGTCTTTGTTCGGTATTGCACTAGTAGGGAAGACAAAACTGGTTCAGTATTTAAAAAACAAAACACATTTATCTGAAAGGTAGTGGCAGCAAATAGAAGAGCAACTAGTACTACCAGAAATAAAGACGTCTAAGAGGTAATAGTAAAAAGAAAGAGAGAACATGAACACAGAAGCCATATGCTTTTGCATCAAGTTGCAATTAATGTACAGAAAACTTGTTCATTCAGCTGTTTCCTCAAAAGATTCTCACATGATGCGAGGTTTTTTGAGACTCAATTAGTTGTTTTAAAAAACAGCCTCAGCATTAAGTAGCTATGTAGAATCTTTGACCAAAAAGTTATCCATGCATGCAACCCGTACAATCCAACGAGTCCCTATAATATCTGAAGATCTACTAAGCACCAATTAAGGCATCCAACTTATAGTATTAGTTCAGTTTCCTGTTTCCCAGATTACCTGGCAATATAAGCAAAATTTCAAGTATGTACCAAAAAACTTATATGCTAATCCAGCAAGACCATCTTGTACACATCACTTATAATTTGATGATTTGTGTTCTTCCAACAAGAATCACTTGATACCTGCAGAACCTTGGTTTCTTCCCGGTGATTTTTTTAATTCCCAGCTCTACATAGGAATCACCCAGGTTCGGATGCACCTCTCCACCTCCATCGTTCAAAAATACTCCAAGCTTGGCAGCAGATTCATACAAAGCTATTTCTTCCTTCAGTTCTGTTAATTCTTCCTTAAAGGAAGAGACAGAACAAAAATTACACTGAGCAGAGAAACTCCAAGCAAACATACCAGTAAGACAGATGTGTGATATCAGATGAGTAAGCCCCATTGTGTTTTAATGGAAGGGGGAGAGAGGTCCAACATGCAGCACACGGAGATGAAGTAGTGAAAGGATGCGGCTGTTCCCCCAACAAACACAAACGACCAGCCTCAGCTATAATGCTCATCCCCCCTTAAATCAAAATAGTAAGATATTTAATAAAATTAACCTGCAAAGCCTTGTTCATGTTATTGCTTATCAGTTGTGCAGACTGAGCTTGTTGCAATTGAAACCGTAACTGATTTGTCTCCTGCATTGAGCCTATTGCACAAAAGGGAAAGAAAGAGCAAATCATAAACGTGCAACAAAGACTGTGCAATCTGAAAAGAGATCACAAACACAGCAATGTTGATTCTGGTAATAGGGATTACTCTGTTTCTGTTTCCGTGACCTCACTAATAGCTACTACATACATTACTACTAAAAGATTTCGGTGTGTAAAGGTAGAAACAAGTCAGATACACAGAGAGCAGAATATTTCACATGCTATTCCTACTGCTCTAAGTTTCCAAGAACCAGCCTCCACGCACAAATACAATTTCTTTCTCACTGAGATCTAAATTTAGCATGGCAATTCAAGTCAAGTGCCTACAGCTTGCTCTGAAAGGCTGTTATTTAGTCCCAAACTAAGTTTACACATATAGAACACAAAATGCATACAAAAAGTTTTATAACTCTTGTTTAGGGTTTTGGTGGGTTTTTTTGGCTGGGGGGGTGGGGTATTTTATTTTTATTGGGTATTCTTTTTACACTTCAGTCTAGATTTAACTAAATTTCATGTAAGTCTGACTAATGCACTGCATAGGAAATGGTCTAATACACATTTAGCTTGAAGGTGATTCTATTTGAATAACAATATAGATGTGCAATTTCATACATTGAAGAAACAAAGCCATTTCTGGAAGGAAAGATAAGGAATGAGTAAAAGGCTGACCTGTTTGCAGTAAATTTGCACATTGCTTTTGGCTTTCTTCTAGGCTTCTTGTCAGTCGATTTATTATTTCTGTTTTTTCACATTTAGTTTCTTCCAGCATTTTTTCAAGTTGCTTAACATGCTCTCCTAGATTTTTGCAAAGCTCTTTCTAGGAAAAGAGATTATTTTTACTTGTGTTACAAACATCTAGCCATGAAGGACAGTTTCGGATACAGAAAGAATCAATACATACAGGTCACAGGGAAAACAAAAAAAAAAAAAGAATCAATCCGATGCCTAAAGGGGTGGAGGCCAGCTAAATCAATCACTGATCAAATGCTATTCTTGGCTGACAAGTCACCTCTTACAGCATCAAAGTTAAGTTTTCACTAGGAGACAGTAAGTATACTCCTACATAAACACCCACGGATGTGAATCGTTTGTAACTTCCTAGAGCAGTTAAGTTTCCAGCATGTCAGATTATCCTCTGTAATTATTCGCATATAGTTAGTCTACTGTAGAAAAATCAAGCCTTCACGTTATTTATATTAAGCGTCAGTTTAACTCAACTTAGTTTATTTTGACTGAGCTTAAGCCAAGCTTTCAAGTTCCAACGCTCCATAAAAGAGGAACTGTAGTTTTTTCACTTGATATACAAAGTAGACCTTCATAAGGCATTATTAACAGTTACCTACACAGACCTGGAAGGCACAGCACTCCATCTTTATGCTTTTTGACTTTTCTATTTTCTCCCAAAAACCAGGAGGCCTCTAAGTACTCCAAATACACTCCATAAAAAACCCTTTTTTGCTGTAAAGACAAAGCTGCATAAGCTCTGTTGTGGTACCGAGACAGAAATTAGGCAGCATGCTCCTGTTTACAAGCAAGTGCTAGTTACCATTTCAAACACAGAACCCATTTACTTTTATGAATATTTATGCTGAGACAAGAATTACAGTCCTAGAATAAATAAAAATAATTCTATTTCCATTATGTGAAAAAAAGAGGACAATTTATTAAAGCTTGACTACATTGCTCTAATATTTCTAATAGTGTAATGGACTCTTGTCAGGTAGAATAATTTTAATAAGGTCTATAACTATGTGACACAATCCATATCGAACTCCATCTCAAAGCTAACCTTTTCTTCCCCTTCTCTCCTTTCAAATCCATACTTCTCAAATACAGCGACTGCTCAGTGGTCAAATCATTTTTGAGACTAAAGCTTGGCAATAAACTGTTCAATAAACAGTTCTTGTAGCAAAAACATCACCTCATTTCTTAACTAGGTCTTTTCTTTCCTAGATTTATTTGCCAGTACTCTTTCAAAAAGAGACCGTGCACAGAATGAAAGCCCAGGAGAGAAACTAAGACAATGAATTCCTGCCTCCTCCACATCTGCTATGTACAAACTCACAATCTGAGCTCACAACTGCCTGGAGATGTTTATAAAAACATACCACATAGGCTCTGTAATATTGAGACTTACATAGAATTTCCTTTCCATTTGCTTAGCTTCTTCCAGAAAGAGTTATTATAGGTCAGAAAGCACAGTTTAGGAAACATAGGGAACTCTACAGCCTCTCCAGTACAGTACTCGCGGTCCTAAAATAATTGCTCACCTGTTCTCGGAGTGCAGATTTTGTAGTCTCAAGTTTCTGCTCTAATGATAATACTTGCTTTTCATACTTCTGTTTGAGTGCTGAAATAATGCCCTCATGTTGTTCTCTGGCTCGCTGAAGGGCATCTGATCGCTGAAGTTCTAACAGCTGCTTCTGCATGCTTTCCATGGCTACCTCTGCCACTTTGGATTGCTTCAGTATCTGTAGGAATAGTATTAGGATAGCTCCCAGTTACATATATTTTACTTTTGCTTCAATATTCCATATGACAACTGAGGATTCTTTTTTGTGCAAGAGTTGCTAGAAGTCCTCAGATACTGCTGGTATTTAATATAAACTATTTTCCCACACACACGTCCTACTTATTCATCATATATTCAGGTTCTGCAACAATCACAAAAAGTGTTTCAAGAGACTAGCACTTATGTTTAATGCAAATGCACCACAAATGTAACTGTAGAGATCTTCCACAATAAAGAGTTTAAATATATTTATAGTACCTGCTCCTCATTGGTAGTAAGATTCTGAATTTGAGTTTCAAGCGCCTTTATTTGACCTTCAAGATGCACTTCCCGTTCCTTTCCATTTTGATAGAGTTTTTGAGACTCACGAAGACTAACAGCCAAACCATCTTTTTCATCTTAAGAGAGAAACATTATAATTGTGTGAGAATGTGGCCAGTCACCCAACAACTTCATGGAACATGACTCTTCAGTATTCCTGCTCCACAGAACCATTCACTATGATCCCTCTGTCTCACACCGTGGCCAAGAAGCAGAAGGCAGAACAAAAGCATTCAGTCTCCATCCAGTAAAGACTTTCTCCCTCTAGTAGCTGGAAGGACACTGATACACTGTACCTTCAGAACCCTAGTGGAAACTATCCCCATCCCTTACATCATTTAAAAGAAGAAATGAAGTAACTCCCCTGGAGGAACAGCCAAGACACTGCAAAATAGTTGCCAGCTGAGGTTTTCTCTCTCCTTTGTTACTTTTGCCTTCTAAAAATTATATTAAATCTCTAAGCTCATAACTCTTTGTTTGTTCCTATAAGGAAGACTAAGACAACCACCAGTTTCCCCTACAGCTTTTATCATTTGGGAAAAGCTTCTCCCTGTATACAGTTCAGACAACAGCTTGTTAAACCAGACTGCACCAAACCCCCCTTTTTTTATAGATATACAGTTCTAATGAGAGGGTTTTTTAATATATTTTTTGTACTTTTAACATACTACTTCAGTAAACTTCTCACTTTTCTGTACTTTCTTAATGCCTGGCACACAGGGACTCTGGAATACAATGATGGCCTTGAGAATGCAGTAAAAGAGCATTATGCAGTCAGGCAACTTTCTTCACAATAAAATTGGGGGGAGAAGGCTAGGTTTATATATCCCAAATCAGGTTTATAAATAAAATCAATACCTGCAGAGACACAAAGTTTCAGAATAAAAAAGTTGCTAGATACAAATGAAATCAAAGAATTAATACAAGACATTTTACCTGTGACCATTGAAAGCTGATGTTTCAAATACCTAATCTGCTGCATGCTCTTTTCTAGCTTTTCATTAAGTTCTTCCAGTTGTCTTTCTCTTGCTTTATTTAGAACTTGAAGTTGAAGAATCTGCATATTTTCTGAAGAATCTGCCAAATTTCAAACAGTACACAGACAAGTCAGCACAGTCAACTAACCAAGAAACAGTCATAAGTAATTCCTGCCCCAAGATATTCTTTTATACAGTGCCAAATTAATTGTTGGTTCACAAAATTGCAACAATTTTTAATCCACGTTTGACTCACATCACCTGAGTTGCTCTGGTAGCAACGAGATGAAGAACTGTAGGAAACACCAATGTGATTCAAACCTAAGAGCAAGCCCGGATACAGGTTTACATGCTGTGAATACCCAGAGTCTTGTAGAAACAATATATTTTCAAGATGTCTAACAAGCAAAGAAGTTAGATCATTTGAAGTATGCTTAACAGAAAAGCCCCATGTGGCATCAAGCAAAGTATGCTTCCTAAGGTAGAGCAAATCATTATTTTCCAATATTATAAAGACCAAGTGCCAGCAAGACTTAGGATCAAGCTATCAGAAATAATTCCATTCACAGCCTCATCAGACAAAACTACATTTTTAATAGCTTGAAATTCAAATACCCTGATCAAAAAGAGCTAATTTCTAGATTAAGGGGTGAACGCAGACACAAAAAAACAAATCCCAAGCAAACAAATAAAAACAAACCCTGCACAAACACAAACTCAGGGCTCTCACAGTGTAAGCTTAGAGCAAAATAAAAGTCACTTACATCAACATACTTTTAGTTGTCCTCTCACTAGAAATCCACTGAAATAAACAGACTTTTTGTTGCTGACTTCCAGTGGACTTTTAACACAAGTTTATTTCAAGTCCAAACAGCAAACACTTACTGTCATCATTGCCCAAGAATTCATGCTGCAAGTCTTCAAACACTTCATTTCTTCTGGCTCCTTCTTGGAGTACTGTCATTTTTTGATGAATGCCATTTTGGTATGGTTTATAAGTCACTTTGTAAGATTCTGGTGATTGACCACCAACAGCATCGGATGCAACAAATTGCTGTCGTGACAATATATGGATAAGAGGAAATAAATTAAAACTACAACTGTAGTTCTGCTCTATGAGAACATTTTTGATTTCAACATATTTTGATTTCATTAAGAGCTCTAGTAGCTCTTCATTTTCAGGCTCCAACCCAGTACACCATTTCTGTGTGATACAAATTTTCATGAAAGCATCCACTTTAGGAGTGCAGTGAAGTCTGAACTTCGGTAGAGTAAGTACACACTTAAGTGAATCAATCACATTCACTCTACCTCATGGAATTCCGCCTAGCCAACAAGGGGAAAAAAACCAACAAAACCCATGTGTATAGGAAAACGTAATTATTTAACATTTCATTGTTTTAAATAGACTACAGAAACTCCCATTAATGTTTAAGATGATAATAAGAGAATAAAAATATTTAGAAATACTGGAATCATAGAACAGAATCACAGAATCAACTAGGTTGGAAAAGACCTTTAAGATCAGTAACAACAGTTAATCTACCAATAGTTAAAGTCCTGTGAAAATTTTCCAGAAGAGACAGAAAATTGCATCAGCTTCTGAAATACCTGAAGATGTTCGTTTGGAGCATCTGAAAAATTTATTATCTTATTTTGCTGGTTGTTAAATTCTGGTTTATGGCCATTTGTATATGGCCTGAAGTTTTCAGCAAGATGATACACATTGTTCTGTTGGTAGCAACTTGGAGCACTAAACCCTTCTCTACCAAGATACACATCATCAGGATCCTCTTGACCATTCTGGCCACAGTAATTTTCTTTAACTTCATATAAATGTTTCTTTTCTTCCTCGTTATGTAGGCCATTCCAATTATTGCCGTGTTTTTCAACATGATCATTTTGCTGGTCACAAAAGAATTGTTCAGGGTACAGATTTTGTCCTTGTTCATAAACCTATGAATCAATAAGAGGTTTAGAATTGCTTTCTCAAAACTTGGATTTCTCCCCACCTCCTTTTTGCTAGGGTTACCCTTAAATTAGAAATACTTTAACAGCAAAACACATTACCTACATAAGAAGCATTTCTCTAATGAATTTAAATACTACTTAACATATTATGAACAAGCATTTTCTAATAATTACATGACTGCTCATACAAGCTTACATTTTGAGGATCACTTATCAAGGGATGATCATTCCACCTTCCATCACGCTTCCCGGACTCATGTGATCTAGAGAAATACAAGCACCTTAACTATGTACATATAACTTCAGGAAAAAAAAAAAAAAAAAACAACAAACAAACCATCTCTTCGTTAAATTAAGTGGCATCTAGTTTGTTTCTCATGGAACACAAACCATACAGCTGTCCTTTTACTTGGATTGCTTTTATGCACCTCATCAGCTGAGATTTTGCTTTAATCAAAAATGCACAACATAAGTAATAAAAAATGATGCAAAATTCCTTACTGCTCCTCAGTCTCATGTAAGCTACAGTCTGAACAGCTGGAAAGCTGGTCTCCACTGTCCTCCAGCATGTCATGGGGAAGGTCTGTCAATAGTTGTTGCAACTGAAACAGAACAAACAACGTTCATTACATGCCTTTCAAAAGGATGCATACAAGTTCAGCCCAGAGAGACAGAGAGGGGCAAAACAAGACACTTGCACAAAATCCTGGGGTTTTTCCTATTTTATTTCTGGAATTCACAGAGGTACTTATACCACAGAACGCTTAATAAACTAGAGTACCAAGCAAATGATTTTTGGCAAGCTCTTGCTAAGAAAAGAGCCGCACCAGAAAGAGGTAAGGAAAATGCCACCAGATAGACATGTCCCAGGGCAGACTACTTTTGAAGAATGATCTGCAAACTAATCACACCAGGGTTTCTCCTTCCTAAATCCCAGGTAAGAGAGGTACTGGACAATACAAACATGCTCTTATCTGGATTTCAATCCAGGCTTCTCCAAAAGAACTTGCCAGTCAGTGTTACTAGATGCAAGAAGTCATCACTGCAATGATAAGTGGTTTGCTCAGGTGTTCAAATGAAATCACCAAGCAACTAGACATGAACAGAGAGAAATATCACCAATTATAGTTCAGAAAATAGACAGCTGTGCCACCAAAAAAAAACCAAACCAAACAAAACCATGCACACAACCAAACCACACCTGAACTTACTTGTAATGATTCCCATATAAATTGTACCTCTTCCTCCAACTTTCAGAGAGGCTTTGATATGGGGCCACTTATTGGGCTTCTTATAGATCTGAGCCATGAACTCTTTTTCTTATTAGGTGACTTGAGAACTACACAATATATTCAGAGTTACTACACACCATTTCTGAACCCTAACCCTATTTTTCTCTGCACTATCAAAGCCTGTGTTAGTGGAAGCCAAAACATTATCTGCCCCATGCTAAATACTAGCTTTTCTTTGTTAAACAAGCAAAACCCCACAAAAACTATCAGCCACAAAAAGTTTATCTTAAACATACCCTGTTTTCTCAGACACTATTTTACATGCTCTCTAAGACCAACAGAGAGGTGAGAACAACTTTTCTCAATGCTTGCAGGACAACAGAGCACCAAAAATTTGTTCCTGGAAATTCACTAGTGGCATGAAGAAGTTTCCCTGTCATTAAGGCATTCTCTAGATTCAGTATATCTCAGCTCCAGGAAGCAGGAAAAGAAAGGCAGCATCATTCACTGAAGATCCCTTTTCATTTGCCTTACTTGCAACCAAGGACCAACTCAAGCACCACAGGTTGAAGATTATAATCTTATCTATGCACACTCTTACTCACCCACTGTAACAACACTACAATTATTTCACTACTTGTTCTCCTGCCCAAGCAGAAAATCCTTTTCTGGGTAGAAAGTTTGGAATAGATAATAGATTCCCCACAGTGTTTGCAACAGCGTTTTTCCAATTGGTACAGCTACTGTTCTACCACACATTTTTGTGAATATTAGTCTCTACAATACCTGCTGTCCAGACAATCATCCCTGAAGTATATACTGGGGATGTTACCTGACATGAACATGACTTACCACCCTGTAAGAAACCATTATGCACATTCATGTTAAACGTACGTTTTGCCAATTGTCTTTATGAAACAAAAGGAACAGAAACATCTGAAGTATTTCAACTTCAAAGAAATCCCAAAACATTTGAATACAGTTTTTCTAGAGATTAAAGTATGTAATCAGATTTTTAAAAATGGTTTCTCATTTTTTTCTAAGCTAAGCAAATTTTCAAGTGAGAGATGTTGCTTTCTAAGTATTTGTAACAAGTGAAAAAAGCTGTCTAGAAATACAACATACAAGTGACACCAGCCTTTTGCATTTGGACTACTGGATAGGCAAGGAGTTAGCAGTCTCCCAGCCATTACATATGACATTGCAATGCACTTAAGATGCACCATCTCATTATCTCTTTACTTTCTATGCCACCCTTGCACAGCACAGCTTGCACTCTGTTTTGCTCTTAACAAAAGAGAGAGATGGGAAGAAGCCAGATACTCAAGCCTTCGGATCAAATAGTTCTTTTTCACCTCTTGTTCTCTTGCATAATCCTCTTGGTCATAGTCTTCATCTTCATGTTGAGTTTGTAGAGCTGCACTATCAAAGTCAAGAGACATTGTTTTCTAATGTTTTTGCGCATCCAGCAAAACCTATCGCAAGATAAGAAAACATCACACATGAGAAAAAAGCGAGGAAGAGGATCAAGAAGTGCCACCCTCACTTCCTGAATTAAGTAGCCAAATGCATACAAAAAAATCATCTCTGAAACAAACACATTACCTATATCCTTCACTTAAGATTTTGTTTCTCAGTATATCCAATGTTACTTGCTTCTAAGAATTTAGCATTTAAAACAGATTTGGCCTCTTCATATGTTGACATTATTATTGTTGACTTACAACCAGACATTACTTTCTTCAAGTTCTAACACTGTATGCTATGCATATGTTGTGATATTTGCTAATAGTCATGCCCGCTTTTCAGTCTTGCTTCATTTATTTCTAGAAAATAACTATATTTTGCACCAAATACTGGAAGTATGCTATTTGTTGAGCATTTGGATAGTGGTTCTGATTGGAAAAATAGGAAAAGTATCACAGAAACAGGAAAAGTATTGTGTCGGTTCCAGATTTCACTGCTTATGAAGAGACTCAGACTCCCAGGACCTTGTCTACACTGAGCAGTGAGTTCAAAGTAAGCTACAGCATGTAAGTGTTGGCCCACATTTGGCTGCAAGGCAAGTCACCCCCTGACAAAAAGACACTCCTGGCAGGCAGTTATGAACTAGAAAGGACTGGTGAAGATTTTACAGAATGGCACATTCTTTGGGCATACAGGTATAGCACATGCTGAAGTCCTCACTCTGTACAAAATGAGCTTTACAAGAGCATTATTCCCAAGCTGAAAGACATAATGTGCCACTTTGCTATGTTTAAGGGACCTGCTTGCCAACGATATTCAAGGAAACTCCAATACAGCTAGCAGGAGCCCTAACAACGCAAGTATCTGTCCCTGGGAACCCCCTAAAGCACCAGCTGCCCCGGTGTGACCACCTGCAACATGTCTCACAGTGAGTGAAGCAGCCATCTTCCCCCGAACCCGCACCAGTTGCAGGCAACCACCTGCCCTACCGACGCCCGCCCCGTCCCCTTCTCTTCCCTTCCCTAAACCCTCTCTCAACCCCACCAGCTGAGGAGCCAGACGAGGGGATACAGCCCCGTTTCACTCGCTCATGGCCTGTAAAAGCCGCAACCAGTCACGGAGAGCCGGGAGGGAAAGGGAGCTCGTCAGCCACCGCCTCAGCCCCTCACGGCGGCGGCGCGGGGCCGGCAGCTGGCGCGGACGATCTCTGTCGATCGCAGCGCGGCCGGGGAAGGACCTCCGGCCAAGGCCTCCATGGCCCAATCTGCCGCGGCCTCCGCGGGGCAGAGGCAAGGAGACAGCCCACAGCCTCCGGTCTCACCTGAGCAGCCCGGCACCACAGCCACCCACCTCCACAACAAAGGCGCGCCCTCCGCTCTTCCGCATGACAACCGAACCCTGCGCCGGCCGCACTGACTGACAGCGGCCGGAGCCAACCGGCGGCCGCAGCAGCGCCCATGCACGCGGGGAGCAGGGCGGGCGGACCGCGCTCGGTCGCGCCGCGAACCCGCCCCGAGGGCTGTTCGAAAGCGGGCGGGCACGGCCGCGGGAACGCGCCCGGATAGCTGATTGGCTGCGGTGGGGCCTCGCGGGGGGGCGGGGTCTCCCCGTGACGGTCAGAGCGCGGGCGAGGGTTGTGGGGGGTGTCATCGCGCCGCGATACGTGGCGGTTGCCTGGCAACGCGGGGCGGCCCTGTCGAGGCTGGGGGGGGATGTCCTCGGGCGGTCCCCCCCCGGGGTCCGGTTCTCCCGACAGTGTCACGGCGGGAGCTGACGGGGTGACACCGGCATCCTTCGTTGTCGAGCACCGGCTTCCCGCCCGCCGCCTCAGGGGAGCGGCCTGCAGCCCGCCTTTCGGCCCCTTGATGGCGGAGGGGTTGTGGTGCATAGTGCCGAGGGCCCGGGCTGGGCGGCACACGAGGAAACCCTCCCCGGGGACGCGGCCTTCACCTGCTGACAGGAGCAGGCAGGCCGCCTCCAGGCAGCCTTCCTCAGGGTACTCAGGGGGCCGCTCTGCTTTGAGAGCTTAGAATCATACAATCACAGGCTGGTTTGGGTTGGAAAGGACCTTAAGATCATCCAGTTCCAACTCCCTGCCGTGGGGACACCTTCCGTTAGACCAGGTTGCTGAAGGCCTTGTCCAGCCTCGCCTTGAACACCACCAGCTTACTTTGATCTGCTTAAAAAAAGTTTCTCTGAGTAAACTGACTTCTTCCACAGATTTGCCTTTAGCAAGCATTTAAAAAAGAGAAAAAAAAGAAAGGTTTTTTTAACAAACGTGTTTGTTCCGAGATGAGGAAGATACGGAATAGCTCCATCTGCTGACACTTACCCTCAGCAATAATAATGCTGCCTGCCTGATGCTGGAGCAGAAAATGGAAGCTGTGGTAGGGGAGAGGCTTTTTGGCTATTTGTTACAGCATTCTTACTGATGGAAGCAAATAGATACGTGTGCTAATGTGATTTAGTGAAATCTATAGGAGCTCTGAAAAAGAATGAACATGCTATCCTTGAAATATGACATTATAGGCAGAAATAGTTATTTTTCCCAGGGGTTTCTAGTAACCATTAGAACAGAGATTAATCAGTTCTCCACAGCATTCTCATAGCATGAAACCATTAAACAAACAATCAATCTACATGTGCCTCACAATTCATATTCACTTTCTCAAGACTGGTATTTTGAAAAACTGTCCAAAATTCAGGTAACTTTCTTTTTAGCATAGTTACTTCTAAGATTTCTACACAGGAGCTGCTGGTACACTTCACATGAGATAGCTGGTCCACAGAGAATAAAAGCAGTGTTAATAACTAAGTGAAGGCACATAAGTGTCAGAAACCAAAAACTGAGTTCCTAGTTCCTGCTGCAGAAGTACGAATGTAATTTATTCTAGGAAAATGTCCATTGTCTGTAATGCATGCATATATTGTGTTTGAATCGTATCTAATTAGTTGGATTCTTTGCTTTCTCTCACATCAAGAGATTTTGAGACACTTGTTTATTGCACTAGCACCAAATTATCTCCCTTTTCTTCCCTTTTTCCTTCACAGTTTTGCTTCAGACACATCCAAAAGCTGCAGCAGCAACAAAACAAAGTTTCTGATCTTACTTTTAAGCTAGTGATATTCAAAGAGGGAGATACAGACTGCATCACACTGCAATACAGACATTGCACACTGGCTCAGGATGGCTTTATGCATTTGTAAAGTGAAAACTGGTGAAGTGAAAAAAGTCCCTAAGTGAGCATCTTAACTGGCAAAGTCATGCAACTTTGATCTCATACTATCACAACTCCAAGCATTATTATTCTAGTCACAAGTAATTTTGATGTGTACTAAAAATAGAGATGAAGTTCCACACATTTTCCTTCTACGACCTGTCATAAACCTCAGGTGTGATGCAAAAGTCAAACCACCCTACACAGGTCTTTCTCGCCCCCTGACATGCCACAGAAGTAGCTATTTTTGCTTCATAAAGTCATGTCAAGCACACTATGAAGTTTGGCAAGATGTGAGAATAGAAAGGATACTGTGCAGGGGTTTAACATTCCAGTTGTAGCTTCTTGCCAGCTATCCTCACAGTGGCACAAAGCTCAAGCACAAACTCTTGCTGGGGCCTCCTTCACAAGTGAAAAACTTGCATAGGATAGAACTGGCATAAGCTTGAGTTTATAGTCTGAAGGACCGAGGTATCAATAATGCTAGACTATTAGCAGGGAAATCAACTACTGTTTTAAAGCTTCTCACTGCTTCAGTATATGCAATTTAGTATTTTAATCATGTCATTATCAAGGAATGAAATATATTCCATGCCTATTAACTTAGGATGAGAAAAAAGATGCTTTTTAAGTCAGCTTTAAGTGTGGCATTTAACATCATATTTTCCCCTCCAAGGAAGCTTTTGTCTTCGATAATTTTACGTGTATATAGAATCATAGAATCATAGAATAGTTAGGGTTGGAAGGGACCCTAAGATCATCCAGTTCCAACCCCCCTGCCATGGGCAGGGACACCTCCCACTAAACCATGCCACCCAAGGCTATGTCCAGCCTGGCCTTGAACACTGCCAGCAATGGAGCATTCCCAACTTCCCTGGACAACCCATTCCAGTGCCTCACCACCCTTACAGGAAAGAATTTCTTCCTCATATCCAATCTAAACTTCCCCTGTTTAAGTTTGAACCCATTACCCCTTGTCCTATCACTACAGTTCCTCATGAAGAGTCCTTCCCCAGCATCCCTATAGGCCCCCCTTGAGATATTGGAAGGCTGCTCTGAGGTCTCCACGCAGCCTTCTCTTCTCCAGGCTGAACAGCCCCAACTCTCTCATCCTATCTTCATACGGGAGGTGCTCCAGTCCCCTGATCATCATCGTGGCCCTCCTCTGGACTTGTTCCAACAGTTCCATGTCCTTTTTATGTTGAGGACACCAGAACTGCACACAATACTCTAAGTGAGGTCTCACAAGAGCAGAGTAGAGGGGCAGGATCACCTCCCTCGACCTGCTGGTCATGCTCCTTTTGATGCAGCCCAGGATACGGTTGGCTTTCTGGGCTACAAGCGCACGCTGCCAGCTCATGTTCATTTTTTCATCAACCAATATGACCACTCTTGTCTTCTAGAGGGAAGAGCTCTTACTATAGTGTCCCATTTAACATGAACACAGGCAAAAGAATAGAATTAGTTTTTTATAGCCAAGCCTTCCAGCAATTGCTGAACTCCACAATCGTCGTCTGCCTTGTGGAAGTGAGACAGTGGGCTGGGAGGCAGACACAATGTTCCTGCTCATGCCAGAAGACATTGTTTATCGTAAAGGGACAACTTTCTCAGGCCATCAACTAGATGACCAGTTCATTCCCCGATTCCCCTCTGCCCTTCTTCGATTACTTATTAAATCACTGTTTCTTCAGCAAGAGGCCCAAGAAATCACTCTACACTCTGAATACAGGATTGTTCATATCTATTTATTGTGGCAAAACAATTCGTAGGTTTCCTTTAAAAGAGTTTTTACCATGTTTAGGAACAAATGGACTCTACGTGAAGAAAGGGAAAACTGTATCTTGTTTTGGAAAGAACATTGGATAAGGGCACATGCAAAGTTCAAACATCTTTTAAATAGTTTTCTTTCAAAATGTATCATTAGTTTTGTTCCCCTTCTCTAGTTTGTAAACAACTATGTAATCAATGAAAATATATTTAGGCTACCTTTAAAAAGAGATGTCTCCAGTATTAATTGGTAGTAATAGTAAAATCATATGCAAGGCAAAAATATTAGGATTTAGCATGCTTGTCCTTTAACAAGTTCTGTTCCAAAATTGTTTTACATATATTAATTTCAACTTTGTAAATGTTGCATAATCTCAAATCTTCGAGTAGTCAGGCAGTGATAAAAAATGATTAAGAAACCAGACAACCTTTCTGTATTGTGAATCTACTCATTTCAAACATTACTTGCTAGTAAAGTGCTGTTACAAGCAAAATGAACTTGTTAGTGTCTATTGAAAGCAGATGACATTTTAGTAATATTCAAATTGTACTTGTTTTGGCAAATAGTTAACAGTGTAGACATGTTTGTTTAACCAACCAAAACTAATTCAGTATAAATAATATTGGTTTCCAATAATCCTATGCTAAAAGGCACATACTAATGTTCCAGCAGTTCGTTCAAGTGAGCATTTGCATGTAGAGGTTTAATTGTGCTTTTAAATAGTTACTGATTCAGTATGACCTTGAAAGTGACATTTGTGCATGTCTAAAATACCTTCTCACAAATGAAGCTCCCACTCTGAAGGTGTAATTTCATTAAGATTATATATATCTATATAACTATGCATGTTGATCTCTACAGATCTACATAGATATACACATATACATATATTCATACATACACACACAAAAGGGTCTTCTGGAACAGCAGCAGAAAGTGCAGTCTCTACTGTTTTGAATTGTCTTCATAATAGAAAGTTCTTGGTAGTTTTCAAACATGAATTGTCTTGGGATTTGTGAGATCCAAGGGATTATTTGTGATACTGCATGTGTCCCACATTATTGTCTTTCCTTACAGGCTGCTTCAAGCTCACTTCACTTCCAGAAGAGATGATTGGCAAGTTATTTTCCATGTGATACTGAATAAGATGACTCACACTATCAAATATATGGTCTTTGGTTCTCACCTAATGAAAGCAAAAGAATATGGTTAGCCTGTGCTTATAACTGGTTGGACATGAACCTAGCACATTAAAGTCAAAAGGCATTAAAGCCACTGAACTCACTGGAGTGGGATCATTAGGCTGTAGACAGCAATTTAGACTTGTCCTTTGACCTGCCATTAGCTGACAGGAAAAACAAAGGGCCAAGTTAAAGACACTGAATGTAGAAGTGGGCTGATTCTGCTAAGGGGAATGAAATAAGCTCCCCACCCCAAAGAGAAAGATTTTTCCCTAAATTCCACTGAGGATTAATTTTCTGATTTACTTTCTCCTCTGAGAAATGTCACTCAAGAGTGCTCTTAAAGCCCTGAGCAGAAGCCAGTAGAATTGAAGTGACCAGCTCTACCTTTTCTGTATCCAGAAGTGTGTTACTGATCAAATTCATTATTTAATGTTAGGGTTATTTTTCTAGCAATATAATAACAACTCAAAACATGTATTAAGCGTATACACTAATTATCAGCAGCTGGACTAACAATATTTAAGTACCTCACTTCTATTTCCATGGTACTTTGGTGCTTGTAAGTTCTTGAATTTAACTTGCAAACCTACTGAAATCACTGGCTAAATTTAAATTAACCTGGATGAAATCCAATCAGTTCCACTTCCTGGAATGAACCCGTGCATTCATTTTGACTGAAATATCTGAGCATCCCTGACATTTCAGCATATGAGATGTTCCTACCTTGCCCTCAGGATCCACCAAGAGCAGATGCTTTGCTTGCCCTCCCTGAAGTCCACTGAGGACATACTGACCAGGTGATGTTGTGCTCTCTCGCACCAGAAAATCCCCATCGTTGACTAAGAGGCTCTCTGCTGCTTTCCTGTTTAATTTGCCATGGTAACAGTCTTCATTCTTTAGCTGCTGCTTTATTTGTGGCAGAACACAGAGACCAGCTGTGTTGCTTGTGGCACTCTGCTGAACAGCTTCCGGTAACTCTAAAATTAAATGAAAGGAAATGTATTGGACACTTCACCTAGAACTTCACCCTAAAATGATACAAGACAGTATTTTTTATTAGCTTTTAAAATATTCAACAGTCTTGAAGCTGTGCTCAAACCAGCCTTACAGATTGTAACGTTATGCACATATGAATGCTCACAAGCCTCCAGTGCATTAGGTAAAATTATCACACCATCTCCTCCCATACCTTAGATGGGAAAGCTTTGGGTCACTAGGCAACAGGGATTGGAAACAGGAATTTGTCTGATTATGCTCTACTGTTTTGGGTTTGTATTTCTTGGTTGTATTAAAAAGTCAAATCTTCCCTGTGAAAACAAGATTTTTGCTGGGGTTTAGGCCACTGTTTGGTTTGTTGGGTCTTTTTTTAAAGATCCAGCTCTTTCTTTCTTCCTTAACAAGCTCTGACGAAATTGTCATGGATCATTGGGAGAGTCATTTTGGCTGGCTCCAGCTATGTGCAGGAATGTAAGACAACATGGCCAATGTAGCCAGAAGGGAAGGATTACAGTATGATGCATCTGCAGTGAAAAAACGAACAATTACTGAATGTACTAACAAAACTGGGTGGTTTGGGATATAGCCAGTCAGACTGCAAATGATTCACAGGCAGGATTTTTCTAAGGAAAATAAGAGGATACCACTTCTTCAATGGAATTGTGCAACCTAAGACTTCTCAGGATATCGCCAGTTCTTTTTAGAGCATAATACAGCCCCGGGCTGGAAATGTCTCAATGGTCACGTATTTCCTTTCATGCAGTTCTGTTCAGTCTTTTGCCTACTTTCTTGTGTGGAGCCAAATGTGATAGAGGGAACACTCAATGGGAAACTATAAAAGAAAAAGCTAACAAATTAAGTATTTTCAATAATGAGGACCATCAGTAGCAACTATATAGTCATTTAATGGGATATCCACCACTTTGAGTCTGTAAATCAAGACTTAATTTGGCATACATTTAATACTACTGATCAAACAGTTTGACTTAGAAATTATTGGATGAGATTCAAAGGTCACTTATCCAAGAACTGAGAAAAGATGGTCGTAATGACCCCACTCTGACTGTGTGCTACTGCCTGTGAAGCAAAGGCATCTGAAGCCACTTCCACCTTAAAGTGGTTAAGATCTTGAGCATACAGAACCCTCTTCCCTGAGGTGTGGTGCAGTCACAAGCTTTCATATCATCCTAAAGACCTGCTTACTATTATGTGTGCAACACTTATTATCATTAATCAACTACAGAAGACACAGATAACAAGACTCCCTCTTTTCAAAGCTTAGGAAAGACAGGTATTGCAATGGGACCTACTGGCCTGATGCAGTGGGCTCCCATGGGTCTGTATTGTTGCTGTACCGCGGGCTGTACAGACTGCAGACTGCAGGGTCTGAGTGTTGATGTAACACGGATCATCAAAAAGATCTATTTTGTAGGCAGGCTTCAATAATGTTGCCTCTTTTTTTGTCTTCTGTGATCTTTCAACACAGTTACCTGCAATTAGTATATAGTATGCATAGATTTCCTCTTTTTTTAATTGAACTCAGTTTAAAATAACTGTAAAAGCTGAAATAGGAATGTTGTTGTTCTTTTATATCCACTAAAGTCATTCACAAAGAAAACAAAAATTGGCAGATGAACTCGTTTTTCCATATGGCTAGAAGGCACAAGGCACACTACCCAAAATGAGTTAGAAAGAAGTTTTCAAAAACATTACACACTGATTCAGTTCTGCTTCAATCAATGTCAGCAGTAAACCCCCCCACTGACTGGAAAGAAATTAATACATATGACTTTATAGAGACACAAGCCATATATGCTGTTTGTTGTAAAACCCCTTCCTTCCCCTCTGCACCACAGAAAAAGCTTCTGGGAAGCTGAACAATTCTCTCTCTTGTTAATTCTGGTGGAGCAGAGAAGATGGAGGAGGTTGGCCCTTTTTGGCTCTGTCTAGAGAGCCAAAGCCACATCTGTCAGGTTAGGATCCAAGCCCAGGAACAGGCTAACAGAGTATCCCCTGCAGGGAATGAAAATAATAGCACTTCAGCTAGCCAAATAGCACACATAGTTTTGCTCTACCAAATGTTTTATTCATAGATCTATTCATTCATTCTTTTATTTATTCACCCTCTCTTTGTAGAATCCATTTGATTCTCCTTTTCTTAAATCAGAAATAACACAAGAAACTGAACTATCCCCTGCAGAGAGTGTAATAGATCACTTCAAGAGCAGTGCAGGTGGGAATTCAAAAAGGACCTCATTATGCAGTGAAAGAGATGAGCTGAGGAAATGTGCTCAGGGCATCAGCTGTAGCAAAGGAAGTCCAGAAAAAGATGCAGGCTGATGATCTCCTGGAGTCCCAGAGAGCAGATACTGCTAAAGGCAAATTGATCTCAGGCACAAAGCCACCCAAGGCAGGGGAAGGGGCCAGTCACACTGAGAAGCCGGTGACTCTGGAACCAAGGGCATGGGCTCCATTGGAACAACCACCCAATGTTGATAATATGGGTCTCATCAAGCATTTGCAGGGGAAAGGAGTATTTTCAGAGGCTCATAAGCAATGAAGTATCTTTCTTTTTCAAAGAGTATGAAAGGGGATAAACCACCAAAGAGTATGAAAGAATAAAAAACAAAGAGCTACTGTACAGTATCATGACAAGTAAATCAAGTAAGTCTGCCAGCAGACATGAAGATAGATTAAAGGCCTTTAGAAAAGCTGTAAGGCTTTTTTGTCTACCCTTCATATAAAGAACTGCAAATGGCCCACTAAGTAGAACACTTTTCTTCATTGTATCAAAAGCCAAGGGGCAGCTCTTGCAGGCAATCTGCCTTAGTTAATTCTGCGTATGCACGAGAATGAAAAGAGAGTACATACCCACAGTTTTGTTTTCTTCTGGACAGTTTTCATATATATTGATGAATGTTGGGCTGCATGTCTGTAGAAAAATTGTAAAAACAGTCACGTAAAGTAATCCCTTAGAAACCTCAGATAACTTAAAACATCCATGCATCTGCTGATGGGGATACAGGCAACTAAATGTATCTGCACCAAAAAATTCCTATCTCCTCAAATAATATTTCATGCTGATACACTTCTTTCTACAGGGCATCATGTCTGGACATACTCCAACCTTACAGAGGTTAACTGCCTCTGTGATATAAAACTGTTAACTGCCTAGTTTTATATCTAAGATTTAGTATATACAGTATAACTTCTAGGTAATACAGTTCAGAGTTTCTTATAAATGTTTCTTGCAATAAACCCAAGAAGAAATAAGTACAAGCATCATGATTTGAAGTGAAATGGTCACCAAGTTGTTTGTGCAGCACTAAAGGGTCGCCAGAACTGAGAGGAAAAACAAAAAAGTAACACCCTGTGAAAAAAGGGATATTTGCAGGGTCACCTCTTGCAATGACTCTGGCAAGCTTCACATGCAAACTCAGGGTATCATTAAACATCTTTCTAGATGTTTGGGGACTGCTGGGGAGTTGGAGACCACCAGGCCCACAGCCAAGATGAGGTATATGGTTGAGGTTAACAAAGCAGTAAGCGGATGGAGCAGTAGCACAGGAACACATGGGAACCCAGGAGCAGTTGTTGACAGACACAGATAACACTTGGGAGCAGCAAATTTTTAGACAGCACCAATGGGATTCCAGCGGGTGCATCTGGGTGCACTCCCTCTGAGTAAAGTGGCAGTGCCTCCTTCCCTGAGCAGGGGAATGCCGGTGTTCCCAAGAACTCGCGCAGCAGGATTTGAAGTCTGTACAGTCAGTGTGAACTCAGCTGGTTTTACTCCCTGATTTCTTGGGTTTTATTCCCCACTATTCCAGTCAAGAGCCACAGATATATGCATCTTTTGCTGCTGTGGCTGATTTAACAGAGCCTCTTGAAATACTCCAAGGGTAATTAATGTTGTATATACACTGCAATCAGTTAATGTTGTATGTATAGGTTGTAGAGCATAATGGACAAGATGAAATATTTAGCAGATCTCAGAGTTAGGAGCCAGGAGGTCCCAGATATGGCAGATGTTCTCTCAGACAAGCCATTTTAATCTGTATCTATTTTCTTCTCACAGCTAACAAGAGAACAAGGGAATATTACTTGGTCTCCTAAAAGTACTCTAAGGACAAACGAGTTAATATTCAGAAAGTGCTTTGGGATTCAATTATGTACTAAGCATCATTAAATCTAGCCTAAAAAACCTTTTCCCAGGATAATCAGGACCTGGTTCTGATATTAATGCCATGCTTTACACCACAGTAACACTTTATTATTCATTCCCATAACAGGCAGTGAACAGTTATCCCAGAAGATGATGTACTTACCAAGCAATACTGCTTTTTGCACTGTGCAAGACTGTTAGCCCTTTGGTCCGTTTGCACTTTCATTCGCATGTCTAATACTCCACCAGTGGGAGGCTCTTTCCCTGGAATTTCGTTGTAATATTCATGATCTTCCCTCTCCTGTGAATTCCCAGCTGATCCATTAGCATTTGCTGCCTCGCTGAAAAAATATGGGGGTGAGGGGAGGAAGGTGACTGATGTAATCAACTGCTTTCTAGTGTAGGCAAACGTCCCCAGTGTTTGCACATCGCACAATACACAGATTAGCCATATGGAGGCTGTAAAGGGCTTTGGGCCTGAACTTTCAGAGCTTTATTTTTCCAGTTACATCTTCCAGAATTAAAAATGGAATCACAGAATCAACCAGGTTGGAAAAGACCTTTAAGATCATAAAGTCCAACCTTTAACACAGGACTGTCAAGTCCACCACTAAACCATGTCACTAAGAGCCTCGTCTACACGGTTTTTGAACGCTTCCAGGGACAGTGATTCCACCACTGTCCTAGGCAGCCTGTTGCAATGCCTGAACACCCTCTTGGTGAAGAATTTTTTCCTAATATCATAGAATCATAGAATAGTTAGGGTTGGAAAAGACTTGAAGATCATCTAGTTCCAACCCCCCTGCCAGGGGCAGGGACACCTCACATTAACCATGCCACCCAAGGCTCTGTCCAATCCTGCCTTGAACACCGCCAGCAATGGAGCATTCACAACTTCCCTGGGCAACCCATTCCAGTGCCTCACCACCCTTACAGGAAACAATTTCTTCCTCGTATCCAATCTAAACTTCCCCTGTTTAAGTTTGAACCCATTACCCGTTGTCCTGTCACTACAGTTCCTCATGAAGAGTCCCTCCCCAGCATCCCTATAGGCCCCCTTCAGATACTGGAAGGCTGCTCTGAGGTCTCCACACAGCCTTCTCTTCTCCAGGCTGAACAGCCAATCTAAACATCCTCTGGTGCAGCTTGAGCCCATTTCCTCTTGTTCTATCACTTGTTACCTGGGAGAAGAGGCCAGCCACCTGCTCTCTCCATCCTCCTTTCAGGCAATTGTAGAGGGCAGTAAGGTCCCCCCTGAGCTTTCTCTTCTCCACACAAAACATGCCCAGTTCCCTCAGCCATTCCTCATCAGATTTGTGCTCCAGGCCTTTCACCAACTCCGTTGCCCTTCTCTGGACCTACTCCAGCACAGTCACTAAAGTTTGGGGTGTAGGGTGGTACACTCATTTTCTCAGCAACAGGCAGTCCAAATCCCTTTTCTTTCACTTGAAAATATAAAAGCCACCTACTGAAACTTTAAGAGAAGAGTGCCAACACATTGTTCATTTAGATTGGATATGAGGAAGAAATTCTTTGCTGTAAGGGTGGTGAGGCACTGGAATGGGTTGCCCAGGGAAGTTGGGAATGCTCCATCGCTGGCGGTGTTCAAGGCCAGGTTGGACAGAGCCTTGGGTGACATGGTTTAGTGGGAGGTGTCCCTGCCCATGGCAGGGGGGTTGGAACTAGATGATCTTAAGGTCCTTTCCAACCCTAACTGTTCTATGATTCTAAGGTGTCCAAAATGTAGACCATAAAACTAATTCCTCTGGCTTCTTGTCTCAACTGTATAAATCCTGAAATGAGAGGGAAAGGGGAGGAAGGCAACACTTACAAGAGAAAACAAAAACCTCATAGCATTTAGTTAGAAAAGCCTGCAACTGTTTTAGAAAATCAAATATTGCTACCAGGAAAAAAAGTCATTTTCCTGAATGTACCCTAATTTCAATAACCATAATCAATATAACTGTTCTGCTTCAGCTGGAAGAAAACATGAAGGAGAGCACCCAATGTTTTTCTTGAGCTAAACCAGAATGATGATAGTTTAAATGTACAGCTGATACACTACAAAACAACTAGGTGCTTCCTGTACTGTCTCCGGTCCCGAAATAAAAAACTCATCTCAAATCTTAATTCAGAATATAATTGGATAAAAGGCCTCAAGCAGGAAAGAGATAAAGTTCAAGTAGTTGATTATGTGATATGCAGTGCAAGTATTTGATTATGTGATTCATAGTAGTTTGGAAGGGAGTGACTCACTCACACAGCAATATTCAACTTCACTGCCAGAGGACCGTTCTCAAAGGCTGGCTGCAGGTTAGGCTCAAGGAGGGAATCTAATTAGCCTGTTCCATTTCTCCTCACTCTGATGTACTTGTGGCATAACCTAGCACAGTTTCATAGGAAAGGCTTTTCCTCTGGTTATTGTCCCCAAGGAAAACAGACCAGTATTAGCAGTGGAATGCCAAGAACCACTCTGTCGAATGAAATAAGTATAAACTGGAGCTGGGACTGCTGTTATGCAATAAAACCAGTTCTGCTGTCTTGCATTAGGCACGGTACCAGGGACACTGCCTGCACAGTGGCTCCTGGTGCTCAGGATGCAGTTAAGCAGTATTATGGCTTTACCTACTTGTGGGAGGTGGCAAGCAATCAAATTTGGTGTTATAGTAAAGACAAGACAGAAAAACAGGCATGTCTAACCTGTGAGGAGAGCTATAAATTAGAGCAAGAATTGCATCCCCAGTGCAACGGAAAAAAGGGTAAGTGAAATTGGGAATTGCACTCCTGAAATTAATCTAGGCAGTATATTTTGAGCGATGTGCAGAGGACACGGCTTCATACATTGAAATGCTAAGAAGTGGCTGTGTTTATTTTAGTACATGAGGCTGATGTAAGTCACACCTGGCGGAATCAGAGGCCGCTGCTAGTACATGAGCAGAACAGCAGAAAGGTGAATTACAGTGGCTTTTTTCCACCACCACACACTTTCCAGAAATACAGCATGTTTAAACTTGGCATGTCTCATGGGTTCAGCAGTAGCAGTCATTTTTCTCCTTCTTGGTAGCTGGTGCAGCGCTGTGTTTTTGACTTTCGGCCTGGGAACAGCATTGATGACACCAGTGTTTTCAGTTACTGCTTGGTAATGTTTTGGTTTGACCAAGGACTTTCTGAGCCTCATGCTCTGCCAGGGAGGAGGGGAAGCCAGGAGGAAGCAGAGACAGGACACCTGACCCAAACTGACCAAAGAGGTATTCCATGCCACAGCACGTCATGCCCAGGATGTAAAACAGAGGGCAGAGACCCGGAAGGGTGGGGGTGCACTGCTTGGTCAGGCTGGGTATAGGTGGTGAGCAATTGTATTCTTTCCTTGTACTTGCCTTGTCATTATTATTATTGGTGGTAGCAGTAGTGGTTTTGTGTTATACTTGAGTAACTAAACTGTTCTTATCTCAACCTGTGGGAGTTGCATTATTTCGATTCTCCTCCCCATCACCCCGGGACTGGGGGAAGAAAGAGGGGGGAGTGAGTGAACGAACTGCATGAGGGGCTTAAACCACGACAGCATGGATCAGGACTGAACTCTGTATGTGTTTGCGCTGAACTTACAGAGCTGAACTTACTTGGGAAGAGTAATTTGAACATTTGTTCGGCTAACTCGCATGACTTGAGAGGGCTGTTTTAGGTAAGGTACAATAGAGCTACATTCTGTGTTATGCACCTCTACAGATGTCACAGACATCAGTGGAGTTTACTGGAATAAGCTAATTTTAGTCTATTATAGTGTGTACATACAGCACATATTACAATTAACATATGCCCAGAAAGCATATCTAAAGCGTCTTACTTATGGATCACTCTTTGGAGTATACTGTTTTCGTGAAAAGTACTAAAGAGAATGAAACCCGCAGTTAAGTGACTGAGAACATGCTGACCTTTCATTAGATGTAACCAGGCTAGAGGGGTTCTTCAGGTACTGTCTGAACCGGAGCTCAAAAGCCTGCCCTATGGTGTTTATCACCTCCTGTGCCATTCCGTTGGGACATTCCAGTATGTGGCATGCTGCAATGAGACACATTAAGTAAGTAAATACACTTTATACCAGAAAAGAGAGACATAAGCTATTTTGCTTACAGCAGAAAAGCTGGGCATGAAATTACACAACTAGATAGCTTTAGGACATTATACAGACTGAGATTTTTGATAAGGAAATTGCTCTAAGCATTCTTTTATCATAGTATCAACTTATATTTCAATAAAGGAAACTCTCCATTTATGCCTCCTCCATGGCTTTTCTCTCTCTGCTTGACAGTAAGCAGAAGCAAGGGAGAGAAGCAGCCCTGCCAGTGTGCAGTTTTCACGTCAAACAGCAGGAAAACACAAGTATGGGTGGCTCTGGCAGCCTGGGGAAGGGCTCCCTCAGGGCAAGACCATGCTCCTTCCACCAGTCCTTGTTCTCACACACCACCTCAGGAAGCTCACTCCAGTAGCAAGTGCCCTGTGCCCAGGACAGGCTCTCTCCTCTGCTGAGCCACCATGAGATAGCAGTTGGGGATGGTGCTGAGCCAGCTGCCAGCCCTGCCTGCAGTACACAAGTTATACACATCCCAGCATCAATACCGGCAGTATTCAATACTCGTGACCTCGCAGACTGCCCCAAGTTTTTCAAAATGGCAGTGATGGAGGTACAGAGAGGTGGCAGAGCAGACTGTAAGGCCCAGCTTCTCCAGAAAACATCCCGATCTGAGCCATCCAGACTGAGGTCCCTTTGAAGTGCCACTACCAACTTCATAGCCATTGGCAGTGTTGTTCTGAGAACTGTTTGGCATGAAAGCAGCCAAAGGCCAGTTTTTCTTGTACTGTAGGCAAACAATGAGAGTGAAGGAAAGGATTTTATCCCCAGGGTTAGCCTCCAGAGGGGAGAAGCTCCAATACAGCTGAGTGTATATCCCCACTCTGCCTTCCAGCAACGTACCCAGAAGTCTGCGTTCGATGAGGAGGCTCATTTGCTACCCTTCACACATCTGGAAGTTACCCCAGAGCAACTTGCCAGGCTCTGCTCTTCCTCACCAGGCAAAGCCAATTTGGGAGGGTTCCTACCCCTGCATGGAGTCAGCAGCTAGTACAGCTTTAGTCTGACATGCAGATTCTCACCTAGTTGCACAAATACGGCATTTAAAGCCACAGCCTGCATACCATCACCCATATCCAGACAGGGGAGTCATAAATTGTACAGAACATTGAACTGTTCAGTAGCTTTCTTATTTTAAAAATCAAACAATTCCTTGGTACAGGTAAAGCAATCATATAAATGTGTAACAATCTGAAAATTGTTTCCATACCTCTCTGATTAACAGGATCTTTTGCTACATATGCAACGTAGTCTGTTGTATCCTTTAGGAAAGAAAGACAACAAATGTCTTTAAAATTGTCATTGTGAACAACCCTACAAACACAGCAAAGCAACTGAGCATAAAGAGATATACTTTTAGCTTTAAAAAGCATGCTTCTTTCAGGGTAAACAACTGGAGGTACTAGCAAAGTGGGCTAAGGGAAAGATCAGTGATACACCAGTAGCTATGGACACAGTAATTGACCTGGAACCTTTTTCTTGAAATAAATGCATTAGACCATCTGGCATTCTTTGGGTCTTCCATAAACTGCGTATTCAATTCCAAACTCTGCAAAAGGAGTAGAAACACTACTGGTGCCTCATCAGCAGGCAATGCTGCTCTCTTCTGCTGCTCCCACAGAGCTCCAAGCCTCTCCTATGTAATGCATTAGGGCTGCCAGTCACAGCCTTTAGTCCTTATCAATATCAGTGGAAGATAAAACAGTGTTAAAACACTGCAAAGAAGAAGTTAGAATATTACTGATTTTTAGAATGAAGACTGAGTTTTCAAGGCATCTTAGAGAAAAGATGCCCTTTAAAATACTGCGGAATACAATAGGTACCTGATCTCAATTCCTGCTGACTGATTTTAGACTGGCTACAATCAGGGTAAATTACTCTGGATCTCAAGGCTGCTGCTGAGCTCAGACAACCTCAGTATAACCAGTTGTCTGTTTCACATTCTCTTTCCAGCCAACACTGAAATAATGCTCATTTTTCCTGTCAAACTGAAAAGGGAACTGGAATAGAAAAAATAACATTTCTAGTCATACTGCAATAGCAAGGAGTTGCTTGATAATTCAGTGTTATAGTAAAAATGGTGAGGTAATGAATAACATACTTTTAATTATTAAAGATGCATTTTGTTATTTTGGATATTTAAGGCGGGATGAGGAAAATGCAATTCACAGCTTTCAGGCATGGCTCTCTTGAGGGAAGATGCAATCAGCTGGCAGGAAACAAGGCCCCCATTTGCAATATGCACAAGAACAATCATTTAATAATTCACAATGAACGACACGAGAGGCAGGTCTTAGGGTCAGCAGAACTTGTCCTAGATAATTCTTTTAAAATCTCCAAAGTTAATATCATTAAAACTAAACAGTTCTTTTGTGTTGAATGAACTCAATTTCCCTTCTTTTCCTTTTAGGTTTTTCTTAAAGTTTATAAATACTATAGGATGCAATTTCAAAATGAATTAGATCTAGAGAGCTACTAGAAACTAAAGTAACTGGAGCAGTATCTGCTGGTTTTGTATCAGTGTAATGTTTATGTACATGCATGGATGACTAGGCTTTAAAATAAAGCCAGAATAGGCTTTATTCTTGGGCAGAATAGTGTTACTTCTTAACAGTGCAGAGCAACACTGGACTGCACTTAGATCCTGAACACAGGGGCAGGTGGAGAGGCATGTCCTATGGAAATTATCTCCCATTTTAAATGTAAAGAGAATCTTAGGAAAATTACCTGAACAAGCCACCAAAATTGCCCCTTACATGAAGTGCCACTAGATTTATAGTTACCACTGCTGAGCCAGACCTCCAGTTTATTATATATTCTCCCAGTAAGAAAAGTATCACAAATTACACCACCAAGCCCATGTCCTGCAGCACATCTGTGTGCAAGCTCATCTGTTCGTTGTCCTACCACTAAGCACTAACGAAACCCAGCCCTTCATAGCCTTTGAGATCTGATAGAATCACTAAAGAGAGCCAACGCAGGATAACAATATAAAAACTACTAAAAAAGGTAAACAAGCACTGAGAATTAGTCATCCAACCTGCTGAGCAGAGGTCTGAAAACACATCCCTGAATTTTCCAAGCTGGAAGTGTTATGTAAAGACAAACTAGACAGCCAGAATTTAGGACAGGGTACGTACTGCAAAACCAAGTCATCTTAAGGACATATTTAAATTGCTTAAGTAGCAAGAAAACTGAAATTTGGAAATGAAGCACTGTGATGCTTAGCACAACAGTGTGCCAGCACTTGGAGCTACCGGGAACTCCACATCAGGAAGGCTCTGCAAAGCCCAAGGGCTGTATTGTACAGTGTGGTGTATTAGGACAGCACAGGCATCTAAGGGTGAAATTTGAACTTCTTAGACTTTCAAAACGCCTTAAGCTTTAAAAGCCATCTTTAAGGATGTAGCACTTGAGCACCAGGCCTGTGCTGTGCCTCCTGAGTACAGGACTGACAGCGCAGAGCCTGCACATGTGCTCCCTCCCCACTTCCCAGCACAGCTCCAGAGAGCTCCAGTTCTCAGGCAGCTTGAGCAGCGTCTCTCTGAGCAGAGCAGAGCAGCTGGGCTCCTTACATCACCCACATGGCCCTCTAGAGATCCACCAGCCACACAGGGCCAGTTCCCAGCTCTTTTCCCTTGCCTGCTCCTAAATTCAAAGGGGCAAATCTGTCATTTTCCAACCAAAGCTGGATCTGGCTTCTGCCCCACTGTTACCAAGAGCATGATCCGGAGTCTTCTCTTTTCCCTGTTCCATAACACAAGAACAGGGAGACATTTAGCAAAATTGAAGGGCAGAAAATTCAAAACTGATTAAAGAAATAATGTTCTCATACCACATGGAGTGTGAAACTCAGAATGCTGGCAGGGCTGAGCTTGCTTAGATTTGAAGAGGGAATAGGGCATGTTTATGGATGACAAATTCCCTGCTTACAATCATAGCAATAAAGAGTTTGGAAGAGAATAGAAAACCTCTTGCTTGAAAACACTAATGACTTCATGAGTAGGAGAAAAACGCATCTGCAGGAGGAAGGAGGTTATGTCCCATCTGTCTCATAGGAGATGTTTGACTCAAAATTCATGTAAAATTTAGAGGTACCAGTGCTGACTGCTTTTGTGACAGGTACTGGATTATAGGGACCACCAAACTGATGTATTTCCTATGTTCATGTGTTCTTATTTCTAGATCCCCAAGTGTGAGGGCTTTTGAATGAACAGAGGCTCACTGAGTGGCAACAGGAAAATTAACTAAGAATCTATCAAAGATCCGCTAAGTCTCTAATCCATGTCTCCTTTCCAGTCTCACTTCCTCAATTTTCTTGTATTACTGGTCATGATCCAGAAGAGTGGTGTACTCTGGTAGTGCTTGTGGATAGGAAGTGATGAAGCAAAGTATCTGCAGGTACTTTTAGTCTCATAATAATTTCATTATACCTGCGGAAGTATATCTTTTAAATCAATACTTACTGGGTCACCTCCAGAAGCAAATGAGATGGACTGCATGTGATGGTTGGCAATAATCTGAAAAGCATGACAAACTAGTTAAACATGCTCATGTGCCACACACTTAGCAAACAGCAGAGCATATATCTTCATAGAGCAAGCAATTACGTTTATGACAACCCAATCCATTAATAGATGCACATATCATTTGTGAAGGAAGGAGATAAAAATAGGAATATTTTTGCGACTACCCATTCATGCTTAGTAATGTCTAGATCCCCGAGTAATCTTCCTTAAAGGGCTTTTAGAATTAATTCAACCAACTTCTAACCTGGTCGGTACAAAGCTCAATGAGACCTTGAAAAGGAAATAACTGGAGACACTGGATGCATTTACAAAGTCTTCAGATATTAATTATTTTAAAAATTACCAAAATTTTATTTAAATGTTTGGTATTTAAATGTAATGGTGGTGTTTTTACAGCCAGACCCCACTGATACTTTGATCATATTCTCTCTCAACATTAGCACCAAACTGTTACCTGATTGAAATTTCCCTAGCCAATGCAAGCATCAACTTTTCTTGGTTTCAAACACTATTTCATCTCTGGAGACAAACTGTTCTTTATTATAAAATCAAGTGCAATAGAGTATGCAGATGTCAACACAGCGAAATGTGGTACCAGCACAAGAATAGAATAAATAGGATTTTCCATTTACAAAGGCCTCTTAATGAAAGACCTAGAAAGAATTTCAAGACAGTGTCTTGCATATCCATGTGTGTGGTGACCAGACACATCAGTGTGTTTAGAAGGACATCTGTCCAGCCAGCTTTGAGTCCTGTTACAAGCAGGAACAGGTTAAAAGGTCCATACTTTAGCTGCCAACCCCAGTTTCAACTGCTGTGGGGAAGCCCTTTGCTGCTGTACCTGAAAGGAAGGGAAACCTGGTGCAGTAAACTTACCCCTCTTAGCACAGGGGTCCAAGGCATCTCTGTGCTGAGGGCAAACCCCCACTACCATTTCAGCATGGCATCAGCTCAGTGCAGTGATTCCTTAGAGCCAGCGAGCCAAAACTACCTCCCTGATGGTCCCCTGCTCCAACTTGGACTGAAACCCTGCTGGCCCGGGGCAAGATTGTGCTGGAAGCTGAAGCCAACAGCTGACAGAGGAATTAGGTGAGCAGGACAAAGCTCCTCAGCTCATCTGCCAAGAAGGGAGCACACCCCAGTTGTGGGGCACATCCAGACTCCCAGGAACACATCTCTATGGAGCCCAGAGACTTTGCTTAGTATAACTGCCTATGCACATATATCACCCAGCTGTAAAACAGCTTTGAATGACACCAAAGCCAAGTTCTGACTCATTATTTATATCAAATTGTTTTTCTCTAGGACTTTTCAGAAACTTGTCAGGACTAGTGCTTTTTTATTAGACACCATATAGGCAGAGAAACAGTTTGCCAAGTGCTTAAGGATCCCTCCCTATGGAAGACACTATCATAAACAAAAAGGGCATGTGCTGCAGGTCCAATTCCTCCACAGTGCTCTCATTTTTAAATTCAGGGGCATCACGTAATTCAGCTTTACTAGCACAAGACAATTAAAGGATAATGCTTTCCCTTCAAAGCACCCAGCCTTTTCTTCAGATGCTATGAAAGGAGGAGAATACAGGAGCATGGAGAAAAGGACACTGATTTATATGTATCCTACCCGCTGCGTGTCAACATTAATCAAAGAGAGGCTGCTTGTTGAAATGGTCAGCTTTATATTCACACCAGAAAACTGAAGGTTACTTTTGCCAAGTACAGAAGATAGAAACTTCACTGGAGGCTACGAACAAAGAAAAAAAGAAAGAGGCTGTCAGCCAAGTCTGTCAGGGGCAGAAACATGTCAAAATCAAGTAGTTTTTATGATATCTTGTCGAGAAATTCAGTGGAGCGAGGATAACGGCTTGATCAAATGCAAATAGATTTTCTAACAAATATCAGCTTTGAATACAACACTCGTAAGCATGGGTTTATGTCAATAATGGGGAAAAAAGTTTTTAAACAAAATCCCAGTGAGCCAAATGTTATGGCTGGCTCAGTAAATCAGAATGTGTCATTTTCCTGCTGAACTCTGCTTCAATTCCTGGGCATAAAACGTTTCTGAGAAAATCAAGAAAATCTCTCATGTATTCATTTTTCAGCAAGTTCATTCCTCCGGGGCCCCACAGTTACAGAAGGGGATCAATAAGTTCCATTGGACACAACCCAACAGCAGCCACTGATGTTGGCCCTCATTACATCCCAGTTACTTAACGAGTGATCTGCCCATTAAACACTGCCATTTCAGTCGTGTTTAATTTTTTATATATATAAACAATGATCAGGAAATCCTCCAGTGAATGAGCTCCCTTTTGCTAAACAAACCCTCTGACATTTTACCAGCCAGAGACTAAAACCTGTAAAGCACCGAGTGCTGCATAGGCTGGTAGGAGCAGGAACTCTGAGCAAAGCATTAATCCTGAAGAAAATAAGGTAGGACATGTCCTCAGCCCCAAACCAAGCAGGCTGAACACCCTGATGCGAATGCTTTCATGTTATACTGAGTTCAGATGGATTAATGAGCACTATATCCAGCATGGACTGAAGCCTGTTAGGGAATCAGGTATCCAACTTATCATAAGCAGATACAGAAAAATAATTGTTCAGTTAAAACAGTGTTTACCTTCCGCTTTTTTATAGCTCCATTTGTACCTGACACAGCTTCACAGAGCCGGCTTATTGCTTCCCTGCAAATAGAAAAACACAGCACAAACTGTGGGATCATTTCACATGCATCATCTGTAACAGGGCCAGCAACTCTGCAATTTATTGTTATCGTCCCACTTAATAAACACTTTAATCTTCTGGAAGGTCTTTCACAGCTGTTTTTCTTTCTTCTTTCCTCCCACTGTTAAAGAGAAAACAACCTATTTAACAAGATACAGTGATTCAGCAGCCTGGTTTGGGTTGATTCTTTTTCTTCATAAAACACATCAGTTTCACCTAGTGACAACTTGTTCTTTAAAAAACCCATCAACTAAGCACAAGAAACTCAAACAACCTAGTGCCTTCAAATCCTTTTCCTCAGTACAGTTGACAAGTCTCTTGCTTAGCAGGGAGGATCCCTTCCCTCACTTAATCTTTCCTGTTTAGAGCAACCGGGACTTGCTGAGTGTGCTCAGCTGGGTGTCCTGATTGCCTTTCTGGTGCTTGGGGTTCCTCTTTCCTAAAGAGAAAAAAAGTGGAGGAAAAAAGGGCAGTGTAATGAGCTTCTGCAGTTCTTCAAGTCTGAGGTCTCAGTTCATATCTTTCCATCTCTGGCAGGTATTTTCCAACCCAGATGTCCTTGCCAGCTATCCACTATTCTCTATAGGTGCCTCTCAGGGAAGCAGAAAGGTAACGCATAAAGCACGCAGTGTTTATTGGTCTATATCAAAGACAGCTACATCACACACTTAGTACACTATAGTGGACCACTGCACCTATTTTCCATGCTTGAACAAAGAAAATTCAGATACATTCTCATGCAGGTGACTGGTTTGGACGTACAGTGGAGCACTCGACTGCTCTGATTGAGGTTAGCACAACAGCTGCAAAAACATCTTTTGCTGGCAATCACAGGCTTTCCCTGACTCATTGTTTTGAAGTCAATGGAAAAATGGTGGCTTACGGGCTGGGATGTGCTTAGCACGTTTCCTTAACCTTGTCTAGACATCCCCGTTTGAGCCACAGCTCCCATGGGACCTCTGCCTCTGCCCTGGCCCTCTGCTGCACCACCGGCACCTAGTCACCCTCTCAGGCTTTGGTTCCCATACTGAGTGATTCCATTTTGAGGCCATAGCCTCAGCCTTTCTCTCATGGCTGAATTAAGACTTGGGCTTTCAAGGGCTGGGATTTTGTTTTGTTCTTAAGGGGAAGGGGATTAATTTGTTTAAGCTATTGGATTATTATCCAAAGAGCTAACAAAGAAACAAGTTAGTTAGGAAAGTTTGTCTATTTTCAGATCAGTGCGTGGGAGGAACATGCCACTGGGCTTCATTTCCCAAGAAGGTTTGGTTCAGAAGGGCTGAAAAATATCAGGAGACTGTACAATGGCAGGATGCTCCAGGCAGGAACGTCCAATGAAGTAGAGGTGCCCCAGCGAGGAGCGTGGTCTGCCCAGGACCCTGCATCATGCCCAGGGAGCAGATTAGACAGCAAGTAAAGCCAGCACAGTGCCAGTGAACCGCAGCATTGCTGCTGGCTCCTGCTCAGCGCCCTACGGACATTGCTATGCTGATGAGCTATGTGCTTAAAGCACTGAAGACAGTGATGCTACATCAAGTCTTCCTTTCAGAGAACATCCTGAGAAAGTCAACCTGGAGACTGTCAAATGAATGGAGATGGAGACCTCACCCACGGTAGAATAATACAAATTTAATTAAAATGTTCTGAGTGAAAAAGCAGGGAAGAGGAGGAGTCTTATGGTGACCTACCCAAGGTGAGTGAGAAACACAGCCTTTTAAACAATTCCCCCTACACAGCTGAAAATACAGTTTTGAAGTGAATTCCTGATATCCTTGTTGTTTAGCTCCCGTTTCATTTAGCTGTTACCAGCAGAAGGGCCAAAACTCAAAAGAAAATAAAAAAGAAATAAAAAAAGGAAAGGCATCCTGCAGCATGATCTTGCATATTCCAATACTCAACTTGGAAAATGAGAGCTCATCTTCTCATTCAATATTAAAGGAAATTAAAATCAGAGCCAAGACATTAAGGCTACTTGGAGCCTATAAGTCTAGCTCTACCTAGAAAGAAAACTAGATACAGAATAAATTGGAAAACCAGTGAAGTCATCTGTTTTGGTGTCAAATGAATCCTCACACACTTCAGGCAGCTCATGTAGAATAAGGAGTTGTAGGCAAAGTTGCCAGCATTGGAGCCCATTCTTGTACAAGCGAGTGACTGCCCACTCCACCACACTCCGAAGCACTTGTCCTCCAAACAGAAACCAAGAAGTAGGCAAATCATTTCTACTTAACAGTTTCTTTATGGTAGGGGAAATCACCTTCTCACAGACATTTCTTGCAGCATACTTCTGCCTGGTTTTCCAGGTGATCTAACAAACCTCAACTATTACTTTAAAGGTGTGAAAAGCAGCAGTTTGGTAACACCATGCTGCTACAACTGCACACTCCTGACCTTCAGTCATTTCCACGGGGCAGGCAGACCTGAATTAGAAACTGTTACATTAGGAAGAAAAGAAACTCTGGATATGTCTACAATAAACTGGAATAGGATTTATAAAGAATCTGTGCTTTCTTGATGGAAAACCTCTATTAATTCATTCTGACAGCATTTATTTTCAAACAGTTGCTCAGGCAAGTCTTTGCTTTTAGATCTGCAGCATTGCATATACCTGTGCAAGGCTGACTTAGTCAATCGCCTTGTTCCTGGATGAATGAGCAACCTTATGGGTTCTGGCATTTGCTTGTCCCTTTGATATCACCAAAATCTGAGGCAGTAGCAGAAAAAGTGGCCTTATTATTCCAGTCATGTTGGTGCTTTTTGTTTCTTTTCTCCTCGTCATTCATCCCAAACCAAAAAACTTGGGATTTTTATTTGTTTTCCTTTTAAATGGCCCTGAATGAGATAACTCCACTTGCAGACTCTGCAGCAGCTCTTCCCAACCCTGGGAGCCACACAATGAATCGGGAGAGCTGTGAGGAATTTAAATAGATCTTGTAGTTTAAGGCAAAGAAAACCCTGCTCCTCAACTCCTCAGGCATCTTCTGCCATTTGAAGTAGAGTCCCTGTCAGTCGGTCCTGCAGCGCCCACACAATTACATAAACTGGCCATTGTTTCACTGACACAGTTTTCACTTTCCATAGTGAATGGAAGAGTTCTCTTCACATCCTGAAGAATATTCCTCTGAAGCACGTTGGTCCCTCGGCTGTCACCAGCAGCAGACCTCCTGCAGAGCCAGAGGCCCCACTCCTGGCCCCAGCAGATGCCCATACATTTCAGGGGGAGTTTCCCAGGTGTTATTCAGCTGGGCGCCAGTTCTGTGAGGATCCGGGCTGGCACAGTTCCCTGGGGACACCTATATGGGATCCAGGAGGTGGGATGGGGAACCAGGACCACCTCCTTTTGACTGGGACACGGAGACTCCTGAGCACACAGCTGTAAGCAGCTCCCCAGTGCCTGGGCAAGATGTCCTGAAGCAGGACAGTGTCACAGCCCCTACATGGCTGAGTGCTGTGGGAGCCAACAGCATAGGGAATTCTTGCTTTCTGCCAAAAAACCCTGGTGCAGCCCCCCAGCCCCACAGGGCACTGCTCCCTCTGCCCACTGGTTAGCAGCAGCCACCAGGCCAGCATGCAGATGCTTGGCAAGGGCTCAGCAAGCTCCAGGGCAGGAGGAAGCGACAAGGACAGCCCCATTTTTGGCATCCACAAGTGTTCAGATCAGCTCATCGGTACAATTTACAGGTTTACTCTGGGTCTGCACCTCTGCAGTGAAACCTGCAGCCAACACTCCTCCCTGCTCCTCCCAAGTGTGGACATGCGGGAGAGAGCAGCACTGGCAGTAACAGTGAGCCACTTTGTTTATTGTTCCCCCAAATGAGAGTAAAAGAAGAGAGATGGGCTGATGTAAGCAAGAAAGCATGCTGTTGAAGATTTGCTTTTAAGCATCTTGGGCTCTGCCTACACTATCTAACAGAAAGGGATTGTGTGGCTCAACAAAGTTGAAATTAATCTTGCAAACAAAGTCAGCCTTCTTCCACCAGCCCACCCCGGCAGCACATTTCAGATGCCCTTCGCCCCTCAGTGCCCAACCATTTTCAAGTTTATGCCCTGATCTGAGATACAGAAACCCCTTTCCCATAAATGCCCAAATAGAGTGACTAATAATAAGCTTGATTTAACAGAAGTGGGAGGTGTGTAAGAGGAAAAGAGTTGAAAGGCTGGACAAGGGAAGTGCACATCAGGGCCCCGCAAAGGCAGGACCAATCACAGAACAAGCCCAAATACGTTTTGTACGGAAGACAGCAAGCAAAGCACATTTATGGGAGACCGTTCAAAAAAATACAAAGCCTTTCAAGCAGAGGAGCCTGTTACCCTCATTGTGATTTCTGGAAGTTACTCTTGTCATCTACCTGGAATTTGAAATCACAAGTTTCTGCAAAATGGGAGGGATGTCCTAAGAGCCTGTGAGTTGGGTCACAGGCAGGCAATGGCAGAGCTGGAAGGGAAACCTGCTGCAGTGAAATCTCCTCTGCCAGCCTCCTCACCTCACAGCCATGAGGGCTGAGATAAAAAGCACTTCAGTGCTGGGCCCTTCCCTTGCCATGCTGCAGTCATTCCGCCTGACGGCCATACAGTATCTCTGCACCCCATGGTCATTCATAGCACTGGAGAGGCTGTTTTCTGCCTTCCCCAGCCCTGTGCCTGGTAAGCAACTGAAAATGCAAGTCCAGCAAGAAACCAGAAAATAAATCCTCCATGCTCATCTCTTTTGACTCCTCACTCATGGCACTTTGGCAAACAGGAGTTTGTTGATCTTTCCAACATTCATAAGGGGTAGGTAAATAATATCTTTAATTTTAAAGATCAGGAGACTAAGAATGCACATACACCTAAAGCAAGGCAGGGAGCAGACATAATTAGAGACCCTTTCTACATCACTTTGAAACAGAAGATGCCTCTTTGTTTAGTGAAATGCCATTGGAGTAAAAGCATTTTTTACCCCCAGTACAAGTAACAAAGATGATTAAAATGGGATCATTTCCAATAACTCTGTGGTTGGTGCTTTGTGCATGCCATCTATAAACTTACTCCCCTGGGAGAACAATAGAGGAATGATCAGTGTTATCTTCGCTCCAGTAGCTTGTAATCGATCAGACTTTAAAGTTTGCGTGCATGAGCTCAGCACTTCAGCATTCAGTTTGCAAACAGTTTAAGTTTTGAATTTCTCATGCATAAGACAGCCCATTAAGGTCAGCACTGGCATATTTTTTAGATGATGGAAATATTCCCATTGTTAAGTTTTCACATAGCTCTGGTTAACAAAACCTTGCTAATTTGGGCCAAATTTAAGGTGGCAAGCTCTTGTCACACAGTACTTCATACTCATTATTTTCCAGACAAACCATCCAACACATACTTCAGTGTCCTGCAATCAGGAGATCACCTCACTCTTTGGCTGAGGCTGTTGAAGAAAACAGTGGCTTTGTTTGAATGCTCCAGGCTGATTGCTTTGGGCTAAGAGTACTACATGACTCTTTTTGATCGGTAAACACCCAGGATGGGGGAAGGATATTTGTATCTAGGCACTTCTCCATATACACATGCAGGAACTGGGTGAGTGTGTGCTTATGCTGACTGTAAATGTCAACAACCACTGATTTTAAATACAAAACAAATCGGGCAGCTTTCGAGTGTGGTATACAGGCATTTAGGGAATCAATTTTTTTCTGTTTCTTCCTTTTAGCCGGTAAGTCTGGGAGCCAATAGGTAGCAAAGTAACACTTATCTCTTCATGTTCCTTTCCCTTCTCCACAATTTCTCTGATACAAACACTTGAGGAAGCAAAAGAGCATCTGTAAATCATCCACCAGCAGGAAGGAAGAGTTGGGCAGGCACAGGAAGCCTCAACCACACTCCTGGCATCCTCAGCATGAACCATGCCAGAAAAATAGCTGAGGGGAGGAGGGAACACGTCTAAAGCCGAGCCAAAATACTCTGCACCCACCCACCCCTCCAAAAAGCCTTTGGAGGTGCTGGGATGCTGGGTGGTTGCTGGGGCTGCCCAACAGAGCACTAGTCCTGGCTGCTGGACTGTGAGTATGTCCCAGCCACATGCGGCGCTCCAAGATGGAAAGGGGATGCTTATTTTGACAACTTAAACACTCCTGCACTGACAGACTAACAAGGATCAACACAAAAATCAAACTGAGCTTTTCTGCTCCTGACAGGACATTTCAGCAGCCCCCTGGGTGCATATACCGATAATCAGAAGCAGTCTGCAACAGAAGTTGCAAACTCCACTAAAGACCACAAATATCTCATATTTAAACCATATTCAGTTGTACCTGAGAGTGAAACATTCATCTTTTTCTGATTTGCAGGCTGGAAACTTAGGCCTGCAGTAATGGCTGTATTTCAACATGTTTTCCTTGTCACTCCACGGAGCGTGGCCTTGGTGCAGATGGGGTCAAGCAATGCCATACATCTGATTAAATGTCAGTAGAGGACTTTGCTGGATTGAGGGACCGATGGCACTTTCTGTATCAGGTGTGAAGCAGAGGGGCAGGGAGACTTGCAAGCACCCAGGCTCGCTGCCTCGGCCACCCTGTGCCTTGGGTGAGCTGTGCGGGCAGTGCTAAACCCATGTGCGTGGACTGGCTGCTATCAGTACCCAGCTAGCTGGGGATGTCTGCACTGTGCTGCGGCTGCAGGAGGAGGCACCCAGAACAAGAAGTGAGGGAGAAATGAGGTCTGTGGCTGAAACAATTCCTTTCCCAGTGCAAACAGCCTATTGTAATGATCAAATAATTCAAATCATCGCTTGGGAAAAACAAAACAAAACAAAACCAAAACATGCAAATTCCTATTCAAAGTGTCTCAGAGCTTGGCATGCACCCCTGGCTTCATACAGAAATTAGCGTGCAGCTTTTTCACTCTTGAGCCGAATTTTAGTTTGATACCACCTACCTGGTGACTTGTGTTCTTGTGCCAAAGTCGAGGGACCTCATTGACTGCAGCACTTCAATGCACCCCATGTACTAGGGAGAATAGAGACACAGAGAAAGGAGGGGCTTTGTTAATATCTAGCATACAGGTAAGAGGAGGCTACAGAAGGGAACAAATGTGATTTTAGTCCACTACGTATATGCAGAACCACAGTCTAAATGGAAAATCAAATCAGCCATCCTAAAGCTGCTTCCTAAATAGATTTATTTTACTGAAAAGTGTAGAGAAGAGCAATAAAGATACCAGTGGTTTCAACAACAAAGCATACGAAAAGGTAAAGCCTCCTGGGGACACAAAATCCAATCATTCTTTTTTTCCAATTCTGCTTATTCTCGGTGATTAGCCTGTGGCACTGAGCTGGAAGGAATACATGCACATTAGAGGGAAATTCCCCCTGGAGCAGAAGGGCTCTGGAAGCCCCGCAGGACCAATGCACTCAAAGCCCCTGTGCTGAAGAGCTGAATGTCCCTTCAGAACAGTGGGAGGCATTACTAGGCATGAGGAAAACCACTGGCTCCATGCTGCTGCAAGTCTGATGACAAATAACCTCTGCAGAAGATGAAGGAAGTAGAGCTGCAATTGCAGCTCATAGCAACAGCTCTTAAGAGCCTGCACTATTAACTGACCTGCTTGAAATTAGAGGCTGACTCCCACATTTCTGTTGCATGGGACAGAGCTGAAGGCTTTTTCTGTACTCATTTGGGATTTGCATAAGTCTGATTTTCAGAAACATCAAGAATGTGATGGCATGTCAGCCCACAGACTCCTTTGATATTATATACAAACCTATGGAACACTTTCATTTCAATGAAGTGTGCTAGGATATGTCTATCCACTGAGTTTACCTTTCCCAAAGCATATTCCTAATTCCTTCAGCATATCTGTTGATGTGCATCTCTTTGCTGTTGAAGCACTCAGACATCTCCCCATTTCACAAGGCTGGCAGAGGTCTGGGTCTCTCTGCATCCCCCTCTTCCACACTGAATTCTCCCAGAGAGAAAAGGGATTTCAGGATGCATCCTGCAGTGCTCGCACAGTGCCCATGAGCTGCAGTGACAGGCTGCCCGTGCAGCCTTCTTCTGCAGGAAGTCAAAGCCTCTGGGATATAGCAGGCAACCTGGAAATCCCAGGCAGGGACATGCATGCTCTGCTCTCTTGCTCTGAATAGACAGAGGAAAGGTACCGTATTTACCTCCTCTGCCTCACTTTGCCTGTGAATTGATTTTTCTGCTGGGCCATTCAGAGGTATGTGGGTTTGGGTATCTCTTTCAGCTTTGGAGACACTCAGAAACAAATGTGTATGTTAAAACCAGAACATTATGTGTGCAGTCAAGCAGGGATTCCACAACAATTGTATTATCCCTATTTTGGTTTCCTTCCAGATAGCAATGTAACCCCTGGGAGAACTCCAGAATTAGGTCAGAGACCTGGAAGGACATCAATAAGAATCTGAAGGGTTAGCAGAACTGCTTCCCTAATGAACATTTAATGACTTTGAGATCTCTCTTACTTGTTAAAGATATTCCTGCTTAACGGGAACAAAGCAAATGTGCAAAATATGTCTAGAGCCTCAGCTTGTAGCACAGTGGTGACCTCTGATCCTATGGTATAAGGTCAAACATCCTGTGAGCTAGTTGGCTGCTCCTCTACCCTTGAAAAAAGGAAGATTCAGAGGAGTAGGTGAGTCATATGCTGATAAGTGAGTCCCCATTGCATCCTGAAGAGATGCATGGGAAGCTACTCTAAGCAAAGATGCAAAATCAATATTAGGTTTTTGCATAAGTGACCCTGAGTGAAGCTGAACTTATCAGTGATTCACAAAAGACCTTTTTTTTGTCTTTAAAAGCCTGAGTAGGGAAGTGCATTAACATGGCACCTCACTGGAACCCTCATTTATTTTAGCTGCTGTTGGTTATCCAGACCAGCACAGTTAGTAATGGCTGAACCTTCACATCTCAGCAGGAGGGTACAGAGAACCAGCAGAGCCCAGGGCATGGGGACCTGCGGGACTGAGGTAGAGCAGTCAGGGTCACAGAGCTGCAGAGGAGCCCATGGAGCACATAAAAGGACAATGGGGTACCAGAAACCTATTCAAAAAAACAAGACAGTCTCCAAGGGAGAAAAAATAATTAACAAATAAACAAGGAAAAGATTAACCCCTCCACAGCCAAGTGGTGTAGGAAAGAAAGGGGAACGCAGCAGACAAGGACAATGCCTGTCTCAGAGACTTCTCGTGTGTCCAGCAGTCCAGGAGAGGAAGCCACAGCAGGGCACAGCCCTTGTCCCAGCCCAAGCTGTCTGCTGGGTGTCTTTGTGACATGGTGATAGAGATATCGAGGGTTCAGAGGTGGTGTCCAAGGAGGGGCTTCATCTTCGAAAGAGGGAGCACAACTTGGCTTCAATGAGCTGCTGAGGAAAGCTGGGGAAGCTGGACACAAGCACAGGGGTGCTGTAACCTGCCCAGGACAACAAGCACAGATACAACTGCAGAACTCAGCAATTCAGCTACCTATAATAAACTAAAATGCCAGCACTGAAACAAGCTGAGTGCTGAAAACTTGACATCGCCAAGGACAGCGGATGCTGGACCCACTGATCTGCTGGCAGCAGGATGGAAAGCTCTTGCCAGGACGAGCAACAGCTCTTAAAAGGGACAGGAGAGACTCACTGGCCCTGCTGGAAAGGGAACTGCTCCTCTAACTGCGACATGGGCACAGCTGTCCCCTGTCTCCCTGCACAGGGCTGGGGAGGGCATCAGCACCAGGGTCTGCTTCATCTTTCGGTGTTTGTATCCAGAGGGTGATCTGGGGCTGGCTGCTGTTTCCCCACATGGGAGAGAGCAGGGTGGTTACTGAAGAGGCACACATCTTCTTGCATCTATTTACAAGAGATGATGGAGAGTGACTACAAACAGGATGAGGGACTGTGTGGGAGGAGATGTGAAGGCACTAGGCAGAGCCCATGTGAATAAGCTTTTCAGGCACCCCCTAATCCAGACCCACGTCTCATTTCATTCCCTGCCATAACACAGTTAGTGGCTCCAGCTTGAATGACAGCCAGTGATTCACCCACAGGAATCACAGACTCATAAAATCATTTAGGTTGGAAAAGACCTTTAAGATCATTTAGTCCAATCATTAACCCAGCACTGCCAAGTCCAGCACTAAACCATGTCCCTAAGTGCCACGTCCACCTGATTTTTTACATGTCTTTTAAATACCTCCAGAGATGGTTGACTCCACCACTTCCCTGGACAGCCTGTCCCAATGCTTGGCAACCCTGTCCATGAAGAAAAGTTTCTTGACACCTAATCAAAACCTCCCCTGGTGCAACTCGAGGCCATTTCTTCTTGTCCTGTCACATGTTACTTGGGAGAAAAGACCAAGGCACACCTCACTACAGCCTCCTTTCAGGTACCTGTAGGGAGCAACAGGGTCTCACCTGAGCCTCCTTTTCTCCAGACTAAACAACCCCAGTTCCCTCAGCTGCTCCTCATCACACTTATGCTCCAGGCCCTCCACCAGTTTCATTGCCCTTCTCTGGACCCTCTCCAGCATCTCAGTGTCTGTCTTGTAGTGAGGGGCTCAAGGGTAAGTGCCTCTTGCAATATTCCTCAGGTTTGTCACAGCTGTAACGAACACTGGCAGGAGACATGAGTGCTGTGGCTATTACGGGCACTGTTTAGAGACAACCTGAGCTCCGGATGGCAGCACTGTAGGAAGGCATGTAGCAGGTAGAACATGAACAAGGACAAGGTAAATATCCATTTTGTAAATCCTGCGGCAAACTGCATACAAAGTATGTTTTGACAGGTAACAGTGTGGTAATCATTGCTGCCCAGGCTCCTACTGAAGTATTGATGCTCAGGCTCTCTGTTATTCTCATGAGCATCTCAGGGAACAGCTGCTGATAGGCATCTTAGCTTCCTCACCATAGCCCAGCTGACACACAGCTGTGACACAGGTGCTCTGTCACACAGCCAAAGCTGACTCCCCCCTGCATCACCTTCCTATACCAACCCCAGAAAGACAATCCCTGCCTCAACTCCAGTCTGCAGGCGACAGCTTCTGCCTTAAGGCATTTCATTACTTCACCATATTATTGCCTCTAAAATAACTGTGGATGCTCTCCACATAAGTGCCAAAGCCTCTTCAGACTCCAATTAAGCTTTTAAGGCCAAAGATCCCTGGCAGCAGCAGTTCATGTAACATAGACCTGACTTTCCTCGTAAAATAGTCTCTGTGGAGATCCCAACCATCCCATACCTTAACAGGGCACACGAAGCTTCACAGGGGTAGGAGGTGCCTCCAAATGCCACAGAAAGAAGGGCGAAGACCAGGGGGTAAGTACTGGGAGAACTGGAGTAAGGACTGGGAGCAGCTCCCACAGCTGCCCAGCCCCTCAGTGTCTCAGCCCCTTTGCCTCCAGGCAAGACCTTCCCCCTGCACTGTTCCAGCCACCATGCTGCTGCCCTGTGCCCCTGGCTGCTTCCCAACCCTTCTGAGGCTTCATCACCAGCTTCCAGAGAAGCTTCATGGTCCCTGGGGAAATAAGCACCTTGCCTATGCTCTGATGCTGCAGCCCCCAAACCCCCAGGCTGCGTATTTACCAACCCGCTTGTAATTAAAAGTTGAAAAAACCAACCAAGAGATTGGGCAGGACACATCAGCAATGCTGTTGGAGCTCTCCTGGGGCTGGCTGTTGCCAGCACACAGATGCAGGAGCAACAGTAGAGGGAAGATGCAGGAAAACATTTCCCTGTTGTGTTTAGAGGCTCCTACCAGTGACCCCCCCACTCAGAGACATTCCCAGTGAAATGGGCTGATTCCAAAAATACCATACTGGAAGCTTACTGTGAGGGTGGTGAGGCCCTGGCATAGGTTGTCCAGAGAAGCTGTGGCTGCCCCATCCCTGGCAGTGTTAAAGGCCAGGCTGGACAGGGCTTGGAGCAACCTGGTCTAGTGGAAGGTGTCCCTGCCCATGGCAGGGGGTTGAAACTGGATGAACTTTAAGGTCCCTTCCAACCCAAACCATTCTGTGATTATATGAAATACAACCTGGGGAGCAGCAGGAGGTGATGAGCCCTTCCTCATTTCATACAACCTTCCCATCAAGTCTTCCTCTTTTTTTTCTCGCTCTTCTTTCTTGCTCACATGCTCCCCTGTGGGTGACACCTCGGTGCTTCTTGCTCTAGGCACTGGGCCACAAACAGAAACCGGGGAAATTCCTCCAGTGTTTCACCATCTCTTCCCCTTGTCAAAAACTGAATCCTTTAAGTGTGCCTCTGGCATTAGCATTCCAGTACTTGAATCTCTATAGGCACCTTGAAGTCTTACTCATTGCACTGCATTGGCAGCACAGGAGGCAGATCCTGTGTGGTGGGCACTGGGCATCACAACACCATCTACCAGCGCAGGTCTTCCGCGAGCTGGCCAAGAGTGCAGCACCTGGAGCTGTGGTGGCCCCTGCACTGCCACCTTAAGCCACAGCCTACATGCTCATTCATCTATCTTAGCAGTTTGCTGGTTTCAAAACTTCAACTGCTCACATCAGTACTAGAATTTAAAGAAAAGAGAACACACATATTGTGCTTCTCCTCTCTCCACCTGCTGCATCCCAGGTGAATGTTCCAGGCTTCCTGTGGCTCCACTCACAGCAGCTGGTACCATGCTGGGACACCATCACTTTTCAGCCAACAACCCATCAAACCAGCTGTGCTATCACTGCTGGATGCCAGGCAGACATCTCATTCCTGCCTGGGGAAAGGTGAACATGGCTATTTCCCCAGGTAACTCTTCCCCCCCTCTCGCTTGCCTGCCCTCCTGCTGCATTTGGAAAGTGATTGACTGATTCTTCTTGGCCTTGCACCCTTCTTCAGACTTTCGTGCTTGTGAAACATCACAAAAGAAACAGATTTTGCAAGTCTTATAGCTCTTTTACTCCTGCTGGCACATTTTGATACCTCTTTTACACCAAATGGAGGTTACACACACACATACTCTTAGCACTCTGCCTGCAGCTCACCAGGAGAAATAGATGTTGGTTTATAACCCCCTGTACAGCTTGCTCCTGCGGCCCCCCTTGTATGTCAGTGACAGGCATGAGGACTATGAGAGCTGCAGGAGCTCTTGGCCAGATCAGCCATTACATGAGTATTTCTGAAGCAGGTTTAGACTGCTTTCTCTGCCATTTCCCCATGGTCTGCACTGGCTCTCTCCATGCAAGCAGCAGGCAGGTTTTGCCTGGGGCTGCTTTTGACAGATGAAATGTAAGCACTAAGAGGTACAGGGTCAGAGATTCAGAGCACAGAGAAGGAAGCGATGGCCAGCAAATGGTGAGGTTTGGCCATAGAAAAGGAGAGGAAAAGAAAATGAGAAAGCTGCCAGGTGTGGCAGGTGTGGAGGGAGCAAAAGCAGAGTCCTCTCAGCCACTGACTAATTAGAAGATGATACCCATCAATCCCGGATCACAATATGACAAATACCAGGAAAGGCTATTTCAGGTGTCTTCTGCAGAAACACGCAGGGGTTTCTGTACATCATCATTACCAAGAAAATCAGCCCTACAGCATCAGAGGAGGGCAGCTTTGAGATCCTGCCTGCTCACCTCCCAAAGCAGAAGGCGTGGGGGAAAGGTACTGCAAGCAGCAGCAGTGGTCCCAGTATGTCTCCCACACCCTGCATGACAAATATGACAGCGGCATGGACCAGCCTGCACCTAATACCTGGGAGATGCTCTGTGAGGGATGGGAAGCCCTTTTCATGGGCCTCCTTCTCCCCCCAGTATGCATTTCAGGCCAGAGTAACCACTGTTTGAATTGCAGCTCAGCTGTACTCCTCAGAGAGTCTAAAGATAGTCTTTTGGAAATGGATGTTGTGTTACCTCTGGGAGTGCCTGTGGTCCTTTTAACTCCCTCTGTTAGACACCACAGCCCTACATACACCAGGAAACAGGAAATACATGGGAGAAGTCAGTGGTTCGGGGCACTGACCTCAGGATTGGGAACACGGAGGTCACTCTGCAGCCACCTGAGCAGTTTGCCCTGTCAGAGAATGGAAACCCTGTGAGAAGTACTCACCCGCACGCTGTAGGTTGTTCCCGGCTCCCCCACGCTTTCACGGCTGTGTGCAAGGCTCCTATCCTGCCTGCCCACGGGAGCGGCCTCCTCTGCTGCCTGCACGGCACAGTCACCTGCTGCCTTTGGAATTAGGGCCAACTTGTCCAGGTCAGGCTGTGGGTAAGAGGCCGACAGACAGCTGATCTCAGGCGAGGGTGGGCTGCTCGGGATGGTAACGCACTCAGTGAGTTTAATCCTTGGCACCTCTTTCATTCCCAGACAGAAGCTTTTCAGCCCCGGCAGATTTGATGGGTTGGCAAGTTTAATGTTAGCCATGCGGGGGATCAGCGTGCACAGGGTGCTGCAGGTGTCCTGTGGCCCCAAGGAGACATCTTCCGCCAGTAAATTAGGTGATGAAGAATGGGAAGAAGAGGAAGAACCTTTAATATTTAAAGGTGTATTTTGCGTACCTTCATCAAGGGATGTTATCGAGTCATTCCTGAATCGGCTGTACTTAGCTCTGTGCAGCATTCCTGGATATCGGAATAACCCTACATACAGGACGTGTCCACCGAGGCTCTGCTGGCTGCGTTCTCTCATAGCCTTGGCAGGTCTGTAACTGGATAGTCTTGCATAAATTAGCTCTTGTAGATAAATTCTACAAAAATCAGGCAAGTCAAGCAATTTTAAAACCAGAAACCTATTGGATGTTGTTACTGACTCCCTCTTGAGTGGCTTATTTTCCTCAATGGACAAGGTTTAAAACTGAATGGACACCTGGTATTTTGCAAACAGTAATAAAAGCAGCATACAGGAAAGGACATCAGTGGTGCAGCAGCTTAAGCCGAAGAACCACTCTCCAAACTTGCTTTCATTCCTGCCTCACGCCAGGCACTGAATCCCACCTAGCTCTGACGACTCACAGCTGGAGCAACGTCAATCGCGAAGTCCTGGCTGCAGCAAAAGCTCAAGCATTCCCCACGCAAAGCAGAAGAAGAGCTACGATCTCCAACGCGGAGCGGGAAGAGCCCCGCGCGGCGCCCAGCTCTCGGCATTCCCACCGCCGGCTGCCCCGGAGGCGAAGAGCATCGCCGCGCCGCGCCGCTCCTCCGGCCGTCAGGAGCAGCCCCGCTATTCGGAGATGAACGGGGAGCAGCGAGGCGGCGCCAGCCCCGCTCGCTCCCGCTCGAAGCCCTTCAGCGCCGCGATGCAGCCCCGGCGGAGCGCCCCCCCCCCCCGCGCCGGGCCGGGCCGGGCCCCGCCGCCGCTTTTGTGAATGAAGTTTTTTTTTGTGAATGAGGCTCGCGCGTGCGGGCGGGCAGCGCCGTGAATGGCGCTCGGCGGGCGGCCGCGGCCCGGCGGCCCCCGGGGTGCGCTTCGCAGCCAATCGCAGCCCGCCGCCAGCTCACGCGCCCTGGGCGCGCGGGGAGGGGGGCAGCGGGACCCTCCCGGTGGTGCCGCGAGTCCCGCGCGAGCCCCGATCGGCTCCGGGACCCCCCTTCCTCCTCCTCACAGTCCTCCGCTGCCGGAGCTGCGCCGCCCCCCCCCGCGCCACGGCAGGGGCAGCCCCGGTGCCCCCCCTCGAGCCACGGCAGGGGCAGCCCCGGTGCCCCCCCCCGCGCCACGGCAGGAGCAGCACCGGTACCCCTCGCTCTGCAGCTCAGCGCCCGCCTTCGGCTCTGCTCTACCTCAGGCAGCGGGAAAAGCGACCCGGGTTTATTTCCCGCAGTGCAAACACCTGGGCCCTCAGCACGGGTTACCCCGGCTCCATGTGGGGCTTCGACGCCTTGGGCAGCGCGGCGGGAAGCGAAACGCAGCAGAAGGCACAGCGGACCCCCTTCCCGCCCTCTGCTGAGGGGTTTCCTCGGGGTAGCTTCTAAATACCGCGTTCACGTACCTCTGCTCACAGCGGCCTCGTTCTCTCCTCAGGCAGTGCTGTAGAGGGCAAGCCGTGGGCCCAGAGCTGGAGGGAGATCAGCACAGACACTGCTTTTCTTTTTCTTTTTTTCTATCTCATGAAATAGATTAGATTATAATGTAATAGAATAGATTAGAATAGAATAAATTCACATCCTAAAAGATGCAATGGTTTCTGCAGTAAAGCAGGGATACCACCAACCCAACCCTGCTAGTGAAGTCTGGCTCAAAGAGGAAGCGGCTGCTTTTGAAAGAACTCTTGGGGGCTCAGACTGCTCCCAGAATCAAACCCAAAGGCAAAACCTGGACCAGGCACAAGTTACAAGGAGTGACTAATGTCTCGTGAAGCTTTAACAACAGCTTTGAGCACAAAAGGATAGAAAACATGAAGCAGTGACTAGCAGCACTATTGATTGTACATAAAGCACAGAAATTCTCCAAGCGTTAACATTTTTCTTAACTCTTTCATTTTGATGCCATGCTAGAACACTGCATCAGTAGGGCTGGAGGAAATATCCAGGATGGAATGAAGAGGTCATGGTGCCCTCACTGGAGGCGGTTTGTGCTGTGTTTACTATGAAGGAGACAATGAGGACCAGCAGCTCAGGGAGATGCTGATGCCCCCCCCAGGCTCCTGTCCTGGGGGATATCCCTGGTTTCTCTTTTTACTGCCATGAAAAACATGCAACCAGACAAAACTAATCTGCCCTTCCCGTGAGATCACAGCCTTAGTGTCCTTCCCACCTTTGAGCACAGTGTGAGGGTGTTCCTGCCTTACAGCTGCCCCTTGGTGGAGATGACAGCACTGGCAAAGGGTGGCTCGGTAACCAGGGTGCTCCCCCACACCTTACTCAGGTACAGACTAGTTCACACTGTGGGCTGCGCATCCCTCAGGATTCAATTTGAGCTGTCCTTACCTGGGTGAGTGAGAAAAGGGGCAGATAGGTCCCTTTCAGCCCTGCAGCAGATGCAATCCCCACTGTGTCCCACTGCAGCTAAGAGAGCTGGCAGGTGAAAAGGGGTAACAGAATTGGCTTTAAACCAGTGATGCGGTGAAAGGGAACATTTTCAAGAGAAAGAAATAGTTGTGCATCAGCTTGTCCTTCCCTAAGCACTCAAGGGCTGTGGCTGGAGCCCTGCATGGCACCAGCACCTGCTGCCTCATGGCCGAAGTGTTGTTGCCCATCACAGGTGCCAGAGGGGCTTTTCCTCTCTAGAGGGAGGCCAGTACATTAACCAGCCCTCCTCGGCTCACCAGCATCAGCAAGCATGATTACAGTGTGGGAGGTGAAGAATAGCTGGTGTTTTACAGCAAGTTCCAGAGAAAAATGCGATTGTGACAAGCTCTGTTTTCAGCAGCGATCAAAAAATACAAGCTTGAGAACAGAATCCAGCAAAGAGCAGCATTGTCCAATGAATAGTAGCCATTGTGGGGAGGGGGAGGAGGGAAAAGAAAAATGCCATGCCTCTGTAAATTAAAGAGCTTTCTTCTCAAGGCTAAAAACAAGATTTCTCTTTAAGATACTGGGAAATCGGCCTTTGACCAGCACAGAGAACAAAGCTCCTTTAAGCGCTGGTGAAACCAAGCCTACAGCCTTGTGTGCTGCCTAAAAGGAGCCTGTGTTTCCTGCTCACAGCTCAAGTTCCCAATTGCTCTCAGCGCTCAGGGCCCAGGGAGCTGCCCTGCTTGCTGCCCACCCAGCCAGACATGGGGAGAAGTCATTCTGCCCCTCACATGGTGCTGACATGTGACAGTGTGTGCTGCCAAAGGGCTGTGCCATGCCCGTTTTCTCAGGCTATGTGAGAACTCCCTTCTTGTGCACAGTTATAAACTGAAACCTCCCTCATTCGCTGTGTTACTGGCCCCATCACACCAAACCCTCCATCATACCCTGTTTACTGCCCCAAACAGCCTCTCAGCCTCAAATATGCTGCATGAAAAACTGGTGTGACCCCAGTGGTGTATTGTCACAGGGGACAGGAGCTTTGTCAGGTGTAACCACTCTGACAGGGCAGCACCATTACACATGAGCAGGAGCAAGCAGCTAACCAGCTGCAGCCACCTCTAACAGCCCTTTAAAAGAGCTACAGGGAAGGAGGGAAGGTAGCAACAGCCATGTCTGCAGTATCATCCCAGCGAGCCTTTGTGGAGGAAGGTGTGGTACCAGCCCCAAATTGGGGACCAATGTAGAAGAGAGCAGCCAGCTCATCAGTCTTGCATGAGGAGCATGTGTAGGCAGCACAGGGAGCAGAGCTGTCACCCACCCAGAGCACACCTGAGAAGCAGTTGCACTCCCACAGGAGCCCAGAGGAAGCTGTTTGTGCTTCTTGCAAATAGCAAGACAGAGCTCAGCCCTTCTGTTAAAGCATAGAGTAAACGGGGGAATTTTTCCTGTATAAATAGCAACAGCAGCATTAATTTATGCTGAGGTGCACAGAGCTGATCTGCCTTCCTTCCTCATTGACATGCCTGGCTGATGCTGGTAGAAATCAGCAGTGCTACAGAACAGCAGGAAAGCCCCGTAACCAGCAGTGTGGTGTCAGGTACTTACGGGAAGCACTGGAGCGGGCTTATTTGCACTAACGGAAGTCATGCACAGCCACTGCTTCATTTCAAATGAGAGCAATTTATTTTCCCACACACTGAATCATTGTCACTCGTTCATCTCCTGTAGGTACCTTTCCCTTGTTCTGAATGAGCTAAACTCAGGTGTATTTGATAACTGCAGCCCACCTGCTTTTCAGGAGAGTCAGAGGGGGTTTGCATGGGCTGAAGTCAGAGCTGAGAGCTAATGGGTTTCAGAAGGACAAAAGCACAGCCCTGGATACAAAAGCAGAGTCAGAGATTAGACTGACACTGCTTTTCTCCTGTTCTATCTCTGAAGCGCCCAACAGTGCTAATCCCGGAAAACAAGTCCCAGGGTGACTTACAGACAAGTTGCAATGTTCCTTCTTGGCACCACGCTGTGTTTTGTTCAGCCCAGGTTAACCATTCACAACATTGCTTTGTCCAAACCCACAGCTACAGGACAGCAGAAGGCAGGGCTGCACCTGGGCGAAGAACCCATCACTGCAGCTGAGCATGGGCATAGAAGGACCCAGCATGGCAAGCAGCAGGGCTAGTCTAGACATGATGCATGCCCTCCCTTTTCAACTCTTCTTTGCCTGGCAACATGGCCACCTTCTCCTTCAATACTGCTGGGCTCTGCCTTTTCCACCAAGAGAGCTCCCATAGCACAGGGGAAGAGCAATAAGCTGGAAACTCCTGGGAAAGGACCCAAAAATCAGAGCCAGAAGGTTGCTCAACAGCCAGCACAAAGCCAGTGCTTGCACCTCTGAGGAAAAGCAGTCATCAGACATAAACCCCATGTGCCTCAGGCTATCTCAGCACTTAAGAAGAGGCAAAAGCTGAACACTGGAGGAGGGCACAGCATGGGGGACCCCACAGCCCTCCCTCCTGTGAGGTGGATGATACCAGCCTCCAGGCCCCAACAAGGATGTACTGACTACATCACAGCTAGTCAGAGCTGCTGCAAGCCATCACAAAACAACATATTACCCTAACCACTGCTTTCTGAAAGGAGAGCTGCATGCTAAGAGCCTAAAGATAAATTCAGCAGCACTTGCTGGCTTACCTCAGCATTGCTTGCAAGGAGGCCAAGTGGTCATGAGCAAAACCGGGCATCATCTGATGTCCATTGTACCACAAAGTGCTGGAAGCAGCTGCAGATGAAGCATCTGGTACCTGATGTGCTCAAACCTGGCTCTGGCTTTGAGCACAGCCCCACAGCAGGAAGGATACAGAGACAAATTTCAGCCTAAAGTAGCCTCCAGCTTAACCTCTGCAGATTTACCCACCACATAAAACAAATTTCAGCAACAGCCCCACAAAATTACCATCAGCTCAAAAGGAAGTTGGGAGCAGTCGCATTTCAGTGGCATCAGGCATTTGGTATCCATGCAGTAGCAGGCAGGGAACATCCTTTCCTGCATTTCAGCTTCAAGCTGTATTTTTGTAGAGCGGTCCACTAGCATATATTTGAAAAGAATAAATCCCACAACACAGCTGAACTTCTCCCAATGTCTCCTTAGTTGTGCAGAAGAGACCCAAAGAAACATAGAAGGACATACCCTCAACTGAGCATCTCCTGCTTCCATCCTTAGACAGTTGCCTTTAACTTGGCTGTAGTAAATCAGAGAGGAAACCTTGAGCTCTGCTTTACTGTTGTTAATCTGCTCTTCCTCTACAATCAACACTCCTCCATAAGGAAGGCCTTGCAAGAGCTTCTTCCGGTTCTTCCTCCCCACAGCCTTTTTGCCAAACATCCTCACCTCTCCAGTGCTCACCTACTCCTCAAGATAGTCCATAGCAGAAGGGACACTTACTTCTCAACTGCAGCTGGCAACCCCCCATTAGTTTGAGATTATATTCTCATGGGCAGAATCCATGTGAAGATGTTCCCCTTCCACTGCAAGCAATCAATGACAATGAATTTAATGCTCAAAATAACTTATGCTTAGGGTTTTCTTCTCCTCAAAGATTCCACGGAACTTTTACTGCAGTTTTTTTGGAAAGTGTAAACAACCCCCACAAGCATGGAGTGATGTTGATTATTGCTTTATAACTGCAAGAAATGAGTAACCTACTGTACAGGCATGAACCTTACAGAATGACAAAGGTCTTCTGAATTTAGTGAGGGCACCCATTAACTTTCCCCACAAACACTCACGGAACCACTGCCTGCATGGAGCTGCCGCAGCAGTCTCCAGGGGAACCCAACTGCTAACGGCCGCCACACAGATAACTGTAGGAAGCGCAGTTTACTCCGCACCCTTCTCCAGTTTCCTTTCATACAAGGGCAGGTCTGTTATCAGCGTTACACCATTGATAAATTCCTCTTTACTCAAAGTACTATCCTTGGAAAACACAAGATAGAGCCAGGCCTTTTATATAGCGACGAGACGGACACCACCCACATCTGCCTCCAGGAGTGCTCACCGACCACTAGTGTGAAACCGGGATCCAGCAGCTACGAGTGCAGCAGCGGCCTGGAGCTGTTGCCAGGAAGTACATTCCAGCTTCAGTTTACCTGTATTTTGCACTGTTTGTTAACTCAAAAGACCCCAAAAGGTCAACAGACTTCAGCTGCATCATCTTCTTCAGGGATTCGTGTGGGGCTTTTTAAGGCATTATTGAACAACAGCAACAAAAATACTTTTTTTTTTTTTTTTTTTTTTTTTAAATCCCTCTCTTTTGCACACAGGGATCCTAAAAAACTGAAAGCCAAGTCCTAAGAGCAGTACCTGTTGCACAGATAGCACAGTTTAACTAACAGGGGTCTCTCTGCACATTACAGACATGCAGATTCACAGCCTCTCATGAACTTCAGTGCAGCAATGGGGGAGCAATTTTGTTCTTGTGGCATGTGTGCACCTTGTACAAAATTCACCATGGAGGCGAGGAAATCTCTGCAGGGGCACTACAGAATGGTTTGGGGTTCTTTAGCCATGAAGAAATGGAGAAGAGAATGCAGTTTGTAAGGCTCTAGAGTAACGAAGATTCTTGTCATTTCCATAGCACAAGTCACACGGTGCCACCTTCGTTTTTGTTCCTTCCAAAACTCCAGCCGGGTGAAGACACAGGCAAAAACCTAGATGTGAGGAATAATTTTGACGGCAAGTGATAGCGTGTACAAAGTAAGGTTTGTAACAGAAGCGTAAGGCTTGTAACAGGAGCACTTTCAGCAGAAGATAACTGCAATAGCAGAACTGAAACATGAAGTTAAGGCACATAAATAGAAAATTCAAAATTACAGGATGAAGCTGTATCCTTTATGAATTGCTACAAATATTCTCACACGTGGGAGTTGCAAACCCAGTTAATGACACTGTTACTAGAGCCACGGAAGCGTAAGCAGTTACCAGTGAGTCACTGGAGAACAGGGGACAACATGCTGAGAACTTCATGTTACTCTCCAATGGTGACTTCATCCATCAGGATAACAACAAAGGCAGGTCAACTTGCACTCCTGTATATTAGCAGCATGCAAGAGATTCTAGTTTTGGAGGTGCCTGTGGTTTTTCCTGCTCACTTGCTCTTAAGTAAAATATTCTTTCCAACTCAACAGAATCACAGCCGGGTTTGTGTTAGAAGGGACCTTTAAGCTCACACCTAGCTCCAAATGCACTGACACAGGCTGGGACACCTCCTGGTAGACCAGGTTGCTCCAAACCCTGTTCAGCCTGGCCTTGAACACTGCCAGGGATGGGACAGCCATAGCTTCTCTGGGCAACCCGTGCCAGCACCTCAGCACCCTCACAGTAAAACACTGTGGGCCTAGTTCAGGCTTATGGTCTCTGAAGAATGGTAGGGTTTTTCTGTATTCTTCCAGTCATCACTGAGATGGTGTGTGACAAAAGGCACCGGGCTCTATAATGAGAAACACTCTGCTAACCCCATTGTCCTCTTCAGCCTCCCTGGCAGTCACCACTCACTCTGGGCGACCAGAGGGCTCAGCTCCCTGAGCTGGGGCAGAGGCCAGGACCTCCCACATGGCTTCTCCACCCTGTGGCCAAGTACGGTGTAACACAGGCCTTCACCTCCTGTAGCGCCAGGGCAGCGTCTGCAAACAAACTCAGGGTAAAGTAGTTGTGAACAAACATATCACAGTAATACAGCTGTAAATTTCTACAATCATTTTTATTAGTTATGGAAGAATTCCCCACTAGTATTTACATAGTGCAAAAAAGCTGTTATTACTCCAAAACGTATGGTAGACAGAACAATTATCCTTCATACAGCAAAAAAGAAATTGAACAAAACCCTTCATATTGTATTTCATAATGATTTTTCTACTGCTTTAACCTAAATATTACTATAAATTTTAAGACATTAAAGATTAAACAGCTTTCCTTAGTAGAATCTATTTAAAAGTAAAGTATATGAACTATTTATCAACATTTAGAAGGTGGGCTGTGCCAACTGGGTTTCTACTTTCAGCTTTATCGTTCATTGGCGAGGAAGTTTTGGGTTTGACATTCTTGTATTTCCTTATGCATGGCAGGGTGGGTAGCAGGCCCACGTTACGTGTTTCTATGGCTTACTTCTGCTGGTTTTTGTTTCACTAGCAAATTGTCATGTCCAATTTTTAAATGGCTCTCCTTGACATCAACTCAGTAAAGTTTCATTAGTTGGCACAACTTCACAGGAAATACTTAACGACAGTTCAGCAAACAGCAGCTTTTCAAACAATAATACTTTTTACATATGTATTTAAAGTAACATTATTAAAATCGAAGCTTGTGTTAAAGAACTGGACAGAATCACATCGTGTAAGCTCCCACCCACCCAAATAAGCATAAAGACACCTCTTTACCAGAAGAACACCAACAAGTGCATTACTGAACATTTTCTATAATAAGTTTTTAAAACACAGGTCAATACCCTCTGTCACTGTTCAACTTCAGTCTTACAACTACCTGCACACAACTTAAGCAGATAAACAGGCCACCAATTTAAGCCAGTGGAACGAATGCTCGTAAGCGTGTGTTCGCAGGATCAGGTCCCTAACCGTACTCAGACATTGTTACTTGGTCCACCTACGGACAAAGTTCTTCAGATTTTTCCCTTTTACATATTTGTAATCCACTCACTTTGACAGAGATACTGAAAGTATTCATATAAATAGGCTGCATACACAGACACCTCTACCAGATTTAAAAATCCCTACCCCTACCACAGATACATTAGTTTGGATTTTACCAGATAAATTAAGTGGTGAAATAATTTCTATAAAGAATGTCTTAAGAAAAGTAGATTTGTTTTCCGAATAATCATTTTCACAACAAAAATATCTATACACCTGTAACTACAGAAACAGCTTTGCCTGGGGACAGCAACAACCTGTATAGTACACTGCACACCTTTATACTGAAATAGAAATTCAGCTACTTGTGAAAAAAAAAATCATGGTGTTGTAAAACATTTGTATACTTCCTTTCTAAATTCTGGTGATAACAATCAAAATTACCACAGTGAGATACTCTCTTCAAGTGCTTCAAGTGGCAAGGAACTTCCCTAATTTTAGATGCAAATGGATCACTCCCAAAGGAATTGCAATTTCATTCTCAGAGTTATTGCTCATTCCCAGCTTATCAGAAGGAAGCACTAAAACCAGTTTCCTGTACTCAGTTTCAGCTTGCTCCTCTAAGGGTGATCTGCCACATATGAAAAAGAGACTAGTTCCCTATTTGCTGGCAAATTGAGAGACATTAGAAGTGCTGTATCACCTTCAAGAACTCTATTAAACCTGTAGCAAAACTGCAGTTAAATAGTGGGCTGAATATTACAAGACTTATTGATACAAACATCAGAAAATTTTAAAATGACAGTCCAAGTTCAGAAAAGACATATAAAAAGATGCGCCTTTGATGTTCGTACTTCAAGATCAAAAGTTATTTGAATCACTGGCACTGAAAAAGCAGAAGGAAAAATTACAAAGACCTTTGTTTTTTTGATGTTCTGGTGAAGTTTTGCCCTCAGTGTACACATGGATCTCGGCTGGTGTCGAGATGTGCTTACACATCCAAGGGCAAGTTTTGCTTGTCAGCAGTTCAAACATTTATCATTTCCTAAAGCAAAAACTCTTTCAAAACATACAGACGGCAGAAATCTGCCATTTTACATACAGTAAAAGGTTTAACATTCAGGAGGCATCATCCCTTAGTCTTTGTGTTCCTATAAAATACCTGTTGTAACATCTAGGAAGATTACATTAAGGAACTAAGAACGTGACAGAATAGCCAGTTGTCCTAGCAGCTCTCTGTACTGCTTATCTACATAGCATTTGCTATGCCTATCAAAGCATTATTTACATAATACATACAGTTTCTATTATACTCATTAGCATCCAAAAAACCCAGGGGTAGATGATTTCTAAACCTGGAGTCTCATTTTCCCAGTGCAACTTAAAATGCCAGCATCACTAGTGCTATAAGCGTTGGTCCCATATTAATGTGTGGACTAAATACCTAACTAAACTATCCACTTCTTGTGGGTTTCTTTTTTTTTCAGCCTACCCAGAGGATTTTTATGCATTTTGATACAAGTGATCAAGAAAAATGAAGTGAAATTAAAAGAAACATATATTTACTATAAAAGTGTTATTCATGTGAGTTACTCTTTGGCTACTCTTGTAGTGAAGCTCCTGCTGCTGGCAGTTTCAGTACTTCCCTTGCCAATATAAGACAAAAATGGAAAATATACTCCTTACAGGCAATGTTTAGACACATACTCCATCTTCAATCTAAAATGAATTCATTATTAGTTAATGGATTTTGCTTAAATATTCAGAACAAACCATGGAACAATTCTCCAGCAACATGTATGCTTCAGAGAGGGCATATTTTTTTTCTTTTACCTCAGAACCACTGAAATACCTCCCCCTACTACAGGGCACTTCCTCCTTTCCTGGAAAACTACTTCCTTTTCTACTCTAGAGATCAACTCCCAAAGCTGCTACAACTGCAAGAACAAAGAGAGGTCTCATTTTGAGTATGAATTGTTAAGATACATCCTGAACTCAACACAGGGGTGGCCAAGATCAGAGCATGCAGCTGAACATGTAGATATACACAGAGCCACCACATTGTTCACACTTGCTGCTAAAGGATTATTCTTGCTTTTTGCAATGTTATGTAGGTTACAATACGCAAAACAGCATTCCTGAGGTAAGTGACAGGAGAAAGAGGAAGTCATCAGTTTACTAAGAGCCCTGGATAGAGATTATGGTTAGTGATTCACTTTGTGTGGTTTGGCAGACAGCAACTGTGGAGAGAAATGAGGAATTTTTGTTTTCTTTGCTGTTTTTTAATGCCATATTTTCACCTTGAAAAAAAAACAAAACAACACAAAACAAAACCACCACACAAAACCCACAACCCAAAATATTAATTACATCCCTCTGGTTTAAAGTTTTTCTGGAATCAAAGTTGTTGTAGCTTATTGCAACCATCTCAACTATCATCAGCTTTTTAATTATGCATTCACCGAGGCCAACTAAAAAGCTACATCTTGGCATAAGAATCATGCATAGATTTCTCTACTATTTACTTTTCATTAAGACTGCAAATGGGAGTTTTACAGCTTTTCTTTGAAGAAAACTAAAATTTTACTTCTAGATGGAACCAAAAAATCACAGCCAAATACACTGATGTGCCTGGCATAACAGCGTAACACGAATGTAAAGGGTTGGTCATTTGTCAGTCTTAACATAGGTTATCTGTGTGAAAATGAGCTAAATGGTCACATCTTAACAAATGTTGCTTAAAACTGATCAGTAACAAGATGTTTCCTTTTACAAAAGATCACACAAATACTGACAAATTTTCCACATAGTTTCTATTCTGGGAAAAAGATACTGATTAAAAGCTAAATTTGTTTTTAAATCAAGTAACAGACAACTACAAAAATACTGTTGTGAATTAAATACATATATTAAATGTTTAACAGTGCAAAATGTTGAGATGAAGCATACGAAATAATGGCTGCAACCTTTACAACAGTTAGTTTTAATATTATTTCTAAAAAGTTCCTGAGTTCCTGCTTACTTTTTACGGCATATAGATGGAATCTGTGTGTTCTTTATTTAAAGAACTGCAAATTGTGGGTTTATGTTGAGTGGTACTTGCGTGCTTATCATTTGTCCATTCCTCACCATCAGTGACTGGATCAGCCTGCTCAGAAGTCTCTAATTCTTCCTCTTCACTTTGTTCTGTGTTGTCTTCAGCACCGCTAAGGGTCTTCCCAAGCTGAAGAGTCTCCATAGTTCTCTGGGTCTCTGAAACCCAAGATTCAATTCTGCTGTTAAGCTGAACCTCTGCAGAGATTGGTTCATGGGCATAATCCTCATCATCATCTTCCTCCTCCTCTTCCTCCTCTTCTAGCATTCCTGGTACAAGAGTACTGGTGGTACTGGTCATGGAAGAATTCAAAAGATCTCGGCAGCTGCCATCCAGTGATCCCGTTTCTGTACTCTGCTGTGAGGCCCATTCCAGATTATCATCTGGTTTCATCTCATCTTTGTCACCTGGTGTGGCTTTTCCATGATTTGTTGCTGAGGTAGTGCCAGTTGTAGCCAAAGGTGGTTGTTTATTAACAGTGGCTTTTTCAATTTGACCATTACCAGCTTTTTCTGTTACCGCAGTCTTACATGAGGATTCTCTCTCATTTTCAGAGGTTTCTAATCCATCAGATGTTTCCACCATATTTCTCCAGTTTGTTTCTACAAGTTTCAAAAGAAGTTTAAATAGAAAACATGAATTCTTTCTATCAAAAAAGAATTTTCGCTGAACACCCTGGAATTGTTTGAGTAGCAGTAAAAGCTAATGATCTTAATATTCTATGCTTGCAAGAAAAATTTCAATTAGAAAAAGGAAGAAGAGAAACAGAGAGACAACAGAAAGAGCTGTGGATAACTTTAGGTTTGCACAGTATCCTTAACCAGACATTACGAAGTTGAAAGTTTGCGCACTTAGTTTAATGTGCAAACTGTGGAAGCACCGGATGTATCAGTGAGTGTGGTCAAGGAGGTTACTCTCAAATGTAATTTAAAAACAGAAAACTGCTATAGTATTAAGTTATCTGCTTAAGGATTTTCTGAAAAACTTTTAACAAAAGTCTAAGACATCACAAAAGAATTAATTAAAATCAAGATAATTTTCTTTTTAATACACCATAAGACTGGGGGAAAAAAAAAGGGGGGGTTGTTTGACTTCAATCAAGCATTCTCCTTTTTATCCCCTCTGTCATCTGGGCTTAAGCAACTGGCTAAATAAATTTGCCTTTTACTCACACTAGAATCACTCACTGCCATCTCATATTTCAATAATTAAGCTACATACCCTATCTCCAGAGACCTCAATAATTTAGTTCTTCCCCTCTGTCATTAGTTTTTCCTCAATCATATAATAATCAATTCTGCATTTGGTACCAGTTCTACGCCAGTTCAATAAAACTGGAAAAGCCACCCCCACTGATGCAAGTTAGGTAACTAACACTTTGGAGGATTAGAAATTTGAATTACTATTTTTATATAGTTCAGAGAAAAAAAAAACTGGTTACAGAAGTCCCTGAAATCTAACCCATTTTCTCTTATCCCTGAAAAGTGCAGAACACTGTAATTTATGAAGAAATACTGTATTTTTTGCTACAGTTTGCAATAAGCATCATTTGGAAAATTCCAGCTTCTAGTTACAAAAGTAAGTTTTAACACACTTACCGTATTCTTTCTCATTCACTTCAGATATGGGTTCAGAAATAACACTACAGAATGAGATAGCACTTGCTGCAGAAGGGTTACGAGAATGGCCCATGTGATGAGGTGCCTTCTTGACATTCTTTAAGGCTTCTTCTGCCTGCTCCTGTTCCATTGCAGCAACCATATCTCTGTATGCTTTTCTGGCCTCTTCAGTCAGTGATACCAGCTTATTAAACAGGTCCTAAGTACAAAGGCAGTTTTTATAAACAGCAGTTCTTACTAATAACTTCCACTTTAAATTACTCCTTTTAGTCAGAGGTATACCACATAGCAAGCCTTAAGCTCATTAGTACCAAATACCTTTACTTCAAGTACAAATTATTCTATGTATTAAATAAAAATACCACCCTGTGTTTATGCAGCTTTAAGGAAATATAAAAGATACTGGATTTATTTTTACTTTTACAAATTTAAGCCTTCCAGAGAGTTTCAGATGGCATTTTTATCTATTTGAAAGCTACAAAGATGTTGCAACTGAAGTATTTCAACACAGTCTCTCAGTTCTGCAAATACCACCTTCCAAAGAAGGACACACTCATATAGGTCAGGTCAGAGCCATTACCAAAGCATATTAGTTAGGTGGGCTCTCTATGCCAAATAAATTCTTAAAGGCATGTAACTGTTTACTCTAGCCATTTACATGAATGGATTTACTCACCTCAGCACCAGAGTAGTTGAAGATACCCACTACACTAACAGGAACCAGCTTGTTCACACAACGCCCAAGAGCTTTACGGCCAAGAGCAAAGACAAAAGGAATTTCTTGTTCCCGTGCCATGGCTATTACATTATATAGAGCCTCATCCAGTCCACCTTGGAGAAAGCAATTTTAAATACATACCTAGTCAGTTAAAGACATAGCATGGTGCTGTACAACACTATCACATTTTAACTGCAACTGGCCAGTAGAACAAGACATACAATCACCAGCTACTCTGTCCTACATGATAAACTGTACATTTCAAGTATAATCAGTATAGATCAAGGCAACATTCTCTATTAGTCCTGCAAACAAATCAGAATTTTTCACAGCTCTTTTCTTGAGCAGAGCTTTGCTATTCTCCTGTCTCAGGATGCCTGTATCTACACTTCCTGCTGTAGCAAAATGCATTGATTGGCTAACTAAACAATTCACGTTCCTCTCAAGGAATCCTCCTTAAGAACATCCAAAGCTCAGAACTCTAGCTATATCAAAGACTGAACAGAATAAAACTGAAGTCTATTGTATTTGTTATACTATCTATTTTTCTTTAAGCTTTTCACCTCTCATGAACAAGTTTCTTCCAGAATTAGGTAGAAAAGAATTAATGTGAAGTGGCAATTACACAATTGATTCTGGGTGTTATATCATACATAGTAACTAAAAAATGTTTAAACCATGCTGATCAGCATAGGAAAACTGTAAACAGTTAAATACACCACTCATTTTTATCATCTATACCTTTTGACTGGATTTTCTCGCAGTTGGGAGATATGATTACACACTTGATCTTATTTAGCTTCATATGCTTAGTAACCTCACGCAACCCCATAACAAGTCTTCTCCTTGCTTTGGCTCTCATGGGGTCCTTTTGATAAATACGTTCCTGGAAGCTGACAAGCTCTTGCAACAGGAGAGTCACACACTCATCTATTTCCTTACTTAGCACTTGGTTACAGTATCTGTCAATTCAAAAAACATCCAATATTAGCATAGCACATAATCAGTACTATTACACTGAGCCTTTTCTTTTACCAAGTGATTTTACTTCCTTGGAACAGTTACTAAACTGCTATTAAAGTTATTAAAAGGATTTAAGACAGCAGGCTGTATACTGTAAGATAAAAAATCATCCAGGAAAATCTATTTCCACTAACATCCCTTACCTCAAGAGGTCAGCCAAAAAGAGTATTAAAAAAATACAAAAAATACTATACTAGGTGCCATAAGCCACAATTTCTTAGTTTGGTTCTCTATAAAAGCAGATTAAGGAAAAAGCAGTAATATAGTAAGAGTGACTATTACACTATTTTCAGCATTCATAAGCACTCCATCCCATCCAAAGTGTACGCAGCCCTCCTTTAGAAAGGATTTTTTTGGAGAAAACTTCCACCTAGCTTATTTGTTGCAGCAACCAAAGTAGTCCAACATGCAGATGTGTATGTATATATATACACACATTTGTGTATGTATACACCTGCACAGAGCAATCCACCTATGGCAAAAAAAGAATACTTACAGAAACTTCTATTGATGAAAGGTCAGGTTACGTTCATTAAACTCCTCCTAAGTCTACTAAAGCTATCCACGCTTAAAAGACAAAGATGACTGAAGCACAAGCCTTGAATTTATATTAATAATGCAAAACTCTTACTCTCTGAATCTCTTGCTGTGAATTTTGGTTATTGCAGAAGATGCCATTGGACTGCCTATTCCAGAACTAGCAGGGGAACCTTGAGACACTGGGGTCATGCAGTACGGAGAATTCTGACTTGCTGGTGAAAGCGAAGTATCACTAGTCACGCTGAGTCCAGTTTCTGAGAGACAATTGTGAAACATTACAAAAGGCAAAGACATTTTCATATAAAAGAAACAGTATCATACTTCTGGATTGCTCCCTTGCCTTTCCCAAATTATGTTCTGAAAAACTAAACAGTGTTCTTCCCTGGAGTGGTGACAACATGGGGATCAGGTCAAAACAAGCACATACCCAATATTCAGCATGGTTGGATAAATATAGAATATTCGATTATTCATTTAAAATTTCCAAAGCTTAGTTCAGGAAACTGATAGAACAGAAAGAAAAGGTTGCCTAAATACAACCTCTTCCAATATTTCTGTACTATTTAAATATACATAATATTTAGCTAACTTATTCCTAGATTATTTAAGCTTTTCACACTTCAGGCAGGCAGGTTACTCAGTGTCGTGGTTTAAGCCTCTATAACTCACGCAGTTCGTTCACTCACTCCCCCCTCTTTCTTCCCCCCTGCTCCTGGGGGGATGGGGAGGAGAATCGAAAGAATGTAACTCCCACAGGTTGAGATAAGAACAGTTTAGTTACTCAAGTATAACACAAATCACTACTGCTACCACCAATAATCATACAAGAGAAGAGACAAGGAAAGAATACAATCGCTCACCACCTATACCCAGCCTGACCAAGCAGTGCACCCCCACCCTTCCGGGTCTCTGCTCTTTGTCTTTACATCCTTGGCATGACGTGCCGTGGCATGGAATACCTCTTTGGCTAGTTTGGGTCAGGTGTCCTGTCTCTGCTTCCTCCTGGCTTCCCCTCCTCCCTGGCACAGCATGAGGCTCAGAAAGTCCTTGGTCAAACCAAAACATTACCAAGCAGTAACTGAAAACACTGGTGTTATCAGCGCTGTTCCCAGGCTGAAAGTCAAAAACACAGCGCTGCACCAGCTACCAAGAAGGAGAAAAATGACTGCTACTGCTGAACCCAGCACACGCAGAAGAAAAGTTTTGAAGAAATACATCTGGAATCCTGACAGACGCCTCCTCCCTGCCCGAATATGTCAAAAAAGTCTCTGGAATTTCCCAGTTGCTCAGAGCTGTTGCTGCAAATCAACGATCCAGACACTGCAGTTGACTGACAAGACTATTTAAAAAGACCGTAAAACCTTATTTACAGTTTGCAACTTCTGTATCTGGAAAGCTTCCAGTCTGCTCATTTATAAGCCACTGCGATCAACATAGCACAGTCGACAACACGTTGCATTTTGTTTGCTTATCAAAAAATGCTAGGAACTCTGACATGTTGGGAACATCCACTGAAGAGGAATGAAATAAAAGTCTGTATGGAGATTACATACTTAGAACCCATACTGCACTCAACCTTCCACAACTGAGGGACAGACAAGGCATTTTAGAAGTGTTCTGACTTCTAGTATTTAATAATGCTTAAAAAGTTAAAAGATAATATCAATAAATTGTGTTACATAAAAAAGACAAAATATTAAAATAAGCCATTTAGTGCATCTGGGTGGGAGAAAAGGGGAGCTAGAGAGGTAGAAACCAACCTTCTTGAGAGGCCAGCTCCTGAGACTGGTCAGCAGTCACATTTATATGAACCTCTTTTGGCTCATCAGATCCCAACAGGCTGTGGTCAGATGACAAACGGCCTTTCTTCTCTTCTCTCTCTTTCAAAATGATCTAGGAACAAAACCAACAGCTATCAGCATCTAAAAACTGGAGAAAACTAAAGAAAAATGTCTTTTTGCTTGAATGCAACACAAAATAAACAACTTGGTTTGAACTTTCCTACTCATGCCAGCATAGGCAACCCTGAAATCATTTCAATTTCCTCTTTGATCACAAACAGTATTTTATTTCAGTATTATACAGATCATCTACACAATACTCATACTTCTACATGGTGCTTTCAACAATTCATTTTAATATTAACAACTTTCACAATTTTTCTCACACATAACACCCTCATTAACAATTCCTTCATTCCCACCCCTGTAAAGAAACCTTATGCAAGAATACTAGTCATCTTTGTGAAGCACCAGAACACAGAAAATCCTTTCTATACAAGAAAAGACAGTGCAAAAGTAAGTAGCCATGGACAGATCTGTATTACTATGATAAATAACAACATAAAGGTATTGACAACAGAGAGCTAGGAAGGGAAGAAGCTTAGCCAAAGCCAGCCTTTGTACAGGCACAGCTTTACCAGTTCTAACTGCCTGTATCATAAAGCGATCTTGATAAGAAATGCAGTGGTTAAAAAAGGCTTTCATTTTTCCCTTCTGATTTCTGTACATTGTGTACTCTGTGACATACCTACTTTATATGTGCACATACATACATGTTCACAGCCAATCATTTCTGAACTTTACTCAAAAACTAATCTCTAAAACCAGAGAAGGAAAACATGAGGTTAGCATACTATATGGCACTACAAGCTAGGGTACAACATGAAAAACCTGCAAACCCTCCCAGATGTCCTAGTGCTTACAGTAAAAAAAAAAAAAACACCAACAAAAAAAATTCCTTGCAATGTGTATTGAGATAGATTTGAACCACCTACAGCTAATTACGGGAATATGAAAGTTATGTTGCATGCCTAGCTCCAAAGGACAAGATACTGGTGTAACAGGAACTAGGAGGTAGAAGCTCACAACTCCGTTACCCAATGCTCATGGTCACGAGTCCTCAATGAAATACCCAGTTATTTTTGAAGTCTAAGTGTGGATCAAGACACCCCCCAGTTGACATATTTACCTTTTTAAGTGCTGTAGGGCGTTTCAGTTTTGCAATTTCCCTTTCTTTTCCTCTTTTCACTTTTGGAGCAGTTGAATCCAAAGGATTAAGGCAACCCATTGATGGCTGTCCTTTTGTTAAGGACTTTCTGTTGGTGGATTCTTTGGTATGAAAGGGAGCAGCACTGCCAACTAAACACAAGAAAGATCTTAATTTCACCAAAAGACATGTCAGCTTCATTTCAACACTGTTTTCAGAATTTCCACTGATGAATTCTCAAAGTACATTTTCCTTCCTTGGAAAAAAGCAGCTCATAATGACAGGAAAATTACATCATCAGATATTGTTGCTCCCAGATGGTTTTAAGCTTTCTTCAAACTTAGCCTTATGTTTTAGGAAGCTATGGATTCCAGGAAACAAACTACTTCATTGGTAAGGGATCTCTCAAATGAGTTTTATTACTAAGATTTTAATAGCAAGATAATTTGCAAATATTTATCCAAACATTGAGGTTTAGTTGTCAAAGACTTGATTAGTCGACAGGACAAAACAGAGTGAAGCATGTAGTTAGCGTATCTTCTGCAGGAAAGAATAAAACAAATAGACTCTAATGGAAATGCCAACTGTTCTTTGCTGAACTTTGATAAAACCTTGACAACGTGAACTAGTGTCTGAACACAGCTGAAATTCAAAGCAGGTAAATGAAGCAACACACAAGAGGGACAATGGTAACTATGGCCATAACAACGGACTCTAGGCTACATATTACTGCTCAGGAATGAGATTCATGGGTTATAATAGGTAACTACAAAAATGTCAACTCTATTCAGCAGCAAACATTACAGAACTTAATTTAATGTTAAGTGTTGAAAAAGAAATGGAGGAGAAAAAAAAAGCCTAAGTAAACCACTGTATATATTCATGATGGAACTATAACTTAGTATTCTGTGCATGTCTAATTTTCTTTTATTTTCAAAAGGATACAACAGAACTACAAGAAGGTACATAGAAAGCAAAATGGAACACATGCTTCCACAACAGAATAAGTAGACCAGGACTCTTCAGACTATGATAGATATGACAGACCTTCAGAAATCAGGAGAGCAGGGAATGATTCTTCAGTCTTTGTAATAGAGAGGCTATGAAAGCTAACAAAACTGCAAGTGGGGCACAAATCAACCTGACCCTGACCTCCACCTCCACAAAAACCACCAAAAACAGAAAAGGAAAAGCATCTCCACACACCATGTGGTAAGTTTAAGGCATTCACTGCCATCAGACCTTATAGACAGTAAAGCACGTGATCCAAGTCACTGGTATCCTCACTAAGCTGCTTTCCAAAAGAATCTTGTTTGGTTTGACCCAATACAATTCTTCTCATATTCATTTTAGCACTGAATTACAATCAAGACACGAATCCCGAGTTTTGAATAGTAGGTCTTAGGAGACGTTTGTCCTCGATTATACACGGACTTTCACCTCTGCATACTGCAGCTCAGAGGAAGATAGCACAGGTGAATTTTGAGAGCACATCAAGAAAGTCTTCCCAGGTTTTTGTTATGTTTATATTCAAAAATGAGAACTTGACAAAACCAACTCAACCCATATTTAAGATGCTCAGATCCATCACATTTATATTATCATAAAACACATTCAGCCATGGTCAGGCAGATGAGAAATACCTGTGTATGAGAGAGGCCTGGTGTTGGTGATCTGACGAGCTTTCATTGCTTGCTGCTGCTTTTCAAGAGCTGCTAACATGTCCCCCAAATCTAACTGGACAGGGGTCTTGCTCTTCTTTCCAGCTGCTTTTGATAGAGCCTCCTGTAACACAAAGATCATATGCTGATAAATACAAAGAAATAGTGCCTGCAAAACATTCTTTACAAGGAGAATATTGCCATTACAGAATAAAGAAGAGCAGCATGTAACTGATACACCTCTTTACCAACTGCTGGGGAGGTGGGGGTGTGCTACTCACTTGAAGTTTTTTCTGTTCCATGCTTATCTCTGAATACTCTTGAGCTGTTGCAAGTGCTGCTGCCAAGGCCTTCTTCTTCTGACTTTTTGCACGCTTTGGTACAGAGGTTGTGATAGGAATTGGAGTTTGGACTATATTGATGGGAGAATTCTCTGGCAAATCATCCAACTACGATTTTAAACAAAATGCAAGAAAAAACACAATTAAAAGACTTTTCTCTAAAGACCATAGGAAATGTGGCACTCCAGAAACCAAATGAACCATTTCAGTGCTTGGGTCACTAGCATGACATCCCAATTAAATACAGCAAAATGACACAGTAAGTTGACAGAGCTAGAAACACGTGTATTTCATTTTTGCACAAAACCACTACTATATTTATCTTCATTATGCCTTCAGAAGGTTTTCTAGTCTGATCACTAAGTAAGGGAGTGTTCTCACCCCCTCCTGCGAAGATTAAGTAACCTGAATGTATGGCCCTGCAACAAAAACATTTACGTAGATCAGATATTAAAAGAATATCTTTTAAAAAAACCTGTTTCTACAGCCTTGAAACAAATAAAAGTTCAGTTTATTTTCATTTCAAAATAAACTACACAAACTGTAGCTATTTTGAAAAACTGACACCATTACTACATATTTGTAGATTGAGCAGTTTTAAGCAAAGTCTGCATCAAAGCATCAGTCTGAACACAAGCCATTTGAGTCACAAAGAGTAACCAGGATATAGTTTACATATTAACACAAAGAAAGTTTGATAATCCTCAAAACTAATTTTAACCTCAAAAAACCTGTTGCATCTACTGTCCACGCAAAATTTAGCATGTGACTTCAAAAAGCACAAAACTTATCAGAAACCAGTGAGATGGAGAAGCTGGGAGCTAGACTCAATGATCCTTATCAGTTGCTTCTAACTTGTGATAGTTTATGATACCAAGTGTCTATTTATCTTAGAGTTTCACCTGTTAATCTCATTAACAGACAAAAATCCAGCTGTGTTTTTCTAAAGATGGGTTCTCTGCACCACTTAATTGGCATTTCTTTAGCATCCAAAGCTGGCAACACAAATACTCCAAGAAGAGCCCAGTTACTGCATTAAGTACAGTAGTGGAGACTGATGAAGAAATTACACATATCAAGTAGTCTCAAAATTACTTAATTTAGAAATGCTTTGCACAATGAATAATTAATTACTTACTACTTTGGGTGAAATCTTTTGCTGGATGTGACCACTTTTACTGCTGCCATTGTCACTATTCAGCTCTGGAAATTCATCTTCATCCTAAACAACACACAAGAACGAAGAGAATGGAACCAAAAGTCACATGAAAAGCATCAATTGAAACAGCTGAAGCTACAAGAATAAATGGAATCCTGAAGTCCCACGTAAGCTAGAAGGGCTTAAAAGTAACAAAAATAATAAAAAAATAACAAATCATTTTTGTATTCGTTTAACTTTTTTTTTAAAGAAGAAGAAATTTTTAAACTAAAGAAATCCCATTCCAATTAGGGGGAAACATCACTTATTCCACAACTTGCACCACTATAGCACAGAAACAGTTTTCACACAACACTACCTCAAAATACAGAGGTTCAGGACTCTGCTCTGTTCTGCTTGACTGGCTTGTAGTTGGAGGTTTTTCAGGTCGTTTCTGCAAATTCTGCCTTCTTTCTGAGGATGTGCTGTGGTCTCTGCATCTGAATCCAGACTGAAAATAATGAACAGAATTGGCATTTTGCAATTGCAGTTTTCACAGTGTGTGTACATGCATGTAAGGCTCTCATGTCTGCCACCCATCAACTAAGGTGACACAGTTTTGACGGAATTAGATTTAATAAGCTGTGCTTTTGTGTTCTCCTGGGGTATTTCTGTTGTTGTTTTGGGTTTTTGTTGTTGCTTTAAAACCTGTACTAATATATTCTAAAGGTAATACCAGATTATTCCCACCTCCCAAGTCACATGCAGCATCAGGATACATTCACCTCTAAATTTCTAATTAAATACAAAACAAAACACAAAAGGTACTTTTGGCCAAACATGAAGAAAACCACAAGAGCTGCTAGTGAGTACGTAACTCTGACACTAAGCTTGAGGAACTGTCTGTAACCATGATCAAAAGAACTACCTCCCACTATAAAGCTGTTCTGCTTACAATTACTGCCAGGCCAATGTTCAGGCCAAAGTACAGGCACAGAGATCTCTAAGTACAAGAGACCTCTGTAGTATAAACATTCTTCTGTTTATTACATGAAAGGTTGGTGGTACCCCATGTGCAAGACTGGTTGGCTGAAAGCAAAACATTATTTGAATCTCAAATTCTGGACCTTTCATACTAATGCATTTCTGAAGAAAATGTCCTATAGATCAGGTTAAAATTTCATTTCAAAGGAAAATAGTTTCTAGAACAATTCTGCCTTGAGGTACAATGAATTTGGCTGGGGAAACCTAATTTAAAACTCTGTGCCTGCTTTGCTCTTAAATATCTAAACTGCCAGACTTAGAGTCTAAACTATAACTAGATGAAAGGAAATCTGGTTCTTCCTACTCTCCCAATTGCACAAATGACAAATAGCGGTTCTAAAAGCAGCTGACTTGACTAGAGATTATAAAAGGATTCCGAGCTGCTACACTGCCCGATATGAGCATCGAGCTTCTTTATAGAATAAACCCATGGATACCAAATGGAAAGATTCAAGACAAATGAACAGTTACATCTTAAAAACTAAACAAGGCAAGCTAGCTCACACACATCTGAGTATACAGACACATCTATGACAAAGCTCCCACTTCAACCTCAGCTATTCTTGTCTGCAATAACTGAATTCAAGCAAAACTTATGCTTAAGCAAAGGCAGATGTTTCAGCCTCTTCTCTGTCTCCCTCCTGCACATCACCTCCCCCCCAGCTTTACATCAGAATCTGCCTTTAGCAAGTTAAAAATGTGCAATTGGACTTTAAGGTTGAATTGCAACAATTTTCATTCACCATTTTTATTAACTATTCATTGCATTTTAATTTTATAATGCGTTCAAAATTCCTTATTTCGCATATTACGAGAAACTGAATGCTTAGATTTTAGAACCATTAGCAACGTACCTGCGCACTATTTCTTTGCTCAGCTTGTCTTCCACCTCTAGAAAACATCAGAGTTTTTTCAAGCCAAGGTTTTTTTTGAGTTGCCTGGGAATTTACATTAGTCCAACTTACACCAGCTGAAAAAGAGAAATGCCATCATTGAAAAAAATCAGTCTGACAGAACATGTTGTAACAATACACATGCCATCAGAGCCAGGAACACAACTGTGATACAAATAAAGTTCTTTGAGAAAGTCTAATTCTCCTCTGACAAGACTTACTTCTGTAGCTGTATCGAGAAATTAGCAAAATTAAGGAAGTCTTAATGGAAAAGTCAGATTACAGGCATTCAAACTGCCAACAACCAATCATCAGGAAGTTGTCAGGTTCATACTGACATTTGTACCGATTTGGTCCAGTCATTAACAGCAGCCACTAGCCCTACCCACTACTACCAGACTAAGAATATTTGTTCATATTACCATACTTCTTTAAAGCTTCTATAAAAGTATCTGTACTTCTCAAATAGAGAATGAGAAGTCTTCAGCTCTACTTCTACCCTAGCAACTGCAGTCTCACAGGGTAAGGAAGCTCGAGGATAAAACACAACAGAAGCACAGCTTTATCTGAATGCTTCCATTGCAGTCTCTGGCTTTCTTGAATTCTTTAAAAGCAGCTGTTGACAAACCATTAGTGATAGCTACTTATACACTCATTCACCCAACAAATAACTAGGGCCTTAATGGAGGTGATGGAAATCACAGTAAAGACATATCTTCAGAAGTACCTGATCAATCAGAGTCAAAGATGATCCCTAGCAAAATGTAAAGAAAAATAAACACAAAAATGACCCAGCTAAATTTTAAACAGTTCATGACCTAAAACAATACTTACTTGTACTTATTGATGGTTCTACAACCTGAAAAGGGAAAAAAAGTTTTTAGTAGTTTTCATTAGTCTTTAGGAAACACATATAGTTAATTTATTCAGTTACATATTACATACACTCATTGCACAAGAATCTGTATTTCTTGAAGTCATGGCTGCAGCCTGGTTATTGCCATGCTTAGGACTGCAATAGCCACTGTCACTGTCAATGTCTGCTTCACTTGCGCCCTGCTCACTAGAGGACTCTGCAGCAGGGTGAGAAGTTCTTCTGCGCCTGCCTTTTGATTTCCAAAGCATTGTAGAAGCGCTCTCAGAAAGTGACTTATTGGCTATATCTGAAGGGAAATCTGCAAGAAAAAAAAAAAGTTACTTGTGCAGGAATTGTTAAAGGACATGAAAAACCTACACACATTAAAAGAATAGGGAAAGCCAAAGCCTTTGCACATGACAACAATTTCCTAAGAAAATTAAAACCAGCACTGTATTTGAACATATTATGTCTAGATACAACTAGTAATAATAATCAACTCTTCCAGGAGGAATCTACTTTTGACAGGGGAAAGAAAATCCCTGCAGAAGTACCATATCATTGCAACGTTACAATGTGACATAATGAGTAGGTCTCTGCAACTATCAGCATGTTCTCATTACATTTTTGATCCACAAAGTTCTCTTAAAGCCACATCTAAACCAGAGCCAACTTCTTTTAGGAAGGATGGTGACTGACATGTAATACTACCTATTTTGTACACCCAGAACACAAAAAAAACCATTACCTGTTTGCTGTGATGCATCAACCAACAAAACAATCTTTGATCTGTTCTCAGGACCTGAAGAACTGGTCTCCTTTTGAGTGGCAACATTTTTCACCGGAGGACGTTTATTTTTTATGTGCATCTGTAACTGCTGTTGCTGTTTTAAAAGATGAGCCACATACACAAGTCATATGATTTGATTTCACAGTTGTAAACAAGGCAACTAAAAGTTCTAATGCTCTCTACAGAAGCCACAAGTCTAAAGACAAAGATTAAGGGAAGTATTACTAAAAATATCAGACTTATTTGCAATATTTTCTGAATGAAGTGGGTTTTATAATATGGAAATACATAAAAAAAGGTTAAAAAAGTATGGGCATACTTCCTTTGCTCTCTAATGAAGTAATTCTAAGCTCAGACCAAACTAGCAAAGAGGCAGTGGAGTTTCCCACATTATACTTGCAGGCTCTATAAACTCAGCAAGTACTTTACCAAGAATTTTGCTATTGTCCCATTAATACCTAGCTTTTCTGCCCACCTTTCCTTCCATTGATACTACTGCCATACCTGTTTTTACTGAAATAAGATGCATGTTTCCTGGACAAAGATATTTTCTCTACACAGTTTTACTTATCCTATTAAAAACCAGACTTACTTTTTGTATGACTGGCGCCCTGTTGCTGCTTCTGCTCCGCTGACTGGATAACGGAAAGGCCTGGCCTGATGGGCTGGGACGCTCAGTGCATTCTGTAGTAACTGTATTTACAGCATTTGCTGGTTGAAAGGGTGCAGAATAAGGGGTAGGGAAAGGATGATAGAAACCCATGACCTGAGCACATGGTGCTGGCATCAGCTGATAATAAGTATATTCTGTAGAAACGGGAGGTTGTGCAGATATTATAGGATAAGCAAGGTATGGTCCTGCAGGATTTGGGTTGGGCTGCTGCCATCTGATGTCATTGTTGTATAATGGAAACTGTCTGTAAAAATCAAAAGAAAGGCAACTGCTCAGTAAGTTTCTCTCTCTCGATCTTTACCACTTCCTTAAAAAAACCCCCAGAAAACAACCAACCTCAACTCATTCATTTCATGAGCTCTTAGCTTTTAGTAACTGAACTTAAATTTATTAGGACTTCAAGATGCTGATCAACTGATTCACAAGCTCACTTTACATTCAAATGCAAGACAAGTACCTTTGTTGATCTTGCATTTGTACACGTTTAGTAAATTTCCAATATTAAATAAAATGTAGGCATTTATTTTCACAAGTACTTTGGTCCCATTACAATTTCAGTAATATAACTGAAGTAGATACCTAAGTTCACACAAGGTAAGTTAGCAGACACATGGGACAGTGTCATTCATTAGCCGACACAGTGCCAAGTACTTAGATATGTTAAGTTGCAAGTCACCCTTGTTCAGAATTCCTATAAAAATGCAGGCCTTAAGCAGCACACACGAAAAAAGCCATTTAGGACCTTACTACTGAAACCAAGCACAAAGACTTCTTCCTGTGTTTATTTGTGATACAGCATACTACTAGAAGATCCCCTTGGAAACTATGAACCCAAGTCTCTCTCTCTTCAAATCCCCAAGAGACCGGGAAATCTACATGGAAAATGCAGAGGCCAGAATACTAGAGAAAGAGTAAGAAAAAGTCCAGGATACTTTTATAGATCAGCAGTAGGCAGTTACCAAGTATTACTTTTGTTCTTCATATTCCAGTAGAGCAGCAATGAAGTGCTGTCCTAAGCAAACACTAAGTACATTTTTCAAAACCAAACAGCAATAACTGTTTATGCCTTCAGAGTTGATTATTTATATTGAAGTTGTGCATTTAGTGAACACCACATTTGGGTAAGGATAAAGAGCATGTGGGTTAGAATAAAGGAGTTCCTAAGCAAAATATGTTATAACTCGTTATGCTAAAAAGACAACCTTGGATGCAGCTACACAACACAAGTGCCAACTGCATACTGTTTTGCCATGGCTAGATCGAAGTTAGACACATGCAGCCTTGCTTCAGCATCAGAGATTCAGATACAGACCTACTGAGTGTCCTAGAAGATGCAAGAGTACAGCAGGTGACTTTGTGAGGAATTCAGAATCATAGAATAGTTAGGGTTGGAAAGGACCCTAAGATCATCAAGTTCCAACCCCCCTGCCATGAGGAACGTGACGAGCAGGTCAAGGGAAGTGATCCTGCCCCTCTACTCTGCTCTTGTGAGACCTCACTTGGAGTACTGTGTGCAGTCCTGGTGTCCTCAACAGAAAAAGGACATGCAACTGTTGGAACAAGTCCAGAGGAGGGCCACGAGGATGATCAGGGGACTGGAGCACCTCCCATATGAAGACAGGCTGAGAAACCAGGGAAGTTGTGAATGCTCCATCACTGGCAGTGTTCAAGGCCAGGTTGGACAGAGCCTTGGGTAGCATGGTTTAGTGGAAGGTCATAGAATTTGTACCAAACCTCTGTAGCTAGGGCAATAAAAGCTGCAAAGAGTACAAACAGAGATAAGTAGAGGCACAGAAGTAAGTAAAAAAGATCTGGGACAGAGAAACTTCACCCTCACCCATGAACAGTCACAAAATTAAATAAAGTGAACAGGATGAATATGCTCCCTGACTCCTCTCAAGTCGACCAAAAGTTTAAACTCATTTAAAACCACACCATCTTTCATGAAGAACACAACTATTTATTACCTATTGGGTTGGTTTTCCTGTACAAATGGATAGCAAGTGATCAGGTAGCTAGGGATAGGAGTTGGTTCCATGCCATTAATTCCTCCACTGTCGTTAGGAAGCGCCATTGGGATCATTAGTGTTTCTGGACCCTTCTTCTGAGGAATAAATGGTTCTACTTCAGCTGACAGCTTGACATTCTTAAAGAAAATAGAAACAATATCTTCATTAAATACAACCATAGATTGCTGGGGAAAATTTAGATTCATAATGTTGTACAGTATGTACCACAAATAGCAGGCAAATAGATGACAAGACTACAGGATTCAGTAAATTGAAAGACATAAACCAGTTGGCAAGCGCTTATTACATCCTTCCCATTACAGGGTGTAATACAGATCACCAACATTTGGCATTTGTATTAACCTTTACATTTCAAAGTGTAAAACTAATTAACTTAAAAGGGACTGAAGTTCAGATCTTGCAAAGGATATGCTAGTCTGAGCACAGAAAGAAATCAAATTAGCACTGTAGGTGGAACACAGTTCTGGAGACTTTCAAAAGTGAAACCAACATATGGAAGATATAGTAATTCCTGGCCTGCTCTACAAATCTGACCATGTTCCTAGGCAATTATAAAGAAGATTTTTCAGCAGTAAACCACAGGTTTACTACCAAAATAGACGGCATATTACAGAACCACCCCCCCCCCCCAATTCCATCTGCACAATTTTAACATATGTTAAAGTGTTAAGAATATGATTACATTTTGCCATGAAAGCATTGAAGACTGCTTAGAAATTAAGTTTTAGAAAGCAGTTTAAAGACTGCTTTCAAATAAAAGTATCTCTCCCAATCCTGAAGGTATCCTCAAATGCCTATATGGTCATTTTACCCCACACTTTTTATCTTGTACAGAATAGCTGGATCTTAAACAATGAAAAATTCTCTGTTCAGTATGACAACTGCAGATCCAAAGTACCCTTAAATTCTGTATTCCATTTTAAGTGACATTCAGCCAAAAAGTATACTTTTTGTACACAGATTTCAGCTTAATTATACTCATCTGACATTAGTATCTCAATGAATACCAATTCTCTCTAAAGGAGGCAAGGATTTCACAAACTTTTCCTTCCATTTGTCTAAAAGCATTCCAAAGGCAGTGTATAACCTATATAAGTACATGCTCCTACTCTCCAAAAGTAGAGCCTGTTTGAGGCGCTGAGGACAGCCTTATATCCTTGCCATTACTTGTAGAACATCCAATGAACAGAAACAGTTCAACAATGGGAGCTTTTAAAATATCATAACTCGTAGTCCTGTGCTACCACACACTTCTCAGTCCATGTCCTTGCTCAGCACATCCAGAGGCAGCCTTCCTGTCCAATATCTGAATCCCTAAGCCTACTAGAAAGTCCCCAACATTCATTTTTATTTTAGCAAGATCCTGTATTTCTTTAACAGCATGGAGGTGGAGGGGTAAGTCCAAAAAATGTTTTGAAAATACAGTTGCTCCAGTGAGCAAGAAAAGCTACTTTTACTTGATGAGAACGTACTTCAATGTATCAGCGTGAACTAGAAAAAGCGAGGTCAAGACCCACTCATTCAGAGTACTAGATCTTTGTTTAGTTAGTCTGACATGCTTACACAGAAGAAAATCTAATTACTAAGCAAAACGTAGAATCATCATTAAGTAAATTACTAAGACCATGAGTTACACTGTAATTCACCAAACAAGTCACAAACCAACTGGTATTTAAGTACTTTACTATCACATACTCTTCAGAAGGGAAGGGAAAAAAACACCCCATAGTTGAGACTTTAAAAGCTCCCTTTCATTTATTATATTCACTATTAAAACATCAGAACTCCCAGAAGTATTTTCAATACAGATTACTTATGACAACAGTATTAAAATTCCCTGCCAATTTTGGAAATTAAACCAAACGTTTTGCTCAATCCATTCTTTTCAGCTCCAAATGCGCCATTCAAACTGAGTAACTGCAAAGACGGTCATTCTGCAGCAGCTAACTGGATGACTAGTACAAGTGGAATCAAACTTTTTACAGGAAAAGCGTTATTACACACAAAGTGTCTGCCTCTTTATATTTTTACTCTTCCATTATCAAATTTGCCAATTCATATTTTCATGAGATTTTATGCAGTTAGCTACAGCAATAGCTCAAATTTCACCAGCCACTTCCTGCAAACATCAGATCACTGAATAATTTTACTTAAACATCACTCGCTTCTTTCCAAATATTGAGCACCTAATTAAAAATTAATTTCATAAACACAGTCAGAAGCTTTCTAAGTGCAACATTATTTAGGATAGGAGACAGTTGTCTGCAGGATGTCTGAAAGTATTAACTTAAGATCAAAGTTATATCCTTAACAACTTTGATGGCAAGATGCTCTGCAGCCACAGTGACCAAAGGCAAAGCTTGGTGTAACTGGACTGAGAATTAAAAAGTCATATAAAAAGAGAGGGTGGGAAGCAAAAATTGTGAAGTAGAGAGTCCATTATTATTTTTAACCATTTCTTGAGAGGCTTCCCTGACTTGGGGCTTCTCAAGGTGAGCTGAGAAAGCAGAAACATCCCTTCCAACAAAATGAGTCTCTGCTTTGATATGCTTATTTAGTAAGAACATCAGTCATTTACAGATAAAATTGTAGCATAAGAGATGTGAAGTTTCGGCAGCAATCGAAAGAGGAAAACAAAACATCTAAATAAATAAATGAAAGGATAAAAGTAGAACTAGAGTGGCAGAGGGGGAAAGGTACGTCTTAGTAAGTGACAAGATATGCTATCCTTGCCAAAAAAGTGGTTATTAATGACTGTTGTGAAAATAGTTATGGCGACAAGCACCAACACAAAAGTATCACTACCTGCAGCGCAACAAGGTCTACTTTACAGTGGAACGATCACCTTAGTATTAAATAAATTAAATCTTTTCCAGCTCCTGAAGTCACATACAGCTGTGGTGCAGGTGCAATGGCAGCACCTAACTTCTGCAACACAAGTCAAACACACTGCTCTACACAGAGCTTCCTCTGACCTCGGGCACATCCCTCCGCAGCTGGTGACTCACCCACCTCATGCAAAACTCCGAGGCATTCTCCTCCACATACAGCACTAAACACTTTCCATTAACTAACTAACTAAAAAAAAAAACCTCTCTAGTGCTTACATACACTTACACATAACAGAAATACCAACACTGAAATCCCTCACAGAAACTAAAAGGGTTTTTTTTAGGCTATTTCAAGATCATGAAGCAAAAATATTTAAGAATAGATTTAGTTGTGGGCTGGCCTACAGAGCTGGATGGCAAAGACATTTAAAGAATACACCGGGGCTGTCTCATCCATAAGGAATTCAACAGTAAAAACTGGGTAAGTGCTTTATAAATATGGTGTTCTTCATGAAGCTCTGAAAACATTCAAACAACTACTCCTAATCTACCAGTCAGTATCTCCCAGCAACATGTCAAGTGAACTTTAGCCAAGATACTAATTATAAACCACTCTAGTGCTGATTTGGAAAACAGTCAAAACATTTTATTTGTGATTGAGGTTGGGATAAGATTCCTCATTTTAAAGATCCTTGCTGTCTGTCTGCTCTTTCCCTATATTATTTTGGAAAACTGATGCGGAAATACAAACATCTTTCCTTAATGGCAAGTCACTTGCAGAATGGTCTCATTACAGTGTTTTTTGTGATATTGTATTATACCATTATTCATTATTAGTATTATGTGAGAACAGCCTTTCACATCAAGTATCAAAACAAGGAGATATAACTGATCAAAGCAGGCGCCAAATGACTTCCATCAGCAAGGCTGTCACAGCAAAGTATTTCCTGTCAATTTGCAAAGGTAATCCCTGCCCCACTTTCCCATTTAGGTATTTTGGATGGTATTTGACTTAATCTTCCATTAAAAGCAGAATTATTATATTCTGTTTTTTTGTTTTTATTTAAATTAATAAATAATTTAAAACCCACCAAACCACAAAACAAAAAAGAAAAAACCCAACTCCTATGTAACCTTACAAGTTTAGGAAAATTTCATTTGATTTCTTCTGCTTGATTTTGCTAGGCTTAAACAACTCTGAGATGCCCAAAGTAGAATAACTTTCATGTTTCCTTGCCTGTTGCTTGGCCTCTTCTACAGGTAATGATTAACTATTGCTATGACAGAGCAATTGGCTGATGTATTTAATTAACATTTTCTGTACAGCTCATAACATATGTAGCTTACCTGTAGTGGTGAAATAAATACACAGCATATCCTGTAATCATAAACACATATGGGTGTATTTGAAAGTTAATTTCTTTTTTCGCCTACAGAACTTTGATAGGTCTGTTATTTAAAAGAATCAAAACTGCATTTCAAAAATCTTTTACAGGCCTTAATACCTTAAACACAATTTTCTTGTGCAATTTAACCTGTACCTACAGGTTGGGTCAGTTTGAGAAGGTCTGCGTTTGTTTTTTTCTTTTTTTAAGTGCTTCCAAGAAACTTGTTTCGGCAAAAGAAATAATTTAAGGTAAAGCTCTGGTTTTGAATTTTGCAATTTGTTCTGTAGGCATTGTATAAGTGTGTGTGTGTGTATGTGTGTGTATATATATATACACACACATAAATAAACTATACATATGCTAACTCACCAGAAAAGCAACTAAAAACTTAAAAACCTTGATACAAGTGTTTCAAAATCATTCTGTCAGTATAATATAAGCAGTCCTCAGCACAACTGATACATTTAATGAAACAATAAATCCCCATTTCCACTTCAAGGTAGAAAACAAAGACAGCTCAAGCATATTACCAGGTAAACAAATTAACTTCAACATGTTGCTTCCTTATAGTACCTTACCAGTCCCTCTAAAAAAGTTCCTTTTTACATAGGATGCGCCTTCAGATGAGGACAATGAACTCTCTTAAACTCAAAAGCAAAAAAGGGAAGCAAATGTACCAAGTCAGGAACCAAACCAAAACATAAAACAGAATTAACTCCCCAATGTGATTACCCAGACATTTCAGCACTTTTCACAGATGGTTAGTGGTTTCATCTGACACCTGAAGGAAACAAAATAGCAAGGCCAAGTAATTTGCCCAAAGTCATCTAAGCAGATTTTTTTTAGGACTATCCTTTACTCAGCTGGGAGGAAAGACTGGTGAAGAAAGACAGCAAAGTAACTTCTCTTGTTATAAACAGCATTTTAGGTCTCCCTAGTATGCTGTCAGAATACCAGACATAATATTTCCTTAATAGTGTAAGAAGATTAAGTGAAACAGAAAGCAAAATAAATAATAATCAATTTAGTAAGTAAAGGTGCTGCTAATTTCTTGTTGTGCTGGACAAGCAAAAAGTATCTCCAACAAAGACTTCTTTTTTCTTTTAACAGGTTGTCTCTATGTTTCTTTGGCCAGACACAGAAATAATGATGCCAAATAAAACAGTTGTTGCTAGATTTGTTTTGTAGTTTTTTTTTTTTTTTTTTTAAATACCATGTTGACAGGCTTAAGACTCAATGGAAAATGCAACTAATGACAACTGCAGTAAACTTCAGAATGAGGGATAAGATTTTTTAAATAGTATTTCCTTTCAGAAGCAAATACGAAGTGCATAAACAAAGCGCTTGCAAATATGTATGAACATAATTCCTCAAAGACTTCATCCACACAGTACAAACGGAGTGACAAGTGCAAATGAAGAGAACCCACAGGACTGACCATGCCACTGGGTCATAACCACAAGCAAGCAAAAACAATTAGACAAGAAAAATTCGTTAAGCATTAAAGGATGAGGGAAGGTTTCCACACTTCTCCTAATCCTTTCAATACAGCACTTGTGCTACTAACTTATGCTCTGATTGCACTCACAGTACTAAGATTTATTCTAGCCTGCATCCACTAACAAATGAGTGTTTTGCCACTGACAACAGCAAATGCAGGGTCAGACCCTAAACAGTTAATACAGAGTAGTGTATAGTTTTGATCAGGCAGTCTAAAGGCAAACACCACAAATGTTGCAAGACCAAACTTTATTTTGGAATGCAACTTTTTCATGTTTATTCAACCTTTCACATCACAAAGCTAAACAAAGCTTTATTACAATTTATCTTACATAACCAAATTCAATTTTAAATATAAACTTAAGTCATGCTGAAACATCAGATTTTCAATCACTTGCCAATTAATGGAAGCACACCCCTTCAACACTTTTACAGAAGTCTCTTTTATAGATATGCCTAGTTTTGATTTGCAAAATGTTTTGCAGTAGGTCATTACATATTTCAGTCCAACAATTACAACTCTTTCAAGACAGCATATATACTGAAGTGATCCTTTGTTTTCTATATAAAAGCTACTGTAGTCATCAACAGCTGCAAAGACAGAAGATGACACAAGCAGGAACAGACTGGTAAACTGTCCTATAGTTATAGCACTGTATGTTTAATCTTAGAAAAGTTTTTGTTCATTGTAGCTTAATGTCATTCAGCATTTTCCATTAAATAGTATCTCTGTCAGCTTGCTCTCAGAAAAGAACACTTGGATATTAATCTTGCCATTTACAGGGTGAGAAAATAGACACAGATGCCACATTTCAGAGGGCTATAATAAAATCAGCTGCTTTGCTGTCTCGAAGTCTGGAAACAAGAAGTCTTAACACAAACATAAGATAAAAAACATAGCTCCAAACTTTCCTGGTTTTAGGAAAACAATCCTACTTCTGGATTTTGATTTTAGTAATTTAGAAGTCATTTTAGTAGTAAGACAGGTCACATTTCCTCTATTTTAAGAGAAACTTAACAAATATGGAAGTCACTGTTTCTATAATTAGTTGCTTCTAAGTGGCAATACTTCAGGAATGGTAAATATGCAGTCCAACTGGAAACACCAGCAGCAGGCCATTTAACCCTCCCTATTTAGATTTAACACAGTAATTTCAACACAACACTTAAAGTAAATACTTTATTAAGTTAACCTTTCCCTTTCCCCTCAGCTCATAAGGGAACCATGCATAAATATCTTCCCTTTCACAGAAGGAAGTACCACACTTGGAATGTAACAAACTAAGTATAAACATTTTTATGTATATGTAGAAACTGGCAAGTGACACAATATGACGAGTTGCCATGTTTAAATACAGAACAAGAATATTGTAGGAAAAAAAAGGGGGCTAGTGGTGGCAAAATTTAATGTTTACAGTTGCAAAGCTCATCCAAAGATTTACCAAGAGGATCCTCTTCACTTTAGTTTACAGCATTCAACAGTACATACAAACTCCAAAACTCACACTATCAACGTGAAGTACTAATACTTGAGTGCTTTGTAACTTACATATTAAAGTATTAATAGAAACCATTCATGCAAATCAGCTTCCTCACCTCCACAAACTAGTCAAGAATAAATAAATTTGATCAAAAAAGATGCTCATATATCATATCAATAACATTCAAATCCATGGGAGAAGACGTCCTCTAATAATATCTTCTCTAATAAGGTAATGCAAAACTCACAAACTCTAAGTTCTTCTGCATTTCAAGGTTCAAGAGAAAAAAACCCACACAAAATTTACCGTACAGGAAAACTGATCTTTTCCAGTTAGCCTCAGTTGAAAATTCTGCTGTGGGTAAGAAACACTGAAGGAAACTGCAGGGGATAAATAGCACAAAATATAGAACTAGTGCTATTTCTACGGTAAGCATATTATCAAGCCAACTGTTGAATGGTCAAGAATAGTAGAGGCAAGCAGAGCAGGCTGTCTTTAACCAATACTAACACAAAACATAAGCCACTGATTTTGCAACTTCACCTGATTTCTCAACTGCACTAATGGAACTAAATGTCTTAATCACAGGGCAAGACATGTGTTAACACTAAGAAAAATCAGAGCACAGCAGTGTCTTTGAGAGGGGAAGGTGCATGTTGTTTCTCTTTAGCTTTCCATCACAATCAGCTTCAACGGAAAGAGTGCCAGAGGTCATGTGGCAAGTTCTATCTCTTGCACGAATATAATCTACATTTAACTGCTGAAACCCATACGATTTTTAATGTTAAATTACAGTTCTGGTGTAGACAAAAGTAAACTTCCACACCCACCACCAAAATCACAACATATCCTATCATAAAATAATTGGTTTTAAACAACATGACCATGTTTTCTTCTATGTCAGCTGTCAAAATATCACTGAGCATATAACAACAGACAAAGTCATACCAGGATTTAGGCAAGAGAAACTTGAATGGCTGTCTAGAACTTTTTGTCATTTAGTTGTCCAAATGTTCTTAGTGCATGGCATCTCATATGGATTTACTGAGCCAACACCATAAAACACTGTTCAAATACATTCCTCCCAAAGCATTTGCTATCTCCCTTTACTCTTGAAATACTATAATATAGCACAATATTCCTAATTCATATTGTAACTCCGCAGTACTGATTCTTATCAGCATGCACAGTTACCATACTGCAGCTGAAAGAATATTCAGGGGGAAAGGAGAGAAGAGCGTAAGCACTGTTAACACGTGTCTGCATGTTTTAATATTCATATATCAGATGCCACAGATGCAGAAAGGAGCCCATATCAAAGAAAGAATGGAACAGCACCCAAAACTGATGCGACCTTATCAAACACATAGGAAAAGGAGATTACATTCAATTCTTACAGCATTAAAGGTTCAAACCCAAAGCATTTAGGGATCTCCTAATCAAGATGCTACTGCATAATGAAGAGACAAAAGCAATAAGATCGTTGAATCATTTTAGAAACTCATCAGGTGTCAATTACTTGTCTGCCTAGAAGTCTTACTAGTGAATAAGGAACCGACAGGACTAGATATGCTGCAAACAGAATAAACACGATGGTTCTTTCTTCAAAGAGCTTAAACGCACCTCCAAGTTGAAATACTGGACTTAGTTAAGCTGATCAGACAGAGTCAACGTTTTACACCATGAATAACACAATGATTCTCAGTTTTCATGAGCTATTTTCAACAAATAAAAAGAGAATGGTTTGATAGGGGCATGTGTGTGAACCTCCAGTAATGAGGAACTCAAGGAACAAGGAATAAATATTTCACAAGTGCACTGTAGTACTAATTACAGGTGAATCGGAGGGGGAGGAAAGCGAGCGCACTTAAAACCATAAACACAAAAATTTAAAGCAAAAAGGTTAGACTAAGGTTAATCTTACAGAATAAGGTCAGTCTCATATGAAGGTAAATAAGAAAGCATGAAAAGAAGTGAATTTAAAGTAATTTTCACGCCAGAAGGTTTAGTAAGAAAGACACAGTGGGAGCCATACTGTAGTAAGATACACTGTTCACCAACTTCCTTAGATGTATGTACAAAATGAAAAGCAATATATCTTCACAGAATGCATTATTACTCAGTAGATACTTTGCTACAGGAGCTTGTGCTATTTTTTTTATTAGCCCAACTATTAGAATCCCTGGAGATGCCAAAGCTGAAAATTACAAAAAAAGCACAGTTAATTCATGAATTTTCAACACATTCTCTGGAAACAAAAGAGCAGAAGTAATATCAGGGTGTTACAGATGGGAGCATTCATTTCAGATACACCTTTTAGAACTACCTCCTGATGATGAAACATTTTATTGCATATATGTAACAAACCCTATGAACTCGAAAGTCCCAGTTTAAGCATATTCCTAACTCCAGTATGACAACTCTTAAGAATAACTCAAACAGATTACCTTGATAAAGCCAAGTTAAACATCGAGGGGGAAAAAATAGCAACTTGTAGGATTAATGAGTTATATCCAACTCCTTCCTTCTCAGCTAACCAGCTGCGACCAACGGCTATGTCCCTGAACCTGGTATTGCAGTATCTCAACGACAGTGACACATCTCATGGTGCGAAGTTCTCAAGAAGCCCGTTAAAGTCGCTTCCAGTCACCACGCAAGTTTAAACCAAATTTCACTAAATGAAATCATTGCCTAAGCTTGAAACAAAGCCTGAAGAACCAAGAAAGGTACAGGCCAAGTCGGACCAACGCACCCTTTCGCGAGCACCGACGGGAGCTGCGCGCTCCACAACCCACCCCGGCAGCCCCTGCCCGGCCGGACACCTCTCGCGGGCGGGCAGCGCCCAGGCCGGGGGCTCCCGACCGGCACCGCCGGCCGCGCCACCGACCCGACAACACACACTGAGCTCCGGTGCGCAGCCTGAAAGACACCCCGCCTGAAGCCGCAGAGGGGCCCTTCTTCGGCGGGGAGGTATGTCAGCCCCCACCCCGGCACGGCAGGCCCCCGCCGCACCCCTCGCACCAACGCTGGCCCCGGCAGGCCGCGGGCCGCACCCTGCCCCTCCGCTCAGCCGGTGCCCGACGCGCCGGGCCTGACAGCCGCAAGTCTGACAGAGCCGGGCCGCCGCCCCGGCGCTCCCCTCCGTCCCCCGCCCGGTCCGCTCGCCCACCCGCCCTCACCGCGGCGCCGGGGCGTAGCTTGCCCCCTCCCGCCGCAGCTGTTTACGGTCTCCTCAGAGCCGAGCCCGCCCCTCACACCTTGTCCGCTTTGTCCATGGCTCCAGCTGGGCTGGGCGGCGGCTCTAATAAGGACGGCGGAGAGCCCGAGCCGCCCCCGCCATGGCGCCCGCTTCCCCCGCCGCGCTCCCGCACACGCCCAGCGCGGCGCTGCCCCGCTCGCAGCTATCACGGAAACCGAGCCCGGCGACGCCACAGCTGGGGCGGGGCGGGGGGGCGGCGGGGCGGGAGCCGCAGGGACGGAGGCCGGGCGGGCCCAAGCGGCGCGGAACGCCTTCTCCCAGCTCGAGGGGAGCGGGGGGTTGTGGTGGGTGCCCCCTCCTCGGCGCGTTCCGGCCCCCGAGAACAAGCGAGGCGCCGCCTTAAACGTTAGAGAGAGCTGCAGAGGTAAAGGGGGGGACCGGGGCTGTCCCCTCCGCCCGCGGCGCCGCAGTCAGCGGCAGGTGCGTGGCGGGGCCCTGTGCTCAGGGGCGGTGTCAGGGGAGCCTCAGGCCGGCGGCGTCCTGGAAATTATCTGGAACATCGACGGGAAAATGGAAAACCCGTGGTTCGTTTGAACCTAAAACTGAGTCAGGAGCGCTTCGGGGGCAGGCGGGGCTGTGAGCGGGGCCCGGTGCGGGCCGCCACCGGCACGAGGGGGAACGTCGTAAGACACGGGCTCCAGCACGGCTGTGTGTCATTGCTGGTTTGTTTCTCACTTGTGTTTAGTTACTGTAATGCCAGCACAGACCATGTTCACCGCTGAGACTGGGGAGTACAGCCAGTGCTAACAACAGTCCTCCATACACGCATCCGGTGTGTTACATTCCTACCTTTCATTAAGCGAATGTCTACTGCCTTGGGCATGCTGTATGAACATTACTAAATCGTGGCAAAGAGACAAAAAAGTAGAACTAGACTACCTTTGTAAAACATGTATGCAAAGGATATTCTGGAGCAGACTCTTGAGCACTGCCAGGTGAAGTGTGTTTATAAAATGTGTAAGTGCAAGAAGCAGGCTGCTTCTTGATGATCTTGTGAATACATGGAAAGGAAAAAAGCAAACCTGTACCTGAATTTGTGGCAATAAAATTACCTAAAACACCTCTACTGAGCAATTTTGATAGAGCTTCCTAGATTTAACCTGCATTTTATAATTATTTAATCTTTCCCTATTTATGTTCATTATGTTATGAACAGTTTGTGTTTTATAAAAAAATTATTTCTTGGATTAATCATCATAATCCCTTAGTATTTTCTTAAGAGTTGATCTTCACCATTAAAACTTCATATGTAACATATGGTATTATGAAGATGGCTATCCCACTGCACAGCAAGTTCTCATCTTGCCAACAGATGACACAGAGAACTTTTTGAGACTGTCAGTGCCTCCCCTGCTATACCGTCCACAGTGGGAGTATCACCATCCAAGTGCAACTTTTGCCTAGATGTCTACATTACTTATATTCTCCACCTTAAGCTTTCATAGGCTTGCAGCCAGCAAAATCATAGGTCCCCTGGATCATAGGGGAACGGGAGAGGGTGAAGTTGTAATCCCAAATAAATGATAGGATTTCTAATAACTTCAGTGAGTACAATGTTCTGCTACAAGCGGAGAGAACAGAATGGCTGCTGCTGCACCTTAATTGATACGAGAAACCTCAACGGGAGAAGCTGCAGCAGTTGTACACTTGATATGCACTTCTATATTCCCAGCACTTGACAAGATTAAATGGTAAGCAGAACTAACACAAGTGTTCATAACCCTAGGAAGCCATTTCAAGGTAGTAACACAGATTAATTTGAGGTTATGATGTTATGTTCCCAGGAGCTTTTACACAATGACATTTGTTATTTCAACACAAGTCACAAAAATAAAACTGAGGATTAAGCTGGTTCTATCAAGAGCTTTCAGCTGATGCAATGGAACAGCATTTCATCAGTAACTGATGAACCTAAATAGAAGATGTAAATCTACAGATATATCATAATGAAACTTAAAATAAGCCACCTAAATGTAACCTTTGTAAATCAAACAACAAATCTCTACTGAGTGAAATGTATTTTATTCCCAATAGTTGAATGTGTATTGCTTTTTCGTGCAAAATGAGGTTGACTCCTTTAAAACCTAGTCAGTTTTCCTCTCCCAAGTAATGTGGGAGAACTTGCCTGACTGGACAGAAAACAGTGAAAAAATCCTACTGAAACAACTAGAACAATGTTTTCTTGTATTAGCACACCAGCATTTTAGCATGGAATGCAGCTTAATTTGTCCAAATTGGTGCTGACCACAGAATATATATTATGACATTTGCTTAAGATAGCTGCTGTATTTTTAAAAAATAATGACTCATTATGGCAAGGCTTTTCATTATGAAATCCTTCTTTTGTTCCCAAGATACATACCAACAGAAAGGTCACACTTGGAAGGGCTGTTATGCATGCTTAACCAACAATAACAAGAGCTTCTAAGATCTAAATCCAGCAGTGATTAAATAGACATCAGATCTACATAAATCTACAATATGTGTAATACAGAAAGTCATGCTGGGTGACCTGGGTGGCCACTTGGGTGAAAAGAACTCAAGCCTCCCATAAAATTTAACTCTGTGTTATCAGTGTAAAGAGAAGCATAGCAAAGCATTCGGAACCAGTTATGTTAGATCCTCTGTCCACAGCTATCACAACTATGTCAGGGTATCTGGTTACATGGCCCTTGATCCAGTGTTGTGTAAGAGAACTCAACAATGTTACAGTCCTTAAGGACGCCATAAAAAAAGTCTTAAAACCCCGTTCAATTTAAACACACTGGTAATTGCAGTAGCTGGTTTTGAATATTCAGTGCTAAGGGTCCAGTTCTCAAATCTGTCAGTTTGTAAACAATTCCTGCTACTCTTTTATTGCAACATGGAGTAAGTAAGTGAATCGTCTGGAAGCAAAAATTATGCTCCAACCTAGCGGGTGCTGACTGCAATTCTGCTTATCAGTTGTTTCTCATTACATCTGCTGGATAGTGGAGATACCCTTCCTGAATCCAATGGAGGACACCGACCAAATGAAGAATTAAATCTAGGTCAACACAAAACCTAAAAAATGGAGTCTAAACCAAAATTTCTCAGCAGTATGAAAAGGCACTTGGTAATGACTGAATTCAGAATTAAAATCACAGGATTACAAGGGAATCTAACAGCGTATGCATAGCTACTCACACTCTCTACTTACACTGGCTCTATTTACATCTACTGGGTGTAAAGTCCTGCAAAACACACAAGGACGTAATTAAGCATGTCTCACTGAAATCAAGGCAGCTTCTTACACTGAAAGCTGAACATACGTATAAGCTTAATCGCACTGGCATGGAAGTATGAAATAAGGGTTGCTCAGTGACACCCCCTCCACCCCGCGGCCTAAGCAGGCTGAGACCAAGCTCCACAAATGAGCACTGCAACAGCACTGGCAGGTTTGGAGGTGCCACAGGGAGCAAGTGGAAGAGACAGCAAGAATGAAGCTGATTACAAAATGAGTTTTACTGGACTAGGACTAAAATCTTCAGCCTAATTATAGAAAAAGACCAGTACAGAAAGCAAGTATATCTTAGCAAATAACATCTGTATCTGGGATACAACATGTAGCATCCTGCAGAGGCAGCAAAGAGCAGATGCCACAGAGAACATAACCAAAGTGGGAAGGTGAGCTGGGAACCAGTACATGAAGCTGAAAATCACGACTCTGATAGCAACATGCAATTACTACCTGGCAGCAGTCAGAGTGAGCCCAGCACTCCCACTGACAGCAGCTGCAAAGAGGCAGTGGAGCCAACCAGGACAGATCCTGCCTTGCAACTCCTTGTAGTACTGCCAGAAAGAGATTCTTTACTCTTGCTGTAACACTTACAGGCATTACATCTGAAATTTAGTGCTAAATATGCAGTTATAACACAGATGCAGTTTGCAATCTACCTTTCCACAGCTTCAGAAGCATTTACGGCAGCAGTAATCCTTTCTGTCAATATCTTAATTAACACTTTATGACTGGCTATAATGTAGTATTGTACGTAGTTCTCTAATCTGGTTCTAAAACATATTTTTATCACTTTGAAAATAATAAAGTAACAGCTAAACTTTTATTTTTAAAGTCTGTATTAACATCTCTATATGGAAATTTAGTTCAAATAACTGCTGTATTTTCAAGAAGACAAAGGGGTACTGTCCAGAGTGATGTCACTTTACTCTTAATCCATACTTATGCAATTCCTGCTCAAGTAAATTAATTCACCACCTCTCAAAAAAAAAGTGAAAATATAATCTTCAAATACAGACATGTTTTAAAGCTGACAATTTCTCAGTAATTACAAAAATCACAGTGTTTATTTACAGACTACAATTCAAATACCTTCATTGTATTATTCTGCCAGGTGCATTTCAGCTGTGTTGCCTTTATTCTGTTTTCTTTTTGCTTAATATATTTTTAAGCCTACTTAAAATGAAAATTAAATCCTCGTTACACTGCAGTTTCAGATCCAATCCATTAGAGGACTTTGAGATGAGTAAAAAATACATTCTTCCAAAGTAAGTTTGATAAATACTACTACTAAAACAAATCTAAAACGCATGCAGACACAGCACACACATCCTCCCAGATTTCATTTGCAATGATGTTCAGTTTTAATGCATAAGCTGCCAGAAACTTAAAAGAGGGGTTTATATATACACAGCTTAATCACTGTTGTAATCTTACATATGATTACAACAGCCATTAAAATGCTCATTTGCAAACGCTGTTACTGGTACTAGCTAAAGTGCCAGTTTGTCTTGTACCAATAGCAACAAAAGGTATACAGAAACATCAAAAAAAGTTGTGAAAAACGTGGTGCTGACAACTAATGACAATTGCAGAAATTTAATGACTGGAACCAAGACTGGAGAATGCAGTGAGGCTGCTCAGCACTCCTGCAACAACCTGCAGTGCAATAATGTTATATGAAAAACAAATTCAGTCACTCTTTTCCTTTAACTGCTTGTTCACTTTTCCTGAGGAGGTAGAAATGACACCAGAGCCACATCTACCGTGGACTAAGCGGGCTAAAGCAACTACTAGCAGTTTCTGCTGCAGTTGTATGACAACACAGCTCCTCTGTATTTCCCTGCAGAGAATTCTCATCTTACAGGTTAAGAGTCATGAGAACACAGAAAAGGAGTAGAATCCCTTAGGGATTATATAAATCTTCATTATTTGCCTAGAGCACAGATGCTAAGGCACTATATGCATGAGTAAGAACTGAAGTATGCCAAAACACACAACTTATTAGAGGTAGACTGACACTTTTTCAGTCTAAAACCACAGTGTTAGCCCTCCCTATTGAAATTAATACCTTCACTATTGGACTAGTCCTACTACAATTAGTCCTTCACAACAAAAAGATAAAACAAGGGAACTAGATAGATAGGACAAGATTTACTGCAGTATTTCTATTTCCTTCTTGAAAAACCCAGCATGCCTCCTCAACAGACATAGCTGGGATGGGAAAGGTTACATCAGTTAACAACAGACAGTCTAGACTTTTTTTTAGGTGATACTAAGTTTATGCACAGTTCTTTTTTTCCCTCCTTTAGAAGAAAACAGTTGTTCTTTCCCACAGCAAGGGTGGCAGGAAATGGCAGAGAAAGGAAATGTGCTGAAATAGCTGTCACAGTCCCCACAGGAAGGAGAACCTTGAAATAGCTGTCACAGTCTCTTGTCCCTAAGGGAGGAAGAACCTTGCAAGATTTGCTATCCAAATTAAAGTCTCTCTATCTGTAGGAAGGGTCTCAGTTACTGTGCAGTATTATTAAGTTCAGTTTCACATCACCAGATCTTGGTGGAATTTTCAAAGTAAAAAACTATGCTGCATATTACAGCACTGTAAGTAAATACTATCTACAGATTTTATGAAGTAAAAAACTTTGCCCTTGCATAAAAACCAAGTTCAATTTATATTTATATTTTATTATTAAGTGGATAAATTAGAAACACCTATTGGTAAAAATATGCACCACTGAAGGAGAAATGGCTCACCCAAGACTGAGCATCATGCTACTCATGCAACACATTTAAGTTTTACTGTGCAAACTCAAGGGAAAAAAGTCACTTGCTTTGACAACTGCAGAGCAAAGTAATTTTTTAAGGGACATAATTACCCTTCAGATGAAAGTTAATTTTAGCATATTTAATTATACATTGTTACCAACTTAAATCCTGTCCTAGAATATGGAGTTTTCCATGCTGTCTTGCATGTATGTGATTGCCACGTGTCATTTATTAGGCTTTTTAATTATTTTTGGGGTAGTGTTAATTGCTCTGCATCCATATTTTTTTCCTTCTACTGTAACAGTGACTGTGTGTGGCACTGCATTGTGCACCATTACACCATACCCTCAGCCTTAAAACGGGGTAGTTGCAGTTATGGAAGAAGTGACCCTACAAAATTTCTTCTACATTTCTGAGACCTGCAAGAGAATTTCTGCCAGCTCCAGAAAACCTGCTACAGGAAGATAAGTGTTGCTGGGGTCAATACTGCAGCTCTATATTTTAAATGGATCTGATGATCTCCAAAACCTTCGGACATGAAAGGCTTGTGCCCACTATGCCACAGGACTTCAGGACTTGAATAGCAGTTCTGAAGGGACTGCATTACAATCAAGCATTTGAGACAGAAGTGTCCCCACACTATACACACAGTGTCATTTTATATACACTGAATTTGGTTAAAACCACCACATATTAGGGAAAAAGAGAAATAACAATCAGGGTCTGCATTCCTATTCCCAGGGTACTGCCTGGCAAACCTGTATTCTTGAAGTACCGAAACAAATACCCAGCATATTCCTGAGAAGCACCAAATACCCACCAACATCAACTAGGCAGGACTGATAATAGTTGGGTGTCTTGCAAGATACCTGCCAGCTTTTAAACTCTTGAATATTTATGTTTAACTACTTCCAGGAGAGAAGGGGAGTGGAGAAAAAAATAACAGCACACATAACAATGTTCAGCCTTAAAAATCTCCATATTGTCCTTCATAAGTGGGGTGAAGATGAAGTAATGCCTATTTGCTTTTAAAAATAACAAAAGTAAAAAGTATAGTGAAAGCACATCAAGAAACAAACTGTACAATTTCTGAACTGCACTGTTTATTTTGCTGCTTGAAACCTAAGTGACAGTATGCCACTATAATTATGGGGTTTCTTCTAAACCTTTACTACACTGCAGGTACAGAAATATACGGACACATTTTTGGAGAATTGACATTTTGCAAAATGCAGCAAACATTTCAATTTATACATGAGAAAAGGAAGTGTTCCAAAGGGTATGCATTTCAAGTTATTGCAGGTTATTTCTGTGAGAGAATTTCTGTAGGTAAAACATGTTTAAAATTAACCAACGGTAATGTGTCAGTGTATTTAAAATCATGACAAAAATCTTCTCTCTGGTCATTAATTGCCCCTTTGACAAATTACTACGATGTTGTATGTTTAGGGCAAGATGTCAATACAGCATAAATCCCGTGGCATTTTGGTTTTCTTCTGGAGATTAAAGCTGTTTTTTTCTTGGGATAAATGCAGCAGCAAAACACAAACCAGCTGATCAAAAAAGCACTTCTGCCATAACTCCAATAATTTCAGGGCACACCAACCGACAGTAGTTTTGCCATTCCCAGTTCTTTTAAGGTTTACATCACTGCACTGTTGCCTTAAGTACGTTTGTAAAAGCTTGTTTTCTGTTAAGCCAGCTTGCTGACTACAGCCTGGTTGAGAGAATTTAGTTGGTTGGTCCATTTATCTAATGCAGTATACCGTGCACCACCTCTCTTCTGATGATCCAGTTCTAGGAGCTGGTTGACTTGATCAATTCGGCCATGTATAGTGCTGGAAGGAAGTAAGTAAATAAATAAAGTAAATCTCTAATGCACATGGAAAAAGGAGCTTGCAATAAATCAGAAGTAAAGAGGTCGTCTTATGCAAGAGGGACATAAAAGTCCATTTCAAAATTCAGCACTTCTATTATATATTGACTTGGGTAGTCCTGCCTATTTAGTTGTCATCGTGATTGGCAATCAACTTAACAAATCCATTGGGCAATGCATATCTCATCTGCCAAGCTACAACCCACATAAGACTCTGAAGCAATACAAGGTAAACAGTCCTTGAAAGTCAAGAAATCGTGGAAAATAGTGATTTATGTAAAAATAAATTAAACCCATGTATGGATTATATTTTCCCAGTAGCTATAACAAGTTATCCTCCAAAAAAAAGATTTTACGAATTGTAATTAAGTTTTTAAAGTCAAGCAGAGCAGACTATTAATCTGTCAACCTGAAAACATACTCAAACATACATGGGCATAAGCAGCAATTACTAAGAATAATATTTTCTGTAATTTCATAATAATACAAGTAAATGATTATGTAAATCAAAGTTAAAGTACGGACATGCTGCTCAATCTCTCTGCTTAATTTTCTTGGCTCATGTCTTACAAATATGCTTTACTGGTTATAAGCCAAGCAAATCCAAAGTCAGTGTCATTACCTTTTGGTTCTAGAATCAACCACTATTGTCACAATGCACAAAAATACTGTTTTGTTGCTTAGTATATGCTTTGATTATTTTAAAGTAATCAAATATCAATGATCAAGAATAAAGTACATACTTATCCAATATGCACTGCACAAGCAAGCTTTCCACATCAGCTACATCTATGTTTAACTCCTAAAAGAAAAAAAAAACTCATTATGCTGCTACTCTTGTTTTGCAACATTATAGCCTTCCAGTCTATATTTTATATACAGGGTTTGATTTAATTTCTGTTTCTTTGTGTTCAAAAGAGTCAATTAAGTAATGAACTATTAAGCAAAGGAACTCCACCCAAAATATACAAAGCCAATGATCAAGAAGAGATCAGTAACGTCTCAGAAAAGGCTAAGGCAAAACTCTTGCAAGCTCCAGAAATGAGTTTCTGACTTACTGGAAAACAAAGAAACAAAAAACCACCACCATCACCACACCACCTCCCCTCCAAACCTCACACACACACACAAGAAATACAAACCCCAAAACCAAAATCCCCCCACCAAAACTCAGGAAATAAAAAGAAATTATTTTCAGGAAATAACTGGTTTGCACTCAAAAACCATTTAAAGGGCTACTTGCATCTTCTAGCTCAGGCAGGTTCTACAAAGCTTAGGTTATCTTAAAAAAAGGCATACAGAGTTCTAGAGAGAACTTAAGCATAAAACCTGCATCTCTAATACTTCATGACTTATTTTGGAATGCTGTGAATTTTTGCAAGAAAAATCATGGACTCACAGGAGATGGAAATAGTCATCTATTGTCATTGGGGTTTGATTTTGTTCTTTCCAGATTAGGGAATGAAATCAGTGATTCTAGTATAATAGTTGGTTTGTTCTATTACTACAGTTCCATAATTCATACAACACAGACATCTGATGATATCTTTTGAACAAAAGAAATTAAAATTTGGATTTTTATGTTCACAACATTTACATTCATAATTACATTTTGAGTTACACAAATTTCACTTTTTATAGTTCTCTTTGGAAAACTGCTTTTCTATACCAAGTATAAGATGCTAATTGAGTATTTCAGAAATGTATCATAGTACGTATCATAAAGAACATTGGGATGACACTTGCAATTTACATTTTTGCACTGCAAAGCTGCCAGCAGTGCCTCAGTATTACTTCATGGTTTATATTTTAGATGTCCTATTTCTGGAAGCACTGTATTTATTTAAGAGCTTTTATTCACAATTAATCATTTACTTAGGCAAATGAAAGGCTCCACTGACACATACCTTAGAAATAAAAGGAATATGTATTCTTGTGTAAGGCTTAATTAATTTTATAAGCACTTGTGTTCTGATGTTTCGTAAAAGCTCTGTAAGAAAGAATAAATACTGTAAAAACAACAGTATTGAAATAAAGATGTGATACAGCTCCATATAGAAAGATATCCTAAATACCATGATCTTTTAAGGTAGTAATTCATTGAGGAGAAAGATAGCAAAATAAAGGGACCCTTTTTTTTCCAGGGATCCAAGCAACATGTATTTCTGAAGATAGACACATAGAGATGAAAACTCTTTCAACAGTGAGCAACATATTCCCTAGTAAAAATCTGAATTAATTAAACTGGATAAATCATACAGATTATTGCACAATATATCTGCCCCTCTAATTGATGTCTAGAAAGCTTGTCTTGTCCAGAAGCGGAAAGAGGTACTGTTAAGGCTCCGAAACTTAAATCTGCGTGCACATAAAATCTGACTTTTCCCCATGAAGTTAAGTTAAAAGATCAGGGCCTAATGGTATAATTATGACGAGGAAATGAAGTATAAAAGTGCCTCCATGAAGTGCCTGATTTTGCTTTGATAAGATAGTGCAGCCATTGTTTTAGAAATTTCTACGTTGTTAAATTTGGATAAAATGAAAGCATAAATTACAATTGTAAAATAACAGAAAAAGAGCTAGATCTATTTTTACCTAACTAGTTACACAAGCACTGTTTATATAATGAAAAATAATACTGAAGTCCAGATTACGTAACTCAACAAAACTAAGGAGATTAAACAATGAGGCAAGGTATGTAAACATTATAACCATGAATGTACATTCTGTATCAGTACAGAATGAAAACGATGAGAAATCACGAGCATGTGAGGAGTGAAATCCAAATTCTCTTCAAACATTTGATTCAACTGTCCTCCATCACTTGCTTTCCAGTTCTGTTATACTTTCTTCCTTAAGCATCCATCTCTCTAAATCTTACAAAATCTCCCTGCAAGACTTTGAAGCTTACCAGTAGTCGACATGTAGCAGCAGTAGAGGGGATATATTTAGATTCCCCTGCTGTTTGACATGTTCTCTTTTACAAACAAGAAGTGTAAGAAAACCAGGTCTCTGCTCTTTTCTTTCATGTAAATATCCAGGTAAATGAACTTGCTATGCCACAGTAAGCCCTATTCTTGATGAAAACAGTAGTTATCTGAGAAACTGGAGACAGTATTCAAGTGAAGAGACTTTTAAATTATCAGATATATGGTAAATGCAGGGGTAACTGCATTTTCTTATGTTGTTGGAATGAAAGAGCATTATTTAGTGTGTTCCCCTAGTATTTTAAGTATAGGTACTAGAAATCCAAACACTATTTTCTACATTAGAATTATGCATCTTGTTGCCTATTTTATTACCACACATTTATTAATACAACCTTCATTACACTGTCTACATAATTTGTCTTTAATCTGAAAAATAAAATTAACCTTATGAACTATTAAACAGCTAACTGTTGAGACTGGCACAAACCACCTTTACAAGTAAGGCTTGCCCTTCTTCCATCGTTTCAATGGAAAAAAATAGCTGCTACTCAAAACATTTAGTGCATAACAGCACCGTAGATACTATCACTATCTTAGAATATCCACTCTTGCTAGAACTTTCCCATTCATTCCTGCAATTCTTCATGGTCATTCTGCATGCTTGAATGCATGTTGGCCTTGATCAACTTCTAAAGAACTTGGAAACAGTAAAGGAACCATCCACAAGTAATTACAAAGAATTCTTATACTACCAAGTAATGAAAACAAAAAGGATTAAAATAGCCTGCAAAAATACCTTCAATGTGCTCCCTTATGAAGGGATCGTCCATGATGTTGCTGTGATTTGTTTTCAGAATCTTCTCAAATTCCGTGATGTCGTTATTCTGATAGGCACTGCACAAAAACCGAGAGACTGAGTTATTATTTTTAAAAGTTAAACAGACTCCTAAGAGTGTGCTCTATGCTTCTAAAAAAACCCTTGTAGTAAGTGTTGGTGGCAAATGATTTTTTTCAGAACCTTTATAAGGAAAAACTATTTCAACATGAGATGCAACAGAAATGCCCTTTCTCCTATTTCTATTTGAGCAGTATTTACAAAAGTTCAATATGAGCATTCGGTTATTCCACAAGTGCACACTAGTTTCAAAACTTCTGTAGTTTAAAAAGTTACTCTTTAAATAAGCCTAGACCCTAAAAATAGCCAATTTTGAAAAGTATCACTACTTAAATTTTGGCTTCATGAAGCTATACTTCATGGAACAAACGTGAGCTAAAAGGAGTCTAGAGGGTTGTTGCTGTTTGCAGAATGCCCATTTTAAGCTGATTTCTAAAAATATGAGAAGACGGAAGAAATCCTGACTGCTAGGATCAACCGTCAGCAATTCTGGTGTAATATTACTTTTTAGGTTTTTATTTATAGCTAGTTTTTAGTTTAGATATCATTAAACCAGTCAATCTTGTTATCTGAGAGCAGAGTACAAAAAGGAGGTGGGTTCAGACACCTGTTCTTCAGTAGTAGCACCACAGCACTAGTTAAGAGCATTAGGGTAAAAGCTGTAACCACTGAAACAAGACCTTTTTCTTCAAATATAATGGTTTTACAATTCAAATTTATCATCTTTGCTTACAGGAACAATCAGCTGTAATAGGGACTACCTACTGACTAATTAAACTTACACAGTAATTTCATTATACTAAACTACAGGCTATCAATGTTTAACCTGGAAGACACAGTGTCCAATACACGCTTTCAACTTCTGTTTAACATTAAAATCAAACATTTTAAGAACAACATTATTTTTGCTTCATAGTCTCTGTATGTTTTTAAATTGTTTTTAAGCTGGTTAAAAAAAAAAGTCATCCTTTATTATCAGTAAAATGGGCAAGAAAAAGAGCTGTTACATTTAAGGTGGAACTCGATGAGTTTATGAAGAGTTATATGAATGGAATGGACTGTATCACATGAAACCAGTAAATTTTACTTCATAATTAAAAGGAAATTCAGTCAAGTATATTTTATTGCTTATTCCTCAAGTCTATTTTTGACATATGTGAAACATTCAAGTTCCCAAAGCAGAATATAGGAAGAATTAAAAACATAATGGTAATCTTTGGAATTAATTTTATCTTCTGCATATTTCTTATCTACACTGCTTTTATTGCATTATTAATTTTAAAGAAGTTACACTCAAATGTCAAGATAAAAGATATAAATTAGGATTATGAAAAAAATCAGACTGGGTAAGGCCATCTGGAGTTCCTTCTGCCCCAAATTCACATGGAACTATGACAGTGAAGTAGAAAAGACATGTCTAAAGTGCAGCTATTGGAAATAGTCCCTTAATAAACTGCCAGATAATTTATTCATCATGATGTCAATAATGGATGAACAGCCTCACTTTCAGAAACAATTTGTATGCATACAGCTGTACAGCACCATAGCAGTATCAGAGCAAGGATTCTTCCAACATGAGAGCAACTGCATATTTGAAAGTGTGAGCAGGAATTACTTCTTACGTAATGAAAAGGTGGGAAAATTTTCCTACATGTTGTTTTTACTTGCTTGTTGTTTTTACTGATAAAGCAAAGGCAGGATGAGTGGATGGAACGGGTTAGCTTCAAAGCACAGTATACAAAAACTGACTCAGTTCAATTTATTTTACCTAGTGATCTTAATATACTAAAGGTTCTCACATCAGTGTTTCATCAAAGAGGTAATGAAGACTTCTTTTGAATTTCACGTTTGATGGATAGAGGAGATGACTTGACAGTTCAGTTTCATATTCCTAATATTATGAAAGTCCTTTAGTAATCATGCCCATGCATCCAAGTCAAGTCTGTTTGCTTTGGTATGAGAGGTCAATCTTATCTCAATTTCTCATATATAACCAGCCAAATGCAAAGACCAGTTGCAGTGCAAGGTGGAACAACTTTTTTTAAGTGAGAAATGAGGATTTTGCCACTGCATAAGAAATGCAGCATAGTAGAAGATAACAGCGCATTTCTGTATCTCTACCTGGTACAGCATATATATTCACAGGCATGTCACAGTAAATAAGTTTCTTAAGAAAAACAAACAGTGTACAAGTATTTGCCCAAAATTTACGAAATAACTATGTTAGCTGTGTAGAGAAAAGCCATCTCCAAAAATGCTCCATATCTGGTTTGGACACTACATCTTCTTATTTTTGTTCTCCAGAAAAATTAAAATCTTACCTTACTAAATTAGTCATTGCTAGAATTTCTGGATCATTTTTGTATGGTTTCGCCTGAAGAGAACAGAAAGCACAAGACGCGTGTTTACATTTTAAACATTTTTTGTCCTTTGGGTAATTTCTCTAACCATTGGTGGGGGGGTGGGAAAGATGAAAAATTTAAGAAATACCTCCTGAGAGTCAAATGGATTTATTCCAGATTTCATGAGCATGTTTGCTAAGACCAAGTATTTTAAGCAAGTGGTTCTTCTGGGGCTCCCTGATTCATCATAATTCTTGAACGCTTCAAAAAAATCAGTATGTGCCTTTTCAAACTCTCCTTCTCTTAAGTGCATTTTGCCTCCACATTCTGAAAAGAAAAAACAGATGAAGAGAAAAGAACACTGCGTGCTTGCTGCTGACTACAATAATTGTACTCAGAAGCTCCACGCTATTTCTAAATAGATTACTGAAATATTTTCAGGAGTCTTTTCATTCTCTGAAATTGCTAGGGAAAAGAAAGCATTAGGGCCTTCACATACAGCACTGCCATTTGAAAAAACCCATTCCAAAGAAGAAAAACCAAAACCCAACCCACACCATAAATCTGAAAGAACACTAATCCTTACAGCCAATAATTAGTTTAACCTTATGTTAAAATACTAGAAAAACCAAAATGGAATTTATCTCCATTTCAGAGGTAACAGACTTCCTGTATTTATGGAACTTTTCCTATCTGTTGAGTCACACATTAAAAATGAGAAATACTGTCTCCTTTTATTTCTGAAGTACCCATTGCTGCCCAATTATCTGTGCAAGTGCCTGCACCAGGGGAAGGGGAAAGGCACAACAGTATCCTGGACAGTTTTTTTCAAATCAAATGGCATGTTTCCACTATCGTTCCTCATTACAGATAATAAATAATATTTTCAATAACATCCTAAAGCCCTTCAGTTTCTGATTAATTTCGTTAACACCAAACACAAATCTACAAAAGCGGACTGCAGAAATAGCTGTTCCTTCTACTAGCAGTCCTGTCTAGCCTTTTTTTATCCTTTTTGTGTATCCTTTATTGCTTGCCGTGGTGTTAAAACATTTAAGCTCAAGTCTTCTTGTTCTTCTATTGCTTCTTTCCTACACTGTATGTAGCCACTGTCCTACCCTTCTGACCAGCGCATCTGTTACTCAGGCACCAAGAACAGCAGAGCTGAAGTCCCACAGGAGGCAAACATTGAATGATGAGACTGTAGCCACTGCATTTGTAGTCTGTCTGCCTCTCAATCTACAGCATCTCCTGTTGTTACAGCTAGAACTGGAAGAAACATTAATTATCCAATTTTCATAAAACCCATGTACGCAACAGAAGTTAAATGAAAAAGTCAAGATTAACTTGCCTCTGATAACTCCCATGATCAGTGGATGAGGAATGGCTGACTTGATGTGCAATGACTGTTCATATAGTGCTTTAAGTTTTTTGTTATTTTTCTGTGCTGTATACATTTGAATTTCCAAAGCATAGATTTCCAATAGTTGAGTACCTTTTTTTAGATCATCTTCCCCATCATCAGTCTAGGACAGATTAAGTAATAAATACTGTGAAATTTTAAGAGAACAGTGATTTCAGTTTATACTAGTACCAAATACTCTCAGTAATTTCCTGTCAGAAATAAGGATATTCCTAAAGCTTAAAAATTTTGATACAGCGGTTAACACAAAGCATAATGCTCAAAGAACTTATCACAGGCCAAGTTTTGAAGGCTGTTATTTAAAAAGTCATTTTTTTTATTTAATTAAATCTTTTCCTCAGAACTTTGCCCTTTATTTTCTGCTTTCCTTAAACCACACTCTCAGCATATAAATGCAATGACTGACACACATACATATATATAAAAATACATACGACTCTCCTGCTGCCTATAACAGAACCATTTCCCAGATATTTGTAACCCATTTTTCATGCTCGAAGAAGAAAAGGGGACACAAACAGGCACAGCAGGCAGGATGGCAGATTTCCGCCACCCCCTTCCAAATGGGAAAGGGACAACTGTACTTTCAGTTTTTAGTAAAGCTCACTTGGAATCTGCGGTATATTTTAAAATAAGTGTCTATGTATTACAGATTATTCATAGATTATTCATATGTCCTTCTCATCCCTGCAGATGACTAAAAGGAAACTTTATCAGCAACTGTGACTATCTTTTAAAAATCATCTTTAGGCAAGGAATAAAACACATCCTTTTTTGTTCATGTCATCAAACACATAAAATAAAGCAAGCACATTATTTCTTCCCTCTGTACTAAGGCCCAGCAACGGTGCCTCAAAGGCCAACAACAGATGTAAAAAAACCTAACAAACAAAACAAAAATAAAACAAACCTACAAACAACAGTGCTGCTTACTAAGCTACAGTAATTTGAATATAAGTGTACCTGGCATGACTGATGCAGCTGACGCAAAATCTTTTGTAACTTTCCATATTCTTCTCGTTCTAAATATAATTTGCCAAGCTGTAATGAAAAAACCAAACAAAAAAAAAAAAGCTGAAGTACTAAGGTCTACTAAGATTTCACAGTCATCATTTATAAATGAGAGTCAGCTGAAGGTGTCACAAACAAAAGCAAAGAAGGGTAAGTTGTATATTTTACCTTTGTGTTTGTCTTAAACCACAATCTATCATTCTTAGCATCTTTCAGAGCTTCAAGTGTTGTTTCATAGAATTCCTGAAGCAAATCCATCTGACATAAAAAATCAGAATTCTATAATTGTAAACAGCAAATTTGTACCTGTTAATAAAGTCAATCTGAACAAACTAAAAGTGCATGCTTGAACTTCAAAATAAGAAAGTTATCTGCATCTTAGTGTCTGCTTTTAAACTGTAAAGACCTTCTAAAGGAACAAAACTAAGTGCACTTGCTTTTTTAATATGAAATAGCTATCAATAAAGTATTCACATTTTAAGACTTTAACCATCTACCATGCTAGTGAAAATGAAAGCCACCTTATACAAGCCCATCTTATATAACCAAGCAATAACATTCTTATGTTGTGTAACAGAAGACTAACACTGGCAGCATTGCTCCTACTTAAAAGGAGAAAAACAAAAATAATTTCCATATCAAAAAGAAAATACAATTTACAAAGAGAGAAATGGTCAAAGGAAAAAATGCTTTCTCCTTTCTACACTATCAATGCTGCATCAAAGAAAGCTTTTGAGCACATCAACCATTTCTTTGCATAAAAACCCCAAAATGGAGGTGCTGAGTGTGACCTTTAACAAAGGTTCTACAGAAAACGTGTTAGTATTGTTTATGGCCATTGTTCTTTGGGGGACAACAGATCTGTGGCTACACATCAGGTTTGGATTTTCGGACTGGCCCTCCAGGCCTTGCTCCAACTGCATTTAGACCAGATATACCAACCTCAGCCAACAAGGTATAATCTAAGACAATCCTTTAGACCTTAAGAGTAAACCATCATTCAACTATTAAACTTTCATTTCCTAAGAGTGGCAGGACAGGAAGGAATGTGATAATGACAGAGGAGTCATCACTTAAGACCGGTATCCTCTGTATGCAAGTGCTACTTCAGGTAGTCAGTTAGGGGAGGTTTTTATTCTCCATAAAGCTTCTACACCACCACAAAAGGGAAGGAGCTGGGCTGTGCATCTATGAACATGTACCTAGCTTGCACAGTACACCTGAAGACAGGCAGTATTTAACACCAACAATTCATTGCAACATTCTTCTAAGGTTCCCTCCTCCCCTCAAAAAAAATAAAACAAAAACCAAACTAAAACAAAAAAAAGCCATAAAAAACCCCAACCAAACAAAAAACAACAAAAAATCCCCCACACAACAAAAAAACCCAAACCACCACCCCCCCCAAAAGGTATTGTTTAATTACAAATCGTATTTGAGAAGGCACTTACACAACAAGTAGCTGCCTAAAAACCATGCTAAAAAACAAAACAAAAAAACCCACAAGAAAACACTGGCATTTACTTTACTTCTTAGCATAAAAATACCAGGTAAATATTGCCAAAAAACCCCAAATTTATGAAAAAGTTATTTGTGTTGACAAAATCCATTAAAAGGTGAAATCTATTTTAACACAGGACAGCAAATTAATACTGCAAATGTTCTCTGTTAAGATCAAAAAACCCCAACCAACAGACTATCATACACAAAAAAGTCCATAGTTAAAAACACCAAATGGAAAACCATGAAGATGAAAGAACTGATGATCTAACCTGCTTGGAAGTAGAGATATAATCAAGAATAGAATTGATGGATTTTTCAGAGTAATTCCTCGTAACTGCACTCCGTATGTAGGTCAATAGCTGTTTATATCTGTTCATCATTTCAGGAAAGTTAGTCTAAACGAAAAACAAAATTATTTCACAGTTTTTGTTTTAATGATTAGAAACAGTTATATCTTGCAAATAACCATACAAAAAAAGAAAGCATAACAGAAAAGACTATGCAGCAGTGGTTGCTATTAGGAGCTTTTACATCATCACTTTATTCATAAGCAGCAGAAGGACTAATAACCTCAGTAAGACTGCATAGAATAGACATTTAACTCAATGAAGAATGCAGAATTGGCTATACAACTGTTCGGAATGGTTGCATACATAGCATATTAATTTTTCACTGATTTGTTCTGGTGAAGTACACATATATAGAAACATTACTGGTTTCAGTGGTATGATACCTCAGGAGAACAAGAACCACAGCATCTATTTTGCATCCATTTTGCATTCAATCATGGTTTAAGCACTACCTGTCTGTAGTAGCCATTAACAGATGCAGAAGACAGGTTCTAGCAGAGTCAGTTGTCATAGCCATAAATTACAGTAACAATATAAGATCTCTGGATCAAATACATATTTATGCCATTTACTCTCAAGTGATAACTATAACTCCTACCAATTTAAAGTTTATTTTAATCATCTGCTTCAGAGCTTTGAATCCCCATTCTCCTTTTTCACCTTCGAGCTCCAAAACCTGAAATAGAAGAATTTTTTAAATAATATTTATAAAAGCTTTATTCAAACCTAAATTGATTTGCAGCTTGTTTAAAATGTGCATGTCACACACATGCCTTCCCCCTCCCCCTTTGTTCCTTTCAAAGTAATGTTTCACTCTGCCCTGCTTTTCAATTTTACTCTTCCCTGATATTGAGAAAGTTAGAGAGAGGTATGCACCTTATCAGTTTTCACAAGTTGGCTGATACAGGGAGAGTTAATTGTTATTTATAGGCAACAGCAACAAAACCACATCTAACAGCAAACATTAAACTTTAATGCCACTCCATAAATGCACATAAACAAGAAAGTTGTAACACCCCCTGCAACACTGACTCAACCCACCCCCTTGACTAAATTAATCACAAATTTACACTTCTGGGTTTCTGCATTTTCTTCACCTATCAGAAAAGCATCTGGGCTTTAACGTAACATAATTAAGAGAATGTTTTTAAAAAAAACTTGCTAACATTTTTACTTACAAGTCATGCATATAATACTGTTACACACTATGAACAAGCCAAGAGATGCAAAGATCTATTTTTTCCTTTAAGAAGTTACATGTAACATATTGCTTTCTGGTGACAGTGGGCAAACATTAAAAACTTCAAACTGACATGAAGGAAAGAAACTCTGTGTCACTTAGTATTTATATATTTAAAGCTTTGGAATTAGATAGCAAACTAAATATAATACATAAGACACTGGGGGAAACACCATGTCATTTTAAAAAACAAGTGTATCTGGCTTCTATAGCTGACATATGAAAACACACTTAGGACTGTTTAATTAACTTAGTAAATCTTGAAGACTAAAAACTCAGTTCTGTGATAAAATAGGACTATTCCATGTCCTATTTATGCTCCCTAAGAATGATCCTGAAAGGCAGTCAGCCAGGAGCCTAAATTCTCAAGTGATACACTTAGCACATAGTAAGTTAAAATATAAACATTACTCTTAAAATTGCGGAAAATAACTCAAATGATAAGCAAATATTTCTAAAATGTGAATTAATATAAGAAAGAGAACACAAAGAAAGAAAACCTTCTGAAAACTGCTTAATGCTGCTTTGGGATCATCTTCCTTCAAAGCTTTGGAATTGTAGTATTGATTTTCCAGATCCACATTTGGTTCAGAATTGCTGTCCTCAGAATATTCCTACATTTTAAAGAAAATAAAAAAAAATAAATAAATTTAAAAAAAAGTTCAGGTAATTTAATATTCTGTAAAAAATATATAGTAAGGTATATTCCTCAAAATGCTTGTATATTAACAGAAATCTTTCAGTTTAGGGCATGTAACACGTATGGACTCTTATGATGATTTCACCTCTCTCCTATTACTATGCCAGCCTCACCATCCACCAGCACTTGCCTGTCAACAGATGTCTTTCTGGACTGATGAACTCATAGCTCTACAACTTCGCTTTTATGACAAGTACAGATTGTATTATTAAAATTCTGCCAATTTTGGATTTTAAGGACAGATGCCTAATAGCATATGTGATTTCTGTATGTGGATGAGAACATGCTGGCCACCAGTCTTCTGAAAGGCACTCAGTTATATGACCTTTGCTATCCACAGAAAATACTCTGGCTGAGCTGTCGCACAAGTAATGATTCAGCTACAGAGGATATAAACTGCTGCCATGAATCTTTCTCTAATCTGCCTTTTTATGCCATAACGATTCATACTTGTCTAAGGAAATTAAAAAAAAAAAAGAAAAAGAATAATGATGATAACAGCAGCTGTTTCTGTGCTGAGAAGCAGGAGATGATTGAGAAAACGCTACAGATAGTGCCAAAGAGGGTGGGGTGGGGCACAGGCACAATCATTTAATCAAATAATTACCAACCATGTACACCAGCACCAAACAAATGGAATAATTTACTTCTACCAATTATTACTTCATTAAAAAAAAGAAAGTATTCAGAGGCTTTTTCTGAAGGACAGTGTTGCATGTCTGAATGACAAAACACTAGCTAAACTCAAATAATGATTTCAGTTGAGGTTTACACGATTCAAAAACATTTCATACCTCTGCACTTTCAAGCCAACTTTTCTGAACAGATTGCTTAGCTATTTGGAGACAAACTGTTTCAACAGAATCTCTTAAATCTCAAAAGTTACTGTTAGAGTAAACTTCCCTTGTAACAATATAAACTGCATAGTCAGGTGCCCTTCTTTAAGCTTGAATTTCTTCTTTTACTGTACTCCTTCACCATGCACTTCACTTTTATTCATTCATATATTTCTGGTATTAATGGACTCCTTCAAAACCATGAGAAGGAATGAAAAAAAAGATGAGGCAAAAGAAAAGTTTTAAATTGTCTCTCTCTTCCCTACGGTGCAAGCAAATCTTTCGTAAGTTTAATTATTCTTCTAATTTCTAATGGAAGAACTAACTGTGGGAGCTTACAGTTGGCCCAAATTTTATTAAACATGGTCCTTGAAACATTTATCCTTCAACCTGATAATATTTCTATTTGTTACAGGCAGGCAAGTTGCTCATGTATGTATGTATTTATACTCACATGACATATTAGTATTTACTGAGAATGAAATGGACTTTAAAGCCTAGGGAATCCCACAAACCTGTCTTTAAATTCCCAGAGAACTATAAAACTTGGCATTGAAAATCACAAACAAAACAGGAAGCAAGTGTCCTGTTTCACTGGGCAGACTTTCATTCTGGTTAGGCTGGTTTCAGTAATTCTTTACCCTATTGATCCAACACTGATGGAGCTCCTACAAGAACATGCACATGATGTCAACAGCTGTAAGCGCATCAGGCACCTTATGAGGATGCAGGCTGCCAAAGCTTAAATAACACAGCATTTAAGATACATGTAATCAGCTGATATCTTGTTTATACTGAACTTGAGCAACAGGGAGTGTTTTTGGCTTAAGTACCTGTTTGTAAAGATAAAAGGAGAGCAAACTAAATTAATTCCTTTTAGGAAGCAATGTGCTCTGTTAGCCTAAAGCCAGAAACATGTGGATTTTCATCTTAGCTCCGGCAGTGATTCTGGAAGCCTTTTCTCAGATAATTTTTCTCGATGGTACTTAAATATCCCATAAAGCTATTTTTATAATTGTATTAATACATACTAGTGTTAAGTCTAGACACCTTGGTTTTCTAATGGAAATGCTTCAAAATGAATCAAAGGTAGTGTTCTTTGTACCCACAGCTGTATTTTTCCACTGCTTGATGCCTACTTGCCTTACATCTAATTTAGGATGTTGATACAGACTCATGACTCCAAGGGAGACAGGGCTTTCCTACTTCCAGAAAATGTAATATAAGGTGCTTACTTTAAAATACATGTTTAGACTTAATGGCTGCGAAGAAAACTTTCAACTATGAACTAAGTACCTGACGATGCTGTGAATCTTTAAACAACTAAAAAAAACTTCCAAACCTGCTATGCAGTAGACACTGCATCTTAATTTAAGCAGCAGTGCTAATGATGCCAATGCTGATCGATTCAGAAGGATCAGCACTCCATCTTCGTTTGATGCAGAGATGGCTTAGTGCAGTATGATACAGATGTGAGATCATCCGGCTTTTGCCAAAAGCAAAATGAAAGGAGGAAAGGAAAAGCGTGAAGCTGCATCCTCAAAGTTCAAACTAAGAAAAAGATGCGTTTTTCCTTCCCAGTACTGAAAATAGGAAAGTTCTTTTAACAATAAATTCAGACACCAAACACCTGACCTTTCTGCACCCTGTTTTTTAACACCCATGCTTCCTTCTTGAACAACCTCCCCAGCTCAGCCCTTTTAGGGGAGAAAGTTTCTTGCATCAAACAATGCACTAAAAATAAAAGTGCACAGAAATTAGGCAGAATATCAGGTTTACAAAACGGATTTCTACCTAAGTCTAAGCATCTCTACTGTACCATCTAGACCCAATATCCTGCATAGTGAAGAACACCTTTAATTATAACCTTAAGGTATAAAAGCACCTGTGTCATATAATTTAGCTAGAGCTGATGTGAAAAAGGCAACAGGCCTAAGAACTTTTTTTTAATAAGATCGTGGTGATATTTTTAAATGGACATCAATACTATCAGTTCAAATGAAAACAACAGATGTCTGAGTACATAGAACTGATCTTCGAAACTCATTTAGTTCTCCCTTCCTGAGAGGATCAAAACAAACAAGTGGGGTTTTTTTATCATTACTCATTAGATCAGAAAGCCCTGATACAGCTTTTTAAAATTTAGTTAAAAGACGGGTTAGACATTATTTAAGCACTGCTCCACTGAAAATCTGAGTGTTCTAAATGCAGTCAGTTACAAACAATCCAATCCAATCACAGCACTTTTTGAGGGAAGAAAAATTACCATAGTAGCTAAACTGTAATGGAGACAGAACCTCTGATGCAGCTTACTCTGCCTGGAGCACAGCTCTTTCAAATAGTTTTAATAAGAGATAAATTAGTACCAAGGAACCAATTGAAGTCCTTATTATACTATGGATTATGTTTTCACAACATTCATTTCAACTAGTAAACAGCTTTGAAACATTAAGCTTCAGCTTCTAAAATGAACATGCACAGAAGACAATTCACCCCAGTCGGCTTTAGTCATCCTTTTTAGGGCACAGATCCATTTGCAGTTCCTCCAGTAGCAAAGGCAGGTTAACAGCATCCAGCACATCCTGACCCTCTAGTACTATTATCCTCTTTCCCCTTCACTGCAGCAAGTCAACATTTTATGCTGCACCAGTCCTTCAGGATGGCTGATCCTGCTGGGGCTGAGAAAACAGCCTGCCAATGCTTACCTAACAGACAAAGTCCTAAGGCTGGAGAGCGATGGAGCGGGTAACTAGGGAGGGTAAGAAAACCAGCTGTGGTTTTCTGTAGCAGGAGTCTTAGTCAGTGTGGTCTTGAGAGATTATATTGTACTCTTGAAGCATGGCAGAATAAGGTACATGAACTTGGAGACCGCTAACACTGTATCAGTGACATGTAACAGTAGATTTGTGGCATTCTGGCAGATGTCCAGGTTAATGTGCCACTCTAAAATTAAACATGTACAAAACCAAGATAAAAACATTTTGTATTGTATTTGTATTTTGTTTGTAGCTAACTTTCATGTCCCCTCTCTTGCCCAAAGCACTTCCCTAACCTCTATGTGGAAAGTGAAGGGGTGGTCTGAAATTTGCTTCACTGTACAGGAACCAAACTCCTACTTTTCAAACCTTTTTCCAAAAAAAGGGAAAGTAGCTAGAGAGAGGAAAACTTTCCAGAAAAAAGACACAATACAAAGGGGTTCTATTTCTGTATAAATTTATCCTTCAAGGACACTGTTAACAATACTTATTACTGTCATTTTCAATTGCTGGTAATTTTACCAAATTTCAACCACTGGGATGATTCAAACAATTCTTTTTTTCTGAAGTGCAACTGTTTCTGAGAATAAGTCTGGTACAAATTTTATTTCACTTCAGCTAAGTTTGTTTCATAACCATGACATTTAGGAGCTCTGCTAACGCTAAGATTTGGAGCAAAGACCTGGTATTTGCAAGAGCACTAGTGATGTGTGTTGGGGGAGAGGGGGCTCTTTGTTTGCTTTTAAAAACAAAAAAATGCCCAAATGAGGCCAACAATACCAAAAGAAGACAGTAACTCCTCAAAATATCAATATACTAGCTTGCCAGATAAATTTCTTGAACATTTCACCTACGATACACATGCACTATTCTCACATAGCTCATACACACTGGCTGCCAAAGTAAGTAACCAAACACCAACCCAGCAGCAAGTACAACTTGCATTTGCTCTTCCTGGACCATTGGCCCCAGGCACCCACACAAAAAGCAAGTAACAGTTTCTATGTGCATTTGCCACTGGTATCCAGGCGCATGAATACAAAAAAAGCAATCAGACTGGAATGCAAAAGAGCAAGGAGGAAAAGAACAGAGACAAACCCTGAGAGTGAAAACAAGAGTGTGATTTGTGTAAGAAGTCTGCGACCACTCAACCATCCACTGGGTATCCAGGTTTTCTTTTCCAACTTCCAGATCTCTGCTCCTACTCACTAACACCACAAGTGATGTAGTGCCCGCCGGCTCACACCAGGGCTGACATCAGGAATCAGTCTGTGAAGCCAGCAATTTGCAATGGGGTCAGTACAGATCCATGGAAGGCCAGTGCTCTGCCTTTTATTTCTTTTAAAGAGAAGTTGGAAGAGGAACAGGAATGAGACAGGAGACTGCAGAAATAAAAACCCTGGTATTATGACATGTAAGGAGTACTGAAGTGCCTTTTCATTCTACCTCTGTCATACAGCTATTGTTTGCTATGTGCATTGTTTTCTAAAAGTCCAAGTCTTAGCATAGCTTAGATCTGATTTACTTCTGTTTAACACCTGACTGCATATCAGATCTGGGGAACTCTGTTTGAACACAGTGCTAAATAACTCTCTCAAAAAAACCTTAACCCACAAAAACCAGAACATACTGACACCTGCCAATGTTCAGATGCAAAGAATTTACTGACTAATTATTCTCATGCTTTTTGCCTCAATAGTTACTTCTGAGATGTTATTGTAATGAGCAAAATAAGCCCCAAATATATTAATTATGTGTTTAAAGATGAATCTGAAGAGAATGCGTAAAATAAAATATCAGGACATACACTGAATCCATAAAAATATGAAGTAGTAATTAATTCAGAGAACAGGATATCCCATCCTCCTTGAAGCTCACTTATTTATTTTTCAGTCACATACCAATGTAATTAAACCTAACAAAGTAACAGAAGAGGTGAAGTGGATATGCTTCACTTGGAATTGTTTGCAATATACATAAATACGTATGGGTTTTTTTAAATGATGGCAACACTAAAACAAAGAGTCGGGAAAAGATGACCGTATCTGCAAGAAATTTCAATTCTACCTATTAAATGCATCCATATAGTGTAGGAAAATCTCACTTTCTATAGATGAGACTGCTTATCAAGTTCAATAACATACAGAAATTCCTTTTGAAATGGAGTATATTTCTCCCTGTTGGAAAGAAAGAGTGAACCGATTTGCATTTACTAAGCTACCACTCTGAGAGCTTGAAATAAAAAGTAACACTGCCTATTCGTTAATATCAGTGCACCCTGAAAAAGGAAATCCTCGGTAATCCGAAGGCACGCTCCTTCATGAACCTGTAGCTGTCTCACTGGGGTGCAGACTGCTAGCTCTTCACTGGAATTGCATACAGCTTTCCTACTGAAATGACTGAAATAATACAACTCTGTAACATAAAAAGACAAGTTGCTCAGCAAACAAATTTGTCTATCCTTCAGAACACAATAGAATGTCTCATTAAGAGCACCACAGACAAATCCTCATTTATTTAAAACAAGGAGAAAAAAAAATCAGGTAGATGTACTACAACAACTGTCAATGTGTTGTCATTGTGCCTGGAAGAATCAATTTCTGGAGAAAGGCTGAGTTTAGTCTCAAAGTCAATTCTAAACGTAGCTTTTTGTTTGAGACTGAAAACAAAAGTGAAATTTACAATGGCCCTTCCTTCTTTCTCCTTCTCCACCCTTGAGCTGAAGCTAGTAAAAAGAACTTGGATGGAAATCATACAAGGTACCTAACATCATTAAACTAGAAATTAAAATTGAGTGGTTTTCATAATGACCAGTAAACATTATTCTGGTCACCGAAGCATAAACTGGAATAATCCATATTATAATCAAGGCTGTCACTGTGCATTACCAGCAAATTGTGAATCTAGGTTCATCCACCCACAAATATAAATGGATTTCTTTCCTCATACCAAGATCTTATTAACTTCCATAGGAGTGGCTGAGGTCATTTACATGCAAAACCCTTGACTTTTAGCCCAATAAAAAAAATAAACAGAAACAGTCAACCCTGATTGTAGAACAGAATCATAGAATGGTTTGGGTTGGAAAGGACCTTAAGATCATGCAGTTCGAACCCCCTCCTGCCATAGGCAGAGACACCTTCTGCTAGAGCAGGTTGCTCAAAGTCCCATCCAACCTGACCTTGAACGCTCCCAGGGACGGGGCAGACACAGCTTCTCTGGGCAACCTGTGCCAGTGCCTCACCACCCTCACAATAAAGAATTTATTCCCTGTGTCTAACCTAAATCTCCCCTGTTTAAAATCTTCATATGGGAGGCATTCCAGACCTCTAAGCATCCTCAAGGCCCTACTGTATCTCATCTATAAAGTGGGTAGTCTTCAGTTGTTTAACTGTGCAGTTATTACTGTAATTATACAAAAATCTATGAGGAAGCTGGGAAAGAGCTGGGGCTTCAGAATATCTGTGCACATTTTGGCTCACGTATAAAACATTTGCATACTTAAGGATATTTAACTGACTGGTTCTACACAATCAGCAGGTCAAGAGCATGTTTAAAGCGGAATAGCCATAATAACCTTTTAGTAAGAGCTGACAAAATGAAAACTTTTTGGGGAGTCTTCTTTTCATTACTATTTTTATGCTAGTATCTACCCTGGGAGACCTGAAACTAGTTTTGCCATGCTGTATTTTTACTAAATAGCCCTTTTTTCTTTCATTATTTCTATAGTTACTGCCTCTCCTCCAATCCCTTAAAAGAAATATTCACTAACACTTGCGTGTGCTCCTTTATTTTCAATTCTGTACTCATCTGGAGTACTTTGTTTTGTACTCTTTTTTTTGTTGTTGACTCAAACCCTTCTGCAGCAGCCTTTACACTGAACTTGAGAACCACAGATCCCCCTATAGTCATTCCTTAATTCAACTAGATTTACATCAACATGAAAGGAACAAATTGGGCCTTGTCTTCAGGGCCTCTATTTTCCAAAACAATTTTGTGGTACACTGCTATTACAGTCTCAAGCACATTTGGAAACAACATCCAATCGTGGTTGGTTTGTCCGAGAATGCTGAAACTGGTCTGGCTAGAATATTTTTATTCTTAAATTCTGTTATTTTGGGTTTTTTTCCCCCCCCATCAGTTATAAACACAAATTAAATTTAAACAATCTGTTTTATTTAACTATCCTGTGTAAGTATTATTTGATGCTTTACAAAGGAATTACATACTGAAAAGAAAAAAACTGACACACTTATTATTACAAGCAGTATTTTTTTTCATTTTGGAAAGGTCTGGGCTAGTGGTAATTTATAACAATGAAAACGATCCAGGAAAAGTAACTAGTCAGGAGCTGAAATTTGCCACAAGCAAGAAGTTTCAGGAGGGCTTTCCAATGAGGAAGAAAGCTCATCAGAAAACAGATCCACAGGAAAAAGCATTAGACCAGTAATTATTCTAGGGGAAAACATTACACACTGTGAACTTACAGCTGCATTCTTACTCAGATTTGTATGTAGAAAACTGCATTTAAGGATTGAAAAACACAATTCCAAAGGTTTCTCTACATGTCCAGTTCTCATGCTATGCATATGCACCACAAATTCAGCTGTGTTTGTATTCTTTTGTATTGTTTTGTATTCTTTTGATAGTATAGCATGAAAAATAAACACAGTATCTTAAATCAAGATGTGGATTTCAGTGTTAATGAAAGTGAATGGAAATTTATTGCGGAACAAACTGGACCAGCAACATACTTTTAATTGTCTCAGTGTATTTCCTCCAGAAACCTTGTTTCTAAAAGTTTGTGAATTCATCCATGGGCTTAAGTAGGATACTAACAGTTCCTGTATTACTAACACAAGCAGCTCATAAGGTTAAAGTGATAATGCACATCAAACAAGCGCTCTTAGGTGAATTACAGAAACTCAAAGTCAGAGCTTTTGTTCTATAGCCAATGCCATCAATGTCATCCAGCCATTCTGGGCAGCTCTTAACAAGAATGACCCAGAAATGATTTAAAAAAAAAACCAGACAAGTCCTTTAAGTGAATTCTTAAGTAGCAATAGTTATTAAGTAATCTGGTAGAAAGCAAATCTCCCAGAAGCAAGTATCCGGGTTTTTTCAGTGAAATTGCAGTACTGTACACACAGGTTAAGCTGGAATGAATGAAATACCATTCAAAGCTCAACCAGGCAGCTTTTTAAAAATGCCTCTGTTAAAAAACAAAAAAACCCCAAAAAACAACCAATCAAATCTCAAGCGCCAATATAAGGGCAAAAGAATTGCAACGCATCAGAAAGCAGAGAAAACATTTTGTATTTCAAATATGACAGCTACTTTGTTTACCAACATACCCCCAGATGGTTTTACTAATTGCAAAAAATTTGGGTTGAATAACTTAAAGGAGACTCATTACATCAAAACAATCCTATCATGCTCCCAAATCCCCCCGGAAAAATTGGTCTGTTGTTAATGGCAAGCAGCTTTTTTTCTAACTGTAAAACCTGAGAACAAAGTCTGACGTGGAAAATGTAACGACGTAGAACACAAAATCCCCAAAACATTGCAATTAACAAAAAAAAAAGGGGGGGGGGGGGAAGTTGCTAAGACTATAAAAGTAGTTAAAAACGAGAGCACCCTTGGCATGTTGCATCAGAAACCGGCTGTGTGGCCATCTCCCCTCACTCTCCTTTCTCTTCCCCCCACTTTCCCCGCAGTTGGACGCTTAGGCAAGCACACGAATGACATCTACCCTCAAGGCCCCGCCGCAGCCACGGCCGGGGAGGAAGACAGACAACTTCGTGACTCCACTTCGTGCCCGACACTTGGGCCCGAAGCAGGAGGGAGGGACGCAGGGAGCCGGTGCCCTCCCCTCCCCAGACTCCTGCGCAGGACAGCCGGGACCCCAGGCGCTCCCGGGGCCTAGCTAGCTGTCCGGGGCCGAAGTTGGCCTTTTCTCCGCTACGAGGTGGCCGGGCGCCCGGCGGGGCCCGCTCCGAAAGCGGCACCCACCCCTCGCAGCCGCTGCGGGCTGCAACCCCCGCTCCTCCCCGGGAGGGAAGCTCATCCTGTCAGTGCTCCTGCACGGGGCAGCACCCGGCGGGGCTGCGGCGAGCGGCGGACGCGCCGCGCCAGCCCCGGCCTGGAGCCGCCCCGCTCCCGCGAGACTGCTGCCCGCGCCGCTAAGCCGCCGCGCCTCCCCGCGCCCTACCAAGTCGTAGTCCTCCTCATCATCGCACATGAAATCATCCTCCATGTCAGACATCTTGGCCGGAGGACGGGCGGGGGGGAGGAAGGAGGCACCGAAGACAACCCCTTCTCCCACAACCCCGCGCGGCGCTGCCCAATGTGGCTCCGCTTCTCCCGGAACCCGCAGCCGCCCGCCTCCCTCCCGCCCGCGGCACACGGAGCCCAATCCGCGCTGCACCACCGCCGGCTTCCTCTGCCTGCTAGCAACCGGCCCCTAGCAACCGCGGCCCGCCTCCCTCAGTCCCGGCCGCCCCCCTCAGTCCCGGCCGCCCTGCAGCGGGTCGCTGCGGCTCCGTCTCGCCCCTCATGCCACAGGGGCCTCCCCGGCGGCGCCGCTCCTCGGTGGGGCGCTGGGCCTCGGGCCGGAGCCCTGGGCGTGCCGCGATGGCGGGGCCCGGTGTCCGTGGGTCCTGGTGCGAGCGCGCCCGGCAGCGAGTGCTGCGGCTGGGCGTCCCCGAGTGGCAAATTCAAAACAGCCCGGCCGCAGAGCCGATGCTGGCCGCGCCGCTCGGTCCTCAGGGCAGGCTGCGTGCCCTCCTCGGTGCCGCCGGACGGCTTACAGGGACTGCGCTGCTATACACCAACAGTACTGCAGCAGCAGTTTTGAACTGCCTAAACGTAAACCCCACGGCCCTTACAAAACACCGGCTTTGTAAAGAGTTTTACACAGTAATTTCTGCTGCCACCTTTAACTGGGGCAAAACACCCAACAGACAAGCTGCCGCTCCACAAACAGGAGGCCCGTGGTTCTCATGCGTTCACAGTGTTCACTGGGTGTTCAGATTGTTCTTACGGTGGTCTTTTTATATTATTACAGGGATTTTTAATGGTTTGGGTTTTCTTTTGTCTTTATGTGTCTAAGTTCTTTAAAATCCTGATTCCTACTCCGTTAAACACACTAATCAGGAGAAAAAGTTTTTGCCTCAGAAAAACACGTAAATCCACAATGAAATCTCAGAGTCACTATGCTTCTCTCAGTCCAAGCACTGAAAAGCTTAAGTTGAATTCTAGAGGCTTTAACATAGACAGCAAAATACAATGAGCGCGCATTCGAAAAGCTTAGTTCTTCGAAGTAACTGCAGCCATTAACCTTGAGGGGTGAAGAGGAGCTGCGAGGCTGCTTGTTTGAGGGAGGCAGTAAGAACCACACACAAGAAAGGTAAGAAACCCAAGCGGCCGCAGGGTACTGCGCTGCCAGTTTATTGTTTCCATTATTACCGTGTTTTCCCGGGGAACCGACGCTGGTCGAGCCTACGGCGCTGAGGGCGATGCCAACCCGGGGCGGCTACACCTGGCCCCGCGCGTCGCCTTTGAAGTCTCGCAGTTGCCTGCTGAATACTGACAGTATTAGAGGAAAAACAGTTCCCTTCACGTGTCGAAGCGGCTTTCGTGTCCGGTCTGGGCCATGGTGGGCGAGGAGCTGAGTGCTGAGCGGCACCACAGCGAGCGCACTGCGGGGTGCCGGTGTGCCTGCGAGCCGGGCCTGGGGCTGAGCTCCTGATCCGTGCCCTGCCACCGCCACCGGCGCCGGGGCGGGGAGGAGGCCGGGCTGCCAGCTCCGCCGCCCGGAAGACGGTGTCTGCCTGTCCCGTGACCGTGGTCCAGCGGGAGGCACCGCATCGTGTCCCTGCCCGCCGCAGCCAGGGGCCGGCGTGCGGCCCGCCATGGCGGCGGAGGCTCCCGGCACCCTCCCGGTTCAGCTGGTGGAGCAGCCCAGGTGGGTCGGTCGCTCCGCGCGACCCCGGCCCCGCAGCTGGAGGCCACGGGCGCAGGCGGGACGCGGAAGTCCGCTGCAGTTTATCCCAGGGCGGGCGGTGTGCAGGCGGGCAGGGGAGGTGGAGAGCAGACGGGACGGTCCGTGCCCGTGCCCCTGGTCTGAGGTGACGGGGTTTTGACTTGCGCTGTTTTGTTTCGCCTCCACACAAACAGGGTGACGCTTGCATTCTGTGCGGCCCCAGGAGCATCCCTTCCGCAGTCACATTGGCCAGGGAGGACTTTGGTTTCCCGGCCGGCCGGGTCCCTGCTCCCGCCTGGCGCTCCCGCCCCTTTCCGAGGGAGCACGGCTGCCTGCAGCCCATCGCACAGTGCCCCCGGGGCGGCAAGAGGCATAATTCACTCGTCTTTCCTCCGAACATCTTTTATTTTTCCACATTTTTGGGGATACCTATTATCCTCTCATCCTTTTGGCTATAAAAGAAATGCCCATGCCATTTCCTGGAGCACCGTAGGCCTGGTTCTGCGTTGATACGCCCACAGCACGTGCCAACGCATGCACTTTTGCCATGGAGCTGCTCTCGGTGCATAGAAGTAGGATGCACAAATGGCTCAAATGAACCTTTTTACCTGTGTTAGGACTGGAGAAGGGTAATTTTTTCCATTTGTGTCACTTCAGTGTGATTGCACTGTGTTTCGATGACAGTCGCATGGCAAGGATGAGTCTGGTATTTCCAGATGTGGATGTGTAAAGTTGCGAAGGATGCCTTTGCTTAACACTTCTGATAATGATCTTTGATGTAGGTGCTAAAATGCAGCATGCCAGTTGCAACATCTAGGCCAAAGTCTGTAAATAGCCTTTCATCAGGCCTGCTTGTAAAACCCACATTCAAAAGAGATCAATCAGCACTTAGATAAACATGCCCCGTTACTACCCTGTTTGTTCTTGGTCTCTTGGTACCAACACCACTATAAAAATATCTGTGAAACAAGGAAGTGTTCTGAATACTGACACAAAAAGGAATAAAGTTACCACCTAAAATTCTGCCAACAGATTTCCCTCATGGACTATAATAGTATTAATGTGATCTAGAAAACAGATTGTACAATGAAATGGCAGAAACTGCTTCTGCTAATTGGAAGAGGGATAAACCAGTCAATACTAGGGGAGATTGTAAGAAGGGGAGATTAAAAAGGGACCTAGTACAGCTTTGTTACTGGGCACTACAATGGAAAAGTACTGAAAGATCTGTTGAGAAAAAAAATCATAACAAAGAATATTTTGTAGTTTTCCATCTAACCCCCACCCCCAGACCATTCAAATATATGCAGTTGGACAATAACGCAGCTTTTACAAAGAAGTACAAACTAAATAATTGACTGTGAAATGTTGTAACATCTGTTTCTCGTTGCTGTCTTCTTACTTATGCCTTGCATTAACTAGACTTCCAGTTCAAGTTTTAGACTAAATGTAGAAACCTTAGCACTGTTCCTGTTACTGGATTCTTGTTTGTAGACTAAAACCCCCAAAAATAAATTTAATCGGCTACATGCTTGAAAGCCAACAGCGTTTGCCAGTGAAATGTTGTAAGTCGCATTCTAAAGATTATTTTTCTTGTATTCTTGCTGCTTTTTCATCATTTTAGTCTGCTGCTTACATTAATGAAAGTTAATGGGTTAGCATGCAACCTACTTTCTTTAAGGTAGTTTTGAAGTGAATCACTATCAAATTTCTTATGCTTCACAAAGATAATGGCTCAGTCTCTTCCAGGTCTTTGTTCACCCCTGCTCCTGCATGACACGCTAAACCATCCCAACTTTGCAAACACAGGGTGGAAGCTAGATACCTTTACGGTCTTAGGAAATAAAGCAATATGCCACGTTTTACTTTGCATTGGAAATTTCAGTTCACAGCACGTCCAGCACTTCCAAATGGAAAACCTGAAGAACTTTCTGGGAGCTGCCGCTGTAAACCTGTAGAGTAAATACTAAGTAGCAGGGTTAATCTGAGGTTTGGAACTTTAGTTCTCTGTATACACATTTGTACAAAAATAGGGTAGTGTCTAATGTGGAAATTGATAAAAGTTAAAACTTAGAGGAAAATGAATTTGCTCTGGCGAGGTACAGTCAGATCTGACTCTGAAGGGAGTATCTGTGTGTGTGTGTGTGTGTGTGTGACAAATCCCAGTGCCACAGAGGAGCCACTGGTCCGCCCTGACAGATTCTTCCTCAGTGGCTAACAGATTTACAGAGCTGCAGAGTTTTAAATAAAATAAGTCACCTTCCATCCTTTTCAAGTGAACATACATATTTCTTATTAATCTGAATATTCTAAATAGTCTTCTTGGTCACAGTTAATGTAACTGAAGAGCAAAAATGAAGAGCTTAATGTAGCTTCTGATGTAACAGAGAAAACTCCCTGTACTTCACAAAGTTCATTTGAATTTACTTTGAGAAACACTGAAAATTCCTGATTTTTATGCAAATACAGTCTTTCTGAATGTTTCTAATCCCCCTTTCAGATTGCAGAAGCTGAAGGAGATGTTTATATCAAAATTTGGATCGGCTCCCAAGTTTTATGTTCGTGCGCCAGGGCGAGTCAACTTAATAGGTAAAAGAGAAAAATTAATCTTATTTTATCTGCCATCATGGAAGTCTAGTAGTTAAAAACATAGAATCAAAATATTATTAAGCTTAATTTTATAAGGTAAGATAAATGGAAAAGAAAATACAATACTTTACTGGCTTTTACTACATCTCGTTATAAACAACTGCACACTCAATGCCAGTTTTGGAAAAAAATATTACAGACAGTAGGGGCAGTTTTGAAAATGGGGTAACTTCTTGCCAGCTGATGGTTGGATACCTTTTTTTTTTTTTTTAAAGGCTTTGAAAATGTAACCTAAAGGAGTTGATGAACAGGGCATCCACGAATGAACTTTGTACATTTTTGTCTCATCCATTTAAGTTACCAAATATAATCAGCCACAAAGCAATGCATATGATAAAGCATGGAATGATTCTATCATAATCTCATCTTCCTTACTCTTCTATAGAGATGTATCTACAGAACTTAGAATAGTTGGTTGTGATTCACTGGCAGACTGGAGAGACACAATTATTTTGTATTTAGGACTTGTATTTCTGTGGTAACCTTATTTTGAGATTTCTCTATCCATGTTAGGACTGTGCTCTCCCTAGGGCCCAATTTCTTGTACACTCCTAAAGTAACCCTACACATCTGAAGACATTTTAAGTAAAAGGATCCTGCAAAACAGAGTTTTAAAAATTAATTTGTCCATTGTGCAATTAATGATAATTTTTACCTCGGTGTTGTATGAACAGACCATATAAGTGGACAGCATATAGCTAAGTGGGAATTACTCCCAAGGGGGAGGATGTTTACTACAATACATATGTGTTGTATGCACTTGCATTAATGATTTTTTAAATATCATTTTCTTGGATAAAGGTCTAGAAATTCAATGGGGGTGGGAAAAATTCCACCACAAACCTTATCTAGTGGCTGGGGAATCATCCACATGAGCAGAGATCACATGAGGAGTCATATGCTGCCTTTATCTCTTCCAGTCATCAGTTAAATGCAATTGATTTGACTGAATTTTTGTACTGTCACAACAGTGCACAAATAATGTGTCTGTTCTCATTACTGGACAACAATTTATGTAGTGTTTTTTGATTTATTAGCCAGTATTAAAACATGCAGATCTACAAACAGATGCAATAGATAAAATCACTAAAGCAAGAACCAAAGTTTTGTGCAATAATATGAAATAGAGGAAATACACCCCAATAAATAATAAAGAGGTGAGCCTCTACTCAAAAATTGTCTCATACAGTAACCAACACCGAAGCCCTGGAGAAGCCTTGTTACTGCTATTCTAGGAAGAATTATTCCAAAATATTTTAATTGTCTGTTTCTTTGGTAGGAGAACATATAGACTACTGTGGTTATGCTGTGCTCCCTATGGCTATAGAACAAGATATACTGATTGCAGTAGAACCTGTAAAAACTCAAGTTGTGCACCTGGCAAATACAAATTCTCTTTATTTGTAAGTAATTACTTTGTTTATTCACTAATATTGATGGATCTTCTTATGCAATTGCAATTCAGGTTAACTTTTCAGATTTGACAAGCTTCCATTGCAATATAGAGTTTAATTGTGTAAAATGAACAATACAAGCAGATGGAATCCCACTGACTGTATGCTGTGCATATTAGTTTAGAGCAATAGGTTTGCTAGTTTTGTCTCCTATGTGTTCAGATTTCTCGTGAGGCCTCCTATTTTTCAGTCTTTGTAAAAGAGAAATCCTGTCTTCCCTTTTTTTTGCTGATCTTTCTTGATGTAAACCCCATAACTGGCACCAGTTCAGTTTCTCCTGGAGAAGGGATTGAAATGTTTTATAATCAACTAGGGCATATGTAAGCTAACACTTCCCTGCTCTGGAGAACCTGTGGCTGTATTTTCACAATGCAACAGCTTTAGCAAAAATCCTGGCTAAAAACCTCTGTATTCCATCTTTTCCACTTCCTCCACAGCTCCTTGTTTGCAGAATTATAGACTAATTTAGGTTGGAAGGGACCTTTGGAGATCCTTTGTAACTGTCTTGATCTCCTTCTGCTGGACTCCCTGCAGTTTGCCATGTCTTTCTTGTATTGGGAAACTCCAAAACTGGACACAGTACCCCAGCTATGGTCTCACAAGTGCTGAACATAGGGAAATAATCCCGCCATTCTTTTCAACTTCAGCCCCATTCTTCTGCCTCCTTCCTTGTAGCAGACTGGTATTTGTGTAGTTGCATGGCAGTTCAGATGAGGTCACTCATCCACATGAACTTTTGTGGGCATTTTGCAAAAATCAGAATCAGCATAAGTGTAGTTGAACCTATTTCTCTTAAGCCAACTATTTGAGCTTGTATTCCTGCTTAAAGCTCAATTTGTTAAAGGAACATGTTCTGAACTGCTGCCTGGGGCTAAGGCAGTTGAATTTTTACTTCTGTGATAAGTATAAATACTCATATATTCTTCAATTACTTTGTGGTGTATGTTTTCCCATTACAGCTGGGCTGACTTGAGAGTTTGTCACTGCAAAAAGGTGATGGCTTGCTTCTTTTACCCCTGGTCTCCCTTTCTCTGCTTCTAACACTGATTCACCCTTTGCCTTTTACCACATGTAGTACTTGTTTGATCTTATGGTAAAGTGCACTATTCACCTTTTTTTTTTTTTTGCCTGGTTAATTTTGTTTCATTTTAATGAATTGAATTGCCATGCACTCAGCACTAAAGCTGACTTGGGATAAACAGTGGGAACAGGCAGAGATGAAATGGGGGAAAGGAATTGTAAGATCTGAGTGGAACCTTCCCCTTTCTTCAATAGCAACCTCTCAACAGGCTTAAGCTGTATTGCAAAACCATTCTGCAAGAATAGTTCCAGAATTATAATAGCTTTGATTAGAAAAAGTTGCCATAGAATCATAGAATAGTTAGGGTTGGAAAGGACCTTAAGATCATCTAGTTCCAACCCCCCTGCCAGGGGCAGGGACACCTCCCACTAAACCATGCCACCCAAGGCTCTGTCCAGCCCAGCCTTGAACACCGCCAGCGATGGAGCATTCATAACTTCCCTGGGCAACCCGTTCCAGTGCCTCACCACCCTTACAGGAAAGAACTTCTTTCTTCCTCATATCCAATCTAAACTTCCCCTGTTTAAGTTTGAACCCGTTACCCCTTGTCCACTCACTACAGTTCCTCATGAAGAGTCCCTCCCCAGCATCCCCACAGGCCCCCTTCAGATACTGGAAGGCTGCTATGAGTTCTCCACACAGCCTTCTCTTCTCCAGGCTGAACAGCCCCAACTTTCTCAGCCTATGTTCATACGGGAGGTGCTCCAGTCCCCTGATCATCATCGTGGCCTTTCTTTGGACTTGTTCCAACAGTTCCATGTCCTTTTTATGTTGAGGACACCAGAATTGCACACAATACTCCAAGTGAGGTCTCACAAGAGCAGAGTAGAGGGGCAGGATCACCTCCCTCGACCTGCTGGTCACACTCCTTTTGATGCAGCCCAGGATACGGTTGGCTTTCTGGGCTGCAAGCGCACACTGCCGGCTCATGTTCATTTTCTCATCAACCAACACCCCCAAGTCCTTCTCCGCAGGACTGCTCTGAATCTCTTCTCTGCCCAACCTGTAGCTGTGCCTGGGATTGCTCCGACCCAGGTGTAGGACCTTGCACTTGTCATGGTTAAACTTCATCAGGTTGGCATCAGCCCACCTCACAAGCATGTCAAGGTCCCTCTGGATGGCATTCATTCCCTCCAACGTATCAACCGAACCACACAGCTTGGTGTCATTGGCAAACTTGCTGAGGGCACACTCAATCCCACTGTCCATGTCACCAACAAAGATGTTGAACAACACTGGTCCCAACACTGATCCCTGAGGGATACCACTCGTTACTGGTCTCCAGCTGGACATTGAGCCATTGACCACAACTCTTTGCATGAGGCCATCCAGCCAGTTGTTTATCCACCGAGTGGTCCACCTATCAAATTGATGTCTCTCTAACTTAGAGATAAGGATGTCATGTGAGACAGTGTCAAATGCTTTGCATAAGTCCAGGTAGGTGACATCAACTGCTCTACCCCTGTCCATCAGTTCCATAGCCCCATCATAGAAGGCCACCAGATTGGTCAGGCAGGATTTCCCCTTAGTGAAGCCATGCTGGCTGTCACCAAGCACCTTGTTGTTTTTCACGTTCCTCAGCATGCCTCCTAGGAGAATCCGCTCCAAGATTTTGCCAGGCACAGAGGTGAGACTGACTGGTCTGTAGTTCCCCAGCTCATCCATTTTCCCCTTCTTGAAAATGAGGGTTATATTTCCCTTTTTCCAGTCGTCGGGAACTTCACGTGACTGCCATGATTTTTCAAATATGATGGACAGTGGCTTAGCAACTTCATTTGCCAGCTCCTTCAGGACCCGCAAATGGATTTCATCAGGTCCCATGGACTTGTGTACGTTCAGGTTCTTAAGATGGTCTCGAACCAGATGCTCTCCTACAGTGGTCTCAGGGTCTTCATTCGCACTGTCCCTGTGTCTGCCTTCCAAGACTTGGGTGGTGTGGTCAGAGCATTTGCCAGTGAAGACTGAGGGAAAGAAGTCATTAAGAACCTCAGCCTTCTCCAAATCCAGGGTAGCCAGTTCTCCCAATAGCTTCTGGAGAGGGCCCACAATGTTCCTAGTCTGTCTTTTGTTTGCAATGTACCTATAGAATCCCTTCCTGTTATCCTTAACATGTCTAGCCAAGTTTAATTCTAAGTGGGCCTTAGCTTTCCTAACCTACTCCCTAGCTTTCTGGACAACATCCCAATGAATACTAAATAAAGCAGTAATCAAAAGGTGAACATTTTTACTTGAACTTTAAGCTCTGGCACACTATATTGCAATTGAAATGGCATTCTCCTAAGGTACGTAGTTCCTACCAAATCTAGAATTACAGCCTTTGAATTCAGGCTGCATGCATAGTCACTGTATTTTCATATCTGCCCTTGTTTTCATTTTTGAAATCGTATGTTTTAAACCATAAACCAAGAAGAGGTCTCAGAATACAGCTTTAAGCATTTCTGTTTTGTTGAGACACTATTGCTTAAAAACAAAGCTAAAACATTCCCATAATTTCATAACAAAGAAATATTTTTCAACACTTTGAATGCTATACCACATAACAATACTGTTGACAGTGTGCCTTTCTTTCCGATCATGTTGAACTGGTAGATTTATGCTTGTGGTAAATGCATATATATAGGCCTTTGGTGAACAAGAACTATAAGCCTCCACAGAATCACTGTGTCTTATTTCATTCTTGTTTTGTGAACTGGTAAAATGTTCAACAGTTCTGTAGCCCTCTTCCACCTTGAAAGTTCATATTACGGGTTAAAACTTAAATAGGGGAAGTTTAGATTGGATATGAGGAAGAAATTCTTTACTGTAAGGGTGGTGAAGTACTGGAATGGGCTGCCCAGGAAGTTGTGAATGCTCCATCGCTGGCGGTGTTCAAGGCCAGGTTGGACAGCCCCTTGGTTTCATGGTTTTTTGGGAGGTATCCCTGCCCATACTAGATGATCTTAAGGTCCTTTCCAGCCCTAACTATTCTATGATTCTATGATTCTATATTAACTTTTAGGAAAACCAGGACAGAGAACAGGTTGCAAGAAAAAGCACCCATGTGTTTTTCATGGTAAATCACCCCAACTGATCAGATGCCTTTTATGTTATTTGGGCTAAAATGGCTTTCAAAAGTTAGTCTTCTGAAGTTCCGTACCATTCCTTCACATGACATTCCTGTAATTGAGAAATACTCGTGCAGAGAATATCTGACATGATACTTCTCAAAATACCTTCAGAAATACCATGGCTGGTAATGACCAATCGGTTTCCATCTCGTGGCAAAATATGAAAATCTTTTTTAAAAAACCTCAGATTTATTTCATTTTTCCCCAGAGGACTCAAGCAGAGAAACCAGGTTGGAAAGACAATGAGGTTCTGTGAGAAAGACCCAAACTGTTCTCTCAAAAATAAGGATTAATTAACTATTCAAGCAGTAAATACCACCTCAGCCAGATGTTTTTTTCACACTACTCAAAAAACTCATCTAATTATGAAGAATTGGAATGCTTACACCTAGCCTTAGGGGAGGGGCAAGCTTTCCCAAGAATCCTTTAGAACAGAAAGGCTGGATACAGACAACATCAGAGATTTTTACTTTATGGGTATGTTTTTCCCAATTTTTTATTTTATTATAAAGTCCTGAGAGCAAACTACCTACTTTCCAGTAGGAGGATTGAAGGCAAGTCTGAACATATACAGATTAAGCATGAAGATCTGGGGATCTTGACAGTTCCACAATCTGTGTTTGTGTGAATGATGTCCATATGGAACATGCTAAAATCAAAGCCAGTTTTAATTTGATGTTCTACCAGAAGATTGCAGATATGAGCAAAACGCATTTTAAGAAGTCATTATTTTATCTTGAGAACCAGCAAATACAATCGTAGTATATGTCCTCTTGTTCACTGCAGTTTTAGTTTGTCTGATAATACAAAAAGAATGACAAAGATAATATATCTTAGAACTTTCTTGCGGGGAAAGGGGACTTCAAGTTTGATTTGTATTAAGCACTTTTATGCATTGATTTCCATCAACCTTCCTTTTTTAAAATAATACAGAAATGTTGAAGAAAACAGTTGTAAGCAAACATAGGGGTTTTTAAATCTTTGTTACTTTTGACAATTATTTGCTATTTTACAACTACTTCTGTGGGGTTTTGCTAATACTATATTTAAAAACCATAAGCAAAATGTTGATTTATTCTCTGGGATATTGTTCTAAATATGCATGAATCTCCAGTTGGAAGGATTTACAGCTATTCTCAAACTTTCCTTGTATTGTAATCTCAAAACTCCCTTTCAGATCTTTTGTGTTACTCTACAAACCCCAGTAATACCCGAGACTAACTTTGTATAATTCTTTGATGCTGCATTGCTGCTAAAATCCTGTAAGTGTGTCCTGGGTTCAGCAGGGCTTAAACCACAACAAAGTGGCATTATTTTGAACAGTTCAGATTGAAAGACAGCAATCTCTGCTATTTCTGCACAATATTAAATGTTGAAATTGAATGTATAACTGACAAGAGTGGTCATTCCGAGTTGATACTTACGAGTGTATGATCCGTCATGTAACATTGAGCTAGGAATAGGTTGTAGACTGGTAGTACAAGCAGAGTAACTCACTACAGCATGCAGCCAGCATTACGCCATAGGAAGAGGAGGCAGGATTGTGGGACTATTTTTACAATGGTTGTTAAGTTTGGGGGTTGCGTAACACAAAAATTTCAGCCTTTAACTGCACCAGAATAAAGTGAAGTTTTCAGCCATAATTAGAAGACAATTATATTACTGTGAAGTTGCTTTATATATTATAGTTATAATAAATAACTATTTCTTCCTACCAATAAAAACATCACACTGGTACTCATTACAAGTATTGACTAGCAATATTATTTTGGATAAAAATAAAATCACCACATTATTTACAGATATAGACTGGCACTAGCCTAAAAGTGAAAAATTCCATCCTCTTTGGAGTTGTAGACTGTGTCATTTCTTGAAAGATTTTTTTATTCCCATTACACCTAAATATTCCCAGGGAATTCACCTGCCTCTGTTCATGCCATTTGGCAGACCTTGCCTTGCAAAGCACAGCTTAGCCTGTAATTCTAAAATATTTTTTGTTAGCTTTTCTTGATATTCTCGGTGCCTTTCCTCTTTATGTGTTGAGCACCTGCTATAATGACATCAGCTAGATACAGTTATTGGGCATTCAACTGTATGGACTTCTGAACAATGTACACTTCTTGGTGATAACTCTTCAGAGGCCACTGTGCATCACTCCATTTTGACAGCACCTATCTTACCATTAGCTTTGTTAGGAACACTCAGGCTTACCATTTTTATTGTTTTGAAATGAAGATGGAGTAGAAGGAACACTATAATAACTATCCTGAAAGAAATAAACTATTTTAAACTAAATTATTTTATCATGTAACATAAATAATATAATTTTGAAGCATTAGGCCTGTTCTAGTGAAGTGCCATTCAGAGCAAAGGTAATGAAGATGAATTCCTGAGCAGGGATTACCAGAGAGCCTGAAGTGTATTTATCTCTTTCTAGGTTTGACAGATAGGATTATTTAGATATTCACTTCTCTAAGGGATCAAGAGAACATGCACACGTGATGGAAAGCATGCTGCCTTAATTAAGGATGCCAAAGGTAGCTTTCTTTCTGAATTTATTTAATAAAGTCTATAACGTAAGCAAAAATTTCTTATGCTTCCATCTAAAATATCCTTACTGATTTGATTAATAAAGATCTGTAAAAACCCTTGAGAAACATGGTACAGAAAAAATGAATATCAGAATGCTTTTGTTCATCAGCAGGTGGCAGTAATAAGCCATTGTTTTTAAACTAAATTTACTGACAAGTTAAAGCCTCAAGGTTTTTCTGTTTTCGCAGGGATTTCAGTACTAGTGTTAATAACATTCAGATTAACAAAACCAAACCTCAGTGGCATAACTACTTCCTGTGTGGACTGAAGGGTATTCAGGTAAGCCAAATCCATTTCATTTACGAGATTATGTAGAAGTAAAATACAACAAGCCTACCTATTTACCTTCAAAGGACTTCCCTGCATTCTATAGCTTTTTTTGACATACAGTTAAGTATTTTCATGTTAAAATTTGAAGAGGAGCTATGAGTGGCTTTGTTTTACAATATCTGCAGAGAACTATTTTCATTTTTATTACATAAATTGCAATAACAATTATTTAGTAAAGTCATTCTCAAACTCATTACCAAGATGATATTTTTGTAGTTTGAAGTTAAAAAGAATGCTTTCCAATTGAATAATTTAATTCGAATTTGCATTCAAAAAGGTTTGGAGGCTTAGTTTGTCAGGATACAAAGATGTTATTTTAGTCCTTTTTTTCCCATGGAAACATTTTAAAAAGCATACATTTCCATTAATTTTGGAAATCTACAACTTGTGCACAACAACAGAGTGAAGATGGTTCATACTGCAGGCAAAAGAAAGTGTAAAAAGTAGGTAAACAGCATACAGAAGAAATATTCCAGTAAGAACCACTACTCACCCAGAATTTCAGTGTGTGGAATTTGAATGGTATTTTCAAAATTTCCTGAGTTAAGAGTGCAGCTATGCAGGAAACAGCTCACTTACAGTAAGGGCAGGAACACTGAACAGACATTTTCCTGTCTCTTCATTTGAGCTTTATCGTCTCCTTTATGAGCTAGTCTGTCTCCAGACTGACTTGAAAACTGAATGGCTTGTGAAACCAAGTGCTGATGTCAGTGTTGTCCTGGGAGGCAGCCTGAACTCACAATTGAGGCTTCCTATAAATCTCACCTGCTGTTTGCAGGTGATTCATGGCTCTTTGAGGAAAAAATATGATGGCTTCTGAGCTCCATGTCAATCCAGTGATCTCCCTGGAAGGGCAGATGGGATTAACAGTGTGGGCTAGGTCAGGAACAGGTCACCACAGCCAGCCAAAATTGTTGGTGAATGTGCTTTTTAAAGCACATGAAGCTTGCCTGAGGATAGGCCATCTAGGTCACACCACAGGATGATCCCATAGATAAGGACTGCAGACAGCCAACAAAGACTGCCTCAAACCTGCCACAGGAGTCTTCAAAATACAGTATGTGGAACAGTCAGTGCCACAAATCACTTTATTACAATTCATAGTTCCTAAAGAGACCATTGTCCATGTGTTTAGACCCCAATAAATTACTTAGGTTTGCAGTAACATAAGTATTTTCAATTTTGTATTGTTCAGTATCACAGGCATTTAAATTGCATTGACTGTAGAGATATAGATTAGGTTTCTTTACAATATATCCTTTCTTACATTAAGGCTAGCATGACCAATTGACTTTATTTATTTTGCAGTCTGCTACTGAGATTTGTTTCCTAAGGACAAGCTTTCATACTTGAAGGTTAATTTGCAAAGCAGGTTTGGAGACTCTAGCACTGGCAGAAAAGAAACATAAATGTTACAGACTTAAGAAACACTGAAATACAAGTACTGAGAGAGTCTAGTGGGATAATCTGTTTATATTAAGTTGAACATGCTATCCTTTTGGGACAGAACTATTGCAGAAGTTGGCAAAGTCCATTTTCATCTTTGAAACTGAAGTACGTTTTCTATTTAAACATTGCGTGATAAGTTTGCAAGCCTGATTCACATTCAAGACAATCCAGAAACTGTGGATCAGTTTCTGGTTACTCAAGCATTTTCTGTTTTTGAAAAAGCCTGTCTAGTGTTCTTCATGAAGGGCCATGGGCAGTAATAGTATTTCAGGTATGAATTCCCTTATACTTGGAGAAAGGGAAATTTAAAATAATTCTAAATGATGGCAAAAGACATTAAAGGAGGCTCTTTGTGTTTGCTGATCTCTACCATTGGTATTTACAGTTGAAGCGTTCTCAGGAAAAGCAGCAGAAATTTTTTTGAAGGTGTGCATTTCTTTATGGAAATACTGCTGATTTTTCTGATTATTCACATTGCAACATAGTTTACTGACATACAAATCTGTATCAAAATGTAGCTATTCGTATACCCCCCCCATATACATTCAGTGAGTTTCTAATAAGTACTGCATGTTTATTTCAAAGTAACAACAGAAATTTATATTAAAGTGATTCTAAATACAAGGACAGAGCAACAAGAGTAATTAAAAGAGTATATACACTAGGATTTATGACTTCAGATTAAATGTATAATCTCTGATATCCATCATTATGTAAAAATATTTTCAACTTTTTTCTAAAAGTAGCATAACAGAGACCATTGCTGCTGGTAGGTATGTCTTTGTGCCTCCTAAAGCATATTGTCCTTCAAGCACCATTGTGGTTCTCTCATTGTCAGTCCTGTGGGTGCTTCATGAGATCGGAAGATCTGGCTTTGAGTACAGCTGCATAGCTACTAGTTCCTCATCACTGTGATATGGTGCCCTGATACCACAAAGTGAAGCATAAAGTGTCCCTTAAGCTCTTTAGGATGTCTTAAGTGAAGAGCTGTGGACAAAAGCACAAAAGTAGGGTATAAAGTGATTGGTAACCTCTGGTATTGTCACCATGGCAGCTCAGAGCAGAGCCCACCCACAAAGCTTCATAAATCCTTGGGCATTTAGCCCATACTGAATTCTGCTTGGGGTACAGTTCTGTTAGCTCATATATGTTTGTGTACAGGAATTGCAGACATATATTTGGCAAAGCCCTGTCACTGGGTTTGTTCGTAAGGAATAGAATGAAAATCTTCCTTTATTCTTCTTATCCCAGAAGCAGGTCCTTGGTTCCAGCAGCTCAGCTGAAAGATTCTCTTTCTAAGTATCAGATAATTGCAAGCCCGAGCCTGTCTGTACTTGAAACTGAGATTGTTTATTTTTTCATTGTTAGGAACATTTTGGTCTTAATAACCCAACTGGAATGAATTGTCTGCTAGATGGAACCATCCCTCCAAGTTCTGGTCTCTCTAGCTCCAGTGCTTTGGTGTGCTGTGCAGGACTCGTGACACTAAGAGCTAATGGAAAAACCCTCTCTAAGGTAATTTACTGTAAAACACAAGAGTGTCAGCAGTAAAATTCTACTTAAAATTAAATATTGTTAATGCCTGTAAACATTAAAAACACGATACAATTGTTTTTGCAAAGAGTTGTTGGATATAAACTTAAGATATTGCACAACTGAGCAAACATCTTTGGCCAAATTTTGGCAGGATTTGAATTTGGCAAGAAAACAGGCTTACATTAAAGCTGAAAAAAGGCGCATTATTGTAAGCCTGTATTTTGGCCAACCATCAGGTCCATGCCTAGACCAGATGTGCTATCTTGCAGGCCAGGACTGAGGATATATGTGCTGAAGCATGTGGACCACACCCCCGAGGCCTTTACCCTCTCCCTGAATGACTTTTCATGGTTTTAACAGCAGAGCATCTGCTGGAGGCCTGTGGAACAATTTCTTGATAAATTATATAATCAGCACAACGTAGAGGTAAAATTCTTCCATCTGACTCTCCTTATTCTCTTCATGTTTGGTTTTTTTTTCTGGATGAACATATTTACAATCCAAAATGTATTCCACACTTTTTAAACAAACATTAGTCTAAACATAAACCCCAAGTATGTGGCCTGTTAGCAGTACAACTGTTAGGAGAATTTTGCTTGTGTAATACAAATTTCTGGAGGAGTCATGGTCCTTGAAGGTGCCATATGGGAGTGAAGTTCTCTTCAGTAAAAATATCTGGTTAAGTGAAACTAGAATCTTAAATTAGAACATGGTCAGGAAGAGAAAAGAACAGATCTAAATGTGACTGTTACACATACTTGTGCCTATTGTTTAAGGCAGACATTCCCCAATTGTGGTAGAAAGCCAACTTAAAGTGGTACATGATGATGGCAGCTGTTAACTGGGCTTGTATATAAGCACTTATCTGAGCAATGAGGTAAACAGATCCACACAGAAAGTTTTTGCTGATCAGTTTGTGACTTGCTTCTCTATGTAGCTGCAGCTGCAGCAATCCGCTCATGAGTAAGTGCTCCATCTCACATTGCGCAGCTCACAGTGCTTGCTTCAGAGAAGGTATCAAGCAGGGTTAAGACAGAAGGAAGCAGGGCTGGTGAGGCAGGGCAGCTTTTTTATGTAGGGGGATGTGGCTACAGTCACTGTCACACTGCTTTGTGTTGGTGTGGTATGTGATCACAAGGTAAGTAAGGGATTGGACACTTAACAGAGGCTCTAGTTTGTGAGGTGAGACGTATAGTGCAATAGTAGATGAAAACATGGAGTGGAGGATCCCACTTTGATGAATGAGGCTTTGCAATAAGAGGGTTGGAAGTGACAGATGTGCTTTTTCATACATGTGTACCTGGCCTGGCAAGAAGTGTCTGGTTCTGCACAGATGATCTTACCACAGATCACCACCATCTCTGATGGTGGTAACCAAATGAGCTAAGCTTGAGAACTACTGATCCAAATCACTGGAGTGCATGTGATCAGAAATTGGGTACCTGCAAAATACTTAAAACTGACAGAGGTCAGAGAGCCCAGATTTTACTAGATAGTGGAAATCTGAATTTGGAAAACCAGAAGCCAGGTTTTCGTTATTCCAAGAAATACTGCACAGCTTTCTTCAGAGAATAAATGATACAGCGTGTATCTTGAGCTGAATTTACACATGGCTTGGGAGTACTGGCCAGCATTATGCCAGACCTGTTTAAAGAAAGGTGCAAAACTCATTTTGGAATTTTCATAGAAACTTGTGGAGGAACAGAAGGAAAACAGAGACTCCACTGAATGTCTTTCCTTCTCATGTGTCCTGTTCAATCAGCCCAAAATCTCTTTTGCTTGCTGGTTGAAATGTGCTGAAAATTAATCTTGTGTCTCAAATATAATTGGACAAATACAGGAGACACAATCGCACATTTTTGTCAGGAAATCCTGCTGTCTGCCGCCAAATATTTTGCACTTGTGAAAAAAAAAGAAGCAATTAATGTACAGATGAGAATTTCCAATAGCCAACATAGGAGCTGTTAAGAACATATCCAAGATTTTGTGTGCTTGCAAAGACTGAGAGACCTGTTTGTGGTAGTTAAGACAAAGAATGATAGCTCTGAAGAGCAATTACTTTTGTGCAGGCTCTTAAATTTCCCCAAATCTTATAGGACAGTAAAACCAAGTTCAGTGTTCTTGGCTAATTTATGATTTAGCATTAGAGACCTCTTACATCTAGCTAAATCCAGATTTTCTGTTGCACTGAATTTATGCTTAGCCTCGCAGAACTGCCTTGGATAAGGCAGTGCTAATCTGAGTATAAATTAGAACAATCTAGGCATGTGAGGCCTCAGAAGGATAAAACGTGCTCTGGCCGCTTCTTTGCAGCTCCTAATGCATCCTATGCTGGTGTCAAATGGTATCTGTGCAGGATCCAGTAATGCTGGCCGTGTATCAGCTGGGAGCTCCCCCATGGCAGGGGAATTCTTAGCTGACTAGAAATAGGAACTTTCCAGATCCTTTCTACTAGAAAGAAAATCAGGACCTTGCATTTTTAGGGCTCTGAATATTTATGTGTTTATTTTTAAGGAAGAAATACCGCTTTACATCACCCCTCTGCCGTTTTTTTTTTCCCAGATGTTTTAGTCTTGTGAAAGCTGTATATGGTGGTAACAATAAAGTAACAATATTTGCTCTTAGTGGTAGTTTTCTGAGAAAAGAGATGAGATGCCCCTCAGTAGCCTGATGGACTTTGCAAAATCTTAATATGATGGTTTGTAGCAGCAAGACACAAACTTTTAGCTCTGGAATCAAATTTGGCTGACTTGTAGGCCTTCTGTAGCCAAAGTTATGAAAAAATGACCTTTTACTGAACAAAACATTTATCTGGTTTGTTTCTGTGAAACTATTTTTATGAGAATATTTTAGTTATATGCTCTTTTTCCTGATAAATGTAAGTTTAAAATAGTAGCTGTAGAGTACAAGTTTCTGAAATTCAGAGCTTTTATGAGATAACACTTCCAGTGTGAAGTTTGGGCCTATGAGATTAAGAGCCAAAACCAACAAAAATGAACAATATTGTAAAAGGATAGCTAGAATTTCATGGTGGCTTGCTTTAAAAATAGTATCTTTTTTGATGTTGAAAACAAAATCAGGAAAAAAACTGTGCTCTCATTAATTGCTGTGTGCAGCAGCCTGCAATGGGGCATTGTTTCAGTGTGCATACGGGTTTTTTTTCTAAAAACCCATCACACACATACACAATAGTTTAAGGAAAATACCAGTCCCAGACAATTCAGCCAGATGTGCAGGGCTAACCAGTTGCAGCAGTGCAATAGCATTCAAGTAACAAGATGGAAAATTTAGAATGCAATCTTTAAAAAGAATCCATTTTTCTCCTCCAGAGTGGGTGCCAGTCTAACACTGTGTTGGCATCACTCAAAGAACAGCAATGCTCAGTATTAGCTTTTGATTTTAAAATTATTTTTTATTTCACTGTTACAAAATCAATCTTTTGTAGAACTTTTCATCAGGAGAAGATATATTTTGTAAAGGAAATAAAATAATGTTCTAAATTGTCCCAGCTTTGTGTTTCATGGTAGGAATTAATGAGTACAGAAAATCACTTAGTACTTTTGAATAACTAGATTTACTTGAAAGATGTGATGATAGTGTTGCTGTCCAAATGTTAAATCTTGTGGTACTAAGTTATCTCCAGCCACCATAACATTTTTTTCTGTTGCTCAAGGGCAACTGTGCACACACTGGGAAAAATAGATCAAAAGCTATTAAGGTTTATTTAATTTAATGTGAAATGTTGCACATAGGAAGTTGAATTATATTTGGCTCTACCTAGACTAAGAAAAATCTAAGGCAGAATGATGAAGGAACCAAATTTAATCTGTAATGGCGCAGTGTCCATTGGCTTCAATTTTCTCAGACTATGGCTCAAATGAATTTGAGTGTGAGATTTGGAACTAGATGATCTTAAGGTCCTCTCCAACCCTAACCATTCTATGATTCTGTGATTTAAACATATTTAAACAGTTACGGTACCTGGTAATGTCATTGATTTCAGTGGGAGAACAGATAGGCTAACTGGGGTCCTTTCAACTGAAGCCTGTATGTAATAAGGAAAGAGCTTTAACTGAATACTTTACCACTTCCTAATAATTTTTCTGCTGTGCAGTAGGACTTTAATATCTAGCTCTCTGGCAAGAAAATCTGTGAGTATTCATATTGATAGTATGATGTTGAAGTTAACAATGCATGCTGGTAATGCAAGTTAGGATTATTTTACAATATTACTGCATCAAAAATGTTTGATAGATGCATGCTCAGGTTATTTATGTGAGAAACTAAAACCGCTTACACAAAAATTGGTACATAGATACTGTATTTTAAAGTACTGTTAATATTGAGAAATGTTAAAAGTTCCTTTCTCCCTGTGGAATTAAAACCAGGGGGTTCTAAGTTGGTAAATTTGACTGTGTGTGTTTGTAATCAAGAAGAAACAGAGTACTTTGGAGCAGTGGTAATCAAAGACCATAATCTCTCATCAACCAAATTGATAACCTTCTATTTGAACATGTTAGAGGGCAGACAAAGTCAAGCTAAGATTGCTGTGTTTATGAGGACATCCAGATACTATCTGACAAATATTTTCCTATTTTGGAAAAAAGTAAGCATAATTACCTTGCAAAACATATATGAATTTCAGCTAATTGGGATTTTGTATGTAAACTGGAAGCAGATGGCAACTTCCAGCAGTCTATTCCTAGTCAAGACCAGATATTAAAAATAAGGACATTCCTGGTGGTAAAAATAACCTCAAAATTTGGGCATAATTTTGTACTTTAATAAATAAAACACAGTGCCTCGTAGTTCAGAAGTTATTTTTGCATGTCAATACATATGCATAAACCATGCACAGATTGAAAAAAAAATTACCATCTAACTAGACTCTAAATGTTCCCTAAGTGATGGAGAATGCTTTCTTCTGAATGTAAAATGCACATCCTTATCTATAAATGTTTCTTCTCCTGTGTGCCGTGAACCAAACCCTGTAGAATTTCATCGAAAATCTACACTAAATTTTCCATAAAATGACCAACATTATTTGTTGTAAAGGGGAACAGTAGACTGAGCCTGACTTTTCAGATTAAACTGGCCAGAATGTTCATGAATGTGCACTGGGGAGCCACTACTGTGTTGCTGTAGAGTGAGTGTACGCATAGGAGTTATGGCTCAATAGATATTTAAATTCCAGTTACTTAAATTTGCAAGCTGAAGAGACTTTTGGAGCACTGAAAATGACAGTCTGAAATTAGCTTGTATTTACAAATGTGTTTTCTTCATGGAGCTTCCCTTCACAACTTAAAACAGGAAGAAAATTGTGGGGGGTTTTTTGTTGTAAAGATTAACTCTCACTATTCCTGCATTATTCCATACAGAAAATCTAGCATGTTTAACTTGAGCCGAAATGAGCTTTCATAAAACCACCAAGGCAGATGTAATTTAATACTATCATTTTATAGAGAAGGTTGCTTTATTTTGGCTGCTGTCATTACAGATTTGTATATATCAAGTTTCTGGGTAATGCAGGGTGAACTGTTCCAAAAAAATACTAAGCAACACTAATGCTGTTTTACTAACAGATATTTGCTTGTCTCCTGCTCACTAATTGTCTTCCTCTTTTAAGGGGTTTAATCTTACACAAGTTTACTTCTTTAAAGGTCTGTGTGAGATTGAAAGGGATTGATCACTGGGATAGAATATATTGAAAGTGACAGTTATATAGGGACAAATTCTGTCACAGATTACATACTGTCCAGACCCACTGCAGGAGTGAAAATCAGAGCAGTTGGCCCTTGGCCTCTTAGTGAGCAAGGGGACTATTAAAGGTGAAACTCCTTTATCTGTTCTCACTCAGATAATTCTTCAGGTTTACATTTTTAGGAATTTTTTTGTACGTAATTGATCATCTGTTCACTGTCATTATTCCTCAGATACCTAAATACCTTTGTACATTTAGGCCTTCATATTCATTTTCAATAACATTAAACTGAGAGAAACTAAAATAAATGATGGAGCAACAGAGAATCAGACCTGTATTGGGTGGTTCATAATTAATCATGCTGATGAAGTATCAGGGTATAGATGGCCAATTTAACACAATGCTGGATTGTGCCTGGAAACAGTCAGAAAAATATTCTTTTATCAGTTCTTCAACGTTTTTCGAAAACCAAAAATACTCGGTTGAAAATCACAACCTGAATTTTAGGTGTTTCATAATGAAACATAAACAAGCAGAAAAACAATACATAGTAATGAAAAGTATCAATTTTCTGAAACCTCACTTTTTCCATTAAAAATCCCAAACAAGGTAACATGATGCAGACCTATTGATGAGTTCGTGTTACAAGAAATCTCTCCATCTAGGATAACTACACATAAGGCAACTAATACTAAAACATCACAACCCTTCTTTGTCAGACAAAATTGTATCTCCACTAATATGATTTCCCAGATTAGACTTTCTGCATGCTAGATAGGAAATCTTGTGGCTCAAAGATAAAACAGATTTAAGTGGTAGTAATTTCTTTCTTTGTAACCCAAGATTGACTTGCTTCTTATCAGGAAGAACCTTAAATTGCTTCAAACAAAAAGCAGAGGTAGTTAGCAGAGCTCTTAGATCAAAGGCTAGCCTAGGTCTGCACATGGGGGCCAGTTGCCTGGTAGACAAACTGGTAGGCGCTGCCTCCTGCAATAGGATACATTCAGAATCAAACTTCTGACAGAGAACAGTCTGAAAACAAAACCATTTTGTACATTGCTTCAGATTTTTCCAAATGCTCCAACTAAAGTTATCTAAAACCTTAGAGTTCTGTTTTGAAATCTTGAGAGACAACAACTTCCTTAATCAATTACTTCACATAAATTTCTTAATGCTTAATTGCTTATAGGGCAAGTGGGTGAATTGTATGCACTGAGATACTACTGCTAATGTTGATGCTTTGTATTGTTTTCATTATAGATACTCTCATTTAATGTGTTGCATCTTGTCTTGCTGGATAAACAACAAAAAACCCTAATCATGCAACTTACTGATACTGAACATCTCCCAGTAAAGCACAGCCAACCTGGCACGTGTACTTGCCAACAGCTATAAAAGTACTGTTTGCGTTTGTATGTATCATACTGGGTCTGGCATTCAAGAGCTGCAATATTTAGTATTTCTTGACAGATCACCAGAGAGACTTCAAGGTTTAACTCACCTACCAGCTACTAGTGCTGTCATGTTATGCTTATCCCTCTCCCATGTTCAGAGGCTGAACTGATTAATTTTACAAAATAGCTCAGGGTATTGCTAGATTAGGTTTAGATATTTAACTTCCCATCCCAGCTTCCCTACTTACTATTGCTCATGTTTGCAGACCTCACTACAGTCAGCAGAAGGGAACAGTTTGTTTTAGCGATGCCACTGCAAAGCAGGTTTAAACAAAGGGACTTTGCACAAGGGTGGCTGACATGGTCACATAACCTTTCCTGTTGACTGACTATGGTGTCGGGATGGTAACCTCAATGAAAGATGTGGAATACTAGTGCTGAACTGGTTGAGATGGCATTACCATATGTCTGTATCAACACTAATTAACACACATTTTATGTGGCTCATTTGCCACATAAAAATAGCAAAAGATACAGTGACATTTTCTCTAAGGTAGTTTTAAGAAAGGATGTAAGTCTGCCTCTCTCCTTTCTGACCAACCGAGACAGGTAAACTGGAAAAGATTCAGGGAAAAGCCATGTGCATGATCAAAGGTACAGAATGACCTCTATAAGCCAGCTAGGTCTCTTTGGAAAAAGGCACATGAAGGAGGAAGTGATAGAGGCCCATAAAATGATGGATGGAGTGGATAGGAATCAATTCTTCATTGCCCTCACATTATAAAAGCTAAAAAGTATTAAATGAAGATAGTCAGCTGCATGTTAATAATCAACAAAAGGAGATGATTCTTCACCTGATGAGTTGTAGAAGTTCTTATTACTAGATGTTCTACTTGTTAAAAGTTTGAGTTGAAAGGGAGTCTGGACAAGTTCATATATAGGAAATCCATTGTTGAGAACTAAGTGTGCAAAATTTGCATTCAGCTCAGGAAAGCTCTTTTATCAAAAAGTAACATTCTGGGGAAATACCCCGAGTACTTGTCCTTTGGTCTATACTAAGAGCCTGCCTTCAGGTACAAGATACAGAACTAGAAGTGGCATTGGCCTGACCCACAAAGGCTGCTTTTATGTTAATATAGTCTATATTTTTATTCTGACCCAAGTCATTGTCATGGGTTCAGCAGTAGCAGTCATTTTTTTCTCCTTCTTGGTAGCTGGTGCAGCGCTATGTCTCCTGGGGCATGGTCCCCCTGAATGTGGCTGTGAGAATGCTAGGAGTTACTTTGCTGCATGAACTGCAGTGCAGCCAGGTGGAAGGTGGGGATGCAATGCCTAGGTATTGTTCAGACATGCACTTGAGATGTTGCTAAATTGTGCAGTGAAATTTGGGATCTGGGAAGCTCTGTATTTTTACAGGTGAGACATACACTAGGGAGAGAGATAAATAACAGATGATTCAAACAGTCCCTGCCCTAAAGAGCTTCTGAGTGTTGCAAGCTGAACGGAAACAAGGCATTGCTCTGGGATAGGCAGAAGTTACTTCCTTTGACTACACGGTTCTAGCAATTTTCTTCCTTACAGGTATTTTCTGTGGAAGCCTGAAGTCAGAGAACTTGTGTAGCGAAATAAGTTTTCTTCTGTTTCTAGTAATGAAGTCACACATATTTATAGCATTCTCTTCTAAGAATCCCAAGTAGCAATTAATAATTACGGAGGGGGAAGATACTCATTTTACTGAGGAAACGGAGCCATGATGAATTAAAGGGAGTTTCCCTGAATCACAAGAAATGTAATGTAGAGCTAGAAATGGATTCCATTTGGTTCACTGTTTCAGTCATAGGACCATCCTTTTCCAAGTACCAGATATGTACACAGTCCTCTCCAGTTTAGTCTTCACATTAGTTTCCAGTGCTACAATTCAGTTCCTCTGAACTTTGCCCTTTCACTTGTTTTAGCAAAAAGGCAAACATCTGCCCATTTGTCTCAATAGTAAGTAGAAACTGCTTTCTATACAGATGACGATTTCCTCCCCATTCACATGCTTCTCATCCTAGTATTGGAAGGCCAGCCTGTGTCAGCAAGGGCCTGTTTAAATTAGAAACCAAATAATGTTTCAGGGATGCCTTGGGCTGTCTTGTGGAGAGGGTTCTTCTCAACCCTTGCCAGTTACTACTTGGTGGTCCTGCCAATCCTTGCTAAGTTTCAAAACAAAAGTTGCTCAAGCTCGAACAGTGCTGTTAGCCCAGCATACGCAGCTGGACGGCTGGTGAGCTGGGACGCAGCGAGGCGCAGTGCTTAACAAGGCACAATTCACCAAACCATGGAAAGGGACTGGGGAGTGGCACTGTCCTAATTGTTAACATTCCTCCTCTGCAAGACTTCTCCTGATATTTATTTAATAAGCCCAGGATCATAAAATCTCAACGATTTAAGCAGTCAAGTGGTAGCTGATGTGTATATGGAGATGACATGCAGCCAGACTAAGTGAAGGGTGAAATGCTTAATTTTGGACTTTGCAAAGCTTTATCTGGCAATTGCAGATGAAGTAATACCTCAGGCAGCTGTGTCCAGGAGTGCAGTATACACTGTGAATACCTCAGGAACTGTACTTCGGGCCAGGTCTGCACAGCCACCGCTCCTATTTAAGTGTGCATGACCAGTGTGCTGGCATAGTCTTTTCAGCCAGTGTGGAGAAGTTTCTACTGCTGCCAGTGAGCAATATTTCTGAACTCCAGCCTGATGTCTTCTGCCAATGGCTACAAAAGTCAGGGATGTGGTATTGCTCTGTTCTCCAAGGGGTGAAAGGCAGGTTCAGCAGAACTGGCTGAAACATGCCAGCATTTCCACATCCCAGCATAGATGTTTGTAAATAGGCACACCTTCACATGTAGAAAAGAGCGAGCATCTAGGTACTGCTGCATGTGGAGGTTTGTGCTTTCTCTTCTGTGGAGCTGTTGCTGAGTATTTAGCATTAAATGGGTGAAAAAAAAGGCATCACTACATTCATTAGCATTTCATTCAGAATCATTTTCAGCATGTTATGGAGCAGGGACCTATGGTGATTGGATGTTGAACACCGTTGAACACCAGACCAAGAGGCCTAAGATTCAAATTGAAATGGGACTGCTTGGTGTGGACATGGGCATGCAAAGGAAGAAAAATGCATTTTAGTGAACCTGATCTTCAGGAAAAGTCAGGCACTAAGAGATGGATTTTATTCAAAAGAAAGAACACCAAAATGTTTGATGTTCCTGTACTTTCTCAAGAAAAAATAAAAGAAGCTTTATCTCTATTTCAGCTCATCTTTAAAATGCACAAAGGGAAAGCAGGGCAGAAAGGGAGAGTCTTTTTGCTGATTGTACTTTCTGTGTTCTCTCATTAATGGTCTTTTTCTTGGGAGTGGTCATTTACCATGTTTTGATTCAAAGAGATCCAGTCTGCATATTTTTTAGAGTAACTTTGTTAATGTTTGGTAACTTCTGCTTATCAGCCTGAGGCTTATTGGCTTTAAATGTGTTGTGAGCTGAGTAAATTGGTTGTTAGTGCATTTGCAAACAGTTCAGCCTGATTATATTGATCTAAGCACCAATTTTACAACTTTGTCTGTGGTGCCATTACAGAAATTGAGGAGTAAGCAGGCAGGCACCCTGCACATACCTCTCTCTTAATATGGTGATTTACTGCCTCTATCTGCTGCCTTTTACAGCTGTGTGCTGGCTAATGTCCCTGTCTTGCTGGTTAGTTTGTTTCAGTCCTGTAATGCTACATCCTTAATTGTGGAATCTGAATCTGAGTTTGCTACCAGACACCAGGACTGTGGCTTTTCTGAAGTACTTTCCCATCTTGCCTGTGGTTACCTTGTGCTTAGAAAAAATGGTGGGGGTCATAGTAGGTGGACACGGATGCTTTCCTTTTGACTTACTGATTTTTTTTACTAGTCTGTGTTCTTTGACCATTTTCCAAGGCTTCTCTTGTATATGTTTTGACATGGCTTGATGGCTGAAAGCTTTACTGTAAATTATTGGGTTTGACAGTTACATAGTGATATTCCACCCTCCCATAGTATCCTCTGACCTGCTGATATCAGAACGCACAAAGATACGCCTTAAATGTCACAAAAGAATTCAAATCACATCTAGTTACAAATTAGTTCAGATAAACAGTGTAAGCAGAGTACAGTCTGAAGCAGAAATGACAAGCACCACTGATTAGAGTATTTATATTGAGAAAAGGTTTCTGAGTTAGGCTTAATACATGAATTCTGATTATGGAGCCAGTGCATTTAAACAGTAAAATGTAACAACTTGCTGTTATTCTGTAAGCTACCAAGGTACATATATAGATGGATTCAACTAATATATCAACAAAATAATGGCTACTGGGATGGAAGGGTGTGAAGGGAATGAGGAAGGTGGGAGAAGGACAGCTGCAAGAGTTGAGTATCTAAACAGAGATACTCTGAAAAGCATCTGGCTATGGTGGGTCCAGTGCAGGCTGAATAGTGGATTCTCTTTTGCTTCAGAACAAAAGGGAAAAGGGGCCATGTGGCATCCTGGCTGACAGCAGCTTACACTAGTTGGTGTGTGGGAGACAATGGTTTCAGAGCTGTATCATCATCTCCTTTCTTTTCTCACTAGTTCATATGTAAGCAATATAAAAATACCATCTTTAACCTTGGCTGAAGGTTTATGTTAATGTTTTTTTCAGGTGGAACTAGCAGAAATTTGCACAAAGAGTGAACGTTACATTGGCACAGAAGGTGGAGGAATGGACCAGTCGATCTCTTTCCTGGCAGAAGAAGGAGCTGTATGTGGATCTTTGTAATCTAAACTAACAACGTAATCTTAATTTATGTTTACAAAAATACCTTCATATGTGTCTGGCAGAAAGACAAGAAACTGGAATACCTTGGTATTGGTATGCAAATGAAACAGGAATTGTATAAACTTGTGTACAATGGAATATGACAAGTTTGAAAGAGTAAGATGATGAAAATGAGAAATGACAAGAAGGAGGAAAGAAAAGCTGTGGGGAAAGCTGTACTCTAGAAGACCACTAGGCTCCACACTATTTGGCTGATTGATCACTGGACTTAGAATGTTTGCGATGTAATGAAGTCTGAATGGTCGGTATGTCTTGTATTCAGTACAAATGGGATAATTATTACAAAAATGCTTTCTTGAAATGTCTTATAACCAAGAAGTTCTAGGAAGTTTTGCCAGGTTCAGTTGCAAAGACAATGGGGATTTTTTTTTTTCCCAGTTTTGCTAATTCCAGACAATTCTGTGGCTGGATTCTGATGCAGAAGGCATTTAGCTGTCTTAAACGTGGTGACAGAAGGTGGACTAGCAATGATAAATAGGACCTGCCAAGTTATGCATGAGTGCTTGCAGTGGAATTTACCATGGAGTTCATCCACTGTCCCAGAAGGTGCACAGGACTGTGACTGTTCAAACTTAAAACTTGCCAAAATACCTTCATTGAAATCAATGTAGAGTTTCATGACATTTACTTCCCTTATAACTGTGCTATTCAACATCTACAGCTTTCATTCCTTAATGCCATATCTTGTATGAAATAAGCTATTTCCTAGATTTACACCAAACATTTAATTCTATCATGAGACATACGTTACATTCAGTTTCACATCTCCTGTACCTACTTTAGAGCTTTCCTTCATACTTTATATACTGTTAGTAATAGACAAACAGCTACATAAATCCTGAAGGAAGCAGTGTGTTTTCCTGGCATACGCGGAGATGATCATAAAGTGGAGTCTTTTCTGATATATTGAGGTGGGGATCAAAAAGGCAAAGAAAATGTTAGAAAAGAAATTGTGAACACACCTGAAAGTGTCCTTGCTCCAGTTTACTTGCAGCTGAATTCACTTCTAGCCTCCCATCTGAAAAAAAAGTGAGAAAAGTTCATTCAAGGACACTGAGCTTGATCAAAGCTGGTTTTTTCTATGAGCATTGACTAAATAATTAAAAACTTTTCAGCTTGGAAAGCAAGTATCGTTGCAGGTGACATTCTGAAGCTCTGTAAAACCCCTGAATGGTCAAGAGGAGGTAAATTGAGAATTCAGTGTTTTTCATAGGGTTAAGAACTAATAGAAACACAATGACATTAGCAAACAGCTTGTTAAAAACAAACAAGGAAGTTTGGGGTTTTTTTTCCCCCAAAACATTCATTGTTAAATTGAGAAATACTGTATGTCATAGAAAGCAAAAGGATTTGAAAAGACCTTTTTGGATACTCTAATAGAGTTCTAGCCTATTTGTAGCTGCTAAACGTAATAGTCTGATGTTTCTTCCAGTGCGAGTGTAACCATCATAATCTTTACTTATGGGAAGCCGGAAAAATATTCCACAAGGAAAAGATTGCTTTGTATCTGTCCTATTTTTATATTCCCCCTAAATATCCATTTATGGCTTCTGTCAGAAACAGGACACTCGACCAGCTTAGTGGCACATTCTGATCTAATGTAGCAGTTCTTAAAGGGCATATTTAAATGTAAGCAAGCATGTCTGTCTTGATAGTAGTTTTGTGACGTGGTCCAGAATCTCAGTGGCAGGGACTAACACACATGCTGTACATAATGTACAAGCGGATTTGTCATTGTTTATTTAGCACTCTAGCTGCTCAAGGAACTCTCTGGGGTGAACAATGCCAAAACCAGTAAGACATCCGTGCTTGCAGAGTTACAGTCTATTCTAAGAAGCCAAAGCAGGGGACATGATTTACAATTTATCCCAATGAAAAAACAGATGTGAATTTAATCTCTTGATTACATTACATCCTGAAATATTTAATTAATGGATGCCTAGCTTATTCCATGAAAAGGTCGCAAATGTTGGGAACATCTTACACAGCCATTATAAGGCATCTGTGAGGCAAGGCAGTCTCATGTCAGAAAGGAGACTGTAACTACAGTTATATATGTAGTTTTAGTTCACTTCTCTGTTTGACTGCCCATACGTAACATGATTACTGTCTCCAGTCAATCCTAAAATTTTGATACGGTACTGTACCTCAGTGGCCTAATCTTGATTTAGTGGAAAGCCAGAAAACTAAGGGGAAGATGGACATTGGGAAAGGGAATGTGAAGCCCCTTGTTTCTAGTGGCATGCACATTAGCTTCACCCAGGCCTGGTACTCTTCTGTAGATCAAAGAAAAACTGTTGACTTAAACAGGCAAGAAAAATCAGTTGGGTGGAGTTCTGTGAAATGCTGAAAAAACCCAAGGACTTAACGGAAACATTTTAAAATCCAGCTACAAGGGGAACGTTTGAAATGTATGTGTAACTTGGCCAATGAGGTTAAAGCTCTTTTCTTGCTGTTTCATGTCAGTTTTCTTGCCTTAACTGTCCCTGGATTTTCAAAAGAAAAAACATGCAAATTTGCATTTGATTTATAGAACTAAGTGCACTGTTAGCTAGTAGTAAATTAAAACTAACCATTCATTTTTCTTTCAATAGGCCAAGTTGATAAAGTTCAGTCCTCTGAGAGCAACTGATGTTAGACTTCCAAGTGGAGCAGCGTTTGTTATTGCTAACAGTTGTGTTGAAATGAACAAAGCAGCAACTTCTCATTACAATATTAGGGTAATGGAGTGTCGTCTGGCTACAAAGGTAACATATGGTTTATGTCAAACTCTAATGAAACCTTCATCTAAAAAGTGCTTTTTTTCCACTTCTGACCAATCATGTCTTTAACACCTGGCTAGGTGCTACTTTAAGTAGCATTTTTCTTTCCAGAACCAGACACGTCCATCTCTGCAGAAACAGAACTCCTGCTGAGTTTAATGGAAGTGTAGAGGCTGTGCCCTTATATAGAATATTATGCGATTTAGCTCTATTAAATACATTTTGTATTATATGTCAATGGACAAAGTAAGTCTATTTTTCAGCAAAAAATATTCTCAGTTAAGAAGATAGACTGTTTCTAATTAAAGCTGAATAATGACAAATAATGGAAAGCAACCAGTGTGGTCACACGTTTATACATGGCAATAGATGTGTATTTTCTAGGATTTAGAAGACATCAAAGCTGCTAGTTGGAGGCCTGGAAGTAATACTGGAAATACTGAATAGCAGCATGTATGTCAGTGCAAAGTTTAAAACCAGGCTTGAAGCAAACCCTAGCATTTAGATTGTGCTGCCAGTTTACAGCTTGCAATTAGCCCTAAAATGTATGGAATTTGAACATGAAAATTTAAGTTCCACTTTAGTTCTGGATTCGGTAGACCATACAGTTAGGAATATGTAGATGTAGTGTTTGATTTGAATTTGTTACAGGAATACGGTGGGTTTTCCTTTGATTAGATTAAGTGAGGAGCACGCATAAAGATTCACTGCAGTTATACCCAAAATAGTGTGCTGTGTGAAAGAACAGGACTGGGTCACAAAGTCTAGATGAAAGTTTTGAACACTGCAGCGTGGCACTCCTTGCCACAAAACACTTGGCCAGAATTGGAAGCAATACTCAAAAGTACTTTGAGCATCTGATGGCATCATAGTTCTATGAAAAATTACTATAGTTAATGCTAAAAAAAAAGAGTTGAAGTGCTCAGATACTGACAAAATGTAATATAAAATACCATGGTGAGATATTTTTTGAGGATGGAAGCTAAACTTCAGATGACTTTTTAAATGGGCTTTAAACACAAGTATAAAGAACATAGCTGGATTTTAGGTATATATAAGATACAGCACAAATAATAGCACCAGTGACCAGAGTTAAAGCTATCCCTGAAGTTCATAAAAAGATTCTTATGCCATTAAGAAAGATAAGGACCCGTCTGTGTGTTGGTTCTAGTGTAACTGATAAACCTCTAATTTAGGAGTGTTAATTGACTAAGTAGATATTTTAGCAAGAGCTTCTTTTGGAAGTTTTTTTTTTTACATAAGAACTACAGAGCCTTCACAGAAGATTTATTCTGAAAAAAAAAGCAAACTAGAACAATACATGGAGTTGTAAAACGTTTTGAAGTATTGATCCATAGGCCACACTTTGTGAATTTAATCACAGTTTTCTAAATCGCTTTAAATGATTGGTTCCACGCAGTAAACTGAAAAGGTGGTAAGGAAAGATAATTGGTTTTTAACATTCCTGCTAGCTATGATGCAATCTCCAAAAAAGTGCCTTTAGCAGATGCTTGATTTTAAGGAGACTAACAACATACACCTGCTTATTTTTATACATATGCTACCCAGATGGAAAGCTGCACACACGATAAAAATACATTGAGCCAAGAAAAACCCCTGTGTTTAGGAATAGGTCACAGTGGGGTGAAAGAGGGCAGGTACGTAAGTGGAAGCAGGGAAGTTTCTTAAGCACCATTAAGCTAATGGAACTATGAAATAACCTGCTGGGCCTCACAATAATGCTTTAAAAGAAATTCTCATTGGTAAGGACTTTTTTCCCCTTTCTGCTTTAGGTCATTCTAGAATTTCATACTGTTTGCAGGAAGCTCCATGTAAGTAGAGATGCCAGCCAACACAACATATCCCTGCTAGCATTAGTGTAGATTATTTTGATGTCACTCTGCCCTACAGCAAGTGAGCTCTTGATCATCCTCACAGAATTATCTTTCCCAGGTTCTGTTCCTTTCCCTTCCCTTCTGGATAATCATCCTTTTGATTATTAGGATTTGTTTCTTTCTCTGTTCTTGTAGCCTCCAAGTGCTTTCCTGTACTCTGACAGTGTGTTTAAAGACATTTATGTTCTGCAGAACACTCACTATTCCAAAGGAAATTAACTTGTACTTCAGAAAACTCTCACAGTAGGTGCTGCAGGATGAACATGAACATTAGCAAATGCTGTGCTCTCCCCTGCTTCACTGTGTGTGGTTCGCTTCACTGTCACCTACAGAGTAGTGCCAAGAATGTCTGCAACTGTAATGCGATATTGTTAATCAACTCATGTTTGTTGAATGTGGAAAGATGCTCTTATGTAGAAATGTCAAGTGTAAGAAAGATGTTGCTATATAAGTATTCCTATACTTACTCCTAGTCAAATTTTATTTATATTTGTCCCATCATTTACTAAGCTTGTTTTCCTCTCAGCTACTTACAGTTCTACAGTGTGCCTGTGTTGAATAATAAAGCCTACAGATGCTATATTCTGGCAGTTAAGAGCCAGCTGCATGATGTCCACATCTTTAATCCATCCAGTCAGAGATCATCAAGAAAATATCCAACTGTGGGATCAGTATTGGGATTACTTATGTTCATTAAATAGATGGGATTTTTTCCCATTTCTGTTCTGCGTCCATTACAATTTTAGCCACTGCAGCTAGACTGTTTTCACAAACCATTTCTGTTTGCCTGTAACACTTTTCCAGGTGCTGCTATAAGCAGGACAGACCTTTCCAGCTAAGCCCTGCCCACTGGCCTGATGGGGTCAGTTTCCATTTGGAACATTTGGCCTGTAAATGCCCAGCATAGTTAGTTTATCTAAGATTAAGCATCTCCCTTGAAATACAGAAACAGGAACAGATGTGACAATACATGCGACAGATTTCTAAACGGGATTATTTATTTTAAAAAGTATAAAAATTTTGTTGCCTTATAAAACAGTTTATTTGTAAATTCTTAGTTATGTCTAACTACTGGTAATAATGTCTAGAGGATGCTGAGTATTAGGATTAAAGTATGAGGAAAAAAAATCCATTCATTTAGCACCTTGAAGCAGATTTAAGAACATGTCCAAACATGCACCAACATAAGAGATAGTGAGTATTTAAGTGAAACAAAGAAAGCAATAATTGTTATTCTAACTTACCAGTAAGTAAGCTAAAATACAATTACATAAAGGCTATGGAGTTGCAGGTACTCGAAGCCTTTGAAAAGCAGACCAGAAGTGACTTAAGCAGTCTTTACAAGAATATTTTCTCCCTCTGCTCTCTGCATTTGTCACTAGTGTTTCTTCCTCTACCACTGAATATACAAAACTGTGTTTTAGAGGGCGACAGAGTCATATGATTAGGATTTTGATTGGATTTTGTTTGTTCTGCTCTACTAAGCCTCACATAAATCTTAGCAAGTCACTAGATGGCACCAAAAGTAGTTAATTTTTATATACTGTAGTAAAGCAAAACTGGAAGAGCTCCTTCAAAAGCACCATTGGAGGACAGCAGGAGAGTGAGAATCCATAGCAGAGAGTTGGGCAGGAGATCTTCTTAAGTTTCATGATTTAACTTTGCACAAAGCCAAGCAAAAACTTTTCAGACGTGTAAATCCCATGAGTTTTTTTAACCAAGGAAGTTAAGTAGCTTTGCTGAATTGAGAGACGTAAATTATTTCAAACCAATCTCAAAACCAGTGTTTATTGGAAAGAATAACAAAACACACTGGTGAAATCTTGGCCCTGTTGATGAGAGGTTTTAAAACTGACTTGAATAGAAAAGGATTGCATTCACACGTATCAGTACTCTGGTTTAATGTGTTGGCAATCATACAGCCTGATCTGGCACACTTGGAAGCTTTAATCTCAAATGGTGCGGAACTGGAGGTATGTCCTGTGCCTCTGAATACACTAAAATCACATCGGCCTATCTGGCTCTTACTTTGTAGTAATCTGTTACAATTAAAGGTGGTACATCTGTAGGATCCCACAATGACCATTTAATATGTAAGTCATAACATTAAAAATATTCCACATTATGAGGAAAACTAGTTTACTCAACTCTTTTCATTAGGCACACGAGAGCATCAAGATACGGAACAACCTTCCAGAATAAAGCCTATTTGACGTATTTCCTTTTAGGATTCTGGTGTGTTGAAGTAACTACTGTCAATTGCCAAAACACCACAAATATACACAAAGCATAACATAGTTGTCTGGAGTGGGAAAAACAGAAACAGCTATAACCAGTTGGCATCATAGCAATCACATAGGAACAGAGCAGACTCCAATTAACACATCATAACCTTCCTGCAAGGCTCACAACTTCCTTTAAATTGGATGTTAAAAGAACGTACTTAAAATTTACTTTAAACTCTAAAGACTGAGAAAGGTTACAGTTAATTCACACCCTTACAGCCTTAATCCCACACAAAACATAGGCCTGCTTTCATATTTTTAAGGCTATTATGAGAAAGGATTTTAATGACAACCTCGAATGTTCATCAGAAAACTCCAGGAGCGTATTGGAAGGGTTGAACGGAGTTTTAAATGTTAGTGCAAACTCTAACGGTACAGAAACAGACTGCGTAGGGACTCCTAGTGTTACAGTATCATAGCATTTGCATAAGCAATTGTGACTGTAAAAGATTTGGAAGTAAGTGCTAGTGCTCTGAAGTAACAACATCCATGGAAAAGGATAAATCACTGATTCGATATCACACAAATAATACCAGTAGGGCTTTCACAGACAACGCCTGATTTGAGGGAAGAATATCTGTCATTCACAGACCTTTTATAAATAAATATAATGATTATCTGCTGTGTACTGATAGCAAGTAGCTTCTGATGGTTCCCAATTAAGGAGTGAAAAGAGCAAATGGGTCTTAATGGTGCTTATGGACAATTAAATTGTCTCAACAGGAAGGCTCGATATTTTCTCTTTTATTTTTTGAATTTTAGCTTCTTTCAAAGTCAAAAGGCTTGGACTGGGAAAAAATGTTGAGACTCCATGATGTGCAAACCAAGCTAGGAGTTAGCCTGGAGGAAATGCTGACCATTGTCGAGGAGGTATTACATCCTGAGCCTTACAGCGCAGAGGAAATTTGTAAATGCCTGGGAATTAGCCTGGAGGAGCTCCGCTCTCAGATCCTGAGTCAGAACACTCAAGATGGTAAGCATATATGAAATGGTGGGGTTTAGTGTATGACGTGTGGGTTACATAAAAAGTTTATGTATTAATCAGTAGTGCAAGTGGAAGTCTTGCCAGAATACTTCCCCAGAATACTGGGTGGCAGTGAGAGACTTGGTATCACGATTTTCATTCTAGTTTTTAACTTGGAGCAAAACTGGGATTTTGATTGAACTGTTTCTAAAATAGCAGAAGTAGCAGATCACTTACTGCTTCAGATGAGCCTGTGCTGACTGAGAGTTGCCTCTAAATAACCCAGGTTTTATTCTAGGGAAAAGTCTAAACTAGGCTTCCTTTTTTAGGCAATAGCTCTAACAAAGCAAAATATTTTGGATAGTTACAGCATCGTTGAAATTACTCCTGTTCGCTCTCCCTTAACTGGTGTTAGAAACCAGAATAGATGGGCTTGTGTTTCTGTTTTTGAATTGATAACTACATGATCACTTCATCAGACATACTCTGGGTAGCAAGTCATCTAGGTGTCTCTCCTAGACAGAGAAGTTCCTGTCACTCTCAGTACTGTTTCTTCTTTAAGGAAGAAATTGGTGGAGAAGAACTATTTACTATTTAAAAAGTATTTCCCATTGATTACTGCTTATGATTTTTGTTCAACATCTTTGTCAGCGACATGGACAGTGCGACTGAGTGCGCCCTCAGCAACTTTGCTGATGACACCAAGCTGTGTGGTTCGGTTGATACGTTGGAGGGAAGGAATGCCATCCAGAGGGACCTTGACACGCTTGTGAGGTGGGCTGATGCCAACCTGATGAAGTTTAACCATGCCAAGTGCAAGGTCCTCCACCTGGGTCGGAGCAATCCCAGGCACAGCTACAGGTTGGGCAGAGAAGAGATTCAGAGCAGCCCTGCGGAGAAGGAATTGGGGGTGTTGGTTGATGAGAAAATGAATATGAGCCGGCAGTGTGCGCTTGCAGCCCAGAAAGCCAACTGTATCCTGGGCTGCATCAAAAGGAGTGTGACCAGCAGGTCGAGGGAGGCGATCCTGCCCCTCTACTCTGCTCTTGTGAGACCTCACTTGGAGTACTGTGACCAGTTCTGGTGTCCTCAACATAAAAAGGACATGGAACTGTTGGAACAAGTCCAGAGGAGGGCCACGATGATGATCAGGGGACTGGAGCACCTCCCGTATGAAGATAGGCTGAGAAAGTTGGGGCTGTTCAGCCTGGAGTAGAGAAGGCTGCGTGGAGACCTCAGAGCAGCCTTCCAGTATCTGAAAGGGGGCTATAGGGATGCTGGGGAGAGACTCTTCATGAGGAACTGTAGTGAGAGGACAAAGGGTAATGGGTTCAAACTTAAACAGGGGAAGTTTAGATTGGATATGAGGAAGAAATTCTTTACTGTAAGGGTGGTGAGGCACTGGAATGGGTTGCCCAGGGAAGTTGTGAATGCCCCATCCCTAGCGGTGTTCAAGGCCAGGTTGGACAGAGCCTTGGGTGGCATGGTTTAGTGGGAGGTGTCCCTGCCCATGGCAGGGGGGTTGGAACTAGATGATCTTAAGGTCCTTTCCAACCCTAACTATTCTATGATTCTATGATTTTATTATACATGTGTTGGCATGGAATAATCACGAGCATTGGCACACATGGAATGGCTCCCGGATGCATATAGTAGGGTTGCTAATATTACTGCATAATAGAGCATTTATGAAATAATTAATTTACATTCACAACAGGTTTCCAGTTTTGACCAGAATCTCCCTTTAAGATCTTAAAATAATCCTTACTTCCTTGTTTCCATTCTGTAACCTTAATACCTCCACTGTTTTGCAGCTGAATTATATCCTTGCCAATCCTACTGAAGACCACTTTCAGGGACACATGTATTTGATGCATATAAATCAGTAACATATCTATGTGTACTTGTGCTTATATTTAAATAATCTGTATATCTGGAATAATTGTAACTACATATTGACCAAGACCAGGTCCTGAATCTAAAATGTATTTTGCACCTTTGTGGCATCGTAGAGTATCAAACTATCTTATTGCCTAATTACACTGCCAGAGGGTACCAGGATAGAAAATGATGTCTTATTCCAGCCTTTAATAGCTGTATAAAGAGTTACGGTAACTCTCTGCTGTATGTACATGAGGAATATACTGAACTATGTACCTGCACGCTGCAGCGTTTTCATGGGAAGCTACAAGTTTGTAAATCTACGCTGTTGCCTTACTCTCCCCTTCACGAATCAGTGCGAGACTATTAGGTTACAGATGTTTACAATCCTTATACCTGGTTTAGAAAGCAAAATTCTACAGTTCTGTAGAATTGAATGGTTTATATAGGTGGGGTTTGTTTGTTTGTTTTCCCAAAACCCACAGTCTGGATAAAAATTTAAATATAAAAGCTATAACTCAAAGGGTATTTCATACTGTGGCTCTGAATAGCATTTGCAGATGTTTGCTGAACAGACTGTCTTAAACCTGCATGACCCTGATTCCAGTTGGTAAGACCAATTAAAGTGGGTTATGCCAAAGTCTCTTTGCATGTACAGTATAGAATTAAATAACAGATTTCCGTAAAACTATATGCAAAAAAAAGAAACAAGACACAGAAAGGAGGAATGTAGATCCACTGGTTTTGTTACACACCAAACCAATTACACATTATGTTGTCTTTGGGAAACTAGAGGCTGTTTGATGAAAATATTTTTCCTATTTCCCCTCTACTTTCCCACTATATTTTAATGACAATGCCTGGCTGCTTCATGTGAGAGAAGCATACTGACAACTAAAGAATCTCTGCAGAGCATTTCAGAATGCTGGTGAACTGCTTTGTTCAACATGAGAAGAAAGAACCATAACATTTAGAGTATCTTTCTTCCTTTGTACATTTTTTATCACTTTTTATTACCATTTTATCAACTTTTCTGATAAAATATTATAACATTAAGGGTAAAGTGTTCGCGAGAGAATTACTGTTTGGATGATTTACTTGATTCTACGTTTTCTCTGTGGCTGAATATAAATTGTCAGTAGTTTTAATTTTTTGTAGTATTGAAAGCCCAATGATAGCTACAGATAATGTTTTGTACTGGTATCGTTTCATGTTTTAAGGATCTGAAAATGCTACATGAATACTATTTTAGCCTTATGTCTAGCTTCCCTTCCTCTACTCCTCCAGTCATGGTACTGTACACTTATATAACATTTTATGAATATATAAGGCTAAAACTCCCCATCCCAAAGAAAAATGGCTTTGGGCAAATCTGAGGCCAGCTCTGCATCCCTTTTATAGACAAGTACTTGAGGATTTCTGCAGTTCCCTCCTGTACAGCCCACTTGTTCCCCAGGTCTGGAGAAGTACAGACAGTGCATAAAGCCTCTCTAAACTTTGTGCAGTTGTTCCTTGGCCAACTCAAAATCCTGAGCTTAAATCCCCCTCGCAAATGCTTACACACGGATTGCACTTGTGGCTTCTGAACATCTCTAGAAAAATAATATTTATTACTTTCTAAGGTGCACTGTGCCATAATTTTGGCTTGGACTCGAGTGCTTCATAGAACATTAAGTGTGTGGTGACTGTGGGACATTAAGTATTTATAAGCTTCACCACAAAAGGATATTCTCCTGTAAAACACTGTATTCCTTTAACCGTGAAGTGTTTTTTTTTCTTCTTAAATGAGATATTTTTAAACCCATTTTTCCTTTTCATGTATAAAACTGTAATCTAATTTTGACATTTGAACCTGGGAATGAAATCGCCATGGGAGGAACAGGCATCCATTTGCTGTGCGGATTTGGCTGTTTAACTGCTCTCCTATCTCTGCCCTGGAAAAAGAGCTTTAAATCTGTGCTTTAGCCTCAGTGAGTGGTGCTTGACTAGCCTTTCATTCCCACTGCCAAGTAATTTGTATTAATGGTGAGCTCAGGGCAAGAACAGTTTCCACTCTTATTTGCACAGACAGGCATACTGAAGGTGGACTCTCAGATGTTCTGTCAGGCTGCTCGGTGATACATAAAGCTCTGTCGTGTGCATTAGTAGTGTCCTTGTCTTACATAAACATAAGTTACCTTCAAACTAGTAGACCTTAGAGCACTTCCCAGCTTGAAAGTCCAGGTGCCTACCCCAGCCTCAACCATGCCCTTCCATAATAACATAGTTTACTAGGGATGAGCCCCAGAGAGGTGGCTGCTCTAAGCAGACTCTGTACAGCTACCTGGAGGTTGCTAGCCTTTGGGGTGAGCCACAGGTTAGGCACAGGCACTGACTGGTCTAGGTTAGTTGCAAAAGCCTTGCTGGAGCTAGGATTCCTCCGGAGGAAAAATCACTTTAAACCAGTAGTTATCATAATCTCAAAGCAGGTGTCTGCTAAATGGGTCACTGAATCCAGCGACGACTCGTCTCCTGGTTTATTTTCAGAAAACCAGATTGCAAACAGTTACTTGAGCAGTCCCAGTAGAGTGTTCCCCACTTGAAGTAGGGGGTTCACAATCTGGCTCAAATTAAAGCCATCTGGCAGCATTTTCTTATATACATTATGAGCCAGAAACCTTCACCCTCATCATGTTCAATCAGCAGGATGCCTAACAGAGAAGGGTACTATTCCACATGAGTAATGGTGGTAGAAACTGTCCCCTACATGATTTTGCGTCGGTGAGTTTTTCCCGTTGTAAATTTCTAACAGTCCCATCAGCCATGTGTAGCTCATTAATCTGCAGTGAAACACATCTTTAGCTGCCAAAGCAACTAGAAAAAAAAACGTATAGCCTGAAGAGGTTGGTCTTTAGCTAAAGGTCAGATAGAATTGTACAGGAAGCCTCTAAAGAAAGGAATCTGCTGAAGTTGAAGTTGTAACAAACAGTACGAGTTGCTGAGAAGCCGCAATGCTTAATTATAAAGAAAAAAGTCCCTGTAAATGGAGTGGACAGGTTTGCACATTTTTTGTAAGGCTAAAATTAAAAATATGAGCATACATTTGAAAACCCACAGTAAAACTTTTCTGTAATATTTAATGAACCCACAGTTATTTGGGACTAATGGCCCAGGATTTTTGTTTGTTTTTAAGAGATTTTTATATGGATTTTGGACGAACTTTCATTAATGTTAGCCTGCTGTATCTTAGCAACTTGGAAAGCTCTTGCTGCATGTGAGCTATTAGTGCACTGGAAAATGTCATCGTTTCTTTCAAGGGCATGTGGTGGTTTGTAAGTGAATTGAATCTACCTGTTTGTGGACGACATTACAGGCCCTCTGCAGAAGAGCAAAGCTAGGCAAAGGGTCAGCAAGAGCTACTGACATGCTCTGAAAAATAGGTGAAAACTGGCAATACAAAGCAGTTAACAGTGGAAGAGATTCCTTGTAGAAGATTCATTGTGTCCTCTTTGAAACTTCAGAAACACAGTTATTGAGGCTGTGACCTGGAAGGGGGATTAGATGCTCCTGAATACAGGTGAAACATGTTAAAACCTAGTGATATAATGTCAGTAAGAGCAGGCCCAGGTACAGGATTCCTTGTCCTCAAAATTTTCTTTGGTCTCATTTTGATTTTTCAGGTTGACTTTAATTTCTTCTGATCTGTATCTGTTTCAATCCATAAACGGTGTTACCATCACTTGAGCACACAAGGGACTTTTTCTGTGTGCAGCTGATACCATACAAAATAATTTACTATCTCCCTACCTTCTTTTGGGGAGGGGACAAAAGAGACCCTGAGATTCTCACTGTGTGTGTCTAGGTCTAAAGTTAAAGGGTTCATTCCTGCATGGCAGTGAGCTATGCAGAACACGGCAGAGAGGAAATGCATAATGATTTTCAAAGACCAGTTCTTGAGAGCTTGATTCTGGTCAGAGACCAGATCCTAGCCCATACAACTCTCCATGAGTCCAAGTGGCACTACATCATTTTAAACAAGCAGAGCACCTCCACTGGGTATCACATGGATCCACTGAGAGAGGAAACGATACTTCAGACATGCCCTAGAACAGCTGCTCTTACCTCAGTGTGGCAGCCAGCTACTTTCATTACACTAGAGCTTTTAGGTTCCTCTCTAATCACCAGAGAGATGGGTACCGCAGGGCAATCTAGGTCTCATGAGGGATAAATGGTTCCCTAATCTGCCCTTTTCACTGACAGAAGATGGACTTGAGGGTACCTATACCCCCTAATTCAGAAATAAATTTAAGTGGGAGAAACCAAGCCTTTAGAGTTTACTGGATTAGAAAAGAATATTTATTGCCCGGAGAAGCTGTGGCTACCCCATCCCTGGCAGTATTCAAGGCCAGGTTGGACAGGGCTTGGGCCAGCTTGGTCTAGTGAAACCAAAGTTGCAACCCCCAGGTGCCCATGGCAGGGAGTTGGAACTAGATGATCTCTAAGGTCCCTTCCAACCCAAACTATTCTTTGACTCACATTTTCAGACAGATTAAGTACCTGATTTCCATACACTGCAATAGATTTAAGGATTGACATGCTTTTAAGAATCTGGCATTAGTTCCCTACACCTTGCTTTTTTGCTCTCCATTGAATACCACAGAGGGTGAGACCATATAACCTAGTCCTGTGCAACACTGGAAAGTTTACTTTGAGGGCTTCAGTTTTCCTCTTTCAGCGCACTCCCGCCCTAGTTCAGATATAAACTAATCAGTTATGTGCACTTTGGTTTTGTTTCTTTTAACTGTGACAAAGTATGGCTTAAGAATTTGGTCCTTTTTAATTGTATGCTCTTTGGCATGTCCTGTTAGTTCAGATTTTACTTAAGTGGAGCTAGTATACAGGCTGTGATGTAGCAAAGAGATTCCAATGTAGGTGTAATTCTTGGAAATACAATGCTATCTTTTATTATACAGAGATGGTTAGTTGGACTTTCCATCCAAACAGGAGAGATACAGAAAGTTTTTTCTATTACCAGAGACATTTAAGCATTGAAAGCCAAAAACATGTGAACCATTTCATTGTTTTAAATAGCGCTTAGAGAGTACAGAGGTGTTTGCTGTCCTGACAGTAATTTTGCCTGAAGAGTCCCCTGCCAGAGAGGAAAAGCAAGCTATAAAAAAGGCTTTTTAAACACAAATGGAATTTCCTGAAATAATACACAGCTGATAACCAACCAATAGCTAAGGTAACGATACCAGCCTTTAACTGGTACAGATTCAGTGAACGTCCACAAAGGAGTCCGGAAATAACGTACAGCCACACTTTCTTGCTCGAGAACTGCCTGAAAGGATTGCTTTGGCAGCCAGAGAAAGCCAGTGTCAAGGTAGCATGTTCTCCCCTCCACAGGGTGCTCTCCAGGGAGCTTGTGCCATCAAGGACACAGCTCAGATCTTCTGACTGGCAGCCAGTCGCTGGAGCGCCTATTCGGGTTGCCAATTCCCAGCATGACGAGCACAACACAACCCCAGCAGTTTTTAAGGTAATCTGGCCAGTGGAGCATTGCTTTACCAAAGGGTGGTCTCCGAATCAATCACAGCCTTTGGCAAGTCTGTTGCCTGACAATTGAAACCAGACATGTTTTCAGTTCATTCTTTGGGTTACTACTGTTCAATAGTGATTTACAAGAGAGTGTGAGCTATGGCAATCTCTCACGCAACGTTAGACATTCCCTAAACGAATGCACATTTTAGAAATCTCCCTGCTCTAAAACAATGGCTTATAAGAAAAGAGAATTTAAAGAGAAACCATCCTTAAAAATAGGCCAAGCTGCCTTTCTTCAACATTCAAAAATAGCAAGGCAGCGCTCTGCAAAACACAGTGCAAGTAGCTGCAGCAGCAACGCATTCAGTGGAGTAAAACAGACCTCTAAATGGGAACCAAAGTCTGCTCTTCCCGTGTGATACTCTCAAGGCGATGTTTCTTGAGGGCACTCAGTTTTCTCTTTTCTGTCCTAGTTTGAAATGCACTCAGAAGGCCTGCTCAAAGACAGCAACACGGCTTCTCAGTAGCAGGCTGCATCAGATTACAAAATAAATATCACCAGTAGCAGAACACTGCTATGTTCAGTGTTTATCATTTTAGACTGCTTGTGTCTCAGCACCGTATTTTCAGCATTTACAGCTGTGATTTACACTTGATAATGGAGAAATAAAAAGGGATTATATGGGTGCTGATGAAGTTTTAGTTTTTGGGTTGCAGTCTGGAGTACACATATGAGAAACTTGGTACTGGACACAGTTTTATTTCCAGTCTTTCAAGGAAGATTTCTGCATACACTTGCAATTGTAGATTGCTGAAGTCATCAGAAGTGATTCCAGAACTTGGCTGTCTCCACAGAGCAATCAAGTAGGAACTCCATGTGTCTGGGTCAGATCATGCGCTCTGTTCTGAATACAGGGCTTGTCTCTCTTCTTTTACCTCTATATGAGTGTTTCATCAGCCATTTTAGAAAGCAAAAGAGACCTGAAACTGAAATGAGGAGAGAAACCTTGCCCTAAAGGAGAGAGTTTGCGTGTAGAAAGAAAATGAGAGATGCTCTGAGGTGCTCTAACAAGAGTGCGCTGTGATGAAGTAAGGCAACATATTGCAGTGGGTGCCCCCCATAGAGAATAAAATGCTCTTATCTAATATTTACCGCCCAAACAGCTCAAGCAAACCAATTTAATCATAAATTAAATTACGTCACACATGCTTCTGGTGAACAATACTTCCTCAATAGCAGCCATGGTACTAAACCAAACAGAACTATATTGGGAGAAGATAAACAATGAACTGCAACATGAGCTTGGGAAAGGCACATCAGTTCTTGGGTATTAGTCACAAACCAAACCCTCCTGTAAATAGAAGTAGCTTGAGGAGCCTTTAACCACAGCCATCCCCTTCCCACTGTTCAGGCTTGGTGGAGGGGCCTCTAGCCTGACAGCCATGCAGGTTCAGGCACACCCTATAGCATCCCCACACTCACCCTTTCCAGACGAATTGCTTTTTCATGGCACAACTGAAGTATTTTTGCCCAATTCCTTGCACTAGCATTTGATCTCAGCAGGTAAATACTAAGCAATACCTGTGTGGGCTCAACATCTCTTCACCTCCACACAGGCAGCACTGACACTCTGGCTGGTAATACACACCAAAAATAAACCCTGAAAACCAAACTGAATGCACCTGTGCTCTGCGCTGTACCTCTAATCTAGTATTATTTACAGTCAGGGTGAGCCTGCATCATTGTGAAAATATTTGAGAAGGCTTCCTTATGAATGCACCAGGACACTGGGATAACAGCAGTTTTGTTAACCTCGGCTTCAAGAAACAAACAAACAAACAAAGAAGTGTTTGATGTTTCTGTGGTTTGGTGGTTGATTTTTCAAGAAAAGGTCCATTGGCACAGTTAGATAATTGATGTGGATTTGGCCTGGAGCAATCACACACAGCACTCTGGTGCTGGGGGCCTTTCTGGTGTTCTCATGACTCAGTTTTGCTGGTATTTGGAAACCTGAAAGCTTTAGATTAATGCCGCGGTGCCTGTCACTGCTCACTCCTGAACTTGTGGCTTGCCTCTGCAAACTCAAAGGAGAGACTGGGTCTCTTTGATGATACAGCAAGTAACCCAAGCATGTGCATGAAGTTATGAAAATGAGAAAAAAATGTGTACATTATATTTAGGTGACCTCTAAATACTGTTTTATTAGGGCTTTGAAAGAAGATGTAGGTGAGCTTTTGCAGAAGACTTTCAGCCTAGAGAGTTCTAATATAGACTATGAATTACTAAAAAAATACAATTCTGCTATGCTTTTGTATGTTCCTTTTGTAGTGAATATTAATGGATAACTGTGATAGTTTGTGTTTTCATTTTGCTTAGTTTCCACCTTTAAGTTGTACCAGCGTGCAAAGCATGTGTACAGCGAAGCTGCGAGAGTGCTGGAATTCAAGAAGATATGCAGCGAAGCACCTGCCAATGCACTCCAGCTGCTGGGAGAATTAATGAACCAGAGCTATATCAGCTGCAGGGAGATGTATGAGTGCAGCTGTCCTGAACTGGATCGCCTGGTAGACATCTGCCTGTAAGTTCTGACCACAAGGAAGAGTAATCCCCTATTGAGAATATTGTTTGAACTGATGAGAAAATATGACATCGCTGGCTATTGCAATTTTAAAATGAAAGTATTCTTGTCTCTTATTACAAAATTAATCTCCTGCAGGGACATTACATGGTCAATTGTTTCCCTACTGACATGTGTGTAATATTTTCAGATGAAAGCTGCAGTTTATGGCTTTATTACAGACTCTGCTTTTAGGCTGACTCATCGTCACAAGTGTTACGTTAGACTGTTGGCTCTTCTTTTTTTTAAGCTGTAGAAGTCATGACTGGTTTTCTTAAAGCATTATCTTGTTCAATTTGAACACGGGTACTTTTTTGGGTATTTCTTAACCATTTCAGAACTGTCACCATGGGAACAGCAGAAACTGTTACACATTCTGAGGTTGCCTTGAACTCATAATGGCATATTGTGAAATGCTATTGCATTTTTTTTCTATTAGAAACATATGTTGTCCAGGGTATCAGGTTGGACAGTATTTCACCATTCAAAAGGTGTGTGAGCTGTTGTAATGTCCAACACTCTACTTCTCCTTTTCACATTGTGTGTCTGAGCTTTCCCCACATTATTCAGCCTCCATCTCTGCACAAACCTCATTCTTTTAGCTGGGTACCTTAACTCAGTTTGTTCATAGTAAAACAAGCCCTCTAAACTCCCAAACATTCCCTGGGTGTCATTTTCTCCCTTCTCTTCTGCCTGTATTCCTCCCCAGTTTCATATCCTCTAGCCAGAATCAACTGAGTTTGACATGGCGTGAGGTGAGCTCGAAGTCACAGGTGGTTGTGTGTAGCTCCTCATGATGCCAGTTTCATACTTCTGCTCATCTGCTACAGTTCCTGCTTCTCCTTGGAGAAGAGTGCACTTGGTTTAGGAAGCTCTGCCCTGAGCCAGAGCATTACCGACCTTTCAGAAGGGAAACATAGGATGCCAGAAGTGTTTGCAGGCCTGAGGTCAAAAAACATTGTTTCACTGCCTTTTAGAAGCAAATATCCCATCCTCTATCTTTCAGTCTTGAAGAAAAGAAACTGGTTTGAGTTGAAGCTGAAAAAAATGAATACCTTACCCCCTGAAAATGAAATTTACAAAATACTCGTTCTTTACCAGCAGCTGGCTTTTCTTTTCTTTTAAACTAAGTCTGGGTTATTATGAAAATAGGAATTTAACAATCATGCCATTTGCCATGTGCTTGCTTACTTCTATACCCCTGTGGATTTTGTAAGCTGTAACACCCATTTATCAGGTTTGTAAATTGGTAAGAGTATGATACAGATGATTATTTAGGTTAGTCTGATTTCTTCAGCAGGCAAGACTGAATGGCCTCTGAACCAGAAAACTACAAACTTAAAATCCAAACAGGAGACTTCTGGACATCCACAGATTATTTTGCATGTGGGATACACATGCTGTTTCTATGATAACACACAGAGGAGCTCTAATAGCCATTGGACAGCCTGACAGTAATTTAGCAATACAGGTTTTGTCACTTTTCTTGGGAATCAATCCCATAGGTAACTCACAGGCCATGTTCAGTTTATTGTATCACATAATGATCACATAGCAGAATAAGCTATGATGGTCACTCAGCAGGGCTATTCCACCAGAGTCATCCCAGCTACTGACTGCGTGTGAGAACTGAGAACTGTCCCCAGAGTCTCAGCTGAAGACAGAAACCACAGTCCACTGAATTATCAAAAACATTGGGCTACAAATTCTTGATCCAGTGCAAGGAATCAGCACTGCCTGTTCTGTGACACCACTGACAGAGGAAGAGCCTTAAAACTTCCCATCTGCATTATTGTTAGGTACAGTAACTACCCAGTGTTGCGTATTGTCAGTCAACAGCGCCTGGTGACTGGCCTTAGCAGAAGTAACTAGCCATTTTAAGTGTCTTCACTCAGGGTATCCAGCTTGAATCACATGGATGGGGGCTGTTCTCAGATATGCTGGGAGAAAACCATCCTGTTCCAAATCAGGAAAAACAAGTAAAAAAGGGGGAAACTGGTAAAATCTGCACTGCAGTGTGGAGTTACCTGTGCTACATTGAAATAAAACCACCCTGGATGCTAGCAACTGCCCACATGAAGCTCAGCACGGAGATGGAAATTCTCTGTTTCTCATTTCTGCTGAGCTCTGTGCTTTCACGGCTAGACAGCTGCTGCTCTCAGAGCTAGCTCGGTACCGTGACACTGGCTTGCAGGCAGTAGCATAGACCCAGCCACAGAACCCAAAGGAAAGGAGTACACAGTTAGGATTTTACCAAATTAAATTAAAATTTATCGGAGCATTTCAGTTCCAGGGACCAAAATAGAGAAGGAAAAAAATTGATGTGTTTGCCCATGTTACATCAGATTTGTAACTTACCAGCAGAAGAGCCCACAGCTAGTATGATGAGCATAGCTAAGCGCCACAATAGTGTCATTTGGGTGAAACGATTTCTAACTGGCATATTAAAATTACTTAATCTGGGATTTTTTTTGTTACATTTGCTGCCCAGAAACAAGTAAATTATTTGTTCATTATAATTTAGGCTTATTCCACCAAGAGAATGTCCACAGAAATGTATCTTTCTCCTTTAGAAGTCTGATAGTCTTCAGTGCTTTTCTGATTCTGTAGTTATGATCTTAAGGTCCTTTCCAACCCTAACTATTCTGTGACTAGATCTCTAAATGTGTATCACTGTTCTAGATGAATGCAGCTAAAGCTAGAATCTAACTTTTGGAAACTATTGGAAAAAGCCTTAATTCTTCTCAAGTTGTACATTAAAAAGAAAAGGACAAAAAATCACTAGTCACTCAAGGAAGGCTTGGCTGATGTGATTATAGAAATGGCCAGGAACTACATAAATTACATTCTTTTCTTACGATGCTATACAGCTGCCCTGTAACTTTAAAAAGCCTTTCCAAAAATACATTCCACAGAATTGCCTGAGTCTACTGCTGCTCTCTCCTTACAAGGTTTAAACTGTGAAGAATAATCTGCATATCCAGATGTTTTCTGTTTTCCCTACATCTTTATGTCTTACTCTACAACTTCTGCCAAGAGAGAAAGGAATCCATACTTGCTGTGGTTTGTAGTGCTGACAACTGTAACCATGAGTTGGTCACTTGTTTTTTTCCCTTCTGCAGAGACAGAAGACTTGTACTGTCTCTAACCTATGTCATGCTGTTAAAAGCTGGTTTACCTGTTAGACTTTTAAAATAAGCAACACAGAAAATTTACGAAACAAATAAAGAACAAAAACTTGGATCTGAGCTCCTGAGCTCAGTAGGTACTTCTGAAAATCCCTCAGAATCCTCGAGTGCTGCAGAGAACTTGCTTTCATTCTCTTATTCTCCATCTTTTGGTGGTATAAATCCTGATTATTTTGGTGTTACCAGCCGTCCCCCTTGCAGTTGAAGACAGAAGTGATCAGAGATGATACTATTTTTACGTTACATCAAGTGCCTTATGGTAGCCGAAACACCTCTGCGTTTTATCAAGGCTCTTACCACTGATGATTCTCCTAGTGCTGCAAAACCTGCATTCACGGCACAGTGTGAAAATTCAACAAAACAAACAGAACACTCTACAGAAAGAAGCTAGCAGCTCTTTCAGAGCCAGAAAGGCTCAAAGATGCTATTCAAATGCACACTAAGGTATGAAATAGAATAATTCCCTCCCAACCTCCCCATGTATTTGCTGCAGTACTCATGTTGTTACTGTCATTTACACACCCCACCACTTTCCTTGGAAGATAATTCTCTGTTTATCCAGTGAATACTGGGAGCCAACTGCCTCAGACTTCTGGGCTAAAGACATGCTCCCTTTCTTGCATGCTCTGACTCTCCCTCCTTTACTTGTCCTGGTGGCTGCAGCACAGCCCAGGCAGTGCACAGGGCACTTCCCCACACGTTAAATCCACATCATCTGCTGTGTGTGGGAGCACTCCAGCCACAAGATCATTGTCTGTTCATATTCCTCTTCATAAACACATGATTTGGATGCCAGTGCACAAGAAGAGTGTCTGGCTACAAATCCCACTTCACCAGAGGGGTCTAGGGCAGGACTGAATTGATGAAAACTTGAGAGAGAATTTCAGGCCTGTTCCAAAGTTAACTTCCTTTTGTTCGATGTTTAACATCGCACCCATGCACCACATCCCCACTTGATGTGGAATCAGGTGCTCCCTTCTGAACTCATGTGGTATCAGGTACCTGGGTTTCAGATGCTGCAGCACTGCCCATCAAAACGCCAAGTTCCTCAGCATTAAGCCCCAAGTGTCTAATCACATCCCCACATTTGAAACTGTTAGCCACAGTATTTTGAAACACAGTGACTTCAGCTCTGAGACAGGCATATTTTCTGTCTACATTATGCTTTATTTCAGCTAAGTATTTTAAAATGACTCAGTAAAAATGAGGCATGAGCATGACCACAGAGAATTATGAAATCAGTAAAAGGTTCAGAAAAATTCTGAGGGGATTTCAGCTGCCTGCCAAAATAAAAGCCAGACACCATCTGAAATACAAAGTTCTGGTTGAGGTAACAGACCAAGTGAGTATAGAGAGTTGATTCAGCTGACTCTGAAAAGTGGATTGGGCCTTATGAGGTCAATGGGAATTTCCCTATTGATTGCAATCGAGACTGAATTGGGTCCTGCACATTTTAGGAGGTTGCTCCATTGACCAGAAACTACAAAAATTGCATCAGAGAATGAGTGGCTTACAGGAATAACAATAAGTAAAACAAAACACCAACAGGAAATAAAGAATGAACATAAAATCGAGTCAATATGAAGGATGGCACCACACAGACACACTGAAGAAAGTGTTTCTGTTCAAGAAGAGATGCAAGCATGTTGAGAATCAAACACATATGTAAGTACTTGCTTGAAATACGACCTAAACCTCCATTAACCCAGCAGTATACCAGATTCATTTAACCTAAAATGCACATATGAAAAGCCACCACAGCCTACTCAGAATGAGCTGTCATTTTCCAGTGTTACTCAAATGATGCTGTCTCTCCTCTAACACGTTTGAGGACTGGTAAATCTCTGTGCCTGGCTATTGGAAATGTATCAAAAGTATCTATTTGCAGATCAGATTAGATCTCTCCTGCAAATAAGGCTTTAAATGAGTTTTCCAAGTCATCCTGTTCTGACTCAGTTAGAAAAGCCCCAAAGAAGGTTATTACACAGTATTTTCCTACTTTTTCTGAATCTAGGTAAAGATCAGGAACACAGATAAGCAAACTAATGAAATCTCACTACATTCTAATGATGGGGTGCCTGAATCTTGCAGAGTAATGGCATGGGGTTTGCTGTAGAACACTTCTAGCAGGCCAGTATCTTCAGGCTGGGAATGGTTTATATTTTGGATGTCATTTATTTGTCATTGTTCTTTCTATTCACCCTCCTCAGTAAGAGCATTTTTTTCTTTTGGAACTAAACTCTTGTTTTACCTCTACTGCTGTAAATCTGTGAAGTTCATGAGGTTCCTCAGGAGAGAGATGCCCAGCTCTGTCCATGGGGCATGAACAGATGTTTGAGTGCAGTGGCTCTGTAGGACTTTTGAAGGGTTTCTGAACTTGCCTTTTCTTGACTGGCACACTCAGCAGCCTTGCAGAAGCCTGTGAATCTTCAGTGTGTTTTAGATCTGTCCTGGAAGAATAGAGCTATTTGTCTTTGCCACATTAGAAAATGGCTTGCATGCCTACATCCTGTGCAATTAGTTTATGAACCCTCTTTTGTTATTTTTGTCATGTATTTCTGTTTTCACTTCTGGTGTCTTATGAATGTTGCTAACGCAATTCCTTTCTTCTCCTACTTTCTTCATCTTGGCTGTGCTGTGATCCTCCAAACAGCTGATGCTGAAGCATTATAAAAGAGGGTGACTCTCGGAATTGACAGAAATGACTAATGACGATAGTACAGTTTAAAGAGTCAGCGTGGGGCTTTTTCCTCCAAAATGGTGACTTCAAATTGCTGTAATGTCACATACAACCAAGTATACTTCAGAAAAATCAGATGACGTAGATGTGTTTTAAATATTCACGTTTCCTATAGGAATTTTCTATATGACAGATTACCCCTTTACGGTTTATTTTACATGATTTTTTTTCTTTTTGTTATTTCATTTTAGGCAATTTGGGGCCATTGGGTCACGTCTGACTGGAGCTGGATGGGGTGGCTGCACTGTGTCAATGGTGCCTACTGACAAGCTGAACGCTTTCCTAGAAGATGTAAGAAAAGCTTATTACCAAAGTGATGTCCAAAGGTTAGCACTGGAGAAGAACAGTCTGTTTGCCACCAAACCTGGAAGAGGAGCTTTGGTTTTTGTTGAGGCCTGAAGAACGTAGAAACTCTGAAAGTATGTAGGGCATTTGGAACTGGCAGTACTTCCCATGCCACAGCAAATGAATGCTTTTACTGGTTTTTATTGCAATGAGCAGTTGCTATTATCAAAATATATTCCTGAAGAAGCGATTAAACAAACATTCTTTGATTATAAAGTCTTTTTTTTTTCTTCCATACTAAAAATATCTTTCAGTAAAAACACTGATTTACCAAAACCTATTGATAAGGAAAACTGAAACTGAAATAAAGATGATACTTGGTTATAGTGGATCTCTTCTCTTCTCCATTTACTGTCATAAAAGTAAGACCAGGGGGAGCAATGAGCTTTTTCATTGCAGGGAAGGAACCCTGCAACGCCTGCAGGGCTGTGCAGTGCTAATTCTCTTTGGGTGCTGGGTATTCTTTTGTTCAGAGGCCTGTAAAAATGGAAGATTAAACTGAAGCATTCAAAAAACTGGGAGGACTTTGCTAAACATGAGAAGTTTAATACTCTCCTCAAATAGGATTATTAATGTTGCAATTAATTATAATATTGGATGAACACCTACAGGCCAAAGAAAACATTAGGAATACATTATTCTAAGCAAGAAAACTTTCCTTCCAGCTACGTGTCTGACGTATCTTTGTGCAAGGGTGACTTGTTATGAAAGTTTCAACAAAAACAAATGCTGTGAGCTGTGCAGTATGAGAACATATTCCCCTAAGTGAATGAACAAATAATGCAGCGGAGTTTGGTTTTGAGTTCTCCAGACACGGTATTCTGATGGTTGAGCCCTAGCTGTGCTTCTACAGGGTAGAGCATTTGCATTTTCATTAAGAACTTACAAAGGACTAATATAACCCACTGAGGATGTAAAGAAGCAACTAAAATCAGTAAGGAATAATTAAGGAGATAATTCAGTTGTACCAAGCAAAACAGGCAAGACCAAGAGCAAATGTCCTTGACATGTTATGACAACCTCCTGTCTCACTCCCACTTTATACACCTGAATCTCAAGGTTATAGCTGCAGAGCGTTGAAGTACAGTGCCCGCAATTCATGACACATCTCTTTGGCAGGAGGAATGATGATGATTACAGAAAGGTGACTGTACCTCAAGATACTGAACGATGCCCAAACCCTGTTTCCAAAGGGGCGGTGAGGGACCTGTGCCCTCTCCCACAGCCCACCAACTTCCACTTCTTTTTGGTTTTCATGTTGGATATCAGAGAAGTTGTGCAAGTGTCATAACCCTTGCAGCTATTAAAGGCAGCAAGATTTGTCCCTCTGCACATTTTTGTGACGCTAAGCACAAGCTAATGTTCAGAAGTCTGCATCAAATTAGACGTCTCTCAGCAGAGATCTTCTGTACATTACCCACGCTAATTCCAGCCAAAACCAAATTCTTAGAGGCTACTAATTCTGCAAGAGGACTCTGCCAAATCTGAGCACAGCAGATGGACAACAGCCAACACAAACTGCCAGATCTTTTCAGGAACCTCAGAGAGGACATGTAATGGTAACACTATCACTAGAGAAGATTCCTGTTGTCTGACAGCCAGGAAAAGTGGAACAGTGAGTGCTGTAGTTAAGTAAATCAAGTCCTCAGGAGAGGAAAAGCATAGGGTCTAAACATAGACACAGGGAGAGATGAAAAGGATTTGGAAGGAGGACAGTTAAAGGATGCATTTGAGAAGGGGAAAGCAAGGGATAAGCAAGACAGTTAAGAACAAGAGGTGCAATTATAGAAAGGTTTAATCTCAAATCATTCATTATTGCTGTCTGTGGAAATTGAACATCTTGTAACCCTTTTGTAATGTATAGTAGATATGCCATAAGTTCAACTAAACCTGTAATCATAGAACTCTAAAAAAATCAAACAAGAAGAAGTAAGTATTTTCAAGAATCTCCAAGAAAACCTTGGAGATTGTAAGTAAAATAATGCCATGGGTTTGTTACAAATGGCCTTATTAAATATAATCTTCAGCTTAACCGAGTTCCTGTTTATTATCACGACACAGCCACGGAATCTTCCCCAGCACATGCAGGCTGCAGTACCTTTCAGAATTTTCCTGTCAATGAATGTTATAAATAGATATTCTCATAAACAAAGAAAAGGAGAACAGAAAACTGGCACAGTATAAAAGAATCAAACAGAACATTCTAAACGTCTGATTAATTTCTTTCCTTTTTTATTGCTTCAATGCCTTCAATGTCTCTTGTAAGGTTCAATTTAATGAATCTGTGTTTGGGGTTTTTTTGTTTGCTTTTTAAACCTTTGAAGAAGTTTTCTACATAATGGTAAACCCCCAATAATTACAGCGTGAGAAAAATATACCAACAGTGTGTAAGGTAAGCAGCAAGGGTATTAGTAGTATTCCTAACAATAAAGCAAGATGATCTCCGTTTGGATGAAAACTTCTGTGTATAAAGCAGCAACTCCTAAGCATATTTCCTGAGTTAGTCTTTCCAGATGTGTATTTTTAATAGGTTTTTCTAACTATATTTTCAAGATCTCTTCTGTAGCTAAAATAATGCTAATTGGTATATAGAACCACAGATAGCATTGTTTAGGTTGGAAAAGACCTTTAAGATCATTAAGCCCAACCACTAACCCAGCACTGCCAAGTCCACAACTAAACCATGTCCCTAAGCATCGTAACTACATAATCTTTTATGTATCTTCAATACTTCCAGGAATGGTGACTGTACCACTTCCCTGGGCAGCCTGTTCCAATGCTTGACAGCCCTTTTGGTGAAGAATGATTCCTAATCTCCAATCTAAACCTCCCCTGGCACAAGTTGAGGCCGTTTCCTCTTCTATCACTTGTTACTTGGGAGAACAGACCAACACCCACCTCACTACAACCTTTTTTCAGGTAGTTGTAGACAGCTACAAAGTCTCACCCAAGCCTCCTTTTCTCCAGACTCAACACCCCCAGTTTTCCCTCAGCTGCTCCTCACAAGAATTGTTCTCTAGACTCTTCACCAGCTTTGCTGTCCTTCGAATGCACTCCAGCACCTCAGTGCCTTTCTTGGAGTGAGGGACCCTCCTTACTTCTCCCAGGAATCAAAAGCTCTTACCATTTTGTGATCGCTATGCCCAAGACAGCCTCCAACCATCACAACACCCACAAGCCCTTCTCTGTTCACAAACAACAGGTCCCATCCCTAGTTGGCTCTCTTGCCAGCCATGTCAGGGGGTTCTCTGACATGCTCCGTTCTCTGACATGCTCCAGGAACCTCCTGGACTGTTTCCTCACCGCTGTATTGTATTTCCATCAGGCAGCTGATAAGTTGAAGTCCCCCATGAGAGCAAGGGCTAGTGATTGAGAGACTTCTCCCAGCTGCTTACAGAATATTTCATCTGCCGCCTCTTCATCCTGGTTGGGTGGTCTGTAACAGCCCCACCACGATACCTGCCTTGTTGGCCTTCCCCCTGGTTCTTATGCATAACTCAATCCTATCGTCATCATCACTGAGCTCCAGACAATCAAAACACTTCCTAATACATAGTGCAGACCCACTGCCTCTCCTTACTTGCCTATCCCTCTGGAAAAGCTTACAGCCATCCATTGCAGCACACACACACACATGTATATTTGGAAAACTAACAAAATTAAATGTCAGAACATATGCAGAGGCAACGCATCCAGTCAGCATGACCTACTATCATGAGTGGGGTGTGATTTTATCTTACAATAATGTCTGATCATATGTCATTCAATCATGAGTTTAACCTTATGGTGCAGTAAATGGGTTCTAAATCTTTCCAAAAGATATTTGGAATGGAGATACTGTTAGACATCTAAGTGCAGTAACATTGCCTGGTGCCATATTAATACTCTGTATTACCTTAATCCCATTGACATGTAGTCTTCATCACTGTACTTGCTGACTGTGTATCTTGTACGCAGGAACATGCTCATGCTCCAAAACAGAATGAGAGTAATTTTACCATTCACCTGACAGAAGAGGATCACTACTGTGTATTTGACATTTGCTGCCTTGGACACAGTGCACATACACATGCATATATATACACATATGGCAATCAAATATATAGTCGTTTCTTACATAACATCTTCAGGAATATTGATTTCTCATTCATACGTTCTAAATGCCAACTTTTATTTTAGTAGCTGCTGTGCACTTACTCAGTATAAACCTTCTGAAATTCCTCTCTGAGTCCATGTGTCTCTTCAATAACATTTTGATATGTTGGAGCAACTGCTGTGCTACAGATCCAGTCTAGTGAAAGATTTGCGTTTTCAGCTAACTACAGTTCATTTGCATCCTAAATCCCAAGTAGATACAGTTAAACAAAGATAGACACAGAATAAGATTCACAAAAAGCTATCTTGTTCTAAAAAAAGATACTTCACGAGTCATAGCTGTTACGGGCAGGACTGAATTAGCACTCTCTGATTCTTACGATTGTATGCTTCAGCAAGAAAAACGAACTCTACAAAAGGACTTACACTGCAAAGTAACAATAGCACGGAACCAGACTGGTAAGGCTTAACATCATGAAACTTGTGAATCATGCAGCATATGAAATTATATTTTAAATGCTAATTTTGAGATGGAAGGCTAGCTATTGGCAACAGACTAGTTCACAATATAGAAAGGAGCACACTGGGGAACATAAAACTGTAACTGAAAATCACTCCCTGTGATACAGCCTTGTTTGACAGATTTTTCCCAGCGCACGCAATATTGGCAGAGAAAGTGCTGCTAAGCAATATTGCTGCCACATCTGCCTACCTCAGCTCTTCAGTTTGGCCAACTTTTTCATTGAGCACTCTTCTGATATTCAATATCCCATAAAATAGAGACAAAAGATTAATTCTGTTCTTGATCTTATCTCTTATTCTCTGCCCTCTGCTTTTGGACTTGTGTCAGAAGTAATTAACTATGAGATTCTGCAAGATACCACATTACAGCCTCCAATAACAGCACCATGTTTACTAGAAGACAGAATCTGCCAAGGTGCTAATGGTGGAGAGAACCTAACCTCCTCTGTAATCTCTCACACTTCAGCAGGACTGCAATACTCAGTCTAACTAAGGTAGTAGGACCAAACTGTAATTAATGAACAGCTTTTGGAGCCCCTAAATCCTCTGCAGATTTGGTCACCGAGTTCAGCAGAACATAGGGTTACCTCGAGTGAGATTTTGCACATAAAACTGATGTACCCAAAACCTCACATGTAATTAAGGCACTCATGCCAAATTTGTCATAGGTGTAAGATCTAGTAATGGAAAATCTACAGAGGAGTAAGAAATGTTGAAGCTAAGCAGATGAGAAGACACTAAGGAGCTTTCAGAATTCATTAACCTATAAAATGCTTGAGATTGTTTTCCAACAGCAATGATTCTGCAGAAGTAACAAACTTGATGAGGATCTATACAAAGGGGTTTAGTATATTTACTGGATTTTAAGTGTAATGCGTTTTGAGAATTGCTATTGTCTCCCAAGCACTGCACTGTTGGCCAAAATTACACATTAAATATTAAAACGAAAAAAACCCATAAAAATCCTCTCCCCACAAAAGCATGTCTTTCTGCACCTGCCACATGAGACTCAAATAACTCGATAAAGATTAGATGTACTTCAAACTGAAACACACCAGTGCCCAGGCAGCTGTCTCCCTTCCAGCCAAGCTGTGTGTGATTTGGGGCGGGAATAAAAATATGTTCTATTCGCAAATGATCAAGCCAAATGTGTGGGATGGTGGGATTTTTAATCCAAATTAATTTCTGAAGGGACACTGAAGAAGGTTTGTATGAAACTCTTACAGCAGTTCCTGAGGATTACTATTAAATGCCTTACTTTGCCAAATTTCATATAATGGAGGGTTTCACTTGTGTTGTTCTACATTTTCTGGTTTCTTATCTGTCCCTCAGATGACAAATATATATATTTATTTTTGTTGGCTAAGCTGTCCCAACTTAAAACAACAAGTGGGATTTTTACTCATGTTTCTATTGATCAGTTATCAGCAGAATTGTTCTGACTAATTGTTTCTGACTAATTAAATTGTTCTGACTCATGCTGAAGGCTTTTCGACTGGCTTTCTCCCAGTCACCATCTTTTCTTGTAACTGTGTCCTTCCTGTCCAGACTTCTATCTGGAGCAGAATTAAGACAAGAAGACCCTGCCCTTGAGGAAAAACTCACTGAGCCACTTTTAAGCAGCAGTAACAGCTTCAGGAATAATCAGAGGGTTTTATGAAGGTCTGAACCTGATTTTATGTTAGAAACATACAGCTCTAACTTTCATAGCTGAATTTAAAAGTCTAACAGAAAAGAGGAGCTAAAATCAGAACCAAAAGAGTCTAGCAAGGATTTACAGAACTTCCTTCAGATGAAGTTAAAGCTTTACAGTAGAATTACAAACTTAATCGGAGCCAAATACCAACTATACATGGAAAGACTTGAGGATAAAGGGTTAAAAATCAAGGGAAAAAAATACCTATTGTGCTGTTTTTATAGGCAGTTATTGTCAGGCATTGACCCTAAGTTTCTATCCAGTTAAATTCCTGTGCAATGCTTTCTACAGCCAATCCAACTCTATCAGCAGCAGAAGAGATGATGAACTTTCACAAGCCTTGTTTTTTTACATTTCTCTTCAGAATCCCATTTGCAAGAATGAGAGGAGGCCTGGATAGTTTTTGTTTCTGAAGATCTATAACCTGATGATGGCGAATGGGGAGAGAGTGGGACACTGTTGCAACTGATTTTCGGTATTTCCTCTAGAGGGAATACACGGCTAGCGTAAGCCGCTTCAACAGACGACTTCCAGGCCACTCGCTACTGTTGAAAAACTCCAAAATTTGTGTTGTCTGAAATTCATAAAATATTTAACTTGCTTGGCTATGAGATTTTGGGGGTTTGCCTTTACAAAGCTTATTGTTGGTGAAACAAATTAAATGGTTAAATGAATAAAATTTCATTAACAGAAAAAATAGACTGATTTGTGTGATTTCTTAGTGTTGTACTAAACTAGCAGCCTCTTGTACACAACCCACTGTCAGTGACCTTCTTTCTCCCTGTCTTAGCTGTGCTCATTCACAGCAAGAAAAATCTGGTCATATCCTTGAAAAGTGAGGGCATGACTATGCCAAGAAATGCACATCAACTCCTGCAGCACCCCTGAGTTCAGGGCACTGAGATGCTGGTGCACATTTTATACTTCTGTTCCATCACTAAGAAAGTAGCAGTGACTGTAAACTCTTTCAAGCAAGCCTAAGGGGCTGAGTTAACAGAGCCTGAATCTCAACTTCAGCTCCACTAATGAGATTTATTTTATTTCCATGTAGGTGGTCTCTTATTTCTTAAATGCAATTAGCATACAGTTGTTGCCTGATGGTTTTATTTATTTTTTGAAAGTGCCGACTACTGGACTTGCTTTCAGAGTTCTGGAGTTTCCAGAACTGACATTCGTGCTCCACAAGCCTATTTTCAGGAAATATTTTGTAAGAGGGATGATATTTTGACCTCTACTTTTATGGCTGCAAAGGCTTCTCCTTTTTATATTTCCTTTGTCTGTTCATTAGGGGCCATCTTTAATTCCTAGATGTGTTTTTGGAGACGAATTCCTTTCCTTTGAAATACATACCATTAAAACAAAACATTAAAATACTTCAAGTCTCTAGGCAAATTTATGTGTTTGTTTTATGAGGTTCTATGCTGTGTAATGGCCTGAGCGGCACACTGAAATTTACATATTTGTCCATTTTTAGGTTCTCTCTAGACATTTCCTGACACGTTAATTAGATGCCTTTTGCTCATTGTACAATGGCACAAAACCCCATCCATCTCACCCTGCCTTAGCTGTAAAATTAAGAGAAGGTTTTAGGCTTTTAATCAAACTATGAAAAATTTCAACATCCTGTTTTTTTGAGGGTGACATAGATGAGTGCTATGTAATGTTTCTAACTTTTAAGCTTCATTACAGTTTTGCTTTCTCTAATTCATGAATTTATAATTCATACTCTCAAAAAAAGGAACACTTTTGAAAATTAACATCATGCATAATGCACATTACAATAAACATGTCAGCAAAAGGGCACGTACTAACGGTTTCTGGCAGCTAATTTGTTAATTTATTCTTTTTATATAAATGGACAAATTACAACTGCTCATTGTGGCCACATTAAAGGCAGAATGGTGTGGAAATTTCTGCTCCCAATAAACCCATAAAGAAGTGGACACAACTTATTTTTAGACAGAATTCTGGTCATAATGTGAACAATCACCTAAAATCTGCTGAGAAAAACATAATCAGTTTCACAAGAAGTCTGAAGTTTTCTTTTTATCCCATTAGTCAGCCTAACAAGTTTTAGAATTTTTCCTTGTAAAGTTCATAAAAACAGTATGACAAATAAAAATACCACACTGAAAGCTGAGAAAAAAAGTTTTCCACTCTTCTATATGATGTTGTGAAACTTGTTGAAGCCACTGAAGTTAAACTACTATAACACAGAATCTGACACTTAAATATACTGAGTAAGAGTTGCCCCGTTGTAACAAGAGCTGCTGAGATTTGACAGTTTCCCTTGCAAGTCAGCTGTGAGTTCCTATGCTCTACATCAAAAGGCAGTGGTAAACTAGTTTGCCTTTAATGTGTTGTGTGCAAACACTTCAATATACGGAAGATCAAAATTCTAAGAATTTCCATCAGAAAATGTTTCGGGAGAACTCCAAAGGCAGCCTAGCTAGAACAAGTTTATATATATCAGGAAAAGAAGAGAATTAAGTAGGAAATATTAGCTTCCGAAACCCTTTTAAGATATAAACAAAAAGGGCTCCAAATATCTGTATTACAAAACAAATAAATCCTCCCCACATTCGAAAGATACGTCAGGCAGAAATATGTCCAAATTCAGAACGCACTCTAAAGTTCTTCAAGATTTATAGATGTTTGGATCCAAATTGTTCAGAGCCACAACAGAACCACGTCAATGTATAAAGCTACAATCCAAATATGATAGGAGTTTCATTACATTTTGTGAGGTTTGATTTACATTTCTCATTCAGCCTTATTCCCCCAAAATCTAACACAACTAAAGGAACCAAGCTGAAGTGCAGCCTTACTTAAGACATCTTAAATCATGTGTTAGGTTAAAGGATAACAAGATGAAGGACCAATCAAATCTTTTTCTGTATTTCGAAGTTTCTCTCTTTTAGGCAAACCACTTGCTGAGATTGTCTGCATTACTGTGGTCTGTCTCAGTCTAGAAAAGAGAAAACCGTCCCAGCTATTGTGGATCATAGCAGAAAAAGGAAGCAAATTAAATGGGTGAGACTTTAGCAATGCATTCTTTTCCCTGCCCCAGCTGGTTTAAACCACCTAGGCAAAAAGATTTGAAGAAAAGTTTTTAAACACAATACAGGTTGGGGGTCAAAAAGGACATGGTTGTTTATAAACTTCAGTACAATTAGTCCTGCAATTCATGAATATAACACAGCATTATCTGTTGCATGTGCCTTAAGACAGTAGGAGACCAAAAGGCTTTGGCCACAAAAGTCTGAGAGGCACACGCGTGCATTCTGGATCTGAACTGATACAAGAGGACTGTACAAATGGAAGAAGTGTCAATAAAGGATATTATCAAATTAACTGCCTGAAAACAGTAACAGAACAGACAGGGAACGTTTACATACATATTATTAAAAAAAAATTTATGCTCAGATTTTTTCTTTTTTTAAACTAAGTTCCCCCCCCCCCCCCAAAAAAAAAAAATCAAAGCCCAAAGCACTGTACTGCATAATGGTGACAGCAGTATAAGAAGGGATCAGAATTTCTGACAAAGACTGACGGCAGTGATCTAGTAATACAGGAGACCATTCTCCATTCCAAGCAGGAAAACTGCCGACTGTAATAGGTACAAACCCAAGTCCTTAGCATGGAATACAAACACCTGCAAGTAAGCTTGAGTGAATTTAAAAATCAATGCAGTGTTTTATGCAGAGGAATTAAAAAAAAAAAAAAAGAAAAAAGAAAAAAAGGTGTGCAATAAATTAAAGTTTTATAAAGAAAGAACCTACTGAATCCTGTTCTAAACTGCAGTTTACTAGAATCATGCTCTTACCTTAATCTAGGGCTAAAGCACTTTCCTTTTCTCAACATTGAAAGCACTAAAATACGGTATAAAGCACCACTGGGAAAAAAATCATAAAAAACATATAAGAACACCCAGTACAAATACAGGTTATAAATGTATAACTAAAATGCAGTACTATTCAAAACCCCTGAGCATAATCTACACAATAAACATACAGATTACATTTATGTCTTCTTCGTCTACTTAAAAAGTCCCCACACACCTAAAATTACTGCAACTGCAGATCACTAGTGTTTTTCAGTTTATTTTCTCCAGTTACATGTATCGCTCTTTTCTTACCATAATCCTCTATATTCTGATTTGCCACTATGTAGATAACTTTGCTCTGTAGGGCATTTCAGTACCATAGTTTATAAATATTAACAGAAGCATGGCTTTTGTTCGTGAGCTACCCATAGTACGCTCCTTTTAATATCAAAAGGACGTAAAGCAAACTTCTGTTATGGTTTTGGATTCCTTTGGCATATATCTTTCATTCATAATCTTCACCTATTTCTTCATCTGCTGTATATTTCCTATCTTCAAGTACATTTTTGCAAATTGTATGCTCTGCTAACAAAAATATAAAGATCATACAGTTTCTCTTACATGCAATACACAAATGTTGCCATAAATGATCTGTTGATTCACTGGAAACTAGACAATATCTTGCTAATACTTGTGATAAAATACAGATTCTTAGCTCTGTGTATCTCAGATGTTTTTAAAAGACTGCTATTAATAATCCTAGATTCCTAGGGTGGTAGAAAGTAGAGAGTAAATATCCAGTCTCACAAGACTGGCATCTTTCTGCCTGCCTGTCCCACCCCACCTGTCTACTGAAGTGAAAAATAACCTGTAAACCACATGCAAGTATCCAACTTTGTGCAGTCTGAGCAGGAAGCAGGCTGATGGGATTTTGCCTGTGTGCCACATAGAAATATTACACTTTATGCAGTGCACGCATACATGCATGCATTGTCCAAGTGCAAGCCTTATGTTCTACAAGGCTCCCCCTGTAACTCTATTACTATAATAAATGAATAAAATGATTACTGGACAAATAGAGTATGTAAGCAGGACATGCTGCTTTTTTAGATAGACCTTTGGTACCCTGATGTCCATTCCGAAAAACTGTAAAAGAAAGTTGTTCCCTTCCTGAAGGTCTTGAAACAAACAAGCAAGAGTTCTAACTTGCAGTTTTATGGTAACTTGTCAGGCATCCATGAAAACAAAGCCGGATCTTAACTGGGCAAGCGCATCTTAGCCACAGGTTATAAAGCAGACACAGATGTACAAAAGTATAGAGACAGGAAAACAAAAATTTGGAATAACAGTGAGAAAAGCTTTACATTTCTGCATAACAGGAAATCCACTGGAAAAAGAAAGAAGAATTACAAATAACCACTAACATGCCTCATTTGCCTTAAAGAAATAGAAGAGCTCCTAAAATGAGAAATAACATCATTGAATAAGAACCACAAAGTGAAGACTTTATTTCAAAAAATGTCTTTGAACACAGCGGCTCAGTGCACAGAGAAGATGATGAAGTGGAAGACAAAGAACTGCTAAAATAGAACTGAAATGGAAGCCAAGATGAAATAACCTCCTCAAGTTCTGATGCTGGCAGACAAACACCATTCAAAAGAAGTTTTCCAGCAACGACATCCCATAGGGCTTCAAAATAATTTATATACTCACAAGAAGAATGCGTGAGAATAGTGTTTCAGACTGCTGAAAATTAGTAAAAAGAGTAAAGAGGTACCAAGCACTTCCAGATCAGTTAATCTGAATTCTTAGTCCCTGCCCATGGCAGGGGGGTTGGAACTAGATGATCTTAAGGTCCTTTCCAACCCTAACTATTCTATGATTCTATGTTAGAATAAAGTAGGAAGAAAGGTTATTTAATACTGAAATATGCTGGTTCACAGCAAACATCTACGCCACCAGCCTGCATCTCACAACTTTTCCTTTTGCCTTAACAGCGCACACAGGTTATGTAGTCACCAACCTTTTTCAAGCCCTGCTATGTGCACAGTCATAGGGATACTCAGTTCTTCACAGTTTCAGAAGCATTTAAGAAAAGATCTGTGACAGTGAACATGTATTTGGGCAACATATATAAAATATGCAGTTACTGGAAAGTCCTCTTCCCTGTTTTGACTTGTCCTTTGGTTTACACTATAACTGAGAAGGCAGTACTCCCCTCCAGAAGATCAATAATGTCAAAGTGTGTCTGAGAACAAAGCAATGACTCAAGGAGCACAAATAAGGCATTTTATTCGAGCACAGAGCTTCAGAAAAAGGATGTGTGTAGTCACATGTCTCAGCAATAAAACTAAACGAAGACAACATTGAAAAGACATGGTTTTTCAGACATAACTCATGACTTTCTGAAATCAAGGAGCATGGAAACTAGTCTTAAGATGTAAATTTATGAAAGAAAACAAAGACAAAATAATGTCCCAACTCAAACTGAGTTATAATCTAGTCTTGTTCACAACATGGTGTTTAGAGACATGCTATCTGAAAATAACACCCTTTCCCATGGAAAGCTGTGGCAGCAAGCAGCTGGACAAGGGCCTGAAAAGCTGATCAATAGAAATAACAAGTTTTGATATCATTGGTGCAAAACCAGAGAAGATGGAGAGCACCTCTGCTAGGGTATTGAAGGCAGAAATGATACTGCCTATTAAAATCAGGATTGGTCTCAAATACTTGAAGTGCTTTCCTGATGTAGTGTTCTCACTGGAAAGAAGAAAATGGACAGAGTGGAGCAGAATTGGTAATCAACAAGATAGGGCTAAAGAAAAGGTAATGTCAAAGATGGTGCCAGATAATCACAGGGAGGAGGGGAAAGGAGAAAAGGATCCCAAAGAACATGAACAGTTTCTCTTCCTCCCTCAGTTCCCAAAGGATCTTAATGCCCCAGGGCTGAGCAAGACAGGGAGAGGCAGCATCCAGCCCAGTTGGCCAGCCTAGTGAGAACAGCAATGGAGAAGTCACCTCTCAGAACATGGCTGAGCCCTGCAGCCTGACAAGTCAGTAACAAGGTCTTGACAAGATCTGAGGACATCTTGAATAACTGAATGTCTGTCAAAGAGGAAGGGGGGCATGAAGACTACTGATACCCCTTCTTTTACTGTAACCACTAAGCTCAGTGACACTGCCATAAAAGCACTGTCAGAAGCCATACCTCAGTGCATCTCAACATTTCCTGAATTACTGGCTCTGTCTCTGGTAACATGATTACAATTGGAACTAAAGAAGGACCTGCATGTCTGAAAGCTGACGTTTTCCAAATTACATCATTTGGTTTAATTAAAACACTGCTTCTTCCCACAGATTTCTCATTTGTGTTACACATGAACACTAGATACTCAAACCCGTAAAGAAATTTAAACTTAGCAAGATGGTCAGTATCTCAACAGGACTTCTTTTATAACTCCTATGACCTCACTCCTCAATCCTTATGAGCAATGCAAAAATAATAGCTCCGAGGTTTATTCCTTTTCCTCTCACATTCCTTCACAGTAGCTAAGTCCAAAAACCATTTAAATGGACATAAGTGTTTAAAAAGAGTTAATAAGACTTTATTAATAAAGACTTAATCAATAATAACCAGGACTAGACAAATCCTGATTTTGACAAGCTTCTCATCAACAGAATTAACATTCATTTACAGTCCACTAAAGGACAGTTTAACGAAAGGCACAATATACCCCAAAGAACCTTTTTGCTGCTGACAGTATTACTTGGATTAAAATTAACACAGCATGATTTTTAAATCCCAAATTGAGTCTGCAGAGAAGGCAGTTAAAAACGGTTGGTTTTTTTTACTCACAAACTGAGCAAACTTGATCTGGAAGTTATTAACAGATAATAAACATAACCTTCCCCCACTCACTCCCAAGATGCCATCTCTACAGTCACTTTTTAGAATACATTTATGTTTTTACAACATGTCATCCTACAGAAAAGAGCCTCACAGGCTTTCATTTTATCCAGTTTCTCCCTTACTGCTAAGGAATTAGTGCCTCCTCTTCAACAGAACTCAGCTCCTTGTTAGGAGAAAGAAGTGGAGTGAAAGGAGAAGGAAAAGCTGGTTTGCTTGGTGATATATGTTACTAAATTCAGAATGGCTTTTGTCATCCTAAAGAGAAAAGAAAGCAAAAAATTTCAGCAGGTCAACTTTAAAGTGTGCTGCAACAATCTGCCTCAGATACCCAATATACCTAGCCCATTATCAAACAGACTCAACAATAAGCAGAGATCAGCCACTACTTCTCATAAAACCTTTTCTTAAAGAAATGCTTAAAAGTAGCTTTGGAGATTTTTAAACTCTTCTTGTCACGTGATGTATCTGCACCCTTTTGGTGTTTAAAATGAACTAGCTTATTTTGCATGACAGCTTGCAAACTAAGCTGCAGTCTGGTTTTCCGCATAATGACTGACCACAGTCTACTATCATCAGACTAGGCCGAGATGCACATTTTTCAATCCTTGCTTTTCAAATATAAAAATAGTTTGAAAACACTAGGATTGGTGAGCTAATTAAAGATATTACACGATTAAAATCTAGGATTACTCTGTTAACCACTGCTAGAAATCTTAATTTAGTGTCTCAAATCTGTGTGAGTTCTTTACAGACAAGGCAACATGAGAAAAGGCTATAGCAACCATCATTAAAGTGAGAAATGCTACCTCTGACTATCTGAATAGAGAACAGCATTGCTGTATAAAGTGCTGTAACTTCTAACTTTTGAAATTTCATTTTCCAGATATACAAGAATTATGAAAATGCTTTTCAAAATAGGACCTCAATGTTAAAAGAAAGAAACAGGAGATCTTTATATGAGTGGTGCTATTGCCATCCTGTTCCAGAGATGAGTTAAGGTTTCTATGAAGGAGAATCTACTTTAGCACATTAAGATCCATGAGGTTTTATTCTGACATCAAAGACTGATGAACAGCTTACCCTCCTTCCTCATTGTGTAAGGGACTCAAAATTAGACATGGTGCAAACATCATGTCACCTGCTTCTCCAATTTGAAAATATCTACATTACAAGTCCTATGAGTCTTGGAGAAAATGGATTTGCTAAAAGAACCAAGGATCGGTGACCCAAGGAAGATTAAAGGGAAAGACATTCAGTACTAAAGGGACTAAGTTCAGGATAAGTAAACCACAAAACCAGATGTCAGAGGCTGGACATTCCAAGTTTCATGTTCAAGAACAGGTCAGTGATAGAAGGATATTTCAAAATGCGACCAACATATCATTCTAACAACAAAGCATAAGAACAACTCTGACAACCATCAGATACCACTTAATTCTTCTGAATCTTCTCAAAATCTTGGGGAGGGGAGGAAGAGAAGGAAAGAGATGGCTTTCTGAGCAAGCCCATGGAGCTAAGGTGTGCAGGCTCTGAGGAAGAGTGAAATGAGGTAACTTACAAAAAAAAAAAAAAAAAAAAAAAAAAAATCAAGATTTGATATCAGTTCCATGTTATTTAAATATAGAATCTATAGATTAAGTTCTCTCCTCATCTGGATGAGGAGACTTTAAAAATCCAAATGAACACACTGAGAGTTTCTAGGACTAAAAGTCACCAGAGCTATATGCTGTATCTGCTTTACCATACTTGACAAATCTGACCTCTCTCCACAGAAAAAAATACAGCATATCTGGATTGTTTCCTGTTAAAACCAAAGAATACAAGAATAGCTGTACTCAATCAAACCAAAGGTACATAGAGCACAGTATCCAATTTCCAGCTCTGACCAATGTCAGATGCCTAAGGAAGACTAAACCCGTGGCAAGCACATAGTGACATTTCCACAGAAATCTCTCTTGGCCACAAGCATTTTGTGGCTCAGTAACCAGAGGTAGCCACTCCAACTGCTTTGTACAAGTTTCTTCTAGCTAGTTCAGTAATCTTTGGAACTTTTAAAAACTGTAGTGTTCTTTGATGCTTAACAATATTGTATGAAAAGCTATCTCTATTTTATTTTAGCTCAAGCTGATATTCTAATAGTCTCATTTGTGTTAGAATTAGGAAATAATCAAAGAACTCGTAACATAAAATTTGCAGTGGACAGCTGAAGATTTTCTATACTAAGACATCTTGCAAACAGAAATCTATCCTCCCAAAATGTCCTCTGGCAGAAGGAACTGAGATTCCTTTTCCTGATTCTGCCCATTTGATATTCCCAAACTAGAGGATAAGAATTTCTATTTTCTGAATTCAGTATTTTCAACTTCTTATGGCATAATCAAAATTTTAATAGCAGTTTTGTAAAACACTCACATTAGACTATATTTTTCTGGCAGATTATTTTACAACACTATCTAGATGCAAATCAGTTATTCTCTCTTTTTATAAATCACCATGAAAATGACCTTGTCCCCAGACCAAGATACAGAGATGCACAGTTGTTAAAGTGTACCTCACTTATCTCAGTCCTTAAACAAAGCTATCACACCTCACTTAACTCAGTCCTTAAGCAAAACAAATAGCTTAAGCGTTAAAGTAAACTGCTTTTCTCAGTAGCTATTCACTGAGGCACTGTCAGTATATAGCAATTTAAATTCTACCCTTCTCAATAGTCTTAGGAAAAGAGGCAGAAAGAGCAAACTCGATGAGAAGAGCAGAGCAGCTCTGCTCCACAACGATTTTTCAGGATTCACCTACACTTGTTCCTAGCAGAACTATACTGGGATTGTTAGCTTTATGCAGACGTTCTTTCAAGAAAGTGATGGACATTCACAATTCTATCTAGGAAAACTAGACATTATATTCTGTGCAATAAGTTATACAGAAATGCATTATCCTGAAAACAAAGCCCACTTAACGGAGTGACAAACCAGTTTGCTGCCTAAGGTGCTGCCAAGGATTTATTCCCTTTTCCCCTCTTTTTTCTTTTTTATTACTTTGTTTTCTAGAAGCAAATTTTACCATACGAGATATAATGAACTCATAAAAAACACTTGGAGAGAAGTGATCACCTTGATCCTTGAAAAAATTTCTGCCTCCCAGCAAGCATAGGCAATCTTTCACACCAAGCTATTTTAGATGTGGCACATCATAGTGAAACAGCTACTGCACTCCCAAGCTCTGTAAGCTTAAAGTCTTCAGAGACCACTGCAAATTAAATAGTGCATATCAGCAAATTATATCAGCTCAGCAATCTATACACCTTATCTCATTTATGAATGTCTAAGTAGCTACATATTAGTGGTCCTCTCATCACACCACAAGTATCAGCAATATTTAGAAGCACATATAACGTTTGCAGTTAGTATCCAGTACTTTGAATCAGCTGCATCTGGTGATCAAGTGGGTGTTCATGCACTTTCAACAGTATTACTTTCATGTCACCTTTAGCGTTATCTTTCATAAACAATTAGGAAATAGTATGGAAACTTGCCGAACAGCTATTTATGCCCTAACAAAATAGGGCACTAAAAAATTAAAACAAATCTGACTGTATTAGCTCAGATCTGCCTTTCTTGATATCTTAACCACACCTTATCTCACCAGTACCTTAACATGTGGTGGGAAGGAATGAAAAGTTGTGTTGCTACCTGACTGACCTGAAAGTGTCTTCAGTAATATTCAGAATAGATGAGTTGAAGAGAAGACAAGCAGGCCACCCAGAAAACCAAACATCATGACTGGCCTCCAGATTATCTTTCCTCTTTTGCAGTGCAAGGTGGTAACTAAACCAGAGTTCGGCTTTAACATCTGCTGCTGGTTGATATCTCTGACTGGCTTTTCCAGCTTCAATACGAGATACATTTTGAACATTATTAATTCCCGTGACCCAGTGTCAAAGTCTGATGGAGAAAGTGATCTGGTTGTGTTATCTTCCAGTATTTAATATCAGTTCTGGGTAGAAACAGCTGGAAACAATATCATATTTGCTACAATAAATTTTCAGAGGAATTTGTTGAAAATCTCTCATATCCACAAAGAGCTGATTTAGAAAATATAAGTTGAAGGTGTGTAGAGGAAAAGCCACATGAGCAAACTGCTCAAGATGAATCCCTAATCAGGTTATACAGGACATACTCAAAAAAAAATCGATACCTTATAAACTCATATGGAAGTCTGGGTATAATTTTATCCCAATTTCTGAATCCAGATTTTCTCAATTAACATGAAGAAGAGTCAGATTAGCTCATATTTACTATTCAGTAATAATACCTGTGGAATGGGTTCTGCAATACCTCTTTCTTGTGCAGCTGACATGCAGAAACTAGAATGAACTCAGCCTGTTGCAGCATCATACACAAATTGAACTACTTAAGCTTTTACGCTGCTGGGGTTTTTTTCCAGCTTAAATGAAATCATTTAACTCTTAAAAATATTTTTTATTATTTTTGCTTAAAACCCCAGAGTATCTAGACTGTCATTTGTTGTACCATGACGTGAAATGCCCATAAATGAAAAAGGCAGGAAGAATCACTAACAACTGAAAATGAGGCTTTATTTATAATTACCTAATCAATGAAAGTATGACACATGAGATCTCGTCTCCCCCATTTTATGAGATGAGGCCAGTGACTGTTGCACATATATCTAAGAAATTCCACTAGTAGTGTTTGCACTGTCTGGGAGATTACACTGTAGATGAATGCTTCCAGAACCTCTCTGAGTAGTATTTGTATACTGGAAGAAAAAGATGTATCTCTTGTTTTCAGCTAGGGAAACACTAACAAAACATTTCAACCACCTAGAGCAGCAGATTTTAGGGTAAGGTGGAGTCAGTCCATAACTAAAATAAATTTACTCCCCTTTTTTTTTATTGGCCACAAAACCATGTATATAAAGGGGTTTGCATATTTTTTCATGATAGAAGAGTAAGAGGAATAGAAATACGTATATGTTTTCTTTCTGATTAAGAACTGAATGCAACCCTGTAACTAACAGCAGGAACAGTATTAGCAAGAAAAAGCTGATGCGTTTTTGTCATGGTGGCAAACTAATAAAGAAGTCTTGAAAAAACAGCCATTCAAATATGCATGCACAAAAAACATCATTCCAAAAAACAGGCACAGAAGCTCTGTTCCCCATTGCTGCCATTCAGATTTCATGATACTTTTGACTGAAAAAGCAACCTCCAAGAGCCTTTGGGAATTCAGCTTGGTTCTATTTTTTCAGTAAATTTGGAAACACTCCAAGGCCTCTATGGTAATTTTGAATGAACAGCTATCAGGTGATGAGAACCTGGTAGCACTTTAATATATTCCCTGATTTTCGAGCTGGTGCTGTAGGTGGAACTCAAATCTATGGGGTCTATTTTTGTTAGTGTAAATACCTAAAAACTGTTCCTTTCCTGAAAGTGTTTATGTAAGTCTGGAGAATTTGATCTTTTATATAATTTTCTCTTTCACAGTAATGGAAAACCAGCTTTTATTCATTTCTGTCTTCTTGACATCTTGACATTACAAGATACCAGAAGACATCTTATAATTCCTAATCGGTTAATTACTGCCACTTACACAGCAATCCAAGTGCTTTTAGATCCCCATCAGAGAAAAAGTTTATTAAAAATATGCACCCTTAGGATGCCTCCAAGTTGAACCCTACAAATTTATTCATATTATTTTGAGGGTCTGACACTTCAGCTCATATGTAATTATTTTTTGAGTACAGATATCAACATCTGAGCAATGTAATTCTGTATCTGTGCTCCTGTGTCTCATGATTGAAAATAGCATTAGGTGTCAAATATTGATCATACTTGTCTTCAGTGCCAAAGTATACAAAAAGCATTGTGATAAACTTGAAAGATTTATGTTCTTACAAGTGACAGTATCTCTGTCGATGACAATTATCAGTTTCACTAGGGCAGTTGTGCAGTTATTGCTGCTTCTAAGTTGAGTGGAAACCTAGAGTTGCAGTCGTCCCAAAGATGAACAAGAAACCACAGATCACCCTTTTTTTTTTCATGTAAAACTGCATCTCACTTTTAATCACCTAAAATACTGAAAGCTGGTTCTGGCTAGTAAAAATTAGTATCTAAAATGAGGGTTATGAATGAGAAATCATTTGAGCTTTGCTTCTTATCTCTAGTACTGCTCACTAAACTGTACCATCAATTTATAGATTAGAACATCTGAAATCCCAAATCCTTTTAGTCTAAAATGGTAGTAACAGCGAAGGGAAGAATGACTGACTTTATAATTTAATCAGGACTGGGAAAGCACCATGCTATCTGAGCCTCTGAATGCTGCTGCCCAGAGGGCACTAGAAACGCCTCTCCATTTAAAAAGCAGACGAGTTGTCGCACACACAGATGTATTCTCAGAATAGCAAAAAGCTTGAACAGGTGCAGCTGGGCAGGGAATTGCATGTGTACGCAGGCATGTGGCAGAGGATCTAGCAGGAGTCCGGCTCTATGACATCACTCTCCCACAGTTTGAAACTCTATCTCCAAATATTTAATTTACACATTTATCTGTTTGCAATTTAAAAAAAAATTAAAAAAAGATTAAAAAAAGGCAAGAGAGACTATGTCAAACTCCCAAACTGACTCATCGCTTCAAGAAGGTGCCAGAATAGTCTATCTCGGAAAGCAACACAACTGACAGAATCCATACCAGCCCTGATTCATTTGCCACTCTTGCAATTAGATTAAAACCACCAGAAAAAAAGAAAGAGAAAAGCTGCATTACATAGCCCCTAAACTGTGATCAAAGACAAAAATCAACTTTCTAACTTGGATTACAAACGATTTCTCATATTATGAAATATACAATGAATTCTGAATTAGCTTGCATGTCCTTAGACCAAGCATGAAAACAATACATTGATGACAGAAACTCATTCGGTGACAGTGTTCAATTTTAAAAATAAAAAAAAAAATTAAAAAAAAAAATCTGGCCTACTCCAAGAGTAGTTAATCACAGGGGATTGATTTCTGACAGCTGCTCTTGCTTCAAAAGTTAGGATCTAGGAATTTTGTGTTAGTTTGAAAAGGCATCTGTTTCTAGAATGTGTAAAGCTTTGATAAAGCAGAGATAATTTATCTGCTTTCATTTTGCACAATAAAGCTGCTCTTAATATTCTTATCTTATAATATTGGATGTTGACTAGAGTGACTTTATCACGCCATCGGTTTTTAACCAAAATGATTGAAGTCAGGTGGGTTTTCTGTTCCAAAATACAGGAATGATATGATCCAGTATCATCTTACTTGTAGTGAGAAAGTGAGAGAAAACTAATGGTGTTTAATTGTATAAAATGAAACTGAAGAGGCTTGGGTGACATGGTTTAGTGTGAGGTGCCCCTGCCCATGGCAGGGGGGTTGGAACTAGATGATCTTAAAGTCCTTTCCAACCCTAACTATTCTATGATTCTATATTATGCCACTGATTTAGAAATAGTTTGCCCATTGAAAAAATGACACATTTTACTTTATAAACTATACCTACATTTATATTTCATTCTATCAAAGATTTATTAAAATTTATTTACTTGCTTGACTAACTACTTGGAGAAAGTCAGTTCATGTCAAATATTTTTCAGCCCCTCTCCTACCCATCCTGCACCTTATTTCCTCACTTACGCAGCAAAAATCCAAACTGGCACTATGTACACAGAAAAAAATATTCTAGCAAACCAGCTGTTTCTCAAGCCAAAGGATAAAAAAAAAAAATCAAACTCGCTCCCCTAATCAAGACAGTAGCATCTTCCAGAATAGATGGGAAGCTGATGATTTTTAGTGGGGAGAGAGGGAGAGGAAGTGTCCAGATAAAGTCTGGGGAAAAGAGCATCTGTTCTGCTACTGAAGATAAGGGGAGAGTTGTGAAAAACTACATGCTTGAGCTGCAACTAGCTCAGGAATATGGGGCGGAGGGAGGCATGGAAAAGTATTTCTCCAAAGTCACAGATGTTGCATGACTTCATCATTTACCAAACCTTTATCTCATTCTGGGAAAACTAGAAAGCAAAATGCATACACCAAGACACAGCCCAGGTGGTTGCTCTCCTTCTGACAGCTCCTGCATTGTGGCTCCCTCATTTCATAGCCTTGGAAAATGTACATCCCTTCTTTACACCTCACTTTCCCCAGCTATGAATCCAAGTAACAAGGACTGGCTCTCATATTTCTTCATATGACTGCTACTTCCATGTGCCTCTTGGGATGGAGTTCGTAAACCTTTTTCTGAAGAAAGTTGCCAGGTTTCAGAAATCATACGTATTGGGAAGCTTTTTTTCCTTTTTATTATTTAGTATTTTATTATTTACGCACTCATCCCCAAGTATCATGAAAGCATTTACATAACTCATGTAAAAGTTAAATTGTGATACATATGAGAAAAATATGAGAGGAAATCATTTGAAGTTAGGCCACAAAGATCTAGAAATTAAACCAAGGATCTGGAAAAACAAATTTGGTTTGTAATCAGGGCATAATTTGAACATCAGAAACATCAGCCAATGCACACCATCTCTGATTTGAGAAGCATCTCAGGTTGGAAACTTTTTTCAATACTCACAGCATAAAATTTGCTACTAGGGAAATTAGAAGTGCCAAATGGAGTTTGAGTGATCCTCCTCCCCCTTCTTCAGTAGAAACAAAAACAGTTTTTGACTTATTAAGGTCCTTTCAAAGCAGAACACTCAAAAGATGAGAACAATTTATAAAATACAGCTGAAATTCTGGAATTATATAGTGTCAAAATAGGAATAAAGGTCAAACAAATAATAAAATTCAGTTCACCAAAGTGACTTTTAAGACTCTTCCATCTTTCCATTCTTTTTGATTCTACAATTCCCCCTAAAGCAAAGTATTTCTTGAAGTTTTTTACATCTGGCAGAGAAATACAATAGCTCCACAATACGACGAGAGTTCCAAAGCTCTTTTGCACATAGTAGGTAGTAATATAATATTTCCATGTATGTACCATTGAAACGCATCCGCGTCGACCAGGAACGTAGCACCAGTTCAAATAAGCACAAACTTACAGAGATCCTTTGTTGTATATGGGTTGGTGAAAATACAACATTTCACCAATTTAACCAATTCCATGTTTCAAGATGATGGAACAAAGCTATTCAAGATACTTCCTCCGCCAACATAGGGCTGTGATACCATGTACACCCTGCACTTGCTCCTGGTTTATTTAAAAATGCAAAATAAAACCTTAGTGATGAGAGATATTGCGGCTCCCCTGCTTTAACATGGAGTCATTGGATATCCCTGACCTGATATTCTGACCTCCAGAAGAGATTATTTACAGAAGTTCAGACACAGCATTTCCTAAGCTTAGATTCTCTAACATTTGCATTGCTTTTCTCTGACGTTTAATATAATTCACTGTTAGAGCTGTGAGAAAAAATAGCTTATTTTGTTCCAAAGAACAAAATCATTAAGTGCTAAGACATTAATCCATTAAGTGGTTTTCTCAAGATAGGAAAGTGAGCTGATAATACAAATGAAAGCTACTGCTATGCTTAATTTCTATACCTCCTTCATGCTGTCCTACCAAGAACACAGACCTTTAGGAGAATTCCACTAACGGCGACTGTAGTTTCAGGGCTCTAAAATATCATCATTCCTGTCTAAAAACTGTACTTCCAAAATTTTAATTTCTGTTTTTATTTCAGACTTTAGGTTTTCCTAACAAAGATATTGGAGTCTGCTGCTTTTCTGGACTACTGCAAACTCACATGAAAATTGCAGAGATCTCATGTTTCATTTTACATAATTGCTGAAGTACGTATATATGCATTAGTCAGCGAAATGATAGCAGTCTCTCCTCTTTGTTGTTGGCTCAAACCAAGACAGGAAATGTAAGTCCTATCACTTAAGGTGGTTTGGTAACCTATTTGAAATGGCAGGTCTCAGTTTAGCTGCTGGCACAGAGTTTTCACCATTGCTGCTTCCTGGTAGTCTTAGCATATATGCCAAGTACTGAATCAACTAACAAAGTAAAGAAAAACAAGACAAAGACCTCCAGCCCTATCACCTCTAGATGCAGGACTAGAACAAATAAAAGGCAGAACATGTGAACTAGCACCAGGGCTGCTTTACCCAATCTCTTTGTCAACCAACTACTTTAGTTTTCACAACTATCAGTTTTGCACCTTCCGTAAGTACTAAAATGCTCAGGCACTTCAGAAAAATAAAAAAAAGGAATTCCTGACAGTTCAAGGGATTTGGCTATGTGGATGTCAGCTATTTCTCTATTATAAGGACCCAGAGTGAGTTTAATCTACAAAGAGATCAGTTGGCCTACATCAACACGCTTCTACAAACAGCGGATAAAACAGTTTTAAGTTACCAGAAGTTGCATCATTATGGATTATTATTTTAGCATTGTTAGCCTTCTATAATATGATGTTGCTCCCACTGGAATACTGATTAAAATAGGAACCAGATGTGCTTTTCACGACCAGACTGAAAAAGATAAACAACCAGAAAATCAATCCAAATAAAAAGGATGCCCTGGGGGTGTTTCTCAAAACTGAAGAGGGAGAGTGTATGTATCTTTTAGAAGGGTGGGATAGGAACTGAAACACACACAAATCCAGAATTCTCACCAAAAAAATCCCTAAGAAACAAAACAATCTAGGTCTTCAGACACCTATTTTGATTACACTCCAGTGCACCATTACCTTAAAATTGGGTGAATCAGCCAACACCATAATGAAGAAAAATCACTACTTTCAGCTTTGCTTATAAATCCCCAAGAGATAAAGCTCATAAGAAAATAACCCTAATTTACATTTTGACCTCAGCATTTTACAGGAATACCATTTTGGATTACTGGCCTGTAAGTATGATACAAAGGTTCCAAAAAATGATCTAACTACACCTCCAGAAAGCCAGTAAGTGGAATCCTTATCTTCAAGTCAACCCTTAAGGGAGCTCTTTTTGTGCTAATTGCAGACTAGTATCTGCAATCTTGAAGACTGAGTATATAGAGACCACTGAGGAGGGTGGCAGTCTCCTTTGACAAGCTTGGAGAAGAATACATTTTCTTCATTTGCAGAGAAAAAATGCTAATAAAAAAAAAAAAAAACAAAATCTAACAAAAAAAACCACCCAAAAAAACCCCACAACTTTCTCACCTATTTGCCTTAATTTCAGAAGACCTAGAAGGAAGACTGGGGTGGCTCTGCTGAGTACCAACTTTAATGATTATTGTCCCACTTGCGCCAGGTCAGGAGGTCATTTTGCTGCAGCTGAGTCACTTCCAGTGGCAGAAGCATAGGCAACACAGTCAGGCCTGCAAAATTTGACTTGAAACAGCACACCATACAAAGGCAGAAGAGAGAACTCAGTTATAGTTTTCATGAACAAACTCTTTTGGGTATCGGTATCTTATTTTTTGTGTGAATAAAGTTCTGTTACCACGTGGTAAAGTACTCCATCCCTAGAAGTCCTTCACTGCAGATTACCAAAACTAAAATACACTGAAAATGAAATATATTTACACAGAACTCAAAAAATTCCATGCCGTACAGCCTAACACACATTGATGTTACTTCTCTTAGATATGTTTTGAAAAAGCATCAGACAGAAAAAGAGGGAATTTATACGAGAAATTCCTTGATCTCCTCCCGCACCTTCCTAGAATGACCCCAGGATAACATAGTTTACCTCTGTGGGGTCTCCTATTTTCAACTCCTATTTCCTCTGACATACTGCATAGATTAGGACATCATTACTTTCCTCTGTTCCTCCCCAGGTCTCATATGTGTCTTCCTCTTTCTGGGTATTCCCCAAATGTTTCAGCTATTTCTCCCCTTTCACTGTTTTTAATGTTCCTAATTTCCCTTGTCCCATAGCTGGTTCTCCACTCTCTTCCACATGCCAACACCTGCTTGCACATTACCAGGCTCCTTGGGCCACCCATCACTACCCTCATGCAAAGGTTTATCAAGCTTGCATACCCAGGCACTAGCCTCCATAAGAAGCAGTATTTGTGGATGTCCAAAGACAATTATTGGATCAAAGTTCCATTCTTTGAGACATCTCCCACTATGTTTGAAATACTGGTGCCTAAAATTATGACAAAGAACCTTAGAAGAGTATTAAGTAAAATTCTTCGCCTCTTGCATTGAAGGCAGATGCAGAAGTACCTTGACTTGACATTGCAAACAATCCTCTAGAGGAGTAAGAAACAGTATTTCCACAGAGCAAAATATCTGTAATTGAATTTGCAATGGAAGCTTTGGAGTTCTTGTATAAATTCTGTGATCCTATACTTCCTCCTCCTCATGCTACAAACTGTGCAAATCAACAACTATAACAACTATTCCAATATAAGAAGAAATTTAAGATTGCAAAATCAAGCGCTCTGATTTTGGGAAATGCCAGAGTTAATATAGTTCATCTAACCTCACTTCAACTTTAGTCTTTACAGAGATCTTTCTTCGCACTATCACAATTCTTTTTCTACAGTTCAGCAACTAAAGTCTCCTAAAAAGATACCTTCTTATTGCTGTTGAAGCAATGGCTATCAAAATCATGTTGGTATTGGGGATTACTGATAAAACCTCACAATCCTCATAGAAGAGTCAGAATTGTAACAAGCCCCCAGATTTCAGGATAATTTAAGACAGCTTTCTTGTCTTCCAAAGGCTTCTCAATCAAGAAAAGACACTGAAAGTTTCAGTCACCAGCAGGAACAATCAGGAAGGGCACAGCCCATTTTTTCAAGCAGGAAAACTACCCTGCAACTCAAGATTACAGAATACATGTTAAATTTGATAAACTATTCACTAGAGACTTTTTAGAGACTCAGAATTCATACCAGGCACTGCCAATGTATTGTTCATGTCTAACAATGCTATGAAACAAACAAATAAACAGTGTGTTCTTCAGAGAGGAATTATATTGAAATGTGGTTAACGAGCAAAAAAATGTGTATCAGATTCCTTTAGAAAAGGTTTTCAGTAACTTTTCTTAAATATTTATATCTTCTTATTCTGTGGCTTTCAGTTTACTGCATTAAAAAAAATAAATTAAATAAAACCCCTTCCCAAAAAAAAAAGAAAAACAAAAAACCAACCAACCAAAACCCCCAAACCAACCACAAAAACCAAAACCACCAAAAAGCACCACAAATACACCCCCAAACCCCAAACTTGTTCAGTTGACAGCCATGTTAAGGGACCGCCACATTCTGTATTTCAGCATGATGTAGTTCAGGATTTTAACTTCAGCACTCGAGCTGATACACACCTACTCACTGTGAAAAAAGGTTTTAACAAAACCTTTTGTTTCTGGGGAAGAAAAAGGGTGGGCTTTATTTTCATTTAGAAAGTATCTGCAAAAATCAACCTGGTGTACGTATATTTATGGAATAGATCTGAAAAGCAATTTTCAGAGTATTATTTATGAATTGTTTTATGGACTTATTATTTGTGGTCAAAAGCCTCCAAAACCACATTATTCCTACTGCCTAAGTGAATACCCAGCATTCTTATGACACCTATTCCTCAGCATTGTTTTTCACATATCTGCCACAGTTTTTTGCCCATGAGGTACAGGGACAGGCAATCTGTACCATTTAAATCTTTGAAGCAAGAGGGTTGCATCCATACAGCCTGCTGACGAAGTAAGATCAAAAAAGTTTTTCTCTGACAGAAAAGGTCTCTGTTGCACTATCAAGAATGGCAGAGCCAACAGAGATGTAAGAGGTACAAACTAGACAGATGCTGCAAATGCATTTAACCCAGTATCATAAAAAGGTGATAAGGAGAAATTACAGCTACATTAAGACAAATTCTTATCAGCAGATCAAGTTTTCCCTTCTCTTTTATAGGACTAAAAAGTTGTCTATCATGGGGAGAAAAGAATACACAGACCACTTATAGACCTAGCTTCTCCCTCACTCCTCCCCCCCCCCCCAAATATTCTGCATTCCAGCTTCACATAACAGTAATATTTAGGTTTGGGTGGAGAATATTTTAGCTACAACAGACAGTCTTCATCAAAAGTAAGCGTGAAAAACTAGCAACTGGAATTAACGTTAAAAGGGTAAAAATTATTTTAGTAATGTGATAGCTATGATTAGCAAAGTAAGCCAGGAGTAAAGAGGCACATCAGTACAACATCAATTCTGATTAAGATCTGTTTCAACGCCTGACCTTCATCAGTTGCTGACAAAATTCAACCCTTGCTGATGCCACAAGCTAGACAAATAACCATCTAACAGAGCAACAGCTGCAGCAGGAGACATTTAAGCTCTTGGAAGTACAGCTGTTCACAGACAGAAGAGATCACTCCTTCAATCTACAAAGCTACATGTACAGAAGAGCAGGATGGTGCCTTTTTACTCACAATTATCAACTATCTGGTAATTCTCACTCTAGGCATCTTTAAATTACAGTCAATTTGAAATCAAGTGTCATATGCTGCCTAATTCTCTTGCATGAGCTCTGACAGAAACTCTGCAGTTTTGGCAGTCTCAATTTACCCTGCTACTTTGAATGCAAAGGTATTTCAACACTTTCTTTTTTTCTTTTTATAATGAGAAAATCTGTCTCACCAGTCACACTAGGTACCTCAGGAATGATGCCGACATGCTTGTTCTAACCCTGCTCTTGATATGGACTCGGACACCTAGCACTTTACCTCCTCCTTTCACACCCTTACTAGATTATCGAATTATTATTCTGGCCTGAATTCACACAGATTTATTAGGAGATCATGGACTTCATGACCAGTAAGTGAGGAAATATGGTGGAGCTCATTCTGTAAACCAATTACTAACGCAGATTCTCTAGTAAAGACACACTTTCATTGGATTTCCTCAGTTCAGCAAATGCTTATCTATAATTCAATTAGTAAACAGCTGGAAAACCTTACATTTTTGTGACTAAGTGGTGTCCCTGTCTCTAACAGATGGGTAATAAATAATGCAGTCATTACAGAGATTCTTTTTCTGCATCTGCTGGTGAGTTTTTAACTCTCTGAAAACTGCACAGCTTTGGAGGAGAACAGGGCATTTTTTCCCAACGTTATTTTGCTTTTAGAACACGTGTCATAGTAGACCATATAATTAGCTGAAGGCCAGGAAAGGTCTTACTCCAACTGCTTCCTAAAAACAAGTATTAAGTACACAGTGGTAATCCAGTAGCATTTCTGCCACATACAGTCTCCCATTTTGTTATTTTATATTTGTTTGTACTGACTACCAACCTGCTTTACTGCCTACTTTGTACAGAAAAGAGACAGTCACTGAAAAAATGTCTAGGTAAATCTCAAGACCTAAACTGCTTGCAAATAACAGAATCATAAAAGACGAAATTCATGCTAAACATCACTTGAAATCCTGGACTTGTTGAAGTAGATGGCAATGCCAAAAGCTTACTGTGGTAACACTGATTTGTGTCCAAGTATGCATAGACTAAGTTTTGTCATCGTCATTTTCTTCACAAGTTCCCTCCCTGATTTAATGCATGAGATGGAAAACATGCATTTTATGCTGTTGAAGTATTTTACATCACAGCATCAACAATGTTTCAACGTAGAGCATATTTATGTGTGAGCTTAGATTTTTAAAATTCCATCACAGGAGCATTTTTACACCGAGAGTATGCAATAGAGGCAGTATGTATTGGATCTATCACACCTATTTAATTGGAGAAACTCACAGCTGTAGAAATTGGCTGTAAGTAGACAGAGGCACATAATATTTTGGGCCATGGCAACAATTTGCAATGTAGGCCCAAGGGCAGCTAAAGAAACTGCTTTTCTGCAAAGCTTCATTTCACTTAAGGATTTTGGAAATGTTCCTGGTTTTTTTCCTTGTCTACTGACTCACAACCTCCATACTTAGGTCCCTGTCCTTCCTTCACATTTTCCCAGTTCCCTTTCAGAACTTTCTCCCTGCGGTGCTGGCTTTTCTCTTCGTCTGCACATTCCTGTGAGTGCCCAATCCCAACCTTCTCACGAAATCCTAGTGCTCTCCCACCCGAAGCATTTTCCCACAAATTCTGAGCAATTTCTATCTCTTCTCTTTGCCCAGCCAGCTCACTCTCAAATGAGCTGTAGACTACCTTACACAGATACACGTAAGGTTACCTACTACTAGGTGATACTACAAGTCCTTTCATTATGTACAGGTCTATATGTACATAAGATGTTAAGCCATGTGACATTATACTTGCTGTACTTTTTTACTGATCCTTTTTACACATTTTTCTTTCTTACTTTAACTGGTAGCATCTTTGTATCAGAAAATGCAGTGCTTCATGCACAGCCATCTAACTAGATGCCAACAGGTAGTTACTGCAAGTCTCCTAATAATTTCAGCTTTATTGTGGATTAATCAAAGAGTGCACCCTGTAGTGCAGGTCAAAGAGAGGACCCTATATTTTGCACAATCCAGCTATTTTCCATGACTAAGTTTTAATTAGAGATATAAACAAACATTTGAATAAGAATATTTTTTCATTCTCAATCAACATTTGTTTAACAAGATTTCAAAACAATTAACGAAAAAGCTGAAATCTGTCCTCCAAAATCTGTCTTCAGGTGGGCTCCCATTAGAAAAAACTGAACTTGTTTTCTAGGATAAAAAGAACAGCAGACAGGCATAGTAATAATGGATATATATTTTCATGGCAATAAAGCTTAATTCTTGATTTAGAGGTTATTAATAAATTATTTTTATATGTTCCATAAAATGTTTAGCCATTGAGTTACACTTACAGTTATGCTACATATGGACCTAGGAGAAGGGTTAAAAGTGGCTAACTTAAAAAATAAAACCACACATAAATAATTCAAAATATGATTAAGCAAATTACATGCAATATTCATTCCTATATATAGCTACACTCTGAATTAGAAACTAAATATGAATACCTTATTTTATATTTATTGCTACTACTGTAAAATTGAATGATTACATGGAAAGTCGAAGTTTCCTGCAAGGTTTTTAGAAAATAATTCAGCAAAGTTACACAGATCTAGGTCTTAAAGCTGACACTGATCCAACCGTGTGAATAAAAAGATGCTACACATTTGGGTTCTGGGTTTTAGGGTTTTTTTTTGGGGGGGGGGGGGGAGTTTTGGGTTTTGTTTGCTTTTTTTTTTTTTTTTTTAAACTCCACCAAAAATGAACTCTTACAATTCAATCCAACCATATCCTGGGCTGCATCAAAAGAAGCGTGACCAGCAGGTCGAGGGAGGTGATCCTGCCCCTCCACTCTGCTCTCATGAGACCTCACTTGGAGTATTGTGTGCAGTTCTGGTGTCCTCAACATAAAAAGGACATGGAACTGTTGGAACAAGTCCAGAGGAGGGCCACGAGGATGATCAGGGGACTGGAGCACCTCCCGTATGAAGATGGGCTGAGAAAGTTGGGGCTGTTCAGCCTGGAGAAGAGAAGGCTGTGTGGAGACCTCATAGCAGCCTTCCAGTATCCGAAGGGGGCCTATAGGGATGCTGGGGAGGGACTCTTCATGAGGAACTGTAGTGACAGGACAAAGGGTAATGGGTTCAAATTAAACAGAGGAAGTTTAGATTGGATATGAGGAAGAAAGAAGTTCTTTTCTGTAAGGGTGGTGAGGCACTGGAATGGGTTGCCCAGGGAAGTTGTGAATGCTCCATCGCTGGTGGTGTTCAAGGCCAGGCTGGACAGAGCCTTGGGTGGCATGGTTTAGTGGGAGGTGTCCCTGCTCATGGCAGGGGGGTTGGAACTTGACGATCTTAAGGACTTTTCCAAGCCTAACTATTCTATGATTCTAATTCTGTGACATCTTAGGTTAGGATAACCACAGACTGAGTGTCCCAATATCGCCACAAATAGGATTCCCTGAAGTTGAGGGTTATCAAACTATGAAAAACAAGGACACTTATCATAGCCCCATACTGTACGAACTCCATTCTGAAAGGAAGGATTCATCTGACTGCCCCTGCATTCTTTTCTTATTCTATCTTCTTAAAAAATCGCTATTGTGATACTCCATTTTCCCAGTGAAAAAAGCCTGCATGCCTTTAACCTTTTAAGTTTCTTACTGACTGAGCTACAGTACTCCCAGCATTTGTTTACCCTAAAATAAGCTATATACAAACACATTTGCTATCACAAACTAACAAAAAAATTAGGAAGCTGCTACATAGTTGTCAACTATTTGATAGTTTAGTGGGTTTTTTTCTTGGGTTTGGTTTTTTTTTTTTAGTATCTATTGTATCTCATTCCAATTTTCCTGTAGATTTAAATCAACTCAATATGATCTGGATGAATAGGAGGAAACAAAGAAATGAATGATGTTTCAGGGATCTGTTTAGAAAATTGCACAGAAAAATTTTTTGTCTTTTCAATATGATTTTAATAACCCACAACCAGTTACCAAAACCAGAAAGACATTCTTATAGCCAGCCAGACAAAAGATTCATAATTACATTTTTTAATCGGAAATATACTTTTAAGTTTACAAACTGAAAAGACAAATCCGAACCGAAGTGCCATACTACTCGTCTCTCTTGTTTTTAAAGCCTTGTTATATGAGTTTATTGTGGACACGTGTTGCAGTGTTTTTCACAGATCAATGTTGACAGAACAAATGCACAAGCAGTAGCACTGTTTTGTATCTTTTGCATGCAGCAAAGATCGACCTTGATCTAATCCTGATTTCCGAGATCAGTGAACTAAGGATAAGGATTTAACCATGAGAACATTTTGTACCTCCACATCTGTGGAATTTTTTCCATAGGACCTTCCAATCCCATTTTAGCTATTGCCATGGGGCAATAAAACCCAACATCTCGGGTTTAAAGTCCAATACAGAGATTTTTGTCTTCCTACTGTCTTAAATTCTGAAAGTTCTGAAAGATGTTCTAAAGCAAATTTGAACTGGACCAGGGAACAAGGAACAACAGAATGAGTTTCTTAGCAGGTATGTGTTGCCCTGAGGGCAGGCTGGACAAAATGTTTGCAATTTTTTTTAAAGTGGCATTCATGATCCAATGCCAAACCTGGGCTGTACATATCCCAACAGGCCTGCCTTGAGATGAGGAAAGCATGCATCCCTATAGTCCTGTTTTCATCTAAAAGCACAAAAAGTAATTTCCTATGTGAGGGAAAAGGGAACAGACTTTATTAAGCTGTTTCTATTTGAACTGGAGGCCTATGCGTAATCTTCTTAACCAGAAGAAAAGTGCTTGCGATTAATTTCCATTTTTTTCTTTTCAGCAAGCTCACCATAGCAATGCTGTGGGCAACTGTCTATCAGCTTGGAAGCAGGAAATGATGCATGGGTTAATGTACAGGAGGCAGCTTTAAATATCAAAGGATGGCTCACAGCATGTGCGTTTTGCATGTTTCGTCAGGTCCTGATACCTTAACACATTACTTCAAATACAATTGTGCCAAAGAAATGCAAAATCACTAGCATTTTAGGTGGACAACTTCTACATATCATTGAAGACTTGCTTGGGATAGGATTCGCAGAGCCTTGGGCATGTATGCTTGTAAGAATATAAGAGGAAGAAGTGCCAGTATAGCTAAATCTTCCATAAAACTAAACCAGTTCAATTTGTGAAGATATTAGTTATGCTTGAGTTTAAACAGAAGTGGGTTGGATCATTCAAGGGATCGGAGACTTACGCAAAGAATCCTGACTTGTATATGCAGATCAAGATGGCATTTAATTAAAAAATATGCAGCTGTACTTGTACAGCACAATATAAAACTTAGTGATTAAACAAAACTGCAGTTAAAGCACTGAAAAAAGTTATTCTATAATTACAAAATGTGAGGATATGAATGTAATCAGCAGTAATTAAAGACTGACCTCATTGTTCACCGACTAAACTTAGAGCTAGAGCCTTATTGAAACTGATTTTCATTTATTGTAAATATAAAATTTCATAAAGATCTGAACTGAATCACCACTTAAAAAACACACAGCAAGTGATTTTTTTTTTTTTCAGAGCCAAGAGAAATACATGCCGATGCCTGGACCATGAGTAGCTCCAGCTTTCTGGAACCAAAACCTCAGGTATGTACTTTTTCTCCTGTTACTAACTCTCAGAAACAATAAGTTAGCAATGAAAAAGAAAAATTAAAACCAATACGGACTGAAAGTGAAAGTTGGTATTGCACACAAAAGACCCAGAATATTTACAGTAACATTTCTACTTGCATCCCACTTCGCTGAGTAAAACACAGATCACTTTTCATCCTTGGTTGCTTTCTTTATAACACAACAGATAAGCCTTTTGAATACCAAGAATTTTTTTCATTGCTATCATTCTGAATTCTGACTGGAATGGATCAGAGAACATACTGAAATAAATCCAGTACATGTACTGGCAAAACCCACAACTGGGATAAATCACTTCAGACCCCACTTCTTGTCAGGATAGTGGTCATAAGTTGACAAGATACAAGTCAAACTGGAAATAGCTGGAATCACGGTTTACTAGGGTTAACTTCATGAAAGCCACTTCTCTGTGTGGCTACTGCAGCCTTTGAAAGCTGAAGTGTCATACCTTCCATATCAGGAAAGTGCACATATTGAGGCTTTTGCTGAGCTACGAAAACTAGGCTGAGCTACAAATTATGGGAAACAGTGCAATATGCTGAAATAGAGACAATGACAAGAAAAGTTGGATCAACTTTGGACTTCAAGTGAAAATGGTTAAAAGAATGCAAAGTGAGTGACAAATGGGATTAATCCAAGTGAAAGCTGAGAATGAAGTTGAGAATGTTAAGGAAGGACATGACCCATTCTGTGTTTGCGTATAAGAAAGGATGAGTAATAAAAAGGTTGCCTGGTGCCATACACCTTTATGCTCATTTTGGATCCTCCCCGAGTAAAAGCCCAATTCACCTATGTCCCCCTCACCACAAGGTGGCACATATGCACTCCCTATGATTTTTAACTGCCTCTACAGCTCACTTCAATTTTACATTATTTCCATTTTTACATAGAGGAAGGAGAAAGAGAATAAATGCAGGCAACGATAAACGGCATTATATTCTCAAGCAAAGACTACTAAAGGTAAGCAAGCTACCCTTAAGATGTGGGTTAACTCCAAACTTTCCTTGTTGCTATTATTTACTAAATGGTCTGAGGTGTATGCACATCAACAATGTGGGAAATAAACAGGATAAGGAGGTATTGAAAAATTAGCTTCACTGTGTTTTATAAATACATTCACTGGAAATTCAACAGAATTTAAGGGTGAAATGGAACACAGACTTTGGGTAGCAGCCTGGTGCCAAAGATGGAAATAAGAGTACAGAAGCAGAAAACCAGGAATATTTAGCCCTTATTTTGATTCTCTGTATTTTAAGTCTGCTGCTTACCCACTGGTTGATATGCAGCGGAAGAGCTTTTCTTGCATTGTGGCCACTTCTAGGTAACTAGGCTGTTACCTAGAAGTAATTTTTCTTTCATGTTGATAAAGATTGTGTTTGAACAGGTTTTTGAACATCTAAATATACATTCTCATTTTCACTTAGTGGCTAATGAAATAAAAATCTCATGATATAAAGATATATTGCATGATCTATAAATGGCCCCAGCGCACCCTTTTCCACAGTACATAATGGACCCACATGTTTCACATCCATCAGAAAGGCACTATGCAGACTATGAATCCACCGAACTGCGGAAGAGATTTGAAAGCAAACAGAGATAAATGTGGGAGTACAAAAGAGAGGAGGAATTTCTTAAGGACAGACAACTACTGACCTAAACCAAGCAGAAACACTAGCTAGTATGTGAAGCAATTCTATCCACATACCACAGAATATATGTTTTTAGAAAGTAGATTCTTGGAGATTTAAAGTATAAACTATGTACATAGCTCCCTCTGATGACCACTGGACACGATACAATGCGAGTCTCCTTTTATTTTTGTTCGTGCATTCAACTGACAGCTGACTGGTTAAATTCTAATTGCTTCCAAGTGAGGTCAGCAAAGGTATTTATCGAAAAGGACTGAAGAACAGGCTCAACACACACATGCACGCGCACGCATAAGCACATACACACCACCGCTCCAGCGTGTTGATTTATGGAAACAATTATAATTCTGGTGGAGTCTTTCTGAGCTGAGAAAGTTTGTAGCTCAGTAGAGTGTCTCATGTTGCAAAAAGCAGACAACAGAAATGGAGTACTTGTGTATCCAGCTCTTATCAACAGGAACAAGTAAGTTATCTGTCCTTTACAAGAACGTTTAACAGTTTCTAATGGCTAATAACTTTTAACTTCATCTGTATATGCTAGATGTTAAAAAAGCATTAAGAAAACTATTTCTATTAATAAGCTGAAAAGGGTAGGAACAAAAAAAATACAGAGCTAAGACTGTATGGTCTGTTGAAATTTGAACTAGAGAAAAGTTATCTGATAAATTGTGCTAATAGTGAATATATAAGTATGAAGTAATCAGCAGAATTATACCATGCATGAGAAAGTAGTTCAACTGCATTAATAGTGGATTTTTGCAAGGACTTAAAACTGAAGACAGAACTATGTTTACAATCAGTTTAAATGTCTGTTTATGTAAAAATTTGTGTGAGAGATATCCATTGTATGGACATCTGCATATTTTTAAAGTCAGCTCAGCATGTCATACATTTATGTATAGTAACTTTCAGTAACATAATGTATCCTTGCATGTTTGTAACAAGTGAGCATAAAACTTACACATGCACCTTTTCTCACAGATCTTTTACTTTCAGTGCAAGCAGCAAATTCAAGTAGTACAGAAGGTCACGACAACAAAGGTTTTTATAACTTGTGTCTTTAAAGGATATTCTGACTGAAGAGATATTTAAGAAGCTCTTCTATTTCACCACTAACTATTAAGGAATAACGATCAGAATTCTAGAAGAGGGAACAATCTCATTTAAGTGAATCTGTAACTCGTAAGGACAGAAGGCAGGTCGGTGACCTAAGAGCAACAGTCTACTTGAGATTTAATTTTCATTATGTTGTTCATGAACACCCAGAACACTGCACTATAATGCACAAATGGATACTGACATGGATCCTGCCAATTTTGCTCTACAGATCATACTTTTACATTATCTTTCTAATGGGCACTATATCTTTAGCTTGCAATGACATGACTCCAGAGCAAATGGCTACAAATGTGAACTGTTCCAGCCCTGAGCGACATACCAGAAGCTATGATTATATGGAAGGGGGGGATGTAAGAGTGAGAAGACTTTTCTGTCGAACTCAGTGGTATATGAGGATTGATAAGCGAGGCAAAGTAAAAGGGACAAGAGAAGCAAACAACAACTACAGTAAGTAATATTTTTGCTTTTTGTATTTCTAAGTTTTCAGAAAGTTACACATCATTTTCTCCTATTCCTTGATTTACCCTAATTTCAAAAGAATTTTGTATAGTGTACTGAGCACTGTATAAGACAAGTTTTCCAATTAGTCCTACAGCAGGACATTTGTTATTGATTTTGAAATGCGTCATTTTAAATACTACATTGTAGATCTGCTAATGTATTAGTTACAGCTGGTAACTATTAGCTAACAGAGAACCTATTTTAACAAGTGAATTAAGGTTGTAAGGATGAAAATGTATAACCACAAACTCTGCTCATAAAATACTTATGAAACATTAAATCACATTTATATAGTCCACAAACTACCTAAAAGTTTGGAGTGTTAGAGTTAACAATTAAAACATATGCAATACTAGAAAGTTAAATGGAAAGAATTATGTAAACTCTCTTGCAAAATCTTTTAGACAGTTTGCCAAGCCAGGAACAAAATCTATTATAGTTTCTGCAGTTCATTATTACAATGATCATGATGCTGAAAAAATTCTCTTTCCCCTTTCTTCCAAAACCATGACTCATCTACAGAGAATGGACATACAGTAGTTTGCAAAGCTCTACCAAATACAAGTTTTGAACTGGTAAAAGAATTGTTGCACTGATCTGTGTTTTTCAAACAAACATTTATCTTCCATTTTTAGGCATCAATTTTACAGTCACTTTTTTTTGCCACTTTAGCTTTCATGTAATTACAAATACAATGTTCACTTAGAAAAACATGACATCTACTTGAAATAACATTATTAAGATACACAGGAAAATAAACAGCATTATATTGCATATTTCAAAACAAAATTGTAAGGAAAAGGAGGCAGAGACATGGTGGTGCAGTGTTTACGGCCAACTGAAAAGACAAATATGCTTCCAAGGTTGCTATTAAAAACAGTCTTCGTGTAGGTTGTATGTATTATTGTGCCTTTTATAACAGCAGCAGCAAAAGGAATCAATAAATCAAACTTCAAGAACTGTTAGTGTAATTCAGCTTTCAACTGAAGCTGACTGATTATTTTCTGTAAGAACAGCACTTTTGCATGCTAAGCGCTTGGCTAGCGGGCTTCATAATTTATTTCTTGCCTTCATGACTACATTAAGTGCTTGGCAACTTGCATGGCTAAAACCTGACTGACTAATGTTACTGTTTCTTTTAAAATTTGTTTCCATATGTAGCCTTTCTTCCTGCACTATTACATGGTGAATAACCATATTCCTCTGAAAGAAAACACATGGCCAGCAGCCAAATAACTTATTTGGTCTGTATTCAAGAAGACTCCCATTGAGTTTCAGGACACTGCTACAATAGAGATCCACAGGGCTAGTTTTGAAGTGAAATGTTATTCCCATAAAAATCACTGGGAAAACAGATGCTAACTATTGAAATAGTTTCTTCTAAATTTTTGGAGATAAACGAATATCAACAGTACCTTTTTTTTTTTCCCCTGTTATTATTTACAAACACTTGACAGAGATGTGACAGCACACAGGGATGAATAATTATAAAATTGCCTTTTTTTGTTCCATGATGCTGAAGTAAAAGCTTTGTTAGTAAAGTAAAGGTTCTCAGTTCTCTGTAGGATGCTGGAGCATACTAATGACACCATGAAATGCTCTGTAGTGAAACCATTAGAGGATATCAGATCATCTTCTAGTAATGGCAATCCATTTTCCTGTATTCTTCTGAACAGTTTATGAATATTTAGCCATGGTAATTAACTATTACAAATTACAGAAAGACAACCTAGTGTTGTTAATCCTTTCCATTTATATTGCAGTGAAAAGAGTTTTGAATTCTTTTTCTGGTAAATGCAACAAGTAGCAGGAGAAAAAACAATACTTGAATGGTTTATCTGGTAACTGATGTCTGCTATGATGATCTGCCCCCACTACATTTAGCTAAAGTATGTGGGAAGTCTCCCACCATCTTAAGTTTACATCTCTTGCTGTAATTCATCTATTGTATACTAGGAAATAATATCCAACTGATTTTTGTTGGACAAGTAGAATAGGGAAACATAGACAAGGACTGGAAAAATGTGAACACTGACAACGTGGATTTTCTGAGAAACTAAAAAACTAAATAGTGTTCTGAGAAACATTTTTTTGTCATACTCTCTATTCAAAAGGGCATGTGAGCAACCTTCCTGAAGATGTGTTTATGGCTTTCTACTAAAATACTTATGAGGAAAATAATTTATTCTATGAGGGAAAAAACAAAACAAAACAAACACACACACACATGCACCCCCAAACCCACCTGGAATAATACATTCTCCCTAAGCAGCATTTTTAACATTAGAAGACTAAACAGGATACTTATATCCAGGGGCTCTGGAAAGCATAATTTAAAAATCATAACCATTACAAAGATGTATTAACCTGGGTGTTCAAATATTCTTGTTCTCTAATTTCTAGGTCTGAAAGTTAGTAAAAGGGAAATCATACCTGTTTCTCAGTATGGAATCCTAGAACAGTTGCAGTCAAATTAATCAATGGGTACAAAAAGTGTTGCACCAAGAAGCGTCTTCTTATTTTGCCCTCATTTTCCACTTACATACTAAATAAAATGAATCCTTTTCCCTTTTGAATCAGTAACATGTGATACTAACATGAAAAAAAATTAAAATCATACTTTTAACTATCATAACTTAGCTTCATAAAGGAAGCTTCATTGACAGCTTTGCAGACAGAGTCAACTACTTGTTTTCAGCCCATGAATTGTGAACATGAATAATGTGAAGAGCAATCTTCACATTGAGTAATGTCTGTAGAATATCATCATCATAATTCTAGCAAGTGCCAAAATTCACAGAGCTTCTCTCATCAGTCAAGACTATAAATGTAAGGCTGCCAGAATGGTGAGGAATTAGGGTCTTTGTATTTCAAACTTCTCTAGCAAGTTACAGAATATATATACACATCCTATGAAAGGAGTAGCAAAAATAAAGTGCTAAAATTTCTTAAGATTTTAATTCAAAAGTCAGTGTATTACATATATATACCCTGAAATTCCATGACAAAATTAAACATTGAATCAAATCCTCACTCACCAATTGCAATTACTCAGTATTTATAATTCACTTGTTTCAAAATGAATTAGAAGTTAACTGCTTAGTCCAGTGTACAGTTTCAGTGAAAACAAATTGTTGAATCCCGTTTACAACAGTGATGCCCTTGTTAGGCATCCAAAGAATATTTTTCTGTGCACATTTCAGAAAGTAGTAGAGCCTTCTGGTGGACATAAAGGTGGTAACTCAGGAGTAAGGTAAGCAAATCAGAGCACAGTGACCTCCACTAAGCAGAGGAAATTACTTTGCACCTGACAGCTTTGGTTTCATTCTGAACACTAAAAGGCAGAGAGAGAACCAAGAGTCACATACTGAAAAACTAAAGTAAGAATTAAGAAGCTGCCAAGAGATTAGGTCACCCAGGAAAAAAACCCAACAAACTATCTGTCATTATTCATAAATAGTTTTCTCTCTGACAATCACTTATTATCCTTTGTCCAAGCCTAAACTATATGCTTTTTATTAGAAAACAAAAAAAAAAAGTTATCTTGTACATGTAAAATATTCTAAATGGACACACAAAACAGACTTCTTGAATTCATGATTATAAAAAGTGAGAGTGACTGAACAAATCTTGGAGATAATGCAGCAATTTGTTAACTCCATTTTTAAGAGAAAGAGAAAATAAATCTCGCCTTATTACCGCTTGCTTACTCCCTTCAGTTTGTGCTTATGAATTTTGACAGATTTTATTTGATTTTGTTCAGAAAAAAAAGGGCAGCAAAAATCAGAGTTTATTTTGACTCTATCAAGAGGATTTACAACCAGCACTGGATGATGCTTTAGGACTTTCCACGCTCTGCTGCCTTTGGAATCTCATTTTAAAGACTTCAAAGGGTCTCTAAGTTACTAGAAAAGCCTTCCTGGAACCTGAATCCTAAGATGTCTGATCCTATCATGGTCCATGTGTGCTCTAAAGCCAGAAAGTGCCTATTTCCTCTTGTTTTCAGTGGATAAAACCAACCATAAAAAAAAAAAGGGGGGGAGGTGGAAAGGGGAGAGAGAGAGAAAAAAAAATAAGTCTACTGACATCTTGGGCAAAATCTTGATTTTAATTTTTTCTCTGGGCAAAATACTCCTATTTTGATCAAAATCCAACAAGTCAGTTTTCAGCAATATTAAATTAACTCCAAATCAGTTTTGTTCAAACCTAAATCCTAAATCATGACAAAATAAACTTTATATGCATCTTAGTAATGGAATGCTCAAATTGGATAGAAATCAAAATTTTTTCCAAGAACATTTTATACGTGCTTCTTAGAGTAAAAGAGATATGCACAATGCAAGCTATGCCACTATATAAATTTTTATTTCTGTTGCTTAAATACATATTACTTAGAGGAGCAAAAATATTCAATATCTGAAAATCAGCTATTTCAAGGCAGGTATTGATATTCAGTTAGGGATTCAGTTTAGGTGTGTTCCAACCAAACAGGAAGTCTGCCTTTGCAACTGCTTTCTTGATTTTTCAAGAGGCTGCTGGTTCAACCAATACACTGACGTCAGAAGAAAACCTTCACTAATGTGAAAGCGCTCTTGCTTCACATTAGTATTCTGCTAATCTTTTCAATTATAAGAGATTTAATTCACTGGCAATCTATGTGTATCCTCCCAAAAATTAGCCTACAATAGCAAGGATTACTTTCTCTCTACAGTGATTAATCAGATCTAAATATAACAGATCTCCCTGCTCCCTCTCTAGCTCTTTGTCTAGCACTGGTTGCAGATCTAGCACTCCTCAAGGTTCAGCACAAGAGATTCTCTGCCTACATTTTAATCACAAATCCCAGCCTTTCACCATCAACTGCTGATGAAGATGGGTTTTAGCAAAGATACAGATAGCAGAAGCAGCTGTTACACCTGTCTTACAGCTTCTATTGACTTTTTCAGTAAGGGTACTCTTTGGGAGAAGTGAGGAGAAGAACTGAGTGAGTAAAGTCTTGAACCACTGTAGCAAGACTCTTCAGATCTCACACATCAATGCCCAGATCGGTGCTCAACTGACACAGTATGACAGGGGTACTACAAAACACAATTAAAACTATTCATCACTTTGTCTGTTCCATGGCGTTTACCAACTGAAAAATATGTGTAAAGTCAGAACAGTAGCAGTTCATACTTTCCTTCTTCTCACCATGAATACAAAATGATTGCGTAAGATCTGTGAGGGGAGAATCAAACCTCTGGGTTCAGGCACAGGCAGCAGACTCAGTTAACATACACCAACAGGGTATGTCATCTTCCTGCCTGTGCTTCAAAATTGGGGTAAGAGCTAAACTCGGTATGAGCACTGAAAAACATCTAAACTGAATCTATACACACTGTGCTTAAACTGATTGATTTGACCTTGATATACTTTTGTAAATCAGCTCTGACTTGTCAGTTTTTCTGAATCTTTCCATGCTGAGATTGATCAGAATTGAGAAATGGAACCATCCATCAAGTTCAGCAGCCAACTGCAGAAGCAGTTACAGGATACATTTAAGAAGATAAATTGCAGCCCTTCTCCCCCACAGCTTTTTTTCTCCCCATTGTTTAGAACTTCTGAATGTACCAAAAAAAAAAAAAATCAGTACTGTATCATTAAGCAGTTATTGCTCCATCCTGAAGAAATGTGCTGAAGTGGTCCTGACGTGAGACTCAAGAGATTTGAGGCCAATCCGAACTTTTAAGCAATTTACTTACAGACCTTGGGAAAATTCTTCAAACTCTCTGTGCATCTATGAAAAATAATTATTCAGCTCTGGGTAAAAAAAGCTTTAAAAATTGTTAGTGAAAAAGCTTCCAAACCTACAAAAGAACTGTGTGTTAATGTTGAAGATATTAGATAACTTTTATCATAGAATATCAATTGACTAATAGGATATAACTAATAAAACTGAAGTCAGTAGCTGGGAGAAAAAAAAAAAAAAAGAAGAAAAACAAAACACAGAGCTCAGATGAATCTTAAAGCAGTGATTTTCCACACAGGCACACAGTTTGGCAAAAAACCCTAATTCCTTATACAGTCAGTCTTGCAAAACAAAACCAGTATCTCCCTTTCCAGCTTCCAGCTTTTGGTATTGTTTGAGTATTCGAAAGTGATTCTTTTAGATTTCTAGGATCCCAGAGTACAAACAAACCTGGTTTTCCTCTCTATGCTCCTTAAAGCTTAGAAGACCAAGACATCCTAATGCATATGATTATACTTTTCCACACCACAAGATATAGCAACTAGCAGTATATTTTGGAACACTTTCCTCATCAAAACAAAGTAAGTTTAGGGAAATGAAGGCTGTTACTCTTCTTGGGTGGCACACTGCTTTCATTGCATAATTGACTGTCTATGACTATATTTGGCAAATGCATTTCAATTGTCTTTTTTGACCTTTGACTTTATTTTTAATTTTTAATTCTGAATAGGAGCTGATGGAAAGGTCAAGCTAGCCTTCTGGTGTATGTAATTTAGAAACGTCAGTAAGAAAAAGTTAACAGTGAAAATTCCTATGGCAATAACATAATAGAGGTTAACAATCACAGCACTGAATTGTCACACTTTAAAACTTTCATAACACATGACATCATTTATATAAATGGAAAAAATTCTCTGTAACAATTGGTGCTGAAAAGTTGGATGTGGATATTCACAGCTGTGGCCCACAACTTCGTACAAACACACCAAAAAACAATAAAAATACCAATGCAATCAATAAGTTCTCTTGACTATAATTTAGCTCTTGAAACAAAGTACAAAATGAGGATTTTACATTAATCTAGTACCTGCACGGTTTAGCAACAGAAGACTAATATTCTAAACAGGCTGAATCAGACAATCAGGTAAATTTCAGTTAACATCTGCAAAGCTACATCAACTTATTCCAACTGAGCATTTGTTCTTTTCAATTTATAATGGGAATCTGACAATTCAAAACCAGGATGAAATTATTAAAAGGTCTAGATATTCTGTTAAAACCAGTAATTTTTTCCTTCACTGTGCAGTCTTTCAAAACTAAGCAGTCAGAACATCAATAGATCAACGTAAAGGAAAGCACGGAAACATGAACCTTTTCATAGCATTTATAACCACAATAACTTCGACAGGTGACTAACAAACACCACTCGTCTCCATGACTTGAATTAAAACACTTCTGAGTGCCCACATTACCTGTGTTTTTTTTTTCTGAAGAAGTTTCTTAGCATTAGTACTTCTACCTTTAATGGCATACATGTCTTACCTCCCCTTTTTTGTAAGCTGGCTTGCTTTCTTTTAAACGTGTTAATAGACACTGGGAGGTGCTATAGACTATAAAAAGAAACTGATCAGACATCCTTGGCCATTTTGATACCTTAGAATTTTGATATTTTTCTAATGAGAAGTAATGTATTTTAAAACAGAAGAACCCCACACCTGCTAACAAGCAGCATATTTTCATTAATAGCCTGTGCTAATTTTAGAAGTTTTTATTATGACCTTTATATGTCAATGGGATTGATATTTCAAATAGAAGTAACTGTTTGCAGCAAGATAAAACACTGAAATAGACAACTTTATGATTGTTAAAGGCAGAAACTATTATAGATGAACATACATATTATCTACAGCTGAAGATACTGGGGTTGGGAGGTATTTTGAAAGGTCGTGACTCCGCTGAAGTCCCAGAGCTGCTCAAGTGACCGGGTCCTGTAGTTATGTGGGCTGTTTGTATGCACAGCAGCTGTAAGCAATGCAGTGGCAAATGTGGAGTTTTGGATGCTTGTCAGGTGTATGAAGATGCTTGCTACAAGAGCCTTCAAGCTTCTTCCAGAACATGTACACGACATCACATTGCAATGACAGATTTTCCCTTTGCATGGTCCACATGAACTCTAGGAGCAGCAATGTTCAGGCTCTCCAGCTAGCCAATAACAGGATCGATTTGGGAAAACCAAGGCTCTAGCTAAGTGTTTACGTAGTTTCGGCAGAGAAGCCATTGTGAAGAGTTGTACTCCCTGACAGAATTCTGAAGTAAAATAGGAAGGATAGCTGAATCCTAGAGAGTGCAGCCAGTACTAGTGCAATTGGAAAGGGTAGCTTTCACCAGCAAAAGCAACTTCAATTCTACCATGCTGATTTATTTCCTTTGGAATAGCCTACACAGCTGAAGGACTGCACATAACGTGTAAGATGATACAAAGAAATCCAAGCAGTTCTTGAGAGCTTACTGGTGAGATCTTACAAGGATTTAGAGAACTAGCTATGTAAATGTGGCACAAAATTATTCAAATAACGAGACTTGCTTATTAGGGCCACCTTGCAACAAGAAACAGATTCATGCTGTGGGAAAGGCCAGTACAAGATCTTCCTTTACATTTGCTTATGCAGGGAAACTGCATCTGAGAAGCCTTGAAGTAATCACAGCCATATCACTTTCCAATGCTAGAGCAAAAAAATTGTTATATTACCTTTACATAAGGACAGGAACAAATACCTGTGCCCAAAGTGAGATTCCTCCCAACTGAATTCCCCACCCAGCACTGTTCCCTGCATTGGTTTAGCACCATCTTACCAAGACCACATTCTAATAGTACAAAATGAAATCTCTGCCATGTACTAAGCACATCTCTGACAACATATTGGAACTGCAAGCATGACAAATACTAAAACAGTACCCTGATTCCAAATGTTGTTTGTAATAAAAGCTAAATTAGATACAACTTCAAGGGACTATTTTTAAATTAAGTAGGTACAAAATGCCATTCTTCCAATTAAAGTTAAAATCCATTCTTCTAATTTAACCTTTTACTATTTTTACTGAGCATGAAAATCCTGGTCAATATTTCCAACAAAGACTGAAACCCAAACCCAAATAATTTCCAGGGCAAGTTAGTTTTCTTTAGAGCACTCTCAACCATTGCATACAAGTCAGAACAAAGAAATAAACTTTTTTACACCTTATGTCCAAATTATGATTCCAAAACCACTATTCATCCACTCAGGAAACAAATTCTACCACCTACCTCATGAGGTAAGCGACATCATAAAAAATGCAGAGTGGGGAAAACACATGGAGATCCTCTTCCGTGTAATGAACCCTCTGTTCTCACTGCTAGCCAGGTACAAGGGGCTGTGCCCTTCTTCCTCCCCCTTACTAATGTAATCAACTACACAGGTGTGCTGAGCCTTTTGCTCTCTTTTACATCCTACAGTACCCCTGCAGTACCGGGATTATATTTTGAAGTGCTGAGCACTCTGTCTAAGCATCTGCTTCAGCAGTCAGGAAGGAAGTTTTCTTACTGAGGCTGTAAAAGACAAACAGTCTGACATGTTTTCTTAGATTACCAACAGTGTAACAGCCATATATTTAGGTGAATTGGTATTGGCATTTGTAGTAGCTAATATTTATTAATTCAAAGAAAGCCAAATATGACATGAATTTTGAGAGTAGCCTTAGGAGAGCCTCATCAAATTATAAAGTAAATGGCAAGAGTCCTAGGCCTCATATCTATCCCTTTAAATACCTTTTGAGTTAAGCAATGAAAATAATACAGCTATTAATAAACCAATCTTTTAAATTATTATACACCAATTTCAATCAGAACGTTCTAATTAGCAAACCTGCACTCAGGCTAATTGATTATAAATACCAAGGTAAAATTATATAATATGCCTTCATGTCTGACTGCATCTTTGTGTGACCTGAGAAATTCAATCTATATTACTGAACATAACAAAATTAAAAGGGAAAAAAAAAAGATTACCACATCTTTCTAGGAAACTATTACCACATCTTTCGAGGAAATCATGCTCTGCAATTTTTTTTTCTTTAGCTAAGTAATGCAGAGTTTTGAATTTTAATTCCTCTATTTTATTCATATTGTTCCAAGACAGACATGTTCTGAATTATTTAATAAGAACTCTTGAACTGCTGGTTTCATCCAGAAGGAACACTGGAAGCAAAATTGGTCTAACCCAAAATCCTAAAACTAACATTAGACCAAACTAGACCCAAAGTAGGATTTTACAGGTGATTTGTAACATATGACACATAAACTCCCTAATTTAGAAAGGTGGTGAATAGCCAAGCTCTGATCCATCCAGGTTATTTAACTGAGTTCCAATGGCTATAGCATTTAAGCAGAAAATGATCTAGTGATAGAAGATATATTTACTATAATTATTGGGAGGAAATTATTGGAGGAATTATTCAGAACTGTTTAACATCTGCAATGCAACAAACACCTCTATTTGCCAAAATAAGATGAAACACTAATCCTGCTTTTTCTTCTTAGATAACAAAATATTACATAAACGTGAGTACATATTCTGTGCACTGTTCTTTCCACACAGGATCTGTAGACACCCCATAGACAATTTTCTAAAAGTGCTGACAAGTACTCCAGGGATGTTTCAAGAGACATGTCAAAAAGCACAACTTAAGGCCAAACCCCATTGCATATATATGGTACTTTCGTTTTGCAATCCCTTTGGATGATATTTTAAAAAATGTGCAAGTAGCCACTGTTATGCAACTGTGTGAGGCAAAATAAATAATAGAAACCATATTTCCTGATTTCCTCCTAATCACTTGCAAGTGATCATCTTGTATCCATAAGATACACGATTTTTTCTTTCCTGCTAGGGCTAAGTTAAAATGTATGACTTCCACTACAAAAATCTTTTTTCCCTTTCTCCCTCTTCAAATTAGCTATTCGCTTTTTTCTGTCTGTGTTGCCATTTTATTTAGGGCTTCCTTATCCATATATGACAAAATTCAACAAACTTTAGTTTCACACAAATTGCACATGAAAGAATCCTCCTTATTTCCTGAATCACATGCACAAATTCCAAAACTGAAATGCAGGTGATCACCCCTTTGTGGGTGATGCAGGAAAAAGGTGGATATTTCTGCCTGTATACAGCAATACAGCACTGTAAATATTAAAGATTTTGGATCACAACTTGTTATAGTGTTCATACTTCAACAGCGCAGAAATGGGCACTTTCAGTTTAACTCAGCTTAGCAAAGTAGAACTGCTAGTTATAGCTCCTGGTGTGTGAGTTTACTCTTTTCCACCTCCAGACCCACCACAGTGGGATGGGTTCTTTCTTTGTTTTCCTCCTAACAGCTATCTGGCAGCTGCATCCCAAACTAGCCTCTTTTAGTGGACCCCTAAAGAACTATATATACATCACCTATTGTAATCACATGTGCTGCAATTCACCTCACAGGTGGTGGTGTACAAAAAAGTCCAATTTGAGCCCTGTCAGACTCTGCCATATTTATTTCATTAACACAGATATCTATATGAAAAAAACATTACTTTTTCTGTGTGCATGGTGTCCGATTCAAATACTTTCTCAATAGCACAGAGATGTAAGCAACATAAGAAAGTAATTATTGAAAAGTACAGCATTAGCTCTCTTCAACAGTAAAAATACGACTGCTCTATTCATATTGACTTACTGATGAACTACAGAGAACTATCAGTAATAGTCTAAATAGTTGCTGTTGAAAGTAAAAAATATTGGACAGCTGTGCAGGAGTTAAGTTACTGACTAGTGGAAAAGATATCTAACCCTGTGATTCATTAGGAAAAGTTTGCTCAAGAGCTGAAAGACCCATATTAGGAAAGGGACAAATACATGCCTTTTGTAAAAGCCTGGCTCTACTAAAATAAGTTAATTTTGTTACTGATGCCTATCAATAGCTTGAGGAGTCAATTTAAAAAGATGCCAAATAATAACTATTGCTTCTGCAAATCCATGTGCTTTTATTTTAAGATATGGTTTTATAACATCGATAATACAGACTAGGCACAAATTCCTGATCCACTATTAATGTCTTCCTGAATTTCAAGTCAGAATGATTTATCTGTATCTTACCAACATCTATCTAGTAGCAATGTTGCTCTCTATTTATTCTACTCAAGATACAGGCTTAAGAACGCAAACACACCAAAATATCCCAATTTAAGGTATTCAACTTAGTTGTTACTTTTCAAATATATGTGCAAATTCATATTCTGTATGGAATAAATAAATGGAATGGGTTTTGAGCCATATTAAAACCACAGATCCACATTTCTATACTCACTAGAAACTAGTAGCATTATTTATACTAAATAGATAATTTCATTGTAGAAATATGCTTTTGTAACTTTTGTTCTAACACAAACATTTGCATTCATATATGACTCAAGAATACATTGACAGTCACAGAGGAACTAAGGCAGCACAAAAAGACCAAGTTACGAACAGCAGAAGCACTTTGTTTTGGTTTGTGTGGTAAAAAACAATCATCTTCTCAGTCAACTTTGGTACTTTCTCTTCAGCTTCTGTTGCAGTACAGCTGAAGACACAAGTATTTTATGCAAAGAAAAGATTTCTTCACCACTTTAGCCTTAACTGTTTCAGTCGGAGCAAAAAGCATAGCAAATTCTTTACTAAGATCAGGTTTTTTGTATGCATTTTAGAACATACCATTCATTATGGGTACAGCCAAGCTCGGCGCTGTTCTAACTTCATGATCTTCAAGGCAGTTCTGAAATTTCCTACTGAGTTCAATGTTCCACAGTAACTTTTATGTCACAAACACTAAGAGAAACCAGCATCATAAAGAGTAGAAATTATCATAAATTCAAAGCAGAATACAAAAAGGCTTGCAAACTGAGTCTGCCAATCACAATATTACACAACCTAATGTAAAGCCTCCACAAAAATAAAAAAGAGCTGCAAACCCTGTATTAGCACATACAGCTTCTTCTACCCAGCCCATAGTCTAATATTAAGACCCCCACTAACCTTTATCTGAGTGCCCTAGCTCTATGAACCTATAGAAGAAATCTCTACCATGGTACGCTGCCTCCTTACAGGGAACACTTTATTCTTCCTTAAACAAGGTCCTTGTTTAAGCCCATTAGATGAAATACGTGTTTTCAAACATCTATAAATCACAGACTATCTGTTTCCAGATTTTGAAGGGGTCCACATATTCTGCTATAGGTTGCTGATGTATTTTACTTCTATGGAGCTCATCAAAACCTCATGACACCAATATGTATAAAAGCAAAATAAGAATTATGTGAATTGTAGCAGAGAAATTGGAAAGTGTAGCATTCCCAAAGGCCCCTGTCTGATGCTGTTATCAAATACTTAAGTGGTATGAAATCTTCCATTTGTCTCGAGATCAAAAGTATGACTTTATGCTTATGCCAGTGAAATGCACTGTAGTCTATCATACAGGTTGTTCAATTACAGTCAGAGATGGAAATTTGGAATTGCGCCAATATAATAATTTGCCACGATGGATATGAATTTGAGACATTAAATCTTTGAATGGACTGGTCACAGATAACTTTATTATAAACAGTCACCATATAATGATATAGTAGTACCTGGGTGCTCTGGGAGCCAAGAAAACTAACTACTGCAATTTTACAGGCACAGGAGAGCTCACATCCTTCCTTATGCAGCTCACGGCCACAGGAAACTTTCTTTATCTGGTAAAGAAAGTGAAGTAGGTTCTATCAGATTTTAAATACTTTCATGTGGTTAGTTGAGAGATGACTATTATGGCATATTAATTTTACTAATATGTTAAAATGGACTTTAATTCTTTGAGGGCAATTTCTATCAAAACAATTAAAGAATCTTTTTAAGAGACTTCTAAGTCACTAAGGGCTAGGTTTTTAAGAATGTTTCAGTAACTAAAGTGGAGTTAAGCAGCACTGGATATATATGAAAATTCTTCTTTCAAACTAGCCTGTAGGTGGGGTCATTGGTAATACTCATAGAATCATAGAATGGTTTGGATTAGAAAGGACCCTAAGGTCATCTAGTTACAACCCCTTTGCCATGGACAGGGACACCTCACACTAAACCATGTTGCCCAAGGCTCTGTCCAGCCTGGCCTTGAACACTTCTTTGGGCAACCTATTCCAGTGCCTCACCACCCTCGCACTAAAAAATGTCTTCCTCATATCTAACCTGAACTTCCCAGTGGGTAACACGCTAAGGCAGCTTTCTAACTTCATAGTTTCCCTTTTATATGTTCCCTGTATATTTCTTCAGCTGATATAAACAATGGTAATTAAACTGAAATATACTTAACTGCTCTGATTCACACCTGGGGATGTAAAAATTAGAACAAAAACACTGTGAAATTGGGTTTTGTACAAACCAATAACACATAATAAAAATGTGTTAAAGAGAATAAAAAAGTTGAAAGAAACCTTTCATACTATTTGGCTAGTCCTATGCTCTGCTAACTTTTCAGTACTGCTACCGTTATTCCATGACTTCTTACATTTTAGCTATAACTGATAACTTCTCTTTAAAAGATAACATCATACTATTCTATATCACAACACATCAGAATAAGTCCTTCTTTCTACTTTTAGGGTGCAAGTAACTTTCCCTAAAAAGCTTTGACACTATTTCTATGTAAAGCTTGAGAAAAGTAAAACCCAGAAAGGCTTTGGCTTCTAGACAATAATTACATGACACCAGTTGCAGTAGTTTTCTCACTGACTTCCTGATATTATGCCCATAGGCAAAACTAAGTGTGTGCATGGATATTTATACCATCAGATTCAAAATCGTTGACATCTTATTCCCATACATCCTAGCATTTGAAGTCAAATCAGAAAAAAAAACCCACAAAACATGATTTTCAAACTGAATAATTCAGCTGAATTTTAAAAGGCAGATTAAAATATCACAGAAATAAATACAAAATAAAAGAGAAATGTGCTACAGCTTCCATAATCCATTTGCTCTGGTAACAGCAACTGGTCCTGAATCAGAGGGATAATCTTTGCCACTGATGCTGATGCTGCTTTTTTTCTCAGTTTTGCTATGGAATTATAAAGTCAGAAGACAATTAAAGATTAACTGGACGACAGTCAGACATTTATAAGTATCTGATCATGTAAAGAAAGAGATAGATTTTGAAGGGCTGCCTATGTGTAATGGCATATATTCTACCACCAAAACCTAAAGCCTGATTTCCCTAAAGTCAGGCTTTTATCTTTGGCAAAAATTTTTGACTGGCAAAACCAGTATGTAGTTACAAGTAAATGAATGAGATTAAGCAAAATTAAGACAATGAACTATTCAGCTATTTGGGGAAGGAGGAAGAAGATTGTTGGATAATTGACACACATTTTGATCCAAATACTGAACAAGATAGGATAAATATCAGGTATAAAAATCTTGATTTATTTATCATAATGGGATTAATTTTTTAGATTGGTTTTGAATTTGAGGGGTTTTAATTTTCTCCTTCTATTAGTTTATATTTCAGTGTTTGGTCTAATATAGATCTTGAAAGTTCAACTAAATCTAAATAATTTGTCGGCAGCAAACCAGAACAATTTGAGAGACCATATCATATAAATATGTCCAGTAATGTTTTGAAGGCAGAAAGAGTGAGGCAGATGGTTTCTATCAATTCCCACTCTGTGGTGCAGCAAGGGGTTAGGATGATTTTCTTAGCAGCTTCTTGCATTTTGTACCTTGGAAGGAATTACGCGTGTTCCTGCGTGTGTTCTTGTAGACACTGTAATTGATATATTTAGATGTCTGGATTGAGCTGTTCCTGTACCAAGTAGTAGATCTGATTTGGAAATGGCACTAAAATATATTTAGTTGGGTAGTGCTTGCCCTACTTTTTATATTACTACTTAGAGTGAGTAAAGATCTCTCTCGCAACAGAGATTGCAGTGTTTATGAATGAAGTGCTCTCTTAACTGTGTGAAACAAAATGTCACTGTCCAAAATTTCAAACCATTCACAAGTATTTGGTGCTATGCCAGAGGCCCCCAAGTATACATTTGAGCTCTGGAACACTGCACAACCTACTTTCTTATGTGTCCACTTTCTGAATTTTACTTATTTTAATTAATTTGATTATTAGCTACATCTGGGAACATTTTCACTATCAAAAATGCATTTTACTTTATATTTAAACTGTTAATACAGTTTTCAGCACCAAGAATGTCATTGTGATCATTCTACTAGCATTTAATAATAGCTTTTAGTAATGTTTCTCAACAAGGTATAATTCTGAATTATCCTGAAAGAACAGGAAGGCAGTCCTCAGATTCAGTTTTTCAGAATACGGCTCTGCTATTCCTTCTGTTTAGCCTGTTTCAGGGACCAGAAAAGCTGCCACAGGAATGGCTGAAGACAGTACAATACACAGAACAAAACAGCCAGACCTTGAGAGGGATGGAATACTTCATATAAAGAAAAACCCAGGTTCTTAGATGTGCTTTTTCCCCTTTAACTAAGTCCAGCATACAGTGCCATGTTATATTTATGCCATCCTTGCAACCGTTTGCAGATTATAGAGGTGATAAACCATAACAGCACAGAAAATGCTCCTGGAATTTAAATTCTTCAGAAAACCATTCAGATAATGAATCATTTGATTCCTTATACGCAGAAAATGTATGGGAATATGCACTCCTGTTTTCCATACAAACAAAGAAAAAAAATGTCTTCCACAGAAATGACATGGCTAATTTTGTGTCAACTTTTATTACTAATTCTACCAAGGAACGGGGAAAGGAAATCTAATCCACAGTGATGCTGGGGCAAGACACCAAAACACCAGCTCTTTACTAGATGAAAAGACAACATAGCATAGTAAGAAACATCAAAGAACAAATTCACATATTTTAAGATTTTTGCATTATGGAAGAATTTGGAGAGACAAGAGGCTCTGGTCCTATGTGGAACTTTCCAAGCTTCAAATAATCAAAATAGCATTAGACACTGAAACTCTAAATTTGGGAACTTTTGCGCCACTGAACAGATGTATCTCATTTTGCTGTGAGAAGATTAATTAGCAGTGGTTTACATTTACTTTTGCTATTCTGAAGCTAGATCCTAAAGGTCTGCAAAGCTTGAAAAGATCATTTATTCTACTGAAATCAGTACAAAAGTTTTGAATACTAGAAATATCCTCCCTCTGAGCTGCAGAAAAGTATTTGTTGTACAGGTTTAACTCTAAACTATTAAATCATTAATTTTCTTACTGCTTGGAAACAATTATATTTTGCAAATGCTCATTCCACCCTTTTTTCCCATTTTTCATATCAGTAAATTATTAATGTTGTAATAAGAGAGTACATTTTCAGACTGAGAATTAAGACTTGGCTTTTACATGACACTACTAATTCTAAAAAATAATATTATTTTTTATTATAACCACATGTTTACCTCCAAGGCAATTTTTATTGGAGGGAAATGTATTTTCCTGCAAAAATGAGAAATGACTACGTGCTGTAGAAGAGGCTGAACAAGAAAATATTTATATGAAATGCAGACTGAAGGTCAACAAAGTGAAGGGTTCTTACAAGTTTAATGAGAAGTTCAACTTCACATCTCAAGGTCCTTTCCAACCCTAACTATTCTTTGATTCTATGATTTTATGATTCACAAGTGAATGACTGCCTTAGGCAGCATGTTACTCAGTTGTTACTATACACTGCTGTTTGCAAGGCAGGCCTCTAAATTGAAAAGTTAAATACTTTTACAATCTACTTCAGTGAAAACTGTCAAACCCTTTTGGTTCTGAAGATCAAATCAAGAGAAATATTGAAGAGACAGTGGTTCAAAGTGCTAAAGTTCCAGATTCATATACAGAAGGAGAAAAGGCAATTTAGAGTCAGAATATCCTAGACTAATTCCTATTATGCTACACTTTCAATGAAGAATGAAGCATTTGATTTACAAATCTAACTCATCAACATTAGCAAACAGTTTATATAAAACTGAAGCCAAACATGCTGTACAATAAGGAAGAATACTGAGAAATACAAAGCTATCTCTCTTCAGCAGTAATTCATTGCAATACGGTCACTGAAATCCTCACTACTGTAATTAGTGAAGGTAAGCTCTACTAAGTGTTGTAAACTGATGAACACTGCTTTACATTTATTCACTTTGAAAAATAACTAGAAAAGGTATTATAGCTTTTAATGTTTCCCACTGCAGATCAAATAGGACAAGTTTGTAAGTAAAAAAGTGTGTTCCCTAGACATCAATCTGGAAGATTCAAACCAGACTATCCTTTCCATGCTGTGGTACCAGGAACACATATTCAGAAAGCCAGATTATACATTTGATGATGCATGTGAGACTGTGTAAATACTTCGAACAATGCAGACTTAAGAGTGGAACTCGGCTTACTACTTCTTTTCTGTTATAAAGGAAAACACCCACAAGTCCAAGTACACATGCAAAGAATAGCTCTTGTAAGTAAAAAAACAGCATTTCTAAACAATCATTTTAGTTCCCTGTTGTATCTTCTCTCTTCTGTTTGGTTCTCATCTTGTAGTTTTTTACACTATCTTCACACAGTTATTCAGTTCACAGTTTATTTCAGAAACCTTGACATGGCTCAAATTCTGCAACTAACTTATCTGTCAGCTGTTGAATACCACCAGGAGAGTGGTTTATAATATTCTACCTAGTAATGCATGTATTAAGCAGTTTGTAGAACTGGCAAAGAGTGGAGAAATTTATGGATAATGTAATGTCAAGTAAGGAATCTTTCAAATTATCAATAAATTAAAATTCTCAGAAGTACAAAAATACTTTGATGGACTTCTGGTTAGCAACTAGTTGATTTTTTAAAATTCAGCATGCCTACTGGTTTTGTGCCAGTGAATTGCAAAAGGTAATTAAACATCAGCTATTTATGCCTAATCAAACATGCTCAGCACACGGACTAAATCTTACAAGCAAATTCTGCTACTTGAGGATGCTTGAACAATATGCTGCATCAAGCCCTCTATCATTAATCATGTTTCCTCAGACAGCTAACATTTTTCCTGCTTGGAAATTACACACTGGACAAACCCTGGAGTTTTGCGTGCTTTGAATATTTGTCCATGGTATCCAGATGTCTGGCACCTCACTGAAGCAGTAGCTTCAACTGTCCTATGGAAAATCCTTGACAGATCTGTTGTTTATGTATAGATCATTTTTACAGTCATATTCATATCTGGAGTGCTTCAGATTGTCTACACAGGCACAGCAAATGCATGCATGGATACAGCACAAAGCCTCCAAATAAAAACTTGTTTAGTCTTTTATATTGGTCTATGCTGTAAATAACAATATATTTTGTATGTCTTTATGCTATAAATCAAAATTCTGAGTATCACAAGGAGAAGCAATATATGACAGTTTAAAAAAGAAAGTGACAGTGAATCTCTGTACCAGCTTGTTTTCTGTTACCATAATTAACTGTTTATTAAAATCATATCCAGAGACAGAAAATTCCTGGGGTGGAAACAATCTCATGTCTGCTTTGAAAACCACTATAGCACATACTTGAATATCTATTTCTACTTAAGCACCTTATAAAAATAAGTTCTATGAGGTATCACCTGGGAAACTCTTTCAATTTCTTGCTAAGGAAAGTACAGAATACAAATGCAAATTCTACTTTCTATCAATTATAATTTAATAATGAGGAAGGGTAAAAAAAATTAAATCATATTAAAATGTCTCTTTAATTAAAATTTTTTATTTACAATATTTTCCTTACCATTAGGGTATAATTGAGAGAGAATGAGCACAGAAATTGCTCTACCTGAAAACGAACTTGAGGCCACACCCATTTAAAAATATTATTAAGAATCAAAATAACTTCAGCACAAATACTTCATGATATACACACTATTCTTTTAAAAAAGATACAAAGGGGTAATGCTTCCTGAAACCAATGACTTAAAAAACTATCCAATGAAAGTATTTCTTTACTTTCAGAAAACAAATACTGACAGACTCCTCTGCAAAAATGTTTCAAGTCTAACAAGCCAGCTAATGAATGTATTCACTGTGCTAGCTTACCAGCGCCCAGATGAGCTAATAACACTGTGGAGTTCTCCAAAATACTGTATGATTGAGCATCCGGGTTTGTATTTTCTTGCTTTAAGAGGCACAAACATTAACTTACTAAATCCCAGCACAAAAGAACAAATTACATGAAATACTGTTAAACACTGTTTTGTAAGCAACTACAATGAGAGCATTCTTCTTGGCCTTGAATCATCTGCAAAGGTCATTTGAATTCATAAATATGTGCTCCAAATTTAATTATTTAGAAATACAAGTTAGGGAAATTCAGAAGTTTCAATTTGTTTTGATGTATTCTCTATCCAAGTATTTTCTGCCCCCTCTTTCACTATTTGAGATTCCACATATTTTATCTCAAGACAACTCTGCCAAAAAAAAAGGGTGTTGCACAAACAACGTTTCTCACAAGTGCTTAACTGCCACTGCCAGCCACCCTAGCCCTAAAAATCAGCAACAGACTGGTTTTTCAACTTGAGTGCACAGAAGGGCCTCAAGCAATAAAGTGCTGTAGATATCACATAAGATTTGGTACTATAAAGCATTTAAATTTTTTTTTAAAGCAGCATTATACATATTCTCTATTAGCTATTTTTTTAAAAATTAAATAATGAGAATGCAACATAACAATTAGCTTCTGAACATTTGCTTTTGCTTTTCTACTCTTAAAACCTGTACTTTTCATTCTTCTTCCCTTCTTTCCTGCAATTAGAAGAATACAGAATTCTTCTTAGCAGTTTCCATGTTACCCTTAACCATATTCCCATAATGTATGTTCCTAACAGAACAGAAAAAAAATGGGATGAAATTGCTGTTGGCCTTGCTGAAAAATGCAATGGATGCCAAAATTTTCCTTTGAATTAATGTCTACAGAAACTCTGATACTAAGAAATCAAGAAGTGACCACAAACATCATGTGATAGATATTGATGGGATATTGGCAACATATGAAATGTTCGGAAGAGCCAGCTTATGAGGCACTGAAGACAATGTGTACTTTAAAACCTCTTCCAAAGTCTTCCTGAACACTCTTACAACCTGGCATATTTGGGCAGTTCCTAGCATTAAAAAAGCTATGTAGCTGCATGGTTCTGCTCTCATCTTCCAAAGACCCATGGGACAGGTCATTACCATCTGCTGGATCTTCAGTAATGTGCTGCACTTACTGGTTTTCTTACAGCACTCAGGAGAAAGAATTGCAACTGCTCTTTCAGCCTCTTGGCTGAAAAATGATTAAAGAGAAAAAGCACTACTTTTGCTAAAATGCAAAGCTCTCACTACTTTGTTATAGACAGGATATTATTATTTGAGGATGTAATGGACAAACACTATACACTATACTAAACTGCCTACACAGCTATGGCTGCATATAGTTAGAAATCAGTTCAATATCATCTGTAAACAGATTGTGTAGCAATAAAAGCAAAGATTTGTTAAAACAAATAGAATTTCACAGTATAATTTGTTGTAAAAGCAAAATAGTTCAACAAATAAGAAAAATGTGAAAATATTAACTATATCAGATAAAGATTCTTAGTATCAGGTGAGTAAAACCAAAATTCTCAAACACCACTTGCCACGAATGAATTATCTCACATGAGAATGCCCAATTTTGCATCACCAATGTAGCTATTTGCCATTTTTTCCTACATAAACTTGCAGCCTGAGGTACCGTCCTGTCTTCCAGGCCAGAGTCATGGATTAAGTCCAGACATAAGGTGTCTGCTTGTAAAGAACTGAGCAACTGTCATTCTAGACCAGAATGCCAGGAAACCCACCTCATTTATTATGTAAATTGTCTCCAAAACCCAATACATATTTCACTCACTAAAATCGTTTTGTTTCTTCGTGGGTTTTTTTTTTTCCCTACTGGATTTTATTTCAACTTTCTCTTACTTAATTTGCACCAAGTGGTTAAAAAGACTGCTGCCAGCATCCATGGCCATCTTCTTCCAAAGAGAACCTATAGCCCATCTTAGCTTAGGGTCTGTTATGTACAGAGGACAGAATTTCAGCTCCGAAGGAAACTTCATTCACTACAGAAATTTTAAGCTACATTTGATACACTGACCATGCAACCATATAAAATTGTTCAGAATTCCATGCTGATTTTATAGAAATTACAGTTGTTTTCAATTTTGTATTCTCATTTTCAGTTGTTTTTTTTTTTTTTTTTTTCTCTCTCTTTCTGGCTTTAATTTGATTTCTTTCCCAGTTACTTTGTGGTATATTCAAGTTTTCTTTTAAACTTCTTTTGAACTTTTATGGGGATGCTTTAGATAAAGTAACTGAAAAACATAGCTTACATTTTCATTTTTAAACTGAGGACATTTAAGACCTCTTTGAAGTCTGGCCTTCTGAACTTATCATCATCATCATCTTATTAATTTAAGCATGTCTTTAAAATAATTTTAGTTATTAGAGTATTAAAAGACTATTTAAATTAAACAACCTATATATAAGAATTTTCTCTTTCCCATCTTATCTTCGTGGGTTTCTCCTTTCCATTAATAGACATTGAAATGATTACAGCTTTTTACTTCAAAAGAAAGCACGTAAGAATAGACTTACTAATATATGACAAGGAATGGTCTACTTTTAGGCTGAGGAGAACAGGCTTTCCTTAGTAGAATTTTTAATTGTAGATTTTAGTCCTTTATAACTTCGCTGAAGTTATCTGGTGCTACATAAACTAACACGTATAAAGTGGCACAGACAAATGTCACATGTGTGCCTGTTCTGCATTTCTCTATTTCTGTGTGGTTTTTGTCTGAAAAGATTTTAGCTTACTATGCCTCTCTTGCCTCACTGAAGGAACTATAATTAATTGATAAAATTCTGGCTCTATTGAGTTAGCAGAAATCTCACTGTTGTCTTTAATGAGGCCAGAATTGTTGCCTTTATTGCCTTTTTGCATAAAATGGCCTAAAACCATAACACAACATAGCAGGTTTACTTCTATTACAACTTTTCTACGGATGTAGAGGTTTACCTCCTTCCAATGAATCGGTTAACAAGAATTAGTATGAACACTGAAGCCCAGCTACACTTAGGTTCCCAGTAGAGGAGCAATTAAACTAATACATTTTTATTCAGTTCATGTCTTAAAAGGCAGTCAAAAATGGTATAATGGAAAAGACACTCTTTAGCTTTTGCTGATTTTTGCTTAACTCAGGTTACCATCCTTATAAAGCTAATCTTTAGAGTATATTACTGTTTTGTTGTCAACTACTGAGAAGCAAAGCTCTTCCTGCATTATAGAAAAATGAGATTATCAGGTCATTTTCCAGTACACCAAATGTTGTTCCTGTCTAGTCTATTAAAGACACTCAAACAGTGCAGAATTTCAAAATGAAAGAGAAGAAAAAAAAGAAGAGGCTTTGGTTTTTGGCTTTTGTTTGTTTGTTTGTTTGTTTTTTAAAAAGAACTAACTAAAAAGATCACATTCACAGACTTGGATGAATTTACCAGTCACAACTGTACAACAGGCCATATACACTGACAGCATAAGGATAACCAGCTCAGATCCAAATTTAATTCAGCCAGCATCCTGTTGGCAAGAATCACCAGTAGCAGATCATTACAGAAAGTATAAAAGAAATAGGAAATATCTGCAGTTGGTGAAAATTTTGGTTGAACGATTTTATTATCTCTTGACACCTACTGATGGATTACATTCCTATCTGCAACAACCTTACAGTGACTGAGTACTAGGAACACATGCACAATAAAGACAGACCAATATGCCTATAATATCATATAGCGTAATATAATGTGATAACTTAATAGAGATACTGACAGGAAACAGAACGAACAGGAAAAACACAACTTATTTTCTCTATTTTATGGATTTGTTATTTTCTTCTTTTGTATATCCTTTAAAAATGTCCTGCTTTTGTAATTAAGAAAACGAGTTCCATACAAAAGCCTATGTACTGAAAGATCATTAATCAAATTAGCTGAGATCACAATTCTAACTACATAGTGAAGTGTTACTTTTCTCAGTTTGCTAAAAATCATATTTCCATTTCCTCAAAATTCATATCATTTAAAGAAAAAAATAGTCAATGATATGCAGCAGTTCTCCATTTCTGAGATGAGCAGAAGAATTACTAAGGCACAGCCACCAGGAGGGGAAAAGAGAGCTTACAGGGTGCTTACTGCTTAAGGAACTTGTGTCATGGGCCTTAAAATAGAGAGAGGAGCTCAGTAATGAATCACTGGCAGATCAAATAGAAAAGTGCACATGAGATGCTGCTTTAGAGATCTAAATCACATAGATTTCTGAAAAAGTAAAAATTCATGGTTTGTCTTCCCTTCAGGGATACATTAAGGCGCATCAGAACAGATGACATTATCTAGACCTGGGAACAGAAAAACAAGCACATGCAGTTGATGATAGACCATTTAATTCTGATGTTCTGAGGAAAGAACCAAGAATACACAAGTTACTTCCACTGAATTCTCTGTGGTCTTTTTCCTTCTTTTTAACATTGCTAATATTGCAACATTTTTAATGTGACATAGTTATTGGAGAGTTCATGTGGTGTTCACTCACTAACCTTTATGGAGAGATACACAGAGCATCTTTAGGAAAGTGCCATTCAAAGATCTAAAACATTCTCTGGATTTCGCATCACCTCTGAGTCAGGGTGTCAAATGTTATTTATATAAGCGCTAGCCCAAATTTGGGGAGTACATAATTGCTTAAAATTGTGAAAACCACATAATAGTATAGAAAATAGCACTGAATATGTATAACAATATATGAATATAAATCTCAACTTACCTGTCTTTAATTAAAATGCACTGATTTTTATGCATAATGAGTTTTTAACAAATAATATGGAAAACTGTGTAAAGATCTAAACATAATAAATCTGTCCCACATAGCAGAACAAAACTTTAAGAGCTAACTTTTTATTCTGCCATTCCGATTTTGCTATACAAAATTTGTCATATTTTTACATCCCAAATTTCTATTTTATAACAAATTCTGTATGAATAGTGTAAAATTTCCACATGAAAAACATTTATGTCTCCGAGAATAAAACATAAAAACAAGTATCCAAACCCAAATAAAGTAATTCCTACAAGCTAGAATGAATGTCACCACCTACGTCAGAAAAAAAAAAACAAACTAAAAAATAATGTAAAAATTCCAATAATAATATCGCTTTGGACAAAAGCGTTTGGCATTTCCTTTTTAAAAGTAGTAGTATTTCTTACTACTCTAACCTCAGCCAACATCAGCTTACTTAAGGAAATCTCAATTCCTATTAGCACGCGTTGTTTAAAAAAGTCATTTTGAATCTTTCATTTTTCAAATTCTGTATAAATAGAAAACTCAAACCACAGATTTTTAAAAAAAGCTCTCCTTAAGTTACTGGCCAGCACAGGCAAAAAACCAACTGGATATAAGCTGTCGCTGAAAAAATGCAGATTGCGTGTTACTACAGAGTCTTTGGCCATTAAAATAAATCAAATTGGAGCAGCCTTTGGCAGAAACACTGGGGGCAAAGAAGCAACAACTCCAATTTAGCACTGGCAAAGTTTATGAAAAAAGAATGATCTGATGCAAGTCCCAGGCTAGCAGAGCACTGGACTTGATGACCCAGAGATCCCTTCCACTGTTATGTTCTTTGTTTGGCTAGATGCAGATGTTAATCTGTTTTTCAGTCTCCCTGTGGTTTTTCTAAAGTGAAATTTAAATGAAAGTTAATATAATTTTTGTAAGTTTCAGTTATAAATTACCCTTTGTAAGAATTGTCACAAGGCCTGCAGCAGTGTGGAACATGTCAAAGAATTCTAAAAGCTTTACTTAAAGTTGGCTCAGCATTATACAGTAGTACAAAAGTGTAAGTGTTCAGAGATGACTGCCCACCAGGGCACACACCATGAGAAGATGTAACTGATCTCCTGGTAGGGAAAACAGGAATTAAAATTAAGCGATACATGCTAGGACTGACACATCAGTAATATCAAGGAAGAAAGCAAAACAGAACAGTACAGCAAAGAACATCAGGATATAAAAAAAAAGTATAGGGAAGGTGAAATATCATAAATATGTATTACCTTTATAAAAAAAAAAAGAAATTAATGAAAAATTCCTATCATGTGTGGTGCCTGTGAAGAGTCAACACAAACTTGAAAAAGAAAATAAGGAAATGTTTTGTTCAAGAGGAAGGTCACCTTTTAAGTGACAATCTAACAGAAGCTGCTCTCTTCCCCTCCCTCCCTTGTCTCCCCCATGATCCTGTTGGAATTTGTCTAGAGTTAGCTGGCTTTGAAAGACCCTATTTGAAGGGCCAGAGTCACAGTATAGATGCTACTGCACAGTTCTGTAGGTGACTCAACATGGAAGAAAACAGCTCAAACTCAGGAGAACTCTAAACTACTGCTTAAGTCAGCAACAATAATATGTAAACTTGAAAACAACCTGGTGTTCCTTAACAACTTGCACCATCCTCCTGCCTTTGCTCAGATATTCTTTAATTAACGTAAGAATATTTTTTATGTTGCAGGTAACTTAAATGTATCATAGCAACTACAGAAAGTTATTGCAGACATACATCACTGAGATTAAGTAATTTATAGAAAACAACTCTAAATGTTTTCTGGTTTTGAATAAATAAGTTCTCAGAGCAGCTTTTAATGATTTTCAAATACACGTATCTTTACAGCTTCGATCAGACATAAAAGCATGCAAAGGTCAAGCAAATACTTTATCTTATTTAAGACACTGTGGTCTGCTTTCTGTCACTCGCAAGTTCTAAGGTTTACACTCTTTCAAGGAGATGATACCGCTCCACAAGTCTTCAAAATAAAGGCTTTACACAAATTCTGTGAACCTTGATGGCTACATATATAATTCTTCTAAATGAAACCCTGAGCCTGATAAATTCTAGTACATGCTGATTCTTTGAAAGCAGAAATATTACTTCTACTAGCATCGTAACTTCAGCATACACTTAAAAATTATCACCGTATAATTTTCAAGTGGCTTTATGCAGACGTGATCACATGCAGATGATTTTTAAAGTCTATCCCTTTCTTCATATGAATAAATATATAATTTTTCTGCAATTCTCAATAAACAGAGAAGTATTACAGAATGGAAGTTCAACTAAACCTTCTAAGTTAACTGGAGAACAAACAACCATTTTACAGCCCTTACTGTGTGCCTTTGCAGGTATTCTAGAAATCCGAACAGTGGCAGTTGGAATAGTGGCAATCAAAGGAGTGGAAAGTGAATACTTTCTGGCAATGAACAAGTCAGGAAGACTCTATGGAAAGGTATGGATGCAACCTTCTCTTGTGTGTACAATCATCATGTGACAGATACATACTTGTAGATGTAGCATCTGTATAGTTTGTATAAAACAGACTCCTAACAAATTGTCGCCTGTATTTATTTCATACGTCCCATACTAGACTTTTATGCCCATGTAATAAATTCAGTGATTAGAGCTTAGATACTTATAAAAATGTGGACTACTGTGTGGGAATAGACAAAGCTAAATACTTAATACTCAGATTTCAGAAGTCCAATTATTTATTAAAATATTAATAATATGTGGGGTTTATAATTCATATTCTTCTCCCATCTTCCCTAATCTATATTCAAAAGACACTTGTACTTATTTTACTCTATTTTATTATTTCCTGTCAACAGAAAGTATGCAACGAGGACTGCAACTTCATAGAACTGATTGAAGAAAACCATTATAACACATATGCTTCTGCAAAATGGACACACAAAGGAAAGGAGATGTTTGTTACATTAAACCACAAAGGGGTCCCCATGAAAGGTAAAAAAACCAAGAAAGAACACAGAGCATCCCACTTTCTTCCTCTGGCAATATCCTAATCACAAATGATCTACACAAAAACTAGTTCCAGCAGGAAGATTATTTTTAAGAAGACTATTTGACAAGATACCAAGAGAGGCTGGAATACTACTGAGAAACTGAACAAGCTGGACTTGCGCATTTATCTTTATTTTTAAAAGACTACATGAAAAAGATTTGAAAATATACACAAAACCAGATTTACTAACTAAAAGTTGTAAAAAATTCTAAAGAGTTGTACAATCATTATCTTAGTCATTGTAACTGGGTAGTTTCTTAAATTAATTTACCCTGAAGAATAATAAGTCATTACTTGATTATCTGATAATATTTTATTTAAAAAACCCTATCTGCTTCTTAAATATGGCTGCTATAATAATAATAAGCAGATGATAATGTTGTGTAAAATATGTCAGACTTTGAGGCTGCTGGAATGAGTTGTCAGATTATCAAGTCAATAGTAAATGTGGAGGCTGAGCAGTATTTTAAATACTTCCCCAAGAAACTGATATCCTATACCTAAACTATATGATCAGAAAAAAAAATATAATCTTGTAAATGTTTATTGTTGTATTCAGATAAAAGAGTTAGTTTGGAAAAACTATGTTTACTCTAACACAAAATGTTCCTATCTATTAATGAAACAAATACCTAATGCTGCTCTAAAAGATGTTTCAAATAGTGTATGTAAAATAAGAATAGGATTAAATAATGTACTTCATCTCACTTTTCACAAATTAACATTTTCTATAACGATGAAGCAAAAATTCAGACATATTAAGGTTTTTTATGTAACATATCCTATCTTTTGTATAATTCCTGTTAGGGCATACAGCTTTCAATATTGTTTTTCCATCCTTATACATGCTTTTTCTGTTGTTACAGCATTAAACTTTATTTTAAGTTGTATTTGAACTTTATTGTTCTAAGTTATTTAAATGTTATTTATAAAAAAAAAATCCTTATTAAGATGCATCTGTTTCATATGCTTTTAATTCTAAAGGAATAACAAAACGGTCTGGCTGAGATGCATGAATTTGTTTCTGTGACCAGACACAAAGACTAGTACACAACCCTCTTGCCAACATACATTGGATCGCAGACAAAAATGACAGCCTGCAGCAAATCACACAACGGACATCTGAAAAGAAACAATGCAAAAATGTAAAAAATCTTTGCCGCATACTCTTGCTAATCGAATTACCAGCAGGCTCAGAGTTACAGCAGGTAAAAGAAGGTTACAGCTTGTCATGGTTTCGACACAGTTCCAGCAGGTACTGGAACTAATCCCTCAGAGGGTAGAACCCATGTAAAGAAATATGTAAAAGCCTATATGACTAGTGTGAAACTCCAGCTAAAATCAGTATGACCTGATGAAGAAAGGACATCTCCATTTTCCAGCTACTGAAGTGCCCAGCTAAGCCCTACACAACTAATGCGTTATATAATTTCATTCTGTTCAGTTTGCCTGCAAGTTTTCTAGGTATTATGGTAACCATGCACCTAAAGATCATGAAAAATTAGCTAAAATGCTGCTAGATGCCTGAAATGGAGTCAAGGTAATTACTAACAGTCTAAAATGCTTTACTTTTCATTATAAGTGTTTAGAGTCAACCATTTTTTCTGACATTAGAACCTTTCTTTGTAACAGAACTCACCAAAAATGGCAAAAATTCTCTTTATCAATAATTCTTAAAAACAAAACCAAAACTTGTTTAACAAGTACTATAATTTGGAAATCATTTATAATTTTTGTCTTGCTAATATCAAACATCAAAGTGAAGATATAAATGGGTCTATGCAGAAAAAGTTTGTCAATACAGCTATCTCAGTAAACATTCACCGTGCTTTTTTCATCTATTACTTGTTCACTGAAAAATAATAGACTGTACTGTCAAAGAAACTGTTTTGCAAATCACTGTCTGCACTTTTCCGTGAATATATAAACACTGAAACAAAGTTCACACTCATGATCAACATTAACATACCAGTGGAAGTTTCATGATCTACACTAGGTTAGTTGAAGCTTTGAAATAGAAAATAAAAGAACAAAATCTCATCAAGATTTGAAGTTTGAATTCAAACGTGAATATGCATATTAATACATATAATATATATGCAAAAAGCACTTAAAATGAAATCCAGATACAGACAAGCTCTTCTAAAGACCTTTTGGTTATGTAATTCAAGAATATAGGGATGCAGCCAAACAATCCTGAACCCCAGTGGTAAGTCACCCTTACTACTATATGCTTTATCTAATGGAGTGCTAAATTACCAGCATTATCAGGCTTTATGTTTTACAGCTCCCATATCTGAAATGCATCAGAACAGCAAGATCAGATCAACCCACTTGAGCAATTTTTAATGCAGCTTTAATTTAGAAAATCTCTTTAGAAATACAATAAATTTATTTTCAGCTGCCTCCAAAATAACCTTTTTAGTGCTAAAAACAGAGAATAATAATCAGAAAATTTATAGTGGTGATCTACAGTAGCAAGCTATTATAGGATAAAAGAAAAAAGAATCTATTAGATTTTAACAGGTATTTTTCAAATAGATGTCAGAAATCCTCACAAAAGCCTTTTATATCAATTGCATCACAATCCAATCTTAACATCAGACATGCAATATCCCATCTGGGAGGAAAACATGTTCATATGAAAAGAAACAGATATACCTGTCAGGATACAACTCATTACTAACCTTTATGATACCAAAGGTTCAAGAAAACTCAAACAAAGTCAGCTATAAAAGCCACTCTCAATTGTTATTTCTTTGTTTTTCCTTGAGATGCATTGGCTTTCATCTAGCTTTTTTCTTTGTTTACCACAGATACTACAAAGCATAAATAGACTGTGGTTTAGAACTGAAATATAAGCTCCTGTGGTTTAAATAGCCATTCTATTTAGCCACCTTCAATAACCATTCACATTTCCCAGAAACTGTTCCATTACGCAGGCTCTTTAAATTTAATTAACAAGGTTCTACTTACTTATCTTTTGTATTAGTGCCAATAAACACTCTGTGACACAGAAATGAGCTAATCTCATCTGGGGAATCTCACACAAGACTGCAGAATCTCCACTCTTGTTGGCTTTCAAGACCTGGCTGGACAAAATCCTGCGCAAGTTAGCCTAAAATCAGTGTGGGCCCTACTTTGGGCAGGGGATTGGACAAGACACCTGCAGCACCCTTCCAACCCAAATGAGTCTGTAATTCCAAGTTATTTATCTTAAAAAACCCATTTAGAGTGCACACAAAACACATTTTCCATGTCGGGGGATAACTACAGATTTGCCTCATAGTTTATCTGTAATAGCTTGTATGTCACTAAAGGTATGCAAAATGGTGTAAATACATTTCATAACACAATAAAAAATGACAACTGGACAATTTCCATGACCTTTAAAAGACATATTGTACAATACGGTTTCACTTTTAATTCTGTTGCAAGTACTTTGAAACGACTAAATGATTAATCAACTGAGTAATTATTAAAATACACTTGTCTGTGTTTTATTTTTGAATGAGCTGAACCAAAATGTAAGCTAACATTAAAGCAATAAAGTAGTAAGAGAATAACAGTATTTCACTGCACTTGACAACCAGTATCTGAGTAGTCTAAATCCTTCATAAGCCTCCGCAATCTAACTCCTCAATACTAACTTCCTAAAAAACAGGATAATTTCATAACATTTAACACAGGTAGAAAACGAAACTGACAAGTTAGATGATTTTCCCCAAATTATGGGAAGTTATCATCAGAGTTGAGATCCATACTTAGAACTAATAATATACATTTTTCAACTAACATTAAATAAAAAAAAAAAAGAAAGAAATCAACAGTTTACGGCACTGGACAAGTAACAGGAATTTACATCACATCTTCCCTTTGAACAGAAAAAAGGTAACTTCTCTGTGCTGTCAGGAGAATAATTTTGAAGATTAGGACTCTTTAAAGGAGAAACTCAGATGGGAAAATATTCAAGAAGTTGTATGAAGTTCTTAACATGACATTTATATCAATTTAAATGATACTCACACAGCAAAGTTTCCAGAAAAAAACTTTTTAACACCATGCACTTAAATTCATAGTCTTACACAAAATACAATATATGATCCACACAGTATTAAAACTACCAAGTGTTAAAACTTGAGCTCTGTAGATAACTTCACCTGGCTGAGGAAAGTTAGACTGTAAATCTCAGCCATTCCAGACACTGAAATTCTTTAACTGCTTACCTTTCAGACCTAAAAAGGGAAATTCTCTTCAATTCTGTTTGGAAGGCAGATTCTAGTCTACCAAGATTGGTTGTTTCACTAAGAAAACTTTTTTACTTAGAGGCCTGGCACTTTAAAAGATTGACTCTTAACAAAGAGGGGAGAACAAGAACTCAATGTAGAGGAAATTATTTTCTCATGAGAATAAACTGTTTTCCTTCAGCACTAACCAGAAAAGCAGAGCAATTAGAAGGAAGATGCATCAACTAGTCACATAAATGTTACAGTGTTTTCAGACTGAAGTCCAATATCAGATAAAGCTCCTTACTTTTAAGGTCATTTCTAAAGCAGTGTTCTAACAAAGACAGTTAAAAATCTGAACGCTGAGCATTCTTCAATGAAGTACAGATCTTAAAGGCTACCAAGCTGCTAAAAGGTGGATATTGGTACCTAGTGAGAACCTGAAGGTGTCAGACTAAGTAGGCTGCCAAAGCCCAGCAGATTTTATAGGAATTATACATACATATATGCATAAATGTATACATATACATACACACACACACACATACATATATATATACACACATAGGAACTAGACATCTAGTGTGCTCAGCTACATGGAGAAAGTAGATACCTGGCTTACCTAGTACCCAAGTACCTCTGTGAAACTCATTACAAGTTCATCTTCACATAGATCAACAGCTTCCCCATCTTTGAGGAGTTACAGCCAGTTAAAGGGCTTGGTCCTCTGCAGACTAAGCTTTTCCTGGAGTTAACAGAGTCTGTTCATTGTGCCACTTGGATGTCCAGAATTTTGTAAGACTAAAACACAAAAAAGCCTTTTTCTAGCTTTGCCAGGAAAACACTGAAAAGAGCTCATTCTACAGATGACTCTTCATTGGTTTGTACCTATGTTTTCTGACCTTACACCAACAATGAACTGACATATCTATGGTGTTACGTTAACTGAACAACTCATGTAAATCCATGAGAAATGCTTTATTTATGTATTTCTGGTTTTATACAGCAGCAAAGGCACTACTTCTAGCCTGCACCCCTCTCCCTGAAAGGAAGAACCTGAACCAAAGATGTTTCACTGACCCACCTTTATTTAAAAGACTCTGTGTCGCACTTCATTCACAGAATCACAGCATGGTTGATGTTGGAAAGGACCTCTGGAGGTCTTCTGGTTCAAACCCCCTACTCAAGCAGGGCCACCTGGAGCCAGTTGTCCAAGACCATGTCCAGACATTTTTTTAATATCTCCAAGGAGAGACACTCCTCAACCTCTCTACACAACCTGTGGCGCTGCTCAGTCACCCTCACAGTAAAAAAGTGTTTCCTGACATTCAGATGGAATCTCCTGTCTGTCAACTGGTGTCCACTGCCTCTTGTCCTGTCACTGGCAACCACCGAAAAGAGCTTGGCTCGGTCCTTTTTGCATCCTCCCTTCAGGTATTTACATACATGTATAAGCTTCCCCATGAGCCTTCTCTCCTTGAACAGAACAACAGTCCCAGCTCTCTCAGCCTTTCCTCATGGGAGACACGTACCAGGCCACTCATCATTTCTGTGGCCCTTCATTACTCTCTATGTATGACCATGTTTCCCTTGTACTAAGAAGCCCAGAACTGAACACAGTACTCCAGGTGTGGCATTACCAGTGCTGACTAGAGGGGAAGAATCACTCCCCTATTCTTCCAACTAACTCAGTAATATCTTTATCATCACTAGAAATGTTTTTATAATAATAATGTTATGTGGTATGATTTTAATCAGAACCCAAGACTGACTCCCTTTACAATTACTATCTTCTGCCTAAGCATAAACACAATTTACTATTACCTTGGACAGCACCACTTTTGACGGACAATAATCAAGTCATCAGCTGGCGACTGCTGCATTTTCATGGTTCATCTACTGCCCTTTGAAACCTGGTTCCACTACAGATTTCTAATATAACTTTACAATAGCAGCTTTCAGTGTGCTATTCGATAGGTAAGTTCAAGCCTGGTACATGCTGCTAAAACACTAAACATACCCCCACACTAGCTTTAAACTGCCAGACTAATCACAACAGACCACAGGGTCAACAGAGGAGATGTAGCTATTTCTACCCACACTCATAGGGACTTCTGTTGCTACACAGGATACCATACCCTCAAAGTTAGAAGGTTCTCTCTGTTCAAGCTAGCTAACAAGGTAGCCTGTTTATGTCTATTTGAGTTGCTGTGATATTATTCTCAGTACACGAACACTGGATGAGACCTTTAGAGGAAAAGCAACATTTGGAAACCATGGACAGTCAATTCCTGTGCAAGACACAACATGTTAGTATGACAAACTTGCCTATACATGCTATCCCTACTGATCTCACTGAAAACTGGGCACTAAAGAGGATCTGGACAAGCAACAACTTTTCAGTGGTCATAAAAGAGAACAAATGATTATTGAACAAAACCGTGAGCATTCTGCAAGCCTAAAGCAATAAGGCAGACCACAGGATAGGACACTAACAGGAAGAGCTAAAATAGTAGGGCTTCTCCCTTTTGTTTTACTGTCATAGGAAAAAACGTCATTATATCTTGGAGAGAAACATCAAGGTAACAATAGCTTCAGAGACTTTAGAAATTACTGTCATTAAAACAGACTCCCTTAGGCACGCAGTGTTCTAATGAGCAGCTGAGGTAATTTACTGAACCAATTTCATAAATAATCACTTTCTACTCAGTTTCATATTCTTGTTTTTGTATACTAGTAAAGTACTACAGTGACCATGGTCCAAAAGGAAATATGATTATACCAGAATAAAACCTTTGGAATTCATAAAAAGCACGCAAATGTTTCCACTGGTTTTAGGTTTTGTAAAAGCATATTATTTTTAAACCCAAATGTTCCTCTATTCAAAAAACATAGTTACATTTGTTTCTAAAAACTGTCCTGCAAACTGAGCAATACACACAAAATTGATTCTGTAAACAAGAATTTCAAGACTGTAACCTGATGAGAGTAACGCTGACTTTCAACTTTAAATAAACCACATTTCATTTTTTAATTGTGCTTGAAAAGAAATACTAAAGTAAAAAAGGAAAATTCTTCAGGAAAGCTAAAAGGCAATACATAATGACAGTAAGATAGCTCAATTTTAAGGCACAGATGTGCATAGCCAATCCATACAAAGGTTCTACAAAGCTGTATTCATCTGTAGAGACCAAATCCTTCAGCTAGGCCTCAAGAGGAACTCTCCTCTTTGCTTAGAGAGCCTGTTTCACTGGGGGAAAACCCACGCAATTCTCGCACATCTACATTCCAAGAGAAAGCTTTGTGGGAATCATGGCACATGAGAGAATACTTCCCTTCCTCTGATGGGTCTGCAGTACCGCACTAATTCAGGATTTCCTGAGTACAGCATGTTCCAAACCTTCTTTCCGTAACATTAACACATACAAGAGACAGCCCTCTACCTTTTCCTAAGCACTTAACCCTAGAGAAAACACATCAGTGATACCATGGAAAATCGTAGAGGTTGGGGAGTGAGAAGACTGTTACCAGCAGAGCAGGGTGAGTAGCCCTGAAGAACTGCACAAAGATATCTTCTTCCACTCAAGTAGATTCCATCACTAAAGAATTTCTAAAATAATTCTTCAGCTTATCTTTAAGACTGGTAATGAATAACCCTATATTATACAGCCAACTATGCACTAGAAAATTTTAAATCAAAGAATCACAGACTTCACTGCCTTAAATGACACCTATGATGCAAATTTATGAGTTTTCTCCTGAATTATTTTGCAACAAAAATAAGGTTTTCCTACCTCAATGACTGGAAAATTATCTAAATAGAAAAAAAACATATGAGCTCATGGAAAAAAAGATGGGAGAAAAAAAGGCAGAGATGGGAAAAGTTGTTTGGTTATGGTTGGGGCAGAAGGAAGTTACAAAGGAGCAAGAGAAGTCTGGAAGCATAAAATTATGGCTGCAGCTGTTAGAAGGAAAACAGTAATTTTAGGCAGGGAAAAGAGAAAAGAAGCTGGCTGGCTTGAAGAAACAAAATGTTGGGTAACACTAAGAAAGAAAGCAAGCTAGAAGCAACATCAGCACAAACAGCTTGAGAAGTGGTTAAAATAGCAGCATTGAGAAAACACAGCAGGCTGGTATGGAAGAATAAAAGTTAAGATCTGATCCATCAGGACAGGGAAGACAAAGGGGTAGAAGCTCGAGGGAAGAATGCAAGACATACTGAAAATGGGAACCAGGTGCCAGAGAAAGGAGTAGAAAAAAAGAATAGCTGTCATTAATATGAGAGGATCTGACAAAACCAAAACCGTCAGCTTTTACTAGATAGAGTATCAGTACCTTCTTTAAATACCTCGTAATATTGCTTATGGCTTAATCAAATGGAAGTATTGGTATTTGGGAGGATGCATGTTTAGAGTAGATCAAAATCAGCAATTCATGTTAAATTGGTATAACATTTTGATTTTGTGCAACACAAACTGAAAATATTGCCAATAATTAATGTTGACAAGTAGATTTTGTAATATATTATAGATTTCATTCCAAAATGCATAGAGTAACATGCACTGTGTGTTTAGAAATATTTACAACACTTACTGGTTGCTGTAGAACTGGCAGATGCACTAGCTTGTATTTTAGCAGTAGCATCTTTACTAGTATAATTTACTGTGGCAGCCTCCAAGCTTTCAACATTCCATTTCTTCCATACACCTTTCCTTGGGTTTACACCTGAAAATCAAAAATATAAGTTAGAAGAATATTGATGTTAATTTTGAAAATCACCCTATAAATATTCCTGAATGAAAGTTGCTTTATTTCCTCTCTCCAATGTGCAAATTTTTATGCCCATGGTCAATTTCATCCTTGGGGTCCAATCCTGTTAACTGAAATAATTATAGCCATATACTAAAGTCAAACAGGACAGTTTTTGCCATCTCCTTTCTGCTTCTGCTTGGTTTTGCACACGAGTAAATATCCTTACTTTGTGTTGTTCCAATTCTGGTAATTGAATACCTTTGTTTATGTTTTGTTGAAGTTGTGAATTATTCTGGCAGCAATACATAATTTACTTTATTCAGTGATTTTCCATATTCATTCCAGTAGTACTTTGCAGAGCTCCATACCATAGGTTTCATGCAGATACAGAATCTATGCCATAGCAGTGGTCTCCCAGTTTCTTGGGATTTTTCTCTGGTCTGACTAAATTTCAGTTAATTCTATCTATTATCTATTTATAGTAGTTACAGAGTACACTGTGGGTTTACCCAGCTCTTCCAAGTTAAAGGCCCATTTGGAGTTTGGTGCATATATAACTCTGAAGTATGCAAGCCTTCTCAAATTTAATTTTTCAGGGTGATTTTTTTCTACAGACAATTTTCTGCGTCTGTAACTAAAAAGAAAATTCTGCCCAATAGTGACTGACACAGAGAAAGGTTTTGAGAAATTATTTCTGTATTTTATATCTACTTCAAAACCATATTTCTATTGCATTTGTCAATCGGCTTCAACATACAAGATAATGAAATCCACATTGTCATGAAATCTAAATAAATGAGCACCAAAGATAGAAATGTGCTCTAAGTTTTTAAATAGATATTAAAAGACATGTACAATCTAAAAATCATAAACTGTTACTGTTAAAACATTCAGAATGGCAATATAATACTACTTCCAATAGGACAGGCATAGTGTGAATCCTGTAAGAATATTTATACAAAGTGACAATTTTTTAGAGATACCTTCAAAGCAAATAGTTACTGGGGAAGTTCTCCTAGTCTTCTGTTATAACACTGTTCAGCAGCTTTTCCAGGAATTACCATAGTTTTACCTAGGGCTTGAATTTTTAAGGCTTTCTTCCTGACTGCATTTATGTGCTTACCATAGATTCCTCCAGAATAATTCTCCCATACAGTAGCACAAAAAAAGCAGTGAAATGAAATCTGTATTCATCATTTCAATTATAAGTTATGTCTCTGGGTATGATTATATCCTCGCTGGCTAATTCTGCAATAGTTAAATACTTTTACAGCTAAAAGAGCTACTACAGAACAGAGTAACTGCAATAAGGCAATGACTGGACTAGACCAGAGCCTGCGTGCAGCCTTAAAAATGCAATACTTTCTTTTTGGTATCATTATACTTTTACGAGCTGAATCTAACCCATACATCATTGAAAATGCTAATCGCATTGTTACCTAAAAAAATAATATCTTCAGCACCCCTGGGAACAAGAAGAAAATGTGCACAAAACCTGCAATTCTGTCAAACAAGTGGTCGTGATCTTCTTGGTTAGGCTGCAAAGGGAAAAAAATGGGAAATAGGCATCAGCATAAATTCAGACATAAAAGTGTGCTAATATACTGATTATTAAAGCTCATGCTTATCCTCTAATATTAGCAAGGTCAACAGCCATTCTCTGAGTGCCAAGACATTATATTTTATGAAAAAAAAATAAAATTTGAAGGACAACCTATTACTTCTGTATATCAATCACAGTTAACTTCCAAAAGCAGGCTTCTGTTTGTATAGAAACACTTTAGGTCAAAAATGTTACATTTGTGCACATGTTTTGCAGCAAGTACTATCAACATATCACTATTTGGACATAGAATTTATCTACACTGCTCAAATATCTGAATTTTATATCTATCCTTCACTCTGCACAACTTGTTTTTATCACCTTGACAGTATTTAGACTTGGCCAAGTAAGAGGAATTAACAGTTTTCTTCATTTCTAAACCAGAAGAAGTCAAAATCCACTAAGAAAAATGCATTAAATTACATAACATTTATAATATTCAATCTATCAGTCACTATTTTAACATATATTGTGAAAGTCTGTATAATACTATATGATAGGTTAATTTGTGAAAAAGTAATAAAATAATCTTTGCTTTATTAGTAACAACCTAATAGGCAAAATGGATCAAAAGTCAAGATTTCAAGTGTTTAATACTAGCAACAAAGTTGTCATTGTTTTATGTTGGTGATAACTATTACCACATGACTCTTAGAAATCTGTTCCTTTTATTTCTATGTGCTTCTGCAGCAATGCAATCCTACTGATCCTACAGAATAAAGGAAGGATTTTTGGAGAGCTGCTTACCAAATTTTAAAAAAATTTCTATAGTGAGAATTCAAATTTGTTCTTAAAATAAATTACTTTTATCTCCTAATTTATACTCTTAAGTATGTATACCCATCTAATCTGTACCTTAGTACATTAAGCATTTACATTTTAATTATATAAATTAGTAAAAGCTTACACATTTCCACTTCATGTAGAAGTTATAAAAAAATCTAATGTACTTTATCTTGGCCTTTCACAGTACCATGGATTCTGAGTCTGCCACAAACTGACTTTTCCAAGAAGAAAGCTACCATGAGCCACAGCAGCAGAGATTAATACCTGAAGAAGATCACACAGACAGGAGAGACATAGCTCTAAATCAGCCTTAATTTTTCAACTGTTATTTAAAATACTGAATTCACAGGAAGAAAAACAACATATTAAAAAACCCCTGAGCTTATATAACTAGATCCCAAAGTTCTGGAGCTTCAAAATGTCTATGTACTATGAACTGTCAATATACTTCAGATAAGAAGCAATGGTCTAAAATTGAGACTTTTGGTGACTACAAAATGCCTTTGAAGATACAAAGAAAAAAAAGTGTTTGCTCATATTGTTTTGGTGTCATCAACATCGCCCAACCTCCCCCCTAGCAAACATTCCGAGAATGATGCAATTCCACTTTTGGATTGAAGGAAAAAAACATGAACATTTAGTCTTTATTGTCTAATCCATAAAAAGAAATAAAAGTCTGTACTATACCTCTGCTTTCCCCATCTCACTTGTCTGACTCAGAATTTCTTTTGCACCAATTTGCTCAGTAGCAATGTCTTAAAAAAATTAGCAAGGTTTAGCTAGAAACAGGGGTCGGATTGATGATTTGACTGGCTAAAAGGTGTAATCAGGCAAAGACTTTTTATAGGCCTAGATCTACAATTAACTGTGCATGTGCACAAAACTTAACACACAACATACATGAAGTGGTATACTTCTACTGCACCACTGGCATGATTGGAAGATTTAAAACCCACCTTTTTGGTCTTTCAGTATGTCTCATCTTTCGTTTATAACACCAAGATCTGTGGAGAACAACATGTTTTCATAGCCTTTTGCTTGCAATTTGTTTAGGCTTGAAACAAAATGTTTCTAAAACCCAGGCAGAAATGGGACTTCAGCTTATCAGCATTTTTTAATTTATAAACTTGACACTGCACACTTGCAAACTGAGGCAAAGCTATAACACTTCTCTGAGCCAATGCCTGTCAGTTTGTCTGTTCAAGGGCATGAGATATTCCTCTAGATACACTGGTCCACATTGTAATGAGAATATTTTTTCAGTGGGTTTCTCCCATTCATAGATACGTGTGTTTATTCCCTTCGCCAAATCTGAGTGTGGACTGGTGGTCAATGGAACATACTCATACAGATACTTACATATATCGGTGAAGGAATGTCATGGTTTAAGCCTCTCAGCCACGCAGTTTTCTCGCTCACTCATTCCCCCCTCTTTCTTCCCCCTGCCCCCGGGTGGACGGGAAGGAGAATCAAAAGAAAGTAACTCCCACAGGTTGAGATAAGAACAGTTTCGTAACTAAAGTATAACACAAATCACTACCGCTACCACCAATAATAATAATGACAAGGCAAATACAAGGAAAGAATACAATCGCTCACCACCCAATACAAAGCCCGACCATGCAGTGCACCCCCACCCTTCCGGGTCTCTGCTCTCTGTCTTTACATCCTGGGCATGACGTGATGTAGTATGGAATACCTCTTTGCTCAGTTTGGGCCATGCGTCCTGTCTCTGCTTCCTCCCAGCTCCCCCTCATCCCTGGCAGAGCATGAGGCTCAGAAAGTCCTTGGTCAGACCAAAACATTACCAAGCAGTAACTGAAAGCATCGGTATTGTCAGTGCTGTTCCCAGGCCGAAAGTCGAAAACACAGCACTGCACCAGCTACTACAAAGGAGAAAAATGACTGCTGCTGCTGAACCCATGACAGGGAATAATCTTTTTAGAAAAAGTCTCATTGAGAGATACACAATTTTTGCCCATTCCTTCGGCACTCAGTACACAGTAAAAATAGTTATTTCTGAAAATGACACAAATGCAGTGAACTTTATTTTGCAAAAAGAATTGTAACACCAGTATAAATGCATTTTACATATACCTTGTAAGACTCTCTAATTTTGGCGACATTGTTGACATCGACTGCAGTTTCCTCCTCTCCCATGTACTGCATTCAGAGCTAGTTACATCATCTCAAAAAGACAGAAAACCAGAAATAGGCCAGGGAAGGGAGGCCCATTAGAGCAGACACTGAGTAATTAAAAAGACTGTAACTTTTTAGTTAGAGAAGGAGATAACTCGAGGGGAAAAAAAAAGAAGTTATTACATTTCTAAGGAGAAAAATAAAATCACGTGCAATTTAAGTTCTCAGAAAGGACAGTAACGCCTTCCATCTGTTGAGAACAGAAGTGGAAACACAGGAGGAAACTGTTTCTTGATCTAGCAAAGAATTTAAACTAACAGCTTAAATATTTGAGCAAATTGTTGAAACCAAGGGTAGTCATTTGAAGTTAATCATCAAGCTCATCACTTTTGGAAAATAACTTACTAAGTGCTAATACAGAGTAATCAATGTGGTCTTAAACCTTCTAGCAGAATCATAGAATCATAGAATAGTTAGGGTTGGAAAGGACCTTAAGACCATCTAGTTCCAACCCCCCTGCCAGGGGCAGGGACACCTCACACTAAACCATGCCACCCAAGGCAAGACAATGACATGTTCTTTCTTAATAGCAGAGCAGCAAGATAAATAATTTCTTAAAAAAAATAAAATAAAATTAAATGCAAACTATTCACACACAAATGTTTATTATAGGGTAAAAAGAGAGTAAAACCAATTAGAATATTAAAACATACTAATATGTTGTTTTGACATGATGCCAAATGAAAATGTCTCCACTTTTATGTCAAATTGCTCCTCCTAAAAATATATGTTTTAAAGATACAAAAAAATTATTATGGAATGTTCTGTCCACTGAAATTCTTGTTATCATTTTTTATTTCTTTGTTCCTGTGATAGAAGTAGTTCTGGTTCATAGCAAAAGAGTAATTTTTCTCATAGCTCTGTTGTTAAAGGCTTTGAGTGAATCAATACTTGCAAATAATGTAGGCAGGTCAAAAGGAAAGTTCTGTTTCCTCTAAAAAGAATGCAATTTCAATGAACCATTAGTAACCACATTATACCAAGTTCTTTAAGAAAAGAAACGCATATTCAAAGATTTCCCCAGCAGCCTTACCAATACAAGAAAAGAAAGCAACTCATTAAAAAGCAAAATGAGCTATTCCCCTTTTCATACTCATCAGAGCTTTTTGCCTCAGGGTTCAGGACTTTCTGTTATGTTAGTAATACTGTGGACTGACCAAATATTCTAAACGCAGCTTGATCCACTATCATCACTCGAGCATACTTTAACAACAGCAGAAAATCACTGTACAGCAGACAGAGATTTTCCTCCATGGGTTAGCTTTGAAAAAAAAAAGGAAGTTAACAGAGAGGCTGCTCTCTTAAAGGTTTGCAATTTCTACAAACCTCTTAGTTTCCAGTGCCTGAGGGTCCTGGAAATACAATCTACGTTCAAACTCAATTCTCAGTATTTACATTCACATGGCTTTGCTCAGGACCTGCCTCCTGCTTCTTCAATTCACCATACACATGGGTAGCTAAAATAATAAGCAGTTGGACTCACCAAGTCTTGAGAACATAAGGAGGCGTTTGCATTTCCTGCAGACATACTGTAAGAATTGTTTGCACCAGAAAACCCTAAGATAACCCACATTAGCAAATATTTAAACTTCAGATAACTAAACCTGACAATCAAAGCTATCACAACAGCACACATAGAGCATGTGCACTGTCATTTCTTCCAATAAACAGAATACTAGCACACAGTCTTAGATACTGAGAAACATGCTAAAAATGTGGAAAATATGTAAGGATCATTAATCATAAAGGCAGAACTTCCATCATCTTCTCAATACCTCCACACAAAACGTTTACACTATTATTATCTGCGTACTTCTAAAACATACTTAAAAAAAGCAGCACTGCTCTTACATAAGGGTTTTAAAGTTGGAAGAGTGTCAGAGCTGCAGATTAACCAAAGTCTCACTGAAATCCATCACCTGATATCTTCCGAGTTCAGTATAATTAAGAACTCAAAACTTTACACTGTTATATCTGAGCAGAAACCACGTGTGAGAAATACTGGTTTGAAAACAGTAATAATTTTAGTCAACTGAGAAATTAAGAACCTGAAGCAAAAATGATACAGCAACCATTCCTAAAATCAGTTTTGTTAATATCACAGCTTTTGTGCAAGTAACTATATGGAATAAAAGTATACAAAGAAGTAATTCAAACTTCAGAGCCTGCTTTGAAGTATTGAGCAGGCTGCTTGTTCCCAAACAAGAAGTACCCAAAGAGATCATTCAAACAAAGTAAGAGACGGTGCATTTAGTAAAACCTACTGTAATTAAATGCAGCAAGAAAGAATTTAGGAACTATTATAGAAGTCTTCGTTGTGTTCAATAAACATTTTTGTTTTGCCATAATTAACTATATCAAGATGCATTGTCACAGCGTAAGGAGATAAAAACTATGGTGAAATGTCGACATTTTTTGTACCACCGCAATGCATTTCATAGTGCTGGCATGAAAAACTGAGCAAGTCAAAACAAAACAAACAACAACAGAATGCTGGTAGAAATCCTCTGCCCCTGAATGTAAAACCACTGAAGTCAGTGAGGTTTTTGGGGTGTAACTGAGATCAAAGTTTGGCATAAAGTCTCCCTACAATGTCAACTTTCCCCCCTAAGGCTATTACAACTAATATATCACAGACTTCAACTCACTGAGTTGAGAGAAATATTCTCTATACCAAAATTACTGGTTTAGTTTAGTTACTTTAACCTAAAAATGGAGTTACTGAACATTGAATATTGCATAAATGCTACCGTAGAGCAGCATCCTCAAGCAGGCCAAGGAATTCCGCAGAAAAGATCCCACGTACTACTTAGGGAGAGCTGCAAAACAAGAAAGGAATACAGTAACACAATTCTTCCAACTCTTGAAGTCAACCATAAGTATGCAGCAAGAATACTAACAGATAGGGGAAAAAATTACAGGCAAAGAAATCCTACCTAGCTTCCCCGGAGTTAACAAGGGCCTGAAGCCAGGGCGTGAAGCAAACCCTCAGGTCCCAGCTTTGTGGGTTCCAGGTGCTTCTACAAGGCAGACAGACCCGCAGGGTGCTGACACAGCCCTGGAGGAAACGCCTGCGGAGACATTTCACACGGGCTGAGAAAACCTGGGAGGGAACAGGGCAGATTTCAACCCTGCAGGTAATGGGATGTGCTCTCTGTTCAGGTTTTTGTCACACAACACGTGAAAGAGACGGTTCGGGGCCAGATGTCCTCAAATAAACACAAAACCCAAAACTAGAGCAGACCCGTAAGGAGGGAGTCCCTGCCTCGGGCTGCTCCAACACGTACTTCATCTACCGGGTCACCCCGAGCTGTCGGCAGCCCGCTGGCCACAGAGGCATGCAGGTGGGGGACATCCTGCCGTGGAGGAGGTCCCTCGGGCCCCTCAGTCAATCAGTCAGTTTCTCTGTCAATGTTAGTCTGCCTGTCTCTGCCTGTCCATCTCTGCCTGTCCCTGCCTGTCTCTGCCTGTCCCTGCCTGTGCGTCCTTCTCTGTCTGTCCATCCCTGTCTGTCTCTGTCTGTCCATCTCTGTCTCCGTCTGTCTGTCTCTGTCCCATCTCTGTCTGTCCATCCCTGTCTCCGTCTGTCTCTGTCTCTGTGTCTGTCCATCTCTTTTTGTCTCTGTCTGTCCGCCTCTTTCTGTGTCTGTCTCTGTCTCTGTCTGTCCATCTCTGTCTCTCTCTGCCTCTGTCTCTGTTCCTGTCCACCTCTCTCTGTCTGTCCGTCTCTTTTTGTCTCTGTCTGCCTCTGCCCATCTCTCCCTGTCTCTCTCTGTCTGTCCATCTCTTCCTCTGTCTCTCTCTGTCTCTGTCTCTCTGTCCGTCTCTTTCTCTCTCTTTCTCTCTGTCTCTGTCTGTCCGTCTCTTTCTTTCTCTCTCTCTGTCTGTCCGTCTCTCTGTCTGCCTCTCTCTGTCTCTTTCTCTGTCTCTCTTTCTGACTCTGTCCGCCTCTCTCTCTTTCTCTCTCTCTCTCTGTCCGTCTCTGTCTCTCTCTGTCTCTTTCTCTCTCTCTGTCTGTCCGTCTCTTTCTCTCTCTGTGTCTGTCCGTCTCTCTCTCTTTTTGTCTTTCTCTGTCTGTCCATCTCTTTCTCTCTGTGTGTCTGTCCGTCTGTCTCTCTCTTTTTCTCTCTCTTGTCTCTTTCTCTGTCCGTCTCTCTCTCTGTCTCTGTCTCTTTCTCTGTCTCTCTCTGTCTTTTTCTCTCTCTGTCCATCTCTGTCTCTGTCTCTTTCTGTCTCTTTCTCTGTCTGTCTCTGTCTGTCTTTCTCTCTCTCTGTCTGTCTCTGTCTGTCCGTCTCTTTCTCTGTGTCTGTCCGTCTCTCTCTGTCTCTTTCTCTCTCTGTCTCTTTCTCTCTCTGTCCGTCTCTCTCTCTCTCTGTCTCTGTCTGTCCGTCTCTTTCTCTCTCTCTGTCTCTTTCTCTCTCTGTCTGTCTCTCTCTCTGTCTCTTTCTGTCTCTTTCTCTCTCTCTGTCTCTGTCTGTCCGTCTCTTTCTCTGTGTCTGTCCGTCTCTTTCTCTTTCTCTGTCTCTTTCTCTCTCTGTCCGTCTCTGTCTCTGTCTCTTTCTGTCTCTTTCTCTGTCTGTCTGTCTGTCTCTCTCTGTCTCTCTCTCTGTCTCTGTCCCCGTCTCTGTCCGTCCGTCCCGCGGGCACGCCACGCGCCCCCTCAGCGGCCGCAGGCGGCACGCGCTGCCTCCGGTCCCGCACGCGCAGTCACTGAGGGCACCTAGCAACTGTTCCCGCCGAATAGAGTTCCCCCGCGCCCACTCTTCCGGTCCCGTGCTTCCCGCGGCGGCCGAGCCCGACACTTTCGTTCCGGGGGCTGCGAGGGCCGCGGAAGAGCCGGGCAGCCCTCTGCGGCGAGCGCCGGCCCGCGGAGGGACCGGGCCCGAGGGAGCGGGTGAGGAGCGGAGCCTGAGCGGGTGCGGAGCTTCCCGCCCCACCCGCGAGGGCGGCGAGGCCACGGCGGGGAGGAGAGCCGAGGGAGCTCGTCGCGGAGGCAGCGCCGCTCTGGCAGCCCGGCGGCCCTCGAGGGGCGGGCGGGGCAGCGGGGCGGCCTGGCCGCTCTCTCCGCAGGGGGAGCGGCCCCACACTGCCATTGTGGGCTCTGGGTGCCGGGGCAGAACTGCTTGGTTATTTCCGGGAGACATCCCAGCAGCGGAGGGCTGTGCCCCTCAGAGTACCGGCGCGTTGCCTACTGCCTGCCTTGTGCAGCGCCACCGCTTCCTTGCTGCGGATAGCCCGGGTCTTCTATGTTGGCGGACCGCGCGGCCCCTGAGTCGTTGTTGAGGGCATGGGCAGCGTCCGCAGAAGCCGTTACCCTACAACCGGACTTAACCGTGCTGCTTCCGCAGTGCTCAGCAGACAGGAGCGAGCAGAGGTGCGTGAGCACCCGGCAGTAACCGAGATAAGCATTTTCTGGCACTTCATGAGCTTGACACAAAATCACTTTGTCCCGACTGAGTTTTTAACTTGTCTTAGTTGGAATGCAGAGGGTCCCCTGCAGCAGCAGTGATTTATCGGGGTTTTGGAGATCAGGTGTAGATGTTATTTACAGTCTTAAAATTGTAAACTCCGTTGTTGTCTTCTTTTGAAAAGTAAACTGAACATACACTGCTGTAACTGTGAACAGCTGTTATTTTGAGACTGCAAAGGTCTTGTGGCAGTAGTGCAGCATATCTTGTCAGTACCAATAAAGAAAGTGCTTTGGGGTGTCATCATTGAACACAGTGCCATAAGACATTATACGGAAAAGAATCAGGCTGGGAATGCATGTCAAATTACAGGGCCTCTCACTGTCTGCTGTGTATGGAAACACGAGATGTAGGGTATATTTGCTTTATCTCAGATATGTGAAAGCAAGTTGCACTATAAAATCTGTATGCATATTAGATTTTATGTTAATTTGAATGGAGACCCCTGACCTGTCAAAAGTTAGAGCTTGGCAGCAGAGGAGAGGACGTATCATAGCATGCATGAGTATTTAATTTTACAAGAAAAAACAACTAATATTTCTGGGATTAATTTTAATTTTTTATTGGAAAGTTAGTGTGTTTTGGCTTTGTTATTCCTCAATTAAATTACACTTGGTTTTATTTAAACACTTAATTTTGGATCACATCTCCAAAATTATTGTTTGTTTGTTTTTGTAAAACATGACTGGTTTGTTACATCATTTCACAAGTGTGATCCCTGACATGAAAAAGTAAACCTAAATTAGCTGAAAGTAAATACTGAGAATGACTTCTTTCATTTCAAGTGATGCAGCACAGAGTGCAAAAGGCAGTTTATAACTACTGCAGGCTGTGCAGGCTCCTGCCTGGGAGCTGCTTTTAAGACCAGAGAGTGGTCTAGTCAGAAGGGTTCCGCTAAAACTGTGCCTGTGAGCTTCTGCACACAGCAGTGCTCATGCTGGCTGGATGGGGTATGGGCATACAGTCAGGTTTCCAAAACATTACTGAGAGTACACAGTGAAAATTTTATGCCATCTGCAAAGGGTGAGACAACATCTGTCCTGCAGCAAGCCTGAAATAAAAAACGTTAGTCAATAAATAGAAAGTTGCTGCATGAGCCTAGACCGGATCAGCACTTACTGTCCGGTGTATGGAGCACCAAAGCAGTGTTTTAGCTCTTCAGACTAATTTTTCAGCCTCAAGCCTTGCTCCTGGAAGATTTCTTTTATCTCACAAAGTTCATTCAGGTAGTTTGATTTACCCCCACACAATAAAATTCAGGATAGAAATCTGATTTTATGCAATTACCTCCTATGAATTTCTAACCTGTAGACATTTAATTCATTGCCAGTAGTCATGCTGAAGACTAATGGGACTATTCATCCAGGTAAATGGTGTCTACCAGTGTTCTCATTAGCTTTTAGACAGTGATCCTACCGAAGGAAAAAAATAAACTAGTTCTGCACACGTTAAGTGAGTGGGAGAATCTGCCTCAGGGAAATGATGAATGTGCACATATGTGCGTTAAGGATACAGATCTCAAGTTTCTTCTAGCCATTTATCTCATACTCCCCTGAAATCTGGAGTTCTTGTGCTATAACAACTGAATCACATGATTTTGCTTTTCTTTCTGTTACAGGAAATAACTTATTTGATGAGTATTTTTTGCTAAATTGGATCATACAGAATCATTTCTAATACATTAGTTCACAGTATATTGGATTTTATTTAACAGCAGCAACATACTGTCTGTTTCAGCTAACCATGTCTTTAAATTCACCTACACTTGTAAATGAAGAAAACTCTCAAGAACCAAAAAGAAATTCTGAATGTTTGGGAAGTGTGGAATTGCAGACTCCATCATCGTTTCAAGATCACCCACTTCAACAACTACAGCTCGCATCGCAGGAAGTACTGGAAAAGGCAAAGAAGAGTGGGAGATCAAAATGTCCTCGATGCAGTAGCTCAAGGATGTTTTATTGTTATACATGCTTTGTTCCTGTTGAAACTGTCCCTAGCAAAGAAATTCCAACTGTGAAGGTTAATATTTCTTACAGATTTTTTATGTATTCTTGTGTCTTTTAGTTACTAGGGACGGAGAACAGTCTGTGGATGTTTCATTTCTGATTAATTCATTATGGATGTTCATCTTGAATACAGCCATTAAGTACAGCTATAAGCTACAGTTAGGTAAAATTCTTGTTCTTATGTGAGGAATTATGTGTACAAACACTGACAGTGTTCCAGTCCTCATTTGCATATCTAGTGGATGGGAAGGTATGCTGAGTCACTCAGCTTCTCCTGCAAATGGTTGTTTTAACTTAGTTCTTAAAAATTTCTGTACAGTGCTCTTACCTTCATTCTTCAGTGTCTAAGAACTCTGGCCAGAACAGAGCACATGGGGAACAAAAAATTATTTGTCCGTAATTTCTGTCCATAGAAATTTTACATAAAATGGAAATACGAGCTAAAGGCATTCCTAAATGTCATGGTTGTATAATTCAGATAACACTGTTAAGTAAAGACTAAAAAGCCTAATGCCTTTCAGCTAAAGTGCTTGGATAAATAATCAAGAGGATTGACATTTTGCAGAATCACCTAGGAACTAAAATGCATTTTGAAGACACTCTGTAGTTTGAAAGCATCATGAAAATACGTATTCTAGAAGTACCTTGGAAATTTGACCTAGTGTATTTAAGTGCATTTTCATTGAAACAGCCATTTTTGCAATGGGGTAAATATCTAATACAGATGAACATTCATATTTACAACCATTATATTGATCAAATCAAGACCACATATTATTTATCTTGGAGATACTATTCCTAAATGTTTTATCACACTAGTGCTGCAGCATTCCAAATTGCATTCATTGCTTGCTTAAGTATCTAGATGAACTGAATGTAAGAGGTGCTTCATGTCACTTGTCTCTGGTTTAGTTCTAAACCTGTTCAAACAAAAACATTGTCAGAAATTGTGAATTATGTCTTAATTATACGTCCATAGGGATTTCTACTGGATCTTGCATAAAATTTTGTACCTGCATATATGGTCATAAATAATTGCTTATTTCTTTTCTTTTTTACCGTAGTTACCTTTGAAGATTGACATCATTAAACATCCCAATGAAACAGATGGCAAAAGCACTGCTGTGCATGCTAAGCTCCTGGCACCCGATGATGTTACAATATATAAATACCCCTGCATTCCAGAATACGAAGAAAAAAGACATGAAGTAAGAAATTCCATATAGATATCAGGGCTTTGTGCTGGGGAGATGCAGAAGAATCTTCTGAACTTCCTCCTATAGTGGTACTGCACTCTGCTGGGAAGGAGCGGGAGGGAAGCGCTGTTCTGTTAATCCAGTCCACTCTTATCTTGCACTCTCTCAAAATATACAGTGGTTATGGAGTGTCCTGCAAAGCTTATAAAAACCATAGCACTGCTTAACCACCTTGAATTTCCTGTATTTGCCACTTCTTTAAATAACATATAGTTTGATTCACTGTGTACCATAAGAAATATTTTGGCCAAACATATTTTCACAAAAACATAAAAGTATTCAACTTTGAGCAAGTTAAATAGCAGTTAGTTGTTGTGCTCACCCTATTCAGCAGCTGCAGTATTTAAACTTCTTTGAAATTGTTAACATACCAACTTTAGAGAAAACCTAAAATCGGGACAGAGCCTGAAAAATGTGAGCTATGGACTTTGATTTATATGCTCATTTAAATGGTGTGATTAATCTGAAATTTACACATTTGATATAATTATCATGTTTGACTACATGAAGAAGAAAAGATATGTATCTCATAGACATATTATTTTCTTCAAGGAAAGCAGAGGTGGCAAAGAGGTAGGAAGCTGAAAAAAAGAATGAGGAACAGGGAAGGTAGGCAGAACTGGAAAGATACTGCAGTACCTTTGTATGGCACAGCCTTTCCAAATCACAGATTTTGAATGCCGCAGTAAGCAACTGAAACAAACACTAAGGCCATCACTGGTCTTTTTCATACAAGATACTTGTGGGACCTGAATAGACAAAAGGGCAGAAGGGATTTTTTTCTTCTGATCCAAGACTTGAATAAAATGTGAAACTATTTTTTTTGGCCTTCCTGCCCCATACACGGCAATGACAAGTGAAATCTGAATTATCTCAGGGCTGACACCATTATCTAGGCTGAAAAAATTGTTATTTAAAAAGTATTAGAATTGGTAGTAGAAGCATGGAGGCGATATTCAAAGATTTCTAATAAGTATTCATTATTTTAACATAGTCTTTTATCCTTTTAGACAATAGAATATTTTTTATGAGATACTTTTTCATCTTGTCCCGACTTAAATGTTTGTAGATGGGGATAGAAAATCTCTGTTCTTTAATGAAACAATTCCTGGTATTTTATTAGATTTTGTTAACATTCACATTCCTTTCTTTTCTTTGTTTAGATAGCACTTATATTTCCTGGCCCCAATTCAGTTTCAGTAAAAGATATTGCTTTCCATCTGCAAAAGTATGCTAAGAAAGGCACTTGTGCTAACAATAATGACTGCTCCAGAGAACCATTTCTTAAGCAAGCAAAGCTAGAACCTAAAGAAGAAGATCTAAATGAATGCATCGCAACCAATGGGAACGAAGGCGCTAGACTGAAGAAAATAATATTTATTGACAGTACCTGGAATCAAACTAACAAAATAATAACTGATGAACGACTTCAAGGTAAAAAAGAATAATTTGATATTGAGATGGTTTTGCTACAGAAACAATTAAGGGAAATACACATCTCTGTAACAGACCTGAGTATGATAAGTGTACGCCTAACCCTATATCTGAGTATACATGAGAGATTCAATTGCCTGTTTCAGTGCTGTAGTCAAAGACTCGGTTACTTTTGGTGTCCTATAATTTGTTTCACACAATGGTAAGACTAGTATTAAGAAAGCATTTACACTGATTTTCCCACTTCCCTATTGGAACAAGTTTCCTCAGTCTCACAGAATGGAAGCTGTCATCTCAGACAACAGAACAGTAGTTTGAATGGCCTCTGAAGGAAGCTAGAAAAATTTCCTTTGCAGATGGCTATCTGCTTTTTCAGGAGACCCAGGAAGCATTTCTGTACACATTAAGGGCAGGCTGGCCACTAGAAGGTGAATGAGGGATCTAGGGTGCGAGTATGTTACAGAATGGTTTGGGTTGGAAGGAACCTTAAAGATCACTTGTTCCAACCCCCCTGCCATGGGCAGGGACACCTTCCACTAGACCAGGTTGCTGAAAGCCCTGTTATGCATGGCTTGGTTACTTTTTCTAGTAGAATTCTTTGTTCCATGGTAATTTCAAAGACCTCATCACTTTCCAGACAAAAAAGGAATGCCTGCTTGCCCTCCACACCCTTCCATTGCTGAAAGCTAAAACTTGTAATTCTGCAAAGGATTTCTGTCTTAGGTTCATTACAAGAAGTTTACATTTAAGTATTCTAAATAAAACCACAGAAGATAAAAAATTTAGCAAGAGCCAGGAGTCTGAAATATGTAGGAGTTTGAAATTACTTTCATTAGTGAAAAAGGTGCACTTAGCTGGGAGGCAGGCTATCAAGTTTATATGTAATATATAAACCCTGCTTGATAGGGCCTACATTGCACTGGACTCTACAAAGAATTTCACAGGCTTAGATGCAGGATGAATGTTGCTTTGCTGTCTAGTCAGTTTATTAAGAACCCCACGTGTTAGTATAATGTATTGGCTAATTAAAATCCTGTTACCAGATATCTCCCTAATAGTGTAAGCTTTCATATCAATGATCAGTATTTGTAATAAAGTATTGCCTTTGGCTATATAGATATAGTACAGATGATGGAAACATGCTCAGTAAAACTGTAACCCTTAAGCTCCTTTGATTTTTTGGTGGTTTAAAAAAAAAAAATCTTAAAATTCTGTGTTTGAAATTAACTGATCCTGCATTTATAGTAAGCTCAGCAGTGTCAGCAGGCTTGCCTTCAATGGACTTTTGTTTGTATGCAGACCACAAATAGGTGGGAGTTTACATTGGAGAAATCATCCCCTAAATTTAGTTCACTGGTGTTAAGGTGGGAACATTGCTGAATTTGATGAAGATTTCACTTTGGTTAAGTCTGAGAATTCACGTATTGAAACCTCTTCAGGGAAACACGAAGTTTCCTATTACTATTTAGGATACTTATGTAAGCATTATTAGAGATAATAATTAGCCTATGTTACTTTGAATTTTTAGTTCCGAAATGCCAACAATAACATTTAAACTCAATGATGGAATCTCCTGTTCATTTTTTTTTTCCTAAATGCTGTTGGAGAGATTTCTTTTACTATGCAAAATATCATACATTCCTAACTGCAAAGTGTACAACTAAATCCATCTTGCAATTACACTAGAAAGAATTAAATGTAGTTTGAAGGTAAAAAGTATAGAATTACACGTGCTGGGCTATAGGCCAGTTTGCACTCCTGAATTTGGATCTTACTGAAACTCCTTTGTAACTTCCAAGCAATCCTAAAACCATAGTTACTTATACTATTACTTTTACTAAACCATCCCATGACACACGCTTAGTATCTGATTTTAACATTCAGAAAGAGATAGTTTTACAAGCTGATGTTGGTATACACCTTGCTGGGTGTATAAGCTGTTTTTGATAATGCAGCTGTCCATCCTGTTTACAAAGTGATTACACATTAAGGTGGTTTTAAGTTTGTGCTTCTTAAGGAACATAAAAAACAAGATAGACGTTTAAAATTCATCTGAATAATAAAACAGTTCAGAGACTATAGTATATAAAAGATTTCCATGTGCCATACAGAGACCAAATTTCATTCTTTCATCTCAAGTGAGAATGCTTTTAGTTTCTAATAAAATTAATGACCGGATTCTCTTATACTTACTCCTGAGTAATCCCTGTGAGATTTCAGTTACTTAAACAAATGAAACGTGCCTAGCTCTTAGAAAATATTCCTCTGTTCAGCAAAACTGAGGCATTCTGTTTTCCACTGAAAGCTATTAGCTTTGCAGACAATGAAGTTTATTAATAATTTTATGAACACTGATGAGACTTTGTACATGTGGTTTTCACTCTTCCCATCTGAACAGACCATGCAGTTTGCTGAAGACTATGAAGCTGTATGAATGAGAGGATTAAGCTATAAATTTAATTGCAGATGAGGACTGTAAGCTAGCATTTACAGCACTTTCTCATCAAATTTCAAAGTAGTACACAAAGGAGAATAAAATTACTGCCTCCATTTTACAGAAAAGAAATTGAGGTACTGGAAGAGAAGTTATACGCATGCAGGCATCGAGCAGGCTAGCAGTAAAGTCAGAAAACAAAACTTAAAACTTGTTTGGCATCTCATCCACCAATACACATTGTCTAATCTATGCCATCTTTTTTTCTTGACAGGGTTGCTGCAAATTGAGTTGAAGACAAGGAAAACTTGCTTTTGGCGTCATCAGAAGGGGAAGCCAGATACATACCTTTCCACAATAGAAGCAATTTATTATTTCCTCGTAGACTATCATCAGGAGATTTTGAAAGAGAACTACAAAGGACAATATGATAATCTGCTTTTTTTCTTTTCATTTATGTACACACTGATTAAAAATGCCAAGTGTTGTGCAGGAAAAGAGTAAGATGTCCGTCTATAGGTAAGTTACACTATATTTGGTTTCTTTTATGATGATAAACTGCACAAATGTAATCTGGAAATAGATTGTACTCTTAATAATGGTTAAGTGTTTGTCCAAAAGTAAGCTGCAGATCTTATGTCCTGTACACTTGAGGTTGTAGAACTACTCTGATGAGAAGTCTGATAAGAATTACTCCTTTGAAAACAGTCAGGCTTTGCTAAGTGTTGTGTCATCACAGTGAGATTATTTCCTGAGGTGGGGATAGGAGGACTTGGCCCCTCTTGCCATAAGGAGTCATGTCTCTTAACTGTGAAAAGGAATTAGCATGCTAGCTTTTCATTGTTATTAATACTTTATTTCAGGTGTTTTCATTGTGTTTTACCCAGTAAAACTGATTTCACTTTCTTGACATGAAAAGCTGAGTGAAATTGTTAGGATGGTACTTAACTGGGAGTGTGCCAATACAAAATGAAAGACCACATTAAGGGACTAGAATATAAATTATGAATTTTCAAGACTAATTCTGGAAAATGGTGCTAGTAATAGAAAAGAATGCTCTCTTTAAACATTGTACAGTGTATGATTTCTGTAGTACCTTTCACATACTTTTTGGATAATTTTTTAATTACTATCATTTTGTGCAACATTAACTTAAATGTCACAGTGGCATATCATAAACAGTAAAATTTTATAGATGCCACATACTTTTGTCTGGAAACAGATATTTTTGCAGGACTCAAGACAAAGTAATTTGCAGAGACAAAAAATAGGGTAGATACTTGTTCTGACCACAACAATTCCGACAAGACATCCTTAATTTAGGCAGACTATCCATCTGCTATGTTTTTCTTTTGCAGTAATAGTGCAAATTTGAACAGCTAAATAAGACCTTGTCTGATGGTGATGGAAAGTTTTGATGGTATATGTAGCACTGCTGGCAGAGTCATCACATGTGAATGTAATTATAGAAGCGTGACTTTGCCAAGCTATACCATGCAGCTGATGCTGGCAAAGGTAATAGTCCTAAGCTGTATCTTTACAAGCAGTTATACAAATATATTTTTATCATGCTAGGATGTTCTGCCAGAAAAAAATCAAGTTGGTAAAAATTACAGTCGTAAGACAGAAAAAGAATGTTTCATTAGAGGTACAATGTGAGATGGATAAATATTTATGAATATTCTCAGAAGCACGTTACTTAAGAAAACACTACATCTTGTCAAAGTGACACAGAAAAATTCTAATAGATAATTTTTTAAGCAAGAAATTTGAAGTTTGTTGCATATTTTCCTCAATAAATTGGCCTAACTTATCAGCTGTAGCTCAGGAGGGCCCTATCCCACCCTGGAGATCACAGAAACAATGCCTTGAAAAATACCACCAGAAAATCTTATGCTGACACAGCTATATACAGGCTCAAAGAACAGATTTGTAGGAGATTTTTTAATGCTTCAAGATATTGAAATCAAAGTTAATATTGCAATATTAACAACTGGGCAGCTTGATCTAGTTGAAGATTTCCATGCTTCTTGCAGGGGGGTTGAACTAGATGACCTTTGAATAATGTCCCTTCCAACAAATACTATTCTAGGATTCTTTAATTGCTTAAAACAGAAGATACAAATACACTCTCTGCAAGTCATACCTATCTTCACAAGGCATATAAAAATGCATTTCAGTGGACAACCAAAACACAATTCCATTTACAAAAAGAAATGCTAGTTAAGTTACATAAACGCACGTGAAATGTGCAGGAACTGTAACAGCATCATGAGAAACACAGGCTTGAAGTCAGAATGAGAAACATTTTTAAATATACATATATATTGAGTTCATGTGCCAGGCAATGAGAAAAATCAGGAGTCATGTCTCAGCGTTCCTGAAACAACACATTTCTTAATCATTTGGTTCTTATTGCTATTGAGAGGCTATTTTAGCTTTCTACAATGATTAATGCTATTTCCTTTGGTATGAATTTTGATAGTCTTTTGACATTTCCATCTGTTCTTGTATTTTTTAAACAAAGATTGTTGTAATATTTTTTTAAGTCACACAAGTACAATAGCTTGAGAAGGAAACTTTCACCCACTTTAAACAAACAAAAATAAAATGAACCCACTGACCTAACATTTTACAAGAACCAGAGAGAAAAATCTGGGGAGGAGGGGGAGTTACTTCCAAGACACATTTCCCTGAAAACATGTTTTTTTATTTAAGAAGCAGAGGTCAGATAAAAGCTTATATAAGCTGTTCTTTGTTACTTTTGGAAAATAGTTTCACAAGGTTAAGAGTGGTTTCCAAATTTAAGTTTTGTGTCTCTCACTTTATTTGAACAATGGGAATTAAGAATCTATTCCAAAAGTAAATTAGTCATAATTCTCAGGTGAAATCAACGTACAGAAAAGACTGTAAATCTGGAACACTGTCCCCTGGAATTGGGTTCAGATTCTTCTTCTTCCAGTGCAACTGTGGTGTAATGCAAGAGTCATTCTTACACAAGTGACAGAGGCACATCTAATATCTGTCATTAATTATGGTCTGTTGATATTCCTCTGATAACCTTTCATGAGGGCGGGAAGAAGATTATTGTCACTTCTGCTGCAGATCTGCTCTGAGCAGATGTAGGTCTCCCTCCTCTCCCATATGTAAAAATGTTTAAAACCTCTATTTAATTTCAGTATTGGTATAAGCTGCCAAACTAGCCAAGTCCTCCACCTCACACTGAAAATGTCTCAAAACTGCTGATACATTTTTCCAGCTTTGGGACTGAAGAATAATTTTGCTCCACCAAATGAAAGCGATCAAGTGGTTAATCCTTTCAAGTGCAATTAGCAGCACTGACCTCGCTGTTCTTTAAAACAAAGGTCATGGGGAGGTAAAGGCCAGTTCTGGGCCTTCTCTTTCGTATCAGAATACCCCTGCACTAACTATCTCTTCTGTTTCCAAAAACATCAGAGAGCAAGGGGGTAAACAGGCTTCTACTTCCATTAGCAGTAACTTAAACAGCCATAAGTTAAAGGGGGAGGAAAAGGAAGAGCATCTCTATCTATCTCCTTTCACAACAGGAGACATCTGGCCTCCTGTGGGGAGGCCCCAGATAACAAAGAACCTGTCATTACAAAGCTCAGCAGTGTGCTCAGAGAACCATTTTACCTGCAGTCTGGCTCATTCATTTCCTGCCACTGAAGCCATCTGCTTTTGCTTATCGTGGGTATTTTTGTTCTTTGTTTGGCCAGGAGCATGAAGTGGCTTCACTTCAGCATGCCTGTATGCTTGGTCAGAGACACTATTTAATCCTTCTCTCAAAAGGAATAAGAGGGAGCTGCAAAAACCAATTCCTTTCCTGGAAGGTAGCACAAATGTTCCAAGCCTAGGTTGAATAGGGGGTCATATCAGTGCATGTGTGGGGTAAAGATATATTGAGACTGAAAAGAGATGGCAACTTGGACTCTACAGAAGCAGCCTCCAAAGCACTTGTAATCTCACCTGATTTAAATCCTTTGCTACTTCTCCTTGCCTTTTTTATTTATTTTTAATAGTTTGAGTCCATCTGGTTTTCCACAGAGGCTCCTCCAGGCCCAACTGTAGAATAACGTAGCAATCTGTTCTTGTCTCTCTCTTTCACTGACTTCCAGTGTTTTGCCTGAGTGCTTTAAAAATCAGTCTACATTCATAAACTATGTTATAGCATATTTACAGAAAATGTAACGTGATACAAAAATCTGTTCCACCTATATCTGTCTTTGAAAACACCAAAATAAGGGGGTGTGGGGGTGTGTGAACAACTTCCTACTAGTTTCCCGTCATTTACTATAATGCCATTAATACACACCATTAACTTGTCTCAAAGAATTCCAAAAAAGCTGAGCATCAGCTGAATTCAAACTTGGTTTGTGACACAAAACTTAATGGTGACTGCAGCAATGTTAAAACAGGAAAGCTTTCCCACTAAGATGAAAAGATCATCTGGCAGTAAGTTACTGATCTATTGATATCAGATTATGAGGTCACCCATCAAGGTACTGAACAACTCAACATAGTCCCTGAACTGTTATGCCTTGTCTTGAGACGCATTATTTGAGTAAAATCCCAATGCTGTCGTAAGTTAGAAAGTTGATTTTGACTGGTGACACTTAGTAATGCCAACATTGAAAGTAAGTGTTCGTAGGAAAAATTTACCACATTCTTCCTGTATGCCTGCTGAGAAAGTTAACATACTGATGCCATTTTATGGATTCTGAAGAGAAGTCAGATGCTGTAGAAGTTTGAAAGTAATGTATCACATTAAACTTTAAAATTATGGTGTGGTTTCTTCACCAGTATCTGCCAGAAAAAAATACAAGTATTTGTTGAGTGCCATAGCAAGAGGTGGGAACTACTCCTCTAACACAAAACAGACTTTGTATTTTCACTTCACTGGAAAAGGGAATTTTTTGTATAACTTTAGCATTACTGGTGGTGTTCTCCCATTCAGATCAACTATCATTTTACTGCTGACTTTTCAGACCACTAGTACTGTAATAGGATGCTTAGAAACATACCACCAAAGAGTGAACAGAAGAGAATGCTCCGCACCAGTATACCCAAGTCCTGCTCACCCCATCATCATGTGTGCTTCACTTCCCTTACCTACAAAGTTGATTTCTGACTAACATCTCTACATACGAAGCTGTGCCCATAAGCCAGTTGAACTCAGCATGAAATCTAAAGGTTGAGTATTAGTACTTCAACAGTTCTGGTGGTAAAATTTTCCAAAAATAGGGCTAGAAGAGCTGTACAGAAGTACATGTATATGTGTAAGTGTCAGTAACATATACCTTCCTCCTAGTGATAAGTGCATTAGGACAGAAGCCAGAGATTTTCTCCTATGCTGTTTCTACCTTAGGGAACATACAAAGAAAATCAAAGCATCATATCAGAGTTTACAAAATTAAACTGTTAAATGTACAGACCAAATGTATATTTTAATTAGATACAGCCATACAGCTGAGCCTCTTAATGTATACAGATGAGTACTTTGACTAGGAATTGATTTGTTAAGTTTGGATGCACTAACCAGCACAAGTGCTGTATTATCCCTCCAAACAATACACTGGAAAAACCAAATAGTATTTCATACCTTTTCACCACTCCCAGTATTGTTGCTAATGAGTCTACTGTAGTTCCCTGCTGCTGTCTGAAAGTATCATGTTCTCTTTGCATCTCCAAGCAGCACCAAAATATTATTTGTTAAAACAGTTTAGCACATCCGTCTGTCCATCTATCCACGCTTAACAGGGCATGTCAAAAGAGGCCAAAGGGGTAAACAGATTATTCCAAAACAACTAAAATTGTAAAACTGCAAAGAAAAATCCAGAGCGTGTTGAACTACACAGAAATTCTGACTCACCTTCACAGAGGAAATGCCGTGGATCATGCTCCACCATTAGTTCAGCAGAGAAGGGGAGAAAGGAGCACAGCCTCCCTGGTACGAAGGAAAATGTATTTGTCCCAAGTAATTGGGTGCAGGAACACCTACAGTGAACATACAATACACATATACAACCCTTGATGGAAAATTCATACTGTATATTATGCAACATGATGGTTTCTTTGTTGTCTTTTGATTATTTACTAGAGAATAAACCAAACCAGAGACAGCGTTTCTCTGATGTTTTGGGGTTTTATTAATAATATGCAATTAGTATATAAATTCCTCAGTTTAAGCAACTGTTTACTCTATTTCATTATATTTTTATGGCAAACAACAGCATGTAAACCTATTAATCTAACTGTGAATTTTATAATATACCTTCCATACTACCAAAGTGAGGTAAGACCTGGCCTTCATTCTGTAAGAACACTTTTTTGTGCATGTGATCTGGAATAACACGTAACTTTCATTAAAGAAGTTGTCTGTGAGTTAAATAACATGAACTCTTAATTTTTTTGTGTCATTTTATGTCTCAGTATCATCTTCAACAGACATGCTATTAACAATGATTGCATATAATCTCAACCCGTATCAATGTATCTGTTAATGTCTACCAGTCCTGGGTTTTGAACAAACTTGGGAGTCTTGAGGCTTTCATCATCATGAGTCAGGCTGGCTTCCATATGGAAAACCTTACTTCTACTCTATCAAAAATTGAATTCTAAAAAACATTCCTAGAATGCACTCAATTTTGGAGGGTCTTTTTCTTAAACCACACTTGAATGCCACCCTCACAGCCTAAAGGTCTGCTATAGTACAATTCCTGGAACTATTTGCTTTGGAGACAGATACTAATGAATTGAACAGAATTAGACTCTTTCTAAGTCTAAATATAACCTTACCCTTAGTGGCTTTTCTACAGAAGAACAATACTTTGGGTTCCAGCAAAAAAGTTTGCTCAAGCTGAAACTACAGACTTAATTTCAACGGTTGCTGCTAATGCTACATAGAAATTCCATATTTCAAAAACGTCACAAATGTTTTATTTCTTCCAAAATTGGGGGGGAGGGGAGAGGGGGGAGGTGGGGCTTTCAGTTTCATGACTAAATTGTTTGCCATATGCAGCATGAATTCCATTTGACCTGAACCTGCATTTTCTAGTGATTAGGCTGTGCAGCTGAAACATTCTATCTCACTTTCTCTGTCACGGGCTTCCTTTGGGCCAAGTCAATGCTGCAGAGCCTGGTTTGGGTTTTTGGGGTTGATTTGTTTGGGGTTTTTTTGATATTTACAGCAGACAAGGAAGTAACTTGATACAGCTTCGATCGTCAGAAACATGTAAAGCACCTCAGTGTACTTGAAACAGTTGGATCGCTTTACTACCTCTTTTAGCCTCAAAACATATTTAAGTGTGGTTTCGATACTGGCTATGATCTGCATACTTATGTTGGTCAGAGTACAAAAATGCTTGCATTCTTTTTTATCATGACTATGTTGGCAAAAGACCTTTACATTGCCAAAGGCTTCAACCTTCCCTTGAACGTGGCTTACTTGATCTGGGGAACTGGTTTAAAATCAATGCCTGAAGCAGCTGCCAGGGAATTTGCCAACAAAACTATACTGTCAATCTCTTAAATGCAGAATAATCAATAACATAGGCATAGCCTGATTTTTTTTTTTTTTTTTCATTTTAAAAGGAGAATCCACGGGGCGGGGGGGGGAATATAATGGGGTAAGAAGCAAGAAATCTTGAAACTTTTGAAGTCCGTGCAAACTAACATGGTAGATTCAAACAAGCAAGGATCAATACTGTAGCTGTTTGACATATGTATGGTCCTGTGGAAATGGCGAGGATTTCTCTTTTGTAGGCCCCTGCAAAGTTCTATCCTCTTTATAGGCAGTGGCCATTTTCAGTTAAACAGGTGTCTATGTGTTTTTATCTTGAGAAGCATCAGTTTAGATGTTTCCCTGCTGGCACCTGCAAGAAATTAACATATCATAAGTAACACTGTACTGATCTCTGCAATTGGTTTTTAGTACCTTTTTGACTTTCCAGAGTTCCAGTATTGGCACGCTAGCAATAACAGAATCGGGATTTTCCTCTGCTGCTGAGTTCACTATGTCATTTGCACCAGCGACCCGAGCCAAGTCTGTATCTGAAACAAAAAGGAAATACATTACAAAATGTGTTATTATGAAAGGAAAAGCCACTGCTTCAAGTTATCAAGACAACACCAAAGCACATTAACCAAGCATACAATAAACGATGACAATTTGTTGTTTCATCTGAATTAAAAAAATCAGGTCCATCTGTTGATCTTCAAACCTAGAATCAAATCTTGGCAGCTACATGTGCTAACAAAAACTATTAAAAAAAATTTTGTGCATTCCCTGTGTAAGATACCATGAAAATAAATACTCCTAAGATTTAGAGGCAGTCTTACACAAGGCCCTTGTGAGGTCACTAAATAAAGCACATATGGGGAATCTGAGGATGACATCCACTATGTTGTACCAAGTAGTTTATTTCAGCACTGCTCACTTACAGTCCAAATCTACAATTTCTGGTTGGTTCAGTTCCAGTTCCATGGCTGCATGCAAGAAGCATTCCATTTACACATAGTCCACTGTAGGTCCAGGAATTAGCCTTGCAGTAGAACAAGCAATTGCACAGCTTGGGTTAAGATGGTAGAACATATCTCTAAAAATTGTCAATCGTTCCTTCTAGTCAGTGCTGGTGAATGGTGTATTACTGGAGAAACTACCAATAAACAAATGGGGCTTAGTTTAGAGCTGTAACACCAGCAGTATTGAGTAGCTCACCCTTATCTTCACACTCATGGATTGCTTCAAGAAACCTTTAACAGCTTTATGAAATGTGACATCTGCAAAAGCAGCAGTGACTCATCTGCCAAACACACACCCATGTGCCTAGCAATTTTCGTTCTTTTTTTTTTAAGAGTTGCTCACAGTTTGCCCAGAGAAGTCAAGTTTAATGGTCTGTACATCTGTTCAGTCTCCTAGAGTCTTTATTAAAATCAGCATCACATTCCAGCTCCCATTCCTGTTAACCTTTTTAACAACAGGGCTGGCTATGCCTCCCGGGAACCTGGCAACCAGAAAAGGCAAGGATGTTCTGGCTGTACCAGAACTGATTTTCATATCTTCTGCAACAGGCCTCCAAGTATCTGAGAGGCATGAGCCAAAGGAATTTAGTGTACTGTTACATGGAGAACAGCCTCCAAGTGAAACACAACCAACTATAGGTCTACTTCAAGCAAAGGGGAACAAAAGCAGTCTAAAACAGAATACAGAAATATTAGTTTTCCCTGCTAAGTTCCTAAAATACACGGAAATGTAATGTCAACGAACTTATAACATCAGATATAACAATGCAAGCAGATCAGCCTCATTACAGCAACGAAGCTACCGCTGTTTCAGTCATTTATGAAAGGTAGATCTTACCTTCTCAGACTGAGTTTATAAGATGGACAGTGAATCAGAAACTTTAAAATTGTCAGCAGAAAAGATTTGAGATGGAATCTTCTCAAAGGTAGTAAATTCAAGATCCCATGGGATTCAGTTTAGCTTGTAAATCTTCCTTCATGAGCTATCAATCACCTGCATATTTGATTGGAACAAAATAATCTCGTTTGTCTCCCGCCTGTTAAGCTGGGTCCAGAAACGCAGAGCAGCTCTAAACAGATAAAGCAGTGAAGAGTTCTATGCAAAGGAAATACAGCCAGTGCAAGGTGAAACAAATACCTGAAAAGGTGCTGTTGAAATTAAAAGATCCCTGTCAGTGGCCTACATAGTCTCTGGTTTAATAGTTGGCAGCCTCAGGAGGGGGAAGCCTAGAGGCAGTAGAGAGCCATTTTTTGCCTTTCTTCCTGATGCTACAGATCATATGCATCTCCAGAGAAATGATCACAGCTGTTATGGCCTTCATTACTTATGCAGTGTGGAATATATTAGGAAAGATTTGCCACACTCCCAAACTTAGGACATATACACAAGAAAAGAAGTGAAAATTAAAACCACAAATCATTAATACCCTGAACACTGACGTGTGTCTGTCTGTCCGTGTGTGCTTTTAACACTGCTGCATTCTATTTGGAATTCACTATTTTACTGCAAATAAAGTCTCTGACCCTTTTAAAAATAATTTCTTTAATCTTCAGGGGAAGAGCATATAAACATCTTGACTAACAACGAATTTCTAGGACTTTGAGTGTTTCTGTTGGATTTTTTAATGTGACTACACAAAAAACAACAGCACTTAACATTGCTCTGTACAGCAGCCTGCTTTGCTGGGGGAGGCACTTTGGCAGTTCTCTTCCTCTTTTTCCATATCCCTCTCCTTTCAGAGGCCCCTCATCATGATGACCCATCCATTTGGCTAAGGGCTTCATGCAGCTGCATCTGAAAGAAGCCAACTGTATTCTTGGGTCAGCTGGAGAAGTCTGCGTGATTACAACTGTAGGTATATACAGTGCTTCTAACACCCACAAGTTGGGGGAGAGAAGGCCTAGGCCTCACCTCAGCTTCCAGCAGAGTGCATAACATACCAACCACCTACATAGCAAGTTCTCAATAGCTTCAGGCAATCAGTGCATAAAAACTGTTTTCTTTAAGGACTTTTGCCTACATACTTGGAACCATAATCTTTTGCTCACATGCATGCATAAAACACTGTAACTTCCCGAAATTTGTTGCAGATTGTTTGCAAAATTAAAGAAGAACATTTAGTGGACACATTTCAACTCAGTGGCTCTGATGTCCTGTAGATGGGATGTGTGAAAACTGAATGTTTCCTGATCTCTGTTATTATTTTCCATTTATAGTTATCCTACAGAAATTAAACTCTCCTAAAATAGCATAGCACAACCTTTTTGGTTATTGTTGCAAACTGAAAATGAACATTGGCCAACGCTTGCCATTCTTAGAGGAATCTGAGTGAATTACCCTGCATAAACCTCAGCAGGGCTGGGTTACCCATTTTTAGGAAGAGCAAGAGATTTTTTATTTTATGAGAATTAACACAACAAAGGAGTAACTTCAGTGACTTCGTCTCATATTTATTTGATATAAACTAAGAATTGCACCCAAATGCTCTGTATCCTCAGCTCTGTGCTAGAGACCTTCATTAGTTTTCAATACGAAAAAACTCCTAGCAGGGTTCACAGATATAAAGTGAGGCTCATTGAGGGCTAATCATAAAGAGCAAGTCTGACATCATGGCTGGAATATACATCAACAGTAAAACTGCAAAATTCTAGGATATGACCTGTGGCATAAACGTGATGAAAGTAAGAGCAGTGCAGTTTAGGTCTAGGGTCTTGATGAGCCCTTGTGCCCTGTGCTGTATCATTACATACATGGCATAGTTCTGTCAACGTCTATGCTGTGTTATCAGGTGTGATACTTGTAGTTAAGCAACTTTTTTCATTAGAACTATAATTATGGTTGTAGATCACTACATCACAATCAGTATTCAGCTTTCACTAATGTTGCATACCTTCAGGACACTGAATTAAATGGGTTTACAGGTGACAAGTAGACACTAAGTCACAAAAATGTTATACTTTTTAAATACATCTGAACAAAAGGTTTCACTGAAAACACAGGAAAGAATAAAGCCTTGTGTTTTGTGACCAAATGTTTGTTAGAATCCCTTCTTAGCTTTTACTGTATTTTGAGTATCCATAATGCGTATTTCCAAGCCTCTTGCATATTTGTACATCACTAAAATAACAGTTAGCACTTAGCACTAGTCTGCAACAGACAAGAAAGCAAAATCTGTGCCCTGAAACACTTAAAACCAAGGATAACATTTAGCATCAAAGACAGAAGAGTAGACTTGCCAAGGTGAAGCTGAGCAATGCTTTAATAATGTGCACTCAGGTAGTCTGTAAGTAAGTGATTAGGCAGGCTTAGGATTTCACAACGGATTTCAAGGTGAAGAAATGTTGTACCCTTCTGGAAAGCTCAGGATACTCCAGCTTCCAAGGAAACAGACCATATACATAGGAACAGAGATGATTAGGCATTACTGTAGAGGTCTGTATTTATGGGCAAAGCCCAGGCAGGAGACCCAGGTCACATATAAGGAGGGAAGAGGTATTTAACAATTTTAGTATTTACACAACAAGCATGCATTGGATAGATTCAAATCAAGTGGAAACAAGAGTCTGACATGGTTAAAGGAACAGTGAAATGTTATGCAAGGCCGCAGGTAAGAACTCTTATCTACAGTAACAATAGAATTGGTCTCCTTTACCATTTCAATAGCTTGGTCTAATCCAGGTTCAATGTAAGTTCCAAAATTACATACGTTTCCTTCCTGCTGTAGATGCTCTGACATATCCCCCCAAAAAATGACATTTGGCAAAGATCTGATTGTAGCCTAAAGGTGAACATATTAAATGAGCATAATGGTCAAAACAGCAGTTCCAAATTTATGAAAAGAATACCAAAATAAATAGTTCATTTGCTGTTAGTTCCCATGTAGTTTGTTTGGGAAGGCAGACTGCATATTCTTCAGCTCATTAAAGTTTACTTTAACAAGCTGTGAAGCTGATACAGCAATGGTTCAACAGTTCAGTATTGCATGGCCTTTTCCTTTGTTTTAAAGAAAAAAAATCTTCAGCATCCCACTTGGCATAAAAATCACATATTTCAAACAGATTTTCAGATACACCTTTGAGAAAACATTGTTTTCCAGCCCTTTTAAAACCATTTTTCTTCTCCTCCCTAAACTACCTTAACATGTTTGCCTAGCAAAACAAAGATGTTCTTTGTTTAAATAACATCTCCTGTCTTGCTTGTTATGAAACAGCACATTTAACATTTCCCATTTCCTCAAAGTCAGTTGCTGGGTGAGATCCTTCAGTGAAAGCCATGCAGCATTTTATAAAATATTACCATACATCGTTGGTTTTATGAGTAAATCACATTGCTGTTATTGCTTTTCCTAGATGTTTTTAAAGTTCAACTGCCAGATTCGGTGTACTAGGAACTGTTTATACACAGAACAGCTAGAACTTGGGCAAAGCTATGCAAGTTCTATTAGGGTGTAAGACCACCACTCTGATATGAAGAAATCAACCCTCCCAAGGCCAGTTTAATCCCCATGCTGACATGTGAGTGCCAGTCAATACCCAGTCCACCATGCCTGTGACCAGCCACAACTGTACTGCACACATGCTTACACTGTTCAGTGATGTGCCACGTAGAAGTGCTTGAGCTCTCCAAGGACATACATACTGCTTGCAATCCTCGAGTTGGCTGGATATCTCCATACAGCTCCACATCATGCAACCCAGACATGCTCTGTTTTCTTTGCTGTTCTTGGCATTTAAGGAGCTCATTGCCAAACCCTAATTCTAGAAAACCCACCAGACATCTATCCAGTTCTTGTAACTTTTCATTATTTACTACCATTATGAGCAAAATTGTCAGGGAGCCAGTCCAGTCATCCAATCTCCTGCAACATCTTATTTATTTCTGAAACTTTCCAAAGTAGACGCCCTGGTTTTATTTCACACAGAAAAGGGGACAAACTAGTGGTTATGTCCTTACCACACACAGAGCACATGATAGAATAGCTCCATCCAGAGGAACCAGTCAAGAAACCCACAATTGTCAAGACTGTTGTCAAGAAGTTCTTCTGCACACAAGGTTCAGCCTGAGTAACTGGCTTTTAGTAACAGGCATATTTGCTCCACCTACAGCTGTCAGTGTCAGATCCTGGAATTTAGTAAACAACACATAAGAGAAAAAAGATAAATTAACATTTCAAGAAATTATAATTCCTAAAGTATTAAATAAGTGAAACAAAAGCTAATAAAGTTCATTCAAGCACCCAGTTAGCAGAAGATTGTCACCTTTGAACATTATTGGGTTTGGTCATGTAAGGAGATATGCCTTTAGAACTTTTGATGAAAGATTATACAGCCTTAATAGGAGCTGAAATCATTTGTTATTTTGCAGGACAAGACCTTATTCTTTCCAAAACTAGTCCACAGTTACAGCAATGGCTAGGATTACATATACATCTGACTAGATAAACATCCACAGCTTATTTTACAGCACTGCTGCTGGCTAAAAAGTTTTGGATCTCTGCAGTGTGGTTTGTGGGGTCTTGCAGACTTGTTATGGAATTTCTATAGGGCTAGATAAACATTCTGCAGAATACTTTGTTGATTCCTCATAATTTATGCCAAATTTTTCAGCTAATGTACAAGACTACATTGTGGCTAGCATTCAGCAAGCACTAGATGTACGTGCAAAATCCTTACATTTATTTGCAATGAAGAGGTCTAAAAACTGCTCTCTTGATTCTATTACCATAATCAAGGGAAGTCCTGTAACACCAAGATCGCACACTAATGCAGGGGTGTAGCCTGGATCCAATGTAGCAATCATCATACTAGCCATGGATGCTGTGATCAAGTGAGCATTCAACTAGTGGTGCCTAAGTAGAAATGGTGCCATGTTCAGCTGGAAGTGAGCATGGCTGCTCTAACACTGTATTGACTTCAGTACTGAAATACTTTAATGCTAAAGTGCTGGAATTTAAGATAGACTACAGACACAGAATAAAAAATATCAAAGATACTGGGCTTCTTGGAAATTAGTTTAGCTGGAAAAAGAAAGGTCCACTTACTGCAGACACAAGAACTCAGGAATTTTTTTGGAAGGAATTCTCACAAGTGGAAGTGTGTCAGTTCCTATCATGCTGGGTGACTCCTACTGCAGCCTATTAATAATGGGGAAACAAAAATATTTTGATATACAATTGCTTTGTAGAGAAAATAGGACAAATTATAACAAAGCTTCAATAGCTGTATGTCAGCACAGTAGAAAATAATTGCTACATAGGGATCTAAAAGATCTTACTACAATTCCTCTAGCCATTAGTTGTTCACATCAGAATCTTAGGAGTAACGCTCTATGGAATTTAAGTCAGACTCTTAGTTAAACAAACACTCTCTAGCCAATCCAGCAAACTAAATCCTTGAGACCAACATCAACTTCTCTCCTAATCAAACAGAAGTCAAAGTCACCACCTTCTTCCTCCTTGTGTTCCAGTTCTATCAAAGTTGTTAAGCTAAGTTGTATATGGCTACTTCCCTACCCTCGCAAAGGAGCTAAGAGAATTAGCCCTTACCTCCTCCTAGGATTCAACTGTATTTTGAGGAAAGCAAAACAAAGCCTCTGATTCATCCTAATTTCATATGACAGACTAAAGAGTACCCAGCAGTTTTCCAGAAGCCACTAAAGCAGCACTGAATGCTACATCTCCATACAGTGCCCAGATATGCCACAATTTTGAGAACCTTGGCAGAAGGGTAAACATCAAGGTGTGGATATTCAATCACATACTTGGCAATACACATAAGAGCTGTTGCTGCCAAACCAACTAGACTGTGAAATGCAGCTACAAGCTGAGGAAGGTCAGAGATTTCAATTCCTTTTGCAATGGTAAGACCTGTAAAATTAAATGATTTAGATCCAAAACAAAATATTACATTGTGTTTCATACTCAAAGCATAAACAGACCATTGAGCAAGAAAGGGCTGTTTACTTTTTAATGCTGTTTTCCTTTTCGTACAATTAAATAGAAATATAATAGTTATAGGAAATTTTAACCTAATTTAAGTCTTTTCCAAAAATAGATTGCTAGAACATTTTGGGATGACAGCTTGTAAGAAACAGAGCCAGAATAGCTCTTTTGAAGCCACTGTTTCTTACATATGGGAGAAAGTTGTGCAGATGCACCCACCAGAGTTTCCAAATACATTTTGACTACAGAGAACCAAGGCAGGCAAAATGGCTCTGAATGCGTTAGAAGACTGCTACAAACTAAGTGACAAACTGGCAAAGAAGTAGTACCTTCCCCTCTTCTCTCTTACCAAGTTACAGCCTCAACCTCTGAGAATGTCTGTTGGCCTCCATAGCATCAGATACAAAATCCTCAGAGAAGCAGCATTAAAACTACATGCAATTTTTAAAATATTTATTTTCCTGCAAATTGATAAATTCTAATTCAGATCAAAGGAGGAAGTTCATAGATTCATAACAAAAAATAGTTTCAGTTGAGAAAATATATGGGAAGTTCCAAAAAAAAATCTAATAATTTCAGTCCTTTTTGAAACACTGATTTTTTTATTTCAGAACATTAGACTTTGACAAAACTTAAGCTTTTAATCAGCAATTTTTTCACCCCAACTTAAAGTCCACCCCTCCTTTAGTTAAGAGTGCCACCTTTGGAAATTTATATCCTTTCATTATAACTTTTCCTATCCTCTCAAAGAGTAGTAAATTAATTAATAACACTTAACAAGGATGCTGCGAATTGAACACTGCCTAAGAAGTGTACATACACATCATGCCACCAAGAGCCATGACTACAGACATCTGTGCAAGCACTTCTGGTGAGGGAGGATATTGCTGCTTGTTCCTAAACCTCTGACACCCCAATCACACCAAGGGCATCACCAAATCACAGAGGTGTTTTGGCTAGAGAACCCTGCCAGCACACAACTGAACCAAAATACATCATCTGAAAACAAAACCAAAGAAAAAAAAAAAACAAGAACATGTATCATTCCTGTACAAAGCTTTACTCTTTGTAAAAGAATACAAAGGCATTGGAAAAGTTTTAAAATCTCACGGAGGAGGGAGAACCAATAGTTTATCTCAAAGATGAGAAAGATTTCTTCTTGGTTTACTAACGCGAGTATCCATTTCTGATTGTAAGACTCCTGCACATTCCTCCCTCCACATTTTCTGGTTTCTGTATTTCTTTGACATCAATCCACCAAGGAACCATGAAACTAATTAGCATCCCAGCAGCTCAGTTCCATGATCCATTGACATATATTGGAGTACATGTTTTCAATTACCATCAACACTGACATATTGTTTTCTAATATTAGTCTACAATGCCTCAACTACTGCCTTATTCTTTATTATTTTAGGGCTTATTTCCTTATCCTCTGTATCAAGAGAAAAATACTTATCACATTAGTTCAAGATGAAAGATATTACACCTTTCCTACGTTTGTCCAGCACTGGACAAATTTAAAACTGTTTTAGACACTATAATCCTCATGGGCAAAAGCAGTATATTTTATCAAATTAAATATGAAGTACGCATTCTCTCTTATTTTGATTTAAGATGTTTTGATATTAAAAATGTTCTGAAATTCCTACATGACCTCATTTAGTAAACATGCGGACTTCCTTCTGATATTTAAAGAGCACATGGTGACAATTTTAAATAATAAATTGTCCTTTAACCTGCATCACTGAATGAGTTGAAAGCATGATCAAAAATAATCAGAAAAATCCATGATGCTCAAATCATAACTATCAGACAAATATAGCCATTCAACATTCTTGGAACATTGTAAAGGCCAAAGACCATGTGTTGGCTGGTATTCTCAAGAAATATTTATGGGCTTTTCAGAAGTCTAAATCCAAAAACATAAATCTGACAGAAAGGGAACTGTCATATAAGGATATTAACAATGCTGAGATGAAGCAAGCTTTTATAGATACTGTATCCTGAGGAGACTTGGGGTTAAACAGACTAGCTGTATGACTGTATTGATGTGGCTTGTACTATGGCATATGGAAAAGATGCAACATAACAAGCAGCAAGAAGCAACAAAACCAACTTCCCAGAACACATCTCAAGTATTCATACGTAAGACATCTGGAAAAAAAATATTAGCTTCAGTGATTTTATATCTTATCTCTAAGAAGCAACAATGCAACATATAATTTTGATCCAGTGTTTGTTTAATTATTAGCCAGGTCCTCACAATTAATAAGGTCAAAATCTAAGTGTAAGAATGAAAGGCTCCTTTATTTGTTTGCAGAATATAAACTGAAAATACCTGTTACAGCTTCTAGTTCAGTCTGATCTCTGGCAGTCTTAAATATTTATTACTTTTTAAGATTTTATTCATCTATTCCCTCCATGCATTATAGCACAATGCAAAATGTTTTACTTTATTCTTTTAATATACATGAGCTATTCTGGTATGGCAATACAATATCATTTCAAAGAATGGAGTTCCAACGTAAAACTAACTGCGAAATAACCATTTGGAAAATAACCCTTATTACTTTGTATATTGACTGCCATGTAACCTTCTAGTAAGTTCCAGGACATGCATCAGATTTCTCTCCAGCAATGGTACTGTTTGAAAAACTTGAAAGAATTAATGAAATCCAACACCTCATTTCTTCCAGATTTAGTGCTGAAATATACTTCTTTTCTCTGTCTTCCTTTAGTGCAAAATACTACCTTTCTCTGTCTATACTAAAGATAATTGCCAATTAGAATCTACCTCTAGGAAGAAATTACTCAGTTTTAATAAGTTTTGAACATCACATGCATCTGGAAGTAGATTTAAAAAAGAGCAAATAAAAATAAATATTGTCTCTCTCCTGATGTACTTATAAACTAAACTAAATACAGATTGGTACTTCTGCAAATGAATTGAGTCCTTTGATGAATGTGTTGCTGCTTTGTAACTGACTGAACATTATGGAACTGGCAATGAAAGGCTGCTTTCTCTTGAATGAGACATAGCACAGTCAAAGGGATATGCTCAAATAAGGACAGTAGAAAACAAAAAGGCTGTAAAATTGTCTCCCTGGCCCTAGGGATAACAAATTCCATGATCTAATGAAGAAGGGTGGCAAATATTTGCCCATATAAGTGAATGGTTTTCCTGACGGGCCTGATTCTGCACATACCCCTTGTTCCTCACTGCTCGTAGCATTAATATTTCAGGCAGAATTAGGTTCTCTGCTTGCTCATATGACTAGGTTTGCTAGCACAGACCACCCTCCTAGTTTTGAATTACTTAACTATTGAAGAGAAGAATCCTGAACATTGAGTAACCAGCTCGATATTATGTTGAATGGAATAGAAGGGTACCATGTCCTCCTTTAAATGCTGCTTTAGGAAGAAGGCAGAGATAATTATATGCTGGAGTAGGTAATTTGAACATATCCAGCATTCTGCGTAATTAAGAAACCACCTGTTCAGAAATTAAATTTCACCTGTAAGATTTAAAAAAAAAAAAAAAAACTACCTGAAAATTTTTAAAATTTGTATTCAGACAGAGCTCTGAGCAACCTGAACTAGTGGAAGATGCCCTTGCTCATTGAGGAGGGGTTGGATTAGATGACCTTTGAAGGTTCCCTCCAACCCAAACCATTCTATGATTCTAAGAGAGGTTTCCAGCAGGAAACCCTGTCTGTGGATGCGTAGTCTCAGTGCAAGAGTGATCAGACTAAAATACGAAAGTGTGCCTTGATTGTGGCTATTTCCAGTGAGCCTCTTGAATCAATTTATCTTAACCTATCCCTCTCTTCTATGCACATCTCTGCAAATATTTTTGTTACAAGTTTTCCACACCTGAATAGTCAGTCTTATGATCCAGAAGTTCGTAATTATTTTTCACCTTCATGGTCAGCATAAAGAGACTTCAGGGGCTGTCCTAGCTGTTTAATGCTTTAAAAAAAAAAAAAGAAAAAGAAAAATCAGGTTACTGATTTTGATACCTGATTAGTAACAGAAACCTAACATTAGACATAGTGAACTTCAGAGATAAATATGCTATATGGAAAATAAGACAATCATTATTCCCACATGCAATTTTGTACTTCTATATCATGGCAAAGGCATATGGTATCTCAATTAGCAAAGTAACCTAGCTACTTGTGTACCAAACAAAGATACTTGTGTGTCTTTGGAAAACTTAACTTAATAGTTTCATGACCTGAAGAAGCATTCTCCTTTTTTGGAAACATCCTATTTGTCAGACAAAAAGGGCATTATGCAGATCCTATGCAGATGAAAAAGCAAAGAATATAGACAGATATACCTGAGATGACATCAAAGTTCTCATCATGTCTTCTTACTATTCCCATTAATTCTCTTAAGCATTTTCTTCTTTGGTCATTGTATCACTCACAGAAATATGTATATTTACTGTAGAGACAATGGGTATAAACATAAAGTTGATGCTTATATGTCAGCATTCCTGTACTTACAAGCAGTGTTCGTTATTTGGCAACTTTGGTTGCTAATAAAATTTCTGTGTAGGAACACACATCATGGATCTAAGTAATATAAAAACAGCACTGTTTAGTGCCTGGAGTAAAAGTTTTGAGGCAGGAACTTACATTGTAATCTCATTTGTAATTCACTTTGGGTAAGTCATTAATCTTGTTTTGATTTCTTGTAAGTGCCTCCTAATGAAATTGAAATAAAATCTGCCATAGTGAAGTACACAACATAAGAAAACAGCAGACAGTACACTCAGCAATAATAAATGCAATTTCTGGCATCGGAGGCAAATGGAGGCCAGGTGTGACTTCCTGGGTAGTGCGATAACCACTGTTCCAAGCAAGAACAAATCTGGTCACTATTTGAGCAAAAGAAGGATTAGGATAAACAAGAGTCAGTCCTAAAATACATGCCAAACCTATAAAGAAAAAAGAGTATGCACTCAGAAGAATAAACCAGCACTTTTCTTTATTAATAAATAATAAAACAATAAAATAATATTAATAAAACCAGGCATTGAACCCAAACCCTACTTCCACTGAAATGTCACTGACACCCATGGCAGCAGAAGGCATTTCCTGCACATGATTTTAAACATGCATAACTTGTAGACATTGTTTTTGCCAGAAAACTAATTTTGGAATAATGGAATCTTTGTCAACTGAAGATGAATTGGGGACCCCAGGATCCAGCAGATGCATATGGGACTGCCAAACTAGATTTCTTTAAAAAATATTCCACTTGGGCAAATATGGAGAAATAGTTCATAAAAAAAATTAAATAAATATATCAAATTCCCCAATGACTTCTCACAACCTTTACTGCTTTAGTAGGAATACAGACCACAGTGTAGCATCTGAACATTGTTAAAAGATGCAAGACCACACAAAGAGTTCAACAATACTTCCTTGGGAGAAAATATTATTACTCCCAGTACTAGTTTCTTTGACCATATGTGTTGGTGGTTTAAGGAAATGTTTTTCCCTCTTTAGGAAAAGACTAGATCATTTAATTAATCCAAAATAATAAAATATTTTAGAGACATATTTTGTCATCACTTGCACAATGTTTTGTTAAATATACCCAAGTATATTTATGAAGCAAATCATTGTACAGTACGAATTTCTCAGATGAAGACAAAGATCAGGGTAGAAAGATATCACAATCTTGGACATCACATGAATTTAATTTTCAATTGAATTATCATTTTAGGAGGATTTTAATAAAAAAATTAAAACTTGTATGCAAATTGCCCAACATCAATCAAAGAAAACAGATTTTCAAATACGGATGGTACTTTGGACAAAACATTTTAAGTCCATGACCCTGGGAGGAGGCAGTAAGGAAGGTCTTTCAGATGCTGTACAAAGCTTGGTTATGGAATGGTTTGCTAAGTGAAACAGATTTACATCTGGGTTTTTTTTTTTCTTCCTCTAACAAGGAAGAAAACTTCTTGTACCACCAAAAATTGCTTTCCTTGAGCTAATAGATATTTCTACTGTTACCCATTTACCTTGAACAGGAGCTTTGAAGGTAGTGAACCCTTGAAAAGGTGTGCTGTATGTATCCTTTAATGTACCATTTGCATTATCCTTTTTTCATTCTGTCATTATTTTTAAAGACATTTAATACAAAGACTGTAACAATCTTGTTTATGAGGAAAATCTGATTCAACATAATCAAAACCTTGCTATATGATTCATTTTCCATTTCCTACATATATTTCAACACAGATAATGACATCTGGAGTTCTGCAGTATGTACAGGCCCTGATCCAAAAGCTTTTGAGAACAGCCTATGTTAATTTTAATTGGCCCTGGGTTGGGTCCCTAACCTATAGGTTGGCTCTTTATTTCATACAAAATTAGTATCAGAAGAAGTTTCTTGGTAACAAAAGGTATACAGTGATTCACCAAAGATGCTGAAAAGTTTAAATTTTAGCCTTTTCTTCACTTGGAAAGCAACAGGATGTTAGAAACCCTGATTCACCACTGCCTGCTGCTTTTCAGTGTTAATCCACATTACCTTTCAGGATCTCATTTTATTTTTACACAATTATTCCTAGCATTGCTCATCATTTAAATGCCAAACTGGCAAGAAGAAATATGTATAAGTTAATTCCCTTGTACCTTTTATATAAATTCCAGTTGTGTCAATAATTTTTGTAGATTGTAAGAGTATGCCTCTTCCTATTCTTGTGCCTTTTATTTTTAATAGAAAGGGATACTGTACTTGGGAAAGGTTACTGAAACAACACTTTACACCTCCTGTTGCAGAACAAGACAATTAGGATGAATTCCTATTGCATCTTACCCTTCATTATGTTACGGAGGTACTGCTACTGCTGAGCCCATGACAGTACGTAATACACCTAATACTGGAGAGGGGGAAAAAAAACCAACAAAAATACTACCCCACCACCACCAAAAAAAAAAAAAAAAAAAAAAAAAAATCAAACCCACACAGAAACACACAAAGCCCAGAAAACAAACGTTAAACAAGAAAACCTACCTAAATCCTAGACTACATTCCTTAAAAGCTGAACACGAATATGCTTCTCTTTGCAAACACTTTCTTAGGAAACAGTAATTCCAGTCTGGCAACATTTAAATATTTAGCATGACTGTACTTTGGTTTAATGCTGCCTGGAGGCAAATATGGATTCCTGTCAATCTCCAACTCACCATGACTACAGAAATTAAGCCTTCCTCTTTACTACATCCAAAATAAACTTCATTGGGAAAAAAAAAAAAAAAAAATCAGTCTATCTCAAGAAACATCTTGCATAAAGAAAATTGCAGCCAACATACAGGTAATATCAGTTCTCACAAATCTCCTGATTTAGCTGCATACCTAGTTCCTTTTCTCTTCCCAGAATAAAGCACCAAAGAATGTAGAAAGACATGAGAGCTACCGCTATTACAAAAGAGACTATGCAAGATATAGCCTAATGATGTCGTATCAGGGTTGAAATACGTTTCATATTTTGAGGATAAATTCCTGCTTTTTCCACTCTACCTCTCCTGACCTTGGCACAAAGACACAGTAAGTGTGGTCAAACCATTTGGGCTTGGAAGGACTTGCACTTCTTGAAGTCCTTTTGAGCTCACCTATTCCTAGTTGTCAGCACTTTAGTTCAACGCATACAGATTTGAGTCCATAAACTATCTTGCACTTGAAGTCATATTGCTTAAGGCATAGTTCAGTAGCCCAGGAGATAGGCTGACTCTTAGTAACACATTCTTTAAAAACACACGTTTACAGTACAACGGTAATTTTACAGTATTAAACATTCTATAAATCTCTTCTTCCCCATATTTTTGTGCTTGAAAGATGCAAGAAACTCCCACATATTACCATGTAGACATTAAATGATAATGTTTCCTTGGAATGACTAAACTAACAATCATAGCTTTCAGACAACACAATTTATATGTTTTTATAAAAAAATTAAGTGGTGTTGAAACTCACCTTCATTACCAAAATTCCTTTAATGACATGATCAATAGCCCCATAATCTAAATCATCCTGTTGTTCAAAGCGAAAATATTCTTTCTTTCTTGGGAGAAACAGCTTTAATAATTTCAAGATGTTACTGGAATAAAGGCTACTGGCTTGAGTAGCCATTCTATTTGGCAAGTCCTTGTAACCAGTGTTCACCACACCCCGATGAGAAAGAAAAGAAATAGTTGTCAAAGCTTTCACATATTGGAAACTTTTCACATGTTCTCTGCAGATCTGAAGCCTGTTTTATACATGCTAGTAAATCAAATTTGCATATTACTGCAGACATGAGTTACTAAAGCTTTCTTTTACAAGTTAAGGATTCTGTTTAAAACTAATAGCTTTCTCTGATGCATGACCAAAGAGAGTCAGCAGTTTTGTCAGGAAGCCAGAGACTAAATGAGCTGGGAGGCCAGTCAGGGAACTGGTTACAAACCATATGGTGCTTATTTTTGAGAATAAGAAATCCACTGCTTCTTCAAATTCGAAAACACCTCATGATTGTCTGATAAGAATCACATTGCACAATGTGTTTCACAGATCAATTGCACTCCAGTCAATCCCAAGGAGGAAGATACAGATAGCTTCAAAACTTAAATTCTTTGCAAATACATCTGGATAAAGATCATGTTTCTTTAACATCCCTTCATATTATTATGAAGGTAGAACATCAAAAAAATCCACAAGAAAATTCTAATGCCATGCTCTGAAAACAAGTTGCACTGAATTCTGATCTTGAACACTGCACTCTAAGTTATTGTTTCTTTCTTTCATTCATTGCATCATTCCAGGATAGCCATCTGGACATTGCAGTTGCCAGTTCATTGCATATGCAGCCACACATTGACTTCACTACACATCCTGGAGTAAGTCATGTCATGATAGTCAAGTATGGTAGTCTCAGAAATCAATACAAGGTAAACAAAATTACTTTAAGCAGGACTGTTTGTTTCAGCTAGCTTTCCAGAACAGGCCAATGCATGCATCTGCTACCTGGAGGACAGTGAAGGCTGCAAGGAATAGCAGTGAATTCTGATATTCCTTTATAGCCCACTTCTCAAATTGATCCTGATGAGAGACTTCTCCTCTGGTAGATTCCCACAAACAAATAATAGCATTTTTAAATGCTTCAAATAATGATCTTTACGAAGAAAAACAAATGACACTACTAGAAAGAGAGGGGGAAATGCAGCATTATAGTTATTACTGAAGAGAGTAAGGTAGAGAATAGCAGTTGCATAGAGAATTTCTCTCACACACAAGAGTATTTGAAGTGTTTTCACACTACAGCACTCTCACAATTTAGATAAGTTTTTCACTATGAAAGCTGGGTATTTAAAATCAATAGACTGAACATAGCTTTGAGCCCCACGGCATACGTGCAAGTCTTCTGTGTGCCTAAAGCCGACTGCCACACCAAGCATAAGGCAACATGGGACGTGCAGTCTAGGCAGCACACGTGAGGAGAGGCAATTGATACACAAATGGTTGATTATATGTGACATGAGACCAGAATACTTGGAAACAATTCAATATAGGAAGTATTTAAATTTGCAAGATCTAAATAAAACCTAAGTATTTAAATTCATAGTTTCCACAGAAAATCAGCAGAAATATTTGTTCTTCACAGAAAAAAAAAGCATAACTGGGATTTTCCTGTTAAGAAAATATGAGGATAGCAAATTTCATCTCAGCTCTGCTGAAAGTACAGTTGGGAATTATGCAGACTTTACTATCTTTATTCAAGTCCAACATTACAAATTCAGAGTAACTTGGGCAATTAATTTAGCACATACCTGGAGATAAAAAAAAAAAATAAAGAAACAAAGCTAGGCCCTCCTAGAAGAACAGCATAGGCCAGCAAGTCTACAAACACTTGATACCAGTTTCATGATGTCTGACATTGAGTTTTAACTGCTAGAACAAGTTCATTACACGAAAATAATCTTCTGTTCGAAAACCATCCTTGTAACTAATGATGAAAGGTGTAAATGTGACCCCTAAGAAAATAAAAAAAGTTAAAACTGATCACATCTTCATGCATTTTAAAAATGGTCCCTCACCTCCTTGCGTGTAACACCACTTAGGACTGCAGTATTCTGAAAAAAAAACCCAACCAAAAAACCCAAAAAAGAACGAACAAAAACCCCAAACACGTCACAAAATAACTGGTAAAACTTGAACTGTTTAGACAATCTAACATATGCTCTGGCAGCAGACACATAATTGCACCTTTATATCATCTTACCTTCATACAATTCATGACTTTTCCATATCACGCCTGAACTTAGCTTTCATCTAAAAACATTAATTCTTTTAATGGCAACCTGGTAATATCTACCATTCATATTGTACAACAGTGACATAGAACACTAATACTGAAATTCAATCTCTAAATTTATTTTTCTCTTTTTCTATATTTGGAATTGGACACTCAAAATCCTTTTTAATAAAGCTCTAGGGATGACTATAAGAGCATTTATGGATATCATTGTAAAAAGTGTTACCATTCTTAGAAAAGTCACAACACATAAAACATTCAATGATAGAATGGTGTCTGGATAATATTCTAGTTTGTGGTTTCATTACTTGTGAAAGATTTTATTACCCCACAACACATTGGTAAGAATTCCATGACAGACTGGCAGTGGTTTCAAGGAAAGACAGTCTTCATTACTATAATATCTATTACTTTTAAATTTGTTAGAGAAACACTGTATTTTCTCTGCACATCACATTTCTAAATGCTGATGTATAACCTACACACCTTACAAATGTAAAGTTCTACAGGATGAGTCATTTCTACTTCACTTCCAGCCTCACATCTGTAATTACTGATCATTCTTTCATTGAGTCCATCATATACTTAGTGATTAGAACTAGAGCTTTCTTCCCCAATTTCATGTATAAGAAAGCAAACCAAACAAATTTAATAATTCTTACTAAAGATGGTAAATGGGAAAACATGCAATACACATAGGTGCTTTCAGAAGTAAATGTAAAATATTAATCACATTAAGTCTGAATTGTACATTACTAGGAAAGAGAAGGAAATACTCAAAACCACTGAATTAAACTGAAATTAAACTGAAATTAAACCTAATCCTGAAGCCTTTACTCATTACTAGTTTTTAGCACATACCCAGATACATGCATATTTCACTAAGCAGGTTATACTAATAGGGACATATGTCTAAGTTCTCCAATAGTTATAAGCTATATCTTACCTGGAATAAGAGCTGTACTAATATCAGTACCACCACTTTACACTGTTTGACAAATAATACCAGGTTTGCTTCAATATATTCCCATGACATGTCCTTTGCCTGGCCTCCAACACTCTTTCCTGTTCCAGCAGTTACCTCCTTCTAGAGGCTCTGCTCCAAGGAATTTAAGCTGTCCTAAGCAGAAACAATGCAGAAGACAGATATAGGATTATAATTTTTTCTATTTGTATAAAAAACAACCATTACAATATTAGCAGAGGCAAGACAATAGCAGTTAACAGACTCTCTCCTCATAACTAGATCTGTTAAAAAAAGGGACAAGATTCAGTTTTTCATGTGCAGTAGGCAAACCAGGCTGGGCTAACTTACTTATCAGCTTTTTATTTTTTATTTCAAACCAATTCCAAAAATAAACTGACGATTAAAATTCGTTTCGTACATGTGAAAATACTTACCTGGCTGTTTATTTGACTAAAGAAAACCTGAAGTTTGATTAAGCTAACTACAAAAAAAAAAAAAAAAAAAATTAAAAAAAGCTGGTTTTGCTAGAGAGCTGCTGCTCAAAGACGCTGTTTCTAACACATTTCGTAACTCCATTGGGAAAAAACTAACTGCCTTCTTAAGTAATGAGAATTGCTGATCCTTTAGACACACAATTAATTTACCCAAGAACACCCAATTAGTACATACATGAGTGCCTAATCAACTCGTGTGTGAGCACTCTAGTTGACATAAATTGCAAGGTTTGGTAGCAGGGGCTACAGAGGTGACCTGAGCAAAATATGGCCATCAACTCTTCTGTGGTATCCAGTTCCCGCTGGCTCTGAAACCCATATAAACACCCTCACACACACCAAAAGCTGCCTGAGCATCACATGGCAAACCTTCCTCACACATGTAAGCAGTATCTGCTAGGGTAAGAGTTGTGAAGACACACATAGACACATGGAGTGTTAAGGAGGCAGGCATCTAATGAGACATTCTTTGAAGCAGGCTTTCTATACCAAAAGGAATTCTATACCTGAGTGTGTGTCCCTCAGATATATGACCCAATACTGGGGTAGGGGCAGCCATGAGGGATGGGTCAGACACAAACACAACCCCACACTCAAAGGAATTGGGATGGACTAAGTATAACGTGCAGGAAAAATGAGGAAAGTTGAGACTAGGGAGGTGCAAGGATGATGATGTTTGCCTTAAGCTGGGCTGGGAAGTAAGAAAAAAGAATATTTAAGTGTTTTTTAAATTATGTTCTCTTTTCCTAAATACTCACAGTAATTTGAAGTTTGTGTTAATTAGCAATAAAAGTAAAAATTCTGCAACTGTAACTCTTTTTCCTGTGACAAAGAATCTGACAGATGACTTTTGAGGGATATCCTTCAGTGCAAAGCAGAGAAGAACTTTGGCCAGAGTATATGATAAAGCACTAAGCAGTGTTCCAGATTCTAGGCCATATTTTTTTACTCTACCTGGTCCCAAATTCCCGGAGAGTAACTCCCATCCCTGCAGCCAGCCCAGCAATGCTACCACCGATTATCAGCATCTCGAGAGATCAAACAGATAGTGAAGTGCATTCTATGTTCACTTATTCCATCACATGCTGTGTCTGAAATATGCCTTATCTTCAAAAGCACTTGAATTTTAAAGAGCATCAGAGGCTAAAAATTAAGTACTTCAGGGAAGTAAAAGAAAAATCTTATCTCAACAATGCAGCATAGTTAAACAGCTGGTTTAGGCTACAAGAGCAGGTGGTCATCTGTACAAAAGGTGCCATATGTAGAAAATAAGATAGAAATAAGTTAGGAAAAATTAAGTTAAACAAAACATGACTAGAGCAACTTTTTTCTGTTCCATGGGACTTAACTCAGACTTTGATAACAAAGGATGCTAACCCTATTTGCCCAGCTATGCAAATGTTTTCCTTTAATACAGCTCTCCTCAGGATGAATTCTGACAAGTATACTGAAACTAGTATCAGAAGGCAGAGGCCAGAATGAGACTGTTTTAAGATCCTTAAAAAAAGACACTGAGTGTCCTTCTGAGGCATGATGTGATTTAATGTATATTTTATGCTTAAAATAATCACAATTGATCAAGCATTTGCCAAAAAGGGATGAGAAGGCCAGGGCAAAACTAAGACATAGATAATACATTCACCCACAAACTGCAGTTACCCTTGGCCACACTGGATTTTAGGCAGGTGAGAACAAACAGGAGTCCTTGATGTTGGTGTCCTGCCAAGCAAAAGCAGATCTAGTACATCTTTTGGGGACCATCCTGTGAACCGTCCAATCCTGACCCCTTGGGGAAGTCTTAATAGGTTTTTTCCTGGGTTCAGCAGTAGCAGTCATTTTTCTCCTTCTTAGTAGCTGGTGCAGCTCTGTGTTTTTGACTCTCAGCCTGAGAACAGCTCTGATAACACCAATGTTTTTAGTTGCTGCTCAGTAATGTTTACTCCAGTCAAGGACTTTCTGAGCCTCATGCTCTGCCAGGGAGGAGGGGAAACCAGGAGGAAGCAGAGACAGGACACCTGACACAAACTAACCAAAGAGGTATTCCATACCACAGCACGTCATGCCCACCATATAAACTGGGGGCAGTCACCTGGAAAAGTTAGTTCACTGCTCGGTCGGGCTGGGTATCAATCAATGGGTGGTGAGTGGTTGTATTCTCTTCCCTTGTCATTTCCCTTATCATTGTTATTATTGTTGGTAGCAGCAGTGGTTTGTGTTATACCTTAGTTACTGGACTGTTCTTATCTCAACCCGTGGGAGTTACATTCTTTCGATTCTCCTCCCCATCCCTCCGGGAGTGGGGGGGAGAGGAAGGAGGGGAGTGAGAGAGCAGCTGCGTGGTTCTGAGTTACAGCTGGGCTTAAACCGCAACAGGTTTGGATCCAGAAACCTGCATTCAGAGATGCTCAAATGCAGTTAAATCAGCTTCTACAAGATGGCTCACGTCTAAAGCCAGTGTGGTCCAGCAAACCCAAATACAATCACAAGAAATCAAGCACTACTAGTTATCTCTTAGAAGGGTCATGTGGGAGAGCTGAACTGCCTTACCACACTAGTAGTCCAGCTTTCTAGAACGAAATTCTACTCTGTAAATATCAGTTGTAGCAACTGTATCTTCAGGGAAGACACTTGTCCTGCTGCTATCTAACCAGCAAAATCCTTGCCAAAATAGCTGGCACCACTGATCTGTACCTATAACATGTAACCAGGAAACATTATAGGGAGGTAGTGGCACCCTCAGATGAGAAAGTATTCAAGTATCCATGCCAAAAATATGCATTGAAATATCACACTCCCTAGAGTTCAGATGTCAGTTTACAAATTACAGACGCAGAGCCAAAACCCTGAGACAAATACACAAACCAAATTAATCAGATAATTAATAGAAGCCTCATAACAATAGCATAATAGACATCTTAAAGCAATAAATTTTGAAATAGTACATTCAAATGTCATTCCAGTTTATACCAGTGGCTTGAAAACTAAATATTTGATGGAAGACAAATACTAGGAAAAGAATGCATACCAAAGGTGGTGACTCACAGCATAAAGTGCTCCTTACAACTGCAATATTTGAGTTATTTAATTCTGTGGCTCAGCTAACATACCTGTACTTAAGTGTCATCCCTCTTACATAGAATGTGGACAGTGCACAGGACTGCTTATAGCTATTCCAGGAATTTACAGCACAGGTTCCCCTGCTAAAGTAATGAGTTGATGATTATATAAACTTTACGTGAACTGGAAAAATAGGGCAAACCTTTCAGTTACCTTCAAAAGGAAGCATGTTTGAAACATAAATTACATTCACAGTTATGTGCTGCTTAAGCTTCTACAATTTATCTCTCCCAATAAGCTATTGTTCAAAAATCTTCTCAATTTATTGTTCTTTGTTCAGAGAACATGAGGTGGCCCAAAAATACAAGCCAAAATGCTGTCTCGTGTTAACATTTTGTAGCAGTATGGACTACAGTACAATATATCTTTGTTACCGCGAGCTTTTTTGTTAGAAACATCTAATAGTTGAGGGGAGAGAAGGGGGAGAATACTCTTGGTGGGTGGTTTTGTTTGTTTGCTTTGTTGTTGTTTGGTTTGGGTGTTTTTTTAGTTATTAGGGAATTAAGAATTACCCACTTCTTCAGAAGAGCTTCAGGTATGCAGTAATTTGGGGACAGGGGGTTGCTGTTGTTGTTGGCTGATTTTGTCAAAGAATGCTTTTCAGGCCAGTTAACTATGGCTTTCTCAATGCCTTTTTTTTTTTTTTTTTTTTTTTTGGCCAAAAGTCCAAGCAATTTCAAAGCTTTGCTTATCAAAACTGAGCAATTGAAAACCTTTTTCCACCTTCAGTCTTTGTGAAACCTTTTCATCCTTCTTTCAAAGCTTAAAATAAAATTAAACTGGACATGGGAGTAGAATCCTCTTTATCCTAGAAGGGTAATAAGATATAAAACCAATACAACATCAGTGACCTAAATGCTGAAGCATGGGGCATCCAGTGCAACTCTCTTGATTTCTTGGATAGAGATGGCAGAGAAGGTGGTCCACTGTCAGTACTGCAGGATAAGACAGGCAATCATTCTGGGAATTCTTATATTCCATAAAAATCAGTATTCTGTAGCTAATGGTGAATGATAGTTTAGAATTACAGAGGGGTTACAGTTGGAAAGGATCTTAAGATGATCTAGTTCCAACCCCCTTGCCATAGGCAGGGATGCCTCACACTAGATCAGGTTGCTCAAGGCTCTGTCCAACCTGGCCTTGAACACCGCTAAGGATGGGGCAGCCATCACTCTCATACTAAGGAATTTCTTCCTTATATCCAACTTAAATCTCGCCTGTTTAAGTTTGAACCCTTATCCCTCACCCTGTCATTACAGTCCCTGATGAAGGGTCCCTTCTCCTGCATCTCTCTAGGCCCCCTTCAGATACTGGAAGGCACCCTTCCATGCAGCCTTCTCCAGGCAAGGGCCTCAGTTTTCTCAGTCTGTATAGGAGGTACTCAAGCCCCTTTATTATCCTCATGGCCATCCTCTGGACTTACTCCAACAGCTCCATGTCCGTATTATGTTGAGGACACCAGAACTGTACATAGTACTCCAAGTTGGGTCTCACAAGAGCAGAGCAGAGGGGCAGAATCACATTCAACTTGATGGCTGCACTCCTTTTGATGCAGACCAGGATATGGTTGGTTTCTGGGCTGCAAGCGCACACTGCTGGCTCACGTTCAGTTTCTCATTGTCCAACGCCCCCACATCCTTCTCCATAGGGCTGCTCTGAATCTTCTCCACCCAGCCTGTAGCTGTGCCTGGGAGTGCCCCCGACCCTTGTACTTTGCTTTGTTGAACTTCATAAGGTTGGCACTGGCCCAGATCTCAAGCGTGTCACGGTCCCTCTGGATCCCATCCCTTCCCTCCAGCATGTACACTGCACCACACAGATTAGTGTCATTGGCAAACTTGCTGAGGGTGCATCAATCCCACTGTCCATGTCGTCAACAAAGATGTTGAAAAGGATCAGTCCCAACACTGACCCCTGAGGAACACCACTCGTCACTGGTCTCCATGTGGGCACTGAGCTGTTAACCACAACTCTGTGTGCCACTATCCAGCTAACTCCTTATCAACCATGTGGTCCATCCATCAAATCCATGTCTCCCCAGTTTAGAGACAAGGATGTCATGTGGGACAGTGTCAAATGCTTTGCACAAATCCATGTAGATGATGTCAACTGCTCTGCCCTATCCATCAGTTCTGTAGCCCTATCACAGAAGGCCACCAAATTGATCAGGCATGATTTGCCCTTAAATAAAGCCACAGTGGCTGTCACTAACCACCCCGTTTTTTTCCCTACTGAAGGCAACAGTAAAATGTCTACTGGCTTCACTGAAGTGAAATTTCACCCAGTAGAAGGAAATGAAAAACTAACAAAAATGGAAATTGCTAATACCAAGTCGAGCCAGGGCAAGACAGTCATTGTATACACATGCTTTCTGTATTAGTCAAAAAACTGTTTTTCTTCTGTGGGTACCATCTGCTATGCTGTCATAACCATACAATCCTGAGGTAATAATTTATTTTGGTATACAGACAAATAAAAGGATAAATGTTAAAAACAAGTATTTCAAGAGAAGTTATTATTAAAAAAAAAAAAAGAAAAAAATCAACATTGTTTAGGGCCCTGTGTTAGAACATTGGAGGGAAATCAGAGAGTTTGACACTAGGTTAATTAGATTTAAATAGCTTCAGAGAGAGAGAATGTGCAACAGGAAAATACCATTCATCTTTGTAGCCAGATTGCTTAAATTTACCAGAGCTGTCATCAAGACCTTTTAGAGACTAGTTTCATGATTTTGTTTATGGTTCCACAAAGAGAAACAATATTGACTGCTGACATTATCATGGCTTGTAGTTTTTTGCCCCTTAACTTCACTGTGTCTGACTACATGAAGTTATTTGTTTAGCTTCATCTCCTTCGGCAAAAGTGAATTATACCCCTTTTAAGAAGATAAAAAGATGCAACTAAAGGGCCCAATCTAGGTCATGAGGTCCCGTCTCCTTCATTTGCAAACACCACACATAAACCACGTTATAAACATAACTTGGCTTTGGAAAAGTTAAGTAGAAAGTGTTTCCTATTAAAGGCAATTTGAACTGTGAGGTCATAGTCATAATATCCTTACAGATATACAAACGAAAGGAGCAAATCTACTGAACCAAACTTATGCCGTGAATGAAAGCCTTTCTCTGTATCTGATACAATTCAAACCTCACTGAAATCAGATGAAAAACTGTACCAAGCTGGAAAGAAAAGCAGACTATTATTTTTTTTTCACAGGTGCAGGACAAGGTCCTGTTGTGCATCCCTAGAGATATGGGAAGGTTATACACATCACAAGAAAGCTTGTCATTTAGGTTATTATTTGCATAGAGGTGCATCAGATATTTATTAATTCCCTAGAAGTTTCACTTTGTTCTTCAGCACAGATGTGACACAGTTAAAAGTTTTCTATCTCTCTGTACTGCTACTCCTGATGGCAGTGAAATAACATCACTTTTCTGTGGAAAAAAAAAAAAAAAAGTTGCTAATCCCCATTTGCTATCAACAAACTCCCAGCTTGTCTCCATCAACACACCTTACTACTCACCAGCTTGCATTGCCTTGTTTTTTTCATTCTCAAATATAGACAAAAAGTGAAAAGATAATTTCTGGCTTGTAAAATATGCTTCGGTTTAGTCTGACTGAAAAAGTCTGGTTTGAAAACACCAGGGAATGAAATGCCACATCAAAGCTCTCCAAATACCAGCATATGACTTTTTTTGTTCTCTTTTTCTTCTTTAGTAATCATTACTGAATCCGATTTTGTGGATTCTTTGCTATTGAGGGAGTAACAGGGCCATAAGCTTACTTTTTTCCTATTTTATAATGCTTATTAATGAATAGTTTGCTCATCTCCAACTCTGTATAATAGCCAGACACTAATTCAGATCATACTGAAATTAACTGCTTACTTCTGTACAGTTTTGTTCATCAGCCACTTCTTTGTTTTCTCTCAAAGACATAAAAGACCCTGATAATTTATATTTCGCAAGTGAGAACAGTAAAAAGGTTGGAAGGACTCAAGCAGTAGTAGAACACACACCCCATCCCATCCCTTTCCTTTTTTGTTTTTTATCATAAACAGGGGGCTCTCACTTTAGTGTTCACTTGCTCCTACCATACTGATCAGTTAACTCATCCTACACATGCTCACTGACAGAAGGGAAGATATAGCGAAATCTGAATACTAGTATTTTATAAGATATTTGATATATTTAAAGATCCATAGACTGTATTGATTCAGAAGGCATGGCAATAAGAAATACTTGGAGATGGACCTCTCTACTGGGTCATTATTATTCTAAATGGAAAAAAATACTGGTAGATGATTTCCTAAAAACATGGAGGGCTGAAACAGGGAGGATACATAATAAAGCAACCTCTTTCCAACCAGGAAAAGGGGGCACAGAAAACAACTGCTTTGCATCACTGTGCTAAGCCCACCAAACAGAGTCAGAGCTGGTACTTGAAAAGATGCCAATGTCACCATTTGTTTAGAGCTGCGTCTGTCAGAACCAGAATAAGGTTCCGTATTGGGATGATGTGAGAAACCTTGACATCAGAAAACTTAAAACCACAAGAAAATAATTCTGGCTCTTCTTAGCTTCCAAAGTCTTAAAACAGCATCCCAATATAGCTTCAGCTCCTTCAGTGTAGGATGTGAGGCTGAGGATAGAGAAAAATGCTGGTAACTGAATGAACTTCATTGGAAACCAGTGGTGACAGCACTGTGACAGTAAAACAGGAAACAGAGTATCACTGAAAGGATTGAATTTCTCTCCTTGGTAAATCTAAGCCTGCATATACATGGTACAGTGCATAAAAATTCACAGAATGAATAGCTGCAATGGAATTGAGGCAGCATTTGGGTGAAAGCTAACGTGACCTCAAAGCATTTACAGGGCACTCCAAAGAGCAACAGCATGAGAACAGAGGTATCAGAGTGAACAAGTTATCTCCCTTCACAATAGCAGCTTAGTGTTCACCTCTAGTGAGAAAAGAAGGGAGGAAAAAATTGTGCTCTGCAAACTGCAGTAAGTGCCAAGTCTTTTTGCTAAATAAGTCTTCTTTAAAGCAACATGAAGTCTTGTTTGAATTGTTCAAAGAAAAGCAACTACTTATTGTTTGATTCACCTTAACTCCCTACATGTCCCACTGCTGTTTTGTCAGATGTATTATTATAAGGGCATTAGCATCTGAGTCCATCAAACCAGCTGTACTTCATTCTTACAATTAGCAAAGATTTAAATGAAGTCTTGCATAAAAATATAGATTTGGTACAATTTAATACTAAACATTAAGCTTATTGTTTACTGACTTTCAAGACACATACTTAGATATTTGAGTTCTGGACAGGTTTTGCAGAAATAAAAATCCCAGGAAAGAATAGTTTCTCTTTTGCATATGGGATTTTAAAAGCTAAAAAGAAGCGGCCCATGGATGGGCCCAAATATCCTTCTTGCTATGAAAGAGCACTTAATGTTTTTGGATATACAGAGAGCAGAAAAGAAATGCATAAAATTACTTTGCTACAGCATGTTACGCGTGACATGGAAAACAGAGGACCACATTCACTCTCTGCCGTCAGAGTATGCTATCATAAGTAGTGATACGAAAAACTGTTTTCAGATGATGTCTGAACAAAACATCAGTGGCAAGGCAGCAAGCGGCAGGGAAAATGCTTCGTTCAATGAAGCACCTATATGTGTTTGATATCTTTACCAAATTGATTCTGCTTGAGATCAACTGATTCAAATTTTAAACTATTTCAGTATGTAGCCTATGTACATAAATAATTGATTCAATATTTAAACTAGTTATATGTGGGGGTTTTCTAATGAGTTCCTTATAGAAATCTAAACAGCTTTGAAATCAGTTCCAAATCTGAATTGTTTCAAAATGTGTCTTATACTGAATGACAACCGGTCTTCACTGTTCGGCCACTAATGCAATGTGATACTACGTGGGAAACCAGAGTTCAAAACTAGCAGGAAGGATTTTGCACCTTTAGTTGTTAGAGGCTGCAAGTTTAGGAAGAATAACAGATTCTTTTACCCAATTCAAACTGTCCCCAGGGCCAGGCCTCAAAATAAACACAGCATCTTCAGAGACAGTATTACAGGTTCCACGCCAACCTGAAGACAATCCTGTTCGCATGTCATGAGCAGTTCACACTTTTCTTTGCAAGCAATCTTGTATTACACTCTTGGTTATTTGAAAGCTTATCATGGAAAAATAATAAAAAGTGGTATGTTAAAGCTATGCCAAGTATAAGACACATTTATCATGCTGTCAATGAAATTTCTAACCATATGTCTCAATGGATTTACTAAAATCAGTTTTGTTTTATACCTATAACAGCTATTGTTCTTAGAAAGGGCATGTATAATGTATTTTACAAAAAGAGTGATGCTAAAGCACCAGAAAAAAACACCCACCATGATACATGAGCCCTAAAAATATGTTCAACCTTTTGATAATGTGGTCAAAGCTATTTCTTTAGGACTGCTTGTGAAAGCTGAAGCCAAAAAGCAGGGGAGTATTCCTAAAGCTCAAATTGCTCTAGTTTCTAAATTGAAGATCACATTTAGCTGAGACAGATTAGCTTAATTCAGGTTTTTCACTCGTTCCTTTGTGCTGTGCCAGGTAAGGAAAACCGTCATTTGCTAGCTCAGGTTTTGCTTCATCTAGACAATATTTCAGCTGGCTTTCCCTTCACCCAGTGCCCATCTGGAAAGCAGGTTCTGGAAACTGCCAGCACTGCTCTAGTTTCCCTTCTGAGATAATTCTGCCGGTGTGGAAAAGCCCACAGCAGGACAAACAAACAACCCAGTATGATCTGGGAAGCAAGATTAACAGTAGTGCACAAATGTTATTACCTGCAGTGCTCTGCAGATGTTTGCCATCATGCTAAGGGCATCATATCCCCAAGTAACTTCGCCTGTTACTAGAACTGCAGCTTTGCATTCAATAAGTTTGGCAGGAGGACTGGGTTCTGAGCTGGGTAGACAAGGCTGACAAGCACTACATTTTTCTTGGGCAGAGCTGCTGCATGCACTCCTAGATACTCATTTAAGTTTGGATACAAAACATATCATGCTTATTTAATTAAACATACTAATAATAGTAGTATAGGCTAGTATTAAGTCTAATTTAAGATTCAGCTTTAAATAATTACAAGGAATCGTATCCCTCATGCAGTCCTCCACTATGCTCTAAATATGCTCCCTATACTAAGTACAGATGTAACAGACCCTGGCACAAGACTGAGGCTTTAGGACAGGAATAATAAATGGAAGTAGACCAAACTAATTTGTATTCAGTGATCAGCATTCTACCAGTTTGGCAGGTAACTTACCTGGCTGAAGGTTACACAAGCTGAGATCACTAACAGAATCATCTGGGATATATACATAAAACAAGGTCTCTAATGCAAAAGAAATTTAATAGACGTCTACAGCACTGGCATACAAAATATCCATTCCTTTACTGCAAATATATGAAGCAACATCTGCTTGCTGAATGATTTCATACGGGCAGTTAAACTAATTTGATACAAATATGAAAAGAAACTTTAGGTATTCAGAAGAAATAGGGTCACATTATTCATATCAAATGTGAAACTTACCTTTAAAAGAGTATCTGAACCAAATATATTTTTCACAACATTCATTACTGTTCCAGCTTGGTTGTATTGCTCAGACAACTTCGCTTCTTTGTCAGCTTTATGTTGCACTTGCACTTCCAATCTTTCTTTTAACAAGGACTGAAAACCAGTGGGAGAGTCTGGAACTTGTTTCTCATATTTACATTTCTTTTTAATTCCTACAACCAATTTCTTAACAGTGAACACCTATAAAATAAAAAAAAAAATATAACTAAATGTAAAAACTTCCCTCCTCCTTCTCCTTCCCCCTCAGTTCATACCAGCTTAGATTTTAATTCCAAAGGCACAGACTGCATTTCAACATCCAACGGATGTCAGCAGACAGAGTTTATCTAATTCTCTTACAAAGTTTGAAAATTCCATCTATACATCAAATCCAGTGAAGTTTTATGCACATAAGTCATTCTTAAAGAAATATAATCACTGGCTGACCTTAGTGGGATGGTTAGCGTGAGAGAAGGTGGCAGGATTGGGCCCCAAGTTTTCATAAATAACAGAGAACATCTCCAGATGAACATTCCACTGTTAGTTTTTATAGTACGTCTTCCACAGCCAGCCCACATGGCCTCACACACACATTCATAGATGCCAAAACAATAACAAATTAAAGTTCGGTTTATAAAAACAGCCTTGGCTCAGATGCTGCTTATACAAGTTTGCATGCTGTTTACCCTGAAAAAAGGTGTGGAACTGACCACAATGAGGTGACAACCTCAATTCCACTCACACATGAGGTGGGAAAACCAATAACAAAGTGCAGGATGAGGAAAGGACACTTTGTTTTTCCTGGCTTGTGTGTGAATAAACTGTGTTTTGTTAATGAAGAAATGAAGTCATTTTGTGAAGCAGATTAAGGAACATCTTTCTTCCCCCTTAGCACATATATGCATGTAAACATTTTTACATATATATATAAAAGAAATATACAAAAATATTTACATGTCTGATTGTACAAACACATCCACACTAAATATGACGATCCATGCAACTATGAAGTCCTAGATTATTGTTATGCTAGTTTGCTATCCCTTGCAAGCAGTGGAAGACTATCAGTGACTCCAGGAAAACTAGATTTCTAAGCATTACACTCCCCCTATGATAAGCAGTGATTCAAAGACTACATTGTCACCCAAATTCTGCCTGTGCTTTCAGAACAGAGTTTAAGGGATAGAAGGGGTACATACTGCTTCCCTAAACCATTTAGAATTACAGTTATGGCTCGGTCCTCCAGAATACATAAAAAACTGATGCTGTCCAAGTAGTATGGCACAGAAAACCAGGGAGATGCCTTGAAAGATGAAACAGTTTTATCCAAGTACTGTTCCTGTCCAATTCAACAGAAGGGTTCTCACAAATATCTTGTAGGCCTGATATTTAGCCCAAAAATAGACCAGTTAAAAAAGGGGATTAAATGTTTCACCACACCCACATCATTTCACAAAAGTTTTTCTGCAAGTAACATTTTTCTTACCTATTATCCACAATCAAATGCCAGATTGCATACATCTCATTAAAACTTGTTTTTCCCCATAATTAATTGAGGATACCCCAAGCTATACATTAATTACTAGCAGAGATGCAAAAAACTAAAGCAAGCTTGCTTAAGCATACACTGTCAGTTCAATGCCAGAAAACATTCTACAAGAGATTACACAGACCAAGCAGATGCATGTGGCAGGGACATTTCTATTAGAAACACTCTAAACAAAGCCATTTAGTACGGAGCACATTTTGCTTAAAAGATATACGCATGCCATTAGAGCAAAGCTGGGAACAACTATAAGAACTTTAATTGACACTAAGGAAATAACTGCCAGTATTTATAATTCTACAAAGTATCATAACGAGTTCACTGGAAAAATCTCAGTTCCATCCTGCACATGTGTGCATGATATTTTCAGGCCATTAAGATAACAAAAGCTAAAAGGAAACACTTCTTATTAAAAAGTAAAACCTTTATACATGAAGTGCTACAGAAAATAGAAGGTTTTTGTTACAACCCAGGGAAGATACACAACTGATTCTGTTAAGGGAAATATGCCTCAGATACACTCCCCAAATTAATAGCTTTTCCCTGTCTTTTGGGAGGAAGACATTAATTCATCACTACCAGCAATTACTATACACAATGCACTTGCAGTATCTCAGCTGCTTGGTTAATAAGTAGCAGGTAAAGTCAAGCAAACTCTCTCTCTAATCCCTGTCCATTTACTCTAGGAAGGAAGGAAATAAGCACAGAATACCTCTGATGCAAGATCTAAGTAATCCAAAGAAGCAGCAAAAATGGGTTCTGGAAATGCTTAACCTATATTCTGCTCTACCCCATATGGCTAATGGAATTATACAAATATAAGAAACAAAAGATTTAACCCACAGTAATTCTTGTATCCCAGATTCTTCTAAAGTCAAACCAAAATGCTGTTCTTTTTTTTTTTTTTTTTTGTCCATTAGAACATTCTAATAGTTTGCAAACTGGTTGTACAATATAGGAAGAATTGGTTTTCAGCACTAGCCTTCAATCTGCAGTCAATTCTATATGTCATCTATATCAACTTCCATTCTTTGATGTTATGACAGCACTACAGACCAGCATCTGGTCTTCAAGATTTAGATTCAAGTTTTATATTGGAAACGGTATTTTCATTTATATAGTATTACCATTTGCATACCAAATTTGAAAAGGCTGAATCCTCAAATCTCTCGCATGGCCTATCACTGCTTCAGTATCACGCAAGCAACTATAATTATTACCTTAAAGTAATAGTTTGTGCAGTATAGACCACATTGGTAAAAAGCATTCTGAACTTGCCATTTCTGTTAATACAAGTTTTCCATTAGCCACCCTCAGAGGAAAGAAAAAGCAATCTATCTTTTTATTACCTCTCTATATACAAAAGTAGTAAAAGTTCTGGTAGCCCTAGAGTCGACAGGATCCAGATTTTTCTGAAAACTGGCAGAGTTTAGCTTGAGAGCAAGCCTATGAAGCAGGCATGTTCAGGCTCATACTTCTCTGGTAAACTGGCCACTGGAACACCTGTATTCTCAGCCTAAACTTTTATACATTTCAAAGCTTCCTATTGTAACTGTCCCCCACATGAAAAAAAAAATGCTTCAGCACCATGAACCAGCAACAAAAAAAAAAAATAAACACAGTTCTAATCCTAAAGCCAGGCTGTAAAGAAGCTATAATGGGATCTGGAGAGTTACTCCCTTCTCTTATACATGTCTTCATTTCATTTGCTAAGGTGGTGATTCATTTCAAATTCATGCTAATGAAACATAGTCGAGTTGCAAATCTGGAGCTGCATGAGCTCCCATGAATAGTCCCTTCATTTGCAAACCATACCTGTTTCAGGCTTGACCCTCTTTGAGCACATCATGGAATAGTCCAAGGTACATTGTGTATTACTATGTACAAAAGACTATAGACAGTAAAACAATGAATGAGCTTATAGAAAATAAATTGAATTTAGAATGCTTGCCTATGAATTAATTTTTTCATAGGGTAAATTTATGTCCTCTGTTAGTACAGCAGAAATAACTACAGGAAACATTACTACTGCATTTGAAGAATTCAGATAATTTTATAGTTTTAACTAGAATGCATATGAAGTAGATTAATTTACTATATTTTTGAGGTGCCATGAGCAAAACCACAGGAATAGTTCCAAATTTCATGCTCCTGGGACTTACTATTAATGTAAATAGTTTTGAATAATCATGCCCTAAAGCAAATTTAGAGCCTCATTCAGACTATGAGCCAGTATGCATGTACAAGATTAGTTGCAATCATGCGCTTTTCTGCAGGTCAGAAAATTAATTTGGTATGTGTCTCTGCTGTATACACTAGTGTTCTGTCCTTCCATTAGGAAGGAAAAGACAGATCATTGTAAGTTACTGAAAATCATCTGTGCCTTTTATTAATTTTAAAATTTTCTTTAGCTATCTCTTCAATCTAGTAGGCCTCCCATACAATTCAACATACTGCTGAACTTGAATATTTGCTTTGAATAGGTTTTGCTTTCTACATTTACATTCATTCTCCCAGTAATAACAACACTAGTTTAATTTCATTTCACACAGATTAATTCTATGATGCATGCATCACAGTTCTTCCCTTTTGACAGAATATAGTGAGACACAGAACATTTAACTCGTTTACATACAGGTAGTATATCCAACAAGAGAAAGCACAATCTTTTCAAGCATGACTTCATCTGTAAAGACTACTCTAAATATAGAAGCGTTAATAGTATGAAATGCTTTTTGCACTCTGCTTCAGAGAAGGGTTAGCATATCTTGGTCGATGAGAAAATGAACATGAGCCGGCAGTGCGCGCTTGCAGCCCAGAAAGCCAACCGTATCCTGGCTGCATCAAAAGGAGCATGACCAGCATGTCAAGGGAGGTGATCCTGCCCCTCTGCTCTGCTCTCGTGAGACCTCACTTGGAGTATTGTGTGCAGTTCTGGCGTCGTCAACATAAAAAGGACATGCAACTGTTGGAACAAGTCTAGAGGAGAGCCACAAGGATGATCAGGGGTCTGGAGCACCTCCCGTATGAAGACAGGATGAGAAAGTTGGGCTGTTCAGCCTGGACAAGAGAAGGCTGTGTGGACACCTCATAGCAGCCTTCCAGTATCTGAAGGGGGCCTATAGGGATGCTGGGGAGGGACTCTTTGTTAGGGACTGTAGTGATAGGACAAAGGGTAACGGGTTCAAACTTAAACAGGGGAAGTTTAGACTGGATATGAGGAAGAAATTCTTTACTGTAAGGGTGGTGAGGCACTGGAATGGGTTGCCCATGGAAGCTGTGAATGCTCCATCTTTGGCAGTGTTCAAGGCCAAGTTGGACAGAGCCTTGGGTGGCATGGTTTAGAGGGAGGTGTCCCTGCCCATGGCAGGGGGGCTGGAACTAGATGATCTTAAGGTCTTTTCCAACCCTAACTATTATGTGATTCTATGATCTCTTGCTATTAGAATTTTTTTAATTTGGCTGGGGGTGGGGTTATCATTATGTGTATAGCGAGAGATTTAAAGGCCTCATTTAGGAACAGAAATTAACATGATAAACATTAACAATATTCAGAAATGTGATTTCTGAATCAGAAGTTAAGCCACTCACACAATTAGCTTTAAAGCAGCTAGCTCCAGACCAGTCAGCAGTGTCTATCTGCACAAGCAAACCTTATTGCAGACATACTGTTGGCATATTTACTCTTTTAGAAGTCTACTACTGATGGCAGTAAAAAAAAAAAAAAAGCCTGTTACGCTGCTTGTAGTACATTTGGTAGGTTAATCTAGTTTAAGTCTACAGCAGACTGAATAAAAACATTGTACACCCATAAATATGCATAGACAAAAGCACACACCCTTAATACCACAATTTTGTAAAGGTCTAGCTCATTTGATTTTAAGAACAGGAACTGCACTTATGCAATATTCCTCACATGATTTGTTACACTTTTGCCTTACAGGCTTCCTGCCATAGGAAGTCTTTTAGTTTTTACATTTAATTCTTCAAGGGTCTTAAGCATTTTGAAAGAATATACTGTTCAAATACTCCTTTATAGTACATTATTTCCTTTCTCTATTGATTTCTCTTTTTGTTTTCTCAACTTTTTCATTGAAATGTTCAAAGAATGTCCCTAGAGGAAGCAATAGCATATTAATGATTGCTTAGTTTATTCTTACAAGAACAGTAATTTAGATTATTTTATTATGTTCCAGACAATGATTGCCTAACCAGATAATGTAAGCAAAGTTAAGTAAACTGGAAACAGTTTAATTACAAAAAATCATTGCTTGGAACTTTGTAGAGATGCATTTGTAGTTGAGAAATACCCAATAATTCAGTTCATAGTGCAGGGAAAGTTACCGCAATATCCGTGATGACGAGGTAATGCAGAGAAAGCTTTAGCCAGGGAGTAAATAATGCAATTGAAGAAAGCATGTCAAAAGCTAGTGTAATATCACTGTAGAAGACTCCTAATCATAGACTTTTTAGACACAAAATTGTGTCCCAGATATAACTATTACAGTGGACAAATGGTTTCAAATTATGAGATACATTATTACTCAGAAAGTACTGTGACATTTGAAAAACAGACAGACATACACGCTCTTATCTTTCCTTATTTGCATTACAGCAATAAAATGGTGTCACTCCTTATTTCAGTCCAACATACCTTAATATGATCTTCTGGAACCATATACACAAGTCTTAGAGGCAGCTTGCATCACTGCTGGTGTACAAAGTAGGTTCTAGTCACTTCAGACACCTATGAACATAGAATTAGATACAGATAAATCAGTCTCAGACCACTGATTAAAACACAGCCCAGTAGCTATAAATTGTTCAGCATCACATAATGTAAATCCTTGCTATCACAGGTAGGTTTCGGGGAGAGGTTGTGTGGCTGTTTTTTTTTACTTAAACAATTTCAAGCACAATATATTTATTAGCATTCCTATTTATAGTTACTGAAAGACACTGCATAAAACCAAAAGGAAGGCAAGAAGATGGCACTGATGAAGACAGGCTGAGAAAGGATATCCTCTAAAATTTTTGTTCTGTATACAACTACATGAATGACCATGCATCTCAACTCATTCTGTTAACAGTTTTATGACATAAACAAGTCTATCCTACCTTGTAAAGCACATCACAGTGTCCTGAGGGAATTTGGTGATGTAGCTGCCAAGCCATTCTCCATCATATTTCAATACTTAAGGGGGCTTCTCAGAAAGATGGAGAGAAACTTTTTACCTGGGCCTGTAGTGACAGGACAAGAAGCAACAGTTTTAAACTGAATGGGGTAAGATGTAGATAGGTTATATGGAAAAAGTTTTTACAATGAGGGTGGTGAGACACTAGAATAGGTTGCCCGGAGAAGCTGTGGCTGCCCCATCACTGGAAGTGCTCAAGCCCAAGCTGGATGGGGCTTTAAGTAACCTTATCTAGTGAACGATGTTCCTGCCCATGGCAGAGGTTTGAACTAAAAGATCTCTAAAGATTCATTCTAACCATTTTGTGATGCCTTGGTTAAGGAAAGTCCGCAGATCAGCAGTGTTCCTCAAAGCTTCCACATCCCAAAAAGACAAAAAAAAAAAAAACCCACCCAAAAAAATCTATGAGGACATTAACAGTATTGTGAAAGTAATTTCTTGAAAGAACAGTATCCCTCCATAAGGACTACCAAAACCACATGAATAGAATGATTCTGGGGGAAAATTCTTAAGATTCACCCTTACAGAACATTACTCAGCCACATAAAATTAAGTCTATTGAAATCAATCTGCTTCACAGGAAGTGGAACTCTTGACCTATGAAGTAAAAAAAGAGTTATGTTTTGAGTTTGGGAAGGGTTGGAGATTTGTTTTGGGGTTGTGGGGTGTGGAGTAGGGGGTTAAAAGGTAATTCTTACATTGGGTAAGACTTGTTCTCAAATTTTCCCAAGACAAATGAAAAATATCTCATTACAACATCACCACATCCTGCGTATGATTGTATAAACCTAACTTCTGAGTTGTCACTGGTGTATGTTACGAGAATTAACTGTAGAAAGTCTGGTTTCTTAATTCCACAAGTAACTTGGCCTTTCAAAATACTCTAAGTATACAGACTCTGTATACAAATTAAGCACACAGATTCTGTAGCATACCTATTGGTATTGGAATGAAGTGTCTACACTAAACCAAAAAATATTAACTTGCTTTCTTACCCCTTACTAATTCAATGGAGAATTTTAATACCAATGACAAAATAGTGCACGGGATTAATTACCTCCCGAACCAGTATTTGATACAGTGTGCAAATGAACAGGTTATAATTATTTTAAAAATAATTTACCCACATTTATAAACGCTACATCTTATCTTGACACCCAGAAGCAGTTTGAGATAGAGCAAGATTACAGGATTATGAATGATAATACATCAAGAAGGTCTACTTTCTCTCCGTATTTCTAAAAGTAACATGCTTTATTCCTCATTCTCAGTTTATTTGCACTACTTCCATCTTTTGATGTAAATATTTTACCTTCTGGAAGTAGTGAACAACATGATAGTTCATCTTTATTTCATTTTAGCAGGCACCTCAGATCTTATCCAGGTGTGCGCTGACATATTATACAGCTATGTATGTATATGTATATACACCACTCCAATTTAAATATACTTTCACTAACCTGGTGAGCTAAGTTGCCCATAAATCATCACCCCTACAGGTGTTTCCTGGCCCAAGATATGCAAGAATCAAATGTTTCCATATGAGACAGCTCTTCCAACAAAATCACACTCAAGATAGAAACCAAATGTTAACCAATAAGATCAATAAGTAAATAAATAAAAATTGTTTTCATAGAATCTTAGGACTTGAAAGGACTCAAAAGGCCTCGAGACAATCTACATCACCTTCTGCCTCAAAATAGTTAATACATAAAGTTAAAAAATGTGTTAAATAGCTTCTCCTCTAGCCACAAGGCTTCCTAATGCTCTAGCAGACTAATTAGATACAATTTCCCCATGACAACCTTGTTCTGACTGTGATCTTGGTTTTCAGTTTACAAATACTTTGGTCATTTGTGATAACTAACTTAAAAAATAGAAAACCTAATGGCTAATGTAGAAGTCCCAAATAATTCATTAACAGGCAGTAATATAAAACCTCAGTATATATTAGATCTGTTATTTTGCTGTCAAATGGATTGCTTGCATGTCTCTTGCATATGGCAGCCTTGAGTAAGAAAATTAAATTGACTCTAAAAGAGCCAGATTAAGTGTTAGAAAAAAGGTGCTCAGCATATAATGCAGATAATGATAAATTCTTGCTATTGTAATAAATTGCAACTAGTTCCTATTCAGTTAATGTCTATCTGTCGTTACGATAAGATAGTTACCGTTTTAGAAAGAAGCCACTGGTAAAGTGGTATAATATTCAAGTCCTCGATTTTCTTCTTACCTAACCCGACAGAGCTGATTCAGTCACTTGTGAAAGACTTCTGTTGTAAAAACAAAAAGCTCACTGACATTTGAGGTTGAGCTTTACTCATCTGTCCTCCTCCTGGAGCCTGAAACTTTGACATAACATTAATCCTGAGCAGCTGCTTTACTCAAAAAAATGAATTTGTTTTGGAAAGCTATTCTAAAAGTGCAAGTAGGCAATTCATAAGCAAATGCATAATTTAACAAAAATTTTAACAAATGCTTGAATTCTTTCCTGATAGTCATCTTAATTCTGATGAAAACTTTAAACTGGAATAGCCTCTAGAATAACCTTCCTGGTCACAGTACTACCGCATACTGCCCCCAAAAGGCAGATTGTTAATCACCTGACCCTAGTCTTTTGCAAACAGTAATGTTGAGCTCAGGGCAGTCAAAAATAGCAAATAATATGAAGATACAGCAACAAATTTAGGAAATACGTAGTTGAAAGAAAACATGTTTTCCTTGCTAGACTCAAAGTTTCAGATTTCTGTCACTACTAAAATTATTGCCTGTTGTTCCCTTAAGTAAAATATCAATCCACTGACAAATGTGAGTTACTGATGTACATATTCCTTCCAGATGTTTTATTTCCCATAGCCCTCTTGATAAGAAAAAGCACAAGCAGGTCTTATTGAGCTTGATTTTATTAGCGTATGTCTATAATTATAAGCAAAGATAAAATACCCTTAACTATTATTTGCTCTTGGTTGTGTTTAGCACTAGCAGATAGGGTTGTCTTTCACCTTTTATGTCTCCTACATATTGTTCTGTCCCCCAAAAAAACTCCAGGAATTTCTGTACTATATGCACTCTTCACATCCTCAGGATAGGAAGAATCAGGGCAAGAAAGTTATATTGTCAGCAAAAAATATTATCCATAAATCCCCAGCTCCCAAGTAATTCTTTGATTAAGCTACGGCATGTACAGTCAAAGTGATCAAAAAATCACAATTCTTATGTAGCTTCTTCAAAGGCTTGTCACCTGATGCTGGGACAGCTGTAGCACTTGTCACAGTGTTGCTATTGTCAAATTACTACTTGTGTTTTAAACATTCAGTAGTAGTGTACCTGGTCAAATAACTCCATATCTAGTACAGGCAGCAAAATATAGATATTGTAGAAGGTGATAAATTGGAAAGGATGACAGCTGATGCAAAAAGAAGTAGTACCAACAAAACCATTTTAAAGATTTCCAGGGGTAGTTTCTTGGAATAAGAGAAGACAACAGAGTATATGAATTTCCATGACAGTAAAAGATATCCAAGGATTTAGTGGTTTATCATCTTATAGTACTGGTAACATAAAATGGAATAATTAGAAATAAAATATTCATTAAACATTTCTCTGCACAAGAAAAGGCTTTAAGTTTATATGCAAATTGAAACTAACAGTGTCAAAAGGAAAGATTATTTAGTAAAAATGTTACTATCCATGCAGTTGTGTTGCTTCTCAGGGTTCAAGTATGTGGTATTGCAAGCCTCCATTCAAGTCATCCCCTTAAACCATTGGACAAATTGGCTACATATTAAAAAATGAAGCAAGAAGAATATCTAGATCCACTACAGAAAAAAAGGCCATAGCTGAATTAAGTGTAAAAGAAGATCCTCAACAAGCAGCAATTTCACCTTTTGCCCAGACCTTTAGAGAAATTTGAAGCTACAATCATTCCCTAGCAATACAGCTCACAAAATTCTCAGTGTATTCAGTGACCCCATTTAAGTAGTCATTCAGGGAGGCCTCTCTCTCACTGCATTGGATATTGAGGAGCCTTCTCTAGGACAATTATCTATAAGTCTCCAAAATGAGTCCTAGCTTAGCCTAGCTGTGTGATATGAAACAGCCTGAATCAAAGTCATAAAACTAATCCCCAAGTCCCCAAAGCTGATGTAGCAACATGTCTGCTGGCCTCAAATACTTAAAATATACAAACATACACTGCAGGCTGTCATGGATTCAAAGTCCAGAAATGTTTTAATTTGCAACACTTTCTCAAAGTTTGAGTCTGCATTTTGTAGCAATTCTGGAAACTTATCTGAGTGTCTGTTCATGTAATGTGTGAAAGCTGATTCAGATCTCCTCACAAACCAAGCTGAAAAGTTTTGTGATTAATGCCTTATTTTACTTGCTTCTTTACAAAGGTTACAGTCAGGCTCGTTTTCTGAAACAGGCAGATCAGAGCAGAAGAAAGAATATTGCACTGCACTATTCCTGTATGCAAGTCATACAAGGAGATTTTATGCTTACTATAAAAGTTATTCTTACTAATTAATAAAGAAGTATTAAAGAAAAAGTTTATTATCTAGGAGAAATTATACTACATACTCCTGAAGCAGGAAATAATCACATTTGAAATGACATCAGGAAAACAAAATAAAGGCAAAAGGAACATTCTATCAGCGAATGTTAGACAAGTGACGCTACTGCACTATTAGCCTCAGTTACCCCACAGTCGGTATTTAGTATCACTCAGCCAGACAAAAGAACAACTTCCAGATGCTCACATCACTGGATTATATTTCAGAAAATGTCAGGTGGATGCAGCCCACCTACCAGGGATTTTGGTTTCATCAGAATGAAGCACAAATTCAGAGACTAACAGTAATCAAGGAGTGAAAAGTAGCAATTACCTGCGCATGACACATATGTGCCAGCCTCTTGAATACAAAAGCTCAAGTGCTAGATTTTTTTGTAACTAGACTGAGGAATTTTTAGTGTACTGGCAGTTAACTTGATTAGATGCTAAGCATTTGTTTTAATTTTATTCTACATACTTCCATTTTCTAAATGAGCATGTAGCAAAATACCCATAGTACTTCTAAAGTCTACATCTGAATCTATATCTTTAGCCTAAATTCAAAGCTCTTTCATTTTCAGCAAACACAGTCTTCTTCCCTATCTCAGCAAGCACAGCTCATTAGTACGAATGTGATCCATAAAAAAAAGCAGGTAGCCAAAACAAGTCTGAAAATCTCTTGAAATCTGAATCAAATCAAAACTGTAAAAAAGCCCCAGCAACAAATCACAGACACAAAATTTAAGGGGGGGGGGGGGGGGGGGGGGCAGGGGCTGCCTTTTGGTTTTCTAAATCCTCCTGAGAAAAACACACACCAAAAAAAAAAAAAAAAAAGAAAAAAAAAATAAGAAAGTGTGTACTACTTTTACAAAGGTGAGCTGAAACGGCAAAAAAACTTACGTGAAGCATACTGGCTGTTCCTGCGCTCACCTACAGCTTTGCAATACTGTGTGATTCTAGAAATTGTAAGCAAATGTTTAATTGCCCCAGTTGTTGAATAAACATCCCCTTCTGCAGACATAGAAAGGTTATTTCCTCAGATTCAGAACATTAACATATTTTCACAATTATTCATGCTTTCACACAGTCACTGATTCTCTCTTTTCTGGAACTATGCCAGCAGCATTAGGAGTGGTTTCCCCTTCTAAATTTACCTCTATATTGCTTTTGGAACACACATCACAGCTGCAGTTCAGAATTCTTCCCCAATTCCTCTATCTGAATTCAGGAGTTACACATGGACAGAAAAAAAACCCACAAAACTATGCTTCCATGATACAGGGAAAACATGTTTTTTTATTCTTTCTACCTGCTTGACCAGCACACCTTAATAACCAAAGCTACCTACTCATTTCCTAATTATACTTTTCAGTGTCTCAGAGGAGGATGTTCCAAACACCATTTCATTTATCAGACACTAAATAAGGAGGCTAGGACATTTCAGCAGGGAAAGAGGTGAGTATAGAGAAAAGACCTCTATAAAATCATGATGAATTCAGTGACAAGAACGAAGGGGCATTAGACAGCAAGTACAATGGGGAAAGGATTTTTAAGTTGTAGAACATGATGCTATATGTAGTAAATGCTTGAAAACAAAAGCCTCTACACTTAGTAAACATAGCAGTACCTTTGGTTCAGAAAGTCCTTCATCTTCAGATTCCTGGAAGCAAAGAAATTAACATGCAAAATTAACATTACATGTTTCTCCCAGTTTTATACTCTTTAGTTGTTTGCTTTTGGACACTCAACAAGATGCTTCTGACACGACAAGAAAGTCATCGTTCTGACTCGTATTTTTAAAGTCTAGTAAAAGCTTAAACAGAGAAGTGGAAGATACTGAGCAACAAAGAATTTACAAGAGAGATCAAACACCCTGTTTTCTTAGTCTGTTGAATCTAACATACAAATTGAAAAAGTAGATTGTTTTCTTAATTTATTAAATGTTGCATTAAAACCATTTTTTTTTTCTTTTGGATATATAATGTCACTAAGTGAAGAAATCTGGAAACAGGTTAAGTCTTTGTCCTCTTAAAACACATTTCAAGCGTTCAGGAGACATTTAGGACTCTGACTAAATGTCTCCAAATACAGTCTCCCATAAAGCTATCTCAGTCCAACATATTAGTAATTTTTAAAACATGATGTTTAGCTTGCAAGGCCTCCACTCTCCGTCTCCTTCAATATTTCTTAGATCACCAATTTAATCTTTTGCGAAGAAAAATGCTTACAGTATAGGAAATAAAAAAAAATAATAAAGGTAAGAAATATGGGTTGTCAAAAAAAAGCATGAAATTCCAAGACAGCTCTTCACTTTAGTAAAACTGCTTACTAGACATCTTTTGTAGATGTAGTGGATGCAGTCTAGTTAGGGGCAGTTGTTTCATCATGGCTATCTACACACTCCTTACAACCACACAGACAAACTCTGGGATTTACAATACCCTTAAAGCAAAACATACAGTTTCTCTCTTCCTTCTAAGGTAGAAGTGTCTACCATATAAAAATGGTATGCCTTCAACTTGGAAAATGAAGGGCATCATTAAGTGTAGTAACTAGTACACATTTATGTTCTCAAAACAGAAAAAGAAACAACAATTATCTCATTTATCTCCCAAAACAATTGTACTCAAATATTTAGATTGCCTAATTCATTCTTCTGACTTTCAATGCTTCTACTTCCAGGTATCTAGAGTACAAGACACTGCTTTGTTCATTTTCAAACATATAAAATAGAAACAAACGTGAGTAGAGAAGCCACAGAAGACAAACCTGAAAATGCAGCAATGTGAACACAAAGTTTTTATAGAAGAAATAACACAAGAACTTGCACCTTCTCAAACAAGAAAGATTGCCATGAATCTGCAAGAGCCTCTGGAGGCATCTGAACTGGGCAAACAGTCCCTGGCCAAAACAGCTTCTATTTCTTCCTGGCCACTGATGCCAACTCCTATGTGTGTACCTGCAAGAAAAGACAGGAAACTTATTTCTACTGAATAGCTGAAAAACAAATGTCAGCTTATTAAGCTACCACATAAGACAGTTTCAGACAATAGCTATAATTACTGTCAATGGAAAACATTATCCTAGACTACAGGAAATTTGAAATAGGAGCCAAAAGTGATCATCAAAAAACAAATGGTCTCACATAAACAGTTGCATTCACTGCTCACTCACACAGCCCCTCCAACCCCAGAAGCACAAGCAGCAACCTGTGCAAATTAATTTTGATTATTTTTATGTAATTCACAGTTTCTCTTCTTTCTCCTTTCATGTCCCCTTTAACTCTTCCCCTTTTCATTGTTGCTTTTCGAAGACCATTTTCCAACTCTTCACGCCAAAATAGATGAACAAAGGCAACTTAACTTTATACTAACTATAATCTTTTACAGGTTTAGATAACAACAGCAAAACTTAAAATAAACCTGTTACAGAACAACCCATTTTGTATCATCCTATTCTGCTATTTTTCCTGCTTCAACAGTATATTGTAGGAATTTGAAATTCTGACAAATTTACAGGGCAAGGCTAATAGCAACATGAAACAGTCTAAGCAAGTGACCCAGGCCGTTATTCATCAGGAAGTCAGCTTGTATCATTTTAAGACTGCCCATCAATTAATCAGAAAGTTATATATTTACTGTGAAGTCTCACATAGCTATCGTACTGTAAAAATGAACTTCCAGATATCTAACAGTAAAATAAGCAAAGCAGTTACCTATGTTAACTTCAGTATTAAGCATTTCATTTGCTTAATACCGTCTGATGTTCTGATCCTGCCACACTGCATTCTCAAGAGGAACATTAATCAGTTAGGAAGTTTTACAGGCTATCAAAGCGTGATGTTTAATACAATAGTTTTGTATTTTCTCAAAACATTAATTCTGAGATGCCTGCATGCAATTAAATGTGACCCAAATATGGATATCCTCCACTGAGTTCTGAAGCTCCTGGTACTTCTGAGCAGTAATACAGTAGGAGTTATATCAGGTCCAGCATTTGGTAGTTCAGCTCAGGGCAGGTAACATAACATTTTTGTGCAACAGACTTGGATTAGTTTTATTCCAAAGACCCAGCTACGAGCAAAAATAGGCAATGAAAGAAATAGCTCAGCTAACAGCAGAAGATGCAGCATCTGTTGCTCAAAAATTCTTGAAGCAGGACAAAAGGTGAGCTTTCAGGCTGGCAGTTAAAAGGATCCAACGTGGTACTGAGTAGATGCCTTGAATGAAAAGGATATCCATGATGGCAGGAAGAGAACAAAAATTCTATTCATACTCTCAGTATGAATCATGGACTGTATTCTATACCTAACCAATGGGTCATTAAAAAAATAAAAACAAACAACCCCCCCCCAAAAAAAAACCCACCACACCAAAAAAAAAAAACCCACAAAACACAACAACAAACAAGTTAATAGTAACAGCTATAGGGCACCCTGTTTGAGAAATACAGCCAACTTGTTCTTCAGTCATATTCCATTACTTATGTTTGATGTAAATATTTGTAACAGTAGCCTCGCATTTTAGGAAAATAATAACCATTTGGAGGGTATTGTGGAACAGTAACTTCCCACTTATCTGAAAGGTGACCAAAGTTACAAGACAAAAAACCATCAAGAATGAGTAAACACAAAGAACACACCTCTTGCTGGGACAAGAGTGAAGGAAGCTGCACAAGCAGCTTTGAATGGTTGCCCTGTTCTTTTGTTTTTTCCTGAACGTCTGCTCTTAGTCACTGCTAAAGACAGGACCCTGGATTAGACAGATATTTGGGCTTATTCAGTTGAAGTTCACCCCGCACAAACCAATCTATTTATCATAGTTACTTTCAAGTACCAAATAATGGCATAAGGGTTGATCTGAGTTGTTCTTATTTTTTCCATAAAAGGAAAAGCAATTCTTCAAATACAAAAGGTCTAAGTAACGGGCCTGCTATAAACACAAATTCATTAATAAGCCATCATTTTTATTTACATTTCAAACTAAATTTTCCCTTACTTTTGATCATGCTGATGTCATTAGCTCCAGTTCCTACTGCCAACGTGACTGCCTTCCTGTGTTTCCTAATCAGCTCTGAAACTCATGTTTTTTGTAAAGTGACTCAACAATAAGTCACAGTTTTACACATACAGACAAGCTCCAAGAATATTCTCCAAATCAGCCTCAATAGCAAGAGCCTAAAAACTTCTGGTAAGTCAGCTAGTTTCGTAACCACTTTAGGGCAACATGATGTTGATAATTCCTTGCATTTAAGTAGGCTATCTTCTTTCATAGCAAAGTCTAAGCAATTTTAAGCAACTGAAGCATTTAGCAGAAAATCTCATTCCTATGCATTATCATAAATCATCCTCTTATGTGTATATACACACATATATAGCATATACAATCTCAACACAATTATAAAACACATTTTCTTGCAAAATTGTTTGATTTCACTTTTACCTACAAAATGCTAAAAAGAAACTAACTCACTAAAATTGGCTACTTGAGAAAAACATTCAGCTTTCCAGCTGACACTGTGAGGATTAGGGAGTAAACAAAAAGACTTACTAAATTGAACTATCATCTCAACAGGCATTTAGTACAGGAATGTGTGTTTCTCTGGTTCATTACTTGGAAGAACGTCCCACTGTTAACTTTTGCAATTATCGTTACATAATGTTCAGCCATACCCTCAGAAGGTTCTCTTATGGGATTGTATTTAATACTGCAGCTAGCCACACATGGAATGAGGCCAGAAACACAAATTCTGTAGCATCTGAATATATATATCACAGCATTTAATTTACTGTGAAAATTGTGACATTAAAATATAAAAAGAAAACCTTCTAAAAGGAAGAAGTAGGGATCTCAGAAATTTTGGATTGCTCAAGTCACAGGGTATGGCAGTGAAATAAGAGGAAATTTTGGATTGCAGAATCACGTAGTGAGACAAACAGGTGGAGACTAGAATTGCTAACTATCTTCTAATGCAGCTACAGCTTCATGAAGCAAGCTTGAAGCTCTATTAAATTAGTAAATAAGAAACCTTCAATTTTTGTTCAAGAGTTCAAGCCTGAAGTACATGAAAGGAATACAGCTTTCCTTATGACAGGAACCAGACTCTCTAATCAAAGCAAATTGCTCCAGCATTCCTATAAAATGCTGATACTTAAACAATCCACTGGAAGTAACTTAATGACATTAATTTGATGTAGTAATTATTTTAAGCTCAAGTTGTGCTTTTAAGCAAAATGGGGAAAAAATAGTTGCACTACATCTGCCTACTTGTATTTCAGTTAACTGGCACTGGTCCTGCGCTGCTGCTACTCCCACACAAGCGCTTGATAGCAGCAATAGGATATCTTAATTAAGGACGGATAAGATTGTGTGAAACATTGACTACAAGAGCCTCTAGTGTAAAATTTATTTTGAAAAGCTATGCAGAATACTAATTCTTTTCCAAATGCTCTCAACCTGGATTTCCTGGAACAGAACACATATAATTGGAGTGAGAATGAAAGGGCAAAACATAATAAACATACTTAACAGGCCATAACCATTAACTGTTAAGGGGTTAATTAACTATCAATGACAGACTTACCCCAAACTAAGACCTGGTTGGACCTTTGCACTTTGTCTCATGGAGTAGCTGAGAATCATAAAGCTCTTACAGGTATTCTGCTTTGTTTAAAGAAAAGAAAAATAGAAAAGAGGCTAAGAAAGGAATGTGGCCACCTAACAATGACTTAGAGGTGCCACCACAGAGTCTGTCTGCACATCTGCCTCACCTTTAACTTGGAATTTAGTTTTTATTTTAGTGTTTTTGCTTGGAATCTCTTTATTGCTTTTGCTTTGTAGTTGTTTCATGTAAGTTTCAGTTGGAGCTGAGATTATTCTCAGCAAAAATTTATTAATACTGAATGTTAATCTCATTGCCAGGATGTTTGCTGTATGAATATACTGTAATGCTCCAAATACAAATGGAGTATCAAAGGGAAACAATATAAGTTGAAATAAGGACAATAGAACAAGCACTGAGTTACATGAGCTTATTTGCCATTCTTCTGACACTACTGGATTCCTTTTTCCCCAAAGGAAATTTTCATTCACTCAACAGCAAGGAAAGACTTACTGGTAAGTGGTTCTGCAAAATCATGCTGACGCAGCTGCAAATTAAAAGTGTTCGGAAGCTCTCCTCAGATGGGACACTATTACAGACATAAAATACTCCCTATGCATATGCTAAGTTTTTTCTAAGTGTCTTACTCCTATAGCATAACACAAGAATTTTTTTCACAGTATCTGCTAACTGACCTACTCCACAGACAATTAGTTCTAGACTATTGTAGCAGTAGGGCCCATGTGAGACTGCTGATATATCTCACAAAGGGAGATCTTTAATAAAGTAAATCGATATCTGTTATTGTCTCTTCTTGCCTTTTAGTATTGGAATAATTAATATGTTGTTACAAGTATCTATTTTTTTATTTTAGAAATTATTCAGCTTATTCTTAAATTTTATAAACACAGACTTAGAGGAAACTAGTCTCAGGATATCCAACTTCTAAAACCAGCCACAACACAACGCAGATCCAAATTTGATAGATCATGTTTAGATGCTTTACTCCAAAAATTTATGTAGGTTTCTCAAAAGGTTGCTGAGTTAACACTTCAAAGAATAAGCTTGTGCAAAGTAGGCAGTATCAACAGTAATAGCAGCAGTCTACAGGGCCAGCAGTAATGACAGTAGCAGCAATAGTCTAGGAACCCTAAAATAAATGTTGATGAGCAATGAGTTCTTTCTTTTCCCACTGTATCCAGGCTTTTGCAGGAAACTTTTAAACTTTTCATTGAACAGTGATTAGTTTGTATTTGCAAGGCACAATGATGCCATATGGTAAACTAGACAGCAATCTAACTACCATGTACAGGAGCCCAGAAAGCGGGTTAAGTGCTGGCCACAGAAAGGCCAACTTCTGCTCTTTGAAGGACACCTGCTGGAGGAACGTGTCACTAAAGGTAGCAAGTGCGTCCCACTTCAAAATCACCATAAAGGGAGAGACAAGGTGCTAAAAGGAAAACAAACTGACCTCTGTGGATGAAGGTGAAGAGTTAGGCATGCCTTGATACACAAACGTAGCATGAAAGTTATTAGCTAATGGAAGAAACTACTTTTTAACATTTTCACATATATCCATAGTCTTGAATAAGAGAATATTATAGTAGAACTTAAGAAAAGTGATTTCACATCCAAGAAAGATGTATATTCACTAATAACAAGTATGAGATGGACCTTTCAGTGAACAAAAACAGTCTTTGTGGCACCTCTAAGAGTGGAAATTACTACAGACGTTACTAAAAGCCTCACAGTGAATGAGGTAGGGAAGAGAACTAGTAAGACCCAAGTCAGAAGTCATTTGTCCACTCATTCACCAGAAAGTCTCTCCCTCCTCAATTATTCTAAACATTTTAAGTTTCTGTAATAAAAGTTGCCTAAATTATTCCTCTGAAGTAACTAGGATGAAATCTGGGTTTCTTAATTCAGCTCTTAAATTTAGTGCAGATGAATCTTTCTTGCCTTTCCCCCCCCCCTTTCAATTTTTATTTGAAAGTTGTTAATTTCAAAGGGGAGAAAAATGCAAGTTAGGCTCACTTGTATGTTTAGACATAACTTAGAGAAGTGGTACAATGCAAGTGGATTAAAATGTCTGATGGTAGCATTGACAACTAATAATTTTAAGTTTTCCTATATATCATTTGCTGAACTGCATCATGTTACTAGGCAAAGCAAAATACATCACTAGCATTCAGGTCTCTATATTATATATAGAAAAAAACTGAAATCCTAGAAGCTCCCAGGACAAAAGCCCCCAGAATGGTTTGGGTTGGAAGGGACCTTAAGGCTCCAGTTCCAACCCCCCGCCATGGGCAGGGACACCTTCCACTAAGAACAGATTGCTCAAAGCCCCAGCCTGGCCTTCAACACTGCCAGGGTGGGGCATACAGAACTCCTCTGGGCAACCTGCTCCTGTGTCTCATAACCCTCATAGTGAAGAGTTTTTTTTTTTAATATCTACTCTTTTTCAGCTTAAAGCCATTCCCCCGATATAATCCTTGTAAAAAGCCAGGAAGTTGGCACTAGAACATAAGTGAAAAGGATGAACCTCAACATAGATCTCATCATCAAGCCATCAAAATAAGTCTGATGCCCAAATTCATAAGTATTAGAACTGCGAGAAATTTTATTACATGTTTGAAAGAGACAGAACAACCTGCAATTAAAACAATTCCACATTACTGCTTCACAGCCAAGTGAATTATGTTTTCCTTGCAATAAGACCATTTTGAGCTTTAGTTAACACTTAGGAAAATAAGGATATAATTAGGTAAATGTTGGCTAGTACACCTAGACACTTATACTTTAATGTCAAATTGCAAGACTTCCAAATATATTAAGAAACAAATGTGATTATTGCTCTCATCATAGAATCATAGAATAGTTAGGGTTGGAAAGGACCTTAAGATCATCTAGTTCCAACGCTGATATTCTAAAGACCCATGCTCATTACAAGTGAACTAGGGAAAGTCCTAAGACCAACCACTGGACTCAAAAGTTCACTGATAAGTTATTTCTTAAACATCAACATTACTATGCATGGGATGGGATTCAGATATTGTACTTTACTGTACTCTTCTGCACAAGCATTTTTATTAAGCAAAGTATACTGCAGTATTTATAACTTAAAATTTCTGTAAATGCCTTTGAAGTGCAAAGATCATGAACAGTCTCATTGATAAAGCACAAGAACATGCCAGGAAATGTTTTTCACCTAAAACACATGTCAACAAAACAAGCTGTTATATGGTTTACCAACAACAGTGTAGCTTGATCATTCCCGATATTCTGGTATAAGATATTATAAGGAAAAAAAAAGAACAGTAAACATCAAAATTGATGGACTGCAATGTAAGAAAAGTTTTTAACTGAATATATGAACTATTGGGTGAAAACCATACCCATTTGGGAAAACATTTGTAGGAGTGTAGGGGGGAGAAGTGGGAGAAAGGGAGAGCTGAAGAGACAGAGAAAGGAAAAGGAGACTGACAAAGACACAGGTGCAAGTGGACAGAGGTCAAAGGGACAAGTCTTGACAGCCATCACCACCTAATGCAGTGTGTGCATGCTTTACAATACACTATGGTTTCAGCCACACCACTCTGTTGTTCTCTTATCTAGATGGCAGCTGTACCCTGGCCACACACACATACAGACCCCTCTTAACCTTACAGAGTAAGTACGGAAACTCAAGGTTTTAGCATCTAAGGAACTGTAAAAGAGATCAGATGCTTATGATTCCAACTTTGCTTTCATATAAAACACGTTGGCCTTCTGGAAAAGATTAAGAGAAAACCAAGAAAGCTCTATTACAGAGAGAAAAACAATAGTTACGATTGTAACCCATATTTAGTATATGCTATGATGGTTTAGTAATATCACAGACATTTTACATATCATGGAATGGTCTGTATTATGCATGGACACTTACAGAGAACATGAATCCTTTGAGAAAGCAAGAAGAATTTTATTCAGTTTTCCTTTAAGTTCACCTTAGAGGAGACCCCTGAAATCAGACAGCGCATACTTATTAAAGTAACTGGATAATTTGCATTCACATTCATACACTTGCACTGATTTCAAGCTAGGAGTTTTGTGATAGGGATTACTTGCACAATGTAAATATTTGAAATGTTTAAAATACTAGCACAAAACCTGGGAACCCATATTATTTAAGTAGATTTAGTTCTTTAATCAGCTCTGGGAACACAAAATACTCAGAACATTAACCTAACTTGACAGCAAGAAAACATTCTATTCCCAATTAAGGAATTTATGTATATATTTACACCAAGAATATTCAAACCATGTAATTTTAAGCCTCTTATTTAAGTTGAATATGTTGACTATTAAAAGGAGCTCCTGAGTTAATATCTCAAGTGGAAGTACTTGCACCAAGACAGTTAAATGCCAAAAGACATGAATGCTCCATTGGCCAGATGAAGTTGTTGAAATACAGCTGCATCTGCCCCTTTACAATAAAGCTTTATCTGATCATCCGGAGTAATAACTGAAAAAAAGGCAAGAATTTAAAACAAAAACTGTAATCTTCTTTCTTGGGCCTTTTGTGCATGGTTTTTTAAAGGGTTGTTTGATCTCCCAGGCCTAATTACAGTTTTATTGTACATACCAATAAAAAATAGCCATTACACAGAAATAGTCCAAGTGTATTTTTAAAAGGAACAGAAGGTATCGTTATAAAAAACATTTTGATATGAAAAAGGATGTGTAACATGGAGTGAAACTTTAAGTCCAGTTTCCATTACAGATCCCGTTTTCTCAGTCCACAAAGTTACCAATATTTTAGGCTATAATTTCACAAGTTGCAAATTGTAGCTAATCTTTGCATGACCCTCAGCCTTCTGAAATCTCAAGTCCAAGACCGATACCTCATCTTAAACATACTTCACTCTCAAATCAAATAAGGCTCAGACTATCTTAGTTTCTTAACAAACCCTGCTTTCAAGAGTCCTCTTTTTTTTTTCCCTTCCTTGGGTATTTCCTCCCTATTTTTCCTATATTCCACTTCCTTGTTTCCTCTTGACAGAGACTAGACAGTTTTTTGAATCATTGTCACTTGTTTCCTTGGAATAGTCTTTTGCTCTCAACCTCAAAAATCAGAGAAAACAAGAGGAAAAGCTCAAGAAAGACAGGCTGCAGTGGCAGGTGAATAAAAATCTTTATATGCTAATGAATTTGTATTAAACAGACAGTGTTTTTAAACATTTCTCCATAACAGATTCATACAATCGAGAGGATTTTTTTTTTATAGAAAATGTATGTTTATCTACAGGAATTTTCAATAAAAAGTTGGAACCTTACATATAACAACTTTTTCAAAATACCTTCTGAAATCAGTGGTGATTAAAGTCCAAAAAAGGGAACCACCTAGTTATTGGTGTATTCTTCATTCCAGTTAAGACCTATAGCAACAGCAATGAAACTACTCATTCCACAAGTGGTGTTACTATACAGATTTTTCATTATTTTTTAACTAAAACAAACCAGATGAATAAAGGAACTGAAATGGCCCACCTGAATTTTGTGTCAGTATATTTAGTAGCTTATAAAAGCCTACCTCCAGTTGACTTGGATAATTCAAAAACCAAGACAGAACATCTGAACTTTTTGGAGTAGAAACACAAAGCAGTCTGAGAACTTCAAAGATAAGCAACACCACAGTACATGGTGCTTATATCTGTAGGTTTTGTCTTGATGAAGTTTTCAACATTTTTTTTAAATAATGGAATAAAACAGGGAGTACATTAATGATCGGCAATAGCAATGATCATATTCTGTGCTGGGAGGTTAGCATGCAACACCACTGGCAAGAGCAAAAGAAGAGCAGAGCCTTAAGTGATATAAGATTTATAACCAACTAGAATTTAGTGAAATAGCTCAACAAGAAAATGTGCCCACAGAAAAAAAAATCCTTGATACTTTGCATACTATTCTACACTAATTAATTTTATTATGTTATCTTGAAAGCTCAGAAAAATTAGTTATCAAATTACCTATTAGTCAATTTTTAATATTAATGCTCTTGGGGGCTCATAAACATACAAGCTGAGTGTCTATGAGATGAAAGAAAAAGAAATATTCATTAAAAGTTTAAGCACCTGAATTTGTCAGGCAGGTTCGGTAAGCTCCAATTGCAGCCATTGAAGAGAAGCCAGCAGACACAAGACTTGCCTGAACCACTTGTAAAAGCATCTTAAAATCTATTTCCTTTAACTTCGGGGGAAACTGAAGAAGCTTCCTAGCTTAGTTTTAGCCGATTACATCAGGTGCTAAGTTTGACTCGTGAATACCTCCTACGCAACTTGCATTGGTTGGCTCTGAGAAGTAAGGCAGCCTTATGCACCACAAATACAGAACTCTAAACCCACAGATAATAAGACTAATAAACAGAAAAACAGCAAATAAGATCTATATCTTTGCTCTTAAACAAAGATTAGATGTTGCAAGGAACTGGTCTTCAGAGCTCAGGTTCCAGATTCACCTGACAATTGTTTTTCCCCTATAGAGAAACATCGCTTAAGCTATAACAATAGAACAAACCTGCTCTTGGGATCAAATTTTTCTAAAGCTTTTTCATTGTGAAATGTTCAGATTTTCAAGAAAATAGGAGGGGAGAACAGAAAAAAAAAAAATCACTTTATTATTTTGCCTGTGATGGAGCTCCTAATTTTCTTGACCTATAAAGCCAGGCTGCATTTTCAGTGGCATTATGATAGAACACTATTTCTCTAAACGTTTTGGCAAAGATAGAAGTGATTCTCTGGCTAAAGGCTGTATACCGCAGACAGAAAACTGCGGCTCAAGACAAGTACAGCGCAAGTTTAGCCATGAAACACAGCCTGTGTTTATTTAAAGAGTATATTGGAATGCCAGTGATTCTTTTCAGCTGTCCCATTATTTTTTCTCCCCTAAACTTATGTTTAATTTTTTCCATGGTCCTAATTAGGCAACGCTCAAATTTGGAAAAACCAGCAAACATGCAGTACTGTGCAGCAGATGGCAAGATGTTCTAGAGATTCCATTAAGAGCATCTTGGACATCATGTGATGTAAGACAAAAGCAAACACTTGTAGCAGCCAACTGGAATCAATTCCTCTACTGTGACAACAGAGAAGGCAACCTACAGCTTGCAGGACCAGAAAGCTGAGAGTGAAATCACAGGCCACCCACATATATAGAGGTACCCCAAGTTCGGTCACTGGCTCCAAATTAAATCGTTTCCCCTTAATTCACATACCCTGAAGGTTAACAGTGAAGTGCAATATAAAATGTCAAAACTGAACTACACTGGTTAACATAAGATTGCATTAAGCTACACAGTTGAGCAATGTGCAGTAATTGCCTGTTACACGATCTAAAGCACATTTGGTTTCACCCGCCCAAACAGCATGTATTTCATTTTGATAGAAATAAGTTCTTTCAAATTAAAATCATTACTAGATATGTCATTTAATATCTCCCATCAGGCTGCAATATATCACACAAATACTTATTTTCTTGGCAGATTTTGTTTTCACTTAGACAAAAATCCTCTATCATAAGCAATATGTTTTGTATTATACGTACATCACTGGTTACTTACTTTCTTCATTACTATTTTCAGCGTTTTAAAGCTGATCATAAAAGTTTCTCTAAGCTGATACTTAGATTACTATATACATAATTCACATGAACTCTTTCATAAGTAAATATTTCAGAAAAATGAATAAGATGATCCAATTAAGTTTAATTCATTATTTAGGCTATTTGATTCATACTGTCTATGTATTCCACATTTATCACAGTCAAATCTGAACACAAAGGACAAGCTTTAGAGCGTTGGTTCTCAGCTCTAATCCACACCATTCCATTTTAGACATCTGCATTGACAGGCCAAATTGGCTTGTAATGTCCCTATCTTTAAAAACTCCATCTCTTCACAACCAACAAAATGCTCTGGAGAATTACATTCAGAGATGGTGCTCTACCTGTGTGCACTGAAGAGCCCTTAGGAAGAATCTCTTTTTTCTTTTTTTTGACCATAAAAAGTAATCCAGGGAGACAAACTGGAGTTGAATAACATTAATATACTGCTTTGATCTACTTGCCTTGACTATCATTTAGCTATCTGCCTGGGCTACTCAACCTGTTAACAATGTATTTCTCTCACATGTTTCAATTTAAACTGGCAAATTACAGCAAATAATCCCAAAAGTCTTTAAAGACTCGGAGCTGTTGTTGACCAAGCAGCTGACTCCTCAGCAACACTGCCATTTGATATACAGAAATAAATCTCAGTTATTTAGTGTTGGTTTTGTTTGTCTGGGATTTTATTCATCAGCATTATATGAAAAGAAATAATTTAAGATCTCAACATGAGAAGATACTAAAGTATAGTAGAATAAACATAATGGAGCCTGCTCACAGCTACCTCAGGTTGACTGCAAGCTAGAATTCCTGACTTTCATCCCTGTTCCTCTTCAGTGTTATATGACTAACATCCTCTGTTTTACTCTAGGCTATTCACTTTTAAAATGGTTTTATTGATTTGTAGTCCTAAAGACATTCTACGTAAGCTAAGCATTATCATAGGAAAGCAAAGTATTAACAATGAACTGCTGCAGGTTATGGAAAGTGACATTAACACAACGTATAGTTTGTCCAGTCTCACCCATGTTACTTAAAATACCATAAAACACCACAGTAACTGATGATAATAGGGAAGGGACAACACAGGGTAGTCAGATTTACAACTAACTCCTTGCTAAAATCAACACTTGAATTTGGCTACCCTATGGTTTTTCATTTTTAAAAGTAAGGCTTTGTGTTTGAAGTCTTCAATTTCAGTTTTTCATTTCAGTGAACCATTTAAAATTAAGATAAACATAAATACACGTCCAGTCCTGCTGCTATCAGGAGAATTAAGTACTAAAAGATGGATATTTTGCTAAACAAGTTATTTTATTTTTCTTCTTTCCATTTCATGGTAAGTTGTCAAAATGACTACATGGTATTGGATGTGTCCTTGTAAAGGACTTTTAAGCCCTTTGCAAGTATAGAATTTAGTATTAACAGTCATGAAAATATGTAAACCTGCCATAAGTTACATAAAACAGATCACAGCAGCAGTCAAAAATCAGACTGCTAGGCAACACTGTATTAAATGCAAAATTACATATACTGTACTTTCATCCAGAAATAAGACCAAAGGATACTTACTTGGAAAAATCGTAATGCCCATAAAGTTCTAATCAGCAACTAAAGACATAAGCCCCAGTACATATAAAAATCTGTTCCACTGTTAAAAGTATCGGCATGAATTTCACAACTGTCTAAGTTATTTAGGCAGAACTACTCTTTTTGCAGACAAAGAATGAGATTTATTCAAGATAAAGCTCATTTTTATCCCTATTAGAAACTTGTAAATATACCCTTTCAAAAAGACCCTCTGGGCTGTCCAGCATATCCCCTGTGCTTAGTAAGTCCTGAAAACAAAGAAACAAAGTTAAATGATTTTGGGACTAATAATTTAATATTCTTCCCACAAAACTTGTTTGGGAAGTCATGCATGAGTTTAGAAGTAAGTGCCATGTAATGTATAAACAAAGCCTTAACAAACCCTTTTCTATATTCCAAGAAAGGACATAACATCCCCCAAAATTCATCCTCGTTAACATCAAACTTTGACTAAAACACAAGAAAACAATGTTTCATTCAAGCTACAAGCATGCCAAACAATGAAACAAAAGCACTTAGAAAGACCATATTTGCTACCAAGTATTCATGACCATGTAAAATATTTTTTTAAACTCACATAGATGAGTCTAATCAGCTCCTTATATTTATAATAAACACATAATGCATTACCATCATCCATCAAATGAAGTTTAAAACTCACATATGTAACATTGTTCTCCTGTGACAACCTGGAGAATGACTGTAGGAGGGCCCAGCAAATACTTCCCACAGGGCAAAAACTATAAATGCATAATCTATCAAAATGTATGTAAAATGCGTAAAAAGTAGTGGTGCAAAAGCTATAAATGGAACTAAGAGCATATTAAAGTTAGAACCGAACAATAGGAGTTCTCTGGAAAATAGAAATTCTCTGGCCTCAGAGAATAAACCAAGCTATTCAAAAAAATTTAGAAAGCATCAATATCCCACAGAGCAATGCATGTAGAACTTGCTAAAACAGACTGAGTATTAAAACAGCCATTCTCTACTCAGTTAGGGAAAACTTGCTTTTCATTACAACTAAGCACATGAGGTAAAATGTTGTACCAACACATCCAGACTGGTTTTAATACTAAGGGTCATGGCATATATGAATGTATAACATAAAAATTCATGGCATCTTGAGTTTGTGTAACAGTCCACTAGGAGCATCCGATGGTTCTTTCAATCCAAATATCTCCTTACTAAAAGTTTTGATCTTACCTGAACAAAATACATATAATTTACACATAAGATAGATAAAATATTTATCATGCAATACGAGATATAATTTTTCAGTCATACTACAGAGGACTGTAGTATAACTGTACTGCAGTATAATGTATTCCATGTATATAAAATTTTTTTAATTTAAAATTAGTACTGTGTTGTCTGGAAAATACTAGCAGTCTCAAATCTTCTGTGGAAAAATTGGCAAAGTATCAGGTACCTAAGGTCAGTTTTATGATTAAGCAATAGGTTTTCTAGAGTTAAAAACATTTTAAATTTGAGTAATAAATATTACTTTGTGAAATATTGTTACAGTGAAAGGTCTCCAAACATTCCAGAAAACAGTTTTGAGTAGACATGTAATGTGTAACAAATAAGGCTGTAACCTAGACTTCTGGGACATTCCAAAACTTCACACCTACCTACAAGTTAAAGATTTCTTGTTTGTACTTCCTCCTGTACAAAATACTAGGAGATAATACAACACAGAAAAGGACAAAGGATTAACAAAATATTGCTTTAATGTTCGATGGTAAAGTATAACAGTCGCGTGTTGACAAAGCTTAGGTCATATTTCAAAACGCTAAGGGGCTGTTCAGCAAAAGCTGGTGGGTTTGTTTCCTATTTCTTCTCAGGGCCACACAGTTACAGCTTCAGAATGTTTTCAGGACCTGCACATGAGTCAAGGGAAAATTGCTGCAGATCGTTAAAGAAAAATGAGCAGGGGGATTAAGGCTGAAGATAATGGGAAGAAATAGAATATGTGAGAATTCCCCAATTTTATTATCCTCTAGTGTTGATGTGGGAAAAAAAAACCCTTCATCAGCCCAGCCTAGATGGCTTAATTGCCCTATAGGCTACAGTCCTGTCAATCTCCAAAACCTCACCAGGTTTTTAAAACATGGTTTAATAGTTTAACTTAGTATATATTCACAAAATTAATAAAGCCACATACAATACTCTAGGATGTAAGTTATTAGTTCTTAAGAAGTCTTCTCAAGCAATAATTCTTAAGCTTCACAATAAGAAAAATTAAAGTGGCTTTCAATCTTTAAAATCATTCTAAAAGTAAGATGAAAATTCTGCCAAATTAACAAATACTTGCCTCATGTAAAGATGTAGCCAAAAATTGGCATTCATGATACCAGTTTACTAAGACACACTGATTATATGCTGCATGTAGTAGAAATGTTATTTGAATATGATTGCTTTGAAATAAAGGCATGTTTGTAAGCAGACCCTCAGTCTTTTTAACCTATTTAAGGTAGATCTGCACAAGCTCTTATATTCATCCATTTTTTATTCCGCAATCTATGTAAAAGAAAACATTTACAATTAATAATGTTTTAAGTTACAGATAATTATTTAAACCTTCAGTAGAATGAAAACCCTAGCATTAAAATACTAAATTTAAGACTAAGATTACTTACTAAAGTTGACAGGGTGCTCATCTATTAACAAACCTGCTTTAAAGATAGGTATGAAATTTCTTTTTTTTTTTTTTTTCTTTTATTGGTGGCATAAGTCCCTAACTTTTTCCATAGGATTCCTCAGTGATTCATATAGACTAAAACAGTCTTTGACAAACCGCTGCATGCATGAGTACAGAGCAAAAATAGTGGTTGACAGAGAAAGGAAATAAAAACAAGCAAAGCAATGTGAAAGATGTAGATAAATGAAAGCAGAAATGAGACAATAGGCTCTTTCACTTCCTTGAAAAATATTTCCTGTTGCCAGCATTCACAATGATCTTCTATATTGGCATTGTTATAAAGGAGGAAAAAAGACCTCTTCATTGATAAGTATTACTTTAACTTCAAGAACTGAAATAAAGTGGAAGCCTATTAACATTCTTCTCAAAGGTACAGTATGTGTAATGATGCAGCTTAGAGGGGTTCTTTAATGCCCAGTAGAGGAGAAGGTCACATACCTTGTTTACTGAAATCATTACAAGTTAATAGAGTGCTTCTCAATAGCAGCAATATAACAGTACTGAGCTACTGGAATCAACTTCAGAACGAAAATATTTTAGGCAGACAGGTTTGTTTTACTTTTAGCTTAAATCCTGATTTACTTGGTTTACAGACTGAAAAAAACAGTTTAGGTATTTGTGTAACTGTGAAATATGCTCTGCACTATCAATATACTAGGTCATTTGGCTTAAACACACACAGTACTTCCCTTTAATACAGATCCAAGTACATGTTGTTCTGGAAAGAGTTCTATAGCAGCATTTTCATCTACAGCCAGAATGCACTATTTTTCCATTTCTACTGTCTTCTGTACTTTATCTTAAGTGGGGAAACATACATTAGTTGCAGCATCTTTAGCTTAATTTTGTTTAGTTTTACAGGTGTACTAATGCATTTGGATAATCTTTAAAGAAAAGAATTGTAGGAAATGTAATTATCTTCAGTATTATTTTTCCTGATAATTCGCAGACCAAAGCTTAGGTCAAAATAGAAGTTGATCAAGATGGAAGTTTTAATCTTTACTAGCAATCTAAATGGAATCCTAGATCCACAGTCTTCAGTTTTACATCCCAAACAAATGCTATATTTCATAGTTCACTCATATCTAAGTGACACTGCCTAGACTATCTACCATTAATCTAGTAAGTATGAAATCAACAGTTAAAGAATATTAGGCGCAACAAAAGCTGGGCTACCAAGTTGTGCTCAATATAAAAATAAAGCACAATCCTGTCCCGATTCATCAGTCTGAAGACATCCTGAACTGTGAGCTGCTTTCTTAAAAGTAACAAGTCACATTGAAACCTGCTAGGTAACATTCAAAAGGAACCAATAAACACTATTAAACCCCCCAGCTAGTTGCTAGCAACAGGTATCTCTGACAGGCTGTGAAATGGAGTGAGAAGTCAAAGTTGCGGTTCCATATTTGGTATTAAAATTATGTTATTACTGAAGAAATATAGCTCTTAAGCCAAGAAAATGGTCTGGCTTCATGTGAATATGACTTGCAAACAGTAACACATCATTGTTATTCACAAAGCCTTGCTTTGTATTTCTAAATAATCTAGCCAAAGATTTTTTAAAAAACAGGTACTAGTAGACAAGTCTGGCTACTCAGTAAATAACATCATACATTAAATTCTGTTGTATAAAATAAAGTTAACTACAGTGGCTTGAAGATGGTGAGGCACTGGAACAGGCTGCCCAAGGAAGGGGGAAATGCTCCATCCCGGACAGTGTTCAAGGCCAGGATGAACAGAGCCTTGGGCAACATGGTCTAATATGCAGCCTCCGTGCCCATGGCAGGGGGTTGGAAGTAGATGACCTTCAGGTCCTTTCCAACCAACCATTCTATGATTCTATGAGCAATTTGAAAATAAATTTACATATCAAAACATATCAAACCCGACATTAACAGTATGCTTCTCTACAGTATTCTATAGTACTTCCCATCTTTCAGTCTCTTTAGCTGACAAAGCTAAGTGTCTAGCATTATTGGAAGTAGGGGGGTTTTTAAGCTGTAAATATTCATTTGGAAATGAGCAAGCCTGGACTTGGGCACATTATGCATACACAGCTGCCTGGACCACTACTTCTGTGCTCCTTCCTATCTATACACACTCTTGTAGAAGTCACCTCATATTCTCAACAAGTTTGGCAGGGATAAGGAGAGAACAGCAAGGTAGGCACCAAGCAGATATTAATTTATTAATTTTTTTTACTACAGAAACTGTTAGTCAATATGCGGCTTCAACATTAAAAAAGTCATAGTCTGAAGTATATTATGAAACCTATTTCATAACATCTTCTTTTCCCTTCATAACACAAAATTCCGCAGAAGACTCTGCCTGGAAAGCACTTCACCACTATTCTTAGTCAATGTGGATGCTTTAGAGTCAGACACAGCAGTTTAAGTAAACAAAAAATCAGTATTCCTACATGTGAAATAGCAAATACTTTGAGGTTTTTTCCACACAGGAAATTAATAGGCTCTTGAATAAGACATTCATAGCTCAACACAAACCATCCATTACTTTTGGTAAGGGACAGTACAATACAGTGCCAAATAGATGTATCTTAACTACTAATGTGCTGACACATATTTAGAAGCAGTGAAGTTAAATTAGTGGGATGACCTGCACAGGACCCTGTGCTGGGTAGAGATACCCCTCATCACACATCTGAAGTTCCATTTCCATCATCTGGCAAGATTTTCAAAGCTCCAAACGCATCTTTGCACCTCCTGCCACTGAAAAATCTTTCTAAGCATACTGGTTTTCAGTAAGCACCGTTTTAAACTATGTTCCTTTAAAACATTAAGAAATACATAAATGTGTAGCACATGCACAGAAGGAGGAAGTCTAAAGCCTTCAGAAATCTATCTAAACACTGGGACTGGTGATTATTAAAGACTTTTGTTCATAGTAAAGCTAATATTTTTTCCTGTATTAGTTTGGCAAACTTATAAATTTGGCACCACATAATACTTTGACTGCTTTGTAGCTACAAGCCTGGAATAATAACTATATCCACAAGACTCTTGCCATTCTGCTCCACTCCTAAATGGAAGAGAATCACAACTGTAAGCACTTCCTGTCCACAGGACATAGAGAATATGTTTATATAAGTTAAACTTGAAAGTTCTATAACAAACACCTGATGCATTCCAGCAGTTTTCTAGCTTTTAAATAGCTGGGTATACATTAAATATATGCAGCAGACCAATTCTTAAATCTTTCATCTGTTTATAGACCAAATGACATGGCTGTGCAGTCCAGCCAAGTTTCTATTCCAGCCAAGATTCTACTAAAAAGTAGCAATAAGCAAAATTCAACTTCATGATTGCTTATATAATTATAACATTCCAGTATCTAAACAGCCAGAAAGCTAAAAGAATGCAGAGTAATTTTTCATTTCTTTTCTGGTAAAAAAAAATAGAACTGCATCTTGAACTTTATCCAGGTCTATACTAAACAGAAGTCCTGCTATTGCTTTGGAAAAACCTACTCAAATACAGCAAGAGAGCAGGATCCAAATTCATATGAGAAAGCGTCACTTTCCTAAGACAAAACAGTTTTCTGCTACTTTTCCACGACAGGCCATACTTTCTGTGGTTTATTATAAATTCCCCAAAGATATCTGGGGCTCATCAGCCTCCTACAAACCATTAAAATAGGTCCTCCATTCCAAAAGAAACAGGAAAAGCAGTAGGAGACAGTACCAGTGATATTCTGTTCACGATAAAGTTGTTCTTTTCATTCCTCCTATAGCATGACCAGACAGTCCAAAGCTGTCAGGGAGTTGGAGTGAAAACATAACAGTTGACGTGAAAATGAAAAATAAATGTTGATGTCTCATGAGCTAAGAATTTGGATCAAAGAGAATCCAAAAGTATCAGCAAAGTTGTCTGTATATCATCAATATTCCTATGAGCAGATCCTCAGCTGGAGATCTGCCCCCTACACTTCGTCCTGTGTACCAAGCAGATTTGTACGATGATTCTGTCTTCCCCCAAACCACAATCTTCCCTACAATCACATAGGGAAAAAAAAAAAAGGGGGGGGGTTGCCCAATAAACTCCAACCTATGCAAAAAAACTTGTGCCAAATTAAATGCCTTGCTATGTAAATGCCAGTCAAAACAGGACTGGTGTAAACAGGCATCCCAGTCCTAGTAACACAAAAGCAAGGAATTTAATGGATTTTGCAGAACTGGAATACGTAAAGGCAGCTGGACAACTTGAACCATTTAGTCTGAAACAAGACAAGTCAGGAAAGTATTGGCACGTGGTATTAGCACAAAAGAACCTATTCTGTATGCACTAAGTGCCAAGAGTGCAACATTCAAAAGGTCTGCAAATGGTCATTTTTGAGACAAAAAATATCCAGAGGTATTAAAAAAATAGCAGTGGAATATAATACTTCAAAACAGTTTAAGCTTTGCCAGTTCAGTAATCATTTCCAGACTGAATCCTCTCACCTTCCCTCATTTCTCTAATACCACATACCCTTTAACAGGCATTCTACAAGGTTTCTGTCTTTGAGATCAACAGAGCATTACTTCAGCTTTTCTTTTTTGAGCATACTCTTGTAGACAGAAGAGTGAGCTACATATTTTGAGTATTTGTGCTTTAAGAGAAAATAATTGTAAAATAAAATTACTCACAGCATCTCAGAAGAGCCATGGGAGATAATTACAGAAATATACTTAAAACTGTCAATAATACTCCTCTTTCGGAGAGAAGCTTTTATCCAAAGTGATAAAAGGTGACAATTTTCAGTATGCTGTGGCTGTAAAATAAGCTAACTTTAACAAGAACAAAAAAAAAAGTTCAATGCTAGCAAAGGTGTTCACAAGCTACAACATAATAAAAACCTTGAATATTGCAGATTTCCTAAACAATTGAGAGAAAACCATGACAAAAAAAATCCTGGTTTTTTTTAGTACTTCTAGTTTAAAGTTTTCTAAAGTACAGAAATACACAGGAAAAAAAAGATAAGAGTAACCCTTCAATCAACATATGCCCCCAGTATGAAGGTTGTTAGGAAAACCCAAAGGAAGCTACAGTGAACACTGAAAAGAACTCAAGAAGCTCACAACCTTGTAAAATGATTTTGTTTATGGATATGTTGTGAGGCTGACAAAAGATGTTTGTAACAAAAATAACCACAGTTATTATTAAGCTACTGTATATTCCACTGTGAGCCAAACTCTGGGAAAAATAAAGTCAGCAGAAAGTTAGCTGTGCAGTACTGATGATCCTGCAGATCAGAGATGATCCTCAAGAATGACAATGATGCCAGACATTGCCAATATGCACCACAAGTGACATCCATCATTGAAAAAGTACTCTGTCAAAATAAGCATTTGCTACTATATCTGCTTATCTGAACTATATTAAACCTCCACAGGTAGCCTACAGTGCAAAATTCTGAAAGTAAATACAGCAGCATTTTTTCCATGGTCTTTCCTTCCTTTCGGCATAATACCTTTTTTGTAGGATCTAGCTCTACCATTTACATACAGAAAAAATACACACAATATACTGTTGTTTCAACAACTGTTTTAATACACATCTCTTGATTCAGTTTCTAGCCTAGTCCACCAAAAAACACGTAAGCAATACTTCCATACTAAATTATGTGCTTCATTTGAAAATGTTTCTCAGGGGTTCTACACACACATTAAGAAACACACACAAAAATACAAATCAACAATACCAGAGAACTCTACCAACAGAAAAACTTTGGTCATGACAACAGAACCACTTGCTCCATTCAGGGGTTCTCAGAGACATGCTATGCCCAGTTACTTGGGTGAATTCTTGCCCCATGTTGAGCATATTTGGGTGAAGCGAACCAGCCATCACCTCGGGTCTCTCTCCAAAGCAAAATCTGCAAGCAAAAACATCTGAGAAAGATTCTGAGAGACTCTGAAGGACAAAAAGTGGAGCATACATACATACAACACCTTGAAGGACTCCAGTAACTACTAAGTTCCACTTTTATCTTTAAGTGGTTGTACACATGGACTATGACTGGCATCCAAGAAATAACACCCATGTTGTCAGAATTATTTTTGGTAAGTCCTCAACATGAACAGAAACTGTTGAACTACTTCTCCAAACACAAAACTATTTCTGTGTGTCTCTGCCATTACGATGCAAATGCACATAACCACCAGCAGGCTCTTCAGCTGCAAAAAAATGCACACAGGTTTTCTTTGCTATTGTCAGTGACGCAGCTTTATTTACTTGGTTGTATTCTGATCAGATAATCTTATGATAGATTTTGAGTCAATCATTAAATGAAAAAGACCAAGATCATCAGTCTTGAAGGTGCCTGATTGTCAGAACAGTCCTGCAGCACAGGACTCTCATACTAATTCTAGACGTTTCATGTGAAATATAATGTCCAAATGAACTGAACGCGATAACCTCACAAAGTATCTTAGTTCTCCAAGGACAGAACAATGTTTCACCAACATCTAGTAATTTTTCTACGTAATTGTAAACCTGAAACTCTCTCTAAAGTATCTTGAGTTAAAACCAAAGATGACTGAGAAACAGCATCCTGAAAAACAGCTTTATCCCCTTTCTGTGAAGCCAAAAAATCATCATTTTGCATTTTAATTGTGCAAACTGAGGCATTACTTACATAAGCCCATGATTAGCCATCTTCTTGGCATTACACATGATGTTTGCTGAGAGGCTGAAGAGCTAACAACGTAAAACATCAGCAATTCTGCGTTGGCTCTGCCTTTCTGAACCAGACACCTGCACTAGTAAGGCAATAGCAACACACTGCCAAGTACAAACTGGTTCAAAACCCAGACAGGACAACTTAGAAAACCCCTGTAAGAATCTCTGGTCATTGTAACAGCCAAGCAACAGTTCAGCTTTCAAACATACAGACATGTTAACCCAACTCATTCCTCACAAGAGGAAAAAGCCTGAACAGAAAGGATCATAAACCTGGGATAGATACCAAACTGATGATGAGAAAAAAAAGTAATCCACATACGATCATCAGCAACTTTAGGTCCGTATCACATAGGTGACCATTTCCAATAACATTGTGTATAGACAGAATAAAATTTGCTCACACTAGATGTGAAAGACATGTACACCTCCAAATAGTACCCTTCCATTAGCAATGACTGGATGTCTTTCAGAGGGGGAAGTCCAAAGAAATTGATGTTCTTCTCTCACTGAGAACATTGTTACAAGAAATGAGGTCCCTCCAATGACTGAGCACAGAGTCATCTCAAACTGCTGAGCATCAAATCCACAATGCTCACTTTTAAAGGAGGTTTTTGTATCCTGTTGGGTAAAAGAGTCAAGATCCAATATAAACTGAATCTTTTGTCATAAAAATAAAATGTGATCTCTTCAACTGAAATGAACTACTGCACATGTAAGGTTTGGGTAGAAGTTAAGGTCTTACCTGCTCAATTGTAACAGCTAATTGGGCCTGTGCAATGACTCCCTTGCTTCTACCCAGAAAGTTTCAGGGCCCTACATTTTATCATCTTTGCTGGGTATGAAGGCCACTGCTACATGGTCATTTTCCATTATAAAACACTTGCCTCTGCCACAGTTTTCTAACATTTAACTTTTGTAGGACAATAACAAAAACTACAGTATTTCTTAACAGACATGAAATTAAATTACAAAGTTCTGCTTTTGTCTACATAGCAACCGTGTTAATAGAATTAAGACAAATTCTAAAAAAACATTTTAACTGTCTTCACAACTGGAAACATACCTCGTTCTAGAGATAACTTGAATATCTTACAGATTACAGACTGATTGAAGACCCCCATCAGCTTCCTAACACCAGATTTCTGTGTTCGGAAGGAAAAATAATCAGGAAAGCCCCAGCCAAGGAGAACCACTCTGGCATCAGGCATAGAACCTCACTGTAAGAATATGAAAAGAGATCTCCAAATGAATGGGATCACTCAGACATTTCTATCATCTCACTGAGTTTACATGCCTAAAACGTGAAAGGAAAAGCAGTTATATTAAAAAAAAAAAACAAACAAACAAACAAAAACCCCCAAATGAATAATCTGTCTAAACTGGACAGTAGAAATAAAATGAGGTAGGACCAGTATCTTCATACACTGAATGAGAAGAAGAGTTATAGAGGAAAGACATTGTGTCTTGAATGTCTAGGCAGATGCACTTACAGTATTAATGCATATAAGCAGATATTCAAATATATTCACATACAGAATTGCTTTCGAAAATTGAGAACTACCCACATCATTTACTATAAAAGGACAGTGGATCTAAGCTCTGTATTACCCAGTTTTCAAACTAATAACAGAATCTGTTGCTAATGAAAAAGTGAAGAAGTTACCATTTTGGTCAAATCTGTTAGAGATGTTTAAGTAACACCCACAGAAAGAAAATACAAGAACAGAAACTGTCTATAATGTTCTTCTCAGTAAGGATACTATTTATTTAAATTTCACTTGTATGATGCAAAGGATAATTGTAATTATGACAGCATAAAAAGTTCAAGTGACTGGAGTGCTTTTCATTATCACACTGTGTGTGACTTACATATGTCAATAATAACAGCAGTATGATTTTAATATGGTGCGCTGTACAAAGACATTTTAAAAGAAGACTTGAATGAGAACTCCAAGCATCTGTTTATAAGCAAAAAATTTCATTTCACTTATCTGCTTATAACTGACTGCATTGATGGATGCCTTGTCCAGTGCATGTGGTGTACAAGTGTTGAAAGATTAAGGACAAGACATCAGAGAGGACAGGGAAAAAAAATTGCTGAGCATCAAGCAGTCCATCTGCTTTGGCCATACAACAGATACTATCATGTAACTAAATTTTAGTCTGCTTCACCAACTGGGTCATCTAAAAAGCAGCACCAAATTCTACTCACCAGTACACATTTAAGACTTCCGTGAATAAACTTTGTATATATTGTTTCACTTAAAACACAGCAAGACAAAAGCATGAGTTCCAGGTTTTGTTTTTGCACAGGCTCCTTAAGTATCACGTAAGATAGGGTGTGTTATTTTATTTTTGTAACTGACTTAAAGAATAAATGGTTTGCTGACTATGAACTTAATACTATGTTATGTGGAGGGCTGTAATCCCATGGGTTTTCATTTCCTCTATTTAAAAATGTATATATAAATACACAAGCATGACAGCTAATATCAGTGCTTTTGTTTACTTTTAGATCTTTCGGAGAGCACAAATACTCATTATTACACACAACTCACCAGGAATCAAGGACAGCTGAAAAAGGACCCACGACGTTATCTTTCAAGAAGCTTGCTGAGCAACTTCTAAGAGTTTCTCCTTTAGAGCACACCGAAATGCCTGAGTTAAAGTACCTCTACTGCATGGATTTTTACATATGATGAGATGTCATAATCACAGAATCTTAGAATCATAGAACAGTTAGGGTTGGAAAGGACCTTAAGATCATCTAGTTCCAACCCCCCTGCCAGGGGCAGGGACACCTCCCACTAAACCATGCCACCCAAGGCTCTGTCCAACCCAGCCTTGAACACCGCCAGCGATGGAGCATTCACAACTTCCCTGGGCAACCTATTCCAGTGCCTCACCACCCTTACAGTAAAGAATTTCTTCCTCATATCCAGTCTAAACTTCCCCTGTTTAAGTTTGAACCCGTTACCCCTTCTCCTGTCACTACAGTTCCTCATGAAGAGTCCCTCCCCAGCATCCCTATAGGCCCCCTTCAGATACTGGAAGGCTGCTATGAGGTCTCCATGCAGCCTTCTCTTCTCCAGGCTGAACAGCCCCAACTTTCTCAGCCCATCTTCATACAGGAGGTGCTCCAGACCCCTGATCATCCTCGTGGCCCTCCTCTGGACTTGTTCCAACAGTTCCATGTCCTTTTTATGTTGAGGACACCAGAACTGCACACAATACTCCAAGTGAGGTCTCACGAGAGCAGAGCAGAGGGGCAGGATCACCTCCTTCGACCTGCTGGTCACGCTCCTTTTGATGCAGACCAGGATACGGTTGGCTTTCTGGGCTGCAAGCGCACACTGCCGGCTCATGTTCATTTTCTCATCGACCAACACCCCCAAGTCCTTCTCTGCAGGGCTGCTCTGAATCTCTTCCCTGTCCAACCTGTAGCTGTGCCTGGGATTGCTCCGACCCAGCTGGAGGACCTTGCATTTGGCATGGTTAAACTTCATCAGGTTGGCATCAGCCCACCCCACAGGCGTGTCAAGGTCCCTCTGGATGGCATTCCTTCCCTCCAACGTACCAACCGAACCACACAGCTTGGTGTCATCGGCAAACTTGCTGAGGGTGCACTCAATCCCACTGTCCATGTCACCAACAAAGATGTTGAACAAGACCGGTTCCAACACCCATCCCTGAGGGACACCACTCGTTACTGGTCTCCAGCTGGACATTGAGCCGTTGAGCACAACTCTTTGCGTGTGGCCATCCAGCCAGTTGTTTATCCACCGAGTGGTCCACCTATCAAATTGATGTCTCTCCAACTTAGAGACAAGGATGTCATGTGAGACAGTGTCAAACACTTTGCACAAGTCCAGGTAGATGACATCAACTGCTCTACCCCTGTCCATCAGTTCCATAGCCCCATCATAGAAGGCAACCAGATTGGTCTGGCAGAATTTCCCCTTAGTGAAGCCATGCTGGCTGTCACCAAGCACCTTGTTGTTTTTCATGTGCCTTAGCATGCTTTCCAGGAGAATCTGCTAAAAGATTTTGCCAGGCACGGAGGTGAGGCTGACTGGTCTGTAGTACCCCGGCTCATCCATTTTGCCCTTCTTGAAAATGGGGGTTATAGCTGGTACCCATAATTAATTTTGGAGAAACCATTTGCTAATACAAGCTTTTTCCCCCCATGCAAAGTGATCTATTACTGTCAAATTATCTATATGACTGTTACACATCAACACACTGGACAGCAGCCTAGCTTTTCAAATTGGATGTCTTCCTTTAAATAAACCATACAAAGAAAATTAATGTATTGCTTTTTCATTCAAATGCCTCCCTTCATAATCAATGGCTGATATTCCCCACAAACAATTTGTATGTGGTTTCAGAAAGTTTGTCTTTGACATAATTCTAAAAATGGTGTTTGGTCACACTTATTAGAACGACAACTGTTTTACTAGCGACATTAAGCAAAGCCTTGAATTGGAAACTTGACAACAGTGAGGAGATCAGCAATACTGCAGGATTCTTTTAGAATCCAGCCTTGTGGCTGTCAGCTCAGAAAAAAGTTCTTCTGTTATGTTTGTCATTTGTAGTTGTTTAGTGACACTCAGACAGCATCTCCACAGATACCAAAAACATAACCAACTTGAGTATTCCAATGTGTATATTTTTCCTGCTTTCTGCATGAAAAACAATGCTGCTGCTTCCACCTACCCATGGCACTCCACCATGTACATTGAAAGGTTCTAACGGAAGTCTACATTAGATTTAATTCAAGTACTTAAGTTTTGCATTGAAACAATCATGTTAGACACACAAAGCTCTGATGGTGAGCCACATAATGTGAGATAAATACATTAATGACTATGTAGCACTCTGATAGCACAGCAATTGCAGAAAGGGAGCTTATTTTAGTTTCCTGTCAAGTACATTGCGTTAGTGTCTTCTGAGCCAACATAATGCTTATGCAGTAGGCACTGAGAGTCCAGCTCTGTTTAGGTAGCTATAGTAGCTGAATTTCTGTAATGAACAATAAACTTTTTAATTAAGTCATGGCTTTGGAGACAAAACTGTTTCTCATGGAACTCCTGTGCATCTACACTGCCTGTAAGGACATGAACAGAGCAGATAACTGTTTCTGGGTTTAATTTCATGCACCCTGCTGAGTTCTACCTGCCACAGCCAACCTGCAACTTGTACACATTTTGTCTAAGATTAAAACTAGTTTGAGTTTGTTTACACTACATCTTTAATATTTCAAACATCTCTTAAAAATTGGAACAAATGAGTTATATGTTTATCCAGGAAGCTCCATTACAACAACAGAATGCAAACATGGCCAACTGGCGTTTCCTCACCCACATGAAAGCCTTCAGCAGTTCAAGTGAAGCTCTAAAAATGGGGCTAAATCACTCAACTAGCACATGGCTGCCCTGAGCTATTGAATAATCCAAACCTACAGCTCTTAGTTACCATCCATAGAATAAACACACTGCCCATCTCTCATCAGCTGATTAAAAAATTCTGCAAAGTTCTGACATCCTTGAGTAACAGAATGCACGTTCAAAGTATTTTCACGATGTTACTACATAACATTATTGAAAAAAATATTTATTATCTTCCATGTCATTTCCTTTTTAAAGTATCCTTTTTTTACATTTATAATACCACTGTCATTTCATTGGGCTACTTTAAGACAGGGACTACTCCTAACTTCTTGTCCTGCCTCCATCTCCACACACTGTCTGACTACCAAACATGGTATTTTTCACTTCCGAAATTCTCCTAGAAGAAAACGCAGTTTCTCCTCTACATCACTTACATTTTTCCCTACTTCTCAAATCTTTCCAGTGTCAACTTGGCAAAAGTACCACAGCATACTGGAAAGAATCAGTCATCTTTAAACTACCTTTGAATGCCTATATATGCAGAACACAAATATTTATCTTCATTTGTATAAATCTACTGTGTTAACTGACAGATACAAAACACAGATCAAAATTTGTTCAGAATGAAAAATACAATAAGACATTTAAGAAACAAATGGGAGTTATATCACCTGTAAAACTGGAAGAAAGAAATCAGCATTTTTTAGAACATGTATCAGTATGGCAGCTAAAATATTTTAAGTCATAAGTTCAATATTATGGGTATTTTGTAATTGCTCCTTAATATTTCAATATCTATGGCTGCAGCTCAGAAGAAAACAATTGCAATTCTAACTTACTTGAATTTAATTTTTAAAATTAGTAGTGGAACGCTCTGTATTACCTACATCTTCGCAGCAGCACCAGGGTTTTGCATAAGGAAATGCACATGCTTGGGAAACAGGATACCTACACTCTTTAACTGAGATCAACTCTCATTTCAAACTGTGGTAATTACAACAAAGCGTTCCTGCTTTTCCCAGCAGATGTCATTGCAAGACAGGTACAGGGCAAGGATGTTGAAAGAATTGTCAAGGGTAGCACAAGCCACACAGGTTCACTTGCCCACACAAAAAGGCACTTTGTGAATCCTTTGAATTCTGTTTAACTTTTTAAAAAATAACTTTAGTATAACTGCTACAACAGCTATAAATTCTGATTTTTAAGAAGGGGTGAGATACCCAAAAATAAAACCTCTTTCCATATCCTTTTAGAATATACCTTCCACTTATCTTACTATTCTGTTACACATTACATTTTTAAAATAAACTTCTTTCAAGATTAAGCCACAAAAATAAAAAAACCCAAGTTATTCACATATCCTTTTACAGCACATATGAAGACAAAGTTGATCTCAGATTTGTTCTTTTCCAATTCTTGCAAAAGTATCTGTTACAACGTACAAAACCATCATCCAAGCTGTCACTGTGAACAGGAAATGAGACACAGAAATCCTGAACATGTTACACTCTCCTGGTGAGGCACCAGCACATCTCCAGGGTTAATGCTCCAGAATCTGTGTACTCTTGGTTCAGAAGGCTTTAACATGTCTGGCTCTGAGCTGCTAAATCATGCTATTTGGCAAAAAATTTTCACAAGGATGTCTTTCCTTTGTCATTTGTAGAAGTCAACTACAGTTGGCATTTTTTAATACTGCTTTCTAATCTCCATTGTATGATATTTTTATAGAAAATGACGTGAGTAAAGATCTGTTTCACATTAGCCTCACATAATGCAATGCATAGTACAAAGAAGCATCAAAAATTGCTTCAATTACAAAAACATGTTCAATTTCAGAGGTGCATTTTTTTCAACCAATCATTAAGAATTATAAGGGAATTTAAAGCTAGGAGACTCACTCTATACCAAACCTGTGATGTAGTAAAACATAGGCATGTACTCTGGACAGGCACTCTTGCAACAGGTTTGTACCAGCCAGCTCTATACTCCCCCTCTCCTCTATCCAATGTCATTCTAGTAGACGGATACCCCCCACTTGGAGTACTGTGTGCAGTTCTGGTGTCCTCAACATAAGAAGGACACAGAGCTTTTGGAGCAAGTCCAGAGGATGGCCACAACAACGATAAAGGGGCTCGAGCACCTCCCATACAAAGACAGGCTGAGAAAGTTGGGGCTGTTCAGCCTGGAGAAGTCTGCATAGCAGCCTTCCAGTATCTGAAGGGGGCTTACAAGGATGACAGAGAGGGACTCTTCATCAAGGACTTCCACAATAAGACAAGAGGTAACAGCTTTAAACTTAAACAGGGGAAGTTCAGGTTAGATATAAGGAAGATATTTTTCACCGTGGGGGTAGTGAGGCACTGGAACAGGTTGCCCCAAAAAGTGCTAAAAGCTCCATCCCTGGCAGTGCTCAAGGCCAAGCTGGACAGAGCCTTGGGCAACATAGTCTAGTGTAAGTCATCCCTGCCCACGGCAGAGAGGATTGGAACTAGATGATCTTAATGTCCTTTCCAACCCAAACTTCTCTATGATTCTATGATATCATATGACTAACAGAGCAGATCTTCAGCTACTCTTTAAAAACAAATACATGAGAATAATCATTTAAATCTCTGTTTCCAATTTTTTCAAGATTATTTCCTTCTTTTGTAAATACAAATGCAATATCTCAGATTAAAATATTAAAACAACAAATGGAGGACAAGACATTTAATGGAATTCTAAAGAAAATCATGACTACTGATGACTTCACAAGCTGGAAGTATTCTAGGTTTCCAATCTCTCATTCTAGAACAGAGCCTTTAGCAGGGCAAAAAGTTAAAAATGCATTCTCATAGTAGAAAATAATATGATCACCAGGCATGAGAGAAATATATGCCTATAGGAATTTTTCAACAGGTGCTTTCACAGTAGGACTCCACAAACTTCACACAAATATGCTTTGAACACATATATACTGTTCTGTGCAAAGCAGGCATTTTTCCTAGACTGGCTGCCAGGGCTCTGTCTAACTCTCAATAAAGTTGGTAGGATTTTTCACATTATTTCTCTGGGAGATGTCCAAAAAAAGAGTTGTCTGTAAGCAATGGAGCAAATACAATTCTATGAATTTGCACCTTTATTCTCAACCTCTTGCTGGGTAACACAGCAAATTGCTGGTTCGGGTCTACATGCAAGCTATTGCTCAGCCTCCTATTTTAATTAAACTTGCAGAAAGCAGCTATGGCTTATCCAGCTTGAGAATTCAATGAAGTGAATTTAGAACTTTGAAGAGGTATGGCAGAGTCTGATCTCTGGCTTTCTTAAGTGAAAACAAAAATCGCAACACTAATATCACAACTTCAAACCACTTTGGAAAAAAGTGAAGAAACAAAGTATTTAGTGGGTAAAACACATCCGTTGTATGTCTTAAGGAAAAGTGGTTCTACTGAGATCTTTCATTTCATGAAAGATTGGAAAAATAGGAACAGAATCTTTAGTTTTATGAAAAGATTTGTTCAAGACCAGATCTACTCTAGAACATTTAGAGTAAAAGAATTGATTTTAGGAAAAACCTAATCCTCAGATCCATTTAATCAATAGTCATTCAGTCTTTTCAATCAATGAGAGGAAACTATCACTTATGCCTTATGAGTATAACTTTCTAGTCATTATTTACATGAGCTAACATGCTTTAAGGATTCCTTATGGACATCCTGACTAAAAATTACTTTATTAACAGTGTACTCAGTCATGTGAGGTTATACCAACTTCCTTCACCAGATTATCACTCTGGACTCTAAACTGTGGTTCCCCTGAATGCTAAGTTTAATTACAAGTTATTTATCTCAGAAGTTCCGATTTTGTAGAATTCCCTGCAGTGATGGGGGAGAAGACTCCTTTTAGATTAATTTAGATGTAGTTTAGAGTCTTTCTTTAAAAGGCAGAGATTGTCAAGGATTTCCTAAGTAAAGAACCTGTTGTATTCAAGAACAGGTATGCATAGCAAAGATTTGTTTTTTTATTAATGCTTTGACAATTTTAATAGTTCTACTTTTAATGCTACACCTTCATGAAATGAAGAACTACAAGTTTTAACCAACTGCATCCCAGAAAGGAATAAATTCATAATCTGCTAACCAAATTCAACAAGAACATTTTGAGTCATAATCAGATCTACCGGACTGGATGTAGCTCCACTAACCTCAATAGGTTAATTATTTCACTGATGTTGCTTCAGAGACCATAGTTACCACAATAACAAACAGCTGTTTACAATTAGCAAGATTCTACTTGACAAGTGGCTTTATTACTTTTTAATTATGCACTTTAATCTTACACAAACTTTAATCATCATTTTCAATTACAATCAAAACTATATTTGACAAGAACCCCCTTTGGGAGAGACTCTGGAAAGACAACATTTCCTTCAGGCTACTGATGTTCACGATGCTTTTGTTGCAACAGCAATTTGGGCTATGTAGAAAGACAAGACTAAGCTGATGATGTTAGCTTGATAAGCTGAAATACAAAAATCAGTCCCCTTCTCTGCTGTTTGGGGCTTTTTTTGGGGTGCTAACAAAAGCACAGGCTGTCCCCATTGTCACTGCCAATGACTACTATAGTATGCATTCATCTAACAGTAATTTGGAAATAAATTCTTATGCTTCTAACCTTTACTTCAATGGGAGTATTAACTGCATAAGAAGTTAGAGGCCTAAACATTTGAGGAAAAAGGTATTTCTATTGCAAATACTTCCAGCCTTTCCATTTTCAGTTCTTCTAAGTCTATTCTTACTTCAATACATAGTGCTTATATAATATATATGGTGACAGGAAAAGGGCAATAGGTCTAAGCTGAAAGAGGGTAGATTTAGATTAGACATTAGGAAGAAATTCTGCACTGTGAGGGTGGTGAAACACTGGCAGATGTTTCACTTCCCAGAGCCCAGAGAAGCTGTGGCTGCCTCATCCTTGACCGTGTCCAAGGCCAGGCTGGACAGGGCTTTGAGCAACCTGGTCTAGTGGAAGGGTCTCTACACATGACAGGGGGGTTGGAACTAGATGATCCTTAAGGTCCCTTCTAACCCAAACCACTCTGTGATTAAGCTGAAATTTCAGAACAAGGTAGGTATCTGAATCAAACCATTTTCTGTACAGGTATAGTTAGGCAACTCCCTAAAGCACCTTTAAAGCACAAGGTAAGATCTCAAAACTGACATTATCAGTAGAATGTTGCTTAGTTACTTCAAAAAAAAAAAAGCTATTTAACTTCAGATCAAAGTCTAATTATGATCTCTGCATCATAGCACTAAGTTCATCTCATTACAGACAGGATGCATTTGTAATTCTTCCATCAGGAAAGTCACCAGACAAAAGGAACACTCCTTTGCTAGGAAAAAAGAGATCCTGGCAGCAATTTCTCAAAATACAACACTGCTGCAGTACTTACAAAAGAACAGGGTGGCCTCGGTAACACCTTAAAGCTGATTTAAACTCAAGGTAATCGCACAGTTGATCCTTTACAGTCATTAACGTCTCTAAATCATTAATGCAGGTAGTAACTCCTTCTTTGAAATGTCTCTCTGCAAGTTCACATTTACTCTCTCAAAGGCCATAGAAAAACACACATGCAGATTTCAGGTTATTCCAAATGTAGTGATAATGTTGATTTACAAACCTAAACATTTGTTTCCAAGTATTTGGTAGGCAAAAAATCCATCTCAGCATCCACAGCACTAGCTAAAAGAACAGGGAACTGATTTTAAGCAACATACCCATGTACTGAGAACCTGTCAGACTTGGTACTCTTCTAAAGAGTATTAGCCATTGCTAAATGATGCACTTAAGTATTTGGTTACATCTACTACTGATGCAATATCTAGAAATTCAATAATAACTAAGAATATTACAAAGATGTTATAATTATTATATGTAATACTACTATTTTAAGTTTGAAAGGTCTATTTTACGCTGTAGATACTGTTTTAAAGGAACAGTTTGAATCATCACCTTATTGCTTAAGGAAATAATAATGGAAATAAACAAGGTGCTTTGTTTACTGCATTCTGTACATTGTACTATATACTTAAAGCTGACAGAACTACAGCACTACGGACACAGATAAGAGAATGCCATTTTAAAGCAGAAAGATACCATTTTATTCACAATATTATAGTGACAAACTCACTATGAAAGGAATGAAACCTAGGCTGAACCTAGGTTAAACTACACTAGATTTGTCTGAGGCCCATCCACTGCTACCTTTCAGTTTAAGGTTACAATAAAAGACGCTTAAGCACCTGCCCCTACCCTAAAATCAAGTCAAGAGTAGGCTGCTCATGAAATCGAACGATTCGTATTAGACAGGGCTGGCCAAGTTTCTTGAAGGATATTATTAAGTAGTAAGAATTCCTTGTGTGGCCTCCAGAATATCTAAAAGTACTGTCCTTTATATACTTATTGTAGGTGGCATGAACACCATCTTCTAAATGACAGGCTCCTGCATTCAGGAAAGAAAACCTGTTATTTGTGAGTTACAAAGTGCCTCTAAGCAATACTCAGCTCTAGCCACAAGTGCTGTCTAGCTAATTGCTATCTTTTGAAAAACAGACCAGTGCATCTGGACTTTTTATTTATAACTGTGTTTAAGCTGTGCTGTCATCCACAAGTACCTGCCCAGCCCTCTCAGTTTTCGCAGGAAAATTCTAACAAAGAAAATTTGGAATTTTATTCCTCCAGGTACTGCCAGCTCACCACTTAATTACAGTTATACCCTTTTTTTCAAACCAGTACTGATACCAGACTGCTTCTAAACAACCAAGCTCCTGTAAACTAGCTCACTTTTGCTAGATGTAATGATATTTCAAAAACTTCTGTTGTCACATCCCTGAAGACTATAAATAATCAGTACAACAAACAGTAGACGCTTTCATCAAAACAGAATAACATTAAAGACAAATGTAGTACCCAGCCAGAGAAACCAAACATGATCAATTTTTATTAAGATACTGACAACTTAAATCAACTTTTAGAAGTGCAGTATACAGACACTACTTCACCTGGTTCACCATTTTTCTGCAGCACTCTGTTTGAACAACACATAAAACAATGTTTTCTCAAGTCTCACTTGTCAGGGGTTCAGTTGAACCCATGACACTCACCCAGAGAGACTATATAACTATTTGAACATGCTGCATCACGTCCCCGGAGTGGTACATTAAACAGCAGGAAAGTTATAAATCACGATTTTCAATTTTCAGTTTAACTTGTTTTGTAGATTGTATCCCAGCCAGAGATTCAGCCCTTGGAGCCCAAAAAAGCAAAAACATGCAAAGTTTATAACTATTGAGAATGTTGATTTATTTTTGAAAAGGAGGAATCCTATTAGACAACAATGTTGTGACTTCATAGGAGTATTCAAATCCTAACTTTAGACATCAAGATCTGATGCTGTAGTTTTCAAGTGATGTCTTGTTCTGGATCAACTCAAAACTACAGGCAGAATATCCTGACGTTTGGGTTACTTAGTTCTTATCTCACACTTGAAGCCATCTCTGGTCTTTGGAAAATAATGGATCCATGCATCTCAGTGAATACCTGGGAATCATCACCATAATGAACCACTTCATATAAGCTCACAGTAGTTGAATTAAGTTGGATTTATTATTTTGGCATCTGCCATTACTCAAGCTTTAAAACATTTACAGCAAGTATATTGTGATGGAGCAGCAATAATGCCCACGTGAAACACTAAGGAAACACAGCCAGCAGAGATTCCAACAACTTCAGTGAGAAAAGCAAATGACAAAGATTAAAATTATTGCTATTTGGCATCTAACTCGAAAGCAAAAACGCAAATACTTCTCCTCAAGGAAATATAAATATACCTTCACCTACACAGCTGGATCCAAGTACTAAAATCATTAATGAAGCAAAGACATTGAAGATGGAGCAGCATGAACAATAATTTAACCACTTCCCATTCAGGCCCAATCTACTCAACTAACACCCAGGAATCTGGAAGCATGACTTATTTTTGTTTGAATCTTGAACCTCATCTTGTTTTTAAGAAAAAAAAAAAAAAAAAAAAACAACCAAAAAAAAAAACAATAGGTCTCCCAACTTCCATAGTCAGGCCTAGCAGAAGCCAAGCGAAGTCAGCCATTGAAAATTCTTCCTATGGTCTTCTTTCATTACAGAACTTGGATGATATTCAAGTGCTGGCAGTTAAGTCAGTGTGTTTTAAAAGAGTATCTAATTCTTTGAAATATTTTGCATTGTACTAATTTCTGAGCTATGGAACCCTTCTGACAATGCTGGAATCGTTCCCAAGTCCTCTCTAAGTTGTAACTGGCTCACATCAGTAAGCTCAGTAATCAAAGGTTGGAGTGGGAAGTAGAAAAGGTGACTCAACTCATTCCAGAGCATTAAAAACTTTGAAACAGCAGTAAACAGAAATAAAGCAGCTTGAAAAATACAGACACAGAAGTGAAAACCCATACAAACCTAGGACAATTAATCTAATTTTAAAGGATGATGACAAGGGAAAAAATGTTGATATTTAGGCATGACTATGTTCTGAGATCTTTGTTTTAGCAAAGAGGAATGCTGAAGGCATAAGACTCTTCCCAAAGGCAAAGAGTAAACCTGTTATACTACTCAAAGACAATTGCTCCTACCAGCAGCTGGATTGACTCTCTCCAAAGAGTTCCAAAGATTTTTCTTCAGCTAAAGCACAAGAAATGTGCTTAAATGTGGATAAAACATACACAATTCTTCTGATATATGCCAACCTGATAATATCTGTAGAATCATTCATACTCCCATAAATGCATCACTAAGGACAAAATTGCAGGGTTTTGTTCAAAGAACTCCTTTTTCCCCTCATACTGTTTTTCATTCTTTATACTACTTATTCCAAGATTCCTGACCTTTCTTTGCTGTCTTGGTCACTTTCTACTTTGAAAGTTATTTGTTCCTCTTAAGGAAGACAGATGACTTCTATTAATACTGTAGTGTATTTGATGCCTGAAAGACAACTGGTATAGCAGAAAAAAACAAATATATTGTACTCTGTTCAGAACACAATAGTTTAAGGGAATTCAAGATTTACCACTGCATGTAGTATATCTGTATCAAATTACTAGTACTAAGTCGAAGTCAGATTTTCCAACACGATCAGCATTTCTTGGGCAATGCCAAGACCTCAGTTGCTGAAGGAAGTTAAAGATGCTCATATACCTCCCACATTAGCCTGCCAGGTTGGATTTAGGTTTTTTGTTGTTTTCTTCAGGTTTGGTTTTGGTTTTCTTTTTGGAAGGGGGGTTACTTTATTTCTAAGCAACATGCTTAATTCTCTTCCTGAAGTGAGCAACTGCGGCCTCATTTTCATGGTAAGTATACACAGCAGCAATGCCATCTTGGTAAAGCCACATTTTCAATTCTTTCTATAATAGGCTACTGCAAGCTGTGAATTAATTTTACTACCTTTAATCAGCCATGCTTGTGACCAAGCATACTTAATACAAAAATAAACATGTATGAAACTAAATGACACTATTACTTCAAGAAACCTTATCCTTCTTTTACGAGCAACGTGGAAAGCTTATGAAGAAAGTTCTGCTTAATCCTACTCAGTTTAGGACCATCCTAACCCATGTTTTAATATGTTCCTACATGAACCACCAAGACAAGAATGAAGGAAGTAATTTTAACTAAATTTCCAGGCAATGAGAGAATAAAAATTTTTCCAGCAGTACATTTCTTTGATACAGTGATCACTAAATTAAACAATCCATGTTAGCATTTTCAGCCAGCATATTGTTTTATAAAAGAAACCATCTTAACCATTTTTAATGCAAATGCATATCAGCAATAAGTTTAACTGCTTAACCATCAAGTAATTGAAAAAGGGGACAGTATCTGCTCACTTTATAGAAATCACTCATGAGAAAGAACTTACCTGAAAATTTCTTCTCCACAAGGTATTATTGCATCAAGTTAGTTTTCACAGAAGGAGAGCCTGACAACCTGCAGAAGTGAAAAACAGACACTTCAGAAAATGTACTGAGTAATGGAATATAGCACCATTCTGTTTCAGAATTTCAGACAGCGAAATATATTCTGAAAAACACTTCAGACGCTAGAAACTATAAATTAAACTGACCTATGTTGTTGGGACATGTAATCATCACTTTAATATCATTGAATTGATGTTCTGATCTTGCTAAAATTTATTAGAAATTAACTATTTGGCAACAGATAACTTAAAAGTGCAGCAGAAACAATTTTGTAGAACTTCACGTGCAGTCAGATTCAAAAGCTAAAAAATACTGTTACACACGAGTACAGACCTTGTCCCAGTACCAGAACTTGTACAAGCCAAAAGTATAATAAAGTACTTCAAATAAAGAATTTGTAAAGAATAGCTCTATTCAGGGATTATGCCCCTCACACAATAACACTCCCTTCCAAGAAAATAATTCTTATATTAATGCTTCGTTTCTTGTACTTTTCCTAAACTTTCATATAAAAGCATAAATAAAACATTAAAGAATTGCTATGACAATATTAAAATGCTTTGTAAGGACACTGTACATTAAGGAAAGCACACAAGTTTCAGTGCATCTCCAAAAATAGTAATAACAACCTTTAATAACAAGCATTGTTTACAGCGTGCGTTTGTTTCCTTATTTAAAAAATTGAATAAAATATTCTGCATCCCATTCTCTAAGATAATTAACCCAATTACTTTCAAGCAGAAACTACCACCCCTTTTCTGTCCAAAGTTGTTTCTCTGACAAATACTACAAAAATAATACATAATTAGCATCGAAGAAGCTACCTTTCTCCAGGTATGCGATCAAAATATTGTAACAGCTCACTATCACTATTACAGTTCAAACATTCACAGAATGGTTTGGGTTGGAAGGGACCTTAAAGCTCATCCAGTTCCAACCCCCTCCCACAGGCAGGGACACCTTCCATTACACCACATTGCTTCAAGCCCTTCTCAATTTGGCCTTGAACACTGGCAGTGATGAGGCAGCCACAGCTTCCCTGGGCAACCTGTGCCAGTACCTCACCAGCCTCACAGTAGAGAATTTGTTCCTAACATCTAATCTAAATCTAGTCTCTTTCAGGTTAAAGCCATTCCCCCTTACCATGTTACCATATGCCCTTGTAAGAAGTCCCTCTCCTACGTTGGAAGGAGACTCTATCAACCCCTCTATATACTTGAAGGCTGCTCTAAAGTCTCCCTGGAGCCTTCTCCTCCCCAGGCTAAACCAGCCCAGCTCTCTCTGCCTGTCTTTATAGGAAAGGTACTCCAGCCCTCCAGGCATATTTGTTGCTCTCCTCTGGAAGACTTATCTTCTCTGAGATGGAATTCTGAATCTAGTACCGTTCTATAAGAAACTTGATTTCTTTTCCATTACACTTTTAAACTTCACATTCTACTTGCTTTCCCTTACTCGGAGAGCTGAGTTATTAGAAAAGGGAAAAAATAACAAAAAAAAAAAAAAAAAAAAAAGGGCAGGGGGGCAAGATACACATTAAGGCTCTCATGTACTGTCTATGAGTAGCTAAAGCCAGTCCAACAGCTCACTTGCACCAAACAGATCAATTAGACTTTCTTCATCAGTAGCCAAACTTGGTACCAAGGCTGGCAAAGCAGAGCTCACAAGCCTAAACCCAGAGAACCTAAACAACTTAAGCCCAGGAACAACAACTAAGACTCCCATACAACTAGGTCCATAGCCTTACCACAACTAGCTCTGAACAGACACACACAGTGTAACAAAAGCCATGACTGAGTAAATGCCCAGGCCTGATGTTAAATGGAGTGCTAAGCTATTGGGCAGAGATGTGGGTGGAGGCCCCAGGTGAGCCTCCTCAGGATGATTATGGCCTGTCAGTGCATTCTGACCCATGACAGGTTTTAGGAACAAAACCAAAAGAAACAGAAATAAACAAAACCAAACTCACCAAAGTCTTTTTAACACCATTAACCACTGAGCTTTCCTTCCTAAAAGCAGATTGTTTCCCATGCTAACATAACTGGATTCATTGCTAATGCATTTATCTAATTCTACTGTCCCCAAAGAAGAAGGCCTTTCATAAAAATACTTCAAATAGGACAAAACATTGTTTTCCTTACAGCATGGAACCCAATTATAAAAACCAATTATCAGGAGCCAAAGGTTTACTGACTAGTGGATTCATCAAAGCAAGTACCCTGAGTGCAGGTGATGCTAGCTAGGGTAACAAAGGTGTTTCACATACAATTAAATCTTCATTTAATTGTCTTTTGATTCAGTACTTGGTCTTTGTGCTATCACTATATTACAAACATTGTTTACAGATTAATGTCTTTTACTGATCTATTAATAAAAAATTGTAATTACATGATCTTATCTGAAGTTTTCAAGTTAAGACTATGACATATATACTGCTCTAAAATCAGTCTGACTGACATGAATACTCTGTGAATGTGTGAAGAAGGGTTACAGTTTTTCTGAAGACAGCAATATGACCTATCAGAAAACCTGAAAAAGGAAAAAAGAAAATTTATCTATCTGAACAAGGAGAAAGAAGAGAGAGAAAAAAGTAACACAGAGCTGTGGCATGGAGGAAGCGAAGTCTAAAAAGAAGTGTGAAACATTTTCCAAGCTAAGTCCTGGGTGGAAAAAGAGATGTAGTGAACAACTGGCTTCGTATCCAAGTACTTTAGATTTTGCTCCTGCTCAACCAGCTCTTCAAAGCAGGCATGGCAAGCGTTCCTAGATGGATTGAGGAGAATCCTTAGATGATTCTGCATGGATTCCTGGAATGTAGGAATGTTCCTACAAAGCACAGAGAGAATTCCTAGAAATTACTATTCTAAAAAGACTTTCTAGAAAGCACAGAGGGGATGCACCTGGAAAATTCCTAGAAGGCATGGGGAACATGCCAGGTCACCAGGCAAATTCCTAGGATACACTCAGAAAATCCATAGAAAGCAGAAGATAAAATAGAACATTCTTAGAAAGCATTGGCAGAAATCCCTAAAAAGCAAGGAAGGAAAACTTGATAGGAAAATTCCTACCAAGCCTAAGGCAAATTCCTAAAAATTCTCTAAAAGGGCAAGGGAAATTCCTAGAAACCACAGTGGGAATTCCTTGAATGCATTTGGGAAAATTCCTAGAAAGCTGCAAGAGCATTCTATGTAAACTCTACACTAATCGTATAACTGCTATGCTGGATTTTCTAAGAGGGAAAAAGTGAACACAAAGCAGGTACCTAACATTTTGTATGCCTGAAACCAATCATTTTTATAAAACTCCGTATCATTCAAAAAACGAGAAGTGATGCTTTAAGAATTTGCTTTTAAAATGACAAAACTGAGAACAGTGGTCACAGAGAGAATAAGTGTGTGGGACACTTCCTGTCTCATACAGTCCTTGCTTCTGACGATTTCAGCTTGCAGAAGTTCCTGACACCAACAGGAGTATGGCTCTTCAGCAATTCCCTCTGAGCTCTCTTCTCACACAGACATCCTCAATCCTGAGCACTCTCATGACCAGCATCCTTTTCTAAGTCTCAGTCTTCCCTCACACATACATACACTGTCACATCCACAGCATCCTTCAGTGAAGTTCTACAGATGCAGTACTCACCATGTGATGGATTATCCCTTTGTTTTGAAGGGAGGTCTGACTAGCATCACTAGTTCTGGCATTGAAATAGACCCTTAGAACAGGCGTTTCTCATCCAAATTACCACTTTGTAAATCCCTTCCATGGCCACCTCAAAGTTTTCTTTTTGTGTTGAGGAGACACAGCCTACATTTAGTCATTTCTTGCTCTGAAGCAATTTCAGACCTTTGATTATTCTTGATGCCATCTCTGAACCTCTCCCAGTTCTACTACAGATTTTTGTACACAAAATACCTAATGTACAGGCAAGCCTCAAATTTACACAGTGGGACTGAGATGGTTTTTGTTCTGTTCTCTGCTCCTTTTTTAGTTAATGCTAACATTTTATTTGCTTTTTGCACATCAAGCACTGAGCTGACATCTTCAGGGAATCATTTATCTTTATGCTATAAAAGGGATCCTTTCCCTCTGACTGCTCTTCTCTTTGTGCATCAGTCCACATTTATGCACAATGAATTTCATCTGCCATTTTATTGCTAAGTCCTACATGGCTCTTCTGTAATTCTCCAGAGTCTCCTCTCATTCCTATATTGAATACCACACAAGGATCTCACTATTCCATATCCAAAATAAGATCTAGTGACCCACTGGATTATATATTCAGTTGAAACAGATAACCAAGCATCCCTAAGCAGAAATGAAAGGTGCTAAAGACAAATACTGACAAATTGATAAACGTGTCTTGTTAAATTACCTGATGCTGTTCATTTCTCCCCTCTTGGAAAGGCTACCACCCTAAAGAGCTGCCAAGAGTGTGCAATGTGCAGTGGGGCCTCAAGTCACTCCCAAGTAAATGAAGCGTTTTAGCATAAAATCATTTCCTTGACAACCTACGCAAACACAACTGACTTTCATCGGAAGACTTCAGGTGCGGGCAAACTTTTTTTTTCTGGTGCTTCTTCAGTGACAGCAGTAACTCCCTGCAGAGATGCAGCACGAATGTTACCCAAGGTGCAGTAACTTCACAATAGCTTTCTGGCAGCAGACAGAGATTTTCCGCACTCTTCTTCGAGAAATGCGGAGCCTAACCTCACATGCCTCACACATCCGAATTTCCTGCTAACTACAATGGGAACTTTTTCCATACAAAGATACAAGACTGGATATTCACTACGGAATTAAGTAAACACATTGAGGGTGGCCCTCCCATAAAGACATGCAGACATACAAAAGTTCTTTCCACTCCTTTTCTAAGCACGTCTTTACAATTTATTTATGAGGTTCTGTTGTAACAGAGCCTGGTGTCTGAAATGTATAATATTTAATATAAGTATAATCCAGCATTTAGACTTAGTCACACAACTTCTACAAATACTAAGATTCTGCCCTAAAGTATATACACGGCATCTACTCACTTTAAGCTATCTTTATCTGATTCACAATCACAGCACATTTTCAAATCCATTTACCAGTAAAAAGACTATGCTAAAGACTGATAATTTGTCAGTTTAAAATAAAAATTTCAGTTCTGATACTTTAGTCAAATTTATCTAAATATAATCAGCTTAATATCTTCTTCATTTTGTATACAGGGAATTATTGTAACAAGACACTGTTGTTTTGATTTTGTAAATTGCAACAATTGGGAATTTTGCACATTATTTTATTCTACAAAAAAAAATATTTATATATAAAACAGAAATATTATTCTTTATTTCTACGATATTATTCTTGTACATTCTCCTTAAAAAGAAGTTAATCTGGCCCACTAAATATGAAAGCAAAGAATAAAGGAACATTCTTCCCCAGAAATAAACAGCAACAAACCCAACATGAAACAGTAATGAAGCAGAGAATCATCTGAACATTCACTGCGCTGGTTTTTCAGTTTCATATTAGAAATTAAGACAATACTGGACAATATTTGATTTCTCCAAAAACTGATGACTACTCCCTTCAAATTATCAGATCTGAAAGGCGAAATATAACCATTCTTGAAGATCAGCTGCCATCTAGTGGTTAGTAAGAAAACTGTTTAAAACATTCTTTTTATTTTTTTGACAGTTTAAACTAGATTCTTGGTGGAATACCTTTTTGCTATTTTGTTGCTGTTATTTTGGGGTCTGTAAATTATTCAGGAGCACGACTATGAAAAGCTATGCATTCCAAAGCTATGCATTTCAAAGCAGAGCAATGTCACTCAGCAAAGTTTTCCATTCAAACATACAAATAAGGTCTTGATTCCACAGTTTTCTCCAAAAAAAGCCAATCCTGCACACTTCCAAAAAGTTAGTTGAGTGGGTTTTGGGCTCCACTTCATTATACAGAAAAGAACTGAACTATCACTGTCTTAAAGTAAAATATTCAGTATTAAAACAATATACTACAGTTAAAAATCAAAGAAGTTTAAGTTAAAAAATTCACTGAGATGTGTTCAGCAAGGAACAATATAGTCATTTTTATGTTGGATACGAAGAGTGTTATTGTTATATGTATGTTTTACACCTAGTAACTCACAGGTAACTAGAATAAACCCAAAAATATTAGCAGCATACATCAACACTGTCAAATCAATTGTTCTTATGTAAGACTACTGTGAATCATGAATTACTACTTCATTCCCATTTCATATTTTTCTGAAACAAGTATCCATTCATATTTCAAAAATTATTATTGGTAGATACCTGACAAGTAGGCTGGTGGCTTTGTCTTGTTTTTCCCCTAAACCATCACCTGCATTTCCACAATCAATGCGACAACACAAGCTGGAACTCTGACCTCTTTTGGCTGCGGTCCTCCCCTCCCAACCACCCGTTTCAAGCCATTCTTTGCACTGACACAAGCGTTTGCATGGCAGTGCAATGCACAAGATCACAACTTATTGCCAGTTAACTAACTCATCATCTTTGCCATAATGATGCTTTTCTCATCATAAAGAAGGACAAGGATTATATAATGATGATAAACAGAAGGCAGGAAGGAAAACTGAATAGGTTGCTGTACTTACCCGATTATATTTATGCAAATCAGTATCTAAGTAAATCTTATATTGGAAAAATAAATTAATTACTGCAAAGCACATCTTCCATGCATTTGTCATTAAAGAAAAGATTAGGAAGAAGATCTAAACTTGTCCTCACTAAAGCCAACAGAAATTGAAATCAATAATTCTAACAGCTATTATCTGGAATTCTTCGTCACTCAAGATTAGACTTGCAGGTGTTCTCCTTCTCGTAAGAAATCAGGTTTTCCAGATGTTACAGTAAGTCTGTCACAAACAGCAACTATATAGAGCATAAACCATGGAGCTCGTTTCAAATATGCACTTTTCCATACTTTTCTTTCCTAAACACAACTTTTTAATACCAAGCATAGGGTCTACCACTTCCAGTTTGGAACTCTGAAACACAGATCTACCATTTTAAACAGAGCATGTTTTTTGTTTAATCAAGTATGTAATCAAGGGCACTCGTGTTTATGAGAACCTTTGATGGAAAGAAATAAAACAAGAGAATGTTTTTATAAGATATTGGCTTGAAAATACATTCTCCTTGGAATGAAAGCTCCTCATAATCTTTTATCTGTACGTTCTCTGGACAAACATTAGTCTGTCCCATACTAAATACTTAATAAGTCTGCATATTCCAAATGAGCATTTGCATATATGCACAGTATAAACACGTGCCGTGAAAAGAAACATTAGGTAGATATCCAGGAGAAAAGGAACAGAAAATTAACACTGAAAGGAGAAAATCTGGCCATGATTGAAAGGAAATATAACATAGACCCTTTTGCACATAATAAGGCATAAGGAGGCAGCTTTCTGGTTTTCACACTGCTCAACCCTACACCTTTCTTATGAGTTCCTACTCATAATTTAATATTTTTCCAGCTGAACCAGCTCTCTTACCACTGCCGCCTTTTGTTCTTATGGCATACTAAAATATTTTGTGTACAGCCCTCAACTCAGTCAGAAATGTGATTAAGCAGGACACGATCAAAAAGATTTTGTTACGCTTCCCCCCCAGGGGCTTTCAAAACGCAACCTGGACAGTTGGTAGCCATTGCTTTAAACCACCCTCTGTTTACTGTGAACATACCGGCATCTGATTGAGGTCATAGACCTGAGATTACAACTCTTGTATGTATGTGGTCTCAAATGAAGAACATGTAACTTAACCTACAATGAAGACACTTGCTGGAACAAAACCATGCATGTGCTAAATTTTACAGATCATGATTTTCTCTTGCATCCCACGATGCTGACAGATCTCCAGGAAGGATTTTATTAAAAGCATTGCTCAACTCATGGCACAGTTTAAGAAGGTGGTGGACCAAAAAGTTATACAATTCATTTTTCCTAAACTTTGACTATGCATTCGTCAGACGAGCACCCACTACAGTTTAACCAATTGTTGAATAAATATGTGCTCTAATTAATTCTATCAGCAGTTTTTCAAGTCAGCTGCACGGCTCAACACACATTTTTCTTAACAGGTACCTACAGTTGACTCAACCCCAAACGCTGGTGAAAATGGGGCTGCCCAGCGCCAAGAGAAGCACTAAGCTGGGACACGAGAAAGGCCAACCCAACAGGAGGGAGGCGAAATGAGGGAGACGAGCGAGCCGCACCAAGGGCAGCTGTGGAGAACAAGCGGAGTGGCAATGAGGAAGGGGTCAATCATTTCGTCCATGGGAAGAGGTTACAGGAAGCCGAGAGCAGACCTGCAGCTGGCAGCCCAGGACTAGCAGACAGCATTCACCTCACGGGCAGCGGCTTGGCACCGCCTCTACCACGAACACCCGCCACAGCGCCGGAACGTGCGACCCGACGGCAGGCACCGCCCCGCCGCACGCACTCCCTCGCAGTGCGCGTGCTCCGCTGTTGCGCATGTGCGGGGTGCACGGTGTCGGGCTGTCAGCGCAGCTCGGCGCGGCGCGGTTGTTGCGCGGGAGCGGTCTCGGCTCGGGCGGTGAGCGGCGGGTTGGGGTGAGAGGGAGGTGTTGGCTGCCTGGTGTTGGCGGAGCGTGAGGCCCGGGGCGGTGCGAGGCGGGGTAAGGAGCTGGGCGGGCCCGCGCGCGGCACGGGTTGCCCTTTCTCGCGGAGGGAGCAGCGTTCAAGTCCTCGATGGAGGGGGCAGCCCTAAAGCTGCTCCTCCTGGACCCGGGAGACGAAGGCACCCAGAGGTGCAGGGTGGGACCCTCCACACTGTCCCTCCTGGGAGCCAAGATCGGCGCCCCGCTGAGGATCTCCCTGCCTACGGGCTGCTGCTTGTGCACGGTGTGGCCCAGGCACGACTTAGCGGACGGGTACCTGCAGGTTGATGTGACCTGCAGCACCGCCGGTGTAACGGCAAGGGACGTGACGGGCCTTTCGCTGAGCGTGGGCCAGCTGCAGCTCCTGGCCTACCGCCGGCTGACAAAGGCAACTGTGAGAGTGGTCCTTAAGAGTGCTGCGCTGAAAAAGTCGACCCCCAGAGCAGTGTTGCAGGAGATAATCAGGGAACTGCTAAGAAATATTTATGTTTTACTTCATTATGTCGTTACTGTTGCCCCGAATCTAGAAAATCCTGTCATGTATATTGAAATACTGTCTGTAGACCCTTTGGTGGATGAAGCTGGATTGATAACCCCCCAGACAAGTGTAAAAATTAAGGAGGTGATCACTTATGAATGGTACAGACATTTATCAGAAGACACTGCAAAAACTTCAGTTGCAGGACTAGATGATGTGGGAAAGTCTTTGAAAGAAATTATTGATCTGCCTTTCCGCTTTCCAAAGACTTTTAAGAAGTTAGGGCTTTCTGTCCCTAATGGAGTGCTATTAATAGGGCCCCCGGGTGTAGGGAAGACCCTCGTGGTAAAGGCAGTAGCCAAAGAACTGGGTGCGTATCTGTTGTGCATCAGTGGCCTAGCTGTCTATGGTTCAAGACCGGGAGAAAGTGAAGAGAATTTACGAAGAGTCTTTGAAAAGGCCAGAGAAATGGCATGTGAAGGCCCAACCATCCTCTTTATTGATGAAATTGATTCTTTATGCCCAAAGCGAGGAAGATCAAACAATGCTCCAGAAGATCGTATTGTTGCTCAGTTACTAACACTGCTGGATGGTGTTGGTAGTGAGAGTAAAATAGTCATTACAGCAGCAACAAATAGGCCTCATGCCTTAGACCCTGCACTGAGAAGACCTGGAAGATTTGACAGAGAGGTAAGCAAGCCATATGATTCATATGCTCCTTTTCTTCTTCCCTTTTTGAGGTTGTGCAGGGGCAAGTTAATAAAGTAATTTTTAAATTTCTTTAATGTCTGCTGCTCAGGTTTCATAGTGGGATTCTGCAGGCTTGAGATATGCCCTGTTTAGTTTGCTGCAGCTTGGGTAAGGTGGGAAGCACATTTTACTGAAGCTGGGAGTTCCAAATACTTGGAAATGGGCAAGGGGAGCCTTTATGCTTCTTCATGATGAAGTCATGAAACTCTGCTTGAGGGTTTCCTTTTGCTTACAGATGCTTAGCATTACAGACTTAGTTTTTTCTCATTTAAATCCCAGATTAAAGATTTATATATCTCTCCTTGAAAGTTTATCATGACAGATAACTAGTAACCCATTGTGTCAAAAAGTCTATTCAGATTTCAGTAACAGAGGCTTGGTCTACTCTGGAAAATTTCTAGCCTAATAGTCTAAAGAAGAAAGAACACTTGAAGTTACACAATGCACGATGCTTTTGCTTGTGTTGTTTATTTTGCTCACACTCCTGGGTCATCCAGTTTAGTGAAGTTCTTTAATGCTTTCACAAGTATAAGTCTCATTCTTGAGTTCTTAAGACATATTTTATGGTGGTATTTTATCAGGGTTTTAATATATGAATGTTCATCTAATTTATTTTTTTTATTAATCTAATTCAGTTCTTGTGTTGCAAAGAAAATTATTTCAGTGTTAACATTTTATGATAAAATTGCCTTAAATTAGGACTTGATATACACTACCTGACAGGGTCTTGTGAACAACTGCTTATGCAAACACTGTTCACCTGGAAAATTAAGTGTAAATTAAGAGTATTTTAAGTATTTGTCATTTGTATAGTGCTGGTAATGTTTCCTATAAAATTCTTTCAGTTGCAATGTAAGTATGTATAAATCTTAAGTAAGCAGTGTAGAGCAGAGACCAAGCTGCTTGCCTATGTCTAGAAAATAAGAGGAATACAGCAAAATACCTACTTAAAATTTTTGTTTACCATATTTGATTTAGGTTGTTATTGGGACCCCAACACTTACGCAGAGAAGATCCATCCTGCAGTTGCTTACATCTGATATGCCAATTTCTACAGATGTTGATTTGGTTAAACTGGCAGAAATGACAACTGGGTATGTTGGAGCTGACCTTACAGCACTCTGCAGAGAAGCTGCTATGCAGGCTGTGTTCCACAGCACTTTGGTATGGTTGCACATTAGTCAAGAAGAATGTCATTAATATCTGTACTAGCCTTTCCCCATTAATACTCGGCCTTACTTGGAAAGCTCAGCAGGTTGAAGAACTCACAAATTAAAATACTGAAAATACCAGCTGTCTTATAAATGTAAATATGCTGGTCCTTTCAGCTGTCACCTGAAAATACTGCTTTCTCTTTTCTGGTTGAAAAGCTTTGCTGAATTTTTTTATCCTTATCTTTTTGGGATTGTGCAGAGATTTTAGTCTTTGGTAAACTGAATTATAATGTCCCCTAAAGCTCTCTTTTGAAGTTGTCAGTGATTTAGAGCTCTACTTAATGATAACTGCAAAGTACAGTTAGGTTGACACATAAATATAACTGCTAGTGATAATATCTGTTATCATTTATGTTGTTGAGCCAGGTATAACATTGTTATAGACACAAGGTGTACAGCTGCCCAGCATGCAGAAATTTAATTTCTTAGCAATTCTCCAATTCCATATCTATGTAAAGTTCTTAATACTCTTTTTATGTAATCTGACTTTTACAAGAACTGAGATATACCACAGATACGTAGGCTTTAATCTGGAATGGCGTGGTGGAAATCTAACGTGATATTTGCAAAATTACCAGAGTCAGAGCATCTACAGAGAATCTGTACAGAGAATTTTCCTATCCCTGTCTTCACTCAGGGATAGGAAAAAAGAGAGCATCATATCTCTAAAAGTTCCATCTCTTCCAGATACCTTACAAATACTGAAAATAATAAAATAATTTGAGCCTGCTATCCCAAAAAGATGTAGATGGACAAATGAAAATAATTAACAAGTAGATGGTCTATTTGCCTTGAGAACTGCAAGCACTTTTGTAAAGTGCTTCTTAGTTCTGTTACTGCATCTGTTGTTTCATAGTGGGAGGTGTCCCTGCCCCTGGCAGGGGGGTTGGAACTAGATGATCTTAAGGTCCTTTCCAACCCTAACTATTCTATGATTCTGTAATGGTATTTTATAGCCTGTTTGAGATAATGCCTTACTTTCTGTGGTAAAAATGGGTGTTAGGACATTTTTGTTTGTATTCAAGACAGTCTCGGATTTGGTGTGTAGCAACCATGAAAGTAATAGCCACTTGATTTAGCAGATCACTGTCTAATGGAGCTATAATTTAGGGAACAGTAGTTTTTTCTAAAACATTAATTTCTGTTAATCTGGGTTTTTTTCCCGTGTAAAAACTTGCCACTAAAGAGCCTACTTCGTGTTACTGCTTTGTGTTTGCAGTGCTTAAGCTTGTTAGGGTGAGAATTTGTTGTTTTATTAGTTGCATTTGGCCTTTTGTGAAATACTTTGCATACTAATGCAGCATCGTAAGTTACTGTGTAAAAATATTGTTAATATACTTTATCTGTATTTTTTCAGGATTCAGAGAAAACAGTGATTAACATGGCAGATTTCCAAGAAGCTTTTAAAAAAACTCAGCCATCCTCTTTTCGAAGTGCAATTGGACTAACAGAGTGTAAACCCATCAGTTGGGAGCAAATTGGTGGTCTTGAAGATGTGAAATTAAAGTTAAAACAGGTAACAGATAAGACAAATCCAACTAGTTACTAATAGCCATGTCCTCCAAGGTGTTCTGTATGCTACATGATGGAAATTAATTCTCTTTCAAATTACCTTATTGTATATTGTACTTCATAGAATCACAGAATTATTTGGGTTGGAAGGGACCTTAAATATCATCTAGTTCCAGTCCCCTGCTATTGGCAGGGACACCATTCACTGGACAATGTTGCTCAAAGCCCTGTCCAAACTGGTCTTGAACACATCTGGGGTTGAGGCAGCCACAACTTCCCTGGGCAACCTCTTCCAGTGCCTCACCACCCTCACAGTAAAGAACATCTTCCTAATATCTAAACTAAATCTCTCTTTTAGTTTAAAACCATTCCCCCTTGTCCTGTCTGCATGCGCTTGTAAGAAGTCCCTCACCAGATTCCGTGCAGGCCCCCTTTAGGTATTGGAAGGCTGTTATAAGATCTTCCCAGACCCTTCTCATCTTCAGGCTGAACAAGTTCAGCTCTCTCAGCCTATTTTTGTAGGAGAGGTGCTCCAGCTGTCAGAGCATCTCAAGGCCTCCTCTGGACTCACTCAAGCAGATCCATGTCCCTCTTTGTGCTGGAGGCCCCAGAGCTGAACGCAGTACTCCAGGAGACTGGACACCAGGAGAGGTCTCACAAGAGTGGAGTAGAGAGGGAGAATCACCTCCCTTGACCTGCTGGTCACACTCCTTTTGATGCAGTCCAGTTGGTTTCTGGTCTGCAAGCACACACTCATGTTGAGCTTCTTGTCAACCAACACTCCCAGCTCCTCAAGACTCCTCTCAGTCCATTCTCCTTAGGCTGTATTTGTGCTTGGGATTGCCCCGACCCATTTATTTTAAAACATATTTTTTATACTTCATTGAGATTGAACTCTTCTAACAAGGTGTCACTCCCAACTGCAGTATCATGGGAAAATAAGCATGTTTTTGAGTAGCTGAAAAACACTCGACTTGCATCCAGAGAACTTGTCCATTCCTGAATGTGTAGCCAGAGACAGCTTTTGTCTGTCATCTGTCAAGAATTGCCTTTTGTTCTGTTTGAGAGGACACTTTAAGAAGGGAGCACAATATGAAGAAAGACCAAGCTAGTATTCTTTGATTTCAAATTAATGTTTCTACCAAGGAAAGGAAATAATACACTCTGCAGTGTTATTGATTGCCTATGAATTGTAGTTCTGTTACTAAGAATGTCATCACTTTTTTATGTATTGACAGAGTGTTGAGTGGCCTATGAAATTTCCTCAGGCATTTGCTAGGATGGGCCTGTCTCATCCAAAGGGTATTCTTCTGTATGGTCCACCAGGGTGTGCCAAAACCACGTTGGTGAAGGCTCTGGCCACAAGTTGTCACTGTTCCTTTCTCTCTGTAAGTGGTGCTGACCTCTTCTCACCTTACGTTGGAGATTCAGAGAAGATTTTGTCTCAGGTACAGTTTTTAATTTGTATAAGGCCTGTAGGTTATTTTTTGCCTGGTTTTTGTGATGGTCTAAATTTTGTTACTGAAAAGATGATAGTTAAAGCTCTCATCTGCTTATTAAATAAGATAGCTTTCAGATTCAGATGTATATAAACTGAGAATCTAGCCCTAAAATTCTACAAGTTTTAAACTTGGAATGTATTTCTACCCTTTTGTTTTCAGTTCATTTAAGAGTCTAAGTAAGACCTTGCCTATAGTAAATGTAAGCCAGAACAGCTCCTGTGAATCTTTGAGTGTATCTTTAAAGTGAAATACAGAGTATGTGTAAATAGGTGTTTTCTCCTTACCTGACAGAATGTATGCACTGATGTTTTACTTTATTAATATTTTAAAAAAAGGTTTTTCGCCAAGCAAGAGCAAATGCTCCAGCAATAATATTCCTAGATGAGATTGACTCTATCTTGGGATCTCGGTCACACTGCAAAACTAGCCATGGTGTCTCAGAGCGGGTTCTTTCTGTTCTTCTCAATGAGTTGGATGGTATTGGGCTGAAAGTCACAGAAAGAAGAGGAAGCAAACTGCAGCTTGAGGGTCAGTGTCAAGAACAAAGTGACGAGGAAAGAAAGGTATTTATGTTCCCTTTTCCATATAGGAAGGATGATAAATGCTGTCCAGTTGTTCCAGAAATTTTAGTTGTTGAATCACACTTTTTAGCCTTAAACCTCAAGCTTAACAATATGCAAGACGCTCTTTTATTCTGTCATAATTTCTAAAACATACTGTATATAGGCTGCTGACTTTTTACATACACTATTCTTCAATGAGACTTTGAACAAAATATGAAGGCTAAAAATCATTACTAGTTGGTTTTCATCTTCTGTCACAAAAATCCTCTTGCTTGACAGTAAGGTAATTTTTAAGATTGTGTTATGTTTACTATTATACAGGTTCCTTCCTGGACTTACTTTTTACCCCTACTTTATTTGCAGTGCTTTCTCATACATAGTTTATACAAAACCAATACATATATTTCTTCCTTGTCACTTAATCTGGCCTGCACCAAGGCAGTTTTTTACCTGAAGAAAAATAAAATACTAATATTGAAAGGCAAGTAACTATATGTAAAGATACATCATCTTTTTGTCCTTCCCCTTTCCTTGTTAGTAGTTAGATATTACCTAAAGATACTAGTTATCTTAACCATTTTGCACTAATGTGTTTATATCATCTCTTAGCTAGAGTTTCATGAAACTTTGAACAAGGATTTCATGGTAGTTGCTGCAACAAATAGACCAGATATGTTGGATGATGCCTTACTGCGTCCTGGAAGGCTAGACAAGGTCATCTACATTCCACCTCCGGATCTGAAGGTGATGTATTGCAAAGCCATACTTGGATTTAAATGGAGAGGTATTGATTGCCAGCACACTGTAAGAGCAAATGGGGACATATTCATGTAATAAATATATTTAACAACTGATGGATGATTCACTAAACTTAAGGTACAGTGAAGAATCTTAAAGAGGAATAATTGCATTTATGATTTAAACACCAGTAATATTTGACCTGGTGTATGTAGCTATACTATCACATATAAAAAACCAGACAAAATCTGGTAGAATTCTGTATTTACAAAATCAAGCTGCAGTTTATAAAGTACCATAACAAGTTGTCTGTCCTTGCATTGAACCATTCTTTTGCCTAGTTCCCAAAAGTAGTGTAGCTACTTGTTGTGAGCTTCCCAAAAAAAAATGTTGAGCCAAAGCAGGCCAAATATGGACTCCTTAGTCTAAAATACTGTGTATTCATGAAGTAATGGGTAATTGCGAATAACAGACTTTAATATGTGAGATAATACTCTTATGGTTATGGTTATCTCCATTAATAGCATTTTATTCACTCTTACACCAAAACTTAAGTAGTTTTGGTACTCTTCTTGATTTTCATTAGTTCTAATTTCTGATTTGGTACTGCTTTGGAGAGCAATTAATTCTTGGCTTGGTTTTGTTGTATAAAATGCACCATCCTACAGGGAAGGCTTTCCATTTTGAAAATCTGCACAGAAAAAATTCCATTAGATACTGATGTGTCATTACAAGATGTGGCAGTTCTAACAGACCTCTTCTCTGGAGCTGATATTGAAAATCTGTGCAAGGAGGTAAGAAATATTCATGGTTGAATGAATTTGTGACATAAACTGTAAAGTAAATCTTACAATGAAAAAAGAGAGCTAACTCATAGATGTTACGAAGCCATCTGTATATGGATTCTTTCACAGTTTATAATGAAAATATAAAGAGAAGGAATAAAGCTGAAGAACCTAATAAGGGTTAGTTCTTTAAATAAAAAAGCCAAATAAGAATAAAGGCTTTCTGTGATAATTTACTAGAAGTTAAGGACCTGTACTACCCTTTATGTCACATGGCCCTTTGTAATCCAAACTCACATCTAGATGAATTGTAATCTGTGTACTGCAAGCAACTGCAGCATTTTTAACTGAAATTAGTACATGCTGTCAAGGATAGAGAGAAAAAAAATGAGAAGATAAATCTTGTAAGTATTTGAGATGAGTTGCATAAAAGACAAAAGACTGGGAGGAAGATCCAACAACTTAAGTTTATCAAAGATATTGTCTAATCCAGACAAAAGTGAAAGAAAGAGTTGCAGTGATTTTATTTGATGTTGTATCTATTGTTCAATGACCATAAACTATATGATGCTGCCTTCAGATGCTTTACCTGAAATTTTGTTTCATGTAAAATATTTTAGACTACTTACAATAATTTCTTTGCCAATTAAAACATGATAAGCATTTTCAGTTGTTCCTTTTTTTTCTTTTAAAGGCTGCTTTGTTGGCATTGCAAGAGAATGGACTTGAAGTGACTGCTGTAAAACATGAGCATTTTGTAAAATCATTGAGGACTGTAAAACCATCCTTAAGCATGAAAGACTTGGAATTTTATGAAAAAATCTATACTCGAGAATTAGCCTCCTGAAACAAAAAGGAGTGATGACGCATAGGTATTCTTAAAAACATCACAAAAATTTTGCAATGGCTTACATCTTTTCTGCTTTTTAATACTGTACTTTTTTTTTGTACCTTTATTTTTGTACTGTAGTTTTCAGTGTGTAAAATTTCACTTGAGAAAAATCTGTGATTTCAGTAATGGAGAATAAATTAAAATCTTGTTTCCTTTGGCTAGGTTTCCATCTAGAAACAAGTAATTGAGATTCTCAGATAAAGCACTGTGGAACAGCTTACTGCTACTGTAGATTTCCTAATTCTCAGTACAAACACTGGCATTATAATATTTAATTTAAAATATGTTGTGAAGTTCCTAAAGGAGAATGAGAAGAGCTTTCAGACTGTTAAATAGGAGGAAGTAGGTCCCATACTGTGGAAAATGTAAGGTGTTTTATATGTGCATATCTACAGATTTGCTTTCTGACAAGGAGATTCCAAAACATAGTGATAGTGAAAAGGCTGTCAGTGCTTAATACCTTGTTGTAGGTTTAGAGTCTGGGTTTTGGGGAATAATTTTAGATCAGTTACTGATCGCTGTACAAACAGTAACTCAGACTGCTTACTCAATCCAACTAAGTCTGTAATTAAGCTATAATAACTTCTTCTTTAGAGAAGGAAGTTTGCTTTGAAACTCTTTCTGCAGGATTCTTTTCCTCACCCAATCATTCTTTGTCAATATATTTTTATAGGTCATCTTCTAAAATAGGTAGATACATCAAAGGAATTTGTTATTGTATGTATATAAGTACACATTTTAACTTACCAGGTAGGAAGCTTTTAAATACTTTTTCCTTTTCCCCATGAAAATGTTTGTGAAAAACTCCACTGTCAAAGATAATTTCTTACTTCAGCTGAGGTTCTTAAGTAATTAACCCATTAACAAGTATTTCTTTCTCAAAACATGGGCACTAGGGACCACGCTACGGTGCAGTTCATAGTGAGATGGATCACAAAAGGAAGTTCCAAGGCAGTTACTGACTGTGGAGGGGAAAAGGGGGAGTAGCCATTGTAACTTAGGAAAGGGTGCAGATATAAATGACTGTCCTACAGCTTGGTGGCTTTGATCACTGTCATGGTTTAAGCCCGGCCGTAACTCAGAACCATGCAGCTGCTCTCTCACTCCCCTCCCGGAGGGATGGGGAGGAGAATTGAAAGAATGTAACTCCCACGGGTTGAGATAAGAACAGTCCAGTAACTGAGGTACAACACAAACCACTGCTGCTACCACCAATAATAATGATAAGGGAAATAACAAGGGAAGAGAATACAACCACTCACCACCCGCATTACTGAGCAGCAACTGAAAGCATCAGTGTTATCAGCGCTGTTCCCAGGCTGAAAGTCAAAAATACAGCACTGCATCAGCTACTGAGGAGAAAAAATGACTGCTACTCCTGAACCCAGGACCATCACTATTTTCTGAGGCGGGACCATCCTGCTGCTTTATTGCTTGGTAACAAGTAGGCCAGTGCCAATGAGCTTCCCAAACACCCAAAGGTTTCTTGACAGCAATGCTGGAGATAAAGTATGACAATCTTCAAGACAGCTCTCTGGTTTGCTTTCCAGTTTTTGAGAGTGTTGCTTTAGAATAGGCAGACCTGAACGTTGTGAGGACAGCAAATTGCTGTCAACTCCTGTGTTTCAGACATCATGACGTTTAACTGCTGTACTCACTACCTAGAAGGGCCAGTGGAACAAACTGTGCCCTATTCCGTTCCTTTCTTGCTAGGGGGAGCCAGCAGAGTATGCAGTAACGGAAACCTTCCTTTAGTGTTTTACAGTGGGCAAGAGGGAAAGGGGAAGCCGAATTACAGTTGTCTGCAGGCACCATGCACCTTTAGCCTGCCCCTGGTGGGAGTTCTCTGCTAGGGTCATTGGGAAGGTGGGAGCTGTGTAGCAGAATAGGGTGGTTGTGCCCTGGGCCTGGGTTAAGCTGCTCTTGCAGGAAAAGGGACATCAGTCTCCTGTTCTGGTCACGGAACACACCTTGCCAAGGCCTTGCCTGTGCCTTTGCCTCGATACATTGTTCTTTAGGCAGCTACCTGGATAAGGGGACAAACAAGCAGATAAAGGACGAATGGGGAAGCAAAGCTGAGCAATGCTACAGCGGGGAGCGGAGAAGCTGCGGGAGAAAACTGGGAAGAGTCCCCAGCAGCTTCCTCTGGAGGACTGGAACGCCGCGGGCGGCGGTGCTCGCGCCGGCCGTTGGGAGGCGCCCTGCCTCCGCGGGCTGCGGGGCGCTGCGCGGCGGCCGCTGTCCCGCCTACGTGACCCGGGGTACGGCCCTCGCTCTGCGGCGGGGCTGCCTCTATATAATGCGGAGCGCAGGGCTCGCGGGCGTTGAGCCTCTCGGCAGCGCTGCTGCTCCCTGTGCGCCTGTCAGGTGACGGAGGCGTCGTGTCCTCTCCCTCGGAACCCGCAGGCAGGGGGTCCGGGCCCGGGGCGCGGTGACGGAGAACCGTTTGTTACAGGTCCGCGGCCGCCGTGATGATGAAAACGAGCTTCTTCCACATAATCAAAACAAAAACAGAAGTAAGTTTGTCACAGACGTTGGTTCTGAGATAACCCCCTTGGCTGGGGGGATGCAGCTGGCTCCAGCAGGCACACAGGGGCTGGCGCTTAATAATAAGCAGTTTATAGAGGAGATGGGGATAGCAGGGGAGGTATGCGGGTTGAGAGTCCTGCCCTGGAGCTGAGGTGTGTGAGCGGTAATGTACAGCTCGCACACCTGAACAGCTAAGCATATCTCACTGCTTGTAACCGTCACTCCCCTAATCAGGGCTACATAGGCAGGACACTAGTTCAACTTTTGTCTCTGTTTTGTGTCTTTCAGCTCATTCCCCTGGTTGGAATAATATCCTTCGCGGCTATTGGGGCATTCTCTTTTTCCATCTATTCCCTATTCTGCAAATCCGATGTGATGTAAGCAAAAAACTAACTGCTTGGAGTTCACCCTAACCTCCTTTTGTTCAGCAGAAGTGTTTGACCATCATATTTTGCACCAAAAAAGTGCCATATGGATGTTCCATGCTCCTAGTAACAATTACAATACTGCAGATTGTAAATACTGAGGAAATTTGTTAATTTGAAGCATATTCTGGATTATATCATAACTTCAGATTTATTAATTCTTTGCTTTAGTTGTAATAGCTTTTAAATGTGCTTATAAAGAATTTCCAGTAATCAGATAGGTGGATGGCATGCAGATACATTGCAACCAGGCTATTGGCTTGTATATGAACAACAACATTTGACAGTATGAACTTAAAATAACTTCATATTTTAATGGCTTGACTAATAATTGGAGCTAACGTCTATAAGCTTTAGGGAGCTTTTTTATTCAAAGTTATAAGAATAGATATTTTATCTGTCAGGGTAAAAATCCCCTTTTTCTTTTGTGTCCTTGTTCAGTTTTGATTTTTCAGCTTGCTTCCCTTGTGATAATACCTACTTGAACAATGTTGGCTTGTTTGGTGATTTGGAAGCCGCAAATAAAGCAAGACATTATTTATATTAAAATATAAATGCCCAAACCTGTAAACTTGTGTTTCAGGGAACTACTTACGTACATTAATAGTTCTACTTAGAATAGACAGCTCTTGTAAAAAACATATATGCAAGATTACACCCTAAAACATAATACCTGTTTCGCTTTATGTTCTCTTAAAGCATTAACAAGAGTAGCAATCCAGAACCATGGGAAACTGTTGATGCTACCAAGCCTCAGAAGGTAATTTGTACAAATAATATAGTCAATGCAAATAACATACCTTTTCAACACAATGAGTATTTTTAAATGGGTAAAGTCTAGCAAAATATAATAATATATATTATGAAATGTAAAAAATATAAATTAAAAAAACCTGAAGAACAAAACAAATGCTAAGCTGATGTGTGTCTACTTAAAAGTAGCACTAACTGCTTAATTTATTACTTCACATAAATTATTTTCCCTGTGTTACTTAATAAAGGGGATTCAGCTGTTACATTCTAGGTCTGATCCTGAATTTATGGTGTACTTCTGGTTCGTATCCTGCACCCGCTCCCTGCAATATCCATTTACTCGATTCCATTGATTAACAATGGAAATTCAGAATATAGAGGAAATGTGCATTAATGCCTTGTTACTGAATTACAAAATTGCCTAAGAATGTTTTGAGTACTGCAGCCTGAAGGAAAAAGTCTTATTTTAGAAGAGCATCTAGGAAAAAGAAGAATAAAACTATTTAAATTATTAGTTATTTAATATCGAAGTGCTTTTGTTCAACAAATTATTAAATAGGTCATTTGGTGCTATTTTTGCTTGCTTCTGAAGAGAAAATGTAAAGCTACTAGAAATCCTTAATGGATAAGTTGATGCATGATATGAGGGGATTTTGCTAATTTCTTTGATGTTTTCCTCTTAATTTCTTGCAGCTATTAACAGTCCGTCAGAAATGGAAACCTATAGAAGAGCTGGAAAGTGTCAAAAAGCTTACGAAGTAACAAGTTTCTGTTGCCTCAAAAAGGTACCCTATGAATCTAGTGGAACCACTTCTGCACAAACTTGACTACTGAAATCAGTGTGCGGAAATGCTTCTGCTACATTTTTAGGGTCTCCCTACATTTTTTTGGAATCTGGATGAGGAGTTCCATATTGCTTTAGAAGCTGGCATACAACATACAGTCCAAAAATCTGTCTCAAATAATTGATTTTCTGTGGGCATTTGATGTAAAATGTTGAGTAATCAGATGTTAATTATAGATGGAAAAGCCTTCACAGTTTGTGTGGAATACTGGTTTTCTCAAAAACATTAATGTTGTATATATTTTAAATAAAATATATTTTAAAATTACATCTTTACAACATTCCATGAAAATTTGATAAATGGAGATTACCCAAAAGCTCTTCTAAATTGGGATTCCTGATCCGCTCCCACTCTACACTGTATTTCAATGCTCTAGACTGACCAAATAGCCATCGTAGCCAGAGGATGTCTTTGTATGGCAACATACGTGGTCATAAAGTATATTAGCATTTGTTTTCTGTGTTAGATGTGATGACTGTTTAAGTCAAAACTGATGTTCGACTGCTAATATTAAAACTTACACATGCACTCACCTTAATTCATTGAGGAGTCCAGTAGGTTATTTTAGGGTGTATCTGAGACTATAGGATTAGAACATCAGAATTAGGCACGGGTAAAAGGGAATTGGAAATGAGATAATTTCTGTTGTATTTAAATACTCTTCATGTTTCAATTTAGAAAAAGTTACTATAGTTTGGAAATGTGCATTATCCAAAACTAGTTACATAATGTTAATTCTTTTTGTGCAAGGTGGTTCATGTGGAAGCTTAAATGAACTGCACCATTAACAATACTTTTAAGCATTTCTAGACATAGGCTATTGGGGACATCTGCTTTAACAAAGAGAAAATAACAGATTTAAGTTAGGAATGACTCTATGAAGATCCAGTTCTGCTTTAAGCCTCTCTGTGTTTTCTTGGTGGTTGGCCAAGGTAGGAATGTCATGGGGCAGACCCCCGGTACATTAATGAGGCAATACATATATCCAATAGTACAACAGTTCTTTTGTGGATATTTTCTGTATGTGTCCCCTTCCAAGCAGTTTCATAATATATTAGAGTTTCTTTAACAACAGGTGTTGAGATTGCATATTCCTTTCTGTGAGGAAGAAAGCAAAAGTGAAACAACTGCTAACCGGAAAAAGTCCCTGTAAGTAATAGGGAAGTGCTTTAGGTTACTCTGGTACAGCATAGACAACTTAGCTTAGTAAAGCTGTCTCCTGAATTTTAAGGTAGTTTGGCTTCAGGAGCTTTAAGTTTACTTAAGATTTATTGATGCTGAGGAGAAAACGTGTTATTTTATTCCATACTTGTGTGTAGCTGCAGCAAAAATATTTATCAAGTAAGGATGACTCAGCAGCTTTTATGTTTTAGAGTAAGAGGAACTACAAGACTTCAGAATACTTTCATAGCTTTCATTTTAAGGAATGACATTACAAGATGATTGGACAGCATATAACCACAGAAATCCACTGCTCAGAAGAATACAAGTTCAAGTATTTTAATAGACATTTTTTTAAATATGTTCTGTAAGTTATTCTGTATTTCTGCTGGATTGTATCAAACAAAACAAAAAGTGCTGTGTTCTGAATTGATTCATAAATTAAAATAGTTTGTTCTTCAGTAAATAACTTGTATGGTCTGTAAGTCCTATGACCAAAGTATGTCATCATTACGGAAATAAGTGTAAGTGTTAGGTTTTGATTTTTTTTTTTTTTTTTTTTTTTAACTTAAGTACTTTTCAATGTTGTCCTCCATTAGAGCATTAAGCAGCATGATTGCTATGGGTCATGGGTCCTTGCTTCCCTCATCTGTCCGGCTAAGGCAGTAGAATGTTTTGTTTTACTTTTTGTTGCCTTTTTTTTGTTAGTATAGATTTGTGGGGAGGGTTTTCACATAATGTGAGAAAGCAAAATATTTTCATGCTCTTTGAAAGGACTATAAAGTGCGAAAGAATTAATTGTTCTTGGGACAATTTTGTGTGCTGTCAGACTCCTACAAATAGTCTTGCTCCTGCATAAATGAGTGTTTAAGTAGAGCACACTAAGAGCAATTACTATATCTCCTCCCTCAACTACTCAACATAAATCTATAAAGCAATATACAAATTATTTCCTTGTTCTAGTACCCTCAGTTAAGACATTAAAGACTTAATTGGCTGAATTTTATGAGCTTTTATGAGAACAATAAGACTTCCATGTCATGTGTTACTCAAACCCATGACTTTTTATTCCATGTACAATTTAGATGCCACTGAAATTATTTAACAACTTTTTTACTTCTCTCTAATCTGTTGTATTTTATCTCCTGCTCCATTTTGTTCTTCATTTTGTTTTTTAAACAATCACTATCTTTGCTCACCCTCTTCAGTACTTTTCCATGGAACTATATGACTTCCAACTTTATAGTAAGTTAAAGTCCTCACTGGCTTGTTAGATTTTTCAAGTATAGATTGGAAACCATTAGAAATGTTTGTTCAGTGATTCTAATCACCCCTAGAAATGTATCATTAGAATCTATGGTCCTGCTTTTCAAAAGCCACCTGCATTAAAGTAGTATACTTGTAAATAGCTTTCTGGAAGAATAGAAGGTTGCTTTCTGCAGTATACATGTAATTATTAATAAATTACTTTTTTTTTGTCATTACAATAGTACTTAAAGGCCTGAACCACAGAACTTGTGTTGTCATAGTCAGCCAAGAGCTGTGTTGTTTCCCATTTGATTTTCTTTACATACAATAGCCCTGGTGTCAGCATTTCTCTGTCTGATGTCCCCTACCCACTGCATTTTGCTGCTGCAAGCTGCTATTAGTATAGTACTCAACTGACTAATTATTTCATTGGGGCGTGTGGTTTCTGTTGAAAATAGTAACTTACAGAGAGGCCTGATGCAGTCATTCAAGGAAATTGTACATCCTGTGATTGCCATCTGTCTCAGTGCAGAGGGTTGTTGTCCTAGGACTAGCTATAAGAAAACAAACACAAGTAATGGGAATGATTCATTGCATCTGACCAATATTTGGTGTTGGACATCTCCCAGAAAAGCTTTCAGATTAAACAAACATGGCCATGCTATTCAACACAGCTTTAGTTCTCTGTCCATAGTTTTTGCTGTACTGTACATCCCTGCCACACAGGGAGCAGACAAGGTAACAACATCACCTAAAGCTTAACTAAAATGGAAATAGAAAAGTGTTAGCAATGAAGGGAACTCCGGGCACTGCAGATGGACTAACTATTGACCTTCAGGTCCTGACGTGAATAGAGAGTGGGCAGAGTGTTTGCTAAAAGCTATTTCCAATAGTAAAACATCCACCACCTCTAATTGCACCCTGCAAAGGACAACACAGTGAGTGGACACCCACTCCACACAGCCAGTGTCCTATGGCCCTCACCCGGACTGAAGATCACACACCTTTACCACACGCTTCATGGAGGCTTTACCAAACGTATTTATGCTCTACCTTGACTTAATGACCAAGGTATTTAGATGTAATTAGCTTTTCGTTTTAGATAACCTTGTTACCTGTACGTTCTGCCCAGGGCCCCTCATAAACACGGGCAGACCGGGACCTGTGGCAAATTTAGCCATGATGAGGGAAACATGAGTGATGAGCGTCCCGGTGCCGTCACCGCCCCGCGCCTCGCCGCGGCTGTGAGGGAGCGCGAGGCGGCCGGGCCGCCGCGGGGCGGGAGGGGGCTTTCTTTGGCGCCAGGTTTCCATTTCCCCCCGGGCTGCCGCAGAGCAGCGCGGTGAAGCGCTTCCTGCACGTCCCGCAGCTGAGGGGGGCGAGGCAGCCCCGCAGGCATCGCTGCCGGGTCACCCGTGGGATCCACCTGAAGCCTGTGAGCTGCAGCAGCGCTGGTCACTGCAGCGGAGAGGCCTCTCACCAAAAGATGAGGTACAAGCAAAGCAGGCCTCCCGCTCCGGGTTTTGTGTCAGTGTCCTGTTTCCAGGTGCGTGGCTGGAGGAGTTGAGCTCCCTTTCTGTGGTGGTGTGCTGCCTAGATACTCAACAGCGTGCCAGGTGAGGATTTGTCTGTGTGGCAAATGAGGGAGTTGTAAGGAAACTATAACTCAGGTGTTAGTTAGGGGGTGGCATAGCTTTAGTTGTGGAACTGTATTGGAAAGGCAAGTCCTAGAAATAATTTGGATGTCAGGATATAGGCCATATATTGGCTGATGTTGTTAGTCTAGAATATTAAATTTGAGAAGCCCTCATCAATTTGTGATGGGAGTGTGCACAGGAGGTTTGATTTGGTTTTGGTTTTGGTTTTCTCTGCATCCAAGACTTAAAAGGCTTGTCCTAGTGTGTCGCATGGGTGCTGTGGGCTGTGGCACATCTTACATGTGTGGTGCTGTGCCTTGGAGCTGGGCTGGTGCGTGTGCAACCATCCTGGTGACAGCACCATCTAGCTGTTCTTGCTCAAGGTCTGACCATGGATAACACGGCATTGTGCACAAATATGAACTTCATGATGCAGCGCTTCTCAGATAAAGATAGTAATCTTTGTGACCTTGTTTATGTAAGGTTTAAGAAGTGTTTGTGCATCTCTGTTAAACTTCAGATGGAAGTCGTTCCAGTTTTACCAGCTGTCAAGCAGTAGAAAAATCACGCTTTTCAAGTTGAAACATCTGGTCTGGACTATACTGGGCTCTGATATTACTTGCTTTCCATCTCTCTTACCCTTCTCCCTGTTTTCTACTGACACTCCTTCCTTCTTTCACTTGGTGACATGTCTATTCTTGCCAAGTATCTCTTTTTGTCTTGCCCCCTTAAACAAATACATCAGAAAACCTTAAAATATTCTTGGCCTAATTTTTTTCTACTGTTATTTCTTAGCACATGTGCACTGTGTTCTAGAAAGTTACATATGTAAAATGAGTAGATCAGAATAAAATTAGGCTGGTGGTTTAAATTCAGAGTTAAGCAAAGAAGGTCCTGCTTGTAATGTTTCCTTCCTTCTCCCTCTCCCCTGTTGTGCTTTGCCTTTTTGTATGCTGATGATATTGTAATAAATGCACCACAGGGATGTCTTTTATTGAAAGAGGAGCCTTACTAATAACAATAAGGTTGTGTAGTTAGGCTGTGAACTCTTCAAGCAGAAGAATCTATAGATTTTCAGTATATTCATGAATAACAGTAAATACTTAAGAATTGTCTTTCGATTTTGACAAAAATGAAAGAGAAATTCAGGTCACCAAGATAAGCATGCATTGGCTTTCAATAGACTCGCATAAAAACATTTGCAGTTTTTCTCAACAATTGTTAACAGGGTCCATTCCACTGAAAGCTATTGCTTAATTATGCTACTGCAGAAAAATAAAGGCTATGTCAATGATAATAATATTAGGGGATATTGTTTTTTACCCACTTCTTTCAAAATACATCTTGTTTTCAGTAAGGGCTGTTCTCTTACTGAAAGTTGATTCATCTGGTTGTTTCCTTACAAGAAAATGGCAAAATAACTTGTTCATGTTTTGTAACTCCAAACTTGAAGTGGCCTGGCAGTTTTTAATCCTAAACACTGAAAATCTCTGGAATTCCTGTAGCCTTGCCGACCGTGATAGTGGCAGTGAAACAGCTTTTTCATTTGTGTATTTTATCTTTCGTTTTGACTGAATTGGAAAATGTAATTTCTTTTAAGCTCAAACTCACTTAGCCCTCACTCAGCCAGACTTACTGACTTCAGGGACCCCAAGTGTTGCTGAAGCAGGGGCAGGAGATGATAGCTCTTAAGCTTGTGACTTTATTGCAGCAACTGATTTTAAAAGCAGAATTCCTTGCTGAAGTGAGTGGGAATTCTGCACAGACAGTGTTGTTACCAGGTGGTGCCAAATTGAGGATCTAAGGACTCAGGAGGAAAAGTCCGTCAGATGCAGCACCAAAACCAGACTGCTGGGACCAGGCAGGGCTCCGTAGCAATCCAGTCAGCATTGCCTAAAGCAACATACATTAGATGTTGCGTTCACAAAGCAGAGCTGCCTGCCATCCCCCTTCATGGTTACAGCTGTTTTCTAGAACACTGGTTCAAGCCACTTCCTATCATTTTACTCTTCTGTATTGTCTCATGCCGAATACCAGTCTGTTTTGGTAGACCAGATGTGCACTGCTAGTGACTTGTGGGCTCATTGGCCTTTTGCACAGAGCTGCGTTTTATCTTCACAAAGGACTGATGTGCATTGGGAGGTGTAAGCGAGGGATGCCCACCTCATAGCCCTGGTGGATAGTTACATGGATTGTTAACAGCACAATGTCTGTGAAAAGCTAGGCTGCTTTGTCTTCCTGCTTCAGCCTAGTAGAATATGTCGATTTTTAATTGCCTAATTTATGTGGAGTCAACATGGTGCATTAACAGATGCAGTTTATTTCAACAGTGTTACGCTGTGTGATATATAGAGGGCAAATTGGGGTATCTATGGATGCAAACAGATGAGTTGAGAGGTCAGAAAGCCACACAAGTTTGGAAAACTTCTTAACTGTGTAAATAAATGTGTTTAAGCTTTCAGCTTTAGCAAAACTTTCACTCTTGGTTTCCTGTTGTGTGTCATTTCTTTAATTGAAATAAATGTATTTGTACTAGGCAGGTAACTAATTAGCACTATCCTTTATGAGATTTCATCCTGCAGCACAAACAAGGAAATGAATGCAGAAAATCCAGGTTAGTTGTAGTTCCTGGTAGTAACAGAAAAATCTTATCAGTTTGCCAAATAAAAGCAGAGTCATCTACTTGCAGTAAGTCACTGATTCACTCCATCAAAACAAAGAGAAACCTATTTTTTCTATTAAAGCTAATGTTTCATTTAATGAAGCATCTCTCTCGCCATGACTTCTTTTATAATTCAGTAAAACCATAATATTTTTTAATTGACCATTAGCATTATACTGCTGATGTTAGCAGTATTAAATATGTTAGCTTATGCTGCCTTTGCTGTGTTTATTTTTGCTCTTGCAAAGTGCTTTGAATGAAACACGCTATGGTCAGAAGGCAGAATTTGGCTTAAAGACTTGTTCTTAAAAGCAGGAATATGCAGCGAAATCCTAGTCATAATGACCTGCAGTTCTGTTCATAGCCTCATCGCCAAACTTAGCTATAATTTTAATGTTATATGTCATACAAAGTAGATGTAAAAGAAAATGAGTTTGAAGTTATGGGAATGTTTTTATTCTGATTTCATGGAGGCATGGAATTAATGTAATAAAACTTGCAGTGGTTATGTACCACTACATACTAGTGGTATGTATTAGTACATGGTTTTTGAGAATTCTTTCTCTTGAGAGAAATACAAACATTCAAGAATCAGGCACGTCTTTGCTCAAGTTCCTGTATGTGTATTCATTTGAAAAGGAAGCTGTTGTAGTATGCAAAGGAGGGTAATAAATGGAAGTTTCTGTTTGAGGTACATGCTGAGTGTAGCACTTCTTGATAGGTGTAAAGGACAAAGGTATCCACCCTCTGTGGATATGTGCTTTAAATAAACAAAATCGCCACCAAAGTTATAGTTGGATTCACTTGATAGAGAACCAAAGCCTCTGACCTTCCTATCTGCTTTTAGAAATCCTCACAGTTGTGTGTTTGGCTGTACCCCAGATGTAGTGTACCTATTTTTACCTCCTGGGCATTTTACTTCTTCACTAAACAGACAAAAGAAAATATGGTAACCCAGCAAAGAAGGAAGATGGGGCAATGCTCCAATCTTTTTTTTCTTTTTTTGTTTGTGGTGGGGTTGTTTGTTGGTGGTTTGTTGTTTTGGGTTTTTTTTCCTTAACATCAGCAGGGAATGTGTGTGGCATGGGCAAGGTGGGTAAAACACACCTTGCTTAAGAGTAAAATTATTGTAAAGCCAATCGTCAGACATCCTAGTTGAACTGTACAATAGATCAATTGAGGCTGCAGTCTGTAAATGAAATTGGTATTGACCTCATTTGTGACCACCACAGTTTGGCCCAGAAATATTAGTGTGCTCTGTAGCTGGCTTCATGGTCACGTCTTGGAGTCTGATGTTTCTCAGTTGCTATCTGCAGTACCCGTGTGATATGGCTGTATCTGTTTTCTTCCCTCCTTTTTGTACACAAACACACCTTGTGTTGTCAAGAAAGTATGAACTCTTAAAGAAAAAAAATAGTAATACTGCAGTATGAATTCCCTTATTTAGCCATAGCAGTTGGTGGGCACATTAGTTAGATTTAATTTTGTTATTATTCCTCATCTGTGAGCTGCTGCTTTTGAGCTCTGACAGCTAAAAATAGAGACTACCTCTTTTGTCAATCCTTCCTCCAGAGCAACTTTAAATGTAGTAAGTCTGTGTGGAACAGTATTCTGCTTTACAAGATCTAACACAGTGTGATGCCCTACATAGCTATCCACAAGTGACTGTATCTAAAGCAGATCTTCATTTAGAGCTTACTGCACATGGCCCTTTAACTTTTGATATGCAGAGAGTTACTTTCTTCTAAATTTTCTATTATATGACCTGGCCTTTGCTCCATGACAAGTCGAAGCAGGCTGTTTGAAAACCATCATAATTGTTCCACCTGGGTTAATATTAAAGCAAATACCAAAGCAGAAAGAAACCAGTGCGTGTAACTGGTTGGGCAATTCCCATTTCCAGTTGAAGGTGTGTGGGTCTGCTGCAGAAGCTTAGAAAATACAGAATTGTGTAATAGCTTGAAGAAATGAAAGAAGACTTTACTGGAAGGAAGTTGTGGTTCTGAGCTCTTCAGCCTATGTCATCTGCATTTTGTCTCTGTGAAGCCTGTTAAACTAGATCCAAAGACAACATTATGCTAGCAATTGCAGGAGTGTTGACGTAATTAAATTCTACATTTATAATTTTGCCTATTTTGAAACAAAACAGCTTCCCTCAGTTTGTGCTTTTGATTGAAAGTGTCATCAGATCCTTTATAAAAAAGTAGACATCAAAGATGTTTCAGATGGAAGTATATGTTGTCCTGGAAATATGAATTTAGCACCTAAAAAAGCAATTCTTTCTTTCATAGAAACAAAGGGCTCTCATGATGCCTTACATTGTTTACATAAGTGAATATAATTTGTTTAAATTGCATTTCAGATACCCATAGCCACAGCTAATTTCCATTCAGATAATTTTTTATTACATACTTAGAACTGGAGTAGGCTGTTGAGCATGTATTCCATAATATTTACCTGTGTATTCCTTTAAGAAGTATCTTAAGCCCTTCCCAGTAATTGATTAGCAAATCTGTGCCAGGTTTGTGCTGTTCCTTATTGCATTGGTGATTAAGGTAAATCCCCTATGTTATGTTTAGGGAAAATTCAGAGGTTGGGACCTGGGGCTTGTTGGCTTTTTTTTGTTTGTTTGTTTTTTTACTTACTCATAAGACATCTTAAAAATTTGTGGCGAAGTATATTCCTTTGACATATTGGAGGGCTGCTATGAGGTCTCCACGCAGCCTTCTCATCTCCAGGCTGAACAGCCCCAACTTTCTCAGCCTATCTTCATATGGGAGGTGCTCCAGTCCCCTGATCATCCTCATGGCCCTCCTCCGGACTTGTTCCAACAGTTCCATGTTCTTTTTATGTTGAGGACACCAGAACTGCACACAATACTCCAAGTGGGGTCTCACAAGAGCAGAGCAGAGGGGCAGGATCACCTCCCTCTACCTGCTGGTCACACTCCTTTTGATGCAGCCAGGATACGGTTGGCTTTCTGGGCTGCAAGCTGCCATGGGCAGGGACACCTCCCACTAAACCATGCCACCCAAGGCTCTGTCCAACCTGGCCTTGAACACTGCCAGCAATGGAGCATTCACAACTTCCCTGGACAACCCATTCCAGTGCCTCACCACCGTGACAGGAAAGAATTTCTTGCTCATATCCAGTCTAAACTTCCCCTGTTTAAGTTTGAACCCATTACCCCTTGTCCCATCACTACAGTCCCTCCTGAAGAGTCCCTCCCCAGCATCCCTATATTCTATGATCCTATGACATACAGAAGTCTCAATAGTTACGCAGGTGACAAAACTCCTTATTAAAGCTGGGGCTAGTCCGCCATCTTCTGGTAAACGTGGGAATGGCCTCGGAGGTTGACAGTTCAGAGGGGAAGGCGTGTTTGTACTGTCCTTTGTCAGACTTGTTCTTACAGTGGGCTTGGAAAGAGGAGCACGTGAAATCTATAAAAACTCAAGAACACTTGTGTGCTAGGCTCAAGTATGTAGCAACATATGAACTCTGAAAATGTCTGTTTATGATGGTTGTCTCAAAAATCCATTTGAATGTAAAAGGCCCACAGTTACTAGCCTTGACATGTAAATGTATAAAAACAGTTATTCATCAATTTATTTAGGGATTTATTAGATACTTTATCTGTGTGTGTTTTGGGAAAAAGAAATAGGAAGAGTGCGGGGACTTGGGTGCTCTTAATGCACCCGAGACAAAAGCAAATGTTTTGCCTACCATTTGGCTGCTTTCGTGTATTCATCAGCTGAACTAAAAAGCATGTATATGTCAGTACCAAGTTTAATGTGAAACACACTCGGGACAGATGGCATTAACTGGCTTCATGTACCCTTGTGTACTGGCTAGTCACAGTCCTGGAAAAACAACTTATCCTTTCACCAGGTATCATAGTAAGGAAATCATAAAGCAGTCATCATATGCATAAAATTCTGCTTGTGTTTATGAAATGGTGCTTTTTTCCTCCCTACAGAAATTGATGCCATAAATGGTTTTAATGCTTCATAACTGTAAAATAGCAATTAAGTTATTTTGTCCTCTACATTTAGCACTCGTAGTTTCCAAACTGTGTGACACTGAGAGATAAAAAGCAGAACACAATGGAGAAAAGGAAAATAGAGATAAAAGAGCAGAAATACTGATTTGGATATTGTTACTTTGCAGCTGTACATGTAGAAGGCAGTTACACACGCACTACAAGAGCAGGTTGCTGTGGTAGCTGGGTAGCAGTAAATGGAAAGTATTTGTTCTAGCAGCTTCCAGAGTTGTGGTGGGTATTTTACAAAATGAAAGAACATGTCTGGTCCTTCCTAGAGCATTCAGCCATGGAAAATGGAATGAGAAAAGAATAGAAGAGGATTTGCCAGCTCCAGAGCACACAGGCTGTCAGGGCCCCGGCACGGTTTTTGCTAAGAGGGGGAGAATGGGATGAAGCTGGAAGGGGGATTAAGAGTGGTGAAGGTGGAGGATGTTTGGTTGGTTTTTATTTATTTATTTATTTTAAAACATAGGAAGAGAACCTAGAGGCTTTCAGATGAGGTCTTCCTTGTGAGTTAGCAACTTGATGGCTAGATTTTATTCATCTAGTGATGAAAGAGGAAATGGACTGTGAACAAGCATGTATTTGAATACAGCAGGCCTTGTAAGTGGTTTGGAGGGCTGATGAAGCATGGCATTTGAGCTAAGCGTGTTACCTCCTGGAACTGAATGTGCTTGGAGCAACCAGCAAGACAGAAGATCTTTGCAATGCCATTTTGGATGGATAGGGGAAAATGAGCTGGGTATTTACAGTGGATTGTCTACTCCCTTTGAGATCTCAAGTGAACTTCTCTGGTAATGGACTAGGAAGCTGTTGCAGTATGTATCATGTCTACTTACCCCAAAACCTGGCTTAATTTATGATATTCTTGTATTATCTGTAGAGAAATAATACTTAACAGCCGTGCTCTATGCAGCATCATTGCAGTGTCCTCATGAGATTCTGCCAAAATACCTGAGCAAAAGACTTATCCCTCATTAGTTGGTGAGTGTCTTTTAGGTTTTCTGATTTTATGTCAGAAAATTACTTTTAAATGCCAGCCTACTGCTTTCCTTAGTCATTCTGCCAATTGCAAGCAATTATGCAAGAAGTAGCATGTATGTATGGTAGTAAAATAATTGAAGACTTAGATTCAGGTATGACATTTTAAATGGTAATTCTGCTGGTGTAGAAGAAATGCTGCTGGTATTGAAAAGACTAAGTGTCAACACATTAAAAGAAAAAAAAAAAGTACCCCACAGAATTAAGCAAGGAAAACATTCAGAACAAAGTAAGTTTCTGTTTATTTTCTTCTTAGGATAAGAACATTTCAGAATAGAAGAGTGGGGTGCAAGGTTTTTTCAAGTCTACTCAATATAAAAATGCTTTATTGACTCGTTTGAGTAGGTTGTCATCAAGGCTGTATCCATGCTTCAGGAAAGGATGGGTGACAATCACGGCATAAGAAAGCAAGAATCTGTTCCCAGTGTAGACTGTTAGAGGTGGCAGAATTTTTGTGGAATTTCAGCTGTTCAGTCAGTAAAAGTATTGCAGCACAGCTGAAAGCAGGGGTACTAGTTGTGGGAACCTGCTGGAATCTTATGAGTCCCTTGGTTAGCAAAAGATCCAGTTAAGCAAATGACTTTTCATTTCAAGCAGATTTTGTGGAAGGAAAAGAACAGTGTAGTAGTGTGTAAATTATCTTAGCCACAGGAAAAAATCTGGATGTGCTGGAATCCTGCTTGGAAAGACATCAGACCTTATACTAAGACTTACCCTTTTCTAAGCTGATACTGAAAATGACTTTGCAATGTCTATAAAAATAACTTGTCACTTTTTTTATAGGCACTTAAGCTTCCAGAGTACTGTTATTGTGTATTAGATCATAAATTCCTGGTAGTTTGCTTGCAAATCAGTGTTATTTTCTGACTAAGCAAGTATACTAATTATTTCTACTTTGTTATTTTTATAGTCCTGCTGAGCTCATTTATTCCATCAGTTGGAGTATTATAAGTGATAATATGCATATTCCTTTTAATGTTGATTAATAGCAGATCTACTCCTGGATTGTTATATTAAACATTGCAGCGCCAGACAACCTGTGGTCTGAATAATTCATGAAGAGTAAGAAAAGGATTAGAGGCAGGTCATACAGATATATATTTCCATGTGAGTTTAGTTAGACCTTAAAGCAGGGAATATATGCTTCAGAGTTTCCCTGAGCATTGATTATTTTATTCTTCATTCTCATTTCATCTTCTGTTGCTTTTTCTCTGAACTCCTTCCAGTCTACCTTGATTACAAGGGCCGCTCAAGAGTGAATGTAGGGTTTCAGGAATGTTTTGCCAGTTGCTTTATGGCTAATTCTTCACCATACTTGGTCAGCTTGATAAAGTGCAATTACTGCATGGGAAATAAGAAGACGTAAATTGTTCTGACTGAAGAGGGAGACATAATTCATTCTATATATAACATCTCCAAACTGAGTAAACATTGAGCATTCTGACATTTCAAAAGATGATGAGACAGTAATATAAATAAGACAACAATGTGAAGTTTAATAATTGATTTAATAAAACCCACAATAAAGCAACACTTTTTTATATAATTAAACATGTAGTAAATTATTAAAAAACTCCAAATACAATACATGTCTACTGTACTTCAACTTGTAATTACATCAACTGTAAACCCCAATTTAATTAAAACCTGTTTGAGTATTAGTATGTGCAAAATACCTGTTGTTTGTCTCTGGTATTTCTTCCAGTAAGTTTGTAAGGATGGGATGCACATTCTTCATGAACTGTGATATGGCTTAATTAATGATTGTGTTTGCACTGAAGCATTAACTTCCCAAGTACAGTGCTACTTGGCCTCTGAGCTGTGTGTGCTCCCATGCTGTACTCAAATGTTCCCGTTTCTTGCTGGAACAAACATAATCCAGTGTTACAAGCACCAAGCACTTTATCCAAATTAATACTGTGCTGTCAGTTTTCACCAATAAAAGGTCATCATGTGACTCCTACCTCGTGTAAGGAGAGACAAGAAGCCAAGACTGTGACCCCACATTGCAGCCTGATGAGTATATGAAACCCTAGCAAGTTTCAAAACAGACAATAGCTTAAGTATTCACAGCTGAATATCACAATATCCATTACTGGGCAAAAATTTTCCTTTCTGATCCACACAGAGAACTACTTTTGATGTCAGTGGAAGTTCTGTATAAAGACCAAAGTACAGAATAAGCAAAAGATCTCTGAAGCCAGGTTCTTCCCATCTTCTGAACTTTGCAGGTCATACTCTTGTTGCCCTTAGCTTCTTCAACATAAATGACTTCAGAAGCAGGCACACATCTGCGTTTCAAGGTGTATGACAGCATGGTGTCAGGTTTGGTTATCCTGTGTACATTCAGGATGTGTACAGGGATTCCACTGCAAGGTGAAGAAATTCAGTTTTGTGTATTTTGAGGTGTCCGGATGAATAAATAGTCTTCAAATTGCCTCATCCTTCTGTAAATAAGAAAAGGCCTTTCTACCTCTGTTGGTTGTTATGATATTTTTGTCCAACACCATTAGGTTACCGAACATGCTTGGATTTTGCTTTATGAATAAAGCCAGGTAGTGGGGACCGTTCTTGCAGTGGCATTCTTATCAGGATACTGCCATAGTGTGATCAAAGCAAAGCTGAAAATGTCAGAGATAGCTATGACTGAGGGAATAGTACGTATCTAAAACTTCTGCTCTTGCTTTCCTGTTAGGTGTATTTTGCATGTCTGTTGGTTGTGTTTGAGCGTATCTCCATGTCAAGCATAGTTTCTGTCATTTGACTTTTCTTTCAAAACAATCTTGGAAAAAAAATCAATTACAGGACATTTATTAATTATAATAGAAGGCATGCTAATCAACTGGCCTTTTACTGTCAATCAAATGTTGGTTTAGACATTCAAGATCATTAACAACAAATTCATCTTACAAGTCAAAACTTTGTAAAATAAATAACCTGTTTCTAATGTATAAACCCTATTCTAAAGTACATTAAAGATAACTGATCACCTAAAACACTTTGGGTCCAGTGCTGGGTCTCTAGTTAAATACCAGAAGTCCGGGCAAGGATCCTTCAGTCTGGATCTCTGAATGCCCAGGTTAAAGCTAACTTTCTGGTCTGGGTACAGTAAATGCTGTATTTTGCAGTGTCTCCAAAGAAAGAGTTTCCAAAAGAATTCAGCTAGCACTGTATGCGTTATAGTCTTAAGATACTTTATGAAAATTACTATTGCAAAAATACTGTATAATGATTTCAGCGATCATGACATATTATGAAATTCTGGCATGATCAGCATTAGAGATTTGAACTGAAATACTGAATACTTGATGCTCCATTTGGAGTGCAGGTACTTTGTGGTACATTGTTATTCAAGGACAATATGGGACTGTAATTTGTGAGGTATCTGCAGAGCCATGTTGCAGTTTGTAAACAATCTGAAAACAGCTTTGTCTCCAAATCATCATAACTTGAATAAACCAGTACAAGGGAGAGTGAAATACATGTTCTGTAGGGCAACCACTGCACTTTTTGCAGCACCAGTTCTCTGTGCTGCATGTTACATGGTACAAATCCATGTATTAATGATTTCTGTTTGATCATTTTCATTTTGCATTTATTGCTCTCAGTCTTTGACTACAAGATAAAGAATAAGGCAGCAGTTCCCAAAACATACGAAATTAGGCACTGGAATTCTGACAACTTGCGCAGGTTTTGCTCATTTCCTGTTTGTAACTCTGAAGCTGCACAGAGCACTTGTACATTCCAAATGTGTTCAGCAGCAGTTGTCGAGCCTTGGACTGAACTTCCTCCCATTTAGATGAACTACCAGGAACTGGAAAATCAAGACAATAATTAATAGAATTCCCTCCTCAAGAAACCTGGACAATCCAGTGTTACCAACTAGAATGTGTTCACATTCATTTATTCATACTGTTCTGTGGTCATTATGTGCTCTCTATGCATTATTTTACACATTTAGGTCTACATCCTCTAACTAGAATCACATATTGATAAAACTGTCTGTGTTAGACACCACCCCCTACAAAAAAAATGAGCTTTCTTACTAAGAATTAATATTCATGGTAGTTAGGTGTCTAAATCAGCCCGTTTTGGCAAAACCTCTTTATTTTTCCTGTCAGATTGTTCTACATTAGAGCTTCACCCTGGCTTTCCCTGGAAAAGTAAGGAAATTTCTGAAGAGAAATTTTACACACACACACACGCGCACACACACACACAGAGGAATCTGTATTGGATATTTCAGTATGAATGTATTTCTTTGCACAGTTTTCATTTACACTGACTTTCTGGGCAAACGGGTTTTATAACTTGCTGTACAAAACCATGGTTAGCAAACTTCCCCCCCCCTCCACCCCCTCCCCACAATATTTCCTGGTTCAACTTAAATAACAATAGGAAGAGAAAGTGTTGGATTTTTTTTGTTGGTTTTTGTTTTCCACGCTTACACTGCATTTTAGAATCATTATGTTCAGAATTATGCTGTACAGCAGCTTACCTAGTTGCAAGTGGACTATGGCAGTTGTTTTTCCTGCAGTAAGAGACCAAACATTTAAGTCTTCTATAGAATAAACATCTTCAATTTTCATCAAGTCTTCCTTAATGCGATCCACATTTAAATGCCTTGGAACCCCTGTGATACCAAACATGAGACAGAATTAATTCTGTCTTCTGCAGACTGTCCATGGCCTTTAAAATGTCATAAAGATCTCAAAAGAGTTCATAATTTGTGATCAGTAACTTTCAGATAATCAATAGAGAAGAACATGCAAATTGGCATATTAAGTCAAGTACGGATACAGAAGTTGTACCTTAACTGCAGTGTTTTCTTAAACATAATTTGTCCTGTGCAGAATCTCTTGCAGTAGCTAGCATTAGATCCTTTGGTGCGATGTAGCTATTATGTTACTGCAGTTTCTAACCACTCATAACTGCTTAGACCTGATTCTAAGGTCAGAATCTAAAAAACCAACATGCTGGGTAGGCCCTGTGTCCTGAAACTTCTCTCTTCAGGCACCTGGTATCATTTTCAAATGCTCATAGTGATCCATCTGCAGTCGTTATAACATGTATGACTTTCATCTTATAGCATAGCATCTTTCCACACCAGTGACTGCACTGACCAAGGCATTCTAGATGTAGCAGTTTCAGCAACTACAGCACCTCTATAGCTTCCCCACTCCACCCTTTAGCTGTACAAAGAGCAGAAGCAAAAATTCAAATGATCAGCATGGGTCAAAAACTCGTATACAAGTACTGAATAAACCCTGTTTCAAATAGTTTTGTTTCTATCATAGCTCTTTACTGCTCATCTTTCAGTTTTATGGAGTTTGATTATATATGCCATGAGGTGTTCAGCCACTTGCTTCTCAGTTTTCTTCAGAATTTCTGAAGTGACTCCTCTCTGAACTTGTTATTTCGCTGTCTTTTAAATCATGTTAGTTCCAGTACTATCTCTTTTGAAACTTCAGCATCTTCAGACTTCCATGATGCCTTTAAATATATTTTAAAAGCTAGAATCTCATTACTTTTATTAGATAATCATTTAAGTTTTTATTTGAGCATGCCTAGTATAATGATGAAACTTTAATTAAAATTAATATTGAAATCTGATACAAGTGCGAAGACCTTGATGTTGTAGTAGTAGTCTCCAATATAAATGCAAGTTCATTCTCTGGAGATCATGGATTTGAGTTTGAAAAATTCCTTAGCGTACATACAGCCCACCTACCATCACTTTTAATAACATCATTAATTTGAAGATTTTATAACAACTGGGATACCTATGCAAACAGCTACAACTCAAAACATCTGGAATTTGATACACCATTATTTTGTCTTATCTGTTCAGCTAAATCTTAGCTATTGCCTTTGAGCTGAGGTTTCTTAAGCAAATGTCACCATTTTTGCCTTCTCAGTGAACTTTCATTTTGTTAGATTGTTGTGTTGGGCTTTTTTTTGTTTCCTCCTAAATGACAGCAAAAGCACTTGACATTGAAGATTTTGAGGTTCCTGGTTAAGCCTTGTAACATAATAAAAGTAAAGTCAATAACACCTCGCATGAGAGAGCTAGGAAGGTGCAACTGAAACAGAGGATTTTTCTCCCATCCCTAACACCTTCACTTTCTTAAGGTAAAAGTACTAGATCAAGGAGTAGTAGTTGGTATGTTAGCTGTGATAATGCAAATAATGCTGGCATCTTTCCTTCTAAGTCACCACAGGAGATAATATGCTTTAGTTTGTGTTCAGCTTTTTCTTTCCTTTTTTCCTTATTCCTATTTACACCACTCTTTGACTTGTAGCTTCACCTATGGCAACAGTAGAAGCATGCAAGTAATACAACAGTACCTGTGAAAAGGGGAAGACAAGACAGACATGAACCACCTGTCCAGCCATTTATCTTGTTCTTGCTTTCTCCTTTTACATGCTTTCATATGCACTTTACAAGTAATTAAAGGGCAAGTGTAGAACTGAGCCAGGGCAAATATTCACTTAGTTTAGCTGACAGCCACTGCAGACACACCAGAAAGTTCCATATGTTTCACTTCACCATCTCCAAATGGTGAAGAGCTATGACTTGCGTGATTCTGACAGAGGTCAAAGGCACCTTAAGACTTCTGTGACTTAAACGAGCCATCAAGAACCAACAGACTAAAGCAGCAAGAGGATAAACAGGTTTCCAGACACAATCCACTTTGTTAGAGAGAGTGATTATGTCAAAAAAAAGTGCCAGTGCTCATTGGTATTTGACATGTAAAGTACTGCAGACTGTGCACAGATCTTACCTTCCAGAATAATAACTCCTGTGTCACACAGAATTCGAACTGTTGTCAAAACCACCAGTATGGAGAATACATATGTACATATAGGATCAGCAATCTTGTATTCTGGCTGCAAGGGAAGTTCCAAAGTGTTAAAGTGTGTATGAAAATAAGCTCACTTGCTTAAAAAGTGTGACTCAGAAAATACAGTTACTTCTAGCTCCAACTTTCATGAATATTTCTTTTAGTTTGAAGAGTTACAAAATACATAATATAGTTTGCTTATTTTGCATGAATGTATGAATCTTAAAACAGAACATCACAATGTATTTGTTTAATAACTTAAAAACCAAGTCCCTTTTTAATCACCAAAACTGAAATTGAAACAGTTCCCCCTGCCTCAAAGGTTGGCCATTCCTTACCTTAAAGCGTATGATGTATGCAGCCACGAGCACACCAATACTTTGTACCAGGTCCCCAAGGGCATGTACAAACGCTGCTCTCACGGCAAGGCTGCTGTGCCCGTGGCTGCTGCTCTGGGCTGTGTTAGGAGAGTTCGACTGAGGTACATGAGAGTGAGGGTGGGAATGGGAGTGGGAATGAAGGTGGCCAGATTGATTCAGCAAAAAACCCATTCTGAAAGTGAAAGAAGAAAAACAGGCTTTAGGGTTGCTTTTTTCTTTCTTTTTAAACTAAAGAATTGAAAAAATAATACTCAGTATCATTTCTTGTCTTAGGAAGAGGTCCAGCAAAATTACATTCCATGAGAAAGATACAGGCCATGAATGAATTAGCAGCTTATTCAGAAATACATTTATGAGTGTTAATGAAAAGAAAGGGAGATCTTACATTAAGTTAACTGCAACACCAACGGCTGCTGTAATCAGCATGATATCACCATTTATTTCATAGTCCATATGGATAGTTCTTTGAATGGCTTCATACAAGAGGAATGCCATAAGGATATAGACCAGCAGCACACTAATGATGGCAGACAATACTTCTGCAAACAGAAAGGAAACAACATTACAAAAGTGAGTCTAAGCTTCTTGACGTGTGTACATACACATTATCTAGTGCAGATTTCAGCTATGAAGGACTGCATAATGTGTTTCCATATAGCTGTAATATGCTGTTTTAACATTATCTTATATTTACCAAATACTCATATTTTACAAAAGTAAGAGTGTTATGACCAAGATTTTGGTGTAGGAATTATATCTGATCAGCAGGGACTTGCAAAAGGGGACATATATCTAAGTAAAGAGAAAATTAGGAAAAAAACCTCCTTTCATTGTCCTGCACCTTCCACTGCTGTTTACATATGTGGGAAGTGGTTACAGCTCTCCACAAGGCTCCCACTGTTCTGATGTGAGGTGAATAGGCTTGAATATTTTATGGGTCGGGACCTTAGTGCTGTCTGCCTCACTACCTGAGTCATGAAACTGGGCTGGTAATAGTGTACGTAAACCTGAGGACAGTGAGTCCACACTACAGTTTTAAGGTCCTACTATACAGGATACAGGTATTTCCAAATGGGTCACTAGATTCCTTTTAATGTGAACATACTTTTAACTTCTAGCTTCATATTCTGAAAATGATTGCCCTGTTGCAGCTGAAACTTAAAAAGAAATAGACAAAAAAGGCAAAATACCTGACAGAGAAAACATTGGCCCAAGTAAGACTGTCTTGGTTATAAGCAAGTTAATATAGGGTTTTACAAAAAGCACAGGGGAAAATCTTAATGCTAGCTCCATTGTATTGCATGTGAATTCATAGGCATGCCTGAGTAATCTGTAATCATTATGCGTAACACTCATTACTGTCATTTGCCAGATGGATCACCAGGATCTCAGCTTTCCTGTGTGAATGCAAAGATCAGAGTTGGAATTAATTTACTTGGAATTTTAATAGTTGTTCTTCCCCCTTGTTCACACGAATTGCCCTGATTTATTCTCCAGTAAAGGCAAAATTCTCCTCTTGGCTTTACCACAGTTCTAAGAATATTGATCTGTGAAGTTCCTCACTTCTGCCTCTGCTTTGGATCCATCAGTGCGTAGTACAACTTTGGTTACTGCTGAAGGTGTCATTTGTAACACAGAACTGCTTTAACTGTATTTATTGAATATTACAGTAAAAAACATGCTGCTACATAAGCATTTTAATATTGCCCAAATCACTTGATCCATATACGGAATTTTTAACATCATTATGGGAGAAGAAACTCTCACCCACACGTTCAGCTGTTCGGCAGTGTGTCAGTGCCTGGACCAGTACCAGCATTACCAGGCAGTAACAAGGCTCTGGATGGCAACTGTCATAATCTCAAGATGATTTCAGAGCAACATGAAAATCCTGGAAATATCTGTGCAAGTGGCAGTGTTCTGTACAAAGCAGGCAGATTATTCAGGGCAACAGCCTGAAGAAACCTCAGTACATTCCTTAACAGGTTTTCCAGAATGCTCTTAAAAAAATTTGTGAAGCACATTAGCATTTACCAGAGAAATTACATATTGTGGGTTTACAATGGAAAACCACGTTTTCTGAAATGGAAACCAGTGCTTCCCCTGCAGTTTCTTTCACAGGCCCTCTGTAATGTCAGCATTGTAAATTTGTGCAGAAATCTTTCACTTCTTGTGAAATGAACTGTATACTGTCTCAGTGGACTGACTGATTCTGTCATTACTAACATTGTGTCTGCAGCAATGGAAAAATGCCAGGTCCCATATCTATGCTTAAATCTGCTCAGTGCCTCACTGGGAAGTAGGTATATCCACTTCGTCGTGAAACAGAACTATTTTGGCTTCAAGAATATAATCCTTTTTAGACATGACTGCAGTTTCCATTATTTTGTCTTCACTTTTCTGACCCATTTCTGAATCTGTCGGCTTCCTTTTCACCACTGAAAATGGAATAAAACTGAAGATGGAGTATACATATTATGTACTCGAGGAGAATTCAAATAAATGAGAACTAGTGTGAATTCCCATCTGGAATTTGATGAGACAGCTTAATATGCCTGTTGTCTTTACAATGCAATGTTTATGGGAACAAGTTTGAAAATCCATTGTTCTGCAAACAAAAGTAATAATGAGCACTAGAAACATTGCTCATTAGAATGTTTTCATGCTTACTGTATGTACGGATTATCTTAAAACTTAATGCAGAGCAGGTCAGCATTGAGAGAGTTCTTACACGCATTCCCATCTTCAAACAAATGCTCCATATTTTTATTGTGACAGATGCTAAATCTATACCCTTTTTTAACATTCTGTCATGTTTTAACATTTTTCATTAAATCCAACCTATTGTTGAGCCTGTATTATTTGTTGACAAGCTTCTTGCATATAGAGTATTTGGAAAGATGCATTATGGTGAGGATATACCCTCAAAGCAGCTTTCTTCCATTGCCAGCATTTGCTGATGTGTGAAACTGGGCCCTCAGGCCATGGTATTCAGACTCCATTCCTGAAATGACGCAAATCAATTTCACAGATGTGACTGTGTGAAGATAGGCTGAGAAAGTTGGGGCTCTTCAGCCTGGAGAAGAGAAGGCTGCATGAAGACCTCAGAGCAGCCTTCCAATATCTGAAGGGGGCCTATAGGGATGCTGGGGAGGGACTCTTCATGAGGAACTGTAGTGAGAGGACAAGGGGTAACGGGTTCAAACTTAAACAGGGGAAGTTTAGACTGGATATGAGGAAGAAATTGTTTCCTGTAAGGGAGAGGCACTGGAATGGGTTGCCCAGGGAAGTTATGAATGCTCCATCCCTGGCAGTGTTCAAGGCTGAACTGGACATAGCCTTGGGTGGCAGGGTTTAGTGGGAGGTATCCCTGCCCCTGGCAGGGGGGTTGGAACTAGATGATCTTAAGGTCCTTTCCAACCCTAACTATTCTATGATTCTATGATTCTAAACCTGTGTACAGTAATTTTGAACCATCCCATTATTCTGTACTTGCAGAACCTGGGTCAGGTTTTGGGGGTCTCTTGCAGGGCCTTTACTCACTTCCCCTGCCTCACTGCAGGCACAGAAACTCTTCCCCCCACTTGCAGGCTCCTTCACAGAGGGCTGCACTATTGTTATTCACACAGAATGGCAGAGGTAGAAGGGAACCCCTGGGAGCTGTACAGTCCTGCTCAAAGCAGGGTCAGCTGCAGCAGGTTGCTCAGGGTTGTGTTGGTTTTTGAATATTTCCAATTGTGGCGACTGAACAACCTGTTCTACTGTTTGACCACCTCCTGGCACCGGGCAGCAGAAAAGGGGGAGTAACTGCTGCAGAACTGAGAAGCTGCTCCCAGGGAGAAGATGGTGGGCAATACAGACTAATTCTATGGGCCACATCTGGCCCATGGACCATGCTGGGTTAGTCTGGCCAGGATTTCTCTTGGCAGTAAAATAGGGAGAAGGAAAAAGGAAAAAAAAAAAAAAAAAAAAAAAAAGAACAAAACCAAACAAAAGGAGAGGTGGCAGGAATCTTCAGGAATTTTTATTTGCCAAGTGCAGTGGAGCCCTCAAACTATTTTAAAACTCAGTGAAAATTTACAGAACTGAGTAAGATTTTAATGGTTAAGTAAGTTTCTTTTATTTTCCTGAAGATTAACTCCTGGTTTTAAGCTAGGCCATGGCATGTTCAATGTATGTACTATCTGGCTTTAGAGAATTTATAAAGATATATAAACTACTCATGATTTCTAAATAGGGTTAAAGTATGCATGAATGCTAGCAAACATCCTTCTGAAGAGTATGAACAACTGCCAGGGGGTACCTGCAAGGTCAGGTTTCAGTATTAAGGCAGCTCCTATCGCAAAATTAAAACTTATTGAAAGAAAAGGTTGCAATGGGAAATGCTGGCAGTGTTAATGCTTTCTTGCTAAAGCCCCAAAGAGCTTTGCTACTGTATAGAGTTATGCATTCATGCACTAGTGACTAACTGATGACAAATGACTAGGAGCAATGGAGTTGTTGAATTCTGCTGCTGTTCTAGCAGCCAAAATATGAATTGCAAATGATGACTACACAAGACTTTGAAATTCCTTGAAAAATATACTGTAGAATGTATAGAGCAGAGGTAGCAAATTGTGACACTAGAAATTATCTATTTTATGAAAAATAAAGCTTTGAAGCTTTTGGTTAAATGTCTGCAAGACCTGCAGCTGTATATTATGAACTATTCTATCCAGTGAGCAATCACACGAAAGTACCCTTTATCATCATTACATTTCCAAATGTGAAGTAATGAATCCTGAAAATATCCTTCCAAGGTTTAGTACATAATTCTGTTTATACTTCGTTTATACACCTAAAAGGGGCAGAGGTTAAGTAACTTATTGTATTCCAAGCCATGGCACATCTTGATCTCTGCTTCGTGTGGTTTGGGGAGTGCAAGAGGAATACTGATTTATGTGGCTTCTGGCAGAGCAGAGCCCTCTAATAATATGCTCCACATAACTTTTTAGTTCTGGATTAAGATGTCATTTTTCATATTGAACAGGACCTTCTTCCAGTGTCATAATTCTACTGAAGAATGGGAGTTCATAAATCCTGGGCACTGGCAATTATCTGTTGTGAACAACAAATGACATGTACAGCTCCTGAACCAACAAGCTCCTCAGCATGTCCCACAAGCAATAACAGTGGTACAGCAGTGAGTGGCCAAAGAATGTGCCCTTCTCTTGCTCAACAGCTTCAATTCCAAACCACAAAAGTGCGCATAATGCCCAGTAACTATGGATGGGCTATGAAACACAGCTGCATATCCACCCTTGTTCTTGCTGGGGACAGCTTCCCTCCTCTGAACCCTTTGTAAAATTTCTAGGCCATGGTTCATTTGTAGGAAGTCATATTTACAATGACATCCTGTGTCCAATTTCCCAACCTTCCTCTTTAAATTGGAAGATGAATCAAGTGTTCAGAACTTAACTCTAAATCTGTTAAGTCCCAGTTTCACAGAGATGGAGAGGCTCATCCAGCTTCCCGTGAGTGAAACTGCCATCAAACTTCACTTCTGCCGGAGGTTTACACTTTTAACATGTTTTGGCCTTTTTTTTTTTATTATCTATTCCCTTGTCACAGTACAACCTATGTAGTGGATCCACAGTGGCCAGTGAAAGGACACTACACTAGTGTTAGGGTGTTAAACATAAAGCAACTCTTGGGTTTGTTGCTGCTTTCTTTCTAGTTACTTATACTTCTAGAATTAGATTATCTTTACAATTGCTTAAAATGCCCCGTTAATAGCAAAAACTGATACCTACATACCTAAGCGATGAAATCCAAAAGTGAACCTCTTTGTGGGAGATTTTGCAGACAGCCAGAGAGCAAGCAGGGTCAAAATAATACCGCTAAGGTCAGTTAACATATGAAGTGCATCTGTCATAATTGCTAGACTGTTAGCAACATATCCACCTGAAAAGAAAGTTGGAAAAGTCAGGACATACAACATTAATGATTATAGATAATATCCTTTTGGCACAGCTTACAATTATTTATTTTCAGAACAGTGCATTAAGTGCATGAGAGCTCTTGTTACAATCACTAAACGGGGTATTCTGCCATTGCAATCAAAATGCCATCCTGTAATTTAAAGCTACCATAGTTACAAGTGCAGTGAAGTGTGCTTTCTGTTAAGAGTAACATAGAATGAATTCACTCTTGTCATTCTCACAGACTACTTGCATCATAATATTTGCAAGACCAGGACCAAACCAGTTTTGTTTCTTGTCTCTGTATGTTAATGTGCATGTGTTTAATCAGTTGATCCTTTTATTAAACTACATCTGTTAAATACTTTGACATTACAGAACAGGGACAGAAATCCAGTGACTCAGTGGCAAGGAAATTCACCCTGCCCCCTTATTATTACATTATCTTGTAACCTGCATTATTCCCTGTCCTGGCAGGGCTAAATTCTGCCAATACATACTGCAGGCAGTGACTTTCACTTGCACAGCATTTTTGTTATTTATTACCATAATTTTTTCTTGTAATTATGAGCTGTATTGAGACAAATAACCTCAGATCAAAGGTTAGTGTCTTTGTTCCAGTTCAGCTGCTAATGCTACTGTTGTATGGGCAAGAGATTTAAACAGTGCAGCTCTCTTAAGCACCCCTTATCCAAAGGGGACTCAAGGACAGGCTTCCTTGTCTTCCATATGCATGAAGTTAAGCCCATTTTCTCAGAAAAGATCTCATTTTTAGTGTCAGCTAAGTTATGATTTAGTTTCTCTTTTTACCTTGAGATTGACATTCAGCCTGTAAATTCTCCTGAGCAAAGCATGCAGCTGGCATGACATTTGGCAGGCTTGAGTCTCCAACTAACATTTCAAGTAAAGGTATCTTCATCTACAATTAAAACTGTCTTAGTGAGGAGGCTGACCATGAGGAAATAGCAAAGGGACATTCATAACTGGCTGACTGCTTTCAAGGCTAGTCATAAAACCTCTGTGTGTATGGCTATGTTAGTATGCACACACCTGCAGACTGAGCTACTCTCTCCAGCCAAACACAAGCAGTATGGCTGATACCGTAGTATTGCTTGTACTGTGGGTAACTATCAAATACACAGTTCAACTAGTTCCTTTCCTCCATCTCCCCCTTCTTCAGTTGTTCCAAAGTTTCTAAGTCAAATTCACCTGAGGCAGAAATTTTTCAAAGGCCATCACAGCTCAAAAGTTTTTAAGATTTAGCAATTCATCAACTTTTGGGGTTATGCCCTCCCATTCTGAATTAATTTCTGTTCTTATGTAATTTTAAATAATTACTTAGAAATATGCACCTCGGCCTTTTCTATGGTCAACACAGAAGAAACAAGAATTTGTATCTAAAGCATTCAAATCGGTAGCTTACATGTATGATCATTTTAAGTACGTATGTTAATTCCCACGTATTAATTTTGAGGTTCAGTTTGGTCTGAGACGAGTCAGTTTCATTTCAGCTAGCCTTGCACTTTGACAGACTTCAGAAATAAAATGATAAGGAAGGAATTCGGATACTGAAGCAATCGTAATGCAGCATGTGGACTAAGAAAACATAATTGAAATTTATGAAATTCTGAAATCAAAGGTTCTCTCTTTCCAAATGTATTGGTTCATCTCTTGGTTAAAGGTATTGAGTCCCGAGGGTTGTTAAACACAATCGGCAACTTGGAAAAAAAAGACATCTACAACCTGTACAAACAGAGAGCTCGATGGCTCAGCACTGTCTTCAGTGACCTATGAAGGACAGCAGTCCTTCTCATGGACGATCAATTAGAAATCTTTACACATACTGAAAACATCAAAACCCTGCCAGAAAATCTAAGTAGGACTTGCAATATGGTTTTTATTTCATGATGCAAAATGGTTCCCACAAAGTGTAAGTTGTTATCTGACTTTTACAATGACTGTTCATCAAATTAAACACCACGCACTGAGGTGGCCTGGGGTAATGAGCTTGGCTGTACTCTGGAAAACAATATGCCAATCACGATTTCACAAGAAAGCTGCTGAAACAAGATTTCCTTCCTCTTGACATTGGTAACAGACAGCAGGAAGATTTTTACTGAATAACTGAATCATCTGATAGGGTCTTCTGCCTTTTTTTCAGAAGCTAAAAAGAGAAAACTGTCAAAGATCATGAAAAGAAGTCAGTTAAAATGTCCTACAGGATTAAACAAAGTTTCCCAAATACCTGAGCTTCAGATCAATGAAAAAAGTTCCAAAAGTTGAAACCAAGCAGACAGAACACAATACAGGGCCAGAATGAAACAGTTAAACAGGTAGGGAGGGCACTGACCCAGGACTCAAGGGCTCCATCTTTACTTGTTCTGCTGCTGATTACCTGCCCTATGACAAGTCATTCAGGTCAAGATCCACACAGGTACAGAGATACCCAAGTCCTCTATTCATTCTCTGTGGAAGTTGGACAAAAAGTATTCTATAGGTCTGGCCCTTAGTGCTGTGTGCCTCAGTGCCCAAAACATGAAATAGGGCTGGTGATACATATATACACATCAGGGGAATGAGCTCTCATGATGCTGCCAATGCTTTGTACAGACAAATCCACCACCCTGAGCTGAGCCTGCAGAAGTCCTGGCTGTACAGGAGAAATGACAGATGATGTGACAGTGATGAGAGAGGATTTTTACTCTCAACACCCATTATTTCTAGACCTCCCCCTGTGTTACTTATGGAGAGGTCTACAAGAGCATGAATCAGACCTGAAGTCCCTGACAGATACACCCTAGTGACTTCAGCATCAAGCTGCTGGAAGCTGAGAGATATTATTCAGTAAGGGGGCTCTTTCACTGAACTAAAATTCAGTGTTTGTCAGAACTCTGTTATGAATATAATCAGATGAAATCACTGTGATGTTCAAGGATGTCTATGTCTGAGATACAACACTATATTCCTTATCGAATTTACCTGAGTTTATGCTGAACCAAAATCTTAGCCAGAGAAAAAAAAGAGACAGGGCATAAATGGAGAGCACAATTCAGCATATCCCCACAAAAGGTTTGATGGAATTGCCTTATCCATGGATGGGAAAGCTTATCCATGATAAGCTGATGCACTGTGGCACTGTCATTAATGACTAACCACACACTGAGATATGGAAGGACAAACCCACTTCTTTCCACTAACCCACATTCCTGGGCCCCCCAGTAAAACTTGTGCAGATATAGTCAGTATTCTGGTCTGTCTCTGAAAAACAGACTGAATTTTTTTCTACGTATGTGGGACAAACTGTATTATTTATCATCAAGCCATGATTTCTCTCCCTGTCATCTTGTAGAAGTTTCTGTCTTAATGATACAATTCACAGCTGTCATACAAGAAGTGATCTATGATCACAAGCTCACTTCACACAAGCAAACGTCAGATCTTTAGATATTACTGACCAAATTTGCATAGGTGCAGAGGAGGATGTAAGTCCCAGGCTACTACACCTGAGGCATCTCTGTTATTTATTTATTTCCAGAAAGTTTTTGTGAGTTGACTTTTTTCCCCCTCTTGAATTATGGCCAATAATCCATCTGATTAGCTCTGATTAAGGCTTGTATGCTAAAATGAAAGCAATTTAAAAGCAATTAATAGTTATAGTTGCTACAGAGACCTGGCTCAGCACACACATCAATGTCCTAGCACTTTGTAATGCTCTCCATGACTTTAAATCTAGGGATGAGAAAATTTAAGCATTCTTCAGGAGGCTTGCACAGTACTGAGCAGACACGTGCACTGAAGGGCATGGGCATACCCTAAAGACAGATGGTAACAGGATGCTGATATTGATAAGTGAACGGAGATTAAAACGTAAATACTATCCTTTGTAAAAATGATTAGCTAATGGCAAAGGAGTAACATCTCATAGCTCATCTGTGCATCCAGGGCACCCTCAAATTTATTTCAAGCCTATGCTGCTGTAGCCTATGAAATGAAGCACAACTGTCCTGTACAATCTGGTGTAGAGCGCACGGTTCTCTTTTACCTGCGTAGCACATGATACTGTGACTTTATCAGGGAGCAGTAAAAGCTGAATTTGATCACCAGATTAATTCTTCTGACTAACAAACCACCAGATACCTATACAGGAACAGATTTCCACGTAAAAACCCACCATGCTCCTGCCAAATACTAACCAACAAAATCCACAAATAATTTAATCAAACTACTTGGTATTCTTCTGTGTTGAAGTGGGAAGTATTAAAATACTTATTAGTTTAATTGACTTTGCACATATGATTTATGCCTGGTTGGAGCATACACAGGTCCCAAGTGCAGCAGGACACCAAGCAGCTGTCAGGAGGGTGGATTCTCACGGCAGCCACTCTGATAGCTCAGGGTTTGGCTTTCTGGTTATAAGAAACATTGTTGGTGAATGAGGGCAAACCATCCCCCAGCATTAGTTTTGGTGTTATGGTAAATATCACACTTATTTCCCTCGTTTGTTTCATTGCAAACACAGCGAGATTTTATGGCAGCACTTAATACTGAGAACGAAATTGTTCATCTTTTTTTTTTTTAATGTTTGTAATAAAATGCTGCTTCTCCCTTGCTAGTAACACCTTACAAACTTACAAGAGAAACTTACACAAAGCACTAAAAAGCCATTATACATGAAAAAAAATTCCCATTTATGCCGTCTGGGAGACTGATGATAGTCAGATAAGGGAAGTTGCAAATTCCTCTTTCTTTTCTTGATGGAAAATACAGGTGGACTTTGTTCCTGCTCACTCTCTGAACTTGCAGCTAATCTCTGATCTCTCTACATGACAGACGGTTTCTCTTAATAACTACCGAAAGCCAGGGCCGTAGAAGCGTGACAACCTGCGCGGCACCGGCCGCATAGACGGCCGACAGAGCCCCCGACTCACCTACGAGCTCCCCGGTCATAAAGAGGAGGTAGAGGAGGGCAGCGAGCGTCAACCGCTTCTTCACCGTCCTCTGCCTGGAACGCTCCCGCCGGCTGCTGCAGCCGCCGCAGGGGGCCGGCCGGCAGGTACGAGCTCCGGCCCGCTCCAGCAGGGACTCGTCGTCGGAGGGCAGGCCCAGGGGTGCCCCGGCCACCGGCGTCTCCGGTGCCGCCTCCGAGGCATCGTCCGACACCACCACCCGCAGCTTGTTAAACCGAGGGAAGTCCTCGTCCCCCGCCTCGTCCGAGAAGTCAAAGGCACTGGAGTCGTTCAGGAACAAGGGGTCCTCGCTCCTCCGCAGCAGGGACTTGATGCTCCTCCAGAGCCCGGGCCCAGCCATCTCGGCGGAGCCCGGGGGCCTCGCCGGCTGCTGCCGAACCTCCCGCGGGCGGCTCCGCTGGCGCTGCTCCCCCTCGTAGTCGGCACCCGTCCGCTCACCGTCCCGTCAGGGCATGTCCCCTACATCGCTGTGCTGTGCCCTGCGCAGCGCGCCCCGGCGCTACCGATCCACCCTACCGCCTCCGCGCCGGGCACCGCGGGCGTTGCCACCCCCCGGGCCTTCCGCGACCCCCGTATCCCCGCCGCGCGGAGCCGGCGCAGCCCCGGTCAGGGCGCAGGGCCGCCTCCCCGCCGGCGCAGGGGGAGCGCCGCAGCCGCGCGCGTCACACCCATCAGCGCCGCGCTCCGGCCACCGCTGCGGGGGGAGACCGCGCCCGAACCCCTGCGCGCTCCCGCTACCGGCGCTGCCCCCGTGCTGTCCCCGCGGAGAAGCCGGGCCAACAGGCGGGAGTCGGCGTCCCCTGCGCGCCCGCGGACCGCCGCGGCCCCGGCCAGCACTGCGCCTGCGCCGCCCGCGCGGGACTGCCGGCGGTTCGAGTCCCGCAGCCTCCGCCTCGCCGCGCCCTGCATCGAGCGTGGAGGCGGCGGGGGTCGCCCGGTGCGGTGGCGGTCAGCCCGAGGGTTGCCCGAGCAGCTGTTCCCGTCCCTACGTGCGCTTGTGTTCGGTGGATATATGTCATGCGAGGTGCAGACTTTCAGCTGGAAAAGCCATGAAATCCAAGTACTGTCTGTTGGTAGACAAGTAGACAAGCAGTTGCTTTCACGTACGCTGAAAGCCGAACTGCAGAGTTCCGTGCCCCGGATTCAAATTTTAAGAGTCACAAGTTTGTATTTGTATTGTGTAGCATAGCTTCTTTCTCTCCCTATCAAAGGCATGGCACTTCATAACCATTTGCAGCAACTCCCATCAGTTAGGGCAGCGTGGTGTCATAGGGAGAAACAAACCTCGGAGGCCCTGATGTCATATAATTCCTTTCATAACCATGCTCTATAACTTAATAATTAGATTTTTGTCTTTATTAATTTTGTTAAGCGATTATTCACCCTCTTTGCTGGTCTCAAAACCAGAAGTTTTCTTCTAATTTCCAGCCTACACATACTCAGTGCCAGTTTGTACCTATGGCCAAATTCTGTTCCTGTGTCAGTCAGTTCCCTAAGTCATAAATACTTCTGGAAAATCATGGCTGCGTGAGGAAAAATACATAGCCTGGGTTTTGACCTGGCTGGGGGAAGTCACCAAGTGCAGACCAGAAAGTTGTATGGAGCTGCAGGATTTTGGAGAAAGGCACTCCCTTTCTGGTCAAGGGCTGATAGTGGATTCTGGCACACATTGGGGCAGTGCTGCAGGACATGAGTGAGCCCCTTCTTGGAACAGGCCCTGCAGGAGGGGAGTCATGTGTGGTAAATTTATTGTTGTTCTCCATAAAGAAGTCCAAGAATAAGCAGTATTGTGTTTTGTCTGAGCTCCCTTGCCACTTTACAAGGTGGCAGCTTTCCTGAGCATGTAATCCCAAGTTCTCCCTCTGGTTGGATAAAGGTGCCATGCCTGGCCTTTTTGCCCACCTCATAATTCCCCCAGCAGGGCTGCCAGCACAATTGTTTTGGGGCCGGATGATGAACTGTGTCCCTGAAATGGGGCAGAATTTTAAAAATGCACACTGGAGGGGTTTGGGATATATTTGTATGTGTGACTGAGATGGCTTCTGTGATCACAACTTGCATAGACACCCATATGGCAGCTGAGGGGGCAGCAAGCAGTATGGGAGTCAGCCTGAGCAGCAAGGCTGGGCCCTGTGCAGCCAGCCTTGCTGCCCAGGGAGAGAAGCACTCTGATTGTGTTCCAGTTCAGCCATTCTTAATGGTTTTGTTTGCCTCGCTGGGTGGTTTAACTCTGCGTTTCATCACTTGTACCGACACAAGTGTACGAGGATGCACACGCATACACGACCAGCCAGGCAGGAACTTGCAAAACTACTGCTTGTAAAACTCATTAGGGGGTGGCACAATAGGCTCATGCTCCATCCTGCTGCTGCCTCTGCAGGATCAGAAACTTCTCACACTGAGGAAGGGCAGCATGTTGGGGGGCTTAACACCCTAAACCAGCAAACCAAGGTTTGCCAGCCTGCCTTTTACTGAATCACTTAAGACCAGATTTTTCTGAAGCACTGTCAAGAACCAAGTCATGTGTTGTTAAGATGAACCTCTACTGAGCAGTGCTTTTTGTAACAGCCTGTCCATTTCCTCACATTCTGCCCGTGGATGGGTAGAAGAGCTGTCAGCTGAAGAGTCTGAGTTCTTCAGTCTTCTTGGGGTAGCTCTGTTACTGCGTAGGGACTATAAATCCCTTCAGCTCATTATACGGAGATGTCCTCAGCATGGTTTTCTTTCTGATTAATACAAGCTTTTTCATTGTATGGCTCCATGGGTTATGGAGTCTGTTGTTGCATGGTAACTTATTTTTAGATAGCAATGGTAATGTTAGTACTGATTTTGCACAACTCCTTGAAATTAAGTATTTAGACCAACAGGCAACTGCTTTTTGTTAGTTTGACCAGATATTTGTGTTGTTTATTGTAGGGTTCATTTAACTTCCTTTTCAAACATCTTTTTGTCTTAGAATAAAACCTTACCTAATCCTTCACAGAATAATGAACTTGGGAATGCACTTGGGAAGTAGTTACTGTGAAACAGAGAACATTTTGCAGAGGAAAATGAACAAGAGAGGCTTTCTATCAATCTCCTTTTGGAGCATTTGAGTTGTTAACTAGTTAAATTTTAACTTGTCTAGAAAAACAGATGCCAATTTTATATTCCAATCCTTAGTCTATTTCTGCAAGATGTGGGAGGGCCTGGAACAGGCACAGCAGGAGCACAAATCTGAAACTCCCACAGCTCAAATGAGACTATTTCAGAGTGATTATCTCACTAGTTCTTACTAGAAATCCATCTGGAAGATGAGAAGTCTTTCCCAGTGAAACTTTGCAAAACTTTTCTGGTTTTCCCCATAGCTAACCAGTTGTAATTGAAAATTTGATTCGAGTCTAAGTTAGTTGACAAGTCCCTGTTGTTGCAGTCCAGCTTCAGACCAGGCCTTTGATGCTGCTTTTTTAAAGCATGTCGTGGTTTAAGCCTCTATAACCCACGCAGTCACTCTCTCACTCCCCCCTCTTTCTTCCCCCTGCTCCCAGAGGGACGGGGAGGAGAATCGAAAAGAATGCAACTCCCACAGGTTAAGATAAGAACAGTTTAGTAACTAAAGTATAACACAAATCATTACTGCTACCACCTATAATAATAATGACAAGGCAAATACAAGGAAAGAATACAATTCTCACCACCTATACCCAGCCTGACCACGCAGTGCACCCCCCCACCCTTCTGGGTCTCTGCTCTCCGTTTTCACATCTTGGGCATGACGTGCTGTGGCATGGAATACCTCTTTGGTCAGTTTGGGTCAGGTGTCCTGTCTCTGCTTCCTCCCGGCTTCCCCTCCTCCCTGGCAGAGCATGAGGCTCAGAAAGTCCTTGGTCAAACCAAAACATCACCAAGCAGTAACTGAAAACACTGGTGTTATCAGCGCTGTTCCCAGGCTGAAAGTCAAAAACACAGCGCTGCACCAGCTACCAAGGAGGAGAAAAATGACTGCTACTGCTGAACCCAGGACAAAGCAAAAGCCAAAAAAGAAAGAAAACCAGGTCAGGTTTTAATCTGATGACAAAATAGTGACATAACTGTGATCAATAATTAAGTAGAATATATATGTGAAGAAAAATATAAATGAATTTGCAATGTTCTTGTTAAAAGTGTCAATTTTAAGGATGATAGATCATCTCCAAGTCCTTTTTTTTTGCCTGTTTCTGAAAAGCACTAGTGGGACTACCTGAATTTCATTTAATCTTGACTATTTGGGCATTTATGGAAATAATGCATTCAAACACTTTGTGAGGGGTGTCTTCACTGGTTTCTTTACATACCTGTGCCTTTCCTGAAAAGACCCTTATAAATTATAGAGAAAAATATATAAATCCTACTATACCAGAAAGTGGTTTTTATCAATAATAAAATACACAAAGTTATTATTACTCTTACAGACTGCTGGGGTAGATGCAGAGACAGGTACATACACAAAAACTAGCTCAGATTCCTTTTTGGTAAGGAACAAAAGCTGAAAGTAGTGAACAATCTGCGTGATTACTGGAGAACAGAACGCAGATGTGTGAAGGGCAGGAGACAGCATGTCCCCAGGAGGGACTGCCCTGCAGCAGGGTTGGTTGGGGTTTCTCCCTTGGCAGTAGCACTCGCCGACTTGCGCTGTGCGAACCGCCTGGGAACTGTTATTCCCCAGCACGGTGACTCTGCTGGCCGCCTCCACATCCCGTCGCCTCGGCGCGCTGCACCACCACCGCCGGCAGGGGTCTGCGCCAAGAACCCAACTCGTCCCTCTGGAGCTCGCCCTCGGCTGCCCGCCGCTCACGAGCCTGCCGCCGCTGCCCCGCAAGCCATGGCCCCGGGGCAGCGCTGGGTGTGACACCAGCGGCTCCTCCCGCTCCGCCGAGACAGCGCCCGCCCCTCGACCGGGGCTTCGAGGGTTGCTCGAGCTTCATTTCCGCATCCGGCCCATCTAGTCAGCTGCGCGCTGAGGGAGCTCTATGGTGAGGTGCCGGGCCGTGGCGGGGCTGGCGCGGAGCCGTCCTGCTGGGTGAGGGCGGCTAGAGCCCCGCGGGTCCCTGCGCCGCTGCCTCTACTCGGTCTCCTGCCTTGAGGGAGGGTGCGGCAGCGATGAGCGTCGCGGAGCGGTCTGAGGAGGAGGTGTTGGGGGCCGCGGGCACCCCCTTGCGCCCGCTGGGTACGTGAGGGGCGGCTGGGCTGCGCCGGGTATATAGGCGGTTGTGGGGGATCGGAGGAGGGGCTGGGGCCGCAGGCGGCCGGCCCGCGGCAGAGCTGAGCGGCCGCGGGCAGCGGGGCACGCCGCGGAGCGCGGTCAGAAGGCTGGGGCCGGGTGCAGCGGCGACCGAATGTGTGCCGGAGCCCCTGGCTCGTTTTGTGCCGTGCGGTGTGGCCTGTGGATCGAAGTTCTGTGTCTTCAGTGGGTCTGCACATAATAAATAACTGTAGCTTGCCCAAACGAAGCTTACAGTAACTATTATCTAATGCTTGCAGACTTTCAAAGTTAAGCGTATGTGGTGGTTTAATGAAGTCCATGAATGTTTTGAGTGACAGGCTAAGACCTTTATTCGGTAGGCCTGGTTTATTTATTCCCCAACTTTGAAAGCAAAGGGTGGCAGTGTGTTAGCATTTAGGTATTCTTCGTGCGCGGCCAGAACAAGTGATACTGCCCCTGTTTTTCCTCTGTAGACTGGAGGAGTTTTATATATATATAAGATGTCTTTGGAACACTCTTATTTCCCTCTTTCTGCTTGTGTTCAGAGAAAACTGTTCACTGGGAAGTTCATGATATAGGACTGGGAACAAGGGTGGGATGAAGAGGGGCAGGGAAGAGGAAGCACAGCTGATAAAGCGTAAGGAGGTATAACTTCAGTGTTGAAATGCTTTTAGTTTTTAAACAGGAAAATGCAGTTGTTTTAGGTGGAACATTAAGTGCATGCTGACCTGTCACTATTCTTTGGTGTAGATCCTAGTGATGCATCTCCAGATGAAGGGGTAGTAAAAGATCTGCCCTTAATAGACGAGAAAGCTGTGGAGCAGCTGACTGAAGGACTGCTTTCTCATTATCTACCTGATCTTCAGCGATCAAAATCAGCACTACAGGAACTTACGTAAGCAAATTTGTAAAATCAGCTTGTTATATGCGCATACTTTGCTTGCCACAGGTTTTTTTTGGTATAATGTTCTAGCTACCCTTAAGTGGAATATAGTTTATTCAAGTCTGTCTGCATTCTGATTATAGATCCTGAATATTAAAGTGATTTGCACGAGTATTGGAGTTGTAAAAGCTGCAGTGTGTCCTGTCAGAACTTGTGTAACGCTAGAGCACTAAAAGCTCCTAAACCAGGTATTATAGAAGGCACATAGATATCTTAAATACCTCTCCATTCCTGTAGAGGAAAGGAAAGTCTGCTGAAAGCTGGATTTATTTTACTTTCAGAGATGGAATTCATATTCAGGGCAGCTGGTAGTGTGGTGTATTGTTTGTTGTCCTATTTCTAAACTGTGTTGCAAAAGATACACTTAGAGAATATAATTTAGGAGCTAAACAGGTAAGAGTTCTCTGTACATTGTCATCTCACTGATAGCTGAGAGTAGTTTATTTCAAGCGCGGGCTGGATCTGCTGTGAATGCAGAAATGCTGGAAAGGGCTTTAAACTTATCACCTTGGGCTTTGCAGAGTACGTTGTTTTGGGTTTCATAATGCATGATGGGGTTATGCTGCTGCCAGAGCTAGCCTGTGTCTGGAAAGGCTTCAGCTGATTTATGTGGGGTGAGGGATCCTCAATAAGTACCAAGGATTAAATAACTTAGTCCTGCAACATGATGCAGAAGCACCTGAGTGGAAAGTCAAGTGCTAATTGTTCTTCCCTTCATTCAATCAAGGGTGTTTACTCACTGCAGCCTGCAGAGTGCCTGGTCAGGTTTTTGGGATATCTGTCTTGAATATCCATGCTGTACAATGCCAGCTGAATTTGTGTGTACTCAGCTGGGATTTTTCTAGGACCACTTACTCATGCCTGTTGAAATTGCCTAGCAATGCATAAGAGGGATCTGATATTGGGAAACATGTATTTATATCGTTATGATCAAAAGTTGTATTTATTTAAAGAGGTGGTTGAAAAAGAGTATGTGCTGCTTTAGTTTGGTTTTATGCATCTTTTCTTTGTTTCAGACAGAACCAAGTGGTATTGTTAGAAACATTAGAACAGGAGATTTCAAAGTTCAAAGAGTGTAACACCATTCCTGAAATTGATGCTTTGGTAAGTGTTATTAATGCTTTCTTAAATCTCTATTAGTGTATATTTTATTGCTGAAGCATTTATAGCAACTTGTGTATTTTCCTTCCTCTTAATGACCTGCAAGGAAGAGAACCAACCAGTTCAGGTATTCGGGATAAATGGTTTCTGGAGAGGGTGCAGAACCAGCACGTTCCCATTAAATAGGAAGGGTAGTGAGAAGAAAAAGCAGCCAGTGGTAGTAAGTCCAGTTGTCCAAAACCAGTAGCCAAAGAAGAGGTATGTCTTTTTTCAGTAGAGCTGAGGCTCCCATAAGAGCTCTGTGCACCCTTACAGACTAACAGGAAGGGAGCATGTGTCCTGCGTTCAGCAGTAGCAGTTATTTTTTTTCCTTCTTAGTAGCTGGTGCAGTGCTGTGGTTTTGACTGTCAGCCTGAGAACAGCTCTGATAACACCGATGTTTTTAGTTGCTGCTCAAATGTTCAGTCTGACCAAGGACTTTCTGAGTCTCACACTCTGCCAGGGAGGAGGGGAAGCCGGGAGGAAGCAGAGACAGGACACCTGACCCAAACTGACCAGAGAAGTATTCCATACCACAGCACGTCATGGCCAGGATGTAAAAACTGGGGACAGGATCCCGGAAGAGTTAGTTCACGGCTCGATCATCGAGTGGTGAGCAGTTGTATCCTCTTCCCTTGTGTTTCCCTGGTCATTATTATTGGTGGTAGCAGCAGTGGTTTGTGTTATACCTTAGTTACTGGACTGTTCTTATCTCAACCCATGGGAGTTACACTCTTGATTCTCGTCCCCATCCCCCCGGGAGCAGGGGGGAAGAAAGAGGGGGGAGTGAGTGAGCAAGCTACGTGAGTTACAGCTGGGCTTAAACCACGACAGCATGAAACAGTGATATATGGTGCATAAAATGGTAATGTTTTTATTCTGTTTAACAAGTCTTAATCCAGTAGATTACTGGGTGTACCTGTTGTGATACGGCAGTTTTCTATAATATGTGTAATATGTAAACTATATATAAACTTGAACATGTTTAATCCATTCTCAAACTGTTCTGGTAGTCACTGGTTTTGATTGCTGTTTTGCTGTGTAGCTTTGTAAAACAACTATTCCAACTTGACAGTTGCTGCTTTAACGGTTATGGGTTTTTTAAGTTTTCAGAAGCTAAACACTATCACAACAAGTTGGTGAATATTAGAAATGAAATGATGATGCTCCATGAGAAGACAACAAAGTTGAAAGTGAGTGGGATAAATATTTTTACTTTGCAACATAGATATCTATTTACTTATGTATTATTGACTCCCAACTTTGATTTTTCGATGCACACTGAAAGTTCTGATTAAAATAGAATCTTGAGTCATCTGAAATGAATTTTTTCAGTGGTGCTAAGCCATGTATTTTTTTAAGCTTTCATTTACTCCTAGCCGTGCTTGAGCAGTGAATCTGAATGTCATCATGTTCAGATAGTATCATGCTTTGTTCTCTTGCTTAATCCACTCTATTCCACCTAGTTCTCTTCATTGTTTCAGTTTCTGTGCCTCTTTAATAAAAACTAGATTGTCATAAGTGTAAGAGTTTTTCCTATTTAATGTGATATTAACAGTGACATAAGTTCACTGACTTCATCCTATATAGGCAGTCTCTGGGTACATTATGGCAAGATTAGTTCTTTGGTATATTCAGCAAAAGGATTTTCTCTGGGAGGCAGTAAATTGCATGATACGCTCCTTGTCTGGTGTACGCAAAGGATGACTTCTAGTGAGAGTAAAAGGGAATCCAGTTTGTGTTTTCCCTGTGTAGATCACAGTTTTGCCATTCTTGAATAGTAAGGTAGAAGTGGGAGGGAGGAAGAAAAAATTAAGTTTATGCTGCATTCCGTCATAAGCAGGGTGGAGTGGAAAAGATAATGTTAAGAGGATGGGAGGGCTTTTGTTTGTGGCTCCAACTTAAATGCAGCTATAAATTATTATTACGGCTATATTATTTTCTTGTCTTTTCTGTTTAGAAAAGAGCACTGAAGCTGCAACAAAAGAAGCAGAAGGAAGAACTAGAACGAGAGCAGCAACGTGAGAAGGAACTTGAAAGAGAGAAGCAGTTAACAGCAAAACCTGCTAGGAGGACTTGAAAGCAGAGCATGCAACAATCTTTCTGAATTAATAGCTTCTGGATTTTCTGGAATTAAGGCAGATGCCCCTCAAATGGGGCTATAGCTGTTACTTTCAACAATCTACTCTCTAGTATTATAAAGTCCAGAATGGTAATAATAGGGTGGGTAGCATTCAATTTTTTTCATTTCAGCCATTCAAGTTGCCTTCTTTTGTAATGTTATGCAGTTTGATATATAATGTAAGTTAAATTTTGTATATCTGTATGTATATAGGGGAACTTGGGCTTCACAGTTCTAAATACCTATAAATTTTTTTCATTTGTTGTTCTTGTGTTTAGAATTCTGAGATACTGTTGGTGACTGGCACATACACACAACACAGTACCAGTTAATGTTCAGTTCTCATCACCAGACTTCAGTGGCCACCCATTCCACAGTTGAGATCTCTTTGGGTTCATAAGTACTGACTCTTTGTGCCGTCTCAGTTTGGTCTTTGTCTAATGAACTGAAGAAAGTTACAGTGTATTTGCCTTAAAGCTCACTTTATTGCAGCAGTCTTTCTCTTTTTTGCTTTATGTAACTTCTGATTAAATTCTCAGCTGAATTGGTGCGGTGGAGAAGCAGACCACTAAAGGTCTCAAAACTGATTTGTGCACAATACAAAGATGAATGAATTTGTGCTTCCACAGACATTGGAGTCAAACCAGGGACCTGTTACTTCTGTAGTGGTCCAACAGGACGACTGTGTGGTCCATGCAGATTTATGGAAGATTAGAAGGTGTAGTTTCCTCATTTTGTGTGACAAAATTTCCTCATTTTGTGTGACAAAATAAAACCCAACCAAAGTGAAACAATTTCTACTTCACATGAGTTTTAGTTTCCCATAGGAATAACTACTGCATTTGGTTTTTTTCCTTAATCCATGGTTCACTTGCACTTCAGGGCTGTGCAAGAGAACTTCTGTTACACTGCCTTGCCCAAGTTGGCGATTAGTAGTGTGTACTGATGATACATATGAAATAGAGGCTGATAACCTTTTCTCTGAATGTAATTGCTCTCTTGCAGCATTTGGTGTGAACGCCCATTCAAATGAAAATACATGTTGTCTAGACTGGTGAAAGAGCTTAAAGTATTGGTTCCTACAGTCTAAGAAACTGCTTATTTTGTATCTGTTATTTTTTAAGTAGTGCTGTATAATTAATGTGTTTTGAAGTAAGATGAAGGGTAATCTATGTAAACTTTTCCATGAGATCTCTACGGTGAGGTATCAGGGGGGCTCAGTCAATTTCACTTTTTTGCAGTGTGCACCTGCTTGCACTCTTCTGTATTGCAATTTTCTGAACTTATTTCCTGTTCTTGTCATCTTTTTCTGTGAAAGGCATGCTTTCATGAGTAATCATCCAACACGCAAGGTAAACTGGGGTAATGTTTTGGAGCAAGGAGAGCAAACTACTTGAAGTAGTCTGAAGAGACACTGAAATGCTGTTGCAGGAGCAGTAATAGATTAAAATTTTTCACAGGTATTTTTCCTTTAAGTTGACTGGTGTCTGTTCATTGCCAGTGGATTGTTGATGTGTGCTGTGATTTGTATTTCTAAGAGAAATGTAAAGAATTTCCACAGTCCCTCTTTGGAGCGGAATGTACATAACTAAATGTTATTTCAATATTTTATTTTGTAATGTAATTTCAAAACTAGATTCTGGGAATTTAAACACTTCCTATTAATATATAACATGAAACCAGATGCCTCAGTATCCAAATTAGGATTAAATTTCTGTGGTATTTGTTTTGTGTTCCCTCATCTAGAACCCAGTGTAGTGTTCCAAGTGGAGGTCTCTTTGTGAATAACTGGGGGGGTTTTGTTTTGTTTCAAAAACTGTGGGTACATTTAGTGAGAACAGAATTTTAAGCACAGAAATTGATGGCTTTGCAATTGCATATTTCAGCTTTTCTTTGAAATAATTTCTGATCCAAGGAATAAAAGCTGGCAGTGCTTGCCGGAGGAATTGCATACGTAAAAATGTATTAATTTTTCACACTGTGGTAAAATCTGTTTTCCGTATGAATAAGTAACTAATTTTACTAAATAACCTTTTTGTAATAAAGAAGGAAAATAATATATATATACTGGGGGTGGTGTTTGGTCAGTTCAAATAACTTTTTTTTATTAATGAGCTCTTAAATTATTTCAGTCAAATCTGTAATTTATTATCTTCATATGATGTTCTTCTGAATACTCGTGTCATGATGCATAAAACGCAGCACTGGATTAATTTAACAATAATCATCTAAAATGGTATGCCAGCATTAATACGCACAGCTAAAGTGAGTGTGCATTTAGTCTTCCTATTACTGTGTATACATTTAGTCTTGCTTGATTTTACAATAAAACTACTTATCTAGTAGATCAATGTAGTAGTCTTAGACATAATCTTACTGACTCTTTATTCTATGCACATGAGGAAGCACAGGTAAGCTGTGTCTTTTTAAACAGATAAAATAAGTTTTAAAACGGTCTCTTTTTGCACTATTTCATAGTCAATGTAATAGCTTGTTTTGAAGCTGTCAAGTTATGGCAGTAAAAGTAAGTCAACTGTGTGGCAACTCTGAATTTTTATTTTGTAAGAGCCTACAAATTTAGGAATTACTGTTGCTAACTGAGGAATCTTTGTTTCCTGTGCTCTTATCATTGTTATTTTTAACCTGGATGCTTAAATTGAGTTACCCCACCTACAGCCTTACAGCTTTACATGAGCCAATTTTTAATCCAGTGAAATCTGGGGTTTTCACTAATCATGGTAGCTTTGCCATGTTCATAAAGCAAACATCTGTTTCCTTTTGGAAAAAGGCTACTGAAGACTTTATTTGGTTTTATTTGTGTGGCTTAAGTGATAATAGCGTAAATAATAACGTGGAGGTTGTTTCTGTAGCTGTTCTGTTAGGATTCCAGCAGGTTAGTGTTCTCTGGCCAATTTATTCTGAATTACCCTTCAGTAGATGCTTTCTGCCACCTGCTGCTTGCTTTGCAGCACTGCTGCCTCTTCTCACCTTGGTGCTTTAATGCCTCACCTTGCAGGTGTCATTTTTTTGTGTTTTAAACCTCATTAATTCTATGAAGTTATTGGATCTTTCTTGGAGTAGTTGTATGATTATAACTAAATTACCGGTAAAAACTTTGCAGGTCTTGGAGTTAGTGATGTAAATCTGTAAGAATACAATTCACACAGCAAAATTATTCAGTATAGCTATTCATGTGAGGCAAAACTGTGTAAGGTAGAGATATTAATTTTTAAATCAAAGTGTAAGCTTAAATTGAAATAAACAGTTTGTTTTGGCACAAATATCACTGCTTTCCAGTAATTTGAAGTACACCTTATTTTGCTGTTCTCAGTCTTCGACAGAGTGATTTGTAGAAAAACAGGCGCTGAAACTAGACAGTCACATCCCGACCACCCCTACTGTATGTCTTCAAAACAGACCTTTTGATACCAGCGCAGGCAAGAACTCTAATGATCTGACAAATGTAGTTTTCTCAAATGTTCTCTCTGTAGCTGATAGAACTAAAACTAGAGCTGGGAAGAACAGCTTTATTCTTTCTACCTGACAGTGTCACAACAGTGCTGGTGTAAAATTTTTAACCGCTGTCCGCCAGGCAGGAGCTGTTGTCAGCTGTGGTCCCAGAGGGTTATGACTTAAGCCCGTGATTTAAGTGTTATTCATGACATGTAGCTTTAAAGTACAGATGTTGGCACTGCCTGATAACTCAGTATTTCCTTCTCTTTTACGCCTATTTATCTGTTCGTCTCCATGGTGTCAAATCATGGGGTTTAGGAGAGGAAACGGAACAACACCCTGTTTGGCAAACAGAACAGTTGCAACAAATGTATTCAGCTTTTACAGACTTGCAATTTAATGAAGCAAATAATTTAAAGCTTGATAAAGAGTAATTTCAAAATGTGTACATATGCAAATGCAATGGTCTCTAAAGAAGTCATTCGCAGAAGTAATTAACTTTGCACTGTCATTCATGTTGAAATGGAAGACAAAAGATAAACCTGATATATTTTGTTTGATACATTGCAATGAAAATACATCCCAGCACTGCTGTGAAAGCAGGACCATCAGTACATGTGCTGGTCAGCTAAACACTATCTGGAAATCAGTGATAGAGTTTATTGCCTTGATGAGCAAGTCTTCTGTCACCTGGGATTCAGATAAAAAGTAATATTTCTCTATATTAAATACGACCTGCCAGAGTGAGAACAGAACAATGAGTATGAACTCTTTTCTACCCCACTACCTGATGTAGAACCTTGTCGTGGTTTAAGCCTAACTCACGCAGACTCTCTCTCAATCACTCCCCCCTCTTTCTTGCCCCCCACTCCCGGAGGGATGGGAAGGAGAATAGAAAAGAATGCAGCTCCCACCGGTTGAGATAAGAACAGTTTAGTAACTAAAGTATAACACAAATCACTGCTGCTACCACCAATAATAATAATGACAAGGCAAATACAAGGAAAGAATACAATTTCTCACCACCTAAAACCAAGCCCGACCACGCAGTGCACCCCCCACCCTTCTGGGTCTCTCCTCTCCGTCCTCCATCTTGGGCATGACGTGCTGTGGTATGGAATAACCTCTTTGGTCAGTTTGGGTCAGGTGTCCTGTCTCTGCTTCCTCCCGGCTCCCCTCCTCCCTGGCAGAGCATGAAACTCAGAAAGTCCTTGGCCAGACCAAAACATCACTAAGCAGTAACCGAAACACTGCTGTTATCAGTGCTGTTCCCAGGCCCAAAATCAAAAACACAGTGCTGCACCAGCTACCAAGAAGCAGAAAAAATGACTGCTGCTGCTGAACCCATGACAAACCTTTTCAGTGTTCCTACCTCTTCAGTGCTCAGCTGAATTTGCTGGTTTTCCAGTCTTTAAAACAGTAAAAGTCATGTTGACACACCATGTATGGGAACGTATTTTTTGTTCTGGTTTGCTTCTGCTGTTTTTTTTTTTTTGTTTGTTTTTTGTTTTACTTCTACTTCTTTTTGTTGGCCTTACAGATGCTATTATTTAGAGGTATGCCAGAGGAAGAATATCTCCCAAGAAAAAATACCAAAGATGATGTGAAGCAATTACTGTTTTCCTTCTGCATCACCCAGTGTTGCTAGAATTCATTTGAAATTGTGATTACGATCAGGTAGGCACTCTCAGGGAAGAATAATCCCCATTCTGGGGAACTTGCAACCTAAGCCTAGGTAGACATGTAGATGATGCCTAGGGGTCAGTATTTAACGGGCCAGGAGATGAATGCTCCAGGCTTCCCAGGAATGATTAGTCTTCAGGATTGCTGCTTACAGGTAACCTGGTAATGTTCTTGTGTCAAGTATCAGCTGTCCAGATTTAGGATTGGAGTTAAAGCTCATTTCAAAATATACAACAGCACATGTGTTATGATTTTGGTTTCAGAGGCACTCGGAAATGAGAAATGAGACGGCATTAGACTGACAAGGAGGGTTTTTTTCTGCGGCAGTGCTTTCATGTAGAATAATGCTGTATGAATCTTCCATGGAACTAGTATTGGATGTGCCAAGCCTTATGCAAGCAATGGGGGGGGGAGTGGGGGGGTGGAATTTGTTTCGGCAGCCTTTTGACCTTTGGCTTTCTTACTTTTATGATGTTTACATATTTTAGCCTGGTGTAGCTATTTCTAAGTAGCTGTGGGAAGTGTTACTGAAACCTCACATACGTGTATGGAACTACTAAACACTGAGAAGTACCTCAGAGGATGACTTCTATCTTGTCAAAATTAATGATATCTTTTGGCTAAACCTACTTCTTGGACTTTATATATTTTTGTGAGAATAGGCACTGACAGGGAGTGAGTGCAGGTTTTTACAAACAGGCAACGTGAATCATTGTAATTCAGCGCTGTGGGCTCATCTCCAGCAGCCTCAGTACCTGGCAGGGAAGGGAGTGTCTATGATAAGAGTAAATTGTCAGGCTTGACTTTATGATTCTTGGCCTTCAGCTGTAAGCTGAGAAAAGCAACTGCCACTTCTTTTCTACAAAGGGAAGCTCAAAGTAACACAGCATGCAAGCAGGCTGAGAGTACTGGACTGTTCATGACTGGCTGGCCCTGAGGAGCAGCAACACGCTTCTGCTGAAGGAATGGCAGCTGCGGAGCTGGGACACAGAAACTGTTCTTATTAGGAAATGCCAGGTGTGATGTAGCCTGACAGGGTGTGCCAGGGCCTGACAAGGAAACTGTACTTCAAGTGGGCACCCTGCAGAATGTCTCGTTCCCTTCTGCATCTTAAGTTGTGTGCAGACAGGGGAACAGCCTTGTGGTATCTTCCTGTTTGACTCAACATCTTTCCCCCATTCTATATAGCTGTCCACACTTGGCTGTGTATCTGTTGAGCAGTTTTACCTGTGCAGGCACTTTGTGCCAAGAGGGGAAGGTTGAGCCTGAGAAGGAAGTGGCCTGACGCGTGGAGTGGATCTGTTGGTCATTTGGTGCAAACGAGTTGGCACAAGTAATTTTGTCTGTGTAAGTTACTCTCAGCACTAATCTTCACATGACTTTTTTTGCCTTGATGAACATGACTTAGTGGATTAACAGCTGTTCCTACTTCACACTGTCACCATGCCATGAATCAAAGGCCCGGTAAAGTTTTCAGGGGAAACATTTTAAAGCTTGGTTCAGCAGTGTGCTGCAGTTGGGTGAACAGACACAAGAGGTGGCAGCCCTGCTCTCTGCTTGTATTCAACTGAAAGGCACCTTTCTCCGTGCATCCAGGTGAGCTACATCCTGAGTTCAGCTTAGGTCTCTAATAGTTTGACTGATTTTTCTTTCTTAGTAGTTCATGTATTTTAATGCGGTGGGAGTCCACACTTCAGCCTGCTGTTTGAGATAGCAAGCTGGAATCGCAGTTGGGATCGAGATGCAAGGACCTTTAGGGGAAAAAATAATACTAACGTGAGCCCACAGGCAGGGTTGCTGCGGTGCTGAAATGTGTCAGCTCTCGGTGCGGGCGGTAACGGGGGGTCAGGTACCCCTCCGTGAGCGGCACGGCAGACCGGCCCCGCCGGGCCCTGCCCTTTGCCCGCCGGGCGGGCGGGCGGCACCTGCAGCCGCCGGGCTCCGCCTCGCCGCTCCCGCTGACAGGACCCGCCGCTTATATCGCGCACGGGGCGGCGGCCCGCTCCTTCGCTCCGCTCTCCTCCTCGGCGGCCGGCGCAGCAGGCAGGCAAGTGCGGGTGCGGCCGCCGCAGGGCCGCTGCTCGGGTCCGCAGAGCGGGACGAAGAGGGAGGCGGCCATGGGCCGCGGGACGGGAGGGCGCTGGCCGTGCCCGCGGGGCAGACTGCCGGCCTCTGCTGCGCGCCCCGGCTGCGGGGCTCCTGCGGACCGCTACGGCGGGTGGCGGGGGAGCGGAGTCCTGTCGCCGTTCTCAACTCTTACGTCCCCCGCAGCAGCGGGCGCTGCGCTGTGCGGGACCTCCCCGTGGGTGCAGAGCCTGGTTCCGCGAAAGGCAGCGCCCGCCAGCGCTGCGCTCGCCGCCCCTCGGTCCGTCCGACGCGGGCGCAGCCGCCGCGGCAGGAAGCTCCGGGTGCGCTCCCCGCGATGAGCTCAGGGGCTGCTGGCGGCTGCGAGCGCGGTGTGAAACTCGTGCGGGGCTTCGGGGCGGGCAGAGAACTGCTGCCTGCCCCTGGCGCACTGGGGCTGCCGAGTGTTTGTGCATGGTGGACTTTCGAAACTTATCTGCGGCCGGCTGCTCAGGGGATAGTTGTAGTGATCTTTATTCTTGTTAGTAAGACTTCGGTAGCTTTGTTCTAACTCCCTGCAATAGATCGTCCATGAACTGGCTCAGTGAAGTAGTCAGTCTTGGGAGCTGAGCATACGATAGATGCACGAAGCGTCATGCTTCAGTTAAATGTTTGTTCAGGCACTAGAACTTGTGCGTCTCAAGGATATTTGCTGGATATGAATCTATAGACCTGGCAAGAGAATGGCCTGGTAACACTTGGTGTCCTGCGTGTGTCCCTTTTTATCTGAGGATGTTCTGTGACACCTCGTCTGTAGATAACGCTGCAAAATGAAGTGTGACAAAGTGCCTTCTGTTTCAGGTCAGCTAGTGGACATAGTGAGTGCATGTGAGAAGACATGGAATTTTGGTGCTTGTAATGAACCACTTCTTTTGTGATTTGTCAGCATCGTATTTCTGGCTTGTCCCTGTCTTTATTGTATAGATGTTGATTTTTACTTGTGGTTGTTAATACACAGAGAGCTGTAGCCAAGATAACCTTTACACTTTGAGCTTGTTTATAGGCTGGATGAGGAACGCTTACCCCGTTCTGTTGAATATGCTGTTTTCTTTGATGGGAATTGGAATTGGTTAAAGTACACAAAAATATGGAATTGTAATGCAGTATCTAACAAGCCTATTTTCAGCAAGGTTCTTCTTTAAAGGAAAGCTTAAAAGAAGTTGGTGAACAATTTCCTCTGTGATGATTGTAGAAATGTCATTAATTTATTTTTAAGAACAGCTTAATGAATGTAGTTTCTGTGGTTTGTTTTCTCAATCTCTTAAAGGGATATAAGCTGCTAACACTGGAAAACAGTGTTTTCTATTTCTTTTTTTTTTTTATTGAAAAGTCCCTATATTGATGTTTGTGCTACCTCAACCTGCTCAATGACATTCAAACACTAAATAATACTGAGCTCTCCTTGTCAGTCTTAACTGATTCTTTTTTAAGTGCACTTTCTTCAGTATTAATCAGACTTGTAAAAGCATGCAAACAAATAGCCTTGGAGGAAAAGGGATTTATGAATAGAGATGTGACAGTTGCTGACTACCTGCAAGCTAAGTCTGATTTTTAAAGAAACCAAAAAAAAGTTGGTATTAAAGAAGGGAGAGGGGAAAAGCTTTGATGTACTGCCTGCCCTCGTAGAGATGACATTTGTTGTGCATTTACTGTGAGTCACATCACCCTGGTTTATATGTGGTGCGAGTTGTGCTGCAGTAGCATTACACAAGCTGCTGATGCTGTAATAAACCGCTGTGACTTGAAAACATTTGTAAACCAAACTTGACCTGGTGACAGACCTAGTTTTAAACGGCAGAATTCAGGCTAAGCAGAGCCCTCACTGAGGCAGAGAAGTGTCTTGTAGGCTTTACCTTTCCAGGCAGTGCTCTAAGGCTTGTGTACAGATCTCCATTAGGTATGTGATTTCATGCTATATGAGGCTAATAACAATTGTCACATTTGTTGTGCATAATTTAAAGGATGATGAATGTGTGCTCTGTGTTAAATTGTGTGTACAAGCTTAAAATTTCAGCTCAGTTCAGTAGGCTAACTCCATATTTTCCCCTTTACCTTAATTTTTGTTCTGTTCCTGTATCACTGGTGTTCAAAGTGGAGGGTTGATGCGTTGCTGACTGACTTGATCAAACAGCTGCTGTCTAGCTTAGGAGTTTAATGTGAAGGATTTTGCTGGGGTTTTTTTAAATAGCTGTCTACAAATGACACTTTGGTTTGTTTCTGTATACTCTGAAACAACTTAGAAGCAATGTAATACTGTATTCTGATCAATTGGACTGCTGTTAAGGTACGTCTTGTGTATGCTTATAAGCATGCTTGCTTACTTACTTGCTTACTCTGACCAAAATATATTTGATCAGAGAGGATAATTATTCCTTAGTTTCCATTACAAAAATGGAGCCTTGTTTTCTTGGTCTGGATGTGCTGTGTGTTGGGACCCAGCAGGCTCTGAGCCCATTTAATAAGACCGGAAGCAAAATCCTGCATTCATGAGCTTCCCAGAAACAGGATGTTATTCTTAAAACTGCCTCACAAATGGAAGTTGCAAAACTCTCTCTTCACAACTCACCTCTCTCTGACTTGGAGAAAGCAGGACATATCTCTGTCAGCTAGCTCTTATTTCTAGGGTAGAACAACTTCCTCCCTTGCTTGAGCCGCCTGTCCACATCTTTAAATAACTGCCTGCTCTAGATAGCTGATAAAGAGGCTTCCAAAGGGAAACTAACTTAATCTAGAGCTGGGAGGTTTATTTTGAATGAGGAGGGGTTGAGAAGAATATGTTCATCTTCAGAAGTTCCTGTAAAACAAAATGATTAAAATTGTTTTACAATGGACACCTGAGATTTGCCCTTTCTATCCCAAATTAATTGTACCATAGGGATTTATAATGAGACTTCATAAAGAATTTGGGGTGCACAGAGCCAAGTAATGTTCAGGTAGCTCATGAAGGTGCAGGAGGAATTGCATCATCATGACTACATTTAGCACAGCGGAGAATTTTTGAAGCTGACTTTGGAAGATTTTCTTTAAAATATTTGAGGTTTCTAGCTGAGTTTTCACTCTCAGTCTGTGAGTAACAGAAGTGAGTTGTTGTTTCAGGTGAAAAAGCTGGAATTCTTGCCTGATGACTCAAGGAATTAAACAAAGGGGAGCAGGTATAGAACACAGGAAAGTCTTGACATAAGTTGCTTTTCAGGTTACAGTGCTTACTCATTCTTTATTGACAATAAGGAACTGTATTAAAATGACTTTATATCTGTTTCTTCATTGAAAAGCTAAAAACTGATAGTGTGTGCAAACAGTGGATTTAGATCAGGAAAAGTTCTTGTTCACTCTCCCAGAGGGAGGGAAACGTGGGTTAATCCTGACTGTCTTCAAGACAGCATAATTGCATATCCGGTGTTACAGTTGTCAAGATAAATTATGCTTTTAGGGTTCTGGCTCTCACTTTTGAGGTGAGAGGGTGCTGCTGTAGCAGTATGGGTTTCTGACCGTTGTTTTCAGCTGCTTTACTGATGTAAAAGCTAAGAGGTCATCGTGGATAGAGAACTAAGTATTTTGGGTATACTCAAGGATTCCAGATTTAGGAAGATGTAAACTCTTGTTTCATTGAACTTTGTTTTCTTATCAAGCTTAAGGCTCACTACTTCTCTTGCAAGAATAGACTAATACATGTGCCCTTGCTTAAAGCACCACAAAACTTGGCTCAGACCCCTGAGAGGTCCGTCTGATGTGTGCGCATGCTGGTACACCCTAACATTAAAGTAGGAACGTAATGGTGTGTTTGCCTGATGCCTTGCAGGTAGTGGAACAGCACTCGGTATGTCCACACAACTACTTTGTTCAATGTTTTGATGATCTACAACACCTAGCAAAATCTTCTTCCTTTTTGTGGCGCTCGCTTCTTCAGGACTGTAATATTACAGCTGGAGTTATGGCACATGCGTTGTCTCTGATGCAGGATCAGATACACTTTCCTGCCACAATAACCAGAAAATGTTCTTATGCTTTGTTAGAATTCATTCGCTTTTATGGAATTTCAATTTCCTTGCAGAGGCAATGATTGAACTTTTTCTTTGTTTTTTCTCCCCTAAATTGATTACAATCCATTTCCAGGTAAGTGGTTTGGCTGCAACAAAGGTTGAGCGTTATAATTTTTGCTGTGAAGACTGATCCAGGCATATAAATAAATTCCATCTTTTGTAATTGTTTCTGGTGTCTTTCCTTATCTTGTAGCTTCCTGCTTACTGGAAGATGTCAGCAGTTGGAGTAGTGTCCTCCTGTTCCTGTCTCCGTCCTGGTGTATGGCTGCTGAAACCAGGAATCCAGAAGGCGAGCTCCTTTGGCTTACATATGGCAGCCAGGTGTGCTGCCAAGGATTACTATGAAGTACTTGTGTTGGGTGGAGGTGCTGGTGGAATCACCATGAGTGCTCGGATGAAGAGGAAAGTAGGGGCAGAAAATGTGGCTGTTGTTGAGCCAAGTACGGTGAGTCTTCCTCTGCTGTAAAGCATTAAAAACATAAGCATGTTACGTATGTGACCATATTGGTCTGATTCTCATCTCTCTCCAGCCCCACATGTTTTTAACTGTGGAGAGGAAGCCAACTAGCCAGCTTTAAAAAGGCTTCATGTTAAATTTGTTGCTCCACGTTAGAAATGCATGCATCCCACCAGCTTTGTAATGCAAAACTCTTGATCATTTCTGCAGCTTCCTTTGTTAAGTATAATACAATGTGAAGAGCACATTGCTTCCTATTTGGAGTAATGTTCCTTCACCTTGCAGTCCCTTTAAACTGTTCTTACATGTGCATTTGAACATTTCTTTCAGACTCATTACTATCAGCCGCTGTGGACCCTGGTTGGTGGTGGTGCAAAGCAGCTAGCAACTTCTGCGCGTCCAACAGGAAGCGTAATGCCTGCAGGTGTTGAGTGGATCAAATCTCGAGTTACAGCATTAGATGCAGATAAGAACTGTGTCTATGTGGAGAATGGCAGCAAGGTAAAATGTAAAAAAAAGTTAGTCTCTTATCCTGTGTCATGAGTTGTCTGTCCACCTCCTGCAGATCCCCTTGGAACTGCCTATTGAGTGAGGCCTTCCCCCAGCATCTAGGAGGCCAGGAAATTCCCCTTAGTGTTATGAGAAGTACTTAATGCTAAAATCTGTTTCTAAAAAAAAAAATAAAAATTGTAGATAACTGTGTTAGCATCAACTTAAAATATCATTATTGTCTTTTCCCTGTCTATAGTGAGCTGAACACAAAAGAGAGAATATTTTGCTCCAAACACTTGGTTTTATGTATAGCATAGGCTCTGTAATTCATAATGCAGTTAGCATTTTAACTATAAAAATAGTTATAGAGCTTAACATTTATGTTACTAATGCTCCTTGTATATCCCTCCCTTATGGCTCTGTTGCTGTCATATAACTTCAACTTGCTTTGAGGTACTTTTGTTTCTTTGTCTAAGATGTGTTTTGGGTTTTTTGTTGGTTTTTTTCTTTCTTTCCCCTAGATATCTTACAAGTATCTGATAATTGCCCTTGGGATTAGTCTGCATTACGAAAAGGTATTTGTTTGGTTTACAGTCATATTTTTCCTAGTTTTAATGGCATCACATACCCTTACGGTTCACTAAAGTAAATGGCTTTTTAATACATTTTTTTTTTTTACGGCAAGATAGTGAACGCTAACATGAATTAGAGAGCCAGGAGACAGCCTAATGACTTTGCTCCTTCCAGAGATGTCTCTCTAATAACCTGAATTGCCCTTCCAAAGGTCTTTTAAGACAGCTTTGTTGCATCTCTAGCAATATCAGCAGACAGGACAGCAAGTTCAATCTAGAACTTAAAGGCAGCCTGTAATAATGAGTATGCTGACTGTAGTCCAAAGTATGTATAATGTCAACTGAAGTGAGAAACCCATAGCAGTGAGTAAAATCTGTCCCACAGAATTAACTTGACTCACCCTCATCTTTCTTAAAGGATACACTTCAAAAGGAACCGGCTGAGTTATCATGCTTGTGATTAAATAGGCCCTTGGGGCCTTCCTATCTATTAGGTTTCCTGTACACTTTATGCAGTGGCACTCAGGAAAATGTTAATACCATAGTATAGCACAAGAATGACCATGGACATAGGTAGGAAGAGGAAAACACGAAGGCAAGATGTTTGAGTGATTTAACTCTTGCGGTTTTAACCTGACCTGAATATGATGTAGCACTGATAATATACTTCATTATCTCTTTGAAAAGCTCCCAAGGCATATGTAAAGCAAGAGCTAGTCTTAGTTAATCAGATGTGGTGACCTAGAATTTATCTGGTGATTAGGTCAGTGAGTGAGGAGTTGCATTGTGTTCAGTGACCTTCTCAGTCTTCACAGGTATCTCTTTAGTACAGCCTGATAAAATTACATCCAATATTCAGCAGTAGAAGTAATCACCATTAGTTTGTTATGAATAAAATTCACAGTAACAGATTTACATGGCTTTAAAATGAAAGTGGCCAGTGTAAAAAGAGAGATGGTTTCTCTTCCTTGTCTTCACCAGCAGCTTACTTCCTGGGGTAGCCTGTAACTTTCCAAACACACTGCAGTGCATGTAACATGACTCTGTCTCATAGAATTTCCACAATCCATTATTTTGAAATGGAGACAGCTCCCTTTCTAACAAGCAGATGCTCCGGTGTAGTAGGAGTAGTAGGGAAATAACTAATGGAGACAGCTAAATAACCCTAGGAAATACAGGTATCTGCAACTGAATACTGAAAAGTTTTGTTCAGCTGATAAATTTTCATATAGGCTTTTTTTTTTTTTACACATGATTTTTACTTACAACGATTTGGCAGTGACTTTATATATTCTTACTCTGAATTGCATGCAGTAGCCTACAAAAACATGGGTCTGGGTTTGCACTGAACTCTTAGGCCACAGATGTTGCAGATCAGTTTCATTTCAGTAAATGTTACATCTGCTAAATCATCTACTAAATTCTAATGGAAATACCTGTTTGATTGATAGGCTTCTTTTCAAAAATGCCAACTAGCAAGTACGTATGGGCTTTCTTTTTGCTAGAGGCTTCTTAAATAGCTATTTCTTAAGCCTGTGTTTAATGCTCGATGATGATGACAAAATTCTGCAATCCATAATTTCATTTTCTTAGATCAAAGGCTTGCCTGAAGGTTTTCATCACCCTAAAATAGGTTCCAATTATTCAGCGCATACAGTAGAGAAAACATGGAAAGCTGTACAAGATTTCAAGGAGGGAAATGCTATCTTCACTTTTCCAAACACTCCAGTGAAGTGTGCAGGGGCTCCTCAGAAGATCATGTATTTAGCAGAGGCCTACTGGAGGAAAGTAAGTATTTTGCTGTTTCTGCCAGTGCTTGTTCCCACAGTTGGAATCAAGGCTTGTTCTAAGGGGTTCATATTGCCTTTAAAACAAAGAAAAACCACACAAGGGGAATGTGACACAGGATTATTAAAGTGACTGAGTTGCTTTTTCTATTACTAAGGTATAATAAATGCAGGAAACTGAACCATACATAAATATTTAGCGTATATTTAATACTGGAGAAGCTTCTAGAATTCAGAATCCGTAAACAAAGAACTGTTTGCCCTACTTCTGGTGAGTTACAGATAAAACTGTTCTCAGCCTCATTTATAACTTCAGTTGGTGCACTAAACGCTGGCTGGAATTAAGTAATTCTTAGTACTTTAATACCTGTTGCCGTTTGTGTTTCTGCTCGTCTGAAAAATGGCTTTGCTTGCTCCTCATGGTGGGCTGTCTCTGCATCAGGAGGAGTCTTAGCCACACTGTCAGAGCAAGCTTAGTGTAGGTAGAAGACAGCCTCAAGTGCAAGTGTGAAGCTTCAGATGTGTTTAAGTTTCCTGAGCTCTATCTACTGGAGAGTACCTGAATAATGCATAGAAGTGGAGATTTCAGAAAGCTCCATAGTGCTAAGCTGGTACATGTGCTGACCCTGCATACAGCAAGCAGTTCCTCAGTGAATTGCAGCCAGCTCCTCTCATAGCAATTGGGGGGGGGGGGGGTGTTTTCAGTACTTCACTCAGAAAAGGCAAAGATTATCTTGTCTAGCTTCTAACATGGTGTGAAACCACTGTATCTGAGAATTTTAATGTTAATAATTCATTAATAATTGAACTGTATTAATAGTTCTATCAGCTCTTCAGTAGTGCAGCACAATTCTTTTGTCTCTGTTAACTTGTCTCAGTTTCTTAATGGAAAAGGCTAATTTGATCTTTTTGCAGACAGGAAAACGCTCCAAAGCAAACATAATGTTCAACACTTCACTTGGTGTCATTTTTGGGGTTAAGAAGTATGCTGATGCATTGCTTGAAATAATAAAGGAGAGGGATATCGCTGTTAACTATAAGCGCAATCTTGTAGAAGTTCGAGCAGACAAGCGGGAAGCTGTGTTTGAAAACCTGGACAAGCCCGGAGTGACTGAAGTCCATCAGGTCAGGAGCTTTCAGACCTCTAGTTTGGTCCTGTTTGTTTTCCTTGTGTACTGTAACAAAACTGCCACACTATACACACATACTATCTGCTTCCTCTCATGCTGCTGTTCCCTCCTGAGAGTACCACCTATAACTTTAGTAGAGGATTAAAAGGTTTGAAACTCAGGTGGAGAGAAGGAAGAAATACTTAATAAACCATGGCTGGAGTCCTGTCACCTTGTTAGTGTAACTCGGTAGTGTCTTAGAGGTATACAGAGGAAGGAAATTGCTGTTTTGCCAGTCTAAATGGGGTTGCCTGATAAGGTTCATGTTAAAAAAAAAAAAAAAGTGCAGTTCAAATTTGAGGACAAATTTTCATTCTATGTACTAAAAAAAACCCCCAATAAACACCCACAAAACAAACAACCCCTCCCCCCCCAAAAAAAAAAAACCTTTCCACACTGTGGTTATTGCCTTATATGAACGTAGGTATGATGTGCTCTGACAAACTAGCTGTTGAGTGCCTTTTCTTTCTCTCTAGTATGAAATGCTTCATGTTACACCCCCCATGGGGCCACCTGATGTACTCATCAACAGTTGTGTCTCGGATGAAATCGGCTGGGTGGATGTAGATAAGGAAACTCTACAACATAAAAAGTACCCTAATGTGTTTGGCATTGGAGACTGCACCAACCTTCCGACTTCCAAAACCGCGGCAGCCGTAGGTGAAGTTGCACATGTGTGTTTGTGTGGGTAATGAGAAGGATGGGAGTGACAGTGAGATTTTTTTAGTTTCTTACTCACGAGGGCTTGACTTCAACTATTTCCAGCTTTGAAAAAGACCTGTGTCTCCTGGAATAATGAACTAATTGTATTCTCTGTGTCCGCAGAATGGCATGAAATGAGCACACTGCTCTTGCGTTCCGTCACCACTCAGTAACAAAACTTTCTGCTCTATCTTAGCCGTTCATGCGTATGTGTCAGCAAACTGATAAGTCACTATTGAAGAATCACATGTTCTGTACTTGTTCCCACAGGGTCCAATATAAAACACTTCTGGCATATAGTCTCACAACTAAAAACCTTAAAGGAAGGTTATCAGTATGTTCCTGGTGTAACTTGAAGAATGGTGTAGTCAACTATTCCAGCAAATGGGTCTGGAGTACCTCCCTTCCAGTACTCAAAATGAAACAAAACTCTGTGTGCCAGAACCTTAGTGCTGGGGAATATTGAGCAAGTATAATTTCATATAGGAGAACGGCCATAGACTAAAAACATACAGCTAAAGTGTTACTAAGCTTTGGCAGGTTGGAAACAGTGAGGCTGAAGCATTATTCCAGTTTTTTGTTTTTTCTTATCTGGGACTGTGAACTTCCCAACCTGATTTGATGTGCACATTCAATTACAGCTGAATTGCCCAACAAAGTGCCTGGCTGACAGTGTTTGCTCTACTAATGGCAATAATTGCTGCCTAAAACAGAGCTCTGAAACACTTTCTTATTCTTTTGCAGCTGCCCAGTCTGGAGTGCTTGACAGAACTATTTCCCTGGTAATGAAGAACCAGTTGCCAACTAAAAAGGTACCTACAGATCTTGTGTTAGGGAAGTTGTCTTAAATGTTTTCTCCATTCTCATGCAGGAAGTCTTGCAAGCAGCTAAGGGTGTGAACCAGAAAGCAGGAAGGGGGTGCTAAATTCTGTATGTTATAATAGTAATTTAGTTGCACAATTCATGTTCTTGATCCTGCCATTAAAAATACTATGAAATTCCCTGGCTTCTCAGTTAAAAGAAGTTTAAACATTGATCAGTCTGGGTTCTTCACCAATGCAGGAGACTTACTTAGAGGAAAACTTGACTGCTGCAATGCCTGCTCCGGGAAAAACCTTGCAGACGTGCTGTATCTGTACAATGTTGAAACTTGCCTCCCCTGCACAGAATAGGATCTTTTAAGGAGTTAAATTGAAGGTTTTGTACTACAGATGTTAAGCCTGTAACTGTGTTCAAATTTCTCTTTGAGGCTGAATTAATACTCCTTGGGGTACTAACCTGAATATCATTATCCATAGTCCTGCCATCCTCTGAAATTCTTGTAGCTAGATTCAAGATCCTGTTTACACACTGCCTGTTAAAACTAGCACCACCTCTCATCCTGATCTACTGCTCACCTGTTCTTCTGGTTACAAAAACCAGTTAATACAAAAAGCCCTGTTATAGGTCAATTCTGATTTTAGCAATGTTAAATCTACATTTGAAATAACATAGCTTAGAGTTATGGTTATTAAACCACAATTATTAACTCCCAACCTTGCTGATACTAATGCTACACATACAGAAACCTCCTAGCAACTTATTTTGAAATACGAATGTTAACCGTCTGGATTGTAATACCTTGGGTGTTTAGACTGCTCAGAGTAATGAACAGGGGTGTTCTTCATTGCAGTATGATGGATATACTTCCTGCCCGCTGGTAACGGGCTACAACAAGGTGATTCTAGCAGAATTTGACTACAACGCTCAGCCATTGGAGACTTTTCCTCTTGACCAGAGTAAGGAGAGAGTAACCATGTACCATATGAAAGCTGATATGATGCCTTTTCTCTATTGGAATGCACTACTCAAGTAAGTATTTAAATCCTGAACAGGTAAAGCTGCTGTGATTATTCAGGTAAAGGCCAGGTACAGATACCTGTCCTGGCTTAGTTCCTAGCTGGAAAAGAAGTGGATAATCATGACTAAGGCCTCATTTTCTGAGGATTTTGGGCACTTTGCTAGTAACTGGGGTTTGTTACAAGGGTTGGATTGCACAGACTGGCAGCCCTTGCAAAATGAAAACCTCACTGAAACAAAGATTCTCAAACTCCCAGCACCCACCTCTTAGCAAGTATAGAATCTTAGGGGAGAAAACCAGAAACACTCCCCCCACACCCTACTTTGATAGTACATACATAAACTTGATCAAAGAACTTTCTCCATTTCTAGGGGATACTGGGGAGGACCAGCTCCTATCAGGAAGCTTATGCATCTGGGCTTGAAGTAACTGCTGCCTGGTCAGTCCTTTTTGAAGGGCTGTTCTCACAGTGGATCAGTACACAGCTTCCCTCCTGGGACACCTCAGGTTTTTTTTTTTCTTAAATCAAGCTTTTGTCCTAAATTCACTTCCTCCCTTACTTAGGGATTAAGCCTTCATATTCTTTCACTGCTCTTCTATATAAACCAAGGCCGTGAACTACTTCTGTACATAGACAGGAGTGTGAACTTGCCTTAAGCTACATAACATTACCGAAACTGTCTATAGAGACATCACTAATTTTAAAGCTGTTGTATATCTAAGAGCTTTTCCAACTTTAAAACTGTCTGCATTCAAGATCAATGTGTCCACTGAATTTAACAGAATAACTCAATGCTAGTAAAATGGCCTGAAAACAACCTATTGTGTTCTCATGTTAGAAAAGCAAGATCAACCCCAGTTTCTTCAATATGACACCTAATTAGGTGGATCAGAAATTAATGCAGGTTAACAGAAGGGAAGAACTTATATATTAAGTATATGTGGGTAAATATGTACGTACACACTATGGTATTTTACTGTCACTGGCTAATAACATGACTGGGAGAAGACTAAAGTTCATTTGAGGCCCCATGAGACTGAAGCACCAATTAAAGATGACAGACAAGGGGGAAGTGCTTTTTAATTATGACCACGTATAACTCGGTTTCAAGGGAAGATTGAACAAAGTCAAATTTAAGAGTTGAGAGTCTTCACAGAAGCTGGAACTTTAGTGGCAGGCAGGTAGGCAGCGCGGAGCAAACAGGAGTCATCTTCACTCACAAGAATCAGAAGCAGCTTATTTCTAAACAGGAAGATACACATGAACGTGTCACAGCTTTATGCTTTTTGCCACAGCCTTTAAAAGGACTGACTCTGAGCTGCAATTACAAGCATAAACATGTACCTGCGTATTAAGCAGTTCTTCAATCTTATTCTGGATCTGTCCATACACATCATTAAACAGCTCCTCCTTGGATTTTGTTCCATTCAAGTGCACTTAAAGTAAGAAAGTAGAAGAAGAGAGCTGTAATTGAAAGTTTCTGTAAGACCAACAGATCCTGAAGAGCACACATTTCACTGGTATCAGAGAAATATCCTCCATCCACCTGCTTCAACTCTTCTCATGCATCTACCCAGCATGTATATCCCAGTTTGAAAAACAGTCTCCTACAGCAATCTTTCCAAAGTGCTTTTGTCATTAAAAGACTTACCCACATCAACTCCAAGATCTTCCATTATCTTCCTGTGCTTTACATACATAGGCCAAACGTGACCATCAAACAATCCAGGTGGATCTGGTACAGTGTAATTCCTTGAACTATAAATTAAGACATTGTTACTCAAGAGTGGTAATTGCAGTTCAGGGAGATGACAGATAGCTGATTCAGTCTCTCTACACACTAGCCTGAGCTTGATGCCTCCCATGTAGTTCCTGAGCTTATTAGAAGTAAGTACTCAGCATAAGCCACAAGCATAAAGATACCCACAGAAGTTGGAATTTGATGTACGGGTCCAAAATGTTCCAGATGCAAAAAGGATTCTTAAGACAGACTGATCTTAATATTGATCAATAATCCTCTCTTAAAGCAGAACTTTGGGTAAACAGCTGTCTGCTTAGTCCTCTGAAATACACGGTCAAGTTTAATGTTTCATTTGTATTAAGAACAGCGTATGTGCACCACCATACAGCCCAATATAGAACCCCAGGATAGTCTGAGATGTACACAGCAGCTCAGTAGGAAACCTTTGGGTTGTTTGGGGAAGGAAGTTACAGTCTAACATAGCAGCTATGTTAGTATTTACCCTTTCTCATCTAAAAGCTTCAGAGAAACAGTCTTGAGGAGAGTAAAATGCTATTGGGCTAGCAGGGGAACCTAGAAAGAACAACTCACCTTCTTCTCCTTTTACACTCTTCATACGGAATGGAAAGAAAGTACCGATGGTGGAACACATCAATCAGTGGCCTGAAAGACACACATCTGGTTACAGCCAAGCTGTTTGATTAGTAGCAAGAAATGGCAAAGTAAAACTACATCCATTTCCTGCACCTAAAGCTATCTTCATACTTGTGACACCCACACTCTGCAGTAGTCAATACCAGCTGCTAACTCTTGGATTAGATAAGGCCTTTTTATTCCCTTGGAGGCTTGCCTATCACATAAAAGTAAAATACATGAAGGCACATATGATTACCTGTAGGTGTAAAGTAGGAAGCCTTCAACAATAAGAATGTGGATTGTCTCATCTTCTCCCTCCTTATCTTCTAAGATCTGGGCATCCAATGTGTTGTTGATACCATGAGAACGTTCAAACTTGACTGGGTTTTTTATCCAAGCATTTATGGTACTCATCATAGCTTCCATGTCTAACGCACTAATCACTAAGACAAAACAGACAACTATCACTAAGCAGTAATTAATATGATCTAGCAGTAAGAGAGTACAAAAACAGTGCACAAAAATAGTGCACATAAAGCATCAAAATACACAAGTTTTTTTGATCATGCTGTAGCTAAGCCTTACCATCATACTGTTTAAACCCATCTTCAACTTCTATTTCATCTTGGGGCTGAAACAGTAATAAGAAAACAAACTCTTTGGTCAGGACAGCTACTGGAAACTCATTTCAAAGTAAGATTCAAGATCTGACCCCTGAAGCTACACAGAGAAATCTTAACCCTCCACCAGGTTTCTTTGCACGCAGATAAGAAGCAGTAGCACCGAGGCTCAGATAAAGCAGCCTGCTCCTCTATCTCCCCACCAACACAAGCACGCCGCAGAGCAAAGAAAACGTGAAGTCACCGGGCGCAGCGCAGCGCAGGCTTACCCGCAGCCCAGCCGAGGGGCGCGGGGCAGGGCGCCAGCGGCCGAGCGCGGAAGCACGCGGGGGTCACCGCTCGCCTTCCCCTCACCTTGAAGAAGTCGTCCTGGTGCACCACGCTGCAGTTGGGCAGGGCCCGCATCAGCCGCCGCGTCAGCGTCGTCTTCCCGCCGTTGGTGACCCTGCGGAGACAGCGCGCGGGCGTGGGGAACGCGCCGGGCACGTGCGCGGGGCCGTTCCCCCTCGCGCCGCTGCGGCACGAGGAGCACCGAGAGGGAAGGGGGGGGGGGTTCGGGAGAAGAAGGCGAGGGCCCAGCGCCGCAGCACCACCGCCCGCCCCTCCCGCCCCGCGGCTCCTACCCGCCGATGCCGATGATGATGTTCATGGCGCGTCCGGCAGCCGCCCGGCCCGACTCCTGCAGCCCGGTCCTGAGGGGCGGGGTGGGGACGGAGAGGGACGGGGGACCCGGTGTCTCCGGTACCGGCCGCCTACGTGCCTGAGCCGGGACCCGGGGAGGAAGGGGCTGAGAAAGGAGAGGAAGGTGGAGAGGGGAGAGGCCAAACGTCAACTGCCGGGCAGGGCCATGGCCAGAGGAGGCAGCAGCAGCAGCAGCACCACAGAGGGTCCGCGCCGCGCCGGAGCGCTCCGCAAAGGGAGGCGGGCACCCACTGCGCGCGGGTTCCCCTCGCGCTCCTGCGCGCCCATTGGGCGGCTGCCACCGCTCTGCAGCCAATGGAAACCACGGAACGCTGACGCCTTACGGTTATTGGGCGGCGCTCCCTCACTCACGCCCGAGAGGGTTCCGGCGCGGCGCTTCGGCCGCGCTCATTGGCCGGCGCTGTGCGGGGGGGTGTCTGCCGCACCAATGGCGGGAGCGTCGCGCGCGGAGGGGCGGCGCTGGCGCGGGGGCGCGCGCCCTCCTCAGGCAGCGCCGCCAACCGTCCGGGAGCCGCTGCGGCAGCGCGCGGAGCGCCGGGCATTGCTGGAGCCCTTACCGCCCGTATCCGAGAGGCCGCAGACGGCTCTTGGCAGCCGCTCCAGCACCGCCGCGTTTTACACCCATCGCGCCGCCCGCGAAACGGCGCCGTAGTGCTGCGGCTGCCCGGAGCGCCGCGGCAGAGCGGGGCGAGGCCCCGGGCCGGGCCGTGCGGGCACCGCCTGCCCTGTGGTGTGGCTCGGAGGGGAAGGGCCCGAGGGCATGGCGCCCGCCGCAGCGGTTGCTGTGGGGCAGTGTGACTCCTGCAGCTCGGCGGAGCGCTGCATCCCTTGGCCAAGGTCACGGCCTGTCCTTGGGCCATGGAACGGGGTCGTTGTAACAGGCGAGAAGAGACTTGACTGGGGAGCTCGGAGCGGGGTTTGTCTCCCGTAACCCCCGGTCTCGGGGGCAGCCCTAGAGCACGCGCGTTTCCTCGGCGGGTGTGTTTGTCCCTGGGCTGCCGCAGCCTGGACCGCTGCAAAGCAGGGACTGGCTTGAGGAGCGGCACCTCTTGTTGTGACAGGTTTTTCCCTTCTATGAAGAAGGAAAAGCCATGGTCACAGCCTTTTTTTATTGGTATTATTTGAGTTTATTGTTACGAACATTAAACTCCACAACTTACAAACTGGTGACTCAGTTTGCTGACCCCGCGGTGTTTGCAGCAGCAGTGGGGGGGGTGTTGCCAACCGTCCGGCTTCTCGGCTTTTGGTGACTTTTACTAGTTTTCCTCTGGTAAGGCCCCGGGTCATTTCTCCCACAGTTATTTTTAACTTCCAAATAACATAATTTGGTCTCTTGGCTTTTTTCTTTCTTTTTTTTTTCTTTTTGATGGGGAATGGGCAGTTAGTTAAAACTGCAATTTTTCTTTCATTTTGTGACTAATCTCATTTCCCCTTTGCAACAGAGGAGCTGCCTTGGTGGAGTTCTGTGTTTTGTTTGCATGGGGGTTTCTTATGTGTGTGTCTGCCTGGCTTTTGAAAGGAGAAGTTTCAAGTCTCTTCAGAGACTACATTCAAATTCCTTAGATTAAGAATACCAGCACTCCTAAACTAACGGAGGTCTCCACAGCATAAAACCCTGCTCTCAGCTTTCCATGAAGCTTCACAAAGGCAGAAAAACAATATATAATCATATGACATAGTCGTGTTATTATGCAGTTTTAAGGAATCCATCTCAAACTAAATCCGTCTTCTGTACCTATTCTGGTAAAATCGGGATGCTCCTTCCAAGCAGTTCAATTCACTGTACCACAGGATTTCAGCTGTGTGGCTCTAAGGTTCTTCCAAAGTCTTGGTCATTTATTGTTTTTTACTCATCTCCTTTCACCAAGCAAGATGCATTCTTCAAGCTTCATGCTCAAAACCGATTTTTGATCTAAAAATACAAATTCCACTGTTTTTACCACACCGTGATGTTGAGATAAACACACAACTGTTCCATGACATGAATATCAAATAAGCAAAGTATGGATAATGAACAAACTATAAGCACAGTGGGTTTTGGAAAGACAATGAGGCTGAAAAATTGTTTGCTGTTCACATCAATTCAGCACTGACAGAGCTGGAATGAAAATGACAACAACCGGACTCAGAAGTTCCTGTGATTAAACAGCTCCACTGGGGCAGGGTGATGGCAGCCTATGCCTGACGTGACGATAGACATATGCTAACACACTCACTGACAGCCCGGAGTCCAGGAGTTGTCATGATCAGACCTTGAGTCTAAAGGCCAGTTGTGAAGAACAGCTAAGTTTAGTGATGTTATTAATCGAGATTACCATGCACCTCTCATGTCTATGGCAAGGGAGAATTCTTCTGGTTTGGTTCAGGCAAACGTTTTTCACTTCTACAGAACTGGTATTTTATGACTAAAATACAGTAAAATTTTGAATACTTTTTAATACACAGCTATGGTAGAACAAATGGAATGTTATGCTCAGTAAAGTATATCTAAACATAAAGCTCTCAGGCGCTTTAAGGCTACAGACTCCAGAACGGCTGTGTATCCTGCCCATCTCATTCCACATCTGTGTCTGTGTGTGCTAGCCATTTCCCTGGCCCTTTGTCTCTCTCTCCTCAATGATACTGCTGCTATGGTGAAAAATAGAGAGAAAGAACAACAGGATATTGTCCAGTTCAACTGTGTGTGCCAACAGTGACAAAATGTTGTTTTCTCCTCAATCTGCGGATTCTGGTTGCCTTTTATTAGTCCTGAGCAAGCCCAAACGCATTAAGATGGTTTTAAAATTCTTCCAGTTCGTGTGGAAACCTTGAGCCTTGGGAGGAAGGTGGTGTCCTCCCATTCCTGTCCTGGAGGATGACACTGACTCATGCAGAGGAAAAGAACAGTTCTGTTGTAAAACACAACAGGAAGACATCCAGCGGTGCTGTGTGCCAGGAGGACACCTGCAGCTTTGCCGCAGGGGTGGAAGCAAGCCGCAGGCTGCATGGATAGTGCTGGGAAAACTGCACGGCTGCACAGATCCGACGCCAAACCAGGGCGCTATTTTTGGTTTCTGTTCTGCTTTTCTGACACCTGTGGGTAAGCGTGAAGTGCACAGCAGAATTCTGCAGCATCTTGCAGAGCGCAGGATCTGGGATCACAGTGAGGCATTCTTGCTTAGCACTCCGGATTAATTATAACCCAGGGATATGAACTGTAGATGCGCTGGAGTTGCCAAGACACTCCGGAGGTGGCTGCGTGCCAGTGCTTGAATGAGGAGGAACCACCCTGCCAGGACTCCTGGAAGCAGCAGGTAACGCCCAGGTACGCTCAGAGCCCCACGGAGGTGGATGGCCAAATGCTGGGGGTACGGTGGGAGGACAGCAGGCATTCAGCTGGTTTTTTGCGGTGGGGATGTTTCTCTGTCTGGTTTGATGCTCGCCTCAGTCTGCTTTCAGAATAGGTTATTTGTGTATAGTGACATACTTCATGATTTTTAAGAAATTCTTTGCTTTGATACAGTCTCCTTAGCATGAAATAAACCCCCAAAATCTGCAACTAATGTGAAGAGTGGGTGAAAGCTTTGGCTTCTCTATGTCCTCATGGTTCTGTGAGCCCCTGTCCCTTCTTTGCTGCACCCAAACAAGGCATCAGTGGTGATAAAGGCCATTGTGAGAGGATGAAGTGAGATGAAAAATCATAATTGAGCCAGATAATGAGTTATACTAAGGCCATTGAGGATAAATACAGAGTAATTTATGACACATTCTGCAATAATGTATCATATAGGCCATCTAAAGCTAAGAGCAAACATACCAAATGCTCTGAAAGATAAATGGCAGAACTTTAAATCATCTGCTTGAACTGTGAGAAGTGATGAAGTGTAAGAAAACCACTAAGGTGAAAGAAATAGATCTGCTAATTACATAATTGTGGGCCTACATAAGAAATGTCTGTGAAGGGAGAAGCTTAATGCTGTTTGGTTGTGAAGGCTTCAGTGGGGCCTCAGGAAGATTGAATTGATGAAGCTGTAACTTCTGTTAAGCTGTAAGCTTTATAAAAAAACCTCACACATTCTGTATAAATTTAACACATTATAATATTGTTTAAACAATCTGGGGCATGAAAAAGTTGTTATGATAGGTTTCTCTATAGCCCTGGGTTTTGATTTGAAGGTAGACAGTAGTAGTCTTTAACCACTATAAAGTTTTTTATGATGGCTTCAGGGCACTTAAAGTCAGTGAGCTTCCTGGTTGTGTTGCCAGTTCAAGAGTGCTGTGTCAATAGTTTTATATGTTCTGGGAAGCTCTAGGCTCTGATGAATGGTTTCTGTTGCTGGTGTACAAAGCTTTTTTATTTTTACTTTTTTTCCCCATTTAAGGGCTTTTTGGAGTTGTAAAATATCCTTTATTTTGAGCTTTTGTGTTTCTACGAAGAGTCACTATATTAGATGTAAGAACAGGACTTTCTTTTGCACTGGTTTGTAAATGTTAAGCATTCGATCTGTGGTGCTTCAAAGCTCTGCTTAAAACCTGTTTATAAATTGTTATACAAGACCTAACTTAATTCTAGCATTAGTTTTACTACTCTTCTGTAAAGAAACCGGACCTTATACTGCTGCCTGCCTGGGAGTGTATGTGCGGAGTTCTTAGCCCTGATTTCTGACGTGAACATACTGATCTAAAATTTATGCTGCTCTTCTGTCCAGGTATGTTTTAAGATTTTTGGAGTTTTGGTTTAGTCTTCTGAAATGTGTATTGCTCAATAACTGTTACAAGACTCCGATATATTTTAGTATAAATTTAACTAATACTCTCTTTGCAGGTATACTCATCAGATGCTTTGTGTGATTTTTTACCAGTGAATCTGCACAAGCAATTCCTTCCTAAACTTACTTTAGGAACTGCATCTTGGTCCTTGTACTGCTTTAACTCCCAGAGAAATAATTGTGCTTAACAAGACCTAACTATCTGCTGAAAAGATAATGACCGAATTCCTGGTCTGCTTTAACTGGTGCAGTGGTGAACAGCCCCAGCCGGTAGGTAGATGCAAATCCTGTATCAGATTTGAAGTTATCTTTCAGTTATGTGGAAAAGACTTTCATTGTCACGTTGGTTTAACTAGTTTGAGCTAAGTACTGCAAACGAATAAACCAGACCATGTTTGGCCATGGGAGCGTTTGCAGTTCTTAGGCCCTGACTTTCCAACCTTAAAGAGAGCTTTTTGCTAAAATTAATTTAGCAGTAACAGAAGAGAATTTAAGCCTCTTTTACTGCAGGAAGGCTGAAGCTTCAGCCCAGTTACCATGGGGAGTCATTAGGGGTCAGTATTGACTGTCTTTTTTTAATCTCAGCTGCTTGTTTCTGTCTGAAAGCTTCTCACGTTTGCAGAATAGAGACCTAAGATACCTCCTTTCTTATAGAAGAGGCGCCGGAGACTGGACCGGAATATGATAGGAGAACCAATGAACTTTGTACACACTGCGCATGTTGGGGCAGGAGAGATGAGTAGTGACTATACATCAGTAAGTGTACACCTCTTGGATAAGCAGAGATCTCCCCTCAGTAGCTTGTAGAGTAGGTAGCTAATAAACCTCTAGATTATTGTGAGAGAAACTGACTTCTACTTTTTTTTTTCATTAATAGAATAGCAACAGAACTGCCCTTTAGTTTGTAAACATAAGATACTGTGGAAAACACATACAGCAAGAAGTGCTAATTTCCCCAGTCTTTATGTATCAGAATCTTTTGGATAAGGATTCTCTGGATGCACTTGATAGTAGGTCCATATAACACATCACCTTGAAGTCAAAGCTCTGCTAGAGTGATGTAAGAATAAATGGATTTGATATAACGAGACCCATCTTATGCAATGACTTAAAACGGTATTTAACAGTCCAGGGTTTACCTGTTATTTCTCCTACCACCACTGGAACCCAGCACTGTAAACATATGGCTCACCTGCCTCTTTAAATCAATGCTTTTATTAGTTGCTCTGGCAACCATACTTTATAAGATGTGTGTTCTAATAAACTTTTTTTTCTAGGCTGTATCAATTCAGGACCACATGAAGTCTAAAGGTGGCTACGCAAATGGCACTGCTGCAACTGTTGAGATATAGGAAACCCTGAGAAGGCCACAGTCTGCTCTGTCTCATGAGGACCCCCTGGACTGTGCTGTCAGATTCTCTAAAACCTCTTCATTATGGAGTAGGCAGAGTTCTCAAATTTTAAATAGGCCAGTGTAAGCTTTGGTGTTCTTTGCACAGTAGCTTCTGAAGGAGTTACTGTAAGTTATCCTTAAAGTGGTCTGTCTTCGTAGTGTTGTAGTAGCAACTGTAACTTGTCAGTGTGCATGACTTCCTAGCTGTGTCCCAAAAAACTCACAAAGTTGTAAGAAGGGGCTGGAAGTCAGTATGAATTGCCTGGGAATTTGGTCTGGTCTTTTTCTCTCCTCAAGGAATGCCAAGGTTGGTTTCATTGGAAGGTATCACATGCCTGCACTTCTTACATGGGCTAAACTGGATTGCTAAGTGGGATCCTGTAGCCTGTAATATAACTTTAGTGTCGTTTTTAGGTGGCTGACAACCTAATGCATAAATCTACTGAGCTGTACTTTGGTAGTTTTTTAATGTCTTTTGATAGGGAACAAACTCTAACATGCAGTTAGCTGAGTCTCCGGAACCTGGTGAAACTGCTGCTTTGCTGTGATAACACTTTTGTAGCTAAAAATTGAGGTTTTGCAAACATGCCCACTCTCAACTGAGGCTTAGAAACCCAGACGTTTCTCTCAACTACTGGGCTGTCTCCCTTCCATACCTGCAGTAGTGTGACTGACAGGTATTATTGCAACAGGGCTAATAATAAATTGCCTGTTAATTGCAAGTGGTGCTACAACATGCTCACAACTGTTAGTTTTGCATGACTACTATTGAATTTTAAACTAAACATATCTAAGATCACTCTCTGTTATCAGTCTGTAATGGTAACTAGAGAGGACTTTAAGGGATATCTCACTTGTCTTTCTGGCTCCTTGATTTTGAGATTCTTATTTTTCAGATGAACTGATTATTTTTTTTCTTGCATATAGTTAAATAAAAAGTATGGATTAAGTGATTCAGCCTTGTGAAGGACAAATTGCAGGAGTGTATTAAATGGGAGCAGTGTCTTGCAGAGTTCCAGCACTTCATAAATATTTAAATAAATAGCCATAAATATTTAGCTGTTCCCAACCTACAGTTTATTACCCAGTTCTTATTCACCTTTCTATTAAGTGATGTGACCAAACGCTGAACTAGAGCTGGGTTTTAATTTTACCCAATCACTGACAACTGTTCACCAGCTCAAAATTGAGTGATTGCCAGTGCAGAAACTTAAGAAATCTGCTTGCTGTCGTGGGATTAACTGAATACAAGTGTTTAAATTGCTGCCGTATCAGTTGTGCTGGAAGTCAGCAGAACTCTCTCCTTGCTCTAGGCACAGGATCAGTTATGAACTTTTTTCCATCTAAAAACCCATATACCTGGCAAATCTCTTAACTTGCATGATTCTGTCTGTGGCTTCTGACACTTCCTAGATCTACACTGCTGCCTTAGCTGAATTGGTAGCCTGCCTTTTCTGATTATATCAGGGAACCTGAAATAATGAAAGGTAGCTCTGTGTTTCTGTATGCATCCAAAAAACCCCCAAACCCTTCTCAGAGGGCCAAAGAGGGAGAGAGAATGTTACTTTCTGTAAAAGTCAATAGTTAACCATAACATTCTGCAACCACATAAGAGAAATCTAACATCCATGTTTTCCTAGATCTTTACTCTTGAATTGGAATGCATGCCAAATTTTAATATATTTTTAAATTAGCATGAGTTAGCTCTTTTTAAAGTCTTTCATACTTCTGTCTTCTAACTTCAGATTTATTCCAAGAGCCTAGTTAAGATACAGATTTAAAACAGCTAAATCCTGTATACTGTTCAGGAAGCGTCAAGTGGCCAAGTCGTTTATAAAGAGTAGAGTCAAATTCATCGGCTATTGAGTTCATGCATTCACTGGTCCATGCCTACCCAGAAAAAATAGTGGTAGGGCAGCTGTCACAAAAATGGCTTGGTTTTGTTAACACTGTAAGAAACGCCACTGAACAGGAGTTCGTATTTCCTGAAGACCCATTCAGTATGTTTATGATTAGTGGTGTCTGCATAACCAGAAAGAAGGGCATTGGTTATCATATCAGTTCTTCTCTCTTAAAATAAATCAACAGAATTTTGTTATTAAATCCTTATTTATAGAAAAATCTTAGTTCCTGTTATATAAACCAAGTAGCACTATCTGATGTAAAACTCACCTGTTTTCATCAGATTCTATAGTATTATATAGGACCATATTAAAGTGTCACATCATTAAAAGGAAATGTTTTGCCACTGCATTAAGAGTGCCATTACTTTTAAAATCTAACCAAACGTAAAAGTATGTCTTAGGACTTGGGGGGTTCTTTTGTTGTATATTTAGAAACCTTCTCTAGCTGTAACCTGTTACTTAATTCAGTATAAAACCCATCTTGGTTATAACAAATCCACTGAACTATGCACTCACACTCTTTTCATAGTGTAGAAAGTCTTGGTGTTCTCTCTGCACTGCAAACCTGTGGGTTAAGTGATGGATCAGCATGGCTTGAGCTTTTATTGCACAAAATAAAAATTTTCCACCAGGGAGCACAATTCTACATCAAGTCTTTTGTGTCTGGTTTATGCGAGGTTACTCCACTGTGGGATGTGTGTGTGAGTTTGGTGCATTTTGAGCTTGACTGGAATAAAATACAACAAATAAGACCAAAGGATTGAACTTTTTAATCTATGTTGTAGGCTGTGAAGACCATATATGAAGACAATGTGTCAATGAAACACGGCTACTCTGGCTTGATGGCATTTTATTGTTCCTTTTGGAAGGAAAATCACTTGCAAGCTGAGCAGGAACAATGTGGAGAATAAGGCATGGACCCCCTTTCTGGTTAGGAAACAAAATCATTTCTTTCCCGAAGGTCCAGGGTTGATACAGGCTGTACGAAGTACCCGCGTGTATGAGCGGCTAATACAATTGGTTAGCTATCACTGTCCGCATGGGTATTTTCGCTTCTTCATTGGTTAATATCTGGCTCCCTGGTTGCCTTGATTGGATGCCTGCTTCTCGCTGTTGTCCCCTCATTGGATACTGGTTCCTCGCTTCTTTCTTCCTTCTTATTTTGCCGAACTTTCCCTGCAATACTCCCCTATGGTCTCAGAACTTCCCCAGCAACATTCCTCTGCTATCGCAAAGCTCTCCCAGCAGCTAGTCTAGCTCAGAAATCCTTCACACCAAGGTCCTTTACACCCACAGAACAAGTCTTTTATATGCACAGTCTCAGCACTGCATCTGTTTTCATCCTTTAAGGAAAACAAACAAAAAAAAAAAAACCTGGGGTTGGGGGGAGTAACTGGTTTTTGGGTTTTTAAATATTACCTGTCTTATCCTTGATGTTCCTACCAGGCTTTACTGACTATCCCATAAAGCTGCATAAACCTGCAGACAACATACGGAAAAGGTATTTGGCGCTTTCACAATCTATTATGTTTCTCTACCTCCTGCTTTGTAACAATTATGTGGGGTCATGCTCTGTTGCAAGTTGGATTTATTTTGCTATCAGCATTGTGACACTGCCATAAAAACCCGACAGTGGAAGATAAGAATGATCTTGTCTGCAGTTTATAATAGCTGTGGAGATAGACAAGGTGAACTACAGGAAGAAAACAGTGGCTGCAGCAATGTCCAAAAGATACCCTTGGGTAAGTGGGTTCCTGTAAGGCTTCCACATACTTTGTGGTTCCGCAAACTTGGTCAGTCAAGAATCTCAGGCAGTCATTTTAATGATGCTGTACTATGAAATCATCCTGGTAAAGTTTGGCAGCCAGGGAATATGAGGTAGAAGCTAGCTCTTCCTTCCTACCATTTTTATGTTTTCTCAAGAGAACAAACTCTTCAAGAGAACAAACACTGGGACTGATTAAAAAGAGTATTTGCAGTACTCTCGTTTACTAGGTTATGCTTCTCATTTATGGCTCCTGAAGGCAGACTTTGAATCCTAAAATCTGTGAGGTGGGTACATCACACACTAAGGGTTAATGTCAAAGGTGTGGAGTCCTGAAAAACAAAAGATTTCTGGTCCATAAGACTGCAGATTGGCTTCAATGCAGAAAACAAAGATGAACCATAAATAAAATGTTTTTCTAAAAACAAGGCTGCTTGGAATAAATTTTTTATTATTTTTCTTAAGTGGAGACTTGCATTTTTAACTCCTTACTATTGTAGTACCACTCGTACTACGTACCTTCCTGTCTTAATACAGGGGCTGGATCAGCAGTATTTAGACTCAAAGTAGCATTCAGTGCTTGAAATTCAAACTTTTAGATGCTCACCTCTACAGCTGAAGTCCCTGTGTGCCTAAGGAGATGCTCTAATTGATTGGTCTTTGGGCCTCTGCAGACACACTGCCCTTTCTTCATCCACAGTAATTTCAGTGGCACACAGGGCCCTAGTTTCTTACATCAGTAGTTTTCCAGCTGATGTCCATGTGGTTACAGCACATACGTAACCAGTTTCCTAGTCCTGTACAGAAAACGTCCTCTAGGACCTGGCCTGTTGTTTCCTGAACAGAGCCTTAAACTGTGGAGTTAAACTTACCACCACATGCAGCTCTGAGCAAGTTTTGTACTTTGTTATGTGAAAGCAAAAAGACTTTTTGTTATTGCTTAATTCTTCATAATCCAGGAAAGGTAGTCTGAGAGGCTCATGGATCTACAGAACTACAGTTGGGAAACTACAGAAAGATAAGATCCACAAGTGAGGCAGGTTTAGAAGCTATTGAGAGGCAATCTGGTATATGCTTATGAAGAACTAGCAGAGAGCAGAATATGTGCATGCTGGCGTCTGTTATCTGCAATGCCCAGGAGAGCTTTGTTCATATCAATAAGAAAATACTCATAAAATATATGTAATTAGTATATGGAGGAAATTGGGCACTTAAATGCATGAGTAAGCTGGGACTTTGAGACAAGAGATTGCCAATATAACTTTAATGAATAGTAGTATCCGTGTCCTGCAATGGCTTACAGAGCTGTTTCCACAAAGTCTGGAGCCACCCAGAAAGCTGGTTTGGGTTGGAGTAGCTGCAGACTGAAGCCACATCTATATTTGGAAGATGAGATGGCTGCTTTATTTTTATGGAATACAAACCAAATAAAACTTGGAGTTAATACAAAATAGCAGTAGTAAAAGGATATTAGCATTCAGTCTGTTATGCTGCCCAAACTTCAGGGAAGTTAACTAGATCCATCTGACATTCAGCTTCCAGGTGTTGGAGCTGAAAGGTCATGAAGACTACCGTGTGCCTGAGAAGGTTTGAGTGATACTCTCCTGGACTCTCTGCAGGCTGAGATGCCAGGAGGTCACCATGGCTACATATTGCCATTAAGACCTTTTCTCCCAAAGCTATGTAGAGAAAGGAAATATAAAAAAAATAGTGAAAGGACTCTGAGTGGGCAGGGACATTACTAGCATGTGTTCTTGTGCCAAAATAGCTCACAACCTGAGGTTCTTGATACTGAAGTAGGACTGCTGTCTTCACCTGGGAACTTACAGATGAGCAAACTCATGTTAAAATAAAATGTGTCCTTTCAGGGAGACTGGGGTGTACAGTAACATGGTTTGCTTTGGCCTCTGCACCACCCAAACCTAGCCCTTACTGGCTCATCAAGTATTGCAGTATGGCTATGAACGCCTTGTGATTGCCACTTGTTCCATACATCCTGTTTCTGCACATCCTATTAATATGGCCAAAATTCCAAAATGTTACCCAAAAGCGTAGTTCCAGTGGGAGGAAGTTCTCTTAACATAGTTTTAATCCTGTTTAGGCTGTCCCGTTAGTAACAGATGGACAAGAACAACAACTTTGAGGTGTCTGTTGAGACATGTACAGTAAATTACTCATGAAACCAAGGCCACAAAGCTGCACTGAAACTACTTTAGTCAGTGAGGGTTTGGGTTTGGTTGTGGGTTTTTTTTTTTCCCTTTCTGGTTATTAAAACAATGTAAATGGGAAGAATATTCTCTTTGTAACAAATTTTGTTTCCTCAGATATTTGCATATATATCCAAACTGAACAAAATCAAAGTAGTTATTCCTAAGGGCCTACCCTAATTCAGGAGTGAAAAAAAAAGAGTTGAATTATGTCTTTTACTGGTTTAATATATATGTTTTAATATATATGTATATATTTGGACCTTCATCTTAAGTAACGTGGAAGGAAATAATCCATTCTTTTAAACTGAAATTAGTATGATTGTGCTGGCTTACTGGAAGTGTTTTACAAAAACTTGACTTAAAATCTACATTTAAACTACCAAGAGAGAATTTGGTGTGTTTTTAAAGCTGACATTGGCCTTTAAAGTGGATGACTAACTAATTTTAGATTCTTCATCAAAGAGCTAGAAAAAGTGTTTGGTTACAGGATTGATTTTTATATATATATAAAAAATAGTGTATTTACATGCATCTGATCCTGCTGGTGCTTAAGACAGACATGTACACTTTACATAACTTACTTGAGCTGAGCCTAAAGGTGAATGAAGACTATACTGATAACCAGTAATTGATCTCTTCACAGTGAGCTGCCCAAAATGAAGGATTCATAGATCAGGCAAAACAATGGCACTTACTTATTCTAGAGAGAAATCTATTTTTAAGAAATCAATCTAATATATGTAAGTTTGAAAGTCCAGTTTCAACATGAGCTGAAGCTGCATGTTAATGGTGAAAGTAACATCCTTTTAAATGCAATTACCCACGTCTACCCTGGCAGTCTCTACCACGAGGAAATATTAAAACCTGACTCAATACGTTTGAGGGTGTGAGACAAGCTTGAAAATGTAATTGAGAAGTAAGGCTTACAGTCCTTCATTAATGCATGCTAATGTGACTTTGCTGCATAATGCCCTATGAGGAAGGCTTTCACTAGTTTCTTTCAACTATTTTAAACATCGCCTTTGAAAATGTGTTTGAATTGGTTATTCTCTCTGCTGCATAATGTCCAGTGAAGCAGGGTATCTCTTGCATAGATTGGTATTTACTGGTTTTCATATAAGGCTGTTAGTACATGGGGAAAAGTTGCTAGACATGTGTTTGTATTAATAAATAATTCTTAAATACCAGTCTTTCTATGTTTTGGATTACTTTCTTGCCAGGAAAGAGAGGTTCCATCAGGCTGTTGCACATGTCCTCATCTTTGCCATATGTCTCACAGAGACAGCAGGTTCCAGTAACAGTGTCACTTCAATCAAGAGGTTTCACAGTGTTATTTTGTTGTCTTCTTCCAGGCTTCAGCCAAAAAGCTGTGAAATGTGAAGCTCTGAAAGAAACAGTTTATGGGATGGGATAAAATTTTCTTTGGCTAAGCCACTTCCTTTTCCATCTGTTTTTTTCTACCCTATTACTCCACCACCTACTAAATTTCTTAGAAATAGATTTACACTCAATATTTGGGACAATGTTTTCTCTTAGTACTTAGAAATTAATCAAACATATTAAGAATTCTTTCATCCTTTTGAAATTTATGTATTGGTTAATGAACCCCAGACCTCCTCTTTACTGATTTCTATGACATAACTGTTTAATGACCAGAGTAATTGTCCCTTTTACAATCTCAGTCCTTTAAAAATTATGCAGTATGTTTTCTCTTAAATACTAGTGCTGATAACTGCCCTTCCAAATCTGCCTTCCTAACAAGGCAATTATTTTCTGTTATGGTATTTTATGGAAAATTAACAGAATTAGACAGTAATTCACAGTTAAGCTAATGGAAGAGCAAGTTTAATTGTGTAAGGAGATACAGGGAAAGGAACAGAAAAAGGCAGAGGGCTTGGGATGAGCTTACTTAAAAGCCAAGAGGCTGATAAATATGAAAAAACATAAAGTAGCATTGCAATGAGAGTCAGGAGAATGGCCTTGGAATGGAAGGCCTTTGGATGTCTTTCCTTGTGTGTCAAATTATTTGTGTTTAGGAGTGTGTTTATGTGGTGGAAAACAGGCAGGGGGAAGGAAAGGATAATTTAATTAACCCTGTGAAAAGGATGTATAGTATTATTCAAGCGGTTTATTTTCTGCACTAATGGCTATTTAGCTTCAGTTTCCACTCACTAACTAATGTGCTCATTAAACATCTCTGTTCCTTATTGCTTTAGGAATGCCTGAGTTGAGTTACAGATTTTATTACACTGATTATGAGTAGAAGCTACATTGCTCATTCCAAAGCATAAAAGTCTCCTTTAGGATTTGAGACGTTCTTCAGGCTCTGAAGTTCTCAAATGAAGGTGCTGAAATTTGAGACTAAATCATCTGATTTTACTTTTGGTTACACAGTAAAGCTAATGGTAAAAATTAGGGATTACCTGAGTTGACAATAAAGATGACCTAAGAAATTTTTCCTGATGTCCTGAATGTGAGTTGCCCATATTCTGAGCTAACACTAGGGCTCTTCAATGTAGGTATTTCTAGCAAGCACAGTCCCGCTGGACTGTGGGGAATGTGTTTAAGAGATGTTTACACAGTACCTTTAAACATGCAAAATTCCTTTAAATGAAAGTAAATTGTACCCAGCATTTCTCCTTAGTCTTTTTTTTTTCTTTTTTTTTCTTTTTACTTTTCTTTCCTTTTTTTTCCTTTTTTTTTGTTTTTGTTGTTTGTGTTTTTTTTTTCTTCTTTCAGCTACAGACATCATAAACTTGCTGTGCTTTGCTGGGGAACACAAGGAGAGGGATTAGTATTTGGTAGGGCAGGACACGCCACCATGGAATCTGATTCTGCGCACAGCTCTTGCGCTTGCAATTCCCATTAAATACACTGTCATGTACATACCCTCAGCTCTTTACACATCACAGAATTGATAAGATTCATTGACGTAATCTGTATTAATCTGTCATCTAGATTTTGTTAGATTCAGAAGAGACAGTAGTTGGCAGAAAGTGTCATGGTTACTCTAACAACAGCACCAAAATACAAACACTCAGATGGACAATGCACTAGCCATTTTTTTTAAATACCAGTTCTGCATGGACTATGAATTATTAGCTGTGTCATGCTGTGCCGCTACCTTTCACTACTTAAGTACATAAAATTGATGGACATACTTTGGCAACCTAGCAAATCTACAAGATGCATAAGGCTGTTCTGTTGTGGCCACAAAGATTGTCACTGGGGGAAAAAAACCCCCAACTTGCCTGTTATCACCACCATATTGATCACAACACTACTTATTTACAGGTATGTAAATGTTATTCAGATTTTTACAGCAACAGCTCACTGAAAATCTGTCATAATGCAGTGGGGAACGTTGCCTGTACATGTTTTACACAGCTTTGTCCTCTAATTCGCAAAGAGGGAAAACCACGCATGCAGGACCCTCCTTCCTCAGTAATTATAGCTACTAACCCCTTAGTTTGTGAGCAACTCCAGCAAGTGGGTTACGCACTGAAGGTTTCAATTTACTACATTTACTTCGATTCACTAACGCTGGACTGCAGCTCAACTCCCTCTTGTACGTCCCTTTTCCCTCACACCTCTGCCATCTTGTTTGTGGGTACATCACCTCCTTTCTCCAACAGTGTTTCTTCACCTCTGCCGCTTCCCCCGCACGCTGTTCTTGAGGCAGGCCCGGGCCCTTCTGGAAGGATCCGGAGGGGAAAGCGTACCCAACACCTGGGAACCTCCAGTGAAAGATATTTCACAACTTCCTCAGCTGGTAAATCATGGAGCTGTTTCAGTCCATCTCCTTCCTGTAAATCATTGCTGACCCTTACATACAGGGCACCACAGCCCTTTTAATGTTTCCGAAGCCTGGAAAACCTCTCTGAAACGCTCTTTTTCAAACCACACAACGCAACTCCCTCAATCTTTTAAGCAAGTCACGGTCTGCTGTTTCTTGTCCTTTCTGCTCGTGCTGAAGACAAAAAAACCCTGACAAGCTGACAAAAAACCTCACCGAAAGCACGAGGCAAAAGGAGACCCGGCGGGTGGAAGCGGGCAGCGGCAGGCCCTTGCTCTCCTCACCACAGACCCCCGTCTCCCCCCGCACAGACGAGTACCGGGCCGCTCGTCCCGCGGGCCGCCTCTCCGGGAGCGCCGCCCCGCGCGGAGGTGAACGGGGGCCGCGCCGGCAGCGGCGGCCGGAAGAGGAAGCGTCGCCTCTGCGGGAGCGGGCGGCTGTGACAGGCTCCGTGGCGGGCGCGGGGAGCCTGCGCCCGGCCGAGGCCCCTCCCCGGGCGGGTGGCGGCGGCTGAGGAAGATGAGGGCCGTGGGGCTGCTGTGGGCCGTGCTCTGCGGCCTGCTGCTCCCGCCGGTAAGGGGCTGCGCTGCCCGCGCCGTGGCAGGCGTCGGGGCCCGGCTGCCGGCTCGGGCGAGTGCGGGGCGGCGGAGCCGGCCGGGCCGCCCGTCTCTCCCCTTCCTCCGCCGGCCGAGGGTTTTCCTCTGTCCGCCTTACTCCTATGTAACCGCTCCCTGGAGGACCCCGTGGCCGCAGACACTTGTTTCTCCTGGCTGGGCTGGTGTGTGCTCCCCCCCAGCGCGCTCGGAACCGTGTCCTGGGGTCGTTCCGGGATTCCTGGTCCGGGCAAGGCCTCGATTCCTCCCCTGGGCCCCATCCCTAATTCTTCAGTCCGGGAGTGCAGGCCGGGCTCAGCCTCCGTTCGGTTGGTGGGTTTGGATAAGGACTCTCACGGGTGCCTGCTGTACATAAAGCTGATCTTTCTGGAGGTATTTAAATTAGGGTGCTGGAGAACGAGGAGCTCGCTGTGTATGTGTTTTGGCTTTTGGCTTGTTCATCTTAAGTGCCATCTTGGTTCCTTACGGGTCATCTTTGCAGCTTCTCCCGGCACACAGGTGTATATTGCCGTGGACATCTGAGGCATTCTGCATCACTGAGTAGTGAAATGGGGAAGCCAGAAACCTCTGTGAGCCGCTTAAGCAGTGCGACAGGCATGCCTGTATTAAATTCTGCTCCACCAAGTTGTTGTGTTGGTGGGATTTTGTTTGTTCACTTTCTTTTACATAATTTTCACTTTGTTTTGGTAAGGCAGGATGCAGAGTACCTTCCTGCATAGAAGTCACCCTTCGATATGCTCAGCAGTAGGTGCACAGCACAGTTTGTTGGTGCCTTGAGAATGTCTCTGGATGAAGTAGTGTACATCTGTACAATGACTGAGTCTTACATAGCTGTCATTAGTTGCATTGGGGGTTTTTTTTAAGAGCAGCTTAGGTCCTTAACCCAGTGCTTAGCTGCTGCCGGCAAGGGAAGGGGCTTTTCCTGTCCTCTTGGGAGACTGCAGGCCCCCTGAACTGCCTCCTCCTTTGCCCCAGAAATGCAGGTGTAGTGGGGGTGGTGAGCATGAGACCAGGTCGTTGAGCCTCAAGAACAGTATCCTGAGATGGACACTACGGGGAGTTAGCGCTCAGGAGAGTAGTAGGTGTGCAGGGAATGACCACTGTTGTCTCTGAGCATGGATGATGGTTCCCCTTGATGGCAATGCCCAGAAGGGAGGGAAGGAGGGACAGTGTGCGTGTGTTAAAGGGCTGCTGGCAGAGCTACAGAGTGATGCTTGTTCTATTCATTGCTAGTTTTTTTTTCCTACCTTTTTATGTTTCTGTGAGGTTTATGTTGTTACTTGCTACGTACAAAATACTTTGTCCTTGTTCTATACCTTTGATTTTCTTGTATGTCTTACCTAGATGCTAACTGTGATGGATATTGTAAATGTAAGCTTGATTTGGTCTCATGTCCACTGGTTCATAAAGCTTCCAGTATTCTACATGGTGGGGTCACAGTCAGACTAAATTTATATCCCTGCAGTGACAGGGATGTGTTGGGTAAAAATAAGGATGAAGAGACAGTATGAGATGTCTTTTTCTTTGTCAAAGATACGGAAATATACAAGAAAAATGTGAATATGGTAAAGTAAGGAAATGATGAGGGAACCACCCGTCACAAATAGGAAGAAATCTGTTTGGGAATCATATGAACCTGAAGTGAGAGATGATGATGCTCCTTTAGGGAAGGACAGTTATCAGGCCTCTACTCCACAGGGGAATGCTTTTATGCTGGAGCAAGTCAGCCTATGGAAACAGGTTAATCTTTTTCAGGAGCAGTTTTGTGGACACTCTCTGTCTTCTACTTAAAAAAGAAGATTGAAAATGTGCTCAGTAAGAAATGTTCACTTTGCATGTATGCTGAGAGGAAGGTTTGTTTTGTACTGTTCAGTGGCACAGCTGACTGCAAAGCTGCATACCCAAACTAGTAGCTCTTGCCTGTTGTGAAAGAAGGATACAGAAGTAATTAGAAAATAATAGAAGTTCAGCTGGATGCAAGAGCATTTTAGTGAGGATGTTCCAAGTGGGTGTAGCATATAGCATTTCTCTTCATTTTCAGTTTCTAAATGCTGTCTTTAAAGCCTAACAACAAATCATGAGTGTAAATGTCATGCTCCGGTCCTCCCTCCCCCACCTCATGAGGAAGGATTGTGTTCCCTGATTCATCCCAGAGCAGGGAAGTGTGCCAAACAAAACATGCGTGTCAAATAAGCGGGTAATCGCTCCTTCTAGGTAGACTTACACTTGTGTAGCATTAACACTTGATTTCCTGGAAATCCCAGAAATTGCTTATTCTACTTTGTGAAGCAGAAAGAGCTGTTAATGAATGGAATCATCTGGGGTTTGCACCTGCTGGAAGTCTTTATTGCTTTTAATTTGCCATTAGTTTGCACTTCTTAGGTGAGTGCACTTAAGAGGGAAGCTTGATGATTTTTGTGCTAATCATAAATCATGGAGCAGCTTACTTGAGCAGACAGCTGAAGAGCTGTTACTTGTTTAACAGTTAATGTGCTCAGGCCCTTTGACACAGTTCTCCCAGCAGATGTTCATGCACTGTGGCCAGTATAATGGATTCCTCTGAAGAAAGTGTTTTGCTATTCAAACCAGGCAGACATAAACCTCTGAAACAATATCGTCTCATGTTTTTCTTCCTTTCTGGTTCACACTTACTGCAGAATAGTGATACGCTAGCCAGAGAAGAAATGCCTCTATAGCACTGTTAATGTTTAGCATTGTATATCTGACAAATATTTGGGCTTCCCCCCCTTGCCTGTGCCTACTTCAAGCTTTATGTCAGTGCTCTTTCAGACAACTTGGAATTTACAAAATCATTTTTAGTTAAATCTGTTGGTACTTCTTGATATGGAGGTTGGTTTCTGTCTCAGGAAGAACTGTCAAAATGAGAGCATCTCCCAGTTTTCTTAAGGTGACACTTCTTTGAGATACAAACGATGCTTATTTGTTTTCCCTACTTTGCAGTACTGTAGCTACTTAGATGTAGCTACGTTTAATCCTTAGTTTGTTAATTTATCCACTGTGATACCTGACCTTTATTAGCATATTAATGCTTGGGGAGAACTATATATCCCTAAAATTATCAGAAATTCTATAATTAATTTGTATTAGTAACAAAAATCATATTAATGTAGAGACTCAGAGTAATCTTAATAGACACCAGTATTTCCCTAACTGCACAAATTCTTCCTAAATTACAGTAGTTGATATCTTTGTGTTTACATTTGTTTCCTAAAAAATATTCTAGGAATTGCTAAACAATACCTTTATTAGTAGGGGAATTCTAGACTCTCCAAGGAGGGAAGGACTTCAGTCCATTTTTACTGTTTTAATTGCTTTCTATGTAAAACTTTGCACTTAGCAAGTAAAGGATACAGAATCTGAAATAATTTGCTTGGATTTTCTTGATGTTATTTACTTGGTGACATGAACTGTGCATGTAAAAAATACAATGTATTTTAAATGAGGATAAGCAGCATTATACAGGGAGTAGGTTCTTATGAGTTTTCTATCCTTCATCTCTCATGGAATCAGTCATTGTATAAACTAATTAACAGTATCAATTCCTTTTCTCCTAACAGCTTTTTAGAAGAATGCCTGTATACGGATACTCTGAAGTTTGTTTAATGCACACCACTCTGGTTTATTGCAGGTAACTGCAGATGAGGGGATCCTGCATGCTTCTGGAAGTGGTGTACCTCCAGTAACTAAGGATTACTGCATAATTTACAATTCCAACTGGGTATCTCTTCCAAACAGCCTGGACAATGCTGTAAGTAGTTTATAATCATACACCCTGAGAAAACTAAAACACAATGAATTTGGGTCAGCTGTAACTGGTCTTCAGAATTTTGAATCATATAAATGCTACACTGAATATTTACCTTTTTGAGTTATATATTCGTGTTGCTATCCTACCCCTAAATTTATAGGGAAATTTTCTATACTTTGAAAAGTCAGCTTCTAAAGTTTACACAAGTGATATTCTCTCTGTGCTTAGAACAGGTTTTAAATATGTTTACATACTCATCTGATGCTGTTTGTTTGTTTTCAGGCATTATCAGCATGTCGAAGTTTTAGATTTGGAAGTGAAACATCTGTTTATTTGTTTACAAAAAAGTAAACTTGTGAAACATTTCTTACCATGGTTCATCAGTTTGATGTTCTGTTTAATTGTCTTGAAACCATATGGTGGAATGGGAGACTGTCTGGAATGGAGTATCATGCCATATTTTCTGAGTGTGTTTCTTTGAGCCAAACTAGGGTGTGAGGCAAAACCGAATATTCTTCAGGCATTCTTCATATAAACAGGAAATATTTTGTGCTTGGAAGTGATTAAGGTGATCTTCTCTGCCTTCTTTCCTGTCGTTCATAAGCAGGTTCAGTCAATGTAAAACAGAGTAAAAATAATTCATCTGCTGCCCCGAGCATCTTTGCTGAGCTACTTTGGCTGCTGGGATGTCTTGTCTAACTTAAGAAAACTTACAATAATTTTACAGTAATTGCCAGTATGAAACTGAACTTTGAAATAAAAATAGAAATGTTTTTTAGTTATAATAAATAATACGTTATTAGGGTCCCCAGCTGTTTGGAACAAGGATTACACTTTCAGAACTCTGGTTATGTTGTATATGTTAGTGTTCATTTGGCTTGTGAAGGCTGGAAGTAACAGAGCGTACACTGGATTCCCCAAAACTACAAGCAGTGATAATAAAGCAGTCTCTCATGTTTAAATTGCAGCAACAACTGCTGTGAAATTGTGTTTAGAAATATCCGGGTATTTCAGCTATATGCGGCTCTGAATGTCCCTCAGTATTGCAGGCTGCAGAAACTTGCTCTGATTTTATATTCTTGAATTAATGGTTTGATTCTGGTGTCTCCTTCAGGCAGACCTCAAATTAAGGAACATAGTAATGTAGTCTTCTACAAACCCTATTTTCATCATGTTCCTTTTCTCCCTTTTCTCCGCAGACTTTCAGGGCTCTAGAAAACCTGACTTCTACAGTACTCTGCAGTTCATCTGAAGTTCCTTCTGGCATAATGAAGGACAAAGCAGTTGTAGTGATGAGAGGAAACTGCACTTTTTTGGAGAAAGCAAGAATTGCACAAAATTTAGGTGCTAAAATGCTGTTGATTGCCAGTAAACCTAGGCTGGTAAGTTGCAACATATAGTTTTCTTCTGTAGTGAAATGGTGTCTTATCTAGTTGGTCCAGGGCAGGGCTAGTTGAGAGAAACCCCAAAAGCAGAGGACCCTGGCAATGTATGAGATTCCAGCATAAGTGGTTAACCTTCCCCACAGGGCGCTGTGCTCATGTGGCTGTTGTTCCTGAGACTGAGAGGGTCATTCGAGTTAGCTCTGTGCAACACTGTGTTATATTGTCTCAAAGTGTCTCCAGCTGAATTGTATATTTAATCTGTTTCTTGTGTCTTTAATCATGTTCCTGAATGCTTGTCTTTATCATTCCTTAATTTTAGTGTACTCTGAACTCCCTGTAATTTTGGGTGATGCTGTTTTAGACACGTGAGACAGAAATAAGCTAGGAAAATGTAATCTAAAATTGGAAACACAAAAAAGCGTTTTGAAAGATCTTTATGGATTATTCTGTTGCTTTTTTCTCTTTTACAGCTGCAAAGTGTTTGTACAAATATTTTCAATTTAAGAATTTGTGTGATTATAATGAAAAGTTAATCTTGTTTCAAAGGCGTAGAGAATAAAAACTGAGGTTTTGTTATCCTTTGTAATACTATAAAAGCACAAGATTTTTTAAGAGCTCTGACTCCAGGTGTGTTGGTAGTATCACTGGTTTTGATTTAAATACATCAGTCTAATTAACCTTTTGCAAAAGGTGATGAATAAGCTCTTTTTTGTTTTAGTTTTTTTTGGTTTTTTTCTTCCTACAGATACACTGAAATTTAAAGGATAATTTGCTTTTAGGTATCTTACCTGCTTTGCAAATAGGGTCAAGATACTTATCACTGACATTTTCTCTTTTAGTCTCCTCTTTCAGATAACAAGACTGATTTTGAAGATGTGACTCTTCCAGTGGCTCTTATAAGATATAGTGACATAGTAGATATGCAGCTGGTAAGTAGTATACCTTCAGAACGTTATGGTTTGTATGAGCTTATTCAAAAACCTAAAATAATGTCGGGCATGGATGTCTGCCTGCTTTGAATGTGCATAGAATCTGCTTTCATTTCACAGAAGAGAATGGCTATTAAGTCATGGAAGTGCTAGTCTTCCTAATTCAGGTTAATCTGAGAGAATGGTTAATTAGAGCACTCAGAATGGGAAGCATTATACTTAACTGTAGGGAGGGTAAGCTTGGAAGTCTTAGCACAGAAGCCAGAACAGTTGAGCTTGTATCTACTGGCATGCTGTCTGTGAGGCAATCAGTTTCTTATCAAGCTGGATCTTGAGGAAGGTGTGAGGGTTTTTTGTCTTTGCCAGATGATGAGCTCAGTCTCTATATAGCATGACAGCATCTGTTATAGAGCAGTTAGGCAGTAGGATGCGAGTTTCTGCTGATGAGTTTATGGTGAGATGCCAAAGGTGTCATTAAAATGTGTCAATTATGGTATCTTCTATGCTTTATAGGCGGGGGAGTTTGATTTCATTGACGTAATATTAGGATACAGAATATTGCAGAGGTTTTTTTTAAAACCAAAGTATCCTTTCTTCAGTGTGGCTTTTTCTGTTGTTATTTTGTTGTTTTGTTTTTTATTTGGTGTTAAGTAGCTTTGCTAGGCTGGAGTTGCACTGCATGTGTTTTCCAGTGAATAGCAGAGGCTACCACTAACCTGTGTAGTCTTAGCTTCTTGGATTGAATTTGCAAGCTTACTTCACCATTTCTGCTCTTAATCTTCAGAGCTGCCATGGAAGGTTGTCTTAGGTAAGTATGCAAGCTGAAACCATGCCTAGACATAGAGGATTTTGGTTGTTTACTGCCTGTTCCCATTAAAGATTGGCTCTTGCCAAGCATTGACATGACTGAAGGTTTGTGATGACTGTCCTCACTCTGACATAGTCTTGATGCATACTGTGTTTTGGTTCAGATTGTCTTCTGTCTTCAGATTTGTTCCTTCAAATAAGACAAGTGTTGTTTGCTTAGTTGAGTGGTTTTGAGATATGCCTTGCTCACATGAAGGGACCTAGGGCAAGATTAGATCCCTGATTTGTTCTGAACCCCTGTACTATGTTACTGCTTAGTGCTGCTTGGAGTAGTGTCATGCAGAATCGCTTTTGTATAGCTGGAGTAATTCACCAAAGCACCTTCGCTAGTAGATTAGTGTGCCGCATGGTGTCTCATACTGCTGTTCAGTCAAGGAATTTGGTTTTGACTTATAATGAGTCTGCCTTTGTAAAAGTAATCAGGAGCACAGCATAGACCACAAGTGATCCTTTCCTAGTTCTGATGGAGTTTTTTTCAAAGCCTTCTGTCATGTCACTGGCAGCTGTTGTTTTGAATGATACATGCTGCTAAGAAGCTGGCAGCCATTGTACTCTTTCCATTACAGTTGTATTTCTGTTTTAACTCTTTCCAAGGTTTCCAGTTTTCTCCTTTTATTTAGAAGAGAGGCAGCCCCAGTCTGAGGGTAGCTGCTTTGTGTAAGCATTCTTTCTACTTTTTCTTACAAGACTTCATCTGTTAGCTTTCAGCATTCGAGTCAGATAAGAGTCTTGATAGCAATAGCAGAGTGTTACCAACCTTCTAGTAAGTGGATAGCTTTCTTGCAGAGTTGTTAACTGACCTGATGTACTTGATTCTAGTGCTCCTTGTGGTGAAAGTTGAGACTTTGCAAGTTCTTAGTGAAGAGCAGAGTAATAGAAACAAAAGGAAGCAATCATGCTAGATTCTGATGTAAATTATATTTTATAAGGCTTATGAAACTTGCAGGAAAAACTGTATTAAGACATGTTGGAATCAAATACTAAAAATGTGTAAGCCTTCAGGTTTCTGGGGGAAGGGAGGTTGGTGCTTTCTTGTGTCTGTTTTGTTTTGTTTGGGTTTTGGTTTGTTTCTTTTTTTACGTACAGGATGCTGTAATTTGAATAGGGCTTTTTTTCCTTTAATGTTATTTTCCACTTCATACAACTGCAATGTTTCACTAGAATTTAATCTTCTTTCTTGTTTTCTGAACTTCCAGAACTTCAGGCAAAGGAATGATTCTGACTTCTTTAGCCTGCTGTAAGGTTAATATCTGTAATTAGACAATTCGGTTACTGAAATAAATCTGCTTTCTTCACATATGGCCGGTGTATTCCACTACACTACTCAGCTTCCCATTCAGTCTCTCCACTGCCAGTTTGATCTTCCTGTAGCCAAACCTGCCTGGCATGTTCATCTGCTCTCTGCATTTATCCCACATACAGGCTGTTAACAAGTCTGTTCTTCTGCTGTATCTCGAAAGACTATTTTCACTGCATGATTCCTTTAGATGCTTTGATGTACTTTGACTACAGCAGCAAGCCTTTCTTTCCTGCCACTTTCCATTTCCTGTCAAATTATCATTCTTTCTTTGTTTTTTATATCTCACCTTTCAGTCAAATGAAAGCATCTTAGTTTTGCTTTCAAGATTTTGGTACAATTTGGTATCAGTTATGTCTGTGCATGCTTTCCCATCTCCAGTGTCCTTCAGCTGACTTTTTAATGGGGTCTTAAATTTTTGAAGCAGTGTGAACTTGCTTTCTTTCCTTTTGAATCCATCGCAAATCATGTTTGTGTAAAGCTGTTAATAAGTAACTTTCTGCCACCTTGAGTTTTCACTGTGTCCTGTCTGAAGCATTGTGCCTGTATCTGAACTGTGACTTTTGTGGTTTCAAGAGGTAAAGGTAACGTCTGCTGATATCTCAGTAGACCTGTGAGTTTGTGTTTCAAGCTGATTGGCTTGGATATGCTTTCCTGCAAAGCAGACATCTTTGATGGTATTTGGTGTATTTTGGGGATGAGAAGCATTTGGGCTAGAGACACAACTACTCAGAAGTGTCAAAAGAATGAAAAGAAGTACCATTTTGTTGTGTGGTATCCATGTTTCCACAGCAGTAGTAATAAGGTTGTTTTCAAACCTGACCATCCTGAAAGGTAGCATGGAAAGCATTGCTGCTTTACAATGACCTGGACAAATATATGAGCTGTCTTGTGCAGTATGTTGAAAATTTGCTTTCAGCATTTTGTAGATTAAGATGAAGAACTCATCCTGTGCATCTTGTTGAAAATAAGCCATATAATTTCTTTGTTGTCCTTACAAACCAATGTGCATGTTATTTTTCAGACACTTGGAAATGAAGTTAATGTGACCCTATATTCACCACCTTTGCCGGAGTTTGATTACAGTATGGTTGTCATCTTCCTAATTGCCGTGTTTACAGTGGCACTAGGAGGCTACTGGAGTGGAGTCGCAGAACTGTAAGTTTGTTAAATGAAACTGCTTAAATTATGTGGACTACAAATTTTGTGCAGACTGTCAGTATGTTCAGCGAGTAATTATGTTCTTTTAGGTTGGTAGTTAACAAATTAGAAAATCCAGGTCTGATGAGCTGCTTTGTCATGAAATGCTTGAGCACTGCAACTTCTGAAAAATCGTCATAGGTCTTTAAGGTTACCTTAGTTGTAGATTGTAAAAGTCCCTGAGGGATAATGCAACTCTTGGGAGGAGGAATGAGTTAACATTTTGACAAATTACCAAATGCCCTATAACTAACATCATAATATTGCAATATCCATGATAGAAAGTAGGTATTTTAGTGATACCTTTAATTGCATGTAGTGTCTGAATTTGCAGGGATCCTTATGACTGCTTCATCCCAACTGGCTGTGCAGCACCCTCTGGGATGTCTCTGCACCTCACTCCTATCACTAGGAGCACTGGGGAATGTGGTTTGGTTGTGTTTGGGTGGCTCCAGATAGTTAAAAGTCCACCTGGGCTTATCTGCCTCAGCTTTGTGTTATCTGGTGGAGCACCAGAGCCAGGGGCAATAGCAGTTCTAAGACTAGGCTGGGACAGGGAGGCAGCAGCAGTTCCTGTGCAGGGAAGGAGAGGGAGTAGAAGTGTACAATGCGGCAAATGTACAGAAATTAGGAGTTATGGGGGTTTCTGCACCATGCTTGAGGGGTGTGCAGCTTTGTTCATTGAAGTGGGACACACTCCATGCACGCAGCTGTTTTTAATCTGGGGTTTTACTAGATACAGTTAGCCTTTAAGAGCATGATGTTACTCTGCAGTATTTCTTGGGTGCCTGCATGTGTGTAATGGGCCAGTGTATGTTGCTACCAAGGGCTTCCCATTCTCAGCGGCGTTCTAGTGCTTTGCTCCCCAGAACAGGGTGAGAATTGTATGTGATAACTACGTCTTCCTCTTTCACACTAGTTATGAAAATCTAGTGATTTTAGAGATATTAAAGAAGTAGAAGGAGGGGTGGGTGTGTTTCTCTTTTTAAAGGTTGGATGTCATTATGTTGCTTTTCTTACCCTGCAGTGTTACAGGGTGTGGCTGTGCTGCATGCTAAAATAACAAAATGTGATGCTGTCTCCCATACTGACAAATACCTACATGTAATTATATGGAACTCGTTAGAATGCGCTTTCATACATCTAGAGTGAGCTTTTTTAAAAACAAAAAAAAATGCTTATTCAAAGTGTGTCCTCTGAGAAAATGATTCATCTGACGAAGGGCCTTGCTCCTGGGGGGGTTTCCCTTTTTGAAGGTAGCTGTTTCAGTGCTGAATTGGGTGTTTTGTAGGTAGGTTCTAAGATTTGTCAGGAACATACTATCTGATGGGCAAGTTGCAGTAGTGTCTGAGCTGAAGAGTGGAAGGGCTATCGGCTCAAAGAATAAACACAACAATTTAAGTCTCCTTATTTTGCATGGTGAGGTATAATTATGGAGTATGTATGCACAGAAATCTTACTCCCAGTGCAAATCCCCAATTACACCCCCTCTCTTTTACTTACTCTGTAATTATAAGGTGTAAAGGTAAAAGAACTAGTACTTAACTAGCTTAATTCTGCTGACATGAATGGGTTTTGCAGACACTTAATGCCTATTGTGGAGGTTTTAAAAGTGTGTAATACCCATGATTTCAATTTATCATAGACATATTTATCAGATTGACTATATTTAGCCCAAGAAATTCTGTAGTCGGAGATGATATGCTAATAGAGTTGAGTGTGTGCAGCCTGAAAAGGAGTTAAAAAATTTTGGTATCTGACTACTTCTTCTCATGTAGATTCGGGGTTTGGCTGGATGTACTCCTTAGTTGGCATTCAGCACACAACTAGAAAGGAAGGCAGTTAAGAATCTTTTCCTTGTGATCTATGCTTGGTTGGAAGTGTGTATCTCCATTAAAAAATTGAGTGAAACTCTAACAATAAGCATACCATATTTTTGTTCTTTTAATAAAGCCTAATAATGGTATGAAGGATTAGCCTGAAATGCTGTGTCAACCTAAATGCTTTGTAACAACAATTCTGGTTATAGTAAAACTTTTCCATAACCTGTCATCTAAGGTAAATATTTGTCGTTCTTGTAAAACAGGGAGAATTTGAAAGCAATAGCAAGTCCTGGAGAAAGAGAAACAAGACGAAAGAAGGAAGAAAATGTTACTTTCACCCCTGTAACAGTTATCTTGTTTGTTGTCATCTGTTGTGTTATGCTGGTCTTGCTGTATTTCTTCTACAAATGGTTAGGTAAGAAAAAATGGATGATCTCATTTGACTTGTTTTTCTGCGTGTTCTTATTAGGTGTCTGAGTCTAAAAAGCTAAATTTCTAAACTAAAATTAACATAATTTTGTAATTGTTCTCTCCATGTGTGAGTTGAGGGTTGAAAAGATGTAGCTGCTACTTAGAGAGAAGCTTTCTTCTATGCTCTTAAGAAGTTTTCCTTGACAGTGCTTATTCTGAATAAAGTAACGTGGAGTAGAGGTGCCAGTGACTAGTAAAGAAAGTATACGATGTATGTTGATGTTCTTGGAAGGGTGGCGATGATAGCTTAGTGGTGGTCAGAGTGAAGACTTTTGTTCGATATTGCTACATTGACATTGAGTTTGTAGTTGTGGTGCCCTAATTGAAGTACAGGAGAAATGGCATTGGCATAATAGAATAAACTCAATCATGCTAGTAATAAGCTAAGTTCTTGAATGATGCAATTCCACTAAAATGCAGTTTCCAAACTGTTGGTTGATTTTATTTTTTTTTCCCCAGTGATCTCTTTACAGGTATCAGAATTGCTTTCTAGTCAGACCTTCACTAGCAATAACCCCCCCCCCCCCAAACCAACAGCAACAAAACCCCAAAGCAGCTAGCAAACAACTGTCTTACTGTTTGTAAATGTTTCAGGGTGCTTACCATAAGTTAGAATACACAATATACTGTAAGTTAGAACATGAAGTATACAGGGTTTTCTCCTAACCAGGTGGTTCCTAACTACATACAAGTTTTTGGAAGGAATGGAGTGTTTAGTGTCTTAAAATGCTACCTAAATTATCGGTCAGATCTTGGGGATATTGAAATCTTTAGGTATAAGCAGACAAAGTGATTAAAGGGAAAATCTGAAGTAGAAAGTATTACCAGAAATTGGGAAAGCAGGTAGCTGTAAAATAGCACTTTGGTTTTCTTTGACTAAATTTATTTGGCCAAATAAATGTATGTGAAAGCAGTAACAGGTGACTTATTTCTAAAAGGGAAGGGAAAAAAGAAAAAAAAAAGGGAGAGTCAATTAAAAACTTTCAAACCTCAGGTGTTTGCCTAATGAGAACTCTTGTCCTAGCAGAGACACTCAGAATTCTGCATTTTCTGTAATCAGCTGATGTAGTCTCCAATGACTGTATTGAGCAGTGCTATAACTGTTAACATAAGCTGCTAACTGTGTATATCAAATGTACGTTGTTGTGTTTGATTCTTGTTTTGATTTCTTTCCTATTGTATTTTGTCACTGATTCCCATCTTCCATTCTTTTTATTTAGTGTATGTTATAATATCAGTCTTCTGCTTGGCATCCGCAATGAGTCTATACAACTGTCTTGCGGCATTAATAGGAGAAATACCATTTGGGCAGTGCAGGTATTGTACACCTTTCAGTTATTATAAATGGAAAGTTTCTTTGGGGTGTATTCTGGTTGCTACTCAAGGTAGTGTGAAAACACAAGAGCACTTTGACAAATTGTTTCCTAAATGGTTTAGTATATGTGGGATTGTTAAAAACCAAAATTAGAAGCTCCTTTAATAGATAGTAAAGGTATTTGTAGCATAATTAACAGTTAAAATAGTATTGTGGGACATTTGCTGCATTTCTTCTATTTGCAAGCATTGCTGTAAGCAAAATTAAAAGGCTCTGCTTGGCCATCTGAGCTCAGCTTGTTCTCAGTTTGGTATGCTTACTCAGGGTGATCACTTTGTTCATCATGGAACTCGGTAAGGGGTAATCCTGCACACTTGGCCCTGTTTCAGGCAAGTACTGTGCTATAGGCAGTAGAGGTTTTGTTTTCCCTCATGTTGGTTCGTCACAGGTACAGTACAGATGAAGTTTTAACTTTTCTTGTGAAGACAACGCATTGCTCATGTCCTCTGTGTTAGTGGTTACAGTTGTAACTCAGGTTGCGTGTTATCAGTATGCAGGTAGCCTTTCCTTACTGCTCTGAGTTAAGTATCCTGCAGGTATTAGTGAGTGTGGGAATATTTTCCTCCTCTGTATTTTCATATTTAAAAAAAAACCCTGACATTTAATGCAACAAATAATTCTGTCCCCCAAAAGAGCAATGCTTATAAGCTTGGAAGCCTAAGATTGTGTTTGCATGTTACTTGGTACAGGATATTAGGTGCCAGGTGATCCAGTAGCCCATCAAAGCTAGAGATCAGGTAGAAAAGACAGCAGTTTTTGTGTAAGCTGTAGGACAGGCATTTCTTCTGTCAGTTAGTTCAAGAACTACCCCAGAAAATTGAGTAGGCAGTGGAAACAGGTACTGGCTTACAATTCTGCAATACATAGTTACTCCATTTTTAATCTTGGATTGTGTGTCCTAAAATTGATTTTCACCACCACTCTCCCTTTCTGGAATTATGACATCTGTCCCTCGCTGACATAGTTCTGTTGGCATAGTTATTAAATGACATAGATTAAATAAATTCATCTGCTTGCCACCTTCTCTGGATGTGTTTGCTAAAATGAGGACTGGCCATCAAAGCCCAATTTGGTTTATCTTTAGGCATGTTCTAAATGCAGCCCAGAGAAGGGCTGGTACTGCAGTTGCAAGTATAATGCCACCTGAGTCTGGATAGAACAAATGGGCAAAGGAGAAGCTCTCAAAGTGAGAACACCTTGTCAGCTTAATGACCCATCATAGCACAGGCATATGATATTGCAGGCTTTCTTTTTTAATTTAATTATTTTCTTTTAGGATTGCATGTTGCAACAGAAGCATTGAAGTGAGGCTTATTTTTCTTGCTGCATTCTGCATAGCAGCAGCTGTCATCTGGGCAGTGTTTCGAAATGAAGATAGGTAAGTGATGCATTCTGACTTAAAAGAGTAATATGAATAATTGTCATTAATGAACTTCCCATCATATAACTAATTCTGGAGCATAGCATCTGTTTATATTCCGTGCTGATTTCAAAAAAGTCATAAATGTATTTATGAAGCTTAACGAGCATGGGAATAATAGAGAACAAAGCTATACAAATGAACTGTGTGGTAATTTGGAGTTACAAAAAATTATGAAGATGAGGAAGAACTAACTTGATTGTTAATGAAGAAAAAAAGTGCAAAAATAGCCTAGGGACTGGAAGACCTGTGCTTCCTGTGGAAGCAGAGGACCATAAATACACAAATATTGTTGTAAAATCCTAAATAGCATCTTGAGTCAGATATTAAGTAGGGCTTCCAATCAAGTGAGCCATCGTACAAGTGAACACCAAAGCTCTGTTATGGCCTCTGTTCAACTCATTTTCTTTGTAGTATGCTGGTGAAGTGTCCTGGTTTAGCCCCAGCCAGCCACTCACACTGTCCCCCCTGGGTATGGTGAAGAGAACTGGAAGGGTAAAAGTGAGAAAACTCAAGAGGTGAGATGAAGACAGTTTAATAGGTAAAGCAAAAGCTGCACATGCAGCAAAGCAAAACAAGGAGTTCATTCACTGCTTCCCATTGTCAGGCAGATGTTCAGACATCTCTAGGAAAGCAGGGCCCCATCACATGTAATGGTTACTTCGGAAGACAAATGCCATCTCTCCATGTATCTTTCCTCCTTCAATCAGCTTTATATGCTGAGCACAACATCATATGGTGTAGAATATGCATTATAGCAAAACCTAAAATCATTATTGCACTTAGAGTCCAGCAGGAGTGTGAACAATGTGTAAAAATATGTTCTTGTTTTCAGGTGGGCTTGGATTTTGCAAGACATTTTGGGAGTTGCTTTCTGCCTAAACTTTATTAAAACACTGAAGATGCCAAACTTCAAGGTACTGCAAGTTGCTTGCTTTGAAGAAGTATTCTAATGCCATGAATCTAAGTTTAGTACCAGGAAATAGGTTTTCAACACTAAAGAAAGCCTGTAAGTTAAGAAAATCTTTAGTATTTTTAATAGAAATTAATCCTGTTCTATATGTCATGCCAGGATAAAAACAAGGAGAGGTAGGGGTTGGTTCTTCCTTTTTCTTTTTTTTTTTACCATAGCAGCATAGTGCAGTGGTACCAGAATCTATCTGTGCAGTCCTTGAAAACCTATGCCAATATTTTCTACTTTGTTTTGTTTGGTTTTTTTCCAGTCCTGTGTGATACTTCTGGGCCTTCTCCTTCTATATGATGTGTTTTTTGTCTTCATAACACCATTTATCACAAAGGTATGTCTGTGAATTTATCTTTAAAATAAAACAAAAAATGTTGTCTAGTTACTGGGGCAGTATTTTTGTCAAACAGATTAGTATTTTCAGTATTCTCCGTGCAGGAATGCTGACTCCCTTTTCTTCATTTGAGGCAGCAGTGGCCTAAACTTTCATCTTGTATGGGCTGTTGTGCATAATGCTTGTGTACGTGCCATAAATTCTGTTAAATTACATATGTTTTCAGCAATTACATGGCCAAAAATAAGCTGTCCCCAATGGTGTGATAGCACAATGATTAGAAATTATTGTCCTACAGTTTTCTTCCTGCTTTTGCTTTCAACACCCATATATTGAAACATGCTCTAGTATTCTGCAGTGCTCTTGCTTTCAACACCCATATATTGAAACATGCTCTGGTACTCTGCGGTGCTCCTTTGCAGTGTAGTGTGAACTGTAGCAAGTGTACCTTTAATTTTGGAGCAGAAAGCCCATGGCAAAAAAAGCTGACACGTTTTTATCTAACTTCCTGCTACATCTTGTAGATTTGCTTGTGGGGGTTTTTTAAAACAGTTATTTTAGGCTGGAATACTTGTCTTCAATGCGAATCTATACTGTATGATGCTGTTCAATACTAGTACATTCCTTTGGATGTTCAGGATTTTTCCAATCCTGCATTGTAAAATGAGGTACACGCAGGTTTTTTGTAATGTAGTATGAATATTTTGGTATATTAAGGCACTAACTTTTGAAAAATAACCTTAATTTCAGAATGGGGCAAGTATAATGGTTGAAGTTGCAGCTGGTCCTTTTGGAAACAGTGAAAAGGTATGAACGGTTGTTTTGGTATGTACAACAAAAATACTGACACTGCGTAGCTAATTCTTAGTGTGCTTTTCAGCATAACTTTCTCGCAAAATATAGCCAGCTTCTGCTATTTTCTTTTAAGTATTAAATACCTGTTGACTTGGGTTTGATCCTAGAATGATGGAAACTTGGTGGAAGTCCCTACTGAACGCTCAGCTCCCCATGAGAAAGTAAGGATTGTATTTCAGATATTGGATTTTTAAATTATTCCCTCTCAAAAGACTATTCTTTTGGGGAAAACCTGACTGTCCAAATTTCTTTTCAGGGCCTGGATATCATTGATTCTTTAGCTAGGGTAATAATCTAGATTTGTAATTCCCATTATATGGTTTGATGCTTTAATTTTATTTTTGTGTGTGCGTATTATTTGTAAATCTGAATTTCCAGCTTACCTGCTGCCTTAAGATTAATCTACTCTCTATGTTGGCTTTTGATTTTACTTCAGGTTCTACCTGTTTTGAAGTTCTGCATTAAGAATAAATTAATTGTATTTAAACTGTTTATTAATTTAAGCAAACAATCAAAAAAAGCTCCAAAACACCAGGATGCTTTAGATTAGATTTATGTGGGCTTCTGAAATACTGTTTTACAGTTACCTGTGGTTATTAGAGTGCCTAGACTTGGATACTCTGCATCGACACTGTGTGACATGCCATTTTCATTGTTGGGTTTTGGAGACATTATTGTACCAGGTGAGCAAATGTTTTTGGCAATTGTAAATTATGATTAAATATTTTGGGTTTTATTGTCAACTGACTTACATTTCAGTTTATTCAACAACTAAATCAGATGCAGCAGTTTGGTTTGATCTATTACGCAGAATACAACAAAAGCCACAATATAAGACAGCTTAGTATGTTATAGAACACTTACATAGTGAAGGGGGTTTGCTTTTCTATCCATTATGTTGTGTAAATACAAGTCCCACAGATAAATGCAGTTGTCAGTATTAATTAAATCGCACTGAAATCTCACAGAAAGCAAATCTTCTGTGACTTCATAGTATTTTTGTATCCTGGACTACCTAATTGGAGGTGAGGTAAAGGAAAATATATTATCAAAATTTTCCATCTTTCTCAGCAGAGCTGAGTGTTGCCATAGTTGGAGTTTTGAGCAAATGAAGTCAGGCACGAAGCACCATCGTGTGAACAGTGTGCAGGCAAAATTGCTGACTGTAAAAAGCGAGCATTAAAATCCTGTTGAAGTATTAGAACGAAGTTGTTACCCTTCTGTATTAAAAAATTGAAAATAGCACAATGTATTTAGCTTGTTAAAAAAAAACCAAGCCAGAACCTTTTAATACCAAGCTCACTTTGCTCATTGTGGTTTTGATTTTCAAGACTTGCTGTAGGATTTCTTAAACTGGTTCTTGGCTTTCCAGAAATAAATGGGAAGATAACATACAGTAATGGGATGTCTTAACATAAATTCTTTTTGTGCTGCTTTGATCTGGAGGAGGATTGGGGAGACAAAAAACTTATGGCTAAATATGTCATTAATCTTTTTGGTTTGGTTTGTTTTTCCCTTCAAGGGCTTCTGGTTGCCTACTGTCGAAGATTTGATGTTCAGACAAGTTCTTCTTCTGTATACTACATTTCCTGTACAATAGGTAACTTGTGATATTTCAGCAATGTTGAATCTTCATACTAGCTTTTTTTTTTCTTTTATAAATGGCATAACCAGGTAGTTTTCTTCAGGTAAAGGTTCAGTGTTTTCAAGAATCTTCTCATGATGTCTTTAATGTGCCTGCCGATATTTAAGGTGAGCATTCTTTATGGTAGTCAGTTGCTTAGAGAAAGGTTGCAAATACAGAGCAACCTACTGTCCACCTTTCCTTCAATTATGTTAATAAAGGAAGATGTTACTTTAATAATTCTGGCTTATTAAATAAATTATTTAATTTAAAAAATCACCTGTTCTTGATTGTGTGCATGTAAATATTTTTTTACAGCTTATGCCATTGGTATGGTGCTGACCTTCGTTGTTTTGGCATTAATGAAGATGGGACAACCGGCCCTTCTCTATCTTGTCCCATGTACACTCCTCAGTAGCTCACTCGTTGCTTGGAAGCGCAAAGAGATGAAGAAGTTCTGGAAAGGAAGCAGTTACCAGGTAGGCTGAATATGTTGTAGTTAATTCCTTTGAGTGTATGCTTCTAGAAATACTTTGTAATGTATTGCAAGTAATCAGTTTTTTTTGTAGTCTTCATGTTATCTTCTGGGACTAATAAGGAAAAATAGTCTTTGTGCTTAGAAAGTCTAGTAGTTGACAAGGCAGAACAAAGCTTGGGGTTGATAAATAGCTGTTTCAGTACTCACAGAAAAAGCAATTTGTCCTGTTTTATTTTTCTTTGGAATGTTTTTTTTTGGTTTTTTTTTTTTTTTCATGTTTTAACATTCCTCAGCTATCATCTTGATGTGGTAAAACATGAGTCACTGAACTAAGCATGCAGATTCCAATCTGCAGTAGTCCTCTATTAAGAGACAGTTAAATTAAGTTGGTGATCAATTACAATTTTAGAAACTTTCTGGCATAATCAGGATTATATGAAGCATTCAGCAACAAAATGGCTGGGTGGTTATAGAACTGTTTTCTGTCACAGTGGTGTGCACACTGCCGTGGGTATTCTGCATTTCCCCTTTGGTTATCCCTAACATTATCCAGGAATTGCAGTCTTTGAATCCCACCAGCTATCTGCCTCTTCCTGTTGACTTGTGCACGTTCCCACCAGTTTGACTTGCTGTGTTAACAGAGTGTACCAGTAGCTCTTGTAAGCAGGCATGTATCGCAAGGCAGACCAGTCTTGAGGTTACTCTAGATCTTGCTTGAGACTTAAAGTCCAATATTGTTTGAATTCAGAAGTGATCACCTGTATCTAGGCTGTGTGGGATTCAGCTCGGAGAATGGATAGTCTGTTGCCAGGGGAGGTGGGTTGTGAAGTTGATGGTGGAAAGGAGCAGCTCCTGCCTTTTCAAATTCAGTATTGCAAGGTTTAAGTCAAGGTGGTGATAATTGTCGTAAATGTAGAACTGCAGGCATGCAGCTTCTATAGTATTATCAGTATTAGAGTATTATCAAAACTGTCTTTTGTTGATCTAACTAGTACTCTACGCCTGCTTCAGCTGGAGGTTGGCTAGGTATAGAATTACTCAGGAGGCCTTCAGCTTTACCTACGTAGCTTGTCTTTTTGTCTACAGAACCAACTTTCTTCCTTTTTTAGATTCAGCAAACAGGAATGTTTCTCTGTCGGTCAGAATGAATTTGACTTGCCATGCCTTTGTACGGAAATTGGTGACTGCTGTTCTAAAACAGAGTGTCACATATATGAAGCCCAGTAACTCTGGGTCTCTTGGGGGATGGATTAAAGCTTTACAATTCATTTTTCTCAGTTGAGTTCCGAGTAAGATTGGCCTGAGTAGATTTAGCAACACCCTTCAGGGAGAAAAATTTCTTGCACTCCTCATTGGAAAATTCATACTTGGAAGAATTATGTTGCCATAGTAGTTATTTTCATGTCCTTTCAACTGGTTTCTTGAAGGATTAAAACTAATCTGAACTTCAGCTTGTTTTGAGGTCAGATGGCTTCATTTCGGGCACAACTTAAAATGTGCCAGAGAGAACCCCCACTCCACAACCCCCGAGTTAGACTTGTCTGTGGTTGAACACCTCTCTGTAACTTTACTGACTCCTATTTTTCTGTAACTTCCTGAAGAACATTTTCGATATTATTTTTTTCCAGAGGGTGTTATTCAAGTTGCACTCTCAGAATGCTGCGGTGTTGATCTTTCTCCTCACATGAAGCTGAGTTTTGAACTGTCCTTACCGAACTTACACAAAAACGTGCAAAAAAACTATCCCCAAACCAACCACGCACACAACCCCAGGTTGAAATCTCCATTTTTCATTGCTCATTCTGAGGAGAAAAGATACGGAAAGGGGACTGTATTTTTTGCTACAAGGGTCATTTGAACTAGAGCAGAGCTGCCCTGTTGATAAGGGTGGCCAGACTTCAATAGAGGTTTGCTTTGTCCTCATGGAAACAGAGCAACCTTGCAGACTTCTTAGAGCAAAGCGTCCTAAGAATAGGGGTACAGGAGCATGTACAGTGTATCAGGTGACTAAACTTCATGAATGCTGCTGTTTGTTTATAGACCATTAGTTAGCTTTTTTTGAGTTTTGGGTTTTTCTGATTTTTGTTGTGTATGATTTTAATAATGGAATGAATTTTATTTAGGTATCGGACTCCTCCAGGACGCCTTTGCTACAAGGTGTGATTATAGCCTTCTTTTAATGAAACTTTATTAATCATCTTACGGTTTCTTTTTTCCCCTCTGCTTCATCTTTTCCTTTGAGTCTGTCTATCTTTTAAATTTTTTTTCTAAGTAATTAAATGGAAAAGGGTAGCAATGAAGACAAGCTATAAGTCATGTTTTGTGCTTAGGTGTTTGGGTTGGGTTTTCTTCTTTCTTTCTTGAAAGGAATATAGGAAAACTTAAGTACCAATGGAACCATGATTCCTAACCCTGAAGGCAGGCTTTGTATGCCTCTCTACTGTATAATTTCCCAAATCCCTAGGAGTGTCTTCAAATACTTAGAATGGGATTTAGTTCCTCTATCTATATGGAAGTCCTTCACCTAATTTTTCTGTGCCACTGCATTGACATGAAAACCTGCTTTGTGCTCATCGCAACTTTGCTGTCCTCTGTTATAATGTTCAGCATTATGATTTGTCTTTACTATCATGTCTGCAGTCCCTCTGTCATCTTACTGCTCAACAATACACTTGTCCCGTGCTGTCTGTAGTGCTTGCAGTGGGATAGAGAGCAAGGATGCAGACCAGCTTTCGTGGTCCTTCTGCTGCACAGCGTCTACACTGCAATGAGGTTTAACTTTAAGCTATAGATCATGACTGCAAACACTGATGGTATTCAACTGTCCACTGTCCCAAGCACAGTATGGAGAGAGCAATGCAAGCTTTCAAATGTCATATTCTTGCAGAATTTTGGTGTTTAAATCTAATCTTGAATTATAGTTGGCAGTCTAGTTATCCATCTACATACAAAGCATAGCTTGTCTGCCCATTACACTGAAGACAGCTTGAGATGGTGAACTCTGCCTGTCTTAAATTCTGAACTAAAAAGTACTTTTCTCATTACCTTCTTTCTTCTAATAAAGAGTACCTTAACAATTTAAGTCTCATTAAAAAGCCTTAATAATAAATGAATTAGGTACAAACCCAAGAAGAGATTAGGAAGTGGAAGAGGTTGAGTGCAAATTAAAATCAGATGGCCAGACTGTATTTTTATAACATAAGATTCTTCTGTCCTGCTGTGTGCACTCAAGTTCTTGGATAGGTTTGTTAAAACCAGTTTTTCAGTTTCAACTTTATACACATGGGAAATACTTAACTCCCTAAGATAGCTCTGAGGTCCCATAATTCTTAGCTGGGAGCGTTTCTGTTTCTGCATAATGATGTAGTCTTGAATTCTAGTTATGCCACATGTGGCTTTATTACGGAGTAGACTTGAGCTGTAATGAGTTGTTGCACAGAAAAACATTTAAAGTATTTTCTGTAGCACAGGGATTTCTGGGGAGAGTAATGTACCTACTTTCTTACCACCAAATGTAGGAAATGTTGCTGCCAAAAAGTGTATAATAAAGGTTTTTCTATAGGTCTTCTGGATTGTTTATACTCCTCATTTATGCCTGCATGATAAACTAATTTGATACTTACTTCCCAGTTATTTATTTTAGAAATACTGTTTGGTTTTTCTATCAGTACAGTCTATAAAATCATTTTAGTAACACCATCAAAAATCTAGTGGACTAATGCAACTTTGAAGTCTTGTAGGTAGACTAGTCCAGCAACTTTTCAGTCTGTCAATTTGAAGTGTTCAGCAAGCTTTCTTATCTTTCTTTGAAGTAATAAATCAACAGATGTCATTGGCATGTTACACAGCATGCACTTGCTGTTAGTACTGTAATTTTAAATCATGTTTTCAGGTACTTGCATATTAATCATAGCTATAGGTTGTTAAGAATTATGTGAATGCAGCAACATCAGAGTGCATCTTGCAGTCAAGTGTGTGCATGAGTACTGTGTACTCTTAAAGGTAGGAGTATGTATTCCCATTTCTAGTTTAACTGTGTATGGTTTGGCAGGGGTTTGGTTGTGGGTTGGTTTTTGTTTGTTTGTTTGTTTTTGGTAGTTCACCATGTTAGGAGATAGCTTTGTAACTAAAAGACATTTATGTTTAACCCATCTTGACACACCACATCCCTCCTCCTCTTAAAAACTGTTAGGATTTCGAATGTGAAAGAAAAAGCTTCTAAATCTTCTTCAGCTCTCCACAATATATGGTCTGATTGCTCTGGTTCTTTTGAGGCTTGAAATAACTTTGTCCATGATTTTAGCATGGTGCATTCATCTTGATGCTTACCATAAAGATTCCTGCAGCTTCTGGGGCTTTGAGGATAAGGTTGTCCTGAGAACCTACAACAGAGGTACACTTTTAGAAAGGCATTTGTTTATCCCTGCCTTCAAGTTGTTGGTTATCCTTCTTCTATATGGTGGGGAGATTAGAAATGAGATGGGATGACGGTTTGCTTTTTTTTTTTTTTTTTTTTTTAGCCTTGTAATGTTTATGTGTATCAAAAAAGCCCCAAACACCCTTTGGTGTTTTTGGTTTTAAAGTTAACTTAAAAATCTGCTATATTAAGCACAGACTTAAAGATTTAACTAGAGGGGGTACCTCCAGCCTAAGTACATTTTGTGCTACTTGTTGTAGGTTTAAGAGAAGAATCCTTGACTTTGGGATATGCTGAATTGTTGCAAATAGTGTCAGCTCTTCTTCTGGAAGCATCTTGTCAATTTAATAGGGAAACATTTTGCAAAAATGCTTACCAAAACTACCTTCTCTATGCCAGCTGTTAGATGATCCTCCCTAGAAGGAAGGAAGGAAGATAACATGACAACACTTGATGTAATGCGGTGCCATATGATGGTTTGTTGTGTTTTCCTGGAAACAAATACTTCTATCTTCATTCAAAATGAGGGTTTGACTTCTGTAATTGTAGGGAGTGGTTTGCTTTGGGTGATTTTTGATGTGGGTTTTTGGTCACAGTGCGGGGTTAAAGTTCTAGATATACTGAAGTGAATATAAGGTTTTCGTTGGCACAAGAGCTTGGTATTTGCTGCTGGACTGAGTGTCTGCTATTGCTGTATTGTGGTGGTTAGGTGTACTGGCAATACTAGTGCTTGCCTTAATTCTTATTGTCTTAGTTCTGACATGCGAAAAGAGGGATACGAAAAACCTTTTCTGGGTTTAGCTAGATTGATACTGTGGCCAGTAGGCTCTCCTAAGCTTTACCCAGGTGCCAGTGACTTGCTTCTGCCTTGGAACTGTCATCAAGTTGGGGCTGTTCAGCCTGGAGAAGAGAAGGCTGTGTGGACACCTCATAGCAGCCTTCCAATATCTGAAGGGGGCCTATAGGGATGCTGGGGAGGGTCTCTTCATGAGGGACTGCAGTGACAGGACAAGGGGTAACGGGTTCCAACTTAAACAGGGGAAGTTTAGACTGGATATGAGGAAGAAATTCTTTCCTGTAAGGGTGGTGAGGCACTGGAATGGGTTGCCCAGGGAAGTTGTGAATGCTCCATCCCTGGTGGTGTTCAAGGCTGGGTTGGACAGAGCCTTGGGTGGCATGGTTTAGTGGGAGGTGTCCCTGCCCCTGGCAGGGGGGCTGGAACTAGATGATCTTAAGGTCTTTTCCAACCCTAACTATTCTATGATTCTATGATCTCAACTTACTGCACGGCGTGTTGGCATGTCTGGACCAGGAAACAGCTTGTTTAAACAAACCTGCTTTTAATAAGGTATGTTTGTGCACCTTGCAGTGAAACATTTGTTGGCATAGAAGTAGGTATGGCAAAGAGATGGGTCGCGACTTGAGAAAAAAAGTTAAAGAAATTACTCTTTTTGCCGTATATATATGGAATTATACCACACTAAAGTGCATATAACATGACAGTGTCAGAGCCTGGCAAGCAGTGGGTTCTAGTAAGACAAGAAAGCAAGCGTGGAAATCTGCCCAGCTTAGAACCCATGCAGCGAGCAGCTGTTTTACAGGAAGCCTTTTTACTACTAGGCAGAATGGGCAACTATGGAAGAACATCTGTGGGGTTTTCTACTTTTTGATGCTGAAATTATTATGCCCTTGTCCTAATAATCCTGCCATGCTGCATATATGAACTCATTGACTTTTTCTGGTTTTCGACATCAGTTTTACTACTTCTGTATCTTCGGTCTCTGGTTGTCATCTATCAAAACTGTCCAGTCCTTGGCCTCTTATTACTTGTGCTTAATTCTGAAGCCCTCAAACTGATGGGTCTCAGTTTGTCACACTAACTAATGTGTGTATTACCAAAGTATTTTTTTCAGTGCCTTGTCCCAGTGCGGAAGCCAGAGTCTTTGTTGTGCTCTAGCAATACAGCAGTGGGTAGGGAAACAGGCTGCTTTTTAGTCAGGAAAAGTACAATTTTGTCTTGTGTTATTCAGGTGGCCTAATCAGTTACAGGAATTGGAAAGTATAACAGTCTGGTTCAGATTCTCCTCTGTTGCAGGACTTTTCAATTCCATTTCTTTTATCCTTTTTAAAATAAAGGAAAATGTACAAAGAAATGTTGCAAAAAAACCGCTGCAGGTTTCTAACAGTAATATGGCTAGCTTTTACAGTCGTGAAAAGAGAAAGTTCATCTTTTCTGTGCAAGCTATTGCTTGCTATCTGTACATGTTAGATAGGATCCTGGATCTGTTTCCAGTTCTGCAAATCATGTCTTCAAAAAATCTGCTTTATCCCAATCATTTTTTTAAATTTGTTCTCTGTATTTAGTAAGTGAGACAGTTTTGACTTGGAAGGTTAATTTCTTGTAGAGAACTTGGATCCTTGGTTGGAGAATGCTTTTGCAGTGGAAAGCATTAGCTAAAAGAGCTTTGATTATTTGGCTTGAATACTTTCTGATCTACAGAGGACTTCTTATCTGTATGCTGCTAAAATGCACTCTTAACACATTTTTAATTATATTTCTCAGCTAACAAATACTTGGGACTGATGGGAAAGCCAGTAGTTCTTTCTAAAGGTACCTATCTTCTTTTTTCTTTTTACACTTAGATGATGGAACACCTGGATTATACAGGAAATGAAGAAAGCACAGTATCAGCCAGTGAGCAGCCTGGAGGACAATAACATGTAGGATCCTGATTTAAAATAGTATTCAAACTTTGTACAAATTAATGACAGCAAATTTGGTGAAGTTTTGCAATAGAGTGTTTCCCACTCTGTATAAAAGGGGTTTTATTCCCATACCTATATTTTTATGGAAAATATTGTTAATAACATAAAAGTAATCAAAATAGACTTGCATTTTTACAGCCAGACAATAGCTAGTAAAACCGTGCCTTATTTTGATTTAAATAAAAGGATATTTTCTATGCGATTTTCCAAATGTGTTTCTATACAATATATTTTTGTAAAAGTTGCTTACCCGTATCAGTTAGAATGAAATTTTTTTCTTAAAATTGATTAAGGCTAGTCAAGTTTCATTTAAAAATTAATAAATCACAGTACCCTTAATAGGATTTCTTTCCAGATTTTGAATACAAAGATCAATAGTAAACTATAGCAACTATAGAATGAGACTGTAGTTCCATTACAAGTAATTGAATAAACAGCGTGAATGTTGGTCTGTGTACTTCATAAGCCATAAAATAGATAAAAGGGCAAATTTAGCTTGGGGTTGAGCTCTTCCCCACCTCCGTGCCGCCTGGTATCACTGGCTTATGCCTTAATTGTGAAAATTGTTGAGCTCTGATGCAAGTCTTTAGGTTATAAACATTACCAACCATTTCCAAACAAAATTAAAGGGGGAGGTACTTACCCCATGGTCCTGGAAACTTAGGTGCAGCTTCTGGAATAGTTGACACAAAATGGTGTGAAAGACAACAGGGGTTTTGCTCAAGAAGTGCTATTTGGGTGGGTGGGGTGTAGTGTTAACTCTGGCCTGGTTCTTCTCCTACCCATTGAAACTAAGTCTATATTTGTGGTCTTAATTTGGCTGTGGATCAGTTCCAAGGGATGGGGGAAGACATGACAGGGTTTTTTAGCTTTTGATTCTACACTATTTTTTTTTTTAACTATTTTTGAAAAGTCTTTGCAATTGATAGACAAAACAACAGGTTTGAATAGTGCTAGTAGTGCCTGTGTTAGTTAAGGCCAATGCATGTGTTTAACTTGTTTAATCTTCATTTGGTTTAGCTTTTAAAGACTTGGAAAAGGAGAAATAGTTTAAATCATTAGTTTGCATTTAGAAGAGTTTTGAATTTGTTTGACACTTTTTCTTTTTTCAGGAAACTGCAGATTTGTGGGGGTTTAGGTGTAGAACATTTGTATAGCTGTAATGCTAACACTTTACACCAAAGAAAATTGGAGAACGCAATAACAGGAGACAGCTGAGTTCACTTAGTGCTAATGTCAGGTAGTCCTTAAAATGTTCTTTCTATTCTTTAAATGAATGTCCTTCCCATAGTCAGTACAAGTTCAAGAACCTGGAGAAAACAACTGAATAAGTACATGCTGGACAGTGTCATTGCAGACTTTCCTGCTTGTCTGAAGGTCGCCTCCAAACTTTTATAGTTCGTTTGGGGCATGTCAGCTCAGGAAAACTTACCCAGGTTAAATCTAGTTTAGCTAGATTTACTTTGGAAGTATGCTAATGAAGACAATTGTAAATCTGTATTGGCAGTTAACAAAGGCTTACTGCAAATTCCCTGCTTTACATAATTTGTATCAAACTTAAACTTCTGTTCCTGAGAGTCAGGAGCAGACAGACTTCCAGCCTGAGTGTCGGTTGCTGCCATTCACACAGACTGACCATGGTGCCAGTTGATACGGGTAAGATAACCACCTTGTTTGCAGCTTCCATAAGTAAACAGAAATTACTAACTGTTTTCCTATGTTAATTGCCCCTCTTGACTTTCTTGACCTAAGCTTGAGCTGACAGCCTCAGAATACAATGATCTTGTGCACCACCTTCAATTTTTTTGACCGGCACTTAATAAATTACAGCATACCTCAGTGTTCCAATGCAGACTGAAAACTTGTCTTCTGATCTGTTGTCATGCTCCTTGTCAGGCCCAGTGTCTGCCAAAGTTAAATAGTTACAAAGAAGTTTCTGAAAATTCCTGAAAGAGGTAAAGAAGTCATAACTCATTCAAAGTTGTGCACTACTCAAAGCTCTCAGACGCTTCTCAGTCCTTGTAATATGACTCCTTTTTCTCTTTGAAATAACCTGAATTGAGGATTTGCTACGATTTCAGCCATAAATGATAACGGAATTAATACAAATAAAGATGTTTGGCAGCATAAGGCAGCATCAGCAGCTGGCTGTGGAAACTGTCTTGTTCTGTGCCTAATTGTGCTCCATGCCTGATCACGTCTGAGGTTTCACACACGTGCTGCAGTTTAATGGGATGTAAACTAACTTTTTTCTTTCAAATGCTTAGGTGCTTTGTTTACAAAAATTAAGAATGGAGTTTAAAATTTTATATAAATAATAGGTTAGTAGTGACTACTGAAATGAGGGTTTTATAAGTTCAATAGAACTGATTGTGACACTTTTAGCAATTTTGAATGTTTTTAATATTAAATTTGGTTGGGCTAAACACTATGTTAAAGGCCTTTTTAGTCATACACATAAAAATCTTACTACCTTTTCATTGTATGTTTACTGACAACAGCCCCCTCCCTTATGACTCTTTAAGTTATCACTTCAAGAATGTTATTAATAAATGTTACTTGGAAAAAACCCAGTTGAGTAATTTGTTCTGACTCATCTTTTTCTTACTGTGAATGTTCACGACAAAAGTTAATACTTCATAATACCAAGTAAATTCAAAATATTCATGGTACATGCTCATAAATATGTAGTTGTAGTTTTTATCCATCTTGCCTGAATGGTGGTTTTGGTGGATTGCTTTTTTTTGTCTTTTTACTTTTGCAGAGGCAGGGGACAAACTGAAGTCTGAATTGAGCTACATCAACTTTACTGGTTTAACTTAGCACATCCTTGTTGCACAGCTCTGATCATGGAGCTCTGTGAAAGTCTGACAAACAGTGAGTTAGAAATTTAACGTGTGAACTTCTTCATGGTAACAGGCCTACTTGCGTTCAGCCTAGGAAATAGTGCTGTAGAAGGGTTGTTCAACTGAGTTTACTTAGCCCTAGATATGAAGGGCAAAAAAAAGCCAGGCTTTTTCCAAGTCTTGAAACCCAGGCTGAGTTGGAAATGGTGGCAGGGAAATCAAAACACACTTGTAATGGGATCTTTGAGACATCCCTAGAACCTTGGGATAGTGTGTTTTTAACATGTTTTCAAGTATTTTATGCCTCTTCTGTTCGTATACTGGAGGTTCCAGTAGCATTGAGTCACAGTATCTGAGGACTTAAGAGGGAGAAAACTCTCCAAAATGCTTTCTGAATTTATTTTTTTAATTTTTATTTTCCTTAAAAAGCATAGAAGCTACAAAGAACAGACACAACTGCAGTCAATGAACTGCACCATCTGTTCTCCTGCATTCCCTTCTTAAGGCTGGTACATTTGACGGTAGCAAAACTGCAAATCTCAGAGGCTTGAAAATTGCAAGCAGAAGAAGGGCAGTTTCTTCTAAGGAAGGGGTTTACCATTATTAGTTAACAAATGCTTGCCTGTTTATATCAGTCCCATCTTTACAATAAAATTCCATTTAGACATAAGAAAAAGCTTTTCACTGCGAGAGTGGTCAAACACTGGAGCAGGTTGCCCAGAGAGGTTGTGGAGTCTCCATCCTTGGAGATACTTAAAATACAGGTGGTCACAGGCCTGGCAGGGAGGGTGGACTAGGCAATCGACAGAGGAGGATTGCAGCTCTACTGCTTTGATTATTAAGGTATTTTGTGCTCATTTTCCAGCTTGAATAATGTGCAATTTGTTTTTTCTTGTTTTCACAGAAAATTTCATTTTATCATGACGATGTGGGTTTGATTCACACACACACAATATGCAATTATTTACTTTTACTAAATTATTAGATTGAAGCATACTTAAAAGTTGTCTTTGGATTTGTAATGCTTTCAGAAGCTAAAGTGCAATTTTATTTTCACGTAACCCATATGCACAATTTACCGGGTGTTTTATCTTTCTAATTTCTGAGGAAAGGAGGAGAGCAACTCAGATTGTCACCCCTTTTGTCTGAATTGAGTGGTCAAGGTTCTGTGTTCTTCAGGGAGGCTGATGATGGAGGCTCAGGTATCTCTGGAATTCCTCTTATTTATAAAGAATGTGCAAGATCCTGTTTCCCTGAACACAGAAGGCATTAAATAGCTGAGAATAGGGTTTTTGCTTGCAGCTCTCAAAGGCCTTTTAACCTAGAAAGTGTTTAGATCAAAGAGCTCCCTTTCAGCTTTTTCTTAAGAGTGTGCTCAGGTATTCTCATGTCTGTTTTTTTCACTCATCTCCTTTCTTTCCTCCCGTTTTCTATTTTGGGCAATACCACCACGTTTTTAAGTGTCTTTGCACATTACTTTGTTTTGGGCAATAATAAGTTCCTCTGTTCCAGCATGAATATGGGCATTTATGAAGAGGTTTAATCATTTGGACTCTCTTAAAAATGTAGCAGTCATACCCACCAGCTCAATCCACCAGTAACTTAAAACAATAGCTTATCTTCTGCACATCCTTATCTGTGTTACAGTCCCAATGACTTTCTGGGTTGCATTAGTGTTGGTGTAATAACCTGGCTTAGATTTGGAAAACAAAAGAAAGGAAGATTTTTACAGTTTTACCCAGTGTGCTTGTGCTGGCTCTCCCTGTGTTTTGCAGAAAGGCCACTAGAATATATCAACTTCTATATTGTACATGCTTGGAAATATAAGGAAATAAAACAGGTATTGGTACCTTTAAAAGTGCAATAATAACTCGGATACTTTAATGTAAAGCTTTGTTGTGATGGCTTTCTATCAAAGCTACAAGAAAATTTAGGTCCTTTTAATTAATGTTTCTTTCAAAAGGTACCAGAAACTGTGGTGGGAAATGAATCCATCTTTGAGGATTTAAGGCAGTTAGCTGCAGGAAACTAGCAAACAGCTGTTCCTCTGGTAGGTGAGTATCTAGTGGCTGATTTCAAAAATATTTAAAAAGTAAATGTACATTACAGTAACAATGGAAAAAGAGCAAATGCATGCCCACGGGTGCCTTTTTCTCTAAAAAATGGAACAGCAAGCCTCCGCAGGACCAAGTGATACTTTTGTCAGGGTCACTGTCAAATAGGAATTCGGTAAGACAATTAAGACTAGTCCTGTGTATGCTCACCTAGAATTTTATGTTTTGATTATGAGATACCTATCCCTGGATTTAAAAGAAATTTCAAGAAACAGAGCTGTGTGAGAATACCTGTGAACTTGTCTCCAGTTTATAAGAGTCAGGAAGCAGTTCATTTGACCTTCTGCCCTATTCTTGAAAAGCAATTTGTTTAGACTGTCACGCTATGCTGGCATTGCTGCCTGCTGCTGCCTGGCTCCATGGAGAAGCAACACCTCCAGCTGCCGCTGTTAGGGGCATTGCAGTGATGGAAGGAGATGCTGCACCTCTACTGCTTGCGCAGGGAGCATCTCTGCACAAGGGTGACCTCAGTGTGTGCACCAGCTGACTGCTAGCAAGTGAAAACTCAAACCAAGAATTCGTAAGCCCAAAGATTGCAGCTGGAACAATTTTCCCAGGAAAGCTTGTTTTAGGTGTTTGTGTTTCTTGGTGTGTTTTAGGGGTTTTTTTGGGTTGGTTGGGTTTTTTTGGGTTGTTTTTCTTTTTTTTTTTTTTTTTTTTTAAGGTAGGCAGACACTGATGAAAACTTGCAAAGGGTCACCATTCTGGTGTAAATGTCCCCAGACTGTCCTGGTTTAACACATGTAAATAGAGACATGGGGAGGCACACCCTTGGCAATTTTGTGCAAGATTTTGGCCTGTGTTAAGCTCTGAAACATAGTTTTCTGAACAGTAAGTAATGGATCATATTCCCAAATGCGGGATATGCTTACATTATACTTTAATCAACGGGTTGGGTAGTGTCTTTTTTTGTACGCTATGGAGCACATCAAAGGAAAAATCGCACATTCAGATCTACTGTGTGCGCTCTATCAGCTCATGAACTTGGATGTCCCTTCCTGTTGATATGGAATATCTTTAATGCAGATTTTAGAAGTGGAAACCCTACACTTTCATTTACCTGATTTGAATGTGACAAGCCATACCCCAAAACAGCACTTGAGTTCCTGGGTTTGCACTCTGAGCTTGGCATGTCATGGGGCCCTTTGTGCTGCCATCCGAAAGCCGCTCTACAGCCTTTTCCTAGTGCTGGTCATAAGTTGCCAGTCCTAGAAAAACAGGGCAGCACCAAGAAGATGAGAAGCCTCATGGAGCTTCCTGGTATGTGAGCTGCAAAGTAAATGGCTGACTTTGTAAGATGCTCTAGCCCTTACAAATGCAGTGAAAATGCCCATGTGCTGTCATGATTGGGTCTCAGATTAGAGGGGAGCTGAACTCTCAACTTCAGTGGGTGGCCTTTGGGTGATACCAGATCAGCTCTTTTATCTCTAAAGGTGTGCTGCCTCTGTGCTCCCTTCTTATAATTACTTTGTACAGTAAGATGTTAGTGCATTTTGCCAATTTTAATACATGAGCAGTTTAAATACATACATTGTATGCTGTGAGTCTCAGTCAGTTACAGGGGATAATTTGTTCTATGACTTATGCAAAATTTTTGCACGTTATTTTTATTTCAGATTTTATGACCTATTTCTTGAATGTACAGCTAAGCCACTTGTTTCCTTTGAGGGAATACATCTTGTCAGCTCTTAAAGGTAACACATTGTTTAGACTAACTACTTTTTGGTTTTGAGGAACCTTGGTATCATGCTAAAGGTGCTGAAACCTTTGGGATCTCATCAGAAGATGATGTCTAATTCTGGAGTGTACCATGTACTGGCAGTGACCAGAATTTCTGAACAGTTTAAAAACTGTGAAATTACCCTTTTTTTGAATTTTATTTTTCCTGGCTTCAACAGAAACAAGTCTCCTCCTTTTAAGTTATATTTCTTAAGTGGTGTGATTCACAGTAACATATCTGGAATTGCTGAAAAGTTGTGTGTTTGTGATGTTGTTTTGTGTATTATCTGAGACGTATCAGGCAAAATACTTACACAGAAATGTGGCAACTCCAGCACTAGAAAAACCCGTCACAGGTAACAGAGGAGACTCACAGACCCTATTAACCTGTGTCATTGTACGCTTCTTTGCCTTACTTGACCAATTTTAAACTTTCAGGTTTTAAACATAAGTATCTTCAGTGTTGAGGAATAGCAGTTGGAACATAAAGTGGTGAGTTGGGACTGTAGCTGTAGCTGCACACCTGGTTTACCCCAGTTTACCCAGATCTGTCAGAATGGACAAACCTGTGGCAAAAAAAAAAAATCATGTGGGAGAACTGGCCCATCTTAAAGAGCAAAAGTGAAGAAGTGAATCGGTAATACCTCTTTTCTGCCACAGATGACTTTAGTAAGGGACAAAAATGTTTTCTATGCAGAATCTGTCTGACCTTGAGTAGGATATTAACTAGATCTCCTTATCAGTTGGCATTTGCATCTGATTTAACTACCTGAACTCCAGCACGTATATTGAACAACTTTAAAAGAACAGCTGAATAATAGCAGAGAGTCTCTTTGGTAATATTTTTTAGGGAATCAGACAAACAAAAAGTCAAACCCAAATAATTTTAACGGTAACTCATTTAATTTTGCATAAAGTAAGTGATCTATTTTAATTTTTTCTTTCTCTGCTTGAGTCAGTATTTCATCAACATGAGGGTGAGTGAGCCTCATCCTGGCTGCCGGGTATTGCCAGCAGAAAAGCCTGAGATAAGGGCTTCCTTAGAGAGGTTTCCTACAGTCCTTTAGCACTTACTGCACCGAGATCAAGTTACAGCTGGTTTAATGCGATGTAAAACCTATTAAGGTTGACATCACAAATTTTACTAGTTCTGGTGATGATTACATAACAAACTCAACATAAAGTGCCAGTGACAGACTTACAGTTTGGTTTGAGATATAAAAATGAGATAGGAACCACACAGCATGTTTAAACCAGTTATATTCCATTTTAGATAACAGAAGCTTGCTTCAGGTTAAAGTTCCTTAAATGCAATAAGGTATAAACTAATGCGTTGTTATTGCCTTATTCAGAGCTGACAGTTGTTGATTTGGAAGGAGATACTGGAAGAAATTTGAGTTGACTGTTGGTGTGGATGGAAGGTAACACTTCCCTCTGAGGCTGAGGTACAGTGATTTACGGGATTTAACATCTGAATGTATGAGAAGTCACTCTTTTTGGATGACTAACTGCTAGCTGAGGATAAACCACGTCATGTTCTGTATGGCTAATGAAAGTAATAAAGGGATATAAGATGACTTCCTTATGCCATGTGCCTTTACTGCCAGGTCATGAGGATGTTCTTCACTGTGGTGCTATGTCCTGCCCCCCTTCACAGCACTCTGAAGGCTGACGTTCTCCCAGCCGGAGTGAGGCAGAGAGGATGTCAATGACTCATTTTCCCTTCATTTTCTTCACAAGCTGTTCCAGTGAAACAATGTGCTGTCTCTCCATCTAAGCTTATTGCAAACAGTTTAACTCTTGAACAATTTGATGTCAATCTCTTTACAGTTTTGCAGTATCAACAGGAGAAAAAAAAAAGCATGGAAAATTCCTTACCTCAAGCATGTTCTCCTAAAACAATAGCTTGTACCAGAGAAATCTCATGCCCAGGCTGGCCTCCAGCTACTTTTTCCTAATTCCATTGCTCCTTCTAGCTCTTGGATTTATCATTCTCAAACTTAAGAGGCCAACATGATTGATAACCATGAGAATCAAGTCAGTATAGCCCATAGATGAAGTCAGTATAACTTCATATAGAATGACCTAGTTATAGAAGAGCTCGCTTATTAACTTCATGTGGGATATGAGGAGGTTTGGACTGATTAATTAGGGGAAAACATAAAGTGAGGAAGTAGATGTGGTAGTCTGTCAGAAATGCTTTATGGTATTAGCTGAAGAATTCAGAATTCCCCCATTTTCTCTGCTTTCCTTTAGAGAGTTCTTGATCCCTCTCCAGAGGAAAAATTACTGGGTTTTCACTGCTCCTTCTGTTACTGCTCCATAAGCCAAGAACTAGCACTAGCACATGGGAATCTGGGTGGGAACAAGTATCTGTGAATCAGCAGGCTTTGGATTTCTTCTGCAGAAAGAGAGTGAATTTAGCGTGTTAGTTGTGAGATCTTGTACTCAGAACTAAATTAAATTTTCCCTGGAAACGCCTAATTTTCCTACTCCATGGAACTTTCGAGTCCTGGGAGCCTGATTTTCATAGCTATGTAAGATAGCACAAATTCTTGTGATGTTAACCAAGAATTAGGAGCTCTCCTGCAGCTGAGGAACATCCTGCAGCAACACCCTAATTGTGGAGCTGAACTCCTGTCTGTGTGTTGGGTCTCCTGAAATTTGTACCTATTGTTTAAGCAAATGGCTTCTGCTACCAGAATTTACTACTGGATTTGCCCTGCTAAGTAGCTGCTAACGAGAGGGTGTTTTGTTTCTTGTTATCTACAGTTTGGTTAAAGTAACAGCTGCCAATTCTGTTGCTTTCAAGTGCTAGGTTTGTTTTTTTGACCATGCATTTCTAATAATGGAAGTGGATCTAGTAAGTTTGGTGGTTTACGGAGCCTCAGGGGCTGAAGAGACATATTACTGTCATGGTTCACCATCTTGTCACAACAGTGCAGACAGATGATGAGGCCTGACAATTAAAATCAAAGTTTAAAAATTAATTTGAATGTTCTGATTCAGTTTACACAAAATTACCACTCTCATGCGGCTGTGGTATGTTAGAAATGGCACCAGGAACTCTGAGCTACATTTAACTTACTTTTGAACTATGTTTTAATTGCAAAGAAAGCACTGAGCTGTCTAGTTGCATATGTCTTACATAAAAATTAATGTCAGACATAAATTTTAGTTGAGAGATTTTTCTAGATTTTTTTTTCATGCTTAGGGAATACAAGTAACTTGAACCAAACTTAATTGCTGTCTTTTTCTTCCCTTACAAATGCTATTTATTCCATCATACAGTTTGTTGCAAAAGATGTAATGGAACAAGTAGTAGAAATGACTGCATGAGGCTTTTTATTCATGATACTGGTTTTCCAAGTTTTCTGACTGCATAGTCAAAAGAAGGTAAGTCACTGCTCTGGGCAGTGCCAGGTCTAAACTGGGAACAGAGTTGACTGAAGTGGAAGAAACGCATCTGCCTTTACCCCTCCAAAACCAACTTTCTTTCCATTTTCCTCAGGCTGAGGTGCCGGTGACGCGCTGCTAATGGTGGCACTGCCATGCCATGAGCACGATGGGCAAGAAATCTCCCATCGAATCTTAACTAACTCTGCTCCCTGTGTGGTTTAAAGAAGGAATTACGCAGGCTCACTTTATCGAGGCCCGTGATTCGAGATCTGCTCTGACACAGCGTTTCCCGGGCCGGACACGCGCGGGGCTGCGACACCCGGTGTTCGGGCTGATGCTTTTGCGCAGCAACGGGGCTGTCGGGAGCAGCTTCCCTTTGAACCACGCGTTTCCAGTCAGGAGGGTTTCTGTCCCGGGAAGCTCCGTGTGCAGCGTCACTTTGGCCTTTACTTCACAAACAGCGCAAGGGGGGCACGGCCGCCTGGCACCCACTTGCGTTTGTTCGGGGCTCCCCCTCCGTGCGGGAAGGTGGAAGCCGTACCTTACGTCCCCATCTCCATTCGCCCTCGGCCCGCCCGACGGGGACCGCAGCACCACATGCGACCGAGGGGCGGTGAGCACCGCCCCGGCGCCCCCTCCTCCCGGGGGCGGGTCGCGCTGACGCGGCCGCGCCGCGGCTCTCCGCCGGCGGAGTCGCACAATTATGAGAGAGACGCGCCGGGCCGGGGCTGCCGCCAGCGCTGAGTCCCGGTGCGGAGTCGAGCGAGCGCCGTCCTCCTTGTCCCGCTCTTCCCGTCGCCCCCGGAGCGTTGTCCTCGCCCGGCTTCTCACCCAGCCCTCAGCAGCTGCCGAGCTCAGCCCCGATAGATGGAGACAGGCCCCGCCACCGCCGACGCCGAACCACGAGCAGGAGCTACCCGGCGCGAGGAGAACCAGAGTCGGCGCCGAGACCCAGCCCGGCCCTGAGGAGAATGGTGAGGGCGGCGGGGGCTGGGGAAAGGGACGGGTCGGGCTGAGGGGGCGCCGGATCAGACCTGCCCCAGCCGGCTGCGCTGGGTCACGGCTGTCGCAGCCGCCCTCATCCGCCGCGGCCCCTCTCGTGCCTTGGTGCGGCGGCTGTTCCCCTGCCCGCCCCGGTGGTGGGAAGGAGGGACGCCGCGGGGCTGTCACCGCCGGGCCGGAAGCGGAGGCGCGGGCTCGGGCGCCTCGGGCCCGTCTTCGCGCGGTGACCGGTGTCGTTCCCTCAGTGCCCGCCCGACGCCCGCGACCTGCCGGTCCCGGCGGGCCCATCTTCGCGGAGCTCCCGGCCGGGTGACCCCGCCGCCAGCCGGCATGTCTGGAGCCGCCTGCGTGGTGCCCGCGGGGCCGGCCAGCGCCTCCCGGCTGTGCCGCAGCCCTCCGCTCCTCGGGGCAGCGCAGTGGGAGCTGATCCTGCGGCGGGGGGTCGACTGCCTCAAGCCGTGACCTCTGTTGAGTACTGCTGTGGCCCCCCTTCGGGGCTTTAGCTGGCACCGGCATCCATACGGTGGACCATGTGGTTCTCGGGGATGCAGCTCATCTTCTACCTATTTCATCTTTACAGTTTCTACGCCTTGTCATAGACAAGGGAGTGTGTGAGCTTCTGCAAAGAAAATACAGTTTTAATTCCAGCTCTTCCTTCTGGCTGCTGATCAGTTCTTTACCCTTAGAAGTGTCTTCCTTAATTGATATTTACAGAATTTAAAGTGAGCCATCGCATCAAGTGCTTTCAGATAATTTTGAAAATCCAAGTGGAGTGTACATCTGCATTGCTACAGCCTGCTTGAACTTCTGCTTGGGTGCTTTATTTCACAGTTCACAACCACAGGGATTCCTACCCATGAACCTTCCGTTTCTGACAGTATCTGAGAGCTGTGTAGAAATGTGGGCTGTCTTTTTCTAGAATCTGCCAATCCAGCACTCTTCTAGGAAGAAGCTGAAAGTGCAACCTTTGGTCTGTCTTGAAAGAACACTCGACATCTCTATGTGTGGTGCTTGCCCTTCTCAGCTGAAATGTTGGGTGGTTTGGGTTTTTTTTTAAGTTTTGTGGGGGTTTTGTTTGTTTGTTACTTTAGTGCTGGTGTTGGTGCTGACGTAGTGTAGAAATCTGCAGATTTCTTTTAACCATTATAGATTTGTAAGCTGATCATGGCTCAGCAGTTTTTCTGGCAATGTAACAGTTTGCAGTGTTTTATACTTACCGTGTGTGCATCAACTATTTTGAAACCACTGTTTAACAGGTGCTTTCCCCGAGTGGAATATAGGACACTTGCAAGTTCATTTTGCTAGGAATTTGCCTGCTGCTCCATGGCTATTTAGCAATTTTGAAGAATTGCTGGACAGTGTCCAACATTAAATCAGGGATTATTCTAAAGAGTGAGATGTTCAGTGTGGCAATGCCGGGAGCTCAGTCTTGGGGTTTTTTTTAATGTGTCTGTGTGGGTGAGATAAGTGTCTGCTAGATCATCCTTCATACCTTCTGATATGAGGCCATTCTTGACTTTGCTATTTAAAGTGGGGGGAAGAAGCCCTTTGTGCATGTGGAACTGTTTAGGCTGGTTGTGGACTGTTTGTACCTTAGTTTCCTGATGTTTTACTTTGATTTTATTTAATTCTTTTTTCTTGCTTGAGCTCAGGAGCAGAAGGGTAATTTTCACTTGTCATACAAAGGAACCTTGAAACATCACCTTGCATTTAACAGTTATCTCGCTTATATTTAAAGCTGCTCTATCTGACCATCTACCTCCCTGTGTGGATTATCTTGGAGGTGGTACTCTTTTGTGTTCTACAGTTTCATTTCTTCTCTTATTCCTCAGGGCTCTGCCTAGCTCGTCTTGCTGCCTTACCTTTTTGTCTTGTCACATCAGCCCTGCTTGTTCTGCTTTGCTGGTGATAGACTGCAGCATCCAAACTCCTCCTCTCTCTCCTAGTTATCTTTACCACTTGCTGTGCTTCCCTTTCCAGGAAGCTTTGCACCAACACCCAAACTTTTCCTGCTTCTCTTTCATGTTCCTTCATGAAGTGCATTTCTATTAACTGTTCACTCCTTGTGGACAGTCATGACAGATAAGTGTTTTCTAAACAAACCAATGTTGTTTTGAACTTAAATAATTGATGCTGACACAGTAGGGTTTGGCCATATTGCTTTGTCGATTTTACACCGGTAATGCTGCAAAATAAATCTCTAAGAGGACTTGGCCAAAAGTGTGTGAAGGGAGGTGGTTTTACAGTCTACAGTTTGTGTGCTTGACAGGATTTTGCAAAGCAAGTTCAATTTTCTTTCTCAGAAAGAGTCTAATTCGCCTAACCAGGAGTTTAATATGAAGCTGCACACGCAGTGACACTTTTACTGAACTTGGGTACTCTCAGGGTATTATCTGAAACAAGTCACGTTCAGAGTTCCAGTCTTTAAAGACTTGAGGCTGGATTTTGAAATTGTGGCTTATGTTTTCATAAGCCACAACTTCAAAATTGTCTTGAAGAATCAAGACAATGAACCGATACTTCTCATGCCGATATGCTTAACCTGAAAAATGTATTTTTGTCTTTTTTTTTTTTAATCTAAACATAGAATCATAGAATAGTTAGGGTTGGAAAGGACCTTAAGATCATCTAGTTCCAACCCGCCTGCTTATTTCTTTTGGAATCCCTGATTTCCTTTAACCTTGTCTACTTTGGCTGCCGTATGTGTGTGCCACATTAATTTGCTGAAACAGGTAACGTAATTTCTGCCTTTTTTGTACCACTTTTTAAAAGGCAAACTGACAGGAAAATCTATATGTGTGTTTTTTCAGAATTGAAGTTTTGTCTTTGAGGTCACGTTTCTTGTTTCTAATGTGAACGGTTTTGTCTTGGTGCATTTTAGCTTCAGTGGTTGAAATTCCAATAACTGGCTTTTCAGCAGGTAAACTAATGAATAATCTCACCCCCTGTGTGTATCTGGATAAGATACTTATTAAAAATAATGTTACTTCTTGCCTCTGATACTGACAAGCAGTATTGGGCTCTGGCAAGTAAGTCTATATGCTTCATTATTTCTACAAGAAATAATCCATGATACTGGCCTGACCTGTGGTAAAACTTCATTTTCTTCATGTTCCCTGAACTGAAGCCTTTCTTCTCTACTGTATTCTCTTCAAAGTTGTTATTGTCCTTTATTTGATTCAGTCCCATCTCTTTTGCTCACATAATGAGAATGTACAGATCATGGTGTGATGTTAGTATATTGTGATACAATTTATATTGAAAATGATCTACCTCATCCTTGGTTGCTGTTATTTTTATTACTTTAAGCCTAGCTTTTCTTTTACTTGAATTGTAGATGGTTTTGTATTTCAAGTAATAGAGAAGCTAATCTAACAAGAGAATAGAAAATGTAAACCCCAAAACCCTTTTTCTTGGCAAGCTTTTCTTCCTGACCTGGCTCAGCACAGGATTAGCTGGGCATCGGCTCTGCTGCACACAAGAGGAGGTAGGATGTGCAGGAGACTTTTTGGTAGCAGCCAGTCATTAAACCAGCATTGGCTGGCACGCTGAACTGTTGCATCTGGCTGGATGGAACCACTGACCCAAGCAGAAGTGGCCCAGAGACCATTCTGTGTCACAGCTGTTGTGCTGGCAGAGGGAATGCTGTTTTTTTTTTTTTTTTTTTTTTGAGGAGTGGTGAGCTTTTTTCAGCCTTCTTTACACCTATATTTTGTCTAGCATGTATAGTGGATGGGAGCTTTTTTAAAGTAAGGGCGTGAGCCACTTTCTATAACTACCAGGTTTGCGGGAACCACGGTACAGCTCAAGTTTGTTTTTCTCCTGAGCACTATAATTCTTCCAGGGAAGTAGGGACAGCGCAGGTTGTCTAATTGCTGTTAGGCAAGCAGAGGAAATTTGTTACTCCTCTGTTTTTAATAAGAAGGAAAGGCCAGTGAACTTCTGATGGGATAATATAATACAAAAAAACAAGAGAGAAACTGGGGTAAATAACGTTATTATACTTAACTATCTTTTTTATTTTTCCTTCCTGAGTATTGGGTACAAAGTGTTCTAAACCTATGGGAAATACAGGAAGAAAAATAACCATGTTGCTGATTGCGGTGCTGATAGTTCTGAAAAGCTGCTGCCTTATGAAAGGACTTGAATATTTGTGGAAACATGTGGAAAATGTTTTGACAACATATGGTGTGAGGATGTTGCAGGAATATTCTGTAAGATAAATGTAGTGGTTGATTGCCAAGGAGAGTTTGAAGTGAGGCAACAAACTGCCAGCACATTAGAGCAGATAGTACTTGGTTTATAAGTTAGACATTTTTTCCCCTTAACTAAAGCAAAATTAAGATGTTGCTGAGGTTTTAGGCTTGGACTAAACTTTATTATGGGAATGTCTGTGTTTTTGGTTTTGTTTGGGTTTGGTTTGTTTTTTAAAGTTAAAATTTGTATCAAAGTTACAGATTTAATACATATGTTATTAAAAGCAATATATTTTTTCCTAAAGACTCTTACAAACTCAGTCTAACTCCAGCTGTTTCATGCATTCCTGAAATGTTTGAATTCTGTATGGGAAATGAGCATTTGCTGAGTTACTGTATCCCAAAGCACCTTCGTTTCATTTGATTTCAGCTGAAGGAGAATGTCATGTAATGTGTGTGCTGCATATCTGTTGATATTCTACAGCTGCAAAACTGGAATTTTACAGGCTAATTGAGTTATGAAGTTGGGACTCTGGTGTGTGTAGTTTGACAACTAATGTTTTTGGAAGATCATCCAACTTCAGAAATGACTATTGTAAACCCCTTGTGAAGCCTTATTGCTGCTTCATCTTCAGCCTGTCCATGGAGATCACCAGTTTACATTCAGATACAGTCCAGCTTGAAGTGCTTGTTCTGTTTAAATGTCTATCATGTAGTTTGCAAAGTTCGCAGTTGGCTAATACACAGTTTCAGAGCATAGGTAGATATGTGCATACAGGTTGTCTACATCTGATAATTATGCATGTGTGAATCTTATCAATGTCTAGACTTACGGCTAGTAAGTGTAACAGCAACAACTTGGAAAGTCTCTTTCTGAGTTTGAGAGCTTTGGAGCTATTTCAAGGTCTGTGGCAGGCTGGTCAGGCTTTTTTGCTTCCTAATCATGGATCTCAAAGCCTGGTGTGGATGACTCCCAGCGCTAGTGGATTCTTCAGTTGTTTACTACTAACTGAATGAGATTAAAAAGAAAAAAAAAAAAAAAAAAGCTGCCGGCTCAGAGAATTGACATATTTCTATTAAGCTCTGGTTTGCTAATTTTAATTTATTTGTAATTTTCACTTTTTGGTTTTATTTTTCACTGACAACCTTTTAGGCAATTACTACAGTGAATTTTTGCTGTTGGACACTGATGCGTTCCTGCTTGAGAATATTTTCTCAGTTACAGCTCTAAATTCATTTAATCAGGTGTTCAGTCTTTCACCGTAAAATAACTGTCATCTTCAAAGCCTGGGAAAGTGTCTGCTACAGCTCAGTCAGATCTAACACAATGGTTATTGCAATTGAATACCAGCTTTTGTTCTGTTAATTCTTCCCACTTAGCTCTACCCAAAGAGGTACTTGTTTTCTTTTATCTTATCTACTTGATTCTTGGCACCTTTGCTAAGAGGTGAACAGAAAATGTTTTCACTTTGTAGTCCCCCTACTTGTGCTGGGTGGAATTTTGCAAGGTGTCCCTGACTGATGATTCTTGTCCTAATACCTGTGAAAGTTTTTCTCCTCTCCATACTGCAAAGTGTTAATCAGTTTTTGTGAAATGTGGACTTGATAAACCTGACTTCTAAAATGTGAATTATAAATTTAATAAATAAATTTACATTTATGCCTTCTGTAAATGAATTTCTAGTTGCTATGTTGGGAATATTCTATTTCACAAGCACCCATTGCTTAAAAATTTCTAGACTTGGAGCACTTTTAGAACTAGTATTACTTAGCAGTCCAGGTCCTCCCACTTGTCCTGGTTTCGGCTGGGATAGAGTTAATTGCTTCCTTCATTGCCAGTGTAATTCCAAAGACTGACCTGGAGTGCTTGAGGTGTGATTGTGTGTGCTGCAGGGTCATAATCTAAGATACGGGTCAGGGTTGATGTTCCAAGTCCATAATATCTTTACTAGCTGCTCCCACATCTGCCAAAACTCTTCTTGAAGGTGTGGTTGTAATCCACTCTCAACTCTGCTAAGCGCTAGCTGTCACTCTTCCACCCGTCTTTGTGTCTCCCTCTGTGCTCAGTCACTGTTTGGGGCTATAGATAATAATAACATCTAATCACCTCTTTTTTTTTTTTTTTCTTTCTTTCTTCCCCTTTTTCGTTTTTTGAGGATTAATTATTTTGTTGATCATTTCCCTGAATCAGCTCTCCATGTGACTTTGTAAATACCGGTGCTGGTATGACATAGGGTGGGATCATGTGCAGAGGCTTAGGAAACTGGGATTGTGGCACCTCAAGCTTGACATGACCTCTGAAGCTGGTTTAGAAGCTTGCTTTGAGTTGTGCTTGAGAGTTGACTTGTGACATTATATTAGTAGTGTTTGATTACTCTGCTTATCTCCCGCTCTACATGAGTGTTTTCTAAGTCTTACAGCCTTCTGTGCAGGTGTGGATATTGCTGAGCCATCACAGGTTGGGTTCTGTAGCCTCTTCAAAGTATAAACCAAATTGCATTGCAAACCTTGTCTAATTGTATTGCAGACAGGTAGTAGCTATGCTTGAATACTTTTGTAACTAAATTCTTGTTTACACAGCATGTTTTTCTTGACCTTCTTTTCTGAATGTGTGCTACCACAAGTAGGATGGCTTTTTTACCAAATACTCTGTGCTGTATTCTGTCTTTGTGAACTGAGCTGCATCAAGATGAGTTTGACTCCTCCCATCAAGTTACTGCTGTTGGCACATGATCCACTGCTGGTAACTTGCCTCGCGTAACAAAATAGCACTAGTTTTGGGTTTTTTTTTCCTTCATGTTCTTGACATGCTGCTTATTTGCTTTTTAGTGCTATTCCCTTTCCTATTTAACTTTAGCAAGAAGCTGAACCTATTCCTTTGCGATAGGAGAGACCAAAGCCATGCTTTACTAATGTACCTGACAGAGCTCAACACAGCAGCCGTGCGGCCAGATTCAAAGACGATCACGCTGATGTACGACATGGTTAAAATTGCATGTATATTGGCTTTGTGTACTAAGCTTAATGCTGTGTAATAGTTTGTGGGTACAGCCTGTCAGCAGAGGCTCATATTCCTTTCAGAGCCTGTTCCCGTGGCTGCTGCGGTCATACAAGTATTTAGTCAGGCATAACTTAAGTCACCTGAATAGGTTAAATTATGCATGTGCTTAAGTGACACATGATTGGAGCCTAAAAATACCAGATGTGTAATTACAGAACTGTTAATCAACTTTCTCTTCAATTACAAAAAATATAAATCAGTAGACCTACAAGAGTAGGTGCAGTTGATAATGTTTTAAATATCCAGGTCTTACCAAATTCTCCCGTGTTCCCTGGCTGCAGTGTAGTCAAAGCTGTAGTTTGCAGAATTTTGTTAAACAGCAAGTTTAATACAATGTCAACTGAAGGCATTATAAAAGTGCATGTCCGAGGGTGATCCTCTGGCCAAAACATTTGGGAGTGATCTTGAAGGAATTCCCACTGATGGTAGTAATCTCACACTAGGGAAAGAGTAATGAATCACTGATACTGTAGCTGACAAATACCCTAGAGAACCTTTCAGGAGCTTAGCATTGCCTGGTGTTGCAATGCCCCTGGATGCAGAACTGGTTGAAAGAGGTTCACTTAGCCTGATTTCACAAGCTATAGTTTACTGAGTCCTTAATGGTGCTGCTCAAAATGTTCATGAGTTATACTGCTGACTGCCCTGCAAGCACTTACCTTGGCCCATATGAGGGACACTAAGCAAAGACCTGGAGGTTGGGATGGACATTAACCTCTCAAACTGGCATTAACTGGCTTTGCAGCCAGAGGCATTGAAAAGCAGAAATATCCCCTTAACTAACCTTTGTCCTTTTAAATTGTGCCAAGTTAGAAATGCTCTTGATGAGGATTTATGCCTTTGCCTCATTAAGCAGTTGGTCTGTCTTATTATGGGGTTCCTTTTATATAAATGTTACACAGAAAAATCCTTTTTAAGTTTTCAGCTGTTGGAAAAAAATCCCTGGTTTGTCCTCATGCAGTTTCCTGTGTAAACCCTGCCTCTGTTATTGTAGAACTCAGGTTCTTATCACTGTTAAATTCTCTGTAATTGTTTCAAATGCATTAGTGAAACAATGTGGTCTTATGTTGCTTATGTAGGGAAAAAGGGCAGAAACCACTCCTCATCCTTGTCCTGGTTTGGGCTGCCAGCTAGTGTTACAGGTGAATGTTCTGCAGTGATGGAGGCTGCTAACAAACGAGTCATTGTTTGAATGCATCATCTGGTTGTACTTGGTGTTTTGTAGCCCACCAGAGAAATACTTCTTACTAATATAATCATAGTCAGACAGCACGATACAGTAAACTCCAGGCTGTGTTTTCTGCCTGGTGTAGGGAATGTAAAAGACCGAGGCTTTCCTGTGTCCAGAAAAATCCTGGTTTCAGGTTGTAGAAAAATGTTTTCTGGTCACTTGCATGTAGGTGATAAGCAGCATACAGATAGACTTTGCAGAGGGAAGATTACTTGCAAAAGCTAATTAGGCAGTGAGTCCCTAGGCTTGCTCAGTGGAGACTGAGGGGTATTCAGAGCAGCTCTTCTCTTTTCTCGGCAGAGAGAATGCAGAAAAACTAGCACTGCTAAGATAAGGTTAGTCTTTTGACTGTCCTCTTGGGTGTCATTACTTGATGTTTCAGGGGGTTTCTGACAAATGTAAAGACCTTGCAGGTAGAACAAAAAAAGTCTTTTGTAATTAATTTATTAGGAGTGAGTTGGGGTTTAATTATACTGTGCATTAGGAAAAAACATCTTCAGTGCCAGATGAGAATGGATGCTATTCTCAAATTCAGGGTATCTGCCCACCTAGCATGTGACCTTAGGTAACATGTTCTTGCATCATTGGCAGCTCTCCAAGAAATAAAGAAATACTATCTTAGCTTCCTTTCCTTCCTGAGCATCAGGATACAGGTGCTTAAAAAGAATGCCTTTTTGTGTGACAGATCTGCATCCAATTTTCCTGGATGCCTGGAGTAAGTGTGCCTTGGGGGATTATTTTGATTTACCTTGACAGTATGCTTAGATCAGCTCAGCTGCTTTGCTAACCCAATATCTTAACAGCTACCAAAGGGGATGTCCTACTTCCCTTGTTCCCACTCTGATCATGGCCACGTGGTCCTTCCCTCTGCCTTAGTTTTCTGCCCAGCTTGCATCTGAATTGATTCATTCTGACATCAAAGCTACCTGCTTTTTTTTTTTTTCCCCTGGAAATAATAATGTGCTGGTTTAGGGAGCTCAGTCAACTCCCTAAAGGGCTGGTGCACAACTGCTAGTGGAAGGGAAATAGCAGGAGAATGGGTGCAAGGGCATAGTGATAACTTGCTCAGCTTGTCTTCTCTGCCTCCACCCTCACTGTAAAATCTGAAGAATTGTGTCTGTTAAAGCAAATGATTTCCCCCATGTATTTTGGTTTTGCTGTTGCCAGGACCTCCGCCTCCGTACTGTTGTCTTTAATTTCTCTGAAATGGTAGCCTGTCTTCACTTCTTTGCCCCAGTAGGCCATAGAGGAGGCCAGGGTCTAAGTCCTGCACAGCTTAGGCAGGACTTTGTGCCATGTACCTCTTGGCATTGGTCAATTTTACTGGAAGTGAGTATGCTGGAGGAAATGATAATAAACAGAAAACGTTTACAAAGTGTTGTGATCTCTCAATATCATTTAGTTGGTCGCTTCTCCTGTTCCACAAAAAAAAAAAAAATGGTTATTTTAACTATATGATTTTTAGAAATAATTTCTGAGTTATTTTAAAGCTTGTGGTGTTTAACGTGGATCTGTTTCAGGTAGTTCAGTTGTGTGGGTAACCTGCAATTCTACATCAACATTTGGTAAGAGAGCTGAAAAACTGTAAATGATCTGCTTAAGTAGAGGATACTTATATCACTGTGCAATAAATACAAATTAAGAGGTAAGATTGAGACATCCTAGGGAGCTACCTGCGTTGCTGCATTGTGCCATCACTTGTGGATAGGCATTTGGAATGTATCCTTTTTTTAATGTTTCTATCTAAAAAAAAAAATTTTTTTTTTGTTTGTTTTCTCTCAAGTTGCTCTTCCTTTTACCAAATATGTGTATATATAAATATATATTTTTCTGCTAAAGCAAAGAGGGAGTTTTTGTCCCCCAGATTATTTTGCTTTTTAGTTGGTATTGTCCAACTTGATGTATTGGAGTATTTCAGGTCCACATGAGTGTTTGATAAGTGTTTTTTACTTTTGATTTGAGATCCAAATAGCCTGGGGACTCAAGCTTGCTGAAGTGATCCTGTAAGACTAGGATAAGAGAAACCAAAAGGCATTCTTCTATTTCCCTCTGCATCAGAGCAAGCCAGACCTTGATTTAAATCAGTAGTTAGGATCATAGAATCATAGAATAGTTAGGGTTGGAAAGGACCTTAAGATCATCTAGTTCCACCCCCCCTACCATGGGCAGCCACACCTCGCACTAAACCATGCCAACCAAGGCTCTGTCCAATCCAGCCTTAAACACCGCCAGCAATGGAGCATTCACAACTTCCCTGGGCAACCCATTCCAGTGCCTCACCACCCTTACAGTAAAGAACTTCTTATATCCAATCTAAACTTCCCCTGTTTAAGTTTTAACATGTTACCCCTTGTCCTATCACTACAGTCCCTCATGAAGAGTCCCTCCCCAGCATCCTTATAGGCCCCCTTCAGTTACTTTAGGATATCTGTGCCTATGTCTTAATTAGCAATGCTATGTGCATGTGAAGGAAGGGTATGATAGGAGGCTTTGTAGTGCTTTTGGTAAATGATGTGGTAAAATGGTATATTTTAGCAGCCTGAATATTGACTGTGAGATAAAATGAGTGACTTGAAGCTCTCTCCCAGTACACTGCATTGTGTAGGGTTTATGGCTCTGGCTATAATATTTAAAAGGAACATGCATGAAGAGGGATGCAGGAGTGTAGCTGAGACTTCCAAAACTTGCTAATAATAAAATGGTTGAACGCTAGTGGGAAAATCTGTGTGAAAGAATATTTCAGCAGTTGGTATGAGGTTGTGACAGAGACCTCAATTTTTCCCTATGACTAGCCCCACGAGAAACCAATAAAATAAGATAGCTCAAACAATTGTTTATTTTCCTCAAAACCAGAGGGTGGACATTTTAAAAAAGTGCCTAATTAAGCATTATATATTATTTCAGACAGTAATTAGCTCATTTCATGTGTGCCTAAATAAACCCAGTTAAGTTTCTTAATTGCACTTTTCTAGAGTAAAGAGAAACTACTTAAATAGTTTTAGCAAGGAACTTTATCTCCTGATAAGAGTTTAGGTACATGAATGTCTTCAGAATGCTGTCAGGCTGCTTATGCTCCTAGGTGAGGGCTGTAGTCAGTGTGCACCCTAGCCAGCTCTGTTAGGAGAGCTAGTTCTCTGTCATGACAGGCAGTGGAAGTGTAGCTGTATCCAGTACATCTTTGTTACTGAGCTGAATTTAAAAATGGTTAAGTCTTTGTAATTCTACAGTAGGAAATTTTGCTATAGCAAAATTCTTGGTAGCAATAGAAAAATTGTTATAGGAAATTCTTGGTTTGGTTTGTTTTTCTCCCATCTCATCCTACTTTCTTCATGCTATTCTTATTTCCAAAAAACTCTAGTCACTGAGTCGACCAAAATGTTTGCTTTCCCCACTGCAGCTAGCAAATACTCGTACACTGGTGTGCATATGTGTACAGGCAGGAAGAGCAGAGAATCCTCTCTGTTTTTGAGTTCAGAGAATGTACCCCATCACATCCCCTGATCCCCTTACCAAGGAAGAGAAGGCAGTTCAGGCATTGTATGACTAATTTCTGTCTCCCTCAGACTTCAGGTCCAGTGCTGGTATTTTAATGCTAGATTGGAACCAACCTAATACTAATTTTCTGCTCTGAGATGACTTGCTTAATGTACAGAGTGACTGGGTTTTTTTGATAATCACTGTTAAAGTGAACAGAGTGCCAAATCTGTTTCAGGTGGTTCTTTGATTGTGTGTTTCCTAATGTTAGTAGTTTTGACTGTAAAAATGAATTGGGTTTCCCTGATACTGTATCTGAAGGTGTTATGTGAAATTTCATCATCCTTAGAAGTGGTTCGGTGCTGTCACCTATTTCACATGCCCACTGGTATGTTCTCTTGCTCTTCTCTCACCCATGCTATTCAGAGAAATTCAATTGATCCGTAATAATTTAAATATGGGCATAAAGCTTCTGGGTGTGGGTGTGTTTTTTTTTTTAAGATATTCAAAGGGTTGTCTGAGGCTAGGTATGTCAAGAATCCCTCAGTGATAACAACTTTCCATTGCTGTAGCGAGTTAATAATAGCCCACTTAAGTCAGCAGGCACCAAAATCGTTGCTCTGATGATAGAGAAGTACCTTTCTTTGTACAACATTAAAAATAAGTCAAATCTGTAAATGGAACAGACTAAGAAAGTGGTAGAGCAAGATGAACAACATCTATTCTTCCAACTTGCTCTTGTAGTTGTAATATGCTTCAGCACATAATGCATTAATCAGATGTTCATGCACTTCATGAACCAGAAAGGGAGGACCTTCTTCAAACCTGCAGCTCAAATAAAGCTGAAACATATCCTTTGCATGAGGCGAAGTGAACTTGTAGCCTGTGTGCTGTCTATGAATAGTGGCTGACATCTGAGCATTTTTTCATCTGGAAACAAATCAGGCTCAAATCAAGGGAAGAATTAATTATTTAGCTTGTTGCAGGAGCCCTTTCCTACTGCTTTATTTCCAGAGGTGGCCACCACTAGCTATATTCTGTATATGATGGGGAGGGGACTGGAAGTTGCTGGGGAAAGAGCCAACAGATTCAGGGTATGTGAATTGTTTTACATAAACAATGCAAATATAATAAACAATGTAGATGAACAATGTAAATGACCCCAACCCTTGTTCCTTCCAAAAATAAACTCAGACTTACAGGGTTGTCTGTTCATACACCCTATGTGGCACATGCAAGGTAAGCCCAGCACTTGCAAGAAATGTGGGCTATGAACTGAGCTAATTCTTTTGTGTAGAGTAAATCTGGTGAGCCAGGAAGTGCAGAGGTTTTAGCAGCCATGCACAGTGTGTCCCATTGGTCCCTGCAGAAAGGACCAGAAAGAGTGGACATCCTTGATACACAAAGAAATTATTTGACCTACTTAAAAAGACTTGGTATAATTTCAGTTGCGTGCCGGTGAGTAGGTATGCTGACTCTACCTTCCTCCTGGTCTTATTTAAGCAAGTGTGTAGGCTTGCGATCTGCACCAATGGTAAGGTTAGAATGTTTGCAGACTGCAGCTAAATCATTGGTGCTGAGGGAGGTGATGAGGATGCAGACTGTACAATCATATCACTGTAGATAAGGAAGGAAAAGTAGGCTGTGTTTAAAAATGTAAGAGATTTGGGATTGGTCTTACATGGGTGACTCGACATAGTTGAAAATGGGTTTTGAATGAGGGACTCTGTCAGAAAGAAGCAGGCAGTGTATGACTGGTTTGAAAACGCTCCAATGTACTTTTGTCATATGTTTTTTTTTTTAATCTCTCTTTTGAACAAAGTGGGCATTAGGGTTAAAAATGCTGGTTGAAAAGCTGTAGCTATATTTTCCTTGCAGTTGCTATCACATGCTCTCTTTCTATCCTTTTTCTTTCATCCAGGGTTATAAGGGGTAAAGAATTATTTTTATCTCTGTTGAAAACTCAATGGTTTGTTGCTTCTAGATTGTAGCTTTGGTATATGTTTTGAAATGCTTGAATGCATCGAAGTGTGAATGGTCTGGGAGCTTATGGAAAATCATTTATAGATTCCTTAGAAGGGCTAAGATTTTTTTAGCTTGGTATTTCATTAGTCAAGAGAATTGCATATATAAACTATTTTGAAATCAATTTACTTCAATTAGCAGCAGTGAAATGGATTGACCTTTTGCTGTTTTCTTTTTCCTACCAAAATTCCAAATTCTGTTGATGAAAATTGGGAAATAAGAATTAAAATACATATTTTACTCCCCTCCCCATTCCTTTCCTGAAGGCATGTTCAGCAACAGCGTGCCATCTGCTGTGCTGGTACACTCTTACAGAGCCTCTGGTTTTGGCAAGTTTATTTAATGACTGTATCTGTTACAATTGGACATTTAACTCTGAAGGTGTTTGTTACCTCAGCTGAGAGAGCGCCATTTTGGAATGACACCAGTGTGTGTGGGTCTTCTGAAATCAACTGATGGTTTATTCCATTGTGACTTGAGAAATCTTGAACTGTAGGATCAGTTGTGAGATATTTTCTAGGTATATATATTTTTTTAAGGCTTGCATGGGTGGTGTATGAATTTAAAGACTTAATACTTTCTGAAAAGGAAGAGTATTTTTATGACTAGTCTAGCTGCAGAACAGCCTGCACCTTCACAAGGGAGTTAAACCAGCAACTTTTACACATTTGTTCAAAAATATGCTGGATTTGCTCTGAATTTCCCACTGAAAGACCTGCATTGCAGTTAGAAGATAACTTTCCCAATAATGTGGGTAAAGTGGATTGAGTTTGAATGTAATAAAAATGTCCAAATGATATTAGGTCTGTGGATTTTATTCTGGTGCATCAGGATTAAAAATAATGACTTCAGAATGTGAAGTTCTGTATATGAATTTATGTTTTTCCAAATTAAATAAATTCACATACACAAAATAATCACCAACCAACTTAATTTTGTACTTTGTGATTTTATGGTGAAGAAATTCTCACAGAAGCAGCCTATTCTCAAAACAGCACGTCGAAGTCATTTTAGTCAAGTTTGGGAGAGCTATAAAAATCCGTTTTGACAAATCCTAAGTGCTCTTTGCATCCAGAACTGCACATGGATGTGGTAAGTTCTGTGGTGCCTGCTTTACGTCAGAGAAGGACTTGATGAAACAATAGCTACTCTGTTAGCGACCTGGATTGCTGTGAAAACTGTTTGAAGCAAATCTCCTGAACTGTTTAATAAAGAATAGGATTGTTGAAGGTTTGTTTTCAGCACTGAAGGAGCCATTGATATGAAGATTCGTATCTTTGCTTGCTGGCTCCTTTGAGGTCTGATCCTGTGTACATGGGAATGGACAGAAGGCTTTCTCTGACTGCCTTTTTTCCTTCCCTGCTTCCTCTTGAGCAATGTATTTTCAAGACTGTAGCAGTAGTTTCATGCGAGAAGTCTTTCAACCCAGAAAACTAGAGCTGTTCAGTTTCTTATGAGTCAAGCGAAGCCAGGTGAACCGTTCTGCTCAGAACAGGATCTTCAACATAGCAGAGACACCTTTTGTTGCACGATGGATCTGTCTGCCTCAGCTATTCAGGTTCTGTTACAAGAAGTGCCTCAAGGGTTTGGGAAGAAGTAAATGAATTAATTTTTTCTTGTAGATGAGGCTGGTAGTTGTTTCAGAATAATAACGAAATAATCCTGATGTGCACAGCAGGTAAAATACCCTTGCAAAAATTTTCATTTGTAATTAATTAAACACCAATTTAAGGTGAATGCATAATCCATTTAATTTAGAGTGACATGCTTCACAGGGATACATGAAAGCACTCCGTATGAATATCATTTAGCATTGTGATAGGTTGGTCCTTTTTGTCTTTCTAGTATTGCACGTATTCATACTTTCTATAGAAGTTACTTTAAATGGTAAGATTGGTGTTCAAGTTACTGATTCAAGAACAAATCTTGAAGGCTTTTTGTGTGTTGTGTATTCTCTGGGCAGACAGCACTGTTATTCTTCCACAGAGAGTCTTTTAAATATAGTTCACATTACTAGCTGGGTAAATGCTTTGTTTTCTCCCCCCACCCCCTTTAAAACAAAACAAAAAACCCACCAACAACCCCAAACAGTAATTATAGAGGTATGTAATTTTAAATTGCAAGGAAAGCAAGCAAATTAAGTGTCTGGGGTTTGCTGGAACCAAGAGTTTAAAACAAATATTAGCAAATACATGGCATCAAACTGCCTAACCTTTTTTTTCCCCCTCTCATCTGCTTATTTATTTTCAGTTAGCTGAAGTTCTGATAAATGTTTCCTTGAGGAACTGAGTTGTGCTTTGCTAGCATTTTTAATACAAAATTTTAGTTATTTTCTTTGGGAAATGTAGGCATAACTGTCTACATAATTCACCACCCCATACACAGTGGATTTGTTGCTTACCTCATCCTGGGATGTACATTTTCAGTGTCAATCAGTTAATTTGTACTAAGAACAAGTCCAGGTGCTTTGTTTAGAGCATGGTTCTTTACTGCCTTAGCGGTTCAAAGCGTTTGCTGGAAATCTTTGCAGTGAAAGCTAACATGTATTTTACTTATGGCACCTCTTCCCACAAGAGGTTTTGAATCCTAAACTGCTTGATATGCATTAACTTAATTCGATATCACATTTATCCTGGCTTTTGGGCTTTATTTGGTTTTATTTGACGCACTGAGTATAAAAGTGGTAACAGTTTGTCTGGAGTTTCTGCCTTTCAGCTCTAGCTGGTGGCACCCCGTGCTCAGCTGGGGGTTAGCTGGCTGAAAGAGGGGTCACAGTTCAGCCCCACAGCATAGCACATGTTTGACTAATGGAGTGGGCTTCTTAGATAAAGAGATCCTCTTGTAAATCCTGAAAAGAGTGTGTGCAGTATAGTTACATAAGAAGCCGTAACTTGTCAGTGGACGCTTCCTTGACTAGACAAGCTAAAGGACGTTCTTAGTACAGAATGTCTCTTGGAAGTGTTTTGAAATTTATCTTGTTGGCTGTAAGTGACCTAGACATATAGGGCTGATCTGCAGCAGAGCTAGCCTGGCTATTCCTGCTGCAAACAGTTTCCACTGTATCTTCTTGTTTTCAGGCTTGCTGCAACTTTCCATATATTTTCTTTTGCCCTGGAAACTTAAGATTTCTGGAAAATCAGAGGTGGTGGGGAAAGAATATAGAGTCTATTTTTAAATAAAGGACAAATAAAACTGGAATATTTTTTTCCTCTTGCATGTGTTGAAGTGCCATATGGTGTAAGCAAAGGTTTGAAAGATGAAATATGAGATGCCATAGAAAGTGATATGACTTCTAAATTTGAAAGTGAGGTCTATGCAATCAGTAATTGAAATCTCTAGTATCAGCCTTCCACAAAAGTCACAGTTTGGAATATTATTCTTTTTAAATCCAGGTCAATTTCCTGATTCAGTGGGTCAGCTTTATAGAAAAATTGTCAGCAGAACGGCGTGGTTGGTACGCAGTGTTGCAGGTTTGAGAGTGATATATTTGGGATGAGTTTCACAATGCATCACAAATGAGTAGAAAGAATAAACTGGGATCCTTTTGTTCATGAACAAATTCATGATTGTCAGCTGTACACTGTATTTCTGCTTATTGAAGGTCATGCAAGTTATTTTGAGATCCTGTCAGTAAGGAAGGCTTCCTTTCCATACAGAAAATAATTCAGACCAAACTTACTGGAGAAACTGGGAGAATTTCACAATAGTTTGATAAGGCTTTGCCGTGCCACTGTGTATCAGTTGCTAGAACTTAGTCATCTTATTTTAATATGTTGAATGAGAAGCTCTTATAAATGCTTCTGTGTGAGTTGAAGGGGGAAGAGTGGTAAGTGGTTGGTTGGGGTTTTTTTTCTCAGACCTGATTTCATACTGTACTTTGCTTCTTTTCACATGTAACCTGCTATCTACAAACCCTTAAATTATAGTTATTAGTGTTAAAAGTGTCATTCTACAAGAAGACTTGCTAAAAATGTCTATCATGAATTTCAGTGAAGATAACATAAAGAATTCCTTGCATCTTGAGCAGGTACACTTGAAAGGCTGTGGGATTATTTTGGCATTTACCTACTTGTAAAGGTCGGAAATGCTGTAGTCGGGTTTCTTGAGTTTCTAGTTCAGCAAATACTTGTGTAATTTTTGTTTCAAATAGCAGTTACAATTATTTCAGCACTTATGAAACGGTTATGAAAGGACTTATTTATTGGAAATGGTTCCTTTAATCATGATGCCAGGGTGAATATATGTCTTCTAGCTTTAGTGAATCAGATCTGTGTGCTTTTTGTTTCTTGAAGCTCTTTCAGAAGTACTGAAAGACATGCTTTTGTCTGCTCAGGAATCAGTACAACCAGAATGAAGTATCTTATATAACCCTCTACAGCTTAAAGACTGAGCGAAAGCCATGTTGACCTATTCGGGATTAGGAGTTAGTAGCTACAGTAGCACAGCTTCTATGAAATTTAAAGTTAACAGGTTTTTCTGGTGTGCAAATGAGATCCTGCCAACACTGACTGGTAAGAGGTCTTACTGTGGTGACAGCTGCTTAGATAACTCACCTGTAGGAGAAAGATCATAGAATCATAGAATAGTTAGGTTTGGAAAGGACCTTAAGATCATCTAGTTCCAACCCTCATGCCGTGGGCAGGGACACCTCACACTAAGCCATGTGTCGTGGTTTAAGCCTAGTCAGCAACTCAGCCATGCAGCCCTCAACATTCCCCCAGCTTTCCTCCACCCCCGCTCCCAGAAGGATGGGGAGGAGAATCGAAAGAATGCAACTCCCACAGGTTGAGATAAGAACAGTTTAGTTACTAAGGTATAGTGCAAACCACTACTGCTACCACCAATAATAATAACGACAAGGGAAATAACAAGGGAAGAGAATACAGTGGCTCACCACCTGCCAGTCGATACCCAGCCCAACCCGAGCAGTGATCTAAGCCTTCCGGGTAACTGCCCCCAGTTTATATAGTGGGCATGATGTGCTGTGGTATGGAATACTTCTTTGGCTAGTTTGGGTCAGGTGTCCTGTCTCTGCTTCCTCCCGGCTTCCCCTCCTCCCTGGCAGAGTGTGAGACTCAGAAAGTCCTTGGTCAGAGTAAACATTACTGAGCAGCAACTGAAAACATCGGTGTTATCAGCACTGTTCCCAGGCTGAAAGTCAAAAAACAGTGCTGCACCAGCTACTAAGAAGGAGAAAAATGGCTGCTACTGCTGAACCTAGGACACCATGTCACCCAAGGCTCTGTCCAACTTGGCCTTGAACACCGCCAGCGATGGAGCATTCACAACTTCCCTGGACAACCCATTCCAGTGCCTCGCCACCCTTACAGGAAAGAACTTCTTCCTTATATCCAGTCTAAGCTTCCCCTGTTTAAGTTTGAACCCGTTACCCCTTGTCCTCTCACTACAGTCCCTGATGAAGAGTCCCTCCCCAGCATCCCTATAGGCCCCCTTCAGATACTGGAAGGCTGCTATGAGGTCTCCACACAGCCTTCTATTCTCCAGGCTGAACAGCCCCAACTTTCTCAGCCTGTCTTCATACAGGGGGTGCTCCATTCCCCTGATCATCCTCATGGCCCTCCTCTGGACTTGTTCCAACAGTTCCATGTCCTTTTTATGTTGAGGACACCAGAACTGCACACAATACTCCAAGTGAGGTCCCATGAGAGCAGAGTAGAGGGGCAGGATCACCTCCCTTGACCTGCTGGTGACGCTCGTTTTGATGCAGCCCAGGATACGGTTGGTTTTCTGGGCTGCGAGCGCACACTGTTGGCTCATGTTCATTTTCTCATCAACCAACACCCCCAAGTCCTTCTCCGCAGGACTGCTCTGAATCTCTTCTCTGCCCAACCTGTAGCTGTGCCTGGGATTGCTCCGACCCAGGTGGAGGACCTTGCACTTGGCATGGTTAAACTTCATCAGGTTGGCATCAGCCCACCTCACAGGCGTGTCAAGGTCCCTCTGGATGGCATTCCTTCCCTCCAACGTATCAACCGAACCACACAGCTTGGTGTCATCGGCAAACTTGCTGAGGGCGCACTCAATCCCACTGTCCATGTCACAGACAAAGATGTTGAACAAGACCGGTTCCAACACCCATCCCTGAGGGACACCACTTGTTACTGGTCTCCAGCTGGACATTGAGCCCTAAGGATCCAGCACTCTGCGTGCAGTCATCAAGCCAGTTCTTTATCCACTGAGTGGGTCCACCTGTCAAATTGATGTCTCTCCAACTTTGAGACAAGGTTGTCAGGTGGGACAGTGTCGAACGCTTTGCACAAGTCCAGGTAGATGACATCAACTGCTCTACCCCTGTCCATCAGTTCCGTAGCCCCATCATAGAAGGCCACCAAATTGGTCAGTGAAAGTAGTTCAGAGTAATATTAATTGTATTGACATTTTGATTGTAAATCTTAAGCTATATTTAGCTTGCGAGATTTGAAATGCACAGGAGAGAATCTGGAAAGCTAAGGTTTTTTTTTTCCTTAAGGTGCAAGTTTGAAAACAAATAAAGGACATGGTTAATAGTACTTGTGCTTTTTGCTAAAATCTGACTGTATGTTTGGGGGGAGGGCTCATAATTTCTTCCTCCTTCCCCTCCCCCTCCCCTTTTTTTCTTGACAAGCAGCACTACAGAGCTCACTGTATTGAGAACCCCTGACCTGTATTGCCTGTAACCATCCTGTAAGGTGCACCTCCTAAAATGCACTGGCAAACCAGATCGCTCCAATTAGCAGAAGTGGCCCGATTACTGGAAGCAGAGTTGAAGAGGTGTAGTTGTGTATGCTTTAGAGGTTAGTAAAACGCTTTAATGAGAGTTGGCAAGTTTTTGAACACAGTCTGATAAGCTGCATATTGATTTTTGACCACTGTCTTGGTCTCCTATTTGAAGTTAATGTTTAGCTAATAAGGAAGTATTTCTTAAAGGTAATTGCTGCAACTAAGTTGTTTTCACAGTGTTCTCATGTTGTCTTCCTTTCTCTGGTCATCACAGGAACATTATGTAACAATAGTTCTTATTTACAGGGAAGGCAATACTGTGTGTCTGTTCTTCCTTTGAAATGTGACCTTTACCTGTTTGTGGGAAATGTCCGAAACGTCTCTCACTTACTCTGTACTTGTCTTGGTTTGCTTTTTTCTTTTTCCTTTTTTTTTTTCCTCCTCTCCTCAACTGAAAACAAGACTCTTAATTTGCAAGTTCTGTATAAAATCTCTTGCAATAAAGATTAATCAGCGTGCAGCAGTGCTTCTGGACAGAGTCTAATTTTACCAAATGAGAAGATTCAAGTATGTTTAAATAACATAGAGCCTCCTCCATGTAAATAGTATATCTGTACCCATGTTTTACTGAAAATATATTGACTGTTGAAGAATAGAGAGAAATCTTTGAGTGGGTAGAACTGAACATTCTTTAAGATAAAAATTAATCAATTTGGGTTTTTTTGTTTTAATTTTCAGATCTGTTTGTTATGAAAAGTGGTTGTGCACATTTTGAGCTAGTGTTGCTTGTCCTCAGCTTTGTTCACCACAAAATAACATTGCATGGAGCAATTGATGCAATTATTTATGGTTTATATACTTCAGATTTCATTATGTTATGCCTGTGATAGCTTGCCTCAAGGTGTGGTTTTAGCCAGCCGGCTAAAACTTTAAATATTAAATTACTCTTCTTCATCTTTTTATATTCTGGAGGATCTGCAAAGTTCATATGTAAGCTTAAACTACTGCAATGTTAAAGTAGTGATCTATGCTGGACCTCAGTCTTAGAAAATGAAATACACACCCAGATAAACAGTGAGGACACTCAGCTAAGCAGAAAGCAGCTTCCAGAACTGGGATTTGTGTCACAAAGGCTAAGGCTTAGTAGTGTTAAAAAAACACTAGGAGAGGAAGAAGTTAAAAATTTGGACTACTGACTACTTGTGTATTTTTATGTGTAGTATATGTATATAAATGTATACATACACATATGTCAAGTTTATTTTTATAACACTGCTGATCTTCAAATAAAGGGAGAGAGTAGATAAAGCTTTTTTGAGCCCAGCTCATGTAAGGCACAGGTGTCCTAGGCAGTACCCAGCTCCACTGTGGGAAGTGATGTGCTGCTTTTTTATTACCCAAGGACTGCAAGATTAGAGAAGAATTTTGATGACAGCAGAAGAAATCTTCTCTTTCACAAGTCTCTTTAGAGTCACTCACTTCAATCTTCTGCTCCAAAGGAGAAGGAAGAAAAAAACTCCAACCCAAAAACCCCATCAAAAAAAAAAAAGAGGGAATAAATGTATAATAGGATGTTTGCATCTAACATCCAGTATCCTACTTTTACCTTGCTCAGCCTTCTTTTTGTCTCCTTTGCAATGGTATTCTGCCCTATGTATAGGGGAAGGAGGTAGGGCAGCAGTGAACAATGGCTTTGGCTATTTATTTCAGGTGTTTAAAATACTAATTTAAATGTAAAATATATGGTGTGAGTGCTCATTCTGTTGTTTATTGCTCCTCTTCCCCACCATTCTTCCCTGTGGGTTGTGCACCTACCTTTCTCCTACCCTTCTCTCTCTCTTGGGAAGCAGCTGTCCTCTGCAACTTTTCATCCTCTTTGGAATAGGCTGGTGGCCATCTTAATGTGAAGACACAAACTGAAGCAGCAGTTTGTTGATGTCTTGACAGATTCATAGTCAAAGTTCACTAAAAATACTGGAGGGAGATCATTATGAATAATGTAGGAAAGATCTGCTGAGTCTGGGAAAGGTTTTGAAAGAGGGTGGGCAGTTAAGGAGCAGTTTTCCAGGGACCTGTATTAAAAGTAGCTATTACGTTCTTACTTGTGAAGATTTTTCTGTGTCGTCTTAAACTGATTTTGAAATTGCAATGAGTGAAAACCCATCCATTGTTACTGAATCTTTTGTTAGAGTAGATCTGAAAAAAGGAATTATCTTGATTTCTTCATAGCTTCCATGGACCTCTATTCAGATAGCTTTTCCCCCCCTTGTAAAATATAACAGGTATGAAATTTCTCAGACTTTTCTAAAAGAAAAATGTAAATGTAGAACAGAGTGTACTGTTAGCAACAAATTAATTTTCCTATAACCTTAATAAGGATTTAAAGCAATATTGCATAAGGTGCAAATTGGCATTCCAAGATTTTTTTTGTATTTTTAATTATTAAACACCATATCTGAGTTGCTTTACCAATGTATTACTGAAATGTGACACAGGCATTGTGCATTATGATATTATTTAGCATGTAATCCTGAAATTATCATATAAGATAATGGTTGTTTAAAGCAGCTGAAATGAAATTATATCCAGCTATTCGCATAAGTAAGCATTTGAAGAGGTAAACATCCTTAATTTCATGTTTTGGAACGTCTTTCAAATTTAAGCTTAAAGCACAGCGTAGAGATGCCAATTAAATTTGTTTATGGAAATTAAAAGTTTCCTGATGGAGAGCAGAGGTTATGACCTATTTATTGTTACTAGAAAAGATTTCCCATGTTGTTAGAAGACTTCCCTAGCAGCAATTTCAAGATGAAGGTTTTACTTATTAAAGAGGTAAATAGATGAAATTACTGTGATCTCAGTGTAGTGCAGTCATTTTTTAAAAAATTTAACTGATTTTACATCTTTATTTGTATACTGCAGATTTTTGTCATTTAAGTGTTAAATTTGAAAAATACTGTTTTGGATTTTAAGGGCTTTATGTATAAGTTAAATAATGATGTCTCAACTTTTAAGCAGTGAGATACTTTTATAGGGTCAGATGGTTTTGTTGTTTTTTGAGAGACAGCAAAATATTAAATGTCAATTTAACTTCTTTACGGTAGACGCTAATTACCTTCATCTTTAAATAATAAAAAATTTCTCATACTCTAATTCTTTTTTCCTTAAAAAACATTTTTCATTGCAGAGTTCTGTGATTTGTATTTTATAGTTCTTTTACACTTTGTATTTTTCAGTCCCAGAAATCCTGGATAGAAAATACTTTCACGAAGAGGGAGTGTGTGTATATTATACCAAGTTCAAAAGACCCCCACAGGTAAATCAGAAATGATTCAAGAATCCATTCCATTGCTGCTCTTTAAAATTTAAAGAAGTCAGTATTATAAAGAGAGTATGTAATAGATTTTTGGACTCATTACTTTATCTGTATAAAGTACTGTCTTTAGTAAGTGATAGTAGTGATACTGGTAGAGTTTGCCATCACTAAGTGTTACAGGTATAATTTAGGAGTTCCTGTGCAGTGATTGAATTTGGTGTCACAGATTCCATTAAATGAAATTGAAAATAGATTCACATAGATATAAATAGATTCAAAATTTGTATTTTAAAGCAGTTTTGTCTTCCAAAACTGTTTGCTATTGTCATTCGGGATTTCAGATCAGCTTTTTTTTTTTTTTTTTAGCTTCATATATTTGGGAGCTGAGAAACCTTTTTTTTTCCTGTAAACTTTAGAAAACTTCTTTTTCACTCTTTTACGCACACAAAAAAGGTTGCAGATATCTTTTGTTCTGTTGGGGCAGGGTTGTCTTTTATTAAGTTTGGTTTTAGGCAGAAAAAGAACAAAGTAAATGTTGTAGAATTTTATTTATTGTAAATAATTCACCACATTCCTTGAAACCATGTGACATTAGAAGCTGTTAGAATTTATAGCTGTGATTGTAGAACATGGAAAATTTGCAAATGCAAACAAAGTAATTAGGAAGCTGTTAGAATTTCCACAAGCAACAAAATGATCTTCAACACTTGCCTTTTTAGTTTAACCCATTTGTAGCATGCAGCAGACTTTACAAGTTTCCCATCAGATTTTGTCCTTTGGTTTCTAAGAATTGCTTACCATTGTTCATGAATTATGTGTAAATGAATCAGCCGTAGACAGGAATATTCGGTATGTTTTGTTGATCGGTACCTTTTAGTATAGATAATGACAATTTAATTGTCAGAGTTAAAACTACAGTTCAGTATTAAAAATGTAGATGATTAATTTCTATAGGGGGCAAAATTTAAAAACTGATTGTGCTTAAAGTCTGGAAACAGTTTAAGACTACTGTGTGATATCTGTATTTGTATGCTTTTGCATGCTAACTCGTAAGCATAATTAGTTTTCTCCTGCTTATCAAAATTACAGAAAATGGTGGTATAAATTTCTCTGCTGTGCTGATTTTGAATGTTAGGAAAATTGATAGCAGGAAAACATGGAAAAAGTTTAAGATGGAAGAGGGTAGAAATTTTATGTAGACTTTATGTGAAGACACTACTGTATAAGGTTTGTTCAAATGTATCTCTTTCTATACATGAAACCGAAAAATCATCAAATAATCTTCCCACACAAGCAGTTCAACTTAGATGTGTTTTGGAAGGATCAATTTGTAGAACAGATTCAACCATGTATAGCTTGAGTCCAAGAATATGCTGGTTTGTAAGTAACTTCTCAGCATCTAGCAAAATGTTTCAGTTGGAGTATTGCAGATAATCCAGTCAGAAATATTCCTAGGCTTCTGATATTGATGGTTCAAAGCCAGAAAGCCCATCTGAAGTCTCAGGATTGAAGTTTTTTACATCTTCATGCATTTTAGTTGCCAAGTATACTGTAGTTATGTACAATAAAAATAGACAAGTTACCAGGTTAAAAATGGGTGAACTTGGGCAGCATGTTTTCCATTTACTGCAGACAGCTGTTGTTCAGTAATCTTTGTGTAAGTGCATGAAGTCGTGTGAGTGATTGTGTATTGTGTCCCCCCTTAATACTGAACCTGCAGTTTACTCATATCTTTAAATATTTCTTACAGATGCCTTCCAGGATGTCAGATTTGTCAGCAGCTTGTCAGGTAAGAGTCCTTTGTAATTTCAATATTTGTGAATTATTTTTTTTCCATTAAATAAGCACTTTAATAGGATTTTAAAAAGTTTTGGTCAGTATTGCGGATGGCAAGTTGGTGAAAGGTTAGATATAAAACAAATACAACTAATTGGTTTAGTGGGAGGTGTCCCTGCCCATGGCAGGGGGGTTGGAACTAGATGATCTTCAGGTCCTTTCCAACCCTAACTATTCTATGATTCTATGAATTAATAAAGAACTGTCTGCAATACATGGATCACAGATTTATAAATGTTATATAAACTATTTGGCTTAAAAAGAATGATTCATCTGGCCTTCAACTTGCTATCTCAGTGAACTTCAATACATAATAATTATTGTAATGAATTCTTGCTATAAACATGGCAACAAGGCTTGCTCTAGAAAAGAGTTTTATATAATATTTAAATCTTTGCTTTCTAAATCTGATGTATCTGTTATAGATGAAAGAAGTTATTCTCTCTTTTTTTCTAATAATAGTAATTACTCAAGTATTCTAAATGATATGGTGTTGGGTGCAGGTGCTGTTGCGGTCGCTTGGTCAGACAGCATGCTTGTTTTACTGCAAGTCTTGCTATGAAATACTCCGATGTGAAGCTGGCTGAAAACTATAATCAGGAAGTAGAAGAATGGTCAGTGGAAAAACATACAGAACAGACCTCTACTGATGCTTACGGTGTCATCAACTTTCAAGGTGGCTCTCATTCTTACAGGGCTAAGGCATGTATGAGAGTTGCTTTTTTCTCACTCTAAATATGTTGATAGAGGTGGTGTATGTTTCATTCAACTTTATTGAAATTGAAGGCTGAAAGCGTCACCCATATTGTGACAAACTTGTGCCCTCTTCTAGTATTTTTTATTGTGATCTGAATTCTTTTCAATTTCCATAACAAGTTGCTTGGATCTATCAGGATTAGTTGTATTCATGTGCAGACTTACCCTCGAATTGCATATGGTGGTAAGAATTTATAATCACTTCAGCAAAACATTACATTAAGAATTCAGTGTCACTGTTTCAGGCTTCATGAAAATAGAGCTTACTTATATGTGCTGCTCGCTTCCTACTATTAAATTTTGTAGCATGTGTTAAGTGACATCTGCTATCTTAACCTCCTCTTCATCATTTTCAAACTCTGACAAATAATTTAAAATTATGGGCAGATGTGGAGGTACTCTTCATGAGGGACTGCAGTGATAGGACAAGGGGTAACAGGTTCAAACTTAAACAGGGGAAGTTTAGATTGGATATGAGGAAGAAATTCTTTACTGTAAGGGTGGTGAGGCACTGGAATGGGTTGCCCAGGAAAGTTGTGAATGCTCCATCGCTGGCGGTGTTCAAGGCCGGGTTGGACAGAGCCTTGGGTGGCATGGTTTAGTGGGAGGTGTCCCTGCCCCTGGCAGGGGGGTTGGAACTGGATGGTCTTAAGGTCCTTTCTAACCCTAACTATTCTATGATTCTATGAATATGCTTCTTTAGTAGACATGGTCAAGATGATTAAAGCATGATTGTGCTGATCAGAGTAACTAAGATTTTTGGGAGAAGACTTAGTTAAAAACAAGCATACCAATAAATCAGAGCTTTGGAAACCAACTCTCAGTTCACAGAAAACTGGAAATTCTGTCTCATTCTCTGCAACCATTTTGTAAAAGATTTCTAGTTGTAGAAATAATTTAATGCTTCTACAGTTTTAAGCTGCAGGGGGTTTTGATACAGTGTGGCTCCTATGGCAAAACTGGAGTGCTTGAGTGAGGGAGCTGTGTTCTTTATGCAGCTAGCGGAGTCCCTAAGGATCCAGCGCTCTAGGTCAGATCCTCTCTGCGAAGAGAAGGGCTCTTCACAGGGCTATTTCATGTTCGTAATAACAGTGTATGAGTTCTTTGTATGCTTAATATAGCTTAAAATTGCTGCAAATCCTTTTCTAGCAGTACAGAAATAGCAAGCTGCCTATACTTACTTCTGTGCTTCTGCAGGGTGCTTGTGGGGTTGCTCAGACCTGTTTATTGGAATAGTGACTGTTTTTAGTTAGAACCAGATTCAAGTAGGGCTCAATTTCTGTGTAATGCCCCCTCCTCTATTGGACAGCTTGTATTGAAGATGTAGCAGTATTTTTAACTGATCATCCATCTACTTAATCTTCCACTGTTAAACACAGCGAGTTAAAAAGCTGCTAGTTTTGAAGTTTCCTGTTAAAGAATGTAATTTTCTTTCCCACCAGGAGTAGGGAAGAAAAAGCAAGCAACTGTCTTTCTGTCAAACTTTTTGCAGGGGACATGCAAGCCTCTGCAAGCATATGACATAACTTTTATAAATATTTCTGGATTTAATCTAATTTAGAGACCATCCAGTGCTTTCATGAAGCCTTATTTTTCTAGGTCACTGTGCCAGTAGGATGGAATAACATAATCTTTCTATAGTCATTCCCGTTCCAAAAACTTGCTTTCAGAGCTGTTAACTGTCTTGTCCTTAATTCTGTGCTTGTTCATTTGTTGCTGCTGTGTTTTGAGAACATGAATTACATTTCCATTATCAGGAACAGGATAATATATCCTGAAATGCATCCTGGTTCTTTTTTTTACACACTGATTTTGTGATGATATAAGAACCTTTTAACACTTTTTTTGTGCCTTCAGTATGTGCGATTGTCGTATGACACGAAGCCTGAAGCTATTCTGCAACTTATGCTTAAAGAATGGCAGATGGAGTTGCCAAAGCTTGTTATATCTGTACATGGGGGCATGCAGAAATTTGAACTTCACCCACGCATCAAACAGTTGCTTGGCAAAGGTCTCATTAAAGCTGCAGTAACAACAGGTGCCTGGATTATAACTGGAGGAGTGAACACAGGTAAAGAAGTACCAATGAATGTGTGCAGTTCACTGGACTACAGTTTATCCGAGCCAAGGTTTTAATGGCTGCATAATTTCACCTGAAAGCAAAGTAAATTTGTGTGTTTGGTCAAGTGAAATTAAGATAATACATTTTGAATACCTGCAGTTGGAAGTGGGCTGCTGTTTTGTCTTGTGAAGGGAATCAACACAAAGGTGAAAGGTTGGGGGTTTGGGGCATTTTTGATTGGTTTGGGAGGGGGGTTTGTTTGGTTTTGAAACTACAAGAAGAGAAACTTAACACAATTAAACCAAGTACAGAAATGTGCTGGAAACTGTTTAGTTCTCAATAGGCTCACGTTTATTTTGTTGGATTACTGATACATATTATCAGTACTTTCTTTCCTTCTAATAGGTGTAGTATGGTGCTTTTTTGATGTTGTGTCAAGTAAGTTCCCAGATGCTTAAAGGCCCAGTTAACTAGTAAAAAGTTGTATTTCTTAATAAGATGTGGGATTCAATACATTGAAATTTGTTTGTGCACAAACAGGTGTTGCAAAACATGTTGGTGATGCTTTAAGAGAACATGCTTCCAGATCATCTCGAAAGATTTGCACTATTGGGATTGCTCCATGGGGAGTGATTGAAAACAGAAATGACCTTGTTGGAAGAGATGTAAGGATAAATTACTTAATTGAAATAACAATTTACCTGGCTTATTTTTTGACAAATCTGCTCAAGTGTGTGTTTTCACTTGCTCTGCATCATTGGAATAATTGCTTTGCTATGAGGATACATTGACATCTGAGAGTTATGAAAGATGATGAGTGTAAACAAATTGCAAAATGCAAATGCACTAGAGGAGGAGCTTGTTCTGAAGTACTTAATCCTTCTTCCCTCCCCCTCTAATATTACTGAATCAAGTAATAAAAATGCTAATGTATTACAGAGAATTCACATATGCATAGGATGATAAGTTAAAAAAATTTGATGCAGAGTCTTCAATGCTACTTTAGGGAAAAACAGCCACAGGTTTTCTCTAAAGACATCTTTTCAAAGGATCTTTCCTCTGTTGTTCTTCAGAACAGAATCCTTTTGTGATCGTTACCTGCTTTCCTGCACAAAGTTAAGACCTGCAGCTCTTGGTGTATCCTGTTCCAAGGCATGCTTATATATGTTTCTTGTTAAGCCACCAAAAAGGTGAAGTTTCACAGAAACAAACATGGATCTTTACAAGTAAAGAACATTGTTGTATGCTTATACTCTAGGTGGTTGCTCCATATCAAACCTTGTTAAACCCATTAAGTAAACTGAATGTCCTAAATAACCTCCATTCCCATTTCATTCTGGTGGATGATGGAACAGTTGGAAAGTATGGAGCAGAAGTTAAATTGCGGAGAGAACTGGAAAAAACTATTAATTTACAACGGATCCATGCAAGTAAGTAATTCTGATGCCTGAGGGCTGAGTTTTACTATGTTTTAACGAAGAAGATTCTTCCACCAAACACCTGAATGAGAAAAAAGAAAAATCAGTCTTTTTTTTTCAAGTCTGAATGATTATTTGCAATTTTCAACTGACGCTTTGAACCCTGGATATTGCTGGTAGGTTTAAGATTTCTCTGGGACCAGTGAGGAGGGTTCTTTTGAGTGAAGTTGTCAGTTTTTGCTTTGATAAAGCAAATGTACATCACTTGAGTTGTTAGTATGTTGTCAGGATTGACTCGTCTGATTGATTCGTGGTTTTAACACTGATGACTTGCAGTTTCACAGTAGGGCAATTGAGTTTGTAAAACATCGTCTGTGTTTGTGCAAAGAAACTGTGACTTGGTGTGTTCCCAATTATGGAGCAATTATGTTTCTTCCCTTCTAGGAATGCTTTTGCAATATTCCCTGTCAGTAGAGGGTTTCCATGTGACTGTGCAAATTGCATACATGTTCTCATCTTTTGAAACTTTTTGCGGGGAAGGTATAAGGGGAGTTCCCTAAAGAAAAATGTTCACTTTTCTGCATTACTTCAGGAATATGAATATCTATGAATAATCTCTTCTGTTTTGTAGACTGTATTCCATTTTATATATCAGCTTCTTTGCAGCACTTTCCCCTCAGCCCAAAGTATAAACAGTGCTTGAAACTCTGCATTAGCACCAGCTAAAATGTCTAGCAGGCAGCATCATAATTTTTATTCAATAAAAGGGGATACTTGATTTATTAAATATGTAAAATCAATCTTAGCCTTCCCAATATCACATTGTCTGTTTTTTATTATTTATTTGCAACTTTATAGGAATTGGCCAAGGTGTGCCTGTGGTGGCGCTTGTATTTGAAGGTGGCCCCAATGTCATACTCACGGTTTTAGACTTCCTTCAAGAAAGTCCTCCAGTGCCAGTGGTAGTATGTGAAGGAACTGGTAGAGCTGCAGATATTTTGGCATATGTTCACAAGCAAACCGAGGAGGGAGGGTAAGTCCTATCTAAATATGAACTATCAGTCACATGCAGATGGGTTTTGAGACCATTTGTGAATTTTATGCAAGTGCTTTTTCTGTGGAAGGACGAAGGCTAAAAGCGGAGAGTGTAACCTTGCCTGTGATGCAGCTTTCTAGGTTGGCTGCAATAATAGCTCCAACTAAAGACCAAGACTTATGGTTCTAGGTTCATCCCACATACTTTGTACCAGTTGTGCCAAATTCTGTAGCATGTGCTTGCTTGAGCAATACCTACAAAAAGGATAGGAAAAGTCTACACACCTATATCCTAAATAAGGGGAAACATCTGTTGCGTAACTTCAGTTATGTGCAATGGTTTTGTTACACCATTGTAACTAGAGGACCCAACTGTCAGTTTAAATGCCCTGCTTCAAATTTTAACTGAGCCACAGTAACTTAAGTGATAAATGTGACTGTTAAGTGCGCACAACAGAGTGTTACTCAACACAAGTCAGAGCTGACTAGACCTTCCAGAGATGCGAGAATAACATAGAGAGTGGTATGTTACTAACCTGCTCGAAGGTATCGCTTGACTACATTGAATGGAAATATTTTCATGTAGGAAGCTGTTGCATAATAGTAACTTTCCTGAAAAGGGATCTGTCTTGGTTTAACCCCAGCTGTTTGCTCGCTTCCCCACCAGTGGAGTGGGGAAGAGAATCAGAAGGGGAAAAGTGAGACAACTCATGGGCTGAGATAGAGACAGTTTAATAGGTAAAACCACACATGCAAGCAAAAGCAAACTAAGGAATTCGTTCACCACTTCCCCTTGTCAGGCAGGTGTTCAGCCATCTCCAGGAAAGCAGGGCTCCAAACACCATCATTCTGAACATCCTGCCCCTTCCTCCTCCTTCGTCCAGCTTTACATGCTGAGTACAACATCAGTTGGTGTAGAATATCCCTTTGATCAGTTGGAGTCAGCTGTCCTGGCTGTGTCCTCTCCTAATTTCTTGTGCACCCCCAGCCTACTTGCTGGTAGGGTGGTGTGAGGAGAAGAAAAGGCCTTCGCTGTGTAAGTACTGCTCAGCAGTAGAGAGTATCCCTGTGTTATCAACACTGTTTCCAGCACAGATCCAGAACACAGCCCCACACCAGCTACTATGAAGAAAATTAACTCTACCCAAGCCAAAACCAGCACAGGATCAGAAAGAATTTCTGTATTGTTTCTTTGAGTAGTCTTAAAGCTGGATTTTTTTACATGCTTCTGTTTAGTCTAGAAAACAATTGTCTGTTTTAAGCATAGTTTTAAATAATAAAATGGATTTGATTAGGCTCCACAATACTTAGTGATTTCTACTCAGTTGTAAGACTTGCATAAATCATTAAACGTATTGGGTACTTCTTGCAGGCGTTGCCTTGGAACCAGGAGGCAGGGATCTAATGTAGCAGTAAACCAAACAGCTTTGTCCATAGTAAGATCAGAAGCAGGTCATATTCATCAGAGGAGTGAGTACTTAGTATTTTGTGTCAATGTCTTTTAGTTGAGAGTATCTCAGAACTGGATATGGGAAGTAAAGGCAAAGAAGCTGAGTTACTTCTCTGAGGTAGTAGTAAGAAGTTGTAGATTGAGCAACCTGTATTTGTGTCTAAAGGTTACCCAAGATTTTTGCCGCTGAACCAGTAATAAGCTTATAGATACCAAGGACTTTGAATGGACATGTTGCAGCTAGTTACATGTGATGTTGTTCTTACTGTTTATGTATAACAATGTATTTTCCTGTTTGTTTGTTACAATCTCAGGAATGTCCCTGAGGGTGCTGAGCCTGAAATCATTTCAACCATCAAAAAGACTTTTAACTTTGGTCAGAGTGAAGCAGTTCACTTGTTTCAGACACTGCTGGAATGCATGAAAAAAAAAGAGCTTGTAAGTAGATCTTGCCATAATTTTTTTAATGCAAAGTGCATGCATTTGTGGGTATAATATTAAATTGTATTTCAGTGGTGTGTATGATCAAGAGTCATTAAAAAAATCCTTCCTGGACATAGTGGACCTTCCAGGTGTAAAAGATAGACAAATACAGTTTTCATGTATACTTTATCTCATGGCTGAGAGACTTAATTCTTGCCATTATTTCTCGTAATCTGAGTTTGTTGTTTCCAAGCCTGTTTGTTTTCGTACAACAGGATTCTAGTTTGTTTATAGTGTGTATGTATTTTGTATTTGGGTTGCTGTCCTTTTTTTTCTTGCTTTGATCTTTGAAAAGGCTGTGACTTTTTTTTTTTTTCCTTTTTTTAAAGTAAAAGCACTTTATAGAGCTCTATATGTAGCCTGAGTTCAAGTACTGGTATTTCATTTGGACATCATGCTGTGCTGTTTTGAGGTTTAAAATTGTCATATTTGGCTAAACATGTTTGATGGCAGGTTAATCTCATTATCTAGAATGAACTGGAGGTGTAAAGAGTATGGTGTGGTGTTTATAGACAACAGAGAATTGTAATTTAGTGGAAAAAGAAGTTCAAATTGGTTGAAGACTGTAAAGGGTTTCTGTTATGCTTTTTCTTGTAAAGGATTGTCTTGTGTGGCCCACAGTCAGGAAGTCAAAATGAGTGCACTCTAAAGCTAAGTTTAAATCAGGCATAGGCTTAAATCGCATCGAAGATAAGGTGGCTTATTAATGTATTTTTGTTCCTGACATAAAAGACTGGAGCCAATCACCTTTGCTTGAAAATTACTTTAAAAGTATGTTTTTCCCATCTTGCTCTTTTGGGCAGATCACAGTTTTTCATATTGGGTCAGATGAACATCAGGACATCGATGTTGCAATACTTACAGCATTGTTAAAAGGTGAGACTTCTAATTGTAAGAGCTATTGCTTAGTGTTTATATAATGGAGTATTTATAAAATACTATATTCTGTAGAAATGTTTAGTTTTTAAGCAAATAATTATCTACTATGTTTTCACGTTGCGTAATACCCTACTGTGTAATAAATGATAAAATATACTGTATAGCTTTGTGGTGGATTGCTTGATTTGTTCATTTTAGGAAAGAAGAATGTTTGTTATCTTGCACTTCAATTAATTTTTTTTCTCTCCTTATTTTTGTTTCCTAAGGCACAAATGCATCTGCATTTGACCAGCTTGTTCTTACACTTGCGTGGGATAGAGTTGACATAGCCAAAAATCATGTTTTTGTTTATGGGCAGCAATGGCTGGTATGTAATAGTCGGGTTTAAGCACAATGATATTTTCTAAAAGGGAGAAACTCAGTTTACTGTAAAGAATGAATCTTTTTACTTTTAGAGAGAGAGGCTGCAGAATACTGATGCGTTTATTTTGAGGACAGTAATTCTTCCATACTGCACAGTCCTGCAGCTCTTTTGTTATTGTGTATTGAAAATGGTCCAAAATTTTTGAAATGTGCAGAGTGTTCTGAATAACTAGGGGAGAAAAGACATTGCAAAAGGTGGAAGCTGAATTCATGTTGGTCAGATGCTCTTTTCTTCCTTACAGTTGCATGGTCATAGGAAGTTCTTAAGAACATCTAGCAAAATGCGCTGTTGGCAGCACTGCAATGTCTTTTGAAGGGGAGAACAAAATGTCTGTTTCTTGTAGTCTGCAAATTAGTTTGAAAACTACATTGTGCATCTTGCCTTTTTTCCCATACTACTGTAAAAATAAAACACAATCTCACATGAATGTGGAGTCAAAAGTACATATAAGGCTTGTTGATAGCAATGATGGTTCTGAGCATTTGTCTCTGAAGCAGATTGAGCTTTAAATGTTTTATGTATTTGTGTTTTATCCAGTATCAATCTGTGAGAACAGCTTAACTATGTTAAACCAAATATCTGCTTAGTCCCGTGTACTGTATCAGTAGGAGATGCCAATGGAAAGAATATAAAACTTGCTGATTAAATCTTCAGAAGACTCTCATTCTGTAATCTAAGTTCAGGGGGGTTTCTGAACCAAGGATGTCGTCTTTATAGTTCTTGACATACAAGGTTTCCCCATTCCTGTAAGTTAATGAGGTTGATCCCATTAGTGTAATCTAAGTACACTTACTTTTGTGATGTCCCATTTTGCTTATTCTCTCCAAGCTCTACCTTGTTACTTATTTGTTACAGGTTGGCTCTCTGGAACAGGCTATGTTAGATGCCCTTGTGATGGATAGAGTTGCATTCGTGAAACTTCTGATTGAAAATGGAGTAAGCATGCACAAATTTCTTACAATTCCCAGGCTGGAAGAACTTTATAACACAGTAAGTGAATAATAGCTTTGTAAGCTGCTTTTAGAAGAGGTTTTTAGTTGCTTGGTGTGCATCAGTCTGAAAGCCATAGAGTGTTAGTAGGGAAGGCTTCTTCATATGAGGTTAGAGATGAGAAGTGTGTGCTGTCTAGCTGCTTTGTAGTGCCACAGCTGCTTTCTGGCTCTCCAGAAATGCTACCACAAATATAGTTTGTCAACAGGATGTTTATCTGTGTTTGATGTTGGGGATGGATACTAAAGGAAAATTGCAGCCTTGTTGTGGAGCATATGAAATATGTAAATCACAGTGGGGAAGAGAACAAGAGAAAGTCAGATGGGTGAAACCTGTGCACAAAATATGAGGTCTGTAGATAGTATTGTTATGGCTACATAAGATGAATTCTGTCTATAGCAGAATGATATATGATCATAATAGTTGTAAAAATAGTTTATTTTGTGAACCTGCAGAGTTATAAATATTACATAGAAAAATTTTGTTGCTGGAGGTGTTGATTTAAGAATTTTAAGGTAGTTTTGTATAACATGAGCAAATTTTGGTGGAAGGTTTTTTGTTTTGCTCTGTTAGATGCTTAATGTGAGTAGTACACAAATGGGACTCAGGCTTACATTAACATTCTCATTATCTGCTTTTGAAGAAAAAAAAAGTGGAGAAAAGAAAGTATTCTTTAGCTAACAAAGGTCTGTAAAGGAGCCCATGTGATCAGCTTTTGCTTTTTATTTTTAATTAACCTTTTGTGGTGTTGCTTTTGCACACTTGATGTGCTTTTGATTGAGTTCTGTGTGGGAGCTAGAGTAACTATATGTCAAAAAGTGTAACAGTTCAGGAACTCACAGGAAATCAGAGAAGGAAGAAAAATCCACTTCGGTAAAAAGAGGGAATATTCAGACTAAAAATCTAAAATGCAAGGAAGTTTTACTGTGAATCCTGGAACACTGTAAATGTGAATATCAGTCTCTGTGTGTTCCTGTAAATTAAAATGTTTGTTAAAACTTGTCTCTATAATATTACAATTTTTAATAATGTAAAAACCCCATAATGTTGCTGTTTGCATTCTGGTGGGGTTTTTTTCCCCTATGTGGACAAACTATGGGTGTATTAATTATGTCTCAAATTAAAATGGAAGTAAAATGCGACAGAAAAGGAAATAGTCTATAGCTAATACAGTCGTTTGAAATATTTACATTTATTTGATGGCTACTGTTTGAAAACTAGGGGTTTTTTGGGTTGTTGGTTTGGGTTTTTTTTGAGCCAACATGCAAAGGTATTTGGCTTCTACTGTAGTCTTCTCATGTTTTAATTGCGCTCTAATGTCTCATTCCAAATTTCCCCCCCGCTTTCTTTTTCTTTTATCATAAAGAAACAAGGCCCGACTAACCCAACACTCTTTCATCTTGTTCGGGATGTCAAACAGGTAATGTTGTAATGTAAAAATCTGTAAAAAAATATTTGTAAAAAAAGTTAAAATCTGTCAGAGTACCAATGTTGTGGGGTTTCGGTTTTTTTTTTTTTGTTTTGTTTTTTTTTTTTTTAATAATTTCTTATGTTTCACTGTTAATTTAATCTTGGGTTTATCAGTTAGGTTTTATTGTAAGTAATAAGATACCTCTGCAGACATTCTGTTGTTTACAACATTTGCTGTTGCATCCTTAGTGCTCTGATGCCAGAAAGGTGTTAAACCCGATGAGTGTTTTTTTCATCTTACATATGATTGTTTTCCTTCTTGGGGGGATGGAAAGCTGCTATTCCCAGCTAGGAGTAATTTTGGCTGTTAAAACAATAGACAAAAAAAGTTGTCTGTTGTGTCCTATCCCCCAGTCCCCCATCCCTCCCGGTTGTGTCCCCCTCCTCAGATGAACATCTACTCTACTAGGGGAGATCATGCAAAAAAGAAGCTATCACCTGGTCTTTTTTGCAACTCATAAATATGGAGCCATATAGATTATTTTTTTAAGTCATGAAGAGTTTAATTTGGTTTTTATTTAAAGCCATGATGTAACATGTAGAAACACTCTAAGCAAGTTTAAGATTATAATTAGAAAAACTAAATATGCCTTTTGTATTCCCAGGGAAATCTTCCCCCAGGATATAAAATCAACCTGATTGATGTGGGGCTGGTTATTGAATATCTGATGGGAGGAACCTATAGATGCACATATACAAGAAAACGTTTTAGAGCGATATACAATAGTCTCAGCGGAAATAATCGGGTATGTGGCAGCTGGATAACAGGATGTGCTGATTCATGTATTCTCGGTTAAAAAAAGCTATTTAATTTCAAGAAAAATTGAATCCATATTGTTTTGCTCTTGTCAATGGACTGGTAATAGTAAGGCCTATGAGGGCAGCTGATAGCTGTTTCGGTGTTGAGGACAAACAAAAAGGTTTGTTCTTCTGCTTCTTATTCTGACACATCAAAATTCCTTCTTTGTTATTTCCACTGTCCCTACTCATAGAGGAAGAACGGGAACTAAACATGCAGCTTCACCAAGCTTGGGTTGCAGATATCTTGGCTTCTTGTAAAACAACAAATGTAACTGTTTACTTTGTGACTACTTAAAAAAACCAAAACGTAACAAACAAAGAACTTGTTAAATATCCTGTAGAAATTCTGGTGGTTGTTGTTATGTAAGTTCCTCACTGTTTCAGTTGCACAGTAAATGTTTAATTGCCCAACTAAATACCTATATATGAACAGGTTATTCTGTAATGCTTAATAGTTAAGAGTAAAGAAACCAAACCAAACCCTGACCTGTTATTCTTCTTGCAGCGATCTGGGCGAAATCCTTCAAACACTACTCCTCAGATGTGTAAAAGCCATGAGCCTTTTGGTAACAGGGCAGACAAGAAAGAAAAAATGCGCCATAATCACTTCATCAAAACAGCACAGCCATACAAACCAAAGGTATGGATGTGTGAAGAGAACATGGTGGGGTCTACTTTAAGTAGTTAGAAGTGGAGAACCTGGTTTAAACCAAGGTGCCACTGAAGTATGAATAGCAGCAGTTCTACTGACTTAAAAAGCTGGAATTTCAGCCTTGCTTTTGTACTTGTTTATAAACTGTCTACCATGCTTATTGGATTCTGTAGTGTGTTTATTGTTCTGTAGCAGTCTTCTGGATAAGCTTTGATATGTTAGGGAGGAAAAAGCTTATCTTTGGCATTGTTCTAACAATGGGGGGGGACTCACATGGCTTGTAGATGGAGCAAGATTTGACCGCATGTTACTGTAAGCAGTCTCCATGAGTTTCCTCATTTGTATGTAGTTATATTAGTTAACTGCTTTGCTTTTGATCTATAAATCAAAGTAATTCAGTCTCCCAGTTACTAAAGTGAGTTGGACTCAACTGAAATCTTTGAAGAAAAATTCCAGCTGCTTTTGAAGTCTTCGGAAGTTCTTTTTTCTTTCTATAATTATATGTAATTTGGTATTGGATCACTAAGCATTTTATTTCAAGTTATGTAATGACCAAGTTCAGAGGTTTAAAATGTGACTTTCTGATTTTATTTTAAAGATTGACACTGGTGCAGAAGAGGGAAAAAAGAAAAGAACCAAAGACGAAATAGTAGACATAGATGATCCTGAAACAAGACGCTTTGCTTATCCACTCAATGAGCTTTTACTTTGGGCAGTGTTAATGAAGAGGCAGAAGATGGCCCTTTTCTTCTGGCAGCATGGGGAGGAGTCCATGGCAAAAGCCTTAGTTGCTTGCAAAGTGTACCGTTCAATGGCGTATGAAGCAAAACAAAGTGACCTTGTTGATGATACTTCAGAAGAACTGAAACAGTATTCGAAGTAAATTACATTTATATTGTTGAAGATCTTGCCTTGAAATTTACAATAAAAGTAGTGGGCTATATAATAATAAACCCCAAAATTGTATTGGCACACTTGAAGATAATTCCTTTTTGCAAAAGGGATTAAGTTGCACTCTGTAGAATTTTTACATTAAATATTGCTCTCCCTCAAGAGCTGTTACAAGTCAAGATTTATAGTTAAATTAAAATGATACTGAATGTGCCATTTACTTACTTGCATGTAATTTCCTTGCATGTTTTAACAGCTGTTTGTAGCCTGCATATGCTTTTGATAGCAGTCACAGATTTACATGTTGCGGTTCAAAATTACTTTTCAGTGAATATGTATAGAAGGGACGGGTAATAGTCCCTTCAAGGTATGCTACTGGGAATTTGATTATACAAGAAAATTCAACCTAAGCTCAAAGTCATTTCTATAGATACTATATTTTGGTTTGTTGATTTGTCTTCATTCTAGCGAGTTTGGTCAACTGGCAGTTGAACTGTTAGAACAGTCCTTCCGACAAGATGAAACCATGGCAATGAAATTACTGACCTATGAGCTTAAAAATTGGAGCAACTCGACTTGTCTGAAGCTAGCAGTGTCATCAAGGCTTCGTCCGTTTGTAGCACACACTTGTACACAGATGTTGTTATCAGATATGTGGATGGGAAGACTGAACATGAGGAAGAATTCATGGTACAAAGTAAGCATTGTCACAGTTTATTGGTGTGAAAAGGATAAATGGAATTCATGCTTAAATGGAAGGAAAGCAGGTGTTTAACTGCTATTAGTGTAAAGCTTTCAAAACTATAACATTAATAAATCCTGTAAAACAGTCTTCTATAACATAATCAATACTGGAAGTGTTTATTGAAAACTCTTCTTTTGACGCTCTATTATCTTTTCAAATAAGGTACAGAAATGTAGAAGGCAAAACCCAGGCAAGTAGCCTTTAATCACAGGCTTAAAGAGATCATGTGAATACTAATCCACTAATAAAAACATAGTGGTAAAAAAAATTAACAGACAGAATGCCCTTTGTAAGAATATAGTTTCATGCATTTTGACTTTTTACAGGCAGCACATAAGGCCTGATGTAGAAAAGCTTTGTGTATATCCTATTTTGGAGGAAGATACTGAGCAAAAGCAGGGTACAGAATTAAATAAGGGTAGGTAAATCAGGGATAAGTTTTCCAATGGTGCCCTTTGTGATACTGATCAATTGAAATATGGGAGCTGCTTATTTCTTAGAGATGGTGTACCAAAAGCTAATTGTTGCCAGGAAAATAATGAAATAAAACTTTCCTACAAAATATCTACAAGCATCGTTTAACTTGTGACCTACTAAAATCTTGTTTGATAACTGATTAACCATTTTCTTGCTTGCTTTGTAACTGGCTAATCACAGTAAATAACTTTCACTGACTCTCTTCATCCATGCCTTAGCTCATTTTTCTACCATAAGTTAATAAAAAAATAGAAAAAAAGGAAAGAAAACCCCCCAAAATAGTCCAGCAACAAAACCACAACCTCCTGTATGCTTTTTAAATACACCTGGACAGTACAAAGTTTCATGGGTTATGGGAGTAGATTAATGAACAGAGTGCAAGCAGAGTATCTCTCGATCTTCAGGCTTGGAGTACCTTCTTTCTAGTGGCTTTTAATTTTGGAATTTGTTGATTCTTCCATTTGCTATATCTTCAAGTTAAGGAACATTGGATGTATATCATACATAGCCTCTTAAGTGTGTATATAAGTAGTAACAACTAATAATTGTCTACTTTTTTTTTCCAAGTGAAATTTGGATAATTTTCAGAGGATATTCTCTGTGTTATTTCATTCTGATACTTTAATATAGCTGTGAACTATTTGCACTTAGTTTTCATCTTTTCTAGGTGATACTGAGTATTTTACTCCCTCCTGCTATATTGCTGTTGGAATATAAGACCAAGGCTGAAATGTCACATATTCCTCAATCTCAAGATGCGCATCAAATGGCAATGGATGACAGTGAAAACAACTTCCAGAATGCTGCTGATGAAATACCTATGGTAACGTGAGGCAGGGGGGAGATATTAAAACCAATGTTTATAACTTAAATAATTATATTTAAAAATCAAAGCAAGAGCTAAAATTGTCCAAAAGCATGTATTTCTGTATGTGAAGTTAACAGTCCTTTCATTTTAGGAGGTTTTTAAGGAAATAAGAATCTTGGACAATACTTTAGAAAAGCATGATATGGAGACTCCAGCAAAACCTAAAAGACTTCCAATTACACAGAAATTTTATGCATTTTATCATGCACCAATTGTCAAGTTTTGGTTTAATACGGTGAGTTTTCTTTTATGTAATGTGTATTTTATCTGGAAATCTGAAGCAGATTTTTGGGTTCTTTTCCCAGCATGTACCTCTGTGAATGGAATCAAAGTTTAAACCCTGTTTTTAGAAAAACAAACAAAAACCCTTACCTTGCTAGGCTGGAAATGAGAAGTACTTGGTTTTGAAGAAATGCATATGCACATGCGCTGCTCCGGGGTTTAGGGTTTTTTTTTTCAAGTTCATAATGTTGGCTTTGAGAAATACTTTTTTGTTGTTTAAAGTAATTAGCATGAACATTTTTCATCTGTCCCGAGTAATTAATTTCATCAGTTGCTAGCAGGAATTCTAGTTATTTATTAGGCTATAGTGTTCATGCACAGCTTTGTTTAAATTACTGTAATAGAAACTCTAAAATCTGCACCAAAGGAAAACTATCTGTAATAAGAACAAAGCTTTGCTAACACTAAATAGCTTATTACAGCTATTTTCCTCTTCTAAGAAGAAAATGGTTTTATCCCCTTATAAACAATTACTTGTCTGCTTAAAAGGGTAAATATAGTACTGTAATCCTACTTGAAGCTTTTATTGTATACCACATCAAAAGAGTCCATGAACATCTATGAAGAACCCTTGAGTAATAACATGTATAATTTTCATTGCTTTTTTTAGTTGGCATACTTAGGATTCCTCATGCTCTACACATTTGTGGTTCTTGTAAAAATGGAAGAATTACCATCCGTTCAAGAGTGGATTGTTATTGCTTACATTTTCACATCAGCAATTGAGAAAATTCGTGAGGTATGTTTGTAACAATCTGGGATTTTAGTTTTCTTTGTCAATTAAAACAGTATGCTTTAAATTGTGTTTACAAACAAGAGAACCTAAGAAACTTTTGAGAAGTTTTATACAAATTTTGAAATGACAGAAATTTTGGGTTCCTCAGGCCCAACTAAAGGAGTAGAAAGAAGGGCTCATTTTTGTAACAGCAACTGCCTCAAAAGTAGAAGCAAAAACATAAAACCCAACCAACCAAAAAATGCCACCTAAAACCAAAATTCCTTTTTAAATTGTTCAGCAGGAGGAAACATACATCCTTCTTGTCTTTGTTGTGAAGCTGGCACAGTTAAAACACTGGTTTGGATTTCTCAGTGTGAAACAGCTATACATGTAAATAGCTATTTCATGTTTGCAAGTATAAGAATGATAGTGATTCATCTATTTCAGTGTGGGTCCCTGTGCAATGAGTGTGACATGACTTTTATTTTTATTGCAGATATTTATGTCAGAGGCTGGGAAGATTAATCAGAAGATTAAAGTGTGGTTCAGTGATTACTTCAATATCAGTGACACAGTTGCCATTGTCACTTTCTTCATTGGCTTCGCATTAAGATTTGGAGCAAAGGGGAATTTTGGTGAAAACACTTACAGAGAAAATTATGTCTTTGTTGCTGGAAGAATAACATACTGTCTCAATATAATTTTTTGGTATGTGAGATTACTGGATTTTCTAGCTGTAAATCAACAGGCTGGCCCTTATGTTATGATGATTGGGAAAATGGTAAGTGCTACTTTTGTTACTGATTTCTTTTTTCCAAATTGAAATATGTTTTTCTTGCTGTGTCCATTTATAACTTTTTTCAAAGTTTTATTGAGAAAGAGGTTGCTTATCCTGGTTTGTTATGTCAGCAGCTCAGTGTGCAGAATTAGGTAGTTAGAATATAACTTGATGTGTTTCAAAACAACCACTGATAGAAGGCTTCCTTTATTATGGAGCTTCTCTGTCACATATATGTAAAAAACTGTCAAATCTTCCTTCTGTAGTCTGTTTTGTTCTTAGATGTCAGAGACTTGAATGAATGTGATGATACCTTTTTTTTCTTGATTCATCTAGCATTGCTTCGCTTTTGAGTCTGATATGTATTTATAGTATTGGTTTTCTTGCCTTTACGTTCTCTACTGCCAGAGTTTAACTTCTTTTGTGTCCTAAAGCACCTTGTATTTTGTGCTGGAAAAAACTGGAAATAGATTGTGGCTCTGTTCTGGTCTTCTCTCACACAAAAGATGTTCAAACTGTATAACAATAAAAAACAGTTTTACTGTCAGCAAGCTATTCTGCATCTTTAAAAGATATTAATGCTTGAAAACTATATAGGAAGGTGGAAGAGTTTTTGTTTTTCTTGCCCTATAGAGTGGTTTCTACGAAGTTGAATCCTGTAATTCCTTAAAAATGAGGGCATCAAGTTGCTCATTTCTCACTTTGATTTCTTGCAAGAGGTGTAGGTTCTGTGTTTCAGCCCTTGGAAAGCTATCTGTATTTTGTGCAGCTATTGAGTGCACTTAGGAAGGAATGTTTCTCTTTATAAGCTTCCACTCATCCACAATAGATATTTGAGTTACAAATGAAATAATCTCAGTTGCCTTTGGCCAAGGATGTAAATATGCTCTAAGAAAGGACAGGAAAAAGCAGATTTTTTTTTTACAGGGTTTATTATTTAACAGAATTTTCTGACTGAAATGTGAGTGTCTCAGACTCTTTTCCTTCTATACATAGAATTCTGTTAAGCGTACACAGTTGCTGTAAAAGTGTTCAGCGTTGTGAAACCATAATTATGACCTTGTGGGTTAACTGACTTTTTTGTGTGTTAATAGGTGGCCAACATGTTTTACATTGTGGTAATTATGGCACTCGTACTACTTAGTTTTGGTGTTCCCAGGAAGGCAATACTGTATCCTGATGAGTCACCATCTTGGACTCTTGCTAGAGATATTGTGTTCCATCCATACTGGATGATTTTCGGTGAAGTGTATGCCTATGAAATTGATGGTAAGACACTGCAATTTTGAAGCAAGTAAGGAGAAAACTTACTTTGATAAGGTCTTCTCAAGGTCTATGATCTCTTGATTTTATGAAATGAAATACCCAGTATTGTTGACCTTGATTCCATTTGTTGGATTGTCTCTTTGTGGGTTGTAGCTGTGTAACTTCTTGACTTGACCTTTTCATTGTCCTTTATAAAGCTTGAATGGCTTAGAATGAACACTGGTAATGAATGAACACTTAATTGCAATTTCTTACAAGGCTATTCCTAGAAAGATTTCTGTCATGCCAAAATTTTGGCTGTGGTGGTATATTACTCTTTTTAAAATGCAGTAACCTGATTATACTGTAGTATTAACCAGAAACGTCTCCTGTATTTTTCTACCATATTCCTAAATGCATGGAGGCATTTTGAATTGCAGAACCAGTGCATCATAGCTGATTGTTGCAATCTTTAAAAGTGACCTTTTTTATTTTTTCCCTATCTGTACTTGCTGGGAGTTGTAAAAGTTGTGTGTATTTTTCTCTGTATCTTTTTCCCAACACAGTATGTGCAAATAATTCTGATGAAAAAGTTGCTCATCTTTGTGGCCCAGGAACATGGTTGACTCCGTTTCTTCAAGCTGTCTACCTCTTTGTACAGTACATAATTATGGTTAATCTTCTTATTGCATTTTTCAAGTAAGTATATGGATAATTGTTAATTTTTGCTTTGATAAGTTTCTGTTTCACTGCAATAAGATGACAAGATAAAAGGAACTGATGCCAATTCAAAGCAATCCCATTTACTGGAAGTATTTTCAGGTTCTAAGGCTGGTCCTCATCTCCTCATCACTGCAAGTCTGTGAGAAAATGTGTAATGTGACTGGTACATGTCATATCTATGAGGCTTGGGGAATCAGAAGTTTAAGTGAATTTGAAAGTATTTTGTAATTTCTCAAAAATGAAGCAGAGTCGTTTCTTAATCTGTATTTTTACTGTTCCTAAATTAATTTAATTTTCCTTAGTTGGTTGAGTTGAAAAGAAAATTGTCTTACAGTTCTGTGTTTGATTTATAGGAATAAACAGCTCACGGAGACTTAACTGAGCTCACTATAAGAATTAACATTGAAGAGTGACAGGCTGCAGAATTTATGTGGTCTGATGCAAAACCTTGATTTACTTAGAAATGTTTGACCAGCTTGAAATTTTATCTCAGTGTAGCTTATTTGTGAGGGAAGGTACTGAGATGTTACCCGATGAGAATTTTTTAACCCTGTCCTTGCTTTGGACTCTAGTATTTCTTTGAATATGTTTCCCACTTTCACTAAAACAGTCTGTAGTAAAAAACCCCAAGTATTTGCTTTTGTCTCTTACTCAACTGGCTTCAGAATTAGGATTGTTTAAAGAAAAAACCCCAAAACCAAACACCAACACCCACCTTCCCTCCCACCACCCCAAAAGCCACCTTGATGTGTTAATATTTCTTCTGTTCTTCTGTTCCCTTTCAGCAACGTGTATTTACAAGTCAAGGCAATTTCAAACATTGTGTGGAAGTATCAACGCTATCATTTCATTATGGCCTACCATGAGAAACCTGTTCTGCCTCCACCACTTATTATTCTTAGCCACATGGCTTCCCTGTTCTGTTGTGTATGTAAAAGAAGAAAGACAGACAAGACTTCAGATGGACCAAGTATGAACAGTTATTATGCAAAAAAGGCAGTCATTTTTTTTGATATGATTAAAGCAAACTGTAAGAAAAGTGCTATGTTCTTAATTATGTGTGTTCTCAAGAAAGTCAAAGAAGGTCTTAATTTTCCATGGTTTTAATATTGGTGAAGACTGTTTCTGTTCAAAGTTTCAGTGTTTCTGAGTGGTGTAATTCACAGCCACTAGAAATCTCCAGTCAAAGTAATTTCTGAGAAACCAAAACAAAACCAGATTAGATTTCCTGTTAGTGTTAATGGGCAAAGTTGGGTTTTTTTTGTCCTGAAAAATTATGTTCTTATTAAACTCTTTGAAAATTTAAAAAGGGGATAAAAACTTCAATGCATATACATCTTCTTAACTGTTAAATCTCTTTTTAGAGCTCTTCCTGACAGAAGAAGATCAAAAGAAACTTCATGATTTTGAAGAGTTGTGTGTTGAGATGTATTTCAATGAGAAGGATGATCAATTTCATTCTGGCAGTGAGGAGAGGATACGAGTCACATTTGAAAGGTAGACTATTTGCTGAATATAGGAGCTTAGAATTTCTTCAGGCTTTTAACATGCATTTTAAGGGGGGCAAAATGCAGCTCAAGAACTGGATTGTTTATGCAAACTTTAGATGATGTCTTTCTGTTGCTATGCAGAAACTAAGATGGGATTGATGCTTCCTGATCTGTAGTAGCACTCAGTAAGCTGAGGCAATCATATTATTTAGTTTCTCGTGATTCTTTAATAAACTGAATAAACTTCAAAAAGTTTTGTGGGCCCTCTGTTGATATTTTTTGTTGTTGTTTATTTTCTGATTCAAATATGTACAAATGTACATACTGTAGTGAATGCCATCTTGAAATTTCAGCAGTTTTTTCCTCATTAAATGGGCAGAAAGGGTTACAATGATGTTTATTTCGCATATTGAGAAAAATACCTCTCATAGCTATTTCATAATTTGATTTTTCTTAGGGTGGAACAAATGTGCATTCAGATAAAGGAAGTTGGTGATCGTGTCAACTACATAAAACGGTCATTGCAGTCTTTAGATTCACAGATTGGCCACCTACAGGATCTCTCTGCTCTAACTGTGGATACTCTGAAAACACTTACTGCACAGAAAGCTTCAGAAGCTAGCAAGGTTCATAATGAAATCACCCGGGAATTGAGCATTTCAAAACATTTGGCACAAAACCTCATTGAGGATGGCTCTCTAAGATCTTCGGTGTGGAAAAAGCACAGTATTGGGAATGTCTTTGGTTCTTTTCCACAAGGAGGCCTTGAAAGTAATAATGCTTTACTCTGTAATATTCCTTTACGTGATGAAAAAGATCCCCAACATAAGACAATTGGTCAGGAGTTGGCTCCAGTTCCCCGAAGAGAAGAAAAAAACCTCCAAGAGGCAGGTTCCTCAGGCAGTGCCTTATTTTCAAATGCTGTTTCTCCTACAGAGCTTCGCCAGCGAATACAGGCTTCAGAGATCTCGAAATCCACTAGTAAAAGTAAAAAATTAGGCAATTCATCCAACAGCATGCCGCATGTAACGTCCCCAACAGCTAAGTTTTTTGTTAGTACTCCATCTCGGCCCAGTTGCAAAAGTCAGCTGGATTCTTCAACAAAGCATGAAGAGACTGTTTTCTCTAAGGCTACAGAAGGAGATAATAATGTAGAATTTGGTGCATTCGTGGGTAAGTATAACAAAGTAGATTCTGAATGTCCTGCAGTTGTTATTAGCTGCTCTTATCCTCTTGCTTCTGGCTCTGCTTGCCTTGCTTTCACCCAACCTTGTGTTGAAAATGGAGGATACGTTAATTGTGGTTTCATTCATGATGAGAGTGACACTAATGGTAACTACAGCTGCAGAGTTGACAAATGTGATCACCAGTCCACTGTCAACTTATCGAAGAGCAACCCCCAAAGGAAGTTCTCTTTGTCAACTGGCGACTTGGCATCAGCAGTCAACTGTAGCGGCTCACATGGAAAATTGAATATTAAAGATGAACTTTCCAAAAGTCAGCATGTCCATGCAATGGAACTACAAAACCAAGATTTATGTTCTAACATCTTTATGGGACTACTTCATAAACTGTGGACCAAATCTAAGCCACAAGGTTTGACTTATCAAGAATTGTATGGTATTTTGGGTGTATTCTGGTTGCAGGTGACCTTATTCTACCATTTTGCTCTGCTTCTTTTTGCTTTTAACATCTCTAATTTCCCTGTGTTGCTTGAATTTATTTGTTTTAACTTTAATTATAATTTCCTTATAATTCTGTCATATAGACAATATTTTTCCGAAAAACATTAGCCAGTTGTTGAGTGTAGCAGTTCTGTGCAATTAGCAGCTCTACAACTTGGTACGGGCATTGTAGACAAACTTTTTGTGACTCATAAAGCTCCTACCTTCTCATTGCATAAATCAAAAATATTGTCTATCTTTTGACGTAATTACAGAAGACTTCTTAGGCTGATGGAATCCTGAACAAGTATCTTTGTGGTATCTATGTCAAGCTGAGGGATCCTCTTATACTACATTTCTAAACACTGTTGTAACTGGGATCTTCCACTGTTGCCTAAGCTAATGTATCTTTTGGTGGTTGTTTTGGAAGCTTCCAAAGTCCTTTTATTAGACACAGCATTATGCATCCGCTTAAGTTTTGCTTAACAGCAAAAACGTGCACGTTTCTGGTTAGCGCTACTGACATATTTGAACAGTAAAACAGTGGCAGATTCATTGCAAAACACAGGTGTGGGTTTACTAACTGATTTCTGTGAAGTAGATAATGCTTTAAGTACGCCTAGTGTATGGCAGAAGATCACAATCTGGAGCTGTCAGGTTGCCTGCAGAGGTTTGTCTTGCCCAGAAAGGTTTGTTGAGGACATAAAAATTTAAATCTTTAGACAAGAGTTTGTTCTACTCTGTGAAACTTGGAATTCTAAGTAGTTACCTACATGTACTCATTTTATATTTGTGTATGTGTAGGAAGAGTATCTACACATCTGTACACTCACGAGCTTATTTGTTTATCATTTTCTTATGGTTTAAAAAAAGAAAACCTTTTAATTCAGGAAGCAAGACTAAACAGAAATAAGGGACAGCGTTAGTCTAACTCTTACCTGATCCTTACATGTACTTCACCACTAATAACTTTGAATACTAACTATACTTATTTTGCTGAAGCCGGCCTTTTAGTGTGTGGTCCTCTGACCTCTCTAGCATTTAGAACATACTCTTCTTTCTCACTGTCCATGTTTTATAAAGCTTGTGATTCAGTGCAGCTTTCCATTGTAAAGCCAAGTAGATTTTCTTTCCTGAGAAAGCCACATACTTGGTAAAATTCTGAAAAGTATTTCCTGCCGCTGGGGGGATGAAGGGTATATTGTAAAAGCTACCTCAAAAAAATTGCCTATATTTTTCCTTCATTTGTCATGCATACATAAAAATCCTGTAGTTCAGACTGCCCTGTTCCTTCCATGTGAGGAGCATCCCCTCGAGTGAAATTTTAGTTTTACTTTTTGAATTGTGGTAAGCCACACCTTAATGCAGGAAAATCAATATTCTCATTAATATTTTATTACACTGATTTTTACTTTAGTGTGTTTAGAAAGTCTTCTGTAGTGCACGTGGGGACACAGAACTCTAGACTCTTTGTAACCCTGTGCTATGGTGGTGAAACTATTGGCATGGTCAGAACACTGGAGGTTGCCTTTGATTTTGAATACTCTTTTTGAATTCACTGTGTCAAAGGTCACAGAGACAGCATGGAGTTACAGCGGTTTAAAGAGGTGGCAAGCAAAATGAAAGAAAGAAGCGCTGATATCGAGGTAAGCATGGAAGACATTCTGTTAATGTGTTAATGGGGATAATTCTTTACCCACAACTTCGTAATGTATTTTGAAAAAGTCTAAGAACAAATAGAATCAAAGACCTTGCAAAATGCATCCTGGAAGGGCTGTGTATCTGGTTTGTGATTTAAAAAAAATCTAGTGAAAACTCATGCAACCTTAACTACACATCAGGGACTGATTGTTTCATAATGTGATGCTAATGAAATATTAAACAAGAACTGAGGTTGTGAAAGCTGAGATGACTACAACTGAATTAAGATAAAATTATCCTGCAATTAATGTTTAATGAAACATTTGGCACTCATAAATTTCAAGATCAGCATTTAGGAAATTTCAATTGTTTACATTTTACTTTATAGAGCAAGATGATAATGTATATGATTTTTTTTTAAGTGACAAAAGTTGTCCATTGTACTTCCAAGAAGAAAAGGCCTTTCTAATAAACTTGTCATAAACTTCATTATATGTATAATTCCCATTTTCTGAAAGAATAAAAATAACTAAAGAGGGAGTGATTAATCGTAACAAACTTGTCCTCTGAGTGTGCTACAGTTTGTGTAAAAAAGCAAGTGTTCTCACTGTAGCTGTTGAGTTAGTAAATATGAGTTACCATTTGCAGTTACCCCTCAGTCAGGGGAGAATCTGACTTGAGAATTGCATGATGACCGTTTGCAATGTCAGTGTTCTGCTCATCTGGATCGTTTGATAAGTATAATGTGTGACCTTAAAGCTTTTAGTGTATGTGTGTTTTTGGCATAGGTTTTCTGGTAATAATGTTTATGGTTTGCTTTGTTCTTTTTTGAACAGGAGCAACAGGAAGACTTCAAAAAAGCTATATTGGAGGGCATAGAGACAACCAGACTTCAAGTAAGTAATGAAGGTTTCCATTTATTGAGACATTATTTTCACCAGATACTGAATGTGTTCTTCACAGTGAAAACAGGGAAAAAAAGTTGTACAGTTGAACCTTTGTACAAATATAGCTGGATGTCTCCTTGATGTAGGTCTAAATCATTCTGGTGTTTGACACTATTGGGATGAAAAATCCAGTAGCATTTCCAGACAGTATTGCTGTTCTTAGATGCTTGGTGACAGAGTTATCCCATCTTTACTGGTGGGACTGGTTTGATTCTAACCTTTCCTGTAGGCGCTACAGTCATTGGTTGTAAGATGCTGAAGATGTACGCTGAACGCTGAAATGCATATAGACCTAAAAATGGGTCTTCTGAAGATACTTCCAACAGGTGCATTCTCTGTGTTGCATTGCAGTAGAGTGTTCAGGGATGTAAAGAATTAGTCTTTCTCTTACATACATATATGTGTATGTGTATATATATATACACACCTGTATGTATATATATGTGTGTATGTATACATACACACAGTTACACATGTTTTTGGCACGCATTCATATGCACACAGGCATGTGTGTATGTGTTCAGGGGTGTGTGTGTATAAGGGTGAAAAAGGGTGGTAACGATTTCCTAATTGTTACAAATCTTGGAATCAAAAGCAGGGCATAGCTCATGGAACATTCCAAGTTCTAGCTTTTTATTGTTCAAAATCTTGATTTTTTTACATTTTATTCAGGTAATTGTTGGAATTAATAAGCTGGTTGTGAAGAATGTTCCAGCCCTGTGTCACTCAATGTGTAGTTCTGTTTGTGATGAAACTGCTTTTCTCCTTTTTTGCAAAAGAAATGTTTTGCTGTCAAAAGCTGACCACCTCAGTAGATACTCATGAAGTATGTGACTATTATTAAGGAATATATCCATGAGGAAATTCCATTCATAAACTGTAAATTTTTATGTGGCAAGACTTCTCTAGATTTTGTTTCTGTTTTCAGTGGGTTCAAACTGAACTTTAGTTTCTTTCTCCCAGAATCACATCCTTAAATAAGAACTGATAGCTAACAAAGGCATGCAACAGAGTAGCTGAAGTTTGTGCTGGTAGAGCTCCAGCGTAATGTACATTTCTGAAGTTGTATTCACGTGTAATGTTCTCTTTAAAAGAACTCTTTCAGTATGGTTCAGTAGTCAGTGTGCATCTGAAAATGTCAGAGCTGATGGTGTGCTGTGAAGAGCATTTTAACTGAATTATGCACTCAACTTGTATATTTTTGTGTGAGGTATTTGAGGTGCATCCAGTTAAAATAAATAATAATAAAAAGAAAAGAAACCTGATAGTCCTAGAATAGAGAACTGGGCAGATTTTAATGATGACTAATGATACGTGTTTGGTCTTTTAGGGCCTTCAAACTGATGGTGGTCTAAGACAATCTAGTTCTGGTGGTGGGTCAACTGACCCTCTGGCAGCCCATGCAGAACAATGTAAGTTTGTCGTCTCTTCAGGTGACCTAATTTTATCTCTAAATTGCGTTGATACTGTGTATTCTAAGAACGTGCAAAGGAAACACAAGAAGTTAAAGTGTCTTAAGATATTTTCGTGCTTGGTGCTACTTTAATCTGCTCCTGTGTTTCCTTGTGGTTCTTCTAGTTGTGCCAGCTTAATTCTGTTACCTTGTATTTGGCACAGATAGCTAGAGTCATAAACAGCTAAGTGACATAATCAGGACTGTGCTGGGAACTTGTAAAGAGCAAATACTTGTGGATCAGGCTTTTTTTAATGAGCCACATTAAGCTGTCTAGTTGTTCACTGTGTTAGGAAATAGGTAACTAACAATGACACATGCCATTCTTTGTCCAGTTACAAATCTCTTTCATTCATATTCTATGATTCTATAGTATACAGCAAGAGTAGAAGGGCATCCACTGAAGACACTCAGCAGATAGACTCCAAAGCAGCCCTACTGACGGTTTGTATCAACCTTTTTTGTTGTTGTTAAGCAGAACTAGAAACTGAACAACTAAAGGAGAAGAAACAGATTTTGTAAAGAGTAATACTGATTTGTGGATTCATTTGTTCAGAGGCAACAGAAGGAGGCCTGTTTTGGCTGAGGGAAGAAGTGCATGTTCTCGACAACATTTTGTGTATATTGTCACTATGAATTCCTATGCTTCTTCCTGTTTATGGAAAAAACCTCGCCCTTCTTGTTTGGGAAAAGAATTATTTATATAATCCATAAAACACTAGTGAAGGTGATCAGGAGTAGTCAGCATGGATTCATCAAAGGGAAATTATGCTTAAGCGATCTGATCACCTTCTGCAGTGGGACAACTAGATGGATGAATGAGGGGAGAGCAGTGGATGTTGTGTAGCTGGACTTCAGTAGGGCTTTTGACAGTCTTCCATGACATCCTCATAGGCAAGCTCAGGAAGTGTGGGCTGGATAGGTGGATGGTGAGGTGGACTGAGAACTGGAAGAATGGTGGAGGTCAGAGGGTTGTCAGTAGCACATTGTGTAGTTGGAGACCTGTAACTAGCAGTGTCCCCCAAGGGTGAATACAAGGTCCAGCATTGTGAAACTTATTCATTATGACTTGGATGGAGGAATAGAATGCCTCCGCAGCAAGTTTGCAGACTGTACAACAGTGGAAGGAGTGACTGATAAACCAGAAGGCTGTGCTGTCATTCAGCAAGACCTGGACAGGCTGGAAAGATGGGCAGAGATGAACCTCATTGAATTCAGCAAAGGCAAGTGCAGGGTCCTGCATCTGAGGAGAAATAACCCCATGCATCAGTACATGTTGGGGGCTGACCTGCTGGAAAACAGCTCTGTGGAGAGGCACCTGGGGGTCCTGGTGGACAAGCTAACCATAAGCCAGCAGTGTGCATTAGTATGAGCATTTCTGGCAGGTTGAGGGAAGTTGTCCTCCCCCTCTGCTCTGCCCTTGTGAGGCCTCACTGGAGTACTGTGTCCTGTTCTGGGCTCACCGGTACAAGAAAAACAAGGAACTGTTGGAAAGGCTCCATCAGAGGGCTGATAGAATGATAAACAGTCTGGAGCATGTCTCTGATGAGGAAAGGCTGAGGGAGCTGGGCCTGTTTAGCCTAGAGAAGGAGAGGCTCAGGAGGAATCTGATGAGTATATATGAAGGGAGGGTGTCAAGAGGAGGGTACCAGGCAATAGGTCAGATGCAATGGGCATTAACTAAAACATGAAGTTCCACCTGAACACGAGGAAGAATTTCACTGTGAGGGTGACTGAGCACTGGAATAGGTTGCCCTGAGAGGTTGTGGAGTCTCCTTCCCTGAAGATATTCAAGAGTCATCTGGAAGCAATCCTGAGTAATGTGCTGTAGGTGACCCTGCTTGTGCTTGAGCAAGGACTAGGCGACCTCCAGTGGTCCCTTCCAACTTCAGCCATTCTGTGATTCTGTGAATATTATCCTTTTAATTGTAGTTACCATTTCTGACTTTTGTTAGAGTCTTTCCATTCAACTGCAGTTCAGTACAGTCTGATGAAGTATTTCCAATAAATAAGCTGTACTGGAAGGTCTTAAAATGAATTACTACCCCAGCCCCAATTAAATATACTTTTCTTTCCTTACAAAACTGAAACCTTCTTTGTTTTTCCTTTCTTTTGTTCCAAAGGATTGGTTACAAGGTAGACCTTCAAATAGTGGTCAAATGTAAGTAAGCTTTCTACTAACGGAGTCATTTTATTACTCTGTATTTCCATTTGGGTGTTTTTTTGGGTTGTCTTTGACTGTGGTGGTGTTCAGTTGCATTTAATGAAAAACCAAGGCTTTAGGGCTTTTTTTTTTTTCCCAGTAAATAACTGAATGTGTTCACTGGAATGCTTTGACAGGTTCTATTTAGATTAATGGGGTCACATGTCAGAGGGCAAAACATGCCCTTAAATGAAAATTACTGTGTTGACACTTATTAAGGAGCTAGCTTCCTGGTAAAGGACTTTACCCAACCTTCCAAACAGTAAACCTTCTCTGGAATTGTGCAGACCTTGCTCTTGTTACCAATTATCCCCCGAGTTAACTGTTAAAGCCATTACCTGATTAACCTGATAACAGAAGGGTAAGCTCTTGTGAACAAGTTAATTAAAAGCACCTCTGTGGGAAAGAGTGCTTGTGATGCAAACTTTGCATAATGTTGTGCGTGACTTGGTGGTATTTAAAGTAGAGCTCTGAAAACATGAGATTACTTAACAGCCTTCCATTACTGCTTTGTAATTAAGAAACCTGTACTGCCCTTGAAAAATAGGATAAAAGTAGTGTTGTGAGGTTGGCAAGGTGACCTAGGGTGATGTGTCAGAATCAGTGAACACACACTTAAGTTTTTAAGTAGTAATGACTGTTGGTTTTGTGGCATTTCACAGGCCTTCTGAAGAAGATGCATTGAATGGTAAGTTTGTTTCTGATGTAAACGAGCTGGGAGGTGTTCATACAAGCAGCTGTTGGGGTCTCCATGAGAATGTGTGTAACTACTGATCATTTGGAACTAGCATAATAGTGTGATTATTATTATTATTATTTTAAAAATCTCTTTCAGGCATTGCTTCTCCTTTCAAGCCTATCATGGATATCAATTACTATTATTCAGGTTAGTCCCTCTTATGAGCTCATGTTCATGTTTTTATTGATGTTTATTAGATCTTTAACAAATACTGTAATTTTTCTCTAGCTGTAGAAAGAAATAACTTGATGAGATTATCACAGAGCATTCCATTTACTCCTGTGCCTCCAAGAGGTAAGAATTGTACTTCTTGTTGCTGCTTCACTGTGGTCTTTAGAGGGAAGAAAACAAAAGTAAACTCTGTACAGATACATTCTAATGCAGAATGATCAAGCCAGATTCCACACTTGCGTACAGCAAGCGTGATACTGAAGTCTTAATGAACAAAAGGAGGTCCAGTGTTGGTCTTGCAACACTCAAAAGTGTAAATGAGTATGACATCTTTTCTAGGGCAGCTCACTTCATTAGGAAATCTGTATTTAATTATAGAATCATAGAATAGTTAGGGTGGAAAAGGACCTTAAGATCATCCAGTTCCAACCCCCCTACCATGGGCAGCCACACCTCGCACTAAACCATGCCACCCAAGGCTATGTCCAGTCCAGCCTTGAACACCGCCAGCGATGGAGCATTCACAACTTCCCTGGGCAACCCATTCCAGTGCCTCACCACCCTTACAGTAAAGAATTTCTTCCTCATATCCAATCTAAACTTCCCCTGTTTAAGTTTGAACCCATTACCCCTTGTCCTCTCACTACAGTCCCTCATGGAATGGGTTGCCCAGGGAAGTTGTGAATGCTCCATCGCTGGCGGTGTTCAAGGCTGGGTTGGACATAGCCTTGGGTGGCATGGTTTAGTGGGAGGTGTCCCTGCCCCTGGCAGGGGGGGTTGGAACTAGATGATCTTAAGGTCCTTTCCAACCCTAACTATTCTATGATTCTGTGATTCTATGATTCTATGTTGAGTCGCTCCCCAGCATCCCCAGCAAAATACATAATCGTACTTGTCCTCAGAAGTGGTGATACAGTGAGGTATTGGTATTGTATGAACAGTTTTTGTAACAAACTGTTCTGAATTGATTCCTTTAAGTTGTCTTGGTTACTATAAACTGTAAGCAAACATTTATTTATTCAGTGTTCTTAAAGCTGCTTGAACAGTACCATAAATAGTTCTAATTAGGAGGACAGAACTGCTGTGCTACTTTGCTGCTGTATGAAAGAAGTTGGAGAGCGGTCTTCCCACTGTGTAGTTTAAACTTTTCATTAATTTGGGGTGTTGGTAACAACAAAATATTGCAGCATGTTCAAGTCTAAGAAACTGTAGGTTTTAAGTGCTTTTAAACTTGGAAAATTAAGTGCAGTACTTGCTTTTTGTGTTGTAACGCAGGTGAACCAGTCACTGTGTATCGCCTTGAAGAAAGCTCTCCCAGCATCTTGAACAACAGCATGTCTTCCTGGTCACAGCTAGGGCTCTGTGCTAAAATTGAATTTTTAAGTAAAGAGGAGATGGGAGGAGGTTTACGTCGAGCTCTTAAAGTTGTATGCACATGGTCAGAGTATGATATCCTGAAATCGGGACATCTTTATATCATCAAGTCTTTTCTTCCTGAAGTTGTGAATACTTGGTCAAGCATTTATAAGGAGGATACTGTCTTACACTTGTGCTTGAGAGTAAGTTTTATCCTTGTCAGTTATTAAACATAAGCATTATATGTTGAATCAGTATTCCACCTCTCACCACCTCCCTTCAAACTAGTATATGCTTATTTAAACAAAGGTTAGTGTGGGATTCTGTGTGAGCTGAAGAGTTAAAAACCTCAAATGTAGTCCCAGTTTAAAGAAGAATTCAGAAATCGTGTAATTTGTTACACTGTCTTGCAGGAATAGAGGCTGGCTGTTCCTGCTGCCTTTTGCCTCCTTAACGCTCCCTGTCATACAATGCAGCTAATGACATGCGGGCTTTGCATTGCAGGAAATCCAACAGCAGAGGGCAGCACAGAAGCTCACTTTTGCTTTCAATCAAATGAAGCCCAAATCCATTCCATACTCTCCAAGGTGAGTGAATTTAAACTTCTGTCATGTGGCATGCTTTTGACACAGAAGCTGCCTGCAGGGTTGTTGACAGACAGATCAAGTATATTAAGCTATTGAGGTATTTCAGGGCGTTACTATGAATGTGTCAAGCAGAGTTATGCTTGTCAGTATTTTGTATTGTTACTTTTTTGCACCAATTCTAACCTAATGCAAGAACATAAATGACTTCTGAATAATTTGAAACTATTACACAATTATTAGTAAAACAAATAAAAATCTAGTAGCAATGATATAGTTGCCATTTATTTTGGAAATCTGTTCATTAAATATGCTTTTTACTAGGTTCCTGGAAGTTTTCCTGTTATATTGCCACTCTGCTGGCCAGTGGTTTGCAGTTGAAGAGTGCATGACTGGAGAGTTCAGAAAATATAACAACAATAATGGTGATGAAATAATTCCAACTAACATGCTGGAGGAGGTTATGTTAGCTTTCAGCCACTGGACGTACGAGTATACAAGAGGAGAATTGTTGGTACTAGATCTGCAAGGTAATGTCCTTATTTGGAAACTGGGATTGGGGCCAAGGTATGTGGTATGTGGGAATTTCTTTCTTGATAGTGTTTTATTAAGAATGCGTATGTCTGTAGTAAATAGCAAACATTTTTTAGTGCGTTTTAGTCTAGTTAATCTGAACCTATGGTTGTTGATGTTGGAAAAGACATCCAAGAGCATCAAGTCCAACTGTTAACTCAGCACTGCCAAGGTCATCACTCAACCATATGTGTCCCTAAGCACCACATCTACACATCATATCCAGTCTAAATCTCCTGTGGCCATTGTCTCTTTTCCTATCACTTGTTACTTGGGAGGCTGACCCCACCTTGCTACAGCCTCCTTTCAGGTAGTTGTAGAGAGCAGCAAGGTTTCCCCTGAGCTGCCTTTTCTGTAGGCTGAACAAACCCAGTTCCCTTGGCTGCAACTTACAAGACTTGTGCTCTAGGTTCTTCACCAGCTTCATTGTTCTGATATGCATTAAATCTCACAGCAATACAGGGGATATAAGTATACGTATATTTTCCTAACAGTATGCACCATAAGAAAATTCTGAGGTTTGGCACATTCGTGTAGTGCCAGTGTGGTACTGTATTTATCTTGAGTTGTGTGTCAGATATTCTGGCTGTGACAGCTAGATAGGAAACTTCTTTGTTGCAGGTAAAAACTGAAGTTAGGAATTGCAGGCAGATGTAAAAAGAGGTGGAAGAAATCCGAACAGTACAAAGTGCTTGTTGAGGAGCAAATTTTGTAAGGGTAGAATATCACATAGCATTTGTGATTGGGTTGGGCTTGGGGTGTTGGGATTTTTCTGCTTTTATTCTTGGGGAAGCTGAGAAGTCACAGCGAAGGATGCTGAGGCTTTTCACTATTAATGCATTTATGTAATGTATCAGATGTAACTTTTTCTTCATGTGCTGTCTGAAGGTGTTGGTGAAAATTTGACAGATCCCTCTGTGATAAAAGCTGGAGAAAAAAGGTAAGGTTAAAGAAGGATGTAAAGAAAAGTAGTGTAAAGCTTTCAACAGTGAACACGTGTAACCCATGCTGATGTGCACTTTGTTTCCAAGGTCATATGATATGGTGTTTGGTCCGGCCAATTTGGGAGAGGATGCAATAAAAAACTTCAGAGCGAAGCATCACTGTAATTCCTGCTGCAGGAAACTTAAACTTCCTGGTAAGAGTCGCTGTATTTGTCTGAGACGCTCATCAGATGTTGCACGATGTAAATGAAATAGTTATGTGGTGCTGTGTGAGTGGACCGAGTTGTAAACAGCAGGTTTAGAACTTTATTTCTAAAGCGATGTGCCACTTTAAGATGAAATCGCAGATGAAGTCATTGAGATGAGCTGTGGTGTTTGGGGTTTCTTGGTTTTTGGTTGGATTTTAAGATCACATCTAGGTCTGCAGAGATTCATTCTGTTAAACTAATTTCAGGTATTTCTGCTGCGTGGACGACACTACGCTCATCTCAAACCTTGAAATTGTTTCTCTGATTCAGGCTTTTAGATCCAGCAGAACAGCATAAGGAACTTGCACGATTCCTGCCTATTTCACACTTCAAGGTTTTTTCTCTCATGAAGACATGTCATTTATTGTAAATTTGAGTTGTAAATCCTGGTCACATCAAAACAGGTCATGGAAGGATCTGATTTCCATGCGAAGTTGCCGCAATACTTGCTGTAATATCTATAAGTAAAATAATTCTGAGGTTTCCATCACTTCTTAAAGCAGAGCTTTAAGCTTCTGATGACATGCATGATAAAAACATCCTCTTCTGAGAAAGTGGGATTATTCTTTGCAAGTACACGCGCATACTCGGTTCTTTGAAAGACGTGTATGCCCCATTGCTTCTACCGGCTCAATATAACTTTGTTTTGCTTGTGCAGATCTGAAGAGGAATGATTACACACCTGACAAGATCATATTTCCTCAGGACGAATCCCCTGAATTGACAATTCAGCCTGGAAGCTGCACCAAAGAATCCGATTCAGCTAATTCTATTCGTTTGATGCTCTAATGATGTGACCAAATCAGTGGCTTCATCCAAACTTCATGGAATGTCACAAAGTTGTCACTTATCTTTCCTTCACTGTAATTAAAAGAAAGATGTGTCAAAACAATGATTGCTGACTTATAAGTGGGATTTTTGCCGGTTCATAATCTAAGGACCTAAGAACTTCTGATAATCATCTGCAGAGAACAGCGTGGCGGCTGCTCATTTTAAAGGTGGAATAATGACAAGTATCTCAGAATTGTTTTTAAAGGGGCTTTTTAGCAGAAGGTTTATTTTTTATTGTGTTCTGGTTTCATGGAGGATTTTCTTTCTGTAGTCCTGTGGTGTGCAGTAAGCCTTCCATCAGAAGGATTTTGGTGGCTGGTGTTTTAAGGTAATGCCTTTGTTTGGCAGCTGTCTTACTGTCAGTCAGCAAAAGACAGGAGAAAGCACCTACCTCTGTAACGCCAGGGTATTCTTTGAGTAGGTTTGGAAGTATTCCACTAATATTCTCTCACCAGATGTCTTTTCATCTGGCCTTTTGAAGAGGACAGAGCCAAATGAGGCGTATATGTGATGCCAGTAGGCTGAGGTTGAAGGTAGGAACTTGACCTGTTCCAATAGTGAGAGTCTCCCAGATCTCCTCAGTCTCGATTCAGCTTCGTAGCTGTAACGCTGTTTGGTTTGGGTTTTGGTATTTTGTTTTATGTGTGTGTGAGGATTAGAGCCCTAATTGTGCATATTGAAATTTCTTGTTTTACACATTTCAGTTTTACCAGGTCACTGTCAAGTAGTAACAAAGCCATGATAGACTGGTGTAAACATATTGAATAGAAGAAATAGTGTGTGTTGGTCCAAATAAGTTGCCTTGTGAGAACACAAGTTGGAAGTGCTTTTCCTCGTATATAGTGACTGCTTCCGAAGTTACGCCTTCCAAAGAGCTTGTAAAACCAGTATATCAAACCCGAATGTACACAGAACTTGTAAATGTATTTAAAATTGTGTAGAATACATCTTTAATGTTATGTTATTTGTGGTACTTATTTAAGAGAGACTAGGGTTGGATTAGCATCGTGTAAAGTACGGGAGATTGCAATGCACCTTCATGCCAATAAAATGTAATTTAACTGTCCCAAATCTTGTTGAGCATTCAGCACGGAAGAGCTGTTGTCCACCTGAAGTTTCATGCTGCGATTTTCTTTTGTTACATAGGTACTAATTTGTAATTTTTAATTAAAAGGGCCGTATATAGCTCTATAAATTTTTTATTCAGTAGTGTATCTTATAGATACAGACCTAAGGCACGAACACAATAGCTGTTTAAATGGTGTTTTATGTTTGATGGGGAAAGGTGAAATGTTATAAGGATATAATACTGTATACATTTTGTATATCATTAAATCTTTAAAGAATCTGAAATAAATTTATTCTTGTTTACAGACTTCTGCTGTCCGTATGAGTCTGAAAGGTGGCTTGGGTGAATCCATGGAACTCCTTGTGTGGAGAAGTAGAATTTGCCATGCTGGGTCAGAGCAGTTGCCCACCTTTGAGGCATCTTAACTCTGACTAACACCAGAAACTGGGAGGAAGGGGAGGAGTGGAAACTCTCATAGAAGACAAACATGTGATGAGATTAATGAGTAAATGAGATAAAAGTATCTTAAAGCTCTTGACAGTGTTCATTTTAGATTAGGAGCTGCTGCTTGCATCCTTTGTGTTGCTGTGAGGCAGTAGGCAGGTATTCAAGAGGTACTTAGACCTTTCTGATGCTACATTCTTGGCCAAATAACAGCAACAGTTAATCTGTAAGAGAGGCTGGCAGTGAGTCTGACTTTCCAAACTGAGAATGGTTTGGGTGTTATGAAAATGTTCTTCCTATTTCATACACTGAATTTGGTCACATTTTGGTTAAATCATAAATAGAAGTTAAGTAACCCTTTGTTTCCTGACAAATACTTAACAGTGCACAGCTGATTTTTAGAGCCATGATACCCATTTGCAGGAGTTTGGCCTGTTACTTATTCCTTAGCAGATACAGGTGTGACTCGTGTGATGGTGGGGGTGTGATTGCGGGGAGTGCTGCAGTGACTGTGGCCTGAAGTCTCTCCAAGACCAAAAGGGACAAATAGGGTTGGGGACTGTATGTACGACCTGGAGCAGTTAATGCTGTGCGGATCGCTGCACATCTGCCTGGCAGGAGTGCTAGCTTACTCTGGGAGAGTTACAGCTAGGATTACATGAGAAGCCTAGATCTGAGTTGGAGTGGAAGGGAATGAAGACTTCACAAATTATCTTCATACTAGCAGAAGAAAAACCCATCAATGTAAGTATCCTTCAGGGAGGGCATTGGGAAAGTGTGACGGCAAAGAAACTAAAAGATTGATTTGAAGAAGTAGCCAGTGTTAGGGCAATACCATATCCTATTGATGTCAGGAAGATTATGCCATGTAATTTAGTGAAAGTGTCACTCCTGCTGAAACCTCATCACTCTTGAAGTGCTCTGTGCATAGAGTTGTGATCCTTGGATTTTACATTTTCTTTAGATGCTAGAGAGGAGGAAAGTAGAAGCAGCTCTGGGACTTCTGTTCAAAACCCTAGTATCAGCATTGTGTTAGAACCTAATTCTTACGAACATAATTCAAACCTCTAATTGTGAAAATGGGAAATGGTTCGGTGAGTGTCCTGCTGAGAGGGTATTGAAAGACTCCTTTTGCTATAGGGAAATAGGTAAGCTTTGTAATTTTCCTTGACAGGTATTTTTGATTCCCTACATCATTCTCAGTGTATCTTCATTAGAAGAAAAACCATTGAGTAACTTAGTACTGGTAGATGACTGGTGGTTGCTTATGTAAATTCTGTTGCAAAAAGCACTTTAATTTCCTCCAGAATGAACATTTATGCAAGAATCTCAAAAACGTGCATGTGCCCATTGAATCTCTTCATCACTGCAGCAAATCCCACATTGTTGCAGCTTTCTTGCAGTATTTAGGTGCTAGAACACTTGAGGGGCAACCAATCCCAAATCCATAGTGCTGGAATAGGCAAAGGTAAGGCTCCTGGGGAACTGTCTTCCCAGCTGTTGCTCAGCAGCCACCTGATTGGGAACAGGAGGGATTTGGGTCTGAAGCCTGTGACAGTGATTTCCACCATTTTAATATGTGGTTGCATTTCACTTGATGCCACAACACTGCAATGCAGGAATTTGAAGGGGAGAAAGGCTACAACTGAAAACTTGGCAGTAACGGTTCATGGTGAATGTTCCTTAAAGATCAACTGGAAAAAAAAATACATTTTTTAAAACTATAACAGTGCATTGAAAAGACTTCTGATGGTTTCATCTCTTTGACAATTAATACTTTTCCTTGCAAGTAATCCATTTTGTGGTGAGAGTGAAGGTAAGGTAAGTCTCAGCTCTGAGCTTGCAGGAGGTAGCACTGATGAGGATTTGCATATTGTGTTGTGTTAAAGCAATAAATCAAGGTCTCGATTTGCATTCCACAGGAAGTAGGAATAAGCACCTACCTTTGCTTTCTTGAATGATTAGTATGGCTGATTTTAGTGCTGAGTAAAATTCAGCTATACTGACTTACAGCCTCTTGAAAATACTGATGTGCCCGAGGCCAACTACAATAGTTTCTGAACTTACCAGTTCTACCCAAAATGGTATGTTTTCATCTGAGGAACCTTTGAACTGTGTGACTACAATTCAGGCTGTCGTGGAATCCTGACCCTTGCACAACCAGCTGAGAATGAAAACACTGAACCCAAACATAGGTTGAACAGGATATATTTTTTTAAATCAGTTCTTCGTTAAGGTTTTTAATGTGTGTGTACATGAAAATTTATATTAAAAAATTAAAAAGGAAACTCTTGTTTGTTTAGAATAACTCTGAAGTGCACAGTGTTGACAAAAGCTAACAGCAACAAAAATACAGCTCTGCTTTTTTATTGAGTGTTGCAGTTACTTAGAGCTGGCAAATAAACGCAATCCTCTGAGTTGGAGATTCTCACAAAAAGGACACCATTTTATTATATACATAGTTCTGATGTGCAAGTATGCAATCAATATGTACACTTACATTCCTAACTGTTTACATCGTTCTAGAGTATTCACAGTAGAATAAAGCTTAAGGTTAGAAATGTGAAAAGGCCATAACAGTGAGAGAAAAAAAATATCAAGATATGCCTTGGGAGTTTAAGACATTTTAAACTACTTGTTAATAGGTTTCAGATGACTAAGCTAGGATTTAATTTTGGAGCAGACTAAATTTGTTTCTTAAATTAACAGTAATGCAATATGCTTTTTAAATGGTTTCACTGATGGCAGTATTACCACAAGCATTATTAATCAGTCTTCTGGCTTGTAAGCACTAATACTGACCAGAAAGAGCTCGCCTGCAGAAAAGCTGCTGCAACCATCCCTGTATCGGTAAGTGACTATGTCTGTCATAGTTTTGCATGTTTATTTGCATTCCCATACCTACTCTGCTCTTATAAAGTGACAACCAGTTTTCTTAACCCACGCTACTTTACGTGGCCATATCCACTGCTCGCTGTTCATAAGAGGTGTAAAAGAGAATGTATGCAGCTGAGGATTTCACAGATGATGACGAGATCTCAGATACTTCATGGTCATCAAACTTAAACCAGCGTTGTTTAGCAGCATTTTTGCAGTAGGCTGTGTAGTGCCCTCCATCCAATCCGCCGTAATGATTCTGTAAATAGAAGAAAAGAATTAATGGCTTCAAAAGCTGCAGTTTCATCCCTTTTTAGGGAAATTACCTAGAATGTGAGACTTTTACTGAATACTGATCATTCTTTTTAGAATACAACTTAACCTGCACCTGGCTGCCTAAGACAGGCTAACCCAAGTCTTGGCATAAAGACCAGCTGAACTTTGAAGTGTGACATTGTTACTTACTGAGACTGAAAACAGATTGTATCGCTTCAAGTTATTCTTTGGACCAATAACATACTGTGAAAGGTCAAGAGTTTCCAATGGGAAATCTACAGAAGTTTGAAGCTTTTGCTTCCATCTTCCATCATAGGAAAATCTAGAGAATTAAAAAGCATCATTAAAGGTTACAGGTTGTTCACAAGCTATTGTAGAATATTAAATATGTTTGATTTCCCAGTTTTTACCAGGACATGATCTCAACTGAAGCCTTCTGCCCCCACTTTTGTTAATGCTTGCACATGTGATTCTTAGCACAAATGAAAAGAGATTACTTGTAAAGGTGCTTTGTGAACTACCACCTCATGAAAGAAGCAGCAGATGAAAACAAAATTCTTGCAATGTTACAACTGGAAACACATCCAGGACTCTCACTAATTGAAAAGGGTTTGCTACTGCACTGGAACTATCAATCCCCATCAAAGCCTGGTCACTTCATCCCAATCAGTTTTCCCCAGGCCCTGTTTCTTACCGTTTCAAGTGCACAAGCAGAACCGGTGGCAATTTCCAAATCTCTATTTTTTTCAGAGAATCCCTTCGTGTTTTGCAATGGCTACAGTAAAACCTATTGTTATCAGTGAGCTTCTCCTCTTTGGAGAACAATCTAAGGCATTCCTAAAACAAAATACAGACCTAGATTATGAAGGGCAGGTGTATGTGAAGGCAGCATAAATGTGTATTTCCTATTCAGTTACTAACCTTCATCAATTATCCAAGTGCTATGTTTCATAAAAAATGAGGAAAAGTGAATGAAATAGCGTGGAAGTAAATTTCACTGTAGACATTAAATAGCCTCAAGTACTTGGAAATTAACACACAACATTTTGTTTGAAATCACAGAATATTAATACTATGACCTACAAAAGCAAACACTATACATGTCTTTGCTGCTATTGCACTTCCGATATTCCCATCCTGCTTGTATATTTAAAACTTGCTTAAAAGTTTTTAATTCTTCTAAAGTTATGAGGACTCAGATGTGTTTGTGTTTCAGGTTAGTGTAAATTAAGCTGCAATAATGACCAACTCCTTCAAGAGGCTGAGCAGAAGCAACGTCATAATTATGTCACAGTGAAATGTTTTTACTTCAAGAACCATTTCTCTAGTTCCACCGTACCTGCAGTGTACATTTACTAGTAGATGCAAGTGGTAACGACAAGTACATGAAAGCCTCAAAGGTTCGGGACTTCTTGTGACATGTGAGACACTGCACTGTAGATTTGAACTGGCCTTGAAAGAGTGCCACAATAATGGATTCATTGAGCTGCTTGTGTTTGTGCCAGGCTAGTTCTGCTGCTCTGAAGTCATCAAGATTATCGTTGTTTTCTTCTTTGTGCCTTTTCCTGTTGTCAGCCTGTATAACACAAGTTTGAACACCATAACCATACGTTAACATATATAAAAATAGAACATCTCTATAGACAAACATACTATTGAGTATTTGCAGGAATATTTAAACATATCAGAGTAGCCATCCATTTCTTACCTAGTTAGGCTTCTTCCATTAATCCCTTCAGTACCCTATACTGTTTCAAGCTAAATTCCTTCTTTAATTCTGAATACTCTCATTTCCTTCTACACAAGGTTCCAGTACCAATCTTCTAAAATAAGAGGGTGGTTTTTAAATTTCTTTTTTTTTGATCACCTGTCAGATGTATCATTTGTTACAGGTGTATTGCTTACTTTATTTAGGTCTTCATGCAAGCCATCCATTAGGAAGAGAAGCAATTCTTGGGAGTCCTGTTGGCTATATCCTGCAAACTGGTCATTAATCTTCCCAATTGTAATTTTAAAGTCTTTCGGACTGATGTATTTATACTGTCCTGTCCATAAAGCTTTCATTATGACACCAAACTCTTCAGCCACTTCACCTTTATGCCCCAGGAAATTTGACCTATACAATTAAAGGGACAAAAAAAAAAAAAAGGTAAATCCTTCAAGTAACTTACTTTTGTTATTAACTTAAAATGTTATCCCAGTTTCAAAGTCATTTCTTAAGACCAAGAAAAACTGGCTGTTAGAATGAGTTAAAATGTTCGAGTAATTTAGTTCCATATGCAAGACTGGGCTGACAGAAGGTACAGCTGTTTCCAGCTTGTCTTGTAAACTGCTATTTAAATATCTAAGGACAATCTAGGACACTTGTATCTCTCAGTGTGGTGAGCACAATTGAATTAAGAGTGCCCGGTAAAAGCTGTTTTGTCACTCACACACATTTTGAAAACATCAAGACTCTTTGAAGTTCTCATTTGTCTCATACTTACAAAACAACCAAGCCCCAACCCCACTGAGTGATTTTTTTGAATTAACTATCGTAAAGGCAATTTTTTTGCCTTCAGCTGTAAAGGATGAGATTGTTACCTGTTAATATCATCTTGATACAAGTTTCTGTTAAAATAATCTGCCAGGTGAGGTGCATTGCACAGACACTGTAATATGGAATTCATATAGCAAGTGTTCCCTAGGTTACGAAGTCCCGTAAGAGCTGGTCCCGATCCCCCAAACACTGGATTGAGATTCCGAATTTGTGATGCCGAAAGTCTTGAAATTTCTGCTTTAGTGTAACGGACTGGTCTGGAAGGAAGGAATTACTTTTTAGGAATCTCAGATTTGACAAGGCTATGTACATAAGCCAACAGAACCACCCTTCCTCACAGGGAAGGAAATATCCTGGCACAAGATGTCATCAAAGGCTGTTGTTTAAGGTATTTAAAACCAGTCAATGCCATAGTGAGAAAGCCATATGCACTGGCCTATAATAAGGCTGAGTTACAGGCTCCAGCAGTTGTAATGGATTTTGGGGTTTTTTTTTTAATTCACAGATAAAGAATTAGCAGTTGATTCAACACAGTTTAAAAACTGAAAAATGCATTTCACAAGACTGATATTTAATATATTAACACAAACACCACAGCTTAAAAAGCAACTATTGTCCAGTTACGCTATGACCTCTGAAATGTATGTTAATAACTTACAATTACATTAATTTTCAAAAGGTAACTCCCTATACATTGAATATTTAGCAATGAAATTTAAGTCTTATCAGTCCTGCGTCCTTTCAAACCTACTTAGAAAACATTAATGAATTTCAGTTGGTCAAACACAAAGGATGTCCCCTAGGACTGTCATATGCACGAGCTGTGGTGTAACTTATCGAACATACTTATTGTCACGATTGACTGCAGGAGTTACTGGAATTCTTTTCTTCTCTTCCTCCTGAATGGCTTGGGTTATATCTGGGGAAGAGTAGGAGCGCTTCAGTTTGGAGTGCTCTCTTTCTCGTTCAACAGCCACCTGTGGCTTGGGTTTATGAGTTGGAGGGGTTGATGGAGGAGTGGATGAAGGAGCCATTTCTGGTGGATACATATGAACACTATTTGTTGGCGAGTGATAGTAACGAAAGGTTCCAGTGATTGGATCCAGAAACTTGGGGAAGAAAACACAAATTGTTTCAAAACCAAGTAAAAATCCATCATTAACTTACTTACCTATTTTTAAACTACTGTAAGAACAGTGCATGAGTTTTTCAAACATTGAGATGTTAACAGTAGTGATTGGCCTCAACCCTTAAAGGATTACATTTACTGGAAGGCACCACTTTCACCAAAATGCATGTTCAATAGCAACTGCTTAGTACCAGAAACACCAGATGAGGTCTCCTAGTTCCATTATAACTAATGTTACAATTCAGAAAATAATCACGTGGAAGTTAAAGGGGAAAAAATAATAATTAAAAAAAAATAACAATCAAACAAGATTTAACTGAGAAATAAGACATAATTGAAATGCATTACAAAACTGCAAAAGGCAATGTGATTGTACTATCAGAAGAGATAGTTACCTTTGCCCAACCTGCAGGCAGTCCTGGTATTATCCTTCCCATTTCTTCACTTCGTGCTCTCATTAATGGCTCCCGCAGAGACTAACAAATAAACAGAAAGGTCAGGTACATGCAGTTACTGATGCAGAGCAACAAGCTGCCTCTGCTTCCCCTGTAGAGTTACATGACTCAATGAAAAACAGTTCAATAAGAAATCCTCAGTTATAACTAGAAATACAATTTATTGTAGTGGTAATACAGTACTACTGGTTTGTATCACTCAACCTAAACAAAACCCCTTTGTTGACATGCTTCAGAAAAAAGAAGTACAATTCAGCCTCACAAAAGCCTGAATACTCAATTTCTTTCCTAAAGAAACTACTTTATTAGCAATATGTGCTTCTGTTAAACACATAAGGATGATCTTTTCTCCCTTTCAAAGCGGCAGACAAAGGAGTATGCATGAGACGATGAACCAAGTGTGGAATGCTTGTTAATGCTACCAGAAACATATGAAGACTTAGTGAAAGTTTCAAATATTTTTTTCAGATAAATGACATGAAAAGAGCAAATAAACAGCTGCAAACACAGCATAGTTTTAAGATGATGACTTAAAAAACTGAAATGAGGTGGAATTTAACATAGTATAATAATCATAAAGTATCTGTGCTTGATAGTTTTGGCTACATACAACACACTGTATTTACATTAAGTCTTTCAGTATCTTGTTCAGAATCCTCTATAAGGGGTCCTGGCTTTTGAGCTCCACTCTCTGGTTGTTCTTTAACCCCAGTTTGCTGTAAAAGATTTTGAGAGAAAGCTTTCAATTTCCATCTGGAATGTCAGAAAAGAATGCTGATAAACCAAAATATGGAAAAAAGCAGAATTATATTTTCGGTTTTGGTTGTTAAATGCATGTGCCACAAGTAGCGGCTGGAGCAAGTATCTACACATCATTTTTATTCTTCCTAGTCTATACTATAGGCAATTTGCTGGAATAGCCTTTGTAGTTGAATGTTGTGTTACATAAGACAGTCTGTTATGTAGCTTCAAGAGCTCAGAAATGAAGTGTAAAAGTTCCACCTACGCTGCTTCACCTCCTAAAAGCCATGGGGTTTACAACTTGTTTTTAAATGAAAGACCTCTTTCCCTTTTACCCTTCACTGTGAAAAAGATTCTCCACAAAAAAAGGCAAACTGTGAAGCTAGCATTATGGATTTATTTTATCATAGGCTGCATTTGCGGATTATGTGAAGTTGCTGTCAGTCAAAAGATCATGGATGACTGCAATAAGGTTTCTCAGGAAGATTTATTTTGGCTTCCTTGTGCATTTGCATTATACAAGCATCAAAATTTGGTCAAATAACAACTGCAATTGCCAAGTGAGAGAAAAATATCCTAAAACATGCTCCTGAGAAATGGTTTTTAAGATATCTGTTCTGTTATTAACTCAGCTTCACAAATAGTTTCTGATGATTTTTACTCTCAGAAATTTTGTGAGGATTTCCCCCCCCCCCCCCCCCCAAGAACCTGAAGGAAAAAGAGGAACTCTGACCTCCTCCCAAAAAAAAGAGTCTGAATGGGACTGTTTTCAGCAAAATTAGTAGATTAGGGTACTGCTTTGCTTCCTAGAGCAGTCAAAAAAACCTGTTATATCAACATTTATGCAGCTGGGGGCACTAAACAGTTTGTGATGATAATGTAATTCTGTCCTAGCATGTGTTAAACACTGTAATATACAGTACCGGTTGGTACAAAAGATGGAATGCCACTATGTCTCAATTTTTTGAAACTGAGGATTGCAGCCATGAAGCCTACAAACAATCCCTCCTAGCTCTATGTCAAATGGGAGGTTTTATTATCCAATCCATGCTGCCCACCTAGAAGCAAGAATCAAGGCTGTCTGGCAAAAAACCCCGAACAAAACAAACCCTAACTACACGGTTTTAACTTTCACTGTTACGTTTATGTAAAAATGGCCTAAATAAAAATCCAATTATGTATTAAGAATTTCTACACTGATCCTAGATTATCCTGAATAATTACTCCGTTTGGTGATGATTTTCTCTTTTTCACTAACCTTGCCTGAAACAGACACATCACCCAGTGCCCGTCTCTGCATTTCTGGTGTTCGAGTTCCTTTTTCTCTTTCTTCCACAGATATTTTGTCAGTCTCAACCCTTTTTGCACCAATGCTTTCTGGTTCATTTTTGTTTTGCCTTTTTGCTTCTATCGCTTCTTTGTGTGCTCTTTCTTTTTCCTTTTCCTCCTCTTCTCTTTTTATTTGTTCATCCCTCTCCTTCTGTTCTCTGTCCTCTTTGGATTGCTGTTGCTTTTCTTTGTGTTCCTTTTCTTTCTGCTCTTCTTTTGCTTTTTGTTCTTGTTCTTCTCTTTCTCGTTTGAGTCTCTCTCTCTGTTCTTCTTGCCGCCTCTCCCGAATTTCTTTTTCCTGTCTGTTTTTCTCTAGCAGAGCAGCAGTTTCTGCATGTACACGACTTTTTTCTTCTTCTGTCAGAATGCTCTTTGTGTCCCATAATGGCTTCGTGGACCGGTCTGGAACTATTCGTCCATTCTCAACAGGCTGACTGTCACTGACTGTACTGTGAGACTTTGGTCTGTTATCATCAGGGATTTTTAATGAAGGCTTTTTAGTACGATCAACCTGTAACACAAAGTGTAGAACAACAATTCACAGTGTAGAACAACAATTCACTACGGTTATTACTGCTCTGTTAGATAAGATTAATTTAAGTGAGATTTATGAGAGAATAAAGATGATATAAAGTTGACTTCTGCCAGAGAAATAGTAAACTTTCAATTTCATCAAATTTGGTAATTGAAAATGCTTGTTAGTAAAATCAGGTATCACTTAACTTCTAGATGTGAGGTAAGACTCCACAAGCCCTACAGAACCATAAGAACAGCATTAAGCACTGATTACTACAACTCTTTTATTTTCAAGCTTTCAAAGGTGCGTATTTTAGGGCAATCAGGCTGCCTAATTTGGGTTTGGACCTCAATCATGTGACAGAGCATGTGATTAAAGGAGATCTGCTTGGTGGAAAGAGGTATTTAAGAGTGGCTTATGCTCAGAAGTAGGACAGCAAGTTCGTTTTGATGCTAAAGTGGAAGTCGTGGGGAAATAAAAGCTCATCTAGTTCAGGGAAAACAGAAGTAAGGTCTTAAATTTTACAGTTTAGGGTCCTTTGGCTGACATTAAAGGCAGTATCTAGAAAGATGAAAGTGAAGAGTTTGACTTCAGCCTTGTGTTCAAAGGCAAGGATTCTACAAAGGTATATTTAGAAAGTTTTATCCCCGTGAAAGGAAGAAACAAATTCCTATACTCTCACCACTAGGCTAAGAGTCATAAGGCACCTAAATGTTTAACTATTCTGAAGGAAGATACAGTCACTGAGTGTACCTTTGGAATAGAGCCAAGGTAAGCTGTCGCCTAACTGCCTTTCATCATTTATGTTTTGAGTAGAAAAGTTTGCTTACAGACTTTCTGAATTAATAACCAATTGCTGACCTTTAGTTTCTCTGGTGCTCATATAAAAATATCTTGAAAAGCTCTGCAATTATGTTAAGAATATTCAATTTCACAAAGTTCTGTAGATTGGTTACCATGGCTTCACAGATCAGCAATAGTCTCTGTACCAATATACTTGTGTAGAAGGCTTAAATACTGAGTATGTTTCCTTGTGGGTTTAGGCTTCTGTGATGGGTTTTACAGATTAACCTGATACTAACTCTGAAAAAAAAGAAACACTGCTTACCTCAGGGATACTTCTTGTAATTGATACTGGATTAACTACAAATGAACTGTCAGACTTGGGAATAGGAGCATTCCGTATGTTTGGTCTTTTAAGTGATTTTAGTCTCTCTTCTAAATTATCTCCCGTTTCCTCATTTTCAATCACTTCTGTTGGAGGTGGCTTTATAGCAACAACAGGTGGAACAGGAGCTGGCTCTTCCAGGGATGGATATGTAAAATCCACTATTGAAGGGGGGAGAGGAGGAAAGCATGAGATAGCTCTTATAAACACAAAAGCAAAATTACCCCCATATTCCACACCAAAATTTAGACTTAGCCAGACCAAGGCCATCCCAAACATATTTGAATGAATTAGATACATCCATTAATTACAAACACTCGGGGCCAGGGAGGTCATCCTTTATACTTACAAGAAACAGTCACTGCTTCACTCCTGCTATGCTGAGGTGGAGTTACTTTAGCATTTGTTGTGTACTGGGGAAAACAAAGGAGCCAGTTTTCATAACCTCCTTCTAGAATTAAAGGTTCATTCTGCAGTATAGTTTTGCTTTCCCACTGTAAGAAAAAAGAAGTTTCAAATAAAACTATAAAATTAGAAAAAGAACTTTTACATCTTAACAATGTTATTGAAAATTCTGTGTCTCACCACTACATTGAGACATGCTCTTTTTGAGATTTTTAATAAGAATTAAACAGGCTGCAAAAACCCTTTGGGCAACGGGGATCCTCTTTGTGTCTGGACAATACCTAACACAGGTTCCTGGCTCTGCCTACTATAGTGTCTGAATATTTCCCATACACTTGGAACCACTTTACTACTACTTCAGTAACGATCCTCCATGCAGAAAAAAAAGTATTTTTATTGTATTATTTGCTTCAGTTTCTTACCTGTTAAGTTTGCTGAGTGACTGGAGCACTGGCTTTAGAAAGCATAATGTTAACTTTCTGAAATACCCTTGAGAGTTCTGGCTTCACACTGCTCTCCTCCTGAGGCACTCAGTATTAGAACACAAGCAAGGCAAAGAGGCCCAGAGAATGTTCTGTAAAGCGCTAAGCTAGGGGAACTGCCTGAACTATCTCTGAATCCCAGTCTTGAACAGAAACAGCTAACAGAAAGATGTGCAGTCTTTCACAAGAGCCATTTACATAATGAGTAGAACAACAAGCCAGAGTTCTGATTTGAACATCTTCTTAATACTGAGTCTACAAGTCCCCTGTACCAATGAATCTCAAATTTAAATTTGTGTGTCTCTAAAAGTTACATTCAATAATGCAGAAAAGTGAACCATACTCAAAATATTTCTGGGGTCTCCTTCAGGGAAATGCCTGGCTGACAGGACTGCAGAGCAGCCAGCCTTCTTGGCCGGCCTGTGTGGGCAGTCAGCCAGCTTCCACAACGAAGGAATAACAGTTGCTAATACAGGAAAGAAAGTGACACTGTTTCTGGCAAACTGTACTATGTGAACTCATGAACAAGGGACAGAGGAGGGGAGTTGAATCATTCTGCTGTTAACCTGTTAATAAACAACACTGTCCTCTACTAGAGCACAAGCATGGGAATGTGAAACTTCAGACTACACTCCTGCTATCAAAATAAGCAGTCTTTGAAAACAGAAACAAGATGTTTGCCTAAACAGTCAATAAGAGTTCCATATACTCTCTAATTATAGGTGCTTTATGACCTTATTTACTGAGGTGAATTAATACAAAGTGTGAAACTTGCCAACCTTAAAAAGTGCATCTTTCAAGCTCTGCAGAGTTGTTCCCAGCTTTAAGTCTTCAGCAGAACTAAACCAGTCCAGGAGTACAATATAATCGAAGTGTCCTCTTCTCTTCCATGGATCTCTAGAATCCTCTGGGAGTCTAGTTTCAATCCAATTAGCAGTAACTCTGAAATGTATTAACAAGCATTTAAAAGGCATGTACTAGTAACATTTTTGTCCAACAATATACAATCCATATAGGTTTATAAGCTTGGATAAAATAAATATGCATTGGCTTGAAGTCAGCCCTTCTTCATACGAGAACAGAGCTGTTCAGATATACCAGTGGGTGAGAGGTATCAGGCACTTTAAAACCAAGTATACAAGCTTTAAAAGCATATATTTTTTTTTTTCAGTCAGTCAATTTATAAAATTAAATATTTCTCTATCATTTAACATTATTTCATACCCAGGACGAATAGCTTCTTCTGGGACACTGACAGATCTTGGAATACAGGATTCCTGATAATCTTTCAATCTTCGAGCATCCATTATAAGCAATTCAATACTTTCATCCGACATCATTGCAAACAGTCTTTCAGCTGTGACTGCTCCTTGAAATAGAGAAGTTATTAGATGTAAAAAGCTACATTATAAATGGAGATAGCTATGATCACATCTGACTGCTGCAGTCAAGGCTACATACATGAAAGAGAGAAGTCCCACTGTCATGGAGGTGAGACACTATAGAATTAATACACTGGACCTTTTGCTCCCACTACTGTGGTGACCATCACCTGATCTGCTGAATTAGGCGATACTGAACACTTCAGTGATAAACTAGTTTAACTTTTTGTGGTCTCATTTAAATCAAGCTATATAGGCAAGCATTTGTAAATTACATGCTTCACATGTTCCTCTTCAGTAAGGAACAACTTTTTCACATATTTATTAAGGGAGCAAAAAGCAAAAGGGCGGGAGAGGAGCAGAAAAAATTCTTGTTTACCTACTATTAATGCGTCAGAGAAAGCTGATACATTTCAGTTTCAGCCTTGCCTAGATTTTTCTCTTATCAATTAAGGAGACATTTTTCTTCCTAATTTGACCACTTCATTAGGGCTAGTTCAGCTTTAGTTATCAAACTGCTGAAAAACTAAGTACAGCCTTTTAAGCTCAGAACTGATGAAGCCTGCTACACAGAGCTTAATTAATTACTAAGTCACTGTTACTGAAATGCAGGATGCTAGAATTTCATCAAAATCCTCCAAAATAACTCCTGAAAAGAACTGCAACTCCTCAGGTGATAGGTGCATAGTCATATGAAGACTTTTTCACACCTATATGAACACTGCATCTCTTACCACTTGGACTGTCAGACTGATCCTTTCTCTCCAGTGAATGCTTCCTCTCACCATTAATCTGTGTTGGGGAAAAAAACCCAAGTTAATTTAATACCTAATACTCAGAACCAAGGCAGCCAACTGACTATCACAGAGCTCAAAGGAAACTGATCAGGCTGTAAGCCACAGGAAGAAACCCAGAAAAAGGAAGCTTCTTCTAAAGAAGATATGTTATTGATAAATGTACTAAAAAGACACCAAGGATGCTGCTCTACCTAGACAGAAGCCAGTTAAAAAGGCAATACAACCTAGGACAGCATCACCTGATATGCTGCTGAAAAGTCAGCTCTCTCCTAAACAGGAAACGGTACCCATAACATCAGCTTATTAGCGTTACATTGGGTTTCTTAACACTAGCTAGTTTAAACATAAAATAGAATTTAATTTTACAAAAACACCCTACTCTATCTTCTGCAACACCTGGAGGTTGGTAGGACTCATCATCTTCCAAAGATATGTCAAAGAAGGTTTATGGGGCGTGTAAGATAATTCAAGAAAGCCCCACATGACTCTGAACTACTACTAGAAATCAAATGCTAGATTAAAGGTATACATTTAGACCATATTAGAGAGTTTGTAAACATCTTTATTTACCCTTTGGCTTTTTCCTCTGGAATCTATAGCACTTTCTGAGGAGTTTTTGGCTGAACTCTTTCCATCATCTTTTGGTTCTTGCTTTTTCTGCAGCTCTTGTCTGTCCCTCTCTTCAAGTTTTTTCCGAACTTCAGCTTCCTCATATCTACGGGTGGGGGAGAAAACAAAAGCCTTTTCTTTCCACATTACACTACTGGCTCAGCTGCATGATCAACATCAGAATCATCAAGCCTTCAGGGAAAAGAAAAGTACTCAAAGTTTAAAAAAAAAAAAGAAAAAATTAAAGTATTGTCTATTTTGTATTTCCAACAAACCCTATCTTCCTCCATGACTGCATGATATTATTTCTCCCACTCTTCGGTTGCTTTTCTTATTCTTAAATCCTGTTCTGGGTCCTATTTCATAGACATTGCTCTTAAGGGCGGCTTTTTTATTGCTTTTTTTTTTAATCTAAATCTATGGCCATGCTTAGCTATGGTATCACTAAATATATGAGGTTTTTCATTTTATAGAGGAAAGAGTAAGTATTGGTGACTTAAAAGTAAACTTCAGTATATTATAACAATCATGCCAGGTATTTTCTTTGGATTTGCAACAGAGCTAGCAATTACAGTTAGGAGTAAGTTAGCCTAGTTAGCTAAATTTCCTTTTTCTAAGAAGTTGGATCAGAACTATTTATATACCTGGTAGTAGTCACCTTCAGAATGTAAGCTGGCTATAGTATAGTTACGTCCTCACCTGTGTCCCTGCTGTTTGTTTCAAATGTTGGAGCTACAGTGAAGTCTATGCAAGCATCACGTATACTTGAGAGTTTTGCTGGACCTAGGTCTTGCATACAGCTGTCCTTTTCATAAAGCCTTAGACTTTAAAATTAACCTCCCAGCCTTTTGCCATTGTAAGAACAATCACGATATTGTAAATCAAACTTGACCTCCAAACTACAGCTTTTACATCACCAACTACAGGTTTTCACAGTCCCATCACTGTTATATTCTATTATATTTAATATAACTGAGAAGCTTAACGGTTACTAATGATCCATAAAACAAAAACCCAGTGTTTTGAACCAACTATTTTAATGACTGAACCAAGCAGTGAATCATGAACAGTGAACTTAAAACAATTGCTTGTTTTAATCAGACGTTGCCTAATCAGGACTAAAATGACAACAGTAGAGCTGTAATTCATATCAGAAGTACTGTGTCAATAAACTAGATCATTAAATCAAATTCTACCTCCAAGTCTATTCTACTAATTGGCCACTGATAGGAGGTTGCAAGTCTGCAATTTTGTTTTTTAAACAGGCTTTTTGATTTGGCAAAGGCATCGTAAGTTAGAACAGAGCATTTTGTTCTCATCTGGAATTAACGGCACTAAAGCATATTTCAGATTTTATTTTACTTCAGTCAATATGGAATATTTACCTATGAATTTCCCATATACACCTTTGAAGCACAGAGTAACAGAGTGGGTCATTCACATAGCTATTCCTGCTCCTATAGGAATGACGTTTCAGCAGCTCCACTTTAGTTAACAATTAACATTCAAATTATTTGCAGAAGAAATTGCACAAATAATTTTCCTGAAACCACTTCTGTAGTTACACAGGAGTCATGTTTCATTTGTATTCCCTTTATATATATTTTGCCCAGAGTAGTTGAAAGTTATTAATTGTGTCAACTTTTGGAACTCTGTTCCTTTCATAAAAAGCCACAAGTTACTGAACAGCAGTCCCTATTTTGGGTTTCTATAATTTTGTCAGAATTTACAGTGAATTCATAGCTCTGTAGACTATGAATTAAAAATAAGAAAAACCTAAAGGCCGTTTCACACACAGCATCATTAGGCATCTTTGGAAAGTCTCTTTCCATACACATGTAACTACTCTTACTTTCTTGTTCATGTAAACTAACTTTACGAATTAAGCACTTTGAAGGGCATAGAATAAGTTTTCACAATAATATTTAGGGGGGGAGAAAAGGGAAATGTGCCTAGCTGAAGGGGAAATGCTAAAAGGCAGAGAAAGGGGTGATAAAGATAGTATTTAAGGATGTAAGCAGATAAGGCTGAAGAAAAACATACTGCACTAAGTATCATCTAAAGGTGGGTTCTACCTTACAACTTTTAACCAACATAGTTTTGTGGCTTATGGCACAAAGACTTGATGGTTGTAAATAAACTACCAAAAAAGCCTGTTAGCATCAGGTCAGTTACATATAGGCAAAGCTGTGCATTTCCACATGTACTGCTGCATGTGGCAGAGGTAGAGAAAAGGTGTAGCAGCTAGCTACAGAATCAAAAAATATGTTTTGTTAGTGTAAATTAAATCCATGCTAGGAGGACTTTTTAATGTATGTAAATATTAGGAATATCCATTAGTGTGCTTGGTTTCAGATGACCTTATGATGAAAAGGGTAAGCAGGAAATGGCTCTTGATCATCTTGTGTGTGTTATAGTTTATATCTTGTGGTTTCTTTTTATAAGTCATTAAACAAAAATAGGAAACAATATCAAAAAATCATAGTTACAAAAAATCAGAGAAAATGTATACACTGGCAAGTAACTGGAGTATGTAATGATGAAAATTACCTCTAATAACAGATATTTGTGAATGAATAAATAATTAAAGAACTCAACAGTTTTGGGCATCTAAGGTCTACTCACATGCAATCCCTTACTACTAAATAGCATGAAAACATGCAATTGCACATGTATAGGCTTCAGGTACAATGAACAACACCTTATCTATTAACTGTATTCACATACCTGAGTTTAAGGCTGTCTGACAGTCTTTCAGCTTCTTCAACAGCTTTTACTAAATTTGTAGGTCCAAGAATTGAATGAAAATAATCCTAAAATTACAAGCATCACCCCACTTATTATAAGTGCAACTTAATAAGGCCTACTTAAATGCATATTAAGAGCCACTAATGTGCAGAGATTTGGTATTATAATGCTATTAATGCCAACAAAATGAACTGTTTTGAATCAAAATTTTCCTCTCAAACATAATTTTGTAAGTAAAATTATTCTATAGCACTGATAAGTAAAGGCTAGCAAGGCAACTGCACCAAAAAAAGGTGGCACGAGAAGGATGAGAGAAATACCTTTCCCTGAAAATAACAATCACACATCTTACAATTTATATACCTTATGTATATTAAAATCAAACTCTAAAAGCAATTAACAATCGACTTGTCAAAAATAGGAAGGAAAAGATATCATCGTAAGTTTACTTAATACCAGTGTAATCCTTTGAACATGCATTAGTGCAATTCTCTGTACTTCTACTACTTCTACGAATGCAGGAGAGGTCAGTCAGAAAGCTTTTATACCTGTTGCTGCTTAAAATCAGGTCTCTTTTTAATGAAGTTATAAACAGACATATATTTCATATACAAGATGTAAGCTTTTTCTTCATCTCGGTCCAATCTGCTTTCCTCCGCTGCCTTGAAAATCTTAAGGGCGCTCTGCACATAACTGAAATAAGAGTAAAGCAGGTGATTGCTGACTTGTTTCCAAACACCTTTTCATTAAAAGATGCCATTTTAAGTGTCCACAGCTTCTGTCCCTATATATTAAGTGTTTGATTTTACCATCTTAATACGAGGCTTTTATTAAATGTGAATTACAATCATGCTCTTCCAAATAATGTTTCTCTTTGCTAGTTTGTTTACTAGCCTTATTTAAAATCTCCCATAATTAAATAGCATACTGAGATACAGGAAAAAGTACTTTTCTTTCTAAAAACACTTTTTTTTTTTTTTTGAGGAAAAACTATATTATAGTAAGACAAAATGAAATAATTGTCTAAGAATGCTGGAGGTAAAATATTCATATATCTGCTAAACTTCTTATCATTTTTGAGAATTTGCATTTATGTAGCCTTTTCTCGAGGGACACAAATTCTCATGGGCATTATGCTCTGTCCAAGCCATGTTTGGGCAGTATGTCAAAGTTACCTTCTGTAGTCAGTAACCATATCCCATGTGATAGCCGAGAGATCTATACATAAGGCTATCAACAATATTGTAGCTAATTAAAATAATTGAAGAAATTTAGATCCACAACATAGTTCTTCTGGAACCTGCTCAGAAGGGTAGCACTAATACTTGCAATATTAATACAAATAAATTATACATACCTCTTTGTACTTGTCTTTTCAGGTTTTATTTCTATCTTTGTGTTGAGATCTTCCAATGAAGTTGAGAGATACAGCTCCTTAGGTACAGAGGCCACAGCAGGCATGTTAATGTCGTTACTTATGTCCCTTCTAGGATGGTACAGCTTTTTAGAAGTCTCTATCAGTATTTTTCTGGAGATGGAAAAGAAGTAAGCAGACCCCAATTACATTCCAATGACTTTTAATACAATTATAGTTACCGTCTGGGGTTATTACTCTATCTCTCCTTGCGTGAGCTAGCATGAGATGTAGAGTGGCTGAACAGTCAGAAGTATAAATTAATCCTCCCAAAGTGACAGAATTATTTGAAACCACTCTACGTAGTTTATCAAGAATGCTAGCAATATGCTGCTAACATAAGAAAATAATAGGAACTGCCGACTTAAGAATGTTCAAAATAACCATATTCAGCTAATATATTCAAATCTAATGCCAGTAAGTATATTATAATTAGTCGGCTTCTCTGTACTCTGAACTTCATAATGGCTAATTATATCACTAGGTTAGCACAAACCTCTGCGAACACATACTATACCCTTGGAAAGGTGACTTCTAATGGTAAGAGACAAGCTAAGGAAATGAAGGTTGCTACAGTTACAGTCAAATTGAAACTTCTTGGACACGAGGCAGGTGTTAGAACTCCAAGGTACCATTGTCTTTCTGCTTTTATTTGGAAGTGCTCTCAAGGTAGCCATGAAATAGTTAAGCAGAGTATGGCCAGAAGAGACTATTACACCATCTCATCTGACATTCTGCATAGAGCAGTCCAGTAAGTCTCATACAGACAGATAACTATAAAAATCTTTGAATCTAATATACAATAAGCTATTTTATCCCTTGGGGCTGGCAGGGGAGTAACTGAACTCCTTCTCAAGGGGTAACACATTAAGGTGTTAGCAATATCAAGAAATTAAGTGGAATTAATTAGAAGAAAGATGATCAAATGATCCCAACAAATACATTATTTCCTAGTAGTGAAAAACCCACATCACCTTTGACAAGATGAAGGTAGGGTATTTCCCTTCCACCGTCAAGGTGATGATTAGCGTGGCAAGTGTGACCAAAAAAACACCAGCCAGTGACTTCAGAGTGAAGTTTCACCCAATTGAATCAATCTATAGCTGACTGCCACCAAATGAGGTGGTCCCAATTTCCCTTCCTCTTTCTTATGCTGATCTGGTACTTGCCCAGCCTCTTATTGAGCCAATTCAGTTTCCTGAACAGGTGGAAAAACTACACAGCTTGTGCAAGGAGCACAAAGTGTACAGCTGAGAACAAGAAGCTGAGATAGGAATGTGATCCCTTCCCATGGCACATAGCTGTTACAGTCTTTGAAGTATCATGACATGTAGTATCAGTAGGTGGACTGTTGTTGGTCTAGAAACAGATTATGAAATAAAGATACTAACCCAAACCTTTGATATTTCCATGTTGAAAATAAAAACAAAAATAAGGTAAGATACATGTCTAATGATTTTCTGGTTTAAGGTCTGGCATGCCAAGGTCAGACTAAGCAGTACGTAACTGGACAACTTACTACTTGAACACAGATGCTGTACTTGCTGATTTCCATCTATATAGCAACTTTTCAAAGTCAATAAACTTGTCAGAAATGCTTCTTTAGGAGACCAATTTACAAATAATTCTAGAAAGTAAATAATAAAGTCCTCAAACACCAATTTCAATGCATAAAATTAAAAATCTATCCCATACCCCACGCACCTTAAAACACTCTCTTCCCTATATAAGGTGTCTTATGTTTAACTTAACTTTCAGGGAGATATTTAGGTTCTGAAAACAAGGCAGAAAATTTACTGGAATAACTGCATTTAGTAGAAACAAAACACAGATACACTCTCTGCCCCAAAGTAAAGGACCTTTCCAATCTAAAAGCCTTTTTGCCTAAAGCTAAAGAAAAAAGACATACTTTTTACAATCTCATAGAATTGCAAAGAAAGGCTTTGCTCTTACTGGGTGCTTGTCTAGTCCTACCTTCAGAGCATGTCTTTACCTGGCTTTTTTTTTTTCCCTCTTGGAACTGTAAATAGACTTATTCTTTGAAGCTTTAAGTCCTTTCCAAATATATCTTGAATGTTTGCTCTGTTATGCAACCAGTATTTTCTTAATCTTAAGTGGCAGCATTTGGTTTTGTTCTGACAGAATATTGTAACTAAATATACAGTCAAAAAAAGATATGAATATAACATTACTGCGTCTGTGAGCCTATGAGGAGAAAAAAACCCAACAAGATTATGTGGAAGATGAACCATTTAATGGAAGGCAAAAGATGCCAGTAAATTTTCAAGTGTTGCTGCCATACCTTGACATGGGCAGCTCTTCTGGAACCTCTTCCATACAAATGAAGAATAGCCGGATAAAAGCCAAACCTGAATTTTGGTCCAAAACAAAAAAATTGCTCTCCCTGTTTTCCTGCTATGATTACTAAGTTCTAACTGCAGGTCTTTAAATTGCCAGACAAGTTTAATGCTGAACTTCTATTTCCTGACCTGAAGAAATTTCTGTATCTTTTTTTCAAAACATGAGCTACTAACCACAGTATCCAATAACGAGGTATTACTCTGACCTCCCACAGCACCACAATTCACACAATATGCTGCAGTAAAATGAGTAAGAATGGAGTACGAGTAACATTTTCTAGTATTTTTATAAATTTCTCAACAGCCTACTAAATTGAATTACATACAGCATGTGTCACAAGTTAATAGGAGACTTCAGTTGCTGTTTCTAATTTACTCTTCTATTCAGAACCTTAACTATGGAACTATAACCAGCAATTTCAGTTTTATGCATCATAAATCCCCTAACTGGATTTTAGTCAGTAGTGGCCTCAGACTGACCACTAGTTGCCAGGTGACTGACTGCTCAGTCTTGCTCACAAGGACCCTTAAAACTCCGTAAGATTCTACTAAATTTTAAGATGTGCTTGAACTCTTTCTCTTACACTCAAATGAACAAGGTTTGGGTTTTTTCTTCTTTGAGCAGACTTTGGGAAGATGATGAGTTTGGAATCCAAATCACCTCCTTCATATATAAATATAACCATCTGATTCTGAACACAAGTTTTTGCAGATATCTGATTCCTAACTGCCCTGGTCTCAGTGAAGGAATCCAGCCAAGTTGCATAAATAGAAGACATTCAGGAGTAGGTAACATAACAGCAGTGAAATGCACGGAGACAGACTAAGCTACTGCAAGTTCTGTACAAGGTCTGTATTTATTTCTACTAGAAGAGCTGCCCTGAACTGTACTTTCTTATCAGAATCGTGTCCATTTTATCAGGATAAACTCTTGCTGCTCCAGGTGGTATTGAATAGATTACGTTCACTTCTGCCAAACATTCCATTTCCCTCCACACTTATAATCACCATATCAATACAATGGCAACATTGAGGCATCAATGAACCCTTCCAACTACGTATGTTGCTCTTTCATACCTCTACAAGGATGAGAGATATCTTCTTTCCCAGCAAGAAAAGAGAACTGGGTCATAAAACCACGAATACAAGGGACTGAAGAAGTCATAATAGCTGTATCTACTATCAGTCAACCCTGTGAGGAGCAGGAAACAATTTATTTCAGGTTTGTCAGCTTTTTTTTTTTCTTTTAGTAAGTTCAAACTCAAAACTGTGGATCTTTTCTGCCCCCAGCTGAAGTGCTATCTCAAGCTCCTGTTTCATACTTATGAGTGCTCAAAAGCAGGCCAATATCCCAAAACCATATGAGAAGACATGCTTGCGTGTTCATAGGCATTTAAATATTTAGAATGGATAGTTTTACACTGACAGGGAAACACACCTGTTGGTAACAGGCTTTACAACATCTAATTATCATGCCTGTTTCACTAAGGATATGAGTAAGCTTTAACTGGAATGACCATTGGAAAAACAACACACAGAAGCAGTTATATTGCAAGCAGTGTACACCAACAGAGTCTGAAATAAATTGACATGCTAAGTACCATGCATCACCAGTTCAGGTATGTAATATTGTTCACTTCTTTCTGCCTCCAAGACTTGAGCAGATGAGAAACAGGCTCCTCACAAGCACTAAGTTTCTCAGTTTTCTTGGAATTAAGTTTTACTGTCTGTACTCTGTACACAAGAGTTGGTTTTGTTAAGATTATCGGTATTAGTCTAGAGATATTTTAACACAACTAAATATACAATCAGCATATTTATCACTGTAAGCCCTCTAGCTTGCTTTCAGGCCCTGGTCCTGTAACTCCATGTGCACAGGCTGATTATAACCAGTGGGGCTTCCTACAGCAAGGCCATCGTGCTCACGCAGACTGCCCCAACTTTCATCATTTTGCTGGGTACCATCAGTGATCATGGCAGTAGCATGTCATGGGTCTGTTTCTGGCCTTGTACCACACTGAAACTACCTGCACCACCACGCTCAAGAACTGCTCTTTTCACACAGTGAGAAAATAATTTCTGACAATTTGGCTTATCCAGCAGTTTAACCGATACTGATGAAAGACACTACAAAATTGAGTTGCTTAAAACAAAATAAATTGGATTTTATACATAAAGTTTAAAAGTTATTCAATCTAAAGAAAACTACAAATAGCTTCACTTCTTATTTAGATAAATGAAAATCTCAAAAGTGTGTGCAAACAGCGTAGGTGACATGAAGCCGGGGAGGTGACAGACAGGCTGAAGACTTCTCCAAGTCTGTTAAAACCCTTCGGCCCGGGCGCGGGCCCGGGGCACGGCCGGTGCTATGGAGTCCCCATGACACCGCAGCTCGCTGCCTCCCCCGCTCCAGCCAGAGGAGAGCACCCTGGGCAGCGCTGCTCCCCTGCCACCGGCCTCCAGCCCCTCTCGAGCTCCGGAGCGGCTGCTCCCTACCCCGCTCACGCGTCACCTCGGCTGGGCTGCGGCTGAGGGGGGCACTGCGGGCTGCCCAAGGTCACGTCACCAGCACCGCGCCGGAGGGCAAGGGCTCCCCGCCGGCCGAGGCCCGATCGCCCCCCACGCAGCCCGGCCCGGCTCCACTCACCCTCCGCAGCCCTTCGAGGGCCGCCTGCCTCCTTCCGCGGCGCGGCCGTGCCCGGGGCTCCCCGCCAAGGGCGCCCGCCCCCTTCCGCGGCGGCCGGAGAGTGAGGTGAGCCCGCCCGCTCAGCAGGCCTCGCTCCCCCGGCGGCCCGGGCGCCACCACAGGCCAGCGCGGTGGGCCCGTCTGCGTACTCACCGCCGCAGAGGACTCGCTGCCTCAGCCCGCCGGCCCGGGGCAGGCCCATGTCCGACCGCGGCAGCCGGGGAAACGCTACGCGGCCATGGCTGCGGAGGCAGAACTCGGCGGCCGTCCCCCTCTCTCCCTCCCTCCCTCCCTCCCTCCAGGGCCGCCGCACCCCCGCGAGGGCGGGGACTCTTCGCGGCCCTATCCGTGCCGCGGGGCCGGGCTCGAGCCGAGGCAGGAGGCTGGCGCACAGCCGCTGTCCTGCGGGTCGTGTGAGGTGCGGCTGGGCCGGGCCGGGCCGGGCGAGGACCCGTTCCTCCCGCGGAGCTCCCTCGGAGGTGGGAGTGTCTCTGGGGTGGTGCGAAGAGAAGGCAGAGGCAGGGTGGCTCACATGAGTACCACCCGCGCCGGCTCCCTGGGGCCAGCCCTGGCGGAGGCTCCCGGGGAGCGTAGGGTCTCCCGCAGCCCGTACCGCCGTGGCTGCCACCCGGGCGCTCCGCAGGGCCGAGGCCGCCCTGGCCTGGCAGCACCACCTGGCCAGGTTCGTTTCGTTTTGTGCCACTGAAAGCGGACTCTCAGGTCTGTCGCATTTCACGGGACATCAGCGTTTGTATGCGGTGTTAAACTGGTCCTTCTACTGCAGTGCGAGATTTGGTGCGGGAAGGCGAGGCGCCTCCCCTTATGAAAATATCCTTTTTGTTTGTAGAGGAAACTGCACTGACTGGGGGACATTGTAAGTTCAGCTCTCGTTTGTTTTTATTGTTTTCTGTGCAGCTTGTGGTGTTACTACAAGCATTGTACCTCAGCGATGGCAGCAGTATAGTCATGCTGGCATTTGGAACACCGGGAAAAGGGACAGAAGAGGATGGTGAGCCTGTTTCCAGTCAGTGAGGCAGGTTGTGCCATTGAGATCTCACGCAAACAGAAAGATGCTCTGTCCTGCCACAGCCCATCTGTCCCCTGTCTATGTGGGGGATTCATTTAAGATACTTTAACTGGGCAGTGTTAGGTTTATGGTTGGATTTGATGATCTTAAAGGTCTTTTTTCAACCTAAATGATTCTGATACTTTAACCTCCTCCTCCATTTTGCCAATGGAAACTTGTGAACAGGAGCAGTTTCCCTTGATGACACTTTGGGAAACAAGGTCATAAAGCCAAAATGAGAAAGGTGTCTTCATGTAGCCTTCCAAAACATTAGTGATGCATTGCCCAGAAGTCCTAATTGTATTGCAGTACTTAATGGTACAGTAACATTGGTTGGTATTGTGTATGTGAAAGACTCGAACATTATCCTTCATCTCTAATTTGCAGTGATTAGAAGTGCTCAGACACATAAAAGGTTCTGGGAGAAATGATGATGGCTCTACATCTTCTATATTGTGCAATCAGGGAGGTTAATACCAAAGTAAGTTGATAGACTCTCAACAACATTAAACTGAACTTAATAATACCGCTAACACAATGGTCTTTTTAGGGCCTTTTTCTGAACTGCTCCATTTGTTTTAGCCAAGATGATGCACAGAAAGTTGTGAGAAGATGAAAAGAGTAAGTCCATTGATGTCAAAGCCTGGACTCTTAAGCATGCAAATTAATGTGGAGTATCCTATTAACTGCTCTCCAAACTGGACTCAGGTGTCCCTTTTATTGTTTCTCTTATATAAAGAAATTGTGTCATAAAATCTTTTGGTCTTACTCATATAGGCAAACTCTAACCATATATAGGAAAGTGTTGGAGAGCACCTGCCTGTACAATGAGCTTTATCATATTAAATAACTTGTTAAAACATGCTAATGTTGATTGCATTACGACATACTGTGTTGTTGCCTTAGGTTAAGCCACATTTTCTTATCAGCACGTTTGTTACTGTGTTGCAGTACTGAATAAAGAATTTTAAACAGCAGAAATCAGTGTACTTTAAAATAGAATGTATTAGGTTATTTAATTAAAAAATGACTATAAAGTGGTATAAAATAAAGGAGAAGAAACCAGGTACTTTACAGATGTGAAATATGTTTTGACTTGCCTACGTAAGACATGAATGTCTCTCTCTTAAATGTACTTTTGACATATTCTGTCAAAAAAAAATTAAACGATTATTTTGAAGATGGAAGTTGTGAATGTAATAACAAAAACTCATAAACAGTGCAAATGGACTAAATGCTGACTGCCTTCTTCACCTCTACAAAAGATTTTTAATAATACAGAACATTTTGCTTTTCCATAGCACTGCAGCCAGCATAAGGCATTCCTTCTTGTTGGTGTATGCCTGCGAGGACGTCGGAACATTTTCTATATCTACTGCTACTGTGTAAGTGAAAACCCATAACATGGTAAGCTAAACGCTTGTTGAGAGGCACAGACAGTTGCTAGCAATGGAAAAGAGATGTGATTAAAGCTGGATTTAAGGTTTCTACACTCTGGTAGTGACAGCCCCGAAAGTTGTCTGGATTTGTTCTCTAGTGCCGCCTCCTGGCTGATGATTTCTGGAAAAATAAAGTCACCCTGAGACAGGTGACAACATGTAAAGAATTAACTGGCTTTCCAAAAAATGCATGGAGAGTTCCTGCTTGCAGCTTAACTCAGACCAAGGATATGGCAAGAACGGGAGAGAGCCCTGTCAGGGTCGTGTAAGCCCCACCACCACACTCTGCCAGGAGGGCTGTTCTGTTGCTGCCTGTGGCAGACATGGCTTTCTCTGCTGGACTGAACAGGTCTGTTTCAGCAGTGACTCAAGGACTCAATTCTGTGGAAGTTATGAGGTGATGTTCACTCTGCGGAATATGCCTGTATTTTGTCCAAGCTGTGTCAAGGGCAAAAAATAATGGAACTGTAAAAAACGTTGTTAAAACTGATTATCTAGTAGGTATTGTCATATCCAAAATAACAGTGGAGTTTTGTCACTGATACTTTTTAGAAGGATACAGATTATGGGATCCACACTTCATGGTGGCATCAGATTTGTTACTCAGAATAGCTTTGGGGAGAACATAAACGTGACGGCTGATTTGGAGAAAACTCCAGGAACAAACTTGCCAACAAAGTTTTCAAGTTGACAAGCAGGTATTCTTTATTGTGGCTTGGATAGCTCCTCCTAATGTGCCCCCTGTATTGCCACACAGGCCATCCTTATACAGTCACTTGGGCATACATACATATTCATGAGGCTACACATGAATTACATCATTTTCCGTTAAGTTTCCCCCCATACATACAAAAATGTGGTGGTCTTTGAGTACTTTTTAATTCTTCCAACAATCTTCATAACTGCTGGCAGTCTTTGAAGCACCAGCTTAAATAACATTACAGACATAGCAATCATCCTGTCCTTCTACTTATCAGTTAGTTAAATTGCTCCCATCCTGGACATCTGTTAGTCCAGGATACTCCCCAGTAGATGTTTACACCAACTGAATGGGTTCATTAACACAGCAATCATCCTGTCCCTCCACCCATCAGCCAGTTTAACTGTGCCCATCCTGGATATCTGCTAGTCCCAGACACTCCCCATCCCCAGGTCTTGTTTTTCTATTGTTTTTCCCACATTTTTTGTACTAAGGTCCTAAGGACCCAAAACTATGTCAAGTTTGACATAGTTGACCCAAACCTTCAAGTACCAGTTATTTTCCATTACAAAACCACCAAAACCAGCCTTACCTAGAACTGATTACATTTGGTGCCTCCTTGTCTCACCGCTTTACACTGTTGGAACATAACTAGGAGGAACATTTTAGGGGCTGGGATGCTGGGTCCAAGGCCAGTTTGGGACTGAAGGCCAGAGCTCTCTTGACAGTGCAGCAAGGGCTTAGGATCATTTTGGAGCTATTATTGAAATGCAACCTGCTTGATCCCAAAAAGTCGCTAAAGCCCTGCCGAAAGAAGGCAAGGCAGCAAAGCCCTTGCTCACAGGGCACCCCCTCCTGGGGGCAACAACCGGAGCTCCTGCAGCCAGGAGGCGGGAAGAGCAGCCCACGCCGCCCTGCGGCAGTGAGGACCCCCGAGAGGGCCGGCGGGCAGCGGGACGACCCTTTTTCCTCCCATTCCTTGAGCTGCCCCGGCTCGCCTGCCCCGGCTCGCCGGCTGCTCGCCTCCTATCCCCCGGGGCCGGCCGAGGCTATAGCGGGCGGGCGGCGCCCCCCCCCCCCCCGCCGGGCGGGAAGCAGGACGGAACATGGCGGGTCCCTCCAGCACCCGCTTCCCCGCCTTTCCCCGCGCCGCCGCGCATGCGCGGCAGGCGGCACCGAGGCCGTATTCCTCCGCCGAGCCCCTCTGCCGGGGTATTTGTTAATAAGGTAATACCCGCGCCCCGCGGTACGCGCCGCGCGCCCCTCCGACGGCTGCCCGCGGGCGGCACGCTCCGCACCGCGCCCGGGAGCCAGCCTGCCGGCGGGTCAGCACCTCGCGGCGCGGCGCCCCTGCCCTCCGCCCGCCGTGTCCCTCCGCCAGGCGCAGCGGGGACTTTTGTGTGGGGCTTTTGGGCGCCGATGAGCGGCGGCCTCCGGCGCCCCGGGTTGTTGTTGTCGCGGCGGCGGCGGCCGGGCCGGCAGCACGGTAAGGCCCCATCTCCGCTCCCTGTCTCTCCCTCACCCCCCGGGCCGGGCAAGCTTTTCCAGGTCAGTCTGCGCCTTTGTATAAGGCCCTGTTACCGGATGTGGAAGTTGATCTCTTCGCTGGTAAAAAATAATTCCACTTCCCCCGGAACCCGGCGCCGCGGCTCCCTCCGCAGCGCCCAGCCCAGCCAGGATTTCCTGTTGGGGAGAGCGGGCGCAGTGGCCGGCCTTCCGGGGACCCCGCCGCGCGGGGGGCGCGGGCAGCGCCGGCGGCGGCCTGGGCCGTGGCGGCGGCCTGGGCGGCCTGCGGGGCGCGGCCTGCGGGGCAGGGGCTGCGCTGGGGTCGGGGGCCGCCGCGCGGCCGGTGAGGTGGTGATGTTGCGGGAACAGGTCACCTCGGGGCCCAGGTGCCCGCGGCGGTGCCGCTCCCGCGGCTGCCGCACTGGCCCGGGCGGGCGCGACGCGCCGGGCGAGGGACCCGGGCGCTGAGGGGCAGAGCGGGGCCTGGCTCGTCCCGCCGATATCCCTGCCGGGCAGCCCGGCTTGGGTCGCGTAGGGACCGTCCCGCGTGTCGCGTGGGGTGGGTGGCCGGTTCTTGCCTCCGCCCGAGGCGGCTGAGCTGCGTGACGGTGTTTGGCGCCAAAGGTGCCTTGAGAGGAGCTGTGGTGGGAGCGCCGCGCTTCCCTTCTCTGCAGTGGCCCTGCCCGTAGCCTGTAACTCGTGCTTTGGCCTCTTAATAAAGCGTGTGATCGGAGCCCAAACGTGGGATAAAATGTGTTAGTTCGGACTGCAGTTTTTCTCTCCTGGTAATCCCAGAGTTGGTGGACACTGGCTGGTAGCACGTCAGTGCAACCTCCTGTAGGAAGTCTTCTGTGTTTAGCCTTTCTAACTTAAAGCAGTTGCATGTTGTTCTTGTGCGTTGCTAAGGTAGCTTTTATTTAATGGTAAAAGCTGCAATTTGGAGTTAAATGTTCTGAAATTTGTGAATACACAGTGTGCGGCACTTCAGATTATTTAATTTTTTTATATTTTTAATTATTCACGACTTGTGACGTTTCAGACTAAGCAGTTTGGTTGAAGTGTGTATGCACGCTAATACTTGTAGAGGTACATAAATCTGCTGTGTAAACAAGGTTAAGAGCATACATGGCAGATCAGCATGTACACTAGATGTAGGCTTTTGTTCATGACCCACTTTCTTTGCTGAAAGCAGTTTGTTTTCTCAGGTTTTTTTAGGCCTATGTGCCAGACAGAAACTGTAGAGGAAGGTTCCTCATAACAAAGTGGATGCTTTAACTAGAGAGACTGGTGCTTTTTGAGGTTATTTTTAAGTTTCAATTAATCTGAGACATACTCTGTATGGCTGTAGTACAGTTCGAAGGCTATATCATTAGCCCTTAGATTCTTCACATCAGTCATAGCTGCTGTAACATAACCTTTTTTCGTATTTAGTGCCAAGCTTATCTCTGAAAGCTTTGTAGTTTGTTGGCAGTGCCAGCCCAAACCTTGGCGGGTGCCAGTGGTTCACCCTTGTTGCATAATAATATACTTTAGATGTTGCATTCTGTTGCAGGTAATGGCCACGTTTGTGCTCTCCTTTTTTAAGGATAAGACTTCTTACCCATCTGCATTATTTAATGGAGTTATGTTGCTGATGAGTGGTAATTTAAATTAATGTATGAGCCTAATTGGAAGACAGACCTGCCTAAATACAGGCTTGACTATCTTAACCACTAAGCTATTCAACACTGCATTTGCTTTCCTGATCTCTCTTTTCAGATCAGGTATTCTTCATCTGATGCATATGTAGCCCAACATGAAGGTCATGTTGCTGTTTAAACACACTAGAGAGAATTTAATTACAAGCACAACACAGTCATAGGGGAAAGCTGAAAGCTGTTAATATATTAATGTAGTTTCTATTATCATAATAGAAGTGTGGGTACTCTAAGCCTATGATATTGAGGTTTAAAGTATGACGTGCGAAATTATTGTTGAAATACATCTGGAAGGGTGTGATTCACTTAGGAAACAATGTAGGAACTTCTGAGTTTTTCATGTATAAGTCACTGTAATCAGTATTAAATGATACATATAGTGAAATCATATCAAAGTTTTTAAGAGATGTTAGTATGTGGAAGTTTCATGCAGGCCTTCTGGTGCCTTTAAAAGTTACAAAGCTTTTAAATAAAAATAATTTTTGTTCCTATTTAAAGTTTTTAATTGCAATAAAAAAAAACTTTTTGAAGAGTTTTTCTGAGTTCAGGTATTCTGCTGTTGTATCAGGATGTAAAAACAAAACCACAAGTTGATCCTATTACTTAAATTCTAATAATGATCAAAACTGAGTCCTTGATTAAGGATTTAAGCAGTTATTGCTAACTGTTTATACACTGTACTTCCAAAATATTTGTGACCTTGGTGTGGATAGGCGTATTAGTTAGAAATGGCTATTCTGAATTTCTGCTGGTACTGTGCAATGCTGGGATCAGATGTCAGTGTTTCTGAAGGTTGGATCTTGAGAAGCAGGTTAATCTTGTTGAAATAGGGGAAAGAAAAAGGCATTGGGAAAAGGGCATTCTTTTTCCAGATGTAATGAGTGTCTTCCAAGTGCACTTCTGCTGCATGCCACTTCAGTAGGAAAACCTGTTTAATTAGCATTTTATGAAAGTTTATCTTGGGTTTTTTAGGAATGATTGAAAGTCTTATCACAGATACAGGGTACATTATTGAGTTTATCTTCTGGTAAATTGCAGTGCTGCGGTCCATGCTTTTCTAGCATAAGTATATCTCTTAGGAGTGTGCCTTGGTAGGGATACACTGGAGGCTGTGAGATTTCTGTGGTGACAGTTGTTCTACAACAACTGGTTTGTGTCTGTTGATTTTGAGCGGTTGTTCACCACTGCAGTGGTAGGAGGGGAATATGGCTGAGTCCAGAATCCTTGAGGCAGGAGACCAAACTGAAAGGTGCTGCAGTATTTTATGCCAAACTTAGTCGTCTTCCTTTGGACTGCAGACTGCTGCTTTATTGTCTTCAGGGTGTGGTGTGGTGTAGTCCAGGCTTCCCAAGCTGCATGTTTCCCAGGTCCTCTCCCTCCCTACAGAACCCATTTCACACACAGTTCCACCTAAACTCCATTCAAGTGCTGTTCTATACCCATCTGGTAACAGCATGTTGTTCAGAGTTTTAGAGAATGTATAAAACCTTAAATCTGAGATGAACCTGAAAAAGCAGAATGATTTCCTGTTGAACAGATGTAAAATAGCAATAATAATTTGATGTAAGTTTTATTTACCAGTTAATTGTGGCACCTAGCTAATGATACTGTATGGAAATGCATTGCAGTAACAAAATGTGGAAGTTCAGGAGGTGATTAATGCAAAGAAGTCCAAACCCAGCAGAAGCTCTTCCCTATTTTACTCATTTGCAGACAAACCCCATTGCTCACACTGTTGTGTAGGAGCTGCTAGAAGTCTGAAAACATAATGTAGTTGCCATACGAATAACTATAACAGTCTCAGACTTTATTTCAGAGCCAGGAGTGGTTTTGTTGTCTGAAAGAATCCTCTTTCTTGTAAGCATTATCCAGCTGTCGTGTTAGCCAAGCTTGATGGAAATGTCAGTTACTGAAGAGTACCTTCTAGCACAGTTCAGTGGAGTTGATTTTTAACACTACGTAGAGTAGCAGCAGTACATAACTAAGGGTGCTGCTTTGAAATAGAAATCTCATTTTAATTTTAAATGTATGTTATTGTACTATATATAGTACTTTGCTTTTGATAGTATCACTGTGCTATTGTAGTGTTGCTGAGTGATCTCAAGAGAGCAGCTGAAGAACTCTGGAAAGGGAAGAAAGGGAAATTCTGACAATGGAGATCATGGTATGCCCCAGTACCAGCAGTGGAAGAGTGTGTGTGGGGGGGCATGTTGTTACTCAAGGGTTTCTTGACCTTAACAATACTGTTCCTTGGAATGATCAGCCAGGTAGAAATCAGCTTGGGGTTGAGTTCTCTTGAGAAATTTTGTGAATACCAGTACTCATTGGTTAAAAGTGACAAAACGTGCATGTGTTCTGTTGGAAAGGCCTCTTCAGTTGCTGCTGTTACTGCATTAGTGACACATAATGCGATTTTTATTTTTGAGTTTAGCAGTGTGATTTTGCTAAGTTTTAACTTTCTTCCACTAGATGGCCTGGGTGTGCTTTCAAGTACCTGATAAGAACTTCATTTCTAAACCAAAGTTAAAATTCAGCATCACCAAACACATGTAAACTTCTGTGATGCTTTGTGCTTGTTTAAAATACACTTTATATCAACCAAGAGAGTGTTGGTTAATGTAAATAATACATGATAATGAAGGTTATGTCTGGTATGATTTTCTGTGTCCCTCTTTTTCCTTGATTAGAACTTTCCTTATTGCATGTAGTACAAAGCAGTTTAGTTTTGCATTGAGATGGAAACTGATGCACTGTTAGTCTGACAGTGTGTTCAACCGCAGTAGTTCAGAGAGATTCTGATAAGGTGGTTTTAGGCTGAAGTTTGTCCCTAACATCTCCTAGGAGTGAGGCTTGCATTTTACATAGTTGTTTTTTTTTTTTTTTTTTTTTTTTTTCCTCCTTAATTTTGCTGCATAGAGGTTTGGTAACAATTTTGCAGTTTATTTCTCCAGTAGAGATGTGGTCAGTGGGTTCTGAAGAGGCATAGTCATTAAACATAAGGACTATAATTTAATTCACCTATTTGTTGTCTGTCAGACATCATGTATAAGCTTGTGGTCAAGGCTATTTTGTTGGTTAGTGAAGAAAGATAGATATACACAGAGGACAGCTCTTACCGTGAGTGTGGTTGGTCACTGGGATGAGGCTGAAGAAGCAGTGGGATGTGCATCCACAGGGACATCCAAAACTCAACAGGACTGAGACAAGTGCAGCATGAACCTGTTAGGCCAGCTCTGGCTGGAAAATTGAATTAGGTGACCTTTAGAGGCCCCCTCCAGTCTCAGGACTTCTGTAATTCCAAAAGGAGGCTTTATTCCTTTTCTCTACTGGTGTTTAAAACAAAATGAAACACAAGGAAAATAAATTGACTTTCTTATTTATTTCCTAACTTAAGTATTTTGCGTTAATTTCCAACTTTCCTTTTGCTTCTGAAGACGTTGATGTGGTGGTATTAGGCCACCAGAAGTGTGTGTGTTGTGTGCTCTTTCACTTCTTAAATTGCACCTCCTGTCTCCCCACCAAGAAAAAAAGCCAGCCATATAAAGTGAGTGCTATACTACTTGTTTCATTGCTGCACTTGCCAAATGCCCTCTCTGTCCTGTTGTTGTTTTATATCATTACTCCTAGTGTCTCCTTAGGATAGTAGGGATAATAGATTTTCTTGTTTTCCTGTTTCTCTTTTGCTCTTTCTCTTTATGGAAGAGTCAGCTGTTCCTTCCTCTGCATCTGAATCTGTGCTCCCTTTTTCCTTCCTTTTCTCATTGTCAGTATTTGTTCTGGCCTGCCACCTTCCTGTTCCTCTTCACTTTTCTTTCTGAAGACAAATTAACATGTCTGTGTGTACTAAAAGGATGAACATAAATGGAGTGTTATTTTGATGAGGGGATATTGCTGCCTGAAGTCAGTTCTGTAGACAGAGAGGTGATCTGCTCCTGGCTCTACTGATGTGTGTTGGAGTTCTGCATTTGCAGTATTTCCATCTTCCTTTCTAATTTCTTGTCAATAGCTTTCACCTTATAGAGCAATATACCACACGGGCTTTGCCAGTTGAGCCAGGTGCAGAGAATTTGGTTTTGTGATAGAAGTGTGTGTTTAAAGGGATTTCTTTCTGAACTGATACACTGCAAGTTTGTGTAGGAAATTGTAGTCGCATGTAGCTGCAAGGCCTTGCAAATGCTGTTATTAGCAATACAGGCTTAACTTCACTTGTGACTGGAAACTAAACTGGTGAAAGTAATTCCATTTTTAGCATCTTGGTAGTGGAAAACCTAGCTATAGGACTAAAGTGTTAATAATGTATTTTGGTTGGTAGCATGAGAAGATTATCTAAAGAATATATGAGAATTTCTCAGCTCATCTCAGTCATGTGTCAATCCAAATTTTGCACTTACAGTTTTTTGTAACTGTAGACAGTTGAAGCAGGTAGTAATGTTTGTTTTCAGGCAGACATTTTAGTTCATGTATCTGATGTGTGTGGTACAATAATGTAGGCTTATTGCATCATTTTTGTAGCTAAGGATACAGAAACTGTGGTTTAGTGTGAACAAAATTAAGTGATAGTGATGGGCAAGATGTCAGAAAAGTGTTGTGTTTCATAACTATCTAAATGCATTTACATAGTGGTACCTCTTAAACGTGTGTAGGCATTTTGGATAAGTGGTTGTAGTGCCTTTGGGCCTGTGGCATAGCAGCCATGCTGTAATACAATTTGAAAGCTGGGCAGAGCTGCAGAAGGTTGCAGTATCAGGTGAGAACCTCTAAACCACTTTCTGCTATAAACAGTATGTGTCTGGTTCAGATAATTTAGTTTTACACAGCATTGCAGCTGTCGCGGTTATGTCATTGTAATACAGACATCTTCACCCCAGTGTCTGTCTGACAAAAGTAATTTTAAAATCAAGCTGCTTATTGCAATCAGTAAAGCTTGTTCTCATGGCTGTAATACCAACCCCAGGTTTTGAACTTTTCAGAGTAGTTCAGAAAGAATAAAAAAAATGGCAGTGGCATTTGTGTACTTAAAATGGTATTAATCTTGTTATTTTTTCTATATATTCCTTTGTCCTTCACTAGATGTCACTAGTAGATTTGGGAAAGAAACTTTTAGAAGCTGCACGAGCAGGTCAAGATGATGAAGTTCGTATTTTGATGGCAAATGGAGCACCTTTTACCACAGATTGGGTAATGAAAACTTTTTCAGTGTTTGGTAAATCTGATTTTTCCTCACCTGCAGAAGAAAATAGGATTATTGCAATTAAGCATTTACATTGCAAGCCTTTGGACTTTCTTCTTGGAATTATGCAGCTACCTCATGTAATGTCTAATCCCAAATTAAAGTTGTCTGTTTCTTCATATGACCTCCTACTGATCTTGGTAACAGACTGTGAATGAGCTCATTCTGGTGGCTTTTAAGATGAACTTTGGAATGGTTAATGAGAGAAAACAGCAATCATCCTCCTAGTTATTGTGTTTATGCATTTAGTATAGTAAGAGGTCTGAATTAAGAAAGCAGTCCCAACTACTTAAATATGTGCAGCTGAGAGTTCCCTGGTATAGGGGCTCTGAGTTGTCTTTTGGAGGTGCCTTTTTTTGAATAGGATGTATAGGGAGGTCAGGTACCTAAAATTCTAGGGTGTTTGCAAGCCCTTAGGAGCCTTAAGCAACCCAGTTTTCAGGTTGACTCTGTTTTATGCTGGAGATTGGACTTAAGTGTCTTCCAAAAGTCCCTTCCAATGTTGCTGTGGCCTGTTGGCCAACACTGAAAATGGGGTTAGGCCCCTTGAAATATTACACCTAAGAAAGACAGAAAAAACCAGCACAGACCTTGAAAAGTTGCTTCTAATGAGCAGCTTTTTTATGGTGTGATTATCGGGGGGGACGACGACCCACAGAAATTTAAGCCTTTTTTTCCCCTACTCTGTAAAAGCCGCGATAGCTTTTTTTCTTTGAGAATGCATGGGAAAATGGTTTTGAAGTGGTGTCCTAACACCCAAGTTTGATAGCTTCAGAAGAGGAAGAAGTCCTTCATACTGACATCTGTTAAAGCTCTACTTTTTCCCTTACGTTACAGTTGGGAACATCTCCACTTCATTTAGCAGCACAGTATGGCCACTACTCAACAACAGAAGTGTTGCTGCGAGCAGGTGTGAGTCGGGATGCCAGAACCAAAGTGGACAGAACTCCATTACATATGGCAGCATCAGAAGGCCATGCCAGCATAGTAGAAGTCTTACTTAAGGTAAAAAATGCTGAAGCAAGGTCTGACGCATGGATATTACAATGGTTTATGATCAAATATTTGCAATTTTCTTTTAGTCATGAAAACAACATTGAAATTATATGAGTATTTGTACTGTGTGCATTAGAGCTTTGCTTTCCTGTTAAATTGTAATTTATTTTAACATTAAAATAATGATTTCAGGTGGGTTATTTATTGCTGTTACAAAGTAAGACTACCTCGTAATTTGTCATAGTGTCAATAACCACTTTTAGAACCAAGACATGTTGTGTTTTAGGAAGTCTTTAATCCTTTCAGATAAATAATTTATTTGGTGATTAGATTGAAGTACTTTAATAAATCTGTAAATGTAAGATAACAAACAGAACATTACTGATGGAGAAAGGCAGTTTTGGGCTTCATTCTGTCACCAGCATTATCTAATTCAGATACTTCTAATGACAGTTTATGCAATGATCTTGTTCGTAGCATGGTGCTGATGTCAATGCGAAGGACATGCTCAAAATGACTGCACTTCACTGGGCTACTGAACATAACCACCAAGAAGTTGTAGAACTCTTAATAAAGTATGGAGCAGATGTTCATGCTCAGAGTAAATTTTGCAAAACGGCGTTAGATATTGCAGTAGACAATGGAAATGAAGACCTTGCAGAAATATTACAGGTAACTTTTGATTCATGATGTTAAGAGAACTTAGAGTAAAGTACTTGTTTACAGATATGATAAACTAAGCTTTTAATACAGCAGCTGTGAAACCATATATTGATTAGCAGTGCTAAACTTGGTCTAGTTTGTGTTGTGGAAATGAGATTAATGTTGGTAAACATTAATGACCAAAAAATGTTTTCACTATCTAAGAGTCAGGGATAAGTATCCTTTATTTTCATAAATCTAAGTGTTGTGGTACGCAGAACTAGGTGTTATCTTCACAAGCAAGTTGTAAAACTTAACTCCCCACTCTGCCAATAAGTTTTGACTGTATCCTGGTGTTCAATTAGCTTTGTATAGGGGTATTGATTTCCTAACAATTGGAGATCAGGTGAGAAGAGATGGCAGTTTTTCCTGAATTAGAAAGACTAGGATTGAATTGTTGAAGTGGTTTGGTTTGATATTATAACAGATATTTCCATGGGGATGTGTGCTCCACATTAAAGGCAAATGAAGAGCTGAATATTACTGATAAAATAATAGAAAGTAAATGAAAAATACCATTACACCACTGTATAAATTCGTGTTCCCCTACATCTTAAACTGTAAGAATTTCTAGTTTGTTCCTTTAGCCTCCTTTTCATGGCAGAAAGGATATAGTAAATTAAAGTCAATAATAAGTCAAAAAAAACCAAACCCAAAACATGATTGCAATCTACAATCCATAGCAATTACTTAGCTTTTGGAGCTGATTTTCATGGCATGTAGCTGCCACAGTGGCCTCAGTTCTTCAGGCCTCTATTTTATACATGTGAGCTTTTGCATATCTGCAAAAGGGCCTTGACTTTATATGATCCTCTTTGTTCACAATAAATAAATGGTAAGGAGGAGAGGCAGTGTGTCGTTATTCTCTTCCACTTCATCAGACTTCTTGTATTTAAATTTCAGCCAGGAAAAAAAGTTTCTTGGGTACTTCCATAAGCACAGGATGTGATATTGCATGAGTATAACGAGGGAGATTGTCACTATTTGAGTGGAATGTGCAATAATTCTAGTTCTTACAAGGTAAATAACTTCTTTGTACCTACAGTTGGAATGATATTATTATGTTTGTTTCCTAGATTGCAATGCAGAACCAAATCAATACAAATCCAGAGAGTCCGGACACTGTGACGATACATGCAGCAACACCGCAGTTCATCATTGGACCTGGAGGGGTGGTGAACCTAACAGGTCTGGTATCTTCTGCAAATACATCAGATGGAACAGGTATTTAGATGTCTATAGGATAGCTACTGGGATTTTATACTTTAATTGTTTTTCACCATTTAATGATAAGGCCTGAGGAAAAGCGGTGGTAAGAATAACTACCATGTTCCTCTTTGGTGTTTATGTGCTGTAAATAATCCAGCTGCTTAAACCAACAGTCTTCAGAGAGGTAAATTATCAGAAGTTGTATTTGCTTAAGAAACTTACTGCAGAATAGCAGAATGTTGCTGAGAACAGTGTGTTAGCACTGGTTTCAAATTTGTCAGCTTTTTTTTTTCCATCCCACTAGATGAAACAGGAGTGTCTGCTGTACAGTTTGGAAATTCATCAACGTCAGTATTAGCCACGTTGGCAGCTTTAGCAGAAGCATCAGCTCCACTGTCTAATTCTTCAGAAACACCAGGTTAGAAAGCTTAAGTAATTTAACATCATTTAATCAATTAAAAGTACAGAACTGGTACTTTCGGTGATAGAGTTCATACAGAAATGAGTTTGCAGCCTTGCTTTTTTCAGCATGAATGAAATTTTTCATGTATTTTTACCGGGAAGGTGGCCAAATTCACATGTACAATTACTTCTCAATAAGATTTCTGACTACAATTAATATTTGTAGGCCTAATGTGAGTAGAATTTTTATCTTGCTGAAAGCAAGTGATTCAGGAGATTGAATTTAAGTCTTTGTCTACATACAGTTTAGTTGCATTTGGTGGGAGAATGGGTTCTTTGAATGCTTTCTGTTAATCATTGGTAAATGTCCCCTAACATTGTTTGTGCATACTTTGTCATCAGTTTTCTTAATCTTTCACCCAAAAGGCACAAGAATATTTGGTGATCTTAATATGCAGTTGGTCCATTAGAGTATCTATGGGTCGTCTTTTCAACATTAAGGCATTCTACTTGCATTTATAATAATATGCAGTGATGAGCATGTCCCACTTCAGGCTGGTATGCTTCAGTTAGACATAAGCCTAGCCTTGTTGTCCTCCTAGGAAGAAGCAGCCTGCATCCTTCATTGCAGATGTATGCACATTACCTTATTCCATAAGGCCATGACAAGAAGCCAGAAAGGTACAAGGAATTCCATTGTCCCTTGTTGCCAGGGTTTGCATTCTTCTTTCTGAAGAGTTTCTCACTTCACCTCTGCCCCATGGATCTTTGCCAGTTACTGCTTTGTCTGAAAAAAATATATATTTGTACTCACAGATTTCTGACCTGACAGCTACATCCCAACATAAACCTGAGTTTTCATCTCAAAGTATTTTGAAGTCCTGCAGGATTTCTTCTAAATAGAACTCTTCTGCTGCTTCTCAAAGCAAAGAAGTACAGCTGTACTATTTTATGACATTTAAATATTGAAAGTAACGTGGATAATCCAAAACCAGAGTGCAGTGTCTTTCATTATAGAAGAAGCTGTTGATGTTTACAATTGATACATTTCAGTGAAGCTTGGATCTAATTGTAGGAGAGAAACTTGAGAAAGGATTGCAGGGGATTATAGAGCGCTGAATGTGTATCCAGGACTCAGAAGTAGGCTTTGGCTATGAACTGAGTGTAATGTTACAGTGAACCACTGAAGATAAAAATTATTAGAGAGGGGGCAGGAGACAATGGACAGAAGGAATAAGCTTGAAGTCTTCATGTAGTAATTTCACATCTTCAGGAACACAGTGTCCATCATACCTAACCATCCTGGTTTATTTTGGAGGTTTTGCTTTGATTTTTATGTAGATGTGGGTAATCTTGCAGCATCTTGCTTGTGCAAGTTATTTTCTGGGTTCTTACTCCTTTTGTAGTTCATAAAGTGTAAAGAATATAAAACCAGCATATAGTGACATCAGTAGTAAATGTCTTCCAGGTAAAAATAAAAGAAAAACAACACCATTTCCCTCCCTTCTCTTTGTGGTCATCTTGTAAAATATTAATTCATAAATACTCTCAAAAATTGTAGCACTGAGAATTCTGGTTTTGGCTCTTACTGGGCATTTAGCTGTCTTTACTTAAGACTGTATAAACTTGGACAAAGCACTTGGGTTCTGCCTTTTATGTTGTTTTTGTCTAGGTTTTCCTCTTCTTTCACAGTTAACTTTACCCTGATCTCTTCCTAGTTCCTCATGTCTTACAGTTAAAAACACATCAGTTTTGTAAAACCAAAGAAAGGAAGATGCTTCTTACTGGAGCTGAATAAACTCATGCCTTTTTTTTTTGATTGTTACTCAAGTGTATATGAAACACGGATGTTATGCACAAATGTGTTGCATAATGTATATATGGAACTCAGAGTTGGTTTAGAGAAAAACCTGATTTAAGATGTGTATTTAGAAAGCAGTAATTAGTGTGCTTACATATGGAATTAGGCATATGCCTTGCTGCTTGTGAAGTTGTTCTCCCCATGCTCACACTGCAGCAGAAAATAATGTATATTAATTTGGAGATTCTTGAAAATAATTGTGCTACATTCCTAAATGACTTCAGCTTTCCTTTGGCATGTGAAACAGTATGGTAACTAATGATTATATGGATATGAAGGAGGACAAGGAAGGTATAAGGACTGTATTTAAGGGCATGTTTTTCTTTTACACAAAATAACTTTTTTTTAGGCAGAATCTTCATTTTTCTGTTAAAGTCTGAAGAAGTGCTGATAATGTTTCCTTCCACAACTAAAAGGCCAGTGCTGAGTTTGAAACTGGAAGACCAGGGCTGTTTGCCACAGCAGCTAGTATTAGTACTTGCAGCTTCGAAAGACGGTGGTCTTTCTGACCGCTGAGCCTGTACTTGGAAGTCAGATCAAGTTCAATACACCACCACTTACTTGTGTAGGACTTACTTACTGTTTTGGTTTACTGAGTAAACACTCTGTGAATATTTAGGCAGTGCTATAGGACAGTAATCTCTGAACATAAAGATCTTCAGAAGACAATGACTGCAGTCATTATTTGAACTACCGTGATTTTTTTGTGTGTTATATTGTAATTAACTTGAAAGATGAAAGCTTCATGTTTTTATCTACCTTCTCTCATCTTGAGCATCACAACACTGTCTATAGGATTTTGATTTCATCTCTGTAGATAGAAAGCACTGTAATGTCTGTCATTTAAATCAAAGGCTTTGCTTGTACCCTGACAAATTGAAAATAAAATACAGAGTTAGTGTGCTTGTGATTCTATGATTGTTCTGCTAGTGATCTTGCTCTTTTGTCTTGGTATCTCATTGCTTTAAAAAAGTAAGAGTGGTAGTGTGAGACCTCAGTTAGTGTATAGTGCAACTGTGGTGTGTGTTGTAGTTCTGAATGCAGTCTTACCCTTACCTTACCGTGATGTACAGATGTAATATAAAACTGTGAGAGTTCACTTTTTTGACACGCATTATCAAATAATGAATTTGAAATGCTTACTTGAGCTGGAATTTATTTTTACTTTAACATATAAAAATACATACATACAATGCTTATTTTTCTACTTAAGCTCTACCTTTCTCCTTCAAAGGTGTAAAAATGTCAACTCTGCAGAACTTTTCCTTTAGTCCTGTTTCATATTTTGTATAACAAATAAAGTTGTGTTTGTGTTTGAAGTACCCAGGTAGTACAGACAGAACTTTAAGATTCTGTAAAGGTCCTTCAGTCTGTTAGTCTTGAAGACCATTACGGTAAGCAGAGAAGTCAGGGCTGGGTCCTGAGGTACACCTGGCAAGTCACTGGTTGAGGAATAGGTTCAAGCTAGTATTTAAAGTTTGTTTGGTTTATTCTGCTGTCAGTGTAAATTAGTCCAGCTTGTGTACAATGCAGAAGTTAATCGTGTTCTTAAAAACAACTCTTGTTCTTGCTGCAGTGTTAACACTGAACCCAGAGCATCAGTTTTGAGTGGGGTGTATCTATCAGGAAACATACTAAATAAAAGAACTACTATATTGAGCAAGGTAAACTAGGACAGTTCCACGTGTATTTCAAAATGTTAGTGCTTTATGTTGCCTCGTGAAAGATTTTTTTTTTTTTTAGTTAACAGTGTAATGTCTTTTAAAATTTTATGCCACTCAGTGTATTATTACACTTTTTTTTTCCTCTGCTGTATCTAAATGCATTTGAAGTCATTTAGTTTAATAAATTGACTTAATTTCTTTACTAATCTGTTGATAGTTGTGGCCACAGAAGAAGTTGTGACTGCAGAATCTGTGGATGGTGCTATTCAGCAAGTTGTCAGTTCTGGAGGTCAGCAAGTTATTACTATAGTGACAGATGGCATTCAGCTTGGTAATCTGCATTCAATTCCAACCAGTGGAATAGGGCAGCCAATCATCGTGACCATGCCAGATGGACAGCAAGGTGGGTGGAAACATGTACAGTTTCAGCTTGAGCAACTGTTTTAGTTATAGTAATTATAATGAATTGTTAGGTGCAAATAGTTTGGACAATTTTGTGGAAGTATAAATATAAAAATTGAATTGTTACACTGCAAAATGCTCAGACATATGAGCTACTGCAGTTCAGTGAGTTACATGTCAACTGAGTGCATTAGGGGAAAGAATAGAAGAATTATTAACTGTGTGGAAGGGAAAGGGTACGTTGAAGGGAAAAGTGATAACTATTTACTTAGCTTTCAGTAAGCTTGATTCTTGCAGACTTATTATGAAGGCTAGAAGATGGAGTAAAACAAAAGTCTTCTTCCGGTACTCATGTAGTTGCCTTGCCAGAAAGACAGGGTGGTGGGGCTTGGGTGTAGAAATCTGGTGCTTCAGGCAAGCTATGTAAGTCCTATGGAGTGTGTTCTTAACAAAAGCCAAGTCTGACATGCTTGAGGTTTTAGAGGAGCAGTGGCAAAACCGGTGGAACCAGAGTGGCACAAATGGTCCTGTTGGGCCATATGTTTGTGGAAGCTGCTCGTGTCAGAAGTGCAATTTTGTGACGTGTATGTTTTGGGTGGTTTCTTTTAAAGATGTTCTGCCACTACTATTTAGACAAAAGTTATTCCTTCTCCAGTTTGTTCACGAGGACTCCCAGTATGGAGTTTGAAGGGCTGTACCCAGAGGACAAGTTACTTGGTTGACACTCTTGTCTGAACAAGTACAGCTAGTTACCAGAAAGCATGAATGTGTGTAGGTAGTAACTGAAGTGACAATTATGACATGTATTTGCCAGATGGTTGCATGTCTATATTAAGAGTATGAATTTCTTTAGATCCCTTTTCCTTTAAGGTTAATAACTACTGGATTTTTCAGATTACCTAAGGTGTTCTAATCAATCAAAATCAAAAGCCAGTTTTGTATTTAGTATTTGCTTAAGTAACATAATAAAGATTGTCTTTTTTATATGTTAGAGAATTTACAGGCTGGTTAACTGCTGCAGTTCACTTCCATGTCTGTTTGCTCTGTGAAAAATGCCAATAATACTTCAGAGTGGCAACTAACTATTGTAGACCTCAGCAAAGAAGTTTAAAGCTCTTTGGTAGCATGCAAGCAGCTAAAGTTTTTAGTAAATTCCCCCTATATAGACTTCATAGTGCACTTTATTATATAGTTGTGTTTTCATTGGGAAAAGTCTCTGCATTTTATTGCTGTTAATAAAATTTTATATAGTGCAAATATTATTTGAAGCAAATGTATTTATATGTGCAAATGTTTTCAGTATTAACAGTTCCAGCAACAGACATTGCTGAAGAAACCGTGATAAGCGAAGAACCGCCAGTGAAGAGACAGTGCATTGAGATTGTTGAAAATCGTGTGGAGTCTACAGAAATAGAAGTAAGGAGTATATTGCGTGATATGTGTTAACCAGAGCATTCAACACTGAGTTTCTGGTTGTGGGGTTTTGTGTTGTTCTAGAGTTTAATTTTGTGTTACCAGAGACTGAAGTGTGTGAAACAATAACTTGTTCTGTCTTCCCTGTCACTGGAATTCATCTTTTACGAAGTTGTTGTTAAAAGACTATAGGAGGGCTGTTTGCTTCATCCTCTGGTTGTGCACATAAAAGTGACATTGGTTGTGCGCATAAAAGTGGCACTTCTTTAAATATATGATAATTTAATTTTTTTTTTTTCCTTTAAGGTCACCAGCTACTTTTTAAAATGAGGTACCAATATATCGAGTAACTTGACATTTTCTGTTAGTGAATGACAATACTGTACCCACATCTTTCTGTTATGACCACATGTTTGTCCTGATTGTGAGATCTTATTTTACAAGGTTTCCTTTCCATTCATGATGTCTAAATAACTGTTAATGGACATGTGAAACAGTAAGATTCTGGGTTTGTCAATTTGTATCTGCTTCTCCCCCACTCTTCCCCCCACCCCCGACCTCGCCCCTTTTTTTTATTCTGGAGCCATTTACACATCTTTGCCCCATCCTGTTGTGGTTTTGTTTGTTTGTTTTTAATTATAGTGTGAGACACCTAACATGACTGAAAGCTCTCTTTATATATGAGAAGTAGATGTAGCTGTTTGATTTCAAATTGTAGCCTTTTTATATTAGCCACAATAAGTCAACCATCTCATTCCTTCTTCTGTTACTTGTTACTGTGCTGACCATTTTTGGTCAAAAGTTTATGAAAATTGCTGTTTGCCTTGTCTAGGCTGTAAGTTCTCATTTTGTCAACTCCATGATACTTCTTTTATCAAAGATTGTATTCTCCAGCTTCTGTTCATATTGCTGAATTGTGCCTAGTTGAATATTTTTTTATTGTACAGTGTGTGCTATGCTAATCATGTCTAATAACAATAATTACCACCTTTCATCACTTGCTTTCCCTGTCCCTAAGTTGTCACATCAAATACTTCTGGGGTTTGCAGCTTCGTGGTCATCACAGATTATCATGGCAGTTGAAATTTCATGCTGCATTTTTTAAAATGTATGACTGTTACAATAAAAGCATTTCTTTTGTTCACACTTTTAAACATTTGCCTGGATTATTCATAAAGGAAATTACATTTCCTTAAGTATTTTAATAATTCTGTTAGGTGAAAGAAAAAAATCTAGGTTGGTTAAGGAATAAATTGGCCTTTTCCTAATTACAGACAGTTGGTGTAACAGTACAAATAATTCTTTTAAGGGGATTACCGGTTTTAGTTGTATGTTTTAAACACATTTCTCAAATACTGAAAGAAGTTGGTTTAAATTAGATACTTTCTTTGTTACTTTTACGTGCAAGTTTTGATGACAGACTTTGTCCCTGCCTCTGTTCCACCCCTGGCAGTGTTCAAGGTCAGGTTGGATGGAGTCTTGGGTGACATGGTTTAGTGTCCTTAAACATAGTCAGCGGTGTCCCTGCCCATGGCAGGAGGGTTGGAACTTGATGATCTTAAGGTCCTTTCCAACTCTAAGCATTCTATGATTCTATATAATTGGAAATGCAGATGCCAGACCTCTGCCTTTTTGTGTTAGGCGAGTTGCAGTTCACAGGGGTATAGTGCTCCCTCAGTTTGGTTAGCAGGGGCATTAAAGAAGTGCACATAAAGTCAGTTCACTTCAAACTTCATCATCATAGAAGGTGGTAGATAGTTGAATTTGGTGGGAGTAGGACCCCTCTGCTCATTAAAACATTTTTTTAATGCATAAAACCTTTATTGTTTGGTTTCCAGTGATTTATTCGTTTCTTTCATTATAAAGAGTTGATTCAAGGCTGAGTGCTTTTTCTTCAGCTATTTTAAATTCATGGCATGTGAACAGTTAACTGTAGTGAAGTTGATCATCCCATTCATGTCAGGTGACAAACTTCCCTGTGAAAGTATTGTGAATGACTAAAGCTGTCCTTGTGATCTTTTATTTTTCTCTTCTGTGTCTGTTAAGTTCAAACATTTCAGCTTATTGTGAAGGGTGGTAGCAATTTTCCTAAACAGTTTGATATTTTGAATATAGGGTGGCAGCAAAAAAACCCCTGTGGCGCAGATACTGTTTTTCATTTTCATGCATAATTCATTAATATGCAGTGATTTTTTTATTTTCGTTCTTGTATTTGACTTTTTTCTGTATTGCATGCTAGAAAGGTCGCACATTAGAACCAATCATTTCATTAGACTAAAAAAAAATCATAACTGTAGACTAATTATATTAGGAATTCATATCCCTGTTTGTTCTGTTGTTAAAAAGAATGCTTGGTTTGGTTATGTTAGTTATGGGTGTCCTTGTTGTCAATATATAGACTGTTAAGAAAAGTTACATGTAATGAAGAAAATTCTCTGATAAATTGGAAGATTTCTGAAGAGCACTCAGGGTCCTCTAAATTTGTTTTTTACCCAAGTAGGTTTTTATACTGATACAAAAGAACTTCAGATAATTAGAACACTTTCTGGATTTGATTGTGTTAACAGACCAAATACAGTCCTCCTGATTCTAGATGTCAAAGGAACCAATTTTCCCTGTTCAGTCTGCTGTAGATCTGCATTGCTCCTCTAGAAGCATTGGTTTGTTTTCACAGCCTAGTTAGACAGTATGCTTGGCCTCAGTTCCTTAACTTGTTCTGTTAATGTTGGAGCAATGACTATCTAAAAACTACACCTATTGGTAGTAGAACTAATGTAAATGCTTTGAATTGCTAGTATGTTTGGTAGATACTGGGTTTACCTTCTCTGCCACTGAGACTTGTTTTTTTAGGTTTGGTGTCCCCCCCCTCTGTTTTTCTCTTCTGTGGGAAATACTTTTAGGTATAGTCTAAGAACCCCTTCACTCCCGAGTGTTTTCAGTCTGCATACACTCCAAATTTTCAGATGTGGAACTTCCTTTTCATATAAGTAAGTAAGATCAGAGGAGCTCTCTTTTTATTAGCATGTGCTCTGGATGAAGCAAACCCCTCCTAGCTTCCTCTAGTTCTTAAAGCCCTGTGTAAAATCAAGTTGCGCTTAATGTGTTCTATATTATAGCTAGTCTTTATAACCTGTTAATAACATTTCTCCTTCACGTGTTTTTGCTATACAGATGCTGCTGTTAGCAATGATCTGACCACCTATGTCATTATATTCCAGCACATTCAGCACAGCATGTGACTGCTAAATGTGACTGACAAGTACTGAGAACAGTAGCAAGTAGAAGGGAGGCAGAGTGTTTTGTATTTTCAGGCTCTGAGCATGAAAATATGAGTGCAACAAAGAGGTGAAGAATAGGGATGCTGTTACGTGGGAGTAGGGGCAGAAAATTCTAAGAACTGTTTGAGGTATTAAATGGGGATGTGGTACCGAACTGCTGGGAGTAAGGTAAAAAGGCATCTTACTTTGACTGGGCCTCAATTTCTGACGAGAGTTTTGTTTTTCTGGGAAATAACTTGCTTCTCTGACAAGTTGCTCCTGTGCATTCTTAACAACTACAGTGGAAAGAATGATTTGACATCAAATACTACCTTACTCATAAAAGTATGATGCACTCTAATGAAATGGTATTTGGTTGAAGATCAAAACAAAACTATTTTCCAAGCAAATTGCTTTTGCAATTGGGCTCAGTGCAGCATCAAACAAAATGATAGAACCTGCATCACCGCAGATAGAAATACATTCTCCTTAGTTCCTAAGGCAGTTTCATAGGAAATGGCATCTCCCATATTATTTTGCTTGGAAACCATTTTGTAGCAATCCCAAACAAACTTGTATGCAGGACGGAGCCTTAAGTTCCTCTTTTTGAATTGAAAAAGCTCATCTAGCTAAGTGTCTGTTAATTCATAAAGATGGGGTATCCTTGGGGATGTAATTATACATCAGGATTGCATAGTATTAATCACTTCAGATCACTTCGTTTAGGAAACCTAGTTATGTGTGTATTTTGATTAGTGGGCAGCTGTCACTTTCCAGTGCAAGTTGCTGTTAGATAGCAGTTTTTCATTATACTGTCTGACTGAAAGTACAACAGAACGGGACAATCCTGTTTGATTGGATTCCAATTTACAAGAGTAACAAAGGGAATTGAGTAACTGGAGAAATGCCAATATATATTGTATTTGACTAGTGCACTTCCTCTTTTTATTTCACTCTTTTCCCATGAAGACTTGCTTGGTATCTTTGCAGCTAAAGAAACTTGGGTTTACTATGGTTCCACCTAAAGCCTTATTGTGGGGAGGTGTCTGGTGTGCTGGTTCCTGTCTAATTTACACAGCAGTGCTCGGTTTGCCCGAGTAAGAACTGAACAGTTTCTACATGATATCCCAACACTTGAGCTGCATGTAAAGGCAAATAATTTGTCATTTTAATGCGTATTTGATACATATTTAACAAAATATTGCTGGTTATGTTTCTAATAGGAAAGAGAAACTCTTCAGAAACAGCTGGATGAGGCAAACAGAGAAGCACAAAAATATCGTCAGCAGCTTCTAAAGAAAGAACAAGAAGCAGAGGCCTATCGGCAGAAGTTAGAGGCAATGACCCGCCTCCAGACTAATAAAGAAGCTGTTTAATAAAAGTGAACATACTGCAAAGCCTGTTACTTTCCAAAACTTGCAGTACAATCTTGAACTGTACGCTATATAGGTACAGACGCAGGATTACATGATAGAGAAGATGCTACAAGTTGATAACTGGACTTAAGCCGTGAGCTCTCATTAATTTCTTGTAACATAAAAACTCTGAATTTAGAAATTGTGAAAAGTATTTAAAATGAAATACTGTAAATAGTTGGTTTTTTTACAGTTTCAAAATGAGTTGATAAATCTTTTTGAAGGGATCCAGAAACACGAGAAGCCAATGTTTTTGTGAAATTTTTGATTTTAGTATGAATCTAACTTCTGAAAAACAGAACAGTTTTAAGGGTGATGTTGTTGATCTAGGCTGACAACTTAAAAATTAATTATGTGACAAAATGAATTAACAGTAATTTCTACATGGTAACAACATAAACTCTGAATAAGACATTTCCAAGTGGAAATCTTTGTACAGCTTTAAGTGGTTGTCAGATTCTCTGAAAACCATTTTTGGTTTTTTTTTTTTTATTTTAGGTGGTGAAATTTTTATATTTAATTTCGGATATATCCAAGTAGAATTACATGTATATGAAGCTAATATTTTTTAAACTTTTCAGTTTGTACATATGCTGCATGGTTTTATAATTTCTACGCATACATCTTGCGTAGGTATTTTTCAGCAAAGATGAGGAAAATTAAAAGGAAAATTATGAGGAAAATGTGTAGCTTATATGTCACTGAAAGTAAGCAGCCAGTTTAATTGTGGATGGTATATTTGTTGGAAGAATGTAATTTGTAATTAAAAACAAAAAAAAAAATTAATTTACATGCAAGATGTGATTTAAAATTTGGTAGTGGAGGCATTGAAACTTCACTTTCTGTCTTACAATTTTCATGCACAAGCATTTAAAAGTTCAGTAATGCATAGGAAAGAATGTCTCCACTGGAACACAAATAGTAGTTCTTTTAGGATATTCCTACTGATCTCTTTTTCCCAATAGCCTTGAAATCATTTCAATGATACCTTTTTTTCTAAATGGACTTTTGCATTTTAATTATGCAATTGGACTAGTAATTTTTTTATGTTGTGATGCTCCTCTTACCCAGCATCATTGTTCTTCACTGTGATACTGTGTTTGTGTGTGTCTGTGCAGTGATCTATTATGGTTAGGATTTATATAGCACGTTACATCTTCAGAGCATTGTAAAATCTTTTTAAGGGCCCTTACTGTACTGCCTGAGGCAGGTAAGTGAGTGTTACTGTCTCAATTTTATAACTGATACAAGTGCAACACAGGGAGTGTTAAATGACTGGCCCAAGACCACATTGGATCTGTGGCAAACCTGGGAATAGATCTCAGGAGTTCTTGGCTTCTAGTCCTGTGCTTAGACTGAGCTGCCTTAAGATTGTTCAGTGCTGTGTTACATTAAATTTTGAACTACTGTGCAGATTCATTTTTTGTAAGATAAAACTCTGTGCTTTGCTTTGTTGTTCCATGTTTCACTGCTTTTATGGAATTGTTTATATAAACTTACGCAACAAGTCTAGTTTACCTATACTGTACACAGAAAAATTACCCTTAAAACTGTACTCTGGCCTACTTTTTCTATTTTACAATTAAATATCTTTTCCACATATATCTATTGTAGAATCAGTTCCATTTCAGTTGTTTTGTATGCTCATCAGTGTCAAAGCTGTGCTATGTCAGCATTCAGAAAAATAAGAAAAACTGGTTTTAGGATTAGAATGGACTTCAGAAAAACTGGTTTTAGGAATAGAATGGACTTCAGAGGTAGGAGGGAGGGTGGGGAAAGAATTGCAGTGCACTGTACTGAAGTAGTATTGTAGTGTTGGTAAAAATTTGGCAAGTTTGATCCCAATTGGGATCAAATTATTGGCAAATAATCAAAATATATAAAAAAGGAGAAAAGCTGTGGTGGTGGTTTTTAGAATTAATATTTTCAAGTGTATAATCCTGCTCAGCTGGTACTTGAAGTGAGCATTATGCAGTGAGTAACTGGAAATAGCTACCTTCTTTTTAGAAACTCCATTATGTCACTAGCGAGCACAGGAACCAGTTAGTCAAGTTAAATGCTGGTTAGGCATTGCTCCGATTGAATTATTCTATGATCGAAATAATGTTTGTGTCCTCACATCCCACAGACTTAACTGCAGTTTAATCTCTCTGAATTCTTCATGGCAGGGGGTTGGAACTAGATGATCTTAAGGTCCTTTCCAACCCTAACTATTCTATGATAAGAATTCAGCATTGGTCTGGGCAGTGATAGTGGTAATGTTCACCTCCAAATGGAGCTTTCCCACGGTTTCGATGGCACAGACCTTTGTAGCAAACAATGAAAAGAACCTTTTCTATTCATTCTGCTTCCTGTGAGCAAATATTCTATGCCTCATTGTCTGTAACAAAATCCTTCCAAGTGCAGGGTAGCTATAACGGAAACTTATCACCAGCAATATTTACTGTACCTCCAATTCATTATCACCTTTTTCATTCTAGTTCCAAACAGGACCTGCTGTTTGTTCTCTTCTGAGCAGAATGAGAAACTAGCCTGGTGAAACTATCACCTTTGAGCAAAGGTGTAGGGTCTATGTCACATGGAGTATTTACTGTGTAGTTTAGCTCTGGAAACATTGTTGAAAGTATTGCTCCTTATTTGCTGTTCCAAACTGAAGTCATAAATGTAATTAGCTACCAGCTTTCCTTGAGCAGGGATCCGCATATTGAAGTAATGCATTAGTTACTTGTAATGAGGTACAATCACAGTTTTTGAGAACTCTGAGCTCTTCTGGAGTCAGTCCTGTACTTGATGCTAGCCCCATCTCACCTTCTTTGTTACCTTTTTAGGGAGCATTTACAGCAAAGCCAAGAGAGGCTCATAAATTGATACTTAGCGTGGGGGCAGATGGTTATTTTTTTCCCCTAATGTTTCCAGAGAAATGTAAGCAGATGAATATATGTACAGTATTTTTTTCCTACACTACTTGCACTTCCTCTTTCAATGCTTTTTATCTTTCTTTTTAATTTCAGTATATTAATCTGATGAGCGTGTATCAGCATCTTTGTTGTATCTATGAAGTAGTTCTGTCTTAGGTATCTAATCACAGCAGAATCTAGGAAAGGTTTTCTTTCACACTGTTCTGTAGAAACTATGCTGTGGAGAAAGATATAACAACTTCCTCGAATAATGAAAGCATTTGGGCTACACTGTAGTACATGAAGCAGAGAACCAAAGCTGCTCTGACTGCCAGTTCTCTTCCATATGATGAGAACAGAGAAACTGCTGCCACATATGAGACAAAGGGTCTCCCAAAGCAAAGGGTCTGTGAAGGCAGCTATCCTGTCGCAAACAGGGCCAGCCCTAAGCAGGAGCACAGGGTGTAACAAAAATAGGACAAACATGTATTTTACTACAAAATAATTTCTCTTTCTGGTGCTTAATCCATAAGTCCTACCTCTCTTTTACCAGCGCTGCCTGATATCAGTATAGAGCAAGCGAGGTCCTTCTGGTGAAGATAAGTGCTCAACATTGAGTCAAACCAGCGTCAAAGGTAGTGCTGCCAAAGAGGTCAGGATGTATTTTTGTGTCCTGAAACTGAAACCAGGGGGAATGTACATGGCTGTTCATCCAAACTGAGAACAGTCCAATTAGAGGACTTGGAGGAATTCTGGAAATACAAGGCCAAATCCCAGTACGTATATGAGAAAAGAAGCACAGTGGTGGAGGAGAAGAGGCATTTTCCCAGTTCAGCAATCTAGGGTGATACGAGTGGAGGAACATCACCCTGCAATGTAACCTGGTCTGATCTGGAAGGACAGGAAATCCACAGAGAGGATCGTTGCTGCTTTGTATTGCGGTTCTGCAACTAGCAATAATTGCCATGCCTTTTCTTCTGGCAGCAAGAGACTTAACAGCATAGGTGTCAAATGTGTTAGGTGCTGGTGCCTTGTTTTAATGACTACTGTTAGCACAGGAGTTCAGTGTCCTAAAGTAACATGGACACTTTTATTTGCTTTTGGAAGCTCTTGAGCTTTTTCTCTCCTGCAAGACTGATATTAATGTGTCATATTCATGACATACATTACTGCGAGACTTCTGAGAGATTGTTTAAAAATGGGAATGGGTTAGCGCAGAGGCAGCTCCTCTTAGAGATGCACTATCATGCACATCAAAAGAGCACAGATGAGAACATACGAGAGACTGTAAAAGCCCTCATTTGGGAGGAGTTAGATAATAATCTGCCTACGTTAAACCTTTTCCAGAATGCATGAGTCTGAGAGATAAAGGGAGCTATAAAGGGTGAAGCAGCGAGCAGGGCACCAGACCAACTGCCCGCAGTACCTGAAAGGTCGTAGCCCAGGCTTGAAGAGGTGCTTTTACAAGGAATTGGTATGGACCCTGAAGAGTACAGACGGAGAGGTGAGTGATCTTCTGCTCATGGAAATGGGTAGCATTTGCTCACAGAGATCAACTGTTGTAGGGCTGGGAGTGGTACTCAAAACTTGTATGGGGTATATATATTCTTTATTTGTACACATGTCCTTGAGACTTAGATCTGCTGAGGCTGAGACAAAAATGTCCCCACAGTTGAGTAAATTGTGTCCCAGAGTTGAGTTTAAATGAATGAATTTAGAGTCAGTGGATGACTTAGGGTTTTTTGCCTTATATTTAAAATACTGTGGTTACAGCTGCAAAGCTGTGATTTTGAATAAACTTTTGATAAGGCGTTACAGTGGCTCGTCCCTGGCTGACACCATGAAACCTCGGTGATACTGGCACAGTTGTGGAGATGGGGAGCAAACGTTGGTCCTAGGGCAGCAGGTTGTGTAGCTCTTTTCAGGGGATGCAAAAGTGGGTATGTTGTAACAATAGGGAAGTATGGGGCATTATGAAACTTTAATTTCTGTGAAATGCAGTTTCAGTTATTTTGTAGGCAAGAAAATCTTTCTATCAGTAATCAAAAAACTATACTTGTACCCTGATTGTATTGTAAAGGTACTTTTGAACTATTCAATGAAGACACTTAAATAACCCTGTGAATCTGTTCTGTTCCATTCCCATGAAGCCTTTTCTAGAAGCTGTGTCCCTACGTTTATTAGGTGGGACAAGCAGGGTGTAGGAGGAAGGTTAATTCCTGTGGCTATTTTGGAAGCAGGATTCCAAGCCATGTCTAATGCTAAGATTGCATGAAGTACCAGTACTCCTAGTTAGTTTTCCCACAATTGAGACTCAGAACACTGGTTTACCTCTTCCAGGGAAAGAGATGGTGGATTACATTTGCCAGTACCTGAGCAGTGTGAGAGAGAGACGGGTGACTCCTGATGTGCAGCCAGGTTACATGAGAGCCCAATTGCCGGATTCTGCCCCAGTGGACCCAGACAGCTGGGACAACATCTTTGGAGATATAGAGAAGATTATTATGCCTGGGGTAAGAAATAAAGTATAATCATGACTGGAATAACCTATTACTACTTGAGGTGAACACCAAATCCTGGGAACGCACAGGTTCTGCACAACACTTATCTAAACAAGTGAAGCACCCAAAATGTAGAATGTCTTGTAGATATGTCCACAGAAGGATTCTGGCTATTACTGTTGTGTTCCTATTTACAATTTTTGGTCATAGGCTGAATATATTTTTGAAGTATTTTATATATTAAGAATAACTCATGCTTGCTTAGAGGGAAACAGTGACTTTCTCACACTGGTGAATTTAGCTTCACAAGGCCTGAACTGCATCATCTCCATTTCAGAGATGTGGGAAGCTCAGGCACAGCAAGGTGAAACATCTCTTGCCCAAGGTCATTACACAAGATGTGACTCCTGCTCTTTGAATGTTAATGTCTCCTTCCTTTTGTATATAAATACTGCAGATCCTGCTAAGGGAGTTCATATACCTAATTAAATGGCTTATGTAAGAAGTATGTTTTAAACTTTTCTTTATAGATGCTTGCAGAAACTCGATCTGATGTAGGAGAGGTATTCATGTTAAACACACTTACGCCAGTGTCCCACATACAGGCTCCTTCAGGTGTATAGAGTGGGCTTTACAACTGAATTGCTGTGTGTAGCTAAAGGAAAGCTGCTGTTTGACAAAGAGAGCAAGAGCAGCTTCGTTGCAAGGATTTCCCTTAAAGATGAATATTTTGATAAATATTTCAACTGTTGTACCATGTTCAAAAGACCATTCTTTCCTGTTCAGAATCTTTGTCTGCCTGTTCAATTCAGATAAATGCTTTTGCTATAATTTGGAATTTATCTAATAATGACACAGTGCTATCATTTGCTAATGCTGCACTCCTGTCAGTATTATCTCTGTGGCTTTCTGCTAGCAGATGTATAATTGCACATATATTGGACATGTTGCTGTGATCCTTTTCCGTCACTTTAAACTGATGCTAATCGCTACATCTTGTGCAGAATTTTGTGACATTTTCCTACTTCTGATTACTTTTGTTCTAGGTAGTCCATTGGCAAAGTCCACACATGCATGCCTACTTTCCGGCTCTTACTTCCTGGCCTTCACTCCTTGGAGATATGTTAGCTGATGCAATTAACTGCTTGGGATTCACATGGGTAATTTTGTTGTTATTATTTTAAATATTCATCTCCCGTGTGTATTGTGCAGGAGCAGGTCATGGTCATTCTTTCTTGTTCTGTGAGTCAATATAATTATTTACTTCAGCCAACTGCATGCTGTTTGCATAAATGAAAAATGTCACTTTAAAAAATTAAAATAAATGGAATATATAAGAGCAAATGTCACCTACTAGTAAGAGGTGAATGCAGAAAATATATCACTAGAAATGTCTGGTTTCTAATTCTTTGTGTATCCCACTGTAAGCAGTGTTTCTTGCCATCTAGTCTTGGTGCTGAGATTGTTACATAAGCACTGCTGGCAATGGAGCAGCAACCATCTATGACTACAGGTTAGGTTGGGCTCCATTCCAGTTCTCCTTTTCCTTTGACAGAACACATTTCTTATTTTTCCTCTTCTGAAAATAGTTGTTTGGTGGCCTGTTCCAGAATATCTGAGCACTTTGTATCCAAATAGCTACATGGTGCTAATTGGTTATGACTTTACATACCTCAGTAGCATTCTGAAGCTGTGGTGAAATTGTCCAGATTTTTAGATGTATGTCTCCATGTAAGAAAGCAGTAGAAACTCATAAACTTATAATAAATTTTTTGTCATGTTCTCCATGTAGTTTTGATAGATTTCTGTTAAGTTTGCAATGTAAACCAATTCTTTTGTAAGTGGAAAGCTGGACACTGCAGGACAGCTTTCACCTTTCTTTTGCTGCACTTCAAAAAGTCTCCCTAAAACCTATCAGTGCCCTTTCTTTTAGGGACCTAGGGCATGTACTTGGTGGTGTTTTATCTCAAGTGGCTCATTGTGATTCTAATTTTTTTTTAATGACTCTAAACTCATTGATAATTCAGAAGCTCAGTACTGAGGTGATGCAGGTTATCTGAAGACAGCCTTTTAAGGAGGTTACTGAGATTCTCTGGTATTCCAAGAGAGCAACTGGTAACGGGCAAGGTAGCTGGAGCTCACCCTCAGCTGCAACCTTAACATAGAGGTCTGTATTACAGAACTCACCAAACAAGGTAACTTTTATTACAATAGTGTTGTGTTCTACTAGGTATGGGCCATAATATTACACAGCTGCTTATATGTCCAGCACTACAAAGCTTGTCATCTGCCTTTGTTGCATCTAGGTGAGATTTCTCCCAAGGCAGTTAAAGCGTGTTAATAGAGGAAAGCACATATCGCATTTTAATTACTAGCTAAGGGCTATGCTCCTGCTACGCTTGCAGGGGGAATTACAGCCTGATTTTATTTCATTTTTCTAGGCCTCCAGTCCAGCCTGTACGGAGCTGGAAATGAATGTGATGGATTGGTTGGCTAAAATGCTGGGCCTTCCAGATAAATTCCTGCACCACCATCCCGACAGTGTGGGTGGAGGAGTATTACAGGTAGGAGGAATCACAGATGGCCTCATCATGTTTTGTTTTGTTTTCACTCAAATGAATTTCCCTCTGGGTAATAGTTTTCCTGGAGGAAAAACAAAGGGCATTTGCTCTATAGGTCTGATTAGAGAAATATACCAATTTGACACTGCTTTCCCAAATTTTAGTATTAAATATAGAAGATGATAGTATAGGAGTTGCTCTTGCTTTTAGTCCTTATTGTGCTACAGGCAAGTAGCAGGTGCTCTTGGGGCCTTAGTAAGGCCAATTAAGAGTCAGATTTGTATCCTTCATACTGTTTCACATCAAATTAATCACTGAAGTGAACCTTCCATGATTAGAGAAGGAATCTTTGTCACTGTCCTTCTGCCAGCAGTCCTTAGCCACACAAAATATTCTTTTTCTCATGTCTACTTTGTGTCTGAAAGTAGCAAGATCAAAGCCTGAACGTTTATCTCCTTTCATAAGGCCTGAACAAGTATCCCCTGGAATCAGTATTGAGGCTTTGTCTTGTTATAAGGAGCTTTGCTCAGGTTTGTGACTTTTATGGAAGATATTACATTTTAGCTATAGAAGAGCAAAACAAAATTGTGATTTATTTACTCTCCCCAGCTCAGTCCTGCATGATAAAAATGTGCAGTAGTTAAACGGCTTTGTTCTGTGTCACTGCCCCAGAGAGATGCTCGGCGCTAGTGACTTCCCATCACATCCCAGAAAAGTGGTAGTAGACATAGAAGAGAGTGCAGGCAGCTGAGCACTTCAGTGACTTCAGTAAATCTCTGATAAAATAGCAATGAAGTGGCAATATGTTGCAATAAATGAGCAATGTCTTTGCAGAGCACTGTGAGTGAATCAACCTTGGTTGCACTGCTAGCAGCAAGGAAAAACAGAATTCTGGAGATGAAGGTTTCTGAGCCAGACACTGATGAGTCCTCCCTCAATACTCGCCTCATCGCTTATGCATCTGATCAAGTAGGTTCTTAGGGTTACAAAGAAAACAAATCTGCTTCTGCTGCCTCACCCAGGTCAAACAATGTGAATTTGCTTTTCTGTTCCAAGGGAAGAGCACAAGCAGGAATGCTGTACAAGCCTGAATGAATGTTATTTTCTGCAGATGGGGAAATGAAATCTGTGGGATGAGGTTTTGTGGGGTCCCAGCAGTTCTCAAGACACTGTCTTATGTGACTCAGTTTTGCGTTTCCTTCGTGTTTTTCACCAAGCCTTACTCCCATAATGAGGTGCTGATCTCATGCTGCTTCAACTCTTTTTGCTTCACATCCTCTTTCTACTCAGGAACAGGCACACTCGGTGTTACTTCAGTGCTGCTCCTGGTTGTGGCCTCCGCCCTAGGCCTCTGTGCTTGTTCATGGAGGAAGTATCTACACAGTACTGTGCCTCTGCCTGCAAACCTGTTCTGTCCTTGGACTCTTGAACAGTCTGTTCCTCTGTGAAAACTGAAGCAGGAGAGATGCTCATGCTGGTTGTTTATTGGTATAACTAAAAGGCTTTTTCTTGTGAGGGAGTAGTGCCAGAAGCAGGCATGCTTCAGGGTGTTTTAATCTTCTTATGGCAGGGAGAAAGGAATAAAATGAGGTTGATCCATTTTTAGAGGCTCTTTTAAAATCTGAGTTTTGATAAGTGGCCCTCCAGAAGCAAGATGAGGATGCCTGTGATTACATTTTAGAGATAAGTACCCAAATAAAAGGAGCATATGCATTCCTTGGAATTAGTGTATTATTTCTTTTAGTTACATGCAAGGAAGAAACTTTCAGACTTGTATTAATATGGATTATTATTATAATGTCATTATAAGGACCTTATCTCTGCTTTTCTTCCAACCACTGTCTTTTATAAGGCCATAATTTATCACAACTATTCAGCTTTACAGCTTGATTTCTTACCTTTTTTTTTTTAAGGCACATTCTTCTGTAGAAAAGGCTGGCTTGATTTCTCTTGTGAAGATGAAATTTTTGCCTGTGGATGAGAACTTCTCCCTCAGAGGTGAAACTTTGAAGAAAGCCATTGCAGAAGACAGAAAGAAGGGCCTGGTGCCAGTCTTTGTATGTAAACTTACTGCTTGGGGTATTGACATAGTGTTGTATTCTCAATGTCAAGATAAAATTACATCTGAAACATTTCTTATTGTGTTAGAATACATTAGTGAAGGTTAAAATGTATACAAGAATTTCTGTTTTATTGAACAAAAGAAATCAATAACAGTTGCAACTGTGACAGCCTCTCCACATTGAAAGCGTTGCGTCCATTTACTAAAAACATGCCATCTTAACAGGCTTGTTTTCTTCTAGGTTTGTGCAACTTTGGGTACAACTGGTGTCTGTGCTTTTGACAATCTCTCAGAACTGGGTCCAATCTGTAAGTGGCTTTTTTTTTCCCCCCAGATTTTAAACTATATTAGCACAGAAGAGTATGAGAATTTTCATGCCAAAGCCAATGAGAGTAGAAATACTCATCAGCTGAGTTTTTCCGATACGTCTCAAAGATCAGTGGAGTCAATGCAGGACTTTGCAGTGATTTCTGCAAGATTTAGATTAAGATGTACTGTTCAAGATGGATGGAATTTTCCAACTAATATATCTTTAATGTGGTTATTCATGGAATACAGACTGTACAGTACAGAGTGCAGTACTGCTGTAGGATGGATACATAAATATTGAACATAGAAAGGAGTTTCAAAGGTAGTGTTTGGTAGGGTGTGCTTTGTAGCCACCAGTTCAGTAGGTAATTTGTGGTTGCAGATTCTATTCCAGCATAAATCCTGACAAGACCCTGTGGCATTTCTTTCTATGAGTCAAAGCATGGCTTCTATCTCTGGGACCTTTTTACTTGCCACTGTGTCTTTATTCTGGCTTTGTAGAACTGAGTTGTGCTGGGGAATTTCACTTAGTAAAAAGGCAGGTGAGAGAAATCAAACATTAAAAAGCCTCACACATATGGAATGGTGAATTTTGTTACAGAGTCCATCCAATTTTCAGCATTATCCTATATTTTGCAGTTCTGGATGCACAATTTTAGAGTAAAACCTGGTTGCTAATTGTTTGTCTTGCTCACTGTCAGCCCATCCACCCCCTGCAAGAAATTACACCTAGTTTTCAGAGAGGAGAGATTAAGCATGCACTTTGATTCCTTATGTCTCTGACATAACAATTCTAATTCCATTAGGTGATGCTGAGGGACTCTGGCTTCATATTGATGCTGCATATGCAGGAACAGCGTTTGTATGTCCTGAATTCCGATTGTTCTTGAATGGAATCGAATATGCAGATTCCTTTACTTTCAACCCTTCGAAATGGATGATGGTTCATTTTGACTGCACTGGATTTTGGTGAGTAAAGGCAAAACACAAACACTACCAAAAGGATAGCATGCAAATTGCTAAGTCTTTCTCTGCACAATTTTTTTTGCTAAATACAGTTCTTTCTGCAATTGATAGGGTCAAGGATAAATACAAGTTACATCAAACCTTCAGTGTTAACCCTGTCTACCTCAGACATCCGAACTCAGGAGCTGCTGTTGATTTCATGGTAAGTTATTTGAGTTGATATTTTAAGTTGCATATAAAATGTTCAAACAGACTGCTAAATCCCTCATACTCTGGAGCATGCTTATCTTATAGCTGGTCTCATTACATAAAAGCATAAACACAATTATACTGAGATCCTAATGCAGATTAAAGAATAAAAGTGAGCTCTGGTATGAAAATTAATTATAAACCTGCTTTTAGATCTAGAGATCGAAGTACTTGATTTTTACACAGATGAGAATCCAGCCTTGCCTTTTGGGATAGAAAGGTCATTTCTGTGCATTGTGTTGTTGAAGTAATTCCTACTGATGGCATTTTAGCTGGTTTTCTTGTATGTCTGATAGGTAATAGAGAGAGAAAGGAGTAAGCAAATGTCCAGGCTCTGGAACAGCAGTAGAATGAATTACATTTTTCTTTAGATTGAGGTATTTATAGGAGAGCCAAGAGGCATTTCTCAATCTTACAGGAGAGTTCAGTAAGTAAACCAAAGGAATATTCACTGCCAATTGTTTCTGCTATGATCTCACTCTAGTCGTGAAAAGATAATTGTTTTCTTGAAATCAATAGTGCTTTTCACTGGGGACTGTGAGTGTACAGAGGGGCGGAAAAAATGCATCAGTGGGTCCCTCTTGTGGTTAAATAGGGCCCTGCATGTCGTTGTGTAGCTCCTTAGGACTATTCTTTTACATGCTCTGCCACTCTTTTCCATGCAGTAGCTGTTACTTCCTCTGGAAGAGTCTACCCCTGTATCAGCTCTCACTGTTTATAGTTGATCTGGGAGAACGTTCAGGGTGGAAGTTAAATACTCAATTTACAGGAACTGAAGTGAGCACTCAGTCCTACAGTGTAAACAGACACATCATAACTTGATAATGCCCTTTAAGCAAAGGTGGTGTTATTAGCTAGTAATTAACTAAAAAATTTAAGCATATCTATGTGGGTGAAGGGATAGAAATAGTTAATGAAATGGATTCAGGCGTTATCCGTGTGGTCTGGCTCAAGCCCTGGGAACAGTGAAGAAAACACCAGGTGCTATTGCCCTGGTCCAGCCTAAGCCTTGGGAACTGTAATGACAACAATGAAGGGTAAAGATTGGTTAGCAAAACAAAGCAGACAGTTTGCAAGATAAAGCAGGATGTGCATCTCAAAGACAGACCAAATGATGTAAATATTTGTAACCCTTAGTAGTTTTGCTGAATCGGGATGATAAGGAAGTGAGAGAGTGGAAAGTTACTGCTTAGCACTTAGTAGACTATATAAGGGACTGCTGGGGAGCAATAAAGTGACTTGTGTCTGATCATATTGATCTCCGACTGAGTCCATCTCGAGGCATACCTAGGCCTTAGATTAAGGGGAATACCCAAAATCTTATTTTGGCAAATAATTGAGATATCTGTAGATGTAGTGTTTCTTTGACGGCTGTTTTCTAGGCTTGGCAGATTTTCAGTAATATGAAATTACTTGCATCAAGACCCAAGTCTGAAAGAACAGCAGTAGCAGTGTAAGGGGATGCTGCTTTCTGTTGTTTCTGCAGTCATTGATACCTGTTATGTTTTCGCAGCACTGGCAAATTCCACTGAGTCGTCGATTTCGTTCTTTGAAGCTGTGGTTTGTGATTCGTTCATTTGGGGTGAAAAAGCTTCAAGATCATGTCCGACATGTATGTGAATTCACAATGGAAGCATAACTGTATTATGCTTATTTACTGGTAGCTAAGTTGAATAAATTCAGTGATGCGAAGATGAGTAACAAATTCTCTCACACACAAAGCTTGCATGTGAACACTAAATGCGTGCTGATTTTACTCTTAAGTAATCTGTAAAGATTGACTGTGTAGACAACATTTCCTGTACCCTTCTGGAAAGCAATAGGCAATGAAAAGTCACTCAATAAGTCAGAGCCTTCTGCATGTTACTGAGAACTGGTCTGTAGAAGCTTTCGTTGTGGCAAAGTGGCAGCTGTTTGGGAGGCAGGCTGAGTAGAATGGCTGAACCCATTGCTATGAAAATTTACAGGCTTAAGTCCTTGACAGAGTGTAAATACAAGGGGTCATATTGTGGATCAGCAGTTGCCACTAAAGGACTCTAATCTGAGAACACATTCTGTTTTCAAACCTTCTTCTAGAAAATTCCTATGTGTAGTCTAGTTACTCTTGTTCATTGTCAAGGGTTTGGGCAAACAGACTTTCAAATGTTGTCATTCTTCTGTTTGCTGCTACTCATACACTGGAATGATATGTTCCAGTAAGGAAAGGAATTCTTTTTAACTACTTAATTTATTTTCTACAATGAGTTTGTGACAAACCAATACATGACTGCTTTTTTTCTCAATCATAGGGTACTGAAACAGCCAAGTTCTTTGAATCCTTGGTTAAAAGTGATCCACTCTTTGAAATTCCTGCCAAAAGACATCTTGGACTGGTTGTATTTCGAATAAAGGTAACGATAGGACCTTTTGCATGTCTCTGAAATGAATTGACCATAGCTGATCTCTCCCCAGACATTAAGAACTGTGAATAAACTTTCATGTACGAATTTGTAATGCTGGAATTCTTATGGAGATGTGTGGATGTCACTGGAGATCCTAACTGTAGTTTGTTTTTTTTTCTTATTCATATTTAAAACAGGGTCCCAACTGGCTGACAGAAAAACTCCTGAAAGAACTAAGCAGTTCTGGCAGGGTCTTCCTTGTTCCAGCAACCATTCGTGACAAGTTCATCATTCGGTTTACTGTAACGTCTCAGTTCACAACCAGGGAGGATATTCTGCAAGACTGGAACATCATTCAACACACTGCAGCTTGGATCGTTAGTCAGAATTGTGGGTTTCATTGCATCAGTTCTGGTGATGGGACAGGAATCCCTAATATGATAGTTGAACCTAGTTCTGATGTCATTAGTAATGCTTCTCAGCTTTCCCCAGATGGAGGAAAATACAAAACACCTTCCAGAAAAATAGTAGTTCAGCCTAAGAAGCTAGCAGTGAGTCCCAGTACGTGTGTGATTAGTCAAGAATTGAAAGGTCAAGGGGATCCTCTAGATGGCTGTTTTCCAGAAGATGCCCAGGATGTTACCAAACATAAGTTAACCTCTTTTTTATTCAGTTATTTATCTGTTCAAGGCAAAAAAAAGACATCACGTTCCCTTAGCTGCAACAGTGTGCCAGTGACTGGTGGTCTTGAGCCATGTAACCCCAAAGCAGCAGCCACTGACAAGGAGTCTCATGCAAATACCAGAATTCTTTCCAGGCTGCCTGAAGAGGTGATGATTTTCAAAAAAAGTGCCTTCAAAAAACTAATTAAGTTCTATAGTGTCCCAAGCTTTCCAGAGTGTAGCATTCAGTGTGGCCTTCAGCTGCCTTGTTGTCCTTTGCAAGCCATTGTTTAACAAATGAAAGAGATTGGTCCTTAAGATTACTCCAGGTAGAAAGGGAACCAAAGTTTGCTTATTCATATGCAATACTACATGTTATTTTGTTCAATATGTAAGCAGTGGCAGTGACCACTGAGAAAATTCCTGTGCTTTTACTGGCGGAAACCTCGTGTATTTATAGATTAAAATGTCAAATAAATCTTGTAGGCATATAATAATGAAACTCTCTGGTTTGTAGACTGTGGTAAAGAAAATGCCAATTTATGCCTTACCAGTCCTGGTAATGGACAGTTTCTAGCTGGCAGGCTAGAACCATTCTAACCAAGTATGCTGCCCTCAGTAGGGGGTAAACTATGTAGTCCTATATTTGCACTTTATTTTTAAATACCTTGACTTAAACCTTTGAGAGATCTGTGTGCAGACAATGCCAGCATCAGTTCTGAACTGTGCAAAATGAAGGGTGTAACCTCTCAATGAGATTTTGCTGTATTAGGGCCATTTTAAAACATGCCGAGTGTAAAAACAGAACAGCCCTGCCATCCCCTCTCTGCTGATCAGTGACAGTGCACTGGTGTGCAAGAGCAGGAGCCTTTGCTAAGCACCTGTGGCCTTTCTCAGCATTACCTAAAGGCTGCAAAACGCAAGTGCATGAGGAAAGAGAATAGGAATGGTATTTCACCCTTTCTCGTAACAGAAGAATTCAGGGGCATTACAGAAGAAAGTGTCTCTATGCAGCAAACAAACATTGCTACAATAGGCCAATGATTTACATGTGTTTCAAGAGTAATTAAAAATGGGGGCAGAAAAATCTATGGAGGGCAGTTTTATACTGTTAAATCAGGAAGCATGATGATTGCTAGGAGATTATTCTGGGAAAGCACTGCTGAGTGCTTGCTGCCTTCATAGTTGTTCCTAGACACCTACAATCACCCCATCTTGAAGGCAGCATACTCAGCCAGATAGTTTCAGTCTGACCCAGTGCTCAAGTTATATAAGCAATGCATCTGGTTAATCAGAACAATTTCTATACCCTTAAACAACATCACCTGAACTCACAGTGGGGTATATTGATGCATGTGTTACAAGAAGCAGTAAAATTTAGTTTGCTAAATTTTTCTACTAAGAACAGATTTATTTCATTCCATTCTGTAACCTTACTTGCCTTTTTTTAAATCCTAGGGACATCTAAGCCTTACTTTTTTATGAAGTGTCTGGCCTGTGTCTTACTCTCTTTGTGCCCAAAGGAAAATACATCTTAGTTCTTATAGATTGTTTTCATTCTGTGTATGTATTATTTGGTGCATGAAAAATAAGAGGACATCTCTGCTGCAATGGAGAAAAGTTAATGTAAGCATCTAATGCAGACTTTTTTCAATTAGTTAATTCAGACAACTGTAAGTTTAATAGTCTTTTATAATGAGTTTTGTGGTTTTGACTGAGGGATGTAATTCTTACTAATGCAGTGGATCACCCTTTTATATAAATTATTTGTATAAAGATGTGTGACATTGTACCCACTTTCACATGCTTAGATGCACAATATTAACATTCATAGCATTAACAATACTTCTGTACATGGTAGGAAGGTAGGCAAGATTCAAAGCATGAAGGAGTGGAGAAGCCAGGCTAAGATACAAATAGAGTTAGTGAACTTCTGCTTTATTAAAACAATCTCACATTCACACTTCATTTCAGATACTGATAGTTGCTAATATTAATAAACAGGATTTCCTGGCAAGGTTACAATAACAGATACTTTAAAAACTGAGTATTATAAAACACAGGTTGTTTTTTGTTTTTTTTTTTTTTTCACTTGCTCACAATTTGAGGTCATGGTTTTTTACTGAGTTATAAATGTCCTCGGTCACTTGTACATACAGGTTTTCTCTGTCATCTAGGAAATATAGGTGATCTTTGACTGCTGGATTGAAACTCTCCTCCATTAGTTGTGTTTTCAGGTACTTAAAAGTTGCTGTAAGTTCAATGGCACTCTAAAACACAAAATTACATCTCTACTAATCAATGTCAGCATATAATTGTGGGAATTAGATTAGATTTCCTAAATTTAAAGGGAATCATATTTAAAGAAAATCCCATACAGCACAGAAGTTGAAGCCTCACTAATAGAGGTCTAAACTATCTGCATTCATCAAATAACTGGACTTTGGGATATGTGGGCTGGTAATTACTATGAATGTAAGAAGTGCTGGGCCACAGAAACATTAATGAAAGGCTTACCTTACTATTTGATTTGAAAGAGGCAGGAAAACAACTAGTTTTAAACTTTTAGTCAGACAGAATTAAGGGAGTTGTCCAGAAATATTTAATTATGTTCTTGGATCAAAAAACAATTTTTTTCTCAGCAAAGTGAAGAAAATGGTAGTTGGAGACTGACAAAGACTGTACGTGGAATGGCAAGACAAAACACTGCCATGACTGGTCAACTGTTTTGTTTGTAGAGCTCTAAAGTTTAAAGGCTGATTAAACAGGCATGCTAGTATGTCTGTGTTAGTCCTCTTGAATCACCCCAGTGACTATGCAGTATTTCTCACAGGAGCAATGTTTATTTTAAATAACTTGAGAAGTACTGTGGGAGTGACATTCTTGCAACATTTCCCTAATGTAAATTAAACCAGTTTAGAATTTGACTACTTATTCACTGGTAGAATAAAAATCTAAGGCCTCTCTCACAAAAAACAACTTTCTTGCAAGCTTTTTCTTGCGTGTGGATCTTTATTTGGCACAGAACAATCTGTAGAGGGAGCTACACTAAAGGGAGAACACACTCGTATTACTGTGCTGAAGGAATACAATAGGAAATCTGTTTTCCAAGAGAATTTCCTGATTTCAAATGTTAAAATGTGACAGGTATCCTGTAACTGCTCATGCAACTTGGTTTTTTTTCAGGCTAAACTGAAACATCTGAGTGCAGTTCTACTTTCATATTGGTAAATGACAAGAACAAGTGAGAGATAAAAGAAGCCTTTTTGAGAATTGCTAGTGTAAGTAGGAAGTCCATAGTCCTCATAGAAAATAGAGGAAACACAATGTGGATGGACACACAAAAGCTATTTAGGAACATTGATTTACCTTAATCCTTGTAAAATGAGGTCTTGCATAGTTTGGAAGGTGAGTTTTAACATGTCTGTAAGTACTTCGTGCATTAAATTCAGAATTTTCCTTTAGTCGAATACATGCCATTCCTGTTCTGCCTTCATAACCTGAAGGAATAATGATAGCACAAAACTATAGTTCATACGTGAATCTGAACTTCAGACTAAGCTCTCCTGCCTTGTTTTTGTTTTTTCCCTTCTCAGCCACTTTAGAAACCATTCTAACATATTTTCCCTTAGACATCTAAGTGATTAGATTTTCTTAAGGCTTCAGCAGGCTAGATGCCAAACTGTTTTTAAAGCCTAGCATCAGAACTACAGATGGCAGATATTTTGAAAATCATCCATCTTTTGAAAGTCTTTGGAAAGGCTCTGGAAAATCAGCTCTTAGTACTCTGAGGCAGAAGTCTGCCTGCAGCAGCATTTAACTGCGAGTTAATCTGCTTTACAATACATCATTGTAAACATGCTTGTATTTGTACTGACAAGCTCATCCATGCAGAAAGAGGACAAAAAGAAGTAACACCAAGTTTACCATTGTTTATTACCATATGAATGCTGCAAAAATCCATGGACTTCAGATTTTTTTTTTTTTTTTTTTTTTTTACTTGCCTAACTACATACTGAGAGGGCTTCTCTCCTGCTTTGGTGATTGAGGGATGGGGTGCCACTTAAACCACAAAACTCTTGGTGTTCCCTTTTCTGGGATTACAGGTAATGCAAGAAGAAATAGTTAATATTCTTATACAAAGTTTTACATTACAACCATATGCATGCTTTCACAGGACTGTGTATGGGAGTAAGTGAAAACAAAGTAGAATCTAATCCTTACAGAAAAGCACGAACATAAGCTAATTTAAGAGCAGTTTTTCTTCAGTTTCTTTTGAGTTTTGTTTCAGTTTGCCTTTAACACCCTGTACTGCTGACACCTGGCATTCCAATTTGTTTAGTCAAAATCTAGAGTGTTGAATTAATGAGTTCTCTGGTGATAAATACTGTCACCCCCAGCTACCTTAGTAAAGTACAAATATTTCTGTGCTGTGTAAAACAAAAAAAAACCCAAACACAGTCCACCCACTTCTTACACAAATGTAAGAAGCGAACCTTTTTTTTTTTTAACTGTAAAGTTTTCATAATGGGTTATTAACAGCTCTTCTATGCGGTGTTACAAGAGCATTGAGAATAACAGCATGTTTTCCTCATGTCCTAGAGTGTAATCAGAGAAATACATAAAGAACTCTAAACCATTTATGTTGTTAGCTTTCTTTTGAAATATCTCTTAGGACAATCTATGCTTATTCCTTATTGCTACTTACATGTAACTCAGTTGGCACAAGGCAGCCTTATCACTCAACCAGAAGATTCACCAGGATTTAGGAACCAAATATTGTGGTTCAGCTTGCTTACTTTGAATGCAAAATAGATCAAAAGGCTGCTTAGTATATTCTTTAGCATTTCATGTGCTAGAGCTGGAGCAATTTATGAAGGGAGCAAGAACAGCTGTGTGTTTATGTAAACTGAAAATCAACTCCATATTATCTAAAGCTTTGCATGGATGTTATACACTGGAGTGAATTTTATCTACACAAAATAAATTATAGTCTAGAGATGTAATTTAAAAAGTAAATACTTTTCTGAAATTTTTAAGGAATTAATTTTTTACCTTTGGGCATTTTTATGCAGTATCCATTTTCATCTCGGACTGGTTCATCTTTCTCTATGTCATATTTAATCAGTTCATAGCTTAAGATTTTCTAGTGAAAATTTGCAAAATGTATACAAACATGAATATTCAATCTTTGAAAAGTATTTTCAGAAGTATACTATGTCGTCATCTTTCTGCTTAACAGGGGCCAAATTCATCACCTTTCAATTGAATGTGTTGAGTCTAAATCTACCTGAACTAGCAAGTGGTATCTGTGTTATCTATCATGGGCAGCTATAGACTGTAATTGAGGAGAATCTTCTCCCTAAACAAACTCGTAACAGCCTGGGGTTCTTCTCAACTTGTCATACAAGTAGTCTGGTATATGCCCATGGCAATATACCAAACTTTGTCAAGAAGGACGAGATGCCACATTTTGTTGTTATTCTTACCTTCTGCAGGCAGTTTACTCTTCTCACTGCACCTATTTTTCCAATGTAGTTAACAAAAGAAATATTTCCTTCAGTTGATGCATAAAATTCCAAAATATTAATATTTCCAAATCTTCGTACAAATTCCCTCCAAACATCAGCCCTTATTCCATTTCCTATGGCAAGTCTGACTTTGTGATCCTGATCATTTTTTCTCTAGGAACAAGAAACAGTCATGAATTCACATTTCTTCTGAGTGAAGGTAGAATTTCTACTTCTGGAAAACTCTGAAGGAAACTTTACTCTAGAAGCATTGAACATATTCTGAAGCAAAATTTATGCAAAAATCATTACAGTTAAGTTAATGATTTTGATGTGGAAATGGAAAAGAAGTTACTGAGCAAATTAGGCTATACATCTAACTGTAGTTAATGTGATTTGGATGAATGCAGAAACAAAACATTCTATGCAAAAATCCTAAATGAAACTCAGGCACCATGCTGAACTACTTTGTTTGTAAGCTTTGTGGTGACCGCCTGCAGAAGAGTCTAACTAACCCTGAATTCAGCAAAGCGTTTACAGGATTTAAATCCTGTAAAATGGTGTTTGGGTGGAAAAAGGAAATTTCTTCTACCATTGTAAGTGCAGGACTGAGCCTGCTTAAAATTCTATTGCTACATTTCATAGCACTTTGAATAGCACTATGTTTGTTTACACAGTGAAGTGATAAACAGTGAGGATGGCAGTCCATTTATGCCTTCTTTTGTTTGTATTTATCCTCAGCAATAGGAAGTACTGAACTCTTAATTCATAAACATATCTAATGTGCTAATGAGTAACAATAGACAGAATTTTAGTAAAAATATGGAAAGACTCTTGTCACTTCCTGCCTTTTGCTTCAACTCTTTCTTTTATTGCATAATTTAATAGTATTTTAAGGCATGAAGAGTGTTCTAAAATATATATTGACTTCTTGAAAAAAGTTAATACTAGTATGCAATGAAATTTACAGACCTTGTTAGAATAGGGATTTTTGGGGCTTTTTCTTCCTCTTCCCCTTATGGTTAGATTTTAAGCATAATATAACAAATATTCACAGTAGTTTAGTTAGCAAAGGAAGAAAAAAGGCAGTTAATGTTACCTGTGGCACACTGCATAGATACCGAAGCACTTCCCCAATATGCTGTATTACTGTCACATTATATTTTCTGCAATCATCCCAAAACCTGCTTGCTGAAAATCTGGCACACAAAACAATAGTCGCACCTGTGTAAAAAGAAGTAAACAAGTAGGAGATTGAACAATTCTTATTATATTGTAAGACCATATCAAATTTCTTAGCATAACATTAGAAAACCCATAGAATTAGGGTTAGATAGCTTTTGGAAGTTCTTTCCTAAAATATACTGAAATACAATCCATGCTGAATGATTGGTTTAATTTCTATTTCTATTCATCAGAAGTTAAAGGCCACTACTGGGGATGAAACCCAGTACTAATTTACCTTAAACTGTAAAAAAGCTGTCATGTAAGATACCGTTTGTCCAGGAGATGAAATAAAATCTGTATGGGGTTAAGAACTGTGTGAGTCATGTGATTTCACCCGAGAAACAAACGTCTCTTGACTTATGGAGTAGTCAACAAAGGTAACAGGGACATGTATAACCAAGTATTTAATCTCAAAGTTTGGTAACTAAGGAAAGGCTTACTGTATCTGTGATCATGAATTCTGCAAAGTAACATGTTCATTCATATTAGTCAAGTGCATGGTACCTTTCATGATACATCCATGGACTTCAATGAGGAGAGCAGAGCTATGATAGAGTGGTGAAGGAGTATACACAATGTCTTCAGAGGTAACATTGCCAGCATCAAACAAACCACAAGCTAGCATTATGCGTTCATGGTTAATCACTGCAGCTTTGGGAAGACCTGTTTAAAGTCAAGCAAAAAGATGCGTAACTTGAACAAAATCCACAGTAAGACCAGTCAGTTTCACAAGAGCTTAAGAAAAGATTTTTCTCTCATTCACTAATGCAAGTGTGAATTCTAGAGGTATGCAGCTTGCATTTACGCAATACACTGGTGTTTAGCCTTAATACTAATACTATGGTACCTAGGAATAACAAGTAACTAGACAGTGAGGAAATGAGATCTGGAGAATCCAGCATGCTGAGCAAAGGGAACAGAAGTGCTAAAACAGAGGTTAATCTCAAATTTTGCAACTCTTCTTGAATTAGGTATCTCCTTGCAGCTTTGAATCACCCTAGCTGAAACTGAAATTCATACTACAAAACCTCTTCTTGGTTTCCTATCAGATACAGTTGAACTAATTACTTGTTGTAACAGGTGCTAGACGACAAAATGATGGTAGTGCTTGCCTATTCTGTAAGAACAGGTGTGTCAGAGCTGTTAACAAGGATGAAGCTCATTTGCCTTGTGCAGCCAAAATAGGACTTAGATTTCTACTTCCTCCCTTCCAGTGGAGTTCCAGCTCTAAGAGGCTCAAAGACTAGTACAGAGGCACACACTGTTCTTCGTAATGAAGCTACAGGTTTGAATGCCTTTGGGTTTTGTCTTCATCTTCAGCCTTGCCACCCAGTTTCTACTGTGGCTCAGTGCTCTTAACACTAGATGCCTTTATGCAGAACAGGTTGCAACTTCTACACCAGCAGCAGTTTTGTACAGGGGCCATGACTAGCTGTATTTTGTGCTGCCCTTGCTATTTTTGGTACTCTTGACACCCAAAAACTTAATGGCCAGCATTTATAGGTCATGATCCAAGTTGGTTGGTGCCAAGGCACTGGGCCAGTAGTGTCTCCAAGGATAAGATATATCTGCTATCTTGTGACCTTACTGACATAAAACTTTCAGGTTTGATTAGCTTTCACTTACGTCCCTCCCCCCAGATTTAGTGCTTAAAGTCTGCCTATATTCTATGTGATTTTGGTTTTAGGTACTGGTATCAAATTTTCAATTTCCTGGGCGGAATGAATAAGAGAAGGAATTAACGTAAAATAACACATTCTCTTTCCTTACTAAAAAACCACAATGGTGTGAGGAATGTGTGGTCTGGTTTTGTGAGTTTGTGTTACCTGTAGTACCAGAAGTATAAATGTACATGGCAGGAGTTTTAAGGGTTACATATAATCTCCAGGACAACAGAGTAGGTTCATCTGAGGCAGCACCTACTTTCTCAAGAAAGCTCTCAACTCCCTCTGTAGCAGATGTCTTACTTAAATAATAAACTTTAATATTTTCTTTCTTCTTGAATGGTAGTATTTCTTCAACAGATTCCTTCAGTTCTTAAGGAGAAGAGAAAAAACTACTATAATAAAATTCTGTATTATTCTGTGAACTATATCACTGCATCAACCTCAAAATATGGGCACAGCCTGGCCTGTCTTCTTCCATTCCACCCATGCTCTCCAGCACTGCAGAGTAAAGCTGAATGGGAGGAGAGTTGGGCTCCTTTGACATCATCAGGCATGAAGGAGATAAAATAAGGCCTTTTATGCAAGTATCTAATAAGCTGGCACCTTTGTGATAAATAGCCCCAAATAAACTTACACTGAGATAAATCACCCTCCAATGAACTTTTAAATTCGTATTTTACTGTAGGTATAAGTAACTTTAATAACATATAAACTGTTTTAATGACTTAAGAATATTTATTTTCAGAAACTTATTTTTGTGCAAGCATGTGATGGTTAAGTTCTGATGAGACAATACTTATCTTCTGTGTGGAGTAGCAAGATAATAAAGGATAAAACTTAATAAGGATAGAATCAAGGTCCAACAGAAAAGACCTAGACTTCTTTCCTCTCATGTCTAGCAATCATTAGTGCAGTCAAGCATGTAGTTAATTTTTATTAATAAAGCTCAATTTTTTCTGTTACTTTTTTTCTTCATAGCTGAAGGCTTTTTTAGAAAATCTGTGGCAAAGATGTTATAGAAGAAGGAAAAATACATTTCCTATTCTGCACAACAGCTTTTCTCACAAGTGCTATCTCAAATACTGGTTAATTTTGAAACTTCAGAGATTGCACATAATTTATTCTTGGACAGAAATTTATCATAAAAGTACAAGATTTCATTTGAACTCAAGTTTTGGGGCATATAAAATACTTCAGATAGATAAAACAGGTTAATGAGTTCAACTATCTAAGCTGCAATGGAGTATATATTAATGTAGAAGTTGTTAACTCTAGGCAGATAAAGCACATCTCTGACTTCCCATATGGTCAGTCCTTCATACTATATGTATGCATATGTTGTATAAAGGACTGGGCGTGAAAAAAGGTCTCTGCTCTATACAGAGCATAATGCAGCACTTAAAAACATACTAATATGTAAAAAGTCTCTTCTACAAAAAAGGAACAGAGTTTGCCTACCTGGGTTCATATCTTTGTTTTTGAACTGAGACCTGCCAAAAGCTTTTATATAGACTGCAATGCCCTTTATGTGTTTTAAGTCACTGCAGCTGCAGCAAGAAGCTTCCTCTGCATTACATTGGTTATTTCTACTTTGGACATTTGTGTGAACATAACTGTGATTAACCCTGTTGATTGAGGGCTGGTTTATTTCTAGGTCTTTGTTACCCTCACTGAGTAGCCAACAAGGTACCAGAGCTCAACGCCTGCACCTTGTAACCAAAAACACGGTGCACTGTGGAAACCTTATCCTTTACCTGGCCTGCAGAACTTCTAAAATCCCCAAATCCACATTCAGAGGACGGGATGCCATGAGAACAGCGTGTTCTGGTCCCCTGGCACCGCAGGGAGCAACCGAAAACCCCGTGTGGCGTGGCTTTGCTCCGCTCCGGCCTGCGCTGTCCTCACCTGGTGCCGCCAGCAGCACGGTGGCTGCGCAGCTCTGGAAGCAGCGCAGGGAGGAGGCAGCCCCAACGCTGGAGCTGAGGCACGCCACGGCGCAGCCCAACTTGGCGCAACCCAGCCAGACCCAGATGTACCCGGGCTGGCTGCCCATGAGAAGCGCCAGGCAGCCCCCCTCCTGCAGCCCTGCCAGACCCAGACGTACCCGGGCTGGTTGCCCACGAGAAGCGCCAGGCAGCCCCCCTCCTGCAGCCCTGCTGCACCGCGCAGCGCCCGCACCGCCTGGCTGCTGCGCTGCTCCACCTGCTCGTACTTGGACATCGCGTCGCCGAAGAGCAGCAGCGGCTTGTGCGGTGTGAGCTGCGCCCACCGCGTGAACACGTCCAGCAGCGTCTGCGCGCCCTCCTCACTACCCGTGCCATCATGAGGGCGAAGTACAGGTCCTCGAAGAGGAAGGACCAGGAGCAGCGCAGCAACAGAGGCAGGAACAACAGCCCCACCAGCGCCATGCACAGCGCGGGCAGCGTGACCGTGATCACGGTGATGGTGATGACGATGAGGGCGGAAGGACCGATAGCCGCGCCTCGCGCCTAAGGCGGGAAGGAGCAGCAGCCACACCCGCCCCTCAGAGCCCGCCTCACAAACCCCCTCAGGCACCATGTCCTGGCAGCCGGTCCTTCCTTGCACGCTTCGGTGCCCCAGGCAGGCTGTCTCATTCGGTGGCAGTCGCTCCCCGCTGTAATCAGGGCGAGTGCTCGCTGACTGTGGGGAATGGAAGTGCTGCAGGCGGTGCATGCTGAGGTGCAGTTGCAGCCATCTGAGCTTTCTCCCTACCTGCATGCCATACCAGTGGCTGGGCCCAAAGGCGCAGTAGAAGAGACGCATGTTCAGGGTGTAAGGTAGGCGTCTTGCGTTACCATCAGGACAGAGAGGCTGAATGTGTGGAATACGGGCCACATGCATGGTCACTTTTGGAGCTGCAGTCACCAGTAGCAAAGGCAGCCAGGCTTGGTCAAGGTTCACGTCAGGAGAAATGTGGGATGAGGTTTTCTGGCAGCCCTGGGAAATGATTCGGAGAATACTCCAGGAACAAACTCGCCAACAAAGTTTTAAGTTGACAAGCAGGTATTCTTTATTGCGGTGCCGGGAGACACAGGGGATAGCTCTACTTAATGTGTGTCTCTGTATTGCTACACAAGCCCTCCTTATATAGCCGCTGGGCATACATACATATTCATGAGGCTACGTATGGCTTACATCATTTTCCAGAAAGTTCCCCGCATGCCTACAAAAGATGTGGTGGTCACTGAGGGTCGTTTACTTCTTCCAACAGTCTTCATCACTGCTGGCAGCCTTTGAAGCAGGCACAGTAGATGCTTATACCAGCTTAATTGGTTCATTTACACCATAGACTAACAATCATCCTGTCCTACTTATCAGTTAGTTTAACTGCAGCCCATCCTGGACCCCTGCCATTCCATACGTCCTGTTCTTCTAGCCTGTTTTTCTTACACTCATTTTGTCCTAAGGTCATAAGGACCTAAAACTACGTCAACTACAACGGTTTATCTTATACAAAAATTCTCAGTATGTTTTCTAGCTGTACTCTATTTTTTTTTCTGTGAATCATGCACCTCAGTAATTTTCCATTGCTACTGTTACATCAAACTTAACGTTACTTAAAATTGATTCTAAAGGTTTATGTATTTCATTTTGTGATTTTGTCCCCCCCTTGTCTCAGAAGATGTCCCTCTTCTGGTACCAGCCCTGGTGCTGTTCTTCACTCGGTGGTGAATAGTACCTGAGCCAATTGAAAACTTGGGGTGTGACTTAGGTTTTTCTTAGTTAAAACTTTTCAAATGTATTAGTATTCTAGATGCACAAAAGGAATTTACAGTCTCAGCTTTTGTCTTGCTCTTGTCTAGAGCTAAGAGACACAGTTACTCAGACAACCTTGAAGCAAACTCCAGGAATTTCACCCTTCTGACTGGACCAGAACTCAGTGATTTCCTTGGTGAAGTTTAGGTGGCCATTTTTGTGAATAAGGACTGCTTTTTCTTTGTTTGCTTTTTTGTTTAATTTTATGTTTTGCTAAGAGCTCCCAAGGGGACAGTTTTCTGGCCTCTTGTTCATGGTTTTCTGCTCCCGTTTTATGTCAGATCTGATACTTTTCACCACACGATGAGTTGATTCAGGTCATTAATCTGCCGGGAAACTTTCCTCCTCGCTGCAGGCTTTGTTTCCCCTGCCAGAGGCATTCCCTTTGCTGTGAGGTGAGCTGTGGTTACCTCTAGCACAACACAAGTGCTGGTGTCCAAGTAGGGTGCGAGGGAGCAGAGCCACCTGGTTAGTTAAGCTGTGGTCAGACCTCCCAGGCAGCTTCTGCAGCTGAAACTGGACCTGGTCGATTGCAAGCGGTGAACAGCCAGTGTTGCCTTTCCTGCCCACATCCTCCTGCCCCTGTGCCAGAACTCATGGGACTGAGTGATGAGCTGCTTCAGGTGGAAATGAACTGATTGTGTCTACTGTAAATTCTTACTATCATTAGACTTTAGCTTTGGGGTAAATCAGAGGGGCTTTCACAGTTGTTTGGTAACAGAGCTGCTCTTTTTAACTGGTGCCTCAGGTTGGTTTGTTTTGAACAGTTTCTTTGCAGCTGTAAAAGCTGCAGAATGTTTTTTAAAACTTGTTTATCTGATGGTAACTGCCTGGGAGAAGTATAAGATTAGTCACCCGACTGGCTATGTTCACAGCCAGTCTTTCCAAAGCACTGTGGAGCTGCTGTAACTGATTCCAGCCTCTTGCTCCTAACAGCCTGTAGCAATATTGTGCTGGGGTCCTGCAACAGGCTTTCTGAGGAGTTTTCTTATGTAACCTTTTCTTCTTCAGTTACATCTCTGACTAGCCTGGAGAGCTAAAAGCTTCAGGTTAACTGATCATGAACGTGCCCCAGTGACCTTTGGTTGCCACCTTTTCAGGACTAATTAAAAAAAAACCAAATAGCAAAACACCAACCAAACTTGTAAAATTTCACACGAGTACTTGCTTTGCTGACCAGCTTTTTCACAATTCATCGCTCTTCTAAGCTATTCCTTGAGATAAACGTTTTCCATTGTCCCTCTATTGCAGCCTCCTCATAAAGGTTTTAAGCTGTACAAAGATTTCAGCCATGAGCTAACTAGCTTGCTGATCACCGAGCAATGGGGACTAGAATTCAACAGTTTAAACAGTAATTTCAGCATAGCTAGGCATTTGGATGGCCTTCAAATTGGAAACAAGCTACACTTCTTCAGTTCTGTTATTTTCTCTAGCATTTGCCGAGCCCCAGCTACCTATGTCTATAGTGTTCCTTCTGACACTTTATATTTAGCTCTAAATTTTGTTTTATTTTTTGAAAGCCCTGTTAGGAATTAGTCAGCACTGCACACTGGGACAGTGTGTTTTCCTCCAGTAATCCCAGGGGGTAAAGGTGTGTTAGCCTGCTGCTAGATATAGTTTTGTTTTTTCAAGTATTTCTCCTTGCTATAGCTGTTTTAATAGGTATTTAACTGCTAATTTGTATGTTATTTGAGGTTAATATATCATTAAATGTGTCACGTATGATGTGGTGTGACTTTGAAGTGGCTGGTGCCCTTCTTTTTAAGTTGTTTTTGTGAGAGAATTACTAATGTAGGCAAGTTATTTTGTGCTCAACTAATGTTATGGACTGCCATATATTTTTGCTCAAACAACTATCACTTTGGCTGTAAATCGCAGTATGTAAGCTTCAGTATTTTCACTGAACCAAGTGTCAATTTAAATATTGTTAGCCTAGGGACAAGGAGTGCTTTTTTAATTGACTAGTTGTTTGCTGGGTTTTATAGTTCAGTAAACCCTACTTAATATATTCCTTTTCCTCCCTCCCCCCCCAGTTAGCCACTCTAAATGCAGGATTTTTGGAGAGAGCTGGTGGAGCTTCCTGTGATGGGTTGTCACTTGTTTAGCATTACAGGAGATGTGTGCTTGAGCCTCTGCTGCTAACAGGTTGAGGGCTTGGCCTGCCATGGGCAGTTGACATTGCTGCCCTATGTTGAGTGCTGCCTGTGGGACCTGGCTTTGCAGAAGGCCTCTTGTCAGTGCTTGGCTCTGCCCATGCACCCTTCAGAGCCTGCACAGTCGTGGGCTGTGTGGAGAAAAATTGCTGCTTGCAACAGCTTGCTGTGGTTCAGTGGATGCTCAGCTAATGAATTTATGACTTCCCATGTTTGCTCATTGCCATGGTGTCCTCATTTCCAGCTTTCAGTCTCCAAACGATTTGTGAAAGCACTTGAAAAAGCAGATGCCTTTCTACAATAGCTCCATGATAGCTGACATTCATAGAACTCCTTGTTTTCTCTGCATCAGTATCCTGTATGGGGATGGATCAAATGTCAAGGTGCCTGCAGAGGTCACAAGGGACTGTATTTCTTCTTATGTAGAAGTGATTTTTCCCCTTCATTTTGGGGCTATAATTTAAACTTATATAATTAAGTTATATAATAAACTTATATAAATGTTACTTGTATAATGAATGCCTAAGTGTTTTGAAATAGAGGCTCCAAAATTAACAATCCAAAAATCAATTAATATTTTTAGCAAAGTATTACTAGCTTTTCCACTTCTTACTGTCACAACTGGAATCTGAGCCTAGTCTTCTGTTCCATCCCCTGTGAGTGATGCCCAGGCATACCAAGAGTGTTAGTTGCTTAATATTTGCAGGGTACAATGAGCTGTGATGTGGTGCTGATTATTTGCAAGTGCTCCTGCCACTGTGCCAAGCAGTGCATAAGTTCTCCTTGATTTCACCTATGAAACCCTAATTGTGCAACACTTGCTTATACTCAGCTTTAGACACTAGAATATGTTTTAGTATTAGAAAATACAGTTAATGAAATTTATTCACTACTACCCTCTTTTCTCAGTTTATTGTTCTGCTCTCTCGTTTGCTTCTGTTTTCAGTTCTTTGTAGGGAGCTTGTTGCTAGAGTGCTTGTGTGCACTATCCACAGAGCAGGAGAGGAAGGAAAACATAAAGAAAAACTAAACCTTGCCTGATGCTATAGAGTTCCTTAGACTTGGGAAAGAGACTTCTACTCTGCAGGTTCAGACACTCGAGGCTTTGCAGGGTTTGCCAGCAGGCAGGCTTTGGTCCACGAGATGTCACCAGAGGGTAACAAGTAACTGGAAGTTTGTATTAAATTGGCATTCAAGCTGGCTGTACTGTCAGCTAAGGGGAAGCTACATGGAGAGGGAGCACGGGAAAGCCCAGCGGTCCTTATGGTGGCTAGACATAGAATGCTCGAGGCTGCAGCACTTTCTGTGCACACACTCCTCTCTTTTCTGTTCAATTTTCTATTTTTCTAATGGTTTGATGGGAGACCTCACTGTAGTGGTCTAAGGCAGCATGCTGCATTCTAGCCAGCTGAAGTGACAACAGTTGTGCCACAAGGCAACACTTACGTAGTTACTGATGGATGGCAGACAGGTGGGATTCAGAGTGGGTGATTTGTGACTTCAGTGAGCCTGTGTACCAGGTCACCTGGATTTGTTCTTTTCTTACCTGTTTCACCTGACCCTTCCCACTAAAAGCACCAACTGGGTATTTTTCAGGATTGCTAAATTAGTCTTCAGTCTTCAGTTTCCAGTTTTACATGCCTTTCTATCCCATCTTCAAATCCACAGCTGCTACAGTTGCTATTAAAGGGTTATTTGCTATATTACATAGAATGGTTAGGGTTGGAAAGGACCTTAAGATCATTCAGTTCCAACCCTGGCAAGGCTGAAATCAGATGAGACAGGTTGTCCTGATCTAATTAATTGGTACTGCAAAAAGTGGTGATTCTGTTGCTCTCACCTCCTTACATAGCCTCCTAGCTCCACTGTCTCCCTTGCTGTAGCTCTGGTGCTCTTCTGACATTTCAGTGATGAATTCAGCTCACTAAGCCAGCAGAAAACTGTATTTTACTGGGTGAGTTCTCATCTGACTCATTGAGTAGAACTGGCTGCTCAAGGAGTTGTGTTAATATCAGTATTAGGATTAATGTAAAGGAAGGAATGAGGAGATAATAATCCACAGCTTGAACTCCCTTCCCTACATGATACATCTAATTCTCCTTTTGTTTTTGTCCCACTTGGGGAGGGGTATACAAGGGGTCTGTTAACAAGCCAAATAATTTTTATAAACATAAGAACCAAGTTCGTAGTCTATGGAGAGATAAATTGCTGAACTCATGGCAGAGTTGAAGCCATTCTGTTTTTGTCCTCCCTGTCTGGCAGAGGTTCAGGAGATGAAGGTCAGTGAAATACATTCTCTGGCACCACTTAAACTGTGCTAACATCAGCAGTTTATTGGTATTTTTCCAGACCTTTCCCTGCTTTCTGAGGGATGATGCTCACAAATCTGTAACGCATCAGGATTTCTAGTAGGTCAGCTAGGTGAGCTGACTTGCTGGTCCAGTCTGCAGCTGACTCAACGCTTTTGGTCACTGACATACTTTACAATCGCTAACTTCCAAAAATGTCTCCTTCACACTGGGTGAACTACTCCTGTGACCCTGGAATTTCCAAGAAATCAAGGGTAAGGGTACCTTACTGTACTCTGCCACAAGCTCTTTTATGTTCCTTTATGTTAATGACATGGGTTTTAAATGACAAAAAAGGTGGAACCTGGCTGGGAATAAACATGCCATGTCTTGTTAGACAAAACAATATAGATAGTCCAGGTTTGTGTGCCATGCATAGAGGTACTACTAGTGTAGACATACATGAGATCTCTTACACTCCATGGAAGATAAGCGGTGTGTTAGTAGGGGAGCATGAAATGAAAATACCATTATTATATCTGCAATTAATAACTATGGATCTTAGCTACTCCTCCTTGCATATCATTACTTAGTACCTTAGCCTACTGGCTAGAAGTGTAAGTGGTATTTTGAGAGGGGACCTGGTCTTCAAAAGCCTAGTTGGAGATCTAACCATTTTACCGCAAAGCCAGAAGTCTTGTTAACATACCTGTAGCACTTATAGCAGACTGTAAGTGCTGTCTTACCAGCAGCCTGTGTGGAAAACTGGACTAGAAAGTGAAGGCAGGAAAGGGAACCTTTCCTCTGTTCTGCCTAAATTATTAATTTGATCTAAAACCTCTTAATGAAATCTTTCCCTTTTAAGAAATGGGCATTTTATAACCAAAAGGTTGTTTTGCTAGAAAATTGCCTACCAAATCTATGTGCATGTTTCTAGGCTATTCAAGTTAAAAATCTCAAACTACTTTGTATTGAGTGGTGAGCTTAGTCTTAGCTCTGCTCATTTATAATTGGCTAAAGAAATTCTAAGTGAAGCTGTCTAATTCGTAGTGAGACTAATCTTTATGTTGCAGAGGTGTTAGAAGCAACTGGTGTGAAAGTCTAGGAACAAAACTGTAATGATCCACAACATGTGAGAGATTCCTGGTGTTGGATGGTAACCAGATTCTTGGCACTGAGCCCATCCTCATCTTCCTTGGGTGGACATGGTTGGGATTCATCAGAACAGATGTACACTTCAAGATCAGGGAAGGGAGATGTCAAAGCTCAGGAATTACCTCATCTCCTAATACAGGAATTCCAAAGGGAGCCTTGCTCTGTTCTCTTTCATGGAGTTGATAAAATGTTTCCATCCCATAAATAGATTTTGAATTCTGTTAGTACATTACAGACACACAGCCAAACTCATTCCAGAGCTATGCCAGCAGAAGTTAGTTCAGAGTTCAGATAGTTAGGTTAGCACAGGTACCCCAGTCACTGCAAGTAAGCTACTTGCTCTCTTCCCTGTGTTGTGGACTTGTTATCTCTCAAGAACTAAAGTGGCCAAGGGAAGATGAAAGCATAAGGATTAAGCAGAAAACTTAGCTGAGTCTTGACCTCAGGAGAATTAAAAATTGCTCCTTTCCACCAAATTTTGACTGTGCCATTTTTTTTAATTTTTTTTTTATTTGTGATAGAAGAGTAAGTGACATCCATGTGTCCAAATCCAGTGTTGTTTTTTAACCAGTAGCTTTAGGCTTGAATCAGTTTCAGCATGAAACTCACACAGAATTTATGAAATCCTCTGAAGAAGACACTCAAATAAAGCCCTACTCCTATAATTTATATGAGCTATCCAAGCTTATACTTTGCAAACTTTTTAGAGGCTTTACAGTACGAGCAACATTCATAGATGCTTCCAGCAAGAGCATCAAGTGATGGAATATACTTATCAATATATGCTTACCAAAGAACTGTGTTTTCTAGGAAAAAGGGCAGCAGTAGAGGCTTTATTCTTAGTGTTTTATTTACTGAGCAGTAGCAGACTGAACAGAGAAGATCTGCCATCTAGTTTAAGGGTACTCCAACCTCTTTCACATGAACTGCATGCATATGCTAGAAAATAGTAACTAATTGCTCGTCTGTCAATGGAAATATTCAAAAGCTCAGGAAACTGCACACAATGACTGAGGTTCTATGGCTTATTCCTCTTGTCAGGAGTCTCTTCAAGGCATTCTGTGTTCTGTGCAGAAAGGAGAAGCAGGGGAAAGCTGGTTTTTGTAGCATTCTCTCTAAAGTAAATAGAGGTCTAATAACTTTGGTGCATTGGGCTGTCCTCTCCTGAAAGCTTGGGATGGATAAGAGATTATTAGAGTCAAGGCTTCCTGTCTCTTCCAAGAAAGAAAACAAGCGGAACAAATGCTATGTATTTCCACAAAAATCATGCTAAACCCCTTCACATTAGGAGGCCAGCAGCTTACTTGCAGTTGCCACTCATGCAATGGTTAAAAGAACCAGAATTTTTGAAACTGTTGTTCAGATGCATAATGTGATACAGCTGCAATTTTAACTCCAGTGGGAGTGAGAAGAAGCTGGATGCAGTTGTTATTTCAGGGGCACAGCAGAGTTTCATTAATTATTTCTAGAAATATTTTTCAAGAATGATGTGATGAGGTTTTCAAATTTCAAATGGGAATGTACAACAGGCTATGTTGCGAGAGCATGTATTTGAGATTCAGGAGATTTCAAATGTCCTGGAGCCATGAAGTTCACTTGGCAACCCTGAGAGAAAGTATTGTCACAGGACTGACCCTAGAAAATGTTGGCAGATCATGTTGCTGTATACATGGAAATACTGGTCTGAATGAAATCTATCCCACCAAGCAATGTGACTTCTGCTGCATGAATGTCCTGCATTTTTCAGTTGTCAGCACTGCACTGCCTCTGGATATGACAGAGTATAAATGTCATGAATTATGATCACCAAATCCTTTGCCTTCATAGAACTTTCTTCAGCTCTGTCAACTTTCTATAATAGAAATGTAACATCTAAAAATAAACCAGGTATTTATATGTACATTGGTACTCATGTTTATGTACATATACAGTGTAGCTAGTCTGAATGAGGATTTCTACAAGCTCTATTAGGGAAAGAAATTAATTATTAAATCAGTCATTTCTATGATGTAACATGATTTGTGAGTAGCCAGAAGGACAGTGGAAGTCCTATCTTCCTGAAATCTAGTGTATTTAGTCATCAAAGACTTTTTTATTTGCTCAAAGTTCTGAACTGTTGGGTATTTTTACTACTTTTAAGCCAAAAGTTTTGTCTAACTGTTCTCTCGCCAGAGCTCTGGCACTGTGTTTGCCATTTCAATTGGAACTTCTGTCTTCTTGCTGGCCAGTGTCCTGCTCTTAATATACATGCACCTCTACTACCTGTACTGTTTCCCCTGCTCAGTTCCTGAGCCTTGTTTTGGGTGGGGGTACATAACTGTGTTTCTCTACATCCTTCTAGTTTTCCAGCTACCTGGTTCCCAAAAAAGGAGTTAAATTATTTCCTACATTACCAGACATGCTTGAAATTTAGTACATGTTAGTATTAATATGTTCTTTTGGATTACATATGTTGAAATGCATTTAATTGCATACGTGATTTTGCATTTTACAATGAAATTTTAAAGACATTTTAACAAAAAGCTATGAAGAGCAATGTTTGCATAAACAGGAGAGGTTTTTTTCATCTTTTGCTTTTTTAAAGACAAAGCAGGTTTTAGTCTTGCTTCCTGAGAATATGAGGTTAAATGACCATGGGTATGTGTATGTACATATATGTCTGTGTTTGTTCCCTCCTTCCCCTCCCTGTAACTTGAACCTGTTGGCTGCTTTCAGACAAATTTGAGAAAGGGTCATAGATATCAATGGTATTAAGTTCCTACAAGTTTCGTGATAATAGCTGGCTGGGTAGGAATGAAAAATACCCCTTAAGTGCCCCAGCTAGCAGAAAGGTTGCAGTGTACCATTACCATACCTTACAAGTGTGCCCATGAAACGGAGATTCCTTATAAATTCTGACCTCTGATTATGGTAAATACCATCCAGTTTATGATAATGATTTTTCATTTACCAGTTGAATTGCACAAAAAGAGAGTTTTACTTAGTTCTTGGACTCATAGGAATGTTTCATTCTGTAGTCAAAATTCCATTGTAGCATATTGCATCGAGTCTGACAAAGAATTTGGCACTTCAGCATATTACCCAGTGAAGATGTCCTGACAAGAAAGAACAAAAAATCTTCCAAGAAATCTCCAGAATTAGAATTTGGGGTGAGCTACAGGATTTGTCCTCCAGTAACTACAAAAGATAAAATGGGCAGAAGCCATGTAGAGTTTGTAAGAAAGTTTAAAGTTTAAATCAGGTTTGGTGAAGCTGAGATTAGGGAGAAAGAATTTCCTGACATTTTAATTAAAATTGAAATGTCTTTCAAAGGACTTGATAACAGCATTTTGATTGTCAGCTCTTATTACATGTCACAAGTTAGAGTGAAATATTTTTTAAATTGTTTTAATTATGTGTAACAAAATATTTTGACTGTTTTCAGAGTTCAGAGTTGACTACAAAATTATGAGCTTAAAGGAGAAATGAAAAAATGTCATTTGAATATTTTGAGGTACATTTATTCTTCCCAATTGGAACAGTCCAGACTTCTGAACTTCAGGAAGTCTGAAACTTGCTTTCTAAGAAGCATACTGGATTCTTCTATGTTGTTTCTGATAGCTAATAGATAAGGTTTGCCATGCCAAATTCTCTTCTTGTGGTATTGGAATTCAGCAAGCAGTATGCTTGTCAAGGTACTAGAAGGAACTGAAATCTCTGACATTTTTTGCTGTCAAACAGAGTAGGTTTCTGTAAGTAAAGAAAAAGTAAGGATAAGAAAAAATTGTTGAATATATGTAAATGTTATGACCAGATCACACAGGTATCTTACACCAAATTGTTTTAATCAGTAATACAGCAGAAATACTGGATAGAAAGGGTAAGCTGCTCCTTGACCTTAAACACCATGTCCCTCAAGCGCTTCAGGCATGCTGCTGTACCACATTACAAATCTAAACAGCAGCAATTGAAGACCTCAGTTCCTGGACAGATGGAAATTCACATTTAAACTGCAGAATAATCTCTTGAGGCTTTTGTTTCTCTAATAGATATGTTAGAGAAAAAGGTAAGTGAGGTTGAGACCCAGTACTGTCCTGAAACATAGCTGAGGTTTTACTTCGGTCTTCAGTGATCTTGTTGCCAAGGGTAGCTTCTCTCTAATGTGTATCTCCTGTTTCTTTTTCTAATTTTGTGGTTTTAAACTAGAATTTTATTTCTTAATATCTTATTCGCTAATGCTCTTGGGCCAGAACATTGTTCTTCATTAACCACATTGCTTTAAATGGATTATCTAGCTATCAGAATTAGATGGGTTTTATATAAGCCTGCATGGCACCTCCTGTCATTCAAAAATGATGGATGGAATATTACAAAAAACACATAGAAATCCATTAAAAAAACTCAACAAATAACTTGTTAGTTAAACTTTGTAGACCAGATCTCAACAGCAATGTGAAGCTGTTGTTCCTATTTCAAGTTAGAATTCCATACTGAGGTGAGGTTTGCAGTGGAAGAAAATATCTTTACTAGATCAGCATATAATTTTGAAAATAATTGGCAAGCTTTTGGGCTTTTAGGGTGTTATAAAAATTCTAGCAATGATGTGTTATAACATTAATGATGTGATCTTTATAATAAGAGTTTTGATCCAAAGAGCTCAGCACCTTCTTAGTCAAACACATGTTTAAGTAACTTTCTCGTATTTGGATGAATGATCTTTACTTTATTTATATTTGAATAACCAATACTGGTGGTGTGCTCTATGATTTATGTCACTGTTAAAATGTACATTGGTAGATGAAGCCCCTTGTAGAAAAGGAAGAAGAAAATATAAAGAGCTACCTAGTATGCAAAAAGCAAGAGAACTCTCATTTTGATACCAAAGAGGGAAGTGTGAAGAATGACACTTCCATGCACCATAAATGCAAAGTGGATGAAGTCCATATTGGGTGTTAAGGAATAAAAAGATGTAAGCAGAAACATATAAGTAAGTAACTGCTTTAAGGAGATGAATGAATTTTTTTTTCAAGTGACCCAGAAGATGGTCAAGTGATGAAAGAAGTGTAGGGATACCACAACAGTGCATTTTAGACAGGGCATTGATAGCATCGTAGGTACCAAGGCCCATGTGATGGCAACCTGGGGGTCAAATGACTGGTACTCAGACAAGGCTGGAAGGAAAATACTATTTGCCATGAGTAAAGGTTTCAAGGTCAGACCACAAATGTGCAAGTTAGGAAAAGGAAAGAATTTCTGTTTTCACTGTACTTAAGTGAAGATTGGCTTATGTCCAGGAGGAACTACCCCTAAGAAAGGAAAACCAGACCCCTGAGATATGTTTTCCCTGGAAAAAATGTGAGCAGGAAAAACACAGTCCAGCAGAAAAATACAAAAAATGATGGAGCATTCAGCACAGAGCTCATTGCGAGGATGGTCAGGACAATTTTAGGGACCCTGTAAAGGATCAAACATAAGTAGTAAGTAGAAAAAGAAGTGTTGTGCAGAGTCAGAAAATCTGTGTAAACTGAGTTGATAAAGAATGATCCAAAGGTCCAAAACTAGCTGATAAGTTGAAAAGGACAGAGAAAGAAGCAAGACCTTTGGATTTAGCCGCAAGCCAATCATTAATTTTTTTAGAAGGTCAATGTGAGTAGACCTTAGCAAAATCAACTGAATCAAATAACAAGCATTTGAGCAGGACTAGCATAAACTTAGTTGTTTAATATTATTATTAAATAAATGACATAAATTGATAAGTAGGAATAGCATCAAGAAAACTCCCTTTAAAAACTAAAAAAAAAAAAAAAAAACAACCTTGTATCCTTTTTAATATAAGAATAGTGTTTGAGGCAATTATGTTACAAATGAGCCTTAACAACCCAAGATGAGTGAGTTACTAAGAAGTTCTGCAGTCATCTGAAACAGGGTAAAGCATGCTTGATGTCATGAAGCTTGATATCATGACAACTAAAATAATGAACTTTTCTGAGAAGTATGTAAAACCATGAAGAGAGAATTCACGCTGTCCTTCTTCCCCTGGGAAGGTGCACGGTTTACCTGGGCTGAAAAGGTGAACTGCTGAATGATGAATTACTCGGTAGAATTAAACTTGCTTACTTGTATGGCTAAGGCATGTTAAAATTGTACCTGACTTGCTGCAGTCTATGACCATAGCTTATATTTTAATATATGTTACTACTAGTAATATTTATTTCTTTCCTACTACAGATATGTCTATGAGTTCACTAATACTACCTGCAATCTTACACATAGGAGTAATGTTAAATACCATGTCTATTTGCAGCCATGCCCACTGTTTCAGCTCCAGATAATGATGGAGTATTGAACAAGGCTGAAGAAATGCCAGGCATTGCATGGGTGATACAGGCAGGACCAAAAATAATAAAGTTGACAGAAATATGCAAACTTTTACAACTTTAAACAGACTAACTCAGGAAAAAGTAATTTTTACTATGTCAGGTTTTTACTTTTGAAAGACAAAATCAAATTGTTTCAAAGTGAACTTGTATGCAAAGCTGAGAAAATGCAGAATAATGTATCAGAGTAAGGGGGGTATACTAAATATGAGTAGAGCGAGTAGCAAGTATTTCTCATTGCGGACTGCTGTTCTGTTGAGATAGAAATATTTTTGAAGATACTTCTGTTGATTTTTGTCATGGAGATGGGATTCTGCAGGGAGAAGTAAGTATAGGTCTGCTGAGAGGTATCTGGTTTAGGTTCTAAGATTACTTTTCATCGTACTGCAATATGGATTTTGAGAAGGCCGAATTTGAGATGTAGTGTTTGGGATATCCTTGAAACTCTCCTTCTGTAATGAAAATATTTTGGGTGAATCACGAAATCTTTAGATTGTAGTCTAAAAATCTGAATTCCTAACATATGGATTATTGGAATATTTGGTAAAACGGAATCTGCCATACTGCAGGTTTCGTGAAGAATATGTGTATTTGATAACTAAAAATAACTGAACGATGCATTTGAGTACACTTTTTAGAGAAGAATTGTAAACCTGACTGGAACTCTTCCAAGTCAAATTGCTGTTAAAGCGCCGCTGAGGGGAATGAAATACAGGTATGCTGAAAGAAGCCGTTGGAGATTGCGTCATCCAGCTAGACCGCGCCTCCGGGGCCCGGGCCGGGGCTCCTTCCTCCCGAGCCGCGTTACCCCAGCACTCCGGCCAGGAGTGCCGCGCTTGCCCTGCCGCTGGGCGGACCCGTCCCTTTCCCGCCGAGGCCCCGTCGCCGCCCGGCAGCAGCCGCCCCAGCCTAGGCTGCGCGCCCCTCCGCGCCCGCTCAGCCAATGGGCAGTGCGTGGGGCGTGGCGGGCCGCGATAAAGGCTGCGGGCCGAGCGTGCGACGCAGTTGCGCTGCCGGTGGGGCGGGCGCGGAGCGGTGCGGAGTTGTGCGCGGTCCTGCTAGCAGACATGCTGCGAGTGCGGTGCTTCCGCGGGGGAAGCCGCGGGGCCGAAGCGGCGCATTACATCGGCTCGCGGGTTGGTGCCGCGCAGATCCGCTGCCGGGCTCGGGGCAGGGTGGACAGTGGGGTTGAGGATGCTCTGTTGGGAGAAGGTCCTGTGCAGCCCCTCCGCGCCGGCGGGCGCAGGCGTACGGGGGTGCTCCGACAGGTGGGAGCGGGCGCGGGGCGGCTGCGGGCTTTGACTGAGGCTGGCACCATGCATCCTCCCAGTTCAGGAGCACAGTGTTCAGTGACTCCAGTCACCACCGTCAGTGCTGTGCTCCTAGTGTCATCACACTTCTAAACTGAATGGATTTTACAGGGCAAATTGTCCCATAAGCGTCTAGTAGGCTGTGAATAAATTGCAATGTCTGTAGCAGTGTTTCTGTTAATGCTCCAAATAGTGCACATTGCTTTGGCATTACAGTGTAAGGCGTCGTGGACTGAACCATTGCTTTTTGCCTTTTTTAAGGGAAACATAATGTTCACTTTTACGTTTATTTTAAGCTTGGAAGAGTCTTTACAGGATGGGTGCAGCGATCTTTCCAGAGCACCCAGGCAGCTACCGCCTCCCAGAACACCTTTGCTGCTGATGACAAGGCTGCTAGCACTATGCCTAAGGATTGTCTTGTTTGCTCATACAATGAATGGGACCCACTGGAAGAGGTCATCGTGGGAAGAGCTGAAAATGCTTGTGTCCCACCTTTTTCTGTGGAGGTTAAGGTAAACTACCCAACCTTTAACAGGAAATAATGTCGGCTTTTATCGATAAATCTGTTTAAGCTTTACAGTGCACACAGTGTGTTTACTCTTAAAGATTCTTTCTTCATTCAGAGTAGTTGTTTACATCTGTGAAACTTTACAGCATACCTCTGTTGTATGTGTGCTGCTTCTTTCCACTTCCAACTGAATTAGCAGCTTTAACAAGTCAGTAGTAGAATCTCTAGTATGTGCAGTCTGTCCAGTAATAGAGCCTTGATGCTATCAAAGTGCACACTGTAGCTTTTGAGATAGTTGGTAGGACTGCTGAAAGTTTAGTTGGGCTCAAAACTGTGTAGGGTTAGTACTTTAAAAAAGTGTAGTTTTCTACTTAGTAGTCTGAGAAGGATTGAGTTCTATAGCTGCAGACTAGCAGGATGTTGATAATGTTAATTATTTACCACAGCAAATGTTTAAAATATATAGCTGCTTGTTAAAGAGAGTCATTTCCTTACAGCATACTCTTAAATTTCTTTCTGAAATGAAAATATTTTTCTTAAATGCTGCTACAGTTTCTCAGGTACTCTCAGACAATTGTTTAAAAGGTGCATTGTGATTATTAAAACTCTTTTCTGTGTCCTGGCCATGGTACTTCTTGAAATGTCTAAAATGAGTTTTACGTATGCAAACAAAGGGGCCTGAAATCTCAATCCTGAATTGGAATAAAATAGGTTTCCCAGTCATATACCCTCTTCCTACTTTTTCAGAATGTAGGAAACATGAGTGGTGTGATGGTGTTAACTCTTTCTCTGTAGTAAATTTAAGATTATGCCATTGTATTTGTGCAACACAAGTGTAATTTCTGAGGTTTGGAAAAGAGCAGTACTAGAGGACGTGTGGCAAAGAGGGGACCTGTACCTCTTGTGAACTGATGAAATTTAAGTATGTCATAGCTGGCTCTGAAAATAAAGCTCTAGCTTTACTCCTTAGGACAAACTTGTTTCTATAGGAATGCTAGGCACTTCATACGATCTGCATGTGACTTCTCAACAGCTGGCAAGTCTGAGGTGATCAAATTACCCAAGACCTCACTTAGAGAAAAGGAACAAATTCCTTCAGGAAGGATGAATGAAGAATGAATTCCTTCAGGAAGGATGCTGGCTGAACGAGCAGGACTCTGGTAGAAAGAAGGCTTGACAACTTGCTTACTTGTTCCTGACCCCTTCTGCTACTGTTCCAGAAGGGCTCCATATGCACTTGTTCCTCTGTCATGTTAGTGTTAGCAGAGACCCATCAAAACTGCTGGTTTCATAGTTTATAAATCTGAATTAAGTACTTCAACAATACACTGAACTGAAGCACCACTGTTTACTTTGATTATGTCTGGATTTTCTTAACCATGAGAACCAAGACCTTATTATGAATTAGTTTGTAAGAAGGCTGTTACAGGATTTCAGGAGCAGAGGATTTAGACCTGTAAATGTTGTACTTGCTTTATGCCAACCCTGTTGGGTGAATTTAGCATCTCTTACATTTTCTGGACTTCTGCTGTACCTGAAGCATGCCCCTTCTAGCCAGCAAGGCATGTTACCTGTACTTGGGATGGCTTTAGAATTCCCCATGTCACCACTGTGACAGTACTGAAATGAGGTTTTAACAAGGTGACTACAAATGTATGTGTTTTGGAGATGAGCTCAAGGTTGTTTTCATTTAGAAACATGTTTGCTACTCTTACTAAATAGCAGAGTCTATAGTGTTTGCTGTGTTTGTACAGGTCTAGTGTAATAATGACCAAATCTTCCATGGCCACTTGGCAATACCTTCCACTTGGCAATACCAGCCACTAAATAATAACTGAAGTGTAATGTAGTCTCTTGGGTTTCATCTGTGATTTGATAAATAATGATGTTTTCTGTAGGGCTATGGCTAAGGGGGGGAAAAGACTTCTAGAAATATGTATTACATTATAGTAGTATTTCCATCAGTAGAAACAAGTAATATAAAGTACTGTTGCTTCTATATCAAAAAATATGAGGAAATGAAATGTCCTGAAAATCCTATCTAAAAGTCCAAATTAACTTGTAAGTGGGAATGAAATGTGTACTTCTCAACACTGCAGAATGGCTTTCCTGTCTTTCCTGCTGTTCCTCAGAGGACTTTTTCTCTTGGACATCATGCCACATGTACATTCTGCTAGTGGACTAAGTTTGCCTGATAGTACAATGAGCCTGCTTAGCATATACAGCTGAAATTAACTTTGTTATTATATGTGTGTATTTGTGCAGACATCAGCCACTCACAACTAGTCTTAACACCTGTATTTATGTAAGTTTAAAGACTGGACACATACACATCATAAAATATCTGAGTGAAACCTTGCCAATAGTGTATATAAATGGTAGTAAACAAAAAAAATAAAGACAGCAGAGTACTACCAGGATAGGATTCTCAACCAGGAATAATCAAGCATTTATCTGAAGCGTTGATGCTTTTCCTTTTTTTTTCTTTCCCCCCCCCCCCCCCCCCATTTTAGAAGTATCAGCTGGACCTTAACAATTCTTGGCAACTCTTCAAAATACTGCAGGAATCAAATATAAGGCACACTATGACATGTTAGGATTGTAATGCATGTAAAATAATGGAAAGTCAGTGAAAGAAGAATAAGAAACTTTGAACATTAAGAATTGTCTTGCGCATCTATTTCACTCTACCAAAATAACTGATGCTTATTTGTTGTCACTTACGCGTCCTTTTGTTTTAGGCCAACACATATGAAAAGTATTGGGGATTTTATCAGAAATTTGGAGGCCAGAGTTTCCCCAAAGACCATTTAAAAAAAGCTATTGCTGAAATTGAAGAGATGTGCAATATTTTGAAAAGAGAAGGTGTCATTGTCAAGAGGCCTGATCCAATTGACTGGTCTGTGAAGTATAAAACCCCTGATTTTGAGTCTTCAGGTAAATGTTCTTCCCTTGTTGAAAGCCTTGTTTGTTTAGCTCATGTCTAACACATTTTGTATGTCACCAAGTCTGTCTGTCTTGTTGGAGCAGGGTTATTGCTAGTGCTAGATGAAGTCGGTGATGGCTTTGTGTAGCTATGACTTGGAAAATCTTCAGGGATGGAGATTCTGCCACCTGGTTTGCTGACCCTTTAGTGCTTCATGAATTTGCTAATGAAAGATGTTTTCCTGATGCCTAACCTGAACTTCCCACACCAGCATCTGTTGCTAGATTCCCTTACAATGTTTTCACTGTCACTACCAAGAAGTGTTCATCTGTCATGTTTAGTGGCCCTGAAAGTAGCTTAGGCTGTTACTGCTTTGTCCCCTACTTGCCATGTGAAATAAGCTGAGGTCCCTCCACTGCTTCTCCCAGGTCATGTGCTGTAAGGCTCCCAAGTATGTTGATAGCCCTTTGTTGGATCTGCCTTAAACTATGAAGGTCAAAACTGTAGTTTTCCGGGAGGTTTGTATGTCTCTTTACCTACTTGCCACATTTCTCCTTGTGTAGCACCATATGGCTTTGGTTACTTGCAGTGAGAGTGCACTGGCCATACTTGGCTTTCTGTCAAGTTTAGTCTCCAGGCTCCTTTCATGGCAGATGTCTTCTTATTAGGGAACAGACACTGTTAATGAAAAGTCCAACAGGACTACTTCCTGCACTAGTTCTGTGTTCCATCAAATTCTTCTGTGCTATTACTTTTTAGAAGGATAGTGTATAGAGAAATGAGGTCTACTTGGAAAACTTGCTACCCATCATCACCTTTTAGTCATCTGAGTAATTCATAAGCATTTATCTAGTTAATTTCCATTAACCAATTATGAAGCGGAGGCTTGCAGATTGGGGATGGCTTTCATCTAGCCATAAACTTGTTGTGAGTGAGGCTTTGTAGCAAAATTTGCAAATATTTTGAACAAAAAAAATCACTTTGAAAACCTACTGAGGAACGTAAGGACCTGAAATTATGCACTGGTTTCCCTACTTTGCTACAGATGCTTTTTGCCATTCTCTTGGATAGAGGTAATAGGAAAAGGAGGGTGAAATGTGAATAAGCTGAAAGAGCTGAGAAGAGCATATTTGTCTCAAAGGTTGATGGCCATTATTCTTTCAGGTATGTATGCTGCCATGCCAAGAGACATCCTGTTGGTGGTGGGAAACGAAATCATTGAAGCACCTATGGCTTGGCGTGCTCGATTCTTTGAGTATAGAGCATATAGACGAATAATCAAAGATTATTTCAACCAGGGTGCTAAGTGGACAACTGCCCCCAAACCCACAATGGCAGATGAGCTCTATGATCAGGTATTGTTCTCATTTTGCTTCAGAAGTTCAGTTCTGGTTATATAGCATTTTGTTGATAGTTTCAGTCTGCTATCTAGGTTTCACAAGGCAGAGTGGGACACACACACACAAAACAAATCTGGAAACATGCGGGTTTTCTAGAGTATGCACATAGTCTGTAGCCTTTCCAGCTGAAACTGAGTGTGTACAATTAGGGAATAAGAAACAGGAAGTTGTGTCTATTGAATTCAAGTCTGCTTTAAATTGTTTTGATAACTGGCTGTAACTTAGCACTACTAAGGAGGAAGGAATGCTATAAAGACATCAAAAAGAGTACTTTAAGGAATTAAGATTCCCTGAGAATGTCCATGTGTCCTGAGTGTATTAGGAAATGGGAAAGAATATTTTGTCACAGAAAAAAACCTCATAATCTTTGTTCTGTATGATATTAGAATTGTGAAAGTTACATAAAAGAAATAGTGGAGGATCTAAACAGTATTTACCTTCCAAATATTTAATTAAATTTTTTCTTAATTTTTTGCTATTGTCATAACTTTGACTCGAACAATTTTGGCAGTTTCCTATAGTCCCCCAAATGCATTGGGACCTTGGTAAGAGCATCTATAGTAAGTGAAATAAAAGCGTTTGTGGAATAATTATAACTTTCTGGGAACAGTGACATCTTATCAATGATGTGAAGAAGTCTGTTGAGTTACCTTAGAGTAATCTGTCAGTAGAAACTTCCAGAGCCTGTTCTAAAGCACGGAAACTACTTATCCAATAGTTTTTGTTTGTACTGTTTTTTTACACCTCATTTGTTCTTAATTGCATTGTTTCATTCTAAAATCTATTTAAATTCATGAAGATCTACCTTCTGGTTTGAGGTAGTGCTCTATTCTACAGTGTGGGAAAAGGAGGAAAATCTTTTCTTGGGAAATAGCTTGCATACCAGTATTTCTGCCACTGTGAAGTGGTTTCTTGGAATGATGCTTCCACTTCACTGGCAATAAATACTTTTGCCCCAGAACCCAGAATATCGTAGAGACAGTAGCTCTGAAGAGAGTTAAATTCTTGGTGTAACTCTTATCACTTGTTCTTGAATGTACTTAAAACCTTTTACTTAAACTTCCACCTTGATGCTTTTTTTTTTAATTTTAATCTAGCAATAAGTAAACCAAACCACAGCAAAGGACCATTCTAGCTATCAGTATAAACGTATTTTCTTAATTTCAAAATACTTTTCAGTAGCAAATAGTTTGAAGGCATTCCCTTACCAACTCCAACCTAAAGTTGCTATTCCTTTTTCTATAACTAGGATTATCCAATCCGCTCTGTTGAAGACAGGCATAAACTTGCTGCTCAGGGAAAGTTTGTAACTACTGAATTTGAGCCATGTTTTGATGCTGCTGATTTCATTAGAGCTGGAAGAGATATCTTTGTACAAAGGAGCCAGGTAAACAGAGCTTTCTTCCAACAGTTTTGCTATCTGTATGATTGATACTTGTACTTAGGTCTTTTTGGATTCCTGAACAGCGTTAAAATAAGAGTGTTGACAGAAGAAGTTGCTATCTGTAGAATGTCTGGTGTACAGGACTGTTTTACAGATCAACAGCTAAAGGCACAAACTTCTATTACTTTGACTTGAAATATTTATTTAAATAAAACTTTAGTCAAACTAAACTTGGATGCAATTTTTCTAGCCCAGTGAAACTCACTTTGTCCTGTTTTCAGGTTACGAATTACATGGGCATTGAATGGATGAGGCGACATCTTGCACCAGATTATAGGGTGCACGTAATCTCCTTTAAGGATCCTAACCCTATGCACATTGATGCCACTTTTAATATCATTGGACCCGGTCTTGTGCTTTCTAACCCAGACCGTCCCTGCCATCAGGTAAGGGTGTAGCAGAATGGAAAGTGTTTTATTTTTAAAAATGACTCAGCTGGATTAGGTCCCTAATGGGTAATGGCTCATCCACGCATTTATTTTGTATGCACTTGAATTATATTTAATTATTGAATTTAAATAGCACTCAGTTGCTCAGGAACTTAGAGAGGTATTTGCATCTTGACTTTAGAACTTTCTCAGTAGTGCAGTGGCAGTTGTTCTCCCACAGCTTCCTGCTATTTCAGAGGGGTGGGTGAAAGGGGGAAGCTTTTCTTTAAAGTCCTGTCAGGCCGCGCTGGTTATTGAGTTTTTGGAATCGGAGCTCCACCTCGTGGTAACACTTGAGCTCTTCCAAGTATTCGCATAATGAAGTTGAAAATTCTCCTCAGCCAAATTACCCTCGTATTTTTAACTTAATCGTGTAATTCTTAGGGACACAAATTAGCCCATACGATGACTTTGTTTTCTTCCCTTTGTTAAATAAATGACATTTTCTTATGAAACGTGATGCAAATATAATTTTATGTGGTGTTTCTGGTGTGTTTGTTTCTGCAAATGGCAATGTAATTCATATCAATGGCTTTTACAGTCATATGGGAAGAAATAATAGAAAAAATAAAGAATTTAATATTTTGGGGCTGTTACTAATATTTTTACTTCACAAGCTCCAAACTGCATGTGTTACCTTTTGTCTTTAACAGATCTTAGTATAAATAGCATAGAGAAAACCAGCAGAAAATGCTAGTGGTATGCAAAGTTTGAAAAGGCTTTAAAAAATGCTTGTATGAAAGCTTGTATGAGTTTGTAGATGGGTCTTGAATGAGGGCAAGAGTAGTGATGAACAGAGCGAAGAGGATATCATGTATATTGAAGTAGCCTGAGAAAATGTTATGTAGGTTGGAAGACATAATGTGATACTTTAAGACTCTAATTAAATTGCTCTTTCAGATTGAGCTCTTCAAGAAAGCAGGCTGGACTGTGATTCAACCCCCAGTGCCACTCATCCCAGATGGTATATTCACTCTGTCTTTTCTAACAATTCCAAGAGTATTCTTAAGATAATATGGGGCAACACAGGTACAGTAGAAGGTTCATTCTCATGTGTTTAGATCACCCACTGTGGATGTCTTCTAAATGGCTCTCCATGAATGTCCTAATGCTGGATGAGAAACGTGTGATGGTGGATGCCAATGAGACATCAATTCAGAAGATGTTTGAAAATCTGGGTATGTCCTAACATATTTCAACATATATTAAATCAAAATGATTGCGATACCAGCTGTGTGCATCAGGATGAACAAGGATTTTGCTTAAAGTAGTCAAAGCAGCTAGCACTAGAAAAAGTACTCAAAGAATTGGATTAGCAAGTAAGAATCATTCAGTGATATCTCTCCTGAATACTTCAGTCATAGAAATATGTGCTTTTTACATCTTGTGTCCCTACCGCTTGCAGCAAATAAAGGTATGAATAGCAATTAAAGTTACTGCTAGCGTCTTTTGAATGAGTTTTTTTAATGTAAAACTGTTCAGTTCGATGGTCAAAATCTGTCTTGGAGAGGCTGAGTGTGCATTTTGCTCAGTGATGTAGAGCTGGCTATACCTCATTGCCAAAATGCTTCAGATTTTTCTAGTTTCAAACTCAGTGTACTTCAAACTGTCAAATTAAGACAGCTTAACCCACGTATTTCTGCTCCTTTATGGAGAATTTCAGTTCTGTGAGATGTAACCTCATGATAGGGTGGAATTCATTTAGATATGCAGTGGTAGGAGAATAGTAATTGAATATAAAATCTGAAAGTCTAATGCACTGCCCACTGCAAAGACAAATAGTAAACACTTGAAAAACTGAACTCATGCATTTAATCCAACTACTTCCACCATGCTGGGAGGGAAAGATGTAGGTAGATCTACTTGTGGCTCATAGTTGGTTAGTAGGAAGGTGGCAAGGTTGCTTGGTGCTACTGCTGCTTGTGCCAGCTGACTATTTCTGCTGGATAAATACATGGTGATGTGAAACTTAACAGGATAGAAAGAAGACTGGTGGGTAGATGCAAAGTCAAGAGAAGTGAGGGAATCATTGTGTTACAGAGTAAAAGATAATACTCCCCAGTAGCAGAAGACTCCTTTAAAGGGACAAAAATGATGGGAAGGAGAGAATGATCCAAAGGTGGAAGATAGCAACTGTGAACCTAGAAGAAGGGTTGGTGCCATGGATGCAAGTGCACTTACTGAAGCTTCCCTCAAATCTGAGATGATTGCAGGTGAGAACCATGCAATCTAATGCTTTAATCTGCTTCTAAAGACTGGCAATCCTTAGTGAATCCCTTAGCTTTTCAGTCTTGGGTTGTTTTAATTTTCTGCATGACCAAGGAGTTGAGGATTTGTAAATGCTTGAAAGTATTTAAAAATGAGGCTATGAATGCTAATCATGATGTATCTTTCATGCTTGACTGTCACATTTTGTATCAGTTCTAGATAAACTTCTGTAGTCAGGAAGTTTCTAGGACTGAAATGGGTCTTTTGGGAACAGAACTACTGCTGACCTATATGGTGGATTCCACTGAGCTGCTCCTTAGCTCTTGAAAGTATCAAGAAGCAAAAAGGCAAACTTCATAACAGAGAAGTCTTCTGATCCTAGTCCATCTGGCAGGACTTCATTTAAGCTGAGCCACAGCTGAAATATCAGAGTAAAAAGAAGTGAGAGAAAGCTTAACCTAGGTAGTAAGTACAACAGACTCTTTCCCCTTTCATGGAAAAAGGGATTCAGAGCTCTGTATTTTGAATGCTGCTTTTCTTGAAAGGCACTTGAAAGAGCACATTCAGTGTCTGAACTGTAAATGCTCAAACAGATTAAAGTGTGCCTTGGTCATATATTGTAGCAGAATTTCAGCTTATTCTTCACATACTGCAAAACCTGAATTTATCTTTTTATTTACTGGCACATCATAACACCTCAAACAGTGCCTGTCCTCCACGTGCTGTTATTCCTGAGGGTATCACTGGAATAAACAAGTCAGCCATCTTCCTAGCTTGTTCTCTGCCTCGAATTTGGGAAAATAAATTCTTAACAAAGGAGTAGAAAATACTTTCAGTACTTGCATCTAGCCATATGATCTGCTGAAGCATTATCTAATGTTCTGATCAAAGCTTACCACATGCATTTGAGATTTTAAATTTAAAGTATGTGATGTATTTTTCTTGCAGGCATTTCTACAATTAAAGTGAATATCCGCCATGCCAATTCACTGGGAGGTGGTTTCCATTGCTGGACATGTGATATCCGCCGCCGTGGTACCCTGCAGTCTTATTTTGACTAGTTAGGAGCCACATTAGTAGCAGTGGTTCAGCTTCTAAAATAAGCATAGGAAATGAGCAAGTTAATTTCACTTTTGTTAAAATGACTGCATGAGCTTTAGTGCTTGATCCAGTGGTCTGTAAATGATGTATTCTTATATACTCTTTAGTTTCAGCGGTGTAATTGAAGCTACTTCCATCACTACAGGTTTTCTGGCTCCCTTTCTGAAAGACATCCTTCATCTTTTCACATTGGCCTTGAATGTAGAAACTTGACAAGCTAGCTAAAAGGTCTTGCTTGAATAGCTTGGCCACTAATTTTGGACATCTACCTCTGTCTAGTTACTCTATCAACAGGCAGCTTGAAATATTAAACTTGAATGATCTTTTTTATTCATTTTAATCAGTCTAATATGTTTGTGTGTAATGAGTTAAAATAGATGCAACTGTACAGATCTCTTATGGAACCAAGTAATTTTATAATGTTTTTCATGTTAAGCCATACAGATATTTACAGAGAATTTCCAATATGAACTAACTTTTAAGGTATGTTCACTTGCCATGTCCTCCTACATTTTCTTCTGATGCATGGCATGCATTGAATACTTTTTTATATTGCTTTTTGTATTGCTGAAATTGGTTCTTATTTAACTTTTACGTGTAGAAATGACAGCTAATATTCTGCTTGTACAGGTTTCACCCTGAATTGTTTACATAACTTAAAAAAGCACAAAACAAAAAGCCCCACGAGCAACACCCCTGTAGCCCTAAACCTCTGACAGCTTACAATCCCTTCGTCCTTCAACTGTAGCAGATACAGAAAGATGTATCAAACATGCCAGATGCTGGGAACGAATTTGAGTATTGATTACTGAATATGTACTTTTTATGCTAATAAAGGTTGTTTTGCATTCCTAACTTGTTGCCCTTCTGAAAATGAGTGAGAACGAAATGTCTGGCTGTGTACATGTGTAGAATACAGATGGAAATAAAGTGTTTACATGGATTTGTTTTTTTTTTCTGTAAAATATATAACATCTTACATATGGCTGAAAGCCTTGCATATAGCCTTGTACTGTATTGTTACTATAGTATGTTTCTGCTTCTGCTTTGCACAGATGTATGACTGGTAGGGGAAGGTAATGCTAACAGATGTTTCTTACCAGAGTGTGGAGGAATCTGCTAAGTCATACAGTATATAACATGCTTATATATAGCCATATGGCCCTGTTTTAGACAGAGTTGGGTAGGACTTAATAGGTTGTATGTCAACAATCTAGAATGCTTTAATGTGCCAGGCTGGAAGAACTAATTAGCTGCTAGCATTCGACCACATAGAGATGGTCCCTCTTTTCCCTTTGAAATCAAGGCTCTTCAGACAATAGAAATTCATTTGAGTCTTCTATAACCAAGCTTTGCTTTCTAATATTGCAAATGGAGCTGGACAGCTACGTAGAGGAGCATGCACAGCAAGTCATCTTTCCTGTTATTCTGCGTGTTCTAGTGCTGAATTGATGTCTCTCTGTTTGTGCTTGGCATAATGTATCACAAAGTATAGCTGAAACCATTACAGACTCTGGCCAAATACAGACTAGTAGCAGGACACATGCACCCCTCACATCTCCAGGATTAAGGAGACTATATTTTCATATCCTTTAATATATGACCCCTACTTGACAGGGGGGTTGTGATTTATAGGAACATTACAAATGCTCTGACTTCATCTCAGTTTACTCTTCTGAAGCATTTGTGGTATAAGACCATCACATCTTCTATTTTTCTCCCTAAATTAACATGATTCATTATTGACCCACAGTGATGGAAGTGCTGCATGTGCCATGACCTTAGTTTTCCCTTTCTCTGGAAAACACACTGCATCTGCTGTGATATGATTAATCATTTATTTCTTGTTCTTCAGAGCAATAGGAGAGGAAGGATTGGTAGGGACATCTGCCTGGTTATTCTGATAAGGAAGGTGCAGTTCCTTAAAAAATAGCATAGACTGGAGATTTTTGACATCAGAGGGAAACACTCAAGACACATTTAGCTTCAGCATTAGACTAATCTTCAGTTAATTTGCAACTAAAGTTTTTCAGTTACTACTGTTCGTATGCTGTTCTGATTTGTAGTGTTGAATTGAGGCATGGGTATCCAATGGTGAACATGACTGGAAAACCGTAAAGAAGCTTGGGTAGTTCCTTATACCCACATGGGAGAAATGCAAAAAGCAAATGGCCAAAAATCCAACGAGGACTGTCATTAACCCTTCATCCCTTTCTGTTAAGAATTCTTTTTTAGCCTTTTCTGTTCTGTATGGATTCTCACCTCCCTGATTCTCAAGCTCTGTTGCTTGTGGGCTGTTTCTTTTTAGGGATGTGATCACTTCCATGGAACCATATACTATTTGAATCTACTTGACACTTGCATATTTTCCTAGGGTTTTAAAGAAAGTGCAGTAATTCTTACTTCGATGACAAATATACAAACTCTATTGCTGGCACAAAGCTGTCTTTACAACAGGCCTGTCTCACTGCTTTGTTTTTTTTATTTCTTCATTTTGGGAAGCTGAACTAACCCAACCAAAAAAAGGAAGTATTGACTCAGTTTAGGCTTCTAGTTTAACAGGAAAGCAGTGCTTTTACTATGCTTTCTTATTTAGACCATGACAAAGAGTCGATTTTCAAGTTTCTAATGTCATAGTTCAGCTTTAGCCTTCTTATTTGTAATGCTCACTTGAAAAGCAGCTTCATGAATTATTATCACTTTCTTTTCATAATCAGGAGTTTTGTTAGTTTCCTTGGGTGAAATTAATACACATAGTAGCTGGAATTGCTCCCTTTCTGTACCCTTTAGGGCAAACTGCATTGTGCTTTAAAAAATCTGGGTATAGTCTGAACGGGATTTATTTTCCATTCATAAAAGAAATTCCATTTAGAAAAGGATATTATTCACCAAATTTAAGTGCCAAAACTCTGGCTTTATAAACGTTTCAGCCTTTTCCCAGCTTTTTTTCTTCTCTCTTATTAAATGCTCCTTTTTCATCTTAAACAGCTCACATTGTACCAAGTCTTTCAGCCTGGAAGCCACCAGTATGCTTCTGAAGTTGTTTAGGGTTTTTTTTCTGTCAGTAATAGAAGTTCTTTTACCTAATACATAGAGGTTTTTGAGTGGTTTGGGAATAGGCTTGTCTCTTAAGTCACTTTCACTTCAACAAGGAAGGCAGGGTGGTTGCTCCATATGACCAGAGGCTCTTTTCAATTTCAGTAGCCATGTCAGCATACAGATCAGCAATACACACTATCAGAAATGCATTTATGCAAGGTATTGTTACTACCATTGGTTTGGGACAGAAGATCTGGTGGTACAAATATTTTTTTCTCGAACCTGACTCCTTTGCTGACCTTGAATTGGTCCGTTAGCCCATCTGTTTCATGTACGTTAAAAGGGAACCACACTTAGGTACTCTCTGAGGTGTAGCAATGATTTAACAGTAAGTGCCTGGAAACTGTTCTAGCCTACAGAAATGCTGGAGACTATCTGGGAACCCTGTGGGATCCTGTCTAAGTCTTTTCCAGCACAAGACCAGGGAGGACAAAATTTGTATCTCTTCTGCAACCACAGTATTTTCTCACCAGTGGAGGGAGGATGAGAATTTACACACAGATATGTTTACAAATGTCCCTGGGATATGCATGTCTGTATTACCAAATCTGAAATTACCATGTCTCACAATTCCTTCTCTCCTATTAGTGTTATTTGGCGATATGATTGTGCTGCTATAGGAGAGAATTTATGAAGTGGACAATGTAGTGATAAAAGTTCAAAGGCAAATTTTAAAGCTCTGGGGTTCTGTATAGTGGAAGAACTTGAAAAATGCTGACGAGAAGCAATGTTTTCCCCAGTAACCTATTCAAGAGACAGTGATGGAGAGACAGCAAAACCTTCAGAGGAATGATGAAGGGAACGTGGTATATGGTATTGTTATGGTTGATAACATCGCATAATATTAATACATATAATCTTCCGAGTTATTTTTATTCTTGCAGACAGAGAGAGGTCAGTCCGTGTTACAGTTGGTTTTGGTTAGACAAGACCCTGGAAATACGTATCTACAGTGGGAAACAGAAGGGCTGGGGTTCTGCTGTGATACCTCATTACAAGCAATGTTTTGAGGCCAAATTACATGTGGGCAAAAGGATACTACTAGCCGTAGGAAGCAGGAATGATGGTGTTTGACCACCTCTGTTCCAGGCTGCAGTGTATATGAAAGCAAATTAAAGGTGGGTTAGACTTGAATTCTCCCTTATTTGTTTTTCAGAGGCTGAGAAGGCCCTAAATACTTTGTTGGGCAAAAGGTCAGCTTCAGCTTTCAAAACAGACAGCACTCAAAAAAAGCAGCAGAAATACAGACCTGACTGGGAGGCCTATAATACAGTATCAGTCAGAGCCACAAGGAGAGGTGATAAATCTGTTGTCTGCTCTAGAGTGTTTCAGGGTGGGGTCAGGTCATCTGCAGGTGATTAGCAAACCCCTGTCTGAGCAGGGTCCCTGGAGAGCTGGTATTTCCTTCCTTTTTGCTCCTGAAACTCAGCTGTTGTAAGCTCACCATTTATGATAAGGCAGTGTATCTGTATAGATGCCTGTAATGAAGTTCTTCATGTCTGTCTTTCAGATAAGATACAATTTTTGAAGTACCAGCATCAAGCCAAAGAGGATGTGGAGAAAAGGTAAAAGTCTTTGAGGCAGGGATAGCCTCCTGCTGTAGTTCATGATTTGGAACATCAAGTGCTGATATGATATGAAGGGGGAGGAAAGGATTGCTCTACTTAGTGGGCAGAATGGAAAGAATCGTTTTCTCCAGTCAGATGCTTCAGGCTGTGTCTGTGCTAGCAGAAAATGGTTGTTTCTTGTTTCTGTATGTCATAAATGTTTCTGCTCTTAAAATACTCTTTTGTCTGTGTTTTTTTGAACCATGTGATTAATAACCCAAACTGCAAAGCTTGGTGGACAGTTCTGCAACTGCTATGTTAATCTTAAAGAGGCTGATGTCTACATGCCTCCGTGTAAAATTAGTCTTGGTTTTAGATCAAAAATTATGCTCACTGTGGATATTTTTTTCTCTGGTTTTATACAGTGCTGGTGGAAGTTAGACTGTTGGATCCACAGATATTTCTGCTAGTCAGAGGCGCTGCTGAAGTTTAATTCCCTGTTCCAGCCTCCCAGACTGGCTGAGGCTCTTTATCCCTGCTAAGGAGAGAATCCAGTGTGCTTAGCTGTGCTGAAACTGTCAGGATATCCCTCGGCCTCTGGCATTTATCACTTCCCAAGAGGGTCTGTTTCTGCTTTCCTTTTGCTAGCGCATTCTCTGAGCTTAATTAAGCAGGCAGGAAATAGCTTTATGATAATGAAAGATATCCCAAGTTAGTGGTTCATTCATTAGTTTATAGCAAACTGTCACAATTTATGAGTTAATGAAGCCAGATGTATGAATGAGGAACAGAACCTTCTAAACAATTTCTTACTACTGTGTTATTTTCATAAGCCTGATAGTATGATTAATTGGGCAGCACCACAAAAGATGGACTGGCAAATCCAGTGCACATTCTAGAACAGCTTATATCATCTCCCTGCTCCTTCTCTGTCTTGAAGAACAAGAATGAGGGAGAAGATGTTTGGTTGAGACCCAGACAGGATAATATGAAGGTGACTCCAACTGGCAGGGATAAGCAGGAGGAGGAACTGACAGATAGTAAGGTAACTCCCTCAGGTTTGTTCATTTATCTGTTATCTACGTGGATGATTGTTTGGGGACCTGGTAGATTTAACTGTGCTTCTGCAGGTTCCCATGTAGAAGAAAGTATAGAAATACTAGTTGGTGTTTCTGTGTTGGCATCTCATTGGTGTTGTTTCCTGATGTGTAATATACCTGTCCTGCTTTAGGGATTTTTTTTATCTTTGCCTTACCTGTTTGGGATAGGAGATGTTGTGACATCTGTTTGGGATATGAGATGAAGTGACAAACCCAGTGTGACTATAGCTGTGGCCTTGCCACAGTTTCAGGCACTTGAAGAAAGGCAGATTCTAACAACTGCATGTGGGGCAAACAGAATTATTAGAGCCAAATAATAAAAATTGGTCTGTACTTCAAGACAGACAAAAGCGCTTTATGGTGCTTAGATGCACACACATCTTGGCAGTAGCGCGGACATGATGATCTCTTGTCCTATCCCTTCTATAGCTCTGACCATAAGATGTGATCTGAGCACAGATGCAGAATGTCACCATTGCCTGGTACTTCTTTCTGTCTGATTTAGTAGGATCTCAGATCCATGCATCCCAGGCACAACGGATAACACAGAGCAGTGTGGGGGGAATGAAGGCTGAGTTGTTGAAGGCTCTGGATGGGTGTGTGCTTGCACAGTACTTGAGGCAACTGAATTCCTCCTTGGCTTTCCCTACAGCTGCAGGGAGTGAGGTGGAAGAAGGGTGGTCATCGTGGCTTGGCTGCCCTGCTCCATGACTTAAGGAGAGCAACAAGTGGGTTGTGCTTTTTTTAAAGTCATACCTAACCTTCCACTTCCAAATTATGGTTCTCATCCCCCCTGTTTTACACACTCAGTATTGCCTCTATCTTTTTATTTTGTGTTCACCACTGTGTCACATAAATTTTTAGCTCCTTTATGGACTTGGACTTATGCACCTATTTTATTGTGACTGCGTGCTGCTTTTGGCTGGGATAAAGTTAATTTTCTTGGTAGTAGCTGGTATGGGGTTATGTTTTGGATTTGCGCTGGAAAAAGTGTTGATAACATAAAGGATGTTTGGTAGTGCTGAGCAGTGCTTGCACAGCATCAAGGCCTTTTCTACTTCTCACACAACCTCACCAGCAATAGGCTGGGGGTACACAAGGAGTTGGGAGGGGACACAGCCGGGACAGCTGACCGCCACTGACCAAAGGGATATTCTACACCATATGATTACAGCAGCACTAGAGGGTGCTGCTGTAATGTCAGTAGCTTTCCTCCAGTCTACCCTAAGGGATGTTTTAGAACAATTTTTGTTGATTCGTTTTGTTCCTGTTGATGTTTTGATCAAAGTCAGTGAAAACACCTCAAAATGTTTTTCACATGTAGGTATCATTTGTTTGATCGCACATAAAGGGCTATTTCTCAGCATCCTATATATGTGAGGGCAATTGCTGTGGACTACAAAGACGCAGTTGGACATTTGCTTAAGGGCTTGCTGTATTGTTTAAGCTTGCATAGGCTGCCAGAAATTACATGAGGGCCAAACGAGGATTGATCGCTGCCTTTTTAAACCTCCCTCACATGGGCTGAGCACCACAAAAAATATATAGACAGAGCCATTCATTTTAAAACTATGGCTCAGAAGCCATACATTGTTAGGGTCATTCCCCATTCTCTTAGATCCCTCCTTGGGGTTCAGTTCTGCCTCCCCCTCTACAGGAATGTATGTAGAAATGCTGGTATTTCATTGAGCTGCAATACAGGTGAGAGTTCTGTGGGTGATGTGGTTTTACTCAGCAGTTCCTGTTTCCTCAGGTAACAATTCAGAATATTTCCTTCCCTTAAGGAAAATATACTGCTAGAAATATACAATGTATTTGGTAGAACCAGTAGTTAGCATGGTCTGGAAGCTATTCACATGACCGTCAAGAAATTCCAAGCTGTTAGGACAAAACAATTTAAATTTATTTCTACAGAAGCAGCAATTTCCTGTGAATTGCACTTTATTCCTTCTGCAAGTTGAAATCTTGTCTTGATAGTATATCAGTGATGTGCTTTTGAGCAGCAAATTTACATTCAGACACAATCTATCCTCTACGCTTTTCTCTATATTACTTCTGAGTCAGCAAGGCACTGAAATAACTGTGAGGTGACCTGCTTGATGTGTACAGGGATGCTGGGTAGAGTTCATTCTAGCTTAGCTGTAATACTGAACAGTGTTCAGTGACGCAGGTTCTGTTACACAGCTCATGTAAAATTATGCCAGAACTGTTAGTTTTTCTGCTGTTGACTGATGAGCAGTAAGGTCGCTACTGAGTGTGTGACATCCGTGGAGAATAGGAAGTAATAATGGTTTTGTATTTAATATTTTTACAAGTACCATTACTTAATACTTTGTGATGTCAGTATCTAATATTTAATGCAGGCAAGTATTTGGTTTACCACAGGCTTTCCTCCCATGGGGATAAAAATGCTCATCGCTTCCTTCAGTATGGTAGTGGCAACAGTAACTTTTTCTGGGTGTGTGGGTTTGCTGTTCCCAAGTGTCATCAATTTTGAAGGCTGAGGAATTGTACAAACCCACCCTTCCTTTCTGGGCAAAAAACATGAATTAAATTGCTTTGATCTTGTGGTGGGCTGGACTTTTCTTGGGACGGCTGACATCAGGAAGCTGGCATCTAATGTTGCAAGGTGTTTGTGGTGCCATAGAGAGTTCCTGAAAAGAAGGGTGAAATGGGGTGGCTGTCTTGGCTTGTAACAAGGCAAGGAGAAACCTTGTTCTTCTGCAAAGCAAAGGCCTGCTAAGCTTTGTTTTGAAGGGATAGGTCTCTCCAGCTCCTTACCCCAACCCTATTTGCAAATCCCCATTCCTTGGGAGAACTCAGGGGCTGTCAGAAGAATGGTAAATACAGTCATGACAGGAGAAAAAAAATGAATTGCAAAGGCTGAGTTACTTGGCCATGGTGAAAGAGGAAATCAAACAAGACATAGAGATAAATAATCTGTCTTCTGTCTGTGTGGCTTGTACTTTATATTGCCATTCTCTTTTCTATATATCCAGTAATGTGTGGTACACGGGACACAGGCCAAGAAGGAAAGAGGATTGCAGTGGTTGTCCTTATCAATTAGGCAGTTAGGCAGTGATTTCACAATCGTAGCTCATTTTCTTCACTGTGGAGCTAAGAGACAGGCTGTACTGCATCAGGACTGTCTGCAAACACCAGCATATCCAGAATCTGGATATTTCAGATTCTGCCCCCACTTTTGCTAACAGATAAGTGCAGTATGATGCAAAATAGGATTTCTTTCATAAACAAGAAGAGATATATAATGGCCAAACACTCAAGGTATGCCTAGCAAATACCGAACCGTAAACCCTTTGCAATGATCTTCAGGATGCAGTCATTTCTGTGATAACTTGTGAATTCAGCTCACAAGCCTTTCCTAACTGGAACAAACAGGTTTATTTCACTGTACTAAGAGTCCATCTCACAGCATCCCTGATCCTGCCTTGCAGCTTATCTCAGGAAGGAAAAAAATGTAAACCTTTAGTTTAATGTTGACTAATAGCATTAAAGTTAGAGTGGGATGTCCATTAACCTGTTCTGACACGTTTACTTGTGGCAGCAGCTTGTTACTGGCAGGCCAGGGCAGGCTCTGTAACAGGCAGCCTTATCAGGGCTTGGGTCAAAGGCCTGTAGGACCTGAGTTCTGTGCTCAGCTGAACATCAAGCTTGGTGAGGTATGAACAGTGTTGAGGTGTCACTAATGGCCTGGCATTGCCAGGTCTGGGGCAGCTTGGAATAAAGCCTCTCCCAGCCTGAAGTCAAATATACCCATCTCTGTAGCACTGGCAACTTCCCTCCGGTGGGACTTCCTGATGTCATGAGCTTGGCCAGGAGCCTTTTGCTCAGCAGGGTACTTGTAGGATCTCTCATGCCTCCTGGACCACCTATTTTCATGAACCTGACATCCCCTCTCTCTTGAGTTTACTAGAGGCTGGCACTATTGCAAGGAAATCGGTCAGAGCCCGCAGGTAATACAGTGCAATTTCCTTATGAAATAAAATGAGAAATAGTTTTTAGCTTTCCCTCCTAGTCCATAAAAAATACCAGTCGTTTCAGGCACGTTTGTGATGCTTTCTACTTGCCTATGCTTTAGAAATGCAAAGAGTTCTTCTGTCTATAGCCCCTTCCATTTAACAGCTCCTCCTGCAGAGGTGAGCAGTGGTGTTGCCTGCTCTCTGAGGGAGGGAGCTCAACTGCACCATGCTGCGGGCTCTCCTGAAATAAAAAAGGAAACTGGTACCCAGCTGCAATTACAGCTCTCGCTTCCTGATCTCCACTCCTGGACTGTACTTCAAAGCCACCTTTAGACTCATCTGCACTTTCCCTTTTTCCTCTTCTTTCCTTTCCTGGTGGACTTTGACATCAGGACTGCAGATGTACAAATGGGCTGAAAAGTTCAGTTTCTGGCTTGATACCTGGGGCAAGATCCTCCAGCCACAAGTCACCTTCTGACGTGGGGAAGAGCAGGCACCCTTGTTTTATAGGGGAAAACCACTGAGCTGCAGACACGAATCTGGCCTGTCATTGCTCAAGCAGTTAGTGACTCATGTACAGGGAGAGTCCTGATTTCCTAAATTAGTCTGAAGTAAGCCAAGCTGTGGGCTATCCTTCCTGTGATCTAACACAACTTGGAACAGATGTCTGGTTTATGCTAAAGGCTGAAGCTGAAAACCTTGTGAGTTTGCTTTTCCACAGCAACCATAGGAAAGTTTATCTTACATTATGCTGCATATGGGGAAAGTGTTTCCTTTGATTATTCTGTTTTAAATTAGAAAACGGCCAATTCAAAACCAAAAAACCCTGTGAAAATTACTGCCACAGAACGTCATCAAAGCAGAAGACGTAGCACGGACACCTACGTGGATAATGAGATACAGTGCTTTTCCTTGCTGTTTAGTGCAAGGAAACTTCAGAAGGCTAGTTTTGCCTGCTCTGGAAGATAGCTAATATGTCACTAAATGGGTGACCTCTAAAGAGAAACCAGAGAAAAAAACAACGCAAAGCAATTTGATAATTTGGGAAGGCCCCTTGCCTGTGCTCTTTAAAATTCAGCAGGCAATTAGTGACCAGAGATTTTTGTCCAAGAGAGTAAAACGAAACATGGAAATCAGTCCTTGAAGCTGCTACAATAAACAACCCTTGTGAATAATTGGGGCAAAGATTGGTATAGTTCCTGCCCCCACTCTGTTCCCTGTCTTATACCCTGCCCAAGCTGGATGAGGGGGGTGGCCAGAGGGACCCCAGGGCATCTTCCTGCATCATTGTGAGGGCTACAGCAGGCAGCCAGGACCAGTTCTGGAGAGGCTGTCCGGTTCTGCACTGTGAAAGCTCTTTGGCTGTCAGAAAATGACCTGGACATATAAGATCACAGAAAGTAAGATTTAAACTCAGTGAATATTCATAGCAGTGGTCTGTGCGCAGCAGAATCTTCCAGCTGTGAAGGGAGTACCTTGGCTGGTTGGCTGTTGGTCGGATAGTGACTTCATGAGTGAGCTTCAAATTATTTCAAACTCGCTGAGCTATGCTGCCGCAGTGGAATGAGCATGTGCCCGGGGCCTGGAGGACTGTAGGCTTGATGGCTGGCCACTGGGAGAAGCCTGGGGTGGTGTTACACTAGTGCCCACACCCTGCAGGGGTAAGTCAGCTTTGCTTTTCCTTCAGCTTGTGTGGGCAAATGACAGGAGTCTATGTGTCAGTGGACAGAGATGCAAGTTTGATGAAGATATTGAATATAATCAGTGCACAGCCACCTGTTCTTGTACTAGTCTTGCAGCTCACGTGGAGAAACTGAGGCACAAAGCTTTTGATTCACCTCTCAAAATCACTGAATCGATGGCAAAGACAAATTAGATTGCTGGTTTCCAAATCTGCACTCTTATGCTTTGCTGCCTCTCCATAAAGAGACGTCTTTGCCCCTATGCTTTGTGCCTGTTTGTCCTTTGACTTCACTTATTTGAAATGAATATATAATCAACAATGCATACGCCTGGTTCAGAGTTAGACATACACTGCTCACAGTGCTTGCAGGCCTGGAGCTATTCCTGTCATAGCCTAGACTGACACTTCTAGTTACCAACGAGTTTGTAAAATGTAATCTCAAACTCCTTGAAGACCAATTTTAATTAAACTCCTGAGAAATATCTCATGAAAGTCAATTCGATTAATGAAAAGATCAGTATATAATTAAGCATGTGATCTGAAGCAAATCACTTACACACTTTGTGCTTCAGGGGCAGAAGGAGGTCTACAAATCAGATCCCTGTAGTGCTGTTTTTTAACAATGCTGCCAACATGAACGTTTGAATAAAGTATTTTATATTTTGACAGAATTAACTTTAATCTTTCTGCATAGTAGCCACAAAAAAAAGAGTTCAGGCCAGGCAGCTGCACTGAAAATGAAGCCATGTGTGTCTTTAAATAGATGCCAGAGGTCACAGTCAGTTTTGAAATTCTAGGGCAGCAGCTATCTGCAGTGGCACTGCCTGATATGCAGTGTAAACAGAACAAAGAGGATTGATCTTTTGTTACCTGCTTTTATTTATAATTATTGTAACCCCTCTCTATAACACGTATGGTATGTTTGGAGAGAAGTGTCATATTCCAAATTGAATGTGTTCCTTTAGGTACGTGGTTGCTCCATGCCCTGAGAAAAACAATCTGTTTGCTTAAGAAAGCTCCCTTAGGCAGCCCTACAGTATAGCCTGATTTTTACTGACTCTGGCAGGAAACTGAGGGCTATTTTGTAAATTTATCCCTATTTTATGTAGACTTCAGAGAGTGGAACTTTTTTAAGCTGAACATGTGACAGATGAAAACCTTGCTGGTCCTGGATGGGAGCTCATGGTCTCTACTGCAAAGGACCCTGCTGGGTTTACCCACCCAGCCTGCTGCGGCACTCAAGTCTGTTCATCCTAAAAGGGAGACATGCTTAAGGATTTGACCCCAATAGGATTTGCAAACAGAGCTTTGTGGGTTTTTATGTGGCCCACACCATGTCTTGCTGAGAGGTTTGCATTGAGCAAATTGAATGTATCGCAGCTCGGAACAATCAGCCCTCTGCCATCCTTTCGGGGTTTCTTTCATCTAGTAAAAATATTTATTTACCCAAGCAACAAGTTGAATGTGAGTTGGCTTTATTACTGCAGTGACGTAGAATGGCTGGTTGCTGGGTGACCTTGCTTCTGATTTTATGGTCTAGGCCAGCTCTCCCAGCAGAGATGTATGGCCACGTATTGCACTCTGTTGTCAGGCTTCTCCTGAGAGGATCAGAGAGGTTCAGTGTCAGTTCTCCTGTAGGCCTGAGAAGCTGTAGTCGTTTGCCATTTGTATGTGAAAACCTGGATCTGCAAGAAAAGTCTGGGAGAGATAAATGCCTGACAAGAGGAGCTATCAAGGCTTAGAACAAAGGCCAAGCTGTGTGAAATCCAGCAAAGAACTGGGATCTGCGTCCTTGGATTAGACCAGCGAGCATAAAAGCGATGTGTGGCTTACTGCAGGGCTTTTGCAAACTGGGATACTAGAGCCTGCATGGTTTGGTTTGGTTTTGCCCGGAGGGTGATTTAATGTTTTTCATTGGAAACCAAGGTTTTGCAACTAATCAGACATGGAAGAAAATGAAGGCGCGAATGTTTTGGAAACCAGCCCTGTCTCTAATGGTGCTTGGTACCAGGTGAGGACTTATCCTCCCTCCCTCCCAATTACAGAAAATATTATCTCTTTCTGCTGTTTACAAGTGACTTCAGTAAACCATTGCCCTTCGACCAGACTGAACACAACCTTTGCATCAGCCCTTGTAAACAACTTCAGAAATTCCTTAGAGCAAGGTTGTGCTAAACATTAGAAATAGAAATGAAATGGTAATGTGTGTGGTTAAGCTACTGTCGCCTGCCTTGCTGGAAGTTTCAAATATCTGAGTAACTACAGGTTTCTGTGCTGTGGAAACCACCAAAATAGTTTTCTTAGGTGCTTGAAAAATCCAGAAGCTTCTTGTAATTTTAGCAAAGCCACTGCTTTAAGATTTGCAGGGCAATTGTGTTTAGTGAAACCACAGCAAGCCCGCAGTAAGATAAGCATTAATTTGGGCAAACAAATTGACCATTTAACTGCATGGAACTCAATGTCCAGCAGCGAACTCCTCATATTCTCCCAGAGCTCGCTTGAGAGCATTTAACCTTCCTAATGGGTCAGCTGTGCTGCTTGTGAAATCCTGGACAATGAGGTTCTGAGATTGTTTTCTGTTTGCTTGTGTTTGTAATTTGATCTCGTGTAACAACATTGTCCTCAGCTCACATATAACCACAGGGGTAGCTCTGACATCCTGTCTGAAAAAAACCTCGTTGTTTCCTGTGCTTGAAATTTGAAAGATTTCCAATTTGGACAGGTTAGCGTGTTTATATTCATCTCATCCTGTTACATGAAATTAAATGATTAGGATTCTGGGAGCTGGGCATTCTACCTCCAGTTTGATTTCCCTGAAAATCCTCTTCACAAATTTTGGAGGGGACTAGTGGAAGTTTTGCTGTTGCCTGTGCTGAGGCCAGGATTTCAGTCCAGACATTCATCTTTGGAGAACGAGTCTCTGGGAGGTCATGTCAGGAATGTGCCAGTTTAGATTCTAGCTCAGAATTGCCTTTTCTTGATAGGACTTACTGACAGAGTAACAGTAATTAAGACAGAGAATTTGGGAAACTGGCAATCTGCTAAATATGGTTGTTGTTCATTAAAAACATTCTTGGTGAATATAGAAACGTGTGTATCTAATGAAAATATGTCTGGTTTCGAGAGCTGGTCAAGCGAAAGAAACATAATCACCTTGTCCTGCTGGAATATCCACGGGGCATTGATCGCTTGGTGCATCTCCCGCAGTACTGCCCAGACAGTGGCCTCATTAATGCTTAGGGTCTTGCACTGGAGTGCCTCCAACAAAAATATGCATTGCCGTCGCTGTTTGCTATTTTCATTTTCTTGTTTACAAAGTTGGCTATCCAGTGAAAAGACAGAAGCAAGCAGCACAAAAAAAAAAAGGGATGAAACAATGAGAGCAGTTTGTAAACACTGAGGCTGAAAATTATTCACCCCACTTATTTGGCAAGTGGGCAACAATAACAAAATACGTTCACAGAACTCCAGAGCAGTTTGCAGTCAAAACGTCTGTGTTTTCATAGTATATATTATTGAGCTCAGATCCTGATTTCTGTGGAGGTGGAGAGTTAGAAAGTGAGTTCTGGCAGTAGCATGCAGCTGTGCCTCTTGCTCAGACAAACTTCTCTACAGCTGCAGGTGTGCCTTATTTCCAGAATATTGGCACTTTTTTAGACACGGATTCGAGTTCCTGGAGGCCTGGGCAGGATGCATGGTTGTGGCAGGAGAGAATATATTGAACAATAATGTGCACTTTCTCATGGCCTAAAAGTTCACAGAATAGGTGAAGTTTTACATACTACCGTTGCACAGCTCGTAGAATAAGATTTTTCTTCTGTAAACCTGGAGTTCTCCAGTTTTTCCTTCAAAAATGGAAAAAACTTTGTTTCCCCTGGGAAAAACTCAGAGGGTTTTTTTCAACCATGTTTTTGTTACATTGAATGCGGCCTAAAACATTTTTCTTCAATGTGATAGCACATTTTTCTCAATAAATATTGAGAAATAATATCAAGAATAGCTGATTAACCAACTACTTCAGCAACTGCCTTTGCATTTTTTCAAGTGCAAATTTGTGTTTGCAAATAGCTTTTTCTCCGTCTTATTGTGGGTACAAATATTACTTATTAGAGCCTGTTTTGTCAGCATCCCAAAACTTGGCAATTGAAGATCCAGCTACAGATACTTGTGTTTGTGTTCCCTGTTTTCGTGTTCAGTTTAAGAGGGCTCAGTCTTGTTTCAAGATGCAAGTGAAAGTGTGTTGATATGCTTTTATTTAGGTTTATTATAAAATCATAAGATATTGTCACTTTGTGTGAGCAGGCTGTGCCTCAGCAGGGGACACGCGGGCTGCCCTGCACCAGCGCCAGCAGGGCCTTGCTTTCATAGAATTTGAAATGCACTTGTCTTTTGAAATAAAAAGGAGCCAGTTAGTTATTAACTTGCAGAAATATCTGATTTTAGAGAACAGAAGATTACAAAACAAACTGGATTTTCACCGGCTCCTGAAGGGCAAACAGTACACTGCATCTGGAGGGGGGAAGGGGAGGGAAGAGAATTTGCTCCTTGCATTTCCTTGCAGTGTGTTTGTGTTGAAGCTTTTGCACTCTCATAGCACTTGATGTAAATGTTAATTAGCACTCCAGGGGAAATGTGTTAACAAATGTACCTTTGACACAGGTCCATAGGTAAGCTCTGCTCTGTAGCTGCAGGCTGGGAAGATTAGCTGGCAAAGTAGCTGGCGCTGCTTTTGAGGAAACTTCAGACGTGAGTTCAGCACAGCTTGCTAAGCGCTTCGACGCTGTTGCAGCTCGGGGTGTGCTTGCTGCTGTACAGAGGAGTGCCAGGTAAAATGTGAGCACTTGTAGGAAACAAAGAGCAAACTCCTAGAAAAGGTATACTTCTAGTCATTAACAGGATGCAGATAAGTCTGCCTGGGCTGTAGCTTTCGTGTGACGAGGAAAGAACATTTTCACTTAGTACAGATTTTGTGGCAGAGCTGATTCCTCCTCCTCCCCCAGAGCTGATCTTGATTAGCAATAACTATGGGTGGTAAAGTCATTACCGTAAGGTGTTAGAGTAGAAAGGTAACAGTAATGCATTCATAAACACATTTACCTCATCACTGCACTTCTTTCCCTTTCCATAAACAGCAGGTCTGAGATTCAGAAATGGAAATCATTTGGAGGGTGGGATTTTTCAGCAGTGTTCAAACCTGCCTTAACTCAGGTTAACATACAGAAACTGTGGTGGTCTGTGGCCAGATTAATTCCTGAACATGCCATAACTTCTGTGAAAACATATGTGAAGCCATTTTCCAAGATTTGGTTTGTTTAGCTGTTCATTGCTGTGCAATTATCAAATCCTGACTTCTCCCTTGTGAGGAATAGCTCATATTTAATATGCTTACAGTGAGGACAGTCCAAGGTTACTAATGGCTCTCTGCAAGTGAGGTTGGCAGTTTCAGCCCAGCCCTCATGAGCCTGCTCTGGGGTTTGTACTAGTGATGGCAAACCCTGATGGAGGAGGGTGCCTGTGTCAGAGTGAAGGGCAGTGCTGCTGTTGGGAGTCCTCCCCTTCCCTGGAACAGGACGTCATGTGAATGATGCTGGTGTTAAAACATGGCACTTTATCTCAGCCAGTCGGACCCTGGCACCCCTCTCATGTCTCCTGCAGTTGGTATTTGCAAGAAGCCTACCTTTTCCTCCATGTAAAATGATTTATTTCTGGCTTTTATGGTCCTGTGAGGAGTTTCAAGCCTGTGAGCTGACTGCTGCTGGTGAGGGGCAATCAGCCCCTGTTTCGGAGCTGCCTTTGAGGTTTTCAGAGACTTCAGCAAGAAGGAAGAGGGTGGGCAGAGTGTGGATTAGCCCATGTATAGGTGGTGGGTGGCCCACAGGGCTTAGTGCAGGCCCCCCTGGGCAAGCCTGACCTCAGGCAGCCATGGAGCACTGCTTTCTGCTCACCAGATCTCCAGGTACAGGTGTGAGCCAGGCTGCAGAGTGTACTTGGCCTGCCTGTCCCACTTTGTGCCTTCAGCTTGCGGGTCCATGTGGTCTGGAATAGCCGTGTCTGGCATAGGGAGTTCATGTGGGCACTCTTGTTTTGAAGTGCAGGTGAAGGAAACACCAATCTTCTCTGCAGTGGGAGATCTTGCTTTGGATTGCTGCTAAATAAATGTGGCAAGGCGCAGCAGAGAGGCTCTTCCTTCTCTTGCAGGCTGTGGCAGGAGGGGTCTCTGCCTCTCCTCAACTTGCCTCTGGCCCTGGGATGAGATGGCACATGGCACCTCCAAAGTCAGGCAGGGGGAGGTCATATCAAGCAGACTGCCTGCTTCCATGTCCCACCGTGGTGACAAGAGATAGAAGTAACTTTTATTAAACCAATTCTTTGTCAAATAGCGCCCCCCCCCCCCCCCCCCCCGACTACAATTAGGCTTCTCAGCTGTTATCTATGTTCATAAATTCTTGTCTGCCAGATTTTAGATAGCCAAAAACAGTTAGACCAGCCAGCAATTGTTCACAATCCCCATATAAATTGAATCTTTAAGGACAACAGTTCCATCCGCAGAGTTACTGTGTATCTGGCTGGCTTTGGTTATGGTACTTCCTGTGAGTAATCTGACTCCTCAGCACCCAGCCCAGGGTTAAAATTCAGCCCAAGACAAGTACAAAACACCCTCAGGTTTTGATAACTTGTTTGCTATCTAACTCGGCAATAATCTGGTTCTCACGTTCAAATAACCTGGTCACCCAGCAGGAACTGAACTTGTGCCTCGTTGAATGATGAATGTTGCTTTAGTTGCTTAAAAAGAAAACATACAAGAAATGCAGAATTCTTGTTGACCCAACAACTGAAAGAAACATCACAACATTCCCTAAATCAACAGATGGCAATTCTCAAAACAAAATCTGAGCAGCCGCCAAAAGTTTATAAAGCAGGATGTGATACTATGGCCAAACCAAGACCTCAAATCTTCCCTGCCTGAACTGTGGGGATGAGCTGAGAGCTGTGTCTGGTGACGTTAGCTCACGTCTCAGAAGAGCTGCTTGTGCATGAACCTACCTGCTCTGCAGTCAGGAAATTTAATTACTGCTTCCACAGTAGCCCTCACAGAGTACCCTCTGCATGAAATATGCATTCATACGTGATACATCCCACATTTTTTTCTGTTTCCGCATACAGAGTTAAGGTTAATGTTCCATACACTTTGGACAAATAGTAGTTGCCATGGGTACCATAGCCTTGAATTTCCCGTCTCCTGAGTGCTTAAATTCCCCACCTTAATTTTACTTTATTGGTTTATTTCTGTAACTCCTTATTTCCTTGGTTTTCTCTGCTTGAGAGGGCAAAGCAGGACATTTCATAGGCTGCTCGTATCTTCTCAGGCTTTTGCATTTTTCACCCCAGTTTCAGGGAAAATTGAGGGTGGTTTTTCGCAAGGTATATATCGAGTAGCAGGAAATACACTGTAGTGACACCCAGCACGCCAGAGGCTATGTGAGCCTTGGGCCCTGCAGCAGATACACTGCCTCCTTAAAGCCTCTGCTACTGGAAACCCCACAGGCTCACTGGGCAGCCTGATGCAGTACTTTTATAGCTTTAGCATTAGTGTTTCTTCCTGCCATGCTGTCCTCATGCCCCGTGAGCCCTCCTTCTCCTGTCCTGTCTGCAGGAGTATGGAGAACAGCTTTTTCTGTTAACCTTTGGAGAAGCATAATGCTGATACCAGCTAGAGCAAGTGGTCAGCCTGCCCACTGGGATTCACATGGAGAATCTCAGCAGGAATCTGATGGGTTTTCAGAGTTTTTATTTCGGGTCCTACAATAACAGAAGGGCTACATTTGTCTGATGGGACTTGTGGGCCATTGCAGCATGGCTAACTGCTCTCCCAGAGCCTTACAAACTGTCCAGGTGTTTTAGGTTTATTCCATAATCCTAGCCCTCCAGAAAATGGCATAAAATAATATTGAAATGGGAACCACAAGCTATAAAAACATAGCCCTAGTTGGTAAGTAAAATGAATAAGTAGCTGTTAAATGCAAAATGAAAAGGCATAAAAGGACAGTGGGAGCTTTTGCTGTTTAATCTGAAGTGTTCTATAAATAAAGCCAGATTGCTACATATTGACAAAATTGGTCACCCCTAATTTAAGGCAGTGGAAAAAGTGTCCCATAGACCTGACTAATGTGGATAGAAATAGAGAGCAGCTTGGAAAAGAGATGATATAATGCTGGCATTGTGACTGCAGACCCTGCAAACTGGACGTCAATACCATCAGCTCAATAGCACTTTCCTCCAGCAGCCCTGTGTAGTGATTGAGGTCGATTAACTGGCACTGCTTACTTTGAAGTCATGATAATTAAAGCTAGGGTGTCATCTGCATTGTAATTAACATGCTCCTCTGCACCTAATTCATTTTGACAGTATAGATTAATGATGGTAAATGACCAACAAGGATTTATCACGAGATGATTTTTCATTCTACAGGCTGCCTCAGACAATTACAGGAAGTGATTGTTAAGTTTAGGCTATTGTCCTGGTGTAATTGTGCATGTTCATTCTTAGTTTTGTTTTGCAGTAAAACCCATCCAAGGGCTTCATAAAGACTCAGTTATGGTCCCTAAGAGGCTGAGCCACACATGAATAGGGCAGAGGGATGCATGGGCTGGTGATAGTGAAAAATCAGAGTAGCATCCTAGTGCTTGCAGTCACTGCTGATATCAGTAGGTGCTGGGACTGATGAGTATTTGTGTAAATCAGATGCTTTTGCAAATGTAATTCTGTTGGGAGGTTGGGCAGTGAGGTGCCTATCTGGGACTGGTTAGCAATTTTGGTAACAGTACTGCTCCCCCATGTTGGTGCCGGGGTCTCTTCCTGTCTTGGGGAGGAAGGATCTTTTTCTCTGAAGCATGCTACAGGGCCACGGTAAATCAGCAGTCCTGTCTGCCAAGAGCTGCTGTTTAAGCAGCATTTAAGCTATAGCTTCAAGAGTGATCAGTATTTTGAGTGACTAAACCACACCATATAAAGGAGATGCCACCTCAAAATGAAGGTACTGAGTTCCCTGCGAGCTTGGAGCCTCAGGTGGTTTCACTAGCCCAGCTTGCAGAATCTTGACTTTCAAGCCAAACCAGTCATGAGTAGGGGACAACACCATGTCATAATAAGCAGAAAGTCATGAAAAATGGCACAAATTAAGTGAAATTTTCCAAAGCATACACAGTGCTCAATCTCTGGTTACTTCTTGCAAAAAGTAGTTTCATCATTGCCTTTTCTTAACAACAGCTTCCTTGTGTACACAAGGACTTAACCTGGCTTATTTAAACTGCATCATGTATTGCTGCAAGAATACCTGATTAACAAGATGACCAAAGTGTGCTGTTCCATGTGTCAGTCAATAGCAATTAATATGCAGGAACCTGGTCCAAAAATGTGAGATTATAATGGAGATTTGGCTTGCTTTGTACGGCAGTGTTGCTGTATGAGCAAACAAGTGCTAATAGGATGAGCTGAGTTCCACTGCTTTCCCTCCCTAAGGCTGTCATTTTTCTCACTCCTTGCCTATTGCCCCATTTATGCCCATCCCAACCTCCCTCCAAGGTGTGGTGAAGCTCTTCATGTTTGCAGCAGATGGCTGAGATTTACATTTTGAAAGAGAGGAGTATTGCACAGATGCACAGCGGTGGTATTTTACCAGCAGCAGGTACCTATGTGTGTTGGGGGGTTGATATTTTCCCCTAATGCATGCACAAGTCCTGTCCTGAGAATCATACTGCAGATCAACTTCCCTAACTTGTAGCAAGCACTGATCACAGGCCTAACTGCTTATTGCTCGAATAAATAGCACATACAGAGGATTTGAGTTGACCATGTAGTCAAGTGAAAGCAGTTCTCCAGTGTCTCTTCTCAGGGCACGCAGCCAGACCCTGGCTTGCTTTCCTTTGTAGACGAGATGGGCCAGAAGGAAACTAGTGATCGTTGCCTCAGAGTTGAATGGGCTAATTCCTACGTGACTACAATAAAGACCTTTGGCACAATGCACAGCAAAACAGTTTCTCTCTAGAGGCACAATAACATGCTGCAATGCCAGGAATGGCTTGTTTTGAGTAATGAAGGCGACTTTGCAGGCTTTGTTGCTACCTCTGCACACTGGCTTTTCTTTTTTGTTCCTGACAGTAGCAAAGCGAAGGTGAGGAGAGTAGGATGATAGAGTTAAGAGAAGGAAAAAAACAATGAACAACAAAAAAGCCCACCCAAAAAACCAAAACCAAACAAGGAAAAAAAAAAGGAATTTGGAAATTTGAAATTTCCTTTTTTTTTTGATTGTCAGGATAGGCATTTATTACTTAGTAAGAGTAATAAAAACCTAATAATTTTTCCTCAGAAAAAGTTTGCTGTATGGAAACATTTTGGCCAGCTTTTTCAGAGACTGAAATACTAAGAGGAGCCAGAGGTTTAGCTGGTAACTCCGAGACTCTTAGTATTAAAACAGGTAAATTAACCCCTGGGCCCTCCCTACCTTGGCAGAGCTGTTTTATGGTGGACCAGATCTACTGCGCATTGCAGGGTCACCCCACCAGGGTCCCAGGCACAATCAGGGAGCTGTGTGTTAGCAAATGTGGCTGGGACATAGATAGGCACATGGCATGGAGAGGATGCTCGGCTGCCATCAAGCCTGCAGGTGCTCAGACACTGCTACCTTCTGCCCCAGGATGACCAAACAGACTTGAGTCAGTCTGTAGTGTAGGTGACCTGCCAGCGTCATGTACTCCCACACCAGCCCAAGCACAGGGCTGAACTGCAAGGGTTTTTCAGTGTTTGTAGGAAAATACTGCTCTACTTTGCCTGCACAGCCCTGGGGACTCTAGCTTGATGCTGGGTGGCTGCTGGTTGTGCAACAGTGCTCCCTGCGCTACTTCTCTCTAACCAAATTGTTTCTCTTCAACCAGTAACCACAGGGGATGGGTAAATAGACCCAGGGACACAAGGAAGGTGGGGAAAGAATGAAAGAGCAGAAATGCTGCTTCCTGCCTGCCTCCTCCCCTGGAACAAAATCTATTGGGAAACAGCTGTAATTGAACTGTCCCTCCTTCCCCAGCCTCAGAGAGATGGTGATGAGGTGGCTTTGGGGGGGAGGAGCATGTGGATGAAAGAGGAAGTCTCTGGGGCACCATGACTATGGAAACACACAACGTTGGTGTTAGTGTTTGTTATTGCTGGCTGCAGAGATGCCTGCTCTGCACCTTCAGCACTGGAGGAGCTAGGGTACATCTGAAAGGGTTTATCATCTTTGCAGTTTTTCCCTGTGAATAACAAAATAGGGGTTGGGAGCAGAGCTGGATGAATGGTGAGTGTTTTGGTTTGCTCTCTGAGCCCTCCCCCTCAAATGTGAAAAATAAACAGAGGTCCAATGAAGCTAAGAGCAGAGGTTTCCTTGGAGATAACTGAGGGGGTTTAGGAGGAAAATTCTTAAATTTTGCAGAATATCTGTATTCAGACCCAAGCAGAATGCCTGCTGCTGCTTTAGGAGCTGCTTATTTCTGTCCCCTTTCATTTTGGAACAGAAAAAAATCAAACCCAAGCCATTTCATTTAGAAAATACCAAAGCAAAACATTTCACAGAATCGTAGAATAGTTGAGGTTGGAAGGGACCTCTGGAGATCATCTAGTCCAACCGCTCTGCTCAGAGCATGTTTGAATTTGCTATACATTTCTGGTTTGAATTTTTGTCTGTGTTCGCAATAATTTATCAAATTTGGCTAGAATTTACAAACAGGTCTGGACACCACAAATTGTATTTTGGGGTCAACTTAATACTTACTGATTTTCTGTTTTCTCAGGCTTCTGTTTGGGATATCTATGTGCTCTCTGACAGGCTCACAATGTACATTGTCTTTGGACTCCATATACAAAGTGTTTCCCACATGTCATGAATTTCACATAACTCCTCTTTTCTTCTTCCGTATAGCTTTATATAGCCACAAGTGTCTGACTTAATATTTGCTTACTACAGCATGCTTGTAACTTGTGACTTCAAACGATGTGGACACTCATGGAAGCAAAACATCAGTACTTGTTATGAAAAGTAGTAATATACTGTCTGGTTGGCTTCCTACCTATATCCATACATAGAATCATAGAATCATTTAGGTTGAAAAAACCTTTAAGATCATCAAGTTCAACCATAAACCCAGCATTGCCAAGTCCACTGCTAAACCATGTCCCTAACATCTCAAAATGCTGATCCATGTCTGCCAATGATTTACTAAAGGGACAAAGTAGTATCTGTCATTTACCCATTAACTTTTCGGTCCAGGTTAAAAGAAAAACAAAACAGAGGGATTGGGACTGACAGCACATCAAGAGTAGCTGGTGACCCAGAAAAAAGAATGACCAGGATGCCTCAGACATGGATGTACCCAGACATTTACACAAAGCCTAAAAAAAGTTTGCATTGGGAAAGTCATTTGTTTGTGCTCAGGACAGAGTCACCCGTGTGCCCTGTGGGGTTCGACACCTCAATTCCTACCAGTTGGGGGTGACTGTGCTTGTCTGAGCTGCCATTTGGAGAGAGATTTTTAATGGTAGTTGGTGTGATCTGGACATGTGGTGGAGCAATAGAATTGGGTTTTGTCACATCTGTAGTAATGAGTTGCTGTGGGCAGGCCCAAGGAGCTGTTTTCCGTGTCTGTATGCTAAGTGCGCTAATGTAAAGCTCACGTAAAGGAAACCCCTACGCTTTCTTCCAGTGCAGTATGGAACTTGTCTGCTCTTTGGGAAATGGAAGGACAATAATGGCTCTGTCAGAAAATGCAACTCAACCCTTCTATTTTTATTCTTTCTTCTATCAACTATTCTAGTTTCCTTTTCTGCCTTTTCTTATTGCAAATCATAAACCCAGGCTAAAACGCAGGGCTTCCTTTGCAAAACTATTCCCTCATGCTTTCAACTGGAGCAATTTTCCAACATTGAAATGAGCTCACAAAATATTAGTCCGACTCTGAATAAGATTTTCCACAGTTGGCTGAAGATTTTGGCTTAGTTCTAGAATAAACTTTTTCGGAAACCTTTCTGGAGTGGATTCTGGATAACCTGTAAAGGAGTAAAAAGTCATGCATAACTTGTCCTTCCAAAATACTCAAGGCTTTTACATTTCTCACTCCAGAAATTATCTTTCTTTTCATCAAACGTCAGCTGCTTCCAATTGCTTCATTCTATTTTAGTCACCTCTTCACTTTTTTTCCTTCCCATGCGTGACTAAATGTCTCCTTTAGATCAACTTGATACAATTAGTTTTTCCATTCATCCATTCTGTTGTGCTGGTTTCTTTTGCCATTGGAATGCTACATGAATGTCATACATTGAAGGAGCAATATCATCTGTGCAGTCCTGAATGTGGGAGTACTTGGGATCAGTTCTGCAGCTTAACACATGAAAAACATTAAGACAGCTGCCAGTTTCTGCATGTTTTAACTGGTTTACTTTCTGCAGCTCTGAGTACAAATGCTGAGGCCATGGCAGTCCCACACAACAGAGTGGTGCCCAGGTCCATGGTCTCATGGTGAGCATGCTAGCTCCTGAACTGGTGGGACTAATTCTGTCTCAGCTCAACACTAAGCTCAAGCAAACTGGTCCTTTTGAGAGTCAGGCAGACCAAGCCTAGGCGCCTGGCTATGCTGCTCCACCTGCGCTGCTTGTGAGTTGTTCCTGAGCCGTTTCAGTGCAGCACTCAGCTGCTGGTGTCAGTGTGCTGGCTTGGTCTAAGTGCTGGCACAGGCTCTGTGCTTTGCCCTCCTGCCTGGGTGAATGTGACATGAGAAATAGGTTATGTTACTTTATGTGTAGGTGACTGAACCCCTTGTTAAAAATTCAGTGAGGTGCAGGTGCCAGCTCTTCTTCTGTGTCCATGCAAGTCCTGGATCAAGCTTTGGTGACCAAAGAAGTGTTGCTGTTTCTCAGTCCTGCAGCTCAGTAGTACATAAATGCTGTCTTGGATTTGCCTTGATTTGTATAGCTGACTAACACACGTGTTGCTCTTCAGTAACTTTATTTTGTTGCCCTCAAATTAGAATGAAATTTCTCCAGCCTTTGATCTCTTGTGTAATACACATGTACCCTCCAATTTTCTGATGGAAAATGGATGTATATGCTATACATGCATTTTCCTTTCAGTTGACAAACACAGGAGTTGAAATTACCCAGAAATACTGCATCGCAGCTCTAGCTGTGTAGTCACGGTTGATCTAAGCTGTGCTGCATACTGCAAGGGAAGGAGTCGGGTTCAGGCCTGCCAGAAGGCCTCAAGCACTAAACCTCTCTGTCCAGAGTAGGATATGTAATGCTGCATTTCCTCAGGATTGCTGCCAAATGACTAATCTTGGACACTTTCAGGCATTCCAGCATGTCTGGTTAGTGGTTACTCTAGCCATTCTATCATGTTTTTGGGAACCAAATGTCTTGCACGCTAAAGCAAGGTGCATACTATACAAGGGGATGCCTATAATGGATTTAGGTAGAGTTAGCCAACACACAGTGGCTTTACATCAAAGACAACCATGTGAAGAGGGAGCTCTGTGTATATATATACTCAGAGACGCAGGGGAACCAGACCCGTTCTACATAGTTTACTTAGGAATCACAGGCAGGGGGGATAGGAAGGAGGTATTTTAAAACACCAAATGAATTAATTAGTTCATTAACTTCTGTTTTCATTTCCATACAAGTGATAACTACCTGTTATGCCCAGAGGTGAGCTAGTGACACAGTGCTCTGCAGTAAGCTGCTGGTCAGACAAGCATCACACTACTTACAGTAAAAAAGAGCTTGTTTTCTGCTGAGAGAGCTCAAGGTCATAGGCTATTCTGTTCCATAACCTTGTTTGTTCCAATTTACTAATGGACTCCCTAAACCTGGACTAACTGGTGGTTCCTTCATTGCGTGGTTCACAGAGCTGTCCCAGGGCATACTCCAATGGGCATTCAAGCATCATCTCATAGAATTCTCCTTTTTCTTCAAGGTACAACATATATTTCAAAAAAACATAGTGTGTCCAGACACTGATCATCTGTGGTACATAGCTCAAATGCTTTACTTTAACCAGTACATCTGCCAGAGGCTGCTCCTGGTTCATGTGAACGCTCTTTGGGGTTTCACTGTACTTTTTAACTTGTAGTGGTTTAAGCCCAGCTGTAAATCTGCCACAATGTCATTAGCTCACCCCCCCCCCCCCTTCCTCCCCCCACTCCTGGTGGGATGGGGAGGAGAATCGAAAGAATGTAACTCCCACGCATTGAGGTAAGAACAGTCCAGTAACTGAGGTATAACACAAACCACTGCTGCTACCACCAATAATAATAATGACAAGGGAAATAACAAGGGAAGAGAATACAGTGGCTCACCACCTGCTGATTGATACCCAGCCCGACCCAAGCAGTGATCTAACCCTTCTAGGTAACTGCCCCCAGTTTATATAGTGGGCATGATGTGCTGTGGTATGGAATACCTCTTTGGCTAGTTTGGGTCAGGTGTCCTGTCTCTGCTTCCTCCCGGCTTCCCCTCCTCCCTGGCAGAGCATGGGACTCAGAAAGTCCTTGGTCAGAGTGAACATTACTGAGCAACAACTGAAAACATCGGTGTTATCAGCGCTGTTCCCAGGCTGAAAGTCAAAAACACAGCACTGCATCAGCTACTAAGGAGGAGAAAAATGACTGCTACTACTGAACCCAGGACATAATTTAATGACAAATTATATTGGTGTCCAAAGGTTAATGTCAAGTGCTGTGCAGAAGAGATGCCCTGTTCAGATAGTATGATTTCCTTTTAATAGTCTTTTTGGATCTAGCTTTGTTCTTATACTATGGGATAATGGGCCAGAGGTGGCACAACGCAGGCTGTGTTGATGAGAGTTGAATTGTGCTACAAAATTTTCCTTTTGATCCAGTGTTTTCTTCTAAACTCTCCTGACTCCTTTCTCCCCTCATATGGAATCCCTTTGCCTTCTATCATGTGTTTGACATCAGTGCTTGATGGGCTGGATCAGGTCACAGTACTCACGTGTCTGACTGAGACAGTGTGGATATCTGAGGGGATGAGCTGACCTCCACTGCAGCTTGTTATGTGAGGAGAGAGCCATGCACCAGTGAAATTGGGTTCCCAACCCCAGCTAGCACACAGCATTGTCTTGTCTTTGTAGGTAACACTGAATCTTCTTATAGATGTGCTAAATTTTGTGGTTACATGAACCTATTGTCTTTGTTGATAATTACAGTCAGTAACCTGTTGTACCAGTGCAAGGAGCTGTGGTCATGTTCTAACATGCTCCCCTAAAATACCAGGTGTTTACACAGAGGAGACTTAAAAGCTCTTTGTCAGGGTCCATCCACCCTGGCTAGCTAAGCCCAATTTTAAACTGGTACAACCCAGTTCTCAAGAAACACACTTCAAAGGAAGACTAAATAGCTGCTTTAAGTGGGAAGAATTAGGGGGCGTTGATGACTGAGGATGTCATCCACCCATCAGTTCCCTGACTGGCTGGCTGGGATGTTTAAAGGTTGGGGATTGTCCCTCCGAATGCCATGTCCGGGGAATGGAGTGAGCCATCCCAGGATGTTGGATAGCCATGCTTAGCCCTCCCACCTCCGCTGTGGACCAGGAAGGAGAGGGAGGGCTCCAGCTGCATCCGGCCTGTCCCGTCTGGCCGCAGGAGGCCCTTGAAGTACATAACAAAATAAGTGCCCACAACCCCTAGCAATTTTCTCCAAAGCAGATCAGCAGGCAGCAGGCGTATGTTCTGTGGCTTGCAGTGGGCATTTGTTAGTGTCCCAAGATGCTTCGTTTTGATGACCATATCCCAAAGACATGTCTCTGGTGTTTTTCTGCGCCCACAGACAACATTTGAAAGGCGTCACATAGAGGACCAAAATCATCTCCAGTGGCTTCAGTGGAGTTGCTTGTGATCCTGGTGCTCACTGTCTGCATACCAGCACCTGAGCACTCCAGGTGATATGGCTGCAAAGAGCCATGAGCAGGCTGGAAGACAGCATGGCAGCACACCTCTGTGCCTGCTGCTCATCTTTGCAGAAGTGCTGCTTTTCAAGTCCTTCTTGGACAGGAATCCAACTGTTATGCAGAAAATGCCAGCAGTTCCATGCTCAAACAAGAATTAGTAAGTCTTTTAAACCATCAGAGTTAAGAAAACAGATGGAGTTGAGAACTGTTTCCTTGCACAGCTGTGGGGAGGTTCTCTGTGGGTTTCTGAGCTTCCTCAAAGGTGCCATGTTAATCCCCACTGAGTAAATCCACTGCACATGTCCCTCAGCGCACCAGCTTCTCCTTCTGTGTGGTTCCCATTCATAACAAAGCTGGGAGACATTGCTTTCTAAGGGTAAACATGCTACGCTAAGTGCTATCTTGCTTGACTGTTACTAGCACTTCCATGACAAATTGTCCTTCAGAGATGTGCGCTCTCAAGCAGGTATCATAAAGCTGTTGTGATACAGCCTTGTAGATGATCATTAGTTCAACACTATGGCTGACACCAAGGAATTCGTTGCTGATGCTGGCCAAGACGTGCTAACTCTAGGAGAGGCAGAATTGTAGGTTATGTTAGAAGTACTTCAGAAACATGGAATTCTACTTGGCTAGATCAACTGTCTTAAATATATGGTTTCCCAGAAACCACTGAAGTTTCCAAAGGTGGATGCTGTGGCAAAGGGTGTCACATTACAGTCTTGCTTCCAGGCAATGACAAATACTTCCTAGGTGACTTAGAGCAAGTCACTCCATTTATGTTTACTTATCTGTAAGGAATTAGCATTATAAGTCGACTAATATTCATGGTGTGTTCCAGTGTGTCTGTGACAGAGCCATATAACATCAGACAAATGAAAGTTTGCTTTTATTTGCTGCTCAAGAGATAAAAGAAAGAAGTTCTAAAAGAAATCCAAGGTTTCCGTAATCTCTTCTAAGGTTCTTTTTTTCACTGAAGCAGTTGACAAAGCTTGGATGTAGTGTGTTCTAATGTACATAATCTAGCTTTAAATCCTTTTAGTGATATGGCTCCGGTCTGTTTTTGTTTTACCTTTTTTTTCCACTGCTGAGCTCCATATTTGTTCCTTTTAGACACAGCCACCTAAGGTCAGGCTGTACCTTGCTAAGGAGACGCACTGCAAACAAGGTTAACTAAATCACGTGTCTTCGGCCAATTCCTGTTGTTAATCCTCCCAGGTTCTGGACCTAGCACTTGGCAGAGCAACAGAAGCAAGCTTTTTATCAGAAGTTCACATTCTCATAAGGTGGAGGATGAGCTGGGTAATTCCTGCCTTTTTTTAAGAAGGTTGTAAAATGAGAGCTACCTCTGATTTATTTTGATAATGCAGGGGCACAACTGTATTTAAAGACCCGTGTTTGTGCATTGTGAGTTTAGTCTGATAAAATTCTGTTTCTCTTCCCCAAATGTCTTTCGGAGTGCTTTCATTAGTGAATATGCTATCATTGTAAGAAATATGATGCTGGCTTTAAACCGATGAGAAAATGGCCCAAGTATGTGCAGTTTACACTGTAACAGGAAGCTGGTCTGGGTTTTTAGGTTTTGTCTGAAATCTACAGAGAATTTTTATTCCCACTTCAATCTATGTCTAGCAATGTCCCTGCTTAATTTACTGTCTTTTCCTCCTATAATTTTCAGTCTTCATCTCTGCTTCAGTTCTTTTTCTGTTAAGTTCATTGCATGAGAGCAAATTCAGAAAATCTGATTGAGAAAGGAAAGGAGAGCAAGGTGAATACACTTTGTCCCCAGAGCCTCCAGGGATCCCAGGCGCTGCCAGCACAACCTGTGCAAATACAAGGATCTAACACAAAATGCTATGTTGGGATAAATGTGGGATCAGTCTGCACTAATAATAATAATCTGTATCAGATAAATGCCTCAGATGGGAAAGCATAATTGTAATTCTTAATGTGTTGATGTTATCAATAGGTCACTGTATGAAGATAATAAATGTTGTCATGTGGCAAAATGGTGAGAAAAGCTTTTAAAAAACTAAGATGAAAGTAGAAATTCTAAAAAGGGAGAAAATCAGCAGCCCTCATCACCATTTAGTCCATATATGTATGTATATATAGGTCAGTGTTTGGGTACATGTGTGAAAGTGCTTATAAAATATTTTTGATACATAGCCTAATTCTTCTGAGGCAGACGTGAGGAGTTACTCAGTATGCTTTGGTGTTTTCAGGCTTCCCTGAGTCCCCCGTGACAGCATGCAAACTATTTTGCTTGGTACCTGAGCGGTACAGCTCTGCAGCCCAACCAGGCCTTGCTGTAATCAGCTGTTGAATATGAATTAGTGGCATCCACAAACAGTCTAGTATAGAGCAGAAATTAATAGCGTTTGACAGAGAGGAAGGGGAATTCAAAGGGTGCTTCTGCTGTGGGCTGGAGGTCATAATGATGTCCATACACCTAAAGAAAACACCTAAAGGCAGCCTGGTTGCTTAGAAATGGCCAAACTACATCATCCTCTGCAATGACATTGAAGTATAATTTCCAAGACTGTATCCATAGCAGATTGTCCTCAGCAGTCCTGGGATGTTTGGCATGTCCATCTCTTCCTCTAATGGGCAAAATTTTTAGGACTAGCAGGAAGCTTTTAAAAATGTGCCTAATGCTCTGTTGAGTGTTGCAGCATTGCGCTAATGTAAAACTAAAGGCAGTGAACAAAAGTGAAGGTGGCTGTTCTAATGGAGTTTTTTATATTAATGAAAATGCAAAACTATAATAAACAGCCAAATAAAGAAGAGCAAACCTGATTTAAAATTATTATTATTTAAGGGCTGCAGTGCAGAGACGCAGTTGTGCCACTATCATGAGGAGCTGTGAGCATCTCCTGGCATAGCTGCCCACCCTGCCCAGGATGCTCTGACAGCGCTGATCATTGGACAGGTTCCTTTGTATCCAAGAAAGTCACCTTTTGGTGATAGATACTTCATTTCTCTAGTCCACACTTCAAGGAGCAGCCAACATAGCTAACCAGCAAAGGAATAAAGAACAATGTGTTTTACGCGCACATGCAATCCAGGGATCTGCTCCCTCTTACTTACAACTGTGTGTCAGTGATTTCTCTCTGAGGGTCTAATGTTCCAGGTAATTTGTATGGTGATGGATATCTCTAACTATTTCTACAGGTTAGTGCCTTTTTTGCATTCTTAAATGTTCAACATTAAAATGTTCACTCAATTGAGGGATGGAATTAGCTATGTTGGTTTTCTCTTCTTTAATTTGTTTTTCTTTTTGATCCCCTGCTACATAGTCAGTGAAGTGCCAGCAGCTGGACACATAGCTTCAGCTGTGAGATTCCTCCAGCTTTTTTTTCCTTTTGGTAAATTCGTTGCAGAGGTAAGAGTCCTGTTATGTCTCTCCCCTCTGCCTCTGTGGGGTGTTTGGTAGAGCTGAATGGTGCCTTACTTAGTCAGGTATGACTTCAGGGTTAATCCACTGGTGTTCTGGGGGAAAACCTGCAAGAAAAGGCAAGTGTTTCCTGAGGTCCCTCTCCAAGAACTGCCTAGAAATCCCCCTGTGAAGGGGAGAGCGAGCCTGGGCAGAGGTCCCAGCAAGGTTTGCCCAGCTGTGCATGGTGTATGGGTTAGTCAGGGCATCGAGTGAAAAGTGAGCAAGTAAGATGGAGCTCTGGGTGCAGCAAGTGGGCATCAACACCCCATGCTGACCATAGATAGGTCTCTGGATCATGAGCCACAGCCAATTTTGCTGTGATTTGCTGTGATTTGCTGTGATTTGCTGTTCCTGCTGAAAACAGGCATGACTGTGTTTGGAAAAAGCTTTTGTAGTGAGGTTGTTTCAAGCATTTTAGTGTCTTATGTAGCAGACATCCTTTCTTTTTTTCTTCTCTCTCGGAAGGCCACATAACTTTTCCCATGTGAATCTGTGAAATAGACAGTTGCTAACCTAGTTTCCTTTGAAAAGGATAATCACTTTAGGTCAGATTTTGAAGTTCTCAGCTCTCAGAATTTAAAAAAAAATAAAGATAACAATAAAAAAGGTCATTTCTTTTGGTACTCGAGATTGTCAAAAAGTTCACATTCTGAAGATGTAAATTTTAAGTGCTTATGAATGGGTTGCCCAGGGAAGTTGTGAATGCTCCATCCCTGGCAGTGTTCAAGGCTGGGTTGGACAGAGCCTTGGGTGGCATGGTTTAGTGCGAGGTGTCCCTGCCCATGGCAAGGGGGTTGGAACTGGATGATCTTAAGGTCCTTTCCAACCCTGACTATTCTATGATTCTATGGTGGCTGAGCAAGAGTGAAGTGGTCTGCACTGGGGGGTCTGAAGGATTGCCATGTGCATGGGATGATCCTGACCTCCTCAAATGACTCTGACTAACGATTTTCCAAGAGTGCAAGGAGATGGACAACTCTTCAGTTGTTTTGCCAGATAGATGTACTTGTTGTGGTATTGAACTTAAGAGTGATTGTTCTGACTTGGCTATTTTAACTCCTTGTAAAGCAAATGTGTGCACTGGTTTCCTCTGAAACTCTCAGAAACCAGAAGTATAAACCAGATTAGGGCTGAGGGGAAAGCTGTGTTTAGCACCTGGGGCATGTGAGAAATACCAGAAGGAGCAGCTCTTTGGTTACCTGCAGCCACCAGGTGTGAGGCCTTTCTGCAATGGATAGGAAGTAAAGAACTGTGCCCTGGAGGTATTTCAGGGAGACAAAGAGATGGCATCGCAGCTTATTTCAAGTGAGAGGAGGTTAAAAAGCCTTTGGACTGAGCATGAGGAACCCACTCAGGCACAGTAAGTGCAGACCCAGGAGGTCTTGCTAAGGCAGATATAAACCATGAGATCAGCCTCCCCCAGTTTGTCAGATCTTCCCCCACCCCATCTGTTTGGAAGTCTCTCATAAGTTTAAAGGACATGTTTTAAAACTATTCTTCAGCTCCATTCCGAAACCATTTTGATGACATTTTTTTCGGTGCTCACTGCTGTGACTGTGCTGCAGAGGCTGTCAACCCCTGCAGCACCCAGCTGTGCCAGCTGTAACCATAATTCACACAAACTGCCAAGTGCTGTTCTGCTTAATATGACAGATCCTTCTGTGATAGCGGCACTGCAGCCAGCCCTGGTGAGCACGTTGGGAAAGATGGTGCCCATGTGGGTAAGATTTATGTTTGTTAGGGCTGTGGTGAGTGATCCTGCAAGTGCTGCCTTCCCCTTTTCAAAAACTCAGAAGATTTATCTCCCCAACACATCCCGAGTCCCCCCTTTCTCTCTTTTTTAATAGCTATCCCCTGAAAACTTACAGGATTTGGTTTCTTCAGCTGCCCTCAGTGTGGTTTCTCCTTATCTCTCCCCAAAGTTGTCATCTCCTCTTGCAGTTTGTGTGGTGTTGCTCTTCCTGCTGCTCAGCTGGATGTGCAGACAGCTGTAAAATGGCGTTTACAAGACTCATGATCTACGAGCACTGTGCTATGGCACTGCAGAGGTCAGATTCTTGTACATTCCTCCTTACAGCTGTCTGCACGCAGAGCTGCATGCAGGCAAGTGGCAGGGAATGCAACTTCCCTGATGGGAGCTTACAGAAGCACAAATACAGTTGGAAAAATAGTGTGACTTATGAATGAAACGTTACTCACAGAGCTTGATTGTAATGTAGGAACTGGATGTGAAGCATTCCTGGGAAAAGGGGTACATGTGGAGATAGTGCTAAATTGTACAACAATCTCTGGGCTATCTGATGGTAGGGTATGCTTCTCTTGGTTAACTAAAGGTTCGGCTTCTTTACATATGTAAGGATACTGCCTTGCTCCACAGAAAGACCTAACATCAGGGAAGGGTACACAGTTGGATATTGCTGAGTTATTTAAAGGTATTGGTTTGGCCCCAAGAAAGGAAATGTACTTGAGAATGCACACAAGAGTTGTTAAGTATTCAGATGAGGTCCAGTTCCCTATCTCACATTCAGACATGTTTGTAGGATGAAATTTTCAGATGTTTGAGTGATCTAAAAACATAAATCTTGCAGCCAGTATATGGGATTCTTTCCTGTTGTGAATACATAATAAATTACTGCTCAGTACAACCATGGATGATGGATCTGTTCCTTAAATAATAAATTCAGCCACTTAGAAAGCCATCTGTTTTGCAGGTGTACAGCCTGTCTTAAGGGGTAATTTTAAGGAGCTTTTCAGCTCCTGCTGCTGCCATACTGTAGGGATGAATTTCTAGCTTTGTATTTTGTTGTTCTCTTTGCCACTCTCTGTGTGCCACTGTCACTCTCTGGGAAGGGTTAAGTATTCTGCCCCAGGAAGGAAGGCTGCTGGCCACTAAAGCTACTGGTTAACTAGGAGCAGGCTGCTGGGCAGGAGGCAGTGGGGACCTGGGAGAGGGAAAATGGGAAGAAAGTTAGGGAGAGAAAGTCTGTGGTTTCGAAAGCCTCTTTTGGCTGAGTCTTCCCTCATTAGCCTGAACTCATGTTTTAACTGCTGGCATAGGCTGACAAAGACTAAGAGCTCATCCTTCTAGCTTTGATGACCAAAGGAAACTGACCTACTGATGGAGGAGCAAAATTGCTTGTTTCTTAAACTGATTTTCTGTTGCTTTTTCTTAGGGGATCCAGGCAGGCCACAATGTGACACAGGGTGTTATGGCATCAGGAATCAATTTCGGAGTCTGAAGGATCCTGAGGCAGGGGTCACTCTCGGACTGAGCCAGAGGCTGACTGGTTAAGAGTGGGGATCCAATACCCTTGGGAAGCAGAGAGACATCAGGCTGTAGGGTGTAGGAATTTGATATACCACCGCACCTAAGAGGGGTTGATTTTCTATCCGGAGGACCAGTTCTTATCCTTGGTTTAGTAAATCACAAACTGAAAGGACAGCATACTGAATTAATGTAAATTAGTTAAAATACTTAGGAAGAGAGAAGGGAAAATTCCTCAGGAGGGGAACAGCTAATTCTCTATGGTCACAGCTGGCTGCGTGGCACTGTGTATCCAGATAGATAATCCTGCCTGTGAAGCACAGGATAATTATAGGGGAGTGGGTGGGGACGACAATGCTTTGTTCCTCCCTTCCCCACAAATTTTTGGCTGACTTGAGTCGAGGCCAGGCAGTGGGAGCTGTTGGAGGCTGCTTTGGCAGCAGCAGCTCACAGAGCACTCCTCCTTCCCACTGAGCTCTGGGGTTGGCACTGCTGGGCCAGCTGGCTGTTACAGTGCAGCCTCCAGCATCCTGTGGGTGCTGTGTTCCCAGCAGTGTAGGGCTCTCAGGCTCAGGGATTGGAAAGACAAGGCTTTGGTGGTCTCCTCTAGGTGGGTGAGGCCTTGGATACTTGGGTACTTAGAGGAGGAAAAGGCAGGAAGAAGCAGGAGAGGCTAAGAAATATGAGAAAAGGAGACAAACCTTTAGGGTAGGATGGGGTTAGGAAAGAGACTTCTACATTGTGGGACAGCAAAGAGGGTAATTGAGGTGGAAGGAAGATACAGTGAGAAGGGAGTTACATTTTTCTCCCAGAAGTAGTGTGCCTATCCTTCGGATCACTAAGCAGTACTGAGCGTGACATGTAAACTACAGCTGTAAAAGCCATTTTGACACCAGTTACAATGGCGAAGCCTGTACATACATGAAGTATCTGAGCTTTTGACTTGAATGTGTTTGGTGCCAGAGTTGAAAAAGTCGCTGACTTACACTGTCTTGAAGGCCCTGATTTCCAAGTAGTGCAGACAATTGTCTGTGTTCTGCAATTGCAATTACACAACAGCAGCAAGCCAGACATCCTGCCAGGCCTCCAAAGCAGCACTTCTGACAGTTGCTTTAGGGTTTTTCAGGACACCAGAAAGTGATGCAGAAAAATAAACCCATTGTACTTCTGTACATCCCAGGAGGTAGGGGATGATCTGTCCCAGGACAGATACTACACATCTTGCATCACTTGAAATTGCCCAGTTCCAGTTGCCTATACACAAACAAGCAGATGTACCCTGGCCCGCTTATGGGGTGTAATGCTGGTACTAACTTGTGCCTAAGGCAGAATATGGTCCCTGCTTTCTATTCTAGACGAACTTGGGGCTGGAGAGACAAGGTTTGTCACAGCTGGCGTGTGTCAGTAGTTAGCAGTGTAGAGTTCATTCAGTTGTTTGTGTGCTGGCACATTTTCCACAGTTCCTCCTCCCCATTGCCTCTTTTGCTGGCCTATAGACCAGCAGGATTGCCTAACTTTTCAGAAGGCCAAAAGACACATTTGGAACATACAGCTGACCTGGGGAGAGAAGTAATTAAACCAATGTAATCTGTATCAAGATTGCTGCCTTATGTTCATAGGATTGCAGGCACACTTATGCTGCCATTGCTGAACAAACATTTTTTCAAAGCACACTGATACTTGTGGCTCATACAGGTGTTAGTCCATCATTTCTTCTGCATAATTCTGGCTCTCAGTGTCTTGGCCAGTGAAATATTATCAGAACTGGATTTGGCACCAAACAGTTTTTCCAGGCCTTCATATGCATTTTTTGTGCAATTGGACAGGAGTGTACTGTCACAGCTCTCATGCATGAACCTGTGTGCAACAGGAAATGGCCAAAGGCTGTGTGAAATGGATGCATGCTGCTGATACATCACGGGGAAGTGCTTTCGCTTATGAAATTTGGCGGCAGGTAGCAGACATGGGGAGCCGTGAGGAGGATCTGGGAGTCAGTGTGGTTTTCAGGATCCAATGTAATTTGTCTGTGGGATAGATGGGGAAGTGGCTGAATATTGTAATTTTCAGTCCTTTTGAAATTTTAAGCTTATGTATTTGTTCTCTAAATACTTTGATCTCCCACAGCACGCACAGCTCTACAGACCAAGCTGGTAACATTCATTCCAAGCTCTTTCCTAGCCTTCTTTCTTATTCTTTAGTCCTGAATGAAATTCAACCTTATTCTCCATAAATAACCTTTCTCATTCCCCAGCTGTCTCCTAGAGCTAGTTCTCTTCTGACCTCTCACTTACTGACTCTGTACTGACCTTGCACTTCCCCCACAGCCCTAATCTGCCAGTGTCTACACTCTTGTTCTTCCCCTGCTATTTTGCATTATTTCTTTCATTTTTTAAATAGGGCCCAGCGTTTCCTGAGCTGCAGTTTTGCAAATAAGCTTGAAGAACCCCCTCTGTCCACAGAGCTCACATAGTGTAGTGACAGATGACTACCATTGGCAATGATTTTGATATTTCCCCCCTTCTCTCTGATCTAGGCTGTGGGTAAATCTATACTTTCAATTGTATTTTTCTATAGCAATAAAAACCAGCACCAGTGTTTTCAAGTTGAAGAGAAACAAGCCAATGCCTGTGCTGGTGTCTTGTGCAAACAGAAATGTTTTCTTTCATTGGCTTTTCATCAGTGTAGCAACAACTCCAGTGATTTCTCAGTGCCTTTTATTAAACTGCTAAGGAGCTCTTCAGACATTTTATGCTCACCTCATCCTCGCATTCAAGGCAGTGTGAGTTCTCACCTGAAAAACTTGCAAATGGAGGCTTTTTGTATCTGTTTGAAGTTAGGCCATAGGTTGAACTAATCAGAAATTATCTGATAATCTGAAATACTCTGTCTAGGGTTAGTTGTAGAAAAACTTTTGAAAAGCAGCAAAGAGGTCATGCACATCATAGCTGCATGTACCCCTTGTTGTTTTGTCATGCTATTATAATGTAATGTTGAACAAAGCATTTCTTCCCCTTTCCCCAGTACTTGTTTGTCTGTCATTGGGATAAGATGAAGTATGGGTTGAATGAGAATTTGTTTGCTTCCAAAGTGGAAAGCAGACATGTTTTAAATACTGATATTTTTTGAAATGACACCATGAAATGTACACTTCATCTTTCGGTAGCTGCAAATCCAACCCATTTATCTTACTAAGTAGAAAGCTTAACTCTAGGTGTCAGCACTGCAAACTGAGTCTGGAGCTCTGAAAATGAAGTTTTGCTGTCTCCGACTCCTCCGGTGGCACCAGAAATCAAGTGCAAAGCAGTTTTGCTGACAGATCCTTAAGGGTGAAGAAGAGGAGAACCCACACTTGTGGTTAATGGCACAAGTAAGAACTCCAGTATTCTTTTCTCACTCGACTTCTTTCTAGCTGCACTTAAGTGTGTTCTTATTAATGGGATCTAGTAAATAACATTTAGCATAAAGGAAAGAATGAGAACAGGATCTCTCTCCAACCAGTGCCCACTGTTTAAAGCAGATACGTTAAGACTTTCCCTCTTTTGTTTAAGTGCTTATCTTAAGTGGGCATCCAAAGTGATGAGAGAGCGAAGGAAGTCAATGTCTTTTCTGGTTCTAACAGGCTATATAGATCAGCTAAATTAATGGGGTGGATGAAGTTTATGTGACTATAGCTTATACTTGAAACTGCACTGTGGCAGAGACATGGGGGAAGGAAAGACCTGATTTTCCAGCCTTTAACACTAGCAGTTCTGACGAGTACATAAAAGCATTTTGACAGTGTAGGTACTGTGGTTATCCCGAAAAAACACATTTCTCAAAAGCAATGACATTTGGCTTTGCATCTCCTAACCCTGTAAGGTGTTCTCATACCTGTAGTAGTGAAGGGCTGTTTTTTGCCATTCTTGCTGTCTATATTATAGAATCGTGGAATCAACTAGGTTGGAAAAGACTGTTTAGATCATCAAGTTCAACCGTTACCCCAGGACTGCCAGCCCCATCACTAAATCATGTCACTAAGGGCAAACTGATTTCCTCTTAAGATTTCCCATCATGGCTGCACCTCATGATCTCCACTCACAGCCACCCCTCATCTGCCCCACACAGTGGCCCACTCTGTATAGTTGCCACCCCTACCCATCATGGCCGCCCCTCACTCCCCATGGCTGCCCCTGTTCTCCCCTCACGATCTTCCCTCATGATCTTCCCTCATGGGTGCCCCTCAAACTTCATGGCCACCCCTTCTCTCCCCTCATGATCTTCCATCATGGCGCCCCTCAACCTTCATGGCTGCCCCTCTTCTCCCCTCACAATCTTCCTTCATGGCTGCCCCTCAAGCTTCATGGCCACCCTTCCTTTCCCCTCATGACCTTCCCTCATGGCCACCCCTCAACCCTCATGACTGCCCCTCCTCTCCCCTCACAATCTTCCCTCATGGTTGCCCCTCAAACTTCATGGCCACCCATTCTCTCCCCTCTTGATCTTCCCTCATGGCCACCCCTCCTCTCCCCTCATGATCTTCCTTTATGGCCACCCCTAAACCCTTGTGGCTGCCCCTCTTCTCCCCTCATGATCTTCCCTCATGGCTTCCCCTCTAATTTCATGGCTGTCCTTCCTCTCTCATCATGAAATTCTCTCATGGCCCCCTCTCCTCTCCCCTCATGATCTTTCCGCATGGCCGCCTATTCTCTCCCCTCATGAAATTCCCCCACAACCACCTCTCACCCCTCATGACTGCCCCTGCTCTCCTCTCACGATTTTCCATGTCCAGGTGGAGGCCAGTAACGAGAGGTGTCCCCCAGGGGTTGGCATTGGGACCGATGTTGTTTAACATCTTTGTCGGTGGCATGGACAATGGGACTGAGTGCGCCCGCAGCAAGTTTGCCGACGACACTAAGCTCTGTGATTCACCATCATATTCATCATTTATCTGCATCTTTTGCTTTTAATTATGATGGCATTTGTCTTGTAGTTAAGCTACTGTTCAAAGGCTGATTGCTCTGAATGCATGGCAATGCTCACGCTGAATTGGTTTCTTCTGAAACATTGATTCTGATAGGGGAACACAAAAGCGTTCACAATACAGATTTGGAGTAATTTAAATAGTTTCCACATGTGATACATCATTTTTCCCTCCTCAGACACTGCCTATTGACAGAAGTTGTGTCTCTGATATTTGGGTTTCTCCATGCTCCTAAATCCAAAGTTCGATTGGGTCCTCCCTAAAATGCTGTTGCCTGTGAGCTGTTCCTCAGCTAGTGAAAACAGAGTACCTCAGAGAAGGGCCTGTGTGAGCTGTTAGAGAGTAAAGGTTGGCAGAGCCACAAATGACATAGTAAAGAAAGTGAATGATCCATGTGGAACACAAACAGGGCTCTTACAAGCCCCTCAGTCTGTGTGTGGTCTTTGGTAGAGTAAGGGATTATACATCTGTCACTGAACCTGAGCTGGTACATCTGAAACATGTACTGCCTATAGCAGCAACTTGTGTGGCACTGGGCATGGCATTTTAAAGGGACTTAAATACTCTGTTTTCTCTCTTGCAGTATGTACAGACATCTCTGCTCACAACTCATCTGTATGATAAGGAAGTACAGTTACTTCCATTCTATGATTCTATGATTACATATGCCAGAAAGAGTCTGTCTGCAATTCATTTTCCAAGCCTTAGGGTCTGCATCCCCCATAGAACCATCTTCCCTTTCCAAAGTCTTTGCTTTCAATAATATTTGCAAATTGGCACAGCCAGAGTTGAAAAGGAAGGTGATGGGAAATAGCAGCTGATGTGGGCTCTGGCTGTTTACAGTTCCTGCATCCTTACAGGGTGGCAAGCTGCTGGCCTTCCCAGGTGGGCTGCCTGTGTGAACGTGCGCAGGGCAGCCGGGCTTCTGATGCTGGGTTAAGACTTCTACAGACGGATCTCGCTGTTGGGTTCAAGTGCCCTGAGGCGGCTGGCGTCGTGCAGCGGCACGGGCCCTGCAGCCACGTGCAAGTGCCGCGGCTCCACCTGCCGCAGCGGAAACGCCTCGCTCCGCCCCCGTGGCGGCGGCGGCCACCAGGACCCGCGGCTGGGGAACCCCGCGGTAACGGGGACCTAGAGCTGGGATGCTCCGGAGACAGCGCTGGCGGCTGTTTGAAGCTCGCCCGCCCGAGCGCAGCCGCGCCGCTCCATTGGCCCTCGGCGGGTGATTTGCATTGACGCCAGCGCCGGCCGGAGGTCAGCGCCGCCGGGCGCTTGTATTGGCTCCGCTGCTGTCAAGCGCCCGAGCGGGGGGGGGGCCGAGGCGGGGCTGCCGCGGGGCGGGGCGGCGCGGGGGCTGCCTCGCTGCTGAGGAACATCAATAATAACAAGGTGAGCGCAGAGAGAGGGACGGCGGCTGCGAGGAGAGAGGCGTTTCCCTGCCGCAAGGGATGCAGGCACCACGGCCCTGGGAACTAGAGCTCTCGCCGCTGCAGCCCTTTCCGCCGGGATGGGACGCTAGGATCGTTTTCCTCCTACTTATCGCTCCTTTTAATTTTTCCTCCTGTTTTGTAATTTTTGATTTTTTTTCTCTTCGCCGTTTCGCATCGTTTCTCTGACCAAAAAAAAAAAAAAAAAAGAAAAAAGAAATCCCCCCCAACATGGAGGCCCTTTGATGCCTCCGGCAGCCGCGCCGGCTCCTCCCGCGGCACTAGGAAGAGCCCTCCGGGCTGCGTGCCCCGCTTCTCCGAGAGCCGCCCCCGGCACTCGGCCCGGGCGCTGAGGGGGGCTCCCCGCGGCCCGGCCCGCCCCTGCCCCGCGCCCCGCCGGCGGGATGCCGCTGCAGCCTGACGGGGGGCTCTTCCTTCCGACGACGGGAACCTGAATGTTACCCCCGCGGCGGCCGCCCGCCCGCGACGGAGGCGGCGCGGGACGTGCCCAGCTCGGCGTGAGGGGCGCAGGCGGCTCCTCGGCCCGGAGGGGCAATCTTGCATTATTCTTGTTATTCGCTTAAATTATTGATTTTTGGCCCCAAGGCACACCCCGGCACGGCGCCGAGCAGGACCGCGAGGTGTGAGCGCTGCTGGCGGGGAGCGCGGAGGACGCGGTGGGGAGCGGCCCCCGGCCCGTTCCCTGGTTAACCGGTCACGCCGTACAAGCCCCGGTGGAAAATGCGCCGTGCCCCGGACTAGAAAGGAGGAGATGGTGCGGTACCCCCGGCCGCTCTGAGCCAAGAAGACGCTGGGGTGCGTGTTTTTTGGGGCTTGGGGCTTCTTGGGGTTTTTTTTGCCCTTCCTCCCCCTTTTTATTCTTGCCTTTTTTTTTTTTTCCCCCGGAGGAGAGAAAACCCTACCAAGACCCTCAGATGGCTTAGAAAAATGAATAATAATCTGTGAAAATATGAAGCAGACCAGTTCTTGATTTCACCCCTTCCCTTCCCTCCAGCTCCCCAGCCCACTGCTGAGATTGAGATAAAAGGACCCGTTTCCTGGAGGACGAGGAGAACAGACACGTTTCTGGTGTGTAGAAGGGACCGATGGCAATGCTTCAGAGTGTAGCGGAGACCCAGGGAAGAGGTTCATCCTGTTAACAAAAAATTAAGCAGGGGGAAAATACCAACGGGAAGGAAAGATACATATATATATATATTCATATATATATATATACACACCCAACTTAGAAGTATTCCCCAGGTGGCCACAAAGCATGGGCTGTGTTCCAAGCACCAACCTCTCTGACAGCAGGGTGATCTGTCACAGTAGCAGTGAGTCTGAAGAGTGCAATTCCCCTCACCAGACCAACACAACCATGTCTCAACAGCAGCAAGGCAACCCCGTCCCAGGATTATTCATTAAATGCTACAACACATCCACTTATGAGGGGAGGACTAATTCCTCTAAGAAAAACAAGAAAGAGAACAGCCAGAGCATGGAGGCAGAGGTCGAGACCAGCAGATCCAGTGTTAAGGTAAAAAGGGTGCTAAACATAAACACTGTTTCTCTCAGAACAGGAGTTGGCTGTAGTGGTCTAACCCAAGGAGTCTCCCTGCTGAAGTGATATGTTGCAGGGGAGCTTTTCCTGGCTTGAGCGATTACTTTCGTTTAGAAAACTAACCAGTCTCTTGAAACGACTTTATGGATGTACCCAATTCTCTTTCTTCATTTCACAAAATGCATTTTCCTAATGTTGGGAAGGAAATAATTGTAGTTGTCCTTGTCAGTTGTTAGAACCAGGGGCACGGGTCTTGCTTCTTAACCCGGAGGCCCCCTCCGTCTGTCTGTCCGTGGTGGGACTCTGCCGTGCATGGGAGCTGCACTGCCACTAACTCCTCTCTGGTTTTTGTGTGTTTGTGCTGGATTGTCCAGTGTTGCTGTTTGTGCTTGTCTTGTTTGGAAGCGGTGGCAAATCGCAGTCTGAGGCATCTGCTAGCCCGGCTGATCGGTTTGCATACCTCTGCCATTCAGAAAGTTGAAAGGAGAGCGGCAGCGGTTTTTGCTCTGGGTACTGATTTACATTAACAACTTGTTGACCTTGTCTGTTGCTGCAGATAGCATGTTTTTGGGAGGGTTTTTTGAGTGTGCTAGCGTATGTAGAGATACAACCCAAGGCTGTATGAATGTGCTAGGCACATGCTGAAAAAAGTTGTAATTTGTGATTTTTTTTTAGTTTTAACTGAGAGAGTTGTGTGGAGTGCCTGCTTCTCTGTTTGCTTTGTATTGATGGCCTGTTTATGCATAAGCTGTACTTCAGATCCTAACGCTGTAGGTTTTCATTATCCTATATTTTTGCCTTTTTTGGGGGGAACTATTTTGTGAAAATAAGTAATTGCAAATGTAAAAAAATAAAACCAAATTCTTGTTGCCCAGGAGATATTATATAACATGGCTGACCTGCTTTGGGTTGCAGTGATAAGAACTGAGGTACGCGTGCCATAAATACAAGATACAGGCTTGAGATGCAGGCAAGAACTAGCAAAATGTCAAGCGTTTTGTGGACTCACAGGAACTAATGATCTGTAGTTTTCTTAGGGTTTTTACATGCTCATTAAGATGGCTTCTGGAGTATTGACCCGGAATAATTTTCTTAAGTTATGTGGTTTATTTTCTTCTATTGTTATGTGAATTTAATAATTTCAGTTCATAGGACTTTAAAAAAAGTCTAGAAAATGAGAAGACACTTTGTTGGTAGTGAGTTGGTGGAGGAATTAAAATACCTAAGGCAGAGCATGAAGGTGAATGGTGTTACATTAAACTAAATTTTTGTGTTAATAACACTGTGCAGGAAACTGAACTTTATGGCCCTGTTCACACATGATAGACATGCTTATGGTATGTTTAATATAGTAACCGCATTAAAGACACTTAATTTGTCATCAGAATCCTGACAGTAGTTTTGCTAGTTGAACTTTTAATACTGAATATAACTGCACATTAGAGAATCTAAACCAAAAGTATTCTTAAAATTTATGTTCTGTGAATTTGTCTTCTGTGTGCTTGCGTATGGGTTAAAAACCAACTCCAAAACCTGTGTCCAGAGGCACTCATGGGAAGGGGTCTTAATTTTGTTAAATTTTGCTGTTTGATTTCAAGAACTCTGTAAAAGTTCTTGTTCTTAAGTTTGGATAATTCAGCCAGATGCTATAGGGTGATGCTGATTCTTATGCAGACTGTACTCTCATTGGTAGTCATTCTGATTTTTATCACTCTGTCATATTTTCTGCCCTTGTCATCACTTTAAGCACATTGCTGTGAAACTATGGGTTTTGAGAAGTGAGAATGGCATTCTGTTTGTGCTCAGCTAAATACAGAATCTGTTGGAGCCATCACATCTGCCTGATTTTCTTGTGCAAAATCCTGTAATACTCTTTAGAGCTATGAAGCAACATGGTATTTCATTCTCTGTTTTTATCATTAGTGTGTATAATATGATCAGATTTAGAGTTCTTAGTGTGCTGGATAACAGCGTTGTCTCAGGGGTTTTGCTGGAGAGAGGGCTGTGCTGTCACTGAGGGCAGCTTTCACAGGACACTGAACTTGTTTGGAAAGAAATGAAGTTTGATGAGAACATTAATGATAATGGATAGGAGCCTGAAATTCCTGAAGCCGGAAGGAGCATTGGGCAGGACCTTGTGCTGTTTTGGAGTTAAAAGGATTTTTGATTTGAAGAAGAACTGTAAGAATTAGGGCACTACTAGGAACCATTGCTGTGCTTCACTGTGCTTGTAGTACACCCTTTAAGGCCTCTGGGATACCCTCACATGAACACAAGATGCTTTTGTGCTTTGAGCAGTGGTCATGTCATTAGAATTTGTGTGAAAAGCCAGTAACCTGCCTGAATGGCATTTGTACTTGGTTTCAGGGCACTTTAATTGAAATTCATTCACAGTCTTTTGTTGTATATGCACATATTAAAGCCAAGAGTCCCATGTTAGAACTAAAAGCAACACTTGGTCCGTGTGTGTATTTCATATTTTCATTTCAGCTGGCATTAGCATTAAGTTTATTGAAATATGTATAATAGTGCAATGACTTTTAGTGAATCTGGTTTTTAGCTGTAGTTCATGTTTTTCAAGTCAGAAAGTATCATAAAAAGAAATAACTCATGCTAATTGTAAAATGGCATTACATATATTGCTAATTAGCCCCAGACCTATTCTGGCTTTATGTTTATGTCTTATTTTACCTTTCTTCTGGTGAAGATGATTTTCTGGATGTGTGGTGTGAGCATACTGTATTTTGTGATTTGCATCAGTTTACAAACTCTAGCTAAAAAAAGTTACCTGTTCTTCCCTAACGCAGAAACCCCTAAGTTTATCCATAGCAAATTTATTGAGCAGTTCTGACAGTGTGTGTGTGTTTGTGTGTGCATAGAGATAAGTGCCATAATATCCATTTCTGGTATGTATGAGTATGGTGACAGTATGTGGGAAATGGAGGAGCCATAGTATTTGGGCATAGGACCTGTATCTCCCTCCTTCATTAGAATTTTCATACAATACTTTTATTTGAAAATGTAAAAGCCTCTTGGAATAAGTGTGGTATCAAAAAGTGCACCGCTATGAAAACTCTTCCTTAATTTTCAGTGTATCAATTCCACAGCTTAAACTCTGCACTTTCCCAGTGAAAGATGGGATGTAAAGAAAAGACTTGGATGCAGTGACTTGGGTTTGATTATCCAGTACTATATAAAGAATATCAAATGACACTTCCCCAGTACTGTTGCAAAGGAGAGGGGTTTGTTATTGTGTTTGGGATTTTTTGGTTTTGAGGGGTTTTTTAGTTTGGTTGGTTTTTTTTTTTTTTTTTTTTTAGCTTTAGCTATTTCAAGACAGTGGACTTAAAATTGTGGTTGTCTTTCATAGATATTATTTATAGTTATGATTTTCTTTTTCAGACATTTGTGGTGTTGAATGTATGGTAAAGGTACTTGACTTTGTAGAAACCTGCTTAAATACCTTGAGAATAATACCTCTGTTTAATCTATAGCATGAGTGGGGTAAATGCTGGAATGGTATAAGGGCTTAATGATTCTATGATTTATTTACAATTGGCTTGGGTATTCATAAACATATGCTGTCCCAACATCACGAGTGTCACTCCTCTTCTGTTGTGCATTATTATTCAGCGTAGCACATACGTTGCACATTTATTTTGCTCTGTCATTCTTTTACGTATATGAGATTTCCTTCCTCTTGTGTAACTCTCCTTGTCACGTAGATGTAATACAGAAATATATGCATTTCAGTGCAAAGGGATGAGAGAGTAAATCCAAACTTCCTTTGTCTTAAATTAAAAGTAGTCCTAAGCCAGCACGGCTAAATGAAATAGCCTTTTGATTTATCAGCTGATATGGGACAGCCAGTTTAAATACGTGGCCTTATAGCTGATAAGTTTTCTTCATTCAAGCTCTGTGAAATTGCCTGAGAATTTTGCAGTCAGTGCAAACCAATGGTAGCATAATTCTGCACACAGGAGGCTGTATGCTGTGTTGTACCTGCAGCACTGATGTGGATCTTGCTTCAGTATTTAACAGCACATTATTTAGTCAGTTAAGCTGTCTTCTCTCTTCCTGCCTGTCTGGTGATTCCTTCCTCTTGGAACATACAAGACCTCCCTCCCTTTGAAGTTCCCACACGTACTGTTCATGCTTCCACTGAGGCTGTCCACTGTCTTTTGATTCCTCCCTGTTTCCACTGACACTATCCTCAGTGATTTCTCTGACAAACCTCCCATCACCGTTTCCCTCCCACTTCCACTGACGTCAGCTCTCCTGTGCAGGCATCCTTGCTCCCACTGTGAGTATCCTTCCCATGCTGAGATACATGAACTTTTCTCAGTCTTTACAGCTCCAGACTTCCATGCTGATGCTTCTTGTGCTGTTGTTTGCTGGGCATGAACCCTTTTCTCCAGGGGAAGTGTGTCTGATTTTTAAATGATACAAAGTGAACTGGTGTGGTAACATGTGAGCTGGGTTCATATTTAAGTCTAATTTTTTATATTTACCCTTTAATTTCTTGTTGCTTGTGATGTAAATGGGAAAAAACAAACTGTAAATCACTTAGGGCACTACACTACTAAGCATAAGCTGTGTTTTCAGTTTTTAAAGTGTTATTATTGGTACCTCTCCTGACCATGCAAACTAACTCGTGCAAAATGTATCACTGCATCTGAGGGCAATTCCTTGCATGACTGAGATGAGCAAGGTTAAACCCTGAATTTTTTGAGTACTTACTGTTGGTAAAAGCGTTACTGAAACTCCTTTCAGCTGAGCATTCATCAGCCAGACAAGAAACACTGACTTCTCTCTGCCCTTCGCATGGTTCTTTGCTGTCCCTGGTCTGAGCTTGCTTTGTGTCTCTTCCCTTGTCATTCTAGGTAGTTAATATCTAAGCTTTTCCTTTTCTGCTGTCTGGGTGTGTCAATAGAGGAAGTATTAAACACAAACCTTTATTTCTGTGGTTATAGGTGTTTATTTTACTGTGTTGTATCCTTTGTATTCTTAATTGTATGGCTCAGATTGGAGTGTAAGTACATCCACAGTGAGAATTTTTCTGGTTGTAGAATGTACTTACAAGTGAGTCAGAAGAACAGGAGGTGATACACTTACTAGCTCTCCCTCCCTTTCTGCTATTCCCAATGTTATATGTGGTGTGAAATTCCAGAGCAAGGTACCAGCATTGCCTTGCTTTTTAAGATGACAGCAATTCAGATTTTATAATCAAAATGTTAAGTCTAAATATAAGCTAAAGATATTAAAGGGTGAAGTAGTTTCAACCACTTGTAGATACTTAATATTCAATGTATTTCGATTAGAATATGCTTTCAGTCTATGTGAACATGAAGAATGTCTCATTAAGAATGTTGCTTGTAATTCTTTGGAAACTTAGAAAAAAATACTGCTTCAGAAGTGTTTTGTTTCCCATATTGCATGCTTTAATATCTGTTCCTCATGTTTAAGTAAATGTCAAGAAAATGAATGGGTTTTGAATGGGAATTATTGTTAACATCCATTGAGATAGTTACATCCAACAGTTGCCACTACCAACAGTGATAAATTGCTGGTTCACTTTAGTTATGTGAACATTTGTTCCCCTCTCTTGGCCATCACCTTGAGAAGGAGCTTGAGAAGTTACAAAGTAACAATACTTTGAAAATATTCCACTCTTTTAGCATTCCATTTGGAATGCCAGCTGACTTTCAAATGAGTCCTCAAATAGGAAATAAATATTTAGAGATATGGACAGCTAAAGCTCTGATGAGCTGTCAGCAAAAAGTGAAAGAAACCTAAAGCAAAGATGGTAATGAGCAGACTGGCCCCTAGGTGACTTTGGTTCAATACAAGCTTTATGTAAGTTGTATTTTATCAGGGGACCACAGAAGCACACCTCACACCTGAGAACAATTTAGCATTGTGTTCTGTTTTGTTCATGTGTATGGATATACTATGCCCAGGTGGTAAACTGCTTTACCAGCCTTGGATGGAATTTAAAGACTGTTTCTGAGACTGCACATATTGTGTGATTTTGTGTCCAAAGTGCAGTTTTCCATGTAAATTGCAGTGTTTTATGTGTCAGACCCATTCATGCAGAGGAGCTTCCCTAGGAATTTACCCTGTGACATTCTACATTTTGCTGTCTGTCCATTCAGTAACATAATTAGGTATCTTTATTTAACCATCATTTAAATTGGCATAGCATGGTAGATGCAAATTGAACAGCTATAATGTGCATGACATACCAAATAGTTTTATTGCCCAGAGTCATATTTTTAAGTTTCCAAAGGCATCAGGGAAGTGGTGTGGTTATAGCCCTCTGCTTTTCAAAAAGATTTTGGCATTCGGAGCCTTTTAGATTCTTTCTTGAAATCCCTGTTAAGGCCAAAATGTAATGAACGCTGTCGGTACACACACTGTGAAATCGAAGTCATGGAGTCTCTAATTTGTGCATTCTTCCAGACCATCCCCTTTTACTATGGGTTGAACTGTTGGCCTCAAATCAAACTGTCAGTCCCTTTTCTCCTCTTCCTTGTAAAATCTTTTAAGTCTGTCCCTGTACACAGAACAAAAAGCTCAGCATTCTCTAGCCAGCTCCCAGATGTGCGGCTTTGTTTTGGGAGAAAGGGTGGGGGCTGCAACCTAGTTTTTGACATGAAAGTGCATTGACATGAAATAAATTGCATCTAGTTTGAATGTGGTTGACACAGTAATTTGAGATGGTTTTGATGGCATTTTAAACATTTAAAGGTAGTCTGCATATGTATATAGAAAGTGAATGTCCTTACGAAGCAAAAGAATTTGGAATAAAAAAGGAATATTCAGAAGTTGAAAGCAGTTTTGAGAATAAATACTGTTGCTAGTGAAAAAGACACTGATTCTGGTATGTGGGACTCAAAGTAGGATTCTCATCTTTTCATGGAAAATGAGAAAATACGGCTTTTGGTTCTACTACATTAGTACATGACAGACCATTTTTGAGCACTAGATCCCTAGAAATTAAGGTGACACATTTTTGATGGTGTAAAAAGACAGTCTCCTTGTTGGACAGATAGGTGCTTCATTCCTGAGTGAAATAAATAGACACTATTTCAAGGATTATTTTTTTAAATCAGGATATAAATTGATCTATTTGTTAAATATTTTTAATGTATTTAATTTGCATTTGTTTCCTCATTGGAAATGAGAATTCACTCTTTTTGCAAAAGCAGAATTATTTTGCACATTACTTTGAAAGTTGCACAGGGAACTTCAAGCATTTTATATGCCTAAAAAGATCAAACCTTTCAAGTAAGAAACATTTTCCTTTATAAACCAAACATTTTGCCTAGAGACATGAATAGATTTCTGATTGTTAAGGGAAAAAGTGGTAACCTTGAAATCTTTTCATTGTTTTTTTAGATTTCCCAGTTGCCTAAGTAAATCCATACAAAGAAAACACAGAATTACTTTGCAACTATGAAAGAATGACATCCTCTACTTGCCATTGTTTTTAACTTTGAGTTAGCAGTGACCTTTAGCTCCCTGATGGGATGTGGTGGAAACTTTGGGGCCCCATCTTACTTGCCACTAAAAGACACTGTATTTTTAAAGTTATACGTTTACCATTGCTTTCTGTCTTCCAGTTGGAGGTTCTGTTATCTCTAGTAAAATTTAATCAGACAAATAATCTCAGTAAGCGATCAGCAAAGTATCTTCATTGAAAACAACCATGCTTATGTATTAATTAAAGCTCAATGGAAGAACCTCAATCCATTGAATGCAGTCTTCCTGTATTTAGGAGTATATATAATTTTGCATCATTGGCAAGATGATGTTCCTCATTCATACAGAATTATTAGGTTTGTGTCTCTCTGACACTGAAGTGTAGAACTCTGTTTTACAACACTAGTTTTAATTCCAAGATTTTCAATGCACAAATGTATCCATGTGATAGTAGATAGGTCAAAATCCGCTTTCAGACAACTGAGTTTGCAGATGTGTATTTCTTTTTGCAGTACTGTTTGCTGTTTCTTTCAGTTTTAAAGTTTTGGGGTTTTTCCTTTTCCTTTCTTTTTTTTCCCCTTGCCTTTCTTTATTTCTCCATAAAAGTTTGGTGAGAAATTCCACAAGTGGTTGAAGGCAACCACACCTACTACTTTGGTAACTTGAAGCAGAACTGACCACCCTGCACATCGCCGCAGTTTAACTGCCTGGTAAAATTGCACTTTTCCATAAGCTGTAGCTCAGTGATAAATATCTCTGCCTAGGATGAGTATCAGAATGTAAGTCTGCACAACTGGAATCAGAGCTCTGCCACACACTGAGGTGTGGATGGCACTGGGATGCTGGCAAGATGCCTACATTTTATTTTTCAAAACAGAATTATTTTCAAATCCTGAAGAGATTTATTGACGGGCCAAATTCTGACTAAAATGACAGTCCTTCAACCCCGTTACAAACTGGGCCTGAGGGGTGTACCTGAGGCAGAACTTGAGCTGTTGTGTTTGCCTCACTATGGTAGAAAATAGTTACCTGTTGGATACATGATTTGAAAATAAAAATAGTGGCAATAATATTTGTAATAAGGGCAAAGTTATTTCCTGTCGTTCCAGAAAGACATCAGTATAGCTCCAGTGAGCAAGTTCCTGCCTGTACCGAACCTGGTGGCAAAGTTCTTACCATTTTCAGAACAAGCAGAATTTGATCTCTGGTCTGTAAGCAAAACTTACCCAACTTCTCTAAAGTGCACTGAAGGTGTCAGCCATTATGCTTTGGATCCCATGTTTTATGATGGCTTAATCCATAGGTAGTGCAAAAAAGCTACCAATAAATGGTAGTAACTTTCTAATGATGGGAGTAATGGGATAGTAAATTGATTGATTTATTTATTTTCCCCCTTAGCTTCATGTAGCAGTGGGAGCTGTTTTCAACCAGTAGCTGCCTGCATAAAGAATATAAATTGTTGTGGCTTCAGATCATAAATGAAGTCTGCACATCTGCTGCTGTTCTGGAGTGGTGACTCTCAGAACTTGCATTTCTAGGTTTTCAACAGGACTTTTATTTCCATGTATGTGTACCTGTGTAGTTCTTAATTTGCATCTGAAATGTGTTGGGATGTATTCTGTTGCCTGGTGCTTTGTGGCCAAGGTTAGAGATACTGAACTGGAATCAGAAGAACCAGACTGCCACTGGTTAGCATGTAGCCCTTCAGCCAACTTGGTGTGTATTTCTACTTGAATACTTGATCTAAATTATGTATCAAGCAGGATCAGAGCCATCATATACCCGGGAACATAAATGTTCCACTTAGGTCAAACTGTGTCCATGTAATGCTGTGATTTGTTTCTAGCATTAGTCCACAGAGTGTGCTTTGGAGAAAGATGCAAGGAATCTATTTAAAGGTACAAAAATGAGAAGAGTTTTTCATGTTCTTTAGTCTGAACACACTGATTTACTGCTCACTTGTCACAATTTTGGCATGTAATATGATAATGATATTTTGGCTTTATCTCCTTAAAACTTGATTGCTAAGTTGACAAATGCAATGAAAAAGTTATACTCTTGAGTGCAATTTATGAATGGATGATTAATTTGCAAACTAGTGTTAGCATGTAGTTAGCACTCAAATCTCCATTGATGTGGATCATTTATGTATGTGTTTCTGCAAATACTGTTGCAGGGACCAGGAACAACTGATGAAAGTGTTTTAAAAGAAAGCAAGAGGGATGGACTGTGACTAAATACAGGTTTGTGTTTTGAAGAGGACTTCATGACCAGAGAACTGGTACTTTTTTTCATACAGAAGGCAGAGTATCCTGCCGATGGAAAAAAGCTGAGGGTAATGTTGATGTTTTAGAGGAAGGAAACGTTTCAAAGCCAGGCAGATAGGGTTTTGCAAACCCAAACAGCTTTTGTTTTGTTAACAGCTACACCATGAGGAAGAGTAAGTCCTGTGAACTCAGACACTGCTTTATGCTTCCATTGATTCTGCTGTAACTTTTAATTTACTTAGTATTTGTTTTCTTTTTGTCTTTTGCTGTGGAAGTGATCTGCTTTCTGCAGGATTTCAGATGAAAGGGCTGTTCTGCTTATACTGTCCATTAGTTATGTAAATGTGTGTCCTCAGTTCTGGAGATTGTGTCTTGTTCCTTGATATTTAATGCATGGAACTGAAATCTGCCATGAGACCAGTCAGGTCTAATTCAGTAGTTGTGTTGCCAGTCACAGATCTGTAAGCCTAGCACTGGTACTTTTCCCTGTGTGAATAATCTTAATGTTTTACCTTTAACAAAGTATGGAATCTTTTGCTTTGGGGCAGCTGCTTCCTTTTTAGGAAGGTTTTATGTTTTCTGAAATACTATTGCAAGTTACAGCTCTTTAAAATGAACGTGTTAGAGCAGTAACTTGTTGGGAACCAAGTTTTCTCCAAAGAGCAGCTTGTGTAGCCTTTTTGCCACTTTTAGTGGTACCGAGTAGAGATAACCAGCTTCGTGGGGATGAGAGAGACTTAGCTTTTATGGTCCTCATTAATAATAAGAAAAACTCATGAAACCAATGGAACTGCTCAGTGAGAAAGCTGAGCAGTTCTCACCCTCTCGCCCCTGACTTTGGTGAGAAGGGCAAAGATGGTATTTGTCCCTGCATACAGGCACTAGTGTCAGCCTGCTGTCTTGGTAGCAAATATTAAAAAATGGAATTCTGGTGGGCAGTCTTTACTGTTGGTTCCTAGCACTATTTTACTGAAAACCACAATTCTGCTGTCACTGTCCGTATGTTATAACATTTGGAAGATTTTTTTTTTATTGTATAGTACAATGAAATCAGTGAGGGTGGGAATGGAGCAGAGGGAGCAAGCCCTGCTAGCAGTTGGTGGGAGTTTTGGGAAGTCTAATGGCTTGTCTAATCCTCAGACTTAGCCCCTAGTCACAGTGTGGCCATGGGAAAATTGCCAGGCACCAAATTTTCAGAGGAGCGTGATTGAAGTTCACATTCTCTAAACCCCTGAGCTCTCTTGTGAATTGCTTACAGTGAGGACTGTCAAAAAAGTGAGCTGAAATTACCATCTTTATTTTGCCAATTAAACTGAAAAGGATTTATTTTTGGAGGTTACACAGCTCTGCAGTTTTCTCCTGACTTTATCTTGGCTGTTCCAATTGCTAAGAGCTCTTACGAAGCTCTCTTGTGCTTTTTGGGCAGTAGAAACTCTCTTCTGCTATGCTCTGCTCAGGTTGTGGGACACTGTTCATGGGGTAGATTTTGCTTTGTGGGTAATCTGGCTTTGTTAGTATACGAAGTCTAAACAAACTAGAGAATTTTAAGGGCTGTGGAAGTGAAATACACATGGTGCAGGTTCAGGGAATGGCAATCTTCCTCCATTTCTTCTGTGAGCCTTTGAACTGTGCTGGCAAGTGCAGGCTGAGGGTGTTAAGAGGTAGCTTGATGTTCAACCTGGCCAGGAATTACGTGGGTTAGGAGGTGACTCTCTGATACATTGCACTGCTCTGTTATTGTCACCTAAATTTAATCATGAGGTCAAGACCAGAGGCCCGTGGCCAGTGTAGAGTGTAAGTGTCCAGTGCTTGACTTTTAAAGTCACAATGGTAAGTGTTTTTCCTTATAGGATTGCAGAAATCTCAGTTGTCTCCACAGGGACCTTTACCTGGAAGGTGCTTTGTACTAAAAGGTGGAGAAACCTAAATTTTTACATTGTCAGTTGGAGCAAAGGCACTGTCTCCCTCAGTTGTGCTCAGCAATGAGACCGGGTGGCTTCTTGCCCTTTCTCCACAGATGACCTGCAAAGACGAACTATCATCCCCTCTCAGAAAACCTGATACTTTTGGTGAATGGCCTGTTACATTTTTTTCCCCAGCTGACTAGCATTCCAGGTCACTGATCAGAGAATTGCACAGTTGCATCCACTTGTGAGGATTTGCTGTGCCAGTGCTATTCTGTTTCAGGAGAAAGGTGCCAAGAAGTGCATTCTGTTGGGCGTATCTGAAAGCAGAGCAGGGCTTCCCTGGCTGTGGCAAATCACTTTAACTACTTTAGGATCTAGTTTCCTCTTATCCTTGTAACAATACACTCATTAAATACACATGTGAAATATTACCTGGGAGTCTTTAAATGCTTCACTATGATTAGCTTCATGACATTTTGTAAGAGTTGCAAGGACCTGTAAAGTACCTCTGTTGTTTCCTCCCCCCTCATTTTGCAGAGAGGCGAGTGTGGGTGAAGGGCTTGCATTTTTTTCATCATCTTCCCCAACATCAGGAGGTCTCAAGCCAGCAGGTAGAATTTCTAGGAGATTCTTCTAAAGGAGGGCTCTCCACAACCCATTCTAAAATAGCTTTATGATTTTTAAGGTAAACCAACAAGCCATTTCATGTAGAGGGAAAAGTATGGCAGAGGATGGCCAGGGTGAAGGGATTATGGCTAACAGTGTTGCTGCAAGAGGTCTTCATATCCTTAAGAGTCTGATTTTAGGTTTGGAAAACCCAAACATCTGTACTGAGGAATGAACTAGGTCCAGTGGTAATGGTTTGTTTAAACACAAATTCTTAAGCCCAGGTTGACTGTTGTAACTCAGTTTGGTTACTACAGCTACTTTTGCCCTAGGACATGAACAGATTATCCAGAGGAATACATATGTACAGGATGTTTGCCAATTATCTTGCAGTTAATTTAAATGGAACACAAACTCCTGACTTGGTATACCCTAAGGTCTTATTTTTTAATCTAGCTTGGAGAGGGTCTTTAACAAGTGCTAACCTGGTTAAGGTACAGGAAAGACAGTGGTGTGTATTAAAGTGCTTTATCCAAAGCCATGAACAACAAGGATGGAAATACATTTAGGATGTATAGAGCAGCTTGGTCTTCCTGACAGTCTCTGAAGTTGTCTGACTTCATTGGAGCAGGAAAAAGCTCTTGGATCATGGCTGCTGTGTCAATGCATCCATCTACAGAACTCAGTACTGTATGCTGAGAGCTTGGACCTTCACAAGAAGGTTTCCTCAGGAGGCTTGCCTTCCTCTCTCCAAGTCATACATGTCTTTATTCCCAGGTCCATATACATATGCTTCTTAACTCTCTAAAAGTATAAAAACTTACGAAGATCCCTAATATGCTGGGCCAGCCAGGGGGCTTTCTGTAAACTCTTTGTAAAATAGCACTTACCACATGAGCTCTTAATTTCTTAGTCCAGAAAAGTGCACGGCACTTCCCTACAGTGCACAGCTGGGCATTTCCAGAGCCTGCTTCTTCACACACAGTTTTTGAGAGATGGCTGTTAACTAAACCATGGTTAATTAAGTTGACAATTTCACAGCTACTTTGAACAGCTCATTAACTGCAGGCTACGGCTTCTTCGCAGCCAAAACTCCACAATACATCATACAGTGTTGCCTGCTGACAGGAGGGTACAACTTCCAACTCCTGCATCAGGAGTTCAGATTCATTACTGCAGTCTTGCTTCTTCTAAAACTGGTGAAGGCAGTTTTAGAAGCTAGAACTATCCCCCATTAACGAATACTGAGAATGCTTTGATTTGTAGTGTAATCCCACACATAGTAGTAGGGCCATGGATACAACTTTGCATGTTAAAGCAAATGCTGTTTTAGGTATGTAGCCAAGCTGATAGTGGTGTTGGGGAGAGGACAAGTGGCTAAGTTGCGTGGATTGCAGATCCTGTATGATACTGATTGAAGATCTACAGGCTTGGGTTTTTTTTTTTTTCCTTTTTTTTGTTCAGATGATCATACATATGCAATCCCTTGTTCCTCAGCTGACTTAAAAAGAGAGAACAGTACATTGGTATCTGTTTCTTTATAAATTATTTTTGTGCTTTGTCCTTTCCTCCTTTCTCCCCTGATAATATAGAAAAATCTCTTCTGAGAGCTGTTGAAACACCTGCTTAAAGGCAATGGAGACTGAGCTTGCTGACCGCAACTTCGCAAGCCAGGTTCTTCAACTTGGCCTGGAGAAAGAGTAAATATGCTTTCCAAGAAATTTTCAAATCTCTGCTGCCCATGATCTTGAAAGATCCCATCAGTTGTTACAGGAACAGGTGTCTAGGTTCTCAGGTGATGAGGCATCCTCTCATCTCAAATGTTAATGTTGCAATGGTCTGTTTACGTTGGTGATTTCCTACTGATGTGGCTAGTGTAAAGCCCTGGTGTAATTGCAGCAATACTGATATTGCTGTGCTCATGACAGCATATTTTTTGCCATTTGAGAGAACAAATACAGTGGTGTAACTTCTTCCACAATAGAAAATTTTCCCGTGTTTCTTGACTTGTGGAATTACACTTAGGGCACACTTCTAGTTTATGCAAAGTCTTGATACAGTCAAGGCCAGCCCTATATGAGGAATGTTACCTAGCCTAGAAATGTCAGTGAGGGATTTGGGTTTTTAATAATGTTTTATACTGAAAAAAACCCTCTGTTATGGATGTAGTGGTAGTGGATGGGGGAATGTGCTTTTGTTAGAGTAGCTTGTTTCAGCTGAGGAACTGGTATAAAATACACCAGCAAAACCAGCTTTGCTAATATTACCTCCATTTGCAGTATGAAAGTTTCCTGGGACACTTGTTATACCTATGCCAGTATTTAAGGACTGTGGAGGTGAAATGGAAGGGAAATGAGAACCTGGTACAGAGTTGGCACATTCCATGCTTTTCATCCTTCTTGAGCCTTTGGGCTGCTATAAGTTCCAGCAGCTGATGTCTCTGACCCACTTGCCTGCTTTTATGATGCCTTTGCAGCTAGAGTTTGTGACAGAGAGGGCTCCAAGGAACTCTGTTGGCACTCTGCGTGCTGCCATGACAGAGGTGCTTTTTTTGGAAGTTTTCCTCTTTTGGCCAGATAGATTTAACAGGAAATAGTTTGGTCGAGGTATGAAATCATAATGTGGGGATTCGCAAACCTTTGGTAAGAAAAGGCATTTTTTTGTCAGCAAGGCTTTGTGGGCTAGACCAGGCAGTAGAACAGAGGGGAACAGTCCTTGAATTAGGACAAATAGATGATTGTTAATGGCCTTTGTCCTCTGTTGCTGTTTGTGTGCTTTTGCTGTAGTGCATTGCTCTTCAGAACAGGCTTGTAAGTGCGTGGCTCTGTGTTCTGCAAGTTAAGGTTATTGAGGAAAAGTTGAACTCTCAGTTAATTGATGACATTGTTTAGAACAAATTTAATCTAATAATCTCATAAAACTAGTCCAGACTCATGCTTGAATATGGAACAAATTATTATTGTACAGAAGATACTGAATTACCAGGTGTGATTTGGTGACAATTTGTTGGTCATGCAAAAAGGCAGCTTGTGATACAAGTGTTGTCATGCCAGAGCTGCTTCTGCAGCAGAGCTGCCATTCTACTGCCTGTTTGTGCTTGACCTTGTTACTTTGGCTTCCATGGTGGGCTGTAGTTTTTCTTTAACTTGTTCCTTTATGCACAGCAGAGGTTTCTTTTTGCAGCCTCTATTCTTCCTTTTGCCATTGTCTTATATCTTCAACGGCCATTTTCATGTTTCTAATGCTTATGTATGCATGTATCTATATTTTTGGGGGTCACAAGTAGCATGCATCCTCTCACTAATGAAACTCAGAGCAGCTCCTCTCAGTAGTTTGGTTTTTGTTTAAATGAAATGTTTTGTTGGGTGAAGGTCTTTGAGGAAGGTCCATCTTCTTCCCACCCACCGGCATACAACACTATCCTAGAAATGATAGAATCTATTTTGTTTACAAAAAAGCATAGCTAGTAAACAGATCTCTCCCTGAAAAATCTTTAGTTAGTACACACAGTGTGCTCTTCATAATTTACACCAAGGTCAATGGCCCTTAAAATGCCATTCATCTAAATCAATCTGATATTAGAGGAGTGTTTTCATAGATGTGTTTGCAAACTCAAGTAAACAAAAACAAAATCATTTTTTCTCTTGTTTCATCTAAAATTCAGTAAACTAATTTCTAAAAGTTTTTTTTAAAAAGTTTTTCATCAGCTTTCAAACTTGCAGTGCTGTTCTATGCTTCAAATGTTTTCCTCATTGATATTTGAAATTGTGGGTATGTTCTTGTGTTGCTTAACCAAAATAAGTAACATTGTGGGGAAAAAACAATTTTGTTTTTCATAACACAAAGCATAATTAGATGATGTGTAAATTACATAATTATAGTTTGTGGATGTGAGTTTTAGTTATTTAAATATGAATAGACTGTCATAAATGACATTGAGCATGGACTCTGTCTTGTATGATTCAGCTGCTGCTGACAATTTCATAATAAAAATCAGACATTTCCCATCTATTTTTATAACAATGCCAGTTCAGGTACTTGCTGTAAAAAGGGAATATCTGTATGAACAGTTGTGACTGAACTGAACTTTGATCTGAAATGGAAATTGATTTTGTTTCCCCTTACTAGGGATCTTGCAATGGCTTCCCGAAGTACTGAAGCTCAAGCTAGTTTTGTGACAGCTTTCTCTTGGAGAGGGGCTGAGTGGAAGAAATTGTTACTGTTCCTCCAGATACACTCCCAACAAGAACCATAATTTCATTTTTTTAAAGAGGATCATGTTCATTGTGTCTCTAATGTAATTAACTGCTATTTTACATCTTTGCACTTGAGGAGCTGGTGACCATTACAGAGATGACTGAATAGTGATCTGTGAGTGCCACCTTGCTTATGGAGCTGCATCAGTAGCTCCCTACTCTGCAGTCTGTTTTGGGCCTCCAGCAGTTCCTCTTTGGTTTCTTGAGAGTAGGGTGAATCGACTGAGAGAAGCCTGAATCTCTTCTTGATTGTATTGAGGCTGGGACAAAGTTTCATTTAAGTGGGATTATGTAAGTAAAAGAAAGCGATGTGCTGGCCTCAGGTGGAGCCTCTTGCTTCTTCTGTCTTTGTACACGTGTTCTGGGCCAAGCTGATGCTTGAAGCCCATAGGATTAATGGAAAGGCTGGTTTTCTCAGAGCTGTTGTATTAATTGGTTTTGGCAATTTTTTCCTGTCTGATATATCCCTACCAAGACCTGGAGGGTGGGCTGTACTGGCTTTAGCCTACTGAGGTCTTTTGGTGCCATGGGGAAGCTCCAGTGTGTGTGTGCATGGTGAACTAAGCAAGCTCAGTCTCTGTGGTGTGCACAGTCCTCATATGCCCTGAGATCAGGAGTCCCCAGCCTATTCTCGTGTTACTCACATGATTTTGTTTCACACTTGGAGTACATCTTTGGGTCAGCATTCACTTGCTTTTTGAAAACATTTGTCTTTTTAGAGAAAGCAGTTGTTTGATTCTAACTGCTTTTAGTAAAATAGCACCTTTTAGGGCTAAAGTAGGTATTTCTAAACCTTACAACTCCTTTCCAAGTGAAGGCTAGCATCAGAACTAGAAATTACTCAAAAGAAACTTACACAGCCACAGCAAATATAGCCCAGATAAACTAAGAGAGTTGCTTGGGGAAAGCCGTCAGGATTTTCAGTGATTGTTTTTATAACCACCAGATTCCTCTTTCAAAAATCCTTGAGATTGATCACATTGTGCCTTGGCAAAGACTTTCTGGATCTTGGATGATGTTTTACTTGTGGGTTTCATTGCTCAGATGGGAAGATAAGATGGTCAAATAGAAAAACATTCACTTTGAATGATGTATAATGGCCAGTCAAGGACATTGTGTAGCTTGTCTGCTTTGTGACAGATAAGCAACTGTGGTGCAAGGACTACACATGGTTGTTAGTTTAAAAATTCTCATTGAGCTTTGTCTAAGTTATAGGAGCTTTTTGTCTGTGACTGGAGCTGTGGTTATTTTTGTTTAATGATACATCTTCTCTGTGTTAGCAGCAGTAGCACACAGTTTGTACAGGTTTTTTGTGAGTGCTTTTGATAATCAGTCTGGAAAAGTGGAAAGAATTGGCGCTAACAAGAAATCCCATCTTAGAATGTAAACTCATTGGGACAGGGATCATTTCCCTGTATGTTTATAGGGCTGTTGTACACTTCAGTGCTTACGTAGTACAACTGTAAAAATAAAACCAGCCATGATGTTGTCAGGAATTAAACTCTTGGTTAATTTGCTCTTGATAAAGACACACTTTTTTTTAAAAGACATAAACTTGTTCTTATGTATGTATCGTGGTTTAAGAAGGAGAAAAATGACTGCTACTGCTGAACCCAGAACAGTATCCACCCCTCATTCTATACCATTCACGTCATGCTCAGATCCCACATTTTCAATATACCATCACTCTTATCTCATATATATACATATATATACATCCACAGAGAGAGAGAGAGAGAGAGATCATTCCTCAGTGCATGGACCAATCCCTATAAAGCTGCTGAGTCCATCCGGCCCATGATGTCAGCTCCATCTCTTGTAACAATCTTTCAGAGTAGGAGAGGCTGTGTGCAGTGTTGGATTGTTGCCTGCTGATGCTGATCCTTCCTTTACCGCAGAACTCGTGTGGTTTCATCAAAGTTCATTCTTTGTTGGGATGATGGTCGGAGGGAAGTCAGGGCCAGTCACTGGTGACCTGAGACATCTAGTTAGTGGGCTATAAAAGTGCTACATGGCAGGCAACAGCATACAGTTGAATTCATTGGCTGTTCTCCCCTAAAATCAAATCCCCTTGAGGTACACATCGGACTTCCTCATCTTCCTGAATTATCCACCAAGTATATCCGTGTCCCTGAGCACAAGCAATCCCATGAGTGGGTTTGCCTTTACCTGAAGCAGGAATAACCCAGACTGTCTTCCCCAGTGAATTCTTCCCACAGGAACCTTGTCCCCCTCCACCGTATGTAGAAGTTCTGACTGAGCTGGGCCAGCTCAGTTGGCATATCCTTTGGTGTTGACCAACCCGGTGGCCTTTGGTAAGTGGGTATCCCAATGCTTGAAAGTCCCACCACCCATTGCGCTCAGTGTAGTTTTTGACAACCCATTGTACTGTTCGATTTTCCCAGAGGCTGGACAGTCATGAGTGGCAGGGTGTGTGGGATAGTATGGGCAAGTGTCTAGGCCAGTGGGCCCCTCCAGTGCTTTGGGATTTCACCACTGAACAAGTGCAAAATCCAGAAAAATTAGTAAAACACTTAAAGGAGGTGTGTTGTCATTCTGGTCATACCGGAGACGGACAGATCATGGCAACGTGCTGGGGCTTGGCTTGTGCTTACAGAGCCCTGTTCAACACTATCCAGCACCTTCAAAAGGAAAAAAGTGTCCCTGGATCTGAGGGCAAAGCAACAGACGACGCAGCTACTTCAGCTCCAAGCACAGCAGCTATACCACCCCCAGTGACAAGTACAGCAGCTACTCAAATTTCGGCAGCTAATCAGGGGCCTGCGGCCACACCACCCTGAAAATGCCCAATCTCGTACATCCCCGTTATTTGGCTTGATGTGATACATCATCTCTACAATGGCTGATTCCCTCAGAGACTGGATGCCTTTCTCTAGAGTAGTCCACTTGGCCGAGCAACTCATAACATCGTCCTTGTATGGAAACCTTTCTTTCACAGCTGCCGAGAGCCGCTTCCAAAGGCTTGAGGGACTGTTTCTCTCTTGCAATTGCTTTGTCAATTCCCCCTTCCCTACCCAGTGATCCCAGCTGCTTGGTTTCCCTACCTTCTAGTTTATGACCGTCGGTCCCATTGTCCCAGCATCGGAGCAGCCAGGTGATGATGTGCTCCCCTGGCTGACGGGTGAAGTCTTTTTGCATATTGTGTAACTCGGTTGAGGTCTGAGGTTGAGAAGTCGCCTCTTCTTCTTCATCCTGTGATGATGACTCCTGATGAGATGCTTTCCCAGGTGATGACTTGTGTAGAGCAAAGACTAACCAAACAGGATGATACTTAGCTACTAAGGAGAAAAATGACTGCTACTGCTGAACCCAGGACAGTATGCATAAGGAGAGTACCAGAGTTGCATGTGCAATTACTTGTAATTAGTTTAGTAATAGAGGACTTGTTCATCTGCTGGCATAATTAATGTTAGCACCAGTATTCAGTGTCCCAGTTACTTACCATAAGAAGAGAAAATGAGCACTTAAGCTATCAGAATGAAGTAATCAACTGGAGAAAAAAAATCAATCTTGTTATAGCTAAATAATATATTGCACACTTCATATATTTGTACAGCTGTGATTTTTTTAATTTAAACATATTTGAAATCAATTTTAATCCCTGATGTCTCAAGGTAAAAGAGGTTTTCCAACTGCAGTCCTCCGTAAACAGCATTGTCCTGCCTGTGGCTGCCCTGGCTGATGACAGCAGTGTGCTGCAGATGTGAAGGACAGAGGCGGAGCCCTCCCCTGGAAGGACACAAAGCAGATGGATTTATCTCTTTGTAGAAAGTGTTTTTATTAAACTGTTGCATTAAGCCTGAGACAAATGAACAGGTCTATCAGAATAAAAAGTATTCTGACATTTTAAACCAAAGTGTCTTTTTGGTGATTGCTGAACTGGGTGTCTCTTGGGAATATACTAAACCAGAACTAGATTAAAAAAAGAAATACTGGCTAACATTCCTTCAGAAACAAAACCAGGGAACCAGTTAACCACAACGTTCCCAGTGATGTCTGATGTTGGCTGGAGCAATCTGCTGTGCATCCTCCCTGCCTTTGCCCTTCTCCTTGGGGCCCTGCTGGCCAGTGGGTGTGGGACAGTAGCCCTGGCACAGCTGCTTCCCAGGGAAGCCTCTGTGCTTGAGATGGTAGGTGTAATAGTTAGAAAATAAACAATAGATAGAAAATAATTAAAGTACTTGGAGTTTCTTTGATAGGATCTTGGACCCCAAGCAAGGTGCTGGAATCACCTGAAATAAGTCTTGATAGTAAGAGATCCAGAAGTGTGGTCTCAAGCAGTATGGTCTAAGGTGGAGCTTCAGCTTCTCATAACAATTTCTTCTTTCCTGCCTGAATGGCAGCATCAACATATGTTCTGAGAAGGCAGACCCCAAAGCATGGGTAATGGGGCTGACAGCTCCTTCTGGAATGGAATGATGACCTTAGAATGGCCTAATGTCCTGGCAAAAAAAAGTTACTTGTTTAGGTTTTAAATTGTGATTAAGTCAGATATGTAAAACATTGTCATGTAATTCATGTCCTTGACTCAGTCTGGTGCTGCACAGGTCAAATAACTGTTTTCTGGGATGTAGAAAGAATTCTTGATATATGCCAAGTGTCAGTGTTCTTTTGATTGCAGGGAGGCAGGAGAAACTCATGTCTCACATCCAGGTATAAAGGATTGTGTTCATGGGAGCTGCTTTTTCCAGTTTGATCCTTCCTTATCTGAACAAGTCAAGATATCTCTCAGTGTATCTGAAGGGCAGAGGTAGAGTAATAGTACATAGAGGAATGTGAATTAGTTTTGAATGACCAGGCCAGCCTGGGTGGCAGCAGCAGGAGAGCTGTGTAAACACCAGGACTGATGTGTGCCAAGTACTGTGGTGATACAGCTATACTGTTTCCCATCCCTGAGCAAACTAAGTCAGAGCTAACTTTGATACTTGCCATCCTGCTATGTAGATCCCCTCACAAAGACTTGAGGCGATCAGGACTTTAAGGAAATGGGAGAAGCAGCCCAGCGTCATCTCACTGTTTTGTGTGTGTGTGTGTGTGTGTTCAGTGGAGCCTATCCAAGGTCTCTGTGGCTGGGGCAGTGCATGGGATTCTGGGCAGTGTGGGATAGCAAAGTATCCTAGCAGTGTGATAGGTACTGCTTGTATAGTTCCTGCTAGGAGCAGACTAAATCATAAGGGTTGGGGAGTCTACTGTGCAGGAATTCTATAAGGAGGTTAGCAAGTCCATAACGGGGTTTTCTGTGCTTCCACTTTTTGGCCTTATGAAGATAGGATTAACTGTCTCACAGCAGGGCAGTGGCAGAGCAGAGTGAAGCAGGCCATCCAGGAAGCTGCATACCTTTCCTTACCTCTTGGATTGTTCTTATATGTTTGACATACCTCAGTGATAGTTGGAGCTTGTAGCAGTCTTTAGCTTGCTTTTCCAGTTGTGCCTGTAAGTGGTGTGCATGGGCTGGCAGAGAAGAAAGAGGGCAGAGGGTTGTTATCATACAGCAGAATTGTTTCCAGAAGTGACTGTGAAAACGGCAGCCGGAGATTCTGCACTTGTTCTCTCTCAATCACTTTCAGATAAAACTTTGCTTAGTTTACAAGTCAAAAGGTGATTTTTCCAACAGCCAATATTTCAAACTCTCGCATTTGGTTTTGACAATCAAGCTGTTTTCTGTCTGAATCTTACTTCATTGCCAGCAATAAAAATTCCAGCTCGCTCAGCCGTGGTTCTATTGGTTTTGCAGAGCTAACAGTAGTAAAAGCTTGTTTTTTGTCTGCAAAGTTAGCAGATCAGGTCTCAGAGAAACATCACCTACACAACAGATGTATAGGAAGATGCCTTTTTTTAATTGGTGACTTTGCTTGGACCAAACCCTGTTGAAACAACTGAGTCCTTCTTTTACTGTCGTTCATCAGCCTTTATGCATTCCCTGCCTAGGTAAAGGAGATCTTACTTTGAACGTATTGATCAAGCTTATGCAATTTGCTGTGTATTATTGAGTATTCCAAGTAAAATATTGCACGTTACAGGACCTATTTCCTGTCCTTTCTTGGTTTTAGTAGCAGTATTTGCATCTCTGAAGTTAAACTGTGTATTATCAACCAGAACCTTTTTCTGTTTTTCTCTATTTGAATGCTGATGGGCTTCATTCCTCTTGTATTTTTTCCTGTTCTTTCCTATTGTTTCTTCAATCGTGTCATACAATTACTGTTATGATTAATTTTTCATAGAGGTGACAACCTCATTTTGAAAAAAGAAAAGATGGATCTTTGGTTTAAAGAAAAATGAAATATGTATTTGCTTAATTTTTGTTTCCTTTGCAGTCTGCCACCAGATTTATCTGTCTTCCCAGCTTGCTGCTGGTTGTTGTTTTCTTGCTGTTACAGAGATTTTCTTGCTGATAAAAATGCCCCTTTGAAGTAGGAATGCAATTCCAAAATCTTGGGTGCATCAGTCCTATTGACAAGAATCTGTTCTTTTATCTCCTTTCCCTCCTAACTTTTAGGTATAAACAAAGTAAGTATTTTATAGTGATAAAAATTCCCATTTTAGTATTTTATAGTGGTAAAATTCATGACTTGAGCTCATGTCTTTTGAAGGTATGGAACAAACATCAGTTGTGGAAAAGGCTGTTGCTGTAGCGAAGTGATGCAGTCCCTCTTTGATAGTTACCTTGAACGAGAGCAGTTGCATGTGGCAGGTTTTTCCAGCTGCTGATAGAGATGTCTCCTGGCTGTTTAACCATGGCACTTGTTCCTGGCGGTGCTGGAAGCAGGAAAATTGACTGCACCAACCCATGCAAGTCCAGTGTCTGTGCAAGCTATCCTATATTACTATTGCTGTTGAAAATAAATTGCTCTTAGCACTGAGGAAAAACTTCAATTGAAAAAGAACAATTAGGAAAGATTACAATATTATAAATCAGCACCTCTGTATCCTGAACGTACAGCTTGGAACTGGGGGAGAATTACTTTCAGAAGCTCTTCATACAGACTCAGGCTAGTGCTGGGCCATCATCTCGAGCGAGGCTGCAGCGTGGTGTGGTCATCACAGAGCATGCTACCTTTTACCTGCTTTCATGGGTATCAGACACCCGCAGGCAGCACACCATGGACTAGTTAAATTGTTCTGATATTTCAGTACTTTCTTTTCTGAAAGGGAGTCTATTTGTTATTCCATAGCAGGAAGTATCCCAGTTCATGTGCAAAAACTGGATATTCATCTGTTAAATGGTGGTCATACCTTAGTGCATACATAGATGCTGTCACTTCTTACACTACAGCTGGAAAAGCACAGCATTTGGTGCTGTTTGCTCAGTGATGAATGAATTTCTGCATATGTGACAGGAGAAGGAATACAGTCTTCCAGGGGTTTCATAAAGGCAATGCAGTCCATACCAGTAGAAGGTTTTCTTAGTCTGGTTTCTCTGTAGGCTGAAACATGGAGTGGGTGTCCTGGGTATGAGGAGCTCTTCTTTTAAATAATAATCAACATGTATATCCTGCAAATTATGCTGACAGCATTGAAATATGCACTATCCTTACTGAGAAAGGACTTCTAAGGTTTAGTGCATCTTTTGGTGGACATGCTGCCTAGTCATGGATGTGGGGTAGTCCCATGAGTATCTTAAGGAGAATCAGCAAGCAGTATCTTTTTGTTTGCCTTTTGTAACTGATGTGTTTCCCCTTTAATCAAATGCAAAGGGACTTTCCTAGCAGCTGGATGTGCTGTGCTTTCTGTATTGTAATTTCTGGAGAGCAGTTAGGAGTCTGAGATGCGTGGGAAAAAATGAATGTTGATAATTTGTGGTGAGAGCAGGACTATGTCTTACCATGCAGATGCTGTGTACTTTGTATTCTTCTGAGAAAGTTGTGAAGGCTTCTCCGGTGGGGCGTGTTTTGGTGACTGTCAAGTATTTGCCATGTGGAGTGTCCTAACTATTCAGTTTATGCTCATTAGAGGACAGACACCCATGTCTTGTTTTGGAGTCACTGTATCTGTTAATTAGAGATTCTGGTGATAGTCACTTGAGGGTTAAATATTCCCAAAGGATTATTTCCAACCTTGTTTTTCTTCTGTTCTTTCTCCTTCCCATTGCATTTATTCTACTGAAAACCTGTTTCCCCTCATTGCGGGGTTTACGTGCTACCTCCATGGTCTATCCTGCCTTATTGCAAAGACAATAAAGCATCCAGCAGAAAGCCCAGCATGCAGTACAGAAGTGATGTGCATGAGGAGCCTTGTACCAAGTGAACTTTGGGGCCTCTTCCCAAGTGCTGGCTGCTAGATCCGGTTGTCTTCTGATTTGGAGCAGGAAGCATTCTGAGTTTATTTTTCCTCTGCAGTTTTTACTGGGGAGGTTGCTGGGTCTTTGCTGTTGATTCCAAGCCCTGTGCAGATCAATAGGGAACACAGAAACATAAACAAAACCAAATTAGACACTGCCAGTTTGAGGTTTCCCCCTCTGCGGGGCCCTTGTGGTTCCTGGGCTCCAACTGTGAAAGGAGGTGACTGTGCTGCCACAGCGATCTCTTATCCCATGGCAAAGGCCGAGTTCCTGAGACTCGGCATGGCCATTGCTGAGAGTCTGGCAGAGGAAAAGCATTTGCTGTGATCCTTCTAGCACTGCTTGGTTTTCCTGCAAAGTTACCAACTCAAAAGGCCCTAGTTTCCAAGCTCTGGGGAGGTTTAGGGGTTTTGTTTCTTTCTCTTCCTTGCACCAAACGTGCCAAGTGTAAAGTTGTTGGATGGTTAGTGTGATTTTTTTTTTTTTTTCTTCCTTAAGAAGCCTACACAAAACAGATTTAGCACTAAACAGTCTTCCTTTTATAGTCTCTGTTTGTTACACACAGAGGCCCTTTCAGTTTACATTTGTCCAGTTCCTCACAGTAAAGATTATTACTTTCTTCTGCCTTCTTTTCCCTAATCTGTTTGTTTATTCCCATTTATTTCTGGCATAGTTGATCTAAAGCTGAGAGTTCAGTGAAACTTTCTGGCTCAGAATGCTTCATGCTTCTGTGCAAACTATCCCTTCATAGAATCATAGAATAGTTAGGGTTGGAAAGGACCCTAAGATCATCTAGTTCCAACCCCCCTGCCAGGGGCAGGGACACCTCACATTCAACCATGCCACCCAAGGCTCTGTCCAACCTGGCCTCGAATGCCACCAGCGATGGAGCATTCACAACTTCCCTGGGCAACCCATTCCAGTGCCTCACTACCCTTACAGTAAAGAATTTCTTCCTTATATCCAGTCTAAACTTCCCCTGTTTAAGTTTGAACCCGTTACCCCTTGTCCTCTCACTACAGTCCCTAATGAAGAGTCCATCCCCAGCTTCCTTATAGGCCCCCTTCAGACACTGGAAGGCTGCTATGAGGTCTCCACGCAGCCTTCTCTTCTCCAGGCTGAACAGCCCCAACTTTCTCAGCCTATCTTCATACAGGAGGCGCTCCAGTCCCCTGATCATCCTCGTGGCCCTCCTCTGGACTTGTTCCAACAGTTCCATGTCCTTTTTATGTTGAGGACACCAAAACTGCACACAATGCTCCAAGTGAGGTCTCACGAGAGCAGAGTAGAGGGGCAGGATCACCTCCCTCGACCTGCTGGTCACACTCCTTTTGATGCAGCCCAGGATACGGTTGGCTTTCTGGGCTGTGAGGGCACACTGCCGGCTCATGTTCATTTTCTCATTGACCAACACCCCCAAGTCCTTCTCCGCAGGGCTGCTCTGAATCCCTTCTCTGCCCAACCTGTAGCTGTGCCTGGGATTGCTCTGACCCAGGTGGAGGACCTTGCACTTGGCATGGTTAAACTTCATCAGGGTGGCATCAGCCCACCTCACAAGCATGTCAAGGTCCCTCTGGATGTCATTCCTTCCCTCCAACGTGTCAACCAAACCACACAGCTTGGTGTCGTCGGCAAACTTGCTGAGGGCGCACTCAATCCCACTGTCCATGTCACCAACAAAGATGTTGAACAAGACCGGTCCCAACACCAACCCCTGAGGGACACCACTCGTTACTGGTCTCCAGCTGGACATTGAGCCATTGAGCACAACTCTTTGCGTGTGGCCAGCCAGCCAGTTCTTTATCCACCAAGTGGTCCACCTATCAAATTGATGTCTCTCCAACTTAGAGACAAGGATGTCGTGTGGGACAGTGTTGAACACTTTGCACAAGTCCAGGTAGATGGCATCAGCTGCTCTACCCCTGTCCATCAGTTCCATAGCCCCATCATAGAAGGCCACCAGATTGGTCAGGCAGGATTTCCCCTTAGTGAAGCCATGCTGGCTGTCACCAAGCACCTTGTTGTTTTTCATGTGCATCAGCATGCCTTCCAGGAGAATCCGCTCCAAGATTTTTCCAGGCACAGATGTGAGGCTGACTGGTCTGTAGTTCCCCAGCTCATCCATTTTCCCTTTCTTGAAAATGGGGTTATATTTCCCTTTTTCCAGTTGTCAGGAACTTCACCTGACTGCCATGATTTTTCAAATATGATGGACAGTGGCTTAGCAACTTCATTCACCAGCTCCTTCAGGACCCGCGGATGGATTTCATCAGGTCCCATGGACTTGTGTACATTCAGGTTCTTAAGATGGTCTCGAACCAGATGCTCTCCTACAGTGGGCCCAAGGTCTTCATTCTCACAGTCCCTGCATCTGCCTTCCAAGACCTGGGTGGTGTGGTCAGAGCATTTGCCAGTGAAGACTGAGGCAAAGAAGTCATTAAGAACCTCAGCCTTCTCCAAATCCAGGGTAGCCAGTTCTCCTGATAGCTTCACAGAGAGCCCACATTGTCCCTAGTCTGTCTTTTATTTGCAATGTACCTATAGAATCCCTTCCTGTTATCCTTAACATGTCTAGCCAAGTTTAATTCTAACTGGGCCTTAGCTTTCCTAACCTGGTCCCTAGCTTCCTGGACAACATCCCTGTATTCTTCCCAGGCTGCCTGTCCTTGCTTCCACCTTTTAAAAGCCTCTTTTTCCTTCAAATTTTCCTCAGCAGCTCCTTATCCATCCAAGGAGGTCTCCTGGCCCTCCTGCTGCACTTCCTTCTAGCTGGGATGCAACACTCCTGAGCTTCTAGCAGGTGATCCTTGAATATCAACCAATAGTCTTGGGCCCCCCTGCCCTCTAGGGCTATATCCCATGGAACCTTACTAAGCAGATTCCTGAAGAGGCCAGAGTCTGCTCTCTTGAAGTGCAGGGCAATGAGCTTGCTGCACGCTCTTCTCACTGTCCTGAGGATCTCAAATTTGACCATCTCATGATCGCTGCAATCAAGGCACTCACAAATTTCATGGCACTCAATTTACTGATACCCCTCCCTTGGAAAATGAATGCTATTTGAAAGATATTTCAGTAGCTGCAAGGGTGGATACCTCTTACACAAGTCCTAAATCAGGAAAGGATGCTTACTCCTGGAGAAGCTCTGCAGGGTGCCACTATAGTGAAAAATTCTCTTACATTTTAATGTGCATAGTGGTATGTATCTCTTCTCTTCAAGATCCCCTAATATTTTTTTTACTTACTGAATTAAAACCTGAGTACCCAATGTTGATTTAGGAGATAAAATTTTCTGGATGAAACAGCAGGAAAGTGCAGCTTTTGGTGATCTGTACCAGTGTGCAAATGCTCTGAATGAATACCTTAGCTCTTCCTTCTGATTCTCGGGTAACTTTAGGCACATAAACACTGCTAATGAGATGCAATAGACTTTCTACTTTTCTGTCAGAATTAGGGTCATCTGCAGCAGAGTGGAAGAAGAAAGCTGGTGTCTTAGTTGCCCTGCAGAGCAAATCCTCCTTGATCAAATGGTGGTAGAGTTCAGGTACTGAAAGAAGATGCTTTTGTTAACTGAAAGCTTCCTTGATGTTTCCAGTCAGGGACATAAACCTGGCTGAGCCATCTGAGAAAAAGAAAAAAAAAAAAGAAAAGGAATAGTCAGTAGTCCTAAAAATCAACATTCTGGATATGAAAAGCTATTTTCTGGCCCATGCAAACTGGATAAACTTCTGTGGGTTGAGTGCCCTTGTTTGTGTATGTGGCTGATTAGCATGAGCCCTCTACCCAAGATTGTTGGTCTGTGTCAATCATATGTGGGTCTAACAAAACATGGCATTCTGAAGCAAAGTCTAGTTTCTGATGACTCAGCGGGCAGGGTGTACAGCCAAGCTATGTGCCCTTCGGTGACATGGAAACCACAGCCGCTTGTGGAAAATGGGGCTCTCTGCCTTTCCATAAAGCAAGTAGAGCAAGAGCTTGCAAATGTGGCATATTTTCTAGATTATAAGCTTGCTTTTTAAGGGTATGTCATGAAAAAATATCACTTCAAAGAAATGTCACTAAGAAAAATAAAGCAATTTGTAAGTGTATCCAGTTTGGTCAAGTTCTTCTGTACACAAAGAAGAGATGTGGAACGTCCGTGTGTTGTTTAATGAGAAACCAGTTTAAGAAAGAAGTTAACTTGTAGGAAAAAAAGATTACAGGAGATTATGAAATGTGTCCCTTTTCTTGTCTTAGAGTAATTCAAACCTTGCTCTTAACATAAACCAAATTTTGTTTTGAAATTACTGTACCCAGACGGAGAAATGGTAAGATGATACTTTTTCTAACCAAGCAGAGTAGAAATTTATTCTATGCCAATTGCTGAGATTTAAAGCAAAACAGTTTGGATGTAAAAAACCTGTTGGATGCAAATTTCTGATGCTTAAAAAAAGAGATAATTTTTTCCCCCACAATCATTTGGTGTTAGTAAGGTTTAAATGAAACTGGTTTTGATGAAATACTGGATTTATATCTAGAATAAGAATGACCATCATTTCAGTATGTCAATATACATTTGTTTGTAAATGCGTTTTATTGAAAATGGGATTTTAAACAACAGCACATCGGTGTCCATGTGCTTAAGCTGCGCTGCAGATAATCTGCAGTTTTAAATTTTGGGGGAGTTATTTGGAGAACAAAAAGTCTGCAGATATGTTCAGATAACCTTCAGAAAACCAGCAGGAGTGTGTCAGGAGGGAAGAGGACCAGGCTGTGGGGTGAGAGAGGTTGCCTGGATGACAGCACGTGTGGAGATGGAGCCCGACTCCTGTGGTCAACTCCTCTGTGCCATGCATATGGCTGCCTGAGTCCCACAGGTGTTACAGGTTTGCTCCTGGGAGCAAGCACCATAGATACACCCTGACACAGGCTTCAGGAGCGCGCCCATTTTTGTGCACAGGCTGAGTCACTGTGGGTTGAAATTGGTCTGAGCCACAAAGGGGGTGGTTGGCAACTGCTGAATTCAGGCTAGAATTGTAACAAAGCTACTTGTTACATTAAGCAAAGGAGAAGCTATTCCTGAGAAACAATAGCTATCTCTGCAGATAAGCAACAGAGCTTAAAGGTCATTTTAATGTGTGCATCAATGTTTACCTTTAATGATAAAACAGATTAAGTCCTTGGGAGAGTATAAATTACTGAGCTTTTTGCAATTCAGTGGAACCCTGGACGACTGAGTTTTTGAAGTTCTCTGTGTTTGAGGTATGTCCTCAAGCCGGTATTGTTATTCCTTTGGAAAAAAGAAGGTTTCTTCAAGGAGCACGAAGTCAGAAACAGAAGCTAAGGCTACCTGGCTGAGAAGAACATTTCTGAATTATTTTTCTGGGTGTTTCTGTAATCACCCCCCCCTTTTGTTGCATGTTTCCTGTATAACAGTAAATATTTCTATGCAAACTCGGGCAGTGTTCTAGCAAAAACCGAATGTCTTGCTTTCTGAAAACAGTGGATTCTGGCACAAGCCTTTTCTTACTTGTCTTCTGTACTGTCAGCAACAAAGATTTAAGAACTTTCAGGGGAGGTTTAAATGACTGGCTTTCTATAAACCTTGCAGCTGTCCAGTTGTGTATGCAGTGTAAGACTTGCTTGGTAACAAAATCAGACCATTTCTTTCCCCCTTTTTTAATATTAATGGAGCATTTTTGAGAATGGCAATGTAACATCTTAATACACAAAACTTAGATTTATAGGAGTTTGTGATATTCTTTAACTGCCTTAGAAGTTTTGTGTACACAACTGAATTATAATTTTTAATAGTAGTGTTACTTATGGCATCTTTTTTTCAGTTATTACATTTTTCCTTCTGATGTTTTGAACCATTTTGTTTATTGTAGAGACTTCGGAGCTGTTCAGCAATACACCATTAAAATAATAATCTCGGTGGCTTGGATACCTGGATGAGTTTTCTGACTTAAAAATAATAATCCAGATTTTTACAGTAAGGGATTTTACATAATCTTTCCCATATGAATATTGTGAAAAATGATTTAAAAAACTGTAATTCTTCAAAGGTAGACAATAGCAAAGCAGTGAATTTGCAAAAGAGCTGAAATGAAATTGCTGTTCTTGGAACAGTTTGCCATTAAATTAGCTAATAGTGCCTGCACTGCTGTCCAGAACTTTGCTTTCTAAGTCTTAAATAAAAACAGTAATAAAGAAGTTATATAATGTGGTGTTAGTACAGAAGGGAAAAGGGAGATATTCAGAAAATACTGCCTCTAGGAAATGAGTTAATGGGTGAGCTTTGGTTCTTAAACTATAATTTCTGAGATGTTTTTGCAGTACCAGAAGCTTCTGCTCCATTAGAGAACTGTGTTGTAGGTAATGATTTTTGTCCTTTTATGCTTTTTTAGTCCTTTCATTCTTTTAAAATTAAAAGAAAGCATGGGTGACATCCTTGCTGTTTCTTCACCTAATCTTCTTTTACAGTACATACTGCTTGGCTTAGGGTTTTCTCTGAACTAAGAGAATTTTGCTCATGCAGTACGCATGTGGGAAGCACACTGAGACAATGGAAGCGATACAGGTCGGCAGCCAGTTTTCCCAGTATTGCTCCTGTGCTGCTCATCCAAGTCAACCTGTTTCCGGCACTGTGTGAAAGCCTGATAGAGCTGACAAAGCCGAAACCAGTAATATTCAACTAAAATTGCACTACATTAACTGAGGCCAAAGCAGATGTAATTTTGTAGGAATTTATGTTGTGGTGGGGTTTATAGAGTCACTTGCTGTGAATGTTTCCTGACACAGGACACTAGCAAGCTCTGGGGTTTTTCATTTTATTGTTATTTCATCAGACTTCAAGCACTGGCTTTGTCACTTGGGGTCTGCCTCAGGGGTAGTTGTATTTGGTTGTGTGTGAAACCTTCAGCCAAAATAGTGCCATTGTTTTTAAGAGTGGTGCCATAAAAATTTATATATTTGGGTCATGCTAAACCCCTGCAAATGTTCTCTGTTAAAATCTGTAATAGCTTGGGACTGGCAACTTGAGAACTATTTGGAGTGTGGTGGATCTGTACTGTCCGTAAGAACCAAATCTGATTTGATGCTTTGTGGAAGAAATAAATACCTTCTTGATGTGCAGCTCTCTTTATTAGTTTAGTTTGGTTTTTTAATTATCTGATTGTAAATATTTTTCTAGCTTATAAATTATGTTGATGTTATATGGAAACAAGAAGTATTTATGATGGGAGGAGAAAATAAAAATCAGATCATTTAATCAAGGCAGAAATTACTGCATATTGTGCATTTCAGGAAATAAGAAGCTGTGGACGGAGATGCGGGAAAATGCACAAGAACTGCAAGAAATCACATCTGTGTCGAATTCCACTGCTTGAGAAGGGCATGCACAGTATAATTATAAAAATGTGATATTAGTATGAAACATGCAACTTAATCTGTATTATTTTTTATAGCAAGTAATAAATAAAAGCCCACTACATACAGAGTCATTCTGAGCCTACAAGAAGCATATTTTAACTGCAAACCAAAATGTTGTTAGACAGAAAAGTTATATTTAAACTTCAGTAAGTTTTGTTTTTCCATTGTTTAGAAATACCCAAAGGAAGTGGCTGTATATAATGGATTAACAGTTTATACATTTTCCTGTCCACAGCTGAAAAAAACCTTAATCATGTACTGGCATGCAGAATGTGAACACTCAGGGCAGTTATACATTTCACAGACTTTAATTTGTAGTGACGGTCTTAACTTTTCCAGGTATTTCTAACCTATTTTTCCTCTATGGAGTTGTGGACACTTTCAGCCAAAACGTACTGCTTACTGGTATAAATGGTGAGTGGATTTATTAACAATTTTTTAAGATAAGTCATTAAGATATTATAGTCAGATGCCATATGTCTTGCAGCTAAAATTGTCTTAATAAGTCTTTTGAAGCTGTGGGCTGTTCCTCAGCCTGCTAACTGTTGTTTTTATACATTCAGTACTTTGATAACTTCCTGCCTTCCAGCCCTACTTGTTTATATTCCATCTCTTTTCTAGTTCCAAGTCTCACCAACCAAAAAATACCAAAAGAGATCCTGTACTTTGACTGGATTGCTCTTTGTCAGGAACACAGGCAATTGGAATACTGTTCGGTTCTTTAACCGAATTCAGAAGTTTTTCCAAGATCAAGCTCAGATAAAGAACAGCTTTAATAATACTATCAGACTTCATTTGGCTTAAACAGTTGGTGCCTTTTCTCACTGACCTCATTAGAAGCTGCCCTGGGCTGTGGGTGTGAAGAAGCTGATCTGGCCTCTCTTCTAGCTCACATTTTGCTTTTCACTTGGGTGCTGCAGTGCTGTTGGTGGGCACCCGTGTGTGAATGAGTCCCGAGCCACAGAGAGAAATCCAAGCTCACCCTGCCAAAGACAGTCTGGGAGTTTGTGGGAATGGATGATGCTGTAGGATTGAGACCATGTTAAATTTATATAATGCAATAATTGTGGAGCAAAAGCAATTCATTCCCTTTTCGATCCTTGTTTTGAATGCCTCTCTTCAGGCTATTTAAGTATTTTATTGAAGACCTTTTGGTTGGTTGCAAAAGGCAGGACAACATCTCTATAAATGAAATAATAATTGCACTCTGCGCTGGCCAGCAGAGACCAACATCTGGGTCCTGGTTATGGATTATCTTTTAATCATAAATATGTAAAATGTCTTTCTTCTCAGATTCTCTTTGCCAGAGTCCAAGGCATAGTCAAAAGGTTAGTTATCGGCTGTGTATTCCTTGTCTGGAAAGTCAGGAGAGATACGGTGGAACAAAGAATGATAGCAGATTAGGATGGCATTTTAACTGCACAAATGTGCTTTTGAGAAAACTAAAAAATTGCCTCTTGCTTAACAGTGGCATTTTTTGCCCTTCAAGGGTTTGGAATAAGCAGAGAATAAAGGAAATTCGTAAGCATATTTTACATGTTAAAAAGAAACCATTTTGTGTTAATAAAAGGTATATTTATTGATGGTGAAAATAAACCAGATCCTCCTGTTAGGCACAGAGTGGAGAAAGAACAAGTTCTGCTTCATCCCCGGAGGCTGAGAATGGCTTTGCCTCTGTGCCACTCCAAAGTGCTGTCTCTGCTGAGGTGAAAAAGAGTCTTGGTGAGGACTTTTGTGTCTGTTCTAAAGACGAGTACGACTGTGTCCTTGAAAGATGTAGTGGCTGGAGTGCAACAGCTTCTTTGTACTGATTTAAGCAGAAAATGAATCTTTGTCTAAAGAGTAAGAGTGATAAAACCAGTAGTTCAATAACCTAGCCCTGAGGCTCAGAGGATTTGAAGCCTTGTAAAAATCAATGTCTAATTAGTGTAAGAATTTTGTTTGGAATATGATCTGAATGCATTCCCATGTTGAAATTTGCAGTTTTGTGTTTTGGGGCTTGCTTTCTCAGTAGCAGAGAGGGGTTTTTTTTACCCTCTATGTATCAATGTACCTAAATAGTTCTTCAGCCACTGTCAGTAATGTACCAGCTTGTTAAAGAAGATGATGTTGATTTAGTGCAGTGTAATTTTATGGAAAAGGAAGGGTATTTTCACACAGAATTTAGTTGCTAGCACTTAAAAACGCCAGTTTTAAAGGCCTGTCTTTTTAAAATGTGACCTTTACCTTCCTAATCTCAAGGGAAAAAGACGTTGGAAAAGCAGAGCTGACTTCTGCAGTTATGATAAACAGACATTTATCAAGTGCCGTCTGCCTACATGCTGGGTTGTGGAAGCCCATGGCATCACATTTCAGGTGAATAGAGCCCTTAGTTAAGGCTCTATCCCACAGAAAATATTTGAGGTTTTTCAATCTATCCAACCCTAAAAGATGCAGAATTCAGCTTTGCAGGAGGCTGACCAGTGCAGGAGGAAGCTGGCCTGCTGTGGAAATGGGAAGCCAGCACTTTGAGCATAGTCAGCTCATGTTAGGAGAGTGACACTTGAGCTTGGTCAGCAGGTCAGCCACCAAAACGCTATCAACTCTTCCCTTTGGAAGATGTTTGGATCTCCCAGGGTTCCAGTGTCAGGTTGACCGACGAAAGATGTGGATATACATGGAGACACGAACTTGACAATGTGGACAGGGACAATGAAGAGAGAACTCTGTGGTTATAAAAAGGAAAGAAACCCAAACAGGCAGAGTGTTCTGAATGACAGGAGGGAAACTGCGGGAAAGGAAAATGAAAACCGAAAAGTGGGGCTGGAGAAAACGGAGACCAGAAAATTAACAGAAATGCTAAGGAAAGTGGATAAAGAGCAGGGAGAAAACTGGAGTGTATCAAATGTGCAGTACGCCCCACATGAAAAATAATGAACCAGGGATTTGGCAGTTGTTGAAAGAAAACCTCCGAGCATTTCTGTCTCAGCTTTGGTTGAGGGGAGACCTCAAGCTCTGTCTCCTTTGCATACTGCAGAGCACACACACTTGTTTGAGTATTTGCCATGGGTAACCTTTTTTCCTCCCTGTGGACTGGGAGCTATGGAGATTCATTTCAAAACAGATCAAAACTTTAGGAAATGTGGCTACTTTCCCCCTCCCCCATCCCCCTTTTTTTCTTTTTTCTTTTTTTTTTTTAATTTCTAAATCTGCTTGCATGGAAAATCAGTGGAATAAACTCTTCAGTATAGAAATAAAAAGGATTCTGTTTGACGAGGGATGAAAGCAATTTTTCAAGCCGAAGAGCTATCTGGTGAGAAAAGCTCCTTCAAAGTTCAAATAAATGTGCTTAGATACTAGTGTGTATGGCTAACGGGTGGATTGAAGTGAATTGGCTGTGCTCGGGACTTTGTGTTACTAGAAATGCAGCAGCATGGCAAAGATGTGATTGCTGCTGAATGATTTAATGTAAAGAGTCTGAAGAATTATAGCCATCTGATATACCATGAAGAATGTCACCAAGAACTAGAGGCCTTAGTAAAGCTTACTGTCTCCTGCTCTTTGTCATGCTGATTGCTGCCAATTTATTTGCATTTCAAAAAAGAAAGTAGCCCAAGGACAGCCACAGAACAGGATTTTGCAAGGACTAGTCTATGAAAGTGCTTTGTGAGCTGGTACTTTTGTGCTTACAGGGATATATTTGTGTTTATGGGTGACTTGGCAAGGCTTTAATTTTCTCTTAGTTTTCCAAATTGCAGTCCAGCAATCCCAGTTACATGGGTAATGCTGTTAAGAATCAGATAAAAGGTGAGTTTATGGTCAAGGAAGATTATACAGCAGTGTCTCTGGCTGAGTGGTTTTACTAATGATCAGATTGTGAACTCCTCGGGCTAAAGACTCATGTTTGTGCAGCGTGTAGCAGAATGAGTTCTGGCATATGACTGCAATCCTTGGGCTGTATCACTGCACAAGTAATGAATATTAAGTAAGTAAGCAAGCAAGTGGCATTTGTACTGGTTGGGTGCCCCAGGAGATTTGAACTCCTCTTTCATGGACATATATTCCGAATTTCTTTGGCATCAGCCTCAAAATGAAGTACTTCTGTTTGCCTGAAGGAGTTCTGTTTCAGGTCCTTGCAGTACATGAGGCTGAGATCCTCCGGAAGCTTCACAAAACTGAGTGTTTGTAGGTGTTGGCTTTGGAAGTGAACAGTGTTGCCATTACCGCTGATTAGAAATCTAAGTCTAGGTTTATAAATTAGTGCAAAATGTTCTCTTTCCCTCATTGTGTTTTGCTGGGATCTTTGGGAATGTATACTGCAGAAGATGGAGTGATACACTTCATTCCAAATAGAGAAGCAACAGTGTATCTTATTGATACAAAACTGTCAACAAAATTCAATGGTAAATGTGACAGTTGTTTAACAAGGTTGATGGCAAAGTAGACTGGATCAGGTACTGAGGACAGGGTAAGTCAGATGCTTTGGAAAGACCCTCATGTTGAGGCATGAGGTTCAGAGAGGAACCCCTTGGTTTCTTCACTCCCAATTCTGAGTCCAGGTGCAGCTTGATGTAATCCTAGTCTCAGGCTTGGTCAGTGGCTTATTTCTCAAGGATTATATGTGCACAATCAAAAATAGAGTCTTAATAAAGCTTCAAAGCTTAGCAAGCCATTAGTCACTTGCTGAGGATTTGTTGTGACAAGGCATCTTGCAACCTCGAGGGGTAACCTTGAGAGACTTCTCTGCTCAAAGGGAGACCCTGGCCTTCAGCCCACTGCTGTGCAGGACAGCTCCACAGGCTGTGGGCTGTCCACTGTTTAAAGAGGAAGATGATTGTCTTGTACTGGTATTTGCATACCAGCAAGACGTCTGGGTTGCTGCTCCAGACAGCCCTTGGCTACTGTGTTGTCATCCATCTCCCCAAAGACCAATTTAAGCTGGATTCAGCCATCATGACCCCCACTAGTGGTTGTTGCTTGGGAGGGGGCGAGCCTGGGGGAAACGCACCACCACATTTGCATATTATTACTTTTAATTTCATGCAATTATAAAAATACATGCTAAAATAAGCCCCAAAGCTACTGCATCTGCTGTTTAACATAACTCGTAAAATGAAAAGTAAGATTTATATGATGCAGCCTTAAAAATAAAATGAGATTATTCAACAGGTAGGAATTTGAAATCCTGTTTGTCCTGATTAAGACACAGACACGTGGCTAAGTGTAACTCATCTGCAGGTCAAGTTATATCTTATTTAATAAGAATCTCTCTAACTGCTGTTTTCCCTGTTTTTCCATTGCATGCCGTTAAACAAATTGAAGGAGATTGAGGAGCTTGGTGCTAATGCAGCTTTGAGAGGCTACTGAAAGTGTCTTGATCTACACAGGAATGGAACCACAGGGCTGGTTACATGTGGGCAGAGGAAGGGAGAGGATCTGCTCTGTCTGCAGATAGAGGCAAACTGCTGCTCCTATTGGAGCCAGGTTGGTGTTGATGAATTTTGAAAACATGTACTGGCACAAAATGACATGCAACGCATTCTTGTTTAATGAAAATTGTGCATTTTATCCTCTTTTCTTGGTTCTTTCCCTTTTGATCTATGGTGGTAACCTCACTTAGCCCATGGTTACTTTCTAGTGTATCTTTTCTGTTTAGGATCTTGTCAGTTTTGAAGTCTAAACTATCCAGGGTTTTGGTTTTATCTTTGGGTTGTTTTATTTTTTTAATATATATATATGTACACGTTATTTTACTGACCTGTTCAGAGAACTTGAATAGAGCAGGAATGGAGTAGCGACATCGGTCCTTTCCTGAGCATTTTCTTACTTTCTATGTCCTCTTTTTCCCAGGCTGATGTTATTTTGGTTTTACCATTTGAACTTCTTTGCTGGGCATAACTGCAGGGCTCATTGGTCTGAATTTCCTGGATTGCCCATAGGTTTAACAAAAATATATATTTACAATAGTGATTATACTTTAGTCCCCTGAAATTGTGGCTGTTTTTTACTGAAAAACCTCTTATTTACGTTAGAAGTTCAGTCATCTTGTAGGAGTTTGGTCACCATATAGAATTTTTAGACATAACTGTTCTTTCAGGCAACTTATATGTATGCAAGTAGTTTATTATTTATTCCTGCACCCTTTCTAACACATAAGTTGCTGGGAATATTGTCTTCCCTATGAAGAAGGAGGAAGTCAGGATACATTTTTTTTTCCCCAGCACTTGTGGTAGTAAGGAGAATAAAGGTTCTCAGAAATACCCCAGGTGTGCAGTGGCTGCTGTAAGCTGTGCACTTGAGTCTCCGGTTTTCTTCTGCAGTTGTGCATGAATAAAGGAGCCTTGTTTGCTTTTCTACCAGTACACTCGTTTTGTCTTTGAAAGCTCCTTTAGCAGTTCCCTCTTAAATATTGCTTGATCTGGAGCTCATTCATATGAATGAACCCATTCAATCACTGGGGGATAACATTGTTAAGTATTGCTCCAGAAGAATTGAGGCTGGGGGTGGCTCTTCAGGCTGTGTCTGTAGGTAGTGCCTAATCATGTCACTGCTTTTCCCTCTTCTGAAAGAAATATATGATTGAAAGAATCCCTCCCAGTGTTAGTATTCCTGCTGAGGGGCTCTGCGCAGGCAGCACAGTCTGACAGACACGGGCACTTGCTTGCTGCAGAATGGGAACTCTGTGTTCCGGAGCTACCTGGGCAGCTGGTCACAGCCTGGGATCCAGCAGAGCGTGGAGACAAGGGTGACTGCTTGTGTGGTGAGGAGCCCTCGAGGATTAGTGGTGCTTCAGTCCTTTGATGGGAGTCTTTGGTCCTGATTTCTAAGCTGCATTTTAGAATGAGGGAGGCAAAGCATTTGCTTCACATACTTTGTAAGCCTTGAATCAAGGCTCATTCATAAGGCAGAAGAATTTCTGTATGGCGACTTCATTTGTTCTGGACGTTAGAAGAGAATCCTAACGTCAAATCTATTTTGAGTTTGAGAAGTCTCTTCTTGTCAAGTGCCTTATTCCTCACATGGCTGGATGCTTTCTGATGGGTGCTCTGTAACTGCACCTCCAGTTGGTCTCAGGTGCCCAGCATCCTGTTGAAGTAACTTGCTTTCTTTGCTGCTTCTGCAGTTGGTAATTTTTGATTGGTTTTGTCCTTCCAGACAGTAGCACCATGACATCTGTATTGATCAAAGCTAAAGAGAAATGGCACTTCCTGGAAGTGGCTTTTCTCGTTCTTCTACTCCTCTTTCCCCCACTCTTCAGTTTTGGATGAGCAGTAAAAACATTTACATTCAGTATGTGAATGTGTTCAGCTTCTGAGAAGAGGCAAACATGACATAAGCTTTCAGAGAGGCTCAAGGGTAATTAGTTCATGTAAACAAGACAGTATCCACTTCTGTGCTGCAGCAGTGGATGGCAGGATGTCCTGCAGAGCTGGGGTTTGCTTTCTCTTTGTCAGTTAGAAATGTCAATTTCAGTGCTGTCCCAAATGTTTTAATCCCACTACTCTGGGATTAAAAAAAGACTTGAGTGGAGGGGAAGAACAAAAAACGTGAAGATGTATGTAATTAGGGAAGGTCCCTTTTCAGCTGCTGGTGTAGCTTTTGACCCTTGAACAGCAATGTGTAAAGGCAGGGCTGTGCTTTTGACCCATTCTGGTGTTTACTGAAGGGCAAAACTTAGAAAAAATAGATTTTGAACATTTTGAGTGGTTTCATGAGTGGTTTCTTAAAAAAAACTTTGAATGCAAGACTTCACATTTCAGCTGCAGGTCACCTGTGTGCTGTGAGGGGGTTTGGGATGGTGGTGGGAGCTCAGAGCATATGGGTTCTCAGAGAGTCTGTCTTTGTGCATGGTAGATGCCCTGCTTGTCAAAAATACATACACTGTGTGCTGAGTCAGAGCCTTACAAATTAAAATGCTTGATCTGGGGTCTATAAGAAAAAAAGTTAATGAAGATATATTATAGTGTCTTTTATCCTCCCCCTTAAAGAAAGAGAGGCCACCCAGCCACAGAGTAAGTTTTCACTAGCATGGCATGATAGTAAATTAGGGATCATGGGTGTGCTGAGGCCACTTCAGTGGCTCCTACCCTCATTTTAAACATCAGCAAATTGGAGTTGTTTGGGTGCTTTCTCTCTTAGCTGAATCTGAATTGCAGAGATTTTTCTGTAAACAGGCCCCAGAGGTGGCTCAGGTATTGCAGTTAAAGGAATAACTTTCTCCTCTCTGCTCTAACCAAGGAAGAGCGGTAAACATCTTCTCCGTGATTTTGAGCCAACCAGGAACAATTTCCCTTTTGCTGGCTCAAGCTACTGCATGTGTTTTTGTGCTTTGAAAATCTGAAAGCTTAGACATGGTGCATGCTATGAACTGATGCCAAGCTGTGACTGAACAATCTCATTAAAAACGCAAGGTAACTGAAGCAAATATTTCCTTTGAAGAAGCACTATCAGTTAAGTACTCATTTCCTCTTTTAAGTCTGACATTAAAGGGGCAAAGACAGGTGGGCTGATAAGAGCAAGATAAGGCTTGTTGAGTTAGTTTACCAGCTAATTTGGCAAAAAGTCTTATTTCATGCAGTTTTAAGAGCTTGTATCACTTGCATTTGTTGTATGAGTGATCAACTGGCTAAGTATCTAGTGTAATTGCGAAATGCTTTTGTATGTACATGTAACTTGATATATTTACATATTTTCCACAAGATGTAATATCACTAAGATAAGATCTCACCTACACAGTACCCATAATCACTGATGTTAATTCTTAGCCTCTAATAGGCTTTACCTTTAACCACAGCGAACCCAACACAAATGCAGTAATGTTTGCCTTTGTATTGCTAGAGCTGCGCTGGATCCTGGTTAGTGATAGCCCAATCTACAGGCTGCATCAGCTGCGATCCAAAAAAAAACCCCAACTATGGGAGTCTGCTGTGCATTTCCAAAACATTTAAATCATGCCTTTTTGTTAAAATAAACGTACAGAATGAAGTGATCTTTCATAGTGGGAAGTTCCAGCTTGTACCTCCGTTGGGGGATCATCCTAAGAGGAATTATTTGAACACAGAAATCCAGCAGTACTGAAGTCCAACAACAGCCCATATTCTTGTGGGTCTTTGCCTGTTTTCTTTAAGGATCTGGTCTTTGAACTGATCTGTGATACCTGCTGCCAACCATCTTGCAGGTGTAGTAGGCAGGAGACAGGTTCTCTGCAGGCTTATGGTTAACTTGGCCCTTACACTCTAGAGCAATGCAATAGCTTTAGGACACCAGTCCAGCTGGTGGGACTAATGAGCTATTTTGTGGTAAAGTGAGTGAAATCATTTGCCATCCAGGTACAGAATGTAGTTTATATGACCAAATTTAGTGATTAACTGTAATCCTATCACTTACTGTTTTTCAATTTTTTTCTCAAATAATTTTAAGAGACGGAAAGCAAGAATTTCCTTTGTTTTCTTAACCAGTGCATTGAACACAACCATGTGGAAGTCAGGAAAAGAAACTTGGAAGAGTCCTATAGCAGAACTATTGTGGGTATATTCTATGTCTCAGAGTGTCTCATGGCCATTTTGCCCACAGATGTTACAAGACTATAATTGCAGTTAGTGATAAAAAAAATACAGTAGTGTAAAGACTAAAGCCTAGGCCTGGAGGGATTCCCATTAGTTTCAATGGGCTTTGCTTGGGGCCCTAAGAAAACACACGAGGCACTTTACAGAACAGACTAAAATCACATTAATTTTTTTTGGCACACCGCTGGCCTTCCAGCCTTTACCCTTTCCCCTTCCATCCCCTAAGGTGCTGTGAGGGTCAGTATCCCAGACTGGGCAGCCATTCCATAATAGCAGGTGTGTTAGTTCTGTTGACACAAGATATTTTGCATCACTTTACAAAATACGGGAATGGTTTATTCTTGCTCTGGGAAGTTCATCAAGTGAACATATAGGTTTCTTACTACTGTCAGGGGACTTCCAGCACCCAGTTGTGAGTCACAGCATTAATGTCTGGAAGGAAAGAACATCTTGTAAATTGTTTCAGAATTGTCTTTTACCTCCTGTTTTAGCGGGCTCCCAAGCTTTTCTCTGGGTCAAGATGCGTTCAACTTTAGAAGATGGGAACATGAGGAATTACAAGACATCCGTGACTTTTTCCATGAGAAAATAATAATAAACTTTCAGTAACTGAAGGATAAGTTCAAGCTTCCCTCTGGAGACTTGCACATGGATTTTCAAGTAAGAGCGTTCTGATGGCTGCTAAGAAAAAAATATCTCACAACAGGAAAGAATTTTTTTGGTAGAATCTCTCCTCCACAGCTGAGAGTTTACATTGATGTCTGCACTAGAGAAACTTTATACCATGTTCACAGCCTTGCAAACACAATGTAGCAGAGAGGGGAGCACTAAGGCACACGCATTTCCTCTTGCTGTCTGCAGGACCCTTCATGCGCCAGGCTGTAATTGTCCAATTCTATACCTGTTAAAGCCTCATGGGAGCTTTGCCGTTTTCTTCAGTAAGGTCAGGACTTGTAAAGCAGTGGAGAGGAAGCATCAGGACTGTAAAGCCACATACCTTATCTCCTGCCTTTTAATCACATAGGGTGTATTGATGCCTCCCAGGGTGAATAGAAAAAGGATCTTGGTGAGGTGCAAGAGGAGCCTTCGTTGGCTTTTGTTGGGAGTTGCTTTCTGTGAGAAGGTTGTTGAGATAACTGCTAAGGTGATGACTGCATCCTGCTCGGAGCACCTTTTTTAAAATCATTCCAGGACTGTAAAATGCTTTGAGCTCTGCTCCCTCCCCTGCCTCATTTTCTTCCAGCTTCCTGGGCTGCAGCAGGACAGAAAGGCTTTGTCCAGCTCTTGCTGCCTGCCTGTCTGCTTCCTTGCAGTGGTGGGTCTGTTCTGCCTCCCACCCTCCCTGCATCCCTAGCTCTGGGAAGGTGCCTCTCCTCCTGCAAAGAGTCTTTCCAGATAGCAGTGGGGCCGTGGTGAGGATGACTGTGGCAGCCTGCGCAAGTGCCCCCCAAAGACTGACAGTGCAAAGTCCTCAGCCTGCCCAGCTCAGAGCAGCAGAGGTACTGAGTGTTGCTTCTTGTTTGCAGGCTTAGGAACCAGCACTGCATCTGGTTACCATTTGTGACTGAAGAGTGTGCTAGCTGTACAATCAAGAAGGAGATAGCTTGGATCTGAGCGAGACAGAAATGTTTCAATTTGTGCAAGAGGGAATAGCGCTTCCCAGGAAAGCTCTGTCCTGTGCCTGGTGGACAGGCAAGGGAGTATTTGGGGCTCTGACATTAAATTCTCTCCTTCATTTTTTTTTTCCCATCACTTTCTGAATGTTCTGAGCATAAGTGACCCTTTAATGGAATTGTTTTTTCCTGTGTCTCCTCACGAGAGCTGCACATTTATCCTCGTGTTTGGAAAAATTTCTAAATATTCACATGAGCTTCAGCATAATTTATTTTCTTTTGTAGCTTAATAAAATCCTGGTTTCATTCCATTTAGCTATCTCTGGGAATTTACAGAAGGCCAGTGGGACTAAAGCACAGGACTGAACTAAGAGACAAAGGAAAACAATCAACTACATGAATACCTAGAATTTGCTTGGAATGCAACGATGCAGCTCCAGTGCTGCTTTATAAAAAAGCTGGTGAATTATTAATACTTCTAGGAGGAAATGAACACAGAAGTGGTTCTGCAATGTCTGCCTTGCTCTAACATGGAATGTATTTATACAGGCTTCTTCCCCCGTCCTGTTGAGCCAGAGTTGTTATATCACATCTTTGCTCCTGAGTTAGATGTGTTCCCACTGGAATGCACCAGTGCTCTGACACACGGGTTGACAGTTTCCTTGTTTTGCTGGAATGTTACTGGTGTGGGAGACTGATGTTGCAGGAGAAAAGGTTTTGTAGTGAACCGTCCTTCTTTGCCAGTGGAGGGTCTGTACCTCATACAACAGCATCTCTTATCTGGTGAAGACTTTCAACAAAACAGATGTGTTTGCTCATTAGTAAGAGGTTATGTGTAGTGGAATGTCTGCTGCTAACATAAATCCATACTGTCTGGTACCAGTTGCATGAGCACAGAAGGGGAGTGCATTTGTGTACACCCCCCTTTCTTCATGCTGCAGGAGATTTTCCACTTTATTAGCCCTTAGAATTACTTCTGGTACTTGAGGCCAATGGATTTTGTTTAAAATACTCTATATATCAGGCAAAGATGATCAAACCCAAGTTTATTTTGGTTTAGAAATTATCACACACCTTTTTATTAAAATAGAGTGATACTGTGTTCCTTAAACCTGAGACATGCTGGGATTTCTCTTAAAGCAGATGAAATCAGGCAACACAGAGAAGTGGATACAATAAAAATATTGGAGTACTTAATCATGTTTTGCATTTTTAAACAATCTTTACTAAGACGTGCTATACTTGGCAAACAAGATGTGTTCACTTTAAAAGCCCTTCTATTGTGTTTATCAAATCACTGTTATAGTACAATGCTGTACTGAGTTAGAAAAAAATCTGAAGCTGTTTTGTGTATTTTCTCTCAAGGTTAAAGGTTTGAATCATGGGATAATGTGTGATATCTCTAGGGCTTCTTGAAACAGTTCAAGAACACTCACAAAGGACTCTGGTTTGTGCTATATTTACACAGAATTTAACATCATGTTCCTTTGGCTTAAAAACAAAAGACGAAGATATCAGGAAAATAGCCTCTTCTTTAGCACCACTGTATACGTTTAATAGAAAAACCTTGAACTGTTTTGCAAGGTGCAAGAGTTAGTCACACACTACTATTCTCAATTGTGATTTTTCATTTGAAACTGCCCTATCAGCCTAATAGTAGTGAAAAGGAATGTCCTTTGAAGAACGAACATTCCCCTTTTTCAGTTAGAATTGACTTTTAAAACAAACTCCTTATGGCTTGTTTGCGCTATGGCAAGTTACAGTATTTAAACTCAAAATCTCTCTCGTATTTAAAAAGTAATTGTCAAAGAAATATTTTGGTCATAAAAAATAAAAAGCTGTGGAAAGTTAAACCCCTTGGTATGTATTTGTCAGATACATGTCTTGCTTTTTCAGCTGAAATGTCCCAAGAAAATCTGGTGAGCTCTCAGATGAGAGTTGTATTCTCTCCTATTAATTATGATTTCTTTTTAACTGCTGGGCAGAGGTTATACAATCCAGCTCGTATTTCCATTAGAAAGCAAGTGAAACTTGTGCTCTGTAGTTTTACAGCAGCATTTGACAGTCTGCAGAAAGCTGGCTGCATCTGCAGAAGTGACTGTGATTTGTGCTGCAGTTCTGCAGCTGCTTCCAGTTGTTACAGGTCAGACAGGACACAGCACACCAGGTGTGTTTCTGCTCATCGGTTTTATGGACAACAGAAATTCCTCACAAAAAAATGAAGTTACATTTATAAGAAAGTACTTGCTCTTGAGTTCTAAGACCGTGTAATTAGCTAGGGGAAATCATCACAGTTCTTGTGTCCCCTGATAGTTTCCTCTGCTTATGCTTTAACATTTTCTGTCAAGATTAATGCATTTATTATTTTGTAACTTAGTGCTTTCTGAGTGATTGTCTCCGAGTGGTTTCTGTATGTATAAATATGCCAGTCCTAGAGCTCTTGGGTATTCCTACATCCAGATACTTCCCAGTCTTTAATGTATTTCTCCCCTGCACCACCCACGAAGCTATTGCTCAGGCGTGCGGGGAATAAACAACTCAACTGGGGCCATACAAAAACTCTGTGGTAGACCAAGAACTTGATCTCTGGCTTCCTCAGCTCCCCAGCTACTCTTCTAAGCTTGCTTTTCTTACTGCAAGAGTCAGACGTGCTCCACTTCATGCTTGTTCAGTCATTGTTGTGGTACGTGTGTTACACAAAGAAATGAAGGTATATTCTGTACCCTGGTGTCTTTGTGACGTGTTTGTATGACAGCACGAGGTTTGGAAGCTGAAGGTTCAGCAGGGCTCAGGACCAGGCAGCCTGAGCCCAAGGCAAAGCCCTTGCCTACCTCTGGTGTGTTTGGAGTCCATGATGTTTAAGAGTGTCCACGTTACGGTCTGCACGGATAGGTTTCAGCATGGGGAGACAGATTGTGTCTATGTTTTGCTGTCATTCTAGAGTTTGTCAAGGCCAGGGGCTGACAGTCTGTTGAGTGAGCACAGAAGGGATGTGGATTGCAGGGAGGTTGGAACTATATGGTCTTTAAGGTCCCTTCCAACCCAAACCCTTTTATGATCCTTTCACTTTTTCTGACCCAAACATACAGCATTTTCCCTCCAGACATATGTGATGCTGTTTCTGTTCTCTCTTGTGCAGAAACAGTGTATATTTTATGATTAGGAAAAAAAGGCAAATTTGGCCATCTGTGTTCCTAATGTGTGCAATTTGATACCTATTTGTCCTTCGCTTGAGTAAAGTACGAAGTGCTGGTTTTGATCATTGTTGTCTTTTTAGGAAGTTGTCTGTGAGCATATTTTCAAAGTCTTTACTGTGCGTCTGTGACAGCTTCATACTATTTACTGCTTTCTAGACTTTGTAGCCTTACTTAAGTACTGCCTGAGTTGCTGTGCGGATATTTTCAAAGGGTTTATGAAAGCTTAATATTGCTGTAGTCTCTGTGCATAAATGATTTCATGGAACTGAATATGATTTATTCTTCTAGAGGGTTTTTTGAAGATGCCACATCCTATTTGTATTCTGCAGCTAGTTCTTCAGCATGCTGCATCATGCTTATTGACTTGTACCTTTTATGTTGCTATGCATAATCTTTGTTTATCAGGGGAGCAATTGTACAGTTTTAGCCTTGGTTTTGATTCTTTTTCCTTTGGTTCTGACCCTTCAGCAGTTTACCTTAGTTTTAAAAGAGGACGATTGTGCTTTGTGTGGTTTATTCAAATCAACACTTTTTGTGGAATGAAATAAAGTGGGGGAAAAAAAGCCTATATACATCTGTGATGGCAAAGCCTTAGCCTTGGTGAGCTGCCAGGGTTCCACCAGCTGCAGTAAAGCAAATGCAGGTTTAGACCAGCTGCAACTGTCCCCAGTGAAGAGCTGATCTTGCCTTTTAGTAACCTCTGCAGCTTCAGTTTTCCTCTGTGGCTTCAGAAGTAAGTCAGACTTGCAAGTGGAATCACAGGCTGGTTAACAACCAGACAGCTGCTGAAGAAAGTCAAAGGAGTGAGCTTCCAGACGAAGTATCTTTCTTCATGACAGTGATGAGTCTTGTTTAGACTATTTTCCATTGCCTTGGCTTATCAAATCGGGTATTTGCCAAATGAAGCAACATTTTAGTGTTAGAAATTCAAAATAAGGAACTACTTTGACACTGAAGCTATTAAAGTATATTCTTTCTTTTCCCAGTAACACGGTTCTAATGTAAAACTTGAACTCCCTTTGGATTCAGTGCATTTGATCTTCAAGAAACTCTTATAACATTTGGGTTATTTGTTCCAACCTTTTGTTCTCTGTGAAGAAATAATGAAATTTTGCTCAGCAAGAGAGAATTACTGTGTTGAAGAGGTTAAGAGTTAATGTAAGGAAATGCAAAAACCAAGCTATGAAGAAATATTTTAGGGGAGAAATAGAGGTGGCTAATGAGAAAAGGGTAAAAAGAAAAAAGAGATCTTGCATAAACTGTCATGCCAATGAGGCTCAGAGGCAAAGGTGGCTGAAGAGAAGTGACAAGCTGCTCTGGGTGTAAGGGAAAGATAGAAAGCTGAGAAAGTAAGAGTGGGGACAATGGTATGGAAGAAGCTGAAGGGGGCAAAGATGTAGATGGTGCGAAAAACATACAGAGCACTCTTAAGTGGGGAGGAAGCTTTTTTGAGTTGGCAATAGTAACTGGAAACCAGGAGAAATTCAGAGATGTTAGCAGCACACTTTAGGACAGGGTGGAAGAGTCTGGAGGTGAGGAAGTTGGACAAAGAAAAGCTGGAACAGTCAAGATGGTGTACCAGTAGCAAAGAGCTTTAGCAGTAAGGAAAGTGCAGAGCTTAAAGCTGTTGAAAAGAGAGGCAGGACATGCATAGATACTGAATTTATTGTTTAGTTTCAGAAGTTATTTGTAAAACTGGTAAGGTAAACACCTGTAAGGTTTCCTTTTATCTTAAAGGCAAACAGTTTTTAAGCAGGGTCCTCTGGTCTTAAGTAGTCAAAACAAGTTATTGTTTGTTTTAATTAACACTGTCATTTTCAGATGCAGTCCAGCACATGTTCAGAAAGTAAAGTAATACATGTATCAAAGGGGAACTGTCTCTATTGTTCGCTTGTGGTATGGTTTGTTGTATAGGTCAGAAGTATATAGTATGTACAGTACTAGATTGTGATTCAAATGGCCAGCCTAGAAACTTGGCAGTGTTGACGGTTGGTTCAGTAAAACCAAGTACAGAAACCAACTCAGGTTTCTCATCCTGTTGGCCAGAGGAGCTGGGACGTTTCCTGAAGGTGAAACATTTGAGCAGGTGGAACATTTGGAGGGAGGAAAGAGTTCCAGCTACTACAGTGAATGTCATGAGCTGGGAGCAGAAAGAGCATATTGGAAAAAAAAAATACGCATATTGCAGTAACAGTGAGTTGCAACTCCTTGGAAAGGGACAGATGACTGTACAATGGAGGTGGGATGGGGAGACGTCATGGTGCAAATGACAGTTCCTTTGCTGTGTACTTCCAGGAAAAGGAGAAGGGGGTATATTAAATGAATATAGCAGATAAATATATTATGAAAGGTATCTTGAGTTCAGTAACCTTACATGGCCCAGACAGTTTCTTCTGAATTCTGCATTGCTGAGAAAGGCAGTCTCCTTGGAGTCCATAAGAAGGCAGTGTCAACAGAACCTGCTGCAGCATTACTGTATACTGGAATATTTTTGGAAACCCCTCATATTCTGGGCATGTGACGTGCTCTTCTGAAGTACAGAGCACCTCAGAGCCCTCACTGGCTTCAGTTGCTCGGTCAGCAGTTACAAAGCACAAAGAGCATCCAAACCTTTGAAGTATGATAAACAGTGAAAATGTTTGACCTGTGTTTTTTTTTCTCCAACTATCAGACTTTTTCCTGGAACTCAAGAGAGTTTTCACTTAAGTTGGTTAAATGCAATTGAAACAAACCTTTTGCTTCTGATGCCAACATTGCTTTTGGACTATGACTGGAGGCAATCTAGTATAATATAATCTAGCACTAGGATGTAATCCAGTGGGCTTTTTTGAGGTGTGGGTTTTTTTTGTTTGGTGGGGTTTGAGTTTATTTGGTTTATACCTCCATTTTATTTCTATACATAATCCTGTAAATGGATTTGTTTCCCTTATTACTGTTGTTCCTCTGGTAGAAAGTTACACGTGAGTCTAAAGCTTTTGGGAATGTGCATGGATAAACTAGGGTAATATCTGAATTTGTAAATTTTGAGATTGAGGTGTGATCCTTAACCCAAAGGTCTCTGTCTCCATCTGTTGGAATGAGAAGGGCATAGCCCCAATGGCTGCTTGTTTGGACTTATCACAATGAAATTGTAACTTCATTTTACTGTGTCTCCTTCCAGGACCTTCCGTCTAACCAACATTAGCAAGAGCAGCAACTTGGCAGTCTGCTGTGCTATGGAGGCAGAAAGTTTGTCCTCACTAGGAAATAATAATTATGGCAAGACCTCTTAAGGTGCTCAAACATAGATTGTGCTTCCTGAAAGACAGGCCAAAGTACCTAGAAATACGTGTGATATAAATTACTCAGAATGCAGTTCAAAGCCTTTCTAAATTGGAGGGGTCACTCTCTGACCTCAGTGTGATAGAGACATGAACCTTAGAAACTGGAGAAGTTTCTATCCTACTTTAACCAAGGTACATGCCATAGATCCCTACCAGGGCTTTGAGTGTAAAAAGAAGTGCGTAACCCCCCCAGGAGTTCTGTTCAGAAGCCAGTTGTTAAGGATTTTTCCCCTGGAGACATTTCCCTCCCAGCTGCTAGAGCCTATTCACTGGAGAGTTCTCTGCCTCCACCTCTTCTGCTGTGCAAGGAGCTACGCTATGAACACCACAGGAGTTTGCCAGGAACTGGGCACCTCTCCGCAATGGCTGCACTTCCTCTGTGCCTGCTGTGAAGCAGTCCCGCCCCTGACATTACGCTGTTGCTTCAGTAGGACAGGATGACTTTGCATGCTGCGCTGGTATGAAAGGGAATTTTCTGTGCCAGTCTTTTGGAACATTGTTCCATGATTTGGATAAAATGTATTTCAAAATGTTAAAAGAATCTGTCACAGTGGTTTTCTTCTCATATGATAAAGGGAGAATGCTATTTATGAATGTTGGGACAGGTTCTTGAAGATTGTCCCAGTAGATTTGTTCAGTAGGAGAATTTCAGGCTTGTAAAGATTTAATTATGAAGCTACCTTGAAATCAGCTGTGGTGGTCTATCGCCTAAGATCTGGGGATTTCAGTTCAGTAGGCTAAACCTGCTTTTGCTGAATATTGTTCTCTTCTGTAAGAGAACTTGCTGCTGCGTGGCAGCAGATGTGCTGTGGCTGCTGCCTGGGCAAGTGGCCATTCCCGGCAGTAGCTCGTTTACTGCTGTAGATCCTGGCTTTTCCGTCTTGCCCTGTAGGTGCATAGCAGAGGAGTCCCAAGAGGACAGCACAGCAGCAGCAGCCTATGCAGACTGCTTGGTCATTTCTTCCTGACTACAAAGGATTTTCATCCCTTGGGATTCGTTTTCCTTTAGAGTTCTTGCTATTTGGTTTTAATAGTAGAAATGAATCCTACTTGGATTGGTAAGGATTTAGTATGTTTCTGCTTAGAGCTGCAGACTTGCCCCATGTCCCTTGTCATTCTAATCAGCATTTGAAGAGGTCAAAGCTCAGGGAACAAGGAGTGTTGCTCTGATGATGCCCAGTACATTGTCTTGGACTTACTAATGGCTGGGAAGCATCTGTCCTTTGAAATGCTAAATGTTTTCAGTACTGTCTTAACAGTTATACAGCCATTTTAATTTCTTGTTTTGTATGGCATTGTACGTATCTTACCCTCTCTCAACTTGAGTTTAGAGTTCATCCAGCAGAATTTACCTGGGGACTGATTTATTTTGGCTTTTCATGAATTTAAGAGTATGTTTGGCTTTGGAAAAGGCAGTGTTCCATTTGACGGGTATTTCTAACTCCCTGGTTTAATAGAGTTTTAATATAGTGCTCAGTAGGTTAAATAACCCTCTGCCTTTTCTTAAGCCACTCAATACATATAAGCTCATACCACTTCTAAGGGAGGCTTTATTTCTGTTAACAAGCTTGCTATCAGGTTACTCAAGAGTAGCATGCCTACCTTATATACATTGTGTTCAAATAAACCCATCAATAAAAACCTCAGTAAAGCCATCCCGCCATGATCTGAGCCATTAAACAGTCAGTTGCAAGGTTGTCAAAAGAAGCTTTGAGATGGCAGGTTTAAAGCAAAGATGACTCTCTCATGTGCTGCATGCAACCAGAGCAGTTGACACTGTCCCAGCTCTTCTTCAGAGGAGAGAATATTTTTTCTGGGCTGCCTCTGTGCTTGATGGTATTTTTATTCCTCACATAGATTTCAAACCAAAACAAAGCAGTTGTTGCTTAGCTACCCCTCTGGAGCAATCGTCTCTCACCGTTTTGCAACTCTCTAATCCCAGTGTTGAATTTTTTGCTTGTTAGAATCTATTTTTACTGGCCGGTGTTTTACACAGACACTTCTGGAACTTTTTCATCTGCTGGAGCAGGATGGCTGTGTACTGCCGGCTTAGAACTAGAGAAAGGAGCCTGGTGGGGAGTCTGGAAAAGGTCCCACTCTAGAAACCCCCCAGTGGCACAAAATCGGGTTTACTTCAGGTTCAGGGATAATAGTACTCTGATGAAATCCCCTGCTCGGGGTGAAAGGGTCTGTATGTCTTTGCCATTGCCACATGCCTCTGTGTTAAGGGTAGATTTCGTTCTAGATGGGGGTAAATATCAGAAAGCGGAATACCTGACTCCAATCTTCTTCAAGACCTCTTGAATGAGAAGCTATAAATTGGCATTTCGAAGTCACGATACTAATTACTGCTGAACACAGCAAAATGGAGCTAGCTCAACCTTTTATACAGTCAGACACAAACTGAAAATATCTCTAAATTAATTCTCTTGAAGGAAACAAGGTATGACCAAGAAGCGTTACATTTGGTTAATCTGACCTGAGGAATTGCTCTCCAGGGCTCCTCCAAGCAGAGTTGGTCTGAGACTGTCCATATATGCTTTGACCACTGAGCCGTCTCTCTTTGCCTCCTCTCTCCATGCACCCCAAGCAGCAGACAGCCATACTTGCAGAACTAGCCTGGTCTTAAATGCAGCCCGTTTCTCTTGCTAGGTACAGCTGATAGATCTTGGCACGTTTTTATCAAATCTGACAATGCTTAGTTTACAGCCTTTAGCCGCAAGACCACTTTCTGGCATTGTTGGAGAAATCAGAGTCTGTTCCCATAAAGCTTGTTAGTTGACAGCATTTGTGTTGCATAACTAATATGGCAATGGCAGCAATTTGCAGTTAGCTGTGTATCTCTTTGTCTCCCTGCCATGTGCCCCAGAGGGTACGTGTCTAAGGCCACCCTGCTTCCCTTTACAATTTGCTTTCTCTATAATGTATTTTTTTTTGAGCTCACAGAGGGGATTGTGTGAGTTGGATACCTAAACAGCTGAATGAAAGCTGCAGACTTTAGATCATCAGTTTAGATCTGACTCTGCTGCAAGGTCATTGTTGTCTGCTGCCTCATTAGGGTAATGCAAAATGAGCAAATGGACTCAGCAGTTCCTAGAAGGCAGGTTACCTACCACTGTCCTGCTGGTTTTGTGCTGGGGAGCCTCAATGGGGAGGCCAAATTATGTGGCCAAATTATGTGAACATACATGAAGAAGAGAAGACCCACTCGTCCATGGAGCTGGCCCCTCTTGGGGAGGGTTGGGGCATTTTGCCAGGACTGTACCAAAGATCTGGTACTGCCAGGCAGTGGTTTGTATTTGACAAAACCCCCCAGTGTCTAGTCTGGAAATGCACGTGAGTACCCCGCTCCTTGCCATTGTATGGAAGGCATCCGTCTCATGGTCACAGAACATCCTCACCAGCACCCAGAGGATTGTGACATTATCGAACCTGTCTGAAGCCCATGTAATAATCTATATTTAATCAGATTAATTCCCTTTGACTCCACTTTCACACATCAAAAGTTGATAGTTGAGAGGGCTCTAGGAACAAGGGACCCCATGCCACTGCTGGAGGGAGAGGGATGGAGATGGATGAGCCAGTGCCTTCAATGCCTGCCTGCCCCTTGCAGAAGCAGCTCCAACATGTCTCCCTTCCCCCAGCTAAGGCTGAGATTTCAGTGAATCAAAGCTATAGAGCAGAATTGAGCCAGAGCCAAGGCAAGGCTCTGGCTTAAATCCACCAACTAAAAATGAGCAAAGCTTTTGAGCCTGACTAGAATCTCTCAAAAAACAAACAAACAAACTCCTTTGCCAAATCCTTGTTGGTTTTTTTTTTCTTCCTTTTGGTAAAATTATTCATTGCACTTTCATCTGTTTTCCAGATTTTTCTCTTCTTTTTCCACTTCCTGAATATATATATAAATGTATCCCTGTCCTTATGTATATTTTAGATGTTTTCAGCCAGTTGTGGAAACTGGTCCTTTTTGTGGTGTTTTCATTGAGACAATCAGGGGCAAAGTTCTTGTGGCAGTGCCAGGTCTAATACCACAGGAAGAGCTGTGTCCGCTGGAAATACCACAGAGAGTACAAAACCCGCAGTCTTTTCTAAAAACATGAGATGGTTTTGAAAGCAAGTCAAATACTGCAAAGTCAGCTCAGATTATTATTTGTCTCAAATTGTTTATTTGGCTTTGTTTTGTTTTTTAAATGGGTGCTGAGGAACATGGCTTACGTTAAATGTGGTTTTGCCACTGTGTCCTTCCAGTTATAAGTGCAGCCATAAAGTAATGGAAATGTCACAGTTGCATCATTTATAGTCCTTTAGAGATACCCAGTTTAGTCAACAGCCAGGAAGCTGCTCTACCTTGAGGTTTTGTTGACACTGTGTCTTTTTGTCTTTGCAGTCTTTATACTCCAGTGGCATTCACAAATACAGCTATGGCCCTGGATTCTTCAAACTTGTATCTCTGCATGAGTCCTGCTGAGATAAAGTGTGCTGTTTGGTGCACGAGTGCTTGCAGGATCAAGGATCCTAATCTGTAACAAACATATCATAAGTAAATAACTTTGTGGGGGGGTGGATGAGGAGTAAATCTCTGCTGTTAAAATGAAGGCACTTCTACCCAGTCGTTGCCATCGAATGGGAATGTTTTTATTTTCCTCTTTCACTATGTGTAGCAGTTTGGGGAACATTAATTTGATATTTTTATTAATTAGTGCTAAGACCACAAACTATTGAATTGTTTCTTCACAGAAGTCTGTATCATATATAAAAATCCCTTTTAATTTTAAAAATCTGGAATAGGGAGGGAAGCAAGCATTGGATGTTGCGGTTTGGAAATACATCCCTGTGTTTTTGGAACAGTGTTCTTCTGCAGAAAGAACTGCCAACTCAATAAGTAAGCAGTTTCCCACCGACAATGAGTTAATAGTGGTTGTTGTGCAGAGGTCCCTGGAGTGAGTATATACTCCTGGGTCTTGGCTGACACTGTAAACCATAAGAACTGCACCAGTGGGTTGTGAGTGGTGCAATGCCAGGAGTCTGTGTCTTCTCTTGAGACAGTCCTTGTTATTGCAATACAAGCCCTGCAACTGCATGCTTTGATTCTAGCTTAGGGAGGTGACTTCAGCTACTCAGTCTTAGATGACAATTTAAAGATTTTATTACTTTCACCAGTACTAAGTTTTACTGTTCCTTAATTATATTGCATGTTAGTGCACTTGTTTTTCGCTTGTGCTTCAGGTTATATTGTGTGCAGGAGCATGCTGTTGGAGCTGCTCTGAGCGCTAAGAAATCTTTTGTAGCATGGAACATATTTTGCGTTTTAGTCTAATGCAGTGCTTTAAGGATCTGTTGTCCTTGTTAAAAAATGAAAAGGAAGGACAATTTTACTGTTTATTGTACACCACTTCAAAGGTTGTCTTGCCTGCGGGGAGAACTTGGTAGCCTTGTGGAAAGAGCCAGAGCCAGCGCATAAACTGCCTCTGGCTCTTCTGACCAGGGACGCCAGAAGACTCAGAGAAATCTGGGTGGAGCTCCTGGCTGGGATGTTTGTGCAGAGATATAATCCTTTTTATGTTTATCTTTAATATGTCAGCATGGTCCACTCAGGAATTTACAATGCCAGTGGCTCTCTAGAGCTTGTGATGGATCCCTGGCGCTCCCGAGAATTACCCCTTATGAACATGAAGTCATGTCTGCTGAATGGGACAGTGTCCTTTTGTGGGAATTGCATCTGAAATCATGTAGATTTCTGAGGGCTCTTGCCGTGATGGTGACTGTTTTTGGGATCTGAGGTTACTTGAGGCCTGTCATGTCTCCTGAACTTCAGATGAGCATGGTGTGCATGTGAAGGACATCTGCAGCACAGTGGGACAGGGCTGCTCTTTTCAACTGTACCTGCCACTTTTGTACTTGCTTGTCTCTAAGGGAAAGGTCTTCCTGTCTCTTTAGTATCGTGTTAAAATACTGTTTAACTGCCAGTGTATTTTCTCAGTTCTTTCTTTCCCGTGATCATGATTAGCAAGATGTGTGTGTACATGCAGATTCTTCCTTTCTAATTAGCTTATTCCTAATGCCCTGTTGATTCACTGTCATAATCCAGTTTTATGTGACCTCACAATCCTCTTGTGCCTCCTCCATCCAGGCAACACAGCACAGTCAGCTCCAGACAAAAGCATACAAACAATTCAGTTTCTAAAAATGCCCTTATTACAGGTTTGAAGTTGACACATGTCAGCAGTAAGCAGAGCCCTCATCTTTTCCCAGCCCACAGTAAAGGTGACACTCCTCATTCAAGCCAGCTCAGTCCACCCCTCTGAGTCTGGAAAAACAGGCCTTGTGGGGAGCCCAGAAGTCAGCAAAACAGCCACTGCTGGACAAATTAAATATCAGAGCAGAAGTCTGCAGAATCTCTATGGTTTAACAACAAATCATGTATGATAGACAGCAGGGATCTGATTATGTGGTGTAAATGAGGCATTTTGTGTGTAGGTTTCTTCAGGTCTCTTAGATATTTAGTTATTTATTGTTTTATAGAATTTTCTAAATAAATCCACTCAAATGAGGCAAAGGTAACTGAAAATAAATCAAGATAGCAGACAACCACATACGGGAGTCATGGATAGCACACACAACCCCAGCAGGCCAGCTCCCATCTTGGTCTGTGTGTTGTTTATATGCTGTGTGCCATTTTCTGCCAAAGTAAAGATTCCTATCATCCTGGTGGCTTTCTTTGATGTCCAGCAGGGCAAATGCCTTGTACATGTGGAGGAAACTGGAAAAGTCTGTGTTCTGCCATATCCAAAGGTTGAGGTTCTCTGAGGGAAACTTCTTCAGAGTCAAATCTTTCAGGATTTTAGTGTCTGAGAAAAAGTGAAAACCAGCCTTTCCCACAGAACAAACCCTGGTCTTGATAACGAGCTGTGAAGCATTCATGGAAGAATATTTCAGTTTAGAGCTTAAAGAGGGCACAGGTATTGTGGTCTTCTATTGGTTAAAGGGATCACAGTCCACTGCACTTACTGATGTAGAGGCTGTAAGTTTTACATTGGTCTGTGCATGCAGCTGAACTGGCACTGGGGCTGCAGCTGAACATGGAGGGAAGATGTGCTGTCAGGGACAGGATTTTGAGCTGCAGAGCAGTGGTGCTGGAGGGAATCACAGGTGTCTCATGTCACTGGCTGTGGGTCAGGAAGGGGGAACACCTAAAAGAGTGGGAAATCCCAGCTGGACCCTCGTAGGTCCCCCTGACTGGGCACAGAGTAGCAGAAAATCCATTGATCCCTGGCTGTAGTGGTGGAGCTGAGAAACAAAGGCATGCAAAATGTTGAAATAGTGAAATGCAGCAAGGTTACGGGTGAGCAGCTGCTTCCCTGCAAGGAGAGGGCAAAGTCTGCTGGAGCAGGGACAGGAGCCCTCCAGATCTGTCTGCTCCTGCCTGCTTTCTGAAAGGACTTATCCTTCACAGCATTGATTCCTTCTGTTTCAGACTCTTGGGTCTTCTTAAAAAAAAGTCATTTCCTTCAAGGGAAAGTTTGGGTTTGTGTGTTTGTTGTTTCTTGGTGGGAACAAGTCAAAGTTGAGTTGAAAATGTACAGGCAGAGGGAAGGGGGAAGGAAGACGCCTGTGCTAGCAGATACCTACACACCCATAGGATAACAAGTCAGGCCTGCCACTGATTGCAGTAAGGATAGACAAGGTGTGAAGGGGTTCAAAGACTGTGCTTCCCCCTGTAGTAAATAGAGTTTGTAGCACTGAAGGACTTTACAAGTAGTTCCAAGGTCCATGGATGTTTGAGCTCCTGACTTGCCTTGCAGTAGTGTCAGACCCCTCCCATAGCTCCCCTGGCCTGGCAGCATGGACTTTGCTTCAATTATGACTGGGTTAAAAAGGAATCAGTCCAAAGCTTTTTTTCCCCCTGCACCAATTTGTGATCCATTACTTACTGCTTTCCTGTTCTTGACAGACCTCCCTAGGCTGCGGCTCTTACTGCCTCATCTCAGATCTGGGCCCTGTATCTTGTGACTGCCTACTTCCTGTTCTGCTTGTGCCCTTTTTTTCCTGGAAATGTATAACCGTATGCCCGGGGATAACTGCAGTTGCTAGTGGGAAAGGTGTACGTTGCTGTGTGCACTGAGTGCTGTGTGCCAATTAAACATACCAATGTGTTAAGAAAAATGTCTTTCAAAATAAAATTCAGTAGCAAACTCCCTGTTACTTCCTACTCATTAAAAATAATCTAACAGTCAATTAAAAGCTTTGCCAAACAACAGCATAATAATCTTTGTAAAACTGCATCATGGCGTTCAAGCTGTATTTTGCCAGACTGTTACTTGTCTGTGTGTCCATGGCCAAAAAAAGAAGTTATGAACCCTGTGAAGCTTTCCTTGTGCACTAACAAGTGTGGTTTGTTCCTTATGTTGCAAGAGAAGGAATTTTTATGTTCTTCTCTAAATTATTGTTCAGCCTTAAACTGGAAAACCTGTTTTTTCTCCTGAAGGGACATGCCATTTGGATGGGCCACAGCTTTAGGCAGGGGAGAGTTTATAGTACAAATAGGACAAGAGAGACTAACTGGGCAGACTTATTTTGAGTGAAGTCACTAGACAGGCTGGGTTGCTCCTAACTCCAGGCAGACAGAGTGCAGCACTACCTATACCTGTACCGGAAAGCTGCTTTGCTTTGCTGCCAGATGGGAAGTTGTGACCCGGTTACAGGAGTTTGTAGGCAACCATTTTCCAAAGAACAAAAGAATGTCTCAATGCAAGTAACCAGAGGATGTTGAGGTGGATTAAAGAGCTGAGGGAAGGAGTTCCCATCTATGTAGTTGGAGCCTGAGTGGGCCCATCACTGGAACTTCCATCTGCCCAGAAGTGGGGAGAACAAGGTGCCAGGACTCCAGTGGAGTGGGGTTCAGGGCTGCTGAGCTGCGGGGCTGAAAGTGACCCACAGAGACACTATGGCAGATGCCATGCCCCAGGGATATGGATGCTGCTCCTGGGCTTCTTAGAGGCTTCAGCCTTGAAGCACCTGCAGGCAGAAACTAAAGATGAGGACAGAAAGTTCCTCACTTTATTCACCATGGTCTACGTGTTGCAGTGTTGTGGGGATCCCCCTTTAACCTTTCTTCACAAGTTTCTACTGATTGGTAATACTAGTGTCTTTGTTCCATGATAAAATGAGACATAGATAGTTTTGTGAATGAGCAAATGTATGCCTTTGATCTGGTAACATTGTTTGATAAGGTTCACATGATCATATCCATGTACTTTTATGGACGGGTATTCTTGCCAGATAGATTGTATCTTGTCTACTTTACGGTCCAGATACTGAACCATCCAAATAACTATTAGAAAAGAACACAAGAACCCTAAAAGTGAACAGAGAGGTTTTGTAACTGCATCTTTTGATGACCTTAAATGGCCACATCCCTGGTTAGACTTGTAGGACAAAAAGTTGCAAATGTTTTCACACTGGGAGTCCTTGGAAGTCAGTTTCTGTCCAGCTTCACTGCCAAAACTCAGCCCAACTTCTCTTTCAAAAGCTGATAAAATTGTGAGTGCCTGAACTGGGAAGGAGAGCTGCAATACCTCATGCAGCTGGTATGCTCACAGTGGGACACTGTAGCAAAGAGGTAACAAGCAGATTACTATATATGATCTCAGCTGAAAGTAATTACAACAGTTTTCAAAACTGGGTGCTGATGGAAGAACTGCTGAACCTGCAGGTAGGCAGTTTGAATGAAATACTAAGAAGAAATAGGATAAGACATTCATGTGGCAGAACTCCAGGGTGTATTACATGATTTTAAAGAGGGTCTTCAACAGTAATGATTTCTTTTTTTAACCTAGAAATACTTTAAGGTTTATAGAGGTGCTGAATTATGTCATTTTAATGGGCATGCTGACTGCACCAAAGCCTGTGTGTCTGTCTTAGCTTTGAAATGTCATTTGGGTGCCTTTACAAGAATTCAGAAGCTGACTTTCAGCTGGGCTTCAGGGAACTTGAAAACAGGAAAAAAGGAATGAAGCTTCTTGTGCTGAAGACTGATGCTAAATTCTTTGGTTTCTGTGAAATCTTCCATCATGATATACTTTGTCTTTGGTCATTGCGGTGTTAAGGAGGGCTAGCTGAGTTGAGTAAATGTAAAACAAGGCAGCTTCTTCTGTGCCAGGATGTAGGAAGGGAACTTTAGTTTTGCTTTGCTTTTCCAGAGCAGATCTATGACTCTCACTGTTTGTGTAGTGCCATGTGAGAGTAGCAGCAAAGTTGGGAATCACACTGCCTGGCCAGGTAAGAAAATAAGCAGTGAATTTGCAGCCCTTTTGAATATCAGGTGTAGGAATATCACCTGAGCTTCTTTAAACAGGAGGCATCCAGAACTGGAGGTAATTTCTGAAGTTTTGTTGCAATGCTTGGTTCAGTCCCATTCCCCCTTCAGTATATTTGGGAACTCTATATGGAGCAGGACTGAGTGGAGCTCTTACAGCATGCTGTAAAAGCACTTCTTGAAAGGAATTCAGCTTTTCTTTACACTATGTGTGATGTCTCTGGGACCACTTTCGCTCCCAGCTGGCTGAAAAGCAATCACACCTTCTTTCTTCCCTTTTTCTTCAGAATTAAAGCAACCCTCTTGTGGTTTCCAGGATTACCTGTGGAAGTAATGGTAGTATTAAAGGCTTTTAGGCCTTGCCATAGGACTACACAAGCCTGTGTCATATGATGCACTGGCATTCATGGGGCTGTGCAGGCTGTCCTCTCCTCTTGGATGAGCTCTGTGTGCTTCTGAGTGATTGCTTTTCTTCAACCCCCTAAATTCATATGCTGAATTCTGAGATGGCTTTTCAATCGGGGCATGGTTGTAATTATTTTTAATGTATTAAAGGCATAAAGAGCCAAAGTCAATAATTTTTATGACCTGTTTAATGCCAAACATAAACCAGAAGATTCGATTCCACAATCACTTTTGCATTTTACTGCTTTGGAGTTAGGGATGGAAGATTTTAAAAGTTGAATTTCAAATATTACATATTTGGGTGTTTGATATCCTGACTTACTCTATTCTTGCTTAATGTATTTTCTTGGACTAATATTTTTTCCATGCCACTTGTTCAGTATTCCATTGGCTACTGTAGCTACGGATTAAGCACAAAACAAGCATATAGGCAGTATAAACAGGGGTTTGGCTTTTTCTGTGTTCTGGGGATATGGGCAGTTAGTGGAGTAGGAGGAATGACCTGGGTTGTGAAGGTCAGTCCTCTGCTATTATGGCCAGCCACAGCATTAAATGTCTTTCATAAATGCACCCTGTACTGTCTCAAAGCTAAGTACTTGTCAGCCTATCCCCATTCCTATCAGAAGGTTGTTCCAGATCCTTCCTTTTCTGAGGGTTTCTAATCGTCCTTACTTCAAGCTTAGACTTATGGTGAGCTGGTACCTACTTTTTTCTTGTGTCAAGGTTTTCCTTTTTCTTGTGTCAAGGTTTTTTTTATTGTGTCAAGGTTTTCCTTTAGCATCAGTAGAAGTTCTTTTATCTGCTTATTTTTTCCGGATCCAGCATTTTCATAGAGAACAGTCATGTATCCTTCCAGTCTTCAATTTGCAGATTTGTTCTTATTCAGGCTTACACCATGAAAAGTAGGAAACGGGCAGAATGAGGGACACATTTCACTTTAGAAATCCTGGTCCCACTGTCACTTGATATCTTTGGGCTTATTTACTGTTGTGAAAAGTTTTCCAGTGTTGCTGCCAGACACAGTGTCAGCAGCAGTCATGCTAACCCAGTTAACTATGGCTCTGATCTGTTGAAAGCTCTGCCTTCCACTATGGCAGTGCTGTTTCTTTGTGTTACACCCCACTCACCCATCTCCATTGTTCACTCCATGTCATACACTTGATCTGTAACATGTTGCCCATTGTTGTGTGTTGTTGATAGGGCACAGCAGCATTCAAGTCTGTGAAAAGGGCTCTTGGGTATACTGACAGTACAAATAAATGTGAATAGTGGAGCTGATGGGAGATAAAGCTGAAAAGGCATTTGAGGCTTTCCTATCACAATAATAGCAGTAAAGATTGTTAGAAGGAGCCAAACCCAGCAACATGAGACTTGATTTCACTTTTCTCATCTAAGACTGTGATCCTTAAGCCACTTGGTTAGATGACAGTGTGGATGTACTTGGGGACTTACTCCATTGCATAAACATAGATGCCTGGTTCATGCCCACTGTAATGCCTTGTGGTATCTCGAATGATCCTTCTGGGATGCTACAGTGTACATAGCACAGCCTGTAAACAGCCTTCTGGACTAGCAGGGAAGGCAATGTGGAAGATACCAGGACATCCCAAATGGCATGGAACGCCTGTGTTTAGACTAAAACAACTGTGGATCTTGAAAGTTCTCTTTTGGGGCATCTTTGTTAGTGTATCAGTATTCTGATGCACTTAATTAAAGTATAAAGACCAAAAGTAAGTATGCTTTGGGAACTGTAGTAAAGCTGCTGTTTTGGGAAGGGGGAAATCCAGGGAGAACAGGGTAAAAACTCTATAGCAAACTGAACAGAACTTGCCTTGTTCGTTACAGAGCAGAACAGAGCTTTATACAGCTCTCCCTAAAGTGTTTTGCAGATCACCATTAATAGAGATTTTTCTGAATATGTGTTGTCTATGATGTGAAGTTTTGATTGTGTGAGTCTTGTGTCTCATGGTGAGACTGTTCATATAAAAAAGTGTGTTGTTGGTATACACTAGTATAAGGAAGAATTGAGGGCTGGGTCCCAGACTGCAGAGTCATTGGGGTGGAGGCTAAATTTCTGGAGTTGGCATGTAGTATCAACACTCAATATGTTACAACAATGATGAACAATCACAACCATCTCATTCAAGTCCCCCTCCTTGTATTATATTTCCTATTAAATTTTATCCTAGCCAATTTTCTTTAGACTCTATGTTTGCCAATACTAGTATGTGTATGATAAAATACTGTCCAATATTAATGCATTGCAGATTTTGTCCCTCACCCTCTCCCCTTGATATGAACTGTTGTTTAATTGAGCAGCTTTCAGGTCTGCAGACTCCATTGATTTATTTCATGCAAGCCCTTTTTAGCTGTCTGTGTTGTTACTATGGAAATAGGGAAACATAAACAGTGTAAATGAGTAATGGTGATAAGGAATTGTTAGCTGGCAACAGAGATGATACATTTTGACCCTTTGTGAATTTTCTTTGTTGTCTAAGGACAAACAACAAAAGAAAGGGATGGATTTCATCTGTCACAGGAATGATATCCAGATGGAGAATAGGCTGAATTGGGAAGGGTTTCATTAACCCCAGGGTAGCCTTAGGTCTTTGATGCCTGTGACAAAGCTCTGGGTCCAAAAAGATGTCTAGAAAATACTAGAACGAAGACTGAGGCTTTAGTTGCTATTATTCTGTCCTGGAGTGTGAGCTGTTCTAGCTGTCATGGATGAGTGGAATGCACCTCACTTTAAAGAGAGAAGCAGCAATATGTCTTATTAAGGTAAAATAATAATTTGACAGAATTCAATAAATTTGATGGAATTTAACAAAGTTTAACAGGGGTTTACGAAGATTCAGTAAGTTTGATGGAAAGGTTCACCTTATTGATTACTGCATGGAAGAACCATACAAAGGAAAATTGAGTTATAATCAAGTTAGAATGATTCGTACAGAGACTGGAGACACAAAGGGTAAGGAATACCCTCCTGTGAGTCACGAGGTTCCAAGTGCACCCCTTTGCTTTCTGTACACCTTATGGAGCCAAAGTGCAGCTAGGTCCAACCTTAGTCTCAGACTTGGACAGTGGTTTATGTCTAATAGAATTATCTATACAAAGTATATAACAATTCATATTGAATAGCTACATGGATTAGTAGTGTTCTGCTAGTATTAATTCAGCGTGCTGTCAGTCACTTACCAAGGATCTGTTGTCAGTAAGGGATGTCTCCATTTTGGGCAAGGAAGGATCTCTTATTCTCAGGTAAGGAATCTCAAGCCTTGAGAAGGGTCCTTACTTGAGGGGAGGATCATCTGGTGTGCAGTCCAGCTACAATTCAGGGAGAGCTCAAATTGAGCTCATCCTGTTGGTCACATTTATAGAGCAAAGTAGTTGGTTGCTAGTAGTCGTAGTGGTTGGATACTAACAGCAATAAACCATTGGTGCACTAAAGTACTTTTTGCTTCAGAAGACATGGATTTGAAGCTAAATGAAGAAGAAATGCGAGATTCAAGACCAAAAGTACTGGAGGTGTTTTTCTTGGCATGGAATTATAAATACCTTGATATATGTTAGCCTGAATTTTATGCCTTGCATATGCATAATATAAGGCATAATATCACAATGGAAAACCAAACATATTGTTTCTAAAAACTCAAAGTGTATTTATGTGGTATAGAACTTAGTTTCCTTCTGAGACAGCTCAGAGACAGGATGGAGAGAGCTGTGGCTCTTTAGGCCAGGGCTATGTTTACCTTTCTGTTTCTGTTGCATTTCTTGGAACACGTCCACTGCAATGCTCAGGGAAGCTGCACTGAGGAATGGCACATGTCTCGCATCTCCTGAGTGGGGCCGAGACCAAAGGCAAAGCTCAGAACAGAAACCTCCTCCAGTATCTTGATCCAGTTCATTTGGGATGAAATGCTGAAGTGACTGTAAAGAGAGCAGAACATTCTCCACTTAGATTCCACTTAGTGAACCACAGACCTTGTTCATTGCCTGCATGGTGTGCTCCAGTGCTAATGAGATACGTGAAAATGGGAAGCTTTGGAAGAATATGATAATGACAATTTCCATGTGATTTGCAGTAGTTGTTTAATGTATGTCAGAAAACAAAGAGATGGGATATGGATTTATCAGTATCAAATAGATGTAGCTGCATTTATTTCTTAGTTTCAAGTGAGTACTTACCCTGTCTTCTTCAGCTTGGTTACAAAAAAGTAAGTTTACTGCTTTTGTGTTATAAGGCAAACCCCACAACTTCCTAGCAAATAGAAATGATTCTATTTTCAACATGGTCCACAGCTGACCTAGTGCTGTAAATTATGTACACACAGCTTTTAAAAAACCCAGTTGATCATAGGCATAATTTCCTATTTAAGCTGTGTTGTACTCTGACCCATCCCCTTATAACAAGCCAAGATAAAAGAAGAAGCATTTTTCCATTCTAAGCAGTCATTAGGCATTACACAGCTATTTCCTTTATACCTTCTGGTTTGCCAGAGCCTCATTCAAATTAAGTAAGATAAGTGTGGCCAGTCTGTTGTTTTCCAGTAAGCTTTTCCCTTCCCTTTTATGAATCTGTGAAAACTGCTTTTGTGAGTTCTTGTGCTCTGGAGGTGTCAGTCAGCACTGAGATTTGTATTTCATTCTGAAATATCCATGAGAAATGTAATTATACTGTTCCCTCCTGCTGGGATTTCTAGTGTCTTTACTAGAGTACATAGTTAATCGCAGCTGTTGTAATAAACAGTGAAATTCTCTCTGGGGACTGACAGAATCAGTCTGAGTGCAATCCTAAGAGCAAGATGTAATTCATCTAATGTCTAGGTTGTCTGATTGAAGATGAATGTGTATTTTAAACTTCGTTGTGTACAACGCCAAGCCATGATTCAGCAAGCACTTCTGCACAAACCTAACTTAAAATTCTCTTAGTTTTAATAAGACATGTTTGTGTGTTGCCCTGGGCATAGTTCTTTCTCAGTGGAGATGCATGGCTTTGGTTTTCAATAGAATAGTTTCCATTTAAGTCAGGGCCTGTACTCTCTCTAGGCATTTCCTAGAAATTGGGATTCAACTGGTAAGGATCATGAGATACATTTTCTGTGTCCAGCTGCTTGTCTGTATGTTCCTGCATCCCTCTGAAATCCTTGCCATAAGTTATGCTCAAGCTATTTTGAGTTACTGCTCACAAATTGCACCTTACACAGCTACCATAACAATGTTTACAACCTTTATTTGTGAGTGTTGATTTTTTTTTCTTTTTTTTTGTTTTAAATGATTTGACTTAAAGGAAAATAAATCCTTTACTTCTAGAGCTAGCCAGCCTTCAAATCTGAAAAGGCTGCTACAGAGTAGGAGGGAATAACACATTTTTCATTTCCATGGTGAAATAGGGCAAGAAATATTATGTTCAGCCTTAATTATAGAGAATATTATAGTTTTGTAAGTTGGCAAAATCTCCAAACAGGACAGTGAAGCAATTCAGTAGATTGCTCAGGGAATCATGGAGCTTAAGAGAAGCTTAGGCAAATATGTGTTAGGGGTGACATAACTATATTAATCCTGCCTTGGGACAGACGATGATCTAGATGACCTCTGCAGAGGCTCTGTGGTATGATGTTCTGCCCTATGAAAGTATAAAAGTATAAGCTTTTCTTGTAGTGTAAATTATTGACTGACTTCTTTGCCCTCTGCAGATGATCTTTCATCTTTGGCTACATTTTGTTCTGGCTTACCTGTTTCTGTGTTTGCTGCTCTACCAGTGCTTGCAGCGAAACCAGCTCTTTCTGCCTTTGGTCTTTATTTGCAATACATGATAGCTCAGGTTACTTCTGTCCATCTGAGACTATCAGATGTGTGATAATCAAAATGCTGGTTTTCCTATTTTATGTCTCATCTGAAAAGTGGCAGTCCTGTATTTGTGAATTGAGTGCTGAAGAGAGCTGTCTGAATATTGACTGAGTGTCTGACTCTGGGCACAGGACGTAATCAGGCTGATCCTTGCCCTTTTACCCTGTTTTGCTTTGCACTTAATGCCTTTCTTTCTCAGCTCGAAGTCCTGCAGCAGTTGTAACCCATTTCTGCTGTGCTAATGCAGTACTGACAGCTCCAGGGGATTACAAATCAGTATGCCAGACAAAAAAAAAAAATGCACTAAGCTTGGGAATTATATTTTTTTCCTTTTAACTCACAGTACATTTTGGTTCTCTGCCGACATTTGGATGTTTGAACATTCAGGATTCAGACTTTCATCTGCAACTGCAAGAGGCAGAAGTAACCTTTTTGCCAAGAAAACCACATTCTCATGCAGTCACATGACACCAGAAAGTGGAACTCTGCCTTTGAGACAATGATCAGTTCTTTTCAGATCCATTAAAGAAATTCTAGACCTGGTAACATTGGCACTTACCAGTGAAGAAATAAAGAAAATGTTGGGGGGAACATAAAGCTGAAGTACTATGAGGAAGGAAATCATATCCAAAACTATTTGGTTTATAAACCTTGTCAAATCAGTGTTTGGACCTCTCCCAGAAGAGTATTTACATGCTCTGAAACACTTAGAATTATTTCCAGCACATAAGAGGAGAGTGTCTATGTCATGGACGTCTATTCACCAGAAGAAAAACATTAAACCCACCATATTTGTGAAGAAATTGTTGCTTCTTTAATATTCTGAAGGATCACTGCTATCTTTAACTAGATCTTACTCATGATTTTTATTTGTCACCCTGTCATGAAAGCTCCCAGCTGCTATGTTTTGACACCATTCCTCAAGAGCTCGTTTTTCTGCCTTTAATGTCTCCTCACTCCAGTGTACCCTAGAGCTTGTCTCCTCCTTAAATTTGCATTTTGTATGTTGCATTCTCTCTGCTTTCTGAATTTTCTGTGTAGAAAAAATTGCTTTTTACTAGAAAGTGATTTTTTTTTTCCAAGGAGAAAAATGCTTCATTCTGAATTACATACTGAGACATAAAGGATTTTTATAAATCAAAGATGTGAAAGAATGTCCCACCAAGAAAGAGTGCCCACAAAAATGATACCCCAGCTTTTTAGTCTGAGATTTTCCAAGATGTTCATAGCAGGCAGTTACCTTAAAAGGTATCAGTCTCCTTAAAAACATCAATTTTTCTGCGCCTGCATTTTTTCTTTCTTGCTTTTCAGCTGGGCAGGTAAGTGGGGATCCTTCAAGTGTCTGTGCAGCTAGGAATTGACTGCTGAAATGTTACGTTCAGGAAGCTGCTTCTGCTTTGTTAAGGAAAAGAGAAGCTACTGCTGAAAGTCATTTTAGACAAAAAATTGTCTTATCAAGAACTGCATCAGAAACACCCTGAACCCATAAATTAAATCTTTGTGTGATCCTTTGCTTTTATCAGCACGATTACTTTGTTCATGACCATTTTTTGCTTTTTAAGTATGGTTAGGTTCACTCTTCATTAGTGATTTTCCTTTCTATGCTCAACTCTTGCATTTCTCTTGCAGCCTGGAGTCTTTTTCCCTGAAGTAGACAGGTTTCTTTATGCCCACCTTTAAATGGCATAACGTCATCTCCTTGCAAGTCATTCAGCCAGAAACATAGATTTGATTTTGCTTTGTTCAAACTCCTCTGCAATGTTGAAGAATTTTTAAGTATACATTCCTAGTATATGACCTCTTTGGCTGTATGGTGATTATTAATATTACAGAAGCAGCTAAGAGGAAATTACATCAGTAGATAAGATGAACTGTGCAATAGCAGAAGCTTTATTCACGCTGAATACACTATTCATTTGCACAGAAAGATCATTTCTCAATTCAAAGAGGGATATTCTAATTTAAGGTCTAACTTGAGCCATATGTCAAAATCTCTACGGAAACAAAGCTTACCACTGTGCAGTGATCCTGTAAGAAACACATTCCCCTTTGTGGATGGGCAAATGGTAGGTGCATCTAACCAGTGGAGCTCTCGTTTTTCCTGACAAGTACTCTTTTTACATCAGAAAATATTTCAGTTTAGTCTATTTGCTAATTTAACGTAAAGTGACTCAAAATAGGTGTAAAATATAAGGAATACTACTGTTAGTGGTCTCCAGGTTAACTCCCCCATAAACTTAGGTTGGGTTTCTGATACTTGTTTAATCTGATTAGAAGGTGCTTTTATACTGCCCTGTAGAAGTAAAATTTCACAATACACTTCCATGGAACAAAATCATACATAAAAATTTAATTGAACGTAATGACAGATAGACCAGGCACAGAAAGTTAAAATTAGTTCTCTACTTAAACTGCACAGGAAAAAGCTGCAAATGGTGGCTTGGCTTGCAAAATCAATCTCAGTGGTGTGGCATTGTAGAGATAACTGGAAAACATTTTGTATTTTGTGTCATACCTGCTAGTCTGGGGCCTCAGACCATTGAAAATAGGGAGGGAAATCCTGTAGGAGTTACTGCCCTTTTTGCCAGACCCTATCAAGAAGAGATAGTAACCTCTATCAACAGATCGCTCAGCACAGCCACCCACCCTTCCTATGCTGTTCTCGCTGCTGTGCTTGCACACAATAGGATTCCATAGTTTCATTTCTATTTAAAACCATGTGCTGTCTGCCTTTGGTCACCATGTTCACCTCTATTGATATAAATCAGTGCTTAACAATGGAAGGCCCTGAATAAGTGTGCCATGTAGATGACAGACTTGTATAGACATGTGACACTTGGGTCATGTCACACCACTATCATAGCTGTTGCTGCAGGGCAGAGCCAGGTCTCTTTCCCTAGACGTGTCTTAGCCATAAGCCTTAGTGGAATGAAAGTTTGGAAAGGGAGTTGTGGTAAATAATGTTTTCATCCTGAAGCCATGTGATTTTTGAAGAAAACCTATCTTCTAACAAGATTAACTTCTTGACGTTGGTACATATAGAGGTGAATATCGTTCTCTGATAAATACTTTGGAGTTACTCCAGACTGATTTGCTTATTCTTGGAAGATTTTGCTAATGATGTATGTATTTTTAATCTCATCATGTAATCAAAGATAGAGGAGGATTGAGCATGATTAGCTTCAGAGAGGAGTTTGTTTTCTAAGCCCTTCTTACATTCAAACTGAAGAGTCAGGGAAGAATCACAGAACTGGTGCAAAGTCATACTCTGCTGAAATGACAGATTAATTGAAACCAGGAAAATCCTGATGTAGGTAGAGTGAGGAATGAGAAGTAGTTTTTGGGGTTTTTGTAGACCTGCTGTTTTTTATCGGCATTTGTTGCTCTTTAGATGTGTGGTTTTATTTATGTATTTTTGTCTAGCCGTTTGTTAGCCTGTGGTTACTTGCCAGTATTTAGGAAGAACAAAGTCTGCTCATATCACTAGAATAATTTTGCAGATAGATTTGGCCCAGTATGTTTGCGTTTTCATTTGACTGCAGTGTTGACATGGTTATTGGTGTGTCTTCCTCCCCAGGATTACATACTACATTTTTTTGTCTCCGAGGAGAGGAGAATTTGGCAAGGAGAGCTGAGGAGCATCTGGCTCTTTCCTGTTGTTCCCTCTCTATGTTACTGAGAGTAGGGCAGTCTCAGGAATAGCTCTAACTTTAGCTGCTTATTTTCATCTTAAGAGTCTGTTCTGCTTAGATTTTGGCTAGGAGGGATACCTGGGTGAGAGGAGAGTGCTGGGATTGTACTTCCTAAATTGCATTCTCCTGGGGAACATCCCTGTGTGTTTTCTGTAAGGTTCCCAAGCTACTGGTGAGACTATTTATCAAGAATTTAAGAACTAACTTGTTTAGAGCAGGACTTAATTCTCTACACCACTTTGAAAGGGATAGCTCAAAAGGCAAAGATGACTTGAATGATGATATGCCTCAGTGGTCTCTTACAAATAGATGTGTGGGGAGGAGAGTTTTTCCAGAGGGTGACATTTTCTTGATTTTGGTTGATTGGAATGGAATAGTGAAGCTCCACATTTGTGGTCAGTGGTCAAATGTTACTACTTGCAGTTAAGAGATCTTGAAATTGGACGGAGATGAGCAGAATGACATTCAGTTAGAGCAGAAGTGTCTTCCTCTATGCTTCCTTTCTGTCTGCTATAACCTGTCTTTGAGTCATCATCCACTTAGCTGACAGGTTATTTTTTCAGATCATGTTTGACATTTGCCCATAGCTGGAAAATATGAGAGCAGATTCCACAAAGCAAACACAGAAATCCAGAAAGAAGATGTCATACCTACTGTTGGGTTCCACCATCAGAGTCCTGAGCTTCCTTCATATCGAAGTATTTCAACAAGAATATTATGTATTATTATGTATATATATGGTATGTATGGGTAAGACTGATGGTAGTATGATCATAATGAAATGGAACCTGCATTTCTGACACTGCCTTCCATTTACTGAAGTTTATCCTTTTTATTTAAATCAACTGTTTTAAAATAATGAGAACATTTACAAAATATTTAGAATATCAACAACATGAATTCTCAAAAATTACGTTTTCAGGATCATAAAGGTAAAGACTTGGATCTTAAACAGACCAAATTGGTGTAGTTCCTAGGTATCCAGGGAGCAGCCCCAATCTGTATCAGCCAAAGCTCTCTCCCTGTTTCATTGAGACAGTAATTTTCATGCAAAACACACCAGACATCACAGGATTCCAGTAGTTCCGGCCCATTTGTCTGCTGCTGCTAGGAAGTTGTTTACTCTTTTGTATCACTCTCTGCTGACGTCTGCCCACTGAACAATGTCATCAAATTTCCTGTTTTTTGGCTTGTGGAAAGTAGCTCCCCCACCTCATGCTAACGCTTTGCTGCGTGGAGGTCTGTGGAGCCGGATGCACCCAGCAGACAGGATGTAAGGTTAAATGCAGCGTAGCTAAATAAATAAAGTAGGTGTTCAGTTGTGAACTAGAGCTGCCTACTTACCATGAGGATAAAGCTGACAATTTAAATATCGAGCAGTGATAAAACCCCATATTTGTTTCAGGTTGTGATGATTTTTTAATGGCTTTTGAATTATTTTTTTCCCCACTAGTGTGTTTTCATATCTTCCTGAAGCAGCCTGAAATAGTTTATAATGTGGTGCTGTATGATGTATGTGTGAAAACACTTCCATCCAGGTATTGCAAAACATTATGCAAGCTGTTGACTGTGAAGCTGCGAATGCTGTAATTCTGTAGACAGAGGAACTGTCAACAATGCATTCATCATTAGTTCCTCTACTAGCTAGCGCAGCAGTCTGGTTGCTGAGCTCAGGAGTACTGAAACTCTGCCAGGGGTCTGATCCCCTTACATTTTTGGTTTGCTTGGTTTTTGGCCAGTGCCACAGGGTTATTAACTTCCACTTGGAAAAGAACCAGTGATGAGCAGAGCAGACCTCAGTTCAACAATTCTTCCAGACAAAGCTTGGGGCAGCTTTAGTCAATAATACTAACATCATCATCATCATGCTAGCCTCCTGTCATTCATAGAGGAAGCACCTATTGCAAAAAAGAAACCACCTTGTGGGTGGTTTCACAGGGCTCGCTGTTTGCCTTATGGTACTTCAGTTTTCATTAGTTCATCTTACTTGCAGTGGTTCTTATGCCTAAGGCTCAGGACATTATAAATACAGTGATGAGTCTTTATATGATATGAGAAGCAGTTTTAAAAGTTTTAGTTCAGTTAAGATCATCGTTTGCTCCCAGTTTTCACAAAGCAGCTGAGAGCCTACAGCATGAAGAAAAATGTCTCACTAGTGCCCTAAGAAGTACAACATCACTGCTTATTGCTCTCTTGCCAATTTTATGGCAAATTTATCTGCCATAAATTTATCAGTTTTATCTGATGGGGTTTTATGGACTAGGTGTTACAGCTGTTGAGCTCTACCTCTTCTGTAGGTCTGTCATGTCATACTTCAGATGGCTCTCCCCAGAGTTACTCAATCTCCAAACCCTATTTTCCCTTTCTCCAAAGAGCTTGTGTGTTTGGCAAAGAGCAGTTGATCACTTCATGAAAGCAGTTCTTGTAAGAAATCTTCTAAGGTCTTTTATTGAAACAACAAACAAACAAGCAAAACCCAATCAAACAAAAAAAAAAAAAAAAAAAAAAGAAAAAACAAACCAAGCTACTACAACCAAACAGAAAAAGAAAAAAAAAATGCAATTCAGAACATTTGGATTTGCCCTGCAGGGCAGTGGAAAAGTCAGGGAGCATCTGCTGACAGACCAACAGCGTATGCTGCAGAGGTATATAAGGAACTGACTCACCACTGGGGCGGTTAAGTTCATCTTCTTTTTTAAGGTTTAAGCCAGAACGTTTTGCCTGGTGCCTTTCTCTGCTAAATTCAGTTTCACTACACCGTCCCAGTAATGTTTTCAGTAACTGAAAATAGTCTGAGTGTGTGAAGTACTCAGTGTGGAGCATGCAGTCTGTCAACTTCATCAAAATGCGGAGTTCTCTTTGTCTTTTCTGGCTTCTTCATGCCTGGGTCTGTGCAGAACTGAAAAAAATAGCTGGTTTTCTCCGTATCTTCTTTTATGATCAGAAGGGAATATAACTGGTTCCTGCCCAGTACAGAGTTCCTGTTCTTCCAGCATCCTGCATCCCTAACGTGGCCCATAGTCAGTATGTAACAAACTGGATGCAGCTCATCCTGGCAATGGATACCTGTGTGAATTTGCCTTGCATCTCCAGGTGCTTGGTTGCATTTTCAATGGGATTGTCTCATTACAGTCATAGCAATCCCTAAATATGAATATTCCCTGAGACAGGCTACCAAGCTGGATAAGATGTCGTCAGTTTACAGTTGAGTCAGTGAAAACCTTGTACTCTGCAGAAGTAAGAATAGTGAAGTTGACTATAGTGTAGACCTGCCCATAGCACAGGACTCACATCAGTCACCTTCTGATTTGGAACAAGCACTTGTCTGTGCATAGGGAGACTCAGGAAAGAAGCAGGAAAGGAGGCAGCTGCAGACAATGAGTTCAGTGCCTAGGCATAGGTAACATTTCTTCCAAACAGCTGGCAGGGGCTTCTCTCTCTTTGTTTCTCCCCTGCCCATCTTCCTCTCTGTGTGTTCCCTGTTCCCTCCTCTACATATTTTCAGAGGTTCATCCTGTACCTTTGTGCCGTCCTATCGGATGATAGTGGTGGTGGTTGATTCTTTTGACCTCTGCCCCCCACATCACTACTCTGTTTGCAGTACTGCCCTCTTAAATTCCTCTTGTCTTTTTTTCCATTCCCCTTCACAGCTTCTGCTGAAGTTTGAGCCATTCATGGTGTTATGGACAGCAGAAGTAACTTTCAGGGCTACATTTCCTCCGTGGCAAAGGTGGACAAAACTCCCAGTAGCCTGTGTGGACTGTAAGGCTGAATAGAGCACACTATCGTCGGGGAGAGGGGATGAAGAGAGCCTGCTCTGCCATCCAAACTGCTCTACAGAGCTGTCCGGAGGTTTGCACTGAAAGCTTGGTGGGCCCCAGGAGGCCTAATATGGTGTATTCCTTACTCTCCAGAGGAAGAGAACTCTGAACAAATTGTGCCTCCAGGGCATCTTAGTGTGGACCTCCTGCCTGGGGCCTTTGACAGGGGTTGAACTGAAGGGCTCACAATCAGCTTTCTGCCTCCTGCTCGTGATTAAATTTATTCATAACTTGCCCTTATGGAGATTTGTAAGTACAGGTGCAAGCTAAAACTCCTGAACATATGTAATTCAATTTATTTCTAACAAATAAATTCCAGATGTTTGCCTCTGACTCCAGGAGCGCTGATATAATTAGCTTGAGGTTCCAGTTGTTCAGTCTTGTGTTAGATGACAAAACAGGGAGTGAAATGAATACTCTGACCATTGACAGTGGCTTGCAGTCAAAGGGACACAGTTTTTCCAACCAGATGAAACTGGGAGGGTTCCAGATGAGACTGGGAGAGTTGTGTTGAGAAAACAACTGTTAGTCACTGCAGTGACGGAACAGTAATCACTAGATTAAAAAGAAAATAAAAATAATCTTGTATAACAGAAATACTGAAAATAATGGAACATTTCAAGAAAGAAATATGTTATCATGTACTGTAAAAAATAGGTCTGTACTTACCAGAAGGTGTTTCTTGCTGCAGACTGTGAAAAGCTGCTTACGTGGGAAACACTGATTTGCATAGTGCCCCTTGTAAAGGCTTTAACTAAATTCTCCAAGTTGAACTTGGGAGAAGAAGTGTTTTTTATTGACTGTCAGAGCCAAAAGATTCTTCTTACTCTAGAAAAAATAGCAAGCCAGTCAGATGGTGGTTCTGGTAACTCTATATGCCATGCAGATTTAAAAATCATAGAATGGGCTAAAAATATGGAAGAGAATTGCAAAGCAAAATCATCAGTTAAGTTACTAAGTTGTCAATAACTGTAAAATTCTGTCTTAAAATGCAGTCTGAAGTAGAAATGTAATATGTGGAATAGGAATTGAGGCACCCATTGTTCCGCATTGACAGTATCAGCAAAATATTATTCCCAAATAGGCATGTTTCTCTTGTAAAACAAACAGATCAATCTTAAATGCTTTAAGTACTACTAGTTTGTGGTTCAAACATGCCATACTTTACTTTCTTCCCAAACAGTATATGGGTAGCAGTGTCCGGGTTGTGTTATTTAAGAGTAAAGAGGGGGCATGCAGTTGAAATGTCACACACGCTTGGTACGCAATGTGTTAGATTTGTCTGACAAAATAGTTCACAGGTGATCAGCTGTTCAGCATTCAGGGCCAGCTGCACAGAGATGGAAGGACACAGAGAGCCGAGAAAGACCTTCTGTTTGTATTAAGTGCCCTTTTTAGCTGTCATTGCTCACTGAACTCAGAACAGGAGGTGTGCAAGGAGGCAGCAAATGCACTAGAGAATTGCTCTTCCCATAGTAGGAAATTGTCAATTGTGTCACGAAACCACTGCAAATCTTGCTTGCTTCGTCTGGAAGTATTTCTGAGTACAACCTCATATTGTGGCCTGCAAATTTTATTACTCTTTTTTGTGGGGAACATACTGTGAGTAATTTATGTCTAATAGAGTAGTGGTTTGATGCCACCTCTAATATTTTCCTGCTGTTTCACAGAAGGTTTATTTTGTTGGAATGCATTTGAGTGTTCTTAGCAAAATTAGATTACAAAGTATAACTGGATAAAATTTTACATCTCAGGGTATATTCAGTGTCATCCAGAGTTCGACATATTGATTCAAATTAAGCAGTGAAGAAAGAAAGTAGAACTTTGGTGTTCCGTGATAGATGCTTTGACTGTACATGTTAGTGGCTCATAGAGTTAGTCAAAATATATTTCTGTTGCAACATAGTACCAAAATTACGAAGTTCAACATTTAGCAGCACACCATTTGTTTTGTCTTTGGAGGATAAAGACAAAAGAGATGCAGAAATATCTGCTAACCACATAAATATGGATGGGGTAAGAACATTTGTTCCAGCTCAAAGGAACATGCAAACACATAAAACAAGTCAAATGAAACTTCCCATGATTGATAAAAGCTTTCCTAATTGAGGACACTATTCTCTATTACATCTGTAGTAAGTAATTGCATCTGTATGTTCAAAGTTCATAGAGGAAGAAAAAGAAATCAGGTGATCTGTCTGATTCAAGAGTTCAATCTACATCAAATTTCAATGAATTTATAGGTTTATTTTTGTTTTTTAATTCTCCAAGTGACCTGTAGTTTTACTGCAGCTTTATTGGAACTGTTAATAAAGTGAGTCTGTTTTATCCTTTGTCTGCTACATGAGACATTAGACTTTATAGTAGAAAACTATCCCTGATATTGACTTTATTTGTAATGTATGTGTTATATTTACTGTTTCACGCAGGCTGTCTTTACAACTAAACCGGTTTATAGGAATGCAGTAGGACTTTTGCACATAGCAATGGTTTTGTTTTATTCTAGTCTCACAAATTTCCAGCGAGGTTCTGTGTCCTAGAAATCCAGCTGAGCTCAAGAGTTACGCCATGAAACTGCCCTAGCTTGGATATTTCATTAATAGAATTTTTCTGTTTGGTTTGGATGTTCTTCTAGTGTTTGGGGGAAAAAGGCAAAAGAATATAAATGAGCACAGTTTGGTTTTTACTCAGCTTTGCTAGAGATACAGAGGAATTTCTCTTTTGCATGTTGCAGGCAGGTCTGAGGAGCTCTGGGGCCCCGTGGTTTGGTTGTGCAGATACGTGTGTCCTCCCCTGGGGAAGACACCGAGGCTTGCAAATTAACGTTTCCTGCTAAAACTTCTGGTAAAAGCTCCCTGCCAGAGCTATCAGCAGTCTGGATTACTGTCTGGGAAGAAACACTTGGTGCAGGGGAGGAAGAAGGAAATGGTGACTGTGAACTTATTACTGATGTCGCCAGACAGGACTTTAATGTCTATTTTCTCTTGTTTGTTCTTTGGCGTAAAGCTTTTGCACTCGCGGCGGAAGGCCTAAGCCCATTGCATCCTTCTTAGAAAAACCAGGAGAGTGAGAAAGCAAAAATGTTCAGGGTGGAAACATATTTCGGATAGTTACAAAACAGAATAAATGAGCTTTCATCTTGTCAGCCAGAATTTCTATCTCAAGAGAGATTGATTTTGAATGGATGCCAGTTTTCTTTGCACAGGTTGACACCATTTCATTATATAATGACCAAGTGGAGCCTCTTTCATGTAGCTCCATTTTCTAATTCATCTTTTTTATCCAAGTGAAATGAGGATATTGCTACCCAACTAAACGATGCACCACGGAGCTCTGTGGCATGTGACAGAGTAGCCCAGGCCTCTCATGTGTGCACAGCTCCAGCACGATTCCTATCATAGGACAAGAGTGCAACTCTCAGCTACAACATCAGACCTTTTTAGATGAGCCAGATAGATTTAGGTGTCAATAAAATTGTGCAGAAGGTAGTCCTAATATTTGAGAAACTGTTTAGCTGCACTACTCTTGACTCTGCTCTGCTCACATTTTAAGTCCTTGCTGTGGGGAGCAGAGAATCTGCGTGTTTCAAAGATCACACACCGTGCTCTTGTGTTCATACACCCCTGTGGAAGGGCCAACTGTAGGGTCTGAGGACTTGTAACTTGAGGAGACTGATAAAGCTTCTGAAAGAGATTTCCTGACATCCTACCCACATTATAGGGAAGAGAAGCACTGTTTTAAAATTGCTGTCCAAATGACACCTGCACTGTCCACATCTGCTCAATCAAGTGCACCTTTTAACCACTGCTAGCTGACTGCTCCTACATGTTCATGGTTTTATACAGCAGTTATCTGACTATGCAGTTTGCAGGTGAATGCACATGTTTAAATTACAGATTTATTCCATGTTTTCCTATCTTTTCCTCTTAACCCCATGTTCTTATCCCTGCATGTTACAAATGTTTCCTGCAAACTTTGTAACTGCAGCAAAACTGTCTGTGAAAGTTTCACTGCCATCATACAAGTGGTAGAAAGTATCTGGTGCAAGTATCTCCGATAATGTCTCTCTTTCCTGGAAATCTCAGTAATTTATATGAGGCTATTTGAGATCTATAGATTACTATCTGCATAATTATGGTCCATGTACTTCATTTGAAAAATACAGTGTACCTCGAGAGAGTGTATCTAGGCAGTACTCATGTCAATGAACTTTGCAGTGGGCAGGATTTCATCTTAAGTGGATATTTGATACCCAGAAGGATTTGTTTCCCAGTTAATGACTACAGTGGCAGAGTGCTTTATGGGCCTCCTTGCTGATGGGTTGTTTGTTAAAGAGCTGCCTCATGGGAGACTGCTCTGCTGAGACCTTGATTGCCACAGCTTTAGTCCTGTGAAACTTCACTAGGAGGTGGCAACATATAGGTTGCTTGTGTATTTCTAGAGAGAAAATCATGCTAATAATTCATTTTATAGCAGCAATATCTTCTTTGGCATATTCAGCAGTTCTTTGTAAAGGAATTGCTACTTGTAGGCAGAATGTGCAGAGATTGCTTTGTATATACTATATATAACAGTAATTTTTTTCAAACAGATTTTTTTCTAAGTTAAATATAACGGAGTGTGCCTACCACAAATCCAGATAGAGTGAAATGCTGTTTACAAGAGAATCAGAATGCAAAGTTGCTTTGCTGCATCAAATTCAACCTAATTGCAATTCTGATAATAATGAAATCCCCACTTCATTAAAGACATGCAGAGTTTAGGGGGATTGGCATAACTGTAAAAAGGTTCTACTGTACTTAAGGAAAAAGAGTGATCCCATCTACCGAGCATGTAATACTTAATGAGCCTGTGGGCTGGCAGAAGCACTGTGTGTTACTGAACCAGACTGAGCAGAAAACCAGTGTCAGGTTTCAAACTACCCTGTAGGTCCTCAGAAATGAAGAGGCATCTGTATTAGAGGAAACCAATCAGTCATCCCCTCAGCCAGTGAAGTTCAAAGTGGTCAAAAGAAAGGAATCCTCAGACCTGGAATCCGTTTGTCTGTTTTCCTCCTTATGATAAAGCCTGGAGTTAACCTGTTGGATTGATCATTGGTGTGAACCAGCAAAATTAATGCTAAACCTTAGGGTAAAAAAAGAATGAACTACTGTAAACTTCTTGTAGTTTTTAAAAAGACCTCTTGAATATTCCTGCAATATCAAGTCTTCATTTATTGGAGACAAAGTTTTCTATTTAGAAAAGGCTTGCACACCGAGAACCTCTTTTGGTTTTCTCAAATGTCAGTAGGTGGTTGCAGTCATCCTGGGAAACCTGCATTCAATAAATAAAAATACTGAAATGTTTATTACCAGTATGGAACGTTTCTCTTTCACTGTACTGGCCTCTGTCCCACTGACTTGGCATTTATTCTACCTGTGAAATCACATCTTGGAGACTGCATCTTTGCTGTCTTTTAGAGCAGTTCTCAAGCAGGATACTGGACAGAGCACACCTTTTGGACCACACAGAAAACCACATGCCAGTGGTGTCCAGCAGGTTCACAGACACCTGAGTAAGCTATGTAAAGTTGTTGTGTGTGGCAGATGGCTGGAAGAATGGGGAAGAAGAAGAAGGCAGCTCCATACTGTCAGTATCCAGTCTCAGGGGACTCAAATCAGCTGGCCCATCCAGGATGCCCGCATATGTGAAGACTGGAGATACGTAAGATAGAATAGCAATGACAGGAGCTCATGTGCAGTTCTCAGTTGGTCAGGAGGAGAAATCTCAGCTTGCTGCCTGCCCAGCTGTGATCTGATAGCAGTTTGCTGCAGGTCATTTGACACTGCTTGGGAAATGTTGCTTTCGTGATAATGGATGGCAGGAGAGAATAAAAATTACTATGGTCAGTAAAGCCTGACCTGTGCCAGTGCAAACGATGGCTTATTCATAGCAATAGAAAAAGCAAGTTTGTTCCATAACAAATGGAGGCTTAGGACAATATAGAGGTCTTCTAGGAAGCCTAACAGATCCACTGGGTGGTTTATGCTATTTTTGTGCTGTACGTTTTGTGCTTTGCTTGGTCTGTTTGTGGCAATTACAGTATTGGTAGATAGGGCCATGAAAAGTTTATCTGACATTAAGTAATTGGAAGTTTTCCTGATAGACTGGAACTTCCTTTTAGTCAGACTGCTCAAATCCAGATGGTTCAAAGAAAACTGTCACTTAAATTCACGTGTGTAAAGAAAAAAATAAAACTGATAATGATGGAGATCTGTTGTATCCTGATATGTCTGTAGTCATCTCTAAAATAAAACTAGCAAGTGGTATCCACTAGAAAGAAGAGAACTTGCTGGTAGGTATGAAACAGATTAGTGCTTGTTGCTACACTCCCGGATCTTCCAGAATCACAAGAGAGCAAGCAGTTTTAATAATATTAAACAATAGAACTACTGTGCCATATTTAATTCTCCCAGAGTGCCATGCAGCTCAGCTGTTGAAGTGCAGGCAGCAAGCATTTCCCTTTGGGCCAGAAGAATGTAGTATTTGTACTAAAGCTTCTACTCAAGTGGGGGATGGAAAGTCAGCTCCAGCCTGCCTGTAAAATTAATACACCTGAGGCAGCAAGAGGGGAGTGAGAAGTTCTTTTTCAGATAGACAAAATTGCTGGTAAGGCGACAGCTGGTTTTACTAGCTTGGAGTGATGCAAACGCCAACCTATTTAATGCTCTGGTTTTGAATGTGTGTTGGCTGATGATTTGCAAGACTTAAAGGCTGATTTCTTCTCAGTCGTCTTGGCTAGCATGCACATCTGTGTGGAGATGCCAGCAGATGAGAGCATAGCACACCGAAACTTTTATATTGATGCTGGTATATGAGGAGTTAAATGGTCCTCAGAGCTCAGTCATAGCTCTCCTAGCCTGTGGAGTAACCAGGCTTGTGTCAGGTGGAGGGAAAAGGGAAGGAAATAGGTCTCTCAGCCTTCTGGGAACTGCTGGATGCACAATTTTTATGTGGCTGCATTTAAAGCATTTTGTGAGATGGAGGTGGCTGGTCCTGATTGCAAGGGGCAAAACAGAGGTCTCAAAGATGCTGGAGTACAATGAATAACTGCTTAAACTCAGAGAGGTGTAATGCCCACACATACATGCTGTTCAGCTGCCTGAAAGGTAACATCTCACAAAGGCAATCACAACTCTTACTTGCAAGTAACCCCAGAATACCAAGGCTACTTGACTTCAGAGGACATTAGCTCTGAAGTGCAGGGTGTCCTAGCTGACCCTTGAATTTAGTCATAAACAAAAAACCCATGGAATTAGATGCTAGTGCCTTAAAGATGACCTCTTTTTCATCTGGAAGGGATTCAGTTTCTGCATGTTGCACATTCTATTCCTGTTACCCTTAAGCTGGAATCTCTGAAAAGATGAATGCTTAAAAACGACATTTGACTTTGAACAGCTGAAAATGTTCATACTACTTTTTTTGTTGTTTTTTTCATTGATTAAAGCATCAATTTCTGCAATCTGTGCATAGAAAACCGCATATTACGGGGTTTTAAAATTATTCTAAAGTACAAGCCAGATCATTTAAGCTGCTGTTTTTCTCTTAGCGCGGGATATAACTACAAATGCTCTGTGGCATGCCCCCACTGCACAGTAATATTTGGCTACAGCTTAGTTTGCAGCCAAGGGGTCTGACCTGAGGAAAGCTCACAACCTCCAGATGAAGATCTGTGTATGAGCCTGAATGGAGAAGTTACTGAAAAACTTTGTCACAAAGTGGAGACCTTAAGGAAGACCACAGTGAACCATCTCAAATCTTCAGATGTTGAAGGCCTAGAGCATTTCAAGTTCAGTGCTGGTGGGTCTTGAAAGTTCAAAAAGCTCACTGCTGGTTGGTCATTTGGCAAAATGATGACCACGGGGCACAGACCAGCATTAAGGAAGAGTCACATCTCCAGAGTTGTTGTGGAGCGTATGATTCACATTTTTTTCTCTTCTAAACAGGCAAATAGATGGAGTTTTAAGCCCTGTGTACTTGTGCATAGCATACAGGCCTTTAAAGGATCTCAGAATAAAGTAGATGCTGCAGCAAATAGAACTTGCTGGATTTGAATAGCTTTTAATGTGAGGACTGGTTTCCATTCAACTTTGTTCTCTTTGAACAGAAAACATCAGTGAGAATTAATGATTAGGTGGCTTTCTTTTTCTGACTTGTCTGTGGTTTATTCTGCCTTTTTTGGGTGTGTTGCTCATTGAGAATGGGGTCTCTTGTGGAAGTATATAGTGTGAGATTTGCATAGTTACTTTGCTGGAGTGGTATCTGCTTACCATAGAAGCCTCTGATAACGCTGTGGTTACCAAGTTGTAATGTAAATTGTGTTTGAATTATCAGAAACTATTGTTTCGAATTCCAGAAGTTGGTGGGTGTTTTCCAGATATCAGATACTATCAGTGGTCCCAGTATTACCAGTGCCTGCTGCTGTTGGTTGGCCAGGAGGCAGGGGTAACTGCCACTGTGCCAAGAGATACCGGGGCTCAGCATGAGTTGTGCTGGGACTGGCTTTCTCCCCCTGTCCCGCAGTTCCTCTGAATGTAAAAATGGAAACTGCAACCATTTCCTCCCTCTACAAGTTTTGAGTTCTGTGTTTAATAGTGCTGTGGGCACTATTAAATAATGACATTTGTTTTATCACTTAAGTACCTTATCGACAGCTAAATTCCCCCCAGTTGTTAGCATGGTCTGTGTAAAAGTTCTGACCTTTAGCAATGGCAGGGATAGCTGACTGCCTTTTGTCCTGTCACTGTACAACTTTTCCACATCTGGGCCAGAGGCCACCCAGGCCTTACTGTGTTACAAATAATAATAAAAGTAACTTTGGGGCCACATCGTTAATTATTCCCAACAAAATGGAATGATTCACTTTTGCTAGTGCCAGGCTTGCAGCTTGATAACCAAAGTTTCCTATAAAGAGTGAGAGGAGAATTTATACATGGTACAAAATGGGAGTTCTCAGTGGTGTCTGAAGTGTGCTAGAAGGCAGCAAGCCCGATTTCACAACAGTATTTACTCCAGTTTTGTTCTAATTTGGCTTTACTTATTGCAGTGGAATAACACTGAAGAAATGCAACGGGGAATTCTGCCCAGAATACAAACAGACAAACATGTATAATAATGATTGGTGTGTGTGGCAAGCCAAGCAATTAGCCAGAAATGACCAGGGTCCTCTTTGGTCCCAGGACAGGCCTGGTAAAACCCCAGTAGCGAGTGTTCAGCTCTGTGTCGTGGCACAGCAGGGAAGCAGTCCCAGTCCCAGCCGGGTGTAGCTACCTGCTGGATAGCTTCCTCAGGACCCAGTTAACCCAGAGCTTGCCCCCAGGCCAAGCAGTGGAAGAGCAGCTGTGTTTTAGGAGCAGTAAAGGTGTTGTGAGGAAGTCAGGAATGAGGCTGAGTCTCGTGGCTGACATGGCCAGCAGCCTGACTCGAGCTCTGGCAACTTGTTATGCTCAGTAAAACTTTTCTTCTCACAAACTCTGCATGTTGTCCAAATGATGTGAATCAGAGGCCAGAGTTTGGCTCTCAAGAGCTCATTTATGTAAAAGTGGTTTGCAACTGGTACTAAAACTTAAGAAATTGATTAAGAAAACAGAGGGTGTGTTACCCCATTGCTCACACTGACTCTTGTATCATTACATGGCAGTATCGCAGATAATTCTAGGAATCAACTTTAAACAGAACATAGATAAAAGGAAAAAGATGCTGAAACAGAACCTCAGGTGATAGCGTGGCCAGCAGGTCGAGGGAGGTGATCCTGCCCCTCTGCTCTGCCCTTGTGAGACCTCAGTTGGAGTATTGTGTGCAGTTCTGGTGTCCTCAACATAAAAAGGACATGGAACTGTTGGAACAAGTCCAGAGGAGGGCCACAAGGATGATCAGGGGACTGGAGCACCTCCCGTATGAAGATAGGCTGAGAAAGTTGGGGCTATTCAGCCTGGAGATGAGAAGGCTGTGTGGAGACCTCATAGCAACCTTCCAGTATCTGAAGGGTGCCTATAAGGAAGCTGGGGATGGACTCTTCATTAGGGACTGTAGTGATAGGACAAGGGGTAACGGGTTCAAACTTAAACAGGGGAAGTTATTGGGACTGGTCTTGTTCAACATCTTTGTCAGTGACATAGACAGTGGGATTGAGTGCGCCCTCAGCAAGTTTGCCAATGACAGCAAGCTGTGTGGTTCGGTTGATACGTTGGAGGGAAGGAATGCCATCCAGAGGGACCTTGACATGCTTGTGAGGTGGGCTGATGCCAACCTGATGAAGTTTAACCATGCCAAGTGCAAGGTCCTCCACCTGGGTCGGTGCAATCCCAGGCACAGCTACAGGTTGGGCAGAGAAAAGATACAGAGCAGTCCTGCAGAGAAGGACTTGGGGGGTTTTGGTTGATGAAGAAATGAACATGAGGTGGCAGTGTGCGCTTGCAGCCCAGAAAGCCAGCCGTATCCTGGGCTGCATCAAAAGGAGCATGACCAGCAGGTCGAGGGAGGTGATCCTGCCCCTCTACTCTGCTCTTGTGAGACCTCACTTGGAGTATTGTGTGCAGTTCTGGTGTCCTCAACATAAAAAGGACATGGAACTGTTGTAACAATTCCAGAGGAGGGCCATGAGGATGATCAGGGGACTGGAGCACCTCCCATATGAAGATGGGCTGAGAAAGTTGAGGCTGTTCAGCCTGGAGAAGAGAAGGCTGCGTGGAGACCTCATAGCAGCCTTCCAGTGTCTGAAGGGGGCCTATAAGGAAGCTGGGGAGGGACTCTTCATTAGGGACTGTAGTGATAGGACAAGGGGTAACGGGTTCAAACTTAAACAGGGGAAGTTTAGATTGGATATGAGGAAGAAATTCTTTCCTGTAAGGGTGGTGAGGCACTGGAATGGGTTACCCAGGGAAACTGTGAATGCTCCATCCCTGGTGGCATTCAAGGCCAGGTTGGACAGAGCCTTGGGTGGCATGGTTTAGTGTGAGGTGTCCCTGCCCCTGGCAGGGGGGTTGGAACTAGATGATCTTAGGGTCCTTTCCAACCCTAACTATTCTATGATTCTATGATTCTATGAAGTTTAGATTGGATATGAGGAAGAAATTTTTTCCTGTAAGGGTGGTGAGGCACTAGAATGGGTTGCCCAGGGAAGTTGTGAATGTTCCATTGCTGGCTGTGTTCAAGGCTGGGTTGGACATAGCCTTGGGTGGCATGGTTTAGTGGGAGGTGTCCCTGCCTATGGCAAGGGGGCTGGAACTAGGTGATCTTAAGGTCCTTTCCAACCCTAACTATTCTGTGATTGTATGATTTTCAGACCTTGTAATATAGATCTAAGTCCGTATTGTTTTGTTGACAGAGATTCATTGGTGGGAACCCAGTTTAGATTAATGTAAATGCTAGATATTATCAAAGCTGTCCTGGGTTCAGCAGTAGCAGTCATTTTTCTCCTTCTTGGCAGCTGGTGCAGCACTGTGTTTTTGACTTTCAGCCTGGGAACAGTGCTGATAACACCAGTGTTTCGGTTACTGCTTAGTGATGTTTTGGTCTGACCAAGGACTTTCTGAGCCTCATGCTCTGCCAGGGAGGAGGGGAAGCCAGGAGGAAGCAGAGACAGGACACCTGACCCAAACTGACCAGAGACATTATTCCATACCACAGCACGTCATGACCAGGATGTAAAAACAGGGAGGAGAGACCCGGAAGGGTGGGGGTGCACTGCATGGTCGGGCTGGGTATCGGTGGTGAGCGATTGTATTCTTTCCTTGTATTTGCCTTATTATTGTTATTGGTGGTAGCAGTAATGATTTGTGTTATACCTTAGTTACTAAACTGTTCTTATCTCAGCCTGTGGGAGTTGCATTCTTTTGATTCTCCTTCTCATCCCTCCGGGAGCGGGGGGAAGAAAGAGAGGGGAGTGAGTGAGAGAACGGGCTGCGTGATTTACGGCTTAAACCACGACAAAAGCAAATTGCACTGAGCCAGAATGCTACATTATGTAAGTTACTGAGTCTGTGACATTTGTCTGCGTCTTTTATGAAACAGAAATAGAAAAAATATTAAGGGCTGGAATTAACCGGTTCATCCGTTCAACAGCAGTTTTGGTTAATTTTAATTGCCTTTCAGAACTCCTGTCTTTGTATTTCAGTGAAGAATAAATTGAGCGCATACAGCTTAGGGTCTTTGAGAGCCAGGCTTACCTTTGTCCTTGAATCTGTTGGGCAAAGGCTTTGTTCTCTCTTACTATGTACTCAAACTGTTGTGGCCTCCAAACAACAAAAGAAGTATCTGCATTAGGCCAGACTCCCGCTTCATTTACACTGAAGTGAATACAGCATATTCTCTTCGTATTTGGTGGAATTACCCTGAATTTTCACTGTTGCTAACCAGGTCGGAGTTCAGCCCCTGAAGTATAAGGATCATTTTATGCTCTGAATAGGCTCAGTACTCATTTCATTCATGTACCAATGTTAAGTCTGTAACAAAACAGTTCTGTCAAGGTCTGCAAGGGAGATGTAAACAATGATGTTAAATGTCTAGCAGAAAGTGCATGGAAAATAGGAAGTTAAGCTTTAAATTCTATACTTAAGATATATTTTCACTGAGGAAGAATTAGATAAATGATCATGGGTTGGATGAGCACTGTAAATACCGTGTTCATATATTTCAGAAAGTGATAAAGATTGTTATATACAAAGAAAAATGTGAGTAGCTAAAACCTGATAGCTGATCATGAGCATGGAGACTTTCTACGAGAGCCACAAAGCCCCTCTCTGCTGAGATAGAGGCACCATGCTGGTATGACCTGGGTGGATCAGATCCTGGGCCTTGTCATGCCACTTTATACTGAGTGAGTCATTTCCTAGCTTTCAGCATCCAAGAGGATTTGGCTTTTCTATTATGTAGAATTCAAATTTCCGCTGCTAATAGATCCTGAATCAGTTGAAGTTAAAGGTATGGTATAAATCTATGAATTCATTTGGGCTTTCACTCTCTGGGGTTATAAATCTACACTTAAAACAGCAGGTTTAGAAAAGATATTTTTTTCATTTGTAAAATTAATCCTTTTTTTTCCCTTAGAATTCTCAAAATTCAGTTTAAGTTAATAGTTCTATAGATCCTAGCATATCTTGATGATCAAGACTGTCAAGTCATGCTGTGATAACTCATGTTGATTTATACCAAGTACCTAGTATATGTGGAAAACTTAATTATACTTTTTAAAGTTAGATAAAACACTTTTTTGTGGTGTCTTCAAATATGGATCTGAGTAAAATGATGAGTTTTGCTGGCTGTAGTCCATTAGGACCTGTGATGAACTCTTATGTCTAATCATTATAGTTATCTGTGTCATCTATTATAATGAGTCAGAGCCTTGAGGTTGAAATCTTTATTTGAAGACACAGTTACTTAGTGTTAAACTACTAACAGAAAATCTCTTCTCATTATCTGCTTTCTAAACACAGATGCTAGCTGTAAAGCAGCACATACCATCTGCAACCCATTCAGCTAAAGTTTATGTCACTTCTTTGTTCAAGCTGATTATGGAAAAAATAAACTGTCACATCTGCGAACTCTAACCTGGAAAAGGTGGGAAGAGCAGCAGGAGAAGAAATGCTACCAGCTGCCCTTTAGGGAGGGATACTTAGCAGGAAGCCAGTGTCTGCCTATCAGAAAGTCATTCCTGTTACCTGCACAGCCCTATCTGAGCCAGAAAGGAAGTGATGGGGCAGTTGTGGATTGTGGAGGAGGATTTCAGGTGTGCATTTCTGCTCCTCAGGATGCCAGCAACTTCCAGCCAGCCCTTCTTGTGAGTGGGTAGTGCTGCAGCAGCCCGCAGTCCTAACTCTGATGAGGGTTACTGTAGGCTGTGTAGGGCTCTGCTTTAAAACATCCCACAAAAGCTTCATAAAAGAAATGACTTAAGAAAATCAGCCTCTAGAAGGAATGTGTGTGCCCTCTATAGCAGGAGTATTGCATGGGGGTTAATAGCCAAAGGATTTTTTGAGGGCTGACTCTGCCCTCTTAGGAAGTTTGCTCTTCTCTCCAATTGGTAATGGTAAGAGAGGCATTTTGGAGAAAGCCAAGATATGAGACCTCTAGCAAATGGGAGACCTGTGGGCTGCTTTGATGTATTCCACATGCCAATTAGGCAGTTTCTCACCATAAAGAGCATGTGGATCAAGCTGGCTTTATTTCCACCCTTATTCCTTTCTACATTTAGTCATTGAGCAAGTTCATTTAAAGATTTTCTAGCTGTAGGAAGGAAAAAAAAAAAAAAAAACCAGCCCAGCAACCATGAACAGACCATTCCTGTAGATTCTGTTCTGGTAAAATGTGAAGAATGACTCAGTGAGAAGTACTTTACCAGGTTATATCAGGTCAACTCTGAGTTTGCGGTACTTTAATCAGATCAGTCACAGTTGTTTGGGTCTGTCTTTTTAAAGCTAATTGCAGATGTTTTTGTTTACTAAACATTCACTTTTCTCTGGATATTGAAAACATGAAGTATTTCTATCAGCAGTTTCAATGTTTGCAACTTGGCTGCTACAACATGCACATGTAAGTGTTCTAGGGAGTATTAAGGTGCACACAGCAGTCAGCAGAAGACTCCCCACTGACAGCTATCGTATGTATGGCTAATGGCATTGCCTTGGGACTGATCTCACTTTGTACCAAGGCCAGGCCTGGTTCCACAGAATGGAAAATACAGTGTTCAAATAAGAAAGGCAAATTTTGGGGAAAATAAGTGCTACCAGCAGTCAGAGAATGTAAAATGGCTGCAATTGCTCTGTGTGTAAGCATTTAAAGCAGCCTGGAGTTGATTATCTGCTATGTCTCTAAGCAGAGGGTGTAAGCCCTTGCTGCTGCAGTAATCAAGCTGCTGTCTGCAATTAAAGCTAACTAGTAGTTGCTGACATGCATGCTGGTATTACGGGCATATCTCACTTCCCAGAGCTTGAGGAGCTGAGCTGCAGCTACTATGGTTGCACTCATGCAGATGAGCCACAGAGGTTTGCCTTTGCAAAAGCCTGATAATTATTGTTGTATACTATTCTGGCATTTCGATGTCTTTGAGGCCATGAGCACTGGCACCAGCCTGCCCTCCTGGAGTGGTTTAAGTGTGGGGCTGCAGTGAGAGCAGGCTATGCTATCAGAAACCCGCAGCAGTACCCTTTTCTACTCTCTGATTCAGTCCCTGGCTCCAAGTTGAGGGCTGGCTTCTGAGGCTGTTCAACCAAGGAAGGATTTTCAAAAGACTTGCATTCGTAGCCAGGGAGCTTGAAATGTCCTGAACTTGGGCCTTGTCACAGTCACATATATTGTACTTGTGAAGTTCACATCAGTGGCACTTTGGCAAGGGACCCAGCTCTCTTGCAAGCCGTTCCAGGAACCTTCAACTATTTCTGCCTCCCTGTCCTCTCATACACTTTCTTACAGGTTTGTGCCTGCCTGGAAGGCTGTCACACGCATAAGTCCTGTCAATCTGCAAATATACTTGGGGTTTTGTTTTTCAAGTAGAAAAGGAACTTCAAGGAAGAAGTACCAAAAGGTGTGAGTGAATAAAGATGTGTCTGTGCAGTTACTGTACATGTGAGCCTTGTCTGGGTTTTGTTTTGTTACAAGTTTGCAGCATTAGAGGTATTTTAAAAGCTCGTTTTGTTCACCCCTAGTTGAGAGTTTCTGCTAATCCTTGCTGAAGCCATGATTTTTGACACAGTACTTAATCAGCGTGTTACTTCTCAGTGCTACCAGCAGCACACAAGAAGTTGAAATGATTAATCAAGTTATCTGAACAGATTTCAACAGGATTAAGAATTAACTGGAGTTCACCAAAATTTTCCAGCTGAGATGCAGACCGGAGTTTTTCTTTTGCTCAGGACAGCAAGTTAATGTGTAACAAGACAGTTTATCTCATTTGGGCGCTGCTTGTAACTTAAGCTTAAATGGTGCATCGACAAGTATTGTCAGTGTAGAAATGGCCACAGGTTTCTGGCAGAAAAATGTTTTTCAGGCTCAGTCCTTTCAATACGTTGATGACTATTCAGTCACAAGTTTTTTAAAAGGAAGAATCATCTGACAAGCAGTAACGGGCTTTATCTTATTAAAACTGGATTTATCTTATTTGTTGAAATTCCCCTTGCGCTGGGACTGGTAGTCTAAGGATATGCTGGCCCAATAGAAGTGGTTTTACATACCCCCTGACACAAATGAAGTTTAGCTCTGGATCTGAACCTCACAACTCACTCTTTGGTGAAAGAGAAAACACTTGCTGCTTTATGCTGGCTGCTGGAGTGTAAGAAAGAAATGTTTCAAAATTCAATTTGAAATGCGGTTATGGTCAGAGAAGTGACTGTAAAAAGGCAACTCTTGGTGAATAGACATGCTCCCCCTCTGTCCTTCAGGCATTTCTGTTGGTTTTACTGACTCAGGACAAGTCCGTCAGTGCTGCAAAACCAGTGACGGGTGCAAAGAGCTGGATTCTCTCCTTCTACGTACATTATCAGCAACTGTACTTGCTATTTTCTAGTGCAGATTTTGAATAATTGGATGATGGGCCACAAGGGAGAATAAAGCAGCTTGATTTTTCCAATTGAAGAGAGATTTCTGGTCTCAAATTTAGAAAAAAAAATTGACTGGAGAGTATTTAAACTAAGCTGATCTGACCAGGTTGACTGTCATTTTAATAACAGCTTTTAGGGGCCCTCTTAAATAACACAGGCAAACACTGATTCCGGGCTTGTTTATGAGGGCACCATGTTGCCATTTTCCTTGACTTTTATTTCTTTTTTATTTAGTGCTGCAGTGATGACTTCCAAGTTGATAAATAAATAAAATCGCACATGAGAAACTCTGAGGGCTGAGCAGTGGAGCAGTGAGGGTATAGAGAGTGGAGCGTGTAATTCTAAAAGGTTTTTCTGTGGGACATGCTGGTGATTCTTTAGAATTACATACTGGCAAAATTCTAGGCTGCAGAGCAATAAATCTGATCTTCAAGTGTGGCTTTACTTTGAAACACAACAATGCAAAAATGCCACCTTTGTACTCATAAAATCTTTTCTTTGTACATATGAATCCAGAGATGTCTTCAGTTTACTTTGTTGCTAAAAATAATCTTATTCTCCTTTTTGACTGCAGTTACCTTTGGAGAGTCTATGTAGCGCCAAGGACCACTGGTTGGACTCTGTTTTCCATTTTGAATTGGGAGTTATTATTCCTGCTTTTTAAGTTTTCATTTCTGAGACAAGAAGTGAAAAATATTTAAGCATGTGGAAGTGCAAATACTCGTGGGAATTCCCAAAGAATCTAACCTGTGTAATCCTATTAAGAGTCTCCCTCTGTATTTATGTGTTTGACTACTTCAGAAAGTCCTTCCCATACCAGTTGAAGAGTCATTCATGTTCAAGCTTGGTTAATGATTAATCATATCAAAGAGAAACAGTTACAGTCAACAGCCCTTCTGGTCATTGACCTCCATTCCTTGAAGTGACACATGAGAAGGAAGCTCTGTTCGTGCTAAACTTTGCCTGCGTTACTTGAACTGTATCTGATGTGGGAATCGCTGGCGTGCAGAAAGCATGACGTATGTCAACATTTTTGCAGGGTTTTTCAAAGCAATGTTGCATGCTGAATACATGCATCATCAAGTACAAATATCTGAGTTCTGAAACCTTCCGTGGAGGGACTGGACAGGAGGGAATGCAGCCAAACACTCTTGGAGAAATGAAATTAGCGTGGTTTTGTAACACCTGTTACCTGTGACATTCTAAGAGCAGAGTTTTTGCCTTTCTTCTGGAGATACACTATTTTTGACTTTAAAAAGAGCAGTTTTTAAACCCTTCCATATTTTGCAGAAGAGCTGCAGTGATACAGAAGATACAGAAAAATAGCAATCTGTCTACCAAACTTTCATGACTAATTCACTACTTTATGCTTAAAATAATAATAAAAATGCTTTGAAGAGTAACTTGTTGATTTCTAACTCTTTTAATGCAGCTTAGCATATAAATTTACAAAAGCAGACTAAGACCCTCACGAAGAAGCTGCTTCATAATGATAGCAGTATATCTGTGGGACAGTGATAAATTAGAAAAGCCTTCTCTAAACAGAGGTAATTTTTCTTCTTACCTAGGTGTATATCTATTAATATGATCCCATGTTATTTCTTCTAGGCATCAATAACAGATGTGCAGTTTGGCCCTATGAGACTTCGTCGAGATCAACTTCAGGTAATACAGCAGTTCAAACTGAAGTCTTAATTTCTAAAACTTCACAGATGTTAGCTTAAAATATATGACTGGATTTTTTTTGGTATGGAGATCTTAGAGCATTTTTGTGTAGTGATAACGTACACCTGACAGATTTTTATGATGCCATTCTATGTGATATCCTAAAAATCCTGCCAAACTCTTTTCTCCAACCATCTCTCAGCTCATAAATGCAGAGCTATCTGCATTTCTTCCTGCTATCAGTTAGTGTGTAATCAGTATAGCGTGTGCCTTGTTTTGTGTTTTACTGGTAGTCAATTCTTAGTCAAAATTTCATCAAAATGCTACTAAGCCAAACGTACTGTCAAGGTCTATTACACCAGCATTATTACTAACATCAACCAAATTGGTAGTATCATCACAAAAGATATGAAGTGAGCTGAGCAAAGTATGTTGGTTTTTTTACTCATTGTGGACTGGCATTAATTAGATCTGCTGACTTTCTGTGCTATTGCTGAAAACCATTCTTTTACTTTAAGAGTGTTATAAGTTAACTGCTAAATATAGCCCAAACTGTGACATGGTTTTGCAAACAGTTTTGCAGGCTGCTTTTATAGCTTTTATAGGAATCTGAACTAAATGAGTACAAAGTCCTTCTTTCTTACAGAAATGTGCACTGCATGGAAGTGTTAAGATTTACTGGTAGATATTCCAACAACCTGGTCCAAAGTGTAACCAGCACTAGAATTCTTAAAATCACCCGGAAGTTAAACAGCAGTGGTATGAGTTACACGTTCCACATTGTTGTCTGACCAAAGCGTATATCTAAGTGTGGTTTGATGAAATTACTGAAAGACTGGTGTCTTGGGACAATAGACCAAATGCTGGTTTAATTATTCATCTTTCCCAAAGGGCTGCGTACATCAGGTCATCCACAAAATCAAGACTAACACGCATCTGTAATCTGTCATTCTGTGTATTTTTTCAGGCAAAATTTTCTTCTACAAAATACTATCCTGATGCAAAGCACAGTCACATTAGAGAGAATCTTCCTTAGCAGACTTCATGTTTATCTTCTGTGCCCAATTCAACCCTAGAATTTGAAATTTTAGAAAGAATCGGGCCTGATCATACTTTGAATATGTAGGCATTGTATTGATTTTAAAAAGGCTCAGAGAGATTAATGTTAGTGGCAATTCCACAGCAAGTTAGAACAGAGCAAATACTGGCTCATAGATTTGACCTCCAGTTCTGGATTTCAACAATGGTAATCTCCTTCTGTAATATAAATCCCATGCTGAGCTTTGCATAGAAGTCACATGGGGACATACTCCGTGTACAGAGGTTCTGCTGATGATTTCAGTCTTGCATGAGTTCATCTTGACCAGCCTGTCTGTAGCTTCCAGGAACCCTGCAGAGTGGGCTGCACCCTGTATTTTGGGAAACCAGAAAGAGGTGAAAAGGAAAGCACATTTTTCACCATGCCATTGAAGCACCATTAAATATTAATTCACACAAGGTGAACCATGGCATTTTTTTTCTGGAAAAGAAAACTCGCTGTTATTTCATGTAACCTATCTGAAACATAAGCATCTAGTCCTGACTGATCTCCCAAGATCTTTTTGTAGCTGATGATGGGAGAGCCACTTCCCAAACTTGTTCATCCCATGTTGAAATAAATGACTCTGGGAGACTGTTTTATCCATTTGAAACACATCTGCACACAGACAATTATAAAAAGCAATAGTCTGTAGAAAGCAATCCTGTTAAAAACAATGGATTGAGTCTTGAAAGTGGATTTAAAAAATGTGTTAAGAACAGGCACAAGTCACAGAATCTACAGTATATGTAAGACTTGTTTGTAATTATTCACTGTCTGCCTTTAACCCAGGTACTTTTAGTGTTTGCTGAAGACGATGACCAGAGTAATGGGTTCCATTGGGCATGTGAGAAAGCTGGATTTCGATGTAATATTGCCCGGACACCCAAGTCTGCACTAGAAAGTTTTCTTGATAAACACCATGACATTATCATTATTGACCATAGACATTCCAGATACTTTGATGCAGAAGCATTATGCAGGTAAGCACCATTTCAGTATAATAGTTTTTTTTGTTTTATATGACCTCTTTATAAAATCTATCAGACATGCATATTTTTTATAATTAATTGGGGTTTTGTTGGTCATCCCCCCCCCAATACCTGGTTCCTTGCTTGTGCATTAAATTAGCTGCAAAGATACCGTGTACCACCAAGCAGTTTAATGAGTACGTTCTCTTCATGAATGGTCTGAATTTTCTGAAATGCCAGTTGCTGAGGAGTAACTGCAGATGCAAATAGGCCATGTTTTGTGGGCATGATTCCATACCTACAACATCTGAAAATCTGTTGTTAAGGTGAAGTTGCGAAGTGATTCCAAAAATACTTTTAGAAACTGCTGTAACATTTGAAGAAAGGGGAAGAGGATTTGCCTTTCTGAGTCTCTCTACAGACATTCGACAGGCAGTGGTGCCTTGCTTCAGTGACTTTCCAGTGAAATACCCCTTAGGAATGTGTCTAGACTGAGTAACAGTCTGTGGGGTGGAGGTGGTGGGGTCAGATCATGTACCCTGTGTGAGCGTGGTGGGTTCAGGGCACCTGGGCAAAGGCTCTTCTTGCTTAAGTAACAAGATAAGATCATTGTCAGGTGAAGACTAGGTATCAGCACTGTTCCCCTTGTTACATTTTTACTATTCTGTCCCATAATAAAGTAAAATGCTCCTTATATGAGTGAGGCCAAGTCTTTCAAGTGAGTCCATTATGTGCCTTTTCAGAGGGGAGAATCTTTGCTATTCCCCTACTGAGAGTATTTGCAGTTTAGATTAGTCTGCATTCTCTGTGTCTTTTTTATTTCATGGAGTCTCTGATGTTGCTGAATTTTCTTAGTGGTTCAGCAGGGTTGGGATTTGATTTTTGTTTTGATGTTAAACTATTTAAAAGAGAAATTTTAAGCAAAGTACTGTGTGAAGGTTCTAGAAAGTTGTGTTTTTCTGAAATGTGAGCGTAAAAAATGTTAAATTATTTGCTTTTTATTTAAAGGTCTATCAGAACAACGAAACCCTCAGAAAATACAGTCATTGTTGGTGTAGTACAAAGGTAAATACTTGTATCCTTACTTTCCCTTACTTCCATGTGTGAGCAGCAGAATTCCAAACAACCTGTGCATCATATAGAGAACTGTGGAACTGACTCATAGGTCTATGTTTTGAACCTTTCTTGATCTGCCTTTCAGTCTGATGGATCTTGCCACAAACAGGGGATCTGCTAAGTTACAAAAAAAGATACGAAACAATTTGGTCAGTACAAAGTAGCATCTGACCATAGAAGTTTTCAAAGTAAAATCTATTCTAGTATGACATCTTAGTAAAGCAGTGTGAATGCTTTTTCCTCCTCCTCCATCTGAAAGTATAATTTATATATCATAAAATGACGTAAAAATAACACCAGTACAATATATTTATTCTGAAATAAGTGGAAGATAATTTCCCTAATTTGGGGAATGTCTGTTTCTCAGAAAACATTCTGAAGTGTCGAAATTTCCCCTTAAAAATCCTATTTTTAGGAATTCACCATGATCTCTAGTGAACAAAAGACCCTAATTAAACTTTTCAAGAGATTCCACTGTGAATATCATCTTCAGTTTTTATGTCAGGAAGTCTGACTATGGAAACTATTGCTTCTACAGTCAGAATTGTCTCTCATTGGACTAACACAAAAGAGAAGAGGAAAAAAGAAGTAAAAGACAAACAGTAACTCAAGAGCTGCTTCATGTACATCAGAAAGACAGAAACCGGTGGTTCTGTGGCCAGCAGTTCCTTTCAAAAGCGAGGAGAGCTTGGAAGCTGGGCTTGCTGACTCAAGTAGGAAGTTGTTCAAAAGGGATTTTTCCCTGCAATTCATTTTTGTCTTTACAAAATGTTAACATTGTGCATTGGGGCAAGAAAATAGCCCCCTTTGGTGATACTAGCTCAGAAGCTGGAGTTCTCAGACATTTTAGATGTGTCTAGTATTCCAGTGTAGTGAAAGCTTCAGAAGTCAGTTTGCCTTTCACTGGGACTGAGTTGACTGTGCCAAGTTCCCATGCGCGGAACACAAGCATTCTTGAGTTACCATGTAGAATTCCACACAGAGAACTTTCACACATTTCCTTTCTTGCTGCAAAAGCCATATTTCTGGAAAAGCCTGGCACTTAGCTAATGGCATATGGAGGGGCTTCTCCCTCACTTTCCTGCAGTTCCATTCATTGGTTCTTTTTTGGTTTGTTCCTCCCTTGCCCAGCAGAATGCCTGTTCTCTTTCTTCGTGCTTCTGGGAGGCAGCATTACCAGATAACAGGCATGAGGAATGGAGAGATTTTTCTGACAGCCGCTCCTCTCTCTCTGCTTAATCTTGGGTTAACCTTGTACTTCAGTAGGCATTCTCTTCACTCATAAGAAACAAATGCACAGCAAACAAAAAGAAGAGGTGCCACAAGATACAAAATTTCACCTATAAATAAAAGCTATTGTACCATCTGCTAAATCTGAGCAGCTTCCATCTGCTCATTTATAGAAACTTAAAGTAATGGCCTTTCTTTCACATTCCAGACATACATTCACATATGTTGGAGTGTCTTTTAACAGCCCACAAAACATACATTTCATTCATAGATCCTGCAAGGATATAGCCATATTAGCCTTCAGTGTGACATCTGGGCATGGGTGTGTCAATGGCTTGTGAAATTGGGTCTCAGCTGATTACAGAAATAATCTCTAACTTTATCATCCTTCTTTAAAAGGCATGCTGATAGAGAAGAGTCATCGATATTGCCCCTGATCTCTGCTGGTTTCTCAAGGGTATGTATATGTTACACTCCACCAGGTGCTCTGACATTTCAAAATTAACATGCAAGAAACTAACCAGATGTTTGGCTGTCAGTGATAGTTTGTGTCAGTAATCCAAACTGTGAATCTTGTTCATGCTACTCATTCATATATACATCCCAATTCTGAACTATTATATACCAGTAGAATTAGAATAATGCTAAGTAGGTGGACATAAGTGATGCTGAGACTTTTCTTCATACATTTATTTCAGAGTAAGTATATGATGCTTTGCTTGAGAGGTTGACATGGACAAAATTGACTAGTGACTGTAGCAGAGCAGGAGAGCAGCTTGCACTAAATGTGCTGTGGGAAATTTTTTTATCAAATGCCAATTCCCATCTGTAAACAGGCTTCAGACACTGTCAAGTGCTATTATCTATTGTTTGGAGGCACCTGAAAAGTATTACATTGAATCTGCTCCTTGGCAACTATTCCAGTTAAACAGAAAAGGTGCTTATTAGAGTGTCAGTTAAGTGGATTCTTCATTGCATTAGGCTGACAATGGAACAAAAATGCGCATGGTTTACAGTGTAAATCAGAATATTTGGTTGCATGGTCACCAGATTTTTTGCTATCCCCATCACAAACCATTTGCACGTATTTGCTTATTTGTAGCAAGGTCCCTAATAACTGCCCGAAAAGAACTGTGGCAATTTAGCTTGAACAAGATACAACATTCAGGCTCATACCTGGTAAATAGGAGATGTTTTAAAAAATCCATCAGAGATACTGAGGTCACTGCCTTCCAAGACCCCAAATGAATAATTGTATCCAATGGCAGGTGTATTTGCCAAGAAGTTTTACTTTCTCCTATGTATACAACTTGGGTGTTAGCAATTGGAAACTCATAATAATCACACATTTGGATGACTTTAGACCCAATATAATCTTTTCATTGTTATTTTAAAAAGTAGCATGAAAGCATGTAACTTAATTAAAAGTATGGGGGTTTTGTATATTGATCCTGCTGATAATCAAAGAAAATAAACAGATTGATTGAACCTCATTGCCATGAGGATCTGTCACCTTTTCAAAATGCAGTAACCTGAAGAATTTTACTAGTCCTCCAAAATAATCTTCTCACATTGCTTGTGTTACAACATGTTAATTTTTAGTTTATCTACTCCTTCTAATTTTTTATCAAGTAAAAGAAAACAGAGCTGTGTACCCTTGAGTATGGAAATGTGTATTAATGAAATATTTCAACCTTTTATTTGCAGCGATATGTGGAAAATTCTAGCAGGATGGCCTGTTACAATGAGTTGATTCAGCTGGAATTTGGACAGGTGCAGGCACAATTCAAACTAAGGTAATTAAAACATAATCAACAAAAAAAAATCCAATTCAGCCACATCCTTAAAAGAGTATTTATTTTACTGTACTGTAATTATTTGTAGAATGTCTGTTAACTGAAGAAAACACATTAATCATTACAGTGTTGAAGTATAACTTCATTAGGTATGGAGTTGCAATACCTTATTGTCATATACAATAAGAATTATGTAGATTAAATTTAATCTTTGTTTTATTTTTTTTTCTCTCTCCAGGGCATGTAATTCATTATTTGCAGCATTAGAGAAAAGTCAAGAAGCCATTGAGATCACAAGTGAAGATCATGTAGTACAGGTTTGTTCCTGATATTTTTACAAGTACAGAAAATCACTCTGTGGACTCTATTTTATTTCATCCGTAATTACATTTACTCTTTCTTACAGTATAAGAATCTAACCTAAACTAATGGTTCTAAAAAGACTGGATTGAGTTTAGACATAGAGTAGAATTTTTTCCGTTTCAAATATCTTGCATAAATCAAGTCCATTTTAAGGGAGATTGTTGTTTCTGAATGAGTAAGGATTTACTCTCTTGTTTTTATTTTTTGGACTCATCCACTGGCTTGTATGCATTCTTTTCCAAAAGTACAATATGTTAATTTGATGCTCTTGAAAAGCAAATCTAATAGTGTTCTATTTAAATAAAGGTAGTACACCTTTTCTTTCCTTAAATCTGATGCTATTTAATGCATCAGAATTCTTGGGCCAACAGCTTTCAAATGTAATCCTCTCTTAGAAATGTTTTTAAAAAAGGCATAAGAAATTGTGCTTATGTTTGCAGTCCTGAAAGACATCATCTTCATAAGGGAGTTAGTTCCATCCCTAGCTGTGAAGGCTGAGGAGCGATTTTGTTATCAGTAAAGAGCTTGGGTCTAAGCTTCTGGGAGTTATAACATACGTAGAAATTGTACCCTCTTGACCCGAATGCTGACAATGGCACAGCTCTTATAGAATGGACATTCCTGGTTTGCTTCATAAAGAAAACAATGTAGGCATCTCTCTCAGGAGCAATACATACATTTATTTCAGCCTGGGAAAGAGATCCTTTGGTTTAGCAAATAGAAAAAAGGGAGCTCTGCTGTGCTTTAAGTATTTTGATGAATGCGGTTTTGTTTGTTTTTATTTCACAGTACGTCAATCCTGCTTTTGAAACAATGATGGGCTATCAAATAGGTGAACTAATAGAAAAGCAATTAACAGAAGTGCCTATAAATGAAAAAAAAGCTGATTTCCTAGAAACTATTAATTCCTGCATAAAGATAGGAAAGGTGAGTAATGCCATTGTATCATTTATCATTTGCCTCCTTTTGCCTGCAAAAGTTGTTATTGTCCAGGAATGACACATGATGTAACTTAAAGCTTCATAGACATGTAGCATTTATGGCTTTCTTACTCAAAGAAGAAGAGGAAATAAAATTGATCATTTTCAAGGGCTTCTTTATCTTTTCTTGCTTTGAAGAGGTACATGTTATATGAAAACAAGTGACTTGCTGTGTTTCTTTATAATATATGTTGTATGTAGCAAAAGGTGTGGGAATGCCAAAGAGAAACAAGATGGGTGCGTGTTATCCAGTGTGATGTAAATGGGAAAAGAACCATATTGAAGTATTTCAGCATGAACTGTGAAAGCTGATTTGCAAATTCAGAATATAAAAATGTCATGACAGCCATTTGCAATATCACTTGAGAGTGATAGGTGGTGTCAGTTGGCAGCTGCCAGTATCTTTTATTCTCTAATAACATGGGAGCTGTCCCATGGATTTCCATTGGAAATGTTTGTTGCACCAAGGAAGTGCATGAGGAAGTGCAGCTGGCTTTAAGGATGGTCATTACAGAGAGACGTTACTGTTTGCCTGATCACTCCATGATGTTCCTTTGGGACTATTGCAACTGTAGTGTGAGGATCCATCTAGGAGCTTTCATTTGCATTTTGACAATGAGGTGTAAATGCTTCTGATGTCATTGAACATACCATAGTACCTTATAGGAAGAAGATCATGGACGTTACACAGATAGATTTGGGAACCAGTGTGTTTGTAGATGCATCATGGTCCATGCTCAGTCCTGAGCCAGGATAGCTAGTTGGGTCATACTGGCTGTTGTCTGCAGGGAAGCAGCATGTTGTTGGAACAGAGCAGGGAGATGGTTGTGTATCTAGGCAGTGATATAAAAGCACCAATGCAAAGCTCAGGCCACTGCCATGAGCATTCAGCAGCAAAAGCTGCACTCAACGGGTGCAGATTGCATGTGCATTTCAACAAGAATGTGTTGCTCTTTTCTACATGTATTGGCCTTTTGGAAGAGACAATAGCTTTGATTGTGATTACAGTGCTTCACACCTCTGTTGCCTGACTGAAATTGTTTCAGTAAATGTGTGTAATACTAATGTGATGTTAGGAGGGAGTATTTATGAAGTTATAATTTGAACACACTAGATGTGTCAGGCTTTAAATCCGCAACAGCAATTCTCAAGATATGAAGTGATCAAATTTTCAATATTTTAGTGTGCTTTAATATTTTAGTGTCTTTAATTATAGAAATATGTTTTATTCTATGATTGATAGAAATCTAACCTTGATCCATCTTTTTCCTTGCACTTATTTTACTCCTGGCTCTAGAACTTCCAGGTATGAGGGCTAATGAAATATTACTTATTTAAACCAGTCTGTCAGGAACAGCTTAACCTGGTTTAGGTGGATATATTCTGTTTACATGGTTTTTGTATTTCCCTTTGGAACATTTTATGGCAATCTATGTAGCCTCACATTTGCATGTTAATAGAAAAATGAATTGCAATTTTAATTATTACAGGAAGTATTTATGAGTGGAGGTTAACTGTGCAGAGCAACCTGTGAAATGCTGCAGCTTTTTGAAGGTGCTTCAGTTTGAAATCATTTGTGTCAAGATGTTACAGCATTTTCAGAGATGCTTAACTTGTCCTTGAATCATTCTGACATGGTCTGTGCGTTGTTTTCAGGCTTGTGATTTCTTTATATCTTGATTTTTAAAAGACTGCTTCTCATTAAATATGCTGTATTCTAGCTACTGTATGTTGTAGCATACCAAAAAGCCAACTGTCTACTCCTGTGATATCTCCTGTCAACAGGTTTGGCTTTTCTGTTTTAAACAAACATGGTAATGTAACAAAAATAACAGAAAGCAAGAATTTTTGATCTTCAGAAAAACATAAACTGTATAAAATCTACCTCTAGTCTTTAAATGGAATTTAGGAAGATAAACTCTTGCAGCATTTCCCCTCTTGTACTGACAAACATCACTGTGAGAAAGTTCAGTATAACCAAACAAAAGTTCATTGGCATCGTACACAAAAATTGTTGCTTGCATGGTACGTAGGGATTCTAGGATCAGGATCTTGTTTCTCTGAGAAAAAAAACCCCAACTCTGGAAGTTCATTTTTTTGTTACTACAGCTGGCTGTAATTTGCCAGAAACCAGCATTATTGAAAGGCATTTTCATCTGTACATTGACAGGCAGTTAAAAAACAAGTTGTACTTCATTCTTCTGTTTCATGATCCAGTGACATCCATTAATTAAGATGAAATGTGCATTTCTGACTAGAATTCTTGCTGCCTCTGATCTCTGCGGTTTGACACAAAGCTCTTTATCTTACTTTTGCTTTTTCTGAAATGAGATGGATGGCTATCAATAAATCAGACCATTCCTCTTGCTCCTTGGGAATTATTTGCAAGAGAGCTACCTTTACAGAGGGTGTGGGAGAGAAATCATGCTGTGTGATAAAGGGTCTATGGCAATTCCTCCCTAACTCAGCTTTACTTTCTGTGAGATTGTTTTCATGGCATCTTGTGTTCATTTTGGTTTGCTCTATTTTCTACAAGTAGCTTGCTGAACTTTGCTGTCTAGTACAAGAAGGCCCAGTCTAAAAGGAGGACTGAACTGGGGGATTACTCACTGTGCATGTAGGAATCCTCAGTGGATAAATGCATGCCGTGGCCTTCTTAATGAAGTTTGAAACCTCAGTGTTGATTCCCTCTATAAGGGATTAAACATTTTTTTTACTGTATATGGTTTTTGCTTTGCATTCAGTCCCAGCACACCAGGCTGTGCAAAAGTGACTGATCACTGTACTTTGTGGCTGTAATGTAGGCATAACGATGAGCTTGACTGACAGCACATCTTGTGAAGTAGCTCTTCCCTGTTGGATCACTGACAGAGGCTCTGCGAGGAGCATATGGTGTTCTTAAAATATGTTTAAGTAACGTCCCTGGGAGAGCTTTACCTACCAGCAGGAGTTTGGCTTGGACCTCCTATTTCTCCGAATTCTGCTGACCTTTCTCCTCGCACATTTCTTTCCACAGTTTCACATGTTTTAGAAATTCACAAGTTGAAAAATCGATCTGTTGACTAGGGAGAACACATTAGTGAATAACCTGTCTTGAAAAGGATGCATTTTCAGTGTGGGAATTATCCAATCTGCACCTCATGACTTCATCCCTTTGTGTAACCCAGGTTCATTACCTGGGTTAGAGATTGATTACTCATCTCTGCCTCATCCTGGTTGTTAGGAAACTATTGATATGCATACTTTCAATTATGAGAGCGCTGAATTTTTTGATGCTAGCATTATCTTCATTTGTATTCCTCATGCAGCTCACAGAAGAAGATACTGTGCTCACTTCACAATTTGTTATGCACAGTTCTTTCTTCCAACAGATCTTCAGAAAAGCCTTTCATATATTTTTCTGCACAGCCTGTCACCATGCTGCTCTCTCTGGGCTGGAGTCTTTATTTGCTGGCTCCATCGACATAAATGCAAAACTGTTCTCTCTGTACCTGTGCTCTGGCCTGAGATCTGTCAGTTTAACATAAATATGTATTATGTGCCTCATGAAGGTATTTTCACCTACGTTTAAGATCTGATCTACAGTCTGCTGAATTCAACTGAATATGTGATATGGAACCAATTATTTATTAATCACTTGGTATTTATTAGATGCCCAGCTCAAAATATGCATCTGTTAAAAAAGAACATCGCTATTCTAGGGATGAAAATGTGTAAGCGGGTTTGTAAATCTTGTCAGCTGCCAGGTTACAGAAAAGCGGCTCTGTTGGGAGTTTACTTGGCCCATGCACTGCTCCCAGAAATGAAAGTGGGAGAACTCTAGTTCCCAAATTTCTCTTTCCCTGGGTTTTCCTAAGTAACACTGTGAGGAGGCAACTCCAGTCCAGGCACCACATGCAAGGGGAGATCCTGGGGCGGTCTATCAGTGCTGTAGTGTATGTCTTTGCTATGGTATTTGTAGCACAGTGTGAGAAGCAGCAGCAGTGTGGCAGGAGAATTGGGAGGGAGCAGCAGGTAAGGGGCCCATGCCCGGTGTGTGCTGAAGGCACCTTTAACCATGTCTGCATTCATCGACGTGGGAGCTTTCTTACTGCACAGCATGACTATGGGCTCTGCTGCAGGGAGGTGGTTTGGGCTCAGTGTTGGACCACAGTGGTGCCTTCTGGATTTAAAATCTCTAAATAACAAAAGCGATTGCTGTTACAGTATTTCATTTTAAAGTATGTTTTAAACAGAGGAGAAGGGACATTCCTCGACTCTTATTGAGTGAAAATGAGGCTGTACACTAGGAAGGAACGTCTCCTTTCCAGAGGAAAAAAGAATTCTCACTGCAAAATGAAAAATTCCTTTCCACGCTGTTTTTTTTCCTCATTTATGAATATTATCAAATAACTATGATACAGACAGTGACAATCTGATACTTCAAAAATTGTCTTCTTAAATGTGATCCTAAAACCAGAGTGCTTTTAGAGGAGAGGTGGGATCTGACAGGCAGAATGCAGTAGTTATTCTACTAGATTTGTCTTTTGCTTTAAAAAATCCAGGATAAATCTCGGCCACTTTTTGAGACTGAAATGACAGCGTGGAAAGTAAATGTGCTAGGATAGCAAAATGCTCTTAGTCACAGATACATTTAATGTTAACCAGGGATAAGACTTCCCAACTGTTCAGGAAAGATGGTGCCATCCAGAAGCGAAGGCAGACAGGTTGGCATTATGGTTTCTCACTGACATTCCCGTGCTGGAAGGAGTCATTGCAGTCAAGGAGAAAGGCAGGTTAGCATAGCAGTCCCAGCCATGTGGTGTGTGGTCCTGGAGCAGGGCAGTGGGGTGCCCCACACTATTAGAGCCTGTAGGCATTCCTGCAGGCTCTGGGGAAATCTTGCTTTGGGCAGGGGCTGGTCCAAGTGCTTGCTTTTGCAGGGGTTGCCAGGTCTTACCTAGTGACACCCTCACCCCTTCCCACTGAGGTAGGACTGGGGAGAGAATACATGGTTCTGATTCCCACAGCACCTGAGGTTTAGCTGTTGTCATCAGGGCACTCACAGGCTGCCTCTCCGGAAGTTCTCCATCCATTGGCAGCAGCATAGTGACCTACAGGTTAGTTACGGGGAAAAATTCAAGGGTGAGGACAGTTAAAACCAGTCCTGACTGGTTTTGCATTGTAAGACAGCTTTCAATTAAAATAAAGCATGAAGCTACAGCTTCTCTTCCTGTTTTATCTGAACTTCCATTCATTTGAATTCCTTTTTCAGGAATGGCAAGGAATGTACTATGCGAAAAAGAAAAACGGAGATAGCATACAACAAAATGTGAAGATACTACCTGTCATTGGACAGGGAGGGTAAGTATGAAAGCTAAAGCCTTGATCTAGGCTCTGTTTAGAGTTCAGTTGCTTTCAGCAGACAATGGGGTTACTGTTACTAAGTATAAAGGAAACATGCAAAGAAGGGGGCCTCAGACCTCTGCATTTCATTTCTTGAGGCAAAATCAGCTTTACATGCTGTGCGCAGGGAAAGCAAAATTCTAATTCTTCCCAAAAAGGAGCCAAAGATCCAGAGGTGCTCACTTGTGTCTGAGAGAGTTGGGGCTGTTCAGCCTGGAGAAGAGAAGGCTGCATGGAGACCTCATAGCAGCCTTCCAGTATCCGAAGGGGGCCTATAGAGATGCTGGGGAGGGACTCTTCATTAAGGACTGTAGTGATAGGACAAGGGGTAATGGGTTCAAACTCAAACAGGGGAAGTTTAGATTGGGTATAAGGAAGGGTGGTGAGGCACTGGAATGGGTTTCCCAGGGAAGTTGTGAATGCTCCATCTCTTACTGGTGTTCAAGGCCAGGTTGGACAGAGCCTTGGGTGACATGTTTTAGTGTGAGGTGTCCCTGCCCATGGCAGGGGGTTTGGAACTGGATGATCTTAAGGTCCTTTCCAACCCTAACTATTCTATGATTCTAAGTGCAAGTGCACCCTCTTTTTTCTGTGCCCTGTGTTGGGACCACCAGGACCTATGTCCTGTTGCACTGTGCACCCTCCATGCTCATCTGCTCATGGCTGTTGCCAAGTGTCTTTATGTGGAGAGGTCACTATGTGCTTTGATCCTGGTCAAAATTCAATCATGTCTTGAAGTTTTGTATTTTTGTCCAACTTGGAGCACACAGGTATAGATTAGTTATTTGTACATTTATGATGAGTCCTTCTGCATTATATTGGAAAGCAAAGTGTGTCAGACTGCGTGCAGTAGTAGTTTCAAAGCCCTCTAAGGCAACTTGAACGTTAATTAAAGTCACAGCACTTTATCTTCTGGAGACAATAATTTAGAAAGGTGTGTCTTTATTGTGTCTTCATGAAGGAAAGGCCAAATGCAGCTTCTTCATCCAGTTACTTCTTAAAAAAAAATGTGGTTTGGGTTGATTTCATCCCTGAAAGTAATTCATGTCCTCTACTCCCCATCAATAGAGTGAAAACATATCTTCAGCTTAAGATGCCAAACTTCTAAGACCAATATATATTGCATACATTGCCTTTTATGGAACAATCTAAACCCATTTAAATCTGGTTTAGAAAGTGTCCCGGTAATCCAGGGTGTGGTTTTCAGTTTGATTATCTCTAAATCCTATATAAGGTTTTGGTTGCTGGACTGCACTATTGCATGTTTTGCATTTATATCATACTTAATATATCCTACTGTAGCCCAGAAGAAGCTGGGGCAGTGAGGGGAGAAAGAGGAGGAGATAACCTTTGCAAAAGATGTTTCCGTTTTGTATTCCCTGTCACATGCAGAACTGCAGGGTTTTTCTGTTCCCAGTTGAGCATTCTTGCCAGGACAGGATTTGTCCTATGTTAATTTGTTGCTCTTATCCATTTGGTGTATCAGAGTGAATTAGAGCTGAGGTTTGGATGGGAATTAACACACTGTTTTTTGCCTACAGAAAGATTAGACACTATGTGTCAATTAGTAGACTGTGCAATGACAACAATAAGGTAAGTGAAAATAGTACTATGCTTGCTTTAGCTTGAGCCCTAAATATTACAAAATAATGGGAAAGTTCTGACTAACTGGATTTCTCATACTGAATTGTAGGCGGAGAAGACATGTGAATGTATTCAGGCTGAATCTCAGACAGGTATGACGCATCTCTCCTGTCCTAATAACCGGAGAACGTACCTGAGGAAAGAATAAAGCCCATTGTTAGTGATCTGATGGAAAACCACATTTGCACAGGACAGTCTGAACAGTGCTGTTTAGCTATTTAGCTGGGAATCCAGCTCAAAAGGCAGGAAAATAAATACAAGCCCTCTCTGCCTGCCTCATTTGTTTTAGAAGTGATATAAAGGAACCCACCCTTGAAAACACAGTAATACCAAGTTGGTATTGTGGTATTTCTGGATCCACATTTGTGTCCACATGAGAAGTGTCACATTTCACTTGTAGGTGGTGGATCCCTGTAACAAAATTAGAAATAAGAAGGATGCTGTCAAGTCATTGTGTCGCTGTGGCTGGTTTATAGCTAGTAACATGTATGTTTGCCTTGCTTTTAACTGTGCTGTGGGGTATTTGCACATGGGTGGAAACGAGGATGACCAACACTGGCCATTCATCCTTATCCCACATATCAACACTTTAATTAAGGAATCCTTGGCATCTGTGCTGCAGATACGTGTTAATTGTAGCCTCAGTAGCACAGGTTGTATCTGTTGGAATCCATAAGGGACCTGAGATACATTACTGCTTTTGCTAGCATGTGGTCTGCTTTGGTCCACCAGTTCTTTGTGGCAGTTGTTACTTGAGTGAACACAGATGTATTGCACAAGTTGTATTCACAACTACAGCTGTGTCACGGCATCAAAAGAGGAACTTTTCCTTCTGCATTGTTAGATCCCTTCTGCAAAAACACTTAGGCATGTTCTGCCAGAGCATGACTGGGTTCCTGACAGTGTAATTGGACAAGAGTTTAAAAAGGGGCTTTCACTGGCTCTCATCTGCTGCAGCATTGTGGTAACTGTCACTCAGCTGCTATCAGGCTTTCTCTGAGTTTCAGTTCCTTTAACAAACATGTTAGGCACAACTTAATGTCACTCATTGTACAGTATCATTTCTCCACAGATATTCAGACTTGCAGACAAAAGGACACGAGGAAAGGATCACTAGATGTCAGATCCACAACATCACGAGGGAGTGATGGTATGTTAAACAAGTAGATTTTACCAATTTCCCAATATATATTCAGATTTTTATCTGAATGTATACATACACATAGAAATATAGGTATGTTTGTGTATATATATGCATACACAAACAGGAATAAAATAGCAAGTCATTAATTCGTGAACAACTTCACATTTGTCAAATAGCCCCATTTTCTTCTCTTGAGCTATGTTGAGTCTTTTTTTTGAGCCAGTGGAGAATGGAAGGCTATTGTCTACCATCCTGCATGGAAGACCTCATGAGATTCAACACAGCTACTTTCAAATACAGGTGTCAAAATCTAAGCCTAAAAAATTACATTTCTTATCTCTGATATTGATAGAAATATGAAGGTAGTTTTTTTACTGATTTTGTTTTCTTTTCCCTATGTTGTATTTTGCTCCATTGGATTGTCCCAAACTTGATAGATGTGTCACATATTAGGAGCCGTTGCTGATACTTACATAATTTTGTTAAAGCATACATCATTACAGTCTTGGCAGCAACACTACCGAAGCATGGAAGTGGGTCTGTGGCAGTGAGAATACAATCATGCTCCAGTATAGCAAAGATAGCATTGATTCTTCTTCTTGAGAGCTGCTTAATACAAAGAGTAACAGAGTCTGCATTTTATAGGTAGCACAACGTAATTATCCAGAAAAATCCCATCTTGGCATCTTCTCTACAGAGCCAAAATTGCTAACTGGTAGGAAACAGTTGTTTTCCAGTTTCCAGTGAATAATAGGCCATGATCTCTGCCATTTTAATTTGGCATAGCTATCTTCACTTCAAAGGAGCTTCACTTATTTACCTCAGCTTGGAAGGTGACTCATTATGACTTGTCGTGTTTCATCAGGGAGCAGAATTTACCTGCCTTTGCCTGCAAGTTTATACACACACACCTGTAGTCTTTTACTGAGTTTTTAAATGAATATTTTATTTAGTTAAAAAAACAAAAAAGCTGTACTTTTGCCAAGCTGTTACAGTTACTTATATCTGATCAGAGATATCAGTGGTTCAGCATGCATCTTGTGTGTCCCCAGCATAACAAATAAGTGTACGCCTTCTGCAGTAGATTGCCTTTGAAGGGCACAGCAGGGTAAGCAGTTCAGAAAATGAATACAGTTTTCTTGGCTGAATCCTCCTGTCATGCCTTGTTGCTGAAATCAGGATACAAATTCTGCTTTGTTTTCCACACAGGCAGCTCACAAAGGCGGCGCTCTTCTATGGCCAGGGTACATTCCATGACTATTGAAGCACCCATCACCAAGGTAATGTGCACTGGCACTAGCTGTTGTCAGTTTTGCTGTACTGGAGTATTGGGCACAAGGTTCCCATCCAGACTGAGGAACAAGGCAGCACCGGCTTCTGGTGCAACTTCTTCCCCTGTTCCACCTGCCCACCGATGGAGTGCCAAAAAGCCAAATGCTCTAAACAAAGTTTTCCCAGGCTGGGTTAGCAGAGTGCCCTCCATGTGATCAGCCATTGCATGACCCTTCTTACTTAGGCATTGTAAACTGCCTTCTGAAACCATTCAAGGATTTGGAAAAATCAGCTCACTAATAAATTGAGAGAGGCCGATGGGAGAAGGTTTTATTAAATCTATTCAGAGACACCTTGAGGCTGTGCCTTGAATGGGAAAGTTATTAATAAGACTGTTTTTAAGGTCACAATCTTGTTCCCAGAGTCACTAGCAAACATCAGTGCTTTATTAACATCCCTTTCATTTTGATTCTCCCACATGTGGATTGTAGATCTTGTTTATTTGCTATGAGTTTTCCATAGTAATTGATGAGTGTCTATGTTTTTTCTTGAATCACTTCTAAATTCAAAACATGTCTAATGTTAAACTAGGTAATAAACATCATCAATGCTGCACAAGAAAGCAGTCCCATGCCAGTTGCAGAAGCTTTAGACCGGGCTTTGGAGATTTTAAGAACCACTGAATTGTACTCTCCACAACTGGGGACAAAAGATGAGGATCCACATACAAGTGACCTTGTTGGAGGGTTAATGACAGTAAGTACATACTGCCACAAATGGCTATCCATTAATGTTTCACTGCCTGATTTTCCCAGTTACTCAATCTTTAGTATCTGGCATGTGCTTTGCCTCTACAATGCAAATTTTCAGGAAAAACTGCACACCTCATTTTTTGGATTTCTCCACACCCAAAAAAAAATAAATGGACAAGTCCCTTGGGAGCATTAGTTTTGCTAGCAATGGAAGGGAGAGCCAATTCTTTTTCCAATGTGATTCATTTTAGAAAGTTATAGATGGGAAAGGAAGAAAGAAAGATGGCTAGACATTTTATTTATTAGGGTTAGAGTGGCAGGTTTGAGGAGGTTTTCAGTGTATAGGAAGAATGTGTTTTCAAAAGAATACAAAATACATATTTTTGTGGCTATTTCTTGGATTATATTTGTACCCATACAGACTCAAAGAAAGATCAAAGTGCTCCGAGCTAGCAACATCAATGTTCATGTATTAAAACACAATCATGCTCCACAGAACTCATTATTTAAATAAATAAGGCAAGCAAAAGACTAAAGAAGGCATGTATTATGTTGTTACATTACGAAAAGAGGAATGGGGGGGACTGGAAGAAGCAGCATTGTACCCAAATTTGGACAAAGGCCATATAGCAAAGCAAGGCTTGAACCCAAACCTTCAGAGCCTGGAGTCTGGCCCTCCTAATGACTAGAACTTGGATGAATGTTACCTGTGCCTTAAGGATATATCTTCCCATTAGTCTGTATGTTGTGTATAAAAGGCTACCTCAGGAAAAAACTTGACAGTGTTAGATGCAAAAAGGCTCATGAGATGAGCTTTTCAGAGATTTCTCTGGGCTGTTATAATTTCATGCTGTAATTATCAAGGTGTCTTTGCAATATCTATCAGAATCTTGAAACAGTTTACATATATTTTTGCCTTTAAAATACCACAGCAAATGTCTGATCAAAAGAAACATATAACAGACTTCAAGAATTCCAGAAGACCTGAATGGTTCATATAGGGTTGAATTTACTTAATAGTCAAGATATTTATTCTTTTTATGGATCGTTGGTTCTTACATACATTTGTATTCTGACTATATTCAGTCCATGGTCCCAGAACATGTAGGTAACAATACTGCAGAATACAAAATCCTTGCTAAAAATAAAACAAATACTATTTTATGGAGAAATAGAAAAGCTGAGAAAATCCATTTCAGAGTATGAGGCTTTATGGTATAGTATGTGTTTTAAAATGATCTGGGAGAAACTTTTTTCCAGCAAAGGGTCTGTTGAAAACAGAATCATATTACTCCATTTAATGTTCAGAAGTTATGTCTGTGTAGGAGAACAAGTATCAGGTTATTGGATTTGAACTCTCAGGCAGAATTCATGATGGGAAGGGCATTTTGACTTCAAAGATGGATCTGCCAGATACAAAAAACCTGCTATTTCAAGTCTTAAAAAACTAATATTTTATTCTAAATGATAGGTAACATCCTAAATGGTGTCCTAAATATTTGTGTCATAGCAGTGCTATTGAAGAGTCACTGTGCCAGTTACAGGAGTAGTACTCCTTTTTAAATCACAAAACTCCAGACTTATTTACTTACAAATGTGAAAATAAGAATGAGATATAACAATTCTTTTAAGTGCAGATATTCCATGTTCCGATACAGCATCCACATTTACTTCTGCTTTACTTTGTGTGCACACACATTTTTAGTAAGGTGCATTCAGAAGGATTTTTTTTTTAGTAAGTATTTTTTTATGTCATGGGCATTAATATGCAGTAAGTAACAGCTCTATACCTCAGAAAAGCAAACAGGATTTGGACCACAGCATTTAGAAGTATGAAGAGAAAATGAAATATTAAAGGTATTGTTCTGTTAGTTCTAATGTTTTGTCTCAGTTTGCACATCTAGGGATCATGCCAGAATTGAGCCGAGGAGGCACTGAGTTGGAGAACAAGCAAGCGTACGTTCTTCTTTGATAGAAGGGAAGCCTCAGAGTAGTTTGTTGCTCTGCAATCCCAGAAGCAAATAATGAGATTCTTACGCTGCTGAGGTGGACCTGATCTGACAATACCAGGGGGAGAAGAGCAGAAGCATGTCTCCACCCATTCCTTCCCACCATTCACCTTTGCTTGTTGATAGAAAGTATGTGGACATACCATGGTTTGTGGTACACACCCAGAACCTGTGTGTGTTGTCCGGACAGAGGTGGATGTGAGGCTGTAATTCTAGACTCCCATCTGCACCTGAGATTTTTAACTGAGTTCATATTATATCCTGCAGTTTCATGTTGTATCTTGCAGTTTCTCATCCATTATGAGCTACATGTAGAACAGGCAAATCTTAACAGTACACACAAATAAGGGAGAGGCAGGTTTGATGACTGTGACAGGTTACAGTCAGATTTCTTTAAAGTCATTGTGCTACTTATTTGGTATCATCATCTTGTAGACCTTTTGTACAATAGCCTTCATTTAACTCTCAGCTTTTATTTAACAGGATGGTTTACGAAGATTATCAGGGAACGAATATATATTGTCAGCAAAACGTAAGTTTTAACTGGGTTGTTACTGAGATATTAAAACATGTTAAGAAATATAAGAAATAGGAGAAATGTGATCAGATGTTCTTTTTTATAAGCACTGTTTGGTTTTATTTTTATTTAAAGCATTGTTCTGTAGCATTACTGAGCTTTTATAGAAACAAGAGTTGCCAGGCAGTATTACAGAAAAGAAAACATCTACATTGAGTAAAAAGGTTATTAATGGTGATTTGCAAATATACTCCTCAACAGAAACTCATCAGGTCGCTGGCAGTTTGAGCTCTCCAATATCCCTCAATGACATACCCCCACGGATAACAGAGGCAATGGAAAATGAAGAACAGTGGGATTTTGATATCTTTGAACTTGAGGCTGCCACTCATAAAAGGTCAGTAAACGCAAGAGCTCATAAATTGAAGTTGCTGAAAGCTGACTTAAATGTCATCCTGTAATCAGCTCTTTAATTTCTCTACTTGTGATTTTAAAGTGGAATTACTTTTAATTTCAAAGTCAAATGTTTGAAATATTGTCATTTCTTGTTATGCATGAACCTATTAAATATCTTCTGTTTCATCATACACTATTTCCTGCAGATTCCCGGTGGATATAAGTAAAGATTATATATCTCTGATATGGTATAATAACAAAGCAACATAATTTAAGAAGTCTTCCTTTTCTGTTCTCAGTAATTGAAAAGTTCTACAAATCAAATTGTGGTCTTGTGGAGATTCAAATTCAAATTATAGCCAACTGCACATAGAGTCAACATGCTGGTCTTAATTTGATCAGTTGATACAAATCATGTTTTATTTTCTTTCCATGGAATTGAGTAATTTTTATTCCTAAGCAGTGCAAATACAGCAGAATTCCAGTTGCCTTTCTCTGGGATTAGAGGAAGGTCTTTATTCTAAAATCTTGGCAGGCTACACGTTATATATAAGATTAACTGAAGAATATTTACTTATAAAAAGTAGGGCACACCAGTTTCCATCACAAAAGTTTTTAAAAGCAGATCAGCAGTTTTGCTAGACTGTACTTCATTAGTAATAAATGTTCCCACTAAGTCTGTAAATTCATCTTTCTGTTTAAATCCTTGGTTTTATTTTCTGATGCAGATCAAAAGTTCTTCTTTGGGTCTAGTTTCATTTACCAGGCTTTGTTTTAGCCTACAGTGTCTACAAGACACTAATTTGGAGGCTAGAATGAATTGACTATCTTAAACCCTCTTCAAAATCCCAGACCTGTAAGAGCTTTGAAAGGTATTAAAAACCAATGTCTAACAAAGATATCTGGCAGTTAGTTAACATACATGCACTTCATTTTCAGACCATGGGTTTTTTTTATTCTTCTTGAAAGTGATTTTATTGTAGGTGAAGAAATTTGCATCCAGTTGCTTTAGGTTTTGGGTTTTGTTTGCTTTGTTTTTTTCCTTTGCTATTTCTATTCTATTTCTAATGAAGTGCTACAGATACAGTAATTAAAAAAAAATAAAAAAAAGTCACAATGTAATCAGTTTGTGTGATTTTAAACACCTAATATGCACATTGCAGTAAATTAAGAATTAGTTATCCCAGCCAACATGCATGAGATCACCAGATAGAATCATAGAATAGTTAGGGTTGGAAAGGACCCGAAGATCATCTAGTTCCAACCGCCCTGCCATGGGCAGGGACACCTCCCACTAAACCATGCCACCCAAATAGGCTTCTCTGTTCTTACTGATTTGGAGAGATGACAGAAGGACAAAAGAGTTTCTTTGTTGTCTGTGCTCATATTAAAGGTGTTGGGCAGAGAAGAGATACAGAGCAGTCCTGCAGAGAAGGACTTGGGGGTTTTGGTTGATGAGAAACTTAACATGAGCTGGCAGTGTGCACTCGCAGCCCAGAAAGCCAACCGTATCCTGGGCTGCATCAAAAGCAGCGTGACCAGCAGGTCGAGGGAGGTGATCCTGCTCCTCTACTCTGCTCTTGTGAGACCTCGCTTGCAGTATTGTGTGCAGTTCTGGTGTCCTCAACATAAAAAGGACATGGAACTGTTGGAACAAGTCCAAAGGAGGGCCACGAGGATGATCAGGGGACTGGAGCACCTCCTGTATGAAGATAGGCTGAGAGAGTTGGGGCTGTTCAGCCTGGAGAAGAGAAGGCTGCGTGGAGACCTCATAGCAGCCTTCCAGTATCTGAAGGGGGCCTATAGGGATGCTGGGGATGGACTCTTCATGAGGAACTGTAGTGAGAGGACAAGGGATAACGGGTTCAAACTCAAACAGGGGAAGTTTAGACTGGATATGAGGAAGAAATTCTTTCCTGTAAGGGTGGTGAGGCACTGGAATGGGTTGCCCAGGGAAGTTGTGAATGCTCCATCGCTGGTGGTGTTCAAGGCTGGATTGGACATAGCCTTGGGTGGCATGGTTGAATGTGAGGTGTCCCTGCCCCTGGCAGGGGGGTTGGAACTAGATGATCTTAAGGTCCTTTCCAACCCTAACTGTTCTATGATTCTATGATTCTGTGATTATAATGATGACTGCTTCTTGCTGTGTTTAAATAAAGGCAATTCATTTATTAAGAGAATTAAAGTGATCTCCAATGAATCACAAGTATGACTATGTTGTTAGTATTGTCTTAAAGTCAAGATAATTCATTCAATCTAAGCTTTCGTGCATTACAATTCACTGACATAGAAACCCAGAGAGACCTTTGTCTCACAGTGCTACATGGGAGAGGATTAAGAAGGATTTAACTTTAGTATATTGTGATTCCAGTATATGACACAGTATTGTTGAGTGCTTTTGCCAGAAGTTGTACACCCAACTCTAAATGACCTCAGCAGCTCTAAATGACCTCACCTCACCTGTCAGGTGCAGCAAAAAACCAGAGTGCTTGATGCATTTGGAATCAAGCAGGAACGTGACATGCCAAAATAAGGATTTAAGATCTATTTTTGAAAATACACATTTGAAAATAATTACCACTATACCTGTTCTTCTTAAGCAAAAAATGTAGTGGACAAGAAAACAGTGATGTTAACTGGGTGTAAAATGAAGTCTAGTGGACTGAAACTTTATTTTTTTTAAGTTTATTTGCTCTGTTAAACATGTTGCACTTTCACAGCTTTCAGATTAGAAATATTCTGTACTGCTGTTCTGATCTTCATTCACCTGCCAGTCGTCTGGGTTTAAATTGTGCAGTTTGGCCTGGGAGAAGCAAGAGTACTGAATACAGTGGTATTGGCTATGTTTGGAGATAGATGTCAGACTTGGCTAGCTTGAAGGTTCATCTGGTCCTTACACTCTTCTAGAAATGGCATACTCTGGCCTGGCATTTGCTTCCAGAAAACTGCTATCTTTCAACCTCTCTTGCATGCAAAGCCAGTGAGCAATGGAAGCCAGCAAAGGTGGGCATAAAAGAAATTGAATAGATCTGCAGCACAGAAAGAATAATGATTGTGGCATTATATTGTACAGATAGACTTAATCTAACTATTAAACAAGCCAGTTTAGGAATCTGTGGCAGCAGCAAGGTAATCACCTCCCTCCTCTCATGCACAGAGTTTAGTACTTGCTAATTTATCTCATTTTGACTTCAGTCTACATGTACCCAGAATAGACTCTCCAAACCCCAGAATAGTGCTTCATGTAGTACAGCAGCAATATGGAACCTTTTTATATTCCTGGAAGTGTCAGGAACTGGCATGGTTCTGAGTGTGCATATGATGGGTAGGCAGAACATTTCTACAGGTTTAGACTAATTCTGTAACAAGTCCTTATACCCAATCTGACATGTCATCAATTAAGAATTCATACTATTTATGCTATATAATATTCTCTTAGCTCATGTATTTTAAAACTTTGTGGTTTTGGTCTCCACAGGCCTTTGGTTTATCTGGGTCTCAAAATATTTGCTCGCTTTGGAATCTGTGAATTCCTAAACTGTTCAGAATCAACTCTGAGGTCATGGTTGCAAGTTATTGAAGCTAACTACCATTCCTCCAACTCCTACCATAATTCTACTCATTCAGCAGATGTACTACATGCCACTGCTTATTTCTTGTCTAAAGAAAAAGTAAAGGTGAGTCCTTATTTATAACAAATACTGTAGGTGGGAAGTAAGGTGCAATCAAAGAAAGATCTCTCAAAAAGAGATGCCAAGAGCCAAATGTCTACCTAATACCAACCAGTTTGATAACTCTGAGGTCAAAGAACTGGGCTATTTTACATGAGTTCTAGGATCTCTCTCATAGTACGTATGAAAGGGTGGATACTATTACAAGAATTCAGCTGTTCTTGATGGGAGAGTAAGAAAAACAGCTTTTAAAACAAAACTTCTTCATATAGTTAAATTTTCTCAGACAGGTGGGCTAATGACACAATTATTTCTGTGACTGTACATGCCAAATACAGATTTAATGCAATAAATCACCATTTTTTAAGCCTTGTGATAGTCATTTTGCAGAAGACTCCCAGGACAATATGGGCCATAAAATACTTTTAATGCTTCTAAAGCTATATCACCCACTGGGCAAGATGCCTTGAGGCTTAAAGAGACTGCATTGAAGAACAGTATTGAAAAAGATTAGTAGTTGAAATCTCTTGTACCATGACACCCGCTGGCATATTACAGCCACTGAGAACCTGAATAAATCAGAGCAGCCTTTGCTCTCACATGGCCAGAGGGCAGACTGGAGAAGGGGAATTACAACAGTGCTTGTATTTGTATGCAGTGGAGTGGCAGTACATATTTCTGATTTTTTGGATAGAAATTCCTACTCAGAATTGGCCTGCATAAGGATTATGCTAGTGATGGGCACCTGGCTGAGACATTTGTACCTATAAAAAAGCTTCTGACAGCTCATTAAATCTGTAGTAAGTCCCTTGACCTGGAGCTGCAGCTCATTAATATGCTCTCCAGAGTCTGACTTAAAAATACTATATGCCAAGTGATGTTTTCAGCGCCTGATTTGCCAGAGGTTTAGCCGGTCTTCCCAAGAATATCTATGAAAAACAGACAAGATCTGGACTCATTTCAATGCCACAGAAGCATGACTGCCGCCTCCTTTTCCAGAATGTTATTTCCATTCCTCTGTAGGGAGAGGAAGAGAAAAAAAATGTTGCAGCAGAAGAGAATTAAAGCTCAAAATTCTCTCTTTATCTTTTCAGAGTTAGAGCCCAGCTGCTTTTGTGTTGTCCAGAGTGCAACTTCACCTAAACACAGAAGGCCAAATTCTGCCACTCAAACACTGAGGGTTTTTTTCAGGGATTGAACTCACTTCTTGCCTGGGAAAATCTTCTGGCGCCCAAATTGAAGCAGTATTCTCAGGGCTGTTTCCACTTCTGTGCCACAGGAGTTAAGATGACAGAGTTAGAATCTGTGACCTGAAGTTGGGTATGAAGGTGCTGTAAATTTCCCAGGAAGTTTGCTATGTCGGACTCAGGCAGTGTCAGATACACTGCTGTGGTCCTACAGGTCAGGTATTCTCCAGTTTCTGGCCATTTTCCATCTGCACAGGTCTTTCTCAGCCAGACTGAGCACTGGTTAGTATGTACATCTGAGGAGAGCCTGATCTAAAAATCTCTCTTGCCTAACTTCATGCCACAAAAATAAAACCCCATGAGCAGCAGCTGAAAGAAAGAAGGAAGAAGCTAACACAAGGCAGATGATATTTCAGACAATGCTAACTATGAACCTGGAGTGGAAATAATTTTTTGTTTTTTCTTATTCTCTACAAGACACTCTTGACAGTCCTTAATGAATAATATCCTAGCTGCAGCAAGTCAAGTCACTGCATGAATTTCAAGAGGTGTAAAGTAGGGAAGGGATTGTTTTTTCACCTACCAAGTCTAACCATTGTGAATGGAACTGTCAAAGCTGGTAGAAAATTTGGGCCTTAAGTCAAGCTAATTGGAATGGAAATTATCTGCCCTGCTCCCAGATTCAACTGGGAACATGTCTGCTTTTGCGTCTCTTACTTTATGAGATTTTTTTGGACAGAATTCTTTTGTATCTGTGATCCTTCACAAAAAGCCAGCATAAACACAGCATAAAGGCTAGTTTCCAAATGTATACAATATTTTTCTGAGATGCTTGGTTCTTTATCTCCTTCATGTTATTAATACAGTATTAAAACCGGAGTACAAAACCTTGAAAGTCAAATAGTTTTGTATTTAATTGTAAAGTAGAAATAATTAGACATAAAGCATGGAGCGCAGCAGGCTAGCAGAATCAGAGCTTGATACAGAAAGTGTAGAACAGAGTCATGTAATTTGTCCATGGATGTAAACCGTCAAGTATTCTTCAGAGATTTCATATTAGCTGTAGCCCCAGGACACTGTTATAAAACAGGATATATAGGAAACATTCCTTACAGATTGTAAACCTAGCTAGAATGTAAATGGAATGTGATTAGGACACATGAAGTTTCCAAAAGAAATGAAGGGGTCTGGTGGAAAAAAAGTAATTTTTAGCAGTATTGGTCTTTTTTCTGAGCCAAATACTCTAACTCCAAGTGTAATTGGTTTCTGTGTTGTAGAAAAAAAAAGCACCCTAATTTATTACTTTGTATTTGCTTGATTTGATGTGCTTTGTCAAAGGTGGGGTTAAGGCAAAATTCAAGAGGCTCAAAATGGCCAAAAAAGTTATGCAGTGTTCAATGAAGCTTATAATGAATTTTCCATTGCTCTGTCTAGAACATCTCATCTGACCCTTACTGCAGAGTCCTGGCTTTTATTCCTCAGCAACTTGGCTTAATCTTGTGGACAGAGTAGGGTTTCCCATAAGTCTGCCAGGAAAACTAAGCATCCTTCTATTTTCAGCAAACTCTGGATCCGATTGATGAGGTTGCCGCACTCATTGCTGCCACAGTCCATGACGTGGATCACCCAGGAAGAACAAATTCTTTCCTGTGCAATGCTGGCAGTGAGCTAGCAATTCTCTACAATGACACGGCAGTGCTGGAGAGCCATCATGCTGCCCTGGCTTTCCAGCTCACCACCAGGGATGGCAAATGCAATATATTTAAAAACATGGAGAGGTAAGCTTAAAACGCAGGGTCCTTGTCTGCCCACTGACATCTCTCACTTTCTTCTGTGTAACATAAGATAATGCAATCAAGCATCCTAGAGGGGGGCAGTACCTTATGGATAACTGTCCATAGCCTTTGTGAAGTTTGCTTCTAAACAAGTAGAATTGCTTCTGCCTGTCCTGCACAGACTTAGGAGTAATCCCATGGTTTCAGTTCCCCCTGTGGATAAAAAGGCAGACCCTATCTAAGGAACTTAGCGTGAATACTAATGTTAGTAAGTCTAGAAGAATCATTTTGTATCATTGGACATAGAGGACAAGCTATGGCTGAGTGGGTAAATGTTTGCTGCGTAGAACGAGGATAGAAAGAGTCACAGAGCATCAGTCAAAAAGTGAATTCCTTGTTTCAATGGGAAGGATAGTGAAGGACTTGTTGTTCTTCTTACAGCCCTAGAAAGGCATCTAGGGTGAGGATGTGGCCATTGCCTTGGCTCTGTCAAGATACAGCAAAAAAGTACTGCTGAAAACTTGGCGGGAACATGAACCACTGCCCAGGTGCCTGTGCTGAAAGCCTTGGGAACATGCTGGTGTAAGCCTGTCCTGGCACCCCTCCTGAGTAGCTGGTGCCTCTGCTCACCTCTGTTTCTCCTAGAGATCCAGTCATGCCTTTAGCACATATGTCTCTGCACACCAAAGGGTACTTCATCCAACACAGATGCAGCTGCCCAAGCCCTTATTACTGTTCTTTCCTCCCCCAGCACCTCTCTTCAATGGAAATGGTCTGTAGCGTTTTTGTTAGACTTGTTTTAGCAATCAGCCCTTTGTGAACCAGCCAGCATTCTTAATTGTTTCCTTCTTTAAACAGGAATGAGTATCGAACCCTTCGCCAAGTCATTATTGACATGGTCTTAGCAACAGAAATGACAAAGCACTTTGAGCATGTCAACAAGTTTGTCAACAGCATTAATAAACCCTTGGCAGCGCTAGAAGAAAATGGGGTAAGCAACACTGCAAGTCCTTAAAATGATGAGGCAGGGACTGGGGACCCTTGGCAGTAGGAAATCCCCACGTGGTGTTCTAGGAAAGTTCACCAGAAACGTGGAGGAAGAGAGACTAGAAATGTGCCTTTCACCTCTGGGTTGAATGCCCTTCTGCTTAATGTGATTGTCACACCACTGAGGGTGAGTGAGGCTCACTTGGATCCTATTAATATTGCAATGTTATGGTGTCATACTTGGGGCTGTCTGTTTTCCTGTTAAAAATGCCATTTGATGAGCACAGTCACTCCCATAGAGAGAGTGCTAGCGGCAAGGCTTGGCATTGTTATTGAGCATTTCTGCAAAGAACGCAGGATCTGGCTCAGAACAGAAACTGAATTACACCCTCAGTCACAACAGGAACCGCTGGTGGTGCAGCATAAGGGCAGGTGGTTGAGTGCCATATGGTGCCTTCTCTGGAAATGAGGGCCCTCAGCCTCCAGCGCTGCCTGACAGCACTCATGGGTTTCCTGTCTATTTTGGTTTTTAATCTTTAAAATATATGATGGCATTATAGATCACATAGACATAATCAATAGCCATCTGGAACCCCATGGACAAAATGAAATTGCCTGCTAAGAACTCATTCTGAAAAGAACACACCGATTTCAGTAACAGCTTCAACCAGCAGTTTTGTTGCCAGTAAGAGCAGTGTATAATTTTGTTGGAATGTTTTTTTGCAAGGAGAAGGTTTTCAGAACTGGTTATAAAAGTGTATGGGTGGCAACATCCTGTAGGAGCTGTCATGGTTTTCTGTGTTTTCTTACCGTGGTGTTTAGAAAGCCACATTTATGACTGTTGTGTATAAGGGGGGAGGGCAGTCTTTTTCTTATCTGAAGGTGGGAGAGGAACAGGTCTTGTTCCTTCATCCACAGAAGCAGACTGGAGCTTAATTGGAGAAGAGTACCGTTGTCCACAAGAAGGAAAATGTTTCCCTTCTTTTGGCTGGGAGTTTCTCAGTTCAGGAGGTTCTTGTTAAAAGGCCTGTAATATGTGAGTGGGTAAACCAGATCATTTGCTGTATTTCTTACTAGCAGTACAACGCTGGCAGATCCAGTCTAGTTGTATATCTGGTTGCAGCGGCACTGTGTTTCTTGGCCTGGTTTCCAGTCATGGAGGTGACTCAGTTTGCGTTTGCAGACTGAGCTGCCAACCGTGTCCTCCAAATCGGACAGTTCCACTTATTTTTTTATTTATTGTTTTTATACGTATTTGTTCAAAGAGCCATGCTGAGAAGCTGCGCTGTTTGTTTCCTTTCTTCTTTTGTTTCGTAAACTGAAAAAAATCCTTTCCAGCTCCAGCATCCTTTATCCTCCCATTTCCTTTCATGATGTCATCTAAACCTATCACAGGAAGCCAACATCTGACATGCAGAGACACCTCTGCACTCTGAGCAGGATGCTGGGACTAAGCACAGTTAGCACATTTTATTCCCAAGACTGCATCTAGCAAGTAGAACTGTGCTCCTGGTTTGAACAGATCACAGAAGCAAACATCCTTTCTTGATTCTTGGTGGTTTACCTACTAGGATATTCTCTGCTATTCTTGACTGCATGATCTCTAGTAGTTTTCTGTGCTTCATTTCCATGCTTGTGTTCCTGGAGCTTCCATCACTTTATTTTGGCTTTCTCTTACATAATTTTGCCATGTATTTGGAGGTGTATGCACCTCAGTGTGTTTCCTCCATATTTTGCCTTCCACATATCTAAAACTGAGGAAAAATAATTGTTTTGGAAGTCTCACTTTGGTAAGAACTGTAGAGCTGCTGTTTCTGAGACAGTTTACTACCAAATAATATTTTTTTCATTATTGTCAGTTTCTTCCGTTAGAAAGAACTTTCTTCCACACAAGAACTTTCTTCTGAAAAATATGTCCTAGGGAAAGATCAGAATGTTTCTGCTGCTTTGTATCCACCTCTTGGTACAAAATGCTGCAGGAACTGGTGGCACATTGTCATTATCATCGTTATTGTTACTGTTAACTTCTTCACTGCTCTGACTGTAGACCAAGACTTTGTTAAGTGCCAGAGAAGTCTAGTATATACCCTGTTTCAAAGAGTTTCTGTTCCATGTAGGTGGTGTTGTAAATTTCTATATCTACCCATCTCTAAAGATTCAAGCAACAATGCTGTACTTATAGGTAATAAAAAAAGATATTTTAATCCTGAATCTCTGTCCTTTGGAAATTTACTTCATCAGATCTCCACAGAAATAGCTTCTAATCTGGATCATCACATTAGCTGTATATTGGCTCCAAATATAGAGTATGCTGACGCGCTTGTATGTGCAGTCTGGGAACCAAATATAAGCTGTGTGTGGGCTGAAAACTTCCATAGACTTTCAGAGGAAAGATGAGCTTGTTCGGAAGCATGTTTCTAATGTGTGCATATATAGATATATAACTTTAATACTGATAAACTCTCAGAAAGCAAAATTCCCAGTCAGGTCAGAGACTGATGGGCTAACATGGGTCCCATGGAAGGAAGTGAGGAGCATGTCTGGGAGGCAATGTGGGATCTGACTCTCCTAATAGTAGCAGTCCTGTCACAATGATTGATGCTCACACTGATGAGGTTTGCATGCAGAGGATGACCACGCAGCTCGGGTAACTCCTTTTTTTTAAACCAGCTATTCCACTCTAAATGTGCAAGTCCATTAATCCTTGGATTTCAGCAGAGAATTACATTTTTCTGCCTACACAGTGCTCATCACTGTGTATAGTGATGAATGGATCCTCTCCATGCTTCTAAGGATGCAGATAAGGCACAGAGGGATTAGATGACTTGCCAAAGGTGCCCAAGAGATCTGTCACAAAGACAGTGACAGAATCCAGAAACTGGAGTTCAGTGCTGGTTCACAACTGTGGCTAACATTCATAATCCCCCTGTAAATTTGGTTGCACATCAAATACGGTAGCCAGTAGCAGGACTGATCCGTGTAGGATCAGCTAAAAGCATTCCCAAGGCACAAAGCTTTTGAGTAAGTGCAGAGAGCCCTTGCTGATGGATTGTTTTTTATTCTTAAATGTTACAGAATAATGGTGATGGAGAGTCAATCAAAACTGTTCTCAGGTCTCCAGAAAACCGTATCCTTATCAAGCGCATGTTGATAAAGTGTGCTGACATTTCCAATCCATGCAGACCCATAGAACAGTGCATAGAGTGGGCTGGACGCATCTCTGAAGAGTACTTTGCACAGGTAAGGCAGCTGAAATGGGCTGCTCAAATTCCAGACTTTAATTCCATTTAAATTCTCTTTAAAACAATAAAAGAGAAAGGTGCATCTACTGCCAGTGTCCCAGAACATCCAAGGCTGCATTACCTAATGTGAAAACTAACCACATTTTTATTTTAAATGATGGGATGCTACTCATGCTGATGCAACAGTAGATGCCTTCAGACAGATGAAAGTTGGCAACTTCTACGGTGCAATTTCTGACAAATTTAAACTTTCAAGTTGTTCACTTTGGAGCTGGGCTTTTTGAGTTTCGCCTGTAAATGTATTCCCAACACCAGACGAAGTGGAAGGGTGCCTCATGTGTACCCATGTGCTGGCTATGCCTCAAGAATAGGATCATCGGGTCCTAGCGTCAGTATGGGAAAGAATCATCAGGTCCTCGTGTTAGCATGGGAACAACACTGACCCTAAGAAATGCTGTAGGACTTTAGTTCACTGATGAAGAAAGGTTTTAGGAAGATGGGGAAAAGGAGAGGGCAGAGTCATTATTACAGATGGTAGATCAAATAAATACTGAGCTGGGACTTGGTACATCAAGGTGGGGAAAGGAGGATGAAGAAGATATTCTGCCATTTCTGAGTTGTACAGATTGTCATTTAACTTCCATCAGACATTGAAAATGGTTGAGCATCTTTTAGCTACAAAGCAGTCATAACTTAACCAGTAACATGTGAAGTTACTTAGGGTCAGCTTTGTGTGTAGATGCAGAGGCAAATACATGGCTTTGTGTGAAACACTGGAAGGCAGTAGTAGTCTACTGTTTCACTGAAACCTAGACAATTAGGTGCTTAAGATTAAATTGCTGCCTTTCCAGATTTATTCAGGTTCCTCTCTTTATTTATCAGTTGCACGCTCTAGTCTGTGCCAAACAATCTGCTACTAAAAGAAGCCCATTAACAGAATGTGTCTTAGATGAATAATCACAAGAGTGTTTTTTGCAGACTGATGAAGAAAGGAGACAAGGTTTACCTGTTGTGATGCCAGTTTTTGACCGAAATACTTGCAGCATCCCCAAATCCCAATTATCATTCATTGATTACTTCATTATTGATATGTTTGATGCCTGGGATGGTAAGCAAAACTCTGCTATATTTTCTGACAATAACTATTGTGTGAACCTTTGAAACTACTGGCATATAAAACTGCTTTCTTATGGCTCTTAAAGAAAGGGGGGGGAAAGGGAAGATTTCTGCAATTCAAGTCAGCTTAATAATTTCATTGTTGCTTAAAAGTATTCTGATACTGCTACAAGCCAGTCTCGTGGTTTCTCTTAATATATTAGATTCAGGCAATGTTTAACTTTCTTAATTTTAAACTTGCTTCCCTATAAAAGGAGAAAAGAACATTTTCTCCCTGACAGCACTTTGGGCACAGTCATTTTGTCCATGTTAATATCAGTTATTCTTCAAGACAAATTTCTGCTGTCTGGAAACTGCTCGGGGGAGCAGCTGTTTCCTTCCAAGTGCTGCCTCTGTGGTTAAAAGTGGCCAGAAACGTGACTCTCCTGAATGCCAGATTATGACATGTGACTGAGATTTGAAGAAGTAGAATAATTACAAGCATAATTAGCTATGCCCCTCCTGGAAAACTGGGTCCCTTTGCTGGGACTTGCAATACCAGTATTAAGTAGACTTACAGAACTGTTCTCACTGGCCTGAGTGATACATGAGTGATGAGAGCTATACAGCCAAAACCATTTCAAGTATTGGTATGACAGATTTAAGCTTTCCTACTTAACACAGTTGCCGAGACATTTCAAGTGATAACTTTAGCAGACAGAATCATGTGACTGTTTCAATTCTGCAGACTAAATGTACTCTGCCCTTTCTTCCCTAGCATTTGCAGATCTGCCAAATTTGATGGAGCATCTGAATAATAACATTAAATACTGGAAAGGACTAGATGCAAGGAATCTGCGGGTCCTTCGACCACCACCAGAATAGCAATTAGACCGTGGTGTGTAATTTACTAACCAGATGCATATTTATTCAAGCTCACTTTTATTCATGTGATTTCAGATTTGTTTTGGTCTCTTCAGTATTACAGTAAGGCTAGCCCATGTGCCTGGGGAACTTTCAAATTCAAGAGAACATGAGGTCAGCAGTTGACTTCCAGAGACTACGTGTGTGGACTCCAATGAAATAAGCCCACCAAGTGGAATTACACTGGATTGCTGCAGTACTTGTACTGAAGAGGGTTTATTAGTGAACATATTTTTGCGATATCTTCATACCAGTATGTGAAGCTGGAAGACCTTGAAGAATCCTCATTAAAAGAACATTCACTAGAAGACTATCTGTTAATAGAGACTCACAGCTTTTATGAGAAAGCTACATGCTTTTTATAAGCACTTAAGACAGTTACGTAGAACAATCAGACATTTAAAATGCAACTGTCTATGAAAGAATTTTTGATCCACAAAAATAGATGTACTGTATTTTTTCACATCACAGAAGGTGCAATCATTCACTTCTGAGCACTACTGAAAGTGAGTTCTCTTTAAGAAATTTAGTAGCAAATGTAAAAATAACACGAGAATTTTTGAGGTTGATCGTTAGCATCTATGATTAAAATGTTATGTTTTATTTATTTTGTTAGATGTTCAATATTTTCTATGAATTTATAAATACTTAAAAGCCAAAGCCAACTTTAGATGCATTATAAATTTACATGATTCATACTCATTAATATACATTTAATTGATGTACAGACCTTTTATTTTCATAATGCAAATACAAAATACTATACAATGACACCTTTTTATTGCACTGTAAGGATAGATGTGTATGTTTAAATATTGTCTGATTTATGTTAATTAAAGTAAGTTTTATTGAAAAGGTCTCATTTGAGAATTGCAGAATAAACAAGAGATGTACACTGTCTGAGTACCAGAACTGCAGTACTTCTCCCACAGACCAGTGAAAACAACCTGCTCTTCCCTTGGCTACAAAAATAATATGTTGGAACTTCCTGTGAAATTTTATGGCTGAATTCCCTGTCAAAATCTGCCTTATTTTATATAGTATTTCTACCAAGCATTCTACAGCATATATGAAGAGGTAATACTAAACATCTAATGAATTTCAACAATTTCTAGCCTATGTATTTTCCTCTGCCATGAAAGAAGCAGAACGTAAAACCACCTACAAAACCCTTTAACTCGAGAAGTTTGTAAGGCTGTGTACCTTCACAATTTGAATGAAACCTTCATAGCAAACACCAGAAAATAATAAAATGTATATTTTAAGAAGTGTCAAAGCCATTTCATTTGAAATGTGTTTTTACTTTGCAGTTTGCAGACTAACAGATATCTGGAATTCTTTTAAAAATAAGATATTTGCTGTCTGGGACAGGAATATTTGAGGGGTTTGGACTGCCATAAGGGTGATGAAAGGTGATGAAAGGCCCCTGTTTGTGGCCTGCCCTTGGCAAGCCCATCAAACCCTTGTGTGCCATTGGACAAGTCTCTTCACAGCTAAAAGCAGTGCCATGCTGTATTCCACTGAAGGACTAGAAGCGTATCCTGCCAACCTTTCCTGTAGGCAGAAGAGCACTGGAAGAATGGCTGGCTGTTGTCACTGCAGAGTCAATTCACTTCAGAGACATTTTGAACCATTCCTGAAGAAGCACAGGCAGGGGAGAGGTGGATGATGGAGCTGTTCAGAGACTGCAGCAGGAGCCTTAAAGCAGGTAAGTAGGGAAGAGCTCTCCAGCTGCTACCTCTTTCTGTGTTTCTGCTTCATCTCCAAGCTGATGAGACTCATGGGCCACCACCATTGGTAGCTCACTACTGTTCATGTGTGTGTTATGCCTTTCTGCAAGCGCTGCCCTTACCCTGCTTGTGTGCAATCCCTTCCCACATAAAATTTGGGTTACATGCTGCTGGGGCAGGAATTCTCTTAATTTCCTTTAGTTCATTGAAGAATGTATATTGCTTAAGCCCGTGGGACTCAGATCCTGCCTAGGAGTGCTCAGACCCTGCCACTGTCTCATGGACATAGTAGGACAAGAGGGCATGGGGTCCTTGTCAATCTTCCAGGGGTTCTACAATTGATACTGAAGGATGAGTACATATTTTCACTGAAGGCTGAAAAAAAGGATACCCTATTTTCAAAGGGAACATGCAAGGAGAGAGAGTTCTTTTCCAGATACATTGTTTTCCTGGCAACATTATGTTGTCTTTCCCTCTACATGCACCTACTGTAGTCAGCTTTAATTTGCCACCCGGTGTTAATGTCTTCTATTGCATGCAGGTTCCTGTGTCTAGTTCAAGGAAAAGCTACACTGGCTGCATTAGAAGGAAGCTACATCACACCATCAGAATCTCCTCCACTTAACCTGCTGCAGTGAGGGTAGGAGAGGGAAAGTAACAGCATGTGGGCCCAGAAATGTCTGCAGGAAGGAGGTAAAAACCATAGAATCACAGAATTGTTTAGCTTGGAAAAGATCTTTAAGATCATTCTGTTAACCTAGCACTGCCAAGTCTCCCATTAAACCATCTCCCCAGGTGCCACATCTACACATCTTTTAAATACCTCCAGGGATGGTGACACTACCACTTCCTGAGCAGCCTGTTCCAATGTTTGACAACCCTTTTGGTGAAGAAATTTTTCTTAATATCCAGTCTAAACCTTCCCTGGAACAACTTGAGACCATTTCATCTTCTCCTATCGCTTGTTACTTGGAAGAAGAGACCAACACCCACCTCACTACAACTTCCTTTCAGGTAGTTGTAGAGAGAGATAAGGTGGCCCTTGTGCCTCCAGGCTAAACAACCCCAGTTCCCTTAGCTGTTTCTCATCAGACTTTGCTCCAGACCTTTCACCAGCTTTGTTGCCCTTCCCTGAACGTGCTCCAGCATCTCAATGTCTCTTTTGTAGTGAGGGGCCCAGAACTGAACACAGTATTTGAGGCACAGCCTTACCAGCACTGAGTCACTTCCCTGGCCCTGCTGGCCACACTATGTCTGATACAAGCCAGGATGCTGTTGACCTTCTTGGCTGCCTGGGTACACTGACAGCTCATTCTGATGGTTGTTGACAAACACCCCCAGGACCTTTTACACCAAGCAGCTTTCCAGCCACTCTTCCCAAGCCTGTAGCATCGCATGGGGTTATTGTCACCCAAGTGCAGGACTGAGCCTTAAAACTGGCCTCACCTAATCGACTCTTGTCTGTCCAGACCCCTCTGTGGAGCATTCCTACCCTCAAGTGGATCAACACTCCCACACAACTTGGTGCACCCACTTACTGAGGGTGCACTCGATCCTCTTGTCCAAATCATTTGTAAAGATATTAAAGAGAACTGGCCAAAAAAAAAAATATTTCTTCATAAGCATAGTTAATATTTTGAGTTATATTAATGCATGGTAATAAAATGCCTGATGTATCATAATTGAAAAGATGTGATCAGTGTGATTAATTCCCTGAAATTCACAATGCATCTTTAATGCTATCACTTGGACTGTAGAGTTGTGCTAATCAACCCTCTGTATCAGCCAAATTTATGTCCATATTGGTGTACCATAATTTCACTTAACATAAAACATGGATTTGCAGCTACTGAATGCAGCTCCATTCATTCTGTTGTCCATCTAAATTTCACTGTTGCCAGGGCCAGATTGTAATTAAACTCTGGAAGAACCACGCCTGATCCTCACCTAAGATCTCGTCACACTGAGCTTCTCTCTACAAGCTACATCTCTTAAACGGTGTGTGCAGTTCAGTGGTGGCTGAGCACATTCAGTGGGAATGATTCCAGGCTGCTGCCCATGCAGCAGGAAGGGCCTTGCTGTGGAAGAGTAATAGCTCTAATGTGATATTCATCGCTGCAGCATCCAGATGTTTTTCAATCCCATTGCAAATTCTTCAGATATTCCAGATCCCTTTCATTTCTTCTCCAAGATTACGTAGTAGCAGCACATGCTCTGTGCTCTGAACCCTTTACAGTTTAGTATCAATTCCCATGCTTTTTTGAAATGTCACTCAGTGGTGGCGCTCTGCTTAGGACAGAAACCATGGCTTTACTTCATCATGCAAGGGAGAATGATGGAATAAACTGAGAGAGTATAATTGAAGCTATTCCAAATTTCAAACAGGCTGACAGTCTTACACAGTGTAATGCTTTTCATTTGTTCTTGTTCTAATACTAATACAAGAGTAAATTCCAGTGCAGATGTGATTAAGGACAGCTCCTTTATGCAGCTCTCGGGTTTTAATATTAAAGCTTTGGGGTTTATAACTGAAGATTCAGCAATTCAGCATTAAATGACCCGTTCAGAATGACTGCCTCTATTTTCCTTGCTGTGTATTTTCAGTCAGGTAATACTGCTGCTAAACCTGGGTATCACTTTAGTTGCTTCCAGGCAAGTCTGAACTATTATAATTTGGTAAAAAAGAAGCTGGCTCCTCAGGAAATTGCCCTGGATTAATATCTTGGTCCCTTCAAGGGACAGGTATAAAATTCTGAGTAATAATTGCTTATTCTTACAAAAGGAGAAACCATCTGTTGTGCACAGCTACCTTGTCACGGCTCTGAAGATGGCTTTCATACTGTGATTTTCCCTGTGGCTATACGCAAATTAAAAATCACTTGAAATGGAATGAATGCCTTGGTTTTCACTGCAGTGCTTTTTGCTGTGGCTGCCTCTGCTTGTCTCAGTAGAGCCATCATTGATATGACACTTAAGAAAACGTGTCATGAACATGAAGTAATTGAAGCAATGACAAAGCCATTCTTTACACAGAAGAAAGGATAATAAATATCCACTAATCTCTTTCAAGATGCTCAGAAACAGCACAGGGAACCTGTAGTCAGTTGTGCCCTTCTGTGAGACCAGAAGGGTTTGAGTCATGACTCTGAGTGGAGCACTTTGAAGTGAAGCCTCAGAGCTATTCACAAGCTTCAAAACAAATAATCTCTCTGTTGATGTGTGACATCATGCCTCCCAGGTACAGTGGTCCCAGGTGTGCTCATTAAATGACAGCAGAAGGGATTGCATTTCATCCCAAAGTCATGTTTGGATGCAGAAAACAAGCTTTTAAATTACTGCCATGTATGTCCCTGTGCAGCCTGTGCTTCTGATTCAGAACAAGGGGTGTCCAGGTGCTTCAGCTATTTTTTCTTCTGCTGAAGCTATGGCTCTGTGGGCAAAGGACATCTGTACTGTAACTCCACTAAATGCTTTCTCTCTGTGCCTGCTTTGAATGTTCCTAGGGCAAAGTGTCTCAGGTTTTCAGTGGTTTTCCCCTTGTTTAACATCTTTAAGAATCTCTCCCACACTTCCCACACAAACCTCAGTGAACATAGCTTTGCAAATCCTGTGAAGCAATGTGTTAGCATCTTCTTTAACAAGCAAGACAACTGAGTTGGAAAAGGCCAGAGTACCAAGAACCACTAAGCAAAATGGGTTTGAGGCTTCAAAACATCTTGGAAGTCCTGGACATTCAACCCTTGCCTGATAAGTCTTTCTCAGGCCAGAAAACAGTCTTCTGGTCATCTGATGGTCCACTTTTTCCCTCTCAGCTTCTCTATCTTCCATTTTCCTTCTGATCTGATTTGCTGGGAGTTCTTCCCTTAACTTCCGCTGGTTGCAGAGCTCACTCAAAACACACAGCCATAACACTGGGACTAAAGCCTGCCTTTCAACTGACTCTTGCTGCTTGCAACAACTTCTATCAGAAGAAAATCTTTTTCTGATTCAAGTTAAAGCCTTCTTACACTGGTATCCACAGGCAGAAGAAGGATACAAACATAGCTAACTAAACCAGCTTATGAGTGCTGCATTGCTACTGCATACAGTATGACTGTGTATGTATGGTCTTTCATATTGTACTCCCACAAGCAAATCAAAGTTCAGGAGTATTGGCAGGCACAGCTGTCTTAGAGATTATGTTAGCAAATACAAGCAGCTGTGGACACTTGACATCTGAATCTCTTTCCTTGCCTTGCTTGCTCCCCCCCTTGAGTGGCAAAAGTCGTTGCCAGAGCTAAAAGTAATCTTAGTTCAGCCCATGGTAATTAAGAGAAGTTATTTCGTCTTTTAATCACATATGATTCTCTTGAGGTAGTGAACTAGCACAGCAAGGCACAGAGTTTTAGAGAAGAAGTGAAAAGGTGACTGCCTGGTTTTCAAAAGAAAGGAGGAATTAGACAGTATGTAATTATTCAAGTGGGAAGTTGGTCCTGTCTGTCTTTAATATTCCAAAGTGGTATTTGATGTAAATCCTTTCCCAGAGTTCATTACGTTAGCTCTTAGCTCAACCTGAGTGTGCTGAGTGCCAAGTTCAGCATGCAGAATGTTCTATAACCAAGTAGAATGACGTTAGGCTGGTGATCCTGCAGCTCCCTGCTTCCCTGGGAGGAGGTACGGCTCTATCTTCAGCCTAAAGATGAATATGTTTGATGAGACTCCCTTGGTATTTGCAGTGTGGAATGTGTGAGAAATTCTGCTTTGCACCTCCAGCAGAACTGTCCCTTCTTGCCAAAAAAAAAATTAAAAATACAGTAAATGTGACTTTGCTTGTAGTATTTTTCTTTACAGATGAAATTTTGACCTTGCAGGTCCCTAAGTGCTTTACAACAAGACCCACAGAGCCCTTTTGCAGGTGGGTAAGACAAGTTGCAAGGAAACACAGTGGCCTGTTAGCATCCACCCAATGGCAAACCCTGGCCTAGTCCTGGGGCCTCCCAGGCTGCTGCTGAGAGCTCCAGGTTGAACTGTGCTGACTTTCAAAAGAAGTGGGGAGAGAAATTAGGAAGCAGGTGCTTTCATAACAGTTTGTCACTGCTGCATTACAGAGATCCTGTCACAGCTCCCGAGAAGCCAGAAATGCATCCTCCCTCCCCACTTTGTCCTGACCTCAGTGAGACCCGCGGGAATGCCGAATGCCATCGGCGTGTGTGCACGGAGTCCCAGCGCCTGTCCCCGGCAGTGGGTGGTGACAGCTATTTCAGACGCTGCTTACCGTAAGTAAGACAGACTGCAATGACAGAGCATGAATGTAAGTGCTAAGGAGCAGGCAAGATGCCCAGCCACCCCACCGAGACTGGGCTGGGAACAGCATGCATAACATCAGGCACTGCTTTTGGGGATAGTGAGGGAGAAAGACTCCAACTGCATGAATAGACAGTTTCCAGGACATCGGGAGAGCACAATGCTCCTCACCATACAACCAAACCCTAGAAGTGAGCAGCCTTGCCTAGCCCTTGAAAATTCATGCTGCCAGACTCAGTGCAAATACGCTGTCCCCAGTTATGACAAACCTCTGACAAGGCAAGGTCAGAAAGCAGAAAGTTTTAGCTGCTCTGTCATGCCAGAAACAGAAAAAAGAAAGAAATCAAAAAGCTTTGTCTTAAAATAAGCTGTTTTAAATAAACAAGTGTTCCTTGAACCACATCAGAGTACATACCTAACAATATTTGTTAAGTAAATACCAGTGACATGTTTAAGTCTGGCACAGTATGTACCAGCAAAGTGGTATTTGTATAGCTTTTGTTGTACAGTGTTTCTATAAAGTCTTCTGAAAAAAAGGGACTTTTGGGTTGTTTTTCACACTTGGCATTCCCCAGAGAAACATCTGCCCAGCAGCAGCCCCACCTCAGGACTTTCAAATAACAGACCTTCCCAACGCATTGATTTGGGTGAGGTCAAACTTCACTTTCATTGGCTTAGTTCAGGTTACAGTCTGCCTCTTGGGTGTTATTTTTTTACCCGTGATCCACCCACCTCTTAGATCATTTTGGCTTTCTGAAGGAAGTCTGCCCTGAGACTGGTTGCAAATACATGGTTAGATTATTAGAGTCTGTTCCTGAAATGCCACGGTGCTGTGGCTGAGCCAAGTTCAGGCTAATTCCCACCTCTTCTGATCAGCTGCTCCCTGAGCTTAGATGTCCTTCCATTTGATATTAGTGCTGTAAGCACAGAGCCCCTTGCTCAGGCCTGCTCATCAGAGCTTCCCACCCAAGCTGACCCAGTGATCAAGATATACTAGCAGTATGCAGAAAGCCACTGAGAGACCGAGAAGGCACCACACAGCCCAAAAGCCAATGGTTGCTTTTCCATGTGCAGCAAAAGGACAAAGAAACATCCGTTTCTAATTTACACAGATCTTTGCATATGTATTTGTATTTTGGTCTGCCAGTCCTTTGAACTTTCAGCTTATTTAACTCTTTTAAGAGCTACATACTAACTCAGGTGTTAAAGCACAGACAGAGAAAGGCAAAGCAAGACAACAGGTTGTAACAGTGATGCTGAATTGGAAGTTCTTCACCAGGAACAAAGGTTTTCCTTTAGGTCTGACAGGCTGTGAGGAACTTGGACTTCTTCTTAACTGTCATACAAGTGATCTCTTTGGGCATGCTCAGAAATTTGGGGCTTAATAAATAATCACTGTAGAAAATGTGCTTCCACATATGGGAAGCAACGTGACTTTTTCTCACGGCTTTTGTGTGGTGTTGGAGAGAAAGAAAGGTCATGATCTGTGGGATCCACGGGGGAAAACTGTCCTTCATAAATCAGGCTTGAGCTGTCCCAAAGTCAGGCCACTGAAGTCACACTGAGGTTGCGCAGGCAAAAATGACAGCTAGGCTTTGATCGTACGCTATGGCATCACAGGTCAATACTATGACTTCTTTCCCTTCTTAAAAGCTTTCATGTCAGTGGAATCAAAGCCCCCTACCACCCCTTCCCAAACTGCCTCCAGTTAATAATAGCATGCACAGGAGTTAGCCCAGATTTGAAAGAGGCTTTGACAAGATACTGCTCTTTGATAAGCCATTTCAAGGGTAGGAGGCAAAGTGTTTACTCTGTTTGGAAGACGAGTCTGGTGAGCAGTTTGCTTTTCTTCTGCTGAGGCCAAGCTGAGCTTTGTTATCTCGGGCACACGGAGCCCGCAGGGGTGTTTAATGACTCCTGCTCTTCACCGCTGGCTATTTCTTTGCCTTATGCAAGAATAAAAACATAGGAAGGAAGCCCAGCCGCCTGTCCCTACCTGTGACAGCGCCTCTGTGCTGAGCCTCAGCAACATCCACTCCCCAGCTCTCCCTTCCAGGGCTGTTTTTCCTGCCTTTGGCTGTCCTGGGAGGCCCTGAGGAATGATGAGTGTGGTGAAACCCAGGAGTGCAGCTGCTCCAAGGGAGGGAATATCTGAGCCCTCCTAACCATAAACTGCAGCAGAAAGAGGCAAACGTGCAAATAAGGCTTCAGGTTGGGCTGGCCAGCCTGACTGCTGGTGTGAAATAGTTTCACCTCTAAGATCTGAAATTATTTGAGGATACTGAAGCTCTCCCAAGGCCTAGGCCCATACTAAAGGTACCAGGTGCTTTCCTGCAGGCAGGAAAAGCCACACCACAGGAGTGAAGGCAAGTAGGGCTGCTGTTGACTCTTGCTACAACAAAGCTTTTCCAACTCAGATTATAAATGGCAAAGCTACTGTATGTTCATTTCATGAACTCTTTATTGCATAGGCTGTGAAATATGTCCAATGTATCTGACTCTACCTGCACAGGCACAATAAATAGGTTTATCCCAGCATCCTAGCTGAAGCTTTCAGGTCAGCATGGGCATAGGACAGGGCAGGAGGCGCTGGGGTGGCCCCGGGCATTTCCTGACCACGTTTTCCAACACTTCAGATGCATCATAGGGAATTTTATTTAAAGATTGAGAGAAAAAGTGTGTGACTCCAACTGGACGCAAACAGCTCTAAGTAGAGGGATCTACAGGCTACTTTTGGCCCAGTCTGGGTGATGGGTGTCCACGCAGGTTGTTTTGGGAGCTATGAACTCCAGGGACTGAGCTAACTCCCATTTTTGTGGCCCCATTCCTACTTCGAGCTGGTGGCTCCCATTCAGCCACGCCAGAGCTGTGCCCAGCGCAGAGCCCAGGAGGACGTGGCTCACCAGACTTAATATCAGGATGTTATTCACATACTAAACCTTCAGGATCAAGCACTTGTTATCGGAAGGAGGCAGACACGGTAAGCACGTGCTGCACATGACGGTGGCGCTTGGGAGAGGGCTGTGAGACGCAACAACGAGCTATGGACAGAGCAGGTGGTGCCGTGCGCAGGGACTCGGGCTCGGTCAGTTATTGCTTGGGAGAACGGTGCGCTACCGACCCGAGCCGGGCCGGGCCCCGGGTGAGCCCCGGGTGAGCCCCGCGGCCGCGCTTCCTGTTGCCGTCCCGACCCAGCCCCCTTCCCAGCCGCAGCCCCGGCAACGCCCGCCGGCCTCGTCCGCTTCTGTACCCGCCATTCCCCCAGCACGGGGCTCCCCGTTCCGGGCGGAACACGAGGCACCCGGCCGCAGGGTCGCGTTTATTACAGCAGCGGAAGGGCCGGCCCCCGCCGCGCCCGGGCAGGAAGCGGCTCTGGGCGGCCCCTCCCGGCGGCGCGGGGCTCGGCCCGGGAACCTCTGCTCGGAGGAGATGGCGGTAGCACGAGGGGACCTCTCTTGGTGGCGGCAGGTATCCGCGGTCCCTCGCAGTGCTGCGCCTCCTCCGCCCTGCCCGTGGCCCGGCAGCAGCGGCCGGCGGAGCGCCCCCGGGACCGCAGCGGCGCCACGTGGTGCTTGGGGGCGGCCTCCGTACTCGCTCCACTCGCAGGCCGCGTAAAGGCGGCGGCGCGGGCCGTAATGTGGCCCCGGGCGCGGAGACCGGCTCCGGTGGGGAGGATGCGCGGCCCGGCTCCTGCCTGCGGCTGCCGCATGGCTGTGCGGCGCTGCAGGGTCTGCCGCCATCGCCGCGTGCCTCGGGCGTGGAGCTCCCAGGGCGCAGGTAAGCGCTGAGCGGGCCCTGAGCGAGGAGGAGAAGCCGTGGGTTTAGGAAGTAGCAGAAGACCCCGCTCTTGGTCGGTTCCTGAGACTGCCCAGGAGTTCCTTAAGGAGATAGCTGGAGGACTAAGAAAGTGGAGCCAGTGACATTATATTGACTCCACTGATACTATCCTCCTAAATTAAATGGTGGAGGAACAAGGCCTGCCTGTGAGAGAAGGTCAGGGCCTACTTCGTCTACCTACAAGGTTTTAACGGTAATTAGAGGAAGCAAGTTACAGCTCGGGTATTTCTGTAGAAAACGGTGTGCGTGTCTGGTTTGAACTGAACACAATAAACCAAATTTCAGGGTTGTTGTGTTGCCTATTCTGTCTGTGCTGTGACAATGTTTTACCTGCGTGTTTTCGCTCACAGACTCGAGGGTCCCATTGTTCCCGGCTCCAGGACTGGTTGATGAGCGACGCTGGATGCACTGAAGAATTATGGTAACCAGTTTGGAAGCTGTACCCATCTGTTCAGCCCACGGGTTTATGTAAACCTGTCTGATAATCCGTGCAGCCTTGTGGAAGGGTTTCGTATGATGCCCTCCGGTGGCCACGACGTGTATTTTAAACCAAGCGGGAGCAGAAAGGGATTGGAAAAAGTGATCCTTTTTGCCCGCTTAAAAGGGGTTTGAGGGTAACTCCTTCTAAGCCCAAGGGCCTTCGGGCAGCCAGCCTTGGTAAAGTCCCTGGTTAGCTGATTTGGGCTATCCTGTCCTTGGGCAGCTCTTGCTGCTGTAATCCTTGCAGGGGATGCATGTACCAGTAAATGCATGCAGTGAAAAGCAAGAGGAAGAAAACCACTGACAGGTACCAGGAAAAATGCATCTTGCAGCACATAGCTTGCTGTCAGAGACGAGGACAGCTCATCCTTAACTGCTGTTGTGCTTTTGCATGATCTGCTTCAACAGTCAGCCGGAGTTCTTGTAGACGGGCCAGAGATGAGAAGTGGTTTAGCTTAAGTAGGAAAATCCCCTTTTACTGTCAGATACAGCTTCCAGTTTTGTGCAGGCCTGGCCCTTACTCAGAAATGGACAACACTTACCCCTGCCTGGTGGACTGCAGAGAAAGATGAGGTCAGTGTGAACGCCCAGCCTGGGTGTACTGGTCTGATCAACAGACCTTGTAGTGGAAGTGGTGGCCTCCCTGTAGAGGATTTATTTACAATACAGTGACAGCTGGTTTAAAAAATTAAGGCTGTTCATGCCTTTTCCTTTGTTGTATAAAAATTTAAGTGACAGAGCTGGTATTCCTAAGGGAGGAAGTGCTTGGGTTACTGCTGACAGGTGAAGCATATATTAAATTGAAACATGCCAACTCATTCTCTTACTGTTTTCAACCTAGTAGCCAATTACTACTTACTTGTTCCTTTCTCAGATAGTCCTGTTCTGCCTTTGCTGTCCCATACCATGGCAGGTGATGAGCACTGGGCCATGTTCTGCTGAGCCGGCTGCTCCATGCTCAGCCTTCAGGCCTGCGTTCTCCAGCAGATTCATCAAGCTGGTAATGTAATGACAGAGCTGTTTGGTAGCTGTAGTCCCACTCCCAAGTGTGTCCAAGCACCTCACATTCAGCTCAGAAAATCTGTCCTTGCAGCAGTCCAGCGAAAGGGTTGTGGTAGGTGGAGGTGGTGGTACTGCTCACAGTAGAACATCTACTTCCATCAGAATTATTGGGTTCACCTCTAAATATTTGTTGGGAGGTTCAGACATCTTCATAGCTATGCTCTGATACTTCTCCATCTTATTCTTTCAGATACCTACTCGAAGAGTGTGGTACTTGCTTTTGGGCGGATAAAGGTAAAATGTGTTCCAGTGGGTGAAAGTTGGACTCTGAATCAAGGGATAAATTTTTAAGCAAAGAATGAAGCTTTTTCACCACTGCAGTCGCTGGCAGCTGCTGTTCTCTAGTACAGCCTTGCCACTGTCAGCAATGCCCCCTGCATTGGTGGTGGTTGCTGGTGGAGTCACCCGTTTCTGGTGGATACCAGCTGTTGTGACCAAAAGCCAGTGCAGCTGCAGTCTGTGGCCTGCCTTAGAGGGGGTCTGACACTGACCAAAACAACCCTGGAAATCTCTGAATTCTAGTAGACTTAAGAAATGACCCTGTACTTGCCTAGCTCAGGGTCACTAAACCCATCTTTTTTTGAGGCTTGTGAAACAAACACATAGACCAGAGAAGACAGTTCTGATCACTGCATAATGCGTGTTCAGCTCCTGGTTTTATGGTTTCTGCAAAAGCTGTTTTGGGAGATGTTTTTAAGCTATTTGGGGAAGAACAGATGAGCTTTTGGCACACAGTTCTACAAAAAATCTCAGTTGCCAGGCTGTGTTTCTCACAGTATTCTTACAATATACAAGTAGAGACCTTGTATATTGTAGAGGCTGCTGCCTGTGCCCAACGATCCCCTAGAATGGAAACTTGAACCAATGATTTTTGTAATGAATATGCAATAAATCTGTGGAAAAGCTCTGTTAATGACTCTTGATTGAATTCGGGTAGTTTTGGCATACATGAATGAGGCTGTTCAGAGCTAGACAAGCCTATCTGATTGTCTGCTGTCTGGAAGTGAAGCCTAAGCAAGGACATTTCAGTGCATGCTGGGCCAGAGCTTCCAGCCCCCACAGGACACCCAAAGCTTCAAGGACGTAGCATTGGGGTGAGAATTCTTCAGCATTGAGGAGGAGAACAGATCTGTGAGAGTGGAGAATACACCCAGGTGGAGGTGAGCATAGCCAGAAAGAACCAGCTAAAAATGATGCTTTAGGTTTCTCTGCAGGGGCAGTGAAGCACTGCAAAAGGCCTCGGTTTGTTCTGTGAATGAAGTAGAGGCGTGGGCATTCTGTAAAAATGTCTTTTATTACTTGAGACAAGTGCTTGTCTAAAAGCCTCCCTGTGCGTGGTGGGCACTAACAGTTCACACACAGGGGAGGCGTATTTGGTTATCTCGTGTCACAGACTTCATGTAGCAACAAGACTACTTGATTGTGAATCAGCTTCATGGTTGGAGTGTTTTCAGCTCGGTCTAGCAGCTGTACTGTGATTATGCCTTTTGCTATTTTTGGTTTTCTTTGAATTTTTAGCTCTTCAGCAAACACAGGAGTGGAATTAATAAATGCTCTGGAGCAGGGGGGTTCGCTGGGCATCAAATGGGCACTGGGGGAACCACTGAGCCAGCTGCCATTGCTGCACGGTGACAGTGTCACCTCTGAGAAGGATGGTATCCATTTCCAACTGGAGAATTCTGGGATGCTAGTGGAATTGTGACCATAACAGTTTTCAGCTAAGATCCCGCCCAAGAGGACAGAAATTGTAAGGGCTTAGGCCTGGCAGCTGGTGTGGGTTAGGGTTGCTTTGCTCTTTCTTGGGAGACAGCTGGTTTATAGGGTGTGTGATGGAGCAGTTAATGCTTGAATAGGACATTGCTCACTGCGGGTTAAATATAGGTATGGTAGCTGTAGAACACAGGTTATGGGAGGGCAGTCCATGGGGGTACTGCAATTCCAGTAAGTATCCGTAAGATACCGGGTGTTTCCAAAGCAAAGCAGGGGTGAACATAATGCTGGAAGTGTGAGTTGAATGTGTACAGGTGCTGGGCAATATCTGCGTTGAAAAATGACAGTCTGCAGTTCTCATAGTCCAGCAAGATGCCAGTCCTTCTAGGTGGGAGAGTAATTCTGATGTCTGGTGTCATCCCACTGTGTAGGAATTCGTATTTGTGCCTGTAGGCAAGAAATTGAAGTCAAAAAACCTGAGGGCACCCTGGCTGCTCTCAAAGGGAAGTGCTTTGTGCACATAGGTGTGTTCAGGGCATGCTTCCTGCCAATTCGGCTTGCTCCAGAACAGCACTTGCCATGTTGTCACCTTGCCCCAGGATAGCTGTAGGCCCTGCCAGGGAGGGACCTGCTAAAACAGCTCAGTCCTGTCCTTCAGGCCCTGCTGTGCTACCCACGGGTTCTGTGGTACTGAGCTTCTTTCCTGCCAATCTTCCCTTGCAGCTGTAAGAAAGTGCAATCCCTTGGGCAGAGGCTGCCTGACGCACAGTGTGGTTGGCATCCTCCAGGCTATGGGGCATCATTTGTCAAATCCCACTGTCTAAATGACATTTCTGGCTGCTTTTCCTACAAGACCTTCCTCCTCAGCCCAGGTGGTGGTGGTGGGGAAGTTCCAGTCTTCGAGTTCATTTACTAGAGGGTGACATCTTTTAATTGTGATTCCTGGACTGTGGGTTATTGAAGGCCACGAAGGTGCTCCATAGGTAAGCAGCTTTGTCATGCAGGAAGCCCTCTTCCCTATGCAGTCTCTGTTCAAGCAATGCTGGGGTCCTTTAACAGTTACTCAAACAGTTCTCCCTAGTGTGGCACGCTGCAACCAAGATATGTGATTTCTATGGGAACATGAGCCTTTCTGTGCAGAAATAGGAAGATTTATTCAGTTGAAGTGATGAGTTATCTGGTATTTCATGAGGCCGAGCTTCTTCACTAACCACCTCCTCCACCTACACCACTCAGACCTGAGACTTCCCTATGGAAATTGGTATGGCAATGACTCAAACTGAGCAACGGCCCAGCTCCCTTTTCTGTCGGAAGTCCATGCTTGTTGCTTCAGAAGAATGAGAGTTTCAGTGTCCTTCTTACCTCAATGTAGCAAGGGAACCAAATAGCCTGCAGTGTGTGTGGAAGTCATTAGCTTTAGTGGGTTTGGTCTCCCTCATTAAGCACCATTTGTGGCTGTGTGGGAGGTGAGTGCCCGCGCTGCTGATGACTGTCTATGCAGCAGGGACCTGGGGAGGAGTGTGTGCTCCAGCCAGCTGGAGCATGTAAATCCTCCCTGTGTACCAGCAAGCAGAGGACAGGCAGATTTGGGCTGTGCTGTGCCACCCTTATCCTTTACTGACTATGCATGCATAGGTGGTGTCCAAGGGGGCCCAGCAGCACCCTGGCCACTCCTGGCTGAGCAGTAAGCCATTCAGACAGGGGTGCCTGGGGGTGTGATCTGTTTCTTGCTCCTAGATGATTTGAAGAGTGCCCAAACCTCACCAGGGAGTCAGGCCATCATGCTGGTATAAAGGTATCTGGGAAAAAGCCAGCAGGTTCAGCCGGCAGAGGGGAGCTGCCATTTCTGCATGCAGGTATGGCTGCTGGGTGCTTCCACAGGTAGGAGAGAGTATACAGCTGTGTTTAGCCAGATATGTAGTTTGATAGGTCATGTGGATCTGTTACTCTCTGTCTTCCCAGTGGGGTTTCAGTGACCCAAAACAAGGCCTTTACAGCTCACTTCTTTAGTGCAGATTTTATTCAGGTTAGTTCTAGGACTGCCTATTTCAATGTGAGAATGTCATTAAGCAGGAAGACTTGCCTAAAGGTTCCAGCATCCTTCCAACACCTGTTCACAGTGCCAGTGGTATAATGTCAGAGGCCCCTCATTAAGTGCTTGGTCTGTGCTTTGATATAAAATCTCTGGCTGCCCCCTGCAAGTACCATCTCTCTGCTGCTCTACCTGCAGGTGTACATGTAGGGGGTGTTCCTCTAGGAGAACTGTAGCTTCCACAGCCCTTACCTTGATGGTGTGATGATATGCCTCATGCACCAGGAGGAGTTGTTTGCCCCCAGATAACCATGTCTTGGAGTGTTTTCAAAAGCCACACCGATTCTGTACTCTGTATCTTCCTCAACTTCTACCTCCCAGTAATGCTTTCCTGGAAATGGAATCAGACTGCCCAGTATCCCAATGCACCTGTGGGAGACAGACAGCAATGTGTGCTCTGGCAGGGACTCTGCATGCTGAATGAACTCTATGCATGCTGAAGACCTGACACACAAACTGCATGTTTCTTTATGACACCTGCCCTCTTTTCACCTGTGGGAAGCTTTGTGGTTCTGAAGCGAGAAAGTTGGGCAAAATAACCCCTGCCAAATGCTTCTGAAACACCGTAACTGGAATTAAGAGGGCAACGTGAATCCTGTAAGACTATACCCCAGCTTTTTCTCAGGAAAAGTACACGGTGTATTAGCTGTCTTTGCTGCATCATTGGGATAGTAGGTTTCAAAACACACCTTCAGTTTTGAATGAGGGGGTCACACACACAACCTGTATGTTTCTGTGGTAGGGTCTAATGTTGTAAATTACAAAGGCAAAGGATGTTGCTGGTAGGCAGTGAGCTCATCTACCTCTAGGTAATGCTGAGAAAGAGCTGCACTCAGCTTTTGGAGGGCCTGATGTGTAAGGATGGGCACGCACAGCAAGATAGCTGTACTCTGTGCTACCTCACCATCAATCCCTTAAAGCAAATGTACAGTTCACTGCAAGTGCATGTAGATGTCTTGGGAATACCTTAAAGGCTGCTGAAATTAGGACTCAGAGAGGCTGTGTTGCTACAGCTTGAGAAGGAAAAGGAATGATGCAAAATGGATGGGTAAACATCTGTGAACAAAACATTACCATAGTAATGAGAGCTGCAAAGCCACCAAGGCAAGCCTGAGTCAGACCATAGGAGCTGCTGTGGTTAGGAAACACATCAGCCTTCTGGAGATCACACAAACTTCAAAAGGGTTTGCAATGTAATTTCCTTGTAGTGTGAGTGTTGGTCCTTTCAGCTTGGGAGCTTTTTCTTCTTTCTTTTTTCACAGTACCTTTGTATAAAAGAGGCTTCTGAAAGTTCACAGTGGCATCAAAAACTCAGCCTCAGAGTTCAGAATGAAATAAGTGCCAGCTCTGGCTGTTTATGTGAAACATAAAAGTACCCTGTGGAAGTGGGATGAAATCCCATTTAGGCTTATCATTATGACTTTAATGAAGAGAATCATCTGCCTCCTGGCTCTTTTCTACCACGCCTTCTAGTAACATTGCTTTTCCAACATGGGACTAAGTTGTGGGGTTGTGTTATTCTGTGGCTGCAAATGCCTGTCCTGGTTATATGTTGTGAAACACATGTTTCAGCAAGCCAAGTCTCATTTCGGTGGCAAAGGGCCTAATTCTTCTTTGGAAAGTAAAATCTGTTGGCCCAAATAGTATCAGCTAGATCTTTCAGCAGGAGGTAAGTATTCAGATTTCACTCCTTTCCGTACCATTTGCTTTGGCACTTAAATACCTGTTTGAATTCAGCTCAATGTGCCTAACGTGTAAGCAGATTTGTTTGTAGTTCTGGCTGGCTGCATCTGTAATCCTCTTTATGAACTTGCATTAACATCCAAGTGATGCTTAAGTTTCAAAGAGCAGCTAGAGAGAGACTGAGATTTAAACTCAGAATCAATGAGAGCTGCCAAAAGCCCCATTAGACACTTCCTTGCATCTATTTAAAAAACCCAAACAGATCAACTGTGCTTGGAACTGCAAAAGCCTCTTTCAAAGAGGGTCTGGTGCCCAGAGCACCAATAGGTTTTTTTGCCCACTGTGTAGTAGTTGCTGTAGTGAACAAGTTTTACATGAGATGAATGTTTGGTGGTTTCCATTGGACAGAGCTATATAAAAGCAACACCTAAATCTCCACATGTGAAAATGACACCAAGGGAAGATGGGCAGAGCCCCCTGCACATGATGTGCAAAGCTCTATCACCTTGGCAGCTTGCAGAGAAGGGGCAGGAGACAGGGAGCAACAGCCAGCAGAGAGGAGCAGCTCCTCAAATCTTGGAAGTGTGCAAGGGCTGATCAGTGTAATTAAAACAGAACCTAATCATTATGGTTGGGCTTTTTTTAATCCCACAAGTGCTATATTAAGAGTATCTGGACTTTGATAGGGTTTTTTATGTTTGTGTAACACTTTTCTAGAGGTTTTGGGCTCTGTGAAGAATTAAATGGGAAGAAAAATTTGGAATTTAAGAGAGGTCGGTGCACACATTGTGCAAAGGGAGATGTTGTAAATCATATGTATTAGTCACCCTAGAAATTCGCAGAAAAGAGCAGCAAGCCAGAAGGAGTTCAGTAATGCCCAGGAACAATAACCCCAGTGAAACTATGGGGCCTGAAGAAAGGGATGCAAGGTTTTACTCTTCAAGGACTTGTGGGAAAGCCTGCCATTTCAAACTTACCTTAGGAGCCCAACTTGAAATACCTTAGAATAAGTCTGATTTTATAAAAGATGACTAATCCATATTTTTAAAGGACTGATAAAGATGTTTGCAGTGGTCTAAAACTCAAGACAATTATAGCCACTTATGCAAAAAACAAGATGGATAAAACACTATACATTATACACACACATATACAGTCTGGAAGCGCTACTTGGTTGGTGCGTGCCTTGAATGTAAGGATTGCTGCAATACCAGTAAACCTTTTCAGTGGATTTAAATTCAGTGCAGGGGCATGTCGTAGGTGAAGCAGCCACAAGCTACATGCATTAGATGCAGCTGAAGTTTTTCAGTTTACCTTGTAAAGCTGTTATCATAGACAGGCAGATCACACTCTGGGTTTTCCAGTTCATCACATGCAATTGTGAATCCATCATCTAGAATCGCCAGCAAAGGATGGGCTGTGTCCTCATTAAGGTAGAAGGAGGTGCCTGCAAGAGAGAATGCATGAGGATAACTCCAGCAACTTCTTTATGGCATTGTGGTTTGCAGCAAAAGTGTGGTGAGATGTCATTGGGGTCCACAAAAAGATTAACCAGTGCTCTGGAGAGAAGCTGTGGCTGTCACTGAGAAGACAAGAGTTGTCCATTTGGAGTTTTTCAAATAAATGGGTGTTTTACAGCTTAACACTGTTTAGTTGCAGCCTTGTGAAAAGCAGAAAAGGGCCTTAACCTGGTTTGGAACCCAAAGCTGCAGGCATTACACAGAAAGTAGCTATTCAAAGATGAAGGTTTGTCCCTGCAATGGACTGTCCAGTTTCAAGTCATCTTCCTCAGAGATTAAGTAATCTCTGAAAGGAAAGGGGGGCTTAAAGACCTCTCCATGGCCTCACTCTTCCACAAAAATGCTGGGCATGCTTTGAAGAGAAGGATCTCTACAAAGGTGCCACATGCAGTGTTCCTCATGTTCAGATCAGCCTTCAGGGAGGTGTTAAGCCAGCCCAGGATGAAAGTCCTTCTGTCTCTCCCCGTTTGGAGAGCTCACAAAGCAGGTCTGACGCACTGTGCTCTGATGCGCTGCCATGTGTGTCACAGCTGGTGTTTGTAGTTGGTGTTTGTGTATCCACCCCAGTGAGAATCAAAGGTCATTCTCAGTGTTGGAGGTGAGAGCTTTCAGCAGACAGGTCAATTTGCATTAGCTGTTTGCATAATGTAGACTCAGAGAAGATAAATCTCTCCATGCTAATCCCAAATGAAATCATTATAATCAAACTGCAAGTTACTTCAATGCAAATACAATACAAACAATGACAGGGCAATTACAGGCATGTGCTGCTGAAAACAAACACATGCTGTGCAAGCAGAATTGGCAATTTCAAATATTGAGTTTGATTTAAGCAGTCGAAAAACACACAAACAATGGTAACACAATGACAAACTTCCTCTCCAGGGATTTAAGAATGACTGTTTCTTTTTCTGTGGTGTCACTGCTGTCTAGCAGGCAGGTTTCTTACTGGAATGTGGCTTTTTGCAGATCAATGGGTATGCAGTCAGCTTGCTGAAAAAGCACAATTTGCAAATTACTGAAGGTAAGGGCAGAAGAGATCCAGGTGTGTTGTTAACCACCTGTGGCTGATGTGGGAGGTTTGAGACACCCCAGTGAAGTTGCGGAGGTGAAGGTGAAAATAGGTGTCTACCTATAAGTCATTAAAATGAGCTTTGATTAGATGGTTGGGAGGGGAAAGGGCTTCCAACTTCCCTTTGGGGAAAAGGTTAAATCTTGCTCAGTGTGGTACTGAGAGTGGAGATGAAAATGCTATGTCAGTTACTAAAGCAAAGCTTCCAGCTAAAAGCTGGACTACCTTTTTCATAGTGAATAAAGGGGAACAGCCCTCATAGCTTCCCCAGCCATGCTGAAGATATTGATAGATACAGAGGAAGATTTTGCTAAATGACTCTAGAAAATGCTGTGTCTGCCATGCTTTCCAGCAGGAGGATCATTATAAGGTAATCTCTGAAGTAAAACTGCACTAAAACTTTCTTCATTGGTGGGTCAGTATTTGGCAAGCTGGCAACATCTTGGGGGTGTTGGGCTGATGCTGTCTTTTAAAATGTTTAGAATTCAGTAACTTTCAAGTATCAAATATACTGGGCAGAAATAATTTTAAATTACAGAGCTAAAGCAATGCACTTACTGTTACAAAAAGAGGGATTTTTTTCTTTCCTAAAAGTTTATCAGATATGTAGTTAGACGTAAGACATTAGGACCTGATCCAGAGGCCATTGAAGCCAGCAGGAATCTTTCTGTTGAGATAACAGATGCTACAACAGGCTGCTGGATTTGTCCCGCGCTGTGTGTACCTGTGGTGTGTATCAGGACAGGGTCACTTCTTTCACTGGAACCACCCAGGTTTAGGGCTCTAACACAGATGTGATAGCTTTGTGCTGGCTGGAGGTGAATTAGGACTTCGCAGTTAGGAATCCCCACAATTGATCTACAGAAAATAAATCAATGGAAAATGAGAGGGTACAGAACAAAGTTGGGCCTTTGAGGTTATTTTTCTGAGTAACAAAGAAAAAATTACATGATCGGCTTCTCTTGTAACCCATCAACAACACTTTACCTTGTACAGCTGTCAGTATTGGGGGCATCAGATAGTCTGTGACAGACTACACAGGTTTTTAAATTTGCTTCTGCCCTTTTCCCATTCCCCGTATAGTAATTTACATTTACACAATTAATTTTACTAAGAGGAATCTTTGTAAAGGTAGATTCATCAAAGGATCATGGATCCTTTCTTAATACTATCTGATGCCACATGACTTGAAATGGTTTAATCTCTCCAGGTCATTGACTAGATAGAATAGTGACTCACTCAGTAATAGTATCACCGTTTTCCTCATCTGCCAGCTTGGACAATTCAACTGTGTAGGAATCGACAGGGTTAATGTCTCCAGATTCCCAGCACACCAGTGCTGCGTTTTCACAACTTCGAATCTTTTTACTCTTTATGGTAGGTGGTGAAGGAGCTAAAAAGTAGTCAAAGAACAATTCTAAGCTGTTGCTTGAAGATGTTTGCAACAAACATGCTTTGACAACTTAAAAGATAGAACAAAATTGTGAACTAATGCTAACTAATATAGTTAGAAATCTGTTTCTCCAATGGACAATAAACAGCAGGCAGGGCAATAACAGTACTATTTAAAGAGTTAATTTGGACTGTAACTGTCCCAAAGAGAATAAATTAGAGAAGTAATGTAGATCAAGCCTGATTACACAATCATTTTCTATGATTGCTCTTATCTTTGTTATAAGGGTGCCTCTCTTCTCCAAGATGTCAAAGACATCTGGAATGGGTGCTTGAAGGTCTCGCTGTGACCTCTCTATGTCAGGATTTCACAAAATGTGCTTGATCGAACTGCAGTTACAAAGGGCAGCATAGCAGGTGAATCCACAGAATACCTACAGGCCAAGAAAAGGAGAGGTGACATCCACCTGGCAGAACTGGGAGACTTGAGCCTTATTCCCAGCTCTTCTACATACTTGTATCTAAGTAAGTTATTTTGTGCTTCTGTTTCTTCAATTCTAAAACAGGGACAATTGGCCTGATAGGCTCTCCAAATAAAAGTAGGAAATTCCCATGCAGTCAATAGACTTGCATCAGAAGAAACAAAGTGCCCAGAAAGAATCACTGGCATAAAATTCAGAGATGACTGTGAATTTCACTATGAAGGTTGCATAACTGTATGAATGAAGTATTTTTACCTGTTACATAAACTGTTCTTTCACTTGGTGGACTGATACCAGAGGCATTTAAAGCACTGACCCAAAATTCATACTGTGTATTCGGCAGCAGATTAGTAATGGTGCAGTATGTTTCTTTGACTTTCAGCGTATGCTCTGAAATAAGAACACCACCACATTTACAGTGCTTTTACAGAGTTACCCACTCCTCCCCAAAGCTGCCTCAAATAATGGAGTTGAGGTGCATTGTTTTGTCTGCTGAGTTCAAGAAAGCTCCCTGTGCTCCATACCCTTTGATTAGCTGTCAGGCTGCTTCACCATGCCTTCCCCTAAGGAGGCATAAATCAGATAACACAGCAGCTTCTGAAGTAGCCACATCACTCAGAGAGGAAAAACCAAGAAATCCCAGAGAGAAAGGTCACCCACCTGCCACTGGATCTTTTCCTAAAAATACCTTGCATGTTCCTACTCCAGGGATGCTGTCTGGTCTGCTCTGGTCAGCTCAGCTCGGCTCATCCCAGCAGCGGGACAAGAGCTGAAAGTATTTCCACTACTAATCTCTCATTCTTCATCATAAATTTGAATAGGTTCTGCTTTTCACAGAATCATTAGGAAGGGACCTCTGGAGATCATCCAGTTACATCCCCCTGCTATGGCAGGGCCACTCAGAGCAGGTTACAGGGGAACACATCCAGGTGGGTTTTGAATGTCTCCAGAGAGGGAGACTCCATGACCCCGTGGGCAGCCTGTTCCAGTGGTCTGCCACCCTCAACGTAAAGTTCTTCCTCACGTTGAGGTGACACTTCTTGTGTTTTAGTTTATGCTCCTTATTGCTCCTCATCCTGTCACTGGTCACCACTGAAAAGAATCTGGCACCATCTTCTTGGCACTCACCTTTGAGATATTTATATGCATTAATGAGATTTTCTTTCTGAACTGGCCATTTGGCACTCAGCTGGCTTCCACTTTTGCTGAAGTGACTGGATGTTTTCAGTCTGCAAGATTATTATTAGCAAAGGCATTTTTGTCACAACAAAAAGTGGGGTATTTTAGGATGGTCTGTGGTTCTTTTTCTGTGTGTGCGGGTGATGGGGAGTTACAGTCTATTATTAGCACTGAGATAAACTGTAGAATGACTGCGGGGGTTTCAGTGACATGCTGATAATATGATGATTTGCTCTCTAAAAATACTGTGCTTTGCAGTGGATGCAGCACATATGTGTCTAACACACTGCCCACCCTCCAGGAAAGGAAATACTACTGTTGAGACCTGACTCCATCCACTGTCCCCTTCCCACTCTTGCTATTCCAGCTGCTGCCCCATCATGTGTTTGCTCCTGTGTTGGGTCCTGCTGCAGCTGGCAGCATGGCAGACCTAGCAGGGGAAGAGTGATAGAGCCAGAAGGAGGAAACATACTGGCAGATATGACAGCTTTGGTGTTGGAGAGAGTGAACAGAAAGTGTACCAGTTGCCACAGAAAGTCGAGAGGCACTTTGAAACCAGCTGGTTTTGCCAGTGGAGAGCTGAGATGTCCCTTTAGGTCCAGGCCTCCTTACCTGGTTGTTCATCACTGCGCCTCTCATTGTTCACTGTTTTATAGCACAGTTGGTAGCACTCAACAGTGTCATCTGAGAAGAGGCTCCAGCAAACTCTAAGCGAGGTGCCAGTTGCTGCATTGGGAGCCTGGGGATTGATCACAGGGGCACAAGGAGCTGCAGAGGGGAAAACAGGCCAGGTTTTGAATGTATAAACATGGTCTGTTCACAGGCAAATATCTCTCCTCTCACAAAGGTGCTTGCACAAAGCCTAGGCATTGAATAGGGTCATATTGCTCCCACATGGAGAAAAGTGAGTTGACCCTGTAAATACTTGTAAATAATAATCAGGTCACTGGTATATGGATTAGTCTTGTTTCAAAGCAAAACAATAAATACATAAGCCTCAGCCAAACCCTTCTCTTGACCTCCCCTGCCACTGAATACTGCTGTATATTACAGAGCAACATCTGATGTGCACAGCACTGCTGTGGACCAGCCCAGGGTCTGAGGAGCCTCTGGAGGAAAGATGAGGGAAAAGCTGTATAAGGGGTCATCAGCACAATCAAATAAGTAGCAAATGATATTTTACTTTCAGAAAGCACAACATAAGGGCATAAAAGTTGAATATTGTTGTTTCTGACCACTCGTGGTATGCTAGAAAAGATTTAAAATATTTTTTATTTTTATTTTCTAGTTATTAGAAATATGTTTGGATTTTGCTCTATTTCATGTGGATAATAGGAAAAATGTTTGCTAAATAGCAGAGGAACAAGCCACTGAAATCTGGTTATCTAGAGAAGCTGTGCAGGTTATTTAAAGCAGTCTGGTGTCCTGCACTTTATTCAAGCAACTACAAGTTAAGACAAGTTATCGGCAGCAAAGCATGCCTCACTCCTCAACAGAAGGGGGTAGTCTTTGTGAGTGTTCTAGGAAATCATCCAGCAAAATCAGGGAAGGCCAAACTTGGCAGTTTTTGTAATTCTATATTCATAGAATCATAGAATAGTTAGGGTTGGAAAGGACCTTAAGATCATCTAGTTCCAACCCCCTGCAATGGGCAGGGGCACCTCCCACTAAACCATGCTACCCAAGGCTCTGTCCAACCCAGCCTTGAACACTGCCAGAGATGGAGCATTCACAACTTCCCTGGGCAGCCCATTCCAGTGCCTCACCACCCTTCCTTATACCCAATCTAAACTTCCCCTGTTTAAGTTTGAACCTGTTACCCCTTGTCCTATCACTACAGTCCCTAATGAAGAGTCCTTGTAGCCCCCCTTCAGATACTGGAAGGCTGCTATGAGGTCTCCATGCAGCCTTCTCTTGTCCAGGCTGAACAGCCCCAACTTTCTCATCCTGTCTTCATACGGGAGGTGCTCCAGACCCCTGATCATCTTCATCGCCCTCCTCTGGACTTGTTCCAACAGTTCCATGTCCTTTTTATGTTGAGGACACCAGAACTGCACACAATACTCGAAGTGAGGTCTCACAAGAGCAGAGTAGAGGGGCAGGATCACCTCCCTCAACCTGCTGGTCATGCTGCTTTTGATGCAGCCCAGGATACGGTTGGCTTTCTGGGCTGCAAGCGCACACTGCCAGCTCATGCTCATTTTTTCGTAGACCAATGCCCCCAAGTCCTTCTCTGCAGGGCTGCTCTGTATCTCTTCTCTGCCCAACCTGTAGCTGTGCCTGGGATTGCTCCGACCCAGGTGGAGGACCTTGTACTTGTCATGGTATATTGAAAACAAACTGGGGGGAATGGGGAATCCAAAAATAGATTCCAGTGTCTCTCTCTATATAAACAAACAAATCTGGAGGGAAAAACAGATGCTAATTCAGCTTTTGCAGTTCTCTTTTCAAATAAGTAATGGAATTCTGTTTAATGCATATTCTTAATTAAATGTAAATAAGTCTGAAATAATGATCAGCTGGAAGAGTACCTGGAATAATATTAATGGAGTTCATTAGTTGCTCAACTTCAGAGAAATCTATGACCCGCTCTTCAAAGTCTGGCACTGTTGAAAGCTCTAAATCCACTTCTTTCTTTAAGAATTCTTCCAGCCTGTAAATGTAAGGGGAAAAAAATGTGTCTAATTGGAAGTACTGTAGGGTTGGAGATACCCTTCTATGATACCTATTGGTAAGAGCAGAAGAACAGCCAACTCTAAATTAACTACAATTTCCTCAAAATTGTGTTGTCATAGTTGTACAAAGCTCAGTCTCCCATGGCCTTTGTGCTCCCACCAAGCAGGTGAGTGAGACTTCCCCACTACGGGAAGCAAGTCATTAGCTCCATGACTTTCATTATTTTGAATTTACAACACTATTATTAATTCAGGATCTCTCGACTCAAGGTGTTGTAAATTTGAAACAAAGGGCTATCTTTTCTCTGTGTTTTCATAAATGATGAAAATCAATTTAAATGTATTTTTTTCCACTTGATTTAGTGTGCTTAAGACTTCTTCCAATTGCTCCAAGATCTTCCAGTACCTGTTTTGAGCACCCACCGCTTGACTTTCTACCCCTCTATATTAATGTATAAATAAGCCTGTTACTAATCTATTTAGGGAGCTCAGTTTTAGTCAGATTTGTATCCAGAGCATTTCTTTCAAGATCTTTAGTAATTGCAGCCACTGTAATTAGTTCCTCATGACTAAGCTAAAAACAGTGATTTATTCATGCTCTAACTCTCCTTTTGGGTTTTGTTTTTTGTTTTTTGTTTTTTTTTTCCAATTGGCTCAAAACTATTTTTGAGTGTTTAACTTCTTAAAGCAACTTTTCCTGCTGCAGTTTAAACTAGAAATACTAAAGATTTCAATAGCTCTAGTAGCTTAAGTAACATTTGTGTGCCTGAACAGAGGCCAGGACATGCAAGTGTCTCCAGTAACAGGTCCCATTAGCAGGAAGAAATGTGACATAAAATCCCAGACTGTGATACTACCTGTCAACCATGGTTATTGCTGCCTGTAGAAAAAAGAGAGAGAATGTGTTAAAGATAGAAAAGATATATTTCTTGCATTTGTCCAGAGTCAGACTACATCATGCAGTTAATCTGTCTTACATGAATTGTCCCAGATGCTGCCCTCAGAGTGAACTAACTGGCTGAGAACAAAGCTGTGCCTAACTGTCCATTCCCATGGACAGATCTTGGCTGAATTTACAGCAAGATAACGTGCATTATCAGGCAGCGACCAGTGTTTGCCCATCTGGGCTGTATCCTTCCTCAGTTGTCCAAAGTGCCAATAGATCCTTCACAAACAAAACTAAGAGCTGGGGAAAAGAATTTAGTGAAGTTATCTGCGTCTGAGCAGTGACTGTTACTGGAAGACGGATGTATCATCCCTGGAGAAACCTAAGCAGCTGAGAGCTCATCACAAAGAGCTATTCACTTCTTGGGGAATAATAGTTCCCAGGAGTGATGTTAAACTGTTTATGTGCTAAGGAGAAAAGGTTATTCCAAAGATGCAGAGGAATGGGAAAAGTCAGCTCCTATGAAGAACTCAGCAGGATGGAGTGACACAGCAAGCTGATCTGCTAGAGCAGACTGGAGGTGGTAGAAGATTGGTTTTACTGTCTGGTTCAGAAGTTATTGTGGCTGTGCTACAGAAAAACTCCCACCCACCTGAGTCACAGGACAGCTCACATTAGAGCAATCACTCAGCAGCAGTGAAAATTCCTTTTTTTTTCCCCCCAATTATTTTTCTACCTTCTAAAGATAAATATCTTGAACCTCCTCAACAGTGAAATTAACCCATCAGTTTGCAGTAGCTCCTTATGTGTTTAGTTCGAAGCCTCCTGTTCAGCTGAACTTTCCAACAAAATGAGCAAGAAAAAGAAACATCTTCTAAGGTGGTTGCATCTGCCTGCCTGCTGTGAGCCTAGAATAGAGCAAGAGAGCTGAGCCTGCAGGAGGCAATGAACACTAAATGCCTCCAGAGTATCCTGAGATAAGCTTTTTAGTGAGATATCTTCTCTCTGAACCCCAGTGAGACTCACAAATCATTGAGCATCCACATTACAAACTTCTGCTGCTGCTTCTGCATTTTGGTCCCATTGTGTTGCCCCATTAAGTCAATGCCATCATACCAAGCACCTGGAGCAATGACAGCACCATGGATCAAGGACCCCAAATGCCCTTTAGCAGTAAAGCCACTTGTGGCTTTGCAGCTGGGGGCTACTTGCAAGCAGCAAAGAGCAATTAGCAATTAGCTTTGCCAGTTAAAGTTCCTTACCTTCATAAAATTGGCTTTGTCATTTTCCAGGTAAAGCTCCTGGGTTGTGTCTGTCAGCTCCTTGCAGGTGTCAAGATGTTCCCCGCAACTGACCAGCTGCCCATATAATGCTTCCAGCTTCTGCCTCTTTTCTTCCCCTAGTGCTTCCAACTGTTCTTCATACTTCTGAGCAAGCACTTGCACTGCATCGTTGTAATGCACCTCAAAGTTCTCCTCTTGCCTCCCAAAGTTTTCCTGAAAGGCATTTAGGGGTTGGTTTGTTGGTGTCAGGCCTGAGAAAAAACTCAGGTCTGCCTAAAATCCTCCTCGTCGGGAAGGCAATGCCAGTGCACAGAAGCTGTAATTTGACTAATTTGCATTTTTAGGGGTTTATTCTAATCATTCACCCCACTGAGGCACAAGAGAGTGCTGGATTTGGTTCCAAGCATAAGAGCATCAGAAATGATAATTAAAAAAATGATGCAATGCAACTGTCTTCAACCTAAGCCCAACGTAGTACAACCACACATATATCCTTGCCATAATCTCCCAAGTATTTCTACCAACACAGTCAAGCACATCCTTCCATGAGAGATCCATGGATTCTCACTGAGGGAGTTGAGCAGCTAATGCTGGTATCCTCACTTGCTGCTGGAGAAAGCATTAGGAAGAAAGGTTTAAGGAGCAGGCAAAGCTTTATTGCCAGCAGCTGCCTACTGCTCGGACACCCATGTCCTGTGCCACATGTGGCAGACAGAAGACAGTAGGTGCCTTGAGTTACTGCTTGTTTGACTTGCTGCCAGCTGAGACCCTTCCCTGGTGCCAAGTTGACATCAACTGTGCAGAAGCACAACCCTTTACATGTTGTAGATCAGTGCAGGTGCTCCAAGGGTTTGCCTATACCTGGCATCTGTAAATGAAACTAAGTGAATGCAAGTGGTAGGCTGTGGATGGACTAGCTGGATCACAGGTCCTTGGCTATTTAAAACTAAGTTAACCTGAGCAGGGGTCCCTTTATTTCTGAATGGTAGTGTCTGTGCAAATGCTCAGTGTGGTTTTACCAGCCCAGTTAAAAAATTCATTAGGATGAATTTTCCTAAGTACCTCAGTCTAGGCAAACCCCAAGGTAACTCTGTGCTCTGCTACTTTAACTACTCACCTCATTAACAACTTAATACTATGACTGTCAAAACGGTTTTAAACCCAGTACCACTGTTAGCTCGAGAAAATATGACTTACCTCTACAGTGATGAAGATTTCCTCCAAGTGACTGGCAAAGTTTTCCATCTGAGCAATCTGCTCTTCCAACTTGCACATGTTTTTATGAATCTCCTCCTACCAAAACACACAGTGTGATTCTTAGTATGTCTGAACACTCTTACAGAGGCACTGCAGTACACTTGTATTACTCTTACCTTTTCGCTTTCCATGGCATTGGGGAGCTTAGTCACCTCATGATCCTTGTGCTCACCAAACAGTTTGTCAAAAGCTCGGATTGGTATCTTGCAGGTAGAACAAAAAACATTCCCTGATTCCTCCTCCTCACTGACAGCCTGACTGTTCCATTCATCTGAAATGCCACTGCTGCTAAGCCCCTCTCCGGACCTGATGGGACTCTCAGCATCATCCGCTCTGGCTTTGCTCTCATCTTCATCTTGAGAAGCCTCACCAGGAAGTCCCCATTGCTTTGTGCTTCGACTTTGATCTTTCACTGAAGAGCTGCGTTTTGATGCATTATACACAGAGCCTTGTGACCTTTCTTTTTCTGTGCGAGCAGATGGCCGTCTGCTCTCCACCATCTCCGGATGTCCTCCAAGAAGCTCAAGCTCTTTTTCTCTATCCTCATCGAGTCCATACATCTTAGCCAATTCTGCAACCTCCTTTTCCAAGTCATATCCAGCTTCTTGCGAGTGCTGAAATTTTTCACTACTCAGTGCAGATTCCCTTCTTGTATCCCCCAGAGATCTTTCTCCTTCACCAGATAGCTCTTCAGGAAAGATGTCAAACCTCTCCTTTGAGCCATAAAGATCCATGTGATAAAATATCAAGCCTCCAGCCTCAGTCTCACTAGACTCTGGGACTGCTGGGGATGCTGAACGACCAGTCAACTGGTCACTAGTTTCATCCTCTCTTCTGCTGCCAGATCTGGATGACATTGGTATCCTCAGTGAGGCTTTTGAGATTGTAAGTCTCAATCCTGTAAAAGATAAGAAAGATCCTTAGCTACATATTCAGATATCAAGCATGAGATTTTCTTGCTTAAAAATATATGGATGGAATAAGTTTGGCTGAGGACTGCTCAGGGCCTGGAGGTAGACATGGGAAAGACCAAAGCCAGCAGCTTTAATTACTAAGTGAAGCTTCTGAAGGGAAGCCACAGGTAGCTTTTTTTCTCACCTCCATGCAAAGCACAGCAGAGAGCTTTCTCTAGCATGCATCCTGTGTTTTCTGAATGGCTCATCTGTGACCCTTATGTCTGATTTCCAAACTGTGGGGTACTCCTGTTCTTGGCTCAACAGGGCAACTGTGCTTCAAGAGCATTTAGTACTATTCTGTACAATTGCAGATGGCGTGGTTTGAAATCTGCCTACCCTTCAGCTGCTCTTAAGCGCTCTTTCTGAACCATCAGTTAGGCAATACTGCAGGATGTCCTCTCTTGTGACCACTGATGCCACATAACGCACTAGGAAATGTACTGAAAAATCCTGTTCTGGATTTTTAAAGTTGCCATTCTTGATACTGAAACTTGAGGTTTCTTTTAACATTTAGTGTGAGGTGTCCCTGCCCATGGCAGGGCAGTTGGAACTAGATGATCTTAAGGTCCTTTCCAACCCTAAGTATTCTATGATTCTATGAACATTACTATCAGTCCAGGTCTCAGGTACTTTCTATAAAACAAGGAAAAATACTCTCCTTTGGGAGTTCTCAGGTGCTGTGAAAATACATGTTTTAACATAAATGAAGCTCAGAAAAAAGATCGATGACAATCTCCATGATAAAGCATACAGTAACGAGGAAGCAAGGCGGGTCACTGACCCATGAATTGAGAGAAGTCTGTTCTGACCTGGAGCTTGCACACTTTGTCCGTTCTGTGCAGTGTGGGATGTGTGAAAAGCACATGGATGTAAAATGCAAAGGCAGATAAAGTAGATGCACAAGCATGAACCTTAAAAGTGCAAGACAATTTTAATGCTGACTCCCCAAGCCCAGTTTTTCCACCCAGCCTATATTAACAACAGCACATGAAATAATATGAGTACAGAGGCAGTTCTCAGTCAGAGCTGTAAAGTCCCTGCAGCCCTCCACTGTTCACCACCACAAACAAAATAATACCACGGAACCAGTCAGGTCAATTTCATCAGCAGTTTACTACAACAGGCAAAAGAGTTGATGGCAAGATTTCAGCTGAATATTAATGTATCTCTAGTTACATCTAGTCCTAGTTAAGTGAAGTATATGAAAGCTTTAAAACCACTTTCTCACAGAAAAAATCCAAAAGGTCTGCCAGAAATCAAGGTTATCAAACCTCCTCAGAAGCTTTTACATAAGCTTTGCTTTCAAACTACTTTTTATGGTCTTTGTAGTTCTGAGTATTTGCTATCAAAATAATTTCATCAGTATGTTACCAATATTCCTGATTACTTAGCTAGGATTACTTAGCTAACAAAGTTACCACAGTCAGTGACTTATTAGAAAGCAACTTCTAAAACCGGTGAAAAATGCTAAGAAACTTCCCACTCTCTCTTTTCATACCAATGGCTGAAAACCATCCAGCCTTCTGGATCAGTAAGAAAACACACAGAGAAGTCCTCTGTTTGTCTTCTGGCACTGCAGACATGGTGTGGACTCTACAGCTAGCAATATCTTACTATAGACAAAACCACTGAAGTTAGGCAGAAATAGTATTTATGCTAAAGGCATTAATAAATCATGCAAATTCTAACATATTAAACAGAGAAAAGGTCTTGACACATACCAGGAAATGTTCTCTGGCCCCCGTGAAAACTTTTTTCTCCATAATTATAACAATAAGGCTTGCTTTAGAAGCTACTACTAACTAGAGAAGTGAATTAACAAGTATTTTCCCACTAAAATGAAATTAAATTGCATAAATTAAAATTAGCATAATTAAGCTCGTCTGGAACCCTGCTGCCTAAATAAGATTTTCAGATGATTGCTCAGTTTACAGGAACAGATACAATTACAGTGAAGAATGTTCAAGTCAGTAATCATCAGTTATCAAAAATATATAACAAAGAATGTTACTACCTAAAAACTTGCCTTCTATCTTAAGACATCATAAATTCTTCTGATAGCTCAGATGGCATCAAACTTCACATTTATTTCCCCTAGTAAAAATTAATTCACGTGAAATCAATTCGCTGCCACTTTCACATAACTGCAGTTGGAAGACATTGCTGTAACCCTAGACCGCCTCTTTGCTCAGATAGGGACGTGCCAGCAATGAGCAATGGAACAAATATAGATGTGCCCCAGCTGTCCTTCAGCAGTGTGCTACTTGAGTGTCACCAGGATGAATGTCATACACTGAGAAAAGGCTCTGAACATTGATTTCTGGACCTGAAGTACTTGGAACAATTATAGAGAGCTCTTGCTAAGGCCAGAGCACCCTCTCACTTTCTGAGGTGGTATTAATAAACCCTGCAGGGTGCAGTCATTGACTTTAGGTGTGATTTCCAAAGCTGTGGTGCTATGCAGAGTGTTGTGTGTGGGATACATGAAACATGCATCCTGCACAAACTGACTTAAATGGCTGGATGCATACTTACAGCATTGCTGCACAATTAAATGGAAATACCTGTTCTGTTCTTTGCAAACGATTAATGGCAAAGTTATTTTCTCTATTAAATTAGCAAAAGCTTTACTCTGCTAATCGAGATCAGATTCTAGTAAAAATATTAAAATTCAGAATTTAGAAGAAATCTGAAATTGTAGTGTTGCATAAATATACATACACATACATCCCGCCATGTAGGTATATGCTAGACCTCTGGAAAACTATCATAGAGAATAACGTGGCCAATGGCCCAGCTAGGGTGCGTGTTCCCATAAACATATCCTTTCAGTCTGTGCTCAGCAGCAGTTCACCTGATAAAAAGCAGGCTGTACATTACCACTGATTATTATGATTACTGTAGCACTTGAGCTTTATGTATCTATCTGCCCAAACCCACAGCTGTCCAGCATACATAACCTTTTGCTTGTGAACATGCTACTGAGCCAGCCTTGCTGGCAAGAGCTTTTTAAGCATGTCTGAGAACATTGCATTATATACATCTTGAGCTCAGGGGACAGCACACGGGGAAGCATCTATTGGATCCTGACACAGCTCTGCTTTTTCCCCTTTTTTTCCAATTACACTTGATGTCATTCCCTTACATTTCTAGCAGTGTGATTGTTTGCTGTTTTGCTAAGGGAATACAAGTTAATTACCCATGTAGTCATGATCTCATTAGTGCTGACAGTGCCTCCATCAGCTGTGAGAGCAAAGCAGAAAAGTTTTCACAGAAATGAGGTAGCCTTTGCTGAAATGTTAACATTTATGCTGCCAAACAGATTTTATTACTTTTTCAGATGAGAACTCATTTTTGCCCTTATGCTGTTAAGCTGCACTATCTTGCAGGCCTTCATTTATTGACAAATTAGTAGCATCAGCTTTGCTTCCAATGGCTGGAATATGACATTTTTAACATGAATTAAATTCAGCCTTGCACACAAGGTCTGAATAAGAGATACGTGCTTTATGAAAATGTCTTTGCTCTCCACTCCCCTCAGAGGCCCATGAGGCAGTGGTATAGTAGGTATGACCACCTTAGGACTTAGTTGACTTAAGGACAAGCACCATTTGACTGCAAGGTGGTTTGTGGCCATGGCCTCTGGGCCTGAGGCCGCCTGCCACCCCCATTTCAAAGTGTGCGGAAGGTGTGCAAGGATTCTGTGGGCTCAGAGAAGGGAACAAGTTATGAAATTTAGCCGGGAATTCCCGGGAATGATGGCTGCGAGAAAAACTGGGACACAGGGCAGCTTTCCCTTAGCCAGTGTAGCCAAAGGCTCAGGCCCTGGGGTGCACTGAAATGGCGGTGGGGACGCCCTGAGGTAACACCCGTGCTCCTTCCCGAAGGGTTGTGCGTCCCTACGGCCTCCGCCCGCCGCTAAGCACGGAAATAACTGCTTATTTCACAGAAATCACCGGGTTTTGCACACCTGGGGGCACCTCACACGCACAGCACCCACCACACACCCCTCTACTGTTTATTTCTGTGGCAACCATGCGAGCCCGCCCGCCCCGGCCACGCCTTGGTCCCGCCCCTCGGGGCGACGTTCGCCAATGGGCCCGCGAGTTGCCGGTGACGCGCCGCGAGGGGCCCGCCCCCTCGCCGGTTGCGCGCTGCGCCTTTAAGGTCTCAGTTTCTGTTTCGTTCCGTGGGCGCGCCGCGATGGAGCCGCAGCCCGACAGCCTGGAGGGGTGGGTGGCCGTGCGGGACACCGCCTTCGTCGAGCCCCAGCCGCCGCCGCGGCTCCGCTTCCTCGTGGGCTGGAACGGCGTGGAGGGCGCTTTCGCCGTGACCTGCCACAGCCGAGCGGAGGCGGCGGCGCAGGCCCCGCAGAGCTGGGCCGGTCTCTTCTCGGCGCCAGCCCTGCGCGGCGTCCACCAGCAGCTGTCGGCTGTCTGTCCGCGTCTGGAGCCCGCATTCCCCGCGCTGCCCTCCACGCTGCCCGGCGCCACCACCGGCGGGCTCTGGGCCGTGCTGTTCCCTGGCGGCACGGTGCCGAGCGAGGCCGAAGTACAGGAGCTGTGCCGGGAGCTGGAGTTCTACCTGGGCTGGGCCCTGGAGCTCTGCGGCGGCCGTGTGGTGCTGGACACTCTCTTCGCCGCCGACCGCCGCCGCGACGATGAGTACTTCGAGAGTCTTCACGAGCTCCGCGCGAAGGCCCTGCGCGGCCACGTGGCCCGGGCCAAGGAGGCCCTGAGGCGGGTACGGGCCCCGGGGACGGGTGGAGGGGCCTGACCGGGGCAGCGGCCTTGGCCGGCCCCGCTGCCGGGCCAGCGGACACCTACGGGGTGGGCCTGCTGTCCCCGAGGGGGCACGGCGGTGTGCAGGTGCTGCAGGGCCACCCCCTGCTCTGCTGCAGGAAGAAACGACTTTCCCTTTGGTGTAGGTCCACTTTTGACTGCTTTATGCTGCAGCACAGCTCGCAGGTGCACCTCAGTTTTAGTACCTCTTTCTCACCTGGGGGTTGCATGCCTGAGGCTGGCAACCTCTGCTGCAGGAGCTGCGGTCACTCAGGTCACACTCACGTTTGGGTGATATGAGCAAGGGTAACCAAGTCACTAATGTCTTGCTTATAGTAGTGCCCAGTGTTCATGTTAGTGCTTACACAAACACATTTTTATTGGCTGGAAACCAGCAAGTCAACTTTCTCAGGTACTGAGTGTCATCAGTCTTTGGGTTTTGCTTTATTAAGTGGTGAATAAGCCAGCACCGTTGGGCACCCTGTATAAGACATTGGGGCACTTACTTAATCTGCATGTGCTCCTGCAAAAACACTTTGCTAAAAATATCCAGCAGTGTTGTGCAATGGGTGGGATGGAAACTGAAAGGGAGAGTACAGTCATGCTCTCCTCTTCTAACCTGTAAAGGTCTTGCACTGCGTGTTTGCAATAATTTCTGTAACTTGGGGATTCTCAGTCAGGTTTTTATTAAAAACAAACTTAGCCATTGACCTACGCCAAACAGATGTTTTGTAGTCAGAGAAACTGTGTGAAGTGTCGAATTCTGGCCTAATGATTGTATGGTCAAATGCTGTCAGTCTTCCTTTAGGGCCATAAGCTGCTTCTTGCTGTAGATGTGTTCCTGCATTTTTTCCCCTGTTGTAGTAAGCATAAGTTTAAAGGATGGTACCTAGTAACATACTTGCAGTTAGGACATTATGTTAAAACAAGAGCTTACAGATACTTTAAGCTCAGCAGTGTGTGGCTGCTGCAGTTTCTTGCAGTATCTTTGCAGTCTATTTCATGGCAAAGTAAGCTAAAAGGTATCTTATGAAAATGATCATGCTTTGGAGAAAAGACAGTTGGCTTTAGCCTTCTGTTTGCTATTTCACTTCAGTATTTAACAGCTGTAACAACATTACTGTTTCAGAAAGACATTTTAACACCACAGCTTTAGCATACATGAACTATATGCAGTCTTGTATATGAAAGCTATAGTGTCTGTAACTGATTATAACAGTTCATGGCCCTTGCAGGCCTAACAGGAGCACAAATTAATTGCAGTCTATACCAAGTTATGCAGGATTCAGGACATAAACCCTGCCTCGTTCGGTGCTAAACTAGCCTTAAGTATTAGAGCATCCTTATTCCCTTTTTGTATCCAGGTTGTTCTCAAATACTTCATCCTCTGGGCCAGGAAATTGATTCTGAAGAATGCAAAAGGTGTTTGTACAAGATGGAGGAGGGTAGTATTGTGTAAATACTTTTTCTGCTTGTGTAATACTTTTTTTGGAACACATACTTTGTGTTCAAAGACAAAGTAAAAAACCCAAGTGCAGTACTGTTACATCAACCAGAGTAGTCAGGCTGATGGTGAACCAGAATTCTATGAAGAGACTGTCAGATTGTGTAAAGGATTATATTTTAAAACAGGCAAAATACTATGCTCCCCTCAGCCCCTTGTAATGAATAATTGTCTCATGAACTGACTTTGGAATTCGCTAATACTTCTCCTGTTAATTGCTGTAAACATCTTCCAGGAGCAGCATGACCCTTGCTACTGGCTTGGAGTGTGGGAACCAGAAAGTGAACTATTGTGTTTCTATTTGGCTTTGATACTGTGGACAGAAAAGCAGGCTGTTAAATTGCTGCAGGCACATTTAGGATTATCTGATCTGCCATGAGCTCCTAGGGAAGCCCAAGAGGCCACGGGACTTCTGGGATTATTGGAAATGTTTCAGTTCATATGCTCTTGTTCCCCTGTCTGCCCTGTGCCCAGCCTGAAGGGAGGATGGGTAAGAAATGCTCTTGAGCTGACTTGACACAGATTTTCCTTGGGAAATGCCTCCACAACTGGGAACTTTGCTTCTGCTGCCTTACCTAGGCTCAGCTGGCAAGAGCAAAGGTTTTTTAACTTCAGTGCTTTTTAGCTGCAGCACAATCAAGCTTATGTTTCTAATGCTTTTTCTCATTGTTGTAGCACCAAACACCCCCTATTCCCTTCCCTTCTTACAGAGCTGTGAGCAAACACAGTCCTTCCAAGAAGGTCTGTGTTTCTCAGTGGAATTTAGCAGTGTTCTCTCAGCTGGCTCACTCTGTCCTGGCAGAGCACACCATGGTCTCTGTTAGCTGCTGTCAGGAAATCTTTGACACTTCAGTTGGTGTCAATAAACAAATGCAGTTGAGGGAAGTTTTCAACTCTGTATTTTGTCACAGAAGCAAATAAAGAGCTTAAATAAGGACTAGTGTATCACAAAGGCAGTTCTTCCACAGAAGAATTACAAGTTACAAAGCATAGTATCACAACAACTGAGATTAGAATAACCTATTCTAAATTATATAGTTGTTTAACTGCGTTTATCTGCTTTTAAGGAATTTAACTGCAGGGTATATCAGGAATAGAAATCTGTTTCTGAATTTTTGTTTTTAAATGGCAGTTTGATTTTTCTATGCCCAAAGTCAGCAATTCTGGATCCAGAAATTCATTTCATACTATCAGGCATTTACTAATTGTGGAAGCAATGCAAGAGCTAGTTTAGGAATACTTTCCTTGTCTTTCCAGCACACAGATTTCCCCAGTTTCCCATTCATGTTCATAAAAAGCAACAACAAAGTCATCTGCACACAGCTATTAGAATTTCTGTGGTGGAAGCCCTAGACACATTACTCCTTGCAGTCTCCCAGTGCAATGTTCAGCAATTGGTGCCTTTAACAGTAAGATATTAAAAGATATTTCCAGCTAGGGGGGGCTGCTGAATGCCTGGTGCATGACTCCTGCGCAGAGGGAAGTCTTCCCTGCTCATTGAATGACAAACAGCAGGGCCTTTCCACCAGAGCTTGTCAGCAGTCAGCACACAAAGCAAGAGACTGATTTACCTTTTATCCCGTTAGATTCTTCAGCAGCATAAAAGTGCTGACACAATGGTGGCTTTGATGAAGGTTTATGAAGAAGAAGACGAAGCTTATCAGGATTTGGTCACCATGGCAACACAATTCTACCAGTATTTACTGCAGCCCTTCAGAGATATGCGAGAGCTGGCGACACTGTACAAACTGGAAATCCTGGTAGGTCTGCCTTTACAGAGTCAAAGGCTAAGTTACATAGTAGGGCATCAGCTGCTCTTGGAGCAGTTTAGACTCAAATCACTTAACATTCTGTACTTCTGTCTGTACCTACTTTTTTTTTTTTCCCCTGGCAAGCCATCAAAAGTGACTGAGAAATTCTGAGTCAAGGCAGAACCATTTTCAGAGTCCATGGTACTGGCTTGGGTAGAAGTGCAGCTGTCTTTCCACCTGTGCCCCGCTTACCTCTGTTTTGAGGAACTAAAAGGAATCCCCAAGCTCCAGCTCTCTGGGTTTTCTCTCTGGTAGGCTGAATTTACAGAGGTCTAAGTAGCCTTTATTGTGGCACTGAGAATGCCATCCCCCAGGAATGCTCATGCACCAGATTAAGTTAATTGTGATGGTAGAAGAAAAGGCAGAGAAGACCTTACCACACAAAGCAGTTTTCTATTAGTGCTATAATCTGCTAGAAGTACAGGTTAAAACATATCAGTTGTTGCTGATTTCCTTTAATTTTGTGTGCATCTTAAACTGGAAGCCCATACTGAAAATTATGATGCCCCTGGTAAAGACAGCCATCTACTTCGGTTTTTGGTTTTTTTTTTGTGGGTTGGTTTGTTTGTTTGTTTGTTTGTTTTTCTTAAAGAGCGTTAAAGTGAGCTGTTAGTGTTTTTTAAAAGAGCAGAACAGTTTTAAGTTCAGACTAAGGTTCCTGGATACTGAAGGTCTAAATCTGAAGATAAAATATCCAGTATGCTGTACTAAAAATTAAACTGAAAATTGGAAGGGATTAAACAAAAGTTTGATTCTCTATTAAAAAAAAAAATTAAGGGGTATTTAGGCTCATGTGCACTTTGAGGACTTGAAAATACTCTCTTACATTTCTTTTCTATATCCCTTCCTGTATGAAAGAACGGCTAAATTGAAGAACCTGACAGGGCAATGTGCTGTCAACACATGGGGGAAAATAGAAAAGAACATTGCACGTAGAAGAGTGGGTTTGAGTTACTTTTCAATAGCAACTAAAACCACTTGTGTTGGACATGATTTTTGAGGGATAAATTTTTTTTAGGAAATAAATTAATCCAAAGTTTAGGGTGAAATCATGATTGGTGAGCAAAGGTTCTGAGTTAGCCTAGAGAATAAGGAACAAGGTAGTACCATAGGCATTGGTAGTGATTTGCTTTGTGACAGGTGAGGGAGAGGTCATGTTTGCCACTATGGTCTGCCTTGCTTGAAAAGTCTCTGCAGGCTGCACCACTGGGTAGTAACTCGGAAATTTGTCTCTTTGCAGAAGTCTTTGCAGTATGATAATTTGGGGCCTAGAAGAGTAGAAGCTTTGCAGAAAGATGCTGAAGAATGGACTAAGAGAGCTGAGAATGCTGTGTGCTCCATTCAGGATATCACTGTGAACTACTTCAAGGAAATGTCAAAGGCTCTGACAGGTAATTGGAGTGACTTACACAAATACTTGACTTGAGGGACTGAGAGCTCTTCTTACCACATTTGTTGGTCTCTCTCTGCAGACCCTGAGGTTAGGATAAGTCTCCAGCTTAAGAAAGAAGCATTTTATTCACTTAAGATTTGTATCTTATAACCAGTTTGGTTTGCAGCTTGCATTTGGCTTGCATGCAGATATTATCAAGGCCTGAGACTTACGGCTGCAAGGCTCTGAACAAAAAACATGTACTCTTGTAATGCTTGATATGCAGGCCTCAAGGAATGAATTGCTGTGTAACCGTTAAGGTGTGTTGCCATGGTATAGTCAAGTATTTTACCTACATATATAAAATAAATTTAACCTTTTTAGTCTTGAAATTTCTAAAGAACCTTCAGAAATTGTTTAATAGCATCAGCATTTTAAAGTACTGTAGCTATAGTGGAGACAAGGGATATTAGTTGACTGCATTTCTCATAATACTGTGATGTTTTAATCTGCAGGAATGCACAAGCAGATGGAACAAGATCAGGAAAGATTTGGTAAAGCCACCTGGGCATCAGCTTTGCCACGACTAGAAAACCTGAAATGTATGTTAGCTAAAGAAACTCTTCAGCATCTGAGGGCTAGAGAGTTGTGCCTCAAACACAAGAGAGCTGGCATTCAGAAAAACGTAAGACTTTGCAAAGCTGTCTTTTCTGTCACTGTTGTGTGAAGGGCTGGTCAAAACCTACCAAAGTGGTCATGGATGTAAACTTTCAAAGTCTTTGTCTCTGAAATGGCTTAGCTTTTCAACATGGCTTTAAGTTGTGGAAAAGTGCATGTCTCCAGCTTCTCTTAAAATTGCTCATGCATGTCCGGGACACTGAGCAGAAGTCAAGATACATGCTTTTGCAGTTCAAGGGTGATGTTAGGATTTGTGATACTAACCTTTAAAATTGTTAGTTTTAGGGAGACAAGGATTAGATATTATTTTCAGACAACACTGCCAAATAAAGATACTTATTTAATTTTAATCTTCTGATGTTCTTGATTTGATGGCATCTAACAGCAGCCAAGAAGACCTGATATTTATTTTTCAAGAGTAGTGTACTGTACCATATATGATTGTTTTCAGGAGCAGTATTGTTTGCGCAGACTATAGTGAAGTCTTTCCTGGTAGAATTAAGATAAAGTTACAGTTTAGGTAAATAAGACTTTCTGCTCCTCTGAGTTTCTGCTCCAAGCCATTTCTAACGTTCTGCTGTTTCCATACCAAAGCATCTAAGGGGCTGCCAGTTAGGCCAGGCTCTGTGCAGGTACGTGTACATCCGTGCATGTTTCATGTTGTATATTTTGTTATTAATGCTTTTTATTTTCTATAAACACAGATGGAGAACCTCAGTGAACAAGAAGAGAGCTTAACTGTAGTGGAGGAGCTGGAAGTACAGTATTATGAAGTGCAGCTGGAATTATATAATGTACAGCTTGAAATATTGAAACATGAAGAGATGCTGCTTATTGTACAGGCGGATACTTTAAGGAGACAGATTCAAGGTAAAAAGAAACAAATATTTAAGCACATATTCAAAACACAGGAGTGATATAGCCTGCTCTGTTTTCATTTAACAAAAAAAACCCCAAAACCAGTTTATTATCATTGCTCAGGTCTCAATAGTAAAAAGCATCACTGGGAACCACTGATGACATAGCACCATCTGATATTTTGTCATGTGACTAATTGGCCACTAATTTGATAACATAAGTTTAAAAAAAAAAAAGCTACACTGTTCACTAATCCTGACAGCAACTGTGATACGTGCAGGCACTGGTCCAGCATATGGAATAACTTCCTGACAGAACTTAACTGCTCTCATAGTTACAATGCCTGTGCATAGAAACCTTGGATGTCGTGACCTGCTGAAACAGGTCCTGAAATGCATCACAAATCTGTTATAATTTAACGTGTAGAAATTACAAGATTAGATCCTGCAATGACAAAAATAGGTGATTATAGCTAGATGGTACTTGAGTACTCCTATATTCCTGTTTCAGTGTCTCTTTGTAACATGTTTATGATCAAATTTGGCACCAGTCTTGTTTATGCTTATTGGTGCTTATGAATTCTCTGTTACTGTGTACACTGTGATGTAAACATTGCTCCTGCTTGTTGTGTAATTGCAGCCTGGTAAATAGTAAAATAAGTCACCCAGTGTTCATCAGAACAGTCTTCAATTTCCAGGAAAACTCTAGTTGCTGAAAGTAGGAGTTAAAGCACAGAGAGACATTTGAAAGAGGAAGCTAAATAACAACAAATGCTAACAGCATAAATTTGATCCTGCAAAGTACCCCTGTGAGTAACATGACATGTTTGCGTAGGACTTCGAAAGACCAAGCTCGGCTCTGAAGCATTACATGTTCTAATAACTAACTCACTGCCTTCAGTGGCTTTTAAAATGTCATTAGCTCTTTAAATGTTTAAATAACTGTGGCAATTTTGGGGTTTTTAAAAAAATGCCAAATGCCTTTTTAGAGAAACAGGATGAAGTTGTTTACTATGATACATGTGAAAATCCTGAGGAGCTCAAGGTCATTGAACAGACAATGGGACAACATTACGCTAACTTGTCAGAAATGACGATGCTGAGGCAGAAGACTAAGCAGTTGGAGACAAAGCGTGGGACTGTCTGTGCGAGGAGAGCCTACCTCAGGAACAAAAAAGTAAATGCAGTCCTGGAGATGTGCATTTTCTTTAACTGATATCTTGACTCATGAGGGATGGACAGGAAGCAGCTAGGGAAACTTTGGGTGGAGCATACGAAGTGATTCAGTGTCAAGGCCTCCAAACAGAGAGAGGGGCCATGTGATTTTTAACTCAGCTTTAAACTCCACTGTGTGGTGCAGGTACCTCTCAGACAGCACAAACTTACATGGGTGACCCAGGAGGGGTTCCCTTACCACCTAAACCTCACCAGAGCCCTGCTGTAGTCAGCTGGAGCTTTGCCCTGCCAGTCTTTACAAAGCAGCTGCAGTACAGGAGGAAACCTGGCCTGCAAGGAAGGAAGCTGCAGTAACAAAACAGCTCACAGAGATAATTTGCCTTTGAATGGGAGAGGGGAAAATTTAACTGCTACAATTCTCTATCCAGCCTCTCAGTTCTGTGGAAGGGGCAGATTTTTCTGTTGTTTCCCATTCAGAGTAGAACATGAGGAAGACACAAGTGAGATCACAATTGGCTCTTAACCTTCGCAGTGAGCTGAGCTTACCTTACACCTGCACAGTCCTGCTGGGGTAGAGAGCAGAGTTTAGGCTCCCATCTGTCAGGCCTTTTACTCGTCACTAGCCTGGACAAAGTGGGAATGACACTGGAAATGTCTTGTGAGCCATCATTGTCTCTTGCTTGCAACTGCTTCCCCGGCAGACACTTCCTTTGCTTCTGTTTTCATTCACTTAATTGCTGTCTCTTGGTTATATAACACTGAAGCCAAATACCAGATGATTTGCAAATGCTTGCCTAGCCATGTGGATAATCCCCCTATGTACAGTGACAACTAGCGACTCCCAGTGAAGATACTGAAGTCTGCAGCTTCTCTGCGGCACTTCTTACTAACAGAAGGAGCCCCTGCTAGGCATTCATTGTGCTTCCCAGACCTTTTCTTCTGCTTCCATGGCTTTTGTACTTGGGAAGGTAGCCTTGCATTTTTGTAATGCCCTGCTAACTTCCCTCTTGCTGCCTTCTTCCTGTCTTTGCACCCCTTACCTCCAGCTGGTACCTGGGTGAAATTTCTTCAGACCTCGTTTCTGCTTCCTTCCCCCCCACCCCACTCCTTTTTCTCTTGTTTTTAGCCTAAGTGTACAACAGAGGGATTGGTTCAGATCTGGGTATATTTCCTCTGCAGTATGGGTAACCCTGTCACTAATGAGGAGAACAAGAGATTCCATTGGCTTTAGTCATGAAGGAGTCCCACAGACTTCACTTTCACGGTCTCACATCTACCACTAGTTGAGCTTAGCTGTCCTTGGCAGAGCCAAATACTTAGCCTTGGTTGCTGTTTAGTGGCTTGCACACAGGAGTTAATGGCATAGGTGATGCACAGTAAAAGTGAGCTAACCAAAGGTTGCGTGGATTCTTGTGTTCTACCAGGATCAGTGTGAAACAAACCATCGGCAGAGATTGCAACAGGCAGAAGAGAGCAAAAAACGCTTCCAGCAGCATCACAGCATACAGATAGTGAGTACTGAATAGCAGTCTTCAAGAACCTGGTAGTTGCATGTTTTCACACGCTAAGACTCACTTGTGTTTTAATGCAGAAGAGAGACAAGCAAAAAGAAGAGGAGAAAAAGAAAAAAGTGTGGATAAGCCAGGAACGTCAGAAAACACTGGAGAGGCTGAAAGCATTCAGGGAGGTAAGTACTGTAAACTGTAGTAGTCCTAAATGGTGTCAAAACATGACTACAGAAAGTAGCTATAGCTCATGGTCCAAATCAGAGACAACTGTTTGGATAGCCTAAAATAGGGTTGCATGTAATGCGTCAAGAGGGTTAAATCCGCTAAGGATAAAGTTTCCAGTTGCAGAACCTGTTGCAAAGAACATGAGGAAATGGCTTTGAAAGAAATACTTTGATATTCATTTAAATTTGTTCAGGGTTGAATTTTCTGCTTCGATAAGTGTATGGTACAGGTCTGTACTCAATGGCTTTTTGCCTCTTTTAGGGGTTGATGTTTTGGCCAGTCCAGTGGAGATGTGACCTCCTGCCTTACGGTTTGTTTTGCAGAAGTGTCCAGCTCATGTTGTTCTGAAAACATCTCGCCCTCTGCCTCTCAGTCCCAAGTTGCCACGAAGCATCACTCAGCAGGTTGCAGTACGGTCCCCTCCACCTTTGTTGAGAGCAAGGGCAGCTCCAGAGCAGCCAAAGAGTATACTGCTAGTAGAAGCCCAGGAATCAAAAGCTTTGCAACAAAATACGCCAGCAGATACCCCTGTCCAGATTCTTGTTACTCATGGTGACACAGAGGAACAGAAGCACAGTGAGGGATTGATGGACTCTCCAGCCTCACCACCATCATCGCCACCTGCTCCATCTCCTCCTCCTTTGGCCCCTTCTCCCCCACCTCCCCTCTTACCTCTTGAACTCTCTCCTCCCCCTCCTCCCCCACCTCCTCTACCTCCCCTACCTCTCTCACCTCCTCCCTTACCTTTCCAATCCCATCTTCCCCCTCCTCCCCCGCTACCTCTTCAGTTAAAGACACCGTCAGCAACAGAGGATAAGCCACTTCCCCTCAGCTCTGATAACCCCACAGAAAGCCCTGCACTGCACAAACAGGATGACTCATCCAGGAGGTCTATAAATGATTGCATAGGTAAGAAGGCTCACAATGGTGTCTATTTTTTATCTTATTTCCTGTATTTTTCTGTTCTTCCCTCTGGCTCTGATCAGGAATAGTGAGCAGTCTTGCTTAAGAGAATGAAGCTCTTGAATAACTGAGTCTTAAGAAACCATGTACAGTAACACTGACTATAACTCAGGATATTAAATGAGTAACAATGACTTGTGTATCCTGTGTGATACACTTCACAGGGTCCTGATAATCAGAGAGTGTGACTTGAGCATTTTTTGGGGACTGCTGTCAAATGGGACAGGTCAGTATTTTAGAACTTTTGAATCTCTGCTGTAATCCTATGTTAAGTACAGACTTACATGTTAGTTTAAACCATACTTAATCACAGCAGTACTTGTTCTGTGGAGATCTCGGTTCAGGACCTGCATTTCTCATGACACTGAAAATCCCATTGCTGTAAGAGATTGGAAGGTGTCAGAAGAAATTCCGAGGAGAGGGGGTTTATTAGTGGTGTTTGGTGAGAAGCAACTTTTACTGCCACGTTTGTTCTTACCACAGTTTTACAACTTGTGAACTGAAGGTGGTATTCTGGTTGAGGATTAATCACCTGCCCAGTCAGAAGATCACTGCAGGTGAATTGCTAGTTGTACTAAGGCTACACTTGAGTGTTCTTGATTTGTGTGCTACAGAGCTAGCAGTTGAGCTGTTTTCGTTGTAAGGTATGCACAGACTGTGTCCACTTACAATTTGTGTGGTTTCTAGATGAAGGTTTCTTAAGAGAATTAATGCAGAAGTCAGCCAGAATTTGAAGGGCAGATGGATAGCTTTGACGTACTAACATCCCCAGGGCAAAAATTCTGTTACACCTCTGCTTTGTTAGCAAGATCATGCAGGTGTAAGTAAGTAGAGACTGAACTCAGCAATTGAAACAGTAGTTTGAATGAGAATAGAGCTCAGCTATAGGCTGCACTGGTTACATCCGAACAGGGGTTTTTTTTATCTCTAAAGCAAGCAGATATTTTGACTATGTCAGGGAGATTGATCTGAGTCGGAAGGCAGCAATTTTTTATTGTTATTTTTCAGTGGAGCTTTTGCTAGAATGAGGCATGTCTTTAAATGTGGTACATTCCTTTTCCTTTTCAGATGTTTTGTGATTAGTCTAAGCAGTCTTTGTATCCTCTAAGTTAAGAGAGGATACAAAGGATATGAAGGAGGTGATCCTGTCCCTCTACTCTGCTCTCGTGAGACCTCACTTGAGGTATTGTGTGCATTTCTGCTGTCCTCAACATAAAAAGGACATGGAACTGTTGGAACAAGTCCAGAGGAGGGTCACAAGGGTGATCAGGGGACTGGAGCACTTCCCGTATGAAGATGGGCTGAGAAAGTTGAGGCTGTTCAGCCTGGAGAAGAGAAGGCTGCATGGAGACCTCATAGCAGCCTTCCAGTATCTGAAGGGGGGCTACAGGGGCTCTTCATTAGGGTCTGTGGTGATAGTACAAGAGGTGACGGGTTCAAACTTAAACAGGGGAAGTTTAGATTGGATATGAGGAAGAAATTCTTTCCTGTAAGGGTGGTGAGGCACTGGAATGGGTTGCCCAGGGAAGTTGTGAATGCTCTATTGCTGGCGGTGTTCAAGGCTGGGTTGGACAGAGCCTTGGGTGGTATGGTTTAGTGGGAGGTGTCCCTGCCCGTTGCAAGGAGGCTGGAACTAGATAATCTTAAGGTCCTTTCCAACCCTAACTATTCTATGATTCTAAGAGGCAATCCATAGGTAGAAAACACCAAGGAAAGTTCAGCATTTTCAGTACAAGCTGGAAGCACGAGCAGTTGAAGGGCTGAGACACAGTCAGGTTACTATGAGGAACTACTGTGCATCCAGTGGATCAGTGTGAAGACTTCAGTCTGAGAGGTCTGTGGAATAACTACCACAGACACTCTGAAGAATTTTGATTAGCAACAGGAGTTGTACACCTGAGTAATCTGATTGCTACTGTAACAGCCTTGCTAGTAGCTAATATTTACTACCGTTTGCAGCCTAATGTTGATGTCCTTTCATTATTTTTGGTTAGTTTATTGAAGTCTTTATTGGACAGATCTGCTTGGTTGTTTACACCTATTTGCTGAGGAAGACCAGCTTGTTAATTGATGTAATAGTAATTGATAAAATACTGTCACAGGAACTTACTGAAACAGCTTTGTAAATGGGTTGGTTTTAGTTATATGTGGGCTACTCATGTCTTTGTACATGAAAAGCCAGGAGAGTTTAACATCCTGGTTTTGAAAATACTGTCTGTAATGAGTTAACATGCTTTCCAAGGGGAGCTTCTTTTATAATTTGTTAGTCTAGCTAGTCTTTTACCAGGCAGCCGGTTTGATCAATAGGCTTAAGACTTTCTTACTTGAAGGCTTAGTACATCTTTGCTTGATCTTTCCTGGCATTTCAGCCTCTGAAGGTACCACAAGATTTAGCAGAATGTTACGTTTCAAGTGCTTGATGTTAATCACATGATCTTAGGTACTGTGCATTGCAAAAATACTTCCAGCTGTGAGACACAGATGGTCTGGACCTGTGGCTGTAGGAGTCGACTGCTGTCCTGGGAAACTTGCCTCCCTGTCCAAGTCTGAAGCTAGCAACAAAGAATCTAACAGAAGGAGTAAAACGCAAATTACAGCATGTATAAAGAGAACTAGTGGAAGCTCTCTCAGTATGGTGTCCTTTGTGGTCTGAAGTTCAGAAACATACGCCTGAGATTTAAATCATGTTGTAAAATGGGAATTATATTTTAAGTCTGTACAGAAAAGAGCTGCCTGGCTGCCTGCTTAGGGTCTGATCTGGCTCCCACTGACCTCAGTGGTGCAGTTTCAAGCCCTTCTACTCAAATCTTTTCAGCTTTCTGTTGGCTGAGCAGAAATGCAATTGACAGTCCCAGCAGGCATCTGAGCAAGCTAGGAGGAATGGTAGATCATTTCTAATGCAGAATACAAGAGATTTTTTGGTGCAGTGAAATTTTTTTGAAAGCCCATAAAGTTGTAATGAAAAAGAAGCATCCTCCTTTGTGTATAATTTCTTCCTTAGAGCACAACCTTGTATAATATTAAAGAGGCATTGGATTCTCAATTCAAGGTATAAAAGCTTTAACTGCTTTTTAAAAGCAGTTCCAGAGCCTGGTGTTGCAGAAGCTGGAAAGTGTCTGTGCCAGAACAGACCATTTTTCCTGTCTCTAGCAAAGACAAAAGGAAAAACGCTGAACACTTGGGTAGGGTTTTATACCTCTAAGTGTGGTTGTCTTGTTTATTCTGGTAACAATAAATTTATCTGTTGCAGGTTCCATGGATGAGGTTTTGGCTTCTCTAAAACGCAGTGAAGTTCATCTTCGCAAAGTGGAACAGCCAGATCCGTATGCCTCTGTGAAGGACAACATCCTCTCTGCTATAAGGCAGGGAGTTAAACTGAGAAAAGTGAATCGACATACTAAGAAAGATGTCAGTAAAGGACCCCCTAATGATTTTGAGAGAAGCATTAAGGCAGCCATCCAGAGAATTAAGAAAGTGTCTGCTGATTCTGAAGAAGAAGAGAACAATGATCAGTATAATGGAGAATGGGACAGCTAGCCAGTTCAGTGAGATAGACTTACTGACTGGAACAGAGTGTGTGTCTCATTTTGCACACTGTAGAAGACTGTCTCTTTCAAAATGAAAGAACAGTGTGGTTGTGTGAGTGCTCCTTTCACAGTCCAAAATGTAAAGTAAAAGAATCCTATTGAATTTCTGTAGGACCTGCAGATTCTTGCTTTTGGGTGAGAAATCATACTCCAAATTGTGCTTGCATTAATAGGTATTTCTGGCTCAACCATATAGGGTTTTCACTTCAGCTCTCTGAAGATCAGCTGTAATGTTGGATTGAAATGTACATTATTTATATTGTTACTACACTATAGGTAATGCTATTACAACAAAGTTTAAAGAGCGATAACTGAAAGTCTGTTTTGTCTGATGGAAGCAGAACCAAATCTGTGGTGACAGAGGCAGACCAGAAAACCTTTCATAATCTGGAACCTCTCATTCCTACCTCCATTGTCCAGAAAATTCTTTAACATTTTGCTTGTCTAATACAGCTCACTCTCAAATAACTCCATGGATACTCCATTTATCATTTTACTATAAAGTGTGCGTTTATGAATGGGCTTGATGATGCTGAATAGGAAAATTAGTATGAAGTTTGAAATAAACATGACTGTAGTAATTACTGAAAAGTTTACTTTCTAGCTGGACATTTAAATACAGAATATTTTTAAATGTATATGTTTTTCCTACATCTAGAAGGAACCGTTGCCAGGAAAGAGCCAAAATACTGTATATAATATTTTCTAGGATCTAGCCCTGTAATACAGAGCTGCATTTCTCCACTGAGCACATCAATACATGTTTATAGCTACTCTCATGAATTTAAATTACCTGATAGCCTTATAAATGTCAGATATGTGTATTGTGCCTGTGACCTGACTATTTAAAAATTCAGCTACACTCAGTTTAGAGACTGTTTCTGGGTGGATAGTGATAAAGAAAGATTCAAAGTTTCTTTTGGAGTTTATACTGACCCTTAATAAAAATATATCCTGGCAGAAGAAAGTGGATTCAGTGAGCTATCATTTTAGGATGCAGATGTGAACTCTAAGCACTTAGCCCATGGTATTCTGGGCTTTGATAGCAAGTGGCAGCTACACAGCAACTGTGCTTTCTCAGTAATGGTATATGTAAATGCCATTATTTTCTCAAATATTTATGAATTGGAATTTGGTAACAAAATTGCAAATCCAGTGCTTTAATTCCCTGTTTTACTGTAAAATAGCAAATCTGTTTAATCAGCACAATAAATATGTATGCAAGAGTTTCCATGTGCGAAGCAGCAGCTGGGGGTTCATTTTTTACTGTATCAGCACCTACTGCTGTTAGGAAGTCAGAAAGAAGTGACCTTTTTCTTGTCTACTGCCATCAAACCAAATGGAGACCAAGGCAGTGGCAACACAGGTCAGTTCTTAAAGCTTCTGATGTGATGTCTGTGCTGAACTGCGGGGAGCAGGGGTGAATTCACTGCACGTTCAGGCTTCAGCATCCCAAATGCTGCATGCTTCCCATAGACTGGAACTGAAAACAAAATCTGTCCCTTTGAGAGTGGGGTCCTTTTCCCCAAGGATACCATGGGTGGAGGGGGGTGTTCAGGTTTGCCGGCAGGGCAGAGAAGCTGGTGCTGAGGGCTGCCCTCTTCCAGGCTGTGCCCTTTAGTGCTGTGGTTATTTAAAGCTGAGCAAAAGGGCGCAGAGGTTCAGCTGCCTTCCCATGGCTGGTACCTCTTGCCAAGTGGCAGCTCAGAGGCCAGGGCAGAGCCCTTTGCTGTTTATTATTATGGTTGAATTTTTCAGCTACAGTGCTGGCGAGTTAAATACAGCTCTTAAAGTATGCACAGAATAAGTGAGTTGCAATTTCTCCAACTAATCATACAGCTTTCATGCTTAGCAGCAGAGATTTTATTCAGGAGAGGCCATTGAGTAACAGTGACACTGGACAGTGATTTCTCCTTCCCTAGGGTTTTCTTTTGCAACCATGCCTGAAGCTCTGCTGGGGGCTGATCTCAGGTGTATAGCAGAGCTTTCTACATCCCAGGCTGAGAAATGTCCTTAAAAGCCCACTCAGAAGCTGTCTGAACCCCCTCATTTTCTGAATCCTACTTAATTTGCTGCCTGGTCTTCTCCATGGAAAATGTGCTGCAGCAATTTTCTGGTTGGTGTAGAAGATTCCACCTCTATCAAATATATTCACCCTCTGGTTCACTACCAAAATTTAAAGAATACTACTCAGCAGAGATGTGCTCTAATTGGAATATGGCTCCGAGGATGCAGAGCAGTCCCTGCGCAGCCGAGGTGCCATGAGGGTTCTGTCTTTCTCAAGCGCACAGCTCCTGGCAAGAGGCAGCCGCTGGAGCACCAGCATTCCTGGACATCAGAAACATGGCCAGAGGAAACACCAAGAGCACTGGCATTAACCTAAAGAAGAGAAGACGAGAGAGCAGTTTTCAAATATATAAGAGACTGCTGAAGAGAGGAAGGGAGTAATTTGTTCTGCGTGTTCACAGGGAGATAAAGGGCTTAAATGATAGCTGGAAGGACTCGGTAACAGTAGCAAAACCTTTCTAACAGAGCAGGAAGGTGCAGGGACAGATTGAGAAGGTGGCGGAGTTTCTGTCACTGGCAATCTTAAAAAGCTAGATAACTAAACCCCGAGGCGCTGCTGGTATTGCAGGGAGAGGTTCCTGGCCTGCGGCCTGCGGATGCGTGCGAGCTCCTCCTACTGCCTTGAGGCGCAGTTTGCTCAGCAGGGGCAGCCACAGCCCATTTTCCGAGAGATGCCGAGATGTAGGAAAACTGAAAAGACTCTTACTGAACCACCCTCGGATTTTTCTTTTGACTATGGCCCGCCCTGTGCCACCAGCAGGGAGCTGTGGAGGGAATGGTGGGTAGGAACTCGCCGCGGTGCCGTGAGGTTGATTTACTCCAGGTTGATGGGGCACTCAAGAGAAGCCATCTGTGAGTATCAAGAGGAGACAGGCCTCTATCTAGATTTGAGCTCAGGCTTCATCAGGTGCCTTTGCACCTCAGCATGCTATGGTAGGTTCAGTGATGCTGCTTTCAGCAGTGTGCAAGGGCTGATGGACAGAATGGGAGAAACTGGAGTGATGGGTTGGCTCCACGACGACCAGCTCTACAGCACTAGATTAGTATTAACCTTATAAACTGCTTCAACAGGTTTTTGACATTTAACGTCCCTCTTGAACGTTCACTTTCGGCTAGCAAATGAATCCCTCTGCGGGAATAGTCTGCCCTGACTGTCCAGCTACAGAAGCTGAGTTGTTTAAACTGAAAACACAGCTGTCTGGCTCTAGAAAGTTAATAATGCACAGATTTGCTAATGAGGTAAAGAGATCAATGTCTGTAAATGAGTATTGCTGTGGCTGGTGTTCTCCTTCACTGTGATGTGGGCAGTCCAGACAGCAGCTGCCGGTATCTTTAGGGACATTTAAAGTTAATGTATTCAAAGACAACTTGGTCTGACTGAAAGAATTCCACTTTGAAATTCTGGTGCTTTGATCACAGCACAAGAGGAGTCGTGGCAGTGTTATCCGGTGCACGAAGCATGATGGTTATAGCTGGTAATGCTTGTGCAGCTATGGATTTGTCAGCATTTCTGTTGACATGCTGCTTTTCAACATTCATGAAGCTCCTCCATATCTAACCCCTCACTCAGGGCTGTCTCACAAGCTGGATACTGACTTTCTTTCTTCTGCAAAATGGTATTGAATTAAGCAAAGTGTGAGTGTGAACACCCTGAAGTGCTCCAGACTGATCCTATAGGGACTTGAGCAAGGATGTCCCTTCACTCATGCACATGCAAAGAGCCTCTTTGAATTGATTGTATGCTGTTTGGAAATTGATGCTGATCTATATAATGTGCTTGCACAAAGATATCCCGTTCTCCCCTACAGGCTTCTCAGCAACAGGCAGCAACTCACCCCATCAGCAGGTCACAGAGTTACTGCTCTTTGCCCAAAGGAGGGAGAATATGCCCAAAGCTGCAAGATGCCTGGTCCTCACCACCAGTGCATGGGTACTACATGGGTACTACAGGGATTTCTCTATACAGAGAGCTAGAGTCATGCCATAAGAGTATATTACCTAATATTGAATTGTGTTGTAAACACCAAAGCCTATCTCCATTCAAACCACATGCTTCTCCTTCTCCTTGGCTGTTTGCTAACATGCATGGTTGGAAAAGGCTGGTGTGTTGTATGAGCTGCCTGCTTGCCTGTGCGAGCCACACAGTGCCTGAATGCTGCAGGCATCTGCCTTTCTCTGCCTGCCCATTAAAACCAGGAGGAAAACACCATTGCATTTCTGTTTCTAAGAAAACTCAAGGCTTAAACTGGTCTTTACAGGGTTACACTTCCATTTACTCTTCCATTCACTCTTCCATTCCCTTCTTTAATCCCTTAAAATAAAAAGATGCACATGTGCGCCAGGACATCAGGAGCAAGAGGGACAAAGAGGATCAGAATGAAGGCATTCATTAGGACTAACAAAAAGCTGGGATATGTTTCTTCTTTCAGTCCTCCTCTACAAATAAAAGGTTGGTAGATAAGGCTGTGCACCCTTTGGAGAAAATGAAATTGATTGAAAAGCATGGTTTTAATTCCAAAACTTCCTGTTTGCATTTGAGAGCACATCTGCGCGCTACACGCCGTAATAGCATGATATTGGTAGGAAAGAGGGACACATTGTTTCAATTAAACCCAGAGCAATGATTCAAGGTGAATGGCATTGAAGGCATCTTTTAATAAATGCCACAGCAAACCTTGGCAGCCAAAGCAGCTCAGAACAATATGTGAACGAATCCCTGTGGGAAACATGCACTCAAACCTGCTCCAGAACATGGCATTTTTTCCCTGGCAAAAAGGTATGTGATTTTCATTCTCAGCATGTCATGCTAGACTGAAAGCAAGCAGCAGCACAATGAAATCTGCTCAGGTAGCAATGACATTAGCAGCTCAGCCACTTGTGAAAATGCTTTGTAAAACAAGCCGTCTTTAGCAAGCCATTGCTCTTGCAGTAAGAGTGAGCCACAGACTGCTCAGGAAACGTATTTAGCTAAACTACAGTTGTTCATTTTCCACTAGAGCCCCCTCCTTCCCCAGATCCCCAGCAAAGCACTAAGAATGGGGTGAGAAGCGTCCTCCCTTGGCTGTGGATGAGCAGGATCTTGCGGCTGGGGCTCAGGGCCAGCCCTGAACAAGGGCATCCCAAAAGAAAGGGAGCATACTCACCGCAACCCACAGCATCATGCAGTGCTGCCCTGCTTATAGCCAAAGGGCAAGCAGTCTAGGGCAAATGCTGGCCAGGCTGCAGCTTGGGTAAGAAACTCAATGTCCTCCTGTGAGGCTGGGTTTATACCCTCTTGAAAGAGTCAGTTAATCACTCTTAGTGTCACAAAGACATTTGCAGTTCCCTTCTAGCCCAAGGCAATAGTCTAAACACCCTCCCATGGGTGTCCTTGAGCGGCAGCCTCTGCGCCACCCCAGTTTCCATCCTCCTCTCACCAAGAAGGGGTTGAAAGGCAGCCAGCTCCGACACCAGCAGCGTGGTATCTGTGCCTCTCGGCACCGTGGCATCTGCGCCCCTCAGCACCATGGCAGTGGGCAGCACAGACTCTGGGGGTGACAGAATGAATCTGTCCCACTCCTGGAGACACACTTGAATCAGCGTGTTCATCTGCTTGTTCATCAGCAGCGATCATCAGCGAGTCATTGCCCGTCCCACAGTCTCTTCCTGTGAAACAGAGGTGACAATGAATCCGATCAAGTGCCTACGCTTCCTGCAGCCTACACAGGGAGCTCTGTTCCATCCCTCCCTCCCGAGCTGGCAGGCCTGCTACATGGGAATAGAAACACTGAAAGGTGCAGGAGCATGCAGGCACAGGGGTGAGGTGGAAGTGCATCTCATCTGCTGTGCCAAAAGGAGCACTCTGCATGTGTAAACACTGGGGGAAACTGCTGCAGAGAAAAGAGCTGCATGCCAGGGGGACACAGCCTGTATGTGCAAGACAATTCTGTTCCCTCCCGGCATTGCTCACTGTGAGCACCGATGCCTCTGCCTGCTCCCCTAAGGGCAGGGTCCTCCCTATGCTGAAATGGGGCTGGCTCTATGGACCAGTCTCCATCCCTGCTATATAACTGCCAGCCGCAGCAGCGGTATTCCCTATGGTGATGTGAATGGCAGCCTAGCAGGGCTGCAGTCATCTGTATGACTGTAAATAGCTTTAAACTGGGCAAGGAGACATCTGGACCAGAAGCGAAACAGGCATCTAGAGACAAGCAATGTTTTCCTATGACACAGGTCTACTGAGGCTGTTGGGCCCCACTGCAGTCGCCTGGTGTGACTCAAAGCATGCCAGCACTGCTCCACTTTTTGCACAAAATGAGCCAGTCTGCAGGACAAAGGGAGTTAAAATTAATTTGCTGAAATGTTGTGCTTCTCAGTCCCTATTTGCACATTGATATGTATTTATCACATGTGAAAACATGGAGTTGTACATCAGTAATAGCCTATCCATGTCTTTATGTTTCTTTTCCAAAGAGGAGCCAGCTATCATCAGCAATGTCAGTTTATTTAGAAAGTATAAATCAAATCCATTACAGCAACCATATCTGAAGAAAATTGTCCAGACTTTGCTGAAAAACCTCTGCGGGTCAGAGGTTTCAACTTCTATTTCCAGTACCCAGTTAGGATATAGGAAAGTAGGGCAGCTGTAGCTGTGGATTGCCAAGAGATGCTGTAACTCACCTTTGGGAGGGACAAGGACACAGGACCCCGGTCATCATTCATCTGAACCAATAAGGCATATAAAATGTTAAAAGCTGTGATGTAGCAGAGCCAGGGTGCAGTGAAACACATCTGCGCCTCCTTTCCTTCTTGTTTTTTGAACAGCATTTGTGTGTCTCCCTCATCCCTGTCCTAAAGCCATTCCCCTCCTACTGAAATGACTGTGCTAATGACCACGGCACCTCCGCAGTGTAAGGAGAGAGTGAATCACTGCAATTTCTCGGGCTTCAGAGCCAAGGATTATCTTTACAAATGCACCCAACACTGCTATAGAAAAGTGGCATTTGCAGGACATAAATACTTTGTTCGTTTCCTGGGTTCTTTGTTCTTCAGGGAACTCTAGGATCATTCATTTTGCATCATTCATCTCCAGGCTAACGAACAGTGCAAACCTGCATCCCGAGAAAAATGAAAGCCATGGCTAATGGTAGAAACAAAATAAATGACAAAAGCCTGAAAGTAAATAACTTTGAAGACTGAGACACTTCAGTGTGACATGATAATGCAAAAAGGTTGTCTGTGCTGCTATTACTTATAATTCCCTGAACGTCTGGATTTCCTCCAGCCAGCATGCATTAAGCACAATCCAGGGCATATGCAACAAATCATATTCAATGATGGAAAGTTGGAAGGAAAAGCAAGAGCTCAATCTCTCTTGATTACAGCAGACACAGATTTCTTTTTCATAGACTGCCAGTACAAGAAGAAGACATGAAAGGAAAACAAAAATACTTAAATCAAAATCCTTCATGTACCAATGGATGTATTTGCTCATAAATTTGACTAATTAAATGCAAACCGTTGTCAGGAAATGTTCAGAATATTTAAGCTCTCACTCAAACTGCAGCATCCAGCCATGAGAGGAAGCATAGTCCTGGAAAGCTGAGTGGGGTTTTGCTCTGGCATCCTGGATACAAACCACTGCTGTGCCTCAGCACAGGGGCACGTGTTCATGAAAAGATGCATATTATGGTGGAGAACAGTAGGTCCCCGAAGCTCTGCTAGAGCAGGATTGATTCAGTAAAATGTGTCTAACTGCTTGGAGTACCTGTATGCTTAGAGTACCAGCCTTAAAGCCGAGCCCCACGTTGGTACACAAAAATCTTTTCAACCCAAATGAAATCCCGCAGTTTCCATCCAGAGATGGTTTCATTTCAGGCAGTACTTCTGAGAACACCTAAAGGTTCTGAAAAGTTACTGAAATATATTCAGTTTGCAAGGGAAGTTTTCAGTCCCAAAGGGAATTTCATCGCACGGATATCCATCTTTGAAGAAGTAGCAGTTAGAGGTCACAGTTAAGTACCACTCTGCTGCAGCGATCTGTCAAATGTTCCCAGCAATGCATTAGTGCAGTAAGATCAGAGATGTTTGCCTTGCAAAGGTTAGCCAAGCTTTTAAAATTCACCAGGTCTCAGATGCTCCCAGCCTGGGACAGGTACATGGCAGCGCTGCTCTGACGCGTGTTAAATGAGAAAAAGGAAAGCAGGTTGCTGCCATGGCCTTTGCAGAGCTGCTGTACGAGTCCTCGGATGGTTGGTTTCAGCGTCACTTGCTAATATCAAAGCTGGCAGGGCATTGTTTTCCACTTTTGAAGGATGGTTGTACTTCGCTCCAGTCGGTTCAGTGGCTGAAGCATAGCTGCAGCGCTGCTGCATGTTACAGTCAGAGCCACACTCACTGCCTGGCTTTACTGTTCCAGCTGCTACTGCTATGTTTGTATGTCTAACACACACATTTCAGTTGTTCACAGGATGTCAGCCCACAGTATTAGGCCCACTGATGCTGCTGTTCTTCTCTTGTTGGCAATGGTAATTATATAAGGGCTATTTAATGTTGCAAATCTTAAAATTATTCACACGCTTTTGGATAATTTTTAGGAGACAAAAAGTAGAAGAAAATGTATGCACATTTCTGTATATATGAGTGGATTTGTGCATAAATGCTCAAGTCTTCTAGGAAGTGGGGAGACAGTGAAGAGAATAATATATAATTAACACATCCTCTTTTCTTCCCTTGGTGCAGACATGTCTTTAGATGAAAAGTGTGGAACATTAAAAGCATTTGGAGTGTGTGGGACAGAACAATGTTGAATTTTATTTAAGTCTGTCACTTGCTACACATTACACAAAGAGCAGCCTGGTCGTCCTCAGGGATCTCACCCACTGTATGGGTTTTATACAGGCCTCTGCCACGGTGAGATTTGTCCTCCAAAAGGAAGGAAATTAGGGGCTAGCTTTTCCTATGCTGTTGAAGGCATTCAAGCTAATAAAAATGAATACATATTATAGGGTTGTTCAGCCACTTAGGTGTTAACCATTCAACTTCACCTTGCTTTAGCTCATATTGTCATCAGCTGTCTCAAGGCAGCACAACACAGCTCAGGATCACACAGCCGGGTAAAACACTGATTGATGGGTAACTGCAGAAGTACACACCCCATTGAGGAGGCTCCTTGAGCTTTCTGATAGGAATCCAAGCAAACATGAAAATGAAGGGATTACAGGCAGGCAGCAGCAGATTTCCTTGCTGACAGCATTGCAGCTCCTGGACAAGGCTGTTTCTTTTGGAAATGCTGGTCACCTGCATTACAAACAGCTGGTGAGGAACAGCCTCTCACACAGGCCAGTGACTTCCTCAATGCTAAAAATACATCCTGGACTTAATGAGGGATTGGCCTACAGAAGTGACAGATGTGTCTGTATTGAACAGATACCTCCCTGTGACCAGTGGCATGAGGCACTTCCCCGTGCATGAGTGGGGAGGGGTGCTAATGCTGATGAATGGAAATGCACCCTGCAGGATCATCAGCTTGCTTGGTAACAGGAGAATGAGGCTTGTTCCTGATAACTGTAGGTGCTGGGATGTACACACAGGTACTTTTGTTATAGTAAGCTTTATAATTATGCAAATCCAAATAGATAAATGTACTTTTTTGCTAAGAATTAAAGACTGTTACTGCATTTTACTGGAGTATTAGTAAGCTGCTTTTACAGCTGCTGGTTATTCAGGGACTGCCAGAATATGCTGAACTGCTTGTCAGAGCTGTTGATGGCTCCTGGTAGAAGAGCTCTGATGGAAGGTCAGGGGCAGATGTGTTTCTCGCTCACTCCAAAGCTGACATTTGCAGCCTTGTAGCCCAGAGTAACAAAGGCAAGATGAGCCTCAGCCATTTAAGTCTTCAAACCTTCTTTATTTTCTTAGGGGAAGCCTGGTTTGGTGCAAAGACAGCAAACCCTGCTTCTGTACAATAAATATAATGATGCTGTCTGTAGATGGACTTCAGTGTTAGTCCATACAAGGATGCGCTGTTGAGTGTGGACTGTGTCACTGGACACCAGCGGGAACCTTGGGAAACAGTCCCATCTGAGAGGGCTCCTATTAACTGCTCTTATGCTGATGCAGGACACTGGTGTCAGAACCTCTCTAATTTCAACAGAGGGTGACTTCTGAGTCCCAGGTAGCTCCTCCAGAGAAAATATCAGCTCTTGTTGCCATCAGAGGCTGCTACATCAGTTACAGGAATCACAAGAGGGGTTTTGGTCCTGAGCACCACCAGACAAGGCAACAGAAAGCTTTCTCCAGTGACAAGCCTTTCTCAGTATGCAGCAAGTCCACAGTTTCATACCAAAATATTTCTAGATACTGCTTTTCCAGTTTAGTGATGTATGTACCCACCCCAAGCCTGCACCCCCCCAGATGTGCTGACAGTATAAAGTGAAGCAAGACAAACACTTTAAATCTCCACCTCCTGAAATAGAGACTTAAAGATTATCAAAGGCACTATACCATAGGATTTATAGATCAAAACCAGGTGCTGCTTTATCCAAGGACAGCATTGCATTGAGTGCAGATTTGCAGCCGTAAGGATGTCCATTTTCCAAAGTCAATGAAGACAGTGAGACAACAGATTTTACTTAAACTATATATTTTTACATAAAACAACTTTATGTTACAATAAAATCAGATAAAAATCACAAAGTTATATAATAAGTTCATAAAGAAAAAAATCAAGTTTTCCTTTTATATATATAAAACCCAGCATTTACTGCTACTAGGAGTCTAAATGTTAACATTGACTGTCTATGGTCAATTTAAAAAAGAAAAAGAACATAAGAAGAGGAAATTACTTGTTCACAGCAGACAAAATGACGAGGTAAGAGATGTTTTTACAATTATCCAACTGTAGCAAACACTTCAGTTTTCATTGAACCATATACTAAATATAATAAACCCAAATAAAAATATACATTTAAAGCACTGCAGTGTTTTCCCACAGTTGTGTATCAACAAATGGTCAGTCATTCACTAAACTTTACTTGAAACAGTAAAAACAGGGTGTATGTTTATGTTTAGTGCTAAAACCTCATAATAATCTAAATATTTTGGTATAGCAGACCACACTAAACACTCTCAGAACCTTCAACTACAAGGGATATATTCATGTTAAAAACAATGTACTTTGTGTGTCATTCATGATGAGTTTTATAGAATATTACGTTCATGATCACTATTAGGCAATTAAATGAAAGCACCTAAATGCTGCAAAATCCTTTTTTATTGAGCATAGCTCCATTGTCACATACCCAAGTTAATCAACATACTGCAAACTTAGAAGCGGAGTTCCCAAATCTTACATTATCAGTCTTTTTAGCTAGTATATGGCTAAAATAATTATTGCTGACTGGTGTTAAAAACCAAACCAAACCCAAACAAAAATGTAACAGCAGAGAGGTTTTTGTCAAGGGCCTTTCTTGTATGTACCCTTATTACCAGGCAATTAAATCACCAGGAAGTAAAAAGAAATCTATTTCAAAACGTGCATATAAAATTTCTGGAGGTATAGGCACCTTCACCCAAAGATTATGTTTAGGCTTTCGAGTAAGAAAAAACCAAAACAAAACCAAAAATAAAAAAGAAAACAAGAAGCAGAGCTAAGACAGTAGAAAGTCAAACAGGTTAGACATCCAACATCCCACAGGCACGCAAGCAAAGCTCTCCCAGCCAGGACCTACTCTGCCTGCAGCCTGTGAGAAGCACCTTCGTCACATTATCATTCACTTCCTGACTGTATTTCACTTCTGGTATCTTATCGTTTACCACAGAGAATGGCATTTAAGACATGCAAACTTCATTTAACTGCCAAGTTTATATTTGAAGACCGAGCCTAAAGTGCCGCTGTGCTCCTGGGGCACAGGACTCCATTTGCAGCATCCCCAGGCAGGCTCTGCCACCCATCTGGGGCTCTCCATCTGGAGGTGTGTCTGGATTAAATATCTTGTGGGTACATATTGCTCTGCTTGACACACTGGTGCTTGTTAAACACGATTCATGGAAAGAAAAATTACCTTAGGTTAGCTCTATCTGTTACTAAATTGTGACCCACCAGCCCAGCCTGGGAGTCCTTGCTGCCTCACAGACCTCCAGAAGGTGAACATGTCCTTCTGCAAGGTCTCTGGTACTGCTGAGCCTGCACAGGATGGCATCAGCTTTTCCTATTTTTGACTGGAAGTGGCTGACCATAAACCAGGGCATTGCTGCAATGCTCTTGTGCTGCTCAGCTCTGTGTGTGGGCATTCACCTTCCATCCCTCACACTGCCACGTTTGTGATATGCTGAGGACTTTTTGATAGACAGGCTTGACAAGCCCAGAACTGCCCAGACAAAGGTGGGTGATCTGACAGGTCACCGTGGCCATCCTAGACCTTTGGCACATCCACAGCTTGTAGGAAGAGCACATCTTTCACTGAAGCTTCTGCTGAAATGACTGTCAAAATTAGCTGCTGCTGCTGCTGATCCCCCTCTTATACCCCTTCCCTTCAGATTCAGCATCAGTCACACGCTGAACCGAGCCAGGCATTTCACCCTGATAGCAGTTTTATCTTTGTTAATCCATAGGCTCAGGAAGACAGCACTATATTCCTTACAAGCCATTGATGCTTTGAAGGGTTTTGCAGAGATAAGCATTCAGAAGAACCTAATGAAGAGCAGTCTTGTAGCTGAGAAACTCCCACCAGTATGAGGTGGCAGTAACAGGGAGCTTTCCTCCTGTCATTCATGAAGCAGCCAAAGGTGGCAAGAAACTAATAAGGGAGAAAATGAACACTTGCAAAATAAAATACAGTTACACAGCATAGAGTGCAGAAATCTACAGACAACTGTTGAGAGGGAGACATGGGCTCCCTGAGCCCAACAAGCCACAGGACGAGCATAGGGTGAGCACCTGCTTTAACACCACAAATGCTTTTGCTGACACTCCTCCAAAGCAATGGCAGCGGCAGGGAGAGCAGAGGGAACGGCAAAAGCCACTCCCGCCCTTCTCAGTTCATTGAGCAGCTTTAAAAAGCATTCACCCTAAATCAGTCACATTATAAAATAAAGTCAGGTGTTTGTCTAGAAAACAAGCATTGCCTCAATTACATTTGTTTCTGGGCACAGACGCACCCAGTGTAAATCTATTTTTAAAAAGGCATCTTTCGAATGCTAGAATATAGAAAGTGAGAGGTGGCACTGGAATTCTTACAGAAGAGACAGTTCCCTTCCAGTGAGCTCACTCAGTAAAGGAGACACCAATTAGAAGCAGACAGAACACTGAAAAGTCCTAATTTTGCTGCAAATACACTTTTAGACCAAACAAAAAACTATTTGTGAAGTTAAGTCAAAATCAGCAGATAAAGATCCAGCCAAACAGAAAAAGAGCAGAAGGTTAACCTCCTTTATTCTGGGGCATGAAAAAAGGTCTCAGTTGTTCATTTGGAAATACTTTATTCAAAGATGAGGCTAAGGTCATTTTCCAAAATGTGAAATAACAGATCTAACAGAACATTCTTTCCCCTTGAAAACAATTATGTCCCTGTATTTTTACGTCACTGAATATTTTTAGGCTTTGTGCTAATACAAAGTAGACCTGTTTGTTTCTCTTTTTGGCCGCCAAAAAACCACCACCCCATCATTATTCAGCAGCTCTAACACCAGCTCAAAGGAGCATCGCGCTGGTGAGCCTGGAAGGCAGTAAGACACTCTCTAACTCAGTGTCAAACGAGGTCAGCACAGATTTTTCTTGCTAGAGCCACCAGCTTGTCACTGGCACTGGGGCCGGGCAGGCAGGATGGGCAGTGAGGTGGGATCCATGGTGGTGCGGCTGACAGGTATCAGCATGGGAAGTGCCAAGCACAAGACCCTTATTAACAAAAGAACATGTAACTGAGGTAGGATAGACCCTGACATCAACCACTTGGAGGGAAAAACCTGTGCCCAGAAAGAGAACCCATGATTGATTGCCCAAGGTGAGATACACCTTGTATAAAGACACCTCCACTTGGGCTCAATGGAAAAGGGGTGATGACCTACTTCATTGCTGATGGCATGGGGAAACCAGGGTTGGCCCAGCACTGTATTTTAATAACAAACAAAACAAGCTCTGCAGACCCTTTCTTGGACAGGGATGAGCATTTCTTGGCCCCAGCAGCGTTTGGGGCCATCCCTAAGCAGATGGCTGCCAGCTGAGTGCAGCTCCTGGTTTGGGGTGCCCATGGGGATGGGCTGAAACCCCAGTGAGCACAAAAAGAGGAATAAATGCATCTGTAGATGGTGCAGGCATTTTGGTGGGGGAAGGCTGGCTGCCTTGGCGCTCCCACTGGGAAGGAGCAGGCATTTCAACATTGGGATGAGTCCCTGAGGAGTAGGGGTCACAGTTTGGCACACAGGGGTTATTGCTGAGCCACCACAGAGCATCAAGGAATAAGCAGTGAGATCGATGGTCCCCACCCAGCAGGCACATGGGGCTCCTATCTGGGGCAGGAATGAGGCCAGGCTGGCATCCAAACAAACACTTCTGAGGGCACCCACTGCCTCTTCCTAGCACACTTTGGAAGAGGAAAAGTACACTGAAAGAGGGAGAAAGGTTAAAAGAGATGGAGTTTGGGGGAGGTTTTAAAGTGATTATACATAGAAGCTCTCAACTTACTGCTGTTGGGAAGAAAAAAGAGAGAAAGAAGGTAATAATAGCAGACCTTGGATGGTAGAGTTTCTCGCAGCATATAGCTGTATACAGGCATCCTTAACAAACAACTTGGTTTCAGAGCAATAGCAGATAAGGAAAGCATACATTTGGGACAAAACTAGAAGAAACAGGGCAGAGATTTCTCTAAGGACACCCCCACCATTCCTCTGGTGGCATGAAGCACCCAGAAATAACCACCCATGTCAGAGCTATGCACTGGTTTTAATGCACCAGCATTAAGCTCCATCTGTTAAATCAACGCAGTCCCATAGAAACACTTTTCTTGCATTTTAAGAGTGGCTTAATACATTCGTAATGAACTGGATCTGAGATAGACCCAGCTAAAGTGGGAAAAAAGATCTGGATTAACCCCATCTACACAGGTTCATGTTAAAAATCATATTTTATATTAAAACCAAGAAGGAAGCCCTAAGACGGCTCAACAAGAAAAAGGAGCCAGAAGATGGAGCAGAGTCCTCAGTGCAAAAGCAATAAACCACTGTTGACGAGGAGGGCCTTGACTATCTGTACTGCTTGCAGCTCTTAGCTGTGTTATCTGTGATTCCCAAGCAATGCAGGGATCAGCTGCAGTTCAGGAACTCTAAAGCAGCATGGAAGGAGAGGAGAAGCAGGACCATTAACTTCCTGTGAAATCATGGTGCTTATCTGACTTGCTATAAAATGAAACCCCTCAAAATGCAGATTACTTGTGCACAACCACATAGAGTTTCTGATGTCATTTTCAATTTTGAGAAGTCTGATCTAACCCCACATTATGCAACCGTTGGCTCTTCCATAGTGGCAAAGTCTAATTTTCACACGCCTACATGCTATGGACCTGGTTTTTATTTGTGTTTTTATTTGTATTTTTATTTTTAAATATCAAGAGCCTACAACACTTTTTTTTAAAGAGGTCACAATGCTTCTGAAAGGTCCTGGCTTCACATCACTGTTTAAAGGGAGTAAAAGCAAAAATACACAAAGTAGTCCAGTCTAAAAAACAGGGATTGAAGGTAATGCAAAGGAACAGATAAAAATTCAAGGGACAATTGCAGACAGAACCTATCTCCAGCATGGGGATTATATATCCATGTGTAAAAGATATTCAATGCATGTTTCATAATAACTCACGTTTCTTTTAAAGGTCACTTTTATAATTGAGATGTGTTGAGAAAAGAAAAAAGCCCCTAAGTAAAGCATGACCATTTTATATCAGTCACTGCTGGAATGCACTAACACAGTGCTTAACCAAGCTTTCACCTGAATTAAGCAAAAAATAATGTCACACAAACAAAAGTTCTCTCCTGAATTAATTCAGATCCCATAAACAGATTCTCAAACCATGTTAGGGAGAAAGAAGAGAAAGAAGCTGAAGGCGGTCATAGGTGCAAGAGCAAAACTTGGGCTGAATTCTCCTCTCTGGCCCTTTTGACATCCCTGTCTGTGTGATGAATTGAACTTCCTTCTCACTGGAGCCCAGTGTATGACCTTGCATTTCTCAACACATACTTAGAGCTGCTGAATAACCGGTTTGAGCATACAACGGCATTTCTGCTGTTTGGGTTGGGGTGGGTTTTTTTTGGACAGTCTACCTTGGTGACCAATTCCCACCCTACTGTCAAAGACACGTGAGGTGAGAATGCAGAAATCATTGGAAAGGATTTTGATTTCATGTGGTCATGACCCTGACAGTCTCCTGGGCAGAAACGTGCTTCTGAGCAACACCTTCAAGAAACCTTATATTGCTTTTCAGATCAATGTCTCCTTCACTACTGCAGAAGTTAATCAACAGTGATCAAGTTGCACAGAGGTGCATGCACCCTGTGTGGAAACCAGCAACATATCACTTTCTAAAATACATATCTGGTCCCAAGACTCAGGTGGGCATTTTTCAGAGATGCACATAATGATGAAACTATATGGGTTCAAAACTGAAGGCCAAAGAGAGATGGCCTTTTCAAGCAAGAGAAGCTGTCCTCACCTACGAAGTAAGATGCTTGACTTGAAGAGCTGAAATACATTTCTATGTCATTGACTTTATGCTGTACGGGTCCAGGCAAGCACATGCAACCTATATCGGAGGTTATCTGATATCCACTGGATTTCTTTTTTGGTGACTCAGGCCTGATTGACACGGTCCCTAAAGATACTGATACCTGTGTGAAGTGATTCACTTGACTGCAGCTCATCACAGGCATATTTTACACACTGCAGGAGCTCCAGCTAATTGCTAATCTTCTCTCTGCTCCACCAAGGAATAAAAGTTGATGTTGCTTAGGATTACCGATAGTCCGGACAAGAAAAAGACTAGTTTTCTGTTTCTATGGTTGCGACAGCCCTTAAGAAAGATATAAATTTCCCTGCAACAACTAACTGCATATTCATTTTAAGGTAGATCTAGTTCCAGATTCCTGAGACGGAACCCTCTACCTGTTCCCAACCCCACGACCAGAGCAGCAATATATGAAGTTTCTAATCTCAACAAAATTCAGTGAGCAGCACGATTGGTTTGGAAAATAAACAAACAAATGAAAAAAATAATCCCAAAACCCCCACAGCAAATTTTCAGCCTCTATGTACAAAACCAATGCAAACAAGTGGAACATTCTAGTTATATTTTGTAAAACACACATTTGGGATCAACAAAACATCAAACATCCAGACCCTAGATTACAAAAAAAAAAACTCTATTGCCATCTAATTGTCAACCCCAAGTTTAGACAGTCCTTGTCGGAAATCTTGCAATTCATCTATCTTCCCATCTAGTACACCTAAAAAATTCTTTAATTCAGTTTTAAGGTTGGTCTGCCTATGTTTGCTCTCTTCGACTTCTGTCCTTAGTGTTCTGACTTTCTCTTCAAGATCTTTGTTCTTTTTCTCAGCAGCCTTAAAGACAAAAGAGACAATAAGATGGATCATAGAGAAGAAGGATGAACAGCATTTAATAGGGTAAAGCAACAAATGACAGCTGGGCTGCAAAAGTTTTGCTTCGACTTCTGCAAACTGATTAACAAGAGCAAGTGACATGCTAGTCAGATAAAAAGGAAAGAAAGCCCACGCAGGAAAGGACACATATTAACTGGAAAAGATGCTTTGCATCAGATTTTGTCACTTGGTGGATATCTTAAAATTCAGCTGGATTTAAGTCATGCGCTGTGCATATATTTCTGTCATTGCTACAGTTGCAGAATTAGACACTGTGCCACCAATTATATACAGTATTATCTATGGTGGTTTAACACTGGAAAACAAGCTTAGAAAATACTGTCTGAGGAATAATATTGCTTTATTCAGCACCTTTGGATTTATTGGTATTTTTTAAAGTTCCACTCCCTGGGAACACTTGTGCAAGGAACAGGGCAGCCACGTAACACCTCCCCTGCTGCAGTTCACTCAATTATTTCCCCCTCTCATTAGCTCTTCTGCCTATTGTTCTCTATTGCATACACGTAAGCTCATTTCTCATCAAAAGCCATAGATGACATACTTTATTATCCTGAACCAAACATTCATGTTTTTACAATATCAGTATCTGCACTCCTCAGCAGCCTTCTAAATGATTTTGGAGTGTTCAGATTATCAGAATTATGGTTTATTTGTTTGATTGGATTTTACTTCATTGAGGAGATACTGCTTATATTTGTTCTCCTTTCATTTATTGATTTATTGCATTTGCACAACAAGCGACTTGAACAAGTGATGCCCAAAGACCAGTCACTGCTTGGATAGGGCTCTAGCAGCCCAGTGAGCTCCAGTCTGCCTGAGCACCCCCCAGCTACATGTGCAAAACAAAGCCACAGCGAGCTGGTTGATGCTGGCAAGGAATGACACAGCATGTAAATGCATCCTCAGGTGAACTTCTTTCCCTGGTTATGTGCAACCATGCTCATCTGTTTCTTTCCAAAAAGCCTTTCCTGGTGCCATTGAGGCAATTAGCCGCAGGTCTTGGTGTGCTGCATGACACACATGGCTGTGGTATGGTTCCACAAGGCCAGGCCAGCAGAAATATGGGATACAAGATAGCCTGGAATCTGCAGGAGATATATGCAACACAATCCCAACCAAACCAATTTCTGCAGATTGCAAGGCAAAGAAATAGAGCTATTTACTTACTCCTGCGCTGAGAAGGGCATGGGATATTTTGCATGTAATTAACATTTTACAAACTAGAGCTCTTTTGCCTCCAAACACTGAGGTCTGAACAGATAAAAGCAGATATTTATGAAAAAATAAATGTATCAACTATTTGAAAATTAATTTAATTGCTTGCCTGTACCTGTAATTGTTGAGATACAGATTCACATTCCGACACTAGCTGCGGTACAATTTCACCCTGCTTTCGAAGCTCTTCCAGTTCCTTTGAAAGCATAAAGAAAAAAAAATACATTAGTGCAAGCTTCAATTTAAAACATAATGGAAATTTGAGACTGTGAAATGGCTTTGCATATTTTATTGTATTCTGCAAAGCATGTGGATGTAAAATAATCAAAATAGAATGTCTGCATTCCAAAACACATCATTTAATCACAGAATGGTTGGGGTTGGAAAGGACCTCTGGAGATCATCTAGTCCAACCTCTATGCTAATGCAGGGTCATCTGGAGCAGGTTGCACACAATCATGTCCAGTCAGGTTGTTAATATCTCCAAAGAAGGAGACTCCACAGCCTCTATGGGCAGCCTGTTCCAGTGCTCTGCCACCTTCAAAGTTAAAAAGTTCTTCCTCATATTCAGATGGAACTTCCTGTGTTTCAGTTGTGCCCATTACCCCATGCACATATATCTGTATATTCATAAATAATGCCAGGGAGCTTACACCTCAAAATATAATTATATTCTACTATATATGCTTACTATATATATAACTACTATACTGTAATACTTACTATATACAGTATATTACTGTGTGTATATATATACACACACTACATATAGTATATGGCACATGATATATACATATATATACACACATATATAAATACAAATATTCCACTAGATAGCTCTGTCCTGGTTTCAATGTCTTTACATTTTTCTCTCTGCATTTCCTACACAAAGAGGATATCAGCAGCTCCTCTTGCATGGCAATGCCCATGAGCAGGCTTCATGCTGGTTTGAATTGCAGACCATGAAAAGGTTACTTATGGGTGGTGTAGACCTAATGAAGCACCTGCTAATGTGAGTATGCAGTCTGAAAACAAGTTAGTATACTGCCAGTGTAAATGGAAGATAGGTATGTAATGTTCACAAGTCAATCAATTTTCTGGTTCTTTTGGCACCGTAAAAATGTGAATCTCGACAAAAACACTAGCAGAGTATAAGGGTTATTATACATGCTATTACCACAGAAAGGTTGGCAAGAAAGCATGACATTTTCCTTTGAAATATGGGGCTGAAAATGATTATATTCATAACAGTGCATCAAAATCCATCTCCCTAAACTATTTCCTTGTGATATCGTAAAACCCCTTAACAGCACTGCTTTTAAGAGCACCAGCAGAGATGCTGCAATGGCACATGGGAAACTTTACTGCACCTGCTGAGAAGCTTTTTCTCTTCATCCAGCACAGAGCATTTGGTCACTGTAATGAAGGAAAAAACCAAGGATCCCATTATTTTCACCACTGTTCAGGGGCTTGAAGCCATCAGTATCATTCTCCTTAGAAAAATGGACACCCTGTATGTCAAAAGGACAAACCAGGGTACTCTAAAAGAATCTGAATTCCTCACTTTTGGCATTAGTCCTGAGATCAGAGGGAGACTGTAAAATGGCAAAGCTGAAGACTACCAGCCATCTGGAAAAAGAAAACAGGACTTGTTACACAAATGCCATATGATTTTGTAAATGATGTTTTTTAATGATGGTGCTGATGTTTATGTGAATTCAGGGATGGGGACTGGCAAATAAAACTGTTCTCTGCATACATCTGTCTGGCTTTGGGCAACAAGCATCACCACTTGAGCTCTTCTGTTAGAGGTAAAGTGTTGTATATGAAAGTATCATGTTTGTTAACCACTGCCAAATTAAAGTGTGCTGTCACAGCGCAAAATACATCACGAAACTGAGACTGAGGAACTCTATCAAACTGTTGCTAAGGAGCTGCAAAAAAAAAAACTAGGAACAGGCAACACCCTGAGACGTTGGGCTGCTTCTGGCTGTAGGTGAGCCAGCCCATAAATCTACATTCCAAGTAAGAAGCGGACAGACCCAATCAAACTCTAAAGCACGTAAGTTCTGGGTTCAGGGCACTTACCAGCTCTTTGTCCTGAAGTTCTGTTTCCAGTTCCTGGAGACGTCTACTCAGCTGTGCATTTCTTTCCTTCTCTTTATTTATTTCATTGCACTGTTCCTCCAGTTCTTCAATCTTTAAGAAATGTCAGACATTAGATGAAATTTTTCAGATTTCTGAGAATCTGGGGCAGAACACAGCTGATGGAAATGGGCACTGCTCCAGTGAGCAGAGGGAAGCATGGACAATTTTAATTTGTCATGGCTCTGTTTCCTAAATCATAGCACTTGATTCACTGCAATCAAATTATCGCTTCTTTCCTTAAAAAAAGCCAATTTACGCTTCCACTAGGAAGCCCCGGGACTGTGTTTATTCTCTCTTGCACAGTATCTCACATAAGTACTCAGGAATGCACAAAACACTGAGCTGCTAAAATAAGCGGAGCTGGGGATAAAATCTGCATTTCACTTCAATGAACCCAACACAAGACTATAAGGGATGGGTTTTCTTAACACAGCAAGGAGAAGAAACCTCTCTGGTGCTCCCAGCTTTGCCTCCTCAGGGGTTGCTTATTATTCTAGCTGGAATTCAAGGGACAGACACATCATCAAAACTTTGGGGAGAGAACTAATTCAGAGCAACGTATGCCGCTTTGTTCTCTTGCCCAGGGATGTGCTTTGCTCTCTCCATACGTTCTGCTGCCAGCTCTGGACTTCGCTCCCAGGAGATGGGGCAGCTCATTAAAGTATGTACTTTAATTCTCCGCTTCATGTTGCTTTGGGATTATAACTTCCTTTATTTGAAGGTAGAGCAATATGCAAAAAATTCTGACCCAATTAATAAAGGAGATGGAACTTCCCAGGGCACTGCAGTGGTGCAGCATGGGCGCCAAGCAAGGAGCCTACTTGGGGTAAAGCTCAGAAAACCTCTCATATAGAGAAAGGCAGCACATTATACACACAGCGTTGCTGCACAGCCTGGCTAGTCACTGGTATGATGACTTTGCAGCTGTAGTAAGGCAGGGTCTTGATAGTCTTTTCATATGTAGGCTACAGCTGCTGAGATGTGGCATGTTTCATCAGTTAATGAGAACAGCCTTTCTGTGCAAAGTACAGAAAACTAAAAAACTACACTGCAATAAATCGTATTTTCTTATAACATTCTGTTCCAGTCTCTCACTTCTCCCCTGACCAAAAGAGACTGGACACAGGAACACAAACCATGTAACAACTAATACTAATTTTTAATGTAAAATCAGTTAATACAGCTCTGGATTGCTCTCTGAATTATCACTGTGCACACCTAAAATATATGAAAGTAGGTAGAGAGTATCTGCCTTGGGAAAAGGTTGCCCCACAATGCCTCTTGGTAGGTTTCTGGAAAAGATGTGCCTAGCATTAGTGCTGGAGGACCCAGCTCACAGACATAACTGATGTCCTCATTCCCCTGCCCACTCTCAGGATTTGTTTCTGTATTGTTCCCAGCTTAGTTTCCTGTGGGTAACCAGGCCATAACCACGTAACACACATTCATCATCTGGCAGTATTTAAGTGAGTTTTGAAAGGAATATGCAATAGTATCCTCACTTTTAAAACCCTACTGTTTTATCACCCTGGCCAGCAACCCCTGCTGACACCAAGTCTCACAAATCGGGGAGCTTCCTGTAACACGGCAGCACCAGTCCTCCCACTGATCCCCAGCCCTTTGAACTTCCCTGCCCACCACGTGCAGAGGGAAACAGCTGCCTTAAGCCTCCCCTGCCCACCTCTCTTTCTGAGACAAAATCTGTCTCCTAACACACACAAAGCAGCAGAGATTCAAGAGAAAGAGCAGCGGCAGGAGCAGCTAACTGGAAGAGACGGCTCTTCTGTAGGCATGCTACCTTGCCCCTGAGCTGGTCATTTTCCTCCTTGCAGGCTGAGAACTGCTTCTTCCAGTGCTCGATGCTAGCTGCAGACTCCTGCAGTGCTGTGGTCAGCCGGGCGTTGCTCTCCCGCAGTGTCTGCAGCTCCGTCTCCCACTTCTTCACGTTGGTTGAACTGAGAAAAACAGGGCACCATCAGGTGGCTTCACCTGATAAACCTGTGCATCATTATTCTTTATCTGATTGCAAACTCATCACCAGGGGTGTGAGCTGATCAATAATTTTTTGTTATAAGATCAAGAACACTTCTATGTACGTAATTGCCTGCCTGATGACAACAAAAGCCTTAATTTGACTGTCTGCCAAAACACAGGATCTATCAACTCCAACAACAGTGACCGGCGTGTTTGGAGCAAAAGTCCTGCTGTTGAAGCAGGCTGTAGGGTTAAGTTGACAGTTGGGATCTCCACCATTGCAAACACATTCTGCTCACCTCCAGGGCTGTGTGGCTGTGCCTCACTAAGTACCTCTGCACTGCAGGCCTGGGGATGTGGTACTCATGCAACAAAGTGACTACACATTTGCAGCTGGTATGGTAGTTCAGAACAGAAGATGTCAGCAGTTGACACCATCTAGATGGGATTTTTGTTTAATGTTCAGCCTTAAATATAAACGTGTTACATAATGCTGAAGAATTAAACTACTCATTCCCCAAAGCTCCAAGCTGCAGTATACAGCACAAGAACTCAGAGTGAACGGAAGCAAGGCTTTGAAACTCCCTCCACGCTAGTTGCTACTTGCCTGTGGAGGTGTCTTCAGCAGGAGGAATGAACAAACGTTATGATTTGAAATAGGTTACTCTATTGAAATGTCAATAAAGAGAGATGGTGTGCTTCAAATATCATATAGGCATAATATATGGGTAATGCTGCTTGTGGTGCTGCTGCCTGAATTTAAATAGCTTAAGAGTAGCCTGATCCTGATAGATTGTATTTCCATTGACAGATATATTCACATGCAAGAAGCAGATAAGGCAAGATCCCAGTAGAGAATTATTCTATTTTAATAATGTAACTTTGCATATTCCAATGCCTGTATTTTCACTATGGCTGCAAATTACTCTTCTCAGCATTTCCAAATTAATTTATCAAAGCAAATAGCAAAAAAATGTGGCTTCAAGGGGCATTGTCCACAGCTTTAGAAACATTCCCCTAAGACTTCTAAGCAGACTGATGAAATTATATTTCTTACTTCAACTTTTCCAGTTGAGTTCATTCCCTTTTATAATTTTACATATCCATATCTATTTTCATCAAAGTAAATATAGCAGACTCAAAGAGGAAGAGAGATTGGTTCCACATGCTATCAGCAGCAATTGCTCCCCCATGGTTTTAATGTTATTTCTGTAGCTCTAAAACTTCACAAACGAAGGTGGTTCTGAGAGTTGGCATCAGCAGAGTAAAAGATATCTTATTTCATCACGAAGCAGAACAGGAAAAGACTAAATGGTAAGTATCTCTCAACTGCATACCGGCAGGTACTTGCTGAAATCTGCTCATTCATCCATTCTGCTGTATCATTTTAAATTAATGCAATTACATTTGAATAATTTCTGTTAATATCATTAGCCATCAGATAATTACAGCATGCTATTCCAATGCAATTTAGGTATTAAGGGAACTTCACCTTTGGGCTAGAGCAATTTTTAATTTATCATTCTCAGACTTGAGATGTGCCTCAGCAGGACCTCCATGTGATGCCTTCTCATCGTCTGTCCCGTTCACACTAGATGCTCGAGTGGAAGATGGTGTTTCACGTCCAGATTCCTGCAGCACAACACACAAATGAATACTGGGTGTCTCCTGCATCTCTTTGTAATCTTGTGCCCACACCACCCTGCTGAGACCTAGGCTGCCCATGCTGTCCTGGCAGAACAGTGGTAACAAACACATACCCTTTACATCTTGGCTGTAAAGCTGGTCTGTTTAAAAAAAGAATGAAAAAAATATAATGATAACATAAAATGGCAGTTTAAAGTGCTTGAAATATTTCTAAGTGTTTACATGACAAGGCTTGTGTTTTCTAAAGGTTGCCTTTTTTTTAAGATAATGAATCAGTACAGTGCACCTGGAAGCACACAAAGTCCAACCTAAAAAACAAAAAACTAAGGTACTACTCTTCCAAAGAGATACCATTCACCACTGCTTGGTGCTCACCAACTAAGGACAAGGTGAACCATAAAGGCTAAGACCAAAGTCTTTAAAAAATGAGTATCCAAAGTATCCTCTCAGATTAATATTTGTGGGCCCCAAAAAAGGGTTAGTTCACTCTTGCATGTGAATAATGCATCTGAATTCCTTTCTGATCAAAATTCATCTAACTTTCCTCCAAACATTAGCCCAGGCCAAGAAGACCCACTGAACAGGATTCATTCGTGCCTAATGCAATGTTTACGAAATTAAAGTTAAACGTATAGAGAGACTGGGTCAACACCCAATTTCTTCAATTTGTAAGAAACCCAGATCTCCCTAGACAAAGAGGCACTTGGCTGTATCAAGATGTGCTGTCTAGAAAAGTGCATTGTACAAATATGCCACACAAGCTTCTTCCAACCGCCCGCTAGGGCACTGCCTCTGTTCCCACACGGCAGCTTTCCATTAGTCACACCTAGGCAATGAAACACTGTGGCCACAAAAGTCAGTCTCACCATTGGCAAAACAAACTCCTACAAAAGTAGATTAGATGACACAAAGAAGTATCTCGATGAATCTCATTTACTGTCTGCTGAAGCACTACACTGACTTACTTTCCAGTGACCCAAACTATGTGTAACAGTACAAACCAAAAGATGAATGGCTTTCTCTGTTATTAAAAAAGTTATAAAGGCACAAGAATTGCTGAAAAAAACCTAGATTTTAATGAAGGCAAAGAGCATGGATGGATGAAAAATATTCCTCTGACAATCCTAATGTCCAGCAGCTGACAACTACCTTTGGCAATCTTCATTTTATAAATTTTAAGCCTGCTGCCAGAAGCTGGTATGGTCCATTAGAAAATTCAACTTTAAATTATTTGTCCTGTATGTGTACAGGTATTAAAGCTAAATTACAAACCTGGGAATGATTGCTTGAGGTCTCAATTTTCTCTTGAGATCTGTCTCGTGCTAATTTGGCAGCTTCTTTTACTTCTTGGAATTTCTCTGCAAACTGGAAAAAGCATGAAAGATATTTATCAAAATGATTTATCATCTATTAAACAATTCAGATTGCTGTGTTGATGTGGTTAATGGATCTCCAAAAGTGAGCAACTAATTTTGATAATTTAAAATTTTTGGCAAGAAAAAAGCATTTTAATTCTTTGGCAGGGAGGCTCTTTCAAAAGGAATGGGGGTGCTTCTAAAAGAGGGACATCTCTGCAACTCTGGCCAATCACAGTAAAAACCCATGGAGAAAAAGGAGCTGTTAGTGTCTCCTGGTTTGATTCGGTTTTGTTTATTTCCTCCCCCTCCTCCGTTTCACTTGGTGTTGACAGTCTATTAAATTTGGGAGTATAAAAGGCATATGTTTGGATAAAAAAAATCATCAATGTCTTCTATTCCTAAAAGCAAGTCAATTAAATTAAGAAATGCAAATGAGCTCCTCTGCAGGCTGCAAGCAAGGGATTATCAAGAGATACAAAAAATGTGAAGGTAGATCTGAATGTATGATGGGGCCATATGAAAACCCAGCTTTTCTAGTCTAATTTTCTTGTTCATGGCAAAAATTAAATAAAGGTAGAAGACCTCAGGGAAAGGACTGAATGCATCTTGTAAGGGTGTTATATCAAGCTGGGGGAGGCAGGGGAAAGGAATGATAAAGATGAAAAGTAATGATCCCAATCTCCACAAGTTGCTATAAGACATCTGCTCTGAAGCCAGCCTGGCAATTCTGAAATACAAGTATTATCACAGTCCATCAGGATTGCAGGGTTTTAAACACTTTAAGCAGTGTTCAAAGTTTTAAAAGGATGATTGCAAACATGGAAGAAAAGGCATAATACGTTATTTTTTTAATTAAGATGCACCCAGTATAAGAACGGGTAACTTTGTCTTTCTGCCAAAACAGCTTGGTCTTGCTTGCCTCTGTTTTGAGAAACTTGAAAAGCTAGAAAGAAAAGACATGTTAAAGTAAAAATATAAATAGCTGTATTTTATTGCACAGTTTGCGGATGAAAGGATTGCCATTATATCCTCAGATAATTCAGAACACTTATGACAAAATTGTAAATAAATGCATGAAAAAAATCACATTTTATAGTCAAGGAACAGGAAGAATCATAACCCACTTACTAACCTTGTCTTCTGACTTACAGATTTACAGCAGGCATTTAGCAGGCTCTCTCTCAGTAAAATACTGGGACCATAAACGTTGATGAAACAAATCTTCTCCAACTGGTCTAAGAGAAATCTGGATTTATATGTGGAGGAACCTGTGTTTTGTGTAACACACACAAATGGAAATTTCCAACAAACCCACATACGTCATTCTTAAAAACCACAGATGAAATTTGGGGTGTATAGTACGGCCTGTGACGATGCTTATAAATGAAGATTTGTTCTTGAGTTCTTGAATTCAACTGTTTTCTATACAACAGCTGAAACTGCATATGCAACATATGTGCTCTTGGATGGCAGTGGTTAGTATCTGATGGCATGCGCAGTCACTACACACACAAATGACTTGATTACCTTTGTAACACTATAAAGATCATTAGGAACAACTCCATTACATTTTTGCCTTAAGCGATTTAACTCCAACTTTACACAAAATGTATCTCCTGCTGTGACAAAATAGCTATTACAAACTGATTATTTCTAAAATATTGTTTCAACAATGAGTTCTACACTTGGGTTTCTTGGAAATAGTAAAAGGCTGTTCTCAGTCTTTCTTTTACAATAAATCTTTATGGGCAAGTATGAAAAATTTATGATGGCTCTTCATGGACTATATGAAATATGAAAAAACAAAAAGAATTGGAAGTGATCTATCAAATTGTATTTTTGCAGCTATCTTCATAAAGCACACAGGAGACTGCTGTGAGAAATTACGTGAGTGGAGGAGAAAAGGGCATTTTTCCACATTTCCATAATAAAAAATTGCATATGACTGAACAAAGCTAATCTCCAACATAAAACCAAAAATGATCTCATTGCACAATAGATTTCAGTCATGTCTCTAGCTCACCAACACATGTATTTGGCACATTTGCTTTTAGAAACAATATAAAATAACTGAATTTTTCAGCATTTTAGTGTCATATCTTTGGCTTTAAGAGTTAAAATATTACCCTTCATATTTAGTGGTGTTACCAACAGAAAGACAGCTGTTACAGTAATGGTGGTGAAAGACTGTCTCTGCTTTGTTTTCATTCTTAGCTAATTATTACCTGCTAGATCTTACTTACAGTCCATTTTTGAAAGCTACTTTGAAGATCACTTGACTTGTTATGAAATTAAAGGCTTTCACTTGATTACTCTTCTGAGCACAGCAACACGGTGGTGACAGCCCAAACTTGTGTAACATTACCAACGCTAATTGCTACAGGAGCAGAATAGGCGTTTCTGAAGCTACCCAGACCTCGAGGCTGTCTCTTGACAGTGACTGCACAGCCACAATGTCTAATCACTGGCAGACATTAGAGAGATGCTTTCTCTCCACTAACTGATTTCTTCTGTCCAAACATAAATAACTGGCAAGTAATTGATACTACAAAACCATGTGCCACCTCCAAGATCTAAGTTGACTTTGAGCTATCAAACAATTGCAACAACAGGGAGTGCTTTTCAAATGTGAAATTCCTAGTGAATAATTGAAATAATCTTCAGTTTAGTAAATGAAATCATGGTAAATGTGGTATCAAAAGGCAATGCATTTATAAATACCCAAAACAAACTAAAAAATTCATCATGCTCCTTCTCCTTTCATCTTTACTGCCTTCATCTTCCCTTTCCTCCACCACTGTTCTCGGGCAGACGAAGTTCCCCAAAATTAGGAAGAAAAAGTCCAGAGTAGGAAAAATGCCAACTAAACACCACTCCAATAGTTCATCATGAATTATATGATGTATCTTCCCATGTCACAGGAAACCATGAGGCTAAGCTGCAATATGGAAAAGATCCACTGCTACCAACACTTACGAAACCTTTTAGTCTGAGGCTGCTGCAGCCCATAAGCATTGTTTGGTTATGAGCCTTGGCCAGTGAAATTTAATGGGGACTCCAGTATGCTACTGTGCACGGCACAGATTATTTAAAGGCTGTCCAAATCCGCAGCCTGCTTGTCACCTGGGAAAATATATGTATTTAAACAGACCTTCTTAACATTTTATGCATTAAAAAGCATTATTTTGTATGCGTAAATTTTAAGCTCCTGATCCAGCATTATATTTTACGTCTCCTACTGACAAGTTGTGCCAGTGTCAGATGAAACAGCTGCTCCCACCCAAAGTAGTCTCATAAATATTTCATCGCCCTCTCAGTTTGCAGAAGGCTGGGTGATGCGATGTTCCGGTTGGGGAGCACCACCATGCCGTGACCCACAATGCACATGTCACTTTGCCTGTGGTTTGCCCTCAGTGCCAGGCAGATCGGCAACAAACAAGACTACTTACTCCAGAAAGTGGCCAGTAATTTGCTCTAGCACAGCCAGGCTGGACCTAGGGGCTGTGCTGCATGCTGGGGTAAGGGAAGGCTCTGCTCCGAGCTTTCTCCCCTGCAACACAGCAGCCAGCAAATACCACACATAGAATGTGCATGCATGGATGGAAATAAAGTCCAGTGCTTCCCAGAGGCTGAAGCAGATGCTTTTTGATGTCCAAAGTCTGGGTTTACTGGTTTCTCACCTGTATAAATCCTCGTCCCGGTGCCCTTGACTACCTACAGTTCCTCAGGTAGCATGTCTGCATTGAAGCATCCTGAATGATAGCAGAAATTTTACTTAACCACTTCATGTGCAAAGTACATCACTACTTGTACAGCACCAGCCCTGCCTTTTCATCACACCCAGGCACACCATTAATTCTCCTTTGATTCCTGTTTCGATTTGTCTGTAGCAATGATTGGATAATGTCTTGAGACCTTTTTGAGGCACAGGGTGAGAAGGGGGGATAGGAGTGTCAGAGAGTGCTGCAAGAGGGAAAAAGGACCCCGAGTAGGACATCAACTTTAAGCCCTGGGATTCTCCCAATCAATATGAATGGTAATTAGGTTACTGGGTCACTGAATGCAATTTTCATTAATGGCTCATGTTTAATTTGAACTGCTTTTCCCTATAGGTATGGATTAATGCTGAAATATCTCAAGAGAAGCAAGGCATTACAAAGAGGCAATATGTTTTATTAGGCCAACCAATACACTTAAACATTCAGAAGTTTTTAGGCATGTGGACCTCTTCTCCTGTCTCACTGTTATTCATTGTTTTCAGCAGACATATTGAAGCTTTATTTCATTATTTAAAGTCAGGACTATTGATCTCTGGTTTAGTGGAGTTTTAGCGTGTCCTAACTCCTAAATGTTTCAATTATTTCTAGTAAAACTGGCAATCTTTCCTTTTATAAAAGCATATTGATATCAATATAAAATGAAATTTTATTTCACTATTCCTAATACATTTATATTTCTGTAATCTCTTCACCATCTCTGATCTTTCCTAGTAATAGGTCAATAATTAAACTGAGGAGCATGGATGATAAGAGGTATCTTTGTCCCATTGATTTGGAAGGTAGTAATAAAACAGATTTTCTTACATTTTCCAGGCAGGTAACTGCCAGATGATTAGGTTATTTTTAATAGATCATCTTGTGCCATTTTCAGAAGTGCTTCCTTAAGCTCCTCTTTGGTATTCTGACGAGAAAAAGTCTTTCTGCTGAATTGGAAACTTTTTCCTGCAAGTAGAAGGCTGTATTGTGGGCAGTGTGCCTTCAACAAATCGTGCAGTGCAAACAGATGTGCAAACCAATCTAGAGAGAAACACAGCTGGCGCCAAGGGCCTTGTGCCCACATGGCATGTTTTACAGCTTGGCTCTAGTGCGGCCACGTGAACATTAGAGAGCTGCTTTCTGATACCAGCATTAAATTCATTCTGAGCACATGTTCAGACATTTTTTGACAATATGGTAAAACCTCTCTGACTAGAGTGCAAGGACCTCCAAATGATTCTTGTGCCTTGTTATACCTCATCCTCTGAGCCAGCCTCAGCACCACTGGCTCTAGGTGGCACATGGTGTATGTTTAACCCCAGTCAGCATCGACGTACCTTGCGGTCACCTGTACAGTTGCAGATGTGTGACTTCAGTCACAAATTACTATCTAATGGTGCTAAAATCTTTCATTTGGCGTTCAGTGGTTGCATTGTATCATGCTTATCCGTCACTCAAAACAAGCTACTCCCCCAGGTCCACCATAATCCTCCGATACTACTTAATAGCTACTACCAACAACTCTTTGACACAGAATATGAGCAGTCCCCTACACTTGTATGAACATCATGAAACATAACCAGCACCACACCTAATTTTTAAAAGAACAGTTTTGCATGTGATTTATTGGGTGGTCTTAGATTATTGCCATGGCACCTTTATGGACATCCCAAATCCAAAAATAATTTATCATGAAAAGCAAAATTTGCTTTAAGAAATACTTGCAAAAATTACAATTCTCTGGAAACTGCAAAATCCCAATAAATTCCTATTTAGTAAAATAGTAAACCAAAATTAGAATAAATAAATTCCTATAACAATTCAGTTGATGAAAAAATCCTCCTTTTGCAATGGTCTGCCTTTGTTATTTTAGGCACTACAAAAACATCTTGTTATCCTGATTTCTCTTCTTATCAAAACATACAAGAGGACGACAACATGAGAGACTGTGCGCCAGGCCCAAGGACACAATGATATTGAGGTAACTGACAAAACCCAGTGCCAAGTAGCCATTCTTCAGGTGTCAGCTATATGTTAGAAAAGTAGGGGTTTTTACTACGTGACCAAACATCTCAGCTACTTGTCGAGCACTTGGCAAGAGCACTAATCCAACGACAGAGGATGTATTCTAAACTGCTGGTTACTCATGACAAGAGGCAGCTCTAGACTTTACAAGTCTGCTGTTGTAGCCAGTCCCTGGGCCAGAGAAGTGCTGCATTAATACCAAGCCCATGGCCAGGTTTACCCTCTGAGAGAGGCAGTTTTGCCAGCAAACCTGGCGTCAGACCTCCCTGGCTGCTCATCCCCCCGTCACTGCCACGACTCACTGCCACCTCCTCAGGTCTGTGATAAAGCAGCTTTGAGTCAGGGCTGCAAATCACACCACTGAGCTGAAATGCCAAAAATGCAGTATTATTTTAAGCCAGATCAGTTTACTGAGCCTCCTGAGAGCAGTTTTACAGATACCACTGCAGTATCAAGTATTTTGCAGTATCTCTGCAAAACAAAGGCACCTGCAAGCCCTGGGGGCTGGTAACTCCTTTACCTTGGTTAGCTACCAACAGGGGCAAGTCATCAAAACGTACATTTCTGAGGCTGAGACAGCAACTCTTTCCCCCCAGACACATTAGGCAACCCTAATGCCAATAGTCCTGGCATATCAGTGGCTCCCTTTGCTTCTGGTGCTACTTTCAGCTGAAATGAGCACATAAGCCAAGGAGATGCCAAAAACTAATAGAGTTCAGGTTATTTCTGTAAACATCTGAAAACACAACTGCTTTCAGCAATGCTGGGAAGATACCATCAAGATCACCTCCTAGCACCATTGTCAGTGGTCAGATTTAATTTGTAGTTTTGGCTATAAAGTTTGCAATACTGCCTGCTTCTGTATATACAGACATTGGGTAATTATAGGAGGTAGGCAACTTGCATGGATGAAGAGGACTTGCAGACGCATGCAGCTCAGAAGAGTGGGATAGACATATGCAGTTCTTCATTAATAAGAAACAGGACAGCCTTTGCCAAAATTCAGTGTGTCCCATTACCTTTGTCAGCTGCTGCTCAGAGGGAAAGCCCAAACCAAACACAGTATTTGCTCTGCTGTCTGCCCACTGGCCGAACTTCTGCGACGTTTTAGTGAAGGTCATGTTAGGTGTGATTGTGCTGTTTATGATCACCTGTTTAAAAACACATCAAAAAGCATTAAGAAGTAGAAGCCACACTGGAAATGCATATCCTAGCAACAATATCATCCAAAGCAATTAGCAGTCTAAATTGGGAAATTTGCTGTATTCAGAAGATTTTTTTCCCCAAAACAAAACAGTTTCAATCTTGTCTTACATCATGCAGGAATTTTGATGTTTTGCCTTCTTTATCCAAAGCACTGTCACAGTCCTGCAGTCAAACATGGCTGCAGAAAGGTTACTGAACTCAAAGCAACAGCAGGGACAACAGCTATAAAATTACCCTGGCAGAAATGCACATGCAAAACCCTCTTTTTCAGCGTGAAAGGCACACAGCTTCTCCCACCACCCCACCAGGCTCCCAGGATAGCCCAAGGCCTCTAAGCAGGGTGTCCATCAGCAACACCTGCCCTCAGACTGGAAGACTGAAGTGATATTTCACCATTTCTCCATTTGGCCTTGGGCCTCCACACGTAGGATGACAGAGACATGTCAGAAATTCAAAACAACAAAAATGCAAGACAATTCTACTATTCTGTGAGAAGAAATTGATAGCTTAATAGCGAGTTTAACTTGGGAGAGTGGTGAAGCACATCACCAACATTCAGCATAAATGTGGGCCTCAAGACAAATACTCTGCCACTTTACACGAGTTAACCAATATCTGCTTCACTACCAGCAACCTTGAAAGCAACAGCGGTTCTTGTAATTAAAGAAAAAGCCAACAAGAGGAAAGCTGTTGGGATGAGGTCTCTAAGGAACTTAGAGAAGCAAACATAAAATGCAATCTTGCAAAAAGGACTGAGATGTATGTCAGGTCATTATCAAAAATCTCAACTTTATTTTCAAGATACATCATTATATGAGTCTAGAACTCCTTCTCCTCAAAATTAATTCCTGTACAATATTTTTTCTCCTACCAGAATATGAGCTTTCTTTAGTAATGTGTACCACCATTTCCAATATGCAAATTATGCAGTAATTAAGCCAAATCTGTGGGACAGTTTAATTAACATGATCAGGAAGTATCCTGGCAACATCATTTACTATGTATTCCAAGCAGTTTTTTCCTAAGCTATCATTTACATTTAGCGAAAAGTGTGAATTAAATTTATCAGAGAAAGAGCTTTCCTTGCTACTGCCCCCCCCCCCCAACTTCAGACCTTTGTGCTGATGTTTTTATTTGCTTCCTTAGAAATTCCTCAGCTTCAGAGGTTCCTTCTTTTTGCATCATCACTTTCAAATAAACACATAATTTTCTGGCTGTCCTGCCATTTCCTACCACTGAAAGTCTCATCCGAAGGATTAAGGCAAAGGAGGGCCAGGTGGCTGGTACCACTGGAATCGTTTTTGCGTGGTAATAAACAGGGCAAGAACAGAGTGAAGGTGACTCTGGAACCAGCTGGCCAACACACACCATTTAGAATCAGCTTTCAGGGTCAAAACATCTTTTTTAATGGCCAGTTGACAGGTAAAGGTGTAAGCACAGCTGCCCAGATGTGCTGTCCTCTGGCTAAGTCACACAACAGAAACACAGCCAATATAAAATCTAAGTTTGATTTCAGAGAGGTAGGGGTTTGACAGTGCAAATTAAGTATGAAGATACAAGGGTTGCATGATATAGGGAGTAACCAGAACAGGAGGAAAAGTTACCACCAACCCCGAAAAATCAGGATGCTTTCCAAAAACTTTAAGGAAAGTGTTATATGTATATTTCTTCTTTAGAAACCTTACAGCAGACAGATGAACTACTTACAAATGTTTGGCTTCTCAAGTTACAGAATTTATTTTAGAAGCTCTGAAATACCCAGAAATTTCAAGTAAAAAAAAGTATCATTTCAGTCCTACTGTGCCTATCAAATTAGACATCTGTAGAGAAAAACTAATAAAATGACTTGCTCTATTGAAAGGCAAAAGCTTCACTCACTGGAAGCAGACTCTGACAAGAATAAACTTCCATACCTCCCACAGTAATAATTCAGTACATACGAATCCATGAAAGAAGCACACCAAATATATATTTTAGACCACAGTCCAATATTATCAAAGATGTGATAAAAGGAATAATGTAAATTAATAAGCAAATTGTAAACCAAGAAAGAACACCTCCTTGCGTGATGAAATGCACTACACTAGCTTAACACCTTAGAAGTTAAATTTTTCTATAGCCAGTGCAGAATCCAAGAAAAGGTTGTGGTGATCACACACCTTCAGGAAACTGACAGCTCATCTTTTAAATTTATAATAAGCTGCAATTAGTGAAACTGCCAGGAAGCTGGCTCTGCCTTTTCTTCCCTTAAATCTCCCTGTCAGTCAGGCACTTCAGAAACACCATGCTTCTACAGAGAAGTGATAACCTAAGTAAAAGCTTAGCAGATTAAATCAGAGCTCATGGAAGCAGTTCAGAGGAGATGGATTCTGTGAGTACATTGCATCTATCTATCCAGGCTTCCTCCCCATCACGACCCTGTTGCCCCATCACGCTTGCAGGAAGATGTCATAACACTGAACTTTGGGAGCATCAGGCTGTACATTCATTTCCCACGGAAATCTGGTCACCATTTCAGAACAGAGACACCACATTGGCCAGGTAACAATCATGTTGGTTGTGTTTAGGAGAAAGAAAGGGCTTTATGATTTCAAGGAACAATGAAAGCCAAGACTTGCAAGTCCTCCTGTCAGGCAACCCAGACTATCCACCTCCCAAAGCTGGCTCACTCTTGGCTATGTGAGACCAAAAGGAAAGCACTCCCCACCAATCCTCCGTCTCCCAGGCATAAGGTCTCCATCCAGGGCAGAAGACAGGGGAAGCATTTGCGGCTACCTTAACAGGATAAAGCAACCAAACTGAAAATTTGTGGGTTTTATGAAAGGAGGAGCCAGAATTTTCAACTTTCAAAGGAAGAAGGGTCTGAGAGGAAGGGTGCAGAAGGGAAAGGGCACTATTTGAAAGCTGCCATGGGCAAGATGAGCCTGCAGGCTCTTTTCCATCCCTGCAATCCAGTATTATAATTCTGCAAGAAAAGGACACTCATCAATTCAAATGGGCTTTTATGAAATAGCTTTGCATTTGGACCTCATTCATATAATACACACAGGGTGCAATTCCAGCATCAGAAATCGGAATAAACTTACAGACTTTCATCCAGAGTAATGGATTCAAAAGACAAACTACTCTCTAATCAAATGTAATCAATCCCTGAAGTGGTTAAAGAGTTCTCCCTAAAGACAAAGGCAAAGAGGAGATAACCTAATAAGCACCTTACAGAATAACAAACTCATTCATAATACTCAGTTGTCTACATGTGGTTTAAAAAAAATAAGTATCTGCCTTTGCTCTCATCTACACGCAAGCAGATCAGAGGGCAAACATTCCTGGAGCATCCACGTAAGCCAAACAAAATCTCGTACTAATTTCACTTCCTTTGGGAGAAAAACAATCTTGACAGATCTAAGTTTTTATTTGAAGATGACACAGAAAAATGTTTGCAGTACAAGGTAGGGCTACATCAACCAGGAATTACTCCAGACATTCAGAAACACAACAGGTATATTCATCAGATAAAAGTGAATGCAAATAAGCTGGCATAGAGCAGAACACTCATAGGCTGGAACACACCCATCCCGCTGCCTTCCCACAGAGAGAAACTGTCAAATAAATTAAGCAGGGAGAGGTCACAAGAAAACCTGGGTGCATAGAAGGCAAAAAAAATGTATTGGCAGCCCATGCTGCTCCTAATACATGAGCAGTGCCCATATATACAGCTGCCATTCCTTTTGGGGGATGCTTCAAGTATTTAAAGGGTTTCCTTCCCACACTCCCTGTATCAAAAGGGTGCACTAAAGGGGAAAAGACGATGTAGCTCCTAAAAAGACATTTTCCCAAGTCACTGCTTCATTAACGTAAGGTGAATGTGTGTGTTGGCTGGCAGGAGCACAGAGGGAGTGAAGCTGGAGCAGCACACAGGGTTTTGCCAGCTCAGCTCACAGCACACACCCTGGTCAAATTGGCCATGACTTGCCAGGTTCACAACAGGGAAAAGCAGAGGTGAGCGCAAGCTCAGGTCCAAGGGAGAAGAGCAGTGATCACAGTAGGCTTCGGGCAGAGCCACTGGTACAGCCCTGGGGAGGAGAGCCAATGCCCTGGCAGGAATCGGCCAGGATACTTCCTCTGATGAGATGCCAAAGGGCACCATGAGCCAACTCAGCCAGCCCTGTCACCAGCTTCTCTACCTGGGAAAAGACCAAAATAACAGCAACGAAATAGCTCATGAATTATTAGTCGTATATATTGGAACTGCATTAAATTAAACCAGAAAAGGGACCCTTATTTTGGGACAAGAGTGCCACATTAGGAAATATTCTGGGATTTTCCCTTTAAATTCACATCACCTGTTATTCTGAAGTAACCTCACCTCACCTAACCTCAGGAAAGCCCCAAGGCCCGAGGCCATAGGATGTACTCATTAAGAAGTCACTACATTAATACCTCCCTATCTCATTTTCGCACCTCTGAATATGTGTTTTCCAGTTTGCAGCCCTTGTAAAATCTAATTTCCCCAACCCACCAGGCTGCTAATCTTCAGTAAAGATGTATCCCAGTCTAAAAACAGAATAGAAAAGGGAAAGAAGCTGCTAATCCTCCGGCCGCAGCTATCACAGGCTCAGCAGGTTCTTCCAGCTCATCAAGTCGACATGAATCAGAAGGGTTTGTGACACTGGATGTGAAGATGAGGAGACAGGGATGGATTTGCAGAGAATTTTTCCTTATATCCCAAATGTTCAGCAAGTCCCTTGTGGAATTAACCCACCTACACTTCTGTAATTTGCACTATCCTATGCACCTTCTATCATCCTTCCTACCTGTGCTGAGAGCTTCTGGACTTAGATGAAACATCTTTTCACCAATATGCCACTGTTCGTAAGCTGATCATTTCAGTTCTAGTCCTACAAAGCCAGCACACACACCACACACACACACACTGTTAATCAACACAGTGCTATTAAATGGAAAAAAAGAGAGTCCCTTACTGAAGCCACCTAACAGAGTAAAGCATGAGCAGCACAAAGACATGCTCACAGCACTGTAAGAATGTGGGGAGGAAAGAAAGAACAGCCTTTGGCCAAAACATTGAACCTGTAATGCAGGAGGATTAATCACAGTTGTTTTACAAATCAGGGCCAGCAGACGTGATCAAATCTTTCTCCCCACCCTTCCTGAAAAGTCTTTGTAGAAGGTTCTTACAAAATAAGAAAAGAAGCCTAGGAAAACTGAAAGTAGCAACAACTCTTGTTCCAGCTTCGCTTTATCTGCTGCACTTCACATGTACACGGTGCTTTACCTGTGACAGGCTGAGAGCATGCATTAATTAGATTGGGAGCACTGTAAGCATATATCAAGAAGAGCATTGGATTTCTCCATTTTGCTATTCCTCCTGCTCCACTCCATCATCTGTGCATGATAGGGGGACAAAACACAGGGTAGGCAGTAGCTGCAGGACATCTACTACCAGCCTCTTGCTCTGGTTACCCATTATTTTATCCCTACAGTGCTAGCAAGCCTGGCCAGTCAGTGATTTTCAAGAGTTTCTGTTCTACACAGTTAACCAGGGCAGTAGCTATTTCACCCATCAAAAGACTCCGGAAGCATCCATAGCTACATCATGTATTTCTGCAGGAGGCGGGAGTGGAATGGGAACTGCAGTGATTCATCCGCACTCTGCAAAGAGGAAGATGCCAGGATGCCTTGCAAGCCACAGAGGACTTGCTGCAGTCCATTTACTTCCCAAGCTGAGCTCCCTTTGCCGAAAGGAGACTCACCTTTTACAGATAAAGCCTCTTGTGTGCTGTTGCTGCTTGCTTTATGGGAAAAAGAGCCATTTCTACAGTTGCACATAGACTTTATAACTTGCATTACCTTGTTCCCCCAGAACAATTCAATGAATGATGAGGTTAATTTTTAACCCCAAAACCCAACAAATCAAACAAACTCCATGCAGTTCTTGTCCTCTCTCATGAAGAGAGATGTAAAAATAGCTGCCCCCCCGCCCCCCAATAAAGACACTAATAACTGTTTTTCCTCTGGTAAAATAATTCTGTTGTAAAGCCCTCACTGAGAACCTGTCTAAATGCAACTAAAGTGGGTTCTTGATTATGTGAATTCTATTAAATAAATCTCCTGCTACACCTACTCCATTGCGCTCTTTTTCTTCCCAAGGTAATTAACATCTCTGCAGAGTTGGCTTCCCACCTCCCCCACCCAGTCTAAATCTCCAGAATCTCCTATTTTTGCTTTGACATCTGACTAGATTTTTTTCCCCTTTTCGGCACAGCACACACATCCACCACCCACACGACTGAAAGCACCAGCAGCTGTTTCAAGAAGAAAATCTACAGCAAGGATTTTCGAACCCTTTATGCTGGAACAAATTGTTACCCAGGAATTTCATTAAACGCTTTACAAAATATATAAACCAAGATGCTTGTGTGTTATTTTCACATGAAAAATAAGATTTATTACTTAGCAGAGAGAGGGAGAAGAATACAGTGGAGACTATCTTTTCCTAGTGACTAAAACTGGGACTAGGGACAAGGTTGCACTACCTGAAATTACATGGCATCTAAAAACCCCACAGTCATATCACAGTTCATGCTTTGGAAGATTAAATAAAAGCATATAGTCTTTGTGTCGAGTATAACCACATCCCTCTATGAACCATTTAAGCACTGATCATTTTCTGCATCCATCAAGCTGCATGACAACAGCTTCACTTAAGCCTGAAGGTCCCTCTGCAGAGGTCAGAAATGGCATGGCCGTGTGGCATCGTTGAAGACTCCTCCACTCTTTAAGAACCTACACACCCCAGGGAGCGGTCAGCAGCAGGAGAGCTCACCACTTCCTCTCTAAAATCTAGTAAAACTGTCCCTTGGCATGAGGAATGGCCATGAAAGGCAGATATATTATTCTTAGGAGATGACAGGATCTACTTGGTCTCTTCTAAAGCACCTCAAAGTGGTCACTGTTCAATGGCAATCAAGGGCAACCAGGTCTAGCAACACTTTGGAGCAATACACTAACATAACTGAAGATACAAGTTATCCATGAGATAACATAAAATACCTGTCCTTCTGCATCCTCTAATATGCCTCATCCCTTGTTTTGCTGTTAGAATATAAAGCTAGGCGGAGGTTAACTGGGGCTCATGTAATCACCTTGTTCATTCCTCAAGGAAAATTAGCTTTGGACTTCAACTAAAATTAATGGTTGAGTCATTTATACTGTTCTTCATTTCCCATCTGACTTCACAATCAAGAAAGAAGTGATATTTGGTGGTTTGTGTTTCTTTTTAAACTAGGAAAATATTGTCTTGAATTATGTTTGATGCTCAAATGTTAAGAATACACAATGCAGTGTAGTTTATTTATAAACTCCATCTGGCATGGCTTGATTAGCATGTCTGATGCATTAACTCTCTGAATAGGGATTTCCAAGTATTAGATACCTCTGGCACTACAGCAGGGGGGAGAGAAAGGAACAAATAATTTATACAGCTATTTCAGTGGACAAGCAATCCTTAGAGTTCCATAAAGCACAGCTTATAGGAATTATTCTTTATTACTTTCAGTTGCGGAAATTAAAAAAAGAGGGAGTGAAAATCCCAGATTAGGAAACCAACAGCTAACCAGTGCTGCATATATTGTAATTCCTAACGGAAGTCCCTAACACCCTAGGGAGGCTGTGGCAAGCTCACAGGGGTGGAGCCTGTGCTCAGCTCACCTCCGGGCACAAGGTTCCTCAGCACACTTAGGGTTTCTTTTGGAAGAAAAAGTCAGCACAATGCAAAACCCACAAGCAGCCTGAGCACTGCTGAGCTCTCTGGAGTCTGGTGGGCAGGTACGGAAGCTTTTGTTACTTATAAATGTCTTATTTTAGTCTCATCCCACAAGTTTTCCTTTGATCAGCTAATGAAACCAAAAGGATGAGGGAAAGCATCTGCAAACTCTACCATGTTGTGCCTGAGTTAATGACATTACTAAAAACTTTGAGTTTTTTCTAAATTTTCACATAACTGCAGGCATGGATTATTATCACCAAAAATTTGTTCAAGGTTCTTCAAAAGCTTTGCTAAATTCAAGGACCATGACCTAAACCAGGCATCCTTTGCTTGATACCAGGTTTGTTTACAGTAACATCTGATAGCTTAATTAACCCCTCTGGCATGTTCAGATGACACATTCATACTCAGGTCTGGTGACCAGAAACAACTGTGCGAGGCAGTTAGTTACAAGCTGAAACACTTTCTTCTTCAGAGATTTTCCTGTTAATTTTATGGAGAGGTCTTAAAAAGGGGACATTTACTGAGACCAAAGTTTCCCTGCTTGCTGGTGAGCAGCGCACTAAGGAATCCTCTAGCAAGGAGCTTGAGCTTTTCTTTTTTTATGAGTGACAATTTGTGTTCCTGGAAAAGTTTCTGCAATCTCCTGGATTCAGTAGTGTGTGGTCTTTCCAGAGGCAGCGACACACACATGCGCTGTACATACAAGTGGAAAAATGAGCCAGATAGGATCAAAGAGTGGCAGATGCATTTCTGTTCTGTCAAGGATACAGCTGTTGCCAGCATTTTGTTATCTTTTCTCCTAAGCTTACTAACCAGCTTCTGAAGGATTTACTTCCAGAAATAATCCAGACGATGAACAGAGGATTTTTCACATTTCAAAGTTAATAACTTGGAAAGAGATTAATACAGAAACATTTAAGTGGTACGAGTTCTACACCTCTAGACTTCCTTTTTTTTTTTTAAACCAAAGCACATCCTCATCAGATGACCATCATTTCTGATTGATTCAATCTCAAGGGACCCACCAAATATCCTGACATTTACTTTGCTCCATTTCTCAGCTTCTGACAAGCTCTCTTTCACCTGAAGCCCCAGGTCAATGTTTTTAATTTTCCTTGCATTCCCAGCTCATCTCCACCAGTATCAGCAATTCTGAAATTACCATCGCAGTTAAGCCCCAACAGTATTCTTTTTTATCCCCTGAACACTCAAGGACCTGCCCACACAAGCACACTCGATGTTACCAGCTCTACCTATCCAAACCAGTCTTGGCAACTGCTGAAAATTCTCCTGCAGACAACGTCAGGCAATGTACTATCCGCCCAATTATTAAATCCTGCACCTCCCCTCAGCCTGTATTTCTGAATACTTAATATCACCTTAAGCAAATAAAGGATGATGCAAGAGGGTAATCTCATCCTTGGCTGACAGCTCTGCTTTTCCTCTGTGCTGTATATTTCTTCATCACCACATTCCAAAGAAAATGTTCTCAAGTTATTTTAATGTCTAGAGAGAAACAAAAGCTCAAGTAACTTTAGTCAAGCTGAGTACACCACAAGCATAGACAACACAAATATTTTAAGATTGTGGGGGAGTTATTTTCCTTAATTCCATTCACTCTTAATTCAAAGATGTCTTTGAGAAGAATGTGAAGTCCTGGGCAATGTAACAGAAAGATCCAGTGCACACCTCACCGTGCTCACCCCACATAGATACTGATCTTGTTTTAAGACATGAATTTCATTCTCTGTTTGCATCTGTCCTGCTTAAACTTCCATTAACCCCAACATCCACATTTCTCATTGATACTCCACAGGCTGAATGATTTGAGCCTCCAAAGGCCCCTTTGGAGTGTAACACCTTGGGCACACCCCACAACTTTGAGGTGCCGACTCACCATCCCATGGAGACACCCTCCTACCATTGCACCTGCACCCTGGCTGCAGGGCTGCTGCTGACCCAGCGCCTGCACTCCAGCCACATCAGAGCAGCTACCTCTGCCTAGGAGGCACCAGCCTCACCCACTGATGGCAAGTCTCCCTTATTGAGAGTTCCCCCTGAATCAAAGTCATGCTAAAAAGCCTGGAAATTGCATCACCCCAACTTGCAACATCTTTAAATGAAATCAGGAAATAGTTATTAAAAACATTAGTTATTTTCTGCAAATTGTTTCACTGAGTGAGAGACTGTTTCCAGCTTAGGTTAGGCTGGCGTGCTATGACTCAGGGCAGGACAGATGTTCTGCTCTAAATCTGCTCCTCATACAAAATGAAGAACTTCTCTACGAAAGGAGCAGCTGTCTCTCAGAGAGGAGCTCGATCCAGCTCCATTATTTACAGCATCAACAAACCCAAAAGAGACTGCAAAAAGCAGCTAGAGACTCTTCAGGCATCTTTTACAAAGTACTTTGTTTAGCACAATTGATACTAGAACATGTCTCCAGCAGATAAGCATCGTTCTCCAGCATGGGCTGGGAAATCCAAACTGGGAAAAGCCCACACTGTGGCTGCCTTACGAAGCAACCTCGCCCGATCAGAGTGATTAAATGGCATCAAATTATTTTAAAGGCTCTAGTACTGATTCGCAGTATACACACACTGATATTACTATAGCTACTCTGCCTCAACAGTAAAGTACATATCTATTATGTGATGTTTATGTAAAGATCATAAACCCACAACTATTGTTTTTACTTAATAGCCATCTCACTAGCATAAAAGCAATGAGATGTTTATTGTAAGATGCACACAAACTATGCAAACTGAAAGGCAGGATTATGCATTAAAATTATATTCCATACCATGTTTTTTTTATTTTAGAGATGTTCTTCCTTTTATGTGGGGGGTTAATTAGTTCCATTTGTTGGAATTACTCTTTCATGGCCCCAGTATCAACTCCAGTGTTAATAATCATGTTGAAATTAGCTCAAATAGTTCCTGAAATACTTAACATACTATGACAAAGTGAAGATGAAGGCCATCAAATATGCTCATATTTCTGTATTACAGTAATTTGCCAGACCAGTATTGGAAATCTTTTCTCCTGGCATACAAAGGTCTCTTTCGTGGACAGCTATGGACAAGGATGCAGGAATACTCCATCAGTCAACTCAGACCTCTGCAAGTCTAAACCTGGTTACCTTCCCACCAGCTTACCCTAATGCAGCGTCACCCTTAAGCTGGGACATGTCTTTAGGGCTCTTCAAACAGTAACAAGAATTACACACGGCCTGTACTCCTGCTCCCCCCACCACCCCTGTTTTATGGTTGGCACTCTTTCTGAGACAACCGGAAAAGATGTCCCATGCAACTTGGAAGAAACAGCGTGAAGGGCAAAAAAGAGCACAGCAGAAAAAGTTTTTTGGGAAAAAAAAAGAACTCTACATCTCAGTCACCCAGCAGGGAAGAAAGCCTTGAGAAGCTGGGAAAAAATACCTTCTGCTAATTTAATCAGACCTTACGAGCAGGGCCTCTCTGGAAACCAGTCCTGATAGTGCCGCAGTCAGCAAGATCATCTTCAGGGTGAGGCCTCTGGGCGCTACAGAAGGCACAAGGCTCGGACCCCAGCAGCACCGCGCTCCTCTGGGATGCACACAGCACCCCTGACAAGTGATGGCCATAAATAAAACTAGGGCAGATAAAACTGGAAATAAAAGGATCTCTGTCCCTTTGACAAGACACACGTATGTGCTCACCCACACCTTTCAATATCATAGCGTTGAATTCAGGATTTTTCTATCTATCTCATTGAAAGAAAAGGCAACACACCACTTTGTAAGGCAACTTCTGTACTTTTACATCCCTTTATCTTTGGCTACCCAAGGCTGTAAAACATCCTCTGATCATTTCACTACAAATGTATTAAACCTGAAAACTTCAGTAGCTAAAAACTTAGGTATTTAAAAAATATAGAACACAGTACATCACTCCACCTAATTCACTGAGGTCAGGCAAACATGCACTGATACTCTGAATGCCAAGAAGAAAGGTGATCATTTCTGCTATACATTATCACAAATGAGATCCGTGAGGTCTTAGAGGCACAGTTAAGTGCTGCCACACCAACGCAGGCCCCTGCCGAGGTACGGATTGCCAGAAGACTTGTTTAATTCAGGGCCAAAAATTCGGTAATATCTAAATTACTTGGTAGGTTTTCCTGAGAAGGGTTGCTATTGGTTTAATGGCAGAATTTACGTCAAAGAACATAAAGAATTATCCAGATGAAGGAATTTCATCTGTGCCACGGTACCCTGCAATTTTTTGCTGTGAAAGGAAAGCTTCTTAAATCTAAGAGTCACCTTTTGGCAAAATACTCTAGGATATTTTTAACAACTATGTCTTAAAATAATTCCATTTCCACGGGCAAAGAAAATGATTTGTTTTGAGTCTGAACACAGCTCTGGAAGAACTCTGAATTTCCTTTCTATGTGCTGAGGACTCCTGCCTCGAGTCATGAGAACAAAGAAAGCGTGGTCGCAAAGAGGTTGGCAGCTATTAAATTAGGTAGCAATTAGGACTGGTACGAGAACTCAGAAAGCCAGAAATACATCAAATACTACCAGATTTACACACCACCCTTTCTTACCTCCCTAAATATCTGCTACCACATGCTGCTAGGGCTCTGTCCCTGCCAGCTTCACTCTGCCCTGGAAATCACACTGTACTCTTGCTGCAACAGTCACTGACAGATTCCATTATAAGAGCATATATGCCACTTAATCAAACAGCTTCATCGTACTTTTTCAATGTACTGTATTCACTTTGGGGAACACTATGTGAATGCTGATTGGCAAAATTTGGACCATATTCTTACTCTTACTAATTGCAATTTATTTCAGAAATAGACCCACTGATTTTGCTTTCCCAGCACAGCAATTTTTCTGGTTCTCTCTTCAATACTTTCACACAGTTATGCCCAACTTAGCTGCTGATCTTCACTATTCAAGGTAATTGCTGGGTAATAAACTTTTAAATGATCTATCTGCTGGGAGTGAGTGTCAGCTGACAGGTTTTTTTTCCCTCTGAAACACAAAGTCTTTGTTTCTGTACCAGGTACTTACCGAAATCACTCTTGCAATCTATTCATCCTTTAAACCCTGATTCTATTTTTTTCTAGTCATCTGTGTAAGCATCTCGCAGAGACAACTTAGCACTGGCATCTGACTCTTGCTGTGTCACTTTGCTGCGGCTATCTCTAAATATCTCACTCTACACTTTATTGCTGGCTATTAATTTTTAAGATAGCTTGATGTTCCTTATTAACACCTTATTTCTCAAAAGATAAAAATGATGCTGCTGCAATCTCAGGTTCTGTGGAAATATAACATCTGAACACAACAAAATGAGGACAGAAGCTTGTTTCTGAAGGATTGTATTTCCTTCTCAAATTTTATACTTGAACAAGTTTCTCCTTCTTTCCCCATTGTCTATGTTGTTTGGATAACACATATTTCCAATTTATAAAAAATAAACAAATCCACCAAGTAGAGCACTACCATTACCCCAGAGGGTGATGGAGGATATTGGTCTGAGTAATTTTCATGCTTTCAAACTTTCTTTTCACCTCTGAAAGGCAGAATAATGTAGGTCACTTTTAATGAGGAGCCTTGTGTGCGGCTTTCCCACACACTACACAGCAACCAGGCACTTATAAGTTCATGTTCTCCCTGCACCATCACTGTATTTTATCATTTTTCAACAGGTTTGACTTTTGCCCACAACGCTGGGGACTTTCATATGGTGAAGTCTCTTGGCTGCCTCATTAACTCTGAATCAGTGTGTGCCGTTGCATTTTACTGTATAATTTCCTCCAGCATTCATTATGCTGCAGTTTAAACAGCCTCTGGCTAGAAACTTCTTAAAACATCATGATGAAATTACTTTCTTGACAATATACAAGTCAATTACAATGTAATTAAAAGATGCACTAATCCGTTCCCTTCTCTGCTAATAGTATGTTGGTTAAAATAATCCAGTGCATACTTGGATAGTATCTGTGAAACTTTTGCTATAAACTGTAAGCTACTGCCCACAGCCTGTTTTCTCTGAAAGATGCAGGAATTATAATACCTGTTCTCTTCTAGCAATCACAAGGAATTAAAGGGGTACAAGCTGTTTTGAATCCAGGGTCTCCACTCCTCAGTGCTCTGACTCTGCAGGCATTTCAATGGGGTTTTTTGTGCTTGGGCTGGGAGGATTTGGAAGAAGCCTGGCACCTGGAAAGCGTATGCTCTCGCCTGCTGCCCTCCATCACATCGGACTCATGGTATTCAGCACGAGCCGCTTGCATATTCCTCTGCAAGGGAAGAGTTACATTCCCTTGTCTTCACTCTGCTGCCCACATTTACCCTACTCCCTTTCTGCCCCATTTTCCTTTTTGTTGCAGTGTCTGTCTACACGACCTCCACATACACCAGCCATGCCCTTCTGTCCTTCCCCACCACTTGGCAAGTGCCTGAAGGCAGCAAAGCCAAGCAACTCCCCTGCCCCTTTGCCAGTCATCCTCACAAAATGAGTTCCCAGTATTCACACCTTTAAATACATGGGCTCAGTGGTTCCCTTATTCCCTCACTTCAGCCCACTCCTAAATCCTCCTGCTCTCCTCTGCCCTGCAGCACTCCTCCTCACTCTCCTGTGCCCTGGGGTTCTGGGGAAGAGGAACAAGGACCTGCCAGGAAGAAGGGGATGAGGCTACACCTGCTGGAAGAGAGGATGGGGATGAAGGACAGGGGACTGCGGAGGGCGCAGACCTTCAGGGACTGCAGCAGCAGCCTGAGGAAGCCACTCCTGTGAGAATCACAGCCCATCAGGCTGGTGGTGCCTCAGGAGGAAATGAAATATTCATCAGGTTGACATTACACAGCCAACCCCATGCTCTGCACAGCAGCAGCACCAATGGGTGCCAGCAGCCCAATGCTACTCCTCATACTTGCAATTCAACACGCTGCCCACAGCGATACGTTGATTGCTAGAAGTAAATAAAGCTCATGCAACTGGGTAACAAACAGCGTTTAAGTGAAGCACCCTGTATTCTTGATCACTTTCAAATATTTTTATTGCTATGACATAGTACCAACTTCTGTTGGTAAAAAAATATCCAAAATGAATCCAACATCTTCATACAAGTTGGATTTAAGTGAGATGCCTCTGCAAGCCAATGTGCATCACATGTGTTTGTCTAAAATAAAGCGTTAGAACAGCCCCTCTACAGTTCAGACAAGGATGGAGAGTTGTAAGATATACACACCCTTTGTCACCACCCTCCTTCTAGGGCCAGCTCCCTTAATTTACTTGAGCTCCAGCTTTTTTATCTTTAAAACAGAGATAACTTCTGCCCGCAGGGACGCTGTGATGCTAATCCATCTGGTATTTGCCAACACACGCAAAACCTTATTCTAATAAGTGAGATATACAGAAAACAGGACACCACCAACTGATACTGTCTATATTCTTCCTCACAGTCCTACCCAGTTTCATTTTTGCCTGGAAAAATAGGTCAAAACACTAAACAGCAGTTGTTTGAGGGAGAAAACTTTTAACTTATTTTGGTATAAACGCCCTTCTTTATCCAAATGAGCATTCTTAAAATGGACAGGCAGGGTAACGTGGGACTCTCCAGAGGTGAGAGTGAAGGCAGCATCTTTTCTCAACCTGTTCCTTAATCAGCAAAGGTTCAATATATGAGTAATAATTCATCTGGCCAGCAACAGATTCTTGCTTGGGAAACCCTGAGGGAGAATTTTAATCATGGAAAGCTCACCTTCTTCTAAGACAGGCAAAAATGGGCGGGTGGTTCCCTCTAGATGTCTTTTGGGCAGATTACAAAGCAAAGCTTGGATGCCCATCTTGTTCTCAGCATGCCCTTTGCAGTTCAGGCAGAGCCTCTGGCTGAGGGCATACGCTGCCCCTGCAGCTTCCCCGTCACACACAGTAATTACTTTCTCTTCATTAATTGTTCTTAATGCATGCATGCACATCCACAAGACAAGCGACCCGCTGCTGCGGGTACAGCACTTCTGGCTTGGAAGTCATGAGCGCTGGGGTTTGCAAAGCCAACAGCCCAACACTACCAGCACCAGTTTCACCCAAGCAGGAGCAGGAGCATCCATGGGGTGTAAGCAAATTTCTGGGGGGGATCAACTCTCCTCAAGAAGTTGCAGGGGTTGTGTGTGCTGATGGCAAACCAAGGCAGCTGGGGCGGTTAGCTGGTGCTTCTGGAAATGAACACACCAGCACAAACAACATGCTGATGGAGATATATTAATGCTGCACCCATGTCAATGAAACATTACCACCAATTTCAGCAGGCAGTATGGCTGATTTGTAAGCCAATATATAACCAAACATAGCACAGGAGATGTTTGGAAAAACAAAGTATGTGACATAGGCATGACAAATAGAAAATCTTTAGTAGGCGATGATTTCTGCAATCTCTCTCCCAGGACAGTGATATTTTAACATCTTCATCCAAACAGAACACAGATAAACAGGCTGTAAACTTGTCTCATTACCCTGTGGTTTGTGCTTTGGCAGAAATGATAGATGATTTTTGTACATGAGCAAAATGTTTTAACTTATACCTTTGACTGGGGTCTGCTAGGGGAAAGCAATCGCCTCACTGGTTACTTCAGGGGGTCTAATCAGAGGGATAAAATGTGGTGTGTAATAAAACCTGCTGTCTGAGCAACCCATCCGATCCAACTGATCAGGATTCTTACAGGAAACTTTTCAGCGAACTATCTGGTAATGAAAAACGAAGAAAGAAAAAACAGTGGTGGCGGGGAAATCTTCCTGCCTAATGTGTCACCTAAGCCTGATGAACTCCAGTGCAAAAGCTGAAGAAAATTCAGTGATAACCTGTAAACAGTTCAACCAGGTGAAAGTGAGTATGCAGTTGGCATTTACATTAAAAGCTCTAGTCTGCACATATCAGTCTCCTCATTCCATTTAAAAAGAACATTTTTTTTTCACCAAAAATGGCCTCAGCCTTATCTACCTAATACAGTGATGGTTTTATACACTGTGCTACAGACTCAGTTTGGACACTTAAAGCTCTTGGCTCATTAAGATCGTGAAGTCAAACTAGTCAGAGATAAAACAAATGAAGTTTTGCAAAGTCGCTTTTAAGGTGTCCTGTCCAATATGCACTACAAATGCCCATTATGGATTATTGTTCTGAAACGAAGACAGTTATATCTAAAAAGTCAGTATTTATGAATTTAACAGCTTAATGTAGCCCACCCACATCCATCTTTAGCCAGGGCTGACAGCCACAATCCTCTCTGCACAGTAAACACACGTGGGTACCATCAGCCTCCTACCTTGGCTCCATCCACACTGATAATCCGATAGCTGTTTCTCGTGCTGTCATAGAAGTAGGAAACAGTTACAGCCTGCTTGCTTGCAGGAACCCAATTCTTCTTCGTGCTGGGGTCAATTTGGAAGACATGGGCTCTGGTGGTGAAGATGGGCTGTTCTCTGGAATAGGGAGGGACAGGAGAAACGGATGCATGAGTCTGCAGAAGATGAAATGCCTCAGAAGCCCAGCTTTGACCAGGCACGCTGAAAGCACAAGACAGAGAGAACCTGGCAATCCCCCAAGTTGAAAAGGCAGAGCAGTGACACTGCTGAGCCATGATCCAGCCATGGGCAGCTCTCCTTGGCATCACTAAGTGACACTCAGAGCCCTAAAGTTACTGCTGTAGCCCGGGAGGCATTTGTTTGTTTTCTCCCCATGTTATGCTAACTTGGTACCCACCTTTTCCTCCAAATATTTATTTCCAGGAAAGGACACTCACATGCATTTTTTCTTTCCCCATCCACATATTGTGCCAAAAGCAATAACAAGTCCCCCTTGGCTGGATTTCCTCCTGCCATGCATTCCTGTGAACCACTACCTACATCCTCTGTGGATGCACCAAGGACTCCAGCAACTACAGGCACAGTATAATTACTGAAATATTAATCTCTGTCCTTAGCATCCCACTGTTCTATGGATGCACATGAAAATTTCATCAGAGGCAAAAGCAGTCGATCATCCTGGTGAGTGAGGTGAGAGAGAAATAAAAGCAAAACCCTGTGTTGATATATATTGCCTTTCAGTTCAACTCAGTGGATGATATACTGCCCCTGGCACCCCATTCCTAAACACCAGCCCTCCTTGAATGCTTTTGCTCATCAACAAAATTGTGCTCACAGTGGAGGGTTTTTTTTTTTACCTTGTCGTCGTTTAAGCCCAGTCTGCAAGTCAGCCATGCAGCCGCTTGCTCACTCCCCCTCTTCCTCCCCCCTGGCTCCCAGAGGGATGGAGAGAATCAAAAGAATGTAACTCCCACGGGTTGAGATAAGAACAGTTCAGTAACTGAGGTATAACACAAACCACTGCTGCTACCACCAATAATAATAACGATAAGGGAAATAACAAGGGAAGAAAATACAACCACTCACCACCCGCCGACTGATACCCAGCCCCACCAAGCAGTGATTTAACCCTTCCGGGTAACTGTCCCCAGTTTATATAGTGGGCATGACATGCTGTGGTATGGAATACCTCTTTGGCTAGTTTGGGTCAGGTGTCCTGTCTCTGCTTCCTCCCGGCTTCCCCTTCTCCCTGGCAGAGCATGAGGCTCAGAAAGTCCTTGGTCAGAGTGAACATTACTGAGCAGCAACTAAAAACATTGGTGTTATCAGCGTTGTTCCCAGGCTGAAAGTCAAAAACACGGCACTGCACCAGCTACTAAGAAGGAGAAAAATGACTGCTACTGCTGAACCCAGGACATACCTTCAATGTGTGACAACGCAAATCACACATCACAGCAGAGAAGATGCAGGACCAAAAGAACAAAACATGATACACATAAAGTCTTCTGGGTTGAAGATAAGAATTAAGACTTACTTAAAGGCCATAAAACTAAATTCACTTCCAACTGTACCTTTAATCCAAATTTAGAAGTAGAAGTGAACTGCAAATCAAGCTCTCTTGTACTTTTATATACATTTTTATGCTTTCAGTTCTTAAAAGCTACAGTATATAATGGCCTACATTAAGTGTAACGCTCAATATATTCTTACCACATGCAAAATACTGTATCATGAATAGTTACCCCTGACAGAATTATAACAGGATTCAAACCCTACTGTACTACAATAGAGTTACCGCCCAAAAATGTTTACCACATGGAAACTGAAAAGGCTGCCAGGCTGAATTTTGCACAAAGCAAATGAAAAGAGCTAGGTGAAAGGCCAGAGAGACCTCATGCTCTCATATGCTACTCTTTCCTATTCATATAAATAATTATCTTCTATTATTCTCAGTCCCATAGTTTTGGAACTATGTTTTTATTAAGATTTCTTCAGCTCCCTGCATATCCACCTGTGCTTCTGCAGAACAGAACAACTTCAGGTACTGCACGTACGCACTGGATCAAACATCGGTGGGAGTAAATTTATGAATATCAAACCGATGAAGTGATTTAAGAGTACAATTAGCTCAGGAAAGACGGAGTGAACTTGCAAAGCCCAGCAAGTCCTCAGGAGGGAGAAAATGAAGCAAGGGTTTCCTCCTTGCAAGACATATACAAAGTTCTACATTTTTCCAGGGGCTGCCATGCAAGTTTCTGGATGGACAGCAGCGCCGAACCCTGTACAATACTGCAATGAAATTACAATGAGACTGTCACATTACAGCTGTGAAAGAGCAGCGGTTGCTTCTGCTCTTCCTTATCAGTAACTCACTGAACCCAACTCGCATTTCACATGCTAAAATCGATACCGTCCTCAGCTGGGAGGAAAGAAGGAGCAGGTCTCCATAGCTTTTAAGAAACATTTCCATCACCCATTACACAGGATTAGCAGCGTAACACCCACAAAGGTCACAGAGTTTATTTGCAATAAGGAATGTAGGGAAGGGCACTTTCCCCCAAGCCACTTACCCTTCTACTCTAAAAATATGTACTTCCCTGAGTGAAGAAAAATCTTGAATTATTTTGCCTTTTACTTAACTTTGTATTTTTAGTAGATCCTATACTAATAGTTTCTGCTAATGGTAATACAACCTATATACCGCAGTCTAAACTTTCAGAAGTTTCCTCCATGCAAACTTATTCCACAAACAACTTTAACTCTGTTAACTCACCTTAACAATACCAGAAAACACTGTTGAAACTGCACCTGGCCTCTCTGCAGCAGGAGCTGTAAGCATATAAAGTAAATCTGGAGATAAGAGTAGAACGAAGTGAAAAACTATCTCCAGTTTTTCAGAAGTTTTGTAGCAGCGACTGTTGCCAACAGGAGCTTTATACATGCATCCAAGTGGATAAATTAATGGATAATGGAGCTCAGGGCTTGAGATAGCCATCTGTTTATTCATGTGGGGCTTTTATCAAAAAGTAAAGGTGAACCCTATGTTTCTAATTCTCATTATTATTAAACCAAAAAATGAGTGCGTTTTGTCTTCCTGGGTGCAAAGAGCAGCCCTATCACTCACAGTGATAGTGTGCTAGTTGATAAATTATTAAGAAAAAGGAAATGTGATGTGTAAACTTAGGCATTTTAACTCATTCAAGATAAATGAGCTGTTGACCTTCCATTAAGACTAAATTTGGAAGGGCCAGTTGGTTGCTACCCACGTATGCCTTTGTCCTTTCTGCCATGGGCAGCTCTACAAAGCAGCAAAACCCCAAGACTGATTTGTGAGCCCCTGGAGCAGATGAAGTACCCCCAGGACACAACCCCTGGGAGGATTTCAGTTTGGCTTGCAATAATTAAGAAAAGAAGCTGCATTTCTGCAGCTGAGCCTGCTCTGCGGCCGAATCCACTCGCAGGTCTGCACTCAGCTGTTACCCCAAAGAGCCCAAACCCATCAGCAAGGCCCATGAGTGGTACTACCAGCACTTGGAGCAGGTGCCACCATGCTTTCCCTCACACCACAGAAGGACAGCAAAGCCAACAGCACTGACAAACTCCAGCGGTGCAGCTTTTTACATGGGGGTGGTAGAATATCCTCCTTCATTGCATCCCAAACTCCTTTGACCAGTGAAGCACGCGCAGAGGCAACTCTGTAACTGCAGCACTCAATTTTCAAATGAAACACTGAATTAGACAGTTTAAAGCATTTAACACAACCTCACAGAACTCCAAATTGAGAAGGATTATTCTGTGTTATTCACTTGCAACTTTTGACATTCAAGAAATCACTTTACTGGTAGAACATTAACTTTGTTTTCCAGGGTTTCTTTATTTTTCATTTTATCATTTCATTTTATGCTTAAAACCACAACAATGTTAACTTGAAATTCCCACAGCACATCCGGTGTGGTTTGAGCCCCTGTAAGCTGCTCGTTACATGAGACTGCCAGTTTGCCTGGGGAGGCAGGGAGCAGGGGTGCTGCCAGCCAGGCTACAGACTCATAAATCACAAGACAAAGAGAATTTATGAATGTTTAAAATCTCATTAATTTTAACCAAAGTTGTTAATGATTGATAAAATACTCTCATAAAAAAAATGCGTCTAAAAATCAATTTGACAGTTAACATCCACAGTTTAGAGTAAAGCTGCTTGAAAGGCAGCAAATGGAGACCTAAATTATAGCTAATAAATCTGCATTATTAAACAAAGAACAAAACAGAAAATGCACTTTTATAATCTTTTTAAATTATTAACTATCTAGAGATAACCAACTGCATCCACAGCTGTGTGAGATACAGTATCACTTTCTGGTTAATATACAACCATGCCAAATTTTACAAGTGTATGACTAGCTGCAAGCCATGTGTTTTATATTACTCTTCCTAATCAGAGGGAATGAGCTCTCACTTCGGAAAAGTTCAAATTATTTAATTCAAAGTTCCTTGTTTATCATTTGAATCATGAGCACAACCAGTGATTTAAATCACTTCAGCTGTCAAGAGCCTTTGCTGACTGGCAGCCAGCATCATACAGGCTGTGGGATATCGATGGCTGATGGAGTCGTGGCATATGGCTGGTGGCCAGCCAGCATTCAGAAGGGCCCCAGGCCCAGCCATGTGTGGGGCTGCATGGAGCTGGCTCCGAACAAGGCACTAACGACGTGAACACTTTTGTACTGGAGCAATCTTTTCTGATAGTAAATACAACACAGTGACCCATTGGGTGCCTGCGGGATCAGCACCCAAGCTCTTTTAAATGTGCAAAGTGTCCAGTGCGCATCTGGTGGATGCACTGACCAAGCTCTAAACAGAACAAAGCAGCTCCTTTACTTGCTGTAGGATCCGGAACATCAAACACATTTGCGACAGGGGCTCTGGTACCTCGCCAGAGGCAAAGCCACTATTTGCACATTTGGTAAAACTTTCACTAACAGATCACACAAAATAATTTCTGGGATAGGGATTCCTAGTTTGCAGGACGGGATTATTTGTACTCCCCTCACACTAACACTAGACAGCTTTGCATTAAGCGCCTAATTTAGCAATTGGAATAAACACATTTTTTAAAAGAACACATCCTCATATAGCTGCCATTTGGTGGAGGAGGCACTTGCCTGCAGAAAGTGCATCAGTCTGAGTTTGGAACGTGGTGCTTCCTGCTACAGGCCAGCATCATGCACATGCTGAAGTTTATACTACCTGACAGTGCCAGCAGATCTGCAGTGATTTGCCGTAACAAGTATTAGATAATGATGTTCTTTCAAGAAAGAAAAGGGGTAGGCACAAACACAAAATCCCACACTGTGACACCCTCCCGTCACTGGTCACAGCACAAAAAAATTTATTTGCTAAACACACCATGAAAACTTCGGTGTCAATAGTTATCTGGATTGATCATCGCTACCACTGCTGGACAGTGCAATGAAAAGGACTAATCCTTTACGTCTATCTTCACATAGAATGTATCCTGGAGTGCCATTTGTGTGCATTTATGATAACGAAAAAATAAGCAATGTTGCTAACCGCAGAAGCACTATTCCCACCACAGCATTTCTACTGTTCCCCTGACAGCCGCCCTCACCTCTGGTGTGAAGGCAGGATAGTAATGACACCAGCTCTGAAAGCCACCAAGCATTACCTGTGCCTCTGACTTCTCAAAAGCATGCGAACAACTCCAAGGGCTAAGAGCACACAAGTGAGGCAAACTTGTGCCTTCAGTCCCACAGAACACTGCATAAGTATATCCGGTCCCTTGAAAGCAGTGAGGTCCCCAGTCATTCCTCCAAGACCCCCAAGTCACCAAATGTCGCCCTTCAGCCGGCAGCAGAGCTGGCACCAGGGGTCCCCTTGCCCTGGGATGCTGCTGCCCTGCCAGGCTCTTGCCTTGCCTGTTTAAATTTTACTGTGTGATGGCCCTCAAGTTCATGGATGGAGATTTTTCTCCTATTTGAAATACTCATCTCAATGACAGTCCAGGCAAGTGATGATGCCTAAAAATTACCTACAAAAATACTGTTTCTTCCACCTGTAACACTACTCACTTGTTTGTACGCACACCTCAAGCTTTTGAAAAAACCCTCTCCCCAGAACACCAAAATCCAAGACAAGGATTTACTCTGATGAAGGATGTAACTGCTGAGGGAAGAAGTTCCAGTTCATGGTGTCACACAAGGTAATTAGCATCCTGGCTGCAGTTTATACACGAAATTAATCTTTGCTCAAAGCAAAAGAGAAGAGTCTGCTGTCCTCCAGCCTGTTACACGCTGAACGCTTGTACCATCTTGGATCATATCTTTTCAGGAAGTGAAAAAACACATGAATTAGCTTCTTGATGATGACTGAGGATGAGTCGCAGGAGCCCCTCCTTGCCTCGCCATAAGCATTCCAGTCAAGTCACGCAAGCCACAAACAAAGCAAATTCACTGTCTCAGGCCAGTTCCCTGAGCTACTGTAACCTCAGTGCCCATCCCTGCCTGGCTCAGGGCTGGGGTCAGGAACCAGGCTGGCAGGCTGGGCCCAGTCAGCAAGGGCAATACGCATTGCTGGGGAGAGGGAAATGCTAAACCTGCACATTTTACAGCTGTGGCAGCAGCAAACAGCCATTATGAAAGCCAGCAGCTTGCTCCCTTCCCAAACTGGCATATGCTAATTAATCCAGGTCATTCAGATCTCATCAGCTAGGACAGGCAGGCTGTGGTGCCTGGTGCCAGTGTATACAACCAGAAGCAAAGAGCCTGTTTCAACTTGCAAGGGTGCAAAACTCACAGCATGAAGCAAGCAGGAGGGTAATGGTTCCATTTTACACCTGAGGAAAGAGCCGTTGGGAGTGAGATGGCATCCAGGGATAACAGATCCAGTAGCGAGCCTGGAAATAAGATTAAATCGCCTCATTTCCTCTCTGCAGCTTTGCTATCACCATCATTGCAGGGCTGTTTTATACCAGAGCTTCCACCTAGGGAAGGTTTTAACTACATGAACTTAAAAGGTTAAATCAATAGCTGAATATTCACCACTGAACAAGAGACTACTGTAAAAATTAACAGACCAGAGAGAAGTTATCAGTGGTTTTAACAACTGTTCCTACATGATGTGGAGGAAGGTGGGACAGGATGCCAACCCTGCAAACCACCCTCCTGCAGCCAAGCACTGGTGGCTCCACAGACCAGGGCAGCTCCTGTTTGTCCTGCAATGCAAACGGTCCTCCTCACACAGGTATTTCCACAGCTAAAATTACTTGGAAGGATGGAGAATCAACCCTGAGCAATACAAAACAGGAAGTGTGAGCACAGAGAGAAGAGGGAGACCTTAATATTTGTCATACAGAAGAGATGGGAGAACTGGCCCAGCACGATAGGCTGGGCTAGCAGGAGACAACTGCACTTGGCTTTTGCTCTTCTTTTTTCTCTCTGCAAAAAACAAGACAATTGCAGGCACCCCTTAAACTGCATTCATTGGCACTCTGCTAGCCAAGCCCTGGTGGTCTCTGCTCCAGGGTGGAACTGTGGGGGCATAGAAGAGTACACGGAACAACCTCTGAAAAGCCAGACCAGTATCCCAGAAGTAACACTGTCCCTAACAAAAAAGAGCAAACAAGAAAACAGCTATTTTTAAAATATAATTTACTCAAAGTCCTTCTTTTCAGCCTTTCAGCTGCTGAAGTTCCTATTTTGTAAGCAGACCGATCTCATGATGGGGTTGAAAAGAACTGCTGAGTCTGGCAGCAGCGCTAATCAAGGGCAAGGTCATGCAACTCATTCAAATAACCACATTCATGATTCTCTGGTGCCCACTTTATAATAGATTTGATATCACCTCACCTGCAGAAATATATGAAATTCATGCAAAAAAGTCCATCAAGCTCCCTTCTTTTACAGGCATCATTATTTCAACCAACAGAATGTAATTAGCGAAAGTGCTTCTTGCATTTGCAGGAAACACAATAGTTCCAGTTACTTAGTCAGAAAAATTAAGAAAAAGCCTAGCTAGCTGCAGAGGAATTTTCTGTTAAAAGCACAGACATTAATTAAACTCATTTCTGAGTAAGTCCATAAGAATAAATCTTGAGGACAAAAGCTCTTGGTATGAAAATCATTGTAACATCTGTGAGATCTCACAATACCATTATGCCTTTATGAAGTCAATATACAAATTAAAAGGCTTAACGTGGGCAGTGGACAAGCTCACACTTCATTCTTGGGCTATCGCCAGATGGCCATTAACCTTTCAAGACACTGTGGATACATAAGTGACAGGAACTGAGGGGACCCTAAATATGTCTCCGTATAAATATGACTCCACAGGTCAGGTTATTTATTAGGAAAAAACCCAACAAGTTGAGGCATGTGTGAAACTGATTGTGTTACTCTGATTATTTCTGTGATTTTTCCTGAGCAGATATTTAAAAAGGACCCATAAATTTGCACCCCCAGTAATGGTTACAAAGTCTCCCAGTTACATAGGATTAAATTCAAACTTGGACTCCATTTACCCCCAGCACTTCTCCTACCCTTGTTGACAAATGAGACTGCATCAGCACATAAACAACTTTCCAATTTCTCTGGATCGGCTAAAAATCACATCCTCTGGGTTCCCCCCAGCTCCTGTAGAGTTAATGCTTTTAGCACAGCTTCCTTGGTGGCACAATGTTTGCATTGTAATATTTCAGCAAGAGACTGCCATTGTAAATTGAAAGTGTGAATCTTGGGAGGAGAGAGCACAAGTCTGTCAGAGAGGGAGAGCAGCCTCCCTCTGCATCTTGCCTGGTGCCAGCAGTCCTCAACCAGGCACAAACCCAGGAGACACTGGGTTTGTTACTACTCCCCATCTCTGGCTCACAGACCTGCTCGCATGCACCAAAATTTCCCCCATGCAGCTAGTGCTGGGAGGGATGAGGCACTGGCACACACTGCCCTTGCATTTTACATGTTGGAGACTGCTCTGGAAAGCTCTTGGAGAGACCTTCTGCCACAGCACAGGGGGGCTTGAGCAGGAGGGACCCCACAACAGCTCATTACAGTGGTGTGTGCAGGGATGAGCCAGCCCAGGGGTACCCCATGCATGGGAAACGCTCTGCTCACCCCCATAGGATGCACAGCAGCCTCTGCTGCTGTCAGAGCAGCCCAACCAAACCCAAACGAAACCACAGCTCTGTGCCACCATTAATTTTCCCATGCACAGGTAAAACACCATGGCAGTTGTTTGCGTTGCTTTAGAAGAAGTAAGGAGCCAGTAAAGATCTGAAATGCATGAAGCTCCTCAAGCACCATCCAAAAAGAAGAAGTGAGGTGCCAGCAGCCCCAGTCACTCCTGGGCCTCCTCATCACACATCAGACAGCATACAGAATGTCTGTTAGCTAGCACTGGTGAGAAATGATCAAGGAAGAGAAAAATAACATGACAATTTTGGAAGAGAACAGTAATTTACTTTGCATTTGGAAACCAGCAGGAAAATCCTTTAGTGGAAGCTACATTACTATTATTAATCCTGTACTATGTGTTTGGTGTGGCAGAAAGCTGAGGATACTCCGAGGTTGTGTATGCTATTTGGTGTTTATTTAAAAAATAAAGAGATTAAATATTAGAGCATAGATCATCAAAATACATTGTAACTAAAACCAGAAGATTGAAGTGAAAACCCCTGTGTATGTTTGTGCAGGTAAAACCCACTGACACTAGCAGGACAGTATCTGTATGTTTAGGACTTTTGCTCCTCCCATGCTATAAGAATGTGTATGGCAGATGAGGTTATCTACACACAAAATCAACTGAAAAGTTGATTTTTAATCAGTAGCATAATCAAAACTTCATTATTGAAAAATAATATGATTAAACACTCCATTATTTCAAAAGCCACAGAACTAAGCAGATCCTAGGAGGGGAGTTCTTTTGCGCACTAATCCATGCATGTAATTATCGATATGCTTTCCCGTGCCCTATTCAAATGCTCTCCCCTGAGGCTTTTCTTCCACTTCTACTACAGGAAAAAAAAAAAAGCCAATCAGTTCAGTTTAAAGAACAAGTTGTATAACTCTTTATCTACTGCCTAAAGGATCAAATAAGGAATTCTACAGACCATAACATCAGAAGCAAATGATACAGCTTTGCTTGTTCCCGATGCCACCACCACGGGCAGCCTGCACAGGCAGGGCATGGTGTGCGCCCTGTGCTGGTACATGCTGTGACCAGAGATGTTGTTAGAGCACCTGGGCTAACAAAACACTCAGGTCTGAGTGCTTTATTAGGCTGCAAGAAAAAGTGCGCCAACAGATGGTTTAATACAAGGATACATGCCTTTAATGAAACTTAAGCATGCAAAAATTAAAAGCAATTAAAGAATAAGCAATTTACTCAGTAAGAGATTTGAAAGATGCAAACCAGTGCCCACACTGGGTTTTCCATACATGTATCAACTTGCCCCTGCTGAGAACAGCACCAGGCTGGCAACAGCGCTGCCATGTTTAGATAAATTTGTTGCTACCAGTCTTCTTCTACAGCAAACCATCTAGAAGACAAAAATTGCCAAATGTAGTCAAAGACGCTGTACTGCGAACAGCAAAGAGGGTTCCAGCACAAGCACATCCCCGTGCTCACAGCCAGGAACCCCGCAGCTGCAGTTGGGAAAGGGCAAGGTGCTGGGCACGAACAAGCACAGCTAAAGCCAGTCATTCCCCTCCCAATGCAGTTGGAGTTAGACCATCTGGAAAAAAAAGCAGATTTCTATTTCCGGGCAATTCTAATAGACAATCAACAACCAGTGTATTTTGGTTGCTGCTGGCAGAGCGGCAGCGCCTCTATAAGGAACTGGGGGACCCGGTTCTTGAAACTAATGTACTTACTAGCAGCCAATAAGATCATGGAATGACACACTTCTTCTGCTTCAAGTTAAAAATGCAAAGGAAATTTCAAACATTTAGAAGTTTATTCACTTTAATCTTTAAAAATATAACACCATCTGTTGCCATCGGATTTACAGTACAGATCTCAGATATGTACATTTAGTCAGTATAAAAAGCTGTCAGCAACCCCAGCACAAAAGTGAAGATCCTCTGGTAATCTCCTGAGCTACAGAGGGAAAAACTACTAAGTCTGAAAAACTCAACCGACAGGTTATTCATGAGAAACACAGTATGAACAAAACAAAACCGCCACTACTCCCCTTGTCACAACCCCCATCACCACCACCATTCATACCAGTAAAACCACAAAACCAAACCTCTACAACTTGCTGATACCACAACCTGCACATATTTACAGGTAATGCTGGGAGAAACTTATCCCAGAAATTCCTGAACCGCAACAGCCAACTATTTTAATCCCTGCAGTCCTGCTCCCTTGGCACTTCTGATTTCTGCATGTCAATGCCTCAAACTATGTGGGTTACGTGAGGTATGGGTTATATAAGGTCTGGGCTATGGGAGGATTCAATTTTAAATATCAGCATTTTTCAAGCAATGCAGGTTCTGTATCTACAGGCTATAATGCATATATAGATATAAATAAAATAAATTAAAAAAAGGAAAAGATATTCTCCTGTCAGCAGAGTCTCAAAAATTAGTGTGGGCTGGCTGAAAATTTGTACAATAGACAAAACATAGCACACTATAAATCATTATGTGTATATATATATCACACACATAAATCACTATAAACTTATTATACAAGATGAGTCCCGTTAATATGTAAAAGCAAACAAGTCATTTTCTGGACATGCATCAGTCATTACAAATCTAACATAAGTTTTAAGGAGGTAACAGTCTTGAGCGGCCAGGCTGGGACACCACCGGCAGCTGGATTTGCAGGAGCAAAGTCAGACCCCTGATACTGTCAGATCATTTGTAACATTCAAACTAAAAGGGCTTGACCTTTTTTTCCTACAATTACTCGCTCTGCTGAAAAACCATCTTCTCCCTTTTATGAAATCAAACAAGAAACACCAGAAAAATGAATTCTTACCTGCCTGATGCAAATGATCACATTTCTCACGTTTAGAGCATTCAGCTTTTTTGTGCTTTGGAAGTTAATACAACACGAGAGGATTTAATAATATTTTTTCCCCTGTGACACAATGTCCCGCTGTTATTTCATGATTGAAAGACTGCAAGTAAATCTGGCTTTGCCTCATGAAATTAAGGTCTACTAGACATACAAATCCAATTAGTGCCACAAAAGTTAAGGCATACCATTTCCTAAGTCTCATTTACACCAATATAGACCTTTTTTTTAACCCTTTCTGTCAAGGGTGAAGGACACAGCTGAATGACTGGATTTTTTCTCTCTCATTTATATATTGATCGTAACAGGGCCAGACAGGTAGGCCTATACAAGTGCTGATTCTGTCAGCAGGCAAAGTTGCCAGGACTGTGAACACTGTCACTTATAGATTGATAAATGGACTACAGGGACTAATTGTATTTCAGCATCTCCAGACAGATGGCAAATCTTACAGCCATATGGTGATTATTTCCACTGCACTGAAAGTATATTAACACTTACCAAAATGTTTAAAGTGATGAGATGATCTAAAATATTCTTTCCATGAACTGGGATAAAAACAATGGGCATGGATGGGCCTGCACGCTGGGGCTGGGCTCTCTCCCAGGATTCCTGTTTGGTGCAGGCTCAAGGGCCTGCAGCTATCACACAATTATTGATGAAACTGGCTGTGTGCTGGGTCCTCAGCTGTAGCACAGTGCTGCTGTGATAGCCAGGGGATAACATGCCTTATTTTAGCTATTCTGCATTGCCCTTATTTAGTTGCCACTATTTACTGCTTGATATTCTGGCTGCCCTGTGAGTTGGCAGCACTGATACATATACTTTATTTTCACACTGTTTTCTTCTAAATCCTTCTCTACTCTTGAGTTGAAAACACACTGAAGTTATTGTCCTGTTATTAAAGGCAGACACATACCAAGCCCTGGCCCATGGACAGTAGGGTCTATGGAGTAGGACTACGCATGCACTATATGCAGTTAGCTGTCTACTCCCAGAAGAGGAATCAACTGGGAGAATACAGAACCATGCCCCAGTAATCCTGTGAAACAAAACAAACCATCTGCATGATGACCAGAAGCTCATCCTGCTCTCTGCAGTCTGGATAAGCCATTGCTAAGTTCTGCAGTGCCACTTCAGCATGGAGGTGGTAGCTCATCGTATTTACCAAATGCTAACAAAGCACCCGATGGATAATACGTCAGGCTGATACACATCCCAGATGACACAGCCTGCTTATTGCTGCATCGTTTACTAACACTTTTGCTGTGGAGCTTTGAACCTTTTATGGGATTTATGCAGCAGTGAATTCACACTTCAAAACAACAGGAGAGTACATGCTGGAGACTCAATCCTCTTCTGCTCTAAGTTACTGCCTATTTATACCAAACAAATGTGTGCAAAATCAGCTCATAAATTCTAGACAGATTTTTATGCTAGAATAATAACCCAGAGTACACAATTTAAATGACCTTCTGCTTAATTTTCTGAACAAAATTCTGAACACTTGTTTTAAAATAGGATTAAATAATCATGTCTTGCATCCTGCAGGAATTTGTTTTGAGGGCACTCTCATGGCAGGACACTCCCAGGTAGCAGAAGCTGAGACCTCCCTAGCTGGGGAGAGAAAAAAAGTTTATGCACAAGTTTCCCCTATTTGCCATAAGTATATTATAGCAAGTCAGGAGCTAGAAACTGAACTTATCATAGTCTTCGTGATCTAAAATTAGTGCCTGGTGTTAGCATGCAGAATGGATCAAGCACTCACTCAGCCACTGAGGAGAAGGTGCCAACTGGTGAGAAATTCTTACTATGCTTTTTGCACATTCACACTTTAGCACCCTAACAGTTAAATTCATTTGACTTGTAAGGCCTCTATTACAGACCTCTCTAAACACAGATTTCCCTTAGGAAGTTTTACTACCCCCCAGAAGGCAGCAGAAGAGCATTTCAGATGCCCGTTTCTCCCTAGACAACCCACGTTAGCCCTGTGTTTTAACATGTGCCTCCCCAGCCAACACTCTAACCCAGGCTTGGAGCTGCTGCTGCCCCGGGCACTGGCTGGGCTGTCCACCTGCAGGGAGCTGTAGCAGCTCCAAAGTCACCACGTGGGAAGGAGAAGTGCCAAAAGGAGATGAAAAAAGGAAAGAATGGGAGGAAAAGTAACTTTGATCCAAGGTGCAATGTCTGGACCACTCTAACTCATGTAAATCAGCCATTCTTTTGAGGGATAACAGGCAGCACTGAACCATCCCAAATCACTCCCAGCAGTCATGTGTCTATTTTCTTTTCTGGCCAATAAATCAGAGGTCATCCTGTAAAGCAGTTGATGAGTATAAATTCTTTCCAGTACAACCTCATGCCACTCCTGCTAATTTAGCAGTTATTGGAAAGTGTGCTGCAAATCAGGGCAATGTTACTTTGATATTTCATGGGAGAAGCCTTATGGAGTTGCACAACACTGCTCTACCTCCTAAGGACAAGGATGCCAATTCATAAAGCAGGGAGGAAAGACTAAGCAGGGAATGTAAAGTGGATTAGATATTTTGATTCTGTTCCAAACTCTAAGCTTAAAATACAAAAACTTTAGCAACTTCTCCCCCATAGAATTTGAAATGCTAATTTCTAACTCAATGGAGAGAAGTTTGTGCAAAGATCTGAACAATACATATGCAGGATTATCGCTCCAAGACTGAGAAATTCAGAATACATCTTGTCTGTAGAGGGAAAAGCCGGTAACAACAACCACAGGAGAGGTGTTTACCACAGGCTTCAAAAGGAGCTCGGTCCAGCTGAAGGAGGAAGCCCACCCCACAGCCCTCTGCAAAACCAGTGGGGGGAGGCAAAACAAGGCAAGAGAGATTGCTGAGAGCATCAGGCTGCATACAACAAAGTCCTTGAAAGCTGATACATCTTCCATAATATGCAATTTTGAAGGTCTGAAAAACCAGATACTCAGAACTTTCTGTCCAGGGAATGTCTTTGAGGTTCGCACAGAAACTTTAAAGACATAAAGACACAGTTGTTTTAAAGACATAGTTGGGGCTGTTTAGCCTGGAGAAGAGAAGGCTGCATGGAGACCTCATAGCAGCCTTCCAATATCTGAAGGGGGGCTATACGGATGCTGGGGATGGACCCTTCATAAGGGACTGTAGTGATAGGACAAGCGGTAATGAGTTAAAACTTAAACAGAGGAAGTTTAGATTGGATATGAGGAAGAAGCTCTTTACTGTTAGAGTGGTGAGGCACTGGAATGGGTTGCCCAGGGAAGTTGTGAATGCTCCATCCCTGGTGGTGTTCAAGGCCTGGTTGGACAGAGCCTTGGGTGGCATGGTTTAGTGTGAGGTGTCCCTGCCCATCGCAGGGGGGGTGGAACTAGATGATCTTAAGGTCCTTTCCAACCCTGACTATTCTATGATTCTATTCTATGATTCTATAATTTGTCCTCCATATCTCTCAAAAGACAAAGTGGATTTTCACATTATGCACAAACCCATTACGCTGCTACAAAGCACAGAGGAAGGTGAAAGAGGCACAGAGGAGAAAGGAAAGTTCCCCGTGGAAGCACGGACTCACACGCACTTCTGGATCTGCCTGGCAGGAGGCGAGCAGCCTCCCCATCCACCCCAAATAACTCCCACACCAACAGCTCCCCTTCCAGAATGTGGGATCTGACCCCTGCACAGCAGCTATTGTGTTTCAGTGCAACTGGGATTACAGACTCAAACTTTTAATTTAATTTCCTTGAATTTGGGTGGCTGTAGAGAAGTAACAAATCCCTGTTCCCAGTCAATTTCTGTTCATCTTGAAAAGGACCATAAACCAAATTGGACTGCTTTTTATGTGTTAACATTTTTAGAACATACCTTAAATACAAACTTATAAAGACCACCTGTATCAACAACAGGCAACAGAACATTAATGTAATGCATTACAAGAGATAGGTAGTGACAAACAGCTGTCAAACACAAAATAAAACAATCATTAAAAGAGAAAGCTCTCATTCACCTGTGTGCTGTAAAGTTTCAAGCAGCAAAATTTCCTTTATTGTTTCATAACATAAGAAATCTCTCCCTATCCTAGCTGGAGGAGGGGGCTTTAATTATGGCAATCATTGGATCACACACGTACCTAAATGGAGTCCAAAGATGCTTTTATTTCCTCCTTGTATACCGAAGGGCAGTGGTTGTGCCTTTGGGTGTACCCTGTGCCTGTGAGCACATTGGGGCTGTCCTGTCTGGGCAGAAACCTCTTGGCAGGTCAGGGAGAAGTATTTCAGCTTTGGGGCTACCAGGGGTTTGGGCTATGTGAAGGTGTAAGAGGTGAGGGCTTTACCTGGAGGAGCAGAGGATAGGTACACCCTGGTTAGAGATGGAGTGATGTCGAGGCAGAGACAGGGTGACAACTATGCTATTGCCATCTTTGCACCAGCATCTGAACTAGCCACCCGCACAAAGCTCCCGCCTCGTCTTCACACATCATCTTCTCCAAAATAAACAATAAGAAGGTGTCAGACTCTCCCCATGTTCCTGCCCAGAAGCCCAGAGCCCCGGCGCAGCCCTGGGTGCTCGCTGGGAACACTCTGCACATCTCATCTCAGAGAATTTCTCCTGTTTTCTTCAACTGCTTTCATTGACAATTTTCAGTATCACAAAACAGATCACATGTTCTCACTTAAACAACTGCAGGGAGACATTCCAGACGTGTGCAACAGATTTGTAGTGGGAAGCCGGAATACAAAAGCCTGATAAGACCAGAGAATGAAACAAAGGCTACAAAGTGTTGCTGTTACAAAGCAGCTCACCAAAAGCGAAGAACTTGAGTCAGTCACTGCAACAGGATTAATACGAAGACAGACAGTGTGCATCTTGAAGTACGGTTTTCAAAAGGAAAAGCCTTGCTGAATACCCCATTTCTGGCTACCCTACCAGTTCTTCTTCCAGGGGTGAAACAATAAGTAATGAACACTGAAAATAAGATGCTCACACCTCCACCTAATATTATTAAGATTTCCCTTCAGAGCCATACAAGTTTTAAATCATACCTGTTTTTCCCTTTGAGAAATACAGTGTTCCATATCTGAGAACAATCTACTGCAAAGTGTTAAGCAGAGACAAACAACAAGTATGTATACAGTAGGTACTCATACACACCATTTCACAGCCCACAAGGAAGGATCCTCAATACAACTAGAAGCAGTTTTAGGAAAAAGTATTTTACAAGCTGGCTACATATTTTTAAACACATTCCACAGAGGCCTTTGCTGTCTTGCTGCACTGATGTACTAAACTTCGCCTGATAAGCATGCAGTTGCAGGACTCCTAGTATTATAATGCAAATACTAACAACACCTAGCAGCTCCAGAGGCTCGCTCAGGCCCCTTGATATGTCGGCATAAAAGTGCAACTTCTACAGATAATTCCTTTTGAATTGCCGCAGGGTTCGAAGTCTAAATTCTGCAGGCTGCAGTGAAACTTCCAGACGGAAAGAAAACAGTTTGTCCCTTCAGAAATCCATACAATCTTGCATTTTGATAAGCTACGTCAAATAAATAAAACGAGACTCGTGTGTGTGGGAGGCAGGAAAGGAGGTTGCGTTGCCACTGAAGTGAATAAGCTTTGCACCATTACTAGCAGTCACTTCTTCTCGCACCTCCATTGCCAGGCCCTCTTTCCCCTGTGTCAGATCTGCTCATTCTTCATGATAAAGCCATAGTTGTTTTGCAGCTAAAGCTCCCGGTCTTGCAAGCCTTCCCCATGAAGCCCACAAATCCTAAAACACCTACACAGCAGAGCCTCCTGCTCCCTCCCCTATGAGTCATTAAGCAGGCTGTCCCGCTTAGTGATGTCATCCAGCAAGACCCATTTTTTCTTTAAGCAAATCCTAAAACACCTCAAGCATCAATTACTTAATATATTGTCTTCACTTTAATCCTTACCCCAGTGGCAAAATTACCATTACAAAGCATTTCCAAGTGATGCAAGAGGGTCCAACAGCCTCTAATAGTTGCTACGTCAATGAAGAGTAAGCAGCTAGTGACTCGTGTCACACATGAGCTAAGCACAAAGCATCCGACCCAGCAGCAGCGGGCAGATTTCTCTTACAAACAGGCAGAGAGCAGCTAGGATGTGTCACCAAAAATATAATCAAAGATCAACTGCATCATCCAGTCTCATCTTGTACATTTTGCATTAGTACGTATTACACAACCCCTATTCACACTGTCTCTAACCTGTGCTGGGTGATGTGTGGCTATGGCGCAGCAGTAACCTTGCCTGATACTAATAGTCTATTCCCTGCCTAATTGCTTTTGCCATTAAAAGTGCTTCTGTAATGCTGAAGCTTAAACACTTCCTGTCTTCATTTGAAGGCAGTGGCCTTGTCACATTCTGAGATTTAATAACAGAATTGTCAGCTATTTACAGTGTACAGCTGAATTATCAGAGAAACAGAGTTGAAATATGTTCCCCTAAGCACATTTACATCCTAAAGAGCCACGACCAAAACACAGTATAAACAAGTCACATGCTGTATTTGCAGTGCACAAAGTGCACAAAAGCAACTGAAGGCATTAGAGGTGAAAGCAAGCAGAGATTTGCTTGTGTAGCAACCTTTGGGACTGAGGACCTTCCCACTCTGCACATGCCCTATCACAAAGTTAACAGGAAAACCAACAGCTGATTCAAAACACTTACATGGCCTTAAATACACATTCATGGGTGAGGCTACTGTAGGCATTGCATTAATAGAGCCAAATGAATGAATAAAATGAATACATGAATACACAGCACTGCAGAAAATCTAGATGTAAAACCAGGCTGACGCCTGTGCTCTTGGGTTCTCAGCAAAATCATTGCTCCTCTATGCCTGTTTCAGGCATGCTGGGAATATGCTTGAACACTTTGTCAGATCTTGAACCAGTTTAAAACTACTTTCAGTTTAAAGGAACCAATCATCAAATAATTCTTAACATTTCAAATGATGCCTTTGTTGTCAGGAGACCTACTCACCATCCCCTCTTCAAATAGAGAGAAGGGCTTAAGGGACATCCCAACTTTGAGGAGGATATTTTATTTATAACTTTTTTCCTCAAGTGCTAATCATATTAACAGTGGTAATTAATTAGGTAAGTAGCTGAAAGCAACTTGACTGTGATCACTCTCTTAGCATTAAGTTTTCTTTGCATCCACTCTTTCTACAGCATTGTCTATGTGAGCAAATTGTGGTGTAATTTGCACCAGGGCACTCAAACTAGTTGTGGAACTGGCAGACTTTTTCCGGTTGTCCTTTGCTGAACTTGCCTCTAGCAGACCCCAGATTTTTTTTCTTAACCTGTTGTGTCTTTCATACCAGTCATAACTTCATCATTTCTTTCTGCTACTCTTTGATTAACTCGGTTAGTAATTTCTCCCAATCCCATGTTTTCCTTGGAGCTTATTCACACAGGAGATCTTTGCCAAAATTCAGTTACGTGCATCTATCTGCACTCCTCATATACGCCTCATATAATTGTGTGAGAGGTGACAAAGTTTCTCACTTGATGGCAGAGTTGGATGAAACACTCTAGCATTACAGGTTTGTTCACTCACCTGAATGCAACCACACCAAACCCTTAAGTACACACAAATCCTGATGATGATCTAGCTATTCGCTGCTTTTTTTTCCTTTCTCCCACCCCAACAAGCTTCCTGCCTCTCTGTCTTTATATAAATTATATTAAATGTAAGAAAGGGACTACATATAACAGGTTTTATACATATTGTTGAGGTCAGTGGAGTTTTCCCATCCATTTCAGTGAACCCAACATATTGCTACGGAACTCAAAGTTGTATGGATCCAACTTTTCCACTGGATTTTGTACAGACATTGGTACCTAGCAATACTGAATACCCCAAGTCAGAACAGCAGCAGTTTATATCCACTCCGCAAAATGGGAATAGCTACATATGGAACTGAAGCTATGAAGAATCAAGCATCCCCAGCCAGCTGCTTCAAAAACCATGAGATTAACAGCCTCAGCATCTCTCAAATCTCAGCCCCTTTCCTGGAACACCATCACCAATTGGATGATGCCCGATACAATTTCCCCCCCTGAGCTAGGCTAGGAAGTGAACCAAAGCAGATGTCCTTAAAATCTCAAAAGAGAGTCCCTGAGCTCACAGTATCAATTCAGCTGTTTGAGCATACACTCATCCCAGCCCTGCTTTGAGTGGCACTGGCTTTGCAGTGAAACTCAGGTGCCCTTACCTGTCCGCCACTCCCAGGTCTCAGGACACCCACTCCCCCCATGGACAGATGGCTCAGACAAACTTTGGAGGGAGCTGGTGTGAGACTCTTGTGGATTTCAGTGGGAGCTGGATGATGGCCAGGGTGAATTTCCTCTGCAATACACTCTTTCCCACTACAGAGCTTCTTAGGCGAAGCTTATCACCATGGTATCTAAAGTACTGCTAGCACCACGAGAGGCCAGCTTGAACACCATCCAAAATTAATGTCTTCCTGTAACACTAACTTCATCACATCTTCTGCTTTCTTCACCTTCTTCTTTCCTCATTCTCCCATTTGCTTGTCTTTTACTCCCCAAATAAAGTCCTATGTTGGCCAATGGATGTTACTATTGCCAACAGCAGAAGGGAAGAGTGCAAAGCAGGCTTTTCTGATGCTCTTAAATGTCACTGCATAATAAAAGCATTACATATGACTGCTCTCAGAAATACGGGCCCCCAGCTGCACCTTCTCATGAAAGTATTAAAGGAGGGGGAGAATTCTATTCATGAGGCCAGTCTCCTTAGGATGAGGTTATTTCACTGCTTGATCAGACTTGGAAACTCCCATTTTCCCACCTTCCAGGAGGAAGGTGTGGGCTCAAAGCACACCTGGGGGAGGTATGGATGGATCCCAGCTTCATAGGACTCATTTACCACATTAGCCCCTGTGAAAGCAGCACAGAGAAGCCATCTCATATCAGCCAAAAGGAAATCATACTATGAGCTAGTTCATCATTAACCTGTGCAGCACACAATTCTACATTGTTGTAGAGCTTTCTGCAATAATTTCTAACACACAGAGGCCTGATTTTCATTTTTATATGATTTATAAAACAGATCCAAAATTCCATTTTATTTCTGGAAGGTATTTAAATTAGTTGAGTTTTAATCCAACAGATAATATAAAGAACAGCTTCAGCGGCAGTGAAGTGATTTACAGGTCAAATCCAAAGTGGATACTTGTCACATGCCTCATAACAAGAAATATTTTGTAATGTACAGAGAAGGAAAGAAAAACATACTAAAGAAATGGAACCAGTAAAAGAATGTAAGCACATATGAAGCAGCTATCCAACATCTCCTTAAATCATCTAATAACTAAACCTGGACCATCTTTATAACTGGAAAGTTAGCTTAAGACTGCATAAATGTAGGTCAAATTGAATCAGATCACAGCTCTCAGGTGAGCAGGCACAGCTCTCTAAAGCCAGAGCCATAGACAAGGGAGCCACTTCCTTGGTTGTCTTAGCCCTTGGTTTGCAACACCCAGAGACAAATCTGGTGGTATCTTCAGGCAAAGATTTCTACAGCTGGAAATGCATGACATCGTGGTTTTGAAATGGCTAAAGTTTAATCTCTGAGACTACTGAAGCAACAGCAGTTATCAGATGCACTGCGTAGAAGAAAGTGGTGATTTAGGAAACTATTTGTTCCCTTTAAAGTAAACATTTGTCCAGTGAGATCCTTAACAGTGGCTTGACTTAAACCCAGTGGTTTTCAGCCAGAAGGAATAATGGGCACGGAAGCAGGGTTTTTTTCCTGGACACTTTCTGTTCGGTGGGTTTTGGGGTTTTTACAACATTCTTTTCACAGCCCCCGAATGACAGGCTTTACCTTTTGTTTTAAACATGTAAATTACTTTCCTAAAACTTGACACTACCTTGCTGCCTGGTAGGGTGAACTAAACAAACAGTTTAAATAGCTCAGCTCACACCTAATAAGCAATTTAAATAGCTTTGCTGAGCTCAAGTAGCTGTATCAGGTTTCATAGCACCATCAGTCACTGCCAAATCCATAGGCAGCACTGAAATGAACCATTAGCAACGGTCACCCCCAAGAGGAAAAGAAAAGGGGAAAAAAGAAAAGAAAATACATTTTAAGAGCTAAAAGTACAGTCATTGTCACCTTATGTGACACCAAAACATGCCCAAGAAGCAAATCCCACTGGAATATCTGGTACAAAACATATTCTTCCAAGTAAGACAGACTAAGCTCTGTGCTCTGATCACAACATGCTTCACACACATGAGGACAGAAGCACCCATTTCTCAGAAGGCAAAGCTGAAGCCTGCAGAGGTAAAGGATTTATCAGCAGCAAGGGGACAGGGAGGAACATGGGGGGGGGGGGAGCTCTCTCCTGTGTCACACGTGCTAAGCCATAGCTGCAACAACACCGTCACAAATGCACTTCCAAGTTCTCTCTATCAGGAGGATGAATGGCAAGATAATGACGTGAGACACTGGCAAGATGTAAACCCACAAAAGCCCTTGTGTGCACTCCGTACAGAGCGTACGAGGGTGTACAACCCACACCACAGCCCCGGGAGTGAATGATGCTGGGAGACTGATCTCACATGCACCGGGCTGAGTCTGAAATAACTTACCTGAAGCGAAACACATTAAATCATGATATTGAACTAGACTGGTGAATGTGCCTCCTACCTGTACAAGTCTGCACGACCCAGCACAGCATACGCAGCAGCACAGACACAGAGCACACAGGGCACAATCAGAGCACTCAAAAGCCTTCAAGTCCTTTGCAGCTTGAACAGATCTGGATGCAGAGCCAGAGCACTTCAAGCCCAGAGCCACGGCTGACATACACAAGGGAGTGGGCGACCACTGCAAGTGTCCACTCAGTTCTCTCCAAGCCACAGCTAAACTTTTCAGCCAAACAGAACAACCAGCATGGAAACGGTTACAAATGACGACACACAAATATTTGCTTTGGAGCTGCCCTGGTAAATGACACAGGCAAGTTTCCCTCGGGTGGATGTTTCTGACCACCCTGGACTCAGTGGGGCAGTGCTGCTCCAGCCAGGTTTTGATGCTTCTTTCTCCAAACCCCCAGCCAGTTTCTGGTTTATTTTCCAGTGGAACTTTACCTAATTAAGAAGCAAATGAGCCCCTTGTAATCCTGAAGTGATACACAGAGAGATACTTATTTAGATCTTATTTCTCCCTCTGCCCCTGTGCTTGTATTCAGTACTCCTGGGTATCAAATTCAGACACATGCATGGCATTTTAATTCATTATTTATCCATATGGTCTCGAATTATATCACTAACAATAATAAACAAATCTACAGTGGGAGTTTGCATAGTTGGAAATAGCATGAGGAAGCTCAGAAACTGGAGAATGATTCCTTGCCATAGGGGGGTGAGGAGATGTGAGGAAGAGGAAAGGTGTAAGAGAACATAACAGGATAAAAACAAAGCAAATTAAATGTGTAGGTTTGGAATCCCCCAAGACATTCTGGTCGAGAGGATCTCAAACCTATATATAGTTTAAGCCAAAAGCACAACGTTAACATCTGTTTGCTGAGATTCAGTTCACAAACTGCTCCAATGCCAGCGTTGGGCTTTTGTCCCCTAGTTAAAGTTAGAGAATGGGAAAAACGCAGTACTCATTTTTAGAAGGATCAAGATGAATTCCTCAAGACGGGATCACATGTGATCAGAGACTTCTAGTACGTTTAAAATAAAAGGGGGGATATTTACGCAAATTAGCGGACAACTGGCACAGTTCAGGCAAGTTTATTGTGAGCCTCCAGCAGCCGACAGCTCTCGCTGAACCAGAGCATCACACATCTGACAATGAACTCGCCGCTCAGCCCGGCGCGCACAGCCCACGGCTTCCCCGCGAGGGACCGGACCCCGGCCCGCAGAGCCTTCCCCGGGCCGCGACGCCCCCAGCTCTTCCCCGCTTATTCCAGCGGGGATTTTGCCCCCGGTAAGGTGCCGGGGGTGGTTCTCCCCCGCCGGTGGCTGGGGCGGGAGCCTCCCCGCCGCCGCTCCGAGCGGGCGATAAATGATTAAATACGTTATAAAACGCCGGGGTCGCGGAGCGCTCCCGGGCGACCTGCGGAGGGGCCGGGGCGGGGAGGGGCGGGACACGGCGCGCACTCGGGGTCGGCGCCCACGCGTGGCCGGGGCCCGGCGGACTCACCCCATGTCGCGGCACCGTTCGGCGGCGGCGGCACCCCCGGGCGGCTCCCCGCGCTCGGCGGCCAGCGGCGGCCGCGTCCCCACTTCGCACATGCGGCCGCCCCAGCCCCAGCACCGGCCCCGGCCCCGGCTGGCTGCGGCTGCCCGGCTGCACGGCGGCGGCGGCGAGGCGTCCTGCTCCTCCTCCCGCCGCCTCCCTCCCCCCTTACATAACCTCCTTCCCGGGCGGCGGCGGCACCGAGCAGCCTCCCGCGGCACCCACCGCCCTGCGAGGCGGTGGCGCGGGGCGGGGCGGCGGGCGCGCCCCCGGTGCCCCTCCGCTTCCCAGCCCGGGACCGGGCCGGCGGCGGCGAGAGCGGCGCTGCGGGGGTTCGAGCCCCGGAGCGGGACGTCAGCATCGCGTGTCCCCGGTGCCCCGCGGGGGCGCGACCTGTCGTGGGGGCACGGGGCGGAGGGAAAACTTCGGGTGAAGTTGCGGGGCCGGCCCCGCCCGCTGCCGATAAACCCCAGCGGCGGGAGGGGGCAGCCCAGACCGAGAGACCGGCGGCTCCGGGAGCAGCTGGCCCGCGGCGCGGGCACGGCTGCGATCCGCGAGCGGGTCCCGGGATGCCCTTCCAACCGCAGGCAGCGCCAGCGGAACACGAGCGGGCGGTTCTCTCCCCGCGGCTTGCCGCATTTCAATCCGTTTTCCCAGGGAATCGACGGGAGCGGACGCAGCCCCCTCATCCCCCCCGCGCCCCTGCCCTGCTCGTATCCACGGTGCTTCCGAGCCCCCCGGAAGTTTCAGCCGCGTTCAGGCCACGGGCCCGGGCAGCCTCAGCCCCAGAGCCCGACTGCGGGGCTCACACCCAGCCTCCACCCAACTCAGCCCAACGTGCAGATGCACCCGGACTGTCTCTCTTTGGTCCTCCTCAGCCCCCTCCATCTATCTATGCGCCAGCCAGCTACCCTTCCCGTAGAGGTACCACGAAAACAGAGGGATGATTCATTCCCTCGCGAGTTAAAACTGCCCTCCTCAGCTGTGTTACGGCTCCCCAGCCCCGCGGATGACACTGACGCCTGACAGGCATCACAGGACACAAGTCCATAGGAACGTCACGGGCCTGCTCATTCAGGTGTTTGTAGGGCCATGCTACACAGACATAGTTCTTCTGTGGGGAAAAGACGCCCAATTCACACAGAAGAGAGGATTTTAACTTCTCCCACACAAAGTTATAATTAATACACTGCCATCAAGAGTGATTATTTTCATCTCTTTTTGTTAAAAATCTCACGTTGACTTCTCTTTTCTTCCAAAGAAAGTTTAGAAGTTGTGGGGAAGGTGCAATGTTTGCTTGCTTTAACTTTGTGTGTCATAATTGGGGGCGTGCGCAGTGTTACCTGGGGACCTCCTAGGAATCCTCAAACCAGCAACCTAACACCTTCCAGCTCTGCGCAATGAAACTGTCTCCCACTCTGACAGACAACTATTTCCTGTTGTCTGGAACACCAAAATGGAATTTCAATCCTATACACTCAAATAAAGTTTATGCCACGGGAGATGAAAAAGCAGGGTGAATTACACAGACATTTTCAAAAGGCTGTGAGATGACACCACTCACATGTATCTGCTCTTCTCACCATGCTCAGATGGTTGATGTGGATGCTGAAGGAGATTTAACTCCTTAACTAACCACTGATGTCTTCCCATGCCCCATTCTGCCAGCCAAAGGTGAGGTTCCATTTCCTCCAGGCTAGTGGAGGTGATGACATACATGCATAGGTGACAATCCTGTTGTGTTTATGATGGCCTGCAGCCTGGAATATTGCTTTGGTGTGACTATTCCTCTTGTCTTGGGGAAACTGCGAAGGGAAGCATTCTCTGAAGGGGAAAAATAACAATCTAGTGGAAAAAACTCCCACCATAAATGGGGTGATTTTATATCACTGGTTTTATATCATTTACTTCATTTTGTTAAATCACATACTCCGTTCATTAGAGAGGTCTTCTCTTAGTTCTCTCCAATTAATGAGCTCATTTTGGTGAGTATCTGAAAGCTGTTTCATGAACTTGTGATTTACAAATGTCTAATGGATTTGGATCAAAATGGAGTAATGGACTTACTACATGTGTCACAATAAGATGAAAATTGGACATTAGAAATGCAGCTGCCTTAGAATTTTCTAATGTTTTAATCTTTCCCCATCTTGCATTCAAGAGTGTATTTTCATCCCCAATTATAAAAAATAGCTTAAGCTTATGGAAGCATAATTGCCTGTGAAATTTGCATGATACAAAATTCTGTAGCTTGCTTTTTTTCTTAAGGTCTTCCCATTTGACTTATGCTCTTCAGAACTGTCTTCTAGAAGCGACAGAGTTGTGGTCCCATTCCTGAAGGACCGTGAGACATGTGGTATGGCAGACAGCAAGTTAACCCAGTTTTCTTCTCATGTTTGGGTTTCTGCAAGTGCACTCCCTCAGCCTAAAATTCCCTCTATTCTTCCAGAGAGATGTGACATTTCTCTTTCTGAAGTGTGGCACACTGTTGCTGCCCTCTTGTCTCTGCCAAAAAGGGGATGAAATCCTGGCCTCAATATAAGACAATGGTAAAAGCCCCATGGATCTGAAGGAGGCCCAGATCTCACACAAACTGTTTATCAGTACTGAATGAAGTGACTGCTCTACAGACAGTCCCATCTTGAACTCCTCCACCATCACAGAGTCCTAATTCGTGTACAGTTCCCATTGATTTACATTATTTTAGGATAATTCAGTATTCAATCTCCTTAAAGTACTTTGAGTTCCTCGTAAATGAGAACTATAAATATGCTATCAAAATTAATCAGTTCTTAAGCTCTCATATGTGACATGATAGTTCACTTCCGATTTGGCTCCGATGCAGGATGTGTACATAATGGTAATTCAGTCCTCATTTAGTATTCACAAGTGTGCTCTTGTTCCTGTGGCACGGTTAGGAAGACTCAAAATACTGAAGGCACAGGATCCCTCAGTATGATTCAAGCTGAGCAATAAAAATATCCATGTTCTGTAAATGGATGTAACTTCTTTAGATGAGAAATTTCTCCTATTCCCACAGACCTCCTAAAGGTATAATTTTTTGATTCCTAGATACAGGGTGAATATCCTTTCAGAAACCTAGCAATCAGGACCATGTACCCAGTCTACATTCTAAAAAGCAAAGAGCTCACTGGTCTCTTCCTCTCTCTCCACATTTCTGTTCTCTCCTTTTGTTTGGCTTTCACTATTGTCGTCCTTTGCCACTCTATTTGAGATACAATTTTATTTCAGAAAACCTGCTGTTTAGTCTTTTTCAAGCCCTGAGTGTGAGTACCTAGCACAGTGTTGAAGGCTGTACAATTGTAAGAGGCTGATGGATTTGTAACGATACTGGTGTAGTCTGAGAGCCTCTGTCAGCATTAATAAACAATTTGGGACACATCCTCTAGGCATCTCTGTACTTTGGTCTACTAGAAATCCAACCTGGGACACACCCAGGAATGCACGCTGAACCTTTGGAACATTTGGAAAGGTGGCCCCATACTTGGAGAAAACCTTGTTCCCTTTGACAGACATACTTCTTACAAGGCAAGACAGAAAACAGATACTCACAGTTCTCTTTCTTAACATTTTCGTTCATGTAGACACTTTGGTTATGTCCACTGCACTGTAAAGTAAGTTGGTCACCCTTCAGGTGACAGCTTTTCTCTGCACCTAGTGGATCTTGCTGCTCTTCCCTGAAATTGATTTGGCAATGGGCAGGCTGGGACTCTGCAGAGCAGGTGGCCAGTGCTGCATGTAGGAGTCTCCTTACAACTTGTGTTTGGGTCTATGTATTTGTTTCATCCTAAAGCCACTGGGTTTTGAGCACATATGCATTAGTGGAGATGTTCATAAAGCTGCTCACAGCAGCGCACAGGTCTCCCAGCTGTTGAGCTGGATCCTGAATTGCCCCTCAAAATTGTACCGAATGTGATCAGTTTTTTTCATTCCAATATGTAGTCCTTTGCATTTCATATGGTTGGATCTTGAAGGTGATCCTAACGGTCTTTTCCGACCTGGTTGGTTCTATGATTCAATGATTCTCTATGCCACCATAGAAGTAACCAGCTTTTTCACTCAAAGTTTATTTTAGTCATTTTCTTTTTAAATCCCCCCAAAAAGAGAAGAAAAAAATCCATTTTATCTGCGAGTACAGATGATGACTCTGGTTTCCTTCCAGGCTTTCATCACAAAATGCCATTGATTTGTGATTTATAAAATGGAAGTTAGAGCAATCAGGCACCAGTTATGCAGATGGGGTAGATTAGTTTTCTTTTCAACTAATTCAGATCAAATTTTTTGCTCCTGGCAGGCCAAACTGTACAAGAGATATTAAAAGGGAAGGACTATGTGCCTTGCCTGTTAGAAACAGGACCCTCATATTGTGACTTAGTTGTGACAATGGTGGTGACAGCCAAGGCTACCAGTAGAGAAGCTGAAGGGAAAAGACATTCACATGTTTAGTGAAAGAAGCTTTATTTTCAAACATGCAGAATTGCAGGACCATTCATTTCAGCAAATCGCTCTGCTAACATCTAAATTTTCTTGTAGCTCAGGAGTTTTTAATTCTCAGGCCCTTTCTACCATCTGTAACTCAATCTCTATTTTTTAAAGAAATTGCAGACATCTGTTTAAATACCCGTCTCTTCCGTCACATGGAATTTTGGATTCAAAAAATCTAAGCTCGAAAATAATACCGAAGTTGGCTTACATTTCCAAGCAACCACAGGCTGGCATTTTAAATGCTGCCTATTTAATTAGCCCATCCCGCTCTACTGGCAGTGTCGGGTTCTATGGTGCACGAACAATGTCTGCTGTGGGTGCAGGTCAGCTTGCTGGGCAAAGGGGTTGTGCTGCCCATGCTGGGGTCATGCTGGGGGATACGGAAGAGGGGAGGTGGAGAAGAACCCCCCCAGGCTCTCTGCAGCCATCTATCCTGCAGCAGGAAGGGGGTTCTGGCCTCCAAGGGAATTGCAGGGCTGAGGGACATTGCTGAGCCTGGGACTCTGCTGTGGTCCTGTACTGTGTGTAAAACTAATCCTTCCTGTGATACTGGAGCCAGCTCAAGTGACATAAGCAAAACTGAATTTTTCTGCCCCACTCCTGACTTTCTCTAGCGGCAGGTACAATTTCAGAGTGTAATCAGGGACATGAGGGGATGAGGGACAGGTATAGCAGGAGGAAAGGGAGGGCAAAGCAGTGGGAGCCAGGGAAGGGGATGAGAAGCAGATGTGGGGTGTTCCTAGGGGCTGTAGTGCAGCCTGTCCTCCTTCAAGACACCCTACCTTCCCCTTACCCTTCTCCCAGGGTCCTGGAGGTGCCAGCAGGCAGCTTTCCACCCTCCAGCTTCCTCCCCAGAGTCACTCCCTGCTACATCTTCATTCTCCCAAAAAACAGCATTCCCATATAAAATATGGCAGAGGAAGACACGATGGAGTCAGACCTTTCAGAGCATTCTAATTGTCCAGAGATGCTTGCCTAGGCTGCTTGTAGGAATTCATACTTCAGACTGATGCAAAATACATCATTCTGTTTCTTTAGAACATATTCATTGGTGGACTTTGCCCTTTAATCAGCTCCTTGATTGCCTTACTGTTAAAGGTAGACATTCCCTAGGTAACCCTGGAGGTCTGATTCATTTACATGAATGCCCAATGGCTTGATAGAGGCTTCTATGTTTCCTTGCGGGCAGAAGTAATGAATTCCTCGCTTGGATGAATTTCTCCAAGGACTGAGCAGTACAGACAGAGTGCCAGGTGGGAATGAAGCCATATGGGATTTCAAGCCTATTTGCAAAACCTTATGGTTGAGGCATAGTGGTGAGCACCCCAAAGCTCTCACTAAAGCTCCTAAGAACACGAGTGGCTCTGCAGCACTAGATTTCTCTCCTCCAGTTCTGGAAAATCCCTTGAGTTCAGGGAAGCCAGGCCTGGCTCAGAGATAGGAAGTTGGAAATGCCCAGCTGTCGGTGTCTTTCACACCCGTAGCTTTCTTGTGAAGGAAACTATTTGTCACCAGCCCTACTGGACTTATTTATATCACTTTCAAGTAAAGTTAAAAACCTTGACTTATAACAGTCCTTATGGCTAGGTCCTGCTAAACTCCAATAATAACAGTGAAGGCAGAAGACCATAAATGATGCAGCATTTGTTTTCTTTTCACTACACTAATAATTAACATCTGGAAAAGTAAAAAATAGTTATTTGTCAAAAAAGCAACAAGAATATAGCTCTCACAAAGATGCCAGGAATACTTTGATGGGGAAATGCATTTTAAAAGAATCTACTGGGTGCAAGATGGGTTGCATGTCTTCCCTAGATAAAACTAGCTCAAGGGGACCTTCTGCATTCCTAATTCCACCTACTGCAACTGTTCTGAAAGAATACTTAGATGACAAAATACATAAACACTACCAATCAGCTAAACAAACACAATCAGTTTATTTTTAGCTCCGTATTTTGCTTCTCAGGAAGTATTTACTGCTGAGACTCTTAAATCCAATCTTGTGTAATTTTAGTCACCAGAAGTTATAAAAGTGCTTGTACCTATTGGTAAACAGATTCCACTTTTCTGGGGAAATTTCATAGTCCTTTGGAGGGTGTATAAAATCCATGGGTTTTGAAAAATAAGAGCAAAAGTTTTAGTCACTGGCAAATATTAAAAAAAACCCTAAAACAACAAAACCACAAAAAAAAAAAAAAAAAAAAAAAAAACCAAAAAACAAACAAACAAACAAACAAACAAAAAAAAAAACACCAAAATAGCCCATAGCATTTCAGGGACATGTTTGCAGCTCAGGAACCTGGAGGAGCACTCTCTAGATCCAGAGCGCTTACCTGAGCTTTGAAGAAGTACCATAAAGATGTCAGGCAGCAGCAGCCAGGATTTAATATCATACTGATGTTTTCAGCCATAGCTCAGTTAGGCCTTTGGAGCCAGGGAGAGGGCTCACAATGCACTTCCATGGGAGATGACACCAAGCACACAGTTACAGAATTCAATTTAATTCAATGGGTCTTGGTGGAATGTGCAGAACTCTTAAAACTTCCAGAAAAGCTTTGAGCTATGTTTTGTTTTAAATTAATCTTTAGCCAATAGAGAAATATTAATATACACACATCAAAACCTTTTCTATGTACTTGAGAAAATTAAATCAACACTATAAAGTATGGATGACACATATCCTCTATTTTTCATTTAGTGCTAATTTGCAGAAGAGCACAACTTACATTGCGAATGTACTAATATTTTTCTAAGTTTAATTTGATATTTTTCCTGCAGGAATAGGCTAATTTTCATCCCTACCCACCTTTAATAATATTGATTACTGTTATTCTGCTCCTCAGTGGCTGACTGAATATTCTTCCTGTGTCCAGCTGGTGAGTATGCTTTTCCCAAAATAGCCTGTGACCACTCTTTCCTATATTTGCACGAGAGATGGACTATTATTATATTTGCATGGAAGAAGTTAGATGATCCTGCAAAAATGTTTTTCAGTGATATCTCTTGTCCAACTTGTAAATTGATTTACAATTTGAAATGTCACACTGGAAGTGGTATATGACAGAAGATCAAAGCAGGAAACATTTTGCAGTCTCTTAGGAATCCAGCCAAAGTTGCTCTTTTTTAGACCCCCTGTTTGCCCAGAAGAATTAACATCTGGTCAAAGAGAACAATGTGCAGCTATTGTTACTTAGTATCCAACTTTCTTCCAATATTTAAAGCTGAATTATTCATAGTTTTAAGAACATGGTTTCCGAGATACAATTCCACACCAGTGGCTGCACTGGGAAAAGAGCAGAGACCAGCCCTGAAAGTGTAACAAAGCCTGTTTTGAATTCACAGTACATACAAAGCCACAAATACTAGCCAACCAACACCCCGTGCTTAAGGCCACATTCAATGAACCTGAATTTCCTCATGCACAATAACGCCTGTGGTGACAACTAGACTCTTGAGGAAACAGCCTTTAAAATGTGTTTTCCTCTCCAGATAAAGGCATTCTCACTACACGGACACCTTCCACAAGGTAGTGCTTTGTATTTTCATGTGTATTTTTACGTGTAGGTATCTCAATAATATCCACACAGAAGCCAATCCTGGCTCCCATGATGCCAATGGAAAAAAACCTTCTTTTGACTTCACTGGGATCATGATTCGGTCATAATTGATTAATCCTCATTCCATTCCTGTGAGACAAGGGAGGATATATAGAGATCACTTTACATACCACTGCAGCATGGTTGTTTCTGGAAAATATCAGCTGTTCCAAAACAGAGAGGAACCCAGCACACAGTTTAGAACAGGATGCAATGGCCAACACAATCTCCATCTGGAACAATACAGTAAATGCTGATAGCCAGAGTGGCATTGCTGAAAATAGATTTTGGCCAGCACACAGGGATTAAGAGCCTTACTTTTCAAAAGGTGCGCTGGGACCATTAATAACCATAAATAGTCAGGACTTTGTGTTTGTGCCTCACTGGAAAGATGGCAGCACTTGCAGTACAGGGTTTCCTCATATCATGCTGACACGTTGCTTCATTACTGGATCATCTGTAGCTTTCAACAGGACTGGCATGACTTCCAAGTCAAACAGAGAGACACAGCGAAGTCCTGACCCCAGTGAAGTGGAAGTGAACAGTACTTGGAACCAGTGGAACAAGGATTTCTCTCCCTGGAATAGTTTGTGAAATCTGGCAGCAACATTTCCCATCAGATAGCAACTATGAGATCTTTGATACCTTACATAACTGCCATCCTTAAATAAAACATATATCTAGTTCATCATTTTTCCCTGATTTAATTAGAATCTTACTTAGTTTTTCAGGTTGGTGAAGTCTTATCTCGCAATATGTTGCAGATGCCACTGTGTGGAGATTAACGTCTGCTTTTTAATTAAAGTTTTACTTGGGAAGTTTGTGTACCCCCACACCAGCATTTAAGACCAAGAAAATAACTGTATATTATTCTTAAAATGAGCAGCCATTACATAATATGAAACAATCATATTCAAAGTTTCACCAAAAATTACTGTGTGGTTTTAATTTCTGTGTGAGATTTTGGGTTTGTTTTTAAAGAGCCTCCATCAGAACTTTGCGTTTTCCAAGATAGCAGTTCTATATTTCTTAACTTTAGACTGTGGAGTAGTCAGCATGTTCTTTTGCACTGGTTCCCAACCAACATTAGAAAGCAGTGTTCAGCTGAGCACTTACACACTAAGCATCTGGTTGCCACCAGAGCATGATTGCTGCAGGTGGTGCAGGGATGGGAAGGAAACAGGCACAGCTCAAGAAGGTGGTAGAGAGAAATTGGGAGGTTAAGCGGGGCCATGGGAACAGCAGCACTGAGGAAAGGTTCCAGGAAACTGTCACAGGAGTCGGGGGCAAAGACGGAGGAGTTACAGCAGTGCTGGGGCAGGTAAGGACGCTGTCCTCAGCATCCAAGGCAGACATCTTGAGGAGGGCAGAAGGGGACACAGAGGGGTGGCAACCACAGCATAATCTCCTGAAAGATTAGGAACCCTTGTATGCTGGAAAGAATGACCTCCAGTCCTAATTTAGTAACAGGAGGGAGAGTTATTACTGCTAGGAGTAGTGTTGACCTAGACCCCCAGACAAGGACCAGCCCCAGCACAGCACACACATAAAACGGAAAGATAGTCTTTGCCCAAAGAGTTTCCAGATTTTGTGTAGGGTGAGGAACAACGCAGGGATGCACAGGGGAACGCACAGCAGTAGCACTCAGAGGCAATGTCAGAACAAAGAGCAGACTGCTCAGGCCAGCTTTGCAAAATCCTGCAGGCTCTCTGCAGCTCAGCTAATTCACTTACACCTCATTTTGCTTTAGCACAGTGTGGTCTCGATACAGATTGGCATTTCTGGAAAATTCGGATTTACAATTTTTTTAACATTACTCCATATTAAGAAGACACTCCAAATTTGAAGTAGCACCAAGTTGGCCTATACGTCAGCCCTTGCTTTCTCTAATGGCCCTTAAGAGGAACGGCAGAGAACATTCAAGAATTCTTACGTGCAAAAAGAGAGAGAAGAGAAAGAAGAGAGACAAGTTCCTGTGATAACTAACATCTTCTTTGTAAAGCCATCTGGGGAGAGCCATATCTAATGGAGGGAGCATTACTTAGATCAATTGCACTGATCTGAGCCTTCAGAGGGAAGAAAACACTGAAATACTGTTGTATTTCATTGCCTTTAGCAGAACCTGAGCATGTGCTTACACATGGCTTTGCCACACAGAGGCAGGAGGACAGGCATGAGGGGGACCTTGTGGCACATCTATCTGCAGGGCTGGTGGCAAGGTCAGCTTTCAAACCTGGGCCTCAGAGAGGACAAGGAAGTCCCACATAAGGAGCCTCAGGGCAATGCTCCAGTGCCTGGAGAATGTCACCATCCAGAGAAGGTAGACTCCGGGAGTAAAATGGGAAACCCAGGTATCCTCTGTAGAGGTTGAATGTTTGACTTTGCATCCTAGGCACCTGACTGGCATGCAGCAAGCAAACTGCATGAACTATCCAGCCTGGGAGAAATGTATGCTAAAAAGGCATAACCACTTCTTCTGCTAGATCCTAGGTTTTGCAAGGATCTGAGTTTCTGACTTAAACATAATAGAAATTGTTACCAGATGTGCACGTCAGGGCCCTGAATGCACTGACAGGCCTTGATTGCCCCAAGCAGTGCCCCTGGGGCCTCCCGCACCCCCCTGCCCCAGGCACAGGGGCTCATGCAAGCTGAGCTCCGGGCACTTGGTCCCTGCTGTTGTGGCTGTGCTGGGCTCCAGATGCAGCTGTGCTGTGGCTGTGCTGTGCCAGCACATGGACCCTGTTGATCTGTGTTGAGCAGTGACACACGGACTGAATTTCTGACTTGCCTTGGACTTGTCTCATCCCCATGAACTTGTCTGATCCTCCCCACCAGCTGTGTCGTTGGATACCCATCCCTTTCTTTTAGAAAATTCTCTGAATTGCCCTTCTGAACTCAGATAAGTGCAACTAAATTCTAACTTACAAGCTGGTGTATCCACACTGCAACAGATTTGAATGTTTTAGACTGGATATGGACATGAGAAATGAGCCCAAACAAATTAAATATCCAACTAGAAAAGAACATTAAGAATGAATAAAACCTAGTCCTAGAAACTTCTGCAAGTACCTCCTTTATATTTTGCAACTATCTTAACAATAGGCAATCCGTGGTAGCACTGATTCATACGTCCCCACTTGCAGGATTACCTGACATCTAAAAAGCATCTGAGTTGGAGTTTAGACAGGCTGATGATTATGATGAGTTTGATATCTTAGCGTTTGGCTACTCCATTTTCTGACTTTCAAGCAGTTCCACAGAAGTGCACTTTAAGTATCTGAATATTCCTCCCACTTTTTTTTTCTTCTTTTTTTTTCCATGTGTACAGTACCTACGTCTGGGAAAGAACATAACCTGTGCACCAGATGTGCTATGTAAAAACTTCTGCCTGCCCTTCAGCCCCAGTGTGTGTGCCTCATGGGGTCTAACCCACCTCCACCCCAAATGAGGAACATATGGAGCACCATGAATGGCAGAAACAAGACTTCACTTTGAACTACTTTCCTCCTATCAAAGGGCCCTCTGTCTTGCCTTCTTCTCCATTCCTCTGGGTAATCATGAGGAAAGAACTGAACATTTGGAAAAGCCTCCTGGGGTTGAATTCATTTCTAGTGTAACTCTGCTGAAGTTAATGGTGTTGCACCATAGATTAAAATGGCACCATAATATTAAAAACCAGAGAAGGCATACTGCTCTGTAATTACTGTCTAAGAGAGCAAAAATAGTAAAAATGATTCATTCTTATAGACCCCAAAGGGCACAGCTGGCTTAGTCAGTTTAAAAGGTGAAAATAAAAGAAGGCAGCCAGAATGTAGTGATTTTTAATTTGTATATATGTATATAGATATGTATAAATGACAGTCAGATAACACCACCTCTGCACTAATTTAAAGAACAATACACTAGAAATATAATTGAATGTGACTGTGAGTTTTAAAAGACTGACAACAGAAATAGCTCTTAGGAAAATTAAAGGCCTTCTTTCATACTGGCATGAATTAGGAATAAATTCCATTTAATCAAGTGTTACACTGTTGTAAGCTTAATGCAAAGGAATTGGGCCCCACAGCATCAAAACTGTTATTCTGTAACACAATCAAGCACCAGGAATTGCATTTTCCCCATTTTAAAAAAGGACAATGTTATTTTTTTAGGCAGTTAACATTTAAAGGTCATTGTTACAGTAAAGAAACATTTCTTGTATTAAGTTTGGTGAAGCTGGTAGAAACGGTGCAGTCTGTTCCTTTATGGACTTCACTTTACAATACCATATGGAGGTGTGTGAAAGATACTCTGAAGCTCAGCGATATTGTACAATATAACAGCAAAGCCAAGGCAGAGATCTGACAGAATAACGGGCTTCAGAGGCATTTGTCAGCAACAGCTGTTATATCTCAGCCTTTCCTGTTATTGAAGTGGGCTTCATCTAGGCAATAATCCTTTCCGGCCAAAGGAATAATGCCCATGATGAGAACTGATCTTCCGAGCACAGGAGGTACTGGAGAAAGAGCACAACTCCAAATATTTCTGCAGATTGGCTGAAAAGTATCCCTGCTTACCTATCTCTCAGTGCAACGAGTGATCTAGCAAATACTTTGCAGTCATTAGTTACTTAGATGTCCCCTGGTGGTCTTATAGCCTCTTGCGCACACAGAAACTGCTTTCCTTTAGTGTGTAATCAGTAACAAGGCTGCCACGCACGCCCTTTGTACCTGCTGTTAGCCAGAACACAAAGTCTTGCTCCCTCTAGCAGTGCCAGACACCACCATTTCCTAGAATAAATTATCTGGGGAAATCGGGTTTCGTTGTACAAACAAACCGGGCTTTCAGTTACACTGTAACTGAGACACTGCAAAAAGAATGAGGGGAGAGGGGAACTGCATAGCCGGAAATCACAGAGCAGATTCAGCAAGCTAAGCAAAAAAAGGCAGAGTTTTGAAGATAAATAAATTTTCACTAAAAGATCTGATATATTACTTTGTTATTAAAAACCCCAGCAGGATCCATAACAATCTATGTAGGCTTCCCTGTTTATTCGGTTACAGACAAATATTCCCTTGATCAGACAGGCCCCAATTACATGGGATGTTAGTTCCTTAGTTGATTTCTCAAGGTAGGTGTTAACAATAAAGTAAAAGAATCCTGACTACTTAAAGATATAGAAATGTACAAAAAAAAAAAAAAAAAAAAACCCAAAAAAATTAGTTCTCCTTTTCTCCTGCTAGTGAGATACGTGCTGAGTTTTCATTAAAAATGCCATAGCTGGCAACCTCTACTGAGATAAAGCAACAAACCTCGTCAGAAAGAAATGGAAAATTGCAAAAAATGAAAGATTTTAAACAAAGAAATCTTGAATAATGTTTTCCTTTTGCTTCTTGGTACAGGCTGGTTATCCTGTAGAGCAGACTTACTTATTTTCTCAAGAAGTGTCCATAATAGCAAGGACTAGAAATTAATTTTAAAATGAAAGTTGGGTATGAGGAAAACACAGGAGTCCAGAAGCTGGGGATTTATGTAAAACATCACATACAAAATCTTGTGACAGAACCAAATAGTTATAAAAAGAACTGCCATTTTCCATTGTGTCAAGACTTTGCTAGTTTTAGTGTATATTCCTTTGTTCAGGCAGGAAGATCCGTTCTACAAAAGCTTCATTAATTTCTGATAGGCTAGAAGGAACAACTCTTGGTTCAAATTTTTGAAGATAAGACTTCATCTAACAGCATGTTATTTAACATGATGAAATCCACAGAAGAAAAAGCAAACTCTTTGAGGCTTTATCACACTACAGTAGACTTCAAAGATGCTGATTACAAGATTGTGTTTATACAAAACTAACACATTAATTACCTGGAGGGCCTTGAAGTGAGCAGAAAGATTGCAAGAGTGGATTATAAAGTCCTCAGTCTTGATAATACTTGGAGCTAGACCTTTTAAGTACCTGGGCACCTACTATGTAGGTATGTGCTTTTTATTGGGTGTCGAAAGCCCTAGTTGGTGACAGTATTAATCTTTGAGTGCCTCTGTTCCTTTAAAAATCACTGTCACTTTGGTTTTTTTACAGTTTGAACTTTAGTGTAACATCTATGAGAAATCTTAGGATATTGCCACCCAGACCCTTCTTGATGTTATAACTCATAGCAGGCATAAAGACATAAAGAAAAAAGATCCAAAGCACGAGCACCATATAAATTTATATATAATATATATAATTATGTGCCACTCTGATTGAGCCATTCCCTGCAAGTGTTCTTCTCCGTGGAATATGCTAAGGAGAGCACCTTAGCAAAACTGTAATTTGTGGAGTACCCTGCTCACAGCATTTGCAAGGTGCTCATGCGTTCAACAGAACTTATATATATGCTTAAATTATGTACGCACTTAATTGTGTGGATGACTTGAGTTGTAATTAAAAGTTTTAATGTTAATTTAAGGTTGATCTTTTAATGAAAAATGTCACCCATGAAACAGCAGAGTCTCAAAGAAAAAAAAAAAAAAAGCATTTCCCTTTTATTAAAGATCATCTGATTAATTTTATGCATGAAATCCTCTGTACACGCACGTGAAACTGCAATATCCACTGGTCAAAACAAAACATGTCTGGGGAAGAAATAAAATCCTACCTACTTCTACCCATTTGAACAGCGCAGTCAGTAGAACAGGGATTATATAGTGAAAACTTAAGCTAGAAGGTATTATTTTTCAGCCTCAATGACAATTTGTTTGGGTTAGAACTAGCTACCCAGGCTAAGGTATTTGCATCAGGCTGTTCAGATTGAGGTCACCATTTCTGTTCTGCAAGTGACAATACACTCCTGCTCTAGGTCATGCAGGAGAGGAGACTGTAATTACTGCTGTTTATATGAAACAAAAGGCACTTACTGTGGTCTAATATTTTGGGAGAACTGGATGCTGCTGTCACTGTTGCTGGGGTATCTTGTTTCAAGTGATGAGCTCAATTATCAGTCTCTGTGCTTTCCTAGCACCTGCGAGATAGTCTCTAGAATCACAGAGTCCCTAGTAGAGCTTATAAAACCCCATTGCGTTCTGAAAGGGTCCTACAACAAATCCATTTCTTATACACATCATGAGAGACCATTAAAAACTCATTGGCTTGGGAGCAGTGGAAAACGGTCAGCAGTGCAAGGACGTCAGTGTTGTGGAAACAAGGTGAACAGGGACACCAACACCACTTCTGCTGCAGGAAGGTTGTGATGCCACCCGTCGTTCAGAGGAGAGAGGCAACACCGCCTCCCCATGCTGCACGTCCTTTGGGCAGTGAGGTGTTAATAACTGCTGTGGCACTTCACTAATTAGTAGCAACGCCAGGGTCGTAGAAGCGCAGGAGGGGAGGCACAGTTCCCTGCCTCAAGCCATTTACCTGCACAGGACCTCCTTTACGACAAGTTTTGACACTTGCACATAATTTCACGTGTATTAAAGGTGACAGGACTTAACCACTACCTACAGCACCAGGTGGGAGTGCAAATGTGATGCTGCAGCAGACACCAAAACAGATTTTTTTTTTGTTTACACACAATTATTTAGCTGCCAAAACCCCTCATGTCATCCTACTTTCCTCACACAGTAATCGAACCATCTCTACACGTGTTGACGCTTGAAGAACACATTGCATTAGCGCCCCACAACTGTCAAGGCTATTTGTATCAAACCCTAATTAAGGGGAATCAATCCACCCACCCCTGCTGGCTGCACTCCGCTACCCGGCCCACAGCCCGACGCGGATCACCGCGGCTCGCCCGCCTGAGGCGGCACCGCCCCAGCAGCAGAGGAAGCGGCGGGGCCCGGCCCGGAAGAGGAGGGCTTTCCACGGAGGTTCCGCGGCGGCTTTCGGTGCAGGGTGAGGGCAAAGCGGCGGGGGGCAGTGGCGGTGGCTGTGCGGGAGGAGGGTGGCGGGGACCCGAGACCCATTGCTCCCCTCAGCTCTTCCCGTGGCGGGCTCCGGCCGCAGCCGCTGGAGCTGCAGCGGGGCCCCAGCTGCTGTGAGATGACAGGGCCCCCGCGAGAGGAGCGAGCCCTGGCCGTTGCTAGGGGCACTGTTTGTCTTTATGCGGAGGAAGGTGACGGGTTTCCCGTTACTGGCCCCCGCAGGATGAACACCGATGTTAAAATTACTAATCGTGAGGAGAGCAGCTCCCCTTGCTCTCTGGAGAAGGCTGTAGTGCAGTGCGGTGGGTCCCCAGAGCAGTACTATCCTCCCACCCCGACAGAGAGAGGCCCTGAGTTCCTCGGAGATAGATGACAGTAAAGACTAACGAGGCTAGCCCGTTGCAAAAAAAAGAGGATGAAGTCACTGGACATCCTGCAGGAATAACTCCTACACCTGCTTCAGAAAGGTTAATGCTGCGTCATTGGGTGGAAGGGGAAGGCTGGAGGTGGGCTCTGGAGATCAGCAGGCACTGAGCTTTCTGAAGCTGACAAAAGGGCAATTCAGTTTGCAGGAAGAATATTGTGCGGTATTACACAGAAGCATCCCACTTCCCCCAGTCTCAAGCTGCTCATGGGTACAGCAGGGAGAACTGGGCTTGGTCATCAAGGTTATATATTGTAGCTCTCAGGTCTAGAAGAAACCCCTTCTGTTCCTTCCTTTCTTTCCTTCCTTTTTTTTTTTCTTTCCCTTCCTTCCCTCCAATTTGCAGAGTCCTGCTTGCAAATCATCAGGGGACAGCAGAAGAGCTTAATCTGGAAGTCTAGAGACAAAGACCTGTAATGCTGTAAATTACCCAGGGCTTGTTAAAACAGTAGGCATAGAGCCTTTCTCAGCATCTACTATTAGGGCCAGACTTTTACTGGTGGGCACAGCTAGACAGCACTTTTGCCTGAAGGGCAAATGCTTGTATCCAGGTAAATAAGGAAACTAATGCTTTCAATGCAAATCTCATCAGAGAGGCATATAGTCTACCTTAGCAAACTTTCCAAGTTGATTATTGTCATGTTTTTCCTGACAGAAATGGATTAGGAGTAGATTGGGATTGCATTCTGAAGGAATACTTTTTTCTTACCCTCAAAAATGTCCTATATCTTTCTACCACAGCTCATCCAATCTAGGTCTGTCAGAATTGATTCAAAGATGCTGCTGTGTAATGGCTGACTATTAGGTATTAATCAGAGTTGAATTTCTCCTGTGTGGATGGAGTCCCTTAAAATCACTCCCAGTGCTTAGGTGCATCAGTGTCTCTATATCCAGTATAGATGTCCAAAGACTGTATTGGAATTGCTTTCCATCAGAGATAACCTTTTCAGCAGAGTTATTTACAGTCTTAGGTCATCAAGACTCAGGAGTCAGTCATGCATGCTGTCTGCCCAAAAATTAACTGCCATGTTAATCTGAGTGTAACTTCTCACTGTCATTCATTTGCCCTTAGTGGATTTTGGTAGCTATTACAATAAGAGTCTTCACACACTGATAAAGCTGCTTTTACTATGTTCATGTTTAAAGTTTTCAGAATGACTTCCCTCGTTGACATGCCCATGAATTATGAGAAGATGTTTGCTCATCGATTCACATCAAATGATGAAGAATACCAAGAGTATCTGAAACGCCCTGCAGATCCCCCTCCTATAGTTGAAGAATGGAGAAACAGATCTGGTGGCAACCAGAGAAACAGAGATCGGTACTGATTTCTTTCTTTTTTTAAAAAAAATCTTATATAAATATATAGTTAAATGATTGTGTATTTCAGAAGAAATATAATAATTTGTTCTGTTAATGGAAGATATTTAATCTTCTTGTTACTTCATAGGTAACTATTTTAAGAGAAATAGTCTGCTCTGAAAAGTAATGAGGTTTTGTATTTTCTCTGTATTGATAGTCAGGGGTTTTGCATTGTGTATGAAATTATTAAGTAATTCACTTTTTAGTAAGGAATGAGCCAGAACCACAGAACTCATTTCCTCGGGTTACTGATCATCAGAGGGGAAAGATGAGAGTTCTGCAAAACTAAGCAGCCTATCTTCTGTTGGATAATAGCCAGAAGGAAAATGTGTGAAGGGGCAGGCTAATAGCAGTGATTGTCTGCTGCTAGGTGTCCACAAAATGTTTCATTTATAACCTAAATATTTGCCATACTTTGTTAAATTAGCCTGTACTACTTTTATGTAGTAGATATAACTGTAAAATCCATCATCCAATCTGTCTAGCAAAAGCAGTGTTACCTGCTTACTGCAAAATATTTTGAATTACTTCTTCAGGATGTATCCGCTTTTTGTGTGACTGAAAAACAACAATTACAGCATATAATATGTTTGGTAAAAAAAAGGGATTGTTTAAGGGGATTTTCTGTCAAAAATTTGTGGTTCTTTGAACTAATGAACTCTTACACCTACACTGTGGTCACAAAGCAAACCTCATGAACATGTTTGTCTACGCCACACCACTGAGATAGGCAAAGAAAATGACAGTGAGGCAGCTCAAGTATTGATCAGAATCAATATACAGCTGAAAAGCCAAAATTTAGACTGAACAATGGCTAAATACCACCGATAAGATACTCTCTTGAGTATGGGGATCTACAAGAGCCTATGAAGCAGTGGTTGTATGTATTTTAGGGAATATGGAAATTCCAGGACTGTGCTGTCAGGTAGCTAAATTGTACTTAAGCCTGTTTTGCCACAGCTTTCAGCCATGAAGCTACTAGACTGAACCGGGCTTTGATGCAGCAGGATGTCTCTTCTGGTTGTATTTTAGATACATGGTCTGTTTGAGTCTCTAATCAAAGTTCCAGAAGATAAGCTTATGCCTGGGAATACTCTGTGTTAGGAAACAGACTGTCCTTCCATTGCTTAGTAGACACAGTGCTGGGCAGTGGTAAGAAATTAATGAGTGATCTCAGATGACTCTGGGTATGTTTTCTTCAGTTTTTCATCGAAACAGATAAGTAATTGAGTGTATAAACAGGGACATGACAGTTTACATGAAAACTATAACATTTAAGAGTTCATTATTATTCATCTTATCAAAAAACCTCACCATTTAAGTGACTCTTTGACACTTCTTTTCATTGCAGGTTTCAAGATGGTAGATACTTTCGAGGAGATAGATACAACTGGCAAGGTGACTACAGATCTAATCAGAGGTCTGAAAGAAGCTGGGGTAATAACTACCAGCAGCACAGACAAGGGCAATCATATTCCTCCCACTACGGACAATATGGCTACAACTCCTACAACCCAGGGTCTCGTTACCATCCCTACTGATGATACTTGTGCTTTGAAAGTCCAGTAATGCTATGTAACAAATTAAGTTAGACAGTTTTCTTTTTTTCCCACAGTTTTATAGATCACTCAAGAATTAGTATTACAGTCCATCGCTGTTTATCTATAGTGTGAATTGAAAAAGAGAATACCTTTTGTGAGTAAAAAAGCGTATTATACAGAGTTTGGTTAGAGTCTGTAGATCTTAGATTAATTTTCTGTCTCATTCTTTTGTCTGAATACACACTAGTACACTTCTTTTCTTCCATCATTGAGATTTCTCTCTGTTTCATTTTAGAAAAAACAACAGGCCAGGGGAAAATAGCTGTGGTTTGCGTGCAGCCTGTAGCAATGGCACATTGCCTTAAGATAATTCTTTTTTAAAAGTGACATTCTGTGTCTTTGTCTGGAGAGAATTCTTAGTTTGGCTTTTAATAGTGAGAAAAGCTCAGTTTGGTTTGAATTTCACATGCCTTAAAACTGGGAAGAGAGGTGCTATTATAGAAATACTTCATGGGGTCAGTGTAGTGTCCTTTGACTCAATGACTTGGATTTATTCTCAGATTTCCTTTTAAAACATGGTCTAAAAGTTGGAATAAAAATTAAGTAGTTTAAAATACGTATCTTCTGATTGTAGTAGGTCAGTGATGTACAAGTTTTACTTGAGAAGTGATATCAGACTTAGATTAATTTGTATGGTTTTAAATTTGGTATGTGCATAACAAATGTTGGAATTCCTATTTCAGTAAAGCTGTAAAATTTTGTTGATAATTGTGATTACTTTATGTGAAACACTGCATGTTATAGAAGAAAGGAACCATAATTGGTACTGTTCTGTACTTTTTTTGCATGAGAAAAATAGCAGTGCAGAATGTTCTGCAGTTCTTAGAATTTAAGTTTTGTGTGTTGTTATTTTTTTTAAGTATCACGCAATAAAGGTATAGTTCACGTGTGAGGATGTTCTGAGTATTTCTACAACCTAATTTTGAAACACTGAGAGTTGCTACAGTGTCATCTAGGCTGGCTGCCCTATGAGAAGCAGTACCAGCGCAGAAGTGTTAATACTGCACAGCTGTTGGTTTTTCTTCTAACTACAGCCTACTCAGCTACAACCAAGAGGTTGAGATACCCTGTGATTAACTAGAAGTCTGGAGTGTTAATCCACTATCTGACATTCTACTATAATAAGGTCAAAGGTCACTATTTCAGCATTTACACTATTTCAGCATTTACACAATAGGCTAATTTGCATCATGAGAGCAGTGCATTTCTTTTTACTTGACATTTTCTTCAGCTGTTGTACAGAAACACAGAATCATCACTCTGTTGTAAAAGTCATGACATTATGTGATAAAGAGCACAAATTAGTGCATCTGGATTTAAAAACAAAGACTTAATAGGTAAGTCAGAAGCAGAGTCTTCCAGCTCATAAGATGCTTTTAAGAGGTAAAGGGTACATTTACTGTTGATCTTAGAAACACACACTGTATACAGATTCCCCATAGTCTGTAAGATAAAAAACTGTGATGTGTATCCACCTACCTGCCAAGTATTTCTGCCTTCTGCCTCTCACATAATATTGTTTACTCTGATACAGTGTTTTAATATCCTACTCCCTGAAGTATTTTCCTTGAATTCAGTTGTTTCACCTTCAAAATCTAGAGAGAGGTTTGCTTTTCTTCAAGGAGTTCTGCTGGATGAAATGCACCTGGTTTAACCCTCATTAATACAACAGGGCTGTTACACCGGGGGATTAAGATCATGCAAAGTCCTTACCTGTGCACTATGGAGAGCCTACAAGTTGATATGGTGGAATTCCCTTTTAACGCAAAATCATGGAAAGTGCCAGATATCCCAAGACTTCCACCTCCAAGAAGGGAGGACATCTCTTTCTGCAAGGAGCCTGACACTGCCAGCTATGCCACAAAAGTCAGGCTGTGCCAGGATGTTGTTCTTCCTTACCATCTGGAGTAGCATCTCGAGTTGAAATAAAACCTGGCACTAGGAACATATTCTGTCTCAGCTGTTGTCTTTCCTCAAGCCCAGTAACTCTTATTTTTAGTGTCTTTCAGCTAGTGAATAAAGAATCATAGAATGGTTTGGGTTTGGAAGTGACCTTAAAGCTCATCTAGTTCCAACCCCCCGCCACGGGCAGGGACAGCTTCCACTAGACCAGGTTGCTCCAACCCTATCCAGCCTGGCCTTGAACACTGCCAGCGATGGGGCAGACAGCAGCTTCTCTGGGCAACCTGTGCCAGTGCCTCACAACCCTTACAGTGAAGAATTTCTTCTTTCAATTTAAAGCCATTCCCCCTTGTCCTGTCACTACACGCCCTTGTAAAAAGTCCCCCTCCAGATTTCTTGTCAGCCCCCTTTAGTACTTGAAGACTGTTTTAAGGTCTACCCAGAGCCGTGTCTTCTTCAGGCTGAACCATCCCAACTCTCTCTGCCTGTCTTCATGACAGTGCAGTGAAGCATTCCAAAAATGCCACTTGTAGTATTCCAGAAAATAGCAAAACCAATCTACACTGTTGTGGCCAAACTGTAGAAGCAGCCAGATTAGGATGGCCTAAGAGAAAGTCATGAATTAGAATCACACATTTCATGATCTCAACTCTCTCACTTCTGAGTTTCTCAACTGTGAGACCACAAAAGACACAGGCCAGCGCAGCTTCCTATTTTCTGTCTTCACATTCTTGACTCTCTGCCTCACCATTAGAGCTCTCCATTCAACTTTAAGGATCAGTATTATTTATAAAACTTTTCCTTGGAATAATTACAGCAAGATTCTAATTTTGGGGGAGAGAATACATTTCTAAATAAATGCATGCCTTGCACTGGACAGAAAAGTAAATAGAATTCAAAACATATTACCTCGAGCAGTTTCCACTTGGATTAGTATTTTTATGATAAAGTCCAGTTTACTGTTTCTGTCAGCTAAATAAAGTCAGTAAGTATTGCCTGCAGTTATGCTTTGTGCATTACAGTATGTTACAGATCACAAAACTGATGCTGGGTAGCTTTAACATTTGCAACTTCAAACATTACAGAAATTGTTTGCTTTAACTATGCTGGAGATTGCAGGGTAAACATTAAAATTCAGTGTCTGGAATCTGGCTTTAAGAGATCTCTTCCATCTGACATTTGCTCAGACATCATTATTATCACGAATAAAACAAGAGAGGTGTTACGTATTAAAACATGACTGCCACATTACCAAGAGTTTGAACACCCCAGAAGTTCTGAATACAGCTCTTGCAGCAGTTCTAAATCCATTCCTGAACACACAGAGCACTTTTGTGTGGACTGTTAATTGATACTGAAGAATTATCATGCTAAATGACAGGTGCTGTGGCAAACAACTAAGAAAAGCCAGGAGCTTCTATACAATTTCTGAACTAGCATTTTAAAAAATGCTGCAGGTTTTCAAACCGCAGCTCAGCCACTGGATACTTGAAGGCGGATGAAAGTGCACAGTAAAAAAAATACAATCATCTTAGTGTGATTTGTGAGATCCAGTTTTACAAGTGTTCACTTCTATTCAACCTCTATTTTATCCTAGTGCTGCAGCTGGGAATAGAAACGTGCAGACGTGCTTTGAAAGGTTAGTTAGAAGCTGAAGTACTTTCAAAAGGCTCTCTAGCAAGATTCAGACAGTGAAGACAAGCGTCATTTCTGATCTAACCAACATTCAACTTTTAGAACAAAAAAAGATATTTAAGCTACTGTTTAAATATATTTGAATATATTGCAGCAGTTACATAGAATCACAGAATCACAGAATAGTTAGGGTTGGAAAGGACCTTAAGACCATCCAGTTCCAACCCTCCTGCCAGGGGCAGGGACACCTCCCACTAAACCATGCCACCCAAGGCTATGTCCAATCCAGCCTTGAACACCGCCAGGGATGGAGCATTCACAACTTCCCTGGGCAACCCATTCCAGTGCCTCACCACCCTTACAGTAAAGAACTTCTATATTTGAATATATTTAAACTCGTACTATTAATTTGCTAATAAATATTCTGCTTCATGAAGAAACATGTTCCCATTTGCTTCTGATACTTCTTATGCTGAGACAATGGAAGGAAAATTCATCTTGTACCCAATTTAAGCATTGGGCTCACCTGCCACAACCCCTATTCCTTAGGGGAAAACAATTGAAAAAGCCTCTGAACTTCACTCTGAGTGAATGTTGTTCACTGGTCCAACTTGTAAGGTCACACCTCTAATTCTGACAAACAGGGGGTAGAAACATGGAGGAAGGAGGAAGGGAAAACTGGACTGCTCCTTACAGCAGCTACTGAGCACCTTAGAGCAACTGAACAGAACTGCACCTCCCTTGCCTTTCAGTTGCCAGTCAAGAAAAACTACTATAATCTGTCCCCTTGTTGCTCTGTGTTGGAAGAGAGCTATATAGCCCTGCTTGAAATATGCACAGTGCTGATACCCTAATGACCAGAAGTTAAGCAAGATTATAGTGCAGATCAGGTTTCCCTTGAGGTACCCAAGAAATACGCAGCCTGGCTCCAGACACACGGAGGTAAATCCTAGAGATCAAACCAGAGTCCATCGGCTCCAGTGCTGCCAGGAGAGTAGATGGCAACTGTACTGTGGTGGTGCACAGTAATCTTGCCTCTCAAGATTATTTTTCATTAGGCCCCGCAGGCTGGAATTCATTTTTGTGTTTACCATGGCCTATATTTTTCTTCAGTAAAGCACAGACTGCACTTAGCGGCTGTCAGTCCCCATTTGCTTATGCGAAACAGCGATGCAAAACTGTTACTTGTATACAGCTCACCCCCTAAGTACTCTGTTCTGATAAAATGCAGATTTATCGCAAGAGATGAGGAAAGTTGCCAATAACTATGTTTTACTCTAACAAACACAACAGGATAAATCATATTGCCATCCCTGATGGCTGCCTTTTGTGTTATCTTGACTACCAGGAATATAAATGAATGTTGTCTTCTTCCTAATACAGAGATCCTTGTATTTCAAATAATACTTCAACAGCTGAATGACTTTTTTCCCCCAGAAGTATGGACTGCCTTATTTTTTCTTTTATTTTCTTTTTTTCTGTATATTGTGTAATTCTGACTTTGCTTCACTAATAAAAAATATATCAAAAGCAAGTATCAAAGCTGCTCTTGATCACCAAAGAAAAAACTTCAACTCACCTTTCAAACAGATAAGAAAGAACTTATTTGTTATAAAACTACAAAAATAACCAAGGACCAATCTTATCCATGAAAACATAATCTTCAAGGATTCAAGCAGCATCTTCAAACTGAAGCATGTTCTATGTTAAAAGAATGAGTAAGACACTAAGTTTTTTCAAAGCTCTTGTTCAGGGTAAGGAAAGACAATTTGGTATCTATATACCCACATAAATTAAATACCTAAGATTATAATCAGCACTGTTAAGGTAAAGGTAAAAAACCCAAGCATACTATAAGAAATTTCACATAGCTTTTGGCCACACATTCCAAGTTTATCATGATCAGAGTCGATAAGAAAGTGGATGGCCTTTGATCAAAGTCATATCTGAAGTCTGTTTCTAAAAAAATCCTTGAAATGATACATTTTCTATTGAAAATGTGCTCAAAAAAAATAAACTAACAGTAATAATTGCCAAGCGTAACCAGCCCCAGATGATTACATACTCTTTTTACAAAATAAAAAGAGAGAAAGTTATTTTTTCTACAGCAAAGTCCTGGTTTTTAAGTTTTACCCTTCATCAAGTAGGGTCATCAAGTCATCTTGATTTATGAATGCCACTGAGACCTAAAACAAAGTACACCTAAGAATAATGTTTCACTGGTTTTAATGGCATGAGCATTTAAATACAGCATTTGAAACCTCTGGAGTTTACCTCAGTTTAATGCAAGAGCTCTGTGCAGACACACATTCTTCTCTGATCAAGCTCAGGTTACTCATTTATAAGCCACATGTTTCAAACACATTACAGATACTATGAAGGCAGTGGCTTGATTTAAACATTGCCTTCATGTCACTCCATAGTGATATAGCATAGTATATAGAGATGTACAGCTGGGATTCTGTGGCCTAGCAAACTCTCAAAGCTAGACCTGCACTAAACAGTGAATCAAATCCGATGAGTGTAGTAGAAAAGCCCTCCAAAAATTTAAGTAGCATGAAGACAGCCTCATCATAGCTAAGAGTCATGGGTAGTCCAATTTGATAGTTAACACTGAGTTAAAGAGAGGTGAATTAAAACCAAGGGAGCAATCTACACAAACTAGATTCCACATCAAGAAAACTTGTGATGGTTACTGATTGGAATGTACTATTGGTTTATATTTAATAGATTTTAGAAACATTCATGCGCATACCATACAATCATAGCAAGAGTAAAAATTCCAGCCTCAAGTATTTTAGTGTTTCCCTTTTTTATTCAATCAAGTAGATGCAAAAATTTTAATGCAAAATACTAGAATTACACAGGTAAGCATCTGAGCTTCTAAAACTTTAATTGTGAAGTGGTTTGCTGCACCTAGCAAAGGAATTGGAAAGAAAATGCAGTGGGAAGGGGAGGAGTGGATGAATCAACTGTCATGAAAGAGAGACTGTACTGGTGCAGGAAACGGAAAGAGAACAGTGACAGAGCAGCTATTGCAACAAATATGTCTTACAAGAAATAAAAATAATTCTTCTAGAAGAGTCTATGGATAGGTCAGTGCCCTTAGTAGCCGAGAGGACAAAATGATCTGACTGAAGGTGAAATACAAATCTATTTAAAAGCTATTTGTGATTGATGAGAACTGGGAGACAAAGATGGCATCTCGGTACCTTGGCAAGAAAATCCCTCCAGATGGCATCTATTTCTCATTAATGCTCTGGGGGAGGATCCTAGACATCCCAGCAGGTCCCGTCGTGACTTTGGATTAAGGGCCGTCCACAAACTCAGCTGCTCTTTGGCTCAACTCCATTTTTGCTACACATGCATATGGCACACAACAGTGCTACAGGACATCAGCTCATGAATGACTTTAAACTGCTAACTTCTGTTTCTTTAGATCACACCTACTATACTGTGTTTTAAAAGGCAGAAACCTGCCTGCAATTATGCCATCAAGATACAGCTCAAACCTTTTCCAGCTCTTCCTATTTTATGCTACTGGTATAGAAACCTTAAGGATTTCTAGAACACACTAACAATTGTTACACACATACACACAACACACAAAAAGGAAATCTTAACAACTGAACGTCAGTTAATTTTTTGTTATGTATGCCTCCTAAAAACAAAGATGACCAAAACACCAACCCTGAGTTAAGACCATACCAAATAGATGCATCTTAGCTTCATTTGGCAAAATCAGAGCAGGGTTTTAAAAGAGTGTCTAAATGGAATTCATTTGAATACCTACGGATTAAGCTACTAAATGAACCACATTCTTTTCTGCGAGCATAACAGATATAAATACATAGGAGCAGTCAGTCCACTGCAGCATGCTGAGAACCTAAACAAATGTTATAACGCATGAAGGATCTTGTGCGTGTAACATCTGCATTGCAACTGGGGTGGGGAAGTGCCGTGCTGGGTCTGTGTTGTTCCAGGCTGACGATGCCCTGCTTGTCCCTATGACATTGCTGGCCTGCAGGCAAAACTGGAGAGTGCACAGTTTGGTAACAAGCCTGATTATCTGCCAGCAGATGACAAACTGCAGATTCCCATGCAGTAACAGCAAGGCCTTCCATTTTAACTAGCAAAACACTGTAGCAGAATCACTGATCTGTAACTATGATTTAATTTAATTCAATAAATTATTTACTTTGTGTCCACATCTTACTCTGTCTCCAAGTCAAATTAACACATCACTTCAGGTTGAAATAAGCAATATATCCTGAATACTGATACAAGCCAGAATGTAATTATACTAAAATCAGTTCATAAATCCTCTTCATTGGCTCTTTGTCAGGAAACTTTATTATACACAAGAGGAAGTAAAGGAAAAAAACAAAATCAAACATAGTATGCTTAAGGAACAATTAAAATGGGTATTTTAATTCACCTTTGTAACCTTCTAAAAGCTTTCAAATTTATATGGCTTTAAATTATAATGATTTTGACAAGAAAAAATTCCTCTATGAAAAGTATTAGCAGGAAATTGAAAAGCTGAAGGAAAATGAAATTGCATTTTTTCACATTTGTTAGAGTAGGCTCTAACTGTTTGGTGGGAAAGGTATTTATCATGCAGAGCCTGTCCTTCCCTTCAGATGCTCTCTTCCAATTTGGACTGGAGGCACTGTGTATTAAAGGATCATTAACCAAAGTCATACATCATCTCTCCCTCACAAACACTACAACAGCCATAGAGACACTATAATCAGGGCTTAGTGTAGACCTTGTGGCTCCCACATGACAGAGTAGGCAGACTAAAGCACCCAAAAGAAGTAATTTTTCTTCTAAAAAAGACCAACCCTAAAGAAAGGGCAAGGCAATGTCTATGTCATGTGCAAAGCACAGAAACCCCACACACCCCTCTGGCCCTGTGTACCCTGCCACCTTAAGTCTTAGCACAGCTAACAGTATTACCTGGCTTCTAGATGGATAATGTTCTTATCCCTTATACTTACATGAAGTTTCAAGCACATAACAGGAGCTTTACACTGTGAACACAGGATGGAAGAAAACATGAGACAAATACCACTTTACACTGGCTTATACAAATCATGATACTGGGGGACTGAGTATTGTTTTATGAAACAAAGGGCTGGAATGTAGAGTATCAGTGTCATGTCATGGTTTCACATCAGCACACTCCAAGAAAAATTGACATGTAGTCACAACACTGGCTATATAGATTTATAAAGCAATCAGATCCCATGGTGAGAAGCATACTGAGGTATATGGAAGAACTGCTTTCTTCATAGTTTTATTCCTGTCCCTGGGCACTAAATGCAGTATCTCTGACTAGCAAATGCAGTCAGATGCAGTGCAATTCCAAAATTACAGAAAACTGATTTTTAAACAGGAATTAATTTAGTTTCAGTTTCTCCCACATAAACCTATCTTCTCTATGGCACCTTTGGCCCCTTACACACCCAGCAGTTTGGAAATCATTCTAGGTTGCTCTTTTTGCCATAAAAAGAGAGGAACACAACACCTGGGTAATGAAGAATACCAAGCAAGATTTTCCTCTCCTTCCAGGAGTCTCATGATCTACTTGTTCCATTACTATTTAATGATACTATAATTACTGTAAGTCTCTAGTGTTCAGAATTAACCACAAAACAAATACAACCTTGATTATGCTGCTCTTATTATTTGTATTACAACAGCAACAAGATAATTTGAGCTTTCCAAAAGAGCAGAGGAGTGTGCATCTCCAAGAACCTGCATCTAATCTAGAATGAGAATTTGTAGGTTACTAGAAACAGGAAAGACTGGGAGAAAGGGACAAAACACAGAGGTGGCTATACCTGGTTCATATGCTCTGATTTACTTTAGAAGTCTGACATTCTTTTTTGGAAAATATTCTGTCCTTCATGGAACTGGACACAGAGATAATCAGCAGTCATAGTCTCTAGAATGGGTTCATGCCTTTTTGTTTAAGACAAGTTCTTCTCTAAAATCTTTAAATACAGCTATCTCCCGGGCTGCCAACCCAGCGTTCACTGCAGTCTCAAGAGCTTATTTTCTTCTGCCAAACCTGCCTACAGTCACATTTTCTTGTTGCAACTAAGAAGTCACAGATTTATTTATCCTCTGTAACTGTGGGCTGTGTTTATCCTCTAAAACTGAACAGGCATGTAGCAGTAGACCAAAGGCTCCTTTGTGGAGAAAGCGCATCATTTTGGAACAAACGACGACGGGTGTCTCTTCTGCTCATTGCTGTTCCCAGACAGTAAAGCAAAAGAAAACAAGTGTTTGATTTACCCTCTCACATACTCTACTATTGAGTGAGTCAGTTAATCAGGATTTTACCATTCCTGAGTGATTTCACTTAAACCTTGAAGTGTCATTTCCTTTTGGTATTTGCACTTTCTCAACAGTGGAAATTAATACAGCAGAGGGACCAGGTCTAAAATTCAGATGAAAGGTGGAAATGATGGGCACGAATTTCTCAGAGTTCAAATTTCCCTTCTAATTAGAGTCTTAACGCTTTCTTTTCAGACATAGAAAGTGTCTCATTTTGACACAATTTTTAATGCAGTCCACAGTTATCTTCCCCTGCAAACTCTCACCATATCCAGTAACCTGAATGAGCAATTCTGGCAGCAGCTCCTCCCGCTGCAAGAAGCTGAAGGCTGGGCTCCCAGAGCTGCCAATTTAGCGTAATGGAAACCTGTGGGAGACTTCACAGTGCTTTGGACAAAGCTTTGCAGATAAGACAAGACCCTAGGAGTTGCAGTTGGCCGACTCTGGTGTCGAGGGGATGGGCCAGCCTCTCACAGCAATTACAAAGTGTTAGCCCTGACTTGCTGTGAAGGATAATAGTTCAGTCACCAAAATGAAAAAATACTGGCAAACTGTAGCTACCTTTGTAAAATCAATTTACTCAAATGAGATGGGAAGGCAGAGTATATGAACTAGTTAGGAGCAGCTCATCAACTTTTCCACCTGAATTTGTGTGTTAACCCACAAAACTCTAAAACCCAACAGCATCAGTAGATGCTCCTTCTAGATCACACATCAATGTCATCTACATGAATCTATCATTTCAGAAGATGAACCTTTCCTTCCTGAAAAATTTCAGACTGGCATCTAAGGGCTCAGGATTCACACTAAGGTGGCCATAGGTAACATCTTTTTCCCCACCTAGATTCACAGATAGCAAGTAAAAAATAACTGTGAAAGTTATATTGCAGATTATTAGATTTACAGGCTTTGAAAACCTGACAGGTTTTTTCCCCATTCTGACTTGAGTGCTAAACTAAGCAGAGCAGGTGGTATAAAATATCTAGTTTCTCACACCCTCCATTCTGTGCATGCTCCTCCCCAGTAGAGTTTAGAAGCAGCAATATACTTCCAACAAGCCAAGCAAAATTGCTCCTAGCCCAATAAATGGCATCAATGTAAACTATTCCCTTCCCTCTTCCCCCATGTTTTATTTTATTTTAGGATCAGAAAAGTTCACCTAGTATGCAAACCCAAGCATCAAACAAACAAGTTCTGTTTCTCAGAGAGTCTACTCAAGATATCTCCTACTGGATAACCACAGGACAAAGCCTAAATCCCACCCTGGAAGTAGCTGAGATCTGAAAATGAAGTACCAGAAATTGCTTATTAAAGTTTACGAGCTTGAGTGTGTAAATCTTGGAGCGCTTCACTAAACTCTTTCCCAGGTAAAAAGACCAAGTAGGTTCACTGATGCAAGGAGGAATCACATGCAGCTGTGCAAAGTGTTTTTATAGGAAATATTATTAAATACCATTTCCCATATAACATACTTTCCTGGAACTTTTCTTTGCAGCCTTGTAATATGAACAGTTGTGCAGAAAATGTTGTTTCTTGCGGAAACCTATCTTATAGCAAAATCAAAGAAGATACTTTCAAATTCAGATTTGCAATGGCAAGCTCATCAAGTTGGCAGAAAGGCTTATGGCAAGCTCTGGTATTACACGTTTGTTTTGTCCTTGTTTCTCTAAGTACATAACACATGCATACAACACCTCCACTGACAGGCTCCCTTAGTTTTGCAGATTTTGGATTTACATACTTTTCAAACTACTGAAAGGTGTGTTCAGTTAGATCTTACACCCTCTCTACTTTTACAGAGGCATTTGGCCACTGAAAGACGTCTTACCACACATCCACAATGCAGTGACACTTATTGTCAAATTAGTTTTCAGATGTTCTAATTTCACATTTATATTTCACCACAAATATTGCCTGGCACTGTATTAAACAAAGAAAAAAAATTATTCCAGTCAATACTGTGAGGGTGGTGAGGCTCTGGAACAGGTTTGCTAAGAGAAGTTGTGGCTGCCCCATCTCCGGCAGTGTTAAAGGCCAGGCTGGACGGGGCTTGGAGCAACCTGGTCTAGTGGAAGTTGTCCCTGCCCATGGCAGGTGGTTGGAAGTAGATGTTCTTTCGGTCCTTTCCAACCCAAACCATATGATTCTGCATGTGAGAGCAATCATGGCAAATGGAAGTCATATAGTTCGAGAGCATCATTGTACGCTGATCATCTTTTAAAAATATTTAACAAAAGGCTCCTTGGTCTGCAGCTGAACCTGAACTCAGAGAGGAAGTAACTGAGCAGAATCAGACATTCTCATTAAGTGAAATTAGCCAAGTGCAATTTGCCTGGCTGGTCCCCTCTATGTATTAGCATTTATGTTCAGCCAGTGATGAGCTTAATCAGGTTTTTTAAACAAAAAGAAAAAATCCTCTCCTAAACCCATAAACTTACCAGATTGATTAGTACCAGATTGCACTTCCATTGTAAAAAGGCAGCTAAGAACATGAAGAAAATTGTCTTTTCAGAAGTGCATCCTAATAGCTAATAGCAATCTTTCCCCATAGCAGGAACATGAGCTCACATATGTGTTAGCTGATTGCTGTCAGATTTACCGAAGACAAAAGGAGGCATTTCATTAAAGGGCAAATACCAGAGGGCTATACAGAGCTGCTGCAGCTGTGGAAGGGACAGGTTTGCCCTCCCACTGCAAAGGTTGTATCACAAGGTCCTCCCCTCCTTCTCTCCCCCCCTTACACAATGAATGCATCTCAAAGAGCTGTCAGGCCCAAGAAACAGCAAAAAGAAAAGCAGTAGCATCTAAGGATGTGTCAGCAACAATGCTGATGTGACAAATAAAGAGCAGAAACAACTCCAGAGAGCTTGGTCCTGCTAGAAGGCACTTACTGAAACAACAGCAGCAAAACTGAATGCGAGAGGCAGCAAGAGGGCATGTGAACCAGGGCCCAGAGATGTCATGAAGGTGGCAGCTTGAGCTGAACATGCGCAGCAATATTGCAATCAGATTTAACCCCACAGATCTTCTGAACATCAGAAAAGAAACAGAAAACTTCATACCTTTTAAGACAAGCTACTGAAAGTAGCATCAGTAAACAAAGGTTCCATATAAATAATTTGGTTTAGAAAATTCAACCTGCTCTCAGGCAGATGGACACCAAATATGTCCTAACATGTATTGAATGCTTTGAATTGTTTTTATAAGCTGTGTCTCAAATGCATCCTGGTTTGCAAAACGCCACCGCAGTGAAAGCTGGTCAAAGGAACATGCTGCAGCCCTCCCCATGTGCACTGCACACCCACTGGGTAAGAGGAAAAAGGAAACTTAATGACAGCCACCCCAGAATTATATTTTGCAACCCCAGTTATTACTTTAAGGCAGACAACTCTTATCTGAGCAGCACGAAATGACACTTTGACCTTCTGCTGCTCATTCCAACATTCTTTTCTCTTTAAGTCCATGGTTAATCGTTCTCATTACAGCATGTTTCTGTAGTGACCAACTGCTAAATTAATACTCCGTGTATTTCCCCTTCCACCTGCCTTAGTTCAGACTTGGAAACTCAAAGTGTTATTTAAAACATTCCAAAACCTGAGCCTTGAGCTCTAGTAAGATGGTATGGTAGACTACTTCATCACTCTAACTTCCCACCTCTTGAAACAATACAAAAGCAGATAAATGCATCATTTATAAACAAAAGCAAAATTCTTCATGGCTCACTAACAATAACTTGAAAAGCTAATATGTAAAGGGGAAGAAATGAATTGCCAGCACCTTAGAGAAATATCAGACTCATACTTTCAGGCAAGTACTTAATTTCTTCAGCAGCTTTTTGACTGTTTATTGTGCCTTGGTTACATTAAGGGTACTTTGCCCCAAGTGCAGCAGCCTTCCTAGAGAATAATAACCAAGATAAGCTTTATGTGGAGGTAAAGCACTGTGTTCCCAGGAGGAGACAGGGGAGCACACTGCTACAATACATGGCAATGAATCATCCTCCTGACATAAAGACTAAAAGCATTAAGAGAGGAATGTAGTACGTTGAAGTAAAAAAAATTACAAAGGGACTCAACTGGTTCAAGTTTTACATATGCAAATAAACAGTAGGAGGGGGAAACGCAGTGAGATATGTGAAGTAATGAGCAGAAAGACCAGGTGTATCTATCTTCCTGGAAGCTGAAAGAAGGAAGATATTAAACTGTGCTTTCTGGTAAATTGCCACTGCCAGTTATTGACAAAGTTGTCAATTATACAGGATTATTTAGACTGATGATACCTGAAGAAATGGGGATTTAGAAACACTTGGGAGTAATAAGATAGGAATATGCTGCAGATGATAAATGGAATGGATTGAAAGTAAAAGAGCAAAGAGGCCAACTTCAACGGGGATAATTCAATATCCTTCATTAGCATGTTACAGTACTGCAGTGAAACCATGTACCTACTTTCAAAGCTGGATTTTAGAAAACAAATGTAACCAAGTGGATGAAAGACCAAGAATGTTTTATGCTATCAGACTGCTTGGCATAGAATTTATTCAGGTAACTTCCACTTTGCTAATGTTTAAATAACTTAATTAAATGCACTGACTGCCCAGGTCTGTAAACGGTAAAATATTAAATCGTCATTAGGCAGATTTTACTGAAATCAGTCAGACAATGCATTAGGAAAAGAGGGCAGTGTTTGAGCCAGTAGGATTTCAAGTAATTCGGTAATGATGTAGCTTGACACACATCGATAAAGCAGGGACCAACAAGTAAAAGGACGGTCACAGCTGGCACCACAATGTTTTTTAACTGGTGTAGAAGAGTTAAGTTATATTTTGAGAGAGGGGATGTGAAAAGTGTTTTTGAAAGAACTGGATGAGTCTCCTACAAGATCACAAAGGTCTGTTGTATTAAAAACATACTCTGCTGCAGAGGTAGGGTCATTTGCTGACATAGTTCTCTCAATAGAATGAAAGGTATTTCACTATGTTCATGAAGAGGTAGTTGACAGATTAGGATTTCAATACAAGACTTGAAAGAGCTAGGCCTAAATCATAGTTTTGGCATTGTTTGGTCACATAAGCTGCTTAACTCTTCTGTACTTCTGATATACAGCAACTGAAGAGAAATTCCTGCTTCCCAGGCATTTCAAAGGGATACATGTATCCACAACCAAGATATTATAATCAGAAGACTGCATGAACAAAAATCATATAAGAGGCTCTCAGGTATCAGATACATCAACACTCCTGTGTTATTTATATGACCCTTCTAAAATTACTTTGCTTACTCATCTTAAACAAATTCTCTATTCCCAGCAAGTAAAGGCCTTATGTGCCACACTGCTGGCACTAATTCAGTTTTAAGTGAGGCAGGGCACTACTACCAGGAGAACTTAATTTTCATCCCTTAGCACTGACGGCTACTGTGGCTTCCATCTGCCTTGGATTTTTCTACATAATCACTGTAGCCTCAATTAAATAATGCCTTGAGCAACCGAAGCCAGGACTTCAGTACATGCCACCAAGAATATTTCTACTTCCTAAGAACCAGAGCTAAAAACCAGCCAACTACAACAAGTTTTGAAAAAAAATACTGTAGGATGACTGAATTGGACAAATTAAAGCGAGTTTTAAATGCTGTAGTACAGTCCAGATGAAAAAAAAAAGGCCTTGATTTGGCCAAGCACAGTCAGTATTATACAAATGGCTCCTGCCTCCCCACACATACACACTTGTAAATGCAATGGAAAACAGAAGTGCAACAGGGAGAAGGGCACAGTGGCTATTTTACCAAAGTCTAATAAACTTCCCAGCTGAACAGTACTGGACTTCTGATTGACAAGTGATAAATACAACAATATGCCTGGCCCACATTACATAGAAATGACAGCATAATACACTGAAGGCACCCTTCAAGTTACTTTTACTGATTAGGAAGAAAAGATACAGAAAGCCAACTGACGGTGCGTAAGAAAGGTGAAACCTGTGAAGCTGAGGGTAGCAAAGACTAGGCAGAACATGGTAACAAAACAGAGAGGAAACTGAAAGATTAAATTGGCTATTGTTGTAGGTAACCATCATTGAGGACCAACGTATTTCAGAGACTGTACCTGCCTACACAGCTCCTCCCTCAATCTGGGTCTGAAGTCATGGGAAAGTGTAATACATTATTTTGATATAGTATATAATAATGTGACATATTGTATTGACTTCCAAAGAAATCTTTATAATGGTTGTTGCAGCATCAACTCAAAATACAATTTATAAATGTGGGATTCCTCAGTCTTTGGATTGCTGTTTTCTACTCAAATTAAAAATAAGTCTAGAAAATAAAACAAAACAAGCAAAACAAAACCAACCAACAACCCATCCATGAGCACTTAGTTTAGCTTGCTTTGCCTTAATTTTTCTGTAAGACATGGTACCCCTCTGCTGGGCAATGACAAAACAGCAAGGAGCAGTGAACCAAAACTGGCTGCACAGTAAAACAAAACCAGCCTATACAGACTAAAGAGGGTAAGTAAGAAAGGGCACCTGAGGCAATGTGTGGCTGATCAAAAGCCTGAGAAAAATAAAGAGCCCAGATGTAGACCATTAAGCAAACATCATTCACAATTTAGACTTGGTTCTCCAAACAAGAAGGTGACATTTTTCAAAGCATCTTCAAAATGAGTCACCTTGAAGGAGTTGTCATCTTGGCAAGCACCGGTTCTCCAGCCTAAAACCAAATGTTGCAATATTTAGGACAACAGGAAGTAGAAAGAATTTCTTGAAGCAAAAGATTTTTGTCCAGAAAAAACTAAATTATGAGCTATGAAGCCTGCACTGCATGAAAAAGCTGGTAAAGAAATTTAGCTGGAACTTCCGCATACATAACACATTGTTTTCCAGAAGAAAGTAATCAAATGTTCAGAGCAGTTTTTTACTTTAGGTTTTACATTTTTATAGATGAATGTTTTTAAATATTACAACCATAGTAGATAGGACAACTTCAGATATCAGCAGTGATGCAGATGAACAAGCAAACTCCTACATGTGCTATATCACTTATGTTTTTGTATAACACTAGTTAAAACTTACTCTGACCTCTGAAGCTTGATAAGGAGAGAAGTTAAGTTTCTTCTAAGAAGTTGCTCTCGTTAGCGGGAAGACTGGAATATAGTTGCCCATTTTCTTTCAGACTTCTTGCTCTGCTCTACAGATGACTCTGCTCAGTTCTCTGTGGGCTGGAATACTACTAATTTTTAAACCAAAGACTGATTGCAAAAAAGCCCTGTTTAAAAATGACATTCTAATAAGCAACTTTGAGGAAATACTAATTTTTGTTTGTTTGTTTGTTTTTAAAATATAAACACACAAAAAAGTATGATAATATTTTTTTACTCCTTTTATTAAAAACAGTCATTACACTTGACGTACATTTGGCAAAGACACATGACTGTATCTCTACTTTTCAGGAAACTAATTACAGACCATTTCAAAGTGACTTCCTGTGTGTAGTTACCAGGCTCTGCATCACCTTTTCATATTGCAAAGTTCTGGTTTGGTTTCAGTTGTTCAAGTGACTCTGTTTTTAGCTTGCCTGTGTGATCAACAGCAGTCTATTGGCTTCAAATATGTTTGGTTTAGATGTATGTGCACACATGTAGTGCAAAACTGCACCCAGTACTTGCTGCTTGATACTGAAGAGAACATTCCTCTAGGGTCTTTACCATCAGACAGACTCATCCTCATGAAAACTCATGAACCTTGTCAGTCCAAGCCTTTCACTACGTTAACCAAAGTTTACTTCACTAAGAAACAACTTTTTAAACCATTTGCATAGGAACCAGAAAGAGGACAGATCTTACCAACAGAAAACTCCAGAGGAAAAAAAAAAGACTGTAGCAACAAAAGCAGAAACAGAGCCTCAGTAAAGACAAGTTTTGCTAACCAAACCCACACAAAACCTTCAACTGTACATCAACTCTATCGGGGGGGGGCAGGAGGAAAAAGTGTTCTTCCCTAGTCATTACCCACATTCTCAACAGGACAAGATTTACATCAGAAATAGTGTTAGTCCATTTACCAAGATGCATTCTCTCATTTCCCACTCTTGTTTTAGGTCAACTGGAAGCTTCTTTTTTCAGTTTTTCTAAAACCTCATCTGGTGTCATCGATACCACAATCTTCACCACTTTTTCACGTGATTTACCACCCTGGATTAGACACACACAGAAAAACATCTTTCAGAGAATCACCACCAAAGACACATAGCAAAAAAATCTCACTGTAATGCCAACATATCAGGTACTTTAAAAATAATTCTGAAAGTGGGGGGATGCAGAATTAACAGCAGTAAGTGAGAGCTCATTGATGGCCTTTCTAATTATTTGGAAGATGCAAAACAATGTCTTATCTACTCTTCTTTTAAAACTGGACACAGCTCCCAGAGCATGCCCTGGATTGATGCTCTTTTTAAAGGCAAAAAACCAAGGAGTGCTACGTTTCTGTAATTTACTTGTATCATCTAGAAGCAAGATGCCAACTAATTTGCATTTTTGTTTTTAAAAAGTGGGTATATACATATATTTGATAACTGTGTACTTTCAGATCTTTCTTCAGAGTTATCCATCTCAGATTATTAGCTACTCTTGACTTCTCAGGTTGATAACATCAACTAAATGGAAAGAAATCACAGCTTTTACACAGGAACTGGCAAATCTGCAACCTCATTTCATATTGACTGAAGACACAACTTTGCTACTAGTCAGTAACCAAAGAGAAACAAGTTGCTCGTTAATCTGCGGCCTGGCAAAAAAGTTTGAAAGGCCCACAAGGCACATGCTGACAGATGAAAAAGTCCTTAAGTCTACCACATAGATATATACCATGGAATTTAAAATTAAATAGATTTTTGAAGCAGTCTAACCAGTGGATGATGAAAATCAAGGCCCTTGGATAGAAATCTGGTAACCTCAGTTTTACACTGGATCATTTCCCACCATTTTCATAATTAGGCCTGGCTTTGTTAATGTTAGCACTTATCATAATGCAAGTAGCAGATAAGAGAGCAATCAGTATCAAAAATCACTTGCTGTTTACACCTAGCAGATCGGGATGGAAAATCTAAGCCACAGGTAAAATACATTTGACCACCATGCTTCACTGAGAACAAACAGTGACTTGTGAAAAATAAATTCTAGCCTGTAATTATTTGGGTACTATAGGTCAGAACAACTGAGTCAAGAATGTCAGACAGCACGGGCCCATTTCATATTCTACTCTGCTTAGCACTTATGAAAATAATCTAGTTAAACATGAACATCCCTTTAAGGTATAAAACCAGTTTTATCTGTAAATTGTTGATAAACAAATGAAGCAGTTTGCCCATGATTCAGGAGAAACAAGACTCAAATCTTTGCATCTCTAACTTTTGGCAACAGTGCTCAGTTCATTGATCGTGTTGCCATTTACCATTATCCTTTAACAGACTTCAACTACTACATTAAACCAACAGACAAAAATAAAAAGCACAATTTTTCATTGTGCTCTAATGTTCATAAAGTATAAATGAATATGGCTGGAAAGACTGATTGCAAGTACGATGAATTAATAAACCAAATTATTTATTCAGTGCAATGAATAAAACAAAGAGCTTTCACTTGCCAAGTCAAGACATGTAAATTCTAACACAAACTCTTGAGGCCCAGCTATAATCCAAGCGCTTACATATGTCCTTCCTTATGTGTGACAGTCGTAATCAAATTTTCACTCAAATACAGAAGTAACTTAAAAAACCCTCCAGTTATTAATTAAACACACATTCTCTGCAAAGCACAAGTTTTGTGAACTGCATCTGACATGAAAACAAGAGGATCTTCGAAGAACACAAAAAACTATGAACTACATAGATCTGGAAAATATATCCCAATCAGAACTATGGTGATTAAAGATCTCAAATCAGCTGTGGTCCCTAAGCTAGGTTTGTTCTCAATGAACCACACGCTTTTAAAGTATCTTTTTCACTGAACTTGGAGAGCAGCTTCCTGTATTCCACAAGCTTCAAAATATCAAATTTAAACTGCAGTAAGGCAAGACTGAGAGGAAAAAAAAAAAAGAAAAAGAAAAAAAGGAAATACCTTTTCTAATGTAACTTCACTCTTCTTCACTTCTAGCACCTTAGAGAGGTAGCGACACAGCTCTGCATTGGCCTCCCCATCTGATGGTGGTGCAGCAATAGCTATACCTACTGCCTCTGCTGTCACATCTGAAATAAATAATTTAAGGATATAATGTTCAAAACATTAAAAACATTAAAAACATCTAGCTATTGTCTCATAAATATGAATGTTTATGATTTAGAAAGCTTTTTAATTTAAACCCAAATAAACTTACATAGTAGCGTGTCATTTTTACTCTTCACAAATTCCCTTAAATACATTAGCCAGTACAAAGGCGATGATGTGATACAAAAAGAGAAGCCTTCAGACCTGTACCAGGGCACAGCCATGAGCTGCCAGTTTTCACACAACCAGGGCACTGTTCTAAGCCCTCTCTACGTTTTCCATTCTGATGCAGGTGTAGTTCAGCTTGGCATCGCGTAGCATAACACTAACCAGGCTAAAAGCCATGATAAACCTGCCCAGAGAGCAATGGCATCACCCCCAGCTTCCTTGTGTTGCCGATTGAGCCTGGATACTCTACTGCATCCCAGCTGGTTTGTTTCATACACACACCTCAACAAAAACCAGCTCCGAGTTGCACATGAGGAAGCCCAGATTTGCAGAGGAAGCATTTATTAGATTAAGCTTTTATTGTTCAAATAAAACCGCACATGCTCTTGAAGTACCAATCGCACGCACATTATACATGGACTGCGATGCTGACCGAGTGCGTTCCTCATCTCAAAATGTAGTAAGAAGAATTTACACCGCGCTCACCGCACCACCTAGCGAGGCCTGACCGAGAACGTGAAGGAGTCACTCCGGACTCCTAAGTGTGAAATTACTACTTCTGTTTTCTAGCGACCTTTTCGCCGCACACCTTAGGGAACAGACATAAGCCACAGACCTCGTTAACGCACCCGTTACACGAAGCTGCCTCCCGCTTCGGCCGCAGCCCCTCAGGGCACCGCGTCCCGCCTGCTCCCGCGCCTCAGCAGCGCAGGCAGCACCCACCTGTGACGGCGCTGCTCCTGGCGCCGGGCTTGGCGCGAACCGCCACCCTCACGCAGCCGTCACCCGCCGCCGCCACCGGCCCCGCGGCGGCGCCCGGTTCCGCTGGCCCCTTCCCGGCTCCTTTCCCCTGGAACACAACAAACGCGGTTACCGCGGGCGCCCGCCGCCAGCTCTCCGCCTCAGGGCCCGCCCGCACGCACCTTCCGGGGCATGGCCCCACCACCGCCCCGCACCGGCAGCCGACGGAAGCCGGCGAGCGCCGACATAGAGCGGCGGGGCCCTTCCGGCAACACCGGCGAGCTCCGCCCCTGGCCGCGCCTGCGCTGCGCCGGCACCGCCCGCAGCTCCGAGAGCGCCGCGTGCCCACCCGCAACCGCGCTCTACAGCCACGGAGCGGAAAAACTCCGCTTGGGAGAAGAGAGTGCAAAACCCGTGCACAGCAGCTGGTTCCAAACACAGCGCGTGTTGTAAAGGCCGTGGTTGGAGACCCAAGACCTGGAGCAGGCACTCACAGAGAAATCAGGGAAGAGAAACAGGGAGAGGTTTAGGCTATTTCCTTCTGTGTTCTCCAATGATGACTTTAGTGTAAGTCGGGGGAGGGTACAACATTCTGTACATTGAGACATTCTACTACAACACAGTAGATACTGCAAGACACTGGATACTATATACATACATCAATTGCATCAAATTATCATATGCAATATGCAAAACTAGTTGCACACAAATAATTCTTTTTTACTATTAGAATGCCCAGTGATAAAATATTATCAGTAGAAGTCTTGTATTCTCATTTTCACACTATACATTTTCTGGTAGGCACATACGTATACACAATAGCTATTTCCATAACCAGCTCTGTGTTCCAAAACAGCCCTTCTGAATTAAGAGAGATTCTGGAATGACCTGGTTGGTGCTGAATTTGACTTGGGATTTCTTCAGTGCTGCTGCAGGTATGCTCTGTGGTGCTGAGTCCATTAGTTCTCCATAGCTCATCCAAAATCGCAAAATGATAGCAATAGGAATCCAGCCTTGCTGCTGTACTTCCAAAAAACCCACCCTAACCCAAACCAACCAACCAAACAAAACCCCAAAGAAACACAACCAACCAACCCCAAAAGAACTCAAAACCAAACACCACCCCCCTCCCACCCCCCCAAAAAAACCCACCAAATAGTAGCACTTCATGTCCATAGGGTCATTCTGAGGTCACATTGGAAAGAAGTATAAACTGGGACTACAGCAGCAGCTTTACTGTCATTTTAGGACAGGTTAGGGAAAACATACACAACAAGTCCATCATGAGTAAGGATTTTGCAGTTAAAAAAAAAAAAAAAAAAAGAAAAAAAGAATTTTACTACATGAGAAATGAAGGGATGAAAACAAAACAATTGATCACCAGATACTATTTAAAACCATCTTTTCAATGTACAGAGTACGTATTCCACTTGCTGTTTTGTCAAGAGGAAAAGCTAAACTACATTCTGCCAATAATTATGCAGAGATCAGCTTTTCTGGTACCTCTCAAACAAGTTTTGTTCTCACACATTCATGTGATTCTGCATAATTTTTTAACTGCTGCCAACAGCAAGCTGAAGTCCACTGATACGCTGACGCATTTAAGATGAGCATGTGGAATTATGTATAAAATATTATTTCTGGTATCTGTCCATCTTCTATTGATGTACCATTGTTGTTACCCGGTGAACTATAAAAGACAAAGCATGTTTTACTAGCAGTAGGAGATTCATGGATCACTTTCTTCAAGCCTTTTGTTCCATAGTGGGAATCAGGACCCTGAAAAACATCACAGGAGATTAGCAACTGAATGGAAGCAGGCAGCAAGACCCATAAAACACTGAATTTCAAACACTACTGAGTTAGGATATTTAAATAGTATAAAATATCTGTACCCACATCATATAAGTCACATACAAAATCACGGATACCACAAGTGAGTACCCTATGTCTAAATAAAAAATTTCGCTGACAGCAGACTTAAACCATTTGATTTTATCCAACTAGTAATCAATAAATTTTGATTCCCATACAGTGGATTAGATTTAAAAGAATATTAAAAGACTTTTGAGAAAACACTGAATAAATAAATTTACCCATAACATTAAAGGGATACTTTCCTAGAACAAATTATTCTTTCCTATAACTGCAGCACTAGTATATAAAAAGTGACAAAAATGGCAATTAAAAAAACCCAAACCTTTTAGTTTTCTGTAGCTATACTGGTTAGAATATGCTCAATAAAAGAAATAAAACTTTAATTTTTACAGAGAGCTGCCAGATTACACATTCTAGATAGCGCTTTTGCCCACACAGAATCATTGACTCCCATTAGGACTCATTCTAACTCTTACATCAGCCAGAAAGCGTGAAGGCACATTCTGTTTTGGGGCACAGAAAAGCAACAGCAGTCTTACAAGTTACTGTGGAGTTTAACTACATCTTTATTTAGCACTAAAAATAAATCAAAGATCTAGAAGTCACTTTCCCATGAGAAGAGTGAGGAAAGAACTGTTGCACCAAAGTAACATTTTTCTTTGGTACTGTTAAGACATTCTTACTTTCAACGTTGCACAAGCTGTGTAGCAAACTGTTGGCAAAATCTCTATAGGTTCTTTGAACATAACTCTGAACGTACTGGCTGTTCCATCACAACTAAATCCGGTGTCGTTCTGTCCTAGTGTCTGATTCTTCTCATAATCAATTATCTGTACAAAACCAAGAAAATAGTATTTTTAGGTTTACAAGCTTGAGAAAGATTCTTACTGTATTCATATTAGAAGATTACAAGCAAACACTTGCCTACTCCACCCAGTTTAATTGCAAGGACAGTGCTATGTCAGAACTGGAAAGTAGGTGTAATGTCCTGATACCACTGGGGTTGACCCAGCAGTGTGCTGAACTATGGCCTGCGGGTTTCACACAGGCTATTCAGCCTGTGGGCTAGATTCAACACTGCTCCAACCAGCTTATAGTCTTTGCTTGGGAGATGAAGAATAGCTCTTACATATTCATCTTCTGACCTTCATGTTTACATATACTCCTGTACTTAGATCTGCTGATCTTGGTACACCTATACAGCCCACATGAGGGAAGCACATACAGGGGCTGTGGCTAATTTAGAAAACAAGTTTTTACACATAAAGTAAGCAGTTAATGACACGATCTTAAAAGAAAACAAAAACTTGTGCTGCTATGTTTTATACAATTTATGTTCTAGACTCAGTTTAAAAATTACACTCAGATTACATATTCCATTTTAAGTGGCAAATAAGAATCACTAGCTAAGATGCAGTAACAGCAGATAACTCACTTCTTTCGGGTAGCAATCCTGATCCATGTTGCTGAACAACCTCTTGCAGAAGATGGATATTAGAGCTTTAGAGTAACATACGCACTTCTCATGATTACTGCACTAACAAGAATCCTATCAGTTTTAATATTTTATTATTAAATTGTCGTAATTTTAATATTGCACAAATGAGATGAAGCAAAATGCATCTAGGCAAAATGTGCTCTAATTTCTTCCCCAAGCACAACCAACAGAAACGTTAACATTTATCATGCTGAAGGCCTAAGCCCCCTCCACATAAAAGATGTATTTGCAATATATGTTATCACTATTTTAAGACAAGTATTATGTGTTTAAATCTCTCAAGCTCTGCTAGCACTGATGCAGGTCCAAGAAGAAAGGTAGAGACACCCAGGACTTAAACACCTGTCTGAAAAAATTGTGACAAGAAAGTTTCAGATTCATCAGGAATTGAGGATACTTCCAGAATAAAGAGAACCTGTATAAGGTGGATGGCCTTCATCTGAACTGTAAAAGTACACTAGCCTTTCAATTAGGCTCAGTAGCATCTCTTTCAAGTGAATCTCTTGATCATTCCCACTTAATATGTTTTAGTTTGCCTTGCAAGAACTCAATTATTTCCAGATGAAATGCATCTAGCAAACATGCTGAGGCAGCACACCAAACTATCTCATCTGCTAACGGGAATTTAGCCGAGAGGATCAAACAAGCTAATACAAAGTAAAAATCTCCAAATACGTATAATATGGCTGCTAGGCCCTCAGTACCAACTGGTTTATTTTAAAGATCCTATCTAGTGTACTATGCTATGCATTTACATAAATGTACAGTTCGAGAAAACTAAACTGATGCTACTTTCAAATCAAGGAATTTCCCAATTAGCTTTTAAACTGAGGAATGTGAAAAGCCAACAAGTTCCTTCAAAACCACATTCCAGATACATTGTGTTTGGAACATCTTAAGAAGAAAAGCACAACATTTTTCTATTAAGAGACAGACACAAAATTCCTATCCTTAAGTATAGGATGGTCAGAGGATAGTAATCATCAAATAGAAAACAGAAGACTAAGTAAACTGTCATTTTAATAGGATGCTCAGAAATGAATTAAAACAGCAGTTCCAGCACATGTAAGAAGTCTTTGACGTAAGATAGGAACATGGGAATTTCTGTCCCTAAATGAAGTCACAGATTCTTTCTTTCACATTTCCCACATACCTAATAAATCCATGTGAAGTTATAGTACCAGGTTATGAAATACACAGAACACAGCATAACTGTGGCAGTCACAGAATGCTAATACCCTGTTAAAAAGCTTAGAATCAAATAAAAACTCATCTCAATAAGAAAGACAATTCAAATGGACTGAAATTCCATACTTGAAAAAAATATAGTGCTGGGTCAATATTACTAGAAGACAATCCTGACCACAACATGCTAAGAGAGATCAATCAGGCTACAAGAGCAGGAAGTACAATTTTAGTGTGTCTTCCATTACCCACTCAGACCGGGCAAGTGTCCTATCAGGACATGAAGCAGGGGTGACATTTTTAGATGCTATCACTGGCCATTTCATGAGCTTGCTAACCAACTGCTCAGTAGGAAGAAACGCAACCCTAGATTTGCTACTGACTGATGAGCAAGATCAGATTCAAAACTTCATAATGGAAACGCTACGTAACAGTGTTTGCAATATACTTAGAGTCAGCACTACCATGTTGTCCTGAGTTCAGCAGTAGCAGTCATTTTTCTCCTTCTTAGTAGCTGGTGCAGTGCTGTGTTTTTGGCTTTCAGCCTGGGAACAGCACTGATAGCAGTGATGTTTTTAGCTGCTGCTTAGTAATGTTTAGTCTGACCAAGGACTTTCTGAGCCTCGTGCTCTGCCAGAGAAGACGGAAAGCCGGGAGGAAGCAGAGACAGGACACCTGACCCAAACTAACCAAAGAGGTATTCCATACCACAGCATGTCATGCCCACTATATAAACTAGGGCAGTTACCCGGAAGGGTTAGATCACTGCTCGGTCAGGCTGGGTATCGGTCAGCAGGTGGTGAGCGGTTGTATTCTCTCCCCTTGTTATTTCCCTTATCATTATTATTACTGGTGGTAGCAGCAGTGGTTTGAGTTATACTGTAGTTACTGGACTGTTCTTACCTCAGCCTGTGGGACTTACATTCTTTCGATTCTCCTCCCCATCCCTCTGGAAGCAGGGGGAGGAAGGGAGGGAATGAGCTAACAACTGCATGGCTGATTTACAGCTGGGCTTAAACCATAACATATGTGAACAAAAGCAAATGCACCACAGCTATGCTACATTTCAAAAAGAGAAAAAACGAGGAAGCTTGTTCAAAAGAAGGAGCAATTAAGAAAATGAAATCCTTGTAAGAAGCATGCAGACTGCTGAAGGACATCCCATGCCCAAGTAGAGTAGTAGTAGGTATCACCTATTAGGAAAGGCCTAAGAAAGGGGGAAAAAAGCTGGCATGGCTGATGAGCAAAAGGCTATGACCGGAAATAGATAAACAAAAAAGGGCATCCTACAGCAATATGAAGTTGTATCCAGATAAGAATACAAAGGGGGCCAAACTGACAGATTAAAATGTAAAAAAGGAAGAAGACTTAGGAACAGCTATCTAAAAGCATCAAACCCCATGCTAAATCATTCTTCCAACAAAGCAGTAGCTAAGCACCCTACATGGGTGCCTATAAATACACACGAAGCTATAAAAACACATGAAGCTATAAACATGCATGAAGATATAAAATGAGTAGCATCAGGATAAGGTCTTCAACATGGAAGCCTAGAGAACAGTAATACAAATACATCATTTACCAGCAGAAGAAACCAGGAGGACTGCCACACTGGGAAACTGTTATCAGCAAACCTCAAACAGAAAGCAACCTTACAGAAGTTATGGTAACAGTAACATACAAACTTCCCCCTAAGACTTGAATCAGTAGCAAATAGATGTCAGTTTTCCGAAAAAGCTCTTGGCAAAGACGAGCCTCTAAGTGCCTGTATATGTACCAGATGAGCTAAGAATGTAATTAATACCCAGTTGGATATGACAAATGGTCCCATATGCTCTGACAGAGGCAAGAGGAGATGTTGCTCTGGGTTAGTACACAAGTCTGGGCTCTGCAGTCTGTTCCCCCAGCATCCACAACTGTTCTACTAAGTGTGCTACAGTGCACATCCCCATTCTGTTCCTTCTGGAATCTTCTAATGGATCTGCTATTGATGAATGAACATGCTCAAATACCACCAAATTCAAAATAGAGTGTCTGCCTCTTCTGGCAGTATGTTTGGTACCTGCATACTGCAGATACTCTTACCTGTTTTGATCTTCTGGAATCAGTAAGAATCTCCGAGTTCTAATATTCTGCGGTTTGGTGAATAACAAACAGTACTGCATTTATTTTATCCAGTGCTGTCATACTTTTAGAAGCATTGCTCACACCTACCCTACAAACTGAAGAGTCTTAGCCTTTTTGGTCTTCCTTCATAAAGCAGCAGCTCTAGCCCCTTAATCATTTTAATTACCCTTTCTCCTCTACCTTCTAATTCTACTGTGTGAGATTGGGAACGGCACACAATACTCAGGATGTGGGCATACCTGGCTTTCATACAGCAATACAATGTCATCTTTTATCTTGTCTTTCTTATCTTCTTGATGACACAGTGGGTTTTTTTAGCAGTCACTATGTTGTGTCCCCTATTACAGAGAGCTGTTGATGACAAATCCAAGATCTCCTTCCCAAATTACTAGAAACTTTACTAAAGGACAGTCTTGGTGCATAACTGAACAGATTACAAAGCTGTAAAATTCCTCTGCAGAAAGCTTACATAAATTCAAGGTTAGACCAGACAAAGGAAGATCCTGAAGAAAGATACACCAGAAGCTACTAAACAGAGAAACCAAAATCAGTCTCTGGAAACACCTATACTAAAAATGATTGAAGGACAGGAGAATACAACAGAAAGGGAGAAAGATTTTCATGTTGTTCTTACTTTTCCCTAGTCATCCTCTTATGACCACTGCTGGGGACAAAACACAGGTTAGATTCCTAGCCTATTTATCGCTCCTACCACAATACATGCTAAAACTTTTGCCAGTACTACAGGGTAGTTTCTACATAAGCTTATGTAAAGAGAAAATACTGTACCTGTATATTAACTTGATAGTCTGTGGGTCCATGAATAGATCCATATAATCCAAATCCCACTATGGAAATTCTTCTATTAACTGTGAACCTAATAAGACACAAGCCAAGAAAGGAATTTAAACACCTGTGATGGGTGTGTTACCTTATTCCCAGACAAGCAGGAAAAAACCTCCCACTGAAGACTAGGAAGTAAACTGAAAATTACCTTTTTTTCCCCCCAGTAACACTTTCTATTTATATTTCAACAGTAAGAAAATGCTTTGTAAAGTATCAGCTTTACAGGTTTAAGCTTTGCTAATTCCTCAAGATATTCAATATTAATAAACAAAAATAACCAGATGCTTTTTAGTATGTCCAAATTAAACCAGATCAAAGACTTGGTATTTTTAAAAGGAATAAGTAGCTAATACCCAACCACTGTAGAATGTACCCAACCCTCCTGAAATTTATTCTTCGCTACCTTTATTTTATGTGCGCAACAGCCTGAGTTATTTTTAAAAAAGGAAAAAAATCAAATGCTCCTAAACAGAATGTTACGGTGTCTTATGCCAGAAAGTCAAAGTCAAGCAATTTGCTCCCTTTCTTCCCACACTTCTCTGTCTCTCCTTCAAATAGTTTCAAAAGCCATACCTAATCCGATCACTTGTTCCACTGTAGCCCCAGCGACTCTCCACTTGCTGGAACCTGTTAATGCTGCATTCTTTTCCTCTAAGGCAACATCTTGGTCGGTCAATATAATCTACTTTAGGTTTAGGATTGACAGTAAAATGCAGAAAGAGATTTACTACTTCACGATCTGACAAGATTCCAGACTGAGCAGGGCCTGTGAAAAGAAAAGACTGCTAAGATGCTTTGAAGAATTAATCCAACTGTTGTATTTAAACCATACATACTGGCAAACTGAAGATGATAATATTTTCCAACAGCCAGAGCATAGTCTGCAGAATGTTTTGCTTTCATTTGTGCATCACAACTTTTATTAGTATGACACTGATAACAATAGAGTGTTAAGCATTTAAACACTCACAGATGAGCTGTGCAAAGATATGATCTAACAGTAAGACAATAAGACAAAGAACCCCAAAACTCACCTGCTGCGAACTCTTCAATAGTCATTAATGGAAAACGGATTAAGGAAAGAGCCCTTCCAAGGACTTTCTGTTTGTTTCCAAATGTCACAGGCAGTTGTTGTCTTTGACATTCTGCTTCTGCCCAGCGAACAACAGCTCCAAAAAGTCTACTTTCTCGAATACTAAGGGTATCTCTTTCTAGAACTGCACAGAGTGTGTCTAAAGAAAAAAAGGTTAACAAATCGAGATAAGTTTTCATCCAAACCAGTAACAGTACTACACATTAAGTTTAAAATGTTAAGTAAACACTAACATTCATAGAAAGATATCAAAGAGAAAACATCTTTTGTGTAAAGAAATCTCCCAATAGTCTACAGACTCCAAACGAAAAAATCCTACTATGAACTAAACTTCCTGCTATGAAGACAGCACATGAACTTTCTCCTTAATCCTCAAGTGTGCAACCATATATATAATGTATTCAGTGACATTCAATATCCTGCAGAATTTCCATGGCTAGGCAAGATCAAAACTGGAAATGACCAAGCAGTGAATGCACACTACTAAAAAAACAAGTTATTCATGATGACACTGTCACATTATCATCTGAATAGCCACCTGCCAATCTGGATCAGCTATAGACAAGAGCAGCAGCAGTGCACACAAAACCAGTTTAAAGATACATGAAAGTGATTTTAAACATTGACATATTTGCCACCCACAAAGCTTGAAGGTGGAACACAGCATGCAAGGCAAGGTACTCTCAAAAAAAAAGCAGATTTTCCTGTATTTCTTACTTGTCCTGATATTTTATAAGTAAGAGTATATTGATACTATTATGTAGTACAGGTATGCAGAAATCCTCACAGAAGACAAGCCTGAAAAAAATGTGTTTTCGTATTCTGAATCTTCTGTCTTCTTTGCAAATTTTTAAATGCACTGAATTTAAGCAAGGTATGTTTGCAGTCATAGAAAATATACTGGAAAGTCAAAATAGATTGGGATTTAGCAAGAGCAGAGATGAACACTCAGTCTGGGTACAAATCCCACTGAACAGGAGTTAGCAATTTAGCAACAGGACTGTACAATTTTTTTAAGCAGCTGGCATACCTTCCTCCAGCTGAGTTTTTCACACAACCTAGCTGAACTGGGATTAAAATCTTAAGACATATATAGCATCAATGAAGTTCAGTAAGCAAAGGTACAACTGCTAGCTTTTCATAAAAGATGATACATAGAAATTGACAATTTATAATTTAGTTTGTTTTTTTAAACACAGATTTCACAAATTGTACCTGATCTGTGCAACCCTGAACAGAAGGGTACTATGTGGCAACAGAACAGCAGGACTCCTGTTACATGCAAAAAGCAGGTGTGGATCCCTCAGGGATAAGGCACAACACTTGGCAAGTGAAAGCTTTGGCTTTAACAAAAGCATAGCATTACCATGGTGGGAGCTCTTTGACACTAGCACCAACCAAATGGGGACCCAATGTACTGGAGCCCTACTTAGGAATGAAACTCAAAGGAAAGAACTGCAGGGGTGGATAATAAAACCTGTACTGATTAACATACCATATATATGCAGTGTCCTGTTTTGCTCATAAGCAAACTCACTGATGTAATGCAGGTGCTGCTGTTTGAATTCTGAGATCTGCAGCTGGCCATCACATCAGTGCAAAGGTGGGTCAAGATTAGGGGGGAAGCAAAGTACACCATGATAAGGAGACAAAATGTGCCTGGAACTCTACATACTCAAATGGGAGAGGCAAACTATCCCAGCTTACTGCGATGAAGTCTTCTCACACCCTACAATTTGTTTCAGAAGTCTAATGCTTAGGGCACACCAAGTAACTTACCTATATCAATATCAGTAAAGCCTTCTGCACTTATTGCATCCATAGTACTTTTGTCTATTGTGTCAAGGCAAAGACTAGCAAGCTGAGGTTCATCAAACAAACGAGCCTAAAGGTAAAGAAATACATTTTAAGCATAAAGCTGACAAACTACTATTTTTAAAAAACAAGTATTTTTACTCTAGTACAGATCTAAATTAAAACAGGTTGATTTGTGCTTTTTAAGTTACAAAGACTTAAATTCTCAAAGAAGTACATAGTTAAGGAGAATTCACTGAATGCAAGTTTTTCTTTGTGCTTATGTTTGTAGTTTTAGCAGTGTAACTATAGAGAACTAAAGCACAGTCTTCACATAAAACAACTGAGAAATTAATGCAAACACACTGTAAAATAAACTGGCCCTATCTGAAATGTCTCAGTCCATTGCATAAGAAAAACAAATAAAAGCCTTTATTCCACATTTATAAGAAGCTGAGTCTGTAAAAATGCTAACAGATCAACTAGAAATTTTTATACATAAATTAGGCTATATGGTAGCAAACCCACTGTGAAATAATATCTAGTCATTTCCTTCCAAATACTGATTTTTCTAATAAACAGAAAACAAGCTTAGATTTACCTACTTGTGTAAGCAGCATAAAGGCATTATCTGCTCGGAGGTGCTTTGTTAGAAAATCCACACAATGTGCTTCCAGGGCTGGGACTGCATATTTCTTAGCAGTGTATAAAGTAGTCATGACTGTTTCTGGACCAATCTGAACTTCATCTGAATAAAGAAACCTGGAAATCAATACAGAAATACAGGCCATAAACACCTATCTTGAGAAGAGCAAGTCAGGCACAACACAACAGCCTCTCTGCATTTAGAAAACAGGTCGAAGATTTGCACTGTGAACGTGCAACAGTTGACCATGGAGCATTTTAACAAATTGGTAAGCAAATTAGAGGGTTTAAGAAAGAGTATTACGTTAACCTAATGGCATACATTTGTTTTAAATATGTATTACTCCCCAAGACCGATCTGGCTGTACTAGTTATACATAGCTACCTACTGTAAACAACAGCTGAGCTGCAGAATTAGTTAACACACAAATGCATGCTCTTTTGATTCACTAGCAAGAGCTCTATTCCTAAACATCAATACATACGCCTCTACGGCTATATCACTGAACTTAATTTACTGACAGTGCACACAAGCTTCCCTCAGGGAGAATAGTGTCAAGGACTTACACTGTTAAGTTAACCACTCCATAGTGTTCAGAGGAGAGGAAAGGGAGTCATCAAGCAGATGACCTTGACTCTTCTCTTCCTACCACAGCAAAGCACATAGCAAAGCTGCTTGTCACTACTCAAGGCTAGATGACTGGTTGAGATTTTAGAGTTAAGATGTGAACCAAAAGATAGGAGCTCCCACCAAAACCAGGGAAAAAAAAAACCTGTTTCCCGAGCAGTTGTTATTTGAGACCAGAAAAAAAGTCAGTTTTATTTTAAGCTTCAGCATGGAAAATATGACCTTTTTAAAAATAATTTTCTCACAAGTAACATAGAAGATAATCTTAGCAATATTTAATCACTTTTTCAGATAATAATCAAGAATAGCTTGTGATTTACAAAACTCCATTTGTCTCAACACACAGGTGGTTGAGCATAATAAAGCCAGGAATATCAGCAAATGCAGAAACTCCTTAATGAAGGCTAAGCCTTTCCTTTCCTAATATTTTTTGTTCAGAGCCTCCTGAAAATGAATGAATGGCAAGCATGTTTAGAAGGGCTTCAAAATGTAACAATAAGCAGTTTGTATTTAACAGAAGAAAACTGCCAAAGTAATGGACTCAAGCTTATTTGCAACATGGGAAGATCTAAGCAACAGCAACATAGAATTCAAGTTTCAACTGAAGTTTTTCATTTTTTGCATTTATTACATAATTGCTGACACAACTAAACATGGTGTGCAACATTAAATTTGTGCCACTTACCAAGAAGTACGTATTTACCATTACAATACTCCAATCTATTCAAACAAGCAGCTTTCACATCACTTAGGAAATGCGAATGATGCTCTAAATTACTTTTTGAAACTGGATTTACATCAAACAGCTTTTAGGAAGAATGAGTTTCATTAAATGCTAACTGTTTTTTTGGTTTTTTTAGGAAAAGTTTCATACAGGTCGACTTACGAAAGCTATAAACTATTATCTGTAATGAAAATGATGGGCTGACTGGACAGCCACAGTCACTGACAAATTTACTTTTAAGAAACTAAGACCTCATAGGTACAGTTTTGTATAACAAATGGGCAAGCTGTTCATTAAAGCACTAGAATGATGCCTTTAGATTTTGGTTCTAAGATTTAAAAAAAAAAAAAGTCTATTTAACATGCCCTAACCTTTCTTGTTTGACTTTATAAGAGCTTGGAGTCCAAATCATGCAAGAGCTGAATATTAACAGGCTGTAAAAAAAGCAGCATTACCACACAAACTACATTACAAGATTTACCTAATGAAAAAAACCCCAACAACCAAACAAAAAAACCCCACCAAAACAACAAAAACACAACCAAGCAGAAAAAGGACACACTTGAGGCTCTGTGCTCCAACCCCTTCCCTGCTGTATGGCTGAATATACATTAGGAGACACTCCTCAACTGAAAGTGTGTCAATGACAAACTAAGAGGACTTAAGTGGTTAAAGTTCCGACAATTAAGATTCGTATAACACCTCAAGCAGTAAATAAAACACCAGTGTGTTATCAACACTCTTTCAGCGCAAATCCAAAACATTGCTCCATGCTAGCTCCTGTGAATAATTCAACTCTATCCCAGCCAAACCCATCCCTTATTGCATACCATTTACGTCATGCTCAGGTACCACATTATCACCACACATCTTCATTGACTACCCCTTTCCCCATAGAAGGTCTGCAACATGTAGACAAATATGCATAACATGTCCACTGAGCTCATTTGGTCTGACTTTGGGCTCCATCTGTTAACGGTATTCACTCAGGACAGGATGGGTGGTGTGTTGCATGGAGTTACTGGACACTTCTGACCTCGTAATCTGTTTCTAGATATTTATCACCATAGGGGGTAACAACCCATAGTTACAGAACATGCAATATAGTTACATACTTTGAAACTGAGAAAGCTTATGACAAGAAGCATCCAAATTAATTACAAAAGTCACATTGTCAGTTTCCTGTGTTTGGTATTTCAAGTTTTTGACAATGCCAATACTTTCCTGGGATTTTCAAAGCCAAATAGCAGTCTTCTGCAGAAACTAAGTGTGAATTTGCAAAGTTAAAAGGTAGCTGTAGAAACTGAAAAATGGCAATAAACTTCATTGCTCTAGGATGCTGTATAATCCATCTCCCTTAAGTAAATGAATGGATGATCATGATGCAACCGTCTACTCATAAAAGAGGAACTCTAGGTGTGTCTTCTCTCTGAAAATCCCTCTGCTCATGTCTGTCTTTGCATTACCTCTCCCCTCTGTGGCAGGTCTGAACTAGCACACCTTTATGTTTATACCACCGTTCCTCCTCCACTTAACTCCGTAGGGCTCAGGATCATGTATCCTTCCTGCTTGCCTTTCTCCATCCTCTCCTCCACTTGGACAGGCTTATAGAAACAACTTGCTCTTTATATATTGACTAATTTTATTGTCACCCAGGATGGTGTGTGCGTGTGTGTGCGTGTGCGCATGTGCAGAGTGGAAGAACACTTTTAGTGACCACTCAATCATTCACTTTATGCAAGCCTCTCATACACTTTATGCCACTTTTCTCTCAGGTTAGCACTTCTTTCTCCCCTAGCCTTAGCATCCTTCCAACAGCTGAAATATTTTCACCATTAAAAAAGCACACAGGAATCTTTTTCCAGTTAGTCATGATTACCCTTTTATTTGCTGCTTGCCAAAGTCTTCTGCAAAGACATTTGGAAGACAGACTGCTAAACTCATGCCATGTTGCCACTTTCCTTTATACTATGATCAAAGGACAAGTTAAATTCCCGCAATTTGTGAATGAAATAAAAAGTTAAATCTTATTAAAATCAACAAAACAAAACCCTAAAGCAGAATCCCATGGAGACAGATTTAATTTTTTGGATTAAAAAAAAAAAAAAAAAAAAACAAAAACCAAACATCAAAACCCTGCTTAATTGGGAAGCAAACTCAAACTTTTGTGACTGATTATTTCAGCTTTTAAGGACTTATCTGCCAAACTACTGAAGTAGTCAGGTGCTTTCAAAAAACTTGTGTCTCATGCTGGAAAACTCTTCAGGCGGGAGGAATACTGGATGAGAAGCTAAAACACATACCAGTCATTTCTAAGCCCTTGAGCTCAGTCAATTGTTTTCTAAGAAAGTTCTTGCCCCTTCCCCAGCCAATTTTAAAAGGCTCCCTACCCTCTTCCTAGTTTTACACTTAGAATTTTATCCCACAGACAAGGATGACTATTCAGGTTTCTCTAGGGGCAAAAATAAACCCTACAATGTATTACTGGAATTACAGTGGTACTGTCAATTAAAATTTTGATTCACTCTTTTAAAATATTTTAACTCCACAGATTTATTATTTAGAGTCCCCTGTCAGAAAAAAATAAAAAAATAAAAATAGCAAATGTAGCCAATTTTAAATTGTGTGCAGATATAGCCAAAACAAAACCAACCCAAATGTCACATTAACTTGGTGACCATCAGATGTTAAATTGTTCTATTTCTAACTACTGTTTTCTTCCCTATAAATGTAATTCTTGACCACACTATTTGGTGACAAAACACTAACTCTGATGAAAGTTTACATCATAGGACAAAGAAATGACACTGTCTCACTGGACACATACAGACAGAATGAATATTAAGAGAATGTGAAAAATTTTCATCAAAAAAAATTCTTTTCCCTTTGGATTTCTTTCTACAAGTATCATTTGTCAGTAGATCTTTATGAAATACATCAACCACATATAGGACTTAACAAATCACATGAGCAAATAAAATGGAAACAAGCTGTGGAACATTAAATAACTAGTGAATCACCCCTAAAAGCTTTTGCATCACTTCAAGGTTTCCTTTACCTTGATGCTAATTTGCTATGTGTATTCAAAGATGCCAACTTAATTTCTAGCCACTAGACCTCAAATTGGTCTTTTCAGAGATTAAAGGCAGGTTGTATAAAAGGCAACCATCATTATCTGACCAATGTACTAATGATAGATAGAGGAGGCCAATGGTGCAAGGTTAATTCTTGCCTCTTCTAGCCAAAATCAGGAGAAAAAAAACCCCAAACACAGCTGTGTTATCATTGGTATACTTTAAAAACAGTGTGTATGAGCAAGGAAGACATCCTGTACTGGTCTGTGTTAAAGAAGTTCTCCTTAAATATGTTTTAACAAGGTGCTACAACATATATTTATTCCAAAATAAGCTCAAAAGTACAGAATGTCCTAAAAAGCTGCCATGTATTTCATACCAAAGTAGACATCAAACCTGAGAGGTATCAACAGTTCATCAGTCTGGCGATATTTAGTCAAGACACAAGTATAATCAGTTTACTTACGTAAGTTCCCTGCCCATTGAGTACTAGCAGCTCTACCAACACAAGATGCCTTTTGTTGGCATCTAAAAACATCTCTTCCTTCACTTGTACAGTTTTGAAATACCACCCTTATCTTTACTTACAACTCACCTGTTTCTGTGTTTATATTTTTATCTAAACTTCTTTCATTATATTCACTTTTTACTGTCCAGTGTTTTTTCCACATATATAGAGACAAACACATAGATGCGCACAGTCATTTACTTTCAACCTTTGAAACTATTTTGCTTGAAAGACACTTCCTACTATCTCCCACTCTACTTCACAAACTCTTCACCTTGCCGCTCCCTCTCTGCTAAGAATCCACAAAACACAGCCCATTTACTAACAGTAACAGAGACATTGCTGCTGCATGGTGAATTGTTCCCCATCCCAGTCAGTTGCAACTCCCGTGTGCATGATTACTAGAAGGACTATGTGACTCTTCTTCTCACTGCTCTTATCTGTTAGGCATCAAAACAAAGAGAAAGTTGCTAAGACTGTGGAACTTTTCCTATTACAGAAAGTTTCAGGCACTACATATTTTTTTCCAGGCAATAATATTACTGTTGCCCAAATGTTTGTTATAAAAATCTATTTTATACGTTTTTATAGAGGTTTTGCCTAGCAGAGGAGTTTCAGAAAAATCTTAAGTTTAAGCAGTTTTGTCATATTACCACACCACAGCACAAAGAAACTACCAGAATTGTTTCCATGAGTTTTATTTAGTACTAGTAAAAAGAGACGACAGATTAACTCAAGGGTTTTGTGAGCATGAGAAGCAGCAGGTCCTATTCTGCCCAAATCAGAAATCACTAATCCATTTTATACTTTTGCCATCACTGCGCTCCTGGTCTCACTCATTTGGGTAGTTTGGGTGTAAAAATAAGTTACTACCTTCTGCTGTATGTTCATTCTCCATGCAAAAGTATGTGAAGTGTGATCACAATGGGTGTTTTACTCTGGAAAAATATACAAGAATTTATTGCCACAGCTGAAAAAGAAAAGTGGCCAATAAGATGAATAAAGCTTCATAGGAAGTACGAAATGAAAAAGCTTGGTGCAACAGCCTCTGTCCTTTATTAGGTGGATAGATAGTTGCAGCTCTCAGATGAACCACTAACCCCCATCATCTTACTTATTAAAAACAGAATCAAAACCCCAAACCAGTCACCCACCACTACCAAAGTACTCTTCTGGAGGCACAATCAGCTGCTCTGAAGTTAGGGCACTTCTCTTGAGAAAAGGATGCCGGGGAAAGAGCAAGAAGGAATCAAACTGCATCCGCCGGGCGGTGTGACCTTGCGTGCAGCCCGCAAGGTGCTTACGCGTGTTCCCCGCGCTTCCCTCTGCGGGTACACACCGGCGGCCCGGGGGAACGAAAGGGCTCTCCGGAGACAGTAGCCAGCAGGCGTCGCGGTTCGAGGAGAGGAGCCAGCGGCCAAGCGGGCCTCGCCGCGGCCCCGCGATACCGGCAGGAGAGATCCGCGCCCCGCTGTGCGCTGCCCGCACCCCAGGAGCCTCCCCCCACCCCGCACCGCCGCGGCCTGACCTGAGGAGCGCCAGGAAAGCGGCGGGCTCCACGTCGGGCAGCTCGATCTCGGCCGAGGTGGTGGCCATGCCGCCGTTAAACATCGCGTCGAACACGGCGCTGCCGGCCGCCAGCACGAAGCGGTGCGCGGGGATGCGCTGCTGGCCAGGCCCGGGGGACGCCCCCGAGCCCGCACCGCCGCCGCCGCGGGGGCCTCCCTTGCCCACCACGAAGTGCACGTCGCTGAGCAGCTCGTTGGAGAAGAGGAAGGCGAAGCGCTCCCGCAGCGAGCCCTTGGTGGCCTGCCAGTTGTACAGCGGCTCCCGCTGCAGCACCGCGCCGGCCTCCGCCGCGGCTGCAGTGGCTGTGGCAGCGGGGGTCTCCCCGGGCTCACCCGGGCCGCCGCCGGCAGCCGCCATCGCCGCCCTGAGGGGCCGGGCCGGGCCGCTCCGTTCGCTGGCGGCACAGGAACGTCCGACGTCAGCCGCTCACCGCCCCCGTGCCGCGCATGCGCCTCTGCGGTGAGGCTGGCGGTGAGGCTGGCAGTGAGGCTGGCAGTGAGGCTGGCAGTGAGGCTGGCAGTGAGGCTGGCAGTGAGGCGGCTGCGGCGGGAGCCGCCGTTCGCAGTGGAAGCGCGGGCAGCGGCAGTGCCGTGCTCCGGTCCGTGTCGCTCGTTAGGCTTGTAGAGGCGTTTGATGCCCGTGTCGCTCGTTAGGCTTGTAGAGGCGTTTGATGCCCGTGTCGCTCGTTAGGCTTGTAGAGGCGTTTGATGCCCGCGTGTGCGGCGGGAGCGCGCTTCCAGAGCCGCGAGAGGGGAAAGGCGCGCGAGCCACAGAGCGCTGCGGCGGGCGCGAAACTTCACCCAGGTACATGTGGGAACGTGCGCGCAGTGCAGGTGTGTGTGCGCCTGAAATGTAAACTCCTGCTTATAATAGCATTCCTTACGGTAGCAGGGAAAGCAAGGCTCGATCGCTTACTTGAGCTGTTTGTGAAATAATGTTGGAAGGTTGATGGCTGTTGATGCGCGTACCTTGCAGTGCTTCTGCAAAAGAAATCCACTTACAGTGTGTTTGGACACTGCATGTTTTAAACATCCGAGGAAAAAAATCAAAGCAAAACCAGCAGTTGTGAACATAGCAGTGAGGCGACGCAGCAGCCATCAAATGTAATGTGCTTGGACCAGTGAACAGAGTGGTGAGTTCGTAGAATCATAGCATGGTTTGGGTTGGAAGGGACCATCAAAGGTCATCTAATCCAATCCCCTGCAGTGAGCACGGACATCTTCAAATAGATCAGGTTGCCCAGAACCACATCCAGCCTGGCCTTCAATGTCTGCAGGGATGGCACATTCACCACCTCTGTGGGCAACCTGTGGCAGTATTTTACCACTCTCATTGTTAACAGTTTCTTCCTCATATCCAGCCTGAATCTCCCCTCTTTTAGTTTAAAACTATTACACTTCATCCTGTCGCAACAGGCCCTCTTAAAAAGTCTCTTCCCAATTAACTGGGCAAATTCTGACAAGCAGTATAGGTTCATTTTTAGTATACTGTCTTGGGTTTTGGGAAAGAGACGGGAAAGAAAAAGAAAGGTACCTTTATGTTTTCAGAGTCCTCTCAAACCACTGTCAGTTGAAAAATAAGGTGGATCATTTTGCCATCTACTGGAGTTTTGCTGTAAATACAGCAGCAATTTGAGTTACAGAGCTGAAAGCTGTTTATCATAGCTCCTGACTTGTCAGCATTTATAGAAACGTGTGGCTAAAAGGGGAATAGAATATGTCACCACTCTGCATTTAGGTTTATAATTAGGACAAAACTGAGACCAAGCAAATGTGGTCCGTTTCGCAGAGCGAGTTTAAAAGAACCTTAAGCAAGATGGAAGCAATTTCAGCGGGGTAAACTGTAGTGGGAAAGGGCACAAGAAGACATAGTATACCAGCCAGAAAGGAGCAAGTAGCTGTGCACAGAGGCTATATTTAAAAATAAAACCATACTGCTGACTTAGAAAAATGAAGGTTATCACCTTTGCGCTTTTCTTGTCCCAAGGTGGGCAAAGAAGGGAAACAGGGAGAAGCCCAGATTCTATCCAAGAGCTTAGGGACGGAGATGGGAAAATCATCAGGGAAATGGTGACAGCAAGGACACAAATCAGCAGTCTTCTGGGGATTTTTTATTTTGGTCATGGGATGATCTGGGTATTAATGAGAGTTTCTGCATTGCTGTCTTTCTGCTTTCACCTTCCTGCATTCACTCACAGGTTAGTCTCTCAGCTGAGAGCCAACAGCCATGACTCTCATAGAGAACCATGGTTGTAAAAAGTGAATGTATTGTCAGTAGCAAAGGATGTTAACAAGGACAGAAAAGGGTTAAGGAAATAAGTAGGAAAGGTACGCCAAAGAACTGAAAGGAGGGTGGCTGGGGCAGAGAGAGTATGTAAGACACCTTCTGGGATGAGAAATGAATCACAAGAAGATAAAGCTATGCAAGATAGAAAAAATGGGAAAGACCTATGAGATGAGCTGAGAAAGAAAACAGAGAGAAAATTAGGGGAAAGAAATAAAAATAATATGAAATCAAAGTCTGTGGGGAAAAACGAAATAAAATAAATTTAAAAAATCCCCAACAAAACAAAGCAGGAAAGGAGACAAAGGAAAGGATACAGGATATGAAGAAAAGGAGAAATGTGATCTGGATGCCCATCAGTTCTGAAGATCTGATTAGCTAAAAGCCAAATGCAGTAACTTAAACAGCTCTGGAAGTGAGAAGTAAGAGAACATTAAGTAACAGATTTCCTTCTGAAACTGGGCTTTTCTGCATGTAGGCAATGAGCCTCGGACATTCGTTTCACCTTGTAATCTTCATGCCAGCTTCCTTCTTAAAAGAAAGTCAGCTGTTTTTATTTCAGCATTACCAGTAGGTGGATCACAGCCATTTTTAAATGTGATGTCATGGGATTGTATTCGCCAGTCCAGATCAGAAATAATACACAATGCTTTTCCCAGAAGGAGCTACACATGGATGTCACTAAAATTCCATCCTGTTGTTTGCTTTCTCAGCGTGCTCAGTTTGTGTCTAGGAAATACAGCAGATGCTAATATAGAGAAAAATATTTATATAATATGAGCAGTGCAGATTGGCCCAAGAACTTTTTGTTTGATCTCATGTAACAGAATGGCTACAAATCAAGGGCTGCAGACAAAAGTTCAACAGTATTATATTATATAGCTGTGAAGGTTGTTCTGATCACCAGCCAGCAAAACAGAAGGTCAGGGAGTGTCTACACTTTTGGGCAACTCATTTACAAGGTCTGTGTAACGGCCTGAGCAAGCTCTTGCTGACCTGGTGCCTTTTTTCTGTGGAAATTCATGCAAGAAGTACTCTCCAAGTTTTGAGGTTCCTTTACCTGTTGGCAGGAAGAGAGAGGACAAAGTGGGTTTATATACACCAAGGAAGAAGCAGAGAATGTCCTGATAAAACTGCAGGGATTTCTGAGACGCTTGTGATGCTGGGGATGTCCCAGAGACACAGGAATGCTGGGCCAGTGGCTCTGGCCTTCCCTGCTAGTGAAACGGAGCCAGTTCTGTGAGAGCCGTGAAAAGGGTTTGGGTTACAAAGCATATTGTTTTCAATCATTTGTTCCTGAAATTATTTCAATTCTCCTCCCTTTCCTTCTTTTCCCCACATGAACTTGGCTTTGTGTATTTTCTGAGGAGCTGTTTATTATGATCAGAGGTTTTGAGCTGGCACATATTTTTACAGTGATTAGCAATTGTTCTCATAGGCAGTTAGCATCGTTTCTCTGCTTCAGGAGGGAAGAGAATAATTCAGAGTAAATCACAGGTTTGTTTCTGATTAAACTTCCTGGTTGGGGCCTCTTGATGACATCTTTTCCTTTCCATGCTTGATTAGATTCTTAAAATCCCCTACATCTGATCGATGCCATTGCTGTGAATGACAGGCATCAGTATTACCACTCTGGTGACTGAATTACTAGCAGTATTAAAGTTACTCAAATGTGTTAATTTGCAATAACAATGCATAATAATAATAATGATGATGATGTTATTTCCTTGGCCTAGTTGTTGTGATTATTACTGTTATTGTCATTTTCCCTCTGGTTTGCATTAACCTGTACTGTTGTGATGTGGGGTCTGCAGGTAATGTAACCTTGCAGGTTTTGGAGCGGAGGATCCATGCATGCACAGAAAACAAATTCAGAGTCTTAGATCTGAGAAACACTAAGGGCAGGGATTTTTTTTTTTTTTTCCTTATGTCTCATAAAGTGCCTAAAGAATGTTGATACTCCATTTTAGAAGTAGAATGGACACCCATTAATTCCTCTTTGCCTGCTTCTTTGGTGCAGTGATCGCTGCTGGAGAATCCCCCCCGGATCCTCAGCAGATCATTAGCACATGGCCTCCTGACCCCCAGTGCATACCATATGGACTACATTCTATTGCCTCTGGTGCACCATGCAGTCTGTGATGTATAATACAGCATCCTTTGTTTGGTCTTACATCCTGAACTAAAAGGAATTTTTTCTGTTCTATTCAGAAATAGAACAGGTTGGTTTTAAAACTGTTAGAGGATTGCAGTTACGTGTGGTCCAAGCTGCTCCCCTGGGACAAAAGTTCCAAACTTGAAGCTTTTAGTTTATCTTTTAATTCACTTCTTAATCCATATATATCTGGACTGTCGGTTACTTAATTCTCTTGCTTTAAAAACTCACTTTCAAATAGAGGAAGTACACTTTCAAGAATGTATCAGCTTAGTTCAATAAAAACTGAATGACATGAGTTGTTCTGAACCAGGGTGGCATTTCATAGCTGGCATCATAATGCAGTGAAGGCTTGCTGCTTGGCAAAGCCAATGTGAACACATGAACAGTGCTTCCATGAGCTATAAATAGCTTCTCTTAATCCTTGCATTGATCTTCATGTGCTTGCTTAAGGTTCACCTACTTATATTTGTATAGATTAATATAATTTCCTTCATTTACAATAAAATCAGCTGTATCTCAATATAATGTTAAACCCTGCAATTTGTCATGATTTAACAAGCAGTTATTAAAGATAAGAGCAGTTTCCCAGACTAAAGACTTAACAGCCAGTTAGTCTCCTACTTTGAAGCTGACCATTAATAAAGCATTTTCATGTCCTCCACAGCATTCTTTTGCTGGCACACTTACAAATGCTGCCTTAGTCCTGACATCAAGACTGATCTGCTGCCATTTAGTGGGGAGTCTGAAGAGAAATATCTTCCATATTATAAATACTGATTGTTGATCCTGTAATGGTCTAATGGAGAAGCTGACAAACATCAGCCCAAGCATGCTGCTTGTGAGTTGAGCATCACCAGCCAAGCAGCCACACAAGTGGATCTGGTCTGTGGCTGTGGTCAGGATTCCCAGTAAGGAATCTGTCATGTGGCATAAGGCTGATACTCGTGGTTTAAAGGAGAGTTAGGCTTCCCATTTAAAAATGACCATTTAGACGGAAATCACATAGTTTCTGACAGACGAGTGTACAATGTGGTGAAAGATCATCGTTTTTGACACCATGCTGCTGAAGGGACTGTCTTTCAGACAGAATATAAGGTCAGAACTCTAGGAATCTCGTCAATAAATACAATTCTCTGACAATTTCTGCATGGGAAGGAGTCTTAATTTTAATGTTTTCATTACTTCATTTTGCTTGCCTACGCTTCACTGCAGTTTATATAGGATATTTGCATTTTTCAATCTTATCCTGACATCTAATATTGCTAAATAGTTAAACAGTTGTATGATTTTCTACAAGTGATGGCATCCACATGGCTCATGATGATGTTACCATTTATAAACTTCAGGAAAAAGAAGGAAAAAAGTATATTTTGCAACATCAAAAAAATGTATATAATTGAGTATGCGACAGGAAGCTGAGAGGTTACACTTACTTTGGTGACAGCAGCTTATCAACACTGTTCTCCTGTAACACTTTGATTAGTAACTATGCTGTTAAAGACACCCTATTCCTACCTTAATTTTTATATTGCTGTTCTGGTACATGTGAATAGAGGGTGGTACATACAGTTGAAGTTCTTTCCCCTTCCTCCTCCACAAGAACACTTAAAGCTTTTGAGAAATGCATGTGTTAGTTTTTGAGGACTCCTGCTTTTGAACTGAGCGTGTTGCTTGATCCATAACATGGTTTGCTGTTTGACTTACTTTCTGTCTTAAAGCCAAATTTTGAACTATTTGCCCTTGGGAAGTTGGTCAGAGGCTTTGAGCTGCGTGAACTCAACAAGTTTTCCCCTTTTTCTCTGGAATTGGTGTCGCCTATACAAGTAAAGTCAGCAAGAATGATGGGGATATTACTTCCTTCATAAAGCCTGAAATAGAAACACAGAGAAGGAAGGTTGGGATTGGAAGGACCTGTAACTACTAGAAATGAAGATTTTTGATATGGAAAACATGGCATTCCAGAATCCACATGTTCAACACTATCATGCGTGGACTTGGGGGCCTCCTCCATCAGGAGAAGGAAAGGAATGATGGAGCTGGAAGCTCTTCTTCCACAGGGTGAGAGATGAAAATGAAAGGAAAAAACATGCCCTTTTGAGCAAATGCTTCAAATTTCCCATTTCAGAGGTCTTTTCTGCTACTGGATGCTCATAATTATTTTTTTTAATAAAAAATTCATAGATCCCAACACAATAGACTCAAATAACATGCTGGTGAGCTCCTATGTGCTGACCACACAATGTACCCCGACAGTTTCCACTCAGAAGCTGAAACAGGACTTGATTAACAAGCCTGGCGTAAATCAGTGCTGGAATATGCTGGCGGAGTGGTAAAGAAGAAGTTTTCCATACAGCGTTTGACTTTACAGGCACGGGAACTAAGAAGTGAAGCTTGAGACATGAATCTTGAGACTGCACCATGGCAGCTGCATACAAATAAGCAGCCTATACATTTGAAAGCTTGAGAAGTGAACCGGCTGTGCATTGAAAGGTAGGCATTTGGACGTGGTAAATTTAGCCCTGACTCATCCAATGGCAATTTTGACACTTGGGTGGACTAAATTACTTTTAGGAATTGCATCATGTTTTCACCAGATAGTTTGATTGAGCAGCATGGTTTAACCCATTCATATATGTGTGGCCAGGCTCTAGACCTTTCTCACTTGAAATAACTATGCGAAGTAACTATGCAAGAATTTGTATACGATATATAGGACATAGATATGTTCTGGCTTATCAAGCTCCTTTCTGTCAGAGGCAATCATACCAATTAATGGCTTAAACTTACCAAATAACGTCTTAAAACTGTTTGTTTGTTTAATTCACTACGCTCATTGTAAAAGACTTAGAAGACCCTTTACTGCTTTTAGCTAAAAAGCTGTTTCCAGAAAGTAGCAGAAGTTTCTTCACAGCTTTATCCTTCAAATTAAAGTGTTCTTTTCTTTCCCTGGTGTTAACTCCTCAAGTATTTACGGAAAGCACTTGTATGCCAAGCTGTTCAGCCTCTTCCTGATGGACAGGTGCCCTGTTTCCTCTGCCACCTTAGCAGTTCTCCTCTGCATCATTTCAACACGGAGGAATCAGAATCGAGCCCATTATCGCATATGGGCGCTTTCAGAACGGCGTCAATGCTTCCTGCTTTCAACCAGAAGGAGCCTGCCTCACACACTAGAAATGCATTTGCTGCTTTTCCCCAAGCAACACAGGATGGTCGTTCTCTTTTGCCAATGTCCTGGGTTTAAATGCTCACTAACTTCCAGGAATAGTGGTTTTCATTTCTGTTTGCCTTGCACACAAGATGCATTCCACTTCTGTTTGCGCACCTACAGTTTAGTGTTGATACTTATGTATAAACAAAGCTTGAAGCCAGAAAAAAAGATGATGGATATGCCGTTTCTGTTATTTTTTGACATTTAAATAGAAAAGTGAGTTCACAATTCAAACACTGTTTAAATGCTAATGTCCTTATTCCTAATAACCCAGCTAAATTCTGATGCAAAAGTAGACGTATACTTTTTCATCGGGTTTCTTAGCCTCTTGCACTAGCCAGATCAAGGGAACCTCTTTCCCACCTATCAGCTCATGACAAGGAACTATTCCAGCAGACACCGCTCACGCACACCACTGCCTCCACCTGCGGTGTCCTGCCGCGCCGTTACCCGTAACTGACCCGTTCAGCCTCTTTCCCAACGCTTGGTTCAACTATTGCAGCAGCCGCTTGGCGCAGCGCCGGGGCCGTTCGCTGCCCCTTCCTTGCCGCCGCGGCCCCACCGCTACGGTCCCGCGCGGGCGGCATCGCCGTTCAGGCGGTCCCGACCGCCGGGGCGGGGGGAGCGGGCCGAGCCCCGGGGTGCGCGGGCGGCTGCACCGACCTCTAGCCCCGGCCGGCTCCGCTTTCTGAGGCGGGTTTAACCCTCCCCAGGCGGGGCGGGCAGCGGGCAGGGGCCGGCGGGCGGGAAGGGCTGAGGCGAGGCGGTGCCTCGGGCCGGGCGCGGCGCTCGCCGGGGGCGCAGAGCGCGGCTGCCGCCTCCCGCCGCTGGCATGAGCGCCTCGGCGGCCACCGGCGTCTTCGTCCTGTCCCTCACCGCCATCCCCGTCACGTACCTCTTCAACTGCCTGGCGGCCACCGGCAGGTGAGGCGGGCGAGGCCGGGCGGCTCCCGCCCTGCGGCAGGGGAGCGGAGCGGAGCGGGCGGCGGGGCTGAGGGAGGTGCGGGCGCCCCGGGCAGCCCGGTGGGTATTTTTAGCGGCGGCGCAGGGACAGGGCAGCTGCGTCCGCGGGGCTGAGCGGGACCGGGAGGGAGGCGGAGCGGGGCAGCGGAGGGCGCGGGTCGGGCGGCGGACGGGACTCGCTCCCGGGTCCTGACCGCGTCCTCTAACGGAAACCGTGCCGGGATGCAACCGGGAGACGTGAGCGGGGCTCTTGGCCCGGGAGCCTCACCCCGGGACCCCCGAACCCTCCGGGTTAGCATCCTCTGCAGCGTGTCCCGGTGCTCCGGAGCAGGGGTCACCGCCGCCGAGAGGACAGAGCGGCCCGGGGGTGCCGCACGGCCCCGTCGTACCTGCCGCGCACCCAGCCTGGAGCCGCAGGGCAACGGGCGTTGGAGGCTGTCCCGGCGCCCAGCATTCACAAACAAAATCCAATTCTATTTTAAAACGAATGGAAGAACTCACCAGCTCCAGGCACCCCGTAAGACGTACGAGTTCTAACTGGAAGTGTCCATGTGCCCTTGCTCTGCCAAAAAATAGGATCCCAGGATCAACCACAGGTCTAGAAAAGAAAGGTCTTTCCTCATGGAAAAACCACTGTACTTAAAAGTCCTTGTGGTATTTTGTGATCGCACAGCCTGGGGTGTTTTGCAACTTTACTGCGCAAGTATTTGCTTCGTGGTTTTAAGGCTTAGCCACATCTGTTCTGTCCTCATTTTCCTCCTTCAGCCGATAACTTCATTTTTAGCGTCTCATTGCTAGGGAAATGCCGAATAACACATGCTGACTTACTTGATTCGTTGCCAATATTTATTTCAAAATGATAGACTGCAGTGAAAAGTCACTGCAATATTAACAGCTGTAATGGTATGAAGAGATTCATCACTGGGAAAACAGACTAGCAGAAGGTTCAAAGCATAAACAAAAGCAACACGCTAGTACTGCTCGTCCCGACTCAAAGTATGTGGGTATATTCTGATGCATTTGATCTTGCACGTTTTTTGCAACAATTTTAAGTCAAGTTGCACGAAGGCTGAAATTGTCATGTTATTATTTGCACACAATTTATTTTCTTGACACACGGAGTTGGTACTATGTATAAAAATCATATACCAAATATTTTTAGCATATGCTTCTGGACCTTACCTAACTTCACCCTCCTTTTTCACTCCATGCATAAGCATGAAAGTGAAGACGGATAAGAGTTTTATCTTAAAAAGAACTAAGTAGAACCTACCCAGAGCTATAAACCAATTTCAAACTGATTTTCTTAACTTGTATTTTCTTGCGGAAGAAGACAAATTTGCTTTGTGCCAAAGATTTTTGTCCTTTCCCCTGCCACCACTTTACACACACTAACATTATAGCCGTGTCTTCAGAGAAAAAGCCTTTTCTGCCGATCCCACCTGCCTTGCTTGCTGACCTCTCAACTGATAGAGAACTTTGGTAGCACTTCCAAAACTGGAAATTAGACCTAGATCCTTTGTAGGTGCTCCACGCTGCTACCTGTATTCCATGGGACTGATGTGTTTTATTTGTGAATATGTAATTTCCTGAGTAGATAATTTATTGCTGAGCTGAGACTAAATGTCCCTAATGATCCTTTTTGGCCTTGAAGTCCCTGTGTTTGTGACTTTCACCTCTCATTGGCCTCCAAGTTTTCCATCATTTTTGTTTATTTTTGCAGATACCAGTATGAAAACTGATTTCAGTCAGACAAATCTTGACTCCTGGCTATGTTGTTGATTGAGCTATTTTAGCATTTTCTTTTTTTAGATGATCACATGTGAAAAGACAGGCACGTAAATTCTGCAAAACTATAAAATGAGTTCCATGGCAGACAATGTGTCAGACTTTAAAAACTAAAACCACCCTTTTAAAAGGAGATTTAAAATACTTTTAAAGTGTTAAAAGTTACTTTTTGAGAGTGTGGGTATTTGAGGATAGCTGGTAAAAAAAAAAGCTGAACAAGCAAAATTCTGCCTATTGCTTTCTTTTCAATTCTTTTTCTTTTTCACACTGTTACAGTTCCTGGATAATTGTTCCAGTTGGATTGCTGGTTCTGGTTTTTATTGCTCTGTTGGCTCGTGTTCTTGTCAAAAGAAAACCACCCAAAGACCCTCTATTTTATGGTATGTCTTGGTAACAGTGAAGCTAAAATCAGAATGTATTAATTTATATACATGCTAATATATGACGGTTATTTCAGATTGAACATTTAAAGTATGGCTTCAGAACCCTGTCTGGTGAGGTGGTGCTAAGGAGCCAAGAAAGAAAGACCAGAGAAAAGACTAAGAGTAACATTAGAGTTGGGCCATGACTGAAACACTGTCGTAACTGCTCTGTTAGTATCCTCCTTGTAGCAGGACTTAGACTCTGCAGTAGACCTCTCGACTCTGCAGTAGACCTCCTCTCATATATCTCAACCTGTGTGTACTCATTTAGTCTTTCTGGAACTTTTGGATCAATGACCTCCATGGCTTGGTTCTTCCTATGATTGAATTCCTTAATTCTCCCATTTTTATTAGGCTTCTGTGTTAACTCACCTTTGTGATACACAAGAAAGTTCAAACCATCCCAGTTCCTGGCTTAGGCTGTCTGCAGACTCAAGCATTTCTATACTGATTCTTTGCCGTAAAAGAATAGAGATAATGATCACCCTTTAAAAGGACACCTTAGTTCTAGCAAAATCTAGAATAAAAAACCAATTTGACAATATGGGCCCATAGGCAAAGCAGGGTACAAACCACCTGTATTTGCCTTCTGTCTTCCTCCTCATTACACCTCATAGGCGTCATTCCCCACTGTTCTGCATGAGTCTGAAGTCAAAGGAAATAAATAGCATAAACCTACCACAAATAAATTTCCTGTGTCAAAGGAGTGACTTGCTAACTTGCCAGATAGGTCTCCTATGGACTGCTGTGGCTGATGCAGTTTGCCTTGCTCACCTCCAAAAATGGCAAGTCACATTTCCCTCTCCACCTCCTTTTTATTGTCCTTTCTCCTTTCCAAAAGGTGAGGACAGTCAAGGTTTTACACTTCGTGCGACCAAGGTTTTTGAAAGGCTACACAGTTGTTTCTGCAGACACTGACTTTCCATGGAGGCTGTGCCTACAGCTCTGCCGAGTTTCATATTCCAGAGAAAAGTTTCCTAAGAACTTTGTTGACTAACCACTGATAAAAAAAATGCAACGCTATGTGGGAAAATCACATTGCGTGTTAAATATCTGTGACCTCAAAGTAAATGCATCTGGTTCAGTAGATCCCTGCCTGATTGAATTTATCAGACTGTGAAGCAGCTGTGTGGTTCCAAATCTTATTTTTTTTACTCTTTATCTTATTACAGTTTATGCTGTATTTGCCTTTACCAGTGTAGTGAATCTAATAATTGGACTTGAACAGGATGGAATTATTGATGGATTCATGACTCATTACTTGAGAGAGGTAAGCAATTGTTTGGCTTACAAATGTAAACAAAATCTTTGCTATAAATAACTTGGTATAGTATTTGTCACAGGAAAATAGCCAGTTACACATTCAAAAGGGTCTTCTTGAATTTGGTCATTGACCCATTTCATTGTAGTTACGGGCAAAACTTTCACTGACCTGAAATCACTCGTTTGGGAAAAACAGCGCTCTTTTCAAGCTCCAGTGTAATTTCACTTGGTTTAAATAATAGTATTCTATATTTGTTTCTCTGGGAATTGAATAGACTGTATGTGTTTGCAGAAAACTATAGGTAGGATTCAGGAGTGGATGAGTACTGCAAGACTGTCATGGTTTAAGCCTAGCTGATAACTTAGAACCACAGTCAGCATTGTTCTCAGACTAAAGCTGAAATACAGCACAGCATGGTCCACTAGTAAGGAGGAAAATAACTGTTACAGCTGAAACCAGGACAAGTACCCAAATACATTACCAAGAAAGAAGCAAAATTGCTCCTTTATTTTTGTCTAATCACTTTACTGAAAGGAATTGGAGTTAAAAAGTGATGACGCCAGATACCTAGTCAGCAGAATCTGTTGGCTGCTGAATATCAACATCCACCAAAAATAGCTCAGTAAGAGCTTGACATGAAAGTCATTGAAAAGATCCATGAAATGAGTTGGACCTTACAAGGTTATATATTGTCATCAGTATATTCAATACTGTTGTGGATCTCAAGGTTGCTAAATGTATCTTAATTTGTTTCATGTTAAGTGTGTCTTTATTTTGTAGCTTTTATCACTAAAATATGGAAAAGTAATATTTCCATAAAATAGCAGAACAGTGCTGACAGTAGCATGAAAAGTCTTCCTTCCCATCTTGCACCCTATTTTGCAAATATAGAACTGATTTAATTATAGCTGATCCTGCCTAAATAAAATCTGTGCTTGGAAACATTCATTATCAGTTAAAACCTGTACCTCTGGATTAAAAGAGCATCAGTTACTTTTCAGAAACTGTTTCCTGCTCTTTAATTAATAAATTATTCTTTCTCTAATCACGGTATCTTTTTTAAAACAAATGTTCCCTAGGGTGAACCGTATCTGAACACTGCATATGGCCACGTGATCTGCTATTGGGATGGCTCCGTTCATTACCTGATGTATCTGTTGATGGTGGCAGCTATTGCATGGGAGTAAGGAATTCTGCATCCTGTTTACTTTGGTGCATGCTTATTTAACCTACAAATGGCATTCTTTGCTATGCAGTATTTAGATTTTTCTTTCAGGACTCTTTCATGTCTTAGGCCAAAGCAACACTTAAAGTTTAATTACTTTCAGGAGCTGTACCTTCACCAAGTTACCCTTTCAGATGAATAAGCCCAGAAAAGCACTGAGTTGAAGTCTGTTTTCTTTACTCTGCAGCAGAGAGCATAAGCCCATCTGCATGCTGTGTGTTAGCTAAAAGGAAAGCTAACATGTTAAAACCATGTGTGAAACCCCATTTTTTTCCCCTGAAGATATTTATGATAGGAATTAATGTACTGCTCAGCATGATGATCTCTCATCCATGTTAGAATGTATCATGCAGTTTAAGAGAAAATAATTATTTCCAGAGATTCTTATGTTTCTTGCTGTTGAATAAAGAGATTGAGAAACTAAATACTTGAATTCCAGAGGCTAATGTACCTGCTGGTCATAGAAGCATTAACAGAGTGAAATTAATAATTAGTTATTCCTTTATAGTCTTGTACAACCTGTGATGTGCAAAATCATACAGTCAGACTTCAGATGAGTGTAACACAACAGCAAATAACTGAATGTGCACAAATCCTGTCCTGTTCATGTGATAACCTTCTCACACGTGAATGTGGGATTTCCCCCTTTCAGAGTCAAATACCCGCTGTTGACTTGTGGTACAGATTTTAAGACCTTTACTCAGTAAGACACAACCATGGCAGTTGGTGTAATATTTAAGGGTGATTTGGGGTAAGGTATTTTTAGTGACTATGCAATATTGATGTCTTGTTTTCTTTTATAAACAGACAAAGCTATAGAACCATTGGCCTCTACTGGCTAGGTTCCATTATCATGAGCATCATTGTCTTTATGCCTGGAAACATTGTTGGTAAGGACATAATTTATATGACTAACATTTTCCTGTGAAGCATTTTCTAAATTCAGCATTAGATTATCTATATTTTATTGCAATATCGATTCCTTTCTGTAGTACTGCAAAAGAGGAGTTTTAGGAATATCAGTAGAGATGCAAAAAGAACAAAAAAAGTGTTGTATTTTGTTATACCCGTAAGGCTTTCATCGAAACTAGGTTTAATTTAAGCAATAAATCAATAACTGCTTCCCAGTATCAGAGAAATATGAAGCTTATTTTGCATAAAATTTCCAATTTATTTAATAGTCTGACTTTCAAGCACCTTAGAAGAGGCATCCAAATCACTTTTAAAAGGGAAATCTGGATTTTACTCTATTTTAAAAAGAATTTTAACACTGCTAGATTTCTAACATAAATTAATGCATGGTTTGTGCTGATAGAGGCGATTGTAGTAAGAAATCTTACATCATTATTACCGGCAGGTGCATCTTTAGGAGTGCCAGTCCTCTCAATTAGAGATTTCCTTTTTAGCAAAGCTTAAATTGATGCAAAGGTGACAGGTGCTCAACTGAGAAAAATGTTCATGTGTCCTAATCATGCAGTCAGCTTTAGAAAAGCTTGTTCTGGCTTTTTATGACAGAGGGGGAGTATTCATGGTGCAGCCTGGGGCCAGTTCAGTTCCCTCCTTTGTAGATACACATGCACCACAGAGAAAACAGTCAGCAGATTTAATGTGACAGCGTTTCTCCCTCTTGCCTCTGGGGAAAGCAGAGAAACTTGTTATCATGAGCATGCATTAAGCCTTCCTTTCTGACAGAGAGTAGCCAGTGTAGACACACGGATTTTCCTGATTTACCTGGGCTGAGGACTGTTCTGAATTTGTGTTCTGTCCTCAAACACGAGTACAGGCCTGTAGGAGAAATCAGGGCTTTGGAAAATATATACAATAGCAGAGCTTAAAAAAAATAGGTATATTCCTGTTTTCCATTTTTCAAAGAATAATGCCCCTTTTTGAAGCAGGTTCCACTAAGAGGTTTTAAAGATGCCCCATCCTATAGGATTACCTACGCAGAGTGACTAAGGTGGTTTCCTCAAAACCTCTCTAATTTCCAAAGTGACTTCTTGTCTGATGGGCTTTGTCACCTGTGACTCTGCCACTACTGAGCACATCATTTTCAACAAAATGTGTGTGCTGCTTTAACACTGGTTACTGATGTTTTATATTTACTTTACCATAGCTGCTTCAGAGTTTATATTACATAGGATTTTTTTTTAACTCTTTTCCAATACAGCTTACAAATTCTTATACATCTTATAATTAATCTTTTAACAGGCAAATATGGAACAAAAGTGTTTCCTGCTTTTTTCTTAAGTATACCATACATTTGCCTTCCCATATGGGCTGGGTTCCGAATTTATAACCAACCTTCCGTGACTCACGACACTCCAGTCAAGGTAATATTATTGTATTTAACTGTTGGCTACCGTAAGACTGAAACTGTTTCTACTGAGTTTCGTAGGTCTCTTGGTGAGCATGGAATGCACTGTAACTGCTCACTGTTACACAGTTGCTGCCAGTCTGTGTAGGCATTGCTAAACATCTATACTGCAGGACCATTTAAACATGGTGGGTACAGAACTCATTTATATGTGTGATTGTGTTACTATGCTCTATGTATTCAGTTTCTGACTGTTTCAGTTTCTTAGCTGATGAAAATATTGACATATACCAGCTCCATAAAGTACCACAAAATCCTCATAGAAGCTCTGCAGGAAAGTATTCTTCTGCAGACGACTTACAGATTTCATGTTATTTAGTGTTTTTTGTGTGTACATTCTGCAACATTAGATTTTACAGGTAATGTCTATTAATTGATATGTAAATTATTTACACTTCTTGTTAAAACAAAAAAAAAATTGCAAAAATGTTTACTAAAAATTCCTTAGACCTTCACCTTTGAATTTAATAGTTGGGCTGTAATAAGATTAACTGAGCAAGAAGAAAATGCAATAATATTTTATGCACTGTTTTATGTCAAAAAATAGCCCCTGCAGTACAAAGCACCCAGCAGATCTTTAACTCTTTGTTGCTATGAGCAAACCAGTTTATTGCCACAGCACACCGTGTCAGCTCTATGTAATATGCTAAATATTTTTGCATCACAAGAGCTCCTACGTCTCAGTCAGGTTCATTCTGTAACTGAAAACACAGACACAGATGAAGGAGCTAATTCCTATTCTATAGCTAATAGGCAGTCATTGTGCGAGTGGCATAGCCAGTGCCATAGAATAACAGCAGATGATGCATTGACAGATTTTCCCAGAAATGTATGAAAGAGAACATTCAGCCATCCATCCATTAATCTTCAGTAGGAAATAGGGGTATAGACAGAGGTTCCTATCTCCTGGAGTTTGAAGAACTGCTACAGAATCACCACTTTTAGTGTAAACCTCTATGAAAAGCAAACTGGGGGAGACTTCAGGTGCCAAAACCTCTTCTACACTCCTGCACAGGCTTATAGGAAACTGCATATCCCATCCCAAAGCAATTTGAACTGATTTACTTAAATGCATCACTAATTCTGACCAGAAACGGATTCTTTAAAGTCATCAGGGTAAAGAAGTTAAATGTAGTTAATAACAATGATTTTTCCTATGTGTATTACTGAGAACTTCCTTTGCTTGGAGGATGGATGAAGGAAGGTGTCAGTTTGCCTTCCTAGTACTGAGGACACCACAGAAATTGCTATTATAGAAAATACGTGATGGACTGCTTATTTGCTGAAATATAGCCATGTCTCCTATGCTTATCAGGAGCTGAACTGCTTACCTAGGTTTGATATTTTACTTTGGTATATATTGTAGAGAAACTTAGTTTGTAAATTGTTTCAAAACGAGAGTGTATAAAAAGCTGGTGATCTGAAAATTGAACATTGTACTTCTTAGTGAATCCTTTCTTGTAAACCTGGACTCCCTTACTCAGGTCACAGAAGCAGCCTTGATTCCTTTCACTGGGTCCTCCTGTCTTCCTAAGTAGTTTATTTTTTAGAAGTCATATTTATCTTCACAGCTAACTTATGCTTCATATCAGAGCATAAATACCCGTGTTCAATAACTGCACCTTAAAATGCTTTTAAATCTTAATATGACTCCTCATGATTTTTTTATACAACTCTTAGTCCTAAATTAAATATTGTTTCCAGGAAGTAATTGTGTGTAATGCTACTAAACATTGCGAGTCCTGAAAATATTTAGTTCTCTTTCAATCTTTTCCAATTAGCTGTAAACTTGAACTTCTTTTAGCTACCATTATTCAGAGTTGGTATTAAAAGATTTAGGAAAAAAATGTAATAACACTTTTGAATGTGTCAGTGCAAGTATATAGAAAAATGCTTACATGAAAGCATGGGAAGCAAGCTGTGTTCTGTTGGCCACAGTATTCATTGCTATGTTATTATTATACACCATTTAGTTAAAAAAAATAACTAAAATCAGTGTGGAGACAGAGAAGAGGTATTGACATTCTGGATGTTTTCTAATAGAGGTCAGTGCATAAGAAAGGAATAGAGTTTTACCCCCATTCAGAGTCAAACCAAGCTGTGCTGCAGTATTTGCAAAGCTCAGCAGATTCATCTCAAGTGTATCAGTTCAGAAAAGTTTAATGTACTTTAACAGAACTAATACACACATTCATGTTTGCATATGAATTCTGAAGTGACTGACTTCTGTGGACAGCACACAAGATTATTCCAATTCCTTAAACCCCATCACGTAAGGAGGCTCTCAGAAGTTATGGAAAATAGCTTTTTCCTGGAAGTGAGAAAAATGGCAAAGCGGGCCAACACACTTCCTTGCTACACAAAAGAAACAGCAGGGTTGGCGGGATCTGTGCAGAGTTCAATCATGTTTGCAATACATGGGGGATTGTGTGGCAGGTCATCGCTACTCGGCCAGTGTGCTTGACACATTAATTCATTTTAACACATATTGATGTGAACTTGCTGTGTAAGAGAAAGGTAACAAACAGGTCTGTCAGCAAAGCGCATGCTGTCTTTCAGCTTCTTGCTTCTGGTTTTTTGTAAGCGTTGCATTTTCATTTTGTTTGCATAAATGCATGCACAGAGAAAAAAGGTGCGAGTTTTCCCTACCTTGGCAATTTCACAAACTTGAATTGCACCAAAGGTCATTCCCACTAATACTGGCTTTGTCTCCAAAACCTCTCAGTACAAAGTTCTGTTGTAGCTTTGTGATCACAGTAAATGTGCACATTCATTTAACACGCCTTTTGAAAGGAGGAGTGATGCATATATATTTCATACTTAGAGAAAAGTGGAAAGAAAATAAATCAACCCTCAACTTTCCATTGTCCTTAGGTAGTCTACACCTGAAAATTACTTACAACTCAACGGCCATGGGAGGCCTTTGTCTTTCATAGGAATAAATGTTAGACTAGACACCTTCTTTGCAGGTAACATTATAAACGATCCTACACTAGTATTTTAAATACCGTGAAGTGACACCATACTGCCAAAACAAGCCTGGTCTTTGTGTTTGAAAACCAAAAGCGTCAATTTGTATTTTAGTTTTAAAAGAAAGAAAAAAGAAAGTCAGTTTTATGGAAGAGGCGGCCTATGTCTTTAAAGTAGCACTACTGTTAAACTACAGTTCAGATCTTGCAGTTCTTACTCAGGAATTGAGCTTGCAAGGTCAGTTCTCGTGTTTCAATAACTTTCTTGTGAGTATCTTTATCCTGAGTGCCTTTAACTGTGCCTCTACATCCTAATTATTGTTTTGTGCTTTGGAGACATTTCCACAAGTGTATAACAGGAAGGAAATCAGGTTTTTCTTTTGCTGTCTGTGTGCCAACATGCAGCTAATAAAAAGGAAGAGGAAATGAGTAACACATATAAATGGAGAAGTTTTTCCCTCTGAAAACAGAAGGGATACAGAAAGATACTCTGATGTGCTTGTAGTTTTGTGGCTACACAGTGCTGAAAGAGCATGCTGAATTATTTCTATGGGTCCTGTAAGTTTTACCATATAGACAAAGAAATGCCTTTGATTCCTCCAAAGCCATCTTCTGTGTTAAATATCTACATGGTCTTTGCTACTGTAGAGTGTGAACCCCTCACATCTGCCCATGCGGTGCAGGGGGATTCCTGTTCTGAGGCTGAGGAAGAGAGCCACAGGCCACATCAGATCCAGATGCCGACAAGTGCTTCAGTGCCCATCAGAGAAATCCATAGTGTACAGCAATAAAAGAATGAAAGGAGGATTTTCCATTCTCTATACACACACACACACACTGTATTCTCTGTTTCTGTGTTACACATAAAAGGTATATCATTTGCTCAGTGAACTCAGCAGAGAACTCAATGGGCCACAGAAAAGTTTTTATTTTATGCCAGTGATATTCCATTAATTTCAATAGTGTCACAGGCTGCTGAAAACCAGCACTCCCTCTCAGTAAGGATGGACCCTCATTTTGCTGTCTCTCCAAACAGTCCTTTTACAAAGCATAATAGATTCAACTTCAAATCTTTCGAGACAAACCTACGCTTTCAAAGCTTTTCTGTATGTGGACATTCAGGAAAATTAATTCATTCCAATTAACAAAAGACACAACTTTGAAGAAATCAGCTATGCTGCTTTAAAGCCTTCTGTGATTGCAGAGTTAGTGTTTGTTTGATCTAAGTTGTTTTAAAAGTAATCTTTATTGAAATGGGTTTAGTTAGATCCATCCATTTCTACAGTTTATTCATATTAATTTTCCCACAGCATCCTATCAAGTCTAAAGTCACCTCTGTAGATGTGGAAGTCTTTCCACCTCCGAAATCAGTGGATAAAGAGCATAATTTAACAGAACTGTGTCTGTGATAACGTTTCACTGCTTCACCCTTCTTGTAGTGACTCATCTGCAGTTAAATACATGTCATGTGGAATCAGGATGTATTTACTAAACATGTTCTGTGTTGCAGGTGGTTCAGGAAGTCCAGAAGAAAGGACTCTTAAGACGACCAATAGATTTAATGCTGGCTGCATATCTCATTCTAGCAACAGGGTTTTGCATATTTAGGGGCATGGTAAGTTGAAGATATTTTAATATTCAGTCCTCTAATTTTAGAAAAACTTGAAAACTTGAAATCCTCGTGTCTATGTGAGAAAGTCTGTACATTTTGGTCCAGGGAAATCTGGTGACTTTCAGGGTTGGAATAGGCCTTAGATATAAAAGGGACAAATTGTTTATTTATGCTGATTAGCAGTGCTTTGCTTCTCCATTTTGCCCTGGGTAAAGTATGTTTTTCAAAAGGAGGTGCAAATCGCAACAGTAAATAACATCCCAAGTGCAGATCAACATGATCTAAACCTGTTTTCATTCTGGTATTACATTTATGGCCAAGAACACAGAGATAAAAAACCGACTAAGTCTGTTTTCATGTTTTTCCTAAACAGAGATGCATCGTTAAAATTATAAAGGAAACCAAGTTAATTTACACTGCATTAGATAGAGAACAGAGAGAACATTTCCACGTGAAAAAAAATTACCCATATGACACGAACAACCCATATTCTACTTGTTTCTACTTACCAAGAGCTTACTTTTAAAAAAAGTTTGCTTTCTAAGCACAGCTGATTGAACTAAAATTTCTGAGGGAATGGATCAGTACTGAAAATGCCTGAAGTAGAAAAATGCAGTAGTAGGTAAATCTAGTCCTTTGTCAGCTCTAAAGCATTTTAAGCTTCTCTCTTAAGCAGACGGTAAATTGTGCATCTTTAAGTGAACAGAGATCAAATGTTGAGGTGTTTTAGATAACCACCTGCCTGCTTGATGTGGAGATCTGACCCTGTCTAGAACAATTCAAGTACCCAAGTAACATTTTCTTTACCAGTGCAGATTGTCCTTTTGTGGTTCTGCTGCTCACATACTTGGTCATCTTCAGCCGTGTCACTGAAAACTTCCCTCTCTTTTTTTCCTGCTAACTTGTCACAGACTGCTTTATTTCTTCTTACAGATCGTGCTTAAGAGCAGCACTGACAACCATCTGTTTTACCTGCAACTTTGTTGTGGGGAATGTTAATTCATGCTCTAACATCTAATTTGGTTCTACAATCCCACTGCTTCATTTCTCAGAGCAATTTTTTTTGCTGAGTTTGAGTGTGGTCATTTCCTTAGATACTTCATTTGCCGAACAGGAACTGCTTACTGGCCTTACTTATACACACAGAGGTCTGTGTAAGCTGCAGTAACCATGAGTTTGTGAAAAAGTGGATAAAATCTAATGCATTATAGCCCACTCAGACCTGACTCTTGGAGGCCCATGTCGGAAAAGATCAGGGATGAATGTCCACTGTTTGTAAATATTTACATTTCCCCCTCCAAGTCACATAACAAATACACATGAAACTAAGCTGTGCAAAACTTACTGTTCAGTCCTGTAATTTAAGCATTAATGATGCCTTGCCATAAAACAGTGACAGCTGTTGACATAGATTGATAACTCATTTTACAATAGTATTTTTTGTAGTAGTTTTAAGGACTATCATGAAAAGGAACTACTTTTGTCTCTCTCCGTGTTTATTGGGAACTTGTTCTTTCTATATGAACACAAAATCCAACAATCTCTCCTTTGCTACTCTCCTTTAAAAATTACTATTATTTTAAGTAACACTGTCTCTCCGCATTGCTCTCCACTGCTATCATGCCACAGTGCAACTTTTCTCTTGGACTACATTTACAGCTTGCTATTCCCAATTGGGTGCTTAACCTGAGGTTTCCATTGTTTGAGCAGTTTTCCATTGGCAAGTTCATTTGCCGGGATCAAAGTCTGTTCATGAGAGCAAATCAATAGCAATTAGACTTTCACTACAGCTTAGCCAACAGACTGAACTCTCTTCCAGTCAAAATCTTTAAAGCAGGCTATCAGCATTTCCTCACAAACCCTCTCAGCAGGAGCTGAGAAGAGGCTCCATTTTCAGCTTTTAATTGGTGATCAAATGGATCACTCGCACAACAGGCTTTGAGCAAGCCTCTGGGGTAGCAGTGCTGCAGACCACTGGTGAATCTTTAGGGCTGTGGTTTAGAACATGTTCTTTGTTCATGGGAAGTTTTACAAATTCTCCTTAGATTGCTCTGGATTGCCCTGCTGAACTCTGCCGGCTGTATATTCAACTTCATGAGCCCTACATAAAAGATCCTGCCGCCTATCCTAAGCTTCAGGTAAAGCATTGCAGAGCATAGAGTAGTAAGTGATTTGTTAACTGGTGCAAAGATGGGTTTCACAGACGGCAAGATCAATATGGGAAGTATTTGCTCATGGCACGTTATGGTACTTCATGTATTCTCATGCAGCCATTACAGGGTACCAACTCTTCAACCCTTATACAAACCCTATTGACAGAAGCATTGCAGAGGAGGGAATGCTGTGCTTTAGATTTGCAGTATTTGCAAGGTTGCCGTTCTTTTGCAACCCTGGCTTCTGCAAGAACCAAGTATCTCTGCTGAACCTGTTCTTTCTGGGAAAGGGGTGGCTTGGGTGTATCTCATGCCTCCCAATTGAGTGTGATGGAGCTTGAGAAACAGACCCTATGTTGTGTTGGATTAGGTCAAGGCATGCTTATTGGCATGGTCTCAAGATGGCAAGGGGTAAGAAAACGTGTCCTGGGGTGAAGTGGATTTGGATGGGGCAAAGAGACAACAGCCATCAATATTAGTGGAGACCTTAGGGCAGCTGGATCCAGTCAACTGCATCCAGGTGTAGTTTTGAGTAGTCTCAGCTCTTCAGTCAATCGGCTAATTTTTAAATGCATTTCCCTCATACTGCAAAGCAACTAATATTTCTGTTTAAAATGCAGATGCTGGCATACATGTTCTACTCTGTGCCATACCATGTGATTGCTCTGTATGGCCTACTGGTGCCTGGTTGTTCCTGGATGCCTGATTTAACCCTTATACATGCTGGAGGACTAGCTCAGGTATTTCTTTGTAAAATGTTCACTTTTTAATTACAAGATAATGAGTAGAGACCTATGCAATAAATAAGAGGCCCATGGCTTGATCATCCTATACAGGTTTTATGACACTTTAACTCAGATCACCTTTTATATCTGTAAAAACACTAATTTAAGGGAGTGGAATATCAAACCTCTTAACATGTCTCTAATGAATGACTGCATTCTTGTTTTAGTAGATTTCATCCTACTGCAGAATCTTTTTACTGGGCTCATTTAAACCTTATTAAGCAGTATGCACTCTTTAGCTGAGACTTTAAGGAAGACTGTCTTAAAGCTGTAACAGTCAACCACATAAAAAAAACCCCAAACACAACAAAACAGCACAATACTTTGTTTCCATGATATATGTTGACCAACGAGGTAGTTGGAAAGACATAAGTGGAAAAAGTATCTACTAGTCACACCAAATGGTCAATATCAGTTGATGATGCTGGTATACCACCAGGAACCTCCTGGGCCACAAACCACAGTAACACTGGGACATGCTTGTGCTGCCAAAGGCAGGCCAATGATTATACTTTAACTCATTCTGTTCTGATTATCTTAAATAAATGAGTGTAGTTAATTACAAGATGATAGTGATGCTTATGACAAGACAGACCAAACCAAAATAATTAACAGGAGCCAATAAATAACTTCTCATGACATACAGATGACCATTAAGCAGTTGAGACAGCAACAATTGATTTGTACTGTAAGAAATTAAATGTGCTCTGAGCATCCAGACAATGAAGAAAATACACACATAATGCTGTACCAATAATGTGAACATGGGGACACAGCAATAAGTGTAATTCAAGTACCACTATTAGACAAACACAAACCAATGCTGTGCTCCTCAGGCCTGAGATAATCACAGATGCAAACTCCAATCCAACTTAACTGCCCAGCAAGGATGTGGAGAGCGTAATTTGATTTTCTATTTGTGAGCAATTATTACACAAAATATGACTACTTTTTCCTACACAGTTTCTAGAGAATCTTGAATTACCAAATGATATCAAAACAGAACCTGGCAAACATTAATGAGGAGGTTTAGATGAGCAAAAGGTACCATAAATACTATGCAACTGTTTGCCCCAAATCTAACTTACAAAAGCACAAGCTAGCTAAAGTAGGCAAGCTGGTGTCAGGAACCTCTCTCTACTGACAGATTGCTCAGGTTTCATGAATTCCCCAGACGGTCAGCAAAGAAACTGCTCCTTCAAAAATTACCTAGCACAAGGAGAGGTAAAGCGGAAGTCAGAGTGTGCTATCACAATCTTGCAAGTTCACCAAACACTCAGCCTCTGAGACTGGAGACAGGTTTTGGTTTGTTTGGTTTTTTTCTTGTTTGTTTTTCTGTTAAATGTTTCCCATAACAAATGCTCCCCTTTTTTTAATGGCACTTTGTACCTTCTGACTGTATGATTACTACATGCAGCATCTTGGTGCTGCAAAGTCTAAAACCCCTCTGCTATCCTTTGTGGTTTGGCTTCAGGATAATGCCAATTTACATATTAGACAAGGAGAAGATAAAGCTATTGGTAACCCAAAGCTAACGCTTGCAATTTCCCATTTTACTCTTTAAAGCTTGTCCTAGGCACAAGCAAAAATTGTGGGCTAACAAATGTGGATCAAGAGAATGGTGTGGTGCAGAACACCCCCCACATGTGATCCCAATTCAGAAAATTCTTTAGGTCTGGGAGAGGTTTTTTGTAGTTTTTACTTTAACAGGCTGCAGAATGAACTTCAGCCATCCCACAACTGACCATGATTTAATTGATCTGAGCTGGTAAACTGCGGGATGAAAAATGGGTGCGACAATACATTGATCACTCCTAGGTTACTTTTGGGTTCAGTCATTTTGAGGCGCAAAATGAATTTCCAGGTTTGTCAACTGTTTTCTCAAGTTAAAACATTGTAATTGATACTCGGAACATATGTAATTGATACTCAAAACATATGTAATTACCAAAACACATTTTGCTTTCTATTACACACAAAGATCCAATAAAGGTAACAATGGAAACAGTGGGTATTGCTCCCCAGGAAAGAGCACTTCTCCTACAGACAGCGAACGTGGGAATTCTCATTATTTTTATTTCAATCGTTATGAAGTATGTGCTTTTTACAAAAAACAAGTCTCAAATACCATGTGATGCATCTGAACCAAGACCACCTGAAGGTGCGAAGCCTTTCACACGCTAAGAGAAAAGGTACTGGTTTTCAGAATTACACACAGCTCTCAGGTTGAATTATTCTGTCACTACCATCCAGACTTCAAACCCAGGTTGTAACCCTTATGAGACTTTCTGAAGCTCTTTAAATGTTACACAGCTAAGGTACCAGAAGCTCTGATTCTATGAAAGTATTGGAAACTTCTGAACTTGTGAGCTACATAAGAAGGGATGAAGAGCCATAGCCCTGCTACCCAAAACTATTCTGTCTCACCAACTCTCCATAGCTCATTGTCCTGTTCTCCAGATGCAGGAAGCTTTTCTCTACTCCTTCTCCATTGGTTTGTCTTAATCCTGGCATTTTTGGTGGCTAGTTTCTTGCAATGCCCCTTGTCTACAAGAGAACCTAAACCCAAGGAGCATATTTTTCTAAGTAAGTTACTTTCTCCCCACTCTATTTGATGGCTTTCCTTAGGCTCATATGACCTCGTCCAAACCCCTCCAAAATAAGTGACAATCTCTGCCTGATTTTAGCCAGTTTTGGAGAGAAGGCACAGAGTGAAGAAGGACTCCTAACCTTTTTCCAAGCCCTTCTCTATCCCTAGGAGGAGGGCTTTCCTGACTGCAGGATATGAAATATTCAAAGTACAGCCTACAAAGACAAAAGATATAATTAAAAAAATCTAACCCCAAGCTATTTCATACAGACAAAAAGCTTAATGAGGAGCAGGCACAAATAGCAGTTGTCAGGCTGAGCAGTGCCATGTCCAGCACCAGGCAGCTCCCAAGTGCTGGCCAAGGCTTCGACATTATAAAGGCTGGGTGTAAAACCAATAAGGCTACCTTAGACATTTACCCGCAGCATCTCATTTGGTTGATTTCTCAACCAAGGTTTAGCGGTTTGGTCCTCAAAACTCTTCACTTGAGAGGGTTCAGTAACAGAAAGCTGTAAGGAATGGCTCATTCACTGAAAGGACCTGATCATGGCAAGATAACACAACAGACTCCAGGTTGCTCTCACCACAGTGCCAGCCTGTGGCATGACAGGCAGAAAGCTCTGCAGTAACTAACAGCTATTGTCTTAAAATCATGGGTTTGGTGCAAACCTGCCTGGTACTTGAAAGAACAGCAGGACTGGGCTACTGGTGAGTGAGAGATCTGCTTGTAAGACACATCCCTGCCCTAAGGGAGAAAAAATAAAGGGGGAGCGTGTGGGGAGAGAGCAGAAGCAGAGCACAGTGATGGAAAGGAAACACATGAGATTAAAGCACAATTTCCACAGAGACAAATCAATTTAAAAAAAAAAAGATAAATTGACTTCAACAGACCTAAATATCCTCCCTGGTAATGAAAGGAAAAAGCAATGTGCTATATTGAAAAACAAGTCTAATAAACAGTAACTTCATTATACAGTGCATCATTAGCTAGCAAAAAGTCTTCATGAGCTACAAACAAAATGTTTCTGCTTTTCCTTTTAAAATGCTCAAAACTCACTAATGCGCCACAACTCTTGTAAAAGACCACACAATAAGGCTTAGATCTTCAAAGGCATCGAGGAGGCTGTGGGAGCTCTAGGTCTCAACAGCAGCCCTTACAGTTCTGTCTGGCAAGGCTTAATATGAACTTATGAATGTACTATCAACTTACTGTGATGCACGGCTGGTCACAAATGGGTGACAAATGGGTCTTGCAGTCCTCCAGAGAAGTACATAGCTTAGCAGAAGAAGCTCTAAGAATACTACCAGGAGGCTGTGTCTTGGTAAACCTCAGACAGATGCAAGCCTCCTCCCTACATCCTGACACTGGCTGGCTATTTACTTGGGAAGCTGCTATCTCATGCAACAAGAAGACTTTGCCCCCAAGCACTAATACACTGGTTGCCTAGGTTGAGCAGGCTCCCAAGGGAAGGAAAGGCTAAGCAAGGCCCCAGGTGCTAAAGGCAGTTCCTTCCTGTCTAAGACAGATGAGGACAAACAAGCTGTGAGAGACAGTGAATTATGAGACCAATATGAAAAGGCTGCTGATAGTTTGGCCCTGAACATCTCTTTACTGTGTAATAGCTATTTACAGAAACATGTTAAGTGGCACTCTCCTGAAGTTTGTTTTATTTGATTTCTTTGATTACTCTGTTTCCTGGCTCAGGTGTGGCAGATCAGCTGTCCCAATTCAGTGGAGGTGATTAGAATCACCTGAAAACCAATTGCCTTTTCTGCTTTGATGGGTGGCCTCAGCCTAACCTTTTGCTGGAAGGGTGTGTATTAAAACACCTGAACTGTATTTATTTCACTTTCTAGTTTGCTAACTGTGAGCAAAACTGTTTTCTTTGTGAGTCTCCAGTGCACATCTCCACGGCTAACTAACTAAATAATAATAAACCAAAATGGACACACAATAGTTAATGTGAACGAGCTGTGGCTTGAAATAGCAGGTAACAGATGGAGACAAAAGACAGTGACTATCCTGACGCTTCTATCTTTAAATGTTTGTTTATGCTAAAAATACTCTTCAGCCCAGCAAGGTTGTCTTTGCATAAAAACTTCACCGTAAACTTAACCTATACTTCAGAACTACTCCCAGCCCAAAGCCAAATAATGCAGACCTGTTTGCAATCATCAGTTCTGGGATCAGAACCTGGAAGACTGGGTTTAAGGTTAAAAGAGCCCTAACAAACCCAAACCAGAACTAACATAGCTTCCAAGATTTTACATTCTAACTTCACTCAGGGCGTCTGCCTGCTTCCCATTGATGGCAAACACGGCATGCCCATGTAGGTGGGTACGAGTCCTACCGCCATCACTGGGCTGAGGCCCAGGAGTGCAGATCTCTGCAGCCTTTTGCCTGGGTAAGGATCCTGGACCCTGTTGCATGAATATCACCCACAAGCCAAGGGTGAAATCCTGACTTAGAGATCAGTGCCACCATGTGCATAAAATAAACCTCCTACCGTGCCACTGATGGTTCCACTTATGCCTCTTATACCAAGGTATTAACTATCTTAGTTTAGGCTCTATTTATATACCACTGTGCAGAAGTATGATAGATAATTCTGGAATAAAAGGGCTGGCTTGGAAAATGTCACTGGAGATGCATACTTGCATGCAGATTTTGCCGTCTTTCCAAAATATGCATCAATTTTACTCTTCGTTAATATCTACATTATATACACACCACAGGCTCAATTTTCCCATATTGGTGCTTCTCTTCATGCTCGAACTCCTTACATCTACAGAGTCCCTGAAGAAGCAAAACAGTTTTTCCTGATACTGAACATAATGTATGGGATCCTTCCCCAGCTGTTGGCTTACAGATGTGTCAACAAGCCAGAGTTTTTTATGAAACCAAAACAAGAAGAAAAAACAGAATAACACCACTGTTTTCAGCTCCTCGTTCTGGCTGTGTAGATACCTGGGTTGGGATGTAACCGAACTGCTCCAATGGAACCCGAATGAAGTGTGTAAGATGCGTAAATCTGCACAGTTGTGTAAAGTTGCACGGTCTGTTTTGTTTATCCTACTTGAAAAGGGAAATAAAGACGACTGCCTTCAGTACCACTTCTCAACATCTTGACTTTGCGCTGCAGCAGAGCTGCTGGTTCCCATAGCTATTTTTAAGTAAGCTGCTTTGACAGTTTTAGAAATGTGGCATGAAGTTAAATAATAATTATGATATCAGTGTTTAGCCTCCACACCCTGAAGAGTATCACTGGCAGCAATCCCTAAGCAGAGCTAGTGTAGAATGGGAAGGTCAATGTTTTGAGGTGTGAAAAATTAACATACATAATTCTGTCACATGCACATCTTTTATTTGTCAAAAAGTATGTCTTGTGGGTCAGCCTTGTTAAAAATCCCAAGAAATCTTTTTAAGAAGCAATCAACTTTTACGGTAAGACTCCATATATGATAAGCAAATCATATAGTTTTGTTAATTCTTTTAAGGATTTATCTCTGCAAGGACTGCTCATCTGCTTGAAGTTAAGCATGTGCTTAACTAGTTTAACTAGCTCCTCTGAACTGGGCCGAGGGGCTTGTTACCTCAGGCAGGTTGGCCTTACACTGGAGAATGCAGTTTCAGAGAGGGGTTTTGGTTCTTCCCTGCAGCTACTTTTGCTAATGCTGTTGGTCCTAAACAAGTAGCAGCAAATACAGTGACCTTGGTTTGCATGGTTTATGTTTCTGTTTGCAATTACAACTATTTCTATGCTTTCTACGTGTATTTACACTAAAAGCAGTACACTTAAGTGCCTTTCTCACAGGTGAAATTAGCTGATACATTTTAACTGGAAACACTTTATTTGGGAAAGTTGACTTTTGGGCATTTTGATTTAAAGAATCTTCTTTTTAAACCTAACCAGTAATGAGACAGGATCAGCTCATGCATGTGCATGTCGCACCCTGTGCAAGGGGACTTTGAGAGCAGCAAGAGACTCATGCTGGAAGGCTCTCCTGCTGCACGCTGAGCTGTGCTTTGCAGCAGTGCTCAGAAGAGAGATCCCAGGTTTCACACCTCCAGCCAAAGGGGCTGGTCCAAGATAACCCCAACCCACCTCAGTAATGCCTCCTGCTGAAAGGGAGTTTAGCAATAATCCCCTCTGGCACCCAGCCTCCTGCCATGCTTACTAGAACTGGGGGTAGCTCCATCCCAGCACATCCTCCCATGAAAACCAGCCCCAAGCTGTTGGGCTGTATCAGGAGATGTGGGCTCACAGTCGGGTATCTGAGCTGCTGGTGTCACTGCTCATGTTTTTAAAGAAACTTTGAGCACATTCAAGGTGAATTTAATAACCTCCTGTTATCCAGAAAAGGCAAAGTACAGAAAAAATAAAGATCTCACCTGCACTTGTATCTATTATGGTCAACTCATGTTAACAGAATGTTTTGCTTTAATACTTGACTTACATTAATACCTCACATTATTACACGTATGAAGCCAAATATGACGCTAACTTAGTTGCTTACAACCTCAAACCTTACTCCCAATACACATTCCAATAAATTTATTCTGTAAAAACAATACATTTTTTTGTTTTCTTTTTTTCTTTCCTTTTTTGTTTTTTTGTTGTGGGTTTTTTTTTTAAGTTTTTTACAGTAAACTCATCAACTACAAACCTTGAATACGCAAAAGATGTTCCAAGGACAAGCATAACAAGGATTGATAAAACCAGACTAAATATGTTTTCACAATAAAAGCTGGCATAAAAATAAATAAAAATCTCTATTATCACAATAGCAACAATAATGTACACAGAGTAATGGATCTGGAATGCTTACTTACTAGTCTAGTTCTATTTCCAAACGGAAAAAAAAAAGCCAGAATGACAGCATCCTTTTTTAAGCCTTTCATTATTTAAAATTGATGTTTTCTTTTGGTTTCCCATAGGGTTCTATATCACAGTAAGCTTAAAAATGGAAAGCATCCAAATGAATGATTTCAAATTGTGTTGGCATTGGAAAAAATCCTTGTATTAATCTAAAGAAACACAAAAAGACTTTCACTAACTCCACATATAGGAACTAAGTCAGATAGTGTACATTACATCATGATTTTGAGAAGTATTAAGAGTATAACTAGCTAGGTACTTCTAATAAGGAAAGGTATTTTATTACATTATTGAACTTGGTGGTGATTTCAACTGAAGAATTTTTCTTTTATGTTTTAAACTGATCAAAAATCAAGAAAGTATGGATATAGGGAAATCTAAACTTATATTTGGACGTGGAAGATATCGTAGTATTGGATGGAGGGGACTAATTTCTAAGTTTTACTTGTTTTTTAAAAATGCTGATTCAGAATGATATAATTTGGAGTTACACCTTTTCTGTCTAGAAAAGGAATCGAGAACATGTTCAAGTATGCAGTATCTTCATAAACCTCAGCCACTGGTAAAGGGCAACTTCATGCAACCAAATAATATGAAAATCAAAAAGTAACCCTTAGAAAAAAGGGTAAAATGTCATTTCTGCAAACACAACAGATAGGAATGTGAATAATGTGCATACAAACTGGGATGCTGTTGATGATACTAATGAACAGATGCGATGATTCATATCAAATCCAAGAATATTAGACAACCAAACATGTAACCTTCTTGTGTTTTCCCTTAATATTCAGCAGTCATTATGTTGGTTAAGTCTGAAAGAGAGAGAGAGAAAAAAGATATCACATTTAATTTAAGAAAAAGCATGCTGTAACAACATGAAATAATTAATGCCTTACTGCCACACTTCAAAGACACAGGCTCAAGGAGCCACCTGGTCTGCTCCAACAATAATGTTTTTCTAAACAAAACTGCTCACATCAACTAAACATCACCAACTAAAACATCAACTAAACAGACCACTATAGAACAGTAGAGAACACAGTTTAAAAGTAAACGCTTGGGCTTTATTCAAATAAGCAGCTCCAGTCACAGATGTGGTTGTTTTTCTGTTTTCCCCAATCACTTCATTAGGAATCTCGTAGTGTTCTTCACACACAGCTACCATCTGCATTTTTCCACTACGCCAGATCCCTGCCAGGCCCTGTGCTAGCTAGATCCCTGAGCGCCTCGCAATGTTGAGAAGAGTGTTTTGTGCTCAAACAAACACTCAGCAAGCATGGAGAAAGCTGAACAGTCTTCCTAGCTAAGAGATCGGAATGCTGCTTCTGAAAAGGATGGAGTGAAGTTGGCTTGGAGTTCTCTGGAAGGCGATGACAGAAAAGGAAGAAACTCCCTCTTCGTGACTGAGGCAAGGCCAGCACTTGTCTCCACTGACATCAGTGGGAACAGGATCACTGTCCTCATGTGATCATGGCAAATGTTTCCAAGTCTTGGTTTCTTCATATTAAGCAGAGATAGCAAAACTCACCAACACGCACAGGGCCCTGCTTTGTGCAGCAGTGTGCTGACACGCAATGCTACATGCCTACCTAACCCTGAGCAAGCCACCTCTGTCCTCTGTAAAGAATTCTGAGTGTGAATGCTTGTCCACCCACACACTGACAGACAGAAGAAAACACAACACAGAAACAGTATGAAGGAACTAGTACTGTGGTCATCCATGGAAAAAAAGTCATCATCAAGGAATAAGTGGGGGGTACAGGTTAAATCCTCTGGGGAGATGGAGTTTTCATTTTACACAGGATCCAGAGAAGAATATGAAGACGTTAAGATAATAGAAGATATTAACATCCCTGCGCCAGCAGTCTGCTGCCTAAGTTCTCCCCTGTGGCTACAGCAGACACTGCTTCCCTATCTAAGAGGATAAGAGCATACGAGTGCCCACTTGGCAGCCTGGAACCCCAGCCTTGTTGCTGCCCCTCCGAATACAGAGAACACTGTTCAGTGTGGTTCTCTCCTGTGACAACAGGTTTGCAAACAGTAAGTAATGGAAACCTCCCAGTGGGAGGTCCTGGGACATCCTGACTAAGGACACATGATAATGGGTTATTACAAAATACTCCTGCAGGTGATGATGGCTTACAGGAACTGCCTGAGCCCTGCCTCCTCCCAAAGGTGTGACAACGTGCTGCTCATCAGAATACCACACTTTCATCGACCTCTCTTCTGTTTAAGAGTCACTGACATTATACTTACTGTTGTTTTGCAGACATGACTTAGAAGGGTTCATTGCTGCTTCTTTCCCTCCAGAGGGAAGGACAGACACCCATTGAAACAAATGATTAGTCAACCAAACCACGCCTTCTGCTAAAGTTCTTAATGACAGCTGCTACCCAGCCCTGATGGGTGGTGAAACAGTCAGTCCCTAGGGTACCACTCCCAGCTCCGGTAAGGAAAGCTGTCCTTTTGGAGTACGAAACCTTTGCACTTACTAACAACAGCTCCCCTCTGGGCTAAAGCTGGAAGATTGGGTAGGCACCGTTCTTATGTGGGGTGCTGGGAATATTAATCCTTCTACTCCCCAGTGTCTCATGGATATATCTCTTGTGGCACAGGAGGGACAACAAAGGGCTGGGTAGCAAATAATCCTGTAGGATTTTCACAGTTCCCTGTGCCATCTTCCAGCATGGCACAGACAAGACACATTCTGTCCCTCAGGTGTCCCAGAAGTTGACAGTCCTCCCCTGCTGTAGGCAGCCCCTGGGGCCATGCAGAGACTTTGGCTCCTTCCCCTACCCAGGCAGCTCAGGCTCCTGCTGCTCAAAAAGGATGCACTTTCCATGGTCTCCATGGTTTCACATCCCTCCAGAAACAGATCAACTCTCATCATCTTTATCTGAACAAGCCTCTCAGCTTTACTGTATGATTGGTACAACATGTGCTGCACTGACCAGTGCTATCACACACAAAACAAAGAGCACAGAGCCTGACTGATTGCAGTGAAACATTTCAGTCATCAAGAAAATTGAAGGGTAGAGAACACAGAGAGGGCATAAACCTATATTCACAAATTGCCTTGTTTCTTCTGGCACTAAAAATTCTTTCCTCAACAGTGTTTGGCAACTGACTCGGCCATCCTGTACTATAAAAGCTCTTGCTAGATGGGCAGAAGGATAATTATTTCCTTGCTCTGTATGATCATTGTTATTCCATATTGGTTTAAGGTCAAAATGTTTACAGGATTCAATGCACACAGAGGTGCAAAGGGTATATTTAATCTACACCAGCTGCTTTAATCTCAACTTGCGTTCAGACATTTATGTTTCTCCTGAGTTATGTTCCATGTCCCATTGCTTTAGCAGCACTTTATCCTGAGCTACAGGAAGGCAGCAGACAACACGATTCTTTACACCAGAGTATGCCACTGTTTGATTTTTACATAGCAATTTCTACTGGGCAATAGTTGTGACACATTGTTACAAATATTACCTTTTATGGAGGGGTAGATTTTAACTTCAAATTGCAGGAAAAAATCAGACAGAAACACACACTCGCTTTTCATTTTCTGGCAAGATGCCCACATAAACACTTTTACATTGAATACAGCCCTAAATGCCGTGCTTTCAATGTTGATAAAACCCCAAACCTGTTATGCAGCCCAACCAATGTTATTCTTGAGAAGGAAAGAAGGAAGAGCAAAGGAACCAAACATCTCAAAACCACATCAGGACACAGTGAACCTGTGTTTCCTTGGCTGGTTTGGCCGTGACACTCGGCTTTCACAGCAGTAACTGGAATTGTTGCTACCCCACAAGAACATCACAACAAAAAATATGTCCTGGACTCAGGCTGTTTTAAATATGTTCTCCCGATTGCAATAGTATCAGATGGCAGTAATTTTGGACCAGATTTTGATCCCCTTATTCATGCTGGCAAGCAGTCACCTCCACAAATAGATCCACTGACTCCCATGTTAGTAACTGATTGTCAGTGCTAGTCCTTTACCCCACTTTAATATTCGGGCTGTACCAGGAGCAAAAAAATGTATTTAATTTCCAATAAATCTACTATTTTTCAAAGACTCGGTAAAATCATTTGCCTCCTGAAAGGTAACGCATGCATCTGTACGTGAAGGGAACACCTCATTTACCAACACAATGTCCGCACTGTAACTAAAATAATGACTACCAAAAGAAAAACTTGCCACATACCCTGAGTGCTAACCTTAACATTCAAATACTCTCTAATAGGGCAGGGACTACAACCAACTTTCAAATGTCTTTATATGGGTATCCAGAGAGTAAAAGTAAAATGCAACTTAGGTGTTCATGATAAAGATTCTGAGTTATGCCAGCCAAGAACCAAACGTACAAGTCACTGAGATTTCAATGTGGAATGTAAATCTGCTGCCATGAATTCACTGATTTATGAGCTGATCTTGTAGCATAGAAAGTAAACAACACAAACCATGAAGACCTTTCCACTGGAATATTCTGTTTATGTGGTATTTTGAGAAAGCCAAAACAATTCACTATTTAACAACAGAGGTCTGTCGTGGGGCGTTCTGGGACTCTTGAGCAAACTTAGGGACAGGCTGTCTTAGCTAATATATTATTAGCTAATTAGATAACACAACTCTGAGGTTGATGCTTTTCATCTTTTTGGGGAAGGAATCAGTCAAAGAAAAGCACTGAGGGAAAGAGCTTGAGAAACAGGTAGCAGCAGGATGCAATTCCAAACTGTGGTTGAGTCTAAGGAAGCTAATGCTCTTCTGCTGAGAGTCCCTGGAGCACTCAAGAATAGTTGAGATACTAAAGAATGGAGTGAAGAAAAGAAAACAGCTTTGACAACCCCAGGGATGAAAAAAATCACAAGTTCAGACCTTGAATAGTACGAAATTGGCTGCAAAAGTTCACAGCTTTGGAAGTACTTTTATTTGCTCTGGGTTTGAGTCTTCAGGAAGCCATCACTTCACATCTTCACGTTTCCTCTACCACCTGGAGGTTAGAAATTTCATTAAAAAAACGAGGTGAAGATGCTCCTGCAATCGTTTGGCTTCAGCCATTAGCCCTTCAAGAAGATCCCCCTAATGCTGAGGGTATGAATGCGACTGAAAGGCAAGGTTGTCTCCGACCTGAAGAGATGTGTCTTCACCTTGCAGTCCATAATAAACAAAAACATGAAACATAATGACTACCTCATTATTAGTAGCATTATTAAGAGAAAAGCTTCTTGTGTCCTCTAGGCAGCACTTGCACAGCCAGAGACTTTAGAGGTGCAGAGCACAGGAACAAGGACTCTCTGGGACGCAGCCTGAGGAGCTGAGCCCTGCACCTTCCACAGCCCTTACCAGCTCCACTACAGGCATCTTCTAAGCAGCCTCTCCTGGTGTCAAAACCAGGGCAATGAGCTCTCCCATCCAGGGCTCTGAACCCCCTTTTTCTGGTCTCTGCCTTCACGTTACCTTTCTGCACGCTATTCTAACACAGACGCTGCTCAGCGCGACTGCGGGCCTGGCCCAGCCCTGCCGTGGTCCATGTTGGTGTGTCCCTGGCGCCACCTCATGGCCAAAGAAACCCCCTGAGCGTGATCCTCAGGACAGGGAAGTGCTCAGTGTGTATGTGTGTGTGTCTGCGCACTCCTGCGCTGCGCTGGCGAGGAGCAGGGAGCCCACCTTCACACTGCGTGTTGGTGGTGCAGTGCTCTTCCCACTAGCTAAATGATTTTAAAGGGACCACAGTCTCATTCATGATGGTGGCAGATCCAGACATACTTCTCGATTCATGCCTGTGAACAAGAGGACCATACAGCTGGGGCTGTTCAGCCTGGAGAAGAGAAGGCTGCATGGAGACCTCATAGCAGCCTTTCAATATCTGAAGGGGGCCTGTACAGATGCTGGGGAGGGACTCTTCATTAGGGACTGTAGTGAGAGGACAAGGGATAACGGGTTCAAACTTAAACAGAGGAAGTTTAGATTGGATATGAGGAAGAAATTGTTTCCTGTAAGGGTGGTGAGGCACTGGAATGGGCTGCCCAGGGAAGTTGTGAATGCTCCATCGCTGGCGGTGCTCAAGGCCAGGTTGGACAGAGCCTTGGGTGGCATGGTTTAGTGGGAGGTGTCCCTGCCCCTGGCAGGGGGGCTGGAACTAGATGATCTTGAGGTCCTTTCCAACCCTGACTATTCTATGATTCTATGATTCTAAACCCCAACTCTGCAGGCAAGTGTTGGCCTTTTCTGACCTTCCTTTCTATAGAAGTCCAAGCACATGGGCTGGAGGAGCTCAGTGCCTCCGGCGTGCTCCCAGTCTGGATGTCTGGCAGAACGTGGCTGCAGGACAGCAGCTCCATGCCCCAGCAGGTTAAGTGCAGACACACACTGTATGGCTATTCTGCTCCAACTGGAAAATACAATCTGGTTACTCTTTCCCCAAGCGCCTGTGCTTGATGAAGGCCCAGGTTCTAAAAAGACACTGATCTGGCTTTGAGGATGCCAGGAGATGGAGTGTCCCCTCCTGGTCCTAAAAGAGAATTGCACTATTGGCAAAATCTCAAAAGGAACACTGAAGAGAATTTACATGTGAAATGCTGATTCTGTGACAGAAACGTCCAAGATGAAATACCTGGATCAGGATGTGAATTTCTCCAAACTTATCAGTGCTTATATCTCAGGCTGCCCTTAAAACCATTTCTCCATCTCTTTTCAGTACATGCTCCTAAGCCTCCACCTTTCCCATGTTAAAAGCATCCAAGATCTAGTTAAAGAAGTTCAAGTGTGAGGTGAAGCCTGAGTGCTGGGGTTGCAGAAGTCAGAGTAGAGTCAACTCGTCATATAGGTGTGACAATGTGGATTATATTTCTGTGGAGCTGGTGCTGGCAGGAAGGACAGACTGCTGGTACTTCAGCACAGAGTCTAAAATAACTGCAACCCTGAAAACACTGCAGAGCAGCTGCATGATGTTTCATCATGCTGGACTCTACCTCCAGCTGTTACAAGTGTGGCAGATACAGAGGGAAGAGCTATATGAATGTCACCAACACAAAGCCAACATCCTGTGTGCCTTTTTAGCCACTGAGTCTGCAACTGACCAAACTCAGTAAGCATTTGGTCCTCACATGGAGAACATGCCTGAAGTTCACAGCCATATCCACTGTCATTGCTATGAACACAGGAAACAAAGCAGGCTCTCCTGAACCTTTTGCCACCTCAGATGCACCTTATGGCCTGTTTTCTTACTCAAATACCTATTTGAAGACATGAAAGCATCACAGGGTTTGTTAGCCAGAATGTGGGCAACAGAAGGACTACGCACTCGCTACACTCCTCAGCCCCAGACTCAAATGCTGTGAGGTGCTGGGAAGGCACAGTTGGGCACAGTGTCCCATTGTATCAGTCACTGGCGTAGGGCAGTGGCTTATTCAGAGCAAATGGGAGAGGCTTGGGGCACATTACCTTCCTGGCCCTGTGACCCACATACCAAAGTCTTTATGAGGTGAAAAGCCATGAAACACATACACTGTACCGCAAAGAGACAGGGGGAAAGGAAGCTCTGGGAGGAAGTTCTAAGCAGGAGACAAGAGCAGCTCCCCAGAGGTTGTTCTTGTGACAAAGGGCGGAGGCTGAGCATGCAGCTGAGTGCTAAAGGTACCGTGGCAACATCAGAGAGAGCCTGCGCTGGCTGGCTTCCTCTCATGTGGGATTCGTGTCACTCAGCAGCTCCTGTGACAGCCCAGCCCAGCTGCTGGCCACGTGGCAGGGCCTTTGCATGGGAACCTCCTGAGAACTGGCTCTGAGATGGAGCTGCAAGTGCTGCAGCAGGGAGGCTTGTGCTGCTTCAGTGTCTCAGAAACAGCCGTGGTTGTTAAAGGTGGCTGATGATTAACCAATTCCCATGCTAATTCCCCTGCTCAGCAGCCTTCCTTTCTGTTGTTGTGGTCACGAAAAACCAATACTGATACAAACACAAAACTGACACAAATATATAAGGAGATGATAGGAAGCTGCTCTGGAGCAGACAATATATCCTCCCCTTTGAGAGTCATCTCCCAAGGCAGGATCTGCCCTGAAACCTGCAGCATGCAGTCTGTAATGTGCACATAAACCTTCATGAACTCCAGAGAAGTCAGTGGGACCGCACAAATGTTAAACAAGTGTGAAAGGATAAGCAGGCTCTCACTGTTAATGAGCCAAAAGGCATTATGCAAACCGTCTGATTCTGCTCTCATATCCATTTTGCATCATTCCAGTTCATGGTTTTCAATAGTTCCTTTCAGCTGACATCCATGCAAGTACTGGAACAAAAATAATGTGCATAGTATCTTTTCCTATCCAATTCCCATTGCTTCTCTAGAGCAAAATTCATTTCAGTGCAGGACCAGCCGCATGTTTCTGTTATAGACACATTCTGAATACTGAAATGCAATGTAAAAAGATCTCATGGGGTGTATACACAGGTCACTGCAATTGCCTTTCACCCCTCGCTCCACATCCCTCTTGTAGCAAAATGCATGGGAAGTGAATGACATTAACAGAAGATTACCCCTTCACTGGTTTTCTGCAAATCTGAAGAAGTGTTTCTTGTGTCATTGCCTGCGTCCCCAGCATCGGAGCTGCTCTTATTTTCTTCCTCTTTGCAGTCCTTATCATCTTCATCTCCAGGAGATTTCCGTGACTGCTTGGAGGATTTCTGAAATGATTAACAGCAAAGTTAAAAAGTAAAAACTGAGCTCCAGTCATAGAAAGCCATTTCTGAAATGCATGTGTAACTCTGTCTGATGATGCAGTTCCCTGCTAAAGGTGAATATTGGGGAGGATATGTGGGGTGAAAGGTGTTTCTCAGGTGAAGTAGTTGGAGTTACTGCAATAGATGAAACAAACGGATTCTGTGTTCAACACAGGTTGGCAGCACAACTGACCGTCAGGCAGACACAGTAATAGGAGATGGGTATTAGTGTTGGGTCACCTGTAGGTTTTGTTAGTTAATGAAACAGATGGTGCCAGCTTGACAAAAGTTTTGATTAAACACAGAGATGTAAAACGAGAATAACATTAGCAGAGCTGCTTTCCATACTTTTTTTTAGTGCTGTCAGCTTTAATATATTAACATTAAAGCCATGTGGAACCAATACATCTTTTCTGCTCCCTTTATGTTATGCAATTCTACAGTACAAAAGGATAAATTGTGGCATTAAGCCACCATTTTCCTAATCCTCTGTTTGCCCAGAGTCTTCTGGAAAGAAGATGGTAGACCAGACCTGAATTTCTGATGTCAAACACACAGAAATTTTACTTACTACATTTTGTTCAGTGGGTGAACCACAAAAAGTCATGTTCTCCCCCAAACTGAACCTGGATCAGATTGTTTACTTGCTTCTCATTTCACTTAGTTTTCACTTTCAGAGAAGAATAACATGAATGTGACTGAATGTGACTCTGCCATCTTTTCCATATTTTTTAAAGCACATTACAGACCTAAAGGCACACACAAAACTGGAGGAAGTGACTATAATGTTGCTCCCTTTCACCCACATGACAAGTGAGAAGCGTACCTGAATCCAAAGGTCCCTGTGCAGGGGATTACATTCACCAGCCATTATGAGACAACCTGAGACACGTTACTCTTAGCTTCCTCATCTGACCTGTTACTTAGACATTAAGAGGGCTGGTAGGTACTACATTGCAGGTCTTTCATCCACAGATTGAGTGCCTTCCTCCCTGCTTAATTAATTAGTTCTTCCTCCTCCCCATTCTGTATCCTGTGCTGAAGCATTTTACACTCAGCTATGAGAGCAGATGAGCACGTATGACCCCACCACCTTTTAGAATGGCATCTGGGGCACTCACACTGGAGATGGAGAGGGAACCTTGACTCCTCCTGGACAGGAACCAAACCTGAACTCCTGTTTCCCAGGAGGCACACTCCTAAGGCTTTTTCTTGCTCCTTATGGAAAAATACTTATCTAAGAGGATCAAACCAACAGATCCATCTTTGCCTGGATTTTCTTTCCAGCCCTTATGAACTCTTTCCCATACTTTCACCTCCTTCTCAAAGTGTGGGCAGTAGGACAAGGCAGAGTATTTCAACTGCTCTCTCACCAAGGCTGTAACAAAAGCAACAGCACTTCCCTTTGCCTGTTTGAACACTATTGTTATGGAACTGCAATCAAAATGCTAAAGAAGGATGAACAGATTGCCATGAAGTGGACAGCATTCTAATTATAAATGCCCACTGGTGACAATGGAAAAACTCAGAAGACAACCTTTGAAGTATAGGATTTTTTCCGTTTTGAGCCTGCTTTTTCATTCTTTCTTTTTCCTTTTCCATCCTCTTCTACCCGATCGCCTTCCTCCTCACTGCTGGCATCTGCTGTATTTCCTCCTTCTCCTTCGGTTTCTGATGAGCTCTGTTGCTGAATTGCCTTTAAAATAACAATAATAACATAAACAGTAAAAAAACCCACTAAAATCTATTACTTAATTTTTGTTCCACATTGAAGATGGAAAGACTGGTAACAGAGAGCTTACACTTCAATCACTATTGTCAGGAAGAGCTCAGGTTATTCCTGCAATTATCAAGAAAAAGGGCTGCAAGGGCAACTTTTCCAGACACCGCTTGGAAGCAGTTATCACACACAGGTTCTGGGATAGTATGTTCTGAAGGGGTTATGCAGAAACAGAAGATCCAGTAACAAAAATGTGTTTGTCAGAGAACTAGGGGTTGCTCAGTGCAGAGACCGGCCCCGCTTTGGGCGAAACTATGGAAAATTTTAGACTTTGGCTGCAATAGGAGAGACTTCGGAGAGAAGATGGCTGCTACAAACCCCCCACAGCGCAGGATTCTGTGTTAGGAAAAAGCAAACACTGACCAGAAGGCTGAGAGCCCTTTGACAGTCCATCTCCCACAGTCTATACACTAGAGGGTTTTTTTTAATCCCCAAGTGTATGCAAAACATCTGTAGGGCTGAAAACATGAAACAGGAACTGAGAGGGGCAGCAGCTTGCTTGCAGGTGGTCCACAACTCTGGTTTGTAAGGGTTTGTGCTAACAATGTAATAGGTGTTTGCCTTCTTTTAGAGGTGATTTCTGCCTTCAAAGGACCACATTTTTTTAATGAGAAAAGTTCTTTGGTTTTACCCAACCCACCAACTCCTCCCCTCCAGCTTCACTGACTTTTTGCTCCGGACGTCCTATAGGGAGAGCTGTTGTACAGCAGCTCTTATCTAGCAACAGCAGCTTAAACCTCTACCTTCTCACCCCTCACATCTTTGGCAGTGGTGTCCTACATGTTATACATTACCAATTTAAAAATCAAAAGTGCAGTGACCTTAAGGTCCATGTAAAATACACTGAACCTGCTATAAAAATAAACAACAGAAAGAAGTCAGAAATCATTCATGTTTATACTGCAGTAAATAAAACCTTCCATTTTTAATTCAACTTAATCTGCTGCAGAATTTTCCACTTCACCACCCCAGAATATCACAGAATGCAGAGCTCTGCAGTATGATTAAAGCTCAATTTGTCACAGAGTGCAAGACCACAGTTGTCTTTACATTACACAATTACAAAAGCTGTGAAACTTCCTATCTCCACCAAGACCAGGATCTTCCATATCACTCATACCATGTTTACATTGACAAGAACTCCTCAGAGAAGAAAACAAGAAAGATGAAGAATACAACTGAAAGTCATTTACCTGATATCCAGTAAACTTTACTCCAGGGTTGTTTTCTATTTCCCACAGGCCTTCATTAAATCCTTTTCGCTTGTTTGACTTCCCAAACTTATCTTTATATTCTTTATATGGGAAAAGGTCTTTGGGCCCCAGGAACGCACTGCATTTCAACAAAGGTAAAATTCATAAAAGGACTTAAATTCCTCCTCTTCCAAAAACCCACCCACCATTATCAGTGCATATGTTTTCCCTATTCTTCTGCTCAGTCCATCACTTCTTTTCAGTTTTATTTATTTGTTTATTTATTTAACACACTGACTTTGAGTTACTGCTGTGAGTCTGATTTAATGCATTGGCTCACCATCCTGATGTTTGATGTTGCAGAATCACGCTGCGTCTCTCTAGAAACAACTAAACCGAGTCTCATTTACTGTATTAACTACTGCTGGGAACTGGCACTGGAGCAGTTTATGAAAGGGATTATATGACGTAATTGCCTGCAATAGCAAGGGACTAAACTTCCAATCCCATGTGTTACAGATCCAGAAAGGCCTAGAAATACCATATAAAAAGTTAAAGCACATAAGGAGTGCCTAGAACCCAAGAGCCAAAACTTATCCCTTGTACTAATGGACAGAAAAATCAGTGGCATTCATTATTATCTATACTGCCAGAAAGCCTGGGAGCTTCTTTCTTGGAATAAGCCCCCCACATGCTAGATTCTGTGCAAACAAAATGAAAATGCTCTCTGTCCCCAGAATCTTATAATTTCATATAAGACAAGAAACAATGGGTAAATATAGGCAGATGAGTAACACAAGGAAACAATGAGACACACAGGGTGCTGGGGCTAAATTGTTTTTTAGACAGCACAGCAAAAGACGGATTTTGTGCTCTGCTGCTGCGTAAGTCAGCTCTGTACTGGGCCAACTAATGTCAGGCACAGGCAACACAATGCAGGGAAAAATAGTCACAAAAAGAAAGAAGAGTGGTGGTTTATCCTCTTTCTACATACTTCACAGTCTAACTTCTTATATAAAACCGAAGAAAGCACAATTTCCTTTTCACTGGGTATCTATATCCAGTGTGTTTGCTCTGCTCTGTATTACAGTACTGGGATGGCTAATTCTAAGTTCAATTAAAAATAGTGAAGGCAAAAAACTCCTTTCATTCCCACATGGAAGATTCTATGTCACCAGTGACTGAAGATGAGCAACTCACAGTGTCCTTCGCTATAATCACTGTCCTACTTTCTTGATGATCTTTGCAATTAATGTTAACTCTATGGTCTCCACTACCAGGGGATTGTGGAGCTTTACAATTTGCAACACATTTATTCTCATGCATCACCATGGGGTTGGGAAATCACCCTTTTTTGTAGATGTGCTTCTGAGTCACAGAGATTTGCCCAAGGTCAAACTCAAACTGACAGCAGAGTAGAGAGGAAAACCTAAGTCTCTTTGGTATCAGGCTAACATCTTAATCACAGGATCATATTTCTTCCTTGCTGTAAATGTTATTTCAGATTAATGCCTGATTTATGCTCTGATTCTTCCCAGTGCTTATGAAAGTGAAGTTTCATTCACTTAATTCATCCCACTGGCAAGAAGTTTGCCAGTACGGAGCCAACTGGTGGCTAAATGCATTGGGTGACATATCTCAAGAGAAAGAGCTTTCCTTAAACTACACGAGACAGAATGGTATCCAGAATGGTATCCACACACAGTTGTCTCATTGAGAAATCTCTCAATTATAGAATTATAAAGCCAAGAATGCTTTCCTACCTGAAAGCCAAACAGTGATTTCCAAACTAACAGATGTCTTGTTAATATTAAAGGCTCCAATAAAGTAATGGACCTGAATAAATTATCTTACCTATGCTTTTGCTAAAGCTAGATGTCTCCTTGTTGCCAAAAATACATACAAACAGTTCTAACACAAGTAACAGAGGAAAACTGCATGAAACTTACCATGAGCTACCTTATTTTAGCTCTTTTACATACAGTAAACACTGACAGACTGCCTACATCTTTGTTTGAAACTCATTCATTGCCACTGGGAGGGTGTAACAGTTTCCGCTGCTCTGCTATAAAACTATGGAGCTGCAATCTAAAGCTCATTTTTAATAGCTATGCTTTTTAAATTGTTAAGGTAGTAACTACAAACTGTTTTCCTGTTTCAGAGGTTACTCTCAGACCATGGGCTAACAAAATCCAAAACAAACAGATTACCAGATTGGGATTTTATTTCAAAATAAAAGTGGTCAGAGGTTTTTCTCAAAATGTTTCTCAAGAAAAACAGCTCCATTATGAAATAAAATTACATTTTGGTTTCTGATTTTAAAGCATCATAAATGTACTTGAACTTTATTCTTTTTGGATGATTTTTGACAGTAGTAGTAGATCACAATGTAGCAAAGTATCAGGTTGTTTCCTTACAGCAGTGGGAAGAAATACTTTAAATAGAGAGAGGCTATTTTAATCTTTATTAAGCAGAAACTGCCTTTAAAAATTTTTAAAATAAAATGGGATGTATGAGCTATGGGGTTTATATTTATGGAATAATCTTAAAATTAAAAAATTAACAGCATTTTAATAAAGCTTCAAACCTCTAAAATGGAATTTAAAATACAATCAGAGTTTCATTTTTTAATTTTTCCATTTTTTAAGAATTCTAGAAAACGTGTTGCCTGCAAATAGGGAAGAAAAAGTTTTAAGATGTGGCTATTTCATGCAAGATGGAAACTGTGATTTATTTTTAACTGCCTCAAACATAGTTTAAAATAGAGACATGGACATTATAACTGTGAAACTCTGTAGTAATTACTGTGAGACCTAACTTACCCTTTCTGGTTGGATTCCTTTGTTTCCCTATGAGCTCATCCAGCTCAGTTCTTCTGTCACTTCTGAGAGCTCCATCCTACAATATTTCCAGCACAAACCCCACAGGAATGCACATACTTTAAAGCTATGTGAGGACTGTGCGAGACTCTGGGGTCTGCTTCCTTTCTTTTAATGAACCTACCAAGCAAGTTCTCACACAGGACATGAACCCAAATGTGTCTGAATACAACAATCTGATCTCTGCTATCAGGTACATCCAAGTAACAAAAATTTGCCCTTGCATCAGAATTCAGATGATCCTTTAATAAATTCATGCCAACACTTTTCTTTACGGGAAACACTGGCACTGGTTATTATTTATGCTTAGACCATGATATATTATCCATACAGCACCGTTCCCACCTACTTTCAGGTTTCACTTTCATGTGTTAATACAAATGAGTTCGGCTCCTAGGACCTGTCTCTAAGCTCCCAATGGCTTCGATCAGGACTGTTCCAATAAAATCAGTGGAGATGGCATCAGCTGCAATGGAAGAAGTAATTTTCAAAGGAAAAGGTCATGTTCATTCACTTACGTTTCATGAGTCCCAAAAAAGAAGATGGGGTATTTATTCGCTGGAGGCTTTACGGCTCCTTCAGGGAGTTCATCAATCTGTGAGACAGAAATGGAAAAAGAATTAGTCCCTAAACTGGTGTCCCTCACCCAAGAATCCCTACCAAGTCATGGAAGTGCTAGTGCAGGTATTCTGTCCTGGGGTGAGGAAGAGAAGATGGCTGATTTTTCAGGCAGACAGGTCACACAGTGCCAGCATATGACAGAAACACTATAGGGAGCTGACAGAAGACCAAGGAGCCGACAGAAAGTTTTAATGATTTCATGGGCATTATAGTACACTAAGGTAATAAAATCAAGTCTGCTTAATTGAAGCGTTAACTTCGGATGCTGCCTCATCAAAGGCATGGAGCCCAGAGGGTAATCCTGTCGTCTCACACAGCCACCTAAGTAACTTCTGCAACAAATGGCTTGCAGATGGTACAGATGTTATCTCTGAGACTCTGCAACTGGAAAACCGGACAGTCTCCCGTCGGTGCTTCCTGGTTGTGATGGTGGTAATGCAGTGTAAACTGCACAACACCCCCCAGGGAAGAGGGCCTGGAACTCTCTCTCCCCCGCAGCATCCCAATAACTGTTTTTGGTCCCCACTCTCCTTTGTACTCCATCTCTTCTTTCACATTTTATCGCTGGCCTCATATTTGTCAAGATTCAGCTGCAAAGCAGCTAAAGGAGAGATGGTGAGGGTGCTCTCCTGTGATATAACTGGGACTGGGACAAATGCTGAAGGCTAAGCAATGCCTAGATCCCACCTTCAGATGCCTGAGTGAGAGCACTTGTTGCAAGGCAGGAGGTTAGGCCCATGACTTAGTTTCATCCATATCCAATTTCTCAGTCCTCTGCAACAGAAATAAGAGAGTCCAGGTGCCTACCCCCATAAACCAGAAACACAGCGCAGCTTTAAATAAGATGTAAGTGCCTGCCTTCCCAGAAATGGCACTTCTGAGCATATGTGGCCATCTAAAATTAAATGTCCACAGAACTCTCCTGCTAAGAGCAAGCCTAATGAATCTAGATATCTATAGGGCAACACCAGAGAGCAGGTGAATGGCTTGCTGCCTGGGTCTTAGCAACTCAGTCTCAGTGCAAGCATATTGAATCCTGTCAAATGTCACTGGAACTGAGAACAAAGTGCTGACATACCAATGCTATACACAATCTGCTCCTTAGCAGAGCACGGGATGGAACCTGCATGTTTCCACTCAGGAGACTAGGCCCACATGTGCTTTCCTTCTCTCTTCCTGCCGAAGGACCCCAAACACTGAATTCTTGTTGATTAATAAACACCAGATTGTTTTCAAAGGATGTTCTCTTTCACTGTAAAGCATCTGCTGGCTACATGGCTCTCAAAGGAGTACGAGCTTTTGTAAGAATTCAAGTGCTTTTGGTCTTTCTGCAAGGACACCCGTTGGGGACAGGGAAACGAGAGCCACACGTGGAGCTGTAACATCACAGGACTCCTTTCTGCAAAAGAAATGGATGTCTGTCTTTTAGGTGTAAGTAGAGCATTCTCTGAAGGTACACCAAAATCAGAGGGTATGAGAGCACTTCCAAACCATTCCCTGTCTTCTTTCTGCATCAGGACCCAGGTGTACAGATGGTGGGGCTCTGGTCCACTGGGCCATGTGTCACCATGCACTCACTACCCACCACCTTCTGCATGAGACAATCCATGACAGTCAGAGGTGTCACACGCCTTCTGGGCACAGCAATTACCCAACTTCCTTCACTTAACAAAGCCAATGAACTGATAAATAAAAGGAGACTCTATTATTTAAATGCACATAGAAGGAAGTTACACACTGGTAGAAGATGGAAGTGTGCATTCCCTTTTAGCTCATCTGTGTGTAAGAAGGAACTGAAATGACAGGCTGTTTGGTGCCCTCTTCATCATCAGGAATGCGTAGAGAGAAGACTGCCAAAGATATTTTATTTAGAACTCATTATTTTCTGAAAGAAATATTTGTTTTTAAGTAAGTGCCCATAATGTGGTTATTTGTTCACCAATTCATGATTTAAATATAGGTATTATATTATAACTGATAAAAACACTGAAGGGAAAACCACTTTACAAACAGACAGCAAGTCAGGGAGACAGTATGTCCCACTGTAACACATATATGCCTCCTTAGAGATGAAAGTATCTACACATCAGACCAAAAAAGGCCATGCTGACAGTTTATCAATTGCAGGAGCGATACACCTCAACTGCCTGGATGCCAAAGCCATCCTCCTCTTTATTATGACAAGGAAGATGTCCAGAGATACTAGACTCCAGAAAAATGTGGACTCCCATGACTGAGACAAACAATATCTGCTGGGACTTGAGTAAGAACCTCATCTTGCTGCTTGCAGCATGGCACCAGCTCTGGGCTGCATTACAGAGCAGCACAGTCCAGTTACTGTCTCAGCCCTTTAAGAATTTCTCATGAAATAAGGCAAACAGCTGTAAATGATCAGTAAAGCAGAGGAATGAACACATGCTCAGTAGGAACGCTGATCAGAAGGGAATGGGGATCTTACATCACACAACGTGCTGTGCTCCAAAGCAGTGAGGATCTCCTCCTAAGAAACATCCCAAGTGGAATTAAGGCCTCATGTTGCATTCCCAGCACTTTATACTGTTAGCTAAGGAGCAGCACCAATTTGACAAAGGACAGTAGACTTATCTGTCACTCAGCTCACCTGCTCCCATTTCGTGGTGTATTTCTTTATTCATCCAAGTATCCCCTCAGCCTGTGTATCATCACAGGAAACCACAAAAAAGCTTTTCATAGCTTTTGAAAGTTGGCATGCACGTAGGCACATGAAGTATAAATCTGCACTAAACAGCTCAAGGATAGACTGCTAATGCTCCCATGCCAGCATTTCACTGTGCAGCTGAGGTTAAGACTTTTCCTGCCTTCCCCAATTCTGCTGTGAGCTGCCCAGCTCTCAGGTTTATGTTGCTAGTACTGTAATGAGGTTGAATATGAAGTGACAGTGCTGTCTTATGGCCATTTAACTCCCTGGCAAAAAAACCTAGGGAATTTAGTGAAGGATGAGACCCTCTATGCCATTAAGAAAGATCTTCCCTTTTTACTCGTTTCACATGAACCCTGCATTAGAGACTGTGAGAGGAGAGCTTTGTAGAGTCCACCATTTCCAGCAAAACCACCTTACCCTTTGTGAACACCGAGCCCCTAAGTGCTTGCTTAGCTGCAGAACAAGTCCAGCACTCCTTGATGATTGCTGCTGCTCTGCAGTAACAGAAAACAAGTGGTACAAGCAACCACATTGCAGCTTCCTGCTGCTGCACTCAGTCACAATTTATTCCCATCCTACAAGCTGTTTTGGTTAAATATGCTGAAGGTTTGGATCTGATATTTTTCCCCATATCAGCAAGATCAAAGGCAGAAAGAGAGGGAGGGAGAGAAAGAGAGTGAGCGCATGAGCACAAGAGAGAGAAAATCATCACTGCTGAACCAGGAACAAAAGAGGTAAGTGCACCCATACTAGGACACAGTGTTGTAGTCACAGAAACCTCACTAATGACTAAAGCATCTGTCTATCAGAGAGCTGGACTGTGACTGCATTTTGCTTCTGGAGGGAAACAAACAGATTCTAAAGTACCTGTTATAACCTGCAAACAGGGGATCCATCCCCTCCTGAACCACAGCAGGCAGCGGTCTGGAGCTGGCTGCCACAGACATCAGAGACAGCCCTGTATGGTGTGCAAATCTGATCTGTGCATCAGCAGCATCATGGGCAGCAGCTTCAATTATGGCTAAAATTAAAGCAGGTGGTTTCAGATTTCAAGTTTTATCCCCTTTGCTCCCGTTGCTGTCATCTGCTTAATGAATAACAATTGCTTTCTTTTTGCACAACCTCAGCAGAGCTGTGCTTCCCAGCATTTGTTTGCCAACCAAGCAGCAGAGCTTTAAAGATGTAACTGCTTTTTTTTCTTCCCAGTAAACAAATGCCAGGCTTCTAGGGTCAGGAACACTCAACAGAGAATTCAGCCTGGACCTCTCAAACCAGAGCAGGGCTTTACCAAATAGTGTTGCTAGGGACTACCAATGTGCAAGCAAGAAACCTGCCTCCTTACATTCTAATTTACATGCTAGGATGTATATGGAGCCTGAATATTTTGCTCTTGGTGGCGCTGACTAATTGCTGCATTCTCGGGTAGTATTTCCAACTAGTTGTCACAGGCTGGTTTGTCAGTACTCACTGCAACACTTTCTTCCCAGTTGCCATGAGGTTAGAGACCCCGGGGAGACAGGCGCTGGCTGGGTGGGTTGGACGGGAGCCGCAGCCCTGTGATGAGGACGGTGCAGAGCTGCCTGCCGAGAACAACAGTGGCTCCCAGAATTCTGCACAAATCATCCCTGTGCCTGCCTGTGGGATAACGTGGCATATTCCAGACAAGCAGAGGAGCTCCCTGGGAGGGCTGGTGCAGAAGCAGAGGAAGCTGCACCCCCTCCTGGGTGTTCTGCTCTGCAGAGCTCTACATTCCCTGCAAAATGGGAAACATGTCTCTCCGAGACACAGAGAGAACGGCAAGCTTTGCCTCTCTGCTTGCCTATGTAAAGCAGCTTTCTGCGGAGGTTTTTATTATTGCAGCAGTCAAGAAAGGGGCAGTGCTGCCCATCAAGGCAGAAGGGCATCCCAGATGCATCTTATTCCACTTGGAGGGACAGCAGGTGTCATGTTGTATGGCTATCACAAAACCTCTGTGCTGTGCACAAGCTGCTGTTCAGAAGGAGGAATTCCAGGCTGTCAGGGTGGCTTTCAGACCAGATCCTGTTCCATTATGTTTCAACAGAATTTTACACTGCAAAATAAAAAGGTATTATGCAAAAATACCTATCAGGTCCACACATACCAACAAGAAAGCTTTACTCAGTGTGCAGAGATGCTTTTGTGGGCATTGAAACCACAAGAACAAGTCCCTTTTATTTTGCAAAAGAGGGAATTAAAACTGCAGAGCAGTAATCACTGATTGTTTTGACATACTGTAAATGCCTTTGATTGGCAAAAGCACACAGAAGCATTGCAGAGATCAGTATCTCCCACTGAAATCCCTGGAGTCGCTGCACAGCAGTCAAGCAAAGGCCTATAGTATTTTTGCTGGAAAGTGGTTCAAGTTGCTTATTATTGCCCAACACATGCAAGCAGCTTGATCTCTTGCAGTTAGCTTATTAGCAAAACTCGAGATGGATAAAAGCAATTCTCTTCAAAATCCATTATTAAAATAGGATATTTTGCTTTGCTACAATGTTTTTATTCAAACAGATATAATATGCTTTTTAATAGCTGATGCTACTGGGAGTCAGCAGTGAGGCGGTATCTTTTCTAAACCATTATTTAAAATAATGTTCTGTAAAATGTAAAATATTAATTTATTTTTTTCCCAGAGGATCCTAAAATGTAAAAAAAAAAATAAATCCAACCTCCTTCAAGTTAAAAACTGTGACTCAAATTCCATCGTGCTTAGACTGAACAGAATCCAACTAAAGCTGATTGGAGACTGCAGAATTTTCCTCTCATCAGGACTGTATGATATCTGAAGCAGAGCACAAGTCCTTCCCCAATGTACATGGAATGCTGGCATATGCACTTTTTCACCTATTAAAGAAGATAACCCTGTGAAGGGGGAGACCAGAAGCAGAATCCAACTTAATAAGGTGGAACTGCACAGCTACAAAAGTAAAAATTAAAAGTCTCTGAGCATGGAAGAGTGCCACCATCAAAAACAAAAAGCAAAACAAGATTAAAAACAGCAGAGCATACTTTGGAGCACTGCTGAAAATGGCTGAAGGGTATCATGCAGGCAGCCAGAAATGACAATATGAAGACATCAATCGTCCTTTTTTTCTGTGCATGCTCAGGACTTCAACAAGATAGAAGACAATGAAGGGTTAGCTGGAGTCCAAACAATGCTGGCAGGCAATGGCTCACTAGGAAAGATCAGCAGTCTTGCAGCTGAGTTCAGCCTCTTTACATCCCTAATTAGCAGCATATTTTTAAGACAGAAAGTTGAAATACACTTTCTGCAGAGCTGCTTTAATCTTCAGTATGAAAATGGGGCCAAAGCTTAGTTCTGCGTGACTGGTATCTATACACATGACTTTGTAGATAACAGATCTATTCATGTGATTCACGTCCTCTGTGAGCTTTCGTGGCTGGTGTGCAGGCAGCTGTCATAGGATGAGATTCAGGGGATACAGCCTAGTCCCATCTCTGCCACTGCCCTCTGGGATGACCTTGACCACATCACTGCGTCTCCTTCAGTCTCACTTTTTCAAATGGGGACTGTGGTACTGTTCTTATAAAGCACTTAAAGTCCACTGCTAAAATGCCAGGTATGACTAATAACAAGTACTTCCAGGTCTGTCAGAGAAGGATTTCAGGTTACCAAACTGTAATCCTCCCATCAGCACATCCCAAAGTTAGACTGCTGCAAAAATGCTCCATTTTGTCCTTATGAAGTGTTTCCCTGCCACTGTGAGTGAAGCAATAGAGCTACCACTAGATTAGTTTGTTCCCTAAGGAGAAGAAAGGATGCGATCACACTATTTTCAGTCTGACTCTTACCTGCAATAACTTAGGGACACATCAGACAATTTTGCCAAACCAAACAAAAGGAGAAAGGCCAAAGAGGTATTAAGTTTTCCCCTGTTTTGTGATAAACAGGCAGGCTGTCGATCAGAAGATGGACAGGCAAGTAGTCCATATGCTGAGAGACAGCTTGCAACGCAGGCTCAACCAAAACATCAGAAAACAGGGAATCCACATAAAGACAAGCCAGAGAAAAATAAACTTCTTGAGTTTCATGGCTCACAAAATCACTTTTTATTTGTGGATCGGTGGGGAGAGGTTGTTCATTTTCAACAAATGCTGCCAGCTCTGAGACATTTGTGCTGACTTTTCTTCCCTTTAAGCACAGTGAAGCTTGATTCTTTGTCTGAATTATTCTTCAGATATCAAAATACTGTTTGCAATCCACCTGAGCAAACCACCGTGAGCCCACTAACGCCAAATGAAAGCAGTTTCTGTAAACAAAATCTGGTTACTTTACTTTCTGATCTTACTACAAGTATTTTTTTGTCTTGAAAAATAAGTGCGCAAGAAATGCACATCCAAAATGTGTTTGGAAGACACACAGTAAATAGCAGTGAATTAACCAGTCAAGATATCAACAAAGGAGAAATCTTAGGGACTGTACATTCACAAACACCATTATTTCTCTCCTGTCACTTTCTACTCATAAGCCAAAGGGACATGAAAAGACAAATCACCTTCCTTCCCAAAGTGTCCAGATAAGCCCTGCCACCTTCTGTATGACATCTGCTAGGAAGAGTGGAAGAATGGTATAAGAATTCATTAGACTGAGGAACATTTTTTGGCCTTCCTATATTTACCTAGAATTTCCCTATTTCATTGATTCTGTTTGTTCTTAAGGAAAGATGTTCTATTCAACAGATTGGATATTTTGGCCAGTCAACTTGGTCAAAACCTTTTCAATCAGAAGCAGCCTGCCTGGAGTGTTGACACTTGGGCAAATACACACAACCACGTTTTATATCCCAGGCTCATCTGTTCCACATATCCAACACTCCATAGTCTACTGCCTAAGATTTTACTAAGAGATGCGTTGCTAGTCCTTACGCTCATATTGGCACACATAAAGCCAAAAGGTAAGCAAATTTCCAGAAGATTGCAGTCTCCTAGACTTGCCTGGTTTAATTCACTATTTATTTTCCAATGTAATTTATTTCCACAAAAAGCCAGTTATAAAATTGGATTGGCACAATATTTCCAGGCTGAAGAATACCAAGCATCCCGGTGCGATATTTAGCTCAGCTTCCCACAAAATACACAAACCCCCGTTGACACCACAGCTTGCAGCTGAAATTGTCTTGAGTAAGGAAATGTGATCAATGGGGACTGCAGGTCCCAGGATATGAGCCTCCCGTTTGAGTGAGGGTGCACACAAACACACTAAAGAGAAAGAAGGAAACATCTGCTTCACCTGCTGCAGCCCACAGGCTCTTCCTAGGAAGGATTCAAGCCTGACACTGAAGGTTGCAACTATTCTCTGGACCTTTGGTTACAGAAAACCTTCCTGCTTGTCTCCTCTGTGACCTGTTTTGTTACCATCGGTTGCAGTTAAGGAGTATCAGGGCACTAAAACACATCACTGCACAAGTGCCTGCATAAAAAAATAACGGTAATACAGGAAAAGAACACAAAATCTTCGTCCCTTAAAAGCACAGAACGTTTTTAGCGTCCTCCAGTCCTCCGAGGTTTGGGTGCAGCAGCAGAGATGAGACTACATGAATGTCCTGCCTGGTCCTCCAGACAGAATGGAGACACACCTAAGCATGTGTTTGTCTTCATTATGTTGCTCTCTGCGGACCCACAGACCACAAAGACGCATGGTCTTAAATTCCTAAGTGTATGTGTTTACATCAGAATACCTATTTGCAGGATGTAAGCAACTACTTCAGAACATAAACTGTTCCACAGCACCTAAACTAATTTACCTATTGCCTAGCCACCTTTTTGCAGGCACAGGCAGCCTGCTGAGCTGAGTACACAGCCACGTGATCAGGTATGTTCTGCATGCACTGAGTGCGATGGAGCTCCCTGAACACACTACATTCTGGTGCTGAGGTCTGCAGAAGCACAGGCACGCTCAGCATCAAACCATGGCACCTGGGGTGCTCTCATGAAGATGGGATTCTTCAGCAGGGAAAAAGCCTCAGTGCATATTTTGGGGCTATGGGATAATTCCCAAGCATCACTGATGCACCAGCCAATTATTTTTTTGTGATGCAAATAACATGTACAACAACAACATGTACACGATCTGGGGGATGAGAAGCAATGGATTCCAATTGCAAACACAATGACACACAGTGATTTGCAATAATTTTTCAAAGGCAGGTTTTCCTGTTAACTCTGCTGACAAGCTGTGAACTCGTACCTGCAGAAGAGCTCAGCATCTGTAGAAAGCCCAGACTTGCTGCAAACTTAACAACTCTCTGTAAATAATTGTTTCCATTACTCCTGCAGCCTTAGCCACCACCTATGGTAGAAAACAACCAATTAAACCAGCAGATTATTTTGCTAAGGTGGAACTTCGCCTGGGTTGTCCGTGTCACTAAAACCATGGAATGAAAATTGATTCACAGAGTCACGGTGGTATCTGTGCAGCACTTGGACCCAACTTTGGCATTTTTACTGGGTTTGCTTTCAATCTGTGCTCAGATTTCCAGGAGCTGTCATTACGGTGTCAAATACCTTCTCTGCAAAGTCCCTCAGTCTAGGTTAAACTCTTAGGAATTTTAATCTGTCTGCCTAAAGAGACTCAGGAATGAGTTTTTCCAAGCCAAGTCATACTTCTCCCCACCTGCCTGTTTTTCTGCTTCCAAAACCTCAGAAGGAGAGTTTTCATTTAGTTTTGACCAAAAATGTAATGTTGCTGAAATTTACTTATATAGCCCCTGAAAGATTAACAACCTTATTTATCAAAATGGACATTTTCCTCAAAAGGAATAAAAAATCTCTCAAGCAGCAGCTTACAGGAATTAAACTCTTTATATAAAAATACACAAAGCACTCCATTATATATGCAGACCAATGAACTTCAATCTTAATTACTAAGCCATGTTAGAAAAAAATTGAAACAATAAAACCATGAAAGACAAAAAAATGTGTTTTTAGAGATGTAAGTGGCATTAACATCAGAGACAAAATGAATGTATCAGTACGGTAGTGACCAGGCTGGTGAGGGTGGCATGTCCAATATTCTAAAAATACATATATTGTACATTACAAACACTAAATGTGAGTACTCTCATTTCATTTACATAGATAAATCATGGGTTTGAAGTTGCCTGCATGTTTACATACTTGTAGGATTAAGAGTTACTTTGTAGCACCCTCTCCTTATATCCAGTAAATTAACTTGAATATGTGTATGAGGTATATATATTTTGTGTTACTTTCACATAACCTTCCAGAATATGGCGTTTCCATGAACACGAGCTGCCTACAAAACGTAGCAACTCACCTGCAGTTATGTTACAGAAGTCACAAAGTTTACTCAGAGTCTGCTTTCTCCCAGAAGTCTGATTTTCTCTTAACTTTCCGTTTCTAAACAAGACTCAGGGCTTCTGGCCATCTCGCCCTCTCATTTCTATTCTGGATTTGGAGGGGTAGTCAGAAGATTAATTTTAAAGGAATGATGATTCTAAAAGGATACAGGCTGTCAAGGGACAAATTAAACCTGTGCAACTGTAATGGCTGTTTTCCCGCATACATTAACATTAGATTTTTAAACCACTCTTTACCTCTGAATCAGGAACAACATCCATACTAGAGCATGGCAGCTTAGCACTCTCCCTTGGCAGCTCAGTGAAAAACCATGTTTTAAATCAGGTTACCATTTTGTTTTAGAAAGCAGCTGTACAGAAGCAGCGTGTTATTCTGACTCATAATATGCAAATAACTGGGAAAAGGCAATTACACATAAAAGAGAACCTGGTTAATGAGACACATATCTGGAACCAGGAAGTACACTAGGGAACACTGCACATATAAATTTATCCTAAGATGCAGATACAGTGTTTATATACACCTTATACAAATCAACAAGATCCAACCCAAAGCATTTCAGACAGTATTCAAAATTCTAATTCTAAGTGCCACTTGCCTTTACCTTCTAACGCAGTAGTGATGACATCTGATGCGCCCAAACCATGCTCCATAAGCAGTGAGTTTTAGCTCACACTGCTTTTCATTGTCAAGATCCCCAATTCAGTCTCACATGCAGCACTCATGACAGCATCCTTTTCAATAAATCTGCCCTGGAGACAACCCTGACACCCACCAGGTCAATGGTATTGCTGACATCTGACAAACAAGTAAACTAACACCTTCATCTACAGCAAATATTTCAGAAAAACTATAACCTTCTCATTAAAAAACTGTTTCCCCTACTCCCACACCTGCTAAAGAAGCTGGCATTTCTTAACATACTGCCATTAAAATCTTTATTATTATGGGCTTCTAGTAACTTAACAGCTAGAGACTTGATCCTGCAAGCAAGCTAGGCATACAGTTTGGCAGCATAAACAAAGCCACTGCCTTTGTAGGATCAGATCCCATCCAGCACAGCAATTATATATGCAGGTGAATCCATTCATTTGTAAGGCAGGAGATGGCATAAAACATCTTCCAAAAGATAAGGAGAAAACAGTCACAGCATTTTAATGCTGAAGAGCCTTGTCTGACAAACGTGTCTGCTCTAATCTGTTTTCATCTTTAACAAGGAATTCCTGTCATTTTACCAGAAGTACCAATTCTGAAAACCTGCTCAGAAAACTGACCCACTCCCTTAACAACGAAAAGCTCCAAAGCAGAGTCCTTCAGGTAAATGCAAAGAAAACAAAGTACTAACAGACAGAACAGGTTTACTACCAGTGATCTTTGCAGAGAAAACAATTCTAACCCCAAGGCCTAATAATTTTATGCTACCCTCTTCTAAAGCTGTGACAGAAATACTGACTGTGACAAAGAAAAACAAAGTTTGTGCACGAGAAAGATTCTGAAAAAGAACTGCTGATAAAGAGCAGCAAACGAGGTACCTGAAAATGTGAACATATGCGAGTCACCTGATCCAGGCACCATATGAAAAGAATTATCTGTTGAGTTTGCTGCACTTCTAATATCTTTCAAAAGCCCTGGTATTTGGAGAGGCACCGCAGTAAGGAATGTCATCTTTTATTTTTTCCTTTCTGAGATGAACGTCTGCCTTCTCCCTTAGGCTGTGGTCCTACTTTATGTTTCTACAAGCACGGCAGCACACATGTAAGCAGTTTTACTGAAATCAAGAAACCTTTATGCAGTCGAACTCATTTGCTGCCTTTGGGATATGGTCCTTTGAGAGCAAATTAATGGCATAGGTATCATCTTCCTGCCGCTATTCCATAACAACCAGGACAGTGAGCCTCCAGCCCTGCAGTGGACCTACTCAGGGTTACTCCTAGAACACATGAAATGCCCAAGCCTGTGCCTGCTGGAGGATAATGAAACACAGTTGTAACAGCACACTGCTAAGAACACAGGAACCTCAATTCTGCAAACACTTCCACATGTGATTAATCCTGAATGAATGCTGCCTAATTGGATTCCAGATAATAGTGTCTGGAGGAATCCTTACAGAAGTACAAATTTACATTGGCTGAGATGGAAACAGTGACATCTGGGCTGAACACCAACTAGCAACCAATTAGTTGAAGAAAAAGATTATAAATAATAACACTACAGTAGGGTACAGTGCCTGGCATGAGTTGCCTTCCTCAGGTGTGTTCCTTGCCAGGATCTGCCTCACTTAACACCTTCTTCCATGTTCTGGAAGAGGCATCTGGGACAGCAAGCTGGAAATCTTTGCAAATATTAAGACAAAGATAGTCTCTTATGCTCAAATGTATGTATGTATAAACATACAGTCACTCCACTACACCCAGTGATGGCAAAACCCATATGACAACTGACTCACAGAGTCCTGGGCCCGTGAGAAATATCAGCTGCAAGTAAACTAAAATATAGCTTGCAAAAGGAAAAAGCTAACACATCTGGGAAAAAGGATTTGCAATGTAAGAGAGAGAAAGCTGGAAGCAGCAATACTACAGGAAGCCAATAGTGGACCACAAGTTACATTTGAACAAGCAATGTGCTGCAAAGGTCAAGGCAATATGCAGAAATCCCCATATGCAAACACACATTGTGCCAGAGAGCTCACAGACAACCCTCACGTGGTGCGGCCGCACTCGGGAAAATGATTTTGGCCCTGTGCAGGGCATCACTGTGGAGGCTGGTTACAGCTCGAAGGAAGCTAAAGCAAAATACAGAGATTACTGATGTTAATGCACATACCAAAACGCAATGAATGGGGCCGGAGGAACTGCTTTACGTACAGGGAGGGACTGATTTACATACAGTGATGAATAATAAATTATGTTCCAAGGAAGGAAAGAAGGCCATCAACGGATGGCCTCCTTTCTGCTATGGGGAACAAATCATATCCCTGCATGCCTGCAGGCTCTGGAGCCCCCTCAGCCACTGTGCTTGGGTGGTGGCAGCACAAGCAGTAGGAAACAGAAAGGCAACAGCTGAGAGGAGGAAGGACAGAAATCTCCTTTTAAGGCACAATGCTCTGCTTTCTGGCATAATCTTAAGGTGCTTTCTCAGGATGGCCAACCCACAGCACATGCTAGTCTAAGGACCTCTCCACCAGGGCCTTTCTCCCCACCCCACAGCTGCTACAATGGGAATATACTGAGATGTGCAATAGAAAAGCTAAGTCGTAACCACCCTACATCTGAAGTTTTCCCAAAGGATATGAAGAGGAGGAGCTGGAGGAACTGCCTCCTAGTTACCAAAGAATAGGTTAGGGACTAGGGTAACAGCCAGGAATGGAGACCTGGATTCTTGTTTTCTTCATGCGGAGGAGATTCCAGCTGAGGAAGATACTCTGTCCTTCAGGAATTAAAAGGAGGGGTTTGCAGTACTCCTTCCATGGAGGCCACTGTAAAATGTAAGATTTGTGGAGCCAAAGAAAAACTAGCAAAAGAGAGCTGCTTGTATCCAATGACTTTCTACACAAAACTCAAACATATCAAGAGAAGGACAGCAACACCAGAATTGTTCTTACCAACTATAGCATTTGCTCCTCTATTTGTACTCTCCTGCTTCTTCCACCTGGATTGCATCTCCAGACCGATGCTACACATCTCTGTAAGGTCGCTCCCTATATTATTATCAAGTTTCAATATGTACTCATATCTGGTACACTTAGTAATCCAGTCTGATACGGGACTGATTCCCAGAAATGGTTTGCATTGTTGTGTAATTGTGTCTCCAGCTCTCCCATACCTGGTTTCTTCTACTCTTTGCCTGAGCATGGCTTTTAGTTTCTGTGGTGAGTGGCTTCACTGGCAGGCGATTTCCAAGCCCAAGGAGTACAAAGTTACTGTCTTTAAAGGCTGACACACTATTACCTAGTTGGCACCAGTGGCACTACAACAACACCTGCAAGGTTCCTACAGCCTGGAATTTTTTCCTTCCTCCCTGTCTCTACTCTGCTGTATGTAGGAGCCTTTGTTAGCTGATGGTCTTCAAGAAATTCTTTGGTGTATGATATTCCTCGCCCTGGTTTTCCTCTTTTGTTACATGATGTCTTCTATTCAAGCAGCCAAGCCATAGCTGACAAACAGCCTCTCTCTAGGCTTTTTACACATTGCTGCAAGGCAAAATAAACAGTTGTTTCCAGTTTGCCTTGTCGGGGCTACAGATGTATGCTAATTATCCTTTCAGTCTGCTAATGGAAAACTGAAAGACATTTAAATGTACTTTTCTAAGGCAGAGACCAAGGTCTATGGACACCTGTCCCTTCTAATGCTGGGCTTTGTGCTACCCAGAGCACAGTAAAATGTCATCTCCTCCCTTTATATTGACTCTAAAGCCATTTTCAGATTTCCATAGGGCTTTACAAAAGGCCAAGAGACAGATGAAATCCTTCTGAAATTCAAGAACGCTATGTGTCTTTTTTGAGCAGCAGTGATGCCAAGGATAACATTTGGGTTGACCAGAAACCATTTGAAGGATGGAGAACTTCAGAAGAGGGTGACAGGAACTACACATTAACATGGGAAGTTCATTGTTCTGGTAAGATGCTGTAGCATTTACTCAAATTTCTTACCTTCCTTTTGTTTTCTAGAAAAAAAAAAATATATATATATATATATATATATATAAACAAACAAAAAACCCAACTCCAAAGAAAAGCCTCATAAACCCTTCAGGTAAAAGTTGGTATTAGCAAGACTGTCATGTCTAATAGTCTCAGCAGAAGAAAGGAAACTGGAAATGAATCTGCAGTTTATTTCCAGTTTCGGTATCAGGTTTAGAACTGGCTGTTACACAAATGAATGAAACAATCTCAGATGTGCAAAGCCAGCAATGCAGAAGCCTTCCCAAAGGGAGGAAGCAAGGATCTGTTTCCTTCTTTAAGTTTTAGAAGCCTTACCTCATGACACTCGCTTGTTTGCCAAATATGTCTTGGAATGTTTCAAATAACTGTTCATTCTAGTTGGTCCTGCTGCACCTCAGCCAAATTACTGGGCCTTTCTCTGTTGATGCTGCCTCTGCTGGAGTCCAGAGTCAAGTGATGTGCTACCATGGCAATGTGCTACACCCATGTTTTAAGCATCTATCTTCTCTATGGGTGATTGTATACCTATGTACAGAATAGGAGTGTGTATGCACACATACATATCCATATCCATGGTATGTCAAGACCAGAGATACAAATGATGCAGGAGAAGACTTGAGAAGTACCAAGGTACCTGAAGATACAGAGAAGTACTGATGTTCAGCTAATCCCTAACACCTTTAAGAAGCTGGCTCCACAACCTCTTCCTGCCTGCTCCACACAGACTACTTTCCAGTGTTTGTTGCTATATTTATCACCCAAATTACAGTATTACTGAGAGGCCTCAGGCAGACTCATTCTCCCTTATGCCTCTCAAGCATACACTGGAAACGTCTTCACTGCTCAGGCAATGCGATTTCAAAAAGTTGAAATGTCCAAGCTGTCTTCAATGTCATCACTTTTCCTGTATTATCAGGAAATCCTTTCATCTATCCTCAAATGACAATTGTATATATTTACTGTCAGCAATCACTTGCTTACAAGGTTTTTATTACCCTAAATGCAGGAAGAGTCATTTATGCATTACGACGGGGAAATCAGGAAATGAAGAGTTAAGACTGAAAACTCAGCCATTGTTTTGCTGTCTACGCTTACAAAAATTCATTCCAGTTGGGGATGCTAAAAGGTTCTTTACAAAATAATAAAAAGAAGACATCTGTCAATAAACGTAATGGAAACCAACATTTCTCATATCTTTTTGCATCAGGAACATACAGATTGACTTGACAGGCTACAGATTTCACTAAAGAGGCACCCTTCTTTCAGACAAAACACATATCAAATGACTTCCATGAGATTAGTTGATGAAAATTATGCAGTGGCTTCAAAATGACAAGGAAGGATATCTAACAAAAAGTCTATACAGTATGGGTATGAAAAACTTTAATTGCTTATTGCCTCAAAACTTCTGAGACAACTGTCTTTATTCTGGGTTAACTTAATTTGGACTTAAAATCATGACACTGCAGGAGAAAATGTATTCATCTATTGTTATTTACACAAAAAGATCAGACTCGCACATTTGGGGCTAGTTATTCACATTTATTAAAGAAAAAAACCACCCAACAAAAACCAGAGAGATTTAAAGAACTTAATTTTAAAGAAGTTTTCCCAAATACCCCTGCCGCGCTAACAACAAACATAGAACATCTTGGCCCCAAAATGATTCATTTGCCAAACAAGAGCAACTGGAAAGGTTTTACTGTAAGCTATGGTTCAACTTTATGTATAAAAAAATACTCCATTTGCAACTACAATACTCAGATGAAATCTGTTTTTAAGTCACACTTAAAGCAGAATGCAGGAGCACAGAGAAAGACCAACACCTGCTGAGGTTCCCCACCTTCTGAACACTAGGATAGTTCACACTTCACTTGTTATTTCTTTTTAAGTAAAGGAAACAGTTCTCAATGAGCTGATGAAGTCACTGAAAAGGCACTCACACGTACTCTAGAATATCTGCAGAACCAGATATCTGCAACTAAAAGTTTAAATGTGTCAAAGCAACATGTGTCAACCTGGTGCAGAGTTTAGAAACTAAAAAATGATTTCATAAAGGATTTACTGCCTTAAATGTGCTCTTTTCAGATGCACCACAGCAGAAGTCACGGGAGTGGTGCCTGAAGAATCCACGACTTCACCATTAGTTCCCAGGTTAAGACAGACCTTTGCAGTGATCAGCAAATCATGTCTCATCTCAGAAAGGAACAGAGACCTGCCATGAAAAATTGCTTGCAGATCTCCAAGGAGTGATGTATGACTGAGGTACAAAATTAAAGAGGGAGAGAGATGGAAGAAGCTCTGAGCTGGTAAATGAGAAGTCACAGGAGACTCATATTTAGTAACACGGCAAAAGTGAGGTCATAAACCTGAGCAACAAAAGGGGAAAAAGGAGAAAAGCACATGGTGAAGGACTGGACAGGTCCCAAATGGCCAAGGAGAAAAGCTCAAAAGACTGCAGACTGAGTTTTGGCAGAAAAACACAGAGAAAGATCTGTTGTGTATTTCTGATGGACCCTTTGAAGTTTTCTGGATTTAATCGGATTTTTGTCTGTCATTCTTTGCCAAAAAAGATAAACCCTGCCAGGGAAAACCTACCTTCCCTTACCCTTATACTAATAAGAAAACAAATGGTCTGTTTTAAATATCAAAACAGTTAAAAAGTAGAATCTTTCTTCTATGACGTGTTTGAGAGTTTGATATTTCCAATCCATCATACTTGCAATTATAAGTGGCCAAAGTTGTTCCTGGTTAAGCGTACTGTATTTTACCAAACTATGTCAGAACACAGGTCCTGGTCCTACTACACTGAGAGCTTCACCACAGTCGACCGACTATCTCTATTTGTACTTCACTGAACTGGCGAGAGAGGTTCATTTACTAAAATGCCTCTGTAGGGGTCCCCAATATATACATATATATGCATATATATATTTACTGATAGTGAAAGTCTCCTGGAATTCTGTCACTCTGTAGAGGTAACGTAATTTAATAGACTCTAATACTGTATTATACCATTATACTATAGTGTTATTACCTTTTTAGGCTCTAGTCTAACAAAGTCTTTAAGCATAAGCTTATCTTTAAGCCCTTTTCTTGGATAACTTTAGTTCATACTTTAAGGTGCCTAACTTTAAAGCCTTGCTGGACTACTGAAAAAACATACTTAGATAAAAACAATCGTGTAATCATCACATTTATGATGCTCAGCTCACCACAGACACTAGTTCCCATTAAAATGACAGCATTTACTACGTATTACTCTAAGCAATATGCTGAAAATTTCATGCCCATTTGCAACTCTAATACATTAAAGTGCCCCAAATACCATTTTGTCATTACTATTAGCAGGTGTTTTTTAATAGCGATATTCATATGAGGATTGTCAGCTAACTAGCAAATTTGGAGTTCAAGTAGGTGTTAATTCAGAGTAGCAATAAAGGAACTGGACAAGACAAATAAGAAATTCACTTTCAGAAGACTGTAGATACACCTTCATAATAGTTAGTGTGACACTTTAAAGGCTGTGATCTATGAACACAAAATGGTCTAAACAGTTCTAAACATCCATGTGTTTTACACTGCCTTACCTGATTGGATCTCTTTTGTATTGACTCCAGCCAACTTTGCCATCCCTACACAAACTACCTGTGTTTACCCAAATACAGTTCTTGTCTTCCTAGCTGTATGATCCTAGATTTCTGTTCAATAATGGCATCAGCCATTTACTTGGGCATGCTCTTATTTTATTGAGGTCATTCCAGACTTTTTCCTCTGCACTCTATAGTCGCATTAACAGCTTCCTGCCTATTTTTAAATCAGCAGCTAATTTCAGCAGCTATGTGCTTATTGTTTCTTCAGGGTCACTCATAAAACAAACACCATTATTGATCTTTCTGAATCTACCACTAGTTTTTCCCTTTTATCTTATCTGAGTGACTATTCAAAAGGCAATTTCTCAATAAACCAGGACATCTATCCTAGATAAACTAGGGTATCCGAAGAAAGAGATTTTTCTCTCTGTGCGCTAATACAGCTCCTATCATGGCAGTAGCCAAGCAACTCATAAATGTTAGTGATTTTGTCTCCACACCACCTTTTTAAAGGGAAAAGTGTTGTTAACTGTCTTTTATGAACATGAAACTAAGACAGAGGGATTTAGCACTTCAAAGGCAAAGACCACTCATGAAATGTAGAATGAATTGAATCCTTATTTCCTGTATTTTAAGCACAACAGCACCTTCCTTTCATTTCTGCATGCAAAAATTATGCACCCTGGATGCACAATTGCTTGTCTACTGGATTACAGTGACTGATGACTTGGCCATTTGGTGTTTATTCTGCATTTTTGATGAGCATCTGAAGACAACTGACATCAGAAGCTAACGTAAAAAATGCGTTAAACCAAACTGCTGCCAGTGTTTTATCTACTGTTATTAGTAAGCTTCAATACAATCCTTGGGGCTTAAACCCTCAATCTATTCACTGTTCTCCACTTAGGTCAAAGGAAATTTTGGCTTTGCCCAAGAAAACATGATATCAAAATGCAAAGCAGCCTTTCCAGGTAGTAAGACCTAAGTGACATTATTCAGGCCCCAAGTATCTAAAAGCATCTTTGAAGAGAGTTCGTTTTACTCACCCCTTTTATTTTAACAGGGTATGGGAAGATAAGATTTACTGGTCATTACCATTTGGCTAAGTGTGGCAAGCAATTTCAAATTAATTCTAGACCAATCCACAAAGAAAGTCCCAACGCAGTTTGACTGCTCTAACACTCCACCAATTATTAGACAAAGTTTTTCTGTGGTCCCTGGGTATTTCAGCACTATCCAGCCACCTTCTTTATGGTTTTCCTCTCTTTACTCACAGAGGTGAAAGTCAGGTTTGCTGGTCTTGCTCTTGCAGATCAACATACCTTCAAAGAGAGGGGTGGAAGGCTAATGGTCTAGCATTAGAGATTGATGCATACACAGGATATACCTGCAGTGTTGTGCCACATGGAGGTGGCTGAGCCCACAAGCATTACACCTAATGAAGGACAAGAGTAATTGAGCAAGGTACAGCTGGATGGAGTTACTTGTTCCGTATGACACTGGCCATGCACACAAAAATGTAGGCTGTGTGTTTCATTAAAGGGCAGGCAGAGTCTTTCAGTCTTCCTGTCCTGCTTTAACACTTCCCAGGTTTATTAAACACAGTTCAAGAAGTTTGTCCCTAGGCAGGAAATTTATGCTAAAGGTCTCAGAGTTGCAAACCACCATTTGGTAGGAACAATAACACTGTCATTTAAGAGTATTGTTACTCATATTATTAGTTAGTATATTAGTATGAAGTAAGTTTTTACATGAGAATACAAAGATCAAACATGCTAATTGCATAATGAATAAAGAAGTAGGCAGCAAAAACTCAAAGACCTGGAAACAAGCAATCCCCTAAATAAAAGGCATTCAGTTAATAAGGGTATCTGAGTTGCATTTCCAGTTCAAAACCTCCTTGTCTTCTGGTTTTGAGAAACTAAATAAAGACTAGTGTCCTCACTAGGTTTTTCCTTTGCTGAAGGAAGCATGCATCAGGCAAAACTTGTCAACCAAGATGCAAAAAAGTCCTAGTAAAGATGGTATGAACTGTATTTTTCACAAGCAATGCATTATGTTCAGGCAGACATCAGCCTGATCTAACATGTTGTATGTAACTGTATCATGTGTTACAGGAGCACATTCTGTGCCTCCTGACACTCAGATGAACTAAACCCCAGTACAAATGCATTCCTGGCTTGACTGCTCTCTTCCTACCGGATGGTAGACTCTGGGCTCTCTACAGTTTCTACCCCTGCTTGCTAAGTCATGTCAAAACTAGAGACTGCTTTGTCTTTACTGAACTATACATCCTGTCAGTTTGCACAAAGGAAGTAACGTATGTTAATAGGTGTCCTGGGTTCAGCAGTAGCAGTCATTTTTCTCCTCCTTAGTAGCTGGTGCAGCGCTGTGTTTTTGACTTTTGGCCTGGGAACAGCGCTGATAACACCAATGTTTTCAGTTACATTCTTTCGAGAATATCTTGGTTTGACCTAGGACTTTCTGAGTCTCATGCTCTGCCAGGGAGGAGGGGAAGCCAGGAGGAAGCAGAGACAGGACACCTGACCCAAACTGACCAAAGAGGTATTCCATACCACAGCACGTCATGCCCAGGATGCAAAAACGGAGGGCAGAGACCCGGAAGGGTTGGGGGCTCGCTGGGGGGTAGGGCTTGGTATCGGGTGGTGAGCAGTTGTATTCTCTTTTCTTGTATTTCCCTGGTCATTATTACTATTGGTGGTAGCAGCAGTGGTCTTGTGTTATACCTTAGTTACTAAACTGCTCTTATCTCAAACTGTGGGAGTTGCATTCTTTCGATTCTCCTTCCCATCCCTCCGGGAGCGGGGGGGGGAAGGAAGAGGGGGGAGTGAGTGAGCAAACCGCGTGGCTGAGAGGCTTAAACCACGACAATAGCACACCTACTTTTTCCTAGTGAAGATGTATTCTGTTGGCTATTAGTGCCATTCACATACCAATTTAGACACCCAGTCAAAGGCTATGACCAGCTGTACTGCATATAATGATTTTTTTTAAAGTAAAGAAAATGCCACTAAAACAGACAGCCCTGTTCTGCTTCTGGGTAAACAAACTGGAATTTTACAAAGTCTCAAAAAGGAAAGGGATTAACATGCTTCAACGTGATAATGGTCGCAACTGTTCCCATTAAAACTTTCACAGTAAATTAAACCCTAACAGAGGTAGGAAAGAAGTCAATTTTCAGTGGCTCATGCTGTTCTGCTGACATAAATCGCCATTTTTTAGGTAGCATACCCACCACCCTGTATAATGATAGCATAACAAAACCGCAACTCAGCGTTGATTAAGTTTGGCCTTTTGCATGCTAATTTTAGCCTACTCTGCCAAAACAATTGCATGCACCACCTTATTTACATACCTCTAGATATTTAGCACCCTCTCACTATTCTTTCTTCACCAACCTTTACTTAAGCCCGTGGCCTTCCCTCTGTTCAGTGTCTGCTGTTCAACACCACTTCTGCTTCCTGAGTTACACTCAGGACACCTTCCCACCATGCACACCTATCCTTTTCAAGAGCTCTCTTGGCAAGGGTAATGCTAAGTGTCAGTCCATCTTCTCCCTGTCCATCTATGTTTTCCTGCATGCTGCATACAACACTTCATTATCTTCATGCTCTTTATAAAGACCAGCAACTTTCCTTGACTAGAACATGTTGGCATGAAGCCCTACCCAATCGTCCCAGTAAGGCTGGAGAAGTCAGGTAAATACAGACTGTCACTGGTTGATGCCAGCCAACAAGTTCACACAAACACGTGTTACACACCGACTTTACACAACAGCGACCAAAAAGGAGGGAAGGGACAGGCCGCGGAAGTGTACCAGACCCCCCGGAGGAAGCTCTGCTCTGCATTATTGTAGCAGCACTACAAATGGATGTTGAAATACAATGGGGCGCTTATCTGCCTGCCAAATGCCCACGATGCCTTTCCACCTCAGTTATATCATGGCAACGTGAAACAAAAAATGACAAAGGACTATTAAAGAAAGTCAACACAGTAAAAGACGAAACGAAGCGGGAGGCCCAGCACCCGAAAGCCTGCGTGCAGCGGTGTGGCAGCCGAGCCGCAGGGATGCAGCACCCCGCACGGACCCCGCCGCAGCTCCGAGGCAGGCCCTGCTTCACCTCACCCAACCTCTGCGCACCAAGCCATGCCCGGCTCCCCTCGCCCGCCACCGCGGGGACAGCCGCAGCCCGCCTCGGGGCCTCGGCCCTTTCCCCACATGCGCGCTCTGGTCCTGCCTCAGGCCGTGCCCCGTCCCCACAAGGGTGCCCAGGCCGGGCCCGAACCGGGCCCGCGGGATGCGGCCGCCCTGCCCTGCCCCAGCGCCGGCCGCGGGGGGGAGGTGGAGACCCCTCTGCCCCTCGGGGGGGCCGGGGCGAGGGAGGGCGTATAATAAACAGCATCGTTGTCATGCGGGCAGGGCTGCCGGCTCCCCAAGCCTCCTCCCCGCGATAACAACCCAGGTACAGCCCGCGCTCGCCCCCCTCCCTCCTCTTCCTCCTCCTTCTCCTCCTCCTCCCGGGGGGCCGGGGAGAAATCTGCAGATCAAAGAAAAGATGCACAATAATAACGGGGTGGGCGCGCACCGCGGCCCCCCGGCCGGCGGGGACGGGCCCGGGGCCTCCGGCGGAGGCTGGCCGCGGCCCGGCCGCTGCCCACCCGGCAGGAGGGTGAGGGGGGCGGCGGCGCGGGGCCGGGGCCGGGCGCCCCCCGCCGCGGTACTCACCCGGGCCGGCCAGTGCGGGTACCCCTTCATTTTGGCGAACACCAGGTCTCCAGCCTTGTATTCTCGGGGCCGCGGACGAGCCATCGGGAGCCGCCGCGGGAGCCGCCGTGTGTCCCCCCGCCCTCCCGCACCCCCCGCCCCGCACACGCCGCCCCGGGGGCAGCCGGGCGAGCCCCCGTGGGGTGCGATGCGCCCGTGCACGGGGCGCAGCCGGGAGCGGGGCCGGGCCGCGGGCAATCCCCGATCTCTCCGGCGGCGGCGGCGGCGGCGGCGGCGGCAGGAGGAGATGGGGGGTGTGTGTGTGAGTGTGTGTGCGTGTGCCTGTGTGTGTGAGTGTGTACGCGGGGGAGGGGGAGGCCTTGGACACAACCCCAGCAGCCCCCGGTACCAGGGAGCCGGCTGGCGGCGGGGGCCTGGCCGGGTGGTGGCGGCCGGGGAGCCCTCACCCCGCGGCGGCGGGCAGGCGCGGCGCTGCCCGCGGCCCCCCCGTGCGAGCTGGCTACGCCGCCCGCGCCGCCCGCTCCATCCCCGCCGCAGCCGCCGCGGCCCCAGGAAGATGGAGCCGTCTCCTCCGAATTACTCCTCGGGCAGCGACCGAAAACAGGATCTTCTTATCCCCCGCCCGCTCCTCCTCCCCCCCCGCGCTTTCCCTTCCTGTTATTTTCTAGGTACACAGATCGGTTTCTATGAAAATAGGAGAGCAGAGAGCGGCTGCAGTCCCTCCCGGCCCTGCCTTCTCCGCTGAAGCATGACATGGTTCTTTATGCGCGCCCGACATGGAGGCTGGGCAGCGAGGAGAACCCGGCTGGTTTTTACAGCAGGGCCCCCGCTTTCTAAAGGCTCCCGGCCCTGCGGAGTGCCCCGTCCCCCCTTGTCATGGAGGGCCAGGCCCCAGCACAGATGGGCTCCTCGGGGTGCCTCGGTCCCCCCAGCACCGCTGGCCACACGCTGTCAACATGGCCCCCTTGCACTCGGGGTACCTGCAGACCCTCGGCTCTAGCCCGACCTCCCCACGCAGCCAGCCCCTGGCCGCACACAGGCCCCTAGGTAAAGGGCTGGCTCCTGGGCACGGGGGTTTCCCCCTTTCTGTACCCAGTATCTTACCCACCACCAACCCTTCCACCTTTCTTCTCAGCATAGAACTGAAACCCCACAGCCACAAAGACCTGGGATCTGGTTATATTCACAACAGGGCTGTCCCTCAGAGGGTGTCTGGGGCCTGGCTCCTGCCAGATGATGCCAGTTTTTACAAACATGCACCTCTGTGGGAGGGAAGCACTGGGAACTCACAAATGCAAACCATGGATACAGCTTTTCATACAGTAATGTTACCAGCTGGGTTGTAATGTTCAGAAATAAATTATCATTGATGTTTATTATACCAAAATATTGTCTAGGGGAGCAAAACTAGGAAGAAACCTGCAAGCAGAGCCACCAGCAGAGAAGTTTAGGAAAGGTTTTTCTGCGAGTCTGGCTGAGGTAGGAGTGGGCTCCCCAACCATTCCCACAAGCAAGGTGGCAATTACCCCCTTTGGGTTTAGGGACACAGCTCTGTCTGGGTGCTTTGCTGAGTCCCAAGGAAAGCACCTTCCCACTGATGAAGAAGGAAGTAAGTGGCTGAAGACTGTAGGGTCACATTTCAGGGAGGAAATAGATGAACCATACAGAGAACTACTGGTCTATAAGGGCTGGTAATGACAGAGAAAGAAGAGAAAGAAACACTTCTAGCACCTGTTCCTGTGATGGAATAGGACCAAGAAGACTCTTGATGTTTATTGTGTCTCCAGATGTGGTTCCAGTGCCCAAATGCTGCTGTTGGCAGTACCTGAGTCAATAAAGTTTGTCACTCAGGGTCATAAAACAGGATAAGCACTTCTGTGCTGGGGGAAGTGCTGCTGTAAAACCATTAGCTCAGGTATCAGGAGCAGACTAACAATGGAAAAAAAACATCCAAGAAGCTGAACAAACATTCAGATGATTGGCTTGTACTGTGCTCAATGCGGTTACCTGTTCCTGAAGCACTGAGATCAGTGACAGTGTTATCGCCTTCAGTACAGACATGCGGCCGAACAGCTCAGTTTCACTTTCACATCTGACAGGATTTTGCATCTTTTCAACCGATACCTCATTTGAATTTAAATTCCCTTCTGAAAAATGTAATGTAAAATCTCTGAGTATAGGAGCAGTGAACTCTGATCAGGGACTGTCCAGAATAACCCTGTGTGCTGTGTCTCACCTCTCATATCTCTATTATCTTCCTGAACCAGCCTTATCTCCAGAAAATTACTGGAGAGGTGGAGCTGGGTTGGGTTGGGTTTTTTTTCTTTTTTATTTTTAATACACTATTTGCTTTTGATTTTGATATGAATAGCTCTTTCTAGTAACTAATTTAGTGGCCTTAAATAAGAAAGGAGCAGGATGTACCTCAGTTTCTTCCAAAAGGAAACTGTAGACATTACTGTATAAACATCCATGCAACAATGTCTTGCTTATGTCAGGATAGCAAAATTCAAAGTGACTAGATACTGAACTGAAGCATCTCATTGAAATGTCCACTTTTAACTTCCTTTTGTCCCAGCATTGGTGTTGGCAGAGAATGCAATGAATGATGTTTCTAGTCTGCACTGAAGGTGATCACATGCTAGAGCTCCAAAGAAGAAGAAAATGTGTCCCACGGACATGCAAGGATATAGCTCTCTTTTTCTCCTGCATATAGGGGGTAAAGGGTACATGAGTTCCCAAGGTAAGAACTCTGCTCAGGTTTGGCCAGCTGGAAACTCTTCAACACACTTTGCACACAGTTCCTCCATCAAGCCATGGTTAAGACGCTGGGAAAGGACAGGGAAGAAAAAGCAAATTTCCCTGCTAAGAAATGAAAAAAACCCAAATCAAATATTTCACATATTGACAGCACAGAAACACACCTCAGTACAAACAGCAAAGGAGTTTTTAGTGTGCATAACCTGTCAGCCATTCATCACAATGTACAAAGCCTGAGATGTCCTGCTACGTCACCTGTATTCTGTTCCTTTCTCTTCTATACAAAGGGAGTTCATCTACCCTTTCTACACAGAAATGGAAAAGAGGAGTGCGGAGAGTTTCTTCCAAACACTTCAAGAGCAGTTTGAGTTCATAACCATGAATGCAGGGGCACAGAGGCTTGCTAGTATATACACTACATGTGTATAGGCCGGGTCTTAAGTGTACAGAAGTCAAGAGCTAGGTCTGTCTTGGGCAGAGAAAGATCAGCAGGTCACAGAGGCAGGAACACTGTGTCCTTACTGAGCATGGGAGACCTGCAGCAAGGATGGCTCTCTCCTTTCACCTAAACCCCCAGAACAATAAGACTGAGTTCTCTCTCACTTCTCCTCCTGCCAGACAGGGGTTCTCTTTCCAAAAGTATGAGCAGGGGAAGGAGTAAAGGCAGAGGCCCAGCAGGACCACACAGAGAGGTGGCAGGGTCGGGAGTGTGGTCAGCAGTGAAACCCATGAGCCGCCCAGGACAGACGGTGTCTGAGGTAACTGTTTTGAAGCCACTACCACGCTACTGAATTTTGCTCTCCCAATAATTCTAAGGAAACACTGTTCTTCAGATATTGAGAAGCTTTAAGCCAGTACTGATCATTCTCCTCCTGTTCATATAAGGAGAAAAATAGCTACATTCCTGGTTGGAAATTTTCATAGGGAAAGAATTCCATTGACTCAAAAGGGTAGATCAATCTAAGAAAAGAACATGTGCACATACAAGGCCCAATTTCAAAAGAACCCCGCAAAGTCATGAATAAATTTTTAAACATATGCACGTTTTGCATTAAATACTCCATGATCATAGTTTTGCACACATACATTTGTATGCAAACTGTCTCGTATGTGAACCCTATTCATGCTGCTATCATGCACTTTCCATTTTGAGAGGTGATGCCTATATTGTGTCTGTAGAAGCCACACAGATATTTGCCTCTGAAATTCTGTCCTTGGCCACCTTACCATTTTTGCTTTCTTTGCTCAAATTTCTTTGAGGCCAGACTCTAAATGCTCTGCAGCATGGCCACTTTATGACCAACTTTACTGTAAGATACTGTAATAAAAGTATTTTTTTACTCATCTATCTATAGCTGGTTTAATTTTCTTTCCTTCTTCATTTCATTTTCCTGTATGTAAAAATGTGCCAGTGATGATTACGGTGATTAGTATTTTGCCGATGTCCACAGTAAGCTAGTGCTTCTCTGCTAAATATTTTAATAGGAAGTTGTTCTGAGTCACAACTGAGCCTTTCCCCTGTGCAAGGCATGTCTGAGAGCACTGTGTGAAATCACAAAGCTACTTCATGTCAGGCAGAAAGAGGCCGTGATATTATATGTCCATCCCAACATGCACTGAAGGGCACTTACCATGCCCATTAGGATGTTCTTAATTACTGGAGATAAGAAGCTCACCAGGGGATATCAAGCCTTCTCCATAACAAATTTAGAAGGGAGAAGGGTGTGTATCATAGCTGGAGCATGTTATCTATACTCAGTTTCATGAATCTTATATATTGTAGCAATCTCCTAATCATATTAAATTAGACAATCTTTAAGGTGATTGCTTTACGTGTTGCAGAGGTGTGAACGTGTATCCTAGAGGCAGAAAAGATGGGAGCACTTCAGTTAAAATTAACTTCTCTCTGGTTGGGAGCTTTCCATTATTAATGGGAAAGGTTTGTATGGGATGGAAATGTTACCAGCAAGTATGCATTGCTGCCATTCCTTGTTCTCTGTAGGCATTTCAGGCAAAGCTACAGCAGACAAAATACGGCTACAGTGAGTGCTGCTTAACAAGTTCCAATTCAACCTTTGTTTTCAGTTGCTTGTATATTTTTCATAATTTAACCATTAAAATGGAAAGTGTCTGTGATGACTGTGTGGCTAAAGCATACCCAAACCTCTTCTGACAATGACAGTAGAAGAAATCATTGTAAAATTACCAAATTGCCAGGTACCATATAAACAGAGCCAAGTTGCAAGAGTCTGAAAAACATTCATGTGTGCTCAGTAGGGGTTGATAAACAAGTCTTAGATGTTCTGTCTGGACTAAACGTGCTCTAGGCTAAAGTGAATGTGATTCAGCTCATGACTGTGGAAGCAAAGCTCATGAGAGGAAAAAATGGCTAGACAGTATACCAGAGTGGAGTGATCAGGCTTACATGCAGAGAGAGAACTGGGAAAAGCTGGAAGGGGAATAGGAGCTAAAGCCTGGGAAGGACATAAGAAAAAGCAGAAAGGGATTAAGAGAGAGAGGTAAAAGTGGCCACAAATTTAAGATGAGAAAGATTGCAGAATATCTTAGAATTCATCAAGAAAACCCACACATGATCTGACAAAATTCTGTGGCCCACTGTGTCTCATTCTCTGACGGTAACTTCTGCATACAAAGACTAATGATCTGTTACTATGCTGCCAATTAACTCATCAGCTTATGTGGAAATCTTGACACTGCATTCAAAGATACTGGACTCTTATGACCTAGTAGAGTGTCTAAGTGGTAACCAGCCTGAGATTTTGTACTGGGGGATAAAACAAACAAACCAACCCAGAAAGAGATTATTAAAGATTGTATCACAAACCTCCCAAGAAGACAGCAGAATTAAAAGTTGCACCAGCAACCTGAGCCCAGGTATTTCCCAATGTTTGACTACCTGACTTTGCAACTTCACTGTTCTTTGCTTTTTCTCTTGTGGCATGTGAAACACTTTAGCAGTCACTTGTTGAGAAACACTCATCAAAACCTAGAGCTTCCATTAATATGCAGTAAACATTACACATGATATGAAGATTACCTTGTTGGACAGAAGATAAGATGCACGGTCTACTTTGCTGTTCCCATAATTTTAAGTGTTTGGCAGAAGTGTCATTCATTGCAATCAAACTAAGGACTTCTCATCTCCATTTGATATACTAATCTATAAAATGGCCAGGTGAGAGACTCCATCTCTAAAGCAAGAAACTCATAATACCTAGGAAAAAAACTCCTGCAACAGACATTTCTCCTCTGGAGAAATATTTTAAATGTGTCATCTAAAGCCTCAGAGATTTATTGGCTGAGAAATATGCTGAGAGTTGGCAGGAACAATAAATTTAGTGCCAGATTCATGACACTAACCCCATCGTAGTTTCCACTCATAAATACTGGAGAAAAGGATTTCTCTTGCATGTCCTCTGGTACATTCGTCAAAGTGCCTTTTGGAATGTGGCTTAATGAATAATTACATCCTGACATGGACAACAGGACGTATTTATTTAAGGAGCTTTGTAACTTCATGTCTGTGTCACCTGAATGACAGTGCTAGAAGCTGAGGAACAAAAGAAATAATGTGGCTAGCATGAAGCTTCTTGAGATTGTGGCTGGTTTGTACTATTGGGTGATACTAGTGCTCAAAGGGACTTGCGGGTAAGGACTGAGATATTGCTGGTGTTTCAGGCATTGAGGAGAGTTCTCAGGCTGTGTGACTGTGGTGATGCTGAGGGTGATGTCCATGATGCGTGTCAGGATGAAAATGGGCATGGGGAAGTGCTTGGGGAAGTAGATATGGATGATACTGAGCTTGATGGGTTGCAGGGGAAGTAAGTCATCACTGGCCAGGCAGAAAATGGGGCAAGTTACTCATTCTCAATAAAGAGGGACCCAGCACTCTGGGCAGGCACCCATTTCCATGGAGTGAAGGAAGCTGGAAGGGTGGGACTGAAGCTGCTGCATCCACCACCACCACACTTGGTCTGAAATGCTATCACTTAAGCCTTCTGGTGTTCTCTGACAGATCAGCACACCACCCTGTGCAATGCAGGAACTGGTTGCAGCTGGCTCCTGTGAGAGCTTCTTAAAAGCATATTTCTTCACACATTCCACATACCCACTACCTCCAGATCACGTTTCTTGTGATGGCCTGCAAGAGTGCCCCTTTCTACTTACATCTTGTCATGTGGCAGCCACATGTTGATTGTTTCCCCATTAACCATGCCAAACCTAATATCCTGCTCACCTATTTGTCTTTCAGAGATCTCCAGCCTATACTCCCTGCTCATGACACGTCCTTCATATCCTGCTTCTCAAGAATCACAACCTCATTTCTTTGGAATTCCTTCCCCAAAACTCCATCCCTCCCAGACACCCAGGACAACTGATTAGGTCTACCACATCTCTAATGAGTGTGGGTTAGCGTAAGAATGTAAAGAGCCTGGAATTAAAGACGTATATAGGATGAGAAGAAAAGGTCATGAGTAGGATGTGGAGGAGGAAAGGAAGTTAGTGTGCTTAAAAACAATTAAGATTATAACTTGTAATTAACATTACCTTGCCTGGCATTTCAGTGATCCCTTTGTTGTATAATGTATCCCTTTCTCCACAGTCTGACTTTGTTTTCCTCAACACTGCCCTCTTCAAAGAAGGCACAGTTTTCTTCTTCTGAGTTTGGAAAGTTACATGTTTATAAATAATAAATAGAATAATAATAAATCAGGGCTACTGCACTTGCTAGCAAACAGCCAATATGTACTAGATCTCTCAGAAGTCAAAGGGTCTGTTTCTGTTACTGTTTATGCCTCTTTATCTACTGTGGATACTGTGAAGTTCTGATGTATATCACTGAGAAACTGAGTTGCTAAAATGTGAACTCTCAGAAAGATACAAAGGCAATATAAATATTACAAAATAATACACATCCTAACAGACATGCAGAGAAATTATTATGAGCCAGGAGATGTACATATTTCTAGAGAAGTGGCAACATTACCATTTAATTAGAACATAGTGACTTGGTAAGGGAATGGCTTATTTCTGGCCACTTGTTTATTTTCTTCTTTAGCTGTCACTTACGTTTAAGTGGATGCTATCTTGTTGAACATAAACAGTAGTTCAAACCTTCCCACTGTAGTTCAGAGAACTACAATGTTTCAGAATAAACAGCAAAATAATACCTATCTTCACTGAGTAGCAGCAAGGGGCTTAGGATATTGCTGGAAGACAAGCATAAAATATTTAGGCTGGTTAGTATTAAGAAAGTCAAAGAGAATATTATGAGATGAAGCAGCCAAACAGAATTGGCAATGATAGTCTTATAATGGTGCAGGTTTTTATAGACTGTTACTCCCACTGGACACGATGCTCCTGATTTACTCAGGCAAACCTCCCACTGAAACTTTCAAAGGGCATATTGCCTGTCTAGAGATTGCTTGTATTGCATCCTCCCTCTGCAACTCCATGGGGTCTGACAGCTTGCTATACTAGGCAGATGCTAGCCCTATGAAGATAAAAGTCAGTGTTTGTTGCCGTGTGGCCCATGGTGCCCAAAGAGAAGTAGTCTGAACACTCAAAGCTGCTTTTTGTTGTCCAATGGTCAACAGTGAATTTCTGGAGCATAGCTAGCAGAGGAGTAGTAGAAAGGCAAGAACTGGTACATCTGTCTAGGCATCACAGACCTTTTGTCTGCAAGCCTCAGTTTAAGCAGAGCTTGAATGAGGTCATTTTGGACCCTGTCAACAGGCAGAGATCAACTTTTCCATACATCTGTGTGGAGGACAAGTCTCAGGCAGCAATGGCAGATAATTGAAACGAGTTGTAGTTTGCTTTCCCATGCAGCATCCTCCTCTGCCCACAACCAGCCTTCAAGGATAGCTTTTACCTTGCAATGGTAGCTTAGGGAACTTATAGCTTGTAGACTTCAGCATCCGGTATAGAAGAAATAATTTCCTGGATATCACTAACGTCCACATAACATAAAATTACAATCGTTAACAAAGGATATGGACAATCAAGATTCTGGGCAGTAATATAAACCAATAACAGCAGGCTACCCTATAATTGAGAACCATAACCTGTTTTACGTCTAGTTCTGGCCAGTATATGCACTTTGCGCAATTTGTTTGTCTGTTTGTTTCAGCAATGAGACTTTAAATGAACAGGCAAAAGATGCTCCCATTTTGTGTTCATTTCCTGAAGCTGATGAAGTGATATGTATACAAATGAAAGTGAGGAATTAATTTCTCAGCAAATACATAGTTTACAATAACTGTAATTGTCACAAAGGTCAATAAGCCAAATGCTGTTGGTGCAACTTTGCTGACACCAATACAAGGAATAATCTGGCCAGTGTACCTGGTGTACCCAGTCCTCTGCTGCAGAAGGTGATGAAAGGAAGCACACTCACACAAGCCTGCCGAGTGTAAAACTCCCATTAATTCTGACTGCTCATTTGCACAACCAACAAGATTCTGCATTTGAGTTCTCCAGACAGGATTTTTGTGTTATAAATGCTATGTATTTCTGCATACTTACAGACTACTAATGAAAAACTGGAAGATTAATTTTATACTACATGTTATTTATACATACATCACATGAAATTGTATTCGGTGCTGTATACACACACAAAGCTGATGTAAACCTTCAGACATCAGAATGTTAGACACACATCCCCTTATTTCCTTGAATATGAACTCATTCTCACACACACACACATTCTCATACACACACAGTACAACGAACCTACTGGTTCTTACTGATCCTGAGAATCCCTGAAGGGCTGGGCGGAGGTCCAAACATCCGTCTCATAGTAGATCACTCTGCCATATGTTTGCCTTTCTACACAAACATTTGCCAGAAAATCTATCACCGTCAATGCAGCACCATCATGTGACATGATAATAAAAATGTTTATGTGCAGTCTCGGCATTTCGCAGGGGGAAGTATCTGTGGGAATGAGGATACTGCTGCACCCTCTCTTTTAACTGCCACGTTTTTTTTGGCTACTGCTTTGATCCTCTCAGTGTCCTTCTTCTGTCAGTAACCACTCTGGTTTGGATTAAGGACAAATGCTCCATTTCTCTTGCTTTTCTTAGTGAAGCGCCCCTGCAAGCTCCTTTATTTGAAGCTTATGCTTCAGACCCTTAAAAACTAGGGCTTTGAGCACCTAAATGCTTGTCTCCAGATTCATGGCATGTAGTTTGTTGCCAGACATGACAAAGGCTGCTGTCCTGACACACAGCATGCTCAGCTCCAGTCTTTCACTGAATGGGCAGCAGCATTTGGAGATGCTGCTACAGTAATAAGCAGAAGCCAAGTCAGAACATGTACAGTTGTTATTACAGCAGTTGATGGGGATCTGGGTTATGTTGTGATGCTCATAAGGCCTGGAGCTTTATTGTGAACTGTCTGTTCACATACTGACTGAATCACCCAGATGTCCTACAAAAATTCCAAGTATAAATGACTGAATAGAACGAAAGCTGTAATAGAGACACCTCCACGTGAAAAATCCTACAAACTAAAGATTCTTACTTGAAAAGACTAAAGATGTTGTCTCTTGACATTGTGTCACCATGCATTCAAATATGTCTGTGCAATGTCAACAGCTGAATCTCTACTGGATTCAGTGGATTCTTCCCTTTCTTGGCTAACAAATCTGCTGGGGATGGATTTGCTTTTAAAATGTTAATTCATTCCATCTTTAAGGCTGATGAGTGCCAATGCTGTGCATTTGTTTTCTGGTTGGTCTGAGTTTTTTATCTAAGAGAAGGTGTCAATATGGTGACAAAACTGGTTTCATTTCTAATCTAGAAAACCTACAAATATCAGACAACTCGGTCTATATTATAGCATACACACATGCACTCTTGGCACATGGCTCTTGCTATTTAGAGGGAAAGGTTTTTTTCTGCATTTTGGTGGGTTTTGCACTAGAAGTCAGGGAGGCCCAGCTGGGGGGTCCTGCGCTATTTAAAAGGATACCGCAGGGCTGTTTTAGTGTAAAAGTAAAAACAGATGACACTACGTGAAAAGGGCTTCTCACTGGCTTGCCAAAACCTCTACAATTTCAAAATTAATCTATGCATTTTTTCATATTCATTTCTGTGATCATTTATAGCATAGAAATGCTTCTAAAGTGGCCTCCAAAGCAGACTTTCTAAACACCCTTGCTTTCCGTTGTATTTCTAATCATCTTATTTGTAGTGTAAAAGGAAGATAATGCTCTCTAAAATTAGCCTGCTTTCAGAAACACATGTACTACAACTTTTGCTTTCTTTACAATGCTAATGATGGGCATAACAGGTAAAAATATTAATAAAAACAATGGGCATTTTAACGGGTTCAATGTGCTATATGTTCCTTCCAGCTGCAATCTCAGTTATTTCATCAGAGTTGAGCACAACAATATAAGTAAACTTTTGCCTAGTGTTTGATCCTTTGTGAAACAATGGAGTTCATTTGCAGCTTTGTAGTTGCTATCCTAAGCTGGCCGTGTGTTTCTCTATGAACATTGCTTGTACTGCCAATTCCTATCAAAACCTGCTCAAATAGTTTTCAGTTTCGATCACTAGACCTTTTAGGATATTTTTGAGGATGCCATGGAGGCCACTCAGAACACCTTATTTATTCATAGTAATTTTTCTCCTGAAACACTAAAATGGTCACCAGAGTGCTAAAGTAACTTAAAATGTCAATGCAGATTGGCGCACTCATAGGGATAAACACTATAAAACTAAATTCAGCACACTGGAAATGTTATGGTGGAGTGCATATAGAAAAATCAAACTTTCTCTTTACTCTGCACATGTCTAGCACATAGCTCACTACAGCCTATGTCTGTGACAAATGTTTGTCACAAAAGCTAGGTACAGACAGATTATGAAAACTGCCTGCATCTGGAGAAATGAACAACGTGCAGGCCCAGTTTCAAAATATGAATTTTATTCATGATCGGTAGTAAATAATGTCAAATATATTTGAGTGATTAGTTCTGGCATATCAGGGAAGCTAATCTATATGAATGCAAGTCTGTATTTAAGGAAATATATTCTGTATATTTCAAATATTCCAAGGTCACATATTCTGTTTACCACAGAAAAATCATGTTGTTAGTGTAGATATTACAAAGAAAAATCACGTTGTAGTGTACTGCAGTCAAATATGATGTTAGGAAGGAGTGTGAAAGGATCCCCTGCCCCTTAAACGTCACTGAAATGGGTAGGTCAATGGGCTGTTTGTGTAAGACAAAGCTTGTAAGACACATGGTTTCTTCTAAAACTCAAAAGCCAAGCAGCCCAAGAATTCCTAAGATATGTGTAGGACTGGTGTGAGAAGTGGTGTGCCAAAGGAAAAGAGACAGGGCCAAATAAGAAGAGACAGAATCTGAAAACTCACTGAGAAGGAATTCTGAACAAGCAGTTATGTATAGAGGCTGGACTTTGGGGTGGGGAGCTGGATGAAAGAGCTTTAGGCCAAGATTATCTGATTTCTTCTTTAATCAGAAAATCTGTGAGTATGAATATTCATTCAAATAAAGAGATGTGTGTAAACTGAAGTAGTCTACAAGTATAGAGTATTGACCACACTTGGGTCAATAGGAGCAGAAATGAGTTTGTATGAAAATTAACTGAAAGAAACATTAGCAGACAGGACCATGAAATACTACAAAGCTGGGATTCCTAAACTGGGCTTTGGTCTGAGGATAAACCATGAAAGTTCTGGCAATTTTTTCTAAGGAAAATGGGAAGTCCACTGGGAAACTTTAGTTTAAAAGTTAATATCCCAGCCTCTCCAAGCAGCCTGTCAGACTGTCACTCACACTAAAAGCTTTACCACCATTCCTTGAACACATGGCCACCAGCTACACTCAGTTTAAAGCAGCAAAAGCTGCAATTGTAAATGGCCAGGGAAACTATTAGAATGTGATCTCCTAGATGTGCATATATATATATATATGTATATAATGTAGCTGGTGGAGATGCTCTGACCACAATCAAAAACTGAAGTCAGTAGAAATCTTTCCATTAACTAATCAACTTTGCATGAGGGCCATTTTACAGTATAACTTACTCCAAATTGCATTGATTGTGCTGTTTGCACTCTGTACCATGCTGGACCAATGTACTGACTGATCAATCCCAAGGACTCCAGATGCTGCTAGACGTTATTTTGGCTTCTTATGGATCTGGGGAGGAAAAACCAGCACATGCTTCTAAGTTGCAATTTCCATGAGAAATGTTCTTTTTGTTTTGAGCTTGAATCCTGTTGTCGGGAGACAAACTCAGGGCTCTTCAGAATTATGCCTGGTGGCCACTCCAAACCTCAGGAGCTTTGGAGGCTTACTGTTTCTGGTGCTGTCCCAGAACAAAACTGGTTTCCTTTTCAGAAATGGGAAGCCAATGCTTCTGACAGATACCAAAGTTTGTAACCTACTGGCAAAAAACTATTGGGTCAAGTCCTTAGCTTTATGCAACCTGCCCTAAGATGAGGAACTGGGAGCATACTGCTAACTGTACCATCGTGTCCAAAAGCACTGCAACTATAAATATAATAAAAGATCAATGAGCAAGTTTCTGCAGGACAGACTAGCTCAAGGATCATGCCTTCAACATTTTCTGATCATTTGTTGATGCAGTTAATTGCTCCTCTGAAGCTACACAGCACATGCTGGTGCTACTACCATGGTGTACTTGCCAGAAAGACTAGTTCAGCTGGGCTTTCTCTTCTCCCTGTGGTCCAGTGCATCTCCTGCACGGCTATTGCAAACACCATGGACATTCTGCTCTCTGCCAAGGCACCAGGTCAAATGGACTGCTTTCTCCCAGAGGCAGTCCAAAAGTGTTGCCATTATTGTGCTCATGTACAGATCCAAGTTAGATCATTTATTTTCTTTAAAGATAGCCATTCAGCTCTCACAGAAAAACAGAGAGAAAAACCACATAAAGACTATCTATCCTGCCATTAATGTAGTCCTTCCCAGGCCTTTGACCTTTCTCAGCAGGAGGGTTTTCCAAGCTTTGTTCTGTTGATAGAAGTCTGTGTTCCCCTGAAGTACTGAACAATTTCCAGCAGAGGTCTCTGTTTACTAATAATTAACGTTTGGCTGGCCTGCTTACTCATGGCAGGGTTCAAAAATCACTGCTAGGCTTTGTGCCTTCTCAGGGTTAAGAAACAAACCCCAGACTTCAAGAATCCGAGTGCCTGAGAAATCATCATCTACTTCACAGGGCAGTAATGCCCATCTATTACATACACAGAGATTCTCAAGAAAGGTTTCCTTATGCAAGATATTTTAAATAACTCTGCTGAGGTTTGCAATGGCACATGAAGTCTATCCACCAAAACCAACATATTTCAAAGAATTTAAGAACTAAGAACCCTTCATTGTTAAATACATTAGAGAATGATTAAGCTATAAATATCACACTTCTGGATGCAAAACAGACAAGTTCATTTCAAGTAAAGCAAAGTGACTTCTCTTTCCCTAAGTTGACATCCAACTATGGTCTTGGGGAACTATTCCAAGAGATATTTAGATTTCAGGATATAATCTCTTTGCTTCTCATCTAATACAAATGTACTGTCTGCTTATGAGAAAACGATATATTTTTATGCCTACATTTCCCTGCCTTTAATTCTATTCACTTACCTACTTCGTGGAGTGGGATGCACAGGGAAAATGCAAGGTGCTAAAAATAAGGATTAAACATTTCTACCTTTAGGTTGGCGTTTAATTGCTCTGTGCAGCATCTCAATTTTCCAAGAAATTTTAAGAAGTCTCAAACAGAGGTTCTTTTGAAGCTCAAACAATATCATCGGGGTGGGGGGAGTTCCCTTCCCTCACGTCAGGAAAGAAACTTTATCCTCCTCTGTGCCAAGCCATTTGCTGGTGTGTACATCTTGTTATGGCAGAGAACAGTGTGATGTGAGGGTCTTGCAGCAGAATTGCAGTGATGTCCCCAGGTGTCCTCGCAACACTTGTTGCACTCCTTGCAACACCTTCCTGTGTGAGAACTTTACAGTAACTCTGGAACAACACAAAAATACTGCTAATGGCTGTTCACCCTGAAAGCTTCTCAACAAACATATCCCGGCGTAGTCTTTCAATGGTGGTGTGAAAGGTGCACGTTCCTTTCATCTCCAGCTTTCCAAAATTCACAGTTCCATGTTTTAAACTGAAACAAGGCCACTGATCAGCCCAGCACATCTGTGCCACCACCACCAGCTTCTGTAAAGAGACCACTGGACAACTACTAATGGACCATATGCAAGGTCTGACCCCACCAATTTCAGTGGTGTGACTCACAGCAGTAGGTTTTGTGAGGAATGCCTGAAGAATCACAAGCTAATTTCTTAATAGCTCTTACTCATGTCATAAAATCTAGCATTGTTAGACGGCAACTCTACACACATACATGTTCTCACTCACTCACTTAATTTCCACAAAATATTACAAGTTGGGGCATTGAGGCAGTACTGGAAGCTGCATGTATAGCACTGAGAACAATACTGGAAAGAAATTCAGCCTTAAAACAACTGCAAAATGAGAAGAGGTATTGTGCTCTTTGCAGCACATAGCACAAGACCTACAGCTTACCTTAGCACAGGAGCACAATTTACTCTGACCTACACAAAAGTAATCTTACTGGAGTTAACATGGCATTATATGGATGCCATTGCAGGACAAATTCCAACACCACCATAATTCATTTCTCAGCTTTGACTCAATCCCTCCTACTCATGCACAGCTACCAGGAGGTGTATGTATCGAACAAACAGTCGGATTATGTGCACACTTGCTTAGTGTCCCCACTATAGCAAGTCCTTTGGGACAAAGTGAAAGAGAGGAACTGCTTGTGCACAAGGAATTTTAATCAAACAGCAAAAAGTTCCACTGTATCTCAAACTGAATGTTTTAGTCAAGTCAATGCCTGCACCTGTCTTCTGCTTATAATTCACTGTGAGACAGAAGTCCCTTGGTACTCTGGTAGATACTCTTGCAGTCCTTTGAAAAAACTCACAACTCAGTAGGCTTTTGATTTGCAAACTCTGGGTAGAATTTGATTCATGTTATACTCCCTCTCTCCCAGCAAAAACCTGCACTCCCGCTAAATCCTTGTTCTGTTAGTATTGTCTCTGATTTAAGATGGTGTGTTGATTTTTTGAGGAACTCACCATAATCCAATCTGTCCTACCTTGTGTTTAGGTGAAGAAACATATTGAGATTATGATAACGGGGAGATGAAAGGCACACCTGCTTAACCTCTGGATATCAGGGTTCAGTTCTAGTTCTGATACTTTGCAGTTCCATGCTTTCCTCCCACATAGCTGCTGCAAGTCCTCTTTCTACCCTGCCAGATAACCTTATAACTGGAAGATCCTTGGAGAAGCTACAATGGGAGGCGTAATTGTCTGAGAACAAAACAAAGACTTAATTTGGAGTTATGGATGTTCAGAACCTCTGAAAATTACCTAAAAGTCATAACAATATCAGAGACTACATCTGAGGAGAATATCCTTCTCTTTCTCTAAAGTCAAGAACAGCAATATTCTCCTCTATCCCAAGAATGACAAAGACTGTTTCATTGACAGCTCTGAAGCTCTGCAGCTATCTCACAAGTATCACTGTGGTCTGGAACCAGTAAGTACAATTGACATGAAAATGGACTTAGGTTACAAGCTCAAAGGCACATTTATCATGTTTTGCACCTGAAGAAGCTTAAAATGAGTTTATTCGATTTAAAGCTTACCAGAAAATCACAGATTAAAGGTCTGCCTTGGGTTCAGCTATTAACTAGATTTTGATCCATACGAGGGACCATAACACGAAGAAAAGTATTAAGTAAAGAAAAGATGAGCAATAAGAAGGAAGAGAGAATATGCATTGGCCCTATTTGTGTCCGAAAGTGTCTCTTATGTTCACTTCATGTGAAAGAACAGGAAGACTGAGGAAATTTCTGTCCTTGTTTAGGTCCCTAAATAAGAGTTAGGCCCCTCCTTTCTTCCTGCTCCAAAATTTAAGGCCTTTCAGTAGCCTATAGCTACCTTCCAGAAAAGAAAATAGGGCAAGAATGGACCATGGACCCAGAATAATCCAAGCAGTAAAGAAGATTTGTGGGTCTTTTTTCTTGACATGTGTTCTTAGCAGAGAAGTTCAGAGCCATCTTAGCCCACATCTTTCTCCAACATCTGTCCTTCTGCTTTACAGATGCTAAAGCAAAGCATTTAAAGGTGTTCTTCTATTGAGAAAGCTCACCACTGACCTGGAAAAAATTATTTCCCCCCCCGTGTACTGACTTCAGCTGAGATACACATTTATTATGTGAAAGCAGAGTCTGGGAATAACAGCAAAAGTGCACAAATTATGCAAGATCCTCACTTTTAAACTTGGAATGTGGTCCAGGTTTCAACACAACACAAGAAAACAACAGAATAAGTGCTCACTGTAGGAAAACCATTGCTGAACAATGCAGAGAAAGAAGCAAGTAACAATATTACAATTCTTCACTCTCAGTTTTTGGAGCCATGAACATTAAGTTCTCAGCAATATTTCAATACTTGCATCAGAAAAGAATTCACATGTATTCTACCTGTCAAATATTTGGCATAATACTGCCATTATTTAGCTGGTTTACAAAACTGAGTGCTATTAATTCAGTTACCTGCAGATGTGAATTCAAGGCTTTCATCAAATTAGATGTGTAATTCCAACAGCCACTGTCAATTTCATGCACGATAAAGTTGCACGGACAGCATTCCATTTTAAAAATAATAAAATAATTCTACTGTGAATTGCTACTCAAAGTTAGCACTTTAATGAGAGAGAGCTTTCCAGGGCAAAAGGCCTGAGGAAATGTATAGGAAGGCCATAATGTGATCATCTGAATAATCTTTCCTCATATCGCAGTCCATATAAGAGAGATCTCATAACAGTCCTAGGGTAAAGATGCAACACTGGGCTTGGATTTCACACTGTAAACAACAGATAAAAAAGAAGTACTAACAACACCTGGTATTATAATGTATTATGCTTTGGGCTGGCTGGAGGAATAAATGCTGAATATCTGAGCATTCCCAAACCACATTTACTGTTACATGCCAGCGGCACTAATTTCTCTATTCTTACATCCCTTTTCTCACATTTCTAATTCCCACTTAACTTTAGATTCTGTAAGAATTCTCAGGACTGAGAATAAAAATACAGGTGCTTTTCCCCTTCATTTAATCAAACAATATTTCTGGTGTTTCCCATTAGTGCAAAGAAGCCACATGGCTGCCAAGTAGAATGCAGCACTTGGTGTATGCCAGGCCCCTAGGTTGGAAAAGTGGGATGAAAAAGTCAATCATGGTGCTACACAGAAAAAGCCTTAAAGCACACCCAACCTAACTGTACCATTCTGGCACATTTTAAGCTATGCAGTTTGCAATGAAAATAATCAATGGTGCATGTACTTGTCTCCCTTAGGGCACTAATCCTTCAGACACAAGAAGGCTGTAAATGGACTCTTGCACCAGGATGGATACAAGATCATACATCTGGATCCAGAAACTTGGACTATCCTCCAGCTTAGACATAGCTTTTATAGAGCGTAGAACTGTCTTGAGTATCCAACTACCCCCAGCTATTTCTTCCATACAGTAACCTTCTTCCACTAATATGGCAGCACGTCATTATTTTAGACAAGAACAACAAATAAAGCATCCAAATTCCACTTGTGACTCCTCGTCAGTCCTGGGACTTTAGAGAGGCTGCAAGGCCAAAACACTGAGGAGGGAGCTTTTTCTTTTCAGTGTGTTTCACTTGAAAGTATTTTCTGTACATAGAATCATTTTTATCTTCATTTGAAATGTCCTGAGACTCCCCTTTGCTGTTCGGTTAGGAAAGGGGTGCACTCTGCTCTTCACAGAATTTGTGCAATTTGGGGATTTTCAAAGGCACTGCAGTAATTTTCCACTTATATCCATGTTAAAGCACAGGAGAAATACATCTAAGAAAGAGCTGTGTTTTAATATAGACACTATAAATAAAAAAGGAGAAACTGGAAATCAGAAAGATATCTTCTCCCTTTCTAGAAGAGCATCACTGCTTCATGAAGTATTCTCCATTTCAGGAGCAGGTTGCCAAGTAGGGTGACATTTCTGGTCTGTTCTGCTAAACCCTGTTCTGCAGAGATGTCTGGGATAGAGCCTGCTCACGTTTAGTTTGCAGGATTCCTTGTGGTATTTATATTAGTGCAAAAGTTGTTGATGTAATGTCACGATGGTGGTCTTCTACCCAAATCCAACATGTAATTAATGTGATGAAAACCACAACTTTTCAAAGAAACTTTGGCATGCTTTTATAGAAGGGTGTGCAGACTTCTTGAGTTTGCAGTACATATCTGAATGCAAATACGCATGCTTGATTTCCCCTGAGTGTTGTGTGAACAGTTATTATTACTGACCTGGAAATTATTCTACTTTCCCTGTTTGACTATTGCTTTTGTCTGGGTTATATGCATCCCTGAAACCAGATGTGCAACACTTGATACATTTCCATTACTTAACATGATCATGTGTATTTATTATCTTGAAGTTTGAAGTGGTAACAGTTGGTTTGTGCTGCACACTTCAATGATCTTGGTCTGTTACAATGACCAACAGGCCTCATACGACAGAATACAGTATGTTGTGAGGAATCTGTGTCGTTAGGCACTGTCTGGGATATTACTGCAATGAATCTCTTCAAACAAGAGGAAAGAAAATTTAGATTTTATTTTTCTAAAGCATGCCTGTGTAAAATCTACACAGATTTTACACAGGCATCTACCACCATGTGGTGGAACCACAATCACCTCCCGCTGTTAGCAACAAAAAGGCTGGTCTGGCCAGTTCTAATTCCATCCAGAAGAGTGCAGCAGTATATACCCATGCTGAACATGTCCTCACAGGACAGGCTCAGAAAATGGCCCTCAAAAAATCACCCGCTCCCTGCAATAAGCCTGAGATGTAAAACAAAATAAATACCGTTTTAACAATAAATTGATTTCTTTCAGTCACACAGAAGGGTAATGGGATGGGAGCTGACATCAAATAGTGGCTATTGCTCTTTAGCTCTGAAAACAGGGTAATTCACTTTTTATTGCAATTTTACTGTAAACAAGAAGACTGCTGATGGAGGAAGTGATTGCTTATGAATACTGAAGGCTTTTTTAAAGACAAGGAATTAAAATGCAGGGGAGCATAGTGTAGTTCAAAAACTACCTTTGCAATAATCTTCCATAGGGACACAAAAAGGATTTTGTAGAAATGAATTCTTAGATGTTCTGCAATATGGCAGCATACATCCAAGTCTTTATTAACTCAGTTACTCTCACAATTTTATTAGGGGGGCAGAAACTACTATTCTGACTGAGGCATAAAATGCCTTCACACATCTTGCTTGAAATTAAACAGAAAGACAAGGGATACGGCTGGAGTTTTCATGCAGCTCTCCTGTGCTCCAAACCAGCTTAGTTACCTATAGGTAGCCCTTCCCTTCCTCTGCAAGAAGAATGCATCCTTGGAGCATGTACCAGACTCACATCTGCTCAAGGGCACTAGCAAGAGAGCAGAGTGTGCAATACAGTGCTGGCAGCTCAAGGTGAGAGGAGGCACTGTTATTTTTCTTACAGCTGAACTGCATGGTCTGAATGAGGGGAAAATCCCCATCCTTTTACCAGAAATGTTATGGGTGTTCTCACCCGTAACTGTTGCAAAATTCTGGGTGAGAAACTGAGACTGCTTTCCAGCTGTCCCTTACAAGTGTTTTTTTTCTTCTGTCATGACAGAATACAGGAAAAAGAAGGGACAGTAGCCTCCTCAAACACAACAGGGAAAAGACTAAGAACAGAGAAAGTGCATCAGAGAATACAGACATTTTCCCTTTCATCATCAACATGCAGATCTTTCTCCATTCCTGCTTCATCTCCCACACCACCACCCGCTCACTGCCAGTGGCCACTGGTGCCTGCAGAGCTTCCAAAATAGGTTCTCCTCCATTCGCTTCCTACTGTTTTCTTCAACAAAGAAAAGGAGATGAAGAAATAGCTGAAGGGTAAGGATGGGCACAGCAGAAGCTCTAGCTACTCCACCAGCCTTTGTATATGCTGGGCAAAGACATGAGTTTTTGCTAAAGCAGAGGGAGGCAGAGAGCTGGGAAAGCAAGCTATTAGATGATCTCACTAAACGATTTTTTCCTGCATATGCCTAAGAAGGCACAGGGGTTAACAGTCTACATTTCATCAGTGAAGGCTGGAAGCTCTGCACAGTGACTTTCTGAAGAAAGAGAAGCCCTCATTTTTGTAGATACTACTAACAAGCTCTGCGTTATTGTGCATATGATAGTATTAGACAAGTTAGTTTGGAGCACGTTGTATTCAAGCTGTTCACAGCCTGAGAAGCCTGCATGTACCTCTCACTTGCACATGGCCTCTCTGTGCTCAGGAATCCAACGTAAGGTTTATATCATCCCACACAGAGGTGCAGATGTCTGCTTCCCAGAGCAGCAATAACACGTCTCCTCTCTAATAAGTTATGTTGTTTTCCTAGCGTCTCCTCTGAAGTCACTCTGGCTGCTCCTGGTTCTTCCACATCTCTATACACCATACACTCACACATTTCATTCTCTTCGAGAATTTTTGGCTGGAGAGTGTCTGAATGTCATAAGTATCTCTGTCCAGATTTTGAACTTGCCTAAACTGGCAGAGCTCACTCTCAGAGTTACTATTTTATGTCTATACAGGATCTGTCTCCTGCTATCTTACCACCAAAGATAACACTTTTCAAACTACATTTGTTAAACTGGTCATGTAGGAATATAGCTGCAAACTGAGACATTCACAGTGGAGATGGGGGTGTAGAAATTAGTAAAACTTATTAGTTCTTTCCAAGTATTATATTTTGACCTGCTCCAGTGATCTAGCAATTACAGAGCAGTATAAGCAGCCAGTATGAGCCTCTGTACTAACACATGTAACTTATGCTCCTTGTTGAGACATGATTTCAGTATTATATGCCCTTTTCTACTGAACTCATTGAAATGACTTCCAACTTTTATTACCATAAATGAGAGCAGAATTAGCTTTAACATGAATATGCAACCCTATGCACATGCAATTATACTATGTATTGATGTATGCGTGCATAAATTACCTGTGCATGGTGTGCATATATATATACTGTCATTCTTATAAATCAGCAGATTCAGATAAGACAAGTATTTTTCCAGAAAGAGGCTTGTATAATGACTATAATTAAAAATAATAATTTTGGAATTAAAATGAGAACTCCAGTTGAAATCTTTTTCTGTGCTCAGTTTCACTGCAGTGCAATTCGCTCAGTACAGACCTTAACAATACTGTGTTACGTGCAACTCAAGCATGCCATTAAAAAAAAATCATGAAGTCATTGCAGTTTATGATTGTGAACAAATGTTCCGAGCAGCTCTTTCTGAATTTGAATGGATGCAAAGAGAAGGTTAAAAAAATCCAGAATGGTTCAGTTCATTCTTGACAGTCACCTCACTGGTAACTGGGTTTATGGCTTTAGGCTTCAGAAAGAAAGGCAGGCTGGGCTTCTGGACTTGAGAAATGCTAATCTGCGATAGGAGATGTGCAGGCAGGGAATAAGTAGGAAATGTATTACACTTCTCAAGAAACTCACAGTCCAACTTGAAACCTCAAAAAGTCAACAGGGAAGCTTCAAAAGTACTGAATTCTCTCACTCATATCATCATATGACAGGCAAGGCATAGGTGTTTCCTAGCGCTAGAGGACATCAAGCAGCACATGAAGATGCTTTCCCAGAAAGGGGTAACTAAGTCCAACCCTGACAGCTCCTCCAACTTGCAACTACCCATTAAGTGCACAGCCTTCAGTGATTGCCTCTACTTCAATCTGTAAGCTTCACAAGAGTGGCAGAGGTGGGAACTAATGATAACAGTAGTAAGAGGGGACACTAAGGAAATCCTTACACTAAATGAGCTGAAACTACAGAACAAGAAGACTAGTGACCAAAGATTTAAAAGACTGAAGCAAAGAATCAGCTCACACTTGAGACATGTTTGGATAGGCCTCAATTTATTGAAAAGGAAAAAAAATATCAAAAAATGATAGAAGGATTTTGATATATGGTACTCCTTACAATTCAAACTAATGAGTTTTGCTAGAGACTTTGGCAAGCACAAGTTTGACAAAACTCTTTTAGTACTGCACTCAGGAGTTAAAAGCAACTTCTCTGCTTATTAAACACATGCATCAGCAAGCAATAGGCAATACGGCAAATAATTCACAGTCAGTTTTACCAGTTTAGGATAGGAGCTACAGAGACACAATACAAAGGGCTACAAGTGCTTCTATGAAGCTCTAAACCAGCGCAGAATTAGGTGAAGTGCTCATCAGCAAGGGACTGTCCCTTCATGGCATTACTTTTCTTTCACCCGTCTGTAGAACACACGTGAAAGCCGAAGGGTGCTCACAAGGAACAGAGCTGACAGGGCTAGAGCTTAACAGGGTGATGTTTCAACAGTACATTTGCAAGTTAGCAACTCTGTGTAATCCAAGGAGTGCCAGAAGGCATGGGAAGCTGAGGAGTGGGGGTGAAGGCAAGGGGAAATTAAAAACCAGTCTACCTTCAGAAACGTGCTTGCTGAAGTTATATGGAAATCTCACTAGCCAGAAAACTGTTCAATAGGGTTTTCAACAGTTTACCAAGTAGATAAAAGCTGACTTGATCACGCTATGTGTGCTTAATCCAACTTCAAACCTTACCTTGTATATACTGTCTTGCCGACCCCTCAAATTGGGGGAACTGGCAATAAATGCTGCTCTGAACAAAACCTCTTTGATCCAGCCTTCCTTCTCTTATTGCACTGTTGTCTTTTTCCCAATTCAGAGTCAAACTCTCATTTCAGTTTGGAAATGGACACTCACTTGCAGGCTGAATGGAATCCTTATGGGCTGTATCTCAAACTAAAGGTGTTTTTAGTTTAGCTGCATTTCTTAAACCTATGCTTGCTGATTAATCAGAAGCTGCTTGTGAACCCTTTTCAAGGAGGACCTGGCACCCTATTTAAAAATCCCTGGACCAAATCCAAGTAGTTTAGCTGTTTTTTAGGCTTCCCTATTCAATACAGGACATCAGACAGGTATTTTCAGAACTTGTTTCTCCACTTTGCTGGGTTTTACAGTGTATAACTTCACTAAAGATTCATCAGAAACAATAGCCTCTGGTTTTGCTGCAGTTCTTTTCAAAGTACTTAGGAAACTGGAGCTATAAAACCAGATCCCTTACACTCCATTCAACATGGATTTCTGCAAATACTTCTGTAAGCACTAGGACACTCATTGTTCCAGAGCAATATAAGCTTGCTACCAAGAACTATTCAAAATACCTGTATTCTGAGAAATCGGATGCTCAAGCGTACAGAGAAGCTACCCCGCAGTGTGCGTCTGTGCCTTCTCCTTTGGAGTCACAGAAAGATGTCAGGATCTAGTTTTTGAGGCTCTTGTTTTCTAAGGAAAAAAAAAAAAAAGATACAAATAAAAATGGAGCAACATACTTGGGTAGCAAAGGAGGGCATGGGCAGGCCCAGTTATTTCAGGTAAAGATTTGAGCCTCCAACTCTACACACTCGCAGCATCACAGATGTAAATAAACGTCTTTGAAACTGAGCCTCAGTCAGTGGAAGTTGCTTCAGCTTTCCAGACAGACTCTGAGGAGCTCAGAAAAGAATGGTACTACTATTCTGAAGTGAGGTTGCTTCCTTCAACATCTGTGGTGAATATGTGATACAGGCTGCTATAAGCATCACACGTATTTAAAACTAACAGGAGATGTTAAGGCTTCGTCCAGCCACATTGTGGTCATTAGGAGGAGGGAGCTACACAAATGCTTCATGAGATACATATGCTGTACTAGAGTACTAAGGGCTTTGCCTATTCTGATAAATCTCCCATCCTGTCCAGATCTTTGAGAAATAACAGGAAAAACCCCTTTTGAAAAGAGAAAGTAAAAACAGGGCCCCAAATATTTGTCTTTTAACACAGTCCTCAACAATGAGATATTTACCTTCTGTTTAGCTGATGGCATTTAAATTAATCTCTACCCTTGCCTACTGCACAAAGGAAAAAAAAAAAAAATCAATAAAATATCTGGCAACATTTATGACATTATTTCTAATGGCTCGTTAAAATAATGACACTTCCTTATTATGGAATAAATTAGTACCATTGTCAAAACAGTGCTCTCTGCAGATGGAATGTGTTCTCAGATTTTTTTGTTTTTAATTAGGAATAGGAGGGGTCTTTTTCAATCACAAAAGCCTACTTTTCTGAATCAACCAGAGGCATTGTTATTTGTTTTTATTAACACATACAAAATTATTAGGGTATACAAATGCGTTTCCTTTTTGTACACAGTGAAAGCTAAATAAATGGGCATTACAGCATCAGTTTACATCACACTTTGTTTCAGAAAACACCATTTATGATTAAACAAATAGGTTTATATATATATTAAAAAAAAAGAGCTTGAAATAGCTGGATAACAAATCATTGATTTATACTATCAGAAGGCTGGGAGCAATTGTGTCTTCTGTAATGATTGTGCCCTTAGCTTTCAAACCATAATCTCCACTGATATGAGTTCCCATTTAAGAAACAAAACCAAACCCAAAACACAGCCAACCACCACCCAAAACCAAAAGTTCCAGAACACCAACCCCGCAGAACACAAAAACTCAAAGCAATGGCACAGCTTTCCCCAGGACAATAACTTTTCCTGAGGGCTCCAAGCACAAATGGACTATTTTAAATATCACATAAACCTACTGTAAATTAAAAAAATAGAAGATCACTTTACACAATGCATGGAAACCATATCTAGTGAGCACAAAACATTTACAACTGTGTCATGTTTTTTCCTTGCATAACCCACACTCACACACAAACCAGTTTTCAAAAGAATTAGTGAAATATTCAGTCCACTTTTGTTTCTTTTATACAATATGAAATGGTTACAATATCATAGTATTTTTTAGAATAAGTTAAACATCAAGACATATGGTAATAGCATTGTACTATTCTTTCTACATACACATGAAATCCAGAAATTCAGTCTATTATTATTCAGTCACAAAAATGAATAAAGACTAAGATCCAGTTATACTGGAAAACTAGACTAGTTCTAGAAACCACAAATACTGTAAGCACTTTGGTATAATATGTACAGATTGTGCTGTCAATATCATGCTTGCATACTAGAACTGATCAACAGATCTCAGCCTGTGAATTGAAGGAAAAGAAAAAAGATACTGTAAGACTTGCTTTCTTATTTCTTTCTCTTTTTGGAAAGGATTCAGTCAAAGAAGATCCACCACAAGTACACATGCAGCATTTGTATGATGTGACTACAAATTAAATATTAAAGTGTTTTTTAAATACAATGCAAGACCAGTACTCCTTAAGTGCATAGAACATAACGCAGAATACTGTTAATTACAGGGACAAGTACAAAGATATTAAACATTTTAACAGATATTGAACAATGTTCTCAAAAAAAAAAAAAAAAAAAGGTGTGAATGAGAATAGGCTTTCTTCTGTTGTTACAAAGATCAACATGTTTTATCCCCCACTGGTAGGAGAAACAATAACTGCCAAAGCATGAAAGATATCTGCTGCATCCATTTTATCTGTGTCTCTTAAAGGCATAGAATTGCACCTTCAAACTCTTGAGCAGTTTGGATATTTGGGTGGTTTTTTTCCCTTTTAATTTATTTATTTATTTTTAACAAAAACTTTTCTTTTCCTGGAAGTGGAACTCAAAAAGTGCATTTTAAATTAAAGGGTTTACACTTTTCCCCTGTTTTATGAATGCATTTGCTGTGGTTTAGAAATTTCAGCTTAACCTATTCATTCCTTCTTTCACTACAATTTATCAGAATGTCTCAGATCTATTCAGGCAACCTTGCCAAGTTAGGTAGCCCCTCCTTTTGCAAAGCAAATGGTATTAAATGCTAAGCAAGCCAAAATACTGCAATCTTTATCCAAGTGAAATGCCAACTTAAAGAGTAAGGACTACAGGATTTTCAGATGATTTTAACTGTATGCAAAGTCTTCCCAAATTTGTAATTTATCTTTTGGATTTTGGGATATTCTAAAATGCAAATACCACGTTCAACTAATACTGCAAGTCAGCTTCAGACTATGGTCTCAGGAACAAGACAGCCCCAAAACTCTCAACCCAACCAGAGGAAACTCACCCCAATCCTTACTCATTTCTCCCACAACAAAACAACTAATTTAACATGTAAACTCAAGGGATGATGTTTCTCATTTGAAGCTCCTATTGTTGGCAAGTAATACTTCATAGGTATCAGAAATACTTTAGTTAATGTCTCCATATTTCCCCCATTTTTAAGACGCTTTCTTTTCTTTACAGAAGCTTTAGCTATTTAACATCAAACCAAACAATTGCACAAAAACTGTAGCACCAAGCTTTGCTAAATGAAACTGCTGGAGAGCACACACAGGAGAAAAGAATTTGACCGTGTTTTTTGAGTGGGCTAGCAGTCAAACGAGTTTAAATAAAACTAATGTTAACACATTCCTTAATTGAAATGATTCTTAGCAGAAATAAATGCAGATCAGCATGATCTTACTGTAGGCTAGTTGGTGACCCAGCCAGACTTTTGTGCAGGTTAGGGTTTTGACTGTGCCTGTTCCGACTGCGAACAGATGAAAACATGGTGTTGCAACCTGGGACTTTACATTTGTGGAGCTGGCGGAGATGCACAGTTTTGTAATGAGCCCTGAAAGTTCCTTTATTACTGTAAGTTTTTTGACATATATGACAAGTTATTGGCAAACTGGAAGCTAAATTTGTAAAGTTTTGATTAGCTTTCTCAATTAGAGTACAGTCTTGGTAGAGTTCATCATTGGGCATTAGGCTGGGTCCTTCACAGCTTTCATCACTATCATCCATGGGCATGGCGCATATTTCACTTCCTCCGTCAGAATCCCAAGAAGAATGAGCACTGCTCTCAGATTTAATGCTGGAAGTAGTGCTTAGATCCAGAACAGCTCCATCATTCAATGGATTGTATCCATAACTCTCAGAACAGGGTTCTCTAATTTTGCTCACTGGAAAAACGAAGCTGCCTGTTCTGTTCATTCCTTTGAAGATTACAGAAGTATGTCCAACATGTTGTTTTAAAGAGACATCTTGGCAAAACTCCTTGGCCATGTCTTTCAAGAGGTATGTTGCATTGAAATGGTTGTTGAATTCCAGTGTATCTTTAGTCAGAAGCTTATGATGAAGATTTAGGTTTGAACTATGTCTAGAAGAACAAAGACAAGCTTAGCAAGAAAGCGTTTCGCCTCACTTAACAGCGGTTTCATAATGATTATTAACAAAGAAAAAAATCAATATTTAGTAGCATGCATGAACTGTACACTTCTAATTTGACCAACTGCCACACTGGGAGTGCAACACAGATGATCTGAACTTGCTTGCACTGGCATGTATCAGAAATAACTCTACAGAAATCAATGTTTCAGATTGTCTCCTGCATTGTGGATAGCTGTCTGCTCCACTAGGTCTAGTGCTGGGCCTAAAAGAGTTGGAGGACAGACTAAAACCCTGTATACTGAACTGAGATCAGAAATTGACTGAGGGGGGTAAGAAGATTCTTTCCCAATGGACAATGCAGGAAAGGAGTGATACCTGAGTCTGCAAAAAAAACTGATGATCTCAAGTACTGTAACCATGTGCCTGGGTGCAGCTGAACACATCAGTACAGAGCTTTCACTTGATAGGATTTTCCTTGAAATAAGGAATTTTACATTTTATGCAACTTGCAGGTTTCAAATGGGCATCTCTAGATTCAGTTTAAAACCACCAAAACATATGAAAATCACTGCTGGCCACTGAATACAACCAATCAGCTCACTGAAAACTTCCAGGCTCTGGCTAGGAGATTCAATTTATTGCGAGACAGGGAAAATATTAATTTTTATCTTTGCCATTATGGTTTAATCAGAACCGTGAACTGTTCAAATGCGCATAGAAATGTGGCACTTGCAGTCACAGCACTCATCTAGAAACTTCTGCAAAGTTTCACATAACTAAGTTGTTTCACATAACTACTGTTTTGCACAAAGCTTGTTAACTTTCTTGTGTGTTGGCTTTGTTTTGTTTTTTAAATAAACCATCTTCCAAAAGCACCTATGTTAAAACTTAACTGAATGTATTGGTGCAGGAAGGAATTCATGGCATGTGACTGCAAATCTTACTGCTGGCCTTCTTTCCTGTGGCCCATATCACAATTACAGTGGAGAGGAATTCACATCTGGGAAGATGCAGGCAGCAGATGAAGCTGTGCATCTCAGATGCAGCGGCCAGTCCTCAGAGACCAGCTCATCCTCTCTCTGGACTGCATCAGCTGGCTCCAGCACTCCTAGCAGATTACAGACAATCTAAACCTTGTGTCACTCTGAATGACTATCCAGGCATGCTTCCTGCAGCCAAAACCTGCAGTAACACTCTTACAGGAGAGACAGAAAACTTACAACACTTAGTTGCACTTTAACAGGTTTGTTATCTATCACTTATCAATTCACATACATAACTGATAGTCAACAATAAAGCTTCAGTTCTTGCTTCTATGTGTATAATAGGCTGAAATGATTTACAGCAACACAATATTGCAGCTAACAGTAAATTGAATTAAACTCATGATATACTTTAGGAATTAGTATGCAATCATACATAAAAGCACTACCAATGTGGATACACACCAGATAGTGTTAATTCAACTAGCACCATATAATGTTAATTTTTTGTACCAACATAGTGTAATCTTACTTTTATTCTGGGCTTTTTCCCACCAGTCTGTTCAAAATCCTTGAGTAAAGCAAGGACAAGAGCAAGTGAAGACTTCCTGAATTGATCTCATTGCTTTTTCATTAAAGAGCACTGTATATATTAAAATACACATGAAAGTACATATTAAACATATAAGTTCACACATGCATCTATTGGCAAATTGCTGAATTCATACCCTTGTGGCTTTCCCTTTATGTACTAAAGTATTCTTTCAACTATTGCAGTATTTATCAGTTATGAAATTTTCATGGCTTTGTTTAATACCTTGTCTAGTGGAAAGGAAATGTTTCTTTCAATGGATTTTCATTTCATGAATGTTCTGATAAATTATTGTACCTGTTATATGAAGATACACAGAAAATCTTTGCAGGCTCCATTCCTCAAACACTCATTTTAATTTCAAATTAGGCTCCATTGTGATGGTAAAATAAATACAATTTTGTTTATAATTTTCTTACCTGTCTCGACTTCTACGAGAAGGGAAAGCAGCATTACAGCCCTCAACTGTGCAAATATGCATTTCTTTGAGATGTACATTTTTAAAATGCATTTTTACACTGTAAGGGTTTTTAAAAGTCTTCTTACAGATGTCACAATGAAAGCGGCTTTCTTCCTTCTGAATCCCTAGTGCATGTTGACTGACATGATCCATATCTTTAGAGTCTTCAAAACAAGGAATGGCAGCACCCCTGTTTGACAAAGTGCTGAAAAAGCCCCCGGTCAGCAAGTGGTGTTGCAATTCAGGGCAGTCATCTTTAGGAATCCTGCGCTTTGACTGCTCTTTAATATACACGGGGGGTTCAGTCATTGGTTTTATAACATCATTGTGGTGGTGTTTTGGATCTTCATACATAATCTCATGGGAAACTATTTTTAATGGTTGGTTTTCTTCTGGTTTAACCTCTTTCTCATAGTGATGCAATTCATTCTCAGAGATATCCTTGATGTATTTGTTATCTGGCGCAAAGACAGATTCAAAATACTTTGGGCCCTCTACCCCAGAGACAGATTTCCATGAATTACCTGAATGGGGGTGCTTTTCCACCCTGTCGGTCACCCGCTTCTCTATCTTATGCTCACAGGTCTCAAGCTCTCCGTCGCTTACCACTTGCAGACGTGTATCATCTTCAGAACTGGCAACATCACTGCTTTCATTCGGTGTCTCAACAGCTTCTTTCTCTATCTTAATAGGCATGCTCGATTTACGAGATTTCTTCTTGGGTAGCATGTCAAATGGCAATTCATTTGAAACAAGCTGCTCTGGTATAGAGGAGGAAACAAGAGGCAGAGAAGGAAGAGTACCTGGAGTATTAGCAAGCTCAGCTGGTGTGACTGGACTACGGTAAAATGGAAGAACAGGCTGTACCGTCTTCAGGTTTGGAAAGAGGACACCATTCTGTCCAATACTGGGAAATCCAGCCTGACCCTTTGAATCTGTACAAGAGCTGGCATAGCTGGTAATAGTTCTGCTGTCCGGAGCTAAAATTGTAAATTCTGTCCTTTTACTATCTCCAGGTCCAGCAATGGTCAAACCATTTCTTAGATCTTTATCCCTGTTATTTCTATTCATTGGCATATGGAGTCTGGGGTTAGGATTTGCACTATGACGATTTCGACTACGCAGAGAGCTAAATACCATATTGCAGCCCTCAATTGTGCATTTGTGCTTTATCTTCAGATGAACAGCATTATAATGTATTTTCAAAGTACCTTTGTCATAAAATGTCTTTTCACATGCAGTGCAGAAAACACGCCCTTTCCTTGGCCCAGCGCCATTCTTTTCAACAGATTTCATTTTGTTTTCTGGAGATAGTGCTGTCATTTCAAGCTTTGCTGCTGCATTATGTGAACTGGAATCACTTAAAAGGGCATCATCTTCTGTTTTAGTGGTGACATCTGGACCATTTATGCTCCTCTCATTTTCAACTTGAAATGGTGCAGAACTAGAAGTTAAGAAGCTGCTTTCAGAAAATGGTATCTGAACATCTTGTTTACTTTCATTGCTATGGTCTTGACCTTGCTCAATCAAATGTCTTTCTGGTGGTGAACCTATCAAAGGTGGAGGCACTGGACTGAAAAACTGAAATGGCAGCATGAAAGCCATGTTATTTACAATATTCTCAAAGGGATGAATGCTGGTGGGACTCATTTTGTCCAAGGAAGCAGAAAAATTAGGACTGTGTTGATTGTAGCTCTCAATGAATGCCCTAATATCCAAATTGGCAGTTGGTGGTGGTATTATAATGGACTGCCCTTCTTTCTCTTGAATTGCCATTAACTCTACAATGGACTTAGTTTCTCCAAAACGAAGAAACTGCTGCAAAGTAGCCAGCTCTTCTTCAGTGGTCATTATGCTCCAGTGATCCAGCACCTTTCCTGAAGCATCCTAGAATCAAAAATATTTAAATGAGTCCAAAATTAGTTAAGGCAAACAAAAAACCCCTCCCCTGAATCTCTCATTTTTTCAGGGATTAAAAATTCTTATCTAGTGAAATGATAAAATCATTCTATTTAATGAGAGATTAATGCCAATTCTGTGATACTTTCTTCCAAATTTTACTACGGTGGTGATATTATTTCTTTCAGACTGACAGTAATACTTTCCAATAAGCTATTTTTTTTCCACAAAAATTAAGACACGTCATTTGAACAACAGTTAGTATCATGTAAGTACAGACAGCAGAGATGGAGCAATCAGGCCAAGATTTAGCTCCTCATTTAAGTCAAGTATTCTTTCATTGCAAGTTTAATAATCTTCTAAGCAACTAAGATCAGAGAACAAATGAACCTGTATTGATCTATTGCCAGTGTTCACAGAGCACAGCTGTAATTACACTAGTGTTGGAGTTCTTTCAAACTCAAGCTATGCCTAACTTTTCCCAATAACTACAATAAATATTTTATCACAGAACATGTATTTGATGGCCTACTGAGATTTTTCACAGTGCATGTAAGAGTTTCTAAGATGATGAAGAACGTAACATTATAAATTTTTCATGTGGTAGAGGTTCAAGGTAATTGATTCCGTATTTTTAATCCTAACACTAAAAAGCAAGATTATCAAGACCATTAAATATTGATTTGTGTCATAATTTAAGATCATAATGTTACTTTACATAAAAGGTAACTTCCACAGTAGCAAGGACTAACATCAGTGTAAGCACACAGGGCCAAATTCATCCTTGACGTAGCTCCAGTAAGGTCAGTAGCGCTACACCAGATATGAATATTGTCCCTGGTGTTTAAAAGATGGCAATTTTATTTGTCAATGTATTATGCTACTGCATAAAAGTAAACTCCCTGTTTAAATAATACTAGCACAAATTCTGAAGCCTTTACTTTTATACATTCCCAGTAACTTTTCTTTTTTCTCTTGGCTTACGTTTGTTGATAGATTTGAAGTAGGAAGATTTCAAGTAAGCCTGACTAAAGGAGAGAGCAATGACCAAAAATCCACCCTTTTTTTCCGGTGCTAAGCTTGTACAAGTCTATTACTGCCTTTCAGATGTATCACACTGTTAACGCTTTGTGAACCACTGGTAAGATTAAGCTAGAAAACATTACGAATTACTACTCAGCAATCATATTTATATTTAAAAAGCCCCTCTAAATACCTGTAGCACATATCCACGTATATAATCCTGTAGTGTCCAATCCAGGGCATGGAGAATCTGTATCACCTCTTCCTGCTTCAGTACACTGAAAAGCCGATCTAGCAGAATTTTAAGGCGCACAGGAATGGCTTGGGTTCCATACAACATGAGGCTACTGATATCAAAGACAACATTGGATTGAACTATTTCTACCTGGCTTGATGGGTAGAGGTTGGGAATCCTTAACTTGCTCAGGGCTGAAAATAAAATCACAAAATATAAATAAACTTGAGTCACAAGAGAAAGATAAAATGGAATGTAACTAATACTGGGGTTTGGGGGGGTGAGGGGTGACATAAAAAGCATGCTATAGTGAGGAGGGTCCTAAAAGGTTTTATATAGATTGCAAGAACAAATATTACCATGTGCTACCCATCCATGCCGGCACTGGTCACATTGTCGCTGATTTATTTTCCCAGGTTTGAAACACTGACAACTACAGTTCACGAGAGTGCATCGGATAGCCTGGAAATCAATAGAAAGGATGATAGGTGATATATAAGCACCATCTAGAGTGTGCAGAGTACACATATAAAATCCACCCATAAAATCCACATGAAGATAGAGTTAGCATACCAGCACATACCTACCAATGTACAATAGAAGTACTCTACGCAAAACCTCAGTTATGCAAGGTTACCTCTGCTTTAAAGAGGATCAGACACCATCTAGAACTCTAGAATATTATGGAAGCAAAATATCTAATGTCATACGTGCAACACTTCTGTGGCTTTATTTAGGCAGAAGCACCTTTATAACAACAATAAAGTGTTCTTGTGCATTCACCTCAGCTACCATCTTCATGCAAGACCACTTTTTTCAAGGAAGGTTTGAAAAAAAAGACATACAGATGAAAGTCCCACTCAAAGTTTTTCTGGAACTCTATACTGCAATATAAGAAGTTCTAATGAGCAATGCCTTGTCTCTGCAGAGATGCCATCCCTTATGTATAGCAGTATCCACATAGAATGTAAGTATTCTGTCCAAGATATAGGAGTTCACTAGTGCTACTCAGTAACAAAGCTCACCAAAAAGTACTCCAGCTCCTCAAACACTATGGCAGTCACACTTGATAAGAGAAATGCTTGAAAGATAATAGGCAAAATAGAGAACACGCAGAGACAGCAACCAGTTGCACAGTTCAATTTGTGCATCACTTTACTCTCACTGAGGTCATCTATAATGCAAATCAAATTAGTATTCAGATATTCCTAATCAACAGGGTGATAAAAACCTGCTTCCTGGAATATATGCTTTCTTCTGTATGTGCCCATCTGCTGCAAAAGGGAGACAGACAACTTTGAGGTCCTAGTTAAAGCACCAAAGGGATTGCTATAGAGCAAAGCATTTGTAAGATTCTGTATTGTTTAGATCTGATACTGAGAATAGTTCCTGCATGAATGGAATATTTATTAAGGGAGGGAAAGTGAAGAAATTAATGTGCAGAAAGTCTGCACTGGAATAAATGAACAAAAAAAGATTATGCAATTGTAACGTGTCTACAATTTTCTGGTTTTAAAGAAACGTGTTATATTTTGAAGTACAGACAGCAAATACGAAATAAGGCAGTTATACCCACCACTGGCTGCTACTCATGCTCTGAGGGCCATATGCAAAATGGGGACTTCCTCCACTTATTAATACCCATAGAAAAGCAAGACAAGACTTGAAGAGAAAAGTAACGTCTTTTCAATGCAGGCATCCCCACATTGGCAGCTTTGGAAAACATACAAAGAAGCAAGTTTTTGGACAATCAGACTAAGGAAAATGAATGCAGGAGGTGCTTAAAATGAAAACGACATTAAGAGAAAGATAATTTCACTGGGGTTTACAATGCGCATTTCTTTAGGCTTGAAGAATTTGACTGATTAAGGGCAGAACAAGACACTACAACAAGTACAATAATCTATTACAAACAAGCTTGTGCAGGATGTTTGAATGTTTAGTGTTTAAATGACTGGATTTGGACTGAGATTTTAATATCTCAGTAGCTGGCTTATCGAGGAGTTAGCTTACATGTACATCTCCAAACTGCAGTGACTTGATGCTGAGATTCATCTTTATTTGAAGAATCAGAACAAGTGGCAACAGGGCTATTGAAATCTCTGAATCATTTTGCCCTTAATCTTTTAAAGGAGCCACTGCAAAATACTGAATTCCTGAGAAAACTTCTGTGCTCCCCATAAAGTGATAAAATACACATCAATACCCCACACAGTGTGAATTGCTTCACTTTAATAGAGGATATATTTTCACTTAGATGCTAAAATACTTTCATATAACAACAAAAAACAATAATTTTTTTATAGAAGGGTTGGAAAAAAAAAGACATAGTTGGCTGCCGATTCATTTCTATCACAAGATATCCAGCAGTAATGCAGTTGAAGTCTTCTCCCTCTGTACATACATAATATTCTGTGCCTTGCACAGACTGAACCCCTTCCATAAGCAAACCTGCTAGGTTTGGTAAGCTGCTGTGCATTCCACGAATGCATCTTTTGCAGTCCCTCCACACAATATTACAAAAGAGTACTTCCTTCTTCTGCAAGAACTAAAAGAAATATGCACAAGGAAGAAAGCTGTCAGGATAAGTTAATTGAGATTTCAAAATTTTTTAAATTCCTTTTCCTTTGGACATGCTCTGCAAATCACTGACCTTCAAAACTATTTTTTCTTCTTGATTTGTGTACTTAGACAAGAAAGATATCCTGCACAAAATCCTGCATTTCAGAGCTTCGTGTAACATCTTTTTTCTATATGATACATGTATTTATAATGTCTTCCTGCATATGTGTAGAAGACTGCACAGGCAAAAAGTAAAAGGAGGACATTTTGCTTTATGTATATGAAAGTGGCTGTTACGGAGTAAAGTTCCCTTCTCTTCTAAATATGGAATTGATCCCCTCTCAAGTCAATATGTTACTGCTTCTGGACACCAGTCTTAGATGAAGTTAGCTTGCATACTGCCAACATATCAAAGTATACCCTCAAATCAGGGATCTGCTGCTGATTTAAAAAATGGCTTGTAAGAATCCCTGAGCAGAAACACGTGTGATTTTCAGGTTGGTAGCCTTTTCCTTCATTTGTGCTAAACACAGTCTGTGTCTCTTAAAACTTCTCCAGCAACATTTGCGTTAATATAGTCACAGAGAATATATAACATGGCAAAATTAACTTTTAAAATAACCAGTGAGTCACAATTTTAAATCTTCATTCATTGTTCAACTTAAAAAGGCACTTCTAAAAGATGCACTTTGATTATCTCCCAAGTTAACTTATATCAGAGTTTAATGAAGAGAAATTTGGCAAAACTTCTCGAGATTAATATGCTTGTCTTTCGCCTGTTAATCCTACTGTCCTTTATATGCTTATTCTAAGGTACTGTAATTATATCAAGTCTTTTAATGAGCTTTATTTTCCTAACAAGTGGAATGTACACACAATTTCATTCTACAGAACAAAGGAATAACTTTCTATATTGCATACATGTAAAACTTCAAAATTGTAATTAAAGGATTGGAAATGTAGATGGAAATTAAAGTGGAAATTTTTCAAAGTGCAGTCCTTTCATTTAGGTCTATTAATTTTGTTTCATTTTCCAGAAACATAAGGCAGATATTTAAAAAAATAGATCTTATGCTATCATCAAGGATCTTGTTATTGCTTTCCAGTCACTCTCTCCCTCACAAATGGATCTTTCTAAATCCATCATCAGCAACACTTTCTTCATTTTATGCATTATTTTTTAATAGAGTTGAAAATTCTGATCAAAATTTCCTGTGGTTTTACCAGCAGGACTGTGGGAATCCAAATGTCGGATTTTTTAATGCAAATAATTCCTCATTACAAGAGAAGCAGATGAATGATTAAACTGGCCACTATAAGCATCTAACAACGAATCACTGAAAAAGAAATCTTAACATCTGTTGCCTGAAAGTCATGACTGCTGACATCTCTCTTTGCCAGATATTGATGTGGCTTCGATTATGCTTTAAAACTTACTGAACGTTACTTTGCAACCCACTCGCCGCCTTCACAGAAAAGCACAAGCTAATGGGACAAATTCATTCTCATTGTGGGATATTATCAGGCTTCATTTCTAAAGCAAGTTTGAGATCATCTATACTCTCCTGAAGCCTTTTGGGACCTACTCTTGCTTGTAACATACTAACAGCAGGTTTAAAAAAACGCAGCAAGAGGAGAAGGGCTGTATAACTGTATCAAATCTCATTTAGTGTTAAGTGGATTCTGATTTGACAGCACTTTGGCTTGGGAAATAAATTAAAAAGTAAGCAAGTATTGAAGACTCTGTCAGGACCGAGTTAAGAGATCTCTGCTCACACTGGAAAGCTGGTCTGGCTCTCTCCATGCAGCGAGACCTGCAAATGCAGACACCACTAAAATGGAAGAGCAAGTCCCAGAATACCCTGGTAGTGTTTAGTGTTGGTAGTGCACAGGTCAGCAGCCTCCCTTGTTTCTGGCACCCAAGAAAAACCCTTTTCCTCTTTGCACAAAGTTAGCCCTCCCTTTAGAAACTGCTATTTTAAAGCTACTGCCATCACATGAAAAGCTGAGAGCTTTGCTGCTCTACTATGAGGATTAATGACAAAATGCTGCCATTGATGCTGTGCTACAGGGACATCTTTTACTATCAGGGGTTAGAAATTCCTGTCAATTTAAAATCCAGGTTTCAAATAAAAATAGGAATTACATGAAAGAAATGTGTGAAACTTCCACTAGATGAGACAAAACTTTTCATGTCCTTCTAGCAACAAGCCGTATCTCCTATAGCCACCTCATCTTCGTTTCCCAGAAAAAGTAATTCCACTGAATATATGTAACCCTCCGAGTTATGTGCTCTGGTGAGAAAATATCCTATAGGAAAAAATAGAGACATGTCCCATTTCTATAGAATACACTTGCAGGGGCGTAAGAACACTTGTGGAGGAAGAGCCAATAATTATAATAGGGGAGGAAGATCAATTTGTAAAGCATTAGAATTTTTGGTTTTGTCTGCCAATCAGCTAAAACACGAAAGTCTTTGTACTTCCTAGGGTACAGGTAACAATTTTCTCACGTATTAAGAATAATCCACAGAAATTAAGCTCTTTTTTGTTTACAGAACTAAGTTATATGGTTATTAGGAAATACTTTCTTGCTTGCACTTCATAAGAGATTTGCAAGGGAAGTAAAGGGATGGATACATTTATCTCTTAAATTAGAAGTACAATCCACAGGTAAAGGACAAATCCAAATCTGTGTACACTTTTCAGTAAAGAAAACAGTAACTATATATGACAGCGAAGTTGCCTTCCTGGCCAATTTGCTTTCTTTCCTGTTTGTGCTGTTATCCATTGGGTTTCTTGTGGTTGCGAAGTTTAAATAAGTCTTCCTTTTTCACCACCCATTTACATTTTATTACTTCTGTGTTTGAATCCTTTGAACAACCACTGAAAGCAGAGATTAATTAAAACCCCCTTTATCTTAAGCACCTCTGTCAATGCTTTTCTTTTCCACATCATACAATGAGCAAAGCTTTGGTTTAGCCCTTTTTTTTTTGTGAGGCAACTTTTACCACTTCACCTAAGGATACATTCCACTGATAAATAATACTGTCTGTCTTTTTTGTCATCATTTAGAACAAATTCTCAATTTACACTTTGCCTGCCTTACTTCCACTGTACCACAACTCAGCTGTGCTTATCTGTATCACACTAATCCTTTTTTTCATCATCTATCCCATATGTATTTACCCACCCTGTCCCCTCTATAGTACGTATTTAGCCCTTGTGTGTGTTCTCCCTAAACATGGACTTTTTATACTCTGTTGAGCTCTCTGCAGTTTACTGAAATTAAAATATATTCCAGTATATTCCAAGTGCAATCATAAAAGGTGCTGGGCTGCTCCAGATGGTGTTAAGTACTTATTGAAGATATAGTTCAACAATTAAACCTAAAATGCACATTGATACATCTGAGTTTAAATTAAGTATCTTACATTTCTATTGTTCCTTGAAAGTTTCAACGTATTCCCAGTTTACTATGGCTATGAATCCCATCTGCCTGTAGAGAACATTAGGAGGGCCCCTGCAGCACCTTCAAGGAAAGGCTTTGGGCCATTTTCTTCTTCCTGACATGCTCACTTCAAAGAGGAAACAGGGATGCCTGGAGGATGGACAGAACACTGAAACCCTTCAGCGCCTGTAAGCAGAGCTGGGAGGACACGTAGGGAATGGGGGAAAGAGACACACCAAGCAATAGTGCATGGAAACGCACTTACATGTGTACAGGTCTGACAGCAAGGCCCATTTGAGAGTTACTCTGCACAAGGTAGACTTGGCCCATGCTACGACTTGGCATGAACTTGTTCACTTCAGTTTTGTGGTATTTTCTGCTATCACGTGTTTACAGTTCTCAGTCATGGCTGAGGTCAAAGCCGTGCTGGTAAGTCACCCATCACTGATAATACACATCCACTGCCTGCCTTAGTCCTTGAAACAAATGGATTTCCATTCACGGACATTTATGCTTGCGCAAGTACATCTGGCTGTTGCAATCTCTGCTGTTTCTATACTGAAGTTTAAAATACTTAATACTAAAATGATTACATAAAAGTACTAAAACAAGGAAAAGGTCCCTATAAGGTTACCTATTATACTGGACTGAATACTGCACACACTATTTCCACAGTCTTATCTCACAGAAAATGTTTCTTACAAAACAATAGCTGCCTTTAATACAGTTATTTAATAAATATAATAAGTAACAACAAACGTCTTTCTTGAGAAGCAAACAAGCAAACCCAAACCTTACAGTTTGTTGTATCCATATTTTGAGCTTTTAATTAAGCAGAGAAAAGTTGCACACGGAAGTGACAGAGTAAACAGCACTGATCACATAGCTCCAACCTTCTCCATTAGAGGACATGTTTAAAATGCTAGCCCTCGATGAATCATCTGACAAACTGCTTATTAGTGAAATAATTTAGCAAATTCTTGTCTCCTGCTCAAGAGACCAAGCAGGAGACAGATGAAAAAGATGGGCCATGACTTGCCTTTTGCAGCGCCACTAAACACGAAGTTACACTCGTAACTCAGTGCCTAAATCCACAATGGCTCCTCAATAACTGGGCTGGTTTTCATACGCACCAGCTTCTACCAAGCTCAGGAGGTGCAAGAACCTTTGAAAAACCCAGACAAAAACCTTTTGTTTCAGAGGCCAAACAACACCTGTTGTGCTGATGATTTTGGCTGGTGCCAATACCACTCAACTCCCACTTACCCGTTCTCTGTGGGGAAATTATGTTATGATTTCTACTCCTAAAAGAACACAAAGGCCACAAGTTGAATACATTTTCTAGATAAGACCACAGAATACATCCCATTAATTATCTGGATCCTTATGTATATATTCATATTGTTTATTTGGGGTCAGATACCAAAACCTGACCTCCTTTTAAATAGTCACAGCTTGAGCATACACGTAAATGAGAGTATTCACAACCCAGATCCTGCAGCAAGCTGCATCACCCCATTACCCTCTCCCTCAGTGGGGCTGAACAAAGCTAATTTGGGCCTAGAATTTGACCAAATCTCTCTCTTGTGGGTGTAGCTGAGCACCTTGAGCTAAAAATGTTTAATTGTCCTTGAAATAATTAACTAAAACATCCTCAAAACCATCCAAAACGTGAAGGGGGGAAGTGAAAAAGCTCAGGAAGATGGAACTAAAATTAGGTAATACCTTCACATAATGGCACCACCCCATCAAATCAACCATGCCTGTGGATTTAAAAGACAGTTTTAGCTGGTTACTGAATTATGGGCCACGAGTCCACGTGTCACCACTTTGTTAAATAGCTTTTCTGAGAACAGACCTGAGACCGAGGAGCTGAAAGGAGACTGAACTAAATCAAACCCAATCCTAGAGCCACTCTGGGCTCAGCAGCAGCTAACAGAGAGGAGCTCAGGGCAGTCCTGGGCACCGCAGCAGGGTGAGGGAGCAGAAGGGAGCCGTTTCTGAGAGGCAGCATGCTACAAGGCCAAACTTTAATCACAGCATAACTTGTGGGATGAAAATCACTCCTCATGCATGTCACTTACCCTAAAGGGCCCCTTAGGGCTACTCTTGTTAATGGCACTGTCAAAATAATTATAAAGAGAAAAGAATGTGAGCGCGCATGTGTGTGTGCGAGCACACACTCAGACTGCTACTCTTTAAACAAAAAGCACTGGACAGTAAAACTTAATTTTGCTGTTCAGCAACATGCTTGTAGATATGTTGGGTTATGATGCAATTAATCTCACTTGTTAACAACAGGTGTGTGCTGACAGACAGCTTGGTCAGACTTGGGCACGCATTTAGATCCTCTTTTACCGTTTGGTTTGGAAAAGAAAACAAGAAATACAAATTGAGGAATGAAAAATGTCACATTATCATTATCTTACAATTATTTACTTTTGATTCTGAAAGAGACTACAATGCTACGGTTCCTCTGGCATACCTGCCCTGGCCTGCGTAGGGCAGAAACGTTTAGCTGAGTATTAAGCAGTGTCTATCACAAGGTATTGAAGTGACTTCCCTTTTTCATAAATTCACAGGAAGAATTGTTCTTATTAGTGCATTCCAAAAATAAGTAACAGAGTGCTGTGTGCTCATGACACAAAATGCTCAGGCTTTAGGGGTCTGGATAAGTCACTGGGTAGAAACGGTGTGAAAGGTCTTATGATAAAGCACAAGATGCCATTTAATCTAGCAAATAAATTGTGCGCATACTGTTTATCTGTATTGACACGCTATGCATACCACAGTAAATGCTGAAAGTACAGACCTATCTATGAACTGAAATTTAATTAAATATATAATGCCAAGCCCTATGTTAGCAAGAAGTGGTATAGACCCAAATTCACAAATATCATAGAAATGAAAAATATTAGTATTAATCAGCTGCAAACCCTTTAAAATATGTCTTTACCTAGCTTATAAAATGTTATATATGCACAGTGTGGGTGAGCTAATGTTTCAAAGACAATCCTAACTTTTCAGCTCCTCACACAGATGATGAAGTCTCAAAGCCATGAAATATTCATGCTTACTTTTTTCCTTTTTTCCCCGGTTACAGAGCAAAGACATAGATTAAAGAATAATAATAAAACAAAGCAGCTCTCCAAAACATTCAGCATCACACAATTTAATGAATTTCATAAATTTTAAACCCAAACAGTATTTGTACACATACACATGATACTATCTATGGTGCTGCAGTTACGCAATATTTTATGCAACAGGGTCGGCTCCATTGGTAATTTCACAATTTAAAACTTGGAAACTCAGTATTCCCTTTTAGTGAACACACGTGAGGAAAATCTTAACTGGCTTTCTGATATCGGCTCCATTCAAATGAAAAAATACCCATTTCTCATTGATGATCAGCTATATTTGAAATTTGAAGTCAAAAGTTTGCGTTCTGCTGCTTTTCTGCCCCGCTTATTTGTTTAAAGAAACAATCCTACCATGGTTTTAAAGTATGGAATGAAAATGTCATTGGTTTTTATTCTCAAAATGACTGAGGAATGTTAGAAAGTGACACTTTTCCTCATTCCCTCAATAATATTTTTTTAGGTTATATATTGACATTTCAGTCCCTAAGCAGACTTTTGAGATTGTAACTAGCAATAAAATATCAAGAAATAAAAACTAAAAAGAAGACAGACAATGACACTTGCTGTAAAACTTCAACTGTAGCATCTGTTAGGACAAAAACTGCTGGCTGCCTAGCACATAGACACTGTGAGAGCTGAAGCACTGCTGAGGCAAGGGAGGGCAGGAAATGATCCAGAGGGCCAAACCAATAGTTTTTCTTCCCTGGATGGATGTTTTTCTGGAATTATGAATTCAAGTTCCATACCTAAAATTTAGCTCAAATCTGCATGAAAAATGTTTACTCAATGCCAAATCATACCAAAAAGTGCATTTAGAATGTGTCTATGTAGCAAAAAAATGTAATCTGAAATTAAATGAAAACATTTCTGTTCTTGTCAGAGGTGTATTTAACATTATCATAATGAAGTCTTTATTACTGAAAACAAACTCAGTCACTGACTGGTTCGATTGGAAATGGAATGACATGCTCAGTGTTGTATGAATGGATTTTTAACAGTATCATGAACGGGCACAGAAGCTGGAAGTCAAGACGTTTGGTATCAAAAGGCAAAAAGCCTGTTGCAGCCTAAGCAGGCAGAATTTCATCTCTGCTATAGTGAAGCACATGAAGTGGCCCAATAATAATTCTAATAATTTTTCCTGTTTCCTTGAAGATTCGGCTTTCCTGCAGGTTTGGATATGTTTGCACAGACCATTACTTTAGGGTTCTGGATAGGTTATAGATGGTTCGGTAGTTCAAAGAATAATCAGAAAAATTCATTTATAAAAACCAATCAAGCATAAATGTATCTATAAAGTAAAACAAAAATGTATTTTCCATAACATTAGTTTTCACATGTTCACCTATTGTCCAAATAAAAGTCCGATTAAGCTGCAAACTACTAAAAACTCTAGAGTTTAAATCAAACAGAAATGAAATTACGCTGATTACGAAGAAAACTTACTAGCATTATACACATAATGGGAAGTACATCTAATGGAATATACATGATACGCTCTTCGAAAGTCTGTATTTTTCCCCTTTTCTGTAAAAGCAGCAATTAGAAAGTGTATATTGTTCTAATCACTAGAACAAAGAAAACCAACAGGCACTGTTGTTAGTAGTTAAAAATAATGCTAGTCCTACTTTGCACCATGACCTAAGTGGAGTGAGGCTCCCCACCTCCCACTCCTCCAGCACTGAGAGCTGAGCCACAATTTCACTGTTTTAAAACCAAAGTACAGAAACAGAGACATTTGTCTAACACACCGCTTGCATATTTTTCAGCAAACTGCAGTAAACAGAACTGTATTTTCCAAAAGGATGTTAAAAATAGAAGCATGTGATCTTTTCCCACCTAGAACTGTATCCTTACAATTAAAGACTATTAGCTGGCATCCCTTTTAACCGTCAAACTCAGACAGTGGCAGTTCTATAGCCACAAAGAGAAGCAGTAAATGAGAAGAACATGTTACTACACTGCATTTGAGAAAGTTTGGCTCCAAGCTATGCACTGATTAATATCAGATCTCCTTCTTTACTTGCCTCTTGACAATCTTGTCACATCTGGCTGACAAATCCTTACAAGCTTATCCAAACCAAGGCAGCCCAGATCATGCTCCGGGAGTAGCTTGAAGGAAGCGGCAACACCAGCCATGCACTGATGTGCCATCATGAAACTAATGAAGCTGACTTCACTTGCAGACTGCAGGAACACGAAGAAACACAACATGCCTCAAGGTTTTGCAACATAACACAGAGTTAGCTCACCAAGATAAGACAAACAATCAGCTCCCGAGGTTCAAGAAGCCAAGTAGTTACATGAATTACAAAAATTTATATAGAAATCGCTTGAACAACAACCTCAGCCTAAATGAGCACAATAAACTCCAACTTCAGATCAGACGTGAAAATTGACTGCTAAATGCCTTTCAAACAACGATGGGGCTTTTTGTTAATTAAAGCAAAACCAGTTTATTTCATTTTCTCTCTGCCACAGCCCCAAAATACCTGCATGCTGCCTGGCTCCCAGGTTATTCAAAATGAAAAACATTAGGGGAAAAAAAAAAAAAAAAAAACGAGAAAGAAAAGAAAAACCAGTGTCACTTTTTATCCGTAGGATTTTACAGAAAGATAAACCACAGCCTGTGTATATCAGTAGTCCTCCCCTGGGTTACCGATCTGCCCTCGCCTCATTTTTAAACCAAGGATTCGTTACGTAGAGAACTAGAAGTATTTGGCCAATTAATAAAACAGAAAGTAAAATGCTGTATCTTAAACACATCTAACAAACCCTCATTATGTATGGGCTGACAATTAAACCATGTTTATTTTTCTATGTGAGGAAAAAAATAATCAAAATAAATTAAATAAGCGTCTTGTATCCTGATGAGTTTAACCTCTTAATTAGTGCAATGTATTTAAAAAGCCAGACCCCCCCCATACACACACACACACACACACACACACACACACACACACAAACACTCACTCTCTCCCCCCCCGCTCCCCTGCCTCCCCCCCAAAATACAATCAGACTGATCCTAAGAAAATAATTACTGGCCTTATTTTCTGAATGCTAAATAGTCAACAATAAATTGTATATAAAGGGCATACATTAGATTCCACTTTAGTGGTAATTTCTGAAGAACTTTGTAGTGAAATTACATTGTTGTCTGCTCTCCAGTGCATTTATACGTCATGATAATGATAATGTATCTTCTTTAAGCACTTGACTCAGAACACATCTGAGTCACAAATCACAGATTTTATTGCTATTAATGTATATTGAGGACTCGTACAATTAAACATTGTCAAGTATTTATGATTTACATGCTACTACTTCAATTGGAAAACAATTACACAAGTGATGGCTCTGCTTATTATAATCAGCCTGCAATTCTGCATTACTTACTGTAGAACAGAAAAGTCATACAGTTGTTTACAGTGCACAGCAGAAAGAAAACCAGGATTTTTTACACAAACTAGTTTTCTGCTTTCACAGTACCTTTTCGTAATTAAGAAATGGAGAGTACAGCTCCCTACAGCTCTCATCTCCATTGTTCATTACCCAAAACAACACCATTGCAAGATTTTTTATATCTCCACAGTGCATAACCACAAGTAAAAGTTGCACAGCAAAAAAAAAATACACATTCATACAGAACTGCAAAGAACTTTCCTTACCTCAGACATTCTTACTGTGCTTATGTTTCCAGAGCTATAAAACAGTTTCCCATTCCCTCAGTGAGTTGTACAAAGAAGTACTGGAAACACTCCTGCCTGTACAAGTACTAAGGCAGAACCATCACACGCCTCTTTACTCTTGTCTGACTCTGAGCACCTCAAGGTCTGATGTATGCTCGGGCTGTGCACAGGGGAGTGAAATAAGATCCTCCCCCTTGGTGTTCTCCAGACCTACAGTACGAAGTTGTGTCTGCCTCTCACCTCTGCAGCCAGCTCTCACCTCGCTGCCCCGCAGTGGTGTGCTCCAGCCCGCTCCTCCAGTCGCAGGGCAGTCCCCTCACAGCTGGCTTGAAGAGGGCATGACACTCATCTTTCACAGAGATTTGATCAAAAGGAGGCTTGAGGCGCTCCTAATGCAGTGCGAGGAGATTCTACCTCTGCTCTGGCAGCCTAAGTAATGCGTTAAATCAATGCAGCTGACCTAGGGCCTATTACAGGGTTTTTTTCTCTTCCCAGAGTGTACAACTATCTGCAAATAAGCTATGAGGTACCTATGATTAAAATTACCTTTTTTTCTTAGCGTCACAGAGTGTTGTTTTTTAAATTGCAGCTGCTGTGTTATTTCTTTCTTTTCCCTTTTTTTTCCTTTTTAAACATTCGCAGGTTTCAAAGCTCCACCGACTGGGGTGTGGATTTCTTAAAGTTACAATATTTCCCCCCCATCAGCTTAGTTTTGAGTCAGGGCTGAATTTTATTTCTTTTTATGAAGTTGAAGCTTCCTATTAACAGAAGCACAGGTCATAAAGACAGGAGAATTACTTTCTAGTAATTGGGCCAAAATCTGGTTTCAGTTATTCAGGTGTTGGGTTGCATTCGTGAGTTACAGCAGGATTTTTGTCATAGTCATTTCTCACCTATTTAAAAAACCAAAACACCCCCCCAAACAAAACACTTCTCCCTCCTCTCTACTCTGCTTTTGACTCCTGTAGATAATTTCTTGGCACTCTCCTAACTCAGGAATACACTGTACTACGCCCACATGAGCAAGTTGCAGTGAACTCAGTGGGAATCCTTGTAGGAACATACCAGGACAATATTTGACTAGATGAATACCTGTAAAGCCATAGGAAAGGAAGCAGGAAATAAGATGGCTGTAGGGAGAAGACAGCTAACATATTATTACTGTCGGTTAATTCGTTGTCTTTTTCTAACCCCATTTACTATTTGCTGGGTATATGCACAGTGCTTAAGGAGAGAACCTAATTTACATTTTACTAAATACTGGAGTAAAGTTAATGTTAACTCCATGGAGGTGGCTGGAACCAGGCCAGGAGGTTCCCCATTGGTACCACATTGGTGATAACCAGAATCCAGTCCCACAAAGCACGAAGCATGAAGCACATGCTTTCCCTAAGTCTCTTGGTTTCTCCACCCTATACCTTATTACTCTCACTGAGCTACTGAACAAGCCGGAAAACCAGAGAGAGGCATTTAGTTTCACAGTATGGTCTGCCAAATACTTCTGCCAAAAAACACTGGAGTGTGAGGACAGCCAAAGAGCCAACCACCAGTGGTGACTTGGTCCTTCCCAGCAGAGAGGAAGGGGGCTCCAGGAACACCTCTGCCCCCTGCAACATGCCTGGGACAATTCTCTCTAGGGAACTCAGGACAGTTACATGTGGATTATCAGCCATCTTGTACATGGTAGGAAAAAACACCTAAGAAGTCAGGTTGACCATCATGCTGTTTGAAGTGATTCTTAACAGGACTGTTTTAAACGCATATATTCTGTGATGAGGACAAAACCTAACTGCTCTCTCATGATGGTAACTCAAAGCTGAAGGCACACCTTGTTACTAAAATCGTATTACCTTCTTAATGAAACAAGCAGCGATGTAAGTAAAAAGGACTCTACCTGATTGAGAATTCTGCAACAAAAGTGGGAAGAGTGGTTTAAGATTACATAAACTGCCAGAAGCTCTGAATTGACTTCAAAATGATAAGTGACTAAAACTTAGATGTGTGGAGAGAGGCTCTTCCCTCTAGCCAGTTCCCAGGAAAAACCTATTTACTAGCTATCTGCCATTTGCCTGGAAGATGATAATTCTTATTAAACGGGCTAACTATCCATAGCGAACAATTTAAGACCAGTTTACTTTTCTTAATTAATTATCTACTAACAGTCTTTTATTTTAAGCACTGTTTTCATTATTCAAGCTTTTTCAATGAATATTTTATCGGAGCATATTTATGCCTTGCTCTTTTTAAGCAATCCACTATTACTGATTAGCCTTTTTGTAAAATCTTTGAGTACCTTTGAGTACCTTTTTGTAAAATCTTTAGCACAATGTGACATGCGCAAGGCAGGTTTGTACCTACAGGTCAACTTGGAAAGAAATATATTATCAGTGTTTTCAGTAATTTCAGCTGATTTGTAGTTCAAGCTTGCTTGTACAGAACAGTTACCAAGATGTTTCTTGAAGAATGATCAAAATGGAAACTAGAGGGAGACTCCCATAACTACTTTTCCAGTAAAATCTAGTGGAAAACCAGCTTCTCGTGTACAGAAACTGGTACTGGGACAGGGCACCAGGCTTGAGCAGAGGTCCTGGGCTTCATATGGGGCTCTGCCACTGAGTTATTATGTGACCTTGGGCAAGCTATTTCAATTCTGATTTCTGTGTCCTCAGTTTGAGTGGTTTTTTATTTATTTATTTTTTAATCTGTTTGAGTTGTATGCTCTTTTGAGGAAACCACAGCATCTTACTGTGCTCTCAGGGACAGTGCCAACGGCAAAGGAAAGGGGTCCGCAGGTCTGGACTCCATGAATCATAGTGTAACAACACAGTCCAAGGAAAGCTGCTTTCTCCTCCCACCTGTCCCAGCCTGTTTCTTCCTCTCCATGTCTCAGCCTGTGTGTTCAGGACAGCATGAGCGTTAAGAGGATGTAGGGCAGATTGTGGAGTGTTAAAACTACTTAACCAAATACAAGAGTGTTCATAGTTTGAAGAAGGGCTCCCACACACGAAACTGACTATAAACAAGGAGCTGCTGCTCTTACCTAGTTTCATTACCTTGGGACGCTTAAAAAATGTGTATTAATCCTAAGGAATCACTACAGTTAAGCCAGTATGATACAGCACAAAACCATAATAAAATAGCCAGGAAAAGTTTTCTCCTGACTTTTCATTTTAAATCATGACATGAATTTTGGTGCTTGATTCCAGAAAACGAAAAAAAAAAAAAAATCTAAAAAGAATATTAATAAACTAATCAAGAACCAACTAAACATTAGGAGCAGGTCTGGCCTTTGCTGCTGTGTTCTCTAGGCAAATGTGCCCACACCTTCCACAAGCGCTAGCTGCCTGCTTCACACTGTTTCTACCAGAGTTAGCTGCAAAATGGTGTTAACCTCCATGTCCTCCCTGCTTGGCCTAAATTCCAAACACATAATACACTACGTCCCTCTTACTTAAATCAGTGCTGGCAAATATCTTAGAGCTAATTTAATGCTCTGCTCGCTTACCGCCTTTGAGAGATGTGTGGATTAAACATTTCACCTCTCTGAAGTCATGGTCAGCCCCATGATCATACAGATTCGCAAAGTCACCTTTCAGGAGAAAATCCAACAAGAGAAGGGGTTGTGATGCAGGACTGACGGGACACAAGATTTTGGCAAGGTAGGAGGGGAAAGGGGAAACAGATCTTGAAAACCAGAACTGAGGTTCTGTCAGCAAGATATAAAGACAGTTGTGGGTTTCAAACAACTTGTAAGCCCAGTGAAAACAATTTTAAACTTAGTGTGCTGCAGCGTAGGTTTTGTGCACAGGCCTGCTAAAGGCTTAAAGTACTTGATAAAGTTTCTTAAGATCTGTGGAAGGTCACGTAGAGCACTCCAGTTCCCATCCCAGCAACAGGGAGCCCCAAATCTCTTGTTCAGTATTTCCAGGTAGGCTGATTTTGTAAAGTGGCCTGAGCAGATAATACTGAGCTATAATGTGTCCAAAACTTTTCCACTAACAGTTTAATCAGAGTTCAGATGTTGACCCCTGTCTTGTTTACATCCCCTCTAATGCAATTAGACAAAAAAAAAATCCCAACAAAAATAAGTTTATTTAACACTACCTGCCTTTGCACTTCTGCTTCAGCACTGGTTTTCATTTAACTGCTCACTGCATTGCTTTTCTTCTGCAGCTCAAAATGGCAACGAAGTCAAGTGAGCACTGGCATTACAAAATGCTAGTATTTCAAGTAGTGCCTATGCAGACCTAGAAAGACATCACCAATACCAGATCGTACCACTGATTCCTCCCTGTGGAACTGCCTCTCCACTGAAACAGTCACTAGGCTCAAGAAACCCTGCCATTAACTATAATGAAAAGACCTGCCTGAATAGTAAAGTTTTAAAATATAATTTATTAATTATTGCTTTATGCCACAATGTATTTGTCCTTGAAACACATGATTCTGTGAGAGTTTGCAATCTAATACGGTTTGTTTTTTTTAAGTTACATGGTTTTTAAGTCCTTTCCCAAGGCCAATTTCTCAGCATGAATGGTACCATAGTTATACAATATAGCTTAATTATGCATTGCACAGCAACATTTTTTTAATATATTGGTTTTAAAACATGTTGCTTTAAACTGTGAAACAGAATAAGCCAAAGGACTTGGTTTGACTTCTTTGTGCTAATCACTACATTTGTCACTGAATATCATGTCATACCTTCTTAATCTCTCTGCTAATGGAGGTGGTCTTGTTGATGATCCTCCAAACAAAATCTTCCCCTGCTTCCAATGATTTCTATAGTTCTGTATTTTGATTCCCCAATTTTCATTCTTCATTCTTTGTTTAAATCTTTCTGGAGATGTTTTAGGATCACCAGAAGACATACGCTGCTCCACCTGACTTTCGGATAGCATTAATGTACTTTAAATATTACTCTATTCCACTCTTTTGCTTTCTAGTATTTTAGTTTCGTCCCTTTAATGCTTTTTTGCACTGAATGAGAGAGATACGCAACTTTCTGCTAATGAAAACAGTAGAGTTAATCCATCATTCACATCTGCCATACTGGTGAGTTCACCCAGTTTTGTGATAACTGGACCATTCTGTTGAATATTTACAATTCCATTCCAGGACCTGGCAACATTTACAAAAACTCCAAATGACTTCTTTTCAGCATGCTCTACTTTGCGTTTTTCAACAGCTCCATCTGCTCTTTAGGTAGGTTTCTCAGACCCTTTTGGAGAGAGCTTGCAATTCAGAATCTTAATGAGTCTAAAACATGTATCTTCTCTGCAAGCAGCATTCCTTCCCTCCACTCTCCCCAGCTGTTTAACAAACACCATCTGACCCAAAGTAGAGCCTGGAGCATCCAGCTAAACTATCAGCCCTTTGCAAACTCACCAGTTGTTCCTATTGTGTTTGGTTTTTTTCCTGTCTTTTTGGCAGTTTATAATGTTAAAATAAACATATAACCTTTCCCCTTCTTGCTCAGTAGCTTTCTGTACTTGGATTTCAACATGTGTAACCCAAGAGTAGAAGAAAAGAAATTATAAGAAGCTTACATAGTGACATTATTATTATTTTCAAAATGTTTTGTAAAGCATATCAACCTCCACAAATTTCTAACTTCAAGGAGAAGAGAGCATCACAGTCCAAATCCAATTTCTAACTAAGGCTTGCAAACAGGCTAAAAAGCACGAACTTATGCTTTGTCTAACCTAGGGGTTTGTCTAACCCCTAGAAACATATTTATTTGACAGTACAGAAATAGAAATATTTTGTATATACATGTATATATATGCAGTGAATATTAAGGTTGGAAAAGTTGTTACAAAAATATGAATTGCAACACATTGCCATCCAAAGTAAGCATATTTAGTGGGTTGCCTGAATCAGAACAGTTTTAGTCATAAAGAACTTTTTTTTGTTCCCTCCTCCCACCCTGGGCTTTGAGAAAGTCAACTCGCTCACCCAAGGGTTCTGTTCTCTACCTTTCTAAAGTTTTTAAGCTACAATGAAGTATACGGCTTCCATCTAAATGAATGGCAAAATACTGCATAACTCTGTCATAAGTGAATGTCATATGTACGAGATACCTGCCCAGCTAGAGATATTGCTTTACAGTGAGATCAGAATGCTGCAGCAAGGACAAGATATCCAAGTGTTCCCAGCAGCTCTGCCCACCTCTCTTTGTGTGGTCACGCTAGTTTGGGGTGGGTTCACATGGAAGTGTGACCAGAGAACGTGAACCTGCAAACTTTTGGGCTAGATGGGAAACGTGTTACCAAATGAAATGCAATTTCCAAAATATTATCTAATAACCAAATAATAACGGGAGTTGAAAACTTTCTCTGTCAGGTATTAAGGTAGGAGCTGCATTGGCCACACATTTCCATTTCTGTACAATTCTACCAACTGCTCTCTCATCTTGCAAGTCCTGTGAGGAGTTGAAAACATTTAATTACTAACTCTATCATTAAGGAATCTACTTTGTCGAACTGCAGCTCCCAACAACGTTAAGTCTCTTAGAGCAAATCAGTTTTGATACTGATGTTTCTCAGAGGAGCAGCATTTAATCCTCAAATTACAGCACAAGTTTTAACAGGCAGGTTCTGTCTGTCACCGAGATTTAGTAATTAACAAAAAAATTCACCCCCCTTCCCAACACTAATGGTTTATCAAAAGAATACCAGTAATTTCAGTTAAGATATACTGATGAACTAGGCAGAAATACAATGGGGAGACAGACATATTTACCCTATCTGATTGAAAGGGCCGAGACAGAATTCCAGAGACATCATGTTGTCATAAGAGGAACAGTCAGGAACCACGTTTGTACCCCCAGGCCAAAGGGTGTGACATCGGGCCAGAGGTTTGTTGAAGTCAGAAAGAAATGCCTGCCATAAAACTTAGCCACTCATATTCACATGGTTAAAGAAAAGGAGTGTTGGCAATATAATACCTGAAACAGTAATGCTGCTGGGGTTTATTCCAAAGACAATTTAGTCCTACCAATACAAGAGACACTTCACCTACAGTACGGAGCTGAGGATTTCTTTTCACAGCCTCCAGCATTTTCCTTCCTTTTGCTTGTGGGTTTGTTGTTGAGTTTCTTTTCTTGTCTTTTTTTTCTGTCCTTCTTGTTCTGTAATACCAGGTAGTGGTTTTCAGCCGTTTAAACTATGGCATATAATAACTGATGAGTAACACAGCAGTAATAGCAGTGGTGGCAATTTTGCTTTGTTTCATGGGAGTGTTAGAGTACTACAAAGATGACTAGGACATGTCTCAGTGGCAGACTGATAAATTGAAAGATGAATTTTCCCTGCCTACAAGTGTTGTCAAGTTTTAGTCATAAACATCACACAGGTTACAGGACACTTATTTTTCCAGGCAACGAAATAAGAAGCAAACATTCTGTATTTTAAAAAAGAACTTTTGGATGAAGAATTATTGGAAAAAAATTACAATGGAAGATTTTTTCCCAAGCTCATAAGCTACAAATTTCTGACCAAATGGTTGAGTTTAACAACCATGCCGGAAGTACTGTTGCTACTAGAACAATTAATGTTTATTATGGAGGCATATTTACCAGCTCTCCCGCTCTGCTGAAGACTTTCCTTATAACTTCCTGTTTTAGCCAAAACTTCATGTTGTTATGTTTTTCCATCAACATCCTCTTCTTATTGATTGGGAGGAAGAAATTTCAGGTTCCTATTTTACAGTGAAATTCCAAGAAAACTTCCCTGAAAGGGTCACCCATCCTTCACTTCGCAGATTCCTTTAAAACTTCCTCTTTTATTAACTTACTCCAGCCATGTGCCTGTTCTTTTTATGTCTAAAATACATGTTGAACTTCTGAAGTTTACCCAGGAGTGAAAGCAGAAGGTATAGCAATGTCCTGGAGTAGCATCTAACTACCCCCTTCAACCGGGATAGCACATCGATACCAGGATGGTTTGCAGTGAGCTGTTTTTAATGGACAGCTCCCAGGTGACACCAGGCACTGCTGAGGAAGCAGCCGCAATATCATACATCCTTGATTGAACTTTGATTAATTTTCCAGACTTTCAGAGCCTGTGGCAAAAGGATCCACAGCGGTAGCTGCAGCCATTAACTCCATCTTTTGTGATTTCTCCTTCTTCATTATGTTTGGGTCTTGATTGAACTTTGTTCCAAGTTAGTAGCTTTTGGCTATGGACAAGGAAGGTAAGACTTTAGAAGTGAAGTGCAGAAGGATAATATGTGAAAACCCTGCAGTGAAAGCTGCCTGGCTATAGTTGGTGGTAGCCTTGGCTATACCTTGATGATGTGAGTGGTGTTAATAAAAATGTTGAAGTTCTGCCTAACACCAGTCTAAACAACACAAACCATCACTTTATGCAGCCCTAGTCCAAATGTCTTCCAACATTTGTGCATAGTGGATGCTATTTTATTACACTGAAAATTCTAAGTTGCTGCATTCACATAATGAATAAAATTACCGTTCCTGGGCAAAGCCAGAACTTTACAGAGGCAAACGTTTAGAATACAGGAATAGCTTCAGTGGCTTCCAAAGACTATTTGCAATGTGCTGCTAAATGGCGCGAGCAGCTATTTGCCTGCTCAATAGGACATCTTTACACTGCGGAGGCAACCTAGTGTCTGTTACATTATCCAAAAAAGCAGTCTATCAGCAGCTAGGAGAGATCTTACAGCTCTTGAGAAAAACCCTAAAACTGACAGTACTTCACTCAAAGTGTGACACTGAATTTTTTCAAATGATCCTTCAATGTTTTCACTACCTACTCTCACCTCCCTCAGTTCTGGTCACAGAATGTCTAAACACTTTACAAGCAAAGGGCCATTTCAAGCTTAAGATTACTTCATAAACAAGAAAAAAAAAAAACAAGAAAAAAAAATCCAAACCAAAACCAGGAAAAAAACCCCAACCCCCCCAAATCCCCCTGGTTTTGTTACTCTTTTTTTCAATTAGTGCTTGAACCTACCACTGTGATCTATTCTCAGAATCACTTATATCTAGTTTTATTGCCTGCTGTTGGTATTTGCCAATGGTGGTGTATACAATGGTATGCAGAGGTGGCTGTAGCCATCTGTAGAGATTTTTGCCAGAACCTACAAAAGCTGTGTAAAAGCCCCTTTCAGAGCTTGAAAACTGAAATTAACTGATGGGGAAAAAAATATTAAACTATTAAGGGTGATTCAAAATCCACTATGAATCAAAGATATACATGATGTTTCCACAACATCTGACACAATAGGGCTTTGTCCCTACAAGAGGCCTCTGGGCATTCCTGTGATATAAGCAACAATGGATTTGTCTCTGCAAAGCTTTGAGTTATTGTGGCACCTCCAATACAAGCAACCTTAGAAATAATTGAAAACCTGGAAATAAAGGCAACCTTTAAAAAATAAAATACATACATACATATACATATATAAATAAATATAACTCTTCCTTGCTTTAACCTTTTTATTCCTTGCCAAGAACAGCTGGCTGAGGAATCGGCATCTGCCGTGAACTCTCATTTATTTTCCGATGCTGCCTCGCCCCATTGCCCAGGCGGTCTCCGCAGTTCCCCTCCTCTCATCCCCTCACCACTTTGCCTTCCTCTGAACCCAGGATGCAGAGCAGCCTTCCAGCACAGAGCCCTTCTCCACTTACACACACACAGGTTTCCAGCCTCTTTCCCTCCTGCCAATCCCTGTCTCACTGAGCTTTCTGACAGGATACTGCTTATACAGAAAAAACAGAACCTCTCTGCTACCTGGTATTTTTTAGGCAGCAGTAATAACAGACTTTTGTACTGGAAATTATTAGCTTAAATGTGTTCCGACTGGAGTGAAACTCCTTGTCAGCTCAAGCTGTATCTATCTGGGTGATCTGGACACTAGACTTGGGTAAAGTGGCTGGGATGCTTATTTAGACATCTAGACTTTGGGAACTAAATAACTTGTGGGAAAGTTTGAATGTTGCAACAGGTAGAAGCAATTCAAGGAACACAAAAAGCTGCTATGAATAAGTGTTGTGTTGGCTACTGAGTCCCTTAAGTGTTAGCATCCATGCTTGAAATGCACTTGAACAAGCACAAGCCTATTTTAGAGTGAGACCAGAGCTGCCCTGTTAAAAATGCTGAAGCACTGGACTGTTTACTAGGTCTTGCCCTCTGTTACTACCCTGGTTTAAAATAATAGGGGAGTATGCATAGCATGAAAAGTGGAAAAGAAGAAAAGTGCTTCAAGACCAACCACTTTTTAGTGAACGCTTGGGAACTGCTTGGAGGAGCGCCAGGCCTAGAACAAGGTGCGAAATCATACAATTAAGAGAAGGATGGCAGGTGTAAAACAGAAGTCTCTTATGGAGCAGTGGTTTGGGGTATAAGATCTGCAGGAAGCTGACTGCCAGACCGACACAGAAGTGATTGAAGAAGGAGGCCTGGCAGGATTACCACAAGGAAGTAATGAGCCTTCAGGTATACAAAACACACACGCAGTTTGTGTGACTTCTCACAAACCTCCTTTTCTCTTTTATGTTGTCCTAATGTTAAAATAAACCATACAGTGGTGGTAAGAAGGAGCCTGAGGCTCCTTAGAGAAGAGCTGAATGGTCATTGCCCTGTAGGATGTAAAGGTGGCAATACTGCAACAGGCTGTACTGGAGCAGCATGGGGTTAACAGCAGTTCAGGATTACTTTTGATGCCTTTTTCAATGGCTAGTACAGGTGTCCCCTCCTGCTGAGGGTCTCCAGAAGCTAGAGGACTTCATCCTGCCTTTGCACTGCCAATGTGACTTGTGTCACTTGCTTCAAGGGAAGCAGGATCAAGCCCTCTAGCAGTAACTGTGAGACACTTTGATTAGTCCAGCCACATGCCTTGCTCCGAAGCCTGCAGCTCATCATAAATTTTTCTGCATTAAACTCTTCACCCTGATATGGCTCTGCCATGCACAGCTTGCCCAATAGATTATTAAGAGAATATTCTTTTTGAACTGTCTGTTCTACAAGCAGGAGATGCAGCGGACATCCAGCATCTGTGACTCACCAGTAAAGGAACACTAAACCTCTATGTTGACAAAAACATGAATAGGCAAGAAACACTGAACTCAACATCAGCATTTAGTGCTATCTTCTTTTGAGATCACTCAAGCTAAAATGAGGCCATGATATTGTCACCACAATCTTTACTAAAAAACTGTTGCAATTGTAAAGAAATTAATTAAATACTTGGTGTGATCTTTAATTTTCTCTGTAGAAAGGACTTCTAAGAAAGAAATGACTTTTCGTACTCTGAATATATTCAAATCCTCGATGGTATAAATCCATTTAGTTCCAAGAGATGCAATTTACACCAGGTCTGTAATAAATTCCATATAACTCTGAGGCTGTTCAAGTAATTTCAACACATTTTATTATAAAAACACCAATAAAAGCCTGACTCTAAGCTTACCATTATTGCCCTTTTACAAACTGGTAAATCTGTGATTTACCCAAAGTTATACAACAAACCTGTGACAGAGCCAGCATGTCATTCTGTCAGTTCTGTGGTTTCCTCCTCCTCCCAAGAACAGCACTTTCTCCTGACCCCCATTTTAGCAAGTGAGTAACAATTGCTGTTTATAAAAATAGCAGACTATATGTACAACCCCTGCCTGAAGAGTGCTGCAAACTCTTCCTCTATAGACTTAGAAACAGATGGTTTTGTGCAGAACCATCATATTATACTGGCCAGCAAAGAGAAATAACAGAGTCTTTGCAATACATCTATTAAAAAAAACCCCTTCTTTAGAAAGTGCTAAAAACTCATTTCTAACCATAGAAATTGTACTCTGGTTATCAAGATGCTTCCTCCACACTCCAGACTACATTATCTGGATGACATTCATTGGGAACCATCAGCCTCACACAATGTGAAACACGTGTTTACAGGACAGGAGGGATGCAAGCCACTTTTATATACAGATTTTGTGATGTAAGTAAGCTGTTGAAAAGCCAGTTTGTGACAATGCCAGTATCTGGTGCTTCTTTAGTCTAATTAGAAACTGCTCTGCACAGCCCAGCCATTAGCAGTGGAACATGCTGCTTATTTTACTCACCAATTCAAGTGTTGCATCGCCTAGCCAGTCATAATTGGAAAAACTGGCACAATGAGCATAAGTAAACAACAGTTGTGACCAGGAGTACAGCAGATACCTATTTTATTATCTCTCTAGTAAATAAGCAGAGTTTCAAACAACAAGTATTTATCAAAGATCTGCAGTCTGCAAACCTCGGGTGACTAACAGCTGTATCCAGGACTGGAAATTACCGGCCATATACCAAGTTCTGAACACTCAGCTAACTTCAAAACGTGGCTGACAAGTAAATGAGCTGATAAAATAACAGTAATCTTGGGAAAAGACAGACATCCGTATAAAAGAGCATTTGCTCCTCCTCTCTGAAATCCCACAGTTCTTTACCGGGAAGCACAACTATCACTCAAGCAGACACCTCGGGAACAGAGAGGGGACACCAGGTCTGGCATCCTGCTGTGATGCCTCGGGCAAAAATACGCCCAATTACCAATGCCAGTACCTGCACAGAGCAGTTAGGGCTGCATAGCAGAAGTGACATTTGCACTGATCTTTCAACATACCTATAAGTATTTATGCTTGTTTTACTTGATTTAGAATCATTGCATTTTTTGAATCAATGAACTTGAGTTTCTCTTAATATTAACAGTAAAAAGATTGTCAAGTTATTTTCCATATGATTTGAAAAAAAAAATAAATTGAGCAGCTCTTCATAATTTTATTTTGGGTCAAACTGCTGAATCTGTGTCAAAACTGGGTTATTTCAGATTCAGATGGCTTCTTTAAAGTTAAATTAAATTTCAGCATAATGTTTTAAAATAGTTAAGTGACTTGTGTGTCACTTACATATTCACCCTACGGATGAAAGTGCACAAAGGATGTTACTGAACCTGCAATTAAGAACCAAAGGACCAGACCTCAAACATAGGAGTGAAAGGTTTTCTCCTTGCAAAAATTTCTCTGGCTCCTCAGACAACAAAATCCACAGGTCCCACAGTGGCACAAGCAGGTATTTAAAATTCTGTTTTAATTTAGCTGTTGAGGAAAGCATCAAATGGAGGGACCTGCAGGCAGCAACTAGGTGCGTACGCTGTCCTGCCCTGTCCCACCTACCACCCAAATCTAGCTCTGAAGAGACAAACTCTAGAAAACATATTCTCTTTTACAGCTCACTCAACTCCGCTTTCCCTGATCCTGCTGAATATGATCTCATTTACGGGGGGGGGGGGGGGGGGGGAGAAAAAAAGAACAGAGAAAAAGCATGGCAGTTTCAGCGATGTGTACACCTTCCCATGTGAGAACTAAACTGAATCCATATGGGAACTGAACTGACACCTATCAACTTTCACTTCTACATGGTGGAACAGTTTCCAGTCATCATTACTGAGGTTAAAGACAGACAGTAACCCATCCTGTTCTGAAGTTATCTGTACCATGTTTTGTGAATTCATTCTGCTGTGCAATGATCTCATACAGAAGAGTGATGAGCCATAGGTTAAGTTTTAAAATCCAACATTTTTTCTCCGTGGAACAATGATGGTTTTATTTGTAGAAGATATATTTCATCTCTTTACGTACAGCAACACCAATACACTATTGGAAAAAATGTCATGTTTCTTTGTCCACTTACATTGCCATGCAAGTGATATTAGGCACTTCTTTCAGTTACACCTGGGTTATCAATGATCTATTAGGAACAGGTGAGAACAACAGGAGGGTGAACTTGAAAGTGAAGCAAGGCAGGGTTTGGTGAACCGTTGAACACCTTTCTGCTTATGCTCACTTGTTTTACCATCTGTACCAGAAACCAAGGACCTCTGTCCACTGTAATCACCAGATTTCACATTTCCATCAGTAATAAGGTAAGGACACTAGCTTTTTCTGTCTGGAGACAGTAACACACTGGCTATAAAAGTACCCTGGAAAAGGGACACAAAGCACTGAAGAAAAGGAATTACACCAGTGATGTATCTGGCTTGCAGGTTTGCTTTATTTATTTATTCAGGTTTTCTTGGAAGTTCACTTCCCACATGCCTCTCAGCCAAAGTTCTTTTTGGTTTTATTTATGTGCTAACACATACACACTCTTCCCTTTTATAATGAATTAATGTGCGCCAAAGCACACCAGTGGGCAGCTGTTTGTACCCCCGAAAGGCCTGCATTTTACTGTTCTCGCTACTGTGTCTGTAAAGGCTCCTGGAAAGCAAAGGCATCTATTTTGATCTGCAATGTCACATTAACAGGCAAATAACATTCAACCGCAGACCCATTTCTCAGTGCCGAACAAAGACAGGGGATTTCGTGAAACAATGTGACTGTCACTCATTTCAGATGAGCCAGATGAGATCGGGTTTTTTTGGCTGGAGAAGTATTTGGAGGACTGCATAGGAGCAGTGCTTGCTCTGCATACTGACTATTCTTGGCTTACAGGTTCATATACAACAGTCTCATCTAGCGAGCTGCCTGTTTATGGCTGGGGAAGAGACCCTGCAGATTCACCTTGCCTTGGTCACCTCTATACAAGATTGATGCAGTGCATTTTTCTTAGCTGGGCTGAAAGTCAAGCAGGTGCAGTAAAGCATCTGTTTTCCCCTGGAGCACAGAGAACCTCTGTGAGCAGGCAAAACCTGCATGCCGGCCATTCCCTGGGTTTGGGTGACTTCCTGGAGCCACTCATTGTGTTAGCAAAGTTTCTTCCAAGACCTGTGCAGTTCTAGACTCGATGGAAAGTGATATCCTCGCACTGAAAGTACTGTCACAGCTATTAAGATCTGCCAGGAAGCTCTTGCTCTAAGACTGAGGTAAGATCTCCTGGGACTGGCAGGCTCTCAACTAATAGTCTCAGTCTTTGAAATTCATTCCCTTTGGCAGCTTCCCAAAGCCAGATGCTAATGACCTTAGGCATGATGCAAGACCTTTTTATTGGTGCAATTTTTATTTTTTTTTAATTCCTCAGGTAGCAATGAAGCCAGACATTTCTTACCGTTGCAGAAAGTGTCCATTTTAGCATTGCAGGTGACCACCTAACTTTTGCAGAAACATGGTCCAGATCAATCTTACATGCAAAAATGTCATTCACTCAGCAGCATTCACCAAACAAAAGTTTTTGAATGGTTCTTTCTATAACAAAGCAAGACCTTATAATGCAAGTTTAAACAACTAATACCTTTGGAGTTCTATACATTTATTATACAGTTTGCAAGTGAATTTGGCCTATCACGTAAATGCTGACTTTGAGTCCAGAGACCTGGACTGTACTGCCAACCTTCTACCAGACAACTGTGCAATTACAGGCAGGTGACTGCCTCTCTCTCTGTCCCTGCTATTGCCTACCCTATTTGCAGAAGCAAGAAAGTACCTTGGGCTCTGCTGCTATGTGCCATTTCAGAGCCAGATAGTCTAGTGCTATTGTTCCATTAATTAACCTCTGGTAAAGATTTGAAAACCATACGTTCGAAAGACCAGAACCTGAGAAAACTGATTTTAGCACAACAGTTTATTGACTTTTCTGATGATTAGTAAGCACCAGTAGAGGATATTCCAAAAGATTATTCTTTCCAGGCTTCCTCTATCTTTACTGCAGAGAAAGAGGCTCCTTCTGTGGATGGTTCAAAACAGGAGCAGACATTCTGCATAGCTCTGCATTTTACTCTACAGAAATGTTGATACAGGGGGCCTGGGAAGATTAGCTTAATTAAGCATCATCTTTCCTCTCTCTCATCTCCTGCCTCCAAAAATTTTGAAGAAAACACTACCAAATCAAGGTAATGTCATACACCAACAGATTTCTTTTAAAGCATATTTAAAATTAGATCCCAGTACTCTATCAGTGATAAAAAGCAGCAACACTGACTGTGTTCCTGCACAAAGGTACAGTAAATAATATCAGGACACACTGATATTCTGTGGTAAATAAATTTTAGTTTGAGTTTTAATTATCTCAACTGTTTTCTTGGATGGCCATTTTATAGCAAGTCCAAAAATGCTATCTCTGAACCTTCTCAAAAATGGGTTTCTGCTCAATATTTCAATCAACTACCATAAACATAACAAAACCAGCTGCAACTCACTTTCACAAGAAAATAGGCATGATAAGCAGGTTTTCATCATATTGCAAGGAACGTCAGCTTCTAAACAGACAGAACACCAAATTAATATGTAAACAGAGAATGAAAGACTCAGCTATATTTAAAACTCTGTAATTCTAATCAGAAACAAAGTCACTGGTATTTTGCTGTTCTCCCCTTTTAAACTTAAGGAAAATAATTATTGTTGGAGTACTTTGCTTAGTTTTATCATCTCAACACTAGGTTATCAGGGCACAAATCTTCAGCAGCAAAATTACAAAGGCGCTTCAGCGCTAACTAGGTGAGCACGGAAGGATGGAGTGCTTCTCATCACTCCTACAATCATGAAAAGGGAAATCCTCACTTTCAAGACCAATGTGAGGAGAAAAAATATGTTTAAAAAAATCTCTCCCCTAGAGATTTTCACCTGCTGACAAAATCCGTCTTTTTTGAACGGGCAAATTCAGCTTCCTTGCGCTAAAATTCAGTGCTGCATCTGTGAATTTGCTCAAGGAACCTACACAGGTATCTGCATCAAGCTACTGTTCAAGGCTTAGAAAACAGCTATCATATTAGCTGTTATCTGGAAATGAGGCAGGAGCATGAGCTGTACAACTGGAGCCAAAGGACGGAGTCTCACACCGCATTTCAGTGGCAGACTCCTGCTCTCCGTGCATTAAAGAAATGTAACCTCAGCTGAGCAGAGGGGTTATACTGGACTTCCTGTACTTCACTGTGAGAAGTACCCGGCACAGCTTGCCACGCTAATGGTATTTAAGCTCTTTGCAAAGGTTGTCCCCAAAGACATAACTGCGACTTGTCCTACTCTGCTTTTATGCTGGCTGGAGGAGCTGACGTAGCAAGCTCTTGCTATTAAATGTTCTTTCTCTGACAGACGCTGCTGCAGTACTCTGCAGGATTCTGATCAGTCGCACCACTTTTACAGTTCAATTGTGGATACTTTCGGAGTTATTTCTAATGATCTTATTAATTATATATGATGAATAAGATTAATTGATGAATAACATTAATATGATGAATAAGATTAATATGATGAATATGATTAATTGACAAGAATTATATTCCAGTCTTAAATTTGGAAGGGCGAGAAACTGTGCAACTTTCAACTGTCACAGACAGTAATTCAGTATTTAAATCATACGTGTCAGGAGTTGTAAGTGGGCTGATTTATACTAATTTGCACAACCTTGTTCATCTAAGTGAAATCTGTAAATAATGACAGAAAAACAGGGAAAGGGTATTTGAATAAACTGCTATCACTAAACCAGAATACAAGTGATTAAATCAATGAAATAAAGATGTCAGGATTTTAGTGAGAACTGAGGACTACAAGCTCACTGCAAACTGTATTTGGAAAAGGTCAAATAAAGGGAAAAATTCAGATTTGCAAGCCAGATCTTTAATATACCTTGGAGTGGTAGAAGACCACTGAGGTCAGTTAAACCATGCCATTTTCCACTGACTTGAGGTTTTGTTCTGTGTTTGTAAAAAAGAATATGACAACATTAACTGGCGTGTAAAAAAAAGACCTGGCAGATCTGCAAAATAGTTTGCTGCTTGACTTTTCAGTTAGGGTATGCATTCCATGGCTGCATAAAGAAAAGGGGGGGGGGGGGGGGGGGAAGGGAAGGAAAAAAAAAGAAAAAAGAGGACTGGAAACTCCACCTGGATGCTATCAGTCTTGCCCAAGTAAACAGTACTGACATTAGTGCTAGCCTGCTGAGTGGTACAGGTTAGGAAGGGTCACAAAGGCAAAATGGTGACCAAACGTGCCTTGAGGTAGAGATGCTCTGGAATCTGTCACAAAAGGAGAGAGCTGAAAGCTCATTTTATCTAGGAGTCATTTCATTTTAGAGTTCAAAACAATTAAAGACATTGAAAGAGTTGTACAAACATGGATTATAGCAAGACAGAAACAATCTCCTTTTTCATATAAACAGTCACTCAACTACATGCATACGGTGTGATGTGTGTTGTTCTTGAGATAACAGCGCAGCACACCCATAAAATGGCAAGGGAATGTAGAGAGATACAGAAAAAAAAACCCTAACAAAACCCAGTAAGTTTGCCTCATAATACTAAATAAATACTCATACCCATGTAATACAACTAAGAACTTTTGTTTAAAAAAAAAATCGGAAGAAAGCCTTTAAGAGGCAACTGTCATAAAAGAATTTCATTATCATGTCCCAATAGCTAAATGAAGTTTTTTGCTGAAGCTGCTCGAGATAAACTGTCTTTTGACACTCAACTTGTTCAGTTGCACCCAAACCTGCAAGCCAGAGAAATATCTATTTGCACGCATTAAGGACTGGGTTGTAACAACGCTTTCATGAAGCTTTTTTTTTTCCACACAGCTTTAAATTCACTTGAAATCCTTATTAAGGGAAACAACATACAGTAATTACTCAAGTTTTCTAGTTTGTTTTCTTTCTTTTCTATTTACAAAAGCAACCTTGAAACTACACCTGGAAACCCCAACTCCTGAAACATAAATTTTACCAGTTATATTATTCTGTAAGAAAAGCTACATAGATGATTTTTCCTAATATTGCTTCCAGTTCCCTCCCAATGCTTTAGTCCATCCTAAGGAAACAGAACAAAGCACGAGTGATACTCACATACGGTATTAAGCAACAAGACTCAAAGTGTCTGCATATTTTGACAATTGTCCAAATCTACATCCAGAGTGGGAGGAGGCTATGGCTAACTTGGAAATGAAATGGTTAAATCTTAAACACTGATCCTTTTCCAGGCATGTTCTAATAATGCAGTGAAAAAAAACCCCAACAAAACCAGCCTCAACTGTAAAGTGAAGTTCTGAACTAATTTTACTTCTCCTACAGCATGCCAGGAAGTGTATTACATGCCATTGGCGAGATACCAAACCTGTGACTCTAGGGGGATGACTGAAGGACTCCTCACAATTCTACCTCTCGGAAATAAATTCTATGCTAGAAGGAAAAGCTCTGTAACACATGCCATCTGGTACCCTTGGCCTTCTTTTGATGAAAAGGGAGCTGAAAGAGAGAAGCTGCTTCCTCATACATAGACCAAGACACTGTGGGCCAAAACCAACTTATGGTAACAGCAGCAGAAGGAGCAGCTCAGCTTGTGCTTTTTTCTCCTAGTTGCACCTCTGTAGAAGACAGGCATTTCCACAAGCCTTGGTATCAATCTGAGTTATCTCAGATTTATATCAGACAGCCTATTATAATAAGTGGAAGTGTCATTCGGCCCATTAATTGCAGGAGAATAGCATCTAATTGCATTGTAAATGGAAAGGGTTATGCTGAATCCAGTGCACTGCATTGAACTCAGCTCTCAGCTTTTGTATGATTTTTCCTTTAAAATATAATTGGTAATGTCTGAAACAAAAATCTAAACTATGCCCAAGATTGAAAATCAAGTATTTTAAGGTTAAAACCTTAAAATAATAAGGTTAAAACCTTAAAATAAGTAAATTAACTGAAATCATCAGTCTGTCATATTCAGAAAATCCGGATGAGAAGCAATTACTATTTCAGAATTACTCAAAAAAATAAAATTCAAATACAAATAAGACTCTTATCCAGAAAGAACTAACATTCATTCCCACTGCCCCAATAAGCTGTCCTACCTATTCTTTATCCTGCTAGGAGTTAAAGTAGAAATGGCTATGAGCCAGTGTGAGTTAGCCCCAAGGAAATTCCTGCAGAGTAGCAGGAGGCATGTTGGGGATGTGGCTTGAGCATTTCTGCATTCCAGCTCTCTCCAGTGGCTGTAATGACCTAACGGGGCCATCTGCAGCCACATTTCAGTTTGGGCAACACCCAGGCTGCTCTAACCTAGGGTACAGACCCAAGTACCACATCTGGCTAAGGATACAGATGCTGAAGTGACATAAAGCTCCTTTTCTTGTATATGAAGTACTGTACTGATACAGTGATTTATTTGGGTCATTCATTAAACTGTTGAAGGACTTGTCTTGTACAAGTTAAAGTTAGCGTTCAAATCTCGTAAGACAAATAACACCTCATTTATACATTTATAATGGTAGGAAATCACCAGCATAATAAAAAATCAATAATTTATATCATAAGGCCTAGCAATACTATTGTAGCAGTTTGTTCCATTATAAGGCAGTAAAAGTTATTAAACAAGCAATGTTTATTTGTATTATGTAATAGAACCATAGTTTGTATCATGTCTGGGGTCTATTTTCCTCTGAGAGCAAATATTTAATTCCCATTAATGTTAACAAGAGGTTACCTAGCATGTACTTTGGCAAGAGAATAAAACCTGAATTTTAACATTAATCTTACACAAGCTTTCAACTTGAAAGAATCTTCAGAGTACTTTGGATTAACACTATCTTAATTGCTTTGAAATCTGGATTTTGCGTGAAGCATATACACAGATAAAACCAATTCATGTTAACTTTAAATTGCACATTTTAGGATAATGGGAAATAATTGTGTGTCACCCTTCTGTAAACTGCATAGCTCACTCTGGGCAGGCACTGTTAGCAGAGACAACGAGAAAATCTTTGAAGAATTCTCTCCATTTCTAAGACTGTTTTTTCCCCAGCCTTGCTTGCCAAAGGAAAATTCACAGTATTTTTCACAGTAAGAATGGTGGAGGAAATTCCTACTATATTTGAAAAAGAAACAACTTTTTGGCATTGCCTATTTACAGTTTGGGGGATCTCCTTGTTCACATACGCACTCTCACTGAGGACAGTGAGGTAGCATAGATATATAGTGCAAGTAGAATCTGGCCCTTTTCATTTTGTGAAACTGCTTTGATCATGACTCTCCCAAGACATTATTTTAAACTAGAATGCAATTGACCGCTATTGCACCATATGTTCCTTATGTGTGAGCTCTGTCTTGTTCATTAATTTTTATGCCACTACGGTTGGAATTCAGCCAGTGTAATGTGGAGGCAATTAGCAATGTCAGAGTGTTCATGCCAGCATATAATGAGAGAGAGAAAAAGAGAAAGAGAGAAACGGGGATATTATACTTCCTGCTACAGGCAGTGGTCCTCTTCAGAGGGTTTTCTTTCCTTTTTTAAAATGTTATTTGAGAAGTGAAAAATCTAATAAAACTGGACAGGTGACAAGAAATAAAAGTCTTGTTACAGAAGTCAGATTTACTCACTTATAAAAACTCTCCCATAGGTTTTTAACATGCTCACCTATTTTCAGAGGATGAAACTGAAGACACCCTGTGGCCTGATGACCTCATCTTCTAATCTTACAAACACTGCAGTCTGGTTTAGCTCTGTATCAAAATGCTTAATTTTAGCCTACAAAAAAGATGCATGCATATAGTAGAACAGAAATGTACATTAAATAAGACACGTTCCTATGACACAGCATTTACTGAACAAATCTGTGGCTTGTTTTCTTAAAAAAAGAACTACTACTGCAGATCTTGCCAGCTGAGATCTAAGATATTTGCCATTCTTGTTGCTATTTGTGTTCTTGAAAATTTAAAGATAAAAAAGTAAGATATCTGCCTGGAGTTCCAGGGGGTACTGAAGACCTGACTAAAGTATCTGCCTCTTCCCATCCTAAGCTCACACACACACACACAGACATCCACCCTTTCCCTTCCAGTGAGGGAGTGGGCCAGTTTCAGAATGTAGTTTCTGCCTTACCTCAGGATACAAATGCACCTAACATAAATGCTGTAAACACGCTGCATTATGAGAAATCCTGTGCCCATAAACCCCAAAATAGAAATCTACTAGAATTATATCTTTCACAGTATGTTCCTATTGAACTCCATATTATTCTCCCATGAGACAAAAGATGAACACACCATATACACTGAAACCCCTTCATAGTTCAAGACTTGATAGAATTTTGTTGCTCCTCTGTAAGCATCTACAGGTATGTTTGCAAAGTAGATAACTTGGAAAAAAAAAAAAAAAAAAAGAAAGACTTATCAGAAGAATGGCTCAAGCTGGAAAATCTAAATCCATATTCTTTTATGCTTCTTTCCACTTCACATCCTATGTGATTCAGACCCAGGCCTGGGTTTCACAGTCCATTAAGGAGACAACTTTGAAGTTCGCTGGGGACACAATTTCAGTTCTACAGTGTTTAATGGTTTAGTTATCTATCTGCCTGTGAAGTCATTAAGCAACTCTGCACTAGTAATATGGTTATTAAGAGACACCTCCCACTGAAGTCATTTAAATACCAGTTATAGTAGCATGGTGCTGCTTGTAGTAAGGGTCTTGTGGCTTAGTGGCAGCCTTTTGCTTTTGAAAGCTTGGCAAGCATATAAAGGCAGTTTGACTAATCCACCTTAATTCCTACTGGATATTTACCCTCATCACCAAAATCACAGCATCTAGCCAACTTTGTACAATTGTCTTTAAAGAATCCCCCTCAGAGGTTATCAAAGGTATTGCTGCACACATAGAGAGCATGATACAAAGCCCACTGAGGTCCAAGTCATGGCTTATTGGGCTGAGAAGTAATAGAAGCAATTTGGCAGTATGGACTGCCTAGGATCCAGCTACAGCCTTTTGTTCCAACTTCAGGAACAAAAGAATTCAGTCAGTTTTTAATAAGTTTCTAAAGCAGCTCAGAGAAGTGCCAAAGACTTCTGTAGTCTATTTTATAACTGAGTTAAAACTGCGTATTTTGGTAGCATGAGAAAGTTTCATTGAAAAGATGGAATTAATCACTTAGTTTGAATTAAATTGTGAAATATTTTGCTTTGAAAGTACATTTCTTTTGCCCAATTCATTCAGACTTCTGTATCACATATTATTTTTAATATTAGGAAATAAATGTGGAATAAAGCTGGGAACTTCCAAAACGACAGAATTCTGTAGCTTAGCAGTTCCACACACCCATTTGTGTCTTCCTTAGTGGATGCAGTAAAAGACTCCTACAGCTATTTAAGTCAAGAGCAAACCCCACCTTTATATCAGAGACAAACAATATCTAGTTGTTACTCAACATCTACTTATTCTAGTAGTAAGGGGACAAATTATGTGCTGGCATAAATCCAATAAAGTCAACTGTTAGAGCAATACAGTTTAACTGATAGCAGTAAGCAAAGCATTGACATTTGGGAAGTATGTGCTTCACTTACTTTCATGTTGTTTGCAGTAATAACACAGGGGAGTTTCACTTTAATTGCATGTTAAGAATAGAAAAGAAAGGAGAAGGCTTAGAGAGTAATCATGAGGTGACTGGATTAAGAAACAAAACCCAGCACCCCTGAGTAGCAGGGTAATTCTTCAGTCAGATGTTATTAGAACAATTAATATAGTCCCTCCACTGCAAACTAATCCAGTGATTTCAGTTTCCTCTGTTAGTTAAGTTTGGGGTTTTTAAAAAACAAATGCTAATATATTTGCATGTAGCATGGGACCAAGTTAGAAAAAAAGAAACTTTTATAGCTTTACAGAACTCACACATTAGTAGCTACATTTTGTTCATAGGCCATATGAGCAAATGGTGTCTCTCACATTCCCATCACAGTTCCAACAGACTTTCCTCCACCTTTTCTGATCACCCGAGGAGCGTGACTGCACGCTGCTCGCTGAGCCTGTGCTGCCGCCTGCCCCGTGGCTCTCCTCCTCTGGCACTCGCTTCTGAGGCCTTCCTCCTACAATGCTCCTAATGCGCTCAGACACCCAGGACGCAGGGAGAGGCTGTGCGTTCAGCATGAGGCATGACAGAAATGCCAGCTACAATCACAAACTTGCCCCAACCAATTCTGCTTCCGACGTAATTGTGCGTCAGGCACAGAGTTGGCAGGAAGCAGTTTCATGGGCAAATGGCAACAAGGGCAGCAGAATTTTATTTCTGAAGCAAATCTCTGCTTTGTTCCCTCCTGTCCTTGTCTAGAGGTCTCCCCAGGGCCAAAGTATTCGCACAGTATGAAAAACAAACTCCAATTTTTATGCCTCAAAATCTAAGGAATGTACTGTCTGCTGCAGAACTACCAGTAGAGCTGACACAGTGCAAGGACTCCTAGCCTCTAAGAAGACCTAGGCACAGATAGTGTCTGCTTGATGAAAAGATACCCTCTCACACGGAATGTGTAAGCTTCCCAAATGCCACAACATGCATATGATGTGACCCTGTCACCTACCTGGGACAGCACAAGTCTCCCCCACCTTAAACTCGTGGGTATTTAATACACTTCCCTGAAGATTCCCTTCTAGTTGTAGGTTTGGCACCAGAGGTTCCTTTCTCCTCTTTGAGACCTCCAACCAACACGTACCCAGAAGATCCCCTGTGTCTGTTCATACAGGTTGCCTGAAGACTATTTACTTCTTCCCACTGCAGGATTTTGTGTATCAGGCCCCCAACAGCACTGGACACCAGCAGTAGCAGACTTAGCAGTGTTGGTATGTTTCCTGAGATATTACCTAGGTATTGCTGCTATGGAGGCTACTACACAGTCTATACTATGGCCACATTTTCAAGCTTCCCCCCTCAAACCGAAGACCAGAGGATGCTTAATTCAAAATCATTCAATTTCCAGAGATGTCCAAGACACAAACTGGTGTAGTTACACAGATCACTGATGTGATCCACAGCCGTTGCTGGCAGAAGAAAAGAAAATCTAGCTCCAGAAGTCATCCTTTTGCCCACAGTTTTCAGAAGAAGGAACTCTGGTATTTACCTTCTATCCTAGTTCTGAAATGGATCTGCCATTTACTTTTGAGCATATCACCTAAAATTTCCATACCTTTTTCTTGCATACAACATAAATAACATCATCTATCAGCTGCGCCACTCATCAGGCTGTGTGCAGTTTTGTCAAGGCCTTGAGATGTTCTGGGATAAAGTACTGTACATATGAAAACTATTTTTCCTCCATTCTTGTAATAACTCCAGAACATCCCAAGGACTCCAACAGCAAATCTCTCCCACTGAACACAAAAATAGTTTTACAAGAAGTAAAAATTAAAATAATTATAAAAAAATAAAACACTGAACATTCAAAGGAATTAAATAAAAGACCAGCTTGTAGTTTTCATGTGCAGTCATCTGAGTCAGCTCTCCAAGGAGTGCCAAGGGCTAAATTCATCCTTGAGCTATGCTGGCTTCTGCCAATGTAAACCAGGACACGCGGCCTCTGCCAGCAAAGCAGGGAGAGGCTGCAGCAGTGGAAAGCACCCAGAGCCTTCCTCTTTGTTGGGGGTCTAAATACAGCAGCACTAAGAGAGAGCAGCCTGGCCAGGGCAGATTCACAGCTATGGAAGCCCAAGGTATGATGGTGTAAAGCATCTTCTACTGTGGGCTCTGTTAGAGAGATTCAAAAAGATTTTAAAGCAGTCTTTAGCAGAGCCTACTGCAATGAGGAATAATGGGGACCAGATCACTCAGTAAACTAAGGCAAGTGAGCTTATAATGGAAGTGTCACTGGCACAAAGAGAAGTAAACCCACCTCTAGGGATTTTGTCTATCTTCAGATTTTTCTGTGCTGTTTGTATCAGTGGCCAAGTTTACCAGCATGTGTTGCATAACACAACTTAATGTACAGTCAGATCAAGCCTGTGATTTAACTGGGAAACAGCTGTGTGACTCAGATGTTTTAAGGGGAGGGCAGAATACTGTGTACAGAAAACTGTCCTCATTCCACCATGAAAAAATGAGTGGCAAAAACACAGGCACCTCCACTATGCCAGCTATATTGCTGCAGAGTAGCAGTCCTCACTTGGCAAGGCATAAAAAAGGAGATTAGCAAGTATAATAGCATTTTACAGTGCTCTTCAGAGTGAAAAATCATTTGTATGTTACCACTACTGATGGTCCAAAACCACAATAGTGAAACTAAACAGGGAATCCAGATCTGAACCTTCATCCAACCCCCACCCTCTGGGTTCAGTTCTTTGTTAGATCCAAGACTGGAAGGTACCTATTTTCTGTCTTCTGGGAGGCTGGTGTTTTGCAAGGCCTCATCAAATTCATACATTTCACAGCTGAAAATCTTGGGAGGAGAATTGCAATTTTGATTGCCACAAACCAGACTTGCCAACCTAAGTCTCAACCAGAAGCATGCACCACTGCCCAGTCTTTCTCAGGGTGGAGCTCTGCCAGGAGAAGAGGCCAGCAACCGCCCAGGTACAGCTCCATTACATGATGAGGATGGCTCCAAGTTTAATCCGGAGGAATACACAAAGATTTGGCTTTCTGTAAAGGCTAAGTTGTGACTGTCTCATCTTGGTCCCCGCTGGAGCAGAGCCCAAAACCACCACACGCTTTGGCACTGTTTGTTGTACTTGGCAATCTTTGCTCAAGCTAGGTGGGTGCATTGGCAGGACTTGTGAGGAACCCCTCCTCTTTAATTGGTGGGAATGTACCTGTAAGGCTGAGCTGTATTTGGTAAGGCTAAGTGTTCCCGCAAGGGAAAACGACTCGAGACAATGCAGTTGGTGTTTAGAGTAACAAGACAGAGGATGACTGAGGCACTCTTTCATGTTACCTGGAGGGCCCTGTTAAGCTCTCTTACTTCTTTCTGTTCTTTCACCAAGAAACTCTGTCCCTTGTTGTAGTTAAAGGGAAAGCTGATGAAATAGTGAGACAACCCAAAACAGGTTTTTTTTCCCCTCAGTAACTCGGAGAAACCGAGACCGTATCTACCTTCAGTCACTATTTTGTTCCATGTTAGAGGTTAAAAACCAACACAAATATAATTTTTGCCATGAGCTGTCTAAAGCAAAGAAATTTAAAGCTACAACTGCTGCTCTTTTTAATTTATTCAATTAATTTCTTGCAGACAGGAAGATTACAGGAAAATTAAACTTTGTTCTACTTACAGGCTGCTAGTGCCTTTTTTTCTTTGGTATGTGACAAGCATTGGTGACGATTATACATTTCCTAAAGCTAAGTATACATTTCATGCATTGACTTGAGAGCTATTAATTCTACAAGCACGGAATACAAGGGGTTTGTTACAATTTTAATGTTAGTATGAGTGCTTTCTCCAAGCCCCATGCCTTTGTATTAGACGACAGAAGGCTGTATATCACTTCCCGCACAAAATTAAAGATGTTCAGAAGTATGTGACCTCTTCTGTCTGAGCTAATGGAGTCTCAGATACCTCAAGACTGAAATTATTACAGATAGCTGAAATATCATACCTCATACCTCTATTCAATAGAGGGCAGTGGCAGATAAAAGCCATGCACACCTATTAACCTATTGAAAGTCCTGTCTCCAAACTGTTTGGTTGTCATGAATGTAATGGCAGGGAACACACTGGACAGACAGAAACAAGAATGGTAATTCAGTGTTTTGGTCATGTTCCTCTGCTCACTCCCTCCCATCTCCCCTCCAACGCCCACTCCCTCCTTTTTGTCTTGTGCAATGGATGGTATCACCAAGGCCTTCTACAAGGTGTTCCCCCTGGAAAGCCAGCAAGAAATAAAAATGCTCAGAACCTTGTGGGATCGAGTTCTTAATGGCTCTAAATGAGAGCAAAGTAAACACATGCACATGTGCGTGCATGCACACACACACCCAGCATCTATTTGTCAGACTTCTTACCAGACAAGGAAAACACAAGCCGGAAAAAGATTGTTGCCTAGTGGCAAGAGCACTCAAAGGTGTGATGGGGGGAGTAAGTTTTAGTGCAGTGCCTCCACTTAGCAAATTAAATTAATCAATTCCTCATACGGTGTTATGATTACAATTAAATATAAGTGCCAAGAAATGTGGCAAGAATGTTATATTTTGGTAATTAGCTCACAACTGCACATGCAGTGTCACTTCACAAACACTGATTCCTCAACTTGTGTTAGTAGGAAAAAGATGGATACAGACATTGTTAGAATATGTACCACTGTACATTTAAATTCACATACATGAATATATATGAACAACTGCACATACTATTAACTTCTGATCTGAAAACCTTATCTTGGAAATCTTACAGCATAAAAGAAAAGGAAAGCCCAACTGAACAGTGGAGAGATTCCAAGTGGGAGCATAAGACCAAAGAAATGGGGGCCAGGTCTGGAATACTGCAAACAGGAATTCTGAAACAAATCTTGCTCTGCTTTCAGGGAAAAAAATTTGCAGCCCCACTTCTTTTATTATAGGCAAGGGATAATTCTGCCACAATGGAGTAATCTTTATGCCTTATTACAATTATCTTCAAAGAGAAGCACTACTGAATGTAAAAAGCATGGTGTGTGTATGTCTTTACGTACTCACACAAACTGCTACTGGTGAATGGCAAGAAATACCAACTCATTTAAAAACATTCTCAGCAGCTTAACTGGAGGAGGGGAGGTCGGAAGGAAGGCAATGACTGCATGCACAGCTTGCCATAAATGCAAGTTACTGCAACATCTCTGAAGACCAGATGGTTTTACCTGCCTGGCTGCAGAGTGGACAAGGCACAAAAGCGCACGGCGCTCTGCCCGTTGAGTGGTGCCCTGCCCGGCTGTGCCTCAGCACGCCTGCACCTCCATCCCCCCCTTGGCTCTGCAGGCTTCAAGTTCAGTTTGGACTAGAGCCCTTCCAGAGGCCTATCTACAACTGTTGGACTTTATAGCTGTTGAATGACACTTCCTATCAGCAGCTACTTAATGTAAGAGGCTTTCCAAGAGAAGGTTCAAATGTCAGTCTACTTTACCCTTCTCCTTCTCTTCTGGAAAACCATGCAGGTCCAAATGGGAAAGGCTATTTAGCTGCCATCTCACAGGATTCCACCATGGCACTTTAAAAGTGGCCCAATTTCATCACTGGGCTGTTATCTTTTCAACTGGAATGGATTCACTAGTGGAAGTGTGATACCATTTCCTCCCACCCCAGAGCACTGCTGAAGGCACTGCTCGTGCCTTGGGTCATGTGGAAAAGTCAAAGCCGAGTAGCTCTGCCATCCCACATCCAAATGATAGCTGCATCTAGCCCTGCTCTTTGGACCCTCTTCCTACTGCCTTTACCAACTAATTCCCTGAATCAGGAAATATGGCTGGGAAAGATCCCATCTGTGAAATGCCTTTTTTAAAAGTGCAGATTATGCTTCACTATCCTAACAGGGAAGCGTGGCTTTACCCTGCTCTCATTTCAAGTATTCAATGTTTTGCGCTGAATTTAGCCTAACTTTATTTGCATTGAGGAGCAAACACCGTACTTATTATTCTAAATGATGCTATTCTGCTTACATATATATTTGTACGTAAACAATAATAACTTTCACCTTTTATCTACAATAGACTTTGAATGAAAAAGAAAATCACAAAATGAAGAAATGCACACTGGTACAATCTACACTGAATTAAGGTACTTTGTACCAGCACTAGAGAGATAAAAAGGCACAAACTCAACACTGAACAGGTAGAATTAAACGTTTGGTTCTTGAGAAGATATAACTGTCCTCTTCACAGAGGACCAAATAAGTTTCTCATTAGCAAGTTGGCAAGATTTGAAATATTATTTCCTGATACAGTTGATAGCTGGTACCCATTGCAATCACTTGAGGATATCTTAGTATTCTTTGCAATTTTAACTCCTCCATAAAGTGTCTGGAAGGAAGCCTTGGAGGCTATCTAACACTGACTCAGCTACTTGGTGACCAGCTGCTTTGCTGTGGTAGCAGAAAACTGCAAAGTCCTGTACTTACAGAACACTAAACAGCAAACCTTTGCAAGTACAGAAACAATACACTCAGCAACTATTTATTTTCTGCCTTGTCTCTCTGGGAAAAGCCCTGCAACTTTCTCGTAGCCTGTCCAACACAAGCCCTGCATGGATTTCCTCCTACATGATACCTGGGAACCTACAGCTTTCTCAGAAAGAGCTGTAACTTGTAATCTTTGCCCAGATTTGTACATCCAGCCATTGGGCTGACGCTTGGCAGTGGTCAGTATGCAAAATGCTCCCCCACACAACTAACCTCAGAGGGAAAATTCATAGAGAACCCACCTCATGTGGACTGCAGAGGCAAAGCGCAGCTGTCTGCAGCTATCCAAATGTCTCTGGCTTGGTCATCTTGATCTTTTTAATGACCCTGTGTATCAGTAGAATACAGGCATCTGTTCAAAAGAACCTAGCAGCTCCTGACAGAGCAGAGCACACATCAAAGCAGAGTGGGTCAGATTCTGCCCTCACTAGATGCATTTGTTCAGAATAACTGAAACGAAATCAACAGAATTATCTGTCATTAACACTACATTAACCAAGAACCAAATGCGCACTGTGCTCTCTTCAGCGTAACTTATGCAGATCTGTACATATCTGTACAAAACATATCTATATGCTTTACAGCCTATTTTTCATTATCCTCTGGCAAAATCAAGGGTACATTCTAAAGACAACAAGAGCCTGACTATATTTCTATCAGAACCTTTTCTCGGTGGCATTACTGAAATGCCAGCACATGCAACAGATCTGCAACACATCTCAGGGTGCAAAGAGTTAATCTCCTTTCTTGCAGATCATCTATATCAGTCCAGATGCTTGGTTGGGAGGAAATATAACCCAAGTGCCTGGACTAGGGCAGCAGACTAAAGAATAAAAATATTTTTATGTACTGTGCTTATAAAACATTCTATTTGCTGTGCAGTACTGGGTATGTTTAGAACCTTCCTTCAAGGATTTTCTTTCCATATTGAGAAAAATAGATCCATACACTCCTTGTTAAAAAACACTCCTGCCTAAATGTCTAACCTTCTCTCTGAAAACTGATCCTTTGCTGTTGGCCTGCATCTTTATTAGTGCCTTCAAACCTATATGTTAAAATAAAACCAAGACAATGGAAATCACAGTAAAGTGCCACTTAAAGTCAATGTAAAGTTTATAATCCTTTGCAGTCCATTCTTCCATTATGCTGATGACAAGTTAATTTATGTGATAAAATGGAAACAAAAAGCAAGGAAGTAATCCTGTTTTACAGAATATTATTCAAACAATAATAGCTTCCTTCACATAACACTTATTTCATTCCATCATTACTACTATTATTACTACTATCTTAAGCTATGACAGATTGTGAAGGGTCAAAGATAATTTTTATCAATCAGCCTCCCTTTGTCTTTGGCAGGTTTAATCATGTCACTTGGAATGTAGCATGAGGGGCCTGATGAAATTGGAAAAGCATGTGAAGATAAAAATCACTCTCAGATGAATTCAGACACTTCCTGCCACTCTGCAGATGCCACAGTGCTGCAAGCCACCCTCCCAGGAGAGATGATTCACCTGGAAGGAGGGCCAGGCTCTGCCAGATGTGTAGGAGGCTGCCTGAGACCCACATGCTAACACTGTCTCAATTGTATGAAGCATATGCTTTCAGTCAAGGGTGAAAAATGCAGGCACCAGCACATGCCAAAAGTCTTTCAAGCATGGCCCACCAGTCAGCCTGAAGCTTAATGCACTGATCCATCGAGTCAGCAGATGTGTGTCACCACAGTACAAGTTGAAGCTGGTTAAAGCTATAAAAGAGTGAAGTGACCTAATCCAGACACATTCAGATCTCACAAAGAAAACCATATTGTTGTCACTTTGAGGGGCTTAACATGGGACTTTAAGCACAAACACTGAAAGCCTTCTTGGAGTAAAAAGATACGTTGCTGTGAAAGCATAAATCCCAACCCTGAGCTACACTTGTACTGACTTCAAGTTGATCTGATAAAAGCATAGCATGGCTTTCCTTTTTAGTACTGCACATACGAAAAAGAACATCTGCACTATTTTATTGCTAGAGCCATAAATGCTCCTTATCCGCTCGGTTTGAGGCAGAAGTCCAAAAATACCTGGATAGAAAGTTTATTTGCAGAGTACCACTACGTACATGGTAGAGCCAGTGAGTTATACAACATATTCTTTCACTCCTGGCAGAGGGCTGGTGGTGTCAGATAGGACTCCGGCAGCAAAAGCTGGCTCCGTAATGCCTGGGAACTCCTCCCTCCTCTCCATTTAATAATCATTTAGTGGGTACAGTATTTCCTGACACACTCAAAGTCAAAGCACACTTTACACTGAAAATATTCACTTTGTTCACATGCAGAATGATTTGTTTAAAGAAACCAGATCTCCTTAGCACTCAGAGATCAACCCAACACTGGACGTGTGCAAACCCACTTCACTGTCAACAGCAGTTGTTTTAAATAGCTTGTTCAGAGATAGGTGATAAGATGTAGTTCTCACTGGGCAAACACAATTAGGCAGACATACAGATTTTTCTTGGAGTCTTTTCTGTCTGTCACCTGGAATCCAGTTCACAGAGCTTTCTGAAGTACTCCTGCCTGTAATAGCCAGGTCTCGGGAAGAATACTGATGTTTCACAATGACCTCATTGTGCTTTGACATAGCTTTCCCGAGCTGTGGCCTGTGGCAAACACACACCTGTTCCATTTATGCCCAAGAGGCCAAAAAAAAAAAAAAAAAAAAGAAGAGTAACTTCAAATAATATTCAAGTTCAAACAACAACAGAGCTCCTCTGCCTTCAGAAACGTCCATCCTGCAATCCATTTTGCCAAAAACAATGCCTGGTCATATAAAAGTTAACTCTTTTAGTAACCGCCATAGATCAGAGGTAAGAAAGACCATGCCAGCTGAAGGCGGAAACACTCACTGTACATCTGAAGCTCTTCCCCCCCACCTCATTTTTTCATTTATGTGGTGAATATTACCATTGCTTATTAACTGAGGCTTCGTGTAGCCTAAAATCAGGATTAAGCTGGTAACTGTGCTAGGAATCATATGTATGTATTATGAAAAGACAGTCACAAGACCAAAATCTATATAAGCTAAGTACAGGATGAGAGGGAACAGAGATACAAGACCCAGATGATACTGCCAGGAACAGAAATACAATGTAAAAAAGTGCATACATAAATATACACGCAGGTATACACACACACTTGTCTCCTGTGTTACTCCTATCCAGATAATGAAGGATGTTTTAAATTATGTTGATCAAAACAGTTTTGCATTAATTGGGTTGGGGTTCAGTTTTTGTTGGTGTTTTTTTTTTTTTTAGGTCTCTCCTGATTTTTCCATTGTCCTTCCCACCTGCAACTTATAGTGGGCCAGGAAAGATTTCTGGCAACTGCCTTTAAGCCAAACACCTTCTGCATGTCAGCTATATGGTACTTCGTATCATCCATAGTCTCCATGAGTAGATTTGCACTTTCACCCCAATGGCACCCATCTCCCATTTCCACAGCTTCAGAGGCTTTTCCTCTAAACCAAAGCATATTTAGGGGTGGTTTCCAGGCATATTATTTGATTCTGGTGCTGGAGCATTGGTAAGAAGAAAAAATAGGGGAGAATAGTTAAATGGTTTCAAAAGAATGAGTAAGACAAAAGCAGAGCTCCATAACTATGATTTTATCACAACCCCTCTCTTGCACCTTTTGTGGAAGAATTGCTGAATGCTACTTTCCCTATCCAAAAGGCTTTTGTTCCTCAACAAGGTAAAGGATGTGCTATGGCTCCTATGGCAGAGTAACTGGAGGTTAGTAGACAAATGGAAGCGGAAAGGGTCCTCAAGACATTCCCTATGATGCTTGAAGGCTTTGATTGTCATGGCGGGTACTTGTGCAAAATACTAAAAGTGTACACAGAGATGGGAAGGAAAAGATAACAATGAAACAACAGAGCACAAACAAATAGTAAGAATCAAGTTGAGTTTTCTTATAGTATAAGACAAAACATGGCTTTGCATTACATAAATGCTACTGAAACCTCACATCACAGCATTTGTTTTCAGGGATTTATATATGCTGCCTCAGTATTAGCTAGGGTAAAGTTAAATTATTCTTTGTTCATAAGATATTAATCAATTTTCTGCATTATGTGCTGTAGAAGCATTCATTGCTTATTTCTTTATTGGGACTAAGATGGAAATAAATTAAAAGCTTTTCAGGCTTACCACTTTTTTTCCCCTGAGTGTGTGGACACTGGTGAGCACAACAGTAGTACTGCTGGGACATTGCTATCAGCTCGTGCTCCCAAAGAGTATAAGGAAATAAGAAATTCTGCAGAATAACAAGAATGCATTGAGATGTGCTTATGTTTTTTTGCAAAAATAAACTGTTATTAAAGAGTTAAGCCACTGTATGTGTGGGCGAACTGCTTTCTGTAATTGCTATCTATATACAGATCTTGAGAGAGATGTTCATCTTCTGAAATGAAGGGTGCAGACGCAAGTCTTTTTAAACCAATAAAAATACCAACATTTAAGTGGGTTTTTTTTTTTTTTGCCATAGAGCCTTTGTATGCAAATCACTCAGGTCAGATAGAAAATTAAAGACGTCTCCTTGGACAAAAAACTGTCATTTGAATTTAGGAAAATACATGGCTGCCAACAGAAATATAATCCATATTTGACAAAGTGCTCGACTTCCCCATCAGAGAGGCTCATTATATGATTTATATTGGGAATTTACACATTAATATTAATATTTAAAAATAATCATGGCTGTCCTTCTCCTGCTTCTTTGGAATAAGCTGTCCTGTAGCACTACGTATGTTATGTCAACCACCAAAATCCTCTGGCTTTGCACTAAGAAAAACTCTCTCCATCTACCAGTAAAGCAAAAAAATCTGAAACTTGGACCTTCACATCCCAATCAAAACATGTTGATGTGTGTACACAAGTTCAGAATTATTTCAGATGGATCTGAAATATCCTAAATAAATATTTTTAACTGCATGTCCTAGTTGTGGATATAAAGCAATATTTATACCTTGCAGTGGAATACTATGTAGAGAGAAATTAAACACTGAAAACTGTATATGACTGCTGCCAGTCTTGGAACCTCTTTTATTGCTCGGTTTTCCAGACCTTTCCTTGTGTAATACCTTATTCAACACAAATTCAGTGTAACACATACATGCTTTTTATCTTATATTCAGTGTAACCACACATTTTCCTTTTCTTGGGCTTGATCTTGCAAAACATTTTCTCCCATGAGCAACCTTCTCTCAACAAAGGTGTACCATGGAGGTCTGTAACTCAAGTCGGAAAAAATACTTCTGAAGATGGAATTAGAGCATGAGTGCCAAGCAAACAGCTGGTGGGCTTACCTAGTCTGCAAAATATCTCCTGGCCCATGGACTCCCCATGAATGTTGGCTCATGTCAAAACTGCATAGCAGTGCATGGGGCAGAGCTCTGACTCACGCCATAAGATTTCACGAAGCTCTGCAGACCTGTCTGGAGGTTCCAGTTCAAGCCTGGAAGCAGTAAACTCATATTTGCATTGCATCTTCCTCAGAGGGGTTTAAGCTAGGAAGAAACACTATGCAAGGGTTGCTATGGCCCAAAGCAAATCAGTCCCAAACTGGTTCAGGCAGTGCCAAGTATCAAGGAGCAGCATACTGGTATTCAAATTTAGATTTTATCTGTGTATAACTGTGCAGAATTTAGTACCTCTGCTGTAAGTGGCCCTTCTGCACACCAGAATATAAAGTAGATTTGGCATCTTTGCATTATAGACTGGTGCCTGCAGTTTGCAATTCATTGGATCAGCTTTTTTAACTTGCAGTGTTTCAAGAACAGTCATGATTCAGTGTATTCAACATGCTTCGATCCAGCTGGCTTTTCCTTTAGCATTTGGAACTGAAGGAAAACAACCAGGACTTTTTCTATCCCTTTATGTCATATTAATGGACCACTTAGATTTTACAGCCCTTATACTCTTCAGAGGACACAAACTAATTCCTGCTCCTTCCTTGCAGCTCGAGTGTTACAACCAGATATAAATAAGTCTCATTTTAATTCCCACCACAACTATGAAAGTAGACACAAGATGGAGCAACATTTGTGCTCCCCAGGAATGCCAGACAGTATTCAAACAACACTCAGCAGAACCACCCTGAGGTGTATTTGCTCCATATTGTTCCCACCAGGAACAGACAGGCCCTAAAATTAACTGTGATCCATTATCTCATTGAGTTTGAATATGAGGTCAGTGGGAGTTGTCAGGATCAGCCTTTCTACATTTGTGGAAGGAAATACTTCCTTTTCTTTACTATTTTTTATCTAGACTACTTGTAGACATCACATTTGTTACAGGTACAATTGATTAATTAGAATATTTCTATTAAAACTTAAGTTAATTCACTGACCTGACTCTTCCAATTTTCCAAATATTTTTCTTGTCACTCCTTTTGTGTATGAAACTGTTCTACACAATGATCTGGCTGTGCTGTTTGTAGTTTTCTGACAATAACTCACTCCAAAAAGGGCACCCTCTCCCCAGGTGTGATTAATGATGAATGAATTTGTGTACAACTTGTCTAGTACAGATTATTGGATTCTTTCACTTCAGTCAACGCTGCAGAGAAGGTGAATATGCTGCACATTTTAGAAAGGAACATTTATGGCAGGCATTGCATGTATCTTACATTCATTCCCATGAATGAAGCTGTGACCTCACTGGGTTATTTTTGGAGAACTTCCTAAGCTTTTGCATGCAGTTAGGCCTAATACATATTCTATTGTTTCTAATAAATTATTTGCATCCTTATACAAGGATTCCTACAGAATGCAAAAAGAATCAGATTATGGGCAACAAAAACCTGTGCTGCTATTGTAGAGTTACTCATGGGAGCCAGACATTTACTTAGAAATCCTCTTGTAGCTAGAAAGAGTTTGTGGAAGGAAACAATCCAGGGAGCAGTTAACAGTTTGGGGCTTTTTACAGTGGTCTTAGGGATCGGTGTTTCAGTTCAGAACTTACATTCCATTTAAGCCTTTGCAATGTCCTTCACAATCCAACTGCAAACTGAGTCCTCACAGCTATGCTGGTCCTGCAGCCAGGCAAGCTATTCCAGCTTCAATAGAAAAGTTATTTTTTCCCCCATATACTATGATGAGGTACAAATTTTGAAGTGAAAGTATTATTAGAGAGATGCCAAAATTTACTTCATTCCCTGCTGAATGCTGACCCTCAAGGTATATTCAGCAAGTTCTATAACTAAATGCAAATGGCCATAGTTGGCATGCTCTGATACTACATTTGTTCAAACAGATATTCCACATAGACTGATGCCAGAACACATGCATGTTCCAACAGTGAAGGCTGTGAAACATCAGGTTGTGACAGCTGGCTTTAACATAAAAACTGTCCAATGAAATATATGAAAACATAAACAAGAGGACTCTTGTTAGCCCAGGGGATTCAGTCATTTTCTCAATGCTGGTTTTAACTTTGCTATGTTTATCAAACTTGTGCCTTTAACGCATACATAGTTCCACCTACTTATAAAGTGAACAACCGAGTACAAATTGAAGAGTACTTTCTGTGCAGAGAAATAAAAGATAACATCATTCAGCTTCTTTGTTACTTTAATCACTATACCTTGCACAAAGCAAGTAAAGAGAGCAACAAAATGCTGTGACAGTGTCCCACATTCACACTGCAAGTCCAGCATCAGGAAATTCAAGGCCACAATAGCTGCTGTATTCCTGCTTTTCTCACAGATACCCCTTGCAGAAACCAGAGAGAGTACAGACATGCACTGATCTACAGTTTTAGAGCTACAAGACAATAAGGAATTTCATGAAGAGCTGCAATTTCTAGAAACAATTCACCTGCATACAACCTACAGTGTAACAGCTCACCTGATGTGGAAGGATCCACACATCCAGTTACTTTCACTCTAGAAATTTCTTCTATTTACTAACTAGAAAAAGGCAGGTTGCTTGAAAGCTGCTGCCAGTGATTAGATCATGACTGCAGTTAGGAAACCCGTGACACTCCTACAGGCCTCTTCAGCGAAAAGAGCTCAGAGTCAGGTCTCCAGTTTTCCACAGACTTCATTTCAGACTGTGACATGAATCAGGTCTTTCTGGGAAATACCTACACACCGTTCCTTTGTTTTTCAGTACCTTCCCTGCCAGTTAATAAGTCATTGTCACTATGAAGGTAAGGCTCTAATTTCAGTTAGATGCCAAGACTACCTTTACCTTTTCCTCTTTAACTTAACCTTTCCTGTGTACCTTATATAACATCTAGCACTACAAAAATCCCCAAACAAGCTCTTCCCCTAGCTTATAAAAGACCAAAGGAAAAACCCCACCATATATCCCCACCTCTTAGAATGAATAATTATTGCAAAAGGACACTCTTAGGCTTATGAAGAACAGTAGTTTCAAAGGATAAAATTATATAAATTAGAGTCTTTTAATGATTATTTTTGTCTAAAGGTGGAGCTCCTCTAGAAAAGAGGGTGATCATTAAAGGTAAAATTGAGAGTCAACTCTACATAATTATTTTTTCTGCCTTGTAAGTCCCTTTATTATTCATTTTTCCAGTCATGAAACATCTATTTGATCATTCTTTTCATGTGACATGCCAGAGTGCTTTTTCTTGCCTTATGGCATCATTCTAAATGAACCACCCAGCACTATTTGATTCTTCACCTTAACCAAGGAACACATGCATCTCAGACTTCTTCAGACCACAAAAAAACCTCATTACACAGAATCCTGCTAAACATGATCTAGAGAAATAACTAAAAGTCATTACTCCTCATCTGTCCCCTTCCAGTTATCCCCATTTCCCTGCTCTCATCTCCTGCACTTACATTCTGAAAACATAAATATCTACTTGTGAGGGCTGTTATTTAATTTTGGGGTAAATAAAAGGGAAACTTGAGAGAAAACTTAATGAGGAATCCAAAAGGAAAACCTACAGCTTGTGAGTTTTAATAAGGGTAAGACACGAGCTGTCAGTTTGAAGCATATAAATGGTTTATATTTTTGGTAGGAAACAAAACTACTATGTCTTACCTAACGATTTATTGAATGACTTGGTCTGAAATTATGATCTTTCTAGTAAATGTTAACATTTATTCTAATACATATTTTATTAGCTTGCAAGCTCTGTTCTGTATACATAGACAAGCATTACACCTGTGTCCTGTAGATACAACCATAGTCTACTGGAAAAGTTACAGGCTATAGCTAGAAAAGAATGCCTCCCCAGAGAAAAATGCAGTTGCAACTCCAAATGTGTTAAGGGTATGGACAGGGCAAATGGTCAGGCTTTGCTTGTCCACTTAATAGGCTTGAGGGCAAATGTTATCTGCTTGGCCTGAGTCTACAACAGCCACTATTTTCACTAGCAAAGTGAACTCCTCTGGAGATGTTATACCAGGGACTCAGGCAGGCTGAGGCTAAGCTGCTGTTCCCCTTTGGGTCCTAAAGACACCAGGAAAGGCAAGTAGCAGGGGACAGATGCAGTATTCCTCCACTGAGTCACTCAGGGCAACAGAAAGTCCTGTGTGAGGCTCTCAGGTGGTGAGGGATGTCTATAGAGTCCCTCTTTACATCTGCAAAAGATATAATCCATGTTCAAAAAGCCTTCTCTGAGATAAAGTATGGAGCACAATTCTTCATTTACATGAATATGCAGCTTTGATGACCATCGAGATGGTTTGACACATTTACCAGAAGTATTAAGATAGACTTTATACATGTTTTATGCTGCTACAGTGCATTCACTGAACAGTACACTTATAAAACCTAGTTAAAGAATGATTTTTATAACTTTCAGGTAGTACCAATTACACTGTAAAGGTAGACACTGCGGAAAATATTAGAGGTCTGTTGCTACAGATTGTCTTCTTCCTTTTATACAGTATTTGTTACTACATATTTTATAATACCCAATAGAATTGTATTTACATAGATATTTTAAATTTAATCAGACATCAATACAGTCCTTACATTTTATGCTTTGAACTGCACAACCATGGTATGGTTTTGTCATTGTTACAGTAGAGTGAGTCTGGTATTTCAGATCAAACACAGTATGTAGTCCAGATGTGTTAGCTGTCACTCTGTGAGTAAACATTTCTGATGGACAGTGTGTTAACAACAGATTATTACTCATGATGTTGCATGACGGTTACAAAAAGTTAGCCTGAGTGTCAGAGATAACACCAGTGAGAACTGCTGGTGGAAGTGATGCAGACTGGTATGTTTACAGTGATTTCTGTCATGTGCCTCCCCCATATACTCTTTAAGGGAGAATCAAATACGATTTGAAAAACTCCCCATAGAGATTATGGTGGAAGCATGGAGCTATTTGATCTGAGAAGCAGGACTCATACTGAAGCAACAGCTATCAAGGAATGCTAAGCAATGCAATATTAAATTTGTAACTGTGCAGTTAATCTATTATATACATGCAGGCTTGCCTCAAGCGCTAAACACATTAATTTATACTGTCATTTACGTGCCCTTTAACAGGGATACTTGTGAGGTGTCTCAGATTAACAGATGTTAAATGACAAAACATTTATCAGTCCATTCAAAAAAGGCAGGACAAGCAATAGTATCTGCAGCTTCTGACCTCAGCCTGGTCCAGAAGAGACCCTTCCAAGACAAGGCCATCATTTATCTTCTATAAACACTGACCCTTCAGTTTCCCTTCTGTCACAGGGAGGAGGGGTATCCAACTGCCTTTGCGTCCTGGGCACATCTCTAGAAAAGAGGATGCAGGAACAATGCATGGCATGCAGATCAGCAAATCCCAGTAATCATGCAGTGGGCACCTTCTGTCTTGCGTGCACAGCCCAAATGAAAAAGCTCTGCTAGACCTGTGCTGGCTCCATATAGGGTTAAGCCTGGGTGTGTCTGCACCTTGTTCCTTGAACTGGAAGCAGCAGCAGCAGATTTGCTGGCAGTAGTAAAAAAAGTAGCTAGCAAGTGACAGAAGTCCTGAAGCAAGGTCAACAGTCCTGGCAAGGGGTGAAAAATTGCCTGTTTCTTCCAGCCTGGTTAGACTATCCGCTACTTGAGAACTGTTAGTACAGATCCCTCAATGGCCCTCATAGCCATGACTTCTGTCTGTTGAGCTGAGTGCAAGCCATTTCAAAGTAGGTTTTGTTGGGTTTTTTCCTCACTTGTTAGAATGACTTTTGTGACACTCCGTTCCACTTGTCACTCCTGACAATGGGAAATAACAAGCAGCATCTAATATGCCATTACGTTACTGCCAAAGACCTGGAGTCCCATGGCTAGATGTGTTACACCACAGAGTTTTACAAGTGATTAAAGAGTTACATACTCATATGCCAACAAGTATCTCAAGACATGCATGAGAAGAGAAGATGACACTGGTCTATTTTTCTTTCTTATATCTGTCACTATACAATGTAAATTCTGGCCAGAGGGTTACAGCGTCCTTGGGACCATCCAGCACCTCAGGCTACTTAGGTCTGATGTAAGATCATGATCCAAGTTCTTAAAGAACAGTTTGATCTTTCTTGAATTCAACAACTCACAGAAAAGATAAGATTTTGCATAAAGTGTGGTTAAGGAAGCTGCCCCATTTTCTTTACTGAAGAGATGTTTCCTAGTACAAAATGGGACTTGGAAATTTCAGCTGCTTTCAGTATTACTGTACACTAAAAACCCCAGTCAAACCTATCAGCTATTCCACCTGAGAAAACGCAAACTCCCTCCATGTTACAAACTCACATTTTTTAAATGTATTATGCCACTTTATCACCTCAGGCTAATCTGCACAATATCACTGCCTCCAGTTGAATCACACTGATTTATGCCAACTGGAGAGGTAGCTGGTCCGTCCTCAGCGCCACAAATTGTAATTTTCAGACTTGGATGAAAATATAACAAATTCAGAAAACTGCAGGGAGCAAAAAGTCCACTGCCCAGCATAGCAGCGATTAATTTTATTCTTAAAAATTGCAGCAATGTATGCTTCTGGTCATGGAGGTGCGCCAGTAGTGCTACAATTAGGGTTGTGCTGTCACTTCAATTATAAACCCAATTTTTTGAGGGTTTACTAAAACTCCAGATTAAAAAGAAAAGATTGCTGCAGGCTGAAATGTTTTGTGCAAGATCTCAGCCAGGGGAGAACTTGTTTCCAACATTCTGAAGAAAAATGAATCAGGTGCTTCAAATGTTAGAATTTAAAAGTGCTTGAAGAGACAAAACATTAAAAAAAAAAGAACATTTAGTTATGAATTTTCAGTGCAAAGCAAGTTGCTTTGTGGTTCCTATCAGAAATACTATGCAGAAGCATGACTGCAGATTATGCAAGTAGAGAGAAGGAACAAGGAAACCAAAATCCAAAACGTTTGGGGGGGGTGCATTTTGTTTTTTTTAAACAAGCACCAAGCAATTTTGTAACTGGGATTGGCAGGCTCAAAAAGAGACGGTGACCTTTGCAATTTCGAGGAGGGAGGAACAAAACACCTTTCTTAAAAGTAGAAAGTAGGGATAAGTAGGGCAAAGACCACACAGACAATGCAGGATTCCCTCAATCAAGTGAGGGATGAGCCAGAGGTGTGACAGTTTTTACATGCACACTCTGCAGTCCATGGTATTGGCAGCTAGTGTCAACATGCCTCAGACTGAGTTTAAACCAAAACTAACGTGATGGAAGATGCAAAAAGCTCAGTGTGGGCTGCAGAATTCAAGTGAGCAGGCAGTTTTATACTGAGATGATTATCTCACCATGAGCTCTTTGCTGAAAACACTGCATCTGAATAAGACAGTTCTTGAAAACCATCCCAGTTAAATTTGCATTCACACTCTTGACTGCAGTGGCCAAGGCTGGAGACCATTAGTTACACAGAAAACGGTACCACACGTTACATAGTAGTGGTTTCTTCATGCTGCCTTTGCTCTCTTCTACAAACACTTCTTACAGAGGAGGGATATCTTTTGCCCTGAAAATTTATTCCTTGATCTCTCATGCTGGCAGGCTGGTGACACTGACACCTCTTTGCTATTCAAACAACTATAAAACACATCCATGCAACACAAACAGAGCCTTGTTTCTGCATCTCTTGCAGCTTAGAAAGTTCCAGGTCCCACACATTCATTTTTGCCAAATTGGCAGTTGCTAGGAAGCAAAAGAAAAATGCTGGCAATGGTTCTGTGGGATGGGGGAACATGCAGGCAGCTTTCCTGCAGCACAGGAAATGACAGGAATTTTCAAATGACTTTCCGGGCCAGGAATATCCAGGGATGTCTTCTAATAAGGAAACCAAAGTATCTGCAAGGGGATGATGGAAATTGGCTAAACAGTAATGATGCAGCATTTGTAATGAATTTAAATTGGACACCTTGATTTACTTACCTACTGTAGTTGAAGTTTCTATAGAGGCAGAGAAGTTAAACCCCAAAAGCCTGCACAGTCTATCACTGCACAGCAGGAGCAAGTTTTTAAATGGGAAATAATCAGCCTGAGCTGAAATACAAAATGTTAAATTGCAACTGCTCATCTTAATTAAAGACTCCCTTAATACATGAGAAACAGTTCAGGAACTGTTCAGAAAATCACCCAACACTGCATTGCTGCCACACTTTAGCAGGGGAAAATGGCAGCAAGCTGAAAGACTGACAGAAACCTGAAAGGTTAAATGTATATCAATAAATAGAAAGGTCAAAAGCCTACTTTTACAGAGCACCCAGCCTAAGTATTTATTGCATTTTACTTTCAGGAGAGGGGGCTTGTAAAAAAATAAATCAAAACCAAAAAAAAAACCAACCCTAAAATTGGTTACGAAGACACAAGATGAAGCAATTGTATCTAGACTGGTGTTTTCTGAAATGCTATTTTCATACAATGATGAAAAATCTCATGCACAAGTGCACTTGGTAGCAAAAGAAGTGCAAGATTCTGCCCACTGAATCTAACAGCAATATATCAAAGTGGTAAATTCCTGCCATTTAAAATACAGGATTTAAACATGTAAAAAAAGATTCTAAGTTCCCATTTTATATGCTGTACATAATGTACTTTTATCTTTGATCACACCATACAGTGATCAATACCCAGCCCTCCACCAGCAGGAGCCTTCTTCATTCCAGCTGCCTGATTCTTGCAAGAAGGTCCATCAGGGCTCTCAAAGGCAATCATAAGCTTCATCCTCTGTAACAGCTGAGATTTTGCTCAGGTTGTGTAAGGATCTGCAGGATTTTTCCCCCTCTCCACTTCCTCCATGGTGCTCATTTATAGTAAAATAGGGAAAATGCTCTTGGCAAGAAGATATAGGAATGATTTCTTTCTCTTGCTACTTTCATGATTCCCCTTAGGGGACATAGAACAAAGAAAATCAACACTGGTGGTAGCAGGAAAGATCCAAAAGTCTCTTTTAGGGCAAAGGACACAGGTTGTGAAAAGCTCTCCTCTTCTGGAATTATTCAGTATAATTCGGTTGTAAACTCCATCTACCTCACTACACCTTCTTTTATGTTGCTACAGTGCCTGATGCCTCATTCAGCAGGGCACCACACAACCTCTGCTTCTGACAAATAGAAGAATATAAAAAGTAATCCCCTCCCTCAATAAATGGAGAGTTACTACAAAAGGCAATTAGGGGAATTTCCTTCCCTCAAGAAATACCAGTATTGTCACAAATTCAGGGATGTTTGTAGAAATTCACCAAGAATTACTGCTTCGAGCAACATTTCACCATTTTAACACTACAGTGAATACCTCCCTTAATCCAGGCTTAAGATAACAAAATATAGAAAAGTAATAAAGGTAATTCTGCAAAAAGCAGCAAGTGTCTGAAGTACATTTTGTTCTCTTGTCAGTTCTTGACCAGAAGACATAACACATGGCAAGGTAATCGGGGAAGCAGGGTGATTCTGATCTCACCTCTGATCTCACAGAGTTCTGCATTTGGCACACTTCAGGAAGACTAAAGCCTGGCAGTTCAGGAAGGCTGCTTGCTGGACTTTCAGCTCTGCGGCTTGTACGTGGAAATGCTGTATCACATCTGACTTCTAAAGCCTGTGATTATTTACTAGATACACTGTATAGCAACAAATCCCTTCCAAAAATATAAGCAAAAATTGGTTTGGGAAATCTGTCACCTTTTTAACTTAAAGCACCAACATCTCCAACACATACTTCTCAGTCAAGTGGCTGCACAAAGAAAAGCCAAGCTGGTGTGGAATATGTTACACAGCTCCTGATTCTTTCTGGTCCTCAGTGAGACCCACTGGCATAATTTAAAGTAGGTCTCCATAGGGTCATAAATGGATAAAATATTTCTTACCAATTTTCAGAAGCAAAGATACCTTTTCACAAGTTTTGAAAAGGACCAAAGCTAACTACAAGGTTAATCAATACAACAGTGTTGAGTCAGAAACCCCACTTCACTTACAGTTGTATAAACGCAGAATGAATAATTCAACTTGGAAACTCATCCCCTGATGTCTGTTTGTATGTGTGCACATATACACAAGCATGCTTACACACATGAAAAATGAGTCTAAGACAGAGGGCTACTTGGAAAACAAAAGAATATTCATGTTTTGGCAAAATACTATTTTGCTTTTACTGGCATGTAAGACCAGGCTGCACTAGGCATATTTTAGCAATAACGATCAAAGTACAGGCTTTCCCTGAAGATTAATGACTGGCTAAGAGGATAGTTTGAGGTCTGTTTACCCCAGCTGGTCCTTAATTCCCAGGAAAAGCATCTGCAAAGCTTATTATTGCTATAAAGTTAAGATGCAGGGAGGGGTTATGCTGTTTCAAATGATATGTACAATGACTTTTTAGAGACTTAATGTTTTGTATATTAGCCAGACTGTTTAAACCATCTCTTAAAGAACTATTCATCTTGAAAGTAAATAACTTCAAACTTCCGTAGCAGTGCACTTCATGTAAGCACTGCAAGCTCCTTTACAACCAATTCATTACCCCCCCTCTTCCTACCCTCCTGCCTGCCTCTATGGCAAGGGAGGAAAGGGATATACAAGGATCACTTAGCTCTTCATTGAAATACAGCTACATCTGGGTGGAGAACGAAAGCTATTTAACAGCAGACACAACTCCTACGTAACATTTAGGACAGAAAGCAAAGAATATCGTATTTACTTTAATCTGAAGAGGATTTAGCTACATAGAAAGCAACTGCTTGACCTAACAGAAGCTAATGTGTAAAACTCTTGGAAAATATGCATGTGGTCTTCCAGGCAGATTGTGAAGCTCTTATCCACACTGCTGAACAGCTACTCAAAGGAATAATTTCACTAATTTAATGGAGGAACAGTTCCAGTTTGAGTAAGTAGTTTCCAACCTCAATCTTATTTATCACAGTGGTCAAGAATGTCAATGGCTCACGAGACGTTCCCAAAAGCCTTCATTTAAGATAAAATTGCTATTCCTTATAATATATGGAATTCTCAGTTATAATGAACTTGCATCCTAAAATGGATAAAACAAACAGCAAAGATGATATGCTAAGCTTAAATTTACATCAAGTTCTGGATTACTAATAGTAACTGTCCCAAGAAGGGGCTATGGATTTTAAGTTTTGTAATGTGGCAAAAGACAGCTTAGATTCAAATCTTGATGGTGTTTCATTTAATTGTATATACGTTAGCAGTCATGTTTAGACTTGAAGTAGGCTATATACTATACTTTCCTGTATATTTTCCCACAGACGTAATCTAAACAGCAACAAAACAAGTTGTTTTTAGCATCATTATGAAAAAAAAAAAAAACAACTGGATGTTCCAAATTAAGCATGTGATTCAAACAGTCTCTTTATAAGGATGAATAAACCAAACAGGTTAATTTATTAAGAATCAAATATCTGAAAGCCTATTCAGGGACGGCAAAACTATTAATGGCCTTGAATGGAATTTGCATAGAAAAATCTTGTGTTCTAAAAACCCTTTACCTTTTCTTGCACAAAAAAAGCTGCTTTGCTATGTAGAGCAAGTTTCAGAAAAGTGTGTGATAGTTTTGTCTTTGAATTATTTTCTGCTTGCATCCTACTGAATTTTCCACATCTGTCACTGTTTTAAAACGACAGGTATAATAATTCATGCACCCTCAATTTGTGTCTCTGGATTCTTCATTATCAGTATGTAAGGTAGAGAGTAGACTAAGTAAACAAAAACAACTCAGGGGAAGATGGGGTAAAAATGTATTTCTAATTATTCTCATCTGAAACAGAGCTCTTAAAAATGCATTAACCTTCTTCAAGTGCTGCACTCATTTTGGAAAGATCCAAAGACTTTTGAAAAACCAACTTCCAACATGTTTTAATTTATGTATGTACCTAGATCCTTTCTTACAATTAAAACAGCCTTTCAAACCATGAGCCCATAGGCTTTCTGTAGCTAGTAGGAATGATCCTTCTCTCCATGACAACTTTTAGCTTGTTCCAACATATCTCCTAAATGAAGGCATCCATAAATGGAAAGGAAGCTGATCCCAGTTTTGCAGGTAGGTGTGATGCAAAACAGCAGAGTAACCTGGTTGTTAAGACACCCAGACCTATACTTACCGGGAAAACACTGTTTGGACATTAAAAAGGGCCACTGCCTGGTCATGACAAGACATGAGTAACATAAGTCATAAGCAGAGCAACGCATGGTATTTCTTGTCACACACGCAACAGTGAAGATGCCAAAGGGAGCAGAACTCTGCTGGTACATGCTTTCTCAAACCTTTTACTTTCATGCATACAGAGGGGTGGCAGCTTTACTTTCGTTAAAAAGTAAAGCTTTTGTTTATGAAAAATGCTGATTTTTATGTTTTTGTAAACATACCATGTTTATGCAAGGTGCTGGGTAGGCTGATACTATTTATTAGCACATCACTGTGTGATCTTACACTTCAACACTTTGTTAATTTCCTGGTTTATGCATATAATGAATCTGTGTAGCTGCCTTCTTTTTTAATTTGGCCTTGGATAGCCGAGCCATTATTTCTGGCTTCAGGCTCCCTCCAGAAGTCCTGACTAGTCCAAATCTACATGATTTTGAGAGAGAATACCTATGGTATTGTGATCCTCTTGTTCGGTTTTGGGTTGGGTTTTTTTTTTCTTTCTTACTCCTGGTATGTTGTTTTAATAAACTCTTATTGGCTCCATATTCCACTATTCCAGACTACTTCAGACAGTTACAGCGTATGAGCTCAGATGGTACTACATGAGAGCACAAGACAAAGATAAGATTATAAAGAGATCCCCGAAAATATAACTGAAATCAAATGACCTGGTAATCCAAACAAGATTCAGACAGCAAAGATAATCACAAAGATAATCCACTGAGTAATACATATTTGATACTTAAATCTTCGTTGCTTTTCAGCTTCTATTGCATCAGGTATATCACCCAGACCTGTGCAAAGTCAATATAAAGCAATGCCAAGATAGCCTTCAGTGTACAGAGAAAGGTACCAGAGAAACAGCCACTTCCCTGATTTGAAGTAGGTTAATGTGGAATCCCAATACAACTCTAGCTGCATAACATCTTAGGGAACAGGCTAATGTCAGCAATGTTCAAAAACACAATTGTACCCTAAATCTCAAAAATTACTGCAAATTTCTAAACACTTTTGACAAAGAATGTCTAAACCCAGTAGTTTTGCAGATGTATAAACTGATCTGTAGCATTTTTATCATGCATCCTTGTGCATTAAGATGAAAAGAACTACCCGGCTACCAGGGTAAGTAACTGTGTCTGGCAAAAAAAAAAAACAAAACAACCAAAAAATCCAATTTAAAATACCTCAATAACAGCACAACACTACTTTTTTCCTTTAAAATAACTGCAAGCTCAGCAACTCAAATCACAGGGAAAAAACCCTGACACAAAACCAACCAACCCCCCCCCCCCCCCCCCAAACAGGAAATAATAATTAAAATACAGCTTTAAACATATTGTTTCATATAATATGCATTATATGTTAAAAACCTAATTGTGTTTCTTTGTCAATAAGGATTTAACACTGCTCTTGCTCCACAGTCAATATGAGTTTTACTATGACAATAAGGAAGGCAGAATTGATTCTCAAGGTCCTGTTATGGGATTTATCCCAATGCAAATTAAAATAAAATAATAAATTATAAAATGTATTTTATTATTTATATATAATATATAATAAATAAAATATATAATAATTTTTCTTTTAAAAAAAAGCATCCCTGGCTTTGGCACAAATACCCTTTATTCCTTGGAATGCGATTCGGACCTGAATCCACCAAAATGTGTTTCCCAATTTGGGACTTATTTATTATGAATGAGGTTCCAATTTCAGACCCAACTGGATAATTTTGAACTTCTTCAAGAATCGATATCACATTGAGCTCTGAGCTCCTAGAATATTTTTTAAGCAAACAGTATTTTAGAAAACCGAATAGCAAAAAGCAGTTTAATTAACTTTGTGGCTGCTCCATCCCAAGGAGTGTTCAAGGCTAGGTTGGATGGGGCTTGGAGCAACCTGGTTTGGTGGAAGGTGTCCCTGCCCATTGCAGGGGTTTGGAACTGGATGAGCTTCTAATATCCCTTCCAACTGAAACCATTCTGTGATTCTATGAAAATACATTACTTCTATTGAAAATAATGGAATTTTCATCCAAATGATAAATATGTCCAAAAGAACAGAATTTTAGCCCTGACACATTATATTGTGCCATATCAGAAAATTTTTAGATACTAAAAATTATGTCGCTATTTAAGTGCTATGTTTCACCGCTATGAAAGCACAATCACATTTAACATTATGCTTTAAGAAAGTGACACAGAAAAAGCAATGTTATGCTCTTAACAGGTTCACTGGTTTTGTATTACATTTCTGCAAGCTGGGGGTATGCCTCAACATATTTCCTGAGAGAAAATTAAGAATCCTGTAAAAAAAAACAAAACAAAACAACCAACTTTTTTCACTTAGTTAACATTTACTACATGGGGGTATTCTGACAAAAATCCATGGTACACATTTTGTTCCAACTACTGTAATTATTGAATATTTAATTGTGTCAGGATAGAAAAAGTAAAAAATAACATCAATTTCATTATGAAAACAAGTGTTTGTAAACCTATATTGAAACTTAACTTCCTATAAATGTCAGTTTGAAAGATGCCAAACCATCAACACAAGTCTTACACCTGAGCTCCATTAATGTATCAGTTAATTATCCAACCTGTCTTTACTAACAAAGTTCATTCAGTACTTTCTTCACTCACTGTACCCGTTATATTTGTTTGCCAATGAAGGACCAGAAAGTACGTTTATTTAAATGTTATTCACAAGCACTTTCGATGTGCCTCCAATGCATATCATCAGCATGCTCTTTGATTTAATTGTTGCTGTCATTCATTTCTGCGCACTAACACATGTAGGAGTTCCAAACGCCAAAATACTCTTGCCTTTTCTTTTTGTGCTACATACCAGATTTTGTAACCTGTGTCAAGCTACCTCCAGTGCTTACAACTTGTGAACAGAGGCCAACAATGAGCCTCCCCAGACACTAAATCATAATCTTCATGTTTTTCGTATTTCACATTCTAGCCACAGTTTCAACATCCATACCCCGTGACATTAGGGAAGGATAAATCAGCAAGGATGACAGCTCCCTTGTAGAGACTGGTACGGCCCTGGGATCTGCCACACCCAACACCCACAGCTCCTGCCAGATGTCTTGAAGAGTTTTGTGGTATTAACCCCTTCAGGAGTAACTAAGGGGTATGTGCTGAGCCTTTAGTAAGTAATGGCTCTACCTTTTTTTATAGAAAGAGGAAAAAAAACCCAACCCACAACATGATTGATCCAGCTTAATAAAACTTGGACTAACTAAGACAGATATTGGGCTATCAGTAAGAATTAGCAAAGAGTCCTTGTATTTCCTTAAAAATGGAATTTGAAGTTAAAAGTTAACATGGTACAACTTTCCTTCTTTCATAACATGCTTTGGTCCACAGGTTTGTCTAAAATGACACAGTACAAGTTCCAAAACAGTTTTATGTTCACTTTTTCAGACCATCAGTCTTTTACCTTCTTGGAATCAGAGTGCCCATTAACTGCCCTTCAGCCAAACAGACAATTCAGGCCTTAAATCAACAGGATTTCTAATCCCAAATCTATACCGTAAATGCTATAACTATTTCTCTGGGTCTGATCTGGCCCCAGGGACATAAACTTGCATGCAACTTCTAACTTTGTGAATAGTCCCTGGGCTTAAAGTTGCACATGTGCTTAAGTACTTTGTTCAGTCTGGGTCTAAGACAGCTACTTTAGAATGAAAACAGAAGCCATGTAAAGAATAACATTGTTAAAACCAATTTTCCTCAGTAAATATTGTACTGAAGGAAAAAAATGTAACAGAATAAACATACTGATTCCTAAAAGCACATACTGACCCAACAGTAGGTAAACAGCAGCTAGAGCCGTCAGCCAACATTAATGCATGCCACTTCAATAAAAGGGCAGAATCAATTTTATTTCAAAATAATAGTAATCAATTTGCACTGTAGCCAAGATTCTTTGTACACTATTGCAGGGAAAAGCATCTGTGGATATAAACAGCAAGCACGTGATCACAGCTCTCAGAGTAAGACTAGCCCCTATTCTTCACCTAGTTTATTTTATGGATTTGAAAGCAGTTATCCAGGCAGTTTCACTTGTCTCTCCGATAAAAATATGTTCACCTCTGCAGTTTGTGTATGGCTTTTCATTTAAAAAACCCCAAACAACTCAGTAAAAAATATTGCAAAGCTAGTACTATTGACAAATGTACTTCTGAATAGTGCACTTCCTAAAACTACTCCTGATTTGCTTTCCAGGGGGATAGGATTCAAGCTGAACACCAGTATTTCTTCAAACCGTTATAAAGAATACATTTCAGGTTTCCATCATTTGTGGAAGAAATTACACTGAAAGTAATAGTTATTTCAGCTCTTGTTGAAAATAAACATATAAAAATCAGTGTTGAACTTGGTCAAAAAATATTAGCATGCTTGCAACTATTTTTCATTTAGAGAACATGCCATTAATAACATTAAAAACACTAAAAGTAAGAATCCGCAGTTCACAAGAAACAAACACAGATGGAGTTTTTATAATTTAAATGAATTGCCTCTAAATACCAACATTGATGGGCTGAGGGCTTATTCTCATTTAGTAACATGTGAAGACTGAGAATTAATATTTCTTTGCATGGTTCACACCAGTATCTTGAGAAGAATTTTCTTCCCTAAGTTTGCCCTTTACACATGTGCTATATGAGTTAAAGGGTTAGGTAACCATTATATTCTAAAGAGCAAACTGTTTGCCTTAGGGCCATCTCCTCCTTACTCCTAATGAATTGCCTGACACTCCATGTATCATACGTTACTTTTCACTAGGAAGTAACACTTCGTTCCAGTCATGGTGTAAGACCTGACTTGGGAACTATGAAGCAATACACGATAGACAGAAAAAAATTAAAGCACATCCTCATCTGCCAAATAGTCTGTACCTAAAGTGATATGCAAATTGATATATATGTATGTTTGTACTAAAAAACGAGCATAGAGGTATATATATAGAAAGTCTACGCATATGAAGACGAATAAAAAACCAACTGTGAGTATAAATATTCTGAGTGACAAGACACTTTTCTGGACTAGAACCAAAGAAATGCTAATGTTATTGAGGGCTTTGCACTAAAAATATTTGTTAGATATAAGCTAAACACAACCATAAAACTTAAAGTTATTTTTAAAAGAATTATTACACACAAGATTGAAGCAGGAACAGCCCAACAAGGAGCTGGCAGAAACCAACCAAGGTTTCAGCATAAAGGCAGAGTATAGACTCTTTTCAGTGTATTCTGCAGAGGAGAGGAGGTAAAACTTGTTGGAACAACAGCAGGAAAGCAAAAGCAAAACTTGTGGCACTGACTTCTGGTTTAGATTTTTTTTGTCACAAAACATTTAGATACCTCAAACACAATCCTGGATGTGTTGTCACCTGCGTGTGTGTCAGAACTTGCTCAGGAAGTACAAAGGCAAAAAAAGAAAAAAAATACTCCACTCGCCAGTGCTCAACTTTTCCAGGCTCTTCAAAAGCCAAATTAATGATTTCTGCAAAAGTCTCTATAAAACCGTAGCATTCAAAGATACTATATTAACTTTGTGAACTAAAATACTTCACTAAGTACTTCAGAGCCATTTGCAAAACTTTGCAAATATTACATTAGACAGAAAACCAATCTTTTATAATTAAAAAGTGCTTAAAATTTTTATGAGGCAGAGATTGAACTTGAAGAGTTAAGCTTATGGTTTTCTCTTAATTTGAAATATATTACATAGAATCTCTACATAGCTCTACATAGAATTATAGAATGGTTGGGTTGGAAAAGACTTTAAAGCTCTTCTAGTTCCAACCCCTCTTCCACTAGACCAGGCTCCTCAAAGCCCAGTCCAATCTAGCCTTGAAATTTCAGGGATGGGGCAGCCACAGCTTCTCTGCACAACCTATGCCAGTGAATCACCACCCTCACAGTGCAGAATTTCTTCTTAATATCTAAGTCTATCCTCTGTCAGTTTAAAGCCAATACTCCTTGTCCTATCATTACATGTTCTTGGAAAAGTCCCTCTCCTGCTTTCTGCCCGCCCCTGGAAGGTACTGGAAGGCTGCTCTAAGGTCTCTCTGGAGCCTTCTCCTGGCTCAACAGGCCTAACTCTGTCAGCCTGTCTTCACAGGAGAGGTGCTCCAGCTCTCTGATCATCTTCATGACCTCCTCTGAACTCGCTCCAACAGCTTCATGTCCTCCTTATGTTGGTGGCCCCAGAGCTGGATGCAGTACTCCAGATGGGGTGCCATGAGAGCGGAGTAGAGGGGAAGAATCACCTTCCTTGACTGCTTCTTTTGGTGCAGCCCAGCATACAGTTGGCTTTCTGGGCCACAGAAAGTACACACTGCCAGCTCATGTTGAACTTCTCATCCACCAACACCCACAAGTCCTTCTCCTCAGGGCTGCTCTTGAGCCATTCTCTGTCCAGCCAGTATTTGTGCTTGAGATTGCCCCAACCTATGAGAAGGACAATGCACTTGGCCTTGCTGAACTTCAGCTTCACATGGGCCCACGTCTAAAGCCTGTCAGTTTCCCTCTATATCCCATCCCTTCCCTCCAGCATGTCAACCACCCCAGACAGAGTGGTGTCATCAGTTAACTTGTGGAGGGTGCACTCAATCCCACTATCCATGTCGCTGACAAAGATGTTGAGCAGGATTGGTCCTGATACTGACACCTGAGGAACACCACTTGTCACTGGTCTCCATTTGGACATCAAGCCATTGACCACAACTCTTCAAGTGTGACCATCCAGGCAATTCCTTATCCACTGAGTGGTCCATTCATCAAACCCGTATCTCTCCAGTTTACGGAGAAGTATGCCATGTGGGACAATGTCAAAAACCTTTGCACAAGTCCACCAATGCTGTAATCCCATCATAGAAAGCCACCAAATTCATCAGGCATAATTTGCCTTTAGTGAAACCATGTTGGCTGTCACCAATCACTTCCTTGTTTTCCATGTGCCTTAGCACAGTTTCCAGGTGGATCTTGCACAGGTGATACTGTCATGTAGTTCCCCAGGTCTTCCTTTTTTCTCCTTTTAAAAATTGAGGTTATGTCTCCCCTTTTCCAGGAAATATTCTAATTTCCCCCCTTTTCTTTCTGTCTTGCTTCCCAGCAAAACCCACGCTTAATGGAGAAGATTTATATATTACTGCATCATATTACTTACTTATCATGCTGTGCATTTCAGGATATAAATGTCCCCCTGTAAAATGATTCAAGCTACAGAGACTAAATTAAAGTGAATAGGCCTGGAGTTGTGTGCTTTTCCTTTGTAGAGGGCAGCTCCTTTCATTAACTACGCACGTGACACTTCTATGATGGAGTACTAAAGAAGGAATGTGATTTAAGAAAAAAATCAGCAGACAAGGTCTGGCCACTGAGGAAGGAGAAAAAGGTGAAGAAAGCACAGCACTTTGATGGAGGTTCTGCTCCTGGGCTTGGCCCAAGCCCCTCTGTGATCTTAGGCAAACTGATCATAAGACACTACGGGTTTCATGTGCAGCTCCCAGATTCAGGGCTATGAAGCAGCCAGTGCTTCACACTTCTGAATCATCAGCGCACCTTCCTCCCTCTCTTCTGCAGATGGGAAAATGAATGCTTCCTTACCACAAAGGTACAACAAGGGTTAATTCATAAACATTTATAAAGCACTCAAGATTGCTGAAGCTCTGGACTGCAGGGTATGCAAGAACTGAACATGAATTTTGATCAAAATACCCCTATCTGATGAAAAAAGGGGCCAGTGTAACAAGAAGTACCAGAACAGAGTGCAGGAAGGATGCCCTTTTTTAACACATCATGTTCAAAACACTCAGATGATTTAGAAGAAAAATAAAATTTGCTCTTACTGTGGGGAAAGAGCAAAGAAGCATGCTCAGGTGATGAACTCAGGGAAGACAGGGGGATAGGACCAATGCAGAAGGGTTCAGAGCTCAGGAATGTAGATTTCTTTAAACAACAGCAAACAGCTACAAATACATTTACAAAACAGAACTCTGATCTCTCCCCAGCTAAGCTTATTTAACAGCCTGTTTATCGTTACCAATAAGCCCAGTGAGGTGAAGTCCCAGGGTGCCAAGTTCCTTCTACAGGCTCTGCCCTTTAAATCCTATTGTATAGCCAATGAACATGGTTCTGTGGGTTTTACTGCAAAGTTCTTTGCTTAAGTGAAAAATAACAATAAAAGACATGTTGAAAAAAAAAGTACAGGTTTCAAATTTCCCCTGTAATGAAATGCCAAAGGGTTTGCACGTAAGTGTGCACCAGAATTTGGGTTTATGTCTTACAGTATGATTATCCGATTAATCCATTAAAAAGGACACAAGACATATCAAAGATCTCCAATAAGTCAGCACTATCCTTTATGTGTGCTGAGTGAACCATGCTCCCTGGAAGGCACATAATGATTAATAATTAAATGAGTACCATAATGCAGAAGGCAGACACATTAAGATTGTCCAGGCAAACACCATTCCTAATTTGAGAGCCTGGCTTTGCAGCCTTTTCTTTTTCTTTTCCCTTCTCTCAAACACACGGTTTTCTGCATTAGCAAGATGGACACATATTTGAGATCGTCCCTGGCACTCAGAAAATGCTCAAAACTTAGAACCAGTCTTCCTTCTCACCTAAGAATTCACTTCACTGAAAACTTCCAAAGCTCTCTTTGGCATCTGACTTTGAACAGTGGTGTTTCATGATTTATCTGCCACAGGTTATTGTCCAGCACACAGAGCTAACAGACTGCTATGTTAGCTAAAATCATTAAACCTGGCACATATTCATATATTTGGTTTGCTATCCCACCCAGCATTAATACCAGCACTCTTTTTCTAATTACCAGGATTGAAAAATAAAGGAGAGGACACAAAAAGCTAGAATGGGGACAGCCAGTACAAACACCAATAGATGAGGAGATATCTTTTATCCACTTCTTTATTCACATGAGACTATAATAAAGAGCCAGAGGACTGATTTTTAGTTGCCTTTTTTTTTTTCTAATAGAAGCATTCCTGAGAGATTAAAAAACCCCCTCACTAATTCAAAACTGCCCTTCAAAGCAGTCATATAGCAGCTGAAGAAGTGACCAACTGAAGCAAACATCAAATGAAACGGCATAATTAAGACAATCTATTTCACAGATAAGCAGTTCAATCTTTTGAAGGTAACACATGTGCTGATTTGGCTACAAGAGGAACTGCGAAAAGGGTTCCAGGAGAAAATGCATTAGGATATAAAGGAAAAAAAAAAGGATAAAAGCATTTTTGCCTTCCCTTAGAGTTGCCTTTTGGTTTGTTTGTAGAGACCTTTGTACATGAAAAAGTCACACTCACCTATGAGTAATAAACATAATCAGAAAGTTTGCTCACAGGAGAGCTCAAGCGGGTTCCAGCCTCTCAGTAGTTGAGAAAGAAAAGGCACTCCCAAAACACAAGACGGGACGTTTGCATGCGGTAGGAAAGAAACCTTAAACATTAACTCATAACTCAAAACCAAAGTGTTTGTGTAACTCCTTCAAACTGGAGTATCAAAGCTAAATCTGAGAATTTACCTTAAATAGCGGAATGAATATGATGAAGCCAGAGTGGCTCTGGAATATTCCTGATGTTGAAGCCAGAGTGGCTCTGGAAGATTCCTCATGTTAAAGCCTATGATGTTGCTATCAATTTTTCAGTGATTTCGTGTACATACATGTATATTTCAGTAACTTCCTATGACCACAGAAACATTTCCTTTACTGCTATCAAAGTCTTTAAAAAGCAGCAATTAACCATCATCTCACTGCGTGACACCCAAGTGTCCTAACAGAAAGGGCAAAATCTCATGTCCTCTTGCAGTTAGATAAAATAAATTCAAGAAACTGAGGCCAAAAGCAACCTTGTGCTTCCCAGGAGCATGGGAAAGGGAATCTGCCCGCCCCGGTGAGGCGTTTCTCCACGAGCGACGGGGGCTATTTCCCGTTTACACGACGCCGTTCGCCCCTTCTCGCTCACGGATCCGCCGCCCCCCTCCCGTCCCGCTCCGTTCTGTTCTGTCCCCTCCCAGGAAGCGGCCGTGGCGTCGCGGGTGCTGCCACGTGCCGCGGTGCGGGCGCTGCCAAGCTCCGGGGAGCGGCCCGCCAGGCTCTGAGCTCTCTCCCGCAGGGACGGAGGCGTCCCCGAGCCAGCCCCTCCGGCACGTCCCAGTCACGGACCAGGCGGCCCTCCCGAAGGCGCCGTTCCAGCCGCCGGCACTTCCCAGAGGCTTCGGCGGGGTTTCCCCCGTTCCCAACGCCGCGCCACAGAACCCAGGTGAGGAGAACCCCCATTCAGACCGCCGCTGGAGAAGAAGCCGCCCGCCTGCCCCTGTTAACCCGCCGGAAAGTACTTACGGGCTCCATGTCCGACGGGGCCACGAAGCACCCAGCTCAGGGGCTGGCCCTGAGGTGACCCGAGTCTGTCGGCTGCGTCCTCCCCTCTCCCCCGAGGGGCAGCCTTGTCCTCCCCTCACGGTTTAACGCCCTATGCCCCTGGCTGGGGAAGGGGGACAGGCTGATTGTCACCTGCGGCTGTCCCCACGCTGGGCGGCCCCACCCCGCCACACCTGGCCCCGCTTTGCAGCCCCAGCCCCGGCTGGAGGGGCCGTGACCCGCCTCGCCAGCCCCCCCGCTCCCTCAGTGCAGGCGAGCTCCCCGCAGCTACACGCCGCCCCCGGGCGCGGGCCTGCCGACGCCGTCAGGCATCGAGCTCCCTCACGGTGGGCTGAGCGGGTCGGAGCCACTTTGGACGGGGCTGCTTCTGGCTTGGAGGAGGTCACCGCTTGGGGATGGTGAGGAGCACGGTGCTTGACTCCTCTGACACGGTGCCGAAAGGCTGTCTGGTGGGCGCCGGCCACCTGTGGGGAAGGCTCCTTTCCAGCGCTGCCACCCACCGAGGGAAGATGCTCGGGCCCCTTTGACCGGAGGTGGCCTTTCCTGTCAGTCACTGCATCTGCTTGGGAAGAGTTTCATGAAAGGCCTGAATTCGACTTCCAAAATGGTGCGGAGTGCGAGTGACCCCACATCATTGCGTGAAGTTGCATCGGTGTGAAACTGGGGCAAGTGACAAGGGAATTAATCTTCTCTTCTAGAAGCTTACCCAACAAAAGGGCCACCAGCGTGGTCAGGAACAGAAAAGTGAATAGTTTTCTGGATTTCATTTACCTTTGAAGAAGATACAGTAATTTAGAAATACTGACCCCAAGGTATGGATCGCTATACATATAAAAAAAGACTCTTGAATATTCATTGGGTGCAGTATACAAATTATAAATTTTGCATACCATATACATAGAACAAAGGGGAAAAATATCATAGCACATTCTTGTCAAAATAGGTAGTATCTTTTTAACTAGGCTAAAAGGTTATTTTACAGTTCTGGAAAATCAGTTTGCATGGATGTAGTTACACCTTTATAATTTTATCAAATAATATATACTTAGCAAGGACCATTGTACACGATTCCACAATAGCAACACGGAAATATAGTTAGATGCTCATATGGTATAAAAAAATGTGAACCCTTTAATTACTTTACACCTTCTGCAATCTCATTGAATCTGAGTGAAAACAGTAACTAAAGTCGACCAGCTCTCCATAGTTAATCACATGAGAAAGTGTTTACAGAATCAACTTACTAATCAGACAAAAATATTCAAATAACGAAACAAATTAAGCATATTACAGCTGGGAGACTGTGCATGTAATATGAGGGGTTTGATATCTATGTGTATCTGCACAGAAATTCTTTAATGCCAGGTGTTGTTATAATTATTCAGAAAGCAAACAGCTTTGGGAGAAAAAGTTGTATTGATTTAATGCTACGGGAGAAGTTACTACTACTCTTTATTTAGTCCTGCACTAAGAATGTGGGAAATACACAACAGAAAAGTGTCTCTTAAATGAATCTTTTATAAATGTTTAGTATGTGATCATGAAATAGTGAAGTTCACTAAGCCATAATGTTTCTTCCTCAGGTAAATGGGTCTTTTCAAATTCAGAATATTTAAGATGCATGTGAATAATAGAGATCTTATAGACAACTCATTGTACACACCACTCTCCTGGTTTATGTCATGATCATCATGATTCTGAAACAGAATCAAAGAATCTTCAATTCTATAAACACGAGTTTAAAGACTCATTATTTTCTTCTTTGAAATGAGTTGATGCTCTAAAAGCACAGTGCTGAAAGGCTGCCAAGCTAATAGTCCGGTGAGCACTAGGAAGAGATTAATTTTATACCTGGAATGAGTATATACAATTTCCAGTCCGTTTAGTGAAAGGGCTGGAATGTGACCTAGGGTTTCCTTCATGGTGCCGTGTTGTGTTAAACCCTGGCGTAAAGAGTTAGCCTTTACAAAAGAAAGAATCTGAATTCAAGACTGTGACCAGCTATGCATGTTATTGCACAAAATGTAAACCTGAATGGGGTGTTTGAGATGCTTACTTGCATTTTTTTTTTCCCCACTATTTTGCTAAATAGTGGTTCTGGTACTCTGAAATCAATGTGAATATTTGGGAATGCAAGTATCTTATGAACACTTCTCTTTACTTCAAAACATGAACGTATTGAAATGGAGAGGTGTGTGCGATTTCCTCACCTAGAGCTCTGCCTGAGGTGTAGCCAGGGTTGTAATCTCCAAGTGTGTTCTTTCTGCTTTTCAGAGGATGTCTGTTCAATAAAAAGAGACAGAGTGAAGCCCAGACAGTGGATCTACTTCCACAAACAAGGTTAGCCACCAGTAAGTAGCAGAGGAGATTCAGAGTTCCAGACCAGTTTTGGAAACTGTACCTTTGAAGGTTTTCAGAAAAGTTGCATTAAATTGTCTTTTGTTTTCCTGTTGCTCACTGTTGACTGTGAAAACACAGGAATGGATTTCTATAAAAGAACCCTGACCAGCGGGCCTTTTTGATTATTAATCGCAATAAGGTTTTTGGTGCAATGTATTAGGTCATATTACCAGGACCCATATACTGGGTCTTCTTATTTGGGTTATTCAAATTAATGTCATTCAGTGTGAAGAAATGTACAAGAAATGGGAGGATGACGTGCTCCCCATACCTTTTATAGGGTACCTGGAGAAGAAGGCAAGCATTTCTTCCTTGGAGGAATTCAGTCTTTGTGACTGAATGAGAGAGCAATGCTGAAGGAGGGATTTTTTCCTAAGCAAAATTGTGAGTAAATTGTATTCCTGAAAAAATATAATTTTCTAACTGATGTTCTTGGTCAGAAGTAAATGGCATAAGACATCATGAATATTTGGAATGATCAAAAGGAGGAAAAGCATTACCAGATTTGTTCCTTTATGCGGCATGTCATGTGAGGTTACTGTTCCAGACAGGAACATACTGAAGTAGGTGACCACACCTCAGATTTTTGTAAGAAGAGGCATTGAGTCATCAGTGTTGTCCAAGAAAATCTCCACAGGCAACAGTTACAGCTGGTTATAACAAAATCCTACACCTAGAGACTTATACAAGAATTGACTGTTAAATCAGGAAATTGATAAGCCAGGGAAAACTCATTTAAAACTATTTGAATGGCTGGGCCTAGTGGAGTGCTTAACATAACATTAAATTTCAATTGAATACCCAAACTTCATGGTTAATTTTTATATTTGGCTGAGGAAGAAATGTGAGGAACCTGTAGAAGGTTTTGTCAAGAATCACTTGGAACATTTTTCTGTTGATTAGAGATTCATATTGCACAATCCTAAATACAAACCTGCATAAAGCATTCTTTTTTTCAGGCTCTTGGAACCTGACTAAATACAACTTTGAAGTTAAAACACATAGACATATAAAACTTTAGCCCAGAGGTTTCATTAGCCTGCATGGTCCAAATTCTCATATATCAGAGATCATCAACTTTTATTCTCACTCTTGCATTTAATTCATTAATACAGTGCCACTGCAGACCCCAGCAGCTAAAGGGACATTCCAACTCCAGATCAAATTATTTTCTGACTCCCTTCACCCTCTGGTTATTTACTGTTCTCTAGCTGTGATGACTTCACTCCATCACAGTCACTCAGATGCTACTGTGCACTCCATATGGTAGAAGCAATATTTGCCCATAATTTGTTTAGAACTGCATTAGAAAAAGGAGTTGTACTTATCAGAAGAATAAAAGGTAGAGGGGTAGTTCTGTTGTGAATCTATTAGTCTTGTCATGTAATACTTACTGTATTGTAACATCATAATAAACATGATCCATAGCATTTGATAAACAAAGCTTGTCAGTAATTTACATTCTAAATCTTCGGAAAATGCACCTAAGAGGAATCACAGTTCTAGCCACTGGGGAAAAAACATGTGATCTGTGCCAGCTGGACATTTTTGTTGAGCCACTGAAGAGTCTCCCTGCATGAATCTTTGGTAGAGGTAGGATTTTTATCATGCATCAGTATATAAATTTAATAGAACAAACAGCATTTGGATTTTTATATATATATATTTAGTTAAAAATTTGAGTAATGCCATGGTGACCTCATACAGCTGTGTTCTGCGCTTTTGGCATTTTGGCTCACCACAGCTTGTAGATAAGAAGGACACATGTCCAGCTGTAAAGAAATAAACAGTCTAATCATACTGCTGAAAATGATACGATGCTGTTTCACTTCTGGTTCATCGTGTTTCCTCTTGTATCTTTATTGCGGGGTGAAGGTGCAAGGTTATGCTATCCTTCAGCTAAACAGCTGGTTAGGAATGTCACACCAGCTGAGAGATTCTTCTGTCAGTGGGGCCATAAATGTGAGTGGCAATGGTGAAATCAGGAATTGCATGAAACAACAAATTCTTGATTTGTCATTCTGGGGTTGGCAGTTGGATTACTGCATCATACAGTGGACCATATAAAACATAGAAAAAAAGGCAACATAATGAAGTATTAATTAATTCTGCTTTTCATTAAGATGTGTATGTTTTTCAAGGATTTTAATTTGTTTTAGGTAATGTCAAAGTGTATCAATCTAGAGGAAGTAGCAGGAGGCATTTTGCATATTCACTTCTCTGTACATGTGACTATATGGATCAGTTTTGTGGGGACCAGGTCCATTGCTCTTTTCCTTTCTCCTGGTTATCTCTGTAACAAACATAGCAAGAAAAGAGTACTCTGGAATTTTGCTTTCTTTGGGTTATACAAACCAACTGGGACTCCTAGTGGGCTCCTCTCTCACTGCCAGGGCAGAGAGATGGCTCTTTCAGAACTGGCCAGTGGCCAGTGTAATTCCAGTGTTTAAAAAGAGGAAAGTTTGAGTCATTGTGACATAGTAACTCATGTAACACTTTCTGAGGCAAATGAGGACTTTTCTGACTCTTACAGCTTAATAAGCAGCATATATCGAGACCTCACAAAGTATATCCTTTCCAGTCTTTAATAAAGATTTTACTGTGTGGAATTACAGACCAGTTAGGCTAATTTCATCTGTAGGAATGATATCTGAAAGAGTTCTAGTAGATTAGGAGAAGGAGTATCTAGTAAAAGCGTCCTTCAGCCTGATTAGCTGTATACACATGGTTTAGGAAAAAAGAAGTCATGCTTCACTAGCCTTCTGGAACTCTTTGAAGATAACACTGCCAAGATAGGGTATACCATGGACATTATATTTTTAGATTTTCAGGAGTCATTTGACAATGTTTTACCCAAGAGATTAATGCTTAAAGAGAGGGGAGTGAAGGGGTAAGAGAAAAGTTCACTCATTAAATTGAAAAGTAGGTCTAAGCAAGAACAATGAGGAACTAAAAATGTCAGTTTTACAGGCTAGAGGAAAAAGAATGTGTAAAGCTGCAGTACTTCTGTGTATCAATTAACTGCTCTACATAAATGGCTCGGATGGCTGTACTTTTGTTTGAAACGTAAAATAGGCTCATTATCATCCATTTGTAGTGCTAAGAAGCCCTAACAGGATTTGTAATCCCAGTGTGCTCAGCACTGTCCATGTTGAGGCTGTCCCTGCAGCCAAATAGACCCTGTAGAATAAAAGTAGAAGAAAGGAAGTGTTATTTTCCTGATTACGTAAAGGAGGTTCCAAGGCCTGGGCAGACTTGATCCCAGCAACAGAGTAAAATCAGTAGATTTGATGGGTGAACATATTTTCTTAGTCATGAGACCAGATTTCTTGATTTGGAGATAATACTTAACAGGAAACAAAAGTAAATTCCAAAGAACAGTGAAGTACTGAAAACCAAATATTGCCAGCCCAACAAATGTGAGGTGCATTTCCAAATAAATACGCATTCTCACCAGAAAAGAGATATAAGTTTAGTTGTAAAAATACGTATTTCAGCATAACTTATGCATCTGTAAGAAATGTAAATTTTATATATATATTACTCAGAAGAAGAACAGAGTTTGAAGAGTTATCTCTCCATGATGTAAAAAGAATCTTGCAAAAAATGGTGCAGCATTCCTAATTAAAACTTGCTTGGTTCAAGTATAACTTTCTAAGTCAAAGTCATGTCTTAATTATTTCTGTATCTTACAGTAAAGAACTGAGCTGCAAAAAGCACTTATTTTGTCCCACAGTATATAGATAATGGTACAGCACTGACAAATGGAGTGTGAGAAGCACTATGTCCACAACTTGGGTTTGAAATATTAAACTTTGCAAGATGTGAACTTGACCACACACATCAAAAGGGTGTTACAAGATGCTGGCTGCCTCTTTCTATCCACTTCCCAGCATGCTAAGCCGAAAATCATAAGTGGTAGATGAAATTTTTGGAGGAATTGTCTGTACTGTAAAAACCAAACAAATTAAAAAAATGATCTTTTTAAACTAGAAATCTGTCTTGCATTCTTGCATGACTTTTATTGTACGCTCAGTTTAAATACCCAGTTTTAAAAAACAAGACCCTACCCTTCTGCTTTGTTTTCAAGTGCTTAAGAATCCTGCCTGCCTGTTCTTCTGATACAGGATCTAAATTTACTCTTGCAAAGGAGACTTCATAAGACTTCAACTTAGAAAATCCTGATTTACTCTTCTTGAAATAGATTAGATTCAGATCAATACTGCTCCTCTCTTCCAATTCTGTGTATCTTCCCCACACTTTACTGAGAGGTCTTGGACTCAGTGCTCCTCTCTGCCTGTTTGCAGTCCCCTTGCTTTGTGCATATAGACACAAAACCGTGGGAACAAATTCCTGTGAGGGAAGTTGGGGTGGTCATTTGTAGGATTTGGTACTTCGTGGTTAATGGTTGGGGTATATGCTCTTACATCTCAGTAAACATAAAGTAATTTCAGGTAGTTTGCTGCTCAGTGAAAGAGAGCTTGTACCCACCACAGGAAAGCCATGCACGCATGAATAGCTGCCATGGATTAGGTAATGCGCTGTAAATTCTTACCTTTTCTTACTTAACAGTTAATGCCTGGAAATAACTTGTTCTGGATGCTGTGTGTAACTTGTTGAATGACTGAGTGATTGTAGGAACTAATCCATTCATTACCTAGAAGAGCTCTTCTTTAGCTGGAGTTGTTCAGGCTAAGGATTTAGATCTTAAAGACAAAGGCTCTAATCCTAGTTCTTTATCAGTGCGATTAATATAATTATGTATACTTGAGACCATCATATTCTTTATGCAAGATGACTGCAGTAGGGTCTTTTATGAGACTGATACAGACCTTAGCCATGCTTAGGTTGGACATGCCACACCTCTTAGATGGCATAAATAGGTATCTAAGTTAGAAAAGCTGCTCTGTGTGCTGTTATTGCTTGTGCTATGTCCTAAAGGAACATGAGTCAATCAATAATTAAGCCACAAAGTACTGCCTGTTGACATGGCAACAGGTTCACAGATGTGACGTGAACTTAAATGTCCTTCTTTCATGTCTCTTGTGAAAGTAAAAGTCTCCTAAGCTTAGTAACAAAGAATTGGAGCAGGCATTGCCAGGGAACAAGGAGAAAAATGAAAAAAAAAAAAATAGATTATTTCTTTTATAAAAATGGATGCCTTTGAACCTCTTTCCTCCCAAACCTACTGTTTAAACAGCCTCCATTTTTTCTTTATTTTTTTTTATTTTTTTATTACAAGGACCTTTCCCTAATCAAAAAATCCCCAATTGCATATTGCCAAATAAGATGTACAAAATTAACTTCCTTATGGATCGTTTTAATGATTGCTTCTTTCCCATGTATTTCACCCCACCCACATTTTTTTTAATGGAGCTGAAGAGAGCACAACTTGTGTAGGTTACTTCTGTTTAGGCAAGACTCTGTCTAGCTCCAAGAATAACATTAGCTGCTGCACCACAGATCAAGGGTTGGCATGAAGCACCAAATGTGAAGTTGTCATCATCACTTGATGCCTGTTGTTCTGAAGACGAAAGGAGCATGAGTTTGTGTGACATCAGCTTCCGTATGTTGGGATCATTTTTGCTGTTTCTGCAGCTTCTCTGCACGTGCTCCCACTCTCACATTCTCTCTGCTTGCCAGTTACCCTGTTCTCCTCTTGGCTTGCATGTCTTTCTTCCAAGCTTTCTGCAGCAGATGTTAATAGGCCCCGCCAAGATGCTTTGTTTGCCACATGTGTTGCTACCTGTGTCACAATGGGTGAGGTTCTTTTTCCTTTTTTTCCAGGGCATCTTTTTACTTCTGCTTCAGTCGGTCTCTTGATCTTTCACACATTAAAAGTTTACTACATGTTTTTTCCTTTGGGAGCATGGTGTCCTCCATGCAGAGGACATGTCCAGTCCAGCAAAACTACGCTTTTATAAGATTGCTTCAACACTGTTTGTGCAACCACTTTGCAGAACTTTGTTATTCATGATTTTATCTTGCCACTTGATATGCATAATAGCTTGAAGGTGCCGTTGATTAAATTTTTCCAATGCTTTGATGTACCAGTACTAGCATTTCCATGTTTCTCAGCTCTAGAGTAAGGTAAAAATTAGTACACTGTAGAAAAGCTAGGGTTTGGTCTTACGTCTAATCGTATGCTAGTTCCAGATTGAATGAACCTAATTCTTCATCTCTGTCCATCTAAATATACAAAACCTCATTGATGTATAAAAGCCAACTGTTTTGAAACTCCTGTTAGGGAGAAACATTAGATGCAGAGACACATTAGATGCAGGGTTTAAAGTTCTTATGTGTAATCCTTGTCCTTTAAGAAATCAGGTAACAGTTTTGATAGCTTAAATTTTATAAAGTACAAATCTCAGCTACAGGCTACTGCACAGCTGGGCAGTCTGAATGTTTGGTGGACCGTATACCCTTTAGCAAGTATTAATTCTAACCTCACAGACATAAAATATGTGGAAAACTAATACACAAGTTCAGTGAAAAAAAAGGAGTCAAGATTGCTGAGACAGCAGGATGACCTCATCCTTCATCAAATATGTCCCTTCTTTTCTCCTTCACTGTTTTCTTTTTAATGTATCTTCTCCAGCGTGCTATGTGATTTCAGATCTATGAGCGGGTGAACTTTTATTTTTTAAACAAGAAACCTCTTTCTGCTTGTATCAGTTTTCAGATCAACTTTGATAACAAAACTGTACTCCAGCAATATAGTTTGGATAAGGTCAGGAGTAATTGAAGAACTTAAGGCCTTTAACAGCATATTTGGTTTTAGGTTTAGGTAAAATGTGCAGCGGAATGACATGTATACTGTGCCCTTAAATAAATTGCTCACTGGCTGTGTTGCTTGCAAACTGACAGCCTTTAGGCAGTGCCCAAATACTACTTTGTAGTATTTGAAAGGCGGGTTTGGCTGAGCTGGAGAAAAGGGTCCAAATCTCCATTTTAAAATACTGACATGGTTCTACTTCTGCTATTTTTATTTTCTGAAATATAATATTCAAAGGCTCTTTACTTGGAATTCTTTTGTAAATTTTTAACACAAAAATCAGTCCATAGCCCTTATGATACATATAATTTACAAACAAAAGCTAGACATTTAATGGGATTTCTGCAGGCACAGTATAATTATACCTGAACAATAGTCAACAGGGAAGGGAGCGATGGTAGCACCATTAGGAAAAGAGAAGCATGACTGCTACCTATGCAAGACTTAACTTGATGGGAACTTAGCTATTCCCATGGCAATTCAAAACACTGAAATTATACTGATTTAGTACTTGGGGTGCAGTCATGACACCTTTACTCTTTTTCTTTTTTTTTTTTTTTTTTGCTCATTTTTGGTAGATGTTACTTGAAAAGTATCACATTGGCATAAGGTGGTCTCATTTCTGGAAGACATTTATCCCAGGCAGTAAAATCAGAAAGATCAGCCACTTACAAAAGGAATTAATATGTGCAGTACCTTTAGTTCACTCTCCAGCACATGCATTTGTTTTAAAAAAGTACAGTAAATTATTGTATTATTGAATGCTTCCAAATCTCTTCTAAGCTGTACTCTTTATTCTGTCCTTTATTACTTAGAGACTTTCATTAATTTTGCAAATTACACTGTTTCTGTTTCATTCATGTGACTTTAATAGCCCCATCTGCTGGCTGAGCACCAGGTAAGAGAATTAGCACATACCTTTGAAGGTCTCTTGTTCTAACAGGGCTTCCATGTACTTGGTACTGAAATGTTTTTGTTTTTTTCCTAAGTGAGACAGAGACAGAAAATTGGAAAACTGTGTTTTATAGGCACATATTATCTCACAATGCTGTGGCATTTATTTTGTGTTTACAAAGTTCTTGGTTTCTGCCAGTCTCAGTCTGCTTTGTTAATGAGAAATATGCACTTTTGTTGTAGGACCTTAATATCTTAAAAGGCAGTTTGCTCTAGTGAAGCAGCACGAAAATGGAAGAAGCATCTGATTAAATGTAGATGGCAATGCTCACTGAAAAATGAACTAAGCAAAGATTTGCTTTCAGATACAGTGCATCAGTAGCACTGAGACTGTGTTGTGCTCTGCAGAACTTATCTTGAAACTACTCTTCCCCAGACATCCATTTCTATTGAAGATAGGATACAGGGCAAGAGAGACTCTTGCTGTGGCTCAGCAGGCTTATTTTCATGTTCTAATGTCTTTTTAATGGAAATAGATGCCACAAATCTCCCAGAAATAAGGGGGGGGGGGAGGGGCCTTGATTCATCCTCTCATTCTTTACATGAAACTATGCTGCACTGCTTTTTGTAGTCAAGCTTCTGATGTTATGTGTACGGCCATGGAACCACTCATTCTGCATGGATGTAAAGGAGCAGATTACAGGACAGCTAAGAAATATGAGCATGTGTTTCTTGTGCATCATTGAAACTGAACACAAATTTGGTATAGCATCTGCAGATTGTCCTGAACAAGTATTCTGACTATAAGTCTATGATGTATCTATGTAGTGATATAGCAAAAGCACATGAATAGACTTTAATGTATTAAAGAATTGAAATATATATATATATATAAAAATATACGCTCTACAAAAACTGTCAAATGGCCTGGGAAAGGAAAAGGAATATTCTGAAAAAAAACAATGTTGAGAGAGAATGTTTATTGGAGGGGTGTCCCAGGATGCAGATTTCTGATTGCGGGCACTGAAGAAAGAAAAATTTGAGGGGGAAGGGAAGAGGATTAATGAATGTACCTTTGCTACAGTCAGTAAGAGAATGTGAACTGCATTATAATTTCTGATGCTGTCCATTGCAGTAAAGATCACCTTAATTCTTTTACAATGTGCAGCAAAGAGAACTTTGCTAAATAAGAGGAATCTACCTTTTGCCCAAGTTTATTTCAGTGACTCAAGACAAAGAGAATGATTTAATAGAGTTTAGACAAGCACTAACAGAAAAATAAGTTGCCACAGCCATCCTATCACTCTGTGGATTCTGGTCTGGTAAGACACTGGGATGTTTCTTGGACAGTGAAGTCTACAAAAGCAAGATAAGTCAATATCACTTATGGTATTATGTGCTCACCCATATAGTGATCCACATTTTCTTATGACTGAAGATGCTGAGTCAATCTTTGCAAGGAAATCCCAGTGAAACTATTACTCTATTAGTAAATTAATGGTTACAAAGCCTTGTGAACTCAAATTAGTAAGTAAATGTTACCCATGATTTTAGCCTGATGTAAAGATACATATGAAGTGAGTATCAAAAAGAAAGAGAAGTTTTCTTCTTCGCAAAGAAGAAGTACAGGGTTGTGTTCATGATCTTTCTAAAGCTCTTTCAGAACTTGGTTGCTGAAATTTTCAAAATACCTAAAAGTTTCAGGTGATTTTTAATGAAAGTCAGAAGGGCTTGTGGTCCCTATTCACATAATTGCTTGTGAAAATATCAGCTCCTATCCTGGTTCTGTAATAAATAGCACATGACTTAGAGGACCAAAGGATAGCTTCCTGCTGAAAATCACGCACAAATACTTGTGTACCATGGAAAATTTTCTGCTGATGTCAGTGCAGAAGACAACACAGGATGCTCTTAACTGCATTAAAACAACACAGATGATTTTGAAGACAAACCTGGGAAAAAGATTAATCGTATGTTCAAGATCAGCATGTTCCAGCTAGGAGTGTTCATGTAATACCTTTCTTATTGTGCAAGAAGCTACTCTTTTCCCTTCCAAATGTATTTAACATAGTGACCCAAGTAAATCCACCTTGATGCAACTTTACCAGCTGCTGTACTGTTTCTCTCCTGCAGAGGTGTTCTTTAATGAACACATGTTTCTTGGTCACAGGTAGTCTGCTTTATGCCTGACTGCATTTCTTTACGGGCTTTAAGATCCAAAGCCTTAAGGCATAAGCACTGTATGTATACTGGATGGAAGCCTGATCCTTCAGTGGGCAGCTCAAGTGATTATGAATTATTCACTTGTGAAATCCTGAAGTAATATAATCAAAAGGACTGGTGGATCGTAAAAACATTGATTTCTGTTTCAAAACCAATTTAGTCAATCTAATCACACAGTTTTAAATTTGGGAGATTTGTAACACATTTTCCTGTGTACCTTGAGAAATAGATACGTATAAAGGTCTTACATAAACAATTGTTACTTTTTAAATACCACATAAAGACATGCAGAGATGTAACCATGAAAGAGGCTGTTTGGTTTGGTAGCCTTGGCAGCTAATACTGACCATTTCTTCTCAGCAAAGATCTGGATTTTTCTTTCCCTAAGACCAGCTAATCCTTGGTCTCTTCTTCAGGAACTGTATTCACATCTTTTTACATTCACTTGAAGAACAGGTGGCTCAGATCAGCCAACCTTAATCCTAGCAGGCCTTGAACTTACTGGAACACTATTGCTCTTCCAGTGGGCTTAGAAGTTTTCTTTCTTTTTCCTGCTATTACTATGATTAATAATGATCTTGTCACACAGACACAGATGCACTCATATATGCACTAATAAACACAAATAGAAAACATAATGGATTAAGATGTTAAAACCATAAATCAGTCAGGAAGGCAGAAACCAGCAGTTCTTTTAATGTGGTAACGCAAAAAAAAAATCATATTTTTACCAAACAAAGGCAGAGTTAGTATTTGGGATAGTCTTACAAGTCTGAAACAAATGCTCTTCATTATCCATTGATTAAAGGAAAGACAATTTCCTAATCTACATTAATTTACTGAGCAGCTGGACAAATCTCCAAAACTCGAAAAAAATTATTACCAAATGTTTTGATATGTACTGTGCTTTGCCTGTCCTGTGTCTGGGTACTGTACAGTTTGATTATCTGAAATAACCAATTTGTACTCCGAGTAGCACAGAGCCTAGGACAACACATTTCTTGTGATTATCCATACTTAATAACTGTTTCTAAAATCCTGAACTGCCCACTATGAGTTTTGAGTACTGAGACCACTTACAGATACTTTTTCAAATTATGACTCATTACATTAAGCCTTCTTTTCATGAAACTCTGCTTAACTGTGCATGTGCTGATTGTTTTCATTGTCATCTGACTTTCAGACTGGTTACTGATCTCCTTTGATATACTGTACATGACATCCTAACAAAACCAACTCTTTAATCAAAATGATGAGGATTCAAATGTGTGCCACTCTCAGACATCAGGGTAAGGCTAACATGCAGCAGATGTGTACTTGCAGGTCAGATGGAATGAATGGATTTAAGGCATACAGTTGGTACAATCTTCAGTTTAACCCTAGATCTGATTTTGAAACCCAGGCAGAACACTTTCACAATGAGCTGTGTTGGTTTTGACTGTCAGCTGGCAAAACACTGGCACAAGTATTTGAGACCTCAGAAGCTTTGAAAATCACAGTGTAGAAAGCAACAGGAATTCATTGCAGGGAAAGAGGCAAATGACTCTGAGACTGTGGTTTTTTGCTTTATGACAAAAATCACCTCCATTACTAGTTGTATGTAAATATTTTCTCTTTCATGCTGCTAATCTACAAGATATGGAAAAGCGAAAGACACAGTCACAGGTGATTGCTTCTAACAGATTTCATTAATGCAAGCACTAAGCACTGAGATTGCATAAATGTAATCTGCAACTGCAAATCAAAAATAACACTCCCTGGTTAGTCAATTAAGGATCAGGAAGCACCAAGAGCAAATAGGTCAGAATATGATCTGCTTTAATGCAGTTTAGAAAAGAGCTTGCAAATTTAAATATTTGTGTAAGCTGAACTTTTCTCAAGAAAACAATTTATAAACTCTGGAATAGACTGGCATATTTTCCTCCTACACATATGCAAAAGTTTTCATCTTAAAATGTAGTGCCAGTCTCACGGAGCTCAATGGAAGTTGCAGGGCTCCATACTTTCTAAGAGATGCTTTGTTGCAAACCTGTTCTGAAGTGACTGATGACACTAGTGCTTAAGATACAGCATGATTAATTTACTCAAATTTGTTACAGACACTGAAGTTATAGTAGTAAGGACTGTTCAGGGCATTGCTATCTGTTAGTGAAAGCATTGCCAGATAGTATTTTCACCTCATTATAGGGAAGTACAATAGACAAATTTTAACAGACTATAAAAAGAGGCAGGTTATGCTTTTGTTCTGCTCTGGGGAAATAGAGATTTTTATGCACTGTAGTAATATTTATTTCATGCTGTTGATTATGAAGGGAAGACTCCTTTAACCCCATTGCTATTGGCAGATGCCAAGAATTTGTGGATTCAAGCTGTGCACTGGTTAATTGTAAATTCACTGAAAGATCCACAAGATATGCTGATGGCAATAATAATGCTCAACTGAATAAGCAGTTAAGCACATCTTAACAAGTTATCATGTTGATTAGCCCAGTAGAAATACTGAGGTGGACAAATAATCAGGGAGTAATTCCTGAGTCCTGCTCAAGAGCTCTGAGCAGAATATATCATTCTCAGAATACAAAGGAACCAGAAAGCTGTAGGTATCTCCAGATGTCGATTCCTCTTGAATAAGAACTTTTTATATGCAGCTTTTCCAACCGTGTCACTAGTGCGTATGTTGATCCCCAGATGAAGCATCAGTGCTTTGATGATTATAGGTAGAGGGATTTGATTCACAGCAAACCTAACAGCACTCTAACATATACCAGACAATGAAATGGCTTTTGTCAGACACGAGTCTGGGGAAATGTTACCATTTGCAGCTTAATCTTTCCCTGAGAATAGTTTTTACTCTTGGACAGAGGTGAATGAATCCACGGAGGTTAATGAATTCATGAATGTGAGTCAGAGATGCAGGTCAAAACTCTTGCCTTTATTCTCTTACCATATACTGAAGCACTTGTACAGTCATTGCTTTCCTTTTATTTGGAGAGAATAGTATAATGATAGCTTTTTTTAAGGAATCATAAGAAAAGTATACCTATTATTTAGTCATATAGCATAATGGGTCTACCAAAGCATAAAATCTGTATTAAAAATGTCTTCGAATAGCACTCAGAGACTACAGGGCCCAGTTTTGTACTTGTGTGCCCACTCAAAACCAGTAGAATTCTTTTCAGTAGAAACCCTGTGCATGATCAGTACCATTTCCTTTGTGATGGTGATGCTCCATACATTGCTGTTCATCTGGATCTTTGTGCAAAGGAAAGAATCTAGTTCTACATTTTTCCTTATTCCGTTGGGCAGAATTTTAGTGAAGTTTTGTATGAAAAAGGGTAACTACTGAAAACGTAGCTTCACCTTTGTGATCTTTTAGCACAGTTTCTTCAGTTTTGTTCAGTACACTGAAAACTAGCAACGGGAGGTGATGATGAGAATATGCACCGTTATCAGAGAGTAAATCATAACATGGAAATGCACATTGCTGTGGTAGTTGAGGACAGGAAATTTATTTCTGTCTTTGTCACCACTGTAGTTGGGCTACACAACATATACTTTGACACTGACATATACTAAAACATTGACAATAAGTCAATACATTCCCATATGAAGAGGTAGTATGATGCACAGAATTTATATGTAGTACCAGGGAACATTATGGCATGCCACCATGTAGTCACTATTTCATTCTAGTAATATACTCTGATATGTGATATACTATAACTTCAAACATCTGTATAACCTAGGAGGTAACTTACACCACCTGTATATATGATGTCCAACAGCAGTGAATGCCAGGGGCATCTCCCTATTTTACTACTGTAAAATATTCTAACCCCAAATCCTGTACTTGGTAACATCTATGCAATGCTACAGCTTGTAGAAGGGTTGACGTAGCATGGTCAGTGCAGGATTTGCCTTTAAAGGGCACTGTGGAATATTTCTGGTTTAGGCTATAAATGTTCTGCAGAGCATACTCTCTTAGCTCTCGCTCTTGCCATCTTTGGTTTCTATAATTGAGTATAGACCCACTGACTTCTGACTGAGTATCTAACCTGAATATCAGATTCTCAGACATATATTTTTCTCTTCAAAAATCAAAAAGTAACAGTTGCATGTTATTGATAACCAACTACACACCTTCCCCATGACAAAGAATGTTGTCATAAATCAACACCTACGCTTCTGCTTTTTAATCTTATGTCTCTATACAGCTCCACAATAGTAACATCGTCTACCTCCTTTCACATACCTTATGATTCTCCCATCCAGGACCTCAAACCTTCCACCGGTGCTTTCTTGTCCTCTCTCGCTGCCCATACACAGTATCCTGAGGTCTCATTGCCATAACTAATTACTAGCTGGGCAAGAGGCAGCATGTCCTGTGGCTGGTTATGACCTGTATGTGTGTTGATTGTCCAGCTGGTAAGCCAGACAAAACAGAACTTTTGAGTTCATGTTGCAGTTTTTCCCTTAATGAGGCCAGTCATCTATCTAGTCATCAGTTTTCATGTAGCTGGGTAGAACTTAATATCTTTGAGATCACTGCTCTTCTATCAAATTTGTTTGAGATTGACCAATAGATTCAAAAGTTAGTGGGAAAGACAGAAAACACAGTTGCATAAGCTTTGATGATCAGGCAGGGACACAGTAATGCTTTCTGAATACTAGACTAGGCTAGTGTACTACTGAGGTGTGTACTCAGTAGACTAAACTAGACAAACAGATTCAGAGATCAGATAATTTCCTAAACACTGTAAATAACGCTATCCCAGGAATGGGTTCAAGGAGGCCTGCTTATGTCAGCATACTCACATTGCCTCTCCTTACACTTTTTGTATCATGGAAATAATTTTGAAACTAGGACAGTCTCTAGGGTTAATTATACTAGCATCTGGGGGAAAGTTTTGACATTGTAGAAATGTGCAGTGGAATCCCCATATGCTGAATTTGGGAGAGGATTTTGGAAGAAGCTGTAATCATAAAATAATCTGGTTTGGAAGGGTCCTTAAAGCTCATCTAATTCCAATTCCCCTGCCACAGGCAGGGACACCTTCCACTAGACCAGGTTGCTCAAAGTCCCATCCAGCCTGGCCTCGAACACTGTCAGGGATGGGGAATAATGGGGAATAAATAATAAATTCAGTTGCTTCATTTAGTTCTTTGTTGAATGAGAACTATCTATGGAGTAATGGTTGTTCAATTGGTTCAACACATTTATCCTTCAAGTCAGCAGAAGATGTAACTGAATTTTATTTTAGCTTTCAATGCTCCTGCCTATTTTCTCCATAAAAGATCACTGTTTTGCAGTGGCCTTTGTTATGCCAAAGGGAAAAGGCCAATCCATTTGAACCAAGTGTGTCATATGAATTCTTGCCATAAATCCACTTCAACCAGTGGAGTTAGTAGTGGTTACAAATGTGACCTACATATTTATTTAGTTTTTTGTCATACACATTCTGTAAACAATATTTGGAAAAAACTCATTAAACAACTCAATATCAACACGGTAAGGTAACACCTCAGGCTTGAACTTACCTTTGTAATTGATTCGTATAAAGAGCCTGTCTGTGAATTTCTTTATGTAACAACTATTTGATGCCTTGATTCACCAATGTAGGGGTCACCAGTTAATGTCTCAGTGCTGTTCAGTGGGGTTTTTTTCATTATTATTCCATTTCTGATTGTGAGGCTTAATAATAATAGGATTTCTCACTAAATTATGGTGTTGTGCTAGACGTGCAGAGACATATATGCATAGATACGTATGTATAAATTTGTATATATGTTTTTACTGGCATCCCAGTAAGTGTCAGTTAACAGTAGGATCAAATATTTATTCAGTTTTGATGATAGCATATCATATGTCCTGGCTGCAAAGAGGCCATAGTCTGAAGTTCTTTGATATAATATTTCTAGTGTCTTTGCAATGGCTGTATACATGCGGATTTTCATTAAATAATCATAATCTTCAAAAGAAGAGCTTTTACCAAAGAGCCTCTTACAAGGAAAAATTCGTGAAGATGCAAATTAGACAAAACAAAATGCATGCCTGCTTGCTTTAATGACCAGTTAATTCAGTTCCTTTGAATTCAGTGTTACTGAGCTGCTTCTCTCCAGTTTTATATAATTTGTATTGTATGATTTGAAACAGCATGAATATACAGACACCTTTACGGGACTGCTCCTGTAGCAGCAGGCAACTATGGTTAGTTTAGTTGGAACCACTGTTTTTAGGGCACTGTTTAAACTAGATTAACCTATACTCCTACCTAAAAACTCAGGTAGGACTTGCTGGTAAATTCAATTGACTACATTTGTCTTTAAAATTAAAGACTTCTTAAAATTTTGAATTAATTTCTAGAAGTTGCAGACTTCTGTTTACTTTATACAGTAATTAATTAGCCTGATTATAAACAGGAAACATTTTTTAAGTCTTCTGCTATCATAAAGCAGTTTGCAAAGTCAGCATTACATAGTATAAAAATGTCAAACAGAAATCCATCTGTCTCTTGCAGTTCCCTGATCACCAGATGTGCCTGTTTCCCTGGTTTTCTTCTGGGGGAAAAAACAAAGTGACCTTCTTTTGTGCTAAAATATTTCGTTGTTCAATTCCCATTTTTTTCTTTTTTTTATGAGATAATCATAGGCAGATCAAAAACTTGAAAGTGCATATATTGGACTGACATAAAGCCTCTGAGGCAAAACACATCCATTTCTTCAGCTTAGCTTATGTAGAGGCAAAATAAGTCAAATGTCTGAAATTCAGATTCAGAGTTCACAGATTGTCCTTCACAGAAGAAATCAAATGAAAGCTCTCTGAATAACTCAAATAATCAAACATATTTGGTGATGGATATCCTGAATTTAGCTGAAAAAGCTTGCCGTTTGTGTTGGGATCTGGTTTGTATTAATGCAGATAGAAGGTCGCCATCCTAGAAATGTCTTCCTGTATTAACAGCAGGATTTATTTGGGTAACTTGTGTTATGCTGTGGGCCTTCATAGTAATTGATTTCTGAGATCAACTCCACCAATACACCTATTGCAATTCTGTGTTACAGAACCAGACCTTTAGTGTACCAGTCCTTTTGAACAACTAGAAAAATACCTTCCTTGTAATTGAAAAACGTTTTACAAACACCAGTGACGCTTCTTTCACAGCAGTTTCCAGCGGGGAATTCAGCAGTGCTTGTAAATCACCACTGTAATTTTAAGATGCAGGAAGATGTGCCTCTGTTAAGTGCAGCTGAGAAGTGGACGTGATCCTGCTACTGAGTTCCAGTGTAGGACCAAATTCACAGGGCCATTAATTTTGCTTTGCATCACTTCCTCAACACAAAGCAGACTTAATGCTACATTAACCGGCAGCCCAGTGGTTCACAGTGTGTTGAAGAATCCAGGTGGTGCAGCTCTGGTGAAATGGCTTGTGGAGTCCCTTCCTCATAGTTCCAGTGTAGATGTTGAGCAATAGAGGGTGGGCAAAAGCAGGGGCAGATGAAGTTTTCATTATAATTTTTTTTTTCTTAAACTCAGAGCCTCCAAAATTCTGTGGTTAGGTATGAATCTCAGCTTTCATTTAAAAATTAAGTCTCAGAAGCCATAAAGTAAATCAAAAGAAAAAGAGACAGATATTAATCTTGTGATGTTTGATCCAATTTTGTGTTTTGGGGAACTGTCTTCTGGTTTTTGAACACCTGGATTTGGCAAGGCTGCTATCATGCCTGGAACAACATGCCCACAATGTTTTCTTACTATCACTATTCCTCTGCCACTCCCTTTCAGGCAACTGAACCAATTTGGACACAATACTCCAAAACATTTTTTGCATTGAAGGTGTCTTATAGCCTACTATAAGCAGAAAGAATATCTCTGAAAGCCCAAATAAATGGCTGAATAATGTTTTTCACAAAACTAAATGATCCAAATCTTCAACTCTTCAGTAAAACAAAATGTTAAAAATTAATTCCTCTACTTACCTGCCTAAGCCTAAATTTAGGATTCAGTGTTTCAAGAGATACAAGGATGACGTAACTGCTATTCTAGTGGCTCTTGGTTCTCATACTTTAATGAGTGCCTTGACAACATTAGGAAATTGACATTAGAAATGTCTTAGATGGTAGTAACAGACAATATGGGAAAGAATTTACAGTTCACGATTTTGTACTGTTTATCAGCTTAAGGAGAGTAAAAAGCTGGGTGTATGTTTATTTAAATTACTTAGACCCTGAATTCCCAGATCTCTTAGAACTAAATCCTAAAATGTGTTCTGGCAATCAGCAGTTTAAGTGAAGTAAACCAGGCATTTGCAGTTGTTTGCTGGGTCAGTACCACATTAGAGGTGGCCTGCAGATTTGAGTCCTTTATATCTAAATATCCTGAAATTTACAACAGTTACTTCCAATCCCAAAACAGAAAACAAAAACGCTGCCTAAGAACTTCAAATAGAGGACATTAAAATCCAAAATTTTTGAATGATGGGATCCCATTTTGATATTTGCAAATGCATTTTATTAATGACCTAGGATTTAAAATAAAAAAATATCTTTAAAACTTTATAGTGTATCTTAGTATGAATTAAAGAAAAATTTGAAATACCTGTTTTTCTGTTAAAATGCACTCTAGGGTCTTCTAATGTATCTTATTATTTACTGAACAGAGCAGAGTGACTCAGAAAGTCAGACCAGTGTCACTCAGGAAAATTAAGGGCCATCAAGTAAAGAAGTATTTAGGGATTTCTACAATTCTATAATTTCTTTAAATGTCTGTTATTCACCCAACAGACTGTAACTGCTTTTCTATCATATTAATAATACCCAGGGACCTCTGTCAATAGTTATTCAGCTGTTTTGTATAATAAGATATCTGACTGCTAAAAATGCACTATCAGGTTATGAGTGGAAGAATTATATGCACTCTAAATGTCTTTTAATGTGATAATACTGAAATACCTCATTTAGTTCCTGATTTATTTTTTCTTTTGTGACTTGTTCTGTTACTTAAATACCTAAATGCAACGGTCAGTAGGACTAGAGAGCTCAGAATGTTAGTAATGAGATGTGGAGCCCTGTTCTTCTAGGTCACTGGCATGAATTTGACCCTGGTTAGTAATAACGGAGAGTCATTATCAGCTGGTGACTGCCTGGTGGCCTACGACATACAAGCTGGTGGTTTCACTTTGTGTAATGACCCATGGCTGCATACACATATACACAGCCTTCAGTTAAAACATGTGCAAACAGCTTGGAAAATACCATATATCTCATGATTGAACTTCAAAACTCAGGCTGAAAGGTCATTTGTGGTGGCAATTAAGAGTGACAGGCTTTATAACCTGTCGGCCACAGAGAACAAGGTACTCACCAGCATTCACACAGGTCATTTGCTTCTGCTTGGACAATGATGTGTACACATTTAAGGCAGAATAATACAAAATAATGGATAAGTACTAAATTAAATGCAAGAAAAAGTTATGAACCAAAGTCCTTACAGGTGTGGAGTCTGTGAGCAAAAAGGAGAGAAGCAGAAAGTAAAGAGGAAGAAAACCTGGGGGAAGATGTAGTGGAAAAGGGAAGACATGAAATGACAAGATAGAGAATATAGAGAAATGTAAGACAGCAAATACACTGCTGGCCCACACTTCCCAAACACCTGACCTCTTCTTGCACCCCCTTTTCAGAAGAAATCTTCTTCCTGTGGATAAAAAGGCTTGTTACACAAGAAGAAAAATTCATCAAAGTATTTAAGCACATTTTTCACTTTCCGCATGTGAAACATCCTGCTTTTTGAGCAGAGTGACTGTCATCCCTTACATTAGGTATTTGCTTATCTCCCTTACCAAAGTGAAGTTTCATAATTATGCTGTGTAGACGAAGCTACAGGGGTTGATTATGACGATGGATAATGGCTTTACTACAGCAGCCACAAGTATCATGACGACAGGGAATTAGCAAGGACTAACAAAGAAATAAGATCCACACTGTTGTGATAGGAACTTTTGAGAGGGTTGGGTGGGCTTCTGGAATAAACACAAGCTGGGGCAGGATTTTCCACAAACTGGTTCACCCATCTCTACAGTTACTGTTAAATATCTGTGACATATGTGAGTTGATTGAATGGTGAAAGGCTTAAAGATCAGGCTGGGTTGACATTTTTCTTGTAAGGCTCAATATCGTGAAAACATTTGAAGTGTAAAGAGCTGCAGAACTGGCTAGTTTCACATGTCATACTGATGCTGTTTGGCTTTGTAAAAGAAATGATACACTTTGACGCTCTAGGCCTGAAGCAAATACATAGCATAGGACTTTCTGAGCATGGTAAGAGACTGCGAAGCAGCAGCATAGAGCACCAGGTAAGATCAAATTCCTGGCTGTCTTCCATTTCCCTGTCACACTGTGTATGCTTAATAAAATGTTTTTGCAGTAGTGATCGGATGTGACTGCCACCTGCATGCTATGTAATGTGTATACTCTACAGTAAGAACATCTAGCAGCTGCAAAGATATAAGTAGTTTAAGCCTAGAATGCCTGGATGTTCTTAGGTGAGCTTACTACTTTCTAAGCCTCAAAAATGTTTAATCCCTGTGTCTCTTTATATTATTTTGCAGTTAATTTTGTCCGTGGGTTGACAAAGGCATATAACCAGGGGCAGAATCTGGCCTATCATATTCAGTAGACTATGATTCCTCAACTAGAGACATTACAGCCTCATAAGGGCACATATTCTGCTTTGTTTTCACATCTGAAATGTGAGAGAGTAGGTCTTGTCCTGCAAAGCTGTAATTGTCAACTCTGTGACAAACGTGAGCTCAGTGCTGATGCATGATAACCCACAGATGGTAAGGCCACATTTTGTTTTAAGAACTTTAAACAAATAACTGATGGGCAGCTTAGCAATATATTCTTGGCTGATGCTTCTGACTGGCACATAGAGGGAAAGCTCTTTGGAGCAGGAAATCATCTTTTATTTGATAATTATATGAGATCCTGTTCCTAATGAAAATTCTACTGAAAAAAATACTATTGTTTAATGATTTTTTAAACTTAGAATAGTGCAAACTCTGTAAGTAGCTTATATTAAGCTCTGAGGCTTATTAGTACTTGTATAAAAGTACATATCTCCTCTTTAATTCTCTTCTGCTTTCCCATTTTGGTCTGCAGTTGAAGCTTCAGTTATATTACCTCATTAACTTTGTCTTGTTCTGCAGAAGCAGTAGATGCTGTCCTGCTCAAAGGCAAATCTTTATGCTGTAGTTAGCAGGGGACTGTTTGTATGTAGTTCTTCACTTCCTGCTCATTGTGTCTTTTGGTGTTCTCACAATAAACTTGGCAAAGCTAAGGCTTATTACATATCAACTGTATTTTTGTCTTTTACAGTCCTCCATTGCTAAATTAGAAAGCTAAGCTTCTTTTACAAATAGAGGAAAATTCTTGCTGCTTTCCAATAGGTAACCACAGATACTTCATACGTAACCATTGATTTTCTATCCAGGGATATGTAGGAAATCTTACAAAGAGCATGAGTAAGGACGCATCTAATAACATGTCAGACTTTTCCTGTTTCCACACTTGAATGCTCAGTCCAGAATACTGATCCCTGCACCAGAGAACAACCACAGTTTACAAAGTCGATATATACTGTATGAAGTAGCTGTATAGTTATGATAGTTACCACAGGGAATGAAACCTAAAATTTTTAGATGCAAGCAGAGGGCATAGGCAGGATCTGACTTTTCTCTGAAGTAGGCTCAGCTAGAGGAAAAATATTGATTTTCACCACAGCCATCCTTCCTTCAAAAGTTATTTCATGTTTGAAAGGAATGTGTGAGGCTACAGAGGAAAAGAAAAAGGGTGATATTTTATCTTAATTTATAATTTTGTTTTATTTACAGGATTCAGTTATTTTATATTTGTTCTTTCTTATACAAAAACAAATAGAACAGAAAATTTTCTTTAACTGCAATGTTTGATGCATACTGCATTGGAATTTATGAATTAGTATTGTGGTCAGTCATGGCAGTCATGCTTTCTTCCAAATAGGTGTTGCAGACATCAAACAAAAAAAGTAAAATAAATTAAACTTGAAAGGTTTAGTTTGTTTGTGTAAAGCACCCAGATGTTAACAAATTTCTCTGCTAAGTCTCTTGCAGGGCCTGAAACTGACTTTTCTAAGACTATGTGAAAACTGCCAGCTTCAGTTCATGAGGTCTTTGCAGACTAAAATCAATTGCTTGGTTTCAAACCCCTTTAGTCGATATTGGCTTTTGCTAGGAGAAGGGCTGCTGGGCTTGATGGACCACTGGTCAGATGCAGAATGAGGTTGCTACTGGGCTTGGGTACTTCTGCGCAGACAAGCCGGTGCTCTCCTTTCAGATGGGGCAAATGAAAAGTGGAGAAGGATGCTGGGGAAGTAGATATGCACATTACATTCTTTAAGCCCCCTGGAAAATCTGCTTTTGCCTGTGTTCCTACACTCATTTTTTCAATGTTAGCAACTGACAGCTTGATACTCACAAGCATTTGAAAAAAAAAAAAAAAGAAATAAAATCAGTTCAGAAAGATAATGCTATATAAATTCTCATATTATGGCATTTACTTGAGATAATTACCTGGTTTAGAAAGATAGCTGGAGTCACTGTGTAATAAAAGCAGAACTGGACACCATGCCCAAGCGAAAATATACCTGCACTGTAGTATATTTTGTTATATGAATTCTAGCATTATCCCTGTCCCTTCTGAAAAAACCCCAACTCAAACCTAAACCAACTTTTTTTTTTTTTTTAATTTAAGCAGTTCCACTCGCTGTTCTTTTTGCTCATTCTTCTGAAGAATTTCTGCCTGAAGCACAGCTACAGTACACTCATAAAACATATGAAGGTATCAGCATTCTCCAGTATCTACCCACTCCAATCACTGCTTTGTGAACAGCTGAGAGTGCATTTTTTTAATATTTGCAACTAAAAATACTTTAGCTCTTAAATGTGCCCAGTTCTGCAAAGCCTCCCTGGCCAGGGCACCTCGCAAGAGCACAGTGACATTCCAAACCTAGGAAGATTGCAGATTCAAAATCAAAATAGTGGGGAGGTACTTCAGGGGGTAAAACCCCAAAGCAATAAATGAACTGTGAGAAAAGGAAAAAAAAGTCCTTTTTGATTTAGAAAGCAAAAAAACATGGTAACAAAAAAATACTAACTCTCAAAACACAGCTCGGTGTTTCTAAAAGAGTAATTCCTTATGCAGGAAATACCTGTGTAATTAACGTTTGCTAAAGCAAAAGCCCCAACCTGCATTCTTTGCCCATTCCAAACGCCTGCTGACTTCATGCAAACAGAAGTGCTCTAATAATGTCCTGCTCTTTTATAAAAATAAATGTAGAGCTTATAATAGTGTAAGGAAGCACGAACCTTACTAAAACAGCACCTATATAAAGTTACTAACAATCATGTAAGCATGAATTGTATCAAATACACAACAAAAGATCATGAATGTTAACAGAAATTCAGTTGTGATTTCAGTGATGGTCTTTGGCATCACTGCTAAGGACGGCGGGCTGCAAACCCAGTGAGTCCAGCAGAGGGTATTAGATGAACTAAATACAAGGTTATTCATGCTTCAAACTCTGAAGTAAAACAATTCTGTATGAACTGAATATACCACTGTTTTCAGCCACTGATACAGAAAGCACTTAATTCTTAATATTTAGAATATTAAATATTTGCATATCATTAAGTGGGTGAACAGTTTCTGTTTGTTCAGCTGTTATTAGTAATTATTGATTCTTGGAAACAAACATGCCAACCGTAACAGTACAGGAATATATATACTGAGACTGCCTCACAGGGCACTGTCACAGTAGGAGGTACACAAACAGTGATTCAGTACTTCAAGAGTAATTTTAGGCATGGCAGTTTATTAATCCTAAAATAAAGTAAAACTGAATGGAACAGTAAAGAGAAGATCTGTACATTTAATTCTCTCATAATTTGAAATACCTTCTATTATTATTTGTTCAACTTATAAAAACACTCTGTTTAAATGAAGTGGGTTTGTGTGTAGCTCATCTATACTTACTATACCTTCTTACCAGCACAAGAGATTTTTAAAAGATAGCAAGAAAAAAAGTCTTCCTCTTTGTTCTCAGGTAATTTTGTTTTGTGCTTACCACTGCAGTCTTGTTTGAACTGAAAGATGCATAGGTTGTAAGGTATAAGGTATAGAATGAGATTTTATATTTTCTGGATTACTCAACAGCCAATTAAAGCACTAAATCAGCTCATTAAAAAAAAAAAAAAAAAAAAAAAAAGAATTCTAAAAGAATTTTACACAGGGTAAAAAATTGGTCCAGAAATTTTAGGTTCCCCCCCCCCAACTCTCGAAGCCATTTACTGCGGCCAGATGAAAAAATGACAGGGCAATGAGCCTCAAATGGAACTCTTAATTCTTCATAGAAGTTCATCACTGGAACAATGCTGCTACATCTGGTGATACAGCTTGAGTGTGTATTAGTTCTTGTCTACCCAATTGTCCATTCCTCCAACAAATCCATCTCATTTCTCTTGCTTCAGAAGCTCTTGTATTTAAGACAAACCAAAATATGTAGACAGTCGGGGGTTTACAGTTCCTTCTTCAAACTGGCTCACAAAACACCTATGACTGTGTCTTAACCATCAAATAATGAACAGTGAGAATCCATGGCATGAAATTGCACTTTGTGGAGCTTCTTAGTGGAGGCAAAGAACTGAAATAGGAGAGGAAAACAACCGTTTCATTATTAAAACAACTGGAGTAACTCACTAGTCTGAAGATACTTAAACTAGTCTGAAGATACTGTTTCTATTCCAACATAAAATGTAAAAAGCTCCTTGTCTAGGAGCAAATCTATTCCAGATTCACATGGTAAGCAACACTCTGTTCAGTTGTAGGGTAGGTTTCTGAGCCACAGTAATTTCAATGCCACAAGAAACTTAGACTATAAAGGAACATAGACCTGGCTAATTCACATCAGTGGTTCAAAGCACTGATGTCTATTACCAAAATTTGTAAATCAGCAAGTGATCAAGCAGCATGGCCCATTTTTGCAATTTTCCCATGAGCATTAATGATATTTGATGTTTTCTTAAAGTCTGCTCCTGCAGGCTAGTGAGTAGATGCAAACTTCAGCTTCCATCAAAAAAAGAGTTCTAACCTTTATGGTTAGAGATAAAACATGAAAACATGAGCCAACTGAACCCTGGAGTATCAAAAACCAGAAGGCAAATAAGCAGAGCTCCAAATTTATTTATTTATTTTTTAAAGATCTGGCAAGCATCAAGCTAATCTTTTGATATTTGATGGACCACTTTATGCTTTTTAAACACCTGTAGTTAGCAATATTGAACTGGCACAGTATGAAACAGAAGAGCTCTCCAAATATCATTGTACCAGATCCTGATTTTGCAAGTCGATAAACACCATCCAGTGGGAGCTTAAGGCACTGTGCAAGTTTGAACCTTTATTTAATAGATGCAGTTTAATATTAATTATTTATTAAAATATAGTGTAAAATATTCCTTTTTTTCCTGTATAAAATTAAAGTAGTCCTTGTAATATGAAACCTGAGCTCAGCTCTCTAATTTAGCACAGCACACAATTACAGAGTTAAGCACATGTGAAAATGCTGATTCAGGTTTTTTTCTTCTGTGTGTGATGAGAAATAGGGAGGAATCTCCAGATTACTTAAAGATTTATTTTATTATTCAGTTAAGAAAAAAACATGACAAAAATGAAAAGGACAGCAGGGTCTGAAAGTGTTGGAGACACAAATATTCCAAGCCTGTGACTCATTTTACCAGGTGTGAGAGATTGTCAGGCTCCCCAGCATACATCCATGAACAAATGTATGTAATAGTTTCTGTATGTAGATTCCAATTTGTGCAAATAATGAAGTAATATTTGCCAAAGATTTGGCTTTCTGAGTCTGGTTGACTCAGTAGATACAGCTCATTTTCCTTCAGGATCATTGCAGGAATCTCAGCTAAAACCTTACATCTGCCAGAATACAGGATTAGACAAATTGGCAGGTGGTAATAGATTCAGAAGTTAAAAGGAAACAAACTGAGCAGCAGGATAAAATCAGGGCAAGGTAATTAACATTCTGTTTATATTTTCAAAGAAGAAACAACAGGAAAAGAACAGATGCCGGTTCAGATTTGTGGACACTCCCAGGAATTTTTTGCTTTAGTAAAAAAGTAAGAACTGCCCAGAAGCTGTGGGACTCACCTGGCCACTCTGGTGAAAGAGGTCAGGCTACACTGAGCAGCGAGAGGCATAGAAGGGTGTCATTTACTACACGCAGTTGCTTCCTGCACAAAACTCTTTCCCAGCTCCAGATGCGCTTGTGGAAAAAAAAAAAAAAAATCACTAGGGAGCAACTAGAATTTAGAAATTATAATATAAATTAAAAGTGATATCAGAGCTATTGGGAGTTTGTTTAAGGCAGATTGTAGTCTGGCATCGTACCTTAACACACCCAAAGATATATAGTCAGCCCAAGAGCTACAGGGAAAAGCAGAACAATCATGAAGCAATCAGTCATTTTTTAAAATACCACATGGAGCATATGGCAGAGAACTGGGATTATTCTGCCTACAGTACATACTGCCAATACGGTGTTCTTTTAGGGGATGATTCAGAAGTCAGAATGAGAGGGGACTGGATTGATATCAAAATATGTAAGGTTTGGGGGACCTTACCAAAGGAAAGAAAAACCAGATATAAAATGCTGGCCCCAGTGAGGGCTATTGAAAAATTCCCAAGTGTCCAAGATGGGCCAGATCATTAGTGATTAAGTGTCCCTGCAGCTTTGCAGAAGTCAAATAAGCTTCAATTTCACCCTGCTGTCCACAGGCTTGATCTAGTGACTGCTGAAATCTTTGTGACTTTTCAACCATCTCAGTGAGCTTTAAAGCATCCCCCCATTTGGGATCTGTATTCTTTCAGCTGTAGTGAGCACAAGAACTACCCATGCATCTGATTTTCCCTTCTACACAATTAATATTGAAATAATTTTACAAAGTTTGAATTATATCATTAGTGTTACTTAGGCCTTATATAGCAATTGTATCTGAATAACTGAATAGAGGTGATTTCATGCGGAGTGAAAGATAAATTCTCATTGCTTCTCCTGTGCAGATATTTATACTAAAGTTGGATTGTCTTCCATTATAGGAAAAAGGAAAATAACAAAAAAAGGTTTACATGTCAGTGAAAGGAAATATTTAGGCAAAATGCCTTCCAAAATTGTCTTTGCAGACTCAAAAGGTGACAATTTAACCCCTAATTTCACATATATTTAGAGGAAACTCTGGGCAAAAGAGTACTGTGACACAGACTCTCAGTGAGGTGTGGTCTGAACACCAGGTAGGGGTAAGGCATTTGTCTGGCTAAGACATGATTATGGAACCGGAGAGATGTTCCGTACCCACTTTTTATATTATTTTCTAGGTCAAACCCCTTACCCAGTCTGTATCTCAGTCTTTTCATTGGTAAAATATGGATCATATCCCCGAATCGCGTGATGAGTTAAATAACACATCATTAGCATTTATAAAAGCTTTGTAACCATTCACTGTGAGATCATCCAGAATTGCAAGGTAAAGCACAATCCAAATGCAAGGCAATAGGAGTCAAAGCCTTCCATGCAGTGCTAGGAATACCCAATGTGACACATGGAAAAAAACTGTTAATCCATCTTATTTCAAACATACAATACATGCAAAACTACAGTTATGCTATCTCAAGTTCCTTATGACAGTATTAATCTACTTGTAATGGATTGTAGCATGGTGCTGCAATGTCTTCTCTGAAAAGAGAACCTGTTAATTTTTATGTCTATTAACGTGGTGTAGCATTCACAAGGGTTTATTTTACATGAACAGATTTGATTGTTAAGGCTGCAGTGCTTGTGCGCTGTTGTCTTTCTATGTTGTTGCCTTATGGTAGGTGGCAAAAAATGTAAAATATTTCAGGACTTCTAGCTGTATATTTTAAACTGACAATCTTTTATATTAAGCTGATTTTCTCCAAGATGTGGTGGTCACATTGGTTTTTAAGTCTTCAACTTTTTTTTTTTTCTGAATAAGGAACATAAAGGGAGATTAAAGGCAAATTGCATTGTGCAATTGATTGTAATTTATTGGGTTTGTGTGGTGATCTTGCAGAGAGCCTGAAAATATGCATTTTGCATATTATGTCCTGCCAGAATTACCACTGTGTGGGTACACAGGGAGAAGAAGTGGGACATAGAAGGTGGAATTACATTTCTCCCCCTTCATTTTGTTAAGAATGTTTAGCAACTTGTGTTTAGCTCACTATGCATAACTCTATGTTATACAATGTCAGAAACACTTTGCTACTTGTCTAGTATACTGAGTTAGAAAGACAGTTAATCTTTCACTAACTCAGTTCTTCCAACCCAGTGACCCAGATCCTAGTAAGTTTCCTTGAGCTCAGAAATACTATTTCACAGACTAGTCTATAAATTTTTGCCAATTCTACCTTTTATTTATTGTTTTCCTTGTGGAAGGTATTGTCATTTTTTCAGTTATATATTCTTTCTGTTTCCTTCTGGTTTAAAGCAAAGCTATGATAATTATAATTTCTGGTTTATCCACATGCCTTAGTTGCCTTGTCATCGTCCTCCTACTAAACTTTTCAAAGGAAATTTAAATTAAAAATGTTACTGAAAAGTGAAATTTCAGGGCATCATCCTACACGATAAGAAGTAGATTTAAAGGACATTTAGCCAACTTAAGCAGCGCAGTAACAGGCAGAAGATATCTCACTCTGTAAATTGGAAGGAAATCAGTGGAAGCTAATTGATTTTTAAAATAAATCATTATAATTATTATAAATAAATTATGAGCGGGTATACTGGAGCTTATAAATAAACCCCATATCCCTCTAGATAGTTCCAACAGGCTAATCTTAGGCATCTATGTATCAGTCAACAGGAGCAAAGATGCTGTAACATTACATGGATAGAGATCCCATGGTGTTCTTGGCACTTACCAGATGTTAATTTATGAAAACTGAATTTCGGCACAGACAGGATGGCACTTTGTGTAATGACAAAATGCCCAATGTGCCATTCCAAAAAAAGATGTATTTTTAGACATCCGTGTAAACTGCAATTAGCCTCCATCTCACTGGAGGTCAGGAAATACAAAGCTTGTGGAAATACTACAAAACAGTTTTGTACTGAATGAACCTTTCAAGGAAAGTTGAAACAGTGGTATCATGGAGATGTGAATAGCCCCCTTTAAATCAGATTCTACTGTATTCCTTTGCTGAACAAATTGTCACCAGTTTATCTGGAATTCTACGTATTGATTCTAGTCATGCTTCAGTAAATGTTCAACATGACTTCGATGGATGAGTGAGTTTACATTTATGGTTGCTCAGTTTAGTAGCAGGCAGTGCTTCTAATCCCTGTGGAGCTGCTATTAGCCATTGGTTGACCTGAAATTCACATGAGCTGGCTTTAATTCAGAGCTTGGTCTGCTCGGCATGGTTTGCTTGTTTGGGGTGCTTTTGTTTAAATTTTGACCAGTGGTTTAAGCCAGTTTTTCTTGGGTTTTCCTTCGTATTCTTGAGAATATATTCTTTTAAAAGGAGAACAGATGACTTTATAATGACTGTGAGCTTGTAGAGATAGTATCAAGAGAAGCTTTTCTGAAGTAAACAGAATGGATAGTTTTGCCTTCAAACTTATTTACATTGTCTTTCTAGAACCAAACTTCCTTCTCCTTGTAGGATTTCTGTTTTGAAAATACAGACAATTGGCAAGATGAGGAACTGCAGAAAAGCAATGGGCAAACAAGAATGATCATATATCTGAATGAAAATATCAGGAGGTGCTCATATATGATATGGAGATCATGACGCCCAATGCCAGTGCCAGCTTTCTTGTTTATGTTCTTTTGTCACTGGACTCCAGGAGAAGCCAACACAGCTCTTAAGAAAATCACCTTTCTACATCCCTGATCTATACTGACTGTAGATCACCTTTGAGTTTCCTCCTCTGTGAGTACCTGCATCATTTCTCCTGGCTAAAAGTTGCTAAATGAGAAACCAAGGTAATTCAAAAGTAGTAATGATTTTGAAAGAAAAATGAGATAAAAATAAAAGGAATTGCTTTCTTAACGTATGTAGAGTTAACTTCTTGTGAGGCCTTCTTAGCTTAATTACAGCCATATCTTACATCTTTTGAAATCCTCTTTTTTTTCCTAGCGCTTGTAGGAAGCCTATCTCTAGTGCAGGGATATCTGGATAGCAGTTCTTCTTCTGTCCTGCAGGCGTCTTATTATCCCTCGTGCATTGGTGACACTGCATGTACAGGTTCATCTCCTCCAGTGGTTTTCAGTAGCTATATCCAAATTTTCAAACCTTTTGTGATAAGGGAATGTTATGATTTGCTCTGTACCTGAGGATTGATCACCAGTGATCTACAAACCCTTTAATCATGATTAATAAGCGTATTTGAAAAAAATTAACTATCTAGCTGAGACAAACCTTGTTGCAGACCACGCCCTGTCATCTTTGTCTAAGGCCTTGCTAAGCCATCTTTACTTACTAAACTATTTTTCCATCTCAAAAGAAAATGGAATTAGGCACCAGCTCTAGAGCCCATGTTTACAATCAAATAGGTAACAGATAATGACTGACAAATATGCTGCTGCACTGTTAACCTTACACAAAGCCCTCTCCAGCCAAATGAGAACAACAGCAGAGATGGGAGCTCACTGCAGTGGGATGACCTTTGAAATTGAATCATGACCATTTCAACAAGTGATGTGGAACCTATAGCCTTGCTCATGGAGTATTCCAGTTCCTGCGTACACCAAGCTGGTGTATGCAGGAGCTAAGACAGAGCATTCTTTGCTCTTCCCTCTGCCAGATTTCCCTCCCAAGCTTTACTAGATATCCATGTTCCCAGGGCCCAGCCTGCAGTGCTCTTTTCTGCTTGTTGCTAGCTATGACATGTTTGATATTGCTTGCCTGTTTCAAAGAGTACTTCCCAGCACTCCTTGAATGATCATGCTATTTCTTATGCTTACTGACTTTAGGGTCTGGGCAGAGTGGTAGGGAGGCCAGGGACAAGAGAAGGGGCAGAGAGGGAAACTAAAGAGTACTTTCTGCATGGCTTCCAACACCAGCACGTTTTGTTCCTTGCCTATGAGGAATACTCTGAGTGTCCTGACAGTGTAATTAACTTCCAAAGTCACTGGAGAGAACATTCCATGTGGTTTTAATAATGACCCCTAGAAATTTAATGTGGCCCTTCTTTTTTTTTTTAGTATCATTTGGGGCCTGGCAGTCTAACTTTTGATTAAACTGCAGAAGAGTTGTGTTTTATATTAGAAAAATTTATGTCTCTATGTGCCTTGCAGAAATGCACCTGAAAGCTGTGTGCAATCCTCAGTAAAGGTTTCTTTTTTGAATGCTACATTTAACAAGCAAATACATTTCCTCCACTTTTCAAACAAGGGGAATAGAGCTGAGTTAAAAGTCTGAGGTATTTTCTGGAATAGGGAGTATTTCTCCGTGCTTTTATTGCAGATTTCTTTGTATTTATTGGAAACTACTAGGTGGTGGAACAAAACTGTGATTTGCAGGGTCTTTTAGCTTTAGAAGATCTTAGTCTGTATTCCCCATGTGTGAAAATCTTGCTAGCTGGCACTACAAGGGCAGAATCTTAATGCACTTCTTCAGGTTTCTTCTGTAGAGCATTGGTTTGATGTGGCCTCTGCCTTTTTACTAGCTAATCAAGGTCCACAGGGACTGAAGATGGGTAAGTAGCTATTCCACTTATCTTGTACATGTCCATATACAAAGATACATGGTTACTTACCACGGAGATGGACAGGAAATAACAGTGAGGGGAGAGATCTTTACCTCATTAGTAACATTACATTTCCTATAGTGCATATTTTTCATATATTAAAAGTTAATAAGATGGTGTTAGTTTACAAGACTTAAAAAGAGATGTGATCATAGTAAACGTGTCTAAAGGTTCAGAAAATGTTACTAAGATATTTTAAAGCATATCCAGAACTCTTTCCTTCATATTCTTTCTATGTCAAACAAAGTATTTTTTTGTTCCTTGTTTAAAGTTGTCCTGGTTGTCAAACCATAACAAAAGTCTTAAGGGCTGCAGCTATCATAAGAAAATTAATTTTTCTTATTATATTGGTTATTACATTTACACTTTGAGGTCCCAGCCTTGTCTAGGGCTTTGGGGAGTAGGTACGGTGTAACACACTTAGCAGGATAGCTCCTCTCAGAAGATATGGGAATGTGTCTGGACAAGACAAGAAGTCCTGATGCATCCCTTTTATAGATAAGAAATGGACAGATTAAATTATGCACTAAGTTAGTAACTAAGATGTAACAGAAATGAATAAAATCTTCTTTGTGGAAGGCTCTGCTTATTATTCCTACAGTAATGTGTATGTTTTTCAGTGGGCACACTGTCAACCAAAGCTAAGTTTAACATGCACATGAAAGGTACTTTGTTGGCATCTTTTCCTTGCCATTATATCAAAATTACTGCAGCTCAGCTGCCATGGCTTCAGATTGCTTCTTCCATATAGGAACAAAGTGCTGCTTGTAAGAACAGATAAGAACCAAGAATATATTTGGCACTATATAAATAATACTTAATATTTCCATCCCTTTATAAGTAACTCTCTTGCATTCTTCTCTCAAGTTTACACACACACCTGGATAGGGTTCTGTTTAACATATATATTTTCTCCATTGTTTAGAGAAAATATATAGATAGAACTTTTCAATTAACTGCACACATTCCAAGAGTTACAAAGTTCAGTCACTTCTCAGGAAGCTTTGGAACACCTGTAAAATGCTTCCATATATTTAGGTATCTGATAATATGAAGCAAAAAATAGAATAGCAATTATGCTGAGAAATAGGATCTTTCAGAGAGTAAAAATATAAGGAAAAAGTCAAGAATGATAGTAACAGGCATTGTCTCCAAGTCCTTAGCTCCATGTGGTGGGCTCACAGCCTGAAGTAAAAGATCAGCTGTATTGCTGTCTTCCTCTGTGCCAGAAGTAATTTTGGGCAAGTTTTTGAGGAAAACCCAGTAAGGTGCAATGGCTTTGTGTTATATTCAGAGTCTGATCTGCTGATACACTTAATTTTTGTTAGCTCTTAGCATTGAATACACTTGAAACTAGCTGAACTACGCTCCTAGGATGACACCTATCTGTCCAGTAAGGAGCTGTAATTGCTGTGAGAGTGGAGAAAATCATAGAATCAAGATGTCAATATTCTCCTAACTGTCTCTCTTGTCTAAAACACAGAGTAGAGAACAAGTTACATTTCTAGTTATACAGGTGATTTAAATAATTGGGCATAGAGGCAAAAGAGCAAATTTATGAAAACTTTAGCAGCCAGATGGAGTTCTGTGATCAGATTTCGGGGGGGATTTAAGGTATTTATTGTTGCCTGTAGAGGTGCTACCTTCACTGTTTTGCCATAGATCTAGAAACTGTTGATCATACTGCAATGTTTTTAATACTGATCTGACAATAGCACTAAACTGAGTTACTGAAAAAGACTACAAGGACTGTGATTTAACCTTATCTTCTTAGTGGTGACATTGTATCTTGCCTTATTTTTACACACTTCAGTGGAGGTTGTGCTCGCAGCAGAATGAAGACTCTTTCTGCATGTCAGTTTTGAAACATTTTCACTATGTTAAGCAGTTTGAGTCCTGAGAGCAGGAAATATGGGCTCACTACCAGAGTAGCTTTACACACATTTCATTCAGTAACTTCCCCCCCCCCCCTTATTTATGATGACTGTATTCAGTCTGCATAGAAGTGCAGAAGTAGTTGGAATGCTTATTTTATCACCAAGTTTGTATGATAAAATATGCTACAAACCACTTTTTTTTTCTTAAGGTTCCAAGAGAGTACAATCAATTAGATGCATATTTTCTGCCTTACACGACAGATCACACCCAGCTGCACAGCTTTTCTCAGGTTAGAGAACTATTATATATTCCACTTTCTTTTCCCTTCCCCATCTCCTTTAATTAATAAGGAAAACCAGACGTCTATCTGCATGAGGCATAGGTCCACAGAAAATACACATCTAGTTACTAGGATTTATCCACTGGGGCCAGACAGCATAGATAACTCTAATAATGAATTTGAAATAGGATTTTCTTATTACACTGAAAAAACCCAACAATTCCTCAGGCTTAAGGATAAATCAAAGGAAAGTGGCACCCCGGTGGACCAGACAGCCCATGGGCAGCCCAGTCACATGAGAGCCTCAGAGGTCACTACCTCTGTTTCAGCAGAGCTATTTGTATTGCTCGCTGTGGAGGTTCACATCACAGCTAAATCAGAATACTTAATAATCTGGCACCCAAATTTCATGTGTTGCCAACCTCAGTCCTTATGTGAGCCTTCCTTTCACTGCTTTGGAAGTTTCCCTTTGAGTCGTAAAGCATGGATACACATTCCTATGTTTTGACAACTCCAAAAAATTTAATTTAGAACCAACATTACGAGACTGTTCTAACTGTGTTGATGTACAGGTAGGTGAATTTTATTGCAGAAAAATGTATGCTGTCTCACAGCAGATACTCTGAAATGAGGAGGAAGGATTAACTGTAGTGAAATCGCTATTAGTTATGTGCTCTTTCTTCCAGAGTATGATACAAGTAGGGCCATTACAGAATTTTCCTCAGAAGCCAACATTTTTAGATCATTAATTGTTTTTGAGTCAGGTATCTGCTTTGCATGAATTTGATTAGTTTGGTTGGGTTTTTTTTGAGGATGCTTTGATTTCTTGCATGGGGGAATGGAAATGTAGCTCAGATACTTGAACCCATTCCCACACACATTCCCTTTCCTACCCATCCATAAATTTGGATTTTGGAAAGTCACAGTGGGGTTTTCTGAGATTTCTGAATTTGTGTCTCATGTCCCTGCTCTAATGTAAAAAGAGTCTCCCCAGCCAGTCCATATCTCCCAGAAGTCTCTGAAGCCAAAAAGACTGGAGTGATGGCCTGTCCTCACTGCTAAAGGAGACTGTGGTGCACTGCAGGAGATGTAGTTCAACAGGAATGTTCAATCTATACAGGAGATCAGGAGCCAAGAAAACTTGAGTACAGCTCCCACGGCTAAGCATGGCTCTGAGCACCTCACTTAATCTCCAATGTGACCACTCCCCATCTGTAAATTGGCATATACTTCCTTGTTTCACAAAGGCTTCAAGAGGATAAAAATCTGTGAAAGTTATGAGGTTCTCAGATACCGTGATAAGTCCCAGGATAAACAAATGTTGAATGCAAAACAGCAGCTTACATGGTACATATTCAATAGCATGTGGAATGAATTAGAAAGATGAAGAGAGGGAACAGAAGAATGAGAATGGGAAGAAGCAGAAGGGAGAAAGGATAGACAGTAACAGTGCAAGTCAGGCAGCATGACTGGAAGCTATGGGAGAGTCATGCAGAGTCCTAGCTCACTTGGAGTTTATGTTGCAAACTATCTTCTAAGTACATCTAAAGCAAACTGAGCCAATGGGTTACTAAACTGAGCTTTTTGCAAAATTCTTATGTTGACATTTTTGTGAAGTGGCCAAGAGTAATTCCCAAAGAAGGGACCTTACTGTGTGCACTTAGAGCATGAGTGGATATATTCAACCTAGGTTTTATTTAATATCTCACAATAGTCCTTTTTTGGGTATGGAAGGCAATATAAGCAGGTTAGAAAAAATCAGCTTTCGGTACTATGCCCTATTTTCTCTGATGTTTGTGTGAGGAAAAAGAGCAAGCCTGGATATATACTCATGCACATATGTAAATAAACAGGGAATAAAGCCGTACATCACTCCTTAGCTGCCCTTTCCCATCCTTATTTTTGGGTGAGAGTAGATATTATGAAACTGTATACTACATACTGGGAACAGATAATGGATTATTTTTCTGACAATAGAATATAAAAGATTAAGCATTCGCTCATGAAAAAACAAATCCCTTTATAGAACTGCAGGTTAAGCAATGTGGATAGATTAGATAAACTGCTTCTGTTTTCCAAAGAACTGAAAAGCATGGTCAGTAAGGAAGTGGAAAAGTTATCTGGCATCACAAGAAAGAGGAGAAAATATGGGATGCATGTATAGAAAGCTCTTAAAGACAGTGATATCAGGTAGATGGTTTTATCTGCCTACTGGAATGGGTGAAAAGCCTGCTGTTGGGATGGAGAGTGTATGTCCTTTTTGTTCCAGAACATACTGGATATGATACATTCCTGTGCAAAAGGAGATAACTCCCAGCTAAGCTTTCCAAAAAGCATTTAAGCAATGCACAGTAATTTATACCGGCTTTCTGCACTAGAAGTTGTCAAAATTGCCACTAGTCATACCAATGACTGCTCAGCTGCAGAGAAACAACAGTGACTGCAGATTAGGTGTACTGATGTTGCAAAACATCTTTTAGCAGCAAGGAATGAAAGGGCTTAATGTTAAATTAACGTTAAACACAAATAATTTCTCATTATTTGCTGAGGAATGTCTCAACTTGGATTCTCTCTAAGGTATCTAATGCTCTAACATTTAAAGTGAACTGGGTTGCCTTAGAAGCAGATGAATTGCATGTTTTGCTCTTTGCAGTGATAACTTCCTACTGAAAACAATGGATATTAAGAAATTTACTTGCTTGGGTAATTCCCTGTGTCCTCTTTGCATATACATGCATTATAGGGATATCCCTGCTCCCTCCCTAAAATCCCAAATCTCATTAATACTTATGATCTTCAGAAGCAAATTTTAAAATGCTGTTTAGATGCTGTTTGAAATCCTCTTAGGCACCTCATCTGCATTTGTGTGTCCAGATACCATTTAAAATCTGATGCTAGAATCCTATCTGACACTTAAAATAGAACTTCAAAATGTTGTTGTTTTTATAGCCTGATCTTCATGAAAAGCATCATATTTTAAAATTCCATAGGCTGAATCATTAAGGAAAAGAAAAACCAGAAACACAAACCACAACTGAAAATAGTGATAAAAGGGGAAAGTTTGACTTTGTGTTATGCTTTGAAAATTCTCTCTGCCAGTCACCAAGCAAGGTAGATTTTGGGAGGCAAGATTATAAATCCATTTAAAGTAATAGCAGTATTCTCTTTGATTTCAGTGGGCTTCACTTCACACCCTTCACTAAAGTATACTCTGACAGCTTTACACACTCCTTTTTCTCCATTTTATTTGAACAAAAGTGAAAACCAATGCAAGTGCCAAGAGAAAAAACAGCTAAAAATTGAACAGGTGATACAGACCTGCTGAACAACTGATGAAGGATGCAGCTAAGTACCCAGAAGTGTTTGGGAGGAAAAATGCAGGCATTATTTGAATAAACATGTTTAAAATACTGAAATGCATCAAAGGTATGTAGAAGATGGCCAGAATCCCAGAACAGTGTTTTGATTGTAGATAAATTCCAAACCACAGTATTCTGGAATTTGTCATGAAACTCCTTCGATAAAGAAATGTATAGGTTCCAAATGGTATGATATATTTTCTAATTACATGAAGGAAATACAATAAAGGGTATGCCTTCCTATAATCTTTAAGTAGTTTTTAATTTAAAAAGAAGATTGGTGTATAGAATTAAGTAAACTTCACGACTTATTTTCCCCACATCTGTTTGCATAGTGGTTTTAATTTTAGGATTTCCCCAGGACCAGCACTCCCCCTTGCCTCCTGAAGCAGGCAGTGGAAGATCACTGCCATCTACAGATTGGAGATAGCATCACTAATAGAGTAAATTGTTGGAACAGTTTCATGTGGGAACATTTCTCTCTCTTTGCCTTGAGCACTTGTCTCCCCATCCCCTCTTCCCCCTGAAAAAAACCCACAAAATCACCCAACACACACTGTTGTCTCTGTAGCACCCTGTTCATAATCACCCTCGTTAAAGGCAAAGCACAGTACTTTATGAATCCTAGAAGCCTGTAAAGTCTTAAGCCAAAGTTGAAGAGGGAAAAAAAGGGCAAGTTTCACAAATGTGCTTTCCATTACATAGTATATATGTCAAAATGTAGTATACATGTCAGAATTATAAATGGCATCTTAAAGATTTCTCAGATAGCAGCTGAGAAAAACAACAAACTCTGTGGACATTTGTACAGATGGATTAAGTGAGTACTTGCTTTCCATGTATCGGTGCATAGGTCATATTTGAAAGATGGCCTATCATGAAAAACAAGCAAATATGGCCTGTAGGAAGAGCAGAGCTATAGTTTTAGCTCAATTTACTCCCCATCTTTTATTTTCTTCCTCCAAAGAAGGAGGTAAAAAAAAAAAAAAAAATCTGATAAAGCTTCATGGTATTTTTATTTATTGCAGATGAACCATACATTTGCAGCATATGAAAGCCCATTATATTTAACATAACTTTAACAAATTTTTGTCTTCCTTAATTATAAGGAAAACTTTCATCACACAAGTCAGACATGGTTTAATTAATACACAATAGCTGTCACTATCTTTTACTCTCTTCCAATGTTCACTTTTTCACTGAATCCTTGAAATAAACGCGTATCTGACAACATTAAGAAATATCAGAATCATGGATTAGGCAAATTAGAAGTGGTCCAGTGTCTACGTTAAGGCTAAACGACTTGTCAGCTTGCATATGATTTCTACTGTGTTACACTTGACTCAGTAAAGAAACTGATAGCACCAAAAGGACCCTAAGAAGAGATGACTGATTTCCCACTGACATATCTAAGTGTAGGACTGGGCTCACTGAAATGATTTTTAACTAACACTTGAGAATTCAAGCCTGCAGGAGATCACCAAGCTGGAATAGCTAGGTACAAAAATAGGGGGTAACTTAAATGCAATAGAGTTAAAGCACTCTGTAACTGCAGGGGATTTCAGCTACTGTCTGTCCAAATATTCTTATTCATGCACTTGAGAAATGCTGCTTCTTTGCTTCCCCAGGTGAGAGAAATTCCCTGGCTTGTTTCCCTTGCTGTCTGTATATCATCCTAGCAGCTAGGGTAGAATTTTGCTTTGATTTGGGAGTCCATTACACCATGATAATACAATTGCTCCAAGGAACATGTTCTGGTACACACAACATGCTTTTTGCCTATACTACCAACACCAAACAGCCGTAAGTCTATTGCTGGAGAAGCTCAGGCAAGAAAAGCAACAGCCAGTCTGGTCTGATAGTAGGAAAGAATAGGTCTCTGACTCCAAAAACCTTTACCATCATTGTTTTGCAGGACCAGCTTCCTCTCTAAAATCCTGTGCCCACTGAATTGCAGCAGAATATATGCCAGGCTTCCTTAAAAACATTTGAGAATTCAAACCCCAGTTCACAAGAGCAGCTTTCAAAAAATACAGGTGGAAAGTTTGGGCCCCACTGAAGTCAGTGGCAGAAGTCCTCTCAGCTTCAGCAAGGGCAGAGTTTCATTCATGATATTGATTCAGCTGCTACCTTTAAATACGACAGTTTTCAGGTCTTTTCTACAGAAACTCAATGTCAGGTGTGTTTATTATTTTAAACTACACGATTTCTTTAGAAAAGTAAACATCTGAGTACCTTTATATTTCACCAAGCAAGCTAGGGAGTCTGTCAGGAGGCATATGTGTATTTCACACATTTGAACATGTATTTAATTGCAATGGTTATCTGCTAACTACGGAATGAAAGCTCTGCTTGTCTTCCCTGTCGCTTTCAAAGGGCGTTTCTGTACATAGCCAGAAGGTGGCATTCATGGTTAACAGTTAAAAGAATTAATATAGGCCATTTCTTTGCATATGAGGGAGGGGAGAGAAAGGGTTTCTTAGTATAGTGGCAGTTACTCAATTAACCATGATGCTTAAAGTAATGCAATAAAATTGATTTATGTATTCAGAGTTTTACAAGGAGTAGCAGAGTTATCCAGTAGTAGACATTAATCTTCATGACAAGACAGCAGGGACCTGGCAAGTTGTATTCATCTCTCTATAAAGTATTTGATTGGAAAAGTCCTTGTCTTCAGACAACTGAAGCCACTTTCCCATAATTCTTTGACCACTATAATACCCGCTGTTATCAGATCAGTTAGGAAATTCAAGAAAAAAAAAATAAAAATTGAAAGTTATCCAGTCAATGAATCTTAATCAGATTTTTCAAAGTCTGATCATTCCCATTCGTGATCCAGTCAGTCTATGGAGTATAGCCATATTTAACATCTGTGTCACATCATGCCTTTCCTGTTGCCTCATTGATCAACAGACAACATGTGATGATTCCCAGATGTTCAAACATGGCAGATCCCAAAAGACCTATTAAATTACACTGAAAGCAAAACAACATCCATGCTGTAAAAGTTTTGTTAAAATCAGGTATGTCTGAATATTCACAAACTTGCTATGAGATACTTACTGATATTCAAATTGCTTTTAAACATTCCTTGAAATGTCCACATTGTGTATTATTTGAGGACACTGTGTGACAGAGTTGATAACTTTCTGTCCTGTGCTATGAAGCAAGCTAAAATAAAAGTAGGCATATATATTTATACACAGGGAAGATAGACCACTGGATTTTTTACTGTTTGTCATCTTTTATTACATACAGCCGGTGTTCTTTCAGATTTTTACTCAGATTTCTTGCTGATTATAGGGTTTTTTCCCTGATAAAGCTGAATAAATTATGAAAGAAGCTTGTGCGTTCATCCTCTAAGCAAGGCAAGGCAGCATGTGTTGTTCTTCAGCATGTGTTGTTCTTCAGCATGTCCTTTTTCCACTCAAAAGGATTATTATGAAGACCAAGACTTATTAAGATGATACTTAAAGATTTGTTCTATAACTGAAGAACAGTTACATGATATTCTGCGTTGGATTTCAAGCAGTAAATGTGCTACAGTTTATGCCAGACTTATGCTCCATTGTAGCATAACAGCATACATGTTGTTATGCTACAACATTGAAACTGTCCCTGCCATTTCTGATACAGTAGTTCTAACATGAAGATGACTATCCTTTGCACCTTCCTAAAGCTAGCATTACTCTTCTAGTGACACTTTAGTTTCAAATGTTAGGCTGGTATTGTCAACAATGAGAACACCATCATTTTCTGATGAAGACAAGCAACTGCATGCAGAAGATTAGGAGCTCTGTTTTGTCACCTAAGAAATAACAGCACAGAGCTCAGGTGCAATTTGTTTGAAATCAGGGCAACATTTCTGCACATTATTCCCACTCATTGAAGTCATAATATTGACTCATTTGAAGTTACAGTTTATTCTGCCCTATTCTTTAATAAGAAAGAACATAGCTACTTTAGAAAGGCCAGCAAAAAGAGTGATGTTCCTTATGTGGATATTTCTGACACACCATTTGTTTTTCTTTTAAACTAAATAAGCTTTTGAAATAGGCTGATTTTTCTTCCCCAGAACAGAGGTTTAAAAATGTCAGTTCAGAAATGGCTACGGATTTCTTTCTGGTATTTTCCAATAGAAAAAGTGCAGTTTGTTACGTTGTTGTACCTCCAAGAAGAAGCTCCACTGACGCAGTCCCTCATGGCTGGCTGGTCTCCTGGTGAGACTACATCTCCCACAGTGCAATACGCTACTGCCCTGATCAAACTCCCGTAAGGGCCCACCTTGGTATGCACAGGGTCACAGATGCATTAGGGGAGATGTAGTTCCTTGGGGGAATGCGGCCAGGAAGGGAGGGTCAAACAGGCAAACCAGGTGCTTGTGTAAAGTAATGGTGCTGGAGCGAAAATGGAGGGACTTGAAGTTCAAATGAAGGTTTTTTTTCCTGATATGGTCAGAAAACTGATCATTTAGGACAAATAGACCTACCCGAAGGAAAATATCTTACAGTTTTTTTTTTCAGTGGTTTATCAAATCAGAAATCTCAAGTATGGAGGAAATAAAAATGTTCTGGGGACCCAGATTAGTACTAACTAATACTCTGTTATTTCCAGGATTTTCTCCACAGTGGAGTAATTTTGGACATTCACATTTTTATTCCAATTTACACATGTAACTCATTTTTTTGACTGTCTAGAGCTGTCTGAGAGCAGAGTGCCTACATATATGTTGAGTAAAAACTAATTACTTTTACTGCCACCAGAAGCAACTGAGGCACCTAAAAGTTACAAGACCTCCAAGTAGGAGCTGCTCAGGAGTCCATCCACATAGTATAATTTGCAAAGTATTTACAAGGAAACACAAAGAAGTAGGCTGTTGAGTTTTCAGATTTAGAGTAGCTACTTACAGTGCACACACGTGTAACTTAAAAAGAACCAACTCTATCTAGATTTGAGTTCATCTAAACTGTTTGTGTCTTTTTAAGAGAAACATCTAATTAGAACCATATGTATTAATTAATGGCATAAGACCTAATGAGGTTTTGTTTTGTTGCTGACACTTGCAGAACAACAGGCAGAGATTTAGGAAAGTAAGTGAAGATAGAAGTATCTGCAGGATCATGAAGCAGCATGTGGAATACAAACATAGGAAAGAGACAAGAAGAGAAGCAAAGATCTGGATAATGGTAAAGCAACACATATGGAAAGTCAGCTTGAGAAGAACAATCACGTATGCCAAAAATAATTCACTAGCTACATTTTGTTAGAAGATCTGGGGAACAAACATAAGTGTCCTAAACAACTGATGTAGGTTAGCCAGAGTGTCTAACGGCCCCAGGGTCACATATCACTCCTCTGACTGCCAGGAGTGTCTGTGTGGAACAGGGAGCTTTCCAAATTCTGGCCAGTGCTGGCTGTGTAGAGAAGACTGCCTGTTCTTTTCCCTTTCTTATGAAATGTATACTGCGATGCAAAGCCATATCAGAAATATCTGAGCTCGTTTATCTGCACAGCAAGTGCTATGACACACAGAATTGCTTTTTTTATGTTCCAGAAGCAAAACCACAGTGTTAACCTGCTTCTGTATGTGAACATATTTTCATATCACCAACTTCTTTTTTGTGTAATTTTAAATAATTATTTCATCTAAGTATATAGAAAGGGTGCTGAAACAGGCTCATGAGATGTCCTTACTGTCTTGGGCATTTCTGGCAGAAGGATTTTCTTCCGACTTTGTTATTAAGGTAGTTTGCTTTTGGGATTGTTCTCCCAGTGGAGGCTCCCAGATTTGTCCTGCAACATCAAACCTGGAACCAACACTGGGAAAAATAATGAAATAGAAGAAATTTGTGACCAATTTTATGCAGTGTTGTTGGGATTTCACTCTGGATTGCTATGCTAGACATTATTTTCATTTACTTGGGTTAATATCCATGTATTAGTGTCAATTCAGTGTAGTATTACTCTTTTTTTCTAGAATTGTGAGATGAGGTCCCACTTTTTTCAAAGAGCACACAACATTATATCTGAGCCTGCTTTATTTGTAAAGCTTCCTACAAGTTTTCTCTTGTGGAGAGGAGTATTGGAAACTGTTCTTTCAAATGGCACAGTTTTCCTGGAGGATCACCTTTTCAGAATGCTTGTTTTCTTGGCTCTAGTTTTCAAATGCATTCTTTTCTTCTGATCGAAAATCCACAGCCTATGACCATGGTTTTGACAGGTAGCATGCTAAAACTAACCCAGTCCTCTGAGCTGTCACTGAATACATGCAGTCCTCATGGACCATCAGTAGCTATCACATCTGCCTGAGAGTCTTGCTCACTTTTGTCTAACACTTTACTCCTTCCCTCCTATTCAACATAGTTCTGTGAATGCTCCATTTCTGATGTAGCAATTTCTTTTTCAAGCTGAAAGCCACAGAAGCCTGTAGGAGTGTAAGCATTTGAGGTTGGTTTGGTTTGGGGTATTTTTTTCTGCTTTAGCTCTCCTTTCCCATTGCCAGTATTTTGAAGATGAAGTGTGGGAAATTAGACTTCTTCAACATGTGGAGAATTCATGAGTAGTTTACATTTACTTTTTCTATCATGAATCCAGAATTTGGGGTTGTGTCGTGGTTTAAGTCTCTCTCTCACTCACTTCCTCCTTTTTCTTCCCCCCCTCCTGGGGGGATGGGAAGGAGAATTGAAAGAATGCAACTCCCACAGGTTGATACAAGAACAGTTTAGTAACTAAAGTATAACACAAGACCACTACTGCTACTACCAATAATAATAATGACAAGGCAAATACAAGGAAAGAATACAAATTGCTCACCACCCAATACCCAGCCCGACCATGCAGTGCACCCCCACCCTTCTGTGTCTCTGCCCTCTGTCTTTTGCATCCTGGGCATGACGTGCTGTGGTATGGAATAACCTCTTTGATCAGTCTGGGTCAGGTGTCCTGTCTCTGCTTTCTCCTGGCTTCCCCTCCTCCCTGGCAGAGCATGAGGCTCTGAAAGTCCTTGGTCAAACCAAAACATTACCAAGCAGTAACTGAAAACACTGGTGTTATCAGTGCTGTTCCCAGGCCCAAAATCAAAACCACAGCACTGCACCAGCTACCAAGAAGGAGAAAAATGACTGCTGCTGCTGAACCCAGGACAGGTTGCTACTCTCTAACTCAGCTACAGATGAAAACCTCCTTTATGGGTCTCTCATAGGTTTAGCTCAATGACTCCAGTCTTGGTAAGCAGTAAGGTAAGCCAAAGGCTTCTCTGTAGGTTGGTTTGCCATGTAGTTATTCTTGTCCTGTATCAGGTGACTACATCCAAAGTCTCCTTCTAATGCCCTGTGTCGAAATTTATTGCAGGGTAAGCTGATCCACAGTGACTTATTCTGAATAATTCTGAAGCCTTAAGGAATAAGTAAGTGCCTTACTTAGGAAGCAAGCATGGCCCAGAATCAAATCCAATAGAACTTCATTACAAATTCATAATTTCTCCCGCTTTTGATGCTTTATTTTGTGGCAGTAACTACCAAAGACCCAGATCGCATTTCACCAACAGATTTCTCATTTTTAAGAGCCATTGAAGCAAACATGGATGTAATTGGCTGCAAGTTCCAAGTAATTTCATCTGCTAAGATACCTCTGGATAATTTTTTAAGTATTTCTGGGTTTCATTCTGCTGAAAACCTGACACTTCCTATGGCTGCTATTGCATTTTCAGCACTTCAGGTTATTTGTTCACTGAAAAGTGAATAGCTGTAAGCGTGTTTGCCACATCTTCAGGTTGATTTTCTGCTTTGTTTTTCACATAGTATTGGCCATACTGAAATCCAAGTGAAATATGAATTTATCCAGGTATCTGTCTTGTTTGAATTTCACAGGACCAATTTTCAAGCCCAATTCTCCCATGCAAGTAGCCAGTGCATATTTTCTAGTCACTGCCTTGATTTGAGCCCAATTAGGAGTCCTCAGTTTGTACAAATTTCACTGTCCTTTTTAGCACATCTGATTCCATAACAATAACATGTTGGAGCCAATATCTGTTGTTCTCATGCACTTTGACATCTTCTGAGTGGTTGGACTGTAATTGTTGTTTAAATACCCAGACATACAGAACTTTGGCCCTGAAGGTCCCCTGTTTCCCAGACTCTGTGAAGCACTTTTCACTATTACTCATGTAGTACTAGGCCCTGGAATGTCTTCTTGCAATGCTTCTTTTTAACAGAAGCTTTTTTTTCCATTGTGCCAGCATTTATCTGAACCCCTTCCCATAGTTTTTGTACTATTTCTGATTTCCCTCATTTTACAGACTGAATTAGTAATTTTTCATAAACCGTAAGGACTATCATCCAGCAAATCACAGTCCCTTTTTTTTCCAGGAACTATATGTTATAGCTAACTACGTGTTATAACTAAGTTTTTAGGTATTGCTTAGGCAGCACATATTACTGGCTACAAGCTATGACTTTTGCTTGTATCTGAACTAAATTTCAGTCTCTTTCAGGGTGTCTCTTCCATATCATTAGCACCTAAGTAGGACTATTGAAGCTGGCTCACTAATTAGGTTTTCACCTTATCTGTATCACTGAGCAATTAAAGCTATGAAGCTGAATTTCCACAGGGCATTTCCCACTTGCAAATTCTTATATCACTTCAACAAGGTAGCTGCTTCCCTTGAGCTATAAACAGGATTATAAAAGAAAGGAAGTTGTAGATAGCCTTACTCACGTTCTTTATCTAATCCAATTTTACAGCTACAGTGACTCTAATCCATTGATTCCTCTCCACAGTAACTTATTTCAAGCTTCTGGTCCACTGTTTCTTTAAAGCCAAAGATTAACCTAAGACTTATTCTCTCCCTAATTCCGCAGTACAGGGAGATTGCTTTAACACCTTTTATGGAACTCCAGTTTCTTAGTTTAGGTCATTTAGGCATTAATTTCTCACCTGAGCCCTCTACAAATGTGTTGCTAATTAAAGCCCCACCCAATTTGACCTGGACACTTAACGTCTTGCGGCCTGTTCCATTAGGAGGAGTAATTGGTGCTGAAATCAGGTGTTGGTGGTGTAAATCTTGTTTACTTGTGAAGTGTCTGAAAATGGTCCTTCCCCAGCACCATAGCATGGTGAGTGCAGGCCTTTCCCAAGCATTTTTCAGTCCAGAAACCTGGAAAGGCTTCACTTTAAGGTTTGTCTTCCAGAGTGAACATGGACTGGTGCTATGCTCTTTGCTTTCTCTTTTGTCTCTTCTGCCTTTCTGTACAGAGAGTTCTTTGTCAAGTGAAAGCCAGTCAGAGGTCCTCAATTCATGAATACATCTGTCTTTACACTTTGTTTCATAGAGTATATAATTGTTTCCAACAGGAGGGACAGTGATTCCTTTCTCCCAATTTACAACATGACAATTATTCTGAAAGTTCTTGTATGTTTTGCCATTGTTCTCCCTGCTGTTATGAAGAAGTAACTGTAACACACTCTGAAAATGCCTCTCCCAATCTAACAAAAATGCAGTGAGCATGACAGTGACACTGAGAGCCCTGCTGCAGCCAGCAAAGGTTATCTCTGAACTGCTTCCCGGGTCCATGTGCATGTTTCAGCTGAGTCACAACTCCCTGGTAATCTCGCAGCCAGGATCCCGTGGTGTGTCGCAAAGTGTATCTTCCCAGGAGTACAGTGTAGCCTGGCAGTGCTTTACCACTGTAGGCATAACCACATTGCATATTTGTATCAGCACATTGCTGATGTGCAGGCATATTGAAGCATACAACGAATCCATCCTGTAATGACCAGGCAAACAACTAGACAGTTATTCCTGCATAGGGCTTCCTGACACATCTGCTCCTCCAGGAGGGAGACGGTGGGAGACCCAGCCCTTCGCAACCCAAGCAGCATCAACACAGTTATGGAGCCACCCTACTGAGTGTATTTTGTTGTGATGTATAGCTCTCACTAGCTGCGTTCTCGACCACTGTGTGTTCATGTTTTCAATGCTACAATAACATTATGATGTATAATAATAGATCTGAGGTGAATAAGCTCAATTACAGATGCTACATGGACTCATAAGAAATGAGGCCTATGAAGAGAAAGCAGGAACCTTACTGTACATAATGCTAGAGTGATGCAATCAGCACTTAGAGGCCTTTTGGCACTTAAGCGAGCATCTTGCCATCGGCAGGCCGCCCCCCCAGCGGCAGCTGCGCGCCCGCCCGCAGGGGTCCTCCCGGCCCCGGCAGGCGCCCGCCCGCTCACCTTTCCTTCCCCGCTGTCTCCATGCAACATCGCAGCGTGGGCGTCTTTGAGAGCTGACATTTGCATAGCCCCGGCAAGCGGCCAATCGGCAAGCGGCTCTTGTCTTTGATTTGCATGTGCCGCGGCCGCGGCCAATGGGGTGTGAGCGGCAGGGCCCGCTCTGAAGGCGATGTTCCCAGCGGCGCGGGGCGCCGGGGCCGCGGGTGACACAGCGAGAGGCCGCGGGGACCCGCCGGGACGTGCCGGGACCTGCGGGCGCTCGGCGCCGGGGGAAGATGTCGGTGGCGGGGCTCAAGAAGCAGTTCCACAAAGCCAGCCAGGTAAGGGAGCGCCTCCAGGCCGCGGCAGGCGCAGAGCCCTGCGCGTGGATGGGTGGCTCGCCCCGCGCCCGCTGCTGCCCGCCCGCCGCAAGGCGCAGCTGGTACCTCAATCTTCTGCTCCACAGTGGTGACAGCGGCATCGCTCCCTGGCACCGCGGGGAGCGGTGTCTGCAGCTTCACCTCGGGGTTCTGTTTGTCACTGCCTCTTACCTCCTTATATAGATCCTGGCAAGAAGGGTCGCCCCTGTCCTTTTGCTTGGGGCTTCAGATCTTTCTTTTACTTACTAATATTTGTCATTTAGTGCTGGGTTTGTGTTTGTACTCCCAGGCCTCAGCTGAAGGTACAGGCTGTAGGGTACCAGCTTTTCCCTGAATAATTCATTGTGTTGTTATGCCACAAACTACTGGTTTGTTATCCTACCTGGCATACCGTGTATTGGTCCTGTAGAGGGTATCCTATGTTTCTAGAGTTTTCCCTCCTCTTCTAGATGCTGTGTTCTCATCTTTTCCTGGGTGAACCTTCATCTTCTCCTGACTCTTTTCATTTCTGATCTATTTTCTCGTTTACAATGTGTTTTTCTTTAATACTTTCCCTGATTTCTCTAGAGAGAGAGCCCCCTTTCTACCAAACAGGTGGACAGGTTGCATTGCACAGCAGGATAGTGCTAACCTAAAGCCCCACGCTGATGGGGTAGCTTCAGGAACTGGCAGCAGTGGGTTCTTCTCACCGAAGGTGTTTGGAAGCCTCAGCTGTTTTGCTTGCACATTTCTGTGAGATCTGTATTTTTGTTGACTGTCATCAAACATAATGCTAATACTGAAGTTAGTGTCTGTAGCATATTCAGTCAAACCAAACAACTGCTGTTGTCTTGGTGAGAGTGAGAAAATAAAGGTTCATCGGGTGCTTAGCTGTCATCTTTCTAGGTCCTCCTTCAGATATTTGGCTTGTCAGCAGCCCGAATGCAGAATGTGCACTTTGTTTGGATCTAGAGATGCTAAATATTTGTATCTGATTTGTTTCCAGTAGTGTTCTTTGTACTGTGTTATGTACTGATCTTGAAAACTGTCATGAATCTGTAACTTTAGCTGTTTCTGTGAGAAAGTGTGACACTTCCAGGGGAAACAAATCTAGAGGACAGTTAATAAAACGTTTTGGCTTGTTTTGTTCCTAATTTGTGGTGTTAAGGCATGTAGCCTTTGCTGTGGTAAGTTTGTCACTTGAGAAGAAGGAGGTATTTAACTGAGGAAGTCAGAGGGGTAACCACAAGTGCTGTCTCATGTAGCAACTGGTAACAGTGCAAGTTGCTTCATCCTGCCTGGATGTCCGGTAAACATAAAAAAAAAGAAAGGAGGGAGGAGACCTGATCAAGGTAGCAGCGATGGCAGAAACAACGGATGTGCTGAAGCTGGCTGTACATGTATAGAGAAAATGTTGTACAACTTCCAGTATTCATTACAGTAAGGAACTGCGATGCATAACTCGGGTAGTGTTCCTCTTCTCAGGGTGGGTCAAAGGTGAGGTTTCCACTTATTTTCAAATGCAGGACTGAGCAAGGATTTCAAAGGAAGTTGATTGAAAAAGTCTATAGGGGAAAAAAATACCTTTTAGTAGGAACTTAATGTGCAGGGAAAAGACAGTGGAACTGGGTTTTTTGGTTTTGGTGCCTGAGGAAACGCAAGACACTTCTTAAGAGCTCATTCTGGAAAAATTCAGAAAAGATGTTGAGTAAAGTAGTAGCGGAAAAAATAAGAGAAGAGATAGCATACATAGAGTTGATCAAAACATCCAGGTCTAAATAACTGATCTATTTATCTCTGACACACAGAGACACAGTCATGCCCATGTGTATAAGATACAAACTAAACAGTTGTTGAAACTAACAAAAATAAAGTGGAATGTGTAAAATGGAAATATTTGCACTCCATCTTTTTGCTAAATTCTTTTACAATACGCTAAACCAAGCAAATGCAGAGCATGAAAGAGGGATTTCTCAACAGAACATTTAAGTCTCTTAGTACTGTAGGATCACTTAAGAAGGCGTATACCTTTGTGCATTGAATGGATGAGAGATGCAAGGGTAACTGTTAACAGCAGAGACAGGCATTGCTTGCAGAAAGAATGAAATTAATTCCTTTAGTGTTCCCAAAGGAGAATGGGGGCAGATGACAAAACCTGGCAAATTTCCCAGAGGACGTTCAGGAATACTGAAGGGAATGAGACTTGTGCCAGGACATGTGATTAAGGAATAAAAATAATATTTGAAGGCTGACAAAACCTAAAGACAAAACTCTGAAAGGTAAAGCAAGTGGGTTAAGACAGTCTGTATTTAACAGTTCATTCAGAAATGTGAATAAATACTCAAGAAGTGACATATCCATATACTTCCAAGATACTATTTCCATGCTAAATCAGACATCTACTGAAATACTGTAGTATGTAAAATATACGCATGATGTAAAATATACATCAGTTGAAATAAACCACAGTTCTAACTGAAATACAGATAGTATGAAGTTATAGAAAGATTAAGTAAAATAAAATTGAGTTATTCTATAACTCTGTGTACTCTAACTGAACCACTTAACTGTTGCAGAACCCTGCTTTTTGCAGAAGAAATGCATTTCAGTTTTGTCTTTACCAAAAGCCAGCATCTTCTGTGTGTTTTTATGTAGAGCTTTTGTGTTAACGAGCCGTGATCTCCTTTGTGTGTAGGCTGAAATCCCCAGTTTAGAGAGTCCAGGAAAAAGCAAACAATACTTAACATTTTATACATGCTGTTGAGGTTTCTGGGGTGTTTGGTGCATGTCAGATTGGTTTATCTGAAGTTTCAGTGAAGTAAACATGTGTTTGCTTTAAAAAAGGTCAGCAGCAAACTTCCCGTGGTTATTGAAGCCCTCCCCAAAACCAAGCATGACATGCTATTGCAGGCTTGGTTGGAGTAGTAAAAAGCCATCATGTTTCTGTTAGTAATGCATTAATTCCCAGTATGTGTTCTTGTTATTTTTCTCCTAGAATTATTTTACTCAATCATATTATTTTTCCAGTGAAAATAGCAGGTGTGTGTAGGTTTTCACCTAAGTATCTGCTGGTGAGGTTGAGAAGACAATTCTTGAGTTCTGAGCATCTGGTAGAACTACCAGAGTGAGTGGTGTTTTAACTATTTTTCTATATTTGCCAATATGTAAAGCTGCAGTTCTGCTCCATTATCTGTACCGTAATAATGGCTTCCCCTGGTATCACAGAACTGAAAGACCCAAAGCTCATATCTAACCCAAAGGTCGTATATCTGTTGTGTAATAGCTTTCAGGTACACTAGAATTTTCTTTACTATGCTTATATTTAGGATATTTAGGTTTAAATTGAAATACTCAAGTGGACTGGAATGAGGATCGCTTCCATTATGCCCATTTAATATCAGGGATGATCCCTTGAATATAAGCAATCTCAAATAATGAAATAGAACCCATGTGGCATCTTACCACCTCTCAGTGGCTTATAAGTGGGTACAGGCTGTTTCTGAGAGCTGATAAAATCACCTGCCAGTCTCATGGAATTCAGCATTTGCCCTCTTCCCCCCCCCCCCCCCCCCCCATTTTTTAATGTATTTGCAAATAGAATTTTCACATTAACCTTCAGGGAGTTCTGTTCACGATGAGAACTTGTCTCGTGTCACTTTCAGCTTCTGACATATCGTTTTCCTGTTTTCAGTTTGAAGTCTTTTGATGTAGGTGTGTGTACCTCTGCCTGCTGTTTTTGTAGCCCTTGGTCTCTGTGGTGGTTATGCATGTGGGATAACCCAGCTGGTGGGAGGTCTGTATCTTCTGATGCTTACTGGGAGTATATTTAGAGTGGTGTTTCTGTTTAGAAAAGCAGTAGGCACACAGAGTGAATAAGAGAGCCTTAAGAGATGGCAGATGCTGTTGTAATTTCTGCTGTGCTCTAAAACTGCAGCCAGGCTAGTATTTTGGTGTGAAGATGTGTGTAGTTAGAGGCTAGTGAGCTGTGAACCTCCCTCCCTTAGGGTGTTTTGAAAGCTCAGCCACAGTGCTGGCATAGGAAATCTGCTGTCGACTTAGAATTAACGTTTTGGGTTTTTTTTTAATTGTAGCTGAAGTCTGTGTATAGCAGCAGTGCCATTACCAACAGCTTATTCATATTGTATTTCTTAGGCTTAGCTTCTCAGCAATAGTAGAAATTAATGAGTTTTGAGGAAACGCATGACTTTCAATTATTATGAACATCTTGCTTGTTATGTCGGCGTCAAGAGCTGGTGATAGCCTATGCAGACTGGCTTCTTGAACCTTCTCCTATTGTCAGTGGAGAAAGAGAGGCTCCAAGAGTGTGTGAATCAGGAGCTGGCTCTGTTGTCTATAGATAGAGCTGAAGGGGGAGCAGATTTCCTAACCAAAACAACCAAAATCTGTTACAACCTTTTTGCCTTCTTAAGGTGATTTAACCTGGTGTAATTAAGTACATATTCCGGGCTTTGTCTCTTATGTGTCCTGAATGGCATTTCTCTTTTAGAGTACTGCATCTTTGTGTTAGCAATGTTTTCAAAAGCTTCTTTCTGTTTTTAATTTCTTAAAAACATTTGGCAGTCACTAACAGTTGCAGGGATGCATCTTCTCTCCCCAATTTTGCTTTTACTTCACTGATTTATGTGACTCTTTGATTCAATCTGTTGGAATAAAGACCAGATCAGAATCAAGACCTTGTTGTTTCCCAAACAAAATAAGTCTTGTGATTGGGTTTTGCTGTGGTGTTTGGCTTTTTTTGTTTTTCTTCTTATTTTTCTTTTCTGTTACATTGTAAGTGAATGATACTAGCTTAGACATAATATTTAAGCCTTTTTCCAAGTCCATGTTGACATTGAGTTAATACACACAAACTTTATTTACCTAAGTGCTTGCTAGCAAAGGAAGTATGTTGGTAAACTAGAAAGGGACAAACTTCATGGAGAACCTGAACTTGCCAGTGAGACATGAGAAGAAATGTTAGGACTATAAGCTGTTATTGTATAGTCTGTTAGAAATGCTGTACTTTCACATCCAGCCTAAATTTGGCATGGTAAATCCAAGATATTGGTAAAGAGAAAGTGATCTTCTGTCATGTTCCTAGTTTCCATTAGATCATTGGATGTACTCTTGCAAACCTTATAGAATTATAGGGGTAGGATAGTGGTGAAAAGAACAGTAGAATTTAGTTTATTGTTTGAGATGTTCTGAAATGGATGATTATACACATTTTGGAGAGAAGAGTAAACCCTCAGCCACTGGCCAGGACAAAAAATAACATTCCTTTATCCTCTGTGTATATGTAAGTATCTAATTAGACAGCATAGTTTGTCTTTACCTGTGTCATGGCTGGAGACTGTTATGCAATCCAGTGATTATAACAACTATCATGTACATTATGCACTGTTCATCTTCCTCAGATGATGTGAGGAAAGGCTGAGGGTTTGTGTAAGTCTTTGAAGATTTGCTAGTTCATGGAGTATTTGTTTGGGGATTTTGTGTGGGGTTCTTTAGTTCTTTTTTGGTGGTTGTGCAGTATGGGGGCACTAATCTGCACTTCAACCCTCTTCCTTTGGCATTAGTACAGCTAACTGACTTCTGAGTTGCGTGGTTGACTTTTGGCTGTGCAGCCCATCCTGCTTATGCTGAAGCTTGCTTCCTGGGGCCCAGCTGCTGGGCTAATGGGTAGAAAATAGGAAGACAGTTCCTTGCAGCATGGAGGTGATTTTCTGTGCTAAAAAATGTATCTGTTGGAGTTGGGAGGAGGGGGAAACTAGATCTCAAGATTTAGGCTTACAGTTATATTTTCAACTGTATTCATCACCTGCTAAGTACCCTCCCAGTAGGGCATAAATGTAGGAAAAATAAACTTTGAGTGCTTCAGTCAGCATACAAATCAGCAGAAGACAGCAATCATATGCCTCTGCAACCTTCAACAATGCAGCTCTCAAAGCCTGCAATAGAAGTGTGATAATGCTGTGAATTGAGAATATAGCAGAAATGCAGCTGTAGTTTGGAAGGAGGTTAGTTATATTTTACACATAAAGTATTGATATATAAGAGTCTGAATGTTATTGCAATTGAAAATAGTATAGTGTAATGGAATGGAAGCTGAGCTTTCTCCTTGAGCGCATCTCCTTTTATAGATTCTTGGCTTTGCTGAAGAGTTCTGCGCAGGCATCCTGAAGGTTTGTGTGAGAGCTGGCACTCCATCCTTAACTCATGCTGTTGCCTGAGTCATTGCAGCACATGTTGGGTAATACAGTGCAGTGCAGTCTCTTGACAGTCCTGCAATGCTGAAAAACAAATAGGTGAGTGAAGCAAAGCAACAGCATTGCATTAAGATTTTCTTCAGCACCATTTGCTAAGTGTTGCTTGAAGTTGCTTAAATATCTTGAGCAGATACATTTCTCCCAGGAAGTCACATTCTTATACAGAATTCGGGACAGGCTTTAGAATATTCATAGAGGAGGACAAATTCTGCTTAGTTATACTGATAGAAATCTGGGATGACTTTATGCAGGACCACTTATATAGGAATGTGCAGCATAACTGTGAAACTGAGAGCAGAATCTGGCTTAAAAAAACCTCAGTCCAAGTGCTTCCTTCCTGTCAAGATAAGAAAATTGTATATGTTTAGTAGCACAAAATAGCTGCAGTTGCAGAACAAACTGTTGCTGCAGAATAGAAGTTTTTAATGCCACATTGTCTGTTGTACCCTCCAAACACCAACACTTTCTGTAAGCACACATGTAATTCAAGTCACAAAATGTGTCCCATTCTTCATACATTCAGTAAGAACCCTATAAACCCCAAAATTTGTTTTTTTGTAATGATACTGTTAAGAATAAAAGGCTTCTATTTTTGTTAATGTCACTTTCACCCCAGTATATTGCGACAGTCTAATTCTATACAGTGCTGTTATTAGTCTCTTTCCTGTTCATGGAAAGGAGCCCACTGCTGGAGTTTTATGACTTGATGGGAGTTGAAGATGCAGGCTTTAACAATGTTTTTAACAGCTCCAGTTGGAAAAGGGCTAATGAAATTAGATTACACCTTGAATTGTGTTTTCTAGAGCCCTAGTGTGCTATCACTGTGTACATATCTCTAAAGGTTATTAAGAGTTATGTGCATTGATGGGAGAATATACCAGTTAATTTCCTGCAACATCTCAAATATCGGCAGCTGTGTATGTGAAACACAAAAATAACTTTGCCTTCCATGCTTTCTGTTCAAAGGACAATGCCAAGCGTCTGACAAGAATTAATTCTGTTTCTGTAGTACCCTAATTAAATTACGCTTTTGATACTGTACCTTTATTTAGTGAACTGCAACAACTACAGTGAAATTTGCCTGGTTAGGAACTGAACGTGATTATAAGAATCCAGGACTCAAGGAAAGGAAATCGAGGGGTACTAAAAATCCCTTGTCTATGATTGGCAGTGTTTCTGTTCTTGTGCAGTCAGGTTACGGATCTGAGGTGGAAAAAGTGGCGGAAATATTTTTAAACCTTTTCTTTTCTTTTTTAACAAGCAAACCAGACATAAAATATTAACCCCAAGTATAGATGGTCCTAGGTGCTAAGAGCCCCTTTATTCCCTGGTGAGTGCTTTGCAAATGCAGTCTCACTGTTCCTATTCCTTATTTTTTTTACAGATGCAGGTAGGGTACTTGAAGGTGATGTGACTTCAAGGTTAAGGAGCAGGTCAGTACCAGAACCAAGAGTAGACCATGTATTTCCAGACTATAGATACAGTGCCCAGTCATTAGAAATTCTGCTTTCAAACTTTTGGGGTTTGAAAAGTGTGTAGAAGAACTGTGTTATATTAACTATGTGTTTAGGGTTTTTTTTAATTCTCTTTTATCTTGTATAAGATGTATTCATAAATACAAAATGTAGGTATGAGTTTGGATTAAAGCTGCCACATAAATATGGTATAATTCCATGGATTTAAAATTCAGCAGTGCTGAACATGGTATTTTCACTTCCCATTACTGTGTTTAATACCCCTCTGTAATGGGCAAGCTGAGTTTTAGAAACCAGGATTTTCAGGTAATGATATCTCCGCAGCAGAGAATAAGTGTAGGGGGAAAAAAACTACTTAGTGCCATAAATAAGATGTGGATTGGAGGTCAGAAGGTCGTTGGTTTTGATTCAAGAGCATGGATTTCACTTTCTCAGTTCTGTTGAGGGAGCCAGAAAGTAAAATTCGGTGCCTGCACCATCTGCATGGTCAGAGAATGCCACAGGCATGGGAATGCTTTCTCTTTCCCACAGAGAATGTGGCACCTGTCAGCTTGGCATCTGGGTCACAGTAGATGAGAGTGTGATGGCAGGGAAGGAACCCTGTTACAGTGAATTACTAACCGAAGACCATAACTTCTCATCAGTTCAGACAAATACACTCAGTTGGAAATACAGTCTGACTTCTTGTGTAATTAAAATAGTTTTACATAATGAAAGGGAAGCAAAGGAACCACTCCAAGAAGGCATGGTAAATGGCAACATTAGTGATAGGACAAGCAGTAATGGGTTCAAACTTAAACAGGGATATTTAGGTTCAAGGCTGGGTTGAACAGGGCTTGGAGCAGCCTGGTCTAGTGGAAGGTGTCCCTGCCCGTGTCAGGGGTTTGGAACTGGATGAGCTTTAAGGTCCCTTCCAACCCAAACCATGCCGTGATTCTCTGATAACAATGAAATGCAAGCAATTCTGTGCGCAAGCTGAGGGAAGATCTTTTCTGTCCCCATGGATGAATTCAGTGGTGCATTTCTGCAGTGCTGCTGTTAGCACTAAAGGGATTTTTACCTCATGGTGGGTCAGGACAGTGCATGTCTGTCTTAGAAGTGCGGCTGGGAAGCCCTGTTATCCACAATTGCATTTTTGTTTGTGGTATTGTGCGTTACAGTGTGTTGCTGCCTAAAACCACTAATATGTTGTGAAATAGAATTATTTAGAAAGGCAAAAATACACAGTGACTTCCTCTCCAGGTTAGTCACAGGGAACACAGTGATGAAAGCTCGGTTGTATTTTTTTTTTCCCACTCATGCTTGGGTTTTTTCATTTTCTATTAAGTCAATGAAAGGAGCACGGGTTATGAAAAACTTCCAGATATACAAGAGTGCTTGAGACCTGTTTGCTCTGTTTAGGTTTTACAAGTCATGGTGAGCGCAGGTTGCATTAGCAAAGAAAGTAAAAGATCTTAAGTCCTTCTTTTTTTCCCATGGGTATTGTTGCTAAGGGTCTCACATGAATCCAGCTCAGTCAGCAGTGCTCCAGAGCTGTTGGATTTTTATAAAAACACTGAGTAATGAGGCTGTAACACCACTGAAGTCAGTTGCATTTGTAGTAGACCCAGAAACAGGAGGCACCTTACTTCATAGAGGTCCTATGCTGAATGTGAACGTAAAGGCTTGAGAATACTGTTGATGAAAACACCTTAAAAACCAACAAAAACAAGAAACCTCTCAAGCAGAGAAGACAAAAAAAATCTTGCTGGTTCAAAGGGAAAGTGTGCAATCATATACAGCAGGAACAGGTAGATTGTCTTCAGTAGCAAGTAGCAGGGACTGACTGTGTGGCAAAATACTGTGGGTGTTTCACAGTGTGTCAAAAGCAGTGGGAACTACAGGGCTGACTGCTCAGAAAAGGTGGAATGATGCCACTTGAAATAATGTGCAGTAAAAAGGGTAAGAGAAAGAGTTGTCATTCAATTTTAGAGTGACTTAAAATCCGCAAGGCTAGTGTAAGTACTGAAAAAGGTAAGCAGTGCTGAAGGACAAATCTCTAACTTGATTAGGTGGGAATGGGTTTCTGTAACAATTACTGCCTGGTGGAAAGGAGTTTCTGAAGAAGCAATAAACTGATTGTTTATCACTTTATATGCATGCGGGGTAAGCTTGCTGATAGATATTATGCTGAAGTAGTGATGAGCAGTAGTATGCTAATGTGGGGAGAAGTTAATTCTAAACCAAATCAACCAAAATTTATGATTTTGGCTGTCAGTGTGTCAGGCTATATACAGAGCAGGCTGACAGCCTTCTGCTTCCTCCTGTGTACAACTCACCTGGGGCTCAGTAGTAGATGGTCTAGGCTACATTTTTTACTGGTAATGGAGTCACTAAAGCTGTCACTAAACTATGGTGCTGCCAAGGAAGTTTTTACTTGAGATAGATACATAGTTGTATAGTAGCTTTTAAAAACTAGAAATGATACTCCTAATTATTTGCAGTATATCTTTTAGTTTTAGCAGCTCTTGAGCTTAGACAAATTTAAGAATATTGAACCCAAATACATAAGCTTTGACCTTAAACCTGTAAATAACTATTTAAAGTGCCCTTATCTTGTTCATGTTATTTCTCCTCTGTTTGGCCTGTATTGGTGCTCTAAAGTATTTGCCAGGTAATTTTTAAAGCTCAAATTTACTGCTTAAGGAGTTGAATGTATAATGAGATAGGTCTGACTTCAGTGAAGATGATGTAAGTATATTCTGACTTTATATAAATCAGAATTAGGTTAGCCCAAAAACTGAATAAAAAGACCTGACTTTTTCCTAGCCCTCACTTTAACAGGATTCTCTGACATCAGTTGTGAATAAGTGGTCTTAAAAGTGTGGGCATTGAGGATGTGCTTAAGGCGTAAAGTCAGGAGGAGGTGGTAGGTGCTTGCTGTCCTGATGAGGAGGCCCAGTGTAGTCAGGCTTAAAAAGCAAATGAATGAAAAAAACCCACAGACACAGGCAAACAATTGAACTTCAGTTGTAGACCACAGCTGATTTTTATTTAAATGGGTTTTCAATAAAGCCATATAATAAGCAGAAGTCTCTGATCATGGAAAATGCAGGAGAGCAACTGGATAGTCATGAATTATGCAGTGCAGTTAAGTGTTTTCAAGAAGAAAAAATATTTCAATGTTTTAAGGATTTCATTTGCACCTTTGGCACATGCAAGCTATGGTTTATGTGTTGATTGATCTCTTTATTTGTAGAACTAGGAGTTAGTTATTTTCTCTTTGAAATGATGTAAAAGAAGTCACAACACTAGCATGTGTTACTTTAACAGAAATATGCTGTGATTGGCTATTCTCTAAGAGCTCTAACCAAGTCAGACTTCATACAGGACCCAGCTACAGGGTAATAACTGGGCTTTGGTTCCATGAAGCCTTGAAGAGCTTGCACAGCTATAGTCTGGGACTGTTCATGTGCTGAAAGCTGGCTAAACCCTCCAGAGTTCAGGCCTGGGCTATGATCGGTGATGTATTTAACCTTAGCTTTTACAAGAGCCAGTGGAGCCATCTTTCTGAGTAAGCAAGGGTAGTTTAACCTGAGAAAAGAGTGAGGAACTGGTCAGATAATGTCCTGGGGAGGTGAAGTGCAATAGATTCTTCTTGGAAGCTATGAATCAGAGTAGTGCGCTCTTCCAGAACTGTGACTGACAATATGCCAACATTTTGTAGAATAAGATAAAGCACAGATTTTCAGTCAACCGAGTGACAATTGCTAGATGTCATGTGAAGAGGACAGAAATGAAGAGGTATTGAATGGACAAGGTAGTATAAAGTACTATATTTACACAATCAGCTTTAACAGCTGGATGCTATCATGCAGAGGTTGCAGTTGCATAGCAACTTGCATCACCCTAAATCTAGGCCATTGTACCCTCACTCTACCCTCTGAGTAAGGTCCTGCCCACTTCCTTGAGTCAGCTCTGGGTGCTTGTGTGATCACCCACTAAGCTGATAGAGGCAGCTTATCCATCTGAAAATTAACCCAGCTCAAATGTGTGATTAGCTTTCAGGTGGATTAACTCACTGAAGCAGCTCACAGCATAGTCACAAGAGAGCTAGTACCAGTGCAAGGGAAGCGGTGGGAATGTCTCAACAGGGGTGAAAAGGATTTGGAGAAGGCTAAGCAGCTGTGGAAAAATACCTTAATGAATACTAGAATGTTTTGTTTACATTCAGCATAGAATAACCTATGCTTTGTAAGAGATTTGTATCTCACTGGTGTTCTGAATGATTAGCCAATGTGAGATCTCTGCTACCAGTTCCCCCTGGGTTTAGTGGTGACTATTATGTTTATGACAATAAATGTGCAAGGGCAAACAAAGGAGACAAAAAGATCTATCCCTATTCCAGCAAGCCTCTAGCATGAACAGAGTGAATGAGTGGTTTAAATAACACAATGGTAAACCTGGATGTAGGTAAATAATGTTCCTGGTCAAAAGAGCACCTCAAGGCACACAAGCTACAAATCCTTTGGGTGATAGTGCTTACACAATGACATCTGAGAGTCTTCAGTCTGACTTCAGTGGAAAACTGAGAATGCTGTTGAAGGAGGTGGGGGAAACATAAAGTTGTTGGAGGAGAGTGCCTGATTTCAGCTGTGAGGAGTATCGGGGGATGAAAGTTCTGGTCAACTAGAGTAAGTACTAGTGTGACAAATGGTGTAGAACAGCAATAAAAGTTAGGATGAAGTTGTAAAAGGATGTTAGAGGTAGCAAGAGGCAAGCTAACCAGTGGAGAATAAATGTCATACAAGTTTTCATGTTCTCCCAGTTCTCTTTGGGCAAACCAGAATATCATAAGGGACTACTTTGAAAATTATTTGTTAGCATCTGTAAAAGCAATCTTTAAATTCAGTCATGAGAGATGTCTGATACAACAACATCTTAAACCACACAGGAGTTGGAGTAAGAAAGATGATAATATGAGAGGTCCTCATATTACTTGGAAAAGGAAGCGTGTAAAGGGGGTTATTTAAATCTCTGATTTTAAGGCTGCTGTTTTATAGCATAATCATCCTTTCTCATCTTCGCAGCAGGCATATATGAGAATGTCAAAAGGAAGCTACACCTTCCTTACAAGCACAGAGAACAACTTCAGAAAGGGAGATTGTTTTAAGGCCAAATCAGGATTGTATTTCTGCTGTGTGAATTTTTGCACTGGGAGCTTGTGGAGGGAGGAAGGAGTGTTAATGTGACAACAGCCAGTGGAGCTCGCTCTGCGTGTAACTTGTCATTCACAGCTCTAGCTCCTCTCTATGCAGAGGAGAGGGGATGATATATTGCCTGGTTGTTATACCTGAAACAAGATGCCTCCACTGAGACAGGAAATAGTTCTGGCAGGGCACATGCCCAGGACTGAGTCTCACTGCTCGTCCTTTGTTACTCTGCAGAAGGAATGCCTCTCTGTGATGCACTTGCCACTGCTGCTTGTCTGCAGTGCTCATGCACATGCGTATCCAGCCAGAATATGCTGAGAAAAGCAAGTGCCAAACAGATCATAATTTGGAATAAAAATCTCCAAATTTTACTTTTCAAAGAAATGAAGAGTGGGTTTTTTTTTTTTTGTTTGTTTGTTTTGTTTTTAACAAAAGTTTGGAACTGAATGAGGACTCTGAAATTGGAAAAGTGAGGAAGGATATTAACTTCTGGTTTTAATATGATCACTTCCACAAACAAGATTTTAAACAGATTAGGGAACAGTATTTTAAATTTGCAAAATTAAATACTGAAGTAAAAGTGTTTTTTGTCTGCGTTGAGATTTATGGTTTCATGTTTTGGCTACATGAAATATCACGTCAATGAATTTGATTGAATTTTTGCCAGAGACTTCAGGGTAATCAGGTTTTCTCATTAAAAGCACTTGTATCTTCTCTTCTGAGAAGTGGATAGGCTTGAGTTTCACACTTTATAACATAGAATTTTAAGTAGGTTTGCAGAGCAAATAATGTGTCTGCATCTAAAAATTTAGATCAGTTTGTCTATTACATTTGAAATCTTACAAAGACATTTTCATTTTTCAGATGTGTACAATAATGATTACTTTCAATTTACTAATTTATAAATGCATGTGTAGGCATCAGTGTTGAGTTCTTTGGGAAACAGTGGAGGTTTGTCAGGAAAGTATTCAAGGTTTTGCAATACAAAGTAGTTTTTGTTGTACAATGCATGTGCTAAAGAATAGCTGTAGCAGAGAAGTTTGACTAAAGTGTTCAGTAATACTGTGACGTGTCACCGCCTGGTGCGAAATGAGTCACTCTCTATAGAAATGCAAAATCACATTATAGAGTCTGGAGTCTTGTACTTTATTCATATATGGACAAAACTGTCCTTTGTTCATAATACTGTTTTTCTTCAATATCTATATATTGATATATATATATTTTAAACTCAGACATCATGCTGAGTATTGGTGTGTACTCCATCTCACGCTAATGATCTGTTTGATTTGTATAATTTGTCTCAGTTGTCTATTGGTTCAATATTTTGCTGTCCCTTTTTACTGGTCTTTTAGATGTGAATGAAGACAAGCTATGGTTATCAAACTGGAATAGCTATTTTGTAATATAGAAATACAGACCTAAGAGCTGTATTTATTTGGGCTTGTCAAGAACAATCGGTTATGTTCTGTCTGAACAGTTCAGGTGAGTAGGAAAAGGTCACGTAGTGCTACTTGGAAGGACCATAGCTGGAAGTCATCAAAGGGCAGTCTGAAACCTTTCAGTGCAGAGATTTGGAACAAGTTTGGAAAAAGCATGAATTATAGTTTCTGCAGCTCTGTGATTTGTACAACGGTATAGGCATGAAGCCTTTGTTTAGGGATAGGATTTTGTACTCTGGAAGGGGGCTGCATTTTGCCACAAGTAAGTTGGTTTTACTGGCAAGGAGGAGTAGGAGGCATTTAGAAATCTTGAAAAACTGAGTTTGTAATGGGATGGATTCACTTTCTGGAATGTACTTCTCAGTGGTTTTGCTGCCTCCAAAGTTCAGTAGCTGACAAAGGGCACCGAGAATAAAAGCACTATGGCTTAGAAATGCCTGTGTGAAGCCTGCATTGCTTGCTTTTTCATCCCACTGGCATCATCAAGCATATGAAGTGACAATTGTGGTGTTACTGGGGTGCACTGAGAAAGCCTACCTAGGTACCTGGGAAGGATGTAAAGTCTAATATGGATTTCAAGTTTAAAGCATTTGAGATGGTGGATCACCATGTCCAAAGGAAAGGCTTCAGATCACTATATATCTCAGAACTGTAGCGGTAAGAGCAGTGGCTATGCCGAAGTTCAGCTGGTTTAAGAGCCGATAGGAGTCAAAGGTAAAAGGCCATCTTCACGATAATGGTATGATTACAGCAGATTATCTGGGTAAGTTAATAACAAGCTCCATTAATCATGATTGGGTGATCCAGCTCATTTGTGAGAGATTGTGGGGGAGCAGTGGGAGAAGAATTGTGTTTGAATTGTTCTTTGTTGGAGTTCAACTCCTTTGCCAGAATGGCTTGGAATAGCAAATGCCAGGCCTCTCTGCAATTGAGATGTGATGCTAGCTCTCTGTTACTGGAATCAAGCTTCTGCTTTGTGACAGCTGCTCTATTTTCCTTTAAACATACAACACACATTTGTTTTGACATTATTCAGCAGCCAGTGTTTAAGCTCTCTGTGGTTAAAAAGAATAAAGAAAATGTGTGTAATTAGGAAGCTGAAAAAGCTGCTATATGTTATGGGAAAGAAAGAAAAGACAGCACTTTTACAACTACAGTTGAGGGTCTTGCCAAAATTATCTGAATATGGCTACTGATTGCTTAATATTTTCTGTCAAAGAAGCTCAGTAAAGGAAATTATCTCTAACAACTAGTGTGTGCATTGTAAGAGAAAGGACTCTAGCCTTTTAGGTTTTAGAAGTGGTGGAATACTTTCCTTTAAACTCTCCTACTAGAGTAGCATTAAACATTCTGTATGCTTCTAGCTCATGTATTTGTCAAGTAATCTTGCCTTGTTAGAGCCGTAGGGTCTCACCTGGAGCTTAAATCAAAAAGTGTTTTGCTGCCGACAGATCTGAAGGCAGGAAGAGACTCAAGTCCTGTTTAAATACTGAAGGCTTTAATACACGCTGATGACATTTTGTCTAAGTGACAGATTTCTAATTGGAGACCTTTACTTCTGCAGATGATTTAGAGCTCATAGTACTGCATTTTCTGAACCTAGCATTGCAGCACTTTATAAGCCCCTCAGAAAGTAGCTGTTCACAGTTAATATAGCTGGTGATGCTTATCTGTTGTGTTCTTAAGTTCAAGTGTCCATGGGAAAGTGATTTTGCAATTCAAAGGTAGAAGGTCGAATTTAATGAGACAGAGTCATGAACAGTGCATATCTTCCTGGTAGAAAACAAAGTTGTTAGAGTTGATAGAAAGTAGCTTTTAAAGCAAACTCTCCTTGAAAGTAAAGGCAGTTGTATTTCTTCTTAGCTGGTTCCCCCATTACCCCCTCCTTTCATTATTATCTGTTTCTCAAAATAACAGGAAGTACATGATCTTCTCTGGATGTTTGCCGCAGTGTTTCTGTCCTAGGACTCTTCATTCTTTCAACCTTGAGTTAGAGACTATATAAATTAACAGGATAAACCAGTCTTGTACTTTGATAAAAGAACATGACTCCCTGAGCAGAGTACTGAAAAGAGCAAAAGTATATGCAGCTCTTGCTGGGAACAGAAAACAGAGACGAGCAGGGGAGGGGGAAAGAAGGGGCAGGGAGAGGCTGGCTTGAGGGAGAGCATATTTAAGATGGAAGGCTGGGTGACTTATTATCATCATCTGTACATGGACAAAGTAACTGGGCATTCTAAAATGTTTCATTTCCTGCCTAAGTATAAATTCTCTGGAATATTTATTGAGGCCCTGCTTGTAGCTGTGGAAATATATTTTTTTTTCCCTGACACTTATGCAGCAAAATAGAATCATAGCTGCACAGTTCTTTGGCCCTCTGAACTGGGCTTAACACTGGAGCTAACATCATGATTAGACCTTTTGCTGGTAAATTTTATCTTTAAATGACTTAGTTTATGAATTGTTTTATAGGACCAACATATACTGATGACAAAGGAAAAGGGGATACCAGTGCATTTTGAACAACTCCAGGAGGCCCCAATTAGTAAAACTATCTAGCTAAGAAACTTGGTGAGGGTCCTGTCAATAGGATTTCCTTTTGTAAGCAACCAGTTTGTCTTTAAATGGTGAAAAAACCTCATTCCTCAATGCAAAACACAACAGGATCTCATTGTGTGACTGTAAATCTTAAGATATGAAACTAGAGATGTCTAATGGGCATGGCATTGCATCAATGGGTGCCATTATTTCAGTTTGACAAGGCTGTATCAATCTAAGTATCTGAAGGGGGGCTATAGGGATGGTGGGGACAAACTGTTAGGGACTGTAGTGATAGGACAAGAGGTAATGGGTTAAAACTAAACCAGGGGAAATTCAGATTGGACAGAAGGAAGAATTTCTTTACTGTGAGGCTGGTGAGGCACTGGAATGGGTTGCCCAAGGAAGTTGTGAATGCTCCATCCCTGGCGCTGTTCAAGGCCAGGTTGGACAGAGCCTTGGGTGGCATGGTTTAGTGGGAGGTGTCCCTGCCCATGGCAGGGGGGTTGGAACTAGGTGACCTAAAGGTCCTTTCCAACCCTAACTATTCTATATCAAATTCTGAGTTGGGAAAGAGCTTAGAGGTAAAAGCGAAGTTACTTTATCTTCTGTGCTGTTTGCACTTGAGTTGACTTACTCAAACACGGTGAACTCACATTAAAAATAGGCTTAAATACAATGAAGTATGCTGTAAATGAGTTTAGTTTCTGTCAGTATGAATAGGTATAAAAAAGCTATCAAAAAAATCTGTATATTCCAGCTTCCCTGATTTCCTTGGATTTATGTACATTCATTGTAATTTAAAAAAGAAAATGAACCATAAACTTTCTATTCGTACTCAGGTTAGCAATGGAATATTTGTATCATGCTGGTTGGAAAACAATTTGGGTTACTTGAAGGTACTGTCAAATGCAGAAAATAAACACACTGAAGAAGAAAAGCCTTTTCCTGTCTACTCCCTACTGCACTTTAAATCTCTTCAGGTGATCCTTCCCTAATCATAGGAAAAAAAACCCATATCAAATTATTTAAATAATGACACTTACTTTGTTTATTACCTTTTTGAAGTGGAATTAGCCCCTCCCCTCCAGGCTAGTTGAGGTAGCAGTTAACCGTTTTCTGCTGGTAAATGAATAGCCTATCGAGGACTTGTATGCATGGGAATGAAAGATGTGTGTACAGATGGAAACTGATATCCGTACAGCCTGTAATAACAGGTTCTGAAGAGTTAGTTCAGTTCCTCTCTAGTTACAGTATGTCAAGGAAATTGTAGTAAGAGCAATATTTTTTCTGGCAAAGATGCTGCTGTAGAATGTGTAGAATTTCCAAAGTTACAAAGACATTTGGCTGACTAAACTTGAACATAGCTCTGAGGAAGAAAAGAGCAACAGGCAATCTGCTGTCCCCAAAGAGACAGAGTTTGGAAATATTAGAAACCATGTAGCAGCAACAGCACCACAACAACAAGGCACTTACCTTCCTGCACTTCCTGCATCACCTTCATTAGTGTTACTGATTGTGGCCTGTGTGCAGCTATAGAAGATGGTATTGCTGGATTTTCAGTGGCAATACACTGTGTAGGAAGAAGATACAAAGAAAGGAACTTTAAAAGAAGTTTAGAAACAGCAATTGACCCATTTTGCTTTAGAAACAGCAATTGACCCATTTTGCTTATAGACTGGTAGCTGAGCAATATTCAGTTTGCTTTCAGTTCCCTGTGAATGCATGTGCATCCCAAACCGCAATGGAGCCAGCCTCAGAAAACAAAAGCATACCTCACTGCACTGGCTTTAATCTCTAGTTGGTTTTTGTAAGGTTAATAGAAAATGCAAACCATACAAAGCCAGAAGTCCTATGCAGAGGCAGTGAATAGGCTTTCCTTGTTTGTCTACGAGGGGGAAAGCCAGCTTTCTTCATTTAGGCTTGGTTTTGAGTCTTGGTCTGAAGCTGCAGTGAAGTCCTTTACCTCACATCCAGACTTGTCAGGCGGAAGCAGTTCTCTGATGTGCATCTGAAGGCACGAGTTTTGCAGCGGGGAATATTGCTTGAGTGCCATGATGGGTCATTTGTCCTTAGCTATTCTGGTGATTTTATTTTTGCACAATGTAAGATGGAGATGATAAATGTACGGTGATAAGACCAAATGCCTCACTGTGATCAGTGCCAACATTTGTATTTTACACTCTTGCTTCTTCATTCCATCCCTGTCCCACTGATTTGAGTAGAAAAATGTTATTTTCTTTGGGAATTTCCATGGTTCAGCAGTGTCAATATTTTGCGTGCGAGGGATTCTTTAGCATCAATGGAAAACAGACTCTAGAGGGATTTAAATCTAAAACCACAATATCCTGGAATCTGGTTCATGAAACCACCCATTTGAAGAGCTATTCACGGAAGAAAATTAATATGGAAGTTTGGAAGAAAATGGAAGAAATTGCCCCTATTTTCTTTCCCCCTGAGGAACTCTGAGCTCCTTGCTGGCAGCTGCTGCTGACTGCCAGCACAAAAGCTGCTGCTCTTTTTTTCTCCAGCCTTTTTCTTTTTTCCCCTCTGTGTGTGGGTGATTTGCTCAGGTTTTGAGCAGGGTTTACAGCATGGATGGAGGGAAGCGTGTGTCAGAATTAAATAAAGGAAATGGAAAGAAACTTAAGGCAGAGATAAGGAGGGAGGAAGCAACTGGGAGAAAAAGTAAATGGAAGTAGTAGTAGTTGAATTGACTGAATTGAAAAGCAATGCAGAGGTACCAGTGATTAGTGGAGGGGGAGAAAACCTGCCTCGGGATGCTTGGCTGGCTGAATGTTTTTGTGAGAGAAAACCTACCAAGCTTACTAGAAATACTCAAGAGATGGGAGAAAGTGACAGCTCTGCCCTTCTGTACTGTAGTGTGAGGTAAGCATGCAAATGGGACTGCCAGGAAAACCTGACGCTGGAGTTTAGTGCCTTAATGGAGCTGCCTGCCCCTGGCACAGAGCTGTGTGTAATACAATAGTTGTCAGTGGTAAAGTGATTTTCTTACTCTCCGCTTCTCTGCTTCTTGTTTCAGTTTTTGAGCAATGAGCCAAACTCTTATATTTCTCAATTTAATGAATATGATGATACTCTAACAAAGACCAGACTTTGTCCCTGGTATTTGAACTTGTGGTATTGATTTAACCTTGATGCTACAGAGGAGCATCAATTTTGCTCTCTCCTTCCCAGGAAGACAAGCAGAGTGTATATTTCAGCCTTGCACTGCGAGCTTTTAATTGTCCCTAGGGCTTTGGGAATGCAGCCGAGAGTGGCTGCCTAGGGAATTGCTACATCCTTTCTTGCCAGGGACATGTTTCAGTCCTGTGCCTCCTTTCCAGTATCAGAACTGTGTTGGCTGTTGGAGGATGGATTGGTACACCTATGGGCTACCTGTTGCCAAAGGCTCTGAAACTGGGATCCTCAAGCTGGAAGGAGGAATTGCAGCAAACCTCTATTGAAAGTAGAGATAAATTCTTACAGGTTCACAAATAAAATACATAAACCTAAAGTGCTCATGTTTTTAATAGGATTTCAAATTAAATGATTATGAAGCATTAAATACACTATCCTTTAAAAAAAAATAATTTCTGCCATGGTTTCTTTCAGGACTTCATGTTTGCAAATGCTGGCAGTAGTGGTACAGATGAGGGAAGTGCCAACTTGAACTAATTTTATGAGCACAAAGGACTGGGATTTGAGAGGTAACAAAAGGGAGGGAGGTGGGGGACACCCAGAAGAAATTACTGAATCCATTGCACAAAAGAATGCTGTGGAAAATGGGACTTCTGTTTATAGTTTTATATTATGTGCCTTTTGGGTACATAGGATTGCCATTGCTTTACAAATAATTCTGTTTCTTTGCAAAAGTGTGTCTGTTCATTTACACTGGCAGGGTGCTTCCAAGCCAGGAGCCATTGATCTGAGCTCTGTTGTGCAAAGCCTGCCTTCTTTCTAGAGTTTTCAGCTGACTATATTTATAGCTTATTTTTATGGAAAAATACTTAATTTGTGAGAAATTTGCTGATTGTCAGAATTCCTAATGCCATTTGAAATGTATTAATGCTATGGATCTTTGCCATATACATGGTAGTTTACAAGTGAGTGAGGGGTTCAGACATGCAAAAGTAACACTGTAGACAACCAGTAGTTCAAATATTGGTAATTACGGAAGTGTTTCCTATGTGATAATCGTAGACCATACAGAGAAGATGTTCTAAACTGTATTTGTGCCCTAAGGAATATGGATAGTTCTACACTGTGGATGCATAGATTAAGAAAATACCCACTGCCTATCCAGCCATTATTTATGAAAGTAAATAAGGGAAGCCTTTGCTGTGCTAGAAGAAACACAAGGACAAAATACTGTTTGAAAAGAAGGCATTAAGTAATAATAATGCTGTAGTAGTTAGTTTAGCTGCTGTCAGCTGTTTATGACTGGAATCTGAAATTAAACAGAGCTTGTATTTTGGCAGCCTTCCGTCTTGTGTGCTTTTCTGATGAGTCTCTTGAGCTAGGCTCTTAAGAAGTATTTACGTGCCTAGAGATTTAGATAAGCACTTGGTGGGGCTTTCAAAAGCATCCAGGTCTCTAATACCTCTTGGGCTCTTGAGGGGATAAAGGGTGTGTATGTGCATGTACATGTGCATGCGTATAATAAGTGTTGATTAATTCTGTTCTTTTAAAGCAAAATTATATTAAACTTAATAGGAACTAGCATTCCATCCCAGCCTGCTTGAGCTACCGAGTTATTTCACAAATAACTGTTTTGCTTGTATCTTCATTTTCTATCATTTTTTGGCTTTCTTGTTTTCCCTCGCTTGTATTTATGAGGCAAAGGGGAAACTTGCTGATCCTTGTACCTTCTGACTTGCATGGAACCTTTGACACATACCAGCAGGTTTAATGGCCTGTTATTGTTACGTGTCATATTTATTGCTAAGACATCAATTTTGCAGATTCTGGCTTAGCATGGTTCTGTTGCTGAGCTCTGAAGGATTTATATTTAAGAGAAAGAAAGAAAAAAGCTAGAAGTGACTGAAGAGAAAGGGTAAAAGTGACTGAACTAGAGAATAGCTTGTAAAATACTGCCGTTATTTCTGCTGATTGTCCATTAATCTCCCAAACAGCATGAGAGAGCAAGTACATCTGCTTGCATAATCTGTATTTAAGACTTTGGTTAGTGACGTATTTTGAAATGTTGCTTCACTATACCTGCACGTGATGTAATTTATGATCGTTATGGAGGTTCTCAACTTTGTTAATACTTCTGTCGTAAGCTACTTCTGCTGAATCAATACCACAACTGGGGGTTGTAGGACCCTGTGGTTTTCTTTAAACTTAGTTTTAGCAGAGTTTATTCAGTTAGGATCTATTATTGAAAAAGCAGGAAAAAATAAAGGTGAATCCTGTAATTGCAGAGTCAAACTTGTGTGCGTATGAAATGAGCCATTACCTGTTCCTTGCTTTGGGTACAGTTTCAGGTAGCTATGATACAATGTTTTATGAAGTTTGGGTTTGAGACAAAAGCATTCAGGTGGACAAAGTGTGGCTTATTCAATTCCTAAGTGGGGTCAGAAGTGTCTCATATAATCTTGAGCAAACTGTTCAACATTCTGCTAACCAAATAACTGCATATTGGGACCAAATGCAGATTTTTTTGTTAGTATTTTCTCTTTTGCAAGGTTACAGATATTTAGGAACTAGAGCAATCCATGACTGCATGCATCAGCAGGTAATCAATATAATTTTGCAGATTTTAAGAGCTATCACTCAAAATTTGAAACATCTAATCATACCAGTTTGAACATGGAAAATGGGTGTAAACACTCTTCATTTCACTTTTCTAACAGACTGTCTCCAACAAAAATATCTTTCTTGCACAGATTGTGCACTCATTTTGTTCTCCTGAAATTACATTCTTAAACTAAAGCTCAGTGATTTTGCAGTACATGACAACTCATAATTTGTAACCCATAAACATAACTTTCACTTGCTTTGCCTCTTCAGAAATACATATAGAATACTTATGAAGACATTGTTCTTGAGGGCGAAGAGATATGGGACCCTGGCATTCTAATTTCAGAGTTTCCACTTGTTTACTGTGTGGCCAAGAACAAGTGAGTTTAACCCAAATTCAGTCAGCTATTTAGGTTTCCAGTTCCCCCCCAGTTGGCTGGCGAATTAGCAGCTTGGATGTGTGGTTCAATCTGTGCCAATTTGTTCCTCACTTTTCCTGCAGCACCAAAAGCTATAGCAGTTGCTAATAAGTAGCTCTTACTGATAGCAGAAAGTCTGGAATGCAGACCTGTGAACAAGCAATATCAGCAGCACAAGGACTTTCTTTTAAGGAGAGACTCGAGACCTTTGGAGTGTCAGAGAAAGAGTCAAACTGTCCATTAGGTACTGAAAGTAAAATATGCTGAAACGTGTTAAGGACTTCAAAAGATCATGCTTGCTCAGAGGAAGAGACAGCCTCATTCTCACTGTGCAGACTTCTCTGTAAGTCTAGATTACACAGTCTATATTTACACATACTTTGTCTGGATTTTATTAGTAAGGTTAATTTAAAAGGCTGCCAGATTGTGTACTGGCTGGATCAGCTGGGTACCGGATTTTGAGCGTTGACCAAGTAGCAGCAAGTGCCCAGCATTCCTGACCCTACTTAGAATTCACTTTCTGGCACAGGCTTCTTGCAGAATGACTCTAAGGAGTATCAGAGCTGTAATTTAATATCTGTTGTTTCCATTACTACATTAATATAACCAAACCCTAAATTATGGCAAAAAATTACATATAAGAAATATATTAGAGCATAGGAATCATATGGGGTAAATTCTGAATGTTGCTGTCAAAGAAGGGAGGTGGGGTTTGATTTTTGGTTTTGGCTGTTTGGTGGCGGTGTTTTTTTTTTTTCCCTGACAGAGCACATAACAGAGCACATAACAAATTACATCATCAATAATATTTCACTAGGTGCTACTGTTGACTTTTGTAAACTACAGGACCATGACTTGCACATTGTCCTGTTTTTACAGGTGACTTGTTTAATGCCAGACACTTCATCTTACCTTATCAATTATAGATCTTAGAGCATGAGGTGTTGCTGCTTCATTTGCTTACTTTAGAGATCATGAGTTTCTAAAGCACATACACAGAATCTCGCAGGTCTGTCAAGACCTTTGGTGGCTCATGTCTTTTTCACTTGCATCTGTTTTGTTTTGGTTTGGTTTTGGTTTGTTTTGGTTTTTTTTGCAAAAAGAATTGCAAAGGTGCAAGGAATTTGAATCTACAGAAACGGTGCAACACCTGCGTTGTTGTATGGCAGATCTTTATGGAAAGCAGTCATTAGCTTTGTCAAAATGGTGTGCCCTTCTCTTTTGAATAATTTCTGTGCTGCTAATACTCCCAAATGGCAGAATCTTTTGTTTAGACTAAGCAAGATTACACAGGTTGTTCAGCTAATCACACTCTTCATATTTTTTCTTTCATGTGTAAGTCCTTCCTGAAGAAAAGAAGGCACATGTCAACCAGTAACCCTGTATGTCATGTTTTTGGGTTCTGTGCCTTTTCCTTTTTTTCTTCTATGTGGTTTCCTAAGCAAAGGCTGCTGTATTGTTTAGATACTTTTTGACGTATACCTAGGGTCTTTAGCAGTCCTTATTCGTACAAATTGACTTAAGTTAGGAGACATCACACTAAGTGGTAGAGAAGAACATACATAAAATAATTTAATCAGTGGAAATTCTTGTCTGCATAGTTATGAGTCTCTAACACCATTAATTTGAAAGCAGAACCTCTGGTTGATCAGTTGGTGAGTTTTTGCTGACAGACAGACATCTTGGATTGTCTCTTGAGGTGTCTTGATTGCCTGCTGAAACTCCTACATCAGCAGGGGGTTCTGTCATTGCTCAAATGTTCCTAGATGTACCAGTGCCTGTGAGGGCTTTCTTGATCCCAGAATACATGGCTCACACTATTTGAGCTTCCTTTCTGAATAAAACTAAGCTGCCACTTCTGAACCTTTGCCAGAACTGTGCTCAACAGCTGTGGCTGTTCATTGATTCAGAGTGGTAGCAGCAGACCTTGCATTCCATGATGTGAATTGGTTTCTTTTTCTTTATAAGCATATGGGGAGTTTTGATGGACTGGGTTCATTCTTGTTGTTGCTGGCAGCTGTAGAGTTGACTGTAGTGGTCTCAGCTGATTGCCTGGCTGGACTTCTCTGTGCTTTGAGTCATACTCAGCTGCGAAATACTCACTCCACAGTAGAAGGTAGGTGTAATAGTAATGCTTTACATAGATCTGCGTGAGACCCATTAACATGCATGAAGCTGACTTAATGTTCCACCAGCCACTCACAGAACATCACCATGTGGGAAGTACGCATATGGGGACATGCTCCGATCCCTACTTCCCTAGCAAGTTGCATTGCAAACATATTTCTCTTCTGTTCCTTTTTATCTTGCGTATCCTTTTATAACTCAGTTCATCTGTCTTCCTAAAATAATCTACTGTGATATTGTTGCTCCTGTTTGTCTGAGAAGTTACAAGTAATGAAATAAAGAGTTCATAAATATTAGTGAGATAGGAGTGTTCTTCATGAATATAAACAGTCTGGCTGTACTTTCATGCATTTCTTTAACTTTGTATGATTTAGAGATCAATTGGTAGAAAAAAGTATGTTCAGCTTCTTGGGGAACAGGCCCTTGAGCTTCCTGGTGTCCTTTAGATGGCCTGGAGGTTGTTTGGTTTTTTTGTTATACAAATAGAATTTCCTACACAAGTCTGGGCTCTGAAAATGAAATGGGATGGGGCTCAGTTTTTATATTTCATGGTTTTAAGTTTTATGAATTTTTAAAAAAAAATTATAAAACATTTAAGAAATATTTATGTATCTGAATGTATCCTTAAATGTAACACATATCTACATATATTTAAACTCCTTCATATTTGTAAAAAATAGAAGTCTTTGATATCTTGATTTCTGTTGGCTGCTGGGACAAGATTTGCTGTTGGGCCTATCAGAAATCACTGAAGGAAGTTTAGATGTAGAGCATGCCCGTTCTTTATTCAAGATAGTGTGAGCGTAGTAATGAGCTGTCTTTGTAGTACAGTCACATCCTACGGTTCATACTTTATATTTCTACTTTAAGTATCTGGGAATAGAGATATGAAACAGTAGGATGTGAATTCCTATGGCCATGGTTGTAGTGTTCTGGAGTTGTGGTTCAGCTGTTTGTGATGGATAATGAATTACAAGAAACTCATCCAATTGTATGCAACACTTTTTTGTCTCCCTGTGTCTCTATAAAAATGTACTCTGCCATAGGTACTACCAGAATGCAGTTTGATTTTTGCATCCGCAGTATGATTATAATTTTTAATCAGTTTTAATGTCTCACATGAATTCCAAAGTATTGTATTGCATTTTATAATTAGGCATACCCTGTGAGCAAAAGAGAAAGCTTCACTTCTTAAATACCCATGTACAAGTGTTGAATTCAGAGGTATTTCATAGCGCTCAGGTAGCCGTGAGAGCAATAACAAGTATTTGATTTTTAAGGCGTAGCTTTTTGCACTCTATAATTTTGATTAAATAGCGGTAGGACCAATAAAGCTGCTTGATTTTTTCTTTTTTTTTTTTTTTTTTTATTTTCAAAGCCCCCAGTTGTCTCTGCTGTCAGAAATATTTTTTTACTGTTTCCCCAAGTGCTCTGGAGAAATCCGTGCTACTGCTAGCTGAATGTTTAGTAGAAGAAAGAGTTATAAAATATTCCATGTAAGGGTGATGACCCTTTGAGCCTGATACTGCGAGGTCTTGATCCAGCAAAGCATTTAAGCACCTACTGAAGTATGAACTTAAATAGTTTGCTGGAGGTAAGCCAGAGCGTTCCATATTTGCAAGACTGGAACTAACTTTGTAGTAGACCCTGTATTTATTTTGGGGGGCAGAATAAATCTTCTTTTCTTTCAAGTACATCAGAGCAAGAATATTTTTTTCTTTGAAAACACAACGTGCTGAGGCAGCCAAAGAGTTCTTGCCATCATTTAGTGTTTAACCTCTAAAATTAAAGGCTTGGATTTTCTTCAAAGCATTAGGATGGTATGAGTTGCGTCAATATAATTAAAAGAATAGCTTCAAGTACTGGCACATGTTATAATTTGACTTTTTCCCTCACTGTTGTGTTTTTTTCAAGGAGTTTGAGAAAAATCTATTTTTAGGTATGTATTACCCATTTTGATTTGCAGATGATTTTCCACTTCTACTAGCTCTGATATCTTTGTCTCTGCATGGCCCTGGGCCCTTTCATGGGACATCCTTGGTGCAGGAAGAGAGACCTGAGGATGCTGCCATTCTCATACCTGATTGGTTTCAGCATCCTCTGCAGCTGTTCTGAGGACCAAGTGCTGTGTTTCTTTAGTCTTTGTTTAGATCTGCACATTTGGAAATGTGCATCTTAGTTTACTTTCTCAGTGTGAGGCACTTTTCCTTCTGAGCGCTCAGACCTTCAGTAGATCTCTAGAAGTCAATCACAAGGGTATGTATAAGCTGCCCATTCCTTTCGGATGGTCAATAATGCAGAATATTCTTTTTTTCAAGACTGTTTTTCTACCACAGTGGCAAACTTTGTTCTAGTGGCTTTGCCAGTGTGTACTCCTTTATGTTATTAAAAATGTGCTAAGGTGAAAGACATCGAGGAGGCTGTGCTGTAGGTTTAAGTTCTCCGTAGTCTGTGCTACGTGAACTAGTAGTAACCGCTTGAGTGTGGGACTTAGCAATCTATATGAAGTATAGCAGTCAGGAAAAAAGAAAAAATAGGTAGTATACATAGCACTGTGGTAGAACGTAGAAGCACAAAACAGGGAATTGCAGATATTTGAAGTTAAATTACTTTTGATCAGGCTGGCGTCTTGGTTCTCTAATCTGACGGAGCATTCTGGGAAAGGACAAAACAGAAAACCTTTCTCTCCCCTCAGGAGGTTGAACACTGCAAGGAAACTCTGTTTTAGCCAGAAGACATCTTGCCAGCCACCTTATTCTTTCCATTGTTTATGATAGGCTTTAATAAGATTCTGCAGAAAGCTATTAGTATTGTCACATTGCATTAAATCCTCTATGCATAATAATTTAACACCAAAGGAAACAATTACATGGCTGCAGGGCAATAGCTGGAAGTTATAATGATTTATTAAGAGAAGCGTAACTATTATGTGTTAACCATATTGGAATGTAGTGTTCTGTACCAAGTACTGTATTTAAAGATACATCTTAATGTATTTGTGCGGCTTGGCCCAGTTACATGTTTCTGTGGGAAATGTAGCCATATAGTTATATTGTTTCCTGGCTTGCTATGTGTTAAATTTGGGATGAATCTATTAGTTTTCCCAGTTGATTGCTTACTTCCTTTTTAGAGAGAGGGATATAAATCCAAAGTATTTTCATAGTTTTCTAAAATCTAGGGTTTGCCTCATGGGCTTGACAGTGTGCATATTTATGACAAATGTAGTAATTTTCCATCCTATTAAAATTTCAACGGATAATTTCAGCAGGTACTCCTTCAGAACAAAGTTAATGCTGTTACTTGGTGTAGGGTCATTAAAAGCTCTTAAGTCTTTAATAGAATATACCTTTCATTCACTCATTAAATAGCATATGAGGATTTCTTGGTCAGTCATGTGCAAGAGAGTATTCCTGGCCAGTTAAGGACTTCTTCAGCTCCGCTTGTTTCAAAAGTAGCTGGAAAACAACAAAAACCCTGTGATGGTTCAATCCTAGTTAATGACTGTTGCAACGGAAAGGCAAAACAAGTGAAACAGAAGGTCAGAGCATGTGTGGAAGTATTGGCTGGCAAAAATCCTATTGACTTGTATTATAAAATACCCAGAGGATATATTAAAAAAAATAGGGTAATTGTTTTGAGAGTTTTATCAGCTCTCTGTTGATCTGGGATATTTTTGGCAGTCCCTCATGTTCAGTAACCTTCTTTAGTGAAATATGAAAAAGCACTACAATTTAGTGGTTATGTTGTACAAAACATTTAGTAAAAGATAGCATTTTCCTGAAACTTTATTTTTTATAATCCATATGAGAATGGAGAAATGTACTTTTCCTGTGCAATAAGAAGGATAAATCTTAACATACTTAAAATAAAAGTACTGGAAAATTACATGAAAGCTTGAGGCTTTTATATTTTAGAGGTTTGGAGAGCTGTAGATTTTAGATGAAACTGTAGACAGTTCATGTGATGTGTTCATGCTTCATTACAACAGAGCAAATTAAAAGAAAATTCATTATCTGAAAGAAATTAGAGTAACAAAGAACTCGTGTGAGAACAAAATCTCAGTATTAGGTTAATAGAAGAAATGTTTTCTCAGTGAATTTATTGGAACGTAAATTCCTCAGCAGATAAATATTGAGCCTTTTAAACTGTATAACAGAATCGCAATTTGCATTTTGAACAGTAGTTGGAGATACATAGATTGAATAGAAAACACCGTATCTGGAGGGGTTTCTTCCAAAACCTATTTGTTTGTTTGTTTGTTTTTCCCAGATTTGTCTTCTTAGAAGATTCCACATAAGCCCACCAGAGACTTTTAGATTGTCTATAATACATCATACTAATGTTTTCATATTTATATAACATCATATTTGGTTTTTCAATATTAAAAAGAACAGTAGGCTCTAGGAAGAAGTTACAAGCAAGGAGCGTTTGTGCACAAACTGATGTTTACTCAGCAAAAAGTTCTATTGTCTAGAGCATGACAGTCTTGCAATAAAAAGTAATTTATCATATATATTTATATATATGTAACAAATGAGAGCTGATAATACAATGCCTGATTTGAAAGTGTTTCCATGTTTGTATTTTAGGAGTATTTTTTCTCCCCACTAAGTCTAACACACTCTAAGTGTGATGGAGGGAGTTGCACAGACATGTGAGATGAAGAAATCTTTCTCATTTCACAGCTATTCTCTTGGTGCAAATTTTGATCATGATGAAACCCAATTAGCTCTGCCAGAAGTATGACTAATTAATAGCTTTAGCTTCCAACCTGGCAGTGGATTAGCTAGGTAGTGGTGGCCCCGGTGGCAGGAACTTGATTTTTTCCAGTGCCCCAAATTCTGGCTCTGGCCCTGTCTAGTGAAAAGGTGCTGAATCCATGGAATCCAGCTTCTGAATTTGGAGATGAAGGATTCTTGCTGTGCAAGCAATTCCAAGCTCCTTTGGAGTATATGTCTCGTGTGATGGTAGCAGTTTTGCATTTGCTTAACTGACGTGTAAAAATTGATGTTGCCACCTAATTACACAACTCCACAGTTGGCCATGCTGCTGTTTTAAGTTCAAAGCATTTTGCAGTTTAATATAATGCATGTAAATGATGCTCAGCAAATAGTCAGAGATCTAAAAACTCAGTAGCTGTCTCCTTTGTGCATCTATTTTCAATAATTAATTGGGTATCCTGTGACTTTTATTTAGAGTGGTGATGCTAGTTTGACAACTCCTAAATTCAGTGTGATCAGAACAAAAGCTTTTGTGTTCCTAAATTTGAGAATAGTAAAGCTGATCCTGATTATACCAACATGAAATAAGCTCTAGTAGTGTAAAATTTAATGACAGCCATTAGAACTTTATACCAATTTTTACTGTCAGGAGCACAGCCAGCCTATAAACTCTAAGGAGTCATACTTTACGGTATCTCTAAGCCATTAGGTAGTCTCCTCTTACAAAGGAAATTAGAGCTCAGAGTAAATGTCATTGAAGAAGTGTCTCCTTGGGCTAGAAATTGCAGTGTCATTAATGTTTCATAGAATCAGGGAATGGTTTGGGTTGGAAAGGACCTTAAGACCATCCAGTTCCAATCCCCTGCCATAGGCAGGCACACTTCACAGTAGGCCATGTTGACCAAGGCTCTGTCCAGCCTGGCTGTGAACATTGCCAGGGGTGAAGCAGGTACCACTTCCTTGGGCAGCCTGTTCCAGTGCCTCACCAGCCTCACAGTAAAGAGCTTCTTCCTTATATTTAACCTGAACTTCCCCTGTTAAAACCCATTATCCCTTGTCCTACTGTTCCAGTCCCTGATGAAGAGTCTCTCCCCAGCATCCTTAGAGGCTCCCTTCAGACAGTGGAAACAGCTCTGAAGTCTCCACACAGCTTTTCTTCTGCAGGCTGAAGAGCCCCAACTTTCTCAGCCTGTCTTCACATGGGAGGTGCTCCAGCCCCCTGATCATCTCTGTGGCACTCCTTTAGACTTGCTCCAACAGCTCCTTGTCCCTCTTATGTTGAGGACACCAGAACTGCACACAGTACTACAAGTGAGGTCTCATGAGAGCAGAGTTAGAGGGGCAGGATCCCCTCCCTTGACCTTCTGGTCACACTTCTTTAGAGGCAGCCCAGGTTACGGTTTGCACAGAACCAGGGAAGCGTGTGTACAAACTTTTGGTTACGGTCACTGGTTTTGCTCCTAGGTGTGGGTGTGTGTTAGGTTGTCTGTATGAAACAGTGTCTGCAGATCCTGTGGCTGGCTCTGTGGAGTTGCATCCATATGTCACTGTAAATATGGAACTGGAATTGGAGTCAGGTGTTACTCTGCAGAGCTGTTTTGTAGCCAGTTGGTCTCCAGCCTGTACTATTGCATGGGGATATTCCATTGCAGGTGCAGGACCCTGCATTTGTGCTTGAGCTTTATAAAGTTCCTGTCAGCCCATTTGTTTTTCCAGCCTGTCAAGGCCCTTTTGAGGTGCGGCCCCACCATCCGGTGTATCAGCTGTGCTCCCCAAGCTGGTGTCTTCCAGGCTGTCAGGGAGTGTACTCTGTGCTGTCATCCAAGTTAATTAACTTACTCCATTATTGTCTGCAAATGGTAGGTGCAGAATCTCTCTCTCTGAAAGCTGGTGCGTAGAAGACTGAGTTGTCTGTGACCTTCTGTATCTCTTAGATGCTTTTCTTACTCCCTTCCGCTTCACCGAGTCCAGTGATCCTCTTGCAAGGAGTGACTTAGTGTTGCTGCAAACAGTTTCTCCCTTTGAATGGGATCACATTTTATCCATTCCAAGCACACTGGAGAGTGTTGCAACATTTCAGAAGAGAAACCAAAGCTAAACATGGGTGGCAGTGTTGGAGCAGATGTGCGCAGAGTCCGAGCAGGCTGCAGCCCAGTCTGTCAGCATTGGGAGTGCAGAGTCACCAGCCAAGTGCAAATGCCTGGATTAGCAGCTGCAATCCTGGCAAAACCAACAGCAACACATAGTAAGCCTAAGGTTTAGGCTGTTATTCACCGGAGGTGTGTGTGACCATGTATGGCCATCAGTAAGTCAGGGAGAGCTAAGGGATACTAATGCATAAATAGTGTGTGCCAAACGATATTTACTGAAAGCGTATCAAGTTACAGGGTATCTGATGAGAAATTGTATATTTTAAGTGTATCTTCAGCCTTCCAGTGAGTCAGTTGAGGTTTTTTCCTCTCTGGCATTACTGTTAGTGTGTGAACTTTCTCCTCACCCACTTGGGTTTCTTGTTATAACATTCAGATCTATTCTTCTAAGTGTGGGACTTTTTGTTATTTTAGTCATTTGGTGCAGTGATTTATTATCAATTATATTTTCACAGTTGAGCAATCATGTTACTTCATTGCATTTATACTTCGCCAACATATAAATGGATTATTTGTAATGAGTTGCTACTGAATGTGAATTTTGCAACTTCAGCCTGAGAAGGACAATTCCCCTGCTGCACTCAGCCTTGAAAAGGGATCACCATGAGGGGTTTCAGGAAACCACAGATCTGTTCATTGCCTGCTGGAGAAAGAAAACACATGTGAGACTGTGGAAAATGGCATTGATTATTTTAGGAATTAACATTGCACAGGAAGGAGACATTAGCTGCCAGTGTAAAGAAGCTGCATGATTTCTGATAGGCAGCTTTTCATGCAGCTTTTTCATGCACCTTTCTCCATCTGTGCTCAAGGACCTTTCAGATGTACTTGGGCAGTGTCTCCCTCAATGCATGGCCCCAGGTTTCTTTTCTGCTGTGATGTTAGAGCAGCAAGGTGATGATCCACAGGAGCTCACTGGTACTGGGGCTTCTCCATCTCTGTTTTATCTGCTTTTGTGCTTGTTCTGTCAGTGCTCTGGAAAAGAAATAATCTTGACAAGTTTGTGGGCTGCTTGGCGCATTAAGCATAAAGATTGCAAGTCCTACCATAAAGCCAACAGAAATAATTAGCAGGATGGTTCTCTTTGAACTCATGTTTTCCCTGAAGCAGGTCTGCTCTTTTGCTGTGTGGTAGCAGTGATGCTGATGCAAGGTCAGCTGCCACTGAGCTCTTGGCTCTGCTTTCATCAGCTCATCACTGTTTTTTGAGAGGATAGTGTGCTCCCTCCACACCTGCGGGGTGCAGGCAGCGACTGAGAAGAGGTAACCGTGGCACTGCAAGGAGCGGTGACCCATTTTCAGGTTATGCAAGTCTCTAAGGCCCTTTTAGCTCAATGAGATGAATCCCCTTTTAGAAGGTGCTGAGGAGCAACAAAATGCTTTGTCAGGGGCAGGTCTGGGAAGCACCAGAAGTCAGTGAGCTAGGCCTGGAATTTTACGTTATCTTGTGACAGATTAAGTGATAAAAGTCAATTAAAATGAAAAATTCATAGTATTTCTGCAGGAATTATCCCAGGAATTTAATGTTTGCTAAATGTGTGTGAAACCACTTCTGCTGCAGTGGAATGATGCTTTCAAAGGCTCCTTCATGCTGGGTGAGGATCTGGCTTTCTTTGTGTTGTTGCAGTGCAGGTACTGTGCACTGCAAGAAGCAAATAGCTGAGTTCTGCTCGAGTGTTTATTCCTGGCCATGATTTACTGTCATGGGTTCAGCAGCAGCAGTCATTTTTCTCCTTTGTGGTAGGTGGTGCAGTGCTGTGAGCACCAAGCTCAGGTCTGACAGCCTGGAGCTGTTACACAAAAGCTGAATAACATTTCAGCTGTTTTAAGGAGGTTTGCTGAAACCGTCTATTTAAACCTTATGCTTTGAGGCTTTGAAGAATGTGTGGCATTTTTGTTTTCAGCATCATAAAGATGCTCAGTCACTCAGGTGGGTCACAGTGCAGCATTTTTCACAGGTTTGTTCCTTCTACAAAACTGCACACAACTCCCAGCTACAGGAATGGAAGTTATATCACTGAACCCAATGGCATATGCAGGCAGAAGGTACTCGGAAAAGCAGAGTTGGAGGGACGTACTTGAAAGGATTACTCTGGATTTACCTGCAGCCAGACTCCTGTCCATATGACTAAAGTCTGCAGTGAAGGTCGTGCCTTTAGAGTACAAACCTTTTAAGCATGGGAAATAATTTTTTGTTTGCTTGTTGTAAATTCATATTGGGTATCTCTCTCCTGAAATGAGTGCTTCACTTCCAAGACTAAGGTAACTCTTGTGCAGTTGCCTCAAATGATTGCTGAGTATGTTCTAATCTGGAGTGAATTCCTGTGATTTAGAGATATTTATTCTGCAGTTAAGTAATTCTGCAATTTTTTTGTTAAATTTCTCTTTTTACAGTTGTTCAGTGAAAAAATAAGTGGAGCAGAAGGAACAAAGTTAGATGAAGAATTTCAGGAGATGGAAAGGGTAAGAAAGTAACTTTGTTTTTTAATAATAAACTATTGCAGAATCAAAAATGTATCGAGTGATAGGGTGGTATTGTAGATTTACCTGGAAGGGAAACCCCACCATAGGCTTCCAAACAGAAACATGTAAGTGCAGATTTGTTCTTGAGCCTTGTCAGCTCAGCTGTGGGAGAAGAGGCACCCACAAAGGCTGTTTGAGCAGAGGAAGCAGGTTCCACTGCATCTCTCGCCAGTGGAGAGAAACTCCTCCAGGAATGGTGCAGAGCATCAGGAGGGACCTCTCCTCATTGTGTGGGAGATCAGAGAGAGAGAAGTCTTCAGTGTTTAGTGAGTCTTTAAATATCACGAAGCCTTCCCATCTGATACTATTCATGGTAAAAATCTATTCCCAGAGTCACATTTTCTCTTGATGCAGAATTAGATTTCTTAATTTAAATCCATGTTCAGAAACTTACATGACTTGTGGAAATTGAGATGTTTGCTATCCACTTACTAATTATGTTGCAAATTAAACAATGTTATTGCCAATTTCTGCTTTTTCAGCTTTTATGGGCTTTTTCTTTTGTTTGCCCTTTCTGTGTATTTTTTAGTGCTCTTAGTAGACCTAGGTCACAGCTTTTATTATTGGTAGGTTGAGGAAAAAGTCTTGTGTGTTTTGTTTGGGTTTGTGTTTTGTTGTTTTTTTTTTCCCCAATATGCACTTCTGAATGTATGATCTAAACAGGTTTCTAGGTTTCATTTTCTTTGGCTACAGAATAATTGTTTCCTTTCTCTGCATTATAAGGGGAGAAAAATCATGTAGGCCTTGAGGGAGAAAAAGGGAAACAAACCAGAAATGTGATTTTTATTGCATTTTAGAAAGTATTAATGTGAAAATAGTGTGAACTACTGCTTTGAATGGTCCTGACCCCAAGATTGTGGGGGATATGTTCACTCTTTTTCACCTGTGGATAAAAATAGTCTTGGTAACAACTGTTGGGCTGGCAGGAAAATTACAATTTAGAGTGTGTAAGCAGTAGTCAAGACTGATGGACTGGAAAGGCAAGTCCACATTTTGATATAAACCTTCTCTCCTTCCCAGTTCTGCCTGCCAGTTAATGGGTTTTTGGTAAAATCATGTCTTAACTATGACATGGCTATTTTAAGCTACAATATTTGCTCTGTTTTAAATAAAATTTCATAATCAGCTAGAATAGTCTATTGTCTACAAAAATTATAAACTTTCTAGTAATCAATTTGCTTTTTGCTAACTGTGTTACTTTTCTTTTTCAGAAAATTGATGTTACTAATAAAGCTGTAACAGAACTTCTGTCCAAATCCACAGAGTATCTTCAGCCAAATCCAGGTAGGATAGGAACAATAGGTGTTAGATTTCGCTGAACATTGTCTTCTTACTTGGAAATTAATCCTAGGTAAATAAAAGCTAATTAGGTCATCATTGTGAGGTTTTTGGATGTCATAGAGACCTTTACCTGTGTGCGCAATGAAGTTAAGACATTTATAGGTGGTAAGTCTGGTCTGGGATACATTCAACTTGCAGCATACAGTGCATATGTAGGTTGTGCATGCATGACATGTTGTGGACAGTTTGGGCCTGTGGTACAACACGTGTGTTCGTATTTGTGCTGAATTTCCTGCAGTGGGATATGGGTTCCCAAAGCGAAGAGAACGCCAGCATATTTTAGCAGAGGTATAAAACTGCTGTTGAATTTAACTCATAGGCTGCTGCGGTCAGAGGCACTGGGGACTATGTAACTGTGGGGAAGAGGGCTGTTATTTGCTTGCCAGGTATTTGAATGAGGTTTTGCGTTTTCTGGACACTGCTAGGTCTCAGTGGATTTTGGATCATCTGTTAATGGAGGTTTGTCAAATCTTGTTTTAAGAAACAAGAAATGTGGCACATTTACATTTGCAGTCAGTCACAAAGTTTATCTGTTATGACCTTGATTCACTCTCCAAACCAGCTGTTGAAGATCCTTAATTTTTTGAAAACTGTTAGTCACCTACACCAGTGATTTCGGAGATAGCCATCTCTTGGGGGTACCTTTGGAGATGCACACCCCTGAAGAAGTTTGATGGGTTATGTCTTCATATGGATGGTAGGATTCAGTCCTTTACTGATGTCCAGATGGCATGTTCAAGATGAAGCCGGTCACCATGGTCCCCAGGAATGCCCAGCCCATGCCTGCTACTGTGTTGGAGAGGCTGTTGAGTGACCATAGTAAGGAGTAGATTGGAAAAACTCTCCAAGAATAAATGCATATTTTTGTCCTGATACATGCAAGATAACAGTAAATTAATTTGCATCTTTGCTTGTTAAATGATTTATTGCTTTAAATACATTAGTTTAAAATTGATTTTATAATTGTTTTTGTTATTTTTTTATGCCTTTCTTAGCATACAGAGCCAAGCTGGGAATGCTGAACACTATGTCAAAGATCAGAGGACAAGTTAAAACCACAGGCTATCCCCAGACAGAGGGACTCCTAGGAGACTGCATGATACGGTATGGCAGAGAGCTTGGCGATGATTCTATGTTTGGTGAGTTTGTGTATCTCCTCTGTGAATATTTCAGCATGAAGTTCTTTGCAAAATATTACTCAGTGACATAACCTATGTAAATAGCTACTACAGGTCAGAAGGAACGTTAAGTACAGTGATCAGGGGGTAATTGATACAATTAACAAAACACAATCCTTCTGTGTATTTGTCCTCCTCTTTTGCAGGTGGATTTGATAACACTATTACTGATGCTGTCTGATGAGTCATATTATTACCATGACCTTTTTAGTTTCTAGGTTGCCATACCTAAATAATTTAAGATGATTCTTAGATGTGCTATATTTCTTTTAAGCTTAAAATAAAAATGATTCTATGCTTTGGAGTAGTGCATCTTAAATACGTATTTTCTTGTTTTCATGAAAATGAACTCTAGCTTGGCCATGCTGCAATTCTTAAGCTATGCTGGCACTTCACAGCCAAAATCTTGCTAGAGCCCTTGCTTGCTGAGCATGCATAGTGTGTGGGCTTGACTAGAATGAGTTTGAAGAATTGTCACAGAACTACTAAGTGGCTGCTTTTTGATATGGCTGGGATTAAAAGAGAATCAGGGAGAAATACATGAGGAAAGGAAAATCCTGGCTTGGGGAAAAACAGGGGTATGGGCCTTGAAGAGAGTGGTATGGGCTTGGGACTGCATGCAGAAGCCAATACAAAACTGGCTGGCTTTGTTGTGTACCATTGTTTATATCTGCAGTTTTGCACACGGTGGTTGCCTTGAAATAGTAACAGCTATGCAGGTGTGTGGACCTTGCACTCAAATCCAGGTAGGTGCTGCATAGGGAAAGATGCTGCTGAAAGCCAAAGACTCACTTATTCTCTTCATGAAGAGTGAAGTGGCGCAAGTCATCTGTGAGCTGGATGTGTTTGTGCTTTTTGCAAAAGCAATGGGGATACTAAATCAACCTAGGAAAGTGGAAAGAACATTTCAAACACTCTTCTGCCTGCTGATACTCACATACTTAATAAAGTATGCAGATATGTTAAATAGGTGGTTTTAAAAAAGCAAAAATGATTTTTGCCAAAAGGAAGTTTGGAAAAAATGCATGCTGTGTGTTAGGAAGCTGTGAAACAGGATTTTATGATTAAAAACTTGAGTAAACTTTTTGTGTATTTAATAATATCACTATAAAGTTGTACAAATTGATCAGCTTGGTTTGCAGCTCTCAAACTGGAGGATGTTTGCAACCTATGCAAATACAGTAGGGAAAATAGTATTACTTTTTTTTTTGCTGATGCCCTTTGGGGAGGGGAAAAAGGTATACTTTGGAAGAAAAATTCTCCAGTCCTAGTCTTCTGTAGGGGACAAGCACGGGGACAGTGCAAGCAAAGCAAGTACATGGCTTGCATTACTTGCTTTTACTCTTCAAGGGCCCGCAGCAGATACAGAGATACCTATTTGAAATAACTGTTTCATAAGACACATTTTCTGGTTTTACATATATCGAGATGTAAATAGCATATTCTTTACCATAGGCCTTGCACTACTGGATGCTGGTGAGAGCATGAAGCAAATGGCAGAGGTGAAGGACTCGCTTGATATTAATGTCAAACAAAATTTTATTGATCCTCTACAGTTACTGCAAGACAAAGATTTAAAAGAAATTGGGGTAAGTTTTCCAAGGTAAAGCTTGGTATTGATTTATCAATAACCAGAGTCAGTCAAACTCTAGTTCCCTGAGATATTTTTCTTGAAAGCAATAAGGTAAATAAATTGCACTGCATTGAAGTTTGTCTCTATCAAAACAGTGATGAAATCTTCTTTAAAGCAATGCCTGGCTATTTCCCACGTGTCTAACTTACGCAATTTGCTGTATTGCTGGTACATCCAGTACAAGGAGGATAGTGGAGAAAATGACATTCTTTATTTTTATGCTATTATATTTTAAACATTTTTATTAATTTTTATGAACACGTGAGTGGGTTGTGATTCTTAAGAACATGTGAGTGGGCTGTGATTTACTGCAACTGATTATCCTGTCTTGCCACCTCTGTCAGCCTAAAGCTGTTTATGGTGGAGGATGAATAGAACTATTGGAAAAGGCTACTCAGGGCAATCACAGAATGATCTGAAAAACGCCATAAAATGATGAAGTGCCATATGCCACTATAGGAAAAATACATAAAGCCGAGGAACACGTTTTTAACCTTTAGAGTTAAGTTTTTCAGTGCTTTTGTTTACAATGTGCCAATTCAAAGAAAACCAGGCAGTCGTTGCCTGAGTTTGTTGATTCCAATAGACTTGGGTAATAAGCAAGTTAAAACCCTGATGAAATGCAGAAAGGGAAGTTATTTTTTTGTTTACACATAAATGGCTGTGGAAAGCGTAGCAAAAAAGGTACTAATAATGTCTTGATGTCTCTAGCTGTCTCTTATGACACATAACTGTTTTCAGTTGTAGTTCTTCTGAACCGATGAAAGAAATGGTTTGATGTTAGCTTTGAGTGTTTTGTATTGTCACTTTGAGTCCATTCTGTAAGGCTGCCAGCAAAATGATTTTTGGCAACAGAAAAGCTTGTCTAGTTTTATCAGATAGAAGTGTCAAATTGGCACCTAACAAAGGAAAAGGGAATAGATTTGTTGTAGTACTGCTTATGGAATTAGAGAGGAAAATAACCCTTTAACTTTTAGCTGTTGTATTGCAAATAATTCAAGAGGCAGCATTGAATTTAATGAAGAATATGGGGCCACACACATATTTAGATTAGATCCTGCTTCTCATTTAGAGAATCTGAGGCGCTGCATGTTTAGAGAAGTCCATGAGTTGGATGCCCAAGTTCAGCAAATCAAGATAGCCAATTCCCCAAGTGTTCACAAACACATGGTTATTGGAAATTTCATTTATAAACACAGTCCTAGACTTACCTGAGGCAGCTTTACATCAAAGGGATGGGCTGTAATCTCTGAGATACACAAGGATTGTATATCTTCAATTCTGCATATATTTGCATCCATAACTGAAATTTCCTTAAATAACAATGTGCTTGTTTGGGCATGTCCCATTTGGACCTTTTCATAAATCTTCTGTCTTATTTAGCATCATTTGAAGAAACTAGAAGGACGCCGTTTGGATTATGATTATAAAAAGAAGCGTTTTGGAAAGATACCAGATGAAGAAGTTAAGCAAGCAGTAGAAAAGTTTGAAGAGTCAAAGGAACTGGCTGAAAGAAGCATGTTCAATTTCTTAGAGAATGATGTAAGTCTGTCCTGCATTTTTGTTTGCTGCAGTACATCCAGAAGGGCAATGTGTGTGGGATTGGATAAAGCTTGTCCCATCCTTCATACGAGGTAAGGTCTGAAAGCAGAAAGTGTGCCTCTTTGCTCTTTTAATCTCCTGTCAGAGAAGGACATAACGCACAGCAGTAAATGGGAGAACTCAAGAACTCATGAATTTCTCCTGGAGGTGCAGTGGCTCAGAAAAGGTTGTCACAGAGGCCTTAAGTAGTTTGCTCATAGGGCAATGAACTATCTGAGAGTAGAACACAGTTTGAGCAGTGGGAGGGAGAAGGTTGGGAAATTAACATAGTCATAGACCTGCTGCTGAAGCTATGAGCAAGGCTATGTACCCTGCACTTTCTGAACTGTAGCTCACTTACAATCAAAACCTTGCTGCTGATCTGAAGTCTCTGAAAGATTTCACTTCTGAAAATCATTACCATTTGGCTCAGAAAATTACTCCATGGAGTTTATCTGTGGCTTGGGCTCAGGTGCCTGGACTTTGGCTCAAAGTACAAGTCCATCATGAAATTTTCTAAGTAAGGAGTGGCTATGGTCGTTCCCGGTAATCCTCTCTTCTGTCTGCACACAGAAGAATAGCAGGATGTGCTTTCTCCTGTGTAATCATAGAATTATAGGGAAAGAGAACTGGACCTGTTTGGGCCTATTCCAAGGTTTTCCCTTCCCCTGTAGGTGCAGCATCACAGAAAACAAATTTAAGTTGTTCTGTCTTCTGTGAGCAAACTGCAACAAGTAGGAGCTGTTAGTGGGAGTATTTAACTGCAAGCAACTTCTCCCTCTGTGCACCCATGTAATGGCCAGTTATAAACCAGCCTGTAGCTCCAGAGCCCTTAATGGGTGGGACATGTTTCTAACAGCAGGTTCTAGAACAGTTTGAATCTTCTACCAGTGCAAGTTACATGAGGGCAGCGCACTGTTCCACTCTAGGCTCTATCAATTGCCTGGTTGCAGTGTTATGTGTTTTATAATTCTGCCTTGCATAAGCAGCTGAGAAATGTTTCAGATAGAGTTTATCATTAGTCAAATGCAAACTGAGCACCCAACTGAGGATAAAACAGTGTATGGATTAAAATGGTTTAGCTGGGTCTAGTATACCTAATTCTGTCATTTGGAGGGGATGAACTGGATGTCCCTTTGAGGTTTTCTCCATACCCACTTTCTGTTGTGTCACTTTGAAGAAAACTCTGTGCTCCTTCCCGTCTGTTTTCCATGCTGACCCAGTCTGTCTGTCCTCCTCAGACTTCTCATTACAGCCTTGCTGCCTAGCCCCAGTTTTTCTCACTGGGTTTGCAGAGATCTTAACTGCTGCCTTCCTATCCGTGGCAATTCCCCACATCTCCCTTTCTTAGTCTCCTTGCCCTGCAGTCTCTGTGCTCTGAGCTCTGGTTCCCAGCCACCTTGCCAGGTGCCTTTCCCAGGCTCAGTCGTGATCCACATCTCTTTCTCAGGTTTTTGCAGAGCTAGTTCCAGACCTCCCATGAATACACTGTTGCATACACTTCTTATCAGATCCATCTTCCTGCCTTTCCCACTCAGCCAGTCCCAGGCTCCTCTTGCGAGGTGGTTTTTAGTCCCTCAACTTTCTCTGGCTCTTTCCCAGTGTCTCTGTTTTTTTCTCTCTCTTCTCCTAATCCACAATTCCATATCCCTCCTGGCTTTTAGTCATCTTCTTTGGACAGTCCTTGTCGATCCATTTTCTCTGACCACCCCATCCAAACACCAGGCACTTTGTGCATTGTCCTCAGCTGGTTTACATTACTGTCTTCTGACTGTGATGGAATTATATCAGCTGTTGATTTGGTTCTGTGCATTTCATTTCTGGATGCTCTGTGACAATGTTTGGCTCTGGAGCCCTGGCAGAATTTCTAATAATCTTTCTAACTGAGTAAAGGCAGAAAAGAGCAGCACAGAATTGCCATGGGTCCATAAAACATTTGCAGAAGTTTTACTTGGATGTCTTACTGTGATCCAGTGTCTGGAGATATCATGATGGAACGGAAACACGTTAGACTTCCTGGGCTCTGTCTTCTTAATGTTGTCTTAAAAGAAAAGGACAAAAGAATATGTTACTGCATCATTCCCAGTACAGCCTTGAACTTTTCAGTTTGTGTGAGGGGAATAAGGTTATTTGTTACCTCATAACTAAAAATATTTTGACTTCTCTTTCTCCTTCGCATTCTCCCTTTCCCCAGCGTTCATATTTTTGAATGATTGGCTGATCCTTTTCAAATCCAAGTAGATAAATCATGTCTCATTTATTGGTTTATAAATGCTGCCATCTAGTGAGGCAAGTCCGGATCATTTCAGAACTGTAGTTTGTAAACATTGCTAATAAACACTAATGGGTCTGAGTCGTAAGAGCTGTCAGAGTGTAATTTCTTCCAACACTGCTGATCAGAAAAGCCCCACTTTCACCTGCTAAGGGGTCATGTCCTTTTAAATGTTTCGGGTTTGGGTGTTGACAGACAGCTGGCTTGGAAGTTGAAAGCAGAAGGGATTTGCACATTGTGAAAGGAAATGACTCAAGGACCCAGCCCTGAGTCAGTGAACTAGAAGTTACACCTTAGTTTTGTTCAGTTTCCAACTGGCAATTTCTTTAATAGAATCACATATGCTCTTTTTCAATGGCCTCCACAAGGTATCATGGTCTTCTGAGAATACTAGGTCTGTTTTGAATGATCTGTTTGTTTATCCTTCAGCTGAACGTACTGCAGGTTCCTTACAACTATTTTCCTCTCTGTATTTCAGGTAGAACAAGTTAGCCAATTGGCTGTGTTTGTAGAAGCAGCCCTAGATTACCATAAACAATCCACAGAAATTTTGGAGGATCTGCAGAACAAGCTGCAAAACCGGTGAGACTGAACCCATCCAAGAATTTTGGACCTCTTTTGTAGCTGAAGTTCATGAATAGAGAAATCACTGAAGCAACAGATCTTGTAGCACCATCTCACAGATGCACATTTGCTGTGTTCTGTGCCTTATTGGACTTCACTGTATTAAACCGTTGCCACCTGGCAGCCTCTTGTTGTGCTGTGAGCCTTTAATGTAATGCAAGGCCTGACAGAAAGCTTTGAGTGTGTGCAAAATATCTCACATCTGTGGAGGTTAATCAGGACAGCCTCCATTTGTTTGTGGGTTTATTTAAACTTGCATACTTTGAGATGTGTTTTGGAGGCTTTGCTGAGGAGTTGGCCTATTTTCAGTGTGATTAAGGGGTATAACAAAATTCTGCCAGCAGAGTAAAGAAATAGCCAGCTGGCCAGGAGCATAGCTGTGGTGTAATGCACTTATGAAATGCCCAGATGCTTGGTGTCATCCTAACAGAAGAGGAGAAAATATTGCTGTCGTCAACTTGTTACACTTGGTGAACAGGAGACCTAAATGACTTGAGTGTCACAATAGCGTAGGCTAACATAACAGTTGTAGAGCCAAGATAGCTATTTGTGGCTTTCCTGAGATCAGGGTAGATGTGATGGCTGTGAGTTATTAGCATAGGGATTAGCATAGGTGTAGCTGTGTCTGTAGATACTCTGCACCATCCATCCCATCTGGAGGGGCTAGTGGGACAAGGAGGTCTCAGCTGGGCCACATGCACATGCAGAAAGGGGTATTGAGACAGTTGTGCTGACCAAGTGGTTGTTTCCCATTTTCTCTAGTAAAAAGGCAGCGTGTGAGATGCAGTCCCTGGGCCTCTGTCCTGGCTGGGTTTCTGCATATGTCATTCACAGTTGAGCTTTCCAGAGACCTCATTCCTGGAACTTCTGCTGAACTCAGTGGCAGCTGTGGATGCTCAGCACTTCTCAAACTCAGGCTGTTAAGCTTTATGCCTCTGTCAGCAGGACGAAAGCATTAAATAAAATAGGGACTTGCTGAAATTCAAATACTGCATGAGAATTGAGCAGCTTTTAGTGAATAAACCTTCCCATCCGCTACCCCAAGCGTAAAATCAAAACCAGCAGAAAGTTGTGGGTTTTTTCCCTACCTTTCAAACACCAGTGCACTGAACTTGAGTGTATGCTCTGAAAGTATTTCTACCTTCAAGGTAAATCTCTTGCCATTCTTCTCTGTGTTCCAGAATAAATGTAGCGTCTAGTCGGCCTAAACGTGAATTTAAGCCAAAGCCTGTAATAACTACAACTCTGGAAATTGGTGATAATCAGCAGCACAATGGGATTGCCTATAGTTCATCCATAAAATCATCAGGTAAGTCTATGGCCACAGAATTAACATGTCTACAGATGCTTGTGAAATTGTTCCTCAAGATATTCCTTGTACCATGAGAACAGTGGATCCATGAGGCATCAGTATCCATGGATCTGACTCCAGTTCGTTTCCCAGATTTGGTGATGGAATTGTGAAACAGGGTTCCTCTCAACAGTCTCTCACCCATCTGGAGTTGAGGTGTGGCATTCTGCTTGGTCTTCTAGGTTCTCTGCATGGCCACTGAGGGTGGGAGGAGGGTGAGGCACTTGCAGAGAACACTTATTTCTTGCGGACAGATGCATAAGGTGGGTGTGTTCAGCACTGTCTGGAATACCTCCAGATGGTAATTTCTCTCCATGGTCTGAGACCAGAAATGATCAGTTTGGGATCTTAAGTATTAGCTATGTAAAATTCAGTGAGGTGACTCCCACCCTTACTGATTTTTATTAACATGTTTTACTGTCCCCTGAAGGATGCACCAAAGTGTGTGCATTTATGAACTGAAGTACTATTTGTACTGCTGTGAACTGGGTACCTGTTGGTGTGGGAGTAGGATCCTTTCCTTTGATTAGGCTCCAATTACACAAAAAACTAAAAATGAATCAACTGTTGAAAGCCCTCAAAGGCTGTGTTGAATGGTAATAATTAGTCAGGTTACACTACTCAGTGAAATAGCTTTTCCTCATCTCGCGAACAGAAGTATTTTGCCTTATTAATGGCTATAGTGCTTCACTCAGTGCTGTCGGGGTGGAAAAGAAATGAAACAACCATGAAAGAGATGAAAAGGAGAAATAGGATGTATGTAATAATTGTTGCTATGCTTGGTGTTGCTAACGGTATCAGAAAGGCCATGTATCATGTATCATTGTTTTCCTCCTTAAGCTCTGGATGCTATGCTTACCTCCCAGCAGGTACAACCATTGGTGACATCATTGTTCTCTCTTTTTCCTCTTCCTGTTTGAAAGTTATCCATATGGATTTCTGTGGTGCTGCAGAGGGTCAATATGCCCTGCTTCTAAATAGGGAAACCTTTCTGTTCCTGTTTAAAATCAGGATCGTGAAACAGATCAGATTTATGGTCTGTGACTTACAAATGTGAACCAGGCGGCTCCTTAAGCAAAACTGCTAAATGTTTTAAGGTCTCAGTGTTATAGGGGGGATAACATCACGATCATCCTCTTCTTTCGTTTAGAAAACTGACCTCTTCATCCTACCTGAACAAGCACTTTCATGCTTAATTTCCTCTGTTTACACATTGACCCTATCAAAGTGTAGGCCTTTAATTTCTCTGATAATGTCACTCAAGGTAAGTAGTGTCTTAGTACAGGGAATCCATGGATATCAACAGGGCAGTTCAAATTACGCTGTGATACATTCAGCACAACTACCACAGTTCAGTTCTGAGTGTTGAAATAGCTTTTCCTGTGTTTCACCATAGATTTTCAAGTGAAGTATCAGCTTCTTGGAACAGAAATAGTATTTTCCTTTGTATGGTTCCTAGCACATGGGGATTATTTACTTCTAATGACTTACACACATTTGCAGGGCTAGATTCACAGAAACCTGATTGTAACGTTGTGAATTATTTAGTTGCTTTGATTAAGCACAGATATGAAATCTGTGGTTTTGTTCTAATTCAGTGTTAACCTCATTAATCAGCTGCAGCTATGAGCATCACTGGTTCATTTCAGAACTCTCTTTAAATGCTGCATTGCATCATGCCTTTCTTTTTGTTAGTCAGGTTTGAGTATGATATGGAATACATGGATATGGTTGCCATGTGCTGGAATACAGCATAAGCATCTAAGTGTTTACTCACTTCAGCTGTGAGGGAGAGACTTGGATTAATTATCTTAGCAAGCTTCCTGTTTGTGACTATTATAGTATTATTTTGCTACCATAATGAACACAACGTGGCATAGAAGACAGAGTAAATGCAGGTAGAGGCAGTAACTCCCTTTGGGGAAAACAAACAAACCAACATTGAATAGCAGTCTGGTTTCATCCTGTAACACTCCAGAAATCACAGACAGCTTCTTGCTTAATCTGGTTTTGTGCTGTCCAGGTTTGAGTGGTCTGGAGACTAATGACAAGTCATCTTTGAATGTGACAGTGAAGCCTGACAGGTTAACTCCACAACTGGAGAAATTAAGGAGGTGTGCATGGTGCTGCAAATTAACATAAACCCTGTTTGCAGGGGAAAAAAAGAGAATGCAGTTTCTTTCACTTAAATCTCTGCAACAGGAAAGGATGTGTGAGTATTCAGCAGACAGGAAAAGCCGGTATCATGTCACAAATTCTGTGATGCTAAACAGAGTGTGTTGCAGCCTGTCAGGCATTTCTGCCCCCATTACCTATGTCAGGGGAGCTTTGTCTCATTGGATTATACAGTAGCAGCAGCTGCTTGACTCTAATGAAGACTTTGACTGATCCTACAGCCTGGAGTGAAACCAGTTGTACTGGCTGTGACCATTATTTAAAAGCCTTTCCAGGCTGCCAAAAGTTTCAGTTCTTTGGAGCTTAAAATAAACCAAATGTGATCCATCTCCTATCAGGTACCTCACTGTCAGAAATTAACTAACTTGCAAAAAAAAATTAGCCCCATCGGAGCAGCTGGTGAAAGCAAGGGACTTTGTCAGGTTTTCATAGCCTTCTGCTGTTGACAGTTCCAGTGGGCTGGTACCAGCCCTACCTTGACAAAGACTGAAAATAGCTCAGCTATTTTTGAGCACAGTCAGTCTGGGTTTGCTGGGTAACTGTGGCTCATCAGCTTGTTTTTCTGCTCGGACTGTCTCAGCAAAAATATGTCCAGAACCAAGCTTTCACCTGTGTCATTCTTTTGGAGTAGCTGTAATTCACTTTGTTCTGGTAACACTTGGTCACTACCCTGTGCCTTCCCCAGGCAGAGGACTAGTCCAGCATTGTTACAGTAGTGTTCTAGGGAGGTTTGCTGAGGGGGATCTCCATTGGACAGTTCTCTTCTATTGTTATAAAGGATAGAACATTCCAAGAAAATAGAAGAGTAATTCCTACTTCCCAGTTTTAACACCAAATGTTACCCCTGATTGTAGTATTAATTATCAATTAAAAAGATGCTTTTGCTTCTGCTCATTTACTGATCACCAGAAGAGTTGTCATCTGGTTTCCTTAAGAGACTTCTCATAATTCCTTTTCCTACAAAATGCCTGAACTTTTCAATTCTTTTCAATAGTTCCCTACACGTAACCATGATTAGCAGACTAAAAGGCATTTTTGCATGCATTTTTACCATTTTGGCTATTACATCTGTATTGCATTACCAATTGTGTGCAGATTTATCCAGGCAAAAATTATTCTTCAAGGTGCTTGCATGATTAGCCCGTGTGATAGCTGGGAGAGAGAGTCGGGACCAGAATATTTGAGAATTGTTGCAGTGTTCCAAATAAGACAGTGTAGTATTTAAGAGGTTTAACTGTTTTAATGTAAGTACTAGAATGTTCTAGTGTTGTCAGACTATAATGGCAGCAGCATGAAACCTGTTCTATTCTTCCTTTATTAATACATTTTGAATTAAAATCCTGAACTGCAGTTGAACCTCTGACTCCGGACTGTAGGGGTGTGCATGTAGTACTGACTCTGAGCCCTTTGGCAGGTATTCATGCAGTAGCAGTGTGCTGCAGTGCAGTTTGTTTTAATGACAGTCACTCCCGCTGTTGACTCTTCTGCTTCCACAACTCCCACCCTTCCAATTCGTGTAGTCGCCCCCCCCAGCCCCAAAGAGCCTACACTGATTTTGACCACTGTGATTACTCAAACTATCAGTTTGAAATAAATATCCTTTTGAAAGGGAAGGCAATTAGGAATGGACATAAAACAGCATCTGAACTTAAGGGAGAAACAGAATTATGCTTTTAATTAATTATCACTAGTGGTATTTGTAAATGTACAAGGACCAGATGTTGCTGGGGAAATGCAATGGAAAACTGGGGGAGGAGGGGAGGGAGGAATTCAGGACAGCAGGGCTACATTTTTGACCCATTGTTTTACGCTTAGGGGCTCTTGGGATGCTGTGAAGCTCTGTTAATATGTTTGGTTTTTTTCTGTCGCTGGGGGCAGGTTCTTCAATGCACATGGATCAGCCTTGCTGCCAAGCTCTCTATGACTTTGAGCCGGAAAATGAAGGCGAGCTTGGGTTTAAGGAAGGGGACATCATAACTTTGACCAATCAGATTGATGAGAATTGGTATGAGGGGATGTTAAATGGAGAATCTGGCTTCTTCCCCATTAATTATGTTGAAGTGATGGTTCCCTTGCCTCAGTGATTGTGTCATTCAAGCTGTGAACGTGATTTCATGACTGAAATGGATTCACAAGTGTTCTGTCAGTGTGGCATTCTGTGAAAGCCTTGCTATTTGACTGACTTACTGACTTTTGTATGCGTCTTTTTAAAATGTATTTATTTTATATTCAGAGAAAATTTCACCTTCCCTGACTTGTCAACCTGCAAAAAAACCCATGCCCAGTTTTTTTGCTTTGTGCCTTGAAGATCACTGTATGGAGTGTTTCCTGGTAGCTCACTGTTGCTCCAAGACTGCATTTCCTTGCTATTGTTGTTTGTGGGTTTTTTTTTTTATCTTCGGCTGCAATGACTTTACTATTGAAAACCATTTTTAAAAACACTGTAAGTGAAGCTAACTGTAACCAGTTCCTAAGTTACCGATGTCATTGAGCTCTCTCCATCTGTCACACTGTAATTTATTGTGAGCAAGTTAACCCATGTTTCACATTGTATGTTGACAAAAGACAAAAGTGATTGTTGTCAATATTATAATGTTGTTGTACTAAGTACAAGTTCTCAGCATTGAAACTTCCTATAATTTACTGACCAAACTGAATAAATATTTCTGTGGGATAAGACCAGTGGTTGCTGCTTCTATTCCTTATAGTTCTAGCATTTGTTTTGCAGCTGGAGGTCGCTTTTTGCAGTGAAGAAAACAATGCTAGATTAAAAATGCACTAATAAAGCCAAAGTACTAGTTCCCCCGCCACTGGATTTTTAATAATCTTGCTCTCTCCCTACTGACTGTGTAGCATTTATCATGTCTGTGAAAATTTTCTTCTAGCAGGAGGATAAGAAAAGCATTCCTTTGACTTAAGACCAGACTGATGCTAGTGCCACAGGGTTTGTATAGCACTCCATTGAGATAAACAGGTGGGTATCTGACTGCTGCAAGCGAATGCAGTGTCAATTTACTTTCACTTTTTTGTGTTTATTTTAAAGGGAGGAAGGAGGAGGAGAAAGAGAACATGAGGTGGAAAGATGTGCTCTAACTGAAACAGTATAAAAAGTGACTCAAAGTAGACACTCAAGCATCTTAAGTACTGTCAAAACAAAGATGATATCAGTGTGGTTTTCTGTTAGCCTGTTATTGCTTTGCTTAGTAAATGCAGATGTAGTAATGACTGAAAATTTAACAGGTCCAGAGGAAAATGTTGTCTTTGCCAGTTACTCTCTGTCCAAGCAGAGATGGATGAAAAGGGAGTGGAACTCTTTAAGGGCAAACTGGATTTAATTCAGCCTCAGAGTTTCAAGCTCCACTTGGGTCTGTAGTCCAGTTGAAACAGCAGGCCCTAAAGCATGATAAATTTCATGAGTATTGCAGATACAGTAATTTTTCTGTCAAAGCAGTACAGGGGCTGTTGACTGGCTAGCAAAACCATGCATTTTGCTTTCTCTCATCTTTAGCCTTGGCTTGCATAATGGTCGCACAACAAGTAGAGGATTATTTTTTTGCAGCTGTGGTAGAACGTGCTGCTTAGGGCAAACCACCTCAGAACTTGGACTTGCTCAGGTAAGGAAGGAAAGTTGTGGGCAAGTATGTAGTTAGCATTAGAGTAGCACTACAGAAAGTAACCTGCCCTGATCTAGTTTTTGAATGAAAGTAGCTACAATGGTCTGAATACAAGATATGTGGGATAATTTTCAAGGGTTTAGGCATTTGGAATTCATGGCTGCTTTTGCTTCTCCACCCCCCTTTACTAGGGAGGTCTCAGCAGTCGTACCTTTCCATAGCAGGCAGGAAAAGAGGCAGTGCCATCTCTCTTCTACCTCACCAGATTCCCTAGAGGAAAGAATTACAACAGTTTGAATTCCCAATACATGTTGGAGTATAAAGCTCCTGGTCAGCTACAGTAGGTGTCTTATCTAACAGAAAGTAGCTACTAAAAAGTAGCAAGGTAGAAGCAAGTCAAGAGAGCTATAGACTGCTATTGATTAGGATAAAGTAGAGAGAGATATTATAGGAAACCAACCAAACCTATGTCTCAGGCTTGCTACCAGCAAGATACTTGCACATTAGGGTTTGAAATTTGCTTTTTTAAAATTAAATGCTAAGAAGCAAGTTTCATAAACTATGATGGAGGTTGTATGGTAGATCTTGTTTTCCTGGGCCCACTAATGGTATTACCAAATAAGATCCTGCACCACTACTCTTTCTATCAAGACCTGCACAGTAGTTCAAATATGCCAGAGTTGTTGCTTAACACCATCTTCCCCTTGTGCTGTTAAGCGGCTTCATTTGAAACAGTGAAGATTGCTCCTGCATCAAATCCATAGCAGTTCAACTTCATCTGAAGAATTGAGTGATAAACAGGGCAGCACAGCATTTGTGAAGGTTTCTTCAGTCTGCAGGGAACCTTCCCTAAACTCACCCAGTTTTATTACTTCAACGTCATTTAAGCCAGGCAAGATCAGTGAACAAACAGAACTTTATTATTTAAACTGCAAATATTTAAGTCCAAGACTGCTTTTATATACATGAAAAATCTGTTACAAAAAGTTTAAGAAATCAAGATAAATATAGAAATAGCTGCTGCCATAACCCTGCATAAGGTACAACAAGAATCCAGATCTGCTAAAATGCAAGTATTAAACCAGCATCTACTCTTGATCTTTGAAGACTAGAGTTTTTAAATAATTTAAGAGAATTTAAGCTAATATAACGAAAGCCTTACCTTAACAACTGCATCCTAACACAGAACAGGTCTTAATTTAAGAACTGAATACTTTGGCATGGGAAGAGGCAGTCAAAAACCTATTCCAGCATTTGGAGAAATCCATAATCTCAGCTGCTCTTAAATAGAGCTGTGCTTTATGTGGCTCATCAAGGCCCTTTACCATAGAGTCAGCACATAAGCATTTCTGTAAAAAGAGGCTAGGAATAATTGAATGCAGTGACCCCAGAGGCTGACTGCCTAGTTTGAAGGCTATAGGTCAGGCTTTACATGGAATACAACTATTCAAGTTACAATAAATTACATACTGGCCGAGTAGACAGTAGTCCCCCACCTGACCCATGAGACACACAAAGTAGTACTGCAGACTGCACAGAGATTTGGTACATAAGGACTCCAAGAGCAGATATTTTTGATGTGCCTTTTAGTACAGTTGGTGCTTCCTAGATACAATTTCTCAGCACATTTTTTTCCTAGCTCCTTATAAAGCTGGCTTGTTGGGACTAGTGAGTGCTAATATTGCTAGTTACTGTACCTTCTCTGCTGGAATGAGATGCCTTTTCGCATTTACAGGGTACATCTTTCCAAGTTAAGGTTGATACAGCTGTATATGTGAGATATACTGTATCTAGACATATACAATACTGAAACTGGTAGATTTCCAAGTGCTAGATTACAGGAACAGTACATTAAATAAGACAATATTTTTTACAGCTTGCTTTTAACATTTAAGTGTTTCATTCTAGGAAGTTCTCTAGCAGTGATCTAGACCAGTTTCATTTCAATATCAGGCTCTGAACAGGAAAAATTTCAGGAGCACTCTTAAGGATAGTGTTTTACTTTCAGCCAAGTTCAAACTTGCTGAAGGTGCAAGCCAGGGTGTGGTCTGGCCCATCTGGTTTTCCCACTCAGGCCTGAAACAAGTTACCTTTGGAAAAACACTATATTAGAATATTAAGAAAGCTGAGGCAGCCCATAGTCATTGTTATGTATTTAGCATCCTTCTAGGGCATATATGTAGAAGTTTTGTAAACTCTGTACCCTCCTCTGTTTCAGCAGGTTGTGGAAATCACATCCTTGTGTTAATGTAAAAATTAACTTCACATGGAGCTTGTATTCTACTGCTCTTTATATCAGTGAGCCCACAGACAGGGTCCACTATCAGAAGGTAGGAAACTTCATATTATTGACAGTATCTCTTACGAAGACATCAGATGGGAGATGCAAATTCCAAGTTTCAAACACTGTAGAAGATACCAAAACACACAGTCTGTGTCACCTGGGATTGACAATGTTTTCAGATTATCATCTTTGTCCATGTTACATGACAGAACAGCTGGTATCCTCATTTTGCTGCAGAAATAAAAAATGAAGACATGAGGCTTATTAGCATGTGTGCCAACATTTATTGCCAGTTACCTACTTGTTCCTCATATAGGAATGTGGAGAACTGCAGCATTTTATAGATTTAGTTATTAATAAAGCAAAGCAGGTTTTCAAGAGAGGCAATACCTGAACTGCACTAGATGGCTTGGGAGTGGGGGGAAAATAAAGCTTTTAAGAATTTGAGGCCATGCAATACATGAGCCCAAGCCTTCTTTAATGAAAGGTCATCAAGCCCACTATCAGAACCTCAGTTCTGAAGCATGAAAACTTCACTGGCATGCAGATTCATGCTAATCTATTTAGGATGGTAAAAGCAGAATCAAAAACCATGGAAACCTTGCCTTCCTTTAAAGCACAGCATGCTTACTTTGCATCATTTTATTGCATGCAAGAACTGTTTTCTACTAAGCCACCATTATTTCAGTGCTACCAATGCAGCAGAAGCTGTGAGACAGGAATGACATTAAGAGTTGAGTAGAAATCCTAGAATTGATTCTTGCCATAAATGGCACACAACTACACTGTAAAGTTGCTGATAAAACAGATTAGTGGTGTATGGAAAGAAGTTACTTTTGCTTTCCATTGTTGATTGCTGAACAAGCCATCTTACTAGTCAATTCAAATAAAGAGCCTTTAGAAAACACTTGAGGAGAAGCCCTACTCCAAACTTGAGAATAAGCTTGTATAACTATCTTTTTATAAGCCTAACACTTCCACTGGTATTACTTCAACCATTTTGGTGCATGCTGTGTATTAAGAACGCAAAGGCCGGAATAGCATTATAGAACCTTTCTCAATAGCCTATTTAACAGGGTCTTACCCTCCTTCAGTGAGATACTGAAAATACTACAAGAATGGAATGTGCAGGATACTGATAAGCATCCTTTGTAACAGATAGTATTGTAGTAATAGATATTTACCCAGACTGTCTGTTTGGAAGGAGGACAAGTTTAAGAATTAAGCAGCAGACAGTAACTACCTATTCTAAGGTACATCTTCAGAAAGACAGTACTAAGGTACTTATAAGTTAAATTGAAACATGTATATTTGCTTGTAATAGCAAAGGAGATTTGGTGCCATTTCAAGTCAAGAAATGAAGAGTCAAGTACAGTCCATAATTGTTCAGTTGTGACCAATTTAAAGCTCTTGTATTAGGGCTGGTTTAGACTACTTCAACAATTAAAGGTACCTGACTAGTAGTACATCAAAGTACACAGGAACATCCAATATGCAGAAGTTCAGACTTGTCAAAAGCTCTTTGGAGGGTCCAAAGTCTTTCACAGGCCAATACAATATGCAAGTTGCAGCCAAAGGGTTGCAGGTACACTGAATACAAAACATGCTTGTTCTATTTAACTAGATTAGTTCCATTAGCATGACCTGCTTGTGTGCTGAAGTTCTACTTGGAAAGTATTGCAAGGAGTATTTATGACTGAAAAAAGACAGATTTACTTACTTTGCTGTGCAAAGTATTTGTTGTTCCTGGAAATAAGCTGTAAAAGCAGTGCCTCAAACTCATGAGTGAATTGAAGAGGGACTTAAATCAATACACAAAAGAATTTTGATTTCAGCCTTTTAATACTTTTGAATGGAAATACAAGGTTTCTTCACTATGAATTTAAATTATCTTAAGATCCAGTCAGGGACACCATTTGGAGTGTCAGTTAAGTCACTTCATTCCACAGAAGATACTTTTAGTTAGTGTTTGCATTTTGTTCCTGGGGTAAGAGCTTTTAAGTTTGTTAGATGTTGAGATGGAACAAACATTAAAGCTCATTTTTCAGTGTGTCAGTAGTCAGACCAAATAATTAACTCAATTTGATCATATTCAATCAGAGATTAAGCAAAACATCAACTCCACTTTTGATGCAAAGCCATGCAAGCACTATTAGTGAAGCAAGTTTTCTATGAGATGAAAAGCGTGATTCTCACCATCTCACCTGCTTAAAGATGCTCACAGGAACCACTATCATGAAACCAAACAACATTTCTTTTTTCTTCTTCTTTTGGTCTGACATCAAGAAAAATGTTAAAGAGTTGTAGGATATGGATAGTACTCAGGGAACTATTTTCATACAGTAATGAAAAGAAATGGCCATTGAATGACTGTTGATAACATGTATTTAAACTTCAGGCAGCTTACCCGACGTGGAAACTCTGTTTCACTTCCAGTTACTTCTTCATAATCATCATCTTGCTCACCACTTTCTTCTCCTCTGGGTATCTGCATTATCTTCCTCTCTGCAAGTTCCTAGAGTACAATTGAATTGCCACCAAGAGCCCATAACAATTAAGCATAAGCAAGTTCAGTGCTATGACTGTAGAAGCTATATACTATCACTTACCTCACCATCATCTGTGATGAGTGTAACGCCAATATTATCCCCAGCTCCCCAAGACTTCTGAGACTTCCAGACCAGATCACTAGGACCAGGGCTTATGCCAGCAGCTGCACCCCAGATCTGTAACATATTTAGAGTAAGCTTCTGAAGAATCTTACCTGTAGTTACATTAGGATTCTGTCTAACATATAAAACTATTAAGTACTCCAATTCCAGAGACAACCAGTAACAAACCAAATTACTCTGATCCCTGGCAGGTTAATTCTTATCAGGATTACCAATAATGGTGATAATGTTTGGGAAGGTTATTTTACTGAAGACTGTAAAACAATAAGTGCAGAAAAGGCTGTTGTTAATGCCTTCTAGCCGATGTAGAGGTAGCCTTACTTGGACATGTACACTATTTGTGTCATAGTTACAGACATACTCACACCAACAATTTGTGTATACAAGATAGCCTCTAGCCTTAGGTCACTTACAGATCTCTTGAGCACACTTGTACAGAATTTGGAGGATAGAGTGTAGAGTTTAAACTCTGATCACTATCTAAGTGTACTTAGAGTACACTTTTAAAGCCAACACTTAGCTTAGTACCATGAACTGTGAGCTCAGGATTGTTGAACTGTAGTGGACTACAGCTTTCAGTCTTTGCACAACTTTTATCAAAACACAGGAGTATGGGGAAGCCTAAGAATAAAACAGAAGATATTGATTCTGTTCACAATAACAGCACCTCCCTATCTGGGATGATCAAAGTTTAATTCAAGGTCTTGCTTTAAACAACTATTAATTGGCATTTCAAATCAAATTAATGCAAGGATTTTCCCTATCTCCCTCTAACATAAGGATTTTCAGTTCTTTAGGCACTTCAAGTTTGTTTTCCATATTACATGAATCTCTATTGCCACCTAACATAATACGAACAGAGCTCTGAGTAATTTTGACAAAACCACTACCTACTGTAACTACTTGTCCTGCCTGAAGAGTGAACAGTGAAGGAAATTTGTATATTGCATCTGACACACTTTCAAGATGTCGTCTTAACACCCATCCATGTAGCGGCTGATCCTGCGAGACAAGAAATTTCTCTCAGCATTACACACCAACACCATATCATACAAGTGCAAGGTCTTTCTATACTCAAGCATCAGTTTTAGTCCCATTCCTGTAGTATACAAAAATCTGATCAATTCTGAGGAAGGCTGAAGTGGCTAAGCTACTAGCCACAAGTTATGGAACTCTGAGGATTAGTTCTAGTAATTCTGGATTTGCAAACTGAACTACTCAAAGAATTATCTAGTTGGTTAAATAAACTCCCTGCATAGATTAGGTACTGTCAGATCTACTGAACATGCTAGCCATTTTAAGCATTTTTGAGTAATAAGCTATCATTATCCGATTTACTAAGTACCTTTAGTTCATCAAGCATAAGTAGTATTCCTGGTAGCACTAGCCTGAATCTGGTGAGAAGCAACTGAAGGTACTACCAGTGTGCCTCCACCCAAAAGCACTTCCCAAACAGCCCTGTGAACAGAACACCTGCAGTACTAAAAATAAAACAAACAAACAAACAAAAAAACCCCCAAAAGAATCAGTCTCTAGTCTGCTCTTGCAGCAGCCAGGTTAGCTGAGGAGTCCCCACTTCGTATATTGCTGGCAGTACTCTTCCCCGTTATCTCTCACTAAACTACATATTGGTTCACAAGCAGTTGTACTTTATAATGAAGGCCATGCGGACTTGAATAAATAGCAGTACCTCGTCAGAGTTGTTTCTAAGCCTAACAAATTTCCCATCTGCATCAATTTCTTCAATAGATATATTTCCAGAAGATGAAGCATGCTGAACAGTCTTAAATCCAGTACTATGAGCTCTCGTTCTGGCTTTAATTTTCCTTTTCTTCCCATGTGGGAGCTGTCGCCCTTGACTTGTTGTTGGCGTTGCAATGCTGTGTGAAGACAGACTGGGTGACAGCTTTAGCCTAGAAGGGAGTCAGATAATAATCACTTGTACATCTGATGTGCCTATTTCTTCTCACTCCTATTCTCCCACTATAGCCAAGCCCAACGGCTTCCTATATCCAAGCTTTCCATCAAGTCTTGAATAAGATTTTATTTTTACTGGCAAAAGTAGCTAAGTATCCTCTTAAGTCTGGAAGACAGCCCCAGCCCTAGAGTTCATAGCAAGCTTCTGCTGATAAGAGATTCCCAACTGCAGTAAGTATTCTTTTAAAGTCTCTACAGACACAATCTTTAGTGGAAGTAATTTTAAATTTTTGACCCTTCTTAGCATATATGAGTTCATGTTGTTCTCACCAGACAGCGTCTGGATAGTTTGAACTTGATACAATCTCCCAGTTTCATTCATGAAGCGTGACCACTGACTTTGATCTATCTCTCGGATCTAGTAAAAAAACCTAAGTTGAGGGATGTCTGATGGACCTTTGAGCTTTATCAGCTGGGTTTATCAAATTACTTCATTTTACTGCCCCATGTGGTAGATGGGAATTATAAATACCACCTACAGAATACTATACTTCAAGAACTAAATTACAGCACTAATAACATACTTTGTATTTACTTCTTGCCTCCTTCACATTCTTAAGAAGGTATGGTGAGTTAGAGATTCTGGATGAAAAAAGTTCATATGAATGTCTTCTTATAGCCTACCTCTGTTCCTCTCCTTCCAGCATCTTTCTGTAGGCATTTATTTCCAGATCTAGAGCTAGTTTCACATCTAAAAGATTCTCATATTCTTCCAACTGTGTTTGTGCCTGCTGCTGGACTTGCGTGATTTCTTTCTCTTTTTCAGCCAAACGCCTCCTATTTAGATCACGATCATAATCCAGCATCTCCTGTAGCTCCCTTATTCTGTTCTCCAAAGCAGCATTCTAAAATTATGGGGATGGAAAAAACAGTTAAAACCATAACTGAAGATTAGAGAAGAGGCCCATATTTTGATTTGCGTACCTAAATTAAAGTGATTGTACCTGGCTTTGATATTGATGAACTTGAGATGTCAGAGTATCAGCTCTCAGCTTTGTTTCCATCAGCTCCTCCCGAGCAGCATTGGCAAAGTCACTATTTTTTGCTGCAGATTGCTGGATATTCTCCATCTATGGATAAGTCACTATTAGTAATGACTTGCTTACAACAATGTATTTTTAATAAGAAAGGAAAACCAAGTGATTTCCAGCTCTTACATCTGGAAATAATTACATTCTACTTAAGTGTGCAGATACCAATAAAGTCCAGGTCAGAAAGTTTTTCATTGCTTTTCAGGGAGGTTTACATAAATTTGACATTCATGTCAGAAAAAGTCAGCAATAATCAGGTAGTGAAAATTGTAGGATTAGGATATTTCAGTTACAGACGCATGAAGACTTTGTATAGATATTAAGCGAATTGATTCTCCAGAAGAAAAATGGAGAGTGTGTTTAGAAGATGCTTGTCAAGGCATGGGGCTACAGGATATTAGGTGTGCTTATCAAACTATTCCTCTGCCCCCAGAGTTCTATTTCTTAAACAGTTCCTGCATTATTATAAGCAGCACTCAGCTATTTCTAGAACAATTCAGTCTTGACTTGTTCCAAGAAAGGATAAATTAGAGCCATGCTCCTACAAAAGGAGCTCTCAGTATTTCCAGTGGAAACGTGGACAGAAGCATCCAAAGGAATTCACTGAGTTGGCATAAAAGTTGGGGGTGAAAAAGCTGGAGAGAAAGCCAGAAGAACCAGGAAGAAGTGAACACGTGTACTCATTCAAAGTAGCAAATCATATGATTCCGCACTCTAGTATTAAAGAAGGCTTAAGATACCAGTACTACACACTGCAATCAACCCAGAAACCCCTGAGATCTTACCCACCCAGAATAAGTATAAGCCTAAGTAATACTTTTTCCTGTGTCTGTGGATAACGGTGGGAAAATGGTGACAGACCAGTTCCGAGAAACTGTCAAACTACCTCCACATCCACCCTCTTCCCCTTATCCAGTACTAGCAAGTGGGAAGGGACAAAAAGTGCTCTTGTACAGCTGCAAGAATACCTTGTTTCCTGCAGTTTAGTAAAACTTTACTCAGTAGATAAAGTTTTATTCAAGAACACCGAAACTACTTAACACAAACATAGCATATCTTGTTCCTGGATTTTTCAGACAAGCTCTCAGAAATGTCAGAAATCTGAATTATGATCAACTTTAATACATTAGCCATTCCTAATCACTCCCCAAACAGGCTGTATTTCTGCTTGAACCAGTTTTGTTTGGGACCAAGTGTTTGTAGAATTTCTGCTGTCAAATTTGACACAGCTTTGAAGTTCCATAACAACCTATGCCAAGAAGCTCCACACTGAATGCAAGGGCTCCATCAGTCCTGCATCATACTATACTGTGTGACTTTAATAATATCAAGGAGCAGAGAACTTAAGACTTATTATATTAGCATTTTTACAGACTCACTTTTGCATTGAATGTTCGCTCCAGTTCCTCTTTGTATTCTCGAATTTGCTCTTCATGTTGTTTTCTGAGCCCCTGCAGAGCGTCTGAGAGCTTACTCTCAAATTCACTCCGACGGCCAGATTCTATTTCTGCTATCCTGCTCTCATGGATTCTTTTTGTCTCCTTGAGCTCCTAGAAGAAGGAATTTCTCAGAGAATAAGCAAGCCAATACAGTTTGATTTGAGACTGAACTTACTACACCATCTTAACAAGTCATTCAGTACTGAAGCAGTTTTATCACTGAGTTCACAGTAATCCACCTTTCCTTCAGATCTTGGATGTTCATCTGTTAGGTCAGGTATGTCCACCTTGCTAGCGGCACCGGGTTGTTGTGCTACCTCACTGCCAAAATTGCTTAAGCTAATAAATGCAGTAGTTAGTATTTAATTTTAAGACTTCCTCTTCGGACTAGATGGCTTTCTCTACTTTTCTTCACTTAGAACACATGCATATACACTTCAGTTTCTTTAAGTGCTGTTACCTCACTTATTAATTCATAGCAGTTGATTAGAGAATCTCAAATTCTTTATCACTTAAGCCACACAGATTCCTTTCAATCAGAAGGAAGTTGGTTTACCTTCACATTAGTTCTACGTACCAACTTCTCACACAAAGGTTACCAGACACCTTTGATAATTGTTAAGGAAGTAGGGAACATAAATTGCTTATTAAAAGGAGATTTAACTTTTGATTATTTTAGGCTTCTAGTAAACATCTGGAATCATTTAACTTTAACTGTAATATGTGCATCTGCAGTTATACAAAGTAGTATACTGGAGTTGTAGTTACCTTCAGAAGTGCAGCCTGAGAAAATTCGCATATTCCAAATGCCTATTAGTACTATGCCAGATAATATGAGCTTGTGTATCTTCTTGAAGTCTTTCTAGTTAGGTGGATTTTATTGTCTGATGGACTCTTATAGGTTGACTCAGCTAGTTACCTTTTTAAGGATAAAGCACATCTTAATATTGCTTTTAAGTGCATCCAAGGATCACAGGCACCTAAAAAAAAATCCTTGTTAATAAGCCAAAACATACATCTTCATGAAGGCGCTTCTGGAATGTCATTTGTTCCTGCAGAGTTTTCATGTGATTTTCCAGATCCACCCTCCTCAACATTTCACTGTGGAGATGCTTTTTGGTATCTTGTAGTGACAGCTCCAGCTAAAAAAAAAAAAATAAATAAAGACATCAAGGTAATAAGAATTAAAAGGTCAGTTTTCCAAAGTAAGACAGTCAACTTACTACAGGCCAATTTCATTCCCACACCAATCACAAAACAAAGTAAAGTTGGTAACTATTTAAGTTCTTATTTCAGTAGGATCAAGTATATAAGCAACTGGAAGAATCCTAATTGTTAAGTAGACCAGATTTCTCCCAAGGCAAATACAGAGCAGCCCTGAATTCCACCAACTAAGTTTGACTCCTCAAAGTAGACTTATGATTAATTGTACCATCCATATACATTCTTCCCCTTTACAACACTACATACTCCAAACTTGTCCCTAACTCCCAATATCATTTGCTTGATGCTTAACAAGTGAAAACCTTGACATATAAAGGTTATATATGTTATAAATAATATAACATATATATGTTAAAATATATATTAAAATATATTAATAAATATATTAATATATTAATAGTATATATTCATATACATTAAAATATAATATATGGTTATAAACTACTATACACTTCCAGTGCTGGAGTGTGCTGCTTTAATGATACAAGTTGGTTGCTGGGTTTGGGTTAGTTTGGTTTAAGTTTTCATCCTAAGATTTTGATATGAGCTTCTTCAATGATTATATTAAAAGCATGAAGATAGAAAAGCTATGTTCTTAGAAATGCATTGCTAGATTAGCAACTCTGTTCATTTTATTATCACTAGGACCTAAAAAAAGTAAGTAGCCAGAACTTCTTATGTATTCTACCTAGACTGAAGCATAGTGAAGCATTAAACGCTTCCTTTACTGACATGTTAGAGACTGCTACAGGGGCTATAGCAGTACAACACATTTCAACTTGCTTTGTCCTTAGAAAAAGAAACATTACAATACTGTGGTCATACAGTAGATTTAAAGGTACCTACAACAGGGGAAAGTTTTAACAGGCTTAACCACCAGTAGCATTTGCTTTCAGCAAGATCACAGAAATCTTTCTGTCCACCTGTCATTGCCATAGGTAACAGCCTTGCCCTGCTTTTAAATCTAGCTAGTTGGGAGAAAAACAAGTAGAGGCTTCAGGAACAAAAGCAAAGTTGCAATTCCAGGAACAAGTCTTACAGTGGCTACTTGATCCTTTAATTCATGAAGGTCATTCTCTAAACTGCGGTTTTCACTCAAAGCCGTTGCTAAGTCAGCTTCCTTCGCGTTCAGCTGAGCATCAAGATCTCTCATACGAGCCTGTGCCAGGTTTAAATCAGCTTCTTTCTTTGAATTCCTGCAAGTGAAAGTTTTACATTTGTAAGTGGCAGCTCGTGAGAGAGAAAGTTTGGTTTTAATGTGTTTACCTTCACAGGGGTCTGTGGCAGGACTGAAACAGAAGGGAGGTCAGTTAACACTTGCAGTGAGAGTACAGGGTGGGCTGTAAAACAAACCAGACAGGGCTCTCAAGACAAGCATCATTTGTTTCGCCAGAAAGATTTCTGACCTATTTTCCAGCTCGTTTTGTGCAAATCCTATGTGGAAGCCAGCTATTTTCCAAGGCATTGCAAACGAGAGAGGGAAGGGACAGCGCAGGCCGCTGTCTCCAAGGGAAGGACTAGTCACGTTCAAAGCCAAAGTTCGCCAGACCACAGTGACCTGCCACCACTGAAGCTGCCGCTCACACAGACACCACCTTTCAGTGGCAAAGGCCACAACCAGCTTCCTGGCAAGGTGCCTCTTCACCATTAACGGTCACCGGGGCTCTGAGCCCCTCACGCCCCTAACCAGGCAGGCACAGGCACACAGACTGCCCCACCACAGGGAGGTGCCAGGCCAGGGCACAGCTCCACCGCACTTTCCTGAGGTGATGGCAGCCACAGAGGGGCAAAGTCACCCCACTCTGCAGCTAGAGGCAGAGCACAGCTCTGGCTGCCAGAGCTGTCATTCCTCCTCCCCTACAGCCTCCCTCCTGCTCACAGCACAAGGGGGAGTTTTGTCCCCAGGAGGCCGCCAGCCCAGCCGTGGCGAGCAGGTCTGGTCAGCCCCACATCCCCAGCTGGGGCTTGGCCTCCTACAGCCCCTGCCCCAGGGCAGCAACCACCCCTCACAGCACCCATGCAAGGGACCCTTCTCCTTCAGGAAACTCTCCCCTCCTTCACACAAGGGCAGTTATAAAGCAAGAGAAGTCTAGCCTTCAGAAGAGGGCCATCTTCCTGTGCAAATACCCAGATACAGAGCCTTCAGGTACCACTGGGATGGTCAAAGTTGCTCAACCTGCCAGTTTTACTTGGTGCCACAGTAGAGAAATGCTGGGCCTACAGCGAGCTCCTGTCAGAGAAAGGGATGATAAGTTGCCCAAACTGCCCCAACTTCCAAAACCCTTGCAGTTCCCTAACTGCTATCCAGAGTCTGACTACCTGCTCAAATCTGAGATTGGAAAGACTAAAGTGTTCAATTTTAGCAAAATGAGTTCTGCCAAATGGCTGAGTTGTGACAATTCATACAATGAGTTTTCCAGTTTGATAACTGAGTAGACCAGTTGGAGACAGTCCAAAGTCATTCTGCAGGACTGATCAGCTCTAGAAAGCTTAGACTGCAAGGAAAGATTGGAAAAACTAAAGGTTGTTTAGTCTAGGGAAGAGAAAAGTGACAGGAGACATAGCAGTCTTTACATCCATGAAAGACTTCTGCATAGAGGAAGGGAATCTGTTCTCCATGTCTGTTGTGGAAAAGACAGGAAGTTGCACTCAAATTGCAGGGAGGAATATTCAGGTTTGATGTTAGGAGAGGAAACTAACAGTAGTTCAACACTGAATCATACTGCCTGAGGGGATATTCTGGAATCTTCATCATGGGGAATTTAAGAAAAGGGTTATACAAACATCTGCTGGAAGAGATGCAGGTATGGTTAGTTCCAACACAGGCCTGGGGCATCTGGCTACAGCAGGGCCTTGAAGACCTTTTCTAGCCCTGCTGCTTAGACATTGGTTGTGTCCTCATACTTCATGATGTAAACCCAGATGTTTTGCTAGAAGTTACTCTTTACTCCGACTCTAATAAAAAGGTAATTCTACTGAGGTAACAATGGAAATAATAATGTATTATAGTTTTTTAGGTTTCTTTGTTTTCTTGGTATTAGTTACCTTCCTTTTGGAATCTCTGCTAACACTTACTGTATCAGTTATGGTATCAACAAGTACATCAGTAATGCTACATAATTATAATATTGACTGTTTCATCCTACAATAATATGACAAAGTGCATTCAGGACAAACTCCATTAGTATCTGTGTTTTCACAGTCCCTTTTCCTGATACAAGGCCTTGGACAGTCAGTTTCAGATTTTCTATATTCTTTCCTGACAATATTGTTTACAGAGAACACTGAAGTGAATCATTTCATCCTTAAGTACAGCAATTTCACAAGTCTTGCTTTGAAAAGAAGACTTACTACTCTTTTAAACCAAGTTAGGGGGTCAGAACACCACTTCACATTATTATGCAGCAAGCAGTGACAGTTACAGTACTCTACAAAATTCCATACACCAACCATTCCAGTACTAAGCAGGGCTTACTGGCTGTCAACTTCAAGCAATAACTTGGAGGCACTGCAAATCATATTCCTTATAACTGATGATGTAACATATGCTTTACCTTGAGATTTTAAATAATTTTACCAAAAAAGTTCAGGTATTTTTGAGACAAATTTGCCAAGACACTGGGACATTAACAGGACTTGCAGAATTGATTTTTACCGCTTCATCTTGCTATACCACATATGTCAGGCCAGTGGCAAAATGCATATCTACAGTCACTAGCACAGAAACTGGTCTTGTCTTTCCCTGCTGTGCTTGCTTTGACCTTCCTCAGGCTCTGAATTAAACCGATATGCTTACCCTCCCCAAACATCTTTGGCCTACTTCCAACTACCACTGTGTAACTAGTAAGAAAGAGGCTGAAATGCAAGCACAGTTCATTATTGCTGAAGCTTTACATCTCTTTACCACTGATTAATGAGAGCCAATTGTTAATGCTGTTAGGAAATTATCTGGTGACATTCCATCCTATAAGAGTTTCAGGTTATTTAAAGGGTGTGTATATAAAGGGCATGATACCCTCAAAGTAGTTTGTTCCAAGTCATCTGAGACATTTGCAGTTAGGCAGCCCAGACAGAAAACACTTGTTAGTATTAGGAACTCCGTCTAGTCCTTTCAGAAAGCAGCATGTAGTACATATAATTTCCTGGACTATAAATTTAACCACTTCTAAGACCAGTTACTTTAAAGAAAAAAAAAAAATCAATCCATGGAACTGCATACCTGCCAAGCCTAAAGCTTTATAAACAAAGACAGAGTTACACAAACACAATGAGCAGCAGAAAAGTTTTAGAACTGGTATTACCTCTCTTCCTCACTGTCCACTCAAGTGACTGGTTAGATTTATGAAACAGACTTACAAGCCAAAACCCAGCATGAATAAGACAAGCCCAAGAACTTCTAAGCAGCTGAAAACAGAAGCTTAGAGTAAAACCACATTTTATTCCCAAGTGGAACAGCTATTTAAGTCCTATGAGCCTATGAAAGGGTAGCATTTGCCCCATACAAGCATTAAAAAGCTGATGCCTAAAGTTGCTATGATACAAGCTTATAGGAAGATTTGGGGGGCCGGTGGACACACAAATTATTGCAAGTCTTTGATTGATTCAGCAGTACAATGCAGGATTAAAGTAACTATCAATGCCAGTACTTCCCATGAAGGAAGCTTATTGGGATTGGACACTTGGTCCCTCCCCTTCACTACCCACCTTCTTCCTGCCTTCAAGAGGATTGCATTGGGCCACCCCTTTGTTCCAGGTATGGTGAGACTAGACAGCAAGGTGATTCCAGGCTCAGGATACACAACTTGCAAAGAAGTCAAGCCTGAAGCAGCAGGCAGTTCATCCCCAGGGCATGTAAATACAGACCTAAAAGCCACCAGGACAACTTCTGTGCAGTACCAGGTAAGTTAGACTGCTTATAGGACAACCTTCCCTGCATCTTCCCCTCTAAGCAACATCTGAGCCAAAAAGCCACCCCAAAAAAAGGTGTGAGCCAACTGCATATACACTCTTACCACCATAACTTACTAGATGTTTTCCAGCATAGCAACTTAAGTGTTTATAAACACAGGTGTGGTACCAAACCCACTCAGCTATACATTCATGGGGTACTATTCCTATGAGGCCACCCAACACCCCAAATTCTGGGGGAGCCCCATACCCATCACAGGAAGGTGCCAAAGCAGCCTAGCAGCACTACAGCAGGAGGCATTCACGGGGCATCCCTACAGCACACCCTCAGAACTGAATTAGAATTTCTCTTAACCCAAGACACTCCAATCCCACAGGGACATACCTCTGCGGTATTACCACTGCCATGACCCATACGCTCTACAGCACTGAGCACTGCCTTCCCAACGCACAGCTGCTGGCCAGCAACAGCCCCTGCTCTGCAAAAGCCCTAGAAAGGGGCAGCCTTACGTTGTTCCCCCGAGAACTCCGCTCAGGGCTGGCAGGAACGGCGGGAGGGCCGAGCACCGACCTGCTGTGCAACTGCCGGTGCTCCTCGCCGATCTTGCCCAGCTCCACCTGCAACGTGGCCCGCTCCATGGCGATGTCGTCCAGCGCCCGGCGGGCATCGGCCAGTTCTGCCTCATAGCGGAGACGCAGTGTGCTCAGCTCCCGGTCGCTGCCCTCCTCCTGCTCGGCCACCCGCTGCTGCAGCACCGAGTTATCGGCCTCCAGCGCCCGCACCCGCTCGATGTAGGCGGCCAGGCGGTCATTGAGCTGCTGCAGCTCCTCCTTCTCCTGCAGCCGGCTTAACCGCGTCGGGCTCAGTAGCAAGGCAGCGGCACGGTCGAGAGAGGGGGTCCCAGTTATCGGCGTAGACGAAAGAGCCGTGGCCATACCACCCTCCAGTCCGGGCCCAGGCCCCGCCATCGTTACCGGGACCGCCCCACGCAAGACGCCCAGCACCCGCCGCCGCCCGCGTATAAATAGCCGCCAGCAGCTGCCGCGGCCTGCGGGCCGGGTGGGCAGCTTAAAGGGCTAGGGCTGCTGCTGCCGCCGGCCCGGGGCTGGCCCTCCGAGCGGGGAAGGAGACGATCTTTGCCTTTTAATTTTTATTCCTTATTTTCCACATGTGCCTTGCTGCATTCTTCATCGCACCAGTGCAATGGTGCTGCCCGGGGAGGGCGGGGAAGGAGCTGTCAGGAAAAGCCGACGGCAGCTCCGCGTTTTCATAAACCGGGGCGAGGGGTCGGGGTGAAAAAGAATCCCAGCTTTAGGAAGGTGCATGCCAGTGATGCTTTCACTACAGCATGTTGCTGCGTCAGGGCTCCACTGTTCTGTCTGCTGGTTTTGCAGTTTATTCAGCTGGTGAAAATAAGCAAATCCCAGCTCTGTTTTGTTTCGTTGTTTGTGGGCGGTTTTACCTTCCAGGTTGGGGCTGTGGTGGCTGTCAGCCATCCCAGTGCTGCAGTGCTGAGAGCTGATGTGCAAGCAGAAGAAAATGCAGAAGGGGAAAGGAAACCTGCAAGAAGACAAACGTGAGAAGCAGTCTGCAAAGCCTCACGCTAATTATGAAGAAAAATCATTGTCCAATAAGAATGGTGCTTCAGCACTTCAGCAGTGTGTACTGTGATAGTTGTCAGTTGTCTCCAGTAGCTAATTACTTTACCCTTTTTTTTTTCACTGACATTTTGGAGGTGAGCTGCTGTACAGATCTCCTTCAGTATGAGCATAAAAATCTCTGATCATTAACATAACTGCTAACTGTAGTGTTTGTTGCAGCAGTAACAATAAACTTACTTGAGATTGTAGGTTATGTCAATAATGTGACTTCCCACACAAAGAAAATAGCCTTGAAATCTGCTTAAAATTCTTTGAATGTAATGATGGATTTTATGGAGGTTGTAGCCATAAATTCAAGCTTTGCTGTATAGGTCAGCAGGCAGGTAACATAGGAGGACAGCATAGTTGGTCCTAAGATTGTTACTGTGAATTTTAGAATTAGGTTGTGTATACCTGGATCCAATGCTACAAAGTAGGTGAGGGCATAGGAGACATGAATACTCATCAGTGTTTTTTTTCTGAACTTCTTTATACACTTGTGTAATTCCCCCTCCCCCCCCCCCCCCCCCGTTTCAAAACTCTAAAACTACATGTAACATGGTAATGCCATATGGCCAAACTGAGCCCCTCTGGTTCTAATCCTAACACCAGCACAAGGAAATTCTTTTCTGCTGAGCAGTTCCAGGTTTTTATTTTGATATAATGAGTACTTGTTTATTCTTCATGGCCAATAGAAAGCTCAATTCAAGAAAAATAAAAAGTATTATTTAAATCTGAACATGTACCTCTAAGACCAAGATGTGTACATCTGAGGGTTTGCTTCAGCTTTGAAACCTCAGTCTTCTACAGAAAACATTGTGATCATATGTCATTGCCATATTTGATGGTTGCATGTTACTGGCCAGCTGTTCAAATATAATTGTAAGAGTTTGGAACAGATGCAAAACAAAGCAAGAAATCTGCTATTCTAAAAATATGTTCCTTGCTGCCAAGGCTTTGTAATACTGCAAGCAAAAACAGCTGAGAGAAATAGTTCAAAAATAGGCTGAGCTAGTTTTATATTTTGTGTTCTTTACCTACTCCTCCCTATGTGAGCACAGAAGGTGGCAACTTGAGAAGAGCTCAATGGAAGTCTGCTACTGATTTTTTTCTTTCTGACATTTTTTTCTGACCCTTTGTTTTGATTGAGGCTGTAGTCTGTACCATACTGTACACTGTAGATTAGACCACAAGCACAGCTCAGGAATTCCTGCAGAGATAAGCCTGTACCATCTTTTCCTACTGTTTCAAGTAGGATATCAGGAATGTTTCAGGGTTAACAGATACAGAAAGTATCAGGAAAAAATGTGGGGAAAAGATATGTGTCCCAGACTAAAGCACAGTAAAAGCTTTTATACAAACAGACTTTTTGCAGGAAAATGTAAATATGGGAGGTTTAGTCAGTGTTGTCAGAGCCCACAAAATTGGAATAAAAAAAAAATACATATTTGTGGACTTTTTCTAATTATCTTTCATGACCTTGATCTTGAGCTGGTGAAGTAAAAAATATACAGCAATGTAGTGATACAGTGAAACCAGAAAAACATGGGATGAACTTAGAATCATAGAATAGTTAGGGTTGGAAAGGACTTTAAGATCATCTAGTTCCAGCCCCCCTGCATGGGCAGGGACACCTGCCACTAAACCATGCCACCCAAGGCTCTGTCCAACCCAGCCTTGAACACCACCAGCGATGGAGCATTCACAACTTCCCTAGGCAACCCATTCCAGTGCCTCACCACCCTTATGGTAAAGAATTTCTTCCTCCTATCCAATCTAAACTTCCCCTGTTTAAGTTTGAACCCATTACCCCTTGTCCTCTCACTACAGTCCCTCATGAAGAGTCCCTCCCCAGCATCCCTATAGGCCCCCTTCAGATACTGGAAGGCTGCTATGAGGTCTCCACACAGCCTTCTCTTCTCCAGGCTGAACAGCCCCAGCTTTCTCAGCCTATCTTCATACGGGAGGTGCTCCAGTCCCCTCATCATCCTCGTGGCCCTCCTCTGGACTTGTTCCAACAGTTCCATGTCCTTTTTATGTTGAGGACACCAGAACTGCACACAATACTCCAAGTGAGGTCTCACAAGAGCAGAGTAGAGGGGCAGGATCACCTCCTTCGACCTGCTGGTCCTGCTCCTTTTGATGCAGCCCAGGATACAGTTGGCTTTCTGGGCTGCGAGTGCACACTGAAGCTGGCTCAGGTTAAGTTTCTCATCAACCAAAACCCCCAAGTCCTTCTCTGCAGGGCTGCTCTGAATCCCTTCCCTGCCCAACCTGTAGCTGTGCCTGGGATTGCTCCGACCCAGGTGTAGGACCTTGCACTTGGCATGGTTAAACTTCATCAGGTTGGCATTAGCCCACCTCACAAGCATGTCAAGGTCCCTCTGGATGGCATTCCTTCCCTCCAACATATCAACCGAACCACACAGCTTGGTGTCATCGGCAAACTTGCTGAGGGCGTGCTCAATCCCACTGTCCATGTCACCGACAAAGATGTTGAACAAGACCAGTCCCAACACCAATCCCTGAGGGACACCACTCGTTACTGGTCTCCAGCTGGACATTGAGCCATTGAGCACAACTCTTTGCGTGTGGCCATCCAGCCAGTTCTTTATCCACCGAGTGGTCCACCTATCAAATTGATGTCTCTCCAACTTAGAGGCAAGGATGTCATGTGGGACAGTGTTGAACGCTTTGCACAAGTCCAGGTAGATGACATCAACTGCTCTACCCCTGTCCATCAGTTCTGTAGCCCCATCACAGAAGGCCACCAGATTGGTCAGGCAGGATTTCCCCTTAGTGAAGCCATGCTGGCTGTCACCAAGCACCTTGTTGTTTTTCATGTGCCTCAGCATGCCTTCTAGGAGAATCTGCTCCAAGATTTTGCCAGGCACAGAGGTGAGACTGACTGGTCTTTAGTTCCCCGGCTCATCCATTTCTCCCTCCTTGAGAATGGGGGTTATATTTCCCTTTTTCCAGTCATCAGGAACTTCACCTGACTGCCATGATTTTTCAAATATGATGGACAGTGGCTTAGCAACTTCATTTGCCAGCTTCTTGCTGTCCTTTTCCTCAGGTATCTGCTAACTGATTTTAGCCATGTGCAAACAATCTGTTGGTATTGGTTTCAAAATGCTGTCAGGCCTCTGAGTGCACCAATATGCCTTAACGACCTTGACCAGCCTCAGCTGGTGCTTCCTTCCACTCACTGCTCACAGTTGCAAGGACACCATTTAAGCTCTGGCCTGTGACTTTGTTGTTCTTGGAGCTATTGTGGTTGTGCATGGCTATAAGCTTTAGTGGCTTATGGTCTGATTTTCTGGGTTCATCTTGTACCTGCTAAGTTATTGTATCTTTGCCTGGGTTCTTTGCACACCCTGGCTGTCTTTAGCTGCTTGCAATTCTTACCTATGAGCAGTGGGATAGGGTCATGGCTGTTGTGTGCTTGGCTATCTGATTTTGCTGTCTATCCTTTAGGAAGTAGCTGGACCTTACTGGTACTTTGATGACTGCTAAAGACTCAGGTAGGGCCAAGTTTGTTGATAGCAATATTTCTTCTTATTTTTTTTTTTGTGACCTAATACAAAGTGTTTGAATTCATGCCCACTTTCCCAGCGTTAAATACTTTTGAGGCTATGCATAGTAAATGCGCAGACTTGAAAACGGGAAAATATTGAGCTGGCAAATGTAGGCATAGGTGAGTCGTCAGCATAGACTACAGGTTCTTTGGTAGTGTTTTTCTTTGGTAGTTATTCTGATCTCTAATTCATGGGAGTATCTTCGTTAAGTGTCCTTTGAAAGCAAACAAGGCTATCACTGGATAGCCTGCCTTTGTAACAGGTTAAGAAGTCTGTGCATACAATAGTAATGTTGTTTCAAATGGTATTACTCTGATGCATCAGAAAATATTAAGAAGTACTTTGCTAAGTAGTCTGTTTACAGGTAGATGTTAGTGACTCACATATGTCCAGAGCTAATGAGGACAGATGGAGTTCTAATAACCTGATAATGGTTGCTACAGTACTAGAGCAAGTATGGAGTTACTATGAGAAAATTAGAGATTGCCTACCAAAGGTTTAAGGGCAGTTTCTGTGTGATTGGTGGCAGTATACATAGATGGAAAAGTCTTTTCCAGAATATGTAACTGTGCAAGTGATTCTCCTGTGTAGTATTTCAGCATATGCTCCTACTTGCCTAGTTACATTAAGCAGGGTAAGTCAGTTAGTTTACAGTGGGTTTTGTCTGTGTTAGAATAGCAGGCTTCTATAAACTGGTGGTCAGTTAAGTTTTGTGTAAAATGCACCTTAGTTTCTGTAAGGAATATCTATACAAAATTAGGTACTGCGTATGGGTCTGGAAAACCAGAATTTTGTTCTGAAGTTGTTACTAATACCAGTATCAGGCTTTGAAGAAAAGTCACAGATTGAGTTTTCATAGCATAGGGCAACAAAGGAATCAAAGATGAAAATAAGGAAAGTGGAAACTAAACTATTTTTTCAGTGATTATATAGCTCCAAACTGTGACTCTGGAGCTTTACAAACTTTCTTTCCCTCCATCCATCAGATTTTGCTAACCCTCCTTATCCTCATTCATTGACAAATAGATTGCGTTCAATTATGTCATCACTGACTGTTAACCAGAATAATGAGTGCATCTGCTGGCTCCCATAGCAGCTAGGAACCATCTCTGATCCATCAGAGCTAAGGCAAATCTGAGTCCCTTGTGAAAATGAAGTCACTTCCATCTCTTTTAGTAGAATATAGCAAAAATGTCTTAATTTATATCCAGGCAACATTGCTGAATTGAGATGGGTTGCATCCACTTCATGAAGAGCAAACAGTTTATCCCCCTATTACTGCACTTGACTTGATACATCTGTCAATATGGAGGTCTTGGGCTGCAGCCAGGCTGTGGTGATGGTAATGTTCCATACTCTTCCTTGGTAATGAGTCACAATATAGTCTTTAATGAAGACTGTAAATGCAATTCAAGAAACAAGAGTCTTTGCCAATATGGCAAGTAGAAGAGAACAGAAGAATCAAAACTTAATTTCAAATTTGCTTTCTGTCCTCACATTTACTTTCAACTGTAAGGTATAGCTAGAGCTGGGGTTCTAGCCTCAGTTAGTACACTATTGCATTCTTGGTTTGGGCTTCATGTTTTATTTGCTCCTTTGTTCCCACCCACACAAGCTTACTGGAGTGTGAGACCATGTTGTTACAGGTTTTGCTGTATTTTTTCTATATTTATATTGACTCACAGATTGGATATGAGAGAAAGGAAATTCTGTTCCTCTTACTGCTAAACATTTGATGCACAATGTTGCTTTTCTGAAGCTATTTTCTGGTGACTTGGTTTTGGCAAGGTGATAATTTTTTTTTTTGAGTTATAACTTATTCACACTTATTCTTTCCTTTGGTTTTTTTTTTTTTTATTTCCCTACATTAATTGTTTATCTTCTGCTTTCGTAACCACATTGTCTTTGTCAGTAGTATTCCTCACAGTGAAGTATCATGTTTTTCTTCCAATGTTGTCTTTGTCTATTTCCATATTGATGTGCATCTTCAGACACTCATGTGGCAACAGGCATAAGTCAACTTGTGAGATGCAGGTAACCCTACTCTTCTTGCTTTTCCCCAGTGAACTGTTACAGTGAGGGCAGTAATTGTCCTGTTGACCTTTGTTGCTGTGACTTGCAGCATAACTGTTTTCCGCAGAGCACCTGTTTATTCACCAAGTGTTGCTTGTTTTACATAGCACTCAATAATGTCTTAATTTTAACAATGACGCAAGTAGAGACCACCACAGATGGAGTGAAACAGATGTCACTGTTGCATGAGCAGAAAATGGCAGACAAGTTCAGGAATTCAAGTCCACCATATCTACAGTCCTCAGTGGGCTTTTCCTTGGTTTTGCAAACTAGGAAAAAAATCTGTTAACACACAGCTATGTGTATATAAACTGAAGCTATTTTCCTTCTGCAATGAATTTCTAATCTTGCCTTATCTGCATTCAGTCTTCCTCTATACAAGTTCATATTTTCTAATTATGCCTACAATAAGCACCTAAATCCTTTCGAAAAGATAAGCTGCAAAACCACAAAGTATAATTGTCTCTCAGAACATTGGTTCTAACATTTTAATTAGGGCTCTGAACACTGAACTACAACAAAAAGTATGTACTATCCGACTCTAGATGTATTTGTTCTAGAGAGTCATGAAAGTTAATGCATCTGCTACTACTGTACAGGATCATGAATATGCAAATATGCCACAAGTTGTTTTGCATGAGGATAAAAAGGAGTTTGAAAGACAAGAAAGGACAAATATTTATTCAAGTACTTGAAATAGTGACCATTTGTATATACTGTATTGGTTAACGCTAGATTCATTTAAACACAAATTGAGAGAAGGACAGTAGTTTTCTTCTACAATATTTAGGTCTACGCATAAGTAGTTTTCTTTCTTTAAGCCACAAGAATTTTTTTCTACTTGCTATATAGATGGAATTGTTTCCAAAGCCCAGGGCAAGGATCAGTGTGGAACGCAATGGGTTCCATAACACCAAGAAATCAAAGACAGTGCTGCAGCTGAACTTTGTACCTTTCTACTAATAGAGGCTTTACTCTTTATAGGGTATAACATATTTGTGAGTGTGACAGTGCATGATTGCTTCCTACCCCAGAGAGCTTGTTATTTCAGGGTAAACAAGCACTCTGTACAAATACAATACACAGCCAAAGAACTGATTATACTGTGTCAGCCTTCTCATGACTCTAGTTACAGGAAATTTAACATTTTCCTTTTATTAGTCAATCAGGTGCAGCTCAATTCCTGATAACTTTGAGGCCTCAACCCAAAATTCAGTTTCTGCATGGGGCCTCGGCAGGATACTTCCAGTTTTGCTATTCATTAGACATAATCCTGATTTATGAGCCAAACGTTCTGCACTGTTTCAATGGATTTTAAATTTGTAGTTTAGCCAAACATATTTTCTCCTGAGTAGTGCAGACTTTTGTTATGATGAAAGAGTGGCCTTCATGATCATCAGATTTGCTTAGCTGAACTTGTTTTGAGAGAATATTTATATATAAGTGAAGTCTGCTGAAGTGCGTATTTCAAGACAAGAGAATTTTTTTCATTTAGATATGAAGGTTTTCTATTAATGTTCACTGAGAGAGTGAAATCTGGTGATTATCATGTGATTGAACAGAGGGTTTTGTTTACCAGACCAGAGATTTAGTTTTCTCTAATTTTGCCCTTAGCTATATCTTGCAGGATCTCTTTTCTCTGCCATTTCTGCCTGCACTGTTGAGTGCAAGTTGAAAGTTACAATTGAATGTAAATCAACAAATGACAAAATATTTCATGGTTGTGTTCAATAGTGAAGACACCTGGCCTTAAGTCAGTATAAAACAAAGGATAAGACCATCATATTTCCAACCAGCTTCCTCGTGAGAGACCATGCCAGCTGTACAGATGGATGAGATCATGATTATGTGTTCAATGAAATAAGAAGTGCAAATGTCTATATTTCACAATTTTATGAACAGTAAGGGCTTTACAGCTGTCGTATTTAATGTCATTTAAATGATGCATATTTTAGAGAGCAGCAAGAGAAAAGCATATATGCAATACAAAAGTATTACTAGTAACAAGAGACAAATACAGGAATTACATATCTGAACTCTTGAGTGTAAAGAGCAACACTATAGTTTCCTATCCAAAAATCTTACGCCAATTCTGCCAAGCTAATGTGGCATGAATGGGAATTAGAACACTGTGTAGTAAAATCTACTAAGAAAGTAATGCCTAAAGGACTTGACACTGGACCAGGGGTTGTGCAAACATAGTGTAACAAAGAACATGAATTCCTGCCTTGAAGAGTTTATAATCCATATAGACAAGACAGAGTGAGCGGAAGGAAAGTTAAATGTTTCCTCAGAAAAGGGTGATTTCTTTTAAGCTTGAATGGTCAATTAGTTTTTGCAAAATTTCTGAAAAACTTCTTCAGGGATGAAAATTCGGCATCCAGAACCTGGAAGTTTGTGGCCTTTAATTTTAGGGGGTGTGTTGGTGTCTGATCTGGAGCTGCAGCTGCTGTGAATTTTTAAGTGGCTGTTTTCAAACAGATCTTTCCTGGACACCCAAGTTTCATTCAGTTTTTGCTTGGCTCGGCATAAGGGGTTATGGAGATCTCCAACAGGAGTCAAAATCTCAAAGCTTCCAGATTCACTGGAAATTCTGAGAGAAAAGAGTGGAGTGGCAGGGGTGTGGAGTGAGGCTGAGGTGAAGAAACTATATAATTTGGATAAAGAAGACAACAAATTGGCATTCCATGAGAATGTGCTTCACATGGGAAAATGCCCTGTTAGAAGCTGCCCAAAGCCTTTTATGGTTTCCATTTGCAGGCTGAGGCTATTTTTTTTGCTCCAGATACTGTTATTGCCTCACAAAAAGAATGATTTTAGTATAATAGAAGCAGACCATAGGTGCTGGGGGAGAATGGGACTAACTATACTGTACAGAAATAACATTGTGTCATTTCAGTAGCTTGGGCAAGACACGTTGCCTGTTGCTGGCTTATTAGTACTTGGGTCTTTTATTATAATGTTGCTTTCTGTAATCTTTCTGACATTTGGAGAGTAATGCTTGGAGACACTTACCTCTGTTCTCTTACATGCTGTAAAAATTCAGACATAGAACCTGTAATCTGGGACTGAGCTTGTACAACGCATTAAGTGTGTGTGGAAGCAGCAACCTCACTTTAGTCACTGAATCTTATGTGAGCTAACCCAGACTGCTTCCTATTACACAACTTCTTTTCTATGCTCAAATTTAATGCAGGAGGTGAGCAGATATTTCTACATGTATGTGATGTTTGATTATTCTTTATGGTTAGGGGTGCACACAGCCAACTGATGTGAAACAAATGACCAGGAGCAGTGTTGACAAATGGCATCAGTAAGCTGGGAGGAGGAAGCAGAGAATGCAGAGATGATTAGCACTGAAAAGGGGAAAATAAATGCTGGCCAACATTCAAATTTGGAAAACACCATTAGAATCTCTGGGCTAAACATTTCAATGGTATCTGTGGCTAATGCCAGTGCTAGGAACATAACCAGAGTAATTTGGGCTAAGTATTCCCATCTGGCAAACAAATTAATAGGCCACTGTTCAGCTTTTGCTTCAGGGACCCAGGGGACAGCTTCAGTCTTAAGGGGTAGATAATTGTAAGAGAAATGATACTCTGAATAGGGGCAGTGCAAACCATGTACATTCACAGGTGGCAGGTCCTGAGGGTCAGCTTCATCCTGCAGTTGTGAACATCTTTTGGGCTTGTTCTTGAAGTACTACCAGCCATGGTTTTGATACGGGAGAATTGATCTGCACCAGTTTACCTACTGGCTAAATTCTGTCTTTAAAATTACCCATGATCAAGTCTGAAGCATATCCTGACTGCACTGGTATATGTTTTTTGAAGATAACAAATCTCGGGTGTAACTGAAGTCGTATTAAAAGGCTTATTTGGTTCTTTAAGTAAATGTAGTGACTGAAATGGATGAAAACCAACGCTTTCAGCTGAACAGTACTAGGAAAAAAACAAAGGTCAAGTCCTTCGCAGTACTCCTGACAGTACTTCAGGCAGCAGACTGAAGGAAGAGCTTGCCTCAGCTCCCGGGGTGAGCCCGCAGACAGAGCAGCCGGTGCGTCTCACGCTGTCGAACTGAAGCCGGCCGGGCAGCGCGTTGTCTGCGCGAAGCCCAGGGGCTGTCCCCGGAAGCCGTGGCACTGCTGCAGCCCGGGCGTGCCGCCCCGCGCCCGTGTCCCCGTCAGGCGAATTTCAGCAGAGGGCACTCTGCGTCTGGCGATGGAGGAGGCGCTTCCCCGTGCTGGTGAGAAACCTAAACACATCGGAAAAGTTTCCAGCGCAACATATTTGAACAAACTTTTCATCGGTTATGTTTAGTTCACTGGAGCGTATTTTTAACTCCAGTGGCAGGGTCAACAGCCCTCTTCCTACGTGCTGCTCTTAGCGGACTCGGCGAACGCTCGGGACATCAGTGGAAGACGTAGAGCGAAGGTAGAGGAATTTAGAAGATTTTAGCGTTCCTGTATAGCAGCCCGATGCTCAGAGGCAGAAGGCGAGCAAAGCTGTCTTATGAGGCATACTCGTCAGATTTACAGTAGGAAGCCTAAAAATATCGTAGAGGGCAGCACGATTAAAGACCTCCTTGGTGTGTGAGCAGATTTGCAGCTGTATCGTGAGAGTTACTTGGAGATGAGACACAGGATGGTTGCGGTTTTGGAAGCTGCTTTGCATCAGATTTGGGGGCTGACTTCACGGTAGCTTTTGCTCCTCGGGGGGAAGATGAACCACTCGGTCCCGGGCTGCCGGGATCTCGGCCGCCGACACCAGAGCGCCGCCAGCGCCTCCGCAGCCGGGGGGGACCGGGCCCCCTTGGCCACCCGCCCGCTTTGGCTGGGGAGGCAGGGGCTGCGCGGGGGGTGCCGAGCCGCGGCGGCGGAGCGGGCGCCGGTCCGGGCCGCGGCTCCGCGCCGCAGGTGGAGGCGCCCGGGCGCCTCTCTCCGGGGCCGGGCTGCGGCGGGCGGGTGGGGGGTGGCCGCTGCCAGCAGCCTGTAGGACCTTGGCTAACGTGCGGCGGTGGGCTGGAGCCTGGCGTGAGGGAGGGGCCGCCGCTTGTGATGCGGGGTGCTGTATCCCCAGTGCCGTGACAGGCAAGGCTTTCCCCTGCCCTGCTAGCGGGAAGGAGGCGCCGGCGGACGCGGACCCGGACCCGCTCCCCGCCTGCCCCCGGGTCCCAGCCCCGCTGCACGGTCCCTGCCGAGCCGAGCCGGGTGCTGCACCAGGTGGGTGAGCTCGGCGGCAATGCCGGTGCACGGCAGCCTTGCAGCAGCCTTCCCGACCCGCTTCCCCGAGCGGGCTCCCGCGGGCGGCTTCTCCGGCCGGGCTCAGCGGAAGCGGCCGCGGTGCTGGGTGAGGGGCGTCCTAGGGCAGCCTTCGGGTGGGCTATGTGTGGAGCCCTGGGGGAGCCCAGCTACCGGTACCTGTGAAGCACCGGAGGTTGGTGTGTTGTGCCAGTCCCGGCTCTCTGCAAAGCCTGGCGGGGGGCAGTGGGTTTTGAAGCTGGGAATCTTCCTTCTCTTATTGTCAAAGTTGATTGAAACTTTTGAATGACAAAAGCATTCAGGAGTGCTAAAGGTTCTGCGAGGGAGGAGAACTTCTAAAATGTTTTGGAGAGTGGGAATAGAACACTTATTTCTATAAGGAATCTTAATTATGTTTAGTTGACAGGTGCAAGAACCGTTTGGATAGATGGTTTTCCTTTGGGATATGTGACCTTTTAGAAAGGGGTACTGTATTTTGAAGGAGAGATTTGCATTCACTGTGGGGCTTTGCAAAATAACAGGTTGGTGGCAGAGAGGGGGGAGGAAGGGCTGTTTGTATGCTTGTGTATTAGGGGTGCGTGGAACTCGTGCTATTTTGAGTTCACTGTGGTTATGAGTAGTCTGAGACAAAAAGATGCATTGAGACTAGGGATTGGTAGAATTAGCAGCATTACTACAAGATTGTTTTCCTGCTTGCAATTTTAAATCTAAGTTTTTAGTAAAAGTGACTGACAGTTTTGTGTTGGCCGTGTAATGGGGATAATCACTAAATTGATGGATTATTTTTGTCTCTGCCCTGATCACTTAGTCTCTGAGTTGTTATGATCAGAGTTTTCAAAGGCTGCAAATGACTGCTGAAGTCCCAGGGCTGGGCTCTCAGCTCTGAGGGGGTGAAAGTGCTGGAACAGTACTCAGAAATCCTATGCTCCTTGGATTTTACTTTCTGGAGATCAAGATGGGTGGAGTTCTCAGTGTGATAAATTCTCCTGCATTCAGGAGATAATCAGAGTTACCTGCTATGGCCAGCTTCCCCAAACCTTTCATTTTCCCCCTTTCTTTTCTAATTGGAACTACCTCACCCTGCAGACTGTGCTCATGGCATGCACTGTGCGCCTGCTCCTCTGGCCAGCACAGAGCTCCGATGTTTGCATTGCATTTCTTCCAGAGGCTGGTTCCATGTCTTTGCCCAGTTTGCTTTAGTCATTGGAATTCTGTCGGGGCCCTCTTGATTTTGTTTGTAACTTAAAACAATTTTTCTCAGCAGAGCCTGAAAGCATGAGGATGGCCAGCCCTAAAGCCACAGGGTTCTCCTGGGAGATCATTTGGCTTGCTATTGCTATCTATGCTCACCTGCAGGTAGGTAATGAACTCGTTGCTCTTGTTGTACTTCATCCTTTATCAGATACACACTGCTGCACACTTTAAATTGCTGTTTTTTAAAGAGAAAACTGTTGAAGGAACTGCACTGTAAACAAAAGGCTCCCAATTAGGTTTTTCTTTCATTGAAATGGCTTTCAAAGACATCCATGTGGGAAATGAGTATTCGCTTTTCCTGTTAATATTGTTCCTAACTTTACTGAATGGGAACTAAAGGGACATCTTGCCAGATATGTAATGCCATGGGTCTTTCTAGGCACCAGAGCTGCTTTTTGCCCCCAGGAGATTTAGCACCTGATAAATGTTAAGATACTGTGACAAGGGTTATATAAATATCTGGGTATAAATGTGTAAAGCACTTGGAAGTCAGTGTCAGAGGAGAAGGTGGTCCAAAAGGGTCTTTGCTTCAAGAATTCAATGAATACAGGAACCATGGAGGAAAACCATAGCTGCCAACTGATCTATTGCCTGACACATGTGCCTAATCGGTTCCAAGAAGTGAGTATTTCAAGAAATATGGTGTGCTGGCATGTAGCAGAGATGTTGTTACAGTATGTCATTCTCCATACTGATAGTTCCCACAGCACAGAATGTTTCAAGGATTCTTCAGTCCTAAATACATCCAAATCCGGACAGCTAAGCAAACTGATGGATCTGAGGAGACTGTACTTGACAGCTGAGTAAGCTATGATTGATGTAGAGTGGACTTGGACACTTAAGGTAGTGGGAATTGGGCTCCAACCCATCCTCAGTAGCACTGCTGAGTGCACTTTGTGCTGCAAGTCATTTGGAAGCTACCTATTGATGAACACCTCCTATATTTGTCTGATGGTCGCAGCTAGTCATGAAAGTGCACTGGTTACTTGAGTAAAGGACTCACCATGAAAGTAAAATACTAGATTTGTATCAATTGTACAGTGGAGCACAGTGCACTCAGCGTGTGTCCAAGCAGATGGGGCAACAGTGGAATCTTCTGCTTTTTACTTTCATCTTTCTTATGCAAGAACAAAAAGGTTACTGATTTGCTGTGCCTGTTCAGCTTGTAGTTTTGTGTGCAAGCAGTTGGGGGAGGCAGTAATAACTGGCCCTATAAAACATTCAGAAAATAGTATATAAAGTTCACTTAATAGTTCTGTTCAAGATGAGAATAGAAGTTTAGAGAAGGGAAATGTCAACTTTGTGTTTGGGCCTTTTGGTTATGAAGAGCCCATTTTTTCTCTTGTACAATATTTTTCTTGCCCTTTTTCCTTTCACATTTTTCTTATTGTAGAACTGGAACCAGTAGTGGCAGTTTCCTCTTGTCCATGAGTGGTTTGGCATAGCTTCACTTGTCTCTTTATAATAAAACCAACCAAACACATTGTAGTAATCAGTACACTATTGACAGTAGCTTTATGAACATTTCAGTCCAGGCCATTTTTTTTTTGGTTTTGATTGTCCTTTAAAATATCTTAATCTATTTGGTGTATTTGAGCCACTAGCACTTAACCCCAATCTTGTAGGAGTTCCTTCTGCTCCAAAGTTTTAGGTGTTTTATCACAATTTTAGGCACATTAAAGGTACTTTATATTATTTAACAAAACATTTTTGGTATCCAGTAACCATTAATTCTTTAATTGGTTGCTTGGGGCCATACTATATGGACCACACACAGTCATTCTAACCTAATATTGTACCATAGCTTCCACTTATGTTGTTTCTGGCTATCAAAGTGCTTATGTCTGGAGCTAATCAATTAGAAACAATTGGATGCTGGGCAAGGTCACAAGTCTATGTCATGTCACTTATGTGCAATTGATTAATATCATCCTGTTTGAGGCAGGTACAGAATAAAATAATGACAATTTTAAAAGAACGTGGTGGAAATGTGGTAAGAATGCAATGCAAAGAAAACTTTAACTTGAGAAGTTGTGGGAAAAAAGGTAGCTGTTACTGAGAAGAAATGAAAGTTAACTTTGGTTATAGGAGTCCTTTCTGATTCTTCATGGCATGGTAACAAGCACCACACAGTGTTTAACTAAGCTCCAAACTGATCTCTGGCCTTACAGGTATGCAGCTGCTCAAGTTTGACACAACTATTATATCAGGGCCAGATAGTTGCTAGACTAGTAGGTCACTTAGATTGCTGAGCTGCCTATTCATTTTATCTGCTCTGTGACCAAGAGCAGTGGCATAAGTGACTTATGGGCTAGCATTTGCTGTGTTCTTTTGCAGGCAGAGAGCCTACTTTTTCTGTTATGTGCCAGTATAGATGAAACGAATGGGACTGCATTAGTCTAAAGCCAGTGGTAATCCAAGGAAATGATGGCTGTATGTTTTCCTTAAAATCAAAAAAACCCACCACCAAATGGTAGCAGCAACATGGAATAATTTATTTCCAAAAATTTAAATGATGACTCTATCAGAAATTAGTATATTCCACAGACTCTGTGTATTTATGGTCATTAACTGTATCTTTGGCCTTGAATATAACTATACATATGTATTTACTGCTAAATATGTTATAAAAGGCTCCTAATTTTTCTCACACAGTAGCAGATGGATTATCGATACTAGACAATTTAGGAGATGGTTAAGCTAATAAACAGATGCATCCAAGTCCAGTCTTGCTGTTTTTAAGTGATCTCTTGAGGGCATATGGCTCCATATTGTTAATTGAAAAGACGGGATGCTCAGACTGGTAACCAGCTCTTAATCTTGTGATAACAGTTTATCACATTGTGCAGCTAGATGATGTTGGATTTGTTATGAAATGTGTGTAAGACTGTATATCTTTATATTCTTACCAGTTAACGAGTAGCAGCAAGAAATGATGGCTAGCAGATTCGTAGAGATGAATATATCATCAAGAATTTTACACATGGATTTTTAGATTTGTTCTCTGGTATATTGCTTTCAAATCGGGAGCATGTTGATATTTTCTTAGGTTCCTATAGTCCAGATGAAATCCTCTACAAGTCAGTATGTTTCACCTCCAAAGACCATGGGGTTGCTAAAGTCTGAGGAGGGAATGACAGCAAAGACACCATTTCTGCATATTTAAGAAGCATTTACTTGGGGTTTCTATTGCAGGGAGAGTTTCATAGATCACATATTCATGATTGCTCCCATGATTTATGTTTCTGCAATCCCTTCCTGCATAATGTTTTTTTTCTATCTGTGATATTTTGGATAGAAAGGAAATACATGCTGAAAACATTATCTTATTCAAAATGATTCTGCCATAACCAATCAGCCAAAACCTACCAACACAGTAAATGTTTTTAAGGTTGAGTTTTGCAAAGCCAGAAATCTGAGGTCCATTATATGACACAGTGGACTTGGAGACCATCTTTGTGGAACACCTTTGGAATATTGTTTTACAGTCAGTGACTGTATTGCATACTGATATTCAGAAAATAAACTATGATCTACATGCTGTACAATAGTAAGGATTCTTAAATCTCCAGTAACTTTAATCATAACTATCAGGATGAGATTTGCAAGCCCAGAGTTAAACCAGAAGCAGTTTCCCTTTTTTGTAGGCAGGTCACAATTCTGCACCCATCTGGAGTTTTGCCATCAGCCTCAGTAGGAGTGTGGTTTTATTCTTAGTTTGAAGATTGAAATGTCTCTGCTATAGGCAAATAACACTTCTGAGACTCTGTAGAAGTGTTCTGACTTAAAATATTCATTGTTATTGACAAGGTTGTGCCTCAGTAACAGCATTACCAGAAAACTTATGTAAGTTTCTGAACTTGCTTTGAGTTTATGACTAATAATGATTGCTCAGCCAGTGCTCATAGGATCTGAACTGCTGTTACCCCCAATTTACAATCCAAAAGAGTTGAACTGCCAGAAGAATTGTGATGAATCTGTCTTGTGACTTGAGACACAAACTATGTATGTATATTGAAATGTTTTATGAGCACATTTTAAAAAATAAGTCAACTATGGGAGATGGCCAAGAGTACAGTAGATATCAGTGGGGGCATCCTTATACTATCTAATTTGTTTTCATTTTCACAGTGAATATTTTTATTGTAGTGATTATGAATGATACTTGCAGTGATACAACTCAGAAAATTAAGCTTTGGTGGTTCAGCTCAAGTATGGTGCAAACCCATTCATCCCAATGAAGCAAAAGCAGTTTAATCTCAAAGTCCAGTTCGATTTTGAATTCTGTATCTACATCTTCAGACATAGAATCATGGAATAATTAGGGTTGGAAAGGACCATAATATCATCTAGTTCCAACCCCACTGCCATGGGCAGGGACACCTCGCACTAAAATGACTATCTACATGAGTATCAATTATCATCAGTGCTCACTATGATTATAATTTCTGATGAGGTTACACTAAAAATTGGGCAGATATTCTCAAGTCAGTTTTATGTGGAGCTGTAAATTGCTGGTTTCAAAACTAAATATCCAAGAGTCAAACACTTTTAGAGAAGCCTCAAGTATAGCAGTAATCTCACAACAGCCAGTGGCTTCTAATTTCTCTTGAAAAAGTTGTGAAGAAATGGAAGAATAGCTCTAGGGGATAATCTTTGGTTTTAGCAGATACTCGAGCACTTAATCATTGATAATTGCTCCTTCAGGTCTGCTTGGTGCAGTGGATCCTTCATATTCCTTACCAAATTGGGGCATAAACAGCACTGAGGTGACAGTTCTGCACAGTGCACCAAATTTCATTCCTGCGTTTGCATCACAGAAAATGTACATGATTGATTGTACTGACATTAAAGCACTGTAACTGTTTGTTCAGAGATCAAGATTTGGCCATCCAAAATAATGAGTTTTTCTTCAGAAGAACATATGTTTTAAAATCTGAGTTCTTTTATTTGCTTTTATTTTTGAGTGTGTAGGGTTCACATATTTTATATCTTTATCTGCACTTTTTGGGCTTGAAGCTTTTTAAAGGATAAGTTTCCATGATCACCTGAATCCAGGAGCTGGGGTTTAAGTAAACACTGAATCTAATGTGGCTTGCAGTGAAGTAGTAAAGGATATTAATTTCAATGATAGTGGGAGCAGATATATAATTGTGCCTCTATCCTTGTTTGTATTGTAAGGCTATGCAAGAAATCTTTGGGCATGAGCTATATCATACTGTTCGAATGTTGTACTTTACTGTTAACTCAATGTGTTAAGATTTTGTATAGCTGATAATACCAATGACAAAGTCTTGTGGCTGCGTATAGCCCAACACAGTCGTACTTAAATGATTCCTGTGAAACACGTATTATGCAAAATCTCTGTAAAACAGAGAGAGTTTGTGCACGGTGAAAGAATGGGCTTGGTTTTGAAGTACAGGTTGCTAGTGAGCACAGCATTCCAGGAAGGGCATTGGATACAGCCATAGCAACTCTGGAAAGACAAGTAAGCCTCACATAGGAACTGTATGGCACTGCAGTTCTGATATGCCCTCTGCACTCTATTGTCACTGTTAGATAAGCAGTTCAGGTTTTAAAAGCACGCATATAACTTTCTTTCCCATAAGAGGAGAAATGTTACTGATAATTAGCTGTAGTCTGTAGACTGCCAATGCTCTTGAATTTAACTGTCAGATTTTCAAAACAGCCTCACTCCAACTGCTATGAGGAGGAAGTAACAGTCCTACAAACTCTCTTTTTGATGACCATCGGTTACACAAGGGTGCTAAACTTAATGCAGATATAGCCACATTTTCAGAAGGGTCTGTGTGATGTGGAGCCTTTTTTTTTATGACTTTCAGTAAGACTTGAGACAAGTTAAACTCAAATACTGTTAAGTACTGTATTGGTAGGCACCTAGCTGCATTTTTCAAAACAATTAACAAGGGGAATTTCAGTTAATCCAATGGGAACCAGGCATTAGGTGCCTTAGGCACTTCCAAAAGTCTGGCTAAGTGTTTGTCATCATATTTAGCTGGTTAAACTAAAAAGTTCACCTTTAAAACCTTTTTGAAAGAGTAGATTTCTGGTGTGTGAATTCTAGTACCTGGGTGTGCAGGTATTTGCTAATACTTGAAAAGTGTCAGTGCAAGCATCATGTTTATAAAGGGAGGGCAGATTTCAAATACTTTGCCTGACGTGTCCCTTCCAGACAGCACATTACATAAATTGTTTAGGAGCAATGTTATTTCTGTTTCTAATTTTATATTTATTAGATTTAACATCATTATGGAGAGAAAATGAAAACAGTATTCTCAGTCTGTTTTGAGAAATGTGGTTTCCAAGAATTGTCAGTTTGTCATGCTTGTGGATGCACTAGAAACAGTGAATGCAAGTCAGCTCGATCAAATTGTGAAATGATATTAAAAATGCATTTGCAGTTGCAATTACTAGGCTGTGTTGCATGCTAACTGTTGTCATTTGTATCATGGTGGGAGGTCTCAACTGGTTAATGATGCTGTTTTGCAGCATTAAGTAAGTGAAGCATTTGTTTATATGGGGAAATATATATTTCTGTAATATTTTTTTTGTTTTTCTGTCATGAGGTGCTTTGCCGGAAATTGAAGCTGCTTAAAATTTGTAGGATAGACTCTTGTCAGTGCATGCAAGCAGAACAAGGTATTGTTTCTAGAGTGTATATGTGAAAGGACCTAGAGAGGCTCACTCTATAGGAACTGCAGACATGAGGATTTTAGCTGTTTTCTTTTAGCGTCATAGAAGATGACATTGGGCACACCTGCACTGCCACAGAATGCAAAGAGTGAGGGATTGTGTTCTCTCAAGCTCTCTGGCAATAAATGTTTCCTGGCCTGCACCTTGCAGAAGCTCTGAGGAGGTTGCAGAAACTGGCTTTATTCCCAGCTGCCTGATTCAGCAAGAAATTAACTAGCTCCAAAAAAATTCCCCCTTTGTTGCAATTTCTCTGCTTGTGTATGTGGCTGCTCCAGGCCATCTACTGTGATGGAGAAATGTGAAAGGACAATGCAAATGCTGGTTCTGGTACATTCACATTTGCTTTTTCTTATGGTAGTTTTCCTTGCTTTTCCAGCTGCTGCAGCCCTCTTGGTGTAGGAGTGGTGTGAAAGCAGAAGGCTAAAGCTCAGTGCTCTCTCTGGATGTATAACAAATGAAATATCCTAAAATATGAGTTGGTTTCCTCTCTTGAGAGTCTCCTTTTATTAGATGTTTTCAAGGTCTCATTACTCATTTGGTGTTTTGTTTTCTTGAGACTCCAAATAGTTTCAAACTGTTCCCTGGTTGAGTAACATGGATGTTGGCTGAGAAAACCAATAGCATAGTAGTGTCTTGAGTATTGCCTGCTTGGTAGATGATGTTCTAGCTGGAAACTGCCAGGTACATCCAACATATTACCTATTCTTTCAGCTGATCTCATCAACACTTTTGTTAGAAAGCAGAAAAGGGAGTACATCTGTCACTGGGGTGATGTGTTGTGTATGCTGTATGATCTGTAGGGAATTTACTAAAGCCAGTAGCTGGTATGACTGCTTGAACAGACTCTGGGTTTGTGTCATGATTTTATAACCTTATATGAATATAAGGTGTTTTATGTGACTAACAATTACATTTTTCCTCTAGACTGGTGGTTCTCAGTCTGTCTTCATAGAGCCAGCACTTAGCAGTGCAAATTGAATGGTAGGAAATGCTGTGAAGGGGAGAGATGTAAACCAAAGAGTATCATCCTTTCATTCTATGAATTCCTGGTATGCGCATACTTGAGTACTGCGTATAGTTCTAATCCCTTTGAGTGGGGTGGAAAGGCTGGACAGGAGTCAGCTGGTAACTTGTTTCTTCCAGCATGAGAACTGAGTGTCATTAAATAAAACTATTGGGAGGTAGATTCAAAACAATAAAAGGTGTTTGTCCTCCACAGAGTGATCTTTGGCATTCCTTGCCATAGGTTTGTTTGGGGCTTTTTTTCTTGAGTACCAGATTTCATGGATTTTGTGGGAGACAGGATGAGTACTGGGAAGATCCAGTAAGTGTTATTGTATTTGCAAACCAGAGCAGGCTAGGAAAAGTAGGTCAGTCCAAGACAGTATTCCAGGGGAGTATTGTACATACTGGCTCCAGACATGCTCTTTGTGTGCCCCGTTATGGCTGTGTCAGAAGCTGAGGGACTGGATGGATCCTTTGTCTGAACATCATTTTGGTGTTACATGGTGCTACACTTGGATTATTGAACTAGACGTTAGAACCAGTCCTAGACCTACTGTCATTTATGACTTGTCATTAAAAAAACTAACAAAGAAATATATTCTCCAAACGCCAGGTGTATCTGGAATCCTGGACACTTGCTCAAAACCTATGTAGCTGCCTCCACTCTGAGCTGCTTTGTGGCTGCCTGGAATAATTTTTATGTTTATAGTATTTTTTTTCTTGACAAGCATTTTCATAATGTTTCTGGCGCATCTTCAAATTTTAAAGCTCTGGAAAGGTTTTTAAATTATGTAAGTATGGGTCATCTTATTTAATTGCTGGATAGTTTCTTGTTTTTAAACAGACACTAATATTTCCTTAAGCAAGATAGAGAAATGGCTTCTGGTATTTTACTAAATAAGGCTTGGCTTAAATTCCACTTTCATTATGTGATCAGTCCTTCTGTAAGACACAAATATTCCAGACATTTTCCCTGCATGAGTGAGCAGTTGCCTTCACTCCAGTGTGAAACTGTGCACCCAAATGCTTTTCCCATTTCCTCTTCCTACTTCTTTCAGTTTAATTTTAGAACACAATAGGCTGGTTAAAACTATAAGAAAACCTCCAGAATGCCATCTTAATGTATGGGTTTTTACCATGCAGCTGGTTTTCTTCAGCTAAGAGGAAACTATAAATGCATTTTTAATGCCAGGAGCTGGGCTTAAAATGCCACTACTTATCCAGTGGGAATAGATTTGAAAATTAGTAAGCAATTAGTTCAATAGACAAATACATTTTACTTAATGTTGCACATCTCATGGGCCTTTCAAATATCCTGTTAACATCACCTTTTCTTAACCTGCAACCTTTTAAATCTTTACCTAGTCTTAAACAGCAGTGTTACTTAAAAAGGGAAATTTTCCTGTATATTTTTAATTTTTATTTATGAGCTGATTTTTTTTTTTTTTAAACTTGCGTGGTTTCTCCAAGGGCAACAGAAATGTACTCGAACACTGAGCTTTTCTTGGAGAAAATTTCTTCCTGTAGATAACCATCTTGAGAAGGGCCTTAGCTGGGGTAACAGAACATGTGGGTCTTGTTCTGATCTTTTGAACTTGCTTGAGTTACGTCCTTAGTAAACACCAGTGATGTATTTGTTTATAATTGCTTATTTTTCTCACTGATTTTAGACCTCTGTGAGCCATCTGTCATATGCCGCATAGAAGCCACTATTTAGAAATGGGGAAGATGTGGGGATTGTAGACTTTTTTTACTGTTTCAAATATTGAGGCCAGTCCTTGAGAACACTGAAGAAAAGGACTTGTCCTCTTCAACTGTACTATAGAAGTGTCTCATCGTTCCTTGTCTGTCAAAAGTTCACATTGGGTAGGTGATACTGTAAGGACTTCTAGCCTAGGTACTAAAACCTTAGTCCTGCAGAAGATTTGGGGTAGTGAGCCCCCTGGACTTAGGTGGTTGTGAATTTTACTTTGTAAAATTCAGGCTTTCTGCTTCAGCAGTGCAGCATTCTGTGCTTGAGTAACAGCTCAGTAGAGCCATCAGGCACTTTGCCTGAGACATCAGTGGGAGTTTTTCTTAAGACCTGCCCATAGGAAGTGAATTGAGGCTGAATTTCATTAGTGCTAACTAGCTGGTTATCATATTTCCTGTTGTGTGGTGTGAATCATTTAATCTCTTCTTCATGTGACTGCTAAGGACAGATGGCATTTAAAGCTGTGTCTGCAGCTGTCGGTTTTCTTGAAAATTGGCTGTATTTATCCCTCTGGAAAAAAAAGCAGAGATAATAAAAAAAAAATTTGCTTGTTGCTTATAAACTCGCAAAATTTGAAGTGATTTCCATTTTTATATGTCACTTTTTTATTGTGTGTCATTGAAGACCATTTTATCAGGTGTTCCAGACCATCCCTGTTGGCAGGAATTTCTCCAAACTACTGCAGAGGGAAACATCAAAACCAGTCCTTAGAGCATGTATGCTATTTTTCAAGAGAACTGAAGCAGAACATGGAAATTCACTTGTTAAAAATCTGTGTGTCTTTTTGCCAGACTTACTATATTCAGAAGATTCCTTTCAACCTTTTAAGGGATTACACTGTCCACTGCATGGTGCAGTTCTGCTAATGAAAATAGAGGGAAACACAAGCACACCATAAATACGGAAGATCTAGAGTTGATTTCTGCATGTAGCATTTTGTCTGTGCATATGAAAATTGACATCATGGTGTTGGAATGTTGACCGTGTTTTGCATTCTGCTAGCTGCTCTTACTGGAAAGCATGTGTTTCAAAGGGAGTTTTCAGTTTTTACAAGGCTTTGCTTCCATAATAATACAGTTTTATTTTGAATGTAACTTCAGCTATGAATAAAATTTAACTCATGAAGTAAGAGATTCGGCTGGCACAAAATATGACTGAATTATGCAAACATTAACCAGTTAGGTGCATTATGTGTATGTCTGGATCAGGATAGTCAAACCCAACCTTTAGGTTCCACTGTTAGCATTGCGTTACTCTGTTCAAGAATACCTTACTCTGAGAATAAGGATACTGAGTTTTGAGGAACTCCTCTCAAGAAAAGCTGCATTAAGTGTGGGGAAAGCGTAGGTGGCTGCACAAAACCAACCCTTTGTAGGAAATCTTCACTAATGTGCTTTCTTAGCTCCAGGTGAGTCTGTGAAAGAAGGGAAGTGAGAAGTGTAGAAAACAGACTAGCAGCAATGAAAAAGCAGCACTAGCCCTTCATCTTTAGTAATCTTCCAGATAAAATTGGCAAAACTCAATTAGTTTTTTTTTTTCAGTAATGGGCTGGTTTGTCTTTTCAACCTTCATAATCCAACTCCTTTTCCCAGAATTCCAGGGTTATATACCCTGTAGAAAGTTGACGACCCAAGTTTCCCATGTCATCAACTCTATCCAGTCTCCTGAGAGAAGAGTTTTCTGGAACAGCATCCTTGCACCCGCTAGTTCTTCCCCAGCTCTTTTCAAAATCAGACCACTCTAAACACCTTTCATGAAATTATCCCATGCTTCTTAAGCAGTTTACTAAATTTTATGATAATGTGATTCCTCAATTGATAAAAGGCAGGTCCAGTTCCATTAACCTGTCCTTGTGATGAAAGACCCACATTCTTGGTGATATTTTCAAGTGTCTAAGGCTGATGGGTTTGAAAGAGTTAGACATCTGTTTTATTCTGAGAAATTACATCTGCATCTCCAAGTTAAATCAAAAGTACCTAGTACCTGTCAAAGTGTATGTGCCTTTCTTTGCAGAGAAAAGTTAGCACAATTTTTAAGAGGAGCATAACACCCCTTAAAAAATAACATTCCTCATTTTTAGGTGGTGGTGTGCAATGTTGACAGCCTTGATTCACTGCTGAAGTTTTTGACTTTGTATGCTATATGGGAATATGCGCATGTATAGTGTATGTGATTGCACTAACAGTCTTGGGCAAAATAAGATTTTCTTTAGTTGAGTTTTAGTCTGAATTAAGTTTTAGCTGCAGGTTCCTCATGGGCTCTTCTCTGCATATAAGTTACAAGGGTGCTGTATACAGCAATATACAATGATTTAGCCTGGTGTTATTGAGAAGGTACCAGAGTGGGATCTCTTTGCACAGCTAAAAGAGAATATGGGTCAAGAAAAATGAGAAATGATGTTTCATCTTGAAGGGTGATGCAGTTTGCTTGGCTGAATACTTGCTTGAACTGAGGCTTGCAATGGCATGACTGGTCTTACAAAATGGAGGCCTGCTTGACTGACCTATATTTTGTGTTGGAATTTGCACTTTTAATAAAGTAGTTTAGAAGAAAATCCTGCTCAGAACTGCATAAAGTTAACAATCAGATAAGTCAGACGTAATATATGTAGTGCTTGAAATAAAATTTGGATTGGAGGGGACATGCTTGAGTCTAATGGATCTTGCTTTCAGAAACATTTGTGTCAATACTTGTTCTGTTCATCAATACTTGTTCTGTTCATCAATACTTGTTCTGTTCATCAATACTTGTTCTGTCCAGCTTTTAAAATGCTGGTATAGCTCATATACCTCCATCCTTTTTTTCGAGGGCTGCCCTAGCAGCCAGTGCTGTTTGTATGGGCTGTTAGTACCAGAGGATCTCTGCTGCAGCAGTTGTTTTTCTCTCTCTGGGTCTGCATGAGGGTTGGTGCAGTACCTGGCTCTTCTACAAGGTGCTGGTGTTGCAGAGATTTCTCAGTGGGGTGAGCCTGTTCATGGCTGATGAAGGGCACATAAGAGCTCACATTTTTGAGATATGGAAACTGACTGATACGGTTCTCACCTATCTGTTATTTTCCTATATCTTGTTAAAGTTTATGGGTTGTTTTTTACCAGTTGAAAAAAATATTCATAGTTCTTAATATTTCATCAGAACATTTCTACATAAACAGGTAACTTTCCATCTCAAATGTTCAGATATTAATTGTCATGATAGCTACTTGCAACTTTTATCGGTTATTTGTAGAGTCATAGTTCAAGTATAGCAAGATCTGTGTAGGCTTTATTGTTAGGGATGAAATTTAAACTTTATTAGGATTAAGTCTTTGTATAATTTGCTGCATATGTTGCAAATACAAGCTGCTATGAATAGATCCTCTGTAAAAAAAACCAAAAGCATTTGATATGTACTTATATCTAACATGTTATCTTTAAAAGAAATTATAAGAAGAGATGTACAGTGAAGGGTTTATTCTATTAATTTTAATTTCTTGAAAACATTTCTCAACTGAAGTTGAATTTAGTTTCTGTATTTTGACTTTGTTCAGAATGTGCTGTACATAAATTCCTTTGTTTCTTGAATATTATTCTGAAACTAGTACAAATTGGCTGGTTTTCATATATATGAAAGGAGAAAAATGAGCAGTAGTAGGTGGAATATTTATTTAAGTGGGGTGCCCTGTTTCTCTACTTGTCCACTCACAGTAGACTAGAGGATTTAAATACAAGGTTTCCTGTTATTTTACTGAAAATTTTTAATGTCATTTTTATACCTTGTAAAGAACCAGGTCCTCCCTTTCCTACATATCTTCATCCCTCAGACTCCCAGGTAGCAGCAGTACAGAGCAAAACCAGGAGGGCAGTGCAGCTCTGCATTTTCCCAATCTGCATGAAGCATTTGGTTGATCTGTGAAATGCTGGTGACTGGTTTGGATTCTTATTGGTTTGGAATGATTCTGTGTTTGTAAATGGCGAGAACGAATAGTTTTGGCTTGTTTTGAGATTCAGGGACCATATTAAATCTTCTTGGCGTAGGCATTTTTACTTGGAGGTTTTATTGCTGTGCCATATTTCCTTTTAAAGTATGTAGTTGCTTCTTTGAGGATTTTATTTAAGTAGGTAATCAATCTTTTTTGAGAATTTGGTTATATTTTTTATAGAACAATTTGCAGTCAGCCCTTTCTTCTGTTATTAAAGCTGGAGTAACAGAAAATGAGAAGAACCAGTGCATGCATCATGTGAACTCTAAGAAAGGAAGAGCACACAGGGAATGGGCAAATCTCAGTAATTTTGGATGGTTTTCTGCAAGAGGGCAACAAATTTCAGACATTGTGTAGGATTCCCTTCAGCCTTTCTACCAGGAACTATAAAAAGCTTGCATAAAGGCAGAGAATAATTACAGCCTGATTCAGGCCAGCAAGTTGGTCTTTTTCACTATAATCAGGATAAAAGAACATCTCTCTTGGCAAAAAGGACTGGGCTCTGAAATAGAGATGTTCTGGACTGATAATTCTAAGTACAGCCAAACTTGCAGAGAAATACACAGGTTAAGATTTATATTTTGGTCTTGTTATTTAAAATTGATGCATTTAGGCTTTGTATAAGAACATTTTACTCTGTATAAAGTGCAGAGGAAGCCAGGCCTGTAAAAAGTGCAAATGAAAATAGGATTACTGCCACAGTTAACTTCAGCACGGCTTAACTGTGAGAGTGAGACTATCTTATTGTTTACAATTTGTAAAGCAGTGGAGAGTGATGTATAATTATGCAAGATAAGAATAGATCAGCTGAACACCGTATCTCACGCCACTGTTTGCAAATTCACTAGATTTTGCAGATTCTAGCTTCAGTAGTTTCTAGTGTCATGGTCTGAGAAGTCATAGGTACATAGCGCAAAAGGAATCCTCTGCAATTGAATAAAAGGGTGGATGAATTTATTTCCCTGACTTTGCACAGTCCATTGTTCTTGGATTCCGTCTGTATTTTGAAAAGTCTTAGAATGCTAAAGACAAACATATGAGAATCTGGAACCATGCTAAAACTTTAGATACTGTACTGTTAGCGTTGGCCTCCTAGCTCACATTAGCTTGTACTGGCAAACTAAGAGCTGACTGCGGATAAGGAAATTCAGGGGAGGTTATTGCCACAGATCCATCCAAAAGTGCTCAGGAGTACTTGAAAAATATTCTGTAGGAAAAGTGCCCTTTTGTAAATCTTCAAAATTAAACTGTGCTGTCAAGAATTCTGTTTAACTTTATGTGTAAATGGTACTGGTAAAATAGAAGCTGCTAGGTATGCAAGAATAGGTGGTTTACACTCCTGGTTAGAAATCAGGCATGTACTGGGAACTCCACGTTTCCCCTTCCCCTTGCTGTTTTTAGAAGTAGTGAGTGGAGTACCCCTTGTCCTACAAGAGGCATGACAGCTTCTCAAAAGACAAGGTCAAGTGTACAAACCAAGATGATGTGTACTCTTAGAATTCAGTATATAAAAGCTCCTTTTGAAAAGCTGTTCCTTTGTAGCTGTCCTACTTCTGAGAGAAACAGTGGTGTTGTCCACTTTGCTGAATCAGGGGAGGCTGAATGTCTTGCCTTCTAAATGATGTCTATCACTTACAGCTAACTGCTCATTTTGCATACAAGGCAAACATGTTGAGATTAGATTGCACCAGCAGCAACAGTAAATCAATCCATCCACAGTGTTTCCAGAACTGGTCAAGGTAGCAGGGCTTTTAAGTAGCTTAACTACAGCTTCTACTTAGTGTTCAATTGTGTCTAATATTTAGTTGCCAGTAGATTCAGTGAAATGCCAGTAACTAGGTAGATGCTGAAAAGTTATTACCCCCTACAGTTAGCGTCTTCAAACTGCTAAAGAGAGAAGGAAACAAGACAATTTATCTACTAGCCATCTGCTATGCCATCAGAAACTCCAATGCGGTCTTCCAGAGGAGTAAAATTATTCTGCTAAATTTCCTGTAGAAAGATAATCATTATTGGAAAGCAATGCATGACTTATGACACGTCTCAGTTCATCTGTCCTGGGAGCTATCCATTGTACGTCCACATCTGCTTCTGTACACCCACACAGGATGGGAAGATATTCCTCCACAGGAAGGTCTTCCGTTCCCTGAATGTGCAGGTGGTATGTATTGGCAAATCACGTATTGTGGATGTGGTAGCCAAGTTCCCAGAGTAATGCGTACATAGTGAAGCAATCCACTCAACTTCAGCTGTTCGAATGAGAATACAAGATGACTGACCAGGAATAAAATCACATGGTCTTTCAATGTTCCTTCTCTGGTACCTTTTTTAATCACTTGTACTTGCTACTGGTTTCATTTGAAATACCATTAGAGGATTAAAAAATGATATGTTAGTGAGATCAGTCACAGTGAAGACACTTGGTGCTTTAAATATTTAAGAAAATGCAGAGCATTTTAGTGAGTATCATACTTAATTCCAAAACACTAGACAGTGTCTTGCCTTTGGATTACAGATGTTATTCAGTGTTGATCTCATCCTCCTTCTGTTGTTGTGTTCATTTTGAATGTCTTTCTGTAATCACCTGGAACATTTTAAAACTGCTTAATGGAATTTCTTCGCTGGTCTTGGAAGATGGGTAATAAAGTTGTAATGTTGAAATTATCCTGATTAGGGCAGGGATCCTGTTCTGAATTAGCAGTTTCTATTTTCTTTTTATATCTGACTTGCTCAATTGTGTCTTTGAACATTTCAGCAATTCTGGTTCATTCAGAGGATTTATTTCATTCTTTCCAGCAGCAGATTCTGTGTTTATCTTTTCTCACCTCGATAAGAGCCCTTTCCCCTTCAGCATATCAGTCGTCCAGCTTTACTGTACACATTGTACATTAAACTAATGACCATTAGTCTTAACAGATGTCAGGGAACAGATGCCTGCGGTGCCTGTTGTGAGCTTTTAATTGCTCTGTTTTTTACTGATAAAACACAGTTATCTAAGTAGTGGCTTATTAGTAAGTGTACTTGTGAAATACTGTCAGTTAAAGCTAGTAGAGGAATTGTTACCAGGAAGGGGACAATCTTCAGATTAATGGTATGTCCTCTTTCATTTTTGGTCTCTTCTGATTTGGAGACTCACTTTTTTTGTGGGAGTTGCTTCTGCTTCTTTTATTATATTATTTGCTTTTTGTTCACTTACTGACCTTTTTCCAGTCAGCCTTTGCTTTGTTAATGCTGGACGGTGTGTCTGGCTCTACACAATGCGCAGTTAAAACCTTGCCCTGCTTGAGATGCTTTCCCTGGCAAGAGGCAGAGGCAAAGTACACTTGGAGAACCACCCTCGTCCCCCCGCAAAAAAAAAATAAATTAAAAGGAAATGAGAGAATGGATGGATCAAAGATACCAAGAACTGGCATCGCTGGACTGAGGGAATAGTTAAGCTGAGACTTAAATGAGGCTAAAACAAATATGTAATAGTATGGATGCATGCTTGGAGAAGTGAGTTGCAGTGTTTGAACAGTGGGCCTGGATCAGGGAAAGCATTTCTGCAGCAGCAGATCTGGTGGGAAGTCAGCGGCAATCATCTCAAAGTGGTAGATGACAGAGATGCTAATAAGGCAAAGATAATTTCTTAGGGAAAAATAGCTTCCTAGGGAATAGTGTGTTTTACCTGGTGGTAGGTGTATCAGTATTCCTGACATCGCTAAAGCATGAAAAGCTTAAAAGCTCTAGAGTATTTGCAAAAATGCACTTGAGACTCAGAGACTGTGTGCTGTGAGCAGCTTCTTTTGGGAATTTCTCTTTAAAATCCTGCTGAAACAGGTGTGCACACATGGAGGGAGCTTGGCTGAAAGGCATTCACCTCATGTGCCTTACTAATAGCCTTAAACCAACATTCCTACAGCACAGCCATGACCATTTAACTGTTTCCTTATTATGAAAATGTGCTAGGCTGCTCAGTCCATAAACCCGGCAAAGGGACTTACTGCTATGCAGAATGAAGAGGAGATGAAGAATTGGGTTAATCTCACTAAAATTATCAGAAGTTATAGAAAACTAGTGGTGGAAAAGTCACGTTTTCCTCACCACGTGTTAAGACACATTCATGTGCTGAGCTGTTGTAAATCACAAGTTGGCATGAGAGTGAACATCTGGCAGTGGGATTCTCTACAGTCTAATTTCTTTCAGGTGAGAAAGGATTCATCAGCTAGAGGTAGCAGGCAAGATAACCATTTTGATTATTTACACTCTTATTCAGGGTGGTCTGTCTTTGTAACTAGAACTTCAGGATGTCTCCCAGCCCGCATGCCTCTTTGAAGATGTGTTGACAAGATGGTAGCAGGTGCTGTCAGTGCTCTGCTGAAAAAGGTGGATGAATAGTGTTAACCCAAGCTCTTCCATTCCATGGGACAGTAGTACCAGGAATGTGTTCATAAATGTTTTGGTCATTTGTGAGTGCTATTAGGCCACCACATACCACCTCTCCCATCTTTTTTAAGGAAGGGGCAGAAAATTATTTCTGATCATAAAGGACAGTGTAATATAGTGCAAAAAACCTCCTACAGACCCACCCAAAGAGCTAGATCAGAAGCTAGGCAGGTTCAGAGCAAAAATATACAGAATTTTAGCAATGAAAGTAATTAAATGTGGAAACAATGTATATATTGGGTATACTCTCTCTTCCTTGATAAATTCTAAACTGACTGAATTTTTTAGAAGATGTTTTCTATTTTAAAAAGAAGCAATGAACTTGATAAAGAAATTTCCTCGCTCAGAACTGTGGTCTGTGTTGTGCAGGTCATAGTGCCTTTGGAACGTTCAAGAGAAGTTCTGGCGCCAGTTTTCCATTTACTTGAGCAATTTCCCTCTGTTAATCTACATTCACAAGCTTTTACACAGCCTTATATGTGTGTGAATTCTTTGTGAAGTCATTGAAGTAGGTCAGCAAACACTGTGGATCGATAAAGATTGTTCTTGCCTCCTGTGTTATTTTACTTTGTTATTTTAGTATACCTGACTGACCTTTGTGTGTATGACTTAAGTATATTCTTTTTGAGGGATATTTGTATCCTACAGTAAACTGATTTGAATTGTCTGAAAACGAATCTTGCCATCTTATTCTTCATATTACTGGATATTATCCCTGTTTATATGGTATTTATAGGACTCTGAGGGTCTCATTCATTGAGATCCTTTGTCATGATAGATACTTATTATCAGAAACTTTTGTCTTCCTAATCTGTTGAAGTTGCTTAGTTGCCTACTCTTGGTTCTCCTGATTGAGTTTTGGGCTATTTGATCTTCAAATAGTTGCACCAAAGATGTATTTTCTTACTGAAAAATTATTCCAGTTCTTGGTGGCTGAGAATTTGCCTGTTGCCAGGTCTATTTCTATTATGAGACTTTGCAGTCATTTACAGTAGCAGATCAATTCCTTATATTTCATCTACCTGTTCAGTTCATGATAAACACTATGCTGTTGCTGATGACAACATTGCGTAAACACTATGCAGTGAAGAAAAATTGCTAGTGCTAGGGCAGGCTTTTTTTTGGGCTTAATACTTGCCAATTTTCCCCTGCCACCTGAATCAGAAGCAGATGTACTGAGATTGAGGGCAGGGAGAAAATTCCCTGTCATTAGCAATAAAAGGCATGGCAGTGTCCTGCAGTATATGATAGAGTCACTGTTCAGCCTTCCCCATGCTACAGGGGTCTGTTTATAATTGCATTTCTGCACATCTTTAATGTCAAGGTATTCAGAAATTAGCTCTGAAGTATATAGCCATTTAGGATTATTTTTTTTCCCCCTAAGTGCTGTGGTTTTAATACCATTCCATTGCCCCACACATTTCCCTTCTTCGTGTTTTCATTATGCAACAGGAATTCTCTTAAAAATCTGGATCTGCCACTAGTTCTAGCAGGTGTTTGGCTTCTGAGTGCCAGAGTTTTTTTCCTTACGCAGCTCATGGATGAGAATTTCACTGCCCTTAGGCACAATTTCAACTGAGGTATATGAAAAGCATGTTACTATGTCAGTTCAAATTATATCACTGTTAAAGAAAAAACTCAAAAGGAAATTAAATATAAATAATCACACTAACATAACATAACATTAATAACATTAAGGTTATAATTTAAATGAAAAGAATCGGGAAAATCTGAGTCAGGAGTCCCATGTCATTCTTAGCCAGACTCTCCTGAGAGCAGCCATTGTAAAATGAGGATAATGACAACTTTGAGTCATTTGAGATAGTATAAAAGAACTAAGTTTATATTCTGACTCTCTGTAATACACTGTATAGGAACTAAGTATTGTGTAAAGTCTCGTATCCTACTTCCTCTCATCATTAACCTATTTATCTGAGAGTGGCCAACAATTTTTTTTTTTTCAGTACCCAACAATGTGCTGTTTCTGTCCTATTAAACTGTCTTTATCTTGACCCATGATTTTTACCTTTTTCCCAATTCTCTCCCTCATCCCACTGGCAGACGGGGGAGTGATTGGCTCTGTGGTGTTTTAGCTGCCTGCTGGGTTAAGGCACAATACAGAACTCTAAAAAGAAATATTATAGATTATCCTGGTTTCTTTGCGAAGTATTTTTGTAGCATATAATTTCTATGGAGATCATAGAAACCTTCAGTGAATGGGAGTTCCATGAGGACATGCTTCAGTATTGCTTGATTTATGACAAGGGCTTGACTTCTGACAAGAATTTTTCCAATTATTAAGTTACTAAATATAGAATGAAAAGAGGGTTTTGTTTGAAAGTGGAACATATGGTGACAAAAGGGATAAAAAAATATATCTTTTTTCATGACTAGTTACCTATGTCTGTCTTGCTTGCAAGACTTTAAAGTTTTAATGAAATAGTATTTTCTGTCTCATTTTCCGATTATTTCTACAAGATATTACTTCCCTATCACTGTTTGAGGCACAGAGGAGTGTTCATCAAGAGGATTTTAGTAAAACTTCCATCTTTAAAACAAAAAAGTGAAAACATTCCCAAGCACTCCCCTTTCCCCCAAAGCACCAAGCCTCAGATTCTACAGGTAGAATCTTCCTTCACCATTGAAAGCTGCTGTTGGAATTTCACTTTATAAGGCATAAATAAAGATAAACTGTTGAACCAAGATCCTTATATAAAATACATAAACAAGTAAAGAAACAGCAATCTGCTGTGCATACAGGAGATATGAGTTCAAGGATGAATTCCCTTCCACAGAGCAGGTACAGTCCTTCTTCCCCATACTGCCAGCTCCCCTCAGCCCTTCAGCACCAATGCCACTGGCATACTTAATACAGCCTCTTGGCATTTGTAAGAAGACAGAAAATAGACATCCCACTATGCTGGGGATGCAGGTAGTATCGGCACTGGGGCAGAAAAACAGAAGACGGGGATTAAAATTACTGGATTTTTTTTGTTAGCTAGTTTTTTCTCTTCCTACTGGTAAATCCATATCTTTGCAAACCCTTTTATTTTATTCTTAGGAATAGGGTTTGTACATTTTGTATGTGAAGCTCTCAGTGGTAATCGTAATACCGAGATTTTATAATATGTTTTAGCTATATGCTGTAAAATTGCTTTTATGTTGGCTCTAAATATTGTTGTGCCCATTCCCCAAGGCCAAACTAAAGACTTAGGGAAATAATTGGGTATTGCATATTTTGAAGGCAGAATTTGATCCACAGTCACTAACTTTCTGACAATAATTGGACATGAACTGCTCTAGGGTCATCCCATCAGAGTGCTGTATTTTTCACCTTGGCTCTCACTTTTGCAAAGCTCAAGAGCATTGAGTTATCTGGTGTTATTCACAGTCCTATTAGTAAATGTTATACTGCAACGGATGTTGTCCTGCTGCAGATGTATTTGAGCCCTGTAAGGATGTCAGTTGGAACTTTGCCATTGATATCACTAGGAGCAACTTCAGTCTGCTAGTGCAGTTCATTTAAAAGCGAATATTAGACACATCAAATCAGTCCTCTGGAAAGACAATAGAGTCTGCCTAACACTGAATTTAGGAGCAGCTTCATTGGAAGAAGGAAAACTCAGGGGTTCATATTTCTTTTGGAAATATGAAACAAGAGTTGATATTTAAGCTGGGTTTTGAAACTAAATGAGATTTTGGCTAAATACTACTGCAGCCTTTCAGTAAGTTTAATCTTTTAGCCAGACCAAAGCAAGGAAAAACCTAAGTAGCTACTGATAAATATCCAAAAGCTTAATCACTAGTATAAATTCCTGAAGGTACAGAAAAAGATTTTCAAAATGTGTTGATCTGTCTGCAGACCAAGCTATGCCAAAGAAAATGTATTTACATTTGTTCAAAAACAAATTTGGTAGAAATGTCCTTTTGAAAAGACTGAAAGTATCTTAAAAACAAAATGATCTCTATTATTCTTCTTGTGTTCAGTGTTGGCTTTAATTTGTACAAAGCTACAGCATGAAAAAAGGCTGCTTAGTCTGAGCAGTCTTGTTTTGAGAAAAGAATCCTGAGCATATTTATCAGTGGAATGATTCCTAGTCCTTGAATGGACACAGGATGGGCTTCATTTGAGCAGCAGAAATGATGTAAGCAGTTACTTTCTTGCACTTATAAATATGACTGTAGTTACAGCTTAAATTCAATTTACAATTGTAGGCACTTTTCAAGCAATAGCTGAACTTTCAGTTTCTGAGTTGCTTGCTGACAGCATTTTACTTTGTCATAAATAGGTTTATATAAAATACTTCTGAATTCTTCTGCTTATCTTTGTATGTATCTTCAAATTAGAGTCACGTTTTCCCAAGTTTGTTTTATTTCTGTGTGTGCTAAACTGGTCTAAAATGAGAGATGAGAGGAAAAATCATTAGATTTGGACTTAAACCAAGCATGTCAGAAGTTTGCCTTTAACTAGTACATAGCATACACCATGGGAAAAGCAATACTTGAGAGACACTTGAGTTCTATCTGTGGGAGAAGTTTTGGTTCAGTCTTTCAGATTGTGTTGGCATCTCACCTGTATCTTCCCTGATGAAATCTGAGAGTCGTGTTCAGTGTTTGAGGGTTCTTTTATGAAGAAGTGTGTCTTTCATCAGTTCAGCTGAGTCCTTTTTTGTTTTTTAGAAGGAATGATGTTTATAGTTTAATTCTGGTTTGAAATGCTGGCCTCTTAGTTTAATATTAATAATTAAATAATTGGCCTGGTCTGCAGAAACACTGAGCTGCTGGCAGCCTCTGTGGAAACTCGGTTCACTTCCTGGGTCTTTAAATGTTTCAGAGTGTCTAGCATTAGGAAGGTGTTTCTGTAAATCTTGGCCATGGCAAAAGCTAATCTGAGTCTGCTAGGTATTTATTCATCAAGATTGCTTGCTCTGGAGATATCTGAAGTTCTGAATTGGTAATGTGACCTTGTTTATCTGCTTACACACGCCATATTTTGATGAAGCTTGAATGCTATGCTCTATCTAACATTTTTGTGCTGGAGTCCTTGAAAATCCATTCAACAGAACGGCTACTTAACTGGTATATTACTTCCCTGGGGCATAGATCATATGCTACGGCAGCTTAGCAGGCAGATATTTAACTTGAATTAAATGAGAAGGCACACATTTTGGTGTATGATTGGACTTGCCATGCATATGAATCTGACAAGCATGTATTTGCAAGTTATTAAGAATGCAGGTATTTTTTCTCACTTTATCTGTTTTTACCATCTTTTTTCTTAAAAAAGTGATTGTTGGAAGCTAACACTCTCAAGACCCTGCCCAATTTTCCCCTTCCAGCAAGAACTAATGAAAGAGCCACAAAACTATAGGAAGCAAACTGCCTTCACTGTGCTGGTCTGTTTTTTAAAGAATTTACTCTGGGTAGGACAGTGCAGTTGTGCATATATGTATATATATAAAGCTTTAGGTGACTGGACGTTTATCCTTTGTCTGCTTCTCTTAAAAAATAAGATATTGGGCAGTTTCAGGACGTGTGGTATTTTGTCATCTTTGGCATTTAAAATAGGTAATTTTGAAGTTTTAATCTTCTTCATTACACAAAACAGTTTGTTCTCATCATGCTCCCAATTTTAGCAAGAATACAGGTTTAGACAGGGAGTGACTGATTTAAATCTAGATAATGCTGATTTGCATTAAGAAGTGTACATAAGAGCATAGTTCTTAATGTGGTTCTTGGTGCCAACAAATTCTAAAATTAAAAATTCCTCTGTACCTGAAAGTTAAGTGTTTGATTTCTAACTATGTTCAAGTCATTTGAGATATTCCATCTGTTTTCTTATCTTCTTGACCTTCACTACTCAGGCTTAGCAGAAAGCTCACTTTCTAAAGCTGTTGCTGTTTATATATAAATATGGAAAAATTACGATGATTAAATAGAATAGTGACTTGTTATTATGAGGTCCAGTTGAAGTTTTTCATAACCTTTGTATCAAGTGATCCCTTAGAATTGTACACTAAATTACATTTTTTAATTTATCTGAAATTACAGTAGCAGTTTAAATCCTTGGATGAGATTGTTAATCTTTTACTTGGAAAGAATGACGGATGATTAATATTTGTAATTTTCAGCCATAGGGCAGCTCTACATTTTAGTGATTGCTCTGATTCAGTAATTACAAATGAATTGGGTGGCAATAGTTAACATGAATCCTGGCTATCAAGGAAAAAAATAGCAGTTACAGTAATTTGAATTGTATAGTGGTTTCAGAGTGTGCTAATGGGATTCCTTTTTGATCAAACTGAGCAAGAAGATATGCCCCAGCAGCACACCTACTGTGCTTTGGTCACTGAGAGCTACACAGTCCATAGGAGCTAGTTGAAAGTAAGTCCCTCATGTTAAAATATGCTTTATGTGGGCATCTGGTCCTGCACACTATTTTTATCTGCAGATTCAGTTCTACTTGGCCACGCTACTTGCTAATGTCAGCATTGGCTGGGAAGCACTCGGTAATCATCCCTCTTTCAGTAATATAATAAAATATAGAATACCCAAATCCAGCAACTCCAACTCGGGCAGATGCTTCTAGTCAGAGTAGAATATAAAGCAGTGAAACTGGGCAGCAGTAAAAATGACAACATGAAACTCTCAGTGGAAGGAGATCTAAAATCCAGAAGCTTGGATATGAGCTATTAATTTTGTCTTCTGCAATTGAAAATGGGAGAGTTATTTAATCTTTAAGCACTCAGGTGGGGAGTGATGAGTGAGGAAGCAATTGCAACCTGAGATCAAAGCTATGCTCAGAGCATATGCCTTTGAATAAGAACAGAGCCATTTTACACTTCCCAGAACCTACATACATTATCTACTTATCAGGGTAGTTCTCCTTGCTCACATAGGTGAAATGATGTAGCATGGAAGACATATATTATTTTTTTGGTTTCTGACTAGTGAGTTACGTGTTTTGGTTAACCAATACCTGGAAAGATTTTCAAACACTGATCTGTTTCTAACTACTAAATTTTCTTCTTTGTCATACTTCCTTGCTCCCTGACATATTAATTTCAATGAATTTTATGCAGTGATTATTATTATATCTGGTTTGGCTACATTATCACCTTCTACTGTCGTCGTATGCTTAAGATCATCATAAAAGCTGTTTTAAAATGCATATTATAAATCTTAAGTGTACTTGTTTAACTTAACGTTTAACTTCAAGCTATTAACATTAAACTGGCCATTAAACAGACTTAAAACACTAGGATGAAATGTAATTGTTTTCTGAAACTTGCACTTGCAGTCTAGTTTAAAACATGAATTTATATTAGATTAGCTAAGTCATTCAGAGATGATCCCAAATATACTGTAAAACCAGAGATTGTTGAAATTTGAATTATGTTTAAACAAAAATGTCCATAGAACTATAAAAGCCTCACAAGGAATGCTGGTAGATTCCTCAGTGGGGAATAAAGTGGACAAAGTGGAAACAGTACATTTTGTGTTCAGTATGAATGAAAGTGCATTGGACCTGTGCAGCTTATTTGAAGGTACCTATATCTAGAGGGAAAAGATGTTTTTCTGCTACTTTGGTAAGTCAGTACAAAAGAGTTCTTTGAGCATTTGAAGCTTTGATTATTTTTCTAGCTGTACTTACTGATTTGGGTTGTTCATCAGCTATAATTACTTGGCTTCAACATTGGTTTGCCAGGATAATGTGTTCATAATGTGTTCTTAGTAGATTTTTATTTTTCATTTAATGCTTTGCTGAATTCTTCCTTACTTTAGTTATTTGGGGTAGGTAGCAGTACCTATTGCTGTAGTTAGCAGATCAGTTTCCACTGGAACCTCCTATGTAACCTTATAAAACGTTCATCGTTTACATTAAATTTTTCCATGCTTGGAAGCCAGGTTTTGCTTGCCTTAATCTAGCAAGCATTCTTCTGCTTTTCCAGTGGCTAGCTGCTCATTAGCTTGTAATATGAAAATTGATGTGTTTGAGAGAAGCACTTAGTTTTTCATGTCATATTTATTACATTGTTATTTCAGCTTCAAAAGTTGGCATTTTTTATATTCAAAGCATAATACTGATGAATGTCCAAAGACTTTCTATTTTAAATATTTAGCTTATGAAGATGAGGAACACAAGCAAGTTAATCACTGCATATCCTACTGACAAATTTGTTTAGGGAATTTAAGCAACAATGTGATATATACATTTATCTAAGAAGTGTGCTGGCTTACTTGGATTCTCTTCTGTCTGTAGATTGGGCAGCTCTTTCAAAACTATTGTTATAAATTGCTGGCACTTAACACTATTCTTTTCCAAAGTATTTTACAAATATAAACTAAACTTAACGATACACCATTAATATGTGTCAGTTGGTGTTGTAATTGTGGTTTACACCTGGGGACACTGAGGTAGAAAAGTACTTTAACACAGGCCACCCGAGATTTAGAATGCATATCTCTTATCCATTAGTCCTGTGCTGAAATCATAGGATTACATCATTGCCATATTCCCTCACATAGGATCTATCGATAGCCCAGTGAAACCAGTGGGGAAAAATGCCAGATTATGTCAGCCAGTTTCATGTCTGGGTTATACTTAACATGTCAAGGTTTGCATCGGCTGCAGCCAGCTTGGATGCAGCAAGAAGCATAACTGTGGCCCTTGCTTGCTTTATGGGGAAATTGTTATCAAATGTAGATTTATACTTCTTATTTTATGATTTAATTCTGCATAAAAAGTCACTTGGATAAAGTGTGCAAGTGAGACCACTGCTACAATAGGCTTTATAGAAATGTCATGATAACGTGAACATGAATTGCTCTTATGTGGGCCTGATGAAAAAAATCCTCTTTCAAATCTTGTTCAGTCTTGCATGCTAAAATGTGACCTTTTACCCTAGTCTAGACGTGTCCTTTGCAAGATATTTCTAGTTTATATGAAAACTGCTTGATTTAAAACAAGTATGTTAATCTAATGCTGTCAGGAATGATGGGGTTTACAGCCTGAGAAGCCGACAGCTTCTTTTGCAGAACAGGGTAAGTAAAAGCAACGTAAGCTTCTCCAGACCCATACTTCGAATGACATGTCATCTGCTTTTTGTGAGATAAGTTGTGAGCTTCAGAAAGTGAACTTACTGCAAGAGAGGAACTGCAGAAGGTCCTTGCTTCCTTTTCCACCACAAACTGCTTAAACTATGTGGGTTACTTGAACTCTCTAGTTATCTGGCGCTGAGATTACACACCTATATTTGGTACAGTTCTAGCCAACAGTCTGGAAACTGGTTGATGGAAACTGCTAGCTTTCGTGTAAAATTACAATGTATATGTCAAAATATAACAAACAATTTAATGAAACCCTATTTATTAAATTGATTCTTTGGGAAATGTCCAGCAGAAACTTGTACGTTTCAGGCCTAGTTTTCTTCCCTGAAAGGTTGCAAACTTTTGGAAGGTAATTTTCATCTCCTTGCTTTTTCCACTCTCTCCCACCACAGCTGGACTCAATATTCTGCATTCAGAAGATAATTGCTTATTTTACCCAGTATGCAAACCAATTAGCTTCCCAGGGTAAAGTTACAATGTAGTAGGAATAATGATGTAAGAGTCTGTGCAGTACCTTTACTACTTATCTGGGATGCTTTAGATGTACAGTGTAATGAGATAGTGTTCAACCAGCATGTTCAGCATGTCTAGCACATATCAGGTGTGTTGTGATTACTGAATGTTCATAGATCAGTTAAGCAAAAGCTATTTGTCTAATAAGGGCTCAGGTGTCAGACAGCCCAGCTGGAGGTACTGATGCCTAACCTGACACAATTAGCTCCTCTGTAGCTCAAAATGAGCCATTCTTCCTCTCCCAGTATGATTTTTGCTCTCTAGCAATTGTGAATGGCATACAGACCACTGTCTGGTGTTTGGTCCAGCCATTCCCTGCTCCCTTCTGATTTCTTCATTGCAGTAATATCTTCCTGCAGGATCTGAAAGTAATTCACTGTCGTGGTTTCATTGGCTACCCTACTTTGAGGAGGCTGGACTAGATGAGCTTTCAAAATGTCTTCCAGGCTGAGTTATTCTATGATTTTGTCGTTGTATTTTCCTATGAGAATGGATATGCTGTATTTAACCAAAACCCTGTTACCTACAGCAGCCAGCAACTGTCCAGTGAAGAGTATAAAGAAAAAGAAAGTGTAGCTTAATGTTGCTTTCCAGTGTAGTTTTCACATTGTCTTTCAGCAGTGATGGTTGATAAGCCAGAGACGGTATCTTTTTTTAATAGAGGATTCTGCTATTTGAAGCATCTGGTTTGGTTTTGGACCCCTGTAAGCATTTGACATATCCTCATCAGAGACCTCTGTAGCAAAATATGCACCCAGAAATCCTGTGCCTGAAAACACATTGCTTCAGCTCCCCACCCCCAAAAAATTCAAGCCTAGTCTTTCTCATTATTTGCATAGAGGCTTTCTTAAATTTTGACTTGTATTTGCAGTAGCTGTAACGTGACCTTTCTGAATCTCTTACAGACGAGAGCAGAACAGTCCCAAGGTGCATACTTCTTGCCCGAGTTTGCACTTTCTCCACAGGGGAGTTTTCTTGAGGATACCACGGGGGAACAATTCCTCACGTACCGTTATGATGACCAGGTCAGTATGCCACATGTGAAAATGATAAATTCTCACATTTGTGTAACCCTGAGATATACATTACTGGGAAACAAACTAAGGTACAAAGTGTGCATTGTCTTTTGAAGGCATATCGAATTCATAGCAAATTGAATAACATGCTACATGAAATGAAAATCAAGGCACTTATTTGTAGAAAACCACTTATATTAATAGGATGTAGGAGAACAACAATGTTCAGTGATGTGTTAATAGATGTTTATAGTTTGTTCTGTAAAATATGTAGGATTAGAGGTGATTGTCCTTTCTGTGAATTGTTTGAGCTATCCTAATTGTATTATTTCATAGATAAATCAGTGCAAGGCAGATCTTGCACTTCCCAGCCTGTGAAAAGTCAGCACGTTTTAGTAGTTCATGAAGTTTTCAGAGGGGAAGGTTGAGTGAATCATAAAGAAACAAATGCAAAGTGTAATAATGGATGAAGCAGAGTGTTTAGAAAGCAACAAATTAGGTATTTTAAAGGTAAAGATCGTTAATGCTTTCTCCAGACCCATTATGTTAAATGTGGAATATAGGTATAAATGTAAAGAAAGCAACATGAAAGAAGTGCTGTTAGTCTTGGCAAGAGATCTAAAGTAAACCCAGGAAATGTGTGGCGTGCTGTGGAAATTTACTCATAACACAATGTGTTCCAGAAGTCAGCTGAACTTCACATCAAAACAGTCTGAATTACATTCATAGACACTTACAGTACATTTCTTAAGATGAGAGAATTTGTTAGGAAACGTTCCCTGTAAAAATGAGAGAAGAGACAAGCTTGCCCTGCAGCCACAAGGTATGCAAGTCAAGTGATTGGCATCTTTATTTTGAAAGATGGTCTCGTTGCAGGGGAAATGCAGTTGGCTCACCACTAATCTAAAGAGAGAAGAGAGCCGAGCTGAGTTTATTAGAGCTTTAGGCTGAGTCTCTTTTTAGAAAGACAAAAGGAAGCAGAAAAGATCAAATAGAAAGCATGCTGAGCTAATGTAATTTATGCGAATTTATTTTAAATATACATACAATACTTCATGCTTTTGCTACCCTATAGGGTTTTGATTATCAACAGAAAAGGTACTTATCTAAGATGTCTCCTGGACCAAACACCTGGGAAGGCAATAACTTACAGGACAATAAAATGCAGGTGCAACTCAGGCTGTGTTTAATGACAGTAGTTGAAAAACACTATAAAAGTTGTACACGTTGATCAATACAGTTTCCACTAAAGGGAGCACATTTTAAAGAAGATGATAAATCCAAACAGGGGATAGTCTAAGTCTTTGAACAGACTGTTTGGAATATGTGAATGACAGCTGATTAAAAACCAAAATTAATCCCTCTTCCCAAACCCCCTCAGATAGCAGGACTGGCCTATACAGAAGCCAAGCTCAATTCATTTGATGGAAAGTTTTCCATTAATTCCATTGGGATCTGAGTTGGATCAGGGATATGGTCAGCTTCTGTTCTTTCACAAATATAATTCAGCTTTGAATCCTGCTCTATTTAGCGAACAATATAGAATTAAATTTGAATTCTTGGTACAGAAAGTGGTGCTCAGACATCAGATTGTTGAAAATAAAAGCAACTGTATCAGTAGTAGTTTCTTTTGAAAGGAAATTCAGTCCTTAAGCATTATTTATTAGAAATCTAAACACATTGAATGCAGACTGGAACAGTTCTGTATCTCCAATTTACCTTCCAGTGTGTAAACCAAGAATTCTTTGGTAAGTATAAAGATTATTCTCCTTGACATTCTAGGACATTAATCATAAGGTTGTAATAATGTACAGTTATAATTTACTTATGCTTTTGCTGAAATGTTCATACAAAACTAACTTCTATCATGTGGTCAAACCAAGCTTTGAAATGTGTGTTTTCTTGTTGTCTGTGTTTCATTCTACTCTTTCATATGACATTTACTGTATGAATGGAAGGAAGTCTTAAACCAGAGGGTTTGATTCACTTTCTATCGTGCCCACTGTGAATAGGTGTTGGCCTGTGGGAAATATGTTCTTTTTCCTGAACACCAGAATTGTTCTGTGGACATACCTAACAGAGTCCTGGTGTTCCTGTACATCCTAAGATCCATTCAGTAATTTGAAAATTGGAAAAGTGAAATGACCTTGTACACTTGATGCCAACAAAACGAGAGACATCTTGTCTGATCCACCATGAAAATCACCCTCCCTTTGTATTCCTGGAAGGGAGCAGAGCAGATTAAGGGATGAGAGCCTCCTAAGACTTTGTCATGGGGGTGGGAAAAGAGGGTGGGTCACAACCTCTGTTCTTTTGGCTAACCAACAAGATGTTGAGACCCTTGCAGAAAAAGTGTTCCTTCTGTATGTTCCCCCTTTGCACTACTCCTCATACCCGGGCCAATAAAATTTCCAGTTCGTTGGGATAGATGGATATTATTTTTATACATCATCATCATCATCATCATGATCCAAGATTAGTTCCTTTACATCCTCCAAACACAGGAATGTTTCAAAGGGGTTTTCTTTGGCTGTTGTGTGTGATATTTTTCAAGCGGGGAGCCAGTTTAATCAGGATCATTCATTCCTTTGTTAGTAAGTAATCTCAGTAAAATAGAACTTGCTGTTACTTAAATATTCAGAAGTATTTGCTATCTGAAAAGACAAGCTTACAGTCTGAAATGGAAGATGAGTAAATATTAATGGGAACACACTGTACTCTGTTCTAGCCCAGCAAAATTACATATGGATTCATGTTGCACATGCAAGATAGTACATTTTGTTCTGGTTTAGTCTGGCAGGACCATGCTCTCATTTTTGTACAGGATTGTGCTAACCCCTTTGCATATTCAGTTGCTATGTGTGTACTTAAGAATTACATGCAGATGAATTTTTTTGGCTAGATATTTTCAAAATTCAGTGAATATATCTTTTTTCCCCCTCTTTCTGATGGTAGAAGAAAATACCTCATAAGACCTGATTAAGTACTGCCACCTTTATTCATTGAGGTGACATCTGGATAGGATATTACATTACAGCTTTGACACGTTTACTACTTTATCTTCAGGGAAAAACAGTGATTCAAAGCAAATACTTTTGAGGGCTCCCAAAAACCAGAAACACAGAAATGTTTGCACTGAGCATTTTCTTATAGCTCCTGCATTGTTCAGCAAGCTATGTCTTGCATCAGCGCATTGAGTACTGCATTGCTAAAATTCTGCTGTGTCAATGTAATTTAAATCTAACTCAGTACCAAAGAGATTTTGATGCATAGCCAAAGACTTCAATTGCCATTAGAAATTTGAGACTGAAAAAAATATGTCCCTCTCCTATCATTTTTGAATGAGTTTTAAAATAAACATGTAAGTAGTAGCCTGTCCCCCAACTTTGAGAGAGAAGTTGAACCTTGCCATAAGGAGTAGTTTCCTGGTTTTCCTTCTGATTTCTTTTGGCTTTTCACCTTTTAATCTACTGTGAGGAATTTTTTTTCTTTTCCAGAATACTAGTAGTACTGGAAAGCTTTCTTAAAGAAATAAAAAGTTCTTGTTTTCTGACACTTAAGGTATTGCTTCCAAGTATTAAAATCATTCCATATGATAGACCACCAGCAAGGACAGCAGTGAAAACTTGGTTGAACTGAATATACTTGAAGTAGCTTTCCACTTTGATAGGCTGAAAGTGACAGCTCTTGGGGAATGGGAAGGAAATAAAAAATGCAAAGTGAGAAAATGTTAGCTTGACCAGTTGGCTTTTTAGATGACCTTGCTCCTTCTAAATGTTATGATGTTTACCAGTTTAAATTCACAGCAAGGACCCCTGATTCAGGAATTAGACATATGCACGGTGTAGTCTAATCTTGATGAAGAAATATAGTGTTTCTAAACAACTAAAAAAAGAGATGCAGTCAGAGAGTGGTAAATATGGGCATCTTGAAACCACCCAGCAAGTAATTAAAATAATGAAAATCTAGACTTTCAGACTTGAGTGTTGAGCTACACCAGGTAAGGTGGAAGCCAGTGAGTTGGTTTTCAATTAGTTGTGCAATTTGTAATACACAGGCTGAGGCTGTTGCAATTTTTTTAATAAGTAACCTTTCTCTGGGTTTGCTAGGAAGTCTGCTATCAAGTGGATGTCAAACTGGGAGAGTAGATATCCATAGAATCATAGAATCACCTGGATTGGAAAAGCCTTTTCGATCATCAAGTCCAACCTTTAACCCAGCACTGCCAAGGCCACCACTAAACCATGTCACTAAGGGTTTCATCTACACGATTTTTGAACCCTTCCAGGGATGGTAATTCCACTAGTGCCCTGGGCAGTCTGTCCCAGTGTGTGATCGCCCTTCTGATGAAGAAATTTTTCCTAATATCCAGTCTAAACTGTGAGGCAGTTTCCTCTTGTCCTGTCATTCGTTACTTGGGAGAAGAGACCAGCCACCTCCTGGCTCCATCTTCCTTTCAGGCAGTTGTAGAGGGAAATGTGTGATGGCACATGGCAAGAAGCCTTGCAGCTCTTGTCCTTGTGTCTACAGCCTGGGGTTAGCCCTGTAGATAGCAACACATTTACACTTCATGGCTAGTGCTCAGAGCATGACCTCCAGAAGTGGTTTTCCTTGCAACAGAAGCAAACTGATGCAGGGGCAATGTTCCCATTCCCACCATGCCATGTTTGCAAGCATGATCTATATGACTTATAAAGTTAATGTAAAAATAAACCAATGGAACCTACTATTCCACCTTTGTATTTGTAGTCAACCAGCAATAGAAATTTGGGTTTGTTGTGTAAGTACATATAAAGTAAATTATTACATAGGCAGAAGTTGTCTTATGGATCCAGCTTATCTGACAGCCTTTTTTCTCCCTTATTTTTCACCTGCTCTCCCCACTGCACCTGCTGAAGATTGCCATCCTCCCTGGTCTGCCTCTGGAACTATATGTGACTGACAGCCTGCTTTTGAGTATCAGCTGCTTGCTGGCTTCTGCTCCTAGTTTGAGCCTTTTTATTCCATTGCCAGCTAGTTTGCATGTAAATCACCAGTTAAATGGAGCTAGAAATTTTTGGGCTTGCAGACGAGTCATGCAAAGGACAAGCTTATTTCAAATTAACACATTAGTGAAGACAAGGTCTAATCCTGAGAACGGAGTAAGATTTGTAGCTAATGACACACTTGCTACCCAAATACATAAAGCTCCAGCACTCCCCTTCTGAGAAAGAGCCAGAAACTTGTGTTGTGCTGTGACATATTTTTGTAGATGCCCTGAAGAAGCATTCAGAACTATTAAAAGGACTCAACATTTTGAATCTCAATGTCTAGCTCTTCATTTAAAGATTCTCTTTGGAATGAAACAAGCTGTTCTCAAGTGGGCATAAGTTATTTCAGGTGTTTCTCTACAATGCAAACCTTTCCCCTGCAGACACTCCTGGTGCTATCATTTGTCTATTCTGAGTGTGAGCTGATAGACTTAATTACATCTAAGCACCAGAGGTGCAATTGTTAAGGCTTGGCTACCTGAATTTCAGCATTATGTTAGAAATATTCCCATTCGGCTGAGTAGGGGACTAATTTGCAGTCCCTATTCAGCCAGTGTGCTGATATTAGGATAACACAAATTCCACTGAATCCTGCAAAGTAGTTAAATTTTCTTAGCTGGACATCTTGTGTAAATAACAAATTGTGAGGTCAGGTTTGTGGCACTCCATACTAATCCTGCAGATGTTAATAAGGAGTTTTAAATTATGTTCAAAGAGTTTAGAGCCATGTATTTGTAAGGCTGTGTGAAGGTAAAATGCATCATTTGGTGTTTTCTTGGAAATTCATCTGAAGGTGATATTAGGTGCTTTTGATTTCCTTTTTTTATTTTTTTGTTACTTTTGTTTTTAATTTGGACCTCTTTATTTTTAAGTTGTGGTTTTGTTGATTCCCCCCCCCCCCCCAAATGTTACTTGGATAAGGAAATTAGCTCCCTAATAAAGAGAAATGTGTTTCTGATTTGGAATGGAGGGGGGGAAAGGAGGCCAGGATTATGAGCAAATGAAAACCACTTACAATTTTGCAAAACTACTATTACAGAGACTGGTACTGTGTAAATCAGGCATGATCCTATTCAAACAATACTTTTGTTTGGGCTAATTTCTTGCTGGAAGTGTGTGACTAGCATATGCACAAGTAATTATATCATTAGTGATATATTCATATGTGTGATACATTGCACAGTGAGCTGACGACTGTTTAAACACACTCTTGCTTATTGGCAAACTGAATAGGGATGTGGGACTTTTAAAAACCACCAACTAACATCTTAAACTCGGGATTTTGTTGCTCAGAGCAAGCAGTGGAAGTGCTGTGTGCTGTACATTTTTCTTTGTGCACGAAGAATTACAGACTTTCTTGTTTTGTACTACTGCATTAGTCCCAACCCTGCCAAAGGTCTCTGTGTGTAAATCATACTTACAGAAGCCAGTAGGTCTTCACCTCATGCAGGATAAGTGCCTTCACAGGGAATCTGTAAAAATACAATTTCTGCAGAAAACACATTTTATATCATTTCAATTTGGATCAAATACCTACTATGAGGCTGTAATCCTATTCCACTAAATTCCATGGTAAAACTCATTGGCCTAGATCCTTAGTTCTCCTGTGGCTGTGATAGCACTGGCTTCAGCAGCTGGCAGAGGATAGGATTCCTAGGTAGCAGTAGCAGCCCCTCATTTGTAAGGTCTTCCCCCAGAATGACTTCTCAAGGAAGAAGGGAGAATGCCCTTTCATGAATGGCCACCTGAACTAACTTTCAGGTGTTTCTGTTATTTCTTCTCCCCTGGGTGTTGGACAGATACTGAGGATGCTCTAATGGATGATAAAAGGCTCTACAGGGATGCATAAAGCTTTGTGCTCTATCCCTGCTTGGAGTGGTGTTGAGAGCAGTTTGGATGCGGTACGTGACTGAGACCCTAGGCTTGGGTAGAAAGAAGATGGAGATTAAATGCCTGTTTGTAGGAATACAGAGACAATAATCTCAACTATATTTTCTGCTAATGGAATATAGAAATTAATTGCTAAAACACGTTGCTTACTGATGTTTATTTCTTTTTTTTCTTGGATGCATCTTGTATGTTTATTCAGTTTGATGTTGGTCTATATGAAAAAAACAACTTTAATATTAAAGTGCCTTGTTTTTATAGTGTCTCTGCCATCCACCTTTTTCATATAGGACTGAAATTTAACTCATGTTCAGTGTCTCGTGTTCTGAGGTTTTCAATGTAGAGTTTTCCCAAATGTGTTTTTTCAGTTCCTAGCAATAGATTTAAAGTGTGTCTCGTTTAGGAGCAGAAAGAAAGATGTGTACTTGGATAAATATTCTACTGTAGAGTCCTTAACTGCTATATTGAACTAATAACAAGACACTCGATGAAATGAATTAGCAATATACAGAATAGGCATTCATTTAACATTCTTTTCTTAATACCAATGATAAGTCAGGAGAGATTGTTACAATGTAATGTGAATTTACCACTGACCTCCTCATGCCCCCAGTGCACCCGCAGCAGCTGGCACATGTACTTATCCAAGAATTTTGACATTGATAAAGGCTTGGCTTCAGACTTCTAAATTAAGCCTTAAAGATCTGGAGGAAGCAGAAATGGTCCCATGCTTACACAGCTCTGACGCACCTCTGTTCTCATCTATGAATAAGAGTTCTTTGAGATATAGTAGAGAAGTGCTTCTAAATCAAAGATATATTTCAAGTACAGTAGGAAACACAGTGCTTGGAACTGGAAAGCCATTCTTCAGATGTACATGGAAGAAAGGGTGTTTTAGGCTGATAAAGCCCAACAATGAATTAATTTGTTTACACAATGCAAATTAATTTTAGAACTATGTCTTTTCATGGGTCTCAGTCAAGACCAGAACAGATTGTATTTAGTTTTTTCAATAATATAGGTAAATCTATTGAACTTCCCAAGCTGTTCAGTGCTTTTGTTAAGTTTTGCACAAATGAGAATATGAAATTGTTGCACTGCTGATATTTCATGAAGGATGAATATGATGAATTGAGCTTTATTTCTTCTGTGCTGCTTCTGCCACAGATAACATTAAAAGACCCATGAGAGTTTATAGCACCTTCTCTCTCTTAACATGGAAAGCCTTAGAACAAAAATAATAGAATCTTTGGTTTATACTGGCTCTGAAATAATGTTAAAATGCTTGCTTGATAAAATGACTCATTCCATGCAAGATGATACTGTTTTGCAAGGCAGTGGACAATTTAAGTGGAAGTTACATTGTAGACTAGCATGTGGATGACATCCCTGACAGTCATCCTTTCAGGCTTGTCCAGCATAGAAAACAGGTTTAAAGTAGAGGTTGGATGTTACAATGACCTTTTTGGTGAAGATATACTAATTTTCATCCAATTTATAAGCCACTAATGTGGAAGATGCAGTCAAAAGCCTTCTTTTAGAAATCTACATGGCTTGGCTTCATTTCGAGAAATAGTTGAAATGGTGCTTTATCTTTAGAACTTGCATAATGAACCAGCCTTGGGGCAGCTAAAGAACAATCTCTTTACCACTTCAAACAGTTATTTCACTTTGCACTATTTCAAAATAACTGTCAGTGTTGTCAGTAAACCTAATTTATATCTAATGACTATTAGTCTTCAAAAGCTATTTGCTCACAAGGAAGAAAGTTACATACATTAATTACCAATTTTGGCAGTAACAGCAAAAATGGTAAATGTAATTTCTTGAGAGAATTACTGCTGACCACTGTATTATTTTCAGAGCTTGCAAAGTGTTACAGGTTGTGATACTGTAAGATCTGAAACATTTTAATGCTCCTAATGTGTAACAAACTGTAACAGACTTCACAACACACATTAATAATGTGCCGTTGATATAATGACAAAATAAGCAGACTGTCTCTTCTATTTTCCAGCTTTCAGCAACTGTCTTTTCTGATATCTAATTTAATAAAAGTGTGTTTATGTGATGTAGTCAAGTGATCTAGCTGCAGCATGGCCCGGAAGAGATCTCCTTTAGTGACTGGATGCTAAATCTTGATGCTGTTTTATAAACATTTGTCTCAGTTTGTAAAGGGGAGTTGTGCCCTTGTTACTTGGTTGTGTTAGGAGACGGATAAGGTTGTGATTGATGAAAAGGAAGAAGGTCAAACAGCTCTGGACAGAGGAAAATGCTGTTCGCTGATTTTGTTACAGGAAGCAGAACTGATTTGCAGGATAGGTCATAGGATGGGCAAGAGTGATTGAGCTTCAGGATCAGAGCAAGGCTAAGTAGAAGAAATAATGCAAAAAAATATCTTCAGAATCAGCTTGGCTTGATTTTGGATGTCAGACTATTTACAGAAATAGATGCTTGCATGTGATTTGAGGCAATGGTTAAAGGTTCTCAGGGCTTTGAGTTTAGTGTGGTCTTTGGTAAAGAGTAATGCTCTTGAACATTAGGCTTCAATACTGGAAGGTACTTGACACAAATTGTAGGTCTAAGGTTTTGTGGAATGACTGGCAAATCAAACATTCCTTTTCATTCTCTGTTGGCTTTTTCCCCCCCTTCCTATAGACAGGCAACTGTTAAGCTGGTTCTTGGTCTAGAAAGAGTGGCACTTAGACCTCTGATAACTGGAAACAATCCGGCATTTTTAATACTCTGAGACTATAAGACTTGACCTCTTGCCACTTGAGCTTGTATAATGTAGCTTTATAAAAATATCTTATTGCTAGGAAAATTTATTTTTTGCTTGTGTTGCCATGCTATATGATAAAGTAGTTTAGTGCTTTGATATAAGCCTTTCTTCAGTTAACATTTTTATGTTGCATAGGAGAAAAAGGACTTTAAAAAAGGCACCAAATCTTTAACTGATTTACAGGTTCATGAAACAGCCTAGAGTATTTGCACATGGGTGAGACAAATTAGTAGTAATATGCTGCTGTATGATATGGGATGTTTTTGCAGTTTTAAAATAACCCTTGGGATATGGTTGCAATTGTAAATACAAGATGATATGTTCTCCTTTACCTGATTATTTAGGCTTTGTTCCAAAAATCATAGTAATTTCCACAGACTTTGGATCAGGCGTCCATTTTTTTAATGCAAAAGGAGATTTGCCATGGATTTCAGGCAGATTGAATTCGGGTACCCCAGAAGAAATACTGTAGAGAGTTTCAGCTAAGGCATTACTGGAAAATGGGATGGATCCTACAAACCACAAACATCAATGCAGCCTCAGTATCCTGCAGAGAGACAAGTTCAATGTTTTTTTCAAATCTGGTGTCAAAAAGATGTGTGAAGCCTTGCTGTACAGTAAACTTTGTTAATTTGAACCAACTGCTGGCAGACTTGGTGAAGATCATGAGGATCACAGAATTTTCTGTGATTTATAGAAACAAACTTATTCACACACCACAAATGTTGAAATGAATTCTGTTTTTAAAATATTTGATCTGTTTCATTAATTATGTTTTATTCCAGTCGCATCACAAAATACTGACAAAATGTGGTTTACTGCTCCATTCCCATGCCCAATCATTGCTGAAAATATGCACATTTGCTTAAATGCAAAGCACATAGGTCAACAATCCTCTTTTGTCTAGATGTTATAGTTTTATATAGTATAAATCTGAAGAAACAGGCTGTGCTCTTTTAGACAGCCCATATAATGCCTCATAATGTTAATATAACATGGCAAAATACCTCTTTTTGTTATACCATTTGTAAAAAAAAATAGACTTACAATGCATCAGTTTTACCTTCAAGAAGTGTAGTCCATTGGCTTGAATGTTTTCTTGATGTTATTAATAGATGATATAAACTATGTTGAAATATCAGACTATAAACCATGAAATTTTACCACCTTTGATTGCTGGCTTCAGTGGTAATGGCTTGCTTTAGGGTAATATTCATTCTAATGTATGAATCAGAATTATATCCTAAGTATCTTATTTATGTACTATGGCTAAGTTTGAAACTTGCCCTGATCTTTTTATTCCTGTCAAAAAAGATTTTGGTTTTTTTTGCAGATATTTTTATGCTTTACAATGAACTTGCCAGTTAATGTTCATTCTTCTCCTGCTCCTTCAATATTGAGGCTATAGGATAGTCTGTTTTTCTCATATTTTCAGCTCTGCATTCTAATGAATGTGAGGTAAAGAAAAGGGGGACTCTTTGTAAAATATTCTTACAAAGAGTCCTTTTTCTCTGCAGTTAATGATTCCCTTTTAATGACGAGTATTGCCCCAAAATTAATTTTAAAGATTTTTTAGAGTGTTAAAGAGATTATCATACTTCTAAGATATAATTGGAATTGAAATGATGTCCTGTTTTGCTACATGAGAGACCAAAGTCCTGCATACTGCAGGGAAGTTTTGCTGGCAGCACCATGAAGTCTCTGCGTATTAATTCTACATATGTTTGTTAATATTTTGGTGAGTGTGAATAGAAAATTTGGGACACTGTCTAAAGAAGATAGGGTAGATGCACAGACCTTACAGTCTGCAAGCCCAAACACTTATGCGCATGCATAACTTAATTCTTGTGAGGACTCCCATCTACGTCAGTGAACTACCCACATAAGTAAAGATGCACATGTGCAAGAGTGTTGGCAGGATCAGGGCCTCGTTTTCAGCCCTGTTCTTTGAAATTCCTGTAAGACCCCAAAGAGAGAGTACCTCTTGGGAAGATCTGAACATCTTCTGTTCATATTACAGTGAGTAGAAGTTGAAATAATTTGTGTAATGCGATGGGGCCAACAGGTCTTTCTCTTTCATAGCTCAGATATATACTGATTTAATAACTCCCGTTACCCAGTGTTGTCATAAAGGTTACCATGAATTGCAATCAGTCTAGTTTACATTTTAAGCATTATTTTTTCTTAAATGAGGGGCTTGAAACCATTTTTGCAGATTGATGACATCAGAAGATTTTCCAACTTGATGAAAAAATCCAAATGACCATGTAATATTTTCAAAGAACAGACTGATGGAGGCTGGCCTGTTGTCAGAAAAATAGGGTATGAATTAGCTTTGCTATGTTATGATTTAATTTAAAATTAACTTACGGTTTGTTGACAACATTCATATTTCATAGAATAGGTGTAGGGTGCAAGTTTTCTGTATTTCCTACCATGAAGAAAAAAACCCATTAACTCTGACATCTGTTTTTAGCACTTTGCTTCATATTTTTGGATGAATGCCTGGCAAAAGCTGGAAAGCGACTAAGAAATCAACCAAAGATGGCCTAAGGGCCTGTTCCCAGCTGGTACGACATCTGGAATGTTATATATAGTGGATAAATTCAGAGTTGTAGTTTAATAAGATTGGTATTCAAGCATTCGGCCTACAGCAAAGGAAAGGACAGTGAAGCTGACAGCATGCGTGCTGCATAATATGTCAAGGTGTCTGAAATATAATTTGCTGGGTTTTCACTTTCATTTTGGCAGATTCTTTATGCTTATATATAAACTTTCATCTAGTATTGTTTTGAACCAATCCAGAATAAAGGGTGAAGTTATACCAGTATTATATCCAGAATCTTATCTTTTCACTGAGCTTAGAGTATGTCTGGGTTTCTTTCTTTTTTCTTAGGAAAAAAGCGCGAAAGACAGATTTTTATGAGCTGACTTGAAGTAACTTAGGCTGCTATCTTTGAAAATTTTAAGTATAAGCAGTCTTTTACAGTGAAGATTTTACAGAATCATAAACCATTTAGGAAACTGGACTTGTGCTGTATGGAATCACACTTGCAAGACTTATGTCTCAAAGTCTTGTCTTTTAATATTTAGGGTTTAGTTAATCTTCCAACTGTCTAATTGCCAAACTGTAATTAAATGTGTTGCTAGATAAGCCCAAAAAAGTTGCAGGCAGGGATCAGTGGAGATCCATGTGCTTACAACAGCTCTGAACGTGGTAATGCTAGGTCACAAAAATACAGGGAGTGATTTCTGTTTGCAATCCTGTAACTATACTAATCAGATAGCGTGCTTGCAAGTCCATCTACCTTTGCATCACGGTTTTGTGTCCCAGTATGAGGTGAGCATTGCATATGTTTTGCACTGCAGCCCAGAAAAGGATCTAGTCTGTGTGTCTAGTTCTGCAATGGCCAAATCAGTTGGTGTTACTCGGGCCAGCCATCGTGTAAGGCTGCAGCTGGAGAGAGTTTGCTGAAGCATTTCTGCGTGGGTCTGTGCGGTTCTGCACGTGATCTCTGTTTTGCAGCATTATGGTCTGTCTCCAGTCTGCGTCTTCCCTCTATGATGCTGCAGGAGTGGGGAATCTGTGAAACTCCACTCCTAATACGTAAGTCACAGGGCTGTGGCAAGGGAGTGTGAAATGGAGGAGGGTGTAGTGTGTGAAATGTGTCAGGGCTGTAATTGATGGAGAAGGGTGTAATGTAAGGTCTTATCCTTCTTTTTTTTTAAGAGGACTTGCTTGATAATTCATCAGCACATTGTGTTATTTCCACAGTATTTATTACTATGCAAGATCTTGTAGGTGAAGACAAGGCACTTGGATATGATTTGGCAGGGGACCAACAGAATCTAAGAGATGGACCTAGAGTGGGAGGAGAGACGACTTTTGCAGCTGCACTTTGCTAGTGGTTTCGATTTGGAGGGCCAGATCTGAAATGACTGCAGCTGACAAGGAGAAAGCTGATTTGTCTGCAGGGGAGTGTCACTAATTGCTGTTTAGCTGGTGGGGATGTCAACAAAATCTTATTATTAACTTGTGCATGTGGTGCAGGTATATGTGCACGTGTAGTGCAGATGAAGCTTAAGAGGCTAAGATCAGGCAAAACAAGAACAGTGTAGGTTGTTCATTCCATGATATTGCCAACAAAATAGAATTAGTTAGCTGTTATGTAGGAAAACAGAAAAAAAATGGTGATTGCCTGTTGAATCTTGTGACTGTCTCCTTATCCTGTCTTGTGCTCACCCAAACTTGCTTGGTCTTAGTGAATTTAGGGACAGCTGGCAAAATCCCTATTGATATCTGCTACTTTATTCTGGTATGCAAAATAATAGTAACAAAATCTGATACTAGGTGGTGCTTACAAAGTAGCATAATTTAAAAGAATGGATACTCTTGTAAGAAGAAAAAATTCTCCTATCACAAAATTTGAAGTGATTCCTTCAGCTTTTTTCTTTTCCTTTTTTGGTATCATTGCACTTGTAGTATCTGTCACTACAATACTTGCTATTTAGTAGTGCTCTGAAGAGATCCATGCCAACATGCTCACTTCTCACTTTTCTCTATGCAGATTGGTTATAGAATATTTACAGTTGACTCAAAAGTTCTTTAGACTGAATATCCTAATATTACTTTGCCTTTGGAGTTGCTACCATTGTCTGTTTTATCTTAGCCCTTCCCTGATTCTTTCTCTCTTCTGCCCAGATAAACTGGGTTGCCTGCTTTGTCTCCAAGCACTCAGGTAGCCTAATGGGTCTTTTCGATCTCAAAGATAGCTGTTTTTTCTACTAGGATAATTTTATTTATTATGAATAATGCATGTTTAGAACAACAAAGTAACCCAAATACTATGTTAAGGTGTAGTATGATGTTAACACTGTACCAAAATCAGTGTGTGATTTCTACAGTAACATATTGCTTAGTCTCACATTGTTATTTGTGAATTTAGAAGTGATATAATCCAATGAAAACAGACATACCAACAAAAAATAGGGGGATTGGAAATGGGAGGGAGGGCTCTGATAACTTTAAACCTAAGACCGCTAGTGGTTTTCATAAGCTTTTGTATTTGGGGTCTGATCCTGTGCTTGCAGCGCAGAACAAACTTGCTGTGTCCCTGTTATCTGTGCAGTAAGAGATTATGTGAATTAAGTTAAACCATATGGAGTAGATATTAGTTTACATAAATACGGCAGATATAGTTGGAGGAGTATTTTCAGACTGAAGATGAAGGATGTGCTTGATTCTTGATTGGAATTTAATAATCATGTTAAAACAGCTGTACACTTTCTAGAAGAAACCTATGGTCATTGTTGACAATTTATCTATTAAAAACCATTTTATGTAAGATTTTATGACATATTATACTTTGGATATGAAATGTTAGTGCCAAGAACAGAAGGATTTACTCTTCCATTCGCAACTCCCTAGGTACATTTTTTGGTAAATAAGTTACACAATACAATATGAATATACTGTTTCTGTATCTAAATAGTTTGGCCCTACAATAACAGAACGTGCTTACATATGCCTCTTTGTGTTCATTGCACACACTTATCTAGATGCTGCTATTTTGAAGTGAAATCACTGTCTTTTTTATTAAGGAATATGTGTCAGTGCTACTAGCAATCACGTAAACCACTTGAATTTACTAGGGTATGTGCACCCTTGTCTTCAGGAGTTGATTATTACTTTTATAATTCAAAAAGGTGGCAAAATTCACAGAACTTCAACTCAGTCATATTATGGGGAATGTGATAAGAATTTCTTGTAGAACTTTGAAAGAACTGCACATGAAATCATGGCTCTGATAGCAGGAGTTTTTAACAAGTCTGTCAAAACAAGGGTGGTACCATGTGGCTAAGGAATAGCTAATGTAGTGCTTAAATATATAGAAGGGAGAGAGCCAGGAAACTATGAGTGTGGCTGTCTGATCTTAAGTGTATAAGACTTCAGAATGCTTTTTTGAGGAAGGAATAATTAATAACATAAAGGTAAATGCAAAACTGTAGGAAATTGATTTATCTGGAAGATCAAACCTATCCTAACTCATTTTATACCTTTCTTTGATCAGATATTTTTTCCTTAAATGAGGGGAATAGAAATCTCATTTATCTGGACTTTATAAAGCTGTTTGATATAATGCCGTACTGGAAATTAACTTAAGAGGAGTTGCAGTCTGGTGTGTGAAGTGGAAATGAATAAGGGATGGGAGAGGAAGATAATAACTGACTGTGCTGAAAGAGAAATACTAGCATACAGAAAGGTTACACACAGAGGCACTCTGGGACTAGAACTTCTTCATGTTTCATTAATGACTTGGATCAAAAAAGATTAACATTGAGCTCATTACACTTTATGATAAGATAAAGTTGGGAGGAACTGTCAACACAGATGAGAATGAGAACAACACAGTAGTAATTGGATGACCTAAAAGATGGGAATAATAAAGCAAAGTGCATTGTCATGATCACCATGAAAAAATAATTATTGGAGCTGAGGAAACAGGCAATGTAGAAGTAAATTCTAACTCATTACTGCTGCTACGGTCTAATATGGAAAATAATATTCAGAAAAAAAGAGAAAGTTTATCAACGTGATTAGGGAATAAACAGCTGTCATGGGTTCAGCAGTAGCAGTCGTTTTTCTCCTTCTTAGTAACTGGTGCAGATCTGTGTTTTTGACTTTCGGCCTGGGAACAGCGCTGATAACATCGATGTTTTTAGTTGTTGCAGTAATGTTTAATCTGACCGAGGACTTTCTGAGTCTCCTGTTCTGCCAGGGAGGAGGGGAAGCCGGGAAGAAGCAGAGACAGGACACCTGACCCAAACTAGCCAAAGAGGTATTCCATACCACAGCACGTCATGCGCAGGATGTAAAAACTAGAGGTAGGGACCCAGAAGAGTTGGGTTCACTGCTTGGTCAGGCTGGGTATCGGTGGTGAGTGGTTGTATTCTCTTCCCTTGTTGTTTCTCTTGTCATTATTATTATTGGTTGTAGCAATAGTGGTTTGTGTTATACCTTAGTTAAGGGATCGTTCTTATCTCAACCCGTGGGAGTTACATTCTTTCCGTTCTCCACCCCATCCCTCTGGGAGTGGGGGGAAGAAAAAGGGGGGAGTGAGTGAGTGAATTATGTGGCTGACTGGGCTTAAAGCACGACAACAGCTTATTTTATAACAGATTTTTATACTGGCTGAAGAAAGATGTTGATGACATATGATTGCTGCCTGTCACTGCATGAGGCTAGAAAAGAAGTAGCTGCATTTAAAGACCCTGGGCACACCAGTAAGTGTACTAACCTCTAGGTAATCTGACTATGGAAACTAGAGGGAGAGTTTCTAACCATCTTGTGAGAAAGATTCTGAAGTAGCTTCTCAACAGGAGCATTGAGAGGGGGAACAAATTTACATGTTTCATCATAGAAATGTGAGGCTGCTGCAAATCTGTATTTGGAGCCTCAGGAGCTCCATTCCAGAACCGCATTTTTTGAAGTACCAGTTGTGGGAAAACATGTGCCATGCTAGTCATGCACACATATTTGAGTAGTGTAACACACTGGCAGACAGAAGTGGTATCTCTTCAGTGTTCAGCTAGTTTGTGCATATGTTAATTTGTGTACTCTAATAAATAGTAACTAATAAATGAAATTGACAGCAGATACAGGAACATTCCTAAGTGGGTATTACTTGCTGAAGTATTTGTGCATTGCTTGTTCATATTTTTCTCCTTCTTACAATAATTTTTTTAGCAACCTTTACAGTTATTAACCTTTGTTTAAAATGAAATTCCTTCCATTAACCCAATATTTCATAGATGACATGCAGAGATTAAGAAAATTTCCAGCTATTTTTTGCCAAAGAGCAGTAATGCATATGCATGCATATACTATTCAAGTTGGTTTGGCAATAGCACTGTACCCATCGGGGGTTGGGAACTTGACAATGGTCAGGAACTCGTCTCTGGGTGGGTACCTGCTGATGGTCTGGAACCTGTCAATGGTATGGAACTCATCAATGGTCGAGAACCCATCGGGGGCGGGTACCTGTCAATGGTCAGGAACCCGTTGTGGGGCAGGAACCTGTCGATGGTCAGGAACCCGTTGGCAGGGTGGGAACCTGTTGAGGGGTGGGTGCCCATCAGGAGTGAGAACCTGTCGGGCGGGTTTACACTGGGATGGTTCCTGCTGTTCTAAGTATTGTCCAGAGGATATATTTCCTTAAATGAAAATTGCTTCAAACCAGTCATTTTTTGTGTGACAGTGAAGGTAACAATTACTTTCTGTTTTTGCCTATATGGAACAGCTAATGTTAATGAAACTCAACTTCTGAACCTCCTGATGGGTAAATTCTTGGCCACCATGTTGAAAGATCACTGTTGCAGATCAAGAAAATGTTCTGTTTTACTCTTTAAATGTCACACATAAGACACAAAAATAGGTGAGCAATAAAAAGGAGAAGGCATTTGGGAATGTGTAATGTATTAAAATTTAATACCTGTTGTAGGTAAGAATGATATGACACATCTACTTGCTTCTTTTGTCCATCTCTGTTCTTTTGTGTGGTCTTAAGTTTTCTGCTTAAAGATCTGATCCAAAACTATTGAAACAAAAACACTGGGATTTCACTGTGGGAATTCTTCTACTGACTTCAATGAGTCTCATTTTAAATCATGAAACAGTTGGGGTTTTTGGGGATTTTTTTTTTCTTTTACATAAAGATGTGATATTTTATAGCTCCCATGTTGGAGGTTGTTGCATTGAGACTTTAATGTGTATAGTTATTACAGAATTGTGCCCTTAGGATGCTAGGAAAGTAGAAGATCTGGTGTAGATCCATTTAAACTCAATTCTGCCTCTGAGACTGGATTTATGCTAAGGAAGAGCGGGGCACTACTGATTTTTAGTGCAATTAGACACTATATTTTACACATTGTACTTTTGGAAGGATTTGGCTTGTAGCATGAAAGGTCAATATTAGTTATAAGCTGTGTACTTTAAAACTTCTGCCCTCATATTCTGTATGTTTGAATTTCATGTTTCCCTTGAGGCTGGGGCTTTTATCCAGAGAGTCTCCCCTCTTGGTTTTGTCTCTGTAATGTACAATTAAACACCAGGCTTCAGGCAGGAGAGTGACAGCTAATAGCTGGGAGGTACTAAAGCTTAACTGTTGGTGAGCTGTATCTAATCTTTTTGAGGAGAGTGATTAAAACTGCTCAAATTACTGAGACAAACTCACCGGAGCATGGCAGTGGTTTTGTCTCATAGCAAAGGCCTTTTGGTTCTTTGGAGATAAATTTTACATAGGTTTTCTGAGGTAGAAAGGGGTCCTTGATAACAATCTGCAGGGAGATAGTGTTAGGCATTCATGCAGAATTACCGGACAGGTATCACTTGTGCTGGAGTCTTGTCTTCTACTTTACCCACCTGTATTTTGGCCTAAAATCATAGAAAAGATTGAAGAAAATACTGAAGCATGGAAGCAAAAGCTTTCTGTTGTCTTAGCGGTATTGCCAGTCATTTGCCCTCATATAACTTTGGCTAGCTATGGGGAATGATTTTGTTCTTCTGCATTTCTGCCAAGCAGAGAATCATATAAAAATAAACAATTTTTACCACTCTTAATGCTTTAATATAATCTTAGTGGTTAAAATAACATTTGTAATTTTTTTTACTGGAAATACTTTTATTTGTTATCATTTATTAGCTGACTTAAACTTACAGGCATGTGCAACATTCACCCTGCCAGATGAAAATGGGATGATTCACTTGACACAAGTAGCAGAGCTCCTCTGCACAACCCTAGAAACCTTCACTTTGTAGATAAGGTCATTTGAGGATATTCTGTGTTTGCTCACATTTGAGCAGAAATCACTATTAAGGCTGAATTGAGATAAGAGTTTGCCAGCCATAAAATGGATGGATTAAAATTTGCCAGCTATTATGACTAATTTTATCTGTGGCCTCAACAAGGAGTATGTTTGAGACTTCCTGTGTGTGTTTTCGGATAATGCCAAGGACTTGCAGATGGAGGCTCTGAATGCACAGGGCAATCAGCTGCATGCACCTTTGCTATTTGGGTCTGAGTGACTTCACTGACTTTCAGTGTCTAACTGCTTAGGTCTTTTTTCAGTCTGGTCTCTTAGTAAGACTTCGTGAAGAAGGTATGTATGTGCCTGTGTTTGAATTGTCACTTAATAATGTATATTTTTGCTGATTATATCCAAATTTGCAGAGGTGTAACAGACTCCAAGGATGTTAAGTTACTGTATGATTTGTACAAATAGACACTTATATGGAATGGAGAAGTGCTAAAAATGGCCTTTACCTGGGTGAAAGGCTGCAGCATGAGTTGAGCCTGTATTAAACAGAGAAACCATGCAGGAGCTCAGCCTTGTACAAATCCACAGGGAACCTCATACACTTGTTTCAGAAATCTGTGTGGAGTATTTGTGAAAAGGTGCTTGCATATATGTGGCAGTATAATGGATGAAATGCAAATGCTCCCCTGAAGCTGGTTACAAATGCTGTACCATGCAGACTGGGAATCACAGTATTTCTTGTGTTTCTTCTAGTGTGAATATGTATTGTTGGGGTCAGCGCAAAGCTCAAAGGAAAAGTTAACTTTCTGATACTGGTGTTTTAGAAACTTCATGTGTATTTTGGTTGGAATTTTTGGTGAATTTAGATCAGTACTGGATGTCAGAAACAGATGTGGCATTTAACACACACCTTCCAGCCAAGGAATGGTATGATAAATGAAGAGTACAGGTATCCTTGAAAGGAGTTGATATCAATCTGCTTGGTTACTAAATTCATTTCAGGCTTGTGTTAGGAGTACTTGGTGGAAGACTGGAGGCAGTGTATGTGTGTGTGTGTGTGTGTGTGTGTGTGTGTATGTATTTTTAGGGATCTGCAGCAGTTTAAATGCCAAATGGTTTTGTACTGCTTTCTTGAAAAAGGTTTTTTAAGGCACAGCTAGAAAAGCAATTCACTGACTGATCTGTAGGTAGCTCTCTAAAGGGTCCTTCCTTTCTTGTAGTTATCAGTTCATGACAAACCTAAATGGGGCTATTTTTCCTTGCTCCTCTGTTTTCACAGTAGCAAGCCTTTACTGTGTATGTGGGATTACTGGGCAAGCCTTTGGGCTTGTTTTAAATGCAGTATTACAAGAGGAGTGTATATGGTTGCTCGTGGTTCAATTTTTAAATAAAATATTTCTCTTATCTCTATAATACTTTTGAAAAAACTATCACTTGGAGATAGTCTGGCTTCATTTGAAAATGAGAGTTGACTTCAAGGCAATAGTTGTTAATACATTTGTTCAGACCCACCCAGTAATGAGCTTCACTTTGATTTATAAAACAGCTCTCTCTTATCATACAAACTTTAATTGATTTTGTTCATGAAGAACTGAGGGAGTAAAGTCAGTTTTCACTGAGACAGCACTACTGAAATAGAGTGAATGAGCTCTGGCTAAAAAGAGGCTTAAATATAGATGTCGTGATTGTGCCAGGGCTAGTGTTTGAATTTATGAAAGAATTTAGATAAGCCATGTGATGCAATGCTTTCAGAATTTAGAAGAAAATAATCATCTTCTTTGAAGCAAAGGAGTCTGAATCACTAGTTTGAATATGTGAACCAGAGCATACAAAGCTTATGTATGAAAGATTAGTAGAACCCAATACGGCAATTTTAAATGTGCAGTCAGGAAAATACTCAGTATGTAGGTTCAGCACAAATAAGGAAGTTTGCAGCTTTTGGAGCTTTTATGGTCATTGCACATTTCTGGATGTGCAGGTTATTGTTGTGCCCAGTTTTCATTTGACAATGGTACTGCAATGGTTTTCATATGTAGACTCCCTGCTCTAACTAAAAGCCACTCCATTTGGCTTTTGTTTGGCAGAATAGATCTTAAAGACTGAGTGGAAACACCAGTTAACACAGAACATATCTACCAGGTCACCCACGCTACTGTGTACTGGGCAGGAAAGGTTGCAGAGGCTGATGGTTTGCTTCCTGGCATTTGAGTCCATTATAAAGTACATACAGCGCAGGTTTGCAGATAGTGGTTGCAGTATCCATCAGCTCTAATCCAGTAGTTGAAATCAGCTGCAACACTGCTGGGGGGCTGTATTTTGTATGTGTGTTAAAGACCTGGAGATTTCAGTGGAGGGCTCTCAACTGAGAGAACTTCTCTTTCTTGCTTTAAAAGATGCCTTGAAGCTTATGCATTATTTGTATGCTAAATGGCTTGTAGTTTTTCACTGGCTGAGGCTATCAGTTGGAGTAGACGCATGTAATTTGCATATGTATATGGAATATATAGGAGGCATAACACTGATAAATGTATTAAAGCCATACAGATACCATCTAAGACAGTTGCTGTTTCTCTGACTTCAAAAGGAAGAACTTAATGCTGAGGTCCATGGTAATAACTTTTGGAAAATGTGCATATGGCTGATTGTAAAATAACTTTAGCTAGGATGACATGCTAATGAAAAATATTGTTTGGTCATAAAACTGGTCCTTGTTTTTTCAGAGACAGCAAATTTGCAATTCAGTCATAATTCCTCTGTATATCGCAGGATGTTACCAAAGAATTTGGAGTGAAAAGAAGGAGGCATGGATTGTTCAGAGTAGACTGGGAACTCTGCTTTCTGTGTAATTCAGATTGTAGGCAGTTACCCCCACTTGGTCTGAGAAGAGGTTGAGTTCTTGCTCCTTGCAAATGGAATGCCTTTATCATGTTTCTAGTTAAGTAGGTGCTGAAATAAAGATTAACACAAGCAGGGTGGAAATGTACTGTATATGGCACCTCTTCCTCTAGGACAGGAATAGCGCTACAGCAACATGACTAGGTAACTAATACTGGGGTTCTTAGACTATAGGTCAGATGTTGCTGCTCTTTATAGAGAAAAAAAACATCCACTGAAATCAGTGGGAGAGAATGTTAATGATTGCAGGACACAGATCCATTTTTTCTGAGTCAGCAGGGTGACGGGCTTTCCTGTCACATGGTATGATAAAAAAGGCAAGACTGTGTTTCAGCTGTAAACTCCACGACTGCAGAGTTTGGAGAATGTGATGCTAGTACACCTATAAAAGTATATTGCAGAGATGTATTCTTTAAAATATGAGTAGGATTTGTGGTACCTTTCAAAGGGATAATAGAACAAACTCTCAGGGAAAAAAGTCCAAACCATGTACTGCATCTAACTGCTGAAAAATGGTGGGTTTTTTGCTCCCAGTGTGTGGGATGACTCATACGGTGATATGGGTTAGAGGCTTTTATTCCAGAGTCATTGGTTCAAAGTGAACAGAGATTACTGTAATTCCCTAAAAGAACTGGAAAAGAATGAGATAGTGTTTTCGTTTTAGCATCCAAGGTGATAGAAATATCAAGACTACATGCTTTATGTCATCTTACAGTTTGTAGAGTGCTTAGTTAAAATAAATATCCATATATAAATATTCTAATTGAAATGTGTATTTGCCAAGATTCTTTAGGACCCTTTGCTCTTTTGCTCTTTTTATGTTTTCCTTGTTTATGGTGGAGGGTGGGGTAACATAATTAACTCCAGTTTATGGTATGAAAAAATTCTCCTTAAATCTTTCCCTTTGGAGGTGAGTTTATAGTTAGTCTGTGTCTTAGATTCACAGATGTATAAAAATGTTGTAACACATTTGCTTCACTTCACAGATTGCATACTCTAATAAGCAAACCCTTTCTTGAACAGATATCTAGAACAGATTCCCCCTAGACAAGGTATAATAGACCAGTACACCCATAATATGTACGGGTAACAACAGAACAGAAAGAGGGGAAGAGAGCTTCTCACATCAGGTGATCCTGTGCATAGTGTGGAAAAGCCTTGAATATCCTTACTGCCTGGAGAAATGGCACTTTACTGGTGTTCTGTCTTGGCTTACTGGAGTATCTCTGTTAGGAGGCCTGGCATGAGGCAGGGCTGAATGCCTTTTCCAAACTCAGAGATGAAATGCTCTGATGTTTCACTCCTGCTTTATTTTTACATATGACATTATGTGGCTTCATAGGAGAAAACAAAGCAGGAGCCATCACTGAAAACCAAATATTTTTTGAACTTCATCCAGGATGAAGTAACTCACTTCTTGGGACAAAAGAAAACCAAAAAACCTACCTTAAAAATGCCTTTTCTGATGTGTGAGTGGTGGTGTAATCAGACTATAGGGTTTTTAGAGTCATTTATCATGTAGTAATTGTCACCATTCCCATGCTACATTTTTCGCTATAAGATTAGGAAGCAATGGCATTCTTTATGCTTAATGGCACAAACAATTATAGTACTGACTTGGCACTGATTTGCTGCTTTGGCTGGCTCTGATGCTGCTGGTTTTTAAATTGGCTACAAAACAGCCTGTGGGACCAATGTATAATCGGTTGTCTGTTGGCACATGGATCTGGACAGTGTTTTTGCCTTAACTCATCTCTGATTGCAGGGAGTTTGCTATTGGCTATAGCATTTTTGAGAATATGGCTGTATGCGAGTTCCTTACTAGCTTGCAAAGTCCCTTTTATGGTAAAAGTAAATTGTTTCACATGTAACATAAAAATACACACCATCCCTCTTTATTGCTTCATTGCTCCTTGGGCTTGCTTTCTGAATTTAATAATACAAGCTTGTCTCTAAGTTGGAGAGGCATCAATTTGATAGGTGGACCACTCGGTGGATAAAGAGCTGACTGGATGGCTGCACACAAAGAGTTGTGCTCAATGGCTCAATGCGCAGCTGGAGACCAGTAACGAGTGGTGTCCCTCAGGGATTGGTGTTGGGACTGGTCTTGTTCAACATCTTTGTTGGTGACATGGACAGTGGGATTGAGCACACCCTGAGCAAGTTTGCAGATGACACCAAGCTGTGTGGTTCGGTTGACACGTTGGAGGGAAGGAATGCCATCCAGAAGGACCTTGACACGCTTGTGAGGTGGGCTGATGCCAACCTGATGAAGTTTAACCATGCCAAGTGCAAGGTCCTCCACCTGGGTCGGAGCAATCCCAGGCACAGCTACAGGTTGGGCAGGGAAAAGATTCAGAGCAGTCCTGCAGAGAAGGACTTGGGGGTGTTGGTCAATGAGAAACTTAACATGAGCCAGCTTCAGTGTGCGCTCGCAGCCCAGAAAGCCAACCGTATCCTGGGCTGCATCAAAAGGAGCATGACCAGCAGGTCGAGGGAGGTGATCCTGCCCCTCTACTCTGCTCTCGTTAGACCTCACTTGGAGTATTGTGTGCAGTTCTGGTGTCCTCAACATAAAAAGGACATGGAACTGTTGGAACAAGTCCAGAGGAGGGCCATGAGGATGATCAGGGGTCTGGAGCACCTCCCGTATGAAGATAGGCTGAAAAAGTTGGGGCTGTTCTGCCTGGAGAAGAGAAGGCTGCGTGGAGACCTCATAGCAGCCTTCCAGTATCTGAAGGGGGCCTATAGGGACGTTGGGGAGGGACTCTTCATGAGGGACTGTAGTGATAGGAGAAGGGGCAACGGGTTCAAACTTAAACAGGGGAAGTTTAGATTGGATATGAGAAAGAAATTGTTTCCTGTAAGGGTGGTGAGGCACTGGAATGGATTGCCCAGGGAAGTTGTGAATGCTCCATCCCTGGTGGTGTTCAAGGCCGGGTTGGACAGAGCCTTGGGTGGCATGGTTTAGTGGCAGGTATCCCTGCCTGTGGCAGGGGGGTTGGAGCTAGATGATCTTAAGGTCCTTTCCAACCCTAACTATTCTATGAAGTCCAAAATGTGTGACTGAGTTTTGCCAAATAGTGCGTATACTATGCTTAGATATTATGCTGCAGAAACCAAGGTTGAACCAAACTGAACATCCTTGTAGTACTCTTGTGGATAAAATTACATCAGCCTCTGTTTCTTGAGGGAACCTAGTAAGAGCCGAAGCAAGGAAATGGGAGACAGGCCAGATCATTAATACTGTAGTGCCTTTTTTTGCAGTATGTTTATGGCTACCTTTAGGCAGAGACCTTTGGGGGATGGAGAGTCATCCAGTTTTGGTGATCATGACTTGACAATGGAGATAGTTGCTAATGGAACAGCTCAGTGTTCCTCTTTAACTGTTGTAGAAGAGAAGTGTGGGTGGCTTTTTAAACATCTGCTTCAACATTTATACCCTTGAATTATTTGTGATGATTACAAAAAAATTCTTTACTTTTGAGACCCATGCAAAACATGGTGTAAATAATAAGTGTAGTAATACTTACAGCATAGTGAAAATACTATTTATTTCTGTGCTGGAGGTATGCAGATGTAGGGCTGCAATATGGGAATACTGCACATGGGTTTGGAGGTCAGTATTTACATTGCGTATTTTTTGAGGGAAAACTCAAATTTTATCCAGAATTAAGAAAAAAAATATCTAAGTACAAAAGCTAGTACAGGCACAACATCAATCTCTGCAGTCAGCAGTTGTATTATCATTTTGGTTGTAATACTGTTACTGTGTACATTGACTCCTCTGCTGGTATACCTCCTGTTTGTGAACATGTGAAAAACTGCCTGGCTGATGTGAGCAGAGCACATGGTCCTTGTCACCTGGTGATGTACTGGGAAAAAAATATCACCTCTTCTGGTCCTGTGAGGGTCAACTTCAGTCAAATTCTTAAAACCTTTTCAGAGCTGTTAATGCAGTTGAAAAGATGTCTTTTTAGCTGTACCCACTAGTGTATCAGCTTCTCCAAATACATGCCTGCTTTTCTCTTTCTGAATTTCCGTTTGGCTCTAACAGTGGTGCTCTGCATTGAAGCTGGGCTTACCAAGGAGGCCAGCCCCAGGGCTTTTTTGTCTTTTTCTTTTGCTGTCTGTCTTCCACTGTGTTAAAAAATAATGTTCACTGGTTTTTGGTGTTGATTTCTGACAATTTTTAATGAGTTTTGTTCAGTATGTTGTGTCATTTTTCAAAACTTGTACAGATTATTAGTGAATGCTTATCTTGACTACAGTTACAACCTAGCAAACTAAAACCTTTGACTCTTGAAGGATTAGATACTATTCATTGCATTTCAAGTTAATAATACTATATATTATATAATTTGGAATATCCCTGTTGGTATTGCAGAGCAAAAGTGGTTGAATTAATGATGTATTGCAGTGTGTTTAGGCAACCACATAATGACTGAGGAGCAACTGTGAGGTCTACTGTATCCAAAACTGCTTAGGGTCTTTCACAGCGATGTCTATATAGAGCCATAATGATTTCAAAGAAGCAATTGCTGCAGAATGAAGAGATACCCCTTTAGGATCGTTTGGGTAGATACTGAGGGGCCTGACAAGGAATGTGGACTGCACTGTTACTACAGCCTGAAAATTGTAACATACACCAGTGTTTCAACCATCCTGTATGTTAAGCAGTTTATTGTATCGGCTTTCTCCCAAGTGCAAGAGGAGCCCAGAAAACTTTCATTAAAGAAATGATCCAACTAATCTTAAGTTGGTGGAGGAAGGAACTACTGTGAAGTAATAATTTGGCTTTGCTCTGCTTTACAGTAGTACCTCCTGGAATGACCTACTGTCAGGTCATGCAGGAGCTAGAGCTACTAATGGATAAGTACTTTATTATAATTGAGTGGCAATGACAAAAGAATGTGTTTCTAATGCATGCTTATTATTTTAACTTTGAAAGGGCCTTCCAGCTTATGTACTGTTTCTGGTGCTGTCACACTGCCCATTAGAGCAATGACTGTTTAATGATCTGAGCAAAAATCATTGTGCTGATGTGGTGCCAGAAGAGACCCTGTTCAGCATTGCTGTCTTCACCTCTCTGACGTGGTGGGACAATACTTCATCTCAATTGGAGATGTTTAAGGTTTTAATATGATCAAGAGATTCTTATAAATGAAACACAGGAAACCTTTATTTTTGCTTTTGAGTCTAGGGATCAGATTTAAGTGTTATCTTCTAAAGTAAATATGTCTAAAAACATGATGTTGTAGTTACTTTTATGTTAGTAAATGTTTGTTTTTTCAGAAGACCACAAAATACTGAGGATGCAGGAGGGCAGGAGAAGCCGTAGTTCACAAGAGATTTATTTCCAGTTAGAGTGCTATTTCCTGGTAGCTGCTCCTACTTCTGGTTCCAGGCCAGGGTGCAAGCTGCACCTTTAGCAAGGAGCTGTGAGTCTCTTTTCTGGAAACATTTCCTAGAATCTGCTGGTAGCTCCTGAAATAGCTGGAGTAAAAGCTGCATCACTGCTGTGCTTAGGAAAGTTATTCCCACTAGTGACCCCCATGTTGCTCTTATTGAATTGAGCCTGTATTTCTGCTTGTTCTTTCATCTGCACTGTTTTCATCTGTTGATGAAATTGTCTAGAGTTGAAACTGTATTTCTGTCTGGAATTCTGTTTAATTAGGATGAATGATCTTATGTGTATGTAAGGTTATTTTTCTTTAATAAATCTTTTCTCCATGTATATATTCTGTGACAAAACTAATTAGGAATGACAAACATGTACTTTAGTAGGTTAGAGGGAAAAATTGTGTAGTACCTCATGTACTGTTTTTCATATCCAGATTGTGGACACTGTGGGTTCTTTGTTTGCTCCATCACCTTGAATTTCAGCTTAGCAAATTTCGCTCAGCATTCTTGTGTTTTTGTAATTTGTGCTGTTGGCCATCTCAGGGTTTGTATTTCAGTTACATTTTTATCACACTGATTCTTTTTTATGAAGTTACCCTCCTTATAAAAGTTCATTTTAATTAACTCTAGCAATAAAGAAGTTATGAAAGCTGTAACTGAGAAATGCTAATGTAAATTTTCACCAAAATGTGCATTTTAAAGAAGGATAGAAAGTTTATTTCTCTTGGTATTTAATTAAAAGTTAAGAATCAGATATGCAAGCTGAGGGGAAAAATACAGCATTCTTAATAGAGTTGAAATGAAATATTCTACTCTGTTTAGCCTTTTTTCCCTTTTTTTGCTTATTTTTTTCTGCAGCTTATGTAACTTTGCCCATCAGGTTTTTTATTCCTGTCTGTCTGAAGTGATGCCTCACACCTGCTTCTGAAGTCCAGGGACAGCTGCTTTTCATTTTCCCTTTTAAGGAACAAATCCTGCTGTCACTGGAGTCAGTTATAGAACTTGTGGGGACTTTCTGGTATAGTTTTAGGCTTTCAGTAGTCTTAACACAGTGACAACATCATTTTCCTGGGCCCTTCATTATTCCTGCAAGCTTTATCACTTGCTGCCTTGCTGTGGCGTATTTTGACCCAGACACCTCTCTGTCTTCTCTGTAGACACTAAAGTGCTGTTCTTGTTCACTTCTTTCAACATCTACATTTTTCCTCATCTCTTCACCCCTCACAATGGAAGATAGTTCAAATTTTATATAGCACCACTGATTTTCTTCTCTGTTCCTACATATCAGATGGAGATAATGATAAGTTGTTACTGCTGACCCACTTTTTCTATCGGGAAGATATTGTGTAGTGGTGGATGAGCAGGAAGAGCCCAGTGTTTTAAGAGAGAGCCTCTCCCTGCTCTGAAAACAGCATTAGGCCAAAAGAGTTCTTGTGTACTTTTGCCAGGACTGGTATTCTTCCCTCCCCTTAAGTTTCCTCAGGCCTTTCTTCTCTCTGCCAAGAGCACCTTTCCACATTCATCTGAAAGTACAGTTAGTATGATGTGACCAGGATAATTTTCATGTTTGTTTCTAAGTTGGATTTGCCTTTAAATCTCATACGGGTAGTAAATCAATTCAGCTATCCCAGTAAATTTCTCTGGGGAGAAGACAAGAGAAGGAATAAACATGGTTTATAAACTTTCAAAATACATAGTAAGAACATTTTCCCTTTACTTGATGATTTACTTCTATTCATTGTTAGTAAGTTAATACAGAGAAACATTGGTTTTGATGCCAAAAATCATCAGGAACATAACCCAGAGCAATTTTTAAGGGCACAGCTTTTAAACAAGCTTCTGGAAGAAGCATTATTTGACAGCACACAAGTGAAATAACCCAGTTTGTTATTTTAATCTCATATCTCCACTTCTGGTGTTCTGTCTTGTGGATGATTTGCATTCAGCTGAGGCTTTGGCTGATGGGTTACCATAAATGGCTCAAAAACAGATTAGGTCCACTTATATGCAGCAATTTTTGTACATGATTAGAATAAAGCCAGCAACTTTCTGAAATACCTCTTTTCACCTGATTAAATTTGGAGTTATTGTTCCTGTTAAAAACCAGTTGACTTTGTTAGAAGTCCATGAAAGACAGGAGGCACTGTTCTTTGAAACAGGTATTTCTCAAATAAGAATATTTTATTTTGAATTCAGGTAAACTAATATGTGAGAATTTGAAATTAACTATTTTTGTATGAATGCTTAAAAAATATGAAGTCCCAAACCATGCTTTCAAGAGCAGTGATAATCTTTGTAAAACAAATAAAATGGTGGATTTTGCTCTGTGCTTATTTTGTTAATTATGGGGAGACTTCATAGGCAATTGTCCATCTAATTTTCAATTGAAAACTGAATATTGCACTTGGCTGATTTGTTCTCTGAGTGAAGAAGAATGGCAGCAACTTTGGAAATTTTCTCAGAAGCTCAGCTGCAGTTTGGGAAAAGGGGGATTTTTTTATAAGAGGAAATAGTTGACATTTAATATATAAAACCAGAAAAGTTTGTTTTTGAATTTGTGTGGGTATGTTGCATATAAATCAGTATCTGGTTGTTTCCTGGCCTTTGCAAGACAACATTTGTTTTGCCTTTTTTCTCACTTGGGATGAATATGTGGAATATTGGAGAACACATGAAGTGACTTTGAAGACTTGTCTACAGTTAAGAAGAATATTGAATTTTAATCATAACTTTTAGCAGGGACATAAGAGAAAGTATTTGTAATCATATCTAACCCTAAGATCCCAGTGGTGTCTCCGTCTTGATAGCAACCATCTAGAAATACACATTTGCTTCTTCAAAATGTCTTGCTTGCTTTGCAAAAGTAATGCAGCCACACACCATAACATTCCTATGCTATCTTCTAGACAATGAGACACTAAAATTGTGAATTAAAGAAAACAAGTGCAGCTGAATGTTTTCTGCATTAGTTTGAAACACAACTGCCTATTTTTTTTTGTGCTGCAGTTTACAGCCATACTTAACGAAGTCTGATCTGAAATTAATCTGCCTTGGTATTTCCCCACCTAAAGTTCCCAGTTTTGATCTGTACAAGTGAGATCAGACTGGTTTTACTATATCTCAAAGTGTTGACTTCCTTTTAGCAATCTGATTTTGTTGCCATTGTACTAAACATGAATTCTTCTATTGAACTCGGAGCAGGAACGAACACTGCAGTTAGATCCACCTTCCATTATGTAAAAGGAAAGAAGGTATTTAATGGAATTGTTAAAGCATCTATCCATACTGGTGTGAGACACTTGCAAGTATTCCAGCCTCTGGAGGGACTGACTACATAGTCTTCCCAATCAACGGCTGCATGGCAGCCTCCTGTTTCTGCCAGGAGTTCTTGAATAATTCAGATGTAAGAGAGCAAGGAAACAAAAGCAAGATCTTTGGTGCCACCGAAGAATATCTCAGAAGAAAAAGTCATTAAGTAGGATTTAATTCTGGAGTGCTGCTTTAGATTACTCACCCTCTAATATGCCTGTTTGAATTCCATTCATGCTGCTCTTTGACATTGTCTTTATTTCTTGATCAGAGACTAAGATAATATATTCTGGATGCAGAGTAAGTAAGCAAATATCTTCTTGGTCTGATTTATGTTTGTCAAATGAAAAGAATATGCAGCAAACTAACTCAGCAGTGTAGTTCACTGCACAATCACAGAGAGGATTACTACAGGTGTTTTTCACTGACCCTTTCCCAGGCAGTGTCACTAGGGTGTTACAGTCCTTACCTCACACATGCAGAAAACAGTTGTTTTTTTCTCCATTTTTCAAGACAGTTGTGGTGCTTTATTCTTTACCAGCTTGCCCAAAATGTTCTGTTTGCCGAAGGCCTCCAGATGGGCCAAGCGGTGTGGTCTAAGAAGCTGCAGATCTCTCTCACCTCTTTATTATTGCAGAGTAAGATGTGGATGACAGAGAGCAGACATAGTTATCCTTTGACTGTGGTTTTGAGAAATCTCCTTTTTTGGGCTAGGATCAGGTCTTCTCCTGACCCAGCAGGATGAGTTAGTGAAGACTGAAAAATAGGCAGGACTTTTATATAGAAAAAGCTTTCCACTCTCTACTTGTTTTCCTGCTATTCTGGTGAGGCCTCATAACAAAGGTAGTGACAACTACTTGTGTGCCTACCCTCATTTCTGGCTAAACTAGTTTTGTACCACTGTATGAAATGGGAAGTGTGTTTTCACAGCCCAACAGCTCTGCTCAGGGTTGTGTGAGCTTGCTCATGGGGAACACAGGGGAGCAGTCCATGATTGGAGTGCTGAAAAATGAATGTCAGAGTAATTCATTTTCAGACAGTGCAGATTAATCCAAAGTGAATCAAGTTTATGGAACCAAAATCTACATAGCAGATAAACTGGTAGACATTTCCAGTGTGATTCTAGTCTCTGTGGGAGGTTGCTCTACATTATAGGAATATAAATGCTTTTTTTTTTTTTCCACAAAAGCACATAAAAAAAGGTTGAAAACAGTTTAAAGAAAATAAGAAACATCTGTCTTCCTCCTCACCCTTTTTTGTTGAAGGTTATTAGACACTTCCCTGCTTAAGCATATCACCACATTGTAATGTTATTTTTTTTGTGTGTGTGTAGGGTTGATATGGAAAAGCACTGCCCAGCTGCAAGCTGTTCCTGCAGTTTAATTTTTGTGTGTGTGGTAGCAGCCTTTGGGATATAAAATGAAAACAAGGAGATTGCTCTTTAATGTTTGTAACCAAGCTCTTGATCTCCAGCTAGGTTATATAGCTCATGAAAGCTTTCTTCAGATTCCTTCTCCAGCTATATGCTTGTTGACCATTTCACCTGGAGTTAAATTTTTCCCTTTACTGGTGGTCAGCTTCTTGGAACAGGCATAGGATGTTGCTGGAATATGTCTAAAGGCAAAAGAGAAAAGCAATGAGGCCAATCTACCCTGGGCAGCTCTCCAAAGGAAGTATTACACACTTTGCTTTCATGCCCTAATGGATAAGACTTTGTGATTTGATTATTTGAAGTGATGAAACTAGAAGTATAATTTAAAATAGAATAGGGTTTGCATTGTGCAGTATGGGATATGGACTATCATGTTAGCTGTGAATAGTGTAGTGTAGTATTATTTGATGACTCAATAGCATCTTTCTCTAACTTTATGAGTCTATCTCTATCAGTCTGCTTGCTTAGCGAACATCAAATTTGCTCCTAACTTCTGAAAACCAAACCTGCCTTATGTGTTGTCAGGATGAGCCGTGCATAATCTCACTTACTGGTTGGGAAACTGAGTCAGAAAAAGTTATCCAAGTGCTTATAGTTGCTCCTTATCACACATGGAAGTAGGTGTCTGGATCCCCAGTTCTTGTGTTCTAGCCACTAGTCCACATTGTATGTATGTTATCACCTATAGGTAGATTCTTCTCTCCAGAACATTTGAGCTTTACTATGCTTCGGTGCCCTCTACTGCTCCATTAAAATAGTGCTGTCTCTTTGCTCTTGTAGAAGCCTGGTCAGTTTTGTTCTGTGGGCTCATTGGGCCAGTAGTTCCCCTGGTGAGCAGTTGCTTGTAACGCTGATTAGAGTAAGGGACATATACTGTACTGAAAATTGATTTTCCTGAGGAAATTTTTTTCTCTTCTGGAAGCCTGACATGATTCAGACTGAGATCATCGGGTTTTCTTGTTTTTATGGCAAGGGTAGATTTTATGCATATGTGTATGAGCAGTTTTTATTACTATTTGCTTAATGAATATACAACATGTAGGGTCTGATATTCAGAAGTATAGAGCCATTTCAGATTCCACTGAAATCAGGAGCTACAAATTTTGATTTGGGAGCTTCTGTGAATCAGCTATGAATTGAATTGTAGATTTTCATTCTTTTCCTGTGTTTTTATGGGTTTGGATTTTGTTTGGGTTTGATTTTTTTCTTTCTCCCGTATTTTCCTTTCCTTAAAATGTTTTGCTTTTTATCAGGTACGTTGGTAGATTCACTCTCTGGTTACTCCTGTTCTCTACAAAGAAGCCTCAGTGGTCTGTAAGCCATTGACCAACACTTTTGCTGTACTGGAGGCTTTTTGAATTGTATTGTTCAAGCTGCAGGGGTCTTTGTGGAATGGAGTGTAGGAAGCATTGCATGTTCTCACCCTTGGAGAAGTAATTCAGATTCAGAGAGCTATGTAATCTCCTTTCAGAGTTTTAGTCTTCCAGAATGTGATCTGTTACGGAAAGCATTGTCACATAATGACAGAAATGTTAGTCAAATGGCACCTTTTTTGTATATTTAGATGCAAACCAGACATGATATTCAATTTCATTCCATTTTTAAATGCCTAATTTGCTACTAGATCCCCTGGCATTAGTCCACATAGGTTGCTGCTTCATTTTTGCATCATGTACTAATGCAATGGTAACTTGGAATTTCAGCCCATTTCCACCTCCCAGTGCTGCATTCCCTTACCAGCGGTAAGGACTGATAATGCATTTGAGAAGGGAGTGGTTTCCATTTCATGGTGCACTGCGGTGCGAGACCTTTCTGCACATTTTCAGAATGTGTATAATGTGTTCTAATATAATCCTTAAACAGATTTTAGTTTATTCATAATCCATCTCTGTGGGGCAGATCTCCCTGTGAAATGAGATTCCTAGCAGCACTTTTTTTCTTCAGTGGTTCTTTCTAGCTCTCAGGAATACCCATAGTAAATGTTAAACTGGACAGTAATTAAACTGTTTCCTAATCCCCATTGATTCCTGGGCAAGGGCTACTTGAAATCTGCCACTCATTTACATTAATTTAGCATATGCTTTATTGATTTTGAATCTTGATTTTTAAAATCTGTGTATTCCAGGTCAAATGCCTTGCAAAAGGTGAAATGTTTTATAACTATCGTTGCCCCTCCCAGCCACGCCTGCTATCAAAGTGCGGCATCAGGTTTATTTGACAAGACTGTCTTTCCTTTTCTGTGCATAGCAAGGTTTTTCTTGGTTCTCTCCTTAATGCTTTTCTGTTTGTGAAAAACATGCGATTTCCCTTTTCTGTATGGGGCCATTACGTTGGCGCAGAGAGCAAATGCAATTCATAATTCAGTTTTTAAGATATGCTGTCAGCAAATCCTGTCCTGACCACTCTTGAGAGTATCATATACAAAAAATAATTGTTCCTAGATCTGTGATTGATGTAGCAGAACTGATAAAAGTTGCATTGTTTAAAAGTGTTTATAAATCACCCTGTCCATATGTTCATTTCCTGTAATCTGTCACTATGGTTTCAAACATAATTGTGAGAGACACGAAACTGGCTTCATAACACTCTGGAATGAGTTTTGCTTCCATTTGGTGTATGTTGAAAGGTGGCTCAAAGCAAAAATTCTAATCCTGGAATACCGTGTACCTTACAACAGGATATCTTTGCTTTGTGGTTTTGAATTACTGAAGGGCGTAGTCTGAATTCTGTGTTTTTCCCCTTGCATTGCTGGGATTTATGCAAAGTAACTGGGCCAGTTGTAGGGATTGCTTGGCAGAGAGGATCGCGTGTTTTTTTCAAATGCAATTCCTGTTCTCACTTGAGAGGTTAAGCGTTATGACAAGCTGGGTTTACAGTCAATGCTGAGCTGGGGTTTTGGCTTTCACAGAGATGAGTTACTAGAGCACTGTGTGGTATGGTCACAGATGCAGAACTCTGCTCCATTCCTGAAGATGCTTCCCACTTTCTCAGCTAGGCCTAGGAGTTGGATGAGGGAGCAGTTATTGCAGCAAGAGTGAAATCTGAAACAGTCTCTTCATGCAGGTTTCTCCATTGCAAGGGATGGAAAAATAGTTTTGGAGAAGCAACGTAAGTTTTACTACCTTCAAATTCTTTGTCAAAGTCAGCCAGGAGCATGATGGAGGCTGAGGGGCAGAGGTTTACACTCTTACGAAGTGGCCCTACTCTAGCAGCTTGCTAAAACGAGAAAATAGGTATAGCACAAACACAGTCTTCCAAACTGTCTCTCAGGGTACCCAGCCATGGCTGCTGGTGGGGTTACTAGGCTTTAAACTGTGCAAGTTTTTCCAATTATTCCTTTAAGAAAGGAAAATAAAGCACACAATATTGTCCTCTGAAGCTGCCACATGTTCTTCCAGTCACAAGTATTATGTTTACATGGCCTATTCAGTTTTCCGTACTCATGAGTCCTGTTAAGGATACTGCCATTTGCTGAACTCCATCAAATGATATGGACTTCCTATTCTCCATAGTGGGCAAGGACAACATTTGAATTCAGTACTGTAATAACAATGACTTTTGCTCTTTTTGCCTTTTTTTATTTAACAGTTATCTGTTTGGGTGAACTGTCAGCTGTCACACTTTGTATAAAGGGTTCGCACTGACAGACCAAAATCTTTCACTGACATCTGTGTCAGTTAAGTAAAATGCTTCATTACTGCAAACTAGTTTTAAGGAGCAGATTTGAATGAGTTTGTATCTGTTAAGTGCAAAAATTGTGACATTTGAGAGGCAGATGCAAAGTATCTGTACTGGAAGATTTTATTTTAGTCAAGAAGTACTGGGCAGCTTGTTTTCTTAATTAGGGTTTGAGGATATAATAAAAACTTTTCAATTGCACAGCTAGGATTATCCTTTATGTCCAACTCGGGATGTGCTTATTTTATTTTTCCCCATCTGAAGAATTGGTAAGAATAACATATTTGAGTTGTGTTGTTCAGTAAAGCAGCAAGAGTAAATTCTATTGCTGCTGGTTTAAGAGGTCAGAGTAGATGGCCAGGCTGGATGCCCATGCTCTTCAAATCAGCAAATCAATGCTTTATTCCTGTTCCTCAGGATAGAATTTATTAGCTGCTTCAGGTATTATGTTCATGACATTGTATCAAAACATGGTGTGATGGTACCTTCCAATGCTCTTTTCTTTGTTGATGTTTTTATTAGACTTGTATAATTAAAAACTCAGAAGAGGCATGTTTTAACAACATAATCACTTTTAATATTAACCTAGGAACTTTCTCTTACTTAAGGAAACTGTTGCTAGTATCTAACCAATTATCTAACCAGCAAAGCTGTATTTTCTTTTAATACATCTCTGACAAATTTGTATTAATTTTTTGGTGTTGCAGACACATTTGAGATCTGCTTTTAATTACTGCTAAGATTTACAAATCAGAAATGCAAACACAAGCATACAGCTTTTTTATCATATGTAAGTCACCTTTCAAAAACTGTCAAAGAATTGTATTTTTAGAAGCGGTACTTGTATAGACACAAGTAATGCAATAGCTGTGTCAGTCTCTGAGATTATGAACACGCTTACCATGAGAATATTCTTGGCGTAAGTCAGGAGTATTATATAATAAGGAAACAATGTCTTTTTATACTTTTCTTCCAAAACATTCCCTAGTGAGAACTAGACTAAAAAACCCCCATAGGATTGCCTATGAATAGATCTCCTTGCAACAGGATAACTTTAGCCAAATTACACAAAGTAGATTTAAAATCCCTGTCATGTTTTCGTAGTTATATTTTTAAAACCCTTTATTGGCATCTAATATGAGTTCTGATTGTTTAACAAGACCAACAACGTGTCGATGTGCAAAACTGTCCCCTATCAGCGTGGATGTCTAAAAGCCGGGAGAGAGAGTGGTCAAAAGCAATAAACTACTTGAATGACATAAAACCAGCAGGACTAATCCTGCTTTACCTGGTATCCCAGAATGTGCAAAAAGCAGTGTGGAGGGATGAGGAAAATGGCTTTGGTTCAGTCATGGTATAGGTCTATGACTGTGTACAACACAAATAGGAAGTCCAGCACATACATGGTCATTGCAATGCCACCTCCAGAAAGGTCAGAAACCTGCTGTAACATGAAGTTTCAAAAAGGAAGGGGATTGGGGCCTACAGCAGTTCAGATTTAGAAAATGTACAAGTAGTAGATGGTTACCCCTCTTCAATCATTTTATTCCCTGTGACTTATGTGGCTGTCAAGTACAACACAGAACGCAGCCCAACACATTCTACGCAGCCACTTACAAATGCTGAAAACTGAGGTGGAGCAAAAGGAAGGTGAATTTTGATATAGCAACTGTGATCCATGTTAATGATGTTTTCTAGTGCTTTATGAGTAGTTTCTAGAGGAAGCTGTTAATCGATGGTGACCAGGAGTATGCGAGTATGTGAAAATATATGAGTACAATAGATGGCATTTGTAGTGCAAATAAGAATTTGGGAGTGTAAATTAATGATCCAAAATGGGCAGGAACAGTTCATCAGCAAGCTTATAAGGAAAAGGTGGGTTTTGGATATGCAATGTATCTGTTTCCATACAGACCACCTGGAATAGGTACATGTAGCCAGTCTCCAGAAGACAATGGAATTGTCATGTTTGAGTTATCTGAGCTGCACATGCAGTAAATAAGAAACACAAAGTTGATTTGTGATAAAAGAGTAGAGCAAAACAGTAGTTAGGTAATTTGAAGAATACTGCCTGAAGTGAGAAATATATTGTGAAATAGTGTGTTTTGGAAGAGAGTTCCTTCTGGCAGGCATAAACCCGGACACACATCTGGGAAAGAACAGATAGCTGAGAGATGGGCCTTGTCTCCAAGCAAAATATGAGTCATTGTTTTAATCCATTCGCCTTGCAGTGCTAGAGCTTTCCTTCCTTACTTTTGCTTTCAGAAACCTGATTTCTTCTTCAGAGTAGCTAAATCTTAGCCCTTCTTCTTCCCTTCCTCAGTGTCTGCTATAGATCAAACGAAAAATGGCTCTGGAAGAAACCCTGGTCTATTCCTTTGCTCTAAGACAGGATCAACTCCAAGTAAACTTTTCCTGATGGATATTTGTCTAGCTTGTTCTTAAAAAGATTTGGTGATCAGAATTGCACAACCTTCCAAACTCCAGCATTTATTTATCCTTGTAAAGTATTTCCCTTATTTTTCCTTTATTCTTATCTAGCAACTGCTGTGACTTTGAGCACACAAACGCGAAAGGAGAATGAGACTATAAGCCATTTTTACCATTAGCTATTTGCCATCTCTACGAAGACTGGCAAGCTTGTGCTTTAATTTTGAACCAATGAGATGCTACACAGATAATTTTTAATAGAGTTGAATGATGTGCATGGAAAAACCATGGAAGTTAGATGCTGTGCATCAGTGAGGGGAAAAAACTGGCTGTTGATCTCTCTTTGTGATCAGTAACATAGCTATGGTAAACTGATTATGTTGCGCTATTTGAATTGATTGATAAATGGTGAGCAAGACCTTTTTAAGGGAAAACAAGCCTCCTTTTTGTGAGGGTATATTTTCACAAGAGAAATAAGTAGTGCCATAAAATGTGGAACATTCAAAAGTGTTTGGAATCTGTCAGCGGGTGAACTTGTATAAAATGTTAGCTGTATATGATGGACTGCATAGCTCATTGGTCCCCTGCCTCTCTGGAAAGCTTCACTTAAATAATTTACCTTTATGTATTCTAGTGGAAAAAAAGTGTGCAAACAAACAGGAAGTAGTTTCAGGCTTTCAAACTTAATTTGCATACAAAATACGTGAAAAAACATGAAAGATACTTACCTCTTTCATGCCAGAAAAAGAGCTTCTCTATACTAAATACGTTGGAAAAAAATACCATTTGGTTAAAATGTATGTGTGGGGAATTGTTTGAAGTTCCTTCTTGTTTTTAAGACTCTCATGCAGTGTGAGTGCAAATAATTTTCATATTTAACCTGGAGAGTGAGATGGGATGATAACAGGGAGATTTCTGACAAGTAAAATGCGACTGACAACTCCTTGCAACAAAGGTAAAGCAGTCGTAATTTATGTGACAAACGCAACCTATTGGTGGTGGTGGTGGGGAAATTCACGGCATCTGGGTCACAACTTGGTTTCAATAGCTAACCAAGCTGATCTTATTTTCTTTCTCTTGTGGCCAAAAAAGGAGACGGTGTTCTTTTTTATGGGTGTTTGAAGAAGCATAATCGTAGACTCCAACCAAATACCTGCTTTATAGCCAGAACTCTGATAAGTGGAGGCTGGTAGAAGAAATAAATTTAGGAAAAGTATGTAGGAGGTTTTTTTCCCTCTGATCTTTATCTGCCCAGATGTGTAAGAAATCGCATCCATGTCTCTAGTTTGGCTATATCTGACATGGAATTCAGGTGGTTCTTGTAGGTCCTCTACAAAGTCCAACGAAGTCACTAGAGGTACTTTCCACCGATTTCAGTGGCTTTTAAATCAGGCTTTATTCATTAACTGCCTGACAGTAATATTTTGGTTGTCTTTCATTTACCAGAGTATAAGGCAGAATTAAAAACAAAACTAAAGAAAAGGAGCATTGCTGTTGAATTTATTTACACAAATTTTCCTTAAGCCCAAATGCTAATGCAACTTTTAATTAAAAACAACTAAACCCCCCAAAACTCTTCCCTTCTCTAAACCCTTCAAATACAAGCAACCAGGGAATTATATAAATAGATATTCTTACCTTTACTATAAAAAATTCATGCGGAAGTCCTATCTTGGAATAAGCTATTCATTAGTTGGCTTGGCAGAAGGAGCGCAATCCAAATGAATGAGCTGCCAAGAGTATTTTTAGTGGTTTTATATGTTGCCCATTCAAACGTTGGAAAATGTCTTTAGAAAATTGGACAAACTGACCACTCATTTTTATGGGCTTTCACAAGATCTGAAAGTGAAAAACAACTATTGTATTTAGCATCTGTTAATGGAGGTTTCAGGCTACAGAACCTGAGAAAGTACTGCTGGGAAGCTAATACAATAACCATAAAATATTGGACTGATAATAGGAAACACTGGCACTGAACAGATATGGAAAGAGTCGTGCTAATATTCCATATCCAGGCCTGTTACCCTGTGCCGAGTGCTAAAGATACTGTAGTTAAACATACACAGTAGTAGAGATCTGGAATGTGGTCAGAATCAGACTCCAGATAGATGAAATAGTCTTTTTCTACCATGAATACTGTTGGTTGGATAATTCTGTCTTTGGAGAATTTTAAAAACCAGGAACTCAGGCGCAAAAGAGACAGCAAGTTGTGCTAACATTTTTCCAAATGGAGAAATATATGTCCTTACCCCACATACATAATGAAGCCCTCATCTTCCTTTATTTGAAGTCAGTGGCTTTTTTCCCCCTTTTGCTTGTTTGGGAATTGGGTCTAGACTTGTGTTCCCTTGACAAATTTTTTTTCCCCAAGTTGGAAGCTAGAAAATCGATGCAAGGGAAACTATTCATGAGATACCAAATGAGTTTCAGTGGATTATATGTTATTTGATTCAAAGTGGAAAGAAATGACAAGAGATATTACATTTTTAATCCCACAATAAAATGCCATTCTGGGAAACTGTTCCTTGCACATGAAGTTTAATTTTGAAGATCCTTTTTTCTCGGCAACCCTTTTTTTCAACCTGTGCAAAGGTGATATCCAAAACCTACCCTCAAAATGTGTTTTGGCTTGCAACTTCTGCATATTGGTATCCTCTGCACAATGAAATATAGGCAGGACATTTTAATGTTTTTTTAATTATCTGAAAAAACTTCCTGAGGAATTTGAGCATGTTTTGCTGGATGTGGGAGAACACAGCTGGTGGAAGTTTAGATGACAGAATTGGTACAAGCTTTTGACTGTGAATAACTGGTGATCAAGTGAAAGTTACAGGTATGACAGAGCAGCGACAGAAGGAGCTTAAAGATACCTTTCACCAGTGCAGGTGCCCACCATTGAAGGTTCACAACATCTGCAAGTCAGCCTACCTTTATGTAAAGGGAGCTCTTCACAACAATGAATGAAACTGTTCTTCAAGTGCAGGAAATCAGCTGGAGCCAGTGAATCTGAGCAAACTTAAATATTAAATTTGTCTCTAAGTTAAGCATGAGTAATAAAAAGAAACACTAAAATTATATTTTGATTTTGGATCAGTTATGCCACTGCTTAATATCACCCAAAGATCAGGTCATGGTTAAAGGGGCAAGAACTGTTTCCTCTGAGAAGAAAACTCATCTTGTTAAATTTGATTTATGCTGCAGTAAAGAGGCACCATGATCAGGCTGACAAGTTTTAGAGTTACTTTGGGCAGAATTAACTTCAGTCAGACTGCTTCTCGGTTATGGGCTTAGGACTTTCAATATATTAATTTAAAATGGCTCTACACTAAGTGTTATCTACTTCAAAAATCAGGGGTGAGAAATACGTCAGCATAAAATAATGCCTTTAAAATTCGAAACTGATAAACTTAATTTTTCTGTATTTATAGAAAGGAAAATTAGGATCTTATAATTGCTGTCAGCTAACAATGTGGCTTTAATATTTTTCATTTTGACATTTGTTCTGTTGCCAGGTGTATCTGCTTATGTTCTGTGATCTGCTTTTCATTACTTTTATAGAAATATTACCATTAAAAGTGCTACATGTAGTATTAAATAGCAGGGTGAGTCAGGAGACATGGGTCGAAGCTCTCACTCACAACCAAGAGGTTTGGATGCCTCGTCTCAGTGATCTGGTATAAATGCCTACAACCAAATCATCAGTCTGGCACTACTGATAATCTTGGCATTAAACTGAGGCAAAATATCCCAATATCCAGGCTTATGAATATTGCAGATTATGGATAGACAAAATGAACAGGAAAGACTTTCCTGTACTGGCTGCTTTAGCTACAGTTTATTCTTCTGTCAGTATTTCCCCTATAAACTCCTTTTATTCATAGGTTTGGCAGTTGGCCATAAAATTTTGCTTCTAGCTGGAACTTGGCAGACAGTGTCTCAAGTCAGGAAAATTATTTTAAACAAATTTAAAAAATATATGATATGTGTTGGGGCTCTTTTCAAAGTTAGAGGTGCAGTCATTTTATTTTTCTTTTCTGAGAAAAAGAATTGGTTTCTGCAGCTTTTTTTATTGTAAATCCTCTAAACAAATTCTTAAACAGGAAAAAAAATGTTGTAACCAATTAGAAAAAAACATTAATTTTGTTTCAAAAGGATGTATATAGAGGTACTGTACATGAATGTCAAGGACTTGTGTGTTTTGAAGTTACTGCTTTTAGGGTATTGCTTTAAATTAAATACATAATTTATCATTGCAACGGGATGAAGCTTGTTTATAAATATAGATTGTAAGGTAAATAGTGTGTAACTTGGAAGTCATTTTAAATCCCCATACTCTATTTACTTTTCCATAACCTGTCTGTAAGTTTTGTACACAGGAGTCTCTTGGCAAATCAACTCTTTAACAAATTCAACATAATACAGTAATTGATAATGTTGTGGGAAAAAGTAGATACCATCCTGTGAATGTGTCGAATGGTCTAGGATCCAAGTATACTTGGATCACATATGTGTGTCGTGTAAGCAGAATAGCATTTCTTATACTTCAGGGTTTGCAGTGTTAATTTGGGCAAATACCACCAGGATCACCACAAATCAGCAGGAGTGAAATTTGATGGCGATTGCAGTAACAGCTCCTGGCTTTGTGTCAGGGCCTGTTCTTCTCCATGTTCTTACAGCTTACATGCAGGCTGGAAAACAAGTGCCACCCTGTGCTCTGCTCTGTCACTTTGCTCCTACTTGTAAACTATAAGTTTGTTACCTTGATTAATTTTAATCTAGAGCTTCAGTAATTCATAACATTTGTGCCATAGCTCTCCTTACCCTAGAAAGACTTCCTCAACTTTGGCCAAGTGGGTCTCCGTCAAATGAACAGATAAGAAGGAAATGACAAAGTCCTAAGCTGGCATAGGTGTTTTGTCAAGTGGTGATGGGTCTGTGATAGGTACCTGACCCTAGGAGAATTGTTTAGGATTGTTTTGGTTTTTGTTGTACTGTTTTGTACATAGAAATCATGATTTATAAGCATTCAAAAATATGTAATCACTGAAGTATGATGGCAATTTCATATGGCATCACAATATAGAAACCCCCCTGAAAAATAAGCCTTGGCTGGAAAGATTTTTGCACATTTGCTGTGATCTTTAGAAGCTTGTGGAAATCCTCTGCTTTCTCACAGGCGTAATGCTCATCCCTTTATCAGTGTTACTCTTCTCTTTCCACTGCATGTGCTGAAGTGATGCAATTTTTACCTTTTGAGGAGAGTTTTAAAAATTGCATGGTAAAGTATTTAAAAGAGCCTTTATTTGGATGTTTGCAAATATATTTAATAAGGTAAAAATAATGCCAGATATATTTCCCAGAAATTGGAATCTCTTTTTCTATTATGCACCTGAGGAATTCTGGTACATTGGACTCTGGCTGACCCATCACGCTGTTTATGCTGGATGAGGAACATGTGGTGTGCAGTGTGAAGGTGGAAAAACCCAGTGTATCCAGGTGCAAATTTTGAATAAGCATTTGGTAAAGCTTGCATGGACTCTTACTACGTTTATGAACTCCAGGAAATATATGGAATGTTGTTAATGCTGATTTATACATGGGCCCAGAGATAATTAACATGGAAACATGTCCTGAAGACTTCCCCCCCCCCCCCAGTTTGTACCTATTATAGATACAGATAGTAGAAAGTGCAATGTTTATTCAAAATAGAGGGTGGTAGAGCTCTGTAAGGGGTACTAAAATCTGACTTTGGACACTGGGATGTAATTCTCAGCTGTGGTACTCCCACAATTCACCTTGTCTTCCTCCTTCCTGTGGTTAGGATCTCATGTAAAATGGACATCACAATACATAGCCTTGAAAGCTACAATCAGCAAGTATTGAGACTTCATGTTATGTTTTTCACATGAAAATGAAAATGTTCTCCTTAGGTCTGTAGCAAGATATTGTTGCACAACCAAATGCAAGGACTGGGTATTTAATAATGCCATTTTGTGAAGAATATATTCTAATTTAATATAGTTATACTTAAAAGTTATATCCTAACAAGTTCTTCATGTTAATGTAATCAACGGTATTTTAAAAAGGAATATCACGTTTCTTATACTTTTTAAAGGATCCCATTCCTTCTTTTTTGCATATTCTAAAATTCCACCTTTATCTCACTTCCAAGCCCTGGCAAGTGTTTGCCTCAGACTGGCTACTGAAAGTGGGCAGTGTTCTACAATCTATATTGCTTTCTTGGTTATGTTCCCTTTTCAGAACCTCTGTACGTTTCCCAAGCTCTGTGGCTTTTGAGTCATTTGCCAGCTACACGTGCAAATCTTTAAGTTATAATTCTCCAGACCGCTTAGAAATGGAGGGAATTGGAGTGATGCTAAACATTTCTTAGTGTAGTTTCCATTTCAGATGGGGCAGATACAGAGGAATGAATATGTTTTGAGAGTTAAAATTTATGTATTTCCAGCTACATGTTCACATGTACTTTTAAATCTTGGAAGACAATGAAATACTAGGAACTCAGGGAGAAGTTTTTCATATTCTTGATCCTTGTCAGCTGTCCTGGATGACTGGACCTAAAAGCATTAAAGAAGCAAGAACTTCTTGCCTGGCTGGATATCACCAAATTTGGCTATTATCCTGATGTTTGTTCTCAGGACTCGAGATCTCCCTATGCTCTGGTACTAGTGAATGTGGAATAGTATTTACCGTTATAGATAAGGCACATACGGGCTCATGGCTGTAGTTAGGCCAGCATGAATGAAAACTGGGTCAAAGGAAACTGGATTGTCAGGTGCATTATCAATGACATTTATTTGCAGGTCATGCTTATCAGGGTTTTAGAAAATTATTTCTGTTTTTGCTAGACATTTATCTGTCAAAATAGTAATTTATGGAATATCACCCAAGAAAATAAAACAGATTGCCTTTGTCTAGAAGAGAGGACAGAGGCAAGCGTTCCTCTTGTGAAAGGTAGGTAATAAAAATCTACCCTTGGACTTCAGTATAGATCATCAAAACCTGTCAGCATTGAGTAAGGCTAGAATTTGTGTGGGTTTCCTTTAAACTAATCTGAACAACGTAGTTAAGTTAGAAACTGGAAGAAGAGCAGCTTAATTATGCTGTAACTACTTCAGTGCTGATTCCATTCAGCAGGAACATGTAGGTGCTGTCCTTAGCTGTTGTTAGATGCAGAAATTACCACAGGAGCTGGGTATACTAATGCAGTTGCTTTCTACTTGAAGCAGTTAGGGCGGGAACCACCATGATTCCTTCTCTGTGCCCACAAATTCCATGTTCCCTCTGTTACTGTTCACAAAGAAGGAAGGAGGTGATACAGACTCTTTTCAGTGCCAAAAGCCTCAGCTAGCTTATAGGTGCCAAACAGCCAAGCAACATTTCATCCCTTCCTGAATGCCAAAAGCCTCAAGTATCCCTGCTCCACCTGCCAAAACCTCCAACTTTGTCCTGACAACTCCTGCAGTGCAGGCCTGTGTTGTCAATATGAAATTTTGCAACACACTAACAATGGAAAATCTGGATGCAGTATAATACAGAAAAACATGCTGGGATTTGCCTTCAGTTTAGTATCAAAAAGAATTATGCTGTAAATATTTCCTGTATGTGACTGTTTTGCATGTTTTATTTTCCAAAACTTGAATTTGAATTTATTCAAAACTGCTGTAAAATGAAAATATATTGCAGAATTCAACACTGAGAGCTCTAAACTACATCTGAGCCCTTAGATGTATTCTTTCATGTAGCTGAGTAAGTCCATCATTTGCCTTTTGGCTCATTTCTTTTTGGTGATTCTCCTTGTCCATAAGCTTTACCAGCTCATGTTTCTGAAATGCTTTTTGTTACCAGGCGCACTGATTGCATTTTGCAGTCTGTTCATGGTACATGGACACCACTACACAGTAGCAAGGCTAAGTGCAAGGAATAGTTAATGAGACTGAAATAATGTTAGTATATTAAAACTAATTACTTCTAAACATCTGCTTAAAATAGTTGCATTTACTCCCTGGTGGTTTTTATCAGTCAAAAATAATAATGCATTTTTTTTTCTCCAGGATCTTAAAATTCCATATACATTCTTTTTAATGTACAGAATAATTTATAATTTACTTTGGTACATATAAGTAAAAGATATATTAAACTTAATGACATATGCAGTGCGCAGTTAGGTGCACTCAGCAGTAGTAGAAATGTATCAGGAAATGTCTCAAAATCTGTCCTAATGAAACAAGTGGAAGTTTTTCCACTAAAATCAGGTAATGCAAGAACTCAATAATAATTCTTATTTGTCTGGAAATAAGTTTTGACTGTTCTTCTATTTAGTTGCTGCCACAACTGAAATATTTTTTCCTAAATCTGCAATCTGAATTCTACACCTTACATACAAAATAGAGGTGTAAATCATTTCTGCATGTGACCTTAGCAGGGAAAGAGATTTCTAGTGTAGTTTGTTGCAAAGCCATAGACATAACAGCCAGTGTCAAAAGTGAAGGATACAGTTCTGAGGCTGAATAGCATATCCAGTGATTATCTGCAAGTAAATACTTGTTCTTTCAGTTATGCATTCTGCTCATGGATACAGTCAACTGTGCAGTTAGATACTTTTTCCACCAAGTGTAGTGTCTGGAAAGAAGAATCTGGGAAATGCATCACTAGCTACTCAGGCAGGATATTTTCACTTTAGTGCCATAATTCCTTGTGCTACCTCTCTTTGGAGCTGTTGTAGGTATGAGGAGAAGAAAATTGCATAGTGCAGTCCTGCACGTGAAGATTGCTGAGTAGAACATAACCTTGTGCTTTGAAAGAGTCTGAAAGTCAGGAAAGTGTTAATAGTATTTATGGATTGTGAGAGTGGGAAGAAGCAATAAAAAGGAAATGCTTCATCTCTGTTCAAAATACCATCAAGGATGAAATTCACTCCTGGGAGAAGGGCCAGTACTAAGCTTTGGGTATTGCTTAATTTAGGCCTTCAGTGGGACTGAAGTGGTGTTTGTACCCTTCAATAGGTTCTTTCACTTGGATGAATTTAATCTGAAGAATCTAGATTCTATATGGAGAAATTTAATTATATGCAATATGCTATTAAATAGCAATATGATATAGCTGTGCCAATGTGACTCCTTATGGGGATTCTCTTTTGGACTTTGGCATGCCTTTTTGAATTAATATAAACTACTTTGATAAATAGCCATGAGAAAAATCAAAAAGTGCTCACCCAGAGAGCTGCAGTCACGTTGGTAGTGTAGCAGATGCATTGGTAAATATTCCTGCATAAGTCCTTACTTGTTATGACAAAGTCTTATTTTGTGAGCCACATCAGTCTAACCTGTTTGAGTAGAACATTTTATATATCCTTCCAGCCCTAGGCACAGTATGCATTGGTAGATGCTGCCCAGAGATTGTATTGAATCTCTTCTAGAATATGACAGAACTGGGCACCCTGCTCTGGGGAAGTTCTCAGGGGCATGTCACAGGGCAGGATTTGGGGTAGTTTGTGTGTGATACGTACATGGCAGGGGACTGTCACCTCGGCACTCTTGCAGATGAATCCCAGTGTTGGGTCTGTACGTTTTTTTTCATTACACATTCTGTTACAATAATACTCATGTGTCAAATGCTATGTATGTGGCTTGTGGCTTGTGGCTATGTGGCTTGTGTTTGTATTTAAAGCAAAAATGTATGCTAAAACCTCTGGAAAACAAACATTTAACGTATGGGAGCCTTTCTGTTGAGAAACTGAATCTTTGTTACACTGAATGCTAAACATTTACATATCCAAGCCTTATGTAATGGATGTCTGAATAATAATAAAACTGCACAAACTGACCTTCATTCTCTGGCACCACATCTCCTTTGAAGTCTGCATGACCAAATTCAAGACAATTATGTCATCTTTCATAACAGCCAAACAAAAGTTTGGCCAAATAATCATTTTTCTCCATATAACAGCACTGTTTGATTTTTGTTATGTGTCAATGTAGCTGTTGTTATTTACCGGGTGTTACAAGCGACAGTAAAAATCCCCTTGTTTTATATTAATGATCAGCCCTGGTAACATCTGGATTTCATTTTACCTCAGTACCCACTTCTGCTATACTCAGTTACTTTGAGTAGGGCATTGCAGGGCAAGAATGGCTTGAAAGCACATAGACAAATAATTAGCAGAACATGGTGTTGCAGTATGTGCCCACATGTGACAGAAGTGAAACAGAGCCCTGGATGGAAGAAGGGAAACTGGCACCAACATTTCCCCTTCTGTCCAAATCTACTAGTGCCACACTTTGAGTAAAATTCTCCATGTACAAGGCTGTCTCTGTCAGTTAAGGGTTGTCAGCAGGGACTCGGATTGCACATTACTGGGCCTCAGACCTTGGGGAAACCTTGGCATACTGTCATCTCAGTCTTTGAGACTCTGCCTATGTCACCAAGCACTTTAATACTTGTTTGTTTTCCCTCACTCCCTGATTCAGGTGATCTTTGCCCATGTCCATGTGCAGTGTCATGATTTAACTCTTTGAAAATGAATTATAGATTAGATACAGATTGGAATGGATATAGAATGGGAGGAAATATTTTTTGAAACTACCTGTGTCATATAAACTGAATTCATTTCTGAAGAGAGCGTTGTATAGTTTCTTAAGTACTGCTTTGAGTGCAATGCTTGCATCTAACCCTGCATTCGCATGTGATGCTTTTGGAAGGGTTACAGCTCCTGCTAGTGTAGCTGGATCCAGTGGAAGTGTGACGCCTTTTGCCATCTAGTTTTACATAAAGAGCAGCAAATCCTGTAGGTTGTGTTTATAGCTGGCTTAAGTTATTTTATCTGGATTCCCTACAGCTCTTGTGCCTTTACTTGATTGTGTTACAGGATGGGTACATATATGCAAGTACATGCGTACATTTGTGTGTGTAGGTACATACTTTCACAGTGAATGTGGCTAATGTATGTGTTGTACTTCATCTGTTGCAAAATTAAACTACTGAAGGAAAAATGCTTACATTCTATTACTGTTCAGCAAAGCTTCACTTCTGAACTGTTAGAATTATGACTGAAGACAATAAAGCCATGAAAAACTGAAGAAAAAACCACTAATGCAGTCCTGATAATAATAATACCCTTTTGTGTCCAATTGCAATTTGCTCTTGATTTAATTCCTAAATGAGCTTCCAAGATTTTGTTGGTTTAAATCATGATGTTGATGATCTTTTCTTTATTTTACTTCAGTTTGGTGTCGTGGTGTAGACAAATGTAATATGTAGAGTTTATGAAACCAGACAGCTAGTAAATCAGTATTATTTTGCTAGTAAATTACAAAGCCAGTGCAAGCTGCTTTTAACTCTTTCCCATGGGACAAACAGTTTGAACTAGCTGGAGTTTAAGTCAACACTGTGGGCACTGAATTAGTCAGTGATTCTGAAGAAGGCTTTGCTGGCATAAACTTCTGCTTTGATCATCCTAGTATTTACAGCTTTTTAATTAGATACAGTTCAGAACAATGGCTTTTATCAAAGCAGTTTGGGAAGTGAACAACTGGACATTGTTTAGGGCTTTAGATGACATTTTGTCTGTTAATATCATGTGGCTGGTTTTAATACAATGATGAAGTTAGGATTATTTTCCATAACTGCTTTGTCAAAAGAAACTAGCTAGTTCAAAAAAAGAGCGTGGCATCCATTACTGTTTTAAATATCATAAGTTTAATCATTTCTCAACATATTAAAAAATGATCATTTGCTTTGGGTTTGTAGAGGACAGACTTTAATTTTGCACTCATAAATTTGAAAGAAGTGACTTTTTGTTCATCTTGACTTATTTTCACGTGCTGAGTGATTTGTTGGGAAGTGCTGAGCTCTTTTTGTTCAAGATTGAAGGCAGTTAGTTCCATTTTCAGTGTCAGACATTGCAGAGTTGGCTTCTGATGTAAAGTAAACCCAAAGCCAGCGTGAAAATTCCTCAGGGATCTTGGCAGAGTAGGGCTCTGTCGTTCCTGGAATGGTAGATTGGCCTAAGTACACTTTTAAAGCTTTACAGTAAATGTTCTTAAAATTGGTAAAGTTACGGGAGCAAGAAAGTTAAGGAGCCACTGATGTGTTTAGCGCAACTTCTGCAGTTTAGTGTTCAAATGGAGATAGCTTACAAAGGTTCTTTTTTGCAAGCTCAGGTTTTTTGAGGAAGAGATGGAAAACTTTGGAAATGGCCAGTGTTTGTTAGCTGCTTAACTACAGGGAGTAGTGCTATTATACTAGATCTGCCTACTCTTATTAATGCCTTTAAAATGTGTTTCAGTAGTCCTTGGTTCTGCTTAAGTGTAGCTAAGTTTACCTATTTACTATTTGGGTTTCTTTTTCAACAGTTATATGTACAACTGCGGTGTGAATGCAGCCTAACCTCATTCACTGAAATAGGCCAGTTTCCCCTTATATTGTTAAGATTTGGATTACACATCCTTCACTTTTAATTCACTTTGGTGATTTTGGAAGAAAATAGTGAGCCTTGTTGTTATGAGTGTGTTTCTTAAATAAAACATGGATTAAAGTGTGTTTATCTGGTTTAGTACTAAGACATATACTAATCTCTTGCATTATTCTGGATCTAGTCACTCATGAAAATCTTTTTAACATGTGACACTTTTTTTTTGGCACTTACATAGACTTGAAGGTTTGCTTAGATGCAGTTAATTTTGTAATGTTTATATCTCTTTGCCTGATGATTGCTGACAGGTAGCTCTTCAGCGTTTCAGTGCACTTGTTTTCTGGGAGGGGGAGTAAAGATTCTGAAGCACAACTTAAGTTGTGCCTTCCTGTGCTGTCAGAAATAAAAAGATAATGTGAGTGTACTGCCTTTGTTTATCAGAGGTCTGCTCAGGTGCCCACTTAAGTCGATGGGAATAAAAAAATTTGCTGTAAATAGTCTTTATTAAAACTTGGATGAGCTCTTACTGTTCTGTCATTTGCAATTGTATTGGGGCACAGTAAATATCAGTCAGTGTTCTCTGTCACTGGGATAAATGACTCACTGCCTCATTTTTATCCACAATATGACTTTCATTCGTAATGTTACTAGCCACTACATTATGTTTGAGGTAGTTTTATGTGCAAACTCTATCACCATGGCGGTTAGAGAAATTGGTGTTTTCCTCTCAGTCTGGGCATAATATAAAGTTCTAAAAAGTCTTAACTTCTTTATAACTGGCCCACCATATGTCTGATGACTCTCAGGAAATCATTCTTTGAAGTTTTGTTATGAAAATGTGTGCATGATATTCTTTTAACAAGAGAAATTTTAAAGGTTGCAGAGACAGAGAAATGAAAGGAGGATGTAACTGGAACAGCTGCTGAACAATTGTGGCAAAGTCAAAGAAATGCTTGGGGAAACACTGAATTTAATCACCCTATGTTTTCTTCATGAAGAAAATCAGAAACTAAAAAATACTGTCTTAAAGAAGGACGTGACTGAATAATTTGATTCATATTACTTTTTAATATTAAACTATTGTATTTAAGCAACCATTTTCTAAAATGTTCTGACAAAATTCTCTGGGAAATGAATAGGATACAATGCAAGTGGAAAATGACATTTTTAAAGGTCATTTAAAGAAGAATTTTGGCCTTTGCCACAAATCTTTCATTTTTACATTTATGATGTCTGGTAATAATGTTTCTGAAGCCTTTGTAAATGAATTTAAGCTTAAATCAGTGTATAATTGGTGTAACCTAAAAATAACAGTATAAGTGATCTTTAATCTTTTCCCTGATCTCTTTCAAAGTAATAGCACTTTTTGTAATGAAGTTGTATTCTTGGTTTGCTTCCCTGACTGCAGTTCTGGGTGTGCACTCCGAAAGATTTGATGTGCTTAATTTCTGTACTACTGCCTGAGTGCAACCGCACTTGGGATAAAAAGAGACTTTAGTCATCTTATTAGTTCTGGGTATGAAACTCCTTTGGTTAGGATCTCAGAAAGCCCAGAACCTGCTCAGAATGTGTTGGCTGTCCTGGTTGCTCTAGATCTACTGTGTGGTTCCTGTGCAGAATGTTGGGAATGACAGTGTATTCGTACATAGCAGTCCTTTGGCTGAAGCTACCGTGTCAAATGCACTATACCTTCGAAGACTCCACTTCCTTTCCCATGTAATTATTATGTATTGAAATAGTAAATAAATTCAAAATACTGTAAATAAGCAGCAAAGTAATGTACGTAGTACTATTAATGGCAAGCAGTAAAACATATGCCAAATAAATTAATGTGGGTTGTTTTTTTTCTTCTATATTCAATTTTTTTAGACCTCCAGAATTACCCGCTCTGATGAAGATAAGGATGGCTCCTGGGATGCTTGGGGAGCCTGGAGTGATTGCTCACGGACATGTGGGGGGGGAGCCTCCTACTCACTGAGGAGGTGTTTAAATGGCAGGTAAGCCACAGGCTTATGTATATTTATTTTTCTGCAGCTCTGATGTATTTACCTATCTTCATGTCTGTGGAGAGGCATTATTGCTTCTGTTTATGGAATCAAATGGTGTGCACAGATCAAGTGTTATGAAATACTGCTTTTAATGTACTTTTGTAATATAATAGATAAATATCTTAGTCTTCAACTCTGATAGAATTGTAGCATGTTATTAAATGTGAATAACAGGAATGATTTAGTGTGGTCAAATATTGAGCGAAGTCCCTGTCACTGTAATATAAAGTGAATGGTGAGTTACCTGCATACAAATTAGCCTGCACTTGAATATTACTTGAAATAATATTCAAGTGCAGGCTCCTCCATTTCTTTCCTGTAATGAAAAACAAGTGACCTGCTCTACATGTGGATGTACACATGCTGCTTTCTGTTAGTAAACTTTTCCTCTGCCAGCTCTTCCTGTGCAGTGGTCCTGCTGGCCATGCGTTTTCATGGATAAGCCTTAGTGTAACTTGAAGAGAGCAGTGTGTGTGGTGAAAACAGTTTACCTCAGTAGTAAAGCCGGACTAATATAGGATTTGTTGCTACAATCCTAAAAGTAGGAGTAATGCGTTAGACCTGTAGTCAGGCTAGAAGAGATCCCAACCAGCTGAGAAGCATCTGTGCTGGCATACGTAATTGCCTGCTTTGCTTGAATTATTCTGGAGATTTTTAAAACTGGTGGTTACGCTTAAATTCCTGTTTTGTTGAGATTTCTAAAGTTAAATGCAGTATCACCCAGGAATTTGATTTTTCTTAAAGAAGGCTTGCAGTGTGACACACTAGTGAAGTGCAAACTGTGTGAAATACGTAGCTAAAGATGATTGATTAAAACACTGCCTGTTTCTTTTAGTGCAAAATGCACAAAAGGCTTTGAGAAAAGCAATAGTTCAAGCAAGACGCCGTGATATTCTACCAGAGTGTTAGGAACTATGAAATGAGCTCAATAAATTGTAGCAATATAAATTCCACTGTGGTTTTATTAATATTTTTAATGTGTTCCCTTGTGAAAAACATGTGTTTTCCATACCTTGACAAATGTGCACTTTCAAGGGTTTTTTTTCCCTGTGTTTTATTGTTGTTGTAATGTCCAGGAAATGTGCAATTGTGAAAGAAAGTTTTCACATTTGTGTGTATTGTAAACATTTTTAACTTACGTGTTCTGGTGCGATCTTGCGAAAGATTGGAAATTTGCGACGTAATACCTTGAGCTTGCAGAGCTGTACCTTCAGCTGAGCTGGTTGAACTCTTGCTTCAGGCATCCTCTGCCTTTTCCTTTTCAAATGGTAGTTTTCAGTCTGTCACACATATTAAAGAATTTTCTTAATATTTGCAATTAATTTTCCTGCGAAAAGTGGAAAGTTCTGCAACAGCTTTAAATTACCAGCCATACATTCATGCGTTCTTTAATCTAAGGCAGGTCTTTTTGGTAAAAGGTATTGTCCCAAAAGACTATTGTTGGTTCTGGAGACATCACTAATTATAATTCCATGTCAAATAATTTGAAATATGTTTTCAGTTCTTTCAAGGGCTTGATTTTGTCATTATTAAGGGGAGTCTCTTACCCAGTGCAAGGTGCTGGTCAGTTACTGAGAAGTTTGGCAAACTTTGTCCCTAAGAAAACAAAAGTGTGAACCACCCCCCACGCCCAGTTACGAGGCCACAATAAATAATCATGACTTTATTGTATGCCTGTTATTTCAGCTACTAACAACAGACTTTGCCAACGATCTGTATTGCCTGGATTTCAGGATTCACATGCATTGGGAACTTTAGAAATGCATGAGAATTTAATTTCATTAAAAATTATGAAGTCTACTCATGTGGCAGTAAAATTTCATGCTGTTCTTCAAAAACTGCATTGGGTTTTGGAAGAAAGGAAAGGTTTTAAGCTGTTCTTTCTTTCCTAACCGAAACAGGAGAAGGGAAAGTTAATGCTCATTATTCTGATGCTTGATTAAAGGATTGCTTAGATACTCTGATCCTCTTTTCTTCTGGGTTGCATCTTGTGGGTTAGAAGCAGCTTTGCTGCAGTCAGCATAGATCAGGCTTAAGGATATTTTGTGAAATCTTTTTCACAAAAGAAATGTGTTTTTCATAAGGTTTGCAGTGAATTAGGCTTACAGGGAAAGCCACACGTTCTTTGCTAAAGAGAGACAGCAGTGTAACCTGTTGAATCCCCAGATCCCCTTTGTGTTTAAACCTTGCATTTTGAGTCCAAATTATGGTAGGGCAGTAGCTATAAAAATCTAATTTTCAAGCAAATAACTAGCTGTAAAACAGGCATGGTTGTGATTTGCCATTATTCAGTGTAACCAATTTACTCTGTTTTTCAGGAACTGTGAAGGTCGAAATATTCGATACAAAACCTGCAGTAATAATGTGAGTCTGGTTTTTAATCCTATTTTACTTATTTAAGCAATGTGTTAAAGTTCAAGAAATGCTGCTGCTTGTTTAAAACCTCATAGTGCATAATTTTCTTTCCATTATTAATACAAATTTTAAAGATTTCAGTCTGCATGACACCACAAGGTCTGAAATTTAGGCTTCCCAAATGGGCGTTTTCTTTTGAAATTACAAGGCCAATTGTGGTTCAGAACGTTTTATATCTTTTATTAGGAAAGTTACACATTTTGGTGGATTAACAAATAAGTTCTCATCATAAAATAGAAGGTGCTTTTCCTGGGAGTGCTGTCTTTCAGATGAAGCATTAAACTGAGCTCCTGATCAGTTTATGATTCATAATGATTTTTGAACATTAATGGTGCGTGGTACTCTTCACATGAGCAAAGAAGTTAACTGCCTGTGTTCCTTCCTTATCATAAATTGTATAATTACTCCTTTTATTCCCGCTGTTTCCCTATGCCCAGATCTTTATATGTCTATATGTAAAATCATATATATTGAGGTGTGCTGGCATTGCTGATTTCCGTGACTGATTGTAAAGCTGGAGTTCTGATTATGCAATTGCTGTTGCTGTGATGCAATCACATTATACATTATATGACAACCAATTGCATACACCATACTTCAGGACTCGTCCTCAACTGATTGTAGTGATGTTTTGTGCTTAAATATGTGTAAATGGCTTCTGGCTTTCATTCCAAATGTAGTCTGTTCAAGGTGTGCAGGACTTTGCGATAGCGCTGGTCCACAGGCATTTTGTACAAACACACTAATTCAGGATGATTTATTTTCAGCAGTCTCCCCCTTGCATAGGTTACCTTATAATACAATGTGATATTCCTTTAATCCCATTCCAGAAAAGAGAGAAGTTAGATAAGTAATTAAATCAAAAGTGTCTTTTTTTTTATGTCTAGTGCGTTTGATTAATCTGCTTCTAGGTGGGAGAAAGGTAGCAATTTTCACCCAAGTACCCCTAAAAAGTGAGGGCTCCAGTTCCCGTGGGTTGAATTATGTCCAGGCAAGAGCATGTGATACTCATGGCATTGCCAACCCTGTTTTATCTGCCAGCAATGTGTAGGTGTGATGTACGACATTCTTAAACAGCCTGATACTAGAAGTTGCCCAGTAGATACGTTGTACTGGTGTATATCCTGGGCGAACTGGCCGTTCCCACTCTTCAGTTTGCTACACCTACAGTTTCTTGTGTGCCAGTTGGCTTTTGCCCTCCTTGGAAACAAGACCTACAAGCACCTTGAATTGCTATAACGCTCCACTCCTCAGTGCTGGATGGATTTTCCACCACAGCAGCTCACTGCCTAAGTTCCTGCTGGCAGAGGCTAGTGGAAGTGATTAACGAATCCATACATTCAAAAATCAGGTTCTGGAGACAAACCCTGTCACTTGCCCTTTCAGAAGAAAAGGCCTAGCATCTTTGTGCACAGTGTCCTTAGCTCATAAATCAAAATGCCACATACAAAAAACCGCCCATAATCTTTAAAAGCTGTGTGATAAGCTAAATTGCGGCCAGCCAGTATGTGTGCAATAGACAAACTGCCACTGCAAAATGTATTTGCTACATTCTTTTTCTACATAACTAGCTGTGTGCGTTGTGTACAATAATATACCTCTGATTGCTTGATCCTGTGCACTACAGCTTCCTATGAACAGTACACACAAGTCAAAGTAGTATACCTTGTTCCTCCAGCAAAAGGACTAGAAAACTACTCGGTGCAAAGAAAAGGATAAAGATGAAATCAATTTGGCATATTTTCTGCTGTAAGCAAAGGTCTGCATGCTTTTAGGATACGTAAGAGCAATTGTGGATGCTGTTCATTTTAAGGATTATGTAGTAAAAATCTGATGGAAATGAAGGCACATTATGCTTCAGCACAGAGAGAATTAAGATGATTACCATATCCTTTCTGAACTCCCAGGGAGTTTTTCTGAAGTCAGTGGGGCCTGTTTTTTAACTTTAGGACTTATTTTAAAGCGATAAGTGGCAAGCATCTTGTATGTGAGTCTGTTAGAATTTATGATGATTCAAATGTTAATTTCCAGACAGGAAGCTGCCTTTACAGTTCTGCTTTTGGGGCATGTCTGAAAGGGATCACGTTTCCATTTCAGTTCAGATACAGCCGGATTCTCGCTAAATGGTTTCTCCTAGATTGTGGATCAGATAACGGAGAACTCCTGAGAAAGATTTCATGAGATTTCTACTGTTGCTACAGTTGATCTTCGAATTTGGCATCACCGAATTCAAGCCCAGTATTAGACCTGACTTAACCTTGACACAGGAGTTGACATCAAATGTAAACCTGGAGCTACTAGGCCAGTTTTGTTTCAAATTATATAATTTTACCCAAAACATTATTTCTAATGAATGCTTCTCCCTTTAGGAGTAAAATTTTAGTTTGAAAATTAAGAGCTGATACAAGCTTCTTTCCATATTAGTAGGCATTATTGTTAACCACATGAGACATTCAGTATATATACACTATGTAAAGCTGTCTGCAAATGTAATTTTGTTACATGATACATTACACCACTAACATCTATATTGGGGAGTACAAATGAAGCACAACTTAATATGTGTGTCATTCTAATGAAAAGAACAAGAACCATTTTACCAGAAAATTGGTTTCATCTGGATTTGTAATAGAATAGTAGTAAGTTCACTGAACTCAAGCATACTTCCAGAATAATATTAGTGATATATCAATCAAGAAATTAGTTCAAAGTCCTACCAACAAAATAACTGCTGAGATTAAGGCATATGTATATTCTGCTTATCTTTCTATCATAAATAAGATGCCAGGTGACATTTCTTAAAACTGCATGCATGTTTTCAGCTTTTCTTATAGAAACTTTAGAGAAATAAACTGTATAAATAGTTCATTATATGCTGTTCAGTGAGATTTTCAGTCTTTATTAACCCTCCCTTTTTTGTATTTCCATTTTTGTATTTTGTATATACTGTTACATTCTAATGCTATGATGTGCACTATATGGAAGTGTTTAAGATAATCCTTTAGGGTCCTATTCATAGAAACAAGTTATTTGGGCCATTTCCCCATGAATTTCACATTCTTGTGTGCCAAAAAGTCACTTAAGCATTTGCCAGAGTGACTCTTCTACAGTAAGAAAAAACACTACTTTATAACAGATTTCCCCATGTTTAATTCCATTATAAACTTTTATTATAGGCAGATGATGCTCACACTTGTTCAACATATTCATGAGATTATTGTTCCATCATCTACTTCTTAAACAGCTCATTTATCCTAGTCAGAAAATCTTGGCTGAACTGTGTCTACTGTAGTCATATAATATTTCACCTTGAGTTGCCCAGTTTCTCTCTAATCTGCTTGTTTGCTTATTTCATTTTGATAATGTTGATGCACTGTATGGCTCTTGTGGGTAGTGTGGTTTCTAGCTCAGGTATCTTGATTTTACTAAGAAGTGGCCTGAAAATTGCTTAGGAAAACATAGAGCCTGAAGCTAATTTCAAAAAGAAAACAAAGCAATGACTTCATCGCTTTTGGCTAGGTTTCAACAAAATGAGATTCAAAGAATAAAACTAGACAAAGGGCTAGACTTTCTTTGGTGTCATCATTTTTACTGGGAATTTTCTTGCCTTCTCTTTTGTGCTTTTTTCAGTGGAGTAATTGTTGGCAGGAATTGCAGGGTCTGATGCAACCTTCATATTTTGTACATGAACATTGCCTACAAAGATACACATTTCCCAGGTTAGCTTTGTTTTCAAAGGCTAAGAGTGCTTGCTGCCAAAACTCAAATGATACATTTCATAAGAAGCCAGCCCTTGAATGCAGTGGTTTTTAATCGTCTGTCACAATAAGAATGGGAATATATATATACATGCATGTATGTATTTTTAGCTTGCATGGTAGTCATGTCTGACGCATTTTTTCAGATCTGTCTAATAATATGTTCATAAGTCATGTCATAAATACACTTCATTCTCTTATAGTATCTGGATGTGATTATTTTGCTAACATTTTCATGCATTAAGCCTCATAGATATGTCCTCAGCTCCTTATGTAGCGTATGCACCTATGAACAGCCTGGCTTGAATTGGATCGAATGCAAGACACAAACTGTCGCTGAAATTAGGAAATCTGAAAAATCCTGGAATTAGTCACAAAAATATTTAACAAACAAGAAAAAGATGTGGAATATTGAGAGGAAAGAGGGAATGATGGAATGAATTGATGTCTGAAATAGGTTAAAACCAAAAAGAGATACAAACAGGATGAGGAGATGAGAATTGGGGCTTATGTGTCATTGTCTGACAGTGTGGCCTTGCCCGCTTCCGAAGTATGTTTCACCCTTATCTCTTTCACATCATGCCATCCCCTTTTCCTTTCTATTTCTTAAACTCCCTCTTATTTTTCTGAGCCACTGTGATGGATTAAACTGAAGTTTACAAGTTCTCTTGTTGTCTAGATTACAGTCCTTTGTGTTTATTTGTCTTTGTTTAGATTATAAACTCCTTCCTTTATGTAAATATTTATTGTTCCCAAGAAAACAGGGATCTGAACTTGGTTGCCATCCAAACTCTGATATAATGCAAATGATAATTTCTTCCCTGTGCTATCTCTTTGTGATGCTTCTTTTATGCTCCTGCTTTTGATCACAGCTCAAATACAAAGCAGGTGGAGCTGGCATATGAATCAAGCTGCCTGGATCGCTTTGTGTTCTTTGAAGATGCCAAAACAGAGCAGGGAGATGAGAATTCACTTGCTCTCAAGCAGCCAGGAAGTGAGTGGAAAGAAGGAGCTGCATTGTGTTGAATCAATGAGAAACATACAGTAACCACAGATTGACATCCTGACATTGTGGTGTTTGTGTCTTGGCATTGCATCAACACCAAGTGATAATGAATTGTAACAACAGCTTGTCAAAGCTCAGCCTAAGGCCATCACTCTGCCTATTTTACAGATAGCTGTTTAATTCTTTGTGATGAAAATGTGGCTGTGCATGGCTGAATAACACTGCTCTGACATACTGCTTCTAACTTTACCTGAATATAACTTCCACTTATATTTATCCTTAGCTGCTACTCTATTTGTAATGGTGGAAAGGAGCCATATGGTATCCATATGAACTTTGAAGTCCTCTCTGCTTTTTTAGACTTGCTATTCTGGAAAATGGGAGGTGACAGATAAGTCAAAATCAAATTCTGCTCTCATTTACACTGGTGCGAACTTGGTGAATTTCTTCTGAGTGACACTGCACTGAATAAGCGTGGTTTCCAACAGTGTTTGCTTGATGTTTTTAGAAGCTCTCACTTGTGGGATTTTGCGGAGGTAAAACTCTCAGAGGATTACAGTAACTATAATTTCCCCTTGTCTTACTCCATCATTTTAGTTTTTTAAAAATATGGCTCTACTTAGAATTATCCCAGATTAAAAATAATACAAAATGTATTAGCATCATTCTGAGTTATTCTCACTGTAAGGTGTAGCACTGGACAGAGTTGGAAAATGTTGCTGGAAACTCTCAGTGAATTGCTCGATTCTCAGCTGCAAAATCCCAAGTGTTGATCAGTAAAAAGTATACTAATATTAGGAGGTATTTTTGTGCAGACCACAAATAAACCAGAGACATTTCTAGGTTACTATTTTTCTATGATGAAAAAAATCTAAGGCATTGACAAAGCTAGTTAAGCTAATGCACTGCCAGCTCATCCAGATTCGTATGAGCAAGATGGTGTCAGGACAACATTGTTGAAGTCATTGGACTGGAATTTGAATCTTTGTCATGTATGTTTTAATCTTCAGTACTGTGTAATGCACTTACTATTCCTTCAGCTTTTTTTCACAGAAGGTTCAGTTCACTGATAAGGCTGAAGCTGAGTTCAGGATTAGTATTCTTAACTAATACTTAGTAATAAGTTCCATGAGTTCAGCTGACATATCACAATGTTTCTGCCTTACATCCAATGAAAACAAATTTGTTAAAATCAGCCTCACATCTGGCTTATATGCAGTTGGAATTCTTGGAAGAATATCCTTTGTCTGGCATATGGACTGTTTGACACTGGACACACTTTTGAATGAAGTCTTTAGTGAGAAGTTGACATGCTAACTCCTTTGCCAGTACTTTACCAGAGTTATTTTTGAATAAATCAGTATTCATCTTCATGCATGTCACTGTAGTTTAATATTAACAACATTGGGTGCAATGCTTTATCTAGGAAAAATATTTTAGAATATTTTATTTCGAACAGTTCTTACATTTGGTCTTTCAGCTGTTTGTTCTGCAGCTCTGTATGGGAGGAGGTACAGAACTGTCTCATTAGAACTGGAACTATATAATCAGTAGTTACCAATTTGAAGTATATTTCATTTCAGCAAAGTAACCCTCACTGCTTCTATGAGGTAAAGAAGTTTTGTTAGACTAAAGGACTAAGCACGGAAAGTTCTGCTGCCTCCTCCTAATGCTCTTATCCCCTGTTTGAGCAATACTAAACAATTAATTAGATAATTTTTTCTTTATGTGTAAATAGCAATAATACCTCTTTCATTACTCTGATGTATGAATTGATGAATGAGTGTAGAGCAGTCAGAAATCCTTTAGAGGAAAGAGAGATTGAAAAGAGAAATATTAAACATCAGACATCTGATTATAGTCACTTAAGTTATATAGATTCCCTTAGAAGCTAATTCTTATTACAGAACCAGACTTTAAATATACTACATAGTGTTATAAAAGGTAGTATTTTTAATTATTCTCTCATATCAGTTATGCTGTTACTGAAATATGTGTGATATTCTGTTACTTGTGCTGAAAGCAATGGATTAAGCACCATAAATTGTTTTAATACACACTTTAAAACTTTGCAGTATGGCATGTTTGTCATAGCAGATCAGTTCTTGAACCAAGCCTCCCTGAACAGATTCTGTGTAATTCATCAGATAACTTTACTGAAAGTGTGAAGTATTCCTTTCCTAAAACTAACATTTCCTTTGGTTTGTTTTTAGGACTGCCCTTCAGATGTTGGTGACTTCAGAGCACAGCAGTGTTCAGCCTACAATGATGTCAAATACCAGGGGCATTTTTATGAGTGGATCCCTGTGTATAATGATCCTACTGCACCTTGTGCCCTGATGTGTCAAGCTCTGGGGAAGAACTTGATTGTGGAACTTGCCCCAAAAGTACTAGATGGTACTCGTTGCAATATTGAATCTCTGGATATGTGCATCAGTGGAATATGCCAAGTATGTTCATGGTGTAAATCTAAATGTGACCTTTGCTGTGAGGCACTTTGCTCATGAGTGGGTGCTTTCTGGTTGCTTTTCGTCTGTATGTATAAGTTTACTTTACATCTGTCTGCAAGTACTGCTCGACGGATTGTAGATAACCTACCTTTTCTTGCATATAGAAGTTCCTGACTGCCTTAGCCATTAGTATTTTCATATATAAAAGGTCAATAACATTCACTCTTATATGTTAAAATTAATGAAGCTAGTTATGTTTGTTATAGCTGTCCAACCTTTAATAAGTCTGTCTGGGGGTGTGATGAAATTGCATAGCCTTCCACTTCAGTTCAGTCTTTCTCCAAGTCCTGTGTTTGATGAATACTGTTAAAGAGAAAACTTGATGTTTTATGGGATCCAGCCCAGAATGGCAGGTGTGAGAGTATGTGTGTGTCTTGTTGAATGGATGAATGAGTATATGTTGTGATTGAATGAATTGATTGTTAGCATCATTTTACTGGGAATTTAGATTTCTAGATTTATTATTATTACATATCGATTTTACATAATTGGTGTAAAAATGGAGAGTTATAGTATTTGAGGCAAGCAGTACTGAAATCTTCAATTTTATAAACAGAACAATTTTATACAGAATGGATATGTTACTGCAATTAGTTTTGTTTCCCTGCAAGTGGTTGTTGCTCTGTTAAATACTTAAAATGTGTGCAACTCAAAAATGCAGGATATGGCCCAGTGAGCAAAACAGCTCCATTATAGGGGAAAATTTGACACCTTTGGCATAAGACTGGTGGATGTATTACAGCAACATTAATATATGATCTGGACTTTGCTATGGATTTTATGTGATGTCAATGTATACTGCAGTTCCAGTGCCAGTCATGCCAACACACAATGTATCTGCTGCCTCTCAAATAGAATTCCTTCCAGTTTTCCCCTTCAAGAGACCACATTTGTCTCTTCCAAGTGGTATCCAGCAGTGTTCATTACCTTGTGGATTTAAATAGGATATACCTCTATGAACTCTGGAAGCACTTGTCAATGAATACATTTTTTTTGCAGTATTCTTAGTGATGTCCTCTTCTAATACAAGCTTTCACCCTGGAGAATGGTCAAAGAGCCTTTTCTAGGTGGTGAACTTAGAGCAGCCTCTGCTGTTTGTGACATTGCAGTATGTAATATCATGCTGACTCTAATAGAGGTCCGGGTTTTTCAAAGGCTTTTGAGGCTCTTGCTCAGAGTCCTGTGGGTTTTCTTGTGTCTCCCACAGTGGCTTCAAACATTTGCTGTCTTTCATGTATAGCATAAAATCCACTTTTGTAGAGTGGGTCCAGTTTTGTGGTGAACAGTTGAAAGGTATATTTAAAAGGGCTGCCTCCAGTGTCGCTCGTTAGTATTTTGTAGTATTCATGTGTATATCTGATATCAAATGCTTGGAAATTTAAATCATCTCTTCTTAGAATAAACATAGTAGTAGCAGGAGAAGTTAATCATTCCAGAAATAGAACTGGAACTCTTTCATACTATTGATGAGAATAAACTTCTTTTCTCCATCTCTTCCATTTTTTTCTTTTATTCAGTATTTCTTTAAATTCCATAAAAATATTTTTCATTGTGAGAAGAGCTTCAGAAAAAAAAAAAAAAAAGAAAATCAAAACCAAACATTTTTAGTTTGTGTCCTGTGTTGTGGCTTAAGCAATTTAATTCATTTATAACTTAACATCATAAGCAGTTAGATGTTTTCACTAGATTTCCTTTAAGTCCCTGGCATTTACTGAAGTATTCTTGCACAAATGGAAAATTTCTCCTTTCTAAAGTATATATTTGATAATTTAGTGTTGGATAATTTTGAGGTAAA